>CM057344.1:483442456-488442456 GCA_030015575.1 Agapanthus africanus
TAAAAATTCAAGTTAGGGTTTGTAAATTCAAGTTATGATTTTTATTAATTAATTAGGGTTATAATAACTAGTCTACCATTTTTAGAAGTGGAAAAATCTTGCATGGTTATTATATAATAATTTGTGTATTCAAATTGATTTAATAATGTTATTTAGCTAACTAGTTTTTATAAAATGTATTTGTGGATAAAATAAAATTCTAATTAAGGTTGTTATCATTAGATTGTAGTTTTAGTGAGAATCTTAGCATGTTAATGGAAAGAAAAACTTAGTTTGATCACTAGTTTCTTGTGATAATTGGAAAAATACTAATAAAAGGCTATTTTTGTAAACTAGATTTTGGGAAATTCCTAAATAAATGAGATTAAAAATATAATTATGGTTTCATCATATCATTATCATCATGAATTGTAGTTTAGTACATTAATTCATGCAACATCATGTTTTGTGGTGGAATTGTGGTATTTTGCTTGAAAAATGTCGAAAATTGTTAAAGGTTGCAAACTAGAAATTTCAAATTAATACAAATTTGTGTAATAAAAATATAGTAATGGTTTGTATAGTCTAGTTGTGCTTTTTAATGAGTTTTATGACCATTGGTTTCATTTAAATGTCAAGTTTTGAAGAAAAACGGTAAATTGGAATTTTAGGGTTTTACGAAATCGGGCGATTTGATGGATTTTAGGGTTTCGATGGATTTAATCATGTTATATATTATAAGTAACGAGTTTTAAAACTATGAGTTATTTGTTGATGTTATCTCGATCCATCGGAGTTTGTACGCCGATATCGAGCGATATTTGGTGCTTTTGCGTGGACGGGACATAGGTTTTAACCTATGCTTGTTCCTTGCGTCGTTTTGACTTTTGTATGTGATTTAGTTTACGATGCTATTTATATGTTTGCGTTTAGGTACCCCTCACGTGGACTGCGGGCGATGAAGAGGAGGATGGCGACACCGTCTTCGGCAGACATGGACCAGGTGAGTAGATGTATATCTACGGGGGAAAGTCGGGTGGATGGCGTTTAGCATCCCCGCAACGTAGAGTAGGAATAGTACTTATTGACATTAGGAAGCCAGATGTGACCCTAGATTCTTAATGCGTAGGACCCTAGTAATAACCCTAGGCTGGACTAGACTGATTTAGGAAAACCACATCAGAGGATGAGTACCTTGGAAGAGGTTCATAGGTTTCAGATAGAAACACACACACGCACACACTGAAACTCGACATGGTGTATACATATATAGAACTAGGTATAGGTATATACATGTATATACAACACGTATATGGGGTTCATTGATGTGATATGATATCCGAGGTATGATGTGATAGTATAACTGGGCTTGATACCGTGATTCTTGGCTATACAGTCGTATTAGGTGTTAGCGGATCATTAGAGAATGAGATAATGAACATGTGTACATAAATTATAATGGGTGGTGATGATACTGAGGTACCTGGGACTCTAAATTAGTACCCGGACTGTAACTTGTGATTGATCACGATATGGGATATGTATGATTTGATTACGACATCATATAGGTGTGACCTAATGTCGATATCATATAGGTGTGACCTGATGTTGATATCATATAGGAGTGACTTGATGACGGTATGATATCAGTATGACTTAATCACAATATGATACATAGACATGATATTTATTACTTAGACATTCATGCATTCATATTTTCGTGTTATCATGCAGTATCATGGGCATATGCCGACACTTATCATATACTCACTCATGATTTTAAGATTTGGATTTCTATGAGATTTCTGGATTTTTAGAGAAAAACGCAAGAATATATAAAAACTTCTCTCTCTCTCTCCTCTTCTCTTTTTAAAATAAGATGCGGTTTTCTCGTGATGTATGTGTCGTCCACGATGAGATTTCATGTTTTCTGATGGATTTCGAGACCCGATTCGAGGAGTGGATGAACCGTCTCGGGTACATGGTGGGCCCGGTATGGTACCCCGGGGCAAGAAGATCGAGTTGTAGACGATGAGCCTGGCAGGGGAAGGCTACCTACCGGTGATGTCTGGCGCGGCGGATATCCGGAGGATACCGACCGTTGTCGTGAGATTTGATGATATGGGCCGATCCGGACTGACGGAGCCCGAGATATTGAGACTATGAGACTTGAGATTTACATGTTTGTGTCGATGCTTGACGCGGATTTCCATGGATTTCATTGTTGATATTTCAGGTTTCTATACCCGTTTTACTATGATAACAGCTAAAGATTTCTTATACAGATATACCTGGACTTCAGAATTGGTTATTTTACATTCATGGTGCATGCATATCCATTCATATGACATAGTACTATATGAGGCACTGACACGAGCACGGAGTATCTGCACTTACACGTAGTATTACTCTGCTATTACTAGATGATTGGGACTTAGTAGTGTATTATTATGACCTAGGATAGCGTCGTGCATTCGATTTCTTTTCGTAGATGTCTTCTACTCACGAGTTGGAAACTCACCCCCGTTGTGCCAAATTTTATTACAGGTTCGATGTACAGGTTTCCCTGGCAGCTTGCTGGCACATCTTTTCTTTCATGGTGATTTGCACGGTAGGTTGGTTCACTTGCATCTGAACCACCATTGTATTTTATTCATTCATTTGTATCTAGTAAGCTCCATCAACCAAACTTGTATTACTTGATAAGTTTATTGGACCAGTTATTTATTTCGACCTTAGAGTCGCACATGTATTATTCTGATCTGGTGGTTTTGTTTTCTTTTGAGTTTTGAGCCTCGCCCTTTGGCGTTGTATATTATTGTGCTTGTTGTGGTTGTTTCCGCCTGTTGGCGTTGATGCTAGCTCCCGTTTGGGGATACTTTTTATTGTTATTGTATATTATACTTGTTGTACCCGTTTGGGGCCAGTTTTTACAGAGGAGACTCTGTCGAAATTTTTGGGAAAATTTGCTGATGATTTTAAACTTGTTTTCTTCATATTTCTTTTACTTCTTCTTCTTTTATGGTTTAGATTCTGGGCTTCGGCTTACTTAAGTTACGTTGCGCCTCTAGGCGCTTCATAATCTAAGTGCCGGTCACGTTCCGTACCTTCGGGTCGTGACAAAGTTGGTATCAGAGCGCTAGGTTTAACCCTGTATAAGTCTAGGTGACCCTTGGTTGATGGAGTAGACGATTTAGGTAGAGTAACGTACCGTGGGTATGGTCCGCGGCATACTTACGATACGCTACTCTGCTTAAGGAGCCTTAGGATGTACAATTGTTTGCACCGTATTCCATTCGTTCTTTTGATCTATCTTCGTCAATGTTGGAGGGTGGTTTCTGTTAACCACGGGCACACTGGCAGAGGGAACTGCGGCTCGAATGCGATAACCATTAGAGTATTGGTTATTCTTGAGGATTGAAGCATTGCTTAGCGTGCGGACGAAGGGTATTCACATGCCGTCCGGATGAAGTTAAAGGGTTCGAACGATTATCAGAAAACCATTTTCCCAAGTTTAAAGTATTCGGAAGAACATACAGGTATTTCGATGGACCCTCTAGAAGAATGAAACCCTAACTCGACATAATGACCACGAGAACGCCCTTGAACCTTAGGGTTTACGGCAGTTCCGCGGTGCCATTAGTGAGGCTTGGGTTTGCCCTTCTACGGCTAGATCATCGATGCTGGGGTATGTACCGGATATTTTTAAGCTGTACTTGAGTGTTGAGCTCTCGGGGAATTATGGGATTTTGATGGATCGATCGAAAAGTTTAATGTAGTCCGGATATCAGGTAAAGGGATCGACTACGTGGGAGACTCTAGATATGAGTATTGCCGTTGGTAGCGCAGTCAGCACACTTATGAAGAGACAAGTTTGAAGCAGCAGACATCAGAGGAAAGAGGCGCACATTGACGATAGTGATTACGATGTGATTTAGTGATTTGAATTTCATATTTTCGTTGATTGGATTTTGGTATTTTGAGGACTTTGTTCTACGATTGTTATTTCATGTGTATACCTTCATTACATTCAATTTGTGTTCCATATATCAGTTGTATTGATGTTGTTTAGTACACACCCAGTACACTTGATTTGGTTTTATATATTTTGAGATTTTTGATTTGATTTCGTGCATAGGGGTTACCCATGATTTTGACATATGTTTCGACCTAGTTTTCATGCATTTTTGTGCTGTGATTTCGATGTATGTTTTCGTGCACCATGTGCACCTGATTAGGATTCTTGCGCATACTTGGCGCACTTGGTGCGATTTTCTGCACACCAGATGCACTAAATCAGGGTTTTGTGCAGATTAGATGCATCTGATGTTGAGTCGTGCACGCCCGTTGCACTTGACAGATGTTTTTGGTGCACACCTGTTGCACTTAGTTTTGTTTTTGTGTGTATTCATGGTATCTGTATTTGGTTTCGATTTCAGTGCGCACCGGACGCACATGATATTTTTATGATGTGATTGGGATTGATTTCAGTTTGAGCAGTATGTTTTCATAGTCATTATTATTTGATTTAGTAACCAGGCGGGACGTGTATGTTAAATAAAAGATATATATATATATTGCTATTTTTTTAAATTAAACGTCCGCTACTTATACCGTGACACGTGCATTGCACGGTGATTTTCAAGAGGGGTTTTTGTATGCTTCTTTATTATGATGTTTAGGCGATTTTACTAGGATGCGAACTATATATAAGTTATAGATTGATGTATATTATGATGGTTTTCACATTGGGTTTTGATATTTTATTCTCGCCATAACCCCGATGATTGCGTTATGCTTGACGGAGTTGATTTTTGTTATGTATTGATGATTTCGGAGCCCCGACGATTTGAGTGTTTTGCTAAATGTTTTAGTATTTGGAGGGGGAGTTTTAATTTAAATTCGGGGACCGAATTTCTTAAAGGGGGGAGATTGTAACGTTTTAAAAATAATTAAATAAATAATTAAATGAATAAAATTGTTTAAGTGAATTTTATGATTTTCGGTAAAGTAAAATGTATTTTTCGTAAAACCAAACCGTGATTGTTTTTCATTATAATTTCAAAAATACATATTTTAATTATGTAATTACTAGTAAATGGTGTTTATTTAGCCACTTATAAATTTTTAGTTTAATTAAATATTTTTCCTAAATTAATTATTTTAAATATTAACATAAGCTTTATTTTTACACTAAATTAGTGTAAATTACAAATTTGAATGGTTTTAATTTGTAAAAATGAACCATGGCATATTAGAATTTAGTGTGTATCATGCAAAATTTATTTGCAAATTTTTCCATTTTTCTAGAGTTTTCTTGAGTTGCTATAGTATAGAAATAAAAGAAAATAAAGAAATTCATGAAAAGACATAAAGAGGTGATATTTTGGGGTGAAGTTTCTACACTTTTCTCAACTTTTCTCACTCTCCTCTCCCTCACCCTCAAATGGCCGGCCTCCTCCCCATGGCAGCCCCCCACCCCCCCCATTTCCACTTCATTTTTTGTTCAAAATTCATCAAAAATCCATTAAAAATTCAATTAAAAATCCACAAAATCCTATGTATTTCCTACCCTTTATTCTCTACTCTTCTTTACATGGATTTTTGAGTGGGAAAGCATGCATTTTTTAGGCTCATTTTCATGTTTGGACTTGAGGTTGTGAAGGTATAAATCTATCTCTTTTGTTTTATTTCCATTAGATGTTTCTTTTAAAGCATAATTAGTTTTATTAGATTAATTCTATGTTCAATTTTAAAAATTCAAGTTAGGGTTTGTAAATTCAAATTATGATTTTTATTAATTAATTAGGGTTATAATAACTAGTCTACCATTTTTAGAAGTGGAAAAATCTTGCATGGTTATTATATAATAATTTGTGTATTCAAATTGATTTAATAATGTTATTTAGCTAACTAGTTTTTATAAAATGTATTTGTGGATAAAATAAAATTCTAATTAAGGTTGTTATCATTAGATTGTAGTTTTAGTGAGAATCTTAGCATGTTAATGGAAAGAAAAACTTAGTTTGATCACTAGTTTCTTGTGATAATTGGAAAAATACTAATAAAAGGCTATTTTTGTAAACTTGATTTTGGGAAATTCCTAAATAAATGAGATTAAAAATATAATTTTGGTTTCATCATATCATTATCATCATGAATTGTAGTTTAGTACATTAATTCATGCAACATCATGTTTTGTGGTGGAATTGTGGTATTTTGCTTGAAAAATGTTGAAAATTGTTAAAGGTTGCAAACTAGAAATTTCAAATTAATACAAATTTGTGTAATAAAAATATAGTAATGGTTTGTATAGTCTAGTTATGCTTTTTAATGAGTTTTATGACCATTGATTTCATTTAAATGTCAAGTTTTGAAGAAAAACGGTAAATTGGCATTTTCGGGTTTTACGAAATCGGGCGATTTGATGGATTTTAGGGTTTTGATGGATTTAATCATGTTATATATTATAAGTAACGAGTTTTAAAACTATGAGTTATTTGTTGATGTTATCTCGATCCATCGGAGTTTGTACGCCGATATCGAGCGATATTTGGTGCTTTTGCGTGGACGGGACATAGGTTTTAACCTATGCTTGTTCCTTGCGTCGTTTTGACTTTTGTATGTGATTTAGTTTACGATGCTATTTATATGTTTGCGTTTAGATACCCCTCACGTGGACTGCGGGCGATGAAGAGGAGGATGGCGACACCGTCTTCGGCAGACATGGACCAGGTGAGTAGATGTATATCTACGGGGGAAAGTCGGGTGAATGGCGTTTAGCACCCCCGCAACGTAGAGTAGGAATAGTACTTATTGACATTAGGAAGCCAGATGTGACCCTAGATTCTTAATGCGTAGGACCCTAGTAATAACCCTAGGCTGGACTAGACTGATTTAGGAAAACCACATCAGAGGATGAGTACCTTGGAAGAGGTTCATAGGTTTCAGATAGAAACACACACACGCACACACTGAAACTCGACATGGTGTATACGTGTATGTGTATACATATATAGAACTAGGTATAGGTATATACATGTATATACAACACGTATATGGGGTTCATTGATGTGATATGATATCCGAGGTATGATGTGATAGTATAACTGGGCTTGATACCGTGATTCTTGGCTATACAGTCGTATTAGGTGTTAGCGGATCATTAGAGAATGAGATAATGAACATGTGTACATAAATTATAATGGGTGGTGATGATACTGAGGTACCTGGGACTCTAAATTAGTACCCGGACTGTAACTTGTGATTGATCACGATATGGGATATGTATGATTTGATTACGACATCATATAGGTGTGACCTGATGTCGATATCATATAGGTGTGACCTGATGTTGATATCATATAGGAGTGACTTGATGACGGTATGATATCAGTATGACTTAATCACAATATGATACATAGACATGATATTTATTACTTAGACATTCATGCATTCATATTTTCGTGTTATCATGCAGTATCATGGGCATATGCCGACACTTATCATATACTCACTCATGATTTTAAGATTTGGATTTCTATGAGATTTCTGGATTTTTAGGGAAAACCGCAAGAATATATAAAAACTTCTCTCTCTCTCCTCTTCTCTTTTTAAAATAAGATGCGGTTTTCTCGTGATGTATGTGTCGTCCACCATGAGATTTCATGTTTTCTGATGGATTTCGAGACCCGATTCGAGGAGTGGATGAACCGTCTCGGGTATATGGTGGGCCCGGTATGGTACCCCGGAGCAAGAAGATCGAGTTGTAGACGATGAGCCTGGCAGGGGAAGGCTACCTACCGGTGATGTCTGGCGCGGCGGATATCCGGAGGATACCGACCGTTGTCGTGAGATTTGATGATATGGGCCGATCCGGACTGACGGAGCCCGAGATATTGAGACTATGAGACTTAAGATTTACATGTTTGTGTCGATGCTTGACGCGGATTTCCATGGATTTCATTGTTGATATTTCAGGTTTCTATACCCGTTTTACTATGATAACAGCTAAAGATTTCTTATACAGATATACCTGGACTTCAGAATTGGTTATTTTACATTCATGGTGCATGCATATCCATTCATATGGCATAGTACTATATGAGGCACTGACACGAGCACGGAGTATCTGCACTTACACGTAGTATTACTCTGCTATTACTAGATGATTGGGACTTAGTAGTGTATTATTATGACCTAGGATAGCGTCGTGCATTCGATTTCTTTTCGTAGATGTCTTCTACTCACGAGTTGGCAACTCACCCCCGTTGTGCCAAATTTTATTACAGGTTCGATGTACAGGTTTCCCTGGCAGCTTGCTGGCACATCTTTTCTTTCAGGGTGATTTGCACGATAGGTTGGTTCACTTGCATCTGAACCACCATTGTATTTTTATTCATTCATTTGTATCTAGTAAGCTCCATCAACCAAACTTGTATTACTTGATAAGTTTATTGGACCAGTTATTTATTTCGACCTTAGAGTCGCACATGTATTATTCTGATCTGGTGGTTTTGTTTTCTTTTGAGTTTTGAGCCTCGCCCTTTGGCGTTGTATATTATTGTGCTTGTTGTGGTTGTTTCCGCCTGTTGGCGTTGATGCTAGCTCCCGTTTGGAGATGCTTTTTATTGTTATTGTATATTATACTTGTTGTACCCGTTTGGGGCCAGTTTTAACAGAGGAGACTCTGTCGAAATTTTTGGGAAAATTTGCTGATGATTTTAAACTTGTTGGATTTTGGTATTTCGAGGACTTTGTTCTACGATTGTTATTTCATGTGTATACCTTCATTACATTCAATTTGTGTTCCATATATCAGTTGTATTGATGTTGTTTAGTACACACCCAGTACACTTGATTTGGTTTTATATATTTTGAGATTTTTGATTTGATTTCGTGCATAGGGGTTACCCATGATTTTGACATATGTTTCGACCTAGTTTTCATGCATTTTTGTGCTGTGATTTCGATGTATGTTTTCGTGCACCATGTGCACCTGATTAGGATTCTTGCGCATACTTGGCGCACTTGGTGCGATTTTCTGCACACCAGATGCACTAAATCGGGGTTTTGTGCAGATTAGATGCATCTGATGTTGAGTCGTGCACGCCCGTTGCACTTGACAGATGTTTCTGGTGCACACCTGTTGCACTTAGTTTTGTTTTTGTGTGTATTCATGGTATCTGTATTTGGTTTCGATTTCAGTGCGCACCGGACGCACATGATATTTTTATGATGTGATTGGGATTGATTTCAGTTTGAGCAGTATGTTTTCATAGTCATTATTATTTGATTTAGTAACCAGGCGGGACGTGTATGTTAAATAAAAGATATATATATATTGCTATTTTTTTAAATTAAACGTCCGCTACTTATACCGTGACACGTGCATTGCACGGTGATTTTCAAGAGGGGTTTTTGTATGCTTCTTTATTATGATGTTTAGGCGATTTTACTAGGATGCGAACTATATATAAGTTATAGATTGATGTATATTATGATGGTTTTCACATTGGGTTTTGATATTTTATTCTCGCCATAACCCCGATGATTGCGTTATGCTTGACGGAGTTGATTTTTGTTATGTATTGATGATTTCGGAGCCCCGACGATTTGAGTGTTTTGCTAAATGTTTTAGTATTTGGAGGGGGAGTTTTAATTTAAATTCGGGGACCGAATTTCTTAAAGGGGGGAAGATTGTAACGTTTTAAAAATAATTAAATAAATAATTAAATGAATAAAATTGTTTAAGTGAATTTTATGATTTTCGGTAAAGTAAAATGTATTTTTCGTAAAACCAAACCGTGATTGTTTTTCATTATAATTTCAAAAATACATATTTTAATTATGTAATTACTAGTAAATGGTGTTTATTTAGCCACTTATAAATTTTTAGTTTAATTAAATATTTTTCCTAAATTAATTATTTTAAATATTAACATAAGCTTTATTTTTACACTAAATTAGTGTAAATTACAAATTTGAATGGTTTTAATTTGTAAAAATGAACCATGGCATATTAGAATTTAGTGTGTATCATGCAAAATTTATTTGCAAATTTTTCCATTTTTCTAGAGTTTTCTTGAGTTGCTATAGTATAGAAATAAAAGAAAATAAAGAAATTCATGAAAAGACATAAAGAGGTGATATTTTGGGGTGAAGTTTCTACACTTTTCTCAACTTTTCTCACTCTCCTCTCCCTCACCCTCAAATGGCCGGCCTCCTCCCCATGGCAGCCCCCCACCCCCCCATTTCCACTTCATTTTTTGTTCAAAATTCATCAAAAATCCATTAAAAATTCAATTAAAAATCCACAAAATCCTATGTATTTCCTACCCTTTATTCTCTACTCTTCTTTACATGGATTTTTGAGTGGGAAAGCATGCATTTTTTAGGCTCATTTTCATGTTTGGACTTGAGGTTGTGAAGGTATAAATCTATCTCTTTTGTTTTATTTCCATTAGATGTTTCTTTTAAAGCATAATTAGTTTTATTAGATTAATTCTATGTTCAATTTTAAAAATTCAAGTTAGCGTTTGTAAATTCAAGTTATGATTTTTATTAATTAATTAGGGTTATAATAACTAGTCTACCATTTTTAGAAGTGGAAAAATCTTGCATGGTTATTATATAATAATTTGTGTATTCAAATTGATTTAATAATGTTATTTAGCTAACTAGTTTTTATAAAATGTATTTGTGGATAAAATAAAATTCTAATTAAGGTTGTTATCATTAGATTGTAGTTTTAGTGAGAATCTTAGCATGTTAATGGAAAGAAAAACTTAGTTTGATCACTAGTTTCTTGTGATAATTGGAAAAATACTAATAAAAGGCTATTTTTGTAAACTTGATTTTGGGAAATTCCTAAATAAATGAGATTAAAAATATAATTTTGGTTTCATCATATCATTATCATCATGAATTGTAGTTTAGTACATTAATTCATGCAACATCATGTTTTGTGGTGGAATTGTGGTATTTTGCTTGAAAAATGTTGAAAATTGTTAAAGGTTGCAAACTAGAAATTTCAAATTAATACAAATTTGTGTAATAAAAATATAGTAATGGTTTGTATAGTCTAGTTATGCTTTTTAATGAGTTTTATGACCATTGATTTCATTTAAATGTCAAGTTTTGAAGAAAAACGGTAAATTGGCATTTTCGGGTTTTACGAAATCGGGCGATTTGATGGATTTTAGGGTTTTGATGGATTTAATCATGTTATATATTATAAGTAACGAGTTTTAAAACTATGAGTTATTTGTTGATGTTATCTCGATCCATCGGAGTTTGTACGCCGATATCGAGCGATATTTGGTGCTTTTGCGTGGACGGGACATAGGTTTTAACCTATGCTTGTTCCTTGCGTCGTTTTGACTTTTGTATGTGATTTAGTTTACGATGCTATTTATATGTTTGCGTTTAGGTACCCCTCACGTGGACTGCGGGCGATGAAGAGGAGGATGGCGACACCGTCTTCGGCAGACATGGACCAGGTGAGTAGATGTATATCTACGGGGGAAAGTCGGGTGAATGGCGTTTAGCACCCCCGCAACGTAGAGTAGGAATAGTACTTATTGACATTAGGAAGCCAGATGTGACCCTAGATTCTTAATGCGTAGGACCCTAGTAATAACCCTAGGCTGGACTAGACTGATTTAGGAAAACCACATCAGAGGATGAGTACCTTGGAAGAGGTTCATAGGTTTCAGATAGAAACACACACACGCACACACTGAAACTCGACATGGTGTATACGTGTATGTGTATACATATATAGAACTAGGTATAGGTATATACATGTATATACAACACGTATATGGGGTTCATTGATGTGATATGATATCCGAGGTATGATGTGATAGTATAACTAGGCTTGATACCGTGATTCTTGGCTATACAGTCGTATTAGGTGTTAGCGGATCATTAGAGAATGAGATAATGAACATGTGTACATAAATTATAATGGGTGGTGATGATACTGAGGTACCTGGGACTCTAAATTAGTACCCGGACTGTAACTTGTGATTGATCACGATATGGGATATGTATGATTTGATTACGACATCATATAGGTGTGACCTGATGTCGATATCATATAGGTGTGACCTGATGTTGATATCATATAGGAGTGACTTGATGACGGTATGATATCAGTATGACTTAATCACAATATGATACATAGACATGATATTTATTACTTAGACATTCATTCATTCATATTTTCGTGTTATCATGCAGTATCATGGGCATATGCCGACACTTATCATATACTCACTCATGATTTTAAGATTTGGATTTCTATGAGATTTCTGGATTTTTAGGGAAAACCGCAAGAATATATAAAAACTTCTCTCTCTCTCCTCTTCTCTTTTTAAAATAAGATGCGGTTTTCTCGTGATGTATGTGTCGTCCACCATGAGATTTCATGTTTTCTGATGGATTTCGAGACCCGATTCGAGGAGTGGATGAACCGTCTCGGGTATATGGTGGGCCCGGTATGGTACCCCGGAGCAAGAAGATCGAGTTGTAGACGATGAGCCTGGCAGGGGAAGGCTACATACCGGTGATGTCTGGCGCGGCGGATATCCGGAGGATACCGACCGTTGTCGTGAGATTTGATGATATGGGCCGATCCGGACTGACGGAGCCCGAGATATTGAGACTATGAGACTTAAGATTTACATGTTTGTGTCGATACTTGACGCGGATTTCCATGGATTTCATTGTTGATATTTCAGGTTTCTATACCCGTTTTACTATGATAACAGCTAAAGATTTCTTATACAGATATACCTGGACTTCAGAATTGGTTATTTTACATTCATGGTGCATGCATATCCATTCATATGGCATAGTACTATATGAGGCACTGACATGAGCACGGAGTATCTGCACTTACACGTAGTATTACTCTGCTATTACTAGATGATTGGGACTTAGTAGTGTATTATTATGACCTAGGATAGCGTCGTGCATTCGATTTCTTTTCGTAGATGTCTTCTACTCACGAGTTGGCAACTCACCCCCGTTGTGCCAAATTTTATTACAGGTTCGATGTACAGGTTTCCCTGGCAGCTTGCTGGCACATCTTTTCTTTCAGGGTGATTTGCACGGTAGGTTGGTTCACTTGCATCTGAACCACCATTGTATTTTTATTCATTCATTTGTATCTAGTAAGCTCCATCAACCAAACTTGTATTACTTGATAAGTTTATTGGACCAGTTATTTATTTCGACCTTAGAGTCGCACATGTATTATTCTGATCTGGTGGTTTTGTTTTCTTTTGAGTTTTGAGCCTCGCCCTTTGGCGTTGTATATTATTGTGCTTGTTGTGGTTGTTTCCGTCTGTTGGCGTTGATGCTAGCTCCCGTTTGGAGATGCTTTTTATTGTTATTGTATATTATACTTGTTGTACCCGTTTGGGGCCAGTTTTAACAGAGGAGACTCTGTCGAAATTTTTGGGAAAATTTGCTGATGATTTTAAACTTGTTGGATTTTGGTATTTTGAGGACTTTGTTCTACGATTGTTATTTCATGTGTATACCTTCATTACATTCAATTTGTGTTCCATATATCAGTTGTATTGATGTTGTTTAGTACACACCCAGTACACTTGATTTGGTTTTATATATTTTGAGATTTTTGATTTGATTTCGTGCATAGGGGTTACCCATGATTTTGACATATGTTTCGACCTAGTTTTCATGCATTTTTGTGCTGTGATTTCGATGTATGTTTTCGTGCACCATGTGCACCTGATTAGGATTCTTGCGCATACTTGGCGCACTTGGTGCGATTTTCTGCACACCAGATGCACTAAATCGGGGTTTTGTGCAGATTAGATGCATCTGATGTTGAGTCGTGCACGCCCGTTGCACTTGACAGATGTTTCTGGTGCACACCTGTTGCACTTAGTTTTGTTTTTGTGTGTATTCATGGTATCTGTATTTGGTTTCGATTTCAGTGCGCACCGGACGCACATGATATTTTTATGATGTGATTGGGATTGATTTCAGTTTGAGCAGTATGTTTTCATAGTCATTATTATTTGATTTAGTAACCAGGCGGGACGTGTATGTTAAATAAAAGATATATATATATTGCTATTTTTTTAAATTAAACGTCCGCTACTTATACCGTGACACGTGCATTGCACGGTGATTTTCAAGAGGGGTTTTTGTATGCTTCTTTATTATGATGTTTAGGCGATTTTACTAGGATGCGAACTATATATAAGTTATAGATTGATGTATATTATGATGGTTTTCACATTGGGTTTTGATATTTTATTCTCGCCATAACCCCGATGATTGCGTTATGCTTGACGGAGTTGATTTTTGTTATGTATTGATGATTTCGGAGCCCCGACGATTTGAGTGTTTTGCTAAATGTTTTAGTATTTGGAGGGGGAGTTTTAATTTAAATTCGGGGACCGAATTTCTTATAGGGGGCAAGATTGTAACGTTTTAAAAATAATTAAATAAATAATTAAATGAATAAAATTGTTTAAGTGAATTTTATGATTTTCGGTAAAGTAAAATGTATTTTTCGTAAAACCAAACCGTGATTGTTTTTCATTATAATTTCAAAAATACATATTTTAATTATGTAATTACTAGTAAATGGTGTTTATTTAGCCACTTATAAATTTTTAGTTTAATTAAATATTTTTCCTAAATTAATTATTTTAAATATTAACATAAGCTTTATTTTTACACTAAATTAGTGTAAATTACAAATTTGAATGGTTTTAATTTGTAAAAATGAACCATGGCATATTAGAATTTAGTGTGTATCATGCAAAATTTATTTGCAAATTTTTCCATTTTTCTAGAGTTTTCTTGAGTTGCTATAGTATAGAAATAAAAGAAAATAAAGAAATTCATGAAAAGACATAAAGAGGTGATATTTTGGGGTGAAGTTTCTACACTTTTCTCAACTTTTCTCACTCTCCTCTCCCTCACCCTCAAATGGCCGGCCTCCTCCCCATGGCAGCCCCCCACCCCCCCATTTCCACTTCATTTTTTGTTCAAAATTCATCAAAAATCCATTAAAAATTCAATTAAAAATCCACAAAATCCTATGTATTTCCTACCCTTTATTCTCTACTCTTCTTTACATGGATTTTTGAGTGGGAAAGCATGCATTTTTTAGGCTCATTTTCATGTTTGGACTTGAGGTTGTGAAGGTATAAATCTATCTCTTTTGTTTTATTTCCATTAGATGTTTCTTTTAAAGCATAATTAGTTTTATTAGATTAATTCTATGTTCAATTTTAAAAATTCAAGTTAGCGTTTGTAAATTCAAGTTATGATTTTTATTAATTAATTAGGGTTATAATAACTAGTCTACCATTTTTAGAAGTGGAAAAATCTTGCATGGTTATTATATAATAATTTGTGTATTCAAATTGATTTAATAATGTTATTTAGCTAACTAGTTTTTATAAAATGTATTTGTGGATAAAATAAAATTCTAATTAAGGTTGTTATCATTAGATTGTAGTTTTAGTGAGAATCTTAGCATGTTAATGGAAAGAAAAACTTAGTTTGATCACTAGTTTCTTGTGATAATTGGAAAAATACTAATAAAAGGCTATTTTTGTAAACTTGATTTTGGGAAATTCCTAAATAAATGAGATTAAAAATATAATTTTGGTTTCATCATATCATTATCATCATGAATTGTAGTTTAGTACATTAATTCATGCAACATCATGTTTTGTGGTGGAATTGTGGTATTTTGCTTGAAAAATGTTGAAAATTGTTAAAGGTTGCAAACTAGAAATTTCAAATTAATACAAATTTGTGTAATAAAAATATAGTAATGGTTTGTATAGTCTAGTTATGCTTTTTAATGAGTTTTATGACCATTGATTTCATTTAAATGTCAAGTTTTGAAGAAAAACGGTAAATTGGCATTTTCGGGTTTTACGAAATCGGGCGATTTGATGGATTTTAGGGTTTTGATGGATTTAATCATGTTATATATTATAAGTAACGAGTTTTAAAACTATGAGTTATTTGTTGATGTTATCTCGATCCATCGGAGTTTGTACGCCGATATCGAGCGATATTTGGTGCTTTTGCGTGGACGGGACATAGGTTTTAACCTATGCTTGTTCCTTGCGTCGTTTTGACTTTTGTATGTGATTTAGTTTACGATGCTATTTATATGTTTGCGTTTAGGTACCCCTCACGTGGACTGCGGGCGATGAAGAGGAGGATGGCGACACCGTCTTCGGCAGACATGGACCAGGTGAGTAGATGTATATCTACGGGGGAAAGTCGGGTGAATGGCGTTTAGCACCCCCGCAACGTAGAGTAGGAATAGTACTTATTGACATTAGGAAGCCAGATGTGACCCTAGATTCTTAATGCGTAGGACCCTAGTAATAACCCTAGGCTGGACTAGACTGATTTAGGAAAACCACATCAGAGGATGAGTACCTTGGAAGAGGTTCATAGGTTTCAGATAGAAACACACACACGCACACACTGAAACTCGACATGGTGTATACGTGTATGTGTATACATATATAGAACTAGGTATAGGTATATACATGTATATACAACACGTATATGGGGTTCATTGATGTGATATGATATCCGAGGTATGATGTGATAGTATAACTGGGCTTGATACCATGATTCTTGGCTATACAGTCGTATTAGGTGTTAGCGGATCATTAGAGAATGAGATAATGAACATGTGTACATAAATTATAATGGGTGGTGATGATACTGAGGTACCTGGGACTCTAAATTAGTACCCGGACTGTAACTTGTGATTGATCACGATATGGGATATGTATGATTTGATTACGACATCATATAGGTGTGACCTGATGTCGATATCATATAGGTGTGACCTGATGTTGATATCATATAGGAGTGACTTGATGACGGTATGATATCAGTATGACTTAATCACAATATGATACATAGACATGATATTTATTACTTAGACATTCATGCATTCATATTTTCGTGTTATCATGCAGTATCATGGGCATATGCCGACACTTATCATATACTCACTCATGATTTTAAGATTTGGATTTCTATGAGATTTCTGGATTTTTAGGGAAAACCGCAAGAATATATAAAAACTTCTCTCTCTCTCCTCTTCTCTTTTTAAAATAAGATGCGGTTTTCTCGTGATGTATGTGTCGTCCACCATGAGATTTCATGTTTTCTGATGGATTTCGAGACCCGATTCGAGGAGTGGATGAACCGTCTCGGGTATATGGTGGGCCCGGTATGGTACCCCGGAGCAAGAAGATCGAGTTGTAGACGATGAGCCTGGCAGGGGAAGGCTACCTACCGGTGATGTCTGGCGCGGCGGATATCCGGAGGATACCGACCGTTGTCGTGAGATTTGATGATATGGGCCGATCCGGACTGACGGAGCCCGAGATATTGAGACTATGAGACTTAAGATTTACATGTTTGTGTCGATGCTTGACGCGGATTTCCATGGATTTCATTGTTGATATTTCAGGTTTCTATACCCGTTTTACTATGATAACAGCTAAAGATTTCTTATACAGATATACCTGGACTTCAGAATTGGTTATTTTACATTCATGGTGCATGCATATCCATTCATATGGCATAGTACTATATGAGGCACTGACACGAGCACGGAGTATCTGCACTTACACGTAGTATTACTCTGCTATTACTAGATGATTGGGACTTAGTAGTGTATTATTATGACCTAGGATAGCGTCGTGCATTCGATTTCTTTTCGTAGATGTCTTCTACTCACGAGTTGGCAACTCACCCCCGTTGTGCCAAATTTTATTACAGGTTCGATGTACAGGTTTCCCTGGCAGCTTGCTGGCACATCTTTTCTTTCAGGGTGATTTGCACGGTAGGTTGGTTCACTTGCATCTGAACCACCATTGTATTTTTATTCATTCATTTGTATCTAGTAAGCTCCATCAACCAAACTTGTATTACTTGATAAGTTTATTGGACCAGTTATTTATTTCGACCTTAGAGTCGCACATGTATTATTCTGATCTGGTGGTTTTGTTTTCTTTTGAGTTTTGAGCCTCGCCCTTTGGCGTTGTATATTATTGTGCTTGTTGTGGTTGTTTCCGCCTGTTGGCGTTGATGCTAGCTCCCGTTTGGAGATGCTTTTTATTGTTATTGTATATTATACTTGTTGTACCCGTTTGGGGCCAGTTTTAACAGAGGAGACTCTGTCGAAATTTTTGGGAAAATTTGCTGATGATTTTAAACTTGTTGGATTTTGGTATTTTGAGGACTTTGTTCTACGATTGTTATTTCATGTGTATACCTTCATTACATTCAATTTGTGTTCCATATATCAGTTGTATTGATGTTGTTTAGTACACACCCAGTACACTTGATTTGGTTTTATATATTTTGAGATTTTTGATTTGATTTCGTGCATAGGGGTTACCCATGATTTTGACATATGTTTCGACCTAGTTTTCATGCATTTTTGTGCTGTGATTTCGATGTATGTTTTCGTGCACCATGTGCACCTGATTAGGATTCTTGCGCATACTTGGCGCACTTGGTGCGATTTTCTGCACACCAGATGCACTAAATCGGGGTTTTGTGCAGATTAGATGCATCTGATGTTGAGTCGTGCACGCCCGTTGCACTTGACAGATGTTTTTGGTGCACACCTGTTGCACTTAGTTTTGTTTTTGTGTGTATTCATGGTATCTGTATTTGGTTTCGATTTCAGTGCGCACCGGACGCATATGATATTTTTATGATGTGATTGGGATTGATTTCAGTTTGAGCAGTATGTTTTCATAGTCATTATTATTTGATTTAGTAACCATGCGGGATGTGTATGTTAAATAAAAGAGATATATATATATATATATAGCTAATTTTTTAAATTAAACGTCCGCTACTTATACCGTGACACGTGCATTGCACGGTGATTTTCAAGAGGGGTTTTTGTATGCTTCTTTATTATGATGTTTAGGCGATTTTATTAGGATGCGAACTAAATATAAGTTATAGATTGATGTAAATTATGATGGTTATCACATTGGGTTTTGATATTTTATTCTCGCCATAACTCCGATGATTGCGTTATGCTTGACGGAGTTGATTTTTGTTATGTATTGATGATTTCGGAGCCCCGACGATTTGAGTGTTTTGCTAAATGTTTTAGTATTTGGAGGGGGAGTTTTAATTTAAATTCGGGGACCGAATTTCTTAAAGGGGGGAAGATTGTAACGTTTTAAAAATAATTAAATAAATAATTAAATGAATAAAATTGTTTAAGTGAATTTTATGATTTTCGGTAAAGTAAAATGTATTTTTCGTAAAACCAAACCGTGATTGTTTTTCATTATAATTTCAAAAATACCTATTTTAATTATGTAATTACTAGTAAATGGTGTTTATTTAGCAACTTATAAATTTTTAGTTTAATTAAATATTTTTCCTAAATTAATTATTTTAAATATTAACATAAGCTTTATTTTTACACTAAATTAGTGTAAATTACAAATTTGAATGGTTTTAATTTGTAAAAATGAACCATGGTATATTAGAATTTAGTGTGTATCATGCAAAATTTATTTGCAAATTTTTCCATTTTTCTAGAGTTTTCTTGAGTTGCTATAGTAAAGAAATAAAAGAAAATAAAGAAATTCATGAAAAGACATAAAGAGGTGATATTTTGGGGTGAAGTTTCTACACTTTTCTCAACTTTTCTCACTCTCCTCTTCCTCACCCTCACATGTCCGGCCTCCTCCCCATGGCAGCCCCCCCCCCCCCCCATTTCCACTTCATTTTTTGTTCAAAATTCATCAAAAATCCATTAAAAATTCAATTAAAAATCCACAAAATCATATGTATTTCCTACCCTTTATTCTCTACTCTTCTTTACATGGATTTTTGAGTGGGAAAGCATGCATTTTTTTGGCTCATTTTCATGTTTGGACTTGAAATTGTGAAGGTATAAATCTATCTCTTTTGTTTTATTTCCATTAGATGTTTCTTTTAAAGCATAATTAGTTTTATTAGATTAATTCTATGTTCAATTTTAAAAATTCAAGTTAGGGTTTGTAAATTCAAGTTATGATTTTTATTAATTAATTAGGGTTATAATAACTAGTCTACCATTTTTAGAAGTGGAAAAATCTTGCATGGTTATTATATAATAATTTGTGTATTCAAATTGATTTAATAATGTTATTTAGCTAACTAGTTTTTATAAAATGTATTTATGGATAAAATAAAATTCTAATTAACGTTTTTATCATTAGATTGTAGTTTTAGTGAGAATCTTAGCATGTTAATGGAAAGAAAAACTTAGTTTGATCACTAGTTTCTTGTGATAATTGGAAAAATACTAATAAAAGGCTACTTTTGTAAACTAGATTTTGGGAAATTCCTAAATAAATGAGATTAAAAATATAATTATGGTTTCATCATATCATTATCATCATGAATTGTAGTTTAATACATTAATTCATGCAACATCAAGTTTTGTGGTGGAATTGTGGTATTTTGCTTGAAAAATGTTGAAAATTGTTAAAGGTTGCAAACTAGAAATTTCAAATTAATACAAATTTGTGTAATAAAAATATAGTAATGGTTTGTATAGTTTAGTTATGCTTTTTAATGAGTTTTATGACCATTGGTTTCATTTAAATGTCAAGTTTTGAAGAAAAACGGTAAATTGGTATTTTCGGGTTTTACGAAATCGGGCGATTTGATGGATTTTAGGGTTTCGATGGATTTAATTGTAGCGTCTTGAAAAGTCGTTTTGGTGTTTTCCTGAAATTCGGTGAAAATTCGGTATTTTTCCGAAAACCGTCTTTCTCGATATTTTGCAGTTTAGGGCTAATTATACCTTAAATGGATAGATAATTACTTGTTTTTAGTAGCTAATGAGTTATTTATGAAAATTTGGTCATTTAAAAAAATTTCCCTATTTTTCAATTTTTTAATATTATTTTAAGCCGGTAAGAAAATACATTAAATAAGCGATAAATACAAATTTTTTCGGGCTAATTTTAATCTCTAAAATTATGATAATTATAATCTAGTGATAACATGAATTTTTAGTAATTTATTTTGATTTTTAACAAATTTTTATGAATTGAAACGAATTTATTGAATTTTGGGCTAAAACTTGCAATTTTTGAGTTGTAGGGGGCCTTTTTGCATAAAATTTCTTTTGTAAAACCCCTCTATCTTTTTCCTCAGCCCTAGGACAGCCCCACCTTGTGTGAGACCAGAAATTTCTGGCCTCTCTCTTCTTGGTTTCTTTCTTGAGTTAAATTGTTGGTTTATGGATTAATTTAAATATATTGGATAAAGTATGATACATTGACTTTGGAACTTGACCCTTGACCTTCCCACTCACCCCACACCCTCCCCCATACCTCCTACCTGGCCGAAACCTGCACCCCTCTTCCTCATCTCTTTTCTTTGCATTTTTCTTCATTTTCCTTCAAGAAAATACATCAAAATCCATGAATTAATTCCAAAAATCCAAACAAAATCCTTATGCTATCATTATCCTTAGCCATTCTTGCTTGAATCTTGGAGCTAGGAAGCCATTCTTTGGAGCAAACTTCTTGCTTGATCTATAGATCAAGAGGTATAATTCCATCAAAGTTACTTTCTTTTGTTGCTAATTCCTTTAATTGTATGGTTAGTGTTAAAAGTTAGCTTATTTCTAATCTAGTTTAAAATGAGTAGTTTGTTTAAACTAGGGTTTTGAACCATGATAATTAATTAAGTTGTTTATTAGTTAATCTAGTTGTTAGTGAACTAATCTATATGGTTACCTTGTTATGTAGTCTTTAATTATGCTAATTTAGGTAATTTTAGAAGTTGATTTTAGTTGTAAATTGTTGTTTTAAGGTTTTTCAAGAGAGGGTTATGTATGGAAAATGATATTTGAAGCTTGATTAGTGAGTGGATTAAGTTTTAGAAAGCATTATTTAAGTGATTAAACCTAATTTGCTATCTAGTGTTTTGCTAACCTTAATCTAAGTGGTTAATTTGCTTATTAGGCTAAAATATAGTGTTAAATTAAGGTTTTTCATATATAGTTTGGTTTATGTTTGCTAATTACAAAAATCAACAGAAGGTTTTGTTATGTAAATTAGGTTTTTAAGCTTAGTTAATGGTTTAGAATTTGTGTATTGGCTAGCTATTTGGTTAGTTTGGATGTTGGTGTTGGGTGGTGTTGACTTTGTCGCTAAATTGTCGATGTTTGCATCAAATTGCAATTTCTGCTTACTAGATTTTTATAAAAGCTATGTGATGGACTATTTTGATATCTTGATGATTGTAATGGCTTGTCCTACGACTTTTAGGATGCGTGAGTGCGGTTTTTGGGTAGTCGGGTTTTAGTTTTGCCGGGTGACCCAAATCGGCGTTTTTGGCAGTTTTTGCGATTTTCGCGTGTGTTCCGCGCACTTTGTGCACGTTGTACCTAGCTAGCGAACTTTAGTAGTTTCGTTGGGGGTTTTGCGCCGTTCTTGATATGTAACCTTATATTTGGTACTGATGTAAATTCTAGGTTCGGTCGCGGAAACGTCAGACGCGGCGCGAAAGGGAAAGGCGGTGATCGGACACAGCTAGCCAGGGATCCCGGTGAGTAGATTTAACATCTACGGGGGACGATCGTTTGGATGGCGCAAGTCGCCCGATAGATTTAGTAAACTGAAAATAAAATAGTAAACTGGATAACCACTTGTGACATTAGAATAATAATACTGGGATGATAATTGCTGCAATTAGATCAATATGTTATACCCATATACGCAAACTCAATTGTAGGACACATGCACCATTACCAGGTTTTTATATGCAGCACGAGCACTATTCATGTTTACACACACACCCTGGTAATTGCCATGCCACCACACTAGATAACATTTAAATTTAAACCTTTTACTAATTGATACTTAAACTGGTGCTATTGCCTTTAATTCCTTAAAATGAAACCGTAGAATTGCTATTCATGTGCATGTACTTCATCATATTAATTGTTCATGCTTAATCCATTAATCACACATCGCAACTTGATTATTGATATCATATGCATTCATTATCACTGATATATGCACTTATGAGGATTTCTTGAGATTTTATGATATTGCTGGATTTCGGGGGAAAGCCGCAAAATTTCCAAACTTATGATATTTTTAAAACATGTAAATTGCGGTTTTCTAGTGATGTAAGTGTCGTCCACCATGAGTTTGCTGTGGCTTTGGAAATCCGTGTCGAGGAGTGGAGGAACCGGCACGGGTACATGGTGGGCCCGGTAAGGTACCCCGGGGCAAGAGGAATGTGGTGATGACGTTGAGCCTGGCAGGGGACGGATTACCTACCGGTGACTGTTTGGGACGGCGGATATCCAGAGGATACCGACCGTGGCCGCTAGATGATGAGATATTGATATTTGAGATGGGTCAGCCGGACGGCTGAGGCCAGCGATACATTTATGAGATTTGAGACAGCTTTTGGGGTGTCGTTGCTGGACACCGGTTTTCGTCGATTCATTGACATTTGCTGGCATTCTAAAAGAGTTTCAAAAACAACATCTGATAAAATATTTTTATATATAAACCTATTGAGACCTCAGATATTCATGTTGCATACATATTCGTACACTGATGTTGTATACACACCTGCTAGTATATCCATATTGCATACATACTCGCCATTATGTCCTGCCTTACCCGTATATAGATGCTAGGATGCTTGTGTGCATGCATTCGATAGCCTGTGTAAATGTTATTTATTACTCACGAGTTGGCAACTCACCCCCGTTGTGCCATAGCCTGTTGCAGGTCCGCTCCGTCAGTTCAGTAGCGGCGGGTGCGCTTGCTTCTTTTGCCTCTTTTGCCTGGACTCGAGATTTGCTCATAGGTGGGTTATGTTAATATTTTTGTACCACCTTGTATATTCTTTGCATCTAGTGTACTCCATCTACTGTTTCTACCAGATTATTGTATATTGACCTAGAGATGAGACTGTGAGGTTTGTGGATTTTATGCTGTATTTTGGGGTCGAGCTCACTTGAGCCGACATGTTACTTTTTTCATGATTCCTTATGATTATTATGCTTATTGTCATTTACATTGCGTGGGATTTGTGACCGCCTTATGGCGAAGAGCTAGCTCCCGCTTGGGGATGCCCTATTGTGTTGGATTCATGTATATTTTTGTTGTACCCATTTTGGGGGCCAGTATTTACAAAGGAGACTCTGCCGAAATTTTCGGGAAAAGTTGGTATTGTTTTTAAAAAGTGTTTCACATGACTTATTTGATAAACTTGCGTTCGAATGTTGGGTTTTCTTCACTCTTTTGCTTAATTGGTTTTGTTTTTCTGGGCTTTTGGCTTACTTATTTTACGGACGCCTTTAGACGTTTCGTAAACTTAAGTGCCAGTCACGTTCCGTACCCTGCGGGTCGTGACAAAGTAGTATCAGAGCGATAGGTTTTACCTTTGTGAGTGTAGGATGACCCTTGGTAGATGGAGTAAGTGACTTAAGCAGCGTAACGTAGCGTGCGTATGTCCGCGGCATACTTACGATACGGTACTCCGCCTAAGTGACTTTAGGATATACTTGCTTGAAAAATTCCTTCTTCAACTCCGTGTATCCTATGATCCTATTGCACTGTCCTTATTATCCTTTTCCTGTACCAGCCACTATGCCGCCGAAGGCTACGAGGGCACAGAGGGCTGCCGTCAGAGACGAGATTCGAGCTGGCTCGTCCGAGACTAGGACTGAGCAGGGTGGTATGCCTACGCCGCAGGGACAGACTGATCCGCATTCCCCAGGTCGCATGGATAGGCTTGAGTCCGGTATGGAGGAGCTGCGACAGATGATGGGAGGCATGCAGGAGTTACGACAGATGGTGGAATCGTTAGTAGAGGTCAATCGAGCACAGAGATCGGATATTACTCCCCCTGCAGTTGTTTCGAGACCGAGTCGGATTCGCACTGATATGTTAGCACCTAGGAGGGTTCGCAGAGGCTGTGGTGGATTCTTTAGGGGCCAGTTATATCGCCTTCACCCTTATGGTCAGCAGCCATGGTTAGGATGTTTTTGGTGTGGTAGCCTGCATCATCGTATCAGAGACTGTCCGGTGAGACGACAGGGAGCAGCGACAGTTCCGCATGTGACCCTACCACCATCACCACCCCCTCCTCAGAGAGCCCTACTTTCTACCCCAGGCGATGCTCCACGCCAGTTAGGTGCACCGAGAGGCCGAGGACGTGGCGGTCCTGTTCAGAGAGGACGAGGAGGCAGAGGCCGAGGTCGAGGTCCGCCCGCTATCGGTGGAGGACAGGCCCGAGTATTTGCTTTGACACCGCAGGATGCGCAGGCATCCAATGCCGTTGTGACAGGTACTTTGCCAGTTTGTTCTTTCGATGCGCGGGTATTATTCGACCCAGGTTCCACACATTCGTACGTCTCTACACACTTTGCACCGATGTTGGGCCGTGAGTCGTCGTCGTTAGATCAGCCGCTTGTTGTTGTTACTCCGGTAGGCGAGTCGTTTGTCGCTCGGTTTGTATTTCGTTTGTGTTCCGTTCGTATCGGGGAGAGGGATTCATCAGTTGATTTGATACTCCTCGATATGTTGGACTTTGATGTGCTTCTGGGCATGGATTGGCTAGCCACTTGTTATGCTTCGGTGGACTGCCGTGAGAAGGCAGTCAGATTTAGCTTTCCGGGAGAGCCAGTCCTTGTTATTCAGGGAGACCGCAGTGTCGCCCTTCCCAGCTTAATTTCGTCTCTTCGCGCTGGTCAGCTCTTGCGGAAGGGATGTCAGGGATTCTTAGCGTTTGTTTGTGTTACTCGAGCTGCAGAGGTTCCGTTGGACCGGGTCCCGGTAGTTTGTGAGTTCCCTGATGTTTTCCCTGATGAGCTACCTGGGCTACCGCCTGAGCGCAATGTTGAGTTCGGCATTGATTTGATTCCCGGTTCGGGGCCTATTTCTATACCGCCTTATCGGATGGCCCCGGCAGAGCTTCGAGAGCTGAAGGATCAGTTGCAGGATTTGTTGGACAAGGGGCTTATTCGACCGAGTGTTTCTCCGTGGGGTGCTCCGGTCCTGTTTGTCAAGAAGAAGGATGGAAGTTTGCGCTTATGTGTCGACTACCGCCAGCTGAACAAAGTTACCGTTCGGAACAGATATCCGTTGCCGCGCATTGATGATTTGTTCGACCAGCTTCAGGGTGCGGGGTATTTTTTTCGAGGATCGACTTGCGATCAGGATACCATCAGCTGCGAGTTCGACAGGAGGATATACCGAGGACAGCTTTCCGCACGCGCTACGGCCACTACGAGTTTTTGGTGATGTCGTTCGGACTCACCAACGCCCCAGCAGCATTCATGGATTTGATGAATCGTACATTCAGGCCGTATCTTGACTTGTTCATCATCGTGTTTATCGACGATATCTTGGTGTACTCCCGGAGCAGAGAGGAGCACGAGCAGCACTTGCGGATTACGTTACAGACTCTGAGGGAGCACCAGCTGTTCGCGAAGTTCTCCAAGTGTGCATTCTGGCTGGACAGCGTCGGATTCTTGGGTCATGTGGTTACGAGAGACGGCATTCGTGTGGACCCGAAGAAGATTGAGGCCGTTCAGCAGTGGCCCCGACCTACATCGGTTACTGAGATCCGTAGTTTTCTAGGCCTGGCGGGCTACTACAGGCGTTTTGTTCAGGACTTCTCCCGTATAGCTGCACCGTTGACCAGTTTGACCCGGATGGGAGTTCCTTTCGTCTGGACAGAGGAGTGCGAGCGCAGTTTTCAGCAGCTACGGACTTGTTTGACTACGGCGCCGGTATTATCTTTGCCTGCGGGATCAGGCGGATTTGTTGTCTACTGTGATGCTTCGCGAGTGGGATTAGGAGGCGTATTGATGCAGCATGGCCGGGTGATCGCTTATGCTTCTCGGCAGTTGAAGAAGCATGAACAGAACTACTCCACTCATGATTTGGAGATGGCTGCAGTGGTCTTTGCACTGAAGATTTAGCGACATTACCTATACGGCGAGTCGTGTCAGATATTCACCGATCACCAGAGCTTAAAGTACATATTTCAGCAGCGAGACCTGAACCTCAGACAGCGTCGTTGGATGGAGTTGGTGAAAGACTACGACTGCGAGATCTTATATCACCCCGGCAAGGCAAATGTGGTGGCAAATGCGTTGAGTAGGAGGCCCGGGGGTAGTCTATCCTTTTTGCGCGCAGTTCAGAGGCAGTCGTCAGCAGATTGGCAGATGTTATGCGACAGCCGAGTTGAGTTCGAGTTCACTCAGACAGGGGGACAGCTCGCGCATGTTCGTGCACGCCCACAGTTGCTTGACCGTATATATGAGGCACAGCGCAGTGACGACCGTTGCTCAGAGATCATGGCACAGATGGGACAGGGCAGATTTTCCGAGTTCATGGTTGACGATCAGGGGATTTTACGATATGGATCTAGACTGTGCGTACCAGATGCTGATGGATTGCGGTACGACATTCTTGAGGAGGCACACCGATCAGTGTATAGTGTCCACCCCGGTTCCACCAAGATGTACCATGATATGAGAGAGACCTACTGGTGGGACGGGATGAAGAGGGACATTGCGGAGTTCGTTTCGAGATGCCTGACTTGTCAGCAAGTCAAGGCCGAGCACCAGAGGCCCGCAGGAGAGCTACAGCCACTACCCATTCCAGAGTGGAAATGGGAGCAGATTTCGATGGACTTCGTTGTGGGTCTACCCAGGACCAGTCGAGGGTACGACTCCATCTGGGTGATCGTGGATAGATTGACGAAAGCGGCTCACTTCCTTCCAGTGAAGACGACTTTCAGCTTCGCTCAGTATGCTCAGCTCTATATTGACGAGATCGTGCGACTACATGGCGTACCGACTTGTATCGTGTCAGATCGAGGCACTCAGTTCACCAGCCGACTTTGGCAGAGACTTCAGGAGGCTTTGGGCACTCGTTTGAGCTTCAGCACAGCGTTTCATCCGCAGACAGACGGACAGTCAGAGCGGACCATTCAGACTCTCGAGGACATGCTCAGAGCGTGCGTTTTAGACTTTGGTGGTAGCTGGGATCGTCATTTACCTCTAGTGGAGTTCTCCTACAACAACAGCTTCCAGGATACTATTCAGATGGCACCTTTCGAGGCATTGTATGGGAGGAGATGCAGATCGCCCGTTTGTTGGACAGAGCTCAGCGAGAGCAGCATTTTGGGGCCGCAGCTTGTTGAGGAGACGACAGCGAAGATACAGTTGATCCGAGACCGGATGAGAGCGGCTCAGAGCAGGCAGAAATCGTATGCTGACAGGCGCCGTCGCAGATTAGAGTTCGCAGTTGGCGACCATGTTTTTCTGAGGGTCTCTCCGATGAAGGGCGTGATGCGTTTTGGGCGAAAGGGAAAGCTTAGCCCTAGATTCGTAGGTCCCTTCGAGATCCTCGAGCGGGTTGGCGCTGTTGCATATCGTTTGGCTCTTCCTCCGAGCTTTCCCGATGTTCACCCCGTCTTCCATGTTTCGATGCTCCGCAAGTACCTTCACGACCCTTCGCATGCGATTCAGCACCCGACAGTCCAGCTAGAGCGCGACCTTTCCTTTGCAGAGCAGTCGGTGGCCATCCTGGATCGGCAGGTGAAGAAGTTGAGGTCGAAGAGTATACCAACCGTCAAGGTCCTTTGGCGTAGCCCGAGCAGCGAGGAGGTTACCTGGGAGACCGAGGGCGAGATGAGGAAGAAATATCCCCATCTCTTCGAAGGTACGCGTAGCTATATTTGTAAATTCGGGGACCGAATTTCTTTAAGGGGGGAAGATTGTAGCGTCTTGAAAAGTCGTTTTGGTGTTTTCCTGAAATTCGGTGAAAATTCGGTATTTTTCCGAAAACCGTCTTTCTCGATATTTTGCAGTTTAGGGCTAATTATACCTTAAATGGATAGATAATTACTTGTTTTTAGTAGCTAATGAGTTATTTATGAAAATTTGGTCATTTAAAAAATTTTCCCTATTTTTCAATTTTTTAATATTATTTTAAGCCGGTAAGAAAATACATTAAATAAGCGATAAATACAAATTTTTTCGGGCTAATTTTAATCTCTAAAATTATGATAATTATAATCTAGTGATAACATGAATTTTTAGTAATTTATTTTGATTTTTAACAAATTTTTATGAATTGAAACGAATTTATTGAATTTTGGGCTAAAACTTGCAATTTTTGAGTTGTAGGGGGCCTTTTTGCATAAAATTTCTTTTGTAAAACCCCTCTATCTTTTTCCTCAGCCCTAGGACAGCCCCACCTTGTGTGAGACCAGAAATTTCTGGCCTCTCTCTTCTTGGTTTCTTTCTTGAGTTAAATTGTTGGTTTATGGATTAATTTAAATATATTGGATAAAGTATGATACATTGACTTTGGAACTTGACCCTTGACCTTCCCACTCACCCCACACCCTCCCCCATACCTCCTACCTGGCCGAAACCTGCACCCCTCTTCCTCATCTCTTTTCTTTGCATTTTTCTTCATTTTCCTTCAAGAAAATACATCAAAATCCATGAATTAATTCCAAAAATCCAAACAAAATCCTTATGCTATCATTATCCTTAGCCATTCTTGCTTGAATCTTGGAGCTAGGAAGCCATTCTTTGGAGCAAACTTCTTGCTTGATCTATAGATCAAGAGGTATAATTCCATCAAAGTTACTTTCTTTTGTTGCTAATTCCTTTAATTGTATGGTTAGTGTTAAAAGTTAGCTTATTTCTAATCTAGTTTAAAATGAGTAGTTTGTTTAAACTAGGGTTTTGAACCATGATAATTAATTAAGTTGTTTATTAGTTAATCTAGTTGTTAGTGAACTAATCTATATGGTTACCTTGTTATGTAGTCTTTAATTATGCTAATTTAGGTAATTTTAGAAGTTGATTTTAGTTGTAAATTGTTGTTTTAAGGTTTTTCAAGAGAGGGTTATGTATGGAAAATGATATTTGAAGCTTGATTAGTGAGTGGATTAAGTTTTAGAAAGCATTATTTAAGTGATTAAACCTAATTTGCTATCTAGTGTTTTGCTAACCTTAATCTAAGTGGTTAATTTGCTTATTAGGCTAAAATATAGTGTTAAATTAAGGTTTTTCATATATAGTTTGGTTTATGTTTGCTAATTACAAAAATCAACAGAAGGTTTTGTTATGTAAATTAGGTTTTTAAGCTTAGTTAATGGTTTAGAATTTGTGTATTGGCTAGCTATTTGGTTAGTTTGGATGTTGGTGTTGGGTGGTGTTGACTTTGTCGCTAAATTGTCGATGTTTGCATCAAATTGCAATTTCTGCTTACTAGATTTTTATAAAAGCTATGTGATGGACTATTTTGATATCTTGATGATTGTAATGGCTTGTCCTACGACTTTTAGGATGCGTGAGTGCGGTTTTTGGGTAGTCGGGTTTTAGTTTTGCCGGGTGACCCAAATCGGCGTTTTTGGCAGTTTTTGCGATTTTCGCGTGTGTTCCGCGCACTTTGTGCACGTTGTACCTAGCTAGCGAACTTTAGTAGTTTCGTTGGGGGTTTTGCGCCGTTCTTGATATGTAACCTTATATTTGGTACTGATGTAAATTCCAGGTTCGGTCGCGGAAACGTCAGACGCGGCGCGAAAGGGAAAGGCGGTGATCGGACACAGCTAGCCAGGGATCCCGGTGAGTAGATTTAACATCTATGGGGGACGATCGTTTGGATGGCGCAAGTCGCCCGATAGATTTAGTAAACTGAAAATAAAATAGTAAACTGGATAACCACTTGTGACAATTAGAATAATAATACTGGCATGATAATTGCTGCAATTAGATCAATATGTTATACCCATATACGCAAACTCAATTGTAGGACACATGCACCATTACCAGGTTTTTATATGCAGCACGAGCACTATTCATGTTTACACACACACCCTGGTAATTGCCATGCCACCACACTAGATAACATTTAAATTTAAACCTTTTACTAATTGATACTTAAACTGGTGCTATTGCCTTTAATTCCTTAAAATGAAACCGTAGAATTGCTATTCATGTGCATGTACTTCATCATATTAATTGTTCATGCTTAATCCATTAATCACACATCGCAACTTGATTATTGATATCATATGCATTCATTATCACTGATATATGCACTTATGAGGATTTCTTGAGATTTTATGATATTGCTGGATTTCGGGGGAAAGCCGCAAAATTTCCAAACTTATGATATTTTTAAAACATGTAAATTGCGGTTTTCTAGTGATGTAAGTGTCGTCCACCATGAGTTTGCTGTGGCTTTGGAAATCCGTATCGAGGAGTGGAGGAACCGGCACGGGTACATGGTGGGCCCGGTAAGGTACCCCGGGGCAAGAGGAATGTGGTGATGACGTTGAGCCTGGCAGGGGACGGATTACCTACCGGTGACTGTTTGGGACGGCGGATATCCAGAGGATACCGACCGTGGCCGCTAGATGATGAGATATTGATATTTGAGATGGGTCAGCCGGACGGCTGAGGCCAGCGATACATTTATGAGATTTGAGACAGCTTTTGGGGTGTCGTTGCTGGACACCGGTTTTCGTCGATTCATTGACATTTGCTGGCATTCTAAAAGAGTTTCAAAAACAACATCTGATAAAATATTTTTATATATAAACCTATTGAGACCTCAGATATTCATGTTGCATACATATTCGTACACTGATGTTGTATACACACCTGCTAGTATATCCATATTGCATACATACTCGCCATTATATCCTGCCTTACCTGTATATAGATGCTAGGATGCTTGTGTGCATGCATTCGATAGCCTGTGTAAATGTTATTTATTACTCACGAGTTGGCAACTCACCCCCGTTGTGCCATAGCCTGTTGCAGGTCCGCTCCGTCAGTTCAGTAGCGGCGGGTGCGCTTGCTTCTTTTGCCTCTTTTGCCTGGACTCGAGATTTGCTCATAGGTGGGTTATGTTAATATTTTTGTACCACCTTGTATATTCTTTGCATCTAGTGTACTCCATCTACTGTTTCTACCAGATTATTGTATATTGACCTAGAGATGAGACTGTGAGGTTTGTGGATTTTATGTTGTATTTTGGGGTCGAGCTCACTTGAGCCGACATGTTACTTTTTTCATGCTTCCTTATGATTATTATGCTTATTGTCATTTACATTGCGTGGGATTTGTGACCGCCTTATGGCGAAGAGCTAGCTCCCGCTTGGGGATGCCCTATTGTGTTGGATTCATGTATATTTTTGTTGTACCCATTTTGGGGGCCAGTATTTACAAAGGAGACTCTGCCGAAATTTTCGGGAAAAGTTGGTATTGTTTTTAAAAAGTGTTTCACATGACTTATTTGATAAACTTGCGTTCGAATGTTGGGTTTTCTTCACTCTTTTGCTTAATTGGTTTTGTTTTTCTGGGCTTTTGGCTTACTTATTTTACGGACGCCTTTAGACGTTTCGTAAACTTAAGTGCCAGTCACGTTCCGTACCCTGCGGGTCGTGACATTAATCATGTTATATATTATAAGTAACGAGTTTTAAAACTATGAGTTATTTGTTGATGTTATCTCGATCCATCGGAGTTTGTACGCCGATATCGAGCGATATTTGGTGCTTTTGCGTGGACGGGACATAGGTTTTAACCTATGCTTGTTCCTTGCGTCGTTTTGACTTTTGTATGTGATTTAGTTTACGATGCTATTTATATGTTTGCGTTTAGGTACCCCTCACGTGGACTGCGGGCGATGAAGAGGAGGATGGCGACACCGTCTTCGGCAGACATGGACCAGGTGAGTAGATGTATATCTACGGGGGAAAGTCGGGTGGATGGCGTTTAGCACCCCGCAACGTAGAGTAGGAATAGTACTTATTGACATTAGGAAGCCAGATGTGACCCTAGATTCTTAATGCGTAGGACCCTAGTAATAACCCTAGGCTGGACTAGACTGATTTAGGAAAACCACATCAGAGGATGAGTACCTTGGAAGAGGTTCATAGGTTTCAGATAGAAACACACACACGCACACACTGAAACTCGACATGGTGTATACGTGTATGTGTATACATATATAGAACTGGGTATAGGTATATACATGTATATACAACACGTATATGGGGTTCATTGATGTGATATGATATCCGAGGTATGATGAAATAGTATAACTGGGCTTGATACCGTGATTCTTGGCTATACAGTCGTATTCGGTGTTAGCGGATCATTAGAGAATGAGATAATGAACATGTGTACATAAATTATAATGGGTGGTGATGATACTGAGGTACCTAGGACTCTAAATTAGTACCCGGACTGTAACTTGTGATTGATCACGATATGGGATATGTATGATTTGATTACGACATCATATAGGTGTGACCTGATGTCGATATCATATAGGTGTGACCTGATGTTGATATCATAGAGGAGTGACTTGATGACGGTATGATAACAGTATGACTTAATCACAATATGATACATAGACATGATATTTATTACTTAGATATTCATGCATTCATATTTTCATGTTATCATGCAGTATCATGGGCATATGCCGACACTTATCATATACTCACTCATGATTTTAAGATTTGGATTTCTATGAAATTTCTGGATTTTTAGGGAAAACCGCAAGAATATATAAAAACTTCTCTCTCTCTCTCCTCTTCTCTTTTTAAAATAAGATGCGGTTTTCTCGTGATGTATGTATCGTCCACCATGAGATTTCATGTTTTTTGATGGATTTCGAGACCCGATTCGAGGAGTGGATGAACCGTCTCGGGTACATGGTGGGCCGGTATGGTACCCCGGGGCAAGAAGATCGAGTTGTAGACGATGAGCCTGGCAGGGGAAGGCTACCTACCGGTGATGTCTGGCGCGGCGGATATCCGGAGGATACTGACCGTTGTCGTGAGATTTGATGATATGGGCCGATCCGGACTAACGGAGCCCGAGATATTGAGACTATGAGACTTGAGATTTACATGTTTGTGTCGATGCTTGACGCGGATTTCCATGGATTTCATTGTTGATATTTCAGGTTTCTATACCCGTTTTACTATGATAACAGCTAAAGATTTCTTATACAGATATACCTGGACTTCAGAATTGGTTATTTTACATTCATGGTGCATGCATATCCATTCATATGACATAGTACTATATGAGGCACTAACACGAGCACGGAGTATCTGCACTTACACGTAGTATTACTCTGCTATTACTAGATGATTGGGACTTAGTAGTGTATTATTATGACCTAGGATTGTGTCGTGCATTCGATTTCTTTTCGTAGATGTCTTCTACTCACGAGTTGGCAACTCACCCCCGTTGTGCCAAATTTTATTACAGGTTCGATGTACAGGTTTCCCTGGCAGCTTGCTGGCACATCTTTTCTTTCAGGGTGATTTGCACGGTAGGTTGGTTCACTTGCATCTGAACCACCATTATATTTTTATTCATTCATTTGTATCTAGTAAGCTCCATCAACCAAACTTGTATTACTTGATAAGTTTATTGGACCAGTTATTTATTTCGACCTTAGAGTCGCACATGTATTATTCTAATCTGGTGGTTTTGTTTTCTTTTGAGTTTTGAGCCTCGCCCTTTGGCGTTGTATATTATTGTTCTTGTTGTGGTTGTTTCCGCCTGTTGGCGTTGATGCTAGCTCCCGTTTGGGGATGCTTTTTATTGTTATTGTATATTATACTTGTTGTACCCGTTTGGGGCTAGTTTTTACAGAGGAGACTCTGTCGAAATTTTTGGGAAAATTTGCTGATGATTTTATACTTGTTTTCTTCATATTTCTTTTACTTCTTCTTCTTCTTTTATGGTTTAGATTCTGGGCTTCGGCTTACTTAGGTTACGTTGTGCCTCTAGGCGCTTCGTAATCTAAGTGTCGGTCACGTTCCGTACCTTCGGGTCGTGACAGAATTAATGAAGAAAAGAGGGTCCATTTTTCGTTAGGTGTCGTCAAAAGTTTATATCCACCATCAATTATCAAGCTACCGAGGACGAAAAACCACCTTTGTTAGTCGAGAGTCATGGTAATAGTCATGGAGATTGATTATAAAAGAAATGGAGAGAAGAAAATAGAAATTGTAGATAGTAGAATAGCACACTCATTTCAAAAATTGCACTTTGATCTTTATGTCTACCTTTTTTTTTAATTGTAGATAGTAGAATAGCACACCCAAATTTTTTTAAAACAAAAGAAAAACAGTGACCTATATACAAAATGGGTAAATGTCGTGATCAATAAATTACTTACCATTTGCCGAGACATGTATTTTTGCAGCATCCATACATATTTTTCCTCTTCTTCGATGTCGTATTCTCATTATCTTCATCTAATCCATCTGAAACTGCAATTAAGTTTAATTAAACCAAATAAAATCAAAAATTAAAATCAAACAGCAACAACAAAATCAATGAAATTTATAGCCTACCAGAGTCTTCAAGAATATCCACATATGAATCCTGGGCCTTCTTCTTTTTCTTCAAAGATCTTTTAGAAGCAGAGAATTTTGTTTTCTGGTAAGTGCTTTGAAGCTAAACACCATATTGCCTTTGTATTTGAAAACCAAAAAATGCCCAGTTTGCAGATTATTGGCTACTGTAAATTCATGCCACCCATCTCCACTCATGGAAGCAACTTTGTTCTCGATGTGAAGATCAGCATGCCATATTTTGCCATTGTGGCTCACTAGGTTAGTATTTTCTCTTCTCTTGACCATCATGCTAATCTGCTTGGTAAATTTATTCGGAACCGGCTGCGAATCATTAAAAGACATGCATAAGAAAGGAAGCTAAAATACAGATATATAACATACCGATACATCGAAACTTCAAATTTGCGATGATAACCCAGAGATATTTATTTCTACACACGTGGTGCACGTGCGAATGCGTCAGGCATCATGGACAAATATTTGAGAACATGGAAAGTATTATTAGTATAAAGTAATTAAACCTTTTAAACACCTTGGGTAGATATTTTCTTAGTTGATGCAATCATATCATGAGGACTAAATTTAAGCTATTATACATATGCTTATGTATTTTTCTAATCTAATATATCACACACACACACAGAGAGAGAAAGAGAGAGAGAACCAGTTTGGTAGAGAAATCAGGTAGCAGGACCCTGAAGAAATGAGTCCATAGCATTGCTCATCATCATCATCCATGATCCCTTTGAAGAAATATTATCAAAAGGGATCATGAATGATGATGATGAGCAATGCTATGGACTCCATTTCTTCAGGGTCCTGCTACCTGATTTCTCTACCAAACTGGTGTTCTCTCTCTCTCTCTCTCTCTCTCTCTCTCTCTCTCTCTGTGTGTGAGATATATTAGATTAGAAAAATACATATGCATATGTATAATAGCTTAAATTTAGTCCTCATAATATGATTGCATCAACTAAGAAAATATCTACCCAAGGTGTTTAAAAGCTTTAATTACTTTATACTAATAATACTTTCCATGTTCTCAAATATTTGTCCATGATGCCTGACGCATTCGCACGCGCACCACGTGTGTAGAAATAAATATCTCTGGATTGTCATCGCAACTTTGAAGTTTCGATGTATCGGTATGCTATATATCTGTATTTTAGCTTTCTTTCTTATGCATGTCTTTTAATGATTCACAGCCGGTTCCGAATAAATTTACCAAGCAGATTAGTAAGATGGTCAATAGAAGAGAAAATACTAACCTAGTGAGCCACAATGGATAATTTGTCATTGTTAATCCATCTTCCTGAAAACGGTTTATACGGAGGAAGTATATTTCATGGTACTTGAGAAAAATATATGTTGAAGTCAAAAGTTATCAAGATTTAAATGCTCACTTATAGTCTTCCAAGATATTTTATATTCCAAGGCAAGGTGACAATAATTGCATGCTTATGCATGATTTGGTATGTAGATTCAAGGTTATGCATGGCTACGACCCTTTCTTATGGTTTCTTATCATAATTTTCTGCATACTTGTAGTTTATAAAGGTAGTTAGATCATATCACTATAAGGGAAAACTTAAAATTGCAACCTTTATACCAAAAAAATTATATATGCTATTACTTAGTAGTTTATAGTTTTTAGATGCAAAAGCCATTTGAGAAATACTTTTCCTACCCACTATTAATCCATATTCTCAATATAGTCATTGAATTTGCACGCGCACATAATAAGAAGGAGAAGACAGTAATATGGCAGAAGAAGAAGGAGAAGATAGTAATGTGGCAGAAGAAGAAGAAAATGACATTCATTGTTCTCTGTTTCAGCATCAATCTTCTGATATGAACTAATGATGGCTTTCACATTGGATTTTCCCTTTAGAGACTTCTTAGTGTCCAATGGAAAGCATACATCAGATTTGTGCAGGTCAGGTTCTTCTATGACTTTCAAGAGTTTCAACTAATTCTGTAAATTACACCCTTGTTGGGTGATACTTTTATCACTTCTCACTGCAGGTGCGCTCTCTAATATCCATTTTGAATGTAATATTATAGATATTCATGCCTGTTTATATCAAAATTACTTATATTGTCAATGTTTGATTGTCTAGTTGTTGGTGATGTGTCCATATCAGGGACAGAGGCCACTCCCGTTCCTACAGGTATGTTTATATATCATATAGGGCATGTATATTGATTTAGAATGCTATATCATAAATATACACACATTCCTTTTGCTCTTACTTAGTAGTTTTTATTATTGTCTAGCTGTAGGTGGTGACAGTAGTTGACAATAAAATTTGTCATCCTAGAAACTATGATTTTTATATGTGCTCGCATGCGGGAATGATTGTAAGTCGTGGACCTTGTTTAGTCGTCCAACTCATTATCATGGGCTGCTTGATGAGATTAGATTTGCGTCTGATGATCTACAAGAGCTTGTTCACTCCCTGTCTTATGTGTAAGCAGCGCTATATGCGAGTTTACCTTGTTAATATGTATGTACTGAAATTAATTAATATTATTCAAATTTTGATACATGCAGATACCAGAGGAGCACATCTTCTATCTCTATAGATAAGGCTTTGAATTTGTTGATTTTGGTATTTCTTGTCAATTTTATAGAGCAGTATGTGCTAAATATAATGTTCTGACAGTTGCTAAGGGGAAGGCAACATTCGAGGCTGCTGACCCCAGTCCTAGACGCCGCACACGGACGGCACCACGGAGGTTGGGAGAGAGGCCGAGGACTGGGCTCTAGCAGGGCCCATATGAGGTTGGACTCCACCCCGGCGGTTACTTCCTCCGTCTCCAGTGAGCGACGTATCCAGCAGGAACTGGAGAGCTTGAAGGCCAACGTTCAGGAGTTGAAGGAGATGCTGGTATGTATACTACTTAATAGTAAAATATCATGTCATATTATAGATATCAACATATCCAATATCAGTACGTAGTCTGAGCTTATTTGGTTGTAGACTTAGGTTTGATTAATCATACATGTACATATCTAATTAAAATAAACTACGGTTTTCCAAACTAGATATCCAAATGGGGTTTCGAAATAACTCGATAATGATAAGAATTCGAATAATACACAGTTCTTACACGTTTATTGCACACGTCAGGTCCAGACGCGACGGGGTAGGCGCAAGATTCTAGCGTTTATCAGAGGTGGAGCTGGACCGAGCTAGGCTAGCTTTTTTATTCTTATTTTTTGAAACATGTATTTATTTATATGATACATATTGTACTACATTTTGAAACATTTTGGGCGATATTGATTTTGGTTTATATTTATATCATATTCAGTTTTTTGGTTTCTTTTGTATATTATATGCGTGAGATGTGATTATGAATACTGGGATATATGTTGTGTGATGATTAATTTTATATTTGATTGATGTATATATTATTGTGCACAGGGCAGGAAAAAATCAAGCAGCCCATTTTTTAAAAAAAATACAGATAATGTGTACCTACGGATTAATCCGTAGGTACACATATTGCCCCTACGGGTATAGCCGTAGGGGCACAATATCAGCAGTAACTGATATTTCCCCCCTGATCTCAGTACCAGGGGTTGGGAGTGCCCCTACGGACATATCCGTAGGGGCCACAGCTTAGCCCCTACGGCGTTATCCGTAGGGGCCAAATATCAAGAATCTTGATATTTGGCCCCTACGGATAGGTACCTACGCAGATATCCATAGGGGTTAGAGCATGGCCCTACGGTTATGTCCTTAGGTACATTCAATATATTAAAAAAAACCGTAAATAATATAACTTTTTTTACCCTACGGATTACTCCGTAGGGGAACCAGGACCTACACATAAATCCGTAGGGGCAAGAATTAGCCCGTAGGGGCAAGTTCAGGGCTTCAACTTGCACCTGCGGCCTTTGCACCTACGGGGTATTTTTTCGCCCCTACGCATATATCCGTAGGGGCAGTGGGTTGCCCCTACGGATAAATCCGTAGGGGCAACCCTTATTTGTAGTAGTGATGTAAAAGCAATGGAAATACTATGCTAATGGTTAAGAGAATACCTCATTTGGCAACTAAAGAATTTTCTTGAGTTGCCCCAAGTGTCAAAAATCCTTACTTTCTTGGTCCAGACTGAAGCTTGTGAGCTTGTGCACATTTTTTGTGAAATGAAGATGATGTTTTTAAGTGTTTTGAGGGTGTTTATGAGGATGAAGTGGAGGGGAATAGGGGAGGCAGTAGCTCTTGAGAGAATGAAGGGAGGAAATGATGAAGGAATGAAGAAGGAATGGGAGCCTTGGTCCAAGGTTTGACCCCTCACCCTCTCTCTCTCTCATGCCCATCCCTCATTTCTTTATTCTTTTCTATTCTTTTCTTTTCTTTTCTTTTCTTTTCCATTTCATTTTTAAAACCAACACATAAATCCCAAATGAAACCATGGTTATAACATGTAGCACAAGTGTAAAAATGATATGGTCATGTTTTGCACAAAACAAGCTTAATACGCGATTAGCGATATTTAACCGCGATTAGCATTAAAATAGTGTATAATAAATCATAAAATTTCATAATTTGCTTAAATCCAATAAAGCACCCTCATTTCAGTAATTTCTGTAATTTTCCAAATTTTTTCCCAATTTATCGGTATTTAATTTTACCGCAATATTAAAATATTCAATATATTTATTATTTAATTACAAAAAATCCCAAAAATAATATTTTATTTTTCTGAAATGTTACAATCTTCCCCCCTTAAAAAAATTCGGTCCCCGAATTTAAATTTAAACCCCTCAAATACTAAAACATTTCAGTAAAAAGTCCAAGTCGTCGGGGCTCCCAAATCATCAATACATAAGACGCATCATAGTGCAATGCATGCGCATGAACAATGAGCAGATAACTCCAAATCAAAACTCCGTCAAGCATCTCACAATAATCGGAGTCATGGTGAAGACACAAATGTCAAATCCAATACGAAAACCAATATGATATAAATCAAAACTATACATGTAACATCTGAAGGAAATGCATGCCAAACCTTTCATATTGTTATGCGATGCGCGTATCGCGGCACAGTGGCAGACGTCTATTGTAAGAAAATAACTATATATATACTTATCCTTTGTTTAATATGTACGTTCCGCCGTTTTTGAAAATAATTTAGAAGGGTTTCCTTTATAAAATATTTCGTGTCATCTCAGACACGTAGGTAAATACTGAGGCTATAGCTCCCTTTTTGGAAATCCCTCCGATAGCTATCAATGCATGCAAAATATACCTCTGACTAATCCTGCTCAGTACAAAAACAAATAGAAAATATCATAAAAACGTACTGCTCCATAAGAAATCAATCCCAAAATATGCATATGAATGCTACGTGTGTCTGGTGCGCACAGAAATCAAAACCCATGAAGGTGCCATACATGTGCACAGAAACAACATTTAAGTGCATCGGGTGTGCACGAAACATCTGTCAAGGGCAACGGGTATGCCTGACAGCAATATCAGGTGCATCTGATGTGCACGAAGAATCTTGATTTAGTGTATCGGGTGTGCACCAAAATCGCATCTCATAACATGCGCCCAACATACGCAAAAATCCAAATCAGGTGCATCCATCCTGCATGAAAAAATCTAAATCATGTACATCCAACATGCACGAAATCACAAAATCCAATATCAAGCGCCGAACATGCGCAAAATCCAATCCAAGCACGTCAAATATGTAGGGTTCCTAGGCACACTAGTGAGGTCTCACAAGGCATCAACCATGCCAATTTCAAATTTTATGGTGCCGAGAAACCCTAGACTACGGATCGTTTGCTAGAAATCTAGGCGAAAAGTAAACTAGTTAACACTTAACTAAGAGATACGGAAATACAACCTTTGTAGATCCGGTTCTCCACCTCCATAGCTCCGCAACGAAGTCCTCTCCGCTGTCCAAAAGGAATCCGGGCTCTAGCGTCGGCTTCGTCGAAGAATAAGCGAGCTAGGTCGTCGATGTCCATGCCGAAGATGATCTACGCCGAAGCATCGCAAGATCAAGCTCTCACTTCACCAAGTCAAGAAACTTGAGAAGGAAACACACTCTACTACTTGGCAAGAGGTAGAGGATGAAGAAATAGGAAGTGGGTAGACTTTAGTTTTGGATTTCTCACTCAAATTCATCACTTGCCATTGATGGAGGCAAGCTTTCTTCACTTGAAGCAAGGAAGAAGAAGAAGAATAATATGATAAGAATAATTATAATTGGAAAAGAAAATGAATACTTATCATATTAGAACCATGGTCAAGTGTAGAGAATTAACTAAGGTTAGATTAATGGTTAGGGTTAAAGATGAAGACAAGAATGGTTACAAAGTCAAAGCTTCATGAAGCTTCAACTAAACTCCAAAATTAGCAACCATTCTTTTCTTATCTATTCTAACTAAATAAATAAATAAGTAAGTAAGAAAATAAAACCCTAATCATTAGTTTAACCATGGCTTAATCCATTACACTTAACTATAGTTAAACATGTATCATCAAACATGATACAATCAAGTGCACGAAAATATATCGAATATACAATGTACACAACCGAGCGAAAAAATCCATTTAAAGTGAACCGATACTAGTTAATGCAAAGTAATATATCAAATATATAATTATGCATTAAATCATTAAATCAACACTTGATTTAACGATCCGGTCATGACGCACATAACCGACTGGTATCATTAGTAACATCTTATCGAATCAATACTTGATCCGATAACCCGGCTATATCGCATATAACCGATCAATGTCACATCGCGAGAATCGAATACAGTATCACATACTCGTATTATTCTCGGTCCCGCACATATCTCATATGCGCTCCTATTTCGTTTTGCTTGAGCCAGGAAACCTCTGTGTAGGACTCTAAAGACTCGTCAATACGCCGGCAGCAGATGATGATCATATCAAACACCCACAAGCCGCAAGCGGTCTGCTAAACGTAACGGCCACCCGGGTATTGAGCGATCTGAAGATCGACGAGCAAGCCCGCTCACACTCCAGTGAATCCGACCAGTAACACTACCGTACAGTCCGGTCTGATCGTCTGATATGTCGCATATCTCGCCTAGGGGTGGTAAACGTCAGACCCCAATAGCTCGATAAGTCGTGTCGATATGAGGTCTATAACTGTTCGAGAAACTACTGGTAACACTTACCAGTAAATCTCAGCAACCCTGGCCAGGGATTTCCTGTTATAGCCAATCGAACACAGCGCAACATCAACCCCCTATACCGGGAGAGACGAATCCCCTCCTATCGCTCATTGCCTCCATGTGACTCGGGACTGTACCCAAAAATCACCGTTTTGCACGCCCTCTTAGACGTGGTAAGATGGAAATCAAAGCACAGTGGGAACCATACAAGACTCTATGACGATCTCGGGTCAACAGACTACTCTGTACCAGTGTCACCAGAGAACTGCCATCTAACGTGAGGTATAATACCATCTGGGAGTTCTCGGCGAGTCCGTCCAGTGTACCCAGTCTCTACTGAGCACCCGTATATCATCTCTGATGTCAAACACCGATGGATATGGGATCATCCATCGCCCATCTGTATGGGTCGAGAAGGTACACGCTAGTCTACTCTGGCATATCGATGCCCCGTCTCGATACACCCACGACTAGGGACTTTGAAGGATGTACTTATGGACTACCATGTCCCCACTAGTATGATCTGCATCATAGTCAAGGTAGTCAAGCACACATCCTAAGGGCTTTACCAACATGTAACAGAGAGACAATCAGTATACACGTTAAGGTAAAGTTCAACCAGATAGCATACTATCATGTCGAGCAAGAAAGTCCTCCCTATATACGTCCTAGCATCCACTACAATATACATCATATGTACAGTAATGGCCTCTAGGGCATACATATAACTAACAATCTCCCACTTGCACTAGGGCCATCTGTAGCAGTGGTTTGAAGTATCTCATACTCAACCATCCCATAAAAGTCTCTCTCAGGGAACAGGCCTTTGTGAGTGGATCCGCTGTGTTGTCCTCTGAGTCTACTCTCCTAACCTCGATCTCCCTGGAGATCATCCATCTCCATGATCAAGTGATACTGCCTTAGAATATGTCTGGATCACTGATGGGACCGGCGTTCCTTGGCATAAGCCACAACTCCATTGTCACACAATGGAAGGAACATAGTTCATCTCATGAACCAATATACACCCAAACACCCTCTTTGGTAGCATCTTAAGTAGCGATGTATCTAGCCTTTATCGTCTAGTATGTCACGGTATCCATCTTGGAACTCTTCCAGCACACCGTCCCTTTACTGAGGGTAAAGACAATGCCTGCGACTGACATTCAGTCGTCTTTATCACCCTGGAACCCTTCCAGTGATTCTCCTCAGGATCGATTGACACCACCTCACTACATCCAATGAGTATCCTAACATCCATTTAGATCTATCTCATAGATCCAAAATCCAGGATTTAGTAGGTATCACTTTAATCCTATATGGAGAATCTTTGTGATAAGCGGAGATTGATCGAGCGTAGCATAAGAAACTCCTTTCTTATCAAGAGTATGTCATCCACGTACTCTACGAGGATCGTCACCATACTCCCTACTACCTTTTTGTATATACAAGGTTTATCTACCATTTTGATGATGTCAAACTCTTTGACCGCTTCATCAAAACAGATGTTCCAACTCCGCGATGCCTGCTTTATCCTATAAAGCATCTTGCACACGTTTCCGCTGCTCCCACTGTCTACGAAGCCCTCTGGCTGTGTACTTATAGACGCTCTCTTCTAAATCATCATTTAGAAAAGCAGTCAAGACACCCAACCACCAGATATCGCAGTCATGGTATGTAGCCGTGGCAAGTAGGATCTGGATGGACTTAAGCATAGTTACTTGAAAAGGTTTTAACATTATGATCCATATCTGGTCAATGATGCAAACCTTTAACAAGTCTAGCTTTGAAAGTCTCAACTTTTCCATCTACACCAAGTAATCTTCTCAAGATATACTTGCTCCTGATGGGGATTTAACCCTTCAGATATTGCAACCAAAGTCCATACTTTGTTGGTGTATAAGGATTCCATCTCAGATCGCTAAGCATCCAGCCATTCTTACAGAGTCTCACTCTTGATGGCCAGCTCGAAACTAGTTGGGTCATCATCTCATGATGCAATCCTCGCTCCCACTGTCATAGAGAAACCGAAGTATCTCTCTGGTGGGTGAGGAACCCTACTAGATCGGCGGAGAGGCTGAGGTTCATTGGTAACTATTGAATCCTTTGGTTCTTTCAAATCATCAGCTGCAGTTTGTATAGCTGGAACATTTCCAGTTCTACATAACAGTTCTTGCCTCGAGTTTGTCCGGATTTTGCTTTTAGACATAGCCCGGACAACCCCAAATCTTAACCAACTTAAGATATGGGCTCTTCCCTTTCCATATCACATATAAAGCGGTAGGCAACTGATTTGATTTGAACCCTATTCAATAGGTATGCATCTTCTCAAGTGCATAACTCCCCAAAAGAAATAGGTAACTCAGTAGTACTCATCATAGAGCACACCATATCAAATAGGGTGTATCTGCTCCGCCCCGATATACCATCGTGCTATGGTGTATTCAGAGGAGTAATGCTGAGAGAGAATCTCATTCTCCTTTAGAATAATCCAGGATTTCCGTGCACAAGTATTCTCCTCCTTGATCTCATCATAGGACATAATACTTATACCCGTATTTTGGTTCTCTACTTCTAACTTATATTCTGTGAATATCTCAAAAGGTTCGGACTTGTGTTTCAACAGGAACATAGGTCTGAAACTCGAAAGATTATCAGAGAACGTAATGAAGTATAAAGAACCAGTCTTGGCATGTGTAGACAGGGGACCTTACATACATCAACATGTATCATCCCAAGAGTTCACTAACTCTTTCTCTGTTTCCAGTAAACGGAGCTATGGTCATCTTTTCTTTGTGACATGACTGGCGAGTTTCACAAGATGTAAATTCAAACTGATTTAAATATGCATCTTTATGTAACTCTAGCCAGTCGGGTCGCATTGATCTGACCTAGTCTACAATGCCTCAAGAAGAATTCGTTCATTTCTGAACTCTTCCTCTTGTGTGTGTTCTGTATACTAAGAACTGTAGTTTGATTTAGAACATCAATGCTTTTAGATAACGTGCCTGAACTGATCAACTTTTGATATAGGAAATGTTCAAAACATTATCCAACAATACAAAATTTTATCGTTTCTTTACTAATAAAGAGACGGATATGATTTTGTATATCAGGTTCGGTATCTAATAACATTCGTTCAGAATCAATGTATTACAATACAGGGTGACAGTGACCAACAAACTTGGCTGCAACTCTTGCCCCATTTTCTGCCTCATGAAACTTATCACCCGTTCTCAGTTCTCTACCTTTCTGCAGCCTTATGTAACAGATTACATATCTGGGATCCTGATCTGGTATCACATACCCAGGACGTAGAGGATACAGAGAAACAGTTCTTTGTAACGAACACACCCGAAGATGATGCATCATCATGCACTCTCTTCGTTTGGGCGGCACGGGAATTCTGGTAATCCCCTATTTCCTGCTCTGTCTTATAACAATTATAAGTTGGAGCGGGACCAACGTTCCCCAGCTCAGTATAACAAGCGGGTTCGGTCAATAATCCGTTTTATTATCTTGATTAAGGCGTGATATGGTCGCTACCTGGAGAGAGAGAGAAGAAAACACTCAGCGTGCGCTCTGTCAAGAATAGATTGGTTTTTATTTTATCTAATCAGGATGGCTCCTACTGCTTTTTATCAAATCTTCCTTCAAACCCTAAAAGGAAAGACTAGCCGGGATTAATTACACACTACAAGTTCGCCAATCTTTCAGCCAGGCCAGTGTCGGTACTTTGAGGGAGGTCCCCCGTGCTTTCGCACGAACCTAATTAATGTAAACCTCGTTTTCCCAGAGGCATAACCCCGTTGACACCTTTCTAGACACCTACTTGATCGGCTAATTGTAATGTATAAAACTCTCCCAGGAGTAACTCTTACTCGCAGCGGGTATCGAGATCCAACTATCTCATAGAAGGTATGCAATCTCATTGCAAATTTCAACACTTGAAATTCCCGATAATATTTTGCCCCTAGCTCGCTATGACCTTGACGAATGCCAAACAACCCATAGTCTGCTAGTCAAGTTCAACCCGTACATTTCTTGATCGAATTAAACCCACCCGCACGACCCTTGACGAATGCCAAACAACGCCGTACGAATACCCTAATCCAATCGCATCATATGCTCAAGCAGATAAATACTAGTTAGCTACCGCACACTACGCCTTGACGAATGCCAAACTACCGCAGCACGAATACTAACTAGTACATATCTGAAATGACGGAGGGCTACGACAGGTTTTTCTAAAAACCTATTGCGTAATGAACTTGATATCGTTGTAGAATCAAATGATTTTAAAATGGAGTGCTTTTGAGGCTTTTCTAGTTTTGCTAAAGGAGTCACTCCCGGTGAAGGGATCGTCGGTCCTTTCCTCGTCGAATGAGGTGCGGGATATATCATATATATCACTGTGCAAAGCAAAAACTCTTAAAAGCAATCAAAAGACAAACCGAGTGTGTAGCATCTGCCAGTTATTGCTAAAGGAGTCACTCCCGGTGAAGGGATCTCGGTCCTTTCCTCATCGAATAAGGTGCAGGATATATCTCATATACCGCTATGCAAAGCAAGAACTGTAGCTACCTGTTTTATTTTGAAATTCGATTCTACAACATCTTAGGTTTCTTTTTATTTCATTAATCACATTAATGAAGTCCCATCATTTATATACCTAAACATCACAGATAGATATGACGTACACTTATGCCATCCGCATTCGCCTCGATGTCCCCTCGTGCACCGTTAGGTTAGGTAACTAACGACAGAGCAGGGCAGGGCTAGCACGGGTGTAAAACATAAGTAACGTCTATATAAAATATCATATATACTATATACTATATCTATCACAGAACATCACATGATCACATCACAGATATCGCAGCAGAAGAAACATATGAAATATTGGATATACTAGGACGTCCGTGTTTTCAATACGAGCCAGTATAAAACACGGATTCCACGGTCGTGATGAATAGCCAAACCCACACCCCTAGACCCCTACGAGAGCGGCAAGCAACCCTACCAATTCTAGAGTTAGGAGACCCGGACTCGACTCCTCGAGTTGGTCTCCCACTGGACTCCAGAACCCGGTTACTTGTGCCCTCCTCCTTGGGTCTATCCTAGTGCAGAAAAGTAAATAATATACAAGAGGTGACAACTTCCGCAACCTGGAAGCGCCCCAAATAAAAGAATATTACATACAAGTTTTTACATGAATGAAAATGAAAAACACTCATCTCACATAAAAACCCCCGGCTATTCAAACACGACGATCCAATATAACATATCCAGCAACACATAACATCACATGTCATCAACGTAAGTAAATGTGCGCATCCCAATTGTCGTTGACATATAGCAACGAAACCGGCGATATCACATATTACACTTACGGTCACAGAAAAGAAAGTGTAAAACTACAACAGTTGGAATCCGCAACCACCTCAGACATCACATGCCTGACCAAATGAATTACTTAGACATCGCATGCCTAACAATTATAAACCCCGCATTTTAGTCTCAACATCGAAAACACTTTTCAATACCAAGTCGGGCAATTCAACAAGATTCCCGACATCCTGATCGAATGCTCGTCGCAAACTTCAGTAGACGGCCGCACCCCCGATACCGTCGACGAAGTGCACCAAGGCGGAACACCGCTACCGCGAGCACCCGAACGGATGCTTTCGGCGACGAGGTTCTCCTACAGTCACTTGGTCGGGGTTATGGAGCGAGGCTGTCTATTAAGTTTACCCGGCGAGTATCCGTGTACGCTACGTGATTGCGACGGACTTTTGATCACATCAAAATTCCGTGGCAACCGATCAAGTGAGACTAAAGTGCTACGTTTATAACATTCATTCAGTTATCACATAACTTCTTGTGAATTCCAATTATTGTATCCCATTCCGGATAATTAGAAAATGTTAAACTTTCCGATTGAACATTCGAACACCCAAGTTTTCCCGATACAGATCAACACATGAAATAAGTCTAACAACATTCAGTTCGTGCCTCAGTACCGACGGTCCAGCCGTAGAAGGGTCAAGCCAACGCCTCACATGTGGCACGCCGTACTGCCCCAAACCCGAAGGTTCAAAGGGCAGTTCAAGACGGTCACATAATCGAGTTAAGGTTTGTTGTCTTCTAGAGGGTCCATCGCGTTACTTGCACTACTTAGAACGTCGTTAAACTACGGAAAAATCCAACACTTGGAAATTTCCCGACAGGGGAAAAATTGGGTATTTATATCCGGTCGAACTTTTTAACATATTCTAAAATTTATCCGGAAAGCCACATAGACAAAATTTGATACCCCGATCGAAACACCGAATCCCCAAATCAACTCCAGAAAATTCAACTCTTGAAAAAATATTAAAAATTCCCAGAAGACTCAGCACTACAAGACATGAGTTACTGTGGAAGACACGTGCTGTAATTCAATACAGTGGCCGCGGAACCGCCGCGCATCCCATGGTGGGAGCCGCGGTTCCGCGCCTATGTTGTCGAATTACCATCACGTGCTTCACAGTTTCTCATGTAATTCCGTGCTGAATTTTTTGGAAATTTTTAATATGGAAAAATCCACTGTTTTCAAAAAAGTACAGAGAGCATAATCGGAATTGGGTTTCGGGTTCGTTCGGGTTTCAAATTCCGTCTGGACTTTGCCTAAGGCTCTAGCTAGTCTCTGATACCACTGTAGGGTTCCTAGGCACACTAGTGAGGTCTTACAAGGCATCAACCATGCCAATTTTAAATTTTACGGTGCCGAGAAACCCTAGACTACGGATCGTTTGCTAGAAATCTAGGCGAAAAGTAAACTAGTTAACACTTAACTAAGAGATACGGAAATACAACCTTTGTAGATCCGGTTCTCCACCTCCATAGCTCCGCAACGAAGTCCTCTCCGCTGTCCAAAAGGAATCCGGGCTCTAGCGTCGGCTTCGTCGAAGAATAAGCGAGCTAGGTCGTCGATGTCCATGCCGAAGATGATCTACGTCGAAGCATCGCAAGATCAAGCTCTCACTTCACCAAGTCAAGAAACTTGAGAAGGAAACACACTCTACTACTTGGCAAGAGGTAGAGGATGAAGAAATAGGAAGTGGGTAGACTTTAGTTTTGGATTTCTCACTCAAATTCATCACTTGCCATTGATGGAGGCAAGCTTTCTTCACTTGAAGCAAGGAAGAAGAAGAAGAATAATATGATAAGAATAATTATAATTGGAAAAGAAAATGAATACTTATCATATTAGAACCATGGTCAAGTGTAAAGAATTAACTAAGGTTAGATTAATGGTTAGGGTTAAAGATGAAGACAAGAATGGTTACTAAGTCAAAGCTTCATGAAGCTTCAACTAAACTCCAAAATTAGCAACCATTCTTTTCTTATCTATTCTAAATAAATAAATAAATAAATAAGTAAGAAAAGAAAACCCTAATCATTAGTTTAACCATGGCTTAATCCATTACACTTAACTATAGTTAAACATGTATCATCAAACATGATACAATCAAGTGCACGAAAATATATCGAATATACAATGTGCACAACCGAGCGAGAAAATCCATTTAAAGTGAACCGATACTAGTTAATGCAAAGTAATATATCAAATATATAATTATGCATTAAATCATTAAATCAACACTTGATTTAACGATCCGGTCATGACGCACATAACCGACTGGTATCATTAGTAACATCTTATCGAATCAACACTTGATCCGATAACCCGGCTATATCGCATATAACCGATCAATATCACATCGCGAGAATCGAATACAGTATCACATACTCGTATTATTCTCGGTCCCGCACATATCTCATATGCGCTCCTATTTCGTTTTGCTTGAGCCAGGAAACCTCTGTGTAGGACTCTAAAGACTCGTCAATACGCCGGCAGCAGATGATGATCATATCAAACACCCACAAGCCGCAAGCGGTCTGCTAAACGTAACGGCCACCCAGGTATTGAGCGATCTGAAGATCGACGAGCAAGCCCGCTCACACTCCAGTGAATCCGACCAGTAACACTACCGTACAGTCCGGTCTGATCGTCTGATATGTCGCATATCTCGCCTAGGGGTGGTAAACGTCAGACCCCAATAGCTCGATAAGTCGTGTCGATATGAGGTCTATAACTGTTCGAGAAACTACTGGTAACACTTACCAGTAAATCTCAGCAACCCTGGCCAGGAATTTCCTGTTATAGCCAATCGAACACAGCGCAACATCAACCCCCTATACCGGGAGAGACGAATCCCCTCCTATCGCTCATTGCCTCTATGTGACTCGGGACTGTACCCAAAAACCACCGTTTTGCACGCCCTCTTGGACGTGGTAAGATGGAAATCAAAGCACAGTGGGAACCATACAAGACTCTATGACGATCTCGGGTCAACAGACTACTCTGTACCAGTGTCACTAGAGAACTGCCATCTGACGTGAGGTATAATACCATCTGGGAGTTCTCGGCGAGTCCGTCCAGTGTACCCAGTCTCTACTGAGCACCCGTATATCATCTCTGATGTCAAACACCGATGGATATGGGATCATCCATCGCCCATCTGTATGGGTCGAGAAGGTACACGCTAGTCTACTCTGGCATATCGATGCCCCGTCTCGATACACCCACGACTAGGGACTTTGAAGGATGTACTTATGGACTACCATGTCCCCACTAGTATGATCTGCATCATAGTCCAGGTAGTCAAGCACACATCCTAAGGGCTTTACCAACATGTAACAGAGAGACAATCAGTATACACGTTAAGGTAAAGTTCAACCAGATAGCATACTATCATGTCGAGCAAGAAAGTCCTCCCTATATACGTCCTAGCATCCACTACAATATACATCATATGTACAGTAATGGCCTCTAGGGCATACATATAACTAACAAAATATGCGCAAGAATCCAATTAGGTGCACAAGGTGCACAAAACAAATATCGAGTATCACTATCGAAATCGACGGTATACAACACATTTCAATCCAAATCCAAATCAGGTATACCGTGGTATATAATCTCCCAACCATGTGCATCAGCGTGCACAAAAGCAAATCAAAATACTAAAAGTGTATGAAAACTATGCCGAAAGCATAATTCAAATCATATGCATGCCCTAGGCATGAAATCACAATCAATATCTCAAATGACATCAAAACGAAGTCAGGTGCAACTGTGGTGCACAAAATACGTAGCAATGCACTGCAAGCACATGTGAACTATACCGAGTGCAAAAACCAAATCGAATGCGTACCATATGCACAAAATCAGCCCAACTGTGTGAAATCCATGAAATCATAAACATGTGCAGCCAAGGCACAAAACGATATCAAGTGCGATACTGTACATAAATCATAAATCAACACAACGGTGTATAAAGCATATCTCAAGTGTAATAACTATGTACAAAATATAAAAACCCAGTAGGTGCAACCATGGTGCACGAAAACAAATATCATGAAACTCAGTCATCAAGACTAAATCATGCGAATGGGTCGCCCAAAATATCGAAATCCAAAATGACGGATGCGTGATATTTGGATCACCAAATCCCAGATCGTAAACACTGTCATCGATATGTCCTTCCTTCGCAGTCGAGAAGGTGTTAGTGCATCCAATACTAGCAGAGCAAGATATCTACTTACCTACGGTTCGTGGCTTGTCGTCTGGTGCCCTTAGGCTCTCGTATCTCACTGTAGATTGCTAGATATATAGCTCCTCGGCTCAACAGCCCAATATGGAATGACGACGGAAACAGTCCCGCTCTGATACCAACTTTGTCACAACCCGAAATGGCACGTGACTGGCATTTGAATCATATAAAGTCTATAGGACCCCATCTAATTCAAGTAAGCCAAGAAATCCCAGAAATCTAAACCATTTTAAATAAGAAGTGAAGAAAACATGTTTTAAAACAAGGGTTTTTAAATAACATAAGCCGAATATGCATTTTTAAATCTCAAGCCTTTTCTAAAAATTTTGGCAGAGTTTCCTGTGTAAATACTGGCCCCAAAAGGGGTACAACATGCATAATATGAATAAAGGCATCCCCAAGCGGGAGCTAGCTCTTCGTCAATCGACGGTCACAACCACGCAAACAATATAATATACAACGCCGAAGGGAGAGGATCAAAACTTAGAAGGAAACTCAAAATCACCAAGAAAACCATAATAATACAACGCGCGACTCTAAGGTCGAAAGAATATACAACTGGTTTTCTAAGTCTGAAACAATATACAAGTCTGGTTGATGGAATTTTACTAGATACAACTGAAAATAAATAAGTACAATGGTGGTCACGATGCGAGTGAACCCACCTACCAAAGCAATCACCCAGAATGAAGTAATGTGCCAACAAAACCGCCAAGGAAAACCCCATACGGCAAAACCTGCAAGAAACTGTGGCACAACGGGGGTGAGTTTCCAACTCGTGAGTAGAAAACATCACAGAGCAGAAATCGTATGCATAACTCCATCCTAGGTCAACACGATCAGTAATTTATATCCTCAATATGATAAAGTCCGAAGCATGAAAAGGTGGCAAGGGTAAACATCTATACCAAGTGTAATACCAAGTGCTCGTGTCAGTGCCTCAGGTAGCAACATATCATAAACATGAGGTGTGATCAATGTAATCATCAAGAAATCAGTGTCAACTATATCATGAAGTCTATAAGTATGTGGATATCATCCAACTATGTAATCAATGTCTGTATGTATGTGGATTCCGTCCACGTGTCAACCAATGACATAGCAACATCATGCATGTAAAAGTCATAAAAGCATATCATAAAAGTATGAGGATATAAATCAACGTGTGTCCCTCGTGACACATCAAAATCATGGAACCTGAGTGTCTAGCATCGACACTCAAAAACATCATGAAACCCGTGCCCAGCATCGGCACGTAAATCCTCATATATCTCAGGCGCCGCACACCCTGGTCGGCCCTCATATCCATCTCACTACTCCGATCGGTATCCTCCGGATAACCGCCGAGTCTAAATACTATCACCGGTAGGTAGTGCTCCCCTGCCAGGCTCACCGTCCAATATATACGAGTCTTCTTGCCCGGGGGTACCTCACCGGGTCCACCATGCACCCGCAGACGGTGCCTACCGCTCCTCGAATCGGGTTTCACATGCCACTCTCAGAACCGAGAAAACACATGGTGAACGCACTGAAATATCATATCAAGGGAAACCGGGTTTTTTAAACAATACATACTCTCTTTTGAAATAACCACGGTTCCCAAATCCAGAAATATCATGAAACAGCATATCTCAATGCGTATAATCATAAAGCATGATGTATGCGACATATAACAGAAATGTAAGCATATCCGTATATCATGCAACATGGAACAGTAATATGCACATATCGAGGGAAAACCGCTCCTTTAAAATGAATCCAGTTTAAAAAATATATCTTGCGGTTCCCAAATCTCCAAAATCAAGCCAGAATCATCTGTGTATGTGCAAATATGTATGTACGTAAGTATGAGTGTACAATATGTATGTACGCAAGTATGAGTGTACAATATGTATGTACGCAAGTATGAGTGTACAATATGTATGTACGCAAGTATGTCATGCAAGGAGTCATATCCTAATGCAACAGTTCTACTGTGTAGTGACATGGCAATTATCGATGATGAAATGTGTGAGCCGGCAAGCAGGTGTACGTGGAACATATGCATCATCGATAATGGTGCTGGTGTCCTGACCGCATGGGTATAATATAAAAATAAACACATTAAACATGCAATGCAATGCGAATAGCAAGAATATGCGGAAAATGAATAATAAACACAACAGTGAAGAATATACATCAATATATATGTCATACAGTTTTGCCATTTAAAATAACACGAATCGTGGTGTTTAGAAAAATAAGGGCTACGGTGTTTTTAGGAAAAAATGCGTCTTTTGAAAATATCCGTAGAATCCCTTGGCATGTCTTTAAAATACTCACGATTCGTTAGTTTTGAAATAAGTATAACTCGAGTCTTGTCTAACATCAAGTAAACTACAGGACTAAACGAACAGTCTAACCGAAAGGGTAAGGGAAAACCACCTAAATCTGAGTCGATATATATAGTATAATAGTCGGTGATCCCGTCTCAATAGAATCACATACGATACATTATATAACATGACATCTTCGAGTCAAGAGTGCGGATCTATCATCAATATATACCCGTACGGTAAATCCATCGTACGGCATCCCAAATCTGGGTACGGGTCGAATCTCACATTTACCTCATCATTTATCTGGTATCCTTATCATCATATCTCATGAACTGGGGTACTGATCTAAGTCTAGTAAAAACTGATACCATCTGCAATATATATCCGTGTATGAAAACACACGCCTAAAGGCCCGCTAAAATCTCATATCGTATCTCATAATACGAATCAAAATATATCACCGATCTCATGGCATCCTGCCCAATCTCATCGACTCATCTCTAAATACCATATACAATCCTCATCATCCATGTGTAGGTAAACATATATATATATAGATAGTCCCATACCTATGTGTGTATATATATACATATCTCCATATACGCACAAGTAAAACAAGTAAGCATGTGTGTGCATGTGGGTGTAAACCTTATTCTAGGGTTCGCGACTAAACTAACTAATGACGCTATCACCAAATTACACTAAAGTTATCCATGATTCCCAAAGTCTATCTAGATAATCATAATCTCATAATAAACATATGAATATATCCATATAATATATATATACCATACGCTACACTACGAACTGCGGGGGTGCTATACGCCATCCACCCGACTTCCCCCGTAGATATAATCTACTCACCTTGCTCTTCGCTTGCCGTTGCCGACGTCGCCACACGCTTGCTTGTCGTCTCGAAGTCCTCATGGGGCACCTACACATCATAACGTATCGTACCGCATTAAAACCCAATTCAAAACCAAAACGACACACTAAAAGCCTATAGGTTAGAACCTACAGACTACGCCTTTCAAACCACCAAACAACCCTTGATATCGTCGTACAAACGTCAAGTGATCGAGGTAAAACAAAATTACTAAAATCTAGAATCCAAAATACGAAAAATATAACCCCGAATCAAAACAGCAACTCATGAATTTAGTCCCAGATTTTACCCTAGGTCAAATTGGCAAATTTTGCATATTTAACGGGTCTAGTTTAGTGGAGATGGAGCTACAGGAGAAGCATGAAGCCCATAGCTCATGCTCTGGCCGCAAATTGTGGCCAGAAATGGTTTTATTTGCAGCCCGGATGAGGGTGTAGGGGCTGGGGTCTTGAGGTTAGCTTCCTAGGTGTCTGCACACTCCTCTGTGTTTGCTAAAATATTTTTAGGTGTCCCGGGTGATAGCAGATAGCAAAATACATCACAATTTCCATAAAATCTGACGATGTCGGGGTTTCTAAGTTTGGGTTTGGGGTTCTATTCTCTCGTTTCAGTCCATTTTACAATCCCTACAGGGGTTTAAGGTCACTATTAACCTCAATTACACATCACAACTCAAGAATTTCACAAACCCTAACTAGAAATTTTCAAACCTCACTAAACGACACTAAATAGGTTCTAATCAAACATGGATGTAAAAGAAATGGAAATACTATACTAATGGTTAAGAGAATAGCTCATTTGGAAGCTCAAGAATTTTCTTGAGTTGCCCCAAGTGTCCAAAATCCTTGCTTTCTTGGTCCAAAGTAAAGCTTGTGAGCTTGTGCACATTTTTTGTGAAATGGAGATGATGTTTTGAAGTTGTTTTGAGGGTGTTTGTGAGGATAAAGTGGAGGGGAATAAAGGAGGCAGTAGCTCTTGAGAGAATGAGGGGAGGAAATGATGAAGGAATGAAGAAGGAATGGGAGCCTTGGTCCAAGGTTTGACCCCTCACCCTCTCTCTCTCATGTCCATCCCTCATTTCTTTATTCTTTTCTATTCTTTTCTTTTCTTTTCTTTTCCATTTCATTTTTAAAACCAACACATAAATCCTAAGTGAAACCATGGTTATAACATGTAGCACAAGTGTAAAAATGATATGGTGCATTATTTTGCACAAAACAAGTTTAATGCGCAATTAGCGATATTTAACCGCGATTAGCATTAAAATAGTGTATAATAAATCATAAAATTTCATAATTTACTTAAATCCAATAAAGCACCCTCATTTCAGAAATTTCTGTAATTTTCCAATTTTTTTCCCAATTTATCGGTATTTAATTATACCGCAATATTAAAATATTCAATATATTTATTATTTAATTACAAAAATTCCCAAAAACAATATTTTATTTTTCTGAAATGTTACAATAACCCCTCTAATGTTAGTTTCATGGACTGAAATCTTAGACTAAACCCCAAACCCCAAACTTAGAAACCCCGATATCGGAAAATTGTGAGAATTGTGATGGTATATTGACATCTGATATGACCCGGGTGACCTGAAAATTATTTTGCAAATACTGTGAGTCATGCAGGCACCCAGGAAGCTACCACAGAGACCCGAGCCCAAACCCCCTATACTTGGCCGCAATTTTAATGTTCCTGGCTGCAATTTGCGGCCAGGGTAAGGTAAAATGTGTCCATTTTTGGTTCAGGGCTCCATTGGCTGTAAAATAGACCTTCTATGTATGTAAAATTGGCTAATTTGGCCTAGGGTAAAATCTGGGACCATTTTCTTGAGTTGCTGCATTATTTTGCGACTTCGAAAATATTGCATTCTTAACACATCAATTTCCCTACTCTTTCTAATCATCTAAAGATGTTTGGTATAAATATAGCACATATTAGCAATTCGTCTGCAAAAGATCAAATAACATGTGTTATACATTATAACCGGCATTATGAGGGAAATTGTGTGTTTATTACTACACGCATGATATTGTATATCTTAATACATTTTTATCTAGATTGTGTGCAGAAAATTCTTCAGGTAAAAGAACCGGAATCGCAAAAGTGCCGATAAAATACAGCAAGTCAAAGAATTCAAATCTGGCAGCATCTAAGAAATAATTATAAGATTCCAGACATTAGAAAGAAACCCAAAAGCCTACATCAGAATACCCCAAAAAAATGAGCCAGTAACCTCACTACTTGACCGCGGAACCGCGGCCGAGTTGGCCAAGTTGCCGCGGCCGAGTTAGGGCATTAAGTGATATCGGTTCTCCAGAAGCTTCGTCTCAACAACCTTGCCTCCTCAAGATGCTTAATTACCATGTGGCTCATTCTGGAAGGCTCTGCATAACAACCTTCTTTTAAAAGGCTCCTTGTAACAACCTCATTCTAGAAAGCTCTCCCTAACAACCTACCTTATTCTAGAAGGCTCTCTCTAACAACCTAGCTTTGGAGGGAAGATTCATTTGAAATTTATAAAAAGGGATCTAGATCTAAGGGTGAGGGTTGTTCATTAATTGGGGGTTCGATAATTTCACACACAAGTTGAGTGACACAGCTTGTGATCCAATCCAAACCCTAACCTAAATCTAATTCCAAAGCCAAATCAAGATCCATTGAGAAGCAAATCAAGTGAGCAATCAACGATCCTTCATCACAACGCCGGTCATCATCCGAGCAAGAGGTCCACGATGATCCGTGACTCACGGCGATCGAGCTTCGCAAAGATCGACGACAAATTCACCTCTTCAAAGGAGCGATCGAGAGCTAAATCTTGTACCTCGAATTGAGGAGCTGTGTAAATTTGAAGAAGATTTAATGAAGGTGATAAATTGTTAATTCCCGTTTTCATTACATTCTTGCATTATGAAATATCTCATTTATGATTCTTTAATTTTCATGATGTGTGGGTGAAATCTCCGCTTGTAAAGGAATCGAGGAAATCGGTAGATTAAGTGATGATAAAATCCTAATACTAATCTTAAGTCTTATAAGATTTGTAAACTTTAGGAAAAAGAATCATTAATGACCTAATTTGGATCGAGATCATGTTATCGTGAATTTCGTTGCAAACTAGGGATCAAATGATTGATGATTCTCTTTGCTAAAGGCTAGATCCGAATGATGATCAATGAAAAGACAAGGGATAGAGAAGGAGGAACCCTAGTTTCTTCAGAAGATCCCTAATCTTCATTCATCACCATCGTCTTAGCTACAATTCATCAATAAATAAAATAAGTCATTGTTAGATTCATCATTGCTACTAATTCGATCGATTCCTACAAGCTATTCTACAAATCTTGATAACTAAATTGATTTGGACATCTTCTTGATACTTGATCTATTTCTTTATGTTTATTAAAATCAATTCTCACAAATCTTGAATCAACTTTCTTGAATTTTCTTTTATATTTTCAATTCGACTCATCTAAAGAAAAAATCGAACAAGTACTCACATCTCAGTGGACGATCCGTATTCATTAACGCGCTACATCAACACCGTTAATTGATTGCGGTATAAATTTCTTTGGTTATGATAAAACATTTTACTTACACACAAAAGATGATCAATCAGATGGCGTATAGCACCCCCGCAGTTCGTAGTGTAGTATACGAATACGTATACATATTTATATAATTATGTTTATTGTGAGACTAGATGATTATCTAGATACATCTTAGGAGATCATGGATTAAATTATAGTATAATTGAATGATAGTGTCATTAGTTAATGTTAGTCGCGAACCCTAGAATAAGGATTACACCCACACGCATACACACACACTTACATTGTTTTACTTGTGCGTATATGGGGAGATATATATATATATATATATATATATATATATATATATGTATATGTATGTGAATATGTGTATATATATATATATGTATGTATATGTATGTGAATATGTATGTATATATATATATATGTATATGTATATGTATACATATACTTGGATATGAGGATAGTACATAGTATTTGGAGATGAGTCGATGAGATTGGGCATGAGGCCATGAGATCGGCGATATGACATGGTTCGTATTATGAGATAAGACATGATGTGATAGCGGGTCCTTAGGCGATGTGTTTTCAGACACACGCATATATATTGTAGATGGTATCAGTATGTACTAGATTTAGATCGGTACCCCTAATACAGGATATGATGATAAGGATACCAGATGAATAGTGAGATGATGTGATATTTGACCCGTACCTAGATTTGGGATGCCGTACGATGGGTTTACCATACGAGCTATAATTATGATGTTAGATCCGCACTCTTGACTCGAGGATGTCATATGATATATTGTATCGTACGTGATACTATTGAGGCGGAATCACCGACTATTATATGTTATATATATATCGACTCAGATTTAGGTGGTTTCCTTACCTTTTCGATTAACCTGTTAGTTTAGTCTTGTAGTTTACTTATAGATGTTAGACTAGACTCGAGTCATACCTATTTCAAAACTAACGAATCGTGAGTATTTTAAAGACATGCCAAGGGATTCTACGGATATTTCAAAGGACGTACCTTTCTTAAAAACACCGTAGCCCTTATTTTATAAACGCCACGATTCGTATTATTTCAAATGTCAAAACTGTATGATTCACATATATATAGTATGTATATTCTTTATGTTGCGTTTACTGTTCATTTTCCATATATTTCTTGCTGTTGCATTGTATTGCATGCTCTATTGTGTTATCATTGTTATTATGAAACCATGCTGTCAGGACACCAGCACCATTACCGATGAAGCGTATGCTCCACGCACACTTGCTTGCCGGTTCACACACATCTTCATTGGTAATTGCCATGTCATGTACACTTTAGAGAATATTACTCTATTGTTATCATTTTCTAGCTGATAGTTTCAATATGTTATTATTTCATATGCTAGTTCATTATTGCATTCATTGCTCGTTATTTCATGTATAATTATATATTCATTTGTCATGCATTATTATAAGGGCCAGTCCGGATTGCCGGAGCCCAGTATTCATTACTATTGACTTTTCATTTTGGATTTCGGATTTTCCATGAGATTTCTGGATTTGGAGAAACCGCAAGATTTTATAAACTCATTTATCATTTTTAAAAAGATAAAAGTGTGGTTTTCTCATATTATGATTTGAGATATGTCCACCATGAGTTTTCTCGGCTCTTGAGCGATATCATACACCCGATTCGAGGAGGAGAAGGAACCATCTGTGGGTGCATGGTGGACCTGGTGCGGTACCCCGGGGCGAGAAGGTCGCAGATGATGGCGTTGAGCCTGAGACAGGGGAGCACTACTGACCGGTGATTTATTTGTGACACGCCGGATATCCGGAGGGTACCGATGTGGTCTTGAGATTTATGATACAGGCCAGTCTGGATAGCTGGAGCCTGATATATTGAGATTTATGATACAGGCCAGTCCGGATAGACGAAGCTTGAGGCTTTTAGATTTGATGATACAGGCCAGTCCGGATAGCCGGAGCCTGAGCTTTTGAGATATATTTTTTGTGTCGATACTTGACACTGATTTTCTGATGATTTCATTGATGATATGTAAACTTATATAAACAGAAATCTCACCAATTCAAGAAAATAGTTTCCACATTTAGATGCATTCTGTTTTCATGCATTCATACCTCATATTTATGATATGTTGCTACCTGAAGCCCTGACATGAGCACTTGGTATTACACTTATGTATAGATGTTTACCTTTGCCACCTTTCATGCTTCAGACCTTATCATTTTGAGGATATTTATATTATGATCGTATTGACCTAGGATTGAGTTAAACATACGATTTCTGCTCTGTGATGTTTTCTACTCACGAGTTGGCAACTCACCCCCGTTGTGCCACAGTTTCTTGCAGGTTTTGCCGTACTGGTTCGTTGCGGCTTTGTTGGCACACTGCTCCTTTTCGGGTGATTGCCTTGGTAGGTGGGTCCACTCGCATCGTGGCCACCATTGTACCTTTTATTTATATTCTGTTGTATCTAGTAACTCCATCAACAGACTTGTATATTATTTCAGACTTAGAAAACCAGTAGTTATTATTTCGACCTTAGAATCGCGCTATATTATTATGGTTTTCTTGATGATTCTTGAGTTTCCTTTTGAGTTTTGATCATCGCCCTTGGCGTTGTATATTATATTGCTTGCATGGTTATGACCGTCAATTGACGAAGAGCTAGCTCCCGCTTGGGGATGCCTTTATTCATATTATTCATGTTGTACCCTTTTGGGGCCAGTATTTACAAAGGAAACTCTGCCGAAATTTTCAGAAAAGACTTAAGATTTTAAAAATGCAATACTTCGGCTTATGTTATTAAAACCACTTGCTTTTAAATAAGTTTTCTTCACTTCTTCTTTAAAATGGTTTAGATTTCTGGGATTTTTGGCTTACTTGAATTAGATAGAGTCCTATAGACTTCATATGATTCAAGTGCCAGTCACGTGCCATTTCGGGTCGTGACAACGATCCAATATGTCCTACCTACCATAGCAAAACACCTGAATGCAAGCTGTGTGCCAGCGATACCGCTACTGATCCCGAGCAGTCAAACCTACAAGAACTGTGGCACAACGGGGGTGAGTTTCCAACTCGTGAGTAGAAAACATCAGCAGGTAGAAATCGAATAAAACAACGATTTCCTAGGTCACTATATCAAGAAAGTAATACTATGATATCTAGGGTGACCATGTATGCATATATGTCAACAATATAATCAATGCCAATGACATATACAAATAAACACATGATTCATATGCCTATATGCAGGTGGATATCATCCACATGTCCATCAATGACGCAATCAACATCATGGAACCTGAGTGTCCAACATCGACACTCGCAACATCATGAAGGAATATGCATGTATGTATGAGGATATCAACCAACATGTGTCCATCAACGACACATCAAAATTATTGAACCTGTAGCGCCTTGAAAAGTCGTTTTGGTTTTTTCCGGGCGACCAAATCGACGATTCTAGTTAGTTTTGCGATTTTCGCGTGCGTTCCGCGCACCTGTGCACGTTGTACCTAGCTTGTGAACGTTGTACCTAACTTGTGAACGTTAGTATCTTCGTTTGGGTTTTGCGTCGTTCTTGATATGTAACCTTATGTTTGGTATTGATAATTCCAGGTTCGGTCGCGGAGACGTCAGACGCGGCTTGAAAGGGGAAAGCGGTGATTGGACGTGACTAGCTAGGGATTCCGGTGAGTAGATGTAACATCTACGGGGGATTATCGTTGGATGGCGCAAGTCGCCCGATAGTTTTTGTAGCTTAAAAAGATTCTTAGTAATGTTAGTAATTAGGGGTGTAATACTTGTATGATTATTTGCTATATTCACGCCTTATATTGACATATATATACGAACCCATTCTATAGGACACCTGCACCATTGCCAGGGTTTTTATATGCAGCACGAGCACTATTCATGCTTACACACACACCCTGGTAATTGCCATGCCACCATACTAGATAACCTTTAAATTGAAACCTTTTACTATAATTGATACTTAAACTTGCGCTATTGCTTTAATTCCTTAAAATGAAATCGTAGGATTGCTATTCATGTGCATGCACTTCATCATATTATTTGTTCATGCCTAATCTATTAATCACACATCGCAACTTGAATATTGATACCATATGCATTCATTATCATTGACATATGCACTTATGAGGATTTCTTGAGATTTTATGATATTTCTGGATTTCGGGGGAAAGCCGCAAAATTTCTAAACTTATTATATTTTTAAAATATGTAAATTGCGGTTTTCTAGTGATGTAAGTGTCGTCCACCATGAGTTTGCTATGGTTTTCGAGACCCGTTTCGAGAAGTTGGATGAACCGTCTCGGGTACATGGTGGGCCCGGTGAGGTACCCCGGGGCAAGAAGCTCGTGGTGCTGACGATGAGCCTGGCAGGGGGCGGATTACCTACCGATGACTGTTTGGGACGGCGGATATCCAGAGGATACCGACCGTGGCCACGAGTTGATGAGATATTGATATTGAGATGGGTCAGCCGGATGGCTGAGGCCAGAGATACTATGACATGGATATATGAGATTTGTGATAGTTTTGAGGTGTCGTTGCTGGACACAGGTTCTTGTTGATTCTATTGGTATTGTGCTGGTATTTCAAAAGAGGTTCCTAAAAGGAAAAACATGATTCTTATACTTACACATTCAGATCATGAGTTGATTTGCATTGTATTCATACCTGCTAGTATATTCATATTGCAAACCTACCTGCTATTATGTCCTGCCTTACCTGTATTTTAGATGCTAGGATACTTGTGTGCATGCTTTCGATAGCCTTTGTAGATGTTATTTATTACTCACGAGTTGGCAACTCACCCCCGTTGTGCCACAGCCTTTTGCAGGTCCGCTCCGTCAGTACAGTAGCGGCGGGCGCACTTGTTTCTTTTGCCTCCTTTGCCTGGACTCGAGGTTTTGCTCTTAGGTGGGTTATATTATTATTTTTGTACCACCTTGTATATTCTTTGTATCTAGTGCACTCCATCTACTGTATCTATCAGTATTGTTGTATATTGACCTAGAGAGGAGACTGTAAGATTTGTGGACTTTTTATGCTGTATTTTGGGGTCGAGCTCACTTGAGTCGACATGCTGTTTTTCTCATGCTTCCTTATGATTATTTCGCATGCTGTTGCTTTATATTGCGTGGGATTTGTGACCGCCTTGTGGCGAAGAGCTAGCTCCCGCTTGGGGATGCCTTATTTGTTGGATTCATATATATTCTTGTTGTACCCATTTTGGGGGCCAGTATTTACAAGGGAGACTCTGCCGAAATTTTCGGAAAAATTGGTATTGTTTTTAAAAAGGATTTTACATGACTTATTTGATAAACTCGCTTTCAATTGATTGGGTTTTCTTCACTCTTTTGCTTATTTGGTTTTGGTTTCTGGGCTTTGGCTTACTTATTTTACGGACGTCTTGAGACGTTTCGTAAACTTAAGTGCCAGTCACGTTCCGTACCTTGCGGGTCATGACAAAGTTGGTATCAGAGCGATAGGTTTTACCTTTTTGAGTGTAGGATGACCCTTGGTAGATGGAGTAAGTGACTTAAGTAGGGTAACGTAGCGTGTGTATGTCCGCGGCATACTTGCGATACGGTACTCCGCCTAAGTGACTTTAGGATATACTTGCTCGAAAATTCCTTCTTCAGTTCCGTGTATCCTATGATTCTATTGCACTGTTCTTACTATCCGTTTTCCTGTAACAGCCACTATGCCGCCGAAGGCTACGAGGGCACAGAGGGCTGCCGCCCGAGACGAGATTCGAGCTGGCTCGTCCGAGACTAGGACTGAGCAAGGTGGTATGCCTACGCCGCAGGGACAGACCGATCCACCTTCCCCAGGCCGTATGGATAGGCTCGAGACTGGTATGGAGGAGTTGCGACAGATGATGGGGAGTATGCAGGAGCTACGTCAGATGGTAGGATCCCTAGTTGCAGCCAGTCGTATACCGAGGCCGGATGACGTACCTACTACATCACAGACGACCATGATACCTGCTCCTACTACTACCACCGTGACCATCCCGGTTTCACTACAAGATTTCATGAGGCTGAGACCTCCAGTATTCACCGGCACCGAGGCAGCGGAGGACCCACAGACGTTCCTTGACAGTTTAGCCAGGATCTGCCGTTCGCTGAGATGTTCGGATGATCGATGGGTAGAGCTTGCGAGTTTCCGACTAGAGAATCTCGCGCAGACATGGTGGGAGTCAGTCTTAAGAGGTCGAGCTGCAGGTCTACCGCCTATGACGTGGGCCGAGTTTACAGCGGTCTTTCTAGTTCGTTTCCTCCCAGAGAGCGTTCGTGACGCCAGAGCTCGTAGCTTCGAGGCCTTAGTCAAGACACCTGGGATGACGGTGTCTGAGTATGACATCCAGTTTACACAGTTATCCCGATATACTCCGTATTTGGTGGATACCGAAGAGAAGATGGTGAAGAGGTTCGTACAGGGACTTGATGCCCAGCTAGATCTTGCCATTGGCGCCCAGCACTACGACACTTATTCAGCTGCTATGGATACGGCATTGCGGATGGAGGCACGCATATCACAGACTTCGGCCGTTTCTGGGCCGAAGAGGATTCGCACCGATGTACCGTCTCAGAGGCAGCGCGCCAGATTCTTTCCGAGAGATAGGCCTGGCAGAGGATTTGGGCGGGGACAGTTATATGGTTCATATTCCCAGGGACAGCAGCCGTCGCCAGGATGTTTTGGGTGCGGGAGTCCGCACCATCTTGTCAGAGACTGTCCGGCAAGTCGACAGGGAGCGGCGACCGTTCTGCATGTGACCCTACCACCATCACCACCCCCTCCTCAGAGAGCCCTACTTCCTACCACCGGCGATGCTCCACGCCAGTTAGGTGCACCCAGAGGCCGTGGACGCGACGGTCCTGTTCAGAGAGGACGAGGAGGCAGAGGCCGAGGTCGAGGTCAGCCCGCTATCGGTGGCGGACAGGCTTGAGTATTTTCTTTGACACCGCAGGATGCGCAGGCATCCAATGCCGTTGTGACAGGTACCTTGCCAGTTTGTTCTTTCGACGCTCGGGTATTATTCGACCCAGGTTCCATACATTCGTACGTATCTACACACTTTGCACCGATGTTGGGCCGTGAGTCGTCGTCGTTAGATCATCCGCTTATTGTTAGTACTCCGGTAGGCGAGTCGTTTGTCGCTCGTTTTGTATTTCGTTTGTGTTCCGTTCGTATCGGGGAGAGGGATTCATCGGTTGATTTGATTCTCCTCGATATGTTGGACTTTGATGTGCTTCTGGGCATAGATTGGCTAGCCACCTGTTATGCTTCGGTGGACTGCCGTGAGAAGGCAGTCAGATTTAGCTTTCCGGGGGAGCCAGTCCTTGTTATTCAGGGAGACCGCAGCGTCACCCTTCCCAGCTTGATTTTGTCTCTTCGCGCTGGTCAGCTCTTGTGGAAGGGATGTCAGGGATTCTTAGCGTATATTTGTGATACTCGAGCTGCAGAGATTCCGTTGGACCGGGTCTCGGTTGTTTGTGAGTTCCCTGATGTTTTCCCTGATGAGCTACCTGGGCTACCACCTGAGCGCGACATTGAGTTCTGCATCGATTTGATTCCCGGCTCGGGGCCTATTTCTATACCGCCTTATCGGATGGCCCCGGCAGAGCTTCGAGAGCTGAAGGATCAGTTGCAGGATTTGTTAGATAAGGGGCTTATTCGACCTAGTGTTTCTCCGTGGGGTGCTCCGGTCCTGTTTATCAAGAAGAAGGATGGAAGTTTGCGCTTATGCATCGACTACCGCCAGCTGAACAAAGTTACCGTTCGGAACAGATATCCGTTGCCACGCATTGATGATTTGTTCGACCAGCTTCAGGGTGCGGGGTATTTTTCGAGGATCGACTTACGATCAGGATACCACCAGCTGCGAGTCCGACAGGAGGATATACTGAAGACAGCCTTCCTTACACGCTATGGCCACTACGAGTTTTTGGTGATGTCGTTCGGACTCACCAACGCCCCAGCAGCATTCATGGATTTGATGAACCGTACATTCAGGCCGTATCTTGACTTGTTCATCATCGTGTTTATCGACGATATCTTGGTGTACTCCCGGAGCAGAGAGGAGCACGAGCAGCACTTGCGGATTACGTTACAGACTCTAAGGGAGCACCAGCTGTTCGCAAAGTTCTCCAAGTGTGCATTCTGGCTGGACAGCGTCGGATTCTTGGGTCATGTGGTTACGAGAGACGGCATATGTGTGGACCCGAAGAAGATTGAGGTTGTTCAGCAGTGGCCCCGACCTACATCGGTTACTGAGATCCGTAGTTTTCTAGGCCTGGCAGGCTACTACAGGCGTTTTGTTTAGGACTTCTCCCGTATAGCTGCACCTTTGACCGGTTTGACCCGGAAGGGAGTTCCTTTCGTTTGGACAGAGGAGTGCGAGCGCAGTTTTCAGCAGCTACGGACTTGTTTGACTACAGCGCCGGTATTATCTTTGCCTTCGGGATCAGGCGGATTTGTGGTCTACTGTGATGCTTCGCGAGTGGGGTTAGGATGCGTATTGATGCAGCATGGCCGGGTGATCACTTATGCTTCTCGGCAGTTGAAGAAGCATGAACAGAACTACCCCACTCATGATTTGGAGATGGCTGCAGTGGTCTTTGCATTGAAGATTTGGCGACATTACCTATATGGCGAGTCGTGCCAAATATTCACAGACCACAAGAGCTTAAAATACATATTTCAGCAGCGAGACCTGAACCTCAGACAGCGTCGTTGGATGGAGTTGGTGAAAGACTACGACTGCGAGATCTTATATCACCCAGGAAAGGCGAATGTAGTGGCAGATGCTTTGAGCAGGAGGCCCGGGGGTAGTCTATCCTATTTGCGCGCAGTGCAGAGGCAGTCGTCAGCAGATTGGCAGATGTTATGCGACAGCCGAGTTGAGTTCGAGTTCACTCAGACAGGGGGACAGCTCGCGCATGTTCATGCACGCCCACAGTTGCTTGACTGTATATATGAGGCACAGCGCAGTGACGACCGTCTCAGAGATCATGGCACAGATAGGACAGGGCAGATTTTCCGAGTTCGTGATTGACGATCAGGGGATTTTACACTATGGATCTAGACTGTGCATACCAGATGCTGATAGATTGCGACGCGACATTCTTGAGGAGGCACACCGATCGGTGTATAGTGTCCACCCCGGTTCCACCAAGATGTACCATGATATGAGAGAGACCTACTGGTGGGACGAGATGAAGAGGGACATTGCGGAGTTTGTATCGAGATGCCTGACTTGTCAGCAAGTCAAGTCCGAGCACCAGAGGCCCGCAGGAGAGCTACAGCCGCTACCCATTCCGGAGTGGAAATGGGAGCAGATTTCGATGGATTTCGTTGTGGGTCTACCCAGGACCAGTCGAGGGTATGACTCCATCTGTGTGATCGTAGATCGATTGACGAAAGCGGCTCACTTCCTTCCAGTGAAGACGACTTTCAGCTTCGCTCAGTATGCCCAGCTTTACATCGACGAGATCGTGCGGTTGCATGGCGTACCGACTTGTATCGTGTCAGATCGAGGCACCCAGTTCACCAGCCGACTTTGGCAGAGACTTCAGGAGGCTTTGGGCACTCGTTTGAGCTTCAGCACAGCGTTTCATCCGCAGACCGACAGCCAATCAGAGCAGACTATTCAGACTCTCGAGGACATGCTCAGAGCGTACGTTTTAGACTTCGGCGGTAGCTGGGATCGTCATTTACCGTTAGTGGAGTTCTCCTACAACAACAGCTTCCAGGATACTATTCAGATGGCACCTTTCGAGGCATTGTATGGGAGGAGATGCAGATCGCCCGTTTGTTGGATAGAGCTCAGCGAGAGCAGTATACTGGGGCCGCAGCTTGTTGAGGAGACGACAGCGAAGATACAGTTGATCCGAGACCGGATGAGAGCGGCTCAGAGCAGGCAGAAATCGTATGCAGACAGGCGCCGTCGCAGACTAGAGTTCGCAGTTGGCGATCATGTTTTTCTGAGGGTCTCTCCGATGAAGGGCGTGATGCGATTTGGGCGGAAAGGAAAGCTTAGTCCCAGATTTGTGGGTCCTTTCGAGGTTCTCGAGCGTGTCGGCGCTGTTGCATATCGTTTGGCCCTTCCACCCAGCTTTCCCGATGTTCACCCCGTCTTCCATGTTTCGATACTCCGTAAGTACATTCACGACCCTTCGTATGCGATTCAGCACCCGACAGTCCAGCTAGAGCGCGACCTTTCTTTTGCAGAGCAGCCGGTGGCCATCCTGGATCGGCAGGTGAAGAAGTTGAGATCGAAAGTTATACCGACCGTCAAGGTCCTTTGGCGTGGCCCGAGCAGCGAGGAGGTCACCTGGGAGACCGAGGGCGAGATGAGGAAGAAATATCCCCATCTCTTTGAAGGTACGCGTAGTTATATTTTTAAATTCGGGGACCGAATTTCTTTAAGGGGGGAAGATTGTAGCGCCATGAAAAGTCGTTTTGGTGTTTTCCTGAAAATCAGTGAAAATTAAGTATTTTTCCGTAAACCGTCTTTTTTGTTATTTTGCAGTTTAGGACTAATTATACCTAATTTGGATAGGTAATTGCTAGTTTTTAGTAGCAAATGAGTTACTTATGAAATTCTGGTCGTTTAAAAATTTTCCCTAATTTTTCAATTTTTTAATATTATTTTAAGCCGGTAAGAAAATACATTAAATTAGCGATAAATACAAATTTAAATGGGCTAAATTTAAGCTTTAAAATCATGTTAATTAAAATCTAGTTGTAACATAAATTTTTAGTATTTTATTTTAAGTTTTAACTAATTTTTATTATGGAAAACGAAATTTATTGAATTTTAAGCTAAAACTTGCAATTTTGGACTTGTAGGGGGTCTTTTTGTTAGTTGTATGTATGCCCAAGAGGCCAGTATTGTACAGATGATGTATATTATATTGGATGCTTGGACATATATAGAGATGACTTTCTTGCTCGATATGATAGTATGCTATATGGTTACTCTTTATCTTAACATGTACACTTGTCTCTTTAAACTGTCTTATAGTTACGTGTTGGTAAAGCCCTTAGGATGTGTACTTGACTACCTGGACTATGATGCAGATCATACTAGTGGGGACATGGTAGTCCATAAGTACATCCTTCAAGGTCCCTGGTCGTGGGTGTATCGAGACGGGGCATCGATATACCAGAGTAGACTAGCGTATATGCCTCTCGACCCATGAGATGGGCGATGGATGATCCCATATCCATTGGTGTTTGACATCAGAGATGGTATACGGGTGCTCAGTGGAGATTGGGTACACTGGACGGACTCGCCGAGAACTCCCAGATGGTATTATACCTCACGTCAGATGGCAGTTCTCAGGTGACACTTGTACAGGTTAGTCTGTAGACCCGAGATCGTCATAGAGTCTTATGTGATTCCCACTGTGCTTTGATCTCCACCTTACCACGTCCATGAGGGCGTGCAAAACGGTGGTCTTTGGGTACAGTCCCGAGTCACATGGAGGCAATGAGCGATAGGAGGGGTTTCGTCTCTCCCGGTATTGGGGGTTGATGTTGCGCTGTGCTCGATTGGCCGTAACAGGGAAGTCCCTGGCCAGGGCTGATCAGAGATTTGCTGGTAAGTGTTACCAGTAGTTTCTCGACCCGTTATGAGCCTCACATTGGCACGACTTATCGGTTATTGGGGTCTGACGTATACCACCCCTAGACTTGGTATGCGACATATCAGACGAACAGACCGGACTGTACGGTAAGTGTTACTGGTTGGATTCACAGGAGTGTGAGCGGGATAGCTCGTCGATCTTCTGATCGCTCAATACCCGGATGGCCGTTACGTTTAGCAGACCGCTTGCGGCTTGTGGGTGCTTGATATGATCATCATCTGCTACCGGCGTATTGACGAGTCTTTAGAGTCCTACACAGAGGTTTCCTGGCTCAAGCGAAACGAAATAGGAGCGCATATGAGATATGTGCAGGACCGAGAATAATGCGTGTATGTGATACCGTATTCCATTCTCGCGATGGATGTATCGATTGGTTGTATTCGATATAACCTAGATATCGAATCAAGGAATGATTCGATAAACCGATACATTGGATACTAGTCGGTTATATGCGATATGACCGGATCGTTAAATCAAGTGTTGATTTAATGATTTAATGTATAATTATATATTTGATATATTACTTTGCATTAACTAGTATTGGTTCACTTTAAATGGATTTTCTCACTTGATGTGCAAATTGTATATGTGATATACTTTTGTGCACATGTATGTATCATGTTTGATGTGTATAGAATTAAACCTAGGTTAAGAAAGTGATTAGGGTTTTTATTTATCCATTCTTTTCTTTATTCATTTTTGGAAAAAAGAATGGGATAAGAATACAAAATGGTTGCTTTCATTCTTGAACATTGTTGAAGCTTCATGAAGCTTTGACTTTGTGACCATTTTGTCTTCACACTAAACCCTAACCATTCTCCTAACCTTAGTCAATTCTCTACACTTAACTATGGTTCACATTATGATAAGTTTGGTTTTTCTTTTCATTTTTAAAATAACTTATCATATTCTTTCTTCTTCTTGATCTTCTTCTTCAAGAAAGAAACCTTGATGCCATCAATGGCAACTTGTTCAAAAGTGAGTAAAATCCAATTCTAAAGTGAACCCACCTCCTATTTCTTCACCCTCCACCTCTTGCCAAGTTGTTTTGGGTGTTTTCTTCACAAGTTTCACAACTTGGTGAAGGTGGAGCTTGAACTTGTGCAACCTCGACGTAGATCATCTTCGGCACGAAGCCGACGACATATTCCGCCCATTTCTTCGAAGAAGCCGATGCGAGAGTCCGAGATCCGACTAGGACAGCGAGAGGACGCCTACGTGGAGCTAAGGAAGTGGATATCCGGATCTACAAAGGTTATAGCTTCCGATCTTTAGTTAAATTGTTAACTAGATTCGTTTTTCGCCTAGAATTCTAGCCGACGATCCGTGTTAGGGTTTCTCGGCACTCATAAATTTTGAAATTGGCATGGTTGATGCCTTGTGAGACCTCTGTAGTGTGCATAGGAACCCTACACTGGTATCAGAGCCTAGCTAGAGCCTTAGGCGAAGTCTAGACGACGTTTGAAACCCGAACGAACCCGAAACCCTAAAACCCAAGTGCTCTCTGGACTTTTTCTAAAATCTGGGATTTTTCAATATTAAAAATGCTTAAAAAATTCAGCAGGGAATTCTAAGAATTACGGTGCAATTTTTATTCAATGAACAGTGTAATGCGCGGCGGAACCGCGGCCTAAGCCAGCTTAGGCGGCGGTTCCGCGGCTAAAGAATGACGTCAGCCATCCTCCTCTGCACAGTAATTCATAGTTTCTGCAGCTGAGTTTTATGGGTATTTTTAATAATTATTCAAGAGTTGAATTTTCTGGGGTGTTTTAGAGCTTCGGTGTTTCGACCGGATTATCAAACTTCGTCTTTGTGTTTTTCCGGATAATTTTTGAATTTGTTAAAAAGTTTGACCGGATATAAATACCCAACTTTTCCCCTGTCAGGAAATTTCCAAGTGTTGGATTTTTCCGTAGTTTAACGACGTTCTAAGTAGTGCAAGTAACGCGATGGACCCTCTAGAAGACAACAAACTTTAACTCGATTATGTGACCGTCTTGAACTGCCCTTTGAACCTTCGGGTTTGGGGCAGTACGGCGTGCCACATGTGAGGCGTTGGCTTGACCCTTCTACGGCTGGACCGTTGCTACTGAGGCACGAACTGAATGTTTTTAGACTTGTTTCATGTGTTGAGCTGTATCGGGAAAACTTGGGTATTCGACTATTCGATCGGAAAGTTTAATATTTTCTGTTTATCTGGAATGTGATACAATAATTGGAATTCACAAACAGTTATGAGATAACCGAATGAATGTTATAAATCTAGCGGTTTAGTTTCACCTGATATTGAAAAGAGTTTTCGATAATGTGACTAAAATGCGGGGTTTATAACTGTTAGGCATGTGATGTCTAAGTATTTCATTTGATTAGGCATGTGATGTCTAAAGAGGTTGCGGATTCCAACTGTTGTAGTTTTACACTTTCTTTTCTGTGACCGTAAGTGTAGTATGTTCATATCGCCGGTTTCGTTGCTATACGTCAACGACAATTGGGGTATGCATACTTACTTACGTTGATGACATGTGATGTTATGTGTTGCTGGATATGTTATATTGGATCGTCGTGTTCGAATAGCCGGGGGTTTTTATGTGAGATGAGTGTTTTTCATTTTCATTCATGTAAAAACTTGTATGTAATATTCTTTTATTTGGGGCACTTCCAGGTAGCAGAAGCTGTCACCCTTTGTATATTATTTACTTTTCCGCATTAGGATAGACCCAAGGAGGGGAGCACAAGTAACCGGGTTCTGGGGTCCAGTGGGAGACCAACTCGAGGAGTCGAGTCCGGGTCTCCTAACCCTAGAATTGGTAGGGTTACTTGCCGCTCTCGTAGGGGTCTAGGGGTGTGGGATTGGCTATTCATCACGACCGTGGAATCCATGTTTTATACTGGCTCGTATTGAAAACACAGACGTCCTAGTAAATCCAATGTTTCATATGTTTCTTCTGCTGCGATATCTGTGATGTGATCATGTGATGTTCTGTGATGGATACAGTATATAGTATATATGATATATTATATAGACGTTACTTATGTTTTACACCCGTACTAGCCCTGCCCCGCTCTGCTGTTAGTTACCTAACCTAACGGTGCACGAGGGGACATCGAGGCGAATGCGGATGGCATAAGTGTACGTCGTATTTATCTGTGATGTTTAGGTATTTAAATGATGGGACTTCATTAATGTGATTAATGAAAGAAAAGAAACCTAAGATGTTGTGGAATCAAATTTTAAATAAAAAAGGGTAGCTACAGTTCTTGCTTTGCACAGCGGTATATGTGATATATCCTGCACCTTATTCGATGAGGAAAGGACCGAGATCCCTTCACCGGGAGTGACTCCTTTAGCAATAACTGGCAGATGCTACACACTCGGTTTGCTTCTGATTGCTTCTATAGTTTATGCTTTGCACAGTGATATATATGATATATCCCGCACCTCATTCGACGAGGAAAGGGCCGACGATCCCTTCACCGGGGGTGACCCCTTTAGCAAAACTAGAAAAGCCTCAAAATCACTCCATTTCAAAACTTCATTTGATTCTACAACGATATCGAGTTCATTACGCAATAGGTTTTCAGAAAAACCTGCCGTAGCCCTCCGTCATTTCAGATAAGAACTCTTTAGTATCCGTGCTGCGTTTGTTGGCCTTTGTCAAGGCGTAGTGTGCGGTAGCTGAATAGTGCTTATCTGCTTATGCATGTGATGCAGATTGTTTCAGGGTAGTCGTACGACCTTGTTGGCCTTTGTCAAGGGTCGTGCGGGTGGGTTTGATTCAATCGAGAAATGACGGGTTGAACTTGACTAGCATCCTGTGATTTGTTGGCCTTTGTCAAGGTCATAGGACACTAGGGGCAAAATATTATCGGGAATTTCAAGTGTTGAAATTTGCAATGAGATTGCATACCTTCTATGAGATAGTTGGATCCCGATACCCACTGCGAGTAAGAGTTACTCCTGGGAGAGTTTTGCACATTGCAATTAGCCGATCAAGTAGGTGTCTAGAAAGGTGTCAATGAGGTTACGCCTCTGGGAAAACGAGGTTTACATTAATTAGGTTCGTACGAAAGCACGGGGGACCTCCCTCAAAGTACCGACACTGGCCTGGCTGAAAGATTGGCGAACTTGTAGTGTGTAATTAATCCCGGCTAGTCTTTCCTTTTAGGGTTTGAAGGAAGATTTGATAAAAAGCAGTGGGAGCCATCCTGATTAGATAAGATAATAACCAATCTGATCTTGCACGAGTATACGCTAAAGTGTTTTCTTCTCTCTCTCTCCAGGTAGCGACCATTTCATGCCCTAATGAAGATAATAATATGGATGTATTGACCGAACCAGCATGTTATACTGTGCTGGGGAACGTTGGTTCCGTTCTTTCTTATAAGAGTTATAGGAATGAACAGGATATAGGGGAATACCAGGATTCCTATGCCACCCGAATGAAGAAAGTACATGTTGATGCATTTTCTTCGGGTGTGTTCGTTACAGAGAACTGTTTCTCCATTTGCTCTACGTCCTGGGTATTAGATACCGGGTCAGGATCCCATATATATAATCAGTTACATAGGCTCAGGAAAGGTAGAGAACTTGGAGAAGGTGATAAAGACATTAGAGTTGGAAATGGTGCAATTGTTGCAGCTAAAACTGTCGGGGAATATCACCTTGTATTACCAACTGGTAATACATTGGTTCTGAACGAATGCTATTACATACCGAACCTGATATGCAACATTATATCGGTTTCTTTATTAAGTAAAGAGGGATATAATTTTGTATTACAGGACAATGTTATGAACATTTTCCGTAACCAAAAGTTGGTTGGATCAGGCACGTTGTGCAATGGCATTTATGTTCTAAATCAATCAACAGTTCTGAGCATAACAAACACACACAAGAGGAAGAGTTCAGAACTGAACGAATCCTTCTTGTGGCATTGTAGACTGGGTCACATCAATGCGACACGACTAGCTAAGTTGCATAAAGATGGATATTTAAATCCGTTTGAATTTTCATCTTATGACACTTGCCAGTCATGTCTCAAAGGCAAGATGACCAAAACTCCGTTTACGGGACACGGAGAAAGAGTTACCGAACTCTTGGGGCTGATACATAGTGATGTATGCGGTCCCATGTCTACACATGCCAGGGATGGTTCTTCATACTTCATTACATTCACTGACGATCTCTCTAGGTTCGGGTATGTGTTCCTGATGAAACACAAATCAGAAGCTTTTGAGAAATTTAGGGAATATAAACAAGAAGTTGAGAACCAAACCGGAAAAAGTATTAAAATCCTACGATCTGATCGAGGAGGTGAATACTTGAGCAATGAATTCCTGAACTTCCTAAAAGAGAATGGGATTCTCTCTCAGCTGACTCCTCCATATACACCACAGCACAACGGTGTATCAGAACGGAGGAACCGCACCCTATTAGATATGGTGCGCTCTATGATGAGTACAGCTGAGTTACCTATTTCCTTCTGGGGTTATGCGCTGGAGACAGCAGCATACCTATTGAATCAAGTTCCATCTAAATCTGTACCTACCACACCATATGAGATATGGAGTGGGAAGAGACCATGTCTTAAACGAGTTAAGATATGGGGTTGCCCGGCCTATGTCAAAAGGCAAAATCCGGACAAACTCGAGGCATGGTCAGTTCTATGCAAGTTTGTGGGATATCCCAAACATTCACATGGATATCTTTTCTACCATACAGAGGAACAAAAAGTGTTTGTTTCTCGACATGCCACCTTTTTGGAAAAGGAATTTCTTGCAAAAGAAATTAGTGGCGATAAGGTAGAACTGGAAGAAATTCCGGCTACACAAACTCAAACTGAAGATTTAGTGGAACCAGAGGATTCAGTAGCTCCCGACGAACCTCAGCCTCTCCGCCGATCTAGTAGGGTTCCTCGCCAACCTGAGAGATACTACGGTTTTCTCATGGATGGTGGGAGCGAGGATTGCATCATAGAGGATGATGACCCAACTAGCTTCGAGCAGGCCATCACGAGTGGGGACTCAGTGAAATGGCTGGATGCTATGCGGTCTGAGATGGAATCCATGTACACCAACAAAGTGTGGACTTTGGAAGTTGCTCCTGAAGGGGTAAAACCCATTGGGAGCAAGTGGATCTTCAAGAAGAAATTTGGTGTAGATGGGAAAGTGGAGACTTTCAAAGCTAGACTTGTTGCAAAAGGTTTTCGTCAAAGACCGGGTGTGGACTATGACGAAACCTTTTCTCCAGTGGCTATGCTTAAATCCATCCGGATCATGCTTGCCATCGCTGCACATCATGATTACGAAATCTGGCAAATGGATGTTAAGATCGCCTTTCTAAATGGTGATTTAGAAGAGTGCGTGTACATGACTCAGCCAGAGGGCTTCGTAGACAGTGGAAGCAGCGGGAAAGTGTGCAAGCTGCTTAAATCCATTTATGGATTAAAGCAAGCATCGCGGAGTTGGAACATCTGCTTTGACGTCGTTATCAAAGAGTTTGATTTCGTCAAAAATCCAGATGAACCTTGTATCTACAAGAAGGTTGCAGAGAGTAAGGTTGTCTTCCTCGTATTGTACGTGGACGACATACTCTTGATAGGAAATGATATTCCTATGCTGCAATCGGTCAAGCTCTTCTTATCACAAAGATTCTCAATGAAAGATCTTGGTGATGCCTCCTGCATATTGGGAATCAGGATCTATAGAGATAGATCCAAAAGGATATTGGGATTGTCCCAATCCAGGTACATTGACACCATACTAAAGAGGTTTAGTATGGAAGAATCCAAGCGTGGGAACTTGCCCACGATCTCTGGAGTCACTCTCTCCAAAGAGATGTCTCCCAAGACTGATTTGGAGAGAGCTCGCATGCAAGGGATACCCTATGCTTCGGCTGTGGGCTCTATCATGTATGCGATGCTATGTACCAGACCCGATGTAGCATACTCACTAAGTGTAGTGAGCAGGTATCAAGCTGATCCTGGAGAGAGTCACTGGACAGCTGTGAAGAGCATTCTCAAGTACTTACGAAGGACTAAAGAGATGCTCTTGGTGTATGGTAACGGAGAACTCCAAGTGGAGTCCTTTACCGATTCGAGCTTCCAGAGTGATAAGGACGACTCTAAGTCGCAGTCGGGATTTGTCTTTACCCTTTACGGAGGGGCGGTTAGCTGGAAGAGTTCCAAGCAGGAAACCGTGGCAGACTCGACGATGGAGGATGAATACATCGCTGCCAACGATGCTTCCAAAGAGGCTGTCTGGATCAAGAAGTTCATTGCTGAACTTGGAGTGGTTCCATCCATTGAGCATCCAATACCTTTGTATTACGATAACAATGGAGCGGTGGCTTTGGCCAAGGAACCCAGGTCCCATCAGCGATCCAAGCATATTCTGAGGCGGTATCACCTGATCCGGGAGATAGTTGATCGCCGGGAGATCGAGGTCAGGAGGGTTGACACGAAGAACAACACGGCGGATCCACTCACGAAGGCCATTCCCCAGATACAGTTTGAGAGACTCTTCGGGATGCTCGGTATGCGATACTACAGTAGCTGGCCCTAGTGCAAGTGGGAGATTGTTAGTTGTATGTATGCCCTAGAGGCCAGTATTGTACAGATGATGTATATTATATTGGATGCTTGGACATATATAGAGATGACTTTCTTGCTCGATATGATAGTATGCTATCTGGTTACTCTTTATCTTAACATGTACACTTGTCTCTTTATACTGTCTTATAGTTACGTGTTGGTAAAGCCCTTAGAATGTGTACTTGACTACCTGGACTATGATGCAGATCATACTAGTGGGGACATGGTAGTCCATAAGTACATCCTTCAAGGTCCCTGGTCGTGGGTGTATCGAGACGGGGCATCGATATACCAGAGTAGACTAGCGTATACGCCTCTCGACCCATGAGATGGGCGATGGATGATCCCATATCCATTGGTGTTTGACATCAGAGATGGTATACGGGTGCTCAGTGGAGACTGGGTACACTGGACGGACTCGCCGAGAACTCCCAGATGGTATTATACCTCACGTCAGATGGCAGTTCTCAGGTGACACTTGTACAGGTTAGTCTGTAGACCCAAGATCGTCATAGAGTCTTGTGTGATTCCCACTGTGCTTTGATCTCCACCTTACCACGTCCATGAGGGCGTGCAAAACGGTGGTCTTTGGGTACAGTCCCGAGTCACATGGAGGCAATGAGCGATAGGAGGGGTTTCGTCTCTCCCGGTATTGGGGGTTGATGTTGCGCTGTGCTCGATTGGCCGTAACAGGGAAGTCCCTGGCCAGGGCTGATCAGAGATTTGCTGGTAAGTGTTACCAGTAGTTTCTCGACCCGTTATGAGCCTCACATCGGCACGACTTATCGGTTATTGGGGTCTGACGTATACCACCCCTAGACTTGATATGCGACATATCAGACGAACAGACCGGACTGTACGGTAAGTGTTACTGGTTGGATTCACAGGAGTGTGAGCGGGATAGCTCGTCGATCTTCTGATCGCTCAATACCCGGATGGCCGTTACGTTTAGCAGACCGCTTGCGGCTTGTGGGTGCTTGATATGATCATCATCTGCTACCGGCGTATTGACGAGTCTTTAGAGTCCTACACAGAGGTTTCCTGGCTCAAGCGAAACGAAATAGGAGCGCATATGAGATATGTGCAGGACCGAGAATAATGCGTGTATGTGATACCGTATTCCATTCTCGCGATGGATGTATCGATTGGTTGTATTCGATATAACCTAGATATCGAATCAAGGAATGATTCGATAAACCGATACATTGGATACTAGTCGGTTATATGCGATATGACCGGATCGTTAAATCAAGTGTTGATTTAATGATTTAATGTATAATTATATATTTGATATATTACTTTTCATTAACTAGTATTGGTTCACTTTAAATGGATTTTCTCACTTGATGTGCAAATTGTATATGTGATATACTTTTGTGCACATGTATGTATCATGTTTGATGTGTATAGAATTAAACCTAGGTTAAGAAAGTGATTAGGGTTTTTATTTATCCATTCTTTTCTTTATTCATTTTTGGAAAAAAGAATGGGATAAGAATACAAAATGGTTGCTTTCATTCTTGAACATTGTTGAAGCTTCATGAAGCTTTGACTTTGTGACCATTTTGTCTTCACACTAAACCCTAACCATTCTCCTAACCTTAGTCAATTCTCTACACTTAACTATGGTTCACATTATGATAAGTTTGGTTTTTCTTTTCATTTTTAAAACAACTTATCATATTCTTTCTTCTTCTTGATCTTCTTCTTCAAGAAAGAAACCTTGATGCCATCAATGGCAACTTGTTCAAAAGTGAGTAAAATCCAATTCTAAAGTGAACCCACCTCCTATTTCTTCACCCTCCACCTCTTGCCAAGTTGTTTTGGGTGTTTTCTTCACAAGTTTAACAACTTGGTGAAGTTGGAGCTTGAACTTGTGCAATCTCGACGTAGATCATCTTTGGCACGAAGCCGACGACCTATTCCGCCCATTTCTTCGAAGAAGCCGATGCGAGAGTCCGAGATCCGACTAGGACAGCGAGAGGACGCCTACGTGGAGCTAAGGAAGTGGATATCCGGATCTACAAAAGTTATAGCTTCCGATCTTTAGTTAAATTGTTAACTAGATTCGTTTTTCGCCTAGAATTTTAGCCGACGATCCGTGTTAGGGTTTCTCGGCACTCATAAATTTTGAAATTGGCATGGTTGATGCCTTGTGAGACCTCTATAGTGTGCATAGGAATCCTACACTTTTTGCATAGAATTTTTTTTGTAAAACCCCTCTCACTCTTCCCTCACCCCTAGGCCGGCCCCACCTCAGTAGCAAGCCCACAAAATTTTTCCCCATCTCATTTAAACAAAATGATATGATAAGGGCTTTAATATATTAAATTGGGTATGGGTTTTGTTGTTTGACTTGGTCTTTTGACTTTGAAACTTCTCTACACTTTTCCCCAACTCCCCCACACCTCTCCCAACTCCCTCCTTAGCTCAGAAATCCTGCACCAACAGCCCCAAATATTTTCCCCATTTCTTCTTCTCTTTTGCTTCATTTTCATCTCAAAAATTCAATAAAAATCAAAAAATCCTTCACTATTTCAACACAAAACCTTAATCCATCTCTTCTCACACCCATGCTAGCTTAAATCTTGGAGAAAGGAGGCATCTTTGGAGGCAAATTGTTCTTGCTAGATCCATAGATCTTGAGGTATAATTTCCATCAAGTTAATTACTTATGGTTAATTCCTTTAATTTAGTTGTTTTAGTGTTAATTTTAGTGCTATTTGCATACTAGTTTTTTAAAAAAGTTTGTGGGTTGAAATTAATTTAGGGTTAGAACACCATTAAGGGATTAATTAAGCTATTTTGTGATCTAGTTATTTTGTTAGCTTAATCTAAGTGGTTAACTTGCTAATTGGGCTAAAATCTAGTGTTAATTTAGTGATTAGTTTCTAATCTAGTTTTTAAAGGTTTATGGTTAGAGTTAAACTAGGGTTTTTAGAAACCATTATTTAGTTAATTAAAGCTAATTAGCTATCTAGTTGTTTACTAAACCAATCTTTAAGGTTACTTTGCTTAAGTGGCTTCATATTATGCTAATCTATGTTAAACTTGTGTAAAATTTTCATTAAGATTGCTAATTACCAAAATTCAAGAAAGGGTTGTGTTTGGATATTGGGTTTTGTAGCATGGTAAATGAGTTAAAATTGTGTTATTGTGGCTAACTAGTTGTGTGGTTGGATGGTTGTGTTGGACTGTGATAACTTTGTCGCTAATTGTCGATGTTTGCACCAAATTGCAAATTCTAGCTTACTAGTTGTGTTATAAATATTGTGATGAATTATTGCGATGTCTTGATGACATTTTTATCGTATCCTATGACTTTTAGGATATGTGAGTGCGGATTTTTGAGTGTTCGGGTTTTGGTTTTTCCGGGCGACCAAATCGACGATTCTAGTTAGTTTTGCGATTTTCGCGTGCGTTCCGCGCACCTGTGCACGTTGTACCTAGCTTGTGAACGTTAGTATCTTCGTTTGGGTTTTGCGTCGTTCTTAATATGTAACCTTATGTTTGGTATTGATAATTCCAGGTTCGGTCGCGGTGACGTCAGACGCGGCTCGAAAGGGGAAAGCGGTGATTGGACGTGACTAGCTAGGGATTCCGGTGAGTAGATGTAACATCTACGGAGGATTATCGTTGGATGGCGCAAGTCGCCCGATAGTTTTTGTAGCTTAAAAAGATTCTTAGTAATGTTAGTAATTAGGGGAGTAATACTTGTATGATTATTTGCTATATTCACGCCTTATATTGACATATATATACGAACCCATTCTATAGGACACCTGCACCATTGCCAGGGTTTTTATATGCAGCACGAGCACTATTCATGCTTACACACACACCCTGATAATTGCCATGCCACCACACTAGATAACCTTTAAATTGAAACCTTTTACTATAATTGATACTTAAACTTGCGCTATTGCTTTAATTCCTTAAAATGAAATCGTAGGATTGCTATTCATGTGCATGCACTTCATCATATTATTTGTTCATGCCTAATCTATTAATCACACGTCGCAACTTGAATATTGATACCATATGCATTCATTATCATTGATATATGCACTTATGAGGATTTCTTGAGATTTTATAATATTTCTGGATTTCGGGGGAAAGCCGCAAAATTTCTAAACTTATTATATTTTTAAAATATGTAAATTGCGGTTTTCTAGTGATGTAAGTGTCGTCCACCATGAGTTTGCTGTGGTTTTCGAGACCCGTTTCGAGGAGTTGGATGAACCGTCTCGGGTACATGGTGGGCCCGGTGAGGTACCCCGGGGCAAGAAGCTCGTGGTGCTGACGATGAGCCTGGCAGGGGGCGGATTACTTACCGGTGACTGTTTGGGACGGCGGATATCCAGAGGATACCGACCGTGGCCACGAGTTGATGAGATATTGATATTGAGATGGGTCAGCCGGATGGCTGAGGCCAGAGATACTATGACATGGATATATGAGATTTGTGATAGTTTTGAGGTGTCGTTGCTGGACACAGGTTCTTGTTGATTCTATTGGTATTGTGCTGGTATTTCAAAAGAGGTTCCTAAAAGGAAAAACATGATTCTTATACTTACACATTCAGATCATGAGTTGATTTGCATTGTATTCATACCTGCTAGTATATTCATATTGCATACCTACCTGCTATTATGTCCTGCCTTACCTGTATTTTAGATGCTAGGATACTTGTGTGCATGCTTTCGATAGCCTGTGTAGATGTTATTTATTACTCACGAGTTGGCAACTCACCCCCGTTGTGCCACAGCCTTTTGCAGGTCCGCTCCGTCAGTACAGTAGCGGCGGGCGCACTTGTTTCTTTTGCCTCCTTTGCCTGGACTCGAGGTTTTGCTCTTAGGTGGGTTATATTATTATTTTTGTACCACCTTGTATATTCTTTGTATCTAGTGCACTCCATCTACTGTATCTATCAGTATTGTTGTATATTGACCTAGAGAGGAGACTGTGAGATTTGTGGACTTTTTATACTGTATTTTGGGGTCGACATGCTGTTTTTCTCATGCTTCCTTATGATTATTTCGCATGCTGTTGCTTTATATTGCGTGGGATTTGTGACCGCCTTGTGGCGAAGAGCTAGCTCCCGCTTAGGGATGCCTTATTTGTTGGATTCATATATATTCTTGTTGTACCCATTTTGGGGGCCAGTATTTACAAGGGAAACTCTGCCGAAATTTTCGGAAAAATTGGTATTGTTTTTAAAAAGGGTTTTACATGACTTATTTGATAAACTCGCTTTCAATTGATTGGGTTTTCTTCACTCTTTTGCTTATTTGGTTTTGGTTTCTGGGCTTTGGCTTACTTATTTTACGGACGTCTTGAGACGTTTCGTAAACTTAAGTGCCAGTCACGTTCCGTACCTTGCGGGTCGTGACAGAACCTTAGTGCCCAACACCGACACTTGAAACATCATGAAACCCATGTCCAGTATCGACACGTAAATCCTCATCTCTCGGGCTCCGTCAGTCCGGATCGGCCCATAGGCTCTGTCAGTCCGGATCGGCCCATATCCATCTCGCGACGCCGGTCGGTATCCTCCGGATAACCGCCGGGTACAAACTATCACCGGTAGGTACTAGTCCCTCTGCCAGGCTCATCGTCTACTGCACAACATACCTTTCTTGCCCCGGGGTACCATACCGGGTCCACCATGTACACGCAAACGGTTCATCCAGCTCCTCGAATCGGGTATCACATAGCTCATAACCGATAAAACTTATGGTGGACGCATCAAAATATCATATCAAGAGAAACCAGGTTTTTAAAACAATACATACTTTCTTTTGAAATACAACTACAGTTCTCAAATCCAGAATCTCATGAAAACAGTATCTCAATACGTATAATCGTAAAGTATGATGTATGCAAACAAAGAACAGAAATGTGAGCATATCAGTATATCATGCAATATATGTTAGGTTACGGCAGCGCCCCGGCCATCAAACCGTGGCCAAATGCGGAACAAAAATTTTCTAAACTGGCGCTACCATGACCCGATGCCCAGATTTACCCTAAACCCTATACTAGCAAGCAATATAAAGAGTTGGGAATGGTTATACCGATTTGATCCGTGTCCTTCGGTCTTCAATCTTCATCCCAAGCTCCTAGTGGTTGCGGATCGAGTTTGGTTGCCGGTTTTCCTCCATCTACGATGATCCACCTGAGGGAAACGGCATAAGCTTCAGCCTCGCCAAACGAGGCAACCGACGCTCCAAGGTTGCTAGCAATGGAGAGTGGAGGTGTAGGAATGTGTCACTATAATTTTTCTCTCATCACAAATGCTCCAAGAGAAACTTAAAAAGATGAAGAGGAGGTGAGGAAACATGTGGCATGAGCAACTAAAGAAAAAATGGCTAAGCCTCTAAGTGAGTGACAATGTAATGAAGCAAGTGTGGAAAATCGAATGAGCAAGCCAACTCAAGTGTGATGGCAGCCCCCCTTCTCTCTCAATCATCCAATAAAAATATCTCTTTTCACTTTACAATAAACAAATGCAAACCATACCTCTCTACATGCCATTACCCATGCTCATACCAACTCACCCTCCACCTCATTTCCATAATTGATTTTCTAAAAAGAAAATTAATAATGAGGTGGCCATCTTCTAAAAGCTATTCCGTATAAATACGGAATACCTCTCGGTACACGTATCGAAATACATATACGCGTATTCATACAAAAAACGAATAGCCAAGAGAGAAAATGAATAATGAACAATAATACTAGAATACATATATATATAAATACATATATATAAAGAGATTAATGGAGGAAAGAGGCCATAGGAGGGGATTTCCTCCTATGGCGTGGAAAAAATACGACCTCCACCATTTTTTCCGACGATAGGCACCCATCATCATCATCGTTATCATCTAAGATGTGCGTACACCAAATTTCATGTGATTCCATAACTTTTTCACCGTTGATTTAGTGGGTTCAAAATTAACGGTTTACCGACAATAGAACTTCTTACATTGCTAAATCAACGGTGAAAAAGTTATAGAATCACATGAAATTTGGTGTACCCACATCTTAGATGATAACGATGAAGATGATGGGGGCCGATCGTCGAAAAAAATGGTGGAGGTTGTATTTTTTCCACGCCATAGGAGGAAATCCCCTCCTATGGCCTCTTTTCTCCATTATTCTCATATATAAATTATTAAATCAAAACCTGATTTAATAATCCGGCTTAATCATAAGCCACAAGTATTATCAACCATCCGATTAAAGTCTGTGCAGCCTGTACACATATTTAATCGGACACCTGTATGTACCAACATATGACATCTACACCATATCGTCTGAACCATGAAAACCCTTTGTGTGGGACTCTAAAGACTCGTCAATACTCTGGCAGTGGGTTTAACCACAAGCACGTCAGCGGCACTAGCTGTACGTAACGGCTACCCAGGTATTGAGCGAAAGGAAGGCCGACGAGCAAACTCATCCAAACCCCTACTGAGCCTGACAATGACAATATCCATACAGTCTGGTCTGTTCATCTAAGAGTATCGCATATTGAGTCTAGGGGGTGGATAAAGTCACACCCCTACTGACACGATAATTCGTGTCGGTATGAAACCTATCACCACCTAAGAAACTATCGATCCTGGATCGGTAATTCTCGTCTACCCCGGCCGAGGATTTCTGGTGATGGACACCCATGCACAACGCGACATCAACCCCCAATACCGGGAGAGACGAATCCCCGACGATCTGCTCACTGCCTCTATATGGCTCGAGACTGTACCCAACTAAAACATGTTCGCACGCCTCCTTTGAGCCGTGGTAGGGTAGTATTCAAAGCATAGTGGGAACTTACATGAGACAAATGATGATCTCAGGTCGACAGACTAACCTATACACATGTCACCTGGGAACTACTATCTGACAATAGGTATAATACCAACTAGCAGGTTCCCGGCGAGTCCGTCCAGTGTACCCATAACCCAATGAGCACCTGTATACTATCTTAGCTGAACAAACTAACACCAATGGCTTGTGAGACCTGGCCACCACCCCTCTTCGGGGTCTCGATCAGTATACACTAGTCTACACTAGAGTATCGATGCCCAGTCTCGAAACTCCCACGACTTTGGATATTTAAGGATTTGCTTATAGACCCCAAGCTCCCACATATATGATCGCCATCATAATGCTGGTGGTCAAGCAAGAATCCTATGGGCTCTATCAACATATAATAGTGATGATAAAGACAAACCAGATAGCATACAATCATCTCGAGTAAGATTGTTCTACCGGTATAGGTCCTCCCTCAATCATCATAATCACCTGCCTACGACTATGATAATTGCCTTGAGGGTACTATAGCCAACAACATAGAATAGTGATGTGAGCATATCGGTATATCATGCAAACGAGTCATGTGATAATACTAAACCATTAAGAGTAATAGCATGATATAGTAAGTTGACTGTGTAAGTGACATAGCAATTACCGATGTTGAAAGTGTGTGAGCCGGCAATCTGTGTATGTGTAACATACACATCATCGATAATTGTGCAAGTGTACTAGCCGACGATATCATAACAAATAATGGAAGCACAGGTATACGTAATGCAATGAGAATATCGTAAATATAGCAGAAAGTAAATCGTAAGCGCACTATTATAAGGTATACATATCTAATCTAACATCTACATATGGGCTAAACTAAGTAGTGTAGACAGTGATTAACAATATCTATAATATATCCGAGTCGATGAATCTATCAATCGGCAATCCAGCCTCACAGCATCATTATTTACCGCCGAAAACAGGGACGAAACTGCGTAGGTCGTCTTGCCTGAATTTAGGGGCAGATGTTATTTGGTTTTATCTGTCTACCTCTCCGAAGATGCCAAGTTGATCTATGGAACTGTGTATTGAAGGTTTGGACAGATGCGGCCGTTGTAGCAGACTTCGTCAGATTCCCCCTCGTTGTGAGGGTTTTTTATTGTGGGGACGCTCTTCCCTGCAGGCGCAAGCCCCTACAGTTAATTACGTTACCGCGTAGCGATAACCACTTTCTCCTACTCCAGTAGGTCACTTTGTGTCGTGTGTGTTTGTTTTATTTTTGGTTGCCCGTGGATTGTATACGGAGACTAATTTGTGTTGTCGCCCGTAGGGCGTGGATTGGTCCAAATCAGTTTTTTCTTAGATTTGGGGATTGGTTTGATTTAAGGATCATTAGCCTTGTTTGAGATTAAGATCAACTTAAATATTTGTTAAGCATACGTTAATCCGGTATTAGACTAAGATCTACTTAATGGGGGTTCAAGATCATTTTTGATCCAACGAAAGAGCATTCGGACACTATCGTTTTAATTTCAGGACGTTGCGGTCCATAGCTAGTTTAAGGACATTGCGGTCCACAGCTAGTTCAAGGACATTACGGTCCATTGGGATATGCTCATGGGTTTGAGAATGCATCCAAGAGCTGTTGGTTGTCGGGACCCTCCACCTCTCTGATATCGTTGAAGAATTACAACGACATGTATCAGAGGTGTGGAGAGATGTACCCTTGAACCGAACTCCATATCATGGTGGAACGAACATTATTTTAGATGCCATGTGTCAGGAGATCATTAGCCATCTTTGGAACTAAGATCGATTCGGAGAGACCTGAGTATAGGAGGGCTCGGTTGATTGATGGTCAAAAGATTCTGGCCTCGGGAGACTTGGCTAATTTGGGCTAAGGTTGGCCTCTCACAGTGTTAAACACTGATATCTGCTTGGCGCTCACGTGCTCCCACATGAGGCTCATAAGTAGTGTTAGATACTGAAATTTGGAGCGCTCACGTATGGCACGTGAGGTACCTGAAAATTGGGCATTATGCATTTGGGTCCAAATCCACATCTGTATATAAGTGTTAAACACTTAGTCCTTGTGGCCATCATGTGTGGGCACGTGAGGTGCTCCAGAATTGGGCATTGTCTCATTTGGATTTATCTTCCTATTCTTTTCTAGGTGGTAAGCATTATTGGGGGTCATATGGGATCACGTGAGGCGCCCCAAAATGAGAACTGTTTTAATTTATTCCCCTTTCCTTTTATAAGTGTTGAGCACTATTAGGGGTCACATGGGATCACGTGACTCGATCTCAGTCATTCCTTTTTGCTCCTCAGAGGTGCTCACGTAGGAACACGTGATCTGTTGTTATAGCGTTGAACGCTAATATGCATGGGGATCTTGATCTTAGTCTTGAGAATTTCAAGTCCTTTGTTTTATAAGAATTAAATTCTTATGCGGGGTTAAACCCTAGTTTTATCAGAGGAATTAAATTCCTATGTCTTTGTAAGAATTAAATTCTTCAAACCTAGTTCTTTCCTCTGAGTTTTGGGACTGCATAACAGAATCTCCCCGATGAGAATTAAATTCTCAACTTGTGGGGAGATCTGCTTCTGCAGAGCTTAACCAGAGGAAGAACTAAGTTCTTTTTTGGAAGAGTTAAACTCTTGTAAAAGGAGATAAAATGATCTCTAGGTCTTTTCCCTCACCTAGGGTTTCTTTTTCTTCAAAGAGAACTCTTCTTCTTTGTTTTCTTAAATCTTATAGGGGGGTCTCCTCTCTCTTTTTCTTTAGTCTCAAGTCCTTTATATAGTAGAGTCAAGTTTGTTGATTAGTTAAGGAAATCTCTTATTGAGAGATTTTTAATTGATTTGGGGACTTTATCCGCCGTTGGATTTTTTATCTAGGGACTTCTGTTTTACAGAAGACGTTTTTCTTGTTTTTAACAAGATTGGGAAAATATTTTCCTATACAGAGCTTATTCTGTAACTTGGTGATTTTTAATTACCATTGGATCTTTAATCCAATGGTGCTCTATTTTACAGAGCACAATCTTTCTTGTTTAGAAAGATCGGGAAAATATTTTCCCATACAGAGCTTATTCTGTAGCTTGGTGATTTTTAATCACCATTAGATCTTTAATCCAACGGTGCTCTGTTTTACAGAGCACAATCTTTCTTGTTTAGAAAGATTGGGGAAATATTTTCCCATACAGAGCTTATTCTGTACCTTGGTTATTTTTAATCACCATTGGATCTTTAATCCAACGGTGCTCTGATTTACAGAGCGTAATCTTTCTTATTTAGAAAGATTCAAGGAAATATTTTCCAAATAGGGTTTTGATCCCTCTTATTTAGAATTTAATTCTACCGGCTCAGAAGGCATTGGGAACCCTCATGTGTAGCACGTGACCCATAGCATTAGACCGGTTTGCTTATACGTAGCAATCCCAGAGAAAAGCTTCACGTGTTGGTACGTGAGCTGATGTTCAGGAATGTCACGTGCGGCACGTGACCCCCATGAAGTTAGGTCTAACAAAGAGTATCACGTGCTGACACGTGAGATTCTCTGGCCTGTTATTTGTTTCAGGAAGGTGCCTATATACTTTGTATATATATGCTCACGTGCCTACACGTGAGACTCAATTTCAGTCTTTGCTCCAATGCGCATCACGTGTGGGCACGTGATACTCCATTTGGGGAATTTTTCCCATCGCTTTTTGTTCATTATTTATTTTTTATAAGGGAACAAATGCCCCCACAGCGTTGTTCTCACGTGGCTTGCACGTGAGTGCAATGATGTCACCTATACAGCCGTTAGATTGCCTGGGGGAAGGGGAGGTGAACCGCCCTTGTCACGTCTTATAAATGCAAGGGTTTGGTCTTTGGGAAGCCATTGTTCTTTCATCTTCTTCTTTTCCTTGTCTTCTTTGAGAATTTAATTCCCTTCTTCAGAGCTTAGTTCTTTGCCCATTCCAATTCCGGAGTTAAACTCTATCAGAAAAGACACCCTTTTTTAGGTAAAGATCTCGAACAACAAAGAAACCCTTTTCTTAAAAAAAATTCCTTGGATTTTAAATCAACCATAAGAGCTTTGCTCTCTTTCTGAAACCCATCTCTCAGATATCCAAAGACGTGATCTTTGAGTAGTAAACCTCAATATCTTGGGCGTTCCCCCTCTGATCTTTAAGGATTCATGGCATTTTTATTTTTCTTTTCCTCCTCATCGGGGTTTCTGGAATTTAATCCATCGTACAAAAGGAATTTAATTCCTCACCAAAGAGCTTTGCTCTGAAAATCAAGAAGGCCCCTCGGGAATTTCATTCCCTGGTGTTCTTGAGCATATTTTCATAGGGTTTTTTCTTACTTGCACAAATTAAGATTTGTTAGGTATTTTAACAGAACTTGTTTTCTCTATGAGGATGTCAAGAGTTGTTTAAACTCCCATGTCCGTTTAACGAGAATCCTTTTAGATTCTCATAATAAGCATTTTCTTGATCATCTCGATCGCTAAACTCTTGCTGATTTTTCTTTTCAGATACTATGGTCGTTTATTTGTATGATCTTCACGAAATTATCTCCTATGAAGATATTCGCGTCCAAGGTCGCTGTCAAAACCAAAAGTTTACGAACGCCCAATGCGCTGAGGTTATGCGTCGCTTCAATGAATACAACGGTCGACTACTCCCTCGTCGTTCCGCTCTATTGAAGATCATCGTGGGGGAAATTTGGGAAGCACTTCCTAAATTTAACGAAGCTATGCCACTTGAGGCACTTGATGATGCCGAAGACAAGGTGCACTCAGTATATCTGATGGGCTTGATCTCGAAGAGGCGGCGAGATGGTCTTGTTGATATCTTGCATCAAGTTTTCCAACAGACGATAATAATCTCTGCGTATCAGAGGACGGATGATATCAGCGAGAATCCTGACGCTTGCATTCGTGAGAAGATGCACACGAAAATGGTCAGAGAAGCCAGAAGCATTTTACTCGGCCTTACTTCTGAATTCCTCAATTCATGTCCAGGATCAAGTGTTTTACCATTGTAAATATTTTCTTTTGTTTTTATACCATGTATAAGTTCTTGGAGCATGAATGACAAAACTTCCTCTCCCCCCCTCTTTTTTTTATGCTCACATGTATTCTGCATGAAGCGTTGTTATACTGTTGTTGGCATTCACGTATTTTGCGCATGAAGCGCTGTTGGGGAGTTTAATCATGAACTAGTGTCGACGCTCATGTGTTATGCACGTGCGGTGCCGCTTTAGTTTTCAAAAGGATCAACGGGGGTGTTCACGTGCCACGCACGTGAGGCTCCGCTAATGAGGTCGTTTCGCCTCCCTACTCTAATTCCAATGAGTCACCCCTTTCTTTTCCCATGCTCCTCTTTTTTTGAAGCCTTGAGAATAGTTCCACCATACACGACGTTTTCTGTGCATAGCCTTGAATGCTTCTCTTTATAACCCGAAACTACATCTTCCTCTTTCTTCACAGAGAGAGAACCATTTAGACCTTAGGGTGATTATTTTGAGAAACAAACCAAAGGTTATGGCTTAGAACCGTCCCCATGCTCGTCGGCAACCCTGGGAGGTGCCTATCGAGGAGATTATTCCTCGTTTTGCCGCGCGGTTAGCGGGTCCTCTTTTCACTGATGACCAATGTGACGCGGCACTGTACAAACTCCTGGCCCGTAGGGGCTCTCCTCTTCCTATGGGTTCCATTTGGCTTAGGATGATTTTCTTGTCCGTGCTTGCTGATATTCCCCCTCATCCGGTGGAGATGACTCCGGCGATTCTTGATACGGCGGAGGACAAAATTGAGTATTTCCACGAGGCACACTTAATTACCCAGGCTCTGAAGGATCGTTCGGTTCATTTACTGAGTCAGATAAGAGCACGGCGGGCCATCATGTCCACTTTCGCTGATGAGCATAGTGTTAATCGGTGGGGAGCAACTCCTTGCGAAGAGCGTTGCTTCGACATGGTGGAGAGGGCAGAGAGGGAATTGGAGAACTTTGTATTTTGTTTTGTTAACCCATGTATCTCTGATCCCATATTTGGTGATCTTTTTCCTGTAGAGTAGTATATTTATATCGATGTATTTCTCTTATTATTGACTATTGAATGTTTTCTGTTCATCATATATTCGTACATGTATCCCGCCTCTGTACATGGGCTTTATATTTTACCCTTAGGAATTTTCTTTAAGTGCGAGCGCCATTGTAGGGTCGTACATAAATCAACACATTTTTGGACACCATTTCCATTTAAGTACATACGCGGTCGTACTGTCGTGTCTCTTTAGCAAATGCTTCTTGTAGATAGTCTATCTTGATCTCCTTGCAGGGCAACGATGGCTTAGAAAACAGATTCAGGTCTGCCGCCTAAGACTTTTCAACTTTATGAACCGTGAGGGTCTCATAAAGACTTTTCTCTCTACGAGCCGAGAGGATCCCGTAGGTGTATTTTCTCCTTAGGAGTCGTGAGGACTCCTAAGTGCATTTTTTCTTGAGAGTCGTAAGGATATCATAAGAGAATTTTTCCTCTTTCAAGAAAAGAGGACTCGTAAGTGGTTGTTTCCCTCCTTATTGATATTCGACTTTGGAGAGTGTGGCCCGTGAATAGTATGCAATAGTCCATCTTGGACCGACTTGCAAGGCCCCAGTGCTTAGAAAACAGGTCCTTATCCCTATTGCCTAAGGCTTTTCCCTGCGAGTCGAGATGAATCGAGCAGTTCTCGCAAGGACACTAATTTCCTCACGAGTCGAGACGAATCGAGAAGTTCTCGCAAGGGTGTCCTAACGTCACAGTTAACTCATGCTAATAGAAGTCCGTTGGGGTCTATGGTACTAGGGTTTTTTACCCGTCATACCGTCGCATTGGCCGATATATTCCCCGATATGCAATCTTGCTGTTCGGGTAGCCCTGCGACTGTCGTGTCTCTGATCCCTTCGGGGGCTGGACAAGACGTCTTTAAGTAATCTTCCAGGTAATATTACCGTCGAAAGAGCAAGCGTTAAGGATATTCTATGTCACTTTTTACTTGAGGTTAGGCTCAGTTTGGGAGCCCCGATGAGTCATGACCACTCCGCGCTGGAGTGGGATGGTCTCCGATAGTCTTTTAGGTCTCATTTGAGTTGTCGTCAAGACCCTGAAGCTAGGGATCTTCCTTTGCTTCGTTTGTTGACATTGTGTCTGCAATATTGCGACGCACGTCAAGGTTGTCTCTAGGTTGTCTGTGAACCGTCGAGGTTTGGAACTAGGGGACTTTGCCATGGCTCCGTTTGTTGATGTTGCGCCTGTATCATGTTGGAGGGAAGAAGAACGTTGTTGTTAATCTTTAGGCTGTAGATGTAGCTGCAGAGACTTGGAACTAGGGACTATGACATGGCTCCGAGGTAGTCTCTAGGTTGTTCATGAACCGTCGAGATTTAGAACTAGGGGACTTTGCCGTGGCTCCGAGGTAGTCTCTAGGCTATCTGTGAACCGTTGAGATTTAGAACTAGGGGACTTGGCCGTGGCTCCAAGGTAGTCTCTAGGCTGTCTGTGAACCGTCGAGATTTGGAACTAGGGGACTTTGTCGTGGATCCGAGGTAGTCTCTAGGCTGTCTATGAACCGTCAAGATATGGAACTACGGGACTTTGCCGTGGCTCCATTTTGCCGACGTCGTATCTGCTTCTGGTTGGAATGAGAAGGAATGCCGTTGTTGATTTCTAGCCTGTAGATGTAGCCATCGAGATCTAGCCGCCCTTTAACGAAGCCTGGTGGGACAATGTGGATCCCTTTTCATTTGTGCCCATGGATTGTATACAGGGGTCGATGTGATCTCACCTGCAGGGCAAAAGTTTCATTTTTTTGTTTCTTTCCGCGATGCTCTATCATTTCACCTTTTTATATCGCGAATGTCACGATTGCCCAATCATTTCGGCTATTTTTCATGGTGCATAATCATTTCGGCTATTTTTCTTTTCTTTACTCGCTACTTTTTATTGCGAGTTGCCCAATCATTTCAGCTATTTTTATATGCATTTTTGGCTCGCTGATTTTTGCTGCGAGTATGAAACTTGCGATCTGATACCAATCTTAGCATCAGCATCGCTGCAACTGAAATATTGCCAGAAGCGAATCATCATTTGCCGTGAAAGGACTTGGAATTTGATACCGATTTAGGCATCAGCATCGCTACAACTGGGATATTTCCAGGAGCGAATCATCATTTGCCTTTGTCGATTCGAACAATGGTGGCTTAGCAAATAAGGTTAGAATCCTGTCGTCTAAGGCTTTTGACTTCATGAGCCGTAAGGGTCTCATAAAGGTGTTTCTCCCTACGAGTCGTGAGGATCTCGTAGGTGTATTTTCTCCTTAGGAGTCGTAAGGATTCCTAAGTGTGTGTTCCCTTATAAGTCGTAAAGATCTTACAAGAATGTTTTCTCTTTATAAGTCGAGGGGACTTACAAGTGTCGTTCACCATATGAGGACATTCCTCGTCGTTGGTGGGACTTGGTGGGGGAAACGTTTATTTGGGCCCGTGGATTGTATACAAGGGCCGATATCGGACCGCTTGTAGGGCAAACTGGGGGACGTGATGAATTAAGAACAAGTTCAGGTCCCTATATCTTAAGGCTTTCGAATCCTATGAGCCGTGAGGGTCTTATAAAGGTGATTCTCCTTACGAGTCATGAGGATCTTATAAGTGTAATTTCTCCTTAAGGATCGTGGGGATCCCTAAGTGTGTTGCTCCCTTGTGAGTCGTAAGGATCTCACGAAGGTGTTTTCTCCCTACAAGGTCGAGAGGACCTTGCAAGTGTTTTTATTTTAACGAGATTGCGCCCTTTCGGGTTTTCACAAGCTCGCCGATAGCCCTGCTGTTTTTACTCACGGAGCCCTTTAGGGTTTTCATCCGTGCCCATTTCACTTATGGATGTACCGTTTTTTTTTTAACACTCAAGAATAGTTTTGCCACATGTGGCCCATTTGTTTGCCGGTGGGATTTGAGTCGCAGTCCGCACCACTGGGACTTTTGGACTCGCACTCCACTATCGCCGTGTTTGAGGCAACATTGTTAGTTTAGGGACATCTCAGTCCGTTGTTAGTTTAAAGACATCTCGGTCCAATGTTAGTTTAAGGACATCTCGGTCCATTGTTAGTTTAAGGACATCTCGGTCCATAGATAGTTTAAGGATGTTGCGGTCCGTAGCTAGTTTAAGGACATCTCGTTCCGTTGTATTTCGAGGCGAGGTTTCGCTGGATACTACTTATATAGTTTGGACTCAGGGAGATAGCGAGCGGACACGAGCGTCGTCATCCATCATTAACCTGAGCCGTGACTTGTCAAGCGTAGTATTTCTTAAGGAACCGGCCGTTTATTGGCCGGAAGGGTCTTTCTCCATGCATATCCATGAGCAAGTAGGCCCCACCTTGGTAGACCTTGTCTATGATGTACGGGCCCTCATAGTTCGGCTCGAATTTCCCCCGTTTGGCACGGTTGGGGATCATAGGTCTTTTTACGACTAACACGAGTTCGCCTTAGTGGAATGTTCTCGTCCTAGTCAGTCTTTCATATGAGCGCGTCATTCTCTCTTTGTAAGCTTCTAGGTTTTGTTGCGCCATAAGACGAGTTTCATCGAGGAAATCAAGCTCCTCAAGCCGAAGATGGGCATTTTCTTCATCCGTTAGCTCGTATCGAGCTGCTACTCATAAAGAGGGTAGCTCTATCTCCAAGGGAAGTACTGCTTCCGTGCCAAATACCAATGCGAATGGCGTTGTATTCGTGGCCATCTTGAACGTGGTCCGATAAGCCCAGAGAGCTTCATGCAATCTCTCGTGCCAGTCTTTTTTATTTCTGGACACCGTTTTCTTTATGATCTTTGTCAAGGTCTTATTTAAAGCCTCAGCTAGACCGTTAGCTCAGAGATTATAAACTGAAGAATATCTCCAATCTATTTTATGCTGCTGTGCGAAGCGACTGATCTTATGGCTTCTGTAGGCCGGCCCATTATCCGAGATGATCCGTCGCGGGGTGCCGAACCGGTAGATGACATGTGTCTTGAAGAAATGGAGGATGTTCTCCATCTTCACCTCTCTTAACGGTATTGCTTTTGCCCATTTAGAGAAGTAATCGGTTGTTTCTAGTATGAACCGATGTCCATTGGATGATGTTGGCTCGATGGGCCCAATTATATCGGTTCCCTATATTTCGAATGGACAGCTAGCCAATGTTGGGTGTAGCGGAAATGGATGCTGGTGGATGAAGTCCCCGTGAATTTGGCATGAATGACACTGCTTCGCATATTCAAGGCAGTCCTGAATCATCGTGGGCCAATAATAGCCCATTCTTTTGATCTTCAGCTTCATCTTTGGCCCAGCATGATGGGAACCGCAAAGTCCACCATTAGTTTCTTGGACGACCTTCTTTGCTTCTTCCGGTCCCAGGAATCTCAACCATAGGCAGTCGAATGATCTCTTATAAAGAGTATCATTGACGAAGGTGAAAGACAGGGCTCGCTTCATGAGCTGATGTCTTGACGACACGTCTTCGGGCATTCGATGGGATTTGAAGTAGTCTATAAATACTTCTCTCCAATCCTTCGCCTTTTCTTCATCCTCTAATTGGAAGGTCGCTTGTTCAGTTACTTCCTCTCCTTTAGACGTCTTCGGAGATATTTCTGCTGGCGTGAGAATCCGTCGGCTATACACAATGATCCTTACGTTATCGAGATTTTCGTCAGCCAGTTCTTTAGCAAGCTTGGCTAACGCATCCGCCTTGCTATTTTCCACACGCGGTATGCTTTCCAGGGTGTAGGAGGGGATTCGCGTCAGAAGTTGCTGCACTCTTTCACCATACCTGATCAGTTCCGGTTTGCATGTCTGGTAGTCGCCATTTACTTGGCTAACGACCAGTTGGGAGTCTCCATATATGAGGAGGTTTTCGATGCCCATGTCGACAGCAATCTCAAGACCTGCTATCAAAGCTTCATACTCAGCCTCATTGTTTGTTCTCGGCTCTGTTAAAGAAAGGGCAAAGCGCATTATTCCTCCTTGTGGAGTCACAAAGATAAGGCCCATCCCGGCTTTAATCATGGAAGTGTTTTGCTTTCGCTTCTTCAAGGAGGACGCTCCCATCGGGTATCATTCCCTTCTTTCTCCCTGTCAATTGTTTCAAACGCGTGTTCGTCCTGCAACTCGCAGTTCAAGGGAGAGTCGGCAGGTATCGGATGTTCAGCGAGAAAGTCGGCGATGGCCTGGTCTTTTATTGCCTTGAAGGGTAGATATACTATCGAGAACTCCATCAAGAGGAGGGCCCATTTGGCAAGCCTTCCTGTTAGAATGGGTCTTGACATCAAATACTTGAGAGGATCCACCTTTGATATGAGATGGACCTCATGTACCAATGCATAATTTCGAAGCTTCGTTACCGCGAAGATCAGTGCCAGGCAATGCTTTTCGATGGGGGATTAGTTGTTTTCTGCCCCCAGGAGAACTCGACTCAAATAGTAGAGAGCTCTCTCCTTCCCCTGGTCGTTCTCATGTGCCCATAACGCGCCTAAAGAATCTTCAAGGGCTGTTGTGTACAGGATGAGAGGCTTTCCTTTGACTGGAGCGGTCAGTACCGGCGGGTTCTGCAGGTATTGCTTGATTTCATCCCGTGCACTTTGGAATTTCTGATCCCAGACGAACGGGATCCCCTTCTTCATTAGATGGTTGTAGGGACGGCATTTGCCGGAGAGGTTGACTTTGGAGTTTGACACCAGTTTAGGCATCTGCATCTCTACAACCGGGATATCTCCAGGAGCGACTCATCATTTGCCTTGAGAGGACTCGGAATTTGATACCGATTTAGGCATCAGTATCGCTACAACTGGGATAGTGTTAGGAGTGAATCATCATTTGCCCCTGTCGATTTGGACAAAGGTGGCTTAGTAAGCAGGGTTAGGATCCTGTCGACTAAGACTTTTGACATTATGAGCCGTAAGGGTCTCATAAAGGTTTTTCTCCCTACGAGTCGTGAGGATCTCGTAGGCGTATTTTCTCCTTAAGAATCATGGGGATTCCTAAGTGATGCCATCTCTTGTAAGTCCTAAGGATCTTCCAAGAGTGTTTTCTCCTTATAACTCGAGAAGACCTACAAGTGTTATTCATCATATGGGGACATTTCTTGCCATTTGTAGAACTTGGCAAAGAAATATTTATTCGTGCCCCTGGATTGTATACAAGGGTCAATATGGACCGCCTGTAGGGCAATTTGGGGGATATGACGGCTTAAGAACAGGTCCAGATCTCTGTAACTTAAGGCTTTTGAATCCTATGAGCCGTGAGGGTCTCACAGGGAGGATTCTCCTCACGAGTCGTGAGGATCTCGTAAGTATTTTTTTTAACAAGATTGCGCCCTTCCGGGTTTTCACAAGCTCGCCGGCAGTCCTGCTGTTTTTACTCACGGAGCCCTTTCGGGTTTGCATCCGCGCCCATTTCGCTTGTGGACGTACATTTTTTTTGAGCGGGGTATTCCACTAGATTGTAGGACTTGTTTGTAGGCCCCTTAATATCCTTCCTATCCTTTGAGAAGAAAGGACCATTCTATATAGAGATTCTTCCGCCAGAGAGAAATATACCCCCTGTGTATCTCTCGGGGAGAACGAGTACCCACGTCGTCGCTATTTTGGAGACAGGTTGCTTCAGAGCCGCTTATTTTTGTTGAGCGTAGGCGACAAATGCCATCTTGCCTCCGCTTTTCACTCGTCATCATCAGATGAGAAAGTGTCTTGACCCATTTGATCCAATCGAGCCATTTTATCCATGAGTTCATGGAAGGTTGTCGGCTTGAAAAGGGCCGTAAATGAGAACATCTTTTGAATTTGGGTCAAGGGTGGTTATGAACATTCCCACAGCTGCAGCTTCGTCGATACATTACTCGCATTTTGACCAGAGATTTCGCCATCGGGTAACATATTGAACCGATGTCTCATTCGGTCTAACCCTTTCATTGACCAACGTCGTTACGGTAGTGTGTTTATTCACACTAGCGAATTTTTGACAGAAGAGCATCTCCATCTCGTCGAAGGTATTCACGAAGTCATTCGGGAGTTCCGCATACCATTCGAAGGCAATGCCCGCCAGACAGCTGACGAACTGTCAGAGGAGAAGTATATCATTCTCTCCAGTGTTACCGCACATGGATTCAAATCGCACGATGTGCTGGTGAGGATTCCCGGTTCCTTTGTATATGTGGAGTCAGAAGTATGTATTATGGCGGGTACTGTATTTGATCGTAGCACGCCGGATACGGTCGACCAGTCTTGATTGGTTTATTTGATGCTTCACTGGCATTGTGAGTTTTGACTTGCTGAGCGATATATGTGTCCAGCTTTTCTTTTAATAATCATTTCCTCCTTAGTCATTGATGAGGTTTGCAAAGGATTTGAAATATCATCCTTATCTTTAAGACCGACTACCGGCGGTTCATCTGCCAGTGGTTCCGATTGAACCATCATTCCAGCCATATTCTGAATCAGAAGGGCTATCTGGTTCATTTTAGTGGACATTTCTGCCGCTTCTTCGTCTCTCTTTTTCAGAGTGCGCTTTAAGAAATCAATATCTGACTCCTTCTCTACTCTTTCTTCGGGTGCGTGCTCAGGATTTTCTTTAGGCGATGGATTAGCGTTTTGTTGGAAAACCACCCGCGCGCGGAAACACGTATGTTTTGGAAATAGAGATATGGTTTTAATGAAACGGATTGCGCGCACGATTTCATTCTCGTTTTACTACATAAAACCGCAAGTGCACGGCGCGTTGTAGCGAGCCGGCAAGCACGGGTCAATCCGTAGGGAATTGTGTATTGGGTATTGTTATTTAAGGTTAACAAATTAATGAATTGGTTGTTTGTCACAAATGATTATAAAAGAATGAAAACAAGAAAAGCAAGAAAAGAAGTTAAAGAAGAATGGTCGTGGCTTCGGTTCGGAAGGTCGAATCGCGATGATTCCTTCGCTCCTCCTTTGATCATGAGTTTTCCATTTGTTCACTTACCGATTTGTATGTCTGTGCTTGAGGTATCAACACTAAGTACAAGTCTTAACAAGCATACGTCAACAACAAACATACAAGTTAGTGAGTGAGAGCAAATGATTTTAGGGTTGAGTTTGCTAGGTGCTTGTGATAGTATATCGTATTTTCTTAGATTTGTAGGGCGTGGATTAGTCTAAATCCGTATTTTCTTAGATTTGACGTTTGGTTTGATTTACGGATCATTAACCTTGTTTGAGATTAAGATCGACTTAAATATTTGTTAAGGATACGTTAATCCGGTATTGGACTAAGATCTACTTAATGGGAGTTCAGGATCATTTTTGATCCAACGAAAGAGCATTCGGGCACTATCGTTTTAGTTTAGGACGTTGCGGTCTATAACTAGTTTAAGGACATTATGGTCCACAACTAGTTTAAGGACATTACGGTTCGTTGGGGTATGCTCATGGGTTTGAGAGTGCATCCAAGAGCTGTTCGTTGTCGGGACCCTCCACCTCTCTGATATCGTTGAAGAATTACAACAACATGTATCAGAGGTGTGGAGAGATGTACCCTTGAACCGAACTCCAGATCATGGTGGAACGAACATTATTTTAGATGTCATGTGTTAGGAGATCATTGGCCATCTTTGGAACTAAGATCGATTCGGGGAGACATGAGTATAGGAGGGCTCGGTTGATTGATGGTCAAAAGATTCTGGCCTCGGAAGACTTGGCTAATTTGGGTTAAGGTTGGCCTCTCACAGTGTTAAACACTGATATCTGCTTGGCGCTCACGTGCTCCCACGTGAGGCTCATATGTAGTGTTAGATACTGAAATTTCAAGCGCTCACGTGTGGCACGTGAGGCACCTGAAAATTGGGCGTTATGCATTTGGGTCAAATCCCCATCTGTATATAAGTGTTAAACACTTAGTCCTTGTGGCCATCACGTGTGGACACGTGAAGTGCTCCAGAGTTGGGCACTGCCTCCTTTGGATTTATCATCCTATTCTTTTCTAGGTGCTAAGCATTATTGGGGGTCACGTGGGATCACGTGAGACGCCCCAAAATGAGAACTGTCTTAATTTATTCCCCTTTCCTTTTACAAGTGCTGAGCACTATTAGGGGTCACGTGGGATCACGTGACTCGATCTCAGTCATTCCTTTTTGGTCCTCAGAGGTGCTCACGTGGGAACACGTGATCTGTCGCTATAGCGTTGAACGCTAATATGCATGGGGCTCTTGATCTTAGTCTTGAGAATTTCAAGTCCTTTGTTTTATAAGAATTAAATTCTTATGCAGGGTTAAACCCTAGTTTTATCAGAGGAATTAAATTCCTATGTCTTTGGAAGAATTAAACTCTTCAAACCTAGTTCTTTCCTCTGAATTTTGGGACTGCATAATAGAATCTCCCCGATGAGAATTAAATTCTCAACTTGTGGGGAGATCTGCTTCTGCAGACTTTAACCAGAGGAAGAACCAAGTTCTTTTTTGGAAGAGTTAAACTTTTGTAAAAGGAGATAAAATGATCTCTAGGTCTTTTCCCTCACCTAGGGTTTCTTTTTCTTCAAAGAGAACTCCTCTTCTTTTTTGTTTTGTCAAATCTTATGGGGGGTCTCTTCTCTCTTTTTCTTCAGTCTCGAGTCCTTTATATAGTAGAGGCAAATTTGTTGATTAGTTAAGGAAATCTCTCATTAAGGGATTTTTAATTGATTTGGGGACTTTATCCACCGTTGGATTTTTGATCTAGGGACTTCTGTTTTACAGAAGACATTTTTCTTGTTTTTAACAAGATTGGGAAAATATTTTCCCATACAGAGCTTATTCTATAGCTTGGTGATTTTTAATCACCATTGGATCTTTAATCCAACGGTGCTCTGTTTTACAGAGCATAATCTTTCTTGTTTAGAAAGATCGGGGAAATATTTTCCATACAGAGTTTATTCTGTAGCTTGGTGATTTTTAATCACTATTGGATCTTTAATCCGACGGTGCTCTGTTTTACAGAGCACAATCTTTCTTATTTAGAAAGATTGGGGAAATATTTTCCCATACAGAGCTTATTCTGTAGCTTGGTGATTTTTAATCACCATTGGATCTTTAATCCAACGGTGCTCTCATTTACAGAGAGTAATATTTCTTGTTTAGAAAGATTCAAAAAAATATTTTCTAAATAGGGTTTTGATCTCTCTTATTTAGAATTTAATTCTCCCGGCTCAGAAGGTATTGGGAACCCTCACGTGTAGCATGTGACCCATAGCATTAGACCGATTTGCTTATACGTAGCAATCCCAGAGAAAAGTATCACGTGTTGGCATGTGAGCTGATGTTCAGGAATGTCACATGTGGCACGTGACCCCCAGGAAATTAAGTCCAACAAAGAGTATCACGTGCTGACACGTGAGATTCTCTGGCCTGTTATTTGTTTTTGGAAGGCGCCTATATACTTTGTATATAGATGCTCACGTGCCTGCACGTGAGACTCAATTTCAGCCTTATTTGTTAAGCACAATTCTTATAATCTTTGCTCCAAAGCGCATCACGTGTGGGCACGTGATGCTCCATTTGGGGAATTTTTCCCATCGCTTTTTGTTCATTATTTATTTTTTATAAGGGAACAATCACGTACGGTATAATTCATCGTACGGCATCCTCAAGTCAAGGGTATGGATAAATCATCAGGTAAAACTCATCGCGTACGGTAATCCATCGTACGACGGCATTAAACAATTAGGGATTTTATCAACCTATACAACATTGAGGGTACGGATCTAACGTCTCGTACGGTATATCACTCATTATTCTCATATATATATATATATATATATATATATATATATATATCAAGTCACATCCGTATCAATCTCATATCATGTCTTGGCAACAGTATCTATATTCTCATATCGCCTCTCTTCCGTATATCGACATATTAAGCCAAGACATCTTATCTTATCATATTCTCCTTTCATCACATCAACATCTCACATCAAGTAATCTTATATATATTTATCATATTTTACCGATCCCATAATACATGTATCTCAATCTTATCATATTCATCGATCTCATGTCATATCCTTATAGCTTTCGTCTCATATCTCGATATATGTATTCAATCATTCATATCATCTCCAATTAACTTTTTGATCATATCTATAATTTCCTAGTATAGGTTTCTCCGACTATATTCTATACATCGGTCTCCATTTTATAATTGCGGGGTTGCTATATGCCATCCACCCGACTTCCCCTATAGATATAAATCTACTCACCTGCAATACTCCTCGCTAAGCCGAAGTCGATATGATTCGTCGTCTTGGAAGTCCACACGAGGTACCTACAAATCAACACATATCGCAACGTTATGAAAACCAAGTCCGAAAACCGATACGGCACACGAAGTGCTCATAGGTTAGAACCTATAGCTCACGCATGCAACAATAACCAAATAACCCTCGTCGTTGACGTACAAATGTCCAACGACCAAATACAATATCAAATACCACAACCCAAGTTCAGAAATCGCATAACATGAAATGCAACAACGAAGGAAATCACTCCCAGATTTCACCCTAGGCCAAACTAGGGAATTTTGCATATAGGGTTTCTCTAAATATAAGATAAGGGAACCACCAACCAAAAATCATCACAATCCAACACAATGTGGGCGCAATTTGCGGCCACGAGAAATAAATCTGCGGCCAAATTATGGTATTTGGGTCTCGAGTTTCAAGGGTTGCTTCAAAATTGCCTGCACGTATCACTGTCAAGGGAACTTATTTTATGGTGGTCTCAGGTCATCCCAGATTCTTATATACCATCAAAATCTGTCAAATAATCGATGTAGGGAATTTCTAACTTCGGATTTTGGGTTCTAGTCTCTAGTCTTGCCCAGTAAAAATAACACTAAGGTCTTACAAACAATCATTACACCACAATTTACCACTTACAAAGTCCCAACATCCACTAAACTTCAACCTAGAATATTCTAAGATCACAAACCTCACTAAATCGAACTCTAAACTAAACTAGAAAGTTAGGAAACTAATTACAAGATGAGAAGTGGAATTTATACCTCATGGGAGCAACTCAAGAAAAACCCTAGATGCCCAGAGTCTTCCAAAATCCAAACTTGAAGGGTCCATAGGGTTTAGGAAGAGGTGGGGATCATTTTTAATGAAGGTGGCATGAGGTTTTGATGAAGATTTCTAGATGTTTTCATGGGGTAAAGGAGGTGGAGGAAGCATGAGGAAGGGGATGAAGATGATGAGGTGATGAAGGAAAAGGAAAATGGTGAAGTGAGGAAACAATGAGGAATGGTCAAGGTGGAGCCATACCCCCTTGTCTCACTTTCATTCTCTCTCATGGCATGCTCCCATGCCATCATGTGGTCCCCCCCCCATTTCCCTCTCATCAAATATCCTCCCATATCTTCTCTTTTCTTTTTCTTTTCCCTTTTAAAACCAAATATCAACAAACACAATAAAACAACATGTAACCAAATTGCAACATGACATGGTGCACTAGCCATGGTTAATTAAAAATACGGATTTGGCATAATCGTGATTAGTAGTGCACTAATCGAGTTTAATTTAAAGTTGCATATAATTAATTATAAAAATGCCCAAATCCGATAAATATATTTTTAAATGAATAATCATTTTAATCTTCAATTATTTCCCAAATATTGGTATATATATTTATACCATTTTGCGAAAACCCCAAATTCGCAAATCGAATAGTTTTCGCGAAATATATTATTTTAATATTAAATTCCAAAAATAATATTTCATATTTCTGAAATGTTACAGTTTTGTACGTTCTTTTGAATGTGGTAAGATGGAAATCACACAAGACTCTATGACGATCTCGGGTCTACAGACTAACTTGTACCAGTGTCACCAGAGAACTGCTATCTGACGATAGGTAAATACCAACTAGGAGTTCTCGGCGAGTCCGTTCAGTGTACCCAGTCTCCATTGAACACCCGTATACGATCTTTGATGTTAAACACCAATGGATGTGGGATCATCCATCGCCCATCATATGGGTCAAGAAGCATATACGCTAGTCTATTCTGGAATATCGATGCCCTGTCTGGATACACCCTCGACTAGAAACAATTAAAGGATGTACTTGTGGACTACCCTGGCCTCACTAGTATGATCTCCATCATAGTCCTGGTAGTCAAGTACACATCCTAAGGTCTTTATCAACATGTCAGAGCAAGACAGTATCACAATACAAGTCTACATGTTAAGACAAAGAGCAACCAGATAGCATACTATCATGTCGAGCAAGAAAGTCGCTATATATATCCAAGCATCCACTATAATATACATCATATGTACAATAATGGCCTCTAGGGCATACATATAACTTACAATAGTTTCGCAATTGCGAGACTGATTAGTAGAGGAGTTGAGTGTTCGGTATCATATGGACTGTGAGTATGCGAATTCGCAATAATTAGCCTTAAGTGCAAGTATGAGATTGTTGGCTATAGTGCCCTCAAGGCAATTATCATAGTCGCGGGCATGTGATTATGATGATTGAGGGAGGACCTATACCGGTAGAACAGTCTTACTCGAGATGATAGTATGTTATCTGGTTTGTCTTTATCATCATGTACAGCATTAGGTGGCATTACAGATCACTATTACATATTGATAGAGCCCATAGGATTCTTGCTTGACTACCAGCATTATGATGGCAATCATATACGTGGGAGCTGGGTAGTTTATAAGCACATCCTTAAATGTCCCTAGTCGTGGGAGTTTCGAGACTGTACATCGATACTCCATAGTAGACTAGTGTATACTGATCGAGACCCCGACGAGGGGCGGTGGCCGGTCTCACAAGAAATTGGTGTCAGTTTGTTCACCTAATATGTATACAAGTACTCATTGGGTTATGAGTACACCGGATGGACTCGCCGGGAACATGCTAGTTGGTATTATACCTATTGTCAGATAGCAGTTCCCAGGTGACATGTGTACAGGTTAGTCTATCGACCTGAGATCGTCATTTGTCTCGTGCGAGTTCCTACTGTGCTTTGATTACTACCCTACCACGGCTCAAAGGAGTCATGCAAACTGGTTTTAGTTGGGTACAGTTCCGAGCCACATGGAGGCAATGAGCGGATCGTCAGGGGATTCGTCTCTCCCGGTATTGGGGGTTGATGCTGCGTTGTGCACGGGTGGCCATCACCAGAAATCTTTGGCTAAGATAGTCGAGAATTACTGATTCGGATCAGTAGTTTCTCAGTGGGTGATGGGCTTCATACCGACACTAAATGTCACGTTGTTAGGGGTCTGACTTTATCCACCCCGTAGACTCGATATGCGATACTCATAGACGAACGGACCGGACTGTACAGATATTATCACTGTCAGGCTCAGTAAGGGTTTCAGGATGAGTTTGCTTTTCGGCCTCCCTTTCACTCAATATCTGGGTAGCCGTTACGTACAGCTAGTACCGCTGACGTGCTTGTGGTTAAATGTCATGACCCGAAATAACCCGTGACTGGCACTTGAATCATATGAAGTCTATAGGACCCCATCTAATTCAAGTAAGCCAAAAGCCCAGAAATCTAAAACCATTTTAAGTAATAACTGAAGGAAAATAGTTTTAAGAAGTGAAGAAAACATGTTTTAAAAACAAGGTTTTTAAATAAGTAAGCCGAATATGCATTTTTAAAATCTCTCGTCTTTTTCTAAAAATTTCGGCAGAGTTTCCTTTGTAAATACTGGCCCCGAACGGGGTACAACAAGAATAGTATATATACAGAGATAAAAGGCATCCCCAAGCGGGAGCTAGCTCTTCGTCAATCGACAGTCACAACCACGCAAGCAGTATAATATACAACGCCGAATGGCGAGGATCAAAACTCAAAGGAAAACTCAAAATCAGCATGAAAACCATAATACTACAACGCGCGACTCTGAGGCTGAAATAATACATAACTAGTTTTCTAAGTCTGAACAATATACATGTTTGGTTGATAGAATTACTAGATACAACTGAATAATACATATACAATGGTGGTTCAGATGCAAAAGAACCCACCTACCAAAGCAAATCACCCGTAAGGAAAGCAGTGTGCCAGAAAATCCGCGATGAAACCTGTACGGCAAAACCTGCAAGAACTGTGGCACAACGGGGGTGAGTTGCCAACTCGTGAATAGAAAACATCACAGAGCAGAAATCGTATGTATGACACAATCCTAGGTCAATACGATCAAATATATATAAACCTCAAATGAATAAGTCTGAAGCATGATAAGGTGGCAATGTAACATCTATACAAGAGTGTAGTGCCAAGTACCCGTGCCAGTGCCTCAGGTAATAACATATCATAAATATGAGGTATGATCAATGTCGACTATATCATGAAGTCTATGAATATGTGGATATCATCCAACTGTGTGATCAATATCATCAATGTCAATATATGTAGGTGGAAATCGTCCACGTGTCACCCAATGACAATAAGCATCATGCATGTAAATATCATAAACATATGCATGGAAGTATGAGAATGTAAATCAAGATGTGTTGCTCGCGACATATCAAAATCATGGAACCTGAGTGTCAAGCATCGACACTCGAAAACATCATGAAACCTGTGCCTAGCATCGACACGTAAATCCTCATATACATAGGACTCCGTCAGTCTGGATCGGCCCATCACATCTCTCAACTCCGGTCGGTATCCCCCAGATATCCGCCGAGCTCAACACAATCACCGGTAGGTAGTACTCCCCTGCCAGGCTCACCGTCCAACATATACGAGTCTTCTTGCCCTGGGGTACATCACCGGGTCCACCATGTACCCGCAATCGGTGCCTACCACTCCTCGAATTGGGTATACTCACACAAGCTCTCAGAAACCGAAAAAACTCATGGTGGACACACTGAAATATCATATCAAGAGAAACCGAGTTTTTAAAACAGTGCGTATTTTCTTAAAATAATACCACGGTTCTCAAATCCAGAAATCCCATAAATCCAAACTCAATGCGTAAATCCATGCAATGTGTCGTATGACACTAAGAGTAAAAGGGGGAAACTGCTCTTTTAAAAGAATCCAGTTTTGAAAATATCTCATACGGTCCCTATTCTCTTAAAATCAAGTCAATATCATCCATGTATATAACATGTATTTATATGTAGGTATGGTTGTGCAAATGGATATATACGCGAATATGAGTGTAGCACTACTATGAAAATACAGTGTGCATGTGCGCAAGTAGGGATATATGAATATATATGTGCACTGGTATGAATATACAGTGTGCATGTGCGCAAGTATGAAGATATCAATATATGTGTGCACTGGTATGAATATACAGTGTGCATGTGCGCAAGTATGAAGATATCAATATATGTGTGCACTGGTATGAATATACAGTGTGCATGTACGCAAGTATGAAGATATCAATATAAGTATGAAGATATCAAAATATGTGTGCACTGGTATGAATATACAGTGTGCATGTGCGCAAGTATGAAGATATCAATATATGTGTGCACTGGTATGAATATACAGTGTGCATGTGCGCAAGTATGAAGATATCAATATATGTGTGTACTGGTATGAATATACAATATATGTGTGCACTGGTATGAATATACAGTGTGCATGTGCGCAAGTATGAAGATATCAGTATATGTGTGCACTGGTATGAATATACAGTGTGCATGTGCGCAAGTATGAAGATATCAGTATATGTGTGCACTGGTACGAATATGCAGTGTGCATGTGCGCAAGTATAAAGATATCAATATATGTATGCACTGGTACGAATATGCAGTGTGCATGTGCGCAAGTATGAAGATATCAATATATGTGTGCACTGGTATGCCATGCAACAGTAAGAATATGCGACAAATGAATAATAAACACAACAGTGTAGTATCTACATCAATGTATCCATGTCATACAGTTTTGCCATTTGAAAGAAGACGAATCGGGGTTTTTAGGAAAATAAGGGCTACAGTGTTTTTAAGAAAAGATGCGTCTTTTGAAAATATCCGTAGAATCCCTTTGCCTGTCTTTAAAATACTCCCGATTCGTTAGTTTTTGAAATAGGTATGGTATCGGCCTAGCCTAACATCTACTAGCAAAACTACAGCTCTGACTAACAAGTCAATCGGGAGGGGTATGGAAACCACCTAAATCTGAATCGATATATATATATATATATAAATATAATAGTCGGTGATCCCGCCTCAAAGGTACCGCGTACGATACAATATCATATGACATCCTCAAGTTATGAGTGCGGATCTATCATCAATATAAAGCTCGTACAGTAAATCATCGTACGGCATCCCAAAAGCTGGGTACGGGTCAATATCACATTCATCTCATCAATTATCCGGTATCCTTATCATCATATCTCATGATCTGGGGTACTGATCTAAGTCTGGTACAAATCGATACCATCTATATAATATAAATGCGTGTGTAAAACACACGTCCCAAGGCCCACTAAAATCACATATCGTATCCCAAATACGCATCACATCATATCACCAATCTCATGGCACTATGCCCAATATCATCGACTCATCTCCAAATATCATCCACTGTCCTCATCATCTAGATATAAATATAACCAATAAGCATGTGTGTGTGGGTGGGTGTAAACCTATTCTAGGGTTCGCAACCAAGAAACTATACTAGTTTACTTCTAAACCCTAATCTATCCATAGTACACCTAATCACATCTAGAATATCCATAACACACTTAACGCTATCATACATATATATATATAGTATATATCTAGTATACTAAATATCGAACTGCGGGGGTGCTCTACGCCATCCACCCGACTTCCCCCTTAGATATAATCTACTAACTTTGAATCCTGCGTGTCGGTGTCGATGTCGCCTTCATCTTTTTCATCGTCTCGAATCATTGTGGGGGTACCCACATGTCTCGCATTGCATTAAAACCAAATCAAAACCAAAATGACACGCGAAAACCAAAACGATACGCTTAAAAGCTTATAGGTTAGGACCTATAGGTACGCTTTCAAAACCATCAAACAATCCTCGATATCGTCGTACAAACGCCAAGTAACCGAGGTAAAACGCAAATATACAAATCCAGAATTTAAAATATGCAATACGAAAACACGAATCAAAACAGCAACTATAGAAAAGGGTCCCAGATTTCACCCTAGGTCAAATTAGACAATTTTGCACATAGCAAGGGTCTAGTGTATATGAAATAAAGCTTCAGAACCAACACGTGCCAAAATGGTGGGACCCAGGCCGCAATTTGCGGCCAATTGGATTAAATCTGTAGCCTGTCTGGGGAATTAGGGGCTAGGGTTTTGGTGGTAGCTTCCCAGGAGCCTACATGTATCACTGTCCAAGCAAAATAATTTTCAGAGTCTCGGGGTGATAGCAGATTTCATTTAACCCTCACAGATTCCATAATTTCCCAATATCGGCTTTTCTAAATCCGTATTCCGGGTTTCTAGTCTCTGTTTTAGGCCTGAATTCTAGCACTAGGGGTTTTATGTGGCCTCTACTGAGCTTAATTACCTATCACCACTCTCACTTCCCATTAACCCTAACTAGAGTTTTCCTAAGTCCTCAAAACCACTCGATGTCGACATGAAACAAGTATGGATGTATAAGGAATTAAAACACTACTCTAATGGTGCAGAAATTACCTTCTTTGACAACTCAAGAAAATTCTTGAGTTGCTCAAAGTCCTCAAAATCTTCTCTTTCTTGGTCCATGAGGTAGCTAGTGAGCTTGTGCATCCTTTTTATGAAAAGGGAATGGGGTTTTGAAGTGTTTTTCATGGGGCTTTGAGAGGTTGAAGATGGAGGAGGAGAAGGGGATAGCAGCAGCAGCAGCATGGAGAGACAGAGAGAGAGAGGTAAATGAGCGAAATGATAATGGGGGATGTCTCAAGACCAAATCAACATAAACCCTCACCTTTCTCTCTCTAACCCATACCTCAATATAATATTCTTTTCTTTTCTTTTCTAATTCCCTTCTCTCCTCAATAGTAACCCAAAACAAATACCATACACTCCTAATCATGTAGGAAATGTAACAAGTGCAAAAAAAAGATATGGTGCATGTTTGCACAAAACAAGCTTAAAACGCGATTAGCGATTTTTAATCGCGATTAGCACTAAATTAGCATATAATTAATCATAAAACTTAAAAATTTGCATAATATACATAAAACACCCTCTTTTAAATAATTTCTTTAATTTTCTAAATTTTTCCCAAATTTATCGGTATTTAATTATACTGCCTTATTAAAATATTCAATATTTTATTATTAAATTATAAAAATTCCCAAAAATAATATTTTATTTTTTTGAAATGTTACAATCTTCCCCCCTTAAATAAATTCGGTCCCCAAATTTAAATTTAAATTCAAACCCCTAAATTCTAAAACATTTCAGTAAAAGACTAAGTCGTCGGGGCTCCGAAATCATTAATACATAAAACGCATCATAGCGCAATACATGCGGACGAATAATGAGCATATAACTCAAAATCAAAACTCTGTCAAGCATCCCGCAATTATCGGAGTCATGGTAAAGACACAAATGTCAAATCCATAGTAAAACCAATATGATATAAATCAGAACTATACATGTAAACATCAAATCTATACATATAAATATCTGAAAGAAATGCATGCCAAACCTTTTCATGTTGCTGTGCTATGCGCGTATCGCGGCACAGTGGCGAACGTCTATTGTAAGAAAATAACCATTTATGTGTATATACCTTTTGTTTAATATGTACGTTCCGCCGTTTTGAAAATAATCTAGAAGGGTTTCCTTGTTTTAAACGTGTCGTGTCATATCAGACACGTAGGTAAATACTGAAACTATAGCTCATTTTGTGGAATTCCTTTCGGTAACTATCAATGCATGCAAAATATATACAGGTACTGTCCTCTGACTAGTCCTGTTCAGTACGAAAACATATAGCAAATATCATAAAAACGTACTGCTCCATAAGAAATCAATCCCAAAATGTATATAAGAATCTCTGTGCGTCTGGTGCGCACGGAAATCAAAATCCATATATGTGCCATACATGTGCACAGAAACAATATCTAAGTGCAATGGGTGTGCACAAAACATCTGTCATAGGTAACGTGTGTGCCTGACAGGAAAATCAGGTGCATCTGATATGCACGAAGAATCACGGTTTAGGGCATCTGGTGTGCGCCAAAATCGTATCTCAAAACATGCGCTCAACACGCGCGCAAATCCAAATCACATGCACGGAGTGCAAGAAATCAACATCAATATCAGAGTCAAAATCGACGGTATACAATAAGGCTCAATCCAAATCAGGTATACCGCGGTATATAATCTCACAACCATGTGCATCAGTGTGCACAAATCAAATAAAAACACTAAAAGTGTATGAAAACTATGCCGAAAGCATACGTCAAATCACATGCATAACATAGGCATGAAATCAAAATCAACATATCGAATGACATCAAACCGAAGTCAGGTGCAACAAACGCACGAAATATAAATCTGGTGCGATAAACGCACGAAACATAAAACTGGCACATCTTGTGCAAGAAATACAAATACAGTGCATCCTGTGCACAAAACACATATCAATGTACTACAAGCACATATAAGCTATACCGAGTGCAAAAACCAAATCGTGTGTGTATCATATACACAAAATCAACTCAACTGTATGAAATCCATGAAGTCATAAGCATGTATAGCCAAGGCACAAAACGATATCAGGTGCAATAACTGTGCACAAATATGAATACCCAGTAGATGCAACCATGGTGCACGAAAACAAATATCATGTAGCTCAGTCATCAAGACTAAATCATGCGAATAGACCGCCTAAAATACCAAAATCCAAGGTGACGGATACGTGATAATCAAATCACTAAATCACAAATCATAAGTACCGTCGTCGATATATCCTCATTCAAAGTCAAGAAGGTGTCGGTGCATCCAATACTAGCAGAGCAAGATATCTACTTGCCTCCTGCTCACGGTCTGGCGTCCTCTGTCTCTGGGCCCTTATCTTCTCTGTGGATTACCAATCTCGCGATCCGTCAGCTCATCGGCCCTGTCAAGTGTGCTAACGGGGACGATTCCGTCCTGGCACTTCTCTGGTCATCTCTAGGTCAATCCTCACGGCCATTCGTAAAGCAGCACGTTACTGGCGCCGACCTCTGGTCCTCTGAATACACATCACACATCTGATCCTGGGTGCAAATCTTATTGCAGCTGTGTCCTGGAAGGAATTCTGCTCAAGGTCTCTTCCGATCTCGTCTATGCCGAACTGTACGGAGGCTGGTACTCTTGCATAATCTTTTCTCGCTCTCTGGACATCTGTGTTCTCAGCACAACATTTCCTCGGAAACTGGTCGCATCCCAACGCCTCTTATAGACATATCTGACCTTTAATCTTAACGGGAAGTAACAACGGCTCGTCAGCATCTCGCACGAACCTCTTGTCCTATTTGTCTGTATCATCGTCCACTTCGACGTCATGTATCTATCTGCGCACTGCAAATGTTCTCGGCCACGGTCAATCCGAAGTCTCTCACACGGACTCGAAATCACGAACTCAGTATCTTCATCACTCCGTGGAAGATATCTAGCCGAACACGTCCTCAGGAACTCGTCCTAACCTGAGGAGATATACTCCATACTCGTCCATTCTTGATCAACTCACAACGCATCTGGTTAAGGTCCTTTATCCGAACCTGGTCAACTATCTCGTCGACGATGCCGGACTCTGGCCTGCTGGGTGTGCACAATATGACCACTCCTGGGTCCAAGTCTTCTCGTACATTATTCCAGAAAGGTCCTATCGAGGTCTTTCTCTAATCTCGTTTCTACCGAATTGCACGGAAGTTATCTTCTTTACTATATCTGTTTCTCTTTCCGAAACGGCTGCATTCTCATCGCGACTCCTTCTGGAAGGTATATCCATATACAACGCCTCTGCGTGCGTATCGCATCTCTGATGTCAGCAGAGTGGAACGTCATCTCTTCGAAATCTCGTGTGAACTCTTTACTCCACTCAGTTCCAATGTCGACTGATTCAGACTCGTCTTCTCGTGGCTGCATGGACTGGGCTCCAACAGCTATACTCGTATCTGGATTCTCCCAAGCAATGTGTCCCATCACATGAAATCCGAATGATGTCGAACCATCCGATCGATTCGTCAGAACCTCATAATCCCCCAAGAGATCAACATCTTGAGTACAGTTTAATAGTATTCCAGTACATGCCATAGCACCTGTGGACCAACCGTAGAAGGGCAAACCCAAGCCTCACAAATGGCACCGCTAAACTGCCGCAAACCCTAAGGTTCGGAGGCGTTCCATGGTCATTACGTCGAGTTAGGGTTTCATTCTTCTAGAGGGTCCATAGCATTACTTGCTTTGTCTTTCGAATACTTTAAACTTGGAAATGGGTTCCTGACATGCGATCGTCTCTATCGACTACCAACGAACCTGCGTGAAGTCGTCTCTAGCTGGAATCAATCTATCTGATGACCTCGCATCGGGGTAAGCGAACGAACCACATGTCCTAGTCATTCATCCTCGGGTGACTAGCGACCTCCCATCATATCTCTTAGTATATACTCAGGCTGTAGTAGCTCCAACATCTGGGCAATATCTCGTCATTTGCAGCAGCAACTGGCTCATTCGTCTGTACGCTGAACAGCGCCTCAATCTTTAGGGTTCCTAGGCACACTCATGAGGTTCTACAACTGATCAACCATGCCAAATTAAAAAATTTCATGTGCCGAGAAACCCTAATTGAGATCGTTAACTAGAGGATAGGCGAAACTAAATGCAAGCAAACAACTTTACTAATAAGCGAAAGGAACTACAACCTTTGTAGATCCGGTCCTCCACCTCCAAAGCTCCGTGACGACGTCCCTTCGCTGCGATCATCGGGATCCCGGACTGTAGCGATGGTTTCATCGAAGAAATGATCGGGCTAGGTCGTTGACTTCGATGCCGAAGATGATCTACATCGAGGCGACTCAAACTCAAGCTCCATCTTCACTAGGTCATAAAACTTGTGAAGATAACACCCTATACAACATGACAAGTGGTAGAGGATGAAGAAATAGGAAGTGGGTTCACTTTGGATTTGGATTTCTCACCTGGATTCATCACTTAGAATTTTCTAGTAAGCTTTCTTCACCTCATGAAGAAGATGAAGAAGAAGAAAGAAAAAGAATTAATAATGAATAATAGAAAATCAAGTGAAGCTTATCATTTAGCAACCATGGGTGAGTGTAACTAATGTAGAGAATAAACTAGGGTTTAGATAAATGGTTAGGTTAAGGATAAAACAAAATGGCTTAGACTTTGTCAAAGATGCTATGAAGCTTCATGAAGCTTCAAGCCAAAGTGAGAAAAGCCACCACCATTTTGTTTAAACAAAATAAATAAATAAGGTAAAAGAAACCCTAACCATTAACTAAACATGGTGTATAGCATACACACACCCAAGTTTGCATGTATCATCAAACATGATACAAACTAGTGCACAAACATATATCATATATACAATGTGCACAATCAAGTGAGATGATCAATCTTAAGTGAACAATACTAGTCAATGTAAAGTAATATATCTAATATATAATTATACATTAAATCATTAAATCAATACTTGATTTAATGATCCGGTCATACTGCATATAACCGACTAATATCAAATGTATCAATATATCGAATCAACATTTGATTCGGTAACCCGGCTATATCTTATATAACCGTCCAATGATACAAATCGCGAGAATAGAATACAGTATCACATACTGGTATTATTCTCGGTCCCGCACATATCTCATATGCGCTCTTATTTCGTTTCGCTTTAGCCAGGAAACATCTGTGTAGGACTCTGAAGACTCGTCAATACACCGGCAGCAGGTGATGATCATATCAGACACCCACAAGCCGCAAGCGGTCTGCTAAATGTAACGGCCATCCGGGTATTGAGCGATCAGAATATCAACGAGCAAGCCCGCTCACACTCCTGTGAATCCAACCAGTAACACTTACCGTACAGTCCGGTCTGTTCGTCTGATATGTCGCATATCTCGCCTAGGGGTGGTAAACGTCAGACCCCAGTAGCTTGATAAGTCATGCCGATGTAAGGTCCATAACAAGCATGAAACTACTGATAACACTTACCAGTAAATCAGTGCAACCCTGGCCAGGGATTTCCAGTTATGGCCAGTCGAGCATAGCGCAACATCAACCCCCAATACCGGGAGAGACGAATCCCCTCCTATCGCTCATTGCCTCCATGTGAATCGGGACTGTACCCAAAAACCACCTGTTTGCACGACTCAGTAGAGTTGTGGTAGGGTGGAAATCAAAGCACAGTGGGAGACACACAAGACTCTATGACGATCTCGGTCAACAGACTAAGCTGTACCAGTGTCACCAGAGAACTGCCATCTGACGTGAGGTATAATACCATCTGGGAGTTCTCGGCGAGTCCGTTCAGTGTACCCAGTCTCCACTGAGCACCCGCATACCATCTCTGATGTCAAACACCAATGGATATGGGATCATCCATCGCCCATCACATGAGTCGAGAAGATATACGCTAGTCTACTCTGGAATATCGATGCCCTGTCTCGATATTCCTACGACTAGGAACATTGAAGGATGTACTCATGGACTGCCCAGGCCCCACTAGTTTGATCTACATCATAGTCCTGGAAGTCGAGTACACATCCTAAGGGCTTTATCAACATGTAACAGAGAGACAGAAAGTATACATGTTAAGATAAAGAGCAACCAGATAGCGTACTATCATGTCGAGCAAGAAAGTCCTACCTATATATGTCCCAGCATCCACTACAATATACATCCTATGTACAGTAATGGCCTCTAGGGCATACATATAACTAACAATCTCCCACTTGCACTAGGGCCATCTGTAGCAGTGGTTGCAGTATCTAATACTCAACCATCCTATAAAAGTCTCTCTTTGGGAAAAATCCTTTGTGAGTGGATCCGCCGCGTTGTCCTCTAAGTCTACTCTCCTAACCTCGATCACCCTGGAGATCAACTATCTCCATGATCAGGTGATGCTGCCTCAGAATATGTCTGGGTCACTGATGGGACCAGGGTTCCTGGGCCAAAGCCACACTTCCATTGTCACACAATGGTAGGAACCTAGTTCATCTTATGAACCAATATACACCCAAACTGCCTCTTTGGTAGTATCTTTGATAGCGATGTTACCAGCCTTTATCGTCTAGTTTGCCACGGTATCTGACTTGGAACTCTTCCAACATACCGTCCCTCCACTGAGGGTAAAGACAATGCCTGCGACTGACGTTCAGTCGTCCTTATCACCCTGGAACTTTTCCAGTGATTCTCCCCAGGATCGATTGATACCATCTCACTAAACCTAGTGAGAAGCCTAACATCCATTTAGATCTATCTCATAGATCCAAATCCCAGGATTTAGGAGGTATCACTTTTATCCTATTTGGAGAATCCTTGTGATAAGAGGAGATTGACCGAGCGTAGTATAGAAAACTCCTTCCCTATCAAGAGTATGTCATCTACGTACTCTACGAGGATCACCACCATACTCCTTACTACCTTTTTGTATATACAAGGTTCATCTACTAGTTTGATGAAGTCAAACTATTTGACTACTACATCAAAACAGATGTTCCAACTCCGCGATGCCTGCTTTATCCTTCAAAGCAACTTGCACACGTTTCCGCTGCTCCCACGGTTTACGAAGCCCTCTGGCTGTGTTCTTATAGACGTTCTCTTCTAAATCATTATTTAGAAAAGTAGTCATGGAACCCAACCACCAGATATCGTAGTCATGGTATGTAACAATGGCAAGTAGGATCTGGATGGACTTAAGCATAGTCCCTGGAAAAGGTTTCATCATTATCCACGCCTGGTCGATGACGAAAAACTTTAACAAGTCTAGCTTTGAAAGTCTCAACCTTTTCATCTACACCAAGTAATCTTCTCAAGATATACTTGCTCCTGATGGGGATTTAACCCTTCAGATATATCAACCAAAGTCCATACTTTGTTGGTGTACATGGATTCCATCTCAGATCGCTAAGCATCCAGCCATTCTTACAGAGTCCCTACTCTCGATGGCCTGCTCGAAACTAGTTGGGTCATCATCTCATGATGCAATCCTCGCTCCCACTATCATCGAGAAACCGGAGTATCTCTCAGGCGGATGAGGAACCCTTCCAGATCGGCGGAGAGGCTGAGGTTCGTCGGGGACTATTGAATCCTTTGGTTCTGTAAAATCATCAGCTGCAGTTTGTATAGCTGGAACCTTTCCAGTTCTACATAACTGACCTTGCCTCGATCTTGTCCGGATTTTGCTTTTGACATAGGCCGGACAACCCCAAATCTTAACTTGCTTAAGAGATGGGCTCTTCCCATACCATATCTTATATGGAGTGGTAGGCAGTGATCTGATTCGAACCTAATTCAATAGGTATGCAGCTTCTTAAGTGCACGACCCCCAAAAGGAAATAGGTAACTCAATAATACTCATCATAGAGCACACCATATCTAATATGGTGCGATTGCTCCGCCCCGATACACCGTTGTGCTGTGGTATATTCAGAGGAGTAACACCGAGAGAGAATCTCATTATCCTTTAGAATAGTCCAGGAACTCTATGCACAAGTATTCTCCTCCCTGATCTTATTATAGGATATAATACTTATACCCGGTTTTTGGTTCTCCACTTCCAGCATATATTCTTTGAATTTCTCAAAAGCTTCAGACATGTGTTTCAACAGGAACATGTGCCCGAATCTTAAGAGATCATCAGTGAATGTAAGGAAGTACAAAGAACCGGTCCTGGCATGTGTAGACAGGGGACCTTACATACATCATCATGTATCAGTCCCAAGAGTTTACTAACTCTTTCTCTGTTTCCAATAAACAGAGCTATGGTCATCTAATCTTTGTGACATGACTGGCAAGTTTCACAAGATGTAAATTCAAACTGATTTAAATATGCATCTAAAATGTAACTTAAGCTAATCGGGTCACATTGATATGACCTAGCCTACAATACCTCAAGAAGAAATCGTTCATCTCTGAACTCTTCCTCTTGTGTATGTTCTGTATACTAGGAACTGTAGTTTGATTTAGAACGTCAATGCTTTTAGATAACGTGCCTGAACCGATCAACTTTTGAAATGTTCAAAACAATATTCAACAATACAAAATTATATCCTTCTTTAATATATAAAGAGATTGATATGATTTTGTATATCAGGTTCGGTATCTAGTAGCATTTGTTCAGAATCAATGTATTTGGAAATACAGGGTGACAGTGACCAACAGACTTGGCTGCAACACTTGCACCGTTTTCTGTCTCATGAAACTTATCACCCGTTCTCAGTTCTCTACCTTTATGTAGCCCATGTAACGGATTACATTTGCGGGATCCTGATCCGGTATCTAATACCTAGGACGTAGAGGACACTGAGAAACAGTCCTTTATAATGAACACACCCGAAGGAAATGCATCATATGCACTTTCTTCGTTTGGGTGGTATAGGAATTCTGGTATTCCCCTATTTCTTGCTCTGTCTTATAACAATTATAAGTCGGAGCGGGACCAACGTTCCCCAGCTCAGTATAACAAGCGGGTTCAGTCAATATATCCGTATTATTATCTTGATTAAGGCGTGACATGGTCGCTACCTGGAGAGAGAGAGAAGAAAACACTCTGCGTGCGCTCTTACAAGATTAGATTGGCTATATATTTTATCTAATCAGGATGGCTCCCACTGTTTTTATCAAATCTTCCTTCAAACCCTAAAAGGAAAGACTAGCTGGGATTAATTACACTCTACAAGTTCGCCAATCTTTCAGCCAGGCCAGTGTCGGTACTTTGAGGGAGGTTTCCCGTGCTTTCGCACGGACCTAATTAGAATAAACCTCGTTTTCCCAGAGGCGTAACCCCGTTGACACCTTTCTAGACACCTACTTGATCGGCTAATTGCAAAGTGCAAAACTCTCCCAGGAGTAACAATTACTCGCAGTGGGTATCAGGATCCAACTATCATATAGAAGGTATGCAATCTCATTGCAAATTCCAACACTTGAAACTCCCGATAATGGTTTTTACCCCTAGCACTTATGACCTTGGCTAAGGTCAACAAATCATAAGCACTAGTCAAGTTCTACCCGTCATTTCGTGATTAATTAGATCCACCCACATGACCCTTGGCTAAGGTCAACAAAACCACATGACTGTCCTAACTAATCGCATCATATGCTGTGTAAGAAGACATCACTTAGCTACCGTACACTACGCCTCGGCTATGGTCGACAAACGTAGCACGAATACTAAATACTCTACTTCCTAAAATGACAGAGGGTTACGGATGGTTTTTAAGAAAACCTTTAACGCTTTGAACTTGATCTCGTTGCGGAATCAAATGGTTTTTAAATGGAGTGTTTTTTAGGCTTTTCTAGTTTTGCTAAAGGGGTCACTCCCGGTGAAGGGATCGTCGGCCCTTTCCTCATCGAATAAGGTGCAGGATATATCATATATACCGCTGTGCAAAGCAGAAACTATAGAAGCAATCAAAAGACAAACCGAGGGTTGTAGCATCTGCCAGTTATTGCTAAAGGGGTCACTCCCGGTGAAGGGATCGTCGACCCTTTCCTCATCGAATAAGGTGCAGGATGTTCTACAAAGAACACCACGATGCAAAGCAAGAACTGTAGCTACCTGTTTTATTTTTGAAATTCGATTCCACAACATCTTTTAGGTTTATTTTCTTTCATTAATCACATTAATGAAGTCCCATCATTTAAGTCCACCTAAACATCACTGATAAATATAACGTACGCTTATGCCATCCGCATTCGCCTCGATGTCCCGTCTGCACCGTTAGGTTAGGCAACTAACGCCAGAGCGAGGCAGGGCTAGCGCGGGTGTAAAACATAAGCAACGTCTATATAAACATATCACATGATCACATCACAGATAACGCAGCAGAAAATATCATATGAAATATTGGATATACTAGGACGTCCGTGTTTTATTTTGAGCCTGAATAAAACACGGATTCTACGGTCGTGATGAATAGCCAATCCCACACCCCTAGACCCCTACGAGAGCGGCAAGCAACCCTACCAATTCTAGGGTTAGGAGACCCGGACTCGACTCCTCGAGATGGTCTCCCACTGGACCCTAGAACCCGGTTACTTATGCTCCCCTCCTTGGGTCTATCCTAATGCGGAAAAGTAAATAATATACATCAATGGTGACATCTTCCGCAACCTGGAAGTGCCCTAATAAAAGAATATTACATACAAGTTTTTACATGAATGAAAATGAAAAACACTCATCTCACACAAAAACCCCCCGGCTATTCAAACACGACGATCCAATATAACATATCCAGCAACACATAACATCACATGTCATCAACGTAAGTAAATATGCCCATCCCAATTGTCGTTGACATATAGCAACGAAACCGGCGATATCACATATTACACTTACGGTCGCAGAAAAGAAAGTGTAAAACTACAACAGCTGGAATCCGCAAACTCTTTAGACATCGCATGCCTAAACAAATGAATTCCTTAGACATCTCATGCCTAACAATTATAAACCCCGCATTTTAGTCTCAATATCGAAAACACTTTTCAATATCAAGTCGGGCAATTCAACAAGATTCCCGACATCCTGAACAAATGCTCGTCGCAAACTTTAGTAGACGGCCGCACCCCCGATACCGTCGATGAAGTGCACTAAGGCGGAACACCACTACCGCGAGCACCCGAACGGATGCTTTCAGCGACGGGGTTCTCCTACAGTCACTTGGTCGGGGCTATGGGGTGTAGCTGTCTATTAAGTTTACCCGGCGAGTATCCGCGTACACTACGTGATTGCGACGGACTTTTGATCACATCAAAATTCCGTGGCAACCGATCAAGTGAGACTAAACTGCTACAACAACAACAACAACTGAGCCTTTTATCCCAAGCATATGGGGTAGGCTACATGAACCAACATGAGAATCACGCCGGGTCCAGCACATGAATCCTCTGTCTCCACTCACTTCTATCGAACAATATACTTTCATTGAGTCCTTTGGCAATCATATCGTTTCGTATCACCTTTCATTGAGTCCTTTGAACAATATACTTTCATTGAGACTAAACTGCTAGATTTATAATATTCAAATCAATTATCTCATAACTACTTGTGGATTCCAAATATTGTATCACATTCCGGATAAATAGAAAATGTTAAACTTTCCGATCGAACAATCAAACACCCAAGTTTTCCCGAAACAGCTCAACACATGAAATAAGTTTAAGAACATTCACTTCATGCCACAGTACCAACGGTCCAGCCGTAGAAGGGTCAAGCCAACGCCTCACATATGGCACGCCGTACTGCCCCAAACCCTAAGGTTCAAAGGGCAGTTCAAGACGGTCACATAATCGAGTTAAGGTTTGTTGTCTTCTAGAGGGTCCATCGCGTTACTTGCACTACTCAGAACGTTCTCAAACTACGGAAAAATCCAACAGTTGGTAATTTCCCGGCAGGGGAAAAATTGGGTATTTATATCCGGTCAAACTTTTTAACATGTTCTAAAATACCCGGAAAAACACATAGACGGAGTTAAACTTTCGATCGAAACAACAAACTCCCAATACAATCCAGAAAACTCAACTCTTGAGTATTATTTAAAAATTCCCAGAAAACTCGGCAAATACAGAAAGAAATCACCATGCAAACCACGTGAAGATTCCCTATTATGGCCGCGGAACCGCCGCGAAAGCTAGGGTAGGGCCGCGGTTCCGCAGCGCAATAGTCGATACAGGGGCACGTACTGCACAGTATTTCCTAAAAAACCCTGCTGATTTTTCTGCATATTTTTAATTCACAAAAATCCCAGTTTTGAAAAAATGTACAGAGAAGGGTTTTATTTAGGGTTTCGGGGTTCGATCGGGTTTCTAACTTCGTCTACACTTCGCCTAAGGCTCTAGCTAGGCTCTGATACCACTGTAGGATTCCTAGGCACACTCATGAGGTTCTACAACAGATCAACCATGCCAAATTAAAAAATTTCATGTGCCGAGAAACCCTAATTGAGATCGTTAACTAGAGGATAGGCGAAACTAAATGCAAGCAAACAACTTTACTAATAAGCGAAAGGAACTACAACCTTTGTAGATCCGGTCCTCCACCTCCAAAGCTCCGTGACGACGTCCCTTCACTGCGATCATCGGGATCCCGGACTCTAGCGATGGTTTCATCGGAGAAATGATCGGGCTAGGTCGTTGACTTCGATGCCGAAGATGATCTACGTCGAGGCGACTCAAACCCAAGCTCCATCTTCACTAGGTCATGAAACTTGTGAAGATAACACCCTATACAACATGGCAAGTGGTAGAGGATGAAGAAATAGGAAGTGGGTTCACTTTGGAATTGGATTTCTCACCTGGATTCATCACTTAGAATTTTCTAGTAAGCTTTCTTTACCTCATGAAGAAGATGAAGAAGAAGAAAGAAAAAGAATTAATAATGAATAATAGAAAATCAAGTGAAGCTTATCATTTAGCAACCATGGGTGAGTGTAACTAATGTAGAGAATAAACTAGGGTTTAGATAAATGGTTAGGTTAAGGATAAAACAAAATGGCTTAGACTTTGTCAAAGATGCTATGAAGCTTCATGAAGCTTCAAGCCAAAGTGAGAAAAGCCACCACCATTTTGTTTTAACAAAATAAATAAATAAGGAAAAAGAAACCCTAACCATTAACTAAACATGGTGTATAGCATATACACACCCAAGTTTGCATGTATCATCAAACATGATACAAACTAGTGCACAAACATATATCATATATACAATGTGCACAATCAAGTGAGATAATCAATCTTAAGTGAACAATACTAGTCAATGTAAAGTAATATATCTAATATATAATTATACATTAAATCATTAAATCAACACTTGATTTAATGATCCGGTCATACTGCATATAACCGACTAATATCAAGTGTATCAATATATCGAATCAACATTTGATTCGGTAACCCGGCTATATCTTATATAACCGTCCAATGATACAAATCGCGAGAATAGAATACAGTATCACATACTGGTATTATTCTCGGTCCCGCACATATCTCATATGCGCTCCTATTTCGTTTCGCTTTAGCCAGGAAACATCTGTGTAGGACTCTAAAGACTCGTCAATACGCCGGCAGCAGGTGATGATCATATCAGACACCCACAAGCCGCAAGCAGTCTGTTAAACGTAACGGCCACCCGGGTATTGAGCGATCAGAAGATCAACGAGAAAGCCCGCTCACACTCTTGTGAATCCAACCAGTAACACTTACCGTACAGTCCGGTCTGTTCGTCTGATATGTCGCATATCTCGCCTAGGGGTGGTAAACGTCAGACCCCAGTAGCTTGATAAGTCATGCCGATGTAAGGTCCATAACAAGCATGAAACCACTGATAACACTTACCAGTAAATCAGTGCAACCCTGGCCAGGGATTTCCAGTTATGGCCAGTCGAGCATAGCGCAACATCAACGCCCAATACCGGGAGAGACGAATCCCCTCCTATCGCTCATTGCCTCCATGTGAATCGGGACTGTACCCAAAAACCACCTGTTTGCACGACTCAGTAGAGTCGTGGTAGGGTGGAAATCAAAGCACAGTGGGAGACACACAAGACTCTATGACGATCTTGGGTCAACAGACTAAGCTGTACCAGTGTCACCAGAGAACTGCCATCTGACGTGAGGTATAATACCATCTGGGAGTTCTCGGCGAGTCCGTTCAGTGTACCCAGTCTCCACTGAGCACCCGCATACCATCTCTGATGTCAAACACCAATGGATATGGTATCATCCATCGCCCATCACATGGGTCGAGAAGATATACGTAGTCTACTCTGGAATATCGATGCCCCGTCTCGATATTCCCACGACTAGGAACATTGAAGGATGTACTCATGGACTACCCAGGCCCCACTAGTATAATCTATATCATAGTCCTGGAAGTCGAGTACACATCCTAAGGGCTTTATCAACATGTAACAGAGAGACAGAAAGTATACATGTTAAGATAAAGAGCAACCAGATAGCGTACTATCATGTCGAGCAAGAAAGTCCTACCTATATATGTCCCAGCATCCACTATAATATACATCCTATGTACAGTAATGGCCTCTAGGGCATACATATAACTAACACAATCATCATGAATAAGCGATATATCAATGGTCATCACATCCTGGCTGGCCTCTAGCAGTAGCCTGATCCTCTGGTGCTGATCTGCATGTCCGAGAAATCTCGTAAAAGCGATCTGTCAAACGCTCATGGCGCGAAAACACAAATAAACGATGCCTTTATACGCAATCGTATGTCTCTGGAATCACGCCCTGGTCAGTCCTCGTCCGTGACGAGCTCGTGCTGACGCAACTCTAGCCATAGCTCTCTCTGCCCGTGTAATCGTGGCAGCCAAATCATAACCAGTATCGATGAGGATAGATCATAGAAATGAATATAATACTGTGCAAGGAAATGTACATCCTAAGGTTTCTTAAGCAGAGTAGCTTGTCGTAAGTATGCCGCGGAACATACATACGGTACGTCACTCTACTCAAGCTACCTACTCCATCAACCAAGGGCCATCCTATACGACGAAAATTCGGGTATAATACCCCCTCGACTAAGTCTAAGTTCCGTAAGGTCAAGCCTAAGTTCCGTATATATATAACGCTCTAGGCTACGCATAGTCAAACTTAGACTCGAACCAAGGTTAATCTAGCGCTCTGATACCAACTTTGTCACGACCCGAAATAGCCCGTGACAGGCACTTGAATTATATGAAGTCTATAGGACCCCATCTAATTCAAGTAAGCCAAAAGCCCAGAAATCTAAAACCATTTTAAGTAATAACTGAAGGAAAATAGTTTTAAGAAGTGAAGAAAACATATTTTAAAAACAAGGTTTTTAAATAAGTAAGCCGAATATGCATTTTTAAAATCTCTCGTCTTTTTCTAAAAATTTCGGTAGAGTTTCCTTTGTAAATACTGGTCTCGAACGGGGTACAACAAGAATAGTATATATACAATAATAAAAGGCATCCCCAAGCGGGAGCTAGCTCTTTGTCAATCGACGGTCACTGTAAGGTTCCTAGGCACCCTGGTGAGGTCTCACAAGTGATCATCCATGCCAATTTCTAAAAATTACGGTGCCGAGAAACCCTAGAACGGATCGTTGGCTAGAAGTATAGGCGAAGCAAGCAAGTAAATGGAAATATAGCTAAAGGGAAGGGGCTACAACCTTTGTAGATCCGGTCCTCCACCTCCTAGGCTCCGTGATGAAGTCCTCTCCGCTGTCCAAATCGAACCATGGCTCTAGCGTCGGCTTCATCGGAGAAAAAGCGGGCTAGGTCGTCGACGACGATGCCGAAGATGATCTACGTCGAGGCATCGCTAGATCAAGCTCCAACTTGACCAAGTCAAGAAAACTTGTGAAGGAAACACCCTATACTACTTGGCAAGAGGTAGAGGATGAAGAAATAGGAAGTGGGTAGACTTTAGATTTGGATTTCTCACACTTTTTCATCAATCACCATTGATGTAGTAAGCTTTCTTCATGGAAGAAGAAGATGATGAAGAAGAAGAAGATATGATAAGTATATTTAAAATAGATAAAAATATGAATACTTATCATAATCTTACCCTTGGTTAAGTGTAGAGAATCAACTAGGGTTAGTGAATGGTTAGGTTTTGTAGATGAAAACAAAATGGTCAAAGCTTCTTGAAGCTTCAAAGAAAGCAACAAAACAATCAACCATTTTATTTTCATTCCAAATGAAGAATGAATAAATAAATAAATAGTTAATAAATACAAAACCCTAACCATTACACAACCATGGTTTAATCATACACTTAACTAAGTATGCATGTATCATCAAACATGATACAATCATGTGCACAAAAATATATCACATATATAACTTGCACAATTCAAGTGAGAAAATCCATTTAAAGTGAACCAATACTAGTTAATGCAAAGTAATATATCAAATACATAATTATACATTAAATCATTAAATCAACACTTGATTTAACGATCCGGTCATATCGTATATAACCGACTAGTATCCAATGTATCGGCTTATCGAATCAATCCTTGATTCGATAACTAGGTTATATCGCATACAACCAATCGATACATTCATCGCGAGAATGAAATACGGTATCACATACACACATTATTCTCGGTCCCGCACATATCTCATATGCGCTCCTATTTCGTTTCGCTTGAGCTAGGAAACCTCTGTGTAGGACTCTAAAGACTCGTCAATACGCCGGCAGCAGATGATGATCATATCAAACACCCACAAGCCGCAAGCGGTCTGCTAAACGTAACGGCCACCCGGGTATTGAGCGATCAGAAGATCGACGAGCAAGCCCGCTCACACTCCTGTGAATCCAACCAGTAACACTTACCGTACAGTCCGGTCTGTTCGTCTGATATGTCGCATATCTCGCCTAGGGGTGGTAAACGTCAGACCCCAATAGCTCGATAAGTCATGCCGACGTGAAGTCCATGACATGTGTGAAACTACTGATAACTCTTACCAGTATATCACTGCAACCCTGGCCAGGGATTTCCTGTTATGGCCAGTCGAGCATAGCGCAACATCAACCCCCAATACCGGGAGAGACGAATCCCCTCCTATCGCTCATTGCCTCCATGTGAATCGGGACTGTACCCAAAAACCACCTGTTTGCACGACTCAGTAGAGCCGTGGTAGGGTGGAAATCAAAGCACAGTGGGAGACACACAAGACTCTATGACGATCTCGGGTCAACAGACTAAGCTGTACCAGTGTCACCAGAGAACTGCCATCTGACGTGAGGTATAATACCATCTGGGAGTTCTCGGCGAGTCCGTTCAGTGTACCCAGTCTCCACTGAGCACCCGCATACCATCTTCGATGTCAAACACCAATGGATATGGGATCATCCATCGCCCATCGCATGGGTCGAGAAGATATGCGCTAGTGTACTCTAGAATATCGATGCCCCGTCTCGATATTCCCTCGACTAGGAACATTTCAAGGATGTACTCATGGACTACCCAGGCCCCACTAGTATGATCTACATCATAGTCCTGAAAGTCGAGTACACATCCTAAGGGCTTTATCAACATGTAACAGAGAGACAGAAAGTATACACGTTAAGATAAAGAGCAACCAGATAGCGTACTATCATGTCGAGCAAGAAAGTCCTACCTATATATGTCCCAGCATCCACTACAATATACATCCAATGTACAGTAATGGCCTCTAGGGCATACATATAACTAACAATCTCCCACTTGCACTAGGGCCATCTGTAGCGGTGGTTGCAGTATCACATACTCAACCATCCCCTAAAAGTCTCTCTTTGGGAAAAGGCCTTCGTGAGTGGATCCGCCGTGTTGTCCTCTGAGTCTACTCTCCTAACCTCGATCACCCTGGAGATCAGCTATCTCCATGATCAGGTGATGCTGCCTCAGAATATGTCTGGGTCACTGATGGGACCATGGTTCCTTGGACAAAGCCACAGTTCCATTGTCACACAATGGTAGGAACCCAGTTCATCTTATGAACCAATATTCACCCAAACTGCCTCTTTGGTAGTATCTTAAATAGCGATGTTACCAGCCTTTATCGTCTAGTTTGCCACGGTATCTAGCTTGGAACTCTTCTAACATACCGTCCCTTTACTGAGGGTAAAGACAGTGCCTGTGACTGACATTCAGTCGTCTTTATCACCCTGGAACTCTTCCAGTGATTATCCCCAGGATCGATTGATACCATCTCACTACATCTAGTGAGAATCCTAGCATCCAATTACATCTATCTCATAGATGAAAACTCAGGATTTAGGAGGTATCACTTTGATCCTATATGGAGAATCTATGTGATAAGAGGAGATCGACCGATCGTAGCATAGGAAACTCCTTTCCTATCAAGAGTATGTCATCCACGTACTCTACGAGGATCATTACCATACTCCATACTACCCTTTTGTACATACAAGGTTCATCTACCATTTTGATGAAGTCAAACTCTTTGACTACCACATCAAAACAGATGTTCCAACTCCGCGATGCCTGCTTTATTCTATAAAGCAACTTGCACAAGTTTCCGCTGCTCCCACTGTTTACGAAGCCCTCTGGCTGTGTTCTTATAGACTTTCTCTTCTAAATCAGTGTTTAGAAAAGTAGTCAGGGCACCCAACCACCAGATATCGTAGTCATGGTATGTAGCAATGTCAAGTAGGATCCGGATGGACTTAAGCATAGTCACTTGGAAAAGGTTTCATCATTATCCATGCCTGGTTGATGACCAAAACCTTTAATAAGCCTAGCTTTGAAAGTCTCAACTTTTCCATCTATACCAAGTAATCTTCTCAAGATATACTTGCTCCTGATGGGGATTTAACCCTTCAGATATAGCAACCAAAGTCCATACTTTGCTGGTGTACATGGATTCCATCTCAGATCGCTAAGCATCCAGCCATTCTTACAGAGTCCCTACTCTCGATGGCCTGCTCGAAACTAGTTGGGTCATCATCTCATGATGCAATCCTTGCTCCCACTGTCATCGAGAAACCGAAGTATCTCTCAAGCAGGTGAGGAGCCCTGCTAGATCGGCAGAGAGGCTGAGGTTCGTCGGGAACTATTGAATCCTTTGGTTCTGTCAAATCATCAGCTGCAGTTTGTATAGCTGGAACATTTCCAGTTCTACATTACAGACCTTGCCTTGAGCTTGTCCGGATTTTGCTTTTAGACATAGGCCGGTCAAGCCCAAATCTTAACTAGCTTAAGACATGGGCTCTTCCCTTTCCATATCATATATGAAGCGGTAGGCAACTGATTTGATTGGAACCCTATTCAATAGGTATGCAGCTTCTCAAGCGCATAACTCCCAAAAGGAAATAGGTAACTCAGTAGTACTCATCATAGAGCGCACCTTATCATATAGGGTGTGATTGCTCCGCCCCGATATACCATCGTGCTATGGTGTATACAGAGGAGTAATGCTGAGAGAGAATCTCATTCTCCTTAGAATGGTCCAAGGATTCCATGCACAAGTATTCTCCTCCCTGATCTCATCATAGGACATAATACTTATACCCGTATTTTGGTTCTCTACTTCCAACTTATATTCTGTGACTACCTCAAAAGCTTCAGACTTATGTTTCAACAGGAACATACGACTGAATCTTGAGAGATTATCAGAGAATATAATGAAGTATAAAGAACCAGTCCTGGCATGTGTAGACAGGAGACCTTACATACATCATCATGTATCAGTCCCAAGAGTTTACTAACTCTTCCTCTGTTTCCAATAAACAGAGCTATGGTCATCTTATCTTTGTGACATGACTGGCAAGTTTCACAAGATGTAAATTCAAACTGATTTAAATATACATCGAAATGTAACTTCAGCCAGTCGGGTGGCATTGATATGACCTAGTCTACAATGCCTCAAGAAGAATTCGTTCATTTCTGAACTCTTCCTCTTGTGTGTGTTCTGTATACGAGGAACTGTAGTTTGATTTAGAACGTCAATGCTTTTAGATAACGTGCCTGAACTGATCAACTTTTGATATAGGAAATGTTCAAAACATTATCCATCAATACAAAATTTTATCAATTCTTTACTAATAAAGAGACTGATATGATTTTGTATATCAGGTTCGGTATCTAATAGCATTTGTTCAGAATCAATGTATTCGTAATACAGGGTGACAGTGACCAACAGACTTGGCTGCAACACTTGCCCCGTTTTCTGCCTTATGAAACTTATCACCCGTTCTCAGTTTTTCTACCTTTTTGTAGCCCTATGTAACAGATTACATATCTGGGATCCTGATCCGGTATCATATACCCAGGATGCAGAGGATACTGAGAAACAGTTCTTTGTAATGAACACACCCGAAGGAGATGCATCATATGCACTTTCTTCGTTTGGGCGGCATAGGAATTCTGGTATTCCCCAATTTCCTGCTCTGTCTTATAACAATTATAAGTTGGAGCGGGACCAACGTTCCCCAGCTCAGTATAACAAGCGGGTTCGGTCAATACATCCATATTATTATCTTGATTAAGGTGTGATATGGTCGCTACCAGGAGAGAGAGAGAAGAAAACACTCTGCGTGCGCTCTTGCAAGATCAGATTGGTTATATATTTTATCTAATCAGGATGGCTCCCACTGTTTTTTATCAAATCTTCCTTCAAACCTTAAAAGGAAAGACTAGCCGGGATTAATTACACTCTACAAGTTCGCCAATCTTTCAGCCAGGCCAGTGTCGGTACTTTGAGGGAGGTTTCCCGTGCTTTCGCACAGACCTAATTACAGTAAACCTCGTTTTCCCAGAGGCGTAACCCCGTTGACACCTTTCTAGACACCTACTTGATCGGCTAATTGCAAAGTGCAAAACTCTCCCAGGAGTAACAATTACTCGCAGTGGGTATCGGGATCCAACTATCATATAGAAGGTATGCAATCTCATTGCAAGTTTCAATACTTGAAACTCCCGATAATGGTTTTTACCCCTAGCACTTATGACCTTAACTAAGGTCAACAAATCATAAGTACTAGTCAAGTTCTACCCGTCATTTCGTGATTAATTAGACCCACCCACATGACCCTTAACTAAGGTCAACAAAGTCACGCGACTGTCCTAACTAATCGCATCATATGCGGTGTAGGAAGACATCACTTAGCTACCGTACACTGTGCCTTGACTATGGTCAACAAACACAGCACGAATACTAAGTACTCTACTTTCTAAAATGACGGAGGGTTGCGAATGGTTTTTGTGAAAACCTTTAATGCTTTGAACTTGATCTCGTTGCGGAATCAAATGGTTTTTAAATGGAATGTTTTCGAGGCTTTTCTAGTTTTGCTAAAGGGGTCACTCCCGGTGAAGGGATCGTCGGCCCTTTCCTCGTCGAATGAGGTGCGGGATATATCATATATATCACTGTGCAAAGCGGAAACTATAGAAGCGATCAAAGACAAACCGAGGGTTGTAGCATCTGCCAGTTATTGCTAAAGGAGTCACTCCCGGTGAAGGGATCTCGGTCCTTTCCTCATCGAATAAGGTGCAGGATGTTCTATAATGAACACCGCGATGCAAAGCAAGAACTGTAGCTATCTGTTTTATTTTGAAATTCGATTCCACAACATCAATTAGGTTTATTTTCTTTCATTAATCTCATTAATGAATATCCCATCATTAAGGTCCACCTAAACATCACAGATAAATATAACGTACGCTTATGCCATCCGCATTCGCCTCGATGTCCCGTCGTGCACCGTTAGGTTAGGTAACTAACGGCAGAGCGGGGCAGGGCTAGCGCGGGTGTAAAACATAAGTAACGTCTATATAATATATCATATATACTATAATATCTGTCACAGAACATCATATGATCACATCACAGATAAATCACAGAAGAAGAAACATATGAAATATTGGATATACTAGGACGTCCGTGTTTTCAATACGAGCCAGTATAAAACACGGATTCCACGGTCGTGATGAACAGCCAATCCCACACCCCTAGACCCCTACGAGAGCGGCAAGCAACCCTACCAATTCTAGGGTTAGGAGACCCGGACTCGACTCCTCGAGATGGTCTCCCACTGGTCCCTAGAACCCGGTTACTTGTGCTCCCCTCCTTGGGTCTATCCTAGTGCAGAAAAGTAAATAATATACAAATAGTGACAACATCCGCAACCTGGAAGTGCCCCAATAAAAGAATATTACATACAAGTTTTTACATGAATGAAAATGAAAAACACTCATCTCACACAAAAAAACCCCTTGCTATTCAAACACGACGATCCAATATAACATATCCAGCAACACATAATATCACATGTCATCAACGTAAGTAAATATGCGCATCCTAATTGTCGTTGACATATAGCAACGAAACCGGCGATATCACATATTACACTTACGGTCACAGAAAAGAAAGTGTAAAACTACAACAGTTGGAATCCGCAACCACCTCAGACATCGCATGCCTGACGAAATGAATTCTTTAGACATCGCATGCCTAACAATTATAAACCCCGTATTTTAGTCTCAAAATCAAAAACTCTTTTCAATATCAAGTCGGGCAATTCAACAAGATTCCCGACATTTTGATCGAATGCTCGTCGCAAACTTCAGTAGGCGGCCGCACCCCCGACGCCGTCGACGAAGTGAACCAAGGCGGAATACCGCTGCCGCGAGCATCCGAACGGATGCTTTCGGCGACGGGGTTCTCCTACAGTCACTCGATCGGGGCTATGGGGTGAGGCTGTCTATTAAGTTTACCCGGCGAGCATCCGCGTACGCTACGTGATTGCGACAGACTTTTGATCACATCAAAATTTCGTGGCAACCGATCAATTGAGACTAAACTGCTATGTTTATAATATTCATTCCGTTATCTCATAACTACTTATGAATTCCAATTATTGTATCACATTCCGGATAAATAGAAAATGCTAAACCTTTCGATCGAACAATCGAACACCCAAGTTTTCCCGAAACAGATCAACACATGAAATAAGTCTAACAACATTCAGTTCGTGCCTCAGTACCAACGGTCCAGTCGTAGAAGGGTCAAGCCAACGCCTCACATGTGGCATGCCGTACTGCCCCAAACCCGAAGGTTCAAAGGGCAGTTCAAGATGGTCACATAATCGAGTTAAGGTTTGTTGTCTTCTAGAGGGTCCATTGCGTTACTTGCACTACTTAGAATGTCGTTAAACTACGGAAAAATCCAACACTTGGAAATTTCCCGACAGGGGAAAAATTGGGTATTTATATCCGGTCGAACTTTTTAACATATTCTAAAATACCCGGAAAAACACACTGACAAAATTAGACAATCCGATCGATACACTGAGTTCCCAATACAACCCAGAAAATAAAACTCTGGAATAAATATTAAAATATTCCCAGGAAAACCAGCACTAAAAACTAGGAGTTACTGTGAAAAGTTAAACAGATGATGGGACAACTTGGCCGCGGAACCGCCGCACAAGCCATGCTTGTGCCGCGGTTCCGCCGCACTCCAGAGGAATTATGCTCTCGAATTTCACAGTAATTCTTAGGAATACCTGCTGATTTTTCTGCATATTTTTAATTCACAAAAATCCACGAATTTCAAAAAAGTCCAGAGAGCATGTTAAAATCGGGGTTTCGGGTCGATCGGACTTCTAACTCCGTCTACGCATCGCCTAAGGCTCTAGCTAGGCTCTGATACCACTGTAGGCTTCCTAGGCACACTAATGAAGTCTCACAAGTGATCATCCATGCCAATTTCTAAAAATTACGGTGCCGAGAAACCCTTGAAATTTTACATGTGCCGAGAAAACCTAATACAGATCGTTAACTAGATATATAGGCGATGCAAGCAAGTAAACGGAAATATAGCTAAAGGGAAGGGGCTACAACCTTTGTAAATCCGGTCCTCCACCTCCTAGGCTCCGTGATGAAGTCCTCTCCGCTGTCCAAATCGAACCATGGCTCTAGCGTCGGCTTCATCGGAGAAAAAGCGGGCTAGGTCGTCGACGACGATGCCGAAGATGATCTACGTCGAGGCATCGCTAGATCAAGCTCCAACTTCACCAAGTCAAGAAAACTTGTGAAGAAAACACCCTATACTACTTGGCAAGAGGTAGAGGATGAAGAAATAGGAAGTGGGTAGACTTTAGATTTGGATTTCTCACACTTTTCATCAATCACCATTGATGTAGTAAGCTTTCTTCATGGAAGAAGAAGATGATGAAGAAGAAGAAGATATGATAAGTATATTTAAAATAGATAAAAATATGAATACTTATCATAATCTTACCCTTGGTTAAGTGTAGAGAATCAACTAGGGTTAGTGAATGGTTAGGTTTTGTAGATGAAGACAAAATGGTCAAAGCTTCTTGAAGCTTCAAAGAAAGCAACAAAACAATCAACCATTTTATTTTCATTCCAAATGAAGAATGAATAAATAAATAAATAGTTAATAAATACAAAACCCTAACCATTACACAACCATGGTTTAATCATACACTTAACTAAGTATGCATGTATCATCAAACATGATACAATCACGTGCACAAAAATATATCACATATATAACTTGCACAATTCAAGTGAGAAAATCCATTTAAAGTGAACCAATACTAGTTAATGCAAAGTAATATATCAAATACATAATTATACATTAAATCATTAAATCAACACTTGATTTAACGATCCGGTCATATCGTATATAACCGACTAGTATCCAATGTATCGGCTTATCGAATCAATCCTTGATTCGATAACTAGGTTATATCGCATACAACCAATCGATACATTCATCGCGAGAATGAAATACGGTATCACATACACGCATTATTCTCAGTCCCGCACATATCTCATATGCGCTCTTATTTCGTTTCGCTTGAGCTAGGAAACCTCTGTGTAGGACTCTAAAGACTCGTCAATACGCCGGCAGCAGATGATGATCATATCAAACACCCACAAGCCGCAAGCGGTCTGCTAAACGTAACGGCCACCCGGGTATTGAGCGATCAGAAGATCGACGAGCAAGCCCGCTCACACTCCTGTGAATCCAACCAGTAACACTTACCGTACAGTCCGGTCTGTTCGTCTGATATGTCGCATATCTCGCCTAGGGGTGGTAAACGTCAGACCCCAATAGCTCGATAAGTCATGCCGACGTGAAGTCCATGACATGTGTGAAACTACTGATAACTCTTACCAGTATATCACTGCAACCCTGGCCAGGGATTTCCTGTTATGGCCAGTCGAGCATAGCGCAACATCAACCCCCAATACCGGGAGAGACGAATCCCCTCCTATCGCTCATTGCCTCCATGTGAATCGGGACTGTACCCAAAAACCACCTGTTTGCACGACTCAGTAGAGCCGTGGTAGGGTGGAAATCAAAGCACAGTGGGAGACACACAAGACTCTATGACGATCTCGGGTCAACAGACTAAGCTGTACCAGTGTCACCAGAGAACTGCCATCTGACGTGAGGTATAATACCATCTGGGAGTTCTCGGCGAGTCCGTTCAGTGTACCCAGTCTCCACTGAGCACCCGCATACCATCTTCGATGTCAAACACCAATGGATATGGGATCATCCATCGCCCATCGCATGGGTCGAGAAGATATGCGCTAGTGTACTCTGGAATATCGATGCCCCGTCTCGATATTCCCTCGACTAGGAACATTTCAAGGATGTACTCATGGACTACCCAGGCCCCACTAGTATGATCTACATCATAGTCCTGGAAGTCGAGTACACATCCTAAGGGCTTTATCAACATGTAACAGAGAGACAGAAAGTATACACGTTAAGATAAAGAGCAACCAGATAGCGTACTATCATGTCGAGCAAGAAAGTCCTACCTATATATGTCCCAGCATCCACTACAATATACATCCAATGTACAGTAATGGCCTCTAGGGCATACATATAATTAACAGTCACAACCACGCAAGCAGTATAATATACAACGCCGAATGGCGAGGATCAAAACTCAAAGGAAAACTCAAAATCATCATGAAAACCATAATACTACAACGCGCGACTCTAAGGCCGAAATAATACATAACTGGTTTTCTATGTCTGAATAATATACATGTTTGGTTGATGGAATTACTAGATACAACTAAATAATACATATACAATGGTGGTTCTGATGCAAAAGAACCCAGCTACCAAAGCAAATCACCCGTAAGGAAAGCAATGTACCAGAAAAGCCACGATGAAACCTGTACGGCAAAACCTGCAAGAAATGTGGCACAACGGGGGTGAGTTGCCAACTCGTGAATAGAAAACATCACAGAGCAGAAATCATATGTATGACACAATCCTAGGTCAATACGATCAAATATATATAAACCTCAAATGAATAAGTCTGAAGTATGATAAGGTGGCAATGTAACATCTATACATGAGTGTGGTGCCAAGTGCTCGCGCCAGTGCCTCAAGTAATAACATATCATAAATATGAGGTATGATCAATGTCGACTATATCATGAAGTCTATGAATATGTGGATATCATCCAACTGTGTGATCAATATCATCAATATCAATATATGTAGGTGGAAATCGTCCACGTGTCACCCAATGACAATAAGCATCATGCATGTAAATATCATAAACATATGCATGGAAGTATGAGGATGTAAATCAAGATGTGTCGCTCGCGACATATCAAAATCATGGAACCTGAGTGTCAAGCATCGACACTCGAAAACATCATGAAACCTGTGCCTAGCATCGACACGTAAATCCTTATATACATAGGGCTCCGTCAGTCTGGATCGGCCTATCCCATCTCTCAACTCCGATCGGTATCCCCCAGATATCCGCCGAGCTCAACACAATCACCGGTGGGTAGTACTCCCCTGCCAGGCTCACCGTCCAACATATACGAGTCTTCTTTCCCCGGAGTACCTCACCGGGTCTACCATGTACCCGCAACCGGTGCCTACCACTCCTCGAATCGGGTATACTCACACAAGCTCTCAGGAACCGAGAAAACTCATGGTGGACGCACTAAAATATCATATCAAGAGAAACCGGGTTTTTAAAACAGTGCGTATTTTCTTAAAATAATACCACGGTTCTCAAATCCAGAAATTCCATAAATCCAAACTCAATGCGTAAATCCATGCAATGTGTCGTATGACACTAAGAGTAAAAAGGGGAAACTGCTCTTTTAAAAGAATCCAGTTTTGAAAATATCTCATGCGGTCCCTATTCTCTTGAAATCAAGTCAATATCATCCATATATATAACATGTGTATGTATGTAGGTATGGATGTGCAAATGGATATATACGCGAATATGAGTGTAGCACTACTATGAAAATACAGTGTGCATGTGTGCAAGTAGGAATATATCAATATATATGTACACTGGTATGAATATACAGTGTGTATGTGCGCAAGTATGAAGATATCAATATATGTGTGCACTGGTACGAATATACAGTGTGCATGTGCGCAAGTATGAAGATATCAATATATGTGTGCACTGGTACGAATATACAGTGTGCATGTGCGCAAGTATGAAGATATCAATATATGTGTGCACTGGTATGAATATACAGTGTGCATGTGCGCAAGTATGAAGATATTAATATATTTGTGCACTGGTATGCCATGCAACAGTAAGAATATGCGGCAAATGAATAATAAACACAACAGCGTAGTATCTACATCAATGTATCCATGTCATACAGTTTTGCCATTTGAAAGAAGACGAATCGGGGTTTTTAGGAAAATAAGGGCTACGGTATTTTTAAGAAAAGATGTGTCTTTTGAAAATATCCGTAGAATCCCTTTGCCTGTCTTTAAAGTACTCCCGATTCGTTAGTTTTTGAAATAGGTATGGCATCGGCCTAGCCTAACATCTACTAGCAAAACTACAGCTCTGACTAACAAGTCAATCGGGAGGGGTATGGAAACCACCTAAATCTGAGTCGATATATATATATATATATATATATATATATAATAGTCGGTGATCCCGCCTCAAAGGTATCGCGTACGATACAATATCATATGACATCCTCGAGTCATGAGTGCGGATCTATCATCAATATAAAGATCGTACGGTAAATTATCGTACGGCATCCCAAAAGCTGGGTACGGGTCAATATCACATTCATCTCATCAATTATCTGGTATCCTTATCATCATATCTCATGATCTGGGGTACTGATCTAAGTCTGGTACAAATCGATACCATCTATATAATATAAATGCGTGTGTAAAACACACGTCCCAAGGCCCGCTAAAATCACATATCGTATCCCAAATACGCATCACATCATATCACCGATCTCATGGCACTATGCCCAATATCATCGACTCATCTCCAAATATTATCCACTATCCTCATCATCTAGGTATAAATATAACCAAGAAGCATGTGTGTGCGTGTAGGTGTAAACCTATTCTAGGGTTCGCAACCAGGAAACTATACTAGTTTACTTCTAAACCATAATCTATCCATAGTACACCTAATCACATCTAGAATATCCATAACACACTTAGCGCTATCATACATATATATATATATATATATATATAGTATATATATAGTATACTAAATATCGAACTGCGGGGGTGCTATACGCCATCCACCCGACTTCCCCCGTAGATATAATCTACTCACTTTGAATCCTGCGTGTCGGTGTCGATGTCGCCTTCATCTTCTTCATCGTCTCGAATCATTATGGGGGTACCTACATGTCACACGTATCGCATTGCATTAAAACCAAATCGAAACCAAATTGACACGCGAAAACCAAAACGATACACTTAAAAGCTTATAGGTTAGAACCTATAGGTACGCTTTCAAAACTATCAAACAATCCTCGATATCGTCGTACAAACGCCAAGTATCCAAGGTAAAACGCAAATATACAAATCCAGAATTTAAAATATGCAATACGAAAACACGAATCAAAACAACAACTATAGAAAAGGGTCCCAGATTTCACCCTAGGTCAAATTAGACAATTTTGCACATACCAAGAGTCTAGTGTATATGAAATATAGATTCAAAACCAACACGTACCAAAATGGTGGGACCCAGGCCGCAATTTGCGGCCAATTGGATTAAATCTGCGGCCTGTCTGGGGAATTAGGGGCTAGGGTTTTGGTGGTAGCTTCCTAGGAGCCTGCATGTATCACTGTTCAAGCAAAATAATTTTCAGAGTCTCGGGGTGATAGCAGATTTCATTTAACCCTCACAGATTCCATAATTTCCCGATATCGGCTTTTCTAAATCCGTATTCCGGGTTTCTAGTCTCTGTTTTAGGCCTGAATTCTAGCACTAGGGTTTTGTGTGGCCTCTACTGAGCTTAATTATCCATCACCACTCTCACTTCCCATTAACCCAAACTAGAGTTTTCCTAAGTCCTCAAGACCACTCGATATCGACATGAAACAAGTATGGATGCATAAGAATTAAAACACTACTCTAATGGTGCAGAAATTACCTTCTTTGGCAACTCAAGAAAATTCTTGAGTTGCTCAAAGTTCTCAAAATCTTCTCTTTCTTGGTCCATGGGGTAGCTAGTGAGCTTGTGCATCCTTTTTGTGAAAAGGGAATGGGGGTTTGAAGTGTTTTTCATGGGGTTTTGAGAGGTTGAAGATGGAGGAGGAGAAGGGGACAGCAGCAGCAGCAGCATGGAGAGAGAGAGAGAGGTAAATGAGTGAAATGATAATGGGGGATGGCTCAAGACCAAGTCAACATAAATCCTCACCTTTCTCTCTCTAACCCATACCTCAATATAATATTTTTTTCTTTTCTTTTCTAATTCCCTTCTCTCCTCAATAGTAACCCAAAACAAATACCATACACCCCTAATCATGTAGGAAATGTAACAAGTGTAAAAAAAAGATATGGTGCATGTTTATACAAAACAAGCTTAAAACGCGATTAGCGATTTTTAATCGCGATTAGCACTAAATTAACATATAATTAATCATAAAACTTAAAAAATTGCATAATTTACATAAAACACCCTCTTTCAAATAATTTCTATAATTTTCTAAATTTTTCCCAAATTTATCGGTATTTAATTATACTGCCTTATTAAAATATTCAATATTTTATTATTAAATTATAAAAATTCCCAAAAATAATATTTTATTTTTTTTGAAATGTTACATTAAACCCACTGCCAGCGTATTGACGAGTCTTTAGAGTCCCACACAGAGGGTTTCCCTACTTCGGGCGAAACGATATAGATGCCGTATGGTTTTATGGCAGGGTTCGATCATATACGTGTACTTGTGCACGGATGATGTTTGAACGGATAATACTAGTGGGCGTTGGTTTAAACCGGATGCTAGTATTATATTGTTGGATTATTTTCGTCTCATTGTATTTGTATTCTTCGGAATACGGATGCGGGTATGTATATACGAATGATGTGTATTCTTCTAATTTCTTACAAGATTACTATTAGAAGATTACACCTCATTATGGTTTATACCTTTTTAAATTAAAAGGTTATTGAGGTGTAGGATGAGGTGTTTATTGCATTTTTTGTGGCATGGCTTATTAGTGACCCATGGTTATTTTTCTAAGCATGATTAAGTTTTTGTTTGTTGTGAGATTTTGTTTACTTGAGATATTTTTGGTTGACTCTAGATATTTTGGAGTCATGGGATATTTATGTGGATGGCTTCAATTATTGATAAGAATTAACACAAAAAGAAATCTCACAACAAAGAAAAAGGAGACTTAGCCATTTTCTTTCTTGAGTTGTCTCACTCTCATCCTCATGGCATTTTCTTCTACCTCCACCCAAACCCTCTCATGTGTTGAGAAATCTTAGGTGTCTCGAGACAAATTAATCCTTCATCACTTTCTATTTCTTCTACGGTAACTAGTGTAGCGATCTAGGTACCCTAATTACCTCGAATATGAGGTTGGAGCTCGATTCATAGACTCTCGGGTGGATCATCTTCGATGAAGGGAGACCGGAGATCAAGCTTGATCTCCGAGGCCTCTAGGAGTTTGGGAAGATGGTTCAAGACCGAAGGACACGGATCATTCGGTATAATCATTCTAACTCCTTTACATGTTTTGTTATCTAGGGTTTATGGGTCGATCCGGATTATAGGGTTGTGTTAGCGCCGGCTTTTGAAATTTTTTGTTCCGTATTTGACCACGGATTGATGGCCGGGGCGCTTGCATAACCCAACAATTGGACATGCTATAAAAGTTGTAGCACCCTAACTTGCTCTCTTGAGTTTTCTATTTCTTTTGTTTGTTGCAATTATATTGCAAATGTTTGATCTTGGGTTTGCATTTGGTGCTATTGTTTCAAAATTATTGTTTGATATTTCTGCCACGGTCCGCGAATATCGCAACCCCAGGACCGAATGCTAAAATATGTAAAGTAATGTTAATTATTATCTCACATTAGGAAGAGCCTTTATGAACAATTGGTACGATAGTAGTTTGATTTTTAAATTAAAATTTTCAATTGATTAATTACGAATTAAATAAGATTGACAATTGGTTCTCGATGTGAGACCCAATTGGTCCCACCTTAAAACTTTAAGGTAGAAGAGCAAACAAAAACAAAGAAGATAATAAGTAATATAACATAATATGTTGTGTAAGGGAATTTAGTCCCACATTAGAAAAATAGGGAAAACGTATTGTACCAAAACCTAACCAATTAAAATAAACTATTTTAAAATAAAAACTAAATCAAAACCGTTAGAAATTAACAGAGTTAGCGGAATATTCTTGGAATATTCTCTTTTTGATCGATGTGGGGCTTTTTGGCGGAGGTTAAAAGAAGTGGGGGCTTTTTTGTAACTCACGGAAAGAGGGGGAATTTATTGTAAATAGCTAACTTTTAGGAGGATTTTATGTAAAAAAATCCTTTTAGTAATTAGCCAAGTATTGAGGGACCATTTGGTTAAAAGCCCAAATAGAAATCTTTTTATCTGATGTTTAGTCATATCGGATCCAACTCCAGTAGTCCAACCCGATCCGACCCGTTTATCATCACCCCCTTATTTATTTCCCCATCTCCAAGCAAAAGACCTCCCTTTCTTCCCCTAAGGGCCTGTTTGGTTGCAGGATTATGGGTTTGGATTAGGATTTTGGATTGTGGAATCCTAGGATTCCACAATTTTGTGTTTGGTTGCAGGATTAGGATTTCTAGGATTCCTTTGTTTTATATGGGGGGCCCACCACAAAAGAAGGATTCATGAATCCTAAAAATTTTCATGGATTCTCAAGGATTTGGCACTATTCATTGTACTTTAGATGGGGCCCATGCACTTTATTTATTTAACAATCCTCTCTCTCTATCTCTCTCTAAAATCCTCAAATCCAAATCCTATTTTTTTTCCAACAACCAAACAAAGATTACAAGGATCTACAAATCCAGATCTACAAATCCAAAACCAACCAAACAACAAATTACCAAATCCAGAAATTTCAACCGTACTATTTTTGGAATCCAAATTCCATAATCCTGCAACCAAACAGCCCCTAAATGAATAAATCGCCGCCGCTTCGCCTTCGAAGCTCCTCTTCAATCCGAGGAGAACGAAGCAGCAGAAAGACATCGCCATGGCGTCGGTTTCACCACAAGAGACCTCAGATGGCCCCGTCCACAGCCTCATCAACAAAAAGCTCCGAGCTTTGAAGAAGAAGCACACCCGCATCCTACAACTCGAAGAGTCTCAAGCCCTAGGCAAAACCTTAAACAAGGAGCAAGTGGACCTCCTCAAATCGAAACCCTTGATCTCCGTTCTCATCGAAGAGTACGAGAAGCTGCGCCAGCCTCTCTCCACCGCTCTCCAAGAAGAGCTATCTCGCTTCTCCCCTCCTCCGACCCCGGCTCAAAACCCTAGAAACCCTAAAAGCGAGGATTTTGAGGATCTCCTTCGGCTTCTCTACTTCGGGTGCTTGTTTGATGTGAAGTCGCAGAGCGAGTTAACATCGACGCTGCTGACGAGGACGCATGAGAGGGGATGCTGCTTGACGTACGATTATGTCACCGATGAGGCCACGGATTTGCTTGGGGAGAGCGATTTGGATATGATTTCGGCTTTGAGTGGTTTGCTCACTTCGCGGCCTGTTTACTCTGGGGTTTCGCATGAGAATGCGCTTGAGGGATGCATTGAGCACGCAAAGCTCTGGCTTCAAAAGTCGGAGGAGCCTATTGCACCAGGAGCATCGGTTACATGTATGATTTTGAATTATCTGATTTATAAAGTGACGTTTTTTTATTATATTTGAATAAGGTTTTGATTTGGGGTTTGTTTGTTTTGATAGATGCTCGGTTGAGGGAGAAGTTAAATAAGATAATGGCTTTGGACTACTTCACTATGACGCCGGAGATGAAAGCGCGGTGGATGTGGCTGCGGCGGTGGGGAAGTATAATAGCAGTGTCCTGAAGCAGGAGGATCTTCAGATTGATGGCGGTCATGCACATTATGAGCACAAGGTGATTTCTTATATTGCGACTGATTATTTAACTAATATCTGGATGTATTGTCTTCTTTTGTTGGATGCATCTTCATTCATGATGTTGGTATTTTATATATGCAGTCTTGTAGTGTGTAGCGCATTGTCTTTGTCCGCCCATTCATGCATGTATATTGGACAATATGCATAACGCAGCGGCATAAATGAGTTTAGTGATGACGGACATAACCCTGATGTTTTTGAAATATTGAGATCGGGTAGAATTGTAGGAATTGTGGCCTATAGTGTTTCTCCACTTCAACTAGAATACGTAGGTCCTGTTTGTGCTTAGCAACGAGTATAACATAAATTGATTATGTGGCTCTTAAACAGCATATTTTATTATTCTTGCTTTTGGTAATTTCTTTTAGAACTGTTTGTCTTCATGTTCTATTTGTTTAGTTCCTCACAATTCATAAGTTCTAAGACATTATGATACCCATGACTAATATATGTGGATGTGGGCTTAGTGAAAAATAATTGTAGTGTATGTGCATTTTGAAACATACATAACACGGAATCACACATTTGTTTAACTAATTTTTTTTTGCATTTAAAAGAAAAATACATTAGATTGTACTGCATTGCTACACAATGTGAAGCTCGTTTTCTTAATCCATGCCTATGTATTCAATTTGTCTAAACCTTATATTACTTTTAAAAATAATATCTGCCAATTGTCCCTACTAGCTATCACAGTGGCTAAATTGCAAACTATTGTTTTGACCCCCCTTTCTTGTGGTAGTATGTAATCAACTTTTCTCTTTCAGACTATTAAGTTTTTAAAAAAAAAAATTATTTTATCCACCATTTAAGGATAATTCTTGTCTAGCTTGTGCCATAAGTTACACCTTTTTCCTAGAATAAAATGCTTCGAAGATATGTTCTCGTGATAAGCGATCTATTTAGAGGTTGAGAAGCAGATATTCATCTATAATGATGGATGGCTTGGGAGATATGGGGTTTGGGTGATAAGGCATGCGATTACATTTGGAGCAGGTAAATGCTGCAGTGTACAGATTATGAGGAGTAATTTAAAATTTTGGAAGCATTTCACAATGAAAATGAACGCCTTTGAGTTGCAAAGAGAGTACTAAGGTGGGTTTGAGCTACAAGGTCGGGTCAACCTCACCAAACTTACATTTTAGTAGGCTTTTTTTGGGTGTTATGTGAGGGGCTCTTCAGCAACTTATTATGTTTTTAGGCCATGGTTTTGAAAAGCGCTCAAGCATCTGCGTAAGTGGTTTTTAGGCATTGGCCACTCTGTCTATTCCTGATGAAGTGGCTTGTTTTGCTCAGCCTATTGACTTAAATCCAATCTTCTTATATATTGTAAAGTACATCGTGCAGTATAGTTTGGTAACGGTTACAAACTTTATTATCCTCCTCTCATCCTATACATGTTTCTTATAAAAATCAATAATACATGTTCCATAGTTGTACTTCATCTCCATTCGACTATTACTTGAACATCCCTTTCCATCAATGTTAATGGTCACCATTAACCGCATTCGCTCTTTTTGGGTCTGTTGAATCAATACAAAGGATGCTTCAATTTTACTAAATAAAGTTTAGTATAAGCAAAGATTTGAACCAATATTTAAGCTTTGACAAACTTTTTTAAACTATTAGAAAGCTGATCAGCATTCAATTCCTCTATCAGCTCTTTAAACGGCCATTAAAGTGATTAAGTCAATTGGTTGCCCTGTTAGTTTCCCCTTTTGATGAAACACTGTTTTAGGTGCCTTAGATCTGGATCGGTCTGCAAATGTCATTTGTGATCTAGGGATAACAGGCAATCACAGACTTAATATTTCTTATGAAATTCTTTATACTAGGATTGGTTGGTGAAACGTTTTTCTGGCAGGAGTTGGGCAACCTTTTGATGCTTCCAATAATTTATGCTAGATGATAGAAGTTAAAACTTTCGATATTCCACATCTGCTAGTTTTCATGGTTTTGAATATAATATCTTAGCCATTTACTGGAGTCTATGATCCATTAAGATGTTGAGCTTGCTGTTAGCCTCAGCAATCAGCATTTAATTAGCAAGCTGCATGTTATTATTTGTAGACTGTGGCCACTAACCTTTTCTGTTCATCCCAGCTGGCCAACCTTTTGCTGGTTCAGCGTCCTAATTATCTCTGTTCGATGACATCACCAGTGGGAATATCAGAATTCTCTAGCTATCTGGTAGTATCTTCATATATTGAAAATGTAATTCTGGTAGTTGTAGGGTTGCCCTTTACTTTCCTTGTGCGAATTTGAAAGTTTCTGCCATAACAAGGAACGCTGTATCCTATCTTTATCTTTTTGGTAGTATAGTAAAGCAGTGGGGTTTAATTATAATTACCCGTCTAATTGCAGATTGTTCTGTTCTGTTTTGAATGTATCCATTTAATCGTGTATATAATTTCAATTTAGTGGCAGCACATCTATGTTGTTATAGCATGTGATTACCCAATACAGTCTTAGATTTGGATGCAATTTCAACCTTTCCCTAGCTACAAGCAAGGCCTGAGCTATCGAAATTTAATGTTAGAATTCAAGCAAGTGATATAATCATTCCTCACTGGAGTAACCTTTTTCATGTGATTTTTTTTTGATTCTACGAGTTTCAATTGGATATCCTTTCCCTTCCAAATCTACACTTATTTACACTATAAAGTTAATACGAATTGATAGTTTTGTAAGGTGTTTTTCGTCACCCCATTGAGATGGAAATACGCGCGCGCTTGTCAGGCGTACTACAGATTCCCCCTGTCTAGGGTAGGCCGGGGTTTATTGATTGTGGGGATCCGGATCTCCGGCAACCGCGGACTAAGCTGCCGTTAATTACCCCTCGCCTTGGGAGCGAGGGAACCTCCGATTGACGGGTTAAACTGGTCATGCGAACTCAATGTGCAGTGTACGTGTGTTTTGTTTTGGAGGGGGCTTGGATATATCGGGAGCCACGCGGAGTTTTTACGGGGGTCCCGCTACCCGGATAGCGGGCTGGGGGTCAAGGGGGCTAGCAGCCCCCTTGCGGGATGCGGGGCAGCGCCCCGGCCCAAAATTTTTTTGGGAGGGACAGTGTTGTGGAGTGTGTGTATCTCTATATATATATGTATACATATATAAAAAAGGGAAAAAGCGCCCAAAGGACGTGTGGGGCCAGCGCTTTGAGCGCTGTGCGCTTAGGTGCTGTGCGCTTAGGCGCCAGCGCACCACGTGTCGGCACGTGGGCGCTTGGCGCTTGAGCACCAGGCGCTCGAGCGCCAGCGCGCCACGTGTCGGCACATGGGCGCCAGGGCGCCACGTGTCGGCGCTTGGCGCTTGAGCGCTGGGCGCTCGAGCACTAGCGTGCCACGTGTCGGCACGTGGGCGCTCGAGCGCTAGCGCGCCAAGTGTCGGCACGTGGGCGTTTGAGCGCAAGACGCTCGGGCGCCGGTGCGAAATAGGGGATTTTTAGCCGCAGAAATAGGATTTAAAATCTCGAAAGAGGATTTAGGGTGGAGTTAAACTCCTAAGATGTTTTGGAGTTGATGAAAGGGGTTCTTCTTTGGAGCCCTGGGTCTTCCCAAAAATGGGATTTTCGGAGATGTGCTTCCTTCTTCCTCCTCTGTTGGCAGGATCTTGAAGATCAAGAGATGTGAGATTTGAAAATGCTCTTCTTTTTGAGATCTAATGGTAGATCCAAGTTCCCCTTTATAGGTTTTGTGGTGAAAAACTATTTAGTTTTATAAAATGAAGAGTAAAACTCTTGATTTAATTCAAAAAAAGAAGAAGGTTTTAGAACCTTGAGGAAGGAGAGATCTCAGATCTAAATTTTTTTTTTGGAGAGAGAAAAAGTTATTGAGATATTTCATTATTCTTGCCTTTATAGGCTATACACTTTACATATAGCTCCCTGGGCTTTTCAAAATGGCATTTTGCCTATCCCATGTCTCATGTGCCATTTCTTTTTGCACATAAGCCATGAGCTTTACAAAAATTTGGCTTTATGCCCATTTTCTTACATTTATTCATAAAATAAAATAAAAGAAATACAATAAAATTATTTATTACAAAATTTTTATTTTGGCATGGGGGAGGCCGGCCGCTTCATGTTCGGGCTCGCTCCGGGCATGGGCCAACTTGATCTGGGCTTGGGCCCACTTGGCTTGGGGTTGACTTTGATTTTGGCTTGGTCAACTGGGGGGCAAATTTTTACCCCAACAAATTGCCCATATCAATAAATGCACACCACATATGTGGGTCGTGTGCATGAAATTGATGGATCTTCTTTGAGGGGACTTGATTTGGTTCCCGCTTTCTGGGAGGCTGGCACTGCCCTTTTTAATACATGGACGGTCGATTCTGCCCTTTTTGCGACTTGGACGGTCGGTGCTGCCCTTTTAGCGACTTGGACGGTCGGTGCTGTCCTTTTTGCGACGTGGACGGTCGGTGCTGCCCCTTTTGCGACGTGGACGGTCGATACTGCCATTTTAGCGACGTGGACGGTCGATTCTGGATTTGACTTGCTCCGATTCTTGCGGTGTCAGGGATGAAGTTGACTTGTTTCTGAGGTGGAATTTGATTCTGCCAGGGAGGTCATTAGTTGTTTTGCTGATTTGATGTGATTTGGATTGACATCAGCACCGCTGCACTGGAATATGGTACCAAGAGCGAATCATCATTTGTCATGAGGAAGTTTCCCTCGTTCCCAGTTTAACGACTTAGGGGTCATTTGGACTGGAGTTTGGAATTTTAGGATTAGGGTAGGCATCAGCGTTGCTAACACTGAAGCACATGTGCCAAGAGCAATTCATCATTTGCCTTTTCCTGTTGGGAAGCGGAGGCTTAGGAGACAGGTATAGGTCCCTATCACCTAAGGCTTTTCAATTTTATGAGCCGTAAGGGTCTCATAAAAGCATTTTCTCCCTACGAGTCGAAAGGATCCCGTAGGTGCACTTTCTTCTTAGGAGTCGTGGGGACTCCCAAGTGTGTTTTTCCTTTGTGAGTCGTAAGGATCTCACGAAGGTGTTTTCTTACGAGTCGTGAGGATCCCGTAAGTTGGTTCTCCTCATGTATCGTGAGGACACATGAATGGGTCTTCCAAAATGGAGCATAAGTCCAAGGGCGAAGACCGGCCGTTGGACTGGTGATTGCGGTGGGGCATGGGTATGCTGAGAATTATTTGAGCCCGTGGATTGTATACGGCAATCAATTTGGGGACTAACCGTAGGGCCAGGAGAATTTTGAGAAATTGGATTTTGGTTGGCGTCTGCATTGCTGCACTGGAATGTGGTACCAGGAGCGACTCATCATTCGTTGTTTAGGGACTTGGAATTTGGATCTTGTTTGACATCAGCATTGCTGCACTGGAATAATGCCAGGAGCAACTCATCATTTGCCCATGGAGGATTTGGTTTTTGGGTCGGCATCAGCACCGCTAACACTGAAGCGTAACGCCAGGAGCGACTCATCATTTGCCATTTCCCGTTGGGGAGCGGTGGTTTAGGAGACAGGTTTAGGTCCCTGTCACCTAAGACTTTTCAATTTTATGAGCCGTAAGGGTCTCATAAAAGCATTTTCTCCCTACGAGTCGAGAGGATCTCGCAGGTGTATGTTCTCCTTAGGAATCGTGAGGATTCCCAAGTGTGTTGCTTCTTTGTGAGTCGTAAGGATCTTACCCGGGGATTGTGTACGGTTTTGCAGGATGTATGATCCAGACCGTAGGGCTGGTGTGCTCAATTTGCCTGCGACTTGGAGCATTCACGCGTAGTATTTCTTGAGATATCGGCCATTGATGGGTGGTATGGGCCTTTCTCCCTCGACACTTATTAGTTGGTAGGATCCTCTGTCGAACACTTTCTCGATGACGTATGGTCCTTCCCAGTTTGGCTCGAATTTTGCCTTGGCATGTCGATTGAGGATGATCGGTCTTTTGAGTACCAACACCAATTTACCTTTCTTGAAAGCGCGGAGACGGGTTATCTTGTCATAGGCCTGTGACATTTGGGATCGGTATAGCTCCAGATTTTGCTGCACCGCGAGCCTCTTTTCTTCGAGGGCATCGAGCTCTTCAAGCCGAAGGAGCACGTTTTCCTCCTCCGTCAACTCGTGCTGAACGGCCATTCTTAAGCTTGGAACTTCGATTTCGAAGGGGAGGACCGCCTCCACTCCGAAGAGCAATGAGTAGGGAGTGGACTGAGTTGGAGTACGGTGCATGGTACGATATGCCCACAATGCCTCATGGAGTTTGAGATTCCAGTCTCTCTTGTTGGTTGAAGCATTTTTCCTCGGGAGCTTGCACAGAGTTTTATTGAAGGCTTTGGCCAGCCCATTGACCCTTGAATTATAGATGGAGGAATATCTCCAGTCTATCTATCTTGTGTTGAGTAGCGAACCTTGCGACTTTGAAGCTCTTGAAAGAAGACCCATTGTCAGATATGATTTTTCTTGGTGTACCGAAGCGGTATAGAATATTATACTGGAAGAATGTCAGAATATCTCCTGTCTTGATTTCTTTTAGCGGGACAGCTTCAGCCCATCTGGAGAAGTAGTCTGTTGCGGCCAGTATGAACCGGTGGCCTCTAGATGACGGAGGATCAATTGGGCCAACTATGTCGGTGCCCCAAATTTCGAAGGGCCACGACGCCACCGTAGGATGTAACGGATTGGGGTGCTTGTGAATGAAATCACCGTGAATTTGGCAGATATAACATTTCTTTGCATGCTCTCCGCAATCCCGTATCATGGTGGGCCAGTAATACCCAAGCCGTTTAATTTGAAGTCGCATCTTAGGGCCAGATTGGTGAGCACCGCAAACGCCTGAGTGAACTTCTTTCATGACTTTTTGGGCTTCGGCCGATGACAGGCAGCTGAGCCAGAGTTGGTCATATGACCTGCGGTATAGCGTGTCATTTACAAACACGTATCGGAGAGCTCTCTTCTTCAGCTGAACCCTCGTAGACCTTCCTTCGGGCAGCTTGTCGTATCGGAAGTACTCTATGAAGGGTTTTCTCCAATCGGGCTCGTCTTGGATGATCGAAGCTTCTTCGGCGGGACTGCTCTTCTGTTCCGCGCTTTCCTCTTCTCGTAGAGAGACTGGGGGTAGAATTTTCCGGCTCCTGACTGTGATCAGAATTTCATCCATGTCAGGATCAGCCAGCTCCTTGGCTAAGTGAGCGAGAACGTCAGCCTTTCTATTCAACGCTCTGGGGACTCTCATTAGTTCAATGTGAGTGAACCGTTTCATGAGTTCCACTACCCGGCTTCTGTACCGAGCTAACCCGGGTTTGTATATCTTATAGTCGCCGCTTACTTGGTTGACGACAAGCTGGGAGTCACCGTAGACCCATATCCGAAGGATTTCCATTTCTATGGCGAGCTCAGACCAGCTATCAGAGCTTCATACTCGGCCTCGTTGTTTGTGCGAGGCTCGGTGAGAGCAAAAGAATGCCGTAGGGTTCCCATTGATGGCGTGATGAACACCAATCATATCCCTGCTTTTATCTCCGGGACGCTTGATTTACTGGAGATCCTTATCGATGAGGCCCCATCGAAATAGAGCTCCCAACATGGATCGCTATTCTCGAGGTGCATCACTTGTTCGTCGGGTAACTCGCAATTGAGTGGTGACCCTTCTGGTATGGGATGAGCCGTGAGAAAGTCTGCAAGAGCTTGCCCTTTTACTGCTTTCTGAGGAGTATAAACTATGTCAAACTCAAGTAGTATGACAGCCCATCTTGCCATTCTGCCAGCTAAGCTTGTTTTGGTCATCAAGTGTTTGAGCGGGTCGATCTTGGAGATCAGCATAACCCGATGAGCGAGCAGATAGTACCTTAGCTTCTTCACAGCAAATATCAGAGCCAGGCATTGCTTTTCGATCGGGGAATAGTTGTGTTCCGTCCCGACTAAAGTTCGACTGAGGTAGTAGAGGGCATTCTCTTTTCCCTCCTCGTTGTTCTGAGCAAGGAGCGCACCGAGTGACTCATCCAGCGCGGCAGTGTAGAGAATCGGCGGTTTATTTGGAATGGGAGCGGCCAGCACTGGAGGGTGCAACAAGTATTTTTTGATGCTTTCGAACGCTGCTTGACATTCGGCATCCCAGATAAAAGGAGCTCCTTTCTTTATGAGCTTTGAGAAGGGCCTACATCTTCCCGATAAATTTGAGATAAACCTCCGTATATAAGCAAGCTTGCCTTGAAAATATCTTAGCTGTGTCAGGCTCTTTGGAGGGGCCATCTCCATGATGGCCTTTATCTTTGTTGGGTCAACTTCGATCCCTCGATGTCGGACTATGAAGCCTAGGAATTTTCCCGACGACACGCCAAAAGCGCACTTTAAAGGATTCATCTTCAGATCGTGTTCCCTCAGTCTGGTGAGAACGGTCCTAAGATCTTAGATGTGATCGGCCTTGGCTTTAGTCTTGACGACCAGATCATCAACATAACACTCGACGACTTTATGAATTAGGTCATCAAAGATATTGGTCATCGCCCTTTGGTATTTAATCTTCAGTCCGAACGGCATCACCTCGTAGCAATATATTCCGACCGGGGTTCGAAATGCTGTGTGTTTCTCATCCTCAGGCGACATCTTGATCTGATTATATCTAGACGAGCCATCCATAAAGGTGAATAGTTCGTAATTTGAGGTGTCATCGACCATCATTTCCATGACCGGTAGCGGAAAGTCGTCTTTAAGACATGCCTTGTTGAGGTCCCTGAAATCGACACAAACTCGGATCTGCCCATTTTTCTTCTTCACTAGGACTATGCATGCGATTTAGTCCGCATATTTCTTTTCCCTGATGAAGCCGGCATCGATGAGCTTTTTGGTTTCCTCGATGATCTTTTCTTCTAGTTCCCTTCTCATTCTTCGAGGAACTTGTTTGACTGGCTTAGCATCAGGAGATATAGCCAGTTTATGCACGACCACTTCAGGGGAAAGTCCAGGCATTTTTTTATACGTCCACGCGAAGCAATCGACGAACTCATGCAGCAGGACGATTATCTGCGCTTTCATTTCCTCTTATAAGAGTGAGCTGATGTAGGTCGGCCTTGGATCATCGGGCGTTCCTAATTCCATTTGGGTTAGCTCGTCAAAGGTTGCTTGTCCGCCATCTTCGAGCTCTTGAGAAGCTTCTTCTGGCTCGGCTATCTCGTCATCATCATTTGATCTTTTGCTGGCCTCACCAACATAGATCATGTAGCACGCTTTGGAATCAGGTTGAACGTAGCCTATGCCCCGTCTATCTGGAATTCGTCCATCGATGAGTGCTCGGACCTGGGGCGGATGCCATAGTCCTTCATAAAACTTTGCTTCGGACTCCGTTTGATATAACCGGCATCCCCACTTTTTGAAATATTCCCGCATCTCGGGCGCATAGTATCTGGGATTGAGGACGGCTCTTATGCCTCTCTCATATGGAAGGCACGCGACAAACAAATCATTCGGGTGCACAACGGGGTTTGACCCATAAAACAGGATGCCTTTTTGTCCACCTTTCCTTCCGGGGACGTAGAAAGTTTTCAGCTGGTCCACGGTGGAGACTGACAACGCATCGAGCTCTTTGCACATCTGCTCCGGTACCTTTGTGACGGCTAGGGACCCTTTCGCAATTTCGAAGGTCTCTCGTAGTTTCGCTTGTTGCATGAAGGTCCAATCTGCACCGCTGTTGCACGGCAGGTCCTCTTCCTCCGACTCTTCAGTGTCGCTGCCAAGATGAGGGCGGACTTTGCTGCTAGATGGGCCTTCAGTATCGGATTCGTCCGTATCGCTACCGAAACGAGGGAGAGTTTTACGGAAGGACGGACTTCCAGCGTCGGACTCATCAGTGTCGCTACCGAAACGCGGGCGCATTTGGGCATTTTTGCTTTTGAAAGTGACAGCCGACTCAGATTTGCTTTTGAGTCTTGGGGCCGCTCTATCCTCAGTCAGTTGTGGCTTAGCATTTTGGTGGTTCATAAAGTACCGAGAATCTTCATATCGGACTTCATGCATACCGAACGGCTGGATGTCTCCGTCAATGCGTCTTTCTTCGCCATTTTTAGTATACTTCATGCATTGATGGAGAGTTGACAGAATGATGCCGTAATCGTGGAGCCACGACCGTCCCAAGAGAATCTTATAAGACGTGTCCGCATCGATCACGTATATCTTAGCTTCGGTCTGCAGATCCCCGAATTTGATTGACAAAGCTATAGACCCCAGAACTTGCTGGCAGTTTTGATTGAAGCCTTGAATGACAATTCTTTCCCTTGACAGGTGTCGGACGTCCATTGGCAAACTCTTCAGTGTCCGCAAGTTCATGATGTTCACTGAGGACCCTGAATCAATCAATATGCGATTAATCCGATCTCCGTCGCTGTACCCGGTCATGTAAAGCGGCCGATTATGCTCAGCCGTTCCCAGTAGCAAGTCTTCATCCTTAAACGTGACTGCGGCGGCTTACAAAGTGTACTGAGCTTTTACATATTAATTTCTGCAAAGCGAGCCTGATACCGCTCAGGGTTTTGTAGAGCATGAATGAGAACATCTCTGAGCTCTTGAGATAGAATTAAGGCATCGTAGATGCTTAAGGAGAGACGGAAGCTTTCGGAGGTGAGCCAAAACATTATAGTCTACTGGGGAAGGACTCGAATCTTCATGAGCAAGTTCTCTGTCATCTTCTTCATTAGTGATTTGTTTTTCCTTCCCTTTTGGGGCGTTGCTCTGATTTGGCGGTAGAGCCCTGCCGCTTCTGAGCTGGACTTGGTTGGCCTTTGTGGCGAGCTCCTCGTCCTCTTTGGGAAAACAGAGATCCTCCTCAGAGTCGCTGCCCAGATGGATGGCGTAGTAGGTCACTATAGGGATCTCTTCATTGGAGCCTTCTTCCAACTCGTCTGAAATCTCCGCTGCTTCTACGGGGAAGAACTCTTTCAAGTGAATCAGAGTTCTTTCCTTTTGTTCATAGTCTTCGAGGGAATCGATATATTTTTGAATGGTCGATCTCCCTGCAGACTCTTTTTCACGCCGAGCTGCGCTTTTCTTCTTCTTGAGCTTTTTGGATTTTGAGCCTGATGGAGCCGCATTGGCAGCTGGAATGGTAGGCTTCTTCTGCCCTTCCCATTCCGTTCTGGGCTCTTTCCGAAGTAGTTTCATCATCTTCTTCGTCTTATTAGATATGTGCGTACTCCACGGTGTTAGGTTTACCTAGCACCTCATGAAGGGTTTGGAAGCATCACATGTCTCAAAATCAAATTTTTAAGGTGCTAAGTGAACATACAAAGAATCATCACAAGAAAATTAGGGTTTCATTACAAAGACAACATCACAAGTAATAAAGGCTAGGGTTTTGAGAGTATAACCTTTGTAGCTCTCTACGCTAGACTCCTTGGCTGGCTACTTGAGGATTGGAAAAAGGTTCGCTTGAGGTCTTTCCACGACGATCCACCCGAAGCTCCTTTGCTCAAAGCTCCTTGCTTTACTTGATATGTGAATGAAGTAGAGCAGACACCCAACACAAACCGGCTAGATGTGTGTAGTATGATGATGTGGTTTGTATTCTATAATCAAAACTCTTTCTTTTTATCAACCTCACTTAAGAAAATTATTAAGAGAGGAAGAAGAAGATGGTGGCTAAGCTTTTTCACACAAGAAAAGATATGAGAGAGTGAATAATTGAAATGAGAAAAGAATAATATATCTTAATCCTTTCTCACTTCAACCATGGTTAGAATCATCTAGATTTTTATCAAATGGGTTAAAGATGAAAGGATAATTAACTCAAGGTTAAATGGTGGTTGAAGCATGGTCAAAGATGATAAGTATAAACCTTGTGTGAATTATCCCTTTTCTTTTCCTAAATGATAAATAAATAGATAATTCTACAATGTGAGTCTTGCATTGCCACCAAGCATGTATTAACAACCATGATACTATGTATGTATGTATGTATCCATGCACATCATCATGTGCATACATGTATGCATACAAAAATAGAAAAAAGAGTTTGATTAAAGAATTAATCTAAAAGTCATTTGTTAAATCAACACTTGATTTTGCAAACCGGTCATATCACATACGACTCGACCAATAGAAAATACCCGATTAATATACGGTATCACATATCCGTATTTAATCGGGTCCCCGCGCATATCTCATATGCACACCACATCTTTTCGCCTGAGCCATGAAACTTCATTGTGGGACTCTAAGACTCGTCAATACGCCGGCAGTAGGTAATGATCATATCAAATACCTACAAGTCGCAAACGGTCAGCTAAACGTAACGGCCACCCGGGTATTGAACGATCAGAAGAAAACAAGCGAACCTGTTACAACTCCCGTCGAGCCAACCGTCAACACTACCGTACAGTCCGGTCTCTTCGTCAGATATGCTGCATATCGAGTCTAGGGATGGTAACGTCGACCCCAATAACTCAATAAGTCGTGCCGATGAATGGTCTATAACAGATCGAGATACTACTGATAACACTTATCAGCAAATCTCAACAGTCCTGGCCAGGGACTTACTGATATAGCCAGTCGAGCACAGCACAGTATCAACTCCCAATACCGGGAGAGACGAAACCCCTCCTATCGCTCATCGCCTTCGTGTGTCTCGGGACTGTACCCAACGGTCACCTATTTGCACGACTCAGTAGAGCCGTGGTAGGGTGGTAATCAAAGTACAGTGGGAGAATACATAAGACTCAATGACGATCTCGGGTCTACAGACTAACCTGCACCAGTGTCACCTGAGAACTGCTATCCGACGATAGATATAATTCCATATAGGAGTTCTCGGTGAGTCCGTCCAGTGTACCCAGTCACCACTGAGCACCCGTATACGATCTCGATGTCAAACATCGATGATGTGGGAACATCCATCGCCCATCATATGGGTCTAGTATCATATGCGCTAGTCTACACTGGTATATCGATGCCCCGTCTCGATACACCTACGACTAGGGACATTTCAGGATATGCTTATAAACTACAGATGTCCCACCAGTATGATCTCCATCATAATCACAGTAGTCAAGCCTATATCCTCAGGGCTTTATCAACATGTATGAATGAATAAAAAGCATGATCAAATCAACATGTCAGATAAAGAAGAACCAGATAGCATACTATCATGTCGAGCAAGAATGTACACTGAATATACACACACACATGTATAAATACATCCTTTATTATATAATGGCCTCTAGGGTATACATATATCCAACACACGGAGGCTGCGGTGAGTCGGTTTCATTTCTCAAGGCAGCGGGTTCGGCTGTCTGCTCCCAGAAGGCTTCAGCTTCTATCTGTATAAAATATCTGTATAAAGTTGGTGGTTGCAACTTGATTGTTCACCAATACATTTTTGGACAGCTCGATCTCTCCAGCCTTGTACTGCTTCTCGACCCAGTCCTTGAAGATATAGCAGTCCTTGATCGCATGGCTCATTACTCGGTGGTACGGGCAATACAGGGGATTGTCGGTCATTTTTGCTTCTTGGGGTCTTTTTGACTCCGGCAATTGTAGCCCGTTGTTCAAGGTATCTTTAAATATCTTGCGGACCTTGTCCCTTCTGAAAGAGTAAATCTTGTTCTTTTTCTCCTCTAGGGAAGGCCCATCTCCTCCCAGCAATGGCTTTCGAGACCGGTTGGTTTTGGATTCGCCCGCCCTTCGCTTTTCTTCATTGTCGGACGCATTGAAGACATTGGTACTGCTGGAACTCCCGCTTCTACGGCTGTCGTCCCGCTTGCTTTTCTAAGTTTTGTCTCTCTGAGAGTCCGGCGGGGACTCTTGCTTCGAGCGTTCCAGCATTTGGACTTTCTTGGTAAGCTCCTGAAATGTCTTGAGGCCCGCTGTACACAAGAATGGGACCATCCAATTGCTGAGGTTCTCAATGAGAAGGCTGACGGACTGGTCCTGCTCCAGCAGCGGTTCTCACTTGACTGTGAGATTACGTCATCGGGCAATAAAGTCGGTGTTGCTTTCATTCTTCCCCGGCTTGGTCCTCACAAGGTCGGCAATGGAGATTTTATCACTGACACTCATGAACCTTTGCCGAAACAGAGACTCCATTTGGGCAAAGGTAATGACGGACCCGTCTGGTATACTCGTGTACCAGTCGAAAGCGACATTGGTCAGGCTGTTGACAAACTGACGAAGAAGGAGCGCATCATTGCCCCCTGTATTTCCGCACGATACTTTAAAGTGGGCGACGTGTTGATTTGCATTTCCTGTCCCGTCAAATCTTCCGAACTTAGGAATGACGTAGCCGCTCGGGAACTCGATCAGATCGTACTGTGCGGGATATGGCCGCCCACTACTACCAATTTCTTTCTGAGCTTCAGCTTCGGCCACCAATGTTTTAACCTTGCTGGTGACCAAATCCATTATCCGATCTTGTGTTAGCGGGATAGTGCTATCTGGGGCTAAGGCGTCCCCAGAAGCGGAATGTGGCCGGCTTTCGTGCGGCTCGACCAGTCTTGGACCCAAAGGAACATGCATTGGCTGCTTCAGATTGTCATCACCCGGCTGATGAGTAGCGACTTGTGCTTGATTGGGAGGCGCTCGAGCAATTTGAGCCGTAAACTGCATCACAACATTCGTTAGGTCGTCAATTTTCGAATAGAGCTTGACCATCTCTTTATCTTTGCTCTTGAGCTGTTTTCGAAGCTATTGAAGCAGCTCTTGCTTCGCGGTCCTGGGGCGGAAAGTTGGCTCTTCCTCGCTGTCCGAGCTTGACTCTTCCTGGACCGAAGGGTCTTTTTGCCTATCGTCCTCTTCGAGAGGGTTTTCATCATCCAGCGGAGGCGGCTGTTCTTGGGAAGCAGCAACCACATTCAAGCCAGATTGGGCTTGGGATGTAGTGGTTCCATCCTTACTTTTGCTGTGAAGGTTGTCGCTGGGGCGCCCGCCCGCCATATAGATCGTATGTATAACATATCCAGCCGTCTTTTTATTATCGGCGGCTGACTTCACGGATCGCTGTCTTGACCCCCCTGTTTTGGTAACGGGCAGTCGATTGAAGGCGGATGGCGTGGCCGGATTCTTGAATGGTGCTGGAGCTTCTTTTTTGGGTTTGCCCTGCTGTTTTCGTGAGGCACAGAGCGCCTGATAGACTCTTGAATTGACAGTGTCATACTTTTACTGTTGGGGCCGGGATACGTCTCTTTGTAGCGACGTTCGAACCGCTGTCTTCTTGATTCTGGTGGTCATGGCATTTTTCTGAACCCACCTCAGAGGTTCGAAGGAATTGCCGATTCTTACGGCCGATTCAGTCGTCGTCGCAGGATGACTCTGCTCTTGGAATCTCACATGACTCCACCTGGCCGGAGTCCTGGCCCTCTTGTTGGCTCGATACCTGAGCCGCTTCTGCCTTAACCTTTTGTTCTAAGCACCTGGCTGACTTCGGCTCTTTGGAAAGACGCCGTAGACCGGGCGATGGAGGATTTTGGAGATACGCTCGATTGTGCACTTGTTGGAGTTATCACCTGAGCTCGTCCGCAACATTTGATGTTGCCCTTTGTACCGGAAGTCTTGCCCCCAGCTGGAACGCCAGAGAGTCGTGCAGACACTGTCTTAAGCTTCGATTGTGGTGCCTTAGCGATCATAACATTCGGCCTCTTGCCCCTTGAGACCGGCTTGGCCACCTGTTTTGCCGGGATTTCTGCCAGATGAGCGCTTCCCGCAGGGTAGATGATGACGGAGCCAAACTGGCGAGACAGTTCCTCCCACTGTCGACTGAGGCTTGCGGGGAGAACCACACGAGCATTGACCTTGGCCACGTACGGGATCGGGGTCACGTTGGAAGCTGAATTCGTCTTGGGAGATATTGTCGTCGAAAGTTGATTGCTGCACGGAAAAAAAAACATCATTTCAGTATAGGCAATCGATATGTATATGGATTGAGTTCGCATGAACGTTTAACCCGAAATATGAGAGGAGAGATGCGTCCCACTGGGCATGCCAGAATCTGTAGGGTGTTTTTCGTCACCCCATTGAGATGGGAATACGCGCGCGCTTGTCGGGCGTACTACATATTCCCCCTGCCTAGGGTAGGCTGGGGTTTATGGATTGTAGGGATCTGGATCTCCGGCAACCGCGGACTAAGCTGCCGTTAATTACCCCTCGCCTTTGGAGCGAGAGAACCTCCGATTGCCTGGTTAAACTGGTCATGCGAACTCAATGTGCAGTGTACGTGTGTTTTGTTTTGGAGGGGGCTTGGATATATCGGGAGCCACGCGGAGTTTTTACGGGGGTCCCGCTACCCGGATAGCGGGCTGGGGGTCAAGGGGGCTAGCAGCCCCCTTGCGGGATGCGGGGCAGCACCCCGGCCCAAAATTTTTTTGGGAGGGACAGTGTTGTGGAGTGTGTGTATCTCTATATATATATACATGTATACATATATAAAAAAGGGAAAAAGCGTCCAAAGGACGCGTAGAGCCAGCGCTTGTGTGCTTAGGTGCTGTGCGTTTAGGCGCTAGCACACCGCGTGTCGGCTCTTGGCGCTTGAGCGCTAGCGCGCCACGTGTCGGCACGTGGGCGCTGAAACGCTAGGCGCGCCACGTGTCGGCACGTGAGCGCTGAGCGCAAGACGCTCGGGCGCTGGTGCGAAAGAGGGGATTTTTAGCCCCAGAAATGGGATTTAAAATCCCGAAAGAGGATTTAGGGTGGAGTTAAACTTCTAAGATGTTTTGGAGTTGATAAAATGGGTTCTTCTATGGAGTCCTGGGTCTTCCCAAAAATGGGGTTTTCGGAGATGGGCTTTCTTCTTCCTTCTCTGTTGGCAGGATCTTGAAGATCAAGAGATATGAGATTTTAAAAATCTCTTCTTTTTGAGATCTAATGGTAGATCCAAGTTCCCCTTTATGGGTTTTGTGGTGAAAAACCATTTAGTTTTATAAAATGAAGAGTAAAACTCTTGATTTAATTCAAAAGAAAGAAGAATGTTTTAGAACCTTGAGGAAGGAGAAAGATCTCAGATCTAAATTTTTTTTTGGAGAGAGAAAAAGTTGTTGAGATATTTCATTATCTTTGCTTTTATAGGCTATACACTTTACATATAGTCCCTTTGGCTTTTCAAAATGGCATTTTGCCTATTCCATGGCTCATGTGTCATTTCTTTTTGCACATAAGCCATGGGCTTTACAAAAATTTGGCTTTATGCCCATTTTCTTACATTTATTCATAAAATAAAATAAAAGAAATACAATAAAATTATTTATTACAAAATTTTTATTTTGGCATGGGGGGAGGCCGGCCGCTTCATGTTCAGGCTCGCTACGGGCATGGGCCCACTTGATCTGGGCTTGGGCCCACTTGGCTTGGGGTTGACTTTGATTTTGGCTTGGTCAACCGGGGTGCAAATTTTTATCCCAACAAGTTTGTATAAATATTATTGGATCAACCGCCATTGTTTGTGCAGGTAACATTGTAGGACTCGTTTTTAAGCTGTTCATGCCGATCCTCCGTCGCATATTCTACACATGCAAATATTTTAATTGTTTGGTTGATAGATAAATTTTTGGATTAGATAAAAATTTAGGCAAAGGGTAGAAAATCAAGTGGTCACAAATTTAATTTCTTTGTTTAGTGAGTAGTTTTCTTTGTTTTATTGAGGTTTTTTTCCGTATGTTGCAACCTTTTTGCAAGTTGATTTTCTCAATATGTTATGTTTGCGCAAGGTGCAAGACACCTAATTTCCTCATCTTATGAGAAGTTTTTTATGCTAGGTTATAAATAACCAATATATTTGTTAGCTGATATTAGCAAAAATGAAGTTCAAATGGATGATAGTATTACGAGGAAAGAGAAGGTGTGTTTGGTGGAAGTTAGAACTAGCACTGAGTTACTTCGCAATGATAATGGGAAAGCTTTCGGAAGCTGTTTATGACATACAACAGGGGTATTACTGTCTTGGTCAGGAGTGATGGAAGGGAAGTTGATCTTGCTCCTATGATAAGATAGATTAATATAAAGGATCAAGGTTGCAAAAAATTTGCAAAAATATAGGAAGTATTGCTACTGTACCTAAGAAAATAGTCAAATATCCTTTCATAGAACTGGTTCTAGAGACAAATCATATGAGTGCCCTAACGAATTGGGATAAAATGGTCCATTCTTTTTGTTGATGACAATTATGATGCCCCTAAAGAATTTGGGGGTGAATTTTTCCATGGTTTTTTGTTGATGACGATGATTCCATCCGACTATCTTTTCGTTATTTCATTTTTCCTTTTTGACAACATATATCTCTATCCATCATTGTGTATTGGATTCCCTTGACGTCTTATTGATAAATCATTGACATCATTAGTAATTGTTAGCATATTTACCTCCTCTCTTGTCGGCCCTATGGTTCGTACTGCTCCAGTGCGCACATACACATTTGCCTCCACATTATAGAAAATTACAGCGAATTAGATGTTTTTTCATTAATTGAGGTCCCATTCAACACAAGCACCATACGATACCTTGAACCTAACACATGATACCGACACTAATTTCGTGGTATGCAAGTTTTGAGTGCTATATAAACTTCATCACCTTTTCAGACTCTAATTATTTACATACTAATGATTTTACTGCATTGCCTCTGTTGAAGGTTCGTTTCTCTTATGTATTGTAAATAAAAATCTATCGGTACATCTTTTTTTCCCTTTCAAATTATGAGGGTTTTACTTTATGTTTCCTTTCGTTAAACTGTATTATGAGGGCTTTACTTTATGTTTCCTTTCGTTAAACTGTTCCGATGTATTGAGTATCACGTTTGAGTAAAACGTTAGTTATATATTGGCCTCTACAAGTTAAAAAATATTAATACCTAATACAAAGCACATTCCACCAAACAGTGACAAATGTGAAACACAGGATCTGCAGTATGTTATGGGGAACACCAAGCAATAAGATGCTGAAAGATCCCTGGTCTACTTGGTGTAAATTGCAAAAGATTCTTATACCTTGTAGTTGTTGTGGAAAGTTGTCCAATTGAATCCCCTTAACCAATATGAAAATGCAGTTTTAGAAGTAAATTTAGACAAGAATAAACTTCCGTATGATGCACTTACATGTGTATGCGAAACACCATTTTCACACACACACAGACCATTTCAGGGTTCATGAATTTAGGAACACTTTGAGTTTGCCCTGCACCAGTTGCACACCCAACCTCGAAGTTCTCTACAACCCAAGCTTGCTTGGATTTCTTATTCATGATTTAAGCATGGAACATGAGGGTGATATGGACATATCATCGACCCGCACACAGAAGGGGGGCACACGCACGCGCACGCGCGCACACACCTTCGAGAAGGGAAATCAAGCTATGTGATCCATGGCTGAGATGACTACTCCAAATAGAAGAGTTTCTGATGCCTTAAATTATAAGAATAACTATGGATTAATAAGAATGAACATCTTCTTGGAGAAATACAGAGAGAAGAAGATAGATCTAAATATAGTTTTTATTGATTTAGAAATGACTTATGATAGGGTCCCTAGAAAGATATTATGGTGGGTTTTAGAAAAGAAACTAGTGTCTCATAAGTATATTGACGTGATTAAAAATATGTATGGAGCAATTACTAGAGTGAGAATAATTGAAAGAGAGACCGCTATATTCTATCACCATAAGTTTACACTAAAGATTAGCGTTAAATTCTTATCTTCTTGTGTTAGTTATAAACTTACTACTCAAATTCAAGATGACGTGCCATGGTGTATGTTGTTTGCTGATGATATCGTTTTAGTTGATGAGTCCAAATAAGGAATAATCACTAGAGTAGAAAAATGAAGAGATAATCTATAGGATTTAAAATTAGTAGAATAAAAGCTGAATATATGGAATGCAATTTCAACAAAACGGTATGAAGAAATGAGCGTTCGATGCAAAATTGATGGCCATTAAATATGTAGGTTTGAACCATTTTTGTTAGTTGTGATCTATAATTAATCATGATGGGGAGATTGAGAAGGATTTAACTCATAAGATTAAAGAGGGACGATTGAAATGGAGAAGTGCTTCAGGCGATACCTTTGAAATTGAAAGCAAAATTTTACAAGACGGCGATAAGACCCACACTTCTTTATGGATCACAATGTTAGTCAATTAAGAAATAATATGTCCAAAATATGAGTGTGGCTGAAATGAGAATGTTAAGATGGATAACTGGATAAGTGGCAATACACTAAAAGATAAAATAAGAAATGAGTGTATTCGTAACTAGGTAGAGCTAACTCCTACAGAGGATAGAATTTGAGAGAACCGATTGAGATAGTTTAAATATGTGCAACAGAGACTAATCAATGCCCGGTTAGACAAAATAACAAAATTATAGTTCATGACGTAGCTAGGGATAGGCCTAAATGGACTTGGATAGAGCCAATTAAGAATGATATGCTAATTGTTAATTTGACCGAAAAAACGGTCCTTGATAGAGCGGAATGGAAGAGAATGATTCATATAGCCGACCCCAAAAATTTGGTATGAAGGCTTGTTGGTTTATTTTCTTGGAGGAGTTCTCTTTGAAGTTTGATTCACAATCTTAAAAGTAGAGCCGGGAGTTCCTAGAACTGTTAGAAGTACTTCACTGGTTCATTAAGTGGTTGTTTAGTACACTTTAGGTTAGCCTTGGACAATCATTATTTATATTTTAAAATATATTTATAGAGAAATTTCTAATTATCATGCCTATCAGATACATCTCATGCCTCCTTTTGAGCTAGCTGGGTGCCTTCGTTATAGAGGTTACTTTACTAGTAAAGAAAATTACAAATTTGCATGCTCTCAATTTTTCGATTTTAGTCAATAAAATAGGCAGCAATGTATATGATTTCTGGGTGCTATTGGTAAGTTCATTTTACGAATTCAATAATCAATGGTTCATTAGTCCTTTAAGCATTCACTCAGCTCGGTATCGGCAAATCAATAGTCTAGGTGCCGTATGAGAGTATACTAAATAGTTAGAGTGGGCGACATCCTACACAATGGTCTACCGATATCCACGACGATTTGGGCCTTACCCTAATGAGTATATCGTTTTACTCTCTTTGGCATATATTTGCTGTATTTGTCTCTCTTATTCCTCGTTTATCTCATTAATTCTTCTTACCAACCCGACTTTGACAGCTTCACTGTAGACTGCTCTTTACTTGGAGATCACATGATTATTGAATAGATTTGTAGATCTTGCTCCTGATTCCTCTCATGATCTATGCTAATCATGAAAATGCATAAATGTGTCATTGAATCATTATACTGGTAAATAGCTTGATTAACCTCTTGTAGTGTATGCCGGTTAGTAGCTTGATTTACCTATCCCTATTATATGCCAACTATGGCAGTAAATTTGATTTTCCTCTTGCTAGCATATGCCAATTGCTTCGTCATGTTTGCACTTTGAAAGTTTATGACCAATTCTGAAGCATCTTTAAGTTTTGTAGATTTCACATCCATCTTTTGTCACAGAAATGTAATGGGGGCGGGATATAATTCTTAAAACCTGCACTCCTTGATAGAATCTTGCAATTCGAATCATTTTGTTTGCTTCATCGAGTCATTTCTTAATAAGCAATTTAGCATTCATCATGTTCTCGTTTTAGTCTCATTACAATTTTTTCCTAGCTCCAATTATATTTAATGGCCTTGTTATTAACTTTCATGTATCTCTCCATCTTTTCGCATGCTTTCCTTGATCTAAAGACAATTCCCTTGTATGTATGTGTTTGGCCTCATTCATCTACTAACCAGTCTAGGATCGTTCTTCAAATAATTTGGAAGCTGCAGGGTTCTCAAAGTCCGCTACCTAGGTGCTGCAAGCACAAATCCGCTTTGCATTTGTGAAATGCGACTTATTCCCATCTAATTACATAGGCACAACACTGTATTTTTACTTGATAGAGTGCTGATGTTGAGGTCTTGTGGCCTCATTGATTAGCCTGGGGTCACAATGAAGGCGGTTGGTTAGATGTCTTAGCCTTTAAATTGTCAGGTCTTTTATTAGGTCTGAAGTTGATGGCCCTTTAATATGCTCCATCAAAGCTGATTATATATTTGGTGCCTGTCTTAAACACTACATCCTAACAAAGTTTGTATAACATCTAAAATGCAGTATGCAATTTAGAGTAACTCTTCTATTGTCAAAGCAGTGTCAGCGTCTAGATGCTCTTAATATGATGCCATAAATAAATTAGAACCAACCTGTTTATAGTCTAGCAACCAAAACCTGTTCCATATTACTTGTTTAGAGTCGGTGCTAGATTGTGTAAAACACTAATAGACCTGATCTGACCGGGATCAGGCTTAGGATTAAAGATTTTGTATCAGCAGGTGTGTAAAAATAAATGTGCAACGCCTCCTGGACTTATACTTTTCGGTTCCAAATCATGTTGCTTTGTTAAGAATCTCAGGCCACAAGTCACGATTGTTATGGACAAATATGAATGTTTTCCTGCAGAAGAATTTAAGCATGGTTTTAAATCTCGGCCGATTTGATTCCGAATATGTCAGTTTGTAATTTTTTTGGCCTGGATGCAAAAATTGATTATTTAGGGGCTTTAGTACTTAAGTTTATTAAGGAGTGGTTAGCTAATTAATGGGTTGGAGGTTTATTAATGGGTCTACGGCCTTGGTTTGTTAATGGGTTCATTGTTTATTTGGCATCATTGCTTAATTAAAAAAATGACAAAAAAATTAGGTTTTCTTATACTTTACAACACCACTCTGGCCATCATTAATTACTTTAAACCATTTAAAATTGTTTTTATATATTTTTACTATCAATTTAATTTTTTTGCTAGTTTGTAGATGTTTGTTTAGTCAAACGATTTTCTTAGAAATTCATTTAGTGAAACAAAAAAACCTAGATATTCCGATCCGATATGGCTGCCCAATATCGGTATTGATATTCCCAAAAATGACTATGAAGCCGCACCGGAGATTTTTTAAGCTTCGAATATAGGGAGCTTGATTTGAATCATAGATTTAAGAAACTTTACGCTAAATCATTTACCTCTGTTATTGTTCCTATATCTTCAATCCTATTATTGATTTTTTGTTGTTGTTTTTTTTTTCGGTCAGGAACACGAGCAAGAAGAATTCCAAGCAGTGGAAGCCAGCATGGATCAGTCTGCTCCTTCAGAAGAAACCGAGAAAGTGGTAAAACACAAAACATTGAAATCTTTACACGTCTTGTCCCCATGTACCATTCCTTATCAAGCAAACACATTCTCAATCTTTTATCTTTTCAGGACGAAGCAAGTGCTCAAATCCTTTCAGAAAACACCAACTCTAATCATGATGACCAAGAAACGGCAGAACCTGAACCCACTTTTGAACAGAACCAAAGAGGTTACGAGTACAAAGAGCACAACAACCATTACATTCCTTGCAGGGCATATCGTGGTGGCAGAGGCGAGGGCGGTTATGGGAATTCCTGTGGTGGTCGTCATAGGGGCCGTGGTGGCGATGGCGGGGCCTACCAAAACGGTCGGAGCCAACAGTATTACGATTCTGGGTACCACAGAAACAACTATTTTAACTCTCGAGGGCGAGGTGGTGGTAGGTACAATAACGACAACAATTATGGAGGTCAAGCTGAATTTGTTGTGAGCTCTTAGGTTAAGGTAATTTATAGTCTAGGGACAATCTGCATTTTGTTTGGCACCTCCCTGTTTATTTCTCTGGAGTTATGGTTAGTGATATAATCACCGACCTTGAGAAACTTGTGTTAATTTACTTATTGGGGTGTTTGTGGAAGTCTCTAATGTGGTAACACTTGTTTATTGTAGGATAGTCTCGGTTATCTTTTTAAACAGCAATTATTTTAGTAAATTTTCTTTGGAGGCTTTGGTTACAAGGAAACTAGCAGTATTGATGAAGTAGTACGGCATCAAACCTGCTGGCTCTTTGATTGCTTGATGAAGCTAATGCAATGTTTGATTCCTGGGCAATGAGATTATTGGGGTTAAATTTAGTATGCATATGGGTTTTGACGTTTCTTCTCACTTTCAGTTAGGGTTAGCAATTTTTTGAATATTTTTTTGGGGCCCCATTTTAATTTTTTTAATTTTAATATTTGGGAATTGGGATGCTGTTGCTCCTATGCCCAATTGGTATTTTGATGGTATTGTTGTTTAAATGTGGTTTTTGAAGCCATCAAAGTCATTTTCCTTTTATGATAAAGGTGGGATTTTTAATTTACTGCATATGGTCTTTTAAAAAACTGCTGGATTTTATAACTAAATAATTCTACAACCAGCTTTAGAAAAAGAAAAAAAATGAAAAAAAATCTTTGTATATCAGTTTCTTCAGTTGACCAGCTTATCACACACGTTGGCTTCTATGTTTCTATAATATGATCTTTGAAATTTTGTCCACAAAATGTTTTCGCATTGAGATTGTGACGAATTTGGAAAATTTGGTCCATCCATGTCGAAAATTAGACAATTTTCATCAGAAAATGATGGGTGCAAATTATAATTTATGAGGAAACCATCTTGATGATGCTCGATATCGGTGATCTTCCATATCTGGCAGACGACGTGTTCCGGAGCATGCGAGAAAGGACCTACAGTGGCTGATCAAACCACTCCTTTGCCCGTCCACAAACAAGCGTTGGCTCACCTCTGAGCCCCCAGCACAATTGGCCTTTGCGGCCTCACCGCTCGTCTTCGGGCTACCGCAGAACCAAGATACCTCGGTTCTTCCGCTCGTCCGTGAGCTCTCCCGCCGAGGTCATCTTTTTCGGTCTCATCGACCAATCAACAGCATCGTTCACAGGCACAACCGCCATCCTGCGAATCTCGCCATGCACGAGATTTCCGTCGGCCACATCCCACGTTCCACGCCATCACGATCCCCCAATAACGAGCCTGTCTCGCCACTAATGGGAAATCTCGCTCATCACACGGGCGTGACGTCGGGAGTGTAACGGCCGGCGTGATTCTCGCGCCTGCCCTGCCTGCTGCCACCGCTATATAAACCCCTTCTTCAGACGGTTCAAGTAAGCCATTTTTACTCCACTAAACCGTTGCTCTGCTCGGATTTCCTCTCTAACTTGACCGTCGGAGGGTTCTCGGGGGTACAACCACCCCGGGACTTCCTTACAGGTAGCTCGGCACTGTTCCCTCATAAAATATCAGGAAAAACCCCAATGGGGCATCACGTCCCCACACGTGACCAGGGGTTACATGCTGACACGTGATGGTTTCCTTGGGATTCTGCTGAAATAGAATTAAATTCTAATCAAGCAAACAATTAGTGGAGTCACGTGTCCACACGTGATGGACCTTTAAAAAACCCACTGAAGGAATTAAAAGGCATAATAAAATAGCAAGGAAAGATCCTAATGTGGCATCACGTGTCTACACGTGACCAAGGGTCACGTGCTGACACGTGATGATTCCTCAGTTCTTTAAAACAACAGAATTAAATTCTGGTTAAAATGTTTAATCAGGAGGGTCACGTGTCAACACGTGATGGGTTCCTAACCTTTTTAATTAATAGAATTAAATTCTAATTAAATGGTCGATCAGTGGGTCACGTGCTAACACGTGATAGGCTCTTAAACCTTCTGAACTATAGAATTAAATTCTAATTAAGGGAAATAAAAAACCCTAATATTCCTCTAGATCTTTCCAAACAAAAAGATTGCGCTCTGTAAAGTGAAGCACCGTTGGATTAAAAATTCAATAGTGATTAAAAATCACCAATTTATGGAAAGATTCTATACAAAGAAAGGTTTTCCTGAAATTCACCGAGAATAACAGACAGAATATCTTTTGGATTAAAAATCCAATGGTGAATAAAATTTACTAAAATCATGTTGGTTACAAAATCAATTGAAATCTTTCAATGAAAAATTGACTAAACAAACTGATTATTTTCTTTCTCTTATAAATAGGAGCCAAGAAGAGAAGAGGGGGGGGATCGAATTTTTTTTTGGAGAGAGAGAGAACAGCAGAGAGAAAAAAGAAGAGAATTTAATTCTCCAGAGAGAAAAAAAGATTTTCTCAGAAGAGAAAGAAACCCCAGGTGAGAAAGGGAAAGAGATCTAAGCTCCATAAAACAAAAAGAGAATTTAATTCTCAAATTAAGATTTTAACTCTTCTGAATAAGAACTTAGTTCTTCCTTTGGTTGAAAATCTGCAGAAGCAGATCTCCCCACAAGTTGAGAATTTAATTCTCATCGGGAAGATTCTGTCATGCAGATCCAAAACTTAAAGCGAGAATTGAGTTTAGGAAATTTAATTCCCCCAAATACTCAGGAATTTAATTCCTCCAACAGAAACAGGGTTTAACCCTTAAAACAAGAACTTAGTTCTTCCTCATGGTTGAAGATCTGCAGAAGTATATCTCTCCACAAGTTGAGAATTTAATTCTCATCGGGAAGATTCTGCCATGCAGAGAGAGTTGAGTTTAAAGAATTTAATTCTTCCATATACATAGGAATTTAATTCCTCTAAATAAAATTAGGGTTTAATCCTACCAAAAAATTTAATTAGGGACTTAAAACTCTCCATTCACGTAAAGAAATCAATACCCAACCTGGTCACGTGGCAACACGTGACCCTCCCTCTCTGTAATATTTCAGAAAAATATAATATTATTTTTGGGGATTTTTATAATTTAATACTATTATATTGAATATTTTAATAAGGCGGTATAATTAAATATCGATAAATTGGGAAAAATTTGGAAAATTATGGAAATTACTGAAATGAAGGTGCTTTATGTGAATTATGAAAATTATAAGTTTTTATGATTAATTATACACTATTTAGTGCTAATCGCGATTAAATATTGCTAATCGCGTATTAAGCTTGTTTTGTGCAAAACATGTACCATGTCATTTTAACACTTCTTACATTTTTATCATGGTTTTTTCTCATTTTTCATGCATGGTTTGTGTTTAAATGAGAAGAGAAAAGAAAACAAAGAAAAGAAATGAAAAGAAAAAGAAAATGAATAAAAAAATAAAACATGGGCAAGTGAGAGAGTGTAAGGGGTCAAGAGAGAACCATACCCATTTGTCCCCCTTATTTTCTTCATCTCTTTCTCTTTCCCTTTCACTCCATGGCTACTGCTCTCTCCCTCCATCACCTCCTACACCTCACTTCACCCCCAAATCAACACCAAAACACATACTTCCCTTCACAAAAAGCTTGCACAAGCTCAATACAAACACATTGGACCAAGAAAGTTTGCATTTTGGTGCTCTAGGGGATTCATGAGTGCCAAGTGAGGTAATTTCTGAACCATTAGTGTAGTATTTGGTTTACCTTAGCTTCCATGTATGTTTAGAAATGATTAGGCGATGTTTAGTGGGGTTTGGAAATCCCTAGAAAAGGATTAGGGTTTGAATTGATTCCAAAAGCGTAATTGAGGTTAATAGTGACCTTAAACTCCTGTAGGGATTGTAAAATGGACTGAAACCAGAGAATAGAACCCCAAACCCAAACTTAGAAACCCCGACATTGGCAGATTTTATGGAAATTGTGATGTATTTTGGTATCTGCTATCATCCGGGACACCTGAAAAATATTTAGCAAAGACAGTGATACATGCAGGCATCCAGGAAGCTTTACCCAAGACCCTAGCTCCTACACCCTCACCTGGGCTGCAGATTTTTTCCATCTGGCCGCAATTTGCGGCCACGGTGGGTTTGTTTTGCCTCGTGTTTGTTCTGTGGCTCCATCTCCAGTAAATTAGACCCCTCCTGTATGCAAAATTGGCTAGTTTGGCCTAGGGTAAAATCTGGAGCTAATTTTCAAGAATTCTGATTTTGTTTGCGGTTTTGTTGGAGATAGTGCCCTCAGAGTCAATTATTGGATCACAGGCACGTGATTGCAATGATTGAGGGAGGACCTATCCCGGTAGGACAGTCTTACTCGAGATGATAGTATGCTATCTGGTTTACCTTTATCATCGTGTACTGTTTCAGGTGACCTTACAGGTCGCTATTACACGTTGATAGAGCCCCTAGGATTCTTGCTTGACGACCAGCAGTATGATGGCGATCATATACGTAGGAGCTGGGGTCTATAAGCACATCCTTAAATGGTCCCTAGTCGTGGGAGTTTCGAGACCGGGCATCGATACTCCATTAGTAGACTAGTGTATACAGTCGAGACCCCGACGAGGGGCGGTGGCCGGTCTCACAAGCCACTGGTGTTAGTTGGTTCACCTAAGATGTATACAGGTGCTCATTGGGTTATGAGTACACCGGACAGGACTCGCCGGGAACCTGCTAGTTGGGATTATACCAGACGTCAGATAGCAGTTCCCAGGTGACATGTGTACAGGTTAGTTCATCGACCTGAGATCGTCATTTGTCTCGTGTGAGTTCCCACCGTGCTTTGATTACTACCCTACCACGGCTCAAAGGAGTCGTGCAAACAGGTTTTAGTTGGGTACAGTCCCGAGCCACATGGAGGCAGTGAGCAGATCTGCAGGGGTTCGTCTCTCCCGGTATGAGGTCGCGCTGTGTCTAGGAGAGCCATTACGCAAAGCCCTCGGCCGAGGCAGGAGATTTACTGGTAGGTATTCCAGTAGTATCTCAGGGCGTTCTGGGCTACACTCCGACACGACTTGTACCGCCTTTGGGGGTCTGACTTTTACCAACCCCCTAGGCCCGCCATGCGATGCTCATAGACGAACGGACCGGACTGTACGGATATTGTCACTGACAGGCTCAGTAGGGTGTCAGGATGAGTTCGCTCATCGACGTCCCTTTTGGTCAATAGCTGGTGGCCCGTCACGTATTGGCTAATACCTCTGACGTGCTAGTGGTTAAATCCACAGCCATAGTATTGATGAGTCTTTAGAGTCCACCACACTTTCTGTTACTCAAGCTTTCGGGCGAAACGCTGTAGAGGCCGTATGGAGATATGGCAGGGTCCGATCAGATACGTGCGGTATTGCACGGATCAGGATCGGACGGTTTGTACTAGAGGCCGTATAGTTATATGGCAGGGTTCGATCAGATACGTGCGGTATTGTACGGATCAGGATCGGACGGATATTACTAGCCGGCTTTGGTTTAAGCCGGATCCTAGTTTAGTACAGTGTAGATTTTGTCTCATTGCATTTGTATCCGGTAGGAATACAGATGCGGGTGTGTATGCACAGTATCGGGATTTTCCTGTAATTTATTACGGGACCAGTTTTCTGGAGTTGCCAGTTTGCATTCCGTTCCGGCCGGTTTTCCTTTGTTCTTTCCCGGCCGGACTTTTCCGATGGAGGGGGTTATTTGCAATTGTGCAAATAACATTTGTGTAGGGGGTTTCTTGCTTATGTATTCATTATGATAGGATATGCATCTTATTCTTCCATGATGGTGCATTTATGAGATTTGATGTGATTAAGGTGTAAGCATGGTTGATGTTTTCTTGTCTTTGGATATGGTCACCTTCTCTTTCTCCTACACTCACCTCCCTCTTGATTTTGTTTCATATTCCTCCACCATTCTCAAATTGAGGGGCCGGCCACAATTTAGTGAGAAGGAAAAATGAGAGAGGTTGATTTCATTTGGAGTGGCAAATTTCATTCATCTCATTTTTGATACAAGGAAAAATGAAAGCACCATTTTTCATACCTTCATTCCTCCATCTTCAAAAGGCAACCAATACCACAAAGTGAGACATGCACTCTACACTACATTCTATTGCACATCTTGGGCGCGTCGGCTAGCCTACTTCGCGCCCGAGTTGCCTCGGCATTGAGGTGGGAGCCCGTAAAAGATACAGACGATGTGGTGCCCTTCCGGCAAGGAGGCGACGACCGGAGTTTCCGCGGGAGATCGGGACGACGACGAGAAGACCGGAGGACTCGGATCACTCGGTATATCTCAAACCCCATCTCTAGTTAGCTAGTATAGGTTAATGGTTTCGATCCGGGTTTACTGTCCGCGGTAGCGCCAGTTTAAAAGTTAAGAAAATTTTGATTCCGCATTTTGGCCTCGGATAGACGGCCGGGGCGCTGCCGTGGCGCAACATGGTATCAGAGCCACGCCATTAACCTTGTCTAGCTTTTTCTAATGCGTTTTACTTATCCGATCGACCAAAATTCCAAAATCCGCGTTTTTTGTGTACATCAGTTTTCTGTTGATTTTTTTCTTGCTCGAAAAATTTTTCAGGTTGTCTCAGAATGATGTGCAGGGAGTTCTAAGAACACTGGAAAAATTCGACAACACGATCCCTCCGTACGACCGCGGATCCGCGGCCATTACCACTGTGGAGGCCGCGGATCCGCCGCATGAATGAGGGATCATGTCATCAATTTTTTCCAGTGGGCTTGTGGGCTAAAAATAGGGGTTTTGGAATATTAAAATTGGGCCCAGAATTTCTGTGAGTGCTACAGTATTGCTTGGGGGCCCACTTGTTAATTTTTGATTGATCGGATATTTTAAACACATTATTTCACAGTATTTACATTATATCTGCGACCGTGAATGTCACTCGATCGGTAAATCCGGTCTAACTGCTATAGCTCGGTTAGACGGATTTGCGAACGTGACTTTCACGTTGATGTTCTGTGTTTTGCTGTGATGTTGCGGATCGGTCGTGGGGGATAGCCTGGATGCAATGCTAGTACAGTTTCTGTTGTATTATGTACATTTGATATTGCGGGGCGAGCGTCCGACATGTGGACTGCCGTCACTGCCTGTTTGTATTATTCTTTTGGGGCACGACCTGGTTGCGGTCGATGTACCCGGTGTATGTATATTTTACTTTCTGTACTAGGGTTACCCCGCGGAGGGGTGCACGGATAGCCGGGTTCTAGAGGGCAACGGGCCCGCATCTCAGGGCATTGAGACGGAGGGGGCTTCAATCTGGAATTGGCGGGCTATTCGCCGCACTCATAGGGGGTACAGGTTGACCCAGGAGGGGTGCCCGAGTTACCGGATTCCGTGAAGTGCTGGGTGGTCCATTCACGTTGCTGAAGGGGGCTGCCTCGCTTCAGGTTTTGACGGGTGACTTGCCGCGCCCGTAGGGGTCTAGGTTTTCATTGCACAGGCTATCCACACGACCAGGGGAACGTCGGGTTTCAGCAGCGGCTCTGTGAAACCCGGGGCTTCCAGATATCTGTATTGTTCTGTGATGCTGTACTTTTCTGTGATGTTGCATTTTATTCACGCCTTGAGCGAAATATAATATATTGGTATATATATTAGTAGATGTTGTATATGTTTTTCATCCGCGCTAGTCCAGTCCCCGCTCTGCCGTTAGTTAGCTAACCTAACGGGTGATGACGGGACCCAGTGGCAAATGCGGATGGCATATACTTACGTCAGTATATTTTCGTTCTTTGTGGTGTGATCAATTGATGGGACTGCGTTGATTCGGATCAATGCAAGATAAACAAACCTAATCTGATGTTGTTGGAACACTTTTTCAAAAAGCTGTTATTGCAAGGACGTTCACTTTTGTTTTGCATCGTGGTATTCAGTTGGAATATCCTGCTCCTCAGTCGACGAGGCAAGGGCCGAGATCCCTTCACCGGGAGTGACCCCTTGGACAGAAGTTTGCGTCAGGGCATTAACTTCACTATAGCCGATTGCCTTTTGCTTTGCATCGTGGTATTCAGTTGGAATATCCTGCACCTCATTCTACGGGGAAAGAGCCGAGATCCCTTCACCGGGAGTGACCTCTTTAGCAAAGGTTTTCGTCACTATATTTTTATAAAAAGTTATGCAGTTCCTTCAACGATATCAAGTTCATTACGTTAAAGGTTTTTCGCCAAAAACCAGCCGTAGCCCTCCGTCATTTCCTACAGGTATTATTTGGTATTCGTGCTGCGTTTGTTGACCTAGTCAAGACGTAGTGTTCGGTAGCTAAGTGGTACTTGTTTGTTGCATAAGTAGGATTGGTTAAGACAGTCGTGCGGCCTTGTTGACCTAGTCAAGGGCACGTACGGGTGGGTTTAATGCAATCCAGAATAATGACGGGTTGAACTTGACTGGCGGTTTATGGTTTGTTGACCTAGTCAAGGTCATAAACCGCTTGGGGTAAGAATCACATCGGGAGTTTCAAAAGAACTGAAACTTGCCAGACATGCGCATACCTTCTGGAGTGTGGTGACGTGAGTGGATTCCGTCACGTTATCATGCGATGATAGTTGGATCCCGATTCCCACTGATGAGTTGGTTTACTCCTCGGGTGATCCCGACTAATTTTTCTTTCAGGTTTGGAGGAGAATTTGAGGTTACAGTGGGAGGTTTCCAGATTAGACAAAGTGATAACCATTCTGATCTAGGTTAGAGTGCACGCTGAGTGTTCTTTTCTCTCTCTTTGGCAGCGACCATTGACCCGACCCTGGACTATGACTCAGTGACCAAGTTGACCGAACCTTCTTAACACTGGCTTTTGGATTGTCAGAGTTGCAAACCTCATTGCCACTCCTACTTTTACCCTTTTCTCCAGGACACCCCGTATTACTACGAACGTCCACTTCCATTGGACAAAACCATCGTATGGTTATATACGAACTCGAAGGACTTCGAGGATGGTTTCTGGTTCTGGAGAAAACGAATAGGATTATTCAGTTGTCTTTTCTTTTCACCTTCTCTCATTGTGAGTACTCCTTGGTTTAGGAGATAGTACACCTATTATGCAAATTGGATAGTCTTCTTCCAAACCTTAGGCTGGTGCCGAACGGTGGGGAATGAAGAAAACCAATTAGCATAACAATGGTGTGCAGAAGGTATTAAGTTAAGACAAAGAAAGGGATTAGTAAGAGGGCAAAGAAAATTGCGACTGCTATTCACGACCAAACCAAGTACTTATTCGCCAATCCTAAATCACCTTTGTATTTCTCCAGGACACTCCGTATCACTACGAAGATCCACAGTTTATTGGATACTCCATCGAATGGTTATATACGAACTCGAAAGGAACTTGTTCCAGTTCGGGGATGGATTCTGGTTCAGGAGAAATAGGAATAAGATTTATTCGGTTGTCTTTTATCTTCACCTTCTCTCATTGCGAGTGTTCCTAGGATTAGGACAGTACACCCATTATGCTTATTGGATAGTCTTCTTCCAAACCATAGGCTGGTGCCGAACGGTAGGGAAGGAAGAAAACCATTTGGCGTAAGGGGTGTGCAGAAGGTAATGACTAAAGACATATAAAGGGATTTGGAGAAGTGGCAAAGAATTATACGGTTATAGTTGTGAATCTGGATAATGGAAGAGGCATTACTAAGAATACCGGAATACCCCACCGAAACATTTCAATGTTTCAGTTTCACTGTGTTCTGTTAAAAGAAAACTGATTTTCCGATTAGACACTTGCTCCAGGGTATGTATTTACCAGATTCGATTCTCACATCTGTATGGTTTTACAGATGATGAGTGGGAGTAAGTTATTGGGAATTGGGTGATCATCCTCACTATATCGGGATTCGTCGTAATCGGTGATATTTGAGGAGATCACCTGGGCTGTTTGCCGGTCGGCAAATATTTGGTTTTGAATATCCGCTGTTGTGCACCAATTTCAAATTGATGTATCTGTACGACTATTTTCATAGAGTGAGATATACCTTTTGATATTATGTCGATGACATTTACCTATATCAGTGGATGGTTAGGTAAGGAGCATCAACCAGCGGTGTAATTCTTCTTAACCATAAGTACATTTTTCAACCTACGACGCACAGTGAAAGAGTTGTTAGACTCAGCGGACTTATACAGAGTATTGTATATTGTCCAACGTCCATCAGGACAGAGGGGTTGGTCCTCATACTATATTCGGTTTACTTATGACTTCTCTAGATTTTAGACAGCTGTTTCGTGGAAACACAGGGTCTAAGTTTTGAGGAGTTATAGGTATTTGAATAGAGTAGAGAACCAGGTATAGCAAGTATCGAGATTCTTCAAGATGATCGAAGATGTAGATACTTGTGTATGGTATTCAGTTGATAGTAATGAGAACTTGCTTCTCTTTCAGGTTACTCATAAATGGAAGCATTCCTAAGTTGGGTAACACTGATCGGCCTCCCTCCATTTAGTTGACATGCACTGGAGACAGCTGCATGATTTGAATCTGGTTCATTTAAATCAGTGCCTCTGGTTCTATATTGGATATAGAACAGTTCATATCTTAACGATGTTAAGGTACGGGGAGTTGTCCGGCTTATGATTAAAACCAGACACTGGACAACTCAAGGCACGTTTCTGTAATGGCTGTTTGTGGGTTGACCCAGGCTATGACGAGGGTTGACTTTCTACCATCTGGAAGATCAGTAGTGATATTGTTCTTAACTCGCCACATTTTAAAAGGAAATGGTTATTTTTCAGAAAACAGTAGTGGGAGTATGGTAGAACTGGAAGCGATTCCAGAACCGCAAACGATTACTGAAGATTTGATAAGGAACCTAAAGATTCAATCTGTTTTGACATTCCATTGGCCACTCCGCAGATAAGGTGGGTAACTTCAGGCACCCGAGAGGTACTGCGGTAGCCTCAAGGACGGTGACAGGGAAGTTCTTGTTTACCCACACTTGCCATTGTTGTTGTTCCAGGCTGCGAGACCCGGCAGGAGGATGAGTATAGCGTCGTTCTAAACTAGCTTTAGAAGTACGCGTCTATATGACTCTGCCAGAGGGTTGTCGTAGTCAGTGGGAGCAGCGGAAGCATTGGTGGACATCAGGCTTATGTCTATAGACTAAAGCAGATATAGCGGAGATAGATCATCTGTTTCTGATGTGACAGTCATGGGTTTGACGTCATCAGAATAGGGGATGGATCTGTTGAGAAGGTAGTAGGAAGTGATATTCCTATACTACGATCGGTTATACTTTGGTCGTCACACGGTGTTTTCTCCACATGGGACTTGGACATTATATCAGACATACTGGTCACTAGATCTATGGTTTTAGATCTAGATTTGGGTGGTTTCCCAATCAGGGTACTTTGACAGCATTCTAAGAGTATTTAGAATGGACGACTCTTGGCATGGTAGTGTACCTGCAGGTAATGGAGTCACCCTCTCTAAAGGTGTCTTATAGACTAAAGTAGAGAGGGATGTGCATGATTGGCAGATCACTTGCTTAGGCAATTGAGTCAATCATGAGATGTCAAGTACCACACCAGATGTTGTTCTTGCACTAGATGCAATAAGATGATATTGATCCAATCCTGGAGGAACAGTCGGAAGCAGTTTTAGAACATAAGTGGATGTTCTAGGGATATGATAACGACAGCCTCATTTGGGAGACAGTTATCATTCCAGGCTTCCAAGGTGACATGGATGGCAGAGTGGCTGTCAGAGTTGTGGTTTCACCTTCAGACGAGGGGCAGTATTTTGGACAGGTGGTCCAAGGCAATACTGAGGGAGGCATGGCGCTGGGTACTGATTAAGTTCAGTTATCGATACAGTCTAAGAAGTTTGGATTTGGAGTTCAGGTCCCATCAGATATCCAGACATACTCTAAGACAGGTATTGCTCATTTCGGGAGATGGTTTTCTCTGCGAACTTGAGATATAGAGAGACATAGAAAGAAACTTCACAGCGGATCCACTCACTGAGGCTTTTCCTCGAACGCAATAGTTTCGCAAACAGGCTTTGTGAGACTGACTAGTAGAGGAGTTGGGTGTTCGGTATCACACGGGCTGTGAGTATGCGACATCGCAATAATTAGCTTTGAGTGCAAGTGGGAGATTGTTGGAGATATTGCCCTCAGAGTCAATTATTGGATCACAGGCATGTGATTGCAATGATTGAGGGAGGACCTATCTCGGTAGGACAGTCTTACTCGAGATGATAGTATGCTATCTGGTTTACCTTTATCATCGTGTACTGTTTCAGGTGACCTTACAGGTCGCTATTACACGTTGATAGAGCCCCTAGGATTCTTGCTTGACGACCAGCAGTATGATGGCGATCATATACGTAGGAGCTGGGGTCTATAAGCACATCCTTAAATGGTCCCTAGTCGTGGGAGTTTCGAGACCGGGCATCGATACTCCATTAGTAGACTAGTGTATACAGTCGAGACCCCGACGAGGGGCGGTGGCCGGTCTCACAAGCCACTGGTGTCAGTTGGTTCACCTAAGATGTATACAGGTGCTAATTGGGTTATGAGTACACCGGACAGGACTCGCCGGGAACCTGCTAGTTGGGATTATACCAGACGTCAGATAGCAGTTCCCAGGTGACATGTGTACAGGTTAGTTCATCGACCTGAGATCGTCATTTGTCTCGTGTGAGTTCCCACCGTGCTTTGATTACTACCCTACCACGGCTCAAAGGAGTCGTGCAAACAGGTTTTAGTTGGGTACAGTCCCGAGCCACATGGAGGCAGTGAGCGGATCTGCAGGGATTCGTCTCTCCCGGTATGAGGTCGCGCTGTGTCTAGGAGAGCCATTACGCAAAGCCCTCGGTCGAGGCAGGAGATTTACTGGTAGGTATTCCAGTAGTATCTCAGGGCGTTCTGGGCTACACTCCGACACGACTTGTACCGCCTTTGGGGGTCTGACTTTTACCAACCCCCTAGGCCCGCCATGCGATGCTCATAGACGAACGGACCGGACTGTACGGATATTGTCACTGACAGGCTCAGTAGGGTGTCAGGATGAGTTCGCTCATCGACGTCCCTTTTGGTCAATAGCTGGTGGCCCGTCACGTATTGGCTAATACCTCTGACGTGCTAGTGGTTAAATCCACAGCCATAGTATTGATGAGTCTTTAGAGTCCACCACACTTTCTGTTACTCAAGCTTTCGGGCGAAACGCTGTAGAGGCCGTATGGAGATATGGCAGGGTCCGATCAGATACGTGCGGTATTGCACGGATCAGGATCGGACGGTTTGTACTAGAGGCCGTATAGTTATATGGCAGGGTTCGATCAGATACGTGCGGTATTGTACGGATCAGGATCGGACGGATATTACTAGCCGGCTTTGGTTTAAGCCGGATCCTAGTTTAGTACAGTGTAGATTTTGTCTCATTGCATTTGTATCCGGTAGGAATACAGATGCGGGTGTGTATGCACAGTATCGGGGTTTTCCTGTAATTTATTACGGGACCAGTTTTCTGGAGTTGCCAGTTTGCATTCCGTTCCGGCCGGTTTTCCTTTGTTCTTTCCCGGCCGGACTTTTCCGATGGAGGGGGGTTATTTGCAATTGTGCAAATAACATTTGTGTAGGGGGTTTCTTGCTTATGTATTCATTATGATAGGATATGCATCTTATTCTTCCATGATGGTGCATTTATGAGATTTGATGTGATTAAGGTGTAAGCATGGTTGATGTTTTCTTGTCTTTGGATATGGTCACCTTCTCTTTCTCCTACACTCACCTCCCTCTTGATTTTGTTTCATATTCCTCCACCATTCTCAAATTGAGGGGCCGGCCACAATTTAGTGAGAAGGAAAAATGAGAGAGGTTGATTTCATTTGGTGTGGCAAATTTCATTCATCTCATTTTTGATACAAGGAAAAATGAAAGCATCATTTTTCATACCTTCATTCCTCCATCTTCAAAAGGCAACCAATACCCCAAAGTGAGACATGCACTCTACACTACATTCTATTGCACATCTTGGGCGCGTCGGCTAGCCTACTTCGCGCCCGAGTTGCCTCGGCATTGAGGTGGGAGCCCGTAAAAGATACAGACGATGTGGTGCCCTTCCGGCAAGGAGGCGACGACCGGAGTTTCCGCGGGAGATCGGGACGACGACGAGAAGACCGGAGGACTCGGATCACTCGGTATATCTCAAACCCCATCTCTAGTCAGCTAGTATAGGTTAATGGTTTCGATCCGGGTTTATTGTCCGCGGTAGCGCCAGTTTAAAAGTTAAGAAAATTTTGATTCCGCATTTTGGCCTCGGATAGACGGCCGGGGCGCTGCCGTGGCGCAACAGGTTTTTAATGAATTTGGACTTGGTATTTGATATTGTGTTTCCGTCGTGTGGCGTTTGAACGTCCACGACTAGGCTTATTGATCGTGTTTTGCATGCGAGGCTATAGGTTTTGACCTATGAGCGAAACGTGTGCCGTTTTGGTTTCCGACTTGATTTTAATACGCATTTGCGATGTGTTATGATATGTAAGTACCCCACGAGGATTTCGAGACGATGAAGAAGAGGATGGTGACATCGACATCGGTAAGCAAGAGCAAAGTGAGTAGATACACATCTATGGAGGAAGTCGGGTGGATGGCGTATAGCACCCCCGCAGTTCGTAGCGTAGTGTATGGTATATATTATATGTGTAAGGTTTGTGTAGCACCCTATGAAGAGTTTTGAAGCATCACATGTCCAAAAGTTTAAATTTTTATGGTGCTAAACAAACATGCAAAGGAATCGATCCTAGAAAATTAGGGTTTCGAAATTTAAAGCGAACTAATCTAGGGTTTCGAGACTACAACCTTTGTAGATCCCTTTCGCTGGACTCCTTGGTCTCTAGGGTGTTGAATGGAAGTCCTCTTGTGTCCACGACGATCCACCATGGAGTTCTCCGTCCAAGCTCGCAACTTTGTAAAACCGAAGAGAACACTCTAAACAAGTTGGCTAAAATTGTGTAGAATGAAGTTGTGGTTAAGATTCTCACTTCAAAAACCTTTCTTTAAGTGTGATTTACTCACTAGAAAAAGCTAGAGAGCAAATGAGAAAGAGGAAGAAGATGGTGGCAATATTTTTCACAAGAGGTAATAAGATAAAGATAATTCTCTAGAAGAAAAGAAATATATCAATATATATTTTATTTCTTCTTACTATGAACCATGGTTAAAGTGATGGAGACATTATTTAACTTGAGTTTTAAATGATAAAGAGAAGGATAACTCAAGTTAAGAGGTAGGTAAGCATGGTTAGGTCAAAGGAAGAATGTAGAAGCTAGAATGATTATCCTTTCCTTTTCATTTTGTTTTAAAACCAAAATTAAATAATAATCCATAATTTAATCCATGGTGTGAGTCTTATATTGCCACCATTTCCATATGCTAACAACCATGATGGATGGGTGTATGTATGTATGCATGTATGCACATCCACATGTGCATGAAACTAGAATGAAAGAAAGAAACACATGCATGCATGCATACATCCATCAAACCCTAGAAAGGTTTCAAGTGAGAAAACTAATGATTAGATGATAAATCAACACTTAATTTATCAATCCGGTCATATCTCATACGACCCCACCAAAAGCAGGCCACCCGATCAATGTTCGGTATCATATACGCACATTTTAATCGGGTGCATGCGCATATCGCATACGCGCACCACAACGTTTCGCCTGGACTGGGTAACTCCTTTGTGGAACTCTAAGACTCGTCAATACGCCGGCAGAGGGTGATGATCATATCAGGTACCCTCAAGCCGCAAGCGGTCAGCTAAACGTAACGGCCACCCGGGTATTGAGCGATCAGAAGAAAACAAGCGAACCTGCTACAACTCCCGTCGAGCCATCCGGCAACACTAGCGTACAGTCTGGTCTCTTCGTTAGATATGCTGCATATCGAGCCTAGGGATGGTCACGTCGACCCTAATAACTCAATAGGTCGTGCCGGTGAATGGTCTATAACAGATCGAGAAACTACCGATAACACTTATCAGCAAATCTCAGCAGCCCTGGCCAGGGACTTACTGATATAACCAGTCGGGCACAACACAGCATCAACCCCAATACCGGGAGAGACGAAACCCCTCCTATCGCTCATTGCCTTCGTGTGTCTCGGGACTGTACCCAACGGCCACCTGTTTGCACGACTCAGTAGAGTCGTGGTAGGGTGGCAATCAAAGTACAGTGGGAGAACACACAAGACTCTATGACGATCTCGGGTCTACAGACTAACCTGTACCAGTGTCACCTGAGAACTGCTATCCGACGATAGATATAATTCCATATAGGAGTTCTCGGCGAGTCCGTCCAGTGTACCCAGTCACCACTGAGCACCCATATATGATCTTGATGTCAAACACCAATGGATATGGGATCATCCATCGCCCATCACATGGGTCTAGTATCATATACGCTAGTCTACTCTGGTATGTCAATGCCCCGTCTCGATATACCTACGACTAGGGACTTTCCAGGATATGCTTATAGACTACAGATGTCCCACTAGTATGATCTCCATCATAATCAGAGCAGTCAAGCCAATATCCTCAGGGCTTTATCAGCATGTATGAGTGAATAACAAGCATGATCAAATCAACATGTCAGATAAAGAAGAACCAGATAGCATACTATCATGTCGAGCAAGAATGCATACTGAATATATATATATATATATATATATATATATATATATATATATATATTTATATACATGTATAGATACATCCACTATCACATAATGGCCTTTAGGGCATACATATATCCAACAATCTCCCACTTGCACTAAGACCAGTTATTGGCGTATCTCATACCCAACTTCTCAAAAAGTCGCTCATGCTGCGGCTGAGGGAGGGCCTTGGTGAATTGATCCGCGGCGTTATTCTTTGTGTCTACTGTTCATCACAGAATACTGCATTTTATACCGCCCATTCTTACGCTCGGTTGTTTATAGGTAGGTGCTTTTAATCCGTGTTTGTTACATATTTGCAGGATACAGGTTCTCGGTTCTAAAACGGTGAAATTCATGGAAAACACGACAAAATCCGGGTTCCTGCCAACCACTGAGAAAACACGGTCTCCCCTCGTCATCCGTATGTTGCCAGATACCAGTTTAGGAAGACAAAATGTCAAATCAATGTCACCTTCATGCACAAGGCTCAATGGCAACAACAAGTTCCAAGAAATCTACACGGAGCTCGAGGCAATCATGACAAAAGCATCCACAAAAGTCCACCTTTCCTCAACAGAAATTCTGGAAGAAATGTGAAAGTATTTTCAGAAAATATATGTACCAGACAACAGGGGACAGCAGACCAGGGAAGCGCAGAAAAACGGAGCACCCAATTCCTCTATACGGCCGCGGATCCGCGGCCAATAGGGGGTATTGGCCGCGGATCCGCGGCCATGTAGGCTCCTTGCTGGGTCAAATTTTGTGGGCAGTTTGGTACTTTCATCTTATGCCAGAATGTTGCCCTAGGTTTCCATTTCCCCGCCTATAAATACTCCAGAACTGAGCCAAGTCAAGGGTCATTCTTTTGTTCCTCTTTCTTTTGTATAGTTTTTCTTCTTCTTCTTCATTCTTTTTCCATGAAAATTGTAGTGAGAGCTTTTTGAGTGGGAGATCAATGAAGATGAGGGTTTTGTATCATTCTCTTTTGTTTCTTCTTCCCCTTGAGATTCTTGCTTTCTCTTGATCATTCAATCTCTTCATTGAGCTTGAATGGTTAAGGGTTAGTTATTGATCTCAAGGGTCGTATTCTTTCATGGAATTAGCACTTCATTTCACATGCGTTCTCTACCCTTCCCTTGATCTTGCAACCTCTTGATTGAGCTTGCAAGTTTAAGGGTTGGCTATTGATCACATGCTTGTCTTGAGTCCTAGTTTCTTGTTCTTTTTATCGCTTTTTATTACTTGCTTATTATTATCTTGCTTTTCTTTCTTGCAATTTATTTCATGCACTTAAATTCATGCACTTAATACTTGTAATCTTTTCTTTTCTTTGTTCTTTTCTTTTGCTCTCTTTGTTTCATTTTGTGAATGTTGTAATTATTATTGTTAAGAAGAAATACGAGATTATAAGTTAAAGATTTTCTTTTCTCTTTTCCTTTTCCCGTTATTTTCCATTGAACTCCGCCCAAACCATACGCAAGCGCTCCGTTAGGCACCCTACCCTGACAAGGTAACGGTGATTCCTAACCGCGACCGGTTGCGTTCGGTTTGGCCGGAGGCGAAAGCAAGAGACAAGAACGGAAGGACAAGGGTAAATAAGCCGGATTCCACGAATACCGCGCTTAAATCCCCTAATCCACGTTGTTGCCGATTGCTCTAGCTTCAATTGGTCAAGAATCGGCTCAAAGGTTTTGAGTACGGATTTCCTTAGCTTACAATCTCGTATCTTTTCTTAACAACTTTATACTTGCAAATAAACACATAGGTTAGAAACAAACATACACAAATTCTTTATTGACTCGTCTAAGACAAGAAGGTAAAATACCACCATCTCCCTGTGGATCGACCCGTGCTCAACCGGCTAGCTGCATAGCGACACCGTCCTGATCGCGGTTATACTTTAATTCTTTGAACATCCGACACGCCAAAAGCGTGCGATCAAATGGCGCCGTTGCCGGGGAGACGGTAGCGTATTTTCTTTCTTGTTATTCGGGTTAATATTCTTTTTGTATATATTTATAAAAAAAAAAATATATTCTTTTTGTTTTTTTTTGATCATTTTTTGTGGGCAAGAGTGCAGATTTTTGCGGATTTGCAAACTGCGATTGTGGGGAGCAAAGTGTACGTTCAAGGCTAAGGTGATTACAAAGTATAGTGCCAAAGATCCGGGTAGTTTGACCCGCGCAAGCGAACTTTTCAAGCTTACCGGATTTGATTCAACGGGGGTTTCCTAACCCAAAAACTTAATGGTACGTACTTTACTAACACCTTCTTCTCAAATCCGACGCTTCCAATATAATATTCTTTGCAGGATTCTTTGCAAGTTCGCTAGCAAACGCTAAAAAAATTGACTAACCCGTATTTGTTGCAGCGCCGCGCTTAAACTAAAAAACGATTGTTTGATTCTTTATAGAATTTTTGAATTGCGCATTGCATACATTAATACGGATTTAAGGGCAAGCGAACCCCACAACATACGGTAAAGGATTTCATCACCTTTTCCGTGGCCCACAAATCACGAACTTGAGCATAACGTTTACCCGCACAAAAATTAAAAGAAACTAGACTTTAAGCCTTAAGGACTTCGCGCTCACTAGGAGAAGTTAACTGTGTTTAGAACCTTGCTTAACGGTATATTGTTTACGGGGTGTCTAGGAAAGTGTTAACGGCGAAACCGCCAAAAGAGAAAGGGTTATTTAATTAAGGAACTTCGCGAAAGCGTTGGAAAACCTCCCCTTATCTCTGCACTTACCTGGCCTCGTGATCAGTGTATCTTGAGCCTGTTTCTCGACACAGTTTTACTTCGACAATCAAGTTCTGGAGCAGGTCTAGTTGACCTAGGTGAACCCTAGAACGATTAGGTGTGTGGTATTTTTGTGTCGTGATTGTTTTTGTCAATATTCTTTTTGTGTGTATATTTCATTCTTCTGTTAATATATAAACTAAAAAAAAAAAATATCACATTCTTTTCCTCCTCCTTTTCTCTGCCTTTCTTTCTTTCTCTCTTCATATCATGGGTACCCCACCTCGCAAAACTCTTGCCGAACTTTGGTACCCACAACCAGACATTACTTCTTACGGTTCTTGCTTTGGCCGAACGTCAAACGATCCCTCCATGCCCAAAATCTCTTTGAAAGATCGGATAGACGCGTTTAGGACAAACACTTGCCCTTCGCAATTCACTTTGTATCAACCTTTTCAACCTCCCCCACCCGCTTATGTTGATACCCCTTTTGCAAGTCGTCCTTTGTCCATCGCTGAACATATTGAACAATCCTGTAGCCGATCTTTCACTCCTTTCACCACTACAGATTCTTGGGATCAACAATTCCATTCACCTTCTTATCCAAATGTTGATCCTGCTCCTGTCCAGCCATTCAATTCCTACCAGTCCTACCCGACTTTTGCACCTTCCCCAGACATTGCTTCAGAACCGCCATTTGGGAGTTTTCAGTATCCAAACAACTTTGAATCTTTTACTGAAACCCCTTCACAACCTATGTCTAGTCTGGAACAGTCGTTGGAAAACTTTAGGGTAGCGTCATGCCAACAGATGATGGATTTGAATGCGTCCATGGCCACCCTCATACAACCTAGTGACCCGGTAGCTAGTTTTCAACTAGCTCCAAATTTTCCAATGTATGAAGAGGCGGTCGGACAGGCTGTGAATTTGAGTGGAGAGAGTGAGCTGTACCCCCTTCCAAATCAAACCTACCCATTTCAAATTGAATCCCACAACTCCTGTGTTGAAAGTCTATCAAGTGTCCCAACTGAATTATCAATTGAAGATAGAATGTTTAATGAGTTGTGCGACTTTGTAGGGTTTGTTTTGCCAGATTGTGAAGGGACCTTGCCAAGTGAAACCACAAACAATCCTTTTGACCTCTACACCTCCATCTTAGAACCTGAATTGATTGAAATCCATGCTTTTGATGAGATGTCGAAGAAAATTGACTTTCACTTGATTAAGGATATTGACGCTGGGGATATTTTGGATGATGAACCCGTAGATTTGGCTGAGTTTGTCTCTTCAAATCATCATCCCGAGTCATTAAATGTTTTTCCCGAACCCTATATGCGTCTGGATTTTGATGAAATATGCATGGATGAGCTAAATTTTGAGGAGAATATTGAGGATAGTACTGAGGATGAAACAGTTTTAATTGATGAGTCGGATTTTCCAATTCATCCTGTTCCTTTCACTAACTGTGTACACCCTCCTGAACCTTTAACCGATAACCTTCCTCAACCACTTCCCTCTATCCTTTCCATCGTTCCGACCTGGCAAGAAACCGTATCACTTTCATTTCCATTGTCTGGTTTACTAAGTTCGGCGTACCCATGGTTTCTTACGAATCTTGAGGGATTTGACCCAATCTCTCGCCGGGTTAATAGATTAGCACAATCGCTGTTTACACATCGCTCATCACAAATTGTGCTAATCTATTCACTCCATTTGCACCCTCAAGTTCGTACTCCACTTCTTTTTCCCTTCCGCCATTCTTCTTCTGATATACCGAGACCGTATCCCGCTTCTATCTCCATACGGTCTCGCGTATTCTCCATGTCTTACCTCTTCACCTTCTTTCCCCAACCACTGCTTCACCATGATAAAATCTTTGAATGGTTGGTGTTAACTTTTGGCCTGTGTAAGGCCTTGTATAGCTTGATACTGTTCTTTCCCCCCTAATCCTGAACTTCAACGCTTAATAGTGGAAACACTGTTTTACTTAAGTTTGGGGGGGACTCCTTTTTGTATATATATTTTTTTTCCTTTTTGTTTTGTATATAATTTGTTTTTAGGGAGCGCCGACAATTTTGACCCTCTTGGTATATAGCCTGACAGTGAGGGCACTGTCAAGTTTAAGTTCGGGGGTGTGCTCGGTAAGCTTTCTTCCTTCGCATTCATTTGTATATTTTGCATTTGCATACCTTATTAAAAACCCATAAAAATCGAAAATTTTCCAAAAATATAAAAACTTTGTCGTCAAGTTAGCTAATAGGGTAACTTAGATCTCTATTCCGAAAGATTAGTTGATATGATAGAAATAACTAAATTCTAGGCTTAGGAATTGAAAACCCTAAAAATAACCCTCATTCTGTTTAAACTTGGTAAGTATACGTCCTTACAGTTTTTTTGAGAAATAGGTAATCTTGAGTTCAGTTCTTTAGTTAAGTCAAGATGAAGGGAAAGTATTGATGCTTTACTAAAGGATAAGTCTGAAAAATAGTTTCTTTTCTTGAGTTCAAATTTAGAAAGTATATACCCTACAAACTGCACATACACGCACCTTGAAACTTGGGATAGTAGATGATACCTAGAAATACTCTTGCCTGAAAGCCTAGTATGAAAGAAAAAACGGTATTTAAAGCTAAACACCAAAAGAGCATATTGAAAAATATATCCGGTCTTGAAAAAGAAAAAGAAAAAGAAAAATAGAATAAAGTCAAGACCTGGAAACTGCTATTTACGCTTTAATGTTCACACATTCAGTAATCGGCCGTTAGTGCCTCAAGAAGCATTAATAGTCGCATGAAAGGTGTGTGAGCAAATCCGTCCATCCTTAATAAAAAGAAGTAGTATTAGGTATTAGGGCAAGGGTATTATAGCTTGAATTGAATTCTCAAGTGTAGGGGTGCAAATATACACACACGTAGGGGTATACAATCGATGTTTGGATAAAAGATAGAGATAAAGAATAAGACTTGTGTTTTCTGTAAAGTTGATAAAAATCCTTGATTTAAGGCCGCACTTTAGAAGGAAAACTCAGGAGAACCGACATCTTTCTAAACTTTTTTGGAACGTATATGACCTAAGGTTAAATAGATAGGAGGTGTGAAAAATAAGGGTTGGATATTTCTGACTTAGGATAATAGAGTTTCTAACGTAAATACTAAACCGTAGGAGTATAATCGATGTTAGCTTATGAAACCAGCTTGACGGGATTTTGTGGGTGTAATCCGCTAAAAACCCTCAGGAGACAACACTCCTCCTACTAGGGACACCTAGAGGTTTAACGGCTTGTTGCACATGCTCAGTGCAATCGCGTTCCCTGCGAAAGTGCGGTTAGGATTTTATTTTTGTGAATAATTGGTTTTGCTCGGGACGAGCAAAAGTTAAGTTTGGGGGTATTTGTTCATCACAGAATACTGCATTTTATACCGCCCATTCTTACGCTCGGTTGTTTATAGGTAGGTGCTTTTAATCCGTGTTTGTTACATATTTGCAGGATACAGGTTCTCGGTTCTAAAACGGTGAAATTCATGGAAAACACGACAAAATCCGGGTTCCTGCCAACCACTGAGAAAACACGGTCTCCCCTCGTCATCCGTATGTTGCCAGATACCAGTTTAGGAAGACAAAATGTCAAATCAATGTCACCTTCATGCACAAGGCTCAATGGCAACAACAAGTTCCAAGAAATCTACACGGAGCTCGAGGCAATCATGACAAAAGCATCCACAAAAGTCCACCTTTCCTCAACAGAAATTCTGGAAGAAATATGAAAGTATTTTCAGAAAATATATGTACCAGACAACAGGGGACAGCAGACCAGGGAAGCACAGAAAAACGGAGCACCCAATTCCTCTATACGGCCGCGGATCCGCGGCCAATAGGGGGTATTGGCCGCGGATCCGCGGCCATATAGGCTCCTTGCTGGGTCAAATTTTGTGGGCAGTTTGGTACTTTCATCTTATGCCAGAATGTTGCCCTAGGTTTCCATTTCCCCGCCTATAAATACTCCAGAACTGAGCCAAGTCAAGGGTCATTCTTTTGTTCCTCTTTCTTTTGTGTAGTTTTTCTTCTTCTTCTTCATTCTTTTTCCATGAAAATTGTAGTGAGAGCTTTTTGAGTGGGAGATCAATGAAGATGAGGGTTTTGTATCATTCTCTTTTGTTTCTTCTTCCCCTTGAGATTCTTGCTTTCTCTTGATCATTCAACCTCTTCATTGAGCTTGAATGGTTAAGGGTTAGTTATTGATCTCAAGGGTCGTATTCTTTCATGGAATTAGCACTTCATTTCACATGCGTTCTCTACCCTTCCCTTGATCTTGCAACCTCTTGATTGAGCTTGCAAGTTTAAGGGTTGGCTATTGATCACATGCTTGTCTTGAGTCCTAGTTTCTTGTTCTTTTTATCGCTTTTTATTACTTGCTTATTATTATCTTGCTTTTCTTTCTTGCAATTTATTTCATGCACTTAAATTCATGCACTTAATACTTGTAATCTTTTCTTTTCTTTGTTCTTTTCTTTTGCTCTCTTTGTTTCATTTTGTGAATGTTGTAATTATTATTGTTAAGAAGAAATACGAGATTATAAGTTAAAGATTTTCTTTTCTCTTTTCCTTTTCCCGTTATTTTCCATTGAACTCCGCCCAAACCATACGCAAGCGCTCCGTTAGGCACCCTACCCTGACAAGGTAACGGTGATTCCTAACCGCGACCGGTTGCGTTCGGTTTGGCCGGAGGCGAAAGCAAGAGACAAGAACGGAAGGACAAGGGTAAATAAGCCGGATTCCACGAATACCGCGCATAAATCCCCTAATCCACGTTGTTGCCGATTGCTCTAGCTTCAATTGGTCAAGAATCGGCTCAAAGGTTTTGAGTACGGATTTCCTTAGCTTACAATCTCGTATCTTTTCTTAACAACTTTATACTTGCAAATAAACACATAGGTTAGAAACAAACATACACAAATTCTTTATTGACTCGTCTAAGACAAGAAGGTAAAATACCACCATCTCCCTGTGGATCGACCCGTGCTCAACCGGCTAGCTGCATAGCGACACCGTCCTGATCGCGGTTATACTTTAATTCTTTGAACATCCGACACGCCAAAAGCGTGCGATCATCTACCCTCCTAATCTCGATCTCGCGGCGATCTACAATCTCCCGGATAAAATGAAAACGCCTCAGGATGTGTCTGGACCGTTGATGGGATCTGGGCTCCTTGGCTAACGCCACAGCCCCATTATTGTCACAATACAAAGGTATTGGATCAATAATGGTTGGAACTACTCCTAGCTCCGAGACGAACTTCTTCATCCAGACGGCTTCCTTGGCGGCATCATTTGCAGCAATGTACTCAGCTTCCATCGTAGAGTCTGCAACGGTATCTTGTTTGGAACTCTTCCAACTCACCGCCCCTCCATTGAGGGTAAATACAAACCCAGAGATAGATTTGCTGTCGTCCTTATCGCTCTGGAAGCTCGAATCGGTAAAGGCCTCCATTTGGAGATCTCCATTACCATACACCAAGAACAATTCTTTAGTTCTTCGCAAGTACTTAAGAATGTTCTTCACTGCTGTCTAGTGATTCTCCCGTGGGTTGGATTGATACCTGCTTACAACACTAAGTGCGTAAGCTACATCTGGGCGTGTACATAACATCGCATACATTATAGATCCTACTGCCGAAGCATAGGGTATAATACTCATGCGAGCTCTCTCTTCATCGGTCTTTAGACAAGAATCCTTGGAGAGAGTGACCCCATGGCAAGCGGGTAAGGCACCCCGCTTGGAGTCTTCTATACTAAACCTTTTTAGGATGGTGTCAATGTACCTGGTTTGGGACAATCCCTTGGATCTATCCCTATAGATCCTTATGCCCAGAATGTACGTGGCATCACCCAGGTCCTTCATGGAGAACCTCAGTGATAAGAAAGATTTGACCGACTGTAGCATAGGAATATCATTTCCTATCAGAAGAATGTCGTCCACGTACAATACGAGGAATGTGACAGCTCTCCCTACAGCCTTCTTATAAACACAAGGTTCATCTGGATTTTTGATGAAATCAAACTCTTTGATGACATCATCGAAACAGATGTTCCAACTCCGTGATGCCTGCTTTAACCCATATATGGATTTAAGCAATTTACATGCTTTCCCGCTGCTCCCACTGTCAATGAAGCCCTCTGGCTGATCCATATAAACACATTCTTCTAAATTTCCATTTAGAAATGCGGTTTTAACGTCCATCTGCCAGATTTCATAGTCGTAGTGAGCAGCAATAGCAAGTAGGATCCGAATGGATTTAAGCATGGCTACGGGAGAAAAAGTCTCGTCATAGTCCAAACCTGGTCTTTGACGAAAACCCTTCGCCACAAGTCTTGCCTTATAGGTCTCCACCTGCCCATCTACACCAATCTTTCTTTTAAAGATCCATTTGCACCCTACAGGTTTTACCCCAGGGGGTACAACGTCCAAAGTCCACACTTTGTTGGTGTACATAGACTCCATTTCAGATCTCATGGCATCCAGCCACTTCACAGAGTCTTTACTCGTGATAGCTTGCTGAAAACTGGTAGGATCATCATCATCCATGATGCAATCTTCTCCGTTACCATCAATGAGGAAACCGTAGTACCCCTCCGGTGGGCGAGAAGTCCTACCAGACCTACGGAGTGGCCGAGGTTCTTCAGTTTCTGTTTCAACAGCCAGTTCAACCAAATCGTCATTTGTAGTTTGTGTCTCTAGAACCTCTTCTAGATCCATCACCTTGCCATCATCTTTGTCTGTGAGAAACTCTTTTTCCAAGAATGTGGCATGTTGAGAAACGAACACTTTTTGTTCCTCTTTGTGGTAGAATAGATATCCATAAGAATTCTTTGGATATCCCACAAAGTTACACATGACAGACCGTGTCTCGAGTTTGTCCGGATTCTGCTTTTTAACATAGGCCGGGCAACCCCAAATCTTAATTCTCTTAAGAGATGGTCTCTTCCCATGCCATATCTCATATGGCGTGGTAGACACGGTTTTGGTTGGAACCCTGTTTAGCAGAAACGCTGCAGTCTCCAATGCATGCCCCCAAAACGAGACTGGTAACTCAGCGTCACTCATCATGGACCGGACCATATCTAATAGGGTCCTATTCCGTCGTTCTGACACACCGTTGTGCTGTGGTGTGTAAGGAGGAGTGAGCTGAGAGAGAATCCCATTCTCTTTTAGGAAGTGTGCAAATTCTGTACTGAGATACTCACCACCTCGATCTGATCGAAGCATTTTGATACTCAAGCCGGTTTGTTTTTCTACTTCTTGTTTATATTCAATGAATTTCTCGAAAGCTTCGGACTTGTGCTTTAATAAAAATACATGACCGAATCTTGAGAAATCGTCAGTGAACGTAATGAAGTATGAAAAACCGCCTCTGGCCTGTGTAGACATTGGCCCACATACATCACTATGTATGAGGCCCAGGAGCTGAGTAGCTCTTTCTCCGTGTCCGGTAAACGGAGTTTTGGTCATTTTACCCTTGATACAAGACTGGCAAGTCGCATAAAATTTATATTCAAAAGAGTTTAAATATCCATCTTTGTGTAACTTGTTTAGTCTTGTTTCGTTAATATGACCAAGTCTACAGTGCCAAAGAAAAGCTTCATTTAATTCTGAAAATTTTCTTTTATTAGTATGTTGTATACTGAAAACTGTGTGTTGATTTAGGACATATATTCCGTTGTTAAGCGTACCATACCCAACCAACATTTGATTCAGGTTAATGTTCATAACATTGTTCTGCAATACAAAATTATACCCTTCATTGTCCAACAAAGAAACGGATATTATATTACATAGCATACTTGGTACAAAATAACATGGATTCAAAATCAAAATACATCCAGATGGCAACCCCAAGTGATACTCTCCCACTGCGACTGTATGTACATTGGAACCATTTCCAACGCGGAGAGTATGGTCACCTGTCTTCAAAACCTTGCTATTTCTCAGCCCCTGCATAGAATTGCAAATGTGAGAACCTGAACCGGTATCCAATACCCAGGAAGCAGAGTTTATAGAAAAACAGTTTTCAGTCACAAACGCACCTGAAGCAGAAGCATCACCATGCTTCTTCTTGAGACTTAAGTACTCCGTGCAATTGCGCTTCCAATGTCCTGTCTTGTGGCAGTGAAAACATTCGCCCTTCCCTGAGTCTCCAGCCTTGGACTTTCCCTTTCCCTTCACCTTTTTAACTCCGCCCTTAGGATTAGTGGGTTTCTTCTTTTTCTTTCCCTTGGCCTTGGCTTTCGGGCGAGAAGAGGAAGACTGTCCAATAGTCATAACGAGAGTTTTTGCTAACTTCATAGTGCTCTCTGCACTCCTTAACATATTAAGGAGTTCAGGGAGGTCCTTCTCCATGCCATGCATGTTGAAGTTCACTATGAACTGAGCAAAGGTGGAGGGGAGGGACTGCAGAATAATATCTATATATTGTTCATTGTCCATCGTCCATCCAAGGTCCTCAAGCTCTTCTATAAGAGCTATCATCTTCAGAACATGGTCTCCTACTGGTGTGCCAGGGGCCATTCGCATCTGAAACAATTTCTTTGATGCTTCGTATCGTAATACGCGGGATTGCTCCCCATACAACTCCTTTGTATGGAGCAATATACCGTGAATGTCCATGTCCTCGTGCTGCTTTTGATGTGTGTTATCCATCGATGCAAGCGCGAGGCATGTGGCCGTGGCACAGTCAGCGTCCCATGTCTTGCGGACTTCAATGTCCGCAACTGAGGATTTTGGACCAGGTACGGGCGGGGCTGAAGCCGTGAGGACATATGATAATTTATCATAAGTCAAGGCGATTTTCAGATTCCTCAGCCAGTCTTTATAGTTGGTCCCATTCAGTTTGTTTTTATCTAGTAAAAGCTTGAGTCCAGTCATGGGTATCTGCCATTAAGAGAGAGAAAAGAATACACTCAGCGAAAGCTCTTGCATAGATTAGATTGGTTTATTAACTTGTCTAATCGATGTTTCCCACTGCTTTTATCGAGTTTTTCTTTCAAACCTTAAAAAGAAAAACTAGCCAGGATTAATTACAGTCTACAACTTCGCTAACCGTTCAGCCAGGCCAGTGTCGGTATTTTGAGGGAGGTTCCCCGTGCTTTCGCACGGACCTAATTAGAGTAAACCTCGTTTTCCCAGAGGCGGAGCCCCGTTAACACCTTTCTAGACACCTAATGAGTTAGCTAATTGTAAACTGTAAAACTCTCCTAGGAGCAACTATTGCCCACAGTGGGATCGGGATCCAACCATAACATGGAAGGTATGCAATCTCATTGCAAATTTCAACTATTGAAATTCCCGATGTGGTTTTTACCCCTAATACTCGTGACCTTGGCTAAGGTCAACAAATCACGAGCACTAGTCAAGCTCAACCCGTCATTTCTTGATTAATTAGACCCGTTCACATGACCCTTGGCTAAGGTCAACAAAGTCATATGCCCATCCTAATTAATCTGCATCATATGCATTTGTAGGAAGACATCACTTAGCTACCGTACACTACGCCTTGGCTAAGGTCAACAAACGTAGCACGAATACTAAGTACTCTACTTCCTAAAATGACGGAGGGTTGCAGATGATTTTTAAGAAAATCTTTAACGCTTTGAGCTTGATATCGTTGTAGAATCAAGTGGTTTTAAAAAAGGAGTCGCTTAAGCTCCGCAGTTTTTGAAATATAGTTTTTTCATAAAAAGCCGAGTGGTTTTTCAAATCCGATTCTACAACATCTTTTAGATTTATTTTCTTTACATTAATCACATTAATGTAATCCCATCATTTAAGTCCTTAAGCCAATCACAGAAAAGAAACGAAAATAACACGTACGCTTATGCCATCCGCATTCGCCGCAATGTTCCGTTATGCACCGTTAGGTTACTTAACTAACGGTATACCGGGACGGGACTAGCGCGGGTGTAAAACATAAGCAACGTCTACTATATATCATATATATAATATGTCATTCGTCTCAGATATCACAGAACACAGGCAGCAGAAATATAGATATAACGTGGGATATACTAGGACGTCCGTATTTAGTATTTAGCCAGAATAGAAAATACGGATTCCACAGTCGCGATGAATAGCCAAGCCCACACCCTGGACCCCTACGAGAGCGGCAAGTGACCCTGCCAATTCTGGAGTTTAGGAGACCCGGTCTCGACTCCTCGAGATGGCCTCCCACTGAACCCCAGAACCCGGTCACCTGTGCTCCCCTCCTTGGGTCCATCATAATGCGGAAAAGTAAATAATATACAACACTGGTAACACAACCTCAACCCGGAAGTGCCCCAAATAAAAGAATATTACATTACATTTGAATTTACATGAATGAAAATATAAAACTCTCATCTCACATAAAACCCCCCGGCTATTCAATCGCGACAATCCTGCACATCATATCTCAGCAACACATAATATCTCATATCATCAACGTAAGTAAGTATGCATACCCCAATTGTCGTTGATGTATAGCAACGAAACCGGCGATATCGTACATACTACACTTACGGTCACAGAAAAGAAAGGGTAAAACTGCAATATCTGGAATCCACATTCTCTTTAGACATCGCAAATGCAAAATATCACATATTCCGTATTTCATGTCTAGTAATATGAATTCCACACATTGCATCACATTCCGGATAAACAGACAGTATCGAAGTTTTCGAACGAACGATCAAATACCCAGGATTCACTAAAACCCAACACTTGAGCAGAGTTCAAACACCTGGAGTGTGACACAGTAGTAGCGGTCCAGCCGTAGAAGGGTCAAGCCAACGCCTCACATGTAGCACGCCGTACTGCCCCAAACCCTAAGGTTCAAAGGGCAGTTCAAGACGGTCACATAATCGAGTTAAGGTTTGTTGTCTTCTAGAGGGACCACCATAAAAAGACTTGCACGTATTTCCAAAGTATTTAAACTCCGTGAATAGTGAGCAAATGATATTCGTTCAAACACTTCAATACTTTCTAATTTACCCGGAAAAGCCACGAAAACAAAATTCCGATCGAATCGACGGGTCCAAAATCATCTTCGGAATTTTTCAAAACTAAATACAGATTAAAAATATCCAAAAAATATACAAGCAGATTGATGAATTACTGTAAAAATATTATCCATCAATTAATACATACGGCCGCGGAACCGCGGCCTAAGCAAGCTTAGGCCGGTTTCCGCGGCAACAATCACTGTTCATGGAATAATTTTTGTACCGTAATCCTTATTTTTTCCTGCTGTATTTTTTACATATTTTTAATTCTGAAAAATGTCAATTTTTAGAAAATTTCCAGAGAGCATCCTAAAAAACCGTATTTCGGTTCGATTGGAGTTTTGACTTCGTAAAAGGGTCGCCTAATGTTCTAGGTCGGCTCTGATACCAATATAAGTCAGCCAGCCACCCCATCCAATGGGGTCGCCGTGGCACCAACGGGTCCCTCAGCAACTACTTTTTACGCATGCCCCCTCGCGAGGACTACAACCCGCCGGAACACCTTCCGGTCTCGGGACACCCTGGGGGTAAGAGCCTATGCTTCGCCACACTGTCACACAGTGAGAACCCCCCATAGGTCGACATCTAATGCCTAGTAGCTCTGATACCAATGTAAGGTTTGTGTAGCAACCTATGAAGAGTTTTGAAGCATCATATGTCCAAAAGTTTAAATTTTTATGGTGCTAAACGAACATGCAAAGGAATCGATCCTAGAAAATTAGGGTTTCAAAATTTAAAGCGAACTAATCTAGGGTTTCGAGACTACAACCTTTGTAGATCCCTTTCGCTGGACTCCTTGGTCTCTAGGGTGTTGAATGGAAGTCCTCTTGAAGTCCTCTTGTGTCCACGACGATCCACCACGGAGTTCTCCGTCCAAGCTCGCAACTTTGTAAAACCGAAGAGAACACTCTAAACAAGTTGGCTAAACTTGTGTAGAATGAAGTTGTGGTTAAGATTCTCACTTCAAAAACCTTTCTTTAAGTGTGATTTACTCACTAGAAAAAGCTAGAGAGCAAATGAGAAAGAGGAAGAAGATGGTGGCAATATTTTTCACAAGAGGTAATAAGATAAAGATAATTCTCTAGAAGAAAAGAAATATATCAATATATATTTTATTTCTTCTTACTATGAACCATGGTTAAAGTGATGGAGACATTATTTAACTTGAGTTTTAAATGATAAAGAGAAGGATAACTCAAGTTAAGAGGTAGGTAAGCATGGTTAGGTCAAAGGAAGAATGTAGAAGCTAGAATGATTATCCTTTCCTTTTCATTTTGTTTTAAAACCAAAATTAAATAATAATCCATAATTTAATCCATGGTGTGAGTCTCATATTGCCACCATTTCCATATGCTAACAACAATGATGGATGGGTGTATGTATGTATGCATGTATGCACATCCACATGTGCATGAAACTAGAATGAAAGAAAGAAACACATGCATGCATGCATACATCCATCAAACCCTAGAAAGGTTTCAAGTGAGAAAACTAATGGTTAGATGATAAATCAACACTTAATTTATCAATCCGGTCATATCTCATACGACCCCACCAAAAGCAGGCCACCCGATCAATGTTCGGTATCATATACGCACATTTTAATCGGGTGCATGCGCATATCGCATACGCGCACCACAACGTTTCGCCTGGACTGGGTAACTCCTTTGTGGGACTCTAAGACTCGTCAATACGTCGGCAGAGGGTGATGATCATATCAGGTACCCTCAAGCCGCAAGCGGTCAGCTAAACGTAACGGCCATTCGGGTATTGAGCGATCAGAAGAAAACAAGCGAACCTGCTACAACTCCCGTCGAGCCATCCGGCAACACTACCGTACAGTCTGGTCTCTTCGTCAGATATGCTGCATATCGAGCCTAGGGATGGTCACGTCGACCCTAATAACTCAATAAGTCGTGCCGGTGAATGGTCTATAACAGATCGAGAAACTACCGATAACACTTATCAGCAAATCTCAGCAGCCCTGGCCAGGGACTTACTGATATAACCAGTCGGGCACAGCACAACATCAACCCCAATACCGGGAGAGACGAAACCCCTCCTATCGCTCATTTCCTTCGTGTGTCTCGGGACTGTACCCAACGGCCACCTGTTTGCACGACTCAGTAGAGCCGTGGTAGGGTGGCAATCAAAGTACAGTGGGAGAACACACAAGACTCTATGACGATCTCGGGTCTACAGACTAATCTGTACCAGTGTCACCTGAGAACTGCTATCCGACGATAGATATAATTCCATATAGGAGTTCTCGGCGAGTCCGTCCAGTGTACCCAGTCACCACTGAGCACCCGTATATGATCTTGATGTCAAACACCAATGGATATGGGATCATCTATCGCCCATCACATGGGTCTAGTATCATATACGCTAGTCTACTCTGGTATATCAATACCCCGTCTCGATATACCTACGACTAGGGACTTTCCAGGATATGCTTATAGACTACAGATGTCCCACTAGTATGATCTCCATCATAATCAGAGCAGTCAAGCCAATATCCTCAGGGCTTTATCAGCATGTATGAATGAATAACAAGCATGATCAAATCAACATGTCAGATAAAGAAGAACCAGATAGCATACTATCATGTCGAGCAAGAATGCATACTGAATATATATATATATATACATGTATAGATACATCCACTATCACATAATGGCCTTTAGGGCATACATATATCCAACAATATGGATATATTTATATGGTTATTGTGAGTTTATGACTATCTAGATAGAATTTGGGAGTCATGGATAATTGGATGATAGCGTCATTAGTTAGTTTAGTCGCGGACCTTAGAATAAGGTTTACACCCACATGCACACACACACTTGTTTACATTGTTTTACTTGTGCGGTTATGAGGAGATGTATATATATATATATATATATATATATATATATATACGTATACTTAGACATAGATGATGAGGATTATATATGGTATTTGGAGATGAGTCGATGAGTTTGGGCATGATGCTATGAGATCGGTGATATGTTTTGTTTCGTATGGTGAGATACCACATGAGAATTTAGCGGGCCTTGAGGCGTGTGTTTTCATACACGCATATATATATGCAGATGGTATCAGCTTGCACTAGACTTAGATCAGTACCCCTAATACAGGATTGTGATGATATGGATACCAGATAAATAATGAGAGGAATGTGATATTCGACCCATACCCAGATTTGGGATGCCGTACGATGGATTTACCGTACGGGCTATATATTGATGATTGATCCGCACTCTTGACTCGAGGATGTCATATTGTATATTGTATCGTATGTGATACTATTGAGGCGGGATCACCGACTATTAATTTTACATTTATCGACTCAGATTTTGGTGGTTTTCCCTTACCCTTTCGGTTAGACTGTTCGTTCAGTCCGGTAGTTCACTTATAGATGTTAGACTAGACTCGAGTCATACCTATTTCCGAAACTAACGAATCGTGAGTATTTTAAAGACAGGCCAAGGGATTCTACGGATATTTCAAAGGACGTACCTCTTTTCTTAAAAACACCGTAGCCTCTATTTTTCCAAAACACCACGATTTGTGTGATTTTAAATGACAAACAGTATGACTCGTATAACTAATGTAGATTCCTTATTGTTGCATTAACTTTCCATTTCCATATATTCATGTGGTTATTAGCGCATTGCATGCTTATATACTTGTGAGTTATATTATATTAAACCTATGCTGTCAGGACACCAGCACCATTATCGATGATGCGTATGCTCCACGTACACCTGCTTGCCGGCTCACACACTTCATTATCGATAATTGCCATGCCACTACACAGTAGGATTGTTGCATTAGGATATGACCCCTTGCATGACATACTTGTGTACATACATATTGAACACTCATACTTGCGTACACACATATTGTACACCCATACTTGCATACATACGTATTTACACATACATAGATGATTCTGGCTTGATTTTGGAGATTTGGGAACCGCAAGATATATTTTAAAACTGGATTCATTTTAAAAGAGCGGTTTTCTCTCGATATGTGTATATTACTGTTCCATGTTGCATGATATACGGATATTCTTACATTTCTGTTATATGTCGCATACATCATGCTTTATGATTATACGCATTGAGATATTTGTTTTCATGAGATTTCTGCATTTGGGAACTGTGGTTATTTCAAAAGAGAGTATGTATTGTTTTAAAAACCCGGTTTCCTTTAATATGATATCTCAGTGCGTTCACCATGTGTTTTCTCGGTTCTGAGACGTATGACATGTAAAACCCGATTCGAGGAGTTGGATGAGGCCGATTGCGGGTACATGGTGGACCCGGTATGGTACCCCAGGGCGAGAACGGATTGCTGTGCTGCAGACGGTGAGCCTGACAGAGGGACTACTACCTACCGGTGATAGTATTTGGGCTCAAGAGATGATATGGGCCGATCCGAACTGACGGAGCCCGATATATGAGGATTTACGTGCCGATGCTGGGCACGGGTTTCATGATGTTTTCGAGTGTCGATGTTGGACACTCAGATTATATGATTTTGATGTGTCGCGAGGGACACACTTTGATTTATATCCTCATACTTTCATGCATATGCTTTTATGACTTTTACATGCATGATGTTGTTATATCATTGGTTGACACGTGGACGAGATCCACATGCATACAGGTATTGATTACATTGTTGGATGATATCTATATACTTATAGACATGATGCTATAGTTGGCACTGATTTCCTTGATGATACCTCATATTTATGATATGTTGCTATCTGAGATACTGACACGAGCACTTGGTATTAAACTTACGTATAAATGTTTACCTTTGCCACCTTATCATGCTTTAGAGTTTATCACATTGAGGATATATATATTACTGATCGTTTGACCTAGGATTGAGTTATACATACGATTTCTGCTCTGTGATGTTTTTTACTCAAGAGCTGGCAACTCACCCCCGTTGTGCCACTGTAACGTTTTGAAAATCGTTTAGGCGAAATTTCGGAAAATCGGTAAAATAACGGGTGTTTTCCGTAAAAATAAATATATAAATATCTTTTAATATAAAATTAAATATATATATTCCAGCTGTGTAATAGCTAGTATTTGGTGTTTATTGAGCCACCGGTAAAATTTCTAATTTTCTGAATTTTTTTCCGAAATTAATTATTTTAAGCCGTCACGAATACATTTAATTGTGGAAAATTACAAATTGGAATGAGTTGATACAAATTTTATGCATCACGACATATTAAACTAACATGTAAAATATTGTTTTTAAAATGAAATGAAATTGTCAAATGGTTTTAGAAAAATATGATAGAAAAGGCTTTAATTGTGAAAATAAATTAAATAGAAATTGAGGTTTGGTATTTACCTTCTTGTGTGTGCACCCGCTCACTCACTTACACTCACACACCCCCATTCCCCATGGCTTGGCCAAGCCCACCTTGAGCAGCCCCTCCCCACTCTCCTCTCCAATTAAACAAAACAAATGAAAAGAAAAGATAAAGGAAATAATAGAAATATGAAGCATGGTCTTTTGTTGACTTGGATTCTTTCTCTTTCCTTGAATTCACACAGACACACCACACTCATTTCCTCCCTTTTCTGGCCGAGCCCCTTTCCAACTGCAGCAGCCCCCTTCCCCCAAAAATCCCACTCTTTTTACCATAAAAAATTCATTAAAATCCATACAAAATCAAAGCTAATCCAAAATCCAACCTTGACCCATTATTTCCTTGCCCATGCTAGCTTGAATCCTTGGAGCAAGATGACATTTTGGGGGCTATGTTTTGGCAAGTGTGGATCTCATTTCAAACTAGTTTGAGGTATAACCCTTTTCCCATTGATACTTGTTCTAATCTAAGATTTTAATTAAGTGTTAATTAGGTTTTAAATGGGTTCAAATTGCATGATTGAAAATTCAAGAATGGGGTTTGAGTTCAAATCAGGGTTTTGAGTAATTGGTTTATGGTTGTGTGATATATTTAACATCTTAAGACTTGTAAAAGCTAAACTAGTAGCTAGTTTGCTAATGGTTAGTTTAAAATTGTTAAAAGTGGTTAATTTTGCAAACTAGATTTTTTTGTTTAATGTAATTTAGCGAGATTAAAATCTAGTAAATGTTTTTGTGACCTAATTAAGTTATTTGGTGAATATTGTGACTACTGGTTTTGCTAAAATATCAAGTTTTGTACTAAAACGGTAAATTTTGCTTGCTAGGTTTTCAGAGAAATAGCTTTTAAAGTGAGTTTGGGGTTTTTGTGAATTTTAACCTATTTCATATTATAATTAGTGTCTGTGAATGTGCAAATGGGTGCGTTTGGGTTTTTCTCGATGGGTTAATATTTGTACATTGATATCGAGGGTTGGTTTGGCTATTCTTGCATGCGTAGGCGATAGGTTTTGACCTATACGTGATACGCGTGCCGATTTGGTTTTCGTATGCCGTTTCGATTTTCGTATGCCGTTTCGATTTTGAATTGGGTTTTTATGCGATACGATACGTTGTGACATGTAGGTACCCCTATGTGGACTTCGAGACGACAAGCAAGCACGTGGCGACGTCGGCACCGGCGAGCGAAGATCAGGTGAGTAGATTTTATCTACGGGGAAAGTCGGGTGGATGGCGTATAGCACCCCCACAAGGTTATGAGAAACGAGGTGATGTGGTAACGATATACTTTTATATGTTAATGTGAGATATGAACACCTAGTAAGAAAAGCCTTAGGAGGTTATGGATTAGTGTTAGCGAGGAACGGATGAGGGATTTGGTTGGTTTCTGGACCGCAACCCTAGAGTAAGGATTTGCATACACGCACACATATACACTTGCATACATTATTTTCTTGTGCGTATATGGGAATGCGTATATATGTATATACGCATGGGTATGAGACTATGCATATATATACATTCATATACACATGGCTGAATGTTGAGAATATTATATGATATTTGGAGATGAGTCGATGAGATTGGGCTTGAGGCCATGAGATCGGTGATGTGATATGGTCCGTATTTGAGATACGACATGATTTTTTAGCGAGTTCTTTAGGCGTGATGTTTTCATACACACGCATGCATTTCATAGATGGTATCAGTATTGTACTAGACGTAGATCGGTACCCTGATCATGATATTTGATAAAGAGGATACCAGATGATTAATGTGATAGACGTGCCATTAGACCCGTACCCAGATTTGGGATGCCGTACGACGGATTTACCGTATGAGCTATATGTTGATGATAGATCCGCACTCTTGACTCGAGAATGTCATATTATAGATATTGTATCGTATGGGATACTACTGAGGCGGAATCACCGACTATTATATGCATATATATGTATCGACTCAGATGTTAGGCGGTTTCCTTACCTTTCGATCAGCCTGTTTAGTTTGGCCCTGTAGTGTACTTGTAAATAATAGATTAGATTCGACTCATACCTATTTCAAAAACTAACGAATCGTGTGTATTTTAAAGACGGGACAAGGGATTCCACGGATATTTCAAAGGACATATCTTTTCTTAAAAACACTATAGCCCTTATTTTCAAAACACCACGATTCGTGTTATTTCAAATGGCACCACTGTATGACTTATATTTATATAAATGCAGATTAGTTATCATTGTGTTTATCATTCAGCTCCCGCATATTATTACTGTTCGCATCATATTTGCATGTTTATATTGTACTTCCATATGCCATTATTGCGATCATGCTGTCAGGACACCAGCACCATTACCGATGATGCGTATGTTCCACATACACTTACTTGCCGGCTCACACACATCATTATCAGTAATTGCCATGTCATGTACACTTTAGAAAATACTATTTCAGTGATATAGCTTGCTAACTGATAGTTGCTACAAGTTATAGCTTTCATATGCTAGTTTAGTTATTGCATGATATCAGATGCATCCATATATTCATTGGTTATGCGGTATTATGGAGATTTATGCCGGTTTTCATTATTATTGACATGGTAACTTGATGATTTCGGATTCTTCTTGATATTTTCTGGATTTGGAAACCGCATGTGAAAGTTTGTAAACTGATAAACCATTTTAAAGAGAAAAATGCGGTTTTCCTTGATATGTTGAGTATCGTCCACCATGATGTTTTCTCGGTTCTGAGATATTTTCGAGACTCGATTCGAGGAGTTGGATGAACCGTCTCGGGTACATGGTGGACCCGGTATGGTACCTTGGGGCAAGAAATTCGAGTAGTAGACGATGAGCCCGGCAGGGGCAGACTGCCTACCGGTGATTTTACCTGACGCGGAGGATATCCGGAGGATACCGTTCGTGGTCGTGTGATTGATGATACGGGCCGATCCGGATTGACAGAGCCCGAGGTATTGAGATTTGAGACACTGAGATATATAGATTTGATGATACAGGCCAGTCCGGATAGCCGGAGCCTGAGATATTGAGATATTGAGGTTTATGTTTTGTGTCGATGCTTGACACGGATTTGATATTGATTTCGTTGATGATATCTCGATTTATATACATATAGAAATCTCATTAAATAAAGAAAAACAGTTCTTGATTTATGATGTACTTTGTTCTCATTATATACATCTGCACATCATTTTAGTGATATATTGCTACCTGACATTTGTACATCATATTAGTGACACGTTGTTACCTGAGGCACGGACCCGAGTTCTTCATATTACACTATATGGATAGATGTTTACCCTTTACCGTTATATTATGCTTCAGGCCATATGATTATTATTTGAGGATATTACTGATCGTATGACCTAAGATTGCGTTATGCATGCGATTTCTACTCGTAGATGTTTTCTACTCAGGAGTTGGCAACTCACCCCCGTTGTGCCACAGTTCCTTGCAGGTTTTGCCGTCCAGGTTTCATTGCGGCTTTCCTGGCATATTGTTCCTTCCGGATGATTGCTTTGGTAGGTGGGTTCATTTTCATCAGGACCACCATCGTTTATTATTATTTCAGTTATATCTAGAAACTCCATCAACCAGATTGTATATTTGATAGAGATAGTGTAAGTCCACGGTAGCGCCCCGGCCGTCTAACAGACGCCAAATACGGAACAAAAACTTTTTACAAACTGGCGCTATCGTGTACTATAACCCGGATCTGCCATTAAAGCTAAAATAACAAACTACAAAATGGGTAGAATTGTTATACCGAATGATCCGAGTCCTTCGGTCTTCAACCATCATCCCACTCTTTGTTGCGGCTGCTCCGATCTCCTGAATCTCCAGTCTTCTCGTCCAGCTGGCACCACGTCGACGGATCTTTAAACGGGCTCCCGCCTTTGAACCAAGGCAACTCGGTCATCAAGTTTGCTAAAAGAGATGACCAAAATTGATATAGAGAATGGGTAGAACACTTTGTCTCGTTACGTCTAAAGGTATGAACGAATGGTTAATGAAGTTTCTTTTTGGATCGGATGAAAATGAGATATGAGTATGTTAATTTCCATGAACCAAAACCATAGTCTTTTTCCAAATGAACAACCATTCTTCTATCAAATGAGGGGCCGGCCACTATATAGGATGAGGGAGGTGAGTGTAGGAGAGGGAGGATGACCACAACAATTAATGAAGAGAATGATTCATCATAACACCTTGCACAAACTTAATGCAAACAATTAATGCAAAAGAAGATGCATTAACCTAGACATCCTCTCATTAAATGCAACCATTAATGAACTAATGACTCACTAGCCACCTCATCATCCTAGTCATCATCTAGAAGCTTCCACACTCATCAATAAAAGATAAATCCGTATTTAACCGAATGTTAAATACGGGTGATAGAAAACTGGAAACTGGCAACTTCTAAAAGTGATCCCGAAACGAATTTCAGGATAACCCCGTAACAGTATAAACATACCCGCATTTGTATTACGACCGAATACAAATGCAACTGAGACAAAGATATTATATCTACACAGCATAATACTTGGATCCGGCTTAAACCAAAGCCCACCAGTATTACCTGTCCGAAATATGACACGTGCGTAAACGCACGTGCATTTTCCGAACCCTGCCATAAAACCATACGGCCTCTACAACGTTTCGTCCGAACTTGGGAAACGGTCTATGGGGGACTCTAATGACTCATCAATACACTGGCACTGGGTATAACCACTAGCACGTCAGAGGTACGAGCTGTACGTAATGTTTGCCTATGTATTGATTGGAAGGGAAGCTGACGAGCGAACTCATTTATAAACCCTAATGAGCCTAACAGTGACAATATACATACAGTCCGGTCCGTTCGTCTAAAGAGTATCGCATATCGAGTCTAGGGGGTGGATAAAGTCAGACCCCTAATAACGCGATAAATCGTGTCGGCATGAAGCCCATCACCACCTGAGAAACAACCGATCCAAATCAGTAATTCTCCACTACCTCGGCCGAGTATTTCTAATGATGGCCACCCGTGCACTGTGCGACATCAACCCCCAATACCGGGAGAGACGAATCCCCGACGATCCGCTCACTGCCTCCATGTGGCTCGGGACTGTACCCAAAAAATACCTGTTTGCATGTCTCCTTTGACCGTGGTAGGGTAGAAATCAAACCACAGTGGGAACTCACACGAGACAAATGACGATATCAGGTCGACAAACTAACCTGTACACATGTCACCTGGGAACTGCTATCTGACGATATGTATAATACCAACTAGCATGTTCCCGGCGAGTCCTGTCCGGTGTACTCATAACCCAATGAGCACCTGTATACATCTTAGGTGAACCAACTGACACCAATGGCTTGTGAGACCGGCCACCGCCCCTCGTCGGGGTCTCGACTGTATACACCAATCTACTCTGGAGTATCGATGCTCTGTCTCGAAACTCCCACGACTAGGGACACTTTACGGATGTGCTTACAGACCCCAGCTCCCACGTATATGATCGCCATCATACTGCTGGTAGTCAAGCAAGAATCCTATGGGCTCTATCATCATGCAATAGTGAACTAAAGCATGTATACGATGATAAAGACAAACCAGATAGCATACTATCATCTCGAGCAAGACTGTCATATCGGTATAGGTCCTGCCTCAATCATTGTAATCACGTACCTGCGATCCAATAATTGACTTTGAGGGCACTATATCCAACAATCTCCCACTTGCACTTAAGGCTAATTATTGCGATGTCGTATACTCACAGCCCGTGTGATACCGAACACCCAACTCCTCTACTAATCAGTTTCACAAAGCTAGTTTGTAAAACTCTTGTGTTCGAGAAATAGCCTCAGTGAGTGGATCCGCCTTGATGTTTCTTTCTATGTCTCTCTTAATCTCAAGTTTGTGGAGAAAGCCATTTCCCGAATCGAGTAATACCTGTCTTAGAATATGTTTGAATATCTGATGGGTCCTAGTTCATAAATGAACTCCAAATCCAAACTTCTTAGACTTTATTGCTAACTGAACCTAATCAGTATCCAGCACCATGCCTCCCACAGTATCCTCTTGGACCACCTGTCCATAATACTGTCCCTCGTCAGAGGGAAAACTATAACTCTGACAATCACTCTGTCATCCATGTCACCTTGGAAGCCTGGAATGATAACCGTCTCCCGAAGGAGGCTGCCGTCATCAAATCCGTAGAACATACACTCATGTTCTAAAACCGCTTCCTTATATTTCTTCAGGATTGGATTAATATAAACTTATCGCAACTAGTGCAAATACAATATCTGGTGTGGTACTTGACATCTCATGATTGACTCAATTGCCTAAGCAAGTGATCTACCAATCATGCACATCCCTCTCCCCTTTAGTCTATAAGACACCTTTAGAGAGGGTGACTCCATCACCTGCAGGTACACCACCATGCCAGGAGTCATTTATTCTAAATACCATTAGAATACTGTCAAAATACCCACATTGGGAAACTACCCAAATCTAGATCTAAAACCATAGATCTAGTAACCAGAATGTCTGATATTATATCCATATCCTTTGTGGAGAAACAATTGTGTGACGACCAAAGTACAACCGATCGTAGTATAGGAATTTTACTTCCTACTCTGTGTATGTCATTCAAATACCAGGACATCACACCCTACTACCTTCTCAACAGATCCATCCCCTATTCTGATGAAGTCAAAGCCATGACTGTCTCATCAAAACTAGATGATCTATCTCCGCTATAACTGCTGAAGTCTATAAATAGACATAAGCTACTTGCCCACTATACTTCCGCTGCTCCTACTGACTACGATAACCCTCTGGCAGAATAATATAAACGTACACTTCTAAAGCTAGTTTAGAACGACGCTATACTTATCCTCCTGCCGGGTCTTATAGCCTGGAACAACCGTAATGTCAAGTCTGGGTAAACTAGAACCTCCCTGTCACCGTCCTTGAGGGTACCAGAGTACCTCTCGGGTGTCTGAGGTTACCCACCATATCTGCGGAGTGGCTATTGGAATGTCAAACCTGATTGAATATATAGGTCCTATTAAATTTTCCGTAATCGTTTGCGGTTCTGGAATCACTTCCAGTTCTACCATACTCCCACTATTGTTTTCTGAAAAAATCCATTTTACTAAAACTGTGGCGAGTCAAGAACAATATCACTATTGATCTTCTAGATGGTAGAAAATCAACCCTCGTCAAAGCCTGGGTCAACCCACAAATTGCTATTACAGAAACGTGCCTTGAGTTATCCAGTGTCTGGTTTTAAGCATAAGCTGGACAACTCCCCGTATCTTAACATCGTTAAGATATGAACCATTCTATATACAATATAGAAATAGAGGCACTAATTTAATTGGAACCAGATTCAAATCATGCAGCTGTCTCCAGTGCATATCAACTTAATGGAGAGAGGCTTATCAGCATTACTCAACTTAGGAATCCATCCAATTATGAGTAACCCGAAAGAGCAACAAGTTTCTCAAAACCATTACTATCAACTGAATACCAATCACAAGAATCTACATCTTTGATTTCTTTGAAGAATCCTGATACTTGCGACACCTGGTTCTCTACTTTATTCCTATACCCACAACTTCTCAAAACTTAGATATTGTATTTCTACAAAACACTTGTCTAAAAACTAGAGAAGTCACAAGTAAACAGAATATAGTACGAGGACCTACCCCTTTGTCCTGACGGACACTGGACAACATACAATACTCTGTATAAGTCCGCTGAGTTGAATAACTCAAAACCTGTGCATCGTAGGTTGAAAACTGTACTCAGGCAATTTCCTCAAATATCACCAATTACAACGAATTCCGATATTATGAGGATGATCTCCTAATTCCCAATAACTTACTCCCACCCATCATCTGTAAAACCATACAGATATGAGAATTAAACCTGGTAAATACATACCCTGGAGTAAGTATCTAATCGGGAAATCAGTTTTCCTTTAACAATGCACTGAAATATGAAAATGTTTCGTAGGGGTATCCTGGTATTCCTAGTAATGCCTCTTCCATAAATCAATTCATGACTATAACCGTATATTTCTTTGCCATCTCTCCAAATCCCTTTATTTGTTTTTATTCATTACCTTCTGTACACCATCGTTAGGCTAAGTGGTTTTCTTCCTTCCCTACCGTTCGACACCAGCCTATGGTTTGGAAGAAGACTATCCAGTAAGCATAATAGGTGTACTCTCCTAAACTAAGGAGTACTCGCAACTTGAGAGAAGGTGATGATAAAAGACAACTGAATAATACCTTATTCTATTTCTCCCGAACCGGGGAAAAAAGCAAAGGTGAAAAAGGAGTGGCGATGAAGTATGCGGTTTGGTCGTGAATGATAACAGTCGTAATTTACTTTGCCCTCTTTCTAATCCCTTTATTTTGTCTTTAGTTATTACCTTCTGCACACCTTACTTAGGCTAATTGGTTTTCTTCATTCCCTACCTTTCGGCACCTGCCTATGGTTTGGAAGAAGACTATCCAATAAGCGTAATAGGTGTACTCTCCTATACTAAGGAGCCCTCGCAATCTGAGAGAAGGTGATAATAAAAGACAACTGAATAAACCAATTCTATTTCTCCTGAACCTAGATCCATTCTCGAAGAAGTCCCTTCAAGTTCGTATATAACCATACGATGGATCTATCCAATGGAAGTGGATGTCCGTAATAATACGGGGTTTTCTGAGAAATACAAAGGGTAAAAGAAGGAGCTGCAATGACTTATGCAACTTTAGACAATCTAAAAGCCAGTATTTTAAGAAGGTTCGGTCAACTTGGTCACTGAGTCATAGTCTAGGGTCGGTCAAAAGTCGCTGCCAAAAAGAGAGAGAGAAAAGAAACACTCTGCGTGCACTCTAACCTAGATCAGAATGGTTATCACTTTATCTAATCAGGAAACCTCCCACTGTAATCTCATATTCTCCTCCAAACCTGAAAGAAGAATTAGTCGGGATCACCCGAAGAGTAAACAAACTTATCAGTGAGAATCGGGATCCAACTCTCATCGCATGATAACTTGATGGAAGCCACTTAAGTTATCACACTCCAGAAGGTGTGCGCATACTTGGCAAGTTTCAGTTTATGTTTGAAACTCCCGATATGATTTTTGCCCCATGCTCTTATGACCTTGGCGCTGGTCAAAATATCATAAGTCACATGCCAAGTTCTACCCGTCACTATCCAGGTCAATTTGAACCCACCCGCACATGCCCTTGACGTTGGCCAAAATGGCAGAACGACTGTCCCAAACCAACTCATCTATCTATGCAACAGATGAATACCCAGCAGCTACCAAACACTATGCCTTGACGTTGGTCAAAATACATAGCTTGAATACTACTGAATACTTAATAGAAATGACGGAGGGCTACGACTGGTTTTTGGCGAAAAAACCTTTAACGTAATGAACTTGATCTCGTTGAAGGAACGTGATAGCTTTTTATAAAAATATAGTGACGAAAACCTTTTGCTAAAGAGGTCACTCCCGGTGAAGGGATCTCGGCTCTTTCCTCGTGGAATGAGGTGCAGGATATTCCAACTGAATACCGCGATGCAAAGCAACTTGTAATCGACTATAGTAAAGTTATTACCTTGACTCAAACTTCTGCCCAAGGGGTCACTCCCGGTGAAGGGATCTCGGCCCTTGCCTCGTCGAATGAGGTGCAGGATATTCTAACTGAATACCGCTATGCAAAACGAAAGGAAACATCTTTGTAATAACACCTTTTAAAATTGTTCCAACAACATCAAATATAGGTTTGTTTTACTTGCATTGATAAGAATCAACGCAGTCCCATCAATCAATCACACCAAAAAAGAACGAAAAATAAAATGTACGTATATGCCATCCGCATTCGCCACTGGGTCCCGTCATCACCCGTTAGGTTACTTAACTAACGACAGAGCGGGTACTGGACTAGCGCGGGTGTAAAACATATACAACATCTAATAGTATATATACCAATATACAATAATCGCTCCAGGCGTGATAATATGAAACATTACAGAAAAGTAATAAGCATCACAAAACAATACAGATAATCTGGGATCCCCGGGTTTCACAGAGCCGCTACTGAAACTCGACGTTCCCCTGGTCGTGTGGATAGCCTGTGCAATGAAACCTAGACCCCTACGGGTGCGGCAAGTTACCCGCCAAAACCTGAAGCGAGGCTGCCCCCTACAGCATAATGAATGGACCACCTGGCACTTCATGGAATCCGGTAACTTGAGCACCCCTCCTTGGGTCAACCTGTACCCCCTACGAGTGCGGCGAATAGTCTGCCAATTCTAGAGTGAGGTCCCTTTGCCTCTCAAAGCCATGAGATACGGACCCGTTGCCCTCCAGAACCTGGCTATCCGTGCACTCCGCCGCGGGGTAAACCTAGTACAAAAATGAAAAATATGTACAACGGGTACATCGACCTCAGCCCGGTCGTGCCCCAAAAGAATATTATACAAACAGGCAGTGACGGCAGTCCACATGTTGGATGCTCGCCCCGCAATATCAAATGTACAAATAAATCCAAACATCACTACCATTGCACACTGCTATCCACCACTATATATCCGCAACATCACAGCACAACATAGAACATCAACGCGAATGTCACGTTCGCAAATCCGTCTAAAAGGACTATAGCAATTAGACGCAATTTACCGCTCGAATGACATTTCCGGTCGGAGATATAATGTAAATACTACATACTAACAAGTTTAAAATTTCGATCGACAAAAACTTCCCGAAGTGGGCCCCACGAACATCTGCAGTACAGTAATAAAATATGGGCCCAAAAGAAATATTCCAGAAACTACAATTCACTGTGTAGAACATACTGTAGAAATTTGGAGCATTGATCTCACAATCTCGCGGCGGATCCTCGGCCAAACCCTGGTTTGGGCCGTGGATCCGCGGTGGAACAGTGAGATCATGTGACCAAATTTTACCAGTGTTCTACTAAAAGCCTGCACGAATTTCTGTGATGCTCAAAATAATTTTTAGACCAGATTTAAAATCGACAGAAACTTTGTACAGAAAAAATGTAGTTTTCGAAAATCCGTTCGATTGATATTTTAAACGTATTAGCACAGGTTAGTAAAGCTTAATAGTGAGGCTCTGATACCACTGTAAGTCCACGGTAGCGCCCTGGCCGTCTAACAGACGCCAAATGCAGAATAAAAACTTTTTACAAACTGGCGCTATCGTGTACTATAACCTGGATCTGCCATTAAAGCTAAACTAACAAACTACAAAATCGGTAGAAATGTTATACCGAACGATCCGAGTCCTTCGGTCTTCAACCATCATCTCACGCTTTGTTGCGGCTGCTCCGATCTCCTGAATCTCCAGTCTTCTCGTCCAGGTGGCACCACGTCGACGGATGTTTAAACGGGCTCCCGCCTCTGAACCGAGACAACTCGGTCATCAAGTTTGCTAAAAGAGATGACCAAAATTGATGTAGAGAATGAGTAGAACACTTTGTCTCGTTACGTCCAAAGGTATGAACGAATGGTTAATGAAGTTGCCTTTTGGATCGGATGAAAATGAGATATGAGTATGTTAATTTCCATGAACCAAAACCATAGTCTTTTTCCAAATGAACAACCATTCTTCTATCAAATGAGGGGCCGGCCACTATATAGGATGACGGAGGTGAGTGTAGGAGAGGGGGAGTGACCACAACAATTAATGAAGAGAATGATTCATCATAACACCTTGCAAAAACTTAATGCAAACAATTAATGCAAAAGAAGATGCATTAACCTAGTCATCCTCTCATTAAATGCAACCATTAATGAACTAATGACTCACTAGCCACCTCATCATCCTAGTCATCATCTAGAAGCTTCCACACTCATCAAGAAAAGATAAATCCGTATTTAACCGAATATTAAATACGGGTGATAGAAAACTGGAAACTGGCAACTTCCAAAAGTGATCCCGAAACGAATTTCAGGATAACCCCGTAACAGTATAAACATACCCGCATTTGTATTACGACCGAATACAAATGCAACTGAGACAAAGATATTATATCTACACAGCATAATACTTGGATCCGGCTTAAACCAAAGCCCACCAGTATTACCTGTCCGAAATATGACACGTGCGTAAACGCATGTGCATTTTCCGAACCCTGCCATAAAACCATACGGCCTCTACAACGTTTCGCTCAAACTTGGGAAACGGTCTATGGGGGACTCTAATGACTCATCAATACACTGGCACTGGGTATAACCACTAGCACATCAGAGGTACGAGCTGTACGTAACGTTTGCCTATGTATTGATTGGAAGGGAAGCTGACGAGCGAACTCATCTATAAACCCTACTGAGACTAACAGTGACAATATACATACAGTCCGGTCCGTTCATCTAAAGAGTATCGCATATCGAGTCTAGGGGGGTGGATAAAGTCAGACCCCTAATAACGCGATAAATCATGTCGGCATGAAGCCCATCACCACCTGAGAAACTACCGATCCAAATCAGTAATTCTCCACTACCTTGGCCGAGGATTTCTAGTGATGGCCACCCGTGCACTGTGCGACATCAACCCCCAATACCGGGAGAGACGAATCCCCGACGATCCGCTCACTGCCTCCTTGCGGCTCGGGACTGTACCCAAAAAATACCTGTTTGCACGTCTCCTTTGAGCGTGGTAGGGTAGAAATCAAAGCACAGTGGGAACTCACACGAGACAAATGACGATCTCAGGTCGACAAACTAACCTGTACACATGTCACCTGGGAACTGCTATCTGACCATATGTATAATACCAACTAGCATGTTCCCGGCGAGTCCTGTCCGGTGTACTTATAACCCAATGAGCACCTGTATACATCTTAGGTGAACCAACTGACACAAATGGCTTGTGAGACCGGCCACCGCCCCTTGTCGGGGTCTCGACTGTATACACTAGTCTACTCTAGAGTATCGATACCCTGTCTCGAAACTCCCACGACTAGGGACACTTTAAGGATGTGCTTACAGACCCCATCTCCCACTTATATGATCGCCATCATACTGCTAGTAGTCAAGCAAGAATCCTATGGGCTCTATCATCATGCAATAGTGAACTAAAGCATGTATACGATGATAAAGACAAACCAGATAGCATACTATCATCTCGAGCAAGACTGTCATATCGGTATAGGTCCCGCCTCAATCATTGTAATCACGTACCTGCGATCCAATAATTGATTTTGAGGGCACTATATCCAACAGATAGAAGACCAGACTTGTTATTATTTCGACCTTAGAGTCGCGCGTTGTATTATTATGGTTTTCATGCTGATTTTGGGTTTTCTTTTGAGTTTTGATCCTCGCCCTTCGGCGTTGTATATTATATTGCTTGCGTGGTTGTGACCGTCGTTTGACGAAGAGCTAGCTCCCGCTTGGGGATGCCTTTTTATTTATTTCGTATACTATTCATGCTGTATCCCGTTTGGGGCCGGTATTTACAAAGGAGACTTTGCCGAAATTTTTAGAAAATACTTGAAATTTTAAAAATACACACTTCGGCCTATGTTTAAAACTACTTGTTTTAAATTGGTTTTTCCTTCACTCTACGGCTTCTATGTTTTTGATTTCTGGGTTTTGATTTTGATTTCTGGGTTTTGGCTTACTTAGATTACGTACGCCTCGAGACGTTTCGTAATTTAAGTGCCGGTCATGTTCCGTACTTTTCGGGTCATGACAAAGTTAGTATCAGAGCCTTAGGTTTTACCTTCGGAGTGTAGGACGACCCTTGGTTGATGGAGTAGATAGCTTGAGTAGAGTAACGTACCGTACGTATGCTCCGCGGCATATTTACGATACGATACTCCACTTAAGAAGCCTTAGGATGTACATTTCTTTGCACAGCATTATATTCATTCCTATGATCTAGCCTCATCGGTACCAGTTTATGGTTTTGTTATCACGGTTGTACGGGCGTGGAGAGCTACGGCTAGAGTTGCGGTCAACATGAGCTCGTCATGGACGAGGACTGACCAGGGCGTGATTCCAGGGACATACGATTTCATAGAGGCGTTGTTTTATTGTGTTTTTGCGCCACAAGCGTTTGATGGATCGCTTTTACGAGATTTCTCGGACGTGCAGATCAGCACCAGAGGATTGGGCCACTGCAAGAGGCCAGCCAGATTGTGATGACCGTCAGAGCACAGATTATTTTTATGATTGAGGCACTGTTTAGCGTGCGGACGAATGAGCCAGTGATTTCGGCGAATGAAAAGATATCGCCCCAGATGTTTGAAGTTAACGCCGCACGAGTTATACTTCGAGATATAATAGAAGATCGCTAGTCACCAGAGATGAAAGACTAGGACATGTGATTCATTACCTACCCCGATGCGAGGTCATCAGATAGATTGATTCCAGCTAGAGACGACTTCATGCTGATACGTTGAGAGTCGATAGAGACGATCGAATGTCAGGAGCCCATTTTCCAAGTTTAAAGTATTCGGAAAACAATGCAAGCAATTCTACGGAACCTCTAGAAGAATGAAACCCTAACTCGACTTAATGACCATGGAACGTCGGTGAACCTTAGGGTTTGCGGCAGTTCAGCGGTGCCATTAATGAGGCTTGGGTCTGCCCTTCTACGGTTGGTCCATAGGTGCTGTGGCATATATTCGATACTATTAAACTGTACCCAAGATGTCGAGCTCTTGGGGGATTATGAGGTTTTGACAATCGATCGGATGGTTCGACTTCATTAGGATATCATGTGATGGGATACATTGTTTGGAAGACTCTAGATATGAGTATAGCCGTTGGAGCGCAGTCCATGCAGCCACGAGGAGGCGAGTCCGAATCAGTCGACATTAGAGAAAAGTGGAGCAAGAGATTCGTATGAGATCTTGATAAGATGACGTTCCACTCTGCTGACATCAGAGATGCGATACGCAAGCAGATGCGTTGACTATGGATATATCTTCTGGGAGGAGTCGTGATGAGTATGTATCCGTTCCGGAACAAGAAATAGATATAGTAAGATGATGATAACTCCCGGGCAGTTCGGCAGAAACGAGACTTGGGAGAGACTTTGACAGGACGTTTCTGGAATACTATAAGAGAAGACTTAGACCCAGGATCGGTCATATTACGCACACTCAATAGGTGTTAGTGTATATGCCCTAGAGGCCATTACTGTATCATACTAGTATGTATATTACTTGATGGAAGCTTGGGATATTCACAGTTGTACAGACAATCTTGCTCAATATAGTAGTATGCTACTTGGTTTGTCTCTGCTTTAATGTGTACTTGTGTGTTTATTTATTATATCACCTATACGCATTAGTGGAGCCCTTAGGATCTTTGCTTGATTACCGGCGTTGTGATGGCGATCACACTCGTGGGGGCTGAGTAATCTACAAGCACATCCTTATACACGTCCCTAGTCGTGGGAGTATCGAGATAGGGCATCGATACTCCGGAGTAGACTAGCGTATGCGCTTCTCATCCCAGTACGGGAGACGGTCTGTCCCACAGCCGTCGGTACGTCGTACTTGAGATAGTATGCGGGTGCTCGTTGGGTTACGAGTACACTGGACATGACTCGTCGGGAACTGATGGTCGGTATTATACCTATTGTCAGTTATCAGTTCCCAGGTGACATGAGTACAGCTTAGCCCGCTGACTTGACACTGTCACTTCGCCTCGAGTGTGTTCCCACTGTTCTTTGGTTACTACCCTACCACGGCTCTACTGAGTCGTGCAAACAGGTAGTAGTTGGGAGCAGTCCCGAAGCACTTGGAGGCAGTGACGGTTAGACAGGATTCGTCGTTTCTCCCGGTATTGGGGGTTGACATCGTGCTGTGTCTAGGAGAGCCATTACACAAGTAGTCCCTGGCCAGGGCAAGCGAGATATACTGGTAGGTTCCAGTGTTATCTCAGGGTGTTCTGGGCTTCACTCTGACACGACTTGTACCGCTATTAGGGGTCTGACGCTTGCCGCCCCCCTAGGCCCGACATGCGATGTATCAAACGAACAGACCGGACTGTACAGAGATTGTCACATACAGACTCAGTAGGAGTTCGGATGGGTTTACCTCATCGGCCTTCTTATCGACATCTACCTGGGGACCGTTACGTACAGCTAGTGCCGCTTGCGGCCTGTGGTTAAACCCACTGCCAGCGTAGTGTCGAGTCTTTAGAGTCCCACACAGAGAGTTTTCCTGCACTGAGCGAAATGTGTAGAGGCCGTATGGTTTTACGGCAGGGCTGCGATCACTTACGTACACTTGTGTGCGTATAGTGTTCGGGCAGGCAGTACTAGTAGGCTTTGGTTTAAGCCGGATCCTAGTATTGCACGGATGGATTTGTTTTGTCTTCTGTGCATCCGCATTCTACGGAATACGGATGCAGGTGTGTATGCACAGTTTTTCGGAGTGATGAAGGAGGAGGTGCCTCATTAGGGTTTTGGCAGTTGGTTCGGCCAAAACCGTTATGTGGCAGGCTCATTAGGGTTTTGACAGTCGATTCGGTCAAAACCATTTTGAGGCGGACTCATTAGGATTTGACAGTTCGTTTGGTCAAAACCATTATGAGCCGCGAACATCATTTACTAATCCTATTAGTGATAATCTTATGATGGCTAATTGCATTGACCATTTGACCCCGTTGACCTCTCTTGACTTTGTTGACCGGTTGACCGGGTTGACCATTGACTTTCAAGAGGGTTCCACACTCTTCTTTTCTTTTCCTTTTTCTTTTGGATTATGATAATGGTCATTTCAAAGTAGCCATCAACTTTATCTTGATGGGATTAGTAATGATGTTGTTTTGCATTATTTGCAACCATGGTTGTTTTTCTTTTGTATCATAATTTTATTCTCATTCTCTCTCTTGAAATGAGAAGCTCCATGGTTGCTAGCAAGCTCCTTCTTCTTCCTCCTCTTGATTTCTCCTTTGATCTCATGTGTTGAGAGAAAAAGAATTCCACTTGACAAACACATCCATACATCTCCTCTACACATCCTAGGGCTTCTAGATTAGGAATCTCCTTGCCCTAGTTACCTCGGCTTGAGGTGGAGCTCGGTGTACATCTCTCGGGTGGATCGTCTTCGACTCAAGGAGGCCGCGGAGGTGACCAAAGTCCGGATCAACCATTGAGCAAGCAAAGAGAAGAACAACAAGAAGTGAAGAACAACAAGAAGAGAAGGAGTTCAAGTTGAGGTATAACCCCTAACCGAGTAGATAACATCTCAAGTTAGGATGCTAGTGTATTGTTTAGGAAAGATCCGGCTTTTACGGTCCATGTTACAAAGTTTAGAAATTTTTTTGTTTTACTGTTTCCGCAACCCCGAAAGTACCGGGAGAGGTAACGTGGACCTAACAGTGGTATCAGAGCCTAACTAAATATAAACTAGCTTGGTAGTGAAGTGTATCGAAGTTCGAAACGGAAAAATCAAAAAAAAAACCGAGTTACAAAAATCTGAGTTTCTGTTAAAATTTTTTCTGGTCAAAACAAAATTTGTCATACACCAAAAATCATCTCAGGGTTTTTTGAAGAAAGCCACCAAAAACGAGCCAGCAACTCGACCAAAGAGCCGCGTTTCCGCGGCAATAGCAAGCTATTGCCGCGGAACCGCGGCCATCTTGGTGAGTCACTGGGTCGATTTTGGTGCAGTGTGTTTCTGACTTGGTTTTAGGATTTTTGAGATGGTTTATATGTGCCCAGATTTTTAAGAATAGAAATTTGTTTTTGGGGGCCTATAAATCCGTATTTTTCCGAACTTCAATATACTTTGACTACAAAGATTATATCTGTGATGTTCATATGTATTGAACGTCGGCTAATCGCTATATGTCGATTAGTCGGGGTTATACATATCTGTGATCTGTGTTGTTGATGGTTTGTGTATATGAACTCGTTGGATTGTCGCGGATGAATAGCCGGGGTGGATGTGAGATGAGAGTTTCTTTTTCTTTCATTCATGTAATAATTTGTAAATTGATGTAATATTATTTGTTTGGCCGCACAACCGGGTCGGGGTTGTAGCCGTCATTGTATAATTCTTTTTACTGTTTTTGCTCCTAGGATAGACCCATGGAGGGGGTGCACAAACTACCGGGTATCTCGAAGTACCGAGTGGCCTACTCATGGCGTTGAGGGAGGTTGCTTCGCTTCGGGTACTTGGCGGGTAGTTTGCCGCACCCGTAGGGGTCTTGGGTGGGGTATTGGCTATTCATCACGACCGTGTAATCCGCTTTTCGTTGCAGGCTTGAACGAATCGCGGGTTCCTAGTATATCCAAAGTGTTCATCTGTGATCTGGATTGGCTATCATTGCAGTATATATATATATAATAACTATTTAGGCGTTGCTTATGTTTTACAGCCGCGCTAGCCCAGCCCCCGCTCTGTCGTTAGTTAAGTAACCTAACGGGTAATGACGGGACCCAGTGGCGAATGCGAATGGCATAAGCGTACGTCATATTTTGGTTGTTTTCTGCAATGGTAGGATTTAAATGATGTGACGCATTAAAAGAACTAATGCAAGAAAATAAACCTAAAAGACGTTGTTGGAACAATTTTTCAAAAAGCTGTTATTGCAAGGACGTTCATTTTTGTTTTGCATCGCGGTATTCGGTTGTGAATGCCCAGCACCTCAGTCGACGAGGCAAGGGCCGAGATCCCTTCATCGGGAGTGACCCCTTGGACAAAAGTTTGCGTCAGAGTAATAACTTCACTATAGTCGATTATTCTTGCTTTGCATCGAGGTATTCAGTTTGGGATATCCTGCACCTCATTCGACGAGGAAAGAGCCGAGATCCCTTCACAGGGAGTGACCTCTTTAGCAAAAGTTTTCGCCACTATATTTTCAAAAAGGTGCAATCATGTTCCTTGAACGATATCAAGTTCATTACGTTAACGGGTTTTTCCGCCAAAAACCCAGCCGTAGCCCTCCGTCGTTTCGGATTAATATTATTCAGTATTCGTGCTGCATTTGTTAACCTAGTCAAGGCGTAGTGAACGGTAGCTAAATAATATTTTTCTGTGGATTACAAATGTGATTGGTTAGGACAGTCGTGCGGCCTTGTTGACCTAGTCAAGGGCACGTACGGGTGGGTCTAATGCAATCAGGATTATGACGGGTAGAACTTGTCTAACAGTTTGTGGCTTGTTGACGTAGTCAAGGTCATGAACCGTTAGGGGCAAAAACCACATCGGGAGTTTCAAAAGAACTGAAACTTGCAGATTTAGCATACCTTCTGGAGTGTGGTGACTAGAGTGGATTCCATCTAGGTTATCACACAATGACAGTTGGATCCCGATCCCGCTGATGAGTTGGATTACTCTCGGGAGATTATTTCACTTAAACGATCAATGCTATAAACCTAGTAGGTGTCTAGAAAGGTGTTAGCGGGGCTACGCCCCCAGGGAAAAGAGGTTCTTGAATTAAGGAACTTCGCGAAAGCGTTGGAAAACCTCTCTCGAAGTACCGACACTAGCCTGGCTGAAAGGTTAAGCAAGTATTGTGACGTGAATTAAAACCCGGCTAGTTCTTCTTTTAAAAGGGTTTTAAGAAGAATTTGAGTAAACAGTGGGAGACATCCTGGTTAGATAAATTAATAAACCAATCTAATCTTGCAAGAGCATACGCTGAGTGTTTCTTTTTCTCTCTCTCCAGGCAGCAACCATTTCACGCCCTAATCAAGATAATAAAATGTATCGCTTGACCGATCCGAATTCTTATTCGGGACTGGGGAAAGTTGGTTCAGCTCTAACTTATGACAACAGTCATGAGTATGAGAATGGGAAAGGGGATTGTATGGATTTCCAGGATACCTAGTTGAAGAAGAAGCATGGTTTTACATCTACTTCAGGTGTTCTTGTAATTGAGAACTGTTTTACGGTCAGCCCTACCTCCTGGGTACTTGATACCGGATCAGGATCTCATATCTGTAATTTATTGCAGGGACTGAGAAAAAGTAGGAAAGTTGCACCGGGTGATATGTCGCTCAGAGTAGCGAACGGAGCACAAGTTAATGCGGCAGCCGTCGGTGAATATCACCTAGTATTGCCAAACGGCAAGACTATGATTTTGAACGATTGCTACTATGTACCCTCCATGGTTTGCAACATCATATCAGTTTCTTTACTCGATAAAGATGGATTCTTGAAAAGAATATCATGAACATTTACCTTCATAAGGTACTGGTTGCAGAGGGTACACTGTGTAATGGTATCTACGTTCTAAATCAGAATACAATTCTCAATATACAAAACACACGCAAGAGGAAGAATTCAGATACGAATGAATCCTATTTGTGGCATTGTAGCCTTGGTCATATCGGAGAGAAAAGACTGAGTAAGTTGCATAAAGATGGACTCTTGAATGCGTTCGAGTTTTCATCTTATGAAACTTGTCAGTCTTGTCTCAAAGGGAAGATGGCCAAATCTCCGTTCACCGGACATGGAGAAAGAGCAACCGAGCTCTTGGGACTCGTACATAGTGATGTATGCGGTCCGATGTCTATACATGCAAGGGGTGGGTTCTCGTACTTCATCACATTCACTGACGATCTCTCTAGATTCGGATATGTGTATCTGATGAAACACAAATCTGAAGCTTTTGAGAAATTCAAGGAATTTAGAAACGAAGTAGAGAACCAGATAGGCAAAAGTATCAAGATCCTCCGGTCTGACAGGGGAGGGGAGTACTTAAGCACGGAATTCCTAGATTACTTAAAAGAGAATGGTATTCTCTCTCAGCTTACTCCTCCTTATACACCACAGCACAACGGTGTTTCGGAGCGGAGGAATCGTACCCTACTGGATATGGTTCGCTCCATGATGAGTAAGCCGAGTTGCCTCTTTCATTTTGGGGACATGCGCTATTGACTGCAGCATACCTATTGAATGATGTTCCGTCTAAATCCGTGCCTAAGACTCCGTTCGAGATATGGAATGGAAAGAGGCCATATCTTAAAAGATTTAAGATATGGGGTTGTCCGGCTTATGTTAAAACACATAAACCGGATAAACTAGAGGCACGGTCAGTTCTATGTAAGTTTGTGGGATATCCAAAGAATGGTTATGGATATCTATTCTACCACACCGAGGAACAGAAGGTGTTTGTTGCTCAGCTTGCCGTTTTCTTAGAAACGGAGTTTCTTGCAAAAGAAATTAGTGGGAGCACGGTAGAATTGGAAGAAATTCAGCGACCACAAACTGAAACTGAAAATTTGACAGAACCTCAGGATTCAATAACCCCAGAAGAACCTCAGCCACTCCGCAGATCTGGTAGGATTTCTCATCCGCCCGAGAGATACTACGGTTTTCTCATAGACGGGGATCGAGAGGATTGCATCTTGGAAGAAGATGACCCTACCAGTTTCAGGCAAGCCATTATCAGTAGGGACTCTGATAAGTAGAAGGAAGCAATGCAATCCGAAATGGAGTCCATGTACGCCAATAAAGTGTGGACCTTGGATATTGCTCCACCTGGGGTAAAACCCGTTGGATGCAAATGGATCTACAAAAGGAAACTTGGTGTAGATGGGCAGGTGGAAACCTATAAAGCTAGACTCGTTGCAAAAGGTTTTCGTCAAAGACCTGGTTTGGACTATGACGAAACTTTTTCTCCGGTGGCTATGCTCAAATCCATTCGGATCCTACTTGCCATTGCTGCCTTCCATGACTATGAAATCTGGCAGATGGATGTTAGGACGGCTTTCCTAAACGGTTGTTTGGAAGAGTGCGTTTACATGGATCAACCAGAAGGTTTCGTAGACAGTGGGAGCAGCGGAAAGGTGTGCAAGTTGCTTAAATCCATTTATGGATTAAAGCAGGCATCGCGGAGCTGGAACATCTGTTTTGATGAGGCAATCAAGGAATTTGATTTCATCAAGAACGAAGATGAACCCTGTGTGTATAAGAAGATTGTAGGACGAACTGTCGTATTCTTAGTTTTGTACGTGGACGATATTATTTTGATAGGAAATGATATTCCTATGCTACAATCGGTCAAGCTATTTTTGTCACAAAGGTTCTCCATGAAGGACCTGGGTGATGCCTCGTACATTCTGGGGATCAAGATCTATAGAGATAGATCCAAGAGACTATTGGGACTTTCGCAGTCCAGGTACATAGAGACCGTACTAAAGAGATTTAGTATGGAGGGTTCCAAGCGCGGTAGCATACCCGCATTGCACGGAATTACCTTCTCCAAGAAGATGTCTCCTAAGACTGATGAGGAGAGGGTTCGCATGAGCACTATACCCTACGCTTCGGCGGTAGGATCTATAATGTATGCGATGCTATGTACAAGACCAGATGTAGCTTACGCGTTGAGCGCGGTAAGCCGGTATCAGTCAGACCCAGGGGAGGACCACTGGACAGCAGTGAAGAACATTCTCAAGTACCTAAGAAGGACTAAGGAGATGTTCCTGGTTTACGGTAATGGAGACCTCAGGGTCGAGTCCTTTACCGATTCAAGCTTCCAGAGTGACAAAGATGACAGCAAGTCTGTCTCGGGTTTTGTGTTTACCCTCAACGGAGGGGCGGTATGTTGGAGGAGTTCCAAGCAGGATACCGTCGCAGACTCGACGATGGAGGCTGAATACATTGCTGCAAGCGATGCCGCAAAAGAGGCGATCTGGATAAAGAAGTTCATTAGTTAACTACAGGTGGTTCCGTCCATTGTTGACCCAGTACCTTTGTATTGTGATAACAATGGGGCTATAGCTTTAGCGAAGGAACCAAGGTTCCATCAGAAATCCAGGCACATCTTAAGGCGGTATCACCTGATCAGGGAGATCATTGATCGCCAGGAGATCGAGGTACGGAGAGTGGACACAAAGGACAACACTGCGGACCCATTCACGAAGGCTTTACCCCAGACTCAGTTCGAGCGGCTGATCGAGATGATAGGTCTTCGATACGCCAGTACATGGCCTTAGTGCAAGTGGGAGATTGTTAGTGTATATGCCCTAGAGGCCATTACTGTATCATACTAGTATGTATATTACTTGATGGAAGCTTGGGATATTCACAGTTGTACAGACAATCTTGCTCAATATAGTAGTATGCTACTTGGTTTGTCTCTGCTTTAATGTGTACTTGTGTGTTTATTTATTATATCACCTATACGCATTAGTGGAGCCCTTAGGATCTTTTCTTGATTACCGGCGTTGTGATGGCGATCACACTCGTGGGGGCTGAGTAATCTACAAGCACATCCTTATACACGTCCCTAGTCGTGGGAGTATCGAGATAGGGCATCGATACTCCGGAGTAGACTAGCGTATGCGCTTCTCATCCCAGTACGGGAGACGGTCTGTCCCACAGCCGTCGGTACGTCGTACTTGAGATAGTATGCGGGTGCTCGTTGGGTTACGAGTACACTGGACAGGACTCGTCGGGAACTGATGGTCGGTATTATACCTATCGTCAGTTATCAGTTCCCAGGTGACATGAGTACAGCTTAGCCCGCTGACTTGACACTGTCACTTCGCCTCGAGTGTGTTCCCACTGTTCTTTGGTTACTACCCTACCACGGCTCTACTGAGTCGTGCAAACAGGTAGTAGTTGGGAGCAGTCCCGAAGTACTTGGAGGCAGTGACGGTTAGACATGATTCGTCTCTCCCGGTATTGGGGGTTGACATCGCGCTGTGTCTAGGAGAGCCATTACACAAGTAGTCCCGGGTCAGGGCAAGCGAGATATACTGGTAGGTTCCAGTGTTATCTCAGGGTGTTCTGGGCTTCACTCCGACACGACTTGTACCTCTATTAGGGGTCTGACGCTTGCCGCCCCCTAGGCCCGACATGCGATGTATCAGACGAACAGACCGGACTGTACGGAGATTGTCACATACAGACTCAGTAGGAGTTCGGATGGGTTTACCTCATCGGCCTTCTTATCGACATCTACCTGGGGACCGTTATGTACAGCTAGTGCCGCTTGTGGTCTGTGGTTAAACCCACTGCCAGCGTAGTGTCGAGTCTTTAGAGTCCCACACAGAGAGTTTTCCTGCACTGAGCGAAACGTGTAGAGGCCGTATGGTTTTACGGCAGGGCTGCGATCACTTACGTACACTTGTGTGCGTATGGTGTTCGGGCAGGAAGTACTAGTAGGCTTTGGTTTAAGCCGGATCCTAGTATTGCACGGATGGATTTGTTTTGTCTTCTGTGCATCCGCATTCTACGGAATACGGATGCAGGTGTGTATGCACAGTTTTTCGGAGTGATGAAGGAGGAGGTGCCTCATTAGGGTTTTGGCAGTTGGTTCGGCCAAAACCGTTATGTGGCAGGCTCATTAGGGTTTTGACAGTCGATCCGGTCAAAACCATTTTGAGGCGGACTCATTAGGATTTGACAGTTCGTTTGGTCAAAACCATTATGAGCCGCGAACATCATTTACTAATCCTATTAGTGATAATCTTATGATGGCTAAATGCATTGACCATTTGACCCTGTTGACCTCTCTTAACTTTGTTGACCGGTTGCCCGGGTTGACCATTGACTTCAAGAGGGTTCCACACTCTTCTTTTCTTTTCCTTTTTCTTTTGGATTATGATAATGGTCATTTCAAAGTAGCCATCAACTTTATCTTGATGGGATTAGTAATGATGTTGTTTTGCATTATTTGCAACCATGGTTGTTTTTCTTTTGTATCATAATTTTATTCTCATTCTCTCTCTTGAAATGAGAAGCTCCATGGTTGCTAGCAAGCTCCTTCTTCTTCCTCCTCTTGATTTCTCCTTTGATCTCATGTGTTGAGAGAAAAAGGATTCCACTTGACAAACACATCCATACATCTCCTCTACACATCCTAGGGCTTCTAGATTAGCAATCTCCTTGCCCTAGTTACCTCGGCTTGAGGTGGAGCTCGGTGTACATCTCTCGGGTGGATCGTCTTCGACTCAAGGAGGCCGCGGAGGTGACCAAAGTCCGGATCAACCATTGAGCAAGCAAAGAGAAGAACAACAAGAAGAGAAGAACAACAAGAAGAGAAGGAGTTCAAGTTGAGGTATAACCCCTAACCGAGTAGATAACATCTCAAGTTAGGATGCTAGTGTATTGTTTAGCAAAGATCCGGCTTTTACGGTCCATGTTACAAAGTTTAGAAAAATTTTTGTTTTACCGTTTCCGCAACCCCGAAAGTACCGGGAGAGATAACGTGGACCTAACAATATGTCAGAGTTCGGTATCATCGACGAGACATGTTATGAGTAACCATGATAGTTGGCCAGAGATCTTTTGAGGATGTGTTAGAACGGACTGCTTCCGTTATCGTTTCTATATTGGATCGTTGAGCCGAGGAGCTATGTACTTAGCAATCTGCAGTGAGAGACGAGAGCCTAAGGGCACTAGGTGACAGGCCGTGATCAGAAAGCAAGTAGATATCTTGCTCTGTCAGCATTGGATGCACCGACACCTTCTCAACTTTGAAGGACGGACATATCGACGTCAGTATTTAAGATTTGTGATTTTGTGATTGACTATCACGTATCCGTCACCTTGGATTTCAGTATTTTTGGGTTATTTATTGCATGATTGAGTTTTGATGACCGAGTTTCATGATATTGGATTTCATGCCTAGGGCAAGCATATGATTTAACTTACGTTTTCGGCATAGTTTTCATGCACTTTTAGTATTTGATTTGCTTTTGTGCACGCCGATGCACCGGATGGTGAGATTTTATACCACGATATACCTGATTTGGATTTGATTGAAATGTGTTGTATACCGTCGATTTCGATTGTGATTCGATATTGTTTTCGTGCACCTTATGCACTTGATTTGGATTTTGCGCATACTTAAGGCGCTTGATGCGATTTAGGTGCACACTAGATGCACTAAATCGAGATTCTTCGTGCATATCAGATGCACCTGGTTTTGCTGTCAGGCACACACGTTGCCTTTGACAGGTGTTTTCGTGCACACCCGATGCACTCAGATTTTGTTTCCGTGCACATGGATGGTATATTCATGGATTTCGATTTCCGTGCGCACCAGACGCACGTGGCATTCATATATATTTGGGATTGATTTCTTTTGGAGTAGTATATTTTATGCTACTTGCTATTTGGTTTAGTACTAAGCAGGACTAGTAAGAGGACAATACCTGAGTATATTTTGGCATGCATTGATAGTTATCGAAGGGATTTCCAAAAAGGAGCTATAGTCTCAGTATTTACCTACGTGTCGATGATGACACGAAACTTTTTATAAGGGAAACCCTTCTAAATTAATTTCAAAACGGCGGGACGTGTATATTAAACAAAGGATATATATATATATATATATATATATATATATATATATATATATAGTTATTTTCTTACAATAGACGTCCGCCACTGTGCAGTGTTGCGAGCATCGCACGGCGATTTGAAAAAGATTTGGCATGCATTGCTTCTAGATGTTTTAATGATGTATATCATATTGATTTTCGTTTTGGATTTAGACAGTGATGTCTTCCCCATAACTCCGATGATTGAGGGATACTTGACGGAGTTTTGATTGTTGGGTTATACACTCTTTTTTCATGCGCATGCATTGCGCTACGATATATGTTTTATGTATTTATGATTTCGGAGCCCCGACGACTTGATAGTTTTGCTTAAATGTTTTAGTATTTGGGGGGAGTTTTAATTTAAATTCAGGGACCGAATTTCTTTAAGGGGGGAAGATTGTAACGTTTTGAAAATCGTTTGGGCGAAATTTCGGAAAATTGGTAAAATAACGGGTGTTTTCCGTAAAAATAAAGATGTAAATATCTTTTAATATAAAATTAAATATACATATTCTAGCTGTGTAATTGCTAGTATTTGGTGTTTATTGAGCCACTGGTAAAATTTCTAATTTTCTGAAATTTTTTCCGAAATTAATTATTTTAATATTATTTTAAGCCGTCACTAATACATTTAATTGGGGAAAATTACAAATTGGAAAGGGTTGATACAAATTTTGTGCATCATGACACATTAAACTAACTTGTAAAATATTGTTTTTGAAATGAAATGAAATTGTCAAATGGTTTTAGAAAAATATGATAGAAAAGGCTTTAATTGTGAAAATAAATGAAATAGAAATTGAGGTTTGGTATTTACCTTCTTGTGTGTGCACACACTCACTCACTTACACTCACACCCTCCCATTCCACATGGCTTGGCCGAGCCCACCTTGAGCAGCCCCTCCCCACTCTCCCCTCCAATTAAACAAAACAAATGAAAAGAAAAGATAAAGGAAATAAAAGAAAAATGAAGCATGGTCTTTTGTTGACTTGGGTTCTTTCTCTTTCCTTGACTTCACACAGACACACCACACTCATTTCCTCCCTCTTCTGGCCGAGCCCCTCTCCAACTGCAGCAGCCCCCTTCCCCCAAAAATCCCACTCTTTTTACCATCAAAAATTCATTATAATCCATACAAAATCAAAGCTAATCTAAAATCCAACCTTGACCCATTATTTCCTTGCCCATGCTAGCTTGAATCCTTGGAGCAAGATGACATTTTGGGGGCTATGTTTTGACAAGTGTGGATCTCATTTCAAACTAGTTTGAGGTATAACCCTTTTCCCATTGATACTTGTTCTAATCTAAGATTTTAATTATGTGTTAATTAGGTTTTAAATGGGTTCAAATTGCATGATTGAAAATTCAAGAATGGGGTTTGAGTTCAAATTAGGGTTTTGAGTAATTGGTTTATGGTTGTGTGATATATTTAACATCTTAAGACATGTAAAAGCTAAACTAGTAGCTAGTTTGCTAATGGTTAGTTTAAAATTGTTAAAAGTGGTTAATTCTGCAAACTAGATTTTCTGGGTTAATGTAATTTAGCGAGATTAAAATCTAGTAAATGTTTTTGTGACCTAATTAAGTTATTTGGTGAATATTGTGACTACTGGTTTTGCTAAAACATCAAGTTTTGTACAAAAACGGTAAATTTTGCTTGCTAGGTTTTCGGAGAAATAGCTTTTAAAGTGAGTTTGGAGTTTTTGTGAATTTTAACCTATTTCATATTATAATTAGTGTTTGTGAATGTGCAAATCAGTGCGTTTGGGTTTTTCTCGATGGGTTGATGTTTGTACATCGACATCGAGGGTTGGTTTGGCTATTCTTGCATGCGTAGACGATAGGTTTTGAGCTATACGTGATACGCGTGCCGATTTGGTTTTCGTATGCCGTTTCGATTTCGAATTGGGTTTTTATGCGATACGATACGTTGTGACATGTAGGTACCCCCATGTGGACTTCGAGACGACAAGTAAGCACGTGGCGACGTCGGCACCGGCGAGCGAAGATCAGGTGAGTAGATTTTATCTACGGGGGAAGTCGGGTGGATGGCGTATAGCACCCCCGCAAGGTTATGAGAAACGAGGTGATGTGGTAACGATATACTTTTATATGTTAATGTGAGATATGAACACCTAGTAAGAAAAGCCTTAGGAGGTTATGGATTAGTGTTAGCGAGGAACGGAGGAGGGATTTGGTTGGTTTCTGGACCGCAACCCTAGAGTAAGGATTTGCATACACGCACACATATACACTTGCATACATTATTTTCTTGTGCGTATATGGGAATGCGTATATATGTATATATGCATGGGTATGAGACTATGCATATATATACATTCATATACACATGCCTGAATGTTGAGGATATTATATGATATTTGGAGATGAGTCGATAAGATTGGGCTTGAGGCCATGAGATCGGTGATGTGATATGGTCCGTATTTGAGATACGACATGATTTTTTAGCGAGTTCTTTAGGCGTGATGTTTTCATACACACGCATGCATTTTATAGATGGTATCAGTATTGTACTAGACGTAGATCAGTACCCCGATCATGCTATTTGATAAAGAGGATACCAGATGATTAATGTGATAGATGTGACATTAGACCCGTACCAGATTTGGGATGCCGTACGATGGATTTACCATACGAACTATATGTTGATGATAGATCCGCACTCTTGACTCAAGAATGTCATATTATTGATATTGTATCGTATGGGATACTACTGAGGCGGAATCACCGACTATTATATGTATATATATATGTATTGACTCAGATGTTAGGCGGTTTCCTTACCTTTCGATCATCCTGTTTAGTTTGGCCTTGTAGTGTACTTGTAAATGATAGATTAGATTCGAATCATGCCTATTTCAAAAACTAACGAATCGTGTGTATTTTAAAGACGGGACAAGGGATTCTATGGATATTTTAAAGGACATATCTTTTCTTAAAAACACCGTAGCCCTTATTTTCAAAACACCACGATTCGTGTTATTTCAAATGGCACTACTGTATCAAATGGCACCACTGTATGACTCATATTTATATAAATGCAGATTAGTTATCATTGTGTTTATCATTCAGCTCCTGCATATTATTACTGTTCGCATCGTATTTGCATGTTTATATTGTACTTCCATATGCCATTATTGAGATCATGCTGTCAGGACATCAGCACCATTGCCGATGATGCGTATGTTCCACATACACTTACTTGCCGGCTCACACACATCATCATCGGTAATTGCCATGCCACGTACACTTTAGAAAATACTATTTCAGTGATATAGGTTGCTAACTGATAGTTGCTACATGTTATAGCCTTCATATGCTAGTTTAATTGTTGCATGATATCAGATGCATCCATATATTCATTGGTTATGCGGTATTATAGAGATTTATGCCGGTTTTCATTGTTATTGACATGGTGACTTGATGATTTCGAATTCTTCTTGATATTTTCTTGATTTGGAAACCGCATGTGAAAGTTTGTAAACTGATAAACCATTTTAAAGAGAAAAATGCGGTTTTCCTTGATATGTTGAGTATCGTCCACCATGATGTTTTTTCGGTTCTGAGATATTTTCGAGACCCGATTCGAGGAGTTGGATGAACCGTCTCGGGTACATGGTGGACCCGGTATGGTACCCCGGGGCAAGAAGTTCGAGTAGTAGACGATGAGCCCGGTAGGGGCAGACTGCCTACCGGTGATTTTACCTGACGCGGCGGATATCCGGAGGATACCGTTCGTGGTCGTGTGATTGATGATACGGGCCGATCCGGATTGACGGAGCACGAGGTATTGAGATATTTAGATTTGAGACACTGAGATATATAGATTTGATGATACAGGCCAGTCCGGATAGCCGGAGCCTGAGATATTGAGATATTGAGGTTTATGTTTTGTGTCGATGCTCGACACAGATTTGATGTTGATTTCGTTGATGATATATCGATTTATATACATATAGAAATCTCATTAAATAAAGAAAAACAGTTCTTGATTTATGATGTACTTTGTTCTCATTATATGCATCTGCACATCATTTTAGTGATATATTGCTACCTGACATTTGTACATCATATTAGTGACACATTGTTACCTGAGGCACGGACCCGAGTTCTTCGTATTACACTATATGGATAGATGTTTACCCTTTACCGTTATATTATGCTTCAGGACATATGATTATTATTTGAGGATATTATTGATCGTATGACCTAGGATTGCGTTATGCATGCGATTTCTACTCGTAGATGTTTTCTACTCACGAGTTGGCAACTCACCCCCGTTGTGCCACAGTTCCTTACAGGTTTTGCCGTACAGGTTTCGTTGCGGCTTTGCTGGCACACTGTTCCTTCCGGGTGATTGCTTTGGTACGTGGGTTCTTTTGCATCAGGACCACCATCGTTTATTATTATTTCAGTTATATCTAGAAACTCCATCAACCAGATTGTATATTTGATAGAGATAGAAGACCAGACTTGTTATTATTTCGACCTTAGAGTCGCGCGTTGTATTATTATGGTTTTCATACTGATTTTGGGTTTTCTTTTGAGTTTTGATCCTCGCCCTTCGGCATTGTATATTATATTGCTTGCGTGGTTGTGACCGTCGTTTGACGAAGAGCTAGCTCCCGCTTAGGGATGCCTTTTTATTTATTTTGTATACTATTCATGTTGTATCCCGTTTGGGGCCAGTATTTACAAAGGAGACTCTGCCGAAATTTTTAGAAAATATTTAAGATTTTAAAAATACACACTTTGGCCTATGTTGTTAAAACAACTTGTTTTAAATTGTTTTTTCCTTCACTCTACGGCTTCTATGGTTTTGATTTCTGGATTTTGGCTTACTTAGATTACGTACATCTCGAGGCGTTTCGTAATTTAAGTGCCGGTCATATTCCGTACTTTTCGGGTCGTGACAGCCACAGTTCTTGCAGGTTTTTGCCGTACAGGTTTCATTGCGGCTTTCTGGCACACTGCTTCCATTCTGGGTGATTGCTTTGGTAGGTGGGTTCACTCGCATCGTGACCACCCTTTGTACATTATTTTCATTGTTGTATCTAGAAACTCCATCAACCAGACTTGTATATTTATTTCAAACTTAGAAACCAGTTGTTTATTCTTTCGAACTTAGAGTCGCGCATTTATACTTCGGCTTATGATATTTAAAAACCACTTGTTTTAAAACATGTTTTCTACACTTCTTCTTTAAAAATGGTTTAGATTTCTGGGCTTTTGGCTTACTTAAATTAGTTGGGGTCCTATAAACTTCATATGATTCAAGGGCCTGTCGCGTACTATTTCGGGTCGTGACACTCTCAATGATAAAAAGAGAACGAACAAGACTAGGTCACGTGCCTCCACGTGACCCTTAAATGGACTCCTCAAAATAAGAAGGAATTAGCCCAAAGGCAATGCCTCACGTGCTCCCACGTGACCCTCAAAATAAAAGAGAACAATGCCAAAAGCAGTTGTAACATTTCAGAAAAATAAAATATTATTTTTGGAAATTTTTATAATTAAATCATGAATATATTGAATATTTAAATAAGGCGGTATAATTAAATACCGATAAATAGGGAAAATTGGAAAATTATAGAAATTAGTAAAAAGAGGGTGCTTTATTGGATTTTAGCAAATTATGAAATTTTATGATTTATTATACATTATTTTAGTGCTAATCGCGATTAAAAATCGCTAATCGCGCATTAAGCTTGTTTTGTGCAAAACATGCACCATGTCATTTTAACACTTGTGTTACATTTTCCTACATGGTTTTCTCTTCATTTTCATTCATGGTTTGGGTTTTATGTGAGAAGAGAAAAGAAAAGAAAAGAAAACAAGAAAAAGAAAAGTCAGAGAGGTATGGGCAAGAGAGAGAAGGAGACGAGTTCCATTGACCTTTGGCATTCTTCTTCATTTCATTTCTCTCATCATCTCTCTCCCCTTCACTCCCATGGAAGCACCCCCATCTCCCTCCTCCACTTCAAGCCTCAAAACACCCCCAAAACAATACCAAAACATCATCCCTACTTCACAAAAAGCATGCACAAGCTTACAAGCTACACTTTGGACCAAGAAAGCTTTGCATTTTGGGCTCTTGGGCAACTCAAGAAAATTCTTGAGTTGCCAAATGAGGTAATTCTTTCACATTAAGTATAGTATTTCATTTCTTTTAGCTTCTTGTGTAGTTTAAAACCGATTTAGTGAAGTATTGTGAACTTTGAAAATTTTAAGTTGAGGTTAGGGTTTGAAATTGATTGCAAGGGTGCAATTGAGATTAGTAGTGACCTTAAACCCCCTTTAGTGACAGTATAATGGACTAAAGCATAAACTTAAACCCCAAAACATAAACTTAGAAACCCCGATTATCGGAAATTTATGAGAATAGTGATAGTATTTTAGGATCTGGAGTGACCTGGGTGACCTGAAATTTTTTTTTGCGATCACAGAGGGATGTGCAGGTGATATGGAGCATACCCTAGAGACCCGAGACCAAACCCTAACACCAGGGCCATAAATTTAATCCCCTGGGCCGCAATTTGAGGCCTGGGTACCTCATTTTGGGTTCTTTCTTTTTCTGTAGCTCCTATGTCGGTAAAATAGACCCTATACATATACAACTTTGGCTAATTTGGCTTAGGGTAAAATCTGGAGCATGTTTTCTAAGTTGCTGGATTTGTTTTACGGGTTTTATGAAATTTGGTTTTGGTATTTGATATTGTGTTTCTGCCGTGTGGCATTTGAACGCCAACGAATAGGGTTATTGGTTGTGTTTTGCATACGAGACTATAGGTTTTAACCTATCGGTGTTTCGTGCGACCATTTGGTTTTCATGCGTGATCTCGTTTACAATGCTATATGTGATATTTAGGTAACTCATGAGGACTTCGAGACGACAAGCAAGCGCGTGGCGACGTCAGCAACGGCAAGCGAAGAGCAAGGTGAGTAGATTTATATCTTCGAGGGAAGTCGGGTGGATGGCGTATAGCACCCCCGCAATGTTGTGAGAAACGATGTGATGTGATATAGATATACTTTTACAGGTTAGTGTGATATGAACTTTAGCGAAAAAAGCTTTAGGAGATTAGGGGTTAGTGTTATCGAGAATTGAAGAAAGAACTTTAGTCGATTTCTTAGTCGTGAAACTCTAGAGTAAAGATTTGCAAAAACGCACATACACATACTCGTATACATTTACTTCCTTGTGCGTATTGGGGACATATATTTTTTGGTATTCATATGCTTGGATGATGAGAATGTTATATGATACTTGGGAATGAGTCGATCTGATCGGGCATGATGCCGTGAGGTATTTAATATGTGACCGAGATATGTCATGATGTTATAGCGGATCGTTGGACGACGATACCATGTGGATGATGATGTATATATGATAGTTGACATATGATTGAGATATGAGATGAGATAGGCTATAATATTTATAATGGATTGCTTGGGCGATGTATACTTCTATATGATAATATGTGTGGATGACATCGGATTGTAGGAGACTTTAGATGAGTAGCCAGATCATGATATTGTTGATGATATTAGTAGTGTACTAGACTTAGATCAGTAACCCCCTGCTCTCGATATGTGCTGATGTGATACCAGATGAATAATGAGATAAATGTGATATTTGGACCGTACCCAGATTTGGGATGCCGTACGATAGATTTACCGTACGAGATATAGTTATGAGGATAGATCCGCACTCTTGACTCGAGAATGTCATATTATTTATTGTATCGTACGTGATACTATTGAGGCGAGATCACTGAATACTGGATATATTTATAGATCGACTCAGACTTAGGTGGATTCCCTTACCCTTTTGACTGGGCTCGAGTCATACTCATTTTCAAAAGTGGAGAATTGTGAGTATTTTAAATACCAAACTGTATGACTCGTATATTGGGTAGGTATATTTTTCAGTGTTGCTGTTATTACATCACTTTCTATATATTCATGATGTTTCATCGCATTGCATGCTTGTACATATGTTATCTGAAATTATCATGAAACCCTGCTGTCAGGACACCAGCACCATTACCGATGATGCGTATGTTCCACGTACACCTGCTTGCCGGCTCACACACATCATCATCGGTAATTGCCATGTCACGTACACTTTAGAAAACACTATTCATTGACATAGCTTGCTAGTTAATAGTTGCGATATGTTATAGCTTTCATATGCTAGTCTAACTATTGCATTAATTGCATGATATCAGATGCATTCATATATTCATTGGTCATGCAGTATTATGGAGATTTATGCCGATATGCACTGTTTACTTACTCTTGATTTTGGATTTCGGATTTTCATGAGATTTCGGGATTTGGGGGAAACCGCAAGAATATATATATAAACTTCTCTCTCTCTCTCTTTTTAAAATGCAAGTTGCGGTTTTCTCGTGATGTATGAGTCATCCACAATGAGTTTTCATGATAGCTGTTGGATTTCTAGACCCGTTTCGAGGAGTAGTATGAACCGTATCGGGTACATGGTAGACCCGGTATGGTACCTTAGGGCGAGAGTGATTTTATGGTGGATGATGAGCCTGGCAGGGGCAGACTGCCTACCGGTGATTATTTGGCGCGGCGGATATCCGGAGGATACTGTCCGTGGTCGTGTGATTTGATGATATGGGCCGATCCGGACTGACGGAGCCCTCGATATTGAGATATTGAGATATTGGGATTTGAAACACTGAGATTTTGAGATTTGAGATATTGGGATGCTGAGATGTTGAGATACTGAGATCTATGTTTTGTGTCGATGCTTGATACTGATTTCTCTGCTGATTTCATGATGTATTCTGTTTCCATTCGTCATGCATTCATACATCATATATCTGATATGTTGCTATCTGAGGTACTAACACGAGCATATAGTACTACACTTATACATAGATGGACCAGGATATTATTTGAAATGACCTAGGACAGCGTCATACATGTGATTTCTTCTCGTAGATGTTTTCTACTCACGAGTAGGCAACCCACCCCCGTTGTGCCACAGTTCCTTGCAGGTTTTGCCGTACAGCTTTCGTTGCGGCTTTGCTGGCACACTGTTTCTTCTGGGTGATTTGCTTTGGTAAGTGGGATCTTTTGCATCAGGACCACCATTGTATATTTGTTATTTCAGTTGTATCTAGTAAAACTCCATCAACCAGACTTGTATATTGATAGAGATAGAAGACCAGTGTATATTATTTCGATCTTAGAGTCTCGCGCTGCATTATTATGGTTTTCTGGTGGTTATGGGCTTTCTTTTGAGTTTTGATCCTTACCCTTCGGCGTTGTATATTATATTGCTTGCGTGGTTGTGACCGTCAATTGATGAAGAGCTAGGTCCCGCTTGGGGATGCCTTTATTCATTATATATGCTTTATCAGGTTTGTGTCCGTTTGAGGTCAGTTTTTACAAAGGAAACTCTGCCGAAATTTTCAGAAAAGACTTGAGATTTTAAAAATGCATACTTCGGCTTATGTTGTTAAACTTCTTGCTTTAAAAATTGGTTTTTTCTTCACTCTCCTGCTTTACTTGGTTTGGATTTCTGGGTTTTGGCTGACTTAGATTGCGTACGCCTTGAGATGTTTCGTAGTTTAAGTGCCGGTCATGTTCCGTACTTTTCGGCTCGTGACAAAGTTGGTATCAGAGCGTTAGGTTTTACCTCCTAAGTGTAGGATGACCCTTGGTTGATGGAGTAGGTGACTCGAGTAAATGGCGTACCGTGTGTATGTTCCGCGGCATACTTACGATATGCTACTCCGTTTAAGAAGCCTTAGGATGTACATTTCCTTTCACAGCATTATATTCATTCCCATGATCTATCCTCACCGGTACCAGTTTATGGTTTTGTTACCATGGTTGTACGGGCGTGGAGAGCTACGGCTAGAGTTGCGGTCAGCATGAGCTCGTCACGGACGAGGACTGACCAGGGCGTGATTCTAGGGACATACGATTGCATAGAGGCGTCATTTTATTGTGTTTTTGCGTCATGAGCGTTTGATGGATCGCCTTTATGAGATTTCTCAAACGTGAAGATCAGCACCAGCGGATTGGGCTACCGCCAGAGGCCAGCCGGATTGTGATTGTTCTCTGCCGAAACACAGAGACGCGACCGCGTAGGTCCGTCTTGCCTGAATTTGGGGGAAGATGCTAATTGGTGCTATCTGTCCACCTCTCCGAAGATGCCAAGTTGATTTATGACAACATGTATCGAAGGTTTAAACGGATGCGGCCAATGTAGCAGACTTCGTCAGATTCCCCCTCATTTGAGGGGTTTTTGATTGTGGGGACGCTCTTCCCTGCAGGCGCAAGCCCCTGCAGTTAATTACGCTAACGCGTCGCGGTAACCATTTTCTCCTTCTCCAAATGGTCACTTCGTGTCGTGTGTGTTTGTTTTGTTTTTGGTTGCCCGTGGATTGTATACGGAGACTAATTTATGTTGTCGCCCGTAGGGCGTGGATTAGTCCAAATCCGTATTTTCTTAGATTTGGGTTTGGGATTGGGTTTAAGGATACGTTAGTCTCATTTGAGACTAAGATCAACTTAAATGTTTGTTAAGGATATGTTAGGGTTACTAGGCACACTCACAAGGTTCTACAAGACATCAACCATGCCCGATTTAAAATTTAGACGTGCCGAACAACCCTAACCAAGATCTTTAAACTAGAGATTAGGCGAAACAAAGCATGTTAAACACTTTAACATCTAAGAGTTTGGGATTACTGTTGGAGATAGTGCCCTCAGAGTCAATTATTGGATCACAGGCACGTGATTGCAATGATTGAGGGAGGACCTGTCCCAGTAGGACAGTCTTACTCGAGATGATAGTATGCTATCTGGTTTATCTTTATCATCGTGTACTGCTTTAGGTGACCTTACGAGTCGCTATTACACGTTGATAAAGCCCCTAGGATTCTTGCTTGACTACCAGCAGTATAAGGGCGATCATATACGTGAGAGCCGGAGTCTATAAGCACATCCTTAAAAGGTCCCTAGTCGTGGGAGTTTCGAGACAGGGCATCGATTCTCCAGAGTAGACTAGTGTATACAGTCGAGACCCCGACGAGGGGCGGTGGCCGGTCTCACAATCCACTGGTGTCAGTTGGTTCACCTAAGATGTATACAGGTACTCATTGGGTTATGAGTACACCGGACAGGACTCGCCGGGAACCTGCTAGTTGGGATTATACCAGACGTCAGATAGCAGTTCCAAGGTGACATGTGTACAGGTTATTTCATCGACCTGAGATCGTCATTTGTCTCGTGTGAGTTCCCACTGTGCTTTGATTACTACCCTACCACGCTCAAAGGAGACGTGCAAACAGGTTTTAGTTAGGTACAGTCCCGAGCCACATGGAGGCAGTGAGCGGATCTGCAGGGGTTCGTCTCTCCCGGTATTGGGGGTGAGGTCGCGCTGTGTCTAGGAGAGCCAGTACATAAAAAGTCCTTGGCCAAGGCAGGAGATTTACTGGTAGGTATTCCAGTAGTATCTCAGGGTGTTCTGGGCTACACTCCGACACGACTTGTACCGCTATTGGGGGTCTGACTTTTACCAACCCCCTAGGCCCTCCATGCGATGCTCATAGACGAACGGACCGGACTGTACGGATATTGTCACTGACAGGCTCAGTAGGGTGTCAGGATGAGTTCGCTCATCGACGTCCCTTTTGGTCAATAGCTGGTGGCCCGTCACGTATGGCTGATACCTCTGACGTGCTAGTGGTTAAATACACAGCCATAGTATTGACGAGTCTTCAGAGTCCACCACACACAGTTACTCAGGTTTCAGGCGAAACGAAGTAGAAGCCGTATGGAGATATGGCAAGGTTCGATCAGATACGTGCGGTATTGAACGGATCGTGATCGGACAGTTTTTACTAGCCGGCTTTGGCTTAAGCCGGATCCTGGTATTAGATAGTGTAGATTTTGTCTCTTTGCATTTGTGTTCAGTGGGAATACAAATGCGGGCATGTATTTGCAGTAGCGTGGTTTTCCTGTAATTTATTACGGGATCAGTCTTATGAAATTGCCAGTTTGCATTCCGTTCCGGCCAGTTTTCCTTTGTTCCTTCGCGACCGGACTTTTCGATGGAGGGGGGTTATTTGCAGTTTGCAAATAACTTATTTGTTGAGGGGTTTCTTGCAATTGTTCCTTCATAATCATGAGATTCTTTATTGGTCTTTTTCTTTGCTTTTTGAGATTGGATTTGGATGTGATGAGATTAGAAATGGGTGTGACATTTCTTTTTCTCATTATCATTCTTTTTCTCCAATTGATTTTTCTCCTCTACCCATTTTCAAAAGGAGGGCCGGCCACAAGAAGTAGTGGGGAGAGGATTTTTCCTTTTGTGAAGTTCTCATTTTTGCCTTGCCAAAATTGCATTTTCTCATCTCTTCAAAGCTCATTCTTCTCCAACACAAAAGGCAACTTCTCAAACCCTAAAGAGACATGGTTTCTACACTTGCCTACAGCATTCCTTAGACGCGTCGGCTAGACAACTTCGCGCCCGAGTTGCCTCGGTCCAGAGGTGGGAGCCCGTAAACGAACCCGGCTATGTGGTGCCCTTTCCGACGAGGACGTGACGGACGGAGATTTCGCGGGAGATCAGAGTGGAGACGAAGACCGAAGGACATGGATCGCTTGGTATATCTCTTCACCCATCTTTTAGTTTGCTAGTGGCTAGGTTAATGACCCGATCCGGGATTTTTGTGCGCGGTGGTGCCGGTTTGCAAGTTTCGCAATGTTTTCGTTTCCGCGTTTCCGGCGTCGGATCGACGGCCGGGGCGCCGCCGCGGACTTACAATTACAACCTTTGTAGTCCGGTCCTTCACTTCATAAGCTCCGTGTTGAAGTCCCTTCGCTGCGATCATCATGTTCCCGGACTCTAGAGAGGCTCCACGAAGAGAAAGATGCATGCTTGCTTCCGATTTTCGATAACAAAGATGATCTAGCTTGAAGTTTCATTAACACAAGCTCTCACTTATAAATGAAGTCAACACCCTAATCTAAATGGATAGGATAGATTATGATGATGAAGTAGGATTTTAGCTCTCATTTGATTTCTTAATCTCACTCAAAATCATCACTAACGAAAAAGCTAGAAAGCTTTTCCATTGAAAAAGAGAAGGAAGAAGAACCATTTCTTTTGTGTTGAATAATGAAAAAGTAATGAGGTTAGAAATGCAACCATGGGTTAAGTATGATAACTTAACCCATGTAGAGACTTCACCATGGTCAAGGGTTGGGTTGGGTTAACAAATATCATAACTAAATATCTTTACAAAATATCTTTGCAAAAACAAAAAGCAAAGCTTCTAGAAACTTCTAGAAAAGCTTAACCCAAATCAAACCCTAACCATGTTTAATCTCCACTAAACATGTTGCATTAATAACCCTAACATGTTACAATATTATATATCACATATACAATATTTATTGTAACAAAATAAAATAATACAATTAACATATATCACATATATATCAATGTATTACCCGAGTGAGAAAAAGAATCTTTTAGTGAGCTTATATTAGTTAATGCAATTTAATATATCAAATATATAATTATACATTAAATTATCGAATCAACACTTGATCCGATAATCCGGCTATTTCACAAATAACCGACTAATATAATCTGTATCAGTTCATCGAATCAACACTTGATTCGATGACCCGGCTATATCACATATACCCGGCCGATATCTCATATAGCGAGAATCTAATACGGTATCACATACATGTATTGTTCTCGGTCCCGCACATATCATATATGTGCTCCTACTCCGTTTTTCTTGAGTCAAGATACCTCTGTGTAGGACTCGAAAGAATCGTCAATACCCCGGCAGTAGGTGATGATCATATCAAACACCCACAAGCTGCAAGCGGTCAGCTAAACGTAACAGCCACCCAGGTATTGAGCGATCAGAAGATCAACAAGCAAGCCTGTACATTCTCCCGTGAATCCAATCAGTAACACTCCCGTACAGTCCGGTCTCTTCGTCTGATATGTCGCATATCTCGCCTAGGGGTCGTAAACGTCAGACCCCAGTAGCTTGATAAGTCGTGTCGATATGAGGTCTATAACAGTTCGAGAAACTACTGATAACACTTACCAGTAAATCTCAGCAACCCTGGCCAGGGATTTCCAGTTATAGCCAATCGAACACAGCACAACATCAACTCCCTATACCGGGAGAGACAAATCCCCTCCTATCGTTCATTGCCTCCATGTGATTCGGGACTGTACCCAAAATCCACCTTTTTGCACGCCCTCTTGGACGTGGTATGATGGAAATCAAAGCACAATGGGAATCACACAACACTCTATGACGATCTCGGGTCTACAGACTAACCTGTACCAGTGTCACCAGAGAACTGCCATCTAACGTGAGGTATAATACCATCTGGGAGTTCTCGGCGAGTCCGTCCAGTGTACCCAGTCTCCACTGAGCACCCGTACACCATCCTTGATGTCAAACACCGATGGATATGGGATCATCCATCGCCCATCATATGGGTCAAGATGCGTATACGCTAGTCTACTCTTGTGTATCGATGCCCTGTCTCGATACATCCTCGACTAGGAACAGTTATAGGATGTACTCGTCGACTACCATGGCCCCACTATTATGATCTCATCATAGTCCCAGTAGTCGATTACATATCCTAAGGGCTTTATCAACATGTAACATAGAGACAATCAGAGTACATGTTAAGATAAAGAGCAACCGGATAGCGTACTATCATGTCGAGCAAGAAAGTCCTCCCTATATATGTTCAAGCATCCACTACAATAAACATCGTATGTACAGTAATGGCCTCTAGGGCATACATATAACTAACAATCTCCCACTTGCACTAGGGCCATCTGTTGTGGTATCACATACCCAACAATTAGCTATGGTTGAAGTATCTCATACTCAACCATCCCATAAAAGTCTTTACTGGGAAAAAGGCCTTTGTGAGTGGATCCGCGCTGTTGTCCTCTGTGTCTACTCTCCTAACCTCGATCTCCCTGGAGATCAACCATCTCCATGATCATGTGACACTGCCTAAGAATTATATCTGGATTTCTGATGGGACAGGGGTTCCTAGGCCAAAGCCATAACTCCATTGTCATACAATGGTTGGAACGAAGTTCATCTCATGAACTTATATATCCAGATTGCCTCTTTGGTAGCATCCTTGGTAGTAATGTATCTTGCCTTTAATCATCTAGTAAGTTACGGTATTTAGCTTGGAACTCTTCCAACATACCGTCCCTCCACTGAGGGTAAAGACAATGCCTGCGACTGACATTCAGTCGTCCTTATCACCCTGGAACCTTTCCAGTGATTCTCCCCAGGATCGATTGATACCATCTCTCTACACCTAGTGAGAATCCTAACATCCAATTAGATCTATTTCATAGATCCAAAACCCAGGATTTAGGAGGTATCGCTTTGATCCTATATGGAGAATCCTTGTTATAAGCGGAGATTGACCGAGCGTAGCATAGGAAACTACTTCTCTATCAAGAGTATGTCATCCACGTACTCTACGAGGATCACCACCATACTCTCTACTACCTTTTTGTATATACAAGGTTTATCTACCATTTTGATGAAGTCAAACTCTTTGACTACCACATCAAAACAGACGTTCCAACTCCGCGATGCCTGCTTTATCACATAAAACATCTTGCACACGTTTCCGCTGCTCCCACTGTCTACGAAGCCCTCTGACTGTGTACTTGTAGACGCTCTTTTATAAATCATCGAAAAGCAGTCATGACAACCAACCGCCAGATATCGTAGTCATGGTATGTAGCCGTGGCAAGTAGGATCTGGATGGACTTAAGCATAGCTTTAAAAGTCTCAACTTTTCCATGTACACCAAGTAATCTTCTCAAGATATACTTGCTCCTGATGGGGATTTAACCCTTCACATAAAGTAACCAAAGTCCATATTTTGTTGGTGTATAAGGATTTCATCTCAGATCTCTAAGCATCCAGCCATTCTTATAGAGTCCCACTCCTGATGGCCTGCTCGAAAATAGTTGGGTCATCATCTCATGATGCAATCCTTGCTCTCACTGTCATAGAGAAACCGAAGTGTCTCTCAGGTGGATGAGGAACCCTACTAGATCGGTGGAGAGGCCGAGGTTCGTTGGAAACTATTGAATCCTTTGGTTCTACCAAATCATCAGCTGCAGTTTGTATACCTGGAACTGTTTCCAGTTCTACCTCATGACCACTAATTTCTTCACAAGAAATTCCCTTTCACAAAAGTGGCATGTTGAGAAACAAAACATCTTTTGTTCCTTGGTTAGGTAGAAGATATTCCCTTGCGAATGCTTGGGATATCCAACAAACTTCCACAGAACTAACTTTACCTCGAGCTTGTCTGGATTATTCTTTTAGACATAGGCCCTGACAACCCCAAATCTTAACTTACTTAAGAGATGGGCTCTTCCCATACCATATCACATATGGAGTGGTAGGCATCTGATTTGATTGGAACCCCATTCAATAGGATTGCATCTTTTAAAGTGCACAACTCTCAAAAGGAAATAGGCATCTCAGTAGTACTCATCATAGAGCACACCATATCACATAGGATGCAATTGCTCCGCCCCGATACACCGACGTGCTGTGGTGTATTCGGAGGAGTAATGCTGAGAGAGAATCTCATTCTCCTTTAGAATAGTCCAGGAATTCCGTGCTCAAGTATTCTCCTCCTTGTTCTCATCATAGGACATAATACTTATACCCGTTTTTGGTTCTCTACTTCTAACTCATATTCATTGAATTTCTCAAAAGTTCCAGACTTGTGTTTCAACAGGAACATATGTCCCGATCTTCAGAGATAATCAGTGAATGTAATGAAGTATAAAGAACCGGTCTTGGCATGTGTAGGCAGGGGACTTTCATACATCATCATGTATCAATCCTAAGAGTTCACTAACTCTCTCTCTCTGTTTCCAATAAACGGAGCTGTGGTCATCCTATCTTTGTGACATGACTGGAAAGTTTTACAAGAGGTAAATCTAAACTAATTTAAATATGCATCTTTATGTAACTTTAGCTAGTCGGGTCGCATCGATATGACCTAGTCTACAATGTCTCAAGTAGGATTCGTTCATTTCTTAACTCTTCCTCTTGTGTGTGTTCTGTACACGAAGAACTGTGGTTTGATTTAGAACGTCTATGCTTTTAGATAACGTGCCTGAACCGATCAACTCTTGATATAGGAAATGTTCAAAACATTATCCAATAATACAAAATTATATCCTTCTTTAGTAATAAAAAGACTGATATGATGTTGTATATCAGGTTCGGTATCTAATAACATTCGTTCAGAATCAATGTATTTGTTAATACAGGGTGATAACTACCAACAGACTTGGCTGCAACACTTACACCGTTTCTATCTCATGAAACTTATCACCCGTTCTCAGTTCTCTACCTATCTGTAGCTCATGTAACAAATTACATATGTGGGATCCTGATCCGGTATCTCTTACCCAGGACGTAAAAGATACTGAGAAACAGTTCTCGGTAATGAACACACCCGAAGATGATGCATCAGCATGCACTTTCTTCGTTTGGACGGCACGGGAATTCCGGTAATCCCCAATTTCCTGCTCTGTCTTGTAACAATTATAAGTTGGAGCGGGACCAACGTTTCCTAGCGCAGTATAACAAGCGGGTTCGGTCAATACATCCGTATTATTATTTTGATTAAGGCGTGGCATAGTCATAACCAGGAGAGAGAGAGAGAAGAAAACACTCAGCGTATGCTCTTGCAAGATTAGATTGGTTATTAATATATCTAATCAGGATGACACCCACTGTTTTAGTCAAATCTTCTTTCAAACCCTAAAAGGAAAGACTAGCCGGGATTAATTACACCCTACAAGTTCGCCAATCTTTCAGTCAGGCCAGTGCCGGTACTTTGAGGGAGGTTCCCCGTGCTTTCGCACGGACCTAATTAAAATCAACCTCGTTTTTCCAGGGGCGTAACCCCGTTGACACCTTTCTAGACACCTACTTGATCGGCTAATTGTAATGTGTAAAACTCTCCGAGGAGTAACTCTTACTCGCAGCGGGTATCGGGATCCAACTATCTCATAGAAGGTATGCAATCTCATTGCAAATTTCAACACTTGAAATTCTCGATAATATTTTACCCCTAGCGTCCTATAACCTTGACGAAAGCTAACAAACCATAGGCCACTAGTCAAGTTCAACCCGTCATTTCCCGATTGAATTAAACCCACCCGCACGACCCTTGACGAAAGCCAACAAAGTCGCACGACTACCCTAACTCAATCGCATCATATGCTTATACAGATAAGCATAAATAGCTACCGCACACTACGCCTTGACGAAAGCCAACAAACGTAGTACGAATACTATGAAATACTTATCTGAAATGATGGAGGGGTACGACAGGTTTTTAAGAAAACCCTTTGCGTAATGAACTTGATATCATTGTAGAATCGAGTGATTTTGAATGGAATGTTTTTGAGGCTTTTCTAGTTTTGCTAAAGAGGTCACTCCCGGTGAAGGGATCTCGGCTCTTTCCTTATCGAATAAGGTGCAGGATATTTCACAAATATCACTATGCAAAGCAAAAACTATAGAAGCAATCAAAAGACAAACCAAGTATGCAGCATCTGCTAGTTTCGCTAAAGAGGTCACTCCTGGTGAAGGGATCTCGGCTCTTTACTTATCGAATATGGTGCTGGATGTTCTACAAGGAACACCGCTATGCAAAGCAAGAACTAGAGCTACCAGTTTTTAAACAAGTTTCTACAACATCTTTATGTTTCTTTTATTTTCATTAATCTCATTAATGAAGTCCCATTTTATTATGCTTCACAAGCATCACATTTGAAACGAAATCTGCAATATAACATATATCTCATATATATAATATAAACATTCGTCTCAGGCAGTAATATGATCTCATCACAGAACATTGTAGCAGAAGAACATATTTGAAATATTGGATATACTAGGACGTCCGTGTTTTAATACGAGCCTGTATAAAACACGGATTCCACGGTCGCGTTGAATAGCCAAACCCATATCCCTAGACCTCTACGAGAGCGGCAAGTAACACTGCCAATTCTAGGGTTAGGAGACCCGGTCTCGACTCCTCGAGACGGTCTCCCACTGGACCCTAGAACCCGGTTACTTGTGCTTCCCACCTTGGGTCTACCTAATGCGGAAAAGTAAATAATATACAATGGTGACATCATCCTCAGCCCCGAAGTGCCCCAATAAAAGAATATTACATACAAATGAATTTTACATGAATGAAAAAGAAAATACTCTCATCTCATATAAAACCTCCGGCTATTCAAAACGCGACGATTCAATATAACATATCACAGCAACACATAATATCTTATATCATCAACGTAAGCAAGTATGCGTATCCTGATTGTCGTTGATGTATAGCAACGAAGCCGGCGATACACTACATATTACGCTTATGGTCGCAGAAAAGAAAGTGTAAAACTACAACAGTTGGAATCCTCAACCTTCTTAGACATCGCATGCCTAACCAAATGAATTTCTTAGACATCTCATGCCTAACAATTATAAACCCCGCATTTTAGTCTCTTTATCGAAAACTCTTTTCAATATCTAGTCGGGCAATTCAACAAGATTCCCGACATCCTGATCGAATGCTCGTCGCAAACTTTAGTAGACGGCCGCACCCTCGGATGCCGTCGACGAAGTGCACTAAGGTGGAAAACCGCTGCCGCGAGCACCCGAACGTATGCTTTTGGCGACGGGGTTCTCTTACAGTCACTTGGTCGGGGCTATGGGGCGTGGCTATCTATTAAGTTTACCCAGCGAGTATCCGCGTACGCTACGTGATTGCGACGGACTTTTGATCACATCAAAATCCCGTGGCAACCGATCAAATGAGACTAAACTGCTAGATTTATAACATTCAAATTAGTTATCTCATAACTACTTGTGGATTCCAAATATTGTATCACATTCCAGATAAATAGACAATGTTAAACTTTCCGATCGAATAAACAAACACCTAAGATTTCCCAAATAGTTCTTACACTTGAAATTAGTTTAAAAACATCCATCACATGCTACAGTACCAATGGTCCAGCCGCAGAAGGGTCAAGCCAACGCCTCACTTGTGGCAACGCCGTACTGCCCCAAACCCTAAGATTCAAAGACAGTTCAGACGGTCACATAATCGAGTTAAGGTTTGTGTTCTTCTAGAGGGTCCACCGTGTTACTTGCACGACTTAGAACGTTCTTAAACTACGGAAAAATCCAACGCTTGAAAATTTTCCGGCAGGGGAAAAAGTGAGTTATTGATATCCGTTCGAACTTTTCAACACGTTTTAAAAATTACCCGGACAAACTAAACGAAGTTATACTTTCCGATCGAATCAACGAGCTCCCAATACAACCCAGAAAACTCAACACTTGAGTAAAATTAAAAATTCCCAGAAGCATCAGGAAATACATATGGACAATACTGTACAAAAATGCAACCTTAATTCCACTGTAGCGCCGCGGAACCGCCGCGCAAGCAAGGGTACGGCCGCGGTTCCGCGGCGCAATAAAGGTATTTTGGGGTCGTTTTTTACAGTAACCCATATAATTACCTGCTGAATTTTCTGAGCATTTTTAATATGAAAAAATCAACATTTTGAAAAATTTCCAGAAAGTAGGGTTTTACGGGTATTCGGAGTTTGATCGGACTTTAAACTTCGTCTAGACTTCGCCTAAAGCTCTAGCTTGGCTCTGATACCACTGTAGGGTTACCAGGCACACTCACAAGGTTCTACAAGGCATCAACCATGCCCGATTTAAAATTTAGATGTGCCGAACAACCCTAACCAAGATCTTTAAACTAGAGATTAGGCGAAACAAAGCATGTTAAACACTTTAACATCTAAGAGTTTGGGATTACAACCTTTGTAGTCCGGTCCTTCACTTCATAAGCTCTGTGTTGAGGTCCTTTCGCTGCGATCATCATGTTCCCGGACTTTAGAGAGGCTCCACGAAGAGAAAGATGCATGCTTGCTTCCGATCTTCGATAACAAAGATGATCTACCTTGAAGTTTCATTAACACAAGCTCTCACTTATAAATGAAGTGAACACCCTAATCTAAATAGCCAGGATAGATTAGGATGATGAAGTAGGATTTTAGCTCTCATTTGTTTTCTTAATCTCATTCAAAATCATCATTAACGAAAAAGCTAGAAAGCTTTCCATTGAAAAAGAGAAGGAAGAAGAAGAACCATTTCTTGTGTGATGAATAATGAAAAAGTAATGAGGTTAGAAATGCAACCATGGGTTAAGTATGATAACTTAACCCATGTAGAGACTTCACCATGGTCAAGGGTTGGGTTGGGTTAACAAATATCATAACTAAATATCTTTACAAAATATCTTTGCAAAAACAAAAAGCAAAGCTTCTAGAAACTTCTAGAAAAGCTTAACCCAAATCAAACCCTAACCATGTTTAATCTCCACTAAACATATTGCATTAATAACCCTAACATGTTACAATATTATATATCACATATATAATATTTATTGTAACAAAATAAAATAATACAATTAACATATATCGCATATATATTAATGTATTACCCGAGTGAGAAAAAGAATCTTTTAGTGAGCTTATATTAGTTAATGTAATTTAATATATCAAATATATAATTATACATTAAATTATCGAATCAACTCTTGATCCGATAATCCGGCTATTTCATAAATAACCGACTAATATAATCTGTATCAGTTCATCGAATCAATACTTGATTCGATGACCCGGCTATATCACATATACCCGGCCGATATCTCATATCGCGAGAATCTAATACGCTATCACATATACGTATTGTTCTCGGTCCCGCATATATCATATATGTGCTCCTACTCCGTTTTGCCTGAGTCAAGAAACCTCTGTGTAGGACTCTAAAGAATCGTCAATACGCCGGCAGTAGGTGATGATCATATCAAACACCCACAAGCTGCAAGCGGTCAACTAAACGTAACAGCCACCCAGGTATTGAGCGATCAGAAGATCAACAAGCAAGCCTGTACATTCTCCTGTGAATCCAATCAGTAACACTCCCGTACAGTCCGGTCTCTTCGTCTGATATGTCGCATATCTCGCCTAGGGGTCGTAAACGTCAGACCCTAGTAGCTTGATAAGTCGTGTCGATATGAGGTCTATAACAGTTCAAGAAACTACTGATAACACTTACCAGTAAATCTCAGCAACCCTGGCCAGGGATTTCCAGTTATAGCCAATCGAACACAGCACAACATCAACTCCCTATACCGGGAGAGACAAATCCCCTCCTATCGCTCATCGCCTCCATGTGATTCGGGACTGTACCCAAAATCCACCTTTTTGCACGCCCTCTTGGACGTGGTATGATGGAAATCAAAGCACAGTGGGAATCACACAAGACTCTATGACGATCTCGGGTCTACAGGCTAACCTGTATCAGTGTCATCAGAGAACTGCTATCTAACGTGAGGTATAATACCACCTGGGAGTTCTCGGCGAGTCCGTCCAGTGTACCCAGTCTCCATTGAGCACCCGTACACCATCCTTGATATCAAACACCGATGGATATGAGATCATCCATCGCCCATCATATGGGTCAAGATGCGTATACGCTAGTCTACTCTGGTGTATCGATGCCCTGTCTCGATACACCCACGACTAGGAACAGTTATAGGATGTACTCGTCGACTACCGTGGCCCCACTAGTATGATCTCATCATAGTCCCAGTAGTCGAGTACATATCCTAAAGTCTTTATCAACATGTAACATAGAGACAATCAGAGTACATGTTAAGATAAAGAGCAACCAGATTGCGTACTATCATGTCGAGCAAGAAAGTCCTCCCTATATATGTCCAAGCATCCACCACAAAATACATCGCATGTACAGTAATGGCCTCTAGGGCATACATATAACTAACAGTGAGAAACGATGTGATGTGATATAGATATACTTTTACAGGTTAGTGTGTGATATGAACCTTAGCGAAAAAAGCTTTAGGTGAGTAGGGGTTAGTGTTAGCGAGAATTGAAGAAAGAACTTTAGTCGATTTCTTAGTCGTGAAACCCAAGAGTAAAGATTTGGATAAACGCACATACACATACTCGCTTACATTTACTTCCTTGTGCGTATTGGGGACATATATTTTTTGGTATTCATATGCTTGGATGATGAGAACGTTATATGATACTTGGGAATGAGTCGATCTGATCGGGCATGATGCCGTGAGGTATTTAATATGTGACCGAGATATGTCATGATGTTATAGCGGATCGTTGGACGACGATACCATGTGGATGATGATGTATATATGATAGTTGACATATGATCGAGATATGAGATAAGATAGGCTATAATATTTATAATGGATCGCTTGGGCGATGTATACTTCTATATGATAATATGTATGGATGATATCGGATTGTAGGAGACTTTAGATGAGTAGCCAGATCATGATATTGTTGATGATATTAGTAGTGTACTAGACTTAGATCAGTAACCCCCTGCTCTCGATATGTGCTGATGTGATACCAGATGAATAATGAGATAAATGTGATATTTGAACCGTACCCAAATTTGGGATGCCGTACGATAGATTTACCGTACGAGATATAGTTATGAGGATAGATCCGCACTCTTGACTCAAGGATGTCATATTATTTATTGTATCGTACGTGATACTATTGAGGCGAGATCACTGAATACTGGATATATTTATAGATCGACTCAGACTTAGGTGGATTCCCTTACCCTTTTGACTGGGCTCGAGTCATACTCATTTTCAAAAGTGGAGAATTGTGAGTATTTTAAATACCAAACTGTATGACTCGTATATTGGGTAGGTATATTTTTCAGTGTTGCTGTTATTACATCACTTTCTGTATATTCATGATGTTTCATCGCATTGCATGCTTGTATATATGTTATCTGAAATTATCATGAAACCCTGCTGTCAGGACACTAGCACCATTACCGATGATGCGTATGTTCCACGTACACCTGCTTGCCGGCTCACACACATCATCATCGGTAATTGTCATGTCACGTACACTTTAGAAAATACTATTCATTGACATAGCTTGCTGGTTAATAGTTGCGATATGTTATAGCTTTCATATGCTAGTCTAACTATTGCATTAATTGCATGATATTAGATGCATTCATATATTCATTGGTCATGCAGTATTATGGAGATTTATGCCGATATGCACTGTTTACTTACTCTTGATTTTGGATTTCGGATTTTCATGAGATTTCGGGATTTGGGGGAACCACAAGAATATATATATAAACTTCTCTCTCTCTCTCTCTCTCTTTTTAAAATGCAAGTTGCTGTTTTCTCGTGATGTATGAGTCATCCACAATGAGTTTTCATGATAGTTGTTGGATTTCGAGACCCGTTTCGAGGAGTAGTATGAACCGTCTCGGGTACATGGTGGACCCGGTTTGGTACCTCGGGGCGAGAGTGATTTCATGGTGGATAATGAGCCTGGCAGGGGCAGACTGCCTACCGGTGATTGTTTGGCACGGCGGATATCCGGAGGATACCGTCCGTGGTCGTGTGATTTGATCATATGGGCCGATCCGGACTGACGGAGCCCTAGATATTGAGATATTGAGATATTGGAATTTGAGACACTGAGATTTTGAGATTTGAGATATTGGGATGCTGAAATGTTGAGATACTGAGATCTATGTTTTGTGTCGATGCTGGACACTGATTTCTCTGCTGATTTCATGATGTATTCTGTTTCCATTCGTCATGCTTTCATACATCATATATCTGATATGTTGCTATCTGAGGTACTGACACGAGCATGTAGTACTACACTTATACATAGATGGACCAGGATATTACTTGATATAACCTAGGATAGCGTCATACATGCGATTTCTTCTCGTAGATGTTTTCTACTCACGAGTTGGCAACCCACCCCCGTTGTGCCACAGTTCCTTGCAGGTTTTGCCGTACAGGTTTCGTTGCGGCTTTGCTGGCACACTGTTTCTTCCGGGTGATTTGCTTTGGTAGGTGGGATCTTTTGCATCAGGACCACCATTGTATATTTGTTATTTCAGTTGTATCTAGTAAAACTCCATCAACCAGACTTGTATATTGATAGAGATAGAAGACCAGTGTATATTATTTCGACTTTAGAGTCTCGCGCTGCATTATTATGGTTTTCTGGTGGTTATGGGCTTTCTTTTGAGTTTTGATCCTCGCCCTTCGGCGTTGTATATTATATTGCTTGCGTGGTTATGACCGTCAATTGATGAAGAGCTAGGTCCCGCTTGGGGATGCCTTTATTCATTATATATGCTTTATCAGGTTTGTGTCCGTTTGGGGTCAGTTTTTACAAAGGAAACTTTGCCGAAATTTTTAGAAAATACTTGAGATTTTAAAAATGCATACTTCGGCTTATGTTAAACTTCTTGCTTTAAAAATTGGTTTTTCCTTCACTCTACTGCTTTACTTGGTTTGGATTTTTGGGTTTTGGCTGACTTAGATTGCGTACGCTTCGAGATGTTTCGTAGTTTAAGTGTCGGTCATGTTCCGTACTTTTCGGCTCGTGACAAAGTTGGTATCAGAGCATTAGGTTTTACCTCCTGAGTGTAGGATGACCCTTGGTTGATGGAGTAGGTGACTTGAGTAGGGTGGCGTACCGTGTGTATGTTCCGCGGCATACTTACGATACGCTACTCCGCTTAAGAAGTCTTAGGATGTACATTTCCTTGCACAACATTATATTCATTCCCATGATCTATCCTCATCGGTACCGGTTTATGGTTTTGTTACCATGGTTGTACGGGCGTGGAGAGCTACGGCTAGAGTTGCGGTCAGCACGAGCTCGTCACGGATGAGGACTGACCAGGGCGTGATTCCAGGGACATACGATTGCATAGAGGCGTCATTTTATTGTGTTTTTGCGCCATGAGTGTTTGATGGATCGCCTTTACGAGATTTCTCGGACGTACAGATCAGCACCAGCGGATTGGGCTACCGCCAGAGGCTAGCCGGATTGTGATTGTTCTTCGCCGAAACACAGAGACGTGATCGCGTAGGTCCGTCTTGCCTGAATTTGGGGGCAGATGCTAATTGGTGCTATCCGTCCACCTCTCCGAAGATGCCAAGTTGATTTATGACAACATGTATCGAAGGTTTAAACGGATGCGGCCAATGTAGCAGACTTCGTCAGATTCCCCCTCATTTGAGGGGTTTTTGATTGTGGGGACGCTCTTCCCTGCAGGCGTAAGCCCCTGTAGTTAATTACGCTACCGCGTTGTGGTAACCACTTTCTCCTTCTCCGAATGGTCACTTCGTGTCGTGTGTGTTTGTTTTGTTTTTGGTTGCCCGTGGATTGTATACGGAGACTAATTTATGTTGTCGCCCGTACGGCGTGGATTAGTCCAATCCGTATTTTCTTAGATTTGTGTTTGGGATTGGGTTTAAGGATACGTTAGTCTCATTTGAGACTAAGATCAACTTAAACGTTTGTTAAGGATACGTTAGTCTAATTTTAGACTAAGATCAACTTAACAGTTTGTTAAGGATACGTACGTCTAATTTTAGACTAAGATCAACTTAACGGGATCGTTTAAATCCAACAAAAGAGCATTTGGACTCTATTGTTTAGTTTAGGGACATTGCGGTCGATTACCAGTTTAAGGACATGGTGGTCCAATGTTTGTTTAAGGACATCTCGGTCCAAGATTAAGGACATCATAGTCCGTGGGTTTAAAGGGACCCCACTGTCCGAGGTTAAGGACATCATAGTCCATGGGCTTAAGGACCCCACAGTCCGTAGTTTAAAGACGTCATAGTCTATAAAGTTTAAGGACATCATAGTCCATGAGTTTAAGGACCCCACAGTCTATGGAATGATTGGTTATCGGGACCCGTCACCACTCTTAAGACGTTGAAGGATTACAACGACAAACATCAAAGGAGTGAAGAGATGTACCCTTGAACCAAAGTTGATTGGGAGATCTGTAATACAATTTGGGACTAAGATCAATTAATTAGATTATGAGCACATGAGCTCAGTTAAATCTGAATTGAGGACTTATTGCCAACTTGGGCTAAGTCCAATCAAGTTTGAAATGTTGGCCCTTTGTTGGACTGTTGAACATTTGTCTGGGTTCAGCCCCCCATTATTTAGCAATGCTAAACAGGGGTTTGAAGGCTCTGACAACTTTTTGTCTTTGTTTGAGCACTAACCATTCATTATGGCTCTGGATTTTCAAGGTTCATTTAAAGAGGAGATTGGCCTCTAGAAAAACTTAGCCAATTTGGGCTAAGGCTGGTTTGAAAATAGTGTTAAACACTAAAGCATATTTGGTGATCACGTGTTCCCACGTGATGTACTTAAAACAGTGTTAAACACTGGAGACAAAATGCTCAAAATAGTGTTAAACACTAAAATTGGATTGGTCACGTGGGGTCACGTGAGGCATCTGAAGATGGGGGCCTCCTTTATTTTGTTTTTAGCATATTCAAATAAGTGTTAAACACTTTTAGTCTTTGAAATCATCACGTGTGGACACGTGACAATGCCCCTGCGTTGGACATGAATTTCTCTGTTTTCCTCTATTTTATTCTTTTGAAGGGGGGTGTTTATCAGGGGTCACGTGGGGACACGTGAGGCGCCTTAGATCAATACTGCCTTTGGCTTTGTTTTCTTTTATTTTTAGGGTCACGTGGGAGCACATGAGGCATTGCCTCTGGGCTAATTTCTTCTTATTTTGAGGAGTCCATTAAAGAGTCACGTGGGGACATGTGAGCACGCCTTATTCATTCCTTTTTGTTTGTTAGGATGAAGGGTTACGTGTTACCACGTGATCATGTTGGATACTTGATCTTTACGTGCATGGAGAATTAAATTCTCAACTTAAATTCTTTTGCAGGGATGAACCCTAGTTTTGTTTAGAGGAATTAAATTCCTATGCATATGGAAGAATTAAATTCTTATGTAGGGTTAAACCCTTGTGAGTTTGGAAGAATTAAATTCCTGTGAGTTTGGAAGAATTAAATTCTTATGTAGGGTTAAACCCTAGTTTCATTGGGAGGAATTAAATTCCTATGAATTTGGGGGAATTAAATTCCTTAAACTTAAATTCTCCCTCTAAGTTTTGGATCTGCATGGCAGAATCTCCCCGATGAGAATTAAATTCTCAACTTGTGGGGAGATCTGCTTCTGCAGATCTTCAACCAAAGGAAAAACTAAGTTCTTATTCAGAAGAGTTAAACTCTTAATTTGAGAATTAAATTCTCTCTTTTTTTGTTTTATGAAGCTTAGATCTCTTTCCCCTTTCTCACCTAGGGTTTCTTTTCTCTGAAAAGATTTTCTTTTCTCTATTGAGAATTAAATTCTTCTATCTTTTTTTTCTTTGCTGTTGTTTCTCTCTAAAAATCAAAGATCCCTTCTTTTCTCTTCTGGGCTCCTATTTATAGGAGAAAGAAAAGAATCAGTTTGTTTAGTAAATCTTTCATTGAAAAATTTTAATTGATTTTGTAATCAACATGATCCTTTAGATCACCCAGTGAATTTTATTCACCATTGGATTTTTAATCCAAAAGATGTCCTGTTTGTTATTCTTGGTGAATTTCAGGGAAATCTTTCCTTGTATAGAATCTTTCTATAAATTGGTGATTGTTAATCACCATTGGATTTTTAATCCAACGGTGCTCCACTTTACAAAGCACAATCTTTTTTGTTTGGAATGATTTAGAGAAATATTTTTCCAGTTAGGGTTCTCAATTCCTCCTTAATTAGATTTTAATTCTATTAGTTCAGAAGGCTTAAAGCCTATCACGTGTTGGCACGTGATCCCACTTGTTTGATCATTTGAATAGAATTTAATTCTATTAATTAAAAAGCTTAGGAACCCATCACGTGTTGACACGTGACCCCCGTTGATCATCATTTTAACCAGAATTTAATTCTGTTGTTTTAAGAACTAAGGAATCATCACGTGTCAGCACGTGACCCTTGGTCACGTGTGAGCACGTGATGCCCCATTGGGGTTTTTCCTTGCTGTTTTATTATATCTTTTAATCCTTTTCAGTGGGTTTAAAAGCCCATCACGTGTAGGCACGTGACTCCTGTTGATTAGAATTCAATTCTATTATAACAGAGTCCCCAGGAAACCATCACGTGTCAGCACGTGACCCTTGGTCACGTGTGAGCACGTGATACCCCATTGGGGTTTTTCCTGATATTTTATCAGGGAACAAATGCCCCCACCGCATTGTTCTCATGTGTTTACACGTGAGTGCAACGCTGTCACCTTTGTGACCGTTGGATCTGTCTACGGAACAGGGAAGATGAACCGTTCCCCATCACATCCTATAAATGCATGGGTCTCTTCAGAAGCGCCTCCACTTTTTCCATCTTCTTCCTTGCTCGTTTTTCCTCTGAGAATTTAATTCTCTTTCCCAGAGCTCAGTTCTCTGTTTCAAAAATTTTCAGAGTTTAACTCTGTCAATAAAAGATTTCCTTTTTCAGGTAAGGATCTTGAACGGCCGAGGAACTCCTTGTAGAAATTTTCTCTTGGATTTTAAATCTATACTAAAGGTTTTTCCCTTTAACAAGAACCCGTCTTTTCCAAGTTTTTAAAAAAAAACTGTTCAATCTTTAAATAATAAATCCCTTTTGTTCGGGCTCCTTTGATCTCAGGGATCGATGGCGATACTTGACCTTTCTCTGGAATTTAATTCCATTCCAAAGATTCTTAGCTCTGAAAAAGTATTCAGGGAGTTTAACTCCTCCATTCAAAAGGAATTTAATTCCTCTAAAGAACTTAATTGTTAAGAGAAGACTTCTTGGGATTTTCTTGCCCTTAGTTGTTCTTTGCAAAAAGTTTTCAGAAAGATCCCCCCATGATTTGCATAGAGTTCTGCAGTGGGTCTTTTCTCTTTGTGGAATGTGTAGAGTTGTTTGAAATCCACTGTGCATTTATTGAGAATCTTCCTTTTGTTCTCATAATGATTACCCTACCTTATCATTAGTGAGCCGCCATCTTGATTTTATAGGGCCCTTGTGTTTTATAACCAATGGTCCCATAAAATAAGTTATTTGTCGTTTTCTTCCACTGTCTTTTATATATACCTATATATTTATAAATACATATACACGCATGGGCTTCACTAACAGATTCCTTTCCTTTGTTTCAGGAGTAATGGCTTCTCTCCCATACTTTCCCTTTACTCCCTCGGAGGCGGCTTTTCCTCAATCACCGTCGGACGAAGAGGTGATGGCGATGATCAGGGCTCATGACCCGAATTGCACCAATCTACTTTTATGGGGGACCTGGTATGGTCATATCATCCGCGGTCGCCGCAGCTTTCTTTGCGAGATACCGACAGAGCCTACCTATCCATATCTGCCGATGGAGCGTCCACGGACCGCCTTTGCTGTGGAGATGTCGAATTGGACCCCTACGGGGCATCTTGAACCGTCTATAACTGGGATTCCGAACCATCCTGTGCCAGCTATAGACATCTTAGGGCGTCGCATCTGTCAAGGTGAAGCCCTGCCGTGGGGACAGGTTTACAAAATAGGGCTTACTCCTCGACATCCCACGGGCAACCTTCTCTGGGCTCGTTATATCCTGTCTGCCCATCGTGCGCGACTGCAGAGGGTCGGGCTCTATCAGGCAGTGTACGCGTCTCTCTTCCACTATCAGTCTCCCCATGTCTGGTAGGTTAAGGCTTTCCTTAATCAATAGAATCTTCCTACGAACACCTTTTTGCTAGGGGATCGCGAAGTTTCAATTTCTCTAGAAGAGTTCCGCGAGATCTCAGGTTTGCCGATTAGAGGAACGCTTTATGAAGAACTGTTGCCTCCTGATGAGTATGTTTTTGAAGTTGAACCTGCTATGCTTGACGGCTTGTCGACTGAAAATGCCGTTCGCCACAAGCACCCAAGTCTAATCAAAGCTCTGGGCATTTTTGAAAAGCTGTTCACAGAATCGGATGAGCAGGGTGTTACTTTCAAAAGCTTTATTGCCTGCTTCCTTCATGGAGACGTTCTATCAAAGACGGCTTCAAAGTTTGCGAATATCAGCGACCCTTTGGGTTCGGTTTAAATAAGCGACCGGCTAAAGAAGAGGACTTGCCGCAGTTCTACATTCCCATCCTGTCGGCCGTATCTTTCGAGTCGATCGCAGCTCCTGGTATGGATGAAGAGACTTTCTTCGTGGGCTTCATCAGTGTTTGGCTTAGCTGGTTCACCGTTCCCACGCACCGTCGTTTTATGAGAGCCTCAGTTATCTACCCTGCCCATCGTATTGCCGATGGGACGCGACTAGCTGTGGGCGTTGCGGGGCTAGCGCATCTGTATCATGGGCTAAGCGCTACAGCCAACACTTCAACTCCAGGCGTAAATGTGGTAAATTTCTCTCTTCATTACTTTACGTCCTGGATTGAGATGCACGTGCTAGGGACATTTGCTGCACACCAAAGACCCAGCTTTTATGACGCTTACACTTTTCCGCGACTTATGCGGCTGGTGGACGCTTCTGCTCCTGATCCGACTCAGTCTGGAGCTATTCGTGTGCTGATTAATCCCTATGCCAATACAGGCGGGATGGTATTCAATGATCGAGTCCTCTCTGCTCCTTCAGGACCGATTCAGCAGCTTTTTGATTTATCAAAAGAGGGAGCCATTTGATTTGATGAATTTCTTGGTTAGGATGTAAAAGGAAGTATCGAATCAATTGTTTCCCGATAACGGTTTCATTTGATCGATAACAGTATCTTGTATCAGTATTTAGAAAATTGTATATAGAAATCACAACCAAAGAATTATTTGACCGCAATCAACTACGGTGTCAGTTGTAGATCGTAAGCGAGTGCGGATCGTCCACAGGAATTGTGCGATTCGTTTCGATGTTTGATTTGTCTGAATTGAAAAGAAAAGAAAGCATGATTCAAGATTTATCAATTGTTTCAAGTGTCACTATTCTATTCAAGAATCAAGAAAATGATAAACAATCAAGAATCGGGTTTCGATGATATTTCCAACCAAAATGTCAAGAATCTAAATGAGGCTCGTACGAATCGATCGGATCTATAGATGTGATATAATCTCAAGATATCGTGTTCTTTTCCTTCGAAGAATTGATACTAGATCGATGATGATCGACGAGAGTTAGGGCTTTCTCGTGAAACTAGGGTTTCATCATTTAACCTTTGTTCTTTCGTCGATATCATTCACATTCTAGCCTCTAGCAATTTCAAGAAACGATCGTAACTCCCCAATTTCGAGCGATATCAATCAAGAAAGCATCGCAACAAAATTAGGTCGTCGATTCTTGAACTTGCTAGGGTTTACAAAACTCGTAGGAATCAAGAATCGTTTTCAGATATATTACATCATCATTCTATTGATCGTCTCGACTCCTTGACGAGCGGAGTTTATTCACACATCATCACACAGAAAGTATTCAAGAATTGAAAAGATATCATGATGCAAGAATTTAAAGAAAACAAGGTAAAAGAATTTCACCTTTTATTTATATCAACAATTTCATTACAGTCGCTCAAGAACTACAAGAGGAAGAACTCGATTGTTGAATTGGCTTCGCTTTTCTTCGTGAGTCGTGGATCATCTTGGACCACTTGCTCTGTTGAAGATCGGTTCCGCTCATAAAAGGTTGACGGGCTTCTTGCTTGATTTGGTACTCGGGATCTTGGCTTTTGATTGGAATTAGGGTTAGGGTTTCACACAAGCCTTCTCACTAGACTTGTGGAAGAAGATGAAGAATGAGGTAGAATGGCTCTAGATTGGCTACTAAAAATGAACTAATGGAGGGATCCTTTTACAAGTGAGCCTAGGGTCTTATTTATAGATCCCCCAAACCCTAGGTCTAGATTTGAAATTACAATTCCCTCCAAAAGTTTGTTGAGGCTTCTAGAAGGTAGTTTGTTAGGAGCTAGCTTAGGCTTTAAGCTAGGATTAATTAAGCATTAGAACCCTAGTTTGCTGATCTGGTAGAAGTCTCTGGAGTCTTCTGGAACTTATTGTATCTTTCTGAACTGTAGGAGCTGAGGTAAGAATTCTGCAGCAAAATTTGATGGATGACGTGGCAAGGCCGCCGCGGAACCGCGGCGCAAGCCGGCTCCGGCCGCGGTTCCGCGGCCATGTTGGCTCCTTGGGACTTGGGCTCTTTGCAGTGGTCTTGGTTTGACACTTGGGCCTTTCTTGGATATATTGATTTTTGTTTTGCTTTTTGGATTGCTACCAGAACTGAAATCATTGAGTTGGCGTAAATTTTTGATCGGCGCCATGTAAATTTTTGTCTTTTCTTCTGGGTTTTCCTGCATAGATCTCAAAACAAGTGTTGCACAATATAGGGATGATGCGATGCCATGAAATGCAGTCAATTTCCTTTATAGTGCCGGTTTTAGAGTCTAACACATGCAATCTGATATTTAACGACCGATTTGCTAATATGTGAAATATGAATGCCGAACACTTCTATATGAATGCAAATGATGAGGAAATTGCCGGTTAAAAGATGCAATATTTTCGACTAATCAGCACCCTCCCTGAAGCCAAAGGAAGCCGCGCATTTATATTCATTCAGGCCGGGTTATCTGGTGTTTCGTCAAAATGGTGCGGCCCTTTTTATGCGGTACAACCCACACCGCTTCGCTCGGCAACTGGAATATGACCAGGGGGTTCCTTTTGAGGCGTTGACAGTGGAGCCCAGCCCGTCGTCAGAAGTTGTTCGTAACGCCGCTCATCACTTCATCCGGCTGAACACCGGCTCTCACTTTATGATTCCTGAAGCTGACTATACTCCTCGATGTGTGGGGTCTTTCACGGGATGGTACCTCCATCGAGTCAGTCCCATTATTGCCGAGGAGAGGAGGATGCTCCTCGGATATAGGGCTCCTACTCCGATCCAGGCTACGGGAGTCCCGTTGCGACCGCGGGCAGTGGTTCGCCCTCCCTTGAGAGATACTAGCGTCGTGCTTATTCTTGTGGCGGCGGAAGTGGATCTAACTCCTACAGCTGGTATGACGCTGCGCACCAGAGCTCAATTGAGGGCCAATAAGGTGCCAGCAGCAGTATCATCAGCTGCGGCGTCAGCAATGGCAGTGTCGTCGTCGGTACCACCACCGAGTGAGGATATTGAAGGCGAAGTGGGTCAACGTCGCACTAAAGCACCGAGGGGAAAGAGGCGATCGTCGTCTGCAGTTAGTTCTGGGTCCAAGAGGCGAAAGAAGACGGTCACCAATCTGCTTGACTTTTTAGTGGAATCAGAGCCTATCCTCCAAGACGAACCACTAGCCATGCAAGAATCAGATGGTGGTCTACTTTTCCCGGGTTCATCTGCCGAGGAAGCCGCACAATTGGCTGAGTCTATAAGACGCTCACAGGATGAATCCGAGAATGTAAGGATCCTGAAGAAGCCTTATCCTGTCGTCATCTTTTACGAAGATCCTCCATCAATACGGCGGATATTTATAGGTCCTTTGGAAGAGGGAGGCGAGAGAGCCCTTAAGCAGCCTATCTCAACCGATGCCGAAGATGCGCTGTCATTGTGGACCGGCGGCCACGAGTCTACCCTTGAACCCCAGCGAGCATTCCTCCTCAGGAAGGAACGTCAGCTTGAAAAAGCCATATTAGAAGCTCCTTTGCGCATTGGTACATTTATATTTTCCCCTTTTTTGTAGTATTTTGCACTGCTTTATATGTATACATCCTTATCCCCGTGAAAACTTTGCAGGGACTTCGTCAATGGCAGAGGATCTGAGTTCGAGTCGCACATTGACTACGGACCCGGCAAATAACCCCGATGAGACACTAGTAAGTGTGGAGGGGGTTGATACAACTGTTGTTCCTGCCACGGAGCTCCCATCGGTGATTTCTGTTCTCCCGGGAGAGGCATCTTCGTTGGCCGTGGATTCAATGGATCTTTCTGGGGACGGCCCGGAGACTAGGGAACAGGTAATCGAGGCTACCGTCCTTTAACTGGAGTCTGCAGTGGTGGCCATTGCTCCTCAATCGGAAGTTATTATACCGGCCCACGTCCCCGATGATGTGCCTGGGGGCATGGAGGAGGCCGCCAAAGATGCTATCCCTCCAGTCCAAAGCGGGAGAAGCATCGAAGGTATCCTTCTATATTTTATTTTGATAATCTTTCCATTATCTGAACCTTTCTGTCTTTTCAGAATTGCACGGGTTGGCGGCGTCTATCGCTGATCTGTCTCCCAGGAAATCTTTTCAGCGTCTGCTGGAGATGGCCGCTCCGCAGGCAATATCCCCTCAACGCATCGTCCTATATTCCGGGCAAGTTTAGTGTTGTTCGCCTTCTTCACGGCATTATCATTATCCCATATAACGATACTGATGTCTTCTTCAGTTCTGGAGGCCGATGACGAATTTGAGATTCTTGACGGGCCTGAGGAGCCTTCAGACCCTTCTTGCATGACCGTGGGTAAGTAAAGTTTCAATGCTGTTCCATCCACTCCTTACTTGTGGATCTCGCTGATTGTTTTCTATAGATCTTAACAGCTTTACCAGTTTTTACCACGCCGGACTCTCGCATTATGATGCTACCCAGTCCCTATGCTCTACGTGCCTCGGAACGGATAGCAAAGCTAAGCCTTCACTCCTTGTCATCTCTGATTGAAGACCTTCGTGCTGGCAGTATGATCACGGCCGAAGCATTTTCCGCTGAAGCCAACGGTTCTCTTCCCTTTTTTGCTACTTACCATAGTGAAACCTTGGTGCAAGTCTGGGTTGAGTTCTGTCATCAGGTAGAGGCTTGCTTGCATATTCTTGAATGTACACGCCTTCCCTCAGAGGTTGTAGCTGCAAAGGCGAGCTTGCGGGGGCTGATCGAACGATGCGCCTCAAATATGCTGTCATGCGAGAAGAGGCTCAGCCGAAAGTTTTCGGAGAGGGAGCTGGCTTCCAAAGCGCTGGGGGAACTTTAAGCTAATCTTACGGCCAAGACCACTCGGGCATATGATCTTTGGCGAAGGCTTCAAGAGGCTATCAAGGAGGTGGTAGCCATTGATAAGGCCGTCATTTTCACTCACGAAATGGTCGAAGCTCATAAGGTTACCGAAAAAGAGCTTGAAAGTCGGCTTGCCTCATACCAGGCCCAACAGGCTCAAGCGGAGGCCCATCTCCTAACGATAATGAATCATGAGGCTGAGGCCCAGCGGAAAAAGGATGAATTGGCAAATCTATTGAATCATCCGCTGGCCTGAAGAATTGTATATTTTTTATTCTTCTTTTGTACATACTCCCGAATGAGAGTATTTTTTGATTCTTTCATAAATTGTACCTTGTATTCATTTTGATTCATGAATAAAAGACATATTTTGCTTCATGATGGTGTGTCCTTTTTAGTAAATGCATTCTGTGGATAATCTATTTTAATCTCCTTGTAGGACAACGATGGCTTAGGAGTCAGGTTAAGATCTGCCTCCTAAGGTTTTTCAACTTTATGAGCCGTGAGGGTCTCATAAAGAATTTTCTCCCTATAGGTCGAGAGGATCCCGTATGTATAATTTCTCCTTAAGAATCGTGAGGATTCCTAAGTGTGTTTTCTCTTGAGAGTCGTAAGGATCTCACAAAAGAGTTTGCTCTCTTACGAGTCGTGAGGACCTTTAAGTGATGGGTGAGGTTGCCATTATCCGCATTTCACGGTGTCGGGAGTTGCTCTGGCCATTTCCCACGGGGTCAAGATTGACTTTAACCGTGTTCTATAGGACCAGGATTTGCTCTGGATGCTTCCCACGAGGTCAGGATTGATATAGGCCGTATTCCGCAAGGGCCAGGTTCCGCTCTGGACGCTTACCACGGGGTCAGGATTGACATAGGCCGTGTTCCACGTGACCAGGATTTACTCTGGACGCTTCCCACGGGGTCAGGATTGACATAAGCCGTGTTCCGCAAGGACCAGGATCCGCTATGGATGTTTCCCACGGGGTCAGGATTGACATAGGCCGTGTTCCACGAAACCAGGATTTGCTCTGAATGCTTCCCATGGGGTCAGGATTGACATAGGCCGTGTTCCGCAAGGACCAGGTTCCGCTCTGGACGCTTCCCACGGGGTCAGGATTGACATAGGTCGTATTCCACGTGACCAGGATTTGCTCTGGATGGTTCCCACGGGGTCAGGATTGACATAGGCCGTGTTCCGCAAGGACCAGGTTCTGCTCTAGACGCTTCCCACGGGGCCAGGATTGACATAGGCCGTGTTCCACAAAACCAGGATTTGCTCTGGATGCTTCCTACGGGGTCAGGATTGACATAGGCCGTGTTCCGCAAGGACCAGGATCCGCTCTGGACGCTTCCCACGGGGTCAGGATTGACATAGGCCGTGTTCCACGAAACCAGGATTTGCTCTGGGTGCTTCCCACGGGGTCAGGATTGATATAGGCCGTGTTCCGTAAGGACCAGGTTCCGCTCTGGACGTTTCCCACGGGGTCAGGATTGACATAGGCCGTGTTCCACGAAACCAGGATTTGCTCTGGATGCTTCCCACGGGGTCAGGATTGACATAGGCCGTGTTCCGCAAAGACCAGGTTCCGCTCTGGACGCTTCCCACGGGGTCAGGATTGACATAGGCCGTGTTCCACGAAACCAGGATTTGCTCTGGACACTTCCCACGGGGTCAGGATTGACATAGCCGTGTTCCACGAAAGCAGGATGGGTTGACTCTCGGTTGTCTGTGCATCGTCGAGTCATGAAAGTGGGAGCTTTGCTGCGGCTCCAATTTGCTGATGTTACGTCTGTTGTAATGAGACAAATGTTGAGATGATCTCCAGGCTGTATGTGAACCGTCAATATTTGGCTTCTTTTTCTGATGGAGCCTGATGGGAAGGTATGGTTCCCTCTTTGTTTGTGCCCCTGGATTGTATACAGGGATCGATGTGATCTCACCTGTAGGGCAAAATGTTTCATTTTTTAAATATATTTCAGCATTAATATCGCGAAAGTCACGATTGCCCAATCATTTAGGCTATTTTTCGCGATGCCCAATCATTTTGGCTATTTGTTTTATTTACCCGCTGCTTTTTATTGCGAGTTGCCCAATCATTTCGGCTATTTTGTATGCATACATTTTTACTTGCTGATTTTGTTGCAACTTGCCCCATCATTTCGGCTATTATGGCATTTGTGGCTCGCTGGCTTTTCGCTGCGAGTATGGGATTTGGGATCTGACACCGATTTAGGCATCAGTATCGCTACCACTGGGACATTGCCAGGAGCGAATCATCATTTGCCTCTGTCGATATCAAACAAAGGTGGCTTAGCAAATAGGGTTAAAATCCCGTCGACTGAGGCTTTTGACTTCATGAGCCGTAAGAGTCTCATAAAGGTATTTCTCCCTACGAGTCGTGAGGATCTCGTAGGTGCATTTTCTCCTTAATAATCATGAGGAGTCTTAAGTGTATGGTCTCTTATAAGTCGTAAGGATCTTACAAGAGTGTTTTCTCCTTATAAGTCGAGAGGACTTACAAGGGTTGTCCACTGTGTAAACATATCCCCAGTCGCGGGTGGGACTTTATTAGGGAAATGTTTATTTACGCCCGTGAATTGTATACAAGGGTCAGTACTGAACCGCTTGTAGGGCAGAATTGGAGGTTGTGATGGCTTAAGAACAGGTTCAGATCCCTGTAGCTTAAGACTTTTAAATCTTATGAGCCGTGAGGGTCTCATAAGAGGGTTCTCCTTACGAGTTGTGAGGATCTCGCAAGTGTAATTTCTCCTTAGGAATCGTGGGGATCCCTAAGTGTGTTGCTCCCTTGTGAGTCATAAGGATCTCACGCAGGTGGTTTCACCTCACAAGGTCGAGAGAACCTTGCAACCGTCTTTTAACGAGATTGCGCCCTTTCGGGTTTTCACAAGACTCGCCAGTAGCCCTGCTGTTTTTACTCACGGAGCCATTTTGGGTTTTCATCCGTACCCTTTTTGCTTATGGACATACCGTTTTTTTTTATTTTTTATTTTATTATTTTTTTGTGTCAGCCTTGGGATGCTGCGGTCCGTAGTAGTTTATCGATGTCTCGGTCAACAGCCAGTTTTAGGACATAGTGGTCATTGTTAGTTTAAGGACGTTTCGGTCCGAAAGCCGGCTACTACTTATAGAGTTTGGGCTTAGGAAGATTGCGAGCGAACATAGGCGTCGTCATCTACCGTTGACCTAGGCTGTGACTCGTCAGGCGTAGTATTTTTTCAGGAAGCGACCGTTTATTGGCCTGAAAGGTCTTTCGCCATGCATGTCCATGAGTAGATAGGCTCCACCCTGGTAAACTTTATCTATGATATACGGGACTTCATAGTTTGGCTCGAATTTCCCCCATTTGGCACGATTGGGGATCATAGGCCTTTTGACCACTAGCACGAGTTCGCCTTGGCGGAATGTTCTCGGCCTAGTCAATCTTTCATATGAGCGCGTCATCTTTGCTTTATAAGCCTCCAGATTTTGTTGCGCCATGAGCCGGGTTTCATCAAGGGCATCGAGCTCCTTAAGCCGAAGGTGAGCATTTTCTTCATCTGTTAGCTCGTAGTGAACCGCCACTCGTAGAGAGGGTAACTCTATCTCAAGGGGGAGTACCGCTTCTGTGCCGAATACCAACGCATAGGGCGTTGCGTTTATGGCAGTTTTGAACGTAGTTCGATATGCCCAGAGAGCTTCATGAAATCTTTCGTGCCAGTTTCTCTTATTTTGAGACATCGTCTTTTTCACGATCTTCGTCAAGGTCTTGTTAAAAGCCTCAGCTAGACCGTTAGCTCGGGGATTATAGACTGATGAATATCACCAGTCTATGTTATGCTGTTGTGCGAAGCGGCTGATCTTGTGGCTTCTGTAGGCTGGCCCGTTATCAGAGATAATCCGTCGCGGAATGCCGAACCGATAAATGACATGTGTCTTGAAGAAATGGAGGATATTCTCCGTCTTCACTTCTCTTTGCGGTATGGCTTCTGCCCACTTAGAAAAGTAATCGGTCGTCGCCAATATGAACCGGTGTCCTCTAGACGATGCCGGTTCGATGGGCCTGATTATATCAGTTCCCCACATTTCGAACGGCCAGCTAACCACCGTTGGATGTAGTAGATTTGGATGTTGATGGATAAAGTCCCCGTGAATCTGGCACGAGTGGCACTGCTTCGCATATTCAAGGCAGTCTTGGATCATCGTAGGCCAATAGTAGCCCATCCTTTTGATCTTTAGCTTCATCTTTGGCCCGGCTTGGTGAGAACCGCAGAGTCCATCGTGAGTTTCTTGGACGACTCTCGTTGCCTCTTCAGGTCCCAGGCATCTTAGCCATAGAGAATCAAATGATCTCTCATACAGAGTATCATTAACAAATGCAAAAGAAAGAGCTCGTTTCATGAGCTGATGTCTTGAAGACGCATCTTCAGGTGTTCGGCGGGATTTGAAGTAGTCTATAAAGACTTCTCTTCAATCCTTAGCTCTTTCCTGGTCTATTTACAGCGCCATTTGCTCGGTCGCTCCCTTTTCTTCGGAAGATTCCGGAGATACTTCTGCCGGTGCAAGAACCCGACGGCTTTGCACAATGATCCTCACGTCATCGAGGTTCTCGTCGGCCAGTTCTTTAGCGAGCTTGGCTAGTGTATCCGCCTTGCTATTTTCCGCACGCGGTATGCTTTCCAGCATGTAGGAAGGAATTTGAGTCAGCAGTTGCTGCACTCTCTCGCCGTATTTCACCAACTCTGCCTTGCACGTTTGATAGTCGCCATTTACTTGACTAACGACCAGTTGGGAGTCTCCGTATATGAGGAGGTTCTCATTTCCCATGTCGACGGCGATCTCAAGACCTGCTATCAAAGCTTCATATTCGGCTTCATTATTCGTCCTCGGCTCTGTTAAGGAGAAGGTAAAGCGCATTATCCCTCCTTATGGAGTCATGAAGATGAGGCCTACCCCTGATTTGATTATGGGGGTGATTTATTTGCGCTTCTTCATAGAAGATGCTCCATCGAAATAAAGTTCCCACCGGGTATCATTCTCTCTTCTTTTCCCGTCGATCGTGTCAAACGCGTGCTCGTCGGGCAATTCGCAGTTCAAAGGGGAATCGGCAGGTATCGGATGCTCAGCGAGGAAGTCAGCAATGGCTTGGCCTTTTATTGCCTTGAGAGGTCGATAAGTTATCGAGAATTCCATCAAGAGTAGGGCTCATTTAGCGAGTCGTCCCATTAATATGGCCTTTGACATCAAATATTTGAGAGGATCCACCTTTGATATGAGATGGACTTCATATGCCAACGCATAATGTCTAAGCTTCGTTATCGCGAACGTCAACGCCAGGCAGTGTTTTTCGATAGGGGAGTAGTTGCTTTCTGCCCCCAGTAAAACTCGACTCAAGTAGTAGAGGGCTCTCTCTTTCCCTTGGTCGTTTTCTTCTGCCCACAGCGCGCCTAAAGAACCTTCGAGGGCAGTTGTATACAGAATGCGGGGTTTTCCCTTGACTGGAGTGGTTAGCACCGGAAGATTCTGTAGGTATTGCTTAATTTCGTCCAGTGCGCCTTGGCATTTGCGATCCCAGACGAACGGGGTTCCTTTCTTCATCAAGTGGTTGTAGGGGCGGCATTTTCTAGAGAGGTTAGCTATGAACCGCCGAATATACGCGAGCTTTCCTTGGAGAGACCGCAGTTGTTTGAGAGTCCTTGGCGGAGGCATTTCCATAATTGTCTTGATCTTCGACGGGTCTATCTCGATACCTCGGCGTCGGACGATGAATCCCAGGAATTTGCTCGAGGAAACTCCGAATGCACACTTGAGAGGGTTCATCTTCAAGTTGTATTTCCGAAGGCGCTGAAACACGATCTTCAGATGCTTTAAATGTTCCTCGTACGATTTTCTTTTAACCATGAGGTCGTCGATATAGCATTCGACGATTTCATGTATGAGGTCATCGAAGATCTTCGTCATGGCCCTCTGATAGGTGGCATCGGCGTTCTTTAAACCGAAGGGCATCACATTGTATCAGAATATGCCCAAAGGAGTCCGGAAAGCAGTATGTTTCTGGTCCTCGAGATGCATCTTTATTTGATTGTATCCTGATGAGCCGTCCATGAAGGAGAAGATTTTATGAGTGGATGTATTATCTATCATCAGCTCAGTGACTGGCACTGGGAAGTCGTTCTTCGGGAAATCTTTGTTGAGATCCCGAAAGTCCACACATATGCGCACCGTCCCATTTTTCTTCATTACTGGAACAATGTTGGTAATCCAGTTAGGGTATTGAACTTCTTGGATGAAGCCGGAATCGATTAGCTTCTTTACTTCTGCGTTGATGCTCATCTCAAGCTCGAGCCGCATTCTTCTTGGTGCTTGTTTGATCGGCTTGATGTCGGGAGATATCGCCAATTTGTGCACAGCAATCTCTGGGTCTAATCCCGGCATCTCGGAGTAGCTCCATGCGAAGCAGTCTTTATACTGCATGAGCACGTCTTTAAGCATAGCCACTTTTTCTTCAGATAATAGCTCACTGACGAATGTCGGCCGCGGGTCACTTGTCGTGCCCAAGTCAATTTTCTTAAGGTTATCTACAGTAGTATGTATCCCATCTTCCAGCTTTTTTGGCGCCGGTGGAAATTCTGAGATCACCTCGTCAACATCATTTTCGAAGCACCAGGGGAGATCAGTCGTATCTTCGCATATTCTTTCTCCTGACATCGTTATCATGTGACAGGTGCGAGATCGCTTCCAAGACCGATATTGGTCTGGTTCTACTCTCGCTGCATACGCGGCTTTCGGTTCATGCTTCTGCGGCAGTATTACCCTCCAGCTGCTGGATAAAGCGAACTTGCCGAGTTGGTATTGGTTTTCGACCCAGTTCTTGAAGGTGAAGCAGTCTTCGAGAGGGTGTCCTATTGCTCGATGATAGGAGCAATAGTCGGGATGTGAGACCTCGTTTGCTTGCTCGGGGTGCTTGGACTCCGGAAGTGTCATCATCTGAAGTTTCATGACAAGATTGAATATCTTCTTTGTCTTATCTTGGGGAAAAGAATATTCTCGACCCATCTTCTTTACAAGAGACGGATCCCGACTGCTCGATTGTTGATTACGTGGCTTCTCGGACCCGCTTTGCCGTTGTCGAACATTTTTTCTGTTCTTTGGTTTATTTTTGCCTCTGCGCCGGGTCTTTTGTATGACAGGTTGGCGACAAAGAGCATTGTCATTCTCTGCGGCCTGTTGAAGGAGGTGCTGCGTTCTGGCTTTTTCGTAAATGGCCATTTCGCGGCTATGATCGTCCCGGACCTTCTGACCCGCTTCCCTTATTAGCTTGTCCATCTTTTCTTCAAACGACGGACTTGGCATTTTGATGGTGGGACCTCATTTTGGTTCAGGGCTAGCGTCTTTTAATAGAACATCTCCTTCTTCGTCAAAGTCATGTATGACATAGCAGCCATGGAACCGTTCTTGTTTCTTGGATTGAACGTATCCAAGCCCGATCGTTTCCATTCTCCCGTTGGGCAATTTTCGCTGAGTTCCAGGGACTCTCCAGATCCTGTTGTAGAACTGAGCTTGTTGAGCAGTGATCGCACGCCAAAAGCGTGTCGGATATTTAAAAGTTCTAAAGTTTAACCGCGATCAGGACGGTGTCGCTTTGCAGCTAGCCGCGATGAGCACGGGTCGATCCACAGGGAGATGGTAAGTTTTTAGGCTTTGTTCTTACGAGTTAATGCGCGTGGCGAATTTGTTCGTTATCTAACTTATGTGTTATATTCAAGTATAAGGCTTGTTAGGAAACGATAGGATAGTGTCAGTTAATGGATTCCGTATTCAAGTACTTTGAGCTGAACTTAACCAATGAAGCTAGAACAATCAGCAACAACGTGAATTAGGGGACTTAAGCATGGTATTCATGGAATCCGGCTTATTAACCCTTGTCCGTCCGTTCTTGTCTCTTGCTTTCGTCTCCGGCCAAACCGAATGCAACCGGTCACGGTTAGGAATCATCTTTACCTTGGTAGGGTAGGGTGCCTAACGGAGCGCTTGCGTAGGGTTTGGGCGGAGTTTCAAATAGAAAAGACGGAAAAAGGAAATGAAAAACGAAACGTTAACTTACAATATCTTTCTCTTTTCCTAACAACAATATTCACACCATTCACAAAACAAACCACAAAGAGATAACAAAAGAGAAGAACAAAGAAAAGAAAAGATTACAAGCAAGTAATTAAAGTGCATGGAATTTAAGTGCGAGTTAACAGAGCAAGAATAAAATGCAAGTAAGAGATTAGGAACCAAAGAATATATTGCAAGACATGGGTTCAATAACCCAAACTTAAACTTGCAAGCTCAATAAAAAGATTGCAAGATCAAGAGAGGGCAGAGAACTCATGGTGAAGGAAGCACAAAAGAACACTTTATTAAACTTCAAGAATGATACAACCCCTTGAGATCAATAACCAACCCTTAAACTTTCAAGCTCAATGAAGAGGTTGAAGGATCAAGAGAAGGTTAAGAACTCAAGGGGAGTAAGCTATTTACAAGAAAGGAGAATAGAAAACTTGGACAAAGAATGACAATCCAAGACTAAAGAATGACCTTTGAACCTTTGCCCCATGGTCTGTATTTATAGGCTCCAAAGAATGGAGGGAAATTCGAATTTTTAAATCAGCACAAAATCTTTAGCATTGAATGCTCATTACTTTATGTCCATTTGTGACTTGATTCATGGCTGCCCCCATTATGGTCCATGTTGATTTGTCTAGTTGATTTTGGTTTGCACTTATTATTGGAGGGAAATTTGAATCTTTAAATCAACACATAATCTTTAGCATTAAATGCACATTACTTCATGTCCATTTGTGCCTTGATTCTTGTCTTCCCCATCATGGTCCTTGCTGATTTGTCTAATTGAATTTGATTTGCACTCAGTTTTGGAAGGAAATTTGAATCTTTAAATCACACACATAATCTTCACCATTAAATGCTCATTACTCCATTCCCACATGTGGCTTGATTCATGGCTGCCCCATTATGGCTCATGCTGATTTGTTTGATTCCTTTTGATTTCAACACATGCTTTTTAGTCTTGAATGCAAATAAAATCATATGCATATAAAATCATCTCCTTGAATGCATATAAAATCATATCCACATGTGCTTAAAAGTCTTGTGTACACACTTGTTGTGTTGGACCATTTAGATAAAAAAAATGTGTACACAACTTGTTGTGTAAAGGAACTCCTGAAGTATTGGTCGGTTTGCGTTTCTGGTCGCAGTGTCTTCCCTCAGGTGATATATCCGTGCTTTTGGATGCAGTTCCAGTATTTTGTCATGGATACCTGTAATCTGTAATACTGAGTAGACACTGGTTAATAATACCGATAAATACAACAAATAGATAATGAATGGGCGGTATTAGAATGCAGTTTTCTGATATGAACAAGCAATCTGCTTAAGGGGTACACCTTGGCACCTCAATAGCCTTTTTAAGCCTTTTGTGTAGTATCTGGGCTGACAGATGGGCTGGAGCCTGTCAAGCGCGGAATCAGCGCCGTGCCAAATTTCTTTCTCCACTTTGGTTTCCGTTGATCGGTAAAAGAGAATCGCCTTTTCATCTCTTCGCCTGGGAGGGACGTAGAATGTCTGCAGTTCTTGCACATTATAGGTATCAAGTGCGTCGAGCTCTTTTTAATGCTCTTACGGAACCATGGCAATTTGCAAACTCTGATCATTGCCAGCAAAGGCTTGTATTGATGGCCGAACGGAAAATACGGTATTGACCTCATCTTCCGAGTCGCTGCCGAAGATCAACATAGGGGTGGACGGTCCTGGCTTGTTGCATTGGGACGGCCCTGAATAAACTATTTCCTCTTCCTCTTCGGTATCACTCCCAAAGACTGGAATAGTGGTGATAGCTTTGTTCTTCGGTTTGTGACATTTTTTCGTGTCTTCGAAATCTGGTAAGAAGTATTTTGCATCTTCGTACTTTCGGACTTCATTCACGGAGAATAGGTTTAACTCCCCTGTCACAGTATACTCGAGACCATCCTTGAAATACTTCATACAATGATGTTGTGTAGAAGGGATGATATTGTACTCGTGTAACCAAGGCCAGCTGAGCAAAGCGTTGTAGCAAATCTTGGCGTCAATGACATGAAACTTGATGTCCGTGATAAGCAGCCCAAAGCGTAGTGTCAATATTATAGACCCGAGCGTCCGTGATGACTGGGAGTCAAACCCAGAGATAGTGATTTTATCACGAGCGTGGTGCTGAACGCTCATGCAGATTTCCTTCAACACTCTTACATTGAGAAGGTTGACGGAGGACCCATTGTCGACCAAGATTTTGCCTATCTTGATATCATGACAGTATCCGGAGACATAAAGGGGGCGGTTGTGCTCGCATGTCCCGAGGAGGAGATCTTCATTGCCGAAAGTGATATCGGCCGTGTGTACTTCTTTCAGCTCATCCTTCATCTTTTCTTCGGTGAGGAAAGCTTGGAACTGTTCGAGTTCTTGTAGTGCCTTGATCAAAGAATCTCTCTCCTCTTTGGATAGCAGAAGGGAGTCGAGAATGCTTAGCTGTGAGGGGATCTTCCTCAGGTGTGCCAGAACGTTGTAACCTATCTTACTTTTCTTTGGCGGATCCTTGGTTGTCAGCTCTTTGACAACTTGATCATCTAGGACGATATCCTCAGGGATTTTTTCTTTCCCCAGCGTACGATTACGCAGCTGAATGTTCTCACAGGTCTTCATTTCTTCCGTTTCGGATGTGGTTCTTTGAAGAGAGGGCCAAGAGCTATTTCTTCGTCAGAATCTCTCCCGAAGGTGAGAACTTGCGATCCCCCAGCATCGACTATGTGACAGTTGTCGGTAGTTATTTTGCGCTCCTCGGTCGTATTTCTTTGCTCCCGACGAGTTTTGCGTTTCATCCGCTTGAAATGTTGTCGGTGAGCAACATATCCTTGCTACCATCTTTTAAAAGCATCGCACTCTTCGGTGGGGTGCGCAATCTTTTGATGATATAAGCAGTAGCTAGGATGTACATCCTCTTCATCAGGAGTGTTTCCTTCGGAGGGTGGCAGCTTCATTCCCATCAATATGGCTTTGGCGAACCTTTTCCTCATCTTGAACCTGCTTTTATTTGCGGCGGATGTACTTTGATCTGCTGGGAGTGTTTCGGCCCTTTCGTCCGGTCGCCGGCGTTGGCCTTTTCAAATATAGCCATCTCGCACTCTCGATTAGCTTTGCTTTTAAGAAGAGCTTCGTTCAGGAATGCATCAATCATTTCATCTGATGGTCCTAGAAGTTCCGGCTCAGGATCTGCCCCTGATTTCTCTGCGTCAGGTGCTTCTTCACCGTTTATTAACGGGTAAGAGATCACATGACATCTTGCCACGTAATCCTCAGACTCGTCCGATGAGTCTTCTCCATTGTCATCATCTCCGTCCTCAAGGATGTAGGTGAGAAATTCTTGGAGCGTGACTGGGGTCCGTGCCTTCTGATTATATTCTTCCAATGCGTCAATCTGTTTTTGCAGGTCCGTGCGCTTGTCACCAGGCTTCACGGGCTTTTTGGTCTTCTTCTTCTTCTTCGAAGATTTTGATGGCTGGATGTGAGCGCTTTGGCTATCACCACCAATTTTTAGAGTTGGTCGTGGTTTTAGCATTCCCTTGATGACTTCGGGTTCTAACGGACTTTTCTATTTGATCGCCGGGCATGTTTGGAGATCCTTCAATATTCTTTTGGTTCTGGCTGAAAGAGCGACCTCCCATGGAGCTTCTTCGACAAAAGAGCACGATGCCCCCTGTGTGTCCGTCCTTTTAAGAGCGTGCGGCTGAGGTGGACTTACTTTCCAATTCTCAGACAGGGCGAATTTGCCCTGTTGGTATTGATCTTCAATCCAGCCTTTAAAGACGAAGCAATCTTCAATTGGATGGCCTATCGCCTGGTGATAGGGGCAGTAATTGGGATTATTAGCCTCACCGGGTTGCAATGGGCGTTTCGGATTCGGTAGATTGATAAGCCTGTTGCGCATCGATAGTTCAAACAGTCTTTTTGTTTTATCCTGGGGAAACGAATAAGGGCATTTTATTTTCTCATTATAGAATCGCCGTCTCTCGTCTAGGCGATCGGTTAATTTTGGACCACTGGGCTGCTGTTGAGCATTGGCGACGAAGGTCGCTTTCCCTTTTCCTTTTTCATTCCGCGGCTCCGGTTTCGAAGAGGAGGGCCTATGGCCCATCTGGTCTATCTGGGCCACCTTATCAATCAAGGACTGGAAAGTGGTCGGCTTGAAAAACATCATGAATTAGGATATGATCGTTTGAGGGTCAAGAGTGCCCACGAACATGCCCACCGCAGGCGCTTCTTCGATGCGCTGCTCGCACTTCGACCATAAATTTCGCCACCGTATTGCATATTGGACCCATGTTTCTCCAGGCTTCACCCTGGCAATGATCAATGTCGTTATTGGGGTGCGTTCACTAGCGCTCGTGAAATGTTGGGTGAATAGTAGCTCCATCTCTGCAAAATTTTTGATGGAGTCGTTAAGAAGCTTCGAATACCACTCAAACGCCGCCTCCGACAAGCTACCAACAAGCTGGCGAAGCAAAAGTTTATCATCACCTTCGGTGTTGCCATACAAGGCTCTGAATTGAGCGACGTGCTAATGCGGATTTCCTGTCCCCTTATATACGTGGAATTTGGGGATCGTATATCCCGGCGGGTACCTTATTTGGTCATACCAGCTCGGATAGGGTCGTCTAGTCTTAACGATCTGTCCAACCGTTTCATTCGCCTGGTGAGCTCGTATTTGCTGAGCAATGTAATCATCCAGAGCGACCTTGGAGATAGTCTCCTCTTTGGCTGCTGAAAGAGCCGGAGGAGGGTTCGATGTCTCTCCTCTGTCATCTTCAATGATAATCGGGAGGTCTTTAGCTGGAGGCTCCGCTGTAACATCATCCCAGCCATGTCTTCGAACAAAAGACCCATTCGTTTTATATTGGCCGCCTGTTCCGCGGCCTCTTTTTCTTTCCTCTCGAGCATTCTTCGGAGGAAATAAGCATCGGTTTCTTGTTCCTGACGCTGCTCTGAGGTCTCCGGATTTTCTTTCGGACTAGTGAGTGCGGCCATTGCAGTTAGCATCTCCTGAAGTTTCTGCTGCTGCTGCTCCTGAGCCTTCATTATCGATTGGGTAAGCGGTCGATGACCCGTAGAAGCACGGCTTTCCTCTTTTCCAAAAGCCATATAAACGGTATGTGTCACCATGTTCCTAGGCTTGGGGAGTTTAGATTCAGCATCCTTGCGGTTCGCCGCAGTCACGGGGGCTTTCTCCGGCCTCCTTTTCTTGTGGACGGTTGAAGTTGAGGGAGCCGTTGCAGCGGGCACCCAGACAGATGACATCTTCTGTGGTACCACGGGATGGCTCTTTTCTTGCCGAGCTTTAATCTTCTTTGATCGGAGAGAGTAGTCGTGGTCAATCATCGATTCCTGGACCTATCGCCAGACTTTGTAAATTTTGGAAGAAAGCCGCTAAGGGGGCTGCTCCGGTTTCTTTTCTGTAGCATTCTCCACAAGTGGAGGAGATCTCTTCAGCACGGCAGTTGGAGAGTTCTTGCGCACCCTCCTTAGCGGTTCAAAACTGTTCCCAGTTGGAACAGCAGCATCGATCTCCACCATTGGAGCTGGCGGAGTCAGTCCAGAAGGGGAATTGCCCCCAGCTTTCCTCACTCGGCGCCAGTGACGACGGCGAGCATGTCGTGCCGTTGGGATTGGTTCAGTTACGGGGATAGCTTCATCATGCCTCCTGTTCTAGCTGAGGGTTGCTGTTGGTGCCAGCCTATTGAAAACTGACGTCCGTTGAGAAGCAATGTCCAATCTGTGAAAGACAGGCCTCTGGGCAGGGGAAGCAGCTTTGAGGACTTCGCCTGGAGCGGGAGCCCGCACAGCCAGTCTTGTGAAAACCGACCCTTTGGCAGGAGAAGCCGCCTTGACGACTTCATGAGCAGGAATGGCTATCCGATTTGGGATGGCTGCTTTAGGTATCGCGGGCTTGTTGACGTTCTGGCCTAGTCTATTGAAAACTGAGGCATTGAAGTTGGGCGACCCGTTGAGAGGGGCTGCAGTAGTGGTAAGCCGATCAAAGACCGACTTCTTGGGAGCTTCTTGTGGTGGTACGGGAGTACTGAAGCTCGTTGGCGGGAGCATGGTCCCGAAGAACAATCCAGTGGTGGCCTGAGTGACCTGTTATACCGGCACAACGAATATGGAGGCCGCTTGGGGCCCGTAAGTCACTCCTCCGGACGGGACGGAGCGAGAGTTGTAGTTGCAGTTAGTGCAGGTTGAAGCCATTGATCTTCTGTTTTCTGCACGGAGCAAGACACCAAATCTTAGTACCTCGAACCCAAGGGCAACCATATCAAAACCGCGATTCGTTCGTGAACACGACACACGAAGTGTGGAGTGGAAAGAGGAAAAGGTCCCATCGGGCGTGCTAGAATCTATTCTCCGCCGAAACACAGAGACGCGACCGCGTAGGTCCGTCTTGCCTGAATTTGGGGGCAGATGCTAATTGGTGCTATCCGTTCACCTCTTCGAAGATGCCAAGTTGATTTATGACACCATGTATCAAAGGTTTAAACGGATGCGGTCGATGTAGCAGACTTCGTTATATTCCCCCTCATTTGAGGGGTTTTTGATTGTGGGGACGCTCTTCCCTGCAGGCGCAAGCCCCTGCAGTTAATTACGCTACCGCGTCGCGGTAACCACTTTCTCCTTCTCCAGATGGTCACTTCGTATCATGTGTGTTTGTTTTGTTTTTGGTTGCCCATGGATTGTATACGGAGACTAATTTATGTTGTCGCCCCTAGGGCGTGGATTAGTCCAAATCCGTATTTTCTTAGATTTGGGTTTGGGGTTGGGTTTAAGGATACGTTAGTCTCATTTGAGACTAAGATCAACTTAAACGTTTGTTAAGGATACATTAGTCTAATTTTAGACTAAGATCAACTTAACAGTTTGTTAAGGATACGTTAGTCTAATTTTAGACTAAGATCAACTTAACGGTATCGTTTAGATCCAACAAAAGAGCATTTGGACTCTATTATTTAGTTTAGGGACATTGCGGTCGATTACCAGTTTAAGGACATGGTGGTCCAATGTTAGTTTAAGGACATCTCGGTCTAAGATTAAGGACATCATAGTCCGTGGGTTTAAAGGGACCCCACAGCTCGAGGTTAAGGACATCATAGTCTATGGGCTTAAGGACCCCACAGTCCGTAGTTTAAAGACGTTATAGTCTATAAAGTTTAAGGACGTCATAGTCTATGAGCTTAAGGACCCCACAGTCTGTAGTTTAAAGACGTCATAGTCTATAAAGTTTAAGGACATCATAGTCCATGAGTTTAAGGACCCCACAGTCCATGGAATGATTGGTTATCGGGACCCGTTACCTCCCTGAAGACGTTGAAGGATTACAACTATAAATATCAAAGGAGTGAAGAGATGTACCCTTGAACCAAAGTTGATTGGAAGATCTGTAATCCAATTTGGGACTAAGATCAATTAATTAGATTATGAGCACATAAGCTCAGTTAAATCTGAATTGAGGACTTATGGCCAACTTGGGCTAAGTCCAATCAAGTTTGAAATGTTGGCCCTTTATTAGACTGTTGAACATTTGTCTGGGTTCAGCCCCCCCCATTATTTAGCAATGCTAAACAGGGGTTTGAGGGCTCTGACAACTTTTTGTCTTTGAATGAGCACTAACCATTCATTATGGCTCTGGATTTTCAAGGTTCATTTAAAGAGGAGATTGGCCTCTGGAAAAACTTAGCCAATTTGGGTTAAGGCTGGTTTGAAAATAGTGTTAAACACTAAAGCATATTTGGCGATCACGTGTTCCCACGTGATCTGCTTAAAACAGTGTTAAACACTGGAGACAAAATGCTCAAAATAGTGTTAAACACTAAAATTGGATTGGTCACGTGGGGTCACGTGAGGCATCTGAAGATGGGGGCCTCCTTTATTTTGTTTTTAGCATATTCAAATAAGTGTTAAACACTTTTAGTCTTTGAAATCATCACGTGTGGACACGTGACAATGCCCCTGCGTTGGACATCAATTTCTCTGTTTTCCTTTATTTTATTCTTTTGAAGGGGGTGTTTATCAGGGGTCACGTGGGGACACGCGAGGCGCCCTAGATTAATACTTCCTTTAGCTTTGTTTTCTTTCATTTTGAGGGTCACGTGGGAGCACATGAGGCATTGCCTCTGGGCTAATTTCTTCTTATTTTGAGGAGTCCATTAAAGAGTCATGTGGGGACACGTGAGCATGCCTTATTCATCCCTTTTTGTTTGTTGGGATGAAGGGTCACGTGTTACCACGTGATCATGTTGGATACTTGATCTTTACGTGCATGGAGAATTAAATTCTCAACTTAAATTCTTTTGCAGGGTTGAACCCTAGTTTTGTTTAGAGGAATTAAATTCCTATGCATATGGAAGAATTAAATTCTTATGTAGGGTTAAACCCTAGTTTCATTGGGAGGAATTAAATTCCTGTGAGTTTGGAAGAATTAAATTCTTATGTAGGGTTAAACCATAGTTTCATTGGGAAGAATTAAATTCCTGTGTGTATGGAAGAATTAAATTCTTATGTAGGGTTAAACCCTAGTTTCATTGGGGGGAATTAAATTCCTTTGAATTTGGGGGAATTAAATTCCTTAAACTTAAATTCTCCCTCTAAGTTTTGGATCTGCATGGGAGAATCTCCCCGATGAGAATTAAATTCTTAACTTGTGGGGAGATCTGCTTCTGCAGATTTTCAACCAAAGGAAAAACTAAGTTCTTATTCAGAAGAGTTAAACTCTTAATTTGAGAATTAAATTCTTTTTTTTTGTTTTATGAAGCTTAGATCTCTTTCCCCTTTCTCACCTAGGGTTTCTTTTCTCTGAAAAGATCTTCTTTTCTCTCTTGAGAATTAAATTCTCCTTTCTTTTTTTTTCTTTGCTGTTGTTTCTCTCTAAAAATCAAAGATCCCTTCTTTTCTCTTCTGGGCTCCTATTTATAGGAGAAAGAAAAGAATCAGTTTGTTTAGTCAATCTTTCATTGAATGATTTTAATTGATTTTGTAACCAACATGATCCTTTAGATCACCCAGTGAATTTTATTCACCATTGGATTTTTAATCCAAAACATGTTCTGTTTGTTATTCTTGGTGAATTTCAGGGAAATCTTTCCTTGTATAGAATCTTTCTATAAATTGATGATTTTTAATCACCATTAAATTTTTAATCCAACGGTGCTCCACTTTACAGAGCACAATCTTTTTTGTTTGGAAAGATTTAGGGAAATATTTTTCCAGTTAGGGTTCTCGATTCCCCTTTAATTAGAATTTAATTCTATTAGTTCAGAAGGCTTAAAGCCTATCACGTGTTGGCACGTGATCCCACTTGTTTGATCATTTGAATAGAATTTAATTCTATTAATTAAAAAGCTTAGGAACCCATCACGTGTTGACACGTGACCCCCCTTGATCATCATTTTAACCAGAATTTAATTCTGTTGTTTCAAGAACTAAGGAATCATCACGTGACCCTTGGTCACGTGTGAGCATGTGATACCCCATTGGGGTTTTTCCTTGATGTTTTATTATATCTTTTAATCCCTTTCAGTGGGTTTAAATGCCCATCACGTGTAGGCACGTGACTCATGTTGATTAGAATTCAATTCTATTATAACAGAGTCCCTAGGAAACCATCATGTGTCAGCACGTGACCCTTGGTCACGCGTGAGCACGTGATACCCCATTGGGGTTTTTCCTGATATTTTATCAGGGAACAGTGATGATCGTTAATGCACCGTATTTTGATGATTGAGGCACTGTTCACCGTGCGGACGAATGAGCCAGCGACTTCGGCAAATGAAAAGATTTCGCCCCAGATGTTTGAAGTTAATGCCTCACGAGTTGTACTTGAGATATGATAGAAGGTCGCTAGTCACCCGAGAATGAATGGCTAGGACATGTGGTTCGTTCGCTTACCTCGATGCGAGGTCATTAGATTGATTGATGTAAGTCGACGTTGTACACCCCACGAGTTGCGGGGAGGCGGAAATATGAAAAACAATCTTTTTCTTTAAACAACATCGACTAACCGAATGGATCTTTACTAAACTATAACTAACATAATCATAGGAGTAATTAGCTACTATGAAAGAAGATTATACCTAATGAACCCAGTCCTTCTTCTTCTCGTTAACCACCTCCTCGTCGGCCTCCTCTTTGTAATAGAAGATCCACCCGAGAGCTACTACTCCAAGCTTTGCCTCTAACTTGAGGAAACTAGGTTACTCAAAGTGCTAATCAAAGCAACCTAGGGAATATAGAGTGTGATTAGGGATTAATAAGTCTAGCTAACCCTTGATCTCAATACATGAGAGGTTTGGGTTAGGGTTTGAAGAAAGAGAGCTTGAGGAGAGAGAAGGTGAGAGTGAGAATCAAATGAAATAATACCTCATCTTGAATATATGAAGTATAATGATTTATTAAATGAATAAATCAAATGATTTATCAACCATGCTTCATTTATTCACTTTGTGTGATTCATCTCATGAGTCATTAGTCATTAAATGTATCATTAACTCTATGGATGAATCACACAAATGAGTCATTAAATCAATAAATGCAAATGCCACCTTAGCCCCCAAGTCATCAACCTTCTAGAAGCTTCTCGACAATTTACGAGAACGCCCCTCCTATCCGTGAAAACACGGAAAAACTTTAGACTGTATAAATCCAATAATCCGATACTAGAATCTGGCTTAAACCAAAGCTGGCTAGTAAAAACTGTCTGAACATTGTACGTCCATAAATGCACGTGCGTGTCCGAACCCTGTCGTAAAACCATACGACCTCTATATCGTTTCGCCCGGAGCAGGGAAACTCTCTGTGTGGGACTCTAAAGACTCGACTACTACGCTGGCAGTGGGTTTAACCACAGACCGCAAGCGGCACTAGCTGTACGTAATGGTCCCCAGGTAGATGTCGATAAGAAGGCCGATGAGGAAACCCATCTGAACTCCTACTGAGCCTGATGTGACAATCACCGTACAGTCCGGTCTGTTCGTCTAGGACTATCGCATATCGGGCCTGGGGGGCGGCAAGCGTCAGTCCCCTAAAAGCGGTATAAGTCGTGTCGGAGCGAATCCCATTACACCTTGAGAAACTACTGGAAAACCTACCAGTAAATCTCGCTTGCCCTGGTCAGGGACTTTGCGTAATAGCTCTCCAGACACAGCGTGATATCAACTCCCAATACCGGGAGAGACGAATCCAGTCCAACCGCCACTGCCTCCAAGTGCTCGGGATGCACCCAACTGCTACCTGTTTGCACGACTCCATTGAGCCGTGGTAGGGTAGTAATCTAAGAACAGTGTGACACACTCGAGGCGAAGTAGCAGTGTCAAGTCTGTGGACTATGCTGTACTCATGTTACCTGGGAACTGTTAACTGACGACGGGTATAATACCAACCAACAGTTCCCCGTGAGTCCTGTCCGGTGTCCCCGTAACCCAACGAGCACCTGTGTACTATCTCCAGTACGACGTACTGATGGCTGTGGGACAGACCATCTTCCCGACTGGGATGAGAAGCGTACACACTAGTCTACTCCGGAGTATCGATGCCCTGTCTCGATAATCCTACGACTAGGGACCTGAAAAAGGATATGCTTGTAGACTACCCAGTCCCCACTAGTGTGACTGCCATCACAACGCTGGTAGTCAAGCAAGATCCTAAGGGCTCTATCAATACGTACACACATATTAAGATAGATATAACCAAGTAGCATATTACCATGTTTAGCAAGACTGTTAATATAACTGTGAATATCCCAAGCTTCCATTAAGTAATATACAAGCTAGTATGATACAATAATGGCCCCTAGGGCATATACACTAACAATCTCCCACTTGCACTAGGGCCATGTACAGGCATATCAAAGACCGATCATCTGAAGTAGCCTCTCGAACTGAATCTGAGGTAAGGCCTTTGTGAATGGATCAACAGTGTTCTCCTCTGTAGAAACTCTCCGGACCTCGATCTCCCGGCGATCTATGATCTCCCTGATCAGGTGATACCGCCTTAAGATGTGTCTGGACTTCTGATGGGACCTGGGTTCCTTCGCTAAAGCTATAGCTCCGTTGTTGTCGCAATACAGTGGTATTGGATCAACAATGGTAGGAACCACCTGAAGTTCTGTGAGGAACTTCTTCATCCAGACCACTTCTTTTGCGGCATAGCAAGCAGCAATATACTCCGTTTCCATCGTCGAGTCAGCAACGGTGTCCTGCTTGGAACTCTTCCAGCACACCGCCCCTCCATTGAGGGTAAAGACATAACCTGACATGGACTTAGAGTCATCCTTATCACTCTGGAAGCCGGAATCGGCAAAGGCCTCGATCTTGAGGTCTTTTCCGCCATAAACCAAGAACATCTCCTTAGTTCTTCTCAGGTACTTGAGAATGTTCTTTACTGCTATCCAGTGCTTCTCCCTTGGGTCTGACTGATACCTGCTTACCACGCTCAGTGCGTAAGCTATATCTGGTCTGGTGCACAACATCGCATACATTATAGAGCCTACCGCAGGTGCGTAGGGTATAATAGACATGCGATCCCTTTCCATATCAGTCTTGGGAGACATCTCTTTGGAGAGGGTGATTCCGTGACAAGCCGGTAGATTACCGCGCTTAGAATCTTCCATACTGAATCTTTTCAGTATAGTGTTGATATACCTGGACTGCGAAAGTCCCAACATCCTCTTGGATCTATCACGATAGATCCGGATCCCCAGAATGTAAGAGGCATCACCCAGGTCTTTCATGGAGAACCTGTGTGACAAGAATCCTTTGACAGATTGTAGCATAGGAACGTCATTTCTTATCAATAGAATGTCATCCACATACAAGACGAGGAATATGACAATTCGTGCTACAATTTTACTATATATACATGGTTCATTTGGATTTTTGATAAAGTCATATTCTTTGACTGTTTCATCAAAACAAATGTTCCAACTCTGCGAAGCCTGCTTTAGTCCATAAATGGACTTAAGCAACTTGCACAATTTCCCGTTGCTCCCACTCTGATTGAAGCCTTCTGGCTGATCCATATAGACGCACTCTTCTAAATTACCATTTAGAAAAGCCGTCTTTACGTCCATCTGCCAGATCTCATAATCATGGAAGGCGGCAATAGCAAGAAGGACCCGAATGGATTTGAGCATAGCTACTGGAGAAAAAGTTTCGTCATAGTCCAAACCAGGTCTTTGACGAAAACCCTTTGCAACAAGTCTAGCCTTATAGGTTTCTACCTGTCCATCTACACCAATCTTTTTCTTGAAGATCCATTTGCATCCTATGGGTTTTACCCCATCTGGAGCAAAGTCCAAAGTCCACACTTTGTTGGTGTACATGGACTCCATCTCGGTCCGCATTGCATCTAGCCATCGTACCGAGTCGCCGCTCTAGATGGCCTGCTGGAAGCTGGTAGGTTCATCGTCATCAATGATGCAATCCTTTCTATCCCTATCTATAAGAAAACTGTAGTATCTCTCAGGCGGATGAGACGGCCTACTACTCCTGCGGAGGGGTGCAGGAATGTCCTGTTCTTCTTGAACTACTGGTTCTACCAAACTTTCAGTAGTAGTTTGTGGTTCTGGAATTTCTTCCAGTTCTATTTCGCTCCCACTTGTTTCCTTTTCTAAAAACTGGTGTTCTAGAAAATGGGCATTACGAGAAACAAAAACCTTTTGTTCCTCTGCGTAATAGAAATAATACCCCTTGGAGTTCTTTGGATATCCCACAAACTTACACTGTACTGATCGTGCCTCGAGTTTGTCCGTATGCTGCTTTTTAACAAAAGCTGGACATTCCCATATCTTCAGATACTGAAGATAGGGTTTCTTCCCACTCCACATCTGATATGGCGTGGTAGACACAGTCTTGGTAGGAGCCCTGTTCAAAAGATATGCTGCTGATTCTAGCGCATAACCCCAGAAAGATCACGATAACTCAGCATTACTCATCATGGAACGTACCATATCCAATAGGGTTCGATTCTGTCTCTCCGATACACCGTTATGCTGTGGAGTGTATGGAGGAGTAAGCTGAGAGAGAATTCCTTTCTCTTTTAGGTAACCTAGGAACTCGGCACTTAAGTATTCACCACCTCGATCAGATCTCAGTGTCTTGATACTTTTGCCGGTTTGGTTTTCTACTTCATTCTTATACTCTTGGAATTTCTCAAAAGCCTCGGATTTATGTTTCATCAAGAAAATGAATCCGTACCTAGAGTAATCATCCGTAAAAGTAATGAAATAGGAAAAACCACCTCTTGCATGTGTAGACATTGGACCACATACATCGCTGTGTATGAGTCCTAAGAGCTCGCTCGCTCTTACTCCATGTCCAGTGAATAGAGTCTTTGTCATCTTTCCTTTGAGACATGATTGACAAGTGACATAAGTTTGATATTCGAACGAATCCAAATATCCTTCTCTATGTAACTTAGTTAACCTTGTCTCATTGATGTGGCCCAGTCTACAATGCCATAAGAAAGCTTTATTTAAATCTGGAGACTTTCTTTTTAGTGTGTTCTGGATATTGAAAATCTGTAATTGGTTTAAGACATATATACCGTTATCCAGTGTACCGGACCCAATCAAACCATGATTAAGGTGGATGTTAACAACATCGCTTACAAACGTGAAATCATAACCATCTTTCGATAACAAGGAAACTGATATGATATTACACGTTAAACTAGGTACACAAAAACAGTTATGCAAAACCAAAATATGTCCACTCGTCAATCCAAGATGATAATCCCCTACAGACACAGCTTCCACGCTAGCTCCGTTAGCAACCTTTAGGGTCATATCACCAACCTTCAACACTCTACGGTTTCTCAGTGCCTGCAATGAATTGCATATATGAGATCCTGATCCGGTATCCTATACCCAGGAAGTAGAGTTGATTGACAGACAATTCTCAATTACAAACACACCTGAAGTCGAAGCCACAGCTTGCTTCGGTTCCTGGTTCTTGGCATTCCAAGCCTTGCAATCTTTCTTCCGGTGCCCTTTCCTATGACAGTGGAAGCACTCATCCTTTACCACTACTGGCACCGCAATCTTTTTCTTTCCCTTCACTCCCACCTTACTAACACCTCCTCTAGGTTTGGTGGCAGCCTTATTCTTCCTTCCTTTGGCCCTAGCCTTGGACCCGGAAGAAGAAGCACCGCGAACAAACATAGCGGGTGTTTCCCTTGCCTTCTGCAAGGTGCCCTCTGCACTCCTCAACATGTTAAGGAGTTCTGGAAGTTCAACTTCTTTTCTTTGAATGTTGAAATTCAGAATAAACTGGGCGTAGGTAGAAGGAAGGGACTGGAGAATCAAGTCTGTATAGAGCTCGTTCTCCAAAGTCGTCCCAAGGTCTGCGATCTCTTCTATATAGCTAATCATCTTTAGGACATGTTCTCCTACAGATGATCCAACGGCCAACCTCGCCTGAAACAAGTTCTTTGAGGTCTCATATCTTGCTATACGAGATTGCTCCCCATACAGATCCTTTGTATGGAGAAATATGGATTCGAGATCCATATCCTCGTGCCTCCTCTGATGTTCATTATTCATCGAGGCAAGCACGATGCACTTGGCCTTCGCACAATCTAACTCCCAGGTTTTGTGGATTTCCTTATCCGCATTACTGGATTTAGGACCAGGGACAGCAGGTGCCTTAGTGGTAAGGACATACCTCAATTTGTCATAAGTCAAAGCCATTTTGACATTCCGCAGCCAATCTTTATAGTTTGGCCCTGTCAATATATTTTTTTCTAGTAGTAACTTAAGTCCTGTCATGTTCTGGGTCGCTGCAATTAGGAGAGAGAGAGAGAACACTTTAGCATGATGCTCTTGCAAGTTTAGAGTGGTTTTTAGTTTATCTAAACTGGATGGCTCCCACTGTTTCTCGAATCCCTCCTCAAACCAAAAAGGAAGAACTAGCCAGGACTATTCTCACCGTACAATACTTGCTTAACCGTTCAGCCAGGCCGGTGTCGGTACTTCGAGGGAGGTTTTCCAATGCTTTCGCGAAGTTCCTTAATTAAATAACCTCTTTTCTCTGGGGGCGTAGCCCCACTGACACCTTTCTCGACACCTACTTGGTTTATAGCATTGATCGTTAAGTGACGAATCTCCTGATGAGTAGCATATACTCACAGTAGGATCGGGATCCAAATATCATCGTATGATAATGCTGAAGGAATCCTACCAACATTCATCAAACTCCAAATGGTATGCATCTCTTTGCAAATTTCAGTTTCTTTAGAAATTCCCGATATAAATTTTTGCCCCATGCTCTTATGACCTTGGCGTTGGTCAAAATGTCATAAGTTACATGTCAAGTTCTACCCATCATTATCTTGTTAATTTGAACCCATCCGTACATACCCCTGACGTTGGCCAAATGATAATACGACTGTCCCAAACTAACTCATCTATCTATGCAACAAATGAATACCCAGCAGCTACCAAACACTATGCCTTGGCGTTGGTCAAAATATATAGCTTGAATACTACTGAATACCCAAATGAAATGACGGAGGGCTACGAATGGTTTTGGCGAAACCGTGAACGTAGTGAACTTGATATCATCGAAGGAACCTGATAGCTTTTAAAAGGAGTGGTTAAAGCTCCGCAATTAAAAATATCTTCTGTTTTAAAAATAACCGAATGGTTTCTTTTAAACTGTTCCAACGATTCAACTTTGGTTTATTTTCTTTGCATTAATATAATGCGTCCCATCATTAACCTATCATTGCAGAAAACAACGAAAATACAACGTCCTCTTATGCCATCCGCATTCGCCACTGGGTCCCGTCATCATCCGTTAGGTTACTTAACTAACGACAGAGCGGGGGCTGGGCTACCGCGGGTGTAAAACATAATTGACGTCTAAATAGCTATCATATATAGATATTGTACATTCGTCAGACGCAATAATAGGCATTCCAGATCACAGATGAACATTATTGGATATACAAGCAATCCGCGTTTCTTTTGAGCCTGCAACAAAAGATGGATTACACAGTTGTGATGAATAGCCATTACCCCACCCTAGACCCCTACGGGTACGACAAACTACCCACCAAGTACCCGAAGTGAAGCGGTCTCCCTCAACAACGTGAGTAGGCCACTAAACACTTCAAAGTACCCGGTAGTTTGTGTACCCCACCTTGGGTCTATCCTAGGAGCAAAAATCAGTAAATGAAATAATACAACGGTGGCTACAACCACAACCTGGATGTGCCCCGTAAAAGAATATTACATCATATTACAATTTACATCGAATGAATGAATATTAAAACCCATCTCAAACCCCGGCTAATCATCACAACGATCCAATTAAGTTCATAAACACAAACAATAAAATCATTACAGAAATGTGCAACCCCCTGCCAACCGACATACTAGCAGTTAGGGGAGCTTTACGAACACATTATACAAATCACAGATATAATCTAATTAGCCAAACATCGTAGAATTTCGATCGAGCAAACATAATTGATTCTACTCCAAATACTTCTCTGTGCACCTGAGACTTGAGCAGAAACAAAACATTCCAGAAAGAACACAATTAACACAGAAGAGTTACTGGAGAATTTTGGGGTGAATCGGCTTCAACTCGGTCGCGGATCTGCGGCGGATCGCTTGGATCGGTGTTCATACTATAATATTGCAGTATTGTATTCCCCATTTTATTCGTTTTATAAATAAACAGGTAATTTTGACGCATGACTGCTGCATATTACAGGATACAGGTTCTTGGAGCAAATACAGTGAAAAAGACGAAAGTTGATACAAAAGAGTGACTTTTGACAAGCAAGTAGAAGGGTCCTACTCAAGCCTAGACGAAGAATAATTTACAAGGCAATGCATGGTCCGAAATGTCAAAGGAAACAGTTAAAAGACCACTACAAATTTCACTGAAAATTCTAGAGAAGATCCAGAATCCAAATAGAGAAAAGTACTGAAGAAATAGAGAGGACAAGGCATTATAATGAAGCCCAGGAAATTTGGTGAGATGATCTCACCAAAGGGCCGCGGAACCGCGGCCCAAGCCCACTAATGCCGCGGTTCCGCGGCTATTTAAAGCCCGTGTCGATGCAATTTTCTCGTGACGGTGCGTCCGTGCGTGGGTTGGGATTTTTCGTGGACATATCTGTAAAATCACATACGCGAGAATCTGTAACCCTAGTTTTCCCTGTTTACTTATAAATTGTAATAAAAATATAGTAAACCCTATGCCTCTTTTCAATCAATAAAATTTCAGAATTCTTGGGAGATTAAGAGCATCACTTTTCTCTAAGTTTTTAATTTTAATTTCTTCCTTAGTGTTAATTTAATTGTTGCCCTAGCTCTCTAGTATAATTCTTGCCGTAGATTAATCATACAATTGCCCTAGTTAATTTAGTGTAGTTCTTTCAAATGCAATCGGTAAGTGCTTTCAAAATGCTATTTTTAAAAGACACCCTAATGAGCGAGTAATTTCCTTGCTTGTTAGGGTTAGGAATAAAGGAGGGATTGAGAGATGAATATCTCTCATCTCTTTCAATGCCAAATATTTTTATAAGTAGAACTTCATGCACGCATGCATGATCCGCTCCCTACGGCACCCTACCCATGAGGGAATGGTGAAACCGTAGTATAAAGGACCGAACATGCATGACGTCCATGAAGGTTATAGCAATTAGTAGGAAAGGACGGACAAGGATAAAGAGGAAGAAACTTCGTTTCTTCCCAATCATCCTAATCCCCTTTACTAATAATTGTTATGACTTCTAAAAAAGTTTTAATCGAAGGCATTGAAAGAGGTGTAAATACAAATCTTATCAAACCCTAGTTTAGACCTAACCCTAGCAAGTTCCTTAATATCATACAACTTAGTTTTTAGGCTCAATCAGCAAAATCAAACCACATTTGGAATCAATTCGTAAAAACACATAAGAAAATTACACATCTCTGTGGATCGACCCGTATTCACCGGCTAGCTGCAAAGCGACGCCGTTTCTGATTACGGTAACATATATTTTTGAATTAATCAAATGGCGCCGTTTCCGGGGATGGCGTAAAATTTCTTTTGTGTAATTTCGGGTTGATATAAAGTTTAAAAATTATAAAAATCTGAAAATATAAAAAAAAATATAAATTTTTTTTATCAATTTTTTATCTGTTTGAAGGGTTTAGTGTTTGAATCTTGCAGGAATAGCGAAGAATCGCGGATCTGGAAAATTACAGAGTGAAAAACAGAAAAAGTCGCATCGGAACAGAGGAGAAAATTCACAACAGAGCCATACAAATTTTCTGACGACCTGATCTCCTAGTCCCACCGCGAAACCGCGGCTTAACTGCTGTCCAAACCGCGGAACCGCGGTCGTCTGTGCTCTTCTCTGTGCGAAAAAAATTCCAGTTTGTTTCTCATTCTCCCCTCTGCCAACCTCAATATATCTTTTGTGAAATTTTCTGCAGGAATTCTTTGCGCTAAAAAATTCTTCTTCCCCCTTCTAAATAACAGATTTTCTGCAGGTTTCTTTGCGCCGCGCTAAAAATTGATTGCAAGTGAATTTAATGTTTTGCATAATTTAATCGGACTTTAAGGGGCTAATTGACCAAACTCAGATTGGGTGGGGATTTCATCACCCTTCCCAGGACCCCAGAAATCACTTAAAGGCATTTTGCATTGACCATTCTTAATTAAAAAATATTAGACTCAGCCCTAAGGACGTTGAGCTCAATAGGAAAAAGGACTAGTATAGGCATCGACCGTTTATCCTAACTGACTTTGCGGTGTCTAGGCAAGTGTGTCTAGGCTAGTGGTTATTAATTAGGCCCACTGCTGTGGTTCCTTCCCACTTACCTGGCACTTACCTGGCCGCAATTGGCGGTGAAGAGGCGGTTTGAGGTCCTATTTCTAGCCCTAGTTAGGAGCTGTCTAGCAGACCTAGGTGACCCTAGATCTAGGCCTGATTGTGCATGTGTGGTTGATAGCAATTGTGTCACGAGTCTCTTTTCAAAAATCTCTTTGCAAACATTCTCACATAAAAAAAAAATCTTTTCAAAACTTGCAACTTGTCGCTAAAGGAACTTGCAACTCACTTACACCACTTCCCTTCATTGACGTTTTCTTACCTCCACATTCTGTCTTTCATTTTTTTCTGACTACACTACCCCTTTAGTGTATGTCACTTTGGACTAGGGATACTAACGCCCGATTAGTCCGTGTTTCGTTGGTACCGACCGACGAACCCTTCGACACCGAAGTCGACATTCCGTCCACTTTCTTACCTACACCTTCAAATTCTTCTTCCGAAGGCATGTCGGGATTCAACCCCAACAATACCTTACCGACGGGAATGATTCCACCTCCGTTGGGTGCGAATAACCCGAATCAACCGCCTGTTGAAGCGCCCGCACGAGTCGCGCTCCAGGATCTCTTTTACCCCGTCCGCACTTCTTTACCTACCTGTCTTTCACCCCCACCGGCAAATGGGGACAATTTTAAAATAAAACCACATTTCATCAATATGCTGCCAAAATTTCATGGTTTGGAATCTGAAGATGCTTATATCTTTATCAATAAATTCCAAAATGTGTGCGCTATGATGAAAACGACCCAATTAAGTGATGACGCTATAAGGCTAAGGGTCATTCCTTTCACCTTATGTGACCTAGCCGAGAAGTGGCTATACAGCACTGCATCACATTCCATTAGAAATTGGGACGAGTTTGTGAAGGCTTTTCTTAAAAAGTTCTATCCTCATCACAAAACTGCTAGAATCCGTAACGAGATTATACAATTTTCACAGCTTCATTCCGAACCATTTTGGAAGTGCTTCGAGAGATTTAAAGACCTACTCGTTCAATGCCCTCATCATGGGATCGAAAGTTGGCAACTTTGCCAAACATTATACGAGGGATTGAACTCGGCAACGAAGCAGTTGCTAGAAACCATATGTCAAGGTCATTTTCTCTCCAAGTCTAGTGACGAAGCGTGGCAGTTTCTTGAGGATCTTAGTGAACAAACAATTCAGTGGGAGAGCTCCAAGACCACATCATCTTCTTCTAGTGGTGAATCGAAGGCAGGCATACATCAAGTAGAGATGTCAATTGCTATGAAGGCCGAGATGGCCGCTCTTGCTAAAAAGCTAGAAGCGATTGAGACCAAAATCTCGTCGTCTTCTCCTGCCCCTGTTATGCCTCCACGAACTGTATGTGCTTGTTGTTCGGCTCCATCACACTTAACCGAAGAGTGTCCTTACAATGCATCTACTCAAGGACAGGATCAAGTCATTGCTGCCTTTCAGCAACGACAGAGAAACGATCCATACTCTTCGACATACAATCCGGGGTGGAGGAGTCACCCAAATTTCGCTTGGAACCAAAATCAACAATTCCAAGGAAATAACAATTATCAAGGGCCTTCTCCACAACAACAACAAGCACCCCCACAAACTCAATTTCAACAACCTTTCCAACAGCAACCTTACCCTAATCAAGTGAAAAATTTTGTGCCTAATAATTCTTATGCGCCAAACAATTTTTTTCAACCTAACAATGACAAGGTTAGCTCGCTCGAAAGAAGTCTAGATGCGTTCCTAAAGCAATCTACACAGTCTACAACAAGACTAGAGACTTCTATTCAATCTTTGGTGCAAAACAATGCCTCACACGATCAAAGCATCAAATCTATTGAGGCACAAATTGCACAACTCAATGCAGTATTGAGCGAGCGAGAGAAAGGAAAGCTCTCATCTCAACCACTGCCCAATCCCGGTCACGCACATGCTGCACATCAACAGCAAACTCATAACGTAAACGCTGTGACCACGTTGAGATCGGGGAAAATGTTACAAAACAATGTGGGCATTCACAATGACACCCCTGCCGGTGGTTCTTCTTCACCTTCTTCTTATTCGTTAGAGCCTGTTCTCCATCATTCACAAGGCTCTACTCCTTCTAGCTTGAACGGACCCATTTCTCACAACACGAACACATCTACACGGGGTTCCGTTCCAACTCAACAATCTGATCCTCAAAAATTGGACTCAACAACATTTCAAAATGCTCCTTTTCCAAACCGGTTGAGATCCAATAAACCAACTCCACAAATGGAGAAGATTGTCGAGTTGTTCAAACAGGTGAGCATAAATATCCCTCTTTTGGATGCAATCCAACAAGTTCTTTCATATGCAAAAATCTTAAAGGACTTATGCACCAAAAAGAGGAAGTCACAAGTACCAAAGAAAGTTTTCGTCGCTAGTGCAGTTAGTGATGCTCTTGTCAATTCTTTACCCCCAAAGCAAAAGGATCCCGGTTGTTCTACTATTTCGATAACAATTGGGGACAAGAACATCAATAGAGCACTATTAGATCTTGGTGCTAGTGTCAATTTGCTACCTTATTCCGTGTACGAACAATTAGGGGTTGGAGAGTTGAAACCCACTCGTTGTACTCTCCAAATGGCTGATCGATCAATCACCCATCCAAGAGGTGAGCTAGAGGATGTGTTGATCAAAGTTGGGGAGTTCATATTCCCCGTTGATTTTATTGTTATGGATACACAACCTGTTGCTAACTCACGGAATCAAATTCCGGTGATTCTCGGTCGACCATTTTTGGCCACTTCCAATGCCGTAATAAACTGTCGCAATGGCTCCATTACTCTATCCTTCGGGAAGACGTCTAGTGAGTTCAATATTTACAAGTCAGGAAGCCTGCCCCCCGTGCCTAATACTTGTACACGAGAAGTTTGCTCTATTCACGAAATCACGCAGGAGGACTGCGAGTTTGAAAGTTTCTTGTTTGATGAGAACAGTTTTGACGCCACCAGTGCGTCCCTCCTTAAGCCTACCACAGTCGACACAACCGATATTGATTATGAAAGTTTCACTTTTTCGGATGATGACGACTCACAGCCCGAATATGAGTCTTTTGAATTTTTGGATAAGTTATTTGAACCATCCGAATCGGTTGTTTGCAGTGATTTCGAACCTGTGTTGGAGTCCTTTGAGTTCGAGGTAGATTCCGCAATGATTCTTTCGACTCCGAAACTCGAACGCATGTCCTTGCCGCCTCACCTTAAATATGCTTACATAGGTGAGAATGAGACTTTTCCCATTATAATATCAGCCTCTCTAGCTTTCGAGCAAGAGAACGCTATTTTAAAGGTCTTACAAGATAGGCGGCAAGTTTTCGATTGGACTATGGCGGACATTGAGGAGATTAGTTCCCTCATAATTGAATATCATATGCAATTGATGGATGCTGCCAAGTTAATACAGGAACCACAGAAACATTTTGGGGGTATTGTGGTGAGTCAACCTCCTCCTTTAGAAGTTGAACCACCCCCATTTCTTTTATTAAGCTATGAGAATGCCGATATTCCACTGACTGCTAATCATTCTCATTCTCATTTTGATTCATCACCACATTATATCTATTCACTTCCACACTTTCACGACCATCACTCCTATCTTCCCCAATTCTTTTTGGATCGGTACAACATGTTCTTCCGCCAACCGACACTCTTTACAGATAAATTTTTCGACTGGTTGGTGTTGATGTTTGGTCTGTGCAAAGTCTGGCAGTAATGTCTAACATTGTTTCACTGAAGTTTGGGGGGCCTTTCTGTATATATTTTTGTTTTTCCTTTAACAATAAGGAAAAAAATAAAATAAATAAATAAACAGGGGAGTACCGACATTTTCACCCTATTGGTGCAGCATGACAGTGAGGACACTGTCAAGTTCAAGTTTGGGGGTATGCTCGGTACGTCTTCTTCCTTCGCATTCATTTGTACATATTTTTGCATTTGCATATTTATTTGAAAACCCATAAAAATTGAAAAATTTCAAAAAAATTTATAAAAAAAAATTATTGTATTCAATTTTGGCCATATTTAACTTGAGTTTGACAAATAGGTTAACTAGCTGCGAACAACTAGATCTTAGACTTGGTAAATTAAAAACCCTAAAAATAACCTTCTTTAAAGATTAACGGTAGAAAGTATATGTCTTTGTAGTTTATTTAGAAATAGGCAAATTTTGAGTTCACTTTTTGGGCTAAGTTGAAATTAAGGAAACATATTGATATTCTTATTAGAGTATAAGTTTGAAAAATAATTCCTGGCTTAAGTATGGATTCTAAAAATGTATACCCTACAAAATTGCACAATCACACACCTTAAAGCTTGGAATAGTAGAGGAGACCTTGAAATGCTCTTGTCTAAAAGTCCTTAGTACGAAGAAAATGAAAAATACAAAAGTGAATAAAAAAAAATGAACACTGGTTTTGTGATTACTTAAGGATAAAAAAATAGAAAAATATATTGCGAGGGTGCTTCATCACCCAGTGCCTTAGACTAACTGGTTTGGGAGTCACTGCTAAAGCCTTGGGTGTTGCAAAACTAGGAAGTACGCTTAAAGTGCTAACACATTTTGTAATCGGTCGTTGGTACCTCAAGAAGTATTAACGGTCGCATGAAGGATGTGTAAGCGAAATTCACCAATTAATAAGTGCTTTGGACAACGGACAAGGGTATGATTGCTTAATTTGAATTTCCAAGTGTAGGGGTGATCTATACACACACGTGGGGATATATGATTAGAGTTGAGATAAGAGAAAGGAATGAAGAATAGAACTTGTATCTTTAGTAGAGTTGATAGAAAAATTCCTAAATGGAGATGGAACCTTAGAAGGAAAACTTAAGAAATGCCGACGGTTGAATGAGTCTATTAAACATATATAATCTCAAGTTAAATGATGAGGAAGTGTGAAGAATATGGGTGGATAGTTTACAAGTCGACGATAATAGAATTCCTTGTTAGAAACCCTAATTAGAGAATTGAAGTCAATGAGCCAAATTGATAGGATTTTGTGGGTGTAATCCGCTGAAAACCCTCAGGAGACAACACTCCTCCTACTAGGGACACCTAGAGGTTTAACGGCTTGTTGCACGTGCTCAGTGCAATCGCGTTTCCCTGCGAAAGTGCGGCTAGGTTAGGTTTTATCGAGAATAAAATAATAAGTTTGCTCGAGGACGAGCAAAAGATAAGTTTGGAGGTATTTGTTCATACTATAATATTGCAGTATTGTATTCCCCATTTTATTCATTTTATAAATAAACAGGTACTTTTGACGCATGACTGCTGCATATTACAGGATACAGGTTCTTGGAGCAAATACAGTGAAAAAGACGAAAGTTGATACAAAAGAGTGACTTTTGACAAGCAAGTAGAAGGGTCCTACTCAAGCCTAGACGAAGAACAATTCACAAGGCAATGCATGGTCCGAAATATCAAAGGAAACAGTTAAAAGGCCACTACAAATTTCACTGAAAATTCTAGAGAAGATCCAGAATCCAAATAGAGAAAAGTACTGAAGAAATAGAGAGGAAAAGGCATTATAATGAAGCCCAGGAAATTTGGTGAGATGATCTCACCAAAGGGCCGCGGAACAGCGGCCCAAGCCCACTAATGCCGCGGTTCCGCGGCCATTTAAAGCCCGTGTCGGTGCAATTTTCTCGTGACGGTGCGTCGGTGTGTGGGTTGGGATTTTTCGTGGGCATATCTGTAAAATCACATACGCGAGAATCTGTAACCCTAGTTTTCCCTGTTTACTTATAAATTGTAATAAAAATATTGTAAACCATATGCCTCTTTTCAATCAATAAAATTTCAGAATTCTTGGGAGATTAAGAGCATCACTTTTCTCTAAGTTTTTAATTTTAATTTCTGCCTTAGTGTTAATTTAATTGTTGCCCTAGCTCTCTAGTATAATTCTTTCCGTAGATTAATCATACAATTGCCCTAGTTAATTTAGTGTAGTTCTTTCAAATGCAATCGGTAAGTGCTTTCAAAATGCTATTTTTAAAAGACACCCTAATGAGCGAGTAATTTCCTCGCTTGTTAGGGTTAGGAATAAAGGAGGGATTGAGAGATGAATATCTCTCATCTCTTTCAATGCCAAATATTTTTATAAGTAGAACTTCATGCACGCATGCATGATCCACTCCCTACGGCACCCTACCCACGAGGTAACGGTGAAACAGTAGTATAAAGGACCGGACATGCATGACGTCCATGAAGGTTATAGCAATTAGTAGGAAAGGACGGACAAGGATAAAGAGGAAGAAACTTCGTTTCTTCCCAATCATCCTAATCCCCTTTACTAATAATTGTTATGACTTCTAAAAAAGTTTTAATCGAAGGCATTGAAAGAGGTGTAAATACAAATCTTATCAAACCCTACTTTAGACCTAACCCTAGCAAGTTCCTTAATATCGTACAACTTAGTTTTTAGACTCAGTCAGCAAAATCAAACCACATTTGGAATCAATTCGTAAAAACACATAAGAAAATTACACATCTCTGTGGATCGACCCGTATTCACCGGCTAGCTGCAAAGCGACGCCGTTTCTGATTATGGTTAACATATATTTTTGAATTAATCAATCGGCCGCGGTTCAACAGCTGTTTGTTTGATTCAGGAACCCAAATTTGTCCAGTATTCTTATATTTTCCTGCATGTAATTTTAAGGGTCCTTGAAAAATTTTAAGACCCTGTTTTAAAATCGACAGAAACTTGGTGAAATTGATGTTTTTTCCGGTTCGTTTCGCGATCGAATTTCTAACGACTTTGCTAACAAGTTAGTTATGGTTTAGCGAGGCTCTGATACCACTGTAAGTCGACGTTGTACACCCCGTGAGTTGCGGGGAGGCGGAAATTGTTAGTTATATGTATGCCCTAGAGGCCATTACTGTACATAGGATGTATATTGTAGTGGATGCTGGAACATATATAGGGAGGACTTTCTTGCTCGACATGATAGTATGCTATCTGGTTGAACTTTACCTTAACGTGTATACTGATTGTCTCTCTGTTACATGTTGGTAAAGCCCTTAGGATGTGTGCTTGACTATCTGGACTATGATGCGGATCATACTAGTGGGGACATGGTAGTCCATAAGTACATCTTTCAAAGTCCCTAGTCATGGGTGTATCGAGACGGGGCATCGATATACCAGAGTAGACTAGCGTATACCTTCTCGACCCATACAGATGGGCGATGGATGATCCCATATCCATCGGTGTTTGACATCAGAGATGATATATGGGTGCTCAGTAAAGACTGGGTACACTGGACGGACTCGCCGAGAACTCCCAGATGGTATTATACCTCACGTCAGATGGCAGTTTTCTGGTGACACTGGTACAGAGTAGTCTGTTGACCCGAGATCGTCATAGAGTCTTGTGTGGTTCCCACCGTGCTTTGATTTCCATCTTACCACATCCAAGAGGGCGTGCAAAATGGTGGTTTTTGGGTACAGTCCCGAGTCACATGGAGGTAATGAGCGATAGGAGGGGATTCGTCTCTCCCGGTATAGGGGGTTGATGTTGCGCTGTGTTCGATTGGCTATAACAGGAAGTCCCTGGCCAGGGCTGATCAGAGAATTGCTGGTAAGTGTTACCAGTAGTTTCTCGACCCGTTATGAGCCTCATATCGACACGACTTATCTAGCTATTGGGGTCTGACGTTTACCACCCCTAGGCGAGATATGCGACATATCAGACGATCAGACCGGACTGTACGGTAGTGTTACTGGTTGGATTCACTGGAGTGTGAGCGGGCTTGCTCGTCGATCTTCAGATCGCTCAATACCCGGGTGGCCGTTACGTTTAGCAGACCGCTTGCGGCTTGTGGGTGATTGATATGATCATCACCTGCTGCCGGCGTATTGACGAGTCTTTAGAGTCCTACACAGAGGTTTCCTGGCTCAAGCGAAACGAAATAGGAGCGCATATGAGATATGTGCGGGACCGAGAATAATACTAGTATGTGATACTGTATTCGATTCTCGCGATGTGACATTGATCGGTTATATGCGGTATAGCCGGGTTATCGGATCAAGTGTTGATTCGATAAGTTGTTACTGATGATACCAGTCGGTTATGTGTGACATGACCGGATCATTGAATCAAGTGTGGATTTAATGATTTAATGCATAATTATATATTTGATATATTACTTTGCATTAACTAGTATCGGTTCACTTTAGATGGATTTTCTCACTCGGACGTGCGCATTGCATATGCGATATGATTTTGTGCACTTGTTTGTATCATGTTTGATGATGCAAGCATGCTAGGGTTTTGTGTAATGAGTTAAACCTAGGTTAAGTAAATGATTAGGGTTTTCTTTTATTAATTCATTTATCTTTTCATTTGGATATAAAAGATAAATGAGAAGAAGAAAACAAAAGGGTTTCTTTCATGAAGCTTCATGAAGCTTTGACCAATCTAACCCTTTTGTCTTCATCTATCAAACCCTAACCATTCATTTAACTATGGTCAACTCTCTACACATTACCATAGTTAAATTATGATAAGAAATGATTATTTATTTTCTATTCTATTATTCTTATCATAATTCTTTATCTTCTTCTTCATCTTCCTTCATGAAGAAACCTCCACTTCATCAATGGTGATTGATGAAGAAGAGTGAGAAATCCAATTCTAAATTGTACCCACTTCCTATTTCTTCATCCTATACCTCTTGCCAAGTAGTAGAGTGTGTTCTCTTCACAAGTTTTTGGACTTGGTGAAGTCGGAGCTTGATTTAGCGATGCCTCGACGTAGATCATCTTCGGCATGGACATCGACGACCTAGCTTGCCCATTCTCCGATGAAGCCGACGCTAGAGCCCGGATTTGATTTGGACAGCGGAGAGGACCTCATCTCGGAGCCGTGGAGGTGGAGGACCGGATCTACAAAGGTTGTATTTCCGTATCTCTTAGTTAAGTGTTAACTAGTTAGCTTTTTCGCCTAGAAATCTAGCAAACGATCCGTAGTCGGGTCTCTCGGCACCCGTTAAATTTTATAATGGCATGTTCGATGCCTTGTGAGACCTCATTAGGGTGCCTAGGAACCCTACAGTGGTATCAGAGCCTAGCTAGAGCCTTAGGCAAAGTCTAGACGGATTTTGAAGTCCGAACGACCCGAAACCCCAACCGGAAAAATGCTCTCTGGATGTTTTCTGAAAACGTGGATTTTTTAAAATTAAAAATTTCTAAAAAATTCAGCAGGAAAAAATAAGAATTATGATGCAAATTTTTTTCGATGAACAGTACAAACCGCGGCGGAACCGCGGCAGAAGCCTGCCTTATGCGGCGGTTCCGCGGCGGAATGATGAAGTCATCGTACACTGTTTGCACAGTAACTCCTATTATTTTATGCTGGATTTTCTGGGTATTTTTAAAATTTATTCCAGAGTTGTATTTTCTGGGATTATTTTGGGGATTCGGTGTTTCGATCGGAGTATCAAATTTTGTCTGTGTGGCTTTCCGGATAATTTTTAGAATATGTTAAAAAGTTCGACCGGATATAAATACCCAACTTTTCCCCTGTCGGGAAATTTCCAAGTGTTGGATCTTTCCGTAGTTTAACGACGTTCTAAGTAGTGCAAGTAACGCGATGGTCCCTCTAGAAGACAACAAACCTTAACTCGATTATGTGACCGTCTTGAACTGCCCTTTGAACCTTCGGGTTTGGGGCAGTACGGCGTGCCACATGTGAGGCGTTGGCTTGACCCTTCTACGGCTGGACCGTTGGTACTGAGGCACGAACGGAATGTTGTTAGACTTGTTTCATGTGTTGATCTGTATCGGGAAAACTTGGGTGTTCGATTGTTCGATCGGAAAGTTTAACATTTTCTGTTTATTCGGAATGGGATACAATAATTGGAATTCACAATAAGTTATGAGATAACTGAATGAATATTATAAACATAGCAGTTTAGTCTCACTTGAACGGTTGCCACGGAATTTTGATGTGATCAAAAGTCCGTCGCAATCACGTAGCGTACGCGGATACTCGCCGGGTAAACTTAATAGACAGCCTCACTCCATAGCCCCGACCAAGTGACTGTAGGAGAACCCCGTCGCCGAAAGCATCCGTTCGGGTGCTCGCGGCAGCGGTGTTCCGCCTTGGTGCACTTCGTCGACGGTATCAGGGGTGCGGCCGTCTACTGAAGTTTGCGACGAGCATTCGATCAGGATGCCGGAAATCTTGTTGAATTGCCCGACTTGATATTGAAAAGTGTTTTCGATTATGAGACTAAAATGCGGGGTTTATAATTGTTAGGCATGTGATGTCTAAGTAATTCATTTGGTCAGGCATGCGATGTCTGAGGTGATTGCGGATTCCAACTGTTGTAGTTTTACACTTTCTTTTCTGTGACCGTAAGTGTAATATGTGATATCGCCGGTTTCGTTGCTATATGTCAACGACAATTGGGATGGACATATTTACTTACGTTGATGACATGTGATGTTATGTGTTGCTGGATATGTTATATTGGATCGTCGTGTTTGAATAGCCGGGGGTTTTTATGTGAGATGAGTGTTTTTCATTTTCATTCATGTAAAAACTTGTATGTAATATTCTTTTATTGGGGCACTTCCAGGTTGCGGAAGATGTCACCGTTTGTATATTATTTACTTTTCCGCACTAGGATAGACCCAAGGAGGGGAGCACAAGTAACCGGGTTCTGGAGTCCAGTGGGAGACCAACTCGAGGAGTCGAGTCCGGGTCTCCTAACTCTAGATTTGGTAGGGTTGCTTGCCGCTCTCGTAGGGGTCTAGGGGTGTGGGTTTGGCTATTCATCACGACCGTGGAATCCGTGTTTTATACTGGCTCGTATTGAAAACACGGACGTCCTAGTATATCCAATATTTCATATGTTTCTTCTGCTGCGATATATGTGATGTTCTTTGATAGATACAGTATATAGTATATATGATATATTATATAGACGTTACTTATGTTTTACACCCGCGCTAGCCCTGCCCCGCTCTGTCGTTAGTTACCTAACCTAACGGTGCATGAGGGGACATCGAGGCGAATGCGGATGGCATAAGTGTACGTCGTATTTATCTGTGATGTTTAGGTACTTAAATGATGGGACTTCATTAATGAGATTAATGAAAGTAAAAAGAAACCTAAAGATGTTATAGAATCGAATTTCAAAATAAAACAGGTAGCTACAGTTCTTGCTTTGCACAGCGGTATATGCGATATATCCTGCACCTTATTCGATGAGGAAAGGACCGAGATCCCTTCACCGGGAGTGACTTCTTTAGCAATAACTGGCAGATGCTACACACTCGGTTTGTCTTTTGATTGCTTTTAAGAGTTCTGCTTTGCACAGTGATATATATGATATATCCCGCACCTCATTCGACGAGGAAAGGACCGACGATCCCTTCACCGGGAGTGACTCCTTTAGCAAAACTAGAAAAGCCTCAAAAGCACTCCATTTTAAAATCATTTGATTCTACAACGATATCAAGTTCATTACGCAATAGGTTTTCAGAAAAACCTGTCGTAGCCCTCCGTCATTTCAAATAAGTAGTAGTTAGTATTCGTGCTACATTTGTTGGCCTGCGTCAAGGCGTAGTGTGCGGTAGCTAACTGGTGCTTATCTGCATAAGCATATGATGTGATTGGATTAGGGTAGTCGTGCAACTTTGTTGGCCTGCGTCAAGGGTCGTGCGGGTGGGTTTAATTCAATCAGGAAATGACGGGTTGAACTTGACTAGCGGACTATGGTTTGTTGGCCTGCGTCAAGGTCATAGGACGCTAGGGGCAAAATATTATCGGGAATTTCAAGTGTTGAAATTTGCAATGAGATTGCATACCTTCTATGAGATAGTTGGATCCCGATACCCGCTGCGAGTAAGTGTTACTCCTGGGAGAGTTTTATACATTACAATTAGCCGATCAAGTAGGTGTCTAGAAAGGTGTTAACGAGGTTACGCCTCTGGGAAAACGAGGTTTACATTAATTAGGTTCGTGCGAAAGCACGGGGGACCTCCCTCAAAGTACCGACACTGGCCTGGCTGAAAGATTGGCGAACTTGTAGTGTGTAATTAATCCCGGCTAGTCTTTCCTTTTAGGGTTTGAAGGAAGATTTGATAAAAAGCAGTGGGAGCCATCCTGATTAGATAAAATAATAACCAATCTATTCTTGACAGAGCGCACGCTGAGTGTTTTCTTCTCTCTCTCTCCAGGTAGCGACCATATCACGCCTTAATCAAGATAATAATACGGAATATTGACCGAACCCGCTTGTTATACTGAGCTGGGGAACGTTGGTCCCGCTCCAACTTATAATTGTTATAAGACAGAGCAGGAAATTGGGGAATACCAGAATTCCCGTGCCGCCCAAACGAAGAGAGTGCATGCTGATGCATCATCTTCGGGTGTGTTCATTATACAGAACTGTTTCTCAGTATCCTTTACGTCCTGGGTATGTGTTACCAGATCAGGATCCCAGATATGTAATATATTACATAGGGCTACAGAAAGGTAGAGAACTGAGAACGGGTGATAAGTTTCATGAGGCAGAAAACGGGGCAAGTGTTGCAGCCAAGTCTGTTGGTCACTGTCACCCTGTATTAACAATACATTGATTCTGAACGAATGTTATTAGATACCGAACCTGATATACAAAATCATATCAGTCTCTTTATTTGTAAAGAAACGATAAAATTTTGTATTGTTGGATAATGTTTTGAACATTTCCTATATCAAAAGTTGATCGGTTCAGGCACGTTATCTAAAAGCGTTGATGTTCTAAATCAAACTACAGTTCTTAGTATACGGATCACACACAAGAGGAAGAGTTCAGAAATGAACGAATTCTTCTTGAGGCATTGTAGACTAGGTCAAATCAATGTGACCCGACTAGCTAGAGTTACATATAGATGCATATTTAAATCAGTTTGAATTTACATCTTATGAAACTCGCCAGTCATGTCACAAAGATAAGATGACCATAGCTCCGTTTACTGGAAACAGAGAAAGAGTTAATGAACTCTTGGGATGATACATGTTGATGTATGTAGGTCCCCTGTCTACACATGCCAAGACCGGTTCTTTTACTTCATTACATTCTCTGATAATCTCTCAAGATTCAGACATACGTTCCTGTTGAAACATAAGTCCGAACCTTTTGAGATATTCACAGAATATAAGTTAGAAGTAGAGAACTAATACGGGTATAAGTATTATGTCCTATGATGAGATCAAGGAGGAGAATACATGAGCACGGAATTTCTGGACAATTCTAAAGGAGAATGAGATTCTCTCTAAATATTACTCCTCCGTATACACCATAGCACGATGGTATATCGGGGCGGAGCTATCTCACCCTATATGATAAGGTGTGCTCTATGATGAGTACTACTGAGTTACCTATTTCTTTTTGGGAGTTATGCACTTGAGAAGATGCATACCTATTGAAAAAGGTTCTAATCAAATCAGATGCCTACCGCTTCATATGTGATATGGAATGGGAAGAGCCCATTTCTTTAGTTAGTTAAGATTTGGGGTTGTCCGGGCTATGTCTAAAAGCATAATCCGGACAAGCTCGAGGCAAGGTCTGTTATGTACAACTGGAAATGTTCCAGCTATACAAACTGCAGCTGATGATTTGATAGAACCAAGGGATTCAGTAGATACCAACGAACCTCAGCCTCTCCGCCGATCTAGTAGGGTTCCTCACCCACCTGAGAGATACTTCGGTTTCTCTATGACAGTGGGAGCGAGGATTGCATCATGAGATGATGACCCAACTAGTTTCGAGCTGGCCATCAGGAGTAAGACTCTGTAAGAATGGCTGGATGCTTAGCGATCTGAGATGGAATCCTTATACACCAACAAAGTATGGACTTTGGTTGCTATATCTGAAGGGTTAAATCCCCATCAGCAGCAAGTATATCTTGAGAAGATTACTTGGTGTACTTGGAAAAGTTGAGACTTTCAAAGCTAGACTTGCTAAAGGTTTGCATCATTGACCAGATATGGATCATAATGATAAAACCTTTTCAAGAATCTATGCTTAAGTCCATCCAGATCCTACTTACCACGGCTACATACCATGACTACGATATCTGGTGGTTGGGTGTCATGACTGCTTTTCTAAATGATGTTTTAGAAGAGTGCGTCTATAAGTACACAGCCAGAGGGCTTCATAGACAGTGGGAGTAGCGGAAACGTGTGCAAGATGCTTTTTAGGATAAAGCAGGCATCGCGGAGTTGGAACATCTGTTTTGATGGATTAGTCAAAGAGTTTGACATCATCAAAATGGTAGATGAACCTTGTATAAACAAAAAGGTAGTAGGGAGTATGGTGGTGATCCTCGTAGAGTACGTGGATGACATACTCTTGATAGGGAAAGAGTTTCCTATGCTACGCTCGATCAATCTTCGGTTATCACAAGGATTCTCCACATAGGATCAAAATGATACCTCCTAAATCCTGAGTTTTAGATCTATGAGATAGACTTAATTGGATGTTAGGATTCTCACTAGTTGTAGTGAGACGGTATCAACCGATCCTGGGGAGAATCACTGGAAGTGTTCCAGGGTGATAAAGACGACTGAGTGTCAGTCACAGGCATTGTCTTTACCCTCAGTAAAGGGACGGTATGGTGGAAGAGTTCCAAGCTAGATACCGTGACATACTAGACGATAAAGGTACGATACATCGCTACTTAAGATGCTACCAAAGAGGCAGTCTGGATGTATATTGGTTCATGAGATGAACTACGTTCCAACCATTGTGAGACAATGGAGTTGTGGCTTATGCCAAGGAACGTCCGTCCCACCAGTGATCCAGACATATTCTAAGGCAGTATCACTTGATCAAGGAGATGGTTGATCTCCAGGGAGATCGAGGTTAGGAGAGTAGACTCAGAGGACAACACAGCGGATCCACTCACAAAGGCTTGTTCCCAGAGAGAGACTTTTATGGGATGGTTGAGTATGAGATACTGCAACCACTGCTATCAGATGGCCCTAGTGCAAGTGGGAGATTGTTAGTTATATGTATGCCCTAGAGGCCATTACTGTACATAGGATGTATATTGTAGTGGATGCTGGGACATATATAGGGAGGACTTTCTTGCTCGACATGATAGTATGCTATCTGGTTGAACTTTACCTTAACGTGTATACTGATTGTCTCTCTGTTACATGTTGGTAAAGCCCTTAGGATGTGTACTTGACTACCTGGACTATGATGCGGATCATACTAGTGGGGACATGGTAGTCCATAAGTACATCCTTCAAAGTCCCTAGTCGTGGGTGTATCGAGACGGGGCATCGATATACCAGAGTAGACTAGCGTATACCTTCTCGACCCATACAGATGGGCGATGGATGATCCCATATCCATCGGTGTTTGACATCAGAGATGATATACGGGTGCTCAGTAAAGACTGGGTACACTGGACGGACTCGCCGAGAACTCCCAGATGGTATTATACCTCACGTCAGATGGCAGTTCTCTGGTGACACTGGTACAAAGTAGTCTGTTGACCCGAGATCGTCATAGAGTCTTGTGTGGTTCCCACTGTGCTTTGATTTCCATCTTACCACGTCCAAGAGGGCGTGCAAAATGGTAGTTTTTGGGTACAGTCCCGAGTCACATGGAGGCAATGAGCGATAGGAGGGGATTCGTCTCTCCCGGTATAGGGGGTTGTTGTTGCGCTGTGTTCGATTGGCTATAACAGGAAGTCCCTGGCCAGGGCTGATCAGAGAATTGCTGGTAAGTGTTACCAGTAGTTTCTCGACCCGTTATGAGCCTCATATCGACACGACTTATCTAGCTATTGGGGTCTGACGTTTACCACCCCTAGGCGAGATATGCGACATATCAGACGATCAGACCGGACTGTACGGTAGTGTTACTGGTTGGATTCACTAGAGTGTGAGCGGGCTTGCTCGTCGATCTTCAGATCGCTCAACTCCCGGGTGGCCGTTACGTTTAGCAGACCGCTTGCGGCTTGTGGGTGATTGATATGATCATCACCTGCTGCCGGCGTATTGACGAGTCTTTAGAGTCCTACACAGAGGTTTCCTGGCTCAAGCGAAACGAAATAGGAGCGCATATGAGATATGTGCGGGACCGAGAATAATACTAGTATGTGATACTGTATTCGATTCTCGCGATGTGACATTGATCGGTTATATACGGTATAGCCGGGTTATCGGATCAAGTGTTGATTCGATAAGTTGTTACTGATGATACCAGTCGGTTATGTGTGACATGACCGGATCATTGAATCAAGTGTGGATTTAATGATTTAATGCATAATTATATATTTGATATATTACTTTGCATTAACTAGTATCGGTTCACTTTAGATGGATTTTCTCACTCGGACGTGCGCATTGCATATGCGATATGATTTTGTGCACTTGTTTGTATCATGTTTGATGATGCAAGCATGCTAGGGTTTTGTGTAATGAGTTAAACCTAGGTTAAGTAAATGATTAGGGTTTTCTTTTATTAATTCATTTATCTTTTCATTTGGATATAAAAGATAAATGAGAAGAAGAAAACAAAAGGGTTTCTTTCATGAAGCTTAGTGAAGCTTCATGAAGCTTTGACCAATCTAACCCTTTTGTCTTCATCTATCAAACCCTAACCATTCATTTAACTATGGTCAACTCTCTACACATTACCATAGTTAAATTATGATAAGAAATGATTATTTATTTTCTATTCTATTATTCTTATCATAATTCTTTATCTTCTTCTTCATCTTCCTTCATGAAGAAACCTCCACTTCATCAATGGTGATTGATGAAGAAGAGTGAGAAATCCAATTCTAAATTGTACCCACTTCCTATTTCTTCATCCTCTACCTCTTGCCAAGTAGTAGAGTGTGTTCTCTTCACAAGTTTTTGGACTTGGTGAAGTCGGAGCTTGATTTAGCGATGCCTCGACGTAGATCATCTTCGGCATGGACATCGACGACCTAGCTTGCCCATTCTCCGATGAAGCCGACGCTAGAGCCCGGATTTGATTTGGACAGCGGAGAGGACCTCATCTCGGAGCCGTGGAGGTGGAGGACCGGATCTACAAAGGTTGTATTTCCGTATCTCTTAGTTAAGTGTTAACTAGTTAGCTTTTTCGCCTAGAAATCTAGCAAACGATCCGTAGTCGGGTCTCTCGGCACCCGTTAAATTTTATAATGGCATGTTCGATGCCTTGTGAGACCTCATTAGGGTGCCTAGGAACCCTACAGAAATATGAAAAACAATCTTTTTCTTTAAACAACATCGACTAACCGAAAGGATCTTTGCTAAACTATAACTAACATAATCATAGGAGTAATTAGCTACTATGAAAGAAGATTATACCTAATGAACCAAGTCCTTCTTCTTCTCGTTAACCACCTCCTCGTCGGCCTCCTCTTTGTAATAGAAGATCCACCCGAGAGCTACTACTCCAAGCTTTGCCTCTAACTTGAGGAAACTAGGTTACTCAAAGTGCTAATCAAAGCAACCTAGGGAATATAAAGTGTGATTAGGGATTAATAAGTCTAGCTAACCCTTGATCTCAACACATGAGAGGTTAGGGTTAGGGTTTGAAGAGAGAGAGAGCTTGAGGAGAGAGAAGGTGAGAGTGAGAATCAAATGAAATAATATCTCATCTTGAATATATGAAGCATAATGATTTATTAAATGAATAAATCAAATGATTTATCAACCATGCTTTATTTATTCACTTTGTGTGATTCATCTCATGAGTCATTAGTCATTAAATGCATCATTAACTCCATGGATGAATCACACAAATGATTCTCTAAATCAATAAATGCAAATGCCCCCGTAGCCCCCAAGTCATCAACCTTCTAGAAGCTTCTCGACAATTTACGAGAACGCCCATCCTATCCGTGAAAACACGGAAAAACTTTAGACTGTATAAATCCAATAATCCGATACTAGAATTTGGCTTAAACCAAAGCCGGCTAGTAAAAACTGTCCGAACATTGTACGTGCATAAATGCGCGTGCGTGTCTGAACCCTGTCGTAAAACTATACGACCTCTATATCGTTTCGCCCGGAGCAGGGAAACTCTCTGTGTGGGACTCAAAAGACTCGACTACTACGCTGGCAGTGGGTTTAACTATAGACCGCAAGCGGCACTAGCTGTACGTAATGGTCCCCAGGTAGATGTCGATAAGAAGGCCGATGAGGAAACCCATCCGATCTCCTACTGAGCCTGATGTGACAATCACCGTACAGTCCGGTATGTTCGTCCAGGACTATCGCATATCGGGCCTAGGGGGCGGCAAGCGTCAGTCCCCTAAAAGCGGTATAAGTCGTGTCGGAGCGAAGCCCATTACACCTTGAGAATCTACTGGAAAACCTACCAGTAAATCTCGCTTGCCCTGGCCAGGGACTTTGCGTAATAGCTCTCCAGACACAGCGCGATATCAACTCCCAATACCGAGAGAGAAGAATCCTGTTTAACCGCCACTGCCTCCAAGTGCTCGGGACTGCACCCAACTGCTACCTGTTTTCACGACTCCTTTGAGCCGTGGTAGGGTAGTAATCTAAGAACAGTGGGACACACTCGAGGCGAAGTAGCAGTGTCAAGTCTGCGGACTATGTTGTACTCATGTCACCTGGGAACTGTTAACTGACGACGGGTATAATACCAACCAACCGTTCCCCGCGAGTCCTGTCCGGTGTACCCGTAACCCAACGAGCACCTATGTACTATCTCCAGTACGACGTACTGATGGCTGTGGGACAGACCATCTCCCTAACTGGGATGAGAAGCGTACACACTAGTCTACTCCGGAGTATCGATACCCTGTCTCGATAATCCTACGACTAGGGACCTGAAAAAGGATGTGCTTGTAGACTACCCAGCCCCCACTAGTGTGACTGCCATCACAACGTTGGTAGTCAAGCAAGATCCTAAGGGCTCTATCAATACGTACACACATATTAAGATAGATATAACCAAGTAGCATACTACCATGTTTAGCAAGAATGTTAATATAACTGTGAATATCCTAAGCTTCCATTAAGTAATATACAAGCCAGTATGATACAATAATGGCCCCTAGGGCATATACACTAACAATTGATTCCAGCTAGAGACGACTTCACGCAGGTACGTTGAGAGTCGATATAGACGATCGAATGTTAGGAACCCATTTTCCAAGTTTAAAGTATTCGGAAAATAATGCAAGTAATTCTACGGACCCTCTAGAAGAATGAAACCCTAACTCGACATAATGACCATGTGAAAGCCTTTGAAGCTTAGGGTTTGCGGCAGTTCCGCGGTGCCATTAATGAGTCTTGGGTTTGCCCTTCTACGGTTGGTCCATAGGTGCTGTGGCATATATTCGGTACTATTAAACTGTACCCAAGATGTTGAGCTCTTGGGGGATTATGGAACCTTGACGAGTCGATCGAAAAGTTCGACATCATTTGGATATCATGTGATGGGATACATTGCTTGGGAGACTCTAGATATGTGTATAGCCGTTGGAGCTCAGTCCATGCAGCCACGAAGAGACGAGTCCGAATCAGTTGACATTAGAGGAAGGTGGAGTAAGAGGTTCGTACGATATCTTGATGAGATGACGTTCCACTCCGCTGACATCAGAGATGTGATACGCATGCAGAGGCGTTGTTTGTGGGTATATCTTCCAGAAGGAGTCGTGATGAATATGCAGCCGTTCCGGAACAAGAAATAGATTTAGTAAAGGACGATAACTTCTGGGCAGTTCGGCAGAAACGAGATTTGGGAGAGACCTCGACATGACCTTTCTGAAATAATTTACGAGAAGACTTGGACCCAGGAGCGATCATATTGCACACGCCCAGCAGGCCAGAGTTCAGCATCGTCGATGAGACATGTTATGAGTGACTATAAGAGTTGGCCAGAGATCTTTAGAGGACGTGCCAGAACGGACTACTTCCATTATCGTTTCCATATTGGACCGTTGAGCCGGGGAGCTATGTTCTTAGTAACCTGCAGTGAGAGACGAGAACCTAAGGGCACCAGGCGACAGGCCATGATCAGGAGGCAAGTAGATATCTTGCTCTGCTAGCATTGGATGCACCAACACCTTCTCGACCTTAAAGGAAGGACATATCGACGACAGTATTTACGATTTGTGATTTCGTGAGTTGACTATCACGTATCAATCACTTTGGATTTCGGTATTTTGGGTGATTTATTGCATGATTGAGTTTTGATGACCGAGTTTCATGATATTTGCTTTTGTGCATAGATATTACACTTGATTTTGATTTGATATCATCCAAGATGTTGATATTGATTTCATGCCTATGGTATGCATATGATTTGACTTATGCTTTCGGCATAGTTTTCATGCACTTTTAGTATTTTGATTTGATTTGTGCACACTGATGCACATGGTTGTGAGATTATATACCACGGTATACCTGATTTGGATTTGGATTGAAATGTGTTATATACCGTCGATTTCGATTATGATATTCGATATTGTTTCCGTGCACCCTGTGCACTTGAGTTGGATTTTTGCGCATACTTGGCGCTGTTGATGCGGTTTTGGTGTACACCAGATGCACTAAATCGGGATTCTTCGTGCACATCAGATGCACCTGATGTTGCTGTCAGGAACACTCGTTGCCCTTGACAGGTGTTTTCGTGCACACCCGTTGTACTTAGATTTTGTTTTTGTGCACATGTATGGCACAATTATTGATTTCGATTTCCATGCACACCAGACGCACATGACATTCATATGCACATTTTGGGATTGATTTCTTATGGAGCAGTACGTTTTTATGATATTTGTTATTTGTTTTCGTACTGAGCAGGACTAGTCAGAGGACGGTACCTGGATATATTTTGCATGCATTGATAGTTATCGAAGGGATTTCTAAAAAGGGAGCCATAGTCTCCGTATTTACCTACGTGTCTGATATGACACGAAACGTTTAAAATAAGGAAACCCTTCTAAATTATTTTCAAAAACGGCGGGACGTACATATTAAACAAAGGATAAGTCTAAATATAGTTATTTTCTTACAATAGACGTCCGCCACTGTGCCGTGATACGCGCATCGCATAGCAACATGAAAGGTTTGGCATGCATTTCCTTTAGATGTTTACATGTATAGTTTTGATGTATATCATATTGGTTTTCGTATTGGATTTGACATTTGCGTCTTCACCATGACTCCGATAATTGCGGGATGCTTGACGGAGTTTTGATTTGGAGTTATTTGCTCATTGTTCATGCGCATGCATTGCACTATGATGCGTTTTATGTATTTATGATTTCGGAGCCCCGATGACTTGGACTTTTTACTGAAATGTTTTAGTATATTGAGGGGTTTAAATTTAAATTCGGGGACCGAATTTTTTTAAGGGGAGAAGATTGTAACATTTCAGAAAAATAAAATATTATTTTTGGGAATTTTTATAATTAAATAATGAATATATTGAATATTTTAATAAGGCGGTATAATTAAATACCGATAAATGGGGAAAATTTGGAAAATTATAAAAATTAGTAAAAAGAGGGTGCTTTATTGGATTTAACCAAATTATGAAATTTTATAATTTAATATACACTATTTTAGTGCTAATCGCGATTAAAAATCGCTAATCGCGCATTAAGCTAGTTTTGTGCAAAAAATGCTCCATGTCATTTTAACACTTGTGTTACATTTTCCTACATGGCTTTCTCTTCATTTCGTTCATGGTTTGGGTTTTATGTGAGAAGAGAAGAGAAAAGAAAAGAAAAGAAAACAAGAAAAAGAAAAGTCAAAGAGGTATGGGTAAGAGAGCGAAGGAGAGGGGTTCCATTGACTTTTGGCATTCTTCTTCATTTCATTTCTCTCATCATCTCTCTCCCCTTCACTCCCATGGTAGCACCCCCATCTCCCTCCTCCACTTCAAGCCTCAAAACACCCCCAAAACAACACCAAAACATCATCCCCACTTCACAAAAAGCATGCACAAGCTTACAAGCTACACTTTGGACAAAGAAAGTTTGCATTTTGGGCTCTTAGGCAAGTCAAGAAAATTCTTGAGTTGCCAAATGAGGTAATTCTTTCACATTAAGTATAGTATTTCATTTTCTTTAGCCTCTTGTGTAGTTTAAAACCGATTTAGTGAAGTATTGTGAACTTTGAAAATTTTAAGTTGAGGTTAGGGTTTGGAATTGATTGCAAGGGTGCAATTGAGGTTAGTGGTGACCTTAAACCCCATTTAGTGACAGTATATTGGACTAAACCATAAACTTAAACCCCAAAACATAAACTAGAGAATAGTGATCTGGAGTGACCCGGGTGACCTGAAAATTTTTTTGCGATCATAGAAGGATGTGCAGGTGATATGGAGCATACCCTAGAGACCCGAGACCAAACCCTAACACCAGGGCTGCAAATTTAATCCCCTGGGCCGTAATTTTCGGCCTGGGTACCTCATTTTGGGTTCTTGCTTCGTCTGTAGCTCCTATGTCAGTAAAATAGACCCTTTACATATGCAACTTTGGCTAATTTGGCTAGGGTAAAATCTGGAGCATGTTTTCTAAGTTGCTGGATTTGTTTTACGGGTTTTATGAAATTTGGTTTTGGTATTTGATATTCTGTTTCCGTCGTGTGGCGTTTGAACGCCAACGAATAGGGTTATTGGTTGTGTTTTGCATACGAGACTATAGGTTTTAACCTATCGGTGTTTCGTGCGACCTTTTGGTTTTCATGCGTGATCTCGTTTACAATGCTATATGTGATATTTAGGTACCTCACGAGGACTTTGAGATGACAAGAAAGCGCGTGGCGACGTCGGCAACGGCAAGCGAAGAGCAAGGTGAGTAGATTTATATCTACGGGGGAAGTCGGGTGGATGGCGTATAGCACCCCCGCAATGTTGTGAGAAACGATGTGATGTGATATAGATATACTTTTATAGGTTAGTGTGTGATATGAACCTTAGCAAGAAAAACTTTAGGAGATTAGGGGTTAGTGTTAGCGAGAATTGAAGAAAGGACTTTAGTCGATTTCTTAGTCGTGAAACCCTAGAGTAAAGATTTGCATACACGCACATACACATACTCGCATACATTTACTTCCTTATGCGTATTGGGGACATATATTTTTTGGTATTCATATGCTTGGATGATGAGAATGTTATATGATACTTGGGAATGAGTCGATCTGATTGGGTATGATGCCGTGAGGTATTTAATATGTGACCGAGATATGTCATGATGTTATAGCGGATCGTTGGACGACGATACCATGTGGATGATGATGTATATATAGTTGACATATGATCGAGATATAAGATGAGATAGGCCATGATATTTATAATGGATCGCTTGGGCGATGTATACTTCTATATGATAATATGTGTGGAAGACATCGGATTGTAGGAGACTTTAGATCAGAAGCCAGATCATGATATTGTTGATGATATTAGTAGTGTACTAGACTTAGATCAGTATCCCCTGCTCTCGATATGTGCTGATGTGGATACCAGATGAATAATGAGATAAATGTGATATTTGAACCGTACCCAGATTTGGGATGTCGTACAATAGATTTACCGTACGAGATATAGTTATGAGGATAGATCTGCACTCTTGATTCGAGGATGTCATATTATTTATTGTATCGTACGTGATACTATTGAGGCGAGATCACCGACTACTGGATATATTTATAGATCGACTCAGACTTAGCTGGATTCCCTTACCCTTTTGACTAGGCTCGAGTCATACTCATTTTCAAAAGTGAAGAATTGTGAGTATTTTAAATACCAAACTATATGACTCGTATATTGGGTAGGTATATTTTTCAGTGTTGCTGTTATTACATCACTTTCTGTATATTCATGATGTTTCATCGCATTGCATGCTTGTACATATGTTATCTGAAATTATCATGAAACCATGCTGTCAGGACGCCAGCACCATTACCGATGATGTGTATGTTCCACGTACACCTGCTTGCTGGCTTACACACATCATCATCGGTAATTGCCATGTCACGTACACTTTAGAAAATACTATTCATTGACATAGCTTGCTAGTTGATAGTTGCGATATGTTATAGCTTTCATATGCTAGTCTAACTATTGCATTAATTGTATGATATCAGATGCATTCATATATTCATTCGTCATGCAGTATTATGGAGATTTATGCCGATATGCACTTTTTACTTACTCTTGATTTTGGATTTCGGATTTTCATGAGATTTCGGGATTTGGGGTATAAACTTCTCTCTCTCTCTCTTTAAAATGCAAGTTGCAGTTTTCTCATGATGTATGAGTTGTCCACAATGAGTTTTCATGATAGCTGTTGGATTTCGAGACCCATTTCGAGGAGTAGTATGAACCGTCTCGGGTACATAGTGGACCCGGTATGGTACCCCGGGGAGAAAGTGATTTCATGGTGGATGATGAGCCTGGCAGGGGCAGACTGCCTACCGGTGATTGTTTGGCACGGCGGATATTAAGAGGATACCATCCGTGGTCGTGTGATTTGATGATATGGGCCGATTCGGACTGACGGAGCCTTAGATATTAAGATATTGAGATATTGGGATTTGAGACACTGAGATTTTAAGATTTGAGATATTGGGATGTTGAGATGTTGAGATACTGAGATCTATGTTTTGTGTCGATATTTGACACTGATTTCTCTGCTGATTTCATGATGTATTCTGTTTCCATTCGTCATGCATTCATACATCATATATCTGATATGTTGCTATCTGAGGTACTGACACGAGCATGTAGTACTACACTTATACATAGATGGACCAGGATATTACTTGATATAACCTAGGATAGCGGCATACATGCGATTTCTTCTCGTAGATGTTTTCTACTCACGAGTTGGCAACTCACCCCCGTTGTGCCACAGTTCCTTGCAGGTTTTGCCGTATAGGTTTCGTTGCGGCTTTGCTGGACACTGTTTCTTTCGGATGATTTGCTTTGGTAGGTGGGATCTTTTGCATCAGGACCACCATTGTATATTTGTTATTTCAGTTGTATCTAGTAAAACTCCATCAACCAGACTTGTATATTGATAGAGATAGAAGACCAGTGTATATTATTTCGATCTTAGAGTCTCGCGCTATATTATTATGGTTTTCTGGTGGTTATGGGCTTTCTTTTGAGTTTTGATCCTCGCCCTTCGGCGTTGTATATTATATTGCTTGCGTGGTTGTGACCGTCAATTGACGAAGAGCTAGCTCCCGCTTGGGGATGCCTTTATTCATTATATATGCTTTATCAGGTCTGTATCCGTTTGGAGTCAGTTTTTACAAAGGAAAGTCTGCCGAAATTTTCAGAAAAGACTTGAGATTTTAAAAATGCATACTTCGGCTTATGTTGTTAAACTTCTTGCTTTAAAAATTGGTTTTACCTTCACTCTACTGCTTTACTTAGTTTGGATTTCTGCGTTTTGGCTGACTTAGATTACGTACGCCTCGAGATGTTTCGTAGTTTAAGTGCCGGTCATGTTCCGTACTTTTCGAGTCATGACAGCAGTACTGATCTAGGACGCCTCACGTGTCCCCACGTGACCCTTGACAAACACCATTTTCAAAAGAATAAAATAGGGGAAGACAGAGGAATTGATGCCCAACGTAGAGGCATTGTCACGTGTCCACATGTGATGATTTCAAAGACTAAAAGTGTTTAACACTTATTTGCAGATTTTGAGAATAAAATAAAGGAGGTTTGGCCCACTTCTCAGGCGCCTCACGCGACCACACGTGACTACCTCACTTTTAGTGTTTAACACTATTTTAAGCGCTTCGTCCTTAGTGTTTAACACTATTTTCAGCACATCACGTGGGAGCACGTGATCGCCAAGTATCCTCTAGTGTTTAACACTATTTTAAAGCCAAGCTTAGCCCAAATTGGTTAAGTTTTCCCAGAGGCAAATCTCCCCTTCAACTGAACCTTAAAATCCAGAGCTATAATGAATGGTTAGCGCTCAGCTAAAGACAAAATATTGTCAGAGCCCCCAAACCCCTGTTTAGCATTGCTAAATAATAGGGGCTGAACACAGACAAATGATTCAACAATCCAAACAAAGGTCCAACATTTCGAACCTAATTGGACTTAGCCCAAGTTGGTCATAAGTCCTCAATTCAGATTTAACTGAGCCCATGTGCTCATAATCTAATTAATTGATCTTAGTTCCAAATTAGACTACATATTTCCCAATCAACTTTGGTTAAAGGGTACATCTCTTCACTCCTCTTATATTTGTCGTTGCAATCCTTCAACGTCTTCAGAGAGGTGACGGGTCCCGATAACCAATCATTCCATGGACTGTGGGGTCCTTAAACTCATGGACTATGATGTCCTTAAACTTTATAGACTATGACGTCTTTAAACTGGACTGTGGGGTCCTTAAGCCCATGGACTATGATGTCCTTAACCTCAGACTGTGGGGTCCTTAAGCCCATGGACTATGATATCCTTAACCTCGGACTGTGGGGTCCTTTAAACCCATGGACTATGATGTCCTTAACCTGGACTGTGGGGTCCTTAAACCCATGGACTGTGATGTCCTTAACCTTGGACCGAAACATCCTTAAACTAATGATGGACCACCATGTCCTTGAACTGGCAATCGACCGCAATGTCCCTAAACTAAACAATAGAGCCCAAATGCTTTTTTGTTGGATCTAAACGATCCCGTTAAGTTGATCGTAGTCTAAAATTAGGCTAACGTATCCTTAACAAACGTTTAAGTTGATCTTAGTCTCAAATGGGACTAACGTATCCTTAAACCCAACCCCAAACCCAAATCTAAGAAAATATGGATTTGGACTAATCCACGCCCTACGGGCGATGACATAAATTAGTCTCCGTATACAATCCACGGGCAACCAAAAACAAAATAAACACCCACGACACGAAGTGACCATCTGGAGAAGGAGAAAGTGGTTACCGCGATGCGGTAGCGTAATTAACTGCAGGGGCTTGCGCTTGCAAGGAAGAGCGTCCCCACAATCAAAAACCCCTCAATGAGGGGGAATCTGACGAAGTCTGCTATATCAGCCGCATCCATTTAAACCTTCGATACATGGTGTCATAAATCAACTTAGCATCTTCGGAGAGGTGGACGGATAGCACCAAATAGTATCTGCCCCCAAATTCAGGCAAGACGAACCTACACGGTCCCGTCTCTATGTTTCGGAGAACAGATTCTGGCACGCCCGGTGGGACCTTTTCCTCTTTCCACTCCACATTTCGTGTGTCGTGTTCGCGAACAAATCGCGGTTTGATATGGTTGCCCTTGGGTTCGAGGTACTAAGATTTGGTTTTGATCCCGTGCAGAAAACATAACATCAATGGTCTCTAACTGCTCCAGCCGCAACTGCAACTCCCGTTTCGCCTCATCTGGAGGTGTAACCTACGGACCCCAAGCGGCCTCCCTGTTCAAAATGCCAGTGGAGCAAGTAACTCAGGCCACCACTGGACTGTTCTTTAGGACTATGATCCCACCGGTGAGCTTCAATGCCCCGCTGTTGTCGCTAGAAGCCCCAAAGAAGTCGGTCTTTGATCGACTTACCACTGCCGCGGCCCCTCTCAACGGGCCGCCCAACTTTAATGCCTCAGTTTTCAACAGACTAGGCCAGAACGTCAACAAGCCCGCGATACCTGAAGCAGCCATCCCAAAGCGGATAGCCATCCCGGCTCAAACGGACGAAATCATCAGAGAGGCTTCTTTTGCCAAGAAGTCAGTCTTCACAAGGCTGGCCATTCCGGCTCCTGCTCCAGGCGAAGTCTTCAAAGATGCTTCCCCTGTCCAGAGGTCTGTCTGTCACAGATTGGACATTGCTTCTCAACGGACATCAGTTTTCAATAGGCTGGCACCAACAGCAACCTTCAGCCAGAACAGGGGGCATGATGAAGCCATCCCCGTAACTGAACCAATCCCAACGGCACGACATGCTCGCCGTCATCACTGGCGCCGAGTAAGGAAGGCTGGGGGCAGCTCCCCTTCTGGATTAACTCCGTCGGCTCCAACGATGGAAATCGATGCTGCTGTTCTAACTGGGAACAACTTTGAACCGCTAAGGAGGGTGCGCAAAAACTCTCCAACTGTCATGCTGAAGAGATCTCCTCCACCTGTGGAGAATACTACGGAAAAGAAGCCGGAGCAGCCTCCTCAGCGACTGTCCTCCAAAATTTACAAAGTCTGGAGACAGGTCCAGGAATCAGTGATTGACCAAGACTACTCTCGCCGACCAAAGAAGATTAAAGCTCGGCAAGAAAAGAGCCACCCCGTGGTACCATAGAAGATGTCATCCGTCTGGGTGCCCGCTGCAATGGCTCCCTCAACTTCAACCGCTCACAAGAGAAGGAGGCCGGAGAAAGCCCCTGTGACCGCGGCTGACCGCAAGGACGCTAAATCTAAACGCTCCAAGTCCGGGGGCATGGTAACACATACCGTTTATATAGCTTCCGGAAAAGAGGAAAGCCGTGCTTCTACGAATCATCGACCGCTTACCCGATCGATAACAAAGGCTCAGGAGCAACAGCAGCAAAAACTTCAGGAGATGCTGACTGCAATGGCCGCATTTACTGGGCCGAAAGAAAATCCAGAGACCTCAGAACAGCGTCAGGAACAATAAACTGATGCTGAATTCCTCCGAAGAATGCTCGAGAGGAAAGAAAAAGAGGCCGCGGAACAGACGGCCAACATAAAATGAATAGCTCTTTTGTTCCAAGACATGGCGGGGATGATGTTACAGCCGGAACCTCCATCTGAAGACCCCCCGATTATCATTGAAGATGACAGAGGAGAGACATCGAACCCTCCTCCGGCTTTTTCAGCAGCCAAGGAGGAGACCATCTCCATGGCCGCTCTGGATGATTACATCGCTCAGCAGATACGAGTTCACCAAGCGAATGAAGCGGCTGGGAAAATTGTTAGAACTGGGCGACCATATCCAGGATGGTACGATCAGATCAAGTATCCGCCAGGATACACAATCCCTAAATTCCACGTATATAAGGGGACGGGAAATACGCATCAGCACGTCGCTCAATTCAGAGCCTTGTGCGGCAACACTGGAGGTGATGATAAACTTCTGCTCCGCCAATTTGTTGGCATCTTGTCGGAGATGGCGTTCGAGTGGTATTCTGAACTTCCAAATGACTCTATCAAGACATTTGCGGAGATGGAGCTGCTGTTTACACAGAGATTCGCAAGCGCTAGCGAACGCACCCCAATCACCGCATTGATTAACGCCAGGGTAAAGCCAGGCAAAACGTGGGTGCAATACGCAATACGATGGAGAAATCTATGGTCGAAGTGCGAGCAGCGCATCGAAGAAGCGCCTGCGGTGGGCATGTTCGTGGGCACTCTTGACCCTCAAGCGACCACATCCTAATTCATGATGTTCTTCAAGCCAACTACTTTCCCGGCCTTGATTGACAAGCTAGCCCAAATGGATCAGATGGGTCATAGACCATCTCCTTCGAAGCTGAAATCTCGAACTGAAAAAGGGAAAGGGAAAGCAACCTTCGTCGCCAATACTCAACAACAGCCGAGCAACGTAAAACCGGTTATTCGCCAAAACAATGTGCATCCACGCCCATCCCTCGAGGAGAGACTTGGACATCCTTACTCGTTTCCCCGGGATAAAATGAGGAGACTGTTCGAGCTGGCAGTGCGCAACAGACTCATCAATCTGCCGAATCCAAAACGTCCGTTGCAGCCAGGAGATGTCAACAATCCTAATTACTGCCCTTACCACCAAGCAATAATCCACCCAATCAAAGATTGCTTCGTCTTCGAAGGCTGGATTGAGGATCAATACCAACTGGGTAAATTCACGTTGTCTGAAAACTGGAAGATGAACCCGCCACAACCACATGATCCAAAAAAGATGGACATGCCGGGGGCATTGTGCTCATTCATAGAGAAAGCCCCATAGACCGAAAAGTCCGTAAACTAGAAGCTCGCCTCAAATATAGCAACGGCGGATCGAAACGTCATTAAACTAACAATGGACCACTATGTCCTAAAAACTGGCTAATGACCGAAACGTCTTTAAACTACTACAAACCCGCGGCATCCCCAGGCTGACGTGGTAAAAAAAGGGTACGTCCATAAGCAAAATGGGCATGGATGAAAACCCGAAAGGGCTCCGTGAGTAAAAACAACGGGACTACCGGCAAGTTTTGTGAAAACCCGAAAGGGCGCAATCTCGTTAAAAGACACTTGCAAGGTCCTCTCGACCCTGTAAGGAGAAACCACCTGCGTGAGATCCTTACGACTCACAAAGGAGAAACACACTTTGGAATCTCCACGATTCCTAAGGAGAAATTACACTTGCGAGATCCTCACGACTCGTAAGGAGAACCCTCTTATGAGACCCTCACGGCTCATAGGATTCAAAGCCTTAAGCTACAGGGATCTGAACCTGTTCTTAAACCATCACAATCCTCAGAATGCCCTACAAGCGGTTCAATATTGACCCCTGTATACAATCCTCGGGCGCGAATAAACATTTCCCTAACAAAGTCCCACCCGCGACTAGGGATATGTTTACACAGTGGACAACCCTTGTAAGTCCTCTCGACTTATAAGGAGAAAACACTCTTGTAAGATCCTTACGACTTACGAGAAGCCATACACTTGGGAATCCTCACGATTCCTAACGAGAAAACGCACCTACGAGATCCTCACGACTTGTAGGGAGAAATACCTTTATGAGACCCTTACGGCTCATGAAGTCAAAAGCCTTAGTCGACAGGATCTTAACCCTGTTTGCTATACCACCTTTGTTCGACATCGGCAGAGGCAAATGATGATTCGCTCCTGGAAATATCCCAGCTGTAGCGATGCTAATGCCGAAATCGGTGTCAAATCCCAAACTCGCAGCGAAAAGTCAGCGAGCCACGAATGCATATGAAATAGCCGAAATGATGGGGCAACTTGCAACAAAATCAGCAAGTAAAATATATGCATGCAAAATAGCCGAAATGATTGGGCAACTCGCAATAAAAATCAGCAAGTAAATAAAACAAATAGCTGAAATGATTAGGCACCACGAAAGATAGCCGAAATGATTGGGCAATCGCGACTTTCGCGATATAAAAGCTGAAATGATAGAGTATCGCGGAAAGAAAAATATATAAAATGAAACCTTTTGCCCTACAGCTGAAATCACATCGATCCCTGTATACAATCCAGGGGCACAAACAAAGAGGGAACCATACCTTCCCCCCAGGCTCCATCAGAAAGAGAGCCAAGTATCGACGGTTTACTGACAGCCTAGAGATCACCAACAACGTTCCTCCTCATTCCAGCAGGGTTCGGACGTGAAAAATCAATCACGGAGCCACGGCATAGTCCTTAGTTCCAAGTCTCAACGGTTCACAAACAGCCTAGAGATCACCAACGGTGTTCCTTCGCAGTCCAGCAGGACGCAGATCCAACGTCAATGAAAGACCTCATGGTCGAAACAAAGCGAAGTGATGGCAAAATCCGAACTCCACCTCAGCATTCATCTCGTTAGAGCAGACGCAGTGTCAACAATGCTATTTCTTCGCAGTCAAGCAGGATGCAGATACAACATCAACGAAAGACCCCGTGGTCGAAACAAAGCGGAGTGAAGGCAAAATCCCAGCTCCACCTCAGCATTCGTCTCGTTACACCAGACGCAATGTCAACAACGGCGTTCCTTCATAGTCCAGCAGAATGCAGATGCAACGTCAACGAAAGACCTTGCGGTCGAAACAAAGCGGAGTGATAGCAAAATCCCAGCTCCACCTCGACACTCGTCTCGTTACAGCAGACACAATATTACCCCAGGGTTAAAACAACGGAGCCATGGCAAAGTCCCTAGTTCCAAATCTCGATGGTTCACCAACAACCTAGAGATTATCGGAGATCATCCCACACCAGCACGGAGTGGTCACCACCGTGACATTCGTCTCGATACAGCAGACGCGATGCCAGCAAAACGAAGCAAATGCAATATTCCTAGCTTCAGGGTCTTGACGGCAACTCGTATAAAACCTAGAGACTATCGGGGATCATCCCACACCAGCATGGAGTGGTCACCACCGTGACATTCGTCTTGATACAGCAGACGTGATGCCAGCAAAACGAAGCAAAGGAAATATTCCTAGCTTCAGGGTCTTGACGGCAACTCATATAAAACCTAGAGACTATCGGAGATCATCCCACATCAGCACGGAGTGGTCACCACCTCGACGTTCGTCTCGATACAGTAGACGAGATGTCACTACAGCGTCCTTCCTCCAACAAGATTCGGACACGCCAAAGCAAATGAAGTAAAGGCAATATTCCTAGCTTCAATTTCTGGACGGCAACTCATATAAAACCTGAAAGACTATCGGAGATTATCCCACACCAGCGTGGAGTGGTCACCACCTCGACGTTCGTCTCGATACAGCAGACGCAACGCCAAACCAAATGAAGAAAAGGCAATATTCCTAGCTTCAAGGTCTGGACGACAACTCATATAAAACCTGAAAGACTACCGGAGATCATCTCACACCAGCGCGGAGTGGTCACTACCTCGACGTTCGTCTCGATACAGCAGACGAGATGTCACCACAGCATTCTTCCTCCAGCAGGATTCAGACACGACAATCAAACAACAGAGCCACGGCAAAATCCCTAGTTCTAAACCTCGACGGTTCACCAACAACCTAGAGACAACCGCGACATTCGTCTCGATACAGCAGACACAATGCCAGCAAACGAAGCAAATGCCAAATTCCTAGCTTCAGGGTCTTGACGGTAACTCATATAAAACCTGAAAGACTATCGGAGATCATCCCACACCAGCGCGGAGTGGTTTTGACTCATCGGGGTTCCCCAAACTGAGCCTAACCTCAAGTAAAAGCGGCATGGCAAAATTCCTAACGCTTGCTCTTCCGGCGGTCAAACTGCCTAGGAAGATTGCTTGAAGACGTCTTGTCCAGCCCCCGAAGGGATCAAAGACACAACAGTCGCAAGGCTACTCGAACAGCAAGATTGCCTATCGAGGAATGCATCAACCAACGCGACGGTATGACGGGCAAAACCCTAGTACTACAGACCCTAGCGAACCTTTGTCGTAAAGAGCAGAGGTTAACTGTGACGTTAGGACATTCTTGCAAGAACTTCTCGATTCGTCTCGACTCATGAGGAAATTAGTGTCTTTGCGAGAACTTCTCGATTCATCTCGACTCGTAAGCTAAAGCCTTAGGCAATGGGGATTAAGAAACATGTTTTCTAAGCACTGGGGCCCTACAAGTCAGTCCAAAATGGACTCTTGCATACTATTCACGGACCACACTCTCCAAAGTCGAATCTCAACAAGGAGGGAAACACCATTTACGAGTCCTCTCGACTTGTAAGAGGGAAAATTCTCTTGTGAGATCCTTACGACTCTCAAGAGAAAACACACTTAGGAATCCTCACAATTCTTAAGGAGAAATTACACCTAAGGGATCCTCTCGACCTGTAGGGAGAAAATTCTTTATGAGGCCCTCACGGCTCATAAGTTGGAAAGCCTTAGAAGGCAGATCTGAACCTGACTCCTAAACCATCGCTGTCCTACAAGGAGATCAAAATAGATTATCCACAAAATGCATTTACAAAGAGGGACACACCATCATGAAACAAAATATGTCTTTTATTCACGAATCAGAATGAATACAAAGTACAATTTATGAAAGAATAAAAAAAATACTCTCATTCAGGAGTATGTACAAAAGAAGAATAAAAAATACACGATTCTTCAAGCCGGCGAACGATTCAATAGATTTGCCAATTCATCCTTTTTCCGCTGGACCTCAGCCTCATGATTCATTATAGCTAAGAGAAGGGCCTCCGCTCGAGACTGCTGAGCCTAGTATGAGGCAAGCCGACTTTCAAGCTCTTTTTCGGTAACTTTATGAGCTTCGACCATTTCGCGAGTGAAAATGACGGTCTTATCAATGGCTACCACCTCCTTGATAGCCTCTTGAAGCCCTCGCCAAAGATCATACGCCCGAGTGGTCTTGGCCGTAAGATTGGCTAGAAGTTCCCCTAGCGCAGTTGAAGCCAACTTCCTCTCTGAAAATTTTCGGCTGAGCCTCTTCTTGCATGACATCATATTCGCAACGCACCACTCAATCAGCCCCCGTAAGCTCGCCATTGCAGCCACAACCTCTGAAGGAAGACGTGTACATTCAAGACTATGCAAGCAAGCCTCTACCAGACGACAGAACTCAACCCAGACTTGCACCAATGTTTCACCATGGTAAGTAGCAAGAAAGGGAAGAGAACCGTTAGCTTCAGCGATAAATGCTTCGGCCGTGATCAGACTGCCTACACGAAGGTCTTCAGTCAAAGCTGATAAGGAGTGAAGGCTTAGCTTTGCTATCCGTTCCGAGGCACATAAAGCGTAGGGGCCGGGCGGCATGACGATGCGAGATTCCAACGTGGTAAGAACTGGCAAAGCTGTTAAGATTCATAAAAAGAAATCAGCGAGACTTGCAAGCAAAGAGCAGGTGGAAAAACATTAAAACTTTACTTACCCACAGTCATGCAAGAAGGGTCTGAAGGATCCCCAGGCCCGTCAAGAATCTCAACATCGTCATCAGCCTCCAGAACTGCATAAGGCATCAATATCGTTATACAAAATAATAATAATGCCGTAAGGAGTAGGCAAATAACACTAACCCTGCCCGGAAGAGAGGACGATGCGTTGAAGGGATATCGCCTGCGGAGCGGCCATCTCTAGCAGACGCTGGAAAGACTTCCTGGGGGACAAGTCCACGATGGACGCCGCTAATCCTCGTAGCTCTGAAAAGACAGAAAGGTTCAAATAATGAAGAGATTATTAAGATAAAATAAAGAAGGCTACCTTCGATGCTTCTCCCGCTCTGAACAGGAGGGATAGCAGCTTCGGCGGCCTCCTCCATACCCTCATGCACATCATCGGGGACATGAGCTGGTATAACAACTTCCAACTTAGGAGCGGCGGCCACCACTGCGGGCTCCAATGAAAGGACGGTAGCCTCGACTACCTGTCCCCTAGTCTCCGGACCATCCCCAGAAAGATCCATTGAATCCGCAGCCGATGCCGATGACGATGCCTCTTCCGGGGGAGCAAGCACCGGGGGAACGGGAGTCACCAAGGGGAGCTCCGTGGCAGGAACAACAGTTGTATTGACCCCTCCACACTTACTAGTGTCTCATCGGGGATATTTGTGGAGTCCATAGTCAAGGCGTGACTCGAACTCAGATCCTTTGCCATCGCCGAAGTCCCTACAAAGTTTTCGCGAAGATAAGGATATATATATATATATATATATATGATCGGTGCAAAATATTATTAAAAAATATGAGTATACGAATGCGCAAAGGAGCTTCTAGTATGGCTTGTTCAAGCCGGCGTTCCTTCTTGAGGAGGTATGCTCACCGAGGTTCGAGGGTAGACTCATGGCCACCGGTCCACAATGAAAGCACATCTTCGGCATCGGCCGAGATAGGCTGTTTAAGAGCTATCTCGCCTCCCTCTTCTAAAGGACCTATAATTATCCGTCGTATCGATGGAGGATCTTCGTAAAAGATGACGGTAGGATAAGGCCTCTTCGGGATCCTTACATTCTCAGATTCATCCTGTGAGCGTTTTATAGCCTCAGCCAATTGTGTGGCTTCCTCGGCAGATGAACCCGGGAAAAGTAGACCACCATCCGATTCTTGCATGGCTAGTGATTCATCTTGAAGGATAGGCTCTGATTCCACTAAAAAGTCGAGCACCGTCTTCTTTCACCTCTTGGACCCAGAACTAACTGCAGAAGACGATCGCTTCTTTCCCCTCGGTGCTTTAGTGCGACGTTGACCCACTTCACCTTCAATATCCTCACTCGGCGGTGCTACCGATGACAACACTGCCATTGCAGATGCCGCAGCTGATGATATTGTTACTGGCGCCTTATTGGCCCTTGCTTGAGCTCTAGTGCGCGGCGGCATACCAGCTGTGGGAGTTAGATTCACTTCCGCCGCCTCAGGAATAAGCACGACACCAGTATCTCTCAAGGGAGGGTGAACCACTGCCCGCGGTCGCGGCGGGACTCCCGTAGCCTGGACCAGAGTAGGAGCCCTATATCCAAGGAGCATCCTCCTTTCCTCAGCAATAATGGGACTGACTCAGTGGAGGTACCAGCCCGTGAAAGCCCCCACACATCGAGGAATATAGTCAGTTTCAGGAATCACGAAGCGAGAGCCGGTGTTCAGCCGCATGAAGTGATGAGCGGCGTCACGAACAACTTCTGACGACGGGCTGGGCTCCACTGTAAACGCCTCAAAGGGGACACCCTGGTCATATCCAAGTTTCCGAGCAAAGCGGTGTAGGTTGTACCGCATAAAAAGGGCCGCAGCATTTTGACGAAATACCAGATAACCCGGTCTGATCGAATATAAGTGCATGGCTTCCTTGGGCTTCTGGGAGGGTGCTCCCTCTTTCGACGAGTCACAAAGCTGTTGAATCGGTCCTGAATGAGCAGAGAGGACTCGATTGTTGAATACCATCCCGCCTGCATTGGCATAAGGACTAAGCAGCACACGAAAAGCTCCGGACTGAGTCGGATCAGGAGTAGAAGTGTCCACCAACCTTATAAGCCATGGAAAAGTGTAAGCATCATAAAAGCTGGGTCTCTGATGCACAGCAAATGCCCCTAGCACGTGCATCTCAATCCATGACGTAAAGTAATGAAGAAAGAAACTCACTACGTTCACGCCTGGGGTTGAGGTATTGGCTGCAGCGCTTAGCCCATGATACAGATGCGCTAGCCCCGCAATGCCTACGGCTAATCGCGTCCCTCCAGCGATGCGATGAGCAGGGTAAATGACCGAAGCTCTCATGAATCGATGGTGCGTTGGAATGACAAACCAACTAAGACAAACACTGATAAAACCCATGAAGAAAGTCTCTTCATCTATGCCAAGAGCTGCGATCGACTCAAAGGGTACAGCCGACAGGATTGGAATGTAGAACTGCGGCAAATCCTCTTCTTTAGCCGGTAGCTTATTTAAACCGAACACGAAGGGGTCGTTGATACTCGCAAACTTTGGAGCCGTCTTTGATAGAACGTCTCCACGAAGGAAGCAGGCGATAAAGCTTTTGAAAGTGACGCCCTGCTCCTCCGACTCTGTGAATAGCTTCTCAAAAATGCCCGGAGTCTTGATTAGACTTGGGTGCTTGTTGCGGCCGGTATTTTTAGTCGACAGGCCGTCAAGCATAACAGGCTCAGTTTCGAAAACATACTCATCAGGAGGCAGTGGTTCTTCATAGAGCGTCCCCCTGATCGGCAACCCCGAGATCTCACGAAACTCTTCCAGAAAAATTGAAACTTTGCGGTCCCCTAGCAAGAAGGTGTTGGTGGGAAGATTCCATTGATTTAAGAAAGCCTTAACCCACCAGACATGGGGAGACTGATAGTAGAAGAGAGACGCGTACACCGCCTGATAGAGCCCGACCCTCTGCAGTCGCGCACGATGGGCAGACAGGATATAACGAGCCCATAGAAGGTAACCCGTGGGTTGTCGAGGAGTAAGCCCTATTTTTTAAACCTGTCCCTAGGGCTGGGCTTCACCTTAGCAGATACGACGCCCTAAGATGTCTATAGCTGGCACAGGATGGTTTGGAATCCCAGTTGTTGACGGCTCGAGCCGTCCCATAGGGGTCCAGTTCAACATCTCCACAGCAAAGGCGGTCCGTGGATTCCATCGGCAAAAATGGGTAGGTAGGCTCCGTTGGTATCTCGCAAAGAAAGCTGCGGTGACCACGGATGATATGACCGTACCAGGTCCCCCATAAAAGCAAGTTGGTGCAATTAGGGTCGTGAGCTCTAATCATCGCCATCACCTCTTCATCAGACGGTGACTGAGGAAAGGCAATGTTCATATCATAATTTTGCAATATTATATTCCCCATTCTTAGTCATTTTACAAATAAACAGGTGCTTTTGATCCATGTCTACTATATAGTTGCAGGTTACAGGTTCTCGGAACAAAAACAATGAAATTGATGAAAAGACGATGCAAAAGTGAGACTACGACCGACAAATGGAAGAATCTTGATCAACCCTACAGTTTGGAAAATAAACGAAGATCAATGGACAATTCCACAAAGAACAAAGGCAGCACAAGGTTCAAAATTTCAACACGAAGCAAGCGGTAAAGTCCACGACATTATTCACTGTGGAAAACTGGAAGAAAGCTAGAAGACAATCTGAGAAACCAAGTGAAGAAACAAGAAGAAAAATGCAACTAGAAGCAGCCCAGGAGAAATCAACCAGCAAGCTCCCTACTTGGCCGTGGAACCGCGGCTAAACCTGGCTCTTGGCCGCGGATCCACGGCCGTGCGTCGCCCGTGTCGGTGCAAAAGTCTGTGGCGGCGTGGTGGTGCGTTGACTAGATTTCTTAGGGGGTAAAATTGTAAATGCAGACGTGAATCGAATGTAACCCTAGGGTTTTTATGATCTATAAATAGAAATCCTAAAACCTCCTTTAGGGTATGCCTCTTTTTATTTCATCTATTCAGAATTCTAAATTCGGTGTAAATGTTTGGAGAGAGCCATCAAATAAAGTAAGGTTTTTATTTCATTGCCCTAGTTAATTTTCATTCTGCCTTAATATAATTTTTATTATCTACCCTAGTTAGATAGTTAGAACATGTTTATCAATTCCCTAATGAGTGAGTAATTCCTCACTTGTTAGGGTTAGGAATAGGGAAGGTTTGAGAGATGAAAATCTCTCACCCCTTTCTTGCCCATCACATATAATTAATAGGACTCCATGCATACATACACACACCGTTCCCTACGGCACCCTATCCCACGAGGTAGCAGTGATACCGTAGTTTAAAAGACCGGTTGCGTATGTTTCCCATGGAGGTTAGGGTAAGAATTAAGAAAGGAAGGACAAGAACCTAGAGGAAGAAATATCGTTTCTTCCCGATGGTACTAATCCCCTTTATTAATTATTACCATAACACCTAATGAGATCTAAATTAGGGCATTGAAAGCGGTGAGGAAATCTTTAATTTCCAAACTTAACCTAAACCTATTCTAGCAAGCTTCTAGTCCTAGTCTAAATCAATTTAGTTTTTAGTGATAATCCATCCACACCGTTTGGAATTAACTCGTTAGACTAAATTAGGAAATACACAACATCCCTGTGGACCGACCCGTGCTCATCGGCTAGCTACCAAGCGACGCCGTTCTTGATTGCGGTAAAATTATTCTTTGATTCATCTTTTAAAAGCGCATACGCAAAATCATCACCAATCAAATGGTGCCGTTGCCGGGGATGGCGTAGTATTTTCTTTTTTCAATTTCGGGTTAATATAAAATCATAAAAATCATAAAAAACTGAAAAATTGAAAAAAAAATAAAAAAAAATTTATCATCCTTTTATTGTTTGAAGGGTGTTTCGTGTGGATTTTGCAGGATCGTCGAACGAGTTCGGATCTGGAACAATCTAGAGATCAAAACAGAAAACCCTAGATCTGAACAACAGAGAAAAGTCAAACCAGATGAGCAGAAGAAGTCTCGGGATCTGAACCATACAGCTGACCGCGGAACCGCCGCAATTAGAGACCTTCTGCCGCTGATCCGCCGCGGGTTGCTGACGTCAGCAACCCGAAACTCCACTGTAAGTCTTCTTTTCTTCTTCTCTGCAACCCCAATATCTCCTCTGTAAAATTTGCCTGCAGGATTCTTTGCGCCAAAAATTTATCCCCCTTCCAATAATTGATCTTGTGCAGGACTCTTTGCGCCGCGCTAAAAAAAATTGTTTGCAAGTGATTGTTTACTGCTTTGCATATTTTAATTGACTTTAAGGGGCTTGAACACCAATCAGATTGGGTGGGGATTTCATCACCCTTCCCAGGACCCCAAAAATCACATAAAGCATATTGCATTGACCATCAAGTTAATTAAAAAAGATTAGACTCAGCCTTAAGGACTTCGCGCTCAATAGGACAAAGGAATAGTTGTAGGTATCGACCGTTGATCCTAACCTGACTTTGTGGTGCCTAGGCTAGACAGGTAGGGAAAGGTAACTTTAAAAGGCCCGTCTCACGGTGATTCGTGAGCGAATCCCTCCTTTCTCTACTTGTGCTTACCTGGCCACAATTGGCTGTGAAGAGGTGGTTTGAGGTCCTACTTCTTACCCTTTGGAACAGTTAGGAGCTGTCTAGCTGACCCTAGATCTTGGCTTGATTGTACATTTGTGGTTGATTGAACGTGTGTCTAAGCCTTTTATCGAAAATATTTTTTGCAAAAAGCTCCACATAAAAAAAAACACAAAACAGAAAATTTTTTACAAAAACTTGCAACTTGTCGCTAAGAAATCCGTGCACCCCACATTCTTTTTCTTCTTCTTCTTACATCATGGGTACCCCACCTCCCAAAACTCTTGCCGAACTTTGGTACCCTCATCCAAACATTGCTTCCTACGCGAATTGTTTTGGTCGAATTACGGACGACCCCTCCATGCCCAAAATTTCTTTGAAAGATCGAATAGAAGCGTCTAGGAGAAACAGTTCGACTCCGCAATCCACTTTGTATCAACCGTTTCAACCTTCACCACCTTCTTACATTGATACTTCTTTTTCGAGTCCTGTTGTAACTCCGAAACCCATGTCTATTGCTGAACATATTGAACAATCTCGTAACCGATCTTTCACTCCTTTCAACACTTCCAGTTCTTGGGATCAACAAGTCCATTCAAATTTTTATCCAAATGTTGTTCCTACTCCTGTCCAACCATTCAATTTCTACCAGTCCTACCCGACTTTCGCACCTTCCCTAGACATTGCTTCTACACAACCATTTGGGAGTTTAACGTATCCAAACAACTTTGAATCTTTTACTGAAACCCCTTCACAACCTATGTCTAGTCTGGAAGAGTCGTTGGAAGCTTATATTGTAACGACAAACCAACAGATGAGGAATCTGGATGCGTCCATTGCCGCCCTTATGCAACCTAGTGAACCGGTAGCTAGTTTCCAACTAGCTCCAAATCTTCCAATGTATGATGAGGCGGTTGGACAGAGTGAGAATTTAAGTAGTGAGAGTGAGTTCTACACACTTCCAAATCAAACCTATCCATCCTCAATTGAATCCCACAACTCCGGTTTTCAAACAAGTGTCCCAAATGATTCACCAGTTGAAAATAAAACGTTTAATGAGTTGTGTGACTTTGTAGTGCTTGATTTGCCAGATTGTGAAGGGTCCCTTTCGAGTGAAACCATCACCAATCCTTTCGAACTTTACACCTCCAATCTAGAACCTGAATTAATAAATATCCATGCTTTTGATGAGGTGTCTAAAAATATTGATTTTCACTTGATTGAGGATATTGACGCAGGGAATAATTTGGATGATGAACCCACAGATTTGACTGAATTTTTCTCTCCAATTCATCATCCCGAGTCATTAAATGTTTCTCCCGAACTTCATATGCGTCTTGATTTTGATGATAATTACATGGATGAGATAACTTTTGAGGAGAATTATGAGGATAGTATTGAGGAGAGTATTGAGGATAGTATTGAGGATGAACCAGTTTTGTTTGATGTGTCGGATTTTCCAATTCATCCTCCTGAACCTTTAACTGTTATACTTCCTAAATCACCCTCCCTCCTTTCCATCGTTCCGACCACGCAAAAGATCACGCAGGGAGACTGTGAGCTTGAAAAATTTCTGTTCGATCATAGCAGTTTTGAGCCACTAGTGCGTTCCTCTTTGAATCTGACACGGTTCTCACAACCGATATCGATTACGAGTGTTTCAGTTTTGCGGACGATTTTGAAGACTCACCGCCTGAGTTTGAGTCCTTTGAATTTTCAGATGAGTTAGTTGAACCATCAGACTCGGTTTCTTACAGTCATTTCGAACCATTGATGGAATCCTTCGAGTTCGAGACAGATTACTTAGGTGAGAATAAGACTATCCCTAAATCACTCCCCTTCGTCCTTTCCATCGTTTCGACCGCGCAAGAATCCGTCGCGCTTCAATGTTCAATGGATGGTTTACCAAGTTCAACGTACCCATGTTTTCTTGCGAATCTTGAGGGATTTGACCCCATTTCTCGACAGGTTGATAGATTAGCACAATCGCTTTTAACACATCGGTCATCACAATTTGTGCTAATTTATTCACTCAATTTACACCCTCAAGTTCGTACTACACTTATTTCTCTCTTCCGCCATTCTTCTCTTAATATACCGAGACCATATTCCACCTTTTTTCCCATACGGTCTCGTGTGTTTCTTATTTCTTTTCTCTACACTCCATTCGTTCACCAACCCTACCATTATCACGATAGAATTTTTGAATGGTTGGTGCTAACCTTTGGCCTGTGTAAGGCCTTGTATAGTTTGATTTTTCTCCTCCTTAACTCTGAACTTTAACGCTTAAAACAGTGGAAACACTGTCTCACTTAAGTTTGGGGGGGACCTTTTTGTATATATATTTTGTTTTTCTTTTAACAATAAAAAAATAAACAGTGGAGTGCCGGCAATTTTGACGCTCTTGGTGTAGCCTGACAGTAAGGACACTGTCAAGTTTAAGTTTGGGGGTATACTTGGTAAGCCTTCTTCCTTCGCATTCATGTGTACATTTTTGCATTTGCATACTTATTTTAAAACCCATAAAAATTGAAAAATTTTAAAAATTATAAAAATTGAAAAATTCAATTTTGGCCTTAATTGACTTAAGTTTGCCAAATAGGTTAACTAGCTAGGAACAACTAGATCTTAGACTTAGTAAATTAAAAACCCTAAAAATAACCTTTCTTAAAATTTAACGGTAGAAAGTATATGTCTTTGTAGTTTATTTAGAAATAGGCAAATTTCGAGTTGACTTCTTGGGCTAAGTTAAAACAAAGGAAAAGTATTGATATTTTTATTAAAGTATAAGTTTGAAAAATAATTCCTAGCTTAAGTCTAAATTTTGAAAATATATACCCTACAAATTGCACAAACACGAACCTTGAAACTTGGAATAGTAAAAGAGACCTTGAAATGCTCTTGTCTAAAGTCCTTAGTACGAAGAAAAATAAGATAAAAATACAAGTGTGAATAAAAAGATAAAAAAATGAACACTGCTTTTTGTAATTACTTAAGGCTGCATTAATAGAAAAAATAATTAGCGAGGGTGCTTCATCACCTAGTGCCTTAGACCAACTGGTTTGGGAGTCACTGCTAAAAGCCTTAGGGATTACAAGACTAGGAATTACGCTTTAATGTGCGAATAGATTTTGTAATCGGTTGTTGGTACCTCAAGAAGTATTAACGGTCGCATGAAGAATGTGTGAGCAATTTTATCTAAAAATTCACCAATTGAAAAGTACTTTGGACAATGGACAAGAGTATAATAGCTTGATTTGAATTTCTAAGTGTAGGGGTGATATATACACACAAGTAGGGGTATGTGATTGGGGTTTAGATATGAAATAGGAATGAAGAATAGGACTTATATCTTTAATAGAAATGATAAAAAATTCCTAAGTTGAGATAGAACCCTAGAGGGAAAACTTGAAAGATGCCAAAAGCTAAGTAAATTCATAAGAATATATATAATCTTAAGTTAAATAATAAGGAAGCGTGAAAAATACGGGTGGATAATTTCTGAGTCGAAGATAATATAGTTTCTTGTTAGAAAACCTAATTGGAGAATAAAAGTCGATAGGCCGAATTGATTGGATTTTGTGGGTAGTATCCGCTGAAAACCCTCAGGAGACAATACTCCTCCTACTAGGGACACCTAGAGGTTTAACGGCTTATTGCACGAGCTCAGTGCAACCGCGTTTCCCTGCGAAAGTGAGGCTAGGTCTTTTTCGAGAATAAAACTAGGTTTGCTCGAGGACGAGCAAAAGATAAGTTTGGGGGTATTTGTTCATATCATAATTTTACATTATTATATTCCCCATTCTTAGTCATTTTACAAATAAACAGGTGCTTTTGATCTATGTCTGCTACATAGTTGCAGGTTACAGGTTCTCGGAACAAAAACAGTGAAATTGATGAAAAGACGATGCAAAAGTGAGACTACGACCGACAAATGGAAGAATTTTGATCAAGCCTACAGTTTGGAAAATAAACGAAGATCAATGGACAATTCCACAAAGAACAAAGGCAGCGCAAGGTTCAAGATTTCAACACGAAGCAAGCGGTAAAGTCTACGACATTATTCACTGTGGAAATCTGGAAGAAAAATAGAAGACAATCTGAGAAACCAAGTGAAGAAACAAGAAGAAAAATGCAACTAGAAGCAGCCCAGAAGAAATCAACCAGCAAGCTCCCTACTTGGCCGCGGAATCGCGGCCAAACCTGGCTCTTGGTTAAGTTTACCCAGAGGCAAATCTCCCCTTCAACTGAACCTTAAAATCCAGAGCTATAATGAATGGTTAGTGCTCAGCCAAAGACAAAATGTTGTCAGAGCCCCCAAACCCCTGTTTAGCATTGCTAAATAATAGGGGGGCTGAACCCAAACAAATGATTCAACAATCCAAACAAAGGTCCAACATTTCGAACCTAATTGGACTTAGTCCAAGTTGGCCATAAGTCCTCAATTCAGATTTAACTGAGCCCATGTGCTCATAATCTAATTAATTGATCTTAGTTTCAAATTGGACTACAGATTTCCCAATCAACTTTGGTTCAAAGGTACATCTCTTCACTCCTCTGATATTTGTTGTTGTAATCCTTCAACGTCTTCAGAGAGGTGACGGGTCCCGATAACCAATCATTCCATGGACTGTGGGGTCCTTAAACTCATGGACTATGATGTCCTTAAACTTTATAGACTATGACGTCTTTAAACTGGACTGTGGGGTCCTTAAGCCCATGGACTATGATGTCCTTAACCTCGGATTGTGGGGTCCTTAAGCCCATGGACTATGATGTCCTTAACCTCGGACTGTGGGGTCCTTTAAACCCAAGGACTATGATGTCCTTAACGTCGGACTGTGGGGTCCTTTAAACCCAAGGACTATGATGTCCTTAACCTGGACTGTGGGGTCCTTAAACCCATGGACTATGATGTCCTTAACCTTGGACCGAAATGTCCTTAAATTAACGATGGACCACCATGTCCTTAAACCGGTAATCGACTGCAATGTCCCTAAACTAAACAATTGAGCCCAAATGCTCTTTAGTTGGATCTAAACGATCCCGTTAGGTTGATCTTAGTCTGAAATTAGGCTAACGTATCCTTAACAAACGTTTAAGTTGATCTTAGTCTCAAATGAGACTAACGTACCTTAAACCCAACCCCAAACCCAAATCTAAGAAAATACGGATTTGGACTAATCCACGCCCTACGGGCGACGACATAAATTAGTCTCCGTATACAATCCACGGGCAACCAAAAACAAAATAAACACCCACGACACGAAGTGACCGTCTGGAGAAGGAGAAAGTGGTTACCGCGATGCGGTAGCGTAATTAACTGCAGGGGCTTGCGCCTGCAAGGAAAAGCGTCCCCACAATCAAAAACCCCTCAATGAGGGGAATCCGACGAAATCTGCTACATCGGCCGCATCCATTTAAACCTTCGATACATGGCGTCATAAATCAACTTGGCATCTTCGGAGAGGTGGACGGATAGCACCAAATAGCATCTGCCCCCAAATTCAGGCAAGACGAACCTACACGGTCCCGTCTCTGCGTTTCGGAGGAGAACAGGCACCAACAACCTCAAACCCATTGAGATTCACATGCTTCAGGAGCCAGCCTTCAGATCAAATCTCAGTCGTCCATCGCCACCATCAGCAGATCAACGGAAGGTAACATCTCGACGCGACTCAGCACACGTCAGCTGGCACCGTCTGTAGGAACCCTTGATTCCACAAAAACAAAAGTTCATCTTCCAATCTTGCTCTAATGGCGAGCGATCATCACGATGATCCCAGCACCAGCCGCCGCCTCCCCCTCAACGGAGGCACGGAAGAACCTCCTCCGCCGAATGCCATCAACGGCCTTGCCGGCCGGATAGACTGACTCGCGTCTGTCGTAGAGGTGCTCATCCGTGTCCAAACGGCAGGGCAAGTTCCCCAGGTCGCCGCTTCTCCGCCTCGAGACCGGGACCCCTACAGGGGGGAGAGAAGACTTCGCACGCGTTGGCACTGCCGACTACCGCCTCGCTACATCCTATGGCCGCAGATCTCCCGGGCCAGTACCTTCTGTGACTCGTTGGGCACCCCACAGTTCAACACCGAGGACCGCCGCCAGAGCTCCTCGCCCTGAGATCCTCCGCGCACCTGTCCCTCCCGAGGAGATGTCGGTCATCTCTCCTGTTACCAGGCATGACTGACACCCCCTCCCTCGACGGGGTCATGCGGACGGGACTCGCCACGGCGGCTTGAAGACTACCTTGCCGGGGGATCTAAGGAACCTCATTGAGAGGAACCGGGGCCGCGGCCAGACACAGGCCTCCAACAGCAGAGGCCAGGGATCAGGATGTGCCAAGTCATCAGGGTACCACGTTCAACTTGACACCCTCGAGAAGAAGATCGAGGGTATGCATCGGGAAGGCCACCGATGGAGCGACGGGGTTAACTACGCCGCCGACTCGCTCACCAAACCATTCACCGAGGAGCTGCTCGTCGTCCACGTCTCCTTTCACAACAATCCCCTGAAGGTCTCTGTAACCCTTCGAAAATCGTTTAGGCAGTTTTTCGGTAATCGGCTAATTTTTCAGCTTTTTCCGTAAAAAGTCAAAATAGGTATTTTTCATTGTAGACCTAATTATACAAAATTTAGATAAGATATTACTATAATTTTGTCACTAAAATTTCACTTATAATTATCTAGTTAAATAAAAAAAATTCGTAATTAATTATTTTTTATTATTATTTTAAGCCTTTTTAAATACATTAAATTAGTGATAAATACAAATTTAATTAGGTAAATTTCATAATTAGGAGTCTTTATAAGCTAAAATATGGTGTTAATAAAATTGTATCATGGCTTGCAAATTTTTGGTTTTAGGGTTGGAAATTTTATGAAAAAATGAATTAAAATGAGGCTTTTTGTGAAAATATTGATGTGAAAGCATTAAATGATAACATATGATGTTTTATTGACCTAGAAACTTCTCCAAAAATCCCTCACCTCCCTCCTCAAGCTGCAGCCGACCCCAACCTGCAGGAAATCCCTTCACTTCTCATTCTTTCTTGCTTCTTTTCTTGCTAAAAAATTCAATAAAAATTCACAATTTCCATTTCAATTCAAAGCCAAACCCTAATCCAATCTCTCTTCAACCCAAATTAGTTCAAAAACTTGATGAAAGGAGGATTTCTTGGTGACTTGATCATGCTAGGATTCAATTGGTGAGGTAAAAATTCTAAACTAGTTTGCTAACTTATAGTTTATTTGTGCTAAAATCTAATTTTGAAGTATTAATTTAGTTGTAAATCCTTGTTCATGAAAAATCAAGAATGGGTTTTGATGTTAAATTAGGGTTTGAAGCATGGTTGTTAGATTTAAGTTAGGGTTTGGTTATCTAATTGATTGGAGTGGTTAATTGTGTTATGATATGCTCGCTAAATCGATTAAACTTCGATGTTCGCATCAAATCGGTATTGAATTTGCTTACTAGATTTTTACGAAAATTAGAATGCGATCAAATTGTGTTATGTTAGCGATATAATTAGCTTCGTATAGGACTATTAGAGTGCGTGAATGCGGGGTTTCGTCTAGTCGGGTTGTAGTTTTGTCGATTTCCCCGAAATGACGATTCTAGTTAAAGGTTAGCGATTTTCGTGCGTTTTTCCGCGTACCGAGTGCATGCTATGATTAATTCGAGAGCGTTGATAATTGTATATTGTGACTTGCATCATTTTAGGTTTTGTAATCTTATGCTTGGGGTTGTGCAATATAGGATCGGTCGGGGAAACATCGGACACGGCACGAAAAGGCAAGGCGGTGGCCGGATCGGATTAGCGGGGATTTCAGGTGAGTAGATGTATTCATCTATGGGGGAATCGTCTGGATGGCGCGATGCGCCCCCTAGTTAGGATTTCCTTATCTCTTGTAAGATTCATGTTGTTAGTTAGCTTACCCCTTCATCGACATTGCATACCCTTACAGTTAATAATATGCTAGATTGCATGGATATTCATATGCACATATGCGATAACACTTCGTAGGGCACGAACACCATTACCATTGGCATCTGTTGCACGCGCACTATTCATGTGACACACACGCCTTTGGTAATTTCCATGCCACGTGCACTAGAAAACCTGTTTAACTTAATATCGCCATTTGCATTCATACATGATATATGAAATTGCATAGCATGCATATACCTCGCATTATCATCATATTTACATAGATTCTAGCTAAAATTCACATCATATACATTGATATCATAGACATTTATTATATATATAACATGTGAACATTATGATTTTCTTGAGGATTTCAGTATTTCTGCGATTTCTGGATTTTTAGGGAAAACCGCAGGAATTTAACAAAAGATTATATTCATCATTTTTAAAACAAAGTTGCGGTTTTCTCGTGATGTATGTGTCGTCCACCATGAGTTTTCATGTTTTCTGTTGGATTTCGAGACCCGATTCGAGGAGTGGATGAACCGTCTCGGGTACATGGTGGGCCCGGTATGGTACCCCGGGGCAAGAAGATCGAGTTGTAGACGATGAGCCTGGCAGGGGAAGACTACCTACCGGTGATGTCTGGCGCGGCGGATATCCGGAGGATACCGACCGTTGTCGTGAGATTTATGATATGGGCCGATCCGGACTGACGGAGCCCGATATTGAGACAGATATGATTCCTATTTGGTGTCGATGCTTGACACGGGTTTTCAGATGATTTCTTGATGGTATTTAGCTATTTTACAGATATTCATGTTCTAAAGTTAAGAATTCAATACCCTTAGTATTTAAAACACTTAAAGACTTAATAATGACATTGCATACCTGTGCATGCATACTAGAGATATTATATCACATATGGACATGCATGTTGTGGTGCATTGCGTGCATTCTTACGATTGCCTTATTAGATGTTATATTTACTCACGAGCTGGCAACTCACCCCCGTTGTGCCACAGTGTCTTGCAGGTCGGACCCGTCAGTCTTGTAGCGGCGGGTTATCTTATCATCAGCCCATTTTGCTCAGACTCGCGACATCGCCCGTAGGTGGGTTGCGAGCACACTTTATTTCTTTTTGCTTTATCATTGTATCTAGTATTCTCCATCTACCACTTTAGATTCTATATGCGACCTAGTGATGAGACCGAGAGATTTGTATATTTGTGGTTTCTTTTGGGTCGGGCTCACTTGAGCCGACGTGTGTTTTCTGGTATTTTGCGTTTCTTTATGCTCTTTTCTTGATATTACTATTATATTGCATGTGGTTGTGATCCGCCTTGGGCGAAGAGCTAGCTCCCGCTTGGGGATGCCATTTTTATGATTACAGGTTTATTATCTTGTTGTACCCATTTTGGGGGATAGAAAATACAGGGAAGACTCTGCCGAAATTTTCAGAAATTTATGATGTTTTTAAAAAGGGATTCTTTGCAACTTAATTGATTTGAAAATCGTTTTCATTAAAGGTTTCCTTCACTCTCTTTTGATTTTGGTTTAGATTTTTCTGGGCTTTGGCTGACTTAGGTTACGGTACGCCTTTAGACTTCTCGTAATCTAAGTGTCAGTCGCGTTCCGTACTTTCGGGTCGTGACAAAGTTGGTATCAGAGCGTAGGTTTTACCTTTCTGAGTGTAGGACGACCTTGGTAGATGGAGTAGGTGCCTTAAGCAGAGTGGCGTAGCGTGGGTATGATCCGCGGCATACTTACGATACGGTACTCCGCCTAAGTGACCTTAGGACATAATTGCTTGTATTTCCTTTCTTGATTCCTTGCATTCCTTGATTCAATTGCAATGTCCTTATCATTCCTATTTCTTATTCCAGCTTCGATGCCGCCAAAGACTACGAGAGCTCAGCGGGCTGCCGATAGGGATGAGATTCGAGCGGGCTCGTCTGAGGCGAGGATCGAGCGGGAGGATACGCCTACCCCTCAGGGTCATACTGATCCGCCTTATCCAGACCGTATTGCCAGATTAGAGGCCGGCATGCAAGAGTTGTGGCAGATGATGGGATCTTTAGTTGAGTCCAGCCGGGTAGAGATCCGAGGACGTTCCTTCCACCGCACAGACCACGATCGTACCTGCTGCACAGATGGTCACTCCTGCTGCTACTACGGAGACTATCCCTGTTTCACTACAGGAGTTCATGAGATTGAGACCTCCAGCTTTTACCGGTACAGATGCGACAGAGGACCCACAGGCATTTCTCGATAGGATGGCTCGGATTTGCCGTTCGTTGAGATGTTCTGATGATAGATTGGTGGAGTTTGCGAGTTTTCGTCTGGAGGGTCTTGCCCAGACATGGTACGACTCACTAGAGAGAGGCCGAGCTGCAGGTCTGCCTTCTATGACCTGGGATGAGTTTACAGCTGCATTTCTTGCCCGTTTTCTTCCGGAGAGTGTCCGAGATGCTCGAGCCCGTAGTTTTGAGTCTTTGCGCAAGACTCCTGGGATGACAATGTCGGAGTATGATATACAGTTTACCCAGTTGTCTCGATATGCTCCGTACCTAGTCGACACAGAAGAGAAGAGAATAAAGAGGTTTGTACGAGGGCTTGATACACAGCTATTCCTTGCCATCGGCACCCAGCACTTTGATACATACGCTGCCGCGATGGATGGAGCCTTACTTTTGGAGGAGCGTATTTCTGAGACTCCGATCGTTTCTGGGCCGAAGAGGATCCGTACTGATACGCCAGCTCAGCGGCAAATGGGTAGACACCGCAATAGATTATTTCCGGGAGATGGTGGAGGCAGAGGATTGAGACGAGGTCAGTTATTTGGTTCATATCCACAGACCCAGCAGTCGTCGCCAGGATGTTTTCGGTGTGGGAGTCAGTACCACCGTGTCAGAGACTGTACCATGGGACGTCCCGGCGCGGCGACAGTCCCGTATGTGACTTTACCACCATCACCACCTTCTCAGAGAGCTTTACTTCCTACTCCTGACGATGCTCCACGTCAATCAGATGCTTCTAGAGGCCGTGGGCGTGGCGGTCCAGTTCCGAGAGGACGAGGCGACAGAGGCAGAGGCAGAGGCCGAGGTAGAGGCAGAGCACAGCCAGCTATTAGTGGTGGACAGGCCCGAGTGTTCGCGTTGACTCCTCAGGATGCACAGGCATCCAATGTCGTCGTGACAGGTACTCTACCAGTATGTTCTTTTGATGCACGGGTATTATTTGATCCAGGCTCCACACATTCCTATGTTTCCACGTATTTTGCACCGAGGTTGGGCCGAGAGTCTTCTCCGTTAGATCAGCCGCTTGTCGTTATTACCCCGGTAGGCGAGTCTTTTGTTACCCGTTTTGTGTACCGATCGTGTTCCGTTCGTATCGGGGAGAGAGATTCTTTAGTAGATTTGATTCTCCTCGATATGCTAGACTTTGACGTTCTTCTTGGTATGGACTGGCTAGCCACCTGTTATGCATCCGTGGACTGCCGTGAGAAAGCAGTCAGATTCAGTTTTCCTGGTGAGCCGGTTCTTATTATTCAGGGAGATCGTAGCGCTACCCTTCCCAGCTTGATTTCTTCTCTTCGCGCTGGTCAGCTCTTAAGGAAAGGGTGTCAGGGATTCTTAGCATATATTTGTGATACTAGCTCCACAGAGGTTCCGTTGGACCAGGTCCCTGTTGTGAGAGAGTTTCCTGATGTATTTCCTGACGAGCTGCCTGGTCTGCCACCAGAGCGCGAGATTGAGTTCTGTATTGACTTGATCCCTGGCACGGGGCATATTTCTATACCTCCTTATCGGATGGCCCCGGCAGAGCTGAGAGAGCTAAAGGATCAGTTACAGGACTTGCTGGACAAAGGGCTTATCCGACCGAGTGTGTCACCTTGGGGTGCTCCCGTCCTGTTTGTTAAGAAGAAGGACGGAAGTATGCGTTTATGCATTGATTATCGTCAGCTGAACCGGGTTACTGTGCGGAACAGGTATCCCCTACCCCGCATTGATGACTTATTCGATCAGCTCCAGGGTGCAGGGTTTTTCTCGAAGGTTGATTTACGGTCAGGTTATCACCAGTTGCGGGTTCGGAAGGAGGATATTCCGAAGACCGCCTTCCGTACTCGATATGGTCATTATGAGTTCTTAGTGATGTCGTTCGGGCTCACCAATGCCCCGGCTGCATTTATGGATTTGATGAACCGCGTATTTGTTAGTGTATATGCCCTAGAGGCCATTACTGTATCATACTAGTATGTATATTACTTAATGGAAGCTTGGGATATTCACCTTGTATTGACAATCTTGCTCAAAATAGTAGTATGCTACTTGGTTTGTTTCTACTTCAATGTGTACATGTGTTTATTTTTGTATATCGCCTATACACATTAGTAGAGCCCTTAGGATCTTTGCTTGATTACCAGCGATGTGATGGCCGTCACACTAGTGGGGCTGGGTAATCTATAAGCACATCCTTATGCAGGTCCCTGGTCGCAGGACTATCGAGACAGGGCATCGATACTCCGGAGTAGACCAGCGCATGCGCTTCTCATCCCAGTGTGGGAGACGGTCTGTCCCACAGCCGTCAGTACGTCGTACTTGAGATAGTATGCGGGTGCTCGTTAGGTTACGGGTACACTGGACAGGACTCGTCGGGAACTGACTAGTTGGTATTATACCTATCGTCAGTTATCAGTTCCCAGGTGACATGAGTACAGCTTAGTCCGCTGACTTGACACTGTCACTCCGCCTCGAGTGTGTTCCCACTGTACTTTGATCACTACCCTACCACGGCTCAAAGGAGTCGTGCAAACAGGTAGTGGTTGGGTGCAGTCCCGAAGCACTTGGAGGCAGTGACGGTTAGACAGGATTCGTCTCTCCCGGTATTGGGGGTTGACATCGCGCTGTGTCTAGGAGAGCCATTACACGAGTAGTCTCTGGCCAGGGCAAACGAGATATACTGGTAGGTTTCCAGTGTTATCTCAGGGTGTATTGGGCTTCACTCCGGCACGACTTGTACCGCTATTGGGGGACTGACGTTTACCGCCCCCTAGGCCCGCCATGCGATGTATCAGACGAACAGACCGGACTGTATGGAGAATGTCACACTCAGGCTCAGTAGGAGTTCAGATGGGTTTCGCCTCGTCGGTCTTCTTGTCGGCATTACCTGGGGACCGTTACGCACAGCTAGTGCCGCTTGCGGTCTGTGGTTAAACCCACTGCCAGCGTAGTGTCGAGTCTTTAGAGTCCCACACAGAAAGCTTTTCGCCTTTAGGCAAAAGAGTAGAGGTCGCATGGTATTGCGACAGGTCGCATGGTTTTGCGACAGGGTTCGGTCACATCCGTGCACTTGTGCACGTACAGTGTCCGGGCAGTTTACACTAGCGGGCTTTGGTTTAAGCCAGATCCTAGTGTACCTTATGGGATTGGATTTATCCAGTTTGCATTCGTGTTTCTAGGAACGCGGATGCGGGTGTGTATGCACAAATGACAGGGAGGCAGAGGCAGCGGATTCTCATTAGGGTTGTTGACAGTTGACCGTTGACTTTTTGACTTTATGCTCAACCCTAATGAGAATATGATATGTGATTAACTATTATATTAATTAAGTATTATGGTGATATGGTTGTTGACTTGTTGACTTTTGTTGACTTGTTGACTTTGGTGACTTGTTGACTTTTGTTGACTTGTTGACCGGTTGACTAGGCTTGACTAGTTGACCATCATGATAACCATGGTTATCATTTCATGCCAAAGACTTTTTCTTGCTTGTTCATTTGAGTAAAATGAGTGCATGACATGATAAGGTTATGGTTACTTCAACCATCACATAAGACTTTTGTTGATATGATGAGTTATCATTGCTTTGGATTATGAGAGGGTGAAAGACAAAAGAGTTGCTCATTCTTTCTTGCTCATTCTCTCTCTTGTTCTTGAGCTCTCCTCTTGCTCTCACCCTCAACCTCTTGCTCCCTCTCTTGATCTATGGTTCTCTTGTCTCATGAGTTGAGAATCAAGAACCATAGATAAAATCCCATTCTAAATCATCTCTACTCATTCTAGTTCACTAGGTTTAGCAAACCAAGTGAACTAGTTTCTTCAAAGAACGAAGAAGGAGCTAAAGGTTGGAGCTTTCAAGTGGATCTATCTTCGGCGTACGGAGACAACGAGAAGGAGCCATCGAACCACCATCGGAGCTTGAAGAGAAGGAGTTCAAGTTTAGGTATAACCATCCTCATCCGAGTAGCTAAATATCTTTAGCTTAGTATGCTAGTTTTAGTTTAGGTAACGATCCCGACCATAGTTTAGTCCATGTTGCCTCTTGCGATAAAAATTCGTTTTTTATACCGTTTCCGCCTCCCCGTAAGAACCGGGGGTCGCAACGTGGACTTACAGTGGTATCAGAGCCTAACTAAACTTAAACTAGCTTGGTAGTGAAGTGTAACGAAGTTCGGAACCGGAAAAATCCAAAAACCAAACTTTACAAAAACCTGAGTTTCTGTTGAAATATTTTCTGGTCAAAATGAAAAAATTTATACTTGTAAATTCGGCTCAGGGTTTTGTGTGAACACCCAAGAAAAACGATACAGTGATTCGTCTAAACTGCCGCCCTTCCGCCGCGTGAGCCTTCTTAGCCGCCGCGGAACCGCCGCGAGTTGTTGTCTTCTCTGCATCGTTTTTCGTGCAGTGTGTGTCTGTGTTGGTTTTGGGATTTTTGGAATATATTATATGTGCCCAGATTTTCCAGAAAAGAAATTTCCTTTTGGGGTCCTATAATTCCGTATTTTTTCCGAACTTCACTGCACTTTGACTATGATGGTTATATCTGTAATGTTTGCATGTATTGAACGTCGGCTTATCGCTATAAGTCGATTGGTCGGGGTTATACATGATCTGTAATGTGCTGGAATGTGTATATAAATATGTTGGATTTACGCGGGTGAATAGCCGGGGGTTGTGAGACGAGAGTTTTCTTTTCTTGCAATTCATGTAAATTTGTAAATTGATGTAATAATTATTTGTATGGCCGCACAACCGGGAAGGGGTTGTAGCCGTCATTGTATAATTTCTTTTTACTGTTTTTGCTCCTAGGATAGACCCATGGAGGGGTGCACAAACTACCGGGTATGCCGAAGTGTCGAGTGGCCTACTCATGGAGTTGAGGGAGGTTGCTACGCTTCGGGTACTTGGCGGGTAGTTTGCCGCACCCGTAGGGGTCTCGGGTGGGGTTTTGGCTATTCACCGCGACCGTGTTATCTGTTTTTGTTACAGGCTCGTACAAATTACAGATTGCTAGTATATCCAATGTATTTATCTGTGATCTGAAATGTTTATCATTGCAGTATATCTATATATGATATTATTTAGGCGTTGCTTATGTTTTACAGACGCGCTAGCCCAGCCCCCGCTCTGTCGTTAGTTAAGTAACCTAACGGGTAATGACGGGGCCCCGTGGCGAATGCGAATGGCATAAGCGTACGTCATATTTTGGTTGTTTTCTGCAATGGTAGGATTAATTGATGGGACGCATTAAAAGAACTAATGCAAGAATATCACGCATTAAAAGAACTAATGCAAGCAAAACATGCATTAAAAGAACTAATGCAAGAAAATAAACCAAGTATAAGTCGTTGGAACATTTTCGAAAAACCACTCGGTTCTTTTCAAAACAAACTTTTAAAATGCGGAGTTTGAGCCACTCCATTTAAAAGCTATCTCGTTCCATCGACTAAATCAAGTTCACTACGTTCACGGTTTCGCCAAAACCATTCGTAGCCCTCCGTCGTTTCATATGAATATTCAACAGTATTCAAGCTGTGTTTGTTGGCCTTAGTCAAGGCACAGTGTTTGGTAGCTGGTGGGTATTCATATGTTGCATAGATAGAATGCGTTGGTTTGGGACAGTCGTATTACCTTGTTGGCCTTAGTCAAGGGTATATACGGGTGGATTCAAATTAACCTGGACAACGACGGGTAGAACTTGACATGTGACTTATGATTTGTTGGCCTTAGTCAAGGTCATAAGAGCATGGGGCAAAAATATACATCGGGAGTTTCATAAGCACTGAAACTTGCTAGATTTGCATACCATTTGGAGTGTGATGATTCTGGTAGGATTCCTTCAGTTTCTTCACGCGATGATATTTGGATCCCGATCCTACTGTGAGTATATGCTACTCCTCGGGAAATTTCTCACTAAACGATCAATGCTATAAACCTAGTAGGTGCCTAGAAAGGTGTTAGCGGGGCTACGCCCCCAGGGAAAAGAGGTTCTTTAATTAAGGAACTTCGCGAAAGCGTTGGAAAACCTCCCTCGAAGTACCGACACCGGCCTGGCTGAACGGTTAAGCAAGTATTGTGCGGTGGGATTGATCCCGACTAATTCTTCCTTTATGGTTTGAGGAGGGATTCGAGAAACAGTGGGAGCCATCCTGTTTAGACAAACTAAAAACCACTCTAAACTTGCAAGAGCATCATGCTGAGTGTTTCTTCTTCTCTCTCTTAATTGCAGCGACCCTGTGACCGCACCTAGGTTACATCTAGATAAAAATATGACTGAACCTGACTGTTATGACTGGCAAAGGTCTGTCCAGATGTCCATTGCCCATGACAAGCTGGGACACCTCTTAACTAATCAAATCCCTGCTGTCTCAGGTCCAGTTTCCTCTGTCACGGATGTTCACATCCGCAGGACACCGGAAAAGGATTGTGCGAAAGCCAAGTGCCTCGTGTTAGCCTCAGTTAATGGTGCAAACCAGAGGCAGCACGAGAAGATGGACTCAGTTTCTATCTTCCTCCATAACAAAGTTTTATATGGAGAGCAATCTCGTATCGCAAGATATGAGACCTCGAACGAATTGCTTCAAGCGAGGTTGGCTGTCGGGTCATCTGTAGGGGGCAACGTCCTTACAGAGACCAGCTATTTTAAGCTCACGGACCTGGAGACCACGTTGGAGAATGGGTCAAGTACTGACCTAATTCTACAGTCCCTGCCCTCTGCTTATACCCTGAAAGAAACCAGGGAAGAAAAAGGAAAAACAAGGGCAAAAGTTTCGGGACTGGATATGATTAAAGAGGGACGTTCCTATTGTAACGGGAATGAACTATGGCAGAGAGATTGCAGGGCTTGTAAAGCCAGTAGCCAGAATTCGAAGCATGTTGTGGCTTCGGCTTCGAGTGTGTTTATAATTGAGAACTGTTTGTCAGTTAACCCTACTTCCTGGGTATTGGATACCGGATCAGGATCTCATATCTGTAATTCGTTACAGGGTCTGAGAAACCGTGGGGTTATCAGGAAAGGTGATATGACTCTCAGGGTTGCTAACGGAATGAGCATGGATGCTGTATCCGTAGGGGAATATCACCTAGGACTGACAACTGGGCAGATATTGATTCTGCGTGACTGTTTGTATGTACCAGGTGCGACTTGTAACATCATATCTGTATCCTTACTTTCTAAGGAAGGATATGATTTTGCTTTTGTAAGCGATGTAGTAAACATCCACCTAAATCAAGCACTGATTGGGTCAGGTACATTAAATAACGGTATATACGTATTGAATCAAGCTCAGATATTCAGTGTCCAGAACACACTTAAAAGAAAGTCTCCAGAATTAAATCAGGCTTTCTTATGGCATTGTAGACTGGGTCACATCAATGAGACACGGTTGACTAAGTTACATAAAGAAGGATACTTGGATCCGTTCGAGTACCAGTCTTATGCCACTTGTGAATCTTGTCTCATGGGAAAGATGACAAAGACTCCGTTCACTGGACACGGAGTAAGAGCGAGCGAGCTCTTGGGACTTATACACAGTGACGTGTGTGGTCCAATGTCTACACATGCGCGAAGCGGTTATTCATACTTCATTACTTTCACAGATGATTTCTCTAGGTTTGGACATGTCTTCTTAATGAAGCACAAATCCGAGGCCTTTGAGAAATTTCGAGAATATAAGAATGAAGTAGAAAAACAAACAGGCAAAAGTATCAAGATCCTAAGATCGGATCGAGGTGGTGAATACTTGAGTGCCGAGTTTCTGGACTACTTAAAAGAGAATGGAATTCTCTCTCAGCGTACTCCTCCATACACACCACAACACAACGGTGTATCGGAAAGAAGGAATCGAACCCTACTAGATATGGTTCGTTCCATGATGAGTAAGGCTGAGTTACCGCGATCTTTCTGGGGTTATGCACTGGAAACAGCTGCACATCTCTTGAACCAAGTTCCTACTAAGACAGTGCCTACCACACCATACCAGATGTGGAGTGGGAAGAAACCCTGTCTTAAATCCTTTAAGACATGGGGATGTCCGGCTTTTGTAAAAAAGCAGCATGCGGACAAGCTCGAGGCACGCTCAGTACAGTGCAAGTTTGTGGGATACCCAAAGAACTCCAAAGGGTATCTTTTCTATTACGCAGAGGAGCAAAAAGTCCTTGTTTCTCGTCATGCCCGCTTCATGGAAACTGAGTTTTTAGAAAATCAGATAAGTGGGAGCGCAATAGAACTGGAAGAAATTCCAGAACCACAAGCTATTACTGAAACCTTAGTAGAACCAGAAGGTTCAGGGGAACCGGACATTCCTACGCCGCTCCGCAGGAGTAGTAGGCAGTCTCATCCGCCCGAGAGATACTACGGTTTTCTCATAGACGGGGATAGAGAGGATTGCATCATAGATTATGATGAGCCTACTAGCTTCCAGCAAGCCATTCAGAGCGGTGACTCGGTAAAATGGCTGGATGCAATGCGGACCGAGATGGAGTCCATGTACACCAACAAAGTTTGGACTTTGGACTTTGCTCCAGAAGGGGTAAAACCCGTAGGCTGCAAATGGATCTTCAGAAAGAAGATTGGTGTAGATGGGCAGGTTGAAACCTATAAGGCTAGGCTCGTTGCAAAGGGTTTTCGTCAAAGACCTGGTTTGGACTATGACGAGACTTTTTCTCCGGTAGCCATGCTTAAATCCATTCGGATCCTTCTTGCCATTGCTGCCTTCCACGATTATGAGATCTGGCAGATGGACGTTAAGACGGCTTTTCTAAATGGAAATTTAGAAGAGTGCGTCTATATGGATCAGCCAGAGGGATTCAATCAGAGTGGGAGCAGCGGTAAAGTGTGCAAGTTGCTCAAGTCCATCTATGGACTTAAGCAGGCATCGCGGAGTTGGAACATCTGCTTTGATGATACTGTCAAAGAATTCGACTTTGTCAAAAACCCAGATGAACCATGCATTTACAGTAAGATTGTAGGGAGAAATGTGGTATTCCTCGTCTTGTACGTCGATGACATTCTCCTAATAGGAAATGATATTCCTATGCTACAGTCAGTCAAAGGATTCTTGTCACAGAGGTTCTCCATGAAGGACCTGGACGATGCCAACTACATTCTGGGGATCCAGATCTATCGTGATAGATCTAAAAGGATGTTGGGACTTTCACAGTCAAGGTACATCGACACCATACTGAAACGATTCAGTATGGAAGATTCCAAGCGCGGTAATCTACCGGCTTGTCACGGAATCACCCTCTCCAAAGAGATGTCTCCCAAGACTGATTTGGAAAGGGCTCGCATGTCATCAATACCCTACGCATCTGCGGTAGGCTCTATTATGTATGCGATGTTATGTACCAGACCAGATGTAGCATACGCATTGAGCGTTGTAAGCCGGTATCAGTCAGACCCAGGGGAGAAACACTGGATAGCAGTAAAGAACATTCTCAAGTACCTGAGAAGGACTAAGGAGATGTTCTTGGTGTATGGCGGAAAAGACCTCCAGATTGAGGCCTTTGCTGACTCCAGCTTCCAGAGTGACAAGGATGACTCCAAGTCCATGTCGGGTTATGTCTTTACCCTCAATGGAGGGGCGGTTTGCTGGAAGAGTTCCAAGCAGGAAACCGTTGCTGACTCAACCATGGAAGCGGAGTACATAGCTGCTTGCGATGCCGCAAAGGAAGCTGTCTGGATGAAGAAGTTCCTCACGGAACTTCAGGTGGTTCCTACCAGTGTTGATCCAATACCGCTGTATTGTGACAACAACGGCGCTATAGCTTTAGCGAAGGAACCAAGGTCCCATCAGAAGTCCAGGCACATTTTGAGGCGGTTCCACCTGATCAGGGAGATCATTGATCGCCAGGAGATCGAGGTAAAGAGAGTAAAATCAGAAGATAACACTGCAGATCCATTCACCAAGGCCTTGCCCCAGACTCAGTTCGAGCGGCTGATCGAGATGATAGGTCTTCGATACGCCAGTACATGGCCTTAGTGCAAGTGGGAGATTGTTAGTGTATATGCCCTAGAGGCCATTACTGTATCATACTAGTATGTATATTACTTAATGGAAGCTTGGGATATTCACCTTGTATTGACAATCTTGCTCAAAATAGTAGTATGCTACTTGGTTTGTTTCTACTTCAATGTGTACATGTGTTTATTTTTGTATATCGCCTATACACATTAGTAGAGCCCTTAGGATCTTTGCTTGATTACCAGCGATGTGATGGCCATCACACTAGTGGGGCTGGGTAATCTATAAGCACATCCTTATGCAGGTCCCTGGTCGCAGGACTATCGAGACAGGGCATCGATACTCCGGAGTAGACCAGCGCATGCGCTTCTCATCCCAGTGTGGGAGACGGTCTGTCCCACAGCCGTCAGTACGTCGTACTTGAGATAGTATGCGGGTGCTCGTTAGGTTACGGGTACACTGGACAGGACTCGTCGGGAACTGACTAGTTGGTATTATACCTATCGTCAGTTATCAGTTCCCAGGTGACATGAGTACAGCTTAGTCCGCTGACTTGACACTGTCACTCCGCCTCGAGTGTGTTCCCACTGTACTTTGATCACTACCCTACCACGGCTCAAAGGAGTCGTGCAAACAGGTAGTGGTTGGGTGCAGTCCCGAAGCACTTGGAGGCAGTGACGGTTAGACAGGATTCGTCTCTCCCGGTATTGGGGGTTGACATCGCGCTGTGTCTAGGAGAGCCATTACACGAGTAGTCCCTGGCCAGGGCAAACGAGATATACTGGTAGGTTTCCAGTGTTATCTCAGGGTGTATTGGGCTTCACTCCGGCACGACTTGTACCGCTATTGGGGGACTGACGTTTACCGCCCCCTAGGCCCGCCATGCGATGTATCAGACGAACAGACCGGACTGTATGGAGAATGTCACACTCAGGCTCAGTAGGAGTTCAGATGGGTTTCGCCTCGTCGGTCTTCTTGTCGGCATTACCTGGGGACCGTTACGCACAGCTAGTGCCGCTTGCGGTCTGTGGTTAAACCCACTGCCAGCGTAGTGTCGAGTCTTTAGAGTCCCACACAGAAAGCTTTTCGCCTTTAGGCAAAAGAGTAGAGGTCGCATGGTATTGCGACAGGTCGCATGGTTTTGCGACAGGGTTCGGTCACATCCGTGCACTTGTGCACGTACAGTGTCCGGGCAGTTTACACTAGCGGGCTTTGGTTTAAGCCAGATCCTAGTGTACCTTATGGGATTGGATTTATCCAGTTTGCATTCGTGTTCCTCGGAACGCGGATGCGGGTGTGTATGCACAAATGACAGGGAGGCAGAGGCAGCGGATTCTCATTAGGGTTGTTGACAGTTGACCGTTGACTTTTTGACTTTATGCTCAACCCTAATGAGAATATGATATGTGATTAACTATTATATTAATTAAGTATTATGGTGATATGGTTGTTGACTTGTTGACTTTTGTTGACTTGTTGACTTTGGTGACTTGTTGACTTTTGTTGACTTGTTGACCGGTTGACTAGGCTTGACTAGTTGACCATCATGATAACCATGGTTATCATTTCATGCCAAAGACTTTTTCTTGCTTGTTCATTTGAGTAAAATGAGTGCATGACATGATAAGGTTATGGTTACTTCAACCATCACATAAGACTTTTGTTGATATGATGAGTTATCATTGCTTTGGATTATGAGAGGGTGAAAGACAAAAGAGTTGCTCATTCTTTCTTGCTCATTCTCTCTCTTGTTCTTGAGCTCTCCTCTTGCTCTCACCCTCAACCTCTTGCTCCCTCTCTTGATCTATGGTTCTCTTGTCTCATGAGTTGAGAATCAAGAACCATAGATAAAATCCCATTCTAAATCATCTCTACTCATTCTAGTTCACTAGGTTTAGCAAACCAAGTGAACTAGTTTCTTCAAAGAACGAAGAAGGAGCTAAAGGTTGGAGCTTTCAAGTGGATCTATCTTCGGCGTACGGAGACAACGAGAAGGAGCCATCGAACCACCATCGGAGCTTGAAGAGAAGGAGTTCAAGTTTAGGTATAACCATCCTCATCCGAGTAGCTAAATATCTTTAGCTTAGTATGCTAGTTTTAGTTTAGGTAACGATCCCGACCATAGTTTAGTCCATGTTGCCTCTTGCGATAAAAATTCGTTTTTTATACCGTTTCCGCCTCCCCGTAAGAACCGGGGGTCGCAACGTGGACTTACAGTATTCAGGCCGTATCTCGATCAGTTCATCATTGTGTTCATTGACGACATCTTGGTTTATTCTCGGAGCCGGGAGGAGCATGAGCAGCACTTACGTATCACCTTGCAGACTTTGAGGGAGCATCAGCTGTTCGCCAAATTCTCCAAGTGCGCATTCTGGCTAGACAGTGTCGATTTCTTGGGTCATGTGGTGACGAGAGATGGTATTTGTGTGGACCCGAAGAAGATCGAGACAGTTCAGCGTTGGCCTAGACCAGTATCAGTTACAGAGGTTCGTAGCTTTCTAGGTCTGGCCGGCTATTATCGACGTTTTGTCCAGGATTTCTCCCGCATTGCTGCACCTTTGACCGGGTTGACCCGGAAGGGGGTTCCTTTTGATTGGACCCAGGCATGTGAGGATAGTTTCCAGCAGTTGAAGAGTCGTCTGACTACTGCACCAGTGTTAGCATTGCCTTCAGGATCAGGCGGGTTCGTGGTATATTGTGATGCTTCTAGAGTGGGGCTGGGATGTGTATTGATGCAGCACGACAGAGTTATTGCGTATGCTTCTCGGCAGCTGAAGAAATACGAGCAGAACTACCCCACACATGATTTAGAGATGGCTGCAGTGGTATTTGCACTTAAGATCTGGAGACATTACCTATACGGTGAGTCGTGCCAGATATTCACTGACCACAAGAGTTTGAAGTATATCTTCCAACAGCGAGACCTGAACCTGAGACAGCGCCGTTGGATGGAGTTGGTGAAGGATTATGACTGCGAGATTCTATACCATCCGGGAAAGACGAATGTGGTGGCAGATGCTTTGAGTAGAAGGCCCGGAGGTAGCTTATCTTGTTTGAGCGCAGTGCAGATGCAGTCGACGGCGGATTGGCAGGTGTTATGTGACAGCAGAGTGCAGTTCGAGTTTACTCCTACAGGGGGACAGCTGGCCCATTTCAGAGCACGCCCACAGTTACTTGACCGTATCCACGAGGCACAGTCCGGCGATGCCCGTACATTAGAGATTATTGAGCAGATTCGGCAGGCCAGAGTTTCTGAGTTCGTGATTGATGATCAGGGGATACTTCGATTTGGGACTCGACTGTGTGTGCCAGATTCAGAGGGACTGAAGCGTGATATTCTCGAGGAGGCACATAGATCCGTATACAGCGTGCATCCAGGTTCTACCAAGATGTACCGTGATTTGAGAGAGGTTTACTGGTGGGACGGGATGAAGAAGGATATTACAGACTTTGTGTCGAGATGACTGACTTGTCAGCAAGTCAAGGCCGAGCACCAGAGGCCAGCCGGCGAGTTACAGCCTTTGCCCATCCCTGAGTGGAAGTGGGAGCAGGTCTCCATGGACTTCGTTGTGGGTCTACCCAGGACCAGTCGAGGGTACGACTCTATTTGGGTGATTGTGGATCGACTGACGAAAGCAGCTCACTTTCTGCCAGTGAAGACCACTTTTGGATTTTCTCAGTACGCCCAAGTTTATATTGATGAGATCGTGCGACTGCATGGCGTTCCGACTTGCATCGTGTCCGACCGTGGCACCCAGTTTACCAGCCGATTGTGGCAGAAACTCCAGGAAGCATTGGGCACCCGATTGAGTTTTAGCACAGCCTTTCATCCGCAGACTGACGGTCAGTCGGAGCGTACTATTCAGACTCTTGAGGACATGCTCAGAGCTTGCGTTTTAGATTTCGGTGGTAGCTGGGATCGTCATTTGCCTTTGATCGAGTTTTCCTACAATAATAGCTTCCAGGAGACGATTCAGATGGCACCTTTTGAGGCTTTATATGGGAGGAGATGTCGATCGCCTGTATGTTGGACAGAGCTCAGGGAGAGCAGTATTTTGGGGCCGCAGATCGTACAGGAGACGACCGAGAAGATACAGCTGATTCGGGACAGGATGAGAGCGGCACAGAGCAGGCAGAAATCTTATGCTGACAGGCGCCGTCGCCGGCTCGAGTTCGCTGTTGGCGATCATGTTTTCCTGAAGGTCTCTCCGATGAAAGGTGTGATGAGATTTGGGCGGAAAGGGAAGCTGAGTCCTAGATATGTTGGTCCTTTCGAGATCCTAGAGCGTGTTGGTCCAGTCGCTTATCGGTTAGCTCTTCCGCCCAGCTTCTCCGATGTTCACCCCGTATTCCATGTCTCGATGCTCCGCAAGTACCTTCATGATCCTTCCCAGGCGATTCAGCACCAGACGATCCAGCTAGAGCGTGATCTTTCTTTCACCGAGCAGCCGGTGGTCATTTTGGATCGGCAGGTGAAGAAATTGAGGTCGAAGGTTATACCGTCCGTCAAGGTCCTTTGGCATGGCCCGAACAGCGAGGAGGTCACCTGGGAGACCGAGGTCGAGATGAGGAAGAGATATCCCCATCTTTTTGAAGGTACGCGTAGTTAAATTCTTAATTCGGGGACCGAATTTCTTTAAGGGGGGAAGATTGTAACCCTTCGAAAATCGTTTAGGCAGTTTTTCGGTAATCGGCTAATTTTTCGGCTTTTTCCGTAAAAAGTCAAAATAGGTATTTTTCATTGTAGACCTAATTATACAAAATTTAGATAAGATATTACTATAATTTTGTCACTAAAATGTCACTTATAATTATCTAGTTAAATAAAAAAAATTCATAATTAATTATTTTTATTATTATTTTAAGCCTTTTTAAATACATTAAATTAGTGATAAATACAAATTTAATTAGGTAAATTTCATAATTAGGAGTCTTTATAAGCTAAAATATGGTGTTAATAAAATTGTATCATGGCTTGCAAATTTTTGGTTTTAGGATTGGAAATTTTATGAAAAAATGAATTAAAATGAGGCTTTTTGTGAAAATATTGATGTGAAAGCATTAAATGATAACATAACATATGATGTTTTATTGACCTAGAAACTTCTCCAAAAATCCCTCACCTCCCTCCTCAAGCTGCAGCCGACCCCAACCTGCAGGAAATCCCTTCACTTCTCACTCTTTCTTGCTTCTTTTCTTGCTAAAAAATTCAATAAAAATTCACAATTTCCATCTCAATTCAAAGCCAAACCCTAATCCAATCTCTCTTCAACCCAAATTAGTTCAAAAACTTGATGAAAGGAGGCTTTCTTGGTGACTTGATCATGCTAGGATTCAATTGGTGAGGTAAAAATTCTAAACTAGTTTGCTAACTTATAGTTTATTTGTGCTAAAATCTAATTTTGAAGTATTAATTTAGTTGTAAATCCTTGTTCATGAAAAATCAAGAATGGGTTTTGATGTTAAATTAGGGTTTGAAGCATGGTTGTTAGATTTAAGTTAGGGTTTGGTTATCTAATTGATTGGAGTGGTTAATTGTGTTATGATATGCTCGCTAAATCGATTAAATTTCGATGTTCGCATCAAATCGGTATTGAATTTGCTTACTAGATTTTTACGAAAATTAGAATGCGATCAAATTGTGTTATGTTAGCGATATAATTAGCTTCGTATAGGACTATTAGAGTGCACGAATGCGGGGTTTCGTCTAGTCGGGTTGTAGTTTTGTCGATTTCCCCGAAATGACGATTCTAGTTAAAGGTTAGCGATTTTCGTGCGTTTTTCCGCGCACCGAGTGCATGCTATGATTAATTCGAGAGCGTTGATAATTGTATATTGTGACTTGCATCATTTTAGGTTTTGTAATCTTATGCTTGGGGTTGTGCAATATAGGATCGGTCGGGAAAACATCGGACACGGCGCGAAAAGGCAAGGCGGTGGCCGGATCGGATTAGCGGGGATTTCAGGTGAGTAGATGTATTCATCTATGGGGGAATCGTCTGGATGGCGCGATGCACCCCTTTGTTAGGATTTCCTTATCTCTTGTAAGATTCATGTTGTTAGTTAGCTTACCCCTTCATTGAAATTGCATACCCTTACAGTTAATAATATGCTATATTGCATGGATATTCATATGCACATATGCGATAACACTTCGTAGGGCACGAACACCATTACCGTTGGCATCTGTTGCACGCGCACTATTCATGTGACACACACGCCTTTGGTAATTGCCATGCCACGTGCACTAGAAAACCTGTTTAACTTAATAACGCCATTTGCATTCATACATGATATATGAAATTGCATAGCATGCATATACCTCGCATTATCATCATATTTACATAGATTCTAGCTAAAATTCACATCATATACATTGATATCATAGACATTTATTATATATATAACATGTGAACATTATGATTTTCTTGAGGATTTCAGTATTTCTGCGATTTCTGGATTTTTGGGGAAAACCGCAGGAATTTAACAAAAGATTATATTCATCATTTTTAAAACAAAGTTGCGGTTTTCTCGAGATGTATGTGTCGTCCACCATGAGTTTTCATGTTTTCTGTTGGATTTCGAGACCCGATTCGAGGAGTGGATGAACCGTCTCGGGTACATGGTGGGCCCGGTATGGTACCCCGGGGCAAGAAGATCGAGTTGTAGATGATGAGCCTGGCAGGGGAAGACTACCTACCGGTGATGTCTGGCGCGGCGGATATCCGGAGGATACCGACCGTTGTCGTGAGATTTATGATATGGGCCGATCCGGACTGACGGAGCCCGATATTGAGACAGATATGATTCCTATTTGGTGTCGATGCTTGACACGGGTTTTCAGATGATTTCTTGATGGTATTTAGCTATTTTACAGATATTCATGTTCTAAAGTTAAGAATTCAATACCCTTAGTATTTAAAACACTTAAAGACTTAATAATGACATTGCATACCTATGCATGCATACTAGAGATATTATATCACATATGGACATTCATGTTGTGGTGCATTGCGTGCATTCTTACGATTGCCTTATTAGATGTTATATTTACTCACGAGCTGGCAACTCACCCCCGTTGTGCCACAGTGTCTTGCAGGTCGGACCCGTCAGTCTTGTAGCGGCGGGTTATCTTATCATCAGCCCATTTTGCTCAGACTCGCGACATCGCCCGTAGGTGGGTTGCGAGCACACTTTATTTCTTTTTGCTTTATCATTGTATCTAGTATTCTCCATCTACCACTTTAGATTGTATATGCGACCTAGTGATGAGACTGAGAGATTTGTATATTTGTGGTTTCTTTTGGGTCGGGCTCACTTGAGCCGACGTGTGTTTTCTGGTATTTTGCGTTTCTTTATGCTCTTTTCTTGATATTACTATTATATTGCATGTGGTTGTGATCCGCCTTGGGCAAAGAGCTAGCTCCCGCTTGGGGATGCCATTTTTATGATTACAGGTTTATTATCTTGTTGTACCCATTTTGGGGGATAGAAAATACAGGGGAGACTCTGCCGAAATTTTCAGAAATTTATGATGTTTTTAAAAAGGGATTCTTTGCAACTTAATTGATTTGAAAATCGTTTTCATTAAAGGTTTCCTTCACTCTCTTTTGATTTTGGTTTAGATTTTTCTGGGCTTTGGCCGACTTAGGTTACGGTACGCCTTTAGACGTCTCGTAATCTAAGTGCCAGTCGCGTTCCGTACTTTCGGGTCGTGACAGTCTCCCTCTTCGAAGGTAAATCTGACCCGAAGGACCATTTGGATGCGTTCACCATGGGAATGAGCTTCCAAGATAACTCCGACGCCACCCAATGCCGAGCTTTCCCGGCCACTCTCATCCGTGCCGGACGAGACTAGTTCCAAGGACTCGAGCCTCGCTCGATCTCAACTTTCGACGAGCTGGCCACTCAATTCCTCGGCCACTTCGTCGGGAACAGGCGGCAAAAATGCACAGTTGACCACCTCTTCACGATCAAGAGCGGGGCCAAGGAGACGTTCAAAGCAAACGTCACCCGCTTCTACAACACCCTTCTCGAGGTCTCAGAGCACCGGGACGAGACCGTCATCACAGCACTTAGGTCTGGTCTTAGGCACAAGGAGTGATTACGCTCCTTTGCATTAGCGCAACCTAAGACCATGGCCGAGGTAAAAGCCTGGACCGAGCGTGAGGTCCAGCTCGAATCCGAGGTGAATGCAAATCTCCCCTGGGCAGAGCAAGCCGACCAGAAGAAAAGGGCAAGGGAAGAGAGAAGGAGACCTGAGCGGGCAAAGCCCTATCTCCCGAAGTTTCAGGAATACACCCCGCTCAACGTCTCCCAGACAGTGCTACTAGAGGAGGCCAAAGGCGAGGGATTCTTCAAGCTTCCCCCGATCTCGTGAATGGCCTCAAAACGAACCCGGGGCCCATACTGCGGTTTCCACAGGTCGCTGGGCCACTCCACGGAGAGCTGCAAGTAGCTCTGTAACTACATTGAAGAGCTCATCTGCTCGGGGCACCTCGCAGCATACTTGAGGGAAAAGCGGCAAGCTGACCGCGATCAGGAGTAGCGTCCCCCTCCCGCCGAGCTGACTATCGGCCAATCATGGTCAAGTCAGCGGAGGATACGTCTGGCACCAACGAAGCTCGGTACCCTATGCCGGTCATAGATGCCAACAGACATCCGAGGGGCTCAAGCTGCACGAATAAGAACATCTACTAGCATGTATTTTCTTTCCAAAGCAATGTACACCTTTCTTGAGATCTTTTGTTTATATAATAAAGGGATCAATAAAGCATTGCAGAAAAGAAAAAGAATCTTATTCATTCAAAAGGTACTATAAGCTCCTCAGCCGTACAAAAAAAATTATTACAACAGCGGGGGAATGGGGTGCAGAGAGCACTGATCATGGTACTCTGAGGACATTTCCGTCAGCCGATCCCTCACGGCGTCTAACCTCTGCCTTCGATGCCCCCCGCTAGCGTCGGCATTGAGCCTCAATTGGTAGCACTCAAGGACGAGCGCCTCCGAGCGGTTCAGCCGGCTCGCAGAGATTAGGCCGAAGCGCCTCAGAGACCTTAGCTTGCCAACGGTCTCGTATTTCAGCTGCTCGGATAAGGGGTTGTAGAGCCCCGGCCACGCCCTCCAGATGGAGTACATAACCGCTGAAGTAGGGAGGAGCACCGGGGGAGCAATCGGCCGAAATGATCCTCGATCCGTCCTATCACCAACTGCACCGTGTCATCAGTACAATACTGATCGTAGAGGTACACGTCCTCGAAGTTTATGATATCTTGGATGGTGAAAGGGAAGTCCTCCATTCTTGCATTTTGGGTGTGAAGAAAGGAGAAATCGATGCTCTCTCTATTTTATAGCACACAACACCCCCGGAGTTCAACGGTCGCCTATTTCACCCGCAACTGTGCCGCCACATGGCAGACATCGCGCCGCTCGATGCGAAATCGAAACGACACTCCGGCTCTTCGCGTTCCCCACGCGCTCATGACACGTGTCGACAGCGACTGTCCCTCTTCTCGGTCCTCACTCCAAGTAGGACGGGCAAAGCCCTCGCCAAGAGGCAACCAAGCAGTTTCACTGCTCGGTCAATCCTTAGCGGGCCTCCCATGGCCCCTCCAGTGCTAAGGACCTAAGCCCTCACGAAGAGGCAGCCGAGCGGCTACCCTGCTCGGCTATCCCTGGCTAGTAGCTCCCCTACCACGCAACGCCAGGGATCAAAGCCCTCGCCAAGAGGAAACCGTGCAACTTCACTGCTCGGTCGATCCATAGCAGGCCTCCTACGGCCCCCAAAACACCAAGGATCTAAGCTCTCACGAAGAGGCAACCGAGCGGCTTCACTGCTCGGCTATCCCTGGCTGGTATCTCCCCTACTATGCAACGCCAAAGATCAAAGCCCTCACTAAGAGGCAGCCAAGAAGCTTCACTGCTCACTCGATCCTTAGCAGTCCTCCTACGGCCCCTCCAGCGCTAAGGATTTAAGCCCTCACTAAGAGGCAGTCGAGCGGCTACCCTGCTCGGCTATCCCTGGCTGGTAGATCCTCTACCCCACAACGCCAGGGGTCAAAGCCCTCATTAAGGGGCAGCCGAGCGGCGACCCTGCTCGGCTATCCCTAGCTAGTAGCTTCCCTACCCCACAACGCCAGGGATCTAAGCCCTCACCAAAAGGCAGCCGAGCGGCTGCCCCGCTCGGCTATCCCTGGCTGGTAGCTCACCTACCACACAACGCCAGGGATCAAAGCCCTCACTAAGAGGCAGCCGAGCGGCTACCCCGCTCGGCTATCCCTGGCTGGTAGCTCTGTAACATTTCAGAAAATATAAAATATTATTTTTGGAATTTAATATTAAAATAATATATTTCGCGAAAACTACCCGATTTGCGAAATTGGGGTTTTCGTAAAAAGGTATAAATTTATACCAATACTTGTAAAATAATTGGAAATTAAAATGATTTTATTCATTTAAAAATATATTTATCGGATTTGGCATTTTTTTAAAAAAGTTTATTATATGCAGTTTGGATAAAACCCGATTAGTGCACTGCTAATCGCGATTAGGCCAAATCCGTGTTTCTACAGTTTTCCATGATTAGTGTACCGTGTCATTTCGCATTTGATTACATGTTATTTCTTATGTTGTTTTGGGAGTATTATGTGTTTTGGTTTTAAAATGAAAAGAAAAGGTAAAAGGGTAATGGAGAGAGAGAGGGTGAGAATAAGAGAGTGAAAGAGAGAGAGGGCTGCCATATATCCTCAACCCCCCATTTGTTTTCTCCATTTTTCTCATCTCCTTCTTCCTCAAGCTTCCCTCCACCTTCACCCCAAGAAATCATCTCAAATTCTTCATCCAAACCCTATACCCCCTTCACAAAAGATGATCCCATCTTCACCCTCTATACTTTGGACCCATCAATATTGGATTTTGAGGACTTTCGGGAGCTAGGGTTTTGCTTGGCTACATCCATGAGGTAAAATTCATTTCCTTTAGTTTAGTTTCTAGTTTCCTTGCATTCTAGTGTAGTTTAGAGGTTGATTTTGTGTAGAATTGTGATCTTAGAAATCCCAAGAGAAAGGTTTAGGAAATTGTGGGGAATTAGTGATGTGTAGTGACTGTACAAGACCCTAGAGATCAAATTCTAGACCTGGAACTGAGTTTAGAACCCGGAATATGATCTTTAGATGTGTCAATATCGGGTTATTGCGGATTTAGTGATGGTATTTAGAGATCTGGGATGACCCGAGATCATTGTAAATAAAGTTCCCTTGACAGTGAGATATGCAGGCAACCATGAATCACCCCTGAGAACCTGAGCCCCTCCCTTCATTTTCTGGCCGCAGATTTAATGGTATGGGCCGCAATTTGTCGCCATGTCGGGAGGAAATGCATTGAATTTTGGTTGGTGAGTCCCTTAGGTAATATCTAGAGCAACCCTATATGTAAAATTCCCTAGTTTGGCCTAGGGTGAAATCTGGGAGCACATTGGGGTGTTTTTGTTTATGTTTTCAGTATTTTGTAAACTTGGGTGTTGTTGTTTGGATTTATTTTTGGTTGTTGGGCGTTTGTACGTCAACAACAAGGGTTGTTTGATTTTTTTGCATGCGTAGGCTATAGGTTCTAACCTATGAGCGCACCGTGTGCCGTATTTGTTTTCCGAACTTGATTTTAATAGCGATTGCGAATATGTGTTGATATTGTAGGTACCTGTAGGGTTCCTAGGCACTCTTGTGAGGGTTCAAAAGGCATCAAACATGCCCGAATAAAATTTTAGACGTGCCGAACAACCCAAAGTCGGGATCTTTGCTAGATTATTAGGGTTTAACATGCAAGTAAACATCTTTACTACTAAGTGTGAGGGATTACAACCTTTGTAGTCCGCTCCTTCGCTTCATAAGCTCCGAGTAGAAGTCCCTTCACCGCGATCCTCGATCTCCCGGACTCAAGAGAGGCTCCACGACTCGAACGATCCATGCTAGCTTGTAGTATTCCTTTTCTCCGATGATCTACGTCGAAATTGCAATAACTCAAGCTCTCTCACTCTAATGAGGTGAACACCCTAATCTAATGGGCTAAATTAGATGAGGATGATCGAGTAGTATTTATGCTATCTTATTATATCAATTTCTCACAAGAAATCATCACAAAAGGAAAATCTAGCAAGCTTTCTCAAAGCTCAAAAGAGAAGAAGATGATGAATAATGAGATAATCCTTTTGTGATGAATAATGAAATGTGTATATCAATTAATAATGTAACCATAGTTTAGTATGACAAGGATAAACCTTGTAGAGAATAACCTAGAGCTAGGGTTTGGTTAGGTTAAAGAATGTGTCATTGATAAATATCAAGCATAATATCTAACTCATGACAAAAAGGAAAGCCTCCAGATGGTGCAAGAAGGAGCTAACCCTAATCAAACCCTAACCTTGTTTAATCTTCACTAAACATGCTCCATTATTAATCATATCATGTCACAATAATATATATCATATATATATATATTATATATTTGCAACAAAAGAAAATAATACAATTAACATATATCGCATATATATCAATGTATTATCCGGTGAGAAAATGAAATAATAAAGCGAGCCAATATTAGATAATGTAACACAATATATCATATATATTATTATACATTAAATCATCGAATTAACACTTGATTCGACAATCCAGCTATATCGAATATAACTGACTAATATATCATGTACCGATTCATCGAATCAACACTTGATCCAATGACCCGGTTCATATCTAAATATCGCGAGAATATAATACGGTATCTCATATCGCATTATCCTCGGTCCTGCACATATCACATATGTGCCTCTACTCCATTTTGCCTGAGCCAAGAAACCTCTGTGTAGGACTCTAAAGAATCGTCAATACGCCGGTAGTAGGTGATGATCATATCAAACACCCACAAGCTGCAAGCGGTCAGCTAAACGTAACAGCCACCCAGGTATTGAGCGATCAGAAGATCAATAAGCTAGCCTGTACGTTCTCCTATGAATCCAATCAGTAACACTCCCGTATAGTCCGGTCTGTTCGTCTGATATGTCGCATATCAAGTCTAGGGGTGGTATACGTCAGACCCCAGTAACCGATAAGTCGTGTCGATGTGTGGCTCATAACAGGTCGAGAAACTACTGGTAACACTTACCAGTAAATCTCTATATCAGCCCTGGCCAGGGACTTCCAGTTATAGCCAATCGAACACAGCACAACATCAACTCCCTATACCGGGAGAGAAGAATCCCCTCCTATCGCTCATTGCCTCCATGTGATTCGGGACTGCACCCAAAAGCCACCGTTTTGCACGCCCTCTTGGACATGGTAAGGTGGAAATCAAAGCATAGTGGGTATCACACAAGACTCTATGACGATCTCGGGTCTACAGACTACCCTGTACCAGTGTCACCGGAGAACTGCCATCTGACGTGTGGTATATCACCATCTGGGAGTTCTCGGCGAGTCCGTCCAGTGTACCCAGTCTCCACTGAGCACCCGTACACCATCCTTGATATCAAATACCGATGGATATGGGATCATCCATCGCCCATCATATGGGTCAAGATGCGTATACGCTAGTCTACTCTGGTGTATCGATGCCCTGTCTCGATATACCCTCGACTAGGAACTGTTATAGGATGTACTCATCGACTACCGTGGCCCCACTAGTATGATCTCATCATAGTCCCAGTAGTCGAGTACAGATCCTAAGGGCTTTATCAACATGTGAGAGAAAGACAGTAAACCAATACAAGTCAACATGTTAAGATAAAGTGAAACCAAATAGCATACTATTATGACGAGCAAGAAAGTCCTCTCTCTATATATCCAAGCATCCATCATAATATACATCATATGTACAACAATGGCCTCTAGGGCATTTACATAACTAACAATCTCCCACTTGCACTAAGGCCAGCTGCTATAGTATCTCATACCTAGCATCCCGAATAATCTCTCAAACTGTATCTGGGAAATAGCCATCGTGAGTGGATCCGCAGTGTTGTCTTTCGTATCTACTCTCATGACCTCGATCTCCCAGCGATCAACTATCTCCCTGATCAGGTGATACCGCCTCAGAATATGTCTGGACTTTTGATGGGACCTGGGTTCCTTGGCCAACGCCACAGCTCCATTGTTATCGCAATACAGAGGTATTGGATGTTCAATGGATGGAACCACACCAAGTTCACTAATGAACTTCTTTATCCAGACAACCTCTTTGGCAGCATCGTTGGCAGCGATGTATTCAGCCTCCATCGTCGAGTCTGCAATGGTATCCTGTTTGGAACTCTTCCAACATACCGCCCCTCCATTGAGGGTAAAGACAAATCCCGAGTGCGACTTAGAGGCGTCCTTATCACTTTAGAAGCTGGAATCGGTAAAGGACTCCACCCGGAGTTCTCCGTTACCATACACCAAGAACATGTCTCTAGTCCTTCGCAAGTACTTGAGAACATTCTTCACAGCTGTCCAGTGACTCTCTCCAGGATCTGCTTGATACCGACTCACTACACTTAGTGAGTATGCTACATCGGGTCTGGTACATAGCATCGCATACATGATAGAGCCTACTGCCGAAGCATAGGGTATCCCTTGCATGCGAGCTCTTTCCAAATCAGTCTTGGGAGACATCTCTTTGGAGAGAGTGAGTCCAGAGATCGTGGGTTGGTTCCCATGCTTGGATTCTTCTATACTAAACCTCTTTAGTATGGTGTCAATGTACCTGGATTGGGACAATCCCAGTATCCGTTTAGATCTATCTCTATAGATCATGATTCCCAATATGCAGGAGGCATCACCGAGATCTTTCATTGAGAATCTTTGTGATAAGAAGAGCTTGACTGATTGCAGCATAGGAATATCATTTCCTATCAAGAGTATGTCATCTACGTACAATACGAGGAAGACAACCTTACTCTCTGCTACCTTCTTATAGATACAAGGTTCATCTATATTTTTGATGAAGTTAAACTCTTTGACTACAACATCAAAACAGATGTTCCAACTCCGCGATGCTTGCTTTAACCCATAAATGGATTTAAGCAGCTTGCACACCTTTCCGTTGCTCCCACTATCTACGAAGCCCTCTGGCTGAGTCATGTACATGCACTCTTCTAAATCACCGTTTAGAAAGGCGGTCTTAACATCCATTTGCCAGATTTCGTAGTCATGGTATGCAGTAATGGCAAGTAAGATCCGGATGGACTTAAGCATAGCCACTGGTGAAAAGGTTTCGTCATAATCCACACCTGGTCGTTGACGAAAACCCTTTGCAACAAGTCTAGCTTTGAAAGTCTCAACTTTTCCATCTACACCAAATTTCTTTTTAAACATCCATTTGCTCTCAATGGGTTTTACCCCTTCAGGAGCATTTTCTAAAGTCCATACTTTGTTGGTGTACATAGATTCCATCTCAGATCGCATTGCATCCAGCCATTTCACAGAGTCACCACTTGTGATGGCCTGCTCGAAACTAGTCGGGTCATCATCTTCCATGATGCAATCCTCGCTTCCACCATCAATGAGAAAACCGTAGTATCTCTCAGGTGGACGAGAAACCCTACTAGATCGGAGGAGAAGCTGGGGTTCGTCGGGTACTATTGAATTCTCTGGTTCCACTAAATCTTCAGTTGCAGTTTGTGTAGCGGGAATTTCTTCCAGTTCTACCTCTTGGCCACTAATTTCTTTTGCAAGAAATTCCTTTTCTAAAAAGGTGGCATGTCGAGAAACAAACACCTTTTGTTCCTCGCGATGGTAGAAAAGATATCCATATGAATGTTTGGGATATCCCATAAACTTGCATAGAACTGACCGTGCCTTGAGTTTGTCTGGATTTTGCCTTTTGACATAGGCCAAACAACCCCATATCTTAACTCGTTTAAGACATGGTCTCTTCCCACTCCATATCTCATATGGTGTGGTAGGTACAGATTTAGTTGAAACTTGATTCAATAGGTATGCTGCTGTCTCAAGTGCATACCCCCAGAAGGAAATAGGTAACTCAGCTGTACTCATCATCGAGCGCACCATATCTAATAGGGTGTGATTCCTCCGTTCTGATACACCGTTGTGCTGTGGTGTATAAGGAGGAGTAAGTTGAGAGAGAATCCCATTCTCTTTTAGATAATCTAGGAACTCATTGCTTAAGTATTCTCCTCCTCGATCAGATCGAAGGATCTTAATACTTTTGCCCGTTTGGTTCTCTACTTCGTGCTTATATTCTCTGAATTTCTTAAAAGATTCAGACTTGTGTTTCATTAGGAATACATATCCGATTCTTGAGATATCGTCAGTGAATGTAATAAAGTAGGAAGAATCGTTCCTGGCATGCGTAGACATAGGACCGCATACATCACTATGTACCAGTCCTAAGAGTTCCGTAACTCTTTCTCCGTGTCCACTAAACGGAGCTTTGGTCATTTTTCCTTTGAGACATGAATGACAAGTATCATAAGATGATAATTCGAACGGATTCAAATATCTATCCTTATGTAACTTAGCCAGTCGTGTCGCATTGATATGACCAAGTCTACAATGCCACAAGTAGGATTCGTTCATTTCTGAACTTTTCCTCTTGTGTGTTTTTTGTATATTGAGGACTGTATTTTGATTGAGAATGAATATGCCATTATTTAACGAGCCTGATGCAATCAACTTTTGATTTAGGAATATGTTCATAACATTATCCTTTACTACAAAATTATATCCTTCTTTACTTAATAAAGAAACTGATATAATGTTGCACATCATGTTCGGTATATAATAGCACTCATTCAGAATCAGTGTATTACGACTTGGTAATACTAGGTGATATTCGCCAACTGCTTTGGCTGCAATACTTGCACCATTCCCTACCTGAACGGAATGATCATCTTTTCCCAGTTCTCTACCTTTACGTAGCCCATGTAACAATTTACATATATGGGATCCTAATCCAGTATCTAATACCCAGGACGTAGGGTGAACTGAGAAACAGTTCTCAATAACTAGCACACCCAAAGAAGATGCATCAGCATGCATATTCTTTTGGCCGGCGTGAGAATCCAGATATTCTCCTGTTTCCTGTTCAGTCTTATAACTCTTATAAGAAAGAACGGGTCCAACGTTCCCCTGCTCAGTATAATAAGCGGGTTCAGTCAATACATCCATATTATTATCTTGATTATGGCCTGACATGGTCGCTACCTGGAGAGAGAGAGAGGAAAACACTTTAGCGTATACTCTTGCAAGATTAGATTGGTTATTATCTTATCTAATCAGGATGTCTCCCACTGTTTTTATCAAATCTTCCTTCAAACCCTAAAAGGTAAGATTAGCCGGGATTAATTACACCCTATAATTTCGTCAAACTTTCAGCCAGATCAGTGTCGGTACTTGAGGGAGGTTCCCCGTGCTTTCGCACGGACCTAATTAAAGTAAACCTCATTTTCCCAGAGGCGTAACCCCGTTAACACTTTTCTAGACACCTACTTGATCGGCTAATTGTCCTGTGTAAAACACTCCCAGGAGTAACATTTACTCGCAGTGGGTATCGGGATCCAACTATCTCATAGGAGGTATGCAATCTCATTGCAAATTTCAACACTTGAAATTCCCGATAATGCTTTTGCCCCTAACCCCTATGACCTTGACAAAGGCCAACAAACCATAGGAAGCTAGTCAAGTTCAACCCGTCATTTCTTGATTGAAATAAACCCACCCGCACGACCCTTGAAAAAGGCCAACAAGGTCGTACGAATACCCTAATCCAATCACATCACATGTTTAAAAAGATAAGTACCAGTTAGCTACCGCACACTACGCCTTGACAAAGGCCAACAAACGCAGCACGAATACTAAATAGTCTTTATCTGAAATGACGGAGGGCTATGCAGGTTTTTCAGAAAACCCTGAGCGTAATGAACTTGATATCGTCGTAGAATCGAGTGTTTTTGAAAAGGAGTGTTTTTGAGGCTTTTCTAGTTTCGCTAAAGAGGTCACTCCCGGTGGAGGGATCTCGGCTCTTTCCTTATCGAATAAGGTGCAGGATATATCATATATACCGCTATGCAAAGCAAGAACTATACAAGCTGTCAAAAACTAAACCGCGAGTTTGTAGCAACTGCCAGTTTTGCTAAAGAGGTCACTCCCGGTGAAGGGATCTCGGCTCTTTCCTCATCGAATAAGGTGCAGGGTATATCATATATACCGCTATGCAAAGCAAAACTGTAGCTACCCTTTTTATAAAGTTTTGATTCTACAACATCTTTTAGGTTTCTTTTCTTTTTATTAATCTCATTAATAAATCTCATCAGCTTATGCTTCCTAAGCATCACAGAAGAAACGAAAGCAGTAATATTTATATATCAGCATATATATATATATATAGTATAAGCATTCGTCTCAGGCAGTAATATGATCTCATCAGAGAACATTGCAGCAGAAGAACATATATGAAATATTGGATATACTAGGATGTCCGTGTTTTCAATACGAGCCGGTATAAAACACGGATTCCACGATCGCGATGAATAGACAAACCCACATCCCTAGACCCCTACGAGAGCGGCAAGTAACACTGCCAGTTCTAGGGTTAGGAGACCCGGTCTCGACTTCTCGAGATGGACTCCCACTAGACTCTAGAACCCGGTTACTTGTGCTCCCCTCCTTGGGTCTACCTAATGCGGAAAAGTAAATAATATACACTGGTGACATCAACCTCATCTCGGAAGTGCCCCAATAAAAGAATATTACATACAAATGAATTTTACATAAATGAAAATAAAAACCCTCATCTCACATAAAACCCCCGGCTATTCAGAACACGAAGATCCAATATAACATATCATAGCAACACATAATATCACATATCATCAACGTAAGTAAGTATGCATACACCGATCGTCGTTGATGTATAGCAACGAAGACCGGCAATACAACTACATACAACACTTGCGGTCACAGAAAAGAAATTGTAAAACTACAATATTTGGAATCCACAATCACTTTAGACATCGTAAATCCGAAATATCACATACTTCGCATTTCATGCCTAACTATATGAATTCCATATATTGTATCACATTCCAGATAAATAGACAGTATTAAACTTTCCGAACAGATAATCAAATACCCAAAATTTCCTAAATAGCTCAACACTTGAGCGGAGTTCAAATAATCCCAGAATAGGTTACAGTACCGATGATCCAGCCGTAGAAGGGTCAAGCCAACGCCTCACATGTGGCACGCCGTACCGCCCCAAACCCTAAGGTTTAGAGGCAGTTCAGACGGTCACATAATTGAGTTAAGGTTTGTGTTCTTCTAGAGGGACCGCCGCGTTACTTGTTCATTTTTCCGAAAAATTTAAACCCGATAAAAATTCAACACTTGAAAGTTTTACGTGCCGGGAAAAATTGAGTTAATGATATCCGTTCGAACATTTTAACAGTTTCTAAATAACCGGAAAACAATAACGAATTTAAATTTTCCGATCGAATCAACGATTACAAAATAAACCCCACAACACTCAACACTTGAGTCAGTTTAAAAGTACACAGAAAAATACATAATCACCTACGGATATAACCATGGAAAAACGAGTCAACAACTTGTCTGTACGGCCGCGGATCCGCGGCAGGAGTAAGGTATTGCCGCGGTTCCGCGGCGGAATATACGGATCATTGACACGTGTTTCAAAGTGATGCTTATATTTTCCTGCTGGTATTTTAAAGCATTTTTAATTCTGAAAAATCATAGTTTTAAAAAAAAAATCCAAAGAGGGGTCTAAAATTGCGTTTCGGTGTTCGATCGGAGTTTAACTTCGTATACACACCGCCTAATGCTCTAGCTAGGCTCTGATACTACTGTAGGGTTTCTAGGCACTCTTGTGAGGGTTCAAAAGGAATCAAACATGCCCGAATAAAATTTTAGACGTGCCGAACAACCTAAAGCCGGGATCTTTGCTAGATTATTTGGGTTTAACATGCAAGTAAACATCTTTACTACTAAGTGTGAGGGATTACATCCTTTGTAGTCCGCTCCTTCGCTTCATAAGCTCCTAGTAGAAGTCCCTTCGCCGCGATCCACGATCTCCCGGACTCAAGAGAGGCTCCACGACTCGAACGATCCATGCTAGCTTGTAGTATTCCTTTTCTCCGATGATCTACGTCGAAGTTGCAATAACTCAAGATCTTTCACTCTAATGAGGTGAACACCCTAATCTAATGGGCTAAATTAGATGAGGATGATGGAGTAGTATTTATGCCATCTTTTTATATCAATTTCTCACAAGAAATCATCACAAAAGGAAAATCTAGCAAGCTTTCTCAAAGCTCAAAAGAGAAGAAGATGATGAATAATGAGATAATCCTTTTGTGATGAATAATGAAATGTATATATCAATTAATAATGTAACCATAGTTTAGTATGACAAGGATAACCCTTGTAGAGAATAAACTAGAGCTAGGGTTTGGTTAGGTTAAAGAATGAGTCATTGATAAATATCAAGCATAATATCTAACTCATGACAAAAAGGAAAGCTTCTAGATGGTGCAAGAAGGAACTAACCCTAATCAAACCCTAACCTTGTTTAATCTTCACTAAACATGTTCCATTATTAATCATATCATGTCACAATAATATATATCACATATATATTATATATTTGCAACAAAAGAAAATAATACAATTAACATATATCGCATATATATCAATGTATTATCCGGTGAGAAAATGAAATAATAAAGCGAGCCAATATTAGATAATGTAATACAATATATCATATATATTATTATACATTAAATCATCGAATCAACACTTGATTCGACAATCCAGCTATATCGAATATAACCGACTAATATATCATGTACCGATTCATCGAATCAACACTTGATCCGATGACCCGGTTCATATCTAAATATCGCGAGAATATAATACGGTATCTCATATCGCATTATCCTCGGTCCTGCACATATCACATATGTGCCTCTACTCCGTTTTGCCTGAGCCAAGAAACCTCTGTGTAGGACTATAAAGAATCGTCAATACGCCGGTAGCAGGTGATGATCATATCAAACACCCACAAGCTGCAAGCGGTCAGCTAAACGTAACAGCCATCCAGGTATTGAGCGATCAGAAGATCAACAAGCTAGCCTGTACGTTCTCCTGTGAATCCAATCAGTAACACTCCCGTACAGTCTGGTCTGTTCGTCTGATATGTCGCATATCAAGTCTAGGGGTGGTATACGTCAAACCCCAGTAATCGATAAGTTGTGTCGATGTGTGGCTCATAACGGGTCGAGAAACTACTGGTAACACTTACCAGTAAATCTCTATATCAGCCCTGGCCAGGGACTTCCAGTTATAGCCAATCGAACACAGCACAACATCAACTCCCTATACCGGGAGAGACGAATCCCCTCCTATCGCTCATTGCCTCCATGTGACTCGGGACTGCACCCAAAAGCCACCGTTTTGCATGCCCTCTTGGACGTGGTAAGGTGGAAATCAAAGCATAGTGGGAATCACACAAGACTCTATGACGATCTCGGGTCTACAGACTACCCTGTACCAGTGTCACCGGAGAACTGCCATCTGACGTGTGGTATATCACCATCTGGGAGTTCTCGGCGAGTCAGTCCAGTGTACCCAGTCTCCATTGAGCACTCGTACACCATCCTTGATGTTAAACACCGATGGATATGGGATCATCCATCGCCCATCATATGGGTCAAGATGTGTATACGCTAGTCTACTCTGGTGTATCGATGCCGTGTCTCGATATACCCTCGACTAGGAACCGTTATAGGATGTACTCATCGACTACCATGGCCCCACTAGTATGATCTCATCATAGTCCCAGTAGTCGAGTACAGATCCTAAAGGCTTTATCAACATGTGAGAGAAAGACAGTAAACCAATACAAGTCAACATGTTAAGATAAAGTGAAACTAAATAGCATACTTTTATGACGAGCAAGAAAGTCCTCTCTATATATATCCAAGCATCCATCATAATATACATCATATGTACAACAATGGCCTCTAGGGCATATAAATAACTAACAGTACCTTCGCGTGGATTCTGAGACGATGGAGCATGGCGTCATCGACTTCGGCGAGCAAGGATCAAGTGAGTAGATCTATATCTATGGGGGAAGTCGGGTGGATGGCGTATACACCCCCGCAAATATTAAATGGATACCGATCTATAGGATACAGTTGTAGAAACATAGATTAGGAAACTAGGGATATAGTTTAAAAGATAGTTTGTGATAATATTAGTGATTGAATATATATATTGAGATATGAGAAAGCTTTAGGGATATGAAAAGTGAAAGCGAATTACGACTTATAGATAGGTAATTACACTAGAATAAGCATTGAGTTTAGCGTAACATAAAACTAGATTAATAAAGTAGAATGTATATATAAAATTTGACTTAATGTGATGAAAAGAAAATACGATGTGATATGATAACTTGATGATATGTTGGTATACGGATACGAGTCGATATGTGATAATTGATACCTTAGCTGGTCCCATGATCTGAGATTGATACGGATGGAACCTGAGAGATAGGTATATATATATATATGGATAATGTTGTGAATCTCGAGTGATAAGCCATACGAGACGTGAGGTCCGTACCCTCCCGTCACATAGGTTGTTAGGATCCTAAATTGTTTGATGACGTCGTACGATGAGTTACCGTACGTGATGAGTTAATTGATGATTGATCCATACCCTTGACTAGAGGAGGCCGGTTGAAAGATTCATTGACTCGGTCATATTAGATACGTATACCTTATACCTTTTAGCAGTCAATTTACTTTATGCTACATTCATGTCATTACCATTGCATTTCAAATACCTGTGCTAGTACACCTGCACCATTATTAATATTGCGTATGTCACACTTACACAGAATTGTCGGCTCACACACTTCATCATCGATAATTGCCATGTCACTGCACTGTAGAATTGCTGCATCATGATATGACTCTTTGCATGATTTACTTGCTATAGTTGCATATACACTTTTATACGATGTTGCATTTGACCTTGGAGAAATTGGGAACCACAGGATATATTTTAAAACTGGATTCATTTTAAAAGAGCAGTTTTTTCCATGATATGTGCATATTACTGTTCCATGTTGCATTATATACAGATATGCTTATATTTCTATTATATGTCGCATACATCATGCTTTATGATTATACGCTTTGAGATATGATGTTTTCATGAGATTTCTGAATTTGAGAACCGGGGTTATTTCAAAAGAATGTATGTATTGTTTTAAAAACCCGGTATCTCTTGATATGATATTTGTATAGTCCACCATGAGTTTTCTCGGCTCTTGAGCGATATCATTGTAGGGTTCCTAGGCACACAAGTGAGGTCTCCTAAGCCATCAACCATGGCAATTTCAAATTTTATGGTGCCTACAAACCCTAAACTACGGATCGATAACTAGAGGTCTAGGCGAACAATGAACTAGTTAACACTTAACTAATGAGAAAACGGAAATACAACCTTTGTAGATCCGGTGCTCCACCTCCATAGCTCCGCAACGAAGTCCTCTCCGCTGTCCAAGTCAAATCCGGGCTCTAGGATCGGCTTCGTCGGAGAATGGGCAAGCTAGGTCGTCGATGTCCATGCCGAAGATGATCTACGTCGAGGCATCGATGAATCAAGCTCCACCTTCACCAAGTCATGAAACTTGTGAAGGAAACATACTCTACTACTTGGCAAGAGGTAGAGGATGAAGAAATAGGAGTTGGGTTAACTTTAGAATTGGATTTCTCACTTGTTTGCTCAATTCACCATTGATGGAGGTGAAGCTTTTCTTCTTTGAAGTTAAGGAAGAAGAAGAAGAAGCTTATGATAAGTTTATTAGAAAAAGAAAAGAATAATCAAAACTTATCATAACTAAACCATGGTAAAGTGTAGAGATTGAACTAGGGTTAAAACAAATGGTTAGGTTAAGCATGAGATAAGAATGGTGGACAAAGTCAAAGGTTCATGAATCTTCAACTACAAAACAAAGAAAGCCACCATTCTTCTCATTTCATTTTCCAAAAAGAAAATAAATAATTAAATAAATAAATAGATATGAAAAACAAAACCCTAACCATTTGAATAACCATGGTTTAATCTTTACACAAACTCAAGTTAGCATGCATCATCAAACATGATACATACAAGTGCACAAAAACATATCGCATATGCAATGCGCACGAACCAAGTGAGAAAATCCGTCTAAAGTGAACCGATACTAGTTAATGCAAAGTAATATATCAAATATATAATTATACATTAAATCATTAAATCAACACTTGATTCAATGATCCGGTCATGCGCACATAACCGACTGGTATCATTAGTAACATCTTATCGAATCAACACTTGATCCGATAACCCGGCTATATCGCATATAACCGATCAATGTCACATCGCGAGAATCGAATACAGTATCACATACTCGTATTATTCTTGGTCCCGCACATATCTCATATGCGCTCCTATTTCGTTTCGCTTGAGCCAGGAAACCTCTGTGTAGGACTCTAAAGACTCGTCAATACGCCGGCAGCGGATGATGATCATATCAAACACCCACAAGTCGCAAGCGGTCTGCTAAACGTAACGGCCACCCGGGTATTGAGCGATCTGAAGATCGACGAGCAAGCCCGCTCACACTCCAGTGAATCCGACCAGTAACACTACCGTACAGTCCGGTCTGATCGTCTGATATGTCGCATATCCCGCCTAGGGGTGGTAAACGTCAGACCCCAATAGCTCGATAAGTCGTGTCGATATGAGGTCTATAACTGTTCGAGAAACTACTGGTAACACTTACCAGTAAATCTCAGCAACCCTGGCCAGGGATTTCCTGTTATAGCCAATCGAACACAGCGCAACATTAACCCCCTATACCGGGAGAGACGAATCCCCTCCTATCGCTCATTGCCTCCATGTGACTCGGGACTGTACCCAAAAACCACCGTTTTGCACGCCCTCTTGGACGTGGTAAGATGGAAATCAAAGCACAGTGGGAACCACACAAGACTCTATGACGATCTCGAGTCAACAGACTATTCTGTACCAGTGTCACCAGAGAACTGCCATCTGACGTGAGGTATAATACCATCTGGGAGTTCTCGGCGAGTCCGTCCAGTGTACCCAGTCTCTACTGAGCACCCGTATATCATCTCTGATGTCAAACACCGATGGATATGGGATCATCCATCGCCCATCTATATGGGTCGAGAAGGTACACGCTAGTCTACTCTGGTATATCGATACCCCGTCTCGATACACCCACGACTAGGGACTTTGAAGGATGTACTTATGGACTACCATGTCCCCACTAGTATGATCCGCATCATAGTCCAGGTAGTCAAGTACAGATCCTAAGGGCTTTACCAACATGTAACAGAGAGACAATCAGCATACACGTTAAAGTAAAGGGTAACCAGATAGCATACTATCATGTCGAGCAAGAAAGTCCTCCCTATATATATCCCAGCATCCACTACAATATACATCCTATGTACAGTAATGGCCTCTAGGGCATACATATAACTAACAATCTCCCACTCGCACTAGGGCCATCTGTAGCAGTGGTTGCAGTATCTCATACTCAACCATCCCATAAAAATCTCTCTCTGGGAACACGCCTTTGTGAGTGGATCCGATGTGTTGTCCTCTTAGTCTACTCTCCAAACCTCGATTACCCTGGAGATCAACCATCTCCATGATCAGGTGATACTGCCTTAGAATAAGTCTGGATCACTGATGGGACCGGCGTTCCTTGGCATAAGCCACAACTCCATTGTCTCACAATGGTAGGAACATAGTTCATCTCATGAACCAATATGCACCCAAACAGCTTCTAGGGTAGCATCTTAAGTAGCGATGTATCCAGCCTTTATCGTCTAGTATGTCACGGTATCTAGCTTGGAACTCTTCCAACATACCGTCCCTTTACTGAGGGTAAAGACAATGCCTGCGACTGACATTCAGTCGTCTTTATCACTCTGGAACCCTTCCAGTGATTCTCCCCAGGATCGATTGATACCGTCTCACTACATCTAGTGAGAATTCTAACAGCCATTTAGATCTATCTCATAGATCCAAAATCCAGGATTTAGTAGGTATCACTTTGATCCTAAGTGGAGAATCATTGTGATAAGCGGAGATTGATCGAGCGTAGCATAGGAAACTCCTTCCCTATCAAGAGTATGTCATCCACGTACTCTACGAGGATCGTCACCATACTCCCTACTACCTTTTTTTTTATACAAGGTTCATCTACCATTTTGATGATGTCAAACTCTTTGACTAATTCATCAAAACAGATGTTCCAACTCCGCGATGCCTGCTTTATCCTATAAAGCATCTTGCACACGTTTCCGCTGCTCCCATTGTCTACGAAGCCCTCTGGCTGTGTACTTATAGACGCACTCTTCTAAATCATCATTTAAAAAAGCAGTCAAGACACCCAACCACCAGATATCGTAGTCATGGTATGTAGCCGTGGTAAGTAGGATCTGGATGGACTTAAGCATAGATCCTTAGAAAAATGTTTCATTATGATCCATATCTGGTCAATTATGCAAACCTTTAACAAGTCTAGCTTTGAAAGTCTCAACTTTTCCATCTACACCAAGTAATCTTCTCAAGATATACTTGCTCCTGATGGGGATTTAACCCTTCAGATATAGCAACCAAAGTCCATACTTTGTTGGTGTATATGGATTCCATCTCAGATCACTAAGCATCCAGCCATTCTTACAGAGTCGTCACTCTCGATGGCCTGCTCGAAACTAGTTGGGTCATCATCTCATGATGCAATCCTCGCTCCCACTGTCATAGAGAAACAGAAGTATCTCTCAGGTGGGTGAGGAACCCTACTAGATCGGCGGAGAGGCTGAGGTTCGTTGGTTTCTACTGAATCCTCTGGTTGTACCAAATCATCTGCTGCAGTTTGTATGGCTGGAACATTTCCAGTTCTACATTACAGACCTTGCCTCGAGCTTGTCCGGATTTTGCTTTTAGACATAGGCCGGACAACCCCAAATCTTAACTAGCTTAAGACATGGGCTCTTCCCTTTCCATATCTCATATGGAGTGGTAGGCTACTGATTTGATTCGAACCTATTCAATAGGTATGCATCTTCTCAAGTGCATATCTCCCAAAAAGGAAACAGGTATCTCAGTAGTACTCATCATAGAGCACACCTTATCATATAGGGTGTGATTGCTCCGCCCCGATATACCATCGTGCTATGGTGTATACGGAGGAGTAATGCAGAGAGAGAATCTCATTCTCCTTTAGAATAATCCAGGATTTCCGTGCTCAAGTATTCTCCTCCTTGATCTCATCAAAGGACATAATACTTATACCCGTATATCTGGTTCTCTACTTCTAACTTATATTCTGTGAATATCTCAAAAGGTTCGGACTTGTGTTTCAACAGGAACATATGTCTGAATCTTGAGAGATTATCAGAGAATGTAATGAAGTACAAAGAACCGGTCTTGGCATATGTAGACAGGGGACCTACATACATCAACATGTATTATCCCAAGAGTTCACTAACTCTTTCTCTGTTTCCAGTAAACGGAGCTATGGTCATCTTATCTTTGTGACATGACTGGCGAGTTTCACAAGATGTAAATTCAAACTAATTTAAATATGCATCTTTATGTAACTCTAGCTAGTCGGGTCACATTGATCTGACCTAGTCTACAATGCCTCAAGAAGAATTCGTTCATTTCTGAACTCTTCCTCTTGTGTGTGTTTCGTATACTAAGAACTGTAGTTTGATTTAGAACATTAATGCTTTTAGATAACGTGCCTGAACCGATCAACTTTTGATATAGGAAATGTTCAAAACATTATCCAACAATACAAAATTATATCCTTTCTTTACTAATAAAGAGACTGATATGATTTTGTATATCAGGTTCGGTATCTAACAACATTCGTTCAGAATCAATGTATCGGTAATACAGGGTGACAGTGACCAACAGACTTGGCTGCAACATTTGCCCCGTTTTCTGCCTCATGAAACTTATCACCCGTTCTCAGTTCTCTACCTTTCTGTAGCCCTATGTAACAGATTACGTATCTGGGATCCTGATCTGGTATCACATACGCAGGACGTAAAGGATACTGAGAAACAGTTCTTTGTAACGAACACACCCGAAGATGATGCATCAGCATGCACTCTCTTCGTTTGGGCGGCACGGGAAATCTGGTATTCCCCAATTTCCTGCTCTGTCTTATAACAATTATAAGTTGGAGCGGGACCAACGTTCCCCAGCTCAGTAAAACAAGCGGGTTCGGTCAATATTCCGTATTATTATCTTGATTAAGGCGTGATATGGTCGCTACCTGGAGAGAGAGAGAAGAAAACACTCAGCGTGCGCTCTGTCAAGAATAGATTGGTTTTTATTTTATCTAATCAGGATGGCTCCCACTGCTTTTTATCAAATCTTCCTTCAAACCCTAAAAGGAAAGACTAGCCGGGATTAATTACACACTACAAGTTCGCCAATCTTTCAGCCAGGCCAGTGTCGGTACTTTGAGGGAGGTCCCCCGTGATTTCGCACGAACCTAATTAATGTAAACCTCGTTTTCCCAGAGCGTAACCCCGTTAACACCTTTCTAGACACCTACTTGATCGGCTAATTGTAATGTATAAAACTCTCCCAGGAGTAACACTTACTCGCAGCGGGTATCGGGATCCAACTATCTCATAGAAGGTATGCAATCTCATTGCAAATTTCAACTCTTGAAATTCCCGATAATATTTTGCCCCTAGCAGCTATATGACCTTAATATAGTCAACAAATCATAAGTGCTAGTCAAGTTCAACCCGTCATTTCCCGATTGAATTAAACCCACCCGCACGACCCTTAACATAGTCAACAAAGTCGCACGACTACCCTAATCCAATCGCATCATATGCTAATACAGATAACCAATAGTTAGCTACCGCACACTACGCCTTAACATAGTCAACAAACGTAGCACGAATACTAACTAGTACTTATCTGAAATGACGGAGGGCTACGACAGGTTTTTCTGAAAACCTATTGCGTAATGAACTTGATATCGTTGTAGAATCAAATGGTTTTAAAATGGAGTGTTTTTGAGGCTTTTCTAGTTTTGCTAAAGGAGTCACTCCCGGTGAAGGGATCGTCGGTCCTTTCCTCGTCGAATGAGGTGCGGGATATATCATATATATCACTGTGCAAAGCAAAAACACTTAAAAGCAATCAAAAGACAAACCGAGTGTGTAGCATCTGCCAGTTATTGCTAAAGGAGTCACTCCCGGTGAAGGGATCTCGGTCCTTTCCTTATCGAATAAGGTGCAGGATATATCACATATACCGCTGTGCAAAGCAAGAACTGTAGCTACCTGTTTTATTTTGAAATTCGATTCTACAACATCTTAGGTTTCTTTTATTTCATTAATCACATTAATGAAGTCCCATCATTTAAGTACCTAAACATCACAGATAGATATGACGTACACTTATGCCATCCGCATTCGCCTCGATGTCCCCTCGTGCACCGTTAGGTTAGGTAACTAACGACAGAGCAGGGCAGGGCTAGCGCGGGTGTAAAACATAAGTAACGTCTATATAATATATCATATATACTATATACTATATCTATCACAGAACATCACATGATCACATCACAGATATCGCAGCAGAAGAATCATATGAAATATTGGATATACTAGGACGTCCGTGTTTTCAATACGAGCCAGTATAAAACACGGATTCCACGGTCGTGATGAATAGCCAAACCCACACCCCTAGACCCCTACGAGAGCGGCAAGCAACCCTACCAATTCTAGAGTTAGGAGACCCGGACTCGACTCCTCGAGTTGGTCTCCCACTGGACTCCAGAACCCGGTTACTTGTGCCCTCCTCCTTGGGTCTATCCTAGTGTGGAAAAGTAAATAATATACAACAGGTGACAACTTCCGCAACCTGGAAGCGCCCCAATAAAAGAATATTACATACAAGTTTTTTACATGAATGAAAATGAAAAACACTCATCTCACATAAAAAAACCCCGGCTATTCAAACACGACGATCCAATATAACATATCCAGCAACACATAACATCACATGTCATCAACGTAAGTAAATATGTCCATCCCAATTGTCGTTGACATATAGCAACGAAACCGGCGATATCACATATTACACTTACGGTCACAGAAAAAAAAGTGTAAAACTACAACAGTTGGAATCCGCAACCACCTCAGACATCGCATGCCTGACCAAATGAATTCCTTAGACATCGCATGCCTAACAATTATAAACCCCGCATTTTAGTCTCATTATCGAAAACACTTTTCAATATCAAGTCGGGCAATTCAACAAGATTCCCGACATTTTGATCGAATGCTCGTCGCAAACTTCTGTAAACGGCCACACCCCTGATACCGTCGACGAAGTGCACCAAGGCGGAACACCGCCACCGCGAGCACCCGGACGGATGCTTTCGGCGACAGGGTTCTCCTACAGTCACTTGGTCGGGGCTATGGAGTGAGGCTGTCTATTAAGTTTACCCGGCGAGTATCCGCGTACGCTACGTGATTGCGACGGACTTTTGATCACATCAAAACTCCGTGGCAACCGATCAAGTGAGACTAAACTGCTATGTTTATAACATTCATTTAGTTATCACATAACTACTTGTGAATTCCAATTATTGTATCCCATTCCGGATAAATAGAAAATGTCAAACTTTCCGATCGAACACCCAAGTTTTCCCGATACAGCTCAACACATGAAATAAGTCCAACAACATTCAGTTCGTACCTCAGTACCGACGGTCCAGCCGTAGAAGGGTCAAGCCAACGCCTCACATGTGACACGCCGTACTGCCCCAAACCCGAAGGTTCAAAGGGCAGTTCAAGACGGTCACATAATCGAGTTAAGGTTTGTGTCTTCTAGAGGGACCATCGCGTTACTTGCACTACTTAGAACGTCGTTAAACTACGGAAAAATCCAACACTTGGAAATTTCCCGACAGGGGAAAAATTGGGTATTTATATCCGGTCGAACTTTTTAACATATTCTAAAATTTATCCGGAAAGCCACACAGACAAAATTTGATATCCCGATCGAAACACCGAATCCCCAAAACAACTGCAGAAAATTCAACTCTTGAATAAAATTTCAAAACATCCAGAGAACTCAGTACCAGAAACAATGAATTACAGTGTAAAAATTTAGGGCTGACGTCATCAATGTGCGGCGGAACCGCCGCATAAACCTGTCTTATGCCGCGCTTCCGCCGCGGTTTTAACTGTTCATCAAAAAAAATTTTAGCCGTAATTCTTAGAATTCCCTACTGAGTTCTCTGCATATTTTTAATTTGGAAAAACTCACTGTTTTCAAAAATGTACAGAGAGCAAGATTGGTTTGGGATTTCGGGTTCGTTCGGACTTCGAATTCCGTCTGGACTTCGCCTAAGGCTCTAGCTAGTCTCTGATACCACTGTAGGGTTCCTAGGCACACAAGTGAGGTCTCCTAAGCCATCAACCATGGCAATTTCAAATTTTATGGTGCCTACAAACCCTAAACTACGGATCGATAACTAGAGGTCTAGGCGAACAATGAACTAGTTAACACTTAACTAATGAGAAAACGGAAATACAACCTTTGTAGATCCGGTGCTCCACCTCCATAGCTCCGCAACGAAGTCCTCTCCGCTGTCCAAGTCAAATCCGGGCTCTAGGATCGGCTTCGTCGGAGAATGGGCAAGCTAGGTCGTCGATGTCCATGCCGAAGATGATCTACGTCGAGGCATCGATGAATCAAGCTCCACCTTCACCAAGTCATGAAACTTATGAAGGAAACACACTCTACTACTTGGCAAGAGGTAGAGGATGAAGAAATAGGAGTTGGGTTAACTTTAGAATTGGATTTCTCACTTGTTTGCTCAATTCACCATTGATGGAGGTGAAGCTTTTCTTCTTTGAAGTTAAGGAAGAAGAAGAAGAAGCTTATGATAAGTTTATTAGAAAAAGAAAAGAATAATCAAAACTTATCATAACTAAACCATGGTAAAGTGTAGAGATTGAACTAGGGTTAAAACAAATGGTTAGGTTAAGCATGAGATAAGAATGGTGGACAAAGTCAAAGGTTCATGAATCTTCAACTACAAAACAAAGAAAGCCACCATTCTTCTCATTTCATTTTCCAAAAAGAAAATAAATAAATAAATAAATAAATAGATATGAAAAACAAAACCCTAACCATTTGAATAACCATGGTTTAATCTTTACACAAACTCAAGTTAGCATGCATCATCAAACATGATACATACAAGTGCACAAAAACATATCGCATATGCAATGCGCACGAACCAAGTGAGAAAATCCGTCTAAAATGAACCGATACTAGTTAATGCAAAGTAATATATCAAATATATAATTATACATTAAATCATTAAATCAACACTTGATTCAATGATCCGGTCATGCGCACATAACCGACTGGTATCATTAGTAACATCTTATCGAATCAACACTTGATCCGATAACCCGGCTATATCGTATATAACCGATCAATGTCACATCGCGAGAATCGAATACAGTATCACATACTCGTATTATTCTCGGTCCCGCACATATCTCATATGCGCTCCTATTTCGTTTCGCTTGAGCCAGGAAACCTCTGTGTAGGACTCTAAAGACTCGTCAATACGCGGCAGCGGATGATGATCATATCAAACACCCACAAGCCGCAAGCGGTCTGCTAATCGTAACGGCCACCCGGGTATTGAGCGATCTGAAGATCGACGAGCAAGCCCGCTCACACTCCAGTGAATCCGACCAGTAACACTACCGTACAGTCCGGTCTGATCGTCTGATATGTCGCATATCCCGCCTAGGGGTGGTAAACGTCAGACCCCAATAGCTCGATAAGTCGTGTCGATATGAGGTCTATAACTGTTCGAGAAACTACTGGTAACACTTACCAGTAAATCTCAGCAACCCTGGCCAGGGATTTCCTGTTATAGCCAATCGAACACAGCGCAACATTAACCCCCTATACCCGGAGAGACGAATCCCCTCCTATCGCTCATTGCCTCCAAGTGACTCGGGACTGTACCCAAAAACCACCGTTTTGCACGCCCTCTTGGACGTGGTAAGATGGAAATCAAAGCACAGTGGGAACCACACAAGACTCTATGACGATCTCGGGTCAACAGACTACTCTGTACCAGTGTCACCAGAGAACTGCCATCTGACGTGAGGTATAATACCATCTGGGAGTTCTCGGCGAGTCCATCCAGTGTACCCAGTCTCTACTGAGCACCCGTATATCATCTCTGATGTCAAACACCGATGGATATGGGATCATCCATCGCCCATCTATATGGGTCGAGAAGGTACACGCTAGTCTACTCTGGTATATCGATGCCCCGTCTCGATACACCCACGACTAGGGACTTTGAAGGATGTACTTATGGACTACCATGTCCCCACTAGTATGATCCGCATCATAGTCCAGGTAGTCAAGTACAGATCCTAAGGGCTTTACCAACATGTAACAGAGAGACAATCAGCATACACGTTAAAGTAAAGGGTAACCAGATAGCATACAATCATGTCGAGCAAGAAAGTCCTCCCTATATATGTCCCAGCATCCACTACAATATACATCCTATGTACAGTAATGGCCTCTAGGGCATACATATAACTAACAATCATACACTCGATTCGAGGAGGAGGAGGAACCGTCTGCGGGTGCATGGTGGACCCAGTGAGGTACCCCGGGGCAAGATGGTCGCAGATGATGGCGTTGAGCATGACAGGGGAGCACTACCTACCGGTGATAGTATTTGGACTCAGTGGTTATCCGGAGGATACCGACCGGAGTCATGAGATGGATACAGGCCAGTCCGGATAGCCGGAGCCTGAGATATGAGGATTTATGTGTCGATGCTGGACACTCAGGTTCCACGATTTGTTGTGTCGTTGATGGACACACATTCTTTGATATCCTCATACATTTACATCCATATGCTTTTACGATGTTTCGAGTGGACGAGATCCACCTGCATACTGGCATTGATTATATTATTGGATGATATCTGTAAGTGCACGGCGGCGCCCCGGCCTCCATCCCGAGGCCAAATACGGAAGCGATGGTTAACTTTAATTTTTCTTGAACCGGCACCACCGCGCACTATAACCCGGATCGGGCCATTAACTAGTCCTAGCTAACTACAAGATGGGGAAGAGAGATATACCGACCGATCCGTGTCCTCCGGTCTTCTTGTCGTCTTCCCGATCTCCCGCGGAAGCTCCGGTCTCCACCTCGTCGCCGGAAGGGCACCACGTCGCCGGCTTCTTTTACGGGCTCCCACCTCTATACCGAGGCAACTCGGGCACGAAGTTGGCGAGCCGACATGCCCAAGGTTTGCTGTAGAATGTGTAGTGAGCTATTTGTGTCTCTAGGGGTTTTGGGAGTTGCCATTGGTGGAGGATATGAGATAAGCTTTTGGAGGAGGAGCTAAAAAGACTTTTGCCTAGCCAAATGAGCAACAACCTCACCCCACCAAATTGGGACAGCCCCAAGAGGGAATGGCCGGCCATGTGTGTGAGAGGAGAGTGAGAATGGAGAGTGAGGTCAATGGATGATAGAACCACAACCATAATGCAAGGAAATAAAGATAATCATGAAGGGAAAATGATCACAAGCAAACCCACACTCCATAACAACCATCATCAACAACCATGATTGCTCACAAAGTCAAGCAATCATGAACCATGGAAAGTCAAGGGATGGTCCTCCATCATGAGACCATCATGAAACAACAAGATGCAAATAACACCCTCCACAAATGCTTATTTGCACAAATGCAAATAAGCCCTCCTCCACCAATCTTCGGCCAATGAACGATACATAGAAAATGGCCGAAACGGAAATCAAACTGGCAACTCCGGAAAACTGGTCCCGTAATAAATTACAGGAAAAACCCCGATACTGTGTATACACACCCGCATCTGTATTCCAACCGAATACAAATGCAATGAGACAAAATCTACACTGTACTATACTAGGATCCGGTTTAAACCAAAGCCGGCTAGTATTATCCGTTCGATCCTGATCCGTGCAATACCGCACGTATCTGATCGAACCCTGCCATATCTCCATACGGCCTCTACAGCGTTTCGCCCGAAACTTGAGTAACTGTATGTGGGGGACTCTAAAGACTCGTCAACACCTTGGTTGTGGATTTAACCACTAGCACGTCAGAGGTATTAGCCATACGTGACGGGCCACCAGCTATTGACCAAAAGGGACGTCGATGAGCGAACTCATCCTGACACCCTACTGAGCCTGTCAGTGACAATATCCGTACAGTCCGGTCCGTTCGTCTATGAGCATCGCATGGCGGGCCTAGGGGGTTGGTAAAGTCAGACCCCCAAAAGCGGTACAAGTCGTGTCGGAGTGTAACCCAGAACACCCTGAGATACTACTGGAATACCTACCAGTAAATCTCCTTCCTCGGCCGAGGGCTTCGTGTAATGGCTCTCCTAGACACAGCGCGACCTCACCCCCAATACTGGGAGAGACGAACCCCTGAAGATCCGCTCACTGCCTCCATGTGGCTCGGGACTGTATCCAACTAAAACCTGTTTGCACGTCTCCTTTGCGCGTGGTAGGGTAGTAATCAAAGTACAGTGGGAACTCACACGAGACAAATGACGATCCCCAGGTCGATGAGCTAACCTGTACACATGTCATCAGGAAACTGCTATCTGACGTCAGGTATAAGACCAACTAGCATGTTCCCGGCGAGTCCTGTCCGGTGTACTCATAACCCAATAAGCACCTGTATACATCTTAGGTGATCCAACTGACACCAATGGCTTGTGAGACCGGCCACCGCCCCTCGTCGGGGTCTCGACTGTATACACTAGTCTACTCTGGAGTATCGATGCCCTGTCTCGAAACTCCCATGACTAGGGACCTTTTAAGGATGTGCTTATAGACCCCAGCTCCCACTTATATGATCGCCCTCATACTGCTGGTGGTCAAGCAAGAATCCTAGGGGCTCTATCAACGTGTAATAGCGACATGTCAGGTCACCTAAAGCAGTACACGATGATAAAGATAAACCAGGTAGCATACTATCATCTCGAGCAAGACTGTCTTACTGGGACAGGTCCTCCCTCAATCATTGCAATCACGTGCCTGTGATCCAATAATTGACTCTGAGGGCACTATCTCCAACAATCTCCCACTTGCACTCAAGGCTAATTATTGCGATGTCGCATACTCACAGCCCGTGTGATACCGAACACCCAACTCCTCTACTTGTCAGTCTCACAAAGCTCGTTTGCGAAACTATTGCGTTCGAGGAATAGCCTCAGTCAGTGGATCCGCCTTGATGTTTCTTTCTATGTCTCTCTATATCTCAAGTTCGCGGAGAAAGCCATCTCCCGAAATGAGCAATACCTGTCTTAGAATGTCTTGATGTCTGATGGGACCTAGCTCATAAATGAACTCCAAATCCAAACTTCTTAGACTGTATCGTCAACTGAACTTAATCAGTATCCTGCGCCATGCCTCCCTCAGTATTCCCTTGGACCACCTGTCCAAAATACTGCCCCTCGTCAGAAGAAAAAACTATAACTCTGACAACCTCCTTGTCGTCCAGGTCACCTTGGAAGCCTGGAATGATAACTGTCTCCCGAATGAGGCTGTCGTTATCATATCCCTAGAACATGTACTTATGTTCTAAAACTGCTTCCGACTGTTTCTCTAGGATAGGATCAATGTCAACTTATTGCATCTAGTGTAAGAACAACATCTGGTGTGATACTTGACATCTCATGATTGACTCAATTGCCTGAGCAAGTGATCTACCAATCATGCACATCCTTCTCCCCTTTAGTCTGTAAGACACCTTTAGAGAGGGTGACTCCATTACCTGCAGGTACACTACCGTGCCAAGAGTAGTCCATTCTAAATACTCATAGAATGCTGTCTAAGTACCCTTAATTGGGAAACCACCCAAATCTAGATCTAAAATCATAGATCTAGTGACCAGTATGTCTGATATAATGTCCAAGTCCCATGTGGAGAAACTACTGTGTGACGACCAAAGTATAACCGATCGTTGTATAGGAATATCGCTTCCTACTCTGTGTATGTCATCCAAATACCAGGACATCACACCCTACTACCTTCTTAACAGATCCATCCCCTATTATGATGAAGTCAAACCTATGACTGTCATATCAGAAATTGATGATCTATCTCCGCTATATCTGCTTTAGTCTATAAATAGACATAAGCCACCTGTCCACCATTGCTTCCGCTGCTCCCACTGACTATGACAACCCTCTGGCAGAGTCATATACACGTACATTTCTAAAGCTAGTTTAGAACGACGCTATACTCATCCTCCCACCGGGTCTCACAGTCTGGAACAACAGCAATGACAAGTCTGGGTAAACAAAAACCTCGCTGCCACCGTCCTTGAGCATACCGAAGTACCTCTCGGGTGCCTGAGGTTACCCACCTTATCTGCGGAGTGGCCAATGGAATGTCAAACCAGATTGAATCTTTAGGTTCCTATCAAATCTTCAGTAATCGTTTGTGGTTCTGGAATCACTTCCAGTTCTACCATACTCCCACTACTGTTTTCTGAAAAAATCCATTTTTATTAAAACTGTGGCGAGTTTATAACAATATCACTATTGATCTTCCAGATGGTAGAAAGTCAACCCGCGTCATATCCTGGGTCAACCCACAAACAGCCATTACAGAAACGTGCCATGAGTTATCCAGAGTCTGGTTTTAAGCATAAACCGGACAACTCCCCGTACCTTAACATCGTTAAGATATGAACTGTTCTATATCCAATATAGAACCAGAGGCACTGATTTAATTGAACCAGATTCAAATCTTGCAGCTGTCTCCAGTGCATGTCAACTAAATGGAAGGAGGCCGATCAACGTTACTCAACTTAGGAATGCTTCCAATCATTAGTAACCTGAAAGAGAAGCAAATTCTCTTAATCACTACTATCAACTGAATACCATACTCAAGTATCTACATCTCTGATCACTTTGAAGAATCCTGATACTTGCAATATCTGGTTCTCTACTTTATTCAAATACCTGTAACTTCTCAAAATTCGGACCATATGTTTCCACGAAACACCTGTCTAAAAACTAGAGAAGTCATAAGTAAACCGAATATAGTATGAGGACCAACCCCTCTGTCCTGATGGACCCTGGACAATATACAATACTCTGTATAAGTCCCTTGAGTTTGATAACTCAATCCCTGTGTGTCGTAGGTTGAAAACTATACTCATGGTCATGAAGAATTACACCGTTGTTTAATGCTCCTTACCTAACCATCCACTGATATAGGTAAATGTCATAGACATAATTTCAAAAAGGTATATCTCACTCTATGAAAATAGACGTACAGATATATCAATTTGAAATTAGTGCACAACAACGGATATTTAAAACCAAATATTTGCCATCCGGCAAACAACCCAGGTGACTTCCTCAAATATCACCGATTACAACGAATCCCGATATAATGAGGATGATCACCCAATTCCCAATAACTTACTCCCACTCATCATCTGTAAAACCATACAGATGTGAGAATCATACCTGGTAAATACATACCCTGGAGTAAGTATCTAATCGGGAAATCAGTTTTCCTTTAACAGTACACAGTGAAACTGAAACATTGAAATGTTTCGATGAGCTATCCCGATATTCCTAGTAATGCCTCTTCCAGATTCACGACTGTAACCGTATAATTCTTTGCCACCTTTCCAAATCCATTTCTATGTCTTTAGTTATTACCTTCTGCACACCCCTTTAGGCCAAATGGTTTTCTTCCTTCCCTACCGTTCGGCACCAGCCTATGGTTTGGAAGAAGACTATCCAATAAGCATAATGGGTGTACTGTCCTAATCCTAGAAGCACTCGCAATGCGAGAGAAGGTGAAGATAAAAGACACTTGAATAAATCTTATTCCTATTTCTCCTGAACCAGAATCCATCCCCGAACTGGAACAAGTTCCTTTCGAGTTCGTATATAACCATACGATGGAGTATCCAATAAACTGTGGATCTTCGTAGTGATACGGAGTGTTCTGGAGAAATACAAAGGTGATTTAGGATTGTAGAAGAAATACTTGGTTTGGTCGTGAATATCAGTCGCAATTTACTTTGCCCTCTTACTAATCCCTTGCTTTGTCTTAACTTAATACCTTCTGTACACCATCGTTATGCTAATTGGTTTTCTTCATTCCCCACCGTTCGGCACCAGCCTAAGGTTTGGAAGAAGACTATCCAATTTGCATAATAGGTGTACTATCTCCTAAACCAAGGAGTACTCGCAACCTGAGAGAAGGTAAAAGGAAAAGACAACTGAATAGTCCTATCCGTTTTCTCCAGAACCGGAAACCATCCTCGAATAAATTCCTTCGAGTTCGTATATAACTATACGATGGTTTTGTCCAATGGAAGTGGACGTTCGTAGTAATACGGGGTGTTCTGGAGAAAAGGGTAAAAGTAGGAGTGGCAATGAGGTTTGCAACTCTGACAATCCAAAAGCCAGTGTTTAAGAAGGTTCGGTCAATTTTGGTCTCTGAGTCATAGTCTTAGGGTCGGGTCAATGGTCGCTGCCAAAGAGAGAGAGAAAAGAAACACTCAGCGTCCACTCTAACCTAGATCAGAATGGTTACCAATTTATCTAATCTGGAAACCTCCCACTGTAACCTCAAATTCTTCTCCAAACCCGAAAGAAGAATTAGTCGGGATCACCCGAGGAGTAAACCAACTCATCAGTGGGAATCGGGATCCAACTATCACCGCATGATAACGTGACGGAATCCGCTCACGTCATCACACTCCAGAAGGTATGCGCATATCTGGCAAGTTTCAGTTCTTTTGAAACTCCCGATGTGATTTCTGCCCCATGCTCTTATGACCTTGACTTTGGCCAACATATCATAAGTCACATGTCAAGTTCTACCCGTCATTCTCCAGGTTAATTTGAGCCCACCCGTACATACCCTTGACTTTGGCCAAAATAGTAGTACGACTGCCCCAAACCAACGCATCTATCTATGCTGCATATGAATACCCAATAGCTACCAATCACTATGCCTTGACTTTGGCCAACATACACAGCTTGAATACTATTGACCATCCATATGAAACGACGGAGGGCTACGAATGGTTTCTGGCGAAAACCTTTAACGTAATGAACTTGATATCGTTGAAGGAATTGATAGCTTTTCAAAAATATAGTGACGAAAACCGTTGCTAAAGAGGTCACTCCCGGTGAAGGGATCTCGGCTCTTTCCCCGTAGAATGAGGTGCAGGATATTCCAACTGAATATCACGGTGCAAAGCAAAAGTAATCGGCTATAGTGAAGTCATTGCCCTGACGCAAACTTTTTGTCCAAGGGGTCACTTCCGGTGAAGGGATCTCGGCCCTTGCCTCGTCGACTGAGGAGCAGGATATTCCAACTGAATACCACGATGCAAAACAAAAGTGAACGTCCTTGCAATAACAGCTTTTTGAAAAGTGTTCCAACAACATCAGATTAGGTTTGTTTTTAACTTGAATTGATCCGAATCAACGCAGTCCCATCAATTGATCACACCACAAAGAATGAAAATAATATGACGTACGTATATGCCATCCGCATTCGCCACTGGGTCCCGTCATTACCCGTTAGGTTAGCTAACTAACGACAGAGCGGGGACTGGACTAGCGCGGATGCAAAACATATACAACATCTACTAATATATATACCAATATATAATATTTCGCTCAAGGCGTGATAAAATGCAACATCACAGAAATGTACAGCATCACAGAACAATACAGATATCTGGGATCCCCGGGTTTCACAGAGCCACTGAAACCCGACGTTCCCCTGGTCGTGTGGATAGCCTGTGCAATGAAATCCTAGACCCCTACGGGCGCGGCAAGTTACCCGCCAAAACCTGAAGCGAGGCAGCCCCTTTCAGCAACGTGAATGGACCACCCAGCACTTCACGGAATCCGGTAACTTGGGTACCCCTCCTGGGTCAACCTGTACCCTCTACGAGTGCGGCGAATAGCCCGCCAATTCTAGAGTGAAGCCCCCTCCGTCTCAATGCCATGAGATGCGGGCTTGTTGCCCTCTAGAACCCGGCTACCCATGCACCCCTCCGCGGGGCAATCCTAGTACAGAAAGTAAAATATACATACAACGGGTACATCGACCGCAACCTGGTCGTGCCCCAAAATAATAATACAAACAGGCAGTGACGGCAGTCTACATGTCGGACGCTCGCCCCGCAATATCAAATGTACATAATACAACAAAACTGTACTACCACTGCAACCAGGCTATCCCCCACGACCGATCCGCAACATCACAGCAATACACAGAACATCAATGTGAAAGTCACGTTCGCAAATCCGTCTAACCGGGCTATAGCAGTTAGACTGGATTTACCGATCAAGTGACATTCACGGTCGCAGATATAATGTAAATACTGTGAACTAATGTGTTTTAAATATCCGATCGATCAAATTTACCAAGTGGGCCCCCAAGTACTACTATAGCACATCAAGAAATCTGGGCCCAAAAAATAACATTCCAGAATACCTATTTTCCATTCAGGAGTATTCTGTAGAATTTTGGGGCCATGAACAGTTAAAAGAGCGGCGGAACCGCGGCCCAAGCATGGGTTTGGCCGCGGTTCCGCGGTGGTATAGACAGTTCACGAAACCAAATTTTCCCAGAACTCTTAGAATTTCCTACACATCATTCTGAAATGACCTGAAAATTTTTTGGACTTCAAAAAATTTCGACAGAAACTGATGTGAAGAAAAATACGGTTTTTGGAAAATTGTTCGATCGGAAATGTAAAACATGTAGGGTTCCTAGGCACTCTAGTGAAGTCTCATAAGTGATCAAACATGCACAAATCAAATTTTACGGGTGCCTACAAACCCGACTACGGATCGTTTACTAGATATTTAGGCGAAACAAGCAAACTAGTTAACATTTTAACTAAGGGAACGGATATACAACCTTTGTAGATCCGGTCCACCACCTCCACGGCTCCACAACGAAGTCCCCTTGCTGTCCAAATTATGTCTTGGGCTCTAGCGTCGGCATCATCGAAGAATGGGCGGGCTTGATCGTCGGTTCGATGCCGAAGATGATCTACGTCGAGGCATCGCTAGAACAAGCTCCAACTTCACCAAGTCGGAAAAACTTGTGAAGGAAATACCCTATACTACTTGGCAATAGGTAGAGGATGAAGAAATAGGAAGTGGGTAAACTTTAGTTTTGGATTTCTCACTAGACTTCATGACTTGCCATTGAAGTAGCAAGCTTTCTTCAATGTTGAAGAAGATGAAGAAGAAGAAGAAGATATGATAACTTAATTTAAAATAGAAAAGAAAATACAATACTTATCATATCTTTTACCATGGTTTAGTGTAGAGACTTAACTTAGGTTAGATAGTGGTTAGGGTTAGATAAAAGACAAGAATGGTGGACTAAGTTCAAAGCTTCAAGAAGCTTTCAAATAAAGACAAAAACTAGCAACCATTCTTATCTCTTTATCTTTTCTTTTTCCAAAATAAACAAAAGGAATAAATAAATGATTAAGTAAATGAAAAAGAAACCCTAATCACTAATTAACCATGGTTTAACACTTTACACAAAACCAAGCTAGAATGTATCATCAAACATGATACAATCATGTGCACAAAACTATATCGAATATACAATGTGCACATCCGCGCGAGAAAATCCATTTAAAGTCAACCGATACTAGTTAATGCAAAGCAATATATCAAATATATAATTATGTATTAAATCATTAAATCAACACTTGATTTAATGATCCGGTCATATCGCATATAACCGGCTAGTATCCAATGCGTCGGCTTATCGAATCAATCCTTGATTCGATAACTAGGTTATATCGCAAATAACCATTCGATACATTGATCGTGAGAATAGAATACGGTATCATATACACGCATTATTCTCGGTCCCGCACATATCTCATATGCGCTCCTATTTCGTTTCGCTTGAGCTAGGAAACCTCTGTGTAGGACTCTAAAGACTCGTCAATACGCCGGCAGCAGATGATGATCATATCAAACACCCACAAGCCGCAAGCGGTCTGCCAAACGTAACGGCCACCCGGGTATTGAGCGATCAGAAGATCGACGAGCAAGCCCGCTCACACTCCTGCGAATCCGACCAGTAACACTACCGTATAGTCCGGTCTGTTCGTCTGATATGTCGCATATCTCGCCTAGGGGTGGTAAACGTCAGACCCTAATAGCTCGATAAGTCATGCCGACTTGAGGTCCATAACATTCGTGAAACTACTGATAACTCTTACCAGTATATCACTGCAACCCTGGCCAGGGATTTCCTGTTATGGCCAGTCGAGCATAGCACAACATCAACCCCCAATACCGGGAGAGACGAATCCCCTCCTATCGCTCATTGCCTCCATGTGAATCGGGACTGTACCCAAAAACCACCTGTTTGCACAACTCAGTAGAGCCGTGGTAGGGTGGAAATCAAAGCACAGTGGGAGACACACAAGACTCTATGACGATCTCGGGTCAACAGACTAAGCTGTACCAGTGTCACCAGAGAACTGCCATCTGACGTGAGGTATAATACCATCTGGGAGTTCTCGGCGAGTCCGTTCAGTGTACCCAGTCTCCACTGAGCACCCGCATACCATCTTCGATGTCAAACACCAATGGATATGGGATCATCCATCGCCCATCGCATGGGTCGAGAAGATATGCGCTAGTCTACTCTGGAATATCGATGCCCCGTCTCGATATTCCCTCGACTAGGAACATTTCAAGGATGTACTCTTGGACTACCCAGGCCCCACTAGTATGATCTACATCATAGTCCTGGAAGTCGAGTACACATCCTATGGGCTTTATCAACATGTAATCAGAGAGACAAAAAGTATACATGTTAAGATAAAGTGCAACCAGATAGCGTACTATCATGTCGAGCAAGAAAGTCCTTCCTATATATGTCCCAGCATCCACTACAATATACATCCAATGTACAGTAATGGCCTCTAGGGCATACATATAACTAACAAAACACATTAGACAAAGCTAGACTATGTTAATGGCGAGGCTCTGATACCACTGTAAGTGCACGGCGGCGCCACGGCCTCCATCCCGAGGCCAAATGCGGAAGCGATGGTTAACTTTAATTTTTCTTGAACCGGCACCACCGCGCACTATAACCCGGATCGGGCCATTAACTAGTCTTAGCTAACTACAAGATGGGGAAGAGAGATATACCGACTGATCCGTGTCCTCCGGTCTTCTCGTCGTCGTCTCGATCTCCCGCGGAAGCTCCGGTCTCCACCTCGTCGCCGGAAGGGCACCACGTCGCCGGCTTCTTTTACGGGCTCCCACCTCTATACCGAGGCAACTCGGGCACGAAGTTGGCGAGCCGACGTGCCCAAGGTTTGCTGTAGAATGTGTAGTGAGCTATTTGTGTCTCTAGGGGTTTTGGGAGTTGCCATTGGTGGAGGATATGAGATAAGCTTTTGGAGGAGGAGCATAAAAGACTTTTGCCTAGCCAAATGAGCAACAACCTCACCCCACCAAATTGGGACAGCCCCAAGAGGGAATGGCCGGCCATGTGTGTGAGAGGAGAGTGAGAATGGAGAGTGAGGTCAATGGATGATAGAACCACAACCATAATGCAAGGGAATAAAGATAATCATGAAGGGAAAATGATCACAAGCAAACCCACACTCCATAACAACCATCATCAACAACCATGATTGCTCACAAAGTCAAGCAATCATGAACCATGGAAAGTCAAGGGATGGTCCTCCATCATGAGACCATCATGAAACAACAAGATGCAAATAACACCCTCCACAAATGCTTATTTGCACAAATACAAATAAGCCCTCCTCCACCAATCTTCGGCCAATGAACGATACAAAGAAAATGGCCGAAACGGAAATCAAACTGGCAACTCCGGAAAACTGGTCCCGTAATAAATTACAGGAAAAACCCCGATACTGTATATACACACCCGCATCTGTATTCCAACCGAATACAAATGCAATGAGACAAAATCTACACTGTACCATACTAGGATCCGGCTTAAACCAAAGCTGGCTAGTATTATCCGTTCGATCCTGATCCGTGCAATACCGTACGTATTTGATCGAACCCTGCCATATCTCTATACGGCCTTTACAGCGTTTCACCCGAAACTTGAGCAACTGTATGTGGGGGACTCTAAAGACTCGTCAACACCTTGGTTGTGGATTTAACCACTAGCACGTCAGAGGTATTAGCCATACGTGACGGGCCACCAGCTATTGACCAAAAGGGACGTCGATGAGCGAACTCATCCTGACACCCTACTGAGCCTGTCAGTGACAATATCCGTACAGTCCGGTCCGTTCATCTATGAGTATCGCATGGCGGGCCTAGGGGGTTGGTAAAGTCAGACCCCCAAAAGCGGTACAAGTCGTGTCGGAGTGTAACCCAGAACACCCTGAGATACTACTGGAATACCTACCAGTAAATCTCCTGCCTCGGCCGAGGGCTTCGTGTAATGGCTCTCCTAGACACAGCGCGACCTCACCCCCAATACCGGGAGAGACGAACCCCTGAAGATCCGCTCACTGCCTCCATGTGGCTCGGGACTGTACCCAACTAAAACCTGTTTGCACGTCTCCTTTGAGCGTGGTAGGGTAGTAATCAAAGGACAGTGGGAACTCACACGAGACAAATGACGATCCCCAGGTCGATGAACTAACCTGTACACATGTCACTAGGGAACTGCTATCTGACGTCAGGTATAAGACCAACTAGCATGTTCCCGGCGAGTCCTGTCCGGTGTACTCATAACCCAATGAGCACCTGTATACATCTTAGGTGATCTAACTGACACCAATGGCTTATGAGACCGGCCACCGCCCCTCGTCGGGGTCTCGACTGTATACACTAGTCTACTCTGGAGTATCGATGCCCTGTCTCGAAACTCCCACGACTAGGGACCTTTTAAGGATGTGCTTATAGACCCCAGCTCCCACTTATATGATCGCCCTCATACTGCTGGTGGTCAAGCAAGAATCCTAGGGGCTCTATCAACGTGTAATAGCGACATGTCAGATCACCTAAAGCAATACACGATGATAAAGATAAACCAGATAGCATACTATCATCTCGAGCAAGACTGTCTTACTAGGACAGGTCCTCCCTCAATCATTGCAATCACGTGCCTGTGATCCAATAATTGACTCTGAGGGCACTATCTCCAACAATATCCACTTGCATACAGACATTCATTATTGTTGGCACATCTTTACACATACGGTCACCCTAGATATCACAGTATTAACTTTATGATATAGTTGACCTAGGAAATCGTTATTTTATTCGATTTCTACCTGTTGTTGTTTTCTTCTCACGAGTTGGCAACTCACCCCCGTTGTGCCACAGTTCTTGCAGGTTGACCGCATGGATCGGTAGCGGCATCGTTGGCACACAGCTTGCTTTTGGGTGACTGGCTTTGGTAGGTGGGACAGTTGTATCGTGCCCACTCTTGTACTTATTATTCTTATTGTATCTAGTCAACTCCATAAATCAAAACTAGTATTTGTATATGTAGTGAGACTTAGAAAGACTTGTAGTTGCGAGATTTGAGCGATGGGTTTTATATTCACTTTTTGGGTTGATGTCTTGCTTTATTTATTACCTTTTGTGTTGATCTTCGCCGTTGGGCGTCGTATACTTATATTTATGCTTTGCGTGGTTGTGGATCCGCCGATTGGTGAAGAGCTAGCTCCCGCTTGGGGATGCCTTTATATTAACATGTATTGTGGTTTTGGATCAAAAAATACAAAGGAGGTGCTGCCTAAATTTTTAAAAGACGAAACATGTTATTCAGCTAGTAATATATACTTGCATTTTCATATTCCCTTTTCTATGCATTTAAGAAAACATTTTACTTCATTATACCTTATTTCAAAACTTCACCTCTTTTGTTTCTTTAAAAGGTTTAGATTTCTGGGTTTTAGCTTACTTGAATTACGTTACGCCTTTAGACGTTGCGTGATTTAAGTGATGGTCACGAGCTAATATTTCGGATCGTGACAAGCTCCCCTATCCCACAACGCCAGGGATCGAAGCCCTCATCAAGAGGCAGCCAAGCGACTACCCTGCTCAGCTATCCCTGGCTGGTAGCTCCCCTACCCCACAATGCTAGGGATTAAAGCCCTCGCCAAGAGGCACCGGGCAGCAACCTTTCTCGGCCATCCTTAAGGATCAAAGCCCTCACCAAGAGGCACCGGGCAGAAACCCTGCTCGGCCATCCTTAGTAGGCCTCTTATGGCTCCTCCCGCGCTAAGGATAAAAAGCCCTCGCAAGAGGCAACCGAGCCCGCCCTTGCTTGGTTATCCCTAGCTGGTTGCTCCCTACCCCCAACACACCAGGGATCAAAGCCCTCACCAAGAGGCACCGGGCAGCAACCCTGCTCGGCTATCCTTAAGGATCAAAGCCCCCGCCAAGAGGCACCGGACAACAACCCTGCTCGGCCATCCTTAGTAGGCCTCTTACGGCCCCTCCGCGCTAAGGATCAAAAGCCCTCGAGAGAGGCAACCGGGCCCGCCCTTGCTTGGATATGTTGGGTTTCCCTAGCACCTACTGTAGAGTATGGAAGTATCACACATGCCACTTTAAAATTTATAGAGGTGCTAAGCAAACAAAACATGAATCTTTAACTAGAAGTTTATGTTGGGATTCCTTAGCACCTAGCCTAGGGTTTGCAAGCATCACAAATGCCACAACAAAAATTCAAGGGGTTGCTAAGCAATAAAACTAAGAATCATGCTAGAAAAATAGGGTAACAAAACATGTAATCTATCATCACAAAGAGAAGTGAACAAAAATACAACCTTTGTAGATCCGGTCCTTCACTTCTAAAGCTCCGTGTTGACGTCCCTTCGCTGCGATCATCGAACTCTTGGACTCTATTATGGAATTCCCCGGAGAAATGAACAAGATTGCTCGTAGTCTTCGAGGCCGAAGATGATGTACGTCGAGGAAATTCAAACCCAAGCTACCACTTCACTAGGTCAAGAACTTTGTGAAGAGAACACCCTAAACTAAATGGCAAGTAATAGAGGATGATGAAATAGGAAGTGGTTTCACTTTAGATTTTGATTTCTCACTTTGTTTCTTCACTTAGAAAAAACCTAGAAAGCTTTTCCTTTTGGATGAAGAAGAAGAAGAAGAAGAAGAAATAATAGAAACTCAAGTGAAGTGAATTATGATCAACTATGCAACCATGGGTGAGTTAGTATCATCCACTAACCTTTGTAGAGACTAAACCATGGTTTAAACTAATGGTTTGGTTAATAAATATCTTAAGTAAAACAAAGTGTGTGGACTTTGTCAAAGATGCTTTAAGCTTCATGAAGCTTCAAGTCAAGACAAAGAAAACAACCATTTTGAATTACAAAATAAATAAAAACCCTAACCATTATCTTAAATATGGTGTAAGTCATACACACACTCAAGTTTGCATGTATCATCAAGCATGATACAATCATGTACACAAACATATATCACATATACATTATGTGCACATCAAGTGAGAAAAGCAATCTTAAGTGAACCAATACTAGTTAATGTAAAGTAAATATCAAATATATAATTATACATTAAATCATTAAATCAACACTTGATTTAATGATCCGGTCATATCGCATATAACCGACTAATATCTAGTGTATCAAAATATTGAATCAACACTTGATTCGGTAACTCGGCTATATCGCATATAACCGACCGATGATACAAATCGCGAGAATAGAATATAGTATCACATACTGTTATTATTCTCGGCCCCGCACATATCTCATATGCGCTCCTATTTCATTTTGCCTGAGCCAGGAAACCTCTGTGTAGGACTCTAAAGACTCGTCAATACGGCGGCAGTAGGTGGTGATCATATCAAATACCCATAAGCCACAAGCGGTCTGCTAAACGTAACGGCCACCCGGGTATTGAGCGATCAGAAGATCAACGAGCAAGCCTGCTCACACTCCTGTGAATCTAATCAGTAACACTTACCGCACAGTCCGGTCTGTTCGTCTTATATGTCGCATATCTCGTCTAGGAGTGGTAAACGTCAGACCCCAGTAGCTTGATAAGTCATGCCGATGTAAGGTCTATAACGAGCATGAAACTACTGATAACTCTTACCAGTAAATCACAGCAACCCTGGCCAGGGATTTCCAGTTATGGCCAGTCGAGCATAGCGCAACATCAACCCCCAATACCGGGAGAGACGAATCCCCTCCTATCGCTCATTGCCTTCATATGACTCGGGACTGTACCCAAAAACCACCTGTTTGCACGACTCAGTAGAGCCGTGGTAGGGTGGAAATCAAAGAACAGTGGGAGACACACAAGACTCTATGACGATCTCGGGTCGACAGACTAAGCTGTACCAGTATCACCAGAGACTTGCCATCTGACGTGAGGTATAATACCATCTGGGAGTTCTCGGCGAGTCCGTTCAGTGTACCCAGTCTCCACTGAGCACCCGTATACCATCTCTGATGTCAAACACCAATGGATATGGGATCATCCATCGCCCATCACATGGGTCGAGAAGATATACGCTAGTCTACTCTGGAATATCGATGCCCTGTCTCGATATTCCCACGACTAGGAACATTGAAGGATGTACTCATGGACTACCCAGGCCCTACTAGTATGATCTGCATCATAATCCTGGAAGTCGAGTACACATCCTAAGGGCTTTATCAACATGTAACAGAGAGACAATAAGTGTACATGTTAAGATAAAGAGCAACCAGATAGCGTACTATCATGTCGAGCAAGAAAGTCCTCCCTATATATGTCCCAGCATCCACTATTATATATATCTCATGTACAATAATGGCCTCTAAGGCATACATACAACTAACAATCTTCCACTTGCACTAGGGCCATCATATAGCAGTGGTTGTAGTATCTCATACTCAACCATCCCATAAAAGTCTCACTCTAGGAAAAGACTTTTGTGAGTGGATCCGCCGTGTTGTCCTCTAAGTCTACTCTCCTAACCTCGATCTCCCTGGAGATCACCCAGCTCCATGATCAGGTGATACTGCCTTTAGAATATGTCTGGGTCACTGATGGGACCGGGGTTCCTGGGCCAAAGCCTCACCTCCATTGTCACACAATGGTAGGAACCTAGTTCATCTCATGAACAAATATACACCCAGACTACCTCTTTGGTAGCATATTTGGTAGCGATGTATCCAGCCTTTATCGTCTAGTTTATGACGGTATCTAGCTTGGAACTCTTCCAACATACCGCCCCTCCATTGAGGGTAAAGACAATGCCTGTGACTGACATTCAGTCGACCTTACGACCCTAGAAGTTATCCAGTGATTCTCCCCAGGATCGATTGATACCATCTTACTACACCTAATGAGAATCCTAACATCCACTTAGATCTATCTCATAGATCCAAAAACCTAGATTTAGGAGGTATCGCCTTGATCCTATATGGAGAATCAATATGATAAGAGGAGATTGACCGTGCACAGCATAGGAAACTCTTTTCCTATCAAGAGTGTGTCATCCACGTACAGTACGAGGAATACCACCATACTCACTATTTTTTTTGTATATACAAGGTTCATCTACCATTTTGATGAAGTCAAGCTCTTTGACTACCATATTAAAATAGATATTCCAATTCAGCGATGCCTGCTTTATCTCATAAAGCATCTTGCATACGTTTTCGCTGCTCCCACTGTCTACGAAGCCCTCTGGCTGTGTACTTATAGACACTCTCTTCTAAATCAATATTTAGAAAAGCAGTCATGACACCCAACCACCAGATATCATAGTCATGGTATGTAGCAATGGCAAGTAGGATCCGGATGGACTTAAGCACAGCCCCTGGAAAAGGTTTCATCATTATCCACGCCTGGTCGATGACGAGAACCTTTAACAAGTTTAGCTTTGAAAGTCTCAACTTTTTCATGTACACAAAGTAATCTTCTCAAGATATACTTGCTCCTGATGGGGATTTAACCCTTCAGATATAGCAACCAAAGTCCATACTTTGTTGGTGTACATAGATTCCATCTCAAATCGTTTAGCATCCAGCCATTCTTACAGAGTCCCCACTCTTGATGGCCTGCTCGAAACCAGTTGGGTCATCATCTCATGATGTAATCCTCGCTCCCACTATCATCGAGAAACTGAAGTATCTCTCAGGCGGATGAGGAACCCTACCAGATCGGCGGAGAGGCTGAGGTTCATCGGGAACTATTGAATCCTTATTCAATAGGTATGCAGCTTCATAAGTGCATAACCCCCCAAAGGGAAACATGTAACTCAGTAGTACTCATCATAGAGCGCACCATATCTAATAGGGTGCGATTGCTCCGCCCCGATACACCGTTATGCTGTGGTGTATACGGAGGAGTAATGCTGAGAGAGAATCTTATTCTCCTTTAGAATAGTCCAGGATCTATATGCCTAAGTATTCTCCTCCATGATCACATCAAAGGACATAACACTTATACCTGTATTGGTTCTCTACTTCTATCTTATATTCTTTGAATTTCTCAAAAGCTTCAGACATGTGTTTCAACAGGAACATGTGTCCGAATCTTGAGAGATCATCAGTGAATGTAAGGAAGTATTAAGAACCAGTCCTGGCATTTGTAGACAGGGGACTTCCTACATCATTATGTATCAGTCCCAAGGGTTCACTAACCCTTTCTCTGTTTCAAGTAAACGGAGCTATGGTCATTTTATCTTTGTGACATGACTGGCAAGTTTCACAAGATGTAAATTCAAACTGATTTAAATATGCATTTTTATGTAACTTAGCTAGTCGGGTCGCATTGTATGACCTAAGCTATAATGCCTCAAGAAGAATTCATTCATTTCTGAACTCTTCCTCTTGTGTGTGTTCTTCACATTAAGAACTGTGGTTTGATTTAGAACGTATATGCTTTTATATAACGTGCCTGAAACTGATCAACTCTTGATATAGGAAATGTTCAAAACATTATCCAACAATACAAAATTATATCCTTCTTTAATAAATAAAGAGACTGATATGATGTTGTATATCAGGTTCGGTATCTAATAACATTCGTTCAGAATTAATATATTTAGTAATACAGGGTGATAACTGCCAACATCTTGGCTGCAACAATTGCACCGTTTCCAACTCTTGAAACTTATCACCCGTTCTCAGTTCTCTACCTATCTGTAGCCCATGTAACAGATTACATATCTGGGATCCTGATCCGATATCAAATACCCAGGACGTAGAGGATACTGAGAAAAAGTTCTTTGTAATGAGCACACCCGAAGGAGATGCATCATCATGCATTTTCTTCATTTGGGCAGCATGGGAATCCTGGTATTCCCCTATTTCCTACTCGGTCTTATAACAATTATAAGTTGGAGCGGGACTAACGTTCCCCACCTCGGTATAACAAGCGGGTTCGGTCAATACTTCCATATTATTATCTTGATTAAGGCATGACATGGTCGCTACCTGGAAAGAGAGAGAGAAGAAAACACTCTGCGTGCGCTCTCACCACTACAAATAAGGGTTGCCCCTACGGATTTACCCGTAGGGGCAAACCACTGCCCCTACAGATATATCCGTAGGGACAATAAAATACCCTGTAGGTACAAACGTCGTAGGTGCAAGTTGAAGCCCTGAACTTGCCCCTATGGACAAAAACTCGCCCCTACGGAGTTCTGTGTAGGTCCCGTTGCACCTACGGAGTAGGCCGTAGGGGCGAAAAAATTATTTTATTTATGGTTTTTTAAAATATATTACTTGTACCTACGGATGAATCCGTAGGGCCAAGTAATAGCCCCTACGGATACATGCGTAGGTACATATCCGTAGGGGCAAAATATCAGGATTTCTGATATTTTGCCCCTACGGATAACTTCGTAGGGGCTTTTGTTTGCCCCTACGAATATATCCGTAGGGGCACTCCCAACCCCCTGATACTGAGATCAGGGGGGAAAATATCAGTTATTCTGATATTTTGCCCCTACGGTTTAATCCGTAGGGGCAACATGTGTACTTACGAATTAATCCATAGGTACTTATTATCTTTTTTTTTTAAAAAGGGCTGCCTGATTTTTTCTCGCCCTGTGCACAATAATATATACATCAATCAAATATAAAATTAATCATCACACAACATATATCGCAGTATTCATAATCACATCTCACGCATATAATATACAAAAGAAACCAAAAAACTGAATATGATATAAATATAAACCAATATCAATATCGTCCAAAATGTTTCAAAATGTAGTACAATATGTATCATATAAATAAATACATATTTCAAAAAATAAGAATCAAAAAGCCACCCTAGCTCGGTCCAGCTCCACCTCTGATAAATGCTAGAATTTGGCACGCCTGCTCCTCGGTCAATAAACCATGCAATTCGGCACGTGCGGGGGTCTGAGCGAGCTGTGGAGCTGGCGATGTGGTCTGCGCAGCCGCCATCGAGGTAGTGGCTTGCGGAGCTGCGGCTGCGGGAGTCTGAGCGGGCGGTGGAGCTATAGGAGCTGTCTGCGGAACCGCAGCCGATGTAGTGGCTTGCGGAGCCGCAGCCGAAAGAGATGCATGTGGAGGCTCGGCCGATGGACCCTGTCGCGTCTGGACCTAACATGTGTAATAAGCGTGTAAGAACTGTGTATTATTCGAATTCGTATGATTATCAAGTTATTTCGAAACCCCATTTGGATATCTAGTGTGTAATAACCATAGTTTATTTTAATTAGATATGTATGTATGATTAATCAAACCTAAGTCTACAACCAAATAAGCTCAGGCTACGTACTAATTATGGATATGTTGATATCTATAATATGACATGATATTTTACTATAAAGTAGTATACATACCAGCATCTCCTTCAACTCCTGAACGGTAGCCTTCAAGCTCTCCAGTTCCTGCTCGACACGTCGCTCACTGGAGATGGAGGAAGTAACTGCCGGGGTGGAGTCCAACCTCATATAGGCCCTGCTAGGGCCCAGTCCCCGGTCTCTCTCCCAACCTCCGTGGTGCCCTCCGTGTGCGGCGTCCAGGACTGGGGTCAGCAGCCTCGGATCGCTCTGTCCGGTAAAATCGATCCCCGAGGCCTTGACCTGCTCAACCACCCGCTCCTAGACCCACATTAAGCAGTAAAGTATAAGTATAAAATTTAAATTTGAACCTTTCAAAACTAAAATTTCAAATATGGGTAGAATAAATATTAACACTTACGCAATACTCCTGGGTAGCGACATCGGGATATCGAAGCTCTCCCGTGGCGGGATCTGTCGAGGTGCCGTGGATGGCAAGATATGCGGACAACACGCTCGGTGTATCACCTTGCGCCAAGGTCTGAGCTGTCTGCAATATTAGAAAATAACTCTTAATATTAGATATATTAGAAAATAACTCTTAATATTGCAGAATATCACAAAGGTCGGTCTAGTGTAATTTACCGATAACTCCATGGCTCGAGTAATATTCCTCGAGCCACCTGTGTAAGTGGGGCGACCCCTCTTCGCCGACTTTCTGTTCTTTGTATTCTGAGCGGCCTGTTTCTGCACAACGCATTAACATTTAGTTTTCTAATTAAGGAACACAAAAAAATAAATTATATCCTAAACAATGAATTACATTTAAAATACATACCTGTTTGCGTTGAGAGTCGAAATATTCGCATAATAGAGGCCATGTCTCTACGTCGACTCTCGCAGACACCGGAGTAGATAGGAGGGCCGCTCTCTCTGCCTCGGGGGTCTCCATCCATAGGGAGTAGCAGTCGGCCTTCAGCTCATTCCTGTTGTATCGGACCTTGGTCTGCATGTTCTTCATCAGGCCATTGTACAGAGCATGAAGGTCGAGCACCCTCCTAGGGTGATCAGGGTCGGGTACAGGCTGAAAATCGTAATCCGACTGAAAATACAAAAAAAACATTGTTATTAGATTGCAAGTGTTAATAATAAATATATTGGATAAATCAAATGAAAATATATATTAATACGTACCCAAGCCTGATCAAAGAAGAGGGCGAATGAGCGCTGGTGCTGCTCGCCCCACTCAACGTGAAGTGGATAGTTCTTCACGAGCCGGCTCTCGTCCCCCATATACCGGCCGAACCTCTCGGCATGAGGACCGGTATAGTGATAGTCAAGGGTAAAAAAGAGGGGGAATGCTGCCTCCCCCTAGCTCTGTCAGGCCTCAGCCTATGGGACTGATTCGGGCCTCGAGTCCCCCTCTGGGGATGGAGAGGCCCTGCGTCTGCAAGAAATATCAAGACAATCAATATTAAGACAAAGTTGTATTAAGAAATCAAGGTTAAATGAAAATTGAAGTATGATATATACCTCCGGTGACTAAAGCACGAGCCTGGGCCCGGGCAGCAGCACGAGCGGGACGATAGTTCCTCCGGTGAGGAACAGCCGGGGTCCCGGATGCGGACGCCAACTAGAAAATAAACATTGACGCTAAATTTACATGAAGTTCATATTTATTCTATAGAGTATATGTAAAATAAATAAATATTTTATATTTATTCATACTAACCTGCAGACGATGCGGAGGGTATGGAAGTGGCAGGAGTGGCCCCTGCGTCAGATGTGGACGCACCACCTATAATTAAACAATTAAAAATAGATTATATAAGTAATTGCAAAAAGAATGTGTAGATCAATAATAGAACGTTCTAAATCAATATGCATGCACTATAGGATATATAAACATACCCGCAGGTGTGGTGGTGTCACCACCTACAGCTAGACAATAATAAAAATTGCTAAGTAAGAGCAAAAGGAATGTGTGTATATTTATGATATAGCATTCTAAATCAATATACATGCACTATATGATATATAAACATACCTGGAAGAGCGGGAGTGGCCTCTGTCCCAGATGTGGACGCATCACCAACAACAAGGCAATCAAACATTAACAATATAAGTAATTTTGACATTAACAGGCATGAATATCTATAATATTACATTCAAAATGGATATGCGTGCAGTATACCTGGATGTGTGGCAAAATCCACACGGAAGGACGCATCCGAAGGGGTCTCCGATCTGGGTGCAAGACCGGCCCTCTGAAGCTCCCTACGGAGCTCTCCGGGCAGCAAAACAGCTCTGCCTCTGCCTCTGCCTCGGCTGGAGCTCCTGCCGCCCCTCGCTGCTCCCGACATCGTCATCAAATCTAGATAAACGGTTCATGGACGCATTAGACAATCATTAAAAGTATTGACTATATATGTATAGATCGTAAAATGTGAGTAATAATATAACATTATTGATAACCTTTTTCGTTTCGTGGGCGCATTATACATATCTACTTGGATTTCATCGTCGATGTCATTTCTAACCCACGTAACTTCATGATCGGTCGAAGACAACCCGTCCTTCGAAACAGACGATCGGAGCACTCTGAGCCTTCTCACTTCTTCATCCTCATCGCTGTCCTCGAATTCTGGGACATCGTAGACATCTCTGAGTTTCCATCGGCATACAACACTCCATCCCGGATGCTTCAAACATTGTGAGTAGTATACTTGGAACGCTTGGTTCAGAAAGATAAACGGATCTTCCTGACCGTAAAATCGAAGTGTGTTCACACTGGTCAATCCATATTCATCTTTCCAAGTCCCAAGATTGCTTCTCCACTTATCCGTATCGGTTCGCGTATCGTACCAAGTACACTGGAATATATAAAAGGGTTCTGATCGTCCGGGATAGTGGATGCCGAGTATACAATTTAAGTACCCATAATAAATCACACCGTCCGATCCTATAGTCGCAATCCCACTATTCTGAGTGGTTCTAGATGTTTCTATGTCCTTAACTTCGAATTTGTATCCAAGGACACCAAATCCTTTGTAATATGCAACCTCCATACTAGGAAATTGAGCTAAACATCTTGAATCACTCTCAAATGATGCAGACAAGTTCGGATCGTGGATATAACAAAACAAATTTTACGAAAAATACATAACGATACAAGTTTAGATTAAAACCGATAGCAATAAAATGTTATCCGAATAACTTACATGATCTGTGACCCAATCACAAAAATTATCCTGATGATATTTTTCCAATCGTTCTTCGTTCCAATCAGGATGCCCCTCACGTACCTCGTTAAAATGAATTATGTTTTCGACTAATAATTGTGACATTAATATTATATCATTTCATACACACACAAACACAAATATAACAATTAATCCAAAAAAAACTTACTCTCTAATTTGTTCAAGACATGCGCAATTAAGCAAGATAAACCGGTATATCTTGTTGATAAACATAGTGTCTACCCTCTTATACTCGGCTTTACCATATGGCCCGTCTTGAATTCTTCGAGGCCGGTTAAGTCTTGTCTCAATATTCTCGTCCAGATAGCGGGAACAAAATGTGGTTACTTCATCAAGAAGATAACCTTGCATGATAGAACCCTCTGGTCGATTTTTATTACGTATATACTTTTTAAGAGTGTAGAGGTACCTAATGAAAATATGTTGAATAAATAAATACGGGCATACAGGACAACAATAAATTTATAAATTACGCGAAACGAAAAATTACACGTACCTCTCGACGGGACACATCCATCGATATTGTACCGGTCCGGCTAACTTAGCCTCAGTTGCAAGATGAACCGTCAAGTGTATTATGATATCGAAGAATAACGGTGGGAAAATACACTCAAACTTGCAAAGTATCAACGCAATAGAATTTTCTAGTTTATCCAGCGTCACAACCTCCAGTGTTTTAGCACACAACTCTCTGAAAAAACAACATAGGTCGTTGATTACTAGACCAACCGATTCGGGGAGAGAAGTCCTGAGGGCTAATGGAAGAAGGTGCTCCACGATAACATGGTGATCATGACTTTTCATCCCATCGATCTTGCCCTTCACAATTTTTATTTTCTTGCTGAATGATCTTGAGAAACCTGTGGGAACTTTCAAATCATGCAACACCTGCAGGAATCTTTTCTTCTCCGGTTGTGACATTTGATAAGCGGCATTGGGAAGTACAAACTTTCCCGGTTTACCCGCTACCGGTCTAGGGTGCAATTCACTTCTTATTCCCCACTCTTGTAGATCCATCCGAGCATTCAGGTTGTCTTTCGATTTCCCGTCTTTACAAAGAAGTAAGTTAAGCATGTGCTCTGATACTCCCTTCTCTATATGCATGACGTCCAGACAATGATGCACTAAATTTGTTGACCAGTACGGAAGCTCGAAGAAAATGCTTAACTTGTTCCAAAATGGTGGTTTGACCTGTTTCGTCGGATCCATCCCGAAGGTCACATTATTGTAACCATCCCACTTAGCAGTCACGTCCTCTCCGGACAATGGGGATGGAGGTCCAAGAAGCTCCTGATGACCATCAAAGTGAACCGTGTCTAACCTAAAGGGGTAGTCTGGAGGCAAGAAATGTCGATGGCCGCAATAACAAACCTTCCTGCTAAAATTCAAGAATTTCGATGTTGTGTGTTCATGGCAATGAGGACATGCTTTGTGACCATGTACGGACCAACCTGATAGCATTCCATATGCAGGAAAGTCATTAATTGTCCACATTAAAGCCGCACACAGTATGAAGGTTGTATTTGCGTTTGCATCATATGTCTCTACACCATTAATGAACAAAGATTTCAACTCCTCGATCAGAGGTCGGAAATAGACGTCGATATTGTTCCCCGGTGAGTTTGGTCTGTCGATAAGAAGAGGCATCATAAAGTATGATTGGTCCATAGCCAACCAAGGCGACAGATTATAAATTATCATTACAACGGACCATGTGCTGTGACTTCCAGCCATATAGTTGAATGGGCAGAAACCATCAGTAGCCAGTCCGAGCCGGACATTGCGAGGATCGCTACTGAATATTGCGTGCCTCCTATCGAAATCCTTCCATGCCGGTAAATCTCTTGGATGGCTCATTTTTCCATCTTCACTTGGAAGAGCACGGTGATGCCAAATCATTACCTCGGCTGTTTTCTTGCACCTGAATAGCCTCTGTAGCCTCTGTGTTATAGGAAAGTATCGTGCTATCTTGACAGGTATATCAGGCTTCTTATCAGAATCTTTCGGCTTATACCTGGCCTTTCCGCATGTTGGACACTCTTTAAAATCTGAATTCTCTTTCCGGTACAACACGCAATTTTTAGGACATGCTTGAATCTTCTCGCACTTTAGACCCAAATCAGACATCATCTTCTGGGCTCCGTACCAGCTGTCGGGCACGTTATTTCCTGGGGGCATAGAATCTTTCAAGAACGAAAGAAGCATTGTGAATGACTTGTTGCTCCATCCATTTAGGCACTTAATCTGGAAAAGTTGGACGTACCATGAGAGGGTAGAATACTTCGCATTCTCATAAATTGGTTTTCTAGCATCATTCATGAAATTTTCATATTTATCCGCACGCGGTCCTTGATCGGAAGGAATGTCATCTTCGGTACGAATAGATTCACCTAGGGCAACCTCTACCATATCCTCCATTTCTTCTGATGGAAATAAATTACCGTCTTCTCCTTCTGCCGCATTACTGAATTCTTCTTCTTCTCCTGCCGCATTATCGTGTTCTCCTTCTTCTTCTGCCGCAGTACTGCATTCTTCTCCTTCCCCGTGATATTTCCAAGTTGTATAAAGTCTAGTAAACCCATATTTTACAATATGAAGCTCTGCCAATTCTACCTTCTGCCAGTACTTATTGCCACATCTATCGCACGGACAGAGAATCTTCTCTATTATGATCTTATTATGTGCGCGTGCAAATTCAATGAAAGCAGCAACTCCTGCGACAAACTTAGGTTGCATACGTTGTTTCCAATCCATATACATCCAGTCCTTAACTCTGACGTACTCATGGGCCATGTTAGACTGTATAACATATAAATTGTAGGTTATGGTGACTATATTGAGAAATATAAGAACGGGATAGTTACTGACAAAGGAGAAAATCCTTGTATATGCTTTGTGTGTGTGTTTGTCGTTGAAAAGAATAAATTATCGAACGTATGTTAACCGATAGACGGGGACTAAGTGGCGCTTTTAGTTTCATATATGAGTATCGATGAGAATATGAAGGTTTCATATTATCATCGAGTATCATATATTGGTTTTAACTTGAACATCTTGAATCACTCTCTAATTATATGTTTGTTGTGTATTCTTGTTGTATGTGTGTATTCCGGCTATCGGGGGTAAGGCTTCTATCCCATTAAGAATGTATAGAGCGAACACCCATCACTTGTGCTTTCAACCGTTTTGAGTAAATTTCGGCAGCACCTCCCCGCTTTCTCCGAGTACACTGTAATAGAATAGATAATCATTTCAAAGCTGTGAAACAACGTTGAAATGAAGATCTAATCTATCTTTTTACACGGAGAACCAGCGGAAAGGTACCGACGAAATATCTCGAAACGGATGAAAACACAAGTGAATGAAGGTGTTTGCTTTATACATTCTTAACTTGTCCACACGGGACAAATCTATCGGTTACCATACGATTGAATTTTCTCGTCGCATAGACTATACGACTGTTGTTAGTATCGAGCTATATCGTCCGATATTTAACAACCTTCGTATAGTTCTATGTCACGACGAACATCGCGCGTATGTTAACCGATAGACGGGGACTGAGTGGCGCTTTTAGTTTCATATATGAGTATCGATGAGAATATGAAGGTTTCATATTATCATCGAGTATCATATATTGGTTTTAACTTGAACATCTCGAATCACTCTCTAATTATGCGATTGTTGTGTATTCTTGTTGTATGTGTGTGTTCCGGCTATCGGGGTAAGGCTTCTATCCCATTAAGAATGTATAGAGCGAACACCCATCACTTGTGCTTTCAACCGTTTTGAGTAAATTTTGGCAGCACCTCCCCGCTGTTCTCCCAGTACACTGTAATAGAATAGATAATCATTTCAAAGCTGTGAAACAACGTTGAAATGAATATCTAATCTATATTTGTACATGGAGAACCAGCGGAAAGGTACCGACGAAATATCTCGAAACGGATGAAAACACAAGTGAATGAAGGTGTTTGCTTTATACATTCCTAACTTGTCCACACGGGACAAATCTATCGGTTTCCATACGATTGAATTTTCTCGTCGCATAGACTATACGACGGTTGTTAGTATCGAGCTATACCGTCCGATATTTAACAACCTTTGTATAGTTCTATATCACGACAAACATCGCACGTATGTTAACCGATAGACGGGGACTAAGTGGCGCTTTTAGTTTCATATATGAGTATCGATGAGAATATGAAGGTTTCATATTATCATCGAGTATTATATATTGGTTTTAACTTGAACATCTTGAATCACTCTCTAATTATGCGTTTGTTGTGCATTCGTGTTGTATGTGTGACATGATTTTAAACCATTGAGATCAAGATTGATAGAACTGATCATCCTACATTGCAATGGCATTCATCTACCAAAAACTATTATTGCAATGGTATTCATCTATAACAATCAACAATTAAAACTAAAAATATAGGATACTGATATCATAAAGCGTTATACGCAAGATATGAATTCACATGACTGAAACATGCATCAAAAAAACATGTTCATCCAAAAGAAAGGCCACTGTCAACAAATATAGACAAATACGTCATAAAAATAGTAACCAATTAACAAGTTGATTAGCATCTGGATCAAGAAAATGATAGGAAAAATAATTGACTATGATCTATAATGACAAGTCTATTACCATGACTCTCGACTAACAAAGGTAGCTTTTCGTCCTCAGTAGCTTGATAATTGATGGAGGATATAAACTTTTGACGACACCTAACGAAAAGTGGACCCTCTTTTCTTCATTAATTCACTCCCTGTGTGTGTGTTTGTTTTTTTGAATTAAAGGTCATTGATTTTTGAAAGACCCGATGATATATGTGTTGAATATATGTAGGGTGATATGCATGATCATAAGAGCTTGGTGGAGGCAATAAAGAAAGTTGATGTGGTGATCTCTATGCTGGGCTACAAATATCATGAGCAGTTGGTTGATCAAGTTAAAAGAGGCTATTAAAGAAGCTGGAAATGTCAAGGTAATCAACAAATATATATTTATATTAGGATAAGGAAAACGAGAAATATGGATTGGATAGTTGTAATATTACATATTGTTATTTTTTCACATCTTTCTTGTTTTCTGTTAATTGCACAAAACCCCCTTTTAGTTTATCCCATATAGCAATATCCCTAGCCCCACCCCAATCGAACCCTAGCCCCAGCACCAGCCCCAGCCCAGCCCCAACCCCAACCGAACCCTAGGCCCAGCCCCAGCCCAACCGAACCCTATCCCCAGCCACAGCCACAGCCCCGCCCCAACCCCGGCCCCAGCCAAACCCTAGCCCCGGCCCCAGCCCCGCCCCAGCCCCGGCCCCAGCCCCAACTCCAACCCTAACCCCAACCCCAACCGAACCACACAACTAAACCCTAACCCTAACCCTAACCGAACCCGATGCCGACGCCGACGCCGATGCCAAACCCTCACCCCTACCCGAAATTGGCCTGAACCCTAGACTACAACGTCAAAATTAAAAATTATTTGAGATTTACTTACAAACCGTACACGCGGTGGAGGAGACGGTAGAAATTGGTGGTCGACGATGATCGGCGAAGGTGGCGACGAGGCGCGGGAAGTCGACGAAGGTGTGGGAATGATCGACGAAGCTGGCGACGAGGAGCGAGCGCGCTGGCGACGAGGAGCGAGCGCGGTGGCGACGAGGAGCGAGCGCGGTGGCGACGAGGTGCGGGAACAGGCGATGAGAGGCGTGGGAGTGAGAGAGAGAAATTTTGGGAACGATGAATAATTTTTCTGTGCTTTTTTTTATTAATAACCTATTTAGATGCCCCTACGGACATAACCGTAGGTCCACGGCTTGCGGCTCCGTAGGGCCAAACAAAAAATTAGAACGTAAGGCACCGTAGGGACAATGATGTGACCCTACGGATAAATCCGTAGGGGCAAGAAATATTTGCCCCTACGGATTTCTGAGTCCGTAGGGGCAACCCCATATTGTAGTAGTATCTTACAAGATTAGATTGGTTATATATTTTACCTAATCAGGATGGCTCCCACTGTTTTTATCAAATCTTCCTTCAAACCCTAAAAGGAAAGACTAGCCGGGATTAATTACACCCTACAAGTTCGCCAATCTTTCAGCCAGGCCAGTACTGGTACTTTGAGGGAGGTTCCCCGTGCTTTCGCACGGACCTAATTAAAATAAACCTCGTTTTCCTAGGGGCGTAACCCCGTTGACACCTTTATAGACACCTGCTTGATCGGCTAATTGTAAAGTGAAAAACTCTCCCAGGAGTAACAATTACTCGCAGTGGGTATCATGATCCAACTATCTTATAGAAGGTATGCAATCTCATTGCAAATTTCAACACTTGAAACTCCCGATAATGGTTTTTACCCCTAGCACCTATGACCTTGGCTATGGTCAACAAATCATAAGCACTAGTCAAGTTCTACCCTTCATTTCGTGATTAATTAGACCCACCCACATGACCCTTGGCTAAGGTCAACAAAATCATATGACTGTCCTAACTAATCGCATCATATGCTGTGTAAGAAGACATCACTTAGCTACCGTACACTGTGCCTTGGCTAAGGTCAACAAACGCATCACGAATACTAAGTACTCTACTTCCTAAAATGACGGAAGGTTGCGGATGGTTTTTAAGAAAACCTTTAATGCTTTGAACTTGATATCGTTGCAGAATCAAATGATTTTAAATGGAGTGCTTTTGAGGCTTTTGCTAGTTTCGCTAAAGAAGTCACTCCCGGTGAAGGGATCTCGGCTCTTTCCTCGTCGAATGAGGTGCAGGATATTCACAATACCACTATGCAAAGCAAGAACTAGAAAAGCAGTCAAAAGACAAACCGAAGGTTGTAGCATCTGCTAATTATTGCTAAAGACGTCACTCCCGGTGAAGGGATCTCGGCTTTTTCCTCGTCGAATGAGGTGCTGGATATTCTACAAGGAATACCGCTATGCAAAGCAACAACTAGAGCTACCTAATTTTTTTGAAATTCGATTCCACAACATCTTTTAGGTTTATTTTCTTTCATTAATCTCATTAATGAATGTCCCATCATTTAAGTCACATAAACATAACAGATAAATCCAACGTACGCTTATGCCATCCGCATTCGCCTCGATGTCCCGTCATGCACCCTTAGGTTAGGTAACTAACGGCAGAGCGGGGCAGGGCTAGCACGGGTGTAAAACATAAGCAACGTCTATATAATATATCATATATATTATATACAGTATCTATCTCAACATATCAAATGATCACATCACAGATATCGCAGCAGAAAACAACATATGAAATATTGGATATACTAGGATGTCCGTGTTTTATTTAAAGCCTGTATAAAACAAGGATTCCACGGTCGTGATGAATAGCCAAACCCATATCCCAAGACCCCTACGAGAGCGGCAAGCAACCCTACCAATTCTAGAGTTAGGAGACCCGGACTCGACTCCTCGAGATGGTCTCCCACTGGACTCTAGAACCCGGTTGCTTATGCTCCCCTCCTGGGTCTATCCTAATGCATAAAAGTAAATAATATACATCAACGGTGACATCTTCCTCAACCCGGAAATGCCCCAATAAAAGAATATTACATATAAGTTTTTACATGAATGAAAATGAAAAAAACTCTCATCTCATATAAAAATACCCCGGCTATTCAAACACGACGATCCAATATAACATATCACAGCAACACATAACATCACATGTCATCAACGTAAGTAAATATGCATATCCCAATTGTCATTGACGTATAGCAATGAAACCGGCGATACACCACATATTATACTTACGATCGCAGAAAAGAAAGTGAAAAACTACAACAGTTGGAATTCGCAACCGCCTTAGACATCACATGCCTAACCAAATGAATTCCTTAGACATCGCATGCCTAATAATTATAAACCCCGCATTTTAGTCTCGATATTGAAAACACTTTCCAATAACTAGTCGGGCAATTCAACAAGATTCCCGACATTCCGATCGAATGCTCATCGGAAACTTTAGTAGACGGCCGCACCCCCCGATACCGACGACGAAGTGCACTTAGGCGGAACACCGCGGCCGTGAGCACCCGGACGGATGCTTTTTGGCAATGGAGTTCTCCTACAGTCACTTGGTCGGGGTTATGGGGCGTGGCTATCTAGTAATGTTACCCGGCGAGTATCCGAATACACAACGTGATTGCGACGGACTTTTGATCGCATCAAAATCCCGTGGCAACCGATCAAATGAGACTAAATTGCTAGGTTTATAAAATTCAAATATTGTGGATTCCAATTATTGTATCACAATATACTAGACGATGTTAAACGTTTCGATCGAATCAACAAATCCCCACAACTCCTATTAAGCTCAACACTTAAGCGAAGTTAAAGTACCCAAAACGTGCTACAGTACCTATGATCCAGCCGTAGAAGGGTCAAACCAACGCCTCACCTATGACACCGCGGAACTACGGCGAACCCTAGGGTTCAAGCCGCGGTTCCGAGGGCATAGAATCGAGTTAAGGTTTATGTTCTTCTAGAGGGTCCAAAGAGTTACTTGCACGAACATTGAATATGATTAACTTAGAAAAATTCCAACACTTGGAAATTTCAGAGGGGGTCATGGGGTGATGTTTGAGATTTGTTCGAACTGTCAAACACAGCCTAGGTTACCATCATAATGTTAAATTATATGACTATGAAACACTCCGTTTTGGTCCTATAGCAAAATTTACATCACATGAAAATTTAGACCAAGAAAACAATACCTGAAACCCCAAAATGAGCACACCAGAGCCCAAAACAAAAACGACACATTTTTTAGCAAGTAGGGCCGGCCTCCCCGGTTTTCAAGAGAATGTGCTCGGTTGAAATCCGAGCAATGGGTCTCGTTTTTGTTCTGTGCACTATAGGTACCAAATACATGACTCTGCACTTGTCTGCACAATTTTTACAGACCTTTTGAAAATTAACAGAGCTCATGAACTGCAGGGTTTCAAAAATTGCAATACGGATTTGTTTCGGTTTCGTATTACTTCTAACATTGTCTAAGTTTCTAGTTAGTCTCTAATACCATGTTGGATTCCTTAGCACCTAGCCTAGGGTTTGCAAGTATCACAAATGCCACAACAAAAATTCAAGGGGGTGCTAAGCAATCAAACTAAGAATCATGCTAGAAAAATAGGGTAACAAAACATGTAATCTATCATCACAAAGAGAAGTGAACAAAAATACAACCTTTGTAGATCCGGTCCTGCACTTCTAAAGCTCCGTGTTGACGTCCCTTCGCTGCGATCATCGAACTCCCGGACTCTAGTATGGAATTCCCCGGAGAAATGAACAAGATTGCTCGTAGTCTTCGAGGCCGAAGATGATCTACGTCGAGGAGACTCAAACTCAAGCTACCACTTCACTAGGTCAAGAACTTTGTGAAGAGAACACCCTAAACTAAATGGCAAGTAGTAGAGGATGATGAAATAGGAAGTGGGTTCACTTTAGATTTTGATTTCTCACTTTGTTTCTTCACTTAGAAAAAACCTAGAAAGCTTTTCCTTTTGGATGAAGAAGAAGAAATAGAAACTCAAGTAAAGTGAATTATGATCAATTATGCAACCATGGGTGAGTTAGTATCATCCACTAACCTTTGTAGAGACTAAACCATGATTTAAGCTAATGGTTTGGTTAACAAATATCTTAAGTAAAACAAAGTGTGTGGACTTTGTCAAAGATGCTTTAAGCTTCATGAAGCTTCAAGTCAAGACAAAGAAAACCACCATTTTGAATTACAAAATAAATAAAAACCCTAACCATTATCTTAAATATGGTGTAAGTCATACACACACCCAAGTTTGCATGTATCATCAAGCATGATACAATCATGTACACAAACATATATCACATATACATTATGTGCACATCAAGTGAGAAAAGCAATCTTAAGTGAACCAATACTAGTTAATGTAAAGTAATATATCAAATATATAATTATACATTAAATCATTAAATCAACACTTGATTTAATGATCTGGTCATCTCGCATATAACCAACTAATATCTAGTGTATCAAAATATCGAATCAACACTTGATTCGGTAACCCGGCTATATCGCATATAACCGACCGATGATACAAATCGCGAGAATAGAATACAATATCACATACTGGTATTATTCTCGGTCCCGCACATATCTCATATGCGCTCCTATTTCATTTTGCCTGAGCCAGGAAACCTCTGTGTAGGACTCTAAAGACTCGTCAATACGCCGGCAGGAAGTGATGATCATATCAAACACCCACAAGACGCAAGCGGTCAGCTAAACGTAACGGCTACCCGGGTATTGAGCGATCAGAAGAAAAACCAGCAAAGCTGTCAAAACTCCCGTCGAGCCAACTGGCAACACTTACCGTACAGTCTGGTCTCTTCGTCAGATATGTTGCATATCGAGTCTAGGGATGGTATCGTCGACCCCAATAACTCAATAAGTCATACTGGTGTATGGCTCATAACAGATCGAGAAACTACTGATAACACTTAACAGTAAATCTCAGCAGCCCTGGCCAGGGACTTCCTGTTATAGCCAATCGAGCATAGCACAACATCTACCCCCAATACCAGGAGAGATGAAACCCCTCATATCGCTCATTGCCTCCATGTGCCTTGGGACTGTACCTAAAATCCACCTGTTTGCATGACTCGGTAGAGCGTGGTAGGGTGGAGATCAAATTGCAGTGGGAGGGCACACAAGACTCTATGACGATCTTGGGTCTACAGACTAACCTGTACCAGTGTCACCTGAGAACTGCTATTCGACGATAGATATAATACTACATAGGAGTTCTCGGCGAGTCTGTTCAGTGTACCCAGTCTCCACTGAGCACCCGCATACAATCTTTGGTGTCACCACACCAGATGGATATGGGATCATCCATCACCCATCATATGGGACAAGAATGGTATACGCTAGTCTACTCTGGAATATCGATGCCCCGTCTCTGTTCCCCTCCGAACGGCGGCCAAGACGCAAAGACGTCTCGCCTGAGGTTCGGGGCAGATGCTAATTGGTTTTATCCGTCTACCTCTCCGAAGATGCCAAGTTGATTTATGGCACCGTGTATCGGAGGTTTAGACGGATGCGGCCGATGTAGCAGACTTCGTCAGATTCCCCCTCGCTTGAGGGGGTTTTGATTGTGGGGACGCTCTTCCCTGCAGGCGCAAGCCCCTGCAGTTAATTACGCTACCGCATCGCGGTAACAACTTTCTCCTTCTCCAGATGGTCACTTCGTGTCGTGGGTGTTTGTTTTGTTTTGTAGGGTTCCTAGGCACTCTAATGGAGTCTCACAAGTGATCAAACATGCACAAATCAAATTTTACGGGTGCCTACAAACCCTAATACGGATCATTAACTAGATAATGAGGCGATGCGAGCAAGTAAACGGAAATATAGCTAAAGGGAAGGGGCTACAACCTTTGTAGATCCGGTCCTCCACCTCCTAGGCTCCGTGATGAAGTCCTCTCCGCTGTCCAAATCGAACCATGACTCTCACGGTGGTTTCATCGGAGAAAAAGGCGGGCTAGGTCGTCGACAACGTGCCGAAGACGATCTACGTCGAGGCATCACTAGATCAAGCTCCACCTTCACCAAGCCATGAAAACTTGTGAAGGAAACACCCTATACTACTTGGCAAGAGGTAGAGGATGAAGAAATAGGAAGTGGGTTCACTTTAGAATTGGATTTCTCACACTTTTTCATCACTTGCCATTGATGTAGCAAGCTTTCTTCATGGAAGAAGAAGATGAAGAAGAAGAAGAAGATATGATAAGTTGTTTAAAAATAGAAAAGAAATATAATACTTATCATAATCTTACCCTTGGTTAAGTGTAGAGAATCAACTAGGGTTAGTGAATGGTTAGGTTTTGAAGATGAAGACAAAATGGTCACTTAGTCAAAGTTTCAAGAAACTTCAACTACAAACAAATCAAGCCACCATTTCATTTTCTTTATCATTTTCTTTTTCCAAAATAAACAAAAAGAATAAATAAATGAATAAGTAAATAAAAATGAAACCCTAACCATTCATATAACCATGGTCAATTCTTTACACAAACCCAAGCTTGCATGTATCATCAAACATGATACAATCTTGTGCACAAAAAATTATATCACATATACAATATGCACATCAAGTGAGAAAATCCATTTAAAGTGAACCAATACTAGTTGATGCAAAGTAATATATCAAATATATAATTCTACATTAAATCATTAAATCAACACTTGATTCAATGATCCGGTCATGTCGCATATAACCGGCTAGTATCCAATGTATCAGCTTATCGAGTCAATCCTTGATTCGATAACTAGGTTATATCGCATACAATCATTCGACACATTCATCGCGAGAATGAAATACGGTATCACATACACGCATTATTCTCGGTCCCGCACATATCCCATATGTGCTCCTATTTCGTTTCGCTTGAGCCAGGAAACCTCGGTGTAGGACTCTAAAGACTCGTCAATACGCCGGCAGCAGGTGATGATCATATCAAACACCCACAAGCCGCAAGCGGTCTGCTAAACGTAACGGCCACCCGGGTATTGAGCGATCAGAAGATCGACGAGCAAGCCCGCTCACACTCCTGTGAATCCAACCAGTAACACTTACCGTACAGTCCGGTCTGTTCGTCTGATATGTCGCATATCTCGCCTAGGGGTGGTAAACGTCAGACCCCAGTAGCTCGATAAGTCATGCCGACTTGAGGTCCATAACATTCGTGAAACTACTGATAACTCTTACCAGTATATCACTGCAACCCTGGCCAGGGATTTCCTGTTATGGCCAGTCGTGCATAGCGCAACATCAACCCCCAATACCGGGAGAGACGTTTCCCCTCCTATCGCTCATTGCCTCCATGTGAATCGGGACTGTGCCCAAAAACCACCTGTTTGCACGACTCAGTAGAGCCGTGGTAGGGTGGAAATCAAAGCACAGTGGGAGACACACAAGTCTCTATGACGATCTCGGGTCAACAGACTAAGCTGTACCAGTGTCACCAGAGAACTGTCATCTGACATGAGGTATAATACCATCTGGGAGTTCTCGGCGAGTCCGTTCAGTGTACCCAGTCTGCACTGAGCACCCGCATACCATCTCTGATGTCAAACACCAATGGATATGGGATCATCCATCGCCCATCACATGGGTCGAGAAGATATACGCTAGTCTACTCTGGAATATCGATGCCCCGTCTCGATATTCCCACGACTAGGAACAATGAAGGATGTACTCATTGACTACCCAGGCCCCACTAGTATGATCTGCATCATAGTCCTGGTAGTCGAGCACACATCCTAAGGGCTTTATCAACATGTAATCAGAGAGACAGAAGGTATACACGTTAAGATAAAGAGCAACCAGATAGCGTACTATCATGTCGAGCAAGAAAGTCCTACCTATATATGTCCCAGCATCCACTACAATATACATCCAATGTACAGTAATGGCCTCTAGGGCATACATATAACTAACAATCTCCCACTTTCACTAGGGCCATCTGTAGCAGTGGTTGTAGTATCTAATACTCAACCATCCCCTAAAAGTCTCTCTTTGGGAAAAAGGCCTTCGTGAGTGGATCCGCCGTGTTGTCCTCTGAGTCTACTCTCCTAACCTCGATCACCCTGGAGATCAACTATCTCCATGATCAGGTGATGCTGCCTCAGAATATGTCTGGGTCACTGATAGGACCAGGGTTCCAGGGCCGAAGCCACATTTCCATTGTCATACAATGGCAGGAACCTAGTTCATCTTATGAACCAATATACACCCAAACTTCCTCTTTGGTAGTATCTTTAATAGCGATGTTACCAGCCTTTATCGTCTAGTTTGCCACGGTATCTAGCTTGGAACTCTTCTAACATACCGTCCCTTTACTGAGGGTAAAGACAGTGCCTGTGACTGACATTCAGTCGTCTTTATCACCCTGGAACTTTTCCAGTGATTCTCCCCAGGATCGATTGATACCATCTCACTACATCTAGTGAGAATCCTAGTATCCAATTACATCTATCTCATAGATGAAAACTCAGGATTTAGGAGGTATCACTTTGATCCTATTTGGAGAATCCTTGTGATAAGCGGAGATTGATCGAGCGTAGCATAGGAAACTCCTTCCCTAACAAGAGTATGTCATCCACGTACTCTACGAGGATCGTCACCATACTCACTACTACCTTTTCGTTTATACAAGGTTCATCTACTATTTTGATGATGTCAACTTCTTTGACTAATCCATCAAAACAGATGTTCCAACTCCGCGATGCCTGCTTTATCCTATAAAGCATCTTGCACACGTTTCCGCTGCTCCCACTGTCTACGAGGCCCTCTGGCTGTATACTTATAGACGCACTCTTCTAAAACATCATTTAGAAAAGTAGTCATGGCACCCAACCACCAGATATCGTAGTCATGGTATGTAGCCGTGGCAAGTAGGATCTGGATGGACTCAAGCATAGTCCCTAGAAAAAGGTTTCATCATTATCCACACCTGGTTGATGACTAAAACCTTTAACAAGTCTAGTTTTGAAAGTCTCAACTTTTCCATCTACACCAAGTAATCTTCTCAAGATATACTTGCTCCTGATGGGGATTTAACCTTTCAGACATAGCAACCAAAGTCCATACTTTGTTGGTGTATATGGATTCCATCTCAGACCGCTAAGCATCCAGCCATTCTTACAGAGTCCCTACTCTTGATGGCCTGCTCGAATCTAGTTGGGTCATCATCTCATGATGCATTCCATGCTCCCACTGTCTTCGAGAAACCAAGGTATCTCTCAGGTGGGTGAGGAACCCTACTAGATCGGCGGAGAGGCTGAGGTTCGTTGGAATCTACTGAATCCTTTGGTTCTATCAAATTATCTGCTGTAGTTTGTATAGCCGGAACCTTTCCAGTTCTACATTACAGACCTTGCCTCGAGCCTGTCCGGATTTTGCTTTTAGACATAGGCCGGACAATCCCAAATCTTAACTAACTTAAGATATGGGCTCTTCCCTTTCCATATCACATATGAAGTGGTAGGCAGTGATTTGATTGGAACCCTATTCAATAGGTATGTAGCTTCTCAAGCGCATAACTCCCAAAAAGGAAATAGGTAACTCAGTAGTACTCATCATAGAGCACACCTTATCATATAGGGTGTGATTGCTCTGCCCCGATATACCATCGTGCTATGGTTTATACGGAGGAGTAATGCTGAGAGAGAATCTCATTTTCTTTTAGAATAGTCCAGGAATGCCATGCACAAGTATTCTCCTCCCTGATCTTATCATAGGACATAATACTTATACCCGTATTGGTTCTCTACTTCTAACTTATATTCTGTGAATATCTCAAAAGGTTCGGACTTGTGTTTCAACAGGAACATATGTCTGAATCTTGAGAGATTATCAGAGAATATAATGAAGTATAAAGAACCATTCCTGGCATGTGTAGACAGGAGACCTTACACACATCATCATGTATCAGTCCCAAGAGTTTACCAACTCTTTCTCAGTTTTCAGCAAACGGAGCTATGGTCATCTAATCTTTGTGACATGACTGGCAAGTTTCACAAGATGTAAATTCAAACTAATTTAAATATACATCTAAAATGTAACTTCAGCCAGTCGGGTCGCATTGATGTGACCTAGTCTACAATACCTCAAGAAGGATTCGTTCATTTCTGAACTCTTCCTCTTATGTGTGTTCCGTATACTAGGAACTGTAGTTTGATTTAGAACATCAATGCTTTTAGATAACGTGCCTGAACCGATCAACTTTTGATATAGGAAATGTTCAAAACATTATCCATCAATACAAAATTTTATCATTTCTTTACTAATAAAGAGACTGATATGATTTTGTATATCAGGTTCGGTATCTAATAGCATTTGTTCAGAATCAATGTATTGGTAATACAGGGTGACAGTGACCAACAGACTTGGCTGCAACACTTGCCCCGTTTTCTGCCTCATGAAACTTATCACCCGTTCTCAGTGTTTCTACCTTTTTGTAGCCCTATGTAACAGATTACATATCTGGGATCCTGATCCGGTATCAGATATCCAGGATACTGAGAAACAGTTCTGCATAATGAACACACCCGAAGGAGATGCATCATATGCACTTTCTTCGTTTGGGCGGCACAGGAATTCTGGTATTCCCTAATTTCCTGCTCTGTCTTATAACAATTATAAGTTGGAGCGGGACCAACGTTCCCCAGCTCAGTATAACAAGCGGGTTCGGTCAATACATCCATTTTATTATCTTGATTAAGGCGTGATATGGTCGCTACCTGGAGAGAGAGAGAAGAAAACACTCAGCGTGCGCTCTTGCAAGATTAGATTAGTTATGTATTTTATCTAATCAGGATGGCTCCCACTGTTTTTATCAAATCTTCCTTCAAACCCTAAAAGGAAAGAGTAGCCGAGATTAATTACACTCTACAAGTTCGCCAATCTTTCAGCCAGGCCAGTGTCGGTACTTTGAGGGAGGTTTTCCGTGCTTTCGCACGGACCTAATTACAGTAAACCTCGTTTTCCCAGAGGCGTAACCCCGTTGACACCTTTCTAGACACCTACTTGATCGGCTAATTGCAAAGTGCAAAACTCTCCCAGGAGTAACAATTACTCACAGTGGGTATCGGGATCCAACTATCACATAGAAGGTATGCAATCTCATTGCAAATTTCAACACTTGAAACTCCCGATAAAGATTTTTACCCCTAGCACCTATGACCTTAACTATGGTCAACAAATCATAAGTACTAGTCAAGTTCTACCCGTCATTTCGTGATTAATTAGACCTACCCACATGACCCTTAACTAAGGTCAACAAAGTCACGCGACTGTCCTAACTAATCGCATCATATGCGGTGTAGGAAGACATCACTTAGCTACCGTACACTGTGCCTTGACTATGGTCAACAAACACAGCACGAATACTAAGTACTCTACTTCCGAAAATGACGGAGGGTTGCGAATGGTTTTTGTGAAAACCTTTAACGCTTTGAACTTGATCTCGTTGCGGAATCAAATGGTTTTTAAATGGAATGTTTTCGAGGCTTTTCTAGTTTTGCTAAAGGGGTCACTCCCGGTGAAGGGATCGTCGGCCCTTTCCTCGTCGAATGAGGTGCGGGATATATCATATATATCACTGTGCAAAGCGGAAACTATAGAAGCGATCAAAGACAAACCGAGGGTTGTAGCATCTACCAGTTATTGCTAAAGGAGTCACTCCCGGTGAAGGGATCTCGGTCCTTTCCTCATCGAATAAGGTGCAGGATGTTCTATAATGAACACCGCGATGCAAAGCAAGAACTGTAGCTACCTGTTTTTATTTTGAAATTCGATTCCACAACATCAATTAGGTTTATTTTCTTTCATTAATCTCATTAATGAATATCCCATCATTTAAATCCACCTAAACATCACAGATAAATATAACGTACGCTTATGCCATCCGCATTCGCCTCGATGTCCCGTCTGCACCGTTAGGTTAGGTAACTAATGCCAGAACAAGGCAGGGCTAGCGCGGGTGTAAAACATAAGCAACGTCTATATAATATATCATATATACTCTATATAATATCTGTCACAGAACATCACATGATCACATCACAGATAAATCACAGCAGAAGAAACATATGAAATATTGGATATACTAGGACGTCTGTGTTTTCAATACGAGCCAGTATAAAACACGGATTCCACGGTCGTGATGAATAGCCTATCCCACACCCCTAGACCCCTACGAGAGCGGCAAGCAACCCTACCAATTCTAGGGTTAGGAGACCCGGACTCGACTCCTCGAGATGGCTCCCACTGGACCCTAGAACCCGGTTACTTGTGCTCCCCTTCTTGGGTCTATCCTACTGCAGAAAAGTAAATAATATACATCAACGGTGACATCTTCCGCAACCTGGAAGTGCCCCAATAAAATAATATTACATACAAGTTTTTACATGAATGAAAATGAAAAACACTCATCTCACATAAAAAAACCCCGGCTATTCAAACACGACGATCCAATATAACATATCCAGCAACACATAACATCACATGTCATCAACGTAAGTAAATATGTGCATCCCAATTATCGTTGACATATAGCAACAAAACCGGCGACATCACATATTACACTTACGGTCACAGAAAAGAAAGTGTAAAACTACAACAGTTGGAATCCGCAACCACCTCAGACATCGCATGCCTGATCAAATGAATTCTTTAGACATCGCATGCCTAACAATTATAAACCCCGCATTTTAGTCTCATTATCGAAAACTCTTTTCAATATCAAGTCGGGCAATTCAACAGAATTCCCGACATTCTGATCGAATGCTCATCGCAAACTTTAGTAGGCGGCCGCACCCCCGACGCCGTCGACAAAGTGCACCAAGGCGGAACACCGCTGCCGCGAGCACCCAAACGGACGCTTTCGGCGACGGGGTTCTCCTACAGTCACTTGGTCGGGGCTATGGAGTGAGGCTGTCTATTAAGTTTACCCGGCGAGTATCCGCGTACGCTACGTGATTGCGACGGACTTTTGATCACATCAAAATTCCGTGGCAACCGATCAAGTGAGACTAAACTGCTATGTTTAAAATATTCATTCCGTTATCTCATAACTATTTGCGAATTCCAATTATTGTATCACATTCCGGATAAGTAGAAAATGCTAAACTTTTCGATCGAACAATCGAACACCCAAGTTTTCCCGATACAACTCAACACATGAAATAAGTCTAACAACATTCAGTTCGTGCCTCAGTACCAACGGTCCAGCCGTGAAGGGTCAAGCCAACGCCTCACATGTGGCACGTCGTACTGCCCCAAACCCGAAGGTTCAAAGGGCAGTTCAAGACGGTCACATAATCGAGTTAAGGTTTGTTGTCTTCTAGAGGGTCCATCGCGTTACTTGCACTACTTAGAACGTCGTTAAACTACGGAAAAATCCAACAATTGGAAATTTCCCGGCAGGGGAAAAAGTGGGTATTTATATCCGGTCGAACTTTTTAACATATTCTAAAAATACCCGGAAAAACACACTGACAAAATTAGACAATCCAATAGATACACCGAGTCCCCAATACAACCCAGAAAATTCAACTCTTGAAAAATTATTAAAAATTCCCAGGAAAACCAGCACTGAAAACTAGGAATTACTGTGCAAAATTTATTGCATGAAGAGGCTAAAGGGCCGCGGAACCGCCGCATTAGCATGCTAATACCGCGGTTCCGTCGCGCTTTGGTGCAGTTAGGTGTACGGGATTCACAGTAATTCATAGAATCTCCTGCTGATTTTTCTGCATATTTTTAATACTCAAAAATCCCTGTTTCTGAAAAAAGTCCAGAGAGCAAGGAAAAGTCGGGGTTTCGGGTTGGATCGGGTTTCTAACATCGTCTACGCATCGCCTAAGGCTCTAGCTAGGCTCTGATACCACTGTAGGGTTCCTAGGCACTCTAATGGAGTCTCACAAGTGATCAAACATGCACAAATCAAATTTTACGGGTGCCTACAAACCCTAATACGGATCGTTAACTAGATAATGAGGCGATGCGAGCAAGTAAACGGAAATATAGCTAAAGGGAAGGGGCTACAACCTTTGTAGATCCAGTCCTCCACCTCCTAGGCTCCGTGATGAAGTCCTCTCCGCTGTCCAAATCGAACCATGACTCTCACGATGGTTTCATCGGAGAAAAAGGCAGGCTAGGTCGTCGACAACGTGCCGAAGACGATCTACGTCGAGGCATCACTAGATCAAGCTCCACCTTCACCAAGCCATGAAAACTTGTGAAGGAAACACCCTATACTACTTGGCAAGAGGTAGAGGATGAAGAAATAGGAAGTGGGTTCACTTTAGGATTGGATTTCTCACACTTTTTCATCACTTGCCATTGATGTAGCAAGCTTTCTTCATGGAAGAAGAAGATGAAGAAGAAGAAGAAGATATGATAAGTTGTTTAAAAATAGAAAAGAAATATAATACTTATCATAATCTTACCCTTGGTTAAGTGTAGAGAATCAACTAGGGTTAGTGAATGGTTAGGTTTTGAAGATGAAGACAAAATGGTCACTTAGTCAAAGTTTCAAGAAACTTCAACTACAAACAAATCAAGCCACCATTTCATTTTCTTTATCATTTTCTTTTTCCAAAATAAAAAAAAAAGAATAAATAAATGAATAAGTAAATAAAAATGAAACCCTAACCATTCATATAACCATGGTCAATTCTTTACACAAACCCAAGCTTGCATGTATCATCAAACATGATACAATCTTGTGCACAAAAAATTATATCACATATACAATATGCACATCAAGTGAGAAAATCCATTTAAAGTGAACCAATACTAGTTGATGCAAAGTAATATATCAAATATATAATTCTACATTAAATCATTAAATCAACACTTGATTCAATGATCCGGTCATGTCGCATATAACCGGCTAGTATCCAATGTATCAGCTTATCGAGTCAATCCTTGATTCGATAACTAGGTTATATCGCATACAACCATTCGACACATTCATCGCAAGAATGAAATACGGTATCACATACACGCATTATTCTCGGTCCCGCACATATCCCATATGTGCTCCTATTTCGTTTCGCTTGAGCCAGGAAACCTCTGTGTAGGACTCTAAAGACTCGTCAATACGCCGGCAGCAGGTGATGATCATATCAAACACCCACAAGCCGCAAGCGGTCTGCTAAACGTAACGGCCACCCGGGTATTGAGCGATCAGAAGATCGACGAGCAAGCCCGCTCACACTCCTGTGAATCCAACCAGTAACACTTACCGTACAGTCCGGTCTGTTCGTCTGATATGTCGCATATCTCGCCTAGGGGTGGTAAACGTCAGACCCCAGTAGCTCGATAAGTCATGCCGACTTGAGGTCCATAACATTCGTGAAACTACTGATAACTCTTACCAGTATATCACTGCAACCCTGGCCAGGGATTTCCTGTTATGGCCAGTCGTGCATAGCGCAACATCAACCCCCAATACCGGGAGAGACGTTTCCCCTCCTATCGCTCATTGCCTCCATGTGAATCGGGACTGTGCCCAAAAACCACCTGTTTGCACGACTCAGTAGAGCCGTGGTAGGGTGGAAATCAAAGCACAGTGGGATACACACAAGACTCTATGACGATCTCGGGTCAACAGACTAAGCTGTACCGGTGTCACCAGAGAACTGCCATCTGACGTGAGGTATAATACCATCTGGGAGTTCTCGGCGAGTCCGTTCAGTGTACCCAGTCTGCACTGAGCACCCGCATACCATCTCCGATGTCAAACACCAATGGATATGGGATCATCCATCGCCCATCACATGGGTCGAGAAGATATACGCTAGTCTACTCTTGAATATCGATGCCCCGTCTCGATATTCCCACGACTAGGAACAATGAAGGATGTACTCATTGACTACCCATGCCCCACTAGTCTGATCTGCATCATAGTCCTGGAAGTCGAGTACACATCCTAAGGGCTTTATCAACATGTAATCAGAAAGACAGAAGGTATACACGTTAAGATAAAGAGCAACCAGATAGCGTACTATCATGTCGAGCAAGAAAGTCCTACCTATATATGTCCCAGCATCCACTACAATATACATCCAATGTACAGTAATGTCCTCTAGGGCATACATATAACTAACATGTTTGTGGTTGCCTGTGGATTGTATACGGAGACTGAGTAATACCGTCGCCCGTAGGACGTGGATTAGTCCAAATCCGTATTTACTTAGATTTGGGTTTGGTGTTTTTAGTTTAAGGATGCCTTAGTCGCGTTGCGGCTAAGATCGACTTAAACGTTCGTCAAGGATACATTAGTCCTGTTTGAGACTAAGATCAACTTAACGGGATCGTTTAGATCCGGCAAAAGGGCATTTGGGCTCTATTGTTCCAGTTTAGGGACATAGTGGTCCATTGCATGTATGGTCGTCGGGACCCGTCACCTCTCTGACGACGTTGAAGAATTACAACGACAAATGTCAGAGGAGTTCAGAGATGTACCCTTGAGCCAAAGTTGATTGGGGGAATTTATAGTCCAATTTGGGACTAAAGTCTGTTTGAAGGTTTAAGGATGCGTTAGCCATATTTGAGGCTAAGATCAACTTAAACGGTTGTTAAGGATACGTTAGTCCAGTTTGGGACTAAGATCGACTTAACGGGATCGTTTAGATCCGACAAAAGAGCATTTGGGGGCTCTATTGTCCAGTTTAGGGACATAGTGGTCCAATACCAGTTTAAGGACATAGTGGTCCATCTCCAGTTTAGGGACATGGAGGTCCAATACCAGTTTAAGGACATAGTGGTCCATGTTCCAGTTTAGGGACGTGGTGGTCTATATTCCAGTTTAGGGACGTGGTGGTCCGACATTAGTTTAAGGACGTTTCGGTCCGACATTAGTTTAAGGACGTTCCGGTCCACGAGTTTAAGGACCCCGCAGTCCGTATTGATGTGTGGTCGTTGGGACCCGTCACCTCTTTGACGTCGTTGAGGAATTACAACGATGGATGTCAAAGGAGTTCGGAGATGTACCCTCGAACCGGATATAAATTGATTTGAGAGAGAGCATTTGTGCTCAGTTCAATTTAATTTAAGGACTTACGGCCAGAATTGGGCTAAGTCCAATTGAAAATGTTCAACATTTTATTTACTTTTAGTCCATTAGGCCTGTGCCAGGGCTTTGCCCACACTTAAATAATGCATTGCATTACTTCTACTTTCTTGTTTGGGCTCTGCCCACAAAAGATGCAGAGCATCAATTTATTTTGGGCTCTGCAAGGCATCTGCATAGCATTTTATTATTTTTGTTTGGGCTTTGCCTATTTATAAATGATGCAGAGCATCAATTTAATTAGGCCTGTTTGGTCTTTTAATTGGGCTTGGCCTTGCATTGCATTTGTTAGGCGCTTTGCGCCACTCACTGAGCGCAAGCGCTTGTAGTGAAGACACGTGTCATGCTCTGGTGAGCGCAAGCGCAACAGTGCAGTGCGCTGCGCTAGTGCGCTGCGCTGTTGCGCTGCTGACACGTGGCGCGCTCTGGTGAGCGCAAGCGCAACAGTGCAGCGCGCTGCGCTGTTGCGCTGCTGACACGTGGCGCGCTCTGGTGAGTTGCGCCAACTCCAGAGAGCAAAGCTCTTATTTCGTAGCGCAAGTGGCTTAGATGCTGACACGTGGCGCTCTCCCAAGAGCGCAACAGCGCAGTTTGCAAGTGCAAAGCACCAAGAATCTTTTAGATTTAAGAACAGAAGTGCAAAGCACTATTTGATTTCTTGATCTAACTTAGATCAAAGAAAAATAAGTTTTTCTTTTCTTGTTTTTTCTTATCTCAGAGAACCAAAGGTTCATGAAAAGTGCAAAGCACTATTTTTATGTTATTTTTATTAAAGATCATTGATCTTGTTTTTAGATCTATGATCCGTTCCTAAGAGAACTTTCTCTTTTTTCTAAAGGTTTTTATCTTTTTTTTTATTCTTGAGGAGTTTCTCAGAGTTCTCTTCTCTCTTTCTTTTTTTTTAGAAAGATGTTCATTCCTTTTAATTGAGGCCTAGGGTCCTTTTTATAGTGCCCATAAATTAGTTAAATTTGTTAAAGAGATCTTTCTCTGAGTGATTTGGGGAATTTTCTCCACCGTTGGATCTTTGATCCAAGGGCTTCTGCTTTGCAGAAGAAAATCTTCTTGTTTTAACAAGAACAGAAAAGATTTCTTAAAATTTTAATTCTGTTTGGCGCAGATGCCCCAGCGCGTGACACGTGTCGCGCAGCGCAACTGCGCTAGCGCATCTGTGCTGACACGTGTCGCGCAGCGCACAGCGCAGCGCAACTGCGCTAGCGCATCTGCGCTGACACGTGTCGCACAGCGCAACTGCGCTGACACATGTCGCGCAGCGCACAGCGCAGCGCAACTGAAGCGTTGCTTCCTTTAATAGAGCTTTGCTCTGATTGGGCGCGCCTTCTTGGACGCAGCGCTGACATGTGGCGCGTTGCGCCCGAGACTTGAAGCGTTACTTCAGAATTTTGAATTTTGAATTTCAACAGAGCTTTGCTCTGATTGGGCGAAACAAATGCCCCCCACCGTTGCGCTCACGTGGCGCACACGTGAGTGCAGCGGTGGCAAACTCCTGATCGTTGGATCAAGGGGTGAGCTCAAGGGGCGCAAGCGCCTTATAAATAGGACCTTTGGCCCTCAGTAGATAATTACCATCTTCAAGAACTTTTATTTTCAGAGCTTGCTCTTGCTTAAGGACTTCAGAGCTTTGCTCGTTTCTAAAGTTAGAAAACTTTTAGGTAAAATTAATTTAAATCAAATTAATTTACATTAATCTTAACCAAAAGAGCTTTGCTCTCATAGATCTTTTGATCTAAAGAAATTCCCTTTAGGGTTTCACCAACAGAGCTTTGCTCTCATGAATCCATAGATCTACAGAGATCTTGTTCATGGGTTTTAACCCATGAGCAGAGCTTTGCTCATGGATCCAAAAATAGATCTTTTTGATCTAAAAATGAAGAACTTCTAAGAGTCTTCAAAATGTTCTAATCTCTTTAGGAGTTTTAAATAAATTTCCTCATCATCACCACAGAGCTAGGCTCTTTTAAGGAATCTTATTTCCCTGAGACCAGAGTTTGACAAGTGTCACTCTGTGGCAGAGCTTTGCTCTGAAAGAGGAGATTTTCTCCTTGTCTCTGGGGATTTATTATTATTATTATTAGTGGGAATGTTTTCCTGGGGACCAACTGACAATCTCATCCAATGATGAGGTTGTCTTATTAACTGACATATTGTCATCCAGATTTTATGGGTCCCCGTTTGGTCTCCTATTCACTGCACTGCTGTGTGGTGTAATTAATTAATTTTAATTTAATGCATTTTTTTTTGATGTCAAACGTTGGAATTACAACACTAATGGCTAAATTGTTCCTTTGCAGCGATCATGTCTCCAGACACTTCATTCCCTTTCGTCCGCTCGGAGGAGGGATTTCCCGAGGCGCCCTCGGACCTTGAAGTCCTAACCATGATTAGAGAACACGACCCGGAGTATAAGAACCTCCACCTTTGGGGTAGGTGGTACAATGAGATCATCCAGGGTCGCCGAAGTTTCGGTTTCGCCACGCTGTCTGAGCCAACATCTTCACTCCCCTACGCAGATGAACCCCCGGTGAAGTATGCCGTGGAGGTCAAAAATTGGAATTCGGATGACCTCCTCCAGCCTGCGATTGGTGCTATCCCCGTACAGCCGCCGCCAGCAATAGATATTTTAGGGAGGAGAATTTGTCAGGGTGAAGCACGCCCTTGGGGACAGGCTTATAACATTGGATTGATCCCACGACCGCCTGCCGGATATTTGCAATGGGCCCGGTACATCCTATCAGCGAAGAGGACTCATCTGATGAGGATTGGCTTGTACTCGGCCATTTATGTCTCGCTCTTTGAGTATCCTTCTCCTCCAACGTGGTGGGTTAAGGCTTTTATCGAGCAATGGAATATCCCCACCCACACCTTCCTGATGACGGACCGAGAAGTCTCTATCTCCTTGGAGGAGTTTGCTGAAATCTCGGGTCTGTCGATGAGGGGAGAGCCTTACGAGGAGCTGCTTCCTCCCGATGAGTACGTCTTTGCCACCAAGCCGCTGGTGTTTGACCTAACGCCGGAGAAAGCTATTCAGCACCAGTACCCAGGCTTGGTTAAGGTACTGGAGATCTATGAAGGACTCTATCTGGAATCGGTCATCCGGGGTGTCAGTTTCGCAGATTTTATTGCCCGCTTCATTCGACCGGAGTTCTTATCGGAGCGGAGCGAGAAGTTCGCCCAGCTCGACGACCCTTTTGGATTCGGTTTGGATCGCCAACCCACATCGGAGGATGACCACAAAGATTTTTACCTCCCTGGTGCTGCCGTCGTCTCTTTTTCAGAAATCGCCGTCCCCGACATGGATGAAGAGACCTTCTTTGTAGGGTTCTTGGGCTTGTGGTTGTGCAGTTTTGCTCTTCCTATGCATCCATGCTATATGCGGCCGACTGTTTTCTACCCAGCGCATCGGATGGTGGCTGGTTTGCAGTTGTCAGTAGGAATCGCCGGGCTAGCTTATCTTTATAACGGACTTAGCGTAGCGGCAGACGCTTGTGAGCCTGGGGTGCAACCCGCCAACTTCCCGATGCACTACTTTACTTCTTGGATGGAAATGCATGTGCACGGGGTGTTTGGCGCCCATAGGATTCCTCCCTTTTTTGAGAAATGCAGGCTCCCAAGGGTCATACGATTGGTCGGGGCTTCGATCGTTGTTGCACCTCCACGGGAGGCTAGGGGGCTGCTCCTTCGACCACACCTGGTCGGGGCAAAGGTTTCCTTCTTGGATAAGGTCATAACAATAGGCTCAGAGACCACCAAGTTGGTAGTGCCGCTATGCGATGATTTTAAAGACGGGGCTTCCATACTGAAGGCTCCGGAAATCCTCCATCTCTACTCCATTCGGCCAGGCTACCTGGTGTTCAGGCAGAATGAGACAGCACTCTTCATGAGGTATAACCCTCACCGGTTTGCTCAGCAATCGAGCTACAATCAAGGGATCCCGATGGAAGCCTTCTTGGAAAAGCCCGTGGTTAGCCGAGAGGGGATAAAGAATGCAATGCACCACTTTATGCGGCTTAACACGGGTTCTTATTTCTTCATCAGCGAGCCGAGCTGCATCCCCAAAGTCCTCAACGCGAACGTGGCTTGGTATGCGCATGCTATGGGTCCAGTTATCCAAATGGAAAAATGCATGCTGGTTGACCGCAAGGGTGCGCCTCCCGGCAGCGATCGCAAGGCTCCCTTGAAGCCAAGGACCCCGGTTATTTCTCCATTGAAAGGTGCTGGAGTCGGACCTCCGCGCGTGTTGAGCCCTCCGCGCGGATTGCTGCTTCGTGATATTGTGGATGCGCCACCAGCCTCCCGTGCTCCAGTGGAGGCGGTAAATATGGTATCGCCAGAGTCTGGCGCAGGCGAGGATATCGGGACCCGCCGCCCCAAGGCGTCCGCCAAGCGTAAATCAGTCCCGGGTTCATCCAGAGCTGGTAGGCAAAAGAAGAAGAAGTCGCTCCTTTCCCTTGACGCGATTCTTGGCTTAGAGCCTAAGGCCCCTCTTACCGAAGGAATAAGTGAATATGGCAGCAATAAGGGCTTCGCGGTAGACCCCGCAGACACCGACCTGGCGGCCGCCATTGCGGCTTCTGAGCGATCAACGAGGCTTGAAGCGTGGTTGAGCAAACTCGCTGAGTCAGGTAATTATTAGCTGCTCTCCTCATCATTTCATCATATTTTCATCATTATTCTTGACTAATACTTTTCCCCATTTTCAACAGGTGTCTCTACCGAAGAAGCTATTGCTGCCTCTTTGAAAACCTTCCAAAAGGAGGAGGAGAAACGCGCTTTAGCGGGCGCCGGTATGTCCCACCCCCTTTTTTTTAAAACAAATCTCGTCATTCTTTTCGATGATCAACCTGACTTTCTTTCCTTGTTTCTTTCTAGGGGTTATACCAGTCGACGAAGAGATCCTTCTGGAACCCGTCACTGGAGTTCTAGTCTCATCGGGGCTGCTGCAAGAGCCTCGACTTGACAAGTCGACGAGGGATGCCTTGAAGAGCTTGGAGGCATCCCTGTATACAGACGAGGACGCCTCAATGAAAGAGGCTCTGGTGAGGTCCGTCTCAACGGCCCAGGAGGAGAAAAAGCGGCTGAGGCGAAGGCGCGCCGGACTGCTTTGGCTACGGGAGCGGGCCCAAGCACCGTCCCTCGGGCAGATACTCCTTCCGAAGAGGCCCCTGTCGCCCTATCCACTGCTCGCAGACAAGTGGCACGCGCCGTTCGAAGCGCAAATGATAAGTCCACTTCAGGTAACATTTCTTTAAGAATTTTTATTGTGAGAGTTATAATGCCGATGGTTCTTATATATATTATTTTGCAGGGCCAAGTCCGACCGAGGGTGAGGTGGAGACCGTTGAACTTCGGGGAACGGAGGAGGCGGTGCCTGCCGAACCCGAGCCGACGGTGGGCAACATCGTTGAGGCCTTGGAGCCTGATGCGGAGGTTGAGGGGCCTATAGCCGAGAATGTCATTGATGCCCAGCCTGAAGTGGCGGCAGATGAAATGATCATTATAACTGAGCCCAGGGTGGTGACGGACGAGGCACTTGAGGCTGGCGACCTCGTGGTGACGGTGGACGAGACGACCACGATTACTGAACCTGAGGGAGTAGTGGGTGAGGTGGCCATGATTCCCGAGGATGAGCCAACCGCTCCTTCTCTGGAGTCTGGCAATGCTCCAGTCATAGCCCTCCCTGTCTATGGTCCTCCGCCGTCTCCTGGTCTCGCGAGCACGACAACGGTTCCCATTGAGTCGGGTGATGAGGCCACGGGCGGTGGCCTCATGTCAACAGAGGAAGGAATCGCCTCCATTTCAGCTGGCAGCTCATCAGGTAAATCCGAAGTTGCTATCTTCTTTATCTTACCATCCTTTCTGACAAGTTCACATTTGTTCGTAACACAGGTGCAACCAGTGCTGATGCCCCGTTGCTCACGGGAGCGCCCTTGACTACTGCTTTAACGGTGGTCACCTCTCAGCCTTCTCTCATACCGTCAAAGATGTTGGAAGGTATGGGTGCGCAACTTATTAATCTCACTTTTCAGACATATAATTTGTGTACTAAAGTCATAATGTTGTGTCTTTTCTGGAGTGCTCTTTGATCATGTATATCAGATGTTGCTCCCACACTTCTCCTTCCCATCCGAACTCGCTTCTTCCTCTGGTGGCGTTGGTAAGTATGGTTTCCATTGACATCTTTCTTTCCCCCTTTTTTTATTGATGGAATTACCTCTAACCCCTTTTTCTCATCTCAACTGCAGTGCTACAGATTGAAGGAGGGGATAAAAGATCAGCTGCGCCACCGGCCCTTCCGACTTTGCCACCTGTCTCAACTTGTACAGCGACCATCACATTGATAACTTCCCTCTCTTTATTTTCTGTACTGTTATCTGATCGCATCCTGTTTCTTTTCAGCTGTCGTTCCGGCCTCGGCGCCCTTCGAGCCTCGTATTACAATGCCGGCGGGTCCTTATCTGAGAAGTCCGTCTTCAAAAGGCGCCGCGAATAGTCTGCGCATGTTGAGTGACTACGTCGAGGAACTCGACGTTGAAACTCCTACATCTGCCGCAGACTTCACTACGGTGGTTAACCCGATGCTGGCAATACTCGTGAACTTTCATGATGAGGGCATCATCGCATCTTGGGTTAACCATTGCAGGGAGATCGAGGCCCGTCTGTATCAGTTGGAATCGCTGCGTCCCACTCCCGAGACCTTGGCTGCCAGCAATCAAAGAACAGCATGGATTGAGCAGAGCGTTTCTTACTTCCGCCACCTCGAACAAGAAGTCATTTCAAGGAGTAAGGAGCGCGGCGAGACTTCAAGCAAGTCTGCCCAACTGCACGCTCGGGTGGAGGCCAATGCCGCACGGCTGAAGGTTGTCTTTGAGGGCCTTCTGCAATGTCTCTCCGAAGGGTTATCATTGAGGCAACAACTTGACATTGTCGAGCGAGATGCACCAAGCCAGGAAGCAGCCTAGAAGGCGGCGGAGGAGCAACTTTCATCCTTTTTACAGCAGCGGACCCAGGTGGAAACGGAGGTGGCCGCGGCAGCCGCTCAGGAAGAGGCGCTGAAGGAAGTGCGAGAGCAACTTGTGGATTTACTAAAGACACTTCCTCCTCAGTAGCTATCCTTCTTTGTATCGTTTGTGCTTGTAGATAAAAGAATGTGTATATATATATTACTTTTTTATTCTTTAACTCAATGTATTCTGTACCCAATCAAATTTATGAATAAAAGATACACATTTTCTGTAATGTCTTGTGTCATTTCTCCGCCTTTTCTTTCTTTTATTATCAGCACGCCACCTTAGTAAACATGATCAACAGATAATAGATCACTCATCTTGACTTTCTTAAGAAATAGCGATGGCTTAGGCCGCAGGTTTAGATCTGCTGTCTAAGACTTTTCAACTCTATGAGCCGTGAGGGTCTCATAGAGACTTTTCTCCCTACGGATCGAGAGGATCTCGTAGGTGGGTTTTTCTCCTTAGGAATCGTGAGGATTCCTAAGTGTGTTTTTCTATTATAAGTCGTAAGGATCCTATAAGAGAATTTTTCCCTCTTACGAGTCGAGAGGCCTCATAAGCGGTTGTTTCCCTCCTTGTCGAGATTTGACTTTGGAGAGTGAGACCCGTGAATAGTATGCAAGAGACCTTTTTGGATCGACTTACAGAGTCTCATTATTCAGGAAGCAAGTTTTTTAGTCCCTGTTGCCTGAAGCTTTATCTCACGAGTCGAGCCGCCTCAACAATTTCTTCACAAGTCGAGACGAATCGAGCGTTTCTCGCAAGAACATCTTAACGTCGCATTTAACCTCTGCTCTTTACGACAGAAGCCCGTTAAGGTTGGTGGTACTTAGGGTTTTGGCCATCGTACCGTCGCATAAGCTGATATAGTCCTCGATAGACAATCGTGCTGTTCGAGTAGCCCTGCGACTGCCGTGTCTCTGATCCCTTCGAGGGCTGGACAAGACGTCTTCAAGCAATCCTCCTTGGCAGTTTGACCGTCGGAAGAGCAAGCGTTAGGAATTTGCCATGTCGCTTTTTACTTGAGGTTAGGCTTATTTTGGTGAGCCCCGATGAGTCATAACCACTCCGCGCTGGTGTGGGGACGATCTCCGATAGTCTTTCGGGCTTTATGTGAGTTGCCGTCAAGACCCTGAAGCTAGGAATTTTGCCTTTGCTTCGTTTGCTTTGGTGTGTCCAAATCCTGTTGGAGGAAGAACGCTGGGGTTGACATTTCGTCTGCTGTATTGAGACGAATGTTGCGGTAGGAACTAGGGATTTTACCGTGGCTCCGTTTGTTTGATGACGTTGCGTCTGCTGGACGAACGTTGGGGTGACATCTCGTCTGCTGTATCGAGACGGACGTCGAGGTTGTCTCTAGGTTGCTGATGAACCGTCGAGTTTTGGAACTAGGGATTTTGCCGTGGCTCCATTTGTTTGATGATTGTTGCGTCTGCTGTGTCGAGACGAACGTCGAAGTGGTGACCATTCCGAACTGGTGTGAGATGATCTCTAGTTGTCTTTCAGGCTTTATATGACTCGCCGTTAAGACCTTGAAGCTAGGAATTTGGCCTTCGCTTCATTTGCTTTGTCACGTCCGAATCCTGTAAGAGGAAGAAGGCTGGGGTGAAAATTCGTCTGCTGTATCGAAACGAACGTCGGGGTGGAGCTGGGATTTTGCCGTGGCTCCGTTTGTTTGATTGTTAGGACGTAGATATTGCCGTTAAGATTTGGCTCCGTTTTCTGATGGAGCATTGGGAAGGAAAGGGTGCCTCCTTCTTTGTTTGTGCCCCTGGATTGTATACAGGGATTGCTGTACTATCGCCTGTAGGGCCAAAGTTTCATTCATTCATTTTTTTTATTTCCGCGATGCTCTATCATTTCAGCTTTTATATCGCGAAGGTCGCGATTGCCCAATCATTTCGGCTATTTTTCGCGGTACCCAATCATTTCGGCTATTTATTTTATTTTTACTCGCTGCTTTTTATTGCGAGTTGCCCAATCATTTCGGCTATTTCGTATGCATGTGTGGCTCGCTGATTTTTTATCGCGAGTGTGGAACTTGGAATCTGACACCAATCTCAGCATCAGCATCGCTACAACTGGAATATTGCCAGGAGCGAATCATCATTTTCCATGAAGGGACTTGGAATTTGATATCGTTTTAGGCATCAGCATCGCTACAACTGGGATATTGCCAGGAGCGAATCATCATTTGCCTTTGTCGATATCGAACAAAGGGTGGCTTAGTAAACAGGGTTAGGATTCTGTCGACTAAGGCTTTTGACTTCATGAGCCGTAAGGGTCTCACAAAGGTATTTCTCCCTACAAGTCGTGAGGATCTCGTAGGTGTGTTTTCTCCTTAGGGATCATGAGGATTCTTAAGTGTATGTTCCTATGTAAGTCGTAAGGATCTTACAAAAGGGTTTTCTCCTCATAAGTCGAGAGGACTTGCAAGGGTCGTTCACCGTATGGACATATCCCCAGTCACGGATGGGACTTAGTTAGGGAATGTTTATTCACGCCCGTGGATTGTATACAAGGGTCAGTATCGAGCCGCTTGTAGGGCCATAACGAAAGTTGTGGGGGTTGCTTAAGCACAGGTTTAGGTCTCTGTAACTTAAGACTTTCAAATCTTATGAGCCGTGAGGGTCCCATAAGAGAGTTCTCCTTACGAGTCGTGAGGATCTCGCAAGTGTATTTTCTCCTTAGGAATCGTGGGGATCCCTAAGTGTGCTGCACCCTTTGTGAGTCGTAAGGATCTCACGCGGGTGGTTTCTCCTTACAAGGTCGAGGGGACCTTATAAGTGTCTTTTAACGAGGTTGTGCCCTTTCGGGTTTTCACGAACACTCGCCGATAGCCCTGCTGTTTTTTACTCACGGAGCCCTTTCGGGTTTTCATCCGTGCCCGTTTCGCTTATGGACATACCGTCTCTTTTTTTTTGTGTTTACGAGATCGCGCCCTTTCGGGTTTTCACGAACACTCGCCAGTAGTCCTGCTGTTTTTATTCACGGAGCCCTTTCGGGTTTTCCTCCGTGCCCGTTTTGCTTATGGACATACCGTCTCTTTTTTTTTTTTTAACGAGGTCGCGCCCTTTCGGGTTTTCACGAACACTCGCCGGTAGTCCTCCTGTTTTTACTCACGGAGCCCTTTCGGGTTTTCATCCGTGCCCGTTTTGCTTATGGACATACCATTTTTTACTTTTTTTATTTTTATTTTTATTCTTTATATATATATTTTTATATATTTTTTTTTATCTCGTCAGCCTAAGGATGCTGCAGTAGTAGTTTAAAGACATTTCGATCATTTGCAAGTTTTAGGACATTGCGGTCCATCATTAGTTTAAGGACATCTCGGTCCGCCGTCGCCGTATTTGAGGTGAATATCTAGTTTATTGACTTTTCGGTCTATGGGTCTTTCTCTATGACTGACCATGATGCCCCCGGCGTATCCATATTTCTCGGAGCATGCGGTTGTGGCGGGTTCACCTTCCAATTTTCGGACAGCGCGAACTTGCCTTGTTGGTATTGGTCTTCAACCCAGTTCTTGAAGACGTAGCAATCCTCGATCAGATGACCTACCGTTTGATGGTAAGGGCAATAATTAGGATTATCAACATCGCCTAGCCGCAATGGACGTTTTGGACTCGGCAGATTGATGAGTCTGTCGCACACTGCCAGCTCGAACAGTCCCCTTGTTTTATCTTGCGGAAACGAGTAAGGACGTTTCAACTTTTCCTGGAGGGGTTGCCGCTTGTTGCTTTGGCGAGCAACCGGTCTAGGGTCACTTAATTGTTGTTGAGCGCTGGCGACGAAGGCCGTTTTTCCTTTCCCTTTATTCTTTTTGTTCGGTCCCTTGTTTACGGGGCCGAGATTTTTTTCGAATAGCGTGCGATTACATGGCTGAACGTTCTCGCAGCTTCTCAATTCCTTTATTTTTGAAATAGATTCCCCGAGGGAAAAGTTGGGGATAGCTTCTTCGTCAGAGTCACTTCCAAAGGTGATAATTTGTGATCCCTTGAAGTCGGCTATATGACAGTTTGCGGCGGCTCCTTTGCGCTCATATATCGCATTTTTCCGATGTCCACAAGCTTCACACTTTGTCCTGTCGAAGTGTTGCTTTTGAGCGACATACCCTTGCCACCAACAGTTAAAGGACTCGCAGTCTTCGGTAGGATGTATGATCTTCTGATGATATAAACAGAAGTTAGGGTGCATCTCTACCTCAGAGAGAGAATTTTCTTCAGAGGGCGGTAGCTTCATTCCTACTGATAGAGCTTTGGCGAACCGTTTCCTCATCTTGAATTTGTTTTTACCCGCAGTGTATGGCTTTTGATTTGACGGGAATACATTGGTTCTTTCTAGTATGGCCATTTCACTCTCTTGATTGGCTTTTGCTTTCAGACGAATTTCACTTAGGAAGACATCGATCAACTCGTCTGATGGCTGTAGAATCTCCGGCTCAGGATTCGCCATTGGTTTCTCAGCGCAAGGAGCCTCTTTATCATCCGTCAGTGAATGAGAAATCATATGACAAGTCGCTACGTAGTCTTCGGATTCATCCGATGAGTTTTCTCCATTGTTTTCATCCTTGACTAAAAAACAAGCTGCCCCCGGCGTGTCCGTCTTCTTTGGAGAGTGCGGCTGTGGTGGGTTTACCTTCCAGCTTTCAGACAGCGCGAACTTGTCTTGCAGGTATTGATCCTCGATCCATCCCTTAAAGACGAAACAATCCTCAATCGGGTGACTTACCGTTTGGTGGTAAGGGCAATAATTGGGATTATTAAGATCGCCTGGCTGCGACAGACGCTTTGGACTCGGCAGATTGATGAGTCTGTTACGCACTGCTGATTGTTATAATTTCTTGATTGGATGTAAAAGTATCAATTCAAATAGTCCCCGGCAACGGCGCCATTTGATTGATAACTTTTCTGTTGTGTAGTATGAAAAATTGTATAGAAATCACAACCAAAAATTATTTGACCGCAATCAACTACGGTGTCGGATGTAGATTGTAAGTGAGTGCGGATCGTCCACAGGGACAGTGTAATCGTTCGTCTTTTGAATTAGATGAGTCGAAACTTTAATGAAAAGAAAACAAAACAATTCATGATTTAAAGAATTGAGGTTCAAGAATTAGAAAAATCTAGATCTAATAACAAGAAAAAGATAGAATCAAGAATTGATAGTTTGTTGATTTTTCCAAACCAAATATCAAGAATCGAAATGAGGCTCGTAGGAATCGATCGGATCTATAGATGTGATGTAATCTTACAATTACGTATTCTTATCCTTCGATGAATTGATACTAGATCGATGATGATCGATGAGAATTAGAGACTTCTTGTGAAACTAGGGTTTCATCTTATCTCTTGTTCTTTCATTGATATCATTCATATTCTAGCCTCTAGTAAATTCAAGAAACGATCGTAGATCCCTAATTTCGAGCGATCACAATCAAGAAAGCATCGCTACGAAACTAGGTCATCAATTCTTGAACTTGCTAGGGTTTACAAAACTCGTAGGACTTAAAAATCGTATTAAGATTTGTTACATCATCATTCTACAATCGTCTCGACTCCTTTACGAGCGGAGTTTTACTCAAACATCACAACAAGAACTACAATCACAAATTGAGATCTAATCATGATGCAAGAATTTAAAGAAAGCAAGATAAAAGAATTTTACCTTTTATTTATATCAACAATTTCATTACATTCGCTCAAGAACTACAAGAGGAAGAATTCGATCGTCGACTTGGCTTCGCTCGTCTCCGTGGGTCGCGAATCGGCTTGGATCACTTGCCCGATTGAAGATCGGCTCGGCTCCTAAAAGGTTGAAGGCTTCTCGCTTGATTGGTACTCAAGATCTTGAATTTGGAGTGGAATTAGGGTTAGGGTTTCGCACAAGCCTTGTCACTAGACTTGTGGAAGAAGATGATGAAAGAGGGAAAGATTAACTAAAATTGATTCCCTAAAGATTGATTAATTCTTTTAACCCTAGGTCTAGGTTCCTATTTATAGATATCTAAACCCTAGATCTAGGATTTCAAATTCTAAGTTTCCCTCCTAAAGTTTGTTGAGGAAATTCAAATTTCCCTCCAAAAGTTAGTTAGGGGAGAAGCTTCTAGATGTGATTAGTTAGGAGGGAGCTTCTAGAAGAGGATTAATTAGGAGCTTAATTAGGATTAGCCTTGCTTAATCTTCTTTGCTGATCTGGCAGTAGCTTCGAGATCCTTCTGGAATTTGAGGTATCATAAATGAATGTGGGCCAAGAGATAGGAGTTCTGCACAAAATTTTGGGAGCTGAAGCCTTGAAACCGCCGCGGATCCGCGGCGCAAGCAGGCTCCTGCCGCGGATCCGCGGCTCTTTGTGGGCCTTGGGCTTTGATCTTTCTGGTACAGTCTTGGGATGATTGTTGGGCCTTTTTAGGATATATTTATTTGTATAATTCCTTCTGAATTGCTACCAGATCTGAAATTATTGAGTTGGCGTATTTTTGATCAGCTCTTTGGTTTTTCTTCCGTATTTTCCTGCACAGATTCAAGACAAGTGTTGCGCAAATACAGAAATGATGCGATGCCATGAAATGCGGTTAGTTTCCCTTAAAGTGTCAGTTTAAAGGTCTAACACATGTAATCTGATATTTTACGACTGATTTGCTAATATGTGAAATATGAATACCGAACACTTCTAAATGTATGAAAAAGATGGGGAAATTGCCGTGTTAAAAATACATTATTTTCGACTGATCAACTGCCAGCTCAAACAGTCTTCTCGTTTTATTCTGAGGAAACGAGTAAGGACGTCCTAGCCTCTCTTCGAGGGATGGGCATGGACGCACGTTGTTTTGGCGAACGACCGGCTTTGAGTTGCTCGACTGTTGTTGAGCATTGGCGACGACGATCGCTTTCCCTTTTCCTTTCTCATCTCGGGAATCTGATTTTGGAGGAGACGGTCTATGGCCCATCTGGTCCATTTGGGCTAATTTGTCAATCAAGGCCTGGAAGGTGGTCGGCCTGAAGAACATCATGAATTGTGAGATGGTCGCCTGCGGATCGAGAGTGCCCACAAACATGCCTACCGCAGGTGCCTCTTCTATGCGTTGTTCGCATTTCGACCATAGGTTCCGCCATCGTGTTGCGTATTGAACCCACGTTTCTCTTGGCCTTATCCTGGCATTTATCAGTGCTGTTATCGGGGTGCGTTCACTAGCACTCGCGAATCTTTGTGTAAACAGCAGCTCCATCTCCGCAAATGTTTTGACAGAGTCGTTAGGTAGCTCCGAATACCATTCAAATGCTGTTTCTGCTAAGCTTCCGACGAATTGGCGAAGCAACAGTTTGTCATTGCCTCCAGTGTTGCCGCATAAGGCCCTGAATTGAGCGACATGTTGATGTGGATTTCCTGTCCCTTTATATACGTGGAATTTAGGGATCGTGTATCCCGGCGGGTAACTGATTTGGTCATACCAGCTTGGATAGGGTCGTCCCGTTCTAACAGTTTGCCCAGCCGCTTCACTCGCCTGATGAGCTCGTATTTGCTGAGCTATATAGTCGTCAAGCGCGGCCTTGGAAATGGTTTCTTCCTTGGCTGCTGAAAGAGCCGGAGGAGGATCAGATGTTTCCCCTCCGTCATTTCCGACAATGACTGGAGGGTCTTCAGCTGGAGGGTCCGGCTGTAACATCATCCCTACCATGTCTTGGAAGAGGAGTGCCATTTGTTTTATGTTAGCCATTTGTTTTATGTGAGCCGCTTGTTCTGTGGCTTCTGTGTCCTTCTTTTTGAGGATTCTACTGTAGGGTTCCTAGGCACTCTAGTGAAGTCTCACAAGTGATCAAACATGCACAAATCAAATTTTACGGTTGCCTACAAACCCGACTACGGATCGTTTACTAGATATTTAGGCGAAACAAGCAAACTAGTTAACATTTTAACTAAGGGAACGGATATACAACCTTTGTAGATCCGGTCCACCACCTCCACGGCTCCGCAATGAAGTCCCCTCGCTGTCCAAATCATGTCTTGGGCTCTAGCGTCGGCATCATCGAAGAATGGGCGGGCTTGATCGTCGGTTCGATGCCGAAGATGATCTACGTCGAGGCATCGCTAGAACAAGCTCCAACTTCACCAAGTCGGAAAAACTTGTGAAGGAAACACCCTATACTACTTGGCAAGAGGTAGAGGATGAAGAAATAGGAAGTGGGTAAACTTTAGTTTTGGATTTCTCACTAGATTTCATGACTTGCCATTGGAGTAGCAAGCTTTCTTCATTGAAGAAGAAGATGAAGAAAGAAGAAGAAGATATGATAAGTTAATTAAAAATTAGATAATTAAATCAATACTTATCATGACTTCAACTATAGTTAAGTGTAGAGAATTAACTTGGGTTAGTTAAATGGTTAGGGTTAAGTATAAGACAAGAATGAAGACTAAGTCAAAGCTTCAAGAATCTTCAACTAAAAACAAAATAAGCAACCATTCATTTATCTTTTTCATTTTCCAAAATGGATATAAATAAATAAGATAAATGAATAAGTAATCAAAACCCTAATCATTAACTTAAACCATGGTTTGATTCTTTACACTTAACCAAGTAAGCATGTATCATCAAACATGATACAAACATGTGCACAAAACTATATCGCATATACAATGTGCACAATTCAAGTGAGAAAATCCATTTAAAGTGAACCAATACTAGTTAATGCAAAGCAATATATCAAATATATAATTATACATTAAATCATTAAATCAACACTTGATTCAATGATCCGGTCATATCGGATATAACCGACTAGTATCATATGTATCGGCTTATCGAATCAATCCTTGATTCGATAACTAGGTTATATCGCATATAACCATTCGACACATTCATCGCGAGAATGAAATACGGTACCACATACACGCATTATTCTCGGTCCCGCACATATCTCATATGCGCTCCTATTTCGTTTCGCTTGAGCCAGGAAACCTCTGTGTAGGACTCTAAAGACTCGTCAATACGCCGGCAGCAGATGATGATCATATCAAGCATCCACAAGCCGAAAGCGGTCTGCTAAACGTAACGGCCACCCGGGTATTGAGCGATCAGAAGATCGACGAGCAAGCCCGCTCACACTCCTGCGAATCCAACCAGTAACACTTACCGTACAGTCCGGTCTGTTCGTCTGATATGTCGCATATCTCGCCTAGGGGTGGTAAACGTCAGACCCCAATAGCTCGATAAGTCATGCCGACGTAGGGTCCATAACATTCGTGAAACTACTGATAACACTTACCAGTATATCACTGCAACCCTGGCCAGGGATTTCCTGTTATGGCCAGTCGAGCATAGCACAACATCAACCCCCAATACCGGGAGAGACGAATCCCCTCCTATCGCTCATTGCCTCCATGTGAATCGGGACTGTACCCAAAAACCACCTGTTTGCATAACTCAGTAGAGCCGTGGTAGGGTGGAAATCAAAGCACGGTGGGAGACACACAAGACTCTATGACGATCTCGGGTCTACAGACTAAGCTGTACCAGTGTCACCAGAGAACTGCCATCTGACGTGAGGTATAATACCATCTGGGAGTTCTCGGCAAGTCCGTTCAGTGTACCCAGTCTCCACTGAGCACCCGCATACCATCTCTGATGTCAAACACCAATGGATATGGGATCATCCATCGCCCATCGCATGAGTCGAGAAGATATGCGCTAGTCTACTCTGGAATATCGATGCCCCGTCTCGATATTCCCTCGACTAGGAACATTTCAAGGATGTACTCATGGACTACCCAGGCCCCACTAGTATGATCTACATCACAGTCCTGGAAGTCGAGTACTCATCCTAAGGGCTTTATCAACATGTAATCAGAGAGACAGAAAGTATACATGTTAAGATAAAGTGCAACCAGATAGCGTACTATCATGTCGAGCAAGAAAGTCCTACCTTTATATGTCCCAGCATCCACTACAATATACATCCAATGTACAGTAATGGCCTCTAGGGCATACATATAACTAACAATCTCCCACTTGCACTAGGGCCATCTGTAGCAGTGGTTGCAGTATCACATACTCAACCATCCCCTAAAAGTCTCTCTTTGGGAAAAAGGCCTTCGTGAGTGGATCCGCCGTGTTGTCCTCTGAGTCTTCTCTCCTAACCTCGATCACCCTGGAGATCAACTATCTCCACGATCAGGTAATGCTGCCTCAGAATTTGTCTGGGTCACTGATGGGACCAGGGTTCCAGGGCCGAAGCCACACTTCCATTGTCATACAATGGCAGGAACCTAGTTCATCTTATGAACCAATATACACCCAAACTTCCTCTTTGGTAGTATCTTCAATAGCGATGTTACCAGCCTTTATCGTCTAGTTTGCCACGGTATCTAGCTTGGAACTCTTCCAACATACCGTCCCTTTACTGAGGGTAAAGACAGTGCCTGTGACTGACATTCACTCGTCTTTATCACCCTGGAACACTTCCAGTGATTCTCCCCAGGATCGATTGATACAATCTCACTATACCTAGTGAGAACCCTAATATCCTTTTAGATCTATCTCATAGGTCCAAATCCCAGGATTTAGGAGGTGTCATCTTTATCCTATTTGGAGAATCCTTATGATAACAGGAGATTGACCGATCGTAGTATAGGAAACTCTTTTCCTATCAAGAGTATGTTGTCTACGTACAATACGAAGATGACCACCTTACTCTCTACTACCCTTTTGCATATACAAGGTTCGTCTACCATTTTGATGAAGTCAACACTTTGACTATCACATCAAAACAGACGTTCCAACTCCGCGATGCCTGCTTCATTATGTAAAGCAACTTGCACACGTTTCCGCTGCTCCCACTGTTTACGAAGACCTCTGGCTGTGTTCTTATAGACGTTCTCTTCTAAATCAGTATTTAGAAAAGCAGTCATGGCATCCAACCGCCAGATATCGTAGTCATGGTATGCAGCCGTGGTAAGTAGGATCTGGACAGACTTAAGCATAGCTACTGGAAAAAGGTTTCATCATTATCCACGCCTGGTCGATGACGAAAACCTTTAACAAGTCTAGCTTTAAAAGTCTCAACTTTTCCATCTAAACCAAGTAATCTTCTCAAGATATACTTGCTCCTGATGGGGATTTAACCCTTCAGATATAGCAGCTAAAGTCCATACTTTGCTGGTGTATATGGATTCCATCTCAGATCGCTAAGCATCCAGCCATTCTTACAGAGTCCCTACTCTCGATGGCCTGCTCGAAAATAGTTGGGTCATCATCTCATGATGCAATCCTTGCTCCCACTGTCATCGAGAAACCGAGGTATCTCTCAGGCGGATGAGGAACCCTACTAGATCGGCGGAGAGGCTGAGGTTCGTCGGGGACTATAGAATCCTTTGGTTCTGTCAAATCATCAACTGCAGTTTTGTATAGCTGGAACCTTTCCAGTTCTACAGAACTGATCCTGCCTCGATCTTGTCCGGATTTTGCTTTAAACATAGGCCGGACAACCCCAAATCTTAACTCACTTAAGAGATGGGTTCTTCCCATACCATATCTCATATGGAGTGGTAGGCAGTGAATTGATTGGAACCCTATTCAATAGGTATGCAGCTTCTCAAGTGCATAACTCCCAAAAGGAAAAAGGTAACTCAGCAGTACTCATCATAGAGCACACCATATATATAGGGTGTATTTGCTCCGCCCCGACATACCATCGTGCAATGGTGTATACGGAGGAGTAATGCAGAGAAAGAATCTCATTCTCCTTTAGAATAGTCCAGTATTTCCGTGCTCAAGTATTCTCCTCCTTGATCTCATCCTAGGACATAATACTTATACCCGTATTTTGGTTCTCTACTTCTAACTTATATTCTGTGAATATCTCAAAAGGTTCAGACTTGTGTTTCAACAGGAACATATGTCTGAATCTTGAGAGATTATCAGAGAACGTAATGAAGTATAAAGAACCGGTCCTGGCATGTGTAGACTGGGGACCTACATACATCATCATGTATCATCCCAAGAGTTCACTAACTCTTTCTCTGTTTCCAATAAACAGGGCTATGGTCATCTTATCTTTGTGACATGACTGGCGAGTTTCACAAGATGTAAATTCAAACTAATTTAAATATGCATCTTTATGTAACTCCAGCTAGTCGGGTCGCGCTGATATGACCTAGTCTACAATACCTCAAGAAGGATCCGTTCATTTCTGAACTCTTTCTCTTGTGTGTGTTCAGTATACTTAGAACTGTAGTTTGATTTAGAACATTAATGCTTTTAGATAACGTGCCTGAACCGATCAACTTTTGATATAGGAAATGTTCAAAACATTATCCAACAATACAAAATTATATCCTTTCTTTACTAATAAAGAGACTGATATGATTTTGTATATCAGGTTCGGTATCTAATAACATTCGTTCAGAATCAATGTATTCGTAATACAGGGTGACAGTGACCAACAGACTTGGCTGCAACACTTGCCCCGGTTTCTGTCTCATGAAACTTATCACCCGTTCTCAGTTTTTCTACCTTTTTGTAGCCCTATGTAACAGATTACATATCTGGGATCCTGATCCGGTATCATATACCCAGGATGCAGAGGATACTGAGAAACAGTTCTTTATAATGAACACACCCGAAGGAGATGCATCATATGCACTTTCTTCGTTTGGGCGGCATAGGAATTCTGGTATTCCCCAATTTCCTGCTCTGTCTTATAACAATTATAAGTTGGAGCGGGACCAACGTTCCCCAGCTCAGAATAACAAGCGGGTTCGGTCAATACATCCAATTTATTATCTTGATTAAGGCGTGATATGGTCGCTACCAGGAGAGAGAGAGAAGAAAACACTCTGCGTGCGCTCTTGCAAGATCAGATTGGTTATATATTTTATCTAATCAGGATGGCTCCCACTGTTTTTATCAAATCTTCCTTCAAACCCTAAAAGGAAAGACTAGTCGGGATTAATTACACTCTACAAGTTCGCCAATCTTTCAGCCAGGCCAGTGTCGGTACTTTGAGGGAGGTTCCCCGTGCTTTCGCACGGACCTAATTACAGTAAACCTCGTTTTCCCAGAGGCGTAACCCCGTTGACACCTTTCTAGACACCTACTTGATCGGCTAATTATAAAGTGCAAAACTCTCCCAGGAGTAACAATTACTCGCAGTGGGTATCGGGATTCAACTATCACATAGAAGGTATGCAATCTCATTGCAAATTTCAACACTTGAAACTCTCGATAAAGGTTTTTACCCCTAGCACCTATGACCTTAACTATGGTCAACAAATCATAAGTACTAGTCAAGTTATACCCGTCATTTCGTGATTAATTAGACCCACCCACATGACCCTTAACTAAGGTCAACAAAGTCACGCGACTGTCCTAACTAATCGCATCATATGCGGTGTAGGAAGACATCACTTAGCTACCGTACACTGTGCCTTGACTATGGTCAACAAACACAGCACGAATACTAAGTACTCTACTTCCTAAAATGACGGAGGGTTGCGAATGGGTTTTTGTGAAAACCTTTAACGCTTTGAACTTGATCTCGTTGCGGAATCAAATGGTTTTTAAATGGAATGTTTTTTAGGCTTTTCTAGTTTTGCTAAAGGGGTCACTCCCGGTGAAGGGATCGTCGGCCCTTTCCTCGTCGAATGAGGTGCGGGATATATCATATATATCACTGTGCAAAGCAGAAACTATAGAAGCGATCAAATACAAACCGAGTGTGTAGCATCTGCCAGTTAATGCTAAAGGAGTCACTCCCGGTGAAGGGATCTCGGTCCTTTCCTCATCGAATAAGGTGCAGGATGTTCTATAACGAACACCACAATACAAAGCAAGAACTGTAGCTACCTGTTTTTATTTTGAAATTCGATTCCACAACATCAATTAGGTTTATTTTCTTTCATTAATCTCATTAATGAATATCCCATCATTTAAGTCCACCTAACCTTCACAGATAAATATAACGTACGCTTATGCCATCCGCATTCGCCTCGATGTCCCGTCTGCACCGTTAGGTTAGGTAACTAACGCCAGAGCAAGGCAGGGCTAGCGCGGGTGTAAAACATAAGCAACGTCTATATAATATATTATATATACTATATATAATACCTGTCACAGAACATCACATGATCACAGATAAATCACAGCAGAAGAAACATATGAAATATTGGATATACTAGGACGTCCGTGTTTTCAATACGAGCCAGTATAAAACACGGATTCCACGGTCGTGATGAATAGCCAATCCCACACCCCAAGACCCCTACGAGAGCGGCAAGCAACCCTACCAATTCTAGGGTTAGGAGACCCGGACTCGACTCCTCGAGATGGTCTCCCTCTGGACCCCAGAACCCGGTTACTTGTGCTCCCCTCCTTGGGTCTATCCTAGTGCAGAAAAGTAAATAATATACAACGGGTGACGACTTCCGCAACCTGGAAGTGCCCCAATAAAAGAATATTACATACAAGTTTTTACATGAATGAAAATGAAAAACACTCATCTCACATAAAAAAAAACCCCGGCTATTCAAACACGACGATCCAATATAACATATCCAGCAACACATAACATCACATGTCATCAACGTAAGTAAATATGCGCATCCCAATTGTCGTTGACATATAGCAACGAAACCGGTGATATCACATATTACACTTACGGTCAGAGAAAAGAAAGTGTAAAACTACAACAATTGGAATCCGCAACCACCTCAGACATCGCATGCCTGACCAAATGAATCCTTTAGACATCGCATGCCTAACAATTATAAACCCCGCATTTTAGTCTCGTTATCGAAAACACTGTTCAATATCAAGTCGGGCAATTCAACAAGATTCCCGAAAAACTGATCGAATGCTCGTCGCAAACTTTAGTAGGCGGCCGCACCCCTAATGCCGTCGACGAAGTGCACCAAGGCGGAACACCGCTACCGCGAGCACCCGGACGGATGCTTTCGGCGACGGGGTTCTCCTACAGTCACTTGGTCGGGGCTATGGAGTGAGGCTGTCTATTAAGTTTACCCGGCGAGTATTCGCGTACGCTACGTGATTGCGACGGACTTTTGATCACATCAAAATTCCGTGGCAACCGATCAAGTGAGACTAAACTGCTATGTTTATAATATTCATTCCGTTATCTCATAACTATTTGTGAATTCCAATTATTGTATCACATTCCGGATAAATAGAAAATGCTAAACTTTTCGATCGAACAATCGAACACCAAAGTTTTCCCGATACAGCTCAACACATGAAATAAGTCTAACAACATTCAGTTCGTGCCTCAGTACCAACGGTCCAGCCGTAGAAGGGTCAAGCCAACGCCTCACATGTGGCACGCCGTACTGCCCCAAACCCGAAGGTTCAAAGGGCAGTTCAAGACGGTCACATAATCGAGTTAAGGTTTGTTGTCTTCTAGAGGGTCCATCGAGTTACTTGCACTACTTAGAACGTCGTTAAACTACGGAAAAGTCCAACAATTGGAAATTTCCCGGCAGGGGAAAAAGTGGGTATTTATATCCGGTCGAACTTTTTAACATATTCTAAAATTACCCGGAAAAGCACACCGACAAAAATTAGACAGTCCGATCGAATACACCGAGTCCCAATACAACCCAGAAAATAAAACTCTGGAATAAATATTAAAATATTCCCAGGAAAACCAGCACTTTCTACTGAGAATTACGGTGCAAACTTCGATGCACAAAAGGACAAGACTGCCGCGGAACCGCCGCATGAGCACGCTCATGCCGCGGATCCGTGGTGCTCTTAAGGAATTAGGTGCTCGAATTTTGCAGTATCCCTTAAAATCCCCTGCTAATTTTTCTGAATATTTTTAATTTCGAAAAAACCACATTTTACAGAAATGTCCAGAGAGCAATATTCGGGTCGGGGTTTTGGGTCGATCGGACTTCTAACTCCGTCGGGACTTCGCCTAAGGCTCTAGCTAGTCTCTGATACCACTGTAGGGTTCCTAGGCACTCTAGTGAAGTCTCACAAGTGATCAAACATGCACAAATCAAATTTTACGGGTGCCTACAAACCCGACTACGGATCGTTTACTAGATATTTAGGCGAAACAAGCAAACTAGTTAACATTTTAACTAAGGGAACGGATATACAACCTTTGTAGATCCGGTCCACCACCTCCACGGCTCCGCAATGAAGTCCCCTCGCTGTCCAAATCATGTCTTGGGCTCTAGCGTCGGCATCATCGAAGAATGGGCAGGCTTGATCGTCGGTTCGATGCCGAAGATGATCTACGTCGAGGCATCGCTAGAACAAGCTCCAACTTCACCAAGTCGGAAAAACTTGTGAAGGAAACACCCTATACTACTTGGCAAGAGGTAGAGGATGAAGAAATAGGAAGTGGGTAAACTTTAGTTTTGGATTTCTCACTAGATTTCATGACTTGCCATTGGAGTAGCAAGCTTTCTTCATTGAAGAAGAAGATGAAGAAAGAAGAAGAAGATATGATAAGTTAATTAAAAATTAGATAATTAAATCAATACTTATCATGACTTCAACTATAGTTAAGTGTAGAGAATTAACTTGGGTTAGTTAAATGGTTAGGGTTAAGTATAAGACAAGAATGAAGACTAAGTCAAAGCTTCAAGAATCTTCAACTAAAAACAAAATAAGCAACCATTCATTTATCTTTTTCATTTTCCAAAATGGATATAAATAAATAAGATAAATGAATAAGTAATCAAAACCCTAATCATTAACTTAAACCATTGTTTGATTCTTTACACTTAACCAAGTAAGCATGTATCATCAAACATGATACAAACATGTGCACAAAACTATATCGCATATACAATGTGCACAATTCAAGTGAGAAAATCCATTTAAAGTGAACCAATACTAGTTAATGCAAAGCAATATATCAAATATATAATTATACATTAAATCATTAAATCATTAAATCAACACTTGATTCAATGATCCGGTCATATCGGATATAACCGACTAGTATCATATGTATCGGCTTATCGAATCAATCCTTGATTCGATAACTAGGTTATATCGCATATAACCATTCGACACATTCATCGCGAGAATGAAATACGGTACCACATACACGCATTATTCTCGGTCCCGCACATATCTCATATGCGCTCCTATTTCGTTTCGCTTGAGCCAGGAAACCTCTGTGTAGGACTCTAAAGACTCGTCAATACGCCGGCAGCAGATGATGATCATATCAAGCATCCACAAGCCGCAAGCGGTCTGCTAAACGTAACGGCCACCCAGGTATTGAGCGATCAGAAGATCGACGAGCAAGCCCGCTCACACTCCTGCGAATCCAACCAGTAACACTTACCGTACGGTCCGATCTGTTCGTCTGATATGTCTATATCTCGCCTAGGGGTGGTAAACGTCAGACCCCAATAGCTCGATAAGTCATGCCGACGTAGGGTCCATAACATTCGTGAAACTACTGATAACACTTACCAGTATATCACTGCAACCCTGGCCAGGGATTTCCTGTTATGGCCAGTCGAGCATAGCACAACATCAACCCCCAATACCGGGAGAGACGAATCCCCTCCTATCGCTCATTGCCTCCATGTGAATCGGGACTGTACCCAAAAACCACCTGTTTGCACAACTCAGTAGAGCCGTGGTAGGGTGGAAATCAAAGCACAGTGGGAGACACACAAGACTCTATGACGATCTCGGGTCTACAGACTAAGTTGTACCAGTGTCACCAGAGAACTGCCGTCTGACGTGAGGTATAATACCATCTGGGAGTTCTCGGCGAGTCCGTTCAGTGTACCCAGTCTCCACTGAGCACCCGCATACCATCTCTGATGTCAAACACCAATGGATATGGGATCATCCATCGCCCATCGCATGAGTCGAGAAGATATGCGCTAGTCTACTCTGGAATATCGATGCCCCGTCTCGATATTCCCTCGACTAGGAACATTTCAAGGATGTACTCATGGACTACCCAGGCCCCACTAGTATGATCTACATCACAGTCCTGGAAGTCGAGTACTCATCCTAAGGGCTTTATCAACATGTAATCAGAGAGACAGAAAGTATACATGTTAAGATAAAGTGCAACCAGATAGCGTACTATCATGTCGAGCAAGAAATTCCTACCTATATATGTCCCAGCATCCACTACAATATACATCCAATGTACAGTAATGGCCTCTAGGGCATACATATAACTAACATCTACGTAAGAAGTCAGCATCAGTCTCTTGTTCGTGACGCTGCTCCGATGATTCTTCCGAACTTTCTTTCAGTTCGGTAAGTGTAGCCATCACAGTCATCATTTCCTGAAGCTTCTGTTGCTGCTCCTGGGCTTTCGTCACAGATCGGGTGAGCGGTCGGTGGCCCGTCGAAGCACGGCTTTCCTCCTTTCCGCAAGCCATATAAACGGTGTGCACCACCATGCCCCCAGACTTGGGGCGTTTGTGTTCGGTGTCTTTGCGATTTGCCAAAGACACAGGGGCTTTTTGCGGCCTCCTTTTTTGAGTGATTGGAGTTAAGGGAGCCGTTGTAGTGGGCATCCAAGTAGCTTTTGTTTTTTGTGGCTTGACAGAGTAATCCTTCTCCTGCCGCACCTTCATCTTTCTCTGTCGATGAAGATGGTTTTCATTAATCACTGACTCCTGGACCTGTCGCCGGACCTTGTAAATTTTAAAGGACGGCCGTTGAGGGGGCTGCTCTAGCTTCTTCTCTGGAATATTCTTCACAGATGAAGGAGTTTGCTTTAGCACCGCAGTAGGAGAGTTTCTGCGCACCGAGTTCAGCAACTCAAAGCTGTTCCTGGTTGAAACAGCAGTATCGATCCCCACCATTAGCGTTGGAGGAGTAAGTCCAGAGGGGGAGTTGCCTCCAGCCTTCCTTACTCGGCGCCAGTAGCGACGTCGGGCATGTCGTGCTGATGGAGTTGTTTCAGCTATAGGGGTGACCTCCTCATTCCCCCTGTCTTGGTCAGAATATACTGGTACCAGCTTTTTAAAGATCGACGTCCGTTGAACGGGGACGGCCAACTTGTCAGAAGCGGACTTCTGAACATGGGAAGCAACCTTGGTGATTTTGCCAGGAACGGGAGTTGGAATGGCTATCCGCTTCGGGATAACGCCTTCTGGTATGGCAGGCTTCTTCATGAGCCTGTTAGAGCTCTGGCCTACTCCGTTAAAAACTGAAGCAGTGGAGTTGGACGACCCGTTGAGAGGGGTCGCGGCAGTGGTAAGTCGATCGAAGACCGACTTCTTTGGAGCTTCTTGCAATGTCATTGGGGCGTTGAAGCTCATCGGTGGGAACATGGTCCCAAAAAATAGTCCAGTGGTGGCTTGAGCCACCTGCTCCACCGGCATTTTGAAAAGGGAGGCCGCTTGGGGCCCATAAGTCACTCCTCCAGCAATCACGGAGCGAGAGTTATCGCTGCGGGCGGTGCAGTTCGAAGCCATCGATTTTCTGTTTTCTGCATAAAGCAAGACACCAAATCTTAGTACCTTGAATCCACAGGCAATCACAGCAAACCGCGATTTGTTCGTGAACACGACACACGAAGTGTGGAGTGGAAAGAGGAAGAGGACCCACCGGGCGTGCCAGAATCTGTTCCCCTTCGAACGGCGGCCAAGACGCAAGGACGTCTCGCCTGAGGTTCGGGGCAGATGCTAATTGGTTTTATCCGTCTACCTCTCCGAAGATGCCAAGTTGATTTATGGCACCGTGTATCGGAGGTTTAGACGGATGCGGCCGATGTAGCAGACTTCGTCAGATTCCCCCTCGCTTGAGGGGTTTTTGATTGTGGGGACGCTCTTCCCTGCAGGCGCAAGCCCCTGCAGTTAATTACGCTACCGCATCGCGGTAACAACTTTCTCCTTCTCCAGATGGTCACTTCGTGTCGTGGGTGTTTGTTTTGTTTGTGGTTTCCCGTGGATTGTATACGGAGACTGAGTAATACCGTCGCCCGCAGGACGTGGATTAGTCCAAATCCGTATTTACTTAGATTTGGGTTTGATGTTTTTAGTTTAAGGATGCCTTAGTCGCGTTGCGGCTAAGATCGACTTAAACGTTCGTCAAGGATACGTTAATCCTGTTTGAGACTAAGATCAACTTAACGGGATCGTTTAGATCCGGCAAAAAGGCATTTGGGCTCTATTGTTCCAGTTTAGGGACATAGTGGTCCATTGCATGTATGGTCGTCGGGACCCGTCACCTCTCTGACGACGTTGAAGAATTACAACGACAAATGTCAGAGGAGTTCAGAGATGTACCCTTGAGCCAAAGTTGATTGGGGGAATTTATAGTCCAATTTGGGACTAAAGTCTGTTTGAAGGTTTAAGGATGCGTTAGCCATATTTGAAGCTAAGATCAACTTAAACGGTTGTTAAGGATACGTTAGTCCAGTTTGGGACTAAGATCGACTTAACGGGATCGTTTAGATCCGACAAAAGAGCATTTGGGGGCTCTATTGTTCCAGTTTAGGGACATAGTGGTCCAATACCAGTTTAAGGACATAGTGGTCCATCTCCAGTTTAGGGACATGGAGGTCCAATACCAGTTTAAGGATATAGTGGTCCATGTTCTAGTTTAGGGACGTGGTGGTCCATATTCCAGTTTAGGGACGTGGTTGTCTGACATTAGTTTAAGGACGTTTCGGTCCAACATTAGTTTAAGGACGTTCCGGTCCACGAGTTTAAGGACCCCGCAATCCGTATTGATGTGTGGTCGTTGGGACCCGTCACCTCTTTGACGTCGTTGAGGAATTACAACGATGGATGTCAAAGGAGTTCGGAGATGTACCCTCGAACCGGATATAAATTGATTTGAGAGAGAGCATTTGTGCTCAGTTCAATTTAATTTAAGGACTTACGGCCAGAATTGGGCTAAGTCCAGTTGAAAATGTTCAACATTTTATTTATTTTTAGTCCATTAGGCTTGTGCTAGGGCTTTGCCCACACTTAAATAATGCATTGCATTACTTCTACTTTCTTGTTTGGGCTCTGCCCACAAAAGATGCAGAGCATCAATTTATTTTGGGCTCTGCAAGGCATCTGCATAGCATTTTATTATTTTTGTTTAGGCTTTGCCTATTTATAAATGATGCTGAGCATCAATTTAATTAGGCATGTTTGGTCTTTTAATTGGGCTTGGCCTTGCATTGCATTTGTTAGGCGCTTTGCGCCACTTACTGAGCGCAAGCGCTTGTGGTGAAGACACGTGTCATGCTCTGGTGAGCGCAAGCGCAACAGTGCAGTGCGCTGCGCTAGTGCGCTGCTGACACGTGGCGCGCTCTGGTGAGCGCAAGCGCAACAGTGCAGTAAGCTGCGCTGTTGCGCTGCGCTGTTGCGCTGCTGACACGTGGCGCGCTCTGGTGAGTTGCGCCAACTCCAGAGAGCAAAGCTCTTATTTCGTAGCGCAAGTAGTTTAGATGCTGACACGTGGCGCTCTCCCAAGAGCGCAACAGCGCAGTTTGCAAGTGCAAAGCACCAAGAATCTTTTAGATTCAAGAACAGAAGTGCAGAGCACTATTTGATTTCTTGATCTAACTTAGATCAAAGAAAAATAAGTTTTTCTTTTCTTGTTTTTTCTTATCTCAGAGAACCAAAGGTTCATGAAAAGTGCAAAGCACTATTTTTATGTTATTTTTATTAAAGATCATTGATCTTGTTTTTAGATCTATGATCTGTTCCTAAGAGAACTTTCTTTTTTTTCTAAAGATTTTTACCTTTTTTTTTAATTCTTGAGGAGTTTCTCAGAGTTCTCTTCTCTCTTTCTTTTTTTTTAGAAAGATGTTCATTCCATTTAATTGAGGCCTAGGGTCCTTTTTATAGTGCCCATAAATTAGTTAAATTTGTTAAAGAGATATTTCTCTGAGTGATTTGGGGAATTTTTTCCACCGTTGGATCTTTGATCCAAGGGCTTCTGCTTTGCAGAAGAAAATCTTCTTGTTTTAACAAGAACAGAAAAGATTTCTTAAAATTTTAATTCTGTTTGGCGCAGATGCCCCAGCGCGTGACACGTGTCGCGCAGCGCAACTGCGCTAGCGCATCTGCGCTGACACGTGTCGCGCAGCGCATAGCGCAGCGCAACTGCGCAAGCGCATCTGCGCTGACACGTGTCGCGCAGCGCACAGCGCAACTGCGCTAGCGCATCTGCGCTGACACGTGTCGCGCAGCGCACAGCGCAGCGCAACTGAAGCGTTGCTTCCTTTAATAGAGCTTTGCTCTGATTGGGCGCGCCTTCTTGGGCGCTGCGCTGACGTATCAGCGCCTGACATGTGGCGCGTTGCGCCCGAGACTTGAAGCGTTGCTTCAGAATTTTGAATTTTGAATTTCAACAGAGCTTTGCTCTGATTGGGCGAAACAGTCTCGATACACCCATGACTAGGAACAATTCAAGGATATGCTTATAAACTACACGTGTACCACTAGTATGATCCACATCATAGTCCGAGTAGTCAAGCAAATATCCTAAGGGCTTTATCAACATGTACCAAATGAATAAAATGCATGATCAAATGAACATGTCAAGATAAAGTAAACCAGATAGCATACAGCAAGAAAGTCATCTATATACATATATACATGTCCAAGCATCCACTATACATATAATTGCCTCTAGGGCATACATATATCCAACAATCTCCCACTTGCACTAAGGCCAATTATTGGCGTATCTCATACCCAACATTTCAAAAAGTCGCTCATGATGCGGCTGTGGAAGGGCCTTGGTGAGTGGATCCGCGGTGTTATTCTTTGTATCTACTCTCCGAATCTCGATCTCGTGGTGATCTACTATCTCCCAGATCAAATGATATTGCCTTAGGATGTATCTGGACTTCTAATGGGACCTTGGTTCTTTGGCTAACGCCATAACCCCATTATTATCACAATACAATGGTATTGGATCAACAATGGTTGGAACTACTCCTAGTTCCGCGACGAACTTCTTCATCCAGACAGCTTTCTTGGCAGCATCATTTGCAGCAATATACTCAGCTTCCATCGTGGAGTCTGTAACGATATCCTGTTTGGAACTCTTCCAACTAACTGCCCCTCCATTGAGGGTAAATACAAACCCTGAGATAGATTTGTTGTCATCCTTATCACTTTGGAAGCTGGAATCGGTAAAAGCCTCCATTTGGAGATCCCCATTACCATACACCAAGACCAATTCCTTAGTCCTTCACAAGTACTTAAGAATATTCTTCACTGCTATCCAATGTTTCTCCTCTGGGTTGGATTGATACCTGCTTACTACGACTAGTGCATAAGCTACATCAGGGCGAGTATATAACATCGCATATATTATAGATCCTACGGCTGAAGCGTAGGGTATAATGCTCATGCGAGCTCTCTCTTCATCAATCTTCGGATAGAAGTCCTTGGAGAGAGTGATTCTATGACAAGCGGGCAAGGCACCATGCTTGGAATCTTCCATACTAAACTTTTTTAGGATGGTGTCAATGTACTTTGATTGGGACAATCCCAATAACCTCTTGGATCTATCTCTATAGATCCTTATGCCCAAAATGCACGAGGCATCACCCAGGTCCTTCATGGAGAACCTTTGTGATAAAAATAGTTTGACCGATTGTAGCATAGGAATATCATTTCCTATCAAGAGAATGTCATCCACGTACAATATGAGGAGTGTGACAGTATTCCCTACAATCTTCTTATAAATGCATAGTTCATCTATTTTTTTGATATAATCAAACTCTTTGATTGTATCATCAAAATAGATGTTCCAGCTCTGTGAGGCCTGCTTTAATCCATAAATGGATTTAAGCAATCTAAATGCTTTTCTGCTGCTCTCACTATCAATGAAGCCCTCTGGCTGATCCATATAAACGCATTCTTCTAAATCACCATTTAGAAATGCAGGTTTAATGTCCATCTGCCAGATTTCATAATTATAATGAGCAGCAATAGGAAGTAGGATCCGAATGGATTTAAGCATTGCTACTGGAGAGAAGGTTTCATCATAGTCCAATCCTGGTCTTTGACGAAAACCTTTCGCTACAAGCCTTACTTTAAAGGTCTCTACCTGTCCATCTATACTAATCTTTCTCTTAAAGATTTATTTGCACCCAACGGGTTTTATCCTAGGAGGTGCAACGTCCAAATTCTATACTTTGTTGGTGTACATGGACTCCATTTTGGATCTCATGGCTTCCAGCCACTTCACTGAGTCACCACTCGTAAAAGATTGCTGAAAACTAGTTGGGTCATCATCATCTATGATACAATCTTTTCTATCACCATCAATGAGAAACCCATAGTATCTCTCTGGTGGGCGAGAAGTTCTACTAGATCTCCGGAGCGGCTGAGGTTCTGGAAGTTCTACTGTAACATCAGTTTCAACCAATTCGTCTTGAGTAATTTGTGTCTCTAGAACTTCTTCTAGTTCTACCGCATTGCCATCAGTACTATTTGTAAAGATTTCATTTTCCAAAAATGTGGTATGTTGAGAAACAAACACCTTTTGTTCCTCCTTGTGGTAGAATAGATATCCATACGAATGTTTTGGATATCCCACAAATTTACACATGACCGATCGTGTTTGACATCAAGGATGGTGTACGGGTGCTCAGTAGAGACTGGGTACACTGGACGGACTCGCCGAGAACTCCCAGATGGTTATATACCACACGTCAGATGGCAGTTCTCCGGTGACACTGGTACAGGGTAGTCTGTAGACCCGAGATCTTCATAGAGTCTTGTGTGATTCCCACTGTGCTTTGATTTCCACCTTACCATGTCCAAGAGAGCGTGCAAAACGGTGGCTTTTGGGTACAGTCCCGAATCACATGGAGGCAATGAGCGATAGGAGGGGATTCGTCTCTCCCGGTATAGGGAGTTGATGTTGTGCTGTGTTCAATTGGCTATAACTGGAAGTCCCTGTTTCCCCCAATCAGAGCAAAGCTCTGTTTGAATTTCAAAATTCAAATTTTGAAGCAACGCTTCAAATCCCGTGCGCTGCGCGCAACGCGACACATGTCAGAAGCTGATACGTCAACGCAGCGCCCAAAGCAGTGCGCCCAATCAGAGCAAAGCTCTATTAAAAAACAAAATCAAAGAAGCAAAGCTTCAGTTGCGCTGCGCTGTGCGCTGCGCGACACGTGTCAGCGCAGTTGCGCAAGTGCAGTTGCGTTGCGCTGTGCGCTGCGCGACACGTGTCAGCGCAGTTGCGCTGCGCTGCGCGCTGCGTGACATGTGTCACGCGCTGGGGCATTTGCGCCAAACAGAATTAAATTTTAAAGAAATCTTTCTGTTCTTGTTAAAACAAGAAGATTTTCTTCTGTAAAACAGAAGCCCTTGGATCAAAGATCCAACGGTGGGGAAAATTCCCCAAATCACTCAGAGAAAGATCTATTTAACAAATTTAACTAATTCATGGGCACTATATAAAGGACCCTAGACCTCAATTCAAGAGGATCAACAATTGTGAGAAATCAAGAATTTAAAACAGAGAGAACTTTGAAGAAATTTCTGGAAGAAAAAAGGTAAAAACCTTTAAGATAGAAGAATTTCTTCTAGTAAATCATTGATCTAAGAATAAGATCAATGATCTTCAATAAAAATGAATAAAAATAGTGCTTTGCACTTATGAACCATTGGTTCTCTGAAAACAAGAAAAACTTGTTTTCTTTGATTTAAAATCGATTAAAACATAAAAACAGTGCTTTGCACTTGAAAACCTGCACTGTTGCGCTTGCGTTCCTCAGAACGTGACACGTGTCAGCATCTGACTCACTTGCGCTGTGCGCTTTTAGGATAGAGCTTTACTCTCTAAAACTGGCGCAACCCGCCAGAGCACGCCACGTGTCAGCAGCGCAAGCGCAGCGTACTGATGCAGCGCACTGAGCTTGCGTGACACGTGTCGTCACCATAAGCGCTTGCGCTCAGTAATTAGCGCAAAGCGCCTGACAAATGCAATGCATTCCTTCTGCTAAAGGGCTAGGCCCAAGTCAGAAAGGCCTAGTAGGCCAAATTAAATGGCAAAGCAATAAATGGGCAGAGCCCAGATAAAATTGATGCTCTGCATCTTTTATAAAAGGGCAAAGCCCAAGTAAAATTGGAATTCTGCATCATTTATAAAATGAGCAGGGCCCAAAATAAATTGATGCTCTGCATCCTTTATGGTCAGAGCCCAAACAAAAAATTAAAAAAAAAGAACAAATAAAAGTGTTGAATTTTTTTAATTGGACTTAGCCCAATCATGGCCGTAAGTCCTCAAACTAAATTGACCGAGCAAGATTGCTCCCCTGAATCAATTTACCTCCGGTTCGAGGGTACATCTCCGAACTCCTCTGACACCTATCGTTGTAATCCTTCAATGACGTCAGAGAGGTGACGAGTCCCGACAACCATACATCAACATGGACCGAAACGTCCTTAAACTAATGTCGGACCGAAACGTCCTTCAACTAATGTCGGACCACCAAGTCCCTAAACTGGAACATGGACCACCACGTCCCTAAACTGGAACATGGACCACCACGTCCCTAAACTGGAACATGGACCACCACGTCCCTAAACTGGAACAATAGAGCCTCCAAATGCTCTTTAGCCGGATCTAAACGATCCCGTTTAAGTTGATCTTAGCCCCAAACACGGCTAACGTATCCTTAAACATTCAAATGGACTATAAAACTCCAAATCAACTTTGGCTCAAGGGTACATCTCTGAACTCCTCTGACACCTATCGTTGTAATCCTTCAACGACGTCAGAGAGGTGACGAGTCCCGACGGCCATATATTAAATGAATCACCACGTTAAGTAGATCTTAGTCTCAAACAGGACTAATGTATCCTTAACGAGCGTTTAAGTTGATCTTAGCCTCAATACGGCTAACGTATCCTTAAACTAAAAACACCAAACCCAAATCTAAGTAAATACGGATTTGGACTAATCCACGTCCTACGGGCGACGGCATTACTCAGTCTCCGTATACAATCCACGGGCAACCACAAACAAAACAAACACACACGACACGAAGTGAAATTCTGGAGAAGGAGAAAGTGGCTACCGCGAAGCGGTAGCGTAATTAACTGCAGGGGCTTGCGCCTGCAGGGAAGAGCGTCCCCACAATCAAAAACCCCTCTAGCGAGGGGGAATCTGACGAAGTCTGCTACATCGGCCGCATCCGTCTAAACCTCCGATAAACGGTGCCATAAATCAACTTGGCATCTTCGGAGAGGTGGATGGATAAAACCAAATAGCATCTGCCCCGAATCTCAGGCAAGACGTCCTCACGTCTCGGCCGCCGTTCGGAGGGGAACAGTCCCTGGCCAGGGATGATATAGAGATATACTGGTAAGTGTTACTAGTAGTTTCTCGACCTGTTATGAGCCTCACATCGACACGACTTATCGGTTACTGGGGTCTGACGTATACCACCCCTAAACTTGATATGCGACATATCAGACGAACAGACCGGACTGTACGGGAGTGTTACTGATTGGATTCACAGGAGAACGGACAGGCTAGCTTGTTGATCTTCTGATCGCTCAATACCTGGGTGGCTGTTACATTTAGCTGACCGCTTATAGCTTGTGGGTGTTTGATATGATCATCACCTGCTACCGGCGTATTGACGATTCTTTAGAGTCCTACACAGAGGTTTCTTGGCTCAGGCAAAACGGAGTAGAGGCACATATGTGATATGTGCAGGACCGAGGATAATACGATATGAGATACCGTATTGTATTCTCGCGATATTTAGATATGAACCGGGTCATCGGATCAAGTGTTGATTCGATGAATCGGTACATGATATATTAGTCGGTTATATTCGATATAGCCGGATCGTCGGATCAATTGTTGATTCGATGATTTAATGTATAATAATATATATGATATATTGTATTACATTATCTAATATTGGCTCGCTTTATTATTTCATTTTCTCACTGGATAATACATTGATATATATGCGATATATATTAATTGTATTATTTTCTTTTGTTACAAATATAATATATATATGATATATATTATAGTAACATGATATGATTGATAATGAAACATGTTTAGAGATGATAAAAAGGGATTAGGGTTTGATTAGGGTTAGCTTCTTCTTGCACCATCTAGAAACATTGCTTTTGTCTTGGTTAAGATATTATGGTTGATATTTATCCATGACTCATTTTTTAACCTAACCAAACCCTAGCCCTAGTTTATTCTCTGCAAAGGTTAAGCTTCTCATCCTTGACCATGGTTCCATAATCAATCATATATTCACTTCTACTATTCATCACAAAAGGATTATCTCATTATTCTTCATCTTCTTCTCTCTTGAGTTTTTGAAAGAACTCACTAGTTATTTCTTTTGTGATGATTTCTTGTTAGAAAATGATATAAAAAGATAGCATAAATACTACTCCATCATCTTCATCTAATCTAGTGCATTAGATTAGGATGTTCACCTCATTAAAGTGAGAGAGCTTGAGTTATAGCAACTTCAACGTAGATCATCGGAGAAGCGGAACACTACAAGCTAGCATGGATCGTTCGAGTCGTGGAGCCTCTCTTGAGTCCGGGAGATCGTGGATCGCAGCGAAAGGACTTCTACTCGGAGCTTATGAAGCGAAGGAGTGGACTACAAAGGTTGTAATCCCTCACACTTAGTAGTAAAGATGTTTACTTGCATGTTAAACCCTAATAATCTAGCAAAGATCCCGGCTTTAGGTTGTTCGGCACGTCTAAAATTTTATTCGGGCATGTTTGATGCCTTATGAGCCTTCACAAGAGTGCCTAGGAACCCTACAGCTTCTTCGTAGAAGATGCTCCATCAAAATAGAGTTCCCATCGGGTATCACTACCGTCGATTGCATCAAACGCAAGTTCGTCTGGCAGCTCGCAATTCAAGGGAGAATCGGCCGGTATTGGATGCTCAGCGAGGAAGTCGGCGATGGCCTGGCCTTTCACTGCCTTAAGAGGCTGATAGGTTATCGAAAACTCCATTATGAGCAATGCCCATTTAGCGAGTCTCCCTGTCAATATGGCCTTCGACATTAAATATTTAAGGGGGTCCACCTTCGAAATGAGACGGACTTCATGCGCCAACGCATAGTGCCTAAGCTTTGTTATCGCGAAGATCAACGCCAGGCAGTGTTTTTCGATGGGGGAGTAGTTGCTTTCTGCCCCCAGGAGAACTCGACTTAAGTAATAAAGAGCTCTTTCTTTCCCTTGGTCGTTCTTTTGCACCCATAATCCGCCTAAGGAACCTTTGAGGGCGGTTGTATAAAGAATGAGAGGCTTTCCCTTGACCGGAGCGGCCAACACTGGCGGATTCTGCAGGTATTGCTTGATTTCGTCCAGCGCGCTCTGGCATTTGTGATCCCAAACGAAAGGGGTTCCCTTCTTCATCAGATGACTGTAAGGAAGGCACTTGCCTGAGAGGTTGGCTATAAATCGCCGGATGTACGCGAGCTACCCTTGGAGAGACCGCAATTGCTTGAGAGTCCTTGGCGGAGGCATTTCCATGATCGCCTTGATCTTTGACGGATCTATCTCGATACCTCGGTGTCGGACGATGAATCCTAGGAATTTGCCCGAGGAAACTCCGAACGCGCATTTGAGAGGGTTCATCTTCAAGTTGTATTGCCGAAAACGTTGAAACACGATCTTCAAATGCTCGAGATGTTCCTCGTACGATTTGCTTTTCACCACGAGGTCGTCGATATAGCATTCGACGATTTCATGTATAAGGTCATCGAAGATCTTTGTCATGGCCCTTTGATAGGTGGCACCGGCGTTCTTTAGACCGAAAGGCATCACCTTGTAGCAGAATATACCCAGCGGGGTCCGGAAAGCGGTGTGCTTCTGGTCTTTAGGGTGCATCTTTATCTGATTATATCCTGATGAGCCGTCCATGAAAGAGAAAACCTCATGAGTGGACGTGTTATATATCATCAGCTCGGTGACCGGTACTGGGAAATCATCCTTCGGGCAGGCTTTATTGAGATCCTGAAAGTCTACACATATGCGCACAGTCCCATTTTTCTTCATCACCGGAACGATGTTGGCGATCCAATCGGAATACTGAACTTCTTGGATAAACCCAGAGTCGATCAGCTTCTTAACTTCGGCATTAATGCTCATCTCAAGCTCAAGCCGCATTCTTCTCGGTGCTTGTTTGATTGGTTTAACGTCCGGGGATATCGCCAATTTGTGCACAGCAATTTCTGGATCTAGTCCTGGCATTTCGGAATAGTTCCATGCGAAGCAATCTTTATACTGCATAAGCACATCTTTTAATGAAGCCGCCCCTCCTTCAGACAACAGCTCACTAACGAATGTCGGTTGCAGGGCGTTCGCCGTCCCCAACTCAATTTTCTTGAGGTTATCCATCGTAGTGTGTATCCCATCTTCCAGCTCTTTTGGCGCTGGTGGGAATTCTAAGATTACCTCGTCATTGCTGTTTTCGAAGCACCAAGGAAGGTCATCCATATTCTCGGGCTCTTCTTTTAATATCGTTATCATATGACAAGCACGAGCTCACTTCCAAGACCGATGTGGATCTGGTTCTGTTCTCGTGGCTTTGGGTTCATGCTTCTGTGGTGGCGTCACCCTCCAGCTGTCAGATAGAGCAAACTTGCCGAGCTGATACTGATCTTCGACCCAATTCTTGAAGGTGAAGCAATCTTCGAGAGGGTGCCCTATTACCCTGTGATAAGAGCAATAGTTCGGGTGTGAGACTTCGCCTTCTTGTTCGGGGTGCTTGGACTCCGGAAGTGTAAGCATTTGGTGCTTTATAGCTAGGTCAAGTATCTTCTTTGTCTTGTCTTGAGGAAAAGAGTATGCTTGACTCATCTTCTCTATAAGGGACAAATCCGGACCGCTCGATTCCTGACTGCGTGGCTTCTTGGTCCCGCTTTGTCGTTGCTGAATGTCTTTTCCGCTTTTTGACTTGTTTCTGCCTCTGCGTCGGGCCCTTTTTACAAAAGGTTGACAGGGAGCAGCATTTTTGTCTTTCACAGCCTGTCGAAGGAGGCGTTGCGTCCTGGCTTTCTCGTAGATGGCCATTTCGCGGTTGTGGTCGTCTCAAACTTTTTGACTAGCTTCCCTTATAAGCTTATCCATTTGTTCTTCGAACGACGTACTGGGCATTTTTACGTCGGGGACTTTTTCTGGTTTAGGGTTAACATCTTCCCATTGAGTATCCCCTTCTTCATCAAAGTTATGCACGACATAGCAGTCGCGGAGAAGCTCCCGTTTCTTGGACCGAACATATCCAAGCCCGATTGCTTCCATTCTCCCGCTAGGCAACTTGTGCTGAGTTCTGGGAACGTTCCAGACCCTGTCATAGAATTTAGTTTTTCGAGCGGTCTGTTTGAAGGGTATCCCTTGGCGCTTCAATAGCCTTTTCAATTCTTCCGTGTAATATCTAGGCAGACGGATGGACTGAAGCTTGTCAAGCGTAGGATTCGCACCATGCCAGATTTCTTTTTCCACTTTAGTTTCCCCGGAGCGGTAGAATAGAATCGCCTTTTCGCCTTCTCGCCTGAGAGGGACATAGAACGTCTGCAGCTCTTCTACACTGTAGATATCAAGCGCGTCAAGTTCTTTATGATGTTTAAGTGGAACCATGGCGACTTGCAGACTTTGCTCTTCATCAGCGAAAGTTTGTATTGAAAGCCGAGCAGAGAATATAGCGTGGACTTCATCTTCCGAATCGCTGCCAAAGATCAACATGGGAGCGGACGGTTCCGGCTTGTTGTGTTAGGGTGGACCCGAATAAACCATAACTTCCTCTTCCTCAGTATCCCTCCCAAAGACAGGGATGGTGGTGATAGCTTTGTTCTCCAGCTTGTGACACCTCTCCGTGTCTTCGAAATCTGGCAAGAAGTATTTTGCATCCTCGTACTTACGGACCTCGTTTACGGAGAATGGGTTCAACTCTCCTGTTACGGTATACTCGAGACCATCCTTAAAATATTTCATACACTGATGCTGTGCAGAAGGGATGATGTTGTACTCGTATAACCAGGGTCAGCCGAGCAAAGCATTATAGCATGTCTTGGCATCTATGACGTGGAATTTAATATCTGTGACGATCAGCCCGAAGCGCAGCGTTAGTATCACAGATCCGAGAGTCCGTGACGACTGGGAATCAAAACTAGAGATGGTGATCTTATCACGAGCGAGATGATGGACGCTCATACAAATTTCCTTCAACACTCGCACGTTGAGGAGATTGACGAAAGACCCATTGTCGACCAGGATTTTGCCAATCTTTATATCGTGGCAATACCCTGAGACATAGAGGGGACGATTGTGTTCGCACATCCCAAGGAGGAGGTCTTCATCACCGAAAGTGATATCAGTTGTATGCACTTCTTCCAGCTCGTCCTTCATCTTTTCTTCGACGAGAAAAGCTTGGAATTGCTCCGGCTCCTGTAGCGCTTTGATCAATGAATCTCTTGCTTCTTTTGATAGTAAGAGGGCATCGAGAATACTGAGCTGTGAGGGTAACTTCCTCAAGTATGCCAGAACGTTGTAGTCCACCTTATTTTTCTTTGGCGGGTCCTTGGCGGTTAGCTCTTCCATGACTTGGTCATCTAGGGCGATATCCTCAAAGACTTTTTCTTTTCCCTTATCTTTTTTATTTGAGGGTCCAAGATTCTTTTCGGGTAGCGTACGATTATGCAGCCGGATATTTTCGCAAGCCTTCGGCTCTTCCTCTTTTCCCGAGGTGGACTCTTTAAAGAGAGGGCTAAGAGCCATTTCCTTGTCAGAGTCGCTCCCGAATGTGAGAATTTGCGCTTCCCTAGCATTAACCATGCGACAATCGCTGGTAGTTCTTATAAGCTCCTCGGTTGTACTTTTCTGCTCCCGACGAGTTTTGCGCTTCTCCCGCTTAAAATGTTGCCGGTGAACAACATACCCCTGCCACCATCTATTGAAAGATTTGCACTCTTCGGTGGGGTGCGAAACCTTCCGATGATACAAGCAATAGGAAGGGTGCATTTCTGCTTTGCCGGCAATGTTTCCTTCAGAGGGTGGTAGCTTCATCCCCATTGATATGGCTTTAGCCAACCTTTTCCTCATCTTGAATTTGTTTTTATCCGCAACGGATGTCTTTTGATTTGACGGGGGTGTCTCGACTCTTTCGTCTAGTCGCCGGCGCTTGGCCCTTTCAAATATGACCGTCTCGCGTTCCCGATCAGCTTTGCTTTTCAAAAGAGCTTTGTTGAGGAATGCATCAATTATTTCATCTGATGGCCCCAGAAGTTTCGGTTTAGGATCTGCCCCCAGCTTCTCAGTGCAAGGAGTTTCTCATCATCTGTAAACGAGTGGGAGATCATATGACAACTCGCCACATAACCCTCAGATTCATCCGACGAGTTTTCTCCATCATCTTCCTCCTGAGAGACGTGGCTGAGGAACTCTTGGAGCATGATGGGAGTCCGTGCCTTCTGATTATACTCCTCCAGCGCGTCAATCTATTTCTGTAAGTCCGTGCGTTTGTCGCCAGGATTCACGGGCTTTTTGGATCTTTTCTTCTTCTTCTTTGAAGACTTCGACGGCTGGGTACAAATGCTTGGGCCATCACCACCGACCTTTGGAGTTGGGCGCGGCTTCAGCATCCCTTCGATGATTTAGGGTTCTAGCAGGTTCTTCCACCTGATCGCCGGGCATGTCTTGAGATCATTCAGCATCCTTTTGGTTTTGGCTGATAGCACAACCTCCCACGGAGCTTCTTCAACAAGGGAGCACGTTACCCCCGGCATATTCACCTTTTTAAGGGTATGAGGTTGCGGTGGGTTCACCTTCCATTTTTCGGACAACGCGAACTTGCCTTGTTAGTATTGGTCTTCAATCCAGTTTTTGAAGACGTAGCAATCTTCGATCGGATGACCTAATACTCGATGGTAGGGGCAGTAATTAGGATTATTGATGTCGGTTGGCTGCAACGGACGTTTTGAATCCGGCAGATTGATGAGTCCGTTGTGCACTGCCAGCTCGAACAGTCTTCTCGTTTTATCTTGAGGAAATAAGTAAGGACATCCTAGCCTCTCCTCGAGGGATATGCGTGGACGCAGGTTGTTTTGACGGACAACCGGCTTCAAGTTGCTCGGCTGTTGTTGAGCATTGGCGACGACGATCGCTTTTCCTTTCCCCTTCTCATTTCGAGAGTCCGGCTTTGGAGGAGACGGTCTATGGCCCATCTGGTCCATCTGGGCTCGCTTGTCGATCAAGGCCTGGAACGTGGTTGGTTTAAAGAACATCATGAACTGTGAAATAGTTGCATGAGGATCTAGGGTGCCCACGAACATGCCTACCGCTGGCGCTTCTTCGATGCGTTGTTCGTATTTTGACCATAAGTTCCGACATCGGATTGCATATTGAACCCAAGTTTCGCCCGGCTTTACTCTTGCATTGATCAAAGCTGTTATTGGAGTACGCTCGCTGGCGCTTGCGAAATGCTGGGTAAACAACAACTCCATTTCAGCGAAAGTTTTGACGGAGTCGTTCGGAAGCTCGGAGTACCATTCAAATGTCGTCTCCGATAAGCTGCCGACGAATTGGCGAAGCAGGAGCTTATCATCGCCGCCGGTGTTGCCACAAAGAGCCCTGAACTGGGCGACATGCTGGTGGGGATTGCCTGTCCCCTTGTAGACATGAAATTTTAGGATAGTGTAGCCCGGCGGGTATTTGATCTGATCATACCAGCTCGGATATGGTCACCCTATTTTAACGACTTGACCAGCCGCTTCATTCGCCTGGTGAACTAGTATCTGCTGAGCTATATATTCATCCAGGGCAGCTTTGGAAATTGTCTCCTCCTTGGCTGTTGAAAGAGCCGGCGGTGGATTTAACGTTTCTCCTCTATCATCTTCAAGGACAATCGGAGGATCTTCAGCAGGAGGATCCTGCTGGATCATCATACCCACCATGTCCTGGAACAGAAGGGACATTCGTTTTATATTAGCTGCTTGTTCCACAGCCTCTTTGTCCTTCTTTTCCAGTATTCTCCGAAGGAATTCGGCATCGGTTTCTTGCTCCTGGTGTTGATCCGAGGATGCTTCTGGGCTTTCTTCTGGCCCGGTGAGCGTGGCCATCGCAGTCATCATTTCTTGGAGCTTCTGCTACTGCTCTTGAGCTTTAGTCACCAATCGTGTAAGCGGTCTATGACCTGTGGATATACGGCTATCCTTTTTCCCGGACGCCATGTAGACGGTATGTACCACAATGCCCCCAGACTTAGGGCGTTTGGGTTCACTGCCTTTGATATTTGCCGCGGGCGTGGAGATTTTCTCCGGTCTTCTTCTCTTGTGGGCCATCGAAGTTGAGGGGGCCGTTGCTTTAGGCACCCAGGTGGCCGTCGTTTTCCGTTGCTTAACAGGACGGTTTTCCTCATGTCGAACTTTTGACTTCTTATGCTGATGGGAGAAGTTCGGATCAACCACCGATTCTCGGACTCGTCGCCAAGTCTTGTAAACTTTGGAAGACGGCCGTTGAGGAGACTGCTCCCGCTTTGTTTCTACGACGGTCTCTACCGGTGGAGGAGACTTTTTTAGCACAGCAGTTGGCGAATTCCTGCGTACCCTGTTCAGTAGCTCAAAGCTGTTCCCGGTTGGAACAGCAGCATTAATTTCCACCGTTGGAGCTGGCGGAGTTAGCCCAGAAGGGGAGTTGCCCCCAGTCTTCCTTATCCGGCGCCAGTGGCGACGTCGGGCATGACGAGTTGTTGGGATTGGTTCAGCGACGGATTCGTCTTGCCCCTCGTTCAGGTGGGGGACTGCCGCGGGTGTCAGCCTCTTGAAGACTGACGTCCGTTGAGCAGCCGTGTCCAACCGGTCATACACAGATTTCTGAGCGGGAGCAGGAATGGGAGCAGTCAGCCTTGCGAAGACCGACCCTCTTGCAGGAGAAGCCGCCTCGACGACTTTAGGAGCAGGGATGGTAATCTTCTTTGGGATGGCGACTTCAGGTATTATGGGCTTCTTGGTAGGCCCTTTGGAGCTTGAGCTCAGCCTGGTGAAGACTGAAGAGTTGGAATTGGACGACCCGTTGAGAGAGGCCGTGGTAGTAGCAAGTCGATCGAAGAACGACTTCTTTGAAGCTTCCGATACGGGTACAGGGATGGTGAAGCTCGCTGGTGGGAGCATGGTCCTGAAAAATAGTCTAGTCGTAGCCTGGGTGATTTGTTCCACCGGCATCGTGAACAATGATGCTGCCTGCGGTCCATAGGCTACACTTTCAGGTGAGGCGGAGCGTCGGTTGCATTTGCAGTTCGAGCAGTTGAACGCTATTGCTGTTTGATTTCTGCGCCAAGCAAGAGACCAAATCTTAGTAACTTGAAACCCGAGGGCAACCATTAACAAACCGTGATTCGTTCGCGAATACGACGCACGAAGTGTGGAGTGGAAAGAGGAAAAGGTCCCACCGGGCGTCCCAGAATCTATTCCCCTCCGAATGGCGGCGCGACGTAGAGACGTCTTGCCTGAGATTCGGGGGAGATGCTATTTGGTTTTATCCGTCCACCTCTTCGAAGATACCAAGTTGATTTATGGCACCGTGTATCGAAAGTTTAGACGGATGTGGCCGATGTAGCAGACTTCATCAGATTCCCCCTCGCTTGAGGGGTTTTTGATTGTGGGGACGCTCTTCCCTGCAGGCGCAAGCCCCTGCAGTTAATTACGCTACCACATCGCGGTAACAACTTTCTCCTTCTCCAGATGTTCACTTCGTGTCGTGGGTGTTTGTTTTGTTTGTGGTTGCCCGTGGATTGTATACGGAGACTAATTTATGTCGTCGCCCGTAGGACGTGGATTAGTCCAAATCCGTATTTTCTTAGATTTGGATTTAGGGTTTTGGTTTAAGGATACGTTAGCCATATTTGAGGCTAAGATCAACTCAAACGTTTATTAAGGATACGTTAGTCTAATTTGAGACTAAGATCAACTCAACGGGATCGTTTAGATCCGACAAAAGAGCATTTGGGCTCTATTGTTCCAGTTTAGGAACATAGTGGTCCATTGCCAGTTTAGGGACATGGTGGTCCATTGCCAGTTTAGGGACATAGTGGTCCATTTCCAGTTTAGGGACATGGTGGTCCAACATTCCCATTTTGGGGACGAATATTGGTTTAAGGACGCATTAGTCCATGAGTTTAAGGACCCCACAGTCCGTAGCATTGTGTGGTTGTCGGGACCCGTCACCTCTCTGACGACGTTGAAGGATTACAACGACAAATATCAGAGGAGTTCAGAGATGTACCCTTGAACCGGGTGTAAATTGATTTGAGAGAGCAGTCATGCTCGGTCAATTTAATCTGAGGACTTATGGCCAGAATTGGGCTAAGTCCAGTTGAGAATATTCAACACTTTATTTGTGTTTGGCCTGTCAGGCCTTTATTTGGGCTCTGCCCTATTTAATAATGCACTGCAATTTTTTTATTTGGTCTGATAGACCTTTTAATTGGGCTCTGCCCCTTTTTTTAAATAATGCATTGCATTTTGGTCTGATAGACCTTTTAATTAGGCTCTGCCCTTTTTAATAATGCACTGCATTAAATATTCTGACAATGCCCCACGTGGCTTGTCAGGCGCTTTGCGCGAATTGAGGAGCGCAAGGCGCAAATTCATGTGGATGTGACACGTGTCACGTGCTGGTGAGCGCAAGTCTGTTAGCGCAGTGCGCTGCGCTAGTCGCTGCTGACACGTGGCGCGCTCTGGTGACTTGCGCCAAACCAAGAGAGCAGTGCTATGTTTTTAGAAGCGCAAGGCGCAGTTGTTCTGTGATTGACACGTGGCGCTCTCTGGTGGCTTGCGCCAATCCAAGGAGTGCAACAGTGCAAATTTCAAAAGTGCAAGGCACTGTTTAATATCTTGATCAAATTTAGATTAAAGAAAACAAGTTTTTCTTTTTCCAGAGAGGTTCTACCTCAAATTTCAAGAACCAGTGGTTCATCAAAAGGCAATGCCTTTATATAGATCGAAAGATCTAATAAAGAAGTAAAATTACTTCTTTTTTATTATTATTTTTTTATTAAAGATCTTGATCTTGTTCTTAGATCTTTGATCTTTTTTAGAAGAACTTCTTCTTTTTTCTAAAGGTTTTACCTTTTTCTTTTCTTCGAGTTCTTCTCAAACTTTTAGAGGAGTTCTGTATCTCTATCTCTGTATATTTTAGACTTGGAGTCTAGGGGCCTTTATATAGGGCCAATTGGTTTGTTAGGTTAGTTAAAGAGATCTTTCTCTGATTGATCTGGGAATATTTCCCTACAATTGGATCTCTGATCCTAGGGCCTCTGTTTTACAGAAGATAATCTTCTTGTTTTAACAAGATTAGAAAGATCTTTCTAGAATTTTAATTCTGATTTAGTGCTGGCACAGTTGGCGCAAGCACACCTGCGCTTGACACGTGTCGCGCAGCGCAGAGCGCAGCGCAACTGCGCTGATACGTGTCGCGCAGCGCAGAGCGCAAGTCATCTGAAGCGTCGCCTCCTTTATTTTTATTTTAAAACAGAGCCTTGCTCTGATTGGGTGCGCTGTCTTGGGCGCAGCGCTGGCGTGTCTGCTTTTGACACGTGGCGCGTTGCGCGCAGCGCAAGGAATCTGAAGCGTTGCTTCAATTTTTGAATTTTTTTGAAATTCAAACAGAGTTTTGCTCTGATTGGGGGAAATAGGAGTAACACTTACTCACAGTGGGATCGAGATCCATCTATCATATAGATGGTATGCAATCTCATTGCAAATTTCAACTCTTGAAACTCCCGATATGGTTTTTACCCTTAGTCACTTATGACCTTGGCTATGGTCAACATATCATAAGCACTAGTTAAGTTCTACCCGTCATTTCGAGATTGACTAGACCCACCCATATGACCCTTGAGTATGATCAACATAATCACATGAATTTCCTAACTGATCGCATCATATGCTTTGTAGGAAGATATCACTTAGCTACCGTACACTACGCCTTAACTATAATCAACATACGTAGCACGAATACTAAGTACTCTGCTTCCTAAAATGACGGAGGGTTGCGGATGGTTTGTATGAAAACCTTTAATGCTTTGAACTTGATCTCGTTGTAGAATCAAAACAGTTTAGAAAAGGAGTAGCTTAAGCTCCGCATCTTTTGAAACTTGCATTTTTCACAAAAAGGCCGAGTGTGTTTCAAATCCGATTCTACAACATTTTTAGGTTTCTTTTTCTTTACATTAATCTTATTAATGTAGTCCCATCATTTAAGTTCCTAAGCCATCACAGAAAAGAAACGAAAATAAAATTTATACTTATACCATCCGCATTCGCCACAGTATCCTGTTATGCACCGTTAGGCTACTTAACTAACGGCATAGCGGGGCGGGGCTAGCGCGGGTGTAAAATATAAGCAACTTTTATTATATATCATATATATAATAATAATCCATTCGTCTCAGATACTAAGTAATCACATTACAGAATATCAACAGCAGAAGCACATATGAAAATAAAAAAAGATATCTAGGAGGTCCGTATTTTGTATTCAGCCAGCAATAGAAAATACGGATTCTATGGTCGCGAATAATAGCCAAGCCCACACCCCTAGAACCCTACAAGAGCGGCAAGTGATCCTACCAATTCTAGAGTTTAGGAGACCTGTTCATATCAGAAAATTGCATTCTAATACCGCTCATTCATTATCTAATTGTTGTATTTATCGGTATTATTGACCAGTGTCTGCTCAGCATTACAGATTACAGGTATCCATGACAAAATACTGGAAATGCATCCAACAGCACGGATATATCACTCGAGGGAAGACACTGCGACCAGAAACGCTAACCGACCGATACTTCAGGAGTTCCTTTACGCAACAAGTTGTGTACACATTTTTTTTCTAAATGGTCCAACACAACAAGTGTGTACACAAGACTTTTAAACACATGTGGATATGATTCTATATGCAATCAAGGATATGATTCTATATGCAATCATCAAGGATATGATTTTATATGCAATCAAGGATATGATTCTATATGCAATCAAGGATATGATTTTATATGCAATCATCAAGGATATGATTTTATATGCAATCAAGGATATGATTTTATATGCATATGATATTATATGCATTCAAGACTAAAAAGCATGTGTTCAAATCAAAGGCAATCAAACAAATCAGCATGAGCCATAATGGGACAGATATGAATATTTCTTTCTGAGCCTATAAATAGAGACCAGAGGCAAGAGGAAAGGGTAGCTTTTTCTTTAGTTCTATCTTAGAATTCTTGTAATTTTTCTTTTCATTCTTGAGCTCTTGCCCCTTTGTCTTGACCTTGCAACTTCTCATTTAGAACTTGCAAGCTTAAGGCTTAGGTTCTTGACTTCAAGATCTCTTGTAACAAGTTTGTTCTTCAATAAAAGTTCGTATTTTTATTACATGTCTTGTTCCACTTTACATGATTTCAATTGTGAAATTCATGCTTTGCTTTGATCTTGCAACCTCTTAAGTGAGCTTGCAACCTTAAAGCTTGGTATTTGGATCTCACACGTTGCCGGGGATTGAACACTGGGAGATAAAACGCTTGAACTCATCGGTTCTCTTTTCCTCTTTATTTCATTGCATGTTTTTATGTATCTTCTCTTTTCTTTCTTGTTAATTTGTAAATATGTATGAGTAATCTTTTCACTTGTTAAGGGTGTAATATGTTAGATCGTATTCGAAGATTTTCTTTGTCCAAACTTTAAAACCTAAAACTTGCCTATTGAAACTTCGTGCAAATCACCCGCAACTCCGCTCACTAGGCATCCTATTCTACCCCGATAGTGATGATTCCTAATCATGACCGGATTGCCCGTGGTTTGCCGAAGGCTAAAATCAAGAGATAACAACGGAAGGACAAGGGACAAGGAAAACGGATTTAGCGAAATACCGCAAATACCGTATTTCAAGTTCCCTAATCCGCGTTGTTACCTATTGCTTTAGTATCAATACCAAGTCGGGGCTATAAGGAATTGGCAAATATCACCTTCATACAATCTAACTTATTACTACTCTTAACAAGTCTTTTTTATTCATATCTTTGTTACGACAATTAGTTAACCAACAAATCAAAACACGGTATTAACTCGTTAAAACAAGCAATAAGAAACTTACCATCTCCCTGCGGACGACCCGTATTCATTGCGGCTCGCTACAAGCGACACCGTTTTGATTGCGGTAATTTCAGAATTCTTTTTAAACATGACACAGTTAGATCGTAACAATCAAGACCCGGTCTCGACTCCTCGAGATGGCCTCCCACTGAACCCTAGAACCCGATCACTTGCGCTCCCCTCCTTGGGTCTATCCTAATGCGGAAAAGTAAATAATATACAATAATGGTGACATCATCCTCAACCCGAAAGTGTCCCAAATAAAAGAATATTACATACAATTGATATTTACATGAATGAAAATAAAGACTCTCATTTCACATAAAACCCCGGGTATTCGATCGCGATAATCCTGCATATCATATCTCAGCAACACATAATATCTCATATCATCAACGTAAGCAAGTATGCGTATCCCGATTATCGTTGATGTATAGCAACGAAACCGGCGATACACCACATACTACACTTATGGTCGCAGAAAAGAAAGTGAAAAACAACAATTGCAATTATCATAATCACATATATCAAGACGATGTTTAATGTTTCGATCGAATCAACATACACCACAATTTACCCCGAGAGCTCAACACTTGAGCAAAGTTACAAATACTCAAAAACGCGCCACAGTGTCTATGGTCCAGCCGTAGAAGGGGTTAACCAACGCCTCACCTATGACACCACGGAACTACGGCAAACTCTAAGGTTCGATCACGGTTCCGTGGGCATAGAATCGAGTTAAGGTTATTGTGTTCTTCTAGAGGGTCCATAGGATACTTGCGTGACTATTGAATATGAAGTTAACTTAGGAAAATTACAACACTTGGAAATTTCAGCGGGGTCAAGATGTGGGGTTTTGAAGTTCGTTCGAACTGCTAAACATTGTCAAAATTACCAATACAGTGTTAGATTATACGACTACGAAACACTACGAATTAGCCCCTAATCAAAATAATCATCACATGAAAATTTAGGCTAAGCAAACAATACCTGAAACCCAAAATTCTAGGCAACAGAGCACTGGAGAAATACGGGGTTCAAAGGAGCAATGGGGGCCGGCCAGGCCGGATTTTGTGGCCTTGTGCTCGGCCAAATTCCGAGCACAACCCCCCGTATTTCACCTGTGTTCTTAGTTTGTCCCATACAGTGTTCTGCAGTCGTTTAAAAAAATTTAAAACGACTTTTTAAAAAATTTACAAAGAGCAAAATTAGGGTTTCACATATCGTGTTTTCCGGAGTCGATTTCGTTTTCGTAATTGTTTTAACACAATATCTAAAATTCTAGTTTGGCTCTGATACCATTGTTGAGTTTCCTTGGCACCTATTGTAGAGTATGGAAGCATCACACATGCCACTTTAAAATTTATAGATGTGCTAAGCAAACAAAACATGAATATTTAACTAGAAGTTTAGGGTAACATCTAAATTATCACATACTCTGAACATATTATCACTGAATGAAAAGAATACAACCTTTGTAGACTTCCCTTGGTGACTCCTTGGCACTATGAGAGTTTGAAACGGATCGATGGAGGCCTTCCAAATCCACGATGATCCACCCGAAGTCCCTTTGTCCAAGCTCCTTGCTCCACTTGATCAAAGAAGAAGATGAAGATAACACTTTAAAGTAATTGGCTAGATTAGAGTAGAATGATGAGGTGGTTTTTTTTCTCTATTCAAAACCCAATCTTTTTAACTAACTCACTCCTTTTGTAAACTCAAGAGAGCAAGAGAATGAGGAAGAAGATGATGGCAACTCAAGAGCTCAAGAATAATTAAAAGATAATGAAGAAAGAGAATAGAAAATAATATATATTTTCCCTCTCTCATCTCAAACCATGGTAACTAAAATATCTAGATATTTTTGCAAGTGAGTTAAAAACCAAAAGGAAAACTAATCCATGGTTAAAAATTTGGTCAGTGAGGTTTAGTTTAGAAGAGTGTAGAAATAATTAACCATGAATAAATTTTTCTTTTTTTTTTCTTTAACTCAAATACAAATATATATATATATATATATATTAGTTCCACGCGAGTCTTATATTGTCATCATAAGTGTATCAACAACCATGACACACAACCATATATGTAAGTATGTGTCCATGCACATCAACATGTGCATACATGCATGCATACATCAAATATAAAGAAATGGGTTTAATAAAGAAATTAAACTAAAAGTCAAATATTAAATCAACACTTGATTTAATTGTAACGTTTTGAAAATCGTTTCGGTGAAAATTCGGAAAATCGGTAAAATAAGGGGGTTTTCTGTAAAAAAAGTCAAAATACAAATATCTTTATTTTAAAATTAAATATACATATTCTAGCTATATAATTGCAAGTATTTGGTGTTTATTGAGCCGCTGGTGAAATTTCAAATTTTCTGAAATTTTTTCCGAAATTAATTATTTTAAGCCGTCACTCATACATTTAATTAGGGAAAATTACAAATTGAAATGAGTTGAAACAAATTTTGTGCATCATAACACATTAAACAAAATTTTAACATGTGGTTTTTGAATTGAAATGAAGTTGTTAATCGGTTTTAGAAAATATTGAAGAAAAGAGGCTTATTTGGTGAAATTAGTGTAAATGGTTTTGGGGGTATAATATGTATCTTTTTCTTTCCACACCCACACTCACACTCCACATTTTTCCTCCCCTCCTTGGCTGAATTTCAGCAGCCCCAAGTTATTCCCCCTTCACTTTTCCCCACTTGTATTGTTAAAAGAAAAGAAAAGGAAAGGAAATGGTAGAAATGAGAGTGGACTTTGACTAGGATTGACTTGATATCATTTTTCCCCACCTCCCTCCCTCTCTCCTCTCTCCCTACCTGCAACCGAATCCCCCCTTGCTGTCCAGAATTTTCCCCCTTGAATCCCACTTCATTTTGGCCTAAAAAATGTCCAAAATTCCATCTAAAATCAAGCTAAAATCCAAATCCGACTCCTACCCATTTCTCATAAGCCAAAATTGCATGGATCTTGGTGCAAGGATTTCAAATTGGAGGTCTAGATCTTAAGTTTGATCCATGGTTCATGAGGTATAAATCTTGGCCTTTTGTTTAAATTGTTGCTAAATACTTTAGTCTAGCTTAATTATAAGTTTAATTGTGGTTTAATTGAAAGATGTGGGTTTTCAAGAGAAGGATTAGATTAGGGTTTTGTTGTGGATTTGTGTTGTGATAAATTGTGCATGGTTTAGTGATGTGGATTAACATCTTAAGTTTTGTAGAAACCTAATCTGGTTGTTAATTACAAACCATTACTTATAAAATGTCCTAATTAAGTTATTTTGCTAAATAGGGTTTTTGGAAAATTGTTAATGCATTAGATTAAAATATAATTATGGTTTAATGTCATCATTAATATTATAATGAGTGGTTTAATGCCTTGGACCATGCAAAATCAAGCGTAGTTATTGTTTTGTGCATTTTTGTAGGGTTCCTAGGCATACCCATGAGGTTCTACAACTGATCAAACATGTCTAATTCAAAGTTTTATGTGTGCCAAAGAACCCTAATATAGATCGTTAACTAGAGGTGAGGCGAAAGAATGCAAGTTAACAACTTTAACTAAAAGGAAAGTGACTACAACCTTTGTAGATCCGGTCCTCCACTTCCTTAGCTCCGTGATGATGTCCCTCCGGTGCGATCATCGGATCTCGGACTCTAGCGATGGTTTCGTCGAAAAAATGATAGGGCTAGGTCGTCGACTTCGATGCCGAAGATGATCTACGTCGAGACAGCTCAAGATCAAGCTCCATCTTCACTTGGTCATAGAACTTGTGAAGATAACACACTCTACTACATGGCAAGTGGTAGAGGATGAAGAAATAGGAATTGGGTTCACTTTGGATTTGGATTTCTCACTCTTTTGATCATGGCACCATTGGAGGTAGCAAGGTTTCTTCTTCTTGAAGAAGAAAAAGAATATGATGATAATTATAAAATCAATTGATGAATAACAATAAATCAAGTGATCTTATCATAATGCAACCTTGGGTTAGTTTTACAAGTGTAGAGAATAAACTAGGGTTTAAGTAAATGGTTAGGGTTAAGGCAAAAGACAAAATGGCTAGACTTTTCAAAGCTTCATGAAGCTTCAAGTATCAAACAAAGAAAGCCACCATGTTATATTTTGCCAAACATAAATAAAAAGAATAAATAAGTAAATCAAACCCTAACCATTAACCTAATCAAGGTTCAAAGCATACACACACCCAAGTTTGCATGTATCATCAAACATGATACAAAATAGTGCACAAAACCATATCATATATATAATGTGCACATCAAGTGAGAAAATCCATCTTAAGTGAACCAATACTAGTTAATGCAAAGTAATATATCAAATATATAATTATACATTAAATTATTAAATCAACACTTAATTTAACGATCCGGTCATATCGCATATGACCGACTAATATCCAATGTATCGACTTATCGAATCAATCCTCGATTCGATAACTAGGTTATATCGCATACAACCAATCGATACATTCATCGCGAGAATAGAATACGGTATCACATACACGCATTATTCTCGGTCCCGCACATATCTCATAAATGCTCCTATTTCATTTCGCTTGAGCCAGGAAACCTCTGTGTATGACTCTAAAGACTCGTCAATACGCCGGCAGCAGATGATGATCATATCAAGCACCCGCAAGCCGCAAGCGGTCTGCTAAACATAACGGCCACCCGGGTATTGAGCGATCAGAAGATCAACGAGCAAGCCCGCTCACACTCCTGTGAATTCAACCAGTAACACTTACCGTACAGTCCGGTCTGTTCGTCTGATATGTCGCATATCTCGCCTAGGGGTGGTAAACGTCAGACCCCAGTAGCCCGATAAGTCATGCCGATATAAGGTCCATAACATAGCATGAAACTACTGATAACACTTACCAGTAGATCACTCCAACCCTGGCCAGGGATTTCCAGTTATGGCCAGTCGAGCATAGCGCAACATCAACCCCCAATACCGGGAGAGACGAATTCCCTCCTATCGCTCATTGCCTTCATGTGAATCGGGACTGTACCCAAAAACCACCTGTTTGCACAACTCAGTAGAGCCGTGGTAGGGTGGAAATCAAAGCACAGTGGGAGACACATAAGACTCTATGACGATCTCGGGTCAACAGACTAAGCTGTACCGGTGTCACCAGAGAACTGCCATCTGACGTGAGGTATAATACTATCTGGGAGTTCTCGGCGAGTCCGTTCAGTGTACCCAGTCTCCACTGAGCACCCGCATACCATCTATGATGTCAAACACCAATGGATATGGGATCATCCATCGCCCATCACATAGGTCGAGAAGATATACGCTAGTCTACTCTGGAATATCGATGCCCCATCTCGATATTCCTACGACTATGAACATTGAAGGATGTACTCATGGACTACCTAGGCCCCACTAGTATGATCTGCATCATAGTCCTGGAAGTCGAGTACACATCCTAAGGGTTTTATCAACATGTAACAGAGAGACAGAAAGTATACATGTTAAGATAAAGAGCAACCATATAGCATACTATCATGTCGAGCAAGAAAGTCCTACCTATATATGTCCCAGCATCCACTACAATATACATCCAATGTACAGTAATGGCCTCTAGGGCATACATATAACTAACAATCTCCCACTTGCACTAGGGCCATCTGTAGCAGTGGTTGTAGTATCTAATACTCAACCATCCCATATAAGTCTCTCTCTGGGACAAGGCCTTTGTGAGTGGATCCGCCGTGTTGTCCTCTGAGTCTACTCTCCTAACCTCGATCACCCTGGAGATCAACTATCTCCATAATCAGGTGATGCTGCCTCAGAATATGTCTGGGTCACTGATGGGACCGGGGTTCCTAGGCCAAAGCCACACTTCCATTGTCACACAATGGTAGGAACCTAGTTCATCTCATGAACCAATATACACCCAAACTGCCTCTTTGGTAGTATCTTTAATAGCGATGTTACCAGCCTTTATCGTCTAGTTTGCCACGGTATCTAGCTTGGAACTCTTCCAACATACCGTCCCTCTACTGAGGACAAAGACAATGCCTGTGACTGACATTCAGTCATCCTTATCACCCTGGAACCTTTCTAGTGATTCTTCCCAGGATCGATTGATACCATCTCACTAAATCTAGTGAGAGCCCTAATATCCATTTAGATCTATCTCATAGATCCAAATCCCAGGATTTAGAAGGTATCACCTTTATCCTATATGGAGAATCTTTGTGATAAGAGGAGATTGACCGTTCGTAGCATAGGAAACTCCTTTTCCTATCAAGAGTATGTTGTCCCCGTACAATACGAGGATCACTACCATACTCCCTACTACCATTTTGTATATACAAGGTTCATCTACCATTTTGATGAAGTCAAACACTTTGACTACCACATCAAAACAGACGTTCCAACTCCGCGATGCCTGCTTTATTCTGTAAAGTAACTTGCATATGTTTCCGCTGCTCCCACTGTTTACGAAGCCTTCTGGCTGTGTTCTTATAGACGTCCTCTTCTAAATTAGAAAAGTAGTCATGGCACCCAACCACCAGATATCGTAGTCATGGTATGTAGCAATGGCAAGTAGGATCTGGATGGACTTAAGCATAGTCACTGGAAAAGGTTTCATCATTATCCACTCCTGGTCGATGACGAAAACCTTTAACAAGTCTAGCTTTGAAAGTCTCAACTTTTCCATCTACACCAAGTAATCTTCTCCAGATATACTTACTCCTGATGGGGATTTAATCCTTCAGATATAGCAACCAAAGTCCATACTTTGTTGGTGTACATGGATTCCATCTCAGATCGCTAAGCATCCAGCCATTCTTACAGAGTCCCTACTCTCGATGGCCTGCTCGAAACTAGTTGGGTCATCATCTCATGATGCAATCCTCGCTCCCACTGTCATCGAGAAACCGAAGTATCTCTCAGGCAGGTGAGGAACCCTGCTAGATCGGCGGAGAGGCCGAGGTTCGTCGGAGACTATTGAATCCTTTGGTTCTGTCAAATCATCAGTTGCAGTTTTGTATAGCTGGAACCTTTCCAGTTCTACAGAACTGACTATGCCTCGATCTTGTCCGGATTTTGCTTTTGACATAGGCCGGACAACCCCAAATCTTAACTTCCTTAAGAGATGGGCTCTTCCCATACCATATCTTATATAGAGTGGTAGGCAGTGATCTGATTCGAACCTAATTCAATAGGTATGCAGCTTCTTAAGTGCACAACCCCCAAAAAGGAAATAGGTAACTCAATAATACTCATCATAGAGCACACCATATCTAATATGGTGCAATTGCTCTGCCCTGATATACCGACGTGCTATGGTGTATACGGAGGAGTGATGCTGAGAGAGAATCTCATTCTTCTTTAGAACAATTCAGAAATTCCGTGCTCAAGTATTCTCCTCCTTGATTGCATCAAAGGACATAATACTTATACCCGTTTTGGTTCTCTACTTCTAACTTATATTCTGTGAATATCTCAAAAGCTTCGGACTTATGTTTCAACAGGAACATATGTCTGAATCTTGAGAGATCATCAGAGAATGTAATGAAGTACAAAGAACCGGTCTTGGCATGTGTAGACAGAGGACCTTTATACATCAACATGTATCATCCCAAGAGTTCACTAACTCTTTCTCTGTTTCCAATAAACAGAGCTATGGTCATCTAATCTTTGTGACATGACTGGCAAGTTTCACAAGATGTAAATTCAAACTGATTTAAATATGCATCTAAAATGTAACTTAAGCAAGTCGGGTCGCATTGATATGACCTAGTCTACAATACCTCAAGAAGGATCCGTTCATTTCTGAACTCTTCCTCTTGTGTGTGTTCTGTATACTAGGAACTGTAGTTTGATTTAGAACGTCAATGCTTTTAGATAACGTGCCTGAACCGATCAACTTTTGATATAGGAAATGTTCAAAACAGTATCCAACAATACAAAATTATATCCTTTCTTTGATAATAAAGAGACTGATATGATTTTGTATATCAGGTTCGGTATCTAATAGCATTTGTTCATAATCAATGTATTAGTAATACAGGGTGACAGTGACCAACAGACTTGGCTACAACACTTGCACTGTTTTCTGTCTCATGAAACTTATCACCCGTTTTCAGTTCTCTACCTTTCTGTAGCCTATGTAACAGATTAAATATGCGGGATCCTGATTCGGTATCTAATACCCAGGACGTAAAGGATACTGAGAAACAGTTCTTTATAATGAACACACCCGGAGGAGATGCATCATATGCACTTTCTTCGTTTGGGTGGCATAGGAATTCTGGTATTCCCCTATTTCCTGCTCGGTCTTATAACAATTATAAGTTGGAGTGGGACCAACGTTCCCCAGCTCAGTATAACAAGCGGGTTCGGTCAATACATCCGTATTATTATCTTGATTAAGGCGTGAAATGGTCGCTACCTGGAGAGAGAGAGAAGAAAACACTCAGCGTGCGCTCTTGCAAGATTAGATTGGTTATTTATTTTATCTAATCAGGATGGCTCCCACTGTTTTTATCAAATCTTCCTTCAAACCTTAAAAGGAAAGACTAGCCGGGATTAATTACACTCTACAAGTTTGCCAATCTTTCAGCCAGGCCAGTGTCGGTACTTTGAGGGAGGTCCCCCGTGCTTTCGCACGAACCTAATTAATGTAAACCTCGTTTTCCCAGAGGCGTAACCTCGTTGACACCTTTCTAGACACCTACTTGATCGGCTAATTGCACAGTGCAAAACTCTCCCAGGAGTAACAATTACTCGCAGTGGGTATCGGGATCCAACTATCATATAGAAGGTATGCAATCTCATTGCAAATTTCAACACTTGAAACTCCCGATAAAGGTTTTTACCCCTAGCACTCATGACCTTAACTATGGTCAACAAATCATAAGCACTAGTCAAGTTCTATCCGTCATTTCGTGATTAATTAGACCCACCCACATGACCCTTAACTAAGGTCAACAAAGTCACGCGACTGCCCTAACTAATCGCATCATATGCGGTGTAGGAAGACATCACTTAGCTACCGTACACTGTGCCTTAACTAAGGTCAACAAACACAGCACGAATACTAAGTACTCTACTTCCTAAAATGACGGAGGGTTGCGGATGGTTTTTAAGAAAACCTTTAACGCTTTGAACTTGATCTCGTTGCGGAATCAAATGGTTTTTAAATGGAATGTTTTTTAGGCTTTTCTAGTTTTGCTAAAGGGGTCACTCCCGGTGAAGGGATCGTCGGCCCTTTCCTCGTCGAATGAGGTGCGGGATATATCATATATATCACTGTGCATAACAGAAACTATAGAAGCAATCAAAAGACAAACCGAGTGTGTAGTATCTGCCAGTTATTGCTAAAGGGGTCACTCCCGGTGAAGGGATCTCGGCCCTTTCCTCATCGAATAAGGTGCAGGATGTTCTACAAGGAACACCGCGATGCAAAGCAAGAACTGTAGCTACCTATTTAATTTTTGAAATTCGATTCCACAACATCTTTTAGGTTTATTTTCTTTCATTAATCTCATTAATGAAGGTCCCATCATTTAAGTCCACCTAAACATCACAGATAAATATAACGTACGCTTATGCCATCCGCATTCGCCTCGATGTCCCGTCTGCACCGTTAGGTTAGGTAACTAACGCCAGAGCGAGGCAGGGCTAGTGCGGGTGTAAAACATAAGCAACGTCTATATAATATATCATATATACTATATATCTATCTGAACAAATCACATGATCACATCACAGATAACGCAGCAGAAAATATCATATGAAATATTGGATATACTAGGACGTCCGTGTTTTATTTTGAGCCTGAATAAAACACGGATTCCACGGTCGTGATGAATAGCCAACCCCACACCCCTAGACCCCTACGAGAGCGGCAAGCAACCCTACCAATTCTAGGGTTAGGAGACCCGGACTCGACTCCTCGAGATGGTCTCCCACTGGACCCTAGAACCCGGTTACTTGTACTCCCCTCCTTGGGTCTATCCTAATGCGGAAAAGTAAATAATATACATCAACGGTGACATCTTCCGCAACCTGGAAGTGCCCCAATAAAAGAATATTACATATAAGTTTTTACATGAATGAAAATGAAAAACACTCATCTCACATAAAAAAAACCCGGCTATTCAAACACGACGATCCAATATAACATATCCAGCAACACATAACATCACATGTCATCAACGTAAGTAAATATGCGCATCCCAATTGTCGTTGACATATAGTAACGAAACCGGCGATATCACATATTACACTTACGGTCGCAGAAAAGAAAGTGTAAAACTACAACAGTTGGAATCCGCAACTTTCATAGACATCGCATGCTTAACCAAATGAATTCCTTAAACATCGCATGCCTAACAATTATAAACCCCGCATTTTAGTCTCATTATCGAAAACTCTTTTCAATATCAAGTCGGGCAATTCAACAGGATTCCCGACATTCTGATCGAATGCACGTCGTAAACTTTAGTAGACGGCCGCACCCCCGATACCGTCGACGAAGTGCACCAAGGCGGAACACCGCTACCGCGAGCACCCGAACGGATGCTTTCGGCGACGGGGTTCTCCTACAGTCACTTGGTCGGGGCTATGGGGTGTGGCTGTTTATTAAGTTTATCCGGCGAGTATCCGCGTACGCTGCGTGATTGCGACGGACTTGTTAGTTATATGTATGCCCTAGAGGCCATTACTATACATAGGATGTATATTGTAGTGGATGCTTGGACATATATAGGGAGGACTTTCTTGCTCGACATGATAGTATGCTATCTGGTTGATCTTTACCTTAACGTGTACACTGATTGTCTCCCTGTTACATGTTGGTAAAGCCCTTAGGATCTGTACTTGACTACCTGGACTATGATGCGGATCATACTAGTGGGGACATGGTAGTCCATAAGTACATCCTTGAAAGTCCCTAGTCGTGGGTGTATCGAGACGGGGCATCGATATACCAGAGTAGACTAGCGTATACCTTCTCGACCCATACAGATGGGCGATGGATGATCCCATATCCATTGGTGTTTGACATCAGAGATGATATACGGGTGCTCAGTAGAGACTGGGTACACTGGACGGACTCGCCGAGAACTCCCAGATGGTATTATACCTTACGTCAGATGGCAGTTCTCTGGTGACACTGGTACAGAGTAGTCTGTTGACCCGAGATCGTCATAGAGTCTTGTGTGGTTCCCACTGTGCTTTGATTTCTACCTTACCACGTCCAAGAGGGCGTGCAAAACGGTGGTTTTTGGGTACAGTCCCGAATCACATGGAGGCAATGAGCGATAGGAGGGGATTCGTCTCTCCCGGTATAGGGAGTTGATGTTGCGCTGTGTTCGATTGGCTATAACCGGAAATCCTTGGCCAGGGTTGCTGAGATTTACTGGTAAGTGTTACCAGTAGTTTCTCGAATTGTTATAGACCTCATATCGACACGACTTATCGGGCTATTAGGGTCTGACGTTTACCACCCCTAGGCGAGATATGCGACATATCAGACGATCAGACCGGACTGTACAGTAGTGTTACTGGTTGGATTCACTGGAGTGTGAGCGGGCTTGCTCGTCGATCTTCTGATCGCTCAATACCCGGGTGGCCGTTACGTTTAGCAGACCGTTTGCGGCTTGTGGATGTTTGATATGATCATCATCCGCTGCCGGCGTATTGACGAGTCTTTAGAGTCCTACACAGAGGTTTCCTGGCTCAAGCGAAACGAAATAGGAGCGCATATGAGATATGTGCGGGACCGAGAATAATACGTGTATGTGATACCGTATTTCATTCTCGCGAACAATGTGTCGAATGGTTGTATGCGATATAACCTAGTTATCGAATCGAAGATTGATTCGATAAATCGATACATTGGATATTAGTCGGTTATATGCGATATGACCGGATCGTTAAATCAAGTGTTGATTTAATGATTTAATGCATAATTATATATTTGATATATTACTTTGCATTAACTAGTATCGGTTCACTTTAAATGGATTTTCTCGCTCGGATGTGCGCATTATATATGTGATATGATTTTGTGCACATGCTTGTATCATGTTTGATGGTGCATGTAAAATTGGTTAAGTATAAAGAATTAAACCTTAGTTAATGAAATGGTTAGGGTTTATTATTTGCTTATTCATTTTATTCATTTATTTATTCTTTTGGAAAAAGAAAAGGAAATGATAAAATGGTGGCATTCTTTGTTCTTTCATGAAGCTTCATGAATACTTTGACTTTGTGACCACTTTGTCTCATCCTTAACCCTAACCATTCCACTTAACCCTAATTAATTCTCTACACCTAACCATGGTTCTATTATGATAAGAATTCATTATTCTTTTCATTTTAGAATTAACTTATTATATTCATTATCTTCTTCTTCTTCTTCACTTCATGAAGAAAAAGCTTCACTTCATCAATGGTGATTGATGAAAATGAGTGAGAAATCCAATTCTAAAGTGAACCCACTTCCTATTTCTTCATCCTCTACCTCTTGCCAAGTAGTAGAGTGTGTTTCCTTCACAAGTTTTCTTGACTTGGTGAAGTTGGAGCTTGATCTAGCGATGCCTCGACGTAGATCATCTTCGGCACGTCGTCGATGACCTAACCTGCTCTCTCTCCGATGAAGCCGACGCTAGGGCCCGGGATTTCATTTGGACAGCGGAGAGGACTTCATCACGGAGCCGTGGAGGTGGAGGACCGGATCTACAAAGGTTGTATTTCCGTATTCTCTTAGTAAAGTAGTTTACTAGTTGCTTTGTCGCCTAAACATCTAGCCAACGATCCGTATTAGGGTTTCTCGGCACCCGTAAAATTTGTAATTGGCATGGTTGATGCCTTGTGAGACCTCTTGAGAGTGCCTAGGAACCCTACAGTGGTATCAGAGCCTAGCTAGAGCCTTAGGCGAAGAGTAGACGGAGTTTGAAGTCCGATCGAACCAAAACCCTAACCCGAAACATGCTCTCTGGACTTTTTCTAAAAACTGGGATTTTTCCACATTAAAAATGCTTAAAAAATTCAGCAGGGAATTATAAGAATTACGGTGCAAAATTTGACTCATGAACAGTACAAACCGCGGCAGAAGCCCGGCTTCTGCGGCGGTTCCGCGGCAAGATGATGACGTCATACTCCACTGTTTGCACAGTAACTTCTATTTTATTATGCTGGATTTTCTGGGAATTTTTAATATTTATTCTAGAGTTGAATTTTCTGGGTTGTTTTGGGGATTCGAATGTTCGATCGGATTATCAAATTTTGTCTGTGTGGCTTTCCGGATAAATTTTAGAATATGTTAAAAAGTTCGACCGGATATAAATACCCAATTTTTCCCCTGTCGGGAAATTTCCAAGTGTTGGATTTTTTCGTAGTTTAAAGACGTTCTAAGTAGTGCAAGTAACTCGATGGACCCTCTAGAAGACAACAAACCTTAACTCGATTATGTGACCGTCTTGAACTGCCCTTTGAACCTTAGGGTTTGGGGGAGTACGGCGTGCCACATGTGAGGCGTTGGCTTGACCCTTCTACGGCTGGACCGTTGGTACTGAGGCACGAACTGAATGTTTTTAGACTTATTTCAAGAGTTGATCTGTTTCGGGAAAACTTGGGTGTTTGACTGTTCGATCGGAAAGTTTAACATTTTCTATTTATCCGGAATGGGATACAATAATTGGAATTCACAAGAAGTTATGAGATAACTGAATGAATGTTATAAATCTAGAAATTTAGTCTCACTTGATCGGTTGCCACGGAATTTTGATGTGATCAAAAGTCCGTCGCAATCACGTAGCGTACGCGGATACTCGCTGGGTAAACTTAATAGACAGCCTCACTCCATAGCCCCGACCAAGTGACTGTAGGAGAACCCCGTCACCGAAAGCATCCGTCCGGGTGCTCGCGGTAGCGGTGTTCCGCCTTGGTGCACTTCGTCGACGGTATCGGGGGTGCAGCTGCCTACTAAAGTTTGCGACGAGCATTCGATCAGGATGTCGGGAATCTTGTTGAATTGCCCGACTTGATATTGAAAAGAGTTTTCGATTTTGAGACTAAAATGCGGGGTTTATAATTGTTAGGCATGCGATGTCTAAGTAATTCATTTGATTAGGCATGCGATGTCTATGGAGGTTGCGGATTCCAACTATTGTAGTTTTACACTTTCTTTTCTGTGACCGTAAGTATAATATGTGATATCACCGGTTTTGTTGCTATAGGTCAACGACAATTGGGATGCGCATATTTACTTACGTTGATGACATGTGATGTTATGTGTTGCTGGATATGTTATATTGGATCGTCGTGTTTGAATAGCCGGGGGGTTTTTATGTGAGATGAGTGTTTTTCATTTTCATTCATGTAAAAACTTGTATGTAATATTCTTTTATTGGGGCACTTCCAGGTTGCGGAAGATGTCACCCTCTGTATATTATTTACTTTTCCGCACTAGGATAGACCCAAGGAGGGGAGCACAAGTAACCGGGTTCTGGAGTCCAGTGGGAGACCAACTCGAGGAGTCGAGTCCGGATCTCCTAACTCTAGAATTGGCAGGGTTGCTTGCCGCTCTCGTAGGGGTCTAGGGGTGTGGGTTTGGCTATTCATCGCGACCGTGGAATCCGTGTTTTATACTGGCTCGTATTGAAAACACGGACGTCCTAGTATATCCAATATTTCATATGTTTCTTCTGCTGCGATATCTGTGATGTGATCATGTGATGTTCTGTGATAAATACAGTATATAGTATATATGATATATTATATAGACGTTACTTATGTTTTACACCCGCGCTAGCCCTGCCCCGCTCTGCCGTTAGTTACCTAACCTAACGGTGCACGAGGGGACATCGAGGCGAATGCGGATGGCATAAGTGTACGTCGTATTTATCTGTGATGTTTAGGTATTTAAATGATGGGACTTCATTAATATGATTAATGAAATAAAAGAAACCTAAGATGTTGTAGAATCGAATTTCAAAATTAAAACAGGTAGCTACAGTTCTTGCTTTGCACAGAGGTATATGTGATATATCCTGCACCTTATTCGATGAGGAAAGGACCGAGATCCCTTCACCGGGAGTGACTCCTTTAGCAATAACTGGCACATGCTATACACTCGGTTTGTCTTTTGATTGCTTTTAAGAGTTTTTGCTTTGCACAGTAATATATATGATATATCCCGCACCTCATTCGACGAGGAAAGGACCGAGGATCCCTTCACCGGGAGTGACTCCTTTAGCAAAACTAGAAAAGCCTCAAAAGCACTCCATTTTAAAATTCATTCGATCCTACAACGATATCAAGTTCATTACGCAATAGGTTTTCAGAAAAACCTGTCGTAGCCCTCCGTCATTTCAGATAAGTCCTGTTTAGTATTCGTGCTGCGTTTGTTGACCTTGTCAAGGCGCAGTGTGCGGTAGCTAACCAGTATTTATCTGCTTATGCATATGATGCAGATTGGGTTAGGGTAGTCGTGCGGCCTTGTTGACCTTGTCAAGGGTCGTGCGGGTGGGTTTGATTCAATCAAGAAATGACGGGTTGAACTTGACTTGCGGTCTATGGTTTGTTGACCTTGTCAAGGTCATAGATCGTTCGGGGCAAAATATTATCGGGAATTTCAAGTGTTGAAATTTGCAATGAGATTGCATACCTTCTATGAGATAGTTGCATCCCGATACCCGCTGCGAGTAATTGTTACTCCTGGGAGAGTTTTACACATTGCAACTAGCCGATCAAGTAGGTGTCTAGAAAGGTGTTAACGAGGTTACGCCTCTGGGAAAAACGAGGTTTACATTAATTAGGTTCGTGCGAAAGCACGGGGGACCTCCCTCAAAGTACCAACACTGGCCTGGCTGAAAGATTGGCGAACTTGTAGTGTGTAATTAATCCCGGCTAGTCTTTCCTTTTAGGGTTTGAAGGAAGATTTGATAAAAAGCAGTGGGAGCCATCCTGATTAGATAAAATAATAACCAATCTATTCTTGCAAGAGCGCACGCTGAGTGTTTTCTTCTCTCTCTCTCCTGGTAGCGACCATATCACGCCTTAATCAAGATAATAATACGGATGTATTGACCGAACCCGCTTGTTATACTGAGCTAGGGAACGTTGGTCCCGCTCCAACTTATAAATGTTATAAGACAGAGCAGGAAATTGGGGATTACCAGAATTCCCGTGCAGCCCAAACGAAGAGAGTGCATGCTGATGCTTCATCTTCGGGTGTGTTCATTATACAGAACTGTTTCTCAGTATCCTTCACGTCCTGGGTATGTGATACCAGATCAGGATTCCAGATATGTAATCTGTTATATAGGGCTACAGAAAGGTAGAAAACTGAGAACGGGTGATAAGTTTCATGAGGCAGAAAACGGGGCAAGTGTTGCAGCCAAGTCTGTTGGTCACTGTCACCCTGTATTACAAATACATTGATTCGGAACGAATGTTATTAGATACCGAACCTGATATACAAAATCATATCACTCTCTTTATTATTAAAGAAATGATAAAATTTTGTATTGCTGGATAATGTTTTGAACATTTCCTATATCAAAAGTTGATCGATTCAGGCACGTTATCTAAAAGCATTGATGTTCTAAATCAAAATGCAGTTCTTAGTATACGGAACACACACAAGAGGAAGAGTTCAGAATTGAACGATTCCTTCTTGAGGTATTGTAGACTAGGTCATATCAATGCTACCCAACTAGCTGAAGTTACATATAGATGCATATTTAAATCAGTTTGAATTTACATCTTATGAAACTTGCCAGTCATGTCACAAAGATAAAATGACCATAGCCCTGTTTATTGGAAACAGAGAAAGAGTTAGTGAACTCTTGGGATATGATACATGTTGATGTATGTAAGCTCCCCTGTCTACACAAGCCAAGATCGGTTCTTTGTACTTCATTACATTCTTTGATGATCTCTTTCGAGTTTCAGACCTATGTTCCTGTTGAAACACAAGTCCGAACCTTTTGAGATATTCACAGAATATAAGTTAGAAGTATAGAACCAAAATACGGGTATAAGTATTATGTCCTATGATGAGATCAAGGAGGAGAATACTTGAGCACGGAATTCCTGGACTATTCTAAAGGAGAATGAGATTCTCTCTCAGCATTACTCCTCCTATACACCATAGCACGATGGTATATCGGGGCAGAGCAATCACACCCTATTTGATATGGTGTGCTCTATGATGAGTACTACTGAGTTACCTATTTCCTTTTTGGGAGATATGCGCTTGAAAAGCTGCATACCTATTGAATAGGGTTCCAATCAAATCAGTTGCCTACCACTTCATATGTGATATGGAAAGGGAAGAGCCCATATCTTAAGTTAGTTAAGATTTGGGGTTGTCCGGGCTATGTCTAAAAGCATAATCCGGACAAGCTCGAGGCAAGGTCTGTTATGTACAACTGGAAAGGTTCCAGCTATACAAATTACAGCAGATGACTTGGTAGAACCAAAAGATTCAATAGTAACCAACGAACCTCAGCCTCTCCGCCGATCTAGTAGGGTTACTCACCCACCTGAGAGATACTTCGGTTTCTCTATGACAGTGGGAGCGAGGATTGCATCATGAGATGATGACCCAACTAGTTTCGAGCTGGCCATCAGGAGTAAGACTCTGTTAGAATGGCTGGATGCTTAGCGATCTGAGATGGAATCCTTATACACCAACAAAGTATGGACTTTGGTTGCTATATCTGAAGGGTTAAATCCCCATCAGGAGCAAGTATATCTTGAGAAGATTACTTGGTGTACATCGAAAAGTTGAGACTTTCAAAGCTAGACTTGTTAAAAGTTTGCATCATTTACCAGGCGTGGATTATGATGAAACCTTTTTCAAGTAACCAAGCTTAAGTCCATCCAGATCCTACTTGCCACGGCTGCATACCATGACTATGATATCTGGTGGTTGGGTGTCATGACAGCTTTTCTAAATGATGTTTTTGAAAAGGACGTCTATAAGTACACAGCCAGAGGGCCTCGTAGACAGTGGGAGCAGCGGAAACGTGTACAAGATGCTTTATAGGATAAAGCAGGCATCGCGGAGTTGGAACGTCTGTTTTGATCATTTAGTCAAAGAGTTTGACATCATCAAAATGGTAGATGAACCTTGTATAAACAAAAAGGTAGTAGGGAGTATGGTGTCGATCCTCGTAGAGTACGTGGATGACATACTCTTGATAGGGAAAGAGTTTCCTATGCTACGCTCGATCAATCTCCGCTTATCAAAATGATTCTCCACATAGGATCAAAGTGATACCTCCTAAATCCTGGGTTTTTGGATCTATGAGATAGATCTAAATGGATGTTAGGACTCTCACTAGTTGTAGTGAGATGGCATCAACCGATCCTGGGGAGAATCACTGGAAGTGTTCCAGGGTGATAAAGACGACTGAATGTCAGTCGCAGGCATTGTCTTTACCCTCAGTAAAGGGACGGTATGTTGGAAGAGTTCCAAGCTAGATACCGTGACATACTAGACGATAAAGGCTACTTAAGATGCTACCAAAGAGGCTGTTTGGGTGTATATAGGTTCATGAGATGAACTACGTTCCAACCATTGTGTGACAATGGAGTTATGGCTTATGCCGAGGAACGCCGGTCCCATCAGTGATCCAGACATATTCTAAGGCAGTGTCACCTGATCATGGAGATGGTTGATCTCCAGGGTGATCGAGGTTTGGAGAGAAGACTCAGAGGACAACACAGCGGATCCACTCACAAAGGCCTGTTCCCAGAGAGAGATTTTTATGGGATGGTTGAGTATGAGATACTACAACCACTGCTATCAGATGGCCCTAGTGCAAGTGGGAGATTGTTAGTTATATGTATGCCCTAGAGGCCATTACTATATATAGGATGTATATTGTAGTGGATGCTTGGACATATATAGGGAGGACTTTCTTGCTCTACATGATAGTATGCTATCTGGTTGATCTTTACCTTAACGTGTACACTGATTGTCTTCCTGTTACATGTTGGTAAAGCCCTTAGGATCTGTACTTGACTACCTGGACTATGATGCGGATCATACTAGTGGGGACATGGTAGTCCATAAGTACATCCTTGAAAGTCCCTAGTCGTGGGTGTATCGAGACGGGGCATCGATATACTAGAGTAGACTAGCGTATACCTTCTCGACCCATACAGATGGGCGATGGATGATCCCATATCCATTGGTGTTTGACATCAGAGATGATATACGGGTGCTCAGTAGAGACTGGGTACACTGGAAGGACTCGCCGAGAACTCCCAGATGGTATTATACCTTACGTCAGATGGCAGTTCTCTGGTGACACTGGTACAGAGTAGTCTGTTGACCCGAGATCGTCATAGAGTCTTGTGTGGTTCCCACTGTGCTTTGATTTCCACCTTACCACGTACAAGAGGGCGTGCAAAACGGTGGTTTTTGGGTACAGTCCCGAATCACATGGAGGCAATGAGCGATAGGAGGGGATTCGTCTCTCCCGGTATAGGGAGTTGATGTTGCGCTGTGTTCGATTGGCTATAACCGGAAATCCCTGGCCAGGGTTGCTGAGATTTACTGGTAAGTGTTACCAGTAGTTTCTCGAATTGTTATAGACCTCATATCGACACGACTTATCGGGCTATTGGGGTCTGACGTTTACCACCCCTAGGCGAGATATGCGACATATCAGACGATCAGACCAGACTGTACGGTAGTGTTACTGGTTGGATTCACTGGAGTGTGAGCGGGCTTGCTCGTCGATCTTCTGATCGCTCAATACCCGGGTGGCCGTTACGTTTAGCAGACCGCTTGCGGCTTGTGGATGTTTGATATGATCATCATCCGCTGCCGGCGTATTGACGAGTCTTTAGAGTCCTACACAGAGGTTTCCTGGCTCAAGCGAAACGAAATAGGAGCGCATATGAGATATGTGCGGGACTGAGAATAATACGTGTATGTGATACCGTATTTCATTCTCGCGAACAATGTGTCGAATGGTTGTATGCGATATAACCTAGTTATCGAATCGAAGATTGATTCGATAAATCGATACATTGGATATTAGTCGGTTATATGCGATATGACCGGATCGTTAAATCAAGTGTTGATTTAATGATTTAATGCATAATTATATATTTGATATATTACTTTGCATTAACTAGTATCGGTTCACTTTAAATGGATTTTCTCGCTCGGATGTGCGCATTATATATGTGATATGATTTTGTGCACATGCTTGTATCATGTTTGATGGTGCATGTAAAATTGGTTAAGTATAAAGAATTAAACCTTGGTTAATGAAATGGTTAGGGTTTATTATTTACTTATTCATTTTATTCATTTATTTATTCTTTTGGAAAAAGAAAAGGAAATGATAAAATGGTGGCATTCTTTGTTCTTTCATGAAGCTTCATGAATACTTTGACTTTGTGACCACTTTGTCTCATCCTTAACCCTAACCATTCCACTTAACCCTAATTAATTCTCTACACCTAACCATGGTTCTATTATGATAAGAATTCATTATTCTTTTCATTTTAGAATTAACTTATTATATTCATTATCTTCTTCTTCTTCTTCACTTCATGAAGAAAAAGCTTCACTTCATCAATGGTGATTGATGAAAATGAGTGAGAAATCCAATTCTAAAGTGAACCCACTTCCTATTTCTTTATCCTCTACCTCTTGCCAAGTAGTAGAGTGTGTTTCCTTCACAAGTTTTCTTGACTTGGTGAAGTTGGAGCTTGATCTAGCGATGCCTCAACGTAGATCATCTTCGGCACGTCGTCGATGACCTAGCTTGCTCTCTCTCCGATGAAGCCGACGCTAGGGCCCGGGATTTCATTTGGACAGCGGAGAGGACTTCATCACGGAGCCGTGGAGATGGAGGACCGGATCTACAAAGGTTGTATTTCCGTATTCTCTTAGTAAAGTAGTTTACTAGTTGCTTTGTCGCCTAAACATCTAGCCAACGATCCGTATTAGGGTTTCTCGGCACCCGTAAAATTTGTAATTGGCATGGTTGATGCCTTGTGAGATCTCTTGAGAGTGCCTAGGAACCCTACAGGACTTTTGATCACATCAAAATTCCATGGCAACCGATCAAGTGAGACTAAACTGCTATGTTTATAACATCCAAATTAGTTATCTTATAACTACATGTGGATTCCAAATATTGTATCACATTCCAGATAAAATAGAAAATGTTAAACTTTCCGATCGAACAATCAAACACCCAAGTTTTCCCGAAACAGCTCAACATATGAAATAAGTTTAAAAATATTCACTTCATGCCTCAGTACCAACGGTCCAGCCGTAGAAGGGTCAAGCCAACGCCTCACATGTGGCATGCCGTACTTCCCTAAACCCTAAGGTTCAAAGGGCAGTTCAAGACGGTCACATAATCGAGTTAAGGTTTGTTGTCTTCTAGAGGGACCATCGCGTTACTTGCACTACTTAGAACGTCATTAAACTACGGAAAAATCCAACAATTGGAAATTTCCCGGCAGGGGAAAAATTGGGTATTTATATCCGGTCGAACTTTTTAACATATTCTAAAATATCCGGGAAAAACACATAGACAAAATTAGACAATCCAATCGAATCTACGAACTCCCAATGCAACCCAGAAAACTCAACTCTTGAGTCATAATAAAAATACCCATAAAATATAAATCATAGATATAGGAATTATGGTGGAAAAATGATGGCTTATCTCCTCTGTACGGCCGCGGAACCGCGGCCCAAGCAGGGTATTGCCGCGGTTCCGCGGTGGAATGTACGGAGTAGGCTGTCGTTTTTCACCACAATTCTTATATTTTCCTGCTGAATTTTTCAGGTATTTTTAATTTGGAAAAATCCACTTTTTCAGAAAAAGTCCAGAGAGTGGTTTTGGATTAGGGTTTCGGGTTCGATCGGGTTTCTAACTTCGTCTACTCATCGCCTAAGGCTCTAGCTAGGCTCTGATACCACTGTAGGGTTCCTAGGCACACCCATGAGGTTCTACAACTGGTCAAACATGTCTAATTCAAAATTTTATGTGTGCCAAAGAACCCTAATATAGATCGTTAACTAGAGGTGAGGCGAAAGAATGCAAGTTAACAACTTTAACTAAAAGGAAAGTGACTGCAACCTTTGTAGATCCGGTCCTCCACTTCCTTAGCTCCGTGATGATGTCCTCCGCTGCGATCATCGGATCCCGGACTCTAGCGATGGTTTCGTCGAAAAAATGATCGGGCTAGGTCGTCGACTTCGATGCCGAAGATGATCTACGTCGAGACAGCTCAAGATCAAGCTCCATCTTCACTTGGTCATAGAACTTGTGAAGATAACACACTCTACTACATGGCAAGTGGTAGAGAATGAAGAAATAGGAATTGGGTTCACTTTGGATTTGGATTTCTCACTCTTTTGATCATGGCACCATTGGAGGTAGCAAGGTTTCTTCTTCTTGAAGAAGAAGAAGAAGAAGAAAAAGAATATGATGATAATTATAAAATCAATTGATGAATAACAATAAATCAAGTGATCTTATCATAATGCAACCTTGGGTTAGTTTTACAAGTGTAGAGAATAAACTAGGGTTTAAGTAAATGGTTAGGGTTAAGGCAAAAGACAAAATGGCTAGACTTTTCAAAGCTTCATGAAGCTTCAAGTATCAAACAAAGAAAGCCACCATGTTATATTTTGCCAAAAATAAATAAAAAGAATAAATAAGTAAATCAAACCCTAACCATTAACCTAATCAAGGTTCAAAGCATACACACACCCAAGTTTGCATGTATCATCAAACATGATACAAAATAGTGCACAAAACTATATCATATATACAATGTGCACATCAAGTGAGAAAATCCATCTTAAGTGAACCAATACTAGTTAATGCAAAGTAATATATCAAATATATAATTATACATTAAATTATTAAATCAACACTTGATTTAACGATCCGGTCATATCGCATATGACCGACTAATATCCAATGTATCGACTTATCGAATCAATCCTCGATTCGATAACTAGGTTATATCGCATACAACCAATCGATACATTCATCGCGAGAATAGAATATGGTATCACATACACGCATTATTCTCGGTCCCGCACATATCTCATATGTGCTCCTGTTTCGTTTCGCTTGAGCCAGGAAACCTCTGTGTAGGACTCTAAAGACTCGTCAATACGCCGGCAGCAGATGATGATCATATCAAGCACCCGCAAGCCGCAAGCGGTCTGCTAAACGTAACGGCCACCCGGGTATTGAGCAATCAGAAGATCAACGAGCAAGCCCGCTCATACTCCTGTGAATCCAACCAGTAACACTTACCGTACAGTCCGGTCTGTTCGTCTGATATGTCGCATATCTCGCCTAGGGGTGGTAAACGTCAAACCCCAGTAGCTCGATAAGTCATGCCGATATAAGGTCCATAACATAGCATGAAACTACTGATAACACTTACCAGTAGATCACTACAATCCTGGCCAGGGATTTCCAGTTATGGCTAGTCGAGCATAGCGCAACATCAACCCCCAATACCGGGAGAGACGAATTCCCTCCTATCGCTCATTGCCTCCATGTGAATCGGGACTGTACCTAAAAACCACCTGTTTGCACAACTCAGTAGAGCCGTGGTAGGGTGGAAATCAAAGCACAGTGGGAGACACACAAGACTCTATGACGATCTCGGGTCAACAGACTAAGCTGTACCTGTGTCACCAGAGAACTGCCATCTGACGTGAGGTATAATACCATCTGGGAGTTCTCGGCGAGTCCGTTCAGTGTACCCAGTCTCCACTGAGCACCCGCATACCATCTATGATGTCAAACACCAATGGATATGGGATCATCCATCGCCCATCACATGGGTCGAGAAGATATACGCTAGTCTACTCTGGAATATCGATGCCCCGTCTCGATATTCCTACGACTAGGAACATTGAAGGATGTACTCATGGACTACCTAGGCCCCACAAGTATGATCTGCATCATAGTCCTGGAAGTCGAGTACACATCCTAAGGGTTTTATCAACATGTAACAGAGAGACAGAAAGTATACATGTTAAGATAAAGAGCAACCAGATAGCGTACTATCATGTCGAGCAAGAATGTCCTACCTATATATGTCCCGGCATCCACTACAATATACATCCAATGTACAGTAATGGCCTCTAGGGCATACATATAACTAACAATTTTTAGTTGAAATTGTTAAAATTAGATAAATTGTAAAACTAGAATTTTTATTTTTATAAGAATTGATGATATTAAATTCTTGGAATGGGTTGTATGACTTATTTGAGATGTTTAATAAGTATTATAGCCGCTAGATTTGCTTAAACGTCGAGTTTTGTACTAAAACGGGTAATTTTTGCTTGCTAGATTTTCGGAAAAATGGCTTTTAAAGTGAATTTGGGGTTTTTGTGAATTTTAACCTATTTTATATTATGATTAGTGTTCGTGAATGCGCAAATGAGTGTGTTTGGGTTTTTCTCGATGGTTTGAAGTTTGTACATCGACATCGAGGGTTGGTTTAGCTATTCTTGCATGCGTAGGCGATAGGTTTTGACCTATGCGTGATACGCGTGCCGGTTTGATTTTTGTATGCCGTTTCGATTTCGAATTTGATTTTAATGCGATACGGTGCGTTATGATATGTAGGTACCCCATGTGGACTTCGAGACGACAAGCAAGCGCGTGGCGACGTTGACACCGGCGAGCGAGGACCAGGTGAGTAGATTTATATCGACGGGGAAAAATCGGGTGGATGGCGTATAGCACCCCCGTAGTTCGTGGTGATGTATACGAATACGTATACACACATATATATTGATTATATTGTTGAGTTTATTGATGATAAAGATAGAATTTAGGTGTGATTGGATAGGTTTAGTGTTGCGAAACCCTAGAGCAGGGGTTGCACCACACATACACACACACACACTTGCATATATTCTCCTTCCATTTGTGCTTATACGGGAATATATATTTATGTGTTCACATGGGTATGGGACTATGTGATCATATACTGGATTTGAGGATAGTACTTGGGAATTGAGGTGAGTCGATGAGATTGATTTGAGACCGCGAGAACGGTAATATAGCAGGATTCGTACTTGAGGTACGTCCTGATATTATAGCGGATCTTGGGATGACGATACATGTGAATAGTGTTATACATTGAATGGTTGACATGTGATCGTGATATGAGATAAGATATGTTAAAATATTCATAATAGGTCGCATTAGGCGATGTATACCTCTTTATGACGATATATGATAATGATATCGGTTGTTTGAGGCTGTAGATCAGCAGTCAGATCATGATTAGATTGATGATATTAGTATTGTACTAGACGTAGATCAGTACCCCAGATTATGATCTTTGATAAAGAGGATACCAAATGATTAATTTGATGAATGTGATACTGACCTGTACCCAGATTTGGGGATGCCATACGACGGATTTACGTACGAGCTATATATTGATGTTTGATCCGCACTCTTGACTTAGGAATGTCTGATTATAGATATGGTATCGGATGTGAAATTATCGAGGCGGGATCACCGACTAATATATATATATATACATATGTATCGACTCAGACGTTAGGTGGCTTCCTTACCTTTAGTTTAGCTTGACAGTTTAGCCCTATAGTTTAGTGTAGTTGTTAGCCCATATTAGTTGTTATTGTGTCTAGTATTTAGCTCCCGCTCATTATTGTTGTTGCTCCGCATCGCATACTTATTTTTGCATCATATTCTATTGTTAATATCATGCTGTTAGGACACCAGCACCATTACCGATGACGCGTATGTACCACGTACACTTACTTGCCGGCTCACACACATCTTCATCGGTAATTGCCATGTCACGGACACTTTAGAAAATACTATTTCATTTGACATAGGTTGTTAGCTAATGGTTTAAACATGATATTAGTGTACTTGCTTTATATGCTAGTTTAGACATTGTAGTTATTATTTGCTACTTCATGCATGTTATTATTCATTGTTATGCCGCGTTCATGGATTTTATGCCTATATTCACTGTTTACATGCTATTGAGGATTTGGATTCGGATTTCCATGAGATTTTTTGGATTTGGGGGAAAACCACAAAACTTATATAAACTTTTTTTTCTCTTTTAAATAAAAAAGTGCGGTTTTCCCATGATGTATGAGTCGTCCACCATGAGTTTGCTGATGTATTTCGAGACCCGAGTTCGAGGAGTGGAGCAACCGTTTCGGGTACATGGTGGACCCGGTGCGGTACCCCGGGACAAGAGGATCGCAGATGATGGCGTTGAGCCTGGCAGGGGAGAATAACCGACCGGTGATTTTACCCGACGCGTCGGATATCCGGAGGATACCGTCGTGGTCTTGAGATTGATGGTAGGGGCCGGTCTGGACTGACGGCGCCCTAGATAGTGAGATTGATATACAGAGATTTTGAGATATTGAGGTACTGAGATTGTGACACAGAGATATCGAGAGATTGGATACTTGTTTTGTGTCGATGCTAGGCACGGTTTATGCTGATTTCATTTATGATACCTCATTTTTAAAAAAGATCCAGAAATCTCACTAATTTATAAAAGCAGTTTTCTTCAGTACATGCATTCTGTTTCATGCATTCATACATCATCCTATTGCTAGCCGATGCACTGACACGAGCACATGGGATTACACTTGGGATAGATATTTACCCTAGCCATTGTTATAGGCTGCTGGTTATATATTTGAGGATATATTATGATCATATGACCCAGGATTGCGTTGTTCATGCGATTTCTGTTCGTAGATGTTTTCTACTCACGAGTTGGCAACTCACCCCCGTTGTGCCACAGTTTCTTGCAGGTTTTGCCGTACAGGTTTCATTACGGCTTTGCTGGCACTACTTCCTTTTCCAGATGATTTGCTAGTGGGTGGGTTTATTTGTTTCGTACCCCCCATTATATACCTTGTATATTATTACTCTGTTGTATCTAGAAGTTCCATCAACCAAACATGTATTTATTATTGAGATAGAGACCAGTGATGTTATTCTTTTGACCTTAGAGTCGCGCGTTATATTTCTGTGGATTTCTTATTGTTTTGAGTTTCCTTTTGAGTTTTGATCCTCGCCCTTGGCGTTGTATATTATATTGCTTGTGTGGTTGTGACCGTCGATTGACGAAGAGCTAGCTCCCGCTTGGGGATGCCTTTTATTGATTTCGTATACTATTTATGTTGTATCCCATTTGGGGGCCAGTATTTACAAAGGAGACTCTGCCGAAATTTTCAGGAAATATTTGATGTTTTTAAAAACGCATAATTCGGCTTATGCTATTAAAACTACTTGATTTAAATTGGTTTTCCTTCACTCTACTACTTTTCTTGGTTTGGATTTCTGGGTTTTCGGTTTACTTGGATTACGTCGCCTCGAGACGTTTCGTAGTTTAAGTGCCGGTCATGTTCCGTACTTTCGGGTCGTGATAAAGTTGGTATCAGAGCGTTAGGTTTTACCTTCGGAGCGTAGGATGACCCTTGGTTGATAGAATAGGTGACTAAAGTAGAATGACGTACCGTGGGTATGTTCCGCGGCATACTTACGATACGCTACTCCACTTAAGAACCCTTAGGATGTACATTTCTTTGTTCAGTATTATATTCATTCCTGATCTAGCCTCATCGGTACCAGTTATGGTTTTGCTGCTACAATTACGGCAGGGAGAGCTACGGCTAGAGTTGCGGTCAGCACGAGCTCGTCATGAACGAGGACTGACCAGGGCGTGATTCCAGGGACATACGATTGCATTGAGAGGCATCGTCTGATTGTGTTTTCGCGCCATGAGCGTTTGACAGATCGCTTTTACGAGATTTCTCGGACGTGCCGATCAGCACCAGAGGATTGAGCCAATGATAGAGGCCAGCCAGATTTTGATGACCGTTGGCGTATTGCTTATTCATGATGATTAAGGCACTGCTCAGCGTGCAGACGAGTGAGCCAGTTGTTGCTGTGAACGACGAGATATCGCCCCAGATGTTGGAGCTATTGCAGTACGAGTGGTACTGAGAGATGATAGAAGGTCGCTAGTCACCCGAGAATAAATGACTAGGACATGTGGTTCGTTCGCTACCCCGATGCGAGGTCATCAGATAGATTGATTCCAGCTAGAGACGACTTCACGCGGAGACGTTGAGAGTCGACAGAGACGATCGAATGTCAGAAACCTATTATTCCAAGTTTAAAGTATTCGGAAAGACATGCAGGTGATTCTATGGACCCTTTAGAAGAATGAAACCCTAACTCGACTTAATTACCGTGTGAAAGCCTTTGAACCTTAGGGTTTGCGGCAGTTCCGCGGCGCCATTAGTGAGGCTTGGGTTTGCCCTTCTACGGTTGGACCATCGATGCTGTGGTACATACTCGATACTATTATACTGTACCCAAGATGTTGAGCTCTTGGGGGATTATGAGGTTTTAACGAATTGATCAAATGGTTCGACTCCATTCGGATGCCAGGTGGTGAGATGCATTCTTGGGAGACTCCAGATACGAGGATAGTCGTTGGAGCTCAGTCCATGCAGCCACGACGAGACGAGTCTGAAGCAGTTGACATTAGAGAAAGTGGAGTAAGAGGTTCGTACGAGATCTTGATGAGACGACGTTCCACTCCGCCGACATCAGAGATGCGATACGCATGCCGAGACATTGTACTGGGATATACCTTCTAGAAGGAGTCGCGATGAGTATGCAACCGTTCCGGAACAAGAAACGGATTTATTAAAGGACGATGACTTCCGGACAGTTCGGCAGAGACGTGATTTGGGAGAGACCTCGACAGGACCTTTCTGGAATAAATTACGAGAAGACTTGGACCCAGGAGTGGTCATGTTACGCACACCGGCAGGCCAGAGTTTAGGATCGTCGATGAGACATGCTATGAGTGACCACGACAGTTGGCCAGAGATTCTTGGAGGATGTGCTTGAGCGGGACTATTCTGCCATATTTGATTTCTGTATTTTGGACGGTCTATTTGCATAATTGATTTTGATGATGGAGTTCCATGATATTTGTTTTCAAGCGCCATGGTTGCACCTGCTGAGTATTTACGATTTTTACACAGTTGTTGCACTTGAGATAGTTTTCATGCCTTGGTTTCTCATGTTTGTGATTATATGGATTTCATACAGTTAAGTTGATTTGTGCGTATATACGCATACGATTTGGTTTTTGCACTCGGTATAGTTCCCATATGCTTGCAGTGCAGTGCTACGCATTTTGTGCACTTAGATGCACTGGACTTCGATTTCGATTGTGATACTCGATATTTGTTTTGTGCACCTGATTTGATTTTGCGCATGTTCGGCGCTTGATATTGGATTTCATGATTTCGTGCATGATGGATGCACCTGGTTTGGATTTTCGCGCATGTTGAGCGCATGCTTTGAGATGCGATTTGGTGCACACTAGATGCACTAAATCGAGATTTTTGGTGCATGTCAGATGCACCTGATCTTGCTGTCAGGCACACACGTTTCCTATGACAGATGTTTCGTGCACACCCATTGCACCTTGATGTTGTTTTGTGCATATGTATGGCACATCCATGGATTTTGATTTCCGTGCGCACCAGACGAACGTAGTATTCATATGCATATTTTGGGATTGATTTCTTATAGGGCAGTACGTTTTTATGATATTGGCTATGTGTTTTTGTACGGAGCAGGACTAGTCAGAGGACAGTACCTGAATGTATTTTGCATGCATTGATAGCTATCGAAGGGAATTCCAAAAAGCGAGCTATAGTCTCAGTATTTACCTACGTGTCTGATATGACACGAAACGTTTAAAACAAGAAAACCCTTTTAAATTGTTTCCCAAAACGGCGGGACGTACATTTTAAACAAAAGGTATATATGTATATGGTTATTTTCTTATAATAGACGTCCACCACGGTGCAGTTTTTTGCGCATTGCATAGTGATTTTAAGAGATTTGGCATGCATTTCCTTCAGATATTTACATATATAGATTTGATTTTTACATGTATAGTTTCGAGTTATATCATATTGGTTTTGGGTATTGGATTTGACATTTGTGTCTTTACCATGACTCCGATGATTGCGGGATGCTTGACGGAGTTTTGATTTTGAGTTATATGCTCATTTTTCATGCGCATGCGCTGCGCTGCGATTTGTTTTATGTATTTATGACTTCGGAGCCCCGACAACTTGATGGTTTTGCTTAGATGTTTTAGTGTTTGGGGGGAGTTTTAATTTAAATTCGGGGACCGAATTTCTTTAAGGGGGGAAGATTGTAACGTTTTGAAAATCGTTTCGGTGAAAATTCGGAAAATCGGTAAAATAAGGGGGTTTTCTGTAAAAAAAGTCAAAATACAAATATCTTTATTTTAAAATTAAATATACATATTCTATCTATATAATTGCTAGTATTTGGTGTTTATTGAGCCACTGGTGAAATTTCAAATTTTCTGAAATTTTTTCCGAAATTAATTATTTTAATATTATTTTAAGCCGTCACTAATACATTTAATTAGGGAAAATTACAAATTGGAATGAGTTGAAACAAATTTTGTGCATCATAACACATTAAACAAAATTTTAACATATGGTTTTTGAATTGAAATGAAGTTGTTAATCGGTTTTAGAAAATATTGAAGAAAAGAGACTTATTTGGTGAAATTAATGTAAATGGCTTTGAGGGTATAATATGTATATTTTTCTTTCCACACGCACACTCACACTCCACATTTTTCCTCCCCTCCTTGGCTGAATTTCAGCAGCCCCAAGTTGTTCCCCCCTCACTTTCCCCACTTGTATTGTTAAAAGAAAAGAAAAGGAAAGGAAATGGTAGAAATGAGAGTGGACTTTGACTAGGGTTGACTTGATATCATTTTTCCCCACCTCCCTCCCTCTCTCCTCTCTCCTTACCTGCAGCCGAATCCCCCTTGCTGTCCAGAATTTTCCCCCTTGAATCCTACTTCATTTTGGCCTAAAAAATGTCCAAAATTCCATCTAAAATCAAGCTAAAATCCAAATCCGACTCCTACCCATTTCTCATTAGCCAAAATTGCATGGATCTTGGTGCAAGGATTTCAAATTGGAGGTCTAGATCTTAAGTTTGATCCATGGTTCATGAGCTATAAATCTTGGCCCTTTGTTTAAAATGTTGCTAAATACTTTAGTCTAGCTTAATTATAAGTTTAATTGTGGTTTAATTGAAAGATGTGGGTTTTCAAGAGAAGGATTAGATTAGGGTTTTGTTGTGGATTTGTGTTGTGATAAATTGTGCATGGTTTAGTGATGTGGATTAACATTTTAAGTTTTGTAGAAAGCTAATCTAGTTGTTAATTACAAACCATTACTTATAAAATGTCCTAATTAAGTTATTTTGCTAACTAGAGTTTTTGGAAAATTGTTAATGCTTTAGATTAAAATATAATTATGGTTTCATGTCATCATTAATTTTATAATGAGTGGTTTAATACCTTGGACCATGCAAAATCAAGCGTAGTTATTGTTTTGTGCATTTTTAGTTGAAATTGTTAAAATTAGATAAATTGCAAAACTAGAATTTTTATTTTTATAAGAATTGATGATATTAAATTCTTGAAATGGGTTGTATGACTTATTTGAGATATTTAATAAGTATTATAACCGCTAGATTTGCTTAAACGTCGAGTTTTGTACTAAAACGGGTAATTTTTGCTTGCTAGATTTTCGGAAAAATGGCTTTTAAAGTGAATTTGGGGTTTTTGTGAATTTTAACCTATTTTATATTATGATTAGTGTTCGTGAATGCGCAAATGAGTGTGTTTGGGTTTTTCTCGATGGTTTGACGTTTGTACATCGACATCGAGGGTTGGTTTAGCTATTCTTGCATGCGTAGGCGATAGGTTTTGACCTATACGTGATACGCGTGCCGGTTTGATTTTCGTATGCCGTTTCGATTTTGAATTTGGTTTTAATGCGATACGGTGCGTTATGATATGTAGGTACCCCATGTGGACTTCGAGACGACAAGCAAGCCCGTGGCGACGTCGGCACCGGCGAGCGATGACCAGGTAAGTAGATTTATATCTACGGGGAGAAGTCGGGTGGATGGCGTATAGCACCCCCGCAGTTCGTGGTGATGTATACGAATACATATACACACATATATATTGGTTATATTGTTGAGTTTATTGATGATAAAGATAGATTTTAGGTGTGATTGGATAGATTTAGTGTTGCGAAACCCTAGAGCAGGGGTTGCACCACACATACACACACACACTTTTGCATACATTCTTCTTCCATTTGTGCTTATACAGGAATATATATTTATGTGTTCACATGGGTATGGGACTATGTGATCATATACTGGATTTGAGGATAGTACTTGAGATTTGAGGTGAGTCGATGAGATTGATTTGAGACCGCGAGAACGGTAATATGGCAGGATTCGTACTTGAGGTACGTCCTGATATTATAGCGGATCTTGGGACGACGATACATGTGAATAGTGTTATACAATGAATGGTTGACATGTGATCGTGATATGAGATAAGATATGTTAAGATATTCTTAATAGGTCGCATTAGGCGATGTATACCTCTTTATGACGATATATGATGATGATATCGGTTGTATGAGGCTGTAGATCAGCAGTCAGATCATGATTAGATTGATGATATTAGTATTGTACTAGACGTAGATCAGTATCCCAGATTATGATCTTTGATAAAGAGGATACCAAATGATTAATTTGATGAATGTGATACTGACCTGTACCCAGATTTGGGGATGCCGTACGACGGATTTACGTACGAGCTATATATTGATGTTTCATCCGCACTCTTGACTTGGGAATGTCTGATTATAGATATGGTATCGGATGTGATATTATCGAGGCGGGATCACCGACTAATATATATATATATATATATATATATATATATATATATATATATATATATACATACATATGTATCGACTCAGACGTTAGGCGGCTTCCTTACCTTTAGTTTAGCTTTACAGTTTAGCCCTTTAGTTTAGTGTAGTTGTTAGCCTATATTAGTTGTTTGTGTCTAGTATTTAGCTCCCGCTCATTATTGCTGTTGCTCCGCATCGCATACTTATTTTTGAATCATATTCTATTGTTAATATCATGCTGTTAGGACACCAGCACCATTACCGATGACGCGTATGTACCACGTACACTTACTCGCCGGCTCACACACATCTTCATCGGTAATTGCCATGTCACGGACACTTTAGAAAATACTATTTCATTTGACATAGGTTGTTAGCTAATGGTTTAAACATGATATTAGTGTACTTGCTGTAGGGTTCCTAGGCACTCTCAAGAGGTCTCACAAGGCATCAACCAAGCCAATTTGAAATTTTACGGTGCCGAGAAACCCTAGACTACGGATCGTCGGCTAGAATTCTTGGCGAAAAGTAAACTAGTTAACACTTAACTAAGAGATACGGAAATACAACCTTTGTAAATCCGGTTCTCCACCTCCATTGCTCCGCAACGAAGTCCTCTCCGCTGTCTAAAAAGAATCCGGGCTCTAGCGTCGACTTCATCGGAGAATAAGCGAGCTAGGTCGTCGATGTCCATGCCGAAGATGATCTACGTCGAGGCATCGCTAGATCAAGCTCCACCTTCACCAAGCATTGAAAACTTGTGAAGGAAACACACTCTACTACTTGGCAAGAGGTAAAGGATGAAGAAATAGGAAGTGGGTAGACTTTAGAATTGGATTTCTCACTCATTTCCAACAATCACCATTGATGGAGCTTAGTTTCTCTTCTTGAAGAAGAAGAAGAAGAAGAATGTTATTATGATAAGAATAATTTAAAAATGAGAAAAGAAATTCATTCTTATCATAATTGAACCATAGTTAGGTGTAGAGAATCAATCATGGTTTAGTGGAATGGTTAGGTTAAGCATGAGACAAAAATGGTGACAAAGTCAAAATGTTCATGAAACTTCATGAACAAAACAAATATTGCCACCATTTTCTCATTTGCTTATTCTTTTTCCAAAAAGAAAAAGATTAATATATAAATAAAGAAATCAAAAACCCTAATCATCCACTTAACTATAGTTTGATACTTTACACTTAACCAAAAAGCATGTATCATCAAACATGATACAATCAAGTGCACAAAATCATATCGCATATGGAATGCGCACACCCGAGTGAGAAAATCCATTCAAAGTGAACCGATACTAGTTAATGCAAAGTAATATATCAAATATATAATTATGCATTAAATCACTAAATCAACACTTGATTCAATGATCCGGTCATGTCGCACATAACCGACTGGTATCATCAGTAACAACTTATCGAATCAACACTTGATCCGATAACCCGGCTATATCGCATATAACCGATCAATGTCACATCGCGAGAATGAAATACGGTATCACATACACGCATCATTCTCGGTCCCGCACATATCTCATATGCGCTCCTATTTCGTTTCGCTTGAGCCAGGAAACCTCTGTGTAGGACTCTAAAGACTCGTCAATACGCCGGCAGCAGATGATGATCATATCAAATACCCACAAGCCGCAAGCGGTCTGCTAAACGTAACGGCCACCCGGGTATTGAGCGATCAGAAGATCGAAAAGCAAGCCCGCTCATACTCCTGTGAATCCAACCAGTAATACTACCGTACAGTCCGGTCTGATCGTCTAATATGTCGCATATCTTGCCTAGGGGTGGTAAACGTCAGACCCCAATAGCTCGATAAGTCGTGTCGATATGAGGTCTATAACAATTCGAGAAACTACTGGTAACACTTACCAGTAAATCTCAGCAACCCTGGCCAGGGATTTCCTGTTATAGCCAATCGAACACAGCGCAACATCAACTCCCTATACCGGGAGAGACGAATCCCCTCCTATCGCTCATTGCCTCCATGTGACTCGGGACTGTACCCAAAAACCACCGTTTTGCACGCCCTCTTGGACGTGGTAAGATGGAAATCAAAGCACAGTGGGAACCACACAAGACTCTATGACGATCTCGGGTCAACAGACTACTCTGTACCAGTGTCACCAGAGAACTGCCATCTGACGTGAGGTATAATACCATCTGGGAGTTCTCGGCGAGTCCGTCCAATGTACCCAGTCTCTACTGAGCACCCGTATATCATCTCTGATGTCAAACACCAATGGATATGGGATCATCCATCGTCCATCTGTATGGATCGAGAAGGTATACGCTAGTCTACTCTGGTATATCGATGCCCCGTCTCGATACACCCACGACTAGGGACTTTGAAGGATGTACTTGTGGACTACCTGTCCCCACTAGTATGATCTACATCATAGTCCAGGTAGTCAAGTACACATCTTAAGGGCTTTACCAACATGTAACAGAGAGACAATCAGTATACACGTTAAGGTAAAGAGCAACCAGATAGCATACTATCATGTCGAGCAAGAAAGTCCTCCCTATATATGTCCCAGCATCCACTACAATATACATCCAATGTACAGTAATGGCCTCTAGGGCATACATATAACTAACAATCTCCCACTTGCACTAGGGCCATCTGTAGCAGTGGTTGTAGTATCTCATACTCAACCATCCCATAAAAATCTCTCTCTGGGAACAGGCCTTTGTGAGTGGATCCGCTGTGTTGTCCTCTGAGTCTACTCTCCTTACCTCGATCCCTTAGAGATCAACCATCTCCATGATCAGGTGATACTGCCTTAGAATATGTCTGGATCATTGATGGGACCTGCGTTCCATGGCATAAGCCACAACTCCATTGTCTCACAATGGTAGGAACGTAGTTCATCTCATGAACCAATATACACCCAAACAGCCTCTTTGGTAGCATCTTAAGTAGCGATGTATCCTGCCTTTATCGTCTAGTATGCCACGGTATCTAGCTTGGAGCTCTTCCAACATACCGTCCCTTTACTGAGGGTAAAGACAATGCCTGCGACTGACATTCAGTCGTCTTTATCACCCTGGAACCCTTCCAGTGATTCTCCCCAGGATCGATTGATACCATCTCACTACAACTAGTGAGAATCCTAACATCCAATTAAATATATCTCATAGATCCAAAACTCAGGATTTAGGAGGTATCATTTTGATCCTATACGGAGAATCTTTGTGATAAACGGAGATTGATCGAGCGTAGCATAGGAAACTTCTTCCCTATCAAGAGTATGTCATCCACGTACTCTACGAGGATCGTCACCATGCTCCCTACTACCTTTTTTGTTTATACAAGGTTCATCTACCATTTTGATGAAGTCAAACTCTTTGACTACCACATCAAAACAGATGTTCCAACTCCGCGATACCTGCTTTATCCTATAAAGCATCTTGTACACGTTTCCGCTTCTCCCACTGTCTACGAAGCCCTCTAGCTGTGTACTTATAGACGCACTCTTCTAAAACATCATTTAGAAAAGCAGTCATGACACCCAACCACCAGATATCGTAGTCATGGTATGTAGCCGTGACAAGTAGGATCTGGATGGACTTAAGCATAGCTACTTGAAAAGGTTTCATCATTATCCACTCCTGGTCAATGATGCACGCTTTTAACAAGTCTAGCTTTGAAAGTCTCAACTTTTCGATGTACACCAAGTAATCTTCTCAAGATATACTTGCTCCTGATGGGAATTTAACCCTTCAGATATAGCAACCAAAGTCCATACTTTGTTGTTGTATAAGGATTCCATCTCAGATCGCTAAGCATCCAGCCATTCTTACAGAGTCACACTCCTGATGTCTAGCTCGAAACTAGTTGGGTCATCATCTCATGATGCAATCCTCGCTCCCACTGTCATAGAGAAACCGAAGTATCTCTCTGGTGGGTGAGGAACCCTACTAGATCGGCGGAGAGGGTGAGGTTCGTTGGAATCTACTGAATCCTTTGGTTCTTTCAAATCATCAGCTGTTGTTTGTATAGCTGGAACACTTCCAGTTCCACATAACAGACCTTGCCTCGAGTTTGTCCGGATTATGCTTTTAGACATAGCCCGGACAACCCCAAATCTTAACTAGCTTAAGACATGGGCTCTTCCCTTTCCATATCTCATATGAAGTGGTAGGCAATTGATTTGATTGGAACCCTATTCAATAGGTATGCAACTTCATAAGTGCATAACTCCCAAAAAGGAAATAGGTAACTCAGTAGTACTCATCATAGAGCACACCTTATCATATAGGGTGTTATTGCTCCGCCCAGATATACCATCGTGCTATGGTGTATACAGAGGAGTAATGCTGAGAGAGAATCTCATTCTCCTTTAGAATAGTCCAGGAATTCCGTGCTCAAGTATTCTCCTCCCTGATCACATCAAAGGACATAATACTTTTACCCATATTTTGGTTCTCTACTTCTAACTTATATTCTGTGAATATCTCAAAAGGTTCGGACTTGTGTTTCAGCAGGAACATAGGTCTGATCTTGAGAGATTATCAGAGAATGTAACGAAGTACAAAGAACCAATCTTGGCATGTGCAGACAGGGGACTTTACATACATCAACATGTATCAATCCCAAGAGTTTACTAACTCTTTCTCTGTTTCCAATAAACAGAGCTGTGGTCATCTTATCTCTGTGACATGACTGGCAAGTTTCACAAGATGTAAATTCAAACTAATTTAAATATGCATCTTTATGTAGCTCTAGCCAGTCGGGTCGCATTGACCTGACCTAGTCTACAATACCTCAAGAAGGATTCGTTCATTTCTGAACTCTTCCTCTTGTGTGTGTTCTGTATACTAAGAACTGTAGTTTGATTTAGAACGTCAATGCTTTTAGACAACGTGCCTGAACCGATCAACTTTTGATATAGGAAATGTTCAAAACATTATCCAACAATACAAAATTTTATCATTTCTTTACTAATAAAGAGATAGATATGATTTTGTATATCAGGTTCGGTATCTAATAACATTTGTTCAGAATCAATGTATTCGCAATACAGGGTGACAGTGACCAACAGACTTGGCTGCAACATTTGCCCCGTTTTCTGCCTCATGACACTTATCACCCGTTCTCAGTTCTCTACCTATCTTTAGCCCTATGTAACAGATTACATATCTGGGATCCTGATCTGGTATCACATACCCAGGACGTAGAGGATACAGAGAAACAGTTCTTTGTAACGAACACACCCGAAGATGATGCATCAGCATGCACTCTCTTCGTTTGGGCGGCACGGGAATTCTGGTAATCCCCAATTTCCTGCTCGGTCTTATAACAATTATAAGTTGGAGCGGGACCAACGTTCCCCAGCTCAGTATAACAAGCGGGTTCGGTCAATACATCCATATTATTATCTTGATTAAGGCGTGATATGGTCGCTACCAGGAGAGAGAGAGAAGAAAACACTCAGCGTGCGCTCTTGCAAGAATAGATTGGTTATTATTTTATCTAATCAGGATGGCTCCCACTGCTTTTTATCAAATCTTCCTTCAAACCCTAAAAGGAAAGACTAGCCGGGATTAATTACACACAACAAGTTCGCCAATCTTTCAGCCAGGCCAGTGTTGGTACTTTGAGGGAGGTCCCCCGTGCTTTCGCACGAACCTAATTAATGTAAAACCTCGTTTTCCCAGAGGCGTAACCCCGTTAACACCTTTCTAGACACCTACTTGATCGGCTAATTGTAATGTATAAAACTCTCCCAGGAGTAACTCTTACTCGCACCGGGTATCGGGATCCAACTATCTCATAGAAGGTATGCAATCTCATTGCAAATTTCAACACTTGAAATTCCCGATAATATTTTGCCCCTAACGTGCTATGACCTTGACGAAAGCCAACAAACCATAGCCCGCTAGTCAAGTTCAACCCGTACATTTCTTGATCGAATTAAACCCACCCGCACGACCCTTGACGAAAGCCAACAAAGCCGCACGACTACCCTAATCCAATCGCATCGTATGCTAGCAGATAAGCAGCATATAGCTACCGCACACTGCACCTTGACGAAAGCCAACAAATGCAGCACGAATACTATATACAACTTATCTGAAATGACGGAGGGCTACGACAGGTTTTTCTGAAAACCTATTGCGTAATGAACTTGATATCGTTGTAGAATCAAATGGTTTTTAAAATGGAGTGTTTTTGAGGCTTTTCTAGTTTTGCTAAAGGAGTCACTCCCGGTGAAGGGATCGTCGGTCCTTTCCTCGTCGAATGAGGTGCGGGATATATCACATATATCACTGTGCACCGCAAAAACTCTTAAAAGCAATCAAAAAACAAACCGAGTGTGTAGCATCTGCCAGTTATTGCTAAAGGAGTCACTCCCGGTGAAGGGATCTCGGTCCTTTCCTCATCGAATAAGGTGCAGGATATATCACATATACCGCTGTGCAAAGCAAAAACTGTAGCTACCTGTTTTAATTTTGAAATTCGATTCTACAACATCTTAGGTTTCTTTTATTTCATTAATCACATTAATGAAGTCCCATCATTTAAGTACCTAAACATCACAGATAAATACGACGTACACTTATGCCATCCGCATTCGCCTCGATGTCCCCTCGTGCACCGTTAGGTTAGGTAACTAACGGCAGAGCGGGGCAGGGCTAGCGCGGGTGTAAAACATAAGTAACGCCTATATAATATATCATATATACTATATACTGTATCTATCACAGAACATCATATGATCACATCACAGATATCGCAGCAGAAGAATCATATGAAATATTGGATATACTAGGACGTCCGTGTTTTCAATACGAGCCAGTATAAAACACGAATTCCACGGTCGTGATGAATAGCCAAACCCACACCCCTAGACCCCTACGAGAGCGGCAAGCAACCCTACCAATTCTAGAGTTAGGAGACCCAGACCCGACTCCTCGAGTTGGTCTCCCACTGGACTCCAGAACCCGGTTACTTGTGCTCCCCTCCTTGGGTCTATCCTAGTGCGGAAAAGTAAATAATATACAAACGGTGACAACTTCCGCAACCTGGAAGTGCCCCAATAAAAGAATATTACATACAAGTTTTTTACATGAATGAAAATGAAAAACACTCATCTCACATAAAAACCCCCGGCTATTCAAACACGACGATCCAATATAACATATCCAGCAACACATAACATCACATGTCATCAACGTAAATAAACATGCGTATCCCAATTGTCGTTGACATATAGCAACGAAACCGGCGAAATCACATATTACACTTACGGTCACAGAAAAGAAAGTGTAAAACTACAACAGTTGGAATCCGCAACCTGCATAGACATCGCATGCCTAATCAAATGAATTACTTAGACATCGCATGCCTAACAATTATAAACCCCGCATTTTAGTCTCAAAATCGAAAACTCTTTTCAATATCAAGTCGGGCAATTCAAAAAGATTCCCGACATCCTGATCGAATGCTCGTCGCAAACTTCAGTAGACGGCTGCACCCCCGATACCGTCGACGAAGTGCACCAAGGCGGAACACCGCTACCGCGAGCACCCGAACGGATGCTTTCGGCGACGGGGTTCTCCTACAGTCACTTGGTCGGGGCTATGGAGCGAGGCTGTCTATTAAGTTTATCGGCGAGTATCCGCGTACGCTACGTGATTGCGACGGACTTTTGATCACATCAAAATTCCGTGGCAACCAATCAAGTGAGACTAAACTGCTATGTTTATAACATTCATTCAGTTATCTCATAACTTCTGTGAATTCCAATTGTTGTATCCCATTCCAGATAAACAGAAAATGTTAAACTTTTCGATCGAACAGTCAAACACCCAAGGTTTCCCGATACAGATCAACACATGAAATAAGTCTAACAACATTCAGTTCGTGCCTCGGTACCAACGGTCCAGCCGTAGAAGGGTCAAGCCAACGCCTCACATGTGGCACGCCGTACTGCCCCAAACCCGAAGGTTCAAAGGGCAGTTCAAGACGGTCACATAATCGAGTTAAGGTTTGTTGTCTTCTAGAGGGTCCATCGAGTTACTTGCACTACTTAGAACGTCGTTAAACTACGGAAAAATCCAACACTTGGAAATTTCCCGACAGGGGAAAAATTGGGTATTTATATCCGGTCGAACCTTTTAACATATTCTAAAAATTATCCGGAAAGCCACATAGACAAAATTTGATACTCCGATCGAAACACCGAATCCCCAAAACAACCCCAGAAAATTCAACTCTTGAATAAATTTTAAAAATTCCCCGAAAATCCAGCATAATTAAATAGGAATTACTGTGCAAACAAATGAGGATGACGTCATCAATGTGCGGCGGAACCGCCGCAGAAGCCAGGCTTCTGCCGCGCTTCCGCCGCGGTTTGAACTGTTCATGGGAAAATTTTTGCGCCGTAATTCTTATATTTCCCTGCTGAATTTTTTAGCAATTTTTAATTTGGAAAAATCCCAGTTTTTGAAAAAAGGACAGAGAGCTATTTTGGGTTCGGATTTTCGGGTCGTTCGGACTTCAAACTCCGTCTAGACTTCGCCTAAGGCTCTAGCTAGGCTCTGATACCACTGTAGGGTTCCTAGGCACTCTCAAGAGGTCTCACAAGGTATCAACCATGCCAATTTGAAATTTTACGGTGCCGAGAAACCCTAGACTACGGATCGTCGGCTAGAATTCTAGGCGAAAAGTAAACTAGTTAACACTTAACTAAGAGATACGGAAATACAACCTTTGTAGATCTGGTTCTCCACCTCCATTGCTCCGCAACGAAGTCCTCTCCGCTGTCCAAAAAGAATCCGGGCTCTAGCGTCGACTTCATCGGAGAATAAGCGAGCTAGGTCGTCGATGTCCATGCCGAAGATGATCTACGTCGAGGCATCGCTAGATCAAGCTCCACCTTCACCAAGCCTTGAAAACTTGTGAAGGAAACACACTCTACTACTTGGCAAGAGGTAGAGGATGAAGAAATAGGAAGTGGGTAGACTTTAGAATTGGATTTCTCACTCATTTCCAACAATCACCATTGATGGAGCTTAGTTTCTCTTTTTGAAGAAGAAGAAGAAGAAGAATGTTATTATGATAAGAATAATTTAAAAATGAGAAAAGAAATTCATTCTTATCATAATTGAACCATAGTTAGGTGTAGAGAATCAATTATGGTTTAGTAGAATGGTTAGGTTAAGCATGAGACAAAAATGGTGACAAAGTCAAAATGTTCATGAAACTTCATGAACAAAACAAAAATTGCCACCATTTTCTCATTTGCTTATTCTTTTTCCAAAAAGAAAAAGATTAATATATAAATAAGGAAATCAAAAACCCTAATCATCCACTTAACTATAGTTTGATACTTTACACTTAACCAAAAAGCATGTATCATCAAACATGATACAATCAAGTGCACAAAATCATATCGCATATGGAATGCGCACACCCGAGTGAGAAAATCCATTCAAAGTGAACCGATACTAGTTAATGCAAAGTAATATATCAAATATATAATTATGCATTAAATCACTAAATCAACACTTGATTCAATGATCCGGTCATGTCGCACATAACCGACTGGTATCATCAGTAACAACTTATCGAATCAACACTTGATCCGATAACCCGGCTATATCGCATATAACCGATCAATGTCACATTGCGAGAATGAAATACGGTATCACATACACGCATCATTCTCGGTCCCGCACATATCTCATATGCGCTCCTATTTCGTTTCGCCTGAGCCAGGAAACCTCTGTGTAGGACTCTAAAGACTCGTCAATACGCCGGCAGCAGATGATGATCATATCAAACACCCACAAGCCGCAAGCGGTCTGCTAAACGTAACGGCCACCCGGGTATTGAGCGATCAGAAGATCGACGAGCAAGCCCGCTCATACTCCTGTGAATCCAACCAGTAACACTACCGTACAGTCCGGTCTGATCGTCTGATATGTCGCATATCTTGCCTAGGGGTGGTAAACGTCAGACCCCAATAGCTCGATAAGTCGTGTCGATATGAGGTCTATAACAATTCGAGAAACTACTGGTAACACTTACCAGTAAATCTCAGCAACCCTGGCCAGGGATTTCCAGTTATAGCCAATCGAACACAGCGCAACATCAACTCCCTATACCGGGAGAGACGAATCCCCTCCTATCGCTCATTGCCTCCATGTGACTCGGGACTGTACCCAAAAACCACCGTTTTGCACGCCCTCTTGGACGTGGTAAGATGGAAATCAAAGCACAGTGGGAACCACACAAGGCTCTATGACGATCTCGGGTCAACAGACTACTCTGTACCAGTGTCACCAGAGAACTGCCATCTGACGTGAGGTATAATACCATCTGGAAGTTCTCGGCGAGTCCGTCCAGTGTACCCAGTCTCTACTGAGCACCCGTATATCATCTCTGATGTCAAACACCAATGGATATGGGATCATCCATCGTCCATCTGTATGGATCGAGAAGGTATACGCTAGTCTACTCTGGTATATCGATGCCCCGTCTCGATACACCCACGACTAGGGACTTTGAAGGATGTACTTGTGGACTACCTGTCCCCACTAGTATGATCTGCATCATAGTCCAGGTAGTCAAGTACACATCTTAAGGGCTTTACCAACATGTAACAGAGAGACAATCAGTATACACGTTAAGGTAAAGAGCAACCAGATAGCATACTATCATGTCGAGCAAGAAAGTCCTCCCTATATATGTCCCAGCATCAACTACAATATACATCCAATATACAGTAATGGCCTCTAGGGCATACATATAACTAACACTTGCCTTATATGCTAGTTTAGACATTGTAGTTATTATTTGCTACTTCATGCATGTTATTATTCATTGTTATGCCGCGTTCATGGATTTTATGCCTATATTCACTGTTTACATGCTATTGAGGATTTGGATTCGGATTTCCATGAGATTTTCTGGATTTGGGGGAAAACCACAAAACTTATATAAACTTTTTTTCTCTTTTAAATAAAAAAGTGCGGTTTTCCCATGATGTATGAGTCGTCCACCATGAGTTTGCTGATGTATTTCGAGACCCGAGTTCGAGGAGTGTAGCAACCGTTTCGGGTACATGGTGGACCCGGTGCGGTACCCCGGGGCAAGAGGATCGCAGATGATGGCGTTGAGCCTGGCAGAGGAGAATAACCGACCGGTGATTTTACCCGACGCGTCGGATATCCGGAGGATACCGTCGTGGTCTTGAGATTGATGGTAGGGGCCGGTCTGGACTGACGGCGCCCTAGATAGTGAGATTGACATACAGAGATTTTGAGATATTGATGTACTGAGATTGTGACACAGAGATATCGAAAGATTGGATACTTGTTTTGTGTCGATGCTAGGCACAGTTTATGCTGATTTCATTTATGATACCTCGTTTTTAAAAAAGATCCAGAAATCTCACTAATTTATGAAAGCAGTTTTCTTCAGTACATGCATTCTGTTTCATGCATTCATACATCATCCTATTGCTAGCCGATGCACTGACACGGGCACATGGGATTACACTTGGGATAGATATTTACCCTAGCCATTGTTATAGGCTGCTGGTTATATATTTGAGGATATATTATGATCATATGACCTAGGATTGCGTTGTTCATGCGATTTCTGTTCGTAGATGTTTTCTACTCACGAGTTGGCAACTCACCCCCGTTGTGCCACAGTTTCTTGCAGGTTTTGCCGTACAGGTTTCATTACGGCTTTGCTGGCACTACTTCCTTTTCCGGGTGATTTGCTAGTGGGTGGGTTTATTTGTATCGTACCCCCCATTATATACCTTGTATATTATTACTCTGTTGTATCTAGAAGTTCCATCAACCAAACATGTATTTATTATTGAGATAGAGACCAGTGATGTTATTCTTTTGACCTTAGAGTCGCGCGTTATATTTCTGTGGATTTCTTATTGTTTTGAGTTTCCTTTTGAGTTTTGATCCTCGCCCTTGGCGTTGTATATTATATTGCTTGTGTGGTTGTGACCGTCGATTGACGAAGAGCTAGCTCCCGCTTGGGGATGCCTTTTATTGATTTCGTATACTATTCATGTTGTATCCCGTTTGGGGGCCAGTATTTACAAAGGAGACTCTGCCGAAATTTTCATGAAATATTTGATGTTTTTAAAAACGCATAATTCGGCTTATGCTATTAAAACTACTTGATTTAAATTGTTTTTCCTTCACTCTACTACTTTTCTTGGTTTGGATTTCTGGGTTTTCGGTTTACTTGGATTACGTCGCCTCGAGACGTTTCGTAGTTTAAGTGTCGGTCATGTTCCGTACTTTCGGGACGTGACATTAATAAACCGGTCATATCACATACGACCCAACCAATAGAAAAACACCCGATTAACATACGGTATCTCATACTCACATTTAATCGGGTCCCCATGCATATCTCATATGCACACCACATCGTTTCTCCTGGGCTAGGAAACTCCTGTGTGGGACTCTAAGACTCGTCAATGCGCCGGCAGTAGGTGATGATCATCTTAAACACTCACAAGTCGCAAGCGGTCAGCTCAACGTAACGGCTACCCGGGTATTGAACGATCAGAAGAAAAACCAGCAAAGCTGTCAAAACTCCCGTCGAGCCAACTGGCAACACTTACCGTACAGTCCGGTCTCTTCGTCAGATATGTTGCAAATCGAGTCTAGGGATGGTATCGTGGACCCCAATAACTCAATAAGTCATGTTGGTGTGTGGCTCATAATAGATCGAGAAACTACTGATAACACTTATCAGTAAATCTCAGCAGCCCTGGCCAGGGACTTCCTGTTATAGCCAATCGAGCATAGCACAATATCAACCCTCAATACCGGGAGAGACGAAACCCCTCCTATCGCTCATTGCCTCGGGACTGTACCCAAAATCCACCTGTTTGCATGACTTAGTAGAGCCGTGGTAGGGTGGAGATCAAAGTGCAGTGGGAGGGCACACAATACTCTATAACGATCTTGGGTCTACAGACTAACCTGTACCAGTGTCACCTGAAAACTGCTATCCAACGATAGATATAATACCACACAGGAGTTCTCAGCGAGTCCGTTCAGTGTACCCAGTCTTCACTGAGCACCCGCATACAATCTTTGGTGTCACCACACCAGATGGATATGGGATCATCCATCGCCCATCATATGGGACAAGAATGGTATACGCTAGTCTACTCTGGAATATCGATGCCCGGTCTTGATACACCCACGACTAGGAACAGTTCAAGGATATGCTTATAAACTACACGTGTCCCACTAGTATGATCAGCATTATAGTCCGAGCAGTCAAGCAAATATCCTAAGGGCTTTATCAACATGTACCAAATGAATAAAATGCATGATCAAATGAACATGTCAAAATAAAGTAAACAAGATAGCATACTATCTTGTCGAGCAAGAAAGTCATCTATATACATATATACATGTCCAAGCATCCACTATACATATAATGGCATCTAGGGCATACATATATCCAACAGGTTATCCCTGGCTGGTAACTCCCTACCCCAACACGCCAGGGATCAAAGCCCTCACCATGAGGCACCGGGCAGCAACCCTGCTTGGCCATCCTTAGTAGGCCACTTACAGCCCCTCCCGTGCTAAGGATCAAAATCCCTCAAGAGAGGTAACCGGGCCCGCCCTTGCTCGGTTATCCCTGGCTGGTAGCTCCCTACCCCAACACGCCAGGGATCAAAGCCCTCACCATGAGGCACCGAGCAGCTACCCTGCTCAGCCCGTCCTTGGTAGGCCACTCAGGCCCCTCTCGCCCTAAGGATCAAAGCCCTCACCAAGGGGCATCAAGCAGCTACCCTACTTGGCCCCGTCCTTTGCATGCTTCTCCGAGCCTCCCACGCTAAGGAACGTGACCTCAACACGAGGCATCCGGTCTGTCTACATCTGAGCGATCTCCGCCTCGATTTCGGGGCCATAGAGATACCGTCTTTGCACACTGTGCAAATACACTGGGCAATTGAACAGATTCAACTCGACACGTAATCGCTAGACGAAGAACCGACACAACATGAAGGCAGTACTATGAAAATACAAGTGTTCACCGACAAAAGAAAATACGAGCACAAACACTACTGCAAAAGCAAAAATCTTTATTCACAAAGTCAAAGTTTTTATTAGGGTATTGTGGGCTCCCCAACCTTACAAAACGCCCGGAGGCCTACAAAATAACCGATGCAACAAAAAGAAGAAAAAACAAGAAGACAAGGGGCTTCAGGACTCAGGGTCGGGCGCAACCCCGGGAAGCTCAGCACCCACCATAGGAGCCTCGGCGTCATCCTCGCCGGATATCTCTTCCCTGGCCTCGTCCCCGGGGCCATTCCCCTGCTCGTCATCCCCGCGAGGATATTCGGCTCGGAGATCTTCATCAGTGAACTCCGGCATCCGAGCCTTGACGGCGTCGAGGGCCTGGTGCCAGATGGCGGTGGTGGCCGAGGCAAGGATGGTGAACTGTTCCGACTTCTGGAAGTTCTCCACCGCCCTCGCCGCTCTGAGGTCAGCTCGCTTCGCCTCGTCTACCGTAGCCTCCAACTCCTTCCGGAGGGCGCTCGCTGACTTCTTCATGGTGCCGAAGAGCACCTTGGAGTCCTAAAGCTCGGCCTCGGCGGCCCTGGCAGCCTCGTGGAACCTGGCAACCTCCTGCTTCGAGGCCGCCCCCTTCTACTTCGTGGCCGCAACCTCCTGCTTCCCGGCCGCCACCTCACCCTCAAGGGCAGCGACCCTTGCCAACACCGCCTCCAGCTCCCGCTTCGAGCTCTCTCCCAGTGAGGAGAGCTCGTCCGCGGCTCGCATCGCCGGGGCTATCTCCTCCTCCTCCATCCGGACGATGAGAGCAACGTGCTGGAGGACCTGAAGAAATCAGAGGGGGTCGGAAGGAAAAAGGAGCACCAAATCTTGCGAATGATGAGGCGCTGAGTGAAAAATCAAGTGAGGTACGAGCACTGACCTGCATGACCTCTTGGGCGATGGATGCCATTTGCGCCTTCATAGTCCCCCCAGGGACCTTATCCCCGGCCGACCTCTCTCTATATTGTGTTGGAGATAGTGCCCTCAGAGTCAATTATTGGATCACAGGCACGTGATTGCAATGATTGAGGGAGGACCTGTCCCAGTAGGACAGTCTTACTCGAGATGATAGTATACTATCTGGTTTACCTTTATCATCGTGTACTGCTTTAAGTGACCTGACATGTCGCTATTACACGTTGATAGAGCCCCTAGGATTCTTACTTGACCACCAGCAGTATGAGGGCGATCATATAAGTGGGAGCTGGGGTCTATAAGCACATCCTTAAAAGGTCCCTAGTCGTAGGAGTTTCGAGACAGGGCATCGATACTCCAGAGTAGACTAGTGTATACAGTCGAGACCCCGACGAGGGGCGGTGGCCGGTCTCATAAGCCATTGGTGTCAGTTGGATCACCTAAGATGTATACAGGTGCTCATTGGGTTATGAGTACACCGGACAGGACTCGCCAGGAACATGCTAGTTGGTCTTATACCTGACGTCAGATAGCAGTTCCCTGGTGACATGTGTACAGGTTAGTTCATCGACCTGGGGATCGTCATTTGTCTCGTGTGAGTTCCCACTGTACTTTGATTACTACCCTACCACGCTCAAAGAAGATGTGCAAACAGGTTTTAGTTGGGTACAGTCCCGAGCCACATGGAGGCAGTGAGCGGATCTTCAGGGGTTCGTCTCTCCCGGTATTGGGGTGAGGTCGCGCTGTGTCTAGGAGAGCCATTACACGAAGCCCTCGGCCGAGGCAGGAGATTTACTGGTAGGTATTCTAGTAGTATCTCAGGGTGTTCTGGGCTACACTCCGACACGACTTGTACCGCTTTTGGGGGTCTGACTTGTACCAACCCCCTAGGCCCGCCATGCGATGCTCATAGACGAACGGACCGGACTGTACGGATATTGTCACTGACAGGCTCAGTAGGGTGTCAGGATGAGTTCGCTCATCGACGTCCCTTTTAGTCAATACCTGGTAGCCCGTTACGTATTGGCTTATACCTCTGACGTGCTAGCGGTTAAATCCACAACCAAGGTGTTGACGAGTCTTTAGAGTTCCCCACATTCAGTTACTCAAGCTTTCGGGCGAAACGCTGTAGAGGCCGTATGGAGATATGGCAGGGTCCGATCAGATACGTGCGGTATTGCACGGATCAGGATCGGACGGTTAGTACTAGAGGCCGTATGGATATATGGCAGCGTTCGATCAGATACGTGCGGTATTGCACGGATCAGGATCGAACGGATTATACTAGCCGGCTTTGGTTTAAGCCGGATCCTAGTATAGTACAGTGTAGACTTTGTCTCATTGCATTTGTATTTCGGTTGGAATACAAATACGGGTGTGTATACACAGTATCGGGGTTTTCCTGTAATTTATTACGGGACCAGTTTTCTGGAGTTGCCAGTTTGCTTTCCGTTTCGGCCAATTTCCTTTGTATCGTTCATTGGCCGAAGTTTGGTGGAGGAGGGCTTATTTGCATTTGTGCAAATAAGCAATTTGGAAGGGGGTCTTTGCATATTATTGTATCATGATGGTGCACCATCCATTGACTTGACTTTTTCCTTCATGATAGTTTTCATGATTGCTTGACTTTGGATATGATGATGGTTGTTGTTGGAGTGTTGGGTTTTGTTGTGATCATTTGATTTTCTCATCATCACTTGCTTTCCACCCACCTCCTTGTCTTTACTCCACTCTCTTCTCCTCATTTTGCATGGCCGGCCACACTTGGAAAAAGGGGGGCTGTCCCAAATTTGTTGTGGGGGTTATCATCTCTTTTGGCTTGGAAAAATCCCCACAAGTTCCATCTCCAAAAGCCAACTTCAATCCCTCCACCAAAAGGTAACCTCCATGAACCCCAAAGTGAGACATGAGCACTACACACCATTCTGCAGCAAATCTTGGGCACGTCGACTCGCCAGCTTCGTGCCCGAGTTGCCTCGGTATAGAGGTGGGAGCCCGTAAAAGAAGCAGGCGACGTGGTGCCCTTCCGGCGAGGAGGTGGAGACCGAACATTCCGCGGGAGATCGGGACGACGTCGAGAAGACCGGAGGACACGGATCGCTCGGTATATCTCTCTTCCCCATCTAGTAGTTAGCTAGGACTAGTTAATGGCCCGATCCGGGTTTTTGTGCGCGGTGGTGCCGGTTCAAGAAAAATTAAAGTTAACCATCGCTTCCGCATTTGGCCTCGGGATGGAGGCCGGGGCGCCGCCGTGCACTTACAGTGGTATCAGAGCCTCTCCATTAACATAGTCTAGCTTTGTCTAATGTGTTTTACATTTCCGATCGAACAATTTTCCAAAAACCGTATTTTTCTTCACATCAGTTTCTGTCGAAATTTTTTGATGTCCAAAAATTTTTCAGGTTGTTTCAGAATGATGTGTAGGACATTCTATGAGTTCTGTGAAAATTTGGGCTCGTGAACAGTCCAAACGACCGCGGAACCGCGGCCAAACCCATGCTTCGGCCGCGGTTCCGCCGCGACTTGAACTGTTCAGTCCCCCAAAATTCTACAGAATGCTCCTGAGTGGAAAATAGGTTTTCTGGAATGTTAATTTTTGGGCCCAGATTTCTTGATGTGCTACAGTAGTACTTGGGGGCCCACTTGGTAAATTTAATCGATCGGATATTTAAAACACATTATTTCACAGTATTTACATTATATCTGCGACCGTGAATGTCACTTGATCGGTAAATCCTGTCTAACTGCTATAGCCCGGTTAGACGGATTTGCGAACGTGATTTTCACGTTGATGTTCTGTGTATTGCTGTGATGTTGCGGATCGGTCGTGGGGGATAGCCTGGATGCAATGCTAGTACAGTTTTTGTTGTATTATGTACATTTGATATTGTGGGGCGAGCGTCCGACATGTGGACTGCCGTCACTGCCTGTTTGTATTATTATTTTGGAGCACGACCAGGTTGCGGTCGATGTACCCATTGTATGTATATTTTACTTTCTGTACTAGGATTGCCCCGCGGAGGGGTGCACGGATAGCCGGATTCTAGAGGGCAACAAGCCCGCATCTCATGGTATTGAGACGGAGGGGGCTTCACTCTAGAATTGGCGGGCTATTCGCCGCACTCGTAGGGGTACAGGTTGACCCAGGAGGGGTGCCCAAGTTACCGGATTCCGTGAAGTGCTGGGTGGTCCATTCACGTTGCTGAAGGGGGCTGCCTCGCTTCAGGTTTTGGCGGGTAACTTGCCGCGCCCGTAGGGATCTAGGGATTTCATTGCACATGCTATCCACACGACCAGGGGAACGTCGGGTTTCAGTAGTGGCTCTGTGAAACCCGGGGATCTCAGATATCTGTATTGTTTCTGTGATGCTGTACATTTCTGTGATGTTGCATTTTATCACGCCTTGAGCGAAATATAATATATTGGTATATATATTAGTAGATGTTGTATATGTTTTGCATCCGCGCTAGTCCAGTCCCCGCTCTGTCGTTAGTTAGCTAACCTAACGGGTAATGACGGGACCCAGTGGCGAATGCGGATGGCATATACGTACGTCATATTATTTTCGTTCTTTGTGGTGTGATCAATTGATGGGACTGCGTTGATTCGGATCAATGCAAGTTAAAAACAAACCTAATCTGATGTTGTTGGAACATTTTTCAAAAAGCTGTTATTGCAAGGACGTTCACTTTTGTTTTGCATCGTGGTATTCAGTTGGAATATCCTGCTCCTCAGTCGACGAGGCAAGGGCCGAGATCCCTTCACCGGGAGTGACCCCTTGGACAAAAGTTTGCGTCAGGGCAATAACTTCACTATAGCCGATTACTTTTTCTTTGCATCGCGGTACTCAGTTGGAATATCCTGCACCTCATTCTACGGGGAAAGAGCCGAGATCCCTTCACCGGGAGTGACCTCTTTAGCAAAGGTTTTCGTCACTATATTTTCATAAAAGCTATCCAGTTCCTTCAACGATATCAAGTTCATTACGTTAAAGGTTTTCGCCAGAAACCATTCGTAGCCCTCCGTCGTTTCAGACGGGTAGCACGTAGTATTCATGCTATGTTTGTTGACCTTCGTCAAGGCATAGTGTATGGTAGCTGCTTGTTGCCTTTCTGTTGCATAGATAGATGCGTTGGTTTGGGACAGTCGTATAGCCTTGTTGACCTTCGTCAAGGGCTTGTACGGGTGGGTTCAAATTAACCTGGACAATGACGGGTAGAACTTGACATGTGACTTATGATTTGTTGACCTTCGTCAAGGTCATAAGAGAATGGGGCAAAAATCACATCGGGAGTTTCAAAAGAACTGAAACTTGCCAGATATGCGCATACCTTTTGGAGTGTGATAGCGTGAGCGGATTCCGTCACGTTATCATACGATGATAGTTGGATCCCGATTCCCACTGATGAGTTGGTTTACTCCTCGGGTGACCCTGACTAATTCTTCTTTCAGGTTTGGAGGAGAGTTTGAGGTTACAGTGGGAGGTCTCCAGATTAGATAAATTGGTAACCATTCTGATCTAGGATAGAGTGCACGCTAAGTGTTTCTTTTCTCTCTCTTTGGCAGCGACCATTGACCCGACCCTAAGACTATGACTCAGTGACCAAAATTGACCGAACCTTCTTAACACTGGCCTTTGGATTGTCAGAGTTGCAAACCTCATTGCCACTCCTACTTTTACCCTTTTCTCCAGGACACCCCGTATTACTACAAACGTCCACTTCCATTGGACAAAACCATTGTATGGTTAGATACGATCTCGAAAGAATTTATTCGAGGATGGTTCAGGTTCTGGAGAAAACGGATAGGACTATTCAGTTGTCTTTTCCTTTTACCTTCTCTCAAGTTGCGAGTACTCCTTGGTTTAGGAGATAATACACCTATTACGCAAATTGGATAGTCTTCTTCCAAATCTTAGGCTGGTGCCGAACGGTGGGGAATGAAGAAAACCAATTAGCATAACGATGGTGTGCAGAAGGTATTAAGTTAAGACAAAGCAAGGGATTAGTAAGAGGGCAAAGTAAATTGCGACTGATATTCACGACCAAACCAGGTATTTCATTACCACTCCCACTTCACCTTTGTATTTCTCCAGGACACTCCGTATCACTACGAAGATCCACAGTTTATTGGATACTCCATCGTATGGTTATATACGAACTCGAAAGGAACTTGTTCCAGTTCGGGGATGGATTCTGGTTCAGGAGAAATAGGAATAAGGTTTATTCGGTTGTCTTTTATCTTCACCTTCTCTCGCATTGCGAGTGTTCCTAGGATTAGGACAGTACACCTATTATGCTTATTGGATAGTCTTCTTCCAAACCATAGGCTGGTGCCGAACGGTAGGGAAGGAAGAAAACCATTTGGCCTAAAGGGGTGTGCAGAAGGTAATGACTAAAGACATATGAAGGGATTTGGAGAGGTGGCAAAGAATTATACGGTTACAGTCGTAAATCTAGATAATGGAAGAGGCATTACTAGGAATACCCGGATACCCCTTCGAAACATTTCAATGTTTCAGTTTCACTATGTACTGTTAAAGGAAAACTGATTTCCCGATTAGGTACTTACTCCAGGGTATGTATTTACCAGGTATGATTCTCTCATCTGTATGGTTTTACAGATGATGAGTGGGAGTAAGTTATTGGGAATTGGGTGATCATCCTCATTATATCGGGATTCGTTGTAATCGGTGATATTTGAGGAAATTATCTGGGCTGTTTGCCGGTCGGCAAATATTTGGTTTTGAATATCCGTGGTTGTGCACCAATTTCAAATTGATATATCTGTACGTCTATTTTCATAGAGTGAGATATACCTTTTTGAAATTATGTATGTGACATTTACCTATATCAGTGGATGGTTAGGTAAGGAGCATTAAACAGCGGTGTAATTCTTCATAACCATAGTACATTTTTCAACCTACGACACACAGTGAATGAGTAATCAGACTCAAGGGACTTATACAGAGTATTGTATGTTGTCCAGGGTCCATCAGTATAAAGGGGTTGGTTCTCGTACTATATTCGGTTTACTTATGACTTCTCTAGCTTTTAGACAGGTGTTTCGTAGAAACACAGGGTCCGAATTTTGAGGAGTTATAGGTATAAGAGTAAAGTAGAGAACCAAGTATTGCAAGTATCGGGATTCTTCAAGGTGATCGAAGATGTAGATACTTGTCATTGGTATTCAGTTGATAGTAGTGATTTAGAGAACTTGCTTCTCTTTCAGGTTACTCATAATTGGAAGCATTCCTAAGTTGAGTAACGCTGACCGGCCTCCTTCCATTTAGTTAACATGCACTGGAGATAGCTGCATGATTTGAATCTGGTTCAATTAAATCAGTGCCTCTAGTTCTATATTGGATATAGAACAGTTCATATCTTAACGATGTTAAGGTACGGGGAGTTTTCCGGGTTATGCTTAAAACCAGACTCTGGATAACTCAAGGAAAGTTTCTGTAATGGCTGTTTGTGGGTTGACCCAGGCTATGACGAGGGTTGACTTTCTACCATCTGGAAGATCAATAGCGATATTGTTCTAGACTCGCCACAGTTTTAATAAAAATGGATTTTTTCAGAAAAACAGTAGTGGGAGTATGGTAGAACTGGAAGTAATTCCAGAACCACAAACGATTACTGAAGATTTGATAAGGAACCTAAAGATTCAATCTGGTTTGACATTCCATTGGCCACTCCGCAGATAAGGTGGGTAACTTCAGGCACCCGAGAGGTACTCCGGTAGCCTCAAGGACGGTGACAGGGAAGTTCTTGTTTACCCACACTTGCCATTGCTGTTGTTCCAGGCTGCGAGACCCTGCAGGAGGATGAGTATAGCGTCGTTCTGAACTGGCTTTAGAAATGCACGTGTATATGACTCTGCCAGAGGGTTGTCGTAGTCAGTGGGAGCAGCGGAAGCATGGTGGACAAGTGGCTTATGTCTATTTATAGACTAAAGCAGACATAGCGGAGATAGATCATCTATTTCTGATGTGACAGTCATAGGTTTGACTTCATCAGAATAGGGGATGGATCTGTTGAGAAGGTAGTAGGGTGTGATGTCCTGGTATTTGGATGACATACACAGAATAGGAAAAGAAGCTCCTATACTACGATCGGTTATACTTTGGTCGTCACACAGTGGTTTCTCCACATGGGACTTGGACATTATATCAGACATACTGGTTACTAGATCTATGGTTTTAGATCTAGATTTGGGTGGTTTCCCAATTAAGGGTACTTAAACAGCATTCTAAGAGTATTTAGAATGGACGACTCCTGGCACGGTAGTGTACCTGCAGGTGATGGAGTCACCCTCTCTAAAGGTGTCTTACAGACTAAAGGGGAGAGGGATGTGCATGATTGGCAGATCACTTGCTCAGGCAATTGAGTCAATCATGAGATGTCAAGTACCACACCAGATGTTGTTCTTGCACTAGATGCAGTAAGTTGACATTGATCCAATCCTGGAGAAGCAGTCGGAAGCAGTTTTAGAACATAAGTGGATGTTCTAGGGATATGATAACGACAGCCTCACGCAGAAGACAGTTATCATTCCAGGCTTCCAAGGTGACCTGGACGACAAGGAGGTTGTCAGAGTTATAGTTTTTCCTTCTGACGAGGGGCAGTATTTTGGACAGGTGGTCCAAGGCAATACTGAGGGAGGCATGGCGCATGACACTGATTAAGTTCAGTTGACGATACAGTCTAAGAAGTTTGGATTTGGAGTTCATTTATGAGCTAGGTCCCATCAGACATCCAGACACATTCTAGGACAGGTATTGCTCATTTCGGGAGATGGGTTTCTCCGTGAACTTGAGATATAGAGAGACATAGAAAGAAACATCAAGGCGGATCCACTCACTGAGGCTATTCCTCGAACGCAATAGTTTCGCAAACGAGCTTTGTGAGACTGACTAGTAGAGGAGTTGGGTGTTCGGTATCACACGGACTGTGAGTATGCGACATCGCAATAATTAGCCTTGAGTGCAAGTGGGAGATTGTTGGAGATAGTGCCCTCAGAGTCAATTATTGGATCACAGGCACGTGATTGCAATGATTGAGGGAGGACCTGTCCCAGTAGGACAGTCTTACTCGAGATGATAGTATGCTATCTGGTTTACCTTTATCATCGTGTACTGCTTTAAGTGACCTGACATGTCGCTATTACACGTTGATAGAGCCCCTAGGATTCTTGCTTGACCACCAGCAGTATGAGAGCGATCATATAAGTGGGAGCTGGGGTCTATAAGCACATCCTTAAAAGGTCCCTAGTCGTGGGAGTTTCGAGACAGCGCATCGATACTCCAGAGTAGACTAGTGTATACAGTCGAGACCCCGACGAGGGGCGGTGGCCGGTCTCACAAGCCATTGGTGTCAGTTGGATCACCTAAGATGTATACAGGTGCTCATTGGGTTATGAGTACACCGGACAGGACTCGCCGGGAACATGCTAGTTAGTCTTATACCTGACGTCAGATAGCAGTTCCCTGGTGACATATGTACAGGTTAGTTCATCGACCTGGGGATCGTCATTTGTCTCGTGTGAGTTCCCACTGTACTTTGATTACTACCCTACCACGCTCAAAGGAGACGTGCAAATAGGTTTTAGTTGGGTACAGTCCCGAGCCACATGGAGGCAGTGAGCGGATCTTCAGGGGTTCGTCTCTCCTGGTATTAGGGGTGAGGTCGCGCTGTGTCTAGGAGAGCCATTACACGAAGCCCTCGGCCGAGGCAGGAGATTTACTGGTAGGTATTCCAGTAGTATCTCAGGGTGTTCTGGGCTACACTCCGACACGACTTGTACCGCTTTTGGGGGTCTGACTTTTACCAACCCCCTAGGCCCGCCATGCGATGCTCATAGACGAACGGACCGGACTGTACGGATATTGTCACTGACAGGCTCAGTAGGGTGTCAGGATGAGTTCGCTCATCGACGTCCCTTTTGGTCAATACCTGGTAGCCCGTTACGTATTGGCTTATACCTCTGACGTGCTAGCGGTTAAATCCACAACCAAGGTGTTGACGAGTCTTTAGAGTTCCCCACATTCAGTTACTCAAGCTTTCGGGCGAAACGCTGTAGAGGCCGTATGGAGATATGGCAGGGTCCGATCAGATACGTGCGGGATTGCACGGATCAGGATCGGACGGTTAGTACTAGAGGCCGTATGGATATATGGCAGCGTTCGATCAGATACGTGCGGTATTGCACTGATCAGGATCGAACGGATTATACTAGCCGGCTTTGGTTTAAGCCGGATCCTAGTATAGTACAGTGTAGACTTTGTCTTATTGCATTTGTATTTCGGTTGGAATACAAATGCGGGTGTGTATACACAGTATCGGGGTTTTCCTGTAATTTATTACGGGACCAGTTTTCTGGAGTTGCCAGTTTGCTTTCCGTTTCGGCCAATTTCCTTTGTATCGTTCATTGGCCGAAGTTTGGTGGAGGAGGGCTTATTTGCATTTGTGCAAATAAGCAATTTGGAAGGGGGTCTTTGCATATTATTGTATCATGATGGTGCACCATCCATTGACTTGACTTTTCCTTCATGATAGTTTTCATGATTGCTTGACTTTGGATATGATGATGGTTGTTGTTGGAGTGTTGGGTTTTGTTGTGATCATTTGATTTTCTCATCATCACTTGCTTTCCACCCACCTCCTTGTCTTTACTCCACTCTCTTCTCCTCATTTTGCATGGCCGACCACACTTGGAAAAAGGGGGGCTGTCCCAAATTTGTTCTGGGGGTTATCATCTCTTTTGGCTTGGAAAAATCCCCACAAGTTCTATCTCCAAAAGCCAACTTCAATCCCTCCACCAAAAGGCAACCTCCATGAACCCCAAAGTGAGACATGAGCACTACACACCATTCTGCAGCAAATCTTGGGCATGTCGACTCGCCAGCTTCGTGCCCGAGTTGCCTCGGTATAGAGGTGGGAGCCCATAAAAGAAGCAGGCGACGTGGTGCCCTTCCGGCGAGGAGGTGGAGACCGGACATTCCGCGGGAGATCGGGACGACGACGAGAAGACCGGAGGACACGGATCGCTCGGTATATCTCTCTTCCCCATCTAGTAGTTAGCTAGGACTAGTTAATGGCCCGATCCGGGTTTTTGTGCGCGGTGGTGCCGGTTCAAGAAAAGTTAAAGTTAACCATCGCTTCCGCATTTGGCCTCGGGATGGAGGCCGGGGCGCCGCCGTGCACTTACATATTGGACAGCATGCTGTCAGCGACGGAGAGCCCCGAGGGCACCTTAAAGCGGAGCTCTCCCTCGTCCACCAAGATTGATGAGGCTGGGGTCCGCAGGACTACGCGGGGGAACCTCTTGAGAGGCGACGGCGGAGAGCCGGTCTCCACCTCCGAAGCCTGGGCATTCTTTCCTCGAACCCGTTTTCTGCTCGACGTCTGGCTGGGCTCCGGGGCTCGGCCCGCAGTCGAACGTTGGGGCGGGACGGCCGCCGGGGGAACCGGGACAGACGTCGGGCGAGAAGAGCTGGCACCTTCAGCCTTCGGTCCCTTCTTCGGCTTGCGCATGGCTGCTCGGAGGTGGCTCAAGTCCATGGGTTCTGCACAAGACAAAATACGATGGAATTAGCAACACAAACAGAAATGAAGACAAACGCAAGCTCCTAACTTACCGACGAATTGGGCAGGGCTGAACCTAGCCCAACTAAAGGCCCGCTCGGAAAGCAGCACGTCGGCCCAAGGAATGGGCTCCCACTCCGCCACTCCCACCGCGTCGGGATCATTGGACGGACTCCTCTGCCAACACCTGTCCCTAGACCACTGGGTGGGCACGGGCCAGTCCTCACCTTCCGGCGGCTCAACGAAGAAAAACTTCTTCCAATTGTGGATGGAAGAAGGCAAGACAACGACACCCGACCCGGGTGCGCTCCCCCGTTGTTTCTTAAAAGAGAGGTAAACCCACCTCGGGTCGCCCGCGCGAGTGCCGGGGTGACTTTTGTAAATAAGGAAGGAGGCAAGGATAGACAGACTGAAGGGGATCATCTGCAACTTTAAGCAGACCAGGAACCCAAGGAGAATCCTCCAGGAGTTCGGTACTAGCTGGCCCGGGACTAGCCCAAAGTAATTTAGCGCCCTAACAACCTCGGGAGAGAAGGGCAGGCGCATTCCGGTCCAAAAGGCTTTCAAGTACAGGACAGTCTCCTTGCTCCGTACCTGATCTGCCCTCTCCCCTCCCCGGCCAAACGCAACGTGTAGCCGGGAGGAATATGGAAACGAGTTCGAGTATTGGCAAGCTCCTCCTCGTGCCTCACTGTAGACGGCACACCGGGCGCATCTGCAACCTCCACTCGGGGGGTCGCCCCCGTCGCGCGACCCTGGAGGGGAGACCTAACCCTTGTTCCCTGGGAGGACTCCAGTCCAGAAGAAGAAGAAGAAGGGGAAGAAGAGGAAGACTTTACAGAGGTCTCCCCAGACTCTATACCAACTACATTTATAGACTCCTCAGAGGAAGACATCTAATCTGATAAAGAGGAGTCCTCGGAAAAGCAAACGCGGGAATCCCGACCTAAAGAGGAGAACGCCGAGCTAATAAGACCAAAGACGAGGAGTTATGAAAAGGAATGGGCCTTCACGTGGACCCCACCTCTACTTATTGCCACCGGCGTTCTCATCCAATGGCGACAGTCGACTCCCGCCAAAAATAACTCTTCGCACTCGACGACTACGATCGCTCCACCTGCCGCACGCGCATTGGCCGTATCCCATCGGACACCAGAGGTCTACGGCCCGTCGTGTCAGCCAACCGGCGCCCGATACGTAGACTGTCGCTTCAGTAAACGTACACAAGATCCGGCGCACCCTCTTTAATGCAGAGATCTCTCCCCTGATCCGCTGGCGTCATCCAGAAAATACAACAGGTTACCCGGGGATACGCCCGGCGATATCTTCGAAAGGAGCTCACCTCGGGTGACCCGGCTGACCACTCTCGACCCGACCAATCAGCTGGTCGGGACGAGAGTGGGAGCCTAATGATGATGCTCGATATCGGTGATCTCCCAGATCATGACACGTGACAGACGCGTGTCCCAGAGCATGCGAGAAAGGACCTACAGTGGCCGACCAGACCACTCCTTTGCCCGACCCATAAACAAGTGCTGGCTCACCTCCGAGCCCCCAACACAATTGGCCTCCTCGGCCTCACAGCTCGTCTCCGGGCTACCGCAGAACCAAGATACCTCGGCTCTTCCGGTCGTCCGCGAGCTCTCCTGCCGAGGTCATCTTCCTCGGTCTCATCGACCGATCAACATCACCGCTCACAGGTGCAACCGCCATCCCGCGAATCTCGTCATGCGCGAGATTTCCGCCGGCCACATCCCACGTTCCACACACACGATCCCCCATTAACGAGCATGTCTCGCCATTAATGGGAGATCCCGCTCATCACGCGGGCGTGACGTCGGGAGCGTAACGGCCGGCTTGATTCTCGCGCCTGCCCTGCCTGCTGCCACCGCTATATAAACCCCTTCTTCAGACGGTTCAAGTAAGCCATTTTTACTCCACTAAGCCGTTACTTTGCTCGGATTTCCTCTCTAACTTGACCGTCGGAGGGTCCTCGGTGGTACAACCACCCCGGGGCTTCCTTGCAGGTAGCTCGGCGTCAACAACCTCAAACCCATTGAGATCTACACGCTTCAGGAGCCAGCCTTCAGATCAAATCTCAGCCGCCCATCGCCGCCATCAGCAGATCAATGGAAGGTAACATCTCGACGCGACTTAGCACACATCACATCTCCTGACCAAAATTCATTTAATTCATATACATAACCACTGAGCCATAGCTCAGTTGGTATGACACTCTTTCCTGAGGAGATTGCGGGTTCGAACCCAGGAGAGGAAGTGGTCATAAATTAACGTTTTTAAAGAAAATTCATGAATGCTCTAGATGCTGGTGTGTGTGCGCATGTGCATGGGTATGCGCTTGGATGAGGCTTCTGGGCGAGTTAAAAAAAAACAAAATAAAATAAACATCCCTATACATGGATGGTGGGTTTTGTGATACTTTCAATGGAATAATAACATCTAGCTGTCTTCAACTTTCAACCCTTTTAGTTTTAGGCAATGATAGCAGAGATTTGAAAATTAGGAAATTGTTGATCAGAAATTCCACTTGCGATCATCTCATTGCAGGAAGGGTGATTCGAACTCAAGATCTCGGGGGAAGTGTCTTTGCCGCTAAAGCTGAGTCTCTTTGGAAAATTTCAGATTTATTACTACATACAAAACCCTTTTTTCACCTTTGGGATATTGTGACTAGCTCAAGAACTAGTCTGTAGCTGATCACCGATCAAAGCTCTAACAAATCTTCAGATCAATACAGTTAAAATGGGCCTAAATAAATGGGTCGGGTTCAGCTTCTTAAGCACACTTGAACCCTCATGTATTCTCAAGGATTCTCTAATCCTGTGTTGGGTCCCACCTCATCTCCTATGAATCTCATCGGAACAAATTCCATTTTTTGCATCATTTAAACACCCCCCACACCCACCCACCCACATGCATGATCCTACATTTATACTAATCCCCTTTACAAAATTCCAAATTATTTTGCAAAATCAAGTTTCCTAATGGTTTTTGCAATAAACACATTTAAATTTTCTGAGATTGGATATAAATTAAGTTAAAGTAGAAGTAAGATCATGTTTTCTAGTTAGGTATACTTTCTCATAAATTACAAGGGAATACGAGGATTAATTAAAAATCCCAATAAAAATAGAATAATATTATTCCTTCAAAATAATAAATTAATTTGCATATCTTTTTTGGATCGAGTCCTCCACATCTGGCCGGGCGCCTGCTAACCTCCCAATTTCTCCAGATAAAGGTTAAATTAATAAAAAAAAATAAATATTAATAAATGAAATCAACCAAAAGGGAAAGGCACCGATAAATGCTTCCACTTTAAAATCCACATGAGTACTCTCTCCTCCAATTTTCTTTTTCCTTTTTTCCATTTCTTTTTTCCTATAAATAAATAGGGAAACTATTTGTGCTGTTCATATTTTAGGCCTAGATTCTGAATCTGTTCTTTTGAGTTTCGAAGGATTCTTGATTCTAGAGAGAGAAGGAGCGAGAGAGGGGAGAGAGAGAGAGAGAGAGCGAGAGAGAGAGAGAGGGAAAATGGAGGAGGTCGCCGCCACCGCCAACGACGCCGCGGCGGCGGCGAAGAAGAAGATCAAGATCGGCGTCTGCGTAATGGAAAAGAAGGTGAAATGCGGAATGGAGGTTCTTTTCTTTTTGCCCCATGTTTTTTTATTTTTAATTTTAACCTATTATAGCAAATCCCCACTTGCTCATTTTCTTGCTTTTTTTGGGGTTGTTTTAATTTTAAAAAGATCGTGATCATGAGACATTGTTTGTTTGTTTCCGATGATTAATTTATTTCGTTTTATATTTGATATAATGCACTTGATATGAATGATTTATTATTATAATAATTCATTTTCATTAAATTTATTCAAAAAAATAAAATAAATCATTTACAGTAAAGCGCCTGAAAGTGTCGTCTGTGTTGTCAAAAGAAAAGCTCGAAAAATGTGAGGAGTTTGAAAGTTTTCGGGTAATCTGATGTAGTAATTCATATGTACCTTTGCATCATCTTCGCAATGACAGAGAAAGGGCCCTTCATGATCAGTCCAAATTAGGGGCAGAATCACCCTCTAACCAAAGCTTGTTAGTCGAAAATGGTAACTCATGGCGATAAAAGTTTCTTCAATTATCGGGTTTTGGGTTTAACAATTGGAGGAAGGAAATATGCATGGTGTCCAGGGGACACTGGATCACACTAGTCAACTGTTGATGAACTCGAGAGAATATACCCAAGTCGTGGCACCGGAATTCTTTTGTTCTTTTGGCTTATGTTGCTCTTGTTTGTAGGTGTTCTCCGCTCCCATGGCTCAGATCCTTGACAGGTTGCAGGCATTCGGTGAATTTGAGGTAATTTTTTTTATAGATATCTCTTTTTATTGGTATAGGATGCATGTTCCTTTGTTTTGACCCATTTCTAAGCATATTTTTAGAGTTTAGATATATATTGCCAATTACTCCCGCCGTACCTTTTTACTTGATGTTTTAGAGAATGCACACTGATTAAGGAAAGCATTTTCATTTTTTTAATATCAGCAATTAATCTATTGCCACATCACCACTAAAAAATCATACCATTGCGGCCTCAACTATTTACTATATCAGCAATTAATCTACTGCCACATCACCACTAAAAATTAATTTTCTAGGCTATTTTTGATACCGTATCATTTATCGATATCTTTATCGTTAATGATTTTCTTGTTATTCCAAAACGTCAAGTAAAAAGGGACAGAGAGAGTATAAAGTAGAAATGATCACGAATGCATCTGCTAAAGTAGTGACACACCTGACATGTAACAATTGTTTACAATGTTAGAATTTTCATAACCGCATATTGTACATTGCAACGTCCGAATCAATCAGGCTGCAATTTTTCCTACTCAGGTTCCTTATTACTAGTATAAAGCCATTCATTAAATGCACGATTCAAAAAAATAGAACTAGTATAAAGCCATGCATTAAATGCACGATTCAAAAAAATAGAACAAGTTGAATGAATTTTAACTTCAAGGGTTTTATTTTTTTGTAATGTAGAGTGTGTGATATGTTACTTAGTGCATATAAAATTTTGACCCTGGGTAATTGGATATGGATTTAAATCCAAAACTAGGGACATATCAGGCTCGTTTTACCTATTACTAGTTCAAATCGTTCGTATAGCATGAAGAAATGAAAATTAAGTGCACATACTTACGTTATATAAATATATATGTGCACAATTTGATTTTTTAGTTCTTCTCTCTCCATGTGCGTGTATGCTCATGCAATTGGCTGTTCGAAGAGATTTTCCTGCATAACTGATTGTATAAATGACCACATAAATTGGACCTTACTCAACATGAACTATATAATTAATGACTCAGATAGGGGCCTAACACCAACTAGGCTTAGCTCAGTTGGTACCAATTTCCTCTCCAATGTGAGTGGTTGCAAGTTTGATCCCTAAAAGGGATTGATTTCAAAAAAAAGAAAAAGTAAAGATAGGGGTCTAATCCTATGGAAGGAGCATGTCTTGTGAGCATATGGATCCTTTTACTTGACTGATTTAGGAAGAGTTGGCGTGATAGATGGTGGTGTTCAACAAGTAATTAGATCTCTCCAATCAAGAAAAAATATTGTTTAGTAATTTATTAAGAAAGAGAGGAGATTTAATGAAAGTCAGAGATATTGTGGCTGAGTTAGAAGGGTGACCTCTCTCCCTCTTGAGGCTACAGTGTTGGTTCCTCCAATATATTATTTGGTCAATTAGCTATGTTATATGACATGCATTGAAAACAAACAAACAAACAAAAAAAAATCATCTGGAAGCTCGCAATTATTGTCAGGATGAAATCATGTAGCTAATTTGAAGTTTGAACCATTCATCTCAAAGCTTAACCATAGCAAGATATCTACTAATTTTCCTACAGTAGCATTCTAATATCCTATAAACGATGTGATGTGCATTTTGAATTGCACAAACTTCTTGAAATGGGTTCACAGGGATCATCTTAAACAACCAAATTACAAGTGCACGGATAAACTGATAAACATACCATACACATGCATGCATATGTATAAAGTTCTAGCTTTGTTCAACCTCTCCAACTTGCTCGTGTCAAGCATTTCCGTGATGGCTTGTATGCCTGTGGTGCATGCACCCATTTTGTTTCCTTAGGAAATATCTATTATTTAATCTCAACTTTCTAAATATCTATTATTTAATCTCAGCTTTCTATTGTGCTACCACACTTTAGCTTTATCGTCAGTAGATATTGAAAGTTGTTCACCTTCTTCAGGTTATATTTTTTGGGGACACAGTCATTCTAGAGGAACCTTTAGAGAGGTACTTTTATTTTTATTTTCTTTTGTGTAGTTTGCAATACATTTCATTAAATTTTTTTGTTAAGTTATTGTTTTCTTTCTGTTGCGTGCAATATCAGTATTCTTAATTTTCATCCTAGGGATGGCCAAATAAACAATATCTGAGCAGTACTATTTTATGCATACAGACTGGCTTACCGACTTCTTTACTACTACTTAATAGGTGGAATATAATGTGGCAAGCAAAGAAAGACTTATAGAATTGTGATATCTTAGTGGCTTGGCAATTCTTTGCATTTCAATTTTATGTATGAATGCTGCTTTCCCTTGCAGGATACTGGTTTGAATTCAATATTTCCTTTTTCTTGATAATTAATAAGTACTCGTTATAAATGGCGTGCCTGCAATGGAATTTTTTTCAGTACTTGGATTCTCTTTGTCACCCATTATGACTGATGTATTTGAACATTTCAGCTGGCCAATTTGTGATTGCTTGATTGCCTTTTATTCTACTGGTTATCCACTCAAAAAGGCTGAGATGTACGCTGCATTAAGAAAGTGAGTGCCTTGCTGATAATGCATGGATAAATTTTTGCAGCATAAAGCATCTAATAATAGTTGTTTTTATGTCTTATAAGGTCAATTTTGTAAGTGTTGCATGTTGGACTATTTTGTTTCTTGTTGCAGAGTGTTAGCATTATAAGTTGAGTTTGCTGTTACTACTGGAAATGGTGTCAAAGCATTCATGCTGATTTGATCCATGCAGCATATCTTACTTTGAAATTTGCAGTAGATACAGTTAGACAGCCACTTAATAATTTATGTAAAATCAAAAGGAAACATTTTACTGTATTGCTCTTTGCCTTCTAAATATCATTTTTTAATCTTGACACAGTTGTTCTTTGGACTTCTTGAATTTGCTATTTTAGCTCTTGATTACTGCATACTTTACTTTTCAGTTGGAATCATAAGAAGAAAGTATTAGCGTAAATTAGTTAGATGTACTCCCTCAAATGGTAAATATAGCTGAGTATTCTAGTTCTAGGGCATATAAATATAACTATTAAAACATCAATAATACTTGCATCACAATGCGAAGTAGGTCGAGGGCCATTTATACTGCGGTAACTAGAACTTATGACTAAACGAGTAGCAAAATGGGGAAAGTACATTTTTTTTTGATGAAAAGTTGAGCAGTAGCTCACCCAGGAAAGTGCATCTTAAACATGGAATATGAATGTTCATTTGGGTCTGAGTAGTTGCTGTTAAAAAACATATTCTTGTCATACATATAATGGAAATTTCACATGTTGAGTCTCAACCAAATTATTTCTTCTTATCTCTTCTGAACTATATATCACATTTTAATAGCAGCCTTAACAAAAATACTATATCCTATTCAAGTGTGTTTTCTGAAGATCTTTTTGGTGACTCTGTCAAGATTCATTTCACTGAAAGCTGAAAGCAATCTATCTACTAACAAGGAATAACATTGTTTACATGACTTGTGCCAAATCTGATTTGGAGCTTTTGTTGGTAAAGCACATTATTTTATTTCCTAAGAGAAGTAACATGGAACCTATACTCCCCTACAATATTTTTTTAATTTGGATGATGTTTTTGCACCCGGCATTTCTCTTATCATTTCATTTTTAACCTGTAACCCATCAGTTCAAAACTGAAGGAATGCACCCAACTGGTGCACTGAACTGCATAATTCCTGCTGTTTGATATTCTTCATGCTTATTCGATTTCTTTCTAGATGGTTACTTGGTAAGGCTTTTGATAAAAAAAATCTTTAACGGGAAATAAAGTGATAAGTATTTTGTATTTGCTTAGAAAGTTAAACTAGCTGTTAAAGCTATTCTCCATGTAATTTTCTTTAATTTACTAATTCATAAGAGCATGTGGAGTTAAAGCATTTATCAAGCTAAGTCTTCCCTATGCTTATTGTATGTTCTTTTTAGGCCCTTCCTAGTGAATGAATTGGAACCACAGTACCTTCTTCATGATAGGAGGAAGGTTTATGAGGTAACTTAATATTTTTCGTGTCACTTGTTATTGGAAGCATTACTTAGTTTTATGTCATGTCGCTTTTGGTCTTACGCAAGTTATATTACCTAACATACTTGACGACTTGGTACTATTGAGGCATATCCCATTTGTACATTTGTCCCCAAGTAATGATAGTAGAGAATATCTCTGATGAGTTTCACTAACTTATTTTACTTCCTTGCGCCCGTTGAAACATTTGAATTATACCTCCTTCGTATCCAATGGAATTGCATTTTGAATAATTTAACCGTTGAAGAGGTACCATCTCAATGTGGTCCTATTTGAAAGGAGAGCCAAGAAAAACTTTGCATCCATTTAATTGAAATAAAATGCTAAATCTATTATATTTAGTATCAATCTTCTAAAATCAGTATGTGTTGGTATGATTTACTGGAGTGAGTTGCATATGAAGCTGCAACCGTTTAAAAACACATCATATAAAAAGTTGAAGAGAAAAAAGAAAAGTTAGTCAATAAAGTTATGGGAGAAATAAGAAAAGTAAAAAGAAGTCCTTTAAAGGTTTATTAATAGGCCATGGAAGTATTGTCAAGTACTTATAATTTAAAACTTCTTCATCTTAAGCCTTTTCCCATCCAAACGGTGAATGCTACGAAGTAAAGATGAAGTGTCAATCTACAACCCTAGAGGTGAATAGGGTTCAATTAAAATATAGCAATAAAGCAATCAAAATCACTACAATAATAACGATATGCATTATAAACATAGAGATAATAGCAAACACCACAACAAAATTTTAAGTGGTTTGACATCCCATCGCCACTCCACCTCTAAGGATTTCCGACCATGAAGATTTCTCAAATATTTTACTATATACCTCTTCTAACCGAGTAACGAGAAAACCTTTACAATTTTCTTTCCAAGAAGTTGCAATCACAAATTTGAGTTTTTATCTTTTGGATGAGTCCTCAATATTCTCACTCAATATAGGAATTAAGAATTATGGGACTTGAGTTCAAGAAAACCGCTCAAGAAAATTTGAAAGCAATTGAGAGCTGCAAAATTCCAGAGTCATATAAAAGAAAATAAATAAATAGTACTTATGATTTTTTTACCAAATCATTGTAGTTATAAAGTGAAGGACAATTGAAAGAAAATTCTAGAAAGAGAAAATAGGTTGAAAAATCGATCAGAATAGAGTAAGACATGGTAAGTAATAAACATATACCAATAAATTAAGGTTTTTTTTATTTAACTGCCTCCCAAAACTTAGATAATTACTAAAACACCCCATAAACTTTGTAATTACTAAAACATCTCCCAAACATTAAAAATTCACTAAAAGAACTCCCGACTATCCAAAAAAGCACATTTTAAAAATATTTCTCTAAATTCACTAATATTTAATGGTGACGAATGTTTTACAATTACTTTTTAATTAGTTTTTTTCTTAAACTTAGTTTATTTCAAAATTAAGATAATTCTAAATTCAAATTAAAAATTCTTCTTAGAATTGAAAGGGTGGAACAAGAAGTTGTGGTAGAGTGAAAATTGAAAAGATGATGAAAGAGGAGAGGGAGAGGGTTGAGGTTAAGGTTAGGTTTTAGTGTTGGGTTGGCTAAGAAACAATGAGAACGATGTCGGCGACCGAAGTAGTCGCTAGCGGAGAAGTAGGTGGGAGAGGAGAGGGTAGGCCAGTGTTACATTTTACTTAATTAAGATTTTTATTATTAACTTTTTTGTTAAGAATTTAAAAATAAGGAAATTAAATTTAATGGATGGAAACCGTTGTAGAGCCGATTTTAGTAAAAATTTATAATTTTAGGGGTTAGTAATTATTGAGTTTAGGAAGGTGTTTTAGCAATTACCTAAATTTTAGGGATAGTTAAGTAAAAAATCTATAAATTATTTTTTGCATATAAGTATATAAATGCGATATAATTATAAAATAATTTTGCAAAACCATGAAAAATAATTCTAATCTCAAAAGAATTTTGACACTTATTTTACATGAAAATAATAATTTTTTTAAGCTCATAAAAAAGATAATTTCGAGTTTATAAAATATTTAAAAATAAAACCAAAACTCAAAATATTATGAAAAACATTCTGGCTTAGAAAAATATGATGAAACTGTGTATGTGTGTTTTAAAGGTTTTTAGTATCTTAGTCCTTTTGCATTTAAGTTTTCGAGAACATAAAAATATAAAAGATATATACCCAAAAGATGAAAATGCTTGTCTTGTGCCTTAAGGGCTTAAAACTTAATATTCATTTTTTGTCTTTCAAAATTCTAATATGTTCCTCCAGTCCTCTATAGATTTGATGTTTTTGCTTTTACATCCAACCTTCGTAAAATGCTCTATTTTGTATAATTTACAAAAGTTTAGTATACAGAGAAAGTGTTTGGCAATAATCAAGAATTTATACAGGGTGAGACCAACAAAAGCTTTATGAAAGATTTGATAAGGTTTTATGACTAGCTATTGATCTGATGTCAGCTCTCTTCAATTAATTCCAAATCCCTGGTTTAATAAATTATGACAAAAGGAGGTTTGTCATATTCCTAGACGACTGATATATATCTTCCAATTTCTCATAAACTATGGTGAAGTCTAAAAGGAGAGAAAACAATATATTTGCTACATAGAATTATGTTCATCTCTAAAACACAAATATAGCAAAGAACGAAACAGAACATGTTCTATGAGCATATAATAGATATACTAACTAAAGCTGGTGCAATGTGAAAGTTTTCATATTTTCAAGTTTTCCCTTTGCAATTGAATTTCTAACTAGCTATAGAAAATTGGACTATTTGGTATATTTGCAATTTTGATGAACTAGTGAGGATAGTTATGGAAAAGTAAATCCGGTGTAATTTGAAAATTTCGTATTTTCAAATTTTCCCTTGGCATTTGAATTCCTAATTTGTTATGGAAAATTGGACTATTTGGTATATTTGCAATTTTGGTGAATTGTTAAGGGCATTTATGGAAAAACATGATTAAAGTCTGCTTAAACTGATAGTATCTCATGTTTCTGGTGGGGCCTACTTGCTTTTGAGGCATCACGTAAAGAGTATTTCGATTATTGGTAGTGGTTAAAGCCTAAAAAGAAAAAAATTAAAAAAGTCAAAGCGGAATCCTTTTTTTGGCCAAAGAAAGAAGAATACTTAAAGGGTATTAATAACTAAGAATATCATTTTTAAAAGGCTTTATTCCAAAAAAACCTAAAACCTTTTAACTAAATTACGAGAACCCCCTAAAACTTTTAAAATACATAAGAAACGACCATAAAACTTTCAAAAACACAAGAAACCCTAAATTTTTTTAAAAACTACATAAAAAATTACTAAAAATAAGATGCCACATCAGCAATAACTTGTACGAAACTGCAAAAAAAATGAAAATATTTGTACCATGATAGTTTCTCGTAATTTTGAATGTTTATAGGGGTTTCTTGTAGTTTAGCTAAAAAGTTTGGAGTTTTTTTTCGGAATTAAGCTTTTTTAAAATACAATATTGTAAACTTTAAATGTAGAAAATATATACCATAAGTGTAGCATATGGTTAATAAATGCCATAAATGTTTGGGTTTTAAATTTTTTGCAAATAAATACCACATACATTTGTTATATGCTAATTTTTATTATGATTGTTTGTATGATATTGAACTTATTCTTATTGTGGTTCATGATATTGAATTGAAAGCTAAAAATATAAGAAGTTAAATAAAAGAACCTATGATTATCCATTTATTTGCATCTCAGTTTTTGATATTTAATTTCTGTAACATTAATCTAAAAAGTGCAAGGATCGATATTTAGTGAAATTTAGTCCGATTTGCGTGGGGCTTTACCCCCAGTAATGTAATATAGATAAAGATAAAAAAAAACTACATTTCAAGTGGAGTATATATGAACCCAAGTTAATAACAATAACAATTAATAAGAGATATAAATAAGTGAAATGCCAACACATGACATGTTCAACATGTCCTAATATGATTTGCAAGCATTTTTGACGTGCAAAAAGTTTAAACCGATATTAAACATGCAAGCACACCAACTACCAACTATCAATAGTCCATTAAAATGGTATCATAACTAAATAAATGGCAATATTGAGAGCTAATAACCAAACTTATAAAGTGGGCATAGTCGTTTACATATTGACAAACAATAAACCCATAGGTGTTCACACGTTTCAATATATGAATTTCTATAATATATTATGGACATGCATTATTTTTTGGCTTCCTATGGCAACTTTCCGATGGCCACATATTCTGTTTTTAACCATGGTGTCTAAATTGAATCGATAATTTTACTTATGCTTCTGCACGGATCTTGTATTTCCCGTTGTACGTTTTATTGTTACCCTTCCTTTGCGTGGTATGAAAAGTATGTATATAGTATTGCTCCTTAGAGTTTCTATCATTAAAAAGATTATTATTATTATTATTATAATATGTTCTCCTAAGAGTTTGATCTTTAATATTTTCAGTTTACTTTTTTTTGTTTGTCTTCATTTCTAATATACTATTAACTATTAAGACAAAGGGCTAGGATGCAACATGATGTATTATAATTTTTTTTTAAATTAGCTGTAATTAGGTTTTTTTAAATGAGCTGCAATTAGGTTATGCATACATTTCAAACATGCGTGCCCTTCTAATCTGGACAAAACATTATTCATTTTACAAGTAGATATAATTATCAAATCAAGGATCTATTCTTGCGCTGCATCCATACTGTTGTATGTTTCAGTGGTGCCAAATTCAGCGCAATTTCTAAGTCAAATGTATAGAATATTATTATTTTTGATCTATGGGTTGGTTTCTATTTAAGCATTATTATTTCCTTACTGAATGTTCTCTACGAACATTTATCTGCACATTTCATGTTATGATCTTCCAGTTTTGTCAACTGAAACATGGGAAATGGACATTTGAAGGAATTAAAAATGTTTAAATTTATAGTGAATATTGAATAGTAGCTTATAACAAGAGATATGTAAATATTTTTTTAATATGCTAAGTGTGATAATTAAATATGAACTTTTAAATTCTTATGTTCATCGAATCATTCTGGAGGACACCATCTTAAACCTTAAGTGCTTAACTATCTGTGCTCATTTTAGGCTGGTAGTTATATAGTTTTGTTAGGCCCTGTTATTCAATTAAACCTTTCATATAGAACTTGTACTTTGAAAACATGTACCTTTTTTAGATTTTCATTTGAACTTGGATTTTTTAGAGGATTCTGGAACAACTAGAATATAAAACTAGAACTTTACCGTAATTTTTTGCTTATGCATCATCCTTTCATTTAACTTTGGGTTTTTTACTTATAGCCCCCCAAAACATAGTAAATTCCTTTCTACCCCAAAAACTTGGTATTTACTTTTTACCCCTCAACTAATAAATACAACATTTTACTCTCCTTTACGATTTCCGTTAATTTTTAACGGCATAACATCAGGTTTTTGTTTAAAATATCCTAACCACTTTTTTCTTTGGAAATACCCAATATCTTCGCTAAATTGAAATTAGGGTTTAGAAACATAGCAAATTCCTTTCTACCCAAAAATTTGGTATTTACTTTTTACCCCTCAACTAATAAACTTGTTTTTTTAATGAAATATAATAATATCAAAATTATCGTTTGAATTCTCCAACTTTAAAAAATTATATAGTCTGACACATGCAAAGATCATCTATTTTTGTGTGCTGTTTTGAAATCCAGGAGAGTGCCTTGAAAATAGTAAATCTTGCTTTAAAAATGCTAAATATATGCTAAAGATACCATTCTAATCTAGATCTCTATTAAAATATAATAAATATCTATATAATTCATCCATATAAATAATAAAAATAACGCATAGAAATTGCATGATTTAAATAATATTTTTTATTGAAAGATGTATATAATAAATATATAGGTATATAAACATTTACATATGAGTAAGCTTGGATACATGCATGTATGGAAAATATTTGATCACATTAGTTTTATTTTATATCAAACAAACAAGAAGAATAATAATAAGATGAACTAATTTCCTTATGCTATTATATTCTTGGAAATACAAATAGATTAGGCATAAAAAACTGTGTCTCAAATTATAAATATAACATAGGACAATGAAAATAAGGTATACAATTTTCCAAATTTTTATGATTTTCGATTATGTAAGTTGAATGTTAGGTTTATCTTTCTCAAATAAACTTTCTCAAAATTATGGTTTATCATATTGAAAAAAGAAATCATTTAAAAAAATGTATTACCTCAAAAAAAGAAATCATTTAAAAAAATATATTACCTCGTCAATAAATATATAAAATGAAAAGTTAATCCATATAAGTTATAGGAATAGATCTCACGATGTAAACAGAACTTTTGTTCCATCAGTTCTAGTTCTAGTTTCACCCATGACTAACAAAAAAAATAGAACTTTTAGTTCCAGTTCCAATTGACCAACACCATAAGTTTTATTATCCCAATATGTTCCAGTTCCACTCATTAGTTCCGATTGACTAACCCTTCCTTAGTGAGTTTAATGAATCATTCTTTGGCGAATCTTTTTTGTTTTGAGAAACTGAAAACTATATATCATCAAAATGAATATCTAATATATATTTATTTGTATGCTCAAGCGCCTTGAAATGTTTGGAGTTCCAGTTCCAAATTATGCTCTTGTTAATAGAGAGTTTCCTTATCAAGAGCTGGACTACTTTGTTGAGCAAGAAGATTTTGTTGAAGTGCGTGGGAAGCGCTTTTGGAAGCCATTTGTTGAGAAACCTATTGATGGTAAGATCTATGAGAATGCAAATAATCAAATTCTTATTGCCGCCCCCCCCCCCCCCCCGAGCATGCGCGCGCACACACACAAAACAACAAGAACAACAACAAGCCTTCATCTCAAATTTTTGTGTTGGCTATATGAATCCTTCTCTTCTTTAGGATTTATTTCATAATAGAGATTCGACTATGTTTTACGCTGGCTGTCAGCTACCTAACACACAAATTTGTAGTTTTTATATTACCAGAATGCAACCTTTCATTTCTTTTCCAAATAATCTGCTCTCTCTCTCTCTCTCTCTCTCTCTCTCTCTCTCTACACACACACACACACACACACACGAATTAGGTTTTGGGCATATGCAATTATCGCGATTATGGTATTAGTAGTGAGAATGGGGAAACAATTATTGGTTAAAAGCGTAAAAGGCACATTTGAAGGATACATGTGGTAATGATGTAAAGTTGTACTTTGTAAACGTAGCTGGGCATTTACAGTAATATATTTGCCAAATATTTCATTTTTATTTGCTGGGGAGTACTAACTTACTACCCATAGCATCAAAGTTTTATGAGACATACATTCACAGTCATAAGTTGCGAGTGTAAAAATCAATAGAGTTGAGGGGAGGCAACACATGTAATAAAATATAGATGGTATGGATTGCAAAGACATCGTTGAAATGGTTATTCATACAGAAATTTCATACTTTATTCTTGTTCTGCTAAGGTGGTCGACCTAGCATGCCTCATCTTGCAATAGTATCAGCAACACCACACCTTTATCACGAACTTTTGTAGTCGGCTACATGAATTATATTCTCCCATTATGACATGTTAACCATCTTCCATCATATATATATATATATTTTGATTTGAGGAAGACGTGGGAACCCCCCGACCTTCCATCTATAATATATATATAGCTACATCATACACATGGAGAGAGATTTTGGCTCATTCAATTTTGCAACAATTTTAGGTTTCACAAGGAGCTTTCTTTGTGTCGTGACCCCAAAATGAATAGCCCCACATTATGTTTCAAGGAACTTAAGAACTCAAGAATTGAACATAACTAACTGTTTTGAAGGACCATGGTAAAAAATTCTTCATAGTTAAGCATGCTCCGTAAATTTATCTTGGGGGAGTGTCATAAATGGGTGAGAGCTACAGCACGAAAGCGTGCAGACTTAAGTGCCACATGCAACCAAATGCTATAGCACACAAGGGTGTGGCGGGAGACACCTCTAAATTTTTGGCCACCTTTGGGTTCAACATCATTTTGAAGTTGGCACTTACATATACGGATATACCCATGCAAGAAAGGTTTGTTTGTCTGTTGGAGTAATATATGAACCCTTAAAAATAAATCACATGCTGGCCATTTCCTAGGTTTATAATAGTTCCAAAGAATTGAACAATCAGTTATAGACAGCTTTTTAAGGGAAGGCGAAGCAGAGTGGTATTCTCAATAATGAAGATTTTCTTTTTCAAATCCATTAGACTGTTCCAACCTTTTGTTTTACCTGCAGTTTTCTAAATGTATCTTTAAGCATCACTTCTGACTTGTGGAAATTGAACCTACTCTTCTGCTTCAGTCCTTCAAGCACCTGCCAAACAATACTTATGTTGCATTTAAACTTTTTGATAATTTGATACTTAAGAAACGGTCCTTGTATATGCTCACTTTTAGGAAAACTAAATTTTAATGAATAATGTATCAGGCTGGTAAAGAATTCTCTTTTGAACTAGTCCTTAATGATGTAATTATTTTTAATTATGGACTTCTCAAAGTTTCCATGAAGATATATCTCTTACTATAATATTAGTGTTAGGCATAACTTATTCTAACATGCGACATTATTTTCGAAAAGGCGACAATCACAGCATCATGATTTACTACCCAAGTTCTGCTGGTGGAGGAATGAAGGAATTGTTCCGTAAGGTAAATATTCAAATCTCTCATTTAAGTTCAACTCCACCTCTGATGTTGTAACATAAGAAATTCATCAGATGTGTGGTATAATTGTTCACACTTTTCAAACTCAATATATATCTGATAAATTAAAGCATAGGTGGTAATGTGTGCCTTACATGTGCTTATGTACTAGTGCCATTACGATGTTTCGCTCTCTAATATATTTATGTGGTGGTGGTGGTTGTGTACTTGCGCGCGCACGTGTGAATATGGATTCTTCTCAACATGGTTAGACGCAATAACTAAACAGGTTACATGAGTTGGATTTGAGTACCCTTCATACAGTAAAGGATGCTTCAGGTCTAGAAGATTATCTATATATAAAATGTTTTAATTCAGTTGGCTTAAAAATCACTTGCGTTTCCAACCGACCCAAACCCAAAACGATTCTACTATTTATTCATCCTTTGTGCTTATTGTCTCCTTAGTAATTTCTGAGATCTTTGTACTTTATATGCAGGTTGGAAATCGATCCAGTGAATTTCATCCTGATGTTAGAAGAGTAAGACGTGAGGGGTCTTACATTTATGAAGAGTTTATGCCTACAGGGGGGACAGATGTTAAGGTTCGTGATTCTGTATCTTCTCCATCTATCTTTCCATCTATCAAATATTTGAATGATCTATCTCCTTTAAGTGTTCGAAGTGTTTTTCCCCCCTTCTCATATATTGGCCCATCATTGATATGCCCATCATTGATATTTGCTCACCACATTCTGTATTCACGCTTTTTCTTAATCTATATGTAACATTTATTCACAATTTATTTTATTTGTCCCCTATTTTACCCTTCTCGTTTTTCTTGAGCATCCAACTGTAATACATTGTCTACTATAGTTTTCTTTTTGATATGCTTCTTGTTTCTTAACAGTCATGCAAAGTTCTTTACCTATTCTAAGTAGTTATGCAATTGGTTCTTATTTTGGCTGTTAAAGGATTTTGCTGGCCCTTTTCTATTTACGAAATTTAGAAAGTCATCTTTTTTCATGTATTCTATTTTCATCGACATTTTCCTCATCTACATTTATGTACTGAAGAGAATTTTGTTATAGGTATATACTGTTGGTCCAGAATATGCACATGCTGAAGCACGCAAGTCTCCAGTTGTTGATGGTGTTGTTATGAGGAATCCTGATGGAAAAGAAGTAAGTTACTTTCTTTTATTGTCATTTAGTCTGGTGTTATCCCTATTTGCCCCTCTGTCGCAGCTGTTTTGCTAATTTCTCTTGAATGATGCTGCATAGATACCACTTTTAGTTGTAACAGCTCTATCATTTTCACTTTATTTGAATATACTATATGACCAGGCTTCATTTAGTTTATGAAATCTATCATGCAAGTAACTATTCTTCAAAAATCAATTGAACTGGTGGATTTAGGTTAAGGTTTGGCCCAAAGATAAAAGATAAATATAAACATTTCAGTTGAGAATCTGGAGTCAAGTTGACCTTCCTGGTCCAAGAATGAAGAGAGTAACTGTAAATTTGTACATTTGTATATCTAAACTGTGCAATACTCTTCTTGATTCTTCTACTTGCCTTCAGTTATTCCGAATTATTTGCATTTATCTCTTGTCATGTCAGCACAAACTATTCGTTGATGTTTATGCAGAAGTCAGTATTTAGTAGTGTCTTCACTTTTGTAATATTTGTCTATTTATTTGTGTTTCTGTATAATAGAAATTTATTTGCAGGTTAGATATCCTGTACTTTTGACTCCTGGTGAGAAGCAAATGGCAAGGGATGTATGTCTTGCATTCAGGCAAGGGGTAAATTTATCCAAATCTTACACACAATTTACCTTCTTTGACTCTCAGATCGTTGAATAACTACTAGTATAAGAATCCTATGATAGTATGGTTTTATTTCGTTACATCTTTACCATTTCATCCCCCACGCCTCCATCATGACCACCACTATACCCCCACCACAGCACATTCGTAACAGAAAAAAAATCTAATAGCATATTAGACTTATCCAATATATGTAGTGGAGTACATATATCCTCTTTATTTAACCAACCACACCACAGCACATTCATAACAGAAAAAATCTTATATCATATTAGACTTATCCATTATATTTACATATATCATCCTTATTTAACTAATAATTATTATATCAAGTTTTCTTTACCTCATGTACAAATGTTAACTATATACTTTTTAAATTTTCTTTAATGTTCACTGTTAAAGGAAATAGCTATCCGTTTAAAAACACCAGGTTGTCAAATGAGGATGGGTTAAATTGATGTCCCAAGTTTTTTGAGACCTGAACTAGAAAATTAAAGCCCTAAAATTTGAAAATAGTCAAATAAAGCTACCATATACTCTGAAGCACAAAATATTAGGATAGTCATCGTGAAAACAAATCAATATAGCTTGAGACTAGCTTTGCAGTGGGTAATTTAATTAAAGAAGCAGATCAAAGCAGAAGATCAAGTCCATATTTGGACTTTCTTCAACGGTTAGCCAGTGTTGCTTCGATCCCTAGATGCTTGGAACCTCAAGGGGCGAGGGACCGATTAAAAGTGCTCATGGGAAGGTTACCGACTCTTAAAAAAGGATTTAAAAATGTGGTCATGTGCAACTTTATTATTAAAAAGTTATGATTCTACTCATACTCCCATATTAAAAAATAAATAAATTTTGCGTCGAAGGGGAATCAAAACCTAACGCCTAGTTGAATTCTAAACCCTATCAACAGGAGTAAGGGGCTTAGATAGTCCCTGGGCATAATCAGCCTCTCCCTAAATTAGCCTCTTTATGATGTCTTATGTGTCTGTGTACAGTGTACTAGCATACTGTCATATCCATATCGGGTATCTATATCCTGCATTATTGGTTCATAATCCAATGTCCTGCCTAGCAGAGATGGCCAAATACCTGTGAACGACATTCGATGACCCTTCTTGCTAAATGAATGATAAAAGAAGGATGGTGTAGTTCATTTGTTTCTTGCGCGATGTAGGGTATTGCCAGAGGCCCAGAGCAATGAATCTCTAAAGTAATTTTGTTGTCTTCAAATATATCATCCGTGTTCCTCAACTTGTATATTATAGGTATTGGCATCTTCCTTGCAGTTCAAACATGGTGTGGCATAGTTATTCATGCAGGCTGCAATGTATTTTTTGCTTAAATGTATTCTGTTTTGTGGAATGCATGATCATTTGAGTGCCAAAGGTGGATCCTAATGTATAATCTGTCTACACATGTTATCCGGGTCTTGTTCTAAGGACAGCATATCGCATGTCTAGTGTCTCTTTCTTTGATTTTTGAATACACAAATAAGGAAATGTAAATTTCTTCACTGGTTTTATGCTTAGGTTGAGCATAACGTATGTTCACATACTAGCCATTACTGAATGATAAGATAGGCTTGTTTAGTTGGACTTTAATACAATATAAAATTAAAATTTTCACGGAATGTGCAATAGAGAGCTACACCATGTGGGATGAACCTGTTGCAAGTGATTTCTGATTGATGTCTAAGCCTTTAAGGTCATGTTACTGATAACTGAGATACTCTTGGTTTATCCACTTTTTAGAGTCTTTAATACTCAAAGAGTAGGTTTTTGTAATAAATACCAAATGAGGATTAGTTTGCTTAAACTCAGTTTGTTCTTATTGCGTTTTGACAGTTAAATTGCAAAAACAAAATATTGCGTACTGTAACTTTTAATCATACACACTTCAATTATAATGGTGAACCTCCTATATGAAAATTCTGACTTGAGCTCTGAAACCTAAAATAGTGGAATGTTGGAAGACTTCACATATGACATGGCCATTTTGAGGTTAATAACCTACATACACGACTAATAATCTATGTTTACCTTACATGATATATAATGAAAACTGTTCAACATGCTGTTTTGGTGCAAATTTTTTCATTAACTATTATGAATCGTAATCTTATTTGGCCGAGTAAAGCAGTCATCTTAGACTATCAAGTATTCCATGACCTAAAGAGGATGAGTTAGTATGCCCTGTCCATTATTAGCCTGATATGTCTTTGAAGTAAAATACGTGCTGCTGTATTTTTTTTCCTTCAACAATGGACTACATGCACTTTAAGTTAACGGGATCTTGGAACAGATCCTAACCTAAAACACTCTCTCTTGTTATAATCATGCTAAGTTGCATCCTTTTCTTTTTATTTGAAATTTCTTTTAGGTTTGTGGCTTTGATCTCTTAAGATGTGAAGGAAGATCTTATGTTTGTGATGTCAATGGTTGGAGTTTCGTGAAGAACTCTTACAAGTAATCACAGATTTAAAGCCCCATTTTCAGCTTATTCATGAATAATGAAGGGAAATTCAGTTATTAATGTAGCTGAAGTGCCCATTCCAAATTTGCTTTGTAGCACTCACTTTACTTCGTTGATAAATAGGTACTATGATGATGCAGCATGTGTCTTAAGAAAAATGTTTCTTGATGCCAAAGCTCCTCATCTCTCATCTACTATTCCTCCAATTCTCCCTTGGAAAGTGAACGAACCAGCCCCACCTTCTGAGGGGTTAACACGCCAAGGAAGTGGAATTATTGGCACATTTGGGCAATCAGAAGAGTTGCGTTGTGTTATAGCTGTTATTCGTCAGTAAGGGCAATCTTTCCCTTTTTCACTTAAAAAATGTGCTACATTTTTAACATTATAAATTGGGTCTACACTCGTAATTTTTGTCATTCATCTAGATTCATGTCAATGCATTTCAATAAGGCTCTAGATCAGAGAATGTGATTGCATAATTTTGGAGCAAAGCCAAGTGTCAAAATGTGTCAAATACTGTTCAGATTATTGAAATATCTAACGAATTATCTGCAGTTCCATAGATAGAGAAGATGTATTCCCTCCATTCTAATAATAGCTGTTGCTTTGTAGTGGTGATCGTACACCAAAGCAAAAGGTAAAGTTGAAAGTTACAGAAGAGAAGCTATTGAACTTGATGTTAAAGTACAATGGTGGCAGGCCTAGAGCTGAGGTGATTTTTTTTTGCTAGTTTTGAGATGGATCTTTATTTTGAACTTTATAACCTTGTAAAGGATATTATGTTTTAACATCTTTATTATACCTCTGTGTAGACAAAGCTCAAAAGTGCTGTTCAGTTACAAGACCTGTTAGATGCTACAAGAATGCTAGTGCCCCGTGCTAGGTAAACACATTTAAATATTCTGCTTAACCCAAAAGCTATCCTCAATTATTCGGGGGCATCCTAAAGTTTTGGAGAGCCATGATCAAGTTGATAGTGTTGATCTTCATGCATATGCTACCAAAGGCATCTATACGTTTTGCAGTAGTTATGTACTTTACGTAACAATTTGCCTTCTGTAACAGATTTGCTCTTTCAGTATTATGTTAAAACCCAGTAATATCTGGCCTTATCCAGGTAAGAGGAAAAATGCTTGTTAATCAACATTCTCTTGGCTCTGACTTTATGGATGCCGTACTTATTAATTAATTAGAGTTGAATGCAAATTTTATATCTGGATGCCTTTGTTTAGGAGTTTCGAGGACTTGCCGCTTGGTTGCTCAACCATGAACTGCATAAGTGGCATTTTCCTTATTCTTCTAGGATTAAGGATAAGTTCTATTTTGTCTATATTTTCCTTCATTTGGAATTTAACACATGTTGAATTGTCATTCATTGTTCATTAGGTCTGGTCGTGAAAGCGATAGTGATGCTGAAGACATTGAACATGCCGAAAAACTTTGGCAAGTTAAGGCAGTGCTTGAGGAGGTACACTGAAATCTCTTATTTCAAGTGCGGAGTAGGCTATTTCACTTAAGAGGTTTTTTCCGTTAGCCCCCCCATACTTCAACATTTTTCTCTGTCCCCCCATAGTTAGTATTTACCTGTAGCCCCCATACTTATAAATTACTTCTGCAGCCCTCTACTTCACTTTTAAAAATGATTCTTCCTCTTTCCCGACCACCGCCGCTGCCACCTTCCTCCTCGTCAACACCTCTTTTTTCCTCCTTTTCAACACCGCCACCACTATCATTAACACCACTTTCTTCCTCTTAAACCCACAACCGCCGTCATCATCAACAACCCACAGCCTCCGCCATCCTCCTTCCTCCTCTTCAACCCACAGCCGCCTCCATCCTCCTTCCTCCACCCCGGGCATCGCCGTCGTCCTCACCGCCATCTCCTCTTCAACACCGTCCCCGCGGCCACCACAGTGGCAGTGTTGAAGAGGAGGAGATGGCGGTGGGGCGGCGGTGATGCCCGGAAAGGAGGAGGAAGGAGGCGGTGGCGGGTTGAAGAGAAGGAGGAAAAAGGATGGCGGCGGCGGCTGTGTTGAAGAGGAGGAAGAAAGGTGTTGATAGGTTGAAAAAGAGGAGGAAGATGGTGGTGGTGTTGACGGTGATGATGACGGTGGCGGTGTTGAAGAGGAGGATAAAGAAGGTGGCGGTGGTGGAGACGGCGGCGTAGGCCGGGGAGGATGAAGAATCATTTTTAAAAGTGAAGCAGAGGGCTGTAGGAGTAAGTTATAAGTATAGAGGGGGCTACAGGTAAATACTAACTATGGGAGGGACATAGAAAAATATTGAAGTGTGTGTGTGTGGGGAGGGTTTGTGTTAACAGAAAAAAACCCCTCACTTAAATGATTGACTATACATGTTGTCCTAAGACCTTTTCACATTTAATTCTGTTACTATGTGCTGCAAAGTGGTGGCGACAGGCTGGGCTTTGGCCAATCTCGTACGAGTCTAGTGCTCTTGTCCTCGACCATAGTTTTTCATGAGTGCAAGCCTACCCCGTTTTAGTATCGAGCTTTGGCAGTTAGTCCTGATACCTAGTTCGTATTAAAGCTAGAAGTTTGGGCTGGGCCTAACTTAATCTAAAGAAGATTACTTTCTTAATTAATATTATAAATTCATAATTCGTGAAAAGTCAATAGTCATACATTACCGTGAGTTGAATCAGTGAATGTGCTTCTCTTGTTTAATAACTTATATCCATATTAAATTGATGGAGGTTTAGTATATTCCGCCGTAACAAACTACGCTAGCCGCCCGATGAAGCCAACAGAAATCCTATCTGAATGAGCTTTGGAAGCCAGTCCTGAGACCTAGTTCGTATTAAAGCTCAAAGTTTGGGCTGGGCCTAAGTTATTCCAAAGAAGATTACTTTCTTAATCAATAGTATAGATTCATAATTTGCGAAAAAGTCAATAGTCTAATAAACATTACTGTGAGCTGAATCAGTGGATGTGCTTCTCTTATTTAATAACTTCTATCCATACTAAATTGATGGAGGACTTGGTATATTCCAGACCAATAGTAGACCGACACGCCATGTAAATATTAATTGCTAAACCGTTGAAGGAAATATTTTCATATAAATAAAATTTCAGAGCGAGCATAGAAGATATTATGACATAACTGTATCCATATCAGTTTTTAAAACATGGCCTATGTACCAAGGCGTCTAGGCGGTCTGCAAATGCGGTTTTAGAGCATTGGGCGCTCTTCATAGGTCTGCTTAAGCAGACTATTATGCTCACCCTTATTTTTACTTAATTTCATGCCTTTCATTTCATCTTTGGGTATATAAGTACAGTTTGAGTGAATGATATCAAACATTATAATCTCTCTTTCTCTCTCACCCCTCCCTCCTTCCCTCCCCGTGCTCACGTGCGTGTAATTGTATGCTGCAATTTGTGTAATGAAGAACAAACTTGCACGCTGAGGCACTTGACGCCATAAACTGAGGTGAAAAGATGATAGATTTGCTTTGTCAATTCTAAGGTATAAACAGAACACATCTTCCTCCATGTTGTGGCAGAGATATACAGTGATTGTTATTAACATGACGACACATCTATTTACTATTACAATTTTTTTCCATGGAGCATTCATGTATTACTGCGATAAGGAGTGTTTCTTTGCATGATAAGCTCTTTCTGCAAGTATTAATTTCTAAAACTCGATTTGCTTTGCACATTTTTGGACCAAAATCTATGAAAGTACTGGTTAAGTAAATGAAGTGTAAATATTCTTTCCATAACACATTTCTCTGTTACTAATTTGTAATTAAACTTTATTGGTATCCAGGGTGGACATTTCTCTGGTATTTACAGGAAAGTACAACTAAAGCCTCTAAAATGGGTCAAAGTTCCTAAAAGCAATGGTGATAGTGAGGAGGAGAGGCCTATAGAAGCTTTGATGGTTCTTAAATATGGAGGTGTTCTTACTCATGCTGGAAGAAAGCAGGTGATTTAGTCTTGTTGTTTTGTTTTTTGATCTGCTGTCATCTAATTTTGGCTTCAGTTCCTTAATTTGTTGCCCAATGGATGAGCTTAGAGTTATCCAGAAAATAAATTTCTGGCAACAAATTGATAGTATGTTAGTCTACTTCTCTCCCACTCTTGTGTTGTGAAGATATGCATGTAAACAATCATGATTTTGCCTTCACGGTGGGTATAGTGTCTAATGCAGTCTTTAATCTTTCGCTAGGCAGAGGAGCTGGGAAGGTATTTCAGGAACCATATGTATCCAGGTATGCATCTCAATACTAGTGATAATTTGTTCTTTGATTTCACAACAGTGATTTTCTGTTCCTATGTTGCTACAGTTAATCACAGTGTCAAATGTTATATGAGTGTTCTTTAGCTAGTTGCATTCCTATCACGTGCATCTGTTGGATTCTATTCTGATCAACAGTTATTGTTCTCTACTTGTTCAGATCTTATAGAACTATGTTTGTAACATTCACACAGGGAGATTCTGATTCCTCCTCTGACATGCTAACCAATTTATAAGCATCTGTAGTCTCTTCTCATCATCAATGTTGTGTCAACTGAGAGATTCTGATTCCTCCTCTGACATGCTAACCAATTTATAAGCATCTGTAGTCTCTTCTCATCATCAATGTTGTGTCAACTGAGAGATTCTGATTCCTCCTCTGACATGCTAACCAATTTATAAGCATCTGTAGTCTCTTCTCATCATCAATGTTGTATCAACTGAGCCAGAATTGCAACTTCTAATGCATTAAATGATAGATCACGTGCTCATTGGGAAAAGTAATATCCTTTTTCCTTCTGTATTGTGGCAAATATTCTCGGTTAAATACTATCTCCTTTCTAAAGGTCCACTTCAATCAATCTTGTTTGAAGCCTTGCTCAATGCTTCTTTACAAACAATCACCTCAAAGAAACTTATGCCTGAATGATCCATTATAATTTTGATACCTTGAAAAATGTTCGAGTGGGTTGCATGCTTATAATAGATTCATAATCAATGTATGACATCTACATGATCATACATAATGATGTTGGATATAGTGCCCTCAAGTCAATTATTGTAATCGTAGGCACGTGATTGTGATGATTGAGGGAGGAGAGTAGAACAATCTTACTCAAAATGATAGAATGCTATCTGATTTGTCTCTATCATCATGTACATACATTATGTGGTATTACAGATCACTATTACTTATTGATAGAGCCCATAGGATTCTTACTTGACTACCAGCATTATGATGGCGATCATATACGTGGGAGCTGGATAGTCTATAAGCACATTCTTAAATGTCCCTAGTCGAGAGAGTATCGAGACTGAATATCGATACTCCGGAGTAGACTAGTGTATACTTTTCGAGATCCCGATAAGGGGCGGTGGCCGGTCTCACAAGCCATTGGTGTCAGTTAGTCACCTAAGTAGTATATAGGAGCTCATTGGGTTATGAGTATACTGGACGGACTCGCCGGTAACATACTAGATGGTATTATAGCTATTGTCAGATAGCAGTTCTCAAGTGACATGAGTACAGGTTGGTCTGTCGACCTGAGATCGTTATTTGTCTCGAGTGAGTTCCTACTGTGCTTTGATTACTACCCTACCACGGCTCAAAGGAGTCATGTAAGCAGGTTTTAGTTGGGTACAGTCCCGCGCCACATGGAGGCAGTCAGCGGATCGTCGGAGATTCGTCTCTCCCGGTATTGGTGGTTGATGTCGCGCGGTGCACGGGTGGCCATCACCAGAAATCCTTGGCCAAGGTAGACGAGAACTACTGATTTGGATCAGTAGTTTCTCAATTGGTGATGTGCTTCACACCGACACGAAATATCGCGTTATTAGGGGTCTCACTTTATTCACCCCCTACACTCGATATGCGATACTTAGACGAACAAACCAGACTGTATGGAGATTGTCACCGACAGGCTCTGTAGGGGTTCAGATGGGTTTGCCGTCGGTCTTTTTTCGCTCAATACCTGAGTAGCCGTTACGTACAGCTAGTGCCGCTGACGTGCTTGTGGTTAAATGCACTGCCAGCTTATTGACGAGTCTTTAGAGTCCAACACAGAAGGTTTCCTTGGTTCTGGCGAAATGATGTAGTAGCCGTATTGGATACGTGCAGGGTTCCGATCGAATGATTGTACTAATTACCCAGACTTTCGATCGGACGGTTAATAATACTAGCCGGTTCGGGTTTGAGCCGGATTATTAAGTCAGGTATTGATTTAATAATTTGCGTATATGTATTTCGATATGCATATTCTAGTATTATGTACTTTGTGTTATTCTATCTCTTTGGGTATTCGTATTTCGGTACGAATGCAGGTATGTATATACAGTATTGTGTAATTCGTATTTATATGGAAAACATTCTAGAAGGTGGACACCTCATTTTAGATTTATCCATTTATTATAAATGGAAAATGAGGTGTAAAGGAAGAGAGGGAAGTATGGTGAGAACCATATTTCAATAGTGTTGCACAAATGAATTAACAATTCATTTGTGCAAACTATTCAAGCATGGTTGGATTTTAAAATTGAAAAAATGAGATATACAAAACCATGCTTCATGGTTTGCTCTTTTTGGATGGATGGTTCATTTTTTTGAGATGGATTTTTTCTCCCCATCAGTTTCACTCTCCCCACTTCTTTTCTTGAGCTCCTCCATCTTCATCTTCAAGCTCCTCTCTACAATCTCATGTGTTGAGAATTAAGAGAGGAGGTGAGATAGATACACACTTAGTACACTTCACTACATCCTATACACTTTAGATTAACAATCTAAAGTCTCTAGTTGCTCCACTAGACTCTTGGTGTGGAGCTAGAGCCATGGACTACATCTCTCGGGTGGATCATCTTCGACAGAGGATGACCGATGATCAAGCTCGATTCAAAGGACCTTTAGGAGCTAAGAAAGATGGTAGAAGACCGAATGACCGAAGGACACGATTCATTCGGTAACAACTTCTATCACAGTAGATAGACTCTCTTAGCTTGCTGGTTTTATGTTTGGTTTCGATTCTAGGTAGTTGTTTCTAGCGCCAAGATTTTTAAACACCAAAATTTTTCGTTCCGCAACGGCCGCGGTCGACGGCCAGGACCCTAGGAACCCCAACAAATGATTCAAACGGGAGACTAATAGCTTGTAAGAGTTCAGTCCTATATTATGATAGGGCAGATTTTTGTAAGAATAATCATGATCCAATTGGTATTGTTATATATAGACTATTGCTGGTTAGTAATTGACTTGTAGTGAATATACACTGATACAGTGAGTCAAATTATAGAGCACTGATGCATACTTCATTTTTAGTTTGTTAACATACATCTTTAATAGAAAAAAAATATATAGTACACCGTTTCAAAGTTTGTTATTTTCTAATTGTTTGTAAGCTAACTTCTTAATAAATCTTGAAACTATCAGGTGAAGGAACAGGATTACTTCGTCTCCATAGTACTTATAGACATGATTTAAAGATATACAGTTCAGATGAGGGGCGTGTCCAGGTAGGATTATTGGCCTTGAACGTTCATAACCTAGTCTAATCTTGAGTTGTGTCGTAGTATGGATGTTTTGCAGACTTACATTTTCATGTTGGTTTTACAGTCTCAATGGTATATGATTTTGCCTTTTTGATATGATAGCACTTATATAAATATGTTGTTTCCAGATGTCTGCAGCGGCTTTTGCCAAAGGACTTCTTGATTTGGAGGGGCAATTAACTCCTATTCTGGTTTAAATCATAGAAAATTATATTTGTTCAATTGCAATTTCTTCTTTTTTTCCTGTGCAAATTCTGATGCTAAATCCTTAATATTTTTTCAGGTTTCTCTTGTTAGTAAAGACTCATCCATGTTGGATGGCCTTGAAAATGCAAGTATTGAAATGGAAGAAGCAAAGGTCTGTAATCAATGATGTCTGGTATACTTTACTGAAATATAACCTTTTCAACTATTCCACTTTGACAATAACATGCAACGCCATATAAATGTTTAAGTCTATTTAATTATTTATAAATGCCATGAATAGATTAGGTTCAAAGATGAGTCGAATTATTCGAGAATTACTGATTGATACTCATAGTTTCTTGAAGAAATTTATTACAATGTGTATTTCTTTATGTGTAAGTGACAGATGGGGTAATGTGCAAGTCTATCCATGAATATAATAGGTTCAAAGGAGATTCGAATCTTTCGAAAATGACGGATCTGATTGTTGCTTCTATTTCAAATTTTTTTCATTTTATTTCCTTATAAAACTGTAGTAAACTATATTTTCCTCATCTATAATCATCCTCATCCATTTCTTATTTTCATCTGTTCCTGCTAGCCTGGTTGGAGGACAATCTTTATAGATTTTAGCTAAATCATATATGTTGTGTCAGATGACTATTTGTGTGTGCGCGCGCACATGCCAAATATGTCCGAGCATCAATGAACTCTTGTATCTTTTATTTCCAGTTTATTGTCTATTGATAATTAAAAATGTGTCGTGATAGTTCCCGTATATTCTTAGTCAACTTTCTCACTGGCATGGTACCTTTTCCCTCCTTCCATACAAGACTATTCATTTGTCTGGTGAGCTTAAAGCTTTATTTATGGTATAGAGAACTCATTTCTGTATCGTAAGGAATATACTATTGGCAGTTACAACAAATTAGTGGCGCCTGCTTCATTTCCAGTGTCTAATTGGTTCAATCTAGAATAATTATTCACTTATTGACCTAATCAGATTCTCTACAAGTTCACATGCTGGTGAAGTATCAATGTCTAATTTTGTATTGCAACTTGTTAAATGGCAACGTCTGGTGTTAATGTTTGCTTATCTTTTATTTTATTGAGGTATGTATCTTGACGATCACCATCATAATCCAAGTCTTTTCACATAAATGGTATTCCACCATGTATCCAAGGAATGAAATAGAATATATTTCTCATTTTTCTCTCTACCCCCACCCATGCACGCACACACATACAAGCTCCAAAACTTTTTATAGAAACTATGGTTATCTGATTCTCCTTCGATTAAATTTTCTAAGTATGCTATATATTTAAGCGAAAGTTTTCTTTGCATCCCATAGTTATTATATCGTGCAGGCTAAGATCCACGAGATGATAACCTCCGAAACTAAAGCAGCACAGAACAATGGATCTGCTGAATATCCCTGGATGGTTGATGGCGCTGGCCTGCCTCCTAATGCTTCTGAAGTTCTTCCTAGAATGGTAATTCTATTCATGTATATGTTTTTTTAATCCTTTTCTGGAACCAGGCTTTCCCTGCTAACATATTCTTTTCTTCTTGTGCTATTATATATGAACTGCAATTAATGTATAGCTGGTGTTAACTTGTGTGTCTTTTGAAGTTGATTTCTAATTGGTTTCACCATTTTATATTTAGATGTGTTGAGATTTGATATATTTTAAATTTTGCTTCTAACGTTAACCAAATCCTTCCTGTTCAAAATGAAGGATAATAAATTAAAATGCAAATCGAATCTATTCAATTTGATTTATATCTTTCGAAGTGCTTAACAAATCAGAAATCATAGGAACCACATGTCTCATGCTGTTGCATATCCTAACCACTTAATAAATGTGCTCTAGTGCATATATTAGGTTTCACTTTGCGGATGTCACAGTGTGTTATAGTCACATGGTATTTATCTGCTTATACTGTAGAAAATATGTTGTTCTTCTTCACATCCCAATGACCTTAGTCGTTTTAAGTAATTACTTTGTTTACCGGTGGGACTTAGGGTGGCTTCATCGCTTGAGTAGCCGTGTAGCTAGTGGGACTTGAGTTGCAAATTTCGCCGTTAGGACTTCGATTGCAATATAGATCTTAAGGGAGCATTTCGCCGTATTTGGGGCGATGCGTATTATCGCCGTGTTTGGGGCAATGCGCCAGTTTAGGGATGTTCCGGTCTACTATCGCCGTGTTTAGGGCGATGCGATAGTTTAAGGACATTTCGGTCCATTATCGCCGTGTTTGGGGCGAAATGCTAGTTTAGGGACGTTCCGGTCCATTATCGCCATGTTTGAGGCGACGCGCTGTGTTTGAGGCGACGCACTAGTTTAGAGATGTTTCGGTCCACCATCGCCGTGTTTGGAGTGAAATTCTAGTTTAGGGACATTTCGGTCTATAATTTATCATTAGGTCGGGGAGTTGCATAACTCATCCCTTCCAACTCTTCTTTGCTGAGGCGCTGCTGCCTGGCCTTTGTTTGCATAGACACCTCAAGCTATTTTCACTCTTTTGCACTACTTATTTTAACATCGCAGCAATCAGGTTGTTTTTGCGGGAAATACCGGGCACTTTTCACGGCATCTGCTCCCTGCTCATCAATGTCGTTTTCTGACGCTGACGGAGTATCTTCTTCGTATATGAAAGAATGAGATATCACGTCCTCCTTCTGTTGAGACTACTTCTTCCTTGGAAGAATAAACTTGACTTGAGGGTTTCCCCTCTCATCATCTGATTCGGAGTGGAACATGGATTCCACATCCCTTCCATGGTTTTTGGTTCAAGTGGGCTATTCCACTTAATTGCAGGACCCGTTTTATAAGCCCTTGATATCCTTTTTGTTCTTTGAAGAAAGGGCCATCTCACGTAGAGATTCTTCCGCCAGTGAGGCATATGCCCCCTGTTTATATTTCGGGGGGAGCGAGTACCCACACTGTCGTTATTTTGGCGACATGTTGCTTTAGAGCTGCTCATTTTTGAAGAGCGTTGGCGACAAACGCCACATTGCCATTACTTTTCATTCATCTTCATCGGATGAGTGAGGATCTTGGCCCATCTGATCCAAACGAGCCATTTTATCCATGAGCTCTTGAAAGGTCGTCGGCTTGAAGAGGGCCATATATGAGAACACCTTTGAATTCGGATGAAGGGTGGCCATGAACATTCCTACGGCTGTAGCTTCGTTGATGCGTTGCTCGCATTTTGACCAGAGATTTCTCTACCGGTAACATATTGAACCCATACCTCATTCGGTCCAATCATCTCGTTGACCAATACAGTCACGGTAGTGTGTTTATTTACACTAGCGAATCTCCGACAGAAGAGTATCCATCTCATCGAAGGTCTTTACGGAATCATTTGGGAGTTCCGCGTATCATTCAAAGGCAATACCCGCCAGACTGCTGACGAACTGTCGGAGGAGCAGTATATCATTCCCTCCTGTATTGCCGCACATGGATTTAAGTCACGCGATGCGTTGGTGAGGATTCCCGGTTCCTTTGTATATGTGGAACGTCGTAAGTATGTGTAGGGTGTTTTTCGTCACCCCATTGAGATGGGAATACGCGCGCGCTTATCAGGCGCAGTACAGATTTCTCCTGCCTAGAATAGGCTGGGGTTTATTGATTGTGCGGATCCGAATCTCCAGCAGCCGCGAACTAAACCGCCGTTAATTATTCCTCGTCTTTGGAGCGAGAGAACCTCCGATTGACAGGTCAAACAAGTCATGCGAACTCAATGTGCAGTATTGTGTTTATATATTAAAAAGGGGAAGAATAGCATCCAAAAGACGCGTGGGTGTCAGCGTCTCACGTGCCTAGCACGCGGGCGCTGTGCGCTGGCGCCTCACGCGCTTGGCGCGTGGGCGCTACGCGCTGGGCGCCAGCGCTCCACGTGCTTGGCACGCGGGCGCTGGGTGTCAGCAGGAAAAGGGACTTGATCCCTGCACTGGGAGCTGTGCTCCCGATTTGACTTATGGAGTTGAACTCCTGACAGAGAGGACAAGTGGGCTTAGCCCCTGCACTGAGAGTTGTACTCCCAAAAAGAAAGATTTATTATTTTGTGTGTGTGTGTATATATATATTTGTGGAGTTAAACGCCTAAGATATTTTTGGAGCTGATGAAAGGGGCTTCTCCCTTGAGCCCTGGGTCTTTCCAAGATGGGATTTTTGGAGATGAGTCTCCTTCCTCTCGGTTGGCCGGATTTTGGAGAAAGGGGGTGAGATTTAACAATCTCCCATTTTTGAGATCTGATGGAAGATCTGAGCTCCCTTTGTGGGTTTTGTGGTGAAAAACTATTTAATTTTGGAAAAGAAAGAGTAAAACTCTTGATTTAATTAAAAAAAGGGAAGAAGGTTTAGAACCTTGAGGAAGGAGAATGAGACACAAAGAACCCTAGATTTTGAGGGGAATGAAAAGTTTTTTTTATTTCATTATCATGTTTCCTTATATAGGCTTACAAATTTACATATAGCCCCTTGGGCTTTACAAAATGGCATTTTGCCCATTCCATGCCTCATGTGTTCATTTCTTTTGCACATGAGCCATGAGCTTAAAAACTTTGGTTTTATGCCCATTTTCCTTACATTCATGCATAAAAAATTATATCAAAATTATTTATTACATGATTTCATTTTGGCGTGGGGAAGGCCGGCCGCGAGGCTCGACTTGGGCATGGGCCCACTTGACCTGGGCTTGGGCCCACTTATTTGGGGCTGACTTTGACTTTAACTTGGTCAACCAGGGTGTAATTTTCGACCCCTACAAAGTGCCCCTCATCAATAAATGCACACCGCACATGAGTTGTGTGCATGAAATTGATCGATCTTGGAGTTGGACTTCAAGGTGAAACATCCTTTCGGGGGCGGAGTATCATTCCGGGAGCATAATTCCGGGGATCAGAGCATAATTCCGATTTGCGGTGCATGATTACGGAGATCGGAGCATAATTCCGAAGAGCGGAATATGATTCCAGGGATCGGAGCATAATTCCAAAGAGCGGGGCATCATTCCAGGGATCGGCAGACATTCTGACCGAAGCATAATTTCGATACAGATGTTGATTTTCAGGCGAAGCATAATTTCGACAGGGAAGGCAGATGCTCCGAAGCGAAGCATAATTTCGACACGGAGTACGTTCTGAGATGAAGCATAATTCTGACGCAGAGCTTGTTGGTCGACTTGATTTCGAGGCGGAGCTTAATTCCGACGGGGAGGTCGCTTGTTGACTTGATTTCAAGACGGAGCATAATTCTGACTGGGAGGTCGCTGGTTGACTTGTCCCCGGCACGGAGTGTCTGTGGTCTACGTTTCCCCGGCACGGAGCGTCACTGGTTTTGATGCAGAGGCTGATTCCCAAGCGAAGCATAATTCCGATAGGGAAGCTAGATACTCCGAGGCGAAACATGATTTCGACACGGGGGACATTCTAAGACGTAACATGATTCCGCCGCAGAGGTTGTTGGTTTGATTTGATTTGGGTTGACATCGGCATCGCTAGACTGGAACATGGTACCAGGAGCGAATCATCTGCCATGAGAGGATTTGGGGATTTTGGTTTTGGTTTGGCGTCATCATCGCTACACTGGAATATGGTACCAGGAGCGAATCATCATTTGCCATAAGGAGATTTCGCTCGTTTCTAGTTTAACGACTTAGGGGTCATCTGTTCCCAGTTTAACGACTAAGAGATCATCTGTTCCCAGTTTAACGACTTAGAGATCATCTGTTCCAAGTTTAAAGACTTAGGGGGTCTATTAGATCGGAAGTTTGGAATTTTGGGGTTAGGGTCGGCATCAGCGTTGCTAACACTGAAGCACAGGTGCCAGGAGCAATTCATCATTTGCCTTTTCCTGTTGGGAAGCGATGGCTTAAGAAACAAGTTTAGATCCCTATCACCTAAGACTTTTCAATTTTATGAGCCGTAAGGGTCCCATAAAAGCATTTTCTCCCTACGAGTCGAAAAGATCTCGTAGATGTATTTTTTCTTAGGAGTCGTGAGGACTCCCAAGTGTGTTTTCCCTTCCTGAGTCGTAAGGATCCCGCAAAGGTGTTTTCTTACAAGTCGAGAGGATCTCGTAAGTTTATTCTCAAGTATCGTGAGGACACATGAGTGGGTCTTCCCAAATGGAGCATAATTCTGAGGGCGGAGACCGTCTGCGTGGCTGGTGATTGTGGTAGGGTATGGATATGATGAGAATTATTTGAGCCCGTGGATCGTATACGGTAGCCAGTTTGGGGACCAACCGTAGGGCTGGGAGAATTTTAAGACTTTGTTGGTGTCTGCATCGCTGCACTGGAATATGGTATCAGGAGCGACTCATCATTCGCCGTCTGGGGATTTGGGTTTTGGTTGGCGTCTGCATCGCTGCACTGGAATATGGTACCAGGAGCGAATCATCATTCGCCATCGGGAATTTAGGGATTTGGGATTTGGTTGGCGTCTGCATCGCTGCACTGGAATATGATACCAAGAGCGACTCATCATTCGCCGTTGGGAATTTAGGGATTTGGAATTTGGTTGGCGTCTGTATCACTGCACTGGAATATGGTACCAGGAGCGACCCATCATTCGCCATTTTTTTTACCGCGATTGCTCTATCATTTTAGCTTTTCTTATAGCGAAGGTCGCGATTATCCTATCATTTCGGCTATTCATTCGCGGTTTTCCTATCATTTCGGCTTTATTTTTCATCTTTATTTTACTCGCTGATTTTTATTGCTAACTGCCCCGTCATTTCGTTTTATTTATTTATTTATTTTTACGCTGATTTTTATTGCGAGTTGCACCATTATTTCGGCTTTTTATTTATTTTTATTTTTGTTTTATTTACACATTTTTACATCCCAAGTTTAACGACTTAGAGGTCGACTGTTCCCAGTTTAACGACGTGGTGGTCATCGTTCCCAGTTTAACGACGTGGTGGTCAATCGTTCCTAGTTTAACGACGTGGTGGTCAGCTAAGAGCAGCAGATTCCCAAAGGGCTTCGGTTTCCATTTGTATGAAATTGGCGGTCGCAGCTTGACTGTTTATCAACACGCCTTTAGATAGTTCTATTTCTCCTACCTTGTATTGCTTTTCGACCCAGTCTTTGAAGACGATAAGTCCTCAATGGCATGACCTATCACTCTGTGATAGGGGCAGTATTTAGGGTCGTTGGTCATATTCTCTTCTTGCGGTCTCTTTGATTCTGGCAATTGTACACCGTTTCTTAGGGTATCTTTGAATATTTTACGGACTTTGTCCCTTCTGAAGGAATATAGACCTTATCCAGCTTCTTTTTCAGTGGAGATTCTCCTCCCTTTCCGAATACTGGCTTCCGAGGCTGGCTGGCATTAGGCCCGCTCATCTCTCGCTTATTTCGGTTAGCTGAAGCGTTAAAAGATTCAGCATCGTCGGAATTTTCGCCTTTGCGATTATCGTCCTTTCGGTTTCTCCAGGACCTATTGTTATTTTGGGAATCAGAGGAAGACTCCTGCTTTGAGCGCTCCAACATCTGGACTTTCCTGGTCAGCTTTTGAAATGTTTTGAGACCCGCAGTGCATAGAAATGGAGCCATCCAATTGTTGAGATTTCCGACAAGGAGGCTGACAGATTGGTCCTGCTCTATTGACGGTTTATATTTAACGGAGAGATTGCGCCATCGGGTAATAAAATCCGTGCTGTTTTCGTTGTTCTTTGGCTTGGTCTTTACGAGGTCGGCAATGGTGATCTTATCGTTGACACTCATGAACCTTTGTCGGAACATAGATTCCATTTGGACGAAAGTAGTAACAGAACCATCCGGTATGCTCGCGTACCAGTCGAAAGCGACATCGGTCAAGCTATTAACGAACTGGCGGAGGAGAAGCGCATCATTGCCTTCGGTATTCCCGCATGAGGCTTTAAAGTGGGCAATGTGCTGATTCGCATTTCCCGTCCCATCAAATCTTCCGAACTTGGGGATGACATAGCCACTAGGAAATTCTACCAGATCATACTGAGCAGGATATGGTCTTCCGCTACTGCTGACATCTTTTTGCGCGTCGGCTTCGGCTACTAATGTTTTGACTTTGTTGGCAACCAAATCCATGATTTGAACTTGAGTTAGCGGGTTGCTGTCATCGGTAACTAAGATATTTCCCGATACAAGATGCGACTGATTTTCATGCGGTCCCCCCACCTTTGGATTTGAGGGAATAGACGTCAGCTGTCTCGGGACACCGTTTCTCGGTTTATGAGCAGAACTCTGCGCTTGATTGGGCGACTGAGAGGCAACATGGGCCGTGAGCTGCATTACGATATTCGTCAAGTCGTCAATTTTTTAGTAGAGCTTGGCTATCTCTTTGTCTTTACTTCTAAGCTATTTTCGGAGCTCTTGGAGAAGTTGATGCTCTGCGTTCTTGGGACGGAAGATTGGCTCATCTTCGCTTTCCGAGCCCGACTCCTCATGAATTGAGGGATCTCTCTGTTTATCAGCCTCACTGGAAGGATTTTCATTACCTCCCAAAGGATGCTAGTCTTCGGAAGTGGCAACCACATTCATACCGGATTGAATCTGAGATGTGGTGGCCCCGTCTTTGTTCTTGCTGCGCGTGCCCACCATGTAGACAGTGTGGAACACATATCCATCCGTCTCTTTATCTTTTGCGGGGTAACCCTGTTCTTGGAATCTCATGAAGTTCAGCCTAGCATGAGTCCTAGCCCTTTTGTTGGCTCTATATCTGAGACTTTTCTGTCTTAGCTTCTCGATCTTGAGGGCTTGACGGGCATCCGTCATCCAGAAAACCATCGTGAGTCGATTGACGGGGAGCTTAGAGAAGGTACCCGATTGAGCAGTTGTCGGGAGTGCCGCTGGAGCTTGCCCGAGATGCCTTGTTGCTTTGTTGATGTTGATGGCCTTGCCCCCAGTTGGGGCCAAGGAAAATCTTTCAAGCACCGACTTGCGTTTGGGTAGTGGTGTCCTCGAGATCACCACCTTTTGCCTTTTGCCTTTCGAGGCCGGTTTATCCATCACCGGGGCTTGAGGAGCAGAGATGATGTTAGCTGGCATGAACATAATAAAGCCGAATGGTAGCGGCGGCTCGTCCCACTGTCGCCCGAGACTGGCCGGAAGGACCGTCCTGACTTCCATCTTCATCATGTAGGAGATGGGAGCTGTGTTGAGAGCTAAGCTTGCCCTTAAAGACATTTTGTTGCGTTAGAAGATTGCAATTGGAAACTTAACTTGCACAAGCAAACATGATTTCAGTACAGGAAATCGATATGTATATTGATTGAGTTCGTATGAACGTTTAACCCAAAATATGGGAGGAGAGATAAGGTTCCACCGGGCGTGCCAGAATCTGTAGGGTGTTTTTCGTCACCCCATTGAGATGGGAATACGCGCGCGTTTGTCAAGCGCAGTATAGATTCTCCCTGCCTAGGGTAAGCTGGGGTTTATTGATTGTGGGGATCCGAATCTCCGGCAACCGTGAACTAAGCTGCCGTTAATTACCCCTTGCCTTTGGAGCGAGGAAACCTCCGATTGACGGGTCAAACAGGTCATGCGAACTTAATGTGCAATGTTGTGTTTATATATAAAAAAGGAAAGACTAGCGTCCAAAGGACGCGTGGGTGCTAGCGCCTCACGTGCCTACGCGGGCGCTGTGCGCTGGCGCCTCACGCGCTTGGCGCGTAGGAGCTAAGCGCTAGGTGCTGGGCGCCAGCGCCCCACGTGCTTGGCATGCGGGCGCTGGGTTTCAGCAGGAAAATGGATTTGGTCCCTGCACTGGGAGCTGTGCTTCCGATTTGACTTATGGAGTTGAACTCCTGATAGAGAGGATAAGTGGGCTTAGCCCCTGCACTGGTCGTTGTACTCCCAAAAAGAAAGATTTATTATTTTGTGTGTGTGTGTATATTGAGGAGTTAAACTCCTAAGATATTTTTGGAGCTGATGAAAAGGGCTTCTCCTTTGAGCCCTGGATCTTCCAAAGATGTGATTTTTGGAGATGGGTCTCCTTCTTCCTCACGGTTGGCCGGATCTTGGAGAAAAGGGGTGAGATTTAACAATCTCCCCTTTTTGAGATCTGATGGAAGATCTGAGCTCCCTGTTGTGGATTTTGGGGGTGAAAAAACTATTTAATTTTGGAAAAGGAAGAGTAAAACTCTTGATTTAATTGAAAATGGGAATAATGTTTAGAATCTTGAGGAAGGAGGAGGCACAAAGAACCCTAGATTTTGAGGGAAATGAAAAGTTCATTTTTATTTCATTATCATGTTGCCTTATATAGGCTTACAAATTTACATATAGCCCCTTGGGCTTTACAAAATGGCATTTTGCCCATCCCATGCCTTATGTGCTCATTTCTTTTGCACATGAGCCATGGGCTTTACAAAAATTTGGCTTTATGCACATTTTCCTTACATTCATGCATAAAAAATTACATCAAAATTATTTATTACATGATTTCATTTTGGCATGGGGGAGGCCGGCCGCGAGGCTCGACTTGGGCATGGGCCCACTTGACCTGGGCTTGGGCCCGCTTATTTGGGGTTGACTTTAACTTTGACTTGGTCAACCGGGGTGTAATTTTCGACCCCAACAGTATGTATTCTGGCGGGTACTGTATTTTTGATCGTACCATACTGGATACGGTCGACCAGTCTTGATCGACCCATTTGCTGTTTTACTAGCATAGTGAGCTTTGATTTGCTGAGCGATGTATTCGTCGAGCTTTGCTTTTGGGATCATTTCCTCCTTAGTCGTTGATGAGGCTTGTAGTGGATTTGAAATGTCACTTTTGTCTTTAAGAGCGACTATCGGCGGTTCATCTGTCAGTGGTTCCGAATGGACTATCATTCCAGCCATATTCTGGATCAAGAGAGCCATTTGGTTCATTTTAGCGTACATTTCTGTTAGGAATATGTATGCCATAGAGGCCATTATTGTACATGTGATGTATATTATAGTGGATGCTTGGATATATATAGAGGACTTTCTTGCTAGACATGATAATATGCTATCTGGTTACTCTTTATCTTAACATGTTGACTTGTATTCTTTAGTGTCTTGCTTTCACATGTTGATAAAGCCCTTAGGATTTGTACTTGACTACCAGGATTATGATGAGATTGTTAGTTATATGTATGCCCTAGAGGCCATTACTGTACATACGATGTATATTGTAATGGATGCTTAGACATATATAGGGAGGACTTTCTTGCTCGACATGATAGTATGCTATCTGGTTGTACTTTATCTTAACATGTACTCTGATTGTCTCTATGTTACATGTTGATAAAGCCCTTAGGATATGTACTCGACTACTGGGACTATGATGAGATCATACTAGTGGGGCCACGGTAGTCGACGAGTACATACTATAATTGTTCCTAGTCGAGGGTGTATCGAGACAGGGCATCGATACACCAGAGTAGACTAGCGTATACGCATCTTGACCCATATGATGGGCGATGGATGATCTCATATCCATCGGTATTTGACATCAAGGATGGTGTACGGGTGCTCAGTGGAGACTGGGTACACTGGACGTATTCGCCGAGAACTCCTAGATGGTATTATACCTCACGTCAGATGGCAGTTCTCCGGTGACACTGGTACAGAGTAGTCTGTTGATCCGAGATCGTCATAGAGTCTTGTGTGATTCCCACTGTGCTTTGATTTCCATCATACCACGTCCAAGAGGGCGTGCAAAAAGGTGGCTTTTGGGTACAGTCCCGAATCACATGGAGGCAATGAGCGATAGGAGGGGATTCGTCTCTCCCGGTGTAGGGAGTTGATGTTGTGCTGTGTTCGATTAACTATAACCGGAAATCCCTGGCCAGGGTTGCTGAGATTTACTGGTAAGTGTTATCAGTAGTTTCTCGAACTGTTATAGACCTCATATCGACACGACTTATCAAGGTACTGGGGTATGACGTTTACCACCCCTAGGCGAGATATGCGACATATCAGACGACGAGACCGGACTGTACGGGAGTGTTACTGTTTGGATTCACAGGAGAATGTACAGGCTTGCTTGTTGATCTTCTGAGCGCTCAATACCTGGGTAGCTGTTACGTTTAGCTGACCGCTTGCAGCTTGTGGGTGTTTGATATGATCATCACCTACTGCCGGTGTATTGACGATTCTTTAGAGTCCTACACAGAGATTTCTTGACTCATGCAAAACGGAGTAGGGGCATGTAAGTGATATGTGCGGGACCGAGGATAATGCGATATGAGATACCGTATTCTATTCTCGTGATATTTGATATCAGCCGAGTCATCGGATCAAGTGTTGATCGATGAATCGGTACGGATAAATGTTAGTCGGTTATATGCGATATAGCCGGATTGTCGGATAAGTGTTGATTCGATAATTTAATGTATAATAATATATATGATATATTAAATTACATTAACTAATATTAGCTCATTAAAAGATTCTTTTTCTCATTCGGGTAATATATTGATATATATGCGATATATGTTAATTGTATTATTTTATTTTGTTACGATAAATATTATATATGTGATATATAATATTGTAACATGATATGATAACTAATGCAACATGTTTAGTGGAGTTTAAACATGATTAAGGTTTGGATTAGGGTTAAGACTTCTAGTAGATTCTAGAAGGTTTCTTTTTGTCATGATAAAGATATTTGTGTTGATATTTATCTATGACTCATACTTAACCTAAACCCTAGCCCTTGGTTAATTCTCTACAATGGTTTAGTCAACCATGGTTGCATTATTCATCATATTAATCCTTTCATTATTCATCACAAATGAAATGGATCACTATTCTTCTTCTTCGTCCTCTTTTGCAAAGCTTTCTTGCTTTGATTTGGTGATGAAAAATAAGTGAGAATAAGAAAACAAATGAGAGCAAAAATCCTATCTCATCATTCTCATCTATCCTTGTCCTTTAGATGAGAGTGTTCACTTCATATTATGAGTGTTAGCTTGTGTTAACGAAACTTCAAGGTAGATCATTTTTGTATCGAAGATCGGAAGCAAGACAACATCTTTCTCTTCGTGGAACCTCTCGAGAGTCCGGAACACGATGATCGCTGCGAAGGGACCTCAACACGGAGCTTAAGAAGTGAAGGACCGGATCTATAAAGGTTGTAATCCCTCTCACTTAGTGTTAAAGAGTTTAACATGCTTGTTTTCGCCTAAACCCTAGTTTAAAGATCCGGCTTTGGGTTGTTCGGCACGGCTAAAATTTTAATCGGGCATGGTTGATGCCTCGTAGACCCTTGTGCGCGTGCCTAGCAACCCTACGGAGATCATACTAGTGGGGCCAGGGTGGTCCAAAAGTACATCCTTTAATCAGTTCCTAGTCGAGCGAATATCGAGACTAGGGCATCGATATTCTAGAGTAGACTAGTATGTACGTTTCTTGTCCCTTAGAGGGCGATGGTTGTGTAAGTCCACGTTACCCGTCCCCGGTTCTTTGGGGTTGCGGAAATGATGAAAAACGATTTTTTCTAGGGTGGTAATATGGACTCAAAATTCGGATCTTTGTTAAACAACTATCTAACAACCTAACTAGGAGTTTTACCTACTCGGTTAGGGGGTTATATCTTAACTTGAACTCCTTCGTCTTCAACTCCTTGCGGTGGTCGGATCGGCCTCACCTCGTCGTCTCCTCGCGCCGAAGATGGATCCACCCGAAAGCTTCTACCTTTGGCTTCACTTCAAACTAGAAGAAACTAGAACACTTGGCTTGCTAGACCTTGTGAACTAGGATGAGTAGAGAAGTGTAATGGGTTTTGATCTCTATGGTTCTTGCTTCTCAACACATGAGACAATAGAACCATGAAGTAGAGAGATAGCAAGAGGAAGAGGGAGAGCTCAAGCATGAGAGAGAAAGGAAATGAAAGAATGAGCAAGACTTTTGCCATCCAAGCTCTCATAATCCAAAATTATCACAACACATAATAATAATTGAGTATTATGTGATGGTTGTTATCATATCAAATGGCAATATTATTTCATGCATTAAATGCAATGTGTGAACAAATAAGCAAGCAAAGTTCAATGCCATGAAATGATAGTCATTGTCATGATGGTGGTCAACAAGTCCAACCTAGTCAACCGGTCAACAATGTCAACAAGTCAACAAAGTCAACCTTTCAACCCAACCATATCACAATAATACTTAATTAATATTATTGTTAATCATATTTCTAATTCTCATTAGGGTTTAGCAAAAGTCAACAGTCAACAACCCTAATGAGAATCCTCTGTCTCTGTCAACCGTGCATACACACCCGCATCCGCGTTCCGAGGAACACGAATACAACCGAGATAAAACCAATCCCAAAACGTATACTAGGATCTGGCTTAAACCAAAGCCCGCTAATGATAAACTGCCCGGACACTAAACGTGCACAAGTGCACGGATGTGACCGAACCCTGTCGCAAAACTATGCGACCTCTACTCTTTTGCCTAAAGGCGAATAGCTCTCTGTGTAGGACTCTAAAGACTCGATACTACGCTGGCAGTGGGTTTAACCACAGACTGCAAGCGGCACTAGCTGTGCGTAACGGCCCCCAGGTAGATGCCGATAAGAAGACGGACGAGGTGAAACCCATCTGAACTCCTACCGAGCCTGAATGTGACAGTCTCCGTACAGTCCTGTCTGTTCGTCTGAGAATATCGAATGGCGGGCCTAGGGGGCGGTAAACGTCAGTCCCCTAATAGCGGTACAAGTCGTGTCGGAGTGTAGCCCAAAACACCCTGAGATAACACTGGAAACCTACCAGTATATCTCGCTTGCCCTGGTCAGGGACGACTATGTGTAATGGCTTTCCATGACACAGCGCGATATCAACTCCCAATACCGGGAGAGACGAATCCTGTCTAACCGTCATTGCCTCCAAGTGCTTCGGGGCTGCACCCAACTACTACCTGTTTGCACGACTCCTTTGAGCCGTGGTAGGGTAGTAATCAAAGTACAGTGGGAACATACTCGAGGCGAAGTGACAGCGTCAAGTCAGCGGACTAAGCTGTACTCATGTCATCTGGGAACTGATAATTGACGATAGGTATAGTACCAACCAATCAGTTCCCGACGAGTCCTGTCCAGTGTACTCGTAACTTAACGAGCATCCGCATACTATCTCAAGTACGACGTACTGACGGCTGTGGGACAGACCGTCTCCCCCGCTGGGATGAGAAGCACATACACTAGTCTACTCCGGAGTATCGATGTCCTGTCTCGATAGTCCTACGACTAGAGACCTGTATAAGGATGTGCTTATGGATTACCCAGCCCTTACGAATGTGACTGCCATCACAACACTGGTAATCAAGCAAAGATCCTAAGGGCTCCACTAATGTGTATAGGTGATAAAAGAAACACATGTACACATTAAAGTAGAAACAAACCAAGTAGCATACTACCATTTTGAGCAAGATTGTCTATACAACTGTGAATATCCTAAGCTTCCATTAAGTAATATACAAACTAGTATGATACAGTAATAGTCTCTAGGGCATATACACTAACAATCTCCCACTTGCACTAAGGCCATGTACTGGCGTATCGAAGACCTATCATCTCGATCAGCCGCTCGAACTGAGTCTGGGGTAAGGCCTTCGTGAGTGGATTAGCAGTGTTATCTTCCGTAGTAACTCTCCGAACCTCGATTTCCTGGCGACCCACGATCTCCCTGATCAGATGATACCGCCTCAAGATGTGTCTGGACTTCTAATGGGACCTGAGTTCCTTCGCTAAAGCTATAGCCCCGTTGTTGTCGCAATACAGAGGTATTGGATCAACAATGGACGGAACCACCTGAAGTTCCGTTAAGAACTTCTTCATCCAGACGGCTTCTTTTGCGGCATCTGCAGCAGCGATATATTCCGCTTCCATCGTCGAGTCAGCAACGGTTTCCTGTTTGGAACTCTTCCAACACACCGCCCCTCCATTGAGGGTAAAGACATAACCCGACATGGACTTGGAATCATCCTTGTCACTTTGGAAGCTGGAGTCAGCAAAGGCCTCGATCTGGAGGTCTTTTCCGCCATACACCAAGAACATCTCTTTAGTCCTTCTCAGGTACTTGAGAATGTTTTTTACCGCTATCCAGTGCTTCTTCCCAAGGTTTGACTGATACCGGCTTACCACACTCAGTGCATAAGCTACATCTGGTCTGGTACACAACATCGCATACATTATAGAGCCTACCGCAGAAGCGTAGGGTATAATAGACATGCGACCCCTTTCCAAATCAGTCTTGGGAGACATCTCTTTGGAGAGGGTGATCCCGTGACAAGCCGGTAGATTACCGCGTTTGGAATCTTCCATACTGAATCTTTTCAGTATGGTGTCGATGTACCTGGACTGTGAAAGTCCTAATATCCTCTTGGATCTGTCACGATAGATCCGGATCCCCAGAATGTAAGACGCATCACCCAGGTATTTCATGGAGAACCTGTGTGACAAGAACCCTTTGACAGATTGTAGCATAGGAATGTCATTTCCTATTAAGAGAATGCCATCCACGTATAAAACGAGGAATACGACAGTTCTTGCTATAAATCTACTATAGATACATGGTTCATCTGGATTTTTGATAAAGCCAAATTCTTTGACCGTCTCATCAAAACAGATGTTCCAACTCCGCGATGCCTGCTTTAGTCTATAGATGGACTTAAGTAAGTTGTACACCTTTCCGCTGCTCCCACTCTGAATGAAACCCTCTGGCTGGTCCATATAGACACACTGCTCTAAATTTCCATTTAGAAAAGCAGTCTTTACGTCCATCTGCCAAATCTCATAATCGTGGAAGGCAGCAATGGCAAGAAGGATCCGAATGGATTTCAGCATAGCCACTGGAGAAAAGGTTTCGTCATAGTCCAAACCAGGTCTTTGACGAAAACCCTTTGCAACAAGTCTAGTCTTATAGGTCTCAACCTGTCCATCTACACCAATCTTCCTTTTGAAGATCCACTTACATCCTACGGGTTTTACCCCATCTGGAGCAACGTCCAACGTCCATACTTTGTTGGTGTACATGGACTCCATTTCGGTCCACATTGCATCCAGCCATTTTACCGAGTCAACGCTCTGAATGGCCTGCTGAAAGCTAGTCGGCTCATCACTATCAATGATGCAATCCTCTCTATCCCCGTCTATAAGAAAACCGTAATATCTTTCGGGAGGATGAGACTGCCTACTACTCCTGCGGAGCGGCGCAGGAATGTCCCGTTCTTTCGAACCCTCAGGTTCTACTAAGATTTCAGTAATAGCTCGTGGTTCTGGAATTTCTTCCAGTTCTATTGCGCTCCCACTTATCTGATTTTCCAAAAACTCAGTTTCCAAGAAGTGGGCATGACGAGAAACAAAACCCTTTTGTTCCTCTTCGCAATAGAAGAAATATCCCTTGGAGTTCTTTGGATATCCCACAAACTTGCACTGTACTGAGCGTGCCTCGAGTTTGTCCGCATGCTGCTTTTTGACAAAAGCTGGACATCCCCATGTCTTAATGTGCTTAAGATAGGGTTTCTTCCCACACCACATCTGATATGGTGTGGTAGGCACAGTCTTAGTCGGAACTCGGTTCAAAAGGTATGCAGCTGATTCTAGTGCATATCCCCAGAATGATCGCGGTAACTCAGCGTTATTCATCATGGAACGTACCATATGCAATAGGGTCCGGTTTCGTCTCTCCGATACACCGTTATGTTGCGGAGTGTACGGAGGAGTAAGTTGAGAGAGAATTCCATTCTCTTTTAGGTAATCCAGGAACTCGGCACTCAAGTATTCACCACCTCGATCAGATCTCAGTGTCTTGATACTTTTGCCGGTTTGTTTTTCTACTTCATTCTTATATTCCTGGAATTTTCCAAAGGCTTCGGATTTATGTTTCATTAAGAAGACATATCCGTACCTTGAAAAGTCATCCGTAAAACTAATGAAGTAAGAATAACCGCTTCGCGCATGTGTAGACATTGGACCGCACACGTCGCTGTGTACGAATCCCAAGAGCCCGCTCGCTCTTACTCCGTGTCCAGTGAACGGAGTCTTTGTCATCTTTCCTTTGAGACAGGATTAACAAGTTGTATATGATTGATATTGGAACGGATCTAAATATCCTTCTGTATGTAACTTCGTCAACCTTCTCTCATTGATGTGACCCAGTCTACAATGCCATAAGAAAGCCTGATTAGTTTCCGGAGACTTTCTTTTGTGTGTATTCTGGACATTGAAAATATGTGGTTGGTTTAATACGTATATACCATTGCTTAATGTACCTGACCCAATCAGAACTTGATTAAGGTGAATGTTCACAACATTACTTACAAATGCAAATTCATAACCTTCTTTAGATAATAAAGATACAGAAATGATATTACAAATTGCATTGGGTACAAAATAGCAATTACGCAAAACCAAAACGTGTCCATCTGACAATCCCAGGTGATAGTCCCCCACGGACTCAGCATCCATGCCAGCTCCGTTTGCAACTCTGAGGGTCATATCACCTGCCTTCAAAACCCTACGCTTTCTCAGTGCCTGCAAAGAAATACAGATATGAGATCCTGATCCGGTATCCAATACCCAGGAAGTAGAGTTTATTGAAAGGCAGTTTTCAATAACATACACACCTGAAGCCGAAGCCACAACTTGCTTCGGATCCTGGTTTCTGGCCTTCCAAGCCATGCAATCTTTCTTCCAGTATCCCTTCTTATGACAATAGAAGCATTCTTCCTTTCCCACAAGCTGCCCCGCTGTCTTTGTTGCTTTTGCTTTTCCCTTCGTTTCCACTTTATTAACACCGCCCCTTTGTTTGGTGGGGGCTTTCTTCTTCTTTTCCTTTGCTTTCGCCTTGGACTTAGAAGAGAAAGATCCTCCTACAAATAAAGTGGATGTTTCCCTACCTTCTGTAGGGTGCCCTCTGCACTCCTCAGCATGTTGAGGAGCTCCGGAAGTTCAACTTCTTTTCCTTGCAAGTTGAAGTTCAGGATAAACAGGGCGTAAGTGGAAGGAAGGGACTGGAGAATCAAATCCGTATAGAGCTCGTTCTCTAACGTGGTCCCAAGGTCTGCGAGCTCCTCAATGAAGCCAATCATCTTAAGCACGTGTTCCGCTACCGATGATCCGATGGCCAACCTTGCCGAAAACAGCTTTTTCGACACTTCGTATATGGCGATACGAGATTGCTCTCCATACAGTTCTTTTGTATGGAGAAATATGGATTCGAGGTCCATATTCTCGTGTCTCCTCTGATGTTCATTGTCCATAGAGGCAAGCACGAGGCACTTGGCCTTCGCGCAATCGATCTCCCAAGTCTTACGGATTTCCTTATCCGCGACGCTGGAGGTGGGACCTGAGACAGGGGGAGCTTTGGTGGTAAGAAGATACCCCAGCTTTGTCGTAAGTGATTTCCATTTTGACATTCCTGAGCCAATCTTTGTAGTTTGGCCCTGTCAGTATGTTTTTATCTAGAAATAACTTAAGTCCGGTCATGACGATTGGTCGCTGCAATTAGGAGAGAGAAGAAATACTCAGCATGATGCTCTTGCAAGTTTAGAGTGGTTTTTAATTTGTCTAAACAGGATGGCTCCCACTGTTTCTCGAATCCCTCCTCAAACCAAAAAGGAGGAATTAGTCGGGATCAATCTTACCGTACAATACTTGCTTAACCGTTCAGCCAGGCCAGTGTCGGTACTTCGAGGGAGGTTTTCCAATGCTTTCGCGAAGTTCCTTAATTTAAGAACCTCTTTTCCCTGGGGGCATAGCCCCGCTAACACCTTTCTAGACACCTACTAGGTTTATAGCATTGATCGTTAAGTGAGAAATTTCCCGAGGAGTAGCATATACTCACAGTAGGATCGGGATCCAAATATCATCGCGTGACAAAACTGAAGGAATCCTACCAGAATCATCACACTTCAAATGGTATGCAGCGCTAGCAAGTTTCAGGTTCTTTTGAAACTCCCGATGTGGATTTTTGCCCCATGCTCTTATGACCTTGACTTTGGCCAACAAATCATAAGTCACATGTCAAGTTCTATCCGTCATTCTCCAGGTTAATTTGAACCCACCCGTACCTACCCTTGACTTTGGCCAACAAGGCAGTATGACTGTCCCAAACCAACGCATCTATCTATGCTGCACATGAATACCCAATAGCTACCAATCACTATGTCTTGACTTTGGCCAACAAACATAGCCTAAATACTATTGACTATCCATGTGAAACGACGGAGGGCTATGAATGGTTTTGGCGAAACCGTGAACGTAGTGAACTTGATATAATTGATGGAACGAGATAGCTTTTAAAAAGAATGGCTTAAGCTCCGCGTTTAAAAGTTGTTTTTGAAAAGAAACCGAGTGGTTTTGAAAGTATTTCAACGACTCTATTTTGGTTTATTTTCTTGCATTAATTTAATGCGTCCCATCATTTAATCCTACAATTGCAGAAAACAACGAAAATATGACGTACGCTTATGCCATCCGCATTTGCCACGGGGTCCCGTCATTACCCGTTAGGTTACTTAACTAACGACAGAGCGGGGGCTGGACTAGCGCGGATGCAAAACATAAGCAACGCCTATATAGATATCATATATAGATATATACATTCGTCACATGCAATGATAGCCATTCCAGATCACAGATGAACACATTGGATATACTAGGAATCCGCAATTCATACGAGCTTGTTACGAAAAGCGGATTACACGGTCGCGGTGAATAGCCAATACCCCACCCTAGACCCCTACGGATGCGGCAAACTACCCGCCAAATACCCGAAATGAAGCAACCTCCCTCAACAACGTGAGTAGGCCACTCGCCACTTCGAGATACCCGGTAGTTTGTGCACCCCCTCCATGGGTCTATCCTAGGAGCAAAAACAGTAAAAGAAATTATATAATGACGGGTACAACCTCATCCCGGTTGTGCGGCCATATAAATAATATTACATCAATTACAAATTACATGCATTGAAATAAAAGAAAACTCTCATCTTACAACCCCCGGCTATTCACCCGCGACAATCCAATAAATTCATATACACATACCATCAACATTACAGATCATAGATATGTATAATCCTCACTAATCGACGTATAGCGATTAGCAGACGTTCAATATATATATCACATCACAGATATATACCCGTTAGCTTAAGTCTTTAGAAGTTCGATCAAAATACGGATTTTTAAGCCCCAAAAACAAATTTTTCTTTCTGGAAAATCTGGGCAGAAAAATCATATTGTAAAATTCCCAAAACAACCCCAGAAACACACTGCATGAAAATTGTGCCACGGCCGAGTCAACTCGGCCGCGGATCCGCGGCGGGAGCATGCTCCGGCCGCGGTTCCGCGGCGCCGTGACCGAGTTAGTGGACCATTTTTCTTGCGTGGGGTTTAAAAAGCCTGAGCCGATTTTTAGTGTAAGATTTTTTAGTTTTTGAACAGAAAACAGAATCGGCAGAAACTTGATATTTCGGGCATGTTTCGCGACTTTTTCTCCGATCAAACTTCTAGTTACTTTGCTAACATGTTAGATAGTGTTTAACTAGGCTCTGATACCACTGTAAGTCCACGTTACTCGTCCCCGGTTCTTTGGGGTTGCGGAAATGATGAAAAACGATTTTTTCTAGGGTGGTAATATGGACTCAAAATTCGGATCTTTGTTAAACAACTATCTAACAACCTAACTAGGAGTTTTACCTACTCGGTTAGGGGGTTATACCTTAACTTGAACTCCTTCATCTTCAACTCTTTGCGGTGGTCGGATCGGCCTCACCTCGTTGTCTCCTCGCGCCGAAGATGGATCCACCCGAAAGCTTCTACCTTTGGCTTCATTTCAAACTAGAAGAAACTAGAACACTTGGCTTGCTAGACCTTGTGAACTAGGATGAGTAGAGAAGTGTAATGGGTTTTGATCTCTATGGTTCTTGCTTCTCAACACATGAGACAATAGAACCATGAAGTAGAGAGAGAGCAAGAGGAAGAGGGAGAGCTCAAGCAGGAGAGAGAAAGGAAATGAAAGAATGAGCAAGACTTTTGCCATCCAAGCTCTCATAATCCAAAATCATCATAACACATAATAATAATCGAGTATTATATGATGGTTGTTATCATATCAAATGGCAATATCATTTCATGCATTAAATGCAATGTGTGAACAAATAAGCAAGCAAAGGTCAACGCCATGAAATGATAGCCATTGTCATGATGGTGGTCAACAAGTCCAATCTAGTCAACCGGTCAACAATGTCAACTAGTCAACAAAGTCAACCTTTCAACCCAACCATGTCACAATAATACTTAATTAATATTATTGTTAATCATATTTCTAATTCTCATTAGGGTTTAGCAAAAGTCAACAGTTAACAACCCTAATGAGAATCCTCTGCCTCTGTCTTTGTCAACCGTGCATACACACCCGCATCCGCGTTCCGAGGAACACGAATACAACCGAGATAAAACCAATCCCAAAACGTACATTAGGATCTGGCTTAAACCAAAGCCCGCTAGTGATAACTGCCCGGACACTAAACGTGCACAAGTGCACGGATGTGACCGAACCCTGTCGCAAAACCATGCGACCTCTACTCTTTTGCCTAAAGGCGAATAGCTCTCTGTGTGGGACTCTAAAGACTCGACACTACGCTGGCAGTGGGTTTAACCACAGACCGCAAGCGGCACTAACTGTGCGTAACGGCCCCCAGGTAGATGCCGATAAGAAGACGGACGAGGTGAAACCCATCTGAACTCCTACTGAGCCTGAATGTGACAGTCTCCGTACAGTCCGGTCTGTTCGTCTGAGAATATCGCATGGCGGGCCTAGGGGGCGGTAAACGTCAATCCCTTAATAGCGGTACAAGTCGTGTCGGAGTGTAGCCCAAAGCACCCTGAGATAACACTGGAAACCTACCAGTATATCTCGCTTGCCCTGGTCAGGGACGACTATGTGTAATGGCTCTCCATGACACAGCGCGATATCAACTCCTTATACCGGGAAAGACGAATCCTGTCTAACCGTCACTGCCTCCAAGTGCTTCGGGACTGCACCCAACTACTACCTGTTTGCATGACTCCTTTGAGCCATGGTAGGGTAGTAATCAAAGTACAGTGGGAACACACTCGAGGCGAAGTGACAGTGTCAAGTCAGCGGACTAAGCTGTACTCATGTCACCTGGGAACTGATAACTGACGATAGGTATAGTACCAACCAATCAGCTCCCGACGAGTCCTGTCCAGTGTACTCGTAACCTAACGAGCACCCGCATACTATCTCAAGTACAACGTACTGACGGCTGTGGGACAGACCGTCTTCCCAGCTGGGATGAGAAGCGCATACGCTAGTCTACTCCGGAGTATCGATGTCCTGTCTCGATAGTCCTACGACTAGGGACCTGTATAAGGATATGCTTTTGGATTACCCAGCCCCTACGAGTGTGACTGCCATCACAACGCTGGTAATCAAGCAAAGATCCTAAGGGCTCCACTAATGTGTATAGATGATAAAAGAAACACATATACACATTAAAGTAGAAACAAACCAAGTAGCATACTACCATTTTGAGCAAGATTGTCTACACAACTGTGAATATCCTAAGTTTCCATTAAGTAATATACAAACTAGTATGATACAGTAATGGCCTCTAGGGCATATACACTAACAGGTTGATCCCACAACCATCGGTGTGTGGCATCAAAGATTGTACACAGGTGCTTATTAAAGAATGGGTACACTGAACATGACTCGCCGATGACTCCTAATTGGTAGTATACCTATCGTCAGATAGCACTTCTCTGGTGAAACTGGTACATGTTAGTCTGTAGACCCGATATCATTATAGAGTCTTGTGTGGCTCCCACCGTACTTTGATTTCCTCCTTACCACGCTCAAAGGAGACGTGCAAACAGGTGGATTTTGGGTACAGTCCTGAGCCATATGGAGGCAATGAGCGATAGGAGGGGTTTCGTCTCTCCCGGTATTGGGGGTTGATGTTGCGCTATGCTCGATTGGCTATAACCGGAAGTCCCTGGCCAGGGTTGCTGCTGAGATCCACTGATAAGAGTTATCAGTAGTTTCTCGAACCGTTATAGGCCAGACATCGACACGACTTATCACGTTACTGGGGTCTGACGTTTACCATCCCTGGACATGATATACGACATATCAGACGAAGAGACTGGACTATACGGTAGTGTTACTGATAGGCTTCATGGAGAGTATGGACAAGCTTGCTTGTTGATCTTCATATCGCTCAATACTCGGGTAGCCGTTACGTCCAGTTAGTACCGCTGACGGCTTGTAGGTGACTGATGTGATCATCGCCTACTGCTGGTGTATTGATGAGTCTTTAAAGTCCCACACAGAAGTTTCCTGGTTCAAGCGAAACGAAATAGGGCACATATGTTGATATGTGTGTGTGCCTGATTAAATACGAGTATGTGATGTCGTATTGTAATCTGACAGTTATCTGTTATCGGTTAGGTTATATGTGATATAACCAGATTATCGAATCAAGTGTTGATTTGATAATGTGATAAACGGATAAATCATATTAGTCGGTCATATGTGATATAACCGGATTATTAAATCAAGTGTTGATTTAATAATTTGATATAAATTATATTTGATATAATTATATGTTAACTAATATCATTAGCTCACTAATTGCTTTATTAATATATTTATATTAATGTATATTTGATATATATATATATATATATATATATATATATATATATATATATGAAGCATGGCATGCATTTTCTATTTTTTGAAAATAGAATAAAAAGGGGAAAATGGGGAGACTTTGCGAGCATGGTTGAAGGCATGGGCTTTATTGTTTGTTTATTCATCTTGACTCACTATTCAAGCATGGTTGCAATTTTATTTGCAATAATTCCATGCTTGAATGAGTGAGGGTCAAGGGTTTCCATACACAATTCATTCATTCTAACACTTAGCCATTTTTCTTTAGTTGCTCCCATATGCTCTCTAGCTTCTTCTTCATCCTCATTGTCATGGTTCAAGCTTCAACCCTCACATGTGATGTGAACCATGAAGCTTGAACACAAACTTGTGAGCTTTCATATCCCCTACTTCACCATCCTACACTTGACTAGCGATCGAGTGTAGCGTGTTTCCTACACCAAAGAGTTTAGTGTAGAGGTAGCTTGAGTTGGAAGGATTTCGCGTAGATCATCTTCGGCACGAAGGTCATCGGAGGAAGCTTGTCCAAAACCTCAAGTGGAGCCTAGTGGAGGCGCGGGACTACCACACGGAGCATATGAAGTGAATGACTCGATCTACGAGGGTATAGCCATCTTCTCTTCTCATAGTTTTTTTTTGATATCAAACTACAAACCCTAATCAACTAGTTAAAGATTTTGTTTAGTCTAGCTTACCACCTATAAAAATTTGAATTTGGCATGCTTGATGTCACTTGGATCTCATGGTGGTGCTAGGGTAGACTTTCAATTTCTGCCGCTTTTCATCTTTCTTTTGTGAGCGCACTTTAGGCAGTCAATATCCGACTCCTGCCCTGTTCTTTCTCCAGACGCGTCTTCGAGAATTTCCTTAGACGATGGATTAGCGAGTGCTGACGCCTAAGCAAGCATCTTCTGCAACTTTTCATGTTGCAGTTGAGATTTTGTCGGAGACCGAGTATTCGGTTCGTGACTAGCAGAAGTGTGACCTTCGTATTTGGTGTTCGCCATGTATATCGTGTGAACTACCATGCTCCCAGACTTGGGGCATCTAGAATCTTGACCCTTTGAGTTTGCTTCGGGCATTTGGATTTTATCAGGCCTCTCTTTTTTGTAAGAAGTCGCTTTGGTTTTAGGAGGAACCATTGTAGCAGGAACCGCTTTGGGATAAGTCCCCTTGTATTTGGAAAGGAAGTTGTCGCTGACGCTTAGGGGTAGGGCCGCGGATGACGACCGAATCCTTCACCTGCATCCATACTTTATATATGGACAAGGAAAGTTCTTTTAGGGAGCGAACTGGCTTCTGCTCTCCTTGGATCTCTGTGGTTTGCGAAGGCTTTTTCAATACTGCGATGCGAGAATTTTGCCTGACCTTTCGCAGCAGTTCAAACCTGTTCCCGGTTTGAAGAGTAGCATTCACCGTCAGAGTTGAAGCATGTGGAGTCAATACGGATGGAGAACTGTCCCTATCTTGTTTTGTTTGCTGAGTTTGCCCCCTGTTTTTCTTGAGAGTATGAATATTCTGCCCCCTGCATCGACCTTGGTCTTTGGGAAGAGCAGATCATATGAAGACCGATGCCGTCGGCGGAGCTGAAGCTTGGAGAGCCAGCCTGTGAAAGACAGACTTCTTCCGGGCTTCCACTTTTGGTGTTGAGGCACCGAGGATAAGAGATGGGAGCATAGACCCAAAAATAAGCCCATTGATTTCTTGAAGAGCCGGATTGCAGAGATTTGAGGCTGCAAGTGGCCCGTAGTTGACTCCACCAGATGTGACAGGGCCTGAGTTGCAGTGAGTGGAAGCGAACACCATTCTATATAAAGACGAAACGCCAAGTTCAGTATCCCATTACCCAAGGGCAACTATAAATATATATATTGCGATTATATGATCGCGAAAAAACACGACACACGAAATGTGGAGTGGAAAGAGGAAAAGGTCCCACCGGACGTGTCAGAATCTGTTTACCGCCGAAGACCGGACTGAGACGTTGGAGACGTCTAGCCTGAATTTGGGAGCATATGCTATTTGGAACATATCCATCCACCTTTCCGAAAATACCAAGTTGATTTATGACACTGTATATCGGAAGTTTGGATAGATGCTACCGATATAACGGACTTTATCAGGTTCCCTCTCATTTGTGAGGGGTTTTTGATTGTGGGGACGTTCTTCCCTGCAGACGCAAGCCCCTGCAGTTAATTACGTTACCGCATTGCGATAACAGCTTTCTTCTACTCTGGCAGTTCACTTCGTGTCGTGTGTTATTTTGTTTATTAAGGTTGCCTGTGGATTGTATACGGAGACTAATTTATGTTGTCACCCGTAGGGCGCGGATTAGTCCAAATCTGTATATTTTAGATTTGGGTTTGGTCAAGAATTTGTTTGAATAGGTCCATGTTGGTAGCTTGGTTTTCCAATGGGAATGAATTTAGGACACAGATCTCATATAAATGAGGTCCATCCGTTCATAGGATATTTGGGTTTGATCTAAAGATCGTTAGTCATATTTGAGGCTAAGATTGACTTAAAAATAAATGAGCATATGAGCTCAATTATTTTAAGGATATTTCGGTTCATTATCGCCGTATTTGGGACGAATATTAGTTTAAGGACATTTCGGTCCATCATTCATCTTGCGTGCATATGTATTTGTTACGTAGCGAAGTGAATGATGGTGACATGGAATGCGTCCAATTTGGGATGCGATCCGATTTGAGATGGGCACGTCAATTTGGAAGTATCATTCCTTGTCTTGATGAAATTTTATATCAAGTTGGGATGAGAAAAGAGTTGGTAGTCGGGACCCGCCACCTCTCTGAAGACGTTGAGGAATTACGACATATATTATAGGTGTGAAAAGATATACCCTTGAACCAAACCCGTATTTGAGGGAAGAGGTCATGGTGGACCTAAAAATCGTTAGTCATATTTGAGACTAAGATTAGCTTATGAGATATGGGATGGATATCATTTTGGATATCATCAATGAGAGATCATTATTCATATTTGAGATTAAGATCAGTTTAGAAATCACGAGCATATGGGCTCACTTGATTTAAAATCAAAGAGGAAGTTTAAGATTCACAGACTTAGCCAATTTGGGCTAAGATTGGGTTTTTGTATTACCCAGCATGGCTAAGCACTCAAATACATGGCGCTCACGTGTATTTTACGTGAGGCGCTGAAATAGTGCTAAACATTAGTCTTTTCTGGCGCTCACTTGTGTTTCACGTAAGACGCTGAGTTTTTAGCCTTAGGCGCTCACGTGCTTTTCACATGAGGCGCTGAGTTTTGGCGTTCACATGTATTTCAAGTGAGACACTGTCTTCTTAGAGATTTAATCTCTGTTGATATTTTCAAAGAGGTTAAACCTCTGTTAATGGTGTTTTGACCATTAAGGATCACCAAGATCACTATTTTGAGGATCTGGGATCAGACTCTTAAAGAACTAAGTTTTTGTTTATGAGGGAACTAAATTCCTGGGATCTAAAACTCTATCTTCTTCCTTTTCAACTTTATTCTTTCCTGAATTTTTTATTCTCAAGAACATGATTTTCCCGAAGAGAATTAAATTCTCAACTTGTGCAAGACTTGTCTTGTGGATCTCAGATCCAGAGAAAAAACTAAGTTCTTTGAGAAGAGTTAAACCCTTAGATATGTTATGATAGATAATTGAGATATTTTTATCTTTGTGGTTTCTTTACTTAGAGTTTTATAGGAGGAAGATTTTCTTCTTCGAAGAGAATTAAATTCTCTGTTGCCGAAATTTTTGGAGTGCCTTCTGTATTTATTTTTTTTACAGAAGCTTATTGGGGTTTTCCTCTATTTTTTCTTCTCTTCTCCCTCTTGATTTAATCTCTTAGCTCCTATTTATAGGAGAAGAGAAAAATCAAAATTTTGAGAAAATCTCTCATTGAGAGATCATGATTGATTTCATAATCAATCAAATTGATCTTAAAGATCAACCGGTGAATTTTATTCACCGTTGGATTTTTAATCTAAAAGCTCTCTATTTAACAGAGAAGATTTTTTATTTGTTTTAATAAGATTAGGAAAATATTTTCCTAAGATGGAATTTTATTCTATGATATGATCGTTGGGTGATTTTATAATCACCGTTGGATATTTGATCCAAGGGCCCTCTGTTTAACAGAGAAGATCTTTTTAGTTTGAGAAAGATCATGGAAATATTTCCCACATAGAATTTAATTCTATCAGATGGTTTAATTGGTGATATTTTATCCCAATTGAATTTTAAATCCAAGATTCTCTATTAGAGAAAGTTCTTTCCATATTAGAAAGATCATGGAAAATATTTTCCACATAGAATTTAATTCTATCAGATGAGAGCATTTTAAATTGGGATGCTCACGTGCTTTTCACATGAGCGCTGGCAAAAGAATGCGGCAAGAGAACTCACGTGTTTAACACGTGACCCTTAGTGTGGGTTTTAGCCTGTTTATTCTCAGCGCTCATATGCTTCGCATATGAGCGCTCATGTGTTTAACACGTGAGGCCAGTTTGGCCCTTAGTTATTTATCTTCAGCGCTTATATGCTTTGCATATAAGCGTCCACGTGTGAGGCCAAACTGTGAGAATTCTTTTCCTCATTCTTTTCTCACGCTTTCTTTTGTGAGGGAACAAATAGCTCTTAGCCAAAAAATTTTGGCGGGAACATACTTACCAAGTAATTTATTTCTGTTGTTGATTGTTTGAGTTTGACAGATAGCATGGAGCAAGTCAAATTATTTGCTGAATTTTGGGTAGGGAAGTAAACAGGACATTGCCATTTACCTACTGCCAAAAAGGGACAAGACAAATGAAATTTTGAATATAGGCAGTTTACACCTTACTCGTTTAGTTCTGTTGTCCTAGTCAAAAGTTTTGAGAACTAGTTGGAGAGCCATGCAGAATGTTTTGCTCGAGCTTATTAATTATTGTGATATCTTGCGTTATGGTAGATATATAAATTCCCTAGTCCTGGATAGTTGTGAGTAAATCAATAAAAGCTTTTCCATTGCAGAGAGCCTCCGGCACCTTTTTCAAGTTTTCAGAGTTGTAGTTGCTAAAATAAAGATATCATTTAATTTGCTTGTATTCTCTATATTTTCTTTGGATAACATTGAAAAGCTTTTTTGCCGTGAATAGATTAAATTGACAAAGAAGATAACTGCACAAGTGAAACTTCTTGCTAAAGATGAAGATGAAAAGGTTGCAATGACGAGCTCTTATGAGGTGCTACCTCCCTATGACCAAGCAAGGGCTCTCGGGAAAACAAATATTGATGTAGCACGCATTGCTGCAGGACTTCCTTGTGGCAGTGAAGGATTTCTCTTAATGTTTGCTCGATGGAAGAAACTGGAGAAGGACCTATACAACGAAAGGAAAGAGTATGTTACTATGATGGCTGTTTTAATAAACCATAAACTTTCACATATAAACCTTATTGTTGATTCTGATGCAGCCGATTTGATATTACACAAATTCCAGATGTTTATGATTCGTGCAAGTAAGAACCAAACTCAACTTTATGTCAATTTCTTGTATACCAGAATTCCTGCTACATTTTATTTTTCACCATGTTGTCAGATGGTTTATTAGGAAAAGATGAAATTTATATATGAATTTCTTTGGGCTAGATGCCCCAAAATTAGACAGTCAACTTTGTAAGTGGGGTCCCTCATCATTAAACACAACTTGCCAACTGGTCTAGTGAGTATTGTAGATCAACATAGAATTAGTAATTTGTGCATCTGGTCATTGTGTAAGTAATCATTACTTTGATTAACTGCTTAAATTATTTTAATTCCAGAAAGTAATTATTTGTTATATGCATTAGACAAGCCACATAAGATACAAGAACACTGAAAATAAAGAAATACCAGAAAGTTCTATATATGAAAAATCATATCACACTGTCCATCATTAAAAATTAAAGGTCTAGGAACTTGCAAAATGATCCAATAATGATTAATACAGGTTAACTTGTAAGTAACCTTTTGCAGCAGTAAAGGTTCTTGCAATCCCACTTGAAACTTTCAGGGACCACCGGAGCTTGGCTTGGAGACACACACACACACACACACACACACACACAAATCCGATGCATATGTTAGGTCTTTAAATCTTTTGATTTTTCATACACATATATTTGAGGGTAGGGTATATTTGAGGGTAGGGTGATCAACTTGAATGGATCGGATCTTTCAAATATGCCGTACACCGAGAGTTTCCGTTTTTAAAAAACGCAGACCGGTTTGCAATGGATCACTCCCATATATATATATATATATATATATATATATATATATATAAAGATTGGATAATATTACAATGTGGAATTAACACTATTCAAATCTGTTTCAGCCTACGGCATTGCATATATTTGAAAAACTTCACTAACTCTCGTTCCTTTTGTAGTTCTACAAGAGGCTGGGACTTGTTGCATTGAAAAGTTTCTTAATAAAATGATCAATTGCGTTTGGTTGGATAAAGACATCTTTAATATTATAACTAGAAGTCCTTAAATGATGTCATTAATCAACAAGATAAAAAATAGAAAAAATGACAAAATTCCAATAGTCAAAGTTGAGAATTGAAGATATCCACCTCATCTATCACAAAAGTCAAAAATAAGAAAATGAAAGGTCAATAACTCTCTCTCTCTCTCTCTCAATCTCAATCATTACACGATCTTTCTCATGCTCAAAACCCAAAAAGAGATATGCTTTATAAATTTATACATAAGCCCTTATATCTTTGTTATTTTGTTAACTTATAAATTTCTCAATTCTAATATTACCACTAACCGCATTCATTTAATTTAAATTTAGAAAAACTATAGATATCTTAAAAAAAATTCATGTAATGTTTAAGATAAAAAATTTACGCATGCCTTCCGTATATATGTTGCTCAAAATATACACACGTGCAAAATACTAGTTTTAATATACTTGAACAACACTTTAACTCTCCCAACCAAGACAACACCCTCAAACAAACGCAAAAAAAGGAAAAGGAAAAAAAGAAAATATGAAAACAAAAAGAAGGTAAAACAAGAAAACAAAAAGAAGATAAAGTTAAGTGTTTTGAGTGATAAGGTGGTTAATTAAGCCAATCGAATATCATTAAAATGATCTTAATGATTACACCCACTACCAGATACCAAAACAAACATAGTTTGAAATCCAAATACACATGATACAATCTAAAAATACAACAAAATACAACACTGGACCCTATCCAACGCCCAAAATGTTACTAAGGTCCCCTCGCTCATTCCTCCAGCTATGCTGTGGCCTACCCATCTATCGCCATGTCATCATAGTCGTCTCCGTCTCCCTCAACTTCGTCCGGTGGATCCTCCACTACATCCTCCCCATCTTGTTCTATCAAAGGCATCGTTTTCCTCATCTTCAATCTGGCGGCATCTAAAAGCATACACGACCAATTATGTACTGTAGCGGATATACAATATATAAGTGACCCAACATTTTTATATAAGAGATAAAGTTAAGTTCACTCCACCCAACCACTTATTATTAGAAATAATTTGGGGGGTATTTGGATGCAGTAGGGTCAGTTTGATTCAAATAAGTAGGATGGAGAGCTAAGCAAACATCTTTGCAGAAAATCCTTTTTGTTGCTCAAATATTGCTGACTACGTCTTCCTGCACATCATTAATTATCATTCCTATTCCCCTTATCGAATGGGAATTCCTGCACATTTTCTCTATCACTCATAGTCTCATACTTGCACCTCTCCTTTTGTTTTATACGTATACTTTAAATGCATCATTCGATCAAGATTTTCAGTCTAGCATTACAATTCCGTTGGTATAGTTACTTCTGATCATTATTCTTGTTCCACTCTTACCCGAAACACATTTTATGCAGCAAAATGTATCTTGTGTATCATATAAGATCTTCTCTCTCATTCTTTCCCATTTTCTTCGGATGGTATTTGTTACGACTTTTAGTGGTGATATCACGCCCATCAGAGTTTACATCTGAGGACATCATAAGGGCTGAGACCCAAATTTTAGATAAAAAATAAATGTTGGACTATTTTGCTTGCACATGGATCCTTACATCGACCCTCCTAATAAGTGTTATCGCCCGACTCTCATTGTCAACTATGAGCCTTTTACTCTCAAGCAACCACCCATCTTATTATGTTTGCTCTCCATTTCATTTCAACCATTGGATGAGAATAGAATTTGAACCCTGGGATTCTTATTTCCTGGTTGAAGCTGCCAATCTTGGCGCAATATCATGTCTTAATGGGAGAACGGGACCATGTAAAGGGGTTGACATGATGATTTTTTACAGGCTGAGTCAGAACCCGACCCGAGGCATAAGCTAATAGGTCTTAATTCAACTGCATGTACAATCTCATCTTTCTATAACCTTTTCTCAATAAGTGGGATAATATACTCAAATGGAAATATAGTTATATCTCTGGCTTTAGTTATCTATGCTGTGACACCAAATAGTGTATTCTTTTCCCAAATAAAAAATAAAAAATAAATAGTGCATGCATTGTGCAAAACATCCTAGTTTTGGTAGCATTATAGTGTTTTATAAATTGTTCCAAATCATATGAAGCTGATGCTATTGAACTGTAAAAAGTTTTACACCGAAGAGTTAGTAAACGCGTTGCGTCTGGTTATCAAGTAAAACAGCACTGTACCGAAAACAATGAATTGGATGCCGCTCTGTTTTTCATAGACCTGACCAGCTTGTCTCAGGTGGAGAATGCTGGTAGTCCCACTAAAGAGTTTAAAGTATCTTAGTTACTCTTTTATAGAAATGACAAATTGTTGGTTTCAGGAACCTTTTATTGCTGCTTAACTTTCTGGATCAACCTGAATAAATCTTATGGTCCAGGCGCAATTGTTTATTAGGTTGTTATTGTAATTTTAGCTAGTTAATTAATAATGAATAAAATATTTTATGTAATAAAGGAAAATAGTAGTATATTCTTGAGTTTTTTTGTTGTTTGAGCACAAAATTCGATTTATTATAAATTGAGCTTAATAAAACATCAATTAAAAGTATTAGGTTGCCATTGTAGCATCCTATACAAGAAAGAATGCATATGTTCTTTGTGCAGATTTTGGTAAAGGGGTAGTTCTCGAGTCGATCCTTAAACTCTTTAGAGATGTAGACATAATAATTCAAGTTTTCTTAGTATCCAGTCCCTCTTGGATTCTTGTACATCAGTTTTGTCACATCTATACCGTTGTATATAACTTTTTTCCATGTTAATTTCTTGGTAGATATGATCTCCTGCACAATGCACATCTCAATCTGGATGGTTTGGCTGAGCTCTTTAAAGCTGCTCAGGTATAAGAATTTTGTAGAATGTGGTTTTATGGTAAAATTATGGTTGGCTTGTTGCTAAGAATTTGTATCCCTTGTCAAGGTCAATAAGTTGTACCATAAAAGCCATTTTTTATTTGCGGGTATACATATATAGCAAGTAACTGAGTTCGTTGTTACTACTCTATGGACGTTATATTATGTACCCCATATATATGTGACCGTCCCTATTATGATTCATTTTCGAGAATATGCAAGGACATACGCCAAGGAGATTGATAATAGGTGGCTGCACATGCCAAGGGACCTATTTCAAATATCAAGTTTGTCGGACTGTTCATAATCAGGCGACCAACTGAGCTGTGCATTTGTTATAATGCTTACTCCAACAACTCTAGTTCACGACTTGCAGATATTAGTGGTTTGTGGAGGCATGCTTGTGATTCATGTGCGGCTTCTCGCTTTGTTGGATTTAATTAATTTTGCATTGTGGTGCTTCTTCCCCCCTTTGTAGCTTGTAGCCAATTAACCTTTCTTTGAAATAAATATATAAAATTAAGAAAGAAAAGAAAATTAAGTGAGATAATTGTTGGAACATATATCCTACAACACTTTAGTTTATTATGTTGTTTCTCTTAAGCATGTTCTATTACTTGATAAAGCAAATAATTACAAATTCAGTTTAGTGAAGTCCTATTGCACTATCATGTAAGAAATCAGGGTGACACGATGGTATATGCAGCTGCAAAAAATTTGATAATTTTTAAAATGGACGGTTTCAGATGATTGCGTTGTAGACTGCAGGAAGTTTGATGTTCTTTTTCTGAACCTTTGAAACATAGTGCCAAGTATGGAACATAAGTACAATCGGACAAGCACACTGCAGACCTTTAGATATGAGGGATTCCATTATCAACTAATGTTTGGTCTCAAATCAGGTACCATTATACATAACTTTTTTTGGTGTCCTAGACATGCATGTGCTTGGGTTGGTATGCCCAGCAAGGAAAGTATCAATGATGGTTATTCACTATAAAAAGATAAATCTGGCTATGGTTCCAAAGATCCTGATTGCAACTGTTTGCATGCGTGATACTTTTTGTGGATTATTAGACTCAAAGATCATGTGCATGCGTGATATCGTTTTATTGAAAATGAAAAATATATGGTAGAGATGAGATCCTTATATTCATCTAACAGTAAAGATCCTACCATATAATAGTATGGTACTCTTAATATTAATTTTTTTGCCTTGGCAATTATTTGCTGTTGATATTTGTGAAATGCCCCTTCCACTGCATCAGAACTCTGAAGTTGTGATGAGAGTTGAGGGAATATATTTTGTATTCTAACATGCCCCCGCAAGTGCCCCCACAAGGAAAAGGCCTTTCGGGCCGAAACCTGGGCTTTTGCGCAGTGGTATTTTAATTTAAATAAATCTACATTTAATATGCGTCCGGTGGTAATCGAACCTGGGTTGCTCTGATACCATCTGAAATGTCTCTTCCACTACACCAAGATTCTGAAGTTGTGATAGGGGTTGAGGGAATATATTTGATATTCTAACAATATTTAATATACTCCATGAAAGGTTAAAAGTGTCCCACTCCACTCAAGCTACTGTTTCACTATTCTAATTGTGGGGGAAGGTTCTCCAAATAGTCCCAAACATAGGGTTTTAGGTTTTAATGTAGATCGAAAAATGGACCGGCCATTTATGATTACAGAGCTGTCATGATAATCCGGTTCCTTGGTGCTTTTAATATTTTCCCCCCAAAGAAATCATGGTTTATTTTTTTATCTTCTAAAGATAATATCATGTGGTTCATAGTTGTCAGTAGGTTTAAACCCAATGTAAATCTGTCATTACTGAATATGCATTAGAAGGTTGCAACAGTTTTTTCTAATTTTTCAGGTGATGACATTGTCTAATGGGAACACAATACATATAATCTCAACGGGGGCACGAATGCAGTAAAGATGATATGAAATATGATATGATATGAAATGCAGTAAAGATGATATGAAATGCTTGTAATCAGTTTTGTGATTAGCTCAGGATGCATGTTTATTTAGATCTAACTTCTTCTGTTGTTAATACATATACTGCCTCCACTTGATTATTTAACTTATCAGCCAATTAAGAAGTTGTATTTTTTTCAGTTGCTTGCAGATGGTGTTATTCCTAACGAGTACGGTATTAATCCAAAGCATAAGCTCAAAATTGGTTCAAAGGTAACTTTGATTTCCCCTAGTCACATCTTTCTGAATCTTTGATTCCTATTTATACACTGTAGAAAGCTGGGCTCATGTAAGCATCGAGCTCTAAAACTATATGGATGATACTATTAGACACTTTAACTAAGGATCATCTCCCCTAATCACATCTTCCTTGTCAATCACATGTTTTATTTTTTATTTTTTATTTTTTATTGATCAAAATCACAATGTAAGAATTATTCAATTTAGAGTGATTGTGCAAATACCACATTGAACTTTCCCCAATCCTTCTGAAATTACTTTGTTAGTTGTGATATAGTCTTACTGATGTGTATGTGAGTGTGTGCGTGCATGTCACGGATGTGTCTGCACTCACATGCATGTACGCGCGTGCATGTGCATGCGCGCGCGTATTATCTTCCAAGACAAACTTCTCAACTGAGATGATTAGACTGTCATTGTGGTCCATTGGCGACAAAGAGGAACATATGAACAGTAATTTTATATTAAAAATTTAAATTGAAAATTAAATTAATAATTAACTTGCCTAATTATATACGCTCTTCCCAATTTTTTTCACCGACTTATATTCTCATTTGATGCCTTAAGTATGATGCATCCCTCGCATAAATCCACCGTGGAATGCAATTCCTTGAGAAGCACCAGCTTCACAACCATGATACTGACTTCATGCTCCATTCTTTTGCCCCCCCCCCCCAAAAAAAAGACTTCATACTCCATTTTGGATCTCATCTTGGGAAGCACCTCTGCCTGTCAAATGAATATACAAATACAATTCTGGATCATTAATGTGTAAGGGCTACATCTCACAAGAATTGGTGTCTCCACTTAGGAACTGAGGACTGCAGTGGCCATAAGGATTAAAGTTATCCCTTCTTGCAGCACAACTAATACCATGCAGCTACACATTGGAGTTGACACATAATTTGATTTTAGCTCGCCTCTCTTCAACATAATATGTTGAACCTGACCTCAAAACTTTGCCTTGTTGCTGCAGCGAACCTAGAGCTTTGGCTTCAACAAATATGATAGTTTTTTACATTTTATTTTGAACTTTACAATCAAAATTAGAACAGAGAAGGGAAAAAGAAATGGAGGTTTTGACTTCAAAAAAGAATTATATTGTTTGATGATTGGGAAAGATAGGAATAGGGAAAGCCTAGACGGGAAGGTTAGCATTTCTGATTAATCTGGACCTTACATCATTCTCTCTTTGGTGATACAGACCTCAGTGTATTATTTAATCTTCTCACTTATGAAATGTCCACCGATTCATCTCTCTCAGTATATAATAATTTTGCACAATAAAGAAATATAAAGATACTTATTGAGTTTAGTTGTTATTTTCAGGTTCGTGAACTCTGACTTCTCTGTGTACTATGTGTTCCAGAGCATTTTTCTGCACCCTGTGCAAATGATTTTAATTTTTGCTTAGCTTTTGAAGTTTATTTCTGAAGCGACCATGTTACTGAGAAAAATCAATTTTCTTTCTACCAGACAAATACTCTCTATTACTCGCTTAAACTTTTGTGCTTTGTTTCAGATTGCTCGCCGTTTGTTGGGCAAGATATTAATTGACCTGCATAACACTCGTGAAGAAGCATTAAGTGTTGCGGAATTAAAATCTAATCAGGATAAAACTTCCGTGTTTCTTAACTTGAAGAAAGAGGAGGTGGTTGATAGCCCTAGGCATCTGAACAAAAATGAAGATAGAAGACCAAGCTCGACTAGCGAAAAGTCACTGGATCAAGATGATGATGATGATAAAGAAACCAAATACCGCTTAGATCCAAAGTTTCTCTCTTATTTTACTTGCTTTTATGAATATTCTTTATGTGGTTCTTTTAGACTAAGCAGAGCAAATTTAATTTTAGGTATGCCAATGTTAAAACACCTGAGCGGCATGTTCGTACAAGGCTTTATTTCACATCAGTAAGTATACATTTCTTGAATGTTTCTTCTTTATTATTGTTAATCTACAAGGTCTGTAACTAATTATACTTCGAGTATTAGCGAGTTTAACTTCCCAAACATGTGCCAGAAGTTTGAGCTCTAACATAAATTTGCTTTAATATCACCTTGCTGAACTTGTTACTTTGCCAGAACACATTTTGAATCTTTTTCGAATGTGTTCTGCTTTTAAATTGCATAACATGTAAAATAATCGTGTTTTATCTTATATGCTAAGAAGTATACCTTCAATCCCTTCGTACATCTGTTCAGTTTCTGCTATTTCCTTATTATCATTTATGTAATAAAAAGTTTGGCATATCATTTTTGTGCAGGAATCTCATATACACTCTTTAATGAATGTCTTACGATACTGTAACCTTGATGAATCCTTACAAGGAGAGGAGAGTCTTGTTTGCAGAAATGCGTTGGAGAGATTACTTAAAACAAGAGAGCTAGACTACATGAGCTACATCGTTCTAAGGATGTTCGAAAATGTTGAGGTATGCAAGTTCTTTTGAATATAGAATAATAGAACTCGATATGCTTCTTGTAGAAAGCTATTTTTACAAATGATACAAATCCAAGTTGAGTTGAATATATTAGCGATGAATACTGTGATGATGAAATGCAGGTGCCTCTGGAAGACCCGAAGAGGTTTCGCATAGAAATGACATTTAGTCGTGGGGCAGATTTAAGTCCTCTTGAGGTAAGTATTCTATCATCATATTTGTTTTTAGGGTGTAATTCCTTGTAGCACCCCTCTTGTGTACCTTGTCTTTTCACGTATCACCCTTCAGCTGGTTTATTCAGCCTTACGGTGAGTCCTGATGACTTAGAAGACGGGATCTGACCTCGTCTTTAACTAAGCCAAGGTTGTTATGTGTTAATAATAAACTAGTTGAGGATTATATATGGTCTCGCTATGACTTACAAAAAGAGAAAAATTTGACCTAATAATAAACCAGCTGAGAAGAGTGAAGTGCCAAACGAGCCATTCATTGAGGTGTGTTATCAGCAATTAACCCTCATCTTTCGTATTATAATGGGAACTACTCTGCACTAGGTCTGTATTTTGAAATTAAGGGTCTTTAAATGTTGTCTCATCTGGATGCCGTATGACAAAAGACTCTCACTTTTGCATATTACAAGTCCTTCAAATTTGTTGAATTGCCTACATAAAATTTTTGCAGGAAGTTTTTCTATACTTATCTCTAACATAATCCGGTAAAAATAATAACAATCATTAAAACTCTTTTATAAAACAGAGTACAATTGTCCTTGAAAATCAGCAATTTCATAAATTTGTTGCATATGCTGATTTTAAAAAGCTATATATCTTGTAGAGAAACGACCACTGATTTTTTCCCTCGAGTTTACTTCAATAACTTGCCTTTTCTTTATAGAATGATGATGGAGAAGATGCTTTGCTGCATCGAGAGCACACGCTTCCAATAATGGGACCGGAGAGACTTCAAGAAGTTGGTTCGTATCTGACATTAGACAAGATGGAGAAGATGGTTCGGCCATTCGCTATGCCAGCCGAAGATTTTCCACCGGCCATACCCCAAGCTTTCTCCGGCTATTTCTCAAAAAACGTTCTAGATCGTTTGGTCAATCTATGGCCTTTCCATAAAAATTCATCCGGCAGTCCAAGATAAATTCCTCCTTTTTTCTAAATAATTTATTTATAAAAAAATATTCCCTCAACAATAAAATTTCATGATGCTCAATTTTGACCGTTATGGGGTATTCTATTTACAAATGTTGAACTCTTACAGAGGATAACAAATGCTTGGGTGTAATTTTTGAAGATAGGTGTATAAATTTGTTGTAATAACTCTATGTGCTCAATTAACAGTAGGACGCATCGTTGGATTTGGTTATATAAGGAGAATAAAGATCCATATTTCACTGGTTCTCTAAGGTATACCTTGAGCCTGTATCATTCTCTTTTCCTTTTTTAGCAGCATCAACTCATGTACAGATGAAGAATTTAGAGAGTATGATGTACATTTCAAGTACCTGAAATCTTTTCTAATTCACTAGTATGAGGCAATGTTTAAAATGGTTTGGCTCGCTATTTTAAGCTACTTAGCTTAGCCTCTTCGCTACGTAGCATGAGTAAATAACTTAAATACAAAATAGCTTATGTTTTTAACAAATAGCTAACGTTTTTTAACAAATAGTATACGCTACGTTATGCATATGCTATTTTCACATTTTCACATGATATTTTCTATTTAGGTTCTTAAGTTTTCATTATCTAATTCTAAACTATATGAAACACGATCTTATTGAAGTTTTATACTCTCAATTTGAAATTATATTTAATAGACATATTTAACAAATATAGATTATTTAATTGATTTTAGATATGTAATACAATTATAAATCATACATATGACCTCAAGATTTGAAAATTAAGAAATTAATGTTATGTTATTAATTGTTGTATGTTCTTTATCTATATAATATATAATTTATTGTAAATAATAATAATAATAATAATAATAATAATAATAATAATAATAATAATAATTAATAATTAATAATTCATGTAGTTTACGCTATTCGCAACGCTGTTTTCGCTATTCAGTAGTGGAACACTATGCCACATGCTATCGCTATTTTGAACATTGGTACGTGGATTGAATTTTTTTCTTTTACTAATCAGAATCTATGCAATTATTCTGTTGTGAACATTTCAGATTAAGACACAACTGTGCTTAGCTCAGTTGGTACTAATTTCCTCTCAAATGTGAGCTCGCAAGTTCGATCATCAGGTTGATTTCCAAACCAAAAAGAAGAAGAAAAGAAATGGCACATGTGGGTGGATGAGTCCCATGCCTGCTCGCATGCTTCTTGGCTGCACTTTGCAAGTACAAGGCCAGTAAGGTACAGTAAAATATACTAGTAAGTTTGAAGTGCGATGGGTGTAGTCAGTAAATAAAATATAAATAATGCCCTTATAGATATTAGAATTTGCGGGAGATAGTTTCAAAATAATTAAGCAGTAGAGTTTTTAAATTTTAAAATGATATAATTAATTTTAAAGATAAAGATAGTTGCCACAAAGGGGTGTGTAGTTTTTTTCATGGAGAATTTAGTTATAAAGTATCCCGGCCCCCTGTCCCAACAAACACACATTTAACGTGGCACTACAACAATATTTTGACACAATCAAATCCTATACAACAACAACAACAACTGAGCCTTTTATCCCAAGCATATGGGGTAGGCTACATGAACCAACATGAGAATCACGCCGGGTCCAGCACATGAATCCTCTGTCTCCACTCACTTCTATCGAACAATATACTTTCATTGAGTCCTTTGGCAACCATATCGTTTCGTATCACCTCCATCCATGTTTTCTTCGGTCTCCCTTTTGCCCTTTTGCCATTACCCATATCGAGAGTATCTATTCGTCGAACCGGTGCTTCCATAGGTCTGTGTCACACATGACCAAACCATCTAAGCCGGTTTTCCCGCATCTTCTCCTCCGCGGGTGCTACACCAACTTTTGCACGAATATCCTCATTTCGCACCTTGTCTTTTCTAGTGTTACCGCACATCCAACGAAGCATGCGCATCTCCGCTACGTGCATCTTCTGTGTATGATGCTTCTTAGGAGCCCAGCATTCTGTACCATATAATAAGGCAGGCCGAATAGCGCTCCGATAAAACTTCCCTTTCAATTTTAACGGAAAGTTACGATCACACAAAATCCCTGTTGCACTCCTCCATTTCAACCAACCAGCTTGGATCCTTTGATTAACATCACTATCGATCTCCCCATTCCTTTGGATGATGGAACCTAGATATCTAAACTGGTCGCTCGGTGATATCTCTTGCCCTTCCAATGTTATACCAATATGGTTTTGACTTCTCTGGCTACTAAATTTGCAGTGCATATATGCTGTCTTGGACCTGCTCAATCTGAATCCCCGAGATTCCAATGTTTGTCTCCATAATTCCAATTTGGCATTAACCCCTGCTTTCGTCTCATTTACTAGAACAATATCATCAGCGAATAGCATACACCAAGGGACCTCATCTTGGATAGTTCTAGTAAGCTCATCCATCACGATGGTAAACAGAAAATGACTTAATGCAGATCCTTGATGTAAACCAATAGTAATCGGAAAATCACTTGTTAAGCCACCGCAAGTTCTGACATTTGCCACTACTCCGTCGTACATATCCTTGATTATGTCAATATACTTGACGGGGACCCCCTTTTTCATCATTGTCCCCCATAATACCTCTCTAGGTATCTTGTCGTACGCTTTTTCTACATCAATAAATATCATATGCAAATCTCTTCTCCTCTCTCGAAAGCGCTCGACAAGTTGACGAAGCAAATGAATCGCCTCTGTCGTCGATCGTCCAGGCATGAACCCAAATTGGTTCTCTGTTATCTTAATATCCTTCCTTAGCCTGTGTTCAATCACTCTCTCCCAAAGTTTCATGGTGTGACACATTAGTTTTATTCCACGGTAGTTTGAGCAACTTTGAATGTCACCCTTATTCTTGTAGATAGGTACAAGGATACTTTTCCTCCATTCATTTGGCATCTTTTTTGTCTGCCAAATCTTATTAAACAGATCTGTCAGCCATTTAACGCCTATTTCTCCTAAGCATCTCCAAATCTCGATAGGAATCCCGTCAGGACCAACCGCTTTTCTTAAACCCATTCTGTTCAAAGCTTCTTTAACCTCAGTAAGTCTTATTTTACGCATGAAATCACGATTTATATCTTGAGATTGAACGACAAGTCCATCCAAATTCTTAGTAAAGCTCTCATTGAACAATTTGTCAAAATAATCTCTCCATCTTTCCTTGATATCCTCATCTCGAACTAAAACCTTCTGATTTTCATTTTTGACACACTTCACCGCACATAAGTCTCTAGTCTTCCTTTCCCGCATTCGAGCAATCCGGTATATATCATTTGCAGCCTCTTTAGTGTCTAATTTCTCGTACACCTCCTTGTAGACCTTAGATTTAGCTTCCCGAACAGCTTTCTTAACTTCCTTTTTAGCCATTTTGTACTTGTCAAATCTCTCCACATCTCTACTTTTCTTCAAATCTTTATAAGAATCTCTTTTAATTTTAATAGTAGCCTTTACATCTTCATTCCACCATGATATGTCCTTAGATGGTGGAGCACCACCTCTCGACTCACCAAGTAGATCTCTAGCTACTTTCTTGATACAACTAGCCATTTTGTTCCATGTTTTGTCTGGATCATCTTCCAACTGCCAATCCGCTTCTTGTACTACACGATCTATAAAAGCCTTTTGATTACCTTCTTTCAATCGCCACCATTTAATTTTAGGCTCTACCTTACGTCTAATCTTCCTAGGTTCTCTTCTAAATCGAAAATCTAGAACTAAAAGTCTATGTTGAGTAGTTACACTCTCACCTAGCACTACCTTACAGTCGATACAACAATCTCTATCTATTCTTCTCGTCAGAAAAAAGTCTATTTGACTAGCATTTGATCCGCTCATAAAAGTGATAAGGTGGGACTCTCTTTTCCTAAACCAGGTGTTTGCTAAGATCAAGTCATAAGATAAAGCAAAATCTAGAATCGAGTCACCTACTTCATTCCTTTGTCCGAAACCAAAACCTCCATGGATAGTATCAAACCCACTACGACTAGTACCTACATGTCCATTAAGATCACCACCAATAAATAACTTCTCTCCACTAGGTATACTTTGCACCACCTCGTCTAAATCCTCCCAGAATAGACGCTTACTAGCGTCATCAAGACCTATCTGTGGTGCATAAGCACTAATAACATTAAAGATCTCTCCACCTAGAATAAGCTTAACCAGTAAAATTCTATCACCTTTTCTCCTAATCTCAACTACATCCTCAAGCAACCGTCTATCTATGATTATACCTACCCCATTACGATTTTTATCTCTACCCGTATACCAAAGCTTATAACCCCAAGGCTCTATAACTCTACTCTTTTCACCTACCCACTTAGTTTCTTGCAAACACATAATACCAACTCTCCTCCTAATCATCACCTCCACTAATTCTATTAGTCTACCCGTAAGGGAACCTATGTTCCAGGAAGCTAGACGGATCCTATGAAACCCTTGCTTATTTGTCACTACACCCGGGGTCCGATGTAGTGCGCCGTCTCTGGACGACGACCCTTGCTTATTTGTCACTACACCCGGGGTCCGATGTAGCGCGCCGTCTCTGGACGACGACCCTTGCTTATTTGTCACTACACCCGGGGTCCGATGTAGCGCGCCGCATCTGGACGACGACCAAGCCCTTGCATATTTAACACTACACCCGGGATCCGATGTAGCGCGTCGCTGAGTAGGGGACGCCCCAACGATATTCTTATTATGGTTCATGTCATAGAATGTGACAAAGTTTTACGTTGGCTGTCACAAGCCTACCACAACCCTCACCCTTTCTCATCCGGACTTGGGACCGGCAACGGTGGGTTTAGAATTAGTGGGATAAAATTATTACCTCAATTTTAAGAGAAGTATAACTCACTTCTTTCGGTATTATAATAGTAGAGATGAGTTTTATGATGCCGCGGTCGACCTTTAGAACGGTCGCAACGAATTTCCTACTGTGGTTATAGCATAAAACAAAAAGTATGCCTTTGGATTCAGTGGGTGGGGCTCACCTGCTAGTGTTTACGCTTTGGCGGCCACAACTTAATGTTTTGCGGTGTATGTATATATTTTTTATTTGATGTGGATGAAGCTCCGACGAAGTGTTTTTAGAAAGAATATGTATGATTAGTCGTATTCTAAAATGACATTGAAGAGGGGTAGTTGTAACATTCTGATGCAGCCCCAATTTGGGATGCTGCACATTTAGGCTGAATTTAGATGAGATTAAAGGAATAGACGATAACAATGTCAATCTCACCAAAACTAGGGTTTTATTAATCAATAGCCACCCTTACAATTTCAGAACGAGTCTTTTAATAGAATTACAATCGAAATCGAAACTAATTTGCCAACAAAATAAAACAGCTAAAAATAGAAAGTTACTAAAATTCGAAACTAATTATTAAATTGCATCTCAAATTGATTCCTGATGTTGCCTGTCAAATCTTAACTGATTCTAAAGTTGATTTCATCCCCTAATTCGAAAGTCAAAGTTCATAACGAATCTTCGACCACGATTTCGGGAAGCCTAAACGATAGATTTTTGCGAATCCGAGATACGTCAATGTACTTATAACATTGATCTAGACGATTTTGCGAGGTCTTCGATTTGGCTGGTCAAACGCGCGAATCGGACAAGATTTGAAAGTTCGGGTTCTCGGGTTGAATTAGACGCGACTTGTTTTGGAACGGTCGAGCCGCTCCATGTAGGTTAGGACTGCATCATCCACCCCATCGTAAAAAGAGCTCGATCTCGAGCTCAGACCGTCGTCCTCGGAAGAGCTTCTTTCACCTGCATATGGGATCAAGTGTTTGACGTTGAATATGTTCGAGGTCTTCAAATGACCAGGTAACATCAATTGATACGCATTGTCACCCACCTTCTTGAGAATCTCACAGGGCCCCACCTTCTTGTTGTTCAGTTTATTATACTCACTTACCGGGTAGCAGTCCTCGGTGAGAATGGCCCAAACAATGTAACCTTCTTCAAAAACCACACGACGACGATGCTTGTTCGCAGCTGCATCATATTTGGAGTTGGCAGCGTCAACCTGCTGTCGAACTTGACCATGAATGCTTTTCAAGTGCTCGGTCATGTCTTCAGCTTTAACATTGGGCGTCCCATGTGGGGAATTGGTGCTAAGTCCAGGACGCTAGTGAGGTTACTCTCATACACGATATCAAATGGACTCCTCTTTGTCGTGCGGTTAATAGAATGGTTGTAAGCGAACTTAGCTGGTGCGAGGGCGAGGTCCTACTTTTTTTTGGTTGTTTCCCACCAGGCTACGGAGGAGGTTACCCAGGCTTCTATTGACCTTTTCAGTTTGGCCATCTATTTGTGGTGGTAAGCGCTGCTAAAACACAGTTTGATACCTAGGTTCCTCCATAGAGTCTTCCAAAAATGGCTCATGAATTTGGTGTCCCTATATGACGTAATGGATTTGGGTATCCCATGAAGGCGCACAATTTCTTAGAAATACAGGTCACGATTCGAGATACGTCCATAGTTTTCTTACTGGCCAGAAAATGGGCCATCTTGGAGAATCGATCGACCAAAACATAGACTGAATCCATGATCCTTTGAGTTCGGGGCAGGCCTAGGAAAAAGTCTATGCTGACGTCTTCCCATAGTGCTGCTGGGACTGGGAGCGGGGTGTACAAACCCGCGTTCATAGCTATTCCCTTGGACACTTGGCAAATATGACAGCGCTCTCCGAAACTGTAACGTTTTGAAAATCGTTTAGGTGAAATTTCCGATTATCGGTAAAATAACTGGTGTTTCCGTAAAAACCAAGATATAATTAATTTTCATCATAGACTTAAATATACCTATTCTAGGTATGTAATTGCTAATATTTGGTATTTAATGGGCCACTTATCAAATTGCTAGTTTACTAAAATATTTTCCATAATTAATTATTTTAAATATTATTTTAAGCCTTCACTAATACATTTAATTAGTGATAATTACAATTTGGAGTGGGGTAACTATGCTTTAGTGAACCCTGACACATTAAACTAAAATATAACTTGTTGTATTTAAAATGAAATGGAATTGTTAAGAGAGTTCTAGAAAAAATTGAAGAAAGGGTTTAAATAAAAAGAAAATGATTATAATTAGGAAATAAGTTAATCAGTGTAATAATTGGGGGGTTTTCTTGACTTGACTTCCCACACCCACACACTCACCCCTCCCCTATCCTCATGGCCGAGCCTAGGCTGCCCTTTCCCTTAAACTTCCCCACTTCATTTTCCTCACAAAGTCAAAAGAAAAAGATATAAAAAGAAAAGGATGAACAAAGAAACATGGTGCATTAAAGAGGTATCGGTTGCATGTCACTTGAGCCCACTCACTCACCCACACTCACACACCCCTCTCTCTCTCTTCATTTCGGCAGCAGCAGCAGCAACCTTCCCCTCTCCAAAATCCTCACATTTTCCACCTAAAAAATCCACAATTTCCATCAAAAAAGTCAATCAAAAACCTCACAAATCCCTAATCTAACCTTTACCCATTTTTCTTGGCCATTCAAGCATGGATCTTGGAGTTAGAGAGCAAATTGGGAGGCTAAGTTGCAAGTGGGATCTATAAATTTTAAGAGGTATAAATCTTAACCTATGATTTAATTGTTGGATAATTACTTCAAACTAAGTTAATTAAGTGTTTAATTTCAATTTGTGGTTCTCAAGTGAGGGTTTTGAATTCAAGCTAGGGTTTGATCACTTGATTTTAGTTATGATGTTTAGTTTAACATCTTGCGTTTTGCAAAACCTAACCTAGTTGCTAGTTTGCTAATTGTTATTTTAAAATTGTACTAATTAAGCTATTTTGTCAACTAGGTTTTTAGGATTATTATAAATTGGTGAGATAAAATTTTAGTTATGGGTTGTATGACTTAATTAAGATATTTAGTGAGTATTGTGGTCACTAAAATTGTTAAAACATCAAGTTTTTTTACTGAAACGGTTAATTGATGCTTACTAGATTTTTGGAAATAAATCGATTTGATTAATTTTGAGGTTTTGATGAGTTACAACTTATTTCATATAATATTTAATGTGTTGTAAACGCGCGATTGGTGCGATTGGGTTTTTGGTTTGGTAGTTGCCACGTATAGTGACTCTAGTTGTAGTTTGTGGCGTTGTCGCGGTGCGTTTCGTGAACCAAGTTTATGCGTGTCGAGTTAATGCGCGTGGTTGACTTGTATTGTTTATGTCTGCGACTATTTATATTTATTCTCTTATTTTCCTTGTGTACATTTCTAGGATCGGGTGCAGGGGCGTCGGATGTGGCGCGGAAAGGTATCACGACCCGAAATTTGGCACGCGACGGCCCTTAAACCACGTAACGTCTACAGGCGTAACGTAATTTAAGTAAGCCGAAAACTCAGCAATCTAAACCGTCAAAAGTAGTAAGTGATAAGAACATTGTTGAAAACTTTTGGGAATCTCAAGTAAAAATTCTGTAAAGTCCAAATTTACTTTCTTTAAAATTTGGCAGCACCTCCTTCGTAAAAACTAGCCCCGAAAAAGGGTACAACATAATTATAAGTAAAGCATCCCCAAACGGGAGCAAATCCACACCCAAAGGCGGAAACAACCACCACAACAGATATACAACACCGTAGCGAAGGAAAGGACAATATAAAGTGACAACAGCACAAAAGACATCCAAAGTTACAAAATAATATACAATATCGTCCTGACAACTTGTCTCTAAGTCAATAAATGAAGTGGTAGATGGAGATAACTAGATACAATAGGATATACAATGAGCATCATCGGATAACTGCAAAACCTACCTATAGCGAAACTGCTCACAGTCAGCCGTAGCGGTATTCGCTGCAAAAGATGATACGATAAGAAGAAGCCCTGCCGCGGCTGCTCTGGGGGACAACCTGCAAAACACTGTGACACAACGAGGGTGAGTTGCCAACTCGTGAATAGTAAATAATATCATGCAGGTAATCGTAGGTATGCACGTACTGCGATAATCTATCACATGCAAGCTGATAGTATATGACAATATGTATATGCAACAGTCATGAAAGGTACTCTATCAGGTACTACTAAAACATGAAGCAATGCATATCAAATGAAAGCTGAGTATGGGATAAAACATGTCATCCTCACGGAATTCTCATCGTGGGAAGACCAGTGTCCATCAATGACTCTCCAAATCCCAATACCTTAGGCACCGCATCCTCAGATCGGCCCTCATATCCTGTAAGTCTCATGGAACCTGAGTGTCCAACATCGACATCCGAAAACATTATGAAAACTAGTGTCCAGCATCGACACGTAAATACTCATCTCTCAGGCGCCGTCACCAGGACCGACCCTCATGTCCGTACATCTCATGGAACCTGAGTGTCCAACATCGACACTCGTAATCCACATAGCATGTCCGTACATAACTCCAGTCGGTGTCCTCCAGATATCCGCCGAGTCCAAATACTGTCACCGGTAAGGTAGTACTCCTCTGCCTCGGGCTCAACGCCATTATCTGCGATCTTCTTGCCCCGGGTTACCTTCGGGCCCCACCATGTACCCGCACACGGCCTCGTCCACTCCTCGCATGGGGTTTCTAACACAAGTCTCAGAACTGAGAAATCTCATGGTGGATGCATCGAAATATCATATCAAGAGAAACCGGATTTTTCAAACAATGCATAATTTCATGAAATACCACGGTCCTCAAATCCAGAAAATATCATATGAAATCCATATCTCAATGCGGAAATCCATGAAATATAATATATGCAACATAAAACAGTAATATGAGCATAATAAGGGAAAAACTGCTATTTAAATGTATCAAGTTATTAAATATATCATGCGGTTTCCAAATTTCTCCAAAGTCCATGCAACATCATATAAAGGTGAACATGTAGCTATAGCAAGATAGAGGTATATACCTATCAATAATGATGTAATACTATATAGGTATATGTGTAAGCATGTAGGCATGGCAAGACATATGTGTAAGTATGTAGGTATGCAAGTATACTACCCTTCCCATGCGCAATGGCATATCACGTATGTATATGTGTTAGCTATATCTCATATGCACAATGGAAATAAGGATCATGTCTCAATGTTTCTAACCAATACAATATCACGTATGTATAGGTGTTAGCTATATCTCATAGCAATTATCAACGGAGTGTGTGTAGCATACAATTAGTGCTCGTGTAACATGAACCATCAATAATGGTGTTGTGTCTCATTAATATTATGTCCATATGAAATAGGGAAATGAGGTATGCAACAATGGTACACATACACAATCAATGTCTATATATTTATAACTAATAATCATGTCATTGAATCTAGCCCAGACGCATAACGCCATGCGGGCGATTCCCCTGTAAATGTTAAATCTACTCACAGATGATCATGGGCTAAGTAAAACCAACCACTTGCTTTCCTTTCTTCGCAGCGTCCGAAGTTCCCGCCTGCGACCCTAAAATCATATAACAACATAACAAGTTCATATTAGCAATCGACCAATAACACGTACAAACTACGTTTTACTGACGCACCAACTCCAAACAAACTCTCAAGTGTTCGTTTAGTGGCTAACATGCGTAGCGACACTACGAAACCAACCCAAGAGCAACAGCTACACAAAGTACACGAACCGTGTCGGATAGCGTAACGCGCGTAGTCGAAACACTAGAACAAGCAAAGTGATCCCAGATTTTGTATACTGTAGAAACAAAAGAATCAAACAGTGCCGAACACTCCAAAATAGATGCAGACAGCTACCCTACAAAAACCAAGCCCCAACTCCACCAAAAGGCCGAGCTCGCCGGAATTCCTCATGAAGTCGCCGGCCAAAACCGAGCCTATAGGGTTCGTGCTTCATGTGAATGTTTAGGGTCTTTAGTACTACTAAACTGCTACATTTTCCAGTATACACTCGGGGTCACAGAAGATCACAGATATCCTATAACGACACTAAAAATACGATATGTGCACAAAACTTTACATTAAGTGTTCTAAACAACAACTAATAAGCTACACAACATTATAACACCTATTTAACAGTTTAGAAGTTATACCTATCCACACTTGCTCAAAAGATCCTAGCTTTCCAAGCTCCAAGGGATCCTAGAGGCTAAAACAAGACTTGGGAAGTGTTTTAGTGATGTTTTGTGAAGGTTTTGCAAGATTTAGTGAAGGATTAGTGAAGGTTTCAGTTTGAGTGAAGAGGAGATGAAGAATAATTGAGAAAGAGAGAGTGTGAGATGATAATGAGTGAGTGAGGTGTGATAATAGTGAGAGGGTGAGTGTAGGGTGAGTGTACCCTTACACTTACTCTTTTCCTCTCCTCCATTAATGCAAACATGACTCCTCTACGAGTCACCTTGCCATCTCCCCTCAATCCAAAACAAATATTGTCACGACCTGAAATATTAGCTCGTGACCAGCACTTAAATCATGCGGCGTCTAAAGGCGTAACGTAATTCAAGTAAGCTGAAACCCAAAAATCTAAACCCTTTTTGAAAAATTAAGGAGGTGAAGTTTTGAAATAAGAGTATAATGAAATCAAGTTTTCTTAATGTATAGAATAGGAACATGAAAAATGCAAGTGGATTATGCAAGTTTGAAAACATGTTTCGTCTTTTTAAAATTTTGGGCAGCACCTTCTTTGTATATTTTGATCCAAAACCACATATACAAGATAATGATAAAGGCATCCCTAAGCGGGAGCTAGCTCTTCACTAAACGGCGGTGTTAATGTATATGCCCTAGGGGCCATTATTGTATCATACTAGTTTGTATATTACTTAATGGAAGCTTGGGATATTCACAGTTGTATTAACAGTCTTGCTCAATATAGTGGTATGCTACTTGGTTTATATCTATCTTAATATGTGTATATGTTTCTTTTAGCATATCGCGAATACATATTGATAGAGCCCATAGGATCTTGCTTGACTACCAGCGTTGTGATGGCAGTCACACTAGTGGGGGCTGGGTAATCTACAAGCACATCCTTTTTCAGGTCCCTAGTCGTAGGATTATCGAGACAGGGCATCGATACTCCAGAGTAGACTAGTATATACGCTTCTCATCCCAGCAGGGGAAATAGTCTGTCCCACAGCCATTAGTACGTTGTACTGGAGATAGTATGCAGGTGCTCGTTGGGTTACGGGTACACCGGATAGGACTCGCAGGGAACTGTTGGTTGGTATTATACCCGTCGTCAGTTAATAGTTTCCAGATGACATGCGTACAGCATAGTCCGTTGACTTGACACTGCTGCTTCGTCTCGAGTGTATTCCCACTGTTCTTAGATTGCTACCATACCACGGCTCAAAGGAGTCGTGCAAACAGGTAGCAGTTGGGTGCAGTCCCGAAGCACTTGGAGGCAGTGGCGGTTAGAAAGGATTCGTCTATCCCAGTATTAGGAGTTGATATCGCACTGTGTTTGGAGAGCCATTACACAAAGTTCCTGGCCAGGGAAAGCGACATTTACTGGTAGGTTTTCCAGTAGCTTCTCAAGGTGTAATGGGCTTCACTCCGACATTACTTATACCGCTTTTAGGGGACTGACGCTTGCCGCCCCTAGGCCTGATATGCGATAGTCTTAGACGAACAGACCGGACTGTACGGAGATTGTCACATCAGGCTCAGTAGGAGTTCGGATGGGTTTCCTCATCGACCTTCTTATCGACATCTACCTGGGGACCGTTATGTACAGTTAGTACCGCTTGCGGCCTGTGGTTAAACCCACCGCCAGTGTAGTGTCGAGTCTTTAGAGTCCCACACAGAGAGTTTTCCTGTTTTAGGAGAAACGATATAAAGTTCATATGGTTTTACGACAGGGTTCGGACATATACGTGTATTTATGCACGTATGATATTCGGACAGATTTTACTAGCGGGCTTTGGTTTAAGCCAGATTCTAGTATTGGATTATTAGATTTATGCAGCCTCAGTATATCCGTGTTTTTCGTAAATACGGATAGGAGGGGCATTCTCGTAATTACTCGAGAAGCTTCTAGAAGAAAGGTGACTCATTTAGTTTTAATTCATTTATAAATTAAACTAAATGAGGTGGAGAGGTGATGTGTTATTTGCATTAAATGTTTTAATGACTCATGAGATGATTCATCCAAAGTGAGTTAATGAAGCATGGTTGTTATTATTGTATATTATTATTTGGATAATTATCATGCTTCATATATTCACAAATGAGTAATAATTTATTTCATTCTCATATACACACTCTCTCCCCTCAAGCTCTCCTCTTCTTCAACCTAACCCTAATCCTCTCATGTGTTGAGATCCCAAAGGTTAGAAAGACTAATAGATTCTTAATCCATCTCTATATCATTTAGGTCACTTGGATTGGCAATCCTAGCCACTTAGTTACCTCAAGTTAGAGGTTAAACCTTGAAGGAGGAACTCTCGGGTGGATCTTCTATTACATCGAGGAGGCCGACGAGGAGGTGAACAACAAGAACAAGAAGGACTAGTATCTTGAGGTATAATCATCTATCATAGTAGTTTAGCACTTCTAAATAGTTTGTTAGTTAGGGTTTAGCAAAGATCCGTTTGATAGTGGATGTTACTTTAAACAAAATGATTGTTTTACCTATTCCGCCTCCCCGCATCTTGTGGGGTGTGTAACGTTGACTTGCAGTAGTGTAACCATAACTAACATATTAGAAAAGTCTTTAGAAATTCGATCGCGTTTCATTCCGAAAAAATAACTTTTTTACCAAGTTTCTGCCGATTTTAAATTGGGGTGTAAAAATTTATCAGGGACCCTTAAAAATACAAGCAGAGTTTTTTAAGAATTGTGAAGAAATTTGGGATCATGACTCGTCCAAACCACCGCGGAACCGCGGCCGATCCAAGCGATCCGCCGTGGATCCGCGGCCTAGTTGAGACCGAGTCAACCCAAATTTGCTCAGTTATTCTTCTGTGTTGATGTTGGGTTTTCTGGGATATTTTGTTTCTGCTCAGATTTTATGTGCACAGAGAATTATTCGGAGTAGATTCATATGTGATGCTTGATCGAAATTCTAAGAAATTTGGCTAACTGGATTATATCTGTGTTGTGATTAATGTGTTCGTAAACCTCCCCTAATTGCTAGTATGTCGGTTAGCAGGGGGTTGCACATTTCTGTAATGGTTACTTTATGTTTGTGGATATGAACTTATTGGATTGTCATGAATGGATAGCCGAGGATGTGAGACGAGTGTTTCTTTCATTCAAATGTAAATTGTAATTTGTTGTAATATTCTTTTACGGGGCATATCCGGGTTGAGGTTGTAGCCACCGTTGTATTATTTCATATACTGTTTTCTGCTCCTAGGATAGACCCAAGGTGGGGTGCACAAACTACCGGGTACTTTGAAGTGCTTAGTGGCCTACTCACGTCGTTGAGGGAGACCGTTTCACTTCGGGTACTTGGCGGGTAGTTTGCGTACCCGTAGGGGTGTAGGGTGGGGGTTTGGCTATTCATCGCGACTGTGTAATCCGTATTTCATTGCAGGCTCAAAAGAAATGCGGATTGCTTGTATATCCAATATGTTCATCTGTGATCTGAAATGCCTATTATTGCGTCTGACGAATGTACAATATCTATATATGATATATAGTAGGCGTTACTTATGTTTTGCATCCGTGCTAGCTCAGCCCCCGCTCTGTCGTTAGTTAAGTAACCTAACGGGTGAATGACGGGCCCAGAGGCGAATGAAGATGGCATAAGAGGATATTGTATTTTCGTTGTTTTATGCAATGATAGGTTAATTGATGGGACACATTATATTAATACAAAGAAAATAAACCAAAGTTGAATCGTTGGAACAATTTAAAAGAAACCACTCGGTTATTTTAAAACAACAGATTTTTAATTGCGGAGCTTAAACCACTTCTTTTAAAAGCTATCAGGTTCCTTCGATCATATCAAGTTCACTACGTTCACGGTTTAGCCAAAACCATTCGTAGCCCTTCGTCATTTCATTTGGGTATTCACTAGTATTCAAGCTATGTATTTTGACCAACGCCAAGGCATAGTGTGTGGTAGCTGCCGAGTATTCATCTGTTGCATAGATAGATGAGTTGGTTTGGGACAGACGTACTGCCATTTGGCCAACGTCAGGGGTATGTATGGTTGGGTTCAAATTAACAAGATAATGATGGGTAGAACTTGACATGTGACTTATGACATTTTGACCAACGCCAAGGTCATAAGAGCATGGGGCAAAAATCCACATCGGGAATTTCTAAAGAAACTGAAATTTGCTAGAGTTGCATACCATTTGGAGTGTGATAATTTTTGTAGGATTCCTTCAGCTTTATCACACGATGATATTTGGATCCTGATCCTACTGTGAGTATATGCTACTCATCGGAAGATTCTTTTACTTAACGATCAATGCTATAAACCAAGTAGGTGTCGAGAAAGGCGTCAGCAGGGCTACGCCCCCACAGAAAAGAGGTTATTTAATTAAGGAACTTCGCGAAAGTGTCGTAAAACCTCCCTCGAAGTACCGACACTTACCTGGCTGAACGGTTAAGCAAGTATTGCACGGTGAGAATAGTCCTGACTAGTTCTTCTTTTTTGGTTTGAGGAAGGATTCGAGAAACAGTGGGAGCCATCCTGTTTAGATAAACTAAAAACCACTCTAAACTTGCAAGAACATCATGCTAAAGTGTTTCCTCTCTCTCTCCTAATTGCAGCGACCCAGAACATGACAGGCCTTAAGTTATTATTAGATAAAAATATTTTGACAGGGCCAAACTATAAAGATTGGTTCCGGAATGTCAAGATGGTAATTACCTATGAAAAATTGGGGTATGTCCTTATTACTAAGGCGCCTGGCGTCCCAGGTCCAGAATCTAGTGTCGTGGATAAGGAAATCCATAAGACCTGGGAGATTGACTGCGCGAAGGCCAAATGCATCGTGCTTGCCTCTATGAATAATGGACATCAGAGGAGGCACGAGAATATGGATCTTGAATCCATATTTCTCCACACCAAGGAACTGTATGGCGAGCAATCTCGTATAGTTAGATACGAGACCTCGAAGAACTTGTTTCAGTCGAGAATGGCCGTCGGATCATCTGTTGGGGAACATGTCCTCAAGATGATTGGCTACATAGAGGAGCTCGCGGACCTCGGGATAACATTATAGAACGAGCTATATACAAACTTGATTCTCCAGTCCCTTCCTTCCACCTACGCCCAGTTTATCTTGAATTTCGACATTCAAGGTAAAGAAGTTGAACTTCCAGAACTTCTCAACATGTTAAGGAGTGCAGAGGGCACCTTGCAGAAAGCAAAGAAAACCCCCACTATGTTTGTTCGTGGTGCTTCTTCTTCCAGGTCCAAGGCAAGGGCCAAAGGAAGGAAGAAGAAGGCCGCTACCAAACCAAGAGGTGGTGTTGGTAAGGTGGAAGCCAAGGGAAAGGCAAAGGTTGCGGTGCCAGTAGTAGCAAAGGACGAGTGCTTCCATTGTCATAGGAAAGGCCATTGGAAGAAGGATTGCAAATCTTGGATTGCCAAGAACCAGGACCCGAGGCAAGTTGTGGCTTCGGCTTCAGGTGTGTTTGTAATTGAAAATTATCTGTCAATCAACTCTACTTCCTAGGTATTGGATACCGGATCAGGATCTCAGATATGCAATTCATTGCAGGCACTGAGAAACCGTAGAGTGCTGAAGGTTGGTGATATGACCCTCCAGGTTGCTAACGGAGCTAGCATGAATGCTGTGTCCGTAGGGGATTATCACCTTGGATTGACGAGTGGACATATTTTGGTTTTGCGCAACTGTTTTTGTGTACCTAGTTTAACGTGTAATATCATATCAGTATCGTTGTTATCAAAAGAAGGTTATGATTTCACGTTTGTAAGCGATGTTGTTAACATCCACCTTAATCATGGTTTGATTGGGTCCGGTACACTAGATAACGGTATATACGTGTTAAACCAATTACATATTTTCAATGTCCAGAACACACTAAAATGAAAGTCTCCAGATATAAATCAGGCTTTCTTATGGCATTGTAGACTAGGTCACATCAATGAGACAAGATTAACTAAGTTACATAGAGAAGGATATTTGGATCCGTTCGAATATCAATCTTATGCCACTTGTCAATCATGTCTCAAAGGAAAGATGACAAAGACTCCATTCACTGGACATGGAATAAGAGCGAGCGAGCTCTTAGGACTCATACACAACGATGTATGTGGTCCAATGTCTACACATGCAAGAGGCGGTTTTTCATATTTCATTACTTTTACGGATGATTACTCTAGGTATGGATTCATTTTCTTGATGAAGCATAAATCCGAGGCCTTTAAGAAATTCCGAGAATATAAGAATGAAGTAGAAAACCAAACCTGCAAATGTATCAAGACACTGAGATCTGATCGAGGTGGTGAATATTTAAGTGCCGAGTTTCTGGGTTTCCTAAAAGAGAATGGAATTCTCTCTTAGCTTACTCCTCCATATACTCCACAACATAACGGTGTATCGGAAAGACGGAACTGAACCCTATTGGATATGGTACATTCCATAATGAGTAATGCTGAGTTATCTCGATCTTTCTGGGGTTATGCACTAGAATCAGCTGCATATCTTTTGAACAGGATTCCTACCAAGACTGTGCCTACCACACCATATCAGATGTGGAGTGGGAAGAAACCCTATCTTCAGTATCTGAAGATATGGGGATGTCCAGCTTTTGTTAAAAAGCAACATGCGGACAAACTCGAGGCACGCTTAGTGCAGTGTAAGTTTGCGGGATATCCAAAGAACTCCAAGGGGTATTTTTTCTATTACATAGAGGAACAAAAGGTTTTTGTTTCTCGTAATGCCCATTTTCTAGAACATCAGTTTTTAGAAAAGGAAACAAGTGGGAGCGTAATAGAACTGGAAGAAATTTCAGAACCACAAGCTACTACCAAAAGTTTGGTAAAACCAGAAGTTCCAGAAGAATAGGACATTCCCGCACCCCTCCGTAGGAGTAGTAGGCCGTCTCATCCGCCTGAGAGATACTACGGTTTTCTCATAGACGGGGATAGAGAGGATTGCGTCATTGATAATGATGAAGTAGCTTCCAGCAGGCCATCCAGAGCGGCGACTCAGTAAGATGGCTGGATGCAATGCGGACCGAGATGGAGTCCATATACACCAACAAAGTATGGACTTTGGACTTTGCTCCAGATGGGGTAAAACCCATAAGATGCAAGTGGATCTTCAGAAAGAAGATTGGTGTAGATGGACAGGTGGAAACTTATAAGGCTAGACTTGTTGCAAAGGGTTTTCGTCAAAGGCCTAGCTTGGACTATGACGAAACTTTTTCTCCAGTGGCTATGCTCAAATCCATTCGGATCCTTCTTGCCTTTGCTGCCTTCCACGATTATGAGATCTGGCAGATGGACATAAACACGGCTTTTCTAAATGGAAATTTGGACGAGTGAGTCTATATGGATTAGCCAGAAGGTTTCAATCAGAGTGGGAGCAGCGGGAAAGTGTGCAAGTTGCTTAAGTCCATTTATGGACTAAAGCAGGCATCGCAGAGTTGGAACATCTGTTTTGATGAAATGGTCAAAGAATACGACTTCATCAAAAATCCAGATGAACCATATATATATAGTAAAATTGTAGCACGAACTGTCGTATTCCTCGTCTTGTACGTGGATGACATTCTCTTGATAGGAAATGACATTCTTATGCTACAATCTATCAAAGGATTCTTGTCATACAGGTTCTCCATGAAAGACCTGGGTGATGCCTCTTACATTCTGGGGATCCAGATCTATCGTGATAGATCAAAGAGGATGTTGGGACTTTCGCAGTCTAGGTATATCAACACTATACTGAAAAGATTCAGTATGGAAGATTCAAAGCGCGGTAATTTACCAGCATGTCACGGAATCACCCTATCCAAAGAGATGTCTCCCAAGACTGATTTAGAAAGGGATCGCATGTCAGTTATACCTTACGCTTCTGTGGTAGGCTCTATAATGTATGCGATGTTGTGTACCAGACCAGATGTAGCTTACGCACTGAGCGTGGTAAGCCGGTATCAGTCAGACCCAGGGGAGAAGCACTGAATAGCAGTTAAGAACATTCTCAAGTATCTGAGAAAGACTAAGGATATGTTCTTGGTTTACGGCGGAAAAGACTTCCAGATCGAGGCTTTTGCTGACTCCAGCTTTCAGAGTGACAAGGATGACTCCAAGTCCATGTTAGGTTATGTCTTTACCCTCAATGGAGGGGTGGTGTGCTGGAAGAGTTCCAAGCAGGACACCGTTGCTGACTCGACGATGGAAGAAGAGTATATCGCTGCTTGCGATGCCGCAAAAGAAGCAGTCTGGGTAAAGAAGTTCTTAACAGAACTTCAGGTGGTTCCATCCATTGTTGATCCAATACCTCTGTATTGTGACAACAACGGGGCTATAGCTTTAGCGAAGGAACCCAGGTCCCATCAAAAGTATAGACACATCTTGAGGCGGTATCACCTGATCAGGGAGATCATATATCGCCGGGAGATCGAGGTCCGGAGAGTTGCTACAGAGGAGAACACTGCAGATCCATTCACAAAGGCCTTACCTCAGACACAGTTCGAGAGGCTATTCGAGATGATAGGTCTTCGATACGCCAGTACATGGCCCTAATACAAGTGGGAGATTATTAGTGTATATGCCCTAGGGGCCATTATTGTATCATACTAGTTTGTATATTACTTAATGGAAGCTTGGGATATGCACAGTTGTATTAACAGTCTTGCTCAACATAGTAGTATACTACTTGGTTTATATCTATCTTAATATGTGTATATGTTTCTTTTAGCATATCGCGAATACATATTGATAGAGCCCATAGGATTTTGCTTGACTACCAGGGTTGTGATGGCAGTCACACTAGTAGGGGTTGGGTAGTCTACAAGCACATCCTTTTTCAGGTCCCTAGTCGTAGGATTATCGAGACAGGGCATTGATACTCCAGAGTAGACTAGTGTATACGCATCTCATCCCAGCAGGGGAAATGGTCTATCCCACAGCCATTAGTACGTTGTACTGAAGATAGTATGCATGTGCTCGTTGGGTTATGGGTACACCGGACAGGATTCACAGGGAACTGTTGGTTGGTATTATACCCGTCGTCAGTTAACAGTTCCCAGGTGACATGAGTACAACATAGTCCATTGACTTGACACTGATGCTTCGTCTCGAGTGTGTTCCCACTGTTCTTAGATTGCTACCCTACCACGGCTCAAAGGAGTCATGCAAACAGGTAGCAATTGGGTGCAGTCCCGAAGCACTTGGAGGCAGTGGCGGTTAGAAAGGATTCGCCTATCCCGGTATTAGGAGTTGATATCGCACTGTGTTTCGAGAGCCATTACGCAAAGTCCCTGGCCAGGGCAAGCGAGATTTACTGGTAGGTTTTCCAGTAGCTTCTCAAGGTGTAATGGGCTTCACTCCGACACGACTTATACCGCTTTTAGGGGACCGACGCTTGCCGCCCCCGAGGCCCGATATGCGATAGTCTTAGACGAACAGACCGGACTGTACGGAGATTGTCACATTAGGCTCAGTAGGTGTTTGGATGGGTTTCCTCATCGACCTTCTTATCGATATCTACATGGGCACCGTTACGTACAGCTAGTACCGCTTGCGGCCTGTGGTTAAACCCACTGCCAGCGTAGTGTCAAGTCTTTAGAGTCCCACACAGAGAGTTTCCCTGCTTCAGGTGAAATGATATAGAGGTCGTATGGTTTTACGACAGGGTTCGGACATATACGTGTATTTATGCACGTATGATATTTGGACAGATTTTACTAGCGGGCTTTGTTTTAAGCTAGATTCTAGTATTGGATTATTGGATTTATGCAGTCTCAGTATATCCGTGTTTTTCGTAAATATGGAAGGGAGGGGCATTCTCGTAATTACTCGAGAAGCTTCTCGAAGAAAGGTGACTCATTTAGTTTTAATTCATTTATGAATTAAACTAGATGAGGTGGAGAGGAGATGTGTTATTTGCATTAAATGTTTTAATGACTCATGAGATGATTCATCCAAAGTGAGTTAATGAAGCATGGTTGTTATTATTGTATATTATTATTTGGATAATTATCATGCTTCATATATTCACAAATGAGTAATAATTCATTTCATTCTCACATACACACTCTCTCCCCCCAAGCTCTCCTCTTCTTCAACCTAACCCTAATCCTCTAATGTGTTGAGATCCCAAGGGTTAGAAAGACTAATAGATCTTTAATCCATCTCTATATCCTCTAGGTCACTTGGATTGGCAATCCTAGCCACTTAGTTACCTCAAGTTAGAGGTTAAAGCTTGAAGGAGGAACTCTCGGGTGGATCTTCTATTATATCGAGGAGGCTGACGAGGATGTGAACAACAAGAACAAGAAGGACTAGTATTGTTACGACCCGAAAGAGCACGTGACTGGCCCTTGAACCATATGAAGTCTATAGGACTCCATCTGATCCAAGTAAGGCAAAAGCCCAGAAACCTAAAACCATTTTAACGATAAAAAACCAACAAGCAATAAACTATACAACGCCGAATGGCGAGGATCAAAATTCAAAAGAAACCCAGATAAGCATGAAAACTGTAATACTACTAAGCGCGACTCTAAGGTCGAAATAATACATCACTAGTGTCTGAGTCTGAAACAATATACAAGTTTTAGTTGATGGAAGTTCTAGATACAATGAATAATACAAGTACAATGGTGGTTCTTGATGCAAAAGAATCCACCTGCCAAATGCAATTCACCCGCAAGGAAGCAGTGTGCCAAAAATGCCACAATAGAACCTGTATGGCAAAACCTGCAAGAACTGTGGCACAACGGGGGTGAGTTTCCAACTCGTGAATAGAAATATCTACAAGCAGAAACCGAACGCAAGACATAATCCTAGGTCAATACGATCAGTAAAATATAAACCACAAGAGTACGTCTGAAGCATGATAAGGTGGCAATGTAACATCTAAACATGTATATAGTGCCAAGTACTCAGGAAATAACACATCATCAGTATAAGGTATGTCTGCATGAAGTATGATCAATGTAAATCCAGTCTGTATGTGATCAAGTCTGTATAAACGTGGAACCCATCCACCCGTCACCCAATGATAATAAACGTGGAACCCGTCCACCCGTCGCCCAATGACAATAAACGTGGAACCCGTCCACCCGTCGCCCAATGGCAATAAACGTGGAACCCATCCATCCGTCGCCCAATGAAAATAAGCATCATGCATGCAAATATGAGGATATAATCAAAATCATGGAAATCGTCATGAAACCCGTGCCTAGCATCGACACGTATATCCTCATCTATCGGGCTCTGTCAGTCCGGATCAGCCCACGGGCTATGTCTGCGGAATCGGCCCTCGGCCCCGGCAGTACGCCCATATCCATATATCGACTCTGGTCGCTATCCTCTGGATAACCGCTAGGTCCAACCAATCACCGGTAGGTAGTAGTCCCTCTGCCAGGCTCACCGTCTACTACACAGCGAAACCGTTCTCGCCCCGGGGTACCATACCGGGTCCACAATGTACCCGCAATCGGCCTCATCCGCCTCCTCGAATCGGGTTTCACATGTCGCTCTCAGCACCGAGAAAACACATGGTGGACGCACTGAAATATCATATCAAGGGTAACCGGGATTTTGAAACAATTATATATTCTTTTTTGAAATACCCACGGTTCCCAAATCCAGAAATATCATGGAAACAACATATCTCAATGCGTATAATCAAAACATGATATATGCGACATGTAAAGAAAGGTAAGCATATCAGGAGTCATGCAACATGGAATAATAATGTGCACATGTCGAGGAAAACCGCTCTTTTAAAACGAATCAGTTTTGAAGAACATCTTGCAGTTCCCAAATCTCAAATCAAGTAAGAATCATCTATGTTTGTGTACAGGTATAAGTGTACAATATGCCATGCAAGAATCATATCATGGATGAAACAGTACTACAGTGTAGTGGCATGGCAATTATCGATGATGAAGTGTGTGAGCCGGCAAATAGTGTACGTGGAACATACGCATCATCGATAATGGTGCTGGTGTCCTAACAACATGATACTAATATAGCAATAAACATATGCAAGCAATGCGAATGACATGAATATGCGGAAATCAAATAATCATCACCACAGTGAAGAATCTACTATGCAAACTACATATCTAAGTATCAAGTCAATCGAGAGAGGTATGGAAACCACCTAAATCTGAGTCGACATATATATAGAGGTAATAGTCGGTGATCCCGCCTCAATAATATCGCGTACGATACAATATATCGTAAGACATCCTCGAGTCATGAGTGCGGATCTATCATCAATATAGGCTCGTACGGTAAATCGTCATATGGCATCCCAATAGCTGGGTACGGGTCAATATCACATTCCTTTCATCAGATATCAGGTATCATTATCATTATAACACATAATCTGGGGTACTGTTCTAAGTCTAGTACAAATTGATACCATTTATAAAGTATGAATGCGGGAGTAAACACACATCCCAAGCCCGCAAGAATCACATGTCGTATCCCAAGTACGAATCATATCAAATCACCGATCTCACGGCACAATGCCCAAACCATCGACTCATCTCCAATGTCATCCATTATCATCATCAACACAGTGTAAATAAAAGGAATATGCAAGGGTGTGCGTGTAGGTGTAATTCTATTCTAGGGTTCACGACTATGAACTACACTAGTCACTTCTAACCCTACACTATCCATAATACACCAAACTATCATATATATAATATAACAACTACGGACTGCGGGGGTGCTATACGCCATCCAACCGACTTCCCCCTGTAGATATAATCTACTCACCTTGCGTCTTTATTTGTGGACGTCGCCACGCGCTTGCTTGTCGTCCCGAAGTCTTCATGGGGTACCTACACATCAAAGTATCGTATATGCGTATTAAAACCAAATCAAAGCTAACACGGCACACGAAACCTAAAACGATACGATAAGGGGCATATAGGTTAGAACCTATGGAACGCCTTCAAAACCATCAACAAATCCTCGACATCGTCGTATAAACGCCAAATAGTCGAGATAAAACACGGATACACAATTCCAGAATTAGAAATACGGAATACGGAAACACGAATCCAAAACAGCAACTTAGGAAATAGGCTCCAGATTTCACCCTAGGTCAAATTAGACAAATCTATATAATACCAGGGGTCAAAAATATACATGTAGGAGCTACAGAACAAACACGAGACAAAATGGTGGGACCCTGGCCGCAAATTGCGGCCAAACAGATTAAATCTGCGGCCTGGAAAAGGAAGTGGGGGCTAGGGCTCTGGTGGTAGCTTCCTGGGTGCCTGCACATGTCACTGTCCAATCAATTTTAATTTAGGATGTCTCGGGTGATAGCAGATTCAATATACCCTTCACAGATTCCACAAATTCTCTGATATCGGTTTCTAAATCAGTATTTTGGGTTTCAACTCTCAGGTTAGGGTCTCAATTCATGCACTAGGGTGTTGGTGTAGCCTCTACTGAACTCAATTCCACATTACAATTCATAATTTCCTCAAACCCTAACTAGGTTTTCCTTAACTCCACAATATCAAACAATATCGGTTCAATCTAAACATGGGGGTATAAGGAAATGCTAAAACTAAGTTAATGATCCAGAAAATACCTCATTTGGCAACTCAAGAATTTTCTTGAGTTGCCCCTAGTGGCCAAAATCCTTGGTTTCTTTAGTCCAATGTGTAGATCTTGAGTTTGTGCACACTTTTAATGAAATGGAGATTGGGTTTTGGGATTGTATTTGAGATGGTTTGGGGCTTTGAAGAGGGGAGGGAGATGAAGGAGCAGCAGCAGTAGGAGAAGGGGAAGAGGGAGGGAAAATGAATGAGGAATGAAGAGAATAGCTAAGTCCAAAGTCAAAGAAAACCCATAGCTTTCTCTCTCTCACCATACCTCATTTCTTTATTCCTTTCTCTATTCTTTTTCTTTTCTTTTTCTTATCCTCTCAAAATCCTTCTCCCAAGAATAGTAAACCCAAAGTGAGCAATGGCAAGAAAATGCACAAGTGTGAAAAAGTGATATGTGCATGTTTTGCACAAAAAAGCTAAAAAACCGATTAGCGATTATTAATCGCGATTAGCACTAATTTAGCATATAACTAATCAATTAAACTTAGAAATGGCATAATTCTCTAATTTACCCTATTTTAGAATTTTCCATAATTTTCCAAAATTTCCCCCAATTTATTTGTATTTAATTATACCGAATTATTAAAATATTCAATAAAATAATATTAAATTATAAATTTCCCAAAAATAATATTTTTATTATTTCGAAATGTTACAATCTACCCCCCTTAAATAAATTCGGTCCCCGAATTTAAATTTAAACCCCCAATACTAAAACATTTCAGCAAAATCCAATTTGTCGGGGCTCCGAAAACATCAATACATAGCGAATATCATCGAAGTGTACTGCTCTACTAGAAATCAATCCACAAAAATGTATACAAGAATATCCGGTGCGTCTGGTGCGCACGGAAACAAAATCCATGTATGTGCCATACAGGTGAACAAAACAACATCTAGGTGCAACTGGTGTGCACGAAACATCTGTCATAGGCAACGTGTGTGCCTGATAGCAAAATCAGGTGCATGTGACATGCACGAAGAATCCCGATTTAGTGCATCGGGCATGCACCAAAATCGTATATCAAAACACTGAAGGTGCATCCAAAGCTAGCAGCGCAAGACATCTACTTGCCTCTTGCTCACGGTCTGGCGTCTTCTGTCTCTGGGTTCTTATCTTCTCTGCGGATTACCTATCTCGCAATCAATCGGCTCATCGGCCCTGTCAGGTGTGCTAACGGGGACAATTCCGTTCTGGTACTTCTCTGGTCATCTCTTGGTCAATCATCACGACCACTCATAAAGCGGCATATCACTGACGTCGGCCGCTGGCTCTCTGAAAGCACATCACACATCTGATCCTGGGTGCAAGCATCATTGCAGCAGTGTCCTGGAAAGAATCTTGCTCAGGGTCTCTTTCAATCATGCCTATGCCGATCTGTACGGAGGCTGGTACTCTTGCATAATCTCTTCTCGCTCAATGGACATCTGTGTCCTCAGCATAACATTTCTCGGAATCTGGTTGCATCCCAACGCCTCTGTAAGCATATCTGACCTCTGGTCTCGACGGAAAGTAATGACAGCTCGTCAGCGTCTCGCACTAACCTCTTGTCCGCTTGTCTGTATTTCCGTCCACTTCGACGTCACGCCATGCTATCTACGCACTGCACTGTTCTCGGCCACGGTCAATCCGAAGTCTTTCGCACGTACTCGAAATCGCATACTCTGTAGCTTCATCATTCTGTAGAAGATGTTTGGCCGAACAGGTCCTCGGGAACGCGTCCCAACCATCGGAGGAATACTCAAAACTCGTCCGTCCTTGATCAATTCGCAACGCATCTGGGTAAGTTCCTTTATCCGAACCCGGTCAACTACCTTGTCGACGATGCTGAACTCTGGCCTGCTAGGTGTGCACAATATGACCCCTCTTGGGTCCTGGTCTTCACGTATAGTATTCCAGAAAGGTCCTGTCGAGGTTTCTCTCTAAAATATCATTCCTGTCAGATTGCCCGGAAGTCATCATCCATTGCTGAAGCAAATTCTTATTCCGGAACGGCTGCATACTTATCGCTCCTCTTTCTGGAAGATATATCCATATACAACGCCTCTGGGTGCGTATCACATCTCTGATGTCAGCGTAGTGGGATGTCATCTCGTCGAAATCTCTTGCGAACTCTTTTCTTCACTCTGCTTCAATGTCGACTGATTCAGACTCGTCTCATAGTGGCTGCATGGACTGTGCTCCAATGGCTATACTCGTATCTGGAGTCTCCCAAGCAAAGCATCCCATCACATGATATCCAAATGATGTCGAAACATTCGATCGACTCGTCAGAACCTTATAATCCCCCTAGAGATCAACATCTTGAGTACAGTTTAATAGTATCGAGTACATGCCACAGCGTCGGTGGTCCAGCCGTAGAAGGCAAACCCAAGACTCACTAATGGCGCCGCGGAACTGCCGCAAACCCTAAGGTTCAAAGGCTTTCACACGGTCATTAAGTCGAGTTAGGGTTTCATTCTTCTAGAGGGTCCATAGAATCACCTGCATGTCTTTCCGTATACTTTAAACTTGGAAAATAGGCTCCTGATATTCGATCGTCTCAATCGACTCTCAACGAACCTGCGTGAAGTCGTCTCTAGCTGGAAACAATCTATCTGATGACCTCACATCGGTAAACGAACGAACCACATGTCCTAGTCATTCATCCTCAGGTGACTAGCGACCGTCCGTCATATCCCTAAGTATATGCTCATGCTGCAGTAGCTCCAACCATCTAGGCGATATCTCATCATTTGCAGCAGCAACTGGCTCATTCGCCTGTACGCCGAACAACGCCTCAATCCTCCAGGAAAGACGATACATTGGCTGTCATCCCTGAATCGGTCTGCTCCAGATCTGAGTAAGACTCTCCACACTGGAAATCTTCAGCTCAACTGGGCCCGCTCCGGCACATAAATCGGACGAATCACCTTCGTCTCTCAAATCGGGTAGACTAGCTATCCTCTATCTCCTATCTGCCTCTTGTAAGCTCCGGCAATCTCAGCTTGTAAGCTCCGGAAGCGACATCCTATCAATCTCAGCAACAGCTGGTCCATCTGTCTGCACGGTAGGCGATATCATAATCTCTGAGGTATGCTGTACATCAACAGTCCTCTCTCAATTGGCAGCTCTAACAATGGCCCGATCATCCGGTGCAAAACCAAGCACTCGCCTCCACTAGAGGTCACAATCATCAATACTAACTCGAGACGTTCCCATGTCACCAGAAAACACAATGGTCGGCCCTCGTACCAGACGAGCTCGCCCTGACCGTAACCCTAGCAGTAGCCCAAACTGTGCTCAAACATGGCGACAGGAATCTCAATCGAGTATCGAAGAGAGCAGATCAATGGCAAGAAAGAGAACAACAGATCCAGAGTGGATACATGATCATAAGAAGGAACAACATCAATGAAGGTATGATCATGAAACTAATAGAATCGAGGATCTCAAATGGATGTATAATCATGGATATGAAGAGAGTCACTGATCTCGAAAATATGTACATCCTAAGGTTCCTCAAGCGGAGTGGCGTGTCGTAAGTATGCCGCGGAACATACCCACGGTACGTCACTCTACTTTAGTCACCTATTCCATCAACCAAGGGTCATCCTATACGACGAAAGTTCGGGTCTAATACCCCCTCGACTAAGTCTAAGTTCCGTAAGGTCAAGCCTAAGTTCCGTATATATATAAATGCCCTAGGCTCCACATAGTCAAACTTAGACTCGAACCAAGGTCAACCTAGCGCTCTGATACCAACTTTGTAACGACCCGAAAGAGCACGTGACTGGCCCTTGAACCATATGAAGTCTATAGGACTCCATCTGATCCAAGTAAGGCAAAAACCCAGAAATCTAAAACCATTTTAACGATAAAAAACAACAAGCAATAAACTATACAACGCCGAATGGCGAGGATCAAAATTCAAAAGAATCCCAGATAAGCATGAAAACTGTAACACTACTAAGCGCGACTCTAAGGTCGAAATAATACATCACTAGTGTCTGAGTCTGAAACAATATATAAGTTTTGGTTGATGGAATTTCTAGATACAATGAATAATACAAGTATAATGGTGGTTCTTGATGCAAAAGAATCCACATGCCAAATGTAATTCACCCGCAAGGAAGCAGTGTGCCAAAAATACCGCAATGGAACCTGTACGGCAAAACCTGCAAGAACTGTGGCACAACGGGGGTGAGTTGCCAACTCGTGAATAGAAATATCTACAAGCAGAAACCGAATGCAAGATATAATCCTAGGTCAATACGATCAGTAAAATATAAACCACAAGAGTACGTCTGAAGCATGATAAGGTGGCAATGTAACGTCTAAACATGTATATAATGCCAAGTACGCAGGTAATAACACATCATCAGTATAAGGTATGTCTGCATGAAGTATGATCAATGTAAATCCAGTCTGTATGTGATCAAGTCTATATAAACGTGGAACCCGTCCACCCGTCGCCCAATGACAATAAACGTGGAACCCGTCGCCCAATCACAATAAACATGGAACCCGTCCACCCGTCGTCCAATGACAATAAACGTGGAACCCGTCCACCCGTCACCCAATGACAATAAGCATCATGCATGCAAATATGAGGATATAATCAAAATCATAGAAATCGTCATGAAACCCGTGCCTAGCATCAACACGTAAATCCTCATCTATCGGGCTCCGTCAGTTCGGATCAGCCCACGGGCTATGTCTGCGGAATCGGCCCTCGGCCCCGGCAGTACGCCCATATCCATCTATCGACTCTGGTCAGTATCCTCTGGATAACCGCCAGGTCCAACCAATCACCGGTAGGTAGTAGTCCCTCTGCCAGGCTCACCGTCTACAACACAGCGAAACCGTTCTCACCCCGGGGTACCATACCGGGTCCACCATGTACCCGCAATCGGCCGCATCCGCCTCTTCGAATCGGGTTTCACATGTCGCTTTCAGCACCGAGAAAACACATGGTGGACGCATTGAAATATCATATCAAGGGTAACCGGGTTTTTGAAACAATTATATATTCTTTTTTGAAATACACACGGTTCCCAAATCCAGAAATATCATGGAAACAACATATCTCAATGCGTATAATCAAAACATGATGTATGCGACATGTAAAGAAAGGTAAGCATATCAGGAGTCATGCTACATGGAATAATAATGTGCACATGTCGAGGGAAACCGCTCTTTTAAAACGAATCAGTTTTGTAGAACATCTTGCGGTTCCCAAATCTCTAATCAAGTCAGAATCATCTATGTTTGTGTATAGGTATAAGTGTACAATATGCCATGCAAGAATCATATCATGGATGCAACAGTACTACTGTGTAGTGGCATGGCAATTATCGATGATGAAGTGTGTGAGCCGGCAAATAGTGTACGTGGTGTAAGTCCACGTTGCGACCCCCGGTTCTTACGGGGAGGCGGAAACGGTATAAGAAAACGAATTTTTATCGCAAGAGGCAACATGGACTAAACTATGGTCGGGATCGTTGTCTAAACTAAAACTAGCAAACTATGCTAAAGAGAGTTAGCTACTCGGATGAAGATGGTTATACCTAAACTTGAACTCCTTCTCTTCAAGCTCCGATGGTGGTTCGATGGCTCCTTCTCGTTGTCTCCGTACGCCGAAGATAGATCCACTTGAAAGCTCCAACCTTTAGCTCCTTCTTCGTTCTTTGAAGAAACTAGTTCACTTGGTTTGCCAAACCTAGTGAACTAGAATGAGTAGAGATGATTTAGAATGGGATTTTATCTATGGTTCTTGATTCTCAACTCATGAGACAAGAGAACCATAGATCAAGAGAGGGAGCAAGAGGTTGAGGGTGAGAGCAAGAGGAGAGCTCAAGAACAAGAGAGAGAATGAGCAAGAAAGAATGAGCAAGTATTTTGTCTCTCACCCTCTCATAATCCAAAGCAATGATAACTCATCATATCAACAAAAGTCTTATGTGATGGTTGAAGTAACCATAACCTTATCATGTCATGCACTCATTTTACTCAAATGAACAAGCAAGAAAAAGTCTTTGGCATGAAATGATAACCATGGTTATCATGATGGTCAACTAGTCAAGCCTAGTCAACCGGTCAACAAGTCAACAAAAGTCAACAAGTCACCAAAGTCAACAAGTCAACAAAAGTCAACAAGTCAACAACCATATCACCATAATACTTAATTAATATAATAGTTAATCACATATCATATTCTCATTAGGGTTGAGCATAAAGTCAAAAAGTCAACGGTCAACTGTCAACAACCCTAATGAGAATCCGCTGCCTCTGCCTCCCTGTCAACTGTGCATACACACCCGCATCCGCGTTCCGAGGAACACGAATGCAAACTGGATAAATCCAATCCCATAAGGTACACTAGGATCTGGCTTAAACCAAAGCCCGCTAGTGTAAACTGTCCGGACACTGTACGTGCACAAGTGCACGGATGTGACCGAACCCTGTCGCAAAACCATGCGACCTGTCGCAATACCATGCGACCTCTACTCTTTTGCCTAAAGGCGAAAAGCTTTCTGTGTGGGACTCTAAAGACTCGACACTACGCTGGCAGTGGGTTTAACCACAGACCGCAAGCGGCACTAGCTGTGCGTAACGGTCCCCAGGTAATGCCGACAAGAAGACCGACGAGGCGAAACCCATCTGAACTCCTACTGAGCCTGAGCGTGACATTCTCCGTACAGTCCGGTCTGTTCGTCTGATACATCGCATGGCGGGCCTAGGGGGCGGTAAACGTCAGTCCCCCAATAGCGGTACAAGTCGTGCCGGAGTGAAGCCCAATACACCCTGAGATAACACTGGAAACCTACCAGTATATCTCGTTTGCCCTGGCCAGGGACTACTCGTGTAATGGCTCTCCTAGACACAGCGCGATGTCAACCCCCAATACCGGGAGAGACGAATCCTGTCTAACCGTCACTGCCTCCAAGTGCTTCGGGACTGCACCCAACTACCACCTGTTTGCACGACTCCTTTGAGCCGTGGTAGGGTAGTGATCAAAGTACAGTGGGAACACACCCGAGGCGAAGTGACAGTGTCAAGTCAGCGGACTAAGCTGTACTCATGTCACCTGGGAACTGATAACTGACGATAGGTATAATACCAACTAGTCAGTTCCCGACGAGTCCTGTCCAGTGTACCCGTAACCTAACGAGCACCCGCATACTATCTCAAGTACGACGTACTGACGGCTGTGGGACAGACCGTCTCCCACACTGGGATGAGAAGCGCATGCGCTGGTCTACTCCGGAGTATCGATGCCCTGTCTCGATAGTCCTGCGACCAGGGACCTGAATAAGGATGTGCTTATAGATTACCCAGCCCCCACTAGTGTGACTGCCATCACAACGCTGGTAATCAAGCAAAGATCCTAAGGGCTCCAATAATGCGTATAAGTGATATACTGAAATAAACACAAGTACACATTGAAGTAGAAACAAACCAAGTAGCATACTACTATTTTGAGCAAGATTGTATATACAAGGTGAATATCCCAAGCATCCATTAAGTAATATACAAACTAGTATGATACAGTAATGGCCTCTAGGGCATATACACTAACAATCTCCCACTTGCACTAAGGCCATGTACTGGCGTATCGAAGACCTATCATCTCGATCAGCCGCTCGAACTGAGTCTGGGGCAAGGCCTTAGTGAATGGATCTGCAGTGTTATCTTCTGAAGCGACTCTCCGAACCTCGATCTCCTGGCGATCCACGATCTCCCTGATCAGGTGATACCGCCTCAAGATGTGCCTGGATCTCTGATGGGACCTGGGTTCCTTCGCTAAAGCTATAGCCCCGTTGTTGTCGCAATACAGAGGTATTGGATCAACAATGGACGGAACCACCTGAAGTTCTTTCAAGAACTTCCTCATCCAGACAGCTTCTTTTGCGGCATCAGATGCAGCGATGTATTCCGCTTCCACCGTCGAGTCTGCAACGGTTTCTTGTTTGGAACTCTTCCAACACACCGCCCCTCCATTGAGGGTAAAGACAAAACCCGACATGGACTTGGAATCATCCTTGTCACTCTGGAAGCTGGAGTCAGGAAAGGCCTCGATCTGGAGGTCTTTTCCGCCATACACCAAGAACATCTCCTTAGTCCTTCTCAGGTACTTGAGAATGTTCTTTACCGCTATCCAGTGTTTCTCCCCAGGGTTTGACTGATACCGGCTTACCACACTCAGTGCATAAGCTACATCCGGTCTGGTACACAACATCGCATACATTATAGAGCCTACCGCAGAAGCGTAGGGTATAATAGACATGCGATCCCTCTCCAAATCAGTCTTGGGAGACATCTCTTTAGAGAGGGTGATCCCGTGACAAGCCGGTAGGTTACCGCGCTTGGAATCTTCCATACTGAATCTCTTCAGTATGGTGTCGATGTACCTGGACTGTGAAAGTCCTAATATCCTCTTGGATCTGTCACGGTAGATCCGGATACCCAGAATGTACGAGGCATCACCCAGGTCTTTCATGGAGAACCTGTGTGACAAGAACCCCTTGACAGATTGTAGCATAGGAATGTCATTTCCTATTAAGAGAATGTCATCCACGTACAAAACGAGGAATACTACAGTTCTCGCTACAAATCTACTATAGATGCATGGTTCATCTGGATTTTTGATAAAGCCAAATTCTTTGACCGTCTCATCAAAGCAGATGTTCCAACTCCGCGATGCCTGCTTTAGTCCATAGATGGACTTAAGCAACTTGCACACCTTTCCGCTGCTCCCACTCTGAATGAAACCCTCTGGCTGGTCCATATAGACACACTCCTCTAAATTTTCATTTAGAAAAGCTGTCTTTACGTCCATTTGCCAGATCTCATAATCGTGGAAGGCAGCAATGGCAAGAAGGATCCGAATGGATTTCAGCATGGCTACTGGAGAAAAAGTTTCGTCGTAGTCCAAGCCAGGTCTTTGACGAAAACCCTTTGCTACCAGCCTAGCTTTATAGGTCTCAACCTGTCCATCTACACCAATCTTCCTTTTGAAGATCCACTTGCATCCTACGGGTTTTACCCCGTCTGGAGCAATGTCCAACGTCCATACCTTGTTGGTGTACATGGACTCCATTTCGGTCCGCATTGCATCCAGCCATTTCACTGAGTCAACGCTCTGAACGGCCTGCTGGAAGCTAGTAGGCTCATCATAATCTATGATGCAATCCTCTCTATCCCCGTCTATGAGAAAACCGTAGTATCTCTCAGGCGGATGAGACTGCCTACTACTTCTGCGGAGCGGCGTAGGAATGTCCTGTTCTTCCGAACCTTCTGGTTCCACTAAACTTTCAGTAACAGTCCGTGGTTCTGGAATTTCTTCCAGTTCTACTGTGCTCCCACTTATCTGGTTTTCTAAAAACTCAGTTTCCAAGAAGTAGGCATGACGAGAAACAAGAACTTTTTGTTCCTCTTCACAGTAGAAGAAATATCCTTTTGAGTTCTTTGGATACCCCACAAACTTGCACTGTACTGAGCGTGCCTCGAGCTTGTCCGCATGCTGCTTTTTGACAAAAGCCGGACATCCCCATGTCTTAATGTGCTTAAGATAGGGTCTCTTCCCACACCACATCTCATATGGTGTAGTAGGCACGGTCTTAGTAGGTACTCGGTTCAAAAGGTATGCGGCTGATTCTAGCGCATATCCCCAGAATGATCGCGGTAACTCAGCGTTACTCATCATGGACCGCACCATATCCAATAGGGTGCGGTTCCGTCTCTCCGATACACCGTTATGTTGCGGGGTGTATGGAGGAGTAAGCTGAGAGAGAATTCCGTTCTCTTTTAAATAGTCCAGGAACTCGGCACTTAAGTATTCTCCTCCTCGATCCGATCTTAGAATCTTAATACTTTTGCCGGTCTGTTTCTCTACTTCATTCTTATACTCCTGGAATTTTCCAAAGGCCTCGGACTTATGTTTCATCAAGAAGACATAACCGTACCTTGAGAAGTCATCCGTAAAAGTAATGAAGTAAGAATGTCCGCTTCGGGCATGTGTAGACATTGGACCGCACACGTCACTGTGTACGAGTCCCAAGAGCTCGCTCGCTCTTACTCCATGTCCAGTAAACGGAGTCTTTGTCATCTTTCCTTTGAGACAAGATTGACAAGTGGCATACGATTGATATTCGAACGCATTCAAATATCCTTCTGTATGTAACTTAGTCAACCTTCTCTCATTGATGTGACCCAATCTACAATGCCATAAGAAAGTCTGATTTATTTCCGGAGACTTTCTTTTGTGTGTATTCTGGACGTTGAAAATCTGTGGTTGGTTTAACACGTATATACCATTACTCAATGTACCTGACCCAATCAAAACTTGATTAAGGTGAATGTTTACAACATTACTTACAAACGCAAATTCATAACCTTCTTTAGAAACTAAAGATACAGAAATGATATTACAAGTTGCGTTGGGTACAAAAAAGCAATTACGCAAAACCAAAACATGTCCATCTGACATTCCCAGGTGATAGTCCCCCACGGCTTTAGCATCCATGCTAGCTCCGTTCGCAACTTTGAGGGTCATGTCACCTGCCTTCAAAACCCTACGGTTTCTCAACGCCTGCAAAGAATTACAGATATGAGATCCTGATCCGGTATCCAATACCCAGGAAGTAGAGTTTATTGAAAGACAATTTTCAATAACATACACACCTGAAGCTGAAGCTGCAACCTGCTTCAATTCCTGTGTTCTGGCCTTCCAGGCCCTGCAATCATTCTTCCAGTGTCCTTTCTTATGACAATAGAAGCATTCTTCCTTATCCACAAGCTTTCCCGCTAACTTTGTTGCTTTGCCTTTTCCCTTCGTATCCACTTTACCAACACCGCCCCTTGGTTTGGCGGGGGCCTTCTTCTTCTTTCCCTTGGCTTTCGCCTTGGACCTAGAAGAAGATGATCCTCCTACAAACAAAGTGGATGTTTCCCTACCTTTCTGTAGGGTGCCCTCTGCGCTCCTCAGCATGTTGAGGAGCTCTGATAGTTCAACCTCTTTTTCTTGTAGGTTGAAGTTCAGTATAAACTGGGCGTAAGTGGAAGGAAGGGACTGGAGAACTATATCCGTATATAGCTCACTCTCCAATGTGATCCCTAGGTCAGCGAGCTCCTCAATGTAGCCGATCATCTTTAGCACATGCTCGGCTACTGATGATCCGACGGCCATTCTTGTCGAAAATAACTTTTTCGACGCTTCGTATCTTGCGATACGTGATTGCTCTCCATACAGTTCTTTTGTATGGAGCAATATGGACTCCATGTCCATATTCTCATGCCTCCTCTGATGTTCGTTGTCCATCGAGACAAGCAGGAGGCACTTGGCCTTCGCGCTATCAATCTCCCAAGTCTTGCGGATTTCCTTATCCGCGACACTGGAAGTTGGACCAGGGACAGGGGGAGCTTTGGTGGTAAGAAGATACCCCAGCTTGTCATAAGTGATTGCTATCGTGACATTCCTGAGCCAATCTTTGTAGTTTGGCCCTGTCAGTTTGTTTTTATCTAGGAGTAACTTAAGTCCAGTCATGTTGATTGGTCGCTGCAATTAGGAGAGAGAAGAAGAAACACTCAGCATGATGCTCTTGCAAGTTTAGAGTGGTTTTTAGTTTGTCTAAACAGGATGGCTCCCACTGTTTCTCGAATCCCTCCTCAAACCATAAAGGAAGAATTAGTCAGGATCAATCCCACCGTACAATACTTGCTTAACCGTTCAGCCAGGCCGGTGTCGGTACTTCGAGGGAGGTTTTCCAACGCTTTCGCGAAGTTCCTTAATTAGAGAACCTCTTTTCCCTGGGGGCGTAGCCCCGCTAACACCTTTCTAGGCACCTACTAGGTTTATAGCATTGATCGTTAAGTGAGAAATTTCCCGAGGAGTAGCATATACTCACAGTAGGATCGGGATCCAAATATCATCGCGTGACGAAACTGAAGGAATCCTACCAGAATCATCACACTCCAAATGGTATGCAAATCTAGCAAGTTTCAGTACTTATGAAACTCCCGATGTGGATTTTTGCCCCATGCTCTTATGACCTTGACTTTGGCCAACAAATCATAAGTCACATGTCAAGTTCTGCCCGTCGTTCTCCAGGTTAGTTTGAATCCACCCGCACCTACCCTTGACTTTGGCCAACAAGGCAGTACGACTGTTCCAAACCAACGCATCTATCTATGCTGCACATGAATACCCTGAAGGGTTCCTAGGCACTCTAGATAAGTCTCACAAGTGATCAAACATGCACAAATAAAATTTTACGGGTGCCTACAAACCCGACTACGGATCGTTTGCTAGATATTTAGGCGAAACAAGCAAGCTAGTTTACAACTAAACTATAAGATAACGGAAATACAACCTTTGTAGATCCGTTTGTCCACCTCCATAGCTCCGCAACGAAGTGCCTCCGCTGTCCAAGTGAACTCCCGGGCTCTAGCGTCGGCTTCGTCGAAGAATAAGCGAGCTAGGTCGTCGATGTCCATGCCGAAGATGATCTACGTCGAGGCATCGCTAGATCAAGCTCCACCTTCACCAAACCTTGAAAGTTTGTGAAGGAAACACACTCTACTACATGGCAAGAGGTAGAGGATGAAGAAATAGGAAGTGGGTAAACTTTAGTTTTGGATTTCTCACTAGATTTCACATGTTGCCATTGAACTAGAAAGCTTTTCTTCTTCTTGCTCATGAAGAAGAAGATGAAAAAGATATGATAACTTAAACTAAAATAGAAAATAAAATACAATACTTATCATATCATTGACCATGGTTTAGTGTAGAGACTTAACTTAGGTTAGATAGTGGTTAGGGTTAGATAAAAGACAAGAATGGTGGACTAAGGTCAAAGCTTCAAGAAGCTTTCAAATAAAAACAAATCTAGCAACCATTCTTATCTCTTTATCTTTCCTTTTTCCAAAATAAATAAAAGGAATAAATAAATGATTAAGTAAATGAAAAAGAAACCCTAATCACCAATTAACCATGGTTTAACACTTTACACAAAACCAAGCAAGAATGTATCATCAAACATGATACAATCATGTGCACAAAACTATATCGAATATACAATGTGCACATCCGCGTGAGAAAATCCATTTAAAGTGAACCGATACTAGTTAATGCAAAGTAATATATCAAATATATAATTATGTATTAAATCATTAAATCAACACTTGATTTAACGATCCGGTGATATCGCATATAACCGGCTAGTATCCAATGTGTCGGCTTATCGAATCAATCCTTGATTCGATAACTAGGTTATATCGCATATAACCATTCGATACATTGATCGCGAGAATCAAACACGGTATCACATACACGCATTATTCTCGGTCCCGCACATATCTCATATGCACTCCTATTTCGTTTCGCTTGAACCAGGAAACCTCTGTGTAGGACTCTAAAGACTCGTCAATACGCCGGTAGCAGATGATGATCATATCATGCACCCACAAGCCGCAAGCGGTCTGCCAAACGTAACGGCCACCCGGGTATTGAGCGATCAGAAGATCGACGAGCAAGCCCGCTCACACTCCTGCGAATCCGACCAGTAACACTACCGTATAGTCCGGTCTGTTCGTCTGATATGTCGCATATCTCGCCTAGGGGTGGTAAACGTCAGACCCCAATAGCTCGATAAGTCATGCCGACGTAGGGTCCATAACATTCGTGAAACTACTGATAACTCTTACCAGTATATCACTGCAACCCTGGCCAGGGATTTCCTGTTATGGCCAGTCGAGCATTGCACAACATCAACCCCCAATACCGGGAGAGACGAATCCCCTCCTATCGCTCATTGCCTCCATGTGAATCGGGACTGTACCCAAAAACCACCTGTTTGCACAACTCAGTAGAGCCGTGGTAGGGTGGAAATCAAAGCACAGTGGGAGACACACAAGACTCTATGACGATCTCGGGTCAACAGACTAAGCTGTACCAGTGTCACCAGAGAACTGCCATCTGACGTGAGGTATAATACCATCTGGGAGTTCTCGGCGAGTCCGTTCAGTGTACCCAGTCTCCACTGAGCACCCGCATACCATCTTCGATGTCAAACACCAATGGATATGGGATCATCCATCGCCCATCGCATGGGTCGAGAAGATATGCGCTAGTCTACTCTGGAATATCGATGCCCCGTCTCGATATTCCCTCGACTAGGAACAATTCAAGGATGTACTCATGGACTACCCAGGCCCCACTAGTATGATCTACATCATAGTCCTGGAAGTCGAGTACATATCCTAAGGGCTTTATCAACATGTAATCAGAGAGACAGAAAGTATACATGTTAAGACAAAGTGCAACCAGATAGCGTACTATCATGTCGAGCGAGAAAGTCCTTCCTATATATGTCCCAGCATCCACTACAATATACATCCCATGTACAGTAATGGCCTCTAGGGCATACATATAACTAACAATCTCCCACTTGCACTAGGGCCATCTGTAGCAGTGGTTGCAGTATCACATACTCAACCATCCCCTAAAAAGTCTCTCTTTGGGAAAAAGGCCTTCGTGAGTGGATCCGCCGTGTTGTCCTCTAAGTCTTCTCTCCTAACCTCGATCACCCTGGAGATCAACTATCTCCATGATCAGGTGATGCTTCCTCAGAATTTGTCTGGGCCACTGATGGGACCAGGGTTCCAGGGTCGAAACCACGCTTCCATTGTCATACAATGGCAGGAACCTAGTTCATCTTATGAACTAATATACACCCAAACAGCCTCTTTGGTAGTATCTTTAATAGCGATGTTACCAGCCTTTATCGTCTAGATTGCCACGGTATCGAGCTTGGAACTCTTCCAACATACCGTCCCTTTACTGAGGGTAAAGACAGTGCCTGTGACTGACATTCAGTCGTATTTATCACCCTGGAACACTTCCAGTGATTCTCCCCAGGATCGATTGATACCATCTCACTACATCTAGTGAGTATTCTAACATCCATTTAGATCTATCTCATAGATCCAAAATCCAGGATTTAGTAGGTATCATTTTGATCCTATTTGGGGAATCTTAGTGATAATAGGAGATTGATCGATCGTAGTATAGGAAACTTTCTTCCTATCAAGAGTATGTTGTCTTCGTACAATACGAAGATGACCACATTACTCTCTACTACCCTTTTGTACATACAAGGTTTGTCTACCATTTTGATGAAGTCAAACACTTTGACTATCACATCAAAACAGACGTTCCAACTCCGCGATGCCTGCTTCATTATGTAAAGCAACTTGCACACGTTTCCGCTGCTCCCACTGTTTACGAAGACCTCTGGCTGTGTTCTTATAGACGTTCTCTTCTAAATCAGTATTTAGAAAAGCAGTCATGGCACCCAACCACCAGATATCGCAGTCATGGTATGTAGCCGTGGTAAGTAGGATCTGGATAGACTTAAGCATAGCTACTGGAAAAGGGTTTCATCATTATCCACGCCTGGTCGATGACGAAAACCTTTAACAAGTCTAGCTTTGAAAGTCTCAACTTTTCCATCTAAACCAAGTAATCTTCTCAAGATATACTTGCTCCTGACGGGGATTTAACCCTTCAGATATAGCAGCTAAAGTCCATACTTTGCTGGTGTACATGGATTCCATCTCAGATCGCTAAGCATCCAGCCATTCTTACAGAGTCCCTGCTCTCGATGGCCTGCTCGAAACTAGTTGGGTCATCATCTCATGATGCAATCCTTGCTCCCACTGTCATCGAGAAACCGGAGGTATCTCTCAGGCGGATGAGGAACCCTACTAGATCGGCGGAGAGGCTGAGGTTCGTCGAAAACTATTGAATTCTTTGGTTCTACCAAATCATTAGCAGTTTTGCACAGCTGGAACCTTTCCAGTTCAACAGAACTGATCTTGCCTCGATCTTGTCCGGATTTTGCTTTTGACATAGGCCGGACAATCCCAAATCTTAACTTACTTAAGAGATAGGTTCTTCCCATACCATATCTTATATGGAGTGGTAGGCAGTGATTTGATTCAAACCTAATTCAATAGGTATGCAGCTTCTCAAGTGCATAACTCCCAAAAGGAAAAAGGTAACTCAGTAGTACTCATCATAGAGCACACCTTATCACATAGGGTGTAATTGCTCCACCCCGATATACCATCGTGCTATGGCATATACGGAGGAGTAATACTGAGAGAGAATCTCATTCTCCTTTAGAAAGGTCCAGTAATTCTATGCACAAGTATTCTCCTCTCTGATCTCATCATAGGACTTAATACTTATACCCTGTTATTGGTTCTCTACTTCTAACTTATATTCTGTGAATACCTCAAAAGCTTCGGACTTATGTTTCAGTAGGAACATACGACTGAATCTTGAGAGATTATCAGAGAATATAATGAAGTATAAAGAACCAGTCCTGGCATGTGTAGACAGGAGACCTTACATACATCATCATGTATCGGTCCCAAGAGTTTACTAACTCTTTCTCTGTTTCTAGTAAACAGAGCTATGGTCATCTAATCTTTGTGACATGATTGGCGAGTTGCACAAGATGTAAATTCAAAACGATTTAAATATACATCTAAATGTAACTTCAGCCAGTCGGGTCACATTGATTTGACCTAGTCTACAATACCTCCAGAAGAATCCGTTCATTTCTGAACTCTTCCTCTTGTGTGTGTTTCATATACCAAGAATTGTAGTTTGATTTAGAACATCAATGCTTTTAGATAACGCACCTGAACCGATCAACTTTTGATATAGGAAATGTTCAAAACATTATCCAACTATACAAAATTTTATCATTTCTTTACTAATAAAGAGACTGATATGATTTTGTATATCAGGTTCGGCATCTAATAGCATTTTTTCAGAATCAATGTATTGGTAATACAGGGTGACAGTGACCAACAGACTTGGCTGCAACACTTGCCCCGGTTTCTGTCTCATGAAACTTATCACCCGTTCTCAGTTTTTCTACCTTTTTGTAGCCCTAAGTAACAGATTACATATCTGGGATCCTGATCCGGTATCATATACCCAGGATGCAGAGGATACTGAGAAACAGTTCGTTGTAATGAACACACCCGAAGGAGATGCATCATATGCACTTTCTTCGTTTGGGCGGCATAGGAATTCTGGTATTCCCCTATTTCCTGCTCTGTCTTATAACAATTATAAGTTGGAGCGGGACCAACGTTCCCGAGCTCAGTATAACAAGCGGGTTCGGTCAATACATCCGTATTATTATCTTGATTAAGGCGTGATATGGTCGCTACCAGGAGAGAGAGAGAAGAAAACACTCTGCGTGCGCTCTTGCAAGATCAGATTGGTTATTTATTTTATCTAATCAGGATGGCTCCCACTGCTTTTTATCAAATCTTCCTTCAAACCCTAAAAGGAAAGACTAGCCGGGATTAATTACACACTACAAGTTCGCCAATCTTTCAGCCAGGCCAGTGTCGGTACTTTGAGGGAGGTCCCCCGTGCTTTCGCACGAACCTAATTAATGTAAACCTCGTTTTCCCAGAGGCGTAACCCCGTTGACACCTTTCTAGACACCTACTTGATTGGCTAATTGTAATGTATAAAACTCTCCCAGGAGTAACTCTTACTCGCAGCGGGTATCGGGATCCAACTATCACATAGAAGGTATGCAATCTCATTGCAAGTTTCAACACTTGAAACTCCCGATAAAGGTTTTTACCCCTAGCACTTATGACCTTAACTATGGTCAACAAATCATAAGTACTAGTCAAGTTCTACCCGTCATTTCGTGATTAATTAGACCCACCCACATGACCCTTAACTAAGGTCAACAAAGTCACGCGACTGTCCTAACTAATCGCATCATATGCGGTGTAAGAAGACATCACTTAGCTACCGTACACTGTGCCTTGACTATGGTCAACAAACACAGCACGAATACTAAGTACTCTACTTCCTAAAATGACGGAGGGTTGCGAATGGTTTTTGTGAAAACCTTTAACGCTTTGAACTTGATCTCGTTGCGGAATCAAATGGTTTTTAAATGGAATGTTTTTGAGGCTTTTCTAGTTTTGCTAAAGGGGTCACTCCCGATGAAGGGATCGTCGGCCCTTTCCTCGTTGAATGAGGTGCGGGATATATCATATATATCACTGTGCAAAGCAGAAACTATAGAAGCGATCAAAGACAAACCGAGGGTTGTAGCATCTTCCAGTTATTGCTAAAGGAGTCACTCCCGGTGAAGGGATCTCGGTCCTTTCCTCATCGAATAAGGTGCAGGATGTTCTATAATGAACACCACGATGCAAAGCAAGAACTGTAGCTACCTGTTTTATTTTGAAATTCGATTCCACAACATCAATTAGGTTTATTTTCTTTCATTAATCTCATTAATGAATATCCCATCATTTTAAGTTACCTAAACATCACAGATAGATATGACGTACACTTATGCCATCCGCATTCGCCTTGATGTCCCGTCTGCACCGTTAGGTTAGGTAACTAACGCCAGAGCGAGGCAGGGCTAGCGCGGGTGTAAAACATAAGCAACGTCTATATAATATATCATATATACTATATATAATACCTGTCACAGAACACAGAACATCGCATGATCACAGATAAAACACAGCAGAAGAAACATATGAAATATTGGATATACTAGGACGTCCGTGTTTTTAATACGAGCCAGTATAAAACACGGATTCCACGGTCGTGATGAATAGCCAATCCCACACCCCTAGACCCCTACGAGAGCGGCAAGCAACCCTGCCAATTCTAGGGTTAGGAAACCCGGACTCGACTCCTCGAGTTGGTCTCCCACTGGACCCCAGAACCCGGTTACTTGTGCTCCCCTCCTTGGGTCTATCCTAGTGCAGAAAAGTAAATAATATACAAATGGTGACTACTTCCGCGACCTGGAAGTGCCCCAATAAAAGAATATTACATACAAGTTTTTACATGAATGAAAATAAAAAACACTCATCTCACATAAAAAAAAAACCCCCGGCTATTCAAACACGACGATCCAATATAACATATCCAGCAACACATAACATCACATGTCATCAACGTAAGTAAATATGTCCATCCCAATTGTCGTTGACATATAGCAACGAAACCGGCGATATCACATATTACACTTACGGTCACAGAAAAGAAAGTGTAAAACTACAACAGTTGGAATCCGCAACCTCCTCAGACATCGCATGCCTGACCAAATGAATTTCTTAGACATCACATGTCTAACTATTATAAACCCCGCATTTTAGTCTCAAAATCGAAAACACTTTTCAATACCAAGTCGGGTAATTCAACAAGATTCCCGACATCCTGATCGAATGCTCGTCGCAAATTTCAGTAGACGGCCGCACCCCTGATACCGTCGACGAAGTGCACCAAGGCGGAACACCGCTACCGCGAGCACCCGAACGGATGCTTTCGGCGACGGGGTTCTCCTACAGTCACTTGGTCGGGGCTATGGAGTGAGGCTGTCTATTAAGTTTACCCGGCGAGTATCCGCGTACGCTACGTGATTGCAACGGACTTTTGATCACATCAAAATTCCGTGGCAACCGATCAAATGAGACTAAACTGCTATGTTTATAACATTCATTCAGTTATCTCATAACTTCTTGTGAATTCCAATTATTGTATCACATTCCGGATAAATAGAAAATGTTAAACTTTCCGATCGAACAATCGAACACCCAAGTTTTCCCGATACAGATCAACACATGAAACAAGTCTAAAAACATTCAGTTCGTGCCTCAGTACCAACGGTCCAGCCGTAGAAGGGTCAAGCCAACGCCTCACATGTGGCACGCCGTACTGCCCCAAACCCGAAGGTTCAAAGGGTAGTTCAAGACGGTCACATAATCGAGTTAAGGTTTGTTGTCTTCTAGAGGGACCATCGTGTTACTTGCACTACTTAGAACGTGATTAAACTACAGAAATATCCAACACTTGGAAATTTCCCGACAGGGGAAAAATTGGGTATTTATATCCGGTCGAACTTTTTAACATATTCAAAAATTATCCGGAAAAACACATAGACAAAATTTGACAATCCGATCGAATGTACGAACCCCCTATACAACCCAAAATACTCAACTCTTGATTTCAGAAAAAAATATTCCAGGAAAACCAACACTGAAAAATAGGAGTTACTGTGCAAAATTGAGTGCCTAATAAGACAAAAAGGCGGCGGAAGGGCCGCATTAGCACGCTAATGCCGCGGTTCCGCCGCACTTTTGAGGGATCATTAGGTAATTTTTGCACCGTAATTCTTAGATTTCCCTGCTTATTTTTCTGCATATTTTTAATTTGCAAAAATCAACATTTTACAAAAAAGTACAGAGAGCAATTTGGAAATCGTATTTCGGTTCGATCGGACTTCAAACTCCGTCTACGCTTCGCCTAAGGCTCTAGCTAGGCTCTGATACCACTGAAGGGTTCCTAGGCACTCTAGATAAGTCTCACAAGTGATCAAACATGCACAAATAAAATTTTACGGGTGCCTACAAACCCGACTACGGATCGTTTGCTAGATATTTAGGCGAAACAAGCAAGCTAGTTTACAACTAAACTATAAGATAACGGAAATACAACCTTTGTAGATCCGTTTGTCCACCTCCATAGCTCCGCAACGAAGTGCCTCCGCTGTCCAAGTGAACTCCCGGGCTCTAGCGTCGGCTTCGTCGAAGAATAAGCGAGCTAGGTCGTCGATGTCCATGCCGAAGATGATCTACGTCGAGGCATCGCTAGATCAAGCTCCACCTTCACCAAACCTTGAAAGTTTGTGAAGGAAACACACTCTACTACATGGCAAGAGGTAGAGGATGAAGAAATAGGAAGTGGGTAAACTTTAGTTTTGGATTTCTCACTAGATTTCACATGTTGCCATTGAACTAGAAAGCTTTTCTTCTTCTTGCTCATGAAGAAGAAGATGAAAAAGATATGATAACTTAAACTAAAATAGAAAATAAAATACAATACTTATCATATCATTGACCATGGTTTAGTGTAGAGACTTAACTTAGGTTAGATAGTGGTTAGGGTTAGATAAAAGACAAGAATGGTGGACTAAGGTCAAAGCTTCAAGAAGCTTTCAAATAAAAACAAATCTAGCAACCATTCTTATCTCTTTATCTTTCCTTTTTCCAAAATAAATAAAAGGAATAAATAAATGATTAAGTAAATGAAAAAGAAACCCTAATCACCAATTAACCATGGTTTAACACTTTACACAAAACCAAGCAAGAATGTATCATCAAACATGATACAATCATGTGCACAAAACTATATCGAATATACAATGTGCACATCCGCGTGAGAAAATCCATTTAAAGTGAACCGATACTAGTTAATGCAAAGTAATATATCAAATATATAATTATGTATTAAATCATTAAATCAACACTTGATTTAACGATCCGGTGATATCGCATATAACCGGCTAGTATCCAATGTGTCGGCTTATCGAATCAATCCTTGATTCGATAACTAGGTTATATCGCATATAACCATTCGATACATTGATCGCGAGAATCAAACACGGTATCACATACACGCATTATTCTCGGTCCCGCACATATCTCATATGCACTCCTATTTCGTTTCGCTTGAACCAGGAAACCTCTGTGTAGGACTCTAAAGACTCGTCAATACGCCGGTAGCAGATGATGATCATATCATGCACCCACAAGCCGCAAGCGGTCTGCCAAACGTAACGGCCACCCGGGTATTGAGCGATCAGAAGATCGACGAGCAAGCCCGCTCACACTCCTGCGAATCCGACCAGTAACACTACCGTATAGTCCGGTCTGTTCGTCTGATATGTCGCATATCTCGCCTAGGGGTGGTAAACGTCAGACCCCAATAGCTCGATAAGTCATGCCGACGTAGGGTCCATAACATTCGTGAAACTACTGATAACTCTTACCAGTATATCACTGCAACCCTGGCCAGGGATTTCCTGTTATGGCCAGTCGAGCATTGCACAACATCAACCCCCAATACCGGGAGAGACGAATCCCCTCCTATCGCTCATTGCCTCCATGTGAATCGGGACTGTACCCAAAAACCACCTGTTTGCACAACTCAGTAGAGCCGTGGTAGGGTGGAAATCAAAGCACAGTGGGAGACACACAAGACTCTATGACGATCTCGGGTCAACAGACTAAGCTGTACCAGTGTCACCAGAGAACTGCCATCTGACGTGAGGTATAATACCATCTGGGAGTTCTCGGCGAGTCCGTTCAGTGTACCCAGTCTCCACTGAGCACCCGCATACCATCTTCGATGTCAAACACCAATGGATATGGGATCATCCATCGCCCATCGCATGGGTCGAGAAGATATGCGCTAGTCTACTCTGGAATATCGATGCCCCGTCTCGATATTCCCTCGACTAGGAACAATTCAAGGATGTACTCATGGACTACCCAGGCCCCACTAGTATGATCTACATCATAGTCCTGGAAGTCGAGTACATATCCTAAGGGCTTTATCAACATGTAATCAGAGAGACAGAAAGTATACATGTTAAGACAAAGTGCAACCAGATAGCGTACTATCATGTCGAGCGAGAAAGTCCTTCCTATATATGTCCCAGCATCCACTACAATATACATCCCATGTACAGTAATGGCCTCTAGGGCATACATATAACTAACATACCCAATAGCTACCAATCACTGTGCCTTGACTTTGGCCAACAAACACAGCTTGAATACTATTGACTATTCATGTGAAACGACGGAGGGCTACGGATGGTTTTGGCAAAACCGTGAACGTAGTGAACTTGATTTGGTCGATGGAACGAGATAGATTTTAAAAGGAGTGGCTCAAGCTCCGTATTTAAAAGTTGTTTTGAAAAGAACCGAGTGGTTTTTCGAAAGTGTTCCAACGACTTTAACTTGGTTTATTATCTTGCATTAGTTCTTTTAATGCGTGATATTCTTGCATTAGTTCTTTTAATGCGTCCCATCATTTAACCCTACCATTGCAGAAAACAACCAAAATATGACGTACGCTTATGCCATTCGCATTCGCCACTGGGCCCCGTCATTACCCGTTAGGTTACTTAACTAACGACAGAGCGGGGGCTGGGCTAGCGCGTCTGTAAAACATAAGCAACGCCTAAATAGTAAGCAATGATAGACATTACAGATCACAGATGAATGCATTGGATATACTAGCAATCCGCAATCCTTTCGAGCCTGAAACGAAAAGCGGATAACACGGTCGCGGTGAATAGCCAAATACCCCACCCAAGACCCCTACGGGTGCGGCAAACTACCCGCCAAGTACTTGGTAGTTTGTGCACCCCTCCATGGGTCTATCCTAGGAGCAAAAACAGTAAAAAGAATTATACAATGACGGCTACAACCCCGACCCGGTTGTGCGGCCAAACAAATAATATTATTACATCAATTTACATTTACAATGAATGAAAGAAAAACAAAAGCTCATCTCACATCCACCCCGGCTATTCACCCGCGACAGTCCAACACATTCATATACACATTCCAGCACATTACAGATCATGTATAACCCCGACTAATCGACTTATAGCGATTAGCCGACGTTCAATACATGCAAGCATCACAGATATAACCATCATAGTCAAAGTGCAGTGAAGTTCGGAAAAAATACGGAATTATAGGACCCCAAAAGGAAATTTCTTTTCTGGACAATCTGGGCACATATAATATATTTTAAAAATCCCAAAACCAATACACAAACACACTGCACGAAAAACGATGCAGAGAAGACACCAAGTCGCGGCGGTTCCGCGGCGTCTAAGAACGATAACGCGGCGGAAGCGCGGCACTTTAGGCGAATCACTGTATCGTTTTTCTTGGGTGTTCACACAAAACCCTGAGCCGAATTTAGGAGTATAAAGTTTTTCATTTTGAGCAGAAAAAATTTCAACAGAAACTCAGTTTTTGTGATTATCCGGTTTTGTGATTTTTTTCGGTTCCGAACTTCGTTACACTTCACTACTAAGCTAGTTTAAGTTTAGTTAGGCTCTGATACCACTGTAAGTCCACGTTGCGACCCCCGGTTCTTACGGGGAGGCGGAAACGGTATAAGAAAACGAATTTTTATCGCAAGAGGCAACATGGACTAAACTATGGTCGGGATCGTTGTCTAAACTAAAACTAGCAAACTATGCTAAAGAGAGTTAGCTACTCGGATGAAGATGGTTATACCTAAACTTGAACTCCTTCTCTTCAAGCTCCGATGGTGGTTCGATGGCTCCTTCTCGTTGTCTCCGTACGCCGAAGATAGATCCACTTGAAAGCTCCAACCTTTAGCTCCTTCTTCGTTCTTTGAAGAAACTAGTTCACTTGGTTTGCCAAACCTAGTGAACTAGAATGAGTAGAGATGATTTAGAATGGGATTTTATCTATGGTTCTTGATTCTCAACTCATGAGACAAGAGAACCATAGATCAAGAGAGGGAGCAAGAGGTTGAGGGTGAGAGCAAGAGGAGAGCTCAAGAACAAGAGAGAGAATGAGCAAGAAAGAATGAGCAAGTATTTTGTCTCTCACCCTCTCATAATCCAAAGCAATGATAACTCATCATATCAACAAAAGTCTTATGTGATGGTTGAAGTAACCATAACCTTATCATGTCATGCACTCATTTTACTCAAATGAACAAGCAAGAAAAAGTCTTTGGCATGAAATGATAACCATGGTTATCATGATGGTCAACTAGTCAAGCCTAGTCAACCGGTCAACAAGTCAACAAAAGTCAACAAGTCACCAAAGTCAACAAGTCAACAAAAGTCAACAAGTCAACAACCATATCACCATAATACTTAATTAATATAATAGTTAATCACATATCATATTCTCATTAGGGTTGAGCATAAAGTCAAAAAGTCAACGGTCAACTGTCAACAACCCTAATGAGAATCCGCTGCCTCTGCCTCCCTGTCAACTGTGCATACACACCCGCATCCGCGTTCCGAGGAACACGAATGCAAACTGGATAAATCCAATCCCATAAGGTACACTAGGATCTGGCTTAAGCCAAAGCCCGCTAGTGTAAACTGTCCGGACACTGTACGTGCACAAGTGCACGGATGTGACCGAACCCTGTCGCAAAACCATGCGACCTGTCGCAATACCATGCGACCTCTACTCTTTTGCCTAAAGGCGAAAAGCTTTCTGTGTGGGACTCTAAAGACTCGACACTACGCTGGCAGTGGGTTTAACCACAGACCGCAAGCGGCACTAGCTGTGCGTAACGGTCCCCAGGTAATGCCGACAAGAAGACCGACGAGGCGAAACCCATCTGAACTCCTACTGAGCCTGAGCGTGACATTCTCCGTACAGTCCGGTCTGTTCGTCTGATACATCGCATGGCGGGCCTAGGGGGCGGTAAACGTCAGTCCCCCAATAGCGGTACAAGTCGTGCCGGAGTGAAGCCCAATACACCCTGAGATAACACTGGAAACCTACCAGTATATCTCGTTTGCCCTGGCCAGGGACTACTCGTGTAATGGCTCTCCTAGACACAGCGCGATGTCAACCCCCAATACCGGGAGAGACGAATCCTGTCTAACCGTCACTGCCTCCAAGTGCTTCGGGACTGCACCCAACTACCACCTGTTTGCACGACTCCTTTGAGCCGTGGTAGGGTAGTGATCAAAGTACAGTGGGAACACACCCGAGGCGAAGTGACAGTGTCAAGTCAGCGGACTAAGCTGTACTCATGTCACCTGGGAACTGATAACTGACGATAGGTATAATACCAACTAGTCAGTTCCCGACGAGTCCTGTCCAGTGTACCCGTAACCTAACGAGCACCCGCATACTATCTCAAGTACGACGTACTGACGGCTGTGGGACAGACCGTCTCCCACACTGGGATGAGAAGCGCATGCGCTGGTCTACTCCGGAGTATCGATGCCCTGTCTCGATAGTCCTGCGACCAGGGACCTGAATAAGGATGTGCTTATAGATTACCCAGCCCCCACTAGTGTGACTGCCATCACAACGCTGGTAATCAAGCAAAGATCCTAAGGGCTCCACTAATGCGTATAAGTGATATACTGAAATAAACACAAGTACACATTGAAGTAGAAACAAACCAAGTAGCATACTACTATTTTGAGCAAGATTGTATATACAAGGTGAATATCCCAAGCATCCATTAAGTAATATACAAACTAGTATGATACAGTAATGGCCTCTAGGGCATATACACTAACACGTGGAACATACGCATCATCGATAATGGTGCTGGTGTCCTAACAGCATGATACTAATATAGCAATAAACATATGCAAGCAATGCGAATAGCATGAATATGCGGAAATCAAATAATCAACACCACAGTGAAGAATCTACTATGCAAACTACAGATCTAAGTATCAAGTCAATCGGGAGAGGTATGGAAACCACTTAAATCTGAGTCGACATATATATAGAGGTAATGGTCGGTGGTCCCGTCTCAATAATATCGCGTACGATACAATATATCGTAAGACATCCTCGAGTCATGAGTGCGGATCTATCATCAATATAGGCTCGTACGGTAAATCGTCGTACGGCATCCCAATAGCTGGGTACGGGTCAATATCATATTCCTTTCATCAGATATCAGGTATCATTATCATTATAACACATAATCTGGGGTACTGTTCTAAGTCTAGTACAAATCGATACCATTTATAAAGTATGAATGCGGGAGTAAACACACATCCCAAGCCCGCAAGAATCACATGTCGTATCCCAAGTACGAATCATATCAAATCACCGATCTCATGGCACAATGCCCAAACCATCGACTCATCTCCAATGTCATCCATTATCATCATCAACACAGTGTAAATAAAAGGAATATGCAAGGGTGTGCGTGTAGGTGTAATTCTATTCTAGGGTTCGCGACTATGAACTACACTAGTCACTTCTAACCCTACACTATCCATAATACACCTAACTATCATATATATAATATAACAACTACGGACTGCGGGGGTGCTATATGCCATCCACCCGACTTCCCCCTGTAGATATAATCTACTCACTTTGCGTCTTTATTTGTGGACGTCGCCACGCGCTTGCTTGTCGTCCCGAAGTCTTCATGGGGTACCTACACATCAAAGTATCGTATATGCGTATTAAAACCAAATCAAAGCTAACACGACACACGAAACCCAAAACGATACGATAAGGGGCATATAGGTTAGAACCTATGGAACGCTTTCAAAACCATCAACAAATCCTCGACATCGTCGTATAAACGCCAAATAGTCGAGGTAAAACACGGATACACAATTCCAGAATTAGAAATACGGAATACGGAAACAGGAATCCAAAACAGCAACTTAGGAAATAGGCTCCAGATTTCACCCTAGGTCAAATTAGACAAATCTATATATACCAGGGGTCAAAAATATACATGTAGGAGCTACAGAACAAACACGAGACAAAATGGTGGGACCCTGGCCGCAAATTGCGGCCAAACAGATTAAATCTGCGGCCTGGAAAAGGAAGTAGGGGCTAGGGCTCTGGTGGTAGCTTCCTGGGTGCTTGCACATGTCACTGTCCAATCAATTTTAATTTAGGATGTCTCGGGTGATAGCAGATTCAATATACCCTTCACAGATTCCACAAATTCTCCGATATCGGTTTCTAAATCAGTATTTCGGGTTTCAACTCTCAGGTTAGGGTCTCAATTCATGCATTAGGGTGTTGGTGTAGCCTCTACTGAACTTAATTCCACATTACAATTCATAATTTCCTCAAACCCTAACTAGGTTTTCCTTAACTCCACAATATCAAACAATATCGGTTCAATCTAAACATGGGGGTATAATGAAATGCTAAAACTAAGTTAATGATCCAGAAAATACCTCATTTGGCAACTCAAGAATTTTCTTGAGTTGCCCCTAGTGGCCAAAATCCTTGCTTTCTTTAGTCCAATGTGTAGATTTTGAGCTTGTGCACACTTTTAATGAAATGGAGATTGGGTTTTGGGATTGTATTTGAGATGGTTTGGGGCTTTGAAGAGGGGAGGGAGATGAAGGAGCAGCAGTAGTAGGGGAAGGGGAAGAGGGAGGGAAAATGAATGAGGAATGAAGAGAATAGCTAAGTCCAAAGTCAAAGAAAACCCATACCTTTCTCTCTCTCACCATACCTCATTTCTTTATTCCTTTCTATATTCTTTTTCTTTTCTTTTTCTTATCCTCTCAAAATCCTTCTCCCAAGAATAGTAAACCCAAAGTGAGCAATGGCAAGAAAATGCACAAGTGTGAAAAAGTGATATGTGCATGTTTTGCACAAAAAAGCTAAAAAACCGATTGCGATTATTAATCGCGATTAGCACTAATTTAGCATATAACTAATCAATTAAACTTAGAAATGGAATAATTCTCTAATTTACCCTATTTTAGAATTTTCCATAATTTTCCAAAATTTTTCCCCATTTATTTGTATTTAATTATACCGAATTATTAAAATATTCAATAAAATAATATTAAATTATAAATTTCCCAAAAATAATATTTTTATTATTTCGAAATGTTACAAGTATCTTGAGGTATAATCATCTATCATAGTAGTTTAGCACTTCTAGATTGTTTGTTCGTTAGGGTTTAGCAAAGATCCGTTTGATAGTCGATGTTACTTTGAACAAAATGATTGTTTTACCTATTCCGCCTCCCCGCATCTTGTGGGGTGTGTAACGTTGACTTACAGGAGGATCACGGCCACGCAAGACAATATATATATAAGTATATGACGCCCAACGGCGAAGATCACCACAAAGATAAAGAAAAGCAAGACATAAAAACCACAAGTAGCGGAAAACCCCTCGCTCTAAGTCTCGCAACCACAAGTCTCACTAAGTCTCATTACTTATACAATTTACTAAATTTGATTGATGGAGTTGACTAGATACAATATGAAATAAAGATACAAGAGTGGGTACGATACAATGTCCCACCTATCAAAGCAATCACCCGAAATCAACTGTGTGCCAGCGATGCCGCTACTGATCCATACGGTCAACCTGCAAGAACTGTGGCACAACGGGGGTGAGTTTCCAACTCGTGAATAGAAAAACATCTACAAGTAGAAATCGAATAAACAACGTCTCTTAGGTCAACTATATCATAAAGGTAATACTATGATATTTAGGGTGACCGGGTCATCATATGTGCCAACAATGTAATCAATACCTATGTGTATGCGGATATCATCCAACCATATAATCAATGTCTGTATGCATGTGGATCTTGTCCACGTGTCAACCCATGACACAACAATATCATGCATGTAAATATCATAAAAGAGTGTGCACGAAAGTATGAGGATATAAATCAACGGGTGTCCCTCGCGACACATAAAAATCATGGAACCTGGGTGTCTAACATCGACACTCGAAAACATCATGAAACCTGTTTCTAGCATCGACTCGTAAATCCTCATATCTCGGGCTCCGTCAGTCCGGGTCGGCCTATATCATCTCTCGACTTCGGTCGGTATCCTCTGGATATCCGCCGAGCCCAAATACAATCACCGGTAGGTAGTAGTCCTTCTGCCAGGCTCACCGTCTGCAGCACAGCAATCCGTTCTCGCCCTGGGGTACCATACCGGGTCCACCATGTACCTGAAATCGGCCTCATCCAGCTCCTCGAATCGGGTTTCACATTTCATACGTCTCAGAACCGAGAAAACGCATGGTGGATGCACTGAAATATCATATCAAGAGAAACCGGGTTTTTAAAACAGTACATACTTTCTTTTGAAATAGCCACGGTTCTCAAATCCAGAAATCTCATGAAAACAACATTTCTCAATGTGTAAAATCATAAGGCATGATGTATGCGACATATGATAGAAATGTAAGCATATCCGTATATCATGCAGTATGGAACAGTAATATGACATATTAAGGGAAAACCGCTCTTTTAAAATGATTCCAATTTTTAAGTATATCCCGCGGTTCCCAGTTTCTCCAAAGTCAAATCCAACATTGTCTGTGTATGTGCAATAAGTATGTATGTAGGCATGGATGCACAAGGATGTATGTACGCAAGTATGAGTGTACAGGTAGGTATATACGCAAGCATGAGTGTAAAATATGTATGTGCGCCAATATGGATGTACAAGTGGTATATACGCAAGCATGTTATGCGAAGAGTCATATCATGATGCAGCAATCCTACTGTGTAGTGACATGGCAATTATCGATGATGAAGTGTGTGAGCTACAATCTGTCTATGTGTAACATACGCATCATCGATAATGGTGCAGGTATACTATCACAGGTATAAGTAATGCAATGCGAATAACATGAAGGCAGCATAAGGTAAATCATGTGCAAATGCTGACGGGTATACGTATCTAACATGACCGAGTCGGTGAATCTAACAATCGGCATCTAGCCACACCACATCGCGTACGGTACAATCCATCGTACGGCATCCTCTAGTCAAGGGTATGGATCAATCATCAAGTCAAACTCATCTCGTATGGAAAATCATCGTACGACGGCATTAAGCTATCAGGGATCCTATCAACCTGTAAGACGAGGAGGGTACGGACCTAACGCCACGTACAGCTAAACTCATGATTCAAAACACATATAAATATCTATGTATACCTATGTCCTAGGTCATATCCGCAACAATCTCATATCAGGGGACCGGTAGGATATAAATCATCTCAATCGACTCGCGTCCGTATACCAACATATCATCAAATCATCATATCATGTCATATATTCTTTTCATCGTATTTATATCCTACATCAAGTCAATTTTACAAATACATTCTACCTATACTATAAGCATACGTATCTAATCTAACATACACACCCGAACCATACAAATAGTTTTTGAAAGAAGCGGATCGTAGTTTTGAAAGTAGGGGCTACGATGCTTTTAAGGAAAAGATATCATTTGAAAATCCATAACCTCCCTCACAGTACATGTTTAAAAGATGCATACGATTCTTTAGTTTGGAAATAGGTATGGTTCGGGTGACACATCTACGTCGGTTATCTAGTCCTATAGTACCCTAAACGGCAATATCGTCAAACGTCATCCTCTAATCCCATCATCATGTATTAGTCGTATCAAACACTTCTATCTATCCTTTAGTTTTTAATATGGTTTCTATAGCTATCTTTTAATTCTAACCCTAGTTTCAACTCTAGGTTTTCTTAACCATATGGTATAAATCGGTTTCCACCAAAACTTTGCGGGGATGCTATACGCCATCCACCCGACTTCCCCCATAGATATAGATCTACTCATCTTGATCCTCGATTGCCGAAGTCGATGACACTACGCTCCGTTGCCTCAGAATCTATGCTAGGGTACCTACAAAAACAATCGCAATCGCTATTAACATCAAGTCCGGAAACCAAAATGGCACACGGATCGCCTATAGGTCAGAACCTATAGCCCACGTATGCAAAACCAACAAATTACACCTAGTCGTTGATGTACAAACATCCAACAACCAAACACAAATCCAAATACCGAAACCAAGCAATCCAAAATACGGAAAACATAGCCAAAAACACACTAAAGTGCTCCCAGATTTTGACTCAGGTCAAACTAGCCAATTTTGCATATAGGGTTGCTCTAGATATCACCTAAGGGACCCACCGACCAAAATTCAACGTATTTCCTCCCGACATGGCCGCAAATTACAGCCCATATGAATAAATTTGCGGCCAGAATGTAGGGGTAGGGGCTCAGGTTTCAGGGCGTGGTCTATGGTTGCCTGCACGACTCCCAGTATTCGCTAAATAATTTTTAGTGTCTCTGGGTTACTCCAGATTCCTATATACCTTCACAATTCAACACAAAACCGACAAAATGAATTCTTAAATCCATATTTTGGTTTCTATACTCAAACCCAGGTCTTTTAACAGCTACAAGAGTTCACCAAAATCCACTTTTTAAACCTAAACCTTCTCTAGGTATTTCTATCCTCACAACCACCATACCAATTCAACTTCTAAACTATCTAAAATACAAGAAAACTCAAAACTAACTAAATGGATGGGATTATACCTCATGGATGAAACTCAAGAGAAACCCTAGTTTGCCAATGTTGTCAAAATCCCACTTTTCTTAGTCCAATGTGTAGAGGAGAAGGAGAAGATCAACTTTAATGAAAAGGGTTTAGGGTTTTGAGGAGTATTTTGAGATGGATCTAGGGTTGAAGGTGAGGGAAGTGATGAAGAAGAAGGAGAAGAAAAATAATGGAGAGGGGAAAAATAATGGCTGCCCTCTCTCTTTCCTACTCTCACGTTCTTATTCTCACCCTCCTTCTCTCTCTCCAATCATTCTAAACTTTAACCCTTTTCTCTTTTTCTTTTCTTTTTCTTTTCCCACCACAATAAAACCATAACACATAACACAAATGAAATGAAACAACATGTAACATGTCATGGTGCACTAGCCATGGAAAATTGTAGAAACACGGATTTGGTTTAATCACGATTAGTAGTGCACTAATCGGGTTTTTATCAAAACTGCATATAATAAATTTTAAAAATGCCAAACCCTTTAAATATATTTTTAAATGAATAAATCATTTTAATTTCCAATTATTTCACAATTATTGGTATATATTTATACCCTTTTCGGAAAACCCCAATTTCACAAATCGGGCAGTTTTTGGGAAATATAATATTTTAATATTAAATTCCAAAAATAATATTTTATATTTTCTGAAATGTTACAATCTTCCCCCCTTAAAGAAATTCGGTCCCCGAATTTAAATTTAAACCCCCAAAATCTAAAACATTTCAATAATTAGCTCAAATCAACAGGGTTCCGAAATCACGGAAGATGCAGAAACAACACAACGCGTCAAGTGCGCATGAGAACGAGTACAAAAAACCGAACTCCGTCAAGCGTCACGCAAATCATCGGATTTGTACGCATATCCTCGGAGTTACAATAGAGATACAGATCTCGAAATCCACTACTGAAATCCAATATACACTAGTCAAATACTATAATACGTGTATAGTATGCATCTTTGGAAAAGTTTCAAGAACTAAATAAAACTTATGAAATTTTTTTTTTTCGCCGTGTGAATGCGTACTCACGGCATCAGTGACAGACGCTCATTTTAAAATAATAATATATGTCCATATATGTTTTTCTAAATACACGTTCCGTCGTTTCCAGAATATCCCAAAAGGTTTTCCTTTATAAACGTTCGTGTCGCTCACGGACATGTAGGAAATAGCGAGACTATAGCTCCTTTTTCAAAACCTCTTGGTAAACTTTTAATGCATGCAAAGTACTTAGGTACTGTCCTCAAATCAGTCCTGTTTGGCCACTATATAATATGGTGCCCAAAATGAAAACAAAGTGCTCAAAAGCAAAATCAGCCCCAAAAGGCGTACCCAACAATCATGTGCGTCTGGTGCGCATGAAAATCAAATCTAAATACATGTTCCATAATATGCACAAAAGCCAAAACTAAGTGCAACAGGTGTGCACGAAAACATCTATCTAGTGCAACGGGTGTGCATGACAACACATCTGGTGCATCTATTGTGCACGAAAATCTCAAATATGGTGCATCAAATGCACGAAACATAAGTATGGTGCATCCAAGGCACCAAAATCGCATTAATAACTCAAATGCGTATAAAATAGATACCGAGTGTACCAAGGTGTATAAATCAAAAACGTGTGCAACTATGTGCACAAATCCGTATCAATGCACTGAAAGCACATGTGAGCTATACCGAGTGCAAAAATCACATCATCCATATGAAATCCACGAAATCATAAACACATGCTACGAAAGTACAAAATCGACATCAAATGCAATGGATATGCACAAATCGCAAATCAACACAATGGTGTATAAAACATATGTCCAGCGCAATAACTATGCCCAAACATGTAAATACCCAGCAGGTGCAGCTATGGTGCACGAAAACCATATCATGAAACTCAATCACCAAAACTCAAATTAAAGCGATATAAGCATGATACTCGGATCACAAACGCAAATCGCAACAATTGACATTGAGGTACACTTCCTACAATGTTGAAAAATAAATCGGTGCGCCTAAAACCGGCAGAACAAGAACATCCGCTTGCCTCCTGCTCACGGTCTGGCGTCCTCAGTCTCTGGGTCCTTATCTTCTCTGCAGATTCACCAATCTCACAATCCATCGGCTCATTGGTCCTGTCGGGTGTGCTAACGGAAACGATTCTGCTCTGGCACTTCTCTGGTCATCTCTCGGTCGATCATCACGACCACTCATAAAGCAGCACGTCACTGGCGTTGGCCTCTGGTCCTCTGAATACACATGACATAACTGATCCTGGATGCAAATCTCATTGCAGCAGTGTCCTGGAAGGAATCCTTTTCAAGGTCTCTTCCGATCTCACCTATGCCGAACTGTACGGAGTCTGGTACTCTTACATACTCTTTTCTCGTTTTCTGGACATCTGCGTGTTCCGCACACATTTCCTCGGGAACTGGCCGTATCCCAACGCCTCTGTATGCATATCAGATCTCAAATCTCGACGGGGAGTAGCAACAGCTCGTCAGCATCTCGCATGAACCTCTGGCTCCACTCGTCTTTATCATCGTCCGCTTCAACGTCACGTCTTGCTGTTTGCGTACTGCTACCGTTCTCGGCCACGGTCAATCCGAAGTCTCTCACACGGACTTGAAATCACGAACTCGGTATCTTCATCACTCTGTAGAAGATATCTAGCCGAACACATCCTTAGGAACTCGTCCCAACCATCGGAGGAATACTTAATACTCGTCCGCTCTCGATCAACTCACAACGCATCTGGGTGAGGTCCTCTATCTGAAGCTGGTCATCTTGCTGATCTCTTATCACATGATATCTGGACGACGTCCAACCTTTCGATCGAGTCATCAAAGTCCCAAAATTTCCCGAAGGCTCAACACCTGAGCACAGTCTAAAAATATCTGGTACATACCACAGTACCTCTGGACCAGCCGTAGAAGGGCAAACCCAAGCCTCACTGATGGCACTGCTAAACTGCTGCAAACCCTAAGGTTCAAAAGCGGTTCCATGGTCATCATGTCAAGTTAGGGTTTTATTCTTCTAGAGGGTCCACAGAATCACTTGCATGTTCCTCCGAACACTTTAAACTTAGAAAAAATGGGTTTCTGACACTCGCTCGAACTTTGTAGCTTCGCCTAACCGACATGTGAATACCCTTCGTCCGCACTCTAAACAGTGCCTCAATCCTCCGGGAAAGATGATACATCATCGGTCATCTCTAGATCGGTCTACTCTAGATCTGAGTGAGACTCTCCACGCTGGAAATTTTTAACTCAACTGGGCCTGCGTCGGCGCATCAATCTGACGAATCACCTTCGTCTCTCAACTCGGGGTAGACTAGCTATCGTCTGTCGCATTTCTGCCTGGAAGCTCCAGTGATCTCAACTCGTAAGCTCTGGAAGCGATATCCTATCAATCTCAGCAACAGCTGGGTCATCTGTCTGCATGGTAGGCGACATCAAAATCTCCGAGGTAGGCTGTACATCAACAGTCCTCTCGCAACTGGTAGCTCCAACAATGTCCCGATCATCCGGTGTAAAACCAAGCACTTGCCTCCATAAGAGGTCACAACATAACACTACATTGAGACGTTTCCATGTCACCAGAAAATACAATGGTCAGCCCTCGTACCAGACGAGCTCGCTCTGACCGCAACACTAGCAGCAGCTCAAACTGCACTCAAACCATGGCGACAGGAACCTCAATCGAGTATCGACGAAAACAGATCAAGGGCATGGAGGGAAACGACAGATCCAGAATGGATACATGATCATAAGAAGGAACAACATCAATGAGAGTATGATCATGGAAATGAACAGAATCAAGGATCTCAAATGGATGTATGATCAAGAGAACAAGGAGAATCACAGATCTCAAAATATGTACATCCTAAGGTTTCTTAAGTGGAGCATCGTATCGTAAATATGCCGTGGAACATACGTACGGTACGTCACTCTACTCAAGCTACCTACTCCATCAATCAGGGTCAGCCTATGAAACGAAAGTTCGGGTCTAATACCCCCCCGTTCAAGTCTAAGTTCCGTAAGGTCAAGCCTAGGTTCCGAAATACATACCCGCCCTAGACTCCGCATAGTCAAACATAGAATAGAACCAAGGTTAAAGTTAGCGCTCTGATACCAAATTTGTCACGACCCAAAATATTAGCTCGTGACCAGCACTTAAATCACGCGACGTCTAAAGGCGTAACGTAATTCAAGTAAGCTGAAACCCAGAAATCTAAACCCTTTTTGAAAAATAAAGGAGGTGAAGTTTTCAAATAAGGGTATAATGAAATCAAGTTTTCTTAATGCATAGAATAGGAACATGAAAATGCATGTGGATTATGCAAGTTTGAAAACATGTTTCGTCATTTTAAAATTTTGGGCAGCACCTCCTTTGTATATTTTGATCCAAAACTACATATACAAGATAATGATAAAGACATCCCCAAGCGGGAGCTAGCTCTTCGCCAAACAGTGGATCACAACCACGCAAGACAATATATATAAGTATATGATGCCCAACGGGGAAGATCACCACAAAGATAAAGAAAAGCAAGACATAAAAACCACAAGTAGCGGAAAACCCCTCGCTCTAAGTCTCGCAACCACAAGTCTCACTAAGTCTCATTACTTATACAATTTACTAAATTTGATTGATGGAGTTGACTAGATACAATATGAAATAAAGATACAAGAGTAGGTACGATACAATGTCCCACCTACTAAAGCAATCACCCGAAAGCAACTGTGTGCCAGCTATGCCGCTACTGATCCATGCGGTCAACCTGCAAGAACTGTGGCACAACAGGGGTGAGTTGCCAACTCGTGAATAGAAAAACATTTACAAGTAGAAATCGAATAAACAACGACTCCTAAGTCAACTATATCATAAAGGTAATACTATGATATCTAGGGTGACCGGGTCATCATATGTGCCAACAATGTAATCAATACCTATGTGTATGCGGATATCATCCAACCATATAATCAATGTCTGTATGCATGTGGACCTTGTCCATGTGTCAACCCATGACACAACAATATCATGCATGTAAATATCATAAAAGAGTGTGCATTAAAGTATGAGGATATAAATCAACGGGTGTCCTTCGCGACACATAAAAATCATGGAACCTGGGTGTCTAACATCGACACTCGAAAACATCATGAAACCCGTGTCTAGCATCGACACATAAATCCTTATATCTCGGGCTCCGTCAGTCCAGATCGGCCCATATCATCTCTCGACTCCGGTCGGTATCCTCCGGATATCCGCCGATCCCAAATACAATCACCGGTAGGTAGGAGTCTCTCTTCCAGGCTCACCGTCTGCAGCACAGCAATCCGTTCTCATCCCGGGGTACCATACCGGGTCCACCATATACCCGCAATCGGCCTCATGCAGCTCCTCGAATCGGGTTTCACATGTCATACGTCTCAAAACCGAGAAAACGCATGGTGGACGCACAGAAATATCATATCAAGAGAAACCAGGTTTTTAAAACAGTACATACTTTCTTTTGAAATACCCACGGTTCTCAAATCCAGAAATCTCATAAAAACAGCATATCTCAATGCGTAAAATCATAAGGCATGATGTATGCGACATATGATAGAAATGTAAGCATAGCCATATATCATGCAATATGGAACAGTAATATGACATATTAAGGGAAAACCGCTCTTTTAAAATGATTCCAGTTTTTAAGTATATCCCGCGGTTCCCAATTTTTCCAAAGTCAAATGCAACATTGTCTATGTATGCGCAATAAGTATGTATGTAGGCATGGATGCATATGTAGGGTTGCTAGGCACACGCACAAGGGTCTACGAGGTATCTACCATGCCCGATTTAAAATTTAGCCGTGCTGAACAACCCAAAGCCGGATCTTTAAACTAGAGTTTATGCGAAAACAAGTATGTTAAATGTTTTAACACTAAGTGAGAGGGATTACAACCTTTGTAGATCCGGTCTTTCACTTCAATAGCTCCATGTAGATGTCCCTTCACTGCGATCGTGAACTCCGGACTCTAGAGAAGCTCCACAAGAAGAACGAACGTGCTTGCTTCGATGACTTCGAGGCCGAAGATGATCTACGTCGGGGAGACACTAACTCAAGCTATTCCTTCACTAGGTCATGAACTTTGTGAAGAGAACACACTCTACTACATGGCAAGTGGTAGAGGATGAAGAATTAGGAGGTGGGTTCACTTTAGAATTGATTTTCTCACACTTTTTCTCATAGCACCATTAGAGCTTGAAAGCTTTTTCAAGGAGCTTGATGAAGAAGAAGAAGAAAAGAATAATCTCATCATATGAATTATCTTTCCTCAATAATGTAACCATGGGTGAGTTAAGCTATCATGCTTAACTCATGTAGAGAATTGACCAAGGTATGAGGTTAAGGGTTGGGTTAACTAATATCCTAAGGAATGACAAAAGAGTTGACTTTGTCAATGTTTCTTCAAGCTTCATGAAGCTTGATAACTTTGACCAAAATCTCATCTCTTTTGTTATTTGTTTGGAAATATGTAAACCCTAATTTAACCTTGATTTGGTCTAAGTCTCTTACACCCAACTTGTGTGTATCATCAAGCATGATACAAACTTGTGTACACAAATATATATCACATATACACTTATGCACAATCAAGTGAGAAAATAAATCTTAAGTGAGCTAATACTAGTTAATGTAATGTAATATATCAAATATATAATTATACATAAAATTATTAAATCAACTCTTGATTTAATAATCTGGCTATAACCGACTAATATCATGTGTAACAACTTATCTGATCCGATAACCCGGCTATATCGCATACAGCCGATCAATGTCACGAATCGCGAGAATAGAATACGGTATCTCATATCGTATCAATCTCAGTCCCGCACATATCACATATATGCTCCTACTCCGTTTCGCTTGAGCCAGGAAACCCCTGTGTAGGACTCTAAAGACTCGTCAATACGCCGGCAGTAGGTGATGATCATATCAAACACCCACAAGCCGCAAGCGGTCTGCTAAACGTAACGGCCACCCGGGTATTGAGTGATCAGAAGATCAACAAGCAAGCCTGTACATTCTCCCGTGAATCTAATCAGTAACACTCCCGTACAGTCCGGTCTCTTCGTCTGATATGTCGCATATCTCGCCTAGGGGTGGTAAACGTCAGACCCCAGCAACTCGATAAGTCGTGTCGATATGAGGTCTAAAACAGTTCGAGAAACTACTGATAACACTTACCAGTAAATCTCAGCAACCCTGGCCAGGGATTTCCAGTTATAGCCAATCGAACACTGCGCAACATCATCTCCCTATACCGGGAGAGACGAAACCTCTCCTATCGCTCATTGCCTCCATGTGATTCGGGACTGTACCCAAAAGCCACCTTTTTGCATGCCCTCTTGGACATGGTATGATGGAAATCAAAGCACAGTGGGAATCACAAAAGACTCTATGACGATCTCGGGTCTACAGACTAACCTGTACCAGTGTCACCAGAGAACTGCCATCTGACGTAAGGTATAATACCATCTGGGAGTTCTCGGCGAGTCCGTCCAGTGTACCCAGTCTCCACTGAGCACCCGTACACCATCCTTGATGTCAAACACCGATGGATATGGGATCATCTATCGCCCATCATATGGGTCAAGATGCGTATATGCTAGTATACTCTGGTGTATTGATGCACTGTCTCGATACACCCTCGACTAGGAACAGTTATAGGATGTACTCGTTGACTACCGTAGCCCCACTAGTATGATCTCATCATAGTCCCAGTAGTCGAGTACATATCCTAAGGGCTTTATCAACATGTAACATAGAGACAATCAGAGTACATGTTAAGATAAAGTACAACCAGATAGCATACTATCATGTCGAGCAAGAAAGTCCTCCCTATATATGTCCAAGTATCCATTACAATATACATCGTATGTACAGTAATGGCGTCTAGGGCATACATATAACTAACAATCTCCCACTTGCACTAGGGCCATCTGTTGTGGTATCACATACCCAACAATTAGCTGCGGTTGAAGTATCTCATACTCAACCATCCCATAAAAGTCTCTACTGGGAAAAAAGCCTTTGTGAGTCGATCCGCGCTGTTGTCCTCTGTGTCTACTCTCCTAACCTCGATCTCCCTGGAGATCAACCACCTCCATGATCAGGTGATACTGCCTAAGAATTATCTCTTTATTTCTGATGGGACGGGGGGTTCCTTGGCTTAAGCCACAACTCCATTGTCACACAATGGTAGGAACGAAGTTCATCTCATGAACTTATATATATACAGACTGCCTCTTTGGTAGCATCCTTGGTAACGATGTATCTTGCCTTTAATCGTCTAGTAAGTCACGGTATCTAGCTTGGAACTCTTTCAACATACCGTCCCTCCACTGAGGGTAAAGACAATGCCTGCGACTGACATTCAGTCGTCCTTATCACCCTGGAACCTTTCCAGTGATTCTCTCCAGGATCGATTGATACCATCTCACTACAACTAGTGAGTATCCTAACATCCAATTAGATCTATCTCATAGATCCAAAACCCAGGATTTAGGATGTATCATTTTGATCCTATATGGAGAATCCTTGTGATAAGCAGAGATTGACCGAGCGTAGTATAGGAAACTCCTTCCCTATCAAGAGTATGTCATCCACGTACTCTACGAGGATCACCACCATACTTTCTACTACTTTTTTGTATATACAAGGTTCATCTACCATTTTGATGAAGTCAAACTCTTTGACTACCACATCAAAACAGACGTTCCAACTCCGCGATGCCTGCTTTATCACATAAAACATCTTGCACACGTTTCCGCTGCTCCCACTGTCTACGAAGCCCTCTGCCTGTGTACTTATAGACGCTCTCTTCCAAATCAACATTTAGAAAAGCAGTCATGACACGCAACCGCCAGATATCATAGTCATGGTATATAGCCGTGGCAAGTAGGATCTGGATGGACTTAAGCATAGCTTTGAAAGTCTCAAATTTTCCATGTACACCTAGTAATCTTCTCAAGATATACTTGCTCCTGATGGGGATTTAACCCTTCAGATAGAGCAACCAAAGTCCATACTTTGTTGGTGTATAAGGATTCTATCTCAGATCAATAAGCATCCAGCCATTCTTACAAAGTCTCACTCCTGATGGCCAGCTCGAAACTAGTTGGGTCATCATCTTATGATGCAATCCTCGCTCCCACTGTCATAGAGAAACCGAAGTATCTCTCAGGTGGGTGAGGTACCCTACTAGATCGGCGGAGAGGCTGAGGTTCGTTGGAAACTATTGAATCCTTTGGTTCTACCAAATTATCTGCTGTAGTTTGTATAGTTGGAACTCCTTCCAGTTCTACCTCATGACCACTAATTTCTTCACAAGAAATTCCCTTTCACAAAAGTGGCATGTTGAGAAACAAAACATATTTTGTTCCTCGGTTAGGTAGAAGATATTCCCTTGCGTATGCTTGGGATATCCAACAAACTTTCACAGATCTGACTTTGCCTCGAGCTTGTCCGGATTTTGCTTTTTAGACATAGGCCGGACAACCCCAAATCTTAACAAACTTAAGACATAGGCTCTTCCCTTTGCATATCACATATGAAGTGGTAGGCAACTGATTTGATTTGAACCATATTCAATAGGTATGCAGCTTCTCAAGTGCATAACTCCCAAAAGGAAATAAGAAACTCAGTAGTACTCATCATAGAGCACACCATATCATATAGGGTGCTATTGCTCCGCCCTGATATACCATCGTGCTATGGTGTATATGGAGGAGTAATGCTGAGAGAGAATCTCATTCTCCTTTAGAATTATCCAGGAATTCCGTGCTCAAGTATTCTCCTCCCTGATCACATCAAAGGACATAATACTTATACCCGTTTTTGGTTCTCGACTTCTAACTTATATTCTGTGAATATCTCAAAAGCTTCGGACTAGTGTTTCAACAAGAATATATGTCTGAATCTTGAGAGATTATCAGAGAATGTAATGAAGTACAAAGAACCGGTCTTGGCATGTGTAGACAGGGCACCTTTATACATCAGCATGTATCAATCCCAAGAGTTCACTAACTCTTTCTCTGTTTCCAATAAACAGAGCTACAGTCATCTTATCATTGTGACATGACCGGCAAGTTTCACAAGATGTAAATTCAAACAAATTTAAATATACATCTAATTGTAACTTAGCTAGTCGGGTCGCATTGATATGACCTAGTGTACAATGCCTCAACAGGAATTCGTTCATTTCCGGACTCTTCCTCTGTGTGTGTTCTGTATACTAAGAACTTTAGTTTGATTTAGAACGTCAATGCTTTTAGATAACGTGCCTGAACCGATCAACTCTTGATATAGGAAATGTTCAAAACATTATCCAACAATACAAAATTATATCCTTTTTTTACTAATAAAGAGACTGATATGATGTTGTATATCAGGTTCGGTATCTAATAACATTCGTTCAGAATCAATGTATTCTGGTAATACAGGGTGATAGTGACCAACATGTTGGAGATAGTGCCCTCAGAGTCAATTATTGGATCACAGGCACGTGATTGCAATGATTGAGGGAGGACCTATCCCGGTAGAACAGTCTTACTCGAGATGATAGTATGCTATCAGGTTTACCTTTATCATCGTGTACTGCTTTAGGTGACATGACATGTCGCTATTGCACGTTGATAGAGCCCCTAGGATTCTTGCTTGACTACCGGCAGTATGAGGGCGATCATATACGTGGGAGCTGGGGTCTACAAGCACATCCTTAAAAGGTCCCTAGTCGTGGGAGTTTCGAGATAGGGCATCGATACTCCAGAGTAGACTAGTGTATACAGTCGAGACCCCGACGAGGGGCGGTGGCCGGTCTCACAAGCCACTGGTGTCAGTTGGATCACCTAAGATGTATACAGGTGCTCATTGGGTTATGAGTACACCGGACAGGACTCGCCGGGAACATGCTAGTTGGTCTTATACCTGACGTCAGATAGCAGTTCCCAGGTGACATGTGTACAGGTTAGTTCATCGACCTGGGGATCGTCATTTGTCTCGTGTGAGTTCCCACTGTGCTTTGATTACTACCCTACCACGGCTCAAAGGAGTCGTGCAAACAGGTTTTAGTTGGGTACAGTCCCGAGCCACATGGAGGCAGTGAGCGGATCTTCGGGGGTTTCGTCTCTCCCGGTATTGGGGGTGAGGTCGCGCTGTGTCTAGGAGAGCCATTACACGAAGTCCTTGGCCAAGGCAGGAGATTTACTGGTAGGTATTCCAGTAGTATCTCAGGGTGTTCTGGGCTACACTCCGACACGACTTGTACCGCTTTTGGGGGTCTGACTTTTACCAACCCCCTAGGCCCGCCATGCGATGCTCATAGACGAACGGACCAGACTGTACGGATATTGTCACTGACAGACTCAGTAGGGTGTCAGGATGAGTTCGCTCATCGACGTCCCTTTTGGTCAATAGCTGGTGGCCCGTTACGTATTGGCTTATACCTCTGACGTGCTAGTGGTTAAATCCACAGCCATAGTATTGACGAGTCTTTAGAGTCCACCACACTTTCAGTTACTCAAGTTTCGGGCGAAACGCTGTAGAGGCCGTATGGAGATATGGCAGGGTCCGATCAGATACGTACGTTATTGCACGGATCAGGATCGGACAGTTTTGTACTAGTGGCCGTATAGTTATATGGCAGGGTTCGATCAGATACGTGCGGTATTGCACGGATCAGGATCGAACGGATATTACTAGCCGGCTTTGGTTTAAGCCGGTCCTAGTTTAGTACAGTGTAGATTTTGTCTCTTTGCATTTGTATCCGGACGGAATACAGATGCGGGTGTGTATGCAAAGTATCGGGGTTTTCCTGTAATTTATTACGGGACCAGTTTTTTGGAGTTGCCAGTTTGCATTCCGTTCCGGCCGGTTTTCCTTTGTTCTTTCCCGGCCGGACTTTTCCGATGGAGGGGGTTATTTGCAATTGTGCAAATAACATTTGTGGAGGGGGTTCATTGCTAATAGAATGATTATGATAGCTTTCATTATCTTTGCACCATTACTTGCATTAATGAGGGTATGGTTTTGTTGTAAGGTAAAAGCATGGTTGTATGTTTTCTTGTCTTGGGTTGTGGTCACCTCCTTCTTCTCCTACACTCACCTCCCTCATATGATATATGTTGTTTTCCTCCACGATTCTCTTGATGATGGCCGGCCACTTCCTTGAGGGAAAAAGAGAGAGGAAAAATGAGAGTGTTGCAATCTTTGATCATCTCATTTTGCTTACTAGAAATTGATAGCATCATTTCTCTCAAAGTTTCATTCTTCCTTTCACCTCCATCTAAAGGCAACTCCAATACCCCAATGAGACATCTACACTACACTTCCTACAGCAAATCTTGGACGCGTCGATTCGCCAGCTTCGCGCCCGAGTTGCCTCGGTATTGAGGTGGGAGCCCGTAAAAGCTACAGGCGATGTGGTGCCCTTTCCGACGAGGAGGAGACGGACGGAGATCCCGCGAGGAGATCGGAGTGGAGATGAAGACCGGAGGACTCGGATCAGTCGGTACAACATTTCTACACTCTTTACTGTTTGTTAGTTTAGCAATAATGGCAGATCCGGGTTAAAGTATACGATAGCGCCAAGTTAAAAAGTTTTATTCCGCAATTGGCGTCTGTAGACTGCCGGGGCGCTAGCGTAGACTTACAGTGGTATCAGAGCCTCACCATTTTGCTATGCTAACTTGTGCTAACGCGTTTAAAACTTCGATCCGACCGGAAATCGAAAACTACAAAAATCCAAGCCGACAGTTTCTGTTGTTTTTAAACGGTCTCAAAAATTATTTCTGGATGTCTGAAAAATCATAGCAGGAACATTTAAGAGACCCGACAAAATTTGGGGTCGTGATCCCCCCAAGCTGCCGCGGAAGCGCGGCCAAACCCATGGTTTGGCCGCGCAACCGCGGCCACGTGGGGAGCACGTGCTCCCAAATTTTGTCAGGTTGTTCTAAGTGGGTTTTTGGGGTTTTTGATATATATCATTTTTGCCCAGATTTTGTTACTGTTCACCAGTAAGTCGTAGGGCACACTTCTTGATATTTTGTCGATCGAAATTTAAACACGTTAGTTTTCACAGTATTTACATTATATCTGCGACCGTGAATGTCACTCGATCGGTAAATCCGGTCTAACTGCTATAGCCCGGTTAGACGGATTTGCGAACGTGATTTTCACGTTGATGTTCTATGTATTTGCTATGATGTTGCGGATCGGTCGTGGGGATAGCCTGGATGCAATGCTAGTACAGTGTTGTTGTATTATGTACATTTGATATTGCGGGGCGAGCGTCCGACATGTGGACTGCCGTCACTGCCTGATTGTATTATTCTTTTGGGGCACGACCTGGTTGCGGTCGATGTACCCGGTGTATGTATATTTTACTTTCTGTACTAGGATTGCCCCGCGGAGGGGTGCACGGATAGCCGGGTTCTGGAGGGCAACAAGCCCGCATCTCATGGCATTGAGACGGAGGGGGCTTCACTCTAGGATTGGCGGGCTATTCGCCGCACTCGTAGGGGGTACAGGTTGACCCAGGAGGGGTGCCCAAGTTGCCGGATTCCGTGAAGTGCTGGGTGGTCCATTCACGGCGCTGAAGGGGGCTGCCTCGCTTCAGGTTTTGGCGGGCGACTTGCCGCGCCCGTAGGGGTCTAGGATTTCATTGCACAGGCTATCCACACGACCAGGGGAACGTCGGGTTTCAGTAGTGGCTCTGTGAAACCCGGGGATCCCAGATATCTGTATTGTTCTGTGATGCTGTACATTTCTGTGATGTTGCATTTTATTCACGCCCTGAGCGAAATACTATATATTGGTATATATATTAGTAGATGTTGTATATGTTTTTCATCCGCGCTAGTCCAGTCCCCGCTCTGCCGTTAGTTAGCTAACCTAACGGGTGATGACGGGACCCAGTGGCGAATGCAGATGGCATATACGTACGTCAGTATATTTTCGTTCTTTGTGGTGTGATCAATTGATGGGACTGCATTGATTCGGATCAATGCAAGTTAAACAAACCTATTCTGATGTTGTTGGAACACTTTTCAAAAAGCTGTTATTGCAAGGACGTTCACTTTTGTTTTGCATCGTGGTATTCATTTAGAATATCCTGCTCCTCAGTCGACGAGGCAAGGGCCGAGATCCCTTCACCGGGAGTGACCCCTTGGACAGAAGTTTGCGTCAGGGCATTAACTTCACTATAGCCGATTACTTTTGCTTTGCACCGTGGTATTCAGTTGGAATATCCTGCACCTCATTCTACGGGGAAAGAGCCGAGATCCCTTCACCGGGAGTGACCTCTTTAGTAAAGGTTTTCGTCACTATATTTTCTAAAAAGCTATCCGTTCCTTCAACGATATCAAGTTCATTACGTTAAAGGTTTTCGCCAGAAACCATTCGTAGCCATCCGTCGTTTCATATGGGTAGTCAATAGTATTCAAGCTGTGTTTGTTGGCCAAAGTCAAGGCACAGTGTTTGGTAGCTGTTGGGTATTCATATGCAGCATAGATAGATGCGTTGGTTTGGAACAGTCGTACTGCCTTGTTGGCCAAAGTCAAGGGTATGTACGGGTGGATTCAAATTAACCTGGAGAATGACGGGCAGAACTTGACATGTGACTTATGATTTGTTGGCCAAAGTCAAGGTCATAAGAGCATGGGGCAGAAATTACATCGGGGGTTTCAAAAGAACTGAAACTTGCCAGATATGCGCATACCTTCTGGAGTGTGATACCGTGAGCGGATTCCGTCACGTTATCATGCGATGATAGTTGGATCCCGATCCCACTGATGAGTTGGTTTACTCCTCGGGTGTTCCCGACTAATTCTTCTTTCAGGTTTGGAGGAGAATTTGAGGTACAGTGGGAGGTTTTCCAGATTAGATAAATTGGTAACCATTCTGATCTTGGTTAGAGTGCACGCTGAGTGTTTCTTTTCTCTCTCTCTTGGCAGCGACCATTGACCCGACCCTATGACTTTGACTCAGTGACCAAGTTGACCGAACTTTCTTAAACACCGGCTTTTGGATTGTCAGAGTTGCAAACCTCATTGCCACTCCTACTTTTACCCTTTTCTCCGGGACACCCCGTATTGCTACGAACGTCCACTTCCATTGGACAAAACCATCGTATGGTTAGATACGAACTCGAAGGGATTCGAGGATGGTTTCCGGTTCTGGAGAAAACGGATAGGATTATTCAGTTGTCTTTTCCTTTTACCCTCTCTCAGGTTACGAGTACTCCTTGGTTTAGGGGTAGTACACCTATTACGCAAATTGGATAGTCTTCTTCCAAACCATAGGCTGGTGCCGACCGGTAGGGAATGAAGAAAACCAGTTAGCCTAAACGGTGTACAGAAGGTATTAAGTTCAGACAAAGCAAGGGATTAGTAAGAGGGCAAAGTAAATTGCAACAGATATTCACGACCAAACCAAATATTTCGTTACCACTCCCACATCACCTTTGTATTTCTCCAGGGCACTCCGTATCACTACGAAGATCCACAGTTTATTTGGATACTCCATCGTATGGTTATATACGAACTCGAATGGAACTTGTTCCAGTTCGGGGATGGATTCTGGTTCAGGAGAAATAGGAATAAGGTTTATTCGGTTGTCTTTTATCTTCACCCTCTCTCATTGCGAGTGTTCCTAGGATTGGGACAGTACACCCATTATGCTTATTGGATAGTCTTCTTCCAAACCATAGGCTGGTGCCGAACGGTAGGGAAGGAAGAAAACCATTTGGCCTAAGGGGGTGTGCAGAAGGTAATGACTAAAGACATATAAAGGGATTTGGAGAGGTGGCAAAGAATTATACGGTTATAGTTGTGAATCTGGATAATGGTAGAGGCATTACTAGGAATACCAGGATACCCCATCGAAACATTTCAATGTTTCAGTTCACTGTGTACTGTTAAAAGAAAACTGATTTCCCGATTAGATACTTACTCCAGGGTATGTATTTACCAGGATTGATTCTCATATCTGTATGGTTTTACAGATGATGAGTGGGAGTAAGTTATTGGGAATTAGGTGATCATCCTCATTATATCAGGATTCGTTGTAATCGGTGATATTTGAGGAAATCACCTGGGCTGTTTGCCGGTCGGCAAATATTTGGTTTTGAATATCCGCTGTTATGCACCAATTTCAAATTGATATATCTGTACGTCTATTTTCATAGAGTGAGATATACCTTTCTGAAATTATGTCTACGACATTTACCTATATCAGTGGATGGTTAGGTAAGGAGCATTAAACAGCGGTGTAATTCTTCTTAACCATAAGTACAGTTTTCAACCTACGACACACAGTGAATGAGTTATCAGACTCAAGGGACTTATACAGAGTATTGTATGTTGTCCATGGTCCATCAGGACAGAGGGGTTGGTCCTCGTACTACATTCAGTTTACTTATGACTTCTCTAATTTTTAGACAGGTGTTTCGTGGAAACACAGGGTCCGAATTTGGAGAAGTTATAGGTATTTGAATAGAGTAGAGAACCAGGTATAGCAAGTATCGGGATTCTTCAAAGAGATCGAAGATGTAGATACTTGTGTATGGTATTCAGTTGATAGTAATGATAAAGAGATCTTGCTTCTCTTTCAGGTTACTCATAATTGGAAGTATTCCTAAGTTGAGTAACGCTGATCGGCCTCATTCCATTTAGTTGACATGCGCTGGGGACAGCTGCATGATTTGAATCTGGTTCAATTAAATCAGTGCCTCTGTTTCTATATTGGATATAGAACAGTTCATATCTTAACGATGTTAAGGTACGGGGAGTTGTCCGGTTTATGATTAAAACCAGACACTGGACAATTCAAGGCACGTTTCTGTAATGGCTGTTTGTGGGTTGACCCAGGCTATGACGAGGGTTGACTTTCTACCATCTGGAAGATCAATAGCAATATTGTTCTTGACTCGCCACAGTTTTAAATTAAAAATGGATTTTTTCAGGAAAACAGTAGTGGGAGTATGGTAGAACTGGAAGTAATTCCAGAACCATAAACGATTACTGAAGATTTGATAAGGAACCTAAAGATTCAATCTGGATTGACATTCCATTGGCCACTCCGCAGATAAGGTGGGTAACTTCAGGCACCCGAGAGGTACTACGGTAGCCTCAAGGACGGTGACAGGGAAGTTCTTGTTTACCCACAATTACCATTGCTGTTGTTCCAGGCTGCGAGACCCGGCGGGAGGATGAGTATAGCGTCGTTCTAAACTAACTTTAGAAGTGTACGTCTATATGACTCTGCCAGAGGGTTGTCGTAGTCAGTGGGAGCAGCGGAAGCATTGGTGGACAGGTAGCTTATGTCTATTTATAGACTAAAGCAGATGTAGCGGAGATAGATCATCTATTTCTGACGTGACAGTCATGGGTTTGACTTCATCAGAATAGGGGATGGATCTGTTGAGAAGGTAGTAGGGTGTGACATCCTGGTATTTGGATGATATACACAGAGTAGGAAAAGAAACTCCTACACTACGATCGGTTATACTTTGGTCGTCACACAGTTGTTTCTCCACAAAGGAAATGGATTTTATATCAGACATACTGGTTACTAGATCTATGGTTTTGGATCTAGATTTGGGTGGTTTCCCAATCAGGGTACCTTGACAGCATTCTAAGAGTATTTAGAATGGACGACTCCTGGCACGGTAGTGTACCTGCAGGTAATGGAGTCACCCTCTCTAAAGGTGTCTTATAGACTAAAGTAGAGAGGGATGTGCATGATTGGCAGATCACTTGCTTAGGCAATTGAGTCAATCATGAGATGTCAAGTACCACACCAGATGTTGTTCTTGCAGTAGATGCAATAAGTTGATATTGTTCAAATCCTGGAGAAACAGTCGGAAGCAGTTTTAGAACATAAGTGGACGTTCTAGGGATATGATAACGACAGCCTCATTTGGGAGACAGTTATCATTCCAGGCTTCCAAGGTGACATGGACGACAAGGAGGTTGTCAGAGTTATAGTTTTCCTTCTGACGAGGGGCAGTATTTTGGACAGGTGGTCCAAGGAAATACTGAGGGTGGCATGGCGCAGGACACTGATTAAGTTCAGTTGACGATACAGTCTAAGAAGTTTGGATTTGGAGTTCATTTATGAGCTGAGTCCCATCAGACATCCAGACATTCTAAGACAGGTATTGCTCCTTTCGGGAGATGGTTTTCTCCGCGAACTTGAGATATAGAGAGATATAGAAAGAAACTTCAGAGCGGATCCACTCACTGAGGCTATTCCTCGAACGCAATAGTTTCGCAAACAGGTTTTGTGCGACTGACTAGTAGAGGAGTTGGGTGTTCGGTATCACACGGGCTGTGAGTATGCGACATCGCAATAATTAGCCTTGAGTGCAAGTGGGAGATTGTTGGAGATAGTGCCCTCAGAGTCAATTATTGGATCACAGGCACGTGATTGCAATGATTGAGGGAGGACCTATCCCGGTAGAACAGTCTTACTCGAGATGATAGTATGCTATCAGGTTTACCTTTATCATCGTGTACTGCTTTAGGTGACATGACATGTCGCTATTGCACGTTGATAGAGCCCCTAGGATTCTTGCTTGACTACCGGCAGTATGAGGGCGATCATATACGTGGGAGCTGGGGTCTACAAGCACATCCTTAAAAGGTCCCTAGTCGTGGGAGTTTCGAGATAGGGCATCGATACTCCAGAGTAGACTAGTGTATACAGTCGAGACCCCGACGAGGGGCGGTGGCCGGTCTCACAAGCCACTGGTGTCAGTTGGATCACCTAAGATGTATACAGGTGCTCATTGGGTTATGAGTACACCGGACAGGACTCGCCGGGAACATGCTAGTTGGTCTTATACCTGACGTCAGATAGCAGTTCCCAGGTGACATGTGTACAGGTTAGTTCATCGACCTGGGGATCGTCATTTGTCTCGTGTGAGTTCCCACTGTGCTTTGATTACTACCCTACCACGGCTCAAAGGAGTCGTGCAAACAGGTTTTAGTTGGGTACAGTCCCGAGCCACATGGAGGCAGTGAGCGGATCTTCGGGGGTTTCGTCTCTCCCGGTATTGGGGGTGAGGTCGCGCTGTGTCTAGGAGAGCCATTACACGAAGTCCTTGGCCAAGGCAGGAGATTTACTGGTAGGTATTCCAGTAGTATCTCAGGGTGTTCTGGGCTACACTCCGACACGACTTGTACCGCTTTTGGGGGTCTGACTTTTACCAACCCCCTAGGCCCGCCATGCGATGCTCATAGACGAACGGACCAGACTGTACGGATATTGTCACTGACAGACTCAGTAGGGTGTCAGGATGAGTTCGCTCATCGACGTCCCTTTTGGTCAATAGCTGGTGGCCCGTTACGTATTGGCTTATACCTCTGACGTGCTAGTGGTTAAATCCACAGCCATAGTATTGACGAGTCTTTAGAGTCCACCACACTTTCAGTTACTCAAGTTTCGGGCGAAACGCTGTAGAGGCCGTATGGAGATATGGCAGGGTCCGATCAGATACGTACGTTATTGCACGGATCAGGATCGGACAGTTTTGTACTAGTGGCCGTATAGTTATATGGCAGGGTTCGATCAGATACGTGCGGTATTGCACGGATCAGGATCGAACGGATATTACTAGCCGGCTTTGGTTTAAGCCGGTCCTAGTTTAGTACAGTGTAGATTTTGTCTCTTTGCATTTGTATCCGGACGGAATACAGATGCGGGTGTGTATGCACAGTATCGGGGTTTTCCTGTAATTTATTACGGGACCAGTTTTTTGGAGTTGCCAGTTTGCATTCCGTTCCGGCCGGTTTTCCTTTGTTCTTTCCCGGCCGGACTTTTCCGATGGAGGGGGTTATTTGCAATTGTGCAAATAACATTTGTGGAGGGGGTTCATTGCTAATAGAATGATTATGATAGCTTTCATTATCTTTGCACCATTACTTGCATTAATGAGGGTATGGTTTTGTTGTAAGGTAAAAGCATGGTTGTATGTTTTCTTGTCTTGGGTTGTGGTCACCTCCTTCTTCTCCTACACTCACCTCCCTCATATGATATATGTTGTTTTCCTCCACGATTCTCTTGATGATGGCCGGCCACTTCCTTGAGGGAAAAAGAGAGAGGAAAAATGAGAGTGTTGCAATCTTTGATCATCTCATTTTGCTTACTAGAAATTGATAGCATCATTTCTCTCAAAGTTTCATTCTTCCTTTCACCTCCATCTAAAGGCAACTCCAATACCCCAATGAGACATCTACACTACACTTCCTACAGCAAATCTTGGACGCGTCGATTCGCCAGCTTCGCGCCCGAGTTGCCTCGGTATTGAGGTGGGAGCCCGTAAAAGCTACAGGCGATGTGGTGCCCTTTCCGACGAGGAGGAGACGGACGGAGATCCCGCGAGGAGATCGGAGTGGAGATGAAGACCGGAGGACTCGGATCAGTCGGTACAACATTTCTACACTCTTTACTGTTTGTTAGTTTAGCAATAATGGCAGATCCGGGTTAAAGTATACGATAGCGCCAAGTTAAAAAGTTTTATTCCGCAATTGGCGTCTGTAGACTGCCGGGGCGCTAGCGTAGACTTACACAACAGACTTGGTTGCAACACTTGCACCGTTTCTATCTCATGAAACATATCACCCGTTCTCAGTTCTCTACCTATCTGTAGCCCATGTAACAAATTACATATATGGGATCCTGATTCGGTATCAAATACCCAGGACGTAAAGGATACTGAGAAACAGTTCTCTGTAATGAACACACCCGAAGAAGATGCATAAGCATGCACTTTTTTCCTCTAGGTGGCACGGGAATTCTGGTAATCCCCTATTTCCTGCTCTGTCTTATAACAATTATAAATTGGAGTGGGACCAACGTTCCCCAGCTCAGTATAACAAGCGGGTTCGGTCAATTTATCCATTTTATTATCTTGATTAAGGCGTGATATGGTCGCTACCTGGAGAGAGAGAGAAGAAAACACTCAGCGTATGCTCTTGCAAGATTAGATTGGTTATCTAATATATCTAATCAGGATATCTCCCACTGTTTTAGTCAAATCTTCCTTCAAACCCTAAAAAGAAAGACTAGCTGGGATTAATTACACCCTACAAGTTCACCAATCTTTCAGCCAGGCCAGTGCCGGTACTTTGAGGGAGGTTCCCCGTGCTTTCGCACGGACCTAATTAAAGTAAACCTCGTTTTTTTAGGGCTGTAACCCCGTTAACACCTTTCTAGACACCTACTTGATCGGCTAATTGTAATGTGTAAAACTCTCCCAGGAGTAACTCTTACTCGCAGCGGGTATCGGGATCCAACTATCTCATAGAAGGTATGCAATCTCATTGCAAATTTCAACACTTGAAATTCCCAATAATATTTTGCCCCAAGCGATCTATGACCTTGACAAGGTCAACAAACCATAGACCGCAAGTCAAGTTCAACCCGTCATTTCCTGATTGAATTAAACCCACCCGCACGACCCTTGACAAGGTCAACAAAGTCGCACGGCTACCCTAATCCAATCGCATCATATGCTTATACAGATAAGCAGTAATCAGCTACCGCAGACTACGCCTTGACAAGGTCAACAAACGCAGCACGAATACTAACTATTACTTATCTGAAATGACGGAGGGCTACGACAGGTTTTTAAGAAAACCCTTTACTTAATGAACTTGATATCGTTGTAGAATCGAGTTATTTTAAATGGAGTTTTTTTGAGGCTTTTCTAGTTTTGCTAAAGGGGTCACTCCCGGTGAAGGGATCGTCGGCCTTTTCCTCATCGAATAAGGTGCAGGATATTTCATAAATATCGCTGTGCAAAGCAAGAACTATAGAAGAAATCAAAAGACAAACCGAGTTTGTAGCATCTGCTAGTTTCACTAAAGAGGTCACTCCCGGTGAAGGGATCTCGGCTCTTTCCTTATCGAATAAGGTGCTGGATGTTCTACAAGGAACACCGCTATGCAAAGCAAGAACTAGAGCTACCAGTTTTTAAACAAGTTTCTACAACATCTTTAGGTTTTTTTTAGTTTCATTAATCTCATTAATGAAGTCCTATTTTTATATGCATCACAAGCATCTCTTTTGAAACGAAATCTGCAATATAACATATATCTCATATATATAATATAAACATTCGTCTCGGACAGTAATATGATCTCATCACAGAACATTGCAGCAGAATAACATATATGAAATATTGGATATACTAGGACGTCCGTGTTTTTAATACGAGCCTGTATAAAACACGGATTCCACGGTCGCGATGAATAGCCAAACCCACATCCCTAGACCCCTACGAGAGCGGCAAGCAACACTGCCAATTCTAGGGTTAGGAGACCCGGTCTCGACTTCTCGAGATGGTCTCTCACTGGACCCTAGAACCCGGTTACTTGTGCTCCCCGCCTTGGGTCTACCAAATGCGGAAAAGTAAATAATATACAATGGTGACATCATCCTCAGCCCGGAAGTGCCCCAATAAAAGAATATTACATACAAATGAATTTTACATGAATGAAAAAGAAAATCTCTCATCTCACATAAAACCCCCGGCTATTCAGAACGCGACGATCCAATATAACATATCACAGCAACACATAATATCTCATATCATCAACGTAAGAAAATATGCGTATCCCAATTGTCGTTGATGTATAGCAACGAAGCCGGCGATACACCACATACTACGCTTACGGTCACAGAAAAGAAAGTGTAAAACTACAACAGTTGGAATCCGCAACCACCTTAGACATCACATGCCTAACCAAATGAATTCCTTAGACATCGCATGCCTAACAATTATAAACCCCGCATTTTAGTCTCATTATCGAAAACTCTTTTCAATATCAAGTCGGGCAATTCAACAAGATTCCCGACATCCTGATCGAATGCTCGTCGCAAACTTTAGTAGACGGCCGCACCCCTAGATGCCGTCGACGAAGTGCACCAAGGCGGAACACCGCTGCCGCGAGCATCCAAACGGATGCTTTTGGCTACGGGGTTCTCCTACAGTTACTTGGTTGGGGTTATGGGGTGTGGCTGTCTATTAAGTTTACCTGGCGAGTATCTGCGTACGCTACGTGATTGCGACGGACTTTTGATCGCATCAAAATCCCGTGGCAACCGATCATCTGAGACTAAACTGCTATGTTTATAACATTCAAATTAGTTATCTCATAACTACTTGTGGATTCCAAATATTGTATCACATTCCAGATAAATAGACAATGTTAAACTTTCCGATCGAATAAACAAACACCCAAGTTTTCCCAAATAGTTCTCAACACTTGAAATTAGTTTTAAAACATCCATCACATGCCACAGTATCAATGGTCCAGCCGTAGAAGGGTCAAGCCAACGCCTCACATGTGGCACGCCGTACTGCCATAAACCCTAAGGTTTAGAGGCAGTTCAAGACGGTCACATAATCGAGTTAAGGTTTGTTGTCTTCTAGAGGGTCCACCGCGTTACTTGCACGACTTAGAACATTCTTAAACTACGGAAAAATCTAACTCTTGGAAATTTTCCGGCAGGGGAAAAAATGAGTTATTGATATCCGTTCGAACTTTTTAACACGTTCTAAAAATTAACCGGACAAAACTAAACAAAGTTAAATTATCTGATCGAATCAACGAGTCCCCAATACAACCCTAGAAAACTCAACACTTGATTGGAATTAAAAATTCCCAGAAAAAAATGACAAGAAAGGACCTAAGAATAAATACCTGAAATACCAGGGACCAAATCCAAATTTTGGCCGCGGAACCGCCCCCAAACCCTTGGTTTGGCCGCGGTTCCGCGGTCATTTGAGCGCATTAATTGTCCATACTTCACAATAATTCTTAGTTTTTCCTGCTCTATATTATGAGAATTTTTAATAAAGAAAAAATCAACTTTTTGAAAATTTTCCAGAGAGGGGTCCGTGTCGGGGTTTCGGGGTTCGATCGGACTTTAAACTTCGTCTAGACTTCGCCTAAAGCTCTAGCTTGGCTCTGGTACCGCTGTAGGGTTGTTAGGCACACGCACAAGGGACTACGAGGCATCTACCATGCCTGATTTAAAATTTAGCCGTGCCGAACAACCCAAAGCCGGATCTTTAAACTAGAGTTTATGCGAAAACAAGTATGTTAAACATTTTAACACAAAGTGAGGGGGATTACAACCTTTGTAGATCCGGTCCTTCAGTTCAATAGCTCCGTATAGATGTCCCCTTCGCTGCGATCGTGAACTCCGGAATCTAGAGGATCTCCACAAGAAGAACGAACGTGCTTGCTTCGATGACTTCGAGGCCGGAGATGATCTACGTCGGGGAGACACGAACTCAAGCTATTCCTTCACTAGGTCATGAACTTTATGAAGAGAACACACTCTACTACATGGCAAGTGGTAGAGGATGAAGAAGTAGGAGGTGGGCTCACTTTAGAATCGATTTTCTCGCACTTTTTCTCATAGCACCATTCGAGCTTGAAAGCTTTTTCAAGGAGCTTGATGAAGAAGAAGAAGAAAAGAATAATCTCATCATATGAATTATCTTTCCTCAATAATGTAACCATGGGTGAGTTAAGCTATCATGCTTAACTCATATAAAGAATTGACCAAGGTATGAGGTTAAGGGTTGGGTTAATTAATCCTAAGGAATGACAAAAGAGTTGACTTTGTCAATGTTTCTTCAAGCTTCATGAAGCTTGATAACTTTGACCAAAATCTCATCTCTTTTGTTATTTTTTAGGAAATAAGTAAACCCTAATTTAACCTTGATTTGGTCTAAGTCTCATACACCCAACTTGTATGTATCATCAAGCATGATACAAACATGTGTACACAAATATATATCACATATACACTTATGCACAATCAAGTGAGAAAATAAATCTTAAGTGAGCTAATACTAGTTAATGTAATGTAATATATCAAATATATAATTATACATAAAATTATTAAATCAACTCTTGATTTAATAATCCGGCAATAACCGACTAATATCATGTGTAACAACTTATCGAATCAACACTTGATCCGATAACCCGGCTATATCGCATACAACCGATCAATGTCACGAATCGCGAGAATAGAATACGGTATCTCATATTGTATCAATCTCGGTCCCGCACATATCACATATGTGCTCCTACTCCGTTTCGCTTGAGCCAGGAAACCCCTGTGTAGGACTCTAAAGACTCGTCAATACGTCGGCAGTAGGTGATGATCATATCAAACACCCACAAGCCGCAAGCGGTCTGCTAAACGTAATGATCACCCGGGTATTGAGAGATCAGAAGATCAACAAGCAAGCCTGTACATTCTCCCGCGAATCCAATCAGTAACACTCCCGTACAGTCCGGTCTCTTCGTCTGATATATCGCATATCTCGCCTAGGGGTGGTAAACGTCAGACCCCAGTAGCTCGATAAGTCATGTCGATATGAGGTCTATAATAGTTCGAGAAACTACTGATAACACTTACCAGTAAATCTCAGCAACCCTGGCCAGGGATTTCCAGTTATAGCCCATCGAACACAGCGCAACATCAACTCCCTATACCGGGAGAGACGAAACCCCTCCTATCGCTCATTGCCTCCTTGTGATTCGGGACTGTACCCAAAAGCCACCTTTTTGCACGCCCTCTTGGACGTGGTATGATGGAAATCAAAGCACAGTAGGAATCACACAAGACTCTATAACGATCTCGGGTCTACAGACTAACCTGTACCAGTGTCACCAGAGAACTGCCATCTGACGTAAGGTATAATACCATCTGGGAGTTCTCGGCGAGTCCGTCCAGTGTACCCAGTCTCCACTGAGCACCCGTACACCATCCTTGATGTCAAACACCGATGGATATGGGATCATCCATCGCCCATCATATGGGTCAAGATGCGTATACGCTAGTCTACTCTGGTGTATCGATGCCCTGTCTCGATACACTCTCGACTAGGAACAGTTATATGATGTACTCGTCGACTACCGTGGCCCCACTAGTATGATCTCATCATAGTCCCAGTAGTTGAGTACATATCCTAAGGGCTTTATCAACATGTAACATAGAGACAATCAGAGTACATGTTAAGATAAAGTACAACCAGATAGCATACTATCATGTCGAGCAAGAAAGTCCTCCTTATATATGTACAAGTATCCATTACAATATACATCGTATGTACAGTAATGACCTCTAGGGCATACATATAACTAACAGCATAAGGATGTATGTACGCAAGTATGAGTGTACAGGTTGGTATATACGCAAGCATGAGTGTACAATATGTATGTGCACCAATATGGATGTACAAGTGGTATATACGCAAGCATGTTATGCGAAGAGTCATATCATGATGCAGCAATCCTACAGTGTAGTAACATGGCAATTATCGATGATGAAGTGTGTGAGCCTATAATCTGTGTACGTATAACATACGCATCATAGATAATGGTGCAGGTGTACTGTCACAGTTATAAGTAATGCAATGCGAATAACATGAAGGCAATATAAGGTAAATCATGTGCAAATGCTGACGGGTATACGTATCTAACATAACCAAGTCGGTGAATCTAACAATCGGCATCTAGCCACACCACATCGCGTACGGTACAATCCATCGTACGACATCCTTTAATCAAGGGTATGGATCAATTATCAAGTCAAACTCATCTCGCATGGAAAATCATCGTACGACGACATTAAGCTATGAAGGATCCTATCAAACTATAAGACGAGGAGGGTACGGACCTAAAGTCACGTACAGCTAAACTCACGTTTCATAACACATATAAATATCTCTGTATACCTATGTCCCAGGTCACATCCGCAACAATCTCATATTAGGGGGCCGACATGGTATAAATCATCTCAATCGACTCGCGTCCGTATACCAACATATCATCAAATCATCATATCATGTCTGTTAGTTGTATGTATGCATTAGAGGCCAGTATTGTACAGATGATGTATATTATATTGGATGCTTGGACATATATAGAGATAACTTTCTTGCTCGATATGATAGTATGCTATCTGGTTGCACTTTATCTTAACATGTACACCAGTCTCTTTAAACTGTCTTATAGTTACATGTTGGTAAAGCCCTTAGGATTTGTACTAGACTACCTGGACTGTGATACGGATCATACTAGTGGGGACATGGTAGTCTATAGGTACATCCTTCAAGGTCCCTAGTCGTGGGTGTATCGAGACGGGGCATCGATATACCAGTGTAGACTAGCGTATACGCTTCTCGACCCATGAGATGGGCGATGGATGATCCCATATCCATTGGTGTTTGACATCAGAGATGGTATACGGGTGCTCAGTGGAGACTGGGTACACTGGACGGACTCGCCGAGAAATCCCAGATGGTATTATACCTCACGTCAGATGGCAGTTCTCAGGTGACACTTGTACAGGTTAGTCTGTAGACCCGAGATCGTCATAGAGTCTTGTGTGATTCCCACTGTGCTTTGATCTCCACCTTACCACGTCCATGAGGGCGTGCAAAACGGTGGTCTTTGGGCACAGTCCCGAGTCACATGGAGGCAATGAGCGATAGGAGGGGTTTCGTCTCTCCCGGTATTGGGGGTTGATGTTGTGCTGTGCTCGATTGGCCGTAACAGGGAAGTCCCTGGCCAGGGCTGATCAGAGATTTGCTGGTAAGTGTTACCAGTAGTTTCTCGTCCCGTTATGTGTAGGGTTCCTAGGCACTCTCAAGAGGTCTCACAAGGCATCGAACATGCCAAATTAAATTTTTAACGGTGTCGAGAAACCCGACTACGGATCGTTTGCTAGATTTCTAGGCGAAAAGTAAACTAGTTAACACTTAACTAAGAGATACGGAAATACAACCTTTGTAGATCCGGTTCTCTACCTCCATAGCTCCGCAATGAAGTCCTCTCCACTGTCCAAAAAGAATCCGGGCTCTAGCGTCGACTTCATCGGAGAATAAGTGAGCTAGGTCGTCGATGTCCATGCCGAAGATGATCTACGTCGAGGCATCGCTAAATCAAGCTCCGACTTCATCAAGTCAAGAAACTTGTGAAGAAAACACACTCTACTACTTGGCAAGAGGTAGAGGATGAAGAAATAGGAAGTGGGTTCAATTTAGAATTGGATTTCTCACTCTTTATCATCAATCACCATTGATGAAGAAAGCTTTTTCTTCATGAAAGAAGATGAAGAAGAAGAAGAATATTGTGATTAGATTATTCAAAAAAGAAAAAAATAACAATACTTATCATAATATTAACTCTAGTCAAGTGTAGAGAATTAATCATGGTTAGTGGGAATGGTTAGGGTTAAGGATGAGATAAGAATTGTTGACTTGATCAAAGTTTCATGAAGCTTCAACTAAACTCCAAATTAAGCCACCATTCTTTTCTCCTTTCCATTTATTTTCCAAAAGAAATGGATAAATAAATAAGTGAATAAAACAAAACCCTAACCATAATCATGTAACCATGGTTTGATCTTTACACAAAAACCCTAGCATAACATGTATCATCAAACATGATACAATGAAGTGCACAAAAGTATATCACATATACAATGTGTACAATCCGAGTGAGAAAATCCATTTAAAGTGAACCAATACTAGTTAACGCAAAGTAATATATCAAATATATAATTATGCATTAAATCATTAAATCAACACTTGATTTAACGATCCGGTCATATCGCATATAACCGACTAGTATCCAATGTATCGTCTTATCGAATCAACCCTCGATTCGATAACTAGGTTATATCGCATATAACCATACGACACATTCATCGCGAGAATGTAATACGGTATCACATACACGTATTATTCTCGGTCCCGCACATATCTCATATGCGCTCCTATTTCGTTTCGCTTGAGCCAGGAAACCTCTGTGTAGGACTCTAAAGACTCGTCAATACGCCGGCAGCAGATGATGATCATATCAAACACCCACAAGCCGCAAGCGGTCTGCTAAACGTAACGGCCACCCGGGTATTGAGCGATCTGAAGATCGACGAGCAAGCCCGCTCACACTCCAGTGAATCCAACCAGTAACACTACCGTACAGTCCGGTCTGATCGTCTGATATGTCGCATATCTTGCCTAGGGGTGGTAAACGTCAGACCCCAATAGCTCGATAAGTCGTGTCGATATGAGGTCTATAACTATTCGAGAAACTACTGGTAACACTTACCAGTAAATCTCAGCAACCCTGGCCAGGGATTTCCTGTTATAGCCAATCGAACACAGCGCAACATCAACTCCCTATACCGGGAGAGACGAATCCCCTCCTATCGCTCATTGCCTCCATGTGACTCGGGACTGTACCCAAAAACCACCGTTTTGCACGCCCTCTTGGACGTGGTAAGATGGAAATCAAAGCACAGTGGGAACCACACAAGACTCTATGACGATCTCGGGTCAACAGACTACTGTGTACCAGTGTCACCAGAGAACTGCCATCTGATGTGAGGTATAATACCATCTGGGAGTTCTCGGCGAGTCCGTCTAGTGTACCCAGTCTCTACTGAGCACCCGTATATCATCTCTGATGTCAAACACCGATGGATATGGGATCATCCATCGCCCATCTGTATGGGTCGAGAAGGTACACGCTAGTCTACTCTGGTATATCGATGCCCCGTCTCGATACACCCACGACTAGGGACTTTGAAGGATGTACTTATGGACTACCATGTCCCCACTAGTATGATCCGCATCACAGTCCAGGTAGTCAAGTACACATCCTAAGGGCTTTACCAACATGTAACAGAGAGACAATCAGCATACACGTTAAGGTAAAGAGCAACCAGATAGCATACTATCATGTCGAGCAAGAAAGTCCTCCCTATATATGTCCCAGCATCCACTACAATATACATCCTATGTACAGTAATGGCCTCTAGGGCATACATATAACTAACAATCTCCCACTTGCACTAGGGCCATCTGTAGCAGTGGTTGTAGTATCTCATACTCAACCATCCCATAAAAGTCTCTCTCTGGGAACAGGCCTTTGTGAGTGGATCCGCTGTGTTGTCCTCTGAATCTACTCTCCTAACCTCGATCACCCTGGAGATCAACTATCTCCATGATCAGGCGATGCTGCCTTAGAATAAGTCTGGATCACTGATGGGACCGGTGTTCCTCGGCATGAGCCACAACTCCATTGTCTCACAATGGTAGGAACGTAGTTCATCTCATGAACTAATATACACCCAAACATCCTCTTTGGTAGCATCTTAAGTAGCGATGTATCCTGCCTTTATCGTCTAGTATGTCACGGAATCTAGCTTGGAACTCTTCCAACATACCGTCCCTTTACTGAGGGTAAAGACAATGCCTGCGACTGACACTCAGTCGTCATTATCACACTGGAACCCTTCCAGCGATTCTCCTCAGGATCAATTGACACCATCTCACTACATCTAGTGAGTATCCTAACATCCATTTAGATCTATCTCATAGATCCAAAATCCAGGATTTAGTAGGTATCACTTTAATCCTATATGGAGAATCTTTGTGATAAGCGGAGATTGATCGATCGTAGCATAGGAAACTCCTTCCCTATCAAGAGTATGTCATCCACGTACTCTACGAGGATCGTCACCATACTCCCTACTACCATTTTGTTTATACAAGGTTCATCTACCATTTTGATGATGTCAACTTGTTTGACTAATCCATCAAAACAGATGTTCCAACTCCGCGATGCCTGCTTTATCCTATAAAGCATCTTGCACACGTTTCCGCTGCTCCCACTGTCTACGAGGCCCTCTGGCTGTGTACTTATAGACGCACTCTTCTAAATCATCATTTAGAAAAGCAGTCAAGACACCCAACCACCAGATATCGTAGTCATGGTATGCAGCCGTGGCAAGTAGGATCTGGATGGACTTAAGCATAGCTACTTGAAAAGGTTTCATCATTATCCACGCCTGGTCAATGATGCAAACTTTTAACAAGTCTAGCTTTGAAAGTCTCAACTTTTCCATCTACACTAAGTAATCTTCTCAAGATATACTTTCTCCTGATGGGGATTTAACCCTTCAGATATAGCAACCAAAGTCCATACTTTGTTGGTGTATAAGGATTCCATCTCAGATCGATAAACATCCAGCCATTCTTACAGAGTCTTACTCTCGATGGCTAGCTCGAAACTAGTTGGGTCATCATCTCATGATGCAATCCTCGCTCCCACTGTCATAGAGAAACCGAAGTATCTCTCAGGTGGGTGAGGAACCCTACTAGATCGGCGGAGAGGCTGAGGTTCGTTGGTCTCTACTGAATCCTTTGGTTTTATCAAATCATCTGCTGTAGTTTGTATAGCTGGAACCTTTCCAGTTCTACATTACAGACCTTGCCTCGAGCTTGTCCGAATTTTGTTTTTAGACATAGGCCGGACAACTCCAAATCTTAACTAGCTTAAGACATGGGCTCTTCCCTTTCCATATCACATATGAAGCGGTAGGCAACTGATTTGATTGGAACCCTATTCAATAGGTATGCAGCTTCTCAAGTGCATAACTCCCAAAAGGAAAAAGGTAACTCAGTAGTACTCATCATAGAGCACACCTTATCATATAGGGTGTTATTGCTCCGCCCCGATATACCATCGTGCTATGGTGTATACAGAGGAGTAATGCTGAGAGAGAATCTCATTCTCCTTTAGAATAATCCAGGATTTTCGTGCTCAAGTATTCTCCTCCTTGATCTCATCAAAGGACATAATACTTATACCCGTATTTTGGTTCTTTACTTCTAACTTATATTCTGTGAATATCTCAAAAGGTTCGGACTTGTGTTTCAACAGGAACATAGGTCTGAAACTCGAAAGATCATCAGAGAACGTAATGAAGTATAAAGAACCATTCCTGGCATGTGTAGACAGGGGACCTACATACATCAACATGTATCATCCCAAGAGTTCACTAACTCTTTCTCTGTTTCCAGTAAACGGAGCTATGGTCATCTTATCTTTGTGACATGACTGGCGAGTTTCACAAGATGTAAGTTCAAACTAATTTAAATATGCATCTTTATGTAACTCTAGCTAGTCGGGTCACATTGATCTGACCTGGTCTACAATACCTCAAGAAGGATCCGTTCATTTCTGAACTATTCCTCTTTTGTGTGTTCCGTATACCAAGAACTGTAGTTTGATTTAGAACATCAACGCTTTTAGATAACGTGCCTGAACCGATCAACTTTTGATATAGGAAATGTTCAAAACATTATCCAACAATACAAAATTATATCCTTTCTTTACTAATAAAGAGACTGATATGATTTTGTATATCAGGTTCGGTATTTAATAACATTCGTTCAGAATCAATGTATTGGTAATACAGGGTGACAGTGACCAACAGACTTGGCTGCAACACTTGCCCCATTTTCTGCCTCATGAAACTTATCACCCGTTCTCAGTTCTCTACCTTTCTGTAGCCCTATGTAACATATTACATATCTGGGATCCTGATCTGGTATCACATACCCAGGACGTAAAGGATACTGAGAAACAGTTCTCTGTAATGAACACACCCAAAGATGATGCATCAGCATGCACTCTCTTCGTTTGGGCGGCACGGGAATTCTGGTAATCCCCAATTTCCTGCTCTGTCTTATAACAATTATAAGTTGGAGCGGGACCAACGTTCCCCAGCTCAGTATAACAAGCGGGTTCGGTCAATAATCTATATTATTATCTTGATTAAGGCGTGATATGGTCGCTACCTGGAGAGAGAGAGAGAAGAAAACACTCAGCGTACGCTCTTGCAAGAATAGATTGGTTATTATTTTATCTAATCAGGATGGCTCCCACTGCTTTTTATCAAATCTTCCTTCAAACCCTAAAAGGAAAGACTAGCCGGGATTAATTACACACTACAAGTTCGCCAATCTTTCAGCCAGGCCAGTGTCGGTACTTTGAGGGAGGTCCCCCGTGCTTTCGCACGAACCTAATTAATGTAAACCTCGTTTTCCCAGAGGCGTAACCCCGTTGACACCTTTCTAGACACCTACTTGATCGGCTAATTGTAATGTATAAAACTCTTCCAGGAGTAACTCTTACTCGCAGCGGGTATCGGGATCCAACTATCTCATAGAAGGTATGCAATCTCATTGGAAATTTCAACACTTGAAATTCCCGATAATATTTTGCCCCTAGCGTCCTATGATCTTGACAGAGGTCAACAAACCATAGGCTGCTAGTCAAGTTCAACCCGTCATTTCCTGATTGAAGTAAACCCACCCGCACGACCCTTGACAGAGGTCAACAAGGTCGCACGACTACCCTAAATCAATCACATCATATGCTTATGCAGATAAGCACTAATCAGCTACCGCACATTGCGCCTTGACAGAGGTCAACAAACGTAGCACGAATACTAACTAGTACTTATCTGAAATGACGGAGGGCTACGACAGGTTTTTCTGAAAACCTATTGCGTAATGAACTTGATATCGTTGTAGAATCAAATGATTTTAAAAATGGAGTGTTTTTGAGGCTTTTCTAGTTTTGCTAAAGGAGTCACTCCCGATGAAGGGATCGTCGGTCCTTTCCTCATCGAATGAGGTGCGGGATATATCATATATATCACTGTGCAAAGCAAAAACACTTAAAAGCAATCAAAAGACAAACCGAGTGTGTAGCATCTGCCAGTTATTGCTAAAGGAGTCACTCCCGGTGAAGGGATCTTGGTCCTTTCCTCATCGAATAAGGTGCAGGATATATCACATATACCGCTGTGCAAAGCAAGAACTGTAGCTACCTGTTTTATTTTGAAATTCGATTCTACAACATCTTAGGTTTCTTTTATTTCATTAATCACATTAATGAAGTCCCATCATATAAGTACCTAATCATCACAGATAAATACGACGTACACTTATGCCATCCGCATTCGCCTCGATGTCCCCTCGTGCACCGTTAGGTTAGGTAACTAACGACAGAGCGGGGCAGGGCTAGCGCGGGTGTAAAACATAAGTAACGCCTATATAATATATCATATATACTATATACTGTATCTATCATAGAACATCACATGATCACATCACATATATCGCAGCAGAAGAAACATATGAAATATTGGATATACTAGGACGTCCGAGTTTTCAATACGAGCCAGTATAAAACACGGATTCCACAGTCGCGATGAATAGCCAAACCCACACCCCTAGACCCCTACGAGAGCTGCAAGCAACCCTACCAATTCTGGAGTTAGGAGACCCGGACTCGACTCCTCGAGTTGGTCTCCCACTGGACTCCAGAACCCGGTTACTTGTGCTCCCCTCCTTGGGTCTATCCTAGTGCGGAAAAGTAAATAATATACAAACGGTGACATCTTCCGCAACCTGGAAGCGCCGCAGTAAAAGAATATTACATACAAGTTTTTACATGAATGAAAATGAAAAACACTCATCTCACATAAAAACCCCCCGGCTATTCAAACACGACGATCCAATATAACATATCCAGCAACCCATAACATCACATGTCATCAACGTAAGTAAATATGCGCATCCCAATTGTCGTTGACATATAGCAACGAAACCGGCGATATCACATATTACACTTACGGTCACAGAAAAGAAAGTGTAAAACTACAACAGTTGGAATCCGCAACCACCTCAGACATCACATGCCTGACCAAATGAATACCTTAGACATCACATGCCTAACAATTATAAACCCCGCATTTTAGTCTCAAAATCGAAAACTCTTTTCAATATCAAGTCGGGCAATTCAACAAGATTCCCGACATCCTGATCGAATGCTCGTTGCAAACTTTAGTAGGCGGCTGCACCCCCGATACCGTCGACGAAGTGCACCAAGGCGGAACACCGCTACCGCGAGCACCCGAACGGATGCTTTCGGCGACGGGGTTCTCCTACAGTCACTTGGTCGGGGTTATGGAGTGAGGCTGTCTATTAAGTTTACCCGGCGAGTATCCGCGTACGCTACGTGATTGCGACGGACTTTTGATCACATCAAAATTCCGTGGCAACCGATCAAGTGAGACTAAATTGCTATGTTTATAACATTCATTCAGTTATCTCATAACTTCTTGTGAATTCCAATTATTGTATCCCATTCCAGATAATTAGAAAATGTTAAACTTTCCGATTGAACATTCGAACACCCAAGTTTTCCCGATACAGATCAACACATGAAACAAGTCTAACAACATTCCGTTCGTGCCTCAGTACCAACGGTCCAGCCATAGAAGGGTCAAGCCAACGCCTCACATGTGGCACGCCGTACTGCCCCAAACCCGAAGGTTCAAAGGGCAGTTCAAGACGATCACATAATCGAGTTAAGGTTTGTTGTCTTCTAGAGGGTCCATCGCGTTACTTGCACTACTTAGAACGTCGTTAAACTACGGAAAAATCCAACACTTGGAAATTTTCCGACAGGGGAAAAATTGGGTATTTATATCCGGTCGAATTTTTTAACATATTCTAAAATTATCTGGAAAGCCACACAGACAAAATTTGATACTCCGATCGACACACCGAATCCCCAAAACAACCCAGAACATTCAACTCTGGAATAAATTTTAAATATTCCCATAAAATCCAGAATAATTAAATAGGAATTACTGTGCATAAAATATGTGATGACGTCACAACCTAGCCGCGGAACCGCCGCAGAAGCTTGGCTTCTGCCGCGGTTCCGCGCTCTTTTGGATGAATCATTCGCCTGAGTTTGCACAGTAATTCTTATAATTATTTATTGAATTTTTTAGGCATTTTTAATACACAAAAATCCGCATTTTCGGAAAAAATCCAGAGAGCATATTCCGGTTTGGGTTTTCGGGTCGTTCGGACTTCAAATTCCGTCTAGACTTCGCCTAAGGCTCTAGCTAGGCTCTGATACCACTGTAGGGTTCCTAGGCACTCTCAAGAGGTCTCACAAGGCATCGAACATGCCAAATTAAATTTTTAACGGTGCCGAGAAACCCGACTACGGATCGTTTGCTAGATTTCTAGGCGAAAAGTAAACTAGTTAACACTTAACTAAGAGATACGGAAATACAACCTTTGTAGATCCGGTTCTCCACCTCCATAGCTCCGCAACGAAGTCCTCTCCGCTGTACAAAAAGAATCCGGGCTCTAGCGTCGACTTCATCGGAGAATAAGTGAGCTAGGTCGTCGATGTCCATGCCGAAGATGATCTACGTCGAGGCATCGCTAAATCAAGCTCCGACTTCATCAAGTCAAGAAACTTGTGAAGAAAACACACTCTACTACTTGGCAAGAGGTAGAGGATGAAGAAATAGGAAGTGGGTTCAATTTAGAATTGGATTTCTCACTCTTTATCATCAATCACCATTGATGAAGAAAGCTTTTTCTTCATGAAAGAAGATGAAGAAGAAGAAGAATATTGTGATTAGATTATTCAAAAAAGAAAAGAATAATAATACTTATCATAATATTAACTCTAGTCAAGTGTAGAGAATGAATCATGGTTAGTGGGAATGGTTAGGGTTAAGGATGAGATAAGAATGGTTGACTTGATCAAAGTTTCATGAAGCTTCAACTAAACTCCAAATTAAGCCACCATTCTTTTCTCCTTTCCATTTATTTTCCAAAAGAAATGGATAAATAAATAAGTGAATAAAACAAAACCTAACCATAATCATGTAACCATGGTTTGATCTTTACACAAAAACCCTAGCATAACATGTATCATCAAACATGATACAATGAAGTGCACAAAAGTATATCACATATACAATGTGTACAATCCGAGTGAGAAAATCCATTTAAAGTGAACCAATACTAGTTAACGCAAAGTAATATATCAAATATATAATTATGCATTAAATCATTAAATCAACACTTGATTTAACGATCCGGTCATATCACATATAACCGACTAGTATCCAATGTATCGTCTTATCGAATCAACCCTCGATTCGATAACTAGGTTATATCGCATATAACCATACGACACATTCATCGCGAGAATGTAATACGGTATCACATACACGTATTATTCTCGGTCCCGCACATATCTCATATGCGCTCCTATTTCGTTTCGCTTGAGCCAGGAAACCTCTGTGTAGGACTCTAAAGACTCGTCAATACGCCGGCAGCAGATGATGATCATATCAAACACCCACAAGCCGCAAGCGGTCTGCTAAACGTAACGGCCACCCGGGTATTGAGCGATCTGAAGATCGACGAGCAAGCCCGCTCACACTCCAGTGAATCCAACCAGTAACACTACCGTACAGTCCGGTCTGATCGTCTGATATGTCGCATATCTTGCCTAGGGGTGGTAAACGTCAGACCCCAATAGCTCGATAAGTCGTGTCGATATGAGGTCTATAACTATTCGAGAAACTACTGGTAACACTTACCAGTAAATCTCAGCAACCCTGGCCAGGGATTTCCTGTTATAGCCAATCGAACACAGCGCAACATCAACTCCCTATACCGGGAGAGACGAATCCCCTCCTATCGCTCATTGCCTCCATGTGACTCGGGACTGTACCCAAAAACCACCGTTTTGCACGCCCTCTTGGACGTGGTAAGATGGAAATCAAAGCACAGTGGGAACCACACAAGACTCTATGACGATCTCGGGTTAACAGACTACTCTGTACCAGTGTCACCAGAGAACTGCCATCTGACGTGAGGTATAATACCATCTGGGAGTTCTCGGCGAGTCCGTCCAGTGTACCCAGTCTCTACTGAGCACCCGTATATCATCTCTGATGTCAAACACCGATGGATATGGGATCATCCATCGCCCATCTGTATGGGTCGAGAAGGTACACGCTAGTCTACTCTGGTATATCGATGCCCCGTCTCGATACACCCACGACTAGGGACTTTAAAGGATGTACTTATGGACTACCATGTCCCCACTAGTATGATCCGCATCACAGTCCAGGTAGTCAAGTACACATCCTAAGGGCTTTACCAACATGTAACAGAGAGACAATCAGCATACACGTTAAGATAAAGAGCAACCAGATAGCATACTATCATGTCGAGCAAGAAAGTCCTCCCTATATGTCCCAGCATCCACTACAATATACATCCTATGTACAGTAATGGCCTCTAGGGCATACATATAACTAACATTATGAGCCTCACATCGGCATGACTTATCGGTTATTGGGGTCTGACGTTTACCACCCCTAGACTTGATATGCGACATATCAGACGAACAGACCGGACTGTACGGTAAGTGTTACTGGTTGGATTCACAGGAGTGTGAGCGGGCTAGCTCGTCGATCTTCTGATCGCTCAATACCCGGATGGCCGTTACGTTTAGCAGACCGCTTGCGGCTTGTAGGTGCTTGATATGATCATCATCTGCTACCGGCGTATTGACGAGTCTTTAGAGTCCTACACAGAGGTTTCCTGGATCAAGCGAAACGAAATAGGAGCGCATATGAGATATGTGCAGGACCGAGAATAATGCGTGTATGTGATACCGTATTCCATTCTCGCGATGAATGTATCGATTGGTTACATTCGATATGACCTAGATATCGAATCAAGGATTGATTCGATAAGCCGATACATAGGATACTAGTCGGTTATATGCGATATGACCGGATCGTTAAATCAAGTGTTGATTTAATGATTTAATGTATAATTGTATATTTGATATATTACTTTGCATTAACTAGTATTGGTTCACTTTAAATGGATTTTCTCACTTGATGTGCAAGTTGTATATGTGATATACTTTTGTGCACATGTTTGTATCATGTTTGATGATACTTGCTCATTTGGTTAAATGTAAAGAATTAAACCTTGATTAAGTAAATGATTAGGGTTTTTATTTATTCACTCATTTATTTAACCATTCTTTATTTATTTAAATGGATAAATGAAAATAAAATGGTTTCTTTTTATCATGAACCTTGTTGAAGCTTCATGAAGCTTTGACTAAAGAGACCATTTTGTCTTCATGCTTAACCCTAACCATTCCCACTTACCATGGTATATTCTCTACACTTGACCTTAGTTAGAATATGATAAGTATTGGTTTATTTTCTATTATGAAATACTTTTATCATATTCTATCTTCATCTTCTCCTTCTTCTTCAAGAAAGAAAACTAGACTCCATTAATGGCTTCTTGAGTTCTAAAGTGAGAAATCAAATTCTAAAGTGAACCCACCTCCTATTTCTTCATCCTCTACCTCTTGCCAAGTGGTTTTGGGTGTTTTCTTCACAAGTTTCACAACTTGATGGAGTTGGAGCTTGAACTTGTGATGCCTCGACGTAGATCATCTTCGGTACGAAGCCGACGACCTAGCCCGCCCATTTCTCCGATCAAGCCGATGATTGAGTCTGGGATTCGAGATGGACTGCGAGAGGATGCCTACATAGAGCTAAGGAAGTGGAGAAACGGATCTACAAAGGTTGTAGCCTCTCTCCTTTAGTTACGTTGTTAACTAGTTTCGTATTTCGCCTAAACTCTAGTCAACGAACCGTATTAGGTTTTCTCGGCACTCGTAAAATTTGAAATTGGCATGGTTGATACCTTGTGAGACTTCATTAGCGTGTCTAGGAACCCTACAGTGGTATCAGAGCCTAGCTAGAGCCTTAGGAGAAGTCTAGACGACGTTTGAAACCCGATCGAACCGAAACCCTAATTCCCGATATGCTCTCTGGACTTTTTCTAAAATCTGGGCTTTTTCCATATTAAAAATGCTTAAAAAATTCAGCAGGGAATTCTAAGAATTACGATGCAAAATTTATCCCATGATCTGCTAAGGGCGCGGCAGAACCGCGGCAGAAGCCTGGCTTCTGCGGCGGTTCCGCGGCCATCTGCCCATTTTTGCACAGTAATTCCTATTTAATTATGCTGAATTTTCTGGGAATTTTTAATTTGACTCAAGAGTTGAGTGTTCTGGGGTTGTATTGGGAATCGACGATTCGATCGGATTATCAAATCTTGTCTATGTGGCTTTCCGGATATTTTAGAATATGTTAAAAGGTTCGACCGGATATAAATACCCAACTTTTCCCCTGCCGGAAAATTTCAAGTGTTGGATTTTTCTTTGGTTTAAGTACGTTCTAAGTAGTGCAAGTAATGCGATGGTCCCTCTAGAAGACAACAAACCTTAACTCGATTATGTGACCGTCTTGAACTGCCCTTTGAACCTTCGGGTTTGGGGCAGTACGGCGTGCCACATGTGAGGCGTTGGCTTGACCCTTCTACGGTTGGACCGTTGGTACTGAGGCATGAAGTGAATATCTTTGAACTTATTTCATGTGTTGAACGGTTTCGGGAAAACTTGGGTGTTCGAATGTTCGATCGGAAAGTTTAATATTTTCTATTTGTCCGGAATGAGATACAATAATTGGAATTCACAAACAGTTATGAGATAACTGGATGAATGTTATAAATCTAGCGGTTTAGTCTCACTTGATATTGAAAAGAGTTTTCGATAATGGGACTAAAATGCGGGGTTTATAATTGTTAGGCATGTGATGTCTAAGTATTTCATTTGATTAGGCATGCGATGTCTAAAGAGGTTGCGGATTCCAACTGTTGTAGTTTTACACTTTCTTTTCTGTGACCGTAAGTGTAATATGTGGTATCGCCGGTTTCGTTGCTATATGTCAACGACAATTGGGATGCGCATATTTACTTACGTTGATGACATATGATGTTATGTGTTGCTGGATATGTTATATTGGATCGTCGTGTTCGAATAGCCGGGGGTTTTTATGTGAGATGAGTGTTTTTCATTTTCATTCATGTAAATACTTGTATGTAATATTCTTTTATTTGGGGCACTTCCAGGTTGCGGAAGTTGTCACCTTTTGTATATTATTTACTTTTCCGCATTAGGATAGACCCAAGGAGGGGAGCACAAGTAACCGGGTTCTAGGGTCCAGTGGGAGACCATCTCGAGGAGTCGAGTCCCGGTCTCCTAACCCTAGAATTGGTTGGGTTGCTTGCCGCTCTCGTAGGGGTCTAGGGGTGTGGGATTGGCTATTCATCACGACCGTGGAATCCGTGTTTTATACTGGCTCGTATTGAAAACACGGACGTCCTAGTATATCCAATGTTTCATATGTTTCTTCTGCTGCGATATCTGTGATGTGATCATGTGATATGTTCTGTGATGGATACTTTATATAGTATATATGATATATTATATAGGCGTTACTTATGTTTTACACCCGTGCTAGCCTTGCCCCGCTCTGCCATTAGTTACCTAACCTAACGGTGCACGAGGGGACATCGAGGCGAATGCGGATGGCATAAGTGTACGTCGTATTTATCTGTGATGTTTAGGTATTTAAATGATGGGACTTCATTAATGTGATTAATGAAAGAAAAGAAACCTAAGATGTTGTAGAATCAAATTTTAAACAAAACAGGTAGCTACAGTTCTTGCTTTGCATAGCGGTATATATGATATACCCTGCACCTTATTCGATGAGGAAAGGACCGAGATCCCTTCACCGGGAGTGACTCCTTTAGCAATAACTGGCAGATGCTACACACTCAGTTTGCTTTTGATTGTTTTTTTTGAGTTTTGCTTTGCACAGCGATATATATGATATATCCCGCACCTCATTCGACGAGGAAAGGGCCGACGATCCCTTCACCGGGAGTGACCCCTTTAACAAAACCAGAAAAGCCTCAAAATCACTCCATTTCAAAACTTCATTTGATTCTACAATGATATCAAGTTCATTACGTAATAGGTTTTCAGAAAAACCTGTCGTAGCCCTCCGTCATTTTAGATAAATAGTAGTTAGTATTCGTGCTACGTTTGTTGGCCTGCGTCAAGGCGTAGTGTGCGGTAGCTAACTAGTATTTATCTTTTTATGCATATGATGCAGATTAGATTAGGGTAGTCGTGCGACTTTGTTGGCCTGCGTCAAGGGTCGTACGGGTGGGTTTAATTCAATCAGGAAATGACGGGTTGAACTTGACTAGCGCACTATGGTTTGTTGGCCTGCGTCAAGGTCATAGGATGCTAGGGGCAAAATATTATCGGGAATTTCAAGTGTTAAAATTTGCAATGAGATTGCATACCTTCTATGAGATAGTTGGATCCCGATACCCACTGCGAGTAAGAGTTACTCCTGGGAGAGTTTTACACATTACAATTAGCCGATCAAGTAGGTGTCTAGAAAGGTGTCAACGGAGTTACGCCTCTGGGAAAACGAGGTTTACATTAATTAGGTTCGTGCGAAAGCACGGGGGACCTCCCTCAAAGTACCGACACTGGCCTGGCTGAAAGATTGGCGAACTTGTAGTGTGTAATTAATCCCCGCTAGTCTTTCCTTTCAGGGTTTTGAAGGAAGATTTGATAAAAACCAGTGGGAGCCATCCTGATTAGATAAGATAATAACCAATCTGATCTTGCAAGAGCATACGCTAAAGTGTTTTCTTCTCTCTCTCTCCAGGTAGCGACCATGTCATGCCCTAATAAAGATAATAATATGGATGTATTGACTGAACCCGCATGTTATACTGTGCTGGGGAACGTTGGTTCCGTTCTTTCTTATAAGAGTTATAGGAAGGAACATGATATAGGGGAATACCAAGATTCCCATGCCACCCGATTGAAGAAAGAACATGGTGATGCATTTTCTTCGGGTGTGTTCGTTACAGAGAACTGTTTCTCCATTTGCTCTACGTCCTGGGTATTAGATACCGGGTCGGGATCCCATATATGTAATCAGTTACATGGGCTCAGGAAAGGTAGAGAACTTGGAGAAGGTGATAAAGACATTAGAGTTGGAAATGGTGCAATAGTTGCAGCTAAGACTGTCGGGGAATATCTCCTTGAATTACCAACTGGTATTACATTGGTTCTGAACGAATGCTATTACATGCCGAACCTGATATGCAACATTATATCGGTTTCTTTGTTGAGTAAAGAGGGATATAATTTTGTATTACAGGACAATGTTATGAACATTTTCCGTAACCAAAAGTTGGTTGGATCAGGCACGTTGTGCAATGGCATTTATGTTCTAAATCAATCTACAGTTCTAAGTATAGCAAACACACACAAGAGGAAGAGTTCTGAACTGAACGAATCCTTCTTGTGGCATTGTAGACTGGGTCACATCAATGCGACATGACTGGCTAAGTTGCATAAGGATGGATATTTAAATCCGTTTGAATTTTCATCTTATGACACTTGCCAGTCATGTCTCAAAGGCAAGATGACCAAAACTCCGTTTACGGGACACGGAGAAAGAGTTACCGAACTCTTAGGACTGATACATAGTGATGTATGCGGTCCTATGTCTACACATGCCAGGGATGGTTCTTCATACTTCATTACATTCACTGACGATCTCTCTAGGTTCGGATATGTGTTCCTGATGAAACACAAATCAGAAGCTTTTGAGAAATTTAGAGAATATAAACAAGAAGTTGAGAACCAAACCGGAAAAAGTATTAAAATCCTACGATCTGATCGAGGAGGTGAATACTTGAGCAATGAATTCCTGGACTTCCTAAAAGAGAATGGGATTCTCTCTCAGCTGACTCCTCCATATACACCACAGCACAACGGTGTATCAGAACGGAGGAACCACACCCTATTAGATATGGTGCGCTCTATGATGAGCACGGCTGAGTTACCTATTTCCTTCTGGGGATATGCACTGGAAACAGCTGTAGACCTATTGAATATGGTTCCCACCAAAACCGTGCCGACCACTCCATATGAGATATGGAAAGGAAAGAGACCATGTCTTAATTATGTTAAGATATGGGGTTGTCCGGCATATGTAAAAACGCAAAATCCGGACAAACTCGCGGCAAGGTCCATTCTGTGTAAGTTTATTGGATATCCCAAACATTCACGCGGGTATATCTTCTACCACACCGAGGAACAAAAGGTGTTTGTTTCTCGACATGCCACCTTTTTAGAAAAGGAATTTCTTGATAAAGAGATTAGTGGCAAGGAGGTAGAACTGGAAGAGGTTCCAGCAATATAGACTACGACAGAAGACTTGGTTGAACCAGAGGATTCAGTAGTTCCTGATGAAGCTCAGCCTCTCCGCCGATCTAGTAGGGATCCTCGCCAACCTGAGAGATACTACGGTTTTCTCATGGATGGTGGGAGCGAGGATTGCATCATGGAGGATGATGACCCAACTAGCTTCGAGCAGGCCATCACGAGTAGGGACTCAGTGAAATGGCTGGATGCTATGCGGTCCGAGATGGAATCCATGTACACCAACAAAGTATGGACTTTGGATGTTGCTCCTGAAGGGGTAAAACCCATCGGGAGCAAGTGGATCTTCAAGAAAAAACTTGGTGTAGATAGGAAAGTGGAGACTTTCAAAGCTAGACTTGTAGCAAAGGGTTTTCGTCAAAGACCAGGTGTGGACTATGACGAAACCTTTTCTCCAGTGGCTATGCTTAAATCCATCCGGATCATGCTTGCCATCGCTGCATATCATGATTATGAAATCTGGCAAATGGATGTTAAGACCGCCTTTCTAAATGGTGATTTAGAAGAGTGCGTGTACATGACTCAGCCAGAGGGCTTCGTAGACAGTGGGAGTAGCGGGAAGGTGTGCAAGCTGCTTAAATCCATTTATGGATTAAAGCAAGCATCGCGGAGTTGGAACATCTGCTTTGACGTCGTTATCAAAGAGTTTGATTTCGTCAAAAACCCAGATGAACCTTGTATCTACAAGAAGGTAGCAGAGAGTAAGGTAGTCTTCCTCGTATTGTATGTGGACGACATACTCTTGATAGGAAATGATATTCCTATGCTGCAATCGGTCAAGCTCTTCTTATCACAAAGATTCTCAATGAAAGATCTTGGTGATGCCTCCTGCATATTGGGAATTAGGATCTATAGAGATAGATCCAAACGGATATTGGGATTGTCCCAATCCAGGTACATTGACACCATACTAAAGAGGTTTAGTATGGAAGAATCCAAGCATGGGAACTTGCCCACGATCTCTGGAGTCACTCTCTCTAAAGAGATGTGTCCCAAGACTGATTTGGAGAGAGCTCGCATGCAAGGGATACCCTATGCTTCAGCTGTAGGCTCTATCATGTATGCGATGCTATGTACCAGACCCGATGTTGCATACTCACTAAGTATAGTGAGCAGGTATCAAGCTGATCCTGGAGAGAGTCACTGGACAGCTGTGAAGAGCATTCTCAAGTACTTACGAAGAACTAAAGAGATGCTCTTGGTGTATGGTAACGGAGAACTCCAAGTGGAGTCCTTTACCGATTCGAGCTTCCAGAGTGATAAGGACGACTCTAAGTCGTAGTCGGGATTTGTCTTTACCCTTTACGGAGGGGCGGTTAGCTGGAAGTGTTCCAAGAAGGAAACCGTGGCAGACTCGACGATGGAGCCTGAATACATCGCTGCCAACGATGCTGCCAAAGAAGCTGTCTGGATCAAGAAGTTCATTACTGAACTTGGAGTGGTTCCATCCATTGAGCATCCAATACCTTTGTATTGCGATAACAATGGAGCGGTGGCTTTGGCCAAGGAACCCAGGTCCCATCCCATCAGCGATCCAGGCATATTCTGAGGCGGTATCACCTGATCCGGGAGATAGTTGATCGCCGGGAGATCGAGGCCAGGAGGGTTGACACGAAGAACAACACGGCGGATCCACTCACGAAGGCCATTCCCCAGATACAGTTTGAGAGACTCTTCGGGATGCTCGATATGCGATACTACAGCAGCTGGCCCTAGTGCAAGTGGGAGATTGTTAGTTGTATGTATGCCCCAAAGGCTAGTATTGTACAGATGATGTATATTATATTGGATGCTTGGACATATATAGAGATGACTTTCTTGCTCGATATGATAGTATGCTATCTGGTTGCACTTTATCTTAACATGTACACTAGTCTCTTTAAACTGTCTTATAGTTACATGTTGGTAAAGCCCTTAGGATTTGTACTTGACTACCTGGACTGTGATACGGATCATACTAGTGGGGACATGGTAGTCTATAGGTACATCCTTCAAGGTCTCTAGTCGTGGGTGTATCGAGACGGCGCATCGATATACCAGTGTAGACTAGCGTATACGCTTCTCGACCCATGAGATGGGCGATGGATGATCCCATATCCATTGGTGTTTGACATCAGAGATGGTATACGGGTGCTCAGTGGAGTCTGCGTACACTGGACGGACTCGCCGAGAACTCCCAGATGGTATTATACCTCATGTCAGATGGCAGTTCTAAGGTGACACTTGTACAGGTTAGTCTGTAGACCCGAGATCGTCATAGAGTCTTGTGTGATTCCCACTGTACTTTGATCTCCACCTTACCACGTCCATGAGGGCGTGCAAAACGGTGGTCTTTGTGCACAGTCCCGAGTCACATGGAGGCAATGAGCGATAGAAGGGGTTTCGTCTCTCCCGGTATTGGGGGTTGATGTTGCGCTGTGCTCGATTGGCCGTAACAGGGAAGTCCCTGGCCAGGGCTGATCAGAGATTTGCTAGTAAGTGTTACCAGTAGTTTCTCGACCCGTTATGAGCCTCACATCGGCACGACTTATCGATTATTGGGGTCTGACGTTTACCACCCCTAGACTTGATATACGACATATCAGACGAACAGACCGGACTGTCCGGTAAGTGTTACTGGTTGGATTCACAGGAGTGTGAGCGGGCTAGCTCGTCGATCTTCTGATCGCTCAATACCCGGATGGCCGTTACGTTTAGCAGACCGCTTGCGGCTTGTAGGTGCTTGATATGATCATCATCTGCTACCGGCGTATTGACGAGTCTTTAGAGTCCTACACAGAGGTTTCCTGGATCAAGCGAAACGAAATAGGAGCGCATATGAGATATGTGCAGGACCGAGAATAATGCGTGTATGTGATATCGTATTCCATTCTCGCGATGAATGTATCGATTGGTTACATTCGATATGACCTAGATATCGAATCAAGGATTGATTCGATAAGCCAATACATAGGATACTAGTCGGTTATATGCGATATGACCGGATCGTTAAATCAAGTGTTGATTTAATGATTTAATGTATAATTGTATATTTGATATATTACTTTGCATTAACTAGTATTGGTTCACTTTAAATGGATTTTCTCACTTGATGTGCAAGTTGTATATGTGATATACTTTTGTGCATATGTTTGTATCATGTTTGATGATACTTGCTCATTTGGTTAAGTGTAAAGAATTAAACCTTGATTAAGTAAATGATTAGGGTTTTTATTTATTCACTCATTTATTTAACCATTCTTTATTTATTTAAATGGATAAATGAAAATAAAATGGTTTCTTTTTATCATGAAGCTTGTTGAAGCTTCATGAAGCTTTGACTAAAGAGACCATTTTGTCTTCATGCTTAACCTTAACCATTCCCACTTACCATGGTATATTCTCTACACTTGACCTTAGTTAGGATATGATAAGTATTGGTTTATTTTCTATTATGAAATACTTTTATCATATTCTATCTTCATCTTCTTCTTCTTCTTCAAGAAAGAAAACTAGACTCCATTAATGGCTTCTTGAGTTCTAAAGTGAGAAATCAAATTCTAAAGTGAACCCATCTCCTATTTCTTCATCCTCTACCTCTTGCCAAGTGGTTTTGGGTGTTTTCTTCACAAATTTCATAACTTGATGGAGTTGGAGCTTGAACTTGTGATGCCTCGACGTAGATCATCTTCGACACGAAGCCGACGACCTAGCCCACCCATTTCTCCGATCAAGCCGACGATTGAGTCCGGGATTCGAGATGGACAGCGAGAGGATGCCTACGTGGAGCTAAGGAAGTGGAGAAATGGATCTACAAAGGTTGTAGCCTCTCTCCTTTAGTTAAGTTGTTAACTAGTTTCGTATTTCGCTTAAACTCTAGTCAACGATCCGTATTAGGTTTTCTCGGCACCCGTAAAATTTGAAATTGGCATGGTTGATGCCTTGTGAGACTTCATTAGCGTGCCTAGGAACCCTACAATGTCATATATTCTTTTCATCGCATTTATATTCCACATCAAGTCAATTTTTCAAATACATTCTACGTACGTATCTAATCTAACATACACACCTGAACCATACAAATAGTTTTTGAAAGAAGCGAATCGTAGTTTTGAAAGTAGGGGCTACGGTGCTTTTAAGGAAAAGATATCTTTTGAAAATCCGTAACCTCCCTCACGGTACATGTTTAAAAGATGCATACGATTCTTTAGTTTGGAAATAGGTATGGTTCGGATGACACATCTACGTCGGCTATCTAGTCCTATAGTACCACAATCGTCAATATCGTCAAACGTCATCCTCTAATCCTATCATCATGTATTAGTCGTATCAAACACTTCTAACTATCCTTTAGTTTTTAATATGGTTTCTATAGCTATCTTTTAATTCTAACTCTAGTTGCTACTCTAGGTTTTCTTAACCATATGCTACAAATCGGTTTCCACCAAAACTTTGCGGGGGTGCTATACGCCATCCACCCGACTTCTCCCGTAGATATAGATCTACTCACCTTGATCCTCGATTGCCGAAGTCGATGACGCTACGCTCCGTCGCCTCGAAATCCACGCGAGGGTACCTACAAAAATAAACAATCGCAATCGCTATTAACATCAAGTCCGGAAACCAAAACGGCACTCGGATCGCCTATAGGTCAGAACCTATAGCCCACGCATGCAAAACCAACAAATTATCCCTAGTCGTTGATGTACAAACATCCAACAACCAAACACAAATCCAAATACCAAAACCAAGCAATCCAAAATACGGAAAACATAGCCAAAAAAACACTAAAGTGCTCCCAGATTTTGACTCAGGTCAAACTAACCAATTTTGCATATAGGGTTGCTCTAGATATTACCTATGGGACCCACCGACCAATATTCAACGCATTTCCTCCCGACATAGCCGCAAATTGCGGCCTATATGAATAAATCTGCGGCCAGAATGTGGGGGTAGGGGCTCACGTTTCAGGGGGTGTTCTATGGTTGCCTGCACGACTCCCAGTATTCGCTAAATAATTTTTAGTGTCTCCAGGTTACTCCAGATTCCCATATACCTTCTGTTGGAGATAGTGCCCTCAGAGTCAATTATTGGATCACATGCACGTGATTGCAATGATTGAGGGAGGACCTATGTCGATAGGACTGTCTTACTCAAGATGATAGTATGCTATCTGGTTTATCTTTATCATCGTGTACTGCTTTAGATGACCTTACAGGTCGCTATTACATGTTGATAGAGCCCCTAGGATTCTTGCTTGACTGCCAGCTGTATGAGGGCGATCATATACGTGGGAGCTGGTAGTCTATAAGCACATCCTTAAAAGGTCCCTAGTCGTGGGAGTTTCGAGATAGGGCATCGATACTCCAGAGTAGACTAGTGTATACAGTCGAGACCCCGACGAGGGGCGGTGGCCGGTCTCACAAGCCACTGATGTCAGTTGGTTCACCTAAGATGTATACAGGTGCTCATTGGGTTATGAGTACACCGGACATGACTCGCCGGGAACATGCTAGTTGGTCTTATACCTGACGTGAGATAGCAGTTCCCAGGTGACATGTGTACAGGTTAGTTCATCGACCTGAGATCGTCATTTGTCTCATGTGAGTTCCCACTGTACTTTGATTACTACCCTACCACGCTCAAAGGAGACGTGCAAATAGGTTTTAGTTGGGTACAGTCCCGAGCCACATGGAGGCAGTGAGCGGATCTGCAGGGGTTCGTCTCTCCCGGTATTGGGGGTGAGGTCGCGCTGTGTCTAGGAGAGCCATTACACGAAGTCCTTGGCCAAGGCAGGAGATTTACTGGTAGGTATTCCAGTAGTATCTCAGGGTGTTCTGGGCTACACTCCGACATGACTTATACCGCTTTTGGGGGTCTGACTTTCACCAACCCCCTAGGCCCTCCATGCGATGCTCATAGACGAACGGACCGGACTGTACGGATATTGTCACTGACAGGCTCAGTAGGGTGTCAGGATGAGTTCGCTCATCGACGTCCCTTTTGGTCAATACCTGGTAGCCCGTTACGCATGGCTAATACCTCCGACGTGCTAGTGGTTAAATCCACAAGCAAGGTGTTGACGAGTCTTTAGAGTCCCCCACAGACAGTTGCTCAAGTTTTGGGCGAAACGCTGTAGAGGCCGTATGGAGATATGGCAGGTTCGATCATGTACGTGCGGTATTGCACGGATCATGATCGGACGGATAATACTAGCGGGCTTTGGTTTAAGCCGGATCCTAGTATTGTACAGTGTAGATTTTATCTCATTGCATTTGTATTCGGTCGGAATACAAATGCGGGTATGTATATACAGTAGCAGGGTTTTCCTGTAATTTATTACGGGATTGTTTTTCTGAAGTTGCCAGTTTGCTTTCCGTTTCGGCCATTTTCCTTTTTTTCTTTCCTTGGCTGAAAATTGGTGGAGAAGGGCTTATTTGCAAATGTGCAAATTAGCATTGTGGAGGGTGGTGTTTGCATATTGTTGCTTCATGATGGTTGCACCATCATTTGACTTCTTCACTCATCATTGCTTGACCTTTGGAGTGATGATGGTTGATGGAGTGTTGGATTTTGTTGTAATGATATATTTCATCATCATCACCTTTTTCTCTCTCTTGCATTATTTTCTTTGGCTCACTCATTCATTCTCATGCTATCCATTCTCTCATGGCTCAAGAGAGGGGCCGGCCATTCTAGGGAAGGGGGAGATTCATTTGGGGTGGGAAAAATATTCATCACACATTTTTGGCTTGCTACAAAAATTCCACAAATCTCTCCAAAGTTGTTTTTCACCTCCACATCTTTATGGCAACTTCTAGTAACCCCATGAGACAAAGAACTGTACACTAGCCTACAACATTTCTTGGACACGTCGACTCGCCAACTTCGTGCCCGGGTTGCCTCGGTCCAGAGGTGGGAGCCCGTAAAAGAACCTACGATGTGGTGCCCTTCCGGCGAGGAGGCGAAGACCGGAGATTCCGCGGGGAGATCGGGACGACGACGAGAAGACCGAAGGACACGGATCACTCGGTATATCTCTTTACCCCTTCTATAGTTAGCTAGGATTAGATTAATGGCCCGATCTAGGTTTAAAAGTCCGCGGTGGCCCCGGTTCTAGTTTATAGAAAAGTTTTATATTCTGCATTTTGGCCTCGTACAGACGGCCGGGGCGCCGCCGTGCACTTACACTGGTATCAGAGCCACGCCATTAACCTAGTCTAGCTTGCTCTAACGTGTTTACAAGTTCGATCGATCGGATTTTCAAAAAACCGCGATTTCTAGTGCATCAGTTTCTGTCGAATTTTTTTTGGCTCGAAATTTTTTTCAGTACATTGCAGAAATTCGTGCAGGCAATTTTAAGCATTCTGTAAAAATTTGATACGTTGTTGCTACAGTAGGACCCCGGAACCGCGGCCAAACCCCTGTCATGGCCGCGGTTCCGCGGCAGGAATTGGTCAACTCCGTACGAAATTTTCACAGTAGCTTTATGAATTGATATTGGGGTTTTTGGTATATTATATTTGGGCCCAGATTTTCTTTGAGTGCTACAGTTGTGCTTGGGGCCCACTTCGGTAAATTTAGTCGATCGAAAATTTTAAACATGTTAGTTCACAGTATTTACATTATATCTGCGACCGTGAATGTCATTTGATCGGTAAATCCTGTCTAACTGCTATAGCCCTTTTAAACGGATTTGCGAACGTGACATTCACGTTGATGTTCTGTGTTGTGCTGTAATGTTGCGGATTGTCGTGGTGGATAGCCTGGATGCAATGGTAGTACAGTTTGGTTTATTATGTACATTTGATATTGCGGGGCGAGCGTCCGACATGTGGACTGCCGTTACTGCCTGTTTGTATATTATTCTTTTGTGGCACGACCGGGCTGAGGTCGATGTACCCATTGTATGTATAATTTACTTTCTGTACTAGGATTACCCCAAGGTGGGGTGCACGGATAGCCGGGTTCTAGAGGGCAACGAGCCCGCATCTCATGGCGTTGAGACGGAGGGGGCTTCACTCTAGAATTGGCGGGCTATTCACCGCACTCGTAGGTGGTACAGGTTGACCCAAGAGGGATGCCTAAGATACCGGATTCCGTGAAGTGCTGGGTGGTCCATTCATGTTGTTGAAGAGGGCTTCCTCACTTCAGGTTTTAGCGGGTAACTTGCCGCGCCCGTAGGGGTCTAGGATTTCATTGCACAGGCTATCCACACGACTAGAGAAACGTCGGGTTTCAGTAGCGGCTCTATGAAACCCGGGGATCCCAGATATCTATATTGTTCTGTGATGCTTATTACATTTCTGTGATGTTGCATTTTATCACGCTTGAGCGAATATTATATATTGATATATATATTAGTAGATGTTGTATATGTTTTGCATCCGTGCTAGTCCAGTCCCCGCTCTGTCGTTAGTTAAGTAACCTAACGGGTAATGACGGGACCCAGTGGCGAATGCGGATGGCATATACGTACATCATTATTTTCGTTCTTTATTGGTGTGATCAATTGATGGGACTGCATTGATTCGGATCAATGCAAGCTAAACAAACCTATTCTGATGTTGTTGGTACAATTTTCAAAAAGCTGTTATTGCAAGGATGTTCACTTTTATTTTGCATCGTAGTATTCAGTTGGAATATCCTGCACCTCAGTCGACGAGGCAAGGGCCGAGATCCCTTCACCGGGAGTGACCCCTTAGACAGAGGTTTGCATCAGGGAAATAACTTCACTATGGTCGTTTACTTTTGCTTTGCATCGTGGTATTCAGTTGGAATATCCTGCACCTCATTCTATAGGGAAAGAGCCGAGATCCCTTCACCGGGAGTGACCTCTTTAGCAAAGGTTTTCGCCACTATATTTTTATAAAAGCTATCCGGTTCCTTCAACGATATCAAGTTCATTACGTTAAAGTTTTTTTGCCAAAAACCATTCGTAGCCCTCCGTCGTTTCATATGGATAGTCAATAGTATTCAAGCTGTGTTTGTTGGCTAAAGTCAAGGCACAGTGTTTGGTAGCTATTGGGTATTCATATGCAGCATAGATAGATGCGTTGGTTTGGGACAGTCATACTGCTTTGTTGGCCAAAGTCAAGGGTAGGTACGGGTGGGTTCAAATAAACCTGGAGAATGACGGGTAGAACTTGACATGTGACAAATGATTTGTTGGCTAAAGTCAAGGTCATAAGAGCATGGGGTAAAAATAACATCGGGAGTTTCTAAAGAAACTGAACCTTGCCACATATGCGCATACCTTCTGTAGTGTGATTACGTGAGCGGATTCCGGCACGTTATCATGCGATGATAGTTGGATCCCGATTCCCACTGATGAGTTAGTTTACTCCTCGGGTGATCCCGACTAATTCTTCTTTCAGGTTTGGAGGAGAATTTGACGGTACAGTGGGAGGTTTCCAGATTAGATAAATTGGTAACCATTCTGATCTAGGTTAGATTGCACGTTGAGTGTTTTTCTCTCTCTCTCTGGCAGCGACCATGACCCGACCCTAAGACTATGACTTAGTGACCAAAATTAACCGAACCTTTTTAAACACTGGCTTTTGGATTGCCAGAGTTGAATACCTCATTGCCACTCCTACTTTTACCCTTTTCTCCAGGACACCCCGTATTACTACGAACGTCCACTTCCATTGGATAAAACCATCGTATGGTTATATACGAACTCGAAGGAATTTATTCGAGGATGGTTTCTGGTTCTGGAGAAAACGAATAGGACTATTCAGTTGTCTTTTCCTTTTACCTTCTCTCAGGTTGCGAGTACTCCTTGGTTTAGGAGATAGTACACCTATTACGCAAATTGGATATTCTTCTTCCAAACCTTAGGCTGGTGCCGAACGGTGGGGAATGAAGAAAACCAATTAGCATAACGATGGTGTACAGAAGGTATTAAGTAAAGACATATCAAGGGATTAGTAAGAGGGAAAAGTAAATTGCGACTGCTATTCATGACCAAACCAAGTATTTCTTCGCCAATCCTACATCACCTTTGTATTTCTCCTGAACACTCCGTATCACTACGAAGATCCACAGTTATTTGGATACTCCATCGTATGGTTATATACGAACTCGAAAGGAACTTGTTCCAGTTCGGGGATGGATTTTGGTTCGGGAGAAATAGGAATAAGGTTTATTCGGTTGTCTTTTATCTTCACTTTCTCTCGCATAGCGAGTGCTCCTAGGATTAGGATAGTACACCCATTATGCTTGTTGGATAGTCTTCTTCCAAACCATAGGCTGGTGCTGAATGGTAGGGAAGGAAGAAAACCATTTAGCCTAAGAGGGTATACAGAAGGTAATGACTAAAGACATATAAAGGGATTTGGAGAGATGGCAAAGAATTATACGGTTACAGTTGTGAATCTGGATAATGGAAGAGGCATTACTAGGAATACCAGGATACCCCTATGAAACATTTCAATGTTTCATTTTCACTGTGTAGTGTTAAAAGAAAACTGATTTCCCAATTAGCCCTTGCTCCAGGGTATGTATTTACCAGGCTTGATTCTCATATCTGTATGGTTTTACAGATGATGAGTGGGAGTGAGTTATTGGGAATTAGGTGATTGTCCTCATTATATCGGAATTCGTTGTAATTGGTGATATTTGAGGAAGTCACCCGGGTTGTTTGCCAGACGGCAAATATTTGGTTTTGAATATCCGCTGTTATGCACCAATTTCAAATTGATATATCTGTACGTCTATTTTTATAGAGTGAGATATACCTTTTTGAAATTATGTCTATGACATTTACCTATATCAGTGGATGGTTAGGTAAGGAGTATTAAACAGCGGTGTAATTCTTCATAACCATAGTACTGTTTTCAACCTACGACACACAGGGATTGAGTTATTAGACTCAAGGGACTTATACAGAGTATTGTATGTTGTCCAGCGTCCATGAGGACAGAGGGGTTGGTTCTCGTACTATATTCGGTTTACTTATGACTTCTCTAGTTTTTAGACAGATGTTTCGTAGAAACGCAAGGTCCGAATTTTGAGAAGTTATAGGTATAAGAATAAAGTAGAGAACCAGGTGTTGCAAGTATCAAGATTCTTCAAGGTGATCGAAGATGTAGATACTTGTGTATGGTATTCAGTTGATAGTAATGATTAAGAGAACTTGCTTCTCTTTCAGGTTACTCATAATTGGAAGTACTCCTAAGTTGAGTAATGCTGATCGGCCTCTTTCCATTTAGTTAACATGCACTGGAGATAGCTGCATGATTTGAATCTGGTTAAATTAAATCAGTGCCTCTGGTTCTATATTGGATATAGAACAGTTCATATTTTAACGATGTTAAGGTACGGGGAGTTGTCCGGCTTATGCTTAAAACCAGACTCTGGATAATTCAAGGCACGTTTCTGTAATGGCCGTTTATGGGTTGACCCAGGCTATGACAAGGGTTGACTTTCTACCATCTGGAAGATCAATAGTGATATTGTTCTTGACTCGCCACAGTTTTAACAAAAATGGATTTTTCAGAAAACAGAAGTGGGAGTATGGTAGAACTGGAAGTGATTCCAGAACCGCAAACGATTACTGAAAATTTGATAAGAACCTAAAGATTCGATCTGATTTGACATTCCATTGGCCACTCCGCAGATAAGGTGGGTAACCTCAATCACTCGAGAGGTACTTCGGTATGCTCAAGGACGGTGACAGGGAGGTTCTTGTTTACCCAGACTTTCCATTGCTGTTGTTCCAGACTGTGAGACCCGGCAGGAGGATGAGTATAGCATTGTTCTAAACTAGCTTTAGAAGTGTACGACTCTACCAGAGGGTTGTCGTAGTCAGTGGGAGCAGCGGAGGCATAGTGGACAGGGAGCTTATGTCTATTTATGGACTAAAGCAGATATGGCGGAGATAGATCATCTATTTCTGATGTGACAGTCATAGGTTTGACTTCATCAGAATAGGGATGGATCTGTTAAGAAGGTAGTAGGGTGTGATGTCCTGGTATTTGGATGCCATACACAGAGTAGGAAGTGATATTCCTATACTACGATCGGTTATGCTTTGGTTGTCACACAGTGGTTTCTCCACAAAGGATATAGATATAATATCAGACATTCTGGTTACTATATCTATGGTTTTAGATCTAGATTTGGGTAGTTTTCCAATATGGGTACTTAGACTGCATTCTAAAGGTGCTTTAGAATGGACGACTCTTGGCACGGTAGTGTACTCGCAGGTTATGGAGTCACCCTCTCTAAAGGAGTCTTACAGACTAAAGGGGAGAGGGATGCGCATGATTGGCAGATTACTTGCTTAGGCAATTGAGTCAATCATAAAATGTCAAGTACCACACCAGATGTTGTTTTTACAGTAGATGCAATAAGTTGATATTAATCCAATCCTGGAGAAACAATTGGAAGCAGTTTTAGAACATAAGTGGATGTTCTAGGGATTTGATAACGACAGCCTCCTTTAGGAGATGGTTATCATTCCAGGCTTCCAAGGTGACCTGGATGACAGAGTGGCTGTCAGAGTTATAGTTTTCCTTCTGACGAGGGGCAGTATTTTGGACAGGTGGTCCAAGGGGATACTAAGGGAGGCATGACGCAGGATACTGATTATGTTCAGTTGACGATACAGTCTGAGAAGTTTGGATTTGGAGTTCATTCATGAACTCGGTCCCATCAGATATCCAGACATACTCTAAGACAGGTATTGCTCATTTCGGGAGATGTCTTTCTCCGCGAACTTGAGATATAGAGAGACATAGAAAGAAACATCAAAGCGGATCCACTTACTGAGGCTATTCCTCGAACGCAATAGTTTCGCAAACGGATTTTGTGAGACTGACTAGTAGAGGAGTTGGGTGTTCGGTATCACACGGGCTATGAGTATGCGACATCGCAATAATTAGCCTTGAGTGCAAGTGGGAGATTGTTGGAGATAGTGCCCTCACAGTCAATTATTGGATCACAGGCATGTGATTGCAATGATTGAGGGAGGACCTATGCCTATAGGACAGTCTTACTCAAGATGATAGTATTGTAACGGTTTGAAAATCGTTTCGGTGAAATTTCGAAAAAAATCGGTAAAATAAGGGGGTTTTCTGTAAAAAGTCAAAATACAAATATCTTATTATAAAAATTAAATATACATATTCTAGCTATGAAATTGCTATTATTTGGTGTTTATTGAGCCGCGGGTGAAATTTCAAATTTTCTGAAAAAAATATTATTTTATTATTATTTTAAGCCGTCACTAATACATTTAATTAGGGAAAATTACAAATTCGAATGAGTTGAAACAAATTTTGTGCATCATAAAACATTAAATAAAATTTTATCATGTGGTTTTTGGAACGAAATTATTTGCCAAAACGGTTTAGAAATTATTGAAGAAAAAAGGCTTTTTTTTAGCGTAAATGGATATTTGGGGTATTGTATTTATCATTTTTCATCACCCCACACCCGTACCCACACCCACACACCCCCATTCACTTATCCCCTTGAAGAATTCAGCAGCCCCCTCTTTTGTCCCCACTTGGATTTCAAAGGAAATGAAATGAAAGAAAAAAAAAGAAAAGAGTAGAAAATGATATAATTTGAGTTGACTTTGACTTGAACCAACTTTCTCCACCTCACTCTCTCTCCTCCCTCACCCAACCCCCCCACAATCTGGCCGAAACCAGCAACCCCCAACAGCCCCCTTTTTCCTCTTCTCCTCTCTTTGTTCCATCAAAGAAAATCCAAAGAAAAATCCACTAAAAATCAAGCAAAAATTCAAATCAAAATCCGACTCCTACCCATTTTAGCTTAGCCCGTATAGCATGGATTTTGGTGACAAGGGAGCATTTTGGAGGGCTATGTGTGCTTGTGGGATCTTCAATTTTTTTGGGTAAATTCTAACCCTTTTGCTTAAATTGTTGTTAATTGCTTGTAGTTAGCTTAATTAAGTGTTAATTTGGTTTTATATGGGTTCAATTGTATGATTAAGGAATTCTAGTTAGGGTTTTGTTTTGAAATTGGGTTGTGATCACTTGTGCATGGTTTGTGATGTGAGCTAACATCTTGAAAAATTGTTAAAATTTATCTAGTTGCATATTACAAGTTGTTACTTGAAAAATGTACAAATTAAGCTTTTTTGTGCAAACTAGGGTTTTATGAAATGCATTTATATGTGAGATTAAAAATATGGTTAGGGTTTTTATCATATTATTAACTTTATTAAGTGTAGTTTAACACTTTAGTTCATGCAAATCCAAACTAAATTGTTGTTTATGCATTTTTGCTAAAATGGTTGAAATTTGGGTAAAATTGCAAACTAGTTTTTTTTTCGTATATAGTTTGATGAGATTAAATTGTGGTTATGGGTTATATGACTTATTTAAGTTATTTAATAAGTATTATGGCCGCTAGAATTGTTTAAACGTCGAGTTTTGTACTAAAACGGGAAATCTTGCTTGCTAGTTTTTCGGAAAAACGGCTTTTAAAGTGAATTTGGGGTTTTTGTGAGTTTTAACCTATTTTATATATAAATTAGTGTTCGTGAATGTGCAAATGAGTGTATTTGGGTTTTTCTCGATGGTCTGGCGTTTGTACGCCGATGTCGAGGGTTTTTGGGTTGATTTGTGGAAGCAACCATAGGTTTTGACCTATGTGGGATCCGTGTGTCGTTTTGGTCATGAGTCGGATTTTAATGCGATGCGGTGCGTTATGATATGTAGGTACCCCCATGTGGACTTCGAGATGACAAGCAAGCGCATGGCGACGTCGGCACCGGCGAGCGAGGACCAGGTGAGTAGATTTCTATCTACGGGGAGAAGTCGGGTGGATGGCGTATAGCACCCCCGCAGTCCGTGGTGATGTATACGGATGCGTATACACACCAACAATTATTATATGTTATTTGGGATTAATAACGTTGCTTAGGATGGATATTGGTGTGTTGGATTACCTTAGTGTTGCGAACCCTAGGGTAGTGTTGCACTACACATACACACATACATACTTGCATACATTCCTATTGATATGTGCTCATGGGATTCTTTATAGTTATGGGTTCACATGGGTATGGGACTATGTGTTCACATACGGATTTGAGGATGATACTTGGGATTGAGCTGAGTCGATGAGATTTGATTTGAGGCCGTGAGATCGGTGATATAGCAGGGTTCATATTTGAGATACGACATGACGTTGTAGCGGGTCCTTGACGTAGTGTTTCACACACGTCCATGCATACATAGGCGGTATCAGTATGGTACTAGACGTAGATCAGTACCCCGATCATGATAATTGATAAAGAGGATACCAGGTGAATAGTATGATGAATGTGATATTGACCCGTACCCAGATTGGGATCCCGTACGACGGATTTACGTACGAGCTATATTGATGATTGATCCGCACTCTTGACTTGGGATACCTGATTATAGATATGGTATCGGATATGATATTATTGAGGCGGGATCACCGACTATACATACACAGGTATGTATATGTATCGACTCAGATGATAGGCGGTTCCCTTACCTGTAGTTCAGCTTGTTAGTTCAGCCGTATAGTTTAGTGTAGTTGTTAGATTAGATTAGACTTCTTACCTATTTCAAAAACCAACGAATCGTGGGCACTCTTAAAGACAGCCCAAGGGATCCTACAGATATTTCAAAAGACGTATCTTTTCATAAAAACACCGTATCCCCTATTTTCAAAACCCATGATTCGTGTTATTTCAAAAGGCACCATTTGTAGGACTTATATTAGATTAATGCAGATTGTTATAGTTGCGTCTAGTTTTCAGCTCCCGCTCATTTTTGTGGTCTGCTTCGCATCGCATGCTTATTTTATGTTTCATACTCCATTAGTGATATCATGCTGTTAGGACACCAGCACCGTTACCGATGATGCGTAGGTACCACGTACACTTAATTGCCGGCTCACACACATCTTCATCGGTAATTGCCATGTCACGTACACCTTAGAAAATATTATTGCTTAACTTAGCTAGATAGCTAGTAGTTTGACGTAATATTAGTGTACTTACCTTATGTGCCAGCTTAGATATTGTAGTTATTACTTGTCACTTCATGCATACTGTTATTCATCGTTATGCCGCAGTCATGGATTCTCATGCATATATTCACTATTTTACGTGTTATTGAGGTTTTGGATTCGGATTTCCATGAGATTTTCTGGATTTGGAGGAAAACCGCAAAACATAAATAAACCTCTTCTTTCTTTTAAAATAAAGAGTGCGGTTTTCCTGTGATGTATGAGTCGTCCACCATGAGTTTGCTGATGGATTTCGAGACCCGATTCGAGGAGTGGAGAAACCGTTTCGGGTACATAGTGGGCCCGGTGCGGTACCCCGGGGCAAGAGGAATGTGGTGTTGACGTTGAGCCCGGCAGGGGAGCACTACCGACCGGTGATATTACCCGACGCGTCGGATATCCGGAGGATACTGTCGTGGACTTGAGATGGATGGTAGGGGCTGGTCTGGACTGACGGCGCCCTAGATATTGAGATTGAGACATTGATATTTTGAGACATTGAGATTTATGTTTTGTGTCGATGCTAGACACTGTTGATACTGATTTCATTTATGATACCTCAGTTTAAAAATACAAAGGAAATCTCACTAATTTATGAAAACAGTTCTTCATTTACATGTATTCTGTTTTCATGCATTCATACCTCATTCATATGATATATATTGCTACCTGAGGCACTGACAAGGGCACATGAGATTACACTCGAGTTAGATTTTTACCCTAGCCTTGTTATAGGCTACGTGTTATTCATATATTTGAGGACATATTATGATCATTGACCTAGGTTGCATTATTTATGCGATTTCTGTGCGTAGATATTTTTCTATTCACGAGTTGGCAACTCACCCCGTTGTGCCCCAGTTTCTTGCAGGTTTGCCGTACAGGTTTCATTACGGCTTTGCGGGCTCAGTTTCATTCGGGCGACTTGCTAGTAGGTGGGTTTTTCTTGTATCGTACCCATCATATTATCTTGTATAATATTATTCCGTTGTATCTAGTAAATTCCATCAACCAAACATGTATTTATTGAGATAGAGACCAGTGTTGTTTATTCTTTCGACCTTAGAGTCGCTCGTTATATTTCTGGTGGTTTTGAGTTTCCTTTTGAGTTTTGATCCTCGCCGTTGGCGTTGTATATTATATTGCTTGTGTGGTTGTGACCGTCGATTGACGAAGAGCTAGCTCCCGCTTGGGGATGCCTTTTTATTGATTTCGTATACTATTCATGTTGTATCCCGTTTGGGAGCCAGTATTTACAAAGGAGACTGTGCCGAAATTTTCAGTAAATTTTGATGTTCTTAAAAACCGCATAATTCGGCTTATGCTATTAAAACTACTTGTTTTAAATTGGTTTTCCTTCACTCTACTTCTTTTCTTGGTTTGGATTTCTGGGTTTTCGGTTTACTTAGATTACGTACGCCTCGAGACGTTTCGTAGTTTAAGTGCCGGTCATGTTCCGTACTTTCGGGATGTGACAAGTATGCTATCTGGTTTATCTTTATCATTGTGTACTGCTTTAGGTGACGTTACAGGTCGCTATTACACGTTGATAGAGCCCCTAGGATTCTTGCTTGACTGCCAGCAGTATGAAGGCGATCATATACGTGGGAGCTGGTAGTCTATAAGCACATCCTTAAAAAGGTCCCTAGTCGTGGGAGTTTCGAGATAGGGCATCGATACTTCAGAGTAGACTAGTGTATACAGTCGAGACCCCGAAGAGGGGCGGTGGCCGGTCTCACAAGCCACTGGTGTCAGTTGGTTCACCTAAGATGTATACAGGTGCTCATTGGGTTATGAGTACACCAGACAGGACTCGCCGGGAACATACTAGTTGGTCTTATACCTGACGTCAGATAGCAGTTCCCTGGTGACATGTGTACATGTTAGTTCATCGACCTGAGATCATCATTTGTTTCGTGTGAGTTCCCATTGTACTTTGATTACTACCCTACCATGCTCAAAGGAGACGTGCAAACAGGTTTTAGTTGGGTACAGTCTCGAGCCACAAGGAGGCAGTGAGCGGATCTGCAGGGGTTCGTCTCTCCCAGTATTGGAGGTGAGGTCGCGCTGTGTCTAGGAGAGCCATTACACGAAGTCCTTAGCCAAGGCAGGAGATTTACTGGTAGGTATTCCAGTAGTATCTCAGGGTGTTCTGGGCTACACTCCGACACGACTTGTACCGCTTTTGGGGGTCTGACTTTCACCAACCCCCTAGGCCCGCCATGCGATGCTCATAGACGAACGGACCGGACTGTACGGATATTGTCACTGACAGGCTCAGTAGGGTGTCAGGATGAGTTCGCTCATCGACGTCCCTTTTGGTCAATACCTGGTAGCCCGTTACGCATGGCTAATACCTCCGACGTGCTAGTGGTTAAATTCACAAGCAAGGTGTTGACGAGTCTTTAGAGTCCCCCACAGACAGTTGCTCAAGTTTCGGGCGAAACGCTGTAGAGGCCTTATAGAGATATGGCAGGGTTCGATCATGTACGTGCAGTATTGCACGGATCATGATCGGATGGATAATACTAGCGGGCTTTGGTTTAAGCCGGATCCTAGTATTGTACAGTGTATATTTTGTCTCATTGCATTTGTATTCGGTCGGAATACAAATGCGGGTATGTATATACAATAGGGGGGTTTCCTGTAATTTATTACGGGATCGTTTTTCTGAAGTTGCCAGTTTGCTTTCCGTTTCGACCATTTTCCTTTTTTTCTTTCCTTGGATGAAAATTGGTGGAGGAGGGCTTATTTGCAAATGTGCAAATTAGCATTGTGGAAGGTGGTGTTTGCATATTGTTGCTTCATGATGGTTGCACCATCATTTGACTTCTTCACTCATCATTGCTTGACCTTTGGAGTGATGATGGTTGATGGAATGTTGGATTTTGTTGTAATGATATATTTCATCATCATCACCTTTTTCTCTCTCTTGCATTATTTTCTTTGGCTCACTCATTCATTCTTATGCTATCCATTCTCTCATGGCTCAAGAGAGGGGCCGGCCATTCTAGGGAAGGGGGAGATTCATTTGGGGTGGGAAAAATATTCATCACACATTTTTGGCTTGCTACAAAAATTCCACAAATCTCTCCAAAGTTGTTTTTCTCCTCCACATCTTTATGGCAACTTCTAGTAACCCCATGAGACAAAGAACTGTACACTAGCCTACAACATTTCTTGGACATGTCGACTCGCCAACTTCGTGCCCGAGTTGCCTCGGTCCAGAGGTGGGAGCCCGTAAAAGAACCCGGCGATGTGGTGCCCTTCCGGCGAGAAGGCGAAGACCGGAGATTCCGCGGGAAAATCGGGACGACGACGAGAAGACCGAAGGACACGGATCACTCGGTATATCTCTCTACCCCTTCTCTAGTTAGCTAGGATTAGATTAATGGCCCGATCCGGATTTAAAAGTCCGCGGTGGCGCCGTATAGAAAAGTTTTATATTCCGCATTTTGGCCTCGTACAGACGGCCGGGGCGCCGCCGTGCACTTACACCTTCACAATTCAACACAAAACTGACATAATGAATTCTTAAATTCGTATTTTGATTTCTATACTCAAACCCAGGTATTGTAACAGCCACAAGAGTTCACCAAAATCCACTTTTTAAACCTAAACCCTCTCTAGGGATTTCTATCCTCACAACCACCATACCAATTCAACTTCTGAACTATCTAAAATACAAGAAAACTCAAAACTAACTAAATGAAAGGGATTATACCTCATGGATGAAAATCAAGAGAAACCCTAGTTTGCCAATGTTGTCAAAATCCCACTTTTCTTGGTCCAATGTGTAGAGGAGAAGGAGGATATCAACTTTAATGAAATAGGTTTAGGGTTTTGAGGAGTATTTTGAGATGGATCTAGGGTTTAAGGTGGAGGGAAGTGATGAAGAAGAAGGAGAAGAAAAATAATGGGGAGGGGAAAAAGAATGGCCGCCCTCTCTCTCTCTTATTCTCACCCTCCTTCTTTCTCTCCAATCATTCTAAACTTTAACCCCTTTCTCTTTTTCTTTTATTTTTCTTTTCTCACCACAATAAAACCATAACACATAACACAAATGAAATGAAACAACATGTAACATGTCATGGTGCACTAGCCATGGAAAACTGTAGAAACACGGATTTGGCTTAATCGCGATTAGTAGTGCACTAATCGGGTTTTTATCAAAACTGCATATAATAAATTTTAAAAATGCCAAATCCTTTAAATATATTTTTAAATGAATAAATCATTTTAATTTCCAATTATTTCACAATTATTGGTATATATTTATACCCTTTTTCGAAAATCCCAATTTCGCAAATCGGGCAGTTTTCGGGAAATATATTATTTTAATATTAAATTCCAAAAATAATATTTTATATTTTCTGAAATGTTACAAATATCTACTCTCACAACAAATATCTAGTGCAAGGTTAAGGTTAAACAAGGCATGGATTAGATTAAAGTGTTATGTCCACTAAGCAAGGTTAACACTAAACAACCCCTCCATGTTAACATGCACAAGTGTGTGGACCCAAAACAAATAATAATAAAATATTAAGTAATCTAACTAAAATGTGAGAAAGCTATTTTGGTAAACCTTTTTACCAAAAAAAACCCCGCATTATCGCTTAATTAACACTAATCGCATTCTAAGGTGTTACAAAAGGACAGAGCTGGAATAAGATAAGATTAGCCGAGACGTCCAGATGAGTAGATGCATATCTATGGGGGAAATCGGGTGGATGGCGTATAGCACCCCCGCAATTTCATAGGATATGATGTGTTATGATGTGTGTGTGTGTGTGTGTATGTGTGTGTATGTGTGTGTGTGTTATATTGCGAGATATGAATACTTAGCAAGAAAAGCTTTAGGAGACCATAGGTTGGATTTAGTGTAATTGGAAGAGAGTACTTTCAGTTTAGTTTCTTAGTTGCGAAACCCTAGAGTAATGGTTCACACACACACACATGCACAGACGTGTTATGTTTGGGTGTATATGTTTATATGTATATATATATGTGTGTATGAGTTGGGGTGTGTGTGTGTGTGTGTGTGTGTGTATACGTATACACGGATGATGAGCCCAATATATGATACTTGGAGATGAGCCGATATGATCGGGCATGATGGCGTGAGTTTGTGATATGTGATTGGGTCGTGATATGATATGACATGATATTATAGCGGATCATTGGGCGATGTGTTTCATACACACGAGGATATATGTTTGACGATATTGGTATGTGTTGGATTTTAGAAAGGTACCCCTAATTCATGATTTTACGATGATGATACCATATGAATAATGATGTATATGTGATATTTAACCCATACCCCGATTTTGGGATGCAGTACGATGGATTTTACCATACGAGTTATAGATATGATGATTGATCCGCACTCTTGATTCGAGAATGTCGTACTATATATTTTACCGTACGTGATGCTATTGAGACAGGATCGCCGACTATTAGATATATCGACTCGGAATTTAGGTGGATTTCTTACCCTTTCGACTAATTCCTCAGTTTAGTCTTTTAGTTGATTAGGAAGATGTTAGACCAGGCTTGAGTCATACTTATTTTAAAAACTAACGAATCGTGAGTATTTTCAAAAGACAGCTCGAGGGGTATTACGGATTTTTCAAAAGATGTACTTTTTCTTAAAAACACCATAGCCTATATTTTCTAAAAACAACGATTCGTACTATTTCAAATGCCAAGGCCGTATGACTCGTATATAGAATGTATATTCTGAAATGATGCGTTTACTATTCATTCTCCGTTATATTCATGTTCTTATTGCATTGCATGTTTATACATGTGTTTCCTTAACTATTATGATATCGATTGTTAGGACACCATCACCATTACAGATGATGCGTATGTCCATGGACACTTGCTTGCCGGATCACAAACATCATCATCGGTAATTGCCATGTCACGTATACTTTAGAGAATATTACTACATTGATATAATTTGCTAGCTGATAGTTCCAATATATCTGTCACGCCCCGCTTCCCAAAAGAAGGTGAAGGATGACGTGGCAAAGTCCGCAACCTAACTGCATTGAAGGTGGTCTATTCAATACAGTTACGTTAAGCGTATGAATATATAACATGCAGGATGTGTACCAAAACAAAAATAATAAAACCGAAAGGCATTTATTTCCATTAACCAAACTTTATTACATCCCAAAAGAAAGAGTAAAATAAACTAAGTAGTTTAATTACATCAAAGGAGAAACAAAAGCCCTAAACATGTAGGCAGCAACAAAAATTAAATCTAGCTAATCTTCCATCGCCCAGTTTGCATAATCTTCATAAGCTGGCTTCACACCTTGATCCTCGCCATAATACTCATTCCTATCTGACGGACATTCCAAAGATAGAGGAAGAAAAGGAAGGTCTGTCAGCGAGTTATACTCGGGTAGGATTGCCTCATAAGAAAGTAACGGTATTGAAACGAACAGGTGTATATAATGAATATGATGTACATGTGTATAAAGGTATGAGGTTATATACAAAATTAGATATGTGAATATGAGTAGGTTGTGTGAGGTATATGTTTGTTAAAGGTTCAAGTCAAGTCAAACGGATATTCAGTCTAAGAGTTAGATCAGGTTGAACAAGATGTGTATGGATGGAATTGACGGATGAACATAATCGTATCCTTGAGGTATCCCATGGCTAGCTGGAAGCAGTATGAGCTGGTGCTCATGCCTGAGATGGCAATCAATGTGGTAGCATGAACATCCCCGAAAGGTGTCCCATAACTACGATGAAGCTTTATCTAGCGTGAATATCACTCAAGTGCACAGGTATTCCACCCTTCAGTTCCATAATAAAGAACAAGTCTAAATTGGTAAAATATCCACATCCAAGATACTGAATAACTTGTGTCTCATGAAGAAAGGTAGATAAGGTAACAGGTAGGTATATCAAATGATGTGGGTTTAGTGTTGAGTATCAATAGGTATTATAAACGTTTTAGTTTGTTAAACAAGGGTCTGGATACTCGCGATTATTCCGTTGTGGCCACGGAACAACAACTGGGGAAGTGAAATGTACCGTTTCACTTCCCGGGATCATGATCGATTAGTAAGGGAATCTGAGTTCCAAATTTCCTTGCCTAATCAAACTACCCATCCCCGTGGTTCAGTATAGAGGTCCAGAGTTAGTGCGTATACCTCTAGGCATGGAATTTCCACATTGTATAGTCTTCCACATTTTGGACTGTTCACCCGGAATATCGGGATCTTCATATTTGTATAGTCGTCCACACTTTAGGCAGTTTACCCGGAATATCGGGATCTTCATATTTGTATAGTCGCCCATATATTGGACTGGACACCCTGCCTGCAGAGATCTTCATAATAAGTATTCCATACCTAGGTCCGCGCATTCTAACTCTAACCGTATCATGTTTTGTATATGTCATGTTGTCATAAACTGGAAATTTTAAAAAGAATATTGATCTCGTTTAATAGGGCCTTCCACAACCACTCGTTTTATTTTCTAAAGTTCGTAAAGTATTTCGTGTCATCTTAAGGAAAGCTTAGTTAAAAAGAATAATAACGTTTAATTATCTTTTATTAATTCTAAGAAAAACCATGAGATTTGGGATATTTATAATTTTGGAAAAACATGATGTTTTACGGAAAATATCCTTTTCGATAAAAGGTTGTGCTGTTTATTTGAAAATCTTTTGCAAGAGATTTTTATAAGGACAAGTTGCAAGAGGTTTTTATTTGAAAAACTAGACTGCTCCTAACTGTTTCAAAAGGGCAAGTTGTAAGGTCCTCAAATCGCCTCTTCACCGCAAATTGTGGCCAGGTAAGCACAAGTAAGGAAAGGAGGTCACAAATCACCGTGAAACGGGCCTTTTAAAATTACCTTTCCCACCTGTCTAGCCTAGGCACCACAAAATATGGTTTAGATAAACGACCGATGCCTACAACCTTTCCTTTGTCCTAAATTGGTGTTATTTTAAAATCTTTTAATAAGGTACTAAATATTCCTTTTGAAAAGATATTGTTATTTAAATTTAGTATTTTCTTCTTCAACAAGGTTGAAGGGGAGTTTAACAATATTATAGTAGTTGATGAAAAAGTGCAAGTAAAATATACGTATGTCGTATCTAAAATATTTATTTCACATATCTTATCTCTTATGGATATTTTAAAAAAATATAATATTTTAATTAAACGAGGGTATTTTGTGGAAGTAATCTATTTCGAGATCATTTTTATAGTATGGGTAAGTGTGGGTATATCAGAGGTGAATTGATAATTCATGGGTTATGACATTAAGCATATCAGATTCCAGGTAGTATGGGAGTGCAATATATTTTTTGTGTATAGAGAAAATTAAACACCGTTTTAAAATATGGGTTAACATTATCATTATTGAGGGTACAAGGAAATAGGCATGCACGAATATTAATACATCATTTTAAATAAAGGGTTGATGATTAAAAGTTGGAACTAGGACTATTATGAGAAAGGAGGCGACAGAAAGAGAGGAGAGAGGCGGATCCTACCTTTGATTAGAGTTTAGACGTAGACGGTTGAAGACGTAGGCTTATGCAAAACTCCTCAAAAGCTCCGCGCCCTGATTTTTCCTTGGCGATTGGGTGGAGCCGTAGCGTCGGCGTCGTCGATACGAAGGCGCCGGTATTTTTTCCAGATTTTTTGGAGTTCTGAGGTGTGAGAAATCAGTATTTGAAGTGCCTATTTATAGCGTTTTTCCACCAACCATAAAATCCAAGAATTCAGTTAAAACTGTTAGTTATATGTATGCCCTAGAGGCCATTACTGTACATACGATGTATATTGTAATGGATGCTTGGACATATATAGGGAGGACTTTCTTGCTCGACATGATAGTATGCTATCTGGTTGTACTTTATCTTAACATGTACTCTGATTGTCTCTATATTACATGTTGATAAAGCCTTTGGGATATGTACTCGACTACTGGGACTATGATGAGATCATACTAGTGGGGCCATGGTAGTCGACGAGTACATCCTATAACTGTTCCTAGTCGAGGGTGTCTCATGACAGGGCATCGATACACCAGAGTAGACTAGCGTATATGCATCTTAACCCATATGATGGGCGATGGATGATCCCATATCCATCGGTGTTTGACATCAAGGATGGTGTACGGGTGCTAAGTAGAGATCGGGTACACTGGACGGACTCGCCGAGAACTCCCAGATGGTATTATACCTCACGTTAGATGGCAGTTCTCCGGGGACACTCGTACAGAGTAGTCTGTTGACCCGAGATCGTCATAGAGCCTTGTGTGATTCCCACTGTGCTTTGATTTCTATCATACCACGTCCAAGAGGGCGTGCAAAAAGGTGGCTTTTGGGTACAGTCCCGAATCACATGGAGGCAATGAGCGATAGGAGGGGATTCGTCTCTACCGGTATAGGGAGTTGATGTTGTGCTGCGTTCGATTGGCTATAACCGAAATCCCTGGCCAGGGTTGCTGAGATTTACTGGTAAGTGTTATCAGTAGTTTCTCGAACTGTTATAGACCTCATATCGACACGACTTATCAAGCTACCGGGGTCTGACGTTTACCACCCCTAGGCGAGATATGCGACATATCAGACGACGAGACCGGACTGTACGGGAGTGTTACTGATTGGATTCACAGGAGAATGTACAGGCTTGCTTGTTGATCTTCTGAGCGCTCAATACCTGGGTGGCTGTTACGTTTAGCTGACCGCTTGCAGCTTGTAGGTGTTTGATATGATCATCACCTACTACCGGCGTATTGACGATTCTTTAGAGTCATACATAGAGGTTTCTTGGCTCAGGCAAAACGGAGTAGGAGCACATATGTGATATGTGCGGGATCGAGGATAATGTGGTATGTGATACCGTATTAGATTCTCGCGATATGAGATATCTGTCGGGTATATGTGATATAGCTGGGTCATCGTATTAGTCGGTTATATGCGATATAGCCGGATTGTCGGATCAAGTGTTGATTCGATAATTTAATGTATAATAATATATATGATATATTAAATTACATTAACTAATATTAGCTCACTAAAAGATTCTTTTTCTCATTCGGGTAATACATTGATATATATGCGATATATGTTAAATGTATTATTTTATTTTGTTACAATAAATATTATATATGTGATATATAATATTATAACATTATATGATTACTAGTACAACATGTTTAGTCGAGTTTAAACATGATTAGGGTTTGGATTAGGGTTAAGACTTCTAGTAGATTCTAGAAGCTTTTCTTTTGTCTTGAAAAAGATATTATGCTTGATATTTTCAAGTGACTCACTCTTAACCCAACCCAAACCCTAGCCCTAGTTAAATCTCTACATGGGTCACCCTTGACCATGGTTGCATTATTCATCATGTTTATCTTTGCATTATTCATCACAAAAGGTTCATGAATGATTCTTCTTCTTCTTCCTTCCTCTTTTCATGAAAAAGCTTTCTTGATTTGATTTTGTGATAAAAATTGAGTGAGAATAAGAAAACAAATGAGAGCAAAAATCCTACTTCATCATCCTTATCTATCCTTGCCCTTTAGATGAGTGTTCACTTCATTTAGTGAGTGTTAGCTTGTGTTAATGAAACTTCAAGGTAGATCATCTATGCTATCGAAGATCGGAAGCTAGCTTGTATCTTTCTCTTCGTGAAACCTCTCGAGAGTCCGGAACACGATGATCGCAGCGAAGGGACCTCAACACGGAGCTTAAGAAGTGAAGGACCGGATCTACAAAGGTTGTAATCCCTCTCACTTAGTGTTAAAGAGTTTAACATGCTTGTTTTCGCCTAAACTCTAGTTTAAAGATCCGTCTTTAGGTTGTTCGGCACGGCTCAATTTTAAATCGGGTATGGTTGATGCCTCATAGACCCTTGTGCGTGTGCCTGGCATCCCTACAAAAACCCCATCAAAATCCGCACTGCCAATGATTGCGAATCATTAGTCGATGATTGCACCCGCCGCCTCTTCACCTCAGCCGTTGGATCAAGATCTAACGGCTGAGATCGCGCCGTCGCCGCCAGGCCCACGCGCAATCCAGCGCCACGTGTCGCGTGGCTGGGGATCACGCGGTTTCGCGTGGTCCCCACCACGTGGCGCGTCGGCGGGTTCTGGGCCGTTAGATCAAGCATCCAATGGTCCAGGTTAAAAGGGTTTTAAAAAATATATATATTTTTTATATAAATAAAATAATATTCTGTTTATTATTTTAAAAATCGAATTTGGTTTAAAAAAATTGTTAAAAATAGTTAAAAATACGGGAAAATTATGGAAAAAATTCAGAAAATATATTTTAATATTATCTTTAGTATAAAAATAATTTTGGGCTAAAAAAATAATATGTCCATTTCTAAATTGTTAGCTAGTTATTATAATTATATAATATCTAGTTTGTCCTTTAAAATATTTTTAATTACGAATTAATTACTTTAATTGATAATAAAAATATGTAGATTATTTTAAGGCATTATAAAATTTTATTAAAACATTTTAAGTTTATAAAAACAATAAGTAGATTTTATGAAATTCCTTTAATCATATTCAATGCTTTGAAAATTATTAACATTACTTTTAAATATTATTATTTTATAAAAGAAACATGTAAATAATTATTTGATAGTAGAAATTTATATAAAATATATTTTATTAGGTATTAGAAAACACGATCGTTACAATCTACCATCCTTAAAATAATTTCGTCCTCGAAATTTCAGAAGGTAGGTGAAAAGGAGAGGGAAAAATTTTTACATAAAGGAAGCTTCAACTAGGTGAGGATATCGTTCTCTCATATCGTCTTCTCTTTCGTACGTGGACTCTTCGGGATAGTCCTTCCTCCACATGACCCTAACCAATCTGATCGTCTTGTCTCTCAAAATCTTTTCCTTCCGATCTAGGATCTCTACCGGTTGCTGTTCATAGGTTAGGTCAGTCCCCACGGTGATTTCAGAATGATCCATAACGTGACTGGGGTTGCTGACATATTTCCTCAATTGAGAGATATGAAAACGTTGTGTACGCCTTCCAGAGAAGGGGGCAAGGCTAGGCGATACGCAACCTCTCCAACTTGTTCGAGAATATTGAAGGGACCTATGAACCGAGGGCTGAGTTTCCCGCGTTTCCCAAATCGTATCACTCCCCGGTTAGGAGAAATCTTCAGAAACTCATGTTCTCCTGGTTGGAACTCTAGTGGCCTTCTCTTCGAATCTGCCCAAAGCTTCTGCCGATCTTGTGCTATGCATAATTGTTCTCTGATGGTTCTTATCACCTCCATTGTCTCGACAATCATCTCGGGGCCTAGAAGTTCTCGATCCCTAGCATTGTCCCAACTTAACGGTGACCTACACTTTCGTCCATACATAGCAGCGAAAAGCGCCATGCCGATACTGGACTGGTAGCTATTGTTGTAAGCAAACTCTACCAAGTGCAGGTGATCTTCCCAAGATCCTTTAAAATCCAACATACAGGACCGGAGCATGTCTTCGAGAATTTGAATAACCCTTTCTGATTGGCCATCGGTTTGAGGATGGTAGGCGGTACTGAAACTCAGATTCATGCCCAGACTCTCTTGTATGCTTTGCCAAAACTGAGATCTGAAACATATATCTCGATCGGACATGATGCAAATCGGTACGCCGTGTAATCTGATAATCTCCTCCATATACCTTTTTGCAAGGCTTTCGGTTGATTGACCCACTCGAAAAGGAATGAAATACGCCGACTTGGTGAGTCGGTCCACAATCACCCATACAGCATCGTTTCTCTTAGAGCTGCGAGGGAGAGCGGTCACAATATCCATAGTAATGTTTTGCCATTTCCATTCGGGTATTGTTAATGGCTGTAATAGACCCGCCGTCCTGTGGTGTTCGGCTTTTACTTGTTGGCAAACAAGACATTTGGATACACTCTTGGCTATCTCCCGCTTCATCCCATGCCACCAATAGTTTTTCATGAGGTCCTTGTACATCTTTGTTCCTCCCGGATGAACAGAGTATGGAGAACTATGTGCCTCTTTTAATAATTCCTCTCTCATCTCCCCCTTAGGTAGACAGACTCTGCATCCATATCTCAAAGAACCATCTTCGTGGATGATGAAGTCCGTCCGCAGATTTGCTTCCACTTGTTCTCTGATCCTTCGCAACCTCGGGTCCTCCATTGGAGCGGTCTTGATCCGTTCGACTATTGTTGAGTGAATTTGCAAATTCAAGAAGGATGTAAACATTCCAGGCATTATCAACTTGGTCTTTAGTTCATTAAGATCTTGACGATTCCTCCAATGAGTAGTCAGACTCGAAATCATTGGTTGGCGACTCAAAGCGTCCGGGACTACATTCACCTTTCCCGGATGATATTGTAAATTTACGTCAAAATCTGCCATTAATTCCAGCCATCTCCTCTGCCTCATATTGAGTTCCTTCTGGGTGAAGATATACTTCAAGCTCTTGTGATCGGTGTAAATATCTACCCTCTCACCCAATAAATAGTGCCTCCAAATCTTGAGTGCGAAAACAACTGCGGCAAGTTCTAAATCGTGTGTTGGGTAGTTTCGCTCATGCACCTTTAATTGTCTTGACGCATATGCGACTATAACGTCGCTCTGATACATCACATCACCAAGTCCCCTCTCCAGAAAATCGTTGTGGATGTTTAAAACTTCTGGGTTTGCTAAGAATTGCAAGAATGGTTGTGATAGTTATGATCTACCCTCCTTAGAATAATTTCATATTTGAAATTTTCAAAGAAGTGTCCACTACTAGGCACGGAAATCAGTACGCTGTCAGGAATCCTCTTTGCTGCATGTGTCGCTCCCACGAGTTGGTGTATCACTTGATGCATGGTGGAAAGTCTCTCTATTGTCTTTCTACATGGCATCAGCCTTCTCGGCTGTCATGGTGAAGGTCTGGAGTTTGAGTCAATTCCTCCGCGCTTGCTGAAAATCACGCTCCTGTGATGACAAGGGTAGTCCCTTTGGTGATGCCCCTTGACCGGTTGGTTTAGTGGCGGAAAGTGGCCGGTTTCCCTGTGTTGGTGCCACATAGTTAGCCGGCTTGTTGACGGGGTCTGATTGTCTCCCTCTCTGAAAACAGTCCCCAATAGTATGATCCGAAGACCCACAGACTATGCAAAGTTTATTCACAATGCAACAGTCTCTCATGAAGTGTCCGGCTCTACCACAATGGTTGCATATAACGGCTGGTTTTCCGAAGATAGTTGGTCCTGCTGGTCTCTTAGGTTGTTGTCTCCCGTTGAATCTGGAAGATGATCCTTCAAGAATTTGATTGGCTGGTTGCTTAATGGCAGACAAACGGTCATCCTTCCTCATGCGTCTCTGAAGGTTTTCAAAGTTTCGTGTCGCCTCTAAGATTTCATCATAAGTCGAAAGGGTAGCAGAAGACATGGAGAACCGCGTCTTCAGATCTAACCCCTGTCGGAATCTTTTAGCATAAAGTTCTGGGGTTGCCACCAGATGATGCGCGAACCGACATAACCTTGCGAACTCCGAAGCGTACTCGTCCACCGACTTATCCCACATGCTCTCTTGTTGGAAATGTATAAACTCTCTTTCCATCCTTAAGTGTGCCACGACTGGAAAACACTTGGTATCAAAACGCTGTTTGAACGTTTCCCAGTCGATGGGCTCCTTCAATCTACTTTCCTCTGCCTCCCACCATTTCCTGACATTATCCGTAAGTTGTAGCTTAGTGATGTTCACCCATGCGTCCTTCGGAATTTGGGCGGCACTGAGATCATTGACTGTTCCCTTGAGCCACTCCTCAGCTTCTAAGGGAGTTTCCTTCCCCGAAAAAGTCTTAGGGTGGAGTGATCTGAACTGCTTCACTCCCGCCGAACCTTGAGGAGCTTTACTTAGAATCTCTGTTTGCTGCTGCCTACTTTCTCATAGCTCCTGATGAAGGGCAGCTGTCTGCTGCTGCTGTTGCTCCAGTAGTCCTTACATCCTTTGTAGCATAGCTGCTTGCTGAGCAGCGGCTTCATTGACTCCATTTCTCCTTCTATTGCAGTTATGGTGTCTTCTGGCCATTGATGATCCGAATCAGAATAGGTTAGGTTACAAACGGATGGGGTGAGACAAGATAATAACTTGCATGGAAGAACAACAATTTATGCAAGAGAGAGACTAAATAAGGAGAGCAAGAGACACAAGAGAGATTTTTGCTCGAAACTAAGATTTTATTATCCAACTTCAATAAGGATAGTACAACCGAAAAGTAAGGACATGCCCTTAATGTTCTTACATTCGTTTTATTCGGCTAAAGAAAAGGAAAAGACTTATTAATCTCGATTATGGAAGTTCAACAAGTGGTGATAGGTCCTTGCACTAAGAAAGGTACGGCCATTCCCACGGTGCCTTGTGGGGACAACTGCCCGAGTTTCTTCGGTCTCGAGTTCCTCCTCACTCGAAACTTCGTCCTTCGACTCATTCTCGGCAGGAGCCTCTCTCTCTAATTTCACCTCTATAGGATTTTGTTCTTTTGCAGGGGCCTCCTCATCCGAATTGTATTCCATAGGATTCTCTTCCGCCGCAGGAGCCTCTTTTTCTGGCCCATCCTTTATATGCTCCTCTTCCACGGGATCTTCTTCTTCTTCTTCCGAGTCATTGGCCATCATAGACTCCGGAGTTGCAGCATCGACTTCTTCGTCTTCCGAGTCACTGTCGGAAATAACCGCCTGAGAGTCTACGACTTCGTCGTCTGAATCTCCAGATGTAGCTTCAAAAGTAATATCGGACATGTCATCCTCGTCGGAAAGATTTGCCATGACTAGAAGGAAAGGTCATGGTTAGGGTACAGAATGCCAAGAAAGAGACAAGGGACATAGGAAAACTATGAAATCGGTATAGATGGATGAGATTCATAAATATAATAAGTCAGTTAACGGTTTCATTTTAGTACACAAGAGGACCTGCATGGGCCACCACAAAAACCTGTCATGCCCCGCTTCCCAAAAGAAGGTGAAGGATGACGTGGCAAAGTCCGCAACCTAACTGCATTGAAGGTGGTCTATTCAATACAGTTACGTTAAGCGTATGAATATATAACATGCAGGATGTGTACCAAAAAAAATAATAAAAGCGAAAGGCATTTATTTCCATTAACCAAACTTTATTACATCTCAAAAGAAAGAGTAAAATAAACTAAGTAGTTTAATTACATCAAACGAGAAACAAAAGCCCTAAACATGTGGGCAACAACAAAAATAAAATCTAGCTAATCTTCCATCATCCAGTCTGCATAATCTTCATAAGCTGGCTTCACACCTTGATCCTCGCCATAATACTCATTCTTAACTGACGGACATTCCAAAGATAGAGGAAGAAAAGGAAGGTCCGTCAGCGAGTTATACTCGGGTAGGATTGCCTTATAAGAAAGTAAAGGTATAGAAACGAACAGGTGTATATAATGTATATGATGTACATGTGTATAAAGGTATGAGGTTATATACAAAATTAGATATGTGAATATGAGTAGGTTGTGTGAGGTATATGTTTGTTAAAGGTTCAAGTCAAGTCAAACGGATATTCAGTCTAAGAGCTAGATAAGGTTAAACAAGGTGTGTATGGATGGAATTGATGGGTGAACATACTCGTATCCTTGAGGTATCCCATGACTAGCTGGAAGCAGTATGAGCTGGTGCTCGTGCCTGGGATGGCAATCAATGTGGTAGCGTGAACATCCCCGAAAGGAGTCCCATAACTACGATGGAGCTTTGTCTAGCGTGAATATCACTCAAGTGCACAGGTATTCCACCCTTCAGTTCCATAATAAACAACAAGTCTAAACTGGTAAAATATCCACATCCAAGATACTGAATAACTTGTGTCTCATCAAGAAAGGTAGATAAGGTAACAGGTAGGTATATCAAATGATGTGGGTTTAGTGTTGAGTATCAATAGGTATTGTAAACGTTTTAGTTTGTTAAATAAGGGTCCGGATACTCACGATTATTCCGTTGTGGCCACAGAACAACAATTGGGGAAGTGAAATGTACCGTTTCACTTCCTGGGATCATGATCGAGTAGTAAGGGAATCCGAGTTCCGAATTTCCTTGCCTAATCAAACTACCCATCCCCGTGGTTCAGTATAGAGGTCTAGAGTTAGTGCGTATACCTCCAGGCATGGAATTTCTACATTGTATATTCGTCCACATTTTGGACTGTTCACCCGGAATATCGGGATCTTCATATTTGTATAGTCGTCCACACTTTGGACCGTTCACCCGGAATATCGGGATCTTCATATTTGTATAGTCGCCCATATATTGGACTGGTCACCCTGCCTGCAGGGATCTTCATAATAAGTATTCCATACCTAGGTCTGTGCATTCTAACCCTAACCGTATCATGTTTTGTATATGTCATGTTGTCATAAACTGTAAATTTTAAAAAGAATATTGATCTCGTTTAATAGGGCCTTCCACAACCACTCGTTTTATTTTCTAAAGTTCGTAAAGTATTTCGTGTCATCTTAAGGAAAGCTTAGTTAAAAAGAATAATAGCGTTTAATTATCTTTTGTTACTTCTAAGAAAAACCATGAGATTTGGGATATTTATCTGAAGGGTTCCTAGGCACCCTAATGAGGTCTCACAAGGCATCAACCATGCCAATATAAAATTTTACGGTGCCGAGAAACCCTAAACTACGGATCGTTGGCTAGATTTCTAGGCGAACAAAGTAACTAGTTAACACTTAACTATAAGAATCGGAAATACAACCTTTGTAGATCCGGTGCTCCACCTCCATAGCTCCGCAATGAAGTCTCCTCGCTGTCCATAACAAGTCCCGGGCTCTAGCGTCGGCTTCATCGGAGAATGGACGGGCTAGGTCATCGATGTCCATGCCGAAGATGATCTACGTCGAGGCATCGCTAAATCAAGCTCCGACTTCACCAAGTCAAGAAACTTGTGAAGAAAACACACTCTACTACTTGGCAAGAGGTAGAGGATGAAGAAATAGGAAGTGGGTTAACTTTAGAATTGGATTTCTCACTCATTTCCATCAATCACCATTGATGGAGCTTGCTTTCTTCATGAAGAATGAAGAAGAAGAAGAGCTAGAAGATGATAAGTGTTATATTATCAATATTCTAAAAAGAATATAATATGAATACTTATCATAAGCCAACCCTAGTTTGGTGTAGAGAATAAACCATAGTTAGAATGAAAGGTTAGGGTTAAGCATCAAGACAAAATGGCCACAAGGTCAAAGCTTCATGAAGCTTCAATGTACAAACAAAGAAAGCCACCATTTTCTCTTTATGAAAATTATTTTCCAAAAAGAAATGGATAAATAAATAAGTGAATAAAACAAAACCCTAACCATAATCATGTAACCATGGTTTGATCTTTACACAAACCCTAGTGAGCATGTATCATCAAACATGATACAATCAAGTGCACAAAAAGTATATCACATATACAATGTGCACATCCGAGCGAGAAAATCCATTTAAAGTGAACCAATACTAGTTAATGCAAAGTAATATATCTAATATATAACTATGCATTAAATCATTAAATCAACACTTGATTCAATGATCCGGTCATATCGTATATAACCGACTAGTATCCAATGTATCGGCTTATCGAATCAACCCTTGATTCGATAACTAGGTTATATCGCATACAACCAATCGATACATTCATCGCGAGAATGAAATACGGTATCACATACACGCATTATTCTCGTTCCCGCACATATCTCATATGCGCTCCTATTTCGTTTCGCTTGAGCCAGGAAACCTCTGTGTAGGACTCTAAAGACTCGTCAATACACCGGCAGCAGGTGATGATCATATCAAACACCCACAAGCCGCAAGCGGTCTGCTAAACGTAACGGCCACCCGGGTATTTAGCGATCTGAAGATCGACGAGCAAGCCGGCTCACACTCCAGTGAATCCAACCAGTAACACTACCTTACAGTCCGGTCTGATCGTCTGATATGTCGCATATCTCACCTAGGGGTGGTAAACATCAGACCCCAATAGCTCGATAAGTCGTGTCGATATGAGGTCTATAACTGTTCGAGAAACTACTGGTAACACTTACCAGTAAATCTCAGCAACCCTGGCCAGGGATTTCCTGTTATAGCCAATCGAACACAGCGCAACATCAACCCCCTATACCGGGAGAGACGAATCCCCTCCTATCGCTCATTGCCTCCATGTGACTCGGGACTGTACCCAAAAACCACCGTTTTGCACGCCCTCTTGGACGTGGTAAGATGGAAATCAAAGCACAGTGGGAACCACACAAGACTCTATGACGATCTCGGGTCAACAGACTACTCTGTACCAGTGTCACCAGAGAATTGCCATCTGACGTGAGGTATAATACCATCTGGGAGTTCTCGGCGAGTCCGTCCAGTGTACCCAGTCTCTACTGAGCACCCGTATATCATCTCTGATGTCAAACACCAATGGATATGGGATCATCCATCGCCCATTTGTATGGGTCGAGAAGGTATACGCTAGTCTACTCTGGTATATCGATGCCCCGTCTCGATATACCCTCGACTAGGGACTTTGAAGGATGTACTTATGGACTACCATGTCCCCACTAGTATGATCCACATCATAGTCCAGGTAGTCAAGTACAGATCCTAAGGGCTTTACCAACATGTAACAGAGAGACAATCAGTATACACGTTAAGGTAAAGAGTAACCAGATAGCATACTATCATGTCGAGCAAGAAAGTCTTCCCTATATATGTCCCAGCATCCACTACAATATACATCTAATGTACAGTAATGGCCTCTAGGGCATACATATAACTAACAATCTCCCACTTGCACTAGGGCCATCTGTAGCAGTGGTTGTAGTATCTCATACTCAACCATCCCATAAAAGTCTCTTTCTGGGAACAGGCCTTTGTGAGTGGATCCGCTGTGTTGTCCTCTGAATCTGCTCTCCAAACCTCGATCACCCTGGAGATCAACTATCTCCATGATCAGGTGATACTGCCTTAGAATATGTCTGGATCACTGATGGGACCGGCGTTCCTTGGCATAAGCCACAACTCCATTGTCACACAATGGGAGGAACAAAGTTCATCTCATGAACAAATATACATCCAGACTGCCTCTTTGGTAGCATCTCAAATAGCGATGTATCCAGCCTTTATCGTCTAGTATGTCACGGTATATAGTTTGGAACTCTTCCAACATACCGTCCCTTTACTGAGGGTAAAGACAATACCTGTGACTGACACTCAGTCGTCTTTATCATCCTGGAACACTTCCAGTGATTCTCCCCAGAATCGTTTGATATCATCTCACTACAACTAGTGAGAATCCTAACATCCAATTAAATCTATCTCATAGATCTAAAACTCAGGATTTAGGAGGTATCATTTTGATCCTATGTGGAGAATCATTGTGATAAGCGGAGATTGATCGAGCGTAGCATAGGAAACTCTTTCCCTATCAAGAGTATGTCATCCACGTACTCTACGAGGATCGTCACCATACTCCCTACTCCCTTTTTGTTTATACAAGGTTCATCTACCATTTTGATGATGTCAACTTCTTTGACTACTTCATCAAAACAGACGTTCCAACTCCGCGATGCCTGCTTTATCCTATAAGGCAGCTTGCACACGTTTCCGCTGCTCCCACTGTCTACGAGGCCCTCTGGCTGTGTACTTATAGACGCTCTCTTCCAAATCATCATTTAGAAAAGCAGTCATGACACCCATCCACCAGATTGTTAGTTATATGTATGCCCTAGAGGCCATTACTGTACATTGGATGTATATTGTAGTGGATGCTGGGACATATATAGGTAGGACTTTCTTGCTCGACATGATAGTACGCTATCTGGTTGCTCTTTATCTTAACATGTATACTTTCTGTCTCTCCGATTACATGTTGATAAAGCCCTTAGGATGTGTACTCGACTTCCAGGACTATGATGTAGATCATACTAGTGGGGCCTGGGTAGTCAATGAGTACATCCTTCATTGTTCCTAGTCGTGGGAATATCGAGACGGGGCATCGATATTCCAGAGTAGACTAGCGCATATCTTCTCGACCCATGCGATGGGCGATGGATGATCCCATATCCATTGGTGTTTGACATCGAAGATGGTTTTCGGGTGCTCAGTGGAGACTGGGTACACTGAACGGACTCGCCGAGAACTCCCAGATGGTATTAGACCTCACGTCAGATGGCAGTTCTCTGGTGACACTGGTATTGCTTAGTCTGTTGACCCGAGATCGTCATAGAGTCTTGTGTGTCTCCCACTGTGCTTTGATTTCCATCCTACCACGGCTCTACTGAGTCGTGCAAATAGGTGGTTTTTGGGTACAGTCCCGATTCACATGGAGGCAATGAGCGATAGGAGGGGATTCGTCTCTCCCGGTATTGGGGGTTGATGTTGTGCTATGCTCGACTGGCCATAACAGGAAATCCCTGGCCAGGGTTGCAGTGATATACTGGTAAGAGTTATCAGTAGTTTCACGAATGTTATGGACCTCAAGTCGGCATGACTTATCGAGCTATTAGGGTCTGACGTTTACCACCCCTAGGCGAGATATGCGACATATCAGACGAACTGACCGGACTGTACGGTAAGTGTTACTGGTTGGATTCGCAGGAGTGTGAGCGGGCTTGCTCGTCGATCTTCTGATCGCTCAATACCCGGGTGGCCGTTACGTTTAGCAGACCGCTTGCGGCTTGTGGGTGTTTGATATGATCATCATCCGCTGCTGGCGTATTGACGAGTCTTTAGAGTCCTACACAGAGGTTTCCTGGCTCAAGCGAAACGAAATAGGAGCGCATATGAGATATGTGCGGGACCGAGAATAATGCGTGTATGTGATACCGTATTTCATTCTCGCGATGAGTGTGTGTCGAATGGTTGTATGCGATATAACCTAGTTATCGAATCAAGGATTGATTCGATAAGCCGATACATTGGATACTAGCCGGTTATATGCTATATGACCGGATCATTGGATCAAGTGTTGATTTAATGATTGAATGTATAATTATATATTTGATATATTACTTTGCATTAACTAGTATAGGTTCACTTTAAATGGATTTACTCACTTGGTTTGTGCACATTGTATATGTGATATATTTTGTGCACATGATTGTATCATGTTTGATGATACATGCAAGCTAGGGTTAGTGTAAAGAATTAGACCATGGTTAGGTTTATGATTAGGGTTTTCTTTTTATTTACTTATTCATTTATTTATTCTTTTGTTTATTTTGGAAAAAGAAAAAGGTAAAGAGAAAAAGAATGGTTGCTAGTTTTGTTTGTAGTTGAAGTTTCTTGAAACTTTGACTTAGTCACCATTCTTGTCTCATCCTTAACCCTAACCATTCTAGTTAACCATGGTCCATTCTCTACAACTAACCAAGGGTTAGTAAATGATAAGTATTGATTTATTTATCATTTACAAAACACTTATCATATTTTTTTCATCTTCTTCTTCTTCTTCAACAAAAGAAAAAGCTTGCTACATCAATGGTGTTTGATGAAAAAGTGTGAGAAATCCAAATCTAAAGTCTACCCACTTCCTATTTCTTCATCCTCTACCTCTTGCCAAGTTGTATAGGGTGTTTACTTCACAAGTTTTCAAAGCTTGGTGAAGTTGGAGCTTGTTCTTGTGATGCCTCGACGTAGATCATCTTCGGCATCGAACCGACGATCAAGCCCGCCCATTCTCCGATGAAGCTAACGCGAGGGTCCAAGATCGGATTTGTACAGCGGAGAGGACTTCTTCACGGAGCCTAGGAGGTGGTGGACCGGATCTACAAAGGTTGTAGCCCCTTCCCTATTTCTATATTTCCGTTTGCTTGCTTGCTTTGCCTAAATATCTAGTTAACGATCCGTATTAGGGTTTGTAGGCACCCGTAAAATTTGATTTGTGCATGTTTGATCACTTGTGAGACTCCTTATGAGTGCCTAGGAACCCTACAGTGGTATCAGAGCCTAGCTAGAGCCTTAGGCGAAGTCCCGACGGAATTAGTAGTCCGATCGACCCGAAACCTCGATTTTAATATGCTCTCTGGACTTTTTTTTGAAATTGATGGATTTTTGTGAATTAAAAATATGCAGGAAATTAAGAAGAATATTGTAAGAATTACTGTACAAAACGGGAGGCCTAAATCGATTAAGTAGCCGCGGAAGAGCGGCACAAGCTGGCTTGTGCGGCGCTTCCGCGGCCGTACGGCCTGTTCTGCCAATTTAATTTGCACAGTAATTTTATATTAATATTCCTGAGTTTTCTGGGAATTTTTAATTTGCATTCCAGAGTTTTATTTTCTGGGTTGTATTGGGAACTTAGTGTATCGATCGGATTGTCTAATTTTGTCGGTGTGTTTTTTCCGGATAAATCTTAGAATATGTTAAAAAGTTCGACCGGATATAAATACCCACTTTTTCCCCTGCCGGGAAATTTCCAATTGTTGGATTTTTCCGTAGTTTAACGACGTTCTAAGTAGTGCAAGTAACGCGATGGACCCTCTAGAAGACAACAAACCTTAACTCGATTATGTGACCGTCTTGAACTGCCCTTTGAACCTTCGGGTTTGGGGCAGTACGGCGTGCCACATGTGAGGCGTTGGCTTGACCCTTCTACGGCTGGACCGTTGGTACTGAGGCACGAACTGAATGTTGTTAGACTTATTTCATGTGTTGAGCTGTATCGGGAAAACTTGGGTGTTCGATTGTTCGATCGAAAAGTTTAGCATTTTCTATTTATCCGGAATGTGATACAATAATTGGAATTCACAAATAGTTATGAGATAACGGAATGAATATTATAAACGTAGCAGTTTAGTCTCACTTGATCGGTTGCCACGGAATTTTGATGTGATCAAAAGTCCGTCGCAATCACGTAGCGTACGCGGATACTCGCCGGGTAAACTTAATATACAGCCTCACTCCATAGCCCCGACCAAGTGACTGTAGGAGAACCCCGTCGCCGAAAGCATCCGTCCGGGTGCTCGCGGTAGCGGTGTTCCGCCTTGGTGCACTTCGTCGACGGCGTTAGGGGTGCGGCCACCTACTAAAGTTTGCGACGAGCATTCGATCAGAATGTCGGGAATCCTGTTGAATTGCCCGACTTGATATTGAAAAGAGTTTTCGATAATGAGACTAAAATGCGGGGTTTATAATTGTTAGGCATGCGATGTCTAAGTAATTCATTTGGTCAGGCATGCGATGTCTGAGGAGGTTGCGGATTCCAACTGTTGTAGTTTTACACTTTCTTTTCTGTGACCGTAAGTGTAATATGTGATATCGCCGGTTTCGTTGCTATATGTCAACGACAATTGGGATGGGCATATTTACTTACGTTGATGACATGTGATGTTATGTGTTGCTGGATATGTTATATTGGATCGTCGTGTTTGAATAGCCGGGGTTTTTTTATGTGAGATGAGTGTTTTTCATTTTCATTCATGTAAAAACTTGTATGTAATATTCTTTTATTGGGCACTTCCAGGTTGCGGATGTTGTCACCATTTGTATATTATTTACTTTTCTGCACTAGGATAGACCCAAGGAGGGGAGCACAAGTAACCGGGTTCTGGGGTCCAGTGGGAGACCAACTCGAGGAGTCGAGTCCGGGTCTCCTAACCCTAGAATTGGCAGGGTTGCTTGCCGCTCTCGTAGGGGTCTAGGGGTGTGGGATTGGCTATTCATCACGACCGTGGAATCCGTGTTTTATACTGGCTCGTATTGAAAACACGGACGTCCTAGTATATCCAATATTTCATATGTTTCTTCTGCTGTGTTTTATCTGTGATCATGTGTGACAGATATTATATATAGTATATACGATATATTATATAGACGTTGCTTATGTTTTACACCCGCGCTAGCCCTGCCCCGCTCTGCCGTTAGTTACCTAACCTAACGGTGCAGACAGGACATCGAGGCGAATGCGGATGGCATAAGCGTACGTTATACTTATCTGTGATGTTTAGGTGGACTTAAATGATGGGATATTCATTAATGAGATTAATGAAAGAAAATAAACCTAATTGATGTTGTGGAATCGAATTTCAAAATAAAACAGGTAGCTACAGTTCTTGCTTTGCATCGTGGTGTTCCTTATAGAAATCCTGCACCTTATTCGATGAGGAAAGGACCGAGATCCCTTCACCGGGAGTGACTCCTTCAGCAATAACTGGCAGATGCTACAACTCTCGGTTTGTCTTTGATCGCTTCTATAGTTTCCGCTTTGCACAGTGATATATATGATATATCCCGCACCTCATTCGACGAGGAAAGGGCCGACGATCCCTTCACCGGGAGTGACCCCTTTAGCAAAACGAGAAAAGCTTCAAAAAACATTCCATTTAAAAACCATTTGATTCCGCAACGAGATCAAGTTCAAAGCGTTAAAGGTTTTCACAAAAACCAGCCGCAACCCTCCGTCATTTTAGGAAGTAGAGTACTTAGTATTCGTGCTGTGTTTGTTGACCATAGTCAAGGCACAGTGTACGGTAGCTAAGTGATGTCTTCCTACACCGCATATGATGCGATTAGTTAGGACAGTCGCGTGACTTTGTTGACCTTAGTTAAGGGTCATGTGGGTGGGTCTAATTAATCACGAAATGACGGGTAGAACTTGACTAGTACTTATGATTTGTTGACCATAGTTAAGGTCATAGGTGCTAGGGGTAAAAACCTTTATCGGGAGTTTCAAGTGTTGAAATTTGCAATGAGATTGCATACCTTCTATGTGATAATTGGATCCCGATACCCACTGCGAGTAATTGTTACTCCTGGGAGAGTTTTGCACTTTGCAATTAGCCGATCAAGTAGGTGTCTAGAAAGGTGTCAACGGGGTTACGCCTCTGGGAAAACGAGGTTTTCTGTAATTAGGTCCGTGCGAAAGCACGGGGAACCTCCCTCAAAGTACCGACACTGGCCTGGCTGAAAGATTGGCGAACTTGTAGAGTGTAATTAATCCCGGCTAGTCTTTCCTTTTAAGGTTTGAAGGAAGATTTGATAAAAACAGTGGGAGCCATCCTGATTAGATAAAATATATAACCAATCTGATCTTGCAAGAGCGCACGCAGAGTGTTTTCTTCTCTCTCTCCTGGTAGAGACCATGTCACGCCTTAATCAAGATAATAATATGGATGTATTGACCGAACCCGCTTGTTATACTGAGCTGGGGAACGTTGGTCCCACTCCAACTTATAATTGTTATAAGACAGAGCAGGAAATTGGGGAATACCAGAATTCCTATGCCGCCCAAACGAAGAAAGTGCATATGATGCATCTCCTTCGGGTGTGTTCATTATAAAGAACCGTTTCTCAGTATCCTCTGCATCCTGGGTATATGATACCGGATCAGGATCCCAGATATGTAATCTGTTATATAGAGCTACAAAAAGGTAGAAAAACTGAGAACGGGTGATAAGTTTCATGAGACAGAAACCGGGGCAAGTGTTGCAGCCAAGTCTGTTGGTCACTGTCACCCTGTATTACGAATACATTGATTCTGAACAAATGCTATTAGATACCGAACCTGATATACAAAATCATATCAGTCTCTTTATTAGTAAAGAAATGATATAATTTTGTATTGATGGATAATGTTTTGAACATTTCCTATATCAAAAGTTGATCGGTTCAGGCACGTCATCTAAAAGCATTGACGTTCTAAATCAAACTACAGTTCCTTGTATACTGAACACACACAAGAGGAAGAGTTCAGAAATGAACGAATCATTCTTGAGGCATTGTAGACTAGGTCATATCAATGCGACCCGACTGGCTGAAGTTACATTTTAGATGCATATTTAAATCAGTTTAAATTTACATCTTGTGAAACTTGCCAGTCATGTCACAAAGATATAATGACACCAGCTCTGCTTACTGGAAGCCGAGAAAGAGTTAATGAACTCTTGAGACTGATACATGATGATGTATGTAAAGTCTCCTGTCTACACATGCCAGGACCGGTTCTTCATACTTCATTATATTCTCTGATAATCTCTCAAGATTCAGTCATATGTTCCTGTTGAAACATAAGTCCGAACCATTTGAGATATTCATAGAATATAAGTTAGAAGTAGAAAACCAAAATACGGGTACAAGTATTATGTCCTATGATAAGATCAGGGAGGAGAATACTTGTGCATAGAATTCCTGGACTATTCTAAAGGAGAATGAGATTCTCTCTCAGTGTTACTCCTCTGAATACACCACAGCACAACGGTGTATCGGGGCGGAGCAATTGCACAATATTAGATATGGTGTGCTCTATGATGAGTATTACTGAGTTACCTATTTCCTTTTGGGGTTATGCACTTGAGAAGCTGCATACCTATTGAATTAGGTTTGAATCAAATCACTGCCTACCACTCCATATAAGATATGGTATGGGAAGAACCCATCTCTTAAGCGAGTTAAGATTTGGGATTGTCCGGCCTATGTTTAAAGCAAAATCCGGACAAGATCGAGGCAGGATCAGTTCTGTAGAACTGGAAAGGTTCCAGCTATACAAAACTGCAGTTGATGATTTGACAGAACCATAAGATTCTATAGTTTCCGACGAACCTCAGCCTCTCCGCCGATCTAGTAGGGTTCCTCATCCGCCTGAGAGATACCTCGGTTTCTCGATGACAGTGGGAGCAAGGATTGCATCATGAGATGATGACCCAACTAGTTTCGAGCAGGCCATCGAGAGTAGGGACTCTGTAAGAATGGCTGGATGCTTAGCGATCTGAGATGGAATCCATGTACACCAGCAAAGTATGGACTTTAGCTGCTATATCTGAAGGGTTAAATCCCCATCAGGAGCAAGTATATCTTGAGAAGATTACTTGGTTTAGATGGAAAAGTTGAGACTTTCAAAGCTAGACTTGTTAAAGGTTTTCGTCATCGACCAGGCGTGGATAATGATGAAACCTTTTTCCAGTAGCTATGCTTAAGTCTGTCTAGATCCTACTTACCACGGCTACATACCATGACTACGATATCTGGCGGTTGGGTGCCATGACTGCTTTTCTAAATACTGATTTAGAAGAGAACGTCTATAAGAACACAGCCAGAGGTCTTCGTAAACAGTGGGAGCAGCGGAAACGTGTGCAAGTTGCTTTACATAATGAAGCAGGCATCGCGGAGTTGGAACGTCTGTTTTGATATGATAGTCAAAGTGTTTGACTTCATCAAAATGGTAGACGAACCTTGTATATAAAAAAGGGTAGTAGAGAGTAAGGTGGTCATCTTCGTATTGTACGTAGACAACATACTCTTGATAGGAAAAGAGTTTCCTATACTACGATCGGTCAATCTCCTATTATCACTAGGATTCTCCAAATAGGATCAAAGTGATACCTCCTAAATCCTGAGTTTTCACCTATGAGATAGATGTAATTGGATGCTAGGATTCTCACTAAATGTAGTGAGATGGTATCAATCGATCCTGGGGAGAATCACTGGAAGAGTTCCAGGGTGATAAAGACGACTGAATGTCAGTCACAGGCACTGTCTTTACCCTCAGTAAAGGGACGGTATGTTGGAAGAGTTCCAAGCTCGATACCGTGGCAAACTAGACGATAAAGGCTGGTAACATCGCTATTAAAGATACTACCAAAGAGGTAGTTTGGGTGTATATTGGTTCATAAGATGAACTACGTTCCTGCCATTGTATGACAATGGAAGTGTGGCTTAGGCCCTGGAACCCTGGTCCCATCAGTGACCCAGACATATTCTGAGGAAGCATCACCTGATCATGGAGATAGTTGATCTCCGGGGTGATCGAGGTTAGGAGAGTAGATTCAGAGAACAACACGGCGGATCCACTCACGAAGGCCTTTTCCCAGAGAGAGACTCATATGGGATGGTTGAGTATTAGATATTGCAACCACTGCTACAGATGGCCCTAGTGCAAGTGGGAGATTGTTAGTTATATGTATGCCCTAGAGGCCATTACTGTACATTGGATGTATATTGTAGTGGATGCTGGGACATATATAGGTAGGACTTTCTTGCTCGACATGATAGTACGCTATCTGGTTGCTCTTTATCTTAACATGTATACTTTCTGTCTCTCCGATTACATGTTGATAAAGCTCTTAGGATGTGTACTCGACTTCCAGGACTATGATGTAGATCATACTAGTGGGGCCTGGGTAGTCAATGAGTACATCCTTCATTATTCCTAGTCGTGGGAATATCGAGACGGGGCATCGATATTCCAGAGTAGACTAGCGCATATCTTCTCGACCCATGTTATGGGCGATGGATGATCCCATATCCATTGGTGTTTGACATCGAAGATGGTATGCGGGTGCTCAGTGGAGACTGGGTACACTGAACGGACTCGCCGAGAACTCCCAGATGGTATTATACCTCACGTCAGATGGCAGTTCTCTGGTGACACTGGTACAGCTTAGTCTGTTGACCCGAGATCGTCATAGAGTCTTGTGTGTCTCCCACTGTGCTTTGATTTCCACCCTACCACGGCTCTACTGAGTCGTGCAAATAGGTGGTTTTTGGGTACAGTCCCGATTCACATGGAGGCAATGAGCGATAGGAGGGGATTCGTCTCTCTCGGTATTGGGGGTTGATGTTGTGCTATGCTCGACTGGCCATAACAGGAAATCCCTGGCCAGGGTTGCAGTGATATACTGGTAAGAGTTATCAGTAGTTTCACGAATGTTATGGACCTCAAGTCGGCATGACTTATCGAGCTATTGGGGTCTGACGTTTACCACCCCTAGGCGAGATATGCGACATATCAGACGAACTGACCGGACTGTACGGTAAGTGTTACTGGTTGGATTCGCAGGAGTGTGAGCGGGCTTGCTCGTCGATCTTCTGATCGCTCAATACCCGGGTGGCCGTTACGTTTAGCAGACCGCTTGCGGCTTGTGGGTGTTTGATATGATCATCATCCGCTGCCGGCGTATTGACGAGTCTTTAGAGTCCTACACAGAGGTTTCCTGGCTCAAGCGAAACGAAATAGGAGCGCATATGAGATATGTGCGGGACCGAGAATAATGCGTGTATGTGATACCGTATTTCATTCTCGCGATGAATGTGTGTCGAATGGTTGTATGCGATATAACCTAGTTATCGAATCAAGGATTGATTCGATAAGCCGATACATTGGATACTAGCCGGTTATATGCGATATGACCGGATCATTGGATCAAGTGTTGATTTAATGATTGAATGTATAATTATATATTTGATATATTACTTTGCATTAACTAGTATAGGTTCACTTTAAATGGATTTACTCACTTGGTTTGTGCACATTGTATATGTGATATATTTTGTGCACATGATTGTATCATGTTTGATGATACATGCAAGCTAGGGTTAGTGTAAAGAATTAGACCATGGTTAGGTTTATGATTAGGGTTTTCTTTTTATTTACTTATTCATTTATTTATTCTTTTGTTTATTTTGGAAAAAGAAAAAGGTAAAGAGAAAAAGAATGGTTGCTAGTTTTTTTTGTAGTTGAAGTTTCTTGAAACTTTGACTTAGTCACCATTCTTGTCTCATCCTTAACCCTAACCATTCTAGTTAACCATGGTCCATTCTCTACAACTAACCAAGGGTTAGTAAATGATAAGTATTGATTTATTTATCATTTACAAAACACTTATCATATTTTTTTTCATCTTCTTCTTCTTCTTCAACAAAAGAAAAAGCTTGCTACATCAATGGTGTTTGATGAAAAAGTGTGAGAAATCCAAATCTAAAGTCTACCCACTTCCTATTTCTTCATCCTCTACCTCTTGCCAAGTTGTATAGGGTGTTTACTTCACAAGTTTTCAAAGCTTGGTGAAGTTGGAGCTTGTTCTTGTGATGCCTCGACGTAGATCATCTTCGGCATCGAACCGACGATCATGCCCGCCCATTCTCCGATGAAGCTAACGCGAGGGTCCAAGATCGGATTTGTACAGCGGAGAGGACTTCTTCACGGAGCCTAGGAGGTGGTGGATCGGATTTACAAAGGTTGTAGCCCCTTCCCTATTTCTATATTTCCGTTTACTTGCTTGCTTTGCCTAAATATCTAGTTAACGATCCGTATTAGGGTTTGTAGGCACCCGTAAAATTTGATTTGTGCATGTTTGATCACTTGTGAGACTCCTTATGAGTGCCTAGGAATCCTACACAGATATCGTAGTCATGGTATGTAGCCGTGACAAGTAGGATCTGGATGGACTTAAGCATAGCTACTTGAAAAGGTTTCATCATTATCCACGCCTGGTCGATGACGAAACGTTTAACAAGTCTAGCTTTGAAAGTCTCAACTTTTCCATCTACACCAAGTAATCTTCTCAAGATATACTTGCTCCTGATGGGGATTTAACCCTTCAGATATAGCAACCAAAGTCCATACTTTGTTGGTGTACATGGATTCCATCTCAGATCACTAAGCATCCATCCATTCTTACAGAGTCTTACTCCTGATGGCCAGCTCGAAACTAGTTGGGTCATCATCTCATGATGCAATCCTCGCTCCCACTGTCATAGAGAAACCGAAGTATCTCTTAGGTGGGTGAGGAACCCTACTAGATCGGCGGAGAGGCTGAGGTTCGTTGGAATCTACTGAATCCTTTGGTTCTACCAAATCATCTGCTGTTGTTTGTATAGCTGGAACCTTTCCAGTTGTACATAACAGATCTTGCCTCGAGCTTGTCCGGATTTTGCTTTTCAGACATAGGCTGGACAACCCCAAATCTCAACTAACTTGAGAGATGGGCTCTTCCCTTATCATATCAAATATGAAGTGTTAGGCAACTGATTTGATTCGAACCCTATTCAATAGGTATGCAACTTCATAAGTGCATAACTCCCAAAAGGAAACAGGTAACTCAGTAGTACTCATCATAGAGCACACCATATCAAATAGGGTGTATCTGCTCCGCCCCGACATACCATCGTGCTATGGTGTATACAGAAGAGTAATGCTGAGAGAGAATCTCATTCTCCTTTTAGAATAGTCCAGGATTTCCGTGCTCAAGTATTCTCCTCCTTGATCTTATCAAAGGACATAATACTTATTCCCGTATTGGTTCTCTACTTCTAGCTTATATTCTGTGAATATCTTAAAAGGTTCGGACTTGTGTTTCAACAGGAACATAGGTCTGAAACTCGAAAGATCATCAGAGAATGTAATGAAGTATAAAGAACCGGTCTTGGCATGTGTAGACTGGGGACCTTACATACATCAACATGTATCATCCCAAGAGTTCACTAACTCTTTCTCTGTTTCCAGTAAACAGAGCTATGGTCATCTTATCTTTGTGACATGACTGGCAAGTTTCACAAGATGTAAATTCAAAACGATTTAAATATGCATCTACATGTAACTTCAGCTAGTCGGGTCACATTGATATGACCTAGTCTACAATGCCTCAAGAAGGATTTGTTCATTTCTGAACTCTTCCTCTTATGTGTGTTCCATATACTAAGAACTGTAGTTTGATTTAGAACGTCAATGCTTTTAGATAACGTGCCTGAACCGATCAACTTTTGATATAGGAAATGTTCAAAACATTATCCAACAATACAAAATTTTATTGTTTCTTTACTAATAAAGAGACAGATATGATTTTGTATATCAGGTTCGGTATCTAATAACATTCGTTCAGAATCAATGTATTGGTAATACAGGGTGACAGTGACCGACAGACTTGGCTGCAACTCTTGCCCCGTTTTCTGCCTCATGAAACTTATCACCCGTTCTCAGTTCTCTACCTTTCTGTAGCCCTATGTAACAGATTACATATCTGGGATCCTGATCTGGTATCACATACCCAGGACGTAGAGGATACGGAGAAACAGTTCTTTGTAATGAACACACCCGAAGATGATGCATCAGCATGCACTCTCTTCGTTTGGGCGGCACGGGAAATCTGGTATTCCCCAATTTCTTGCTCTGTCTTATAACAATTATAAGTTGGAGCGGGACCAACGTTCCCCAGCTCAGTATAACAAGCGGGTTCGGTCAATAATCCGTTTTATTATCTTGATTAAGGCGTGATATGGTCGCTACCTGGAGAGAGAGAGAAGAAAACACTCAGCGTGCGCTCTTGCAAGAATAGATTGGTTTTTATTTTATCTAATCAGGATGGCTCCTACTGCTTTTTATCAAATCTTCCTTCAAACCCTAAAAGGAAAGACTAGCCGGGATTAATTACACACTACAAGTTTGCCAATCTTTCAGCCAGGCCAGTGTCGGTACTTTGAGGGAGGTCCCCCGTGCTTTCGCACGAACCTAATTACTGTAAACCTCGTTTTCCCAGATGCGTAACCCCGTTGACACCTTTCTAGACACCTACTTGATCGGCTAATTGTAATGTATAAAACTCTCCCAGGAGTAACTCTTACTCGCAGCGGGTATCGGGATCCAACTATCTCATAGAAGGTATGCAATCTCATTGCAAATTTCAACACTTGAAATTCCCGATAAATATTTTGCCCCTAGCAGCTATATGACCTTAACATAGTCAACAAATCATAAGTGCTAGTCAAGTTCAACCCGTCATTTCCCGATTGAATTAAACCCACCCGCACGACCCTTAACATAGTCAACAAAGTCGCACGACTACCCTAATCCAATCACATCATATGCTTATGCAGATAAGCACTAATTAGCTACCGCACACTACGCCTTAACATAGTCAACAAACGTAGCACGAATACTAACCAGTACTTATCTGAAATGACGGAGGGCTACGACAGGTTTTTCGGAAAACCTTTTGCGTAATGAACTTGATATCGTTGTAGAATCAAATGATTTTGAAATGGAGTGTTTTTGAGGCTTTTCTAGTTTTGCTAAAGGAGTCACTCCCGGTGAAGGGATCGTCGGTCCTTTCCTCGTCGAATGAGGTGCGGGATATATCATATATATCACTGTGCAAAGCAAAAACTCTTAAAAGCAATCAAAAGACAAACCGAGTGTGTAGCATCTGCCAGTTATTGCAAAAGGAGTCACTCCCGGTGAAGGGATCTCGGTCCTTTCCTTATCGAATAAGGTGCAGGATATATCACATATACCGCTGTGCAAAGCAAGAACTGTAGCTACCTGTTTTTTTTTGAAATTCGATTCTACAACATCTTAGGTTTCTTTTATTTCATTAATCATATTAATGAAGTCCCATCATTTAAATACCTAAACATCACAGATAAATACGACGTACACTTATGCCATCCGCATTCGCCTCGATGTCCCCTCGTGCACCGTTAGGTTAGGTAACTAATGGCAGAGCAGGGCAGGGCTAGCGCGGGTATAAAACATAAGTAACGTCTATATAATATATCATATATACTATATACTGTATCTATCACAGAACATCACATGATCACATCATAGATATCGCAGCAGAAGAATCATATGAAATATTGGATATACTAGGACGTCCGTGTTTTCAATACGAGCCAGTATAAAACACGGATTCCACGGTCGTGATGAATAGCCAAACCCACACCCCTAGACCCCTACGAGAGCGGCAAGCAACCCTACCAATTCTGGAGTTAGGAGACCCGGACCCGACTCCTCGAGTTGGTCTCCCACTGGACTCCAGAACCCGGTTACTTGTGCCCTCCTCCTTGGGTCTATCCTAGTGCGGAAAAGTAAATAATATACAAACAGTGACAACTTCCGCAACCTGGAAGCGCCCCAATAAAAGAATATTACATACAAGTTTTTACATGAATGAAAATGAAAAACACTCATCTCACATAAAAACCCCCGGCTATTCAAACACGACGATCTAATATAACATATCCAGCAACACATAACATCACATGTCATCAACGTAAGTAAATATGCGCATCCCAATTGTCGTTGACATATAGCAACGAAACCGGCGATATCACATATTACACTTACGGTCACAGAAAAGAAAGTGTAAAACTACAACAGTTGGAATCCGCAACCACCTCAGACATCGCATGCCTGACCAAATGAATTCCTTAGACATCACATGCCTAACAATTATAAACCCCGCATTTCAGTCTCATTATCGAAAACACTTTTCAATATCTAGTCGGGCAATTCAACAAGATTCCCGACAGTCTGATCGAATACTCGTCGCAAACTTTAGTAGGCGGCTGCACCCCCGATACCGTCGACGAAGTGCACCAAGGCGGAACACCGCAGCCGTGAGCACCCGAACGGATGCTTTCGGCGATGGGGTTCTCCTACGGTCACTTGGTCGGGGCTATGGAGTGAGGCTGTCTATTAAGTTTACCCGGCGAGTATCCGCGTACGCTACGTGATTGCGACGGACTTTTGATCACATCAAAATTCCGTGGCAACCGATCAAGTGAGACTAAAGTGCTATGTTTATAACATTCATTCAGTTATCTCATAACTTCTTGTGAATTCCAATTATTGTATCTCATTTCAGATAAATAGAAAATGTTAAACTTTCCGATCGAACAATCGAACACCCAAGTTTTCCCGAAACATCAACACATGAAATAAGTCTAACAACATTCAGTTCGTGCCTCAGTACCAACGGTCCAGCCGTAGAAGGGTCAAGCCAACGCCTCACATGTGGCACGCCGTACTGCCCCAAACCCGAAGGTTCAAAGGGCAGTTCAAGACGGTCACATAATCGAGTTAAGGTTTGTTGTCTTCTAGAGGGACCATCGCGTTACTTGCACTACTTAGAACGTCTTTAAACTACGGAAAAATCCAACACTTGGAAATTTCCCGACAGGGGAAAAATTGGGTATTTATATCCGGTCGAACTTTTTAACATATTCTAAAATTTATCCGGAAAGCCAAATAGACAAAATTTGATACCCCGATCGAAACACCGAATCCCCAAAACAACTCCAGAAAATTCAACTCTTGAATAAATTTTAAAAATTCCCAGAAAATCCAGCATTATCAATTAGGAGTTACTGTGTAAAAGATATTAAATAAGGTATCCGTACGGCCGCGGAACCGCCGCACGAGCCATGCTCGTGCCGCGGATCCGCGGCAGTTCAATGGAATTAGGAAGTCGAATTTCACAGGAACTCTTAAAATCACCTGCTGAATTTTTTGCATATTTTTAATGTTGAAAAATCCACTGTTTTCAAAAAAGGACAGAGAGCAAGTTTGGTTTGGGGTTTCGGGTTCGTTCGGACTTCAAATTCCGTCTAGACTTCGCCTAAGGCTCTAGCCAGGCTCTGATACCACTGAAGGGTTCCTAGGCACCTTAATGAGGTCTCACAAGGCATCAACCATGCCAATATAAAATTTTACGGTGCCGAGAAACCCTAAACTACGGATCGTTGGCTAGATTTCTAGGCGAACAAAGTAACTAGTTAACACTTAACTATAAGAATCGGAAATACAACCTTTGTAGATCCGGTGCTCCACCTCCATAGCTCCGCAATGAAGTCTCCTCGCTGTCCATAACAAGTCCCGGGCTCTAGCGTCGGCTTCATCGGAGAATGGACGGGCTAGGTCATCGATGTCCATGCCGAAGATGATCTACGTCGAGGCATCGCTAAATCAAGCTCCGACTTCACCAAGTCAAGAAACTTGTGAAGAAAACACACTCTACTACTTGGCAAGAGGTAGAGGATGAAGAAATAGGAAGTGGGTTAACTTTAGAATTGGATTTCTCACTCATTTCCATCAATCACCATTGATGGAGCTTGCTTTCTTCATGAAGAATGAAGAAGAAGAAGAGCTAGAAGATGATAAGTGTTATATTATCAATATTCTAAAAAGAATATAATATGAATACTTATCATAAGCCAACCCTAGTTTGGTGTAGAGAATAAACCATAGTTAGAATGAAGGGTTAGGGTTAAGCATCAAGACAAAATGGTCACAAGGTCAAAGCTTCATGAAGCTTCAATGTACAAACAAAGAAAGCCACCATTTTCTCTTTATGCAAATTATTTTCCAAAAAGAAATGGATAAATAAATAAGTGAATAAAACAAAACCCTAACCATAATCATGTAACCATGGTTTGATCTTTACACAAACCCTAGTGAGCATGTATCATCAAACATGATACAATCAAGTGCACAAAAATTATATCACATATACAATGTGCACATCCGAGCGAGAAAATCCATTTAAAGTGAACCAATACTAGTTAATGCAAAGTAATATATCTAATATATAATTATGCATTAAATCATTAAATCAACACTTGATTCAATGATCCGGTCATATCGTATATAACCGACTAGTATCCAATGTATCGGCTTATCGAATCAACCCTTGATTCGATAACTAGGTTATATCGCATACAACCAATCGATACATTCATCGCGAGAATGAAATACGGTATCACATACACGCATTATTCTCGGTCCCGCACATATCTCATATGCGCTCCTATTTCGTTTCGCTTGAGCCAGGAAACCTCTGTGTAGGTCTCTAAAGACTCGTCAATACGCCGGCAGCAGGTGATGATCATATCAAACACCCACAAGACGCAAGCGGTCTGCTAAACGTAACGGCCACCCGGGTATTGAGCGATCTGAAGATCGACGAGCAAGCCGGCTCACACTCCAGTGAATCCAACCAGTAACACTACCGTACAGTCCGGTCTGATCGTCTGATATGTCGCATATCTCACCTAGGGGTGGTAAACGTCAGACCCCAATAGCTCGATAAGTCGTATCGATATGAGGTCTATAACTGTTCGAGAAACTACTGGTAACACTTACCAGTAAATCTCAGCAACCCTGGCCAGGGATTTCCTGTTATAGCCAATCGAACACAGCGCAACATCAACCCCCTATACCGGGAGAGACGAATCCCCTCCTATCGCTCATTGCCTCCATGTGACTCGGGACTGTACCCAAAAACCACCGTTTTGCACGCCCTCTTGGACGTGGTAAGATGGAAATCAAAGCACAGTGGGAACCACACAAGACTTTATGACGATCTCGGGTCAACAGACTACTCTGTACCAGTGTCACCAGAGAACTGCCATCTGACGTGAGGTATAATACCATCTGGGAGTTCTCGGCGAGTCCGTCCAGTGTACCCAGTCTCTACTGAGCACCCGTATATCATCTCTGATGTCAAACACCAATGGATATGGGATCATCCATCGCCCATCTGTATGGGTCGAGAAGGTATACGCTAGTCTACTCTGGTATATCGATGCCCCGTCTCGATATACCCTCGACTAGGGACTTTGAAGGATGTACTTATGGACTACCATGTCCCCACTAGTATGATCCGCATCATAGTCCAGATAGTCAAGTACAGATCCTAAGGGCTTTACCAACATGTAACAGAGAGATAATCAGTATACACGTTAAGGTAAAGAGTAACCAGATAGCATATTATCATGTCGAGCAAGAAAGTCTTCCCTATATATGTCCCAGCATCCACTACAATATACATCTAATGTACAGTAATGGCCTCTAGGGCATACATATAACTAACAATATCATTTTGGAAAAACATGATATTTTACGGAAAATATCCTTTTCGATAAAAGGTTGTGGTGTTTATTTGAAAATCTTTTGCAAGAGATTTTTATAAGGACAAGTTGCAAAAGATTTTTATTTGAAAAACTAGACTGCTCCTAACTGTTTCAAAAGGGCAAGTTGCGAGGTCCTCAAATCGCCTCTTCACCGCCAATTGTGGCCAGGTAAGCACAAGTAAGGAAATGAGGGATCCGCTCACGAATCACCGTGAGACGGGCCTTTTAAAATTACCTTTCCCACCTGTCTAGCCTAGGCACCACAAAGTCTGGTTTAGATAAACGACCGATGCTTAGAACCTTTCCTTTGTCCTAGATTGGTGTTATTTTAAAATCTTTTAATAAGGTACTAAATATTCCTTTTGAAAAGATATTGTTATTTAAATTTAGTATTTTCTTCTTCAACAAGGTTGAAGGGGGGTTTAACAATATTATAGTAGTTGATGAAAAAGTGTAAGTAAAATATACGTATGTTGTATCTAAAATATTTATTTCACATATCTTATCTCTTATGGATATTTTAAACAAATATAATATTTTAATTAAACGAGGGTATTTTGTGGAAGTAACCTATTTCGAGATCATTTTTATAGTATGGGTAAGTGTGAATATATCAGAGGTGAATTGACAATTCATGGGTTATGACATTAAGCATATCAGATTCCAGGTAGTATGGGAGTGCAATATATTTTTTGTGTACAGAGAAAATTAAACACCGTTTTAAAATATGGGTTAACACTATCATTATTGTGGGTACAAGGAAATAGGCATGCACGAATATTAATACATCATTTTAAATAGAGGGTCGATGATTAGAAGTTGGAACTAGGACTATTATGAGAAAGAAGGCGACAGAAAGAGAGGAGAGAGGCGGATCCTACCTTTGATTAGAGTTTAGACGTAGACGGTTGAAGACATAGGCGTGTACAAAACTCCTCAAGAGCTCCGCGCCTCGATTTTTCCTCGGCGATTGGGTAGAGATGTAGCGTCGGCATCATCGATACGAAGGCGCCGGTATTTTTTTCAGAATTTTTGGAGTTCTGAGGTGTGAGAAATCAGTGTTTGAAGTGCTTATTTATAGCGTTTTTCCACCAACCATAAAATCCAAGAATTCAGTTAAAACCCCATCAAAATCCGCGATGCCAATGATTGCGAATCATTAGTCGATGATTGCGTCCGCCGCCTCTTCACCTCAGCCGTTGGATCAAGATCCAACGGCTGAGATCGCGCCGTCGCCGCCAGGCCCACGCGCAATCCAGCGCCACGTGTCGCGTGGCTGGGGATCACGTGGTTTCGCATGGTCCCCACCACGTGGCGTGTCGGCGGGTTCTGGGCCGTTGGATCGAGCATCCAACGGTCCAGGTTAAAGGGGTTTTAAAAAAAAAAATATTTTTATATAAATTAAATAATATTCTGTTTATTATTTTAAAAATCGAATTTGGTTTAAAAAAAATGTTAAAAATACGGGAAAATTATGGAAAAAATTCAGAAAAAATAATTTATTATTATCTTTAGTATAAAAATAATTTTGGGCTAAAAACAAATAATATGTCCATTTCTAAATTGTTAGCTAGTTATTATAATTATATAATATCTAGTTTGTCCTTTAAAATATTTTTAATTACGAATTAATTACTTTAATTGATAATAAAAATATGTAGATTATTTTAAGGCATTATAAAATTTTATTAAAACATTTTAAGCCTATAAAAAAATTAAGTATATTTTATGAAATTCCTTTAATCATATTCAATGCTTTGAAAATTATTAACATTACTTTTAAAAATTATTATTCTATAAAAGAAACACGTAAATAATTATTTGATAGTAGAAATTTAAATAAAATATATTTTATTAGGTATTAGAAAACACGGTCGTTACAATATCATTACTATGGTAGTTTAGATATTGCATTCTTTACTTAGATACCCATGCATGTATATATTCATTTGTCATGCAATATTATGGGGCTTTATACCGAAAATTCACTGTTTATTGACTCTCGATTTTGGGATTTCGGATTTTCCATGAGATTTCTGGATTTGGAGAAACCGCAAGGATTTTATAAAGTCAATAGCATTTCTAAAGATAGAAATTTGCGGTTTTCTTGTGATATGATGTGAGAGGCGTCCGCCATGTGTTTTCTCGGTTCTTGAACGGTATCATATACCCGATTCGAGAAGGGGGATGCACCGTCTGCAGGTACATGGTGGACCCGATGCGGTAGCTCGGGGCAAGAAGATCGCAGATGATGGCGTTGAGCCCGGCAGGGGAGCACTATTGACCGGTTATTTGTGACACGGCGGATATTCGGAGGATACCGACATGGTCGTGAGATTTGATGATATGGGCCAGTCCAAACTGCCGGAGCACGAGCTATTGAGATATTGAGGCATTGAGACATTGAGATATTGAGACATTGAGACATTGAGATATTGGGATATATATATATATATATATATATATATATATATATATATATATATATTGTGTCGATACTTGATACGAATTTTTTGTCGATTTCATTGATGATACTTCGGTTTTTACACTAAAATCTTACTGAGATACGAAAGGAGTTTTCTTGTGCAAGTTGTTTTTTGTTTCCATTCTCAATGCATTCGTACACCATATATGTGACATGTTGCTACCTGAGGCACTGACACAAGCACTTGGTATTACACTTATGTTTAGATGATTACCCTTGCCATTATTAGATACTTCAGGCTATATTTTATGAGGATATTATTGTATGACCTAGGAGAGAGTCATACATGAGATTTCTTCTCGGTGATATTTTCTACTCACGAGTTGGCAACTCACCTCCGTTGCGTCACAGTTTCTTGCAGGTTGGCTGTACAGGTTTCATTGCGGCTTGCTGGCACACTGCGTCCTTCCAGGTGATTGCTTTGGTTGGTGGGTTCACTTGCATCGTGACCACCGTTATACCTTATTTACTTCAGTTGTATCTAGTAAACTCCATCAACCAGACTTGTATTATTTGATAGACTTAGAAGACCGGATCTATATTCTTTCGACCTTAGAGTCACGCGCTTGTATTATTATTGGTCTTCTTTGGTTTTCTTAAGGATGTTGGATTCCTTTCTGAGTTTTGATCCTCTCCTTTCGGCGTTGTATATTATATTGTTTGCGTGGTTGTTTCCGCCAATTGGCGAAGAGCTAGCTCCCGCCTGGGGATGCCTTTATTCATTATTTATGTATTTCATATGTTGTACTCGTTTGGGGGCCTTTATTTACAAAGGAGACTCTGCCGAAATTTTCGGGAAAATATGATGTTGCTTTAAAACAATTTTTCCTTCACTCTTTTCATTTAAAAAATTGTTTAGATTTCTGGGCTTTGGCTTAGTTAGATTACGTTACGCCACTAGACGTTTCGTAATTTAAGTGCCAGTCGCGTTCCGTACCTTCGGGCCGTGACAGAAACGTATCACATCTCTTTTCATGTTAGGCCAATAATAGTCACGATGTTGGATATCGGCGCCCTTAAGGCAATTATTGTAATTGAAGAAGAATCTATACGGAGAACAATCTTACTTGAGATGATAGTATACTATATGGTTTTTCTTTATCTGTCATGTGTATACGTTTAACTCATTATCACGTATCGCTAATACATGAGATAGAGGCCTTAGAATTTTGCTTAACCACCAGGATTCATGATAGGGATCATACTAGTGGGATCTGGGGTAGTCTATAAGAACATTTTTAAATATTCCTAGTTGTAGGAGTATCAAGACTGGGCATCAGTACTCCAGTTTAGACTAATGTGTACGTTTCCTGATCCGGTTGGAGGGTGATAATTGTGTTAGTTGTATGTATGCCCTAGAGGCCATTACTGTACATGAGATGTATATTGTAGTGGATGCTTGGACATATATAAGGAGGACTTTCTTGCCCGACATGATAGTATGCTATCTGGTTACTTTTTATTTTAACATCTACACTGATTGTCTCTCTGTTACATGTTGGTAAAGACCTTAGGATGTGTACTTGACTACCAGGATTATGATGCAGATCATACTAGTGGGGCCATGGTAGTCCATAAGTTCATCCTTTAATGTCCCTAGTATAGGGTGTATCGAGACGGGGCATCAATATACCAGAGTAGACTAGCGTATAGCTTATCGACCCATGTAGATGGGAGATGGATGATCCCATATCCATTGGTGTTTGACATCAGAGATGATATACGGATGCTCAGTGGAGACTGGGTACACTGGACGGACTTGCCGAGAACTCCCAGATGGTATTATACCTCACGTCAGATGGCAATTCTCCGGTGACACTGGTACATGTTAGTCTGTAGACCCGAGATCGTCATAGAGTCTTGTGTGATTCCTACTGTGCTTTGATTTCCACCTTACCACGTTCAAGAGGACATGCAAAACGGTGGTTTTTAGGTACAGTCCCGAGTCACATGGAGGAAATGAGTGATAGGAGGGGTTTCGTCTCTCCTGGTATTGGGGGTTGATGTTGCGCTGTGCTCGATAGGCCATAACAGGGAAGTCCCTGGCCAGGGCTGTTTCAGAGATTTACTGGTAAGTGTTACTAGTAGTTTCTCGACCCGTTATGAGCCTCATATCGGCATGACTTATCGGTTATTGAGGTCTGACGTTTACCACCTCTAGACTTGATATGCGACATATCAGACGAGGAGACCGGATTGTACGGTAAGTGTTACCGTCAGGATTTTGCAGGAGTTGGAGCGGGCTTGCTTGCTGATCTTATGATCGCTCAATGCCCGGGTAGCCATTACGTCCAGCTAGTACCGCTGACGGCTTGTGGGTGCTTGATGTGATCATCACCTACTGCCAGCGTATTGATGAGTCTTTAGAGTCCTACATAGAGGTTTTACTGGCTCAGGCAAAACGAAATAGGAGCACATATGTGATATGTGCGGGACCGAGAATAATGCGTGTATATGATACCGTATTCTATTCTCGCGACTTTTGTATCGGTCGGTTATATGTGATATAGCCGGGTTATCGAATCAAGTGTTGATTCGATAAGTTGGTACATTTAGTGTTAGCCGGTTATATAAGATATAGACGGATTATTAAATCAAGTATTGATTTGATAATTTAGTGTATAATTGTATATTTGATATACTAATTTACATTAACTAACATTGGCTCACTTAAGCATTCTTTTCTCACTTGTGTGTACATGCAATATATATGTTATATATATTGATTTGCATTGTTTATTTGTGTGTGTCATGGTTATTGATACACAATACATGGGTGTATGAGACATACACCATAACAATTATAATGGTGTGGTTTTAATATTTAAGATAAATCCAAATTAGTGGAAACTAAATCAAATACATGAAGCTTGTAGAAGCTTGTGAGTGCATTTGACCAAGTCCACTAGTTTTGTTTTATTTTAGATATTTATTAACCTAACCATTTTAATTAGCAATGGTTATATCTCTACATGAGTTAGTATATGATACACACTCACCCATGGTTTATTCTCTCACTTGATCATTTTTTCTCCTCTCATTTCTTCATCTTCTTCCTCAACCCAAAAGAGCTCTCTAGGGTTTGATAAAAGTAAGAAAGTATTGTGAGAAAAATAATTCTAAAGTGAGCCCACTTCCTATTTCATCATCCTCTACTAGATTAGCACTTTAGTATAGGGTGTTAGCTTCACTAATCCTTTAGTTAGTGAACTAGTAGCTTGAGTTAGTATCCCCTCGACATAGATCATCTTCGGCCTCGAAGACTTCAAGAAAGATCGCTCTTGTCACTTCGTGAAGCCATGCAAGAGTCCGGGAGTTCGATGATCGCAGCGAAGGGACTACTACAAGGAGCTATTGAAGTGAAAGACCGATCTACAATGGCTGTATTTCTATTTCACTTAGATGTAAAAAGGTTTACTTTTGTTTCCGTATAATATTCTAGTTAACGATTCTAGTTTAGAGTTCTTTGAAACGACAAATTTTTGAAAATGGCATGGACGATGCCTCCCGAAACCTTGCTGCCGTCGATGGGAACCCTGCAGTGGTATCAGAGCCTAGCTAGAAAATTAGACGGATAATGTTAGATTACGAAACCGAAACAAACTCCGAAACTTGAAATACCAAATCCATGTTTCTGTTGATTTTCAAATGATCTCCAAAAATTTTTCAAACAAGTGCAAAATCATATTTGGGCAAATATAAGAACATGTGAGAAAATTGGGACCATGTGATCGGAATTTGGCCGAGCAGATGGCCACAATTTCCGAGGAAGCCGGCCAGGGAGTGATGAAAATGTCCCAATTTTTTTCCATGCTCTGGGCCTTGGGTTTTGGTGTTTCACGTGTTGTTTATTTTTGCTACTTTTTCATGTGATGATTAACCCAATGCAAAGGCAACTCGGAGTGTTTCGTAGTCGTAATTTTAACTGTTTTCGGGTTATTTTAGACGGTGTTAAAAAGTTCGATCGGATATCAAATACCCATTTTAACCCTCGCTGAAAATTTCCAAGTGTTGGAATTTTCTTAAGTTAATTATATTCGATAGTCATGCAAGTAACTCTATAGACTCTTTAGAAGAATAAAAAACCTTAACTCGATTCTATGCCCTCGGAACCGCGACTGAACCTTAGGGTTTGCCGTAGTTCCGCGGTGTCATAGGTGAGGCGTTGGTTTGGCCCTTCTACGGCTAGATCATAGGTACCGTGGCACGTTTTTGGGTACTTTAACTTTGCTCAAGTGTTGAGCTTTTTTTGGTAATTGTGGGTGATTGTTGATTCGATCGAAATATTTAACATCGTCTAGTTTTTCTTACGACCGTAAGTGTAATATGTGGTGTATCGCCGGTTTCGTTGCTATATGTCAACGACAATTGGGATACGCATATTTACTTACGTTGATGACATGTGATGTTATGTGTTGCTGTATATGTTATATTGGATCGCTGTGTTTTGAATAGCCGGGGTTTTTATGTGAGATGAGAGTTTTTATTTTCATTCATGTAAAATTCAGTGAATGTAATATTCTTTTATTAGGGAACTTCCGGGTTGAGGATGATGTCACCATTATTGTATATTATTTACTTTTTCGCATTAGGATAGACCCAAGGAGGGGAGCATAAGTAACCGGGTTCTAGAGTCCAGTGGGAGACCAACTCGAGGAGTCGAGTTCGGGTCTCCTAACTCTAGAATTGGTAGGGTTGCTTACCGCTCTTATAGGGGTCTAGGGATGTGGGTTTGGCTATTCATCGCGACCGTGGAATCCGTGTTTTATACAGGCTCAAAATAAAACACGGACCTCCTAGTATATCCAATATTTCATATGTTTCTTCTGCTGCGATATCTGTAATGTGATCATTTGATATGTTCAGATGGATATTTATATAGTATATATGATATATTATATAGACGTTACTTATGTTTTACACCTGCGCTATGTAGGGTTCCTAGGCACACACTAGAGGTTTTACAACCCATCAAACATGGCCAATTCAAAAATTTTCATGTGCCTACAAACCCTAATACGGATCGTTAACTAGATGTAAGGCGATGCAAGCATGTAAACAACATTATTGCTAAAGGAAAGTGACTACAACCTTTGTAGATCCGGTCCTCCACTTCTTTAGCTCTGTGAAGATGTCCCCTCGCTGTGATCATCGGATCCTGGACTCTAGCGTCGGCTTCATCGGAGAAATGGACGGGCTAGATCGTCGACTTCGATGCCGAAGATGATCTACGTCGAGGCAACTCAAGATCAAGCTCCAACTTCACCAAGTCATGAAAACTTATGAAGAAAACACCCTATACTACTTGGCAAGTGGTAGAGGATGAAGAAATAGGAAGTGGGTTCACTTTAGAATTGGATTTCTCACTCTTTTTCTCACGTTGCCATTAATGGTAGCAAGCTCTCTTCTTGTTGAAGAAGAAGAAGAAGAAAAAGAATATGATAAGTATTATTTGAAAATAGAAAATAAGTGATTCTTATCATATAGCAACCATGGTTAAGTGTAGAGAATAAACTAGGGTTAGATTTAATGGTTAGGATTAGGAAAAGAACAAGAATGGTCAAAGCTTCTTGAAACTTCAAGGAAACAACAAAATAAGCCACCATTTTATTTCTTATCCTAAAATTAAATAAATAACAGAAATAGTTAAGAAAATCAAAACCCTAACTATTACATAACCATGGTTTAATCATACACACCCAAGTTTGAATGTATCATCAAACATGATACAAACTAGTGCACAAAACTATATCATATATACAATGTGCACTTCAAGTGAGAAAATCCATCTTAAGTGAACAAATACTAATTAATGTAAAGTAATATATCAAATATATAATTATACATTAAATCATTAAATCATTAAATCAACACTTGATTTAACGATCCAGTCATATCGCATATGACCGACTAATATTCAATGTATCGGCTTATCGAATCAATCCTTGATTCGATAACTATGTTATATCGCATACAACCAATCGATACATTCATCGTGAGAATAGAATATGGTATCACATACATGCATTATTCTCGGTCCCGCACATATCTAATATGCGCTCCTATTTCGTTTCGCTTGAGCCTGGAAACCTCTGTGTAGGACTCTAAAGACTCGTCAATACGCCGGCAGCAGGTGATGATCATATCAAACACCCACAAACCGCAAGCGGTCTGCTAAACGTAACGGCCACCCAGGTATTGAGCGATCAGAAGATCGACGAGTAAGCCCTCTCACACTCCTGTGAATCCAACCAGTAACACTTACCGTACAGTCCGGTCTGTTCGTCTGATGTGTCGCATATCTCGCCTAGGGGTGGTAAACGTCAGACCCCAGTAGCTCGATAAGTCATGCCGATATAAGGTCCATAACATGTGTGAAACTACTGATAACACTTACCAGTAGATCACTGCAACCTTGGCCAGGGATTTCCAGTTATGGCCAGTCGTGCATAGCGCAACATCAACCCCCAATACCGGGAGAGACGAATCCCCTCCTATCGCTCATTGCCTCCATGTGAATCGGGACTGTACCCAAAAAGCACCTGTTTGCACAACTCAGTAGAGCCGTGGTAGGGTGGAAATCAAAGCACAGTGGGAGACACACAAGACTCTATGACGATCTCGGATCAACAGACTAAGCTTTACCAGTGTCACTAGAGAACTGCCATGTGACGTGAGGTATAATACCATCTGGGAGTTCTCGGCGAGTCCGTTCAGTGTATCCAGTCTCCACTGAGCACCCGCATACCATCTCTGATGTCAAACACCAATGGATATGGGATCATCCATCGCCCATCACATGGGTCGAGAAGATATATGCTAGTCTACTCTGGAATATCGATGCCCCGTCTCGATATTCCCATGACTAGGAACATTGAACGATGTACTCATGGACTATCCAGGCCCCACTAGTATGATCTGCATCATAGTCCTGGAAGTCGAGTACACATCCTAAGGGCTTTATCAACATGTAACAGAGAGACAGAAAGTATACATGTTAAGATAAAGAGCAACCAGATAGCGTACTATCATGTCGAGCAAGAAAGTCCTACCTTTATATGTCCCAGCTTCCACTACAATATACATCCAATGTACAGTAATGGCCTCTAGGGCATACATATAACTAACAATCTCCCACTTGCACTAGGGCCATCTGTAGCAGTAGTTGTAGTATTTAATACTCAACCATCCCCTAAAAGTCTCTCTTTGGGAAAAGGCCTTCGTGAGTGGATCCGCCGTGTTGTCCTCTGAGTCTACTCTCCTAACCTCGATCAACCTGGAGATCAACTATCTCCATGATCAGGTGATGCTGCCTCAGAATATGTCTGGGTCACTGATGGGACCAGGGTTCCAGGGCTAAAGCCACACTTCTAGGAACCTAGTTCATCTCATGAACCAATATACACCCAAGCTGCCTCTTTGGTAGTATCTTTAATAGCGATGTTACCAGCCTTTATCGTCTAGTTTGTCACGGTATCTAGCTTGGAACTCTTCCAACATACCGTCCCTCTAGTAAGGGTGAAGACAATGCCTGCGACTGACACTCAGTCGTGCTTATCAGTATGGAACTTTTCCAGTGATTCTCCCCAGGATCGATTGATACAATCTCACTATACCTAGTGAGAACCCTAACATCCCTTTAGATCTATCTCATAGATCCAAATCTCAGGATTTAGGAGGTATCATCTTTATCCTATTGGAGAATCCATGTGATAAGAGGAGATCGACCGATCGTAGTATAGGAAACTCTTTTCCTATCAAGAGTATGTTGTCTAAGTACAATACGAGGATGACTACCTTACTCTCTACTGCCTTTTTGTACATACAAGGTTCATCTACCATTTTGATGAAGTCAAACACTTCGACTACCACATCAAAACAGACGTTCCAACTCCACGATACCTGTTTTATTCTGTAAAGCAACTTGCACACGTTTCCGCTGCTCCCACTGTTTACGAAGCTCTCTGGCTGTGTTCTTATAGACGTTTTCTTCTAAATCATAATTTTAGAAAAGCAGTCATGGCACCCAACTACCAGATATCGTAGTCATGGTATGTAGCAATGGCAAGTAGGATCTGGATGGACTTAAGCATAGTCCCTGGAAAAGGTTTCATCATTATCCACGCTTGGTTGATGACGAAAACCTTTAACAAGTCTAGCTTTGAAAGTCTCAACTTTTCCATCGACACCAAGTAATCTTCTCAAGATATACTTGCTCCTGATGGGGATCTAACCCTTCAGATATAGCAGCCAAAGTCCATACTTTGCTGGTGTACATGGATTCCATGTCAGATCACTAAGCATCCAGCCATTCTTACAGAGTCCCTACTCTCGATGGCCTGCTCGAAACTAGTTGGGTCATCATCTCATGATGCATTCCTCGCTCCCACTGTCATCGAGAAACCAAAGTATCTCTCAGGCAGGTGAGGAACCCTGCTAGATCGGCGGAGAGGCTGAGGTTCGTTGGGGACTTTTGAATCCTTTGGTTCTGTCAAATCATCAGCAGTTTTGTATAGCTGGAACCTTTCCAGTTCTACAGAACTGTCCTTGCCTCGATCTTGTCCGGATTTTGCTTTAGACATAGGCCGGACAATCCTAAATCTTAACTTACTTAAGAGATAGGCTCTTCCCATACCATATCTTATATGGAGTGGAAGGCACTGATTTGATTCGAACCTAATTCAATAGGTATGCAGCTTCTCAAGTGCACAACCCCAAAAGGAAATAGGTAACTCAGTAATACTCATCATAGAGCACACCATATCTAATATTGTGCGATTGCTCCGCCCCGATACACCGTTGTGCTGTGGTGTATTCAGAGGAGTAATACTGAGAGAGAATCTCATTTTCCTTTAGAATAGTCCAAGGATTCCATGCACAAGTATTCTCCTCCCTGATCTTATCATAGAACATAATACTTATACCCGTATTTTGGTTCTCTACTTCCAACTTATATTCTGTGAATACCTCAAAAGCTTCGGACTTATGTTTCAACAGGAACATATGACTGAATCTTGAGAGATTATCAGAGAATATAATGAAGTACAAAGAATCGATCCTGGCATGTGTAGACAGGGGAGTTTACATACATCATCATATATCAGTCCCAAGAGTTTACTAAATCTTTCTCTGTTTCTAATAAACAGAGCTATGGTCATCTAATCTTTGTGACATGACTGGCAAGTTTCACAAGATGTAAATTCAAACTGTTTTAAATATGCATCTAAAATGTAACTTCAGCCAGTCGGGTCACATTGATGTGACCTAGTCTACAATGCCTCAAGAAGGATCCGTTCATTTCTGAACTCTTCCTCTTGTGTGTGTTCTGTATACTAAGAACTGTAGTTTGATTTAGAACGTCAATGCTTTTAGATAACGCGCCTGAACCGATCAACTTTTGATATAGGAAATGTTCAAAACATTATCCATCAATACAAAATTATATCCTTTTTTACTAATAAAGAGACTGATATGATTTTGTATATCAGGTTCGGTATCTAATAGCATTTGTTCAGAATCAATGTACTGGTAATACAGGGTGACAGTGACCAATAGACTTGGCTGCAACACTTGCCCCGTTTTCTGTCGCATGAAACGTATCACCCGTTCTCAGTTTTTCTACCTTTCGGTAGCCCTATGTAACAGATTACATATCTAGGATCCTGATCTGGTATCATATACCCAGGATGTAGAGGATACTGAGAAACAGTTCTTTGTAATGAACACACCCGAAGGAGATGCATCATATGCACTTTCTTCGTTTGGGCGGCACAGGAATTCTGGTATTCCCCTATTTCCTGCTCTGTCTTATAACAATTATAAGTTGGAGCGGGACCAACGTTCCCCAGCTCAGTATAACAAGCGGGTTCGGTCAATACATCCATATTATTATCTTGATTAAGGCATGATATGGTCGCTACCTAGAGAGAGAGAGAAGAAAACACTCTGTGTGCGCTCTTGCAAGATTAGATTGGTTATTTATTTTATCTAATCAGGATGGCTCCCACTGTTTTTATCAAATCTTCCTTCAAACCTTAAAAGGAAAGACTAGCCGGGATTAATTACACTCTACAAGTTCGCCAATCTTTCAGCCAGGCCAGTGTCGGTACTTTGAGGGAGGTTCCCCGTGCTTTCGCACGGACCTAATTACAGTAAACCCCGTTTTCCCAGAGGCGTAACCCCGTTGACACCTTTCTAGACACCTACTTGATCGGCTAATTGTAAAGTGCAAAACTCTCCCAGGAGTAACAATTACTCGCAGTGGGTATCGGGATCCAACTATCATATAGAAGGTATGCAATCTCATTGCAAATTTCAACACTTGAAACTCCCGATAATGATTTTCACCCCTAGCACTTATGACCTTAACTATGGTCAACAAATCATAAGTACTAGTCAAGTTCTACCCGTCATTTCGTGATTAATTAGACCCACCCACATGACCCTTAACTAAGGTCAACAAAGTCACGCGACTGTCCTAATTAATCGCATCATATGCGGTGTAGGAAGACATCACTTAGCTACCGTACACTGTGCCTTGACTATGGTCAACAAACATAGCACGAATACTAAGTACTCTACTTCCTAAAATGACGGAGGGTTGCGAATGGTTTTTATGAAAACCTTTAACGCTTTGAAATTGATCTCGTTGCGGAATCAAATGGTTTTTAAATGGAATATTTTTGAAGATTTTCTAGTTTTGCTAAAGGTGTCATTCCTGGTGAAGGGATCGTCGGCCCTTTCCTCGTCGAATGAGGTGCGGGATATATCATATATATCACTGTGCAAAGCAGAAACTATAGAAGCAATCAAAAGACAAACCGAGTGTGTAGCATCTGCCAGTTATTGCTAAAGGATTCACTCCTGGTGAAGGGATCTCGGTCCTTTCCTTATCGAATAAGGTGCAGGATGTTCTACAATGAACACCGCGATGCAAAGCAAGAACTGTAGCTACCTGTTTTATTTTGAAATTCGATTCCACAACATCAATTAGGTTTATTTTCTTTCATTAATCTCATTAATGAATGTTCCATCATTTAAGTCCACCTAAACATCACAGATAAATATAACGTACGCTTATGCCATCCGCATTCGTCTCGATGTCCTGTCTTCACCGTTAGGTTAGGTAACTAACGCCAGAACGAGGCAGGGCTAGCGCGGGTGTAAAACATAAGCAACGTTTATATAATATATCATATATACTATATATAATATTTATCTGAACATATCACATATAACGCAGCAGAAAATATCATATGAAATATTGGATATACTAGGACGTCCGTGTTTTCAATACGAGCCAGTATAAAACACGGATTCCACGGTCGTGATGAATAGCCAATCCCACACCCTTAGACCCCTACGAGAGCGGCAAGCAACCCTACCAATTGTAGGGTTAGGAGACCCGGACTCGACTCCTCGAGATGGTCTCCCACTGGACCCCAGAACCCGGTTACTTGTGCTCCCATCCTTGGGTCTATCCTAATGCGGAAAAGTAAATAATATACATCAACGGTGACATCTTCCGCAACCTGGAAGTGCCCCAATAAAAGAATATCACATACAAGTTTTTACATGAATGAAAATGAAAAAACACTCATCTCACATAAAAACCCCCCGGCTATTCAAACACGACGATCCAATATAACATATCCAGCAACATATAACATCACATGTCATCAATGTAAGTAAATATGCACATCCCAATTGTCGTTGACATATAGCAACGAAACCGGCGATATCACATATTACACTTACGGTCACAGAAAAGAAAGTGTAAAACTACAACAGTTGGAATCCGCAAACTCTTTAGACATCGCATGCCTAATCAAATGAATTCCTTAGACATCGCATGCCTAACAATTATAAACCCCGCATTTTAGTCTCATTATTGAAAACACTTTTCAATATCAAGTCAGGCAATTCAACAGGATTCCCGACATTCAGATCGAATGCTCGTCGCAAACTTTAGTAGACGGCCGCACCCCCGATGCCGTCGACGAAGTGCACCAAGGCGGAACACCACTGCCGCGAGCACCCGAACGGATGCTTTCGGCGACGGGGTTCTCCTATAGTCACTTGGTCGGGGCTATGGAGTGAGGCTGTCTATTAAGTTTACTCGGCGAGTATCCACGTACGCTACGTGATTGCGACGGACTTTTGATCACATCAAAATTCCGTGGCAACTGATCAAGTGAGACTAAACTGCTATGTTTATAACATTCATACAGTTATCTCATAACAACTTGTGAATTCCAAATGTTGTATCACATTCCGGTTAAATAGAAAATGTTAAAATTTCCGATCGAACAATCGAACACCCAAGTTTTCCCAAAACAGCTCAACACATGAAATAAGTTTAAAAATATTCACTTCGTGCCTCAGTACCAACGGTCCAGCCGTAGAAGGGTCAAGCCAACGCCTCACATGTGGCACGCCGTACTGCCCCAAACCCTAAGGTTCAAAGGGCAGTTCAAGACGGTCACATAATCGAGTTAAGGTTTGTTGTCTTCTAGAGAGACCATCGCGTTACTTGCACTACTTAGAACGTCTTTAAACTATGGAAAATCCAACAATTGAAAATTTCCCGGCAGGGGAAAAATTGGGTATTTATATCCGGTCGAACTTTTTAACATATTCTAAAAATACCCGGAAAAAAACATAGACACAGTTAAAGTTTCCGATCGAATCATCGAATCCTCAATACACCCCAGAAAACTCAACTCTTGAGTGCAAATTAAAAATTCCCAGAAAACTCAAAACCTGAAGAAACAAATTACTGTGCAAAAATTGAAGGCTGATCCCATCATATGGCCGCGGAACCGCCGCAGAAGCCAAGCTTCTGCCGCGGTTCCACCGCGCTTTAGGCGTATCTTTTGGTCATTTTTGCACCGTAATTCTTAGAACATCCTGCTGAATTTTTTAAGCATTTTTAATCTGGAAAAAAACCCAGTTTTTAAAAAATGTATAGAGAGGGGTCACGGATTAGGGTTTTGGGTTCGATCGGATTTCTAACTCCGTCTACGCATCGCCTAAGGCTCTAGCTAGGCTCTGATACCACTGTTGGGTTCCTAGGCACACACAAGAGGTTCTACAACCCATCAAACATGGCCAATTCAAAAATTTTCATGTGCCTACAAACCCTAATACGGATCGTTAACTAGATGTAAGGCGATGCAAGCATGTAAACAACATTATTGCTAAAGGAAAGTGACTACAACCTTTGTAGATCTGGTCCTCCACTTCCTTAGCTCCGTGAAGATGTCCCCTCGCTGCGATCATTGGATCCTGGACTCTAGCGTCGGCTGCATCGGAGAAATGGGCGGGCTAGGTCATCGACTTCGATGCCGAAGATGATCTACGTCGAGGCAACTCAAGATCAAGCTCCAACTTCACCAAGTCATGAAAACTTGTGAAGAAAACACCCTATACTACTTGGCAAGTGGTATAGGATGAAGAAATAGGAAGTGGGTTCACTTTAGAATTGGATTTCTCACTCTTTTTCTCATGTTGCCATTAATGGTAGCAAGCTCTCTTCTTGTTGAAGAAGAAGAAGAAGAAGAAAAAGAATATGATAAGTATTATTTGAAAATAGAAAATAAGTGATTCTTATCATATAGCAACCATGGTTAAGTGTAGAGAATAAACTAGGGTTAGGTTTAATGGTTAGGTTTAGGAAAAGAACAAGAATGGTCAAAGCTTCTTGAAACTTCAAGGAAACAACAAAATAAGCCACCATTTTGTTTCTTATCCTAAAATTAAATAAATAAAAGAAATAGTTAAGAAAATCAAAACCCTAACCATTACATAACCATGGTTTAATCATACACACCCAAGTTTGCATGTATCATCAAACATGATACAAACTAGTGCACAAAACTATATCATATATACAATGTGCACTTCAAGTGAGAAAATCCATCTTAAGTGAACAAATACTAGTTAATGTAAAAGTAATATATCAAATATATAATTATACATTAAATCATTAAATCAACACTTGATTTAACGATCCGGTCATATCGCATATGACCGACTAATATTCAATGTATCGGCTTATCGAATCAATCCTTGATTGGATAACCAGGTTATATCGCATACAACCAATCGATACATTCATCGCGAGAATAGAATACGGTATCACATACACACATTATTCTCGGTCCCGCACATATCTCATATGCGCTCCTATTTCGTTTCTCTTGAGCCAGGAAACCTCTGTGTAGGACTCTAAAGACTCGTCAATACGCCGGCAGCAGGTGATGATCATATCAAACACCCACAAGCCGCAAGCGGTCTGCTAAACGTAACGGCCACCCAGGTATTGAGCGATCAGAAGATCGACGAGCAAGCCCGCTCACACTCCGGTGAATCCAACCAATAACACTTACCGTACAGTCCGGTCTGTTCGTCTGATATGTCGCATATCTTGCCTAGGGGTGGTAAACGTCAGACCCCAGTAGCTCGATAAGTCATGCCGATATAAGGTCCATAACATGTGTGAAACTACTGATAACACTTACCAGTAGATCACTGCAACCCTGGCCAGGGATTTCCAGTTATGGCCAGTCGTGCATAGCGCAACATCAACCCCCAATACCGGGAGAGACGAATCCCCTCCTATCGCTCATTGCCTCCATGTGAATCGGGACTGTACCCAAAAACCACCTGTTTGCACGACTCAGTAAAGCCGTGGTAGGGTGGAAATCAAACCACAGTGGGAGACACACAAGACTCTATGACGATCTTGGGTCAACAGACTAAGCTGTACCAGTGTCACCAGAGAACTGCCATGTGACGTGAGGTATAATACCATCTGGGAGTTCTCGGCGAGTCCGTTCAGTGTACCCAGTCTCCACTGAGCACCCGCATACCATCTCTGATGTCAAACACCAATGGATATGGGATCATCCATCGCCCATCACATGGGTCGAGAAGATATACGCTAGTCTACTCTGGAATATCGATGCCCCGTCTCGATATTCCCATGACTAGGAACATTGAAGGATGTACTCATGGACATCGAGGCCCCACTAGTATGATCTGCATCATAGTCCTGGAAGTCGAGTACACATCCTAAGGGCTTTATCAACATGTAACAGAGAGACAGAAAGTATACATGTTAAGATAAAGAGCAACCAGATAGTGTACTATCATGTCGAGCAAGAAAGTCCTACCTATTTATCATCCACTACAATATACATCCAATGTATAGTAATGGCCTCTAGGGAATACATATAACTAACACGCTAGCCCTACCCCGCTCTGCCTTTAGTTACCTAACCTAACGGTGTATGACGGGACATCGAGGCGAATGCGGATGGCATAAGCGTACGTCATATTTATCTGTGATGTTTAGGTGACATAAATGATGGGACTTCATTAATGTGATTAATGAAAGAAAATAAACCTAAAAGATGTTGTAGAATCAAATTTTCAAAAAGGGTAGCTACAGTTTTTTGCTTTGTATAGTGATATATATGATATATCCCGCACCTTATTCGATGAGGAAAGTGTTAGTTATATGTATGCCCTAGAGGCCATTGCTATACATAGGATGTATATTGCAGTGGATGCTGGGACATATATAGGGAGGACTTTCTTGCTCGACATGATAGTATGCTATCTGGTTGCTCTTTACCTTAACGTGTACACTGATTGTCTCTCTGTTACATGTTGGTAAAGCCCTTAGGATGTGTACTTGACTACCTGGACTATGATGCGGATCATACTAGTGGGGACATGGTAGTCCATAAGTACATCCTTCAAAGTCCCTAGTCGTGGGTGTATCGAGACGGGGCATCGATATACCAGAGTAGACTAGCATATACCTTCTCGACCCATACAGATGGGCGATGGATGATCCCATATCCATTGGTGTTTGACATCAGAGATGATATACGGGTGCTCAGTAGAGACTGGGTACACTGGACGGACTCGCCGAGAACTCCCAGATGGTATTATACCTTACGTCAGATGGCAGTTCTCTGGTGACACTGGTAAAGAGTAGTCTGTTGACCCGAGATCGTCATAGAGTCTTGTGTGGTTCCCACTGTGCTTTGATTTCCACCTTACCACGTCCAAGAGGGCGTGCAAAACGGTGGTTTTTGGGTATAGTCCCGAATCACATGGAGGCAATGAGCGATAGGAGGGGATTCGTCTCTCCCGGTATAGGGGGTTGATGTTGCGCAGTGTTCGATTGGATATAACCGGAAATCCCTGGCCAGGGTTGCTGAGATTTACTGGTAAGTGTTACCAGTAGTTTCTCGAATTGTTATAGACCTCATATCGACACGACTTATCGAGCTATTGGGGTCTGACGTTTACCACCCCTAGGCGAGATATGCGACATATCAGACGATCAGACCGGACTGTACGGTAAGTGTTACTGGTTGGATTCACAGGAGTGTGAGCGGGCTTGCTCGTCGATCTTCTGATCGCTCAATACCCGGGTGGCCGTTACGTTTAGCAGACCGCTTGCGGCTTGTGGGTGTTTGATATGATCATCACCTGCTGCCGACGTATTGACGAGTCTTTAGAGTCCTACACAGAGGTTTCCTGGCTCAAGCGAAACGAAATAGGAGCGCATATGAGATATGTGCGGGACCGAGAATAATGCGTGTATGTGATACCGTATTCCATTCTCGCGATGGATGTATCGAATGGTTGTATGCGATATAACCTAGTTATCGAATCAAGGATTGATTCGGTAAGCCGATACATAGGATACTAGTCGGTTATATGCGATATGACCGGATCGTTAAATCAAGTGTTGATTTAATGATTTAATGTATAATTATATATTTGATATATTACTTTGCATTAACTAGTATTGGTTCACTTTAAATGGATTTTCTCACTTGATGTGCACATTGTATATGTGATATACTTTTTGTGCACTTGATTGTATCATGTTTGATGATACATGCTCTCTAGGGTTTGTGTAAAGATTAAACCATGGTTGTGTAATGGTTAGGGTTTTCTTTTTCATTTATTTATTTATTTCATTTTGGGTTTTATTTTGGAAAAGAAATGGAAAAAGAAAGAAAATGGTTGCTAGTTTTGTTTTACATTGAAAGTTCATGAAGCTTTGACTAAGTGACCATTTTGTCTTCATGCTTAACCCTAACCATTCCATTTAACCATGATTTATTCTCTACACTTGACCATGGTTGCAACATGATAAGTATTCAATTTATTTTCTATTTTGAATTAACTTATCATAACATTATCTTCTTCTTCTTCTTCATCTTCAACATGAAGAAACCTTGGACCATCAATGGTGATTGATGAAAAAGAGTGAGAAATCCAATTCTAAAGTGAACCCACTTCCTATTTCTTCATCCTCTACCTCTTGCCAAGTAGTATAGGGTGTTCTCTTCACAAGTTTCATGACTTGGTGAAGTGGGAGCTTGATCTTGTGATGCCTCGACGTAGATCATTTTCGGCATCGACATCGACGACCTAGCCCGCCCATTTCTCCGACGAAGCCGACGCAAGAGTCCGGGATCCGATTTGGACAGCGGAGGGACATCATTGCGGAGCTATGGAGGTGGAGCACCGGATCTACAAAGGTTGTATTTCCGTTCTTGTAGTTAATTTGTTAACTAGTTGCTTTGTCGCCTAAAATTCTAGTTAACGATCCGTAGTCTAGGGTTTCTCGGCACCGTAAAATTTGAAATTGGCATGGTTGATGCCTTGTGAGACCTTTTGAGAGTGCCTAGGAACCCTACAGTGGTATCAGAGCCTAACTAGAGCCTTAGGCGATGCGTAGACGATTTTAGAAACCTGATCGAACCCGAAACCCCAAATTTTCCATGCTCTCTGTACAATTTTCAAAAACAGGGATTTTTGTGAATTAAAAATTCTCAGAAAATAGAGCAGGAAAAACTAAGAATTACTGTGAAGTTTGGGCCTCTAATTCCATAATTCGACCGCGGAATCGCGGCCAAACCAGGGGTTTGGCGGCGCTTCCGCGGCCCAAATTTGGACTTAGTCCCTCAAATTTCATATATTTATTCTTAGGTCCTTTATTGGCAAATTTTTATGTGAATTTTTTAATTCCACTCAAGTGTTGAGTTTTCTAGGGTTTTATTAGGGATTCGTTAATTTGATCGGATAATTTAACTTCGTTTATGTTTTTCCGGATATTTTAGAAACTGTTAAAAAGTTCGACTGGATATAAATACCCACTTTTTCCCCTGCCGGGAAATTTCCAAGTGTTGGATTTTTTCCATGGTTTAAGGACGTTCTGAGTAGTGCAAGTAACGCGATGGTCCCTCTAGAAGACAACAAACCTTAACTCGATTATGTGACCGTCTTGAACTGCCCTTTGAACCCTCGGGTTTGGGGCAGTACGGCATGCCACATGTGAGGCGTTGGCTTGACCCTTCTACGGCTGGACCGTTGGTGCTGAGGCATGAAGTGAATGTCTTTGAACTTATTTCATGAGTTGATTTGTATCGGGAAAACTTGGGTGTTAGAATGTTCGATCGGAAAGTTTAACATTTTCTATTTATCTGGAATGGGATACAATAATTGGAATTCACAAGAAGTTATGAGATAACTGAATGAATGTTATAAACATAGCAGTTTTGTCTCACTTGATCGGTTGCCACGGAATTTTGATGTGATCAAAAGTCCGTCGCAATCACGTAGCGTACGCGGATACTCGCCGGGTAAACTTAATAGACAGCCTCACCCCATAGCCTCGACCAAGTGACTGTAGGAGAACCCCGTCGCCGAAAGCATCCGTTCGGGTGCTCCCGGTAGCGGTGTTCCGTCTTGGTGCACTTCGTCGACGGTATCGGGGGTGCGACCGTCTACTGAAGTTTACGACGAGCATTCGATCAGGATGTCGGGAATCTTGTTGAATTGCCCGACTTGATATTGAAAAGTGTTTTCGATGATGAGACTAAAATGCAGGGTTTATAATTGTTAGGCATGCGATGTCTAAAGAATTCATTTGATTAGGCATGCGATGTCTAAAGAGATTGCGGATTCCAACTGTTGTAGTTTTACACTTTCTTTTCTGTGACCGTAAGTGTAATATGTGATATCGCCGGTTTCGTTGCTATATGTCAACGACAATTGGGATGCGCATATTTACTTACGTTGATGACATGTGATGTTATGTGTTGCTGGATATGTTATATTGGATCGTCGTGTTTGAATAGCCAGGTTTTTTTTTGTGAGATGAGTGTTTTTCATTTTCATTCATGTAAAAACTTGTATGTAATATTCTTTTTTTGGGGCACTCCCAGGTTGCGGAAGTTGTCACCTTTTGTATATTATTTACTTTTCCGCACTAGGATAGACCCAAGGAGGATGGCACAAGTAACCGGGTTCTGGAGTCCAGTGGGAGACCAACTCGAGGAGTCGAGTCCGGGTCTCCTAACTCTAGAATTGGTAGGGTTGCTTGCCGCTCTCGTAGGGGTCTAGGGGTGTGGGTTTGGCTATTCATCACGACCGTGGAATCCGTGTTTTATACTGGCTCGTATTGAAAACACGGACGTCCTAGTATATCCAATATTTCATATGTTTCTTCTGCTGCGATATCTGTGATGTGATCATGTGATGTTCTGTGATAGATACTGTATATAGTATATATGATATATTATATAGGCGTTACTTATGTTTTACACCCGCGCTAGCCCTGCCCCGCTCTGCCGTTAGTTACCTAACCTAACGGTGCACGAGGGGACATCGGGGCGAATGCGGATGGCATAAGTGTACGTCGTATTTATCTGTGATGTGTAGGTATATAAATGATGGGATTTCATTAATGTGATTAATGAAAATAAAAGAAACCTAAGATGTTGTAGAATCGAATTTCAAAATAAAACAGGTAGCTACAGTTCTTGCTTTGCACAGCGGTATATGTGATATATCCTGCACCTTATTCGATGAGGAAAGGACCGAGATCCCTTCACCGGGAGTGACTCCTTTAGCAATAACTGGCAGATGCTATACACTCGGTTTTTCTTTTGATTGCTTTTAAGAGTTTTTGCTTTGCACAGTGATATATGTGATATATCCCGCACCTCATTCGACGAGGAAAGGACCGACGATCCCTTCACCGGGAGTGACTCCTTTAGCAAAACTAGAAAAGCCTCAAAAACACTCCATTTTAAAATCATTTGATTCTTCAACGATATCAAGTTCATTACGCAATAGGTTTTTAGAAAAACCTGTCGTAGCCCTCCGTCATTTCAGATAAGTTGTATATTGTATTCGTGCTGCATTTGTTGGCTTTCGTCAAGGTGCAGTGTGCGGTAGCTATATGCTGCTTATCTGCTGCATACGATGCGATTGGATTAGGGTAGTCGTGCGGCTTTGTTGGCTTTCGTCAAGGGTCGTGCGGGTGGGTTTAATTCAATCAAGAAATGTACGGGTTGAACTTGACTAGCGGGCTATGGTTTGTTGGCTTTCGTCAAGGTCATAGCACGTTAGGGGCAAAATATTATCGGGAATTTCAAGTGTTGAAATTTGCAATGAGATTGCATACCTTCTATGAGATAGTTGGATCCCGATATCCGCTGCGAGTAAGAGTTACTCCTGGGAGAGTTTTGCATATTACAATTAGCCGATCAAGTAGGTGTCTAGAAAGGTATCAACGGGGTTACGCCTCTGGGAAAATGAGGTTTACTGTAATTAGGTTCGTGCGAAAGCACGGGGGACCTCCCTCAAAGTACCGACACTGGCCTGGCTGAAAGACTGGCGAACTTGTAGAGTGTAATTAATCCCGGCTAGTCTTTCCTTTTAAGGTTTGAAGGAAGATTTGATAAAAACAGTGGGAGCCATCCTGATTAGATAAAATATATAACCAATCTGATCTTGCAAGAGCGCACGCAGAGTGTTTTCTTCTCTCTCTCCTGGTAGCGACCATGTCACGCCTTAATCAAGATACTAATATGGATGTATTGACCGAACCCGCTTGTTATACTGAGCTGGGGAACGTTGGTCCCGCTCCAACTTATAATTGTTATAAGACAGAGCAGGAAATTGGGGAATACCAGAATTCCTATGCCGCCCAAACGAAGAAAGTGCATATGATGCATCTCCTTCGGGTGTGTTCATTATAAAGAACTGTTTCTCAGTATCCTCTGCATCCTGGGTATATGATACCGGATCAGGATCCCAGATATGTAATCTGTTACATAGGGCTACAAAAGGGTAGAGAACTGAGAACGGGTGATAAGTTTCATGAGGCAGAAAACGGGGCAAGAGTTGCAGCCAAGTCTGTTGGTCACTGTCACCCTGTATTACCAATACAATGATTCTGAACGAATGTTGTTAGATACCGAACCTGATATACAAAATCATATCAGTCTCTTTATTAGTAAAGAAATGATATAATTTTGTATTGATGGATAATGTTTTGAACATTTCCTATATCAAAAGTTGATCGGTTCAGGCACGTTATCTAAAAGCATTGATGTTCTAAATCAAACTACAGTTCTTTAATATACGGAACACACACAAGAGGAAGAGTTCAGAAATGAACGAATCCTTCTTGAGGTATTGTAGACTAGGTCATATCAATGCGACCCGACTAGCTGAAGTTACATAAAGATGCATATTTAAATGAGTTTGAATTTACATCTTGTGAAACTCGCCAGTCATGTCACAAAGATAAGATGACCACAGCTCCGTTTATTGGAAACAGAGAAAGAGTTAGTAAACTCTTGGGATGATACATGTTGATGTATGTAAGGTCCCCTGTCTACACATGCCAAGAACGGTTCCTTGTACTTCATTACATTCTCTGATGATTTTTCGAGATTCAGACCTATGTTCCTGTTGAAACACAAGTCCGAACCTTTTGAGATATTCACAGAATATAAGTTAGAAGTAGAGAACCAAATACGGGTAAAAGTATTATGTCCTATGATGAGATCAAGGAGGAGAATACTTGAGCACGAAATTCTTGGACTTTTCTAAAGGAGAATGAGATTCTCTCTCAGCATTACTCCTCCGTATACACCATAGCACGATGGTATATCGGGGTGGAGCAGTCACACCCTATATGATAAGGTGTGCTCTATGATGAGTACTACTGAGTTACCTATTTCCTTTTTAGGAGTTATGCACTTGAAAAGCTGCATACCTATTGGATAGGGTTCCAATCAAATCAGTTGCCTACCCCTTCATATGTGATATGGAAAGGGAAGAGCCCATCTCTTAAGTTAGTTAAGATTTGGGGTTGTCCGGCCTATGTCTAAAAGCAAAATCCGGACAAGCTCGAGGCAAAGTCTGTAATGTAGAACTGGAAAGGTTCCAGCTATACAAACTACAGCAGATGATTTGAAAGAACCAAAGGATTCAATAGTTACCAACGAACCTCAGCCTCTCCGCCGATCTAGTAAGGTTCCTCACCCGCATGAGAGATACTTCGGTTACTCTATGACAGTGGGAGCGAGGATTGCATCATAAGATGATGACCCAACTATTTTCGAGCTGGCCATAAGGAGTGGGACTCTGTAAGAATGGCTGGATGCTTAGCGATCTGAGATGGAATCCATGTACACCAACAAAGTATGGACTTTGGTTGCAATATCTGAAGGGTTAAATCCCCATCAGGAGCAAGTATATCTTGAGAAGATTACTTGGTGTAGATGGAAAAGTTGAGACTTTCAAAGCTAGACATGTTAAAGCTTTTCGTCATCGACCAGGCGTGGATAATGATGAAACCTTTTCAAGTGGCTATGCATAAGTCCATCCAGATCCTACTTGCCACGGCTACATACCATGACTACGATATCTGGCGGTTGGGTGCCATGACTGCTTTTCTAAATGATGTTTTAGAAGAGAACGTCTATAAGTACACAGCCAGAGGGCTTCGTAGACAGTGGGAGCAGCGGAAACGTGTACAAGATGCTTTATAGGATAAAGCAGACATCGCGGAGTTGGAACGTCTGTTTTGATGTAGTTGTCAAAAAGTTTGACTTCATCAAAATGGTAGATGAACCTTGTATATACAAAAAGGTAGTAGGGAGTATGGAAATGATCCTCGTAGAGTACGTGGATGACATACTCATGATAGGGAAGGAGTTTCCTATGCTACGCTCGGTCAATCTCCGCTTATCACAATGATCCTCCATATAGGATCAAAATGATACCTCTTAAATCCTGGGTTTTGGATCTATGAGATAGATCTAAATGGATGTTAGGATTCTCACTAGTTGTAGTGAGAAGGTATCAATCGACCCTGGGGAGAATCACTGGAATGGTTCCAGGGTGATAAAGACGACTGAATGTCAGTCACATGCATTGTCTTTACCCTCAGTAAAAGGACGGTATGTTGGAAGAGTTCCAAGCTAGATACCGTGGCATACTAGACGATAAAGGCTGGATACATCGCTATTTGAGATGCTACCAAAGAGGCAGTCTGGGTGTATATTAGTTCATGAGATGAACTTCGCTCCTCCCATTGTGTGACAATGGAGTTGTGGCTTATGCCAAGGAACACCCGTCCCATCAGTGATCCAGACATATTCTGAGGCAGCATCACCTGATCATGGAGATAGTTGATCTCCAGGGTGATCGAGGTTAGGAGAGTAGACTCAGAGGACAACACGGCGGATCCACTCACAAAGGCCTATTCCCAGAGAGAGACTTTTATGGGATGGTTGAGTATGAGATACTACAACCACTGCTATAGATAGCCCTAGTGCAAGTGGGAGATTGTTAGTTATATGTATGCCCTAGAGGCCATTGCTATACATAGGATGTATATTGCAGTGGATGCTGGGACATATATAGGGAGGACTTTCTTGCTCTACATGATAGTATGCTATCTGGTTGCTCTTTACCTTAACGTGTACACTGATTGTCTCTCTGTTACATGTTGGTAAAGCCCTTAGGATGTGTACTTGACTACCTGGACTATGATGCGGATCATACTAGTGGGGACATGGTAGTCCATAAGTACATCCTTCAAAGTCCCTAGTCGTGGGTGTATCGAGACGGGGCATCGATATACCAGAGTAGACTAGCATATACCTTCTCGACCCATACAGATGGGCGATGGATGATCCCATATCCATTGGTGTTTGACATCAGAGATGATATACGGGTGCTCAGTAGAGACTGGGTACACTGGACGGACTCACCGAGAACTCCCAGATGGTATTATACTTTACGTCAGATGGCAGTTCTCTGGTGACACTGGTAAAGAGTAGTCTGTTGACCCGAGATCGTCATAGAGTCTTGTGTGGTTCCCACTGTGCTTTGATTTCCACCTTACCACGTCCAAGAGGGCGTGCAAAACGGTGGTTTTTGGGTACAGTCCCGAATCACATGGAGGCAATGAGCGATAGGAGGGGATTCGTCTCTCTCGGTATAGGGGTTGATGTTGCGCAGTGTTCGATTGGCTATAACCGGAAATCCCTGGCCAGGGTTGCTGAGATTTACTGGTAAGTGTTACCAGTAGTTTCTCGAATTGTTATAGACCTCATATCGACACGACTTATCGAGCTATTGGGGTCTTACGTTTACCACCCCTAGGCGAGATATGCGACATATCAGACGATCAGACCGGACTGTACGGTAAGTGTTACTGGTTGGATTCACAGGAGTGTGAGCGGGCTTGCTCGTCGATCTTCTGATCGCTCAATACCCGGGTGGCCGTTACGTTTAGCAGACCGCTTGCGGCTTGTGGGTGTTTGATATGATCATCACCTGCTGCCGGCGTATTGACGAGTCTTTAGAGTCCTACACAGTGGTTTCCTGGCTCAAGCGAAACGAAATAGGAGCGCATATGAGATATGTGCGGGACCGAGAATAATGCATGTATGTGATACCGTATTCCATTCTCGCAATGGATGTATCGAATGGTTTTATGCGATATAACCTAGTTATCGAATCAAGGATTGATTCGGTAAGCCGATACATAGGATACTAGTCGGTTATATGCGATATGACCGGATCGTTAAATCAAGTGTTGATTTAATGATTTAATGTATAATTATATATTTGATATATTACTTTGCATTAACTAGTATTGGTTCACTTTAAATGGATTTTCTCACTTGATGTGCACATTGTATATGTGATATACTTTTTGTGCACTTGATTGTATCATGTTTGATGATACATGCTCTCTAGGGTTTGTGTAAAGATTAAACCATGGTTGTGTAATGGTTAGGGTTTTCTTTTTCATTTATTTATTTATTTCATTTTGGGTTTTATTTTGGAAAAGAAATGGCAAAAGAAAAGAAAATGGTTGCTAGTTTTGTTTTACATTGAAAGTTCATGAAGCTTTGACTAAGTGACCATTTTGTCTTCATGCTTAACCCTAACCATTCCATTTAACCATGATTTATTCTCTACACTTGACCATGGTTGCAACATGATAAGTATTCAATTTATTTTCTATTTTGAATTAACTTATCATAACATTATCTTCTTCTTCTTCTTCATCTTCAACATGAAGAAACCTTGGACCATCAATGGTGATTGATGAAAAAGAGTGAGAAATCCAATTCTAAAGTGAACCCACTTCCTATTTCTTCATCCTCTACCTCTTGCCAAGTAGTATAGGGTGTTCTCTTCACAAGTTTCATGACTTGGTGAAGTGGGAGCTTGATCTAGCGATGCCTCGACGTAGATCATCTTCGGCATCGACATCGACGACCTAGCCCGCCCATTTCTCCGACGAAGCCGACGCAAGAGTCCGGGATCCGATTTGGACAGCGGAGAGACATCATTGCGGAGCTATGGAGGTGGAGCACCGGATCAACAAAGGTTGTATTTCCGTTCTTGTAGTTAATTTGTTAACTAGTTTCTTTGTCGCCTAAAATTCTAGTTAACGATCCGTAGTCTAGGGTTTCTCGGCACCGTAAAATTTGAAATTGGCATGGTTGATGCCTTGTGAGACCTCTTGAGAGTGCCTAGGAACCCTACAGAAAGAGCCGAGATCCCTTCACCGGGAGTGACCTCTTTAGCAAAACTGGCAGATGCTACAACACTCGGTTTATATTTTGATTGCTTTTATAGTTTTTTACTTTGCATAGTGGTATTTGTGAAATATCCTGTACCTTATTCGATAAGGAAAGAGCCGAGATCCCTTCACCGGGAGTGACCTCTTTAGCAAAACTAGTAAAGGCCTCAAAAACACTCCTTTTTAAAATCACTCAATTCTACAACGATATCAAGTTTATTACGCAAAAGGTTTTCTTAAAAACCTGTCGTAGCCCTCCGTCATTTTAGATAAGTACTTCATAGTATTCATGCTATGTTTGTTGGCCTGCGTTAAGACGTAGTGTGCGGTAGCTATTTATGCTTATCTGCTAAAGCATATGATGCGATTGGGTTAGGGTAGTCGTGCGACTGTTGGCCTGCGTCAAGGGTCATGTGGGTGGGTTTAATTCAATCAAGAAATGCACGTGTTGAACTTGACTAGTGGACTATGGTTTGTTGGCCTACGTCAAGGTCATAGCCTGCTAGGGGCAAAATATATCGGGAGTTTCAAGTGTTGAAACTTGCAATGAGATTGCATACTTTCTATGAGATAGTTGGATCCTGATCCCGCTGCGAGCAAGAGTTACTCCTGGGAGAATTTTACACAAGACAATTAGCCGATCAAGTAGGTGTCTAGAAAGGTGTCAACGGGGTTACGCCCCTGGGAAAACGAGGTTTATTTTAATTAGGTTCGGGCGAAAGCACGGGGAACCTCCCTCAAAGTACCGACACTGGCCTGGCTGAAAGATTGGCGAAATTGTAGGGTGTAATTAATCCCGGCTAGTCTTTCCTTTTAGGGTTTGAAGGAAGATTTGATAAAAACGGTGGGAGCCATCCTGATTAGATAAAATAATAACCAATCTGATCTTGCAAGAGCATACGCTGAGTGTTTTCTTCTCTCTCTCTCCAAGTAGCGACCATGTCACGCCTTAATCAAGATAATAATATGATGTATTGACCGAACCCGCTTGTTATACTATGCTGGAGAACATTGGTACCGGTCCAACTTATAATTGTTATAAGACCGAGCAGGAAATAGGGGATTACCAGGATTCTCGTGCCGCCCAAACGAAGAAAGTGCATAAAGATGCATCTTCTTCGGGTGTGTCCATTACAGAGAACTGTTTCTCAGTATCCTTTACGTCCTGGGTATAAGATACCGGATCAGGATCCCACATATGTAATATGTTACATGGGCTATTGATAGGTAGAGAACTGAGAAAGGGTGATAAATTTCAAGAGTTGGAAACGATGCAATTGTTGCAGCCAAGATGTTGGCAGTTATCACCTGGTATTACCAAATACATTGATTCTGAACGAATGTTATTACATACCGAATCTGATATACAACATCATATCAGTCTCTTTATTTACTAAAGAAGAATATAATTTTGTATTGTTGGATAATGTTTTGAACATTTCCTATATCAAGAGTTGATCAGTTCAGGCACGTTATCTAAAAGCATATACTTTCTAAATCAAACTATAATTCTCAACGTACAGATTACACACAAGAGGAAGAGTTCAGAAATAAACAAATCCTTCTTGAGGCATTTTAAACTAGGTCATATCAATGCGACTCAACTAGCTAAGTTACATAAAGATGCATATTTAAATCAGTATGAATTTACATCTTATGAAACTTGCCAGTCATTTCACAAAGATAAAATGACCATAGCTTCGTTTACTGGAAACAGAGAAGGAGTTAGTGAACTCTTGGGATTGATACATGATGATGTATGTAGGTCCCCTGTCTACACATGCCAGGACTGGTTCTTTTTACTTCATTACATTCACTGATGATCTCTCAAGATTCACACATGTGTTCCTGTTGAAACAACCTTTTGAGAAATTCGAAGAATATAAGTTATAAGTAGAGAACCACAATAGGTTTAAGTATTATGTCCTTTGATGTGATCAGGGAGGAGAATACTTGAGCACGGAATTCCTGGACTATTCTAAAGGAGAATGAGATTCTCTCCCAGCATTACTCCTCTGTATACACCACAGCACGTCGGTGTATCGGGGCGGAGCAATCGCACCCTATGTGATAAGGTGTGCTCTATGATGAGTACTACTGAGTTGCCTATCTCCTTTTGGGGTTATGCACTTATGAAGATGCATACCTACTGAATTGGGTTCTAATCAAATCTGTGCCTACCACTCCATATGAGATATGGTATGGGAAGAGCCCATGTCTTAAGTGAGTTAAAATTTGGGGTTGTTCGGCCTATAACTAAAAGCAAAATCCAGACAAGCTCGAGGCAAGGTCAGTTCTGTGGAAGTTTGTTGGATATCACAAGCATTTGCAAGGGAATATCTTCTACCACACCGAGGAACAAAATGTGTTTTATTTCTCGGCATGCTACCTTTTTAGAAAAGGAATTTATTTTGGAAACAAATTTGTGGTCATGAGGTAGAACTGGAAGGAGTTCCAGCCATACAAACTACAACTGATGATTTGGTAGAACCGAAGGATTCAATAGTTCCCAACGAAACTCAGCCTCTCCGCCGATCTAGTAGGGTTCCTCATCCACTTGAGAAATACTACGGTATTCTCGGTGACAGTAGGAGCGAGGATTGCATCATAAGATGATGACCCAACTAGTTTCGAGCAGGCCATCAAGAGTAGGAACTCTGTGAGAATGGCTAGATGCTAAGCGATCTGAGATGGAATCCATATACACCAACAAAGTATGGACTTTGGTTGATTTATCTGAAGGGTTAAATCCCCATCAGGAGAAAGTATATCTTGAGAAGATTACTTGGTGTAGATGGAAAAGTTGAGACTTTCAAAGCTAGAATTATTGTAAAAGGTTCTCATCATTGACCAGGTGTGGTTTAAGATGAAACCTTTTCTCTGGTAGCTATGCTTAAGTCCATTCGGATCCTACTTGCCATTGCTACATACCATGACTACGATATCTGGCGGTTAGGTGTCATGACTGCTTTTCTAAGTAGTGATTTAGAAGAGAGCGTCTATAAGTACACAGCCAGAGGGTTTCGTAGACAGTGAGAGCAGCAGAAACGTGTTCAAGTTGCTTTATAGGTTAAAGCTGTAAGTCCACGTTGCCCACCCCGGTACTTGCGGGGAGGCGGAAAACGGAATAAAAATCAAATTTTTATCAACTTAGGCAACATGGACTAGACAAAGAAGGATCTTTGCTAAACAAAAACAAGCTAAAGCAAACTAGAAACTAGCTAAGTGCTAGAAAGGTTATACCTTGGGCTTTATGTCCTTCTCTCCTTGCTCCTTGGAGTGGTGGAAGGAGGTCACCTTAGTCGTCTTCTCACGTCGAAGAAAGATCCACCCGAAAGCCTCGACCTTTGGCTTCAACTCCAAGCTAGAAGTAACTAGGGTGCAAGAAGTGCTAATCCTTGAACCCTAGATGAGAGTAGAGATTATCAAGAAAGGGTTTTTCTCAAGCTCAAGTGTTTCTCAACACATGAGAGGGGAGAGCTTGAGGGAGAGGAAGAACAAGAGAGAGAAAGTGAATAATAGAATGAGAGAAAATATGAAGCATTCTCTCATATATGTGTGAATTATTGTAATTAGATAATTAGCTAGATAATTGTCATGGTTAATCAAGACATGACCATTATCATTTCATTTTTAATGCAATTTGCAAGGATCAAAGAGCATCTTCCAAATGAAATGATGATGGTCAAAGTGTCAACCTAGGTCAACAAGTCAAGGAGGTCAAATGGTCAACAACCATAACCATGCACAATTATATTAAACTAATATCAATTAACCATAATACACACATAAGCATTAGGGTTAATAAAATGACAATAGTCATTAACCCTAATCAAAGTCCTCTCCCTCTGTCTCAAGTAACTGTGCATACGCACCCGTATTCGTGATCCGAGGAACACGAATACAATGAGAAAAAACCAATCCCAAATCTATAGTAGGATCTGGCTTAAACCAAAGACCGCTAGTATAAGCTGTCCGGACAGCAAACGTGCACAAGTGCGCGGATGTGAAACGAACCCTGTCGCAAAACCATGCGACCTCTACTCATTTTGCCTAAAGGCGAATAGCTCTCTGTGTGGGACTCTGAAGACTCGACACTACGCTGGCAGTGGGTTTAACCACAGACCGCAAGCGGCACTAGCTGTACGTAACGGTCCCCAGGTAGATGTTGATAAGAAGACTGACGAGGTGAACCCCATCTGAACTCCTACTGAGCCTGTATGTGACAGTCTCCGTACAGTCCGGTCTGTTCGTCTGATACATCGCATGGCGGGCCTAGGGGGCAGTGAACGTCAGTCCCCTAATAGCGGTACAAGTCATGTCGGAGTGTAGCCCAGAACACCCTGAGATAACACTTGAAACCTACTAGTATATCTCGCTTGCCCTGGCCAGGGACTACTTGTGTAATGGCTCTCATGGACACAGCGCGATATCAACCCCCAATACCGGGAGAGACGAATCCTGTCTAACCGTCACTGCCTCCAAGTGCTTCGGGACTGCACCCAAAAACTACCTGTTTGCACGACTCCTTTGAGCCGTGGAAGGGTAGTAATCAAAGTGCAGTGGGAACACACTCGAGGCGAAGTGACAGTGTCAAGTCAACGGACTAAGCTGTACTCATGTCACCTGGGAACTGATAACTGACGATAGGTATAATACCAACCAACAGTTCCCGACGAGTCCTGTCCAGTGTACTCGTAACCTAACGAGCACCCGCATACTATCTCAAGTACGACGTACTGACGGCTGTGGGACAGACCGTCTCCCACGCTGGGATGAGAAGCGCATACGCTAGTCTACTCCGGAGTATCGATGCCCTGTCTCGATAGTCCAATGACTAGGGACCTGTATAAGGATGTGCTTATAGATCACCCAGCTCCCACGAGTGTGAGCGCCATCACAACGCTGGTAATCAAGCAAAGATCCTAAGGGCTCTACTAATATGTATATCAGCGATATGCTAAAAGAAACACATGCACATATTAAAGCAGAGACAAACCAAGTAGCATACTACCATTTCGAGCAAGATTGTATATACAACTGTGAATATCCCAAGCTTCCATCAAGTAATATACAAGCTAGTATGATACAGTAATGGCCTCTAGGGCATATACACTAACAATCTCCCACTTGCACTAAGGCCATGTACTGGCGTATCGAAGACCTATCATCTCGATCAGCCGCTCGAACTGAGTCTGGGGCAAGGCCTTGGTGAATGGATCTGCTGTGTTATCTTCTGAAGCAACCCTCCGAATCTCGATCTCCTGGCGATCCACGATCTCCCTGATCAGGTGATACCGCCTCAAGATGTGTCTAGATTTCTGATGGGACCTGGGTTCCTTCGCTAAAGCTATAGCCCCGTTGTTGTCGCAATACAGAGGTATTGGGTCAACAATGGACGGAACCACCTGAAGTTCTCTCAAGAACTTCCTCATCCAGACAGCTTCTTTTGCGGCATCAGATGCAGCGATGTATTCCGCTTCCATAGTCGAGTCAGCAACGGTTTCCTGTTTGGAGCTCTTCCAACACACCGCCCCTCCATTGAGGGTAAAGACAAAACCCGACATGGACTTGGAATCATCCTTGTCACTCTGGAAGCTGGAGTCAGCAAAGGCCTCAATCTGGAGGTCTTTTCCGCCATACACCAAGAATATCTCCTTAGTCCTTCTCAGGTACTTAAGAATGTTCTTTACTGCTATCCAATGTTTCTCCCCAGGGTTTGACTGATACCTGCTTACCACACTCAGTGCATAAGCCACATCCGGTCTGGTACACAACATTGCATACATTATAGAGCCTACCGCACAAGCGTAGGGTATAATAGACATGCGATCCCTCTCCAAATCAGTCTTGGGAGACATCTCTTTCGAGAGGGTGATCCCGTGACAAGCCGGTAGATTACCGCGCTTGGAATCTTCCATACTGAATCTCTTCAGTATGGTGTCGATGTACCTGGACTGCGAAAGTCCTAATATCCTCTTGGATCTGTCACGGTAGATCCGGATACCCAGAATGTATGAGGCATCACCCAGGTCTTTCATGGAGAACCTGTGTGACAAGAACCCCTTGACAGATTGTAGCATAGGAATATCATTTCCTATTAAGAGAATGTCATCCACGTATAAAACGAGGAATACTACAATTCTCGCTACAAATCTACAATAGATGCATGGTTCATTTGGATTTTTGATAAAGCCAAATTCTTTGACCGTCTCATCAAAACTGATGTTCCAACTCCGCGATGCCTGCTTTAGTCCATAAATGGACTTAAGCAACTTGCACACCTTTCCGCTGCTCCCACTCTAAATGAAACCCTCTGGCTGGTCCATATAGATACACTCCTCTAAATGTCCATTTAGAAAAGCTGTCTTTACGTCCATCTGCCAAATCTCATAATCGTGGAAGGCAGCAATGGCAAGAAGGATCCGAATGGATTTCAGCATAGCTACTGGAGAAAAGGTTTCGTCATAGTCCAAACCAGGTCGCTGACGAAAACCCTTTGCTACCAGTCTAGCTTTATAGGTCTCAACCTGTCCATCTACACCAATCTTCCTTTTGAAGATCCACTTGCATCCTACGGGTTTTACCCCATCTGGAGCAATATCCAACGTCCATACTTTGTTGGTGTACATGGACTCCATTTCGGTCCGCATTGCATCCAGCCATTTTACCGAGTCGACGCTCTGAATGGCTTGCTGGAAGCTAGTAGGCTCATCAAAGTCTATGATGCAATCCTCTCTATCCCCGTCAATGAGAAAACCGTAGTATCTCTCGGGCGGATGAGACTGCCTACTACTCCTGCGGAGTGGCGTGGGAATGTCCTGATCTTTCGAACCCTCTGGTTCTACTAAGCTTTCAGTAATAGCTCGTGGTTCTGGAATTTCTTCCAGTTCTATTGCGCTCCCACTTAATTCTTTTTCTATGAACTGGTGTTCTAGAAAGTGGGCATGGCGAGAAACAAACACCTTTTGTTCCTCTTCGCAATAGAAGAAATATCCCTTGGAGTTCTTTGGATATCCCACAAACTTGCACTGTACTGAGCGTGCCTCGAGCTTGTCCGCATGCTGCTTTTGTACAAAAGCTGGACATCCCCATGTCTTAATGTGATTAAGATAGGGTCTCTTCCCACACCACATCTGATATGGTGTAGTAGGCACAGTCTTAGTTGGAACTCGGTTCAAAAGGTATGCAGCTGATTCTAGCGCATATCCCCAGAGCGATCGCGGCAACTCAGCATTACTCATCATGGACCGTACCATATCCAATAGGGTTCGGTTCCGTCTCTCCGATACACCGTTATGTTGCGGAGTGTATGGAGGAGTAAGCTGAGAGAGAATTCCATTCTCTTTTAAGTATTGCAGGAACTCGGCACTCAAGTATTCACCACCTCGATCAGATCTCAGTGCCTTGATACTTTTGCCTGTTTGTTTTTCTACTTCATTCTTATATTCCTGGAATTTTTCAAAAGCCTCGGATTTATGTTTCATTAAGAAGACATAACCGTACCTTGAAAAGTCATCCGTAAAAGTAATGAAGTAAGAATAACCGCTTCGTGCATTTATAGACATTGGACCGCACACGTCGCTGTGTACGAGTCCCAAGAGCCCCCTCGCTCTTACTCCGTGTCCAGTGAACGGAGTCTTTGTCATCTTTCCCTTGAGACAGGATTGACAAGTTGCATACGATTGATATTTGAACGGATCCAAATATCCTTCTGTATGTAACTTAGTCAACCTTCTCTCATTGATGTGACCCAGTCTACAATGCCATAAGAAAGTTTTATTGATTTCTGGAGACTTTCTTTTGTGTGTATTCTGGACATTGAAAATCTGTGGCTGGTTTAATACGTATATACCGTTGTTCAATGTACCTGACCCAATCAAAACTTGATTAAGGTGAATGTTCACTACATTACTTACAAATGCAAATTCATAACCTTCTTTAGATAATAAAGATACAGAAATGATATTACAGGTTGCATTTAGTACATAATAACAACTACGTAAAACCAAAAAGTGTCCATCCGACAATCCCAGGTGATAGTCCCCCACGGCCTCAGCATCCATGCTAGCACCGTTTGCAACTCTGAGGGTCATGTCACTTGCCTTCAAAACTCTACGCTTTCTCAACGCCTGCAAAGAATTACAGATATGAGATCCTTATCCGGTATCCAATACCCAGGATGTAGAGTTTATTGATGGATAGTTTTCAATAACATACACACCTGAAGCTGAAGCTGCAACTTGCTTCAAATCCTGTGTTCTGGCCTTCCAAGCCTTGCAATCCTGTTTCCAGTGACCACTTTTGTGACAATAGAAGCATTCTTCCTTCCCCACCAGCTTTCCCGCTATCTTTGTTGCTTTTCCTTCTCCCTACGTATCCACTTTACCGACACCGCCTCTTGGTTTGGCGGAGGCTTTCTTCTTCTTACCCTTGGCTTTCGCCCTGGATCTAGAAGAGGAAGATCCTCCTACAAACAAAGTGGATGTCTCCCTACCCTTCTGTAGGGTGCCCTCAGCACTCCTCAACATGTTCAGAAATTCGGAAAGTTCAACCTCCTTTCCTTGCATGTTGAAGTTAAGGATAAACTGGGCGTAAGTGGAAGGAAGGGACTGGAGAATCAAATCAGTATAGAGTTCATTCTCCAACGTGGTCCCAAGGTCCGCGAGCTCCTCTATGTAGCCAATCATCTTAAGCACGTGTTCTGCTACCGATGATCCGACGGCCAACCTTGCCGAAAACAACTTCTTCGACACTTCGTATCTTGCGATACGAGACTGCTCTCCATACAGTTCTTTTGTATGAAGAAATATGGACTCTAGGTCCATATTCTCGTGCCTCCTCTGATGTTCGTTGTCCATCGAGGCTAGTACGAGGCATCTGGCCTTCGCACAATCTATTTCCCAGGTCTTGTAGATTTCCCTATCTACGACACTGGTTTTGGGACCTGGGACAGGGGGAGCTTTCGTGGTAAGGACATACCCCAACTTGTCGTAAGTGATTGCCATCTTGACATTCCTGAGCCAATCTTTGTAGTTTGGCCCTGTCAATATGTTTTTATCTAGTAATAACTTAAGTCCGGTCATGTTGAATGGTCGCTGCAATTAGGAGAGAGAAAAGAAACACTTTAGCATGATGCTCTTGCAAGTTTAGAGTGGTTTTTAGTTTGTCTAAATTGGATGGCTCCCACTGTCTCTCGAATCCCTTCTCAAACCGTAAAGAAAGGATTAGTCAGGATCAATCTCACCGTACAATACTTGCTTAACCGTTCAGCCAGGCCAGTGTCGGTTCTTCGAGGGAGGTTTTCCAACGCTTTCGCGAAGTTCCTTAATTAAGTAACCTCTTTTCCCTGTGGGCGTAGCCCCGCTAACACCTTTCTAGACACCTACTAAGTTTATAGCATTGATCGTTAAGTGAGAGTTTTTCCGAGGAGTAGCATATACTCACAGTAGGATCGGGATCCAAATATCATCGCGTGATAAAACCGAAGGAATCCTACCAGAATTATCACACTCCAAATGGTATGCAGCGCTAGCAAGTTTCAGTACTTATGAAACTCCCGATGTGGATTTTTACCCCATGCTCTTATGACCTTGACTTTGGCCAAAATATCATAAGTCACATGTCAAGTTCTACCCGTCATTCTCCTGGTTAATTTGGACCCACCCGTACCTACCCTTGACTTTGGCCAAAATGGCAGCACCACTGTCCCAAACCAACGCATCTATCTATGCTGCACATGAATACCCAATAGCTACCAATCACTATGCCTTGACTTTGGCCAAAATACATAGCTTGAATACTTTTTGACCGTTCATGTGGAATGACGGAGGGCTACGAATGGTTTTGGCGAAACCGTGAACGTAGTGAACTTGATATAATCGATGGAACGAGGTAGCTTTTAAAAGGAGTGGTTCAAGCTCCGCGTTTAAAAGTTTAGTTTTGAAAAGAACCGAGTGGTTTTCAAAGTGTTCCAATCGACTTTTACTTGGTTTATTTTCTTACATTAGTTCTTTTAATGCGTCCCATCATTTAATCCTACCATTGCAGAAAACAACCAAAATATGACGTACGCTTATGCCATTCGCATATGCCACGGGGCCCTGTCATCACCCGTTAGGTTACTTAACTAACGACAGAGCGGGGGCCGGGCTAGCGCAGCTGTAAAACATAAGCAACGCCTAAATAGTTATCATATATAAATATATAGCAATGATAGACATTACTGATCACAGATGAATACATTGGATATACTAGGAATCCGCAATCCGTTCGAGCCTGCAACGAAAAGCGGATTACACGGTCGCGGTGAATAGCCAATACCCCACCCAAGACCCCTACGGGTGCGGCAAACTACCCGCCAAGTACCCGAAGCGAAGCAACCTCCCTCACCACCGTGAGTAGGCCACTTGGCACTTCGTGATACCCGGTAGTTTGTGCACCCCCTCCATGGGTCTATCCTAGGAGCAAAAACAGTAAAAAGAATTATACAATGACGGCTACAACCCCGACCCGGTTGTGCGGCCATACAAATAATATTATTACATCAATTTACATATTACAATGAATGAAAGAAAAAGCAACACTCATCTCATATCCATCCCGGCTATTCATCCGCGACAATCCAACCCATTCATATACACATACCATCATCAATCACATATCACAGATATGTATAACCCCGACTAATCGACATATAACGATTAGCCGACGTTCAATACATATAAACATCACAGATATAACCTTTTAGTCAAAGTGTATTGAAGTTCGGAAAAAATACGGATTTATAGGCCCCCCAAAACAAATTTCTATTCTGGAAAACCTGGGCACATATAAACCATCTTAAAAATCCTAAAACCAAGCCAGAAATACACTGCACCAAACTCGACCCAGTGAAGAGCCAAGACGGCCGCGGTTGCGCGGCAATAGCTTGCTATTGCCGCGGAACCGCGGCTCTTTGGTCGAATCACTGGATCGTTTTTGGTAGCTTTCTTCACAAAACCCTGAGATGATTTTTGGAGTATAATTTATTTTATTTTGGACAGAAAAAAAATTAACAGAAACTTAGGGTTTTGAAAACTCGGTTTTTCGATTTTTCCGATTCGAACTTCGATACACTCTACTACCTAGCTAGTTTATGTTTAGTTAGGCTCTGATACCACTGTAAGTCCACGTTGCCCATCCCGGTACTTGCGGGGAGGCGGAAAACGGAATAAAAATCAAATTTTTATCAACTTAGGCAACATGGACTAGACAAAGAAGGATCTTTGCTAAACAAAAACAAGCTAAAGCTAACTAGAAACTAGCTAAGTGCTAGAAAGGTTATACCTTGGGCTTTATGTCCTTCTCTCCTTGCTCCTTGGAGTGGTGGAAGGAGGTCACCTTAGTCGTCTTCTCACGTCGAAGAAAGATCCACCCGAAAGCCTCGACCTTTGGCTTCAACTCCAAGCTAGAAGTAACTAGGGTGCAAGAAGTGCTAATCCTTGAACCCTAGATGAGAGTAGAGATTATCAAGAAAGGGTTTTTCTCAAGCTCAAGTGTTTCTCAACACATGAGAGGGGAGAGCTTGAGGGAGAGGAAGAACAAGAGAGAGAAAGTGAATAATAGAATGAGAGAAAATATGAAGCATTCTCTCATATATGTGTGAATTATTGTAATTAGATAATTAGCTAGATAATTGTCATGGTTAATCAAGACATGACCATTATCATTTCATTTTTAATGCAATTTGCAAGGATCAAAGAGCATCTTCCAAATGAAATGATGATGGTCAAAGTGTCAACCTAGGTCAACAAGTCAAGGAGGTCAAATGGTCAACAACCATAACCATGCACAATTATATTAAACTAATATCAATTAACCATAATACACACATAAGCATTAGGGTTAATAAAATGACAATAGTCATTAACCCTAATCAAAGTCCTCTCCCTCTATCTCAAGTAACTGTGCATACGCACCCGTATTCGTGATCCGAGGAACACGAATACAATGAGAAAAAACCAATCCCAAATCTATACTAGGATCTGGCTTAAACCAAAGCCCGCTAGTATAAGCTGTCCGGACAGCAAACGTGCACAAGTGCGCGGATGTGAAACGAACCCTGTCGCAAAACCATGCGATCTCTACTCATTTTGCCTAAAGGCGAATAGCTCTCTGTGTGGGACTCTAAAGACTTGACACTACGCTGGCAGTGGGTTTAACCACAGACCGCAAGCGGCACTAGCTGTACGTAACGGTCCCCAGGTAGATGTCAATAAGAAGACTGACGAGGTGAACCCCATCTGAACTCCTACTGAGCCTGTATGTGACAGTCTCCGTACAGTCCGGTCTATTCGTCTGATATATCGCATGGCGGGCCTAAGGGGGCGGTGAACGTCAGTCCCCTAATAGCGGTACAAGTCGTGTCGGAGTGTAGCCCAGAACACCCTGAGATAACACTTGAAACCTACCAGTATATCTCGCTTGCCCTGGCCAGGGACTACTCGTGTAATGGCTCTCCTGGACACAGCGCGATGTCAACCCCCAATACCGGGAGAGACGAATCCTGTCTAACCGTCACTGCCTCCAAGTGCTTCGGGACTGCACCCAAAAACTACCTGTTTGCACGACTCCTTTGAGCCATGGTAGGGTAGTAATCAAAGTGCAGTGGGAACACTCTCGAGGCGAAGTGACAGTGTCAAGTCAACGGACTAAGCTGTACTCATGTCACCTGGGAACTGAAAACTGACGATAGGTATAATACCAACCAACTGTTCCCGACGAGTCCTGTCTGTAAGTGCACGGCGGCGCCCCGGCCGTCAATCCGACGGCCAAATGCGGAAGCGGTGATAAACTTTAAATTTTCTTGAACTGGCAAACCGCCGCGCACTAATACCCGGATCGAACCATTAATTAGTCCTAGCTAACTATAAGATGGGAAAGAGATATACCGACGATCCAAGTCCTCCGGTCTTCTCGTCATCGTCCCGATCTCCTGCGGAAGCTCCGGTCTCCACCTCGACGCCGGAAGTGCACCACATCGCCTACTTGTTTTACGGGCTCCCACCTCAATGCCGAGGCAACTCGGGCACGAAGCTGGCTAGTCGACGTGCCCAAGATTCGCTGTAGAATGTGTAGTGAAGAAGTCTCATTTGGGGTTGTAGGAATTGCCTTTTTGGTGGAGGGATGAACTATGGAGTTTTTGAGATGGAACTTGTGGGATTTTTGCAACATAAAATGAGCCAAAAACCCACCCTCAAAATTTTGGACAGCCCCACCAAGAGAGTGGCCGTCCATGGCTTGGTGAGAGGAGAGAATGGAGTGAGTGCTCAAATGAAAGAGGATAGCCACAACCATAATGCAAGGGAGAGAGAGAAAGGTCATGATATCAAGAGATGATTACAAACCCAAACCCACACTCCACCAACAATCATCAACAACCATGATTGTCAACAAAGTCAAGCCATCATGATAGCTAGAAGTCAAGGTCAATGAGAGACTATCATGATACAACAATAAGCAAAGACCCCCTCCACAAATACTTATTTGCAACAATGCAAATTAGCCCTCCTCCACCAATCTTCGGCCAATGAACGATACAAAGGAAATCGGCCGAAACGAAAAGCAAACTGGCAACTCCATAAAACTGGTCCCGTAATAAATTACAGGAAAACCCCGATACTGTGCATACACACCCGCATTTGTATTTCGACCGAAATACAAATGCAATGAGACAAAATTCACACTGTACTATACTAGGATCGGGCTTAAACCAAAGCCGGCTAGTAATATCCGTTCAATCCTGATCCGTGCAATACCGCACGTATCTGATCGAACCCTGCCATATATCCATACGGCCTATAGTACAAACTGTCCGATCTTGATCCGTGCAATACCGCACGTATCTGATCGGACCTTGCCATATCTCAATACGGCCTCTACAACCTTTCGCCCGAAAGCTGAGTAACTGAATGTGGGGGACTCTAAAGACTCGTCAACACCTTGGTTGTGGATTTAACCACTAGCACGTCAGAGGTATAAGCCAATACGTAACGGGTTACCAGGTATTGACTAAAAGGGATGTCTGTGAGCGAATTCAGCCTGACAACCCTACTGAGCCTGTCAGTGACAATATCCGTACAGTCCGGTCCGTTCGTCTATGAGTATCGCATGGCGGGCCTAGGGGGTTGGTAAAAGTCAGACCCCCAAAAGCGGTACAAGTCGTGTCGGAGTGTAGCCCAGAACACCCTGAGATATTACTGGAATACCTACCAGTAAATCTCCTTGCCTCGGCCGAGGGCTTCGTGTAATGGCTCTCCTAGACACAGCACGACCTCACCCCCAATACCGGGAGAGACGAACCCCTGAAGATATGCTCACTGCCTCCATGTGGCTCGGGACTATACCCAACTAAAACCTGTTTGCACGACTCCTTTGAGCCGTGGTAGGGTAGTAATCAAAGTACAGTGGGAACTCACACGAGACAAATGACGATCCCCAGGTCGATGAACTAACCTGCACACATGTCACCAGGGAACTGCCATCTGACGTCTGGTATATGACCAACTAGCATGTTCCCGGCGAGTCCTGTCCGGTGTACTCATAACCCAATGAGCACCTGTATACATCTTAGGTGATCCAACTGACACCAGTGGCTTGTGAGACCGGCCACCGCCCCTCGTCGGGGTCTCGACTGTATACACTAGTCTACTCTGGAGTATCGATGCCCTGTCTCGAAACTCGCACGACTAGGGACCTTTTAAGGATATGCTTATAGACCCCAGCTCCCACTTATATGATCGCCCTCATACTGCTGGTGGTCAAGCAAGAATCCTAGGGGCTCTACCAACGTGTAATAGCGACTTGTCAGGTCACTTAAAGCAGTACACGATGATAAAGGTAAACCAGATAGCATACTATCATCTCGAGTAAGACTGTCCTACCGGGATAGGTCCTCCATCAATCATTGCAATCACGCACCTGTGACCTAATAATTGACTCTGAGGGCACAATCTCCAACAATCTCCCACTTGCACTCAAGGCTAATTATTGCGATGTCGCATACTCACAGCCCGTGTGATACCGAACACCCAACTCCTATACTAGTCAGTCCCACAAAGCTCGCTTGCGGAACTATTGCGTTCGAGGAATAGCCTCAGTGAGTGGATCCGCTTAGTTGTTTCTTTCTATGTCTCTCTATATCTCAAGTTCGCGGAGAAAACCCATCTCCCGAAATGAGCAATACCTGTCTTAGAATGTGTCTGGATGTCTGATGGGACATAGCTCATAAATGAACTCCAAATCCAAACTTCTTAGACTGTATCGTCAACTGAACTTAATCAGTATCCTGCGCCATGCCTCCCTCAGTATTGCCTTAGACCAACTGTCCAAAATACTGCCCCTCGTCAGAAGGAAAACTATAACTCTGACAACCTCCCTGTCGTCCAGGTCACCTTGGAAGCTTGGAATGATAACTGTTTCCCGAATGAGGCTGTCGTTATCATATCCCTAGAACATCCACTTATGTTCTAAAACTGCTTCCGACTGTTTCTCCAGGATTGGATCAATGTCAACTTATTGCATCTAGTGCAAGAACAACATCTGGTGTGGTACTTGACATCTCATGATTGACTCAATTGCCTGAGCAAGTGATCTGCCAATCATGCACGTCCCTCTCCCCTTTAGTCTGTAAGACACCTTTAGAGAGGGCGACTCCGTCGCCTGCAGGTACACTACCATGCCAGGAGTCGTTCATCCTAAATACTCATAGAATGCTGTCTAAGTACCCAGATTGGGAAACCACCCAAATCTAGATCTAAAACCATAGATCTAGTAACCAGTATGTCTGATATAAAATCCATTTCCTTTTGTGGAGAAACCACTGTGTGACGACCAAAGTATAACCGACTGTAGTATAGGAGTTTCTTTTCCTACTCTGTGTATGTCATCCAGATACCAGGACATCACACCCTACTACCTTCTCAACAGATCCATCCCCTATTCTGATGAAGTCAAACCTATGACTGTCACGTCAGAAATAGATGATCTATCTCCGCTATTGGTGCTTCAGTCTATAAATAGACATAAGCTACCTGTCTACCAATGCTTCCGCTGCTCCCACTGACTACGACAACCCTCTGGCAGAGTCATATAGACTTACACTTCTAAAACTAGTTTTAGAACGACGCTATACTCATCCTCCCGCCGGGTCTCGCAGCCTGGAACAACAGCAATGGTAATTGTGGGTAAACAAGAACTTCCCTGTCACCGTCCTTGAGGCTACCGGAGTACCTCTCGGGTGCCTGAAGTTACCCACCTTATCTGCGGAGTGGCCAATGGAATGTCAAACCAGATTGAATCTTTAGGTTCCTTATCAAATCTTCAGTAAACGTTTGTGGTTCTGGAATCACTTCCAGTTCTACCATACTCCCACTACTGTTTTTCTGAAAAAATCCATTTTTAATAAAACCGTGGCGAGTCTAGAACAATATTGCTATTGTTCATCCAGATGGTAGAAAGTAAACCCTCGTCATAGCCTGGGTCAACCCACAAACAGCCATTACAGAAACGTGCCTTGAGTTGTCCAGAGTCTGGTTTTAATCATAAGCCGGACAACTCCCCATACCTTAACATCGTTAAGATACGAACTGTTCTATATCCCATATAGGACCAGAGGCACTGATTTAATTGAACCAGATTCAAATCATGCAACTGTCTCCAGCGCATGTCAACTAAATGGAAGGAGGCCGATCAGCGTTACTCAACTTAGGAATGCTTCCAATTATGAGTAACCTGAAAAAGAAGCAAGTTCTCTTAGTCATTACTATCAACTTAATACCATACACAAGTATCTACATCTTCGATCTCTTTGAAGAATCCCGATACTTGCTACACCTGGTTCTCTACTCTATTCAAATACCTATAACTTCTCAAAATTCGGACCCTGTGTTTCCGCGAAACACTTGTCTAAAACTAGAGAAGTCATAAGTAAACCGAATATAGTACGAGGACCATCCCCTCTGTCCTGATGGACGCTGGACAACATACAATACTCTGTATAAGTCCCTTGAGTCTGATAACTCATTCACTGCGTGTCGTAGATTGAAAACTGTACTTATGGTTAAGAAGAATTACACCGCTGTTTAATGCTCCTTACCTAACCATGCACTGATATAGGTAAATGTCATCGACATAATATCAAAAAGGTATATCTCACTCTATAAAAATAGACGTACAGATATATCAATTTGAAATTGGTGCATAACAGCGGATATTCAAAACCAAATATTTGCCGACCGGCAAACAGCCCAGGTGATTTCCTCAAATATCACCGATTACAACGAATCCCGATATAATGAGGATGATCACCCAATTCCCAATAACTTACTCCCACTCATCATCTGTAAAACCATACAGATGTGAGAATCGTACCTGGTAAATACATACCCTGGAGTAAGGACTAATTGGGAAATCAGTTTTCCTTTAACAGTACACAGTGAAACTGAAACATTGAAATGTTTCGATGGGGTATCCCGGTATTCCTAGTAATGCCTCTTCCAGATTCACGACTGTAACCGTATAATTCTTTGCCACCTCTCCAAATCCCTTCATATGTCTTTAGTCTTTACCTTCTGCACACCCCTTTAGGCCAAATGGTTTTCTTCCTTCCCTACCGTTTGGCACCAGCCTATGGTTTGGAAGAAGACTATCCAATAAGCATAATGGGTGTATTGTCCCAATCCTAGGAACACTCGCAATGAGAGAGGGTGAAGATAAAAGACAACCGAATAAACCTTATTCCTATTTCTCCTGAACCAGAATCCATCCCCGAACTGGAACAAGTTCCTTTCGAGTTCGTATATAACCATACGATGGAGTATCCAATAAACTGTGGATCTTCGTAGTGATACGGAGTGTTCTGGAGAAATACAAAGGTGATTTGGGAGTGGTAACGAAATACCTGGTTTGGTCGTGAATATCTGTTGCAATTTACTTTGCCCTCTTACTAATCCCTTGCTTTGTCTGAACTCAATACCTTCCGTACACCATCGTTAGGCTAATTGGTTTTCTTCATTCCCTACCGGTCGGCACCAGCCTAAGGTTTGGAAGAAGACTATCCAATTTGCGTAATAGGTGTACTATCTCCTAAACCAAGGAGTACTCGCAACCTGAGAGAAGGTAAAAGGAAAAGACAACTGAATAATCCTATCCGTTTTCTCCAGAACCTGAAACCATCCTCGAATAAATTCCTTCGAGTTCGTATCTAACCATACGATGGTTTTGTCCAATGGAAGTGGACGTTCGTAGTAATACGGGGTGTCCTGGAGAAAAGGGTAAAAGTAGGAGTGGCAATGAGGTTTGCAACTCTGACAATCCAAAAGCCAGTGTTAAGAAGGTTCGGTAAACTTGGTCTCTGAGTCAAAGTCTTAGGGTCGGGTCAATGGTCGCTGCCAAAGAGAGAGAGAAAAGAAACACTCAGCGTGCACTCTAACCTAGATCAGAATGGTTACCAATTTATCTAATCTGGAATCCTCCCACTGTACCGTCAAATTCTCCTCCAAACCTGAAAGAAGAATTAGTCGGGATCACCCGAGGAGTATACCAACTCATCAGTGGGAATCGGGATCCAACTATCATCGCATGATAACGTGACGGAATCCGCTCACGTCATCACACTCCAGAAGGTATGCGCATATCTGGCAAGTTTCAGTTCTTTTGAAACTCCCGATGTGATTTCTGCCCCATGCTCTTATGACCTTGACTTTGGCCAACAAATCATAAGTCACATGTCAAGTTCTACCCGTCATTCTCCAGGTTGATTCGAATCCACCCGCACAAGCCCTTGACTTTGGCCAACAAGGCTATACGACTGTTCCAAACCAACGCATCTATCTATGCTGCATATGAATAACCAACAGCTACCAAACACTGTGCCTTGACTTTGGCCAACAAACACAGCTTGAATACTATTGACTACCCATATGAAACGACAGAGGGCTACGAATGGTTTCTGGCGAAAACCTTTAACGTAATGAACTTGATATCGTTGAAGGAACGGATAGCTTTTTTTAAAAATATAGTGACGAAAACCGTTGCTAAAGAGGTCACTCCCGGTGAAGGGATCTCGGCTCTTTCCCCGTAGAATGGGGTGCAGGATATTCCAAATGAATACCGCGATGCAAAGCAAAAGTAATCGGCTATAGTGAAGTTAATGCCCTGACGCAAACTTTTGTCCAAGGGGTCACTCCCGGTGAAGGGATCTCGGCCCTTGCCTCGTCGACTGAGGAGCAGGATATTCCATCTGAATACCACGATGCAAAACAAAAGTGAACGTCCTTGCAATAACAGCTTTTTGAAAAGTGTTCCAACAACATCAGATTAGGTTTGTTTTTAACTTGCATTGATCCGAATCAACGCAGTCCCATCAATTGATCACACCACAAAGAACGAAAATATACTGATGTACGTATATGCCATCCGCATTCGCCACTGGGTCCCGTCATTACCCGTTAGGTTAGCTAACTAAAGACAGAGCGGGGACTGGACTAGCGCGGATGTAAAACATATACAACATCTACTAATATATATACCAATATATTATATTTCGCTCAAGGCGTGAATAAAAAATGCAACATCACAGAAATGTACAGCATCACAGAAACAATACAGATATCTGGGATCCCCGGGTTTCACAGAGCCGCTAAAACCCGACGTTCCCCTGGTCGAGTGGATAGCCTGTGCAATGAGAACCTAGACCCCTACGGGCGCGGCAAGTCACCCGCCAAAATCTGAAGTGAGGCAGCCCCCTTCAGCGCCGTGAATGGACCACCCAGCACTTCACGGAATCCGGTAACTTGGGCACCCCTCCTGGGTCAACCTGTACCCCCTACGAGTGCGGCGAATAGCCCGCCAATCCTAGAGTGAAGCCCCTTCCCTCTCAATGCCATGAGATGCTGGCTTGTTGCCCTCTAGAACCCGGCTATCCGTGCACCCCTCCGCGGGGCAATCCTAGTACAGAAAGTAAAATATACATACAACGGGTACATCGACCGCAACCAGGTCGTGCCCCAAAATAATAATACAAACAGGCAGTGACGGCAGTCCACATGTCGGACGCTCGCCCCGCAATATCAAATGTACATAATACAACCACAACTGTACTAGCATTGCATCCAGGCTATCCCCCACGACCGATCCGCAACATCACAGCAAAAACAGAACATCAACGTGAAAGTCACGTTCGCAAATCCGTCTAACCGGGCTATAGCAGTTAGACCGGACTTACCGATCAAGTGACATTCACGGTCGCAGATATAATGTAAATACTGTGAAATAATGTGTTTTAAATATCCGATCGATCAAACTTTAACAAGTGGGCCCCCAAGTACTACTGTAGCACATCAAGAAATTCTGGGCCCAATTTTAATATTCCAAAACCCCAATTTTAACCCTAGAAAGATACTGTAGAAATTTGGTGCAGCGACCCCAAAATAGTGCGGCGGAACCGCGGCCCAAAGGGGTGTTTGGCCGCGGTTCCGCGCTCCTACAGTGGATTTGGCGCATCGAATTTTCACAGAACTCTTGTATTTTCTAGTAGATCACTTTTCTGTAACCTGAAAAATTTTTCGACACCAAAAAATTTCAACAGAAAACTGATGTGAACAAAAATATAGTTTTTGGAATTTTGGTCGATCGGAAATGCAAAACACATTAAACAAAGCTGGACTAAGTTAATGGCGAGGCTCTGATACCACTGTAAGTGCACGGCGGTGCCCCGGCCGTCAATCCGACGGCCAAATGCGGAAGCGGTGATAAACTTTAAATTTTCTTGAACTGGCAAACCGCCGCGCACTAATACCCGGATCGAACCATTAATTAGTCCTAGCTAACTATAAGATAGGAAAGAGATATACCGACGATCCAAGTCCTCCGGTCTTCTCGTCATCGTCCCGATCTCCTGCGGAAGCTCCGGTCTCCACCTCGACGCCGGAAGTGCACCACATCGCCTACTTCTTTTACGGGCTCCCACCTCAATGCCGAGGCAACTCGGGCACGAAGCTGGCTAGTCGACGTGCCCAAGATTCGCTGTAGAATGTGTAGTGAAGAAGTCTCATTTGGGGTTGTAGGAATTGCCTTTTTGGTGGAGGGATGAACTATGGAGTGTTTGAGATGGAACTTGTGGGATTTTTGCAACATAAAATGAGCCAAAAACCCACCCTCAAAATTTTGGACAGCCCCACCAAGAGAGTGGCCGGCCATGGCTTGGTGAGAGGAGAGAATGGAGTGAGTGCTCAAATGAAAGAGGATAGCCACAACCATAATGCAAGGGAGAGAGAGAAAGGTCATGATATCAAGAGATGATTACAAACCCAAACCCACACTCCACCAACAATCATCAACAACCATGATTGTCAACAAAGTCAAGCCATTATGATAGCTAGAAGTCAAGGTCAATGAGAGACTATCATGATACAACAATAAGCAAAGACCCCCTCCACAAATACTTATTTGCAACAATGCAAATAAGCCCTCCTCCACCAATCTTCGGCCAATGAACGATACAAAGGAAATCGGCCGAAACGAAAAGCAAACTGGCAACTCCATAAAACTGGTCCCGTAATAAATTACAGGAAAACCCCGATACTGTGCATACACACCCGCATTTGTATTTCGACCGAAATACAAATGCAATGAGACAAAATTCACACTGTACTATACTAGGATCGGGCTTAAACCAAAGCCGGCTAGTAATATCCGTTCAATCCTGATCCGTGCAATACCGCACGTATCTGATCGAACCCTGCCATATATCCATACGGCCTATAGTACAAACTGTACGATCCTGATCCGTGCAATACCGCACGTATCTGATCGGACCTTTCCATATCTCCATACGGCCTCTACAACCTTTCGCCCGAAAGCTGAGTAACTGAATGTGGGGGACTCTAAAGACTCGTCAACACCTTGGTTGTGGATTTAACCACTAGCACGTCAGAGGTATAAGCCAATACGTAACGGGTTACCAGGTATTGACTAAAAGGGATGTCTGTGAGCGAACTCAGCCTGACAACCCTACTGAGCCTGTCAGTGACAATATCCGTACAGTCTGGTCCGTTCGTCTATGAGTATCGCATGGCGGGCCTAGGGGGTTGGTAAAAGTCAGACCCCCAAAAGCGGTACAAGTCGTGTCGGAGTGTAGCCCAGAACACCCTGAGATACTACTGGAATACCTACCAGTAAATCTCCTTGCCTCGGCCGAGGGCTTCGTGTAATGGCTCTCCTAGACACAGCACGACCTCACCCCCAATACCGGGAGAGACGAACCCCTGAAGATACGCTCACTGCCTCCATGTGGCTCGGGACTGTACCCAACTAAAACCTGTTTGCACGACTCCTTTGAGCCGTGGTAGGGTAGTAATCAAAGTACAGTGGGAACTCACACAAGACAAATGACGATCCCCAGGTCGATGAATTAACCTGCACACATGTCACCAGAGAACTGCCATCTGACGTCTGGTATATGACCAACTAGCATGTTCCCGGCGAGTCCTGTCCGGTGTACTCGTAACCCAATGAGCACCTGTATACATCTTAGGTGATCCAACTGACACCAGTGGCTTGTGAGACCGGCCACCGCCCCTCGTCGGGGTCTCGACTGTATACACTAGTCTACTCTGGAGTATCGATGCCCTGTCTCGAAACTCGCACGACTAGGGACCTTTTAAGGATATGCTTATAGACCCCAGCTCGCACTTATATGATCGCCCTCATACTGCTGGTGGTCAAGAAAGAATCCTAGGGGCTCTACCAACGTGTAATAGCGACTTGTCAGGTCACTTAAAGCAGTACACGATGATAAAGGTAAACCAGATAGCATACTATCATCTCGAGTAAGACTGTCCTACCGGGATAGGTCCTCCATCAATCATTGCAATCACGTACCTGTGACCTAATAATTGACTCTGAGGGCACAATCTCCAACACTGTCCAGTGTACTCGTAACCTAACGAGCACCTGCATACTGTCTCAAGTACGACGTACTGACGGCTGTGGGACAGACTGTCTCCCACGCTGGGATGAGAAGCGCATACGCTAGTCTACTCCGGAGTATCGATGCCCTGTCTCGATAGTCCAACGACTAGGGACCTATATAAGGATGTGCTTATAGATCACCCAGCTCCCACGAGTGTGAGCGCCATCACAACGCTGGTAATCAAGCAAAGATCCTAAGGGCTCTACTAATATGTATATCAGCGATATGCTAAAAGAAACACATGCACATATTAAAGCAGAGACAAACCAAGTAGCATACTACCATTTCGAGCAAGATTGTATATACAACTGTGAATATCCCAAGCTTCCATCAAGTAATATACAAGCTAGTATGATACAGTAATGGCCTCTAGGGCATATACACTAACAAAAGCAGGCATCGCGGAGTTGGAACATCTGTTTTGATATGGTAGTCAAAGAGTTTGACTTCATCAAAATGGTAGATGAACCTTGTATATACAAAAATGTAGTAGAGAGTAAGGTGGTCTTCCTCGTATTGTACGTGGATGACATACTCTTGACAGGAAAGGAGTTTCATATGCTACGCTCTGTCAATCTCCTCTTATCATAAGGATTCTCCTTATAGGATCAAGGTTATACCACCTAAATCCTGGGTTTTGGATTTATAAGATAGATCTAAGTGGATATTAGGATTCTCACTAGGTGTAGTGAGATGGTATCAATCGATCCTGGGGAGAATCACTGGATAAATTCCAGGGTGGTAAGGTCAACTGAATGTCAGTCACAGGCATTGTTTTTACGCTCAGTGGAGGGACGGTATGTTGGAAGAGTTCCAAGCCAGATACCGTGACAAACTAGACGATAAAGGCTGGATACAGCACTACCAAAGATGCTACCAAGAGGAAGTCTGGGTGTATATTAGTTCATAAGATGAACTTCGTTCCTACCATTGTGTGACAATGGAGCTGTGGCTTATGCCTAGGAACCCCCGTCCCATTAGTGATCCAGACATATTCTAAGGTAGTATCACCTGATCATGGAGATGGTTGATCTCCAGGGAGATCGAGATTAGGAGAGTAGACTCAGAGGACGACACGGCGGATCCACTCACAAAGGCCTTTTCCTAGAGAGAGACTTTTATGGGATGGTTGAGTATGAGATACTACAACCACTGCTATATGATGGCCCTAGTGCAAGTGGGAGATTGTTAGTTGTATGTATGCCTTAGAGGCCATTACTGTACATGATGTTAGTTATATGTATGCCCTAGAGGCCATTACTGTACATTGGATGTATATTGTAGTGGATGCTGGGACATATATAGGTAGGACTTTCTTGCTCTACATGATAGTACGCTATCTGGTTGCACTTTATCTTAACGTGTATACTGATTGTCTCTCTGTTACATGTTGGTAAAGCCCTTAGGATGTGTGCTTGACTACCTGGACTATGATGCGGATCATACTAGTGGGGACATGGTAGTCCATAAGTACATCCTTCAAAGTCCCTAGTCGAGGGTGTATCGAGACGGGGCATCGATATACCAGAGTAGACTAGCGTATACCTTCTCGACCCATACAGATAGGCGATGGATGATCCCATATCCATTGGTGTTTGACATCAGAGATGATAAACGGGTGCTCAGTAGAGACTGGGTACACTGGACGGACTCGCCGAGAACTCCCAGATGGTATTATACCTCATGTCAGATGGTAGTTCTCTGGTGACACTGGTACAGCTTAGTCTGTTGACCCGAGATCGTCATAGAGTCTTGTGTGTCTCCCACTGTGCTTTGATTTCCACCCTACCACGGCTCTACTGAGTTGTGCAAACAGGTGGTTTTTTGGGTACAGTCCCGATTCACATGGAGGCAATGAGCGATAGGAGGGGATTCGTCTCTCCCGGTATTGGGGGTTGATGTTGTGCTATGCTCGACTGGCCATAACAGGAAATCCCTGGCCAGGGTTGCTGTGATATACTGGTAAGAGTTATCAGTAGTTTCACGAATGTTATGGACCTCAAGTCGGCATGACTTATCGAGCTATTGGGGTCTGACGTTTACCACCCCTAGGCGAGATATGCGACATATCATACGAACAGAACGGACTGTACGGTAAGTGTTACTGGTTGGATTCACAGGAGTGTGAGCGGGCTTGCTCGTCGATCTTCTGATCGCTCAATACCCGGGTTGCCGTTACGTTTAGCAGACCGCTTGCGGCTTGTGGGTGCTTGATATGATCATCATCCGCTACCGGCGTATTGACGAGTCTTTAGAGTCCTACACAGAGGTTTCCTGGCTCAAGCGAAACGAAATAGGAGCGCATATGAGATATGTGCGGGACCGAGAATAATGCGTGTATGTGATACCGTATTCCATTCTCGCGACGAATGTATCGATTGGTTATATGCGATATAACCTGGTTATCGAATCGAGGATTGATTCGAGAAGCCGATACATTGGATACTAGCCGGTTATATGCGATATGACCGGATCATTGAATCAAGTGTTGATTTAATGATTTATTGTATAATTATATATTTGATTTGCATTAACTAGTATTGGTTCACTTTAAATGGATTTTCTCACTTGAATTGTGCAAGTTGTATATGTGATATACTTTTGTGCACAAGATTGTATCATGTTTGATGATACTTGCTTTTTTGGGTTTGTGTAAAGATTAAACCATGTTTAGTGAATGGTTAGGGTTTCTTTTCTCTTATTTATTTATCCATTTATTATTGTTTTGGAAAAGATAAAGAGAAAAAGAAATGGTGGCTTATTTTGTTTCTTCTTTGAAGCTTCTTGAAGCTTTGAATAAGTCTACCATTCTTGTCTCTTCTTTAACCCTAACAACTCATCTAAACCTTAGTTAAATCTCTACACTTAACTATAGTTGAAGTCATGATAAGTATTGATTTAATTATCTCATTTTAAATTAACTTATCATAACTTCTTCTTCTTCTTCATCTTCTTCCTCCATGAAGAAACCTTGCTACTCCAATGGCAAGTGATGAAAACTAGTGAGAAATCCAATTCTAAAGTGAACCCACATCCTATTTCTTCATCCTCTACCTCTTGCCAAGTAGTATAGGGTGTTTCCTTCATAAGTTTTCTTGACTTGGTGAAGTTGGAGCTTGATCTAGCGATGCTTCGACGTAGATCATCTTCGGCATGGACATCGACGACCTAGCTCGCCTATTCTCCGATGAAGCCGACGTTAGAGCCCGGAGTTTGTTTTGGACAGCGAGAGGACTTCATTGCGGAGCTATGGAGGTGGAGCACCGGATCTACAAAGGTTGTATTTCCGTATTCTCTTAGTAAAGTAGTTTACTAGTTGCTTCTTCGCCTATTTCTCTAGTTAACGATCCGTATTAGGGTTAATAGGCACTTGTAAAATTTCAATTGGCCATATTTGATCACTTGTGAGACTCCATTAGAGTGCCTAGGAACCCTTCAGTGGTATCAGAGCCTAGCTAGAGCCTTAGGCGAAGTCCCGACGGAATTAGAAGTCCGATCGACCCAAAACCCAAACCTAAAAATGCTCTCTGGACTTTTTTGAAATTCGTGGTTTTTTCGAAATTAAAAATATGCAGAAAAATCAGCAGGTAATCCTAAGACTTACTGTGAAATTCGAGGGCTTGATTCCACAAAGGAGGCGCGGAACCGCGGCCCTACAGGAGGCTCATGCGGCGGATCCGCGGCCCTTTTGTCGCTTTGTGCATCCTGTTTTGCACAGTAATTCGTAGTGATCTGTGCTGGTTTTCCTGGGGATTTTTAATAATTTTTACAGAGTTGCATTTTCTGGGTTGTATTGGGAACTCGGTGTATCGATCGGATTGTCTAATTTTGTCGGTGTGTTTTTCCGGATAAATCTTAGAATACGTTAAAAAGTTCGACCGGATATAAATACCCACTTTTTCCCCTGCCGGGAAATTTCCAATTGTTGGATTTTTCCGTAGTTTAACGACGTTCTAAGTAGTGCAAGTAACGCGATGGACCCTCTAGATGACAACAAACCTTAACTCGATTATGTGACCGTCTTGAACTGCCCTTTGAACCTTCGGGTTTGGGGCAGTACGGCGTGCCACATGTGAGGCGTTGGCTTGACCCTTCTACGGCTGGACCGTTGCTACTGAGGCACGAACTGAATGCTGTTAGACTTATTTCATGTGTTGAGCTGTATCGGGAAAACTTGGGTGTTCGATTGTTCGATCGGAAAGTTTAACATTTTCTATTTATCCGGAATGTGATACAATAATTGGAATTCACAAATAGTTATGAGATAACTGAATGAATGTTATAAACATAGCACTTTAGTCTCACTTGATCGGTTGCCACGGAATTTTGATGTGATCAAAAGTCCGTCGCAATCACGTAGTGTACGCGGATACTCGCCGGGTAAACTTAATAGACAGCCTCACCCCATAGCCCCGACCAAGTGACTGTAGGAGAACCCCGTCGCCGAAAGCATCCGTCCGGGTGCTCGCGGCAGCGGTGTTCCGCCTTGGTGCACTTCGTCGACGGCGTCGGGGGTGCGGCCGCCTACTAAAGTTTGCGACGAGCATTCGATCAGAATGTCGGGAATCCTGTTGAATTGCCCGACTTGATATTGAAAAGTGTTTTCGACTTTGAGACTAAAATGCGGGGTTTATAATTGTTAGGCATGCGATGTCTAAGTATTTCATTTGGTCAGGCATGCGATGTCTGAGGAGGTTGCGGATTCCAACTGTTGTAGTTTTACACTTTCTTTTCTGTGACCGTAAGTGTAATATGTGATATCGCCGGTTTCGTTGCTATATGTCAATGACAATTGGGATGCGCATATTTACTTACGTTGATGACATGTGATGTTATGTGTTGCTGGATATGTTATATTGGATCGTCGTGTTTGAATAGCCGGGGTTTTTTTATGTGAGATGAGTGTTTTTCATTTTCATTCATGTTAAAACTTGTATGTAATATTCTTTCATTGCGGCACTTCCAGGTTGCGGAAGTAGTCACCGTTTGTATATTATTTACTTTTCTGCACTAGGATAGACCCAAGGAGGGGAGCACAAGTAACCGGGTTCTGGGGTCCAGTGGGAGACCAACTCAAGGAGTCGAGTCCGGGTCTCCTAACCCTAGAATTGGTAGGGTTGCTTGCCGCTCTCGTAGGGGTCTTGGGGTGTGGGATTGGCTATTCATCACGACCGTGGAATCCGTGTTTTATACTGGCTCGTATTGAAAACACGGACGTCCTAGTATATCCAATATTTCATATGTTTCTTCTGCTGTGTTTTATCTGTGATGAGATCATGTGATGTTCTGTGACAGATATTATATATAGTATATATGATATATTATATAGACGTTGCTTATGTTTTACACCCGCGCTAGCCCTGCCTCGCTCTGGCGTTAGTTACCTAACCTAACGGTGCAGACGGGACATCGAGGCGAATGCGGATGGCATAAGCGTACGTTATATTTATCTGTGATGTTTAGGTGGATTTAAATGATGGGATATTCATTAATAAGATTAATGAAATAAAAGAAACCTAAGATGTTGTAGAATCGAATTTCAAAATAAAACAGGTAGCTACAGTTCTTGCTTTGCACAGAGGTATATGTGATATATCCTGCACCTTATTCGATAAGGAAAGGACCGAGATCCCTTCACCGGGAGTGACTCCTTTAGCAATAACTGGCAGATGCTACACACTCGGTTTGTCTTTTGATTGCTTTTAAGTGTTTTTGCTTTGCACAGTGATATATATGATATATCCCGCACCTCATTCGACGAGGAAAGGACCAACGATCCCTTCACCGGGAGTGACTCCTTTAGCAAAACTAGAAAAGCCTCAAAAACACTCCATTTCAAAATTCATTCGATCCTACAATGATATCAAGTTCATTACGCAATAGGTTTTCAGAAAAACCTGTCGTAGCCCTCCGTCATTTCAGATAAGTTGTATATAGTATTCGTGCTGCATTTGTTGGCTTTCGTCAAGGTGCAGTGTGCGGTAGCTATATGCTGCTTATCTGCCAGCATACGATGCGATTGGATTAGGGTAGTCGTGCGGCTTTGTTGGCTTTCGTCAAGGGTCGTGCGTGTGGGTTTAATTCGATCAAGAAATGTACGGGTTGAACTTGACTAGCGGGCTATGGTTTGTTGGCTTTCGTCAAGGTCATAGCACGTTAGGGGTAAAATATTATCGGGAATTTCAAGTGTTGAAATTTGCAATGAGATTGCATACCTTCTATGAGATAGTTGGATCCCGATACCCGCTGCGAGTAAGAGTTACTCCTGGGAGAGTTTTATACATTACAATTAGCCGATCAAGTAGGTGTCTAGAAAGGTGTCAACGGGGTTACGCCTCTGGGAAAATGAGGTTCACATTAATTAGGTTCGTGCGAAAGCACGGGGGACCTCCCTCAAAGTACCGACACTGGCCTGGCTGAAAGATTGGCGAACTTGTAGTGTGTAATTAATCCCGGCTAGTCTTTCCTTTTAGGGTTTGAAGGAAGATTTGATAAAAAGCAGTGGGAGCCATCCTGATTAGATAAAATAAAAACCAATCTATTCTTCACAGAGCGCACGCTGAGTGTTTTCTTCTCTCTCTCTCCAGGTAGCGACCATATCATGCCTTAATCAAGATAATAATACTGAATATTGACCGAACCCGCTTGTTATACTGAGCTGGGGAACGTTGGTCCCGCTCCAACTTATAATTGTTATAAGACAGAGTAGGAAATAGGGGATTACCAGAATTCCCGTGCCGCCCAAACGAAGAGAGTGCATGCTGATGCATTATCTTCGGGTGTGTTCATTACAAAGAACTGTTTCTCCATATCCTCTACGTCCTGGGTATGTGATACCAGATCAGGATCCCAGATATGTAATCTGTTACATAGGGCTACAGAAAGGTAGAGAACTGAGAACGGGTGATAAGTTTCATGAGGCAGAAAACGGGGCAAGAGTTGCAGCCAAGTCTGTCGGTCACTGTCACCCTGTATTCCAAATACATTGATTCTGAACGAATGTTATTAGATACCGAACCTGATATACAAAATCATATCACTCTCTTTATTAGTAAAGAAATGTTAAAATTTTGTATTGTTGGATAATGTTTTGAACATTTCCTATATCAAAAGTTGATCGGTTCAGGCACGTTATCTAAAAGCATTGATGTTCTAAATCAAACTACAGTTCTTTAATATACGGAACACACACAAGAGGAAGAGTTCAGAAATGAACGAAATTTCTTGAGGTATTGTAGACTAGGTCATATCAATGCGACCCGACTAGCTGAAGTTACATAAAGATGCATATTTAAATGAGTTTGAATTTACATCTTGTGAAACTCGCCAGTCATGTCACAAAGATAAGATGACCACAGCTCCGTTTATTGGAAACAGAGAAAGAGTTAGTAAACTCTTGGGATGATACATGTTGATGTATGTAGGTCCCCTGTCTACACATACCAAGACCGGTTCTTTTTACTTCATTACATTCTCTGATAATCTCTCAAGATTCAGTCATATGTTCCTGTTGAAACATGAGTCCGAACCTTTTGAGATATTCACAGAATATAAGTTAGAAGTAGAGAACCAAAATATGGGTATAAGTATTATGTCTTTTGATGAGATCAAGGAGGAGAATACTTGAGCACGGAAATCCTGGATTTTTCTAAAGGAGAATGAGATTCTCTCTCAGCATTACTCCTCCGAATACACCATAGCACGATGGTATATTGGGGCAGAGCAATCACACCCTATATGATAAGGTGTGTTCGATGATGAGTAATACTGAGTTACCTGTTTCCTTTTGGGAGTTATGCACTTGAGAAGCTGCATACCTATTGAATAGGGTTCCAATCAAATCAGTTGCCTACCACTTCATATGTGATATGGAAAGGGAAGAGCCCATGTCTTAAGCTAGTTAAGATTTGGGGTTGACCGGCCTATGTCTAAAAGCAAAATCCGGACAAGCTCGAGGCAAGGGCTGTAATGTAGAACTGGAAAGGTTCCAGCTATACAAACTACAGCAGATGATTTGACAGAACCAAAGGATTCTATAGTCCCCGACGAACCTCAGCCTCTCCGCCGATCTGGTAGGGTTCCTCGCCTGCCTGAGAGATACCTCGGTTTCTCGATGACAGTGGGAGCAAGGATTGCATCATGAGATGATGACCCAACTAGATTCGAGCAAGCCATCAAGAGTAGGGACTCTGTAAGAATGGCTGGATGCTTAGAGATCTGAGAAGGAATCCATATACACCAGCAAAGTATGGACTTTGGTTGCGATATCTGAAGGGTTAAATCCCCATCAGGAGCAAGTATATCTTGAGAAGATTACTTGGTGTAGATGGACAAGTTGAGACTTTCAAAGCTAGACTTGTTAAAGGTTTTCGTCATCGACCAGGCACGGATAATGATGAAACCTTTTCCAGGGACTATGCTTAAGTCCATCCAGATCCTACTTGCCACGGCTACATACCTTGACTACGATATCTGGTGGTTGGGTGCCATGACTACTTTTCTAAATATTGATTTAGAAGAGAACGTCTATAAGAACACAGCCAGAGTTCCTCATAGACAGTGGGAGCAGCGGAAACGTGTGCAAGATGCTTTATAGGAGAAAGCAGGCATCGCGGAGTTGGAACATCTGTTTTGATGGATTAGTCAAAGAAGTTGACATCATCAAAATGGTAGATGAACCTTGTATAAACAAAAAGGTAGTAGGGAGTATGGTGTCAATCCTCGTAGGGTACGTGGATGACATACTCTTGTTAGGGAAGGAATTTCCTGTGCTACGCTCGATCAATCTCCGCTTATCACAATGATTTTCCATATAGGATCAAAGTGATACCTACTAAATCCTAAGCATTGGATCTATGAGATAGATCTAATTGAATGTTAGGATACTCACTAGTTGTAGTGAGATGGTATCAAACAATCCTGGGGAGAATCACTGGAAGTGTTCCAGGGTGATAAAGACGACTGAATGTCAGTCACAGGCACTGTCTTTACCCTCAGTAAAGGGACGATATGTTGGAAGAGTTCCAAGCTCAATACCGTGGCAAACTAGACGATAAAGGCTGGTAACATCGCTATTAAAGATAATACCAAAGAGGAAGTTTGGGTGTATATTGGTTCATAAGATGAACTAGGTTCCTGCCATTGTATGACAATGGAAGCGTGGCTTCGACCCTGGAACCCTGGTCCCATCAGTGACCCAGACATATTCTGAGGCAGCATCACCTGATCATGGAGATAGTTGATCTCCAGGGTGATCGAGGTTTGGAGAGTAGACTCAGAGGACAACACGGCGGATCCACTCACGAAGGCCTTTTCCCAAAGAGAGACTTTAATGGGATGGTTGCGTATGTGATACTGCAACCACTGCTACAGATGGCCCTAGTGCAAGTGGGAGATTGTTAGTTATATGTATGCCCTAGAGGCCATTACTGTACATTGGATGTATATTGTGGTGGATGCTGGGACATATATAGGTAGGACTTTCTTGCTCGACATGATAGTACGCTATCTGGTTGCACTTTATCTTAACGTGTATACTGATTGTCTCTCTGTTACATGTTGGTAAAGCCCTTAGGATGTATGCTTGACTACCTGGACTATGATGCAGATCATACTAGTGGGGACATGGTAGTCCATAAGTACATCCTTCAAAGTCCCTAGTCGAGGGTGTATCGAGACGGGGCATCGATATACCAGAGTAGACTAGCGTATACCTTCTCGACCCATACAGATGGGCGATGGATGATCCCATATCCATTGGTGTTTGACATCGGAGATGATATACGGGTGCTCAGTAGAGACTGGGTACACTGGACGGACTCGCCGAGAACTCACAGATGGTATTATACCTCACATCAGATGGTAGTTCTCTGGTGACACTGGTACAGCTTAGTCTGTTGACCCGAGATCGTCATAGAGTCTTGTGTGTCTCCCACTGTGCTTTGATTTCCACCCTACCACGGCTCTACTGAGGCGTGCAAACAGGTGGTTTTTTGGGTACAGTCCCGATTCACATGGAGGCAATGAGCGATAGGAGGGGATTCGTCTCTCCCGGTATTGGGGGTTGATGTTGTGCTATGCTCGACTGGCCATAACAGGAAATCCCTGGCCAGGGTTGCTGTGATATACTGGTAAGAGTTATCAGTAGTTTCACGAATGTTATGGACCTCAAGTCGGCATGACTTATCGAGCTATTGGGGTCTGACGTTTACCACCCCTAGGCGAGATATGCGACATATCAGACGAACAGACCGGACTGTACGGTAAGTGTTACTGGTTGGATTCACAGGAGTGTGAGCGGGCTTGCTCGTCGATCTTCTGATCGCTCAATACCCGGGTGGCCGTTACGTTTAGCAGACCGCTTGCGGCTTGTGGGTGCTTGATATGATCATCATCCGCTACCGGCGTATTGACGAGTCTTTAGAGTCCTACACAGAGGTTTCCTGGCTCAAGCGAAACGAAATAGGAGCGCATATGAGATATGTGCGGGACCGAGAATAATGCGTGTATGTGATACCGTATTCCATTCTCGCGACGAATGTATCGATTGGTTATATGCGATATAACCTGGTTATCGAATCGAGGATTGATTCGAGAAGCCGATACATTGGATACTAGCAGGTTATATGCGATATGACCGGATCATTGAATCAAGTGTTGATTTAATGATTTATTGTATAATTATATATTTGATTTGCATTAACTAGTATTAGTTCACTTTAAATGGATTTTCTCACTTGAATTGTGCAAGTTGTATATGTGATATACTTTTGTGCACAAGATTGTATCATGTTTGATGATACTTGCTTTTTTGGGTTTGTGTAAAGATTAAACCATGTTTAGTGAATGGTTAGGGTTTCTTTTCTCTTATTTATTTATCCATTTATTATTGTTTTGGAAAAGATAAAGAGAAAAAGAAATGGTGGCTTATTTTGTTTCTTCTTTGAAGCTTCTTGAAGCTTTGAATAAGTCTACCATTCTTGTCTCTTCTTTAACCCTAACCACTCATCTAAACCTTAGTTAAATCTCTACACTTAACTATAGTTGAAGTCATGATAAGTATTGATTTAATTATCTCATTTTAAATTAACTTATCATAACTTCTTCTTCTTCTTCATCTTCTTCCTCCATGAAGAAACCTTGCTACTCCAATGGCAAGTGATGAAAACTAGTGAGAAATCCAATTCTAAAGTGAACCCACATCCTATTTCTTCATCCTCTACCTCTTGCCAAGTAGTATAGGGTGTTTCCTTCACAAGTTTTCTTGACTTGGTGAAGTTGGAGCTTGATCTAGCGATGCTTCGACGTAGATCATCTTCGGCATGGACATCGACGACCTAGCTCGCCTATTCTCCGATGAAGCCGACGTTAGAGCCCGGAGTTTGTTTTGGACAGCGAGAGGACTTCATTGCGGAGCTATGGAGGTGGAGCACCGGATCTACAAAGGTTGTATTTCCGTATTCTCTTAGTAAAGTAGTTTACTAGTTGCTTCTTCGCCTATTTCTCTAGTTAACGATCCGTATTAGGGTTAATAGGCACTTGTAAAATTTCAATTGCCATGTTTGATCACTTGTGAGACTCCATTAGAGTGCCTAGGAACCCTTCACATGAGATGTATATTGTAGTGGATGCTTGGACATATATAGGGAGTACTTTCTTACTCGACATGATAGTATGCTATCTGGTTACTCTTTATCTTAACATGTACACTGATTGTCTCTCCGTTACATGTTGGTAAAGCCCTTATGATGTGTACTTGACTACCAGGATTATGATGCAGATCATACTAGTGGGGCCATGGTAGTCCATAAGTTCATCCTTGAATGTCCCTAGTATAGGGTGTATCGAGACGGGCCATCGATATGCCAGAGTAGACTAGCGTATAGCTTCTCGACCCATGTAGATGGGCGATGGATAATCCCATATCCATTGGTGTTTGAAATCAGAGATGATATACGGGTGCTCAGTGGAGACTGGGTACACTGTACGGACTCGCCGAGAACTCCCAGATGGTATTATACTTCACGGCAGATGGCAGTTCTCTGGTGACACTGGTACAAGTTAGTCCGCAGATCTGAGATCGTCATAGAGATTTGTGTGATTCCCACTGTCTTTGATTTCCACCTTACCATGTTCAAGAGGATGTGCAAAACGGTGGTTTTTGGGTACAGTCCCGAGTCACATGGAGGCAATGAGCGATAGGAAGGATTTTGTCTCTCCCGGTATTAAGGGTTGATGTTGCGCTGTGCTCGATTGGCCATAACAGGGAAGTCCCTGGCCAGGGCTGTTTCAGATATTTACCGGTAAGTGTTACCGGTAGTTTCTCGACCCGTTATGAGCCTCATATCGGCATGACTTATCGGTTATTGGGGTCTGACGTTTACCACCCCTAGACTTGATATGCGACATATCAGACGAGGAGACCGGACTGTACAGCAAGTGTTACCGTCAGGCTTTTGCAGGAGTTGGAGCGGGCTTGCTTGCTGATCTTCTGATCGCTTAATGCCCGGGTAGCCGTTACGTCCAGCTAGTACCGTTGACGGCTTGTGGGTGCTTGATGTGATCATCACCTACTGCCGGCGTATTGACGAGTCTTTAGAGTCCTACATTGAGATTTTACTGGCTCAGGCAAAATGAAATAGGAGAACATATGTGATATGTGCGAGACTAAGAATAATGCGTGTTTGTGATACCGTGTTCTATTCTCGCGACTTTTGTATCGGTCGGTTATATGTGATATAGCCGGGTTATCGAATCAAGTGTTGATTCGATAAGTTGGTACATTTAGTGTTAGTCAGTTATATGAGATATAGCCTGATTATTAAATCAAGTGTTGATTTGATAATTTAGTATATAATTGTATATTTGATATACTAATTTACATTAACTAACATTGGCTCACTTAAGCATTCTTTTCTCACTTGTGTGTACATGCAATATATATATGATATATATTGACGTGCATTATTTATTTGTTTGTGTCATGGTTGTTGATGTAAGGTTAGTATAGCACCTTATCAAGGTTTAGGAAGGCATCACACATGCCATATTGAAATTTTTGGGGTGCTAAACAAACCCTAACCAAGATCTTTACTAGAAAATTTGGCAAACAAGCATGTTAAACACTTTAACATCTAAGAGATAGGTATTACAACCTTTATAGTCCATTCCTTCACTTCATAAGCTCCGTGTTGAGGTCCCTTCTGAAAGGTTCCTAGGCACCCTAGTGAGGTCTCACAAGGCATCGAACATGCCAATTTCAAATAAAATGGTGCCGAGAAACCCTAGACTACGGATCGTCGCTAGAATTCTAGGCGAAATATAAATCTAGTTAACAATTTAACTAAAGTTAAGATGCTACAACCTTTGTAGATCCGGATACCCACTTCCTTAGCTCCACGAGGGCGTCCTCTTACTGTCCATCTTGAACCTTGGACTCTCGTGACGGCTTCATCGGAGAAACGTGCGGAATAGGTCGTCGGCTTCGTGTCAAAGACGATCTACGTCGAGGTTGCACAAGCTCAAGCTCCGACTTCACAAAGTTGTGAAACTTGTGAAGAAAACACCCAAAACAACTTGGCAAGAGGTAGAGGGTGAAGAAATAGGAGGTGGGTTCACTTTAGAATTGGATTTATCTCACTAGATCTCAAGTTGCCATTAATGGCATCTAGGTTTCTCACTTGAAGAAGAAGAAGAAGATGATAGAATTATGATCAAGTATCATCAAACATGATACAAAAAAGTGCACAAAAGTATATCACATATACAATGTGCAATCCAAGTGAGAAAAATCCGTTTAAAGTGAACCAATACTAGTTAATGCAAAGTAATATATCAAATATATAATTATACATTAAATCATTAAATCAACACTTGATTCAATGATCCGGTCATGTCGCACATAACCGACTAGTATTCAATGCATCGATTTATCGAATCAATGATTCGATAACTAGGTCATATCTCATACAACCAATCGAAACATTAATCGCGAGAATCAAATACGGTATCACATACACGCATTATTCTCGGTCCCGCACATATCTCATATGCACTCCTATTTCGTTTCGCTTGAGCTAGGAAACCTCTGTATAGGACTCTAAAGACTCGTCAATACGCCGGTAGCAGATGATGATCATATCAAGCACCCACAAGCCTCAAGCGGTCTGCTAAACGTAACGGCCACCCGGGTATTAAGCGATCAGAAGATCGACGAGCTAGCCCGCTCACACTCCTGCGAATCCGACCAGTAACACTTACCAAACAGTCCGGTCTCTTCGTCTGATATGTCGCATATCAAGTCTAGGGGTGGTAAACGTCAGACCCCAATAACCGATAAGTCGTGCCGATGTGAGGCTCATAACGGATCGAGAAACTACTGGTAACACTTACCAGCAAATCTCTGATCAGCCCTGGCCAGGGACTTCCCTGTTACGGCCAATCGAGCACTGCGCAACATCAACCCCCAATACCGGGAGAGACGAAACCCCTCCTATCGCTCATTGCCTCCATGTGACTCGGGACTGTGCCCAAAGACCACCGTTTTGCACGCCCTCATGGACGTGGTAAGGTGGAGATCAAAGCACAGTGGGAATCACACAAGACTCTATAACGATCTCGGGTCTACAGACTAACCTGTACAAGTGTCACCTGAGAACTGCCATCTGACGTGAGGTATAATACCATCTGGGAGTTCTCGGCGAGTCCGTCCAGTGTACTCAGTCTCCACTGAGCACCCGTATACCATCTATGATGTCAAACACCAATGGATATGGGATCATCCATCGCCCATCACATGGGTCGAGAAGCGTATACGCTAGTCTACACTGGTATATCGATGCCCCGTCTCGATACACCCACGACTAGGGACCTTGAAGGATGTACTTATGGACTACCATGTCCCCACTAGTATGATCTGCATCATAGTCCAGGTAGTCAAGTACAAATCCTAAGGGCTTTACCAACATGTAACTATAAGACAGTATAAAGAGACTAGTGTACATGTTAAGATAAAGAGCAACCAGATAGCATACTATCATGTCGAACAAGAAAGTCATCTCTATATATGTCCATGTTAGTTATATGTATGCCCTAGAGGCCATTACTGTACATAGGATGTATATTGTAGTGGATGCTGGGACATATATAGGGAGGACTTTCTTGCTCGAAATGATAGTATGCTATCTGGTTGAACTTTACCTTAACGTGTATACTGATTGTCTCTCTGTTACATGTTGGTTAAGCCCTTAGGATGTGTACTTGACTACCTGGACTATGATGCGGATCATACTAGTGGGGACATGGTAGTCCATAAGTACATCCTTCAAAGTCCCTAGTCGTGGGTGTATCGAGACGGGGCATCGATATACCAGTGTAGACTAGCGCATACCTTCTCGACCCATACAGATGGGCGATGGATGATCCCATATCCATTGGTGTTTGACATCAGAGATGATATACGGGTGCTCAGTAGAGACTGGGTACACTGGACGGACTCGCCGAGAACTCCCAGATGGTATTATACCTCACGTCAGATGGCAGTTCTTTGGTGACACTGGTACAGAGTAGTCTGTTGACCCGAGATCGTCATAGAGTCTTGTGTGGTTCCCACTGTGCTTTGATTTCCATCTTACCACGTCCAAGAGGGCGTGCAAAACGGTGGTTTTTGGGTACAGTCCCGAGTCACATGGGGCAATGAGCGATAGGAGGGGATTCGTCTCTCCCGGTATAGGGAGTTGATGTTGCACAGTGTTCGATTGGCTATAACAGGAAGTCCCTGGCCATGGCTGCTCAGAGAATTGCTGGTAAGTGTTAACAGTAGTTTCTCGACCCGTTATGAGCCTCATATCGACACGACTTATCGAACTATTGGGGTCTGACGTTTACCACCCCTAGGCGAGATATGCGACATATCAGACGATCAGACCGGACTGTACGGTAGTGTTACTGGTTGGATTCACTGGAGTGTGAGCGGGCTTGCTCGTCGATCTTCAGATCGTTCAATACCCGGGTGGCCGTTACGTTTAGCAGACCGCTTGCGGCTTGTGGATGTTTGATATGATCATCATCCGCTGCCGGCGTATTGACGAGTCTTTAGAGTCCTACACAGAGGTTTCCTGGCTCAAGCGAAACGAAATAGGAGCGCATATGAGATATGTGCGGGACCGAGAATAATACGTGTATGTGATACCGTATTCTATTCTCGCGATGAATGTGTCGAATGGTTGTATGCGATATAACCTAGTTATCGAATCAAGGATTGATTCGATAAATCGATACATTGGATACTAGTCGGTTATATGCGATATGACCGGATCGTTAAATCAAGTGTTGATTTAATGATTTAATGTATAATTATATATTTGATATATTACTTTGCATTAACTAGTATTGGTTCACTTTATATGGATTTTCTCACTCGGATGTGCGCATTACATATGCGATATGATTTTGTGCACTTGATTGTATCATGTTTGATGATACATGTTTACTTGGTTAAGTGCAAAGAATTAAACCATGGTTAAAAGAATGGCTAGGGTTTCATTTCCTTTATTTATTCATTTATTTATTTGTTTATTCATTTTGGAAAAGGAGAGAAAAGAATGGTTGCTAGTTTTGGAGTTTTGTTGAAGCTTCATGAAGCTTTGATCAAGTCAACCATTCTTATCTTATCCTTAACCCTAACCATTCCCACTAACCATGATTCATTCTCTACACTTGACTATAGTTAATGATATGATAAGTATTTGTTTTTCTATTATTTTTAATTAACTTATCATATTTTTCTTTCTTCTTCTTCTTGATGAGCAAGGAAGAAAAAGCTTTCTTCATCAATGGTGATTGATGATATTGAGTGAGAAATCCAATTCTAAAGTCTACCCACTTCCTATTTTCTCATCCTCTACCTCTTGCCAAGTAGTAGAGTGTGTTTCCTTCACAAGTTTTCATGGCTTGGTGAAGGTGGAGCTTGATTTAGCGATGCCTCGACGTAGATCATCTTCGGCACGTCGTCGACGACCTAGCCCGTTCATTCTCCGATGAAGCCGACGCTAGAGCCCGGATTTGATTTGGACAGCGGAGAGGACCTCATCTCGGAGCCGTGGAGGTGGAGGACCGGATCTACAAAGGTTGTATTTCCGTATCTCTTAGTTAAGTGTTAACTAGTTAGCTTTTTCGCCTAGAATTCTAGCCAACGATCCGTAGTCGGGTCTCTCGGCACCTAGATTTTTTGAATTTGGCATGTTCGATGCCTTGTGAGACCTCACTAATGTGTCTAGGAACCCTACAGTGGTATCAGAGCCTAGCTAGAGCCTTAGGCGAAGTCCAGACGCAATTTGAAGTCCGATCGAACCGAAATTGAGAACCCAAAATAGCTCTCTGTCCTTTTTCTAAAAACGTGGATTTTTCTATATTAAAAATTTCCAAAAAATTCAGCAGGGAATTACATGAGTTACTGTGAAGCACGTGATGGTAATTCGACAACAGAGGCGCGGAACCGCGGCCCCCACCATGGGATGCGCGGCGGTTCCGCGGCCACTGTATTGAATTACAGCACGTGTCTTCCACAGTAACTCATGTCTTGTAGTGCTGAGTCTTCTGGGAATTTTTAATATTTTTTCAAGAGTTGAATTTTCTGGGTTGTTTTAGGGACTTAGTATATTCGATCGGATTATCAAATTTTGTCTGTGTGGCTTTCCGGATAAATTTTAGAATATGTTAAAAAGTTCGACCGGATATAAATACCCAATTTTTCCCCTGTCGGGAAATTTCCAAGTATTGGATTTTTCCGTAGTTTAACGACGTTCTAAGTAGTGCAAGTAACGCGATGGACCCTCTAGAAGACAACAAACCTTAACTCGATTATGTGACCGTCTTGAACTGCCCTTTGAACCTTCGGGTTTAGGGCAGTACGGCGTGCCACATGTGAGGCGTTGGCTTGACCCTTCTACGGCTGGACCGTCGGTACTGAGGCACGGACTGAATATTGTTAGACTTATTTCATGTGTTGATCTGTATTGGGAAAACTTGGGTGTTCTAATGTTCAATCGGAAAGTTTAACATTTTCTGTTTATCCGGAACGTGATACAACAATTGGAATTCACAATATTTATGTGATAACTAAATGAATGTTATAAACGTAGCACTTTAGTCTCACTTGATCGGTTGCCACGGAATTTTGATGTGATCAAAAGTCCGTCGCAATCACGTAGCGTACGCGGATACTCGCCGATAAACTTAATAGACAGCTTCACTCCATAACCCCGACCAAGTGACTGTAGGAGAACCCCGTCGCCGAAAGCATCCGTTCGGGTGCTCGCGGTAGCGGTGTTCCGCCTTGGTGCACTTCGTCGGCGATATCGGGGGTGCAGCCGTCTACTGAAATTTGCGACGAGCATTCGATCATGATGTCGGGAATCCTGTTGAATTGCCCGACTTGATATTGAAAAGTGTTTTCGATAATGAGACTAAAATGCGGGGTTTATAATTATTAGACATGCGATGTCTAAGTAATTCATTTGATCAGGCATGCGATGTCTGAGGTGGTTGCGGATTCCAACTGTTGTAGTTTTACACTTTCTTTTCTGTGACCGTAAGTGTAATATGTGATATCGCCGGTTTCGTTGCTATATGTCAACGACAATTGGGATACGCATGTTTACTTACGTTGATGACATGTGATGTTATATGTTGCTGGATATGTTATATTGGATCGTCGTGTACGAATAGCCGGGTTTTTTTTTATGTGAGATGAGTGTTTTTCATTTTCATTCATGTAAAAAACTTGTATATAATATTCTTTTATTGGGGCGCTTCCAGGTTGCGGAAGTAGTCACCTTTTGTATATTATTTACTTTTCCGCACTAGGATAGACCCAAGGAGGAGGGCACAAGTAACCGGGTTCTGGAGTCCAGTGGGAGACCAACTCGAGGAGTCGAGTTCGGGTCTCCTAACTCCAGAATTGGTAGGGTTGCTTGTCGCTCTCGTAGGGGTCTAGGGGTGTGGGTTTGGCTATTCATCACGACCGTGGAATCCGTGTTTTATACTGGCTCGTATTGAAAACACGGACATCCTAGTATATCCAATATTTCATATGATTCTTCTGCTGCGATATCTGTGATGTGATCATGTGATGTTCTGTGATAGATACAGTATATAGTATATATGATATATTATATAGACGTTACTTATGTTTTACACCCGCGCTAGCCCTGCCCTGCCCTGCCGTTAGTTACCTAACCTAACGGTGCACGAGGGGACATCGAGGCGAATGCGGATGGCATAAGTGTACGTCGTATTTATCTGTGATGATTAGGTACTTAAATGATGGGACTTCATTAATGTGATTAATGAAATAAAAGAAACCTAAGATGTTGTAGAATCGAATTTCAAAATAAAACAGGTAGCTACAGTTCTTGCTTTGCACAGAGGTATATGTGATATATCCTGCACCTTATTCGATGAGGAAAGGACCGAGATCCCTTCACCGGGAGTGACTCCTTTAGCAATAACTGGCAGATGCAACACACTCGGTTTGTCTGTTGATTGCTTTTAAGTGTTTTTGCTTTGCACAGTGATATATATGATATATCCCGCACCTCATTCGACGAGGAAAGGACCGACGATCCCTTCACCGGGAGTGACTCCTTTAGCAAAACTAGAAAAGCTTCAAAAACACTCCATTTCAAAATCATTTGATTCTACAACGATATCAAGTTCATTACGCAATAGGTTATCCGAAAAACCTGTCGTAGCCCTCCGTCATTTCAGATATGTACTAGTTAGTATTCGTGCTGCGGTAGTTTGGCATTCGTCAAGGCGTAGTGTACGGTAGCTAACTAGTATTTATCTGCTTGAGCATATGATGCGATTGGATTAGGGTATTCGTACGGCGTTGTTTGGCATTCGTCAAGGGTCGTGCGGGTGGGTTTAATTCGATCAAGAAATGTACGGGTTGAACTTGACTAGTGGACTATGGGTTGTTTGGCATTCGTCAAGGTCATAGCGAGCTAGGGGCAAAATATTATCGGGAATTTCAAGTGTTGAAATTTGCAATGAGATTGCATACCTTCTATGAGATAGTTGGATCCCGATACCCGCTGTGAGTAATTGTTACTCCTGGGAGAGTTTTATACATTACAATTAGCCGATCAAGTAGGTGTTTAGAAAGGTGATAACGAGGTTACGCCTCTGGGAAAACGAGGTTTTACATTAATTATGTTCGTGCGAAAGCACGGGGGACCTCCCTCAAAGTACCGACACTGGCCTGGCTGAAAGATTGGCGAACTTATAGTGTGTAATTAATCCCGGCTAGTCTTTCCTTTTAGGGTTTGAAGGAAGATTTGATAAAAAGCAGTGGGAGCCATCCTGATTAGATAAAATAATAACCAATCTATTATTGCAAGAGCGCACGCTGAGTGTTTTCTTCTCTCTCTCTCCTGGTAGCGACCATGTCACGCCTTAATCAAGATAATAAAACGGAATATTGACCGAACCCGCTTGTTATACTGAGCTGGGGAACGTTGGTCCCGCTCCAACTTATAATTGTTATAAGACAGAGCAGGAAATTGGGGATTACCAGAATTCCCGTGCCGCCCAAACGAAGAGAGTGCATGTTGATGCATCATCTTCGGGTGTGTTCATTACAGAGAACTGTTTCTCAGTATCCTTTACGTCCTGGGTATGTGATACCAGATCAGGATCCCAGATATGTAATCTGTTACATAGGGCTACAGAAAGGTAGAAGAACTGAGAACGGGTGATAAGTTTTATGAGACAGAAAACGGGGCAAGAGTTGCAGCCAAGTCTGTTGGTCACTGTCACCCTGTATTACCAATACATTGATTCTGAACGAATGTTATTAGATACCGAACCTGATATACAAAATCATATCAGTCTCTTTATTAGTAAAGAAACGATATAATTTTGTATTGTCGGATAATGTTTTGAACATTTCCTATATCAAAAGTTGATCGGTTCAGGCACGTTATCTAAAAGCATTGACGTTCTAAATCAAACTACAGTTCTTTAGTATACAGAACACACACAAGAGGAAGAGTTCAGAAATGAACGGATCCTTCTTGAGGCATTGTAGACTAGGTCATATCAATGCGACCCGACTAGCTAAGTTACATAAAGATGCATATTTAAATCAGTTTGAATTTACATCTTGTGAAACTTGGCATTCATGTCACAAAGATAAGATGACCATAGCTCCGTTTATTGGAAACAGAGAAAGAGTTAATGAACTCTTGGGATTGATACATGTTGATGTATGTAGGTCTCCTGTCTACACATGCCAGGACCGGTTCTTTATACTTCATTACATTCTCTGATAATCTCTCAAGATTGAGACATACGTTCCTGTTGAAACATAAGTCCGAACCTTTTGAGATATTCACAGAATATAAGTTACAAGTAGAGAACCAATACGGGTATAAGTATTATATCCTTTGATGTGATCAGGGAGGAGAATACTTGAGTACGGAATTCCTGGACTATTCTAAAGGAGAATAAGATTCTCTCTCAGCATTACTCCTCCGTATACACCATAGCACGATGGTATATCGGGGCGGAGCAGATACACCCTATTTGATATGGTGTGCTCTATGATGAGTACTGCTGAGTTACCTATTTCCTTTTTGGGAGTTATGCACTTGAGAAGCTGCATACCTATTGAATAGGGTTCAAATCAAATCAGTTGCCTACCACTTCATATGTGATATGGAAAGGGAAGAACCCATATCTTAAGTTAGTTAAGATTTGGGGTTGTCCGGGCTATGTCTAAAAGCATAATCCGGACAAGCTCGAGACAAGGTCTGTTATGTAGAACTGGAAGTATTCCAGCTATACAAACTACAGTATGATTTGGTACAACCAGAGGATTCAGTGGAAACCAACGAACCTCAGCCTCTCCGCCGATCTAGTAGGGTTCCTCACCCACCTGAGAGATACTTCGGTTTCTCTATGACAGTGGGAGCGAGGAATGCATCATGAGATGATGACCCAACTAGTTTCGAGCTGGCCATCAGGAGTAAGACTCTGTAAGAATGGCTGGATGCTTAGCGATCTGAGATGGAATCCTTATACACCAACGAAGTATGGACTTTGGTTTCTATATCTGAAGGGTTAAATCCCCATCAGCAGCAAGTATATCTTGAGAAGATTACTTGGTGTACTTGGAAAGGTTGAGACTTTCAAAGCTAGACTTGCTAAAGGTTTGCATCATTGACCAGATATGGATCATAATGATAAAACCTTTTCAAGTATCTATGCTTAAGTCCATCCAGATCCTACTTACCACGGCTACATACCATGACTACGATATCTGGTGGTTGGGTGTCATGACTGCTTTTCTAAATGATATTTTAGAAGAGTGCGTCTATAAGTACACAGCCAGAGGGCTTCGTAGACAGTGGGAGCAGCGGAAACGTGTGCAAGATGCTTTATAGGATAAAGCAGGCATCGCGGAGTTGGAACATCTGTTTTGATGGATTAGTCAAAGAAGTTGACATCATCAAAATGTTAGATGAACCTTGTATAAACAAAAAGGTAGTAGGGAGTATGGTGATGATCCTCGTAGAGTACGTGGATGACATACTCTTGATAGGGAAGGAGTTTCCTATGCTACGCTCGATCAATCTCCGCTTATCACTATGATTCTCCATATAGGATCAAAGTGATACCTACTAAATCCTAGGTTTTGGATCTATGAGATAGATCTAAATGGATGTTAGGATTCTCACTAGTTGTAGTGAGAAGGTATCAATCGACCCTGGGGAGAATCACTGGAATGGTTCCAGGGTGATAAAGACGACTTAGTGTCAGTCACAGGCATTGTCTTTACCCTCAGTAAAGGGACGGTATGGTGGAAGAGTTCCAAGCTTGATACCGTGACATACTAGACGATAAAGGCACGATACATCGCTACTTAAGATGCTACCAAAGAGGCAGTCTGGGTATATATTGGTTCATGAGATGAACTACGTTCCAACCATTGTGAGACAATGGAGTTGTGGCTTATGCCAAGGAACGTCCGTCCCATCAGTGATCCAGACATATTCTAAGGCAGTATCACTTGATCATGGAGATGGTTGATCTCCAGGGAGATCGAGGTTAGGAGAGTAGACTCAGAGGACAACACAGCGGATCCACTCACAAAGGCCTGTTCCCAGAGAGAGACTTTTATGGGATGGTTGAGTATGAGATACTGCAACCACTGCTATCAGATGGCCCTAGTGCAAGTGGGAGATTGTTAGTTATATGTATGCCCTAGAGGCCATTACTGTACATAGGATGTATATTGTAGTGGATGCTGGGACATATATAGGGAGGACTTTCTTGCTCGACATGATAGTATGCTATCTGGTTGAACTTTACCTTAATGTGTATACTGATTGTCTCTCTGTTACATGTTGGTAAAGCCCTTAGGATGTGTACTTGACTACCTGGACTATGATACGGATCATACTAGTGGGGACATGGTAGTCCATAAGTACATCCTTCAAAGTCCCTAGTCGTGGGTGTATCGAGACGGGGCATCGATATACCAGTGTAGACTAGCGCATACCTTCTCGACCCATACAGATGAGCGATGGATGATCCCATATCCATTGGTGTTTGACATCAGAGATGATATACGGGTGCTCAGTAGAGACTGGGTACACTGGACGGACTCACCGAGAACTCCCAGATGGTATTATACCTCACGTCAGATGGCAGTTCTTTGGTGACACTGGTATAGAGTAGTCTGTTGACTCGAGATCGTCATAGAGTCTTGTGTGGTTCCCACTGTGCTTCGATTTCCATCTTACCATGTCCAAGAGGGCGTGCAAAACGGTGGTTTTTGGGTACAGTCCCGAGTCACATGGAGGCAATGAGCGATAGGAGGGGATTCGTCTCTCCCGGTATAGGGAGTTGATGTTGCACAGTGTTCGATTGGCTATAACAGGAACTCCCTGGCCAGGGCTGCTCAGAGAATTGCTGGTAAGTGTTACCAGTAGTTTCTCGACCCGTTATGAGCCTCATATCGACACGACTTATCGAACTATTAGGGTCTGACGTTTACCACCCCTAGGCGAGATATGCGACATATCAGACGATCAGACCGGACTGTACGGTAGTGTTACTGGTTGGATTCACTGGAGTATGAGCGGGCTTGCTCGTCGATCTTCAGATCGCTCAATACCCGGGTGGCCGTTACGTTTAGCAGACCGCTTGCGGCTTGTGGATGTTTGATATGATCATCATCCGCTGCCGGCGTATTGACGAGTCTTTAGAGTCCTACACAGAGGTTTCCTGGCTCAAGCGAAACGAAATAGGAGCGCATATGAGATATGTGCGGGACCGAGAATAATACGTGTATGTGATACCGTATTCTATTCTCGCGATGAATGTGTCGAATGGTTGTATGCGATATAACCTAGTTTTCGAATCAAGGATTGATTCGATAAATCGATACATTGGATACTAGTCGGTTATATGCGATATGACCGGATCGTTAAATCAAGTGTTGATTTAATGATTTAATGTATAATTATATATTTGATATATTACTTTGCATTAACTAGTATTGGTTCACTTTATATGGATTTTCTCACTCGGATGTGCGCATTACATATGCGATATGATTTTGTGCACTTGATTGTATCATGTTTGATGATACATGTTTACTTGGTTAAGTGCAAAGAATTAAACCATGGTTAAAAGAATGGCTAGGGTTTCATTTCCTTTATTTATTCATTTATTTATTTGTTTATTCATTTTGGAAAAGGAGAGAAAAGAATGGTTGCTAGTTTTGGAGTTTTGTTGAAGCTTCATGAAGCTTTGATCAAGTCAACCATTCTTATCTCATCCTTAACCCTAACCATTCCCACTAACCATGATTCATTCTATACACTTGACTATAGTTAATGATATGATAAGTATTTGTTTTTCTATTATTTTTAATTAACTTATCATATTTTTCTTTCTTCTTCTTCTTGATGAGCAAGGAAGAAAAAGCTTTCTTCATCAATGGTGATTGATGATATTGAGTGAGAAATCCAATTCTAAAGTCTACCCACTTCCTATTTTCTCATCCTCTACCTCTTTCCAAGTAGTAGAGTGTGTTTCCTTCACAAGTTTTCATGGCTTGGTGAAGGTGGAGCTTGATTTAGCGATGCCTCGACGTAGATCATCTTCGGCACGTCGTCGACGACCTAGCCCGTTCATTCTCCGATGAAGCCGACGCTAGAGCTCGGATTTGATTTGGACAGCGGAGAGGACATCATCTCGGAGCCGTGGAGGTGGAGGACCGGATCTACAAAGGTTGTATTTCCGTATCTCTTAGTTAAGTGTTAACTAGTTAGCTTTTTCGCCTAGAATTCTAGCCAACGATCCGTAGTCGGGTCTCTCGGCACCTAGATTTTTTGAATTTGGCATGTTCGATGCCTTGTGAGACCTCACTAATGTGCCTAGGAACCCTACAGTCCAAGCATCCAATATAATATACATCATCTGTACAATACTGGCCTCTAGGGCATACATACAACTAACAATCTCCCACTTGCACTAGGGCCAGCTGCTGTAGTATCGCATACCGAGCATCCCGAAGAGTCTCTCAAACTGTATCTGGGGAATGGCCTTCGTGAGTGGATCCACAGTGTTGTCCTTCGTGTCAACCCTCCTGACCTCGATCTCCCGGAGATCAACTATCTCCCGGATCAGGTGATACCGCCTCAGAATATGCCTGGATCGCTGATGGGACCTGGGTTCCTTGGCTAAAGCCACCGCTCCATTGTTATCGCAATACAAAGTTATTGGACGCTCAATGGATGGAACCACTCAAAGTTCAGTAATGAACTTCTTGACCCAGACAGCCTCTTTGGCAGCATCGTTGGCAGCGATGTATTCAGCCTCCATCGTCGAGTCTGCCACGGTTTCCTGCTTGGAACTCTTCCAGCTAACCGCCCCTCCGTAAAGGGTAAAGACAAAGCCCGACTGCGACTTAGAGTCGTCCTTATCACTCTGGAAGCTCGAATCGGTAAAGGACTCCACTTGGAGCTCTCCGTTACCATACACCAAGAACATATCTCTAGTCCTTCGTAAGTACTTGAGAATACTCTTCACAGCTGTCCAGTGACTCTCGCCAGGATCAGCTTGATACCTGCTCACTACACTTAATGAGTATGCTACATCGGGTCTGGTACATAGCATCGCATACATGATAGAGCCTACTGCCGAAGCATAGGGTATCCCTTGCATGCGAGCTCTCTCCAAATCAGTCTTGGGAGACATCTCTTTGGAGAGAGTGACTCCAGAGATCGTGGGCAAGTTCCCACGCTTGGACTCTTCCATACTAAACCTCTTTAGTATGGTGTCAATATACCTGGATTGGGACAATCCCAAAATCCGTTTGGATCTATCTCTATAGATCCTAATTCCCAATATGCAGGAGGCATCACCAAGATCTTTCATTGAGAATCTTTATGATAAGAAGAGCTTGACCGCTTGCAGCATAGGAATATCATTTCCTATCAAGAGTATGTCGTCCACGTACAATACGAGGAAGACAACCTTACTCTCTGCCACCTTCTTGTAGATACAAGGTTCATCTGGATTTTTGACGAAATCAAACTCTTTGATAACGACGTCAAAGCAGATGTTCCAACTCCGCGATGCTTGCTTTAATCCATAAATGGATTTAAGCAGCTTGCACACCTTCCCGCTGCTCCCACTGTCTATGAAGCCCTCTGGCTGAGTCATGTACACGCACTCTTCTAAATCACCATTTAGAAAGGCGGTCTTAACATCCATTTGCCAGATTTCATAGTCATGAAAGGCAGCAATGGCAAGCATGATTCAGATGGATTTAAGCATAGCCACTGGAGAAAAGGTTTCGTCGTAGTCCACACCTGGTCTTTGACGAAAACCCTTTGCTACAAGTCTAGCTTTGAAAGTCTCCACTTTCCCATCTACACCAAGTTTCTTCTTGAAGATCCACTTGCTCCCAATGGGTTTTACCCCTTCAGGAGCAACTTCCAAAGTCCATACTTTGTTGGTGTACATGGATTCCATCTCGGACCGCATAGCATCCAGCCATTTCACTGAGTCCCTACTCGTGATGGCCTGCTCGAAGCTAGTTGGGTCATCATCCTCCATGATGCAATCGTCGCTCCCACCATCCATGAGAAAACCGTAGTATCTCTCAGGTTGGCGAGGAACCCTACTAGATCGGCGGAGTGGCTGAGGTTCATTGGGAGCTACTGAATCCTCTGGTTCCACTAAATCTTCAGTTGTGTTTTGTTCAGCTGGAACCTCTTCCAGTTCTACCTCAGAGCCACTAATCTCTTTTGCAAGAAATTCCTTTTCTAAAAAGGTGGCATGTTGAGCAACAAATACTCTTTGTTCCTCACTGTGGTAGAAGATATACCCTCGCGAATGTTTGGGATATCCAACAAACTTACACAAAACAGATCTTGCCTCGAGTTTGTCCGGTTTTTGTCTTTTGACATAGGCCGGGCAACCCCATATCTTTATAAAATTAAGATATGGTCTCTTCCCTTCCTATATCTCATATGGTGTGGTAGGCACAGATTTGGTGGGAACCCTGTTCAGTAGGTATGCTGCTGTTTCTAGTGCATATCCCCAGAAGGAAACAGGTAACTCAGCTACACTCATCATAGAGCGCACCATATCTAATAGGGTGCGGTTTCTCCGCTCCGATATACCGTTGTGCTGTGGTGTATATGGAGGAGTTAGCTGAGAGAGAATCCCATTCTCTTTTAGGAAGTCCAGGAATTCATTGCTCAAGTATTCACCTCCTCGATCTGATCGAAGGATTTTAATACTTTTTCCGGTTTGGTTCTCGACTTCTTGTTTATATTCTCTAAATTTCTCAAAAGCTTCTGATTTGTGTTTCATTAGGAACACATATCCGAATCTAGAGAGATCGTCAGTGAATATAATGAAGTACGAAGAACCATCCCTGGCATGTGTAGACATGGGACCGCATACATCACTATATATCAGTCCCAAGAGTTCGGTAACTCTTTCTCCGTGTCCCGTAAACGGAGCTTTGGTCATCTTGCCTTTGAGACATGACTGGCAAGTGTCATAGGATGAAAATTCAAACGGATTTAAATATCCATCCTTATGCAATTTAGCTAGTCGTGTCGCATTGATGTGACCCAGTCTACAATGCCACAAGAAGGATTCGTTCAGTTTAGAACTCTTCCTCTTGTGTGTGTTTGTTATGCTCAGAACTGTTGATTGGTTTAGAACATAAATGCCATTGCACAACGTGCCTGATCCAACCAACTTTTGGTTACGGAAAATGTTCATAACATTGTCCTGTAATACAAAATTATATCCTTCTTTACTTAATAAAGAAACCGATATAATGTTGCATATCAGGTTCGGCATGTAATAACATTCGTTCAGAACCAATGTATTACCAGTTGGTAATACAAGGTGATATTCCCCGACAGTCTTTGCTGCAACAATTGCACCATTTCCAACTCTAATGTCTTTATCACCTTCTCCAAGTTCTCTACCTTTCCTTAGTCCATGTAACTGATTACATATATGGGATACTGACCCGGTATCTAATACCCAGGACGTAGAGCAAATGGAGAAACAGTTCTCAGTAACGAACACACCCGAAGAAAATGCATCATCATGTACTTTCTTCATTCGGGTGGCATGGGAATCCTGGTATTCCCCTATTTCCTGTTCATTCCTATAACTCTTATAGGAAAGAACGGAACCAACGTTCCCCAGCACAGTATAACATGCGGGTTCGGTCAATACATCCATATTATTATCTTGATTAAGGCATGAAATGGTCGCTACCTGGAGAGAGAGAGAAGAAAACACTTTAGCGTATGCTCGTGCAAGATCAGATTGGTTATTATCTTATCTAATCAGGATGGCTCCTACTGCTTTTTATCAAATCTTCCTCCAAACCCTAAAAGGAAAGACTAGCCGAGATTAATTACACACTACAAGTTCGCCAATCTTTCAGCCAGGCCAGTGTCGGTACTTTGAGGGAGGTCCCCCGTGCTTTCGCACGAACCTAATTAATGTAAACCTCATTTTCCCAGAGGCGTAACCCCGTTGACACCTTTCTAGACACCTACTTGATCAGCTAATTGCAATGTGTAAAACTCTCCCAGGAGTAACTCTTACTCGCAGTGGGTATCGGGATCTAACTATCTCATAGAAGGTATGCAATCTCATTGCAAATTTCAACACTTGAAATTCCCGATAATATTTTGCCCCAAGCATCCTATGACCTTGACGGAGGTCAACAAACCACAGGGTGCAAGTCAAGTTCAACCCGTCATTTCTTGATTGAATCAAACCCACCCGCACGACCCTTGACGGAGGTCAACAAGGTCGTACGACTACCCTAATCCAATCTGCATCATATGCATAAGCAGACAAATACTAGTTAGCTACCGCACACTACGCCTTGACGGAGGTCAACAAACGTAGCACGAATACTAAGTAGGATTTATCTGAAATGACGGAGGGCTACGCCAGGTTTTTCTGAAAACCATGAGCGTAATGAACTTGATATCATTGTAGAATCAAATGAAGTTTTAAAATGTAGTGATTTTGAGGCTTTTCCAGTTTTGCTAAAGGGGTCACTCCCGGTGAAGGGATCGTCGGCCCTTTCCTCGTCGAATGAGGTGCGGGATATATCATATATATCACTGTGCAAAGCAAAAACCCAAAAGCAGTCAAAAGCAAACCGAGTGTGTAGCATCTGCCAGTTATTGCTAAAGGAGTCACTCCCGGTGAAGGGATCTCGGTCCTTTCCTCATCGAATAAGGTGCAGGGTATATCATATATACCGCTGTGCAAAGCAAGAATTGTAGCTACCTGTTTTATTTTAAAATTCGATTCCACAACATCTTAGGTTTTTTTTATCTTTCATTAATCACATTAATGAAGTCCCATCATTTAAATACCTAAACATCACAGATAGATATGACGTACACTTATGCCATCCGCATTCGCCTCGATGTCCCCTCGTGCACCGTTAGGTTAGGTAACTAACGACAGAGCAGGGCAGGGCTAGCGCGGGTGTAAAACATAAGTAACGTCTATATAATATATCATATATACTATATACTATATCCATCACAGAGTCACAACACAGATATCGCAGCAGAATAAACATATGAAATATTGGATATACTAGGACGTCCGTGTTTTCAATACAAGCCAGTATAAAACACGGATTCCACGGTCGTGATGAATAGCCAATCCCACACCCCTAGACCCCTACGAGAGCGGCAAGCAACCCTTCCAATTCTAGGGTTAGGATACCCGGACTCAACTCCTCGAGTTGGTCTCCCACTGGACCCCAGAACCCAGTTACTTGTGCTCCCCTCCTTGGGTCTATCCTAATGCGGAAAAGTAAATAATATACAAAGGGTGACAACTTCCGCTACCTGGAAGTGCCCCAAATAAAAGAACATTACATACAAGTTTTTACATGAATGAAAATGAAAAATACTCATCTCACATAAAAACCCCCGGCTATTCGAACACGACGATCCAATATAACATATCCAGCAACACATAACATCACATGTCATCAACGTAAGTAAGTATGCATACCCCAATTGTCGTTGACGTATAGCAACGAAACCGGCGATATGAACATACTACACTTACGGTCACAGAAAAGAAAGTGTAAAACTACAACAGTTGGAATCCGCAACTTCTTTAGACATCGCATGCCTAATCAAATGAAATACTTAGACATCACATGCCTAACAGATATAAATCCCGCATTTTAGTCTCATTATCGAAAACTCTTTTCAATATCATATGGGACTAAACTGCTAAATTTATAACATTCATTCAGTTATCTCATAACTGTTTGTGAATTCCAATTATTGTATCACATTCCAGATAAACAGAAAATGTTAAACTTTCCGATCGAACAGTCGAATACCCAAGTTTTCCCGATACAGCTCAACACATGAAATAAGTCTAACTACATTCAGTTCGTGCCTCAGTACCGACGGTCCAGCCGTAGAAGGGTCAAGCCAACGCCTCACATGTGGCACGCCGTACTGCCCCAAACCCGAAGGTTCAAAGGGCAGTTCAAGACGGTCACATAATCGAGTTAAGGTTTGTTGTCTTCTAGAGGGTCCATCGCGTTACTTGCACTACTTAGAACGTCGTTAAACTACGGAAAAATCCAACACTTGGAAATTTCCCGACAGGGGAAAAATTTGGTATTTATATCCGGTCGAACTTTTTAACATATTCTGAAAATTATCCGGAAATACACAAAGGACGAAATTTGATAATCCGATCGAAATACCGAATCCCCAAAACAACCCCAGAAAATTCAACTCTTGAATAAAAATTGAAAATTCCCAGGAAAACCAGCACTGGAAGATAAGAATTACTGTGCAGAAATCTTTATTTAATTGATCCGTACGGCCGCGGAACCGCCGCATGAGCCATGATCATGCCGCGGAACCGCGGCGATTTGATGGATTTACACTGTCGAATTTCACAGTAATTCTTATATTGACCTGCTGATTTTTCTGCATATTTTTAATTTGGAAAAATCCCAGATTTTAGAAAATGTACAGAGAGCATTTTGTGATTTAGGGTTTCGGTTCATTCGGACTTCAAATCGCGTCTAGACTTCGCCTAAGGCTCTAGCTAGACTCTGATACCAGTGAAAGGTTCCTAGGCACCCTAGTGAGGTCTCACAAGGCATCGAACATGCCAATTTCAAATAAAATGGAGCCGAGAAACCCTAGACTACGGATCGTCGCTAGAATTCTAGGCGAAATATAAATCTAGTTAACAATTTAACTAAAGTTAAGATGCTACAACTTTTGTAGATCCGGATACCCACTTCCTTAGCTCCACGAGGGCGTCCTCTCGCTGTCCATCTTGAACCTTGGACTCTCGTGACGGCTTCATCGGAGAAACGTGCGGAATAGGTCGTCGGCTTCGTGTCAAAGACGATCTACGTCGAGGTTGCACAAGCTCAAGCTCCGACTTCACAAAGTTGTGAAACTTGTGAAGAAAACACCCAAAACAACTTGGCAAGAGGTAGAGGGTGAAGAAATAGGAGGTGGGTTCACTTTAGAATTGGATTTATCTCACTAGATCTCAAGTTTCCATTAATGGCATCTAGGTTTCTCACTTGAAGAAGAAGAAGAAGATGATAGAATTATGATCAAGTATCATCAAACATGATACAAAAAAGTGCACAAAAGTATATCACATATACAATGTGCAATCCAAGTGAGAAAAATCCGTTTAAAGTGAAGCAATACTAGTTAATGCAAAGTAATATATCAAATATATAATTATACATTAAATCATTAAATCAACACTTGATTCAATGATCCGGTCATGTCGCACATAACCGACTAGTATTCAATGCATCGATTTATCGAATCAATGATTCGATAACTAGGTCATATCTCATACAACCAATCGAAACATTAATCGCGAGAATCAAATACGGTATCACATACACGCATTATTCTCGGTCCCGCACATATCTCATATGCACTCCTATTTCGTTTCGTTTGAGCTAGGAAACCTCTGTGTAGGACTCTAAAGACTCGTCAATACGCCGGTAGCAGATGATGATCATATCAAGCACCCACAAGCCGCAAGCGGTCTGCTAAACGTAACGGCCACCCGGGTATTGAGCGATCAGAAGATCGACGAGCTAGCCCGCTCACACTCCTGCGAATCCGACCAGTAACACTTACCATACAGTCCGGTCTCTTCGTCTGATATGTCGCATATCAAGTCTAGGGGTGGTAAACGTCAGACCCCAATAACCGATAAGTCGTGCCGATGTGAGGCTCATAACGGGTCGAGAAACTACTGGTAACACTTACCAGCAAATCTCTGATTAGCCCTGGCCAGGGACTTCCCTGTTACGGCCAATCGAGCACTGCGCAACATCAACCCCCAATACCAGGAGAGACGAAACCCCTCCTATCGCTCATTGCCTCCATGTGACTCGGGACTGTGCCCAAAGACCACCGTTTTGCACGCCCTCATGGACATGGTAAGGTGGAGATCAAAGCACAGTGGGAATCACACAAGACTCTATGACGATCTCGGGTCTACAGACTAACCTGTACAAGTGTCACCTGAGAACTGCCATCTGACGTGAGGTATAATACCATCTGGGAGTTCTCGGCGAGTCCGTCCAGTGTACTCAGTCTCCACTGAGCACCCGTATACCATCTCTGATGTCAAACACCAATGGATATGGGATCATCCATCGCCCATCACATGGGTCGAGAAGCGTATACGCTAGTCTACACTGGTATATCGATGCCCCGTCTCGATACACCCACGACTAGGGACCTTGAAGGATGTACTTATGGACTACCATGTCCCCACTAGTATGATCTGCATCATAGTCCAGGTAGTCAAGTACAAATCCTACGGGCTTTACCAACATGTAACTATAAGACAGTATAAAGAGACTAGTGTACATGTTAAGATAAAGAGCAACCAGATAGCATACTATCATGTCGAGCAAGAAAGTCATCTCTATATATGTCCAAGCATCCAATATAATATACATCATCTGTACAATACTGGCCTCTAGGGCATACATACAACTAACACCTTCACTACGATCATCAAGTACCCGGACTCTAGAGAGGCTCCATGAAATGAAAGATGCAAGCTTACTTCCGATCTTCAACAACAAAGATGATCTACCCTGAAGAAACTCAAACCCAAGCTCATGATTCACTAATCAAGTATTAGCAAAGCAAACACCCTAATCTAAGTGGCTAGAATAGATGAGGATGATGAAGTAGGAATTTTGCTCTCTTTTGTTTTCAATTTCTCATTCATTATCATCACATGTCAAAAAGCTAGAAAGCTTTTCAAGTGGAAGAAGAAGAACAATTTCATTTGTGATGAATAATGAATTATTGCTATGGTTAAAAATCCACCATGGGTTAGGAATGAAGACTTAACCCTTGTGGAGAATTAACTAGGGTAAAGGGTTTGGGTTGGGTTAAAGAAATATCACTTCCAGTTCTACCATACTCCCACTACTGTTTTCTGAAAAAATCCATTTTTATTAAAACTGTGGCGAGTCAAGAACAATATCACTATTGATCTTCCAGATGGTAGAAAGTCAACCCTCGTCATAGCCTGGGTCAACCCACAAACAGCCATTACAGAAACGTGCCTTGAGTTATCCAGAGTCTGGTTTTAAGCATAAGCCGGACAACTCCCCGTACCTTAACATCGTTAAGATATGAACTGTTCTATATCCAATATAGAAACAGAGGCACTGATTTAATTGAACCAGATTCAAATCATGCAGCTGTCTCCAGTGCATGTCAACTAAATGGAAGGAGGCCGATCATCGTTACTCAACTTAGGAATGTTTCCAATTATGAGTAACCTGAAAGAGAAGCAAGTTCTCTTAATCATTACTATCAACTGAATACCATACACAAGTATCTACATCTTCGATCACCTTGAAGAATCCCGATACTCACAATACCTGGTTCTCTACTTTATTCATATACCTATAACTTCTCAAAATTCGGACCTTGTGTTTCTACGAAACACCTGTCTAAAAACTAGAGAAGTCATAAGTAAACTTGAATATAGTACGAGGACCAACCCCTCTGTCCTATTGGACACTGGACAATATACAATACTCTGTATAAGTCTCTTGAGTCTAATAACTCATTCCCTGTGTGTCGCAGTTTGAAAACTGTACTTATGGTTAAGAAGAATTACATCGCTGTTTAATGCTCCTTACCTAACCATCAACTGATATAGGTAAATGTCATAGACATAATTTCAAAAAGGTATATCTCACTCTATAAAAATAGTCGTACAGATATATCAATTTGAAATTGGTGCATAACAGCGGATATTCAAAACCAAATATTTGCCGTCCGGCAAACAACCCAGGTGACTTCCTCAAATATCACCGATTACAACGAATCCCGATATAATGAGGATGATCACCCAATTCCCAATAACTTACTCCCACTCATCATCAGTAAAACCATACAGATGTGAAAATCATACCTGGTAAATACATACCCTGGAGCAAGTGTCTAATTGGGAAATCAGTTTTCTTTTAACAGTACACAGTGAAACTGAAATATTGAAATGTTTCGATAGGGTATTCTGGTATTTCTAGTAATGCCTCTTCCATTATCAGATTCACAACTGTAACCGTATATTTCTATACTATCTCTTCACATCCCTTCATATGTCTTTAGTCATTACCTTCTGTACACCCCTTTAGGCCAAATGGTTTTCTTCCTTCCCTACCGTTCGGCACCAGCCTATGGTTTGGAAGAAGACTATCCAATAAGCATAATGGGTGTACTGTCCTAATCCTAGGAGCACTCGCAACGCGAGAGAAGGTGAGGATAAAAGACACCTGAATAAACCTTATTCCTGTAGGGTTCCTTGGCACTCTCAAGAGGTCTCACAAGGCATCAACCATGCCAATTTCAAATTTTATGGGTGCTGAGAAACCCTAATACGGATCGTCGACTAGAAATTTAGGCGAAATAGTAAACTAGTTAACATCTTAACTAAAGGAGAGAGGCTACAACCTTTGTAGATCCGGTTCTCCACTTCCTTAGCTCCACGTAGGCGTCCTCTCGCTGTCCATCTCGAATCCCGAACTCAAACGTCGGCTTCATCGGAGAATAGGGCGGACTAGGTCGATGGCTTCGTGCCGAAGATGATCTACGTCGAGGTTGCACAAGTTCAAGCTCCAACTTCACCAAGTTGTGAAACTTGTGAAGAAAACACCCAAAACAACTTGGCAAGAGGTAGAGGGTGAAGAAATAGGAGGTGGGTTCACTTTAGAATTGGATTTCACTCACTTTTGCTTAAGTTGCCATTGATGGGCTTAAGCTTTTCTTAAAGAAGAAGATGATCAAGAAGAAGAAAGAATATGAAAAGTCATTTTCAAATGAAAAAGAAAACAATACTTATCATATCCTAACTAAGGTTAAGTGTAGAGAATATACCATGGTTACTTGGAAGAGTTAGGGTTAAGCATGAAGACAAGAATGGTTGCATAAGTCAAAGCTTCATGAAGCTTCAATAAGAGACAAAGAAAGCCACCATTCTCATCTAATCCTTTTCTAAATAAATAAACAAATAAATAAATAAAAAGGAAAAACCCTAATCATCTCTTAACCATGGTTTAATCCTTCACACTTAACCAAATGAGCAAGTATCATCAAACATGATACAAAGATGTGCACAAAAGTATATCACATATACAACATGTACATCAAGTGAGAAAATCCATTTAAAGTGAACCAATACCAGTTAATGCAAAGTAATATATCAAATATATAATTATACATTAAATTATTAAATCAACACTTGATTTAACGATCCGGTCATATCGCATATAACCGACTAGTATCCTATGTGTCGGCTTATCGAATCAATCCTTGATTCGATATCTAGGTTATATCGCATATAACCAATCGACACATACATCACGAGATTGAAATACGGTATCACATACACACATTATTCTCGCTCCTGCACATATCTCATATGCGCTCCTATTTCGTTTCGCTTGAGCCAGGAAACCTCTGTGTAGGACTCTAAAGACTCGTCAATACGCCGGTAGCAGATGATGATCATATCAAGCACCCACAAGCCGCAAGCGGCCTGCTAAACGTAACGGCCGCCCGGGTATTGAGCGATCAGAAGATCGACGAGCTAGCCCACTCACACTCCTGTGAATCCAACCAGTAACACTTACCGTACAGTCCGGTCTGTTCGTCTGATATGTCGCATATCAAGTCTAGGGGTGGTATACGTCAGACCCCAATAACCGATAAGTCGTGCCGATGTGAGGCTCATAACGGGTCGAGAAACTACTGGTAACACTTACCAGCAAATCTCTGATCAGCCCTGGCCAGGGACTTCCCTGTTACGGCCAATCGAGCACAGCGCAACATCAACCCCCAATACCGGGAGAGACGAAACCCCTCCTATCGCTCATTGCCTCCATATGACTCGGGACTGTACCCAAAGACCACCGTTTTGCACGCCCTCATAGACGTGGTAAGGTGGAGATCAAAGCACAGTGGGAATCACACAAGACTCTATGACGATCTCGGGTCTACAGACTAACCTGTACAAGTGTCACCTGAGAACTGCCATCTGACGTGAGGTATAATACCATCTGGGAGTTCTCGGCGAGTCCGTCCAGTGTACCCAGTCTCCACTGAGCACCCGTATACCATCTCTGATGTCAAACACCAATGGATATGGGATCATCCATCACCCATCTCATGGGTCGAGAAGCGTATACGCTAGTCTACTCTGGTATATCGATGCCCCGTCTCGATACACCCACGACTAGGGACCTTGAAGGATGTACTTATGGACTACCATGTCCCCACTAGTATGATCTGCATCATAGTCCAGGCAGTCAAGTACACATCCTAAGGGCTTTACCAACATGTAAGCATAAGACAGTTTAAAGAGACTAGTGTACATGTTAAGATAAAGAGCAACCAGATAGCATACTATCATATCGAGCAAGAAAGTCATCTCTATATATATCCAAGCATCCAATATAATATACATCATCTGTACAATACTGGCCTCTAGGGCATACATACAACTAACAATCTCCAACTTGCACTAGGGCCAGCTGCTGTAGTATCGCATACCGAGCATCCCAAAGAGTCTCTCAAACTGTATCTGGGGAATGGCCTTCGTGAGTGGATCCTCCGTGTTGTTCTTCATGTCAACCCTCCTGATCTCGATCTCCCGGCGATCAACTATCTCCCGGATTAGGTAATACCGCCTCAGAATATGCCTGGATCGCTGATGGGACCTGGGTTCCTTGGCCAAAGCCACCGCTCCATTGTTATCGCAATACAAAGGTATTGGATGCTCAATGGATGGAACCACTCCAAGTTCAGTAATGAACTTCTTGATCCAGACAGCCTCTTTGGCAGCATCGTTGGCAGCGATGTATTCAGCTTCCATCGTCAGTCTGCCACGGTTTCCTGCTTGGAACTCTTCCAGCTAACCGCCCCTCCGTAAAGGGTAAAGACAAAGCCCGACTGCGACTTAGAGTCGTCCTTATCACTCTGGAAGCTCGAATCGGTAAAGGACTCCACTTGGAGTTCTCCGTTACCATACACCAAGAGCATCTCTTTAGTCCTTCGCAAGTACTTGAGAATGCTCTTCACAGCTGTCCAGTGACTCTCTCCAGGATCAGCTTGATACCTGCTCACTACACTTAGTGAGTATGCTACATCGGGTCTGGTACATAGCATTGCATACATGATAGAGCCTACAGCCGAAGCATAGGGTATCCCTTGCATGCGAGCTCTCTCCAAATCAGTCTTGGGAGACATCTCTTTGGAGAGTGTGACTCCAGAGATCGTGGGCAAGTTCCCACGCTTGGATTCTTCCATACTAAACCTCTTTAGTATGGTGTCAATGTACCTGGATTGGGACAATCCCAAAATCCGTTTGGATCTATCTCTATAGATCCTAATTCCCAATATGCAGGAGGCATCACCAAGATCTTTCATTGAGAATCTTTGTGAAAAGAAGAGCTTGACCGATTGCAGCATAGGAATATCATTTCCTATCAAGAGTATGTCGTCCACGTACAATACGAGGAAGACAACCTTACTCCCTGCCACCTTCTTGTAAATACAAGGTTCATCTGGGTTTTTGACGAAATCAAACTCTTTGATAACGACGTCAAAGCAGATGTTCCAACTCCGCGATGCTTGCTTTAATCCATAAATGGATCTAAGCAGCTTGCACACCTTCCCGCTGCTCCCACTGTCTACGAAGCCCTCTGGCTGAGTCATGTACACGCACTCTTCTAAATCACCGTTTAGAAAGGCGGTCTTAACATCCATTTGCCAGATTTCGTAATCATGATATGCAGCGATGGCAAGCATGATCCGGATGGATTTAAGCATAGCCACTGGAGAAAATGTCTCGTCATAGTCCACACCTGGTCTTTGACGAAAACCCTTTGCTACAAGTCTAGCTTTGAAAGTCTCCACTTTCCCATCTACACCAAGTTTTTTCTTGAAGATCCACTTGCTCCCAATGGGTTTTACCCCTTCAGGAGCAACTTCCAAAGTCCATACTTTGTTGGTGTACATGGATTCCATCTCGGACCGCATAGCATCCATCCATTTCACTGAGTCCCTACTCGTGATGGCCTGCTCGAAGCTAGTTGGGTCATCATCCTCCACGATGCAATCCTCGCTCCCACCATCCATGAGAAAACCGTAGTATCTCTCAGGTTGGCGAGGAACCCTACTAGATCGGCGGAGAGGCTGAGGTTCATTAGGAGCTACTGAATCCTCTGGTTCCACTAAATCTTCAGTTTGAGTTTATGTAGCCGGAATTTCTTCCAGTTCTACCATATTCCCACTTATTTCTTTTGCAAGAAATTCCTTTTCTAAAAAGGTGGCATGTCGAGAAACAAACACTTTTTGTTCCTCTGTATGGTAGAAAAGATATCCATGTGAATGTTTGGGATATCCCACAAACTTGCATAGAACTGACCGTGCCTCGAGCTTGTCCGGATTTTGCCTTTTGACATAGGCCGGATAACCCCATATCTTAACTCGTTTAAGACATGGTCTCTTCCCACTCCATATCTCATATGGTGTGGTAGGTACAGATTTAGATGGAACTTGATTCAATAGGTATGCTGCTGTATCCAGCGCATATCCCCAGAAGGAAATAGGTAACTCAGCTGTGCTCATCATAGAGCGCACCATATCTAATAGGGTGCGGTTTCTACGTGCTGATACACCGTTGTGCTGTGGTGTATATGGAGGAGTCAGCTGAGAGAGAATCCCATTCTCTTTTAGGAAGTCCAGGAATTCATTGCTCAAGTATTCACCTCCTCGATCAGATCGTAGGATTTTAATACTTTTTCCGGTTTGGTTATCTACTTCTTGTTTATATTCTCTAAATTTCTCAAAAGCTTCTGATTTGTGTTTCATCAGGAACACATATCCGAACCTAGAGAGATCGTCAGTGAATGTAATGAAGTATGAAGAACCATCCCTGGCATGTGTAGACATAGGACCGCATACATTACTATGTATCAGTCCCAAGAGTTCGGTAACTCTTTCTCTGTGTCCCGTAAACGGAGTTTTGGTCATCTAGCTTTTGAGACATGATTGGCAAGTGTCATAAGATGAAAATTCAAACGGATTTAAATATCCATCCTTATGCAACTTAGCTAATCGTGTCGCATTGATGTGACCCAGTCTACAATGCCACAAGAAGGATTCGTTCAGTTCTGAACTCTTCCTCTTGTGTGTGTTTGTTATGCTCAGAACTGTTGATTGATTTAGAACATAAATGCCATTGCACAACGTGCCTGATCCAACCAACTTTTCGTTACGGAAAATGTTCATAACATTATCCTGTAATACAAAATTATATCCCTCTTTACTCAATAAAGAAACCGATATAATGTTGCATATCAGGTTCGGCATGTAATAGCATTCGTTCAGAACCAATGTATTACCAGTTGGTAATACAAGGTGATATTCCCCGACAGTCTTAGCTGCAACAATTGCACCATTTCCAACTCTAATGTCTTTATCACCTTCTCCAAGTTCTCTACCTTTTCTAAGCCCATGTAACTGATTACATATATGGGATCCTGACCCGGTATCTAATACCCAGGACGTAGAGCAAATGGAGAAACAGTTCTCTGTAACGAACACACCCGAAGAAAATGCATCAACATGTACTTTCTTCATTCGGGTGGCATGGGAATCCTGGTATTCCCCTTTATCCTGTTCAGTCCTATAACTCTTATAGGTAAGAACGGAACCAACGTTCCCCAGCACAGTATAACATGCGGGTTCGGTCAATACATCCATATTATTATCTTTATTAGGGCATGAAATGGTCGCTACCTGGAGAGAGAGAGAAGAAAACACTTTAGCGTATGCTCGTGCAAGATCAGATTGGTTATTATCTTATCTAATCAGGATGGCTCCTACTGCTTTTTATCAAATCTTCCTTCAAACCCTAAAAGGAAAGATTAGCCGGGATTAATTACACACTACAAGTTCGCCGATCTTTCAGCCAGGCCAGTGTCGGTACTTTGAGGGAGGTCCCCCGTACTTTCGCACGAACCTAATTAATGTAAACCTCGTTTTCCCAGAGGCGTAACCTCGTTAACACCTTTCTAGACACCTACTTGATCAGCTAATCGCAATGTGTAAAACTCTCCCAGGAGTAACTCTTACTCGCAGTGGGTATCGGGATCCAACTATCTCATAGAAGGTATGCAATCTCATTGCAAATTTCAACACTTGAAATTCCCGATAATATTTTGCCCCTAGCAGCTATATGACCTTAACATAGTCAACAAATCATAAGTGCTAGTCAAGTTCAACCCGTCATTTCCCAATTGAATTAAACCCACCCGCACGACCCTTAACATAGTCAACAAAGTCGCACGACTACCCTAATCCAATCGCATCATATGCTTATACAGATAAGCACTAATTAGCTACCGCACACTACGCCTTAACATAGTCAACAAACGTAGCACGAATACTAACTAGTACTTATCTGAAATGACGGAGGGCTACGTCAGGTTTTTCTGAAAACCTATTGCGTAATGAACTTGATATCGTTGTAGAATCAAATGAAGTTTTGAAATGGAATGATTTTGAGGCTTTTCTAGTTTTTCTAAAGGGGTCACTCCCGGTGAAGGGATCATCGGCCCTTTCCTCGTCGAATGAGGTGCGGGATATATCATATATATCGCTGTGCAAAGCAGAAACTATAGAAGCTATCAAAAACAAACCGAGTGTGTAGCATCTGCCAGTTATTGCTAAAGGAGTCACTCCCGGTGAAGGGATCTCGGTCCTTTCCTCATCGAATAAGGTGCAGGATATATCACATATACCGCTGTGCAAAGCAAGAACTGTAGCTACCTGTTTTATTTAAAATTTGATTCTACAACATCTTAGGTTTCTTTTCTTTCATTAATCACATTAATGAAGTCCCATCATTTAAATACCTAAACATCACAGATAAATACGACGTACACTTATGCGATCTGCATTCGCCTCGATGTCCCCTCGTGCACCGTTAGGTTAGGTAACTAACGACAGAGCAGGGCAGGGCTAGTGCGGGTGCAAAACATAAGTAACGTCTATATAATATATCATATATACTATATAAAGTATCTATCACAGAACATCACATGATCACATCACAGATATCGCAGCAGAAAATATCATATGAAATATTGGATATACTAAGACGTCCGTGTTTTCAATACGAGCCAGTATAAAACACGGATTCCACGGTCGTGATGAATAGCCAATCCCACACCCTTAGACCCCTACGAGAGCAGCAAGCAACCCTGCCAATTCTAGGGTTAGGAGACCCGGACTCGACTCCTCGAGATGGTCTCCCACTGGACCCTAGAACCTGGTTACTTGTGCTCCCCTCCTTGGGTCTATCCTAGTACAGAAAAGTAAATAATATACAAAGGGTGACAACTTCCGCAACCTGGAAGTGCCCCAAATAAAAGAATATTACATACAGGTTTTTACATGAATGAAAATGAAAAACACTCATCTCACATAAAAACCCCCGGCTATTCAAACACGACAATCCAATATAACATATCCAGCATCACATAACATCACATGTCATCAACGTAAGTAAATATACACTTCCCAATTTTCGTTGACATATAGCAACGAAACCAGCGATATCACATATTACACTTACGGTCACAGAAAAGAAAGTGTAAAACTACAACAATTGGAATCCGCAACCCTTTTAGACATCGCATGCCTAATCAAAATGAAATACTTAGACATCACATGCCTAACAGTTATAAACCCCGCATTTTAGTCTCATTATCGAAAACTCTTTTCAATATCAAGTGAAACTAAACCGCTAGATTTATAACATTCATTCAGTTATCTCATAACTGTTTGTGAATTCCAATTATTGTATCCCATTCCAGATAAACAGAAAATGTTAAACTTTCCGATCGAACAGTCGAATACCCAAGTTTTCCCGATACAGCTCAACACATGAAATAAGTCTAACAACATTCAGTTCGTGCCTCAGTACCAACGGTCCAGCCGTAGAAGGGTCAAGCCAACGCCTCACATGTGGCACGCCGTACTGCCCCAAACCCGAAGGTTCAAAGGGCAGTTCAAGACGGTCACATAATCGAGTTAAGCTTTGTTGTCTTCTAGAGGGTCCATCGCGTTACTTGCACTACTTAGAACGTCGTTAAACCATGGAAAAATCCAACTCTTGGAAATTTCCCGACAGGGGAAAAATTAGGTATTTTTATCCGGTTGAACTTCTTAACATATTCTAAAATATATCCGGAAAGCCACATAGACAAAATCTGATACTCCGATCGAAACACCGAATCCCCAAAACAACCCCAGAAAATTCAACTCTTGAATAAAATTTAAAAATACCCAGAGAACTCAGCACTGTTAAATAGGAATTACTATGCAAATTGGTAGGGCTGACGTCATACTTTAGCCGCGGAACCGCCGCATAAGCTAGGCTTATGCCGCGGTTCCGCCGCGCATGTGAGGGATCATAAAATAAATTTTGCGCCATAATTCTTAGAATTCCCTGCTGAGTTTTCTGCATATTTTTAATTTGGAAAAAACCCATTTTTAAAAAAATGTACAGAGAGCCGTTTTCGGGTTAGGGTTTTGGTTCTATCGGACTTCAAACGTCGTCTAGACTTCGCCTAAGGCTCTAGCTAGGCTCTGATACCACTGTAGGGTTCCTTGGCACTCTCAAGAGGTCTCACAAGGCATCAACCATGCCAATTTCAAATTTTATGGGTGCCGAGAAACCCTAATACGGATCGTCGACTAGAAATTTAGGCGAAACAGTAAACTAGTTAACATCTTAACTAAAGGAGAGAGGCTACAACCTTTGTAGATCCGGTTCTCTACTTCCTTAGCTCCACGTAGGCGTCCTCTCGCTGTCCATCTCGAATCCCGAACTCAAACGTCGGCTTCATCGGAGAATAGGGCGGACTAGGTCGACGGCTTCGTGCCGAAGATGATCTACGTCGAGGTTGCACAAGTTCAAGCTCCAACTTCACCAAGTTGTGAAACTTGTGAAGAAAACACCCAAAACAACTTGGCAAGAGGTAGAGGGTGAAGAAATAGGAGGTGGGTTCACTTTAGAATTGGATTTCACTCACTTTTGCTTAAGTTGCCATTGATGGGCTTAAGCTTTTCTTGAAGAAGAAGATGATCAAGAAGAAGAAAGAATATGATAAGTCATTTTCAAATGAAAAAGAAAACAATACTTATCATATCCTAACTAAGGTTAAGTGTAGAGAATATACCATGGTTACTTGGATGAGTTAGGGTTAAGCATGAAGACAAGGATGGTTGCATAAGTCAAAGCTTCATGAAGCTTCAATAAGAGACAAAGAAAGCCACCATTCTCATCTAATCCTTTTCTAAATAAATAAACAAACAAATAAATAAAAAGGCAAAACCCTAATCATCTCTTAACCATGGTTTAATCCTTCACACTTAACCAAATGAGCAAGTATCATCAAACATGATACAAAGATGTGCACAAAAGTATATCACATATACAACATGTACATCAAGTGAGAAAATCCATTTAAAGTGAACCAATACCAGTTAATGCAAAGTAATATATCAAATATATAATTATACATTAAATCATTAAATCAACACTTGATTTAACGATCCGGTCATATCGCATATAACCGACTAGTATCCTATGTGTCGGCTTATCGAATCAATCCTTGATTCGATATCTAGGTTATATCGCATATAACCAATCGACACATACATCGCGAGAATGAAATATGGTATCACATACACACATTATTCTCGCTCCTGCACATATCTCATATGCGCTCCTATTTCGTTTCGCTTGAGCCAGGAAACCTCTGTGTAGGACTCTAAAGACTCGTCAATACGCCGGTAGCAGATGATGATCATATCAAGCACCCACAAGCCGCAAGCGGTCTGCTAAACATAACGGCCACCCGGGTATTGAGCGATCTGAAGATCGACGAGCTAGCCCGCTCACACTCCTGTGAATCCAACCAGTAACACTTACCGTACAGTCCGGTCTGTTCGTCTGATATGTCGCATATCAAGTCTAGGGGTGGTATACGTCAGACCCTAATAACCGATAAGTCATGCCGATGTGAGGCTCATAACGGGTCGAGAAACTACTGGTAACACTTACCAGCAAATCTCTGATCAGCCCTGGCCAGGGACTTCCCTGTTACGGCCAATCGAGCACAGCGCAACATCAACCCCCAATACCGGGAGAGACGAAATCCCTCCTATCGCTCATTGCCTCCATGTGACTTGGGACTGTACCCAAAGACCACCGTTTTGCACGCCCTCATGGACGTGGTAAGGTGGAGATCAAAGCACAGTGGGAATCACACAAGACTCTATGACGATCTCGGGTCTACAGACTAACCTATACAAGTGTCACCTGAGAACTGCCATCTGACGTGAGGTATAATACCATCTGGGAGTTCTCGGCGAGTCCGTCCAGTGTACCCAGTCTCCACTGAGCACCCGTATACCATCTCTGATGTCAAACACCAATGGATATGGGATCATCCATCGGCCATCTCATGGGTCGAGAAGCGTATACGCTAGTCTACTCTGGTATATCGATGCCCCGTCTCGATACACCCACGACTAGGGACCTTGAAGGATGTACTTATGGACTACCATGTCCCCACTAGTATGATCTGCATCATAGTCCAGGCAGTCAAGTACACATCCTAAGGGCTTTACCAACATGTAACCATAAGACAGTTTAAAGAGACTAGTGTACATGTTAAGATAAAGAGCAACCAGATAGCATACTATCATATCGAGCAAGAAAGTCATCTCTATATATGTCCAAGCATCCAATATAATATACATCATCTGTACAATACTGGCCTCTAGGGCATACATACAACTAACAATTCCTATTTATCCTGAACCTGAATCCATCCCCGAACTGGAACAAGTTCCTTTCGAGTTCGTATATAACCATACGATGGAGTATCCAATAAACTGCGGATCTTCGGAGTGATACGGAATGTCCTGGAGAAATACAAAGGTGAAGTGGGAGTGGTAATGAAATACCTGGTTTGGTCATTAATATCAGTCGCAATTTACTTTGCCCTCTTACTAATCCCTTGATATGTCTTTACTTAATACCTTCTGCATACCATCGTTATGCTATTTGGTTTTCTTCATTCCCTACCGTTCGACAACACCCTAAGATTGGGAAGAAGATTATCCAATTTGCGTAATAGGTGTACTATCTCCTAAACCAAGGAGTACTCGCAACCTGAGAGAAGGTAAAAGGAAAAGACAACTGAATAGTCCTATTCGTTTTCTCCAGAACCGGAAACCATCCTCGAATAAATTCCTTCGAGTTCGTATATAACCATACGATGGTTTTATCCAATGGAAGTGGACGTTCGTAGTAATACGAGGTGTCCTGGAGAAAAGGGTAAAAGTAGGAGTGGCAATGAGGTTTGCAACTCTGACAATCCAAAAGACAGTGTTTAAGAAGGTTCGGTTAGTTTTGGTCACTGATGTTGGATATATGTATGCCCTAGAGGCCATTATGTGATAGTGGATGTATCTATACATGTATATATATTCAGTTTGCATTCTTGCTCAACATGATAGTATGCTATCTGGTTCTTCTTTATCTGACATGTTTATTGATCATGCTTTTATTCATTCATACATGCTGATAAAGCCCTGAGGATATCGGCTTGACTACTCTGATTATGATGGAGATCATACTAGTGGGACATCTGTAGTCTATAAGCATATCCTGGAATGTCCCTAGTCGTAGGTATATCGAGACGGGGCATCGATATACCAGAGTAGACTAGCGTATATGATACTAGACCCATACGATGGGCGATGGATATTCCCACATTCGTCGATGTTTGACATCAAGATCATATACGGGTGCTCAGTGGTGACTGGGTACACTGGACGGACTCGCCGAGAACTCCTATATGGAATTATATCTATCGTCGGATAGCAGTTCTCAGGTGACACTGGTACAGGTTAGTCTGTAGACCCGAGATCGTCATGGAGTCTTGTGTGTTCTCCCACTGTACTTTGATTGCCACCCTACCACGGCTCTACTGAGTCGTGCAAACAGGTGGCCGTTGGGTACAGTCCCGAGACACACGAAGGCAATGAGAGATAGGAGGGGTTTCGTCTCTCCCGGTATTGGGAGTTGATGCTGTGCAGTGTTCGACTGGTTATAACAGCAAGTCCCTGGCCAAGGCTGCTGAGATTTGCTGATAAGTGTTATCAGTAGTTTCTCGATCTGTTATAGACCATTCACCGACACGACTTATTGAGTTATTGGGGTCGACGTGACCATCCCTAGGCTCGATATGCAGCATATCTGACGAAGAGACCGGACTGTATGGTAGTGTTGCCGGATGGCTCGACGGGAGTTGTAGCAAGTTCGCTTGTTGTCTTCTGATCGCTCAATACCCGGGTGGCCGTTACGTTTAGCTGACCGCTTGCGGCTTGAGGGTACTTGATATGATCATTACCCTCTGCCGGCGTATTGACGAGTCTTAGAGTCCCACAGAGGAGTTACCCAGTCCAGGCGAAACGTTGTGGTGCGCATATGCGATATGCGCATGCACCCGATTGAAATCTGCGTATATGATACCGAACATTGATCGGGTGAACTGCTTTTGGTGGGGTCATATTAGATATGACCGGATTGATAAATCAAGTGTTGATTTATCATTTAACCATTAGTTTTCTCACTTAAAACCTTTCTAGGGTTTGATGGATGTATGCATGCATGCATGTGTTTCTTTCTTCTTTTCTAGTTTCATGCACATGTAAATGTGCATACATGTACACATACATACATCAAACCATCATGGTTGATTATATATGGAAATGGTGGCAATATAAGCTTCACACCATAGATTAAACAATGGATAATTATTTAATTTTGGTTTAAAGTAAAATGAAAAGGAAAGGATAATTATGCTAGTTTCTACATGCTTCTTTTAACCTAACCATTCTCACCCACCACTAAACCATGGTTATCCTTTCCTTTATCATTCTAAACCCAAGTTAAATTAATCATCTATCATTTAATCATGGTTGGAGTCAAGAAGGAATAAATATATATAGTGATATTTATTTTCTTTTGCAAGCTTAACCTTATGGTTATCATTTTATCTCTTGAAAAGAAATAGCCACCATCTTCATCCTCATTTCATCTTCTCCTCTCTAGTTCTTTTCTAGTGAGTGAAATACAACAAAAGAAAGGTTTTTGAAGTGAGATCCAAAGTCACAACACCATTCTACTCAAGTCTAGCCAACTTGATTAGAGTGTTTACTTCGATTTTACAAAGTAGCGAGCTTGGACGGAGATCTCCGCGGTGGATCATCGTGGACACAAGGGGAGTTCAAGAGGACCTCGTTTCAACACCAAAGAGCCTAAGGAGCGAAGCAAAAATGGGAGCTACAAAGGTTGTAGCCTTCAAACCCTAACTTTTGTTAGCTTTAAGTTTAGTAAACCCTAATTTTCTAGGATCTATCCTTTGCATGTTTGTTTAGCACCTTAAAAATTAAAACTTTGGGTCATGTGATGCTTCAAAACTCTTCATAGGGTGCTATACTAACCTTACATTGGTATCAGAGACGACCTAGAACATTAGGCGACGTTTTGACGAAGTGAAAACCCCGATCGGACAAAAATACCGTATTTTTTGATGCTCTCTGGAAATTTTCTAAAACTTGAAATTTTGCAGAATTAAAAATATGTAAAAATCATAGCAGGAAAATATAAGAATTACGGCAGAAAAATATTCCCATGAACAGTAGTTATAGCCGCGGAAACGCGGCCTAAGCTTGCTTAGGCCGCTGTTCCGCGGCCGTACATATGAATTAGGGTATACTGTTTCTACAGTAATTCTACTTTCTGCATGTTTAATTTTTTGGGTATTTTTAAACTGAATAAAGTTTTGAAAAATTCTGGAGATGTTTTTGGATTAATCGATTCGATCGGGACTTTCATTTCGTAGCTTTTCCGGGTAAACTAGAAAGTATTGAAGTGTTTGAACGAATATCATTTACTCAATATTCACGGGGTTTAAATAGTTTGGAAATACGTGCAAGTCTTTTTGCGGTGGTCCCTCTAGAAGACAACAACCCTTAACTCAATTATGTGACCGTCTCGAACTGCCCTTTGAACCCTAGGGTTTGGGGCAGTACGGCGTGCCACATGTGAGGCGTTGGCTTGACCCTTCTACGGCTGGACCGCCGCTACTGTGTCACACTCTGGATCTTCTGAACCCTGCTCAAGTGTTGAGCTTTAGTGAATCTTGGGTGCTTGATTGTTCGTTCGAAAACTTCAATACTGTCTGTTTGTCTGGAATGTGGTACAATATGTGAAATTCATATAGTGTGGGCATGAAATACGAAATATGTGATATTTCGCATTTATGATGTCTAAAGAGAATCTGGATTCCAAATATTGTAGTTTTACACTTTCTTTTCTGCGACCGTAAGTTTAGTATGTTAGATATCGCCGGTTTCGTTGCTATACATCAACGACAATCGGGGTGCGCATACTTACTTACGTTGATGATATGTGATATTATGTGTTGCTGAGATATGATGTGCAGGATTGTCGCGATCGAATAGCCGGGGGGTTTTTGTGAGATGAGAGTTTTATATTTTCATTCATGTAAATTCAAATGTAATGTAATATTCTTTTATTTGGGGCACTTCCAGGTTGCGGTTGTGTCACCAGTGTTGTATATTATTTACTTTTCCGCATTAGGATGGACCCAAGGAGGGGAGCACAGGTGACCGGGTTCAGGGGTTCAGTGGGAGGCCATCTCGAGGAGTCGAGACCGGGTCTCCTAAACTCCAGGATTGGTAGGGTCACTTGCCGCTCTCGTAGGGGTCCAGGGTGTGGGCTTGGCTATTCATCGCGACTGTGGAATCCGTATTTTCTATTCTGGCTAAATACTAAATACGGACGTCCTAGTATATCCCACGTTATATCTATATTTCTGCTGCCTGTGTTCTGTGATATCTGAGACGAATGAATTATTATATATATGATATATAGTAGACGTTGCTTATGTTTTACACCCGCGCTAGTCCCGTCCCGGTATGCCGTTAGTTAAGTAACCTAACGGTGCATAACGGAACATTGCGGCGAATGCGGATGGCATAAGCGTACGTGTTATTTTCGTTTCTTTTCTGTGATTGGCTTTAGGACTTAAATGATGGGATTACATTAATGTGATTAATGTAAAGAAAATAAACCTAAAAGATGTTGTAGAATCGGATTTAAAAACTACTCGGCTATTTATGAAAAAGCTATATTTCAAAACTGCGGAGCTTAAGCCACTCCTTTTGAAAACCTTTTGATTCTACAACGATATCAAGCTCAAAGCGTTAAAGATTTTCTTAAAAATCATCCGCAACCCTCCGTCATTTTAGGAAGTACAGTACTTAGTATTCGTGCTACGTTTGTTGACCTTAGCCAAGGCGTAGTGTACGGTAGCTAAGTGATGTCTTCCTACAAACGCATATGATGCAGATTAATTAGGACGGGCATATGACTTTGTTGACCTTAGCCAAGGGTCATGTGAACGGGTCTAATTAATCAAGAAATGACGGGTTGAGCTTGACTAGTGCTCGTGATTTGTTGACCTTAGCCAAGGTCACGAGTATTAGGGGTAAAAACCACATCGGGAATTTCAAGTGTTGAAATTTGCAATGAGATTGCATACCTTCCATATGATGGTTGGATCCCGATCCCACTGTGGGCAATAGTTGCTCCTAGGAGAGTTTTACAGTTTACAATTAGCTAACTCATTAGGTGTCTAGAAAGGTGTTAACGGGGCTCTGCCTCTGGGAAAACGAGGTTTACTCTAATTAGGTCCGTGCGAAAGCACGGGGAACCTCCCTCAAAGTACCGACACTGGCCTGGCTGAACGGTTAGAGAAGTTGTAGACTGTAATTAATCCTGGCTAGTTTTTCTTTTTAAGGTTTGAAAGAAAAACTTGATAAAAAGCAGTGGGAAACATCGATTAGACAAGATAATAAACCAATCTAATCTGTGCAAGAGCTTTCGCTGAGTGTATTCTTTTCTCTCTCTTAATGGCAGATACCAATGACTGGACTTAAGCTTCTACTAGATAAGAACAAACTGAATTGGACCAACTATAAAGACTGGCTAAGGAATCTGAAGATCGCCTTGACTTATGATAAAGTATCATATGTCCTCACGGCTTCAGCCCCGCCCATCCCAGGCCCAAAATCTTCAGTTGCGGACATAGAAGTCCGCAAGACATGGGACGCTGACTGTGCCACGGCAAAATGCCTCGCGCTTGCATCGATGGACAACACACATCAAAAGCAGCACGAGGACATGGACATTCACGGGATACTGCTCCATACAAAGGAGTTGTATGGGGAACAGTCCCGCGTATTACGATACGAAGCATCAAGGAAACTGTTTCACATGCGAATGGCCCCTGGCACACCAGTAGGAGACCATGTGTTGAAGATGATAGCTCTTATAGAAGAGCTTGAGGACCTTGGATGGACAATGGACAATGAACAATATATAGATATTATTCTGCAGTCCCTCCCCTCCACCTTTGCTCAGTTCATAGTGAACTTCAACATGCATGGCATGGAGAAGGACCTCCCTGAACTCCTTAATATGTTAAGGAGTGCAGAGAGCACTATGAAGTCAGCAAAGACTCCCGTTATGACCATTGGACAGTCTTCTTCTTCTCGCCCAAAAGCTAAGGCCAAGGGAAAGAAAAAGAAGAAACCTATTAATCCTAAGGGCGGAGTCAAAAAGGTGAAGGGAAAGGGAAAGTCCACGGCTGGAGACCCAGGGAAAGGCAAGTGTTTTCATTGCCACAAGACAGGACATTGGAAGCGCAACTGCACGGAGTACCTAAGTCTCAAGAAGAAGCATGGTGATGCTTCTGCTTCAGGTGCGTTTGTGACTGAAAACTGTTTTTCTATAAACTCTGCTTCCTGGGTATTGGATACCGGTTCAGGTTCTCACATTTGCAATTCTATGCAGGGGTTGAGAAATAGCAAGGTTTTGAGGACAGGTGGCCATACTCCCGCGTTGGAAATGGTTCCAATGTACATACAGTCGCAGTGGGAGAGTATCACTTGGGGTTGCCATCTGGATGTATTTTGATTTTGAATCCATGTTATTTTGTACCAACTATGCTATGTAATATAATATCCGTTTCTTTGTTGGACAATGAAGGGTATAATTTTGTGTTGCAGAACAATGTTATGAACATTCACCTAAATCAAATGTTGGTTGGGTATGGTACACTTAATAACGGAATATATGTCCTAAATCAACACACAGTTTTCAGTATACAACACACTAATAAAAGAAAACTTTCAGAATTAAATGAAGCTTTTCTTTGGCACTGTAGACTTGGTCATATTAACGAAACAAGACTAAACAAGTTACACAAAGATGGATATTTAAATCCTTTTGAATATAAATCTTATGCGACTTGCCAGTCTTGTATCAAGGGTAAAATGACCAAAACTCCGTTTACCGGACACGGAGAAAGAGCTACTCAGCTCCTGGGCCTCATACATAGTGAAGTATGTGGGCCTATGTCTACACAGGCTAGAGGCGGTTTTTCATACTTCATTACATTCACTGATGATTTCTCAAGATTCGGTCATGTATTTTTATTAAAGCACAAGTCCGACGCTTTCGAGAAATTCATTGAATATAAACAAGAAGTAGAAAAACAAACCGGCTTGAGTATTAAGATGCTTCGATCAGATCGAGGTGGAGAGTATCTCAGTACAGAATTTGCAAACTTCCTAAAAGAGAATGGGATTCTCTCTCAGCTCACTCCTCCTTACACACCACAGCACAACGGTGTGTCAGAACGACGGAATAGGACCCTATTAGATATGGTCCGGTCCATGATGAGTGACACTGAGTTACCAGTCTCGTTTTGGGGACATGCATTGGAGACTGCAGCGTTTCTACTAAACAGGGTTCCAACCAAAGCCGTGTCTACCACGCCATATGAGATATGGCATGGGAAGAGACCATCTCTTAAGAGAATTAAGATTTGGGGTTGCCCGGCCTATGTTAAAAAGCAGAATCCGGACAAACTCGAGACACGGTCAGTCATGTGTAACTTTGTAGGATATCCAAAGAATTCTTATGGATATCTGTTCTACCACAAAGAGGAACAAAAAGTGTTTGTTTCTCAACATGCCACATTCTTGGAAAAAGAGTTTTTCACAGATAAAGATGATGGCAAAGTGGTGGATCTAGAAGAGGTTCTAGAGACACAAACTACAAATGACGATTTGGTTGAACCGACTGTTGCAGCAGAAACTGAAGAACCTCGGCCACTCCGAAGGTCTGGTAGGACTTCTCGCCCACCGGAGAGGTACTACGGTTTCCTCATTGATAGTGACAGAGAAGACTGTATCATGGAAGATGATGATCCTACTAGTTTTCAGCAAGCTATCACGAGTGGTGACTCTGTGAAGTGGCTGGATGCCATGAGATCCGAAATGGAGTCTATGTACACCAACAAAGTATGGACTTTGGATGTTGTACCCCCTGGGGTAAAACCTGTAGGGTGCAAATGGATCTTTAAAAGAAAGATTAGTGTGGATGGGCAGGTAGAGACCTATAAGGCAAGACTTGTGGCGAAAGGTTTTCGTCAAAGACCAGGTCTGGACTATGACGAAACTTTTTCGCCCGTAGCCATGCTTAAATCCATTCGGATCCTGCTTGCTATTGCTGCTCACTACGACTATGAAATCTGGCAGATGGATGTTAAAACAGCATTCCTGAATGGAGATTTAGAAGAATGCGTTTATATGGATCAGCCAGAGGGCTTCATTGACAGTGGGAGCAGCGAGAAAGCATGTAGATTGCTTAAATCCATTTATGGGTTAAAGCAGGCATCTCGGAGTTGGAACATCTGTTTCGATGATGTTATCAAAGAGTTTGATTTCATCAAAAATCCAGATGAACCTTGTGTTTATAGGAAGGCTGTAGGAAGAGCTGTCACATTCCTCGTATTGTACGTTGATGACATTCTTCTGATAGGAAATGATATTCCTATGCTACAGTCGGTCAAATCATTCTTATCACTGAGATTCTCCATGAAGGACCTGGGTGATGCCACATACATCCTGGGCATAAGGATCTATAGAGATAGATCCAAAAAGTTATTGGGATTGTCCCAAACCAGGTACATAAACACCATCCTAAAGAGGTTTAGTATGGAAGACTCCAAGCGGGGTGCCTTACCCGCTTGCCATGGAGTCACTCTCTCCAAGGATTCTTGTCCAAAGACCGATGAAGAGAGAGCTCGCATGAGCATTATACCTTATGCTTCGGCAGTAGGATCTATAATGTATGCGATGTTATGTACACGCCCAGATGTAGCTTATGCACTTAGTGTTGTAAGCAGGTATCAATCCAACCCAGGGGAGAACCACTGGACAGCTGTGAAGAACATTCTTAAGTACTTACGAAGGACTAAAGAATTGTTCTTGGTGTATGGTAATAAAGATCTCCAAATGGAGGCCTTTACCGATTCGAGCTTCCAGAGCGACAAGGATGACAGCAAATCTATCTCAGGGTTTGTATTTACCCTCAATGGAGGGGCGGTAAGTTGGAAGAGTTCCAAACAAGATACCGTTGCAGACTCTACGATGGAAGCTGAGTACATTGCTGCAAATGATGCCGCCAAGGAAGCCGTCTGGATGAAGAAGTTCGTCTCGGAGCTAGGAGTAGTTCCAACCATTATTGATCCAATACCTTTGTATTGTGACAATAATGGGGCAATGGCGTTAGCCAAGGAGCCCAGATCCCATCAGCGGTCCAGACACATCCTGAGGCGCTTTCATTTGATCCGGGAGATTGTAGATCGCCGTGAGATTGAGATTAAGAGAGTAGACACAAAGAACAACGCCGCGGATCCATTCACCAAGGCCCTCCCTCAGCCGCAGCATGAGCGACTTTTTGAGATGTTGGGTATGAGATACGCCAATAACTGGCCTTAGTGCAAGTGGGAGATTGTTGGATATATGTATGCCCTAGAGGCCATTATGTGATAGTGGATGTATCTATACATGTATATATATTCAGTTTGCATTCTTGCTCAACATGATAGTATGCTATCTGGTTCTTCTTTATCTGACATGTTTATTGATCATGCTTTTATTCATTCATACATGCTGATAAAGCCCTGAGGATATCGGCTTGACTACTCTGATTATGATGGAGATCATACTAGTGGGACATCTGTAGTCTATAAGCATATCCTTGAATGTCCCTAGTCGTAGGTATATCGAGACGGGGCATCGATATACCAGAGTAGACTAGCGTATATGATACTAGACCCATACGATGGGCGATGGATGTTCCCACATTCGTCGATGTTTGACATCAAGATCATATACGGGTGCTCAGTGGTGACTGGGTACACTGGACGGACTCGCCGAGAACTCCTATATGGAATTATATCTATCGTCGGATAGCAGTTCTCAGGTGACAGTAGTACAGGTTAGTCTGTAGACCCGAGATCGTCATGGAGTCTTGTGTGTTCTCCCACTGTATTTTGATTGCCACCCTACCATGGCTCTACTGAGTCGTGCAAACAGGTGGCCGTTGGGTACAGTCCCGAGACACACGAAGGCAATGAGCGATAGGAGGGGTTTCGTCTCTCCCGGTATTGGGAGTTGATGCTGTGCAGTGTTCGACTGGTTATAACAGCAAGTCCCTGGCCAGGGCTGCTGAGATTTGCTGATAAGTGTTATCCGTAGTTTCTCGATCTGTTATAGACCATTCACCGACACGACTTATTGAGTTATTGGGGTCGACGTGACCATCCCTAGGCTCGATATGCAGCATATCTGACGAAGAGACCGGACTGTATGGTAGTGTTGCCGGATGGCTCGACGGGAGTTGTAGCAGGTTCGCTTGTTGTCTTCTGATCGCTCAATACCCGGGTGGCCGTTACGTTTAGCTGACCGCTTGCGGCTTGAGGGTACTTGATATGATAATTACCCTCTGCCGACGTATTGACGAGTCTTAGAGTCCCACAGAGGAGTTACCCAGTCCAGGCGAAACGTTGTGGTGCGCATATGCGATATGCGCATGCACCCGATTGAAATCTGCGTATATGATACCGAACATTGATCGGGTGAACTGCTTTTGGTGGGGTCATATTAGATATGACCGGATTGATAAATCAAGTGTTGATTTATTATTTAACCATTAGTTTTCTCACATAAAACCTTTCTAGGGTTTGATGGATGTATGCATGCATGCATGTGTTTCTTTCTTCTTTTCTAGTTTCATGCACATGTAAATGTGCATACATGTACACATACATACATCAAACCATCATGGTTGATTATATATGGAAATGGTGGCAATATAAGCTTCACACCATAGATTAAACAATGGATAATTATTTAATTTTGGTTTAAAGTAAAATGAAAAGGAAAGGATAATTATGCTAGTTTCTACATGCTTCTTTTAACCTAACCATTCTCACCCACCACTAAACCATGGTTATCCTTTCCTTTATCATTCTAAACCCAAGTTAAATTAATCATCTATCATTTAATCATGGTTGGAGTCAAGAAGGAATAAATATATATAGTGATATTTATTTTCTTTTGCAAGCTTAACCTTATGGTTATCATTTTATCTCTTGAAAAGAAATAGCCACCATCTTCATCCTCATTTCATCTTCTCCTCTCTAGTTCTTTTCTAGTGAGTTAAATACAACAAAAGAAAGGTTTTTGAAGTGAGATCCAAAGTCACAACACCATTCTACTCAAGTCTAGCCAACTTGATTAGAGTGTTTACTTCGATTTTACAAAGTAGCGAGCTTGGACGGAGATCTCCGCGGTGGATCATCGTGGACACAAGGGGAGTTCAAGAGGACCTCGTTTCAACACCAAAGAGCCTAAGGAGCGAAGCAAAAACGGGAGCTACAAAGGTTGTAGCCTTCAAACCCTAACTTTTGTTAGCTTTAAGTTTAGTAAACCCTAATTTTCTAGGATCTATCCTTTGTATGTTTGTTTAGCACCTTAAAAATTAAAACTTTGGGTCATGTGATGCTTCAAAACTCTTCATAGGGTGCTATACTAACCTTACAACTGAGTCATAGTCTTAGGGTCGGGTCATGGTCGCTGCCAAAGAGAGAGAGAAAAGAAACACTCAGCGTGCACTCTAACCTAGATCAGAATGGTTACCAATTTATCTAATCAGGAAACCTCCCACTGTAATGTCAAATTCTTCCCCAAACCTGAAAGAAGAATTAGTCAGCATCACCCGAGGAGTAAACCAACTCATCAGTGGGAATCATGATCCAACTATCATCGCATGATAACGTGACGGACTTCGCTCACATTATCACACTCCAGAAGGTATGCGCAAATCTGACAAGTTTCAGTTTCTTTAGAAACTCCCGATGTGATTTTTGCCCCATGCTTTTATGACCTTGACGAAGGCCAACAAATCATAAGTCACATGTCAAGTTCTACCCATCATTCTCCAGGTTAATTTGAACCCACCCGTACATACCCTTGACTTTGGCCAAAATAGTAGTACGACTGTCTCAAACCAACGCATCTATCTATGCTGCCGAAAAGCAACAAGCAGCTACCATACGCTATGCCTTGACGAAGGCCAACAAACATAGCATGAATACTACTTGCTACCCGTCTGAAACGACGGAGGGCTACGAATGGTTTCTGGCGAAAAACCTTTAACGTAATGAACTTGATATCGTTGAAGGAACTAGATAGCTTTTATGAAAATATAGTGATGAAAACCTTTGCTAAAGAGGTCACTCCCGGTGAAGGGATCTCGGGTCTTTCCCCGTAGAATGAGGTGCAGGATATTCCAATTGAATACCACGATGCAAAGCAAAAGTAAACGACTATAGTGAAGTTATTGCCCTGACGCAAACTTCTGTCCAAGGGGTCACTCCCGGTGAAGGGATCTCGGCCCTTGCCTCGTCGACTGAGGTGCTGGATATTCATAACCGAATACCACTGTGCAAAACAAAAGAGAACGCCCTTGCAATAATAGCTTTTTGAAAAGTTGTTCCAACAACATCAGAATAGGTTTGTTTAACTTGCATTGATCCGAATCAATGCAGTCCCATCAATTGATCACACCAATAAAGAACGAAAATAATGACGTGCGTATATGCCATCCGCATTCGCCACTGGGTCCCGTCATTACCCGTTAGGTTAGTTAACTAATGACAGAGCAGGGACTGGACTAGCGCGGATGCAAAACATATACAACATCTACTAGTATATATATAATATATAATTTTCGCTCAAGGTGTGATAAAATGCAACATCACAGAAATGTACAGTATCACAGAACAATACAGATATCTGGGATCCCCAGGTTTCACAGAGCCGCTACTGAAACCCGACGTTCCCCTGGTCGTGTGGATAGCCTGTGCAATGAAATCCTAGATCCCTACGGGCGCGGTAAGTTACCCGCCAAAACCTGAAGCGAGGCAGCCCCTTTCAGCAACGTGAATGGACCACCCAGCACTTCACGGAATCCGGTAACTTGGGCACCCCTCCTGGGTCAACCTGTACCCCTTACGAGTGCGGCGAATAGCCCGCCAATTCTAGAGTGAAGCCCCCTCCGTCTCAACGCCATGAGATGCGGGCCCGTTGCCCGTTAGAATCCGGCTATCCGTGCACCCCACCTTGGGGTAATCCTAGTACAGAAAGTAAAATATACATACAGCGGGTACATCGACCTCATCCCGGTCGTGCCCCAAAAGAATAATATACAAACAGGCAGTGACGGCAGTCCACATGTCGGATGCTCGCCCCGCAATATCAAATGCACATAATACAACAAAAACTGTACTAACATTGCATCCAGGCTATCTCCCACGACCAATCCGCAACATCACAGCACAACACAGAACATCAATGTGAATGTCACGTTCGCAAATCCGTCTAACCGGGCTATAGCAGTTAGACAGGATTTACCGATCAAGTGACATTCACGGTCGCAGATATAATGTAAATACTGTGAACTAATGTGTTTAAAAGTTTTGATCGATCAAATTTATCGAAGTGGGCACCAAGCACTACTGTAGCATTCACAGAAATTCTGGGCCCAAAAAGAATATCCCAAGAACCCTATTTTCAACCCCGAAGCCCACTGGAAAAAATTGGTGAACTGAAGCTTAATTCCTGCGGCGGAACCGCGGCCAAAGTGGGGTTATGGCCGCGGTTCCGCGGCCCTATTGAAGGATCAGGTCACCAAATTTTTACAGTGATCTTACAAAACCCTGCACATCATTCTGCAACACTTTAAAAAATTTTCTGAGCCAAAACAAAATCGACAGAGAACAGATGTACATGAAAATGCGGTTTTGGGATTTTTGTTCGATCGGAAATGTAAAAACGTTAGACCAAGCTAGACTAGGTTAATGGTGTGGCTCTGATACCAGTGTAAGTGCATGGCGGCGCCCCGGCCGTCAATCCGAGGCCAAAATGCGGAAACGATGATTTACTTTAACTTTTGAACCGGCACCACCGCACACAAAAAATCCCGGATCGGGCCATTAATCTAGTCCTAGCAAACTAAAGAACGGGGTAGAGAGATATACCGAGCGATCCGTGTCCTTCGGCCTTCTCGTCGTCGTCCCGATCTCCCGCGGAATCTCCGGTCTTCACCTCCTCGCCGGAAGGGCACCACGTTGCCGGCTTCTTTTACGGGCTCCCACCTCTGGACCGAGGCAGCTCGGGCACGAAGTTGGCTAGCCGACGTGTCCAAGGTTGCTGTAGGTTAACTGTAGAATACTTTGTTTCTTGGGGTTTGTATGGAGTTGCCATTTTGGTGAAGGTAGAGGAATAAACTTTTTGAGATGAAGCTAAATGGATTTTGTGCAAACCAAAAGACCAAATTTCCCACTCCCAAAATTTGGGACAGCCCCATGAAGCTTGGCCGGCCCCTTCATGGTGAAGGGAAATAATAGAGTGGAGAGAAAAGAATGAAGGAGCCACAATAATGCAAGGGAGAGCAAGAGAAAAGGCTATCATCCATGAGAGAGAAAATGTGATGATGACAAAACAATGATCACAAACAAGAACCTCATTCCATCAACCATCATCACTACACAAGTCAAGCCATGATGACTAAAAGAAAGTCAAATAGTGGTAGAATTATCATGATACAATAATATGCAAAGACCACCCTCCAAAATGCTTATTTGCATAAATGCAAATAAGCCCTCCTCCACCAATCTTCAGCCAATGAAAGATACAAAGAAATATGGCCGAAACGGAAAACAAACTGGCAACTCCAAAAACTGATCCCGTAATAAATTACAGGAAAACCCCGCTACTGTATATACATACCCGCGTTTGTATTCCGACCGAATACAAATGCAATGAGATAAAATCTACACTGTACTATACTAGGATCCGGCTTAAACCAAAGCCGGCTAGTAATATCCGTCCAATCATGATCCGTTCAATACCGCACGTATCTGATCGAACCCTGCCATATCTCCATACGGCCTCTACAGCGTTTCGCCCGAAACTTGAGTAACTGTATGTGGGGGACTCTAAAGACTCGTCAATACTATGACTGTGGATTTAACCACTAGCACGTCAGAGGTATTAGCTATACGTGACGGGCTACCAGTTATTGACCAAAAGGGACGTCGATGAGCGAACTCATCCTGACACCCTACTGAGCCTGTCAGTGACAATATCCGTACAGTCCGGTCCGTTCGTCTATGAGCATCGCATGGCGGGCCTAGTGGGTTGGTAAAAGTCAGACCCCAAAAGCGGTACAAGTCGTGTCGGAGTGTAGCCCAAAACACCCTGAGATACTACTGGAATACCTACCAGTAAATCTCCTGCCTCGGCCGAGAGCTTTGTGTAATGGCTCTCCTAGACACAGCGCGACCTCACCCCCAATACTGGGAAAGACGAACCCCTGAAGATCCGCTCACTGCCTCCATGTGGCTCGGGACTGTACCCAACTAAAACCTGTTTGCACGTCTCCTTTGAGCATGGTAGGGTAGTAATCAAAGTACAGTGGGAACTCACACGAGACAAATGACAATCCTCAGGTCGATGAACTAACCTGTACACATGTCACCAGGGAACTGCTATCTGACGTCAGGTATAAGACCAACTAGCATGTTCCCGGCGAGTCCTGTCCGGTGTACTCATAACCCAATGAGCACCTGTATACATCTTAGGTGAACCAACTGACACCAGTGGCTTGTGAGACCGGCCACCGCCCCTCGTCGGGGTCTCGACTGTATACACTAGTCTACTCTGGAGTATCGATGCCCTGTCTCGAAACTCCCACGACTAGGGACCTTTTAAGGATGTGCTTATAGAATACCAGCTCCCACATATATGATCGCCCTCATACTGCTGGCAGTCAAGCAAGAATCCTAGGGGCTCTATCCACGTGTAATAGCGACCTGTCAGGTCACCTAAAGCAATACACGACGATAATGGTAAACCAGATAGCATACTATCATCTTGAGTAAGACTGTCCTACCGGAATAGGTCCTCCCTCAATCATTGCAATCACGTGCCTGCGATCCAATAATTGACTCTGAGGGCACTATCTCTTACAAACAGGATATAGGGGAATACTAGGATTCCCATGCCACCCGAATGAAGAAAGTACATGTTGATACATTTTCTTTGGGTGTGTTCGTTACTGAGAACTGTTTCTCCATTTGCTCTACGTCCTGGGTATTAGATACCGGGTCAGGATCCTATATATGTAATCCGTTACATGGGCTTAGGAAAGGTAGGGAACTTGGAGAAGGTGATAAAGACATAAGGGTTGGAAATGGTGCAATTGTTGCAGCTAAAACCGTCGGGGAATATCACCTTGTATTGCCAACTGGTAATACATTGATTCTGAACGAATACTATTTCATGCCGAACCTGATATGCAACATTATATCGGTTTCTTTGTTGAGTAAAGAGGGATATAATTTTGTATTACAGGATAATGTTATGAACATTTTTCTAAACCAAAAGTTGGTTGGATCAGGCATGTTGTGCAATGGCATTTATGTTCTAAATCAATCAACAGTTCTGAGCATAACAAACACACACAAGAGGAAGAGTTCAAAACTGAACGAATCCTTCTTGTGGTATTGTAGACTGGGTCACATCAATGCAACACGGCTAGCTAAGTTGCATAAGGATGGATATTTAAATCCATTTGAATTTTCATCTTATGACACTTGCCAGTCATGTCTTAAAGGCAAGATGACCAAAACTCCGTTTACGGGACACGGAGAAAGAGTTACGGACCTCTTGGGACTAGTACATAGTGATGTATGCGGCCCTATGTCTACACATGCCAGGAATGGTTCTGCGTACTTCATTACATTTATGTGTTCTTGATGAAACACAAATCAGAAGCTTTTGAGAAATTTAGATAATATAAACAAGAAGTCGAGAACCAAACCGGGAAAAGTATTAAAATCCTTCAATCTGATCGAGGAGGTGAATACTTGAGCAATGAATTTCTGGACTTCCTAAAAGAGAATGGGATTCTCACTCAGCTGACTCCTCTATATACACCACAGCACAACGGTGTATCGGAACGGAGGAACCGCACCCTATTAGATATGGTGCGCTCTATGATGAGCACAGCTGAGTTACCTATTTCCTTCTGGGGGTATGCACTGGAAACAGCTGCAGACCTATTGAATATGGTTCCCACCAAATCTGTGCCAACCACTCCATATGAGATATGGAAAGGAAAGAGACCATGTCTTAATTATATTAAGATATGGGGTTGTCCGGCCTATGTAAAAATGCAAAATCCGGACAAACTCACGGCAAGGTCCATTCGGTGTAAATTTATTGGATATCCCAAACATTCGTGCGGGTATATCTTCTACCAAACCGAGGAACAAAAAGTGTTTGTTTCTCGACATGCCACCTTTTTAGAAAAGGAATTTCTTGAAAAAGAGATTAGTGGCATGGAGATAGAACTGGAAGAGGTTCCAGCAATACAGACTACGACAGAAGATTTGGTTGAACCAGAGGATTCAGTAGTTCCTAATGAACTTCAGTCTCTCCGCCGATCTAGTAGGGTTCCTCACACACCTGAGAGATACTACAGTTTTCTCGTAGATGGTGGGAGTGAGGATTGCATCATGGTTGATGATGACCCAACTAGCTTCGAGCAGGCCATCATGAGTGGAGACTCAGTGAAATGGCTGGATGCCATGCGGTCCGAGATGGAATCCATGTACACCAACAAAGTATGGACTTTGGAAGATGCTCCTGAAAGGGTAAAACCCATTGGGAGAAAATGGATCTTCAAGAAAAAACTTGGTGTAGATGGGAAAGTGGAGAAATTCAAAGCTAGACTCGTTGCAAAGGGTTTTCGTCAAGGACCAGGTGTGGACTATGACGAAACCTTTTCTCCAGTGGCTATGCTTAAATCCATCCAGATCATGCTTGCCATTGCTGCATATCATGACTACGAAATCTGGCAAATGGATGTTAAGACTGCCTTTCTAAACGGTGATTTAGAAGAGTGCGTGTACACGACTCAGCCAGAGGGCTTCGTAGATAGTGGGAGCGCGGGAAGGTGTGCAAGCTGCTTAAATCCATTTATGGATTAAAGCAAGCATCGCGGAGTTGGAACATCTGCTTTGACGTCGTTATCAAACAGTTTGATTTTGTCAAAAACGTAGATGAACCTTGTATCTACAAGAAGGTGGCAGAGAGTAAGGTTGTCTTCTTCGTATTGTACGTGGACGACATGCTCTTGATAGGAAATGACATTCCTATGCTGCAATCGGTCAAGCTCTTCTTATCACAAAGATTCTCAATGAAAGATCTTGGTGATGCCTCCTGCATATTGGGAATAAGGATCTATAGAGATAGATCTAAAAGGATATTGGGATTGTCCCAGTCCAGGTACATTGACACCATACTAAAGAGGTTTAGTATGGAAGAGTCCAAACGTGGGTTTTTACCCACGATCTCAGGGCTCACTCTCTCCAAAGAGATGTCTCCCAAGACTGATTTGGAGAGAGCCCACATGCAAGGGATACCCTATGCTTCGTCTGTAGGCTCTATCATGTACGCGATGCTATGTACCAGACCCGATGTTGCATACTCACTAAGTGTAGTGAGTAGGTATCAAGCTGATCCTGGAGAGAGTCACTGGACAGCTGTGAAGAGCATTCTCAAGTACTTACGAAGGACTAAAGAGATGCTCTTGGTGTATGGTAACGGAGAACTCCAAGTGGAGTCCTTTACCGATTCGAGCTTCCAGAGTGATAAGGACGACTCTAAGTCGCAGTCGGGATTTGTCTTTACCCTTTACGGAGGGGCGGTTAGCTGGAAGAGTTCCAAGCAGGAAACCGTGGCAGACTCGACGATGGAGGCTGAATACATCGCTGCCAACGATGCTGCCAAATAGGCTGTCTGGATCAAGAAGTTCATTTCTGAACTTGGAGTGGTTCCATCCATTGAACATCCAATACATTTGTATTACGATAACAATGGAGCGGTGGCTTTGACCAAGGAACCCAGGTCCCATCAAAGATCCAGGCATATTCTGAGGCGGTATCACCTGATCCGGGAGATAGTTGATCGCCGGGAGATCGAGGTCAGGAAGGTTGACTCGAAGAACAACACAGCGGATCCACTCACGAAGGCCATTCCCCAGATACAGTTTGAGAGACTCTTCGGGATGCTCGGTATGCGATACTACAACAGCTGGCCCTAGTGCAAGTGGGAGATTGTTAGTTGTATGTATGCCCTAGAGGCCAGTATTATACAGATGATGTATATTATATTGGATGCTTGGAAATATATAGAGAGGACTTTCTTGCTCGACATGATAGTATGCTATCTGGTTGCTCTTTATCTTAACATGTATACTTGTCTCTTTGTACTGTCTTATAGTTACATGCTGGTAAAGGCCTTAGGATGTGTACTTGACTACCTGGACTATGATGCGGATCATACTAGTGGGGGCATGGTAGTCCATAAGTACATCCTTCAAAGTCCCTAGTCGTGGGTGTATCGAGACAGGGCATCGATATACCAGAGTAGACTAGCGTATACGCTTCTCGGCCCATGAGATGGGCGATGGATGATCCCATATCCATTGGTGTTTGACATCAGAGATGGTATACGGGTGCTCAGTGGATACTGGGTACACTGGACGGACTCACCGAGAACTCCCAGATGGTATTATACCTCATGTCAGATGGCAGTTCTCTGGTGACACTTGTGCAGGTTAGTCTGTAGACCCGAGATCGTCATAGAGTCTTGTGTGATTCCCACTGTGCTTTGATTTCCACCTTACCACGTCCATGAGGGCGTGCAAAACGGTGGTTTTTGGGTACAGTCCCGAGTCACATGGAGGTAATGAGCGATAGGAGGGGTTTCGTCTCTCCCGGTATTGGGGGTTGATGTTGCGCTGTGCTCGATTGGCCGTAACAGGGAAGTCCCTGACCAGGGCTGATTTAGAGATTTACTGGTAAGTGTTACCAGTAGTTTCTTGACCCGTTATGAGCCTCACATCGGCACGACTTATCTGTTATTGGGGTCTGACGTTTACCACCCCTAGACTTGATATGCGACATATCAGACGAGGAGACCGGACTGTACGGGAAGTGTTACCGGCAGGCTTTTATAGGAGTTGGAGCGGGCTTGCTTGCTAATCTTCTGATCGCTCATTACCCGGGTAGCCGTTACGTCCAGCTAGTACCGCTGACGGCTTGTGGGTGCTTGATGTGATCATCACCTACTGCCGGCGTATTGACGAGTCTTTAGAGTCCTACATAGAGGTTTTACTGGCTCAGGCAAAACGAAATAGGAGCACGTATGTGATATGTGCAGGACCGAGAATAATGCGTGTATGTGATACCGTATTCTATTCTCGCGACTTTTTGTATCGGTCAGTTATATATGATATAGCCGGGTTATCGAATCAAGTATTGATTCGATAAGTCGATACGATGAATGTTAGTCGGTTATATGAGATATGACCGGATTATTAAGTTAAGTGTTGATTTAATAATTAAGTGTATAATTGTATATTAGATATACTAGTTTACATTTACTAGCACTTGTTCACTTTAGGGTTTTTCTCACATGAGCACAACTTTAATGTATATGTGATATATATTAAAATTGTGTTTTCTTTTGATGTATCATGGTTGATGATACACTTGACATGGGTGTACAAGACATACACCAAGCTATTTGTTATGTTGGGTTTTAACATTTAAAAGTAATTACAAAATTAGTGGTAAATTAGAAAATGCATGAAGCTTGTGGAAGCTTGTGGAAGCTTGTGGATGCATTGACTAAAGTCCACTAAATTTGTTTTTACTTTGGGTTTTAACCTAAGCTTAACACTTAGCTTTGGTTATGGCTCTACAAGAGTTAATATATGATACTCACTCACCATAGTTAGCTCACACTTGATCATTATCTCTTCTCATTTTATTTTCTTCATCTTCTTCTTCTTGCTTCAAAAAGAAAAAGAAAACTAGGGTTTGATCAAAAGTGAGAAAGATTGTGAGAAATAAAATTCTAAAGAGAACCCACTTCCTATTTCTCCATCCTCTACTAGACTAGCACTTTAGTGTAGGGTGTTTACTTTTCTAATTCTCTAGTTAATGAAGTAGGAGCTTGAGTCGGAATTCCCTCGACGTAGATCATCTTCGGCCTCGGAGACTTCAAGCAAGGTCGCATCCTTCGCGTCGTGAAGCCATGCAAGAACCCAGGAGAACCTTGATCGCAGCGAAGGGACTTCAACAAGGAGCAAATGAAGTGAAGGACCGATCTACAAAGGTTGTATTTCGTGTTCCCTTTAGAGTAAAGTTGTTTACTTGCTTTTAGTTTCGCCTAATCTCTATTTAACGATCTTGCTTAGGGTAGTTCGGCACATAAAAATTTAATTTTGGCATGGTCGATGCCTTGTAGAGCCTTGTTAGTGTGCCTAGTAACCTACATCATTCACTGTGGAGATCTGGAAGAAATATAGAAGCCAATCCGAGAAAACAACTGAAGAAAATACAAGGAAAAATGCAACAGAAGAATCCCAGGAAATTTCAGCCCAAAAGCCCATTACTTGGACGCGGAACTGCGGCCAAACCATGCTCTTGGCCGCGGATCCGCGGCCGTGTGTCGCGCGTGCGTGGCGCGTGAGTGGTGATGTCAGCAAGGCAGTGCGTTGACTAGTCTTCTGTAGGGTATAAATGTAATTGCAGATGTGCGTCGACTGTAACCCTAGGGTTTTCTATGAATCTATAAATAGAAGCCCTAAAACCTTTTTAAGGTCATGCCTCTTCTTTTGCCTCATTGTAAATCTCAAATTCAGATCTATAAATTTCTGTAAAGAATGAAGAGTGCATCAAATTAGAGTAAGTTTTCAATTCTTGCCCTAGTTAATTTTATTATCTGCCTTAGTATAATTTTCTATTCTTGCCCTAGTTTAGATTTAATTCTCTGCCCTAGTTAATTAATTTAGAAATGTTTTTGAATTCCCTAATGAGCGAGTAGTCTCCTCGCTTGTTAGGGTTAGCTTTGGGGAAGGCTTGAGAGATGAAGATCTCTCACCCCTTTCTTGCCCATCACATGTTTTTATAGGACTCCATGCATACATGCAAACACCGCTCCCTACGGCACCCTATTCCACGAGGTAGCAGTGATACCGTAGTATAAACGACCGGTTGCGTATGTTTTCCATGGAGGTTAGGGTAAGGATTAAGAAAGGAAGGATAAGAACCTAGAGGAAGAAACGTCATTTCTTCCCGATGGAACTAATCCATTTTATTAATTGTTACCATAACACCTAAAAGAGATCTAAATTAGGGCATTGAAAGCGGTAAGGAAATCTTCAATTTCCAAACTTAACTTAAACCAAACCTTAGCAAGATTTTAGTTTAGATCAATTTAGTTTTTAGATTTAATCAATCCGACAACAATCGGAATTAACTCGTTAGAACGATTAGAGAATACACAAAATCCCTGTGGACCGACCCATATTCACCGGCTAGCTACCAAGCGACGCCTTCTTGATTGCGGTTATAAACAATTCTTTGATAAATCAAATGGCGCCGTTGCTGGGGATGGCGTGTTATTTTCTTTTTGTAATTTCAGGTTAATATAAATTGAAAAATCATAAAAACTGAAAAATTAAAAAATATAAAAATTTTATCATCTTTTATTTTTTGAAGGGTATTTTTGTTTGAATTTTGCAGGACAGAAGATAAAATTCAGATCTGGAAAAATCCAGAGATCGAAACAGAAAACAACAGATCTGAACAACAGAGGAAAATCACAACAGAGCAACAGAAGAAGTTGGGAGACTTGAATCGACATTTGTACCGCGTTTTCGCCGCGTTGACCAGGCTTTGACCGCGCATCCGCGGTCAGGAGGTGTAAGTCTATATCACGCACCCTACGAACTTGCGGGGAGGCGGAATATATGAAAAACGATTATGAAAGCTTTGTAACACGGACTTGAGCGAATGAATCGTATCTAAACCATTGCTAACTAACTACTAGAGGTTTAACTACTCGGATTCGAAGTTATACCTCACGTTACATGTCCTCCGGGTCTTCATCGCTGTCCTCCACTCATCGTAGGCTCCTTAGAACATCGGCACCTCAACGGCCTCCTCGAGTCAAAGACGATCCACCCGAAAGCTCCTTCTCCAAGCTTGATCTCTAAACTTGAGATAACTAGGTTGCTCAAAGTGCTAATCTAAGCTACCTAGGGGATATATAGTGAGGTTATGGATGTATTAGTCTAGCTAACCCTTGATCTCAACACATGAGAGGTTAGGGTTAGGGTTTGAAGAATGAGAGAGAGCTTGAGGAGAGAGAAGGTGAAGATGATAATGATATGAGATAATGATCTATCATAATATATATGAAGCATTATTTATTTATCCAAAAATGAAATAATAGAATTAACAACCATGCTTCATAAATATCTATGAGTGATTCATCTTCATAAGTCATTAAGCATTTATGATGCATTAATGACATGGATGAATCACACAAATGAGTCACTAATCTCATTTAATGCAATGCTACCTTACCCCCCAAGTCACCACTCTTCTAGAAGCTTCCCGACAAATTACGAGAACGCCCCTCCAATCCGTGAAAACATGGAAAAACTTTAGACTGTATAAATCCAGTAACCCGATACTAGAATCTGGCTTAAACCAAAGCCGGCTAGTAAAAACTGTCCGAAAAGTCGTACGTGCGTAAACACACGTATGCGTCCGAACTCTTGTCGTAAAACCATACGACCTCTATATCGTTTCGCCTGGAGCAGGGAAACTCTCTGTGTGGGACTCTAAAGATTCGACACTACGCTGGCAGTGGGTTTAACCACAGACCGCAAGCGCCACTAGCTGTACGTAACGGTCCCTAGGTAGATGTCGATAAGAAGGCCGATGAGGAAACTCATCCGAACTAACACTGAGCCTGATGTGACAATCTCCGTACATTCCGGTCTGTTCATCTAAGACTATCGCATATTAAGCCTACGGGGCGGCAAGCGTTAGTCCCCTAATAGCTGTATAAGTCGTGTCGGAGCGAAGCCTATTACACCCTGAGAAGCTACTGGAACCTACCAGTATATCTTGCTTGCCCTGGCCAGGGACTTTGCATAATGGTTCTCTGACACAGCGCGATATCATCTCCCAATACTGGGATAGACGAATCCTGTCTGACCAGTGCTACCTCCAAGTGCTCGGGACTGCACCCAACTGCTACCTGTTTGCACGACTCCTTTGAGCCATGGTAGGGTAGCAATATAAGAACAGTGGGACACATCCGAGGCGAAGTAGCAGTGTCAAGTCTGGGGACTATGCTGTACTCATGTCACCTGGGAACAGTTAACTGACGACGGGTATAATACCATCTAACAGTTCCCCTGCGAGTCCTGTCCGGTGTACCCGTAACCTAATGAGCACCTATATACTATCTCCAGTACGACGTACTGATGGCTATGGGACATACCATCTTCCTAACTGGGATGAGAAGCGTACACACTAGTCTACTCTGGAGTATCGATGCCCTGTCTCGATAATCCTACGACTAGGGACCTGTATAGGATGTTGCTTATAGACTACCCAGCCCCCACTAGTGTGACTGCCATTACAACGCTGGTAATCAAGTAAAGAACCTATGGGCTCTACTAATATGTATAAGTGATACGTTACAAGAAACATATGCACATATTAAAGTAGACACAAACCAAGTAGCATACTACCATTTTTAGCAAGACTGTATATACAACTGTGAATATCCCAAGCTTCCATTAAGTAATATACAATCTAGTATGATACAATAATGGCCCCTAGGGCATATACACTAACAATCTCCCACTTGCACGAGGGCCATGAGCTGGCATATCGTAGACCTATCATCTCGAATAGCCTCTCGAACTGCGTCTGAGGAAGGGCCTTTGTGAATGGATCAGCAATGTTATTCTCTGTCTCTACTCTTTTCACCTCGATCTCCCGGCGATCTACGATCTCCCTGATCAGGTGGTACCGCCTTAAGATGTGTCTGGATTTCTGATGGGACCTGGGTTCCTTCGCTAAAGCTATAGCGTCGTTGTTGTCACAATACAGAGGTATTGGATCAACACTGGTAGGAACCACCTGAAGTTCTGTGAGGAACTTCTTCATCCAGACAGCTTCTTTTGCGGCATCGCAAGCAGCTATGTACTCTTCTTCCATCGTTGAGTCAGCAACGGTCTTCTGCTTGGAACTCTTCCAGCAGACCGCCCCTCTATTGAGGGTAAAGACATAACCCGACATAGACTTGGAGTCATCTTTGTCACTCTGAAAGCCAGAGTCAGCAAAGGCCTCAATCTGGAGGTCTTTTCCGCCGTACACTAAGAACATATCTTTAGTCCTCCTCAGATACTTGAGAATGTTCTTTACTGCTATCCAGTGATTCTCCCCTGGGTTTTCTTGATACCGGCTTACTACGCTCAATGCGTATGCTACATCTGGTCTGGTACATAGCATCGCATACATTATAGAGCCTACCGCTGAAGTGTAGGGTATAATCGACATGCGATCCGTTTCCAAATCAGCCTTGGGAGACATATCTTTGGAGAGGGTGGTTCCATGACAAGCCGGTAGGTTACCGCGCTTAGAATCTTCCATACTGAATCTTTTCAATATGGTTTCTATGTAACTGGACTGCGAATGTCCCAACATCCTTTTTGATCTATCACGATAGATCCGGATCCCCAGAATGTAGGTGGCATCACCCAGGTCTTTTATGGAGAATTTATGTGACAAGAATCTTTTGACCGACTGCAACATAGCAATATCATTTCCTATTAGGAGAATGTCATCCACGTACAAGACGAGGAATACTACAGCTCTCCCTACAATCTTACTGTATATGCATGGTTCATCTGGATTTTTGATAAAGTCAAATTCTTTGACAGCATCATCAAAACAGATGTTCCAACTCCGCGATGCCTGCTTTAGTCCATAAATGGACTTAAGCAGCTTGCATACTTTACCGCTGCTCCCACTCTGAATGAATCCCTCTGGCTGATCCATATAGACACTTTCTTCCAAATTTCCATTTAGAAAAGCCGTCTTTACGTCCATTTGCCAGATCTCATAATCGTGGAAGGCAGCAATAGCAAGAAGGACCCTAATGGATTTCAGCATAGCTACTGGAGAAAAGGTTTCGTCATAGTCCAAACCAGGTCTTTGACGGAAATCCTTTGCAACAAGTCTAGCTTTATAGGTTTCAACCTGTCCATCTACACCAATCTTTTTTCTGAAGATCCATTTGCATCCTACGGGTTTTACCCTATCTGGAGCAATGTCCAAAGTCCATACTTTGTTATTGTACATGGACTCCATTTCGGTCCGGATTGCATCCAGTCATTTTACTGAGTCACCGCTCGGAATGGCTTGTTGGAAGCTAGTAGGCTCATCATAGTCAATAGTGCAATCCTCTCTATCCCCGTCTATGAGAAAACCGTAGTATCTCTCGAGCGGATGAGATTGCCTACTACTCTTGCGGAGTGGCGACGGGATGTCCTGTTCTCCTGAACCTTTTTGTTCTACCAAGGTTTCAGTAATAGCTTGTGGTTCTGGAATTTCTTCCAGTTCTATTGCGCTCCCACTCTTCTGATTTTCTAAAAATTCAGCTTCTAAGAAGTGGGCGTAACGAGAAACAAAAACCTTTTATTCCTCTGCGTAATAGAAACAATATCCCATGGAGTTCTTTGGATATCCTACAAACTTGCACTGTACTGAGCGTGCCTCGAGCTTGTCCACATGCTGCCTTTTTACAAAAGCTGGACATCCCCATGCCTTCAAGTATTGAAGACAGGGTTTCTTCCCACTCCATATCTGATATGGTGTGGTAGGCACAGTTTTGGTGGGAACCTTGTTCAAAAGATATGCAGCTGATTCTAGTGCATAACCCCAGAAAGATCGCGGTAACTCAGCTTTACTCATCATGGAACGAACCATATCCAATAGGGTTCGATTCCTCCTTTCTGATATACCGTTGTGTTATGGTGTGTATGGAGGAGTAAGCTGAGAGAGAATTCCATTCTCTTTTAAGTAACCCAGGAACTCGGCACTTAAGTATTCACCACCTCGATCAGATCTCAGTGTCTTGATACTTTTGCCTGTTTGTTTTTCCACTTCATTCTTGTATTCCTGGAATTTCTTAAAGGCCTCGGATTTATGCTTCATCAAGAAGATATGTCCATACCTAGAGAAATCATCCGTAAAAGTAATGAAGTAGGAATAACCACCTCGTGCATGTGTAGACATTGGACCACACACGTCACTGTGTATGAGTCCTAAGAGCTCGCTTGCTCTTTCTCCGTGTCCAGTGAACGGAGTCTTTGTCATCTTTCCCATGAGACCAGATTCACAAGTGGTATAAGACTGATACTCGAACGGATCCAAGTATCCCTCTCTATGTAACTTTGTTAATCTTCTCTCATTGATGTGACCCAGTCTACAATGCCATAAGAAAGCCTGATTTGTTTCCGGAGACTTTCTTTTAAGTGTGTTCTGGACACTGAAAATTTGAACATGATTTAATACGTATATTCCGTTTTCTAATGTACCTGACCCAATCAAATCTTGATTTAGGTGGATGTGAACCACATCTCTTGTAAAAATAAAATCATATCCTTCCTTAGAAAGTAAGGGTACAGATATGATATTACAGGTCGTACCTGGTACATAAAAACAGTTACGCAGAATCAATATCTGCCCAGTTGTCAGTCTAAGATGATATTCCCCTACGGATTCAGCGTTCATGCTCATTCCGTTAGCAACTGTGAGGGTCATATCACCTATCCTGATAACCCTACGGTTTCTCAGGGCTTGTAAAGAATTACAGATGTGAGTTCTTGATCCGGTATCCAATACCAAGGAAGTAGGGTTAACTGACATACAGTTCTCTATCATAAACACACCCGAAGTCGAAGCCACAACAAGCTTCGTATCCTGGCTACTGGCTTCTAAAGCCCTGCAATCATTCTGCCAATGCCCAATCCCATAACAATAGGAATGTCCCTCAATAGGGTGGTCTGGCTTGTCATAGGCAATGGACATCTGGACAGACTTTTGCCAGTCATATAAGTCAGATTCAGTCAAATTATTATCTAGATGTAACCTATGTGTGGTCACAAGGTCGCTGCAATTAAAAGAGAGAGAAGAAAACATTTTAGCATGATGCTGTTGCAAGTTTAGATTGGTTTTAAGTTTATCTAAACAGGATGGCTCCCACTGTTTCTCGAATCCCTCCTCAAACCAAAAAAGAAGAACTGGCTAGGACTATTCTCACCGTACAATACTTGCTTAACCGTTCAGCCAGGTCAGTGTCGATGTTTCGAGGGAGGTTTTCCAACGCTTTCGCGAAGTTCCTTAATTAAAGAACCTCTTTTCTCTGGGGGCGTAACCCCGCTGACACCTTTCTCGGCACCTACTTGGTTTATAGCATTGATCGTTAAATGACGAATCTCCTGATAAGTAGTATATACTCATAGTAGGATCGGGATCAAAAATATCATCATATGATAATGTTGAAGGAATCCTACCAACATTCATCAAACTCCAAAATGGTATGCATCTCTCTGCAAATTTTAGTTTCCTTAGAAATTCCCGATATGGATTTTTGCCCCATGCTCTTATGATCTTGACGAAAGGCAACAAATCATAAGTCACATGTCAAGTTCTGCCCATCATTGTCTTTGTTAATTTGAACCCACCCGTACATACCCTTGACGAAAGCCAACAAGGTAATACGACTGTCCCAAACCAACACATCTATCTATGCAACAAATGAATACCCCAGCAGCTACCAAACACTATGCCTTGACGAAAGCCAACAAACATAGCTTGAATACTACTGACCATCCATAAGAAATGACGGAGGGCTACGAATGGTTTTGGCAAAACCGTGAACATAGTGAACTTGATATAATCGAAGGAACCTGATACTTTTTAAAAGGAGTGGTTAAAGCTCCGTAATTAAAAATTCTGATCTTTTTTTAAAAATAACCGAGTGGTTTCTTTTAAATTTGTTCCAACGATTTAACTTTGGTTTATTTTTTTTGCATTCTAATAATGCGTCCCATCATTTATCCTATCATTGCAGAAAATAACGAAAATACCACGTCCTCTTATGCCATCCGCATTCGCCATTGGGTCCCGTCATCACCCGTTAGGTTACTTAACTAACGACAGAGCGGGGCTGGGCTAGCGCGGGTGTAAAACATAAGTGACGTCTAATAGCTATCATATATAGATATTATACATTCGTCAGACACAATAATAAGCATTTCAGATCACAGATGAACTTTATTGGATTTATTAGCAATCCGCATTTTCTTTGAGCCTGCAATAAAAGACGGATTACACAGTTGTGATGAATCGCCATTACCCCACCCTAGACCCCTACGGGTACGGCAAACTACCCGCCAAGTACCCGAAGTGAAGCGGTCTCCCTCAACAAAGTGAGTAGGCCACTAAACACTTCAAAGTACCCGGTAGTTTGTGTACCCCGCCTTGGGTCTATCCTAGGAGCAAAAACAGTAAAAAGAAATAATACAACGGTGGCTACAACCGCAACCTGGAGGTGCCCCGCAAAAGAATATTACATCATATTACATTTACATCGAATGAATGAATATTAAATCCTTCTCAAATCCCGGCTAATCATCACAACAGTCTAATACATTTCATATACATAAACAGTAAACATTTCAGAAATGTGCAACCCCCTGCCAACCGACATACTAGCAGTTAGGGGAGGTTTACGAACACATTAAACATTACAGATAAAAACCCAATTAGCAAATATCTTAGAACATCGATCGAATACCATATTCCGTGTCTACCCCAAAAGCAAACCTGCATTGAAGTAACCTGGGCAGAAACAGAATATACTAGAAAACAAAACACCAAAAATCATGAATAACTGAGCAAATCCGAGTCAACTCAGAGTTGACTCGGCGGCGGATCCGCGGCCAAAAGCACCATTTGGCCGCGGATCCGCGGTCGTAAAGTGGAATTGAGTGCTCGTATTTTCTCAGTATTCTTATATTTCCCTGCTGTGAATTTTAATGTATGTCAAATCTTTTTTCAGATACTTTTAAAATTAACAGAAACTAGGGATTTCCGGGGTTTCGTTTTCGTGTTTTCCGTCGATCGATCTTTTAACTAGTTGCTAACAAGCTAGTAATGGTTTAGTTGGCTCTGATACCACTGTAAGTCCATGTCACGCACCCCACGAACTTGCGGGGAGGCGGAATATATGAAAAACGATTATGAAAGCTTCGTAACACGGACTTGAGCGCATGAATCGTATCTAAACCATTGCTAACTAACTACTAGAGGTTTAACTACTCGTATTCGAAGTTATACCTCACGTTACATGTCCTTCGGGTCTTCATCGCTGTCCTCCACTCCTCGTAGGCTCCATAGAACATCGGCACCTCAACGGGCTCCTCGAGTTAAAGACGATCCACCCGAAAGCTCCTTCTCCAAGCTTGATCTCTAAACTTGAGATAACTAGGTTGCTCAAAGTGCTAATCTAAGCTACCTAGGGGATATAAAGTGAGGTTATGGATGTATTAGTCTAGCTAACCCTTGATCTCAACACATGAGAGGTTAGGGTTAGGGTTTGAAGAATGAGAGAGAGCTTGAGGAGAGAGAAGGTGAAGATGATAATGATATGAGATAATGATCTATCATAATATATATGAAGCATTATTTATTTATCCAAAAATGAAATAATAGAATTAACAACCATGCTTCATAAATATCTATGAGTGATTCATCTCCATGAGTCATTAAGCATTTATGATGCATTAATGACATGGATGAATCACACAAATGAGTCACTAACCTTATTTAATGCAATGCCACCTTACCCCCAAGTCACCACTCTTCTAGAAGCTTCCCGACAAATTACGAGAACGCCCCTCCAATCCGTGAAAACACGGAAAAACTTTAGACTGTATAAATCCAGTAACCCGATACTAGAATCTGGCTTAAACCAAAGCCGGCTAGTAAAAACTGTCCGAAAAGTTGTACGTGCGTAAACACACGTATGCGTCCGAACCCTTGTCGTAAAACCATACGACCTCTATATCGTTTCGCCTGGAGCAGGGAAACTCTCTGTGTGGGACTCTGAAGACTCGACACTACGCTGGCAGTGGGTTTAACCACAGACCGCAAGCGCCACTAGCTGTACGTAACGGTCCCTAGGTAGATGTCGATAAGAAGGCCGATGAGGAAACTCATCCGAACTCCCACTAAGCCTGATGTGACAATCTCCGTACAGTCCGGTCTGTTCATTTAAGACTATCGCATATTAAGCCTAGGGGGCGGCAAGCGTTAGTCCCCTAATAGCTGTATAAGTCGTGTCTGAGCAAAGCCTATTACACCCTGAGAAGCTACTGGAACCTACCAGTATATCTTGCTTGCCCTGGCCAGGGACTTTGCGTAATGGTTCTCTGACACAGCGCGATATCATCTCCCAATACCGGGATAGACGAATCCTGTCTAACCACTACTGCCTCCAAGTGCTCGGGACTGCACCCAACTGCTACCTGTTTGCACGACTCCTTTGAGCCGTGGTAGGGTAGCAATCTAAGAACAGTGGGACACATTCGAGGCGAAGTAGCAGTGTCAAGTCTGCGGACTATGCTGTACTCATGTCACCTGGGAACAGTTAACTGACGACGGGTATAATACTATCTAACAGTTCCCCTGCGAGTCCTGTCCAGTGTACCCGTAACCTAACGAGCACCTGTATACCATCTCCAGTACGACGTACTGATGGATATGGGACAGACCATCTCCCCAACTAGGATGAGAAGCGTATACACTAGTCTACTCTAGAGTATCGATGCCCTGTCTCGATAATCCTACGACTAGGGACCTGTATAGGATGTTGCTTATAGACTACCCAGCCCCCACTAGTGTGACTGCCATCACAACGTTGGTATTCAAGCAAAGAACCTATGGGCTCTACTAATATGTATAAGTGATACGTTATAAGAAACATAAGCACATAGTAAAGTAGACACAAACCAAGTAGCATACTACCATTTTTAGCAAGACTGTATATACAACTGTGAATATCCCAAGCTCCCATTAAATAATATACAATCTAGTATGATACAATAATGGCCCCTAGGGCATATACACTAACAGGAGGTGACACCAAAAATTTCTCGGGATCTGAACTGCCTTTCCAACCACGCTTCCGCCGCGTGAGCCTTACTCCGACCGCGCTTTTGCCGTGAGGTGGTGACATCAGCAAAGGAAAAAACCTCTGTGAGCTTTCTCTCTCCTTCTCTGCAAATCCCAATATCTCCTCTCTAAAATTTCCTGCAGGATTCTTTGCGCTAAAAAAATCTCTCCCCTTCCAATAATTGATCTTGTGCTTGATTCTTTGCACCGCGCTTAAAAAAAAATTGTTTGCAAGTGTTTGATTGTGTTTACTGCTTTGCACGATTTAAATTGACTTTAAGGGGCTTTTACACCAATCCAGATTGGGTGGGGATTTTATTACCCTTCCCAGGACCCCAGAAATCACATATGGCATATTGCATTGACCAACAAGCTAATTAAAAAAGATTAGACTCAGCCCTAAGGACTTCGCGCTCAATAGGACAAGGGAATAGTTGTAGGCATCGACCGTTGATCCTAACATGAATTTGTGGTGCCTAGGCTAGACAGGTAGTGAAAGGTAATTTTAAAAGGCCCCTCTCACGGTGATTTGTGAGCGGATCCCTCTTTTCTCTACTTGTGCTTACCTGTCCATAACTGGCGGTAAAGAGGCAGTTTGAGGTCCTACTTCTTGCCCTTTGGAACAGTTAGGAGTTGTCTAGCTGACCTAGGTGACCCTGGATCTAGGCTTAATTGTGCATTTGTGATTGATTGAACGTGTGTCTAAGCCTTTTATTGAAAATCTTTTTGCAAAAAGCTCCACATAATAAAAACACAAAACGAAAAAAAAAAGATTTTTTGTTACAAAAACTTGCAACTTGTTGCTAACAAATCCGTGCACATCACTTCCACCCACATTCTTTTTCTTCTCCTTTCTTACATCATGGGTACCCCACCTCACAAAACTCTTGCCGAACTTTGGTATCCTCATCCAAACATTGCTTCCTACGCGAATTGTTTTGGTCGAATTACGGACGACCCCTCCATGCCAAAAATTTCTTTGAAAGATCGAATAGAAGCGTCTAGGAGAAACAGTTCGACTCCACAATCCACTTTGTATCAACCATTTCAACCTTCACCACCTTCTTACGTTGATACTCCTTTTTAAAGTCCTATTGTAACTCCAAAACCCATGTCTATTGCTGAGCATATTGAACAATTTCGTAGCCGATTTTTCACTCCTCTCCACACATCCAGTTCTAGGGATCAACAAGTCCATTCACCTTTTTATCCAAATGTTGATCCTACTTCTGTCCAACCATTCAATTCCTACCAGTCCTATCCAACTTTCACACCTTCCCTAGACATTGCTTCTACACAGCCATTTGGGAGTTTTTAGAATCCAAGCAACTTTGAATATTTTACTGAAACCCCTTCACAACCCATGTCAAGTTTGGAACAGTCGTTGGAAGCCTATATGGTAGCGACAAACCAAATGATTAGGAATGTGGATGCGTCTATTGCCGCCTTTATGCAACCTAGTGACCTGATAGCTAGTTTCCAACTAGCTCCAAAAATTCCAACGTATGAGGAGGCGGTTGGACAGAGTGAGAATTTGAGTGGTGAGAGTGAGCTGTACACCCTTCCAAATCAAACCTACCTATTACCAATTGAATCCCATGACTCCGGTTTTGAATGTCAATTAAGGGTCCCAAATGATTCATCAATTGAAAATAAAACATTTAATGAGTTGTGCGACTTTGTAGTGCTTGATTTGCCAGATTGTGAAGAGTCCCTTTCGAGTGAAACCACACCTAATCCTTTTGAAATTTACACCTCCACTTTAGAACCTGAATTGATAAATATCCATGCTTTTGATGAGTTGTCTACAAAAATTGATTTTCACTTGATTGAGGATATTGATGCCGGGAATATTTTGGATGATGAACCCGTAGATTTGACTGAAATTTTATCTCCAATTCATCATCCCGAGTCATTAAATGTTTCCCCCGAACTTCATATGCGTCTTGATTTTGATGATAATTGCATGGATGAGTTAACTTTTGAGGAGAATTATGAGGATAGTATTGTGGAGAGTATTGAGGATAGTATTGAGGATGAACCATTTTTGTTTAAAGTGTCAGATTTTCCAATTCATCCTCCTGAACCTTTAACTGTTACACTTCCTAAATCACCCTCCCTCCTTTACATCGTTCCGACCACGCAAAAGATCACGTTTGAGGACTGTGAGCTTGAAAAATTTCTGTTTGATCACAACAGTTTTGACGCCATTAGTGCATACCTCTTTGAATCTGACACAGTTCTCACATACGATAATGATTATGAGTGCTTCACTTTTTCGGATGATTTTGAAAACTCACCGCCCGAGTTTGAGTCCTTTGAATTTTCAGATGAGTTAGTTGAACCATCAGACTCGGTTGCTTACAGTCATTTCGAACCATTGATGGAATCCTTCAAGTTCGAGACAAATTACTTAGGTGAGAATAAGACTATCCCTAAATCACTCCCCTTCGTCCTTTCCATCGTTTCGACCGAGCAAGAATTTGTCACGCTTCCATTTTCAATGGATGGTTTACCAAGTTCAACGTATCCATGTGTTCTTGCGAATCTTGAGGGATTTGACACCATTTCTCGACGGGTTGATAGAATAGCACAATCACTTTTAACACAACGGTCATCACAAATTGTGCTAATTTATTCACTCAATTTACACCCTCAAGTTCGTACTACACTTCTTTCTCTCTTCCTCCATTGTTCTCCTCCACCGAGACCGTATACCGCTTCTATCTCCACACGGTCTCGTGTGCTTCTCATTTCTTTTCTCTACATTCCATTCTTCCACCAACCCTACCATTATAATGATAAAATTTTTGAATGGTTGGTGCTAATCTTTGGCCTGTGTAAGGCCTTGTATAGTTTGATTTTTTCTCCTCCCTAACTTTGAACTTTAACGCTTAAAACAGTGGAAACATTGTTTCACTTAAGTTTTAGGGGAACCTTGTTGTATATATATTTTGTTTTTCTTTTAACAATAATAAAAAAAAATAAAAATATATAAATAAATAAACAGGGGAGTGCCGACATTTTGACCCTCTTGGTGTGGCATGACAGCGAGGACACTGTTAAGTTTAAGTTTGGGGGTATGCTCGGTAAGCTTTCTTCCTTCGCATTCATATGTACATTTTTGCCTTTGCATACTTATTTTAAAACCCATAAAAAATTGAAAAATTTCAAAAATTATAAAAATTAAAGTATTCAATTTTGGCCTTAATTGACTTGAGTTTGACAAAAAAGTTAACTAGCTAGGAACATCTAGATCTTATACTTAGTAAATTAAAACCCTTAAAAATAACCTTTCTTAAAATTTAACGGTAGAAAATATATGTCTTTGTAGTTTATTTAGAAATAGGCAAATTTCGAGTTGACTTCTTGGGCTAAGTTAAGATAAAGGACGAGTATTGATATTTTTATTAAAGTATAAGTTTGAAAAATAATTCCTAAGCTTAAGTCTAAATTTTGAAAATATATACCATACAAAATTGCACAAACACGAACCTTGAAACTTGGAATAGTAGGGGAGACCTTGAAATGCTCTTGTCTAAAGTCCTTAGTACGATGAAAAATAAAAAAAATACAAGTGTGAATACAGAAAAAATGAACACTGGTTTTTGTAATTACTTAAGGCTGAAAAAATAGAAAAAATATTTAGCGAGGGTGCTGCATCACCCAGTGCCTTAGACCAACTGGTTTGGGAGTCACTGCTAAAGCCTTAGGTGTTACAAGACTAGGAATTACGCTTTAATGTGCATACACATTTTGTAATCGGTTGTTGGTACCTCAAGAAGTATTAACGATCGCATGAAGGATGTGTGAGCGAAATTCATCTAAAAATTCACCAATCAAGAAGTGCTTTGGACAACGGACAAGAGTATGATTGCTTGATTTGAATTTCCAAGTGTAGGGGTGATATACACACACACGTAGGGGTATATGATTGGGGTTTAGATAAGAGATAGGAATGAAAAATAGGACTTGTATCTTTAGTAGAGATGATAAAAATTCCTAAGTTGAGATGGAACCCTAGAAGGAAAATTCAAAAGATGCTAAAAGCTAAGTAAGTCTACAAAACATATATAATCTTAAGTTAAGTGATAAGGAAGTGTGAAGAATACGGGTGGATAATTTATGAGTCGAAGATAATAGAATTCCTTGTTGGAAAACCTAATTGGAGAATAAAAGTTAATAAGCCAAATTGATAGGATTTTGTGGGTAGTATCCGCTGAAAACCCTCAGGAGACAACACTCCTCCTACTAGGGACACCTAGAGGTTTAACAGCTTATTGCATGAGCTCAGTGCAATCGCGTTTTCCTGCGAAAGTGAGGTTAGGATTTTATTGAGAATAAAACTAGGTTTGCTCGAGGACGAGCAAAAGATAAGTTTGGGGGTATTTGTTCATATCATAATATTGCATTATTATATTCCCCATTCTTAGGCATTTTACAAATAAACAGGTGCTTTTGACCCATGTCTGCTATATAGTTGCAGGTTATAGATTCTCGGGACAAAAACAGTGAAAAAGATAAAAAAAAAACGATACAAAAGTGAGACTACGACCAACAAATGGAAGAATCTTGATCAAGCCTACAGTTTGAAGATTAAACGAAGATCAATGAACAAGTTCACAAAGCACAAATGCAACACAAGGTTCAAGACTTAGACACGAAACAACGGTAAAAGTCCACTACAATCATTCACTGTGGAGATCTAGAAGAAATATAGAAGCCAATCCGAGAAAACAACTGAAGAAAATACAAGGAAAAATACAACAGAAGAATCCCAGGAAATTTCAGCCCAAAAGCCTATTACTTGGCCGCGGAACCGTGGCCAAATCATGCTCTTGGCCGCGGATCCTCGGCCGTGTGTCGCACGTGCGTGGCGCATGAGTGGTGACGTCAGCAAGGCGGTGCGTTGACTAGTCTTCTGTAGGGTATAAATGTAATTGCAGATGTGCGTCGACTGTAACCCTAGGGTTTTCTATGAATCTATAAATAGAAGACCTAAAACTTTTTTAGGTCATGCCTCTTCTTGTGCCTCATTGTAAATCTCAAATTCAGATCTGTAAATTTCTGCAAAGAATGAAGAGTGCATCAAATTAGAGTAAGTTTTCAATTCTTGCCCTAGTTAATTTTATTATCTGCCCTAGTATAATTTTCTATTCTTGCCCTAGTTTAGATTTAATTCTCTGCCCTAGTTAATTAATTTAGAAATGTTTTTAAATTTCCTAATGAGCGAGTAGTCTCCTTGCTTGTTAGGGTTAGCTTTGGGGAAGGCTTGAGAGATGAAGATCTCTCACCCATTTCTTGCCCATCACACGTTTTTATAGAACTCCATGCATACATGCATACACTGCTCCCTACGGCACCCTATCCCATGAGGTAGCGGTGATACCGTAGTATAAACGACCGGTTGCATATGTTTTCCATGGAGGTTAGGGTAAGGATTAAGAAAGGAAGGACAAGAACATAGAGGAAGAAACGTTGTTTCTTCCCGATGGAACTAATCCACTTTATTAATTGTTACCATAACACCTAAAAGAGATCTAAATTAGGGCATTGAAAGCGGTGAGGAAATCTTCAATGTCCAAACTTAACCTAAACCTAACCCTAGCAAGATTTTACTTTAGATCAACTTAGTTTTTAGATTTAATCAATCCGACAACAATTGGAATTAACTCGTTAGAACGATTAGAGAATACTCAAAATCCGTGTGGACCGACCCGTACTCACCGGGTAGCTACCAAGCGACGCCTTTCTTGATTGCGGTTATAAACAATTCTTTGATAAATCAATAAGCACAACCTTAAAGTGGTCCCTAGTCGTGGGAGTTTCGCGACTGGGTATTGATACTCCATTAGTAGACTAGTGTATACAGTTGAGACCTCGACGAGGGGCGGTGGCCGGTCTCACAAGCCATTAGTGTCAGTTCGTTCACCTGAGATGTATACAGGTGCTCATTCGGTTATGAGTACACCGGACATGACTCGCTGGGAACATGCTGATTGGTATTATACCTGACGTCAGATAGTCGTTCCCTGGTGACATGTGTACAGGTTAGTTCATCGACCTGAGATCGTCATTTGTCTCGTGTGAGTTCCCACTGTGCTTTGATTACTACCTACCACGTCTCAAAGGAGTCGTGCAAACAGGTTTTAGTTGGGTATAGTCCCGAGCCACATGGAGGCAGTGAGCGGATCGGCAGGGGTTTCGTCTCTCCCGGTATTGGGGGTGAGATCGCGCTGTGTCTAGGAGAGCCATTACACGAAGTCCTTGGCCAAGGCAGGAGATTTACTGGTAGATATTCCAGTAGTATCTCAGGGTGTTCTGGGTTACACTCTATCGCTTTTGGGGGTCTGACTTTTACCAACCCCTAGGCCCGACATGCGATACTCATAGACGAACGGACTAGACTGTACGGATATTGTCACTAACAGGCTCAGTAGGGTGTCAGGATGAGTTCGCTCATCGACCTCCCTTTTGGTCAATACCCGGTGGCCCGTTACGTACAGCTAGTACCACTGACGTGCTAATGGTTAAATCCACAGCCAGTATATTGATGAGTCTTTAGAGTTCACCACAGACCGTTTCTCATGTTTCGGGTGAAACGTTGTAGAGGCCGTATGGATTTATGGCAGGGTTCGAACATACGCGTGCACTTGTGCACGTGTCATGGTTCAGACGAATAATACTAGCGGGCTTTGGTTTAAGCCGGATCCTAGTGTTATACTGTGTAGATTTTGTCTCATTGCTTTTGTATTCGGTCGTAATACAAATGCGGATATGTATATACAGCTGCGGGGTTATCCTGTAAATTATTACGGGATCGCTTTTTGAAGTTGCCAGTTTGCATTCTTGATTTGGCCAAATTTCTTTTCTATTCTTCTTGGATGATTTTTTGTGAGGAGGGGGTTTCTTGCAATTTTCGAATTAGTGGGGGAGGGGGTTTTCCGTGGCGGCTGGTTCTCCAGCAGCATATGGATGTTTCATAAGGGTTCTAGATGTGCTTGGTTCAATGTTGGCAATAATTGTGATTGGATTGACTTGGATATTTGAAGTCAGGTTTTCTTGTTCTTATGGTCACCTTGCTTGCTCCTACACTCACCTCCCCATTCTAGTTTTTCCAGCAAGCATTTTTCAAATTTGGCCGAGCAAAAATTTAGTGGCTGCCCCAATTTTTATTTTGGGGTGCCGATTCATTTCACATGCAAAAATCCCCAAGCTCATTCCTCTTGCTCATTCCATCTCTACTCCAAAGGCAACTTCGATTAACCCTTGAGACAAAGTGTTCTACGTATATTTTACCGCAATCTTGGACACGTTGGCTAACAAACTTCGTGTCCGAGTTGCCTCGGTTCAGAGGCGGGAGCCCATAAAAAGACTTCTTGATGTAGTGCTTTTCCGACGAGGAGACCGGAGATCGGAGATGCCGCGAGGAGCTTGGGATGGTGGCCAAAGACCGAAGGACACGGATCGATCGGTATAGCCTTTCTAACCCTTCTCTAGTTAGCTAGTTTGTGTTAATGGTTCGATCCGGGTGAAAGTATACGATAGCGCCAGTTTCAAGTTTATGAAAAAGTTTTTGTTTCCACATTTTGGCCTCGGATTGACGGCCGGGGCGCTACCGTAGACTTACATGGTATCAGAGACATGCCATTAACCTTTACTAGCTTGTTCTAACATGTTTAAAACATCGATCGATCAAAATTTCCGAAACCGGATTTTCATTTTCTGAGTTTCTGTCGAAATTTTTTTATGGTCGAAAAATTATTTTCGGTTTGTCAGAAAATCAGGCAGGCTTTTTTAAGACCTCTGTAGAAATTTGGTAGCGTGAATCCATAGTTACTCCGCGGAACTTCGGCAATAACCACGTTTTGGCCGCGGTTCCGCCGCTGTTATGTGGCTTCAGTGCACCATTTTTCTTGTGATGGTCTTTTGTGTGAAAATTTGGTTTCTGGAATTTTTAGTTTTGGCCCAGATTATTTTGAGTGCTGTAGTTGTACTTGGGCCCCACTTCGGGAAATTTTGACGATCGAAATTTTAAATAAGTTAGTTCGCAGTACTTACATTACTATCTGTGACCGTGAATGTTATTCGAGCGGTAAATCTTGTCTAATTGCTATAGCCCTTTTAGACGTATTTACGAACGTGACATTCACGTTGATGTTCTGTGTTGTGCTGTGATGTTGCGGATTTGTCGTGGTGGATAGCTTGGTGCAATGTTAGTACAGTTTGGTATTATTTGTACATTTGATATTGTGGGGCAAGCGTCCGACATGTGGACTGCCATCACTGCCTGTTTGTATATTATTCTTTGGGGCACGACCGGGCTGAGGTCGATGTACCCGTTGTATATATTTTTCCTTTCTGTACTAGGATTACCCCGCGGTGGGGTGCACGGATAGCCGGGTTTTAGGGGGCAATGAGCCCGCATCTCATGGCTTTGAGACGGATGGGGCTTTACTCTAGAATTGGCGGGCTATTCGCTTCACTCGTAGGGGGTATAGGTTGACCCAAGGAGGGGTGATTAAGTTACCGGATTCTGTGAAGTGCTGGGTGGTCCATTCACTTTGTTGAAGGGGTCTGCCTCGCTTCAGGTTTTGGCGGGTAACTTGCCGTGCCCGTAGGAGTCTAGGATTTCATTGAACAGGCTATCCACACGACCAGAGGAACGTCGGGTTTCAGTTGCGGCTCAAAGGAAACCCGGGGATCCCAGATTATCTGTATTGTTCTGTGATGCTTATTACATTTCTGTGATGTTGCATTTTATCACGCCTTGATCGATTATTATATATTGACATATATACTAGTAGATGTTGCATATGTTTTACATCCGCGCTAGTCCAGTCCCCGCTTTGTCGTTAGTTAAGTAACCTAACGGGTGATGACGAGATCCAGTCGCGAATGCGGATGGCATATACGTACATCATATTTTTGTTCTTTTCTGGTGTGATCAATTGATGGGACTGCATTGATTCAGATCAATGTAAGGAAAACAAACCTATTTGATGTTGTTGGAACTTTTTTCAAAAAGCTGTTATTGCAAGGACGTTTTCTTTTATTTTGCACAGTGGTATTCGGTTATGAATATCCAACACCTCAGTCGACGAGGCAAGGGCCGAGATCCCTTCACCGGTAGTGACCCCTTGGAAAGAAGTTTGCATCAGGGTAATAACTTCACTATAGTCGATTACTTTTTTCTTTGCATCGTGGTATTCAGTTGGAATATCCTGCACCTCATTCTACGGGGAAAGAGCCGAGATCCCTTCACCGGGAGTGACCTCTTTAGCAAAGGTTTTCGCCACTATATTTTTATAAAAAAGCTATCCGGTTCCTTCAATGATATCAAGTTCATTACGTTAAAGGTTTTTCGCCAAAAACCATTCGTAGCCCTCCGTCATTTCAGACGGGTAGCACTTAGTATTCATGCTATGTTTGTTGGCCAAAGTCAAGGCATAGTGTATGGTAGCTATTTGTTACTTTTCTGTTGCATAGATAGATGCGTTGGTTTGGGATAGTCGTACTGCTTTGTTGGCCAAAGTTAAGGGTAGGTACAGGTGGGTTCAAATTAACCTGGAAAATGACGGGTAGAACTTGACATGTGACTTATGATTTGTTGGCCAAAGTCAATGTCATAAGAGCATGGGGTAAAAATCACATCGGGAGTTTCTAAAGAAACTGAAACTTGCCAGGCATGCACATACCTTCTGGAGTGTGATAACGTGAGTGGATTCCATCACGTTATCATGCGATGATAGTTGGATCCCGATTCCCACTGATGAGTTGGTTTAATCCTCGGGTGATCCCGACTAATTCTTCTTTAAGGTTTGGAGGAGAATTTGAGGATACAGTGGGAGGTTTCCTGATTGGATAAAGTGATAACCATTCTGATCTAAGTTAGAGTGCGCGCAGAGTGATTCTTTTCTTTCTCTCTTTGGCAGCGACCATGGCCCGACCCTAGACTATGACTCAGTGACCAAGATTAACCGAACCTTCTTAAAACACTGGTTTTTGGATTGTCTGAGTTGCATACCTCATTGCCACTCCTACTTTTACCCTTTTTCTCCGGAACATTTCATGTCACTACGAACGTCCACTTCCATTGGATAAAACCATCGTATGGTTATATACGAACTCGAAGGAACTCATTCCAGATTCGAGGATGGTTTCTGGTTCTGGAGAAAATGAATAGGACTATTCAGTTGTCTTTTCCTTTTACCTTCTCTCAGGTTGCGAGTGCTCCTTAGATTAGGGGACAATACACCTGTTACGCTTATTGGATAGTCTTCTTCCAAACCTTAGGCTGGTGCCGAAAGGTGGGGAATGAAGAAAACCAATTAGCCTAAGTGTGGTGTACAGAAGGTATTGAGTAAAGACAAATAAAAGGATTAAAAGGAGGGCAAAGTAAATTGCGACTACTATTCATGACCAAAACAAGTATTTCATCGCCACTCCTGCTTCAACTTTGTATTTCTCCAGAACACTTCGTATCACTACGAAGATCCATAGTTATTTGGATACTCCATCGTATGGTTATATACGAACTCGAAGGAACTTGTTCCAGTTCGGGGATGGATTCTGGTTCAGGAGAAATAGGAATAAGGTTTATTCAGTTGTCTTTTATTTTTACCTTCTCTCGCATTGCGAGTGCTCTTAGGATTAGGACAGTACACCTATTACGCTTATTGGATAGTCTTCTTCCAAACCATAGGCTGGTGCCGAACGATAGGGAAGGAAGAAAACCATTTAGCCTAACGATGGTGTGCAGATGGTAACGACTAAAGACATATAAAGGGATTTGGAGAGATGGCAAAGAAATATACAGTTACAGTTGTGAGTCTGATAATGGAAGAGGCATTACTAGGAATACCCGAATACCCCTTCGAAACATTTACATGTTTCAGTTTCACTGTGTATTGTTAATGTAGGGTTCCTAGGCACTCTCAAGAGGTCTCACAAGGCATCAACCATGCCAATTTCAAATTTTACGGTGCCGAGAAACCCTAATACGGATCATTGGCTAGAAGTTTAGGCGAAAAAAAAACTAGTTAACACTTAACTACAAGAATACGGAAATACAACCTTTGTAGATCCGGTCCTCCACCTCCACGGCTCCGTGATGAAGTCCTCTCCGCTGTCCAAATCAAAATCCGGGCTCTAGCATCGGCTTCATCGGAGAAATGGGCGGGCAAGGTCGTCGGCTTCGTGCCGAAGATGATCTACGTCGAGGCATCGCAAGATCAAGCTCCCACTTCACCAAGTCATGAAACTTGTGAAGAAAACACACTCTACTACTTGGCAAGAGGTAGAGGATGAAGAAATAGGAAGTGGGTAGACTTTAGAATTGGATTTCTCACTCTTTTTCATCAATCACCATTGATGAAGCAAGCTTTCTTCTTTTAAGATGAAGAAGAAGAAGAAGATGAAGAAGATAATGAATATGATAAGTTATTAAAAAATGGATATAAAAAGAATACTTAACATAATGTTAACTATGGTAATGTGTAGAGAGTTAATCATGGTTGAAAGGAATGGTTAGGGTTAAGCATGAGACAAAAATGGTCACTTGGTCAAAGCTTCATGAAGCTTCAATATGAAACAAAATTAGCCACCATTTTCTCTTTATGCTTTTTTTAATTTATTTCCAAAATGAATAAATAGATAAATAAATGAGAAAAGGAAATAAAACCCTAATCATAAGTTTAGCCATGGTTTAATTCTATACACTTAACCAAGTAAACATGTATCATCAAACATGATACAAACATGTGCACAAAAGTATATCACATATACAGCTTGCACAATGCAAGTGAGAAAATCCATTTAAAGTGAACCAATACTAGTTAATGCAAAGTAATATATCAAATATATAATTATGCATTAAATCATTAGATCAACACTTGATTCAATGTTCCGGTCATGTCGCACACAACCGACTAGTATACAATGTATCGTTTTATCGAATCAATCCATGAATCGATAACTAGGTTATATCGCATACAACCAATCGATACATTCATCGCGAGAATGGAATACGGTATCACATACACGCATTATTCTCGGTCCCGCACATATCTCATATGTGCTCCTATTTCGTTTCGCTTGAGCCAGGAAACCTCTGTGTAGGACTCTAAAGACTCGTCAATACGCCGGTAGCAGATGATGATCATATCAAACACCCACAAGCCGCAAGCGGCCTGCTAAACGTAACGGCCACCCGGGTATTGAGCGATCAGAAGATCGACGAGCAAGCCCGCTCACACTCCAGTGAATCCAACCAGTAACACTACCGTACAGTCCGGTCTGATCGTCTGATATGTCGCATATCTCGCCTAGGGGTGGTAAACGTCAGACCCCAATAGCTCGATAAGTCGTGTTGATATAAGATCTATAACAATTCGAGAAACTACTGGTAACACTTACCAGTAAATCTCAGCAACCCAGGCCAGGGATTTCCTGTTATAGCCAATCGAACACAGCGCAACATCAACCCCCTATACCGGGAGAGACGAATCCCCTCCTATCGCTCCTTGCCTCCATGTGACTCGGGACTGTACCCAAAAACCACCGTTTTGCACGCCTTCTTGGACGTGGTAAGATGGAAATCAAAGCACAGTGGGAACCACACAAGACTCTATGACGATCTCGGGTCAACAGACTACTCTGTACCAGTGTCACCAGAGAACTGCCATCTGACGTAAGGTATAATACCATCTGGGAGTTCTCGGCGAGTCCGTCCAGTGTACCCAGTCTCTACTGAGCACCCGTATATCATCTCTGATGTCAAACACCAATGGATATGGGATCATCCATCGCCCATCTGTATGGGTCGAGAAGGTATACGCTAGTCTACTCTGGTATATCGATGCCCCGTCTCGATATTGTTAGTTATATGTATGCCCTAGAGGCCATTACTATACATAGGATGTATATTGTAGTGGATGCTGGGACATATATAGGGAGGACTTTCTTGCTCGACATGATAGTATGCTATCTGGTTAATCTTTACCTTAACGTGTACACTGATTGTCTCCCTGTTACATGTTGGTAAAGCCCTTAGGATCTGTACTTGACTACCTGGACTATGATGCGGATCATACTAGTGGGGACATGGTAGTCCATAAGTACATCCTTCAAAGTCCCTAGTCGTGGGTGTATCGAGACGGGGCATCGATATACCAGAGTAGACTAGCGTATACCTTCTCGACCCATACAGATGGGCGATGGATGATCCCATATCCATTGGTGTTTGACATCAGAGATGATATACGGGTGCTCAGTAGAGACTGGGTACACTGGACGGACTCGCCGAGAACTCCCAGATGGTATTATACCTTACGTCAGATGGCAGTTCTCTGGTGACACTGGTACAGAGTAGTCTGTTGACCCGAGATCGTCATAGAGTCTTGTGTTGTTCCCACTGTGCTTTGATTTCCATCTTACCACGTCCAAGAGAGCGTGCAAAACGGTGGTTTTTGGGTACAGTCCCGAGTCACATGGAGGCAATGAGCGATAGGAGGGGATTTGTCTCTCCCGGTATAGGGGGTTGATGTTGCGCTGTGTTCGATTGGCTATAACAGGAAATCCATGGCCAGGGTTGCTGAGATTTACTGGTAAGTGTTACCAGTAGTTTCTCGAATTGTTATAGACCTCATATCGACACGACTTATCGAGCTATTGGGGTCTGACGTTTACCACCCCTAGGCGAGATATGCGACATATCAGACGATCAGACCGGACTGTACGGTAAGTGTTACTGGTTGGATTCACAGGAGTGTGAGCGGGCTAGCTCGTCGATCTTCTGATCGCTTAATACCCGGGTGGCCGTTACGTTTAGCAGACCGCTTGCGGCTTGTGGGTGTTTGATATGATCATCATCTGCTACCGGCGTATTGACGAGTCTTTAGAGTCCTACACAGAGGTTTCCTGGCTCAAGCGAAACGAAATAGGAGCGCATATGAGATATGTGCGGGAGCGAGAATAATGCGTGTATGTGATACCATATTTCATTCTCGGGATAAATGATTCGATTGGTTATATTCGATATGACCTAGTTATCGAATCATTGATTCGATAAATCGATACATTGGATACTAGTCGGTTATATGCGATATGACCGGATCGTTAAATCAAGTGTTGATTTAATGATTTTATGTATAATTATATATTTGATATATTACTTTGCATTAACTAGTATTGGTTCATTTTAAAAGGATTTTCTCACTTGATGCACATTGTATATGTGATATATTTTTGTGCACATGTTTGTATCATGTTTGATGATGCTTCCTCACTTGGGTTTGTGTAAAGATTAAACCATGGTTACATGTATAATGGTTAGGGTTTTGATTATTTACTTAGTTATTTATTTATTTATTCATTTTGGATATTATTAAGAATGGTGGCTTATTTTGTTTCTATGTTGAAGTTTCTTGAAGCTTTGACAAAGTCCACCATCCTTATCTTATCCTTAACCCTAACCATTCCTACTAACCTTAGTTTAATCTCTACACTTGACCATGGTCAAGATATGATAAGTATTCATATTAGTTTCTTTTTCAAATAAGAAACTTATCATATTTTTCTTCTTCATCATCTTCTTCTTCAAGAAAAGCTTAAGGTCCATCAATGGCAACTTGAGCTAAAGTGAGAGAAATCCAATTCTAAAGTGAACCCACCTCCTATTTCTTCACCCTCTACCTCTTGCCAAGTTGTTTTGGGTGTTTTCTTCACAAGTTTCATAACTTGGTGAAGTCGGAGCTTGAACTTGTGAAACCTCGACGTAGATCATCTTTGGCACGAAGCCGACGACCTAGTCCGCCCAATTCTCCGATGAAGCCGACGTTTGAGTTCGTGATTCTGGATGGACAGCGAGAGGACTCCTACGTAGAGCTAAGGAAGTGGAGAACCGGATCTACAAAGGTTGTAGCTCCTCTCCTTTAGTTAAATTGTTAACTAGATTCACATATCGCCTAAACTTCTAGTCAACGATCCGTATTAGGGTTTCTCGGCACCCATAATTTTTGAAATTAGCATGGTTGATGCCTTGTGAGACCTCTTTCGAGTGCCTAGGAACCCTACAGTGGTATCAGAGCCTAGCTAGAGCCTTAGGCGAAGTCTAGACGGAATTTGAAACCCGAACGAACCCGAAACCCAACTCAAAAAAAATGCTCTCTGTCCTTTTTCTAAAATCTGGGATTTTTCAACATTAAAAATATGCAGAAAAATCAGCAGGGAAATCTAAGAGTTACGGTGCAAATTTTTTCCAATGAACTGTTCATAGTGCGGCGGAACCGCGGCAGAAGCCTAGCTTCTGCGGCGGTTCCGCGGCCCATTGATGACGTCAGCTTCCCTTGTTTGCACAGTAATTCCTATTTTCTGAAGTTGGATTTTCTGGGAATTTTTAATATTTATTCAAGAGTTGAATTTTCTAGGGTTGTTTTGGGGATTCGTATGTTCGATCGGATTATCAAATTTTGTCTGTGTGGCTTTCCGGATAAATTTTAGTATATGTTAAAAAGTTCGACCGGATATAAATACCCAATTTTTCCCCTGTCGGGAAATTTCTAAGTGTTGGATTTTTCCGTAGTTTAACGACGTTCTAAGTAGTGCAAGTAACGCGATGGACCCTCTAGAAGACAACAAACCTTAACTCGATTATGTGACCGTCTTGAACTGCCCTTTGAACCTTAGGGTTTGGGGCAGTACGGCGTGCCACATGTGAGGCGTTGGCTTGACCCTTCTACGGCTGGACCGTTGGTACTGAGGCACGAACTGAATGTTGTTAGACTTATTTCATGTGTTGAGCTGTATCGGGAAAACTTGGGTATTCGACTGTTCGATCGGAAAGTTTAACATTTTCTGTTTATCTGGAATGTGATACAATAATTGGAATTCACAAACAGTTATGAGATAACTGAATGAATGTTATAAATCTAGCAGTTTAGTCCTACATGATATTGAAAAGAGTTTTCGATAATGAGACTAAAATGCGGGATTTTTATCTGTTAGGCATGTGATGTCTAAGTATTTCATTTGATTAGGCATGCGATGTCTAAAGAGGTTGCGGATTCCAACTGTTGTAGTTTTACACTTTCTTTTCTGTGACCGTAAGTGTAGTATGTTCATATCGCCGGTTTCGTTGCTATACGTCAACGACAATTGAGGTATGCATACTTACTTACGTTGATGACATGTGATGTTATGAGTTGCTGGATATGTTATATTGGATCATCGTGTTTGAATAGCCGGGGGTTTTTATGTGAGATGAGTGTTTTTCATTTTCATTCATGTAAGAACTTGTATGTAATATTCTTTTTATTTGGGGCACTTCCAGGTAGCGGAAGTTGTCACTTTTTGTATATTATTTACTTTTCCGCATTAGGATAGACCCAAGGAGGGGAGCACGAGTAACCGGGTTCTGGGGTCCAGTGGGAGACCTGTTGGAGATAGTGCCCTCATAGTCAATTATTGGATCGCAGGTACGTGATTGCAATGATTGCGGAGGACCTATACCGGTAGAACAGTCTTACTCAAGATGATAGTATACTATCTGGTTTGCCTTTATCGGTCGTGTACATGTTCAGGTGACTGATTGCATGTTACAGTTTGATAGAGCCCTTAGGATCTTGCTTTACTACCAACAGTATGATGGCGATCATATACGTGAGAGTTGGGTAGTTTATATGCATATCCTTAATTGTGGTCCCTAGTCGTGGGAGTTTCGAGACAGGGCATCGATACTCCGGAGTAGACTAGTGTATACAGTCGAGACCCCGACGAGGGGCGGTGGCCGGTCTCACAAGCCACTGGTGTCAGTTGGATCACCTAAGATGTATACAGGTGCTCATTGGGTTATGAGTACACCGGACAGGACTCGCCGGGAATCTGCTAGTTAGTACTATACCTATCGTCAGATAGCAGTTCCCTGGTGACATGTGTACACGTTAGTTCATCGACCTGAGGTCGTCATTTGTCTCGTGTGAGTTCCCACTGTGCTTTGATTTCTACCCTACCACGGCTCAAAGGAGTCGTGCAAACAGGTAGCTTTTGGGTACAGTCCCGAGCCATATGGAGGCACGTGAGCGGATCGGCAGGGGATTCGTCTCTCCCGGTATTGGGGGCGAGATCGTGCTGTGTCTAGGAGAGCCATTACACATAGCCCACGGCCGTGGCAGGAGATTTACTGGTAAGTACTCCAGTAGTATCTCAGGGTGTTATTGGGCTTCACTCCGACACGACTTATACTGCTTCTGGGGGTCTGACGTTACTAGCCCCCTAGGCGGATATGCGATACTCATTGACGAACGGACCGGACTGTATATACATTGTCACTGTTAGGCTCAGTAGGGTTTCTGGATGTGTCAGCTCATCGGCCACCCTTGAGTTCGCTTATCAGTCTCCCTTGAGGTCAGTCCGTGGGCAACCGTTACGCATAGCTAGTGCAGCTGACGGTTTGTGGTTAAACCCACTGCCACGGTACTGAAGAGTCATTAGAGTCCCCCACAGACAGTTTCCCAAGTTCGGGCGAAACGTTGTAGAGGCCGTATGGTTTTATGGCAGGGTTCGGAAAATGCACGTGCGTTTACGCACGTGTCAGTTTTCGGGCAGATGATACTGGTCGGCTTTGGTTTAAGCCGGATCCGAGTATTATATTGAGTAGGTATAATATCTTTGTCTCAGTTGCATTTGTATTCGGTCGTAATACAAGTGCGGGTATATTTATACAGTTTCGGGGTTATCCTGAAAGTTGTTTCAGGATCAATTTTGGAAGTTGCCAGTTTTCAGTTTCCAGTTTTCTATCAGCCGTCTTTTAACATTTGGTTAAAGGCGGATTTATCTTTTCTTGGATGAGAGTGAGTCGTGCTTCTAGAAGGTTCTAGAATTTGTGACAAGGCTATGTGACTCATGCTTTGATTTCATTACATTCTTGTTTTGCTTAAGATCTTTATGCAAGATATTTAGTTTGTGTTCACATATGATATTTTGCTTAAGCTTACTCTCTTGCTCCTACGGTCACCTCCCTCCATCATATAAAATGGCCGGCCCTCTCTCTCCTCCTCACTTCACTTGATGTTTCATTTTGGTTAGAAAAGATTATGATAGTATTCGGGGTGTATGGAATTTTACAGTTCATTTCATTCCATCACCCGATTTCCACGGCAACTTCATTAACCAATCGTCCACGGTTTTGGACGAAGTGAGACAAAGTCATCTACTCATTCTCTACATCATTCTTGGTCGTCTCTTTTAGCAAACTTGACGATCGAGTTGCCTCGAGTCAGAGGCGGGAGCCCGTTTAAAGAATCGGTGATGTGGTGCCACCTAGACGAGAAGATCGGAGTTCGACGAGATCGGAGCAGCCGCAACGGAGCGTGGGATGATGGTTAAAGAACGAAGGACTCGGATCATTCGGTATAACCTTTCTATACTCTTTACAGTTTGTTAGTTTAGCAATAATGGAAGATCCGGGTGAAAGTATACGATAGCGCCAGTTAAAAAGTTTTTATTCCGCATTTGGCGTCTGTAGACGGCCGGGGCGCTAGCGTAGACTTACAGTGGTATCAGAGCCTCACCATTTTGCTATACTAACTTGTGCTAACGCGTTTAAAACATCGATCCGACTGGAAATCAAAAATCACAAAATTACAACTTGACAGTTTCTGTTGTTTTTAAATGGCTTCAAAAATTAATTCTGCATGTCTTAAAAATCCGTGCAGGGTTTTTTAAGTGTACGGACAAAATTTGAGCAATTGATCTCACCAGATCGCCGCAGATTAGCGGCCAAACCCATGGTTTGGCCGCGCATCCGCGGCCGTTCTAGAGGATCACTGCACCAATTTTTTCCTGTGTGTTCTCTGTTGGATTTTGGGGTTTTTGGCCCAGGTTTCGTTACTGTTCACCAGTAAGCAGTGGGGCCCACTTTTTGATATTTGGTCTTTGGTCGATCGAAATTTAAACACGTTAGTTTACAGTGCTTACATTATATCTCCGACCGGGAATGTCATTTGATCGGTAAACCGCGTCCGATTGCTATAGTTGTTTTAGACGGGTTTGCGAATGTGACATTCGCGTTGATGTTCTGTGTTGTGCTGTGATGTTGCGGATTTGTCGTGGTGGATAGCAGTGTGCAATGGTAGTACAGTTTGAGTTTATTTGTACATTTGATATTGCGGGGCGAGCATCCAACATGTGGACTGCCGTCACTGCCTGTTGTATAATATTCTTTTGGGGCACGACCAGGTTGCGGTCGATGTACCTATTGTACTATTTTTCATTACTGTACTAGGTTTTACCCCGCGACGGAGTGCACGGATAGCCGGGTTCTGGAGGGCAACGGGTCCGCATCTCATGGCTTTGGGAGGCAGAGGGGCCCCACTCTAAAATTGGCAGACTATTCGCCGCACTCGTAGGGGGTACAGGTTGACCCAAGGAGGGGTGCTCAATTTACCGGATTCCGTGAAGTGCCGGGTGTTCCATTCACTATGCTGTGGGGACTACCTCGCTTCAGGTTTTGGCGGGTAACTTGCCGCACCCGTAGGGGTCTAGGTTTCATTGCACAGGCTATCCACACGACAGGGGAACGTCGAGTTTCAGCAGCGGCTCTGTGAAACTCGGGGATCCCAGATTATCTGTATTGTTCTGTGATGCTTATTACTTTTCTGTAATGTTGCATATTATCACGCCTGGAGCGATTATGTATATTGGTTTATATACTATTAGATGTTGTATATGTTTTACACCCGCGCTAGTCCAGTCCCCGCTCTGTCGTTAGTTAAGTAACCTAACGGGTGATGACGGGACCCAGTGACGAATGCGGATGGTATATACGTACATTTTATTTTCGTTCTTTTCTGGTGTGATGATTGATGGGACTGCATTGATTTTGATCAATGCAAAGTTAAACAAACCTGTTTGAGTTGTTGGAACAAATTTAAAAAGTGTTATTGCAAAGAAATTTTTCTTTTGTTATGCATAGCGGTATTCGGTGGAATATCCAGCACCTCATTCGACGAGGCAAGGGCTGATATCCCTTCACCGGGAAAGACCCCTTGGACAGAAGTTTGCGTCAGGGTAATAACTTTACTATAGTCGATTACAAGTTGCTTTGCATAGCGGTATTAAGTGGAATATCCTGCACCTCATTCCACGAGGAAAGAGCCGAGATCCCTTTACCGGGAGTGACCTCTTTAGCAAAAGGTTTTCGCCACTATATTTTAAAAGGCTATCAGGTTCCTTCAGCGATATCAAGTTCACTACGCTAAAGGTTTTTCGCCAAAAACCAGCCGTAGCCCTCCGTCACTTCTTTTGGGTATTCAGTAGTATTCAAGCTATGCATTTTAGCCAAAGTTAAGGCATAGTGTTTGGTAGCTGCTGGGTATTCAATTGTTGCATAGATAGATGAGTTAGTTTGGGACAGTCGTTCTGCCGATTGGCCAAAGTCAGGGGCATGTGCGGGTGGGTTCAAATTGACAAGATAGTGACGGGTAGAACTTGGCATGTGACTTATGACATTTTGACCAAAGCCAAGGTTATAAGAGCATGGGGCAAAAATCAGATCGGGAGTTTCTAAAGAAACTGAAACTTGCCAAGTATGCGCATACCATCTGGAGTATGAGTAACGTGGATGCATTCCATCACGTTATCATGCGATGAGAGTTGGATCCCGATTCCCACTGATGAGTTGGTTTACTCTTCGGGTGATCCCGATTGATTCTTCTTTTAGGTTTGGAGGAGAATTTGACAGGACAGTGGGAGGTTTCTGGATTAGATAAAGTTATGACCATTCTGATCTAGGTTAGAGTGCACGCAGAGTGTTTCTTTTCTCTTTCTCTTTGGCTGCGACCTTTGACCGACCCTAGACTATGACTCAGTGACTAGGTTGACCGAACCTTCTTAAAATACTGGCTTTTGGATTGTCTATGTTGCATAAGTCATTGCCACTCCTTCTTTTACCCTTTGCATTTCTCAGAACACCCGTTTTACTACGGATATCCACTTCCATTGGATAGATCCATCGTATGGTTATATACGAACTCGAAGGGACTTCTTCGAGGATGGATCCAGGTTCAGGAGAAATAGAATTGGTTTATTCAGTTGTCTTTTATTATCACCTTCTCTCAGGTTGCGAGAGCTCCTTGGTTTAGGAGAGTACACCTATTACGCTTATTGGATAGTCTTATTCCAAACCATAGGCTGGTGCCGAAAGGTAGGGAATGAAGAAAACCAATTAGCCTAAGTAGGGTGTGCAGAAGGCAATAACTAAAGACAAAATAAAGGGATTAGAAAGAGGGCAAAGTAAATTGCGACTGATATCATTCACGACCAAAACCGCGTACTTCATCGCCACTCCTATTTCACCTTTAAAGGAATAAGGTATTATTCAGCTGTCTTTTATCATCACCTTCTCTCGAGATACGAGTACTCCTTGGTTTAGGAGGGTACACCTATTATGCTTACTGGATAGTCTTCTTCCAAACCATAAGCTGGTGCCGAACGGTAGGGAGGGAAGAAAACCATTTAGCCTAACGATGGTGTACAGAAGGTAACGACTAAAGACAAATAAAGGGATTTGGAGAGATAGCAATAAAATATACGGTTGAAGTCATGAATTGGATTATGGAAGAGGCATTGCTATGAATACCAGGATACCCCTGCGAAACATTTTCATGTTTCAGTGCATTGTTAAAGGAAAACTGTTTTCCCGATTAGACACTTACTCCAAGGGTATGTATTTACCAGGTTTCATTATCATATCTGTATGGTTTTACAGATGATGAGTGGGAGTAAGATATTGGGAATAGGGTGATCATCCTCATTATATCGGAATTCTTTGTAATTGGTGATATTTGAGGAAATCGCCAGGGTACAGTTTTCCACCTACAACGCACAGGTTTTGAGTTGTTCAACTCAGCGGACTTATACAGAGTATTGTATGTTGTCCAAGTGTCCATTAGGACAAAGGGGTAGGTCCTCGTACTATGTTCTGTTTACTTATAACTTCTCTAATATTTAAACAAGTGTTTCGTAGAAATACAAAGTCTAAGTTTTGAGAAGTTGTGGGTATAAGAATACAGTAGAGAACCAGGTGTCACAAGTATCGGGATTCTTCAAAGAGATCGAAGATGTAGATTCTTGTGATTGGTATTCAGATGATAGTGATGGTTTTGAGAAAAGTGTTTCTCTTTCAAGTTACTCATAATTGGATGGATTCCTAAGTTGAGTAATGCTGATTAGCCTTTTTCCATTAAAGTGATATGCACTGGAGACAGCTGCATGATTTGAATATGGTTCCAATTAAATAAGTGCCAAAGTTTCTGTATTGGATATAGAATGGATCGTACCTTAAAAGATGTTAAGGTACGGGGAGTTGTCCAGCTTATGCTTAAAACCAGACTCTGGATAACTCAGGGCACGTTTCTGTAATGGCTGTTTGTGGGTTGACCCTGGCTATGACGAGGGTTGATATTCTACCATTTGGAAGATCAATAGTGATATTGTTCTCGACTCGCCACAGTTTTAGTAAAATAGATCTTTTTCAGAAAACAGTAGTGGGAGTATGGTAGAACTGGAAGTGATTCCAGAACCGCGGACGATTACGGAAAATTTAATAGGACCTATATATTCAATCAGGGTTGACATTCCAATAGCCACTCCGCAGATTTGGTGGGTAACCTCAGACACCCGAGAGGTACTTCGGTAGCCTCAAGGACGGTGACAGGGAGGTTCTTATCTACCCAGACTTGACACTACTGTTGTACCAGGCTGTGAGACCCGGTAGGAGGGTTGTCGTAGTCAGTGGGAGCAACGGAAGCATAGTGGGCAAGTAGCTTATATCTATTTATAGACTTGAGCAGTTATAGCGGAGATAGATCATCTAATTTTGATGTGAAAGTCATAGGTTTGACTTCATCAGAATAGGGGATGGATCTGTTAAGAAGGTAGTAGGGTGTGATGTCATGGTATTTGGATGACATACACAGAGTAGGAAGTAAAATTCCTATACTACGATCAGTTGTACTCTGATCGTCACACAGTTGTTTCTCCAGACAGGATATGGATATAATATTTAAACATTCTGGTTTCTAGATCTATAGTTTTAGATCTGGATTTGGGTAGTTTCCCAATGTGGGTACTTTGACAGATATTCTAATGGTTTTTAGAATAGTTGACTCCTAGCATGGTAGTGTACCTGCAGGTGATGGAGTCACCCTCTCTAAAGGTGTCGTATAGACTAAAGGGGAGAGGGATGTGCATGATTGGCAGATCACTTGCTTAGGCAATTGAGTCAATCATGAGATGTCAAGTACCGCACCAAATGTTGTTTTTGCACTAGATGCAATAAGTTTGTATTAATCCAATCCTGGAGAAACATAAGGAAGCAGTTTTAGAACATTAGTACATGTTCTACGGATTTGATAACGGCAGCCTCTTTCGGGAGACAGTTATCATTCCAGGCTTCAAAGGTGACATGGATGACAGAGTGATTGTCAGAGTTTTAGTTTTCCCTCTGACGAGGGACAGTATTATGGACAGGTGGTTCCAGAGGATACTGTGCGTGGCATGGTGCCGGATACTGATTAGGTTCAGTGATCCATACAGTCTAAGAAGTTTGGATATGGAGTTCATTTATGAACTAAGGTCCCATCAGATATCCAGACATATTCTAAGACAGGTACTACTCAACTCGGGAGATGGCTTTCTCCGCGAACTTGAGATTTAGAGAGATATTGAAAGATACTTCTAGGCGGATCCACTCACTGAGGCTATTTCTCGAACACAATAGTTTTACAAACGGGCTTTGTGAAACTGATTAGTAGAGGAGTTGGATGTTCGGTTTCACACGGGCTGTGAGTAGTCGACATCGCAATATTAGCCTTGAGTGCAAGTGGGAGATTGTTGGAGATAGTGCCCTCATAGTCAATTATTGGATCGCAGGTACGTGATTGCAATGATTGCGGAGGACCTATACCGGTAGAACAGTCTTACTCAAGATGATAGTATACTATCTGGTTTGCCTTTATCAGTCGTGTACATGTTCAGGTGACTGATTGCATGTTACACTTTGATAGAGCCCTTAGGATCTTGCTTTACTACCAACAGTATGATGGCGATCATATACGTGAGAGTTGGGTAGTTTATATGCATATCCTTAATTGTGGTCCCTAGTCGTGGGAGTTTCGAGACAGGGCATCGATACTCCGGAGTAGACTAGTGTATACAGTCGAGACCCCGACGAGGGGCGGTGGCCGGTCTCACAAGCCACTGGTGTCAGTTGGATCACCTAAGATGTATACAGGTGCTCACTGGGTTATGAGTACACCGGACAGGACTCGCCGGGAATCTGCTAGTTAGTACTATACCTATCGTCAGATAGCAGTTCCCTGGTGACATATGTACAGGTTAGTTCATCGACCTGAGGTCGTCATTTGTCTCGTGTGAGTTCCCACTGTGCTTTGATTTCTACCCTACCACGGCTCAAAGGAGTCGTGCAAACAGGTAGCTTTTGGGTACAGTCCCGAGCCATATGGAGGCACGTGAGCGGATCGGCAGGGGATTCGTCTCTCCCGGTATTGGGGGCGAGATCGTGCTGTGTCTAGGAGAGCCATTACACATAGCCCACGGCCGTGGCAGGAGATTTACTGGTAGGTACTCCAGTAGTATCTCAGGGTGTTATTGGGCTTCACTCCGACACGACTTATACTGCTTCTGGGGGTCTGACGTTACTAGCCCCCTAGGCGGATATGCGATACTCATTGACGAACGGATCGGACTGTATATACATTGTCACTGTTAGGCTCAGTAGGGTTTCTGGATGTGTCAGCTCATCGGCCACCCTTGAGTTCGCTCATCAGTCTCCCTTGAGGTCAGTCCGTGGGCAACCGTTACGCATAGCTAGTGCAGCTGACGGTTTGTGGTTAAACCCACTGCCAGGGTACTGAAGAGTCATTAGAGTCCCCCACAGACAGTTTCCCAAGTTCGGGCGAAACGTTGTAGAGGCCGTATGGTTTTATGGCAGGGTTCGGAAAATGCACGTGCGTTTACGCACGTGTCAGTTTTCGGGCAGATGATACTGGTCGGCTTTGGTTTAAGCCGGATCCGAGTATTATATTGAGTAGGTATAATATCTTTGTCTCAGTTGCATTTGTATTCGGTCGTAATACAAGTGCGGGTATATTTATACAGTTTCGGGGTTATCCTGAAAGTTGTTTCAGGATCACTTTTGGAAGTTGCCAGTTTCCAGTTTCCAGTTTTCTATCAGCCGTCTTTTAACATTTGGTTAAAGGCGGATTTATCTTTTCTTGGATGAGAGTGAGTCGTGCTTCTAGAAGGTTCTAGAAGGTTCTAGAATTTGTGACAAGGCTATGTGACTCATGCTTTGATTTCATTACATTCTTGTTTTGCTTAAGATCTTTATGCAAGATATTTAGTTTGTGTTCACATATGATATTTTGCTTAAGCTTACTCTCTTGCTCCTACGGTCACCTCCCTCCATCATATAAAATGGCCGGCCCTCTCTCTCCTCCTCACTTCACTTGATGTTTCATTTTGGTTAGAAAAGATTATGATAGTATTCGGGGTGTATGGAATTTTACAGTTCATTTCATTCCATCACCCGATTTCCACGGCAACTTCATTAACCAATCGTCCACGGTTTTGGACGAAGTGAGACAAAGTCATCTACTCATTCTCTACATCATTCTTGGTCGTCTCTTTTAGCAAACTTGACGATCGAGTTGCCTCGAGTCAGAGGCGGGAGCCCGTTTAAAGAATCGGTGATGTGGTGCCACCTAGACGAGAAGATCGGAGTTCGACGAGATTGGAGCAGCCGCAACGGAGCGTGGGATGATGGTTAAAGAACGAAGGACTCGGATCATTCGGTATAACCTTTCTACACTCTTTACAGTTTGTTAGTTTAGCAATAATGGAAGATCCGGGTGAAAGTATACGATAGCGCCAGTTAAAAAGTTTTTATTCCGCATTTGGCGTCTGTAGACGGCCGGGGCGCTAGCGTAGACTTACAAGACCAACTCGAGGAGTCGAGTCCGGGTCTCCTAACCCTAGAATTGGCAGGGTTGCTTGCCGCTCTCGTAGGGGTCTAGGGGTGTGGGATTGGCTATTCATCACGACCGTGGAATCCGTGTTTTATACTGGCTCGTATTGAAAACACAGACATCCTAGTATATCCAATGTTTCATATGTTTCTTCTGCTGCGATATCTGTGATGTGATCATGTGATGTTCTGTGATAGATACAATATATAGTATATATGATATATTATATAGACGTTACTTATGTTTTGCACCCGCACTAGCCCTGCCCTGCTCTGTCGTTAGTTACCTAACCTAACGGTGCATGAGGGGACATCGAGGCGAATGCGGATGGCATAAGTGTACGTCGTATTTATCTGTGATGTTTAGGTATTTAAATGATGGGACTTCATTAATGTGATTAATGAAAGAAAAGAAACCAAATGATGTTGTAGAATCAAATTTTAAACAAAACAGGAAGCTACAGTTCTTGCTTTGCACAGCGGTATATATTGTTGGAGATAGTGCCCTCAGAGTCAATTATTAGGTCACAGGTACGCGATTGCAATGATTGATGGAGGACCTATCCCGGTAGGACAGTCTTACTCGAGATGATAGTATGCTATCTGGTTTACCTTTATCATCGTGTACTGTTTTAGGTGACCTGACAAGTTGCTATTACACGTTGATAGAGCCCCTAGGATTCTTGCTTGACCACCAGCAGTATGAGGGCGATCATATAAGTGGGAGCTGGGGTCTATAAGCATATCCTTAAATGGTCCCTAGTCGTGTGAGTTTCGAGACAGGGCATCGATACTCCAGAGTAGACTAGTGTATACAGTCGAGACCCCGACGAGGGGCGGTGGCCGGTCTCACAAGCCACTGGTGTCAGTTGGATCACCTAAGATGTATACAGGTGCTCATTGGGTTATGAGTACACCGGAGAGGACTCGCCGGGAACATGCTAGTTGGTCATATACCAGACGTCAGATGGCAGTTCCCTGGTGACATGTGTACAGGTTAGTTCATCGACCTGGGGATCGTCATTTGTCTCGTGTGAGTTCCCACTGTACATTGATTACTACCCTACCTCAGCTCAAAGGAGTCATGCAAACAGGTTTTAGTTGGGTACAGTCCCGAGCCACATGGAGGCAGTGAGCGTATCTTCAGGGGTTCGTCTCTCCCGGTATTGGGGGTGAGGTCGTGCTGTGTCTAGGAGAGCCATTACACGAAGCCCTCGGCCGAGGCAAGGAGATTTACTGGTAGGTATTCCAGTAGTATCTCAAGGTGTTCTGGGCTATACTCCGACACGACTTGTACCGCTTTTGGGGGTCTAACTTTTACCAACCTCCTAGGCCCGCCATGCGATGCTCATAGACGAACGGACCGGACTGTACGGATATTGTCACTGTCAGGCTCAGTAGGGAGTCAGGCTGAGTTCGCTCACAGACGTCCCTTTTGGTCAATACCTGGTAGCCCGTTATGTATTGGCTTATACCTCTAACGTGCTAGTGGTTAAATCCACAACCAAGGTGTTGACGAGTCTTTAGAGTCCCCCACATTCTGTTACTCAGCTTTCGGACGAAAGGTTGTAGAGGCCGTATGGAGATATGGCAAGGTCCGATCAGATACGTGCGGTATTGCACGGATCAGGATCGGACAGTTTGTACTACAGGCCGTATGGTTATATGGCAGGGTTCGATCAGATACGTGCGGTATTGCACGGATCAGGATCGAACGGATATTACTAGCCGGCTTTGGTATAAGCCGGATCCTAGTATAGTACAGTGTAAATTTTGTCTCATTGCATTTGTATTTCGGTCGGAATACAAATGCGGGTGTGTATGCACAGTATCGGGGTTTTCCTGTAATTTATTACGGGACCAGTTTTCTGGAGTTGCCAGTTTGCTTTCCGTTTCGGCCGATTTCCTTTGTATCGTTCATTGGCCGAAGATTGGTGGAGGAGGGCTTATTTGCATTGTTGCAAATAGGCAATTGTGGACGTGGTCTTTTGCATATTGGTTGGATCATGATGGTTGCTCCATTGACCTTGACTTCTTGACTTCTTCATGATGCATTGACCATTTGGAGTCATCATGGTGGTGTTGGAGTGTTGTTTTATTTGCTATCATGGTTGTTGGTTGAGTGTGGGAATTATTGGAATGATGATTCTTTGCATGATAGCCTTCTCTTTCTCTCCCTTGGATTATTGCATATCTTTCTCATGCTTTGCCATTCCCTCCTCTCTTCTCATTCACTCCCTCTCACAAGTTGCATGGCCGGCCACCAAGAGGGAAGGGGCTGTCCCAATTTTTGTGGAGTGAGGTTTTGCTCATTTCATGTTCCAAAATCCCTAAAGTCCCTCCACATAATTCTTGTATCATTCCTCCATCAAAATGGCACCTCCTACAACCCCAAAATGACACTAGTACACTACATTCTACAGCAATTCTTGGGCACGTCGACTAGCCGGCTTCGTGCCCGAGTTGCCTCGGCATTGAGGTGGGAGCCCGTAAACGAGATAGGCGATGTGGTGCACTTCCGGCGTCGAGGTGGAGACCGGAGCTTCCGCAGGAGATCGGGACGATGACGAGAAGGCCGGAGGACTTGGATCGTCGGTATATCTCTTCCCCATCTTATAGTTAGCTAGGACTAATTAATGGTTCGATCCGGGTATTAGTGCGCGGCGGTTTGCCAGTTCAAGTAAAATTTAAGTTTATCACCGCTTCCGCATTTGGCCGTCGGATTGACGGCCGGGGCGCCGCCGTGCACTTACATATATGATATGCCCTACACCTTATTGGATGAGGAAAGGATCGAGATCCCTTCACCGGGAGTGACTCCTTTAGCATTAACTGGCAGATGCTACACACTCGGTTTGCTTTTGACTGCTTCTATAGTCTCTGCTTCGCATAGTGATATATATGATATATCCTGCACCTCATTCGACGAGGAAAGGGCCGACGATCCCTACACCGGGAGTGACCCCTTTAGCAAAACTAGAAAAGCCTCAAAATCACTCCATTTCAAAACTTCATTAGATTCTACAACGATATCAAGTTCATTACGCTCATGGTTTTTTCTGAAAGAACCCGCGTAGCCCTCCGTCATTTCAGATAGATATTATTTAGTATTCGTGCTATGTTTGTTGACTTAGTCAAGGCATAGTGTATGGTAGCTAAATTATGTTTATCTGTAACAACAAGAGATGTGATTGGATTAGAGCATTCGCACGGCGTTGTTGACTCAGTCAAGGGTCGTACGGGTGGGTTTAATTCAATCGGGAAATGTACGGGTTGAACTTGACTTGCGATTTATGGTTTGTTGACTTAGTCAAGGTCATAGATCGCTAGGGGCAAAAGCATTATCGGGAATTTCAAGTGTTGAAATTTGCAATGAGATTGCATACCTTCTATGAGATAGTTGGATCCCGATACCCACTGCGAGTAAGAGTTACTCCTGGGAGAGTTTTACACATTACAATTTGCCGATCAAGTAGGTGTCTAGAAAGGTGTTAACGAGGTTACGCCTCTGGGAAAACGAGGTTTACATTAATCAGGTTCGTGCGAAAGCACGGGGGACCTCCCTCAAAGTACCGACACTGGCCTGGCTGAAAGATTGGCGAACTTGTAGTGTGTAATTAATCCCGGCTAGTCTTTCCTTTTAGGGTTTGAAGGAAGATTTGATAAAAAGCAGTGGGAGCCATCCTGATTAGATAAAATAATAACCAATCTATTCTTGACAGAGCGCACGCTGAGTGTTTTCTTCTCTCTCTCTCCAGGTAGCGACCATATCACGCCTTAATCAAGATAATAATACGGATTATTGACCGAACCCGCTTGTTATACTGAGCTGGGGAACGTTGGTCCCGCTCCAACTTATAATTGTTATAAGACAGAGCAGGAAATTGGGGAATACCAGATTTCCTGTGCCGCCCAAACGAAGAGAGTGCATGCTGATGCATCATCTTCGGGTGTGTTCATTACAAAGAACTGTTTCTCAGCATCCTTTACGTCCTGGGTATGTGATACCGGATCAGGATCCCGCATATGTAAAATGTTACATGGGCTACAGATAGGTAAAGAACTGAGAACGGGTGATAAGTTTCATGAGGCAGAAAACGGGGCAAGAGTTGCAGCCAAGTCTGTTGGTCACTGTCACCCTGTATTACAAATACATTGATTCTGAACGAATGCTATTAGATACCGAACCTGATATACAAAATCATATCAGTCTCTTTATTAGTAAAGAAATGATAAAATTTTGTATTGTTGGATAATGTTTTGAACATTTCCTATATCAAAAGTTGATCGGTTCAGGAACGTTATCTAAAAGCATTAATGTTCTAAATCAAACTACAGTTCTTAGTATACGGAACACACACAAGAGGAAGAGTTCAGAAATGAACGGATCCTTCTTGAGGTATTGTAAACTAGGTCATATCAATGCGACCCGACTAGCTGGAGTTACATAAAGATGCATATTTAAATTAGTTTGAATTTACATCTTATGAAACTCGCCAGTCATGTCACATAGATAAGATGACCACAGCTCTATTTATCGGAAACAGAGAAAGAGTTAGTGAACTCTTGGGATGATACATGTTGATGTATGTGGGTCCCCTGTCTACACATGCCAAGATTGGTTCTTTATACTTCATTATATTCTCTGATAATCTCTCAAGATTCAGTCATATGTTCCTGTTGAAACATGAGTCCGAACCTTTTGAGATATTCACAGAATATAAGCTAGAAGTAGAGAACCAAATGAGGGTATAAGTATTAAGTCCTTTGATGCGATCAAGGAGGAGAATACTTGTGCACGGAATTCCTGGACTATTCTAAAGGAGAATGAGATTCTCTCTCAGCATTACTCCTCCGTATACACCATAGCACGATGGTATATCGGGGTGGAGCAGATACACCCTATATGATAAGGTGTGCTCTATGATGAGTACTACTGAGTTACCTATTTCCTTTTGGGGTTATGCACTTAAGAAGCTGCATACCTATTGAATTAGGTTCCAATCAAATCAGTTGCCTACCACTTCATATGTGATATGGAAAGGGAAGAGCCCATGTCTTAAGCTAGTTAAGATTTGGGGTTGACTGGCCTATGTCTAAAAGCAAAATCCGGACAAGCTCGAGGCAAAGTCAGTTATGTAGAACTGGAAAGGTTCCAGCTATACAAACTACAGCAAATGATTTAATAAAACCAAAGGATTCAATAGTTACCAACGAACCTCAGCCTCTCCGCCGATCTAGTAGGGTTCCTCACCCACCTGAGAGATACTTCGGTTACTCTATGACAGTGGGAGCGAGGATTGCATTATGAGATGATGACCCAACTAGTTTCGACCTGGCCATCAGGAGTGGGACTCTGTAAGAATGGCTGGATGCTTAGTGATCTGAGATGGAATCTTTATACACCAACAAAGTATGGACTTTGGTTGCTATATCTGAAGGGTTAAATCCCCATCAGGAGCAAGTATATCTTGAGAAGATTACTTGGTGTACATCGAAAAGTTGAGACTTTCAAAGCTAGACTTGTTAAAATTTTGCATCATTGACCAGCTGTGGATAATGATAAAACCTTTTCAAGTATCTATGCTTAAGTCCATCCAGATCCTACTTACCACGGCTACATACCATGACTACGATATCTGGTGGTTGGGTGTCATGACTGCTTTTCTAAATGATATTTTGGAAGAGAGCGTCTATAAGTACACAGCCAGAGGGCTTCGTAGACAGTGGGAGCAGCGGAAACGTGTGCAAGATGCTTTATAGGATAAAGCAGGCATCGCGGAGTTCGAACATCTGTTTTTGATGAATTAGTCAAAGAATTTGACATCATCAAAATGGTAGATGAACCTTGTATAAACAAAAAGGTAGTAAGGAGTATGGTGACGATCCTCGTAGAGTACATGGATGACATACTCTTGATGGGGAAGGAGTTTCCTATGCTACGCTCTGTCAATCTCCGCTTATCACCAAAATTCTCCATATAGGATCAAAGTGATACCTCCTAAATCCTGGATTTTGGATCTATGAGATAGATCTAAATGGATGTTAGGATACTCACTAGCTGTAGTGAGATGGTATCAATCGACCCTGGGGAGAATCAATGGAATGGTTCCAGGGTGATAAAGACGACTGAATGTCAGTCACATGCATTGTCTTTACCCTCAGTAAAGGGACGGTATGTTGGAAGAGTTCCAAACAAGATACCGTGACACACTAGACGATAAAGGCTGGATACATCGCTACTCAAGATGCTACCAAGGAGGATGTTTAGGTGTATACTGGTTCATGAGATGAACTACGTTCCAACCATTGTGAGACAATGGAGTTGTGGCTTATGCCAAGGAACGTCCGTCCCATCAGTGATCCAGACATATTCTAAGGCAGTGTCACCTGATCATGGAGATGGTTGATCTCCAGGGAGATCGAGGTTGGGAGAGTAGACTCAGAGGACAACACAGCGGATCCACTCACAAAGGCCTGTTCCTAGAGAGAGACTTTTATGGGATGGTTGAGTATGAGATACTGCAACCACTGCTATCAGATGGCCCTAGTGCAAGTGGGAGATTGTTAGTTATATGTATGCCCTAGAGGCCATTACTATACATAGGATGTATAGTGTAGTGGATGCTGGGATATATATAGGGAGGACTTTCTTGCTCGACATGATAGTATGCTATCTGGTTAATCTTTACCTTAACGTGTACACTGATTGTCTCCCTGTTACATGTTGGTAAAGACCTTAGGATCTGTACTTGACTACCTGGACTATGATGCGGATCATACTAGTGGAGACATGGTAGTCCATAAGTACATCCTTCAAAGTCCCTAGTCGTGGGTGTATCGAGACGGGGCATCGATATACCAGAGTAGACTAGCATATACCTTCTCGACCCATACAGATGGGCGATGGATGATCCCATATCCATTGGTGTTTGACATCCGAGATGATATACGGGTGCTCAGTAGAGACTGGGTACACTGGACGGACTCGCCGAGAACTCCCAGATGGTATTATACCTTACGTCAGATGGCAGTTCTCTGGTGACACTGGTACAGAGTAGTCTGTTGACTCGAGATCGTCATAGAGTCTTGTGTGGTTCCCACTGTGCTTTGATTTCCATCTTACCACGTCCAAGAGGGTATGCAAAATGGTGGTTTTTGGGTACAGTCCCGAGTCACATGGAGGCAATGAGCGATAGGAGGGGATTTGTCTCTCCCGGTATAGGGGGTTGATGTTGCGCTGTGTTCGATTGGCTATAACAGGAAATCCCTGGCCAGGGTTGCTGAGATTTACTGGTAAGTGTTACCAGTAGTTTCTCGAATTGTTATAGACCTCATATCGACACGACTTATCGAGCTATTGGGGTCTGACGTTTACCACCCTTAGGCGAGATATGCGACATATCAGACGATCAGACCGGACTGTACGGTAAGTGTTACTGGTTGGATTCACAGGAGTGTGAGCGAGCTAGCTCGTCGATCTTCTGATCGCTTAATACCCGGGTGGCCGTTACGTTTAGCAGACCGCTTGCGGCTTGTGGGTGTTTGATATGATCATCATCTGCTACCGGCGTATTGACGAGTCTTTAGAGTCCTACACAGAGGTTTCCTGGCTCAAGCGAAACGAAATAGGAGCGCATATGAGATATGTGCGGGAGCGAGAATAATGCGTGTATGTGATACCGTATTTCATTCTCGGGATAAATGATTCGATTGGTTATATTCGATATGACCTAGTTATCGAATCATTGATTCGATAAATCGATACATTGGATACTAGTCGGTTATATGCGATATGACCGGATCGTTAAATCAAGTGTTGATTTAATGATTTTATGTATAATTATATATTTGATATATTACTTTGCATTAACTAGTATTGGTTCATTTTAAAAGGATTTTCTCACTTGATGCACATTGTATATGTGATATATTTTTGTGCACATGTTTGTATCATGTTTGATGATGCTTCCTCACTTGGGTTTGTGTAAAGATTAAACCATGGTTACATGTATAATGGTTAGGGTTTTGATTATTTACTTAGTTATTTATTTATTTATTCATTTCGGATATTATTAAGAATGGTGGCTTATTTTGTTTCTATGTTGAAGTTTCTTGAAGCTTTGACAAAGTCCACCATCCTTATCTTATCCTTAACCCTAACCATTCCTACTAACCTTAGTTTAATCTCTACACTTGACCATGGTCAAGATATGATAAGTATTCATATTAGTTTCTTTTTCAAATAAGAAACTTATCATATTTTTCTTCTTCATCATCTTCTTCTTCAAGAAAAGCTTAAGGTCCATCAATGGCAACTTGAGCTAAAGTGAGAGAAATCCAATTCTAAAGTGAACCCACCTCCTATTTGTTCACCCTCTACCTCTTGCCAAGTTGTTTTGGGTGTTTTCTTCACAAGTTTCACAACTTGGTGAAGTTGGAGCTTGAACTTGTGAAACCTCGACGTAGATCATCTTCGGCACGAAGCCGACGACCTAGTCCGCCCAATTCTCCGATGAAGCCGACGTTTGAGTTCGGGATTCGAGATAGACAGCGAGAGGACGCCTACGTGGAGCTAAGGAAGTGGAGAACCGGATCTACAAAGGTTGTAGCTCCTCTCCTTTAGTTAAATTGTTAACTAGATTCACATATCGCCTAAACTTCTAGTCAACGATCCGTATTAGGGTTTCTCGGCACCCATAATTTTTGAAATTGGCATGGTTGATGGCTTTTGAGACCTCTTTAGAGTGCCTAGGAACCCTACAGATATACCCACGACTAGGGACTTTGAAGGATGTACTTATGGACTACCATGTCCCCACTAGTATGATCCGCATCATAGTCCAGGTAGTCAAGTACACATCCTAAGGGCTTTACCAACATGTAACAGAGAGACAATCAGTGTACACGTTAAGGTAAAGAGCAACCAGATAGCATACTATCATGTCGAGCAAGAAAGTCCTCCCTATATATGTCCCAGCATCCACTACAATATACATCCAATGTACAGTAATGGCCTCTAGGGCATACATATAACTAACAATCTCCCACTTGCACTAGGGCCATCTGATAGCAGTGGTTGTAGTATCTCATACTCAACCATCCCATAAAAATCTCTCTCTGGGAACAGGCCTTTGTGAGTGGATCCGCTGTGTTGTCCTCTGAGTCTACTCTCCTGACCTTGATCCCCTGGAGATCAACCATCTCCATGATCAGGTGATACTGCCTTAGAATATGTCTGGATCACTGATGGGACCGGCGTTCCTTGGCATAAGCCACAACTCCATTGTCACACAATGGGAGGAACGTAGTTCATCTCATGAACCAATATACACCCAAAAAGCCTCTTCGGTAGCGTCTTAAGTAGCGATATATCCAGCCTTTATCGTCTAGTATGTCGCGGTATCTAGCTTGGAACTCTTCCAACATACCGTCCCTTTACTGAGGGTAAATACAATGCCTGTGACTGACACTCAGTCGTCTTTATCACCCTGGAACCATTCCAGTGATTCTCCCCAGGGTCGATTGATACCTTCTCACTACAACTAGTGAGAATCCTAACATCCATTTAGATCTATCTCATAGATCCAAAACCTAGGATTTAGTAGGTATCACTTTGATCCTATATGGAGAATCATTATGATAAGCGGAGATTGATCGAGCGTAGCATAGGAAACTCCTTCCCTATCAAGAGTATGTCATCCACGTACTCTACGAGGATCATCACCATACTCCCTACTACCTTTTTGTTTATACAAGGTTCATCTAACATTTTGATGATGTCAACTTCTTTGACTTATCCATCAAAACAGATGTTCCAACTCCGCGATGCCTGCTTTATCCTATAAAGCATCTTGCACACGTTTCCGCTGCTCCCACTGTCTACGAAGCCCTCTGGCTGTGTACTTATAGACGCTCTCTCCAAAACATCATTTAGAAAAGCTGTCATGATACCCAACCACCAGATATCGTAGTCATGGTATGTAGCCGTGGCAAGTAGGATCTGGATGGACTTAAGCATAGCTACTTGAAAAGGTTTCATCATTATCCACGCCTGGTTGATGACGAAAACCTTTAACAAGTCTAGCTTTGAAAGTCTTAACTTTTGCATCTACACCAAGTAATCTTCTCAAGATATACTTGCTCCTGATGGGGATTTAACCCTTCAGATATAGCAACCAAAGTCCATACTTTGTTGGTGTATGAGGATTCCATCTCAGTTCACTAAGCATCCAGCCATTCTTACAGAGTCCCACTCCTGATGGCCAGCTCGAAACTAGTGGGTCATCATCTTATGATGCAATCCTCGCTCCCACTGTCATAGAGCATCCGAAGTATCTCTCAGGTGGGTGAGGAACCCTACTAGATCGGCGGAGAGGCTGAGGTTCGTTGGAATCTACTGAATCCTTTGGTTCTACCAAATCATCTGTTGTTGTTTGTATAGCTGGAACCTTTCCAGTTCTACATTACAGACTTTGCCTTGAGCTTGTCCGGATTTTGCTTTCAGACATAGGCCGGTCAACCCCAAATCTTAACTAGCTTAAGACATGGGCTCTTCCCTTTCCATATCACATATGAAATGGTAGGCAACTGATTTGATTGGAACCCTATTCAATAGGTATGCAACTTCATAAGTGCATAACTCCCAAAAGGAAAAAGGTAACTCAGCAGTACTCATCATAGAGCACACCATATCAAATAGGGTGTATCTGCTCCGCCCCGATATACCATCGTGCTATGGTGTATCCGGAGGAGTAATCCTGAGAGAGAATCTCATTCTCCTTTAAAATAGTCCAGGATTTCCATGCTCAAGTATTCTCCTCCTTGATCACATCAAAGGACATAATACTTATACCCGTATTTTGGTTCTCTACTTCTAACTTATATTCTGTGAATATCTCAAAAGGTTCAGACTTGTGTTTCAACAGGAACATAGGTCTGAATCTCGATAGATTATCAGAGAATGTAATGAAGTACAAAGAACCGGTCTTGGCATGTGTAGACAAGGGACCTTACATACATCAACATGTATCATCCCAAGAGTTCACTAACTCTTTCTCTGTTTCCAGTAAACGGAGCTATGGTCATTTTATCTCTGTGACATGACTCGCAAGTTTCATAAGATGTAAATTCAAACTAATTTAAATATGCATCTACATGTAACTTCAGCTAGTCGGGTCGCATTGATATGACCTAGTCTACAATGCCTCAAGAAGTATTCGTTCATTTCTGAACTCTTCCTCTTGTGTGTGTTCCGTATACTAAGAACTGTAGTTTGATTTAGAACATTAATGCTTTTAGATAACGTGCCTGAACCGATCAACTTTTGATATAGGAAATGTTCAAAACATTATCCAACAATACAAAATTATATCCTTTCTTTACTAATAAAGAGACTGATATGATTTTGTATATCAGTTTCGGTATCTAATAACATTCGTTCAGAATCAATGTATTGGTAATACAGGGTGACAGTGACCAACAGACTTGGCTGCAACTCTTGCCCCGTTTTCTGCCTCATGAAACTTATCACCCGTTCTCAGTTCTTTACCTATCTGTAGCCCATGTAACATATTACATATGCGGTATCCTGATCCGGTATCATATACCCAGGACGTAAAGGACACTGAGAAACAGTTCTCTGTAATGAACACACCCGAAGATGATGCATCGGCATGCACTCTCTTCGTTTGGGCGGCACGGGAATTCTGGTATTCCCCAATTTCCTGCTCTGTCTTATAACAATTATAAGTTGGAGCGGGACCAACGTTCCCCAGCTCAGTATAACAAGCGGGTTCGGTCAATAATCCGTATTATTATCTTGATTAAGGCGTGATATGGTCGCTACCTGGAGAGAGAGAGAAGAAAACACTCAGCGTGCGCTCTTTCAAGAATAGATTGGTTATTATTTTATCTAATCAGGATGGCTCCCACTGCTTTTTATCAAATCTTCCTTCAAACCCTAAAAGGAAAGACTAGCCGGGATTAATTACACACTACAAGTTCGCCAATCTTTCAGCCAGGCCAGTGTCGGTACTTTGAGTGAGGTCCCCCGTGCTTTCGCACGAACCTAATTAATGTAAACCTCGTTTTCCCAGAGGCGTAATCCCGTTGACACCTTTCTAGACACCTACTTGATCGGCTAATTGTAACGTATAAAACTCTCCCAGGAGTAACTCTTACTCACAGCGGGTATCGGGATCCAACTATCTCATAGGAGGTATGCAATCTCATTGCAAATTTCAACACTTGAAATTCCCGATAATATTTTGCCCCGAACGATCTATGACCTTGACAAGGTCAACAAACCATAGACCGCAAGTCAAGTTCAACCCGTCATTTCTTGATTGAATCAAACCCACCCGCACGACCCTTGACAAGGTCAACCAGGCCGCACGACTACCCTAACCCAATCTGCATCATATGCATAAGCAGATAAATACTGGTTAGCTACCGCACACTGCGCCTTGACAAGGTCAACAAACGCAGCACGAATACTAAACAGGATTTATCTGAAATGACGGAGGGCTACGTCAGGTTTTTCAGAAAACCTATTGCGTAATGAACTTGATATCGTTGTAGGATCGAATGAATTTTGAAATGGAGTGTTTTTGAGGCTTTTCTAGTTTTGCTAAAGGAGTCACTCCCGGTGAAGGAATCGTCGGTCCTTTCCTCGTCGAATGAGGTGCGGGATATATCATATATATCACTGTGCAAAGCAAAAATTCTTAAAAGCAATCAAAAGACAAACCGAGTGTGTAGCATCTACCAGTTATTGCTAAAGGAGTCACTCCCGGTGAAGGGATCTCGGTCCTTTCCTCATCGAATAAGGTGCAGGATATATCACATATACCGCTGTGCAAAGCAAGAACTGTAGCTACCTGTTTTGTTTTGAAATTCGATTCTACAACATCTTAGGTTTCTTTTATTTCATTAATCACATTAATGAAGTCCCATCATTTAATGTACCTAAACATCACAGATAAATACGACGTACACTTATGCCATCCGCATTCGCCTCGATGTCCCCTCATGCACCGTTAGGTTAGGTAACTAACGGCAGAGCGGGGCAGGGCTAGCGCGGGTGTAAAACATAAGTAACGTCTATATAATATATCATATATACTATATACAGCATTTATCACAGAACATCACATGATCACATCACAGATATCGCAGCAGAAGAATCATATGAAATATTGGATATACTAGGATGTCCGTGTTTTCAATACGAGCCAGTATAAAACATGGATTCCACGGTCGCGATGAATAGCCAATCCCACACCCCTAGACCCCTACGAGAGTGGCAAGCAACCCTACCAATTCTAGAGTTAGGAGACCCGGACTCGACTCCTCGAGTTGGTCTCCCACTGGACTCCAGAACCCGGTTACTTATGCCCTCCTCCTTGGGTCTATCTTAGTGCGGAAAAGTAAATAATATACAAATGGTGACAACTTCCGCAACCTGGAAGTGCCCCAATAAAAGAATATTACATACAAGTTTTTACATGAATGAAAATGAAAAACACTCATCTCACATAAAAACCCCCGGCTATTCAAACACGACGATCCAATATAACATATCCAGCAACACATAACATCACATGTTATCAACGTAAGTAAATATGCGCATCCCAATTGTCGTTGACATATAGCAACGAAACCGGCGATAGCACATATTACACTTACGGTCACAGAAAAGAAAGTGTAAAACTACAACAGTTGGAATCCGCAACCTCCTCAGACATCGCATGCCTGACCAAATGAATTACTTAGACATCGCATGCCTAACAATTATAAACCCCGCATTTTAGTCTCATTATCGAAAACACTTTTCAATACCAAGTCGGACAATTCAACAAGATTCCCGACATCCTGATCGAATGCTCGTCGCAAACTTCAGTAGGCGGCCGCACCCCCGACGCCGTCGACGAAGTGCACCAAGGCGGAACACCGCCACCGCGAGCACCCGAACGGATGCTTTCGGCGACGGGGTTCTCCTACAGTCACTTGGTCGGGGCTATGGGGCGAGGCTGTCTATTAAGTTTACCCGGCGAGTATCCGCGTACGCTACGTGATTGCGACGGACTTTTGATCACATCAAAATTCCGTGGCAACCGATCAAGTGAGACTAAACTGCTATGTTTATAACATTCATTCAGTTATCTCATAACTTCTTGTGAATTCCAATTATTGTATCCCATTCCGGATAAATAGAAAATGTCAAACTTTCCGATCGAACAATCGAACACCCAAGTTTTCCCGAAACAGATCAACACATGAAACAAGTCTAAAAGCATTCAGTTCGTGCCTCAGTACCAACGGTCCAGCCGTAGAAGGGTCAAGCCAACGCCTCATATGTGGCACGCCGTACTGCCCCAAACCCTAAGGTTCAAAGGGCAGTTCAAGACGGTCACATAATCGAGTTAAGGTTTGTTGTCTTCTAGAGGGTCCATCGCGTTACTTGCACTACTTAGAACGTCTTTAAACCACGGAAAAATCCAACACTTGGAAATTTCCCGACAGGGGAAAAATTGGGTATTTATATCCGGTCGAACTTTTTAACATATTCTAAAATTCATCCGGAAAGCCACATAGACAAAAATTTGATACTCCGATCGAAACACCGAATCCCCAAAACAACCCCAGAAAATTCATAAAAATTTCCAGAAGACTCAGCTCTTTGACACAAGCATTACTGTGCAAGACACGTGACCTAAATCACCAACATGGCCGCGGAACCGCCGCGAAACCCAGGGTGGGGCCGCGGTTCCGTGGCTCTTTCATCGATTTAGAGTCACGTGCTTCACAGTAACTCATAGGATTTCCTGCTGAATTTTTTGGCAATTTTTAATTCACAAAAATCCGTGTTTTTGAAAAAAGTCCAGAGAGCATGTTTCGAGTTCGGGTTTTGGTTCGATCGGACTTCAAATTGCGTCTAGACTTCGCCTAAGGCTCTAGCTAGGCTCTGATACCACTGTAGGGTTCCTAGGCACTCTCAAGAGGTCTCACAAGGCATCAACCATGCCAATTTCAAATTTTACGGTGCCGAGAAACCCTAATACGGATCGTTGGCTAGAAGTTTAGGCGAAAAACAAACTAGTTAACACTTAACTACAAGAATACGGAAATACAACCTTTGTAGATCCGGTCCTCCACCTCCACGGCTCCGTGATGAAGTCCTCTCCGCTGTCCAAATCAAAATCCGGGCTCTAGCTGTTAGTTATATGTATGCCCTAGAGGCCATTGCTATACATAGGATGTATATTGTAGTGGATGCTGGGACATATATAGGGAGGACTTTCTTGCTCGACATGATAGTATGCTATCTGGTTGCTCTTTACCTTAACGTGTATACTTATAGTCTCTCTGTTACATGTTGGTAAAGCCCTTAGGATCTGTACTTGACTACCTGGACTATGATGCGGATCATACTAGTGGGGACATGGTAGTCCATAAGTACATCCTTCAAAGTCCCTAGTCGTGGGTGTATCGAGACGGGGCATCGATATACCAGAGTAGACTAGCGTATACCTTCTCGACCCATACAGATGGGAGATGGATGATCCCATATCCATTGGTGTTTGACATCAGAGATGATATACGGGTGCTCAGTAGAGACTGGGTACACTGGACGGACTCGCCGAGAACTCCCAGATGGTATTATACCTCACGTCAGATGGCAGTTCTCTGGTGACACTGGTACAGAGTAGTCTGTTGACCCGAGATCGTCATAGAGTCTTGTGTGGTTCCCACTGTGCTTTGATTTCCATCTTACCACGTCCAAGAGGGCGTGCAAAACGGTGGTTTTTGGGTACAGTCCCGAGTCACATGGAGGCAATGAGCGATAGGAGGGGATTCGTCTCTCCCGGTATAGGGAGTTGATGTTGCGCTGTGTTCGATTGGCTATAACAGGAAATCCCTGGCCAGGGTTGCTGAGATTTACTGGTAAGTGTTACCAGTAGTTTCTTGAATTGTTATAGATCTCATATCGACACGACTTATCGAGCTATTGGGGTCTGACGTTTACCACCCCTAGGCGAGATATGCGACATATCAGACGATCAGACCGGACTGTACGGTAGTGTTACTGGTTGGATTCACTGGAGTGTGAGCGGACTTGCTCGTCGATCTTCTGATCGCTCAATACCCGGGTGGCCGTTACGTTTAGCAGACCGCTTGCGGCTTGTGGGTGTTTGATATGATCATCACCTGCTGCCGGCGTATTGACGAGTCTTTAGAGTCCTACACAGAGGTTTCCTGGCTTAAGCGAAACGAAATAGGAGCGCATATGAGATATGTGCGGGACCGAGAATAATGCGTGTATGTGATACCGTATTCCATTCTCGCGATGAATGTGTCGAGTGGTTGTATGCGATATATCCTAGTTATCGAATCGAGGGTTGATTCGATAAGCCGATACATTGGATACTAGTCGGTTATATACGATATGACCGGATCGTTAAATCAAGTGTTGATTTAATGATTTAATGCATAATTATATATTTGATATATTACTTTGCATTAACTGGTATTGGTTCACTTTAAATGGATTTTCTCACTTGGTGTACAAGTTGTATATGTGATATACTTTTTGTGCAAATGATTGTATCATGTTTGATGATACATGTTAACTTGGATTTGTGTGAAGATTAAACCATGGTTGTGAGAGTGGTTAGGGTTTTGTTTATTCTCCCATTATTTATTTATTCATTTATTTGTTTATTCTTTTGGAAAAGATAAAGAGAAAAGAATGGTGGCTAATTTTGTTTTATGTTGAAGCTTCTTGAAGCTTTGATCAAGTCAACCATTCTTATCTCATCCTTAACCCTAACCATTCCCACTAACCCTAGTTTAATCTCTACACTTGACCATGGTTATGATTATGATAAGTATTGATTTACTTTTGTTTTTAAAAATAACTTATCATATCATTATCTTCTTCTTCTTCATCTTCAACCTTGAAGAAAGCTTTCTACCAACAATGGTGCAATGTGAAAATGAGTGAGAAATCCAATTCTAAAGTGAACCCACTTCCTATTTCTTCATCCTCTACCTATTGCCAAGTAGTAGAGTGTGTTTCCTTCACAAGTTTTCTTGACTTGGTGAAGTTGGAGCTCGATCTAGCGATGCCTCGACGTAGATCATCTTCGGCACGTCGTCGATGACCTAGCCCGCTTCTTCTCCGATGAAGCCGACGCTAGAGCCCGGGATTGTATGAGGACAGCAAGGAGACTTCATTGCGGAGCTATGGAGGTGGAGAACCGGATCTACAAAGGTTGTATTTCCGTATTCTTGTAATTAAGTGTTAACTAGTTTACTTTTCGCCTAGAATTCTAGCCAACGATCCGTACTCTAGAATTTCTCGGCATCGCAAAATTTGAAATTGGCATGGTTGATGCCTTGTGAGACCTCATTAGGGTGCCTAGGAACCCTACAGTGGTATCAGAGCCTAGCTAGAGCCTTAGGCGAAGTCTAGACGGAGTTTGAAGTCCGAACGACCCGAAAACCCAAACCCATCCACGCTCTCTGGACTTTTTCTGAAAACGTGGATTTTTCCAAATTAAAAATTCGTAAAAAATTCAGCAGGAAAAACTAAGAATTACGATACAAAATTTTTCCATTGAAGCTTCCAGAACGTGGCGGAACCGCGGCATAAGCCCTGCTTATGCGGCGGTTCCGCGGCCGTATTATTGAATTATCCTATAATTTTTGTACAGTAATTCATGGTTTCAGGTGCTGGATTTTCTGGGATTTTTTAATATTTATTCAAGAGTTGAATTTTCTGGATTGTTTTGGGGATTCGAATGTTCGATCGGATTATCAGATTTTGTCTATGTGGCTTTCCGGATAATTTTTAGAATATGTTAAAAAGTTCGACCGGATATAAATACCCAATTTTTCCCCTGTCGGGAAATTTCCAAGTGTTGGATTTTTCCGTAGTTTAACGACGTTCTAAGTAGTGCAAGTAACGCGATGGACCCTCTAAAAGACAACAAACCTTAACTCGATTATGTGACCGTCTTGAACTGCCCTTTGAACCTTCGGGTTTGGGGCAGTACGGCGTGCCACATGTGAGGCGTTGGCTTGACCCTTCTACGGCTGGACCGTTGGTACTGAGGCACGAACTGAATGTTGTTAGACTCATATTTCATGTGTTGATCTGTATCGGGAAAACTTGGGTGTTCGATTGTTCGATCGGAAAGTTTGACATTTTCTATTTATCCGGAATGGGATACAATAATTGGAATTCACAAGAAGTTATGAGATAACTGAATGAATGTTATAAACATAGCAGTTTAGTCTCACTTGATCGGTTGCCAAGGAATTTTGATGTGATCAAAAGTCCGTCGCAATCACGTAGCGTACGCGGATACTCGCCGGGTAAACTTAATAGACAGCCTCACGCCATAGCCCCGACCAAGTGACTATAGGTGAACCCCGTCGCCGAAAGCATCCGTTCGGGTGCTCGCGGTAGCGGTGTTCCGCCTTGGTGCACTTCGTCGACGGTATCAGGGGTGCGGCCGCCTACTAAACTTTGCGAAGAGCATTCGATCAGTTTGTCGGGAATCCTGTTGAATTGCCCGACTTGATATTGAAAAGTGTTTTCGATAATGAGACTGAAATACGGGGTTTATAATTGTTAGGCATGCGATGTCTAAAGAATTCATTTGGTCAGGCATGCGATGTCTGAGCTGGTTGCGGATTCCAACTGTTGTAGTTTTACACTTTCTTTTCTGTGACCGTAAGTGTAATATGTGATATCGCCGGTTTCGTTGCTATATGTCAACGACAATTGGGATGCGCATATTTACTTACGTTGATGACATGTGTTGTTATGTGTTGCTGGATATGTTATATTGGATCGTCGTGTTTGAATAGCCGGGGGTTTTTATGTGAGATGAGTGTTTTTCATTTTCATTCATGTAAAAACTTGTATGTAATATTCTTTTATTGGGGCACTTCCAGGTTGCGGAAGTTGTCACCGTTGATGTATATTATTTACTTTTCTGCACTAGGATAGACCCAAGGAGGGGAGCACAAGTAACCGGGTTCTGGAGTCCAGTGGGAGACCAACTCGAGGAGTCGAGTCCGGGTCTCCTAACTCTAGAATTGGTAGGGTTGCTTGCCGCTCTCGTAGGGGTCTAGGGGTATGGGTTTGGCTATTCATCACGACCGTGGAATCCGTGTTTTATACTGGCTCGTATTGAAAACACGGACGTCCTAGAATATCCAATATTTCATATGTTTCTTCTGCTGCGATATCTGTGATGTGATCATGTGATGTTCTGTGATAGATACAGTATATAGTATATATGATATATTATATAGATGTTACTTATGTTTTACACCCGCGCTAGCCCTGCCCTGCTCTGCCGTTAGTTACCTAACCTAACGGTGCACGAGGGGACATCGAGGCGAATGCGGATGGCATAAGTGTACGTCGTATTTATCTGTGATGTTTAGGTACTTATATGATGGGACTTCATTAATGAGATTAATGAAATAAAAGAAACCTAAGATGTTGTAGAATCGAATTTCAAAATAAAACAGGTAGCTACAGTTCTTGCTTTGCACAGAGGTATATGTGATATATCCTGCACCTTATTCGATGAGGAAAGGACCGAGATCCCTTCACCGGGAGTGACTCCTTTAGCAATAACTGGCAGATGCTACACACTCGGTTTGTCTTTTGATTGCTTTTAAGTGTTTTTGCTTTGCACAGTGATATATATGATATATCCCGCACCTCATTCGACGAGCAAAGGACCGACGATCCCTTCACCGGGAGTGACTCCTTTAGCAAAACAAGAAAAGCCTCAAAAGCACTCCATTTTAAAAATTCATTCGATCCTACAACGATATCAAGTTCATTACGCAATAGGTTTTCAGAAAAACCTGTCGTAGCCCTCCGTCATTTCAGATAAGTACTAGTTAGTATTCGTGCTGCGGTAGTTTGGCATTCGTCAAGGCGTAGTGTACGGTAGCTAACTAGTATTTATCTGCTTGAGCATATGATGCGATTGGATTAGGGTATTCGTACGGCGTTGTTTGGCATTCGTCAAGGGTCGTGCGGGTGGGTTTAATTCAATCAAGAAATGTATGGGTTGAACTTGACTAGTGGACTATGGGTTGTTTGGCATTCGTCAAGGTCATAGAACACTAGGGGCAAAATATTATCGGGAATTTCAAGTGTTGAAATTTGCAATGAGATTGCATACCTTCTATGAGATAGTTGGATCCCGATACCCACTGCGAGTAATTGTTACTCCTGGGAGAGTTTTATACATTACAATTAGCCGATCAAGTAGGTGTCTAGACAGGTGTCAACGGGGTTACGCCTCTGGGAAAACGAGGTTTACATTAATTAGGTTCGTGCGAAAGCACGGGGGACCTCCCTCAAAGTACCGACACTGGCCTGGCTGAAAGATTGGCGAACTTGTAGTGTGTAATTAATCCAGGCTAGTCTTTCCTTTTAGGGTTTGAAGGAAGATTTGATAAAAAGCAGTGGGAGCCATCCTGATTAGATAAAATAATAACCAATCTATTCTTGCAAGAGCGCACGCTGAGTGTTTTCTTCTCTCTCTCTCCTGGTAGCGACCATATCACGCCTTAATCAAGATAATAAAACGGATTATTGACCGAACCCGCTTGTTATACTGAGCTGGGGAACGTTGGTCCCGCTCCAACTTATAAATGTTATAAGACAGAGCAGGAAATTGGGGAATACCAGATTTCCCGTGCCGCCCAAACGAAGAGAGTGCATGTTGATGCATCATCTTCGGGTGTGTTCATTATAAAGAACTGTTTCTCCGTATCCTCTACGTCCTGGGTATGTGATACCAGATCAGGATCCCAGATATGTAATCTGTTACATAGGGCTACAGAAAGGTAGAGAACTGAGAACGGGTGATAAGTTTCATGAGGCAGAAAACGGGGCAAGAGTTGCAGCCAAGTCTGTCGTTCACTGTCACCCTGTATTCTAAATACATTGATTCTGAACGAATGTTATTAGATACCGAACCTGATATACAAAATCATATCAGTCTCTTTATTAGTAAAGAAATGATAAAATTTTGTATTGTTGGATAATGTTTTGAACATTTCCTATATCAAAGGTTGATCGATTCAGGCACGTTATCTAAAAGCATTGATATTCTAAATCAAACTACAGTTCTTAGTATATGGAACACACATAAGAGGAAGAGTTCAGAAATGAACGGATCCTTCTTAAGGTATTATAGACTAGGTCAGATCAATATGACCCGACTAGCTGAAGTTACATGTAGATGCATATTTAAATCAGTTTGAATCTACATCTTATGAAACTTGCCAGTCATGTCACAAAGATATAATGACACCAGCTCTGTTTATTGGAAACAGAGAAAGAGTTAGTGAACTCTTGGGATAATACATGTTGATGTATGTAGGTCCCCAGTCTACACATGCCAAGACCGGTTCTTATTACTTCATTATATTCTCTGATAATCTCTCAAGATTCAGTCATATGTTCCTGCTGAAACATGAGTCCGAACCTTTTGAGATATTCACAGAATATAAGCGAGAAGTAGAGAACCAAAATACGGGTATAAGTATTATGTCCTATGATTAGATCAGGGAGGAGAATACTTGTGCATGGAATTCCTGGACTATTCTAAAGGAGAATGAGATTCTCTCTCAGCATTACTCCTCTGTATACACCATAGCACGATGGTATATCGGGGTGGATCAAATACACCATATGTGATAAGGTGTGCTCTAAGATGAGTACTACTGAGTTACCTATTTCCTTTTTGGGAGTTATGCACTTGAGAAGATGCATACATATTGAATAGGGTTCAAACCGAATCAGTTTCCTACCACTTCATATATGATATGGAAAGGGAAGAGCCCATGTCTTAAGTTAGTTAAGAGTTGGGGTTGTCCAGCCTATGTCTGAAAAGCAAAATCCGGACAAGCTCGAGGCAAGATCTGTTATGTACAACTGGAAAGGTTCCAGCTATACAAACTACAGCAGATGATTTGATAAAACCAGAGGATTCAATAGTTACCAACGAACCTCAGCCTCTCCGCCGATCTAGTAGGGTTCCACACCCACCTGAGAGATATTTCGATTTCTCTATGACAGTGGGAGCGAGGATTGCATCATGAGATGATGACCCAACTAGTTTCGAGCTGGCCATCTAGAGTAAGACTTTGTAAGAATGGCTGGATGTTTATCGATCTGAGATGGGATCCTAATACACCAACAAAGTCTGGACTTTGGTTGCTATATCTGAAGGGTTAAATCCCCATCAGGAGCAAGTATATCTTGAGAAGATTACTTGGTGTAGATGGAAAAGTTGAGACTTTCAAAGCTAGACTTGTTAAAGGTTTTCATCATCGACCAGGCGTGGATAATGATGAAACCTCTTTCAGAAGCTATGCTTAAGTCCATCCGGATACTACTTGCCACGGCTACATACCATGACTACGATATCTGGCGGTTGGGTGTCATGACTGCTTTTCTAAATGATGTTTTAGAAGAATGCGTCTATAAGTACGCAGCCAGAGGGCCTCGTAGACAGTGGGAGCAGCGGAAACGTGTGCAAGATACTTTATAGGATAAAGCAGGCATCGCGGAGTTGGAACATCTGTTTTGATGGATTAGTCAAAGAGTTTGACATCATCAAATTGGTAGATGAACCTTGTATAAACAAAAAGGTAGTAGGGACTATGGTGGTGATCCTCGTAGAGTACGTGGATGACATGCTCTTGATAGGGAAGGAGTTTCCTATGCTACGCTCGATCAATCTCCGGTTATCACAAGGATTCTCCACATAGGATCAAAATGATACCTCCTAAATCCTGAGTTTTAGATCTATGAGATAGATTTAATTGGATGTTAGGATTCTCACTAGTTGTAGTGAGATGGTATCAATCGATCCTGGGGAAAATCACTGGAAGTGTTCCACGGTGATGAAGACGACTGAATGTCAGTCGCAGGCATTGTCTTTACCCTCAGTAAAGGGACGGTATGTTGGAAGAGTTCCAAGCTAGATACCGTGACATACTAGACGATAAAGGCAGGATATATCGCTACTTAAGATGCTACCAAAGATGCTGTTTGGGTGTATAGTGGTTCATGAGATGAACTAGGTTCCAACCATTGTGAGACAATGGAGTTGTGGCTTATGCCAAGGAACGAAGGTCCCATCAGTGATCCAGACATATTCTAAGGCAGTATCACCTGATCATGGAGATGGTTGATCTCTAAGGGATCGAGGTAAGGAGAGTAGACTCAGAGGACAACACAGCGGATCCACTCACAAAGGCCTGTTCCCAGAGAGAGATTTTTATGGGATGGTTGAGTATGAGATACTACAACCACTGCTACAGATGGCCCTAGTGCAAGTGGGAGATTGTTAGTTATATGTATGCCCTAGAGGCCATTGCTATACATAGGATGTATATTGTAGTGGATGCTGGGACATATATAGGGAGGACTTTCTTGCTCGACATGATAGTATGCTATCTGGTTGCTCTTTACCTTAACGTGTATACTTATTGTCTCTCTGTTACATGTTGGTAAAGCCCTTAGGATCTGTACTTGACTACCTGGACTATGATGCGGATCATACTAGTGGGGACATGGTAGTCCATAAGTACATCCTTCAATGTCCCTAGTCGTGGGTGTATCGAGACGGGGCATCGATATACCAGAGTAGACTAGCGTATACCTTCTCGACCCATACAGATGGGCGCTGGATGATCCCATATCCATTGGTGTTTGACATCAGAGATGATATACGGGTGCTCAGTAGAGACTGGGTACACTGGACGGACTCGCCGAGAACTCCCAGATGGTATTATACCTCACGTCAGATGGCAGTTCTCTGGTGACACTGGTACAGAGTAGTCTGTTGACCCGAGATCGTCATAGAGTCTTGTGTGGTTCCCACTGTGCTTTGATTTCCATCTTACCACGTCCAAGAGGGCGTGCAAAACGGTGGTTTTTGGGTACAGTCCCGAGTCACATAGAGGCAATGAGCGATAGGAGGGGATTCGTCTCTCCCGGTATAGGGAGTTGATGTTGCGCTGTGTTCGATTGGCTATAACAGGAAATCCCTGGCCAGGGTTGCTGAGATTTACTGGTAAGTGTTACCAGTAGTTTCTCGAATTGTTATAAACCTCATATCGACACGACTTATCGAGCTATTGGGGTCTGACGTTTACCACCCCTAGGCGAGATATGCGACATATCAGACGATCAGACCGGACTGTACGGTAGTGTTACTGGTTGGATTCACTGGAGTGTGAGCGGGCTTGCTCGTCGATCTTCTGATCGCTCAATACCCGGGTGGCCGTTACGTTTAGCAGACCGCTTGCGGCTTGTGGGTGTTTGATATGATCATCACCTGCTGCCGGCGTATTGACGAGTCTTTAGAGTCCTACACAGAGGTTTCCTGGCTCAAGCGAAATGAAATAGGAGCGCATATGAGATATGTGCGGGACCGAGAATAATGCGTGTATGTGATACCGTATTCCATTCTCGCGATGAATGTGTCGAGTGTTTGTATGTGATATAACCTAGTTATCGAATCGAGGGTTGATTCGATAAGCCGATACATTGGATACTAGTCGGTTATATACGATATGACCGGATCGTTAAATCAAGTGTTGATTTAATGATTTAATGCATAATTATATATTTGATATATTACTTTGCATTAACTGGTATTGGTTCACTTTAAATGGATTTTCTCACTTGGTGTACAAGTTGTATATGTGATATACTTTTTGTGCAAATGATTGTATCATGTTTGATGATACATGTTAACTTGGATTTGTGTGAAGATTAAACCATGGTTGTGAGAGTGGTTAGGGTTTTGTTTATTCTCCCATTATTTATTTATTCATTTATTTGTTTATTCTTTTGGAAAAGATAAAGAGAAAAGAATGGTGGCTAATTTTGTTTTATGTTGAAGCTTCTTGAAGCTTTGATCAAGTCAACCATTCTTATCTCATCCTTAACTCTAACCATTCCCACTAACCCTAGTTTAATCTCTACACTTGACCATGGTTATGATTGTGATAAGTATTGATTTACTTTTGTTTTTAAAAATAACTTATCATATCCGTATCTTCTTCTTCTTCATCTTCAACCTTGAAGAAAGCTTTCTACCAACAATGGTGGAATGTGAAAATGAGTGAGAAATCCAATTCTAAAGTGAACCCACTTCCTATTTCTTCATCCTCTACCTCTTGCCAAGTAGTAGAGTGTGTTTCCTTCACAAGTTTTCTTGACTTGGTGAAGTTGGAGCTCGATCTAGCGATGCCTCGACGTAGATCATCTTCGGCACGTCGTCGATGACCTAGCCCGCTTCTTCTCTGATGAAGTCGACGCTAGAGCCCGGGATTGTATGAGGACAGCGAGGAGACTTCATTGCGGAGCTATGGAGGTGGAGAACCGGATCTACAAAGGTTGTATTTCCGTATTCTTGTAGTTAAGTGTTAACTAGTTTACTTTTCGCCTAGAATTCTAGCCAACGATCCGTACTCTAGAGTTTCTCGGCACCGCAAAATTTGAAATTGGCATGGTTGATGCCTTGTGAGACCTCATTAGGGTGCCTAGGAACCCTACACTAGCGTCGGCTTCATCGGAGAAATGGGCGGGCAAGGTCGTCGGCTTCGTGCCGAAGATGATCTACGTCGAGGCATCGCAAGATCAAGCTCCCACTTCACCAAGTCATGAAACTTGTGAAGAAAACACACTCTACTACTTGGCAAGAGGTAGAGGATGAAGAAATAGGAAGTGGGTAGACTTTAGAATTGGATTTCTCACTCTTTTTCATCAATCACCATTGATGAAGCAAGCTTTCTTCTTTTAAGATGAAGAAGAAGAAGAAGAAGAAGATGAAGAAGATAATGAATATGATAAGTTATTAAAAAATGGATATAAAAAGAATACTTATCATAATGTTAACCATGGTAATGTGTAGAGAGTTAATCATGGTTGAAAGGAATGGTTAGGGTTAAGCATGAGACAAAAATGGTTACTTGGTCAAAGCTTCATGAAGCTTCAATATGAAACAAAATTAGCCACCATTTTCTCTTTATGCTTTTTTTTATTTATTTCCAAAATGAATAAATAGATAAATAAATGAGAAAAGGAAATAAAACCCTAATCATAAGTTTAACCATGGTTTAATTCTATACACTTAACCAAGTAAACATGTATCATCAAACATGATACAAACATGTGCACAAAAGTATATCACATATACAGCTTGCACAATGCAAGTGAGAAAATCCATTTAAAGTGAACCAATACTAGTTAATGCAAAGTAATATATCAAATATATAATTATGCATTAAATCATTAGATCAACACTTGATTCAATGTTCCGGTCATGTCGCACACAACCGACTAGTATACAATGTATCGTTTTATCGAATCAATCCATGAATCGATAACTAGGTTATATCGCATACAACCAATCGATACATTCATCACGAGAATGGAATACGGTATCACATACACGCATTATTCTCGGTCCCGCACATATCTCATATGTGCTCCTATTTCGTTTCGCTTGAGCCAGGAAACCTCTGTGTAGGACTCTAAAGACTCGTCAATACGCCGGTAGCAGATGATGATCATATCAAACACCCACAAGCCGCAAGCGGTCTGCTAAACGTAACGGCCACCCGGGTATTGAGCGATCAGAAGATCGACGAGCAAGCCCGCTCACACTCCAGTGAATCCAACCAGTAACACTACCGTACAGTCCGGTCTGATCGTCTGATATGTCGCATATCTCGCCTAGGGGTGGTAAACGTCAGACCCCAATAGCTCGATAAGTCGTGTTGATATAAGGTCTATAAAAATTCGAGAAACTACTGGTAACACTTACCAGTAAATCTCAGCAACCCTGGCCATGGATTTCCTGTTATAGCCAATCGAACACAGCGCAACATCAACCCCCTATACCGGGAGAGACGAATCCCCTCCTATCGCTCATTGCCTCCATGTGACTCGGGACTGTACCCAAAAACCACCGTTTTGCACGCCCTCTTGGACGTGGTAAGATGGAAATCAAAGCACAGTGGGAACCACACAAGACTCTATGACGATTTCGGGTCAACAGACTACTCTGTACGAGTGTCACCAGAGAACTGCCATCTGACGTAAGGTATAATACCATCTGGGAGATCTCTGCGAGTCCGTCCAGTGTTCCCAGTCTCTACTGAGCACCCGTATATCATCTCTGATGTCAAACACCAATGGATATGGGATCATCCATCGCCCATCTGTATGGGTCGAGAAGGTATACGCTAGTCTACTCTGGTATATCGATGCCCCGTCTCGATATACCCACGACTAGGGACTTTGAAGGATGTACATATGGACTACCATGTCCCCACTAGTATGATCCGCATCATAGTCCAGGTAGTCAAGTACACATCCTAAGGGTTTACCAACATGTAACAGAGAGACAATCAGTGTACACGTTAAGGTAAAGAGCAACCAGATAGCATACTATCATGTCGAGCAAGAAAGTCCTCCCTATATATGTCCCAGCATCCACTACAATATACATCCAATGTACAGTAATGGCCTCTAGGGCATACATATAACTAACAGTTAATAGAAAACTGATTTCCAAATTAGACCCTTGCTCCAGGGCATGTATTTACCAGGTATGATTCTCACATCTGTATGGTTTTACAGATGATGAGTGGGAGAAAGTTATTGGGAATTAAGTGATCATCCTCATTATATCGGGATTCATTGTAATTGGTGATATATGAGGAAATCACCTGGGTTTTTGCCGGATGGCAAATATTTGGTTTTGAATATCCGTTGTTATGCACCAATTTCAAATTGATATATCTGGATGTTTATTTTTATAAAGTGAGATATAACTTTTTTGAAATTATGTCCATGACATTTACCTATATCAGTTGATGGTTAGGTAAGGAGCATTCAACAGCGGTGTAATTCTTCATAACCATAGTACAGTTTTCAACCTACGACGCACAGCGTTTGAGTTATTCAACTCAGGGGACTTATACAGAGTATTGTATGTTGTCCAGTATCCATTAGGACATAGGGGTTGGTCCTCGTACTATATTCTGTTTACTTGTGACTTCTCTAGTTTTTAGACAAGTGTTTTGTAGAAATACAAGGTCTAAGTTTTGAGAAGTTATATGTATAAGAGTAAAGTAGAGAACCATGTGTTGCAAGTATTAGGATTCTTCAAGGTGATCGAAGATGTAGATACTTGTATTCGGTATTCAGTTGATAATAATGATTTTGAGAAACTTGTTTCTCTTTCAGGTTACTCATGTATGGATGCACTCCAAAGTTGAGTAATACTGATCGGCCTCTCTCCATTTAGTTGACATGTACTGGAGACAGCTGCATGATTTGAATCTGGTTCCAATTAAATCAGTGCCTCTGTTTCTATATTAGATATAGAATGGATCATATCTTAACAATGTTAAGGTATATGGAGTTGTCCGGCTTATGCTTAAAACCAGACTCTGGATAACTCAAGGCACGTTTCTGTAATGGCTGTTTGTGGGTTGACCCGGGCTATGAAGAGGGTTGACTTTCTACCATCTGGAAGATCAATGGTGATATTGTTCTTGACTCGCCACAGTTTTAGTAAAATGGACTTTTTCAGAAAACAGTAGTGGGAGTATGGTAGAACTGGAAGTGATTCCAGAACCGCAAACGATTACTGAAAATTTAATAGGACCTAAAGATTCAATCTGGATTGACATTCCATTGGCCACTCCACAGATATGGTGGGTAACCTCAGGCGCCCGAGAGGTACTCCGGTAGCCTCAAGGACGGTGACAAGGAGGTTCTTGTTTACCCAGACTTGCCATTGCTGTTGTTCTAGACGGTGAGACCCGGCAGGAGGATGAGTATAGCGTCATTCTAAACTAGCTTTAGAAGTGCACGCGTATATGGCTCTGCCAGAGGGTTGTCGTAGTCAGCGGAAGCAGCGGAAGGATAGTGGACAAATAGCTTATGTCTATTTATAGACTAAAGCTGATATATCGGAGATAGATCATCTATTTCTGATGTGACAGTCATGGACTTTGACTTCGTCAGAATAGGAAATGGATCTGTTAAGAAGGTAGTAAGGTGTGATGTCCTGATATTTAGATGACATACATATAGTAGGAAGTGAAATTCCTATACTATGATCGGTTATACTTTGGTTGTCACACAATGGTTTCTCCACATAAGGCTTGGATATTATATCAGACATTCTGGTTACTAGATCTATGGTTTTAGATCTAGATTTAGGATGAGTCCCAATCTGGGTACTTAGAAAACATTCTAAAGGTGTTTTAGAATGGATGACTCCTGGCATGGTAGTGTACCTGCAGGTGATGGAATCACCCTCTCTAAAGGTGTCTTACAGACTAAAGGGGAGAGGGATGTGCATGATTGATATATCACTTGCTTAGGCAATTGAGTCAATCATGAGATGTCAAGTACCACACCAGATGTTGTTTTTGCACGAGATGCAATAAGTTGATATTGATCCAATCCTGGAGAAATGTTCGGAAGCAGTTTTAGAACATAAGTGGATGTTCTAGGGATCTGATAACGACAGCCTCCTTCGGGAGACAGTTATCATTCCAGGCTTCCAAGGTGACCTGGGTGACAGAGTGACTGTCAGAGTTATAGTTTTTCCTCTGACGAGGGGCAGTTGTTTTGACAGGAGGTCCAAGCGGATAACGGGGGAGGCATGGCGCAGGATACTGATTATGTTCAGTTGACGATACAGTCTAAGAAGTTTGGATTTGGAGTTCATTTGTGAACTAGGTCCCATCAGATATCCATACATATTCTAAGAAAAGTATTGCTCATTTCGGGAGATGGCTTTCTCCGTGAACTTGAGATTAAAAGAGACATAGAAAGAAACATCAGGGCGGATCCACTCACTGAGGCTATTCCTCGAACGCAGTAGTTTCACAACCGGGCTTGGTGAGACTGATTAGTAGAGGAGTTGGGTGTTCGGTATCACACGGGCTGTGAGTATGCGACATCGCAATAATTAGCCTTGAGTGTAAGTGGGAGATTGTTGGATATAGTGCCCTCAGAGTCAATTATTGGATCACAGGCTCGTGATTGCAATGATTGAGGGAGGACCTATGCCAGTAGGACTGTCTTACTCGAGATGATAGTATGCTATTTGGTTTATCTTTATCATTGTGTACTGCTTTAGGTGAGCTTACAGGTCACTATTACACGTTGATAGAGCCCTTAGGATTCTTGCTTGACTGCCAGCAGTATGATGGCGATCATATACGTGGGAGCTGGGGTCTATAAGCACATCCTTAAAGTGGTCCCTAGTCGTGGGGGTTTTGAGACTGGGCATCGATACTCAATTAGTAGACTTGTGTATACAGCCGAGACCCCGACGAGGGGCGGTGGCCGGTCTCATAAGCCATTGGTGTCAGTTGGTTCACCTAAGATGTATACATGTGCTCATTGGGTTATGAGTACACCGGACAGGACTCGCCGGGAACATGCTGGTTGGTATTATACCTGACGTCAGATAGCGGTTCCCTGGTGACATGTGTACAGGTTAGTTCATCGACCTGAGATCGTCATTTGTCTCGTGTGAGTTCCTACTGTGCTTTGATTACTACCCTATCATGGCTCAATGGGGTCATGCAAACAGGTTTTAGTTGGGTACAGTCCCGAGCTACATGGAGGCAGTGAGCGGATCGACAGGGGTTTCGTCTCTCCCGGTATTTGGGGTGTGATCGCGCTGTGTCTAGGAGAGCCATTACACGAAGTCCTTGGCCAAGGCAGGAGATTTACTGGTAGGTATTCCAGTAGTATTTCAGGGTGTTCTGGGCTACACTCCGACACGACTTGTACCGCTTTTGGGGGTCTGACTTTTACCAACCCCCTTGGCCCGACATGTAATACTCATAGACGAACGGACCGGACTGTACGGATATTGTCAATGACAGGCTCAGTAGGGTGTCAGGATGAGTTCGCTCATCGACCTCCCTTTTGGTCAATACCTGGTGGCCCGTTACGTACAGCTAGTACCACTGACGTACTAGTGGTTAAATCCACAGCCAGTATATTGACGAGTCTTTAGAGTTCCCCACAGACAGTTTCTCAAGTTTCGGGCGAAACGTTGTAGACGCCATATGGATTTATGGCAGGGTTCGAACATACGCGTGCACTTGTGCACGTGTCATGGTTCAGACGAATAATACTAGCGGGCTTTGGTTTAAGCCAAATCTTAGTATTATACTGTGTAGATTTTGTCTCATTGCATTTGTATTCGGTCGTAATACAAATGCGGGTATGTATATGTAGGGTTCCTAGGCACACTAATGAGGTCTCACAAGGCATCAACCATGCCAATTTCAAATTTTTTCGGTGCCGAGAAACCCTAATATAGATCGTTAACTAGAGATTAGGCGAAACATGCAAGTAGTAAACAACTTTACTGCTAAGTGAAAGAGACTACAACCTTTGTAGATCCGGTCCTCCACTTCCTTAGCTCCGTGATGATGTCCCTCCGCTGCGATCATCGGATCCCGGACTCTAGCGATGGTTTCGTCGAAAAAATGATCGGGCTAGGTCGTCGACTTCGATGTCGAAGATGATCTACGTCGAGGCAACTCAAGATCAAGCTCCAACTTCACCAAGTCAAGAAACTTGTGAAGAAAACACCCTATACTACTTGGCAAGTGGTAGAGGATGAAGAAATAGGAAGTGGGTTCACTTTGGATTTGGATTTCTCACTTGGAATCATCACTTAGACATTTTCAAGCATGCTTTTCTTTTTCTTCATGAAGAAGAAGAAGAAGATGATAGAAAAAGAATTAATTCAAAAAGAAAATCTAAGTGATTCTTATCATTTTGCAACCATGGTTGAATGTAGAGAATAAACTAGGGTTAGGTCAATGGTTAGGTTAAGAATAAAACAAAAGGCTTAGACTTAGTCAAAGGTGCCTTGAAGCTTCATGAAGCTTCAAGCCAAAGTGAGAAAAGCCACCACCTTTTGTTTTTGTTTCTTACCAAAAGTAAATAAATGAAATAAATAAATAAGGCAAATGAAACCCTAACCATTAACCAAACATGGTTTAATTCAAACATACACCCAAGTTTGCATGTATCATCAAACATGATACAATCTTGTGCACAAAAATATATCACATATACAATGTGCACTAACAAGTGAGAAAAACATCTTAAGTGAACCAATATTAGTTAATGTAAAGTAATATATCAAATATATAATTATACATTAAATCATTAAATCAACACTTGATTTAACAATCCGGTCATATTGCATATGACCGACTAATATCCAATGTATCGTCTTATCGAATCAATCCTTGATTCGATAACAAGGTTATATCGCATACAACCAATCGATACATTCATCGAGAGAACAGAATACGGTATCACATACATGCATTATTCTCGGTCCCGCACATATCTCATATGCGCTCCCATTTCGTTTTGCTTGAGCCAGGAAACTTCTGTGTAGGACTCTAAAGACTCGTCAATACGCCGGCGGCAGGTGATGATCCTATCAAACACCCACAAGCCGTAACCGGTCTGCTAAACGTAACGGCCAACCAGGTATTGAGCGATCAGAAGATCGACGAGCAAGCCCGCTCACACTCCTGTGAATCCAACCAGTAACACTTACCGTACAGTCCGGTCTGTTCGTCTGATATGTCGAATATCTCGCCTAGGGGTGGTAAACGTCAGACCCCAGTAGTTCGATAAGTCATGCCGATATAAGGTCAATAACATGTGTGAAACTACTGATAACACTTACCAGTAGATCACTGCAACTCTGGCCACGGATTTCCAGTTATGGCCAGTCGTGCATAGCGCAACATCAACCCCCAATACCGGGAGAGACGAATCCCCTCCTATCGCTCATTGCCTCCATGTGAATCGGGAATGTACCCAAAAACCACCTGTTTGCACGACTCAGTAGAGCCGTGGTAGGGTGGAAATCAAAGCACAGTGGGAGACACACAAGACTCTATGACGATCTCGGGTCAACAGACTAAGCTGTACCAGTGTCACCAGAGAACTGCCATCTGACGTGAGGTATAATACCATCTGGGAGTTCTCGGCGAGTCCGTTCAGTGTACCCAGTCTCCACTGAGCACCCGCATACCATCTCTGATGTCAAACACCAATGGATATGGGATCATCCATCGCCCATCACATGGGTCGAGAAGATATACGCTAGTCTACTCTGGAATATCGATGCCCCGTCTCGATATTCCCATTACTTGGAACATTGAAGGATGTACTCATGGACTATCCAGGCCCCACTAGTATGATCTGCATCATAGTCCTGGAAGTCGAGTACACATCCTAAGGGCTTTATCAACATGTAACAGAGAGACAGAAAGTATACATGTTAAGATAAAGAGCAACCAGATAGCGTACTATCACGTCGAGCAAGAAAATCCTACCTATATATGTCCCAGCATCCACTACAATATACATCCAATGTACAGTAATGGCCTCTAGGGCATACATATAACTAACACGCTAGCCCTACCCCGCTCTGCCTTTAGTTACCTAACCTAACGGTGCATGACGGGACATCGAGGCGAATGCGGATGGCATAAGTGTACGTCATATTTATCTGTGATGTTTAGGTGACATAAATGATGGGACTTCATTAATGTGATTAATGAAAGAAAAGAAACCTAAAAGATGTTGTAGAATCAAATTTTCAAAAAGGGTAGCTACAGTTTTTTGCTTTGTATAGTGATATATATGATATATCCCGCATCTTATTCGGTGAGGAAAGAGCCGAGATCCCTTCACCGGGAGTGACCTCTTTAGCAAAACTGGCAGATGCTACAACACCCGGTTTATGTTTTGATTGCTTTTATAGTTTTTTACTTTGCATAGTGGTATTTGTGAAATATTCTGTACCTTATTCGATAAGGAAAGAGCCGAGATCCCTTCACCGGGAGTGACCTCTTTAGCAAAACTAGTAAAGGCCTCAAAAACACTCCTTTTTAAAATCACTCAATTCTACAACGATATCAAGTTCATTATGCAAAAGGTTTTCTTAAAAACCTGTCGTAACCCTCCGTCATTTCAGATAAGTACTTCATAGTATTCATGCTATGTTTGTTGGCCTGCGTTAAGACGTAGTGTGCGGTAGCTATTTATGCTTTTCTGCTAAAGCATATGATGCGATTGAGTTAGGGTAGTCGTGCGACTTTGTTGGCCTGCGTCAAGGGTCATGCGGGTGGGTTTAATTCAATCAAGAAATGCACGTGTTGAACTTGACTAGTGGACTATGGTTTGTTGGCCTGCATTAAGGTCATAGCCTGCTAGGGGCAAAATATATCGGGAGTTTCAAGTGTTGAAACTTGCAATGAGATTGCATACTTTCTAAGAGATAGTTGGATCCTGATCCCGCTGCGAGCAAGAGTTGCTCCTGGGAGAATTTTACACAAGACAATTAGCCGATCAAGTAGGTGTCTAGAAAGGTGTCAACGGGGTTACGCCCCCGCGAAAATGAGGTTTATTTTAATTAGGTTCGGGCGAAAGCACGGGGAACCTCCCTCAAAGTACTGACACTGTCCTGGCTGAAAGTTTGGCGAAATTGTAGGGTGTAATTAATCCCGGCTAGTCTTTCCTTTTAGGGTTTGAAGGAAGATTTGATAAAAACAGTGGGAGCCATCCTGATTAGATAAAATAATAACCAATCTGATCTTGCAAGAGCATACGCTGAGTGTTTTCGTCTCTCTTTCCAAGTAGCGACCATGTCACGTCTTAATCAAGATAATAATATGATGTATTGACCGAACCCGCTTGTTATACTATGCTGGAGAACGTTGGTACCGGTCCAACTTATAATTGTTATAAGACCGAGCAGGAAATAGGGGATTACCAGGATTCTCCTGCCGCCCAAACAAAGAAAGTGCATAAAGATGCATCTTCTTCGGGTGTGTCAATTACAGAGAACTGTTTCTCTGTATCCTTTACGTCCTGGGTATAAGATACCGGATCAGGATCCCACATATGTAATATGTTACATGGGCTATTGATAGGTAGAGAACTGAGAATGGGTGATAAATTTCAAGAGTTGGAAACGATGCAATTGTTGCAGCCAAGATGTTGGCAGTTATCACCCTGTATTACCAAATACATTGATTCTAAACGAATGTTATTACATACCGAATCTGATATACAACATCATATCAGTCTCTTTATTTACTAAACAAGAATATAATTTTGTATTGTTGGATAATGTTTTGAACATTTCCTATATCAAGAGTTGATCAGTTTAGGCACGTTATCTAAAAGCATATACTTTCTAAATCAAACTATAATTCTCAACGTACAGATTACACACAAGAGGAAGAGTTCAGAAATAAACGAATCCTTCTTGAGGCATTGTAAACTAGGTCATATCAATGCGACTTAACTAGCTAAGTTACATAAAGATGCATATTTAAATCAGTTTGAATTTACATCTTATGAAACTTGCCAGTCATTTCACAAAGATAAAATGACCATAGCTTCGTTTACTGGAAACAGAGAAGGAGTTAGTGAACTCTTGGGATTGATACATGATGATGTATGTAGGTCTCCTGTCTCCACATGCCAGGACTGGTTCTTTTTACTTCATTACATTCACTGATGATCTCTCAAGATTCACACATGTGTTCCTGTTGAAACACAAGTCTGAACCTTTTGAGAAATTCAAAGAATATAAGTTATAAGTAGAGAACCACAATAGGTTTAAGTATTATGTCCTTTGATGTGATCAGGATGGAGAATACTTGAGCACGGAATTCTTGGACTATTCTAAAGGAGAATGAGATTCTCTCCCAGCATTACTCCTCTGTATACACCACAGCAGGTCGGTGCATCGGGGCGGAGCAATCGCACCCTATATGATAAGGTGTGCTCTATGATGAGTACTACTGAGTTGCCTATCTCCTTTTGGGGTTATGCACTTATGAAGATACATACCTATTGAATTGGGTTCTAATCAAATCTGTGCCTACCACTCCATATGAGATATGGTATGGGAAGAGCCCATGTCTTAAGAGAGTTAAAATTTGGGGTTGTTCGGCCTATATCTAAAAGCAAAATCCGGACAAGCTCGAGACAAGGTCAGTTCTGTGGAAGTTTGTTGGATATCCCAAGCATTTGCAAGGGAATATCTTCTACCACACCGAGGAACAAAAGGTGTTTTATTTCTCGGCATGCCACCTTTTTAGAAAAGGAATTTATTTTGGAAACAAATTTGTGGTCATGAGGTAGAACTGGAAGGAGTTCCAGCCATACAAACTACAACTGATGATTTGGTAGAACCGAAGGATTCAATAGTTCCCAACGAAACTCAGCCTCTCCGCCGATCTAGTAGGGTTCCTCATCCACTTGAGAAATACTACGGTATTCTCGGTGACAGTAGGAGCGAGGATTGCATCATAAGATGATGACCCAACTAGTTTCGAGCAGGCCATCAAGAGTAGGAACTCTGTGAGAATGGCTAGATGCTAAGCGATCTGAGATGGAATCCATATACACCAACAAAGTATGGACTTTGGTTGATTTATCTGCAGGGTTAAATCCCCATCAGGAGAACGTATATCTTGAGAAGATTACTTGGTGTAGATGGAAAAGTTGAGACTTTCAAAGCTAGACTTATTGTAAAAGGTTCTCGTTATTGACCAGGTGTGGTTTAAGATGAAACCTTTTCTCTGGTAGCTATGCTTAAGTCCATTCGGATCCTACTTGCCATTGCTACATACCATGACTACGATATCTGGCAGTTAGGTGTCATGACTGCTTTTCTAAGTAGTGATTTAGAAGAGAGCGTCTATAAGTACACAGCCAGAGGGCTTCGTAGACAGTGAGAGCAGCAGAAACGTGTGCAAGTTGCTTTATAGGTTATAGCAGGCATCGCGGAGTTGGAACATCTGTTTTGATATGGTAGTCAAAGAGTTTGACTTCATCAAAATGGTAGATGAACCTTGTATATACAAAAAGGTAGTAGAGAGTAAGGTGGTCTTCCTCGTATTGTACATGGACGACATACTTTTGATAGGAAAGGAGTTTCATATGCTATGCTCTGTCAATCTCCTCTTATCACAAGGATTCTCCTTATAGGATCAAGGTTATACCACCTTAATCCTGGGTTTTTGATTTATAAGATAGATCTAAGTGGATATTAGGATTCTCACTAGGTGTAGTGAGATGGTATCAATCGATCCTAAGGAGAATCACTGGATAAATTCGTGGGTGGTAAGGTCGACTGAATGTCAGTCACATGCATTGTTTTTACCCTCAGTAGAGGGACGGTATGTTGGAAGAGTTCTAAGCAAGATACCGTGACAAACTAGATGATAAAGGCTGGATACATCACTACCAAAGATGCTACCAAAGAGGAAGTCTGGGTGTATATTAGTTCATGAGATGAACTTCATTCCTACCATTGTGTGACAATGGAGCTGTGGCTTATGCCTAGGAACCCCCGTCCCATCAGTGATCCAGACATATTCTAAGGTAGTATCACCTGATCATGGAGATGGTTGATCTCCAGGGAGATCGAGATTAGGAGAGTAGACTTAGAGGACGACACGGCGGATCCACTCACAAAGGCCTTTTCCTAGAGAGAGACTTTTATGGGATGGTTGAGTATGAGATACTACAACCACTGCTATATGATGGCCCTAGTGCAAGTGGGAGATTGTTAGTTGTATCTATGCCCTAGAGGCCATTACTGTACATGAGATGTATATTGTAGTGGATGCTTGGATATATATAGGGAGGACTTTCTTACTCGACATGATAGTATGCTATCTGGTTACTCTTTATCTTAAAATGTACACTGATTGTCTCTCCGTTACATGTTGGTAAAGCCCTTATGATGTGTACTTGACTACCAGGATTATGATGCAGATCATACTCGTGGAGCCATGGTAGTCCATAAGTTCATCCTTGAATGTCCCTAGTATAGGGTGTATCGAGACGGGCCATCGATATACCAGAGTAGACTAGCGTATAGCTTCTCGACCCATGTAGATGGGCGATGGATAATCCCATATCCATTGGTGTTTGAAATCAGAGATGATATACGGGTGCTCAGTGGAGACTGGGTATACTGGACGGACTCGCCGAGAACTCCCAGATGGTATTATACTTCACGTCAGATGGCAGTTCTCTGGTGACACTGGTACAAGTTAGTCTGCAGATCCGAGATCGTCATAGAGATTTGTGTGATTCCCACTGTGCTTTGATTTCCACCTTACCATGTTCAAGAGGATGTGCAAAACGGTGGTTTTTGGGTACAGTCCCGAGTCACATGGAGGCAATGAGCGATAGGAAGGGTTTCGTCTCTCCCGGTATTAAGGGTTGATGTTGCGCTGTGCTCGATTGGCCATAACAGGGAAGTCCCTGGCCTGGGCTGCTTCAGATATTTACCGGTAAGTGTTACCAGTAGTTTCTCGACCCGTTATGAGCCTCATATCGGCCTGACTTATCGGTTATTGGGGTCTGACGTTTACCACCCCTACACTTGATTTGCGACATATCAGACGAGGAGACCGGACTGTACAGCAAGTGTTACCGTCAGGCTTTTGCAGGAGTTGGAGCGGGCTTTCTTGCTGATCTTCTGATCGCTTAATGCCCGGGTAGCCGTTACGTCTAGCTAGTACCGTTGACGGCTTGTGGGTGCTTGATGTGATCATCACCTACTGCCGGCGTATTGACGAGTCTTTAGAGTCCTACATAGAGATTTTACTGGCTCAGGCAAAATGAAATAGGAGCACATATGTGATATGTGCGGGACTAAGAATAATGCATGTTTGTGATACCGTATTCTATTCTCGTGACTTTTGTATCGGTCGGTTATATGTGATATAGCCGGGTTATCGAATCAAATGTTGATTCGATAAGTTGGTACATTTAGTGTTAGTCGGTTATATGAGATATAGCCTGATTATTAAATCAAGTGTTGATTTGATAATTTAGTATATAATTGTATATTTGATATACTAATTTACATTAACTAACATTGGCTCACTTAAGCATTCTTTTCTCACTTGTGTGTACATGCAATATATATGTGATATATATTGATGTGCATTATTTATTTGTTTGTGTCATGGTTGTTGATGTAGGGTTAGTATAGCACCTTATCAAGGTTTAGGAAGGCATCACACATGCCATATTGAAATTTTTGGGGTGCTAAACAAACCCTAACCAAGATCTTTACTAGAAAATTTGGCAAACAAGCATGTTAAACACTTTAACATCTAAGAGATAGGTATTACAACCTTTGTAGTCCGTTCCTTCACTTCATAAGCTCCGTGTTGAGGTCCCTTCACTACGTTCATCAAGTACCCGGACTCTAGAGAGGCTCCATGAAAAGAAAGATGCAAGCTTACTTCCGATCTTCAACAACTAAGATGATCTACCCTGAAGAAACTTAAACCCAAGCTCATGATTCACTAATCAAGTATTAGCAAAGCAAACACCCTAATCTAAGTGGCTAGAATAGATGAGGATGATGAAGTATGAATTTTGCTCTCTTTTGTTTTCAATTTCTCACTCATTATCATCACATGTCAAAAAGCTAGAAATCTTTTCAAGTGGAAGAAGAAGAACAATTTCATTTGTGATGAATAATGAATTATTGCTATGGTTACAAATCAACCATGGGTTAGGAATGAAGACTTAACCCTTGTAGAGAATTAACTAGGGTAGAGGATTTGGGTTGGGTTAAAGAAATATCTACACAAAATATTAAAGTCAAAGTCAAAGCTTCAAGAAGCTTCATGAAAGCTTCATCCAAGCTTAACCCTAATCCAAACCCTAACCATATTTATGCTCCACAAAACATGTTGCATTTGTAACCCTAACTTGTTACAATATTATATATCACATATACAATATTTATTGTAGCAAAATAAAATAATACAATTAACATATATGACATATATATCAATGTATTATCGAAGTGAGAAAAAGAATCTTTAAGTAAGGTATTATTAGTTAATGTAATATAATATATCAAATATATAATTATACATTAAATTTTCAAATCAACACTTGATCCGATAATCCGGCTATTTCATAAATAACCGACTAATATAATCTGTATCAGTTCATCGAATCAACACTTGATTCGATGACCCGTCTATCACATATACCCGGCTGATATCACATATCGCGAGAATCTAATACGGTATCGCATATACGTATTATTCTCGGTCCCGCACATATCACATATGTGCTCCAACTCAGTTTTGCCTGAGCCAGGAAACCTCTGTGTAGGACTCTAAAGAATCGTCAATACGCCGGCAGTAGGTGATGATCATATCAAACACCCAAAAGCTGCAAGCGGTCAGCTAAACATAACAATCACCTAGGTATTGAGCAATCAGAAGATCAACAATCAAGCCTGTACATTCTCCTGTGAATCCAACAAGTAACACTCCCGTACAGTTCGGTCTCTTCGTCTGATATGTCACATATCTCGCCTAGGGGTGGTAAACGTCAGACCCGGGTAGCTTGATAAGTCATGTCGATATAAGGTCCATAACATTTCGAGAAACTACTGATAACACTTACTAGTAAATCTTAGCAATCCTGGCCAGGGATTTCCCGTTATAGCCAATCAAACACAGCGCAACATCAACTCCCTATACCGGGAGAGACGAAACCCCTCCTATCGCTCACTGCCTCCTTGTGATTCAGGACTGTACCCAGAAGCCACCATTTTGCACGCCCTTTTGGTCGTGGTATGATGGAAATCAAAGCACAGTGGGAATCATACAAGACTCTATGACGATCTCAGGTCTACAGACTAACCTGTACCAGTGTCACCAGAGAACTGCCATCTGACGTGAGGTATAATACCATCTGGGAGTTCTCGGCGAGTCCGTACAATGTAAGCAATCTCCCCTGAGCACTCGTATACGTTCTCTGATGTCAAACACCAATGGATATGGGATCATCCATCGCCTATCATATTGGTCAAGAAGCGCATACGCTAGTCTATTCTGGAGTATTGATGCCCTGTCTCGGTACTCCCACGACTAGGAACAATTGATGGATGTACTTAGCGACTACACTGTCCCCACTAGTATGATCTGCATCATAGTCCTGGTAGTTAAGTACTCATCCTAAGGGCTTTATCAACATGTAACATAGAGACAATCAGAGCACATGTTAAGATAAAGAGCAACCAGATAGCATACGATCATGTCGAGCAAGAAAGTCCTCCCTATATATGTCCAAGCATCCACTACAATATACATCGTATGTACAGTAATGGCCTCTAGGGCATACATATCACTAACAATCTCCCACTTGCACTAGGGCCGTCAGTTGTGGTATCGCATACCCAACAATCAGCTGTGGTTGAAGTATCTCATACTCAACTATCCCATAAAAGTCTTTACTGGGAAATAGGCCTTTGTGAGTGGATCTGCGTTGTTGTCCTCTGTGTCTACTCTCCTAACCTCGATCTCCCTGGAGATCAACCATCTCCATGATCAGGCGATACTGCCTAAGAATATGTCTGGATCTCTGATGGGACGGCGGTTCCTAGGCATAAGCCACAACTCCATTGTCACACAATGGTAGGAACGAAGTTCATCTCATGAACTCATATATATCCAGACTGCCTCTTTGGTAGCAACCTTGGTAATGATGTATCTTGCCTTTAATCGTCTAGTAGGTCACGGTATCTATCTTGGAACTCTTCCAACATACCGTCCCTCCACTGAGGGTAAAGACAATGCCTGTGACACATTCAGTCATCCTTATCACTCTGGAACCTTTCCAGTGATTCTCCCCAGGATCGATTGATACCATCTCACTACAACTAGTGAGAATCCTAACATCCAATTAGATCTATCTCATAGATCCATAACCCAGGATTTAGGAGGTATCACTTTGATCCTATATAGAGAATCTTTGTGATAAGAGAAGATTGATCGAGCGTAGCATAGGAAACTCCTTCCCTATCAAGAGTACGTCATCCACGTACTATACGAGGATCACCACCATACTCCCTATTACCTTTTTGTATATACTTGGTTCATCTACCATTTTGATGAAGTCAAACACATTGACTACTACATCAAAACAGTCGTTCCAACTCCGCGATGCCTGATTTATCCCATAAAAAATCTTGCACATGTTTCCGCTGCTCCCACTGTCTACGAAGCCCTCTGGCTGTGTACTTATAGATGCTCTCTTCCAAATCATCATTTAGAAAAGCATTCATGATACCTAACTGCCAGATATCGTAGTCATGGTATGTAGCAGTGGCAAGTAGGATCTGGATGGACTTAAGCATAGCTTTGAAATTCTCAACTTTTCCATGTACACGAAGTAATCTTCTCAAGATATACTTGCTCCTGATGGGGATTTAACCCTTCAGATAAAGCAACCAAAGTCCATACTTTGTTGGTGTATAAGGATTCCATCTCAGATTGCTAAGTATCCAGCCATTCTCACAGAGTCCCCGCTCTTGATAGTCTGCTCGAAACTAGTTAGGTCATCATCTCATGATGCAATCCTTGTTCACACCGTCATAGAGAAACCGAAGTATCTTTCAGGTGGATGAGGAACCCTACCAGATCGGCAGAGAGGCTGAGGTTCGTTGGAAACTATTGAATCCTCCGGTTCTATCAAATCATCAGCTGCAGTTTGTATAGCTGGAACTCCTTCCAGTTCTACTTTATGACCACTAATTTCTTTATAAGAAATTCCATTTCCAAAGGTGGCTTGCTGAGAAAACAAAACATCTTTCGTTCCTCAGTTTGGTAGAAGATATTCCCTTGCGAATGCTTGGGATATCCAACAAACTTCCACAGAACTGACCATGGCTCGAGCTTGTCCGGATTTTGCTTTTGACATAGGCCGGACAACACCAAATCTTAACTTCCTTAAGAGATGGGCTCTTCCCATACCATATCACATATGGAGTGGTAGGTACCTGATTTGATTGGAACCCTATTCAATAGGTATGCAGCTTCACAAGTGCATAACTTCAAAAGAAAATAGGCAACTCAGTAGTACTCATCATAGAGCACACCATATCATATAGGGTGCGACTGCTCCGCCCCGATACACCGACGTGCTGTGGTGTATACGGAGGAGTAATGCTGAGAGAGAATCTCATTCTCCTTTAGAATAGTCTAGGAATTCCGTGCTCAAGTATTCTCCTCCTTGATCTCATCAAAGGACATAATACTTATACCCGTTCTTGGTTCCCTACTTATAACTTATATTCTATTAATATCTCAAAAGCTTCAGACTTGTGTTTCAACAGGAACATATGTCTGAATCTTGAGAGATGGTTAGTAAATGTAATGAAGTACAAAGAACCGGTCCTGGCATATGTAGACATGGGACTATCATACATCATCATGTATCAATCGCAAGAGTTCACTAACTCTTTCTCTGTTTCCAATAAACGGAGATGTGGTCATCTTATCTTTGCGACATGACTGGCAAGTTTTAAAAGATGTAAATCCAAACTAATTTAAATATGCATCTTTATGTAACTTTAGCTAGTCGGGTCGTATTGATATGACCTAGTCTACAAAGCCTCAAGAAGGATTCGTCCATTTCTGAACTCTTCCTCTTGTGTGTGTTCTGTACGTTAAGAACTGTGGTTTGATTTAGAACGTCTATGCTTTTAGATAACGTGCCTGAACTGATCAACTCTTGATATAGGAAATGTTCAAAACATTATCCATCAATACAAAATTATATCCTTCTTTACGAATAAAGAGACTGATATGATGTTGTATATCAGGTTCGGTATCTAATAACATTCATTCCGAATCAATGTATTGGTAATACAGGGTGATAACTGCCAACAGACTTGGCTGCAACACTTGCATCATTTCCAACTCTTGAAACTTATCACCCGTTCTCAGTTCTCTACCTATCTGTAGCCCATGTAACAAATTACATTTGCGGGATCCTGATCCGGTATCTCATACCCAGGACGTAAAGGATATTGAGAAACAGTTCTCGGTAATGAACATACCCGAAGAAGATGCATCAGCATGTACTTTCTTCGTTTGGGCGGCACGGGAATTCTGAAAATCCCCTATTTCCTGCTCTGTCTTATAATAATTATAAGTTGGAGCGGGACCGACGTTCCCTAGTGATCAGTCGAAAATATTGTATATTTTAGCCGGCAAATTCCCCATCTTTTGCATACATTTAGAAGTGTACGGCATTCATAATTCACATATTAGCAAATCGGTCGCAAAATATCAGATTACATGTATTCGACCTTAAAACCGGCATTTCTAGGGAAATTGACTGCATTTCATTACATGGCATATTTTCTATATATCGCAACCCGTGTTTCGAAGTCTGTGCAGGAAAAGAGAAGCTTGCTCGACCATTACACCGCTCGTAAACTCACTAAATTTGAATCTGGTACTAATCCAAAGGAGCAATCACAATTCAGCATATCAGACAAAGCCCTAAACAGCAGTCTAAGTACACAGCAGAAAGCCCAAGATCCAAGCTCACCATCAGAGCGCGGAAGCGCGGCAGATATAGGGTCAATGCGGCGGATCCGCGGCTTACCTGTGACATCATCCCCTCAATTTCATTGCACAACTCCTGTTCCAGGGCCCACATTCCAGAAATGCACACAAACTTCCAGAAGACTCTAGATACTTCTACCAGATCAGCAAACACTTTGAGTTTCACTTAAGTAGCCTATTATTCTAGAACTTTCCCTAAACCCTAGCTTAAACCCTAAGCTAGCTCCTAACAAACTCCTTCTAGAAACTCCTCAACAAACTTTTGGAGGGAAAGGGAAATTCAAACTTAAACCTAGGGTTTGGGAGCTCTATAAATAAGACCCTAGGCTCATTATCCCCAGATTATTCAACCTTGGGAAAGCTTAGAAAAAATCAATCTCTTTCTTCATCTTCTTCCTCCTCAAGTTTAGTGAGAGAGCTTGTAGGAAACCCTAACCCTAAATCCAACCACAATTCAAGATCTTGAGTGCAAGCCAAGCAAGATGTCTTCAACCCTTTTATGAGCCGAGCCGATCTTCAATCGGGCAAGAGATCAAAGTAGATCCACGATCCACGGAGACGAGCGAAGCCGAGTCAACGATCGATTTCTTCTTCTTGTAGATCTTGAAAGAATGTATTGAAATTGTTGATTAAATAAAAGGTGATATTCTTTTATCTTGTTTTCTTTAAATTCCGCATCATGTTATCTTTACAATTCTTGAATATTATCTGTGTGGTGATGTGTGAATAAAACTCCGCTCGTCGAGGAGTCGAGACGGATAATAGAATGATGATGTAACATAGCTTTAATCGATTCTTGAGTCCTACGAGTTTTGTAAACCCTAGCAAGTTCAAGAAACGACAACCCATTTCGGTTCGATGCTTTCTTGATTGACATCGATCGAAATTGGGGAGTTACGATCATTTCTTGAATTTGGTAGAGGCTAGAAAAGGAATGATATCGACGAAAGAACAAGGGTTATAGGATGAAACCCTAGTTTCACGAGAAAGCCCCAACTCTCGTCGATGATCATCGATCTAGTATCAATCCTTCGAAGGACAAGAACACGATATCTTTAGATTACATCACGTCTATCGATCCTATCGATTCTTACGAGCCTCTCTTATATTCTTGATTGTTGATTGGAAATATTATCAAAACATTCGATTCTTGATTGTTTATAGTTTCTTGATTCTTGCATAAAGAATAGTGACACTCGAATACAAATCATTCTTGAATCATGTTTTCTTTTATTGTTGCTTAACATTTCATTTCAAACGTATCGAAATACAAGTGAATCGTGCAATCCCTGTGGACGATCCGCACTCACTACAAACTACATCCGACACCGTAGTTTGATTGCGGTCAAAATAGTTTTTGGTTGTGAAGTTCTTCACAAATTTCTCTATATACTACACAACGGGAAAAACGATCAATCAAAATGGCGCCGTTGCCGGGGATAGTGCGCTAATAGTTCGTATTTTGAAATTTGAGTTGAACAATTTATTCCATCATATTTTTTTTAGATCTAAATTCGTGCAAACACTAATACGTGTGTTGTGATTTGTTGCGAGAAAATCTGGAATCATTGGAGCTGGAGAAAAAATTTTCTGAAAATTCCAGAGAGCTGTAGAGCTCAACAGAAAGCTACTGTTAAAAATTGGTAGAGTGAACAGTACCTGAAGGCGCATTTCCGCGGCAAGAACCCCTCTTCTGCGGCTGATCCGCGGCAACCCTAGCTCCTCTCTGCATCAATTTTGCTCTGTAACTTTCTCACTTTCTTATCTTCTCCTCTGTCTGCTCCAATAACAATTTTACTGCAGGTTTCTTTGCAAATAAATCGCTGCGCGTAAAAGAAAAATAAAATTTGTGCGTGTTTTTGATTCTTGGTTGTTTGCATATTAATACGGAAATTAAGGGGCACGACCAAATCCAAATTAGGTGGGGATTTCATTACCCTTCCTAGGCCCCGAAAATCGCAAAACTTGCATCCGCATTACCCTCATTAACTAAAAGAAATCTAGAGATGACTCTAAGGACTGTCGCGCTCAATTAGGACAGAAGAGGGCCGTGGGTAATTCATTGCTTATCCGCGTTTTCTTGTGGTGCCTAAGGCGAGTGTGTCTAAGGCTAGTGGTTATTAATTAGGCCCACTGTAGTGGTGGTTCCTTCCCACTTACCTGGCACTTATCCGGCCACAGGGGGACAAAGAGGCAGTGGAGGATTCTATCCTGCGGCTTGTCTTTTGGCAGTTAGGAGCGGTCTAAAGCCGGACCTAGGTGACCACTAGATTCTAGTTTTGTGTGCTGCATTTGTTTTGTCGCATCATTTTTCAAAATCCGTCCCTTTTTCAAAAGCAAGCACCACATTCATTTACCCCTAATTATAAATTCACGCTGCCACTTGTACTAACCCTTTTTAGTACAAGATAGGCTGGACACGGGATTCTAGTGCCCGTTTAGTCCGCGTACCCTTTATCGACTCCGAAGTCGATATTTCTCCATTTACCTTTTCTTTACCCACTACCACACCCACTCCGATGGATCCGAATCCATCGAACTTCTTTAACCCTAATCTGCCGCCGTCCGTTGGTGCGCAGAATCCACCCCACATTTCTCTCCAGGAGAGGTGCTATCCACTTAGAGGTCCTCTTTCGACCTGCTTATCCACACCACCAGCTAATGGGGATAACTTTGAGATTAAGCCCCAGTATATCAATCTTTTACCCAAATTCCACGGACTCGAGACTGAGGACGCTTACGTTTTCATTACCAAATTTGAAAACGTATGCGCAATGATGGGTACGTCACAACTTTCAGTGGATGCTATGCGTCTACGACTTCTCCCATTTACCTTGTGCGATATAGCCGAGAAGTGGCTATACAACACTACCGCACACTCTATTACGAATTGGGGAGAATTCGTCGCGGCATTCCTTAAGAAATTTTACCCAATCCAAAAGACAACTCGAATCCGTAGCGAACTAAATCAGTTTGCCCAGCTCCCCGCTGAACCATTTTCTAAATGCTTTGAACGTTTCAAGGATCTATTGGTTCAATGTCCTCATCACGGCATCCCGAGATGGGAGCTTTGCCGAATCTTATATGAGGGCAGTAACCCTAACACTAAACAGAGCCTTGAAAACATGTGTCAAGGTACCTTCATGTCTAAGGATGATGGGAAAGCTTGGCGATATTTAGAAGAGTTCGCCGAAAAGTCCTTACAGTGGGAAAGTCCATCATTTAGGAGTGGCAACAACCAATCAGATGTTTCCATAGGAGTTAGAGCTGACATTTCAGCTATACAAAAGAAACTCGAGACTATGGAAAACAAATTTTTAGCCGCCTCCCTTAATCAAATGTCACTTTCCAAAACTGTATGTAGCTGCTGTTCTGATCCGTCTCACTTGACGGAAGAATGTCCGTTTCAAGGTCGTGAGCATACCAATGCCGCATTTCAACGACCTAGAAAAGATCCTTTTTCTTCCACATATAATCAGGGTTGGAAGAATCACCCTAATTTTGCTTGGAACCAATCACAATCACAAAACACGGTTCCAAACCAAAACAATTTTCAAAGGGTTTCTCCGCCACAACAGCAGCCACAACTTCAATTAAGTCATCACCCCTTTCAAGCACATAATTTTCAAAATCAGGTCAACACACCTGCACTGTCTAGTCCTTTACAGTTGACCGGAACTGATGAATCCTCTTCTTTTGCACAATACATGAATTTGGTCTTGACAAATATCATGCAAGTTGCGGCTGAAATGAAATCTTCCGTCGATGACATGAAGAAAAACTCTGCGTCCCAAAACGAGAGTATTAAATCGATGGAAGAAGAAATTGCAAGATTAAAAGCCGAACTAAGTGCAAGAGAGAAAGGGAAACTTCCAGCTCAACCCTTACCCAATCCTGGTTATTCACATCATGTGAATGCAATCACCACGTTGAGATCTGGAAGAGTGCTTGACAATCATGTTGGGGAAGAAGTTGATGATACTGATAATCCTATTAACACCCCGGCTGAGACCTTTCCACACACACACACTTCTGACCCTACTTCTTCTACCCCACCACCCTCTTCCGAGCCTATTCTCCATTTCCCAAAAGGCTCGCCACTACAGCCCACCTCTTTTACCCCTCCACGGACGATCCCCACTTCTATACTGGGATCGATTCCACACACACTTCCTTCTCCTATGATGGACCCAGCACTTATTGCTAAAGCACCTTACCCTAATCGGTTAAGGGCTAACACACCAAGTCCACAAATGGAGAAGATCACTGAGATGTTTAAACAGGTTAACATCAATATTCCTCTTCTAGATGCAATTCAACAAGTCCCTACATATGCTAAAGTTCTTAAAGATTTTTGCACTAGAAAGAGGAAGAAACAAATGCCCAAGAAGATATTCATGTCTAAGACAGTAGACACAGCTTTCCCCCAGCAATTACCGAGGAAACGTAAGGATCCTGGCTATCCTACGATTTCCATCTCTATTGGGGAGAAACACATTAACCGTGCTCTACTAGATCTTGGGGCAAGTGTTAACCTGCTTCCTTTCTCAGTTTATGAGCAGTTAGGAATCGGAGAGTTGAAACCATCTCCTTGCACTCTCCAGATGGCTGACCGATCAATCACCAGACCTAGGGGTGAACTAGAGGATGTGTTGATAAAAATTGGGGAATTTATTTTCCCTGTGGATTTTATTGTAATTGATACACAGCCTGTAGCGAACTCACGGAATCAAATTCCGGTGATTTTAGGTCACCCCTTTTTGGCCACTTCCAATGCTATCATCAATTGTCGTAACGGTTCCATGACCCTATCCTTTGGAAACAGGACAATTGAGATGAACATTTACAAGTTAGGAAGTGTACCCTCCGAACCTACTGCTCAGGTCTGTTCTGTCGACTTAATGGATATCGACAGCAGCGAATTAGATAATCCTCCTGATACCGATCTAGACTCTTTTCATACGTTATTGTTTGACCCAACTATGTATCATACACATACGGACTCTTCCACCGAGATGACCGGGTCAGCAATTAACACCGATTATGAAATGCTTTTAGAGTCTGAAGATCACCCCGCACCTTGTGATGACATTATTCTTCGGGGTATAGATGAAACTTTTGAGGAGATCTTCGCTGATGAACTCGCATTTCTGAATAACACGGGTGTTGAGATGAATCATGTCCCACTCAATGAAATTGAACCTCCACCCCTTCTTCTGAAATGTAAAAAGAATGCGAGTAATCCATCACACTCACTGCATCGTCTCTCCAAAATGAGACGCACACACATTCTATTCCACCACTTACCCTTTCCCCACTTTTTCTTCCACCAACCCGAGCACTGCATTGATAAAATTTTTGAATGGTTGGTGTTAACCTTCGGTCTTTGCAAAGCTTGGCATCGACCAATGATTTTTTTTACCCCCACTTGTGATTTTCAAAGTTTAACATTGCATAATTCAAGTTTGGGGGGGTATAATTTTTCTGGCTCCTGAAAAGAAAAATTTTACAAAATGATGAGCCAAAAATAAGTTTGGGGGAGGGTCTTCACTTAAATATTTTGCCCCCACTAATAATCCCCCCCAGATTTACAGGTTTTGTAGATATAGCTGTCGGCAACAGTGAGGACACTGTTGAAAACAAGTTTGGGGGAGGTTTGTGCTTATTTTCGCATCATTTGCATATCATCTGCATAAGCACAAAACATTTCTTTTAAAAATCTATAAAAATTGAAAAATTTTCAAAACCCATAAAAATTTAAAAATTTTCAAATATAAAAATAATTTTAATATTTACACTTTTTGTATATAAATAAGATAATGAAAGTTTAGAAAGTGAAAAGTTACATCCATGAGATTAGAAAATTTTTAGAAAACTAAGAAAATTAGAAGTTTTCTCATACGAACTAGTAATAAGTAGTTATGAGCCGTTGTCCCAAGGGTTAGTAAGATGAAGGACGTCACTAATCTGAGGATAAAACTAAGTCTGAAAAATAGTTTCTATTCTGGAAGCCAAACATTTTGAACGTTGCTACCCTGCTATTCGCACTTACACACGTCTTGAAGCCTGGGATAGTAGAGGATACCTTGAAATGCTCTTGTCTTAAAGCCAAAAGTATAAAAAAAAAAATATGGTGAGAAAAATGGACACTGGTTTTGTTATCACCAAAGGAATAAAAAAATATATAGCGAGGGTGCCTCTTCATCTAGTGCCCTAAGGCCAACTGGTCTGGGAGTCACTGCTATACCTAAGGTGGTGCAAGACTAGGAAAATACACCAAATAAGCAAGCACATGAGTAATCGGTCGGTTAGTACCTCAAGAAGTATTAACGGTCGCATGAAAGTGTGTAAGCTCATCGAAAAAAAATATATATACTGAGGCTGATGGGCAAGAGTATGATAGCTTGAATTGAATTCTCCGGGTGTAGGGATGTCTTTACACACACGCAGGGTTATATGATCGATGTTTGGAAGAAAGATAGGAATGAAGAATAAGACGATGTTTTATTGAGGGAGGACGTGATTTCTGACATCTTTTCATGACCATTAAGATAGGGCTCATGACAACCGAAAAGCTAGCTTTGTAGGAAACCCTAATTTTCAAAGTCTTTCTTTTACAATTCTTTTCTTTAAATGTAATATTCATGATCTTGCTTTTATTATTGGATTTTGTGGGTGCAATCCGCTGAAAACCCTCAGGAGACAACACTCCTCCTACTAGGGACACCTAGAGTTTTAAAGGCTTGTTGCACGTGCTCAGTGCAATCGTGTTGCCTACGAAAGTGTGCTAGTTAGTTTTTCTCTTTCTTTATTTTCTCCTTCTCTTTTTAATAAAACATTCGCTCGAGACGATGGAAATTAAGTTTGGGGGTATTTGATCAGTCGAAAATATTGTATATTTTAGCCGGCAAATTCCCCATCTTTTGCATACATTTAGAAGTGTACGGCATTCATAATTCACATATTAGCAAATCGGTCGCAAAATATCAGATTACATGTATTCGACCTTAAAACCGGCATTTCTAGGGAAATTGACTGCATTTCATTACATGGCATATTTTCTATATATCGCAACCCGTGTTTCGAAGTCTGTGCAGGAAAAGAGAAGCTTGCTCGACCATTACACCGCTCGTAAACTCACTAAATTTGAATCTGGTACTAATCCAAAGGAGCAATCACAATTCAGCATATCAGACAAAGCCCTAAACAGCAGTCTAAGTACACAGCAGAAAGCCCAAGATCCAAGCTCACCATCAGAGCGCGGAAGCGCGGCAGATATAGGGTCAATGCGGCGGATCCGCGGCTTACCTGTGACATCATCCCCTCAATTTCAGTGCACAACTCCTGTTCCAGGGCCCACATTCCAGAAATGCACACAAACTTCCAGAAGACTCTAGATACTTCTACCAGATCAGCAAACACTTTGAGCTTCACTTAAGTAGCCTATTATTCTAGAACTTTCCCTAAACCCTAGCTTAAACCCTAAGCTAGCTCCTAACAAACTCCTTCTAGAAACTCCTCAACAAACTTTTGGAGGGAAAGGGAAATTCAAACTTAAACCTAGGGTTTGGGAGCTCTATAAATAAGACCCTAGGCTCATTATCCCCAGATTATTCAACCTTGGGAAAGCTTAGAAAAAATCAATCTCTTTCTTCATCTTCTTCCTCCTCAAGTTTAGTGAGAGAGCTTGTAGGAAACCCTAACCCTAAATCCAACCACAATTCAAGATCTTGAGTGCAAGCCAAGCAAGATGTCTTCAACCCTTTTATGAGCCGAGCCGATCTTCAATCGGGCAAGAGATCAAAATAGATCCACGATCCACGGAGATGAGCGAAGCCGAGTCAACGATCGATTTCTTCTTCTTGTAGATCTTGAAAAAATGTATTGAAATTGTTGATTAAATAAAAGGTGATATTCTTTTATCTTGTTTTCTTTAAATTCCGCATCATGTTATCTTTACAATTCTTGAATATTATCTGTGTGGTGATGTGTGAATAAAACTCCGCTCGTCGAGGAGTCGAGACGGATAATAGAATGATGATGTAACATAGCTTTAATCGATTCTTGAGTCCTACGAGTTTTGTAAACCCTAGCAAGTTCAAGAAACGACAACCCATTTCGGTTCGATGCTTTCTTGATTGACATCCATCGAAATTGGGGAGTTACGATCATTTCTTGAATTTGGTAGAGGCTAGAAAAGGAATGATATCGACGAAAGAACAAGGGTTATAGGATGAAACCCTAGTTTCACGAGAAAGCCCCAACTCTCGTCGATGATCATCGATCTAGTATCAATCCTTCGAAGGACAAGAACACGATATCTTTAGATTACATCACGTCTATCGATCCTATCGATTCCTACGAGCCTCTCTTATATTCTTGATTGTTGATTGGAAATATTATCAAAACAACCGATTCTTGATTGTTTATAGTTTCTTGATTCTTGCATAAAGAATAGTGACACTCGAATACAAATCATTCTTGAATCATGTTTTCTTTTATTGTTGCTTAACATTTCATTTCAAACGTATCGAAATACAAGTGAATCGTGCAATCCCTGTGGACGATCCGCACTCACTACAAACTACATCCGACACCGTAGTTTGATTGCGGTCAAAATAGTTTTTGGTTGTGAAGTTCTTTACAAATTTCTCTATATACTACACAACGAGAAAAACGATCAATCACCTAGTACAGTATAATAAGCGGGTTCGGTCAATACATCCGTATTAATATCTTGATTAAGGTGTGACATGGTCGCTACCTGGAGAGAGAAAGAAAAAAACACTCAGCGTATGCTCTTGCAAGATTAGATTGTGTTGGATATAGTGCCCTCTAAGTCAATTATTGGATCGCAGGTACGTGATTGCAATGATTGAGGGAGGACCTATACCGATAAAACAGTCTTACTCGAGATGATAGTATGCTATCTGGTTTGTCTTTATCATCATGATAAAGCCCATAGGATTCTTGTTTGACTACCAGCAGTATGATGGCGATCATATATATGGGAGCTGGGGTCTATAAGCACATCCTTAAAGTGTCCCTAGTCGTGGGAGTTTCGAGACAGGGCATCGATACTCCAGAGTAGACTAGTGTATACAGTCGAGACCCCGACGAGGGGCGGTGGCTGGTCTCACAAGCCACTGGTGTCAGTTGGATCACCTAAGATGTATACAGGTGCTCATTGGTTTATGAGTACACCGGACAGGACTCGCCGGGAACATGCTAGTTGGTATTATACATATCGTCAGATAGCAGTTTCCTGGTGACATGTGTACAGGTAAGTTCATCGACCTGAGGTCGTCATTTGTCTCGTGTGAGTTCCCACTGTGCTTTGATTTATACCCTACAACGGGTCAAAGGAGTCGTGCAAACAGGTATATTTTGGTACAGTCCCGAGCCACATTGGAGGCAAGTGAGCGGATCTTCGGGGATTCGTCTCTTCCGGTATTGGGGGTGAGATCGCGCTGTGTTTAGGAGAGCCATTACACGAAATCCCTGGCCAGGGTAATCGAGATATACTGGTAGGTATACCAGTGTGTTCTGGGCTGCTCTCTGACACGACTTATATCGTTGTTAGGGGTCTGACGTTTACTGGCCCCCTAGGCCGTATATGCGATACTCATAGACGAATGTTCCGGACTGTACGGTTATTGTCACTGTCAGGCTCAGTAGGGTTTATAGATGAGTTCGCTCGTCAGCTTCCCTTCCAATCAATACATAGGCAAAATGTTACGTACAGCTTGTACCTCTGACGTGCTAGTGGTTATACCCAGTGCCAGTGTACTGATGAGTCATTAGAGTCCCCCACAGACAATTTCCCAAGTTCGGGCGAAACGTTGTAGATGCCGTATGGGTTTATGGCAAGGTTCGGAAAATGCACGTGCATTTTCGCACGTGTCAGTTTTCGGGCAGATAATACTGGTAGGCTTTGGTTTAAGCCGGAACCCAGTATTATACTGTGTAGATATAATATCTTTGTCTCAGTTGCATTTGTATTCGGTCGTAATACTAATGTAGGTATGTTTATACCGATACGGGGTTATCCTGAAATTCGTTTTGGGATGATTTTTGGAAGTTGCCAGTTTCCTGTTTTCTATCAGCCGTATTTGACATTCGGTTAAATGTGGATTTATCCTTTCGTCTTTTGGTTGAGTCATGGTTCTAGAAGATTCTAGAAATGGTGACTAGGATTAGTGACTCATCATTTGCATTAATTGTGAGGTGAGGTGTTAAGTGAGGTGGATTAATTCATATAATGTGTTCATACCACTCATTCTTTGCATATGATAAATATCCTTGATATTTTTCCTTACACTCACTCTCCTTGCTCCTACACTCACTCTCCCTCTTCTTTATATATATGGCCGGCCCCCTCTTGTGAGAGGATGGTGATTTTTTTCATTTCATTTGAGTGAGAAAAGATTATGATAATTTAGTATATGGAAATTTCATTTACCCGATTTCCATTTACCCGATTCCGAATGGCAACTTCTATAACCGTTCGTCCGTGACCTTGGACGTAACGAGACAAAGTATTCTACTCATTCTCTACTTCATCTTGGTCGTCTCTTTTAGCAAACTTGACGATCGAGTTGCCTCGGTTCAGAGGCGGGAGCCCGTTTAAAGATCCGTCGACGTGGTGCCACCTGGACGACGAGACCGGAGATCGAGCAAGTTCAGATCAGTTGCAACATAGCGTGGGATGATGGTTGAAGACCGAAGGACTCGGATCATTCGGTATAACAATTCTACCCTCTTTACAATTTGTTAGTTTAGCTTTAATGGACGATCCGGGATAAAGTACGCGATAGCGCCAGTCGTAAAAGTTTTGTTCCGCTTATTGGCGTCTGCTAGACAGCCGGGGCGCTGCCACGGACTTACAGTGGTATCAGAGCCTCACCATTAAGCTATACTAACTTGTGCTAACGCGTTTAAAAGATCGATCGAACGGATTTCACGAAATCACAATTTTCTGTACATGATGTTTCTGTCGATTTTTAAAATGTTCTAAAATTCATTTTGAGCATTTCAGAAAATCATGCAGGGTTTTTGAAGAATACTGGTGAAATTTGGACACGTGATCCCACAAAACGACCGCGGATCCGCGGCCCAAACCATGGTTTGGCCGCTGATCCGACGCGCTTTTGTGGGAACAGTGTGCCAAATTTTTCCAGTGGGTTTCTCATGGGAAATGGTGGTTTTTGGTATATGTCTTTTGGACCAAAATTTTGTTACTGTACACCAGATGTATGTGGGGCCCACTTCGGGAAATTTAGTCGATCGAAATTTTAAACTTCTTAGTTTTCAGTACTTTCATTATATCTCCGACCGGGAATGTCATTTGATCGGTAAACCTCGTCTGATTGCTATAGTTCTTTTAGACGGGTTTGCGAACGTGACATTCGCGTTGATGTTCTGTATTGTACTGTAATGTTGCGGATTTGTCGTGGTGGATAGCAGGGTGCAATGATAGTGTTGTTCAAATTTATTTGTACATTTGATATCGCGGGGCGAGCGTCCGACTTGTGGACTGCCGTCACTGCCTGTTTGTATAATATTCTTTTAGGGCACGACCAGGTTGTGGTCGATGTACCTATTGTACTATTTTTATTTCTGTACTAAGTTTACCCCGCGGTGGGGTGCACGAATAACCGGGTTCTGGAGGGCAACGGGTTCGTATCTCATGGCATTGAGAGGCAAAGGGACCATACTCTAGAATTGGCAGACTATTCGCCGCACTCGTAGGGGGTACAGGTTGACCCAAGGAGGGGTGCTCAATTTACCGGATTCCGTGAAGTGCCGGGTATTCCATTCACTATGTTGTGGGGACTACCTCGCTTCAGGTTTTGGTGGGTAACTTGCCGCACCCGTAGGGGTCCAGGTTTCATTGCACTGGCTATCCACACGACCAAGGGAACGTCGGGTTTCAGTAGCGGCTCTGTGAAACCCGGGGATCCCAGATTATCTGTATTGTTCTGTGATGCTTATTACTTTTCTGTAATGTTGCATATTATCATGCCTGGAGCGATTACTGTATATTAGTATATATACTATTAGATGTTGTATATGTTTTACACCCACGCTAGTCCAGTCCCCGCTCTGTCGTTAGTTAAGTAACCTAACGGGTGATGACGGGACCCAGTGACGAATACGGATGGCATATACGTACATTTTATTTTCGTTCTTTTCTGGTGTGATTGATTGATGGGAATGCATTGATTCTTTTCAATGCAAGGATAAAACAAACCTATATTTGATGTTGTTGGAATAAATTTTAAAATTATTACAAAGACGTTTCCTTTTGTTTTGCATAGCGGTATTCAGTTGGAATATCCTGCACCTCATTTCACGAGGAAAGAGCCGAGATCCCTTCATCGGGAGTGACTTCTTTAACAAAAGGTTTTCGCTACTATATATTTTTATAAAGCTATCAGGTTCCTTCAACGAGATCAAGTTCATTACGTTAAAGGTTTTTCTCCAAAAACCAGCCGTAATCCTCCGTCGTTTCTTATGGATGGTCAGTAGTATTCAAGCTATGTTTGTTGGCCTACGTCAAGACATAGTGTTTGGTAGCTGCTGGGTATTCATTTGTTGCATAGATAGATGCATTAATTTAAGTCAGACGTACACCTTGTTGGCCTACGTCAAGGGCTTGTACGATGACTTAAGTTGATCAGGACAACGACGGGTAAAACTTGACATGTTGCTTATGACTTGTTGGCCTACGTCAAGGTCATAAGAGCTTGGGATTAAAATTACATCGGGAGTTTCAAACATAAAAGAAACTTGCCAGATTTGCGCATACCTTCTGGAGTGTGTTAACTTGAGTGGCTTCCATCAAGTTATCATGCGATGATAGTTGGATCCCGATTCTCACTGATGAGTTGGTTTACTCTTCGGGTGACCCCGACTAATTCTTTTTTCAGGTTTGGAGGAGAATTTGAGAAAACAGTGGGAGGTTTCCTAATTAGATAAAGTAATAACCATTCTGATTTAGGCTAGAGTGCACGCAGAGTGTTTCTTTTCTCTCTCTCTTATGGCAGCAACTTTTGACCGACCCTAGACTATAACTCAGCGACCAAAGTTGACCTAATCTTTCTTAATTTACTGGCTTTTGGATTGTCTATAGTTACATAAGTCATTGTCGCTCTTTCTTATACCCTTTGTATTTCTCAGAACACCCCGTATTACTATGGACATCCACTTCCATTGGATAGATCCATCGTATGGTTATATACGAACTCGAAGGGACTTCTTCGAGGATGGATCCAGGTTCAGGAGAAATAGAATTGGTTTATTCTGTTGTCTTTTATTATTACCTTCTCTCAGGTTGCGAGGGCTCCTTGGTTTAGGAAAGTACACCTATTACGCTTATTGGATAGTCTTCTTCCAAACCATAGGCTGGTGCCGAACGGTAGGGAATGAAGAAAACCAATTAGCCTAAGTAGGGTGTGCAAAAGGTAATATGTAAAGACAAGATAAAGGAATTAGAAAGAGGGCAAAGTAAATTGCGACTATTTACATTCATGACCAAATCACGTATTTCATCGCCACTCCTACTTCACCTTTTCTCCAGAACAACCCGTATCACTACGAACATCCAATTCTATTGGATAAATCCATCGTATGGTTATATACGAACTCGAAGAACATTTTTTCGAGGATGGATTCTGGTTCAGAAGAAATAAGAATATGGTATTATTCAGTTGTTTTTATCATCACCTTCTCTCAAGTTGCGAGTACTCCTAGGATTAGGAGGGTACACCCATTACGCTTATTGGATAGTCTTCTTCCAAACCATAGGCATGTGCCGAATGGTAGGGAATGAAGAAAACCATTTAGCCTAATGTTGGTGTACAGAAGGTAACGACTAAAGACAAATTAAAGGGAATTGGAAAGATGGCAGGGAAATATACGGTTAAAGTCATGATATGGATTATGGAAGAGGCATTACTAAAGAATACCAAGATACCCCTACGAAACATATTTATGTTTCATATTCACTGTGCATTGTTAATTGAAAACTGATTTCCCGATTGGATACTTACTCCAGGGTATGTATTTACCAGGTTTCATTCTCACATCTATATGAGAATACAGATGTTGAGTGGGAGCAAGTTTTTGGAAATTAGGTGATCATCTTCATTATATCGGAATTCGTTGTAATTGGTGATATTTGAGGAAATCGCCTGGGTACATTTTTCAACCTACGATGCACATGTTTTGAGTTATTCAACTCAGCGGACTTATACAGAGTAATGTATGTTGTCCAATGTCCATAAGGACAAAGGGGTTGGTCCTCATACTATATTCTGTTTACTTATAACATCTCTAGTTTTTAGACAAATGTTTCATAGAAATACAATGTCTAAGTTTTGAGAAGTTATGGGTATAGGAATAAAGTAGAGAACCATGTATCGCAAGTATCGGGATTCTTCAAAGAAATCAAAGATGTAGATTCTTGTGATTAGTATTCAGTTGATAGTAATGGTTTTGAGAAACTTGTTTCTCTTTCAGGTTACTCGTAATTGGATGGATTCCTAAGTTGAATAATGCTGATTAGCCTCTCTCCATTAAGTTGATATGCACTGGAGACAGCTGCATGATTAGAATTTGGTTCCAAATTAAAATAGTGCCTATGTTTCTATATTGGATATAGATTGCTTCATATCTTAAACGATGTTAAGGTAAGAAGAGTTGTCCAGCTTATGTTTTAAAACAGACACTGGAAAACTCAAGGCATGTTTCTGTAATGACAGTTTGTGGGTTGACCCTAGCTTTGACGAGGGTTGATTTTCTACCATTTGGAAGATCAATAGTGATATTGTTCTTGACTCGCCACAGTTTTATTAAAATGGATTTTTTCAGAAAAACAGTAGTGGGAGCATGGTAGAACTGGAAGTGATTCCAGAACCGCAAACGATTACGGAAAGTTTTAATAGGACCTATATATTCAATCAGGTTTGACATTCCAATAGCCACTTCGCAGATATGGTGGGTAACCTCAGACACCCGAGCGGTACTCCGGTAGCCTCAAGGACGGTGACAGGGAGGTTCTTGCTTACCCAGACTTGACACTACTGCTGTTCCAGACTATGAGACCGGGCAGGAGGAAATGTATAGCGTCGTTCTAAACTAGTTTTAGAAGTGTACGTATATATATTATTCTGCCAGAGAGTTGTCATAGTCAGTGGGAGCAGCGGAAGCATAGTGGGCAAGATACTTATGTCTATTTATAGACTTGAGCAGATATAGTGGATATTGATCATCTGATTTTTGATGTAACAGTCATGGGTTTGACTTCATCAGAATAGGGGATGGATCTGTTAAGAAGGTACTAAGGTATGATGTCCTGGTATTTGGATGACATACACAGAATAGGAAGTAAAATTCCTATACTACGATCGGTTGTACTTTGGTCGTCACACAGTTGTTTAACCACAAAGGATATGGATATAATATAAGACATTCTGGTTACTAGATCTAATGGTTTTTGATCTAGATTTGGGTAGTTTCCCAATGTGGGTACTTTGAAAATATTCTAATATTATTTTAGAATAGATGACTCCTGGCATGGTGGTGTACATGCAGGTGATGGAGTCACCCTCTCTAAAGTTGTCTTACAGACTAAAGGGGAGAGGGACGTTCATGATTGGCAGATCACTTGCTTAGGCAATTGAGTCAATCGTGAGATGGCAAGTACCACACCAGATGTTGTTATTGCACTAGATGCAATAAATTTATATTAATCCAATCCTGGAGAAACATTAGGAAGCAGCTTTAGAACATAAGTGAATGTTCTACGGGTTTGATAATGTCAGCCTCCTTGAGGAGACGGTTATCATTCCAGGCTTCCAAGGTGACATAGATGACAGAATGATTGTCAAGGTTATAGTTTTTCTCAGACGAGGGACAGTATTATGGACAGGCGGTCCAAGAGGATACTGTGGGAGGCATGGTGCTGGACACTGATTAGTTTCAGTGATCGATACAGTCTAAGAAGTTTGGATTTGGAGTTCATTTATGAACTAGGTCCCATCAGATATCCAGACATATTCTAAGACACGTATTACTCAATTCGGGAGATGGTTTTCTCCGCGAACTTGAGATTAAGAAAGACATAGAAAGAAACATCATGGCGGATCCACTCACTCAGGCTATTTCTCGAACACATTAGTTTCGCAAACAGGCATTGTGAAACTGATTAGTAGAGGAGTTGGATGTTCGGTATCACACGATCTATGAGTACTCGACATCGCAATAATTAGCCTTAAGTGCAAGTGGGAGATTGTTGGATATAGTGCCCTCTAAGTCAATTATTGGATCGCAGGTACGTGATTGCAATGATTGAAGGAGGACCTATACCGATAAAACAGTCTTACTCGAGATGATAGTATGCTATCTGGTTTGTCTTTATCATCATGATAAAGCCCATAGGATTCTTGTTTGACTGCCAGCAGTATGATGGCGATCATATATGTGGGAGCTGGGGTCTATAAGCACATCCTTAAAGTGTCCCTAGTCGTGGGAGTTTCGAGACAGGGCATCGATACTCCAGAGTAGACTAGTGTATACAGTCGAGACCCCGACGAGGGACGGTGGCCGGTCTCACAAGCCACTGGTGTCAGTTGGATCACCTAAGATGTATACAGGTGCTCATTGGTTTATGAGTACACCGGACAGGACTCGCCGGGAACATGCTAGTTGGTATTATACATATCGTCAGATAGCAGTTTCCTGGTGACATGTGTACAGGTTAGTTCATCGACCTAAGGTCGTCATTTGTCTCGTGTGAGTTCCCACTGTGCTTTGATTTATACCCTACCACGGGTCAAAGGAGTCGTGCAAACAGGTATATTTTAGGTACAGTCCCGAGCCACATTGGAGGCAAGTGAGCGGATCTTCGGGGATTCGTCTCTCCCGGTATTGGGGGTGAGATCGCGCTGTGTTTAGTAGAGCCATTACACGAAATCCCTGGCCAGGGTAATCGAGATATACTGGTAGGTATACCAGCAGAATCTCAGGGTGTTCTGGGCTGCTCTCTGACACGACTTATATCGCTGTTAGGGGTCTGACGTTTACTGGCCCCCTAGGCCGTATATGCGATACTCATAGACGAATGTTCCGGACTGTACGGTTATTGTCACTGTCAGGCTCATTAGGGATTATAGATGAGTTCGCTCGTCAGCTTCCCCTTCCAATCAATACATAGGCAAAACGTTACGTACAGCTTGTACCTCTGACGTGCTAGTGGTTATACCCAGTGCCAGTGTACTGATGAGTCATTAGAGTCCCCCACAGACACTTTCCCAAGTTCGGGCGAAACGTTGTAGATGCCGTATAGGTTTATGGCAAGGTTCGGAAAATGCACGTGCATTTTCGCACGTGTCAGTTTTCGGGCAGATAATACTGGTAGGCTTTGGTTTAAGCTGGAACCCAGTATTATACTGTGTAGATATAATATCTTTGTCTCAGTTGCATTTGTATTCGGTCGTAATACAAATGCGGGTATGTTTATACCGATACGGGGTTATCCTGAAATTCGTTTCGGGATGATTTTTGGAAGTTTCCAGTTTCCAGTTTTCTATCAGCCGTATTTGACATTCGGTTAAATGTGGATTTATCCTTTCGTCTTTTGGGTGAGTCATGGTTCTAGAAGATTCTAGAAATGGTGACTAGGATTAGTGACTCATCATTTGCATTAATTGTGAGGTGAGGTGTTAAGTGTGGTGGATTAATTCATTTAATGTGTTCATACCACTCATTCTTTGCATATGATAAATATCCTTGATATTTTTCCTTACACTCACTCTCCTTGCTCCTACACTCACTCTCCCTCTTCTTTATATATATGGCCGGCCCCCTCTTGTGAGAGGATGGTGATTTTTTTTTCATTTCATTTGAGTGAGAAAAGATTATGATAGTTTAGTATATGGAAATTTCATTTACCCGATTTCCATTTACCCGATTCCAAATGGAAACTTCTATAACCGTTCGTCCGTGACCTTGGACGTAACGAGACAAAGTATTCTACTCATTCTCTACTTCATCTTGGTCGTCTCTTTTAGCAAACTTGACGATCGAGTTGCCTCGGTTCAGAGGCGGGAGCCCGTTTAAAGATCCGTCGACGTGGTGCCACCTGGACGACGAGACCGGAGATCGAGCAAGTTCGGATCAGTTGCAACATAGCGTGGGATGATGGTTGAAGACCAAAGGACTCGGATCATTCGGTATAACAATTCTGCCCTCTTTACAATTTGTTAGTTTAGCTTTAATGGACGATCCGGGATAAAGTACGCGATAGCGCCAGTCGTAAAAGTTTTGTTCCGCTTATTGGCGTCTGTTAGACGGCCGGGGCGCTGCCGCGGACTTACAGATTGGTTATTAATATATCTAATCAGAATGTCTCTCACTGTTTTAGTGAAATCTTCCTTCAAACCCTAAAAGAAAAGACTAACCGGGATTAATTACACGCTACAAGATCGCCAATCTTTCAGCCAGGCTTCTGCCGGTACTTTGAGGAAGGTTCCCCGTGCTTTCGCACGGACCTAATTAAAGTTGTTGGATATAGTGCCCTCAGAGTCAATTATTTGATCACAGGCATATGATTGCAATGATTGTAGAAGGACCTATGCCTGTAGGACAGTCTTACTCGAGATGATAGTATGCTATCTGGTTTATCTTTATCATTGTGTACTGCTTTATGTGAGCTTATAGGTCGCTATTACACGTTGATAGAGCCCTTAGGATTCTTGCTTGACTGCCAGCAGTATGATGGTGATCATATACGTAGGAGCTGGGGTCTATAAGTGTTCATATCATAATATTGCAATATTATATTCCACATTCTTATGCATTTTACAAATAAACAGGTGCTTTTGACAAATGTCTGCTACATAGTTGCAAGTTATAGATTCTCGGGACAAAAACAGTGAAAAGATAAAAAAAACGATACAAAAGTGAGACTACGACCAACAAATGGAAGAATCTTGATCAAGCCTACAGTTTGAAGACTAAACGAAGATAAATGAACAAGTTCACAAAGCACAAAGGCAGCACAAGGTTCAAGACTACGACACGAAGCGACGGTAAAGGTCCACTACAATCATTTGTTAGTTGTATGTATGCCCTAGAGGCCAGTATTGTACAGATGATGTATATTATATTGGATTCTTGGACATATATAGAGAGAGGACTTTCTTGCTCGACATGATAGTATGCTATCTGGTTGCTCTTTATCTTAACATGTATACTTGTCTCTTTGTACTGTCTTATAGTTACATGTTGGTAAAGCCCTTAGGATGTGTACTTGACTACCTGGACTATGATGCGGATCATACTAGTGGGGGCATGGTAGTCCATAAGTACATCCTTCAAAGTCCCTAGTCGTGGGTGTATCGAGACAGGGCATCGATATACCAGAGTAGACTAGCGTATATGCTTCTCGACCTATGAGATGGGCGATGGATGATCCCATATCCAATGGTGTTTGACATCAGAGATGGTATACGGGTGCTCAGTGGAGACTGGGTACACTAGACGGACTCGCTGAGAACTCACAGATGGTATTATACCTCACGTCAGATGGCAGTTCTTTGGTGATACTTGTGCAGGTTAGTCTGTAGACCCGAGATCATCATAGAGTCTTTTGTGATTCCCACTCTGCTTTGATTTCTACCTTACCACGTCCATGAGGGCATGCAAAACGGTGTTTTTTGGGTACAGTCCCGAGTCACATGGAGGCAATGAGCGATAGGAGGGGTTTCGTCTCTCCCGGTATTGGGGGTTGATGTTGCGCTGTGCTTGATTGGCCGTAACAGGGAAGTCCCTGGCCAGGGATGATTTAGAGATTTACTGGTAAGTGTTACCAATAGTTTCTCAACCCGTTATGAGCCTCACATCGGCACGACTTATCGGTTATTGGGGTCTGACGTTTACCACCCCTAGACTTGATATGCGACATATCAGACGAGGAGACCGGACTATACGGGAAGTGTTACCGGCAGGCTTTTACAGGAGTTGGAGCGGGCTTGCTTGCTGATCTTCTGATCGCTCAATACCCGGGTAGCCGTTATGTCCAGCTAGTACCGCTGACGGCTTGTGGGTGCTTGTTGTGATCATCACCTACTGCCGGCGTATTGACGAGTCTTTAGAGTCCTACATAGAGGTTTTACTGGCTCAGGCAAAACGAAATAGGAGCATGTATGTGATATGTGCAGGAGCGAGAATAATGCGAGTATGTGATACCGTATTCTATTCTCACGACTTTTTGTATCGGTCGGTTATATATGATATAGCCGGGTTATCGAATCAACTATTGATTCGATAAGTCGATACGATGAATGTTGGTCGGTTATATGAGATATGACCGGATTATTAAGTCAAGTGTTGATTTAATAATTAAGTGTATAATTGTATATTAGATATACTAGTTTACATTTACTAACACTTGTTCACTTTAGGGTTTTTCTCACATTAGCACAACTTTAATGTATATGTGATATATATTAAAATTGTGTTTTCTTTTGATGTATCATGGTTGATGATACACTTAACATGGGTGTACAAGACATACACCATGCTATTTGTTATGTTGGGTTTTAACATTTAAAAGTAATTACAAAATTAGTGGTAAATTAGAAAATGCATGAAGCTTGTGGAAGCTTGTGGATGCATTGACTAAAGTCCACTAAATTTGTTTTTTTTTTTTGGGTTTTAACCTAACCTTAACACTTAGCAATGGTTATGGCTCTACAAGAGTTAATATATGATACTCACTCACCATGGTTAGCTCACACTTGGTCATTATCTCTTCTCATTTTATTTTCTTCATCTTCTTCTTCTTGCTTCAAAAAGAAAAAGAAAACTAGGGTTTGATCAAAACTGAGAAAGATTGTGAGAAACAAAATTCTAAAGAGAACCCACTTCCTATTTCTCCATTCTCTACTAGACTAGCACTTTAGTTTAGGGTGTTTACTTCACTAATTCTCTAGTTAGTGAAGTAGGAGCTTGAGTCGGAATTCCCTCGGCGTAGATCATCTTCGGCCTCGGAGACTTCAAGCAAGGTCGCATCCTTGGCGTCGTGAAGCCATGCAAGAGCCCGGGAGAACCTTGATCGCAGTGAAGGGACTTCAACAAGGAGAAAATGAAGTGAAGGACCGATCTATAAAGGTTGTATTTCTTGTTCCCTTTAGAGTAAAGTTGTTTACTTGCTTTTAGTTTTGCCTAATCTCTAGTTAACGATCTTGCTTAGGGTTGTTCGGCACATAAAAATTTAATTTTGGCATGGTCGATGCCTTGTAGAGCCTTGTTAGTGTGCCTAGTAACCCTACAGTGGTATCAGAGCTTAGCTAGAGCATTAGGCGATGTGTTAACGAAGTTAAAACTCCGAACGAACCCGAATACATCAAAATCAACCCTTCTCTGGACATTTTTTCAAATCTGTGATTTTTCTTAATTAAAAATACATAAAAAATTCAGCAGGGTTTTCTAAGCATTACTATGCAAAACGATCACCTGAACCGTACGGACGACCGCGGTTCCGCGGCAAATCCCTGCTTGTGCCGCGGCAGTACAGTGATAATAGGTTCTTCTGTTTGCACAGTAATGTTTAATTCTTCTGTTGGATTTTTATGGGTTTTTTAAATCTGACTCAAGTGTTGAGTATTCAGGGGTTCATTTTGTAATCATCGATTCGATCGGGGAATTTAATTTTGTTATGTTATTCCGGATAATTTAGTAAGTATTAAAATGTTCGAACGGATATTACTAACTCAATTTTTCCCGGCACGAAAAAGTTTCAAGTGTTGAATTTTTACCGAGTTTGAATCTTTCGGAAAAACGTGCATGTGATGTGATGGACCCTCTAGAAGACAACAAACCTTAACTCGATTATGTGACCGTCTTGAACTGTCCTTTGAACCTTAGGGTTTGGGGCAGTACGGCGTGCCACATGTGAGGCGTTGGCTTGATCCTTCTACGGCTGGACTGTTGCTACTGTGACGTATTATGGAATTTTTGAACTCCGCTCAAATGTTGAGCTATTTAGGAAATCTTGGGTGTTTGATGATCTGTTCAGAAAGTTTAATACAGTCTATTTATCTGGAATGTGATACAATATGTGGAATTCATACAGTTAGGCATGAAATGCGGAATATGTGATATTTCGGATTTACGATGTCTAAAGAGATTGTGGATTCCAAATGTTGTAGTTTTACATTTTTTTCTATGACCGTAAGTGTAATATGTGATATCACAGGTTTCGTTGCTATATGTCAACGACAATTGGGATGCGCATATTTACTTACGTTGATGACATGTGATGTTATGTGTTGCTGGATATGTTATATTGGATCGTCGCATTCTGAATAGCCGGGGGGGGGGGGTTTATGTGAGATGAGAGTTTTTATTTTCATTCATGTAAAATTAAATGTCTGTAATATTCTTTTATTGGGGCACTTCCGGGATGAGGTTGATGTCAACTTTTGTATATTATTTACTTTTCCGCACTAGGATAGACCCAAGGAGGAGAGCACAAGTAACCGGGTTCTAGAGTCCAGTGGGAGACCAACTCGAGGAGTCGAGTCCGGGTCTCCTAACTCTAGAATTGGTAGGGTTGCTTGCCGCTCTCGTAGGGGTCTAGGGATGTCGGTTTGGCTATTTATCGCGACCGTGGAATCCGTGTTTTATAGAGGCTCAAAATAAAACACGGACGTGCTAGTATATCCAATGTTTCATATGTATCTTCTGCTGTGATATCTGTGATGTGATCATTTGATGTGCTGTGATAAATACTGTATATAGTATATATGATATATTATATAGGCGTTACTTATGTTTTACACCCGCGCTAGCCCTGCCCCGCTCTGCCGTTAGTTACCTAACCTAACGGTGCACGAGGGGACATCGAGGCGAATGCGGATGGCATAAGTGTACGTCGTATTTATCTGTGATGTTTAGGTGACTTAAATGATGGGACTTCATTAATGTGATTAATGAAAGAAAAGAAACCTAAAAGATGTTGTAGAATCAAATTTTTTAAAAAGGGTAGCTACAGTTTTGCTTTGCATAGCGGTATATATGATATACCCTGCACCTTATTCGATGGGGAAAGAGCCGAGATCCCTTCACCGGGAGTGACCTCTTTAGCAAAACTGGCAGATGCTACAACACTCGGTTTGACTTTTGATTGCTTTTGGAGTTTTTCTTTGCATAGAGATATATATGATATATCTTGCACCTTATTCCATAAGGAAAGAGCCGAGATCCCTTCACTAGGAGTGACCTCTTTAGCAAAACTAATGAAAGCCTCAAAATCACTCCATTTCAAAATTTCACTCGATTCTACAACGATATCAAGTTCATTACACAATAGGTTTTCAGAAAAACCTGTCGTAGCCCTCCGTCATTTCAGATAAGTCCTACTTAGTATTCGTGCTACGTTTGTTGGCCTGCGTCAAGGCATAGTGTGCGGTAGCTAACTAGTATTTATCTGCTTATGCATATGATGCAGATTGGATTAGGGTAGTCGTGCGACTTTGTTGGCCTGCATCAAGGGTCGTACGGGTGGGTTTAATTCAATCAAGAAATGACGGGTTAAACTTGACTAGCGCACTATGGTTTGTTGGCCTGCGTCAAGGTCATGGGACGCTAGGGGCAAAATATTATCGGGAATTTCAAGTGTTGAAATTTGCAATGAGATTGCATACCTTCTATGAGATAGTTGGATCCCGATACTCACTGCGAGTAATAGTTACTCCTGGGAGAGTTCTACACAAGACAATTAGCCGATCAAGTAGGTGTTTAGAAAGGTGTCAACGGGGTTACGCCTCTGGGAAAACGAGGTTTACTTTAATTAGGTCCGTACGAAAGTACGGGGAACCTCCCTCAAAGTACCGACACTGGCCTGGCCGAAAGATTGGCGAAGTTGTAGGGTGTAATTAATCCCGGCTAGTCTTTCCTTTAAAGGTTTGAAGGAAGATTTGATAAAAACAGTGGGAGCCATCCTGATTAGATAAAATAATAACCAATCTGATCTTGCAAGAGCATACGTTAAACTGTTTTCTTCTTTCTCTCTCCAGGTAGAGACCATATCATACCTTAATCAAGATAATAATATGGATGTATTGACCGAACCCGCATGTTATACTATGCTGGGAAACTTTGGTTCCGTTCTTTCTTATAAGAGTTATAGGACTGAACAGTGTAAGTGCACGGCGGTGCCCCGGCCGTCAATCCGAGGCCAAAATGCGGAAACGATGATTTACTTTAACTTTTGAACCGGCACCACCGCGCACAAAAAATCCCGGATCGGGCCATTAATCTAGTCCTAGCAAACTATAGAACGGGGTAGAGAGATATACCGAGCGATCCGTGTCCTTCGGTCTTCTCGTTGTCTTCCGTATTTCCCGCGGAATCTCTGGTCTTCACCTCCTCGCCGGAAGGGCACCACGTCGCCGGCTTCTTTTACGGGCTCCCACCTCTGGACCGAGGCAACTCGGGCACGAAGTTGGCGAGTCGACGTGCCCAAGGTTGCTGTAGGTTAACTGTAGAATACTTTGTCTCTTGGGGTTTGTATGGAGTTGCCATTTTGGTGAAGGTAAAGGAATAGACTTTTTGAGATGAAGCTAAATGGATTTTGTGCAAACCAAAAGACCAAATTTCCCACTCCTAAAATTTGGGACAGCGCCATGAAGCTTGGCCGGCCCCTTCATGGTGAAGGGAAATAATAGAGTGGAGAGAAAAGAATGAGGGAGCCAATAATGCAAGGGAGAGCAAGAGAAAAGGCTATCATCCATGAGAGAGAAAATGTGATGATGACAAAACAATGATCACAAACAAGAACCTCACTCCATCAACCATCATCACTATACAAGTCAAGCCATGATGACTAAAAGAAAGTCAAATGGTGGTAGAATTATCATGATACAATAATATGCAGAGACCACCCTCCAAAATGCTTATTTGCACAAATGCAAATAAGCCCTCCTCCACCAATCTTCAGCCAATGAAAGATACAAAGAAATATGGCCGAAGCGGAAAACAAACTGGCAACATCAAAAACTGATTCCGTAATAAAATACAGGAAAACCCCGCTACTGTATATACATACCCGCATTTGTATTCCGACAGAATACAAATGCAATGAGACAAAATCTACACTCTACTATACCAGGATCCGGCTTAAACCAAAGCAGGCTAGTAATATCCGTCCAATCATGATCCGTGCAATACCGCACGTATCAGATCGAACCCTGCCATATCTCCATACGGCCTCTACAGCATTTCGCCCGAAACATGAGTAACTGTATGTGGGGGACTCTAAAGACTCGTCAATACTATGGCTGTGGATTTAACTACTAGCACGTCAGAGGTATTAGCTATACGTGACGGGCTACCAGCTATTGACCAAAAGGGACGTCGATGAGCGAACTCATCCTGACACCCTACTGAGCCTCTCAGTGACAATATCCGTACAGTCCGGTCCGTTCGTCTATGAGCATCGCATGGCGGGCCTAGGGGGTTGGTAAAAGTCAGACCCCCAAAAGCGGTACAAGTCATGTCGGAGTGTAGTCCAGAACACCCCGAGATACTACTGGAATACCTACCAATAAATCTCCTGCCTCAGCCGAGGGCTTTGTGTAATGGCTCTCCTAGACACAGCGCGACCTCACCCCCAATACCGGGAGAGACGAACCCCTGAAGATCCGCTCACTGCCTCCATGTGGCTCGGGACTGTACCCAACTAAAACCTGTTTGCACGTCTCCTTTGAGCGTGGTAGGGTAGTAATCAAAGTACAGTGGGAACTCACGCGAGACAAATGACGATCCTCACGTCGATGAACTAACCTGTACACATGTCACCAGGGAACTGCTATCTGACGTCAGGTATAAGACCAACTAGCATGTTCCCGGCGAGTCCTGTCCGGTGTACTCATAACCCAATGAGCACCTGTTAGTTATATGTATGCCCTAGAGGCCATTACTGTACATTGGAGGTATATTGTAGTGGATGCTGGGACATATATAGGGAGGACTTTCTTGCTCGACATGATAGTATGCTATCTGGTTGCTCTTTACCTTAACGTGTATACTGATTGTCTCTCTGTTACATGTTGGTAAAGACCTTAGGATGTGTACTTGACTACCTGGACTATGATGCAGATCATACTAGTGGGGACAGGTAGTCCACAAGTACATCCTTCAAAGTCCCTAGTCGTGGGTGTATCGAGACAGGGCATCGATATACCAGAGTAGACTAGCGTATACCTTCTCGATCCATACAGATGGACGATGGATGATCCCATATCCATTGGTGTTTGACATCAGAGATGATATACGGGTGCTCAGTAGAGACTGGGTACACTGGACGGACTCGCCGAGAACTCCCAGATGGTATTATACCTCACGTCAGATGGCAGTTCTCTGGTGACACTGGTACAGAGTAGTCTGTTGACCAGAGATCGTCATAGAGTCTTGTGTGGTTCCCACTGTGCTTTGATTTCCATCTTACCACGTCCAAGAGGGCGTGCAAAACGGTGGTTTTTGGGTACAGTCCCGAGTCACATGGAGGCAATGAGCGATAGGAGGGGATTCGTCTCTCCCGGTATAGGGAGTTGATGTTGCGCTGTGTTCGATTGGCTATAACAGGAAATCCCTGGCCAGGGTTGCTGAGATTTACTGGTAAGTGTTACCAGTAGTTTCTCGAATTGTTATAGACCTCATATCGACACGACTTATCGAGCTATTGGGGTCTGACGTTTACCACCCCTAGGCAAGATATGCGACATATCAGACGATCAGACCGGACTGTACGGTAGTGTTACTGGTTGGATTCACAGGAGTATGAGCGGGCTTGCTCGTCGATCTTCTGATCGCTCAATACCTGGGTGGCCGTTACGTTTAGCAGACCGCTTGCGGCTTGTGGGTGTTTGATATGATCATCATCTGCTGCCGGCGTATTGACGAGTCTTTAGAGTCCTACACAGAGGTTTCCTGGCTCAAGCGAAACGAAATAGGAGCGCATATGAGATATGTGCGGGACCGAGAATGATGCGTGTATGTGATACCGTATTTCATTCTCGTGATGTGACATTGATCGGTTATATGCGATATAGCCGGGTTATCGGATCAAGTGTTGATTCGATAAGTTGTTACTGATGATACCAGTCGGTTATGTGCGACATGACCGGATCATTGAATCAAGTGTTAATTTAGTCATTTAATGCATAATTATATATTTGATATATTACTTTGCATTAACTAGTATCGGTTCACTTTGAATGGATTTTCTCACTCGGGTGTGCGCATTCCATATGCGATATGATTTTGTGCACTTGATTGTATCATGTTTGATGATACATGCTTTTTGGTTAAGTGTAAAGTATCAAACTATAGTTAAGTGGATGATTAGGGTTTTTGATTTCCTTATTTATATATTAATCTTTTTCTTTTTGGAAAAAGAATAAGCAAATGAGAAAATGGTGGCAATTTTTGTTTTGTTCATGAAGTTTCATGAACATTTTGACTTTGTCACCATTTTTGTCTCATGCTTAACCTAACCATTCCACTAAACCATGATTGATTCTCTACACCTAACTATGGTTCAATTATGATAAGAATGAATTTCTTTTCTCATTTTTAAATTATTCTTATCATAATAACATTCTTCTTCTTCTTCTTCTTCAAGAAGAGAAACTAAGCTCCATCAATGGTGATTGTTGGAAATGAGTGAGAAATCCAATTCTAAAGTCTACCCACTTCCTATTTCTTCATCCTCTACCTCTTGCCAAGTAGTAGAGTGTGTTTCCTTCACAAGTTTTCAAGGCTTGGTGAAGGTGGAGCTTGATCTAGCGATGCCTCGACGTAGATCATCTTCGGCATGGACATCGACGACCTAGCTCGCTTATTCTCCGATGAAGTCGACGCTAGAGCCCGGATTCTTTTTGGACAGCGGAGAGGACTTCGTTGCGGAGCAATGGAGGTGGAGAACCGGATCTACAAAGGTTGTATTTCCGTATCTCTTAGTTAAGTGTTAACTAGTTTACTTTTCGCCTAGAATTCTAGCCAACGATCCGTAGTCTAGGGTTTCTCGGCACCGTAAAATTTCAAATTGGCATGGTTGATGCCTTGTGAGACCTCTTGAGAGTGCCTAGGAACCCTACAGCACCTGTATACATCTTAGGTGTACCAACTGACATCAGTGGCTTGTGAGACCGGCCACCACCCCTCGTCGGGGTCTCGACTGTATACATTAGTCTACTCTGGAGTATCGATGCCCTGTCTCGAAACTCCCACGACTAGGGCCCTTTTAAGGATGTGCTTATAGACTACCAGCTCCCATGTATATGATCGCCCTCATACTGCTGGCAGTCAAGCAAGAAACCTAGGGGCTCTATCAACATGTAATAGCGACCTGTCAGGTCACCTAAAACAATACACGATGATAAAGGTAAACCAGATAGCATACTATCATCTTGAGTAAGACTGTCCTACCGGAATAGGTCCTCCCTCAATCATTGCAATCACGTGCCTGTGATCCAATAATTGACTCTGAGGGCACTATCTCCAACAATCTCCCACTTGCACTCAAGGCTAATTATTGCGATGTCACATACTCACAGCCCGTGTGATACCGAACACCCAACTCCTCTACTAGTCGGTCTCAGAAAGCTCGTTTGCGAAACTAATGTGTTCGTGGAATAGTTTCAGTGAGTGGATCCGCTCTAATGTTTCTTTCTATGTCTCTCTTTATCTCAAGTTCGCAGAGAAACCTATCTCCCGAAATGAGCAATACCTGTCTTAGAGTATGTCTGGATATCTGATGGGACCTAGCTCATAAATGAACTCCAAATCCAAACTTCTTAGACTGTATCGTCAACTGAACTTAATCAGTCTCCTGCGTCATGCCTCCCTCAGTATCACCTTGGACCACCTGTCCAAAATACTGCCCCTCGTCAGAAGGAAAACTATAACTCTGATAATCTCTCTGTCATCCAGGTCACCTTGGAAGCCTGGAATGATAACTGTCTCCCGAATGAGGCTGTCGTTATCATATCCCTAGAACATCCACTTATGTTCTAAAACTGCTTCCGATTGTCTCTCCAGGATTGGATTAATGTCAACTTCTTGCATCTACTGCAAAAACAACATCTGGTGTGGTACTTGACATCTCATGATTGACTCAATTGCCTAAGAAAGTGATTTGCCAATCATGCACATCCCTCTCCACTTTAGTCTGTAAGACACCTTTAGAGAGGGTGACTCCATCACCTGCAGGTACACTACTGTGCCAGGAGTCGTCCATTCTAAAACACCTTCAGAATGCTGTCTAAGTACCCTGATTGGGAAACTACCCAAATCCAGATCTAAAACCATAGATCCAGTAACCAGAATGTCTTGATAATATATCCAAGTCCCATGTGGAGAAACCACCGTGTGACAACCAAAGTATAACCGATTGTAGTATAGGAATTTCACTTCCTACTCTGTGTGTGTTATCCAAATACCAGGACATCACACCCTACTACCTTCTTAACAGATCCATCCTCTATTCTGATGAAGTCAAACCTATGACTGTCACATTAGAAATAGATGATCTATCTCCGCTATATCTGCTTTTGTCTATAAATAGACATAAGCCACTTGTCCACCAATGCTTCCGCTGCTCCCACTGACTACGACAACCCTCTGGCAGAGTCATATACTCGTATGCTTCTAAAGCCAGTTCAGAACGACGCTATACTCATTCTCCTGCCGGGTCTCATAGTCTGGAACAACAGCAATGGCAAGTCTGGGTAAACAAGAACCTCCCTGTCACCGTCCTCGAGGCTACCGGAGTACCTCTCGGGTGCCTGAGGTTACCCACCGTATCTGCGGAGTGGCTAATGGAATGTCAAACCAGATTGAATCTTTAGGTTCTTATCAAATCTTCAGTAATCGTTTGCGGTTCTGGAATCACTTCCAGTTCTACCATACTCCCACTACTGTTTTCTGAAAAAATCCATTTTTATTAAAACTGTGGAGAGTCAAGAACAATATCACTATTGATCTTCTAGATGGTAGAATATCAACCCTCGTCATAGCCTGGGTCAACCCACAAACAGCCATTACAGAGACGTGCCTTGAGTTATCCAGAGTCTGGTTTTAAGCATAAGCCGGACAATTCCCCGTACCATAACATCGTTAAGATATGAACTGTTCTATATCCAATATAGAAACAGAGGCACTGATTTAATTGAACCAGATTCAAATCATGCAGCTGTCTCCAGTGCATGTCAACTAAATGGAAGGAGGCCGATCAGCGTTACTCAACTTAGGAATGTTTCCAATTATGAGTAACCTGAAAGAGAAGCAAGTTCTCTTAATCATTACTATCAACTGAATACCATACACAAGTATCTACATCTTCGATCACTTTGAAGAATCCCGATACTCGCAATACCTAGTTCTCTACTTTATTCATATACCTATAACTTCTCAAAATTCGGACCTTGTGTTTCTACGAAACACCTGTCTAAAAACTAGAGAAGTCATAAGTAAACCTGAATATAGTACGAGGACCAACCCCTCTGTCCTATTGGATACTGGACAACATACAATACTCTGTATAAGTCTCTTGAGTCTAATAACTCATTCCCTGTGTGTCGCAGTTTGAAAACTGTACTTTTGGTTAAGAAGAATTACATCGCTGTTTAATGCTCCTTACCTAACCATCAACTGATATAGGTAAATGTCATAGACATAATTTCAAAAAGGTATATCTCACTCTATAAAAATAGTCGTACAGATATATCAATTTGAAATTGGTGCATAACAGCGGATATTCAAAACCAAATATTTGCCATCCGGCAAACAACCCAGGTGACTTCCTCAAATATCACCGATTACAACGAATCCCGATGTAATGAGGACGATCACCCAATTCCCAATAACTTACTCCCACTCATCATCTGTAAAACCATACAGATGTGAAAATCATACTTGGTAAATACATACCCTGGAGCAAGTATCTAATTGGGAAATCAGTTTTCTTTTAAAAGTACACAGTGAAACTGAAACATTGAAATGTTTCGATGGGGTATTCTGGTATTCCTAGTAATGCCTCTTCCATTATCAGATTCACAATTGTAACCGTATATTTCTATACCATCTCTTCACATCCCTTCATATGTCTTTAGTCATTACCTTCTGTACACCCCTTTAGGCCAAATGGTTTTCTTTCTTCCCTACCGTTCGGCACCAGCCTATGGTTTGGAAGAAGACTATCCAATAAGCATAATGGGTGTACTGTCCTAATCCTAGGAGCACTCGCAACGCGAGAGAAGGTGAGGATAAAAGACACCTGAATAAACCTTATTCATATTTCTCCTGAACCAGAATCCATCCCCGAACTGGAACAAGTTTCTTTCGAGTTCGTATATAACCATACGATGGAGTATCCAATAAACTGTGGATCTTCGTAGTGATACGGAGTGTCCTAGAGAAATACAAAGGTGAAGTGGGAGTGGAAATGAAATACCTGGTTTGGTCGTGAATATCAGTCGCAATTTACTGTACCCTCTTACTAATCCCTTGATATGTCTTTACTTAATACCTTCTGCACACCGTCGTTATGCTAATTGGTTTTCTTCATTCCCTACCGTTCGGCACCACCCTAAGATTTGGAAGAAGACTATCCAATTTGCGTAATAGGTGTACTATCTCCTAAACCAAGGAGTACTCGCAACCTGAGAGAAGGTAAAAGGAAAAGACAACTGAATAGCCCTATTCGTTTTCTCCAGAACCGGAAACCATCCTCGAATAAATTCCTTCGAGTTCGTATATAACCATACGATGGTTTTATCCAATGGAAGTGGACGTTCGTAGTAATACGAGGTGTCCTGGAGAAAAGGGTAAAGTACGAGTGGCAATGAGGTTTGCAACTCTGACAATCCAAAAGCCAGTGTTTAAGAAGGTTCGGTTAGTTTTGGTCACTGAGTCATAGTCTTAGGGTCGGGTCATGGTTGCTGCCAGAGAGAGAGAGAAAAGAAACACTCAGCGTGCACTCTAACCTAGATCAGAATGGTTACCAATTTATCTAATCAGGAAACCTCCCACTGTAACGTCAAATTCTTCCCCAAACCTGAAAGAAGAATTAGTCAGGATCACCCGAGGAGTAAACCAACTCATCAGTGGGAATCAGGATCCAACTATCATCGCATGATAACGTGACGGACTTCGCTCACGTTATCACACTCTAGAAGGTATGCGCATATCTGCCAAGTTTCAGTTTCTTTAGAAACTCCCGATGTGATTTTTGCCCCATGCTCTTATGACCTTGACGAAGGCCAACAAATCATAAGTCACATGTCAAGTTCTACCCGTCATTCTCCAGGTTAATTTGAACCCACCCGTACATACCCTTGACTTTGGCCAAAATAGTAGTACGACTGTCCCAAACCAACGCATCTATCTATGCTGCAGAAAAGCAACAAGCAGCTACCATACACTATGCCTTGACGAAGGCCAACAAACATAGCATAAATACTACTTGCTTCCCGTCTGAACCGACGGAGGGCTACGAATGGTTTCTGGCGAAAAACCTTTAACGTAATGAACTTGATATCGTTGAAGGAACTAGATAGCTTTTATGAAAATATAGTGATGAAAACCTTTGCTAAAGAGGTCACTCCCGGTGAAGGGATCTCGGCTCTTTCCTCGTAGAATGAGGTGCAGGATATTCCAACTGAATACCACGATGCAAAGCAAAAGTAAACGACTATAGTGAAGTTATTAATGAGGTGCAGGATATTCCAACTGAATACCACGATGCAAAGCAAAAGTAAACGACTATAGTGAAGTTATTGCCTTGACGCAAACTTCTGTCCAAGGGGTCACTCCCGGTGAAGGGATCTCGGCCCTTGCCTCGTCGACTGAGGTGCTGGATATTCATAACCGAATACCACTGTGCAAAACAAAAGAGAACGCCCTTGCAATAACAGCTTTTTGAAAAATTGTTCCAACATCATCAGAATAGGTTTGTTTAACTTGCATTGATCCGAATCAATGCAGTCCCATCAATTGATCACACCAATAAAGAACGAAAATAATGACGTGCGTATATGCCATCCGCATTCGCCACTGGGTCCCGTCATTACACGTTAGGTTAGTTAACTAACGACAGAGCGGGGACTGGACTAGCGCGGATGCAAAACATATACAACATCTACTAGTATATATATAATATATAATTTTCGCTCAAGGCGTGATAAAATGCAACATCACAGAAATGTACAGTATCACAGAACAATACAGATATCTGGGATCCCCGGGTTTCACAGAGCCGCTATTGAAACCCGACGTTCCCCTGGCCGTCTGGATAGCCTGTGCAATGAAATCCTAGACCCCTACGGGCGCGGCAAGTTAACCGCCAAAACCTGAAGCGAGGAAGCCCCTTTCAGCAACGTGAATGGACCACCCAGCACTTCACGGAATCCGGTAACTTGGGCATCCCTCCTGGGTCAACCTGTACCCCCTACGAGTGCGGCGAATAGCCCGCCAATTCTAGAGTGAAGCCCCCTCCTTCTCAACGCCATGAGATGCGGGCTCGTTGCCCTCTAGAATCCGGCTATCCGTGCACCCCACCTTGGGGTAATCCTAGTACAGAAAGTAAAATATACATACAACGGGTACATCGACCTCACCCCAGTCGTGCCCCAAAAGAATAATATACAAACAGGCAGTGACGACAGTCCATATGTCGGACGCTCGCCCCGCAATATCAAATGTACATAATATAACAAAAACTGTACTAACATTGCATCCAGGCTATCCCCCATGATCAATCCGCAATATCACAGCACAACACAGAACATCAACGTGAATGTCACGTTCGCAGATCCGTCTAACCGGGCTATAGCAGTTAGACAGGATTTACCGATCAAGTGACATTCACGGTCGCAGATATAATGTAAATACTGTGAACTAATGTGTTTAAAATTTTCGATCGATTAAATTTATCGAAGTGGGCCCCAAGCACTATTGTAGCACTCACAGAAATTCTGGGCCCAAAAAGAATATCCCAAGAACCCTATTTTCAACCCAGAAGCCCACTGGAAAAAATTGGTGAACTGAAGCTTAATTCCTGCGGTGGAACCGCGGCCAAAGTGGGGTTATGGCCGCGGTTCTGCGGCCCTATTGAAGGATCAGGTCACCAAATTTTTACAGTGATCTTACAAAACCCTGCACATCATTCTGCAACACTTTAAAAAAATTTCTGAGCCAAAACAAAATCGACAGAGAACAGATGTACATGAAAATGCGGTTTTGGGATTTTTGTTCGATCGGAAATGTAAACACGTTAGACCAAGCTAGACTAGGTTAATGGCGTGGCTCTGATACCAGTGTAAGTGCACGGCGGCGTCCCGGCCGTCAATCCGAGGCTAAAATGCGGAAACGATGATTTACATCAACTTTTGAACCGGCACTACCGCGCACAAAAAATCCCGGATCGGGCCATTAATCTAGTTCTAGCAAACTAAAGAACGAGGTAGAGAGATATACCGAGCGATCCGTGTCCTTCGGTCTTCTCGTTGTCGTCCCGATCTCCCGCGGAATCTCCGGTCTTCACCTCCTCGCCGGAAGGGCACCACGTCGCCGTCTTCTTTTACGGGCTCCCACCTCTGGACCGAGGCAACTCGGGCACAAAGTTGGCTAGCCGACGTGCCGAAGGTTGCTGTAGGTTAACTGTAGAATAATTGCCTCTTGGGGTTTGTATGGAGTTTCCATTTTGGTGAAGGTAGAGGAATAGACTTTTTGAGATGAAGCTAAATGGATTTTGTGCAAACCAAAAGACCAAATTTCCCACTCCCAAAATTTGGGACAGCTCCATGAAGCTTGGCCGGCCCCTTCATGGTGAAGGGAAATAATAGAGTGGAGAGAAAAGAATGAGGGAGCCACAATAATGCAAGGGAGAGCAAGAGAAAAGGCTATCATCCATGAGAGAGAAAATGTGATGATGACAAAATAATGATCACAAACAAGAACCTCACTCCATCAACCATCATCACTACACAAGTCAAGCCATGATGACTAAAAGAAAGTCAAATAATGGTAGAATTATCATGATACAATAATATGCAAAGACCACCCTCCAAAATGCTTATTTGCATAAATGCAAATAAGCCCTCCTCCACCAATCTTCAGCCAATGAAAGATACAAAGAAATATGGCCGAAACGGAAAACAAACTGGCAACTCCAAAAACTGATCCCGTAATAAATTACAAGAAAACCCCGCTACTGGATATACATACCCGCATTTGTATTCCGACCGAATACAAATGCAATGAGATAAAATCTACATTGTACTATACTAGGATCCGGCTTAAACCAAAGCCGGCTAGTAATATCCGTCCAATCATGATCCGTTCAATACCATACGTATCTGATCGAATCCTGCCATATCTCCATACGGCCTCTACAGCGTTTCGCCCGAAACTTGAGTAACTGTATGTGGGGGACTCTAAAGACTCGTCAATACTATGACTGTGGATTTAACCACTAGCACGTCAGAGGTATTAGCCATACGTGACGGGCTACCAGCTATTGACCAAAAGGGACGTCGATGAGCGAACTCATCCTGACACCCTACTGAGCCTGTCAGTGACAATATCTGTATAGTCCGGTCCGTTCGTCTATGAGCATCGCATGGCGGGCCTAGGGGGTTGGTAAAAGTCAGACCCTAAAAGCGGTACAAGTCGTGTCGGAGTGTAGCCCAGAACACCCTGAAATACTACTGGAATACCTACCGGTAATTCTCCTGCCTCGGCCGAGGGCTTTTTGTAATGGCTCTCCTAGACACAGCGCGACCTCACCCCCAATACTGGGAGAGACGAACCCCTGAAGATCCGCTCACTGCCTCTATGTGGCTCGGGACTGTACCCAACTAAAACCTGTATGCACGTCTCCTTTGAGCGTGGTAGGGTAGTAATCAAAGTACAGTGGGAACTCACACGAGACAAATGACGATCCTCAGGTCGATGAACTAACCTGTACACATGTCACCAGGGAACTGCTATCTGACGTTAGGTATAAGACCAACTAGCATGTTCCCGGCAAGTCCTGTCCGGTGTACTCATAACCCAATGAGCACCTGTATACATCTTAGGTGAACCGACTGACACCAGTGGCTTGTGAGACTGGCCACCGCCCCTCGTCGGGGTCTCAACTGTATACACTAGTCTACTCTGGAGTATCGATGCCCTGTCTCGAAACTCCCACGACTAGGGACCTTTTAACGATGTGCTTATAGACTACCAGCTCCCACGTATATGATCGCCCTCATACTGCTGGCAGTCAAGCAAGAATCCTAGGGGCTCTATCAACGTGTAATAGCGACCTGTCAGGTCACCTAAAGCAATACACGACGATAAAGGTAAACCAGATAGCATACTATCATCTTGAGTAAGACTGTCCTACCGGAATAGGTCCTCCCTCAATCATTGCAATCACGTGCCTGTGATCCAATAATTGACTCTGAGGGCACTATCTCTAACAAACAGGATATAGGGGAATACCAGGATTCCCATGCCACCCGAATGAAGAAAATACATGTTGATACATTTTCGTCGGGTGTGTTCGTTTCTGAGAACTGTTTCTCCATTTGCTCTACGTCCTGGGTATTAGATACCGGGTCAGGATCCCATATATGTAATCAGTTACATGGGCTTAGGAAAGGTAGGGAACTTGGAGAAGGTGATAAAGACATAAGGGTTGGAAATGGTGCAATTGTTGCAGCTAAAACCGTTGGGGAATATCACCTTGTATTGCCAACTGGTAATACATTGATTCTGAACGAATACTATTTCATGCCGAACCTGATATGCAACATTATATCGGTTTCTTTGTTGAGTAAAGAGGGATATAATTTTGTATTACAGGATAATGTTATGAACATTTTCCTAAACCAAAAGTTGGTTGGATCAGGCACGTTGTGCAATGGCATTTATGTTCTAAATCAATCAACAGTTCTGAGCATAACAAACACACACAAGAGGAAGAGTTCAGAACTGAACGAATCCTTCTTGTGGCATTGTAGACTAGGTCACATCAATACGACACGGCTAGCTAAGTTGCATAAGGATGGATATTTAAATCCATTTGAATTTTCATCTTATGACACATGCCAGTCATGTCTCAAAGTCAAGATGATCAAAACTCCGTTTACGGGACACGGAGAAAGAGTTATGGAACTCTTGGGACTAGTACATAGTGATGTATGCGGCCCTATGTCCATACATGCCAGGAATGGTTCTGCGTACTTCATTACATTCACTGACGATCTCTCTAGATTCGGATATGTGTTCTTGATGAAACACAAATCAGAAGCTTTTGAGAAATTTAGATAATATAAACAAGATGTCGAGAACCAAACCGGGAAAAGTATTAAAATCCTTCGATCTGATCGAGGAGGTGAATACTTGAGCAATGAATTCCTGGACTTCCTAAAAGAGAATGGGATTCTCTCTCAGCTGACTCCTCCATATACACCACAGCACAACGGTGTATTGAAATCGAGGAACCGCACCCTATTAGATATGGTGCGCTCTATGATGAGCACAGCTGAGTTACCTATTTCCTTCTGGGGGTATGTACTGGAAACAGCTGCAGACCTATTGAATATGGTTCCCACCAAATCTGTGCCAACCACTCCATATGAGATATGGAAAGAAAAGAGACCGTGTCTTAATTATATTAAGATATGGGGTTGTCCGGCCTATGTAAAAATGCAAAATCCGGACAAACTCACGGCAAGGTCCATTCTGTGTAAATTTATTGGATATCCCAAACATTCGCGCGGGTATATCTTCTACCAAACCGAGGAACAAAAAGTGTTTGTTTCTCGACATGCCACCTTTTTAGAAAAGGAATTTCTTGAAAAAGAGATTAGTGGCATGGAGGTAGAACTGGAAGAGGTTCCAGCAATACAGACTACGACAGAAGATTTGGTTGAACCAGAGGATTCAGTAGTTCCCAATGAACTTCAGCCTCTCCGCCGATCTAGTAGGGTTCCTCACCCACCTGAGAGATACTATGATTTCCTCGTAGATGGTGGGAGCGAGGATTGCATCATGGTTGATGATGACCTAACTAGCTTCGAGCAGGCCATCACGAGTGGAGACTCAGTGAAATGGCTGGATGCCATGCGGTCCGAGATGGAATCCATGTACACCAACAAGGTATGGACTTTGGAAGATGCTCCTGAAAGGATAAAACCCATTGGGAGCAAATGGATCTTCAAGAAAAAACTTGGTGTAGATGGGAAAGTGGAGACTTTCAAAGCTAGACTCGTTACAAAGGGTTTTCGTCAAAGAACAGGTGTGGACTATGACGAAACCTTTTCTCTAGTGGCTATGCTTAAATCCATCCAGATCATGCTTGCCATCGCTGCATATCATGACTACGAAATCTGGCAAATGGATGTTAAGACCGCCTTTCTAAACGGTGATTTAGAAGAGTGCGTGTACATGACTCAGCCAGAGGGCTTCATAGATAGTGGGAGCAGCGGGAAGGTGTGCAAGCTACTTAAATCCATTTATGGATTAAAGCAAGCATCGCGGAGTTGGAACATCTGCTTTGACATCGTTATCAAAGAGTTTGATTTCGTCAAAAACATAGATGAACCTTGTATCTACAAGAAGGTGGCAGAGAGTAAGGTTGTCTTCCTCGTATTGTACGTGGACGACATACTCTTGATAGGAAATGACATTCCTATGCTGCAATCGGTCAAGCTCTTCTTATCACAAAGATTCTCAATGAAAGATCTTGGTGATGCCTCCTGGATATTGGGAATAAGGATCTATAGAGATAGATCTAAAAGGATATTGGGATTGTCCCAGTCCAGGTACATTGACACCATACTAAAGAGGTTTAGTATGGAAGAGTCCAAACGTGAGTTTTTACCCACGATCTCAGGGCTCACTCTCTCCAAAGAGATGTCTCCCAAGACTGAATTGGAGAGAGCGCGCATGCAAGGGATACCCTATGGTTCGGCTGTAGGCTCTATCATGTACGCGATGCTATGTACCAGACCCGATGTAGCATACTCACTAAGTTTAGTGAGTAGGTATCAAGCTGATCCTGGAGAGAGTCACTGGACAGCTGTGAAGAGCATTCTCAAGTACTTACGAAGGACTAAAAAGATGCTCTTGGTGTATGGTAACGGAGAACTCCAAGTGGAGTCCTTTACCGATTCGAGCTTCCAGAGTGATAAGGACGACTCTAAGTCGTAGTCGGGATTTTTCTTTACCCTTTACGGAGTGGCGGTTAGCTGGAAGAGTTCCAAGCAGGAAACCGTGGCAGACTCGACGATGGAGGCTGAATACATCGCTGCCAACGATGCTGCCAAAGAGGCTGTCTGGATCAAGAAGTTCATTTCTGAACTTGGAGTGGTTCCATCCATTGAACATCCAATACCTTTGTATTGCGATAACAATGGAGCGGTGGCTTTGGCCAAGGAACCCAGGTCCCATCAAAGATCCAGGCATATTCTGAGGCGGTATCACCTGATCCGGGAGATAGTTGATCGCCGGGAGATCGAGGTCAGGAAGGTTGACACGAAGAACAACACAGCGGATCCACTCACGAAGGCCATTCCCCAGATACAGTTTGAGAGACTCTTCGGGATGCTCGGTATGCGATACTATAACAGCTGGCCCTAGTGCAAGTGGGAGATTGTTAGTTGTATGTATACCCTAGAGGCCAGTATTATACAGATGATGTATATTATATTGGATGCTTGGACATATATAGAGAGGACTTTCTTGCTCGACATGATAGTATGCTATCTGGTTGCTCTTTATCTTAACATGTATACTTGTCTCTTTGTACTGTCTTATAGTTACATGTTGGTAAAGCCCTTAGGATGTGTACTTGACTACCTAGACTATGATGCAGATCATATTAGTGGGGGCATGGTAGTCCATAAGTACATCCTTCAAAGTCCCTAGTCGTGGGTGTATCGAGACAGGGCATCGATATACCAGAGTAGACTAGCGTATACGCTTCTCGACCCATGAGATGGGCGATGGATGATCCCATATCCATTGGTGTTTGACATCAGAGATGGTTTACGGGTGCTCAGTGGAGACTGGGTACACTGGACGGACTCGCCGAGAACTCCCAGATGGTATTATACCTCACGTCAGATGGCAGTTCTCTGGTGACACTTGTGCAGGTTAGTCTGTAGACTCGAGATCGTCATAGAGCCTTGTGTGATTCCTACTGTGCTTTGATTTCCACCTTACCACGTCCATGAGGGCATGCAAAACGGTGGTTTTGGGGTACAGTCCCAAGTCACATGGAGGTAATGAGCGATAGGAGGGGTTTCGTCTCTCCCGGTATTGGGGGTTGATGTTGTGCTGTGCTCGATTGGCCGTAACAGGGAAGTCCCTGACCAGGGCTGATTTAAAGATTTACTGGTAAGTGTTACCAGTAGTTTCTTGACCCGTTATGAGCCTCACATCGGCACGACTTATCGGTTATTGGGGTCTGACGTTTACCACCCCTAGACTTGATATGCGACATATCAGACGAGGAGACCGGACTGTACGGGAAGTGTTACCGGCAGGCTTTTACAGGAGTTGGAGCGGGCTTGCTTGCTGATCTTCTGATCACTTAATACCCGGGTAGCCATTACGTCCAGCTAGTACCGCTGATGGCTTGTGGGTGCTTGATGTGATCATCACCTACTGCCGGCGTATTGACGAGTCTTTAGAGTCCTACATAGAGGTTTTACTGGCTCAGGCAAAATGAAATAGGAGCACGTATGTGATATGTGCAGGACTGAGAATAATGCGTGTATGTGATACCGTATTATATTCTCGCGCCTTTTTGTATCGGTCAGTTGTATATGATATAGCCAGGTTATCGAATCAAGTATTGATTCGATAAGTCGATACGATGAATGTTAGTCGGTTATATGAGATATGACCGGATTATTAAGTCAAGTGTTAATTTAATAATTAAGTGTATAATTGTATATTAGATATACTAGTTTACATTTACTAACACTTGTTCAGTTTAGGGTTTTTCTCACATGAGCACAACTTTAATGTATATGTGATATATATTAAAATTGTGTTTTCTTTTGATGTATCATGGTTGATGATACACTTGACATGGGTGTACAAGACATACACCATGCCATTTGTTATGTTGGGTTTTAACATTTAAAAGTAATTACAAAATTAGTGGTAAATTAGAAAATGCATGAAGCTTATGGAAGCTTGTGGATGCATTGACTAAAGTCCACTAAATTTTTTTTTACTTTGGGTTTTAACCTAACCTTAACACTTAGCTTTGGTTATGGCTCTACAAGAGTTAATATATAGTACTCACTCACCATGGTTAGCTCACACTTGATCATTATCTCTTCTCATTTTATTTTCTTCATTTTCTTCTTCTTGCTTCAATAAGAAAAAGAAAACTAGGGTTTGATCAAAAGTGAGAAAGATTGTGAGAAATAAAATTCTAAAGAGAACCCACTTCCTATTTCTCCATCCTCTACTAGACTAGCACTTTAGTTTAGGGTGTTTACTTTACTAATTCTTTAGTTAGTGAAGTAGGAGCTTGAGTCGGAATTCCCTCGACGTAGATCATCTTCGGCCTCGGAGACTTCAAGCAAGGTCGCATCCTTCGCGTCGTGAAGCCATGCAAGAGCCCGGGAGAACCTTGATCGCAGCGAAGGGACTTCAACAAGGAGCAAATGAAGTGAAGGACCGATCTACAAAGGTTGTATTTCGTGTTCCCTTTAGAGTAAAGTTGTTTACCTGCTTTTAGTTTCGCCTAATCTCTAGTTAACGATCTTTCTTAGGGTTGTTCGGCACATAAAAATTTAATTTTGGCATGGTCGATGCCTTGTAGAGCCTTGTTAGTGTGCCTAGTAACCCTACATCATTCACTGTGGAGATCTGGAAGAAATATAGAAGCCAATCCGAGAAAACAACTAAAGAAAATACAAGGAAAAATGGAACAGAAGAATCCCAGGAAATTTCAGCCCAAAAGCCCATTACTTAGATGCGGAACTGCGGCCAAACCATGCTCTTGGCCGAGGATCCGCGGCCGTGTGTCGCGCGCGCGTGGCGCGTGAGTGGTGACGTCAGCAAGGCAGTGCGTTGACTAGTCTTCTGTAGGGTATAAATGTAATTGCAGATGTGCGTCGACTATAACCCTAGGGTTTTCTACGAATCTATAAATAGAAGCCCTAAAACCTTTTTTAGGTCGTGCCTCTTCTTTTGCCTCATTGTAAATCTCAAATTCAGATCTATAAATTTCTGTAAAGAATGAAGAGTGCATCAAATTAGAGTAAGTTTTCAATTCTTGCCCTAGTTAATTTTATTATCTGCCCTAGTATAATTTTCTATTCTTGCCCTAGTTTAGATTTAATTCTCTGCCCTAGTTAATTAATTTAGAAATGTTTTTCAATTCCCTAATGAGCGAGTAGTCTCCTCGCTTGTTAAGGTTAGCTTTGGGGAAGGCTTGAGAGATGAAGATCTCTCACCCCTTTCTTGCCCATCACACGTTTTTATAGGACTCCATGCATACATGCACACACCGCTCCCTACGCCACCCTATCCCACGAGGTAGCAGTGATACCGTAGTATAAACGACCGGTTGCTTATGTTTTCCATGGAGGTTAGGGTAAGGATTAAGAAAGGAAGGACAAGAACCTAGAGGAAGAAACGTCGTTTCTTCCCGATGGAACTAATCCACTTTATTAATTGTTACCATAACACCTAAAAGAGATCTAAATTAGGGCATTGAAAGCGGTGAGGAAATCTTCAATTTCCAAACTTAACCTAAACCAAACCTTAGCAAGATTTTAGTTTAGATCAATTTCGTTTTTAGATTTAATCAATCCGACAACAATCGGAATTAACTCGTTAGAACGATTAGAGAATACACAAAATCTCTGTGGACCGACCCATACTCACCGGCTAGCTACCAAGCGACGCCGTTCTTGATTGCGGTTATAAACAATTCTTTGATAAATCAAATGGCGCCGTTGCTGGGGATGGCGTGTCATTTTCTTTTTGTAATTTCAGGTTAATATAAATTGAAAAATCATAAAAACTGAAAAATTTAAAAATATAAAAATTTTATCATCTTTTATTGTTTGAAGGGTATTTTTGTTAGAATTTTGCAGGACCGAAGAACAAATTCATATCTGGAAAAATCCAGAGATCGAAACAGAAAACAGCAGATCTGAACAACAGAGGAAAATCACAACAGAGAAACAGAAGAAGTTGGGAGACTTGAATCGACATTTGTACCGCGTTTTCGCCTCGTTGACCAGGCTTTGACCGCGCATCCGCGGTCAGGAGGTGTAAGTCTATATCACGCACCCCACGAACTTGCGGGGAGGCGGAATATATGAAAAACGATTATGAAAGCTTCATAACACGGACTTGAGCGCATGAATCGTATCTAAACCATTGCTAACTATCTACTAGAGGTTTAACTACTCGGATTCGAAGTTATACCTCATGTTACATGTCCTTCGGGTCTTCATCGCTGTCCTCCACTCCTCGTAGGCTCCTTGGAACATCGGCACCTCAACGGCCTCCTCGAGTCAAAGACGATCCACACGAAAGCTCCTTCTCCAAGCTTGATCTCTAAACTTGAGATAACTAGGTTGCTCAAAGTGCTAATCTAAGCTACCTAGGGGATATAGAGTGAGGTTATGGATGTATTAGTCTAGCTAACTCTTGATCTCAACACATGAGAGGTTAGGGTTAGGGTTTGAAGAATGAGAGAGAGCTTGAGGAGAGAGAAGGTGAAGATGATAATGATATGAGATAATGATCTATCATAATATATATGAAGCATTATTTATTTATCCAAAAATGAAATAATAGAATTAACAACCATGCTTCATAAATATCTATGAGTGATTCATCTCCATGAGTCATTAAGCATTTATGATGCATTAATGACATGGATGAATCACACAAATGAGTCACTAATCTCATTTAATGCAATGCCATCTTACCCCCCAAGTCACCACTCTTTTAGAAGCTTCCCGACAAATTACGAGAACGCCCCTCCAATTCATGAAAACACGGAAAAACTTTAGACTGTATAAATCCAGTAACCCGATACTAGAATCTGGCTTAAACCAAAGCCGGCTAGTAAAAACTGTCCAAAAAGTCGTACGTGCGTAAACACACGTATGCGTCCGAACTCTTGTCGTAAAACCATACGACCTCTATATCGTTTCGCCTGGAGCAGGGAAACTCTCTGTGTGGGACTCTAAAGATTCGACACTACGCTGGCAGTGGGTTTAACCACAGACCGCAAGCGGCACTAGCTGTACGTAACGGTCCCCAGGTAGATGTCGATAAGAAGGCCGATGAGGAAACTCATCCGAACTCCCACTGAGCCTGATGTGACAATCTCCATACAGTCCGGTCTTTTCATCTAAGACTATCGCATATTAAGCCTAAGGGGCGGCAAGCGTCAGTCTCCTAATAGCTGTATAAGTCGTGTCGGAGTGAAGCCCATTACACCCTGAGAAGCTACTGGAACCTACCAGTATATCTCGCTTGCCCTGGCTAGGTACTTTACGTAATGGCTCTCTGACACAGCGCGATATCATCTCCCAATACTGGGATAGACGAATCCTGTCTAACCGCTACTACCTCCAAGTGCTCGGGACTGCACCCAACTGCTACCTGTTTGGATGACTCCTTTGAGCCGTGGTAGGGTAGCAATCTAAGAACAGTGGGACACATCCGAGCCGAAGTAGCAGTGTCAAGTCTACGGACTATGCTGTACTCATGTCACCTGGGAACAGTTAACTGACAACGGGTATAATACCATCTAACAGTTCCCCTGCGAGTCATGTCCGGTGTACCCGTAACCTAATGAGCACCTATATACTATCTCCAGTACGACGTACTGATGGCTATGAGACAGACCATCTTCCTAACTGGGATGAGAAGCGTACATACTAGTCTGCTCTGGAGTATCGATGCCCTGTCTCGATAATCCTACGACTAAGGGCCTGTATAGGATTTTGCTTATAGACTACCCAGCCCCCACTAGTGTGTCTGCCATCACAACGCAGGTAATCAAGCAAAGAACTTATGGGCTCTACTAATATGTATAAGTGATATGTTACAAGAAACATATGCACATATTAAAGTAGAGACAAACCAAGTAGCATACTACCATTTTTAGCAAGACTGTATATACAACTGTGAATATCCCAAGCTTCCATTAAGTAATATACAATCTAGTATGATACAATAATGGCCCCTCGGGCATATACACTAACAATCTCCCACTTGCACGAGGGCCATGAGCTGGCATATCGTAGACCTATCATCTCGAATAGCCTCTCGAACTGCGTCTGAGGAAGGGCCTTTGTGAATGGATCAGCAATGTTATTCTCTGTCTCTACTCTTTTCACCTCGATCTCCCGGCGATCTACGATCTCCCTGATCAGGTGGTACCGCCTTAAGATGTGTCTGGATTTCTGATGGGACCTGGGTTCCTTCGCTAAAGCTATAGCGCCGTTGTTGTCACAATACAGAGGTATTGGATCAACACTGGTAGGAACCACTTGAAGTTCTGTGAGGAACTTCTTCATCCAGACAGCTTCTTTTGCGGCATCGCAAGCAGCTATGTACTCTGCTTCCATCGTTGAGTCAGCAACGGTCTTCTGCTTGGAACTCTTCCAGCAGACCGCCCCTCCATTGAGGGTAAAGACATAACCCGAATAGACTTGGAGTCATTTTTGTCACTCTGGAAGCTAGAGTCAGCAAAGCCTCAATCTGGAGGTCTTTTCCGCCGTACACTAAGAACATATCTTTAGTCCTCCTCAGATACTTGAGAATGTTCTTTACTGCTATCCAGTGATTCTCCCCTGGGTTTTCTTGATACCGGCTTACTACGCTCAATGCGTATGCTACATCTGGTCTGGTACATAACATCGCATACATTATAGAGCCTACCGCTGAAGTGTAGGGTATAATCGACATGCGATCCCTTTCCAAATCAGTCTTGGGAGACATATCTTTGGAGAGGGTGATTCCATGACAAGCCGGTAGGTTACCGTGCTTAGAATCTTCCATACTGAATCTTTTCAATATGGTGTCTATGTACCTAGACTGCGAAAGTCCCAACATCCTTTTTGATCTATCACGATAGATCCGGATCCCCAGAATGTAGGTGGCATCACCCACGTCTTTCATGGAGAATTTATGTGACAAGAATCTTTTGACCGACTGTAACATAGGAATATCATTTCCTATTAGGAGAATGTCATCCACATACAAGACGAGGAATACTACAGCTCTCCCTACAATTTTACTGTATATGCATGGTTCATCTGGATTTTTGATAAAGTCAAATTCTTTGACAGCATCATCAAAACAGATGTTCCAACTCCGCGATGCCTGCTTTAGTCCATAAATGGACTTAAGCAGCTTGCATACTTTACCGCTGCTCCCACTCTGAATGAATCCCTCTAGCTGATCCATATAGACACTTTCTTCCAAATTTCCATTTAGAAAAGCCGCCTTTACGTCCATCTGCCAAATCTCATAATCGTGGAAGGCAGCAATAGCAAGAAGGACCCTAATGGATTTTAGCATAGCTACTGGAGAAAAGGTTTCGTCATAGTCCAAACCAGGTCTTTGACGAAAACCCTTTGCAACAAGTCTAGCTTTATAGGTTTCAATCTGTCCATCTACACCAATCTTCTTTCTGAAGATCCATTTGTATCCTACGGGTTTTACGCCATCTGGAGCAACGTCCAAAGTCCATACTTTGTTAGTGTACATGGACTCCATTTCGGTCCGCATTGCGTCCAGTCATCTTACTGAGTCACCGCTCTGAATGGCTTGTTGGAAGCTAGTAGGCTCATCATAGTCAATAGTGCAATCCTCTCTATCCCCGTCTATGAGAAAACCGTAGTATCTCTCGGGCGGATGAGATTGCCTACTACTCCTGCGGAGCGGCGTCGGGATGTCCTGTTCTCCTAAACCTTCTTGTTCTACCAAGGTTTCAGTAATAGCTTGTGGTTCTGGAATTTCTTCCAGTTCTATTGCGCTCCCACTCTTCTGATTTTCTAAAAATTCAGCTTCTAAGAAGTGGGCATAACGAGAAACAAAAACCTTTTGTTCCTTTGCGTAATAGAAACAATATCCCATGGAGTTCTTTGGATATCCCACAAACTTGCACTGTACTGAGCGTGCCTCGAGCTTGTCCGCATGCTGCCTTTTTACAAAAGATGGACATCCCCATGCCTTCAAGTATTGAAGACAGGGTTTCTTCCCACTCCATATCTGATATGGTGTGGTAGGCACAGTTTTGGTTGGAACCTTGTTCAAAAGATATGCAGCTGATTCTAGTGCATAACCCCAGAAAGATCGCGGTAACTCAGCTTTACTCATCATGGAACGAACCATATCCAATAGGGTTCGATTCCTCCTTTCTGATACACCGTTGTGTTGTGGTGTGTATGGAGGAGTAAGATGAGAGAGGATTCCATTCTCTTTTAAGTAACCCAGGAACTCGACACTTAAGTATTCACCACCTCGATCAGATCTCAGTGTCTTGATACTCTTGCCTGTTTGTTTTTCCACTTCATTCTTGTATTCCAAGAATTTCTTAAAGGCCTCGGATTTATGCTTCATCAAGAAGATATGTCCATACCTAGAGAAATCATCCGTAAAAGTAATGAAGTAGGAATAACCACCTCGCGCATGTGTAGACATTGGACCACACACGTCACTGTGTATGAGTCCTAAGAGCTCGCTTGCTCTTTCTCCGTGTCCAGTGAACGGAGTCTTTGTCATCTTTCCCAGGAGACAAGATTCACAAGTGGCATAAGACTGATACTCGAACGGATCCAAGTATCCCTCTCTATGTAACTTTGTTAATCTTCTCTCATTGATGTGACCCAGTCTACAATGCCATAAGAAAGCCTGATTTGTTTCCGGAGACTTTCTTTTAAGTGTGTTCTGGACACTGAAAATTTGAACTTGATTTAATACGTATATTCCGTTTTCTAATGTAACTGACCCAATCAAATCTTGATTTAGGTGGATGTGAACCACATCTCTTGTAAAAGTAAAATCATATCCTTCCTTAGAAAGTAAGGGTACAGATATGATATTACAGGTCGTACCTGGTACATAAAAACAGTTACGCAGAATCAATATTTTCCCAGTTGTCAGTCCAAGATGATATTCCCCTATGGATTCAGCGTTCATGCTCATTCCGTTAGCAACTGTGAGGGTCATATCACCAATCCTGATAACCCTATGGTTTCTCAGAGCCTGTAATGAATTACAGATGTGAGTTCCTGATCCGGTATCCAATACCCAGGAAGTAGGGTTAACTGACATACAGTTCTCTATCATAAACACACCCGAAGTCGAAGCCACAACATGCTTCGTATCCTGGCTACTGGCTTCTAAACCCCTGCAATCATTCTGCCAATGCCCAATCCCATAACAATAGGAATGTCCCTTAATAGGGTGGTCCAGCTTGTCATAGGCAATAGACATCTGGACAGAATTTTGCCAGTCATATAAGTCAGATTCAGTCAAATTATTATCTAGATGTAACCTATGTGTGGTCACAAGGTCGCTGCAATTAAGAGAGAGAGAAGAAAACATTTTAGCATGATGCTGTTGCAAGTTTAGATTGGTTTTAAGTTTATCTAAACAGGATGGCTCCCACTGTTTCTCGAATCCCTCCTCAAACCAAAAAGGAAGAACTAGCCAGGACTATTCTCACCGTACAATACTTGCTTAACCGTTCAGCCAGGTCAGTGTCGATACTTCGAGGGAGGTTTTCCAACGCTTTCGCGAAATTCCTTAATTAAAGAACCTCTTTTATCTGGGGGCGTAACCCCGCTGACACCTTTCTCGGCACCTACTTGGTTTATAGCATTGATCGTTAAATGACGAATCTCCTGATAAGTCGTATATACTCACAGTAGGATCGGGATCCAAAATATCATCGTATGATAATGTTGAAGGAATCCTACCAACATTCATTAAACTCCAAAATGGTATGCATCTCTCTGCAAATTTTAGTTTCCTTAGAAATTCCCGATATGGATTTTTGCCCCATGCTCTTATGACCTTGACGAAAGCCAACAAATCATAAGTCACATGTCAAGTTCTGCCCATCATTATCTTTGTTAATTTGAACCCACTCGTACATACCCTTGACGAAAGCCAACAAGGTAATACGACTGTCCCAAACCAACAAATCTATCTATGCAACAAATGAATACCCCAGCAGCTACCAAACACTATGCCTTGACGAAAGCCAACAAACATAGCTTGAATACTACTGACCATCCATAAGAAATGACGGAGGGCTACGAATGGTTTTTGCAAAACCGTGAACATAGTGAACTTGATATAATCGAAGGAACCTGATACTTTTCAAAAGGAGTGGTTAAAGCTCCGTAATTAAAAATTCTGATCTTTTTTTTTAAAATAACCGAGTGGTTTCTTTTAAATTTGTTCCAACGATTTAACTTTGGTTTATTTTCTTTGCATTATAATAATGCGTCCCATCATTTATCCTATCATTGCAGAAAACAACGAAAATACCATGTCCTCTTATGACATCCGCATTCGCCACTGGGTCCCGTCATCACCCGTTAGGTTACTTAACTAACGACAGAGCGGGGGCTGGGCTAGCGCGGGTGTAAAACATAAGTGACATCTAATAGCTATCATATATAGATATTATACATTCGTCAGACTCAATAATAAGCATTCCATATCACAGATGAACTTTATTGGATTTATTAGCAATCCGCATTTGCTTTGAGCCTGCAATAAAAGACGGATTACACAGTTGTGATGAATAGTCATTACCCCACCCTAGACCCCTACGGGTACGGCAAACTCCCGCCAAGTACCCGAAGTGAAGCGGTCTCCCTCAACAAAGTGAGTAGGCCACTAAACACATCAAAGTACCCGGTAGTTTGTGTACCCCGCCTTGGGTCTATCCTAGGAGCAAAAACAGTAAAAAGAAATAATACAACGGTGGCTACAACTGCAACCTGGAGGTGCCCCGCAAAAGAATATTACATCATATTACCTTTACATCGAATGAATGAATATTAAACCCATCTCAAATCCCGGCTAATCATCACAACAGTCTAATACAGTTTATATACATAAACAGTAAACATTTCAGAAATGTGCAACCCCCTGCCAACCGACATACTAGCAGTTAGGGGAGGTTTACGAACATATTAAACATTACAGATAAAAACCCAATTAGCAAATATCTTAGAACATCGATCGAATACCATATTCCGTGTCTACCCCAAAGCAAACCTGCATTGAAGTAACCTGGGCAGAAACAGAATATACTAGAAAACAAAACACCAAAAATCATGAATAACTGAGCAAATCCGAGTCAACTCAGAATTGACTCGGCGGCGGATCCGCGAACAAAAGCACCATTTGGCCGCGGATCAGCGGTCGTAAAGTGGAATTGAGTGCTCGTATTTTCTCAGTATTCTTATATTTCCCTGCTGTGAATTTTAAGGTATGTCAAATCTTTTTTCAGATACTTTTAAAATTAACAGAAACTAGGGATTTCCGGGGTTTCGTTTTCGTGTTTTCCGTCGATCGATCTTTTAACTAGTTGCTAACAAGCTAGTAATGGTTTAGTTGGCTCTGATACCACTGTAAGTCCATGTCACGTACCCCACGAACTTGCGGGGAGGCGGAATATAAGAAAAACGATTATGAAAGCTTCGTAACACGGACTTGAGCGCATGAATCGTATCTAAACCATTGCTAACTAACTACTAGAGGTTTAACTACTCGGATTCGAAGTTATACCTCACGTTACATGTCCTTCGGGTCTTCATCGCTGTCCTCCACTCCTCGTAGGCTCCTTGGAACATCGGCACCTCAACGGCCTCCTCGAGTCAAAGACGATCCACCCGAAAGCTCCTTCTCCAAGCTTGATCTCTAAACTTGAGATAACTAGGTTGCTCAAAGTGCTAATCAAAGCTACCAAGGGGATATAAAGTGAGATTATGGATGTATTAGTCTAGCTAACCCTTGATATCAACACATGAGAGGTTAGGGTTAGGGTTTGAAGAATGAGAGAGAGCTTGAGGAGAGAGAAGGTGAAGATGATAATGATATGAGATAATGATCTATCATAATATATATGAAGCATTATTTATTTATCCAAAAATGAAATAATAGAATTAATATAACATTTTGAAAATCGTGTCGGTGAAATTTCGAAAAAATCGGTAAAATAAGGGGGTTTTCTGTAAAAAATAAAAAGACAAATATCTTATTATAAAAATTAAATATACATATTCTAGCTATGTAATTGCTATTATTTGGTGTTTATTGAGCCGCTGGTGAAATTTCAAATTTTCTGAAAAAAATATTATTTTATTATTATTTTAAGCCGTCACTAATACATTTAATTAGGGAAAATTACAAATTGGAATGAGTTGAAACAAATTTTGTGCAACATAAAACATTAAATAAAATTTTATCATGTGGTTTTTGGAACGAAATCATTTGCCAAAACGGTTTAGAAATTATTGAAGAAAAAAGGCTTTTTTTTAGCGTAAATGGATGTTTGGGGTATTGTATTTATCATTTTTCATCACCCCACACCCGTACCCACACCCACACACCCCCATTCACTTCTCCCCTTGGCTAAATTCAGCAGCCCCCATCTTTTTCCCCACTTGAATTTCAAAGGAAAAGAAATGAAAGAAAAGAAAAGAAAATGGAGAAATGAGGTGGACCTTTGACCTTGAATTGACTTTGACTTCTTCCCCACTTTCTCTACCTCCCTCTCTCTCCTCTCCCACTCCAATTCAGCTGACCCCCATCCCTCCTACAGCAGCAACAGCCCCCCCATTTCCCTTCTCTTTTCTCTTCAAACTTCATCAAAAATTGCCTCAAATCCATCAAAAAAAATCCCAAAACCCAAATCCGACTCCTACCCATTTTAGCTTAGCCCGTATAGCATGGATCCTTGTGAAAAGAGAGCATTTTGGAGGGCCATGGATGCTTGTGGATCTTCAAATGTTTTTGGGTATAATTCTAAAACATTTTTACTTAATTTGTTACTAATTTCTTAAAGCTAATTTAATTAAGTGTTAATTTGGTTTATGTGAGTTTAATTGCATGATTAAAGATTTCAAGTTAGGGTTTGTTGTGGAAATGAGTTGTGTTTGATTGTGTATGGTTTAGTGAGGTGGATTAACATATTTAGTTTTGTAGAAAACTAATCTAGTTGTTAATTACAAGTTGTTACTTGAAAAATGTCCAAATTAAGCTTTTTGTTGCAAACTAGTTTTTTGATTTAATTCGAAATATGAGATTAAAAATATGGTTAGGGTTTTTATCATATTATTAACTTTATTAAGTGTAGTTTAACACTTTAGTTCATGGAAATCCAACCTAAATTGTAGTTTGTGCATTTTTGCTATGAAATTGTTAAAAGGGGTATTTTGTAAACTAGAATATTAGGCTTTTTGGAATTTAATGAGATTAAATTCCGGAAATTGTTTCTATGACTTATTTAAGATATTTAATAAGTATATTGGCCGCTACATTCATTTAAACATCATGTTTTGTACAAAAACGACGAATTGTACTTGCTAGATTTTCGGAAAAATGACTTTTTAAGTGAAATTGGGGTTTTTGTGAGTTTTAACCTAGTTTATATTAAAATTAGTGTTCCTGAATGTGAAAATGAGTGTGATTGGATTTTTCTCGATGGTTTGACGTTTGTACATCGACATCGAGGGTTGGTTTGACTATTCTTGCATGCGTAGGCGATAGGTTTGGACCTATGCGTGATACGCGTGCCGATTTGATTTTCGTATGCTGTTTCGATTTCGAATTTAGTTTTAATGCGATATGATGCGTTATGATATGTAGGTACCCCCATGTGGACTTCGAGACTACAAGCAAGCGTGTGGCGACGTCGGCACCGGCTAGCGAGGACCTGGTGAGTAGATTTATATCTACGGGGAGAAGTCGGGTGGATGGCGTATAGCACCCCCGCAGTCCGTGGTGGTGTATACGGATGCGTATACACACCAACAATTATTATATGTTATTAGGATTAATAACGATGCTTAGGATGGATATTGGTGTGTTGGATTACTTTAGTGTTGCGAACCCTAGGGTAGTGTTGCACTACACATACACACATACATACTTGCATACATTCCTATTGATATGTGCTCATGGGATTCTTTATAGTTATGGGTTCATATGGGTATGGGAATATGTGTTCACATACGGATTTGAGGATGATACTTGGGATTGAGATGAGTCGATGAGATTTGATTTGAGGCCGTGAGATCGGTGATATAGCAGGGTTCGTATTTGAGATACGACATGACGTTGTAGCGGGTCCTTGACGTAGTGTGTCACACACGTCCATGCATACGTAGGCGGTATCATTATGGTACTAGACGTAGATCAGTACCCCATGTTAGTTATATGTATGCCCTAGAGGCCATTACTGTACATTGGATGTATATTGTAGTGGATGCTGGGACATATATAGGTAGGACATTCTTGCTCGACATGATAGTACGCTATCTGGTTGCTCTTTTTATCTTAACATGTATATTTTCGTCTCTCTGTTACTTGTTGATAAAGCCCTTAGGATGTGTACTCGACTTCCAGGACTATGATGCAAATCATGTTGGAGATAGTGCCCTCAGAGTCATCTATTAGGTCACAGGTACGTGATTGTAATGATTGATGGAGGACCTATCCCGGTAGGACAGTCTTACTCGAGATGATAGTATGCTATCTGGTTTACCTTTATCATCGTGTACTGTTTTAAGTGACCTGACACGTCGCTATTACACGTTGATAGAGCCCCTAGGATTCTTGCTTGACCACCAGCAGTATGAGGGCGATCATATAAGTGGGAGCTGGAGGTCTATAAGCATATCCTTAAAAGGTCCCTAGTCGTGAGAGTTTCGAGACAGGGCATCGATTCTCCATAGTAGACTAGTGTATACAGTCGAGACCCCGACGAGGGGCGGTGGCCGATCTCACAAGCCACTGGTGTCAGTTGGATCACCTAAGATGTATACAGGTGCTTATTGGGTTATGAGTACACCGGACAGGACTCGCCGGGAACATGCTAGTTGGTCATATACCAGACGTCAGATGGCAGTTCCCTGGTGACATGTGTGCAGGTTAGTTCATCGACCTGGGGATCGTCATTTGTCTAGTGTGAGTTCCCACTGTACTTTGATTACTACCCTACCACGGCTCAAAGGAGTCGTGCAAACAGGTTTTAGTTGGGTACAGTCCCGAGCCACATGGAGGCAGTGAGCGTATCTTCAGGGGTTCGTCTCTCCCGGTATTGGGGGTGAGGTCGTGCTGTGTCTAGGAGAGCCATTACACGAAGCCCTCGGCCGAGGCAAGGAGATTTACTGGTAGGTATTCCAGTAGTATCTCAGGGTGTTCTGGGCTACACTCCGACACGACTTGTACCGCTTTTGGGGGTCTGACTTTTACAAACCCCCTAGGCCCGCCATGCGATGCTCATAGACGAACGGACCGGACTGTACGGATATTGTCACTGACAGGCTCAGTAGGGTTGTCAGGCTGAGTTCGCTCACAGACATCCCTTTTAGTCAGTACCTGGTAGCCCGTTACGTATTGGCTTATACCTCTGACGTGCTAGTGGTTAAATCCACAACCAAGGTGTTGACGAGTCTTTAGAGTCCCCCACATTCAGTTACTCAGCTTTCGGGCGAAAGGTTGTAGAGGCCGTATGGAGATATGGCAAGGTCCGATCAGATACGTGCGGTATTGCACGGATCAGGATCGGACAGTTTGTACTATAGGCCGTATTGGTATATGGCAGGGTTCGATCAGATACGTGCGGTATTGCACGGATCAGGATCGAACGGATATTACTAGCCGGCTTTGGTTTAAGCCGGATCCTAGTATAGTACAGTGTAGATTTTGTCTCATTGCATTTGTATTTCGGTCGGAATACAAATGCGGGTGTGTATGCACAGTATCGGGGTTTTCCTGTAATTTATTACGGGATCAGTTTTCTGGAGTTGCCAGTTTGCTTTCCGTTTCGGCCAATTTCCTTTGTATCGTTCATTGGCCGAAGTTTGGTGGAGGAGGGCTTATTTGCATTGTTGCAAATAAGTATTTGTGGAAGGGGGTCTTTGCATATCCTTGTATCATGATGGTGCACCATTCTTTTGACCTTGACTTCTTCTATCATGATTGCTTGACTTTGTGAGCAATCATGGTTGTAGTAGGTGGGTTTTTGGAGTATGGGTTTGATTTTGTGATCATTGCTTTTCATGATAGCCTTCTCTCTCTCTCTCTCTCTTGCATTATGAGGATGGTTCTCTCATTCTTTGCAACACTCTCCACTCTCTCATTTTTCCTACATGCATGGCCGGCCAAAGCCTAAGGGGGCTGTCCCATTTTATTGAGAGGGGAATTTTGTTCTTCTAGCTTTGCAAAATTCCCACAAGTTCCATCTCCAAACTCCATAGTTCATCCCTCCACCAAAAGGCAATTCCTACAACCCCAAATGAGACTTCTTCACTACACATTCTACAGCGAATCTTGGGCACGTCGAGTAGCCGGCTTCGTGCCCGAGTTGCCTCGGCATTGAGGTGGGAGCCCGTAAAAGAAGTAGGCGATGTGGTGCACTTCCGGCGACGAGGAGGAGACGGGACATTCCGCAGGAGATTGGGACGACGACGAGAAGACCGGAGGACTTGGATCGTCGGTATATCTCTTTCCCATCTTATAGTTAGCTAGGACTAATTAATGGTTCGATCCGGGTATTAGTGCGCGGCGGTTTGCCAGTTCAAGAAAAATTTAAGTTTATCACCGCTTCCGCATTTGGCCGTCGGATTGACGGCCGGGGCGCCGCCGTGCACTTACAGTGGTATCAGAGCCTCACCATTAACTTAGTCTAGCTTTTTCTAATGTGTTTGCATTTCCGATCGATCAAAAAGTTCCAAAACCGCATCCTTGCTAGCATCAGTTTCTGTTGAAATTTTTTGGTCTCGAAATTTTTTTCAGATTGTAAAATATTGATGTACTGGAAAATCTAAGAGCTCTGTAAAAATTCGATGAAGTGATTCCACTGTGGGAGCGCGGAACCGCCGCACAAACCCCCTTTTCGCCGCTGTTCCGCCGCGCACTGTGGAGATCACTGCACCAAATTTCTACAGTGTCTTTGTGGGCTTAAAATTGGGGTTTTGGAACATTAATATTGGGCCCAGAATTTCTTGATGTGCTACAGTAGTACTTGGGGGCCCACTTGTTAAAATTTGATTGATCGGATATTTTAAACACATTATTTCACAGTATTTACATTATATCTGCGACCGTGAATGTCACTCGATCGGTAAATCCGGTCTAACTGCTATAGCCCGGTTAGACGGATTTGCGAACGTGACTTTCACGTTGATGTTATGTTTTTGCTGTGATGTTGCGGATCGGTCGTGGGGGATAGCCTGGATGCAATGCTAGTACAGTTCTGTTGTATTATGTACATTTGATATTGCGGGGCGAGCGTCCGACATGTGGACTGCCGTCACTGCCTGATTGTATTATTATTTTGGGGCACGACCTGGTTGCGGTCGATGTACCCGGTGTATGTATATTTTACTTTCTGTACTAGGATTGCCCCGCGGAGGGGTGCACGGATAGCCGGATTCTGGAGGGCAACAAGCCCGCATCTCATGGCATTGGGACGGAGCGGGCTTCACTCTAGGATTGGCGGGCTATTCGCCGCACTCGTAGGGGGTACAGGTTGACCCAGGAGGGGTGCCCAAGTTACCGGATTCCGTGAAGTGCTGGGTGGTCCATTCAAGGTGCTGAAGGGGGCTGCCTCGCTTCAGGTTTTGGCGGGTGACTTGCCGCGCCCGTAGGGGTCTAGGTTTTCATTGCGCAGGCTATCCACACGACCAGGGGAACGTCGGGTTTCAGCGGCTCTGTGAAACCCGGGGATCCCAGATATCTGTATTGTTTCTGTGATGCTGTACATTTTCTGTGATGTTGCATTTTATTCATGCCTTGAGCGAATATAATATATTGGTATATATATTAGTAGATGTTGTATACGTTTTACATCCGCGCTAGTCCAGTCCCCGCTCTGTCGTTAGTTAGCTAACCTAACGGGTAATGACGGGACCCAGTGGCGAATGCGGATGGCATATACGTACATCAGTATATTTTCGTTCTTTTTGGTGTGATCAATTGATGGGACTGCATTGATTTGGATCAATGCAAGTTAAAAACAAACCTAATCTGATGTTGTTGGAACACTTTTCAAAAAGCTGTTATTGCAAGGACGTTCACTTTTGTTTTGCATCGTGATATTCAGTTGGAATATCCTGCTCCTCAGTCGACGAGGCAAGGGCCGAGATCCCTTCACCGGGAGTGACCCCTTGGACAATAAGTTAGCGTCAAGGCATTAACTTCACTATAGCCGATTACTTTTGCTTTGTACCGTGGTATTCAGTTGGAATATCCTGCACCCCATTCTACGGGGAAAGAGCCGAGATCCCTTCACCGGGAGTGACCTCTTTAGCGAAGGTTTTCGTCACTATATTTTCAAAAAGCTATCCGTTCCTTCAACGATATCTAGTTCATTACGTTAAAGGTTTTCGCCAGAAACCATTCGTAGCCCTCCATCGTTTCATATGGATAGTCAATAGTATTCAAGCTGTGTTTGTTGGCCAAAGTCAAGGCACAGTGTTTGGTAGCTGTTGGTTATTCATATGCAGCATAGATAGATGCGTTGGTTTGGAACAGTCGTATAGCCTTATTGGCCAAAGTCAAGGGCTTGTGCGGGTGGATTCGAATCAACCTGGAGAATGACGGGTAGAACTTGACATGTGACTTATGATTTGTTGGCCAAATTCAAGGTCATAAGAGCATGGGGCAGAAATCACATCGGGAGTTTCAAAAGAACTGAAACTTGCCAGATATGCGCATACCTTCTGGAGTGTGATGATGTGAGCGGATTCCGTCACGTTATCATGCGATGAGAGTTGGATCCCGATTCCCACTGATGAGTTAGTTTACTCCTCGGGTGACCCCGACTAATTCTTCTTTCAGGTTTGGAGGAGAATTTGAGGTACAGTGGGAGGATTCCAGATTAGATAAATTGGTAACCATTCTGATCTAGGTTAGAGTGCACGCTGAGTGTTTCTTTTCTCTCTCTCTTTGGCAGCGACCATTGACCCGACCCTAAGACTATGACTCAGCGACCAAGTTAACCGAACCTTCTTAAACACTGGCTTTTGGATTGTCAGAGTTGCGAACCTCATTGCCACTCCTACTTTTACCCTTTTCTCCAGGACACCCCGTATTACTACGAACGTCCAATTCCATTGGACAAAACCATCGTATGGTCAGATACGAAATCGAAGGAATTTATTCGAGGATGGTTTCAGGTTCTGGAGGAAACGGATATGACTATTCAGTTGTCTTTTCCTTTTACCCTCTCTCAGGTTACGAGTACTCCTTGGTTTAGGGGTAGTACACCTATTATGCAAATTGGATAGTCTTCTTCCAAACCATAGGCAGGTGCCGACCGGTAGGGAATGAAGAAAACCAATTAGCCTAACGATGGTGTACAGAAGGTATTAAGTTCAGACAAAGCAAGGGATTAGTAAGAGGGCAAAGTAAATTGCAACAGATATTCACGACCAAACCAAATATTTCGTTACCACTCCCACATCACCTTTGTATTTCTCCAGGACACTCCGTATCACTACGAAGATCCACAGTTTATTTGGATACTCCATCGTATGGTTATATACGAACCGAATGGAACTTGTTCCAGTTCGGGGATGGATTCTGGTCCAGGAGAAATAGGAATAAGGTATATTCGGTTGTCTTTTATCTTCACCCTCTCTCATTGCGAGTGTTCCTAGGATTGGGACAGTACACCCATTATGCTTATTGGATAGTCTTCTTCCAAACCATAGGCTGGTGCCGAACGGTAGGGAAGGAAGAAAACCATTTGGCCTAAAGGGGTGTACAGAAGGTAAAGACTAAAGACATATGAAGGGATTTGGAGAGGCGGCAAAGAATTATACGGTTACAGTCGTGAATCTGGAAGAAGCATTACTAGGAATACCGGGATACCCCATCGAAACATTTCAATGTTTCAGTTTCACTGTGTAATGTTAAAGGAAAACTGATTTCCCGATTAGATACTTACTCCAGGTATGTATTTACCAGGTATGATTCTCACATCTGTATGGTTTTACAGATGATGAGTGGGAGTAAGTTATTGGGAATTAGGTGATCATCCTCATTATATCGGGATTCGTTGTAATTGGTGATATTTGAGGAAGTCACCTGGGTTGGTTGCCGGTTGGCAAATATTTGGTTTTGAATATCCGCGGTTATGCACCAATTTCAAATTGATATATCTGTACGTCTATTTTCATAGAGTGAGATATACCTTTCTGAAATTATGTCTACAACATTTACCTATATCAATGGTTAGGTAGGGAGCATTAAACAGCGGTGTAATTCTTCTTAACCATAAGTACAGTTTTCAACCTACGACACACAGTGAATGAGTTATTAGACTCAAGGGACTTATACAGAGTATTGTATGTTGTCCAGGGTCCATCAGGACAGAGGGGTTGGTCCTCGTACTATATTCGGTTTACTTATGACTTCTCTAGTTTTTAGACAATTGTTTCGTGGAAACACAGGGTCCGAATTTGGAGAAGTTATAGGTATTTGAATAGAGTAGAGAACCAGGTGTAGCAAGTATCGGGATTCTTCAAAGTGATCGAAGATGTAGATACTTGTATATGGTATTCAGTTGATAGTAATGATTAAGAGAAATTGCTTCTCTTTCAGGTTACTCATAATTGGAAGCATTCCTATGTTGAGTAACGCTGATCCGCCTCCTTCCATTTAGTTGACATGCACTGGAGACAGTTGCATGATTTGGATCTGGTTCAATTAAATCAGTGCCTCTGGTCCTATATGGGATATAGAACAGTTCGTATCTTAACGATGTTAAGGTACGGGGAGTTGTCCGGTTTATGATTAAAACCAGACACTAGACAACTCAAGGCACGTTTCTGTAATGGCTGTTTGTGGGTTGACCCAGGCTATGACGATGGTTGACTTTCTACCATCTGGATGAACAATAGCAATATTGTTCTAGACTCGCCACAGTTTTAATAAAAATGGATTTTTTCAGAAAACAGTAGTGGGAGTATGGTAGAACTAGAAGTGATTCCAGAACCACAAACGATTACTGAAGATTTGATAAGGAACCTAAAGATTCAATCTGGATTGACATTCCATTGGCCACTCCGCAGATAAGGTGGGTAACTTCAGGCACCCGAGAGGTACTACGGTAGCCTCAAGGACGGTGACAGGGAAGTTTCTTGTTTACCCACAATTACCATTGCTGTTGTTCCAGGGTGCGAGACCCGGCGGGAGGATGAGTATAGCGTCGTTCTAAACTAGTTTTAGAAGTGTACGTGTATATGACTCTGCCAGAGGGTTGTCGTAGTCAGTGGGAGCAGCGGAAGCATTGGTGGAAAGGTAGCTTATGTCTATTTATAGACTAAAGCAGATATAGCGGAGAAAGGTCATCTATTTCTGACGTGACAGTCATAGGTTTGACTTCATCAGAATAGGGGATGGGTCTGTTGAGAAGGTAGTAGGCTGTGATGTCCTGGTATTTGGATGACATACACAGAGTAGGAAGTGATACTCCTATACTATAATCGGTTATACTTTGGTCGTCACACAGTAGTTTCTCCATATGGGACTTGGACATTATATCAGACAAACTGGTTACTAGATCTATGGTTTTAGATCTAGATTTGGGTGGTTTCCCAATCAGGGTACTTAGACAGCATTCTAAGAGTATTTAGAATGGACGACTCCTGGCACGGTAGTATACCTGCAGAAGATGGAGTCACCCTCTCCAAAGGTGTCTTACAGACTAAAGGGGAGAGGGACGTGCATGATTGACAGATCACTTGCTTAGGCAATTGAGTCAATCATGAGATGTCAAGTACCACACCAGATGTTGTTCTTGCACTAGATGCAATAAGCTGACATTAATCCAATCCTGGAGAAACGGTCGGAAAGCAGTTTTAGAACATAAGTGGATGTTCTAAGGATATGATAACGACAGCCTCATTCGGGAAACAGTTATCATTCCAGGCTTCCAAGGTGACATGGACGACAAGGAGGTTGTCAGAGCTATAGTTTTCCTTCTGATGAGGGGCAGTATTTTGGACAGGTGGTCCAAGGCAATACTGAGGGTGGCATGGCGCAGGATACTGATTAAGTTCAGTTGACGATAACAGTCTAAGAAGTTTGGATTTGGAGTTCATTTTTGAGCTATGTCCCATCAGACATCCAGACACATTCTAAGACAGGTATTGCTCATTTCGGGAGATGGGGTTTCTCCGCGAACTTGAGATATAGAGAGACATGGAAAGAGACAACAAAGCGGATCCACTCACTGAGGCTATTCCTCGAACGCAATAGTTTCGCAAACGAGCTTTGTGAGACTGACTAGTAGAGGAGTTGGGTGATCGGTATCACACGGGCTGTGAGTTTGCGACATCGCAATAATTAGCCTTGAGTGCAAGTGGGAGATTGTTGGAGATAGTGCCCTCAGAGTCAATTATTAGGTCACAGGTACGTGATTGTAATGATTGATGGAGGACCTATCCCGGTAGGACAGTCTTACTCGAGATGATAGTATGCTATCTGGTTTACCTTTATCATCGTGTACTGTTTTAAGTGACCTGACACGTCGCTATTACACGTTGATAGAGCCCCTAGGATTCTTGCTTGACCACCAGCAGTATGAGGGCGATCATATAAGTGGGAGCTGGGGGTCTATAAGCATATCCTTAAAAGGTCCCTAGTCGTGAGAGTTTCGAGACAGGGCATCGATTCTCCATAGTAGACTAGTGTATACAGTCGAGACCCCGACGAGGGGAGGTGGCCGGTCTCACAAGCCACTGGTGTCAATTGGATCACCTAAGATGTATACAGGTGCTCATTGGGTTATGAGTACACCGGACAGGACTCGCCGGGAACATGCTAGTTGGTCATATACCAGACGTCAGATGGCAGTTCCCTGGTGACATGTGTGCAGGTTAGTTCATCGACCTGGGGATCGTCATTTGTCTCGTGTGAGTTCCCACTGTACTTTGATTACTACCCTACCACGGCTCAAAGGAGTCGTGCAAACAGGTTTTAGTTGGGTACAGTCCCGAGCCACATGGAGGCAGTGAGCGTATCTTCAGGGGTTCGTCTCTCCCGGTATTGGGGGTGAGGTCGTGCTGTGTCTAGGAGAGCCATTACACGAAGCCCTCGGCCGAGGCAAGGAGATTTACTGGTAGGTATTCCAGTAGTATCTCAGGGTGTTCTGGGCTACACTCCGACACGACTTGTACCGCTTTTGGGGGTCTGACTTTTACCAACCCCCTAGGCCCGCCATGCGATGTTCATAGACGAACGGACCGGACTGTACGGATATTGTCACTGACAGGCTCAGTAGGGTTGTCAGGCTGAGTTCGCTCACAGACATCCCTTTTAGTCAGTACCTGGTAGCCCGTTACGTATTGGCTTATACCTCTGACGTGCTAGTGGTTAAATCCACAACCAAGGTGTTGACGAGTCTTTAGAGTCCCCCACATTCAGTTACTCAGCTTTCGGGCGAAAGGTTGTAGAGGCCGTATGGAGATATGGTAAGGTCCGATCAGATACGTGCGGTATTGCACGGATCAGGATCGGACAGTTTGTACTATAGGCCGTATTGGTATATGGCAGGGTTCGATCAGATACGTGCGGTATTGCACGGATCAGGATCGAACGGATATTACTAGCCGGCTTTGGTTTAAGCCGGATCCTAGTATAGTACAGTGTAGATTTTGTCTCATTGCATTTGTATTTCGGTCGGAATACAAATGCGGGTGTGTATGCACAGTATCGGGGTTTTCCTGTAATTTATTACGGGATCAGTTTTCTGGAGTTGCCAGTTTGCTTTCCGTTTCGGCCAATTTCCTTTGTATCGTTCATTGGCCGAAGTTTGGTGGAGGAGGGCTTATTTGCATTGTTGCAAATAAGTATTTGTGGAAGGGGGTCTTTGCATATCCTTGTATCATGATGGTGCACCATTCTTTTGACCTTGACTTCTTCTATCATGATTGCTTGACTTTGTGAGCAATCATGGTTGTAGTAGGTGGGTTTTTGGAGTATGGGTTTGATTTTGTGATCATTGCTTTTCATGATAGCCTTCTCTCTCTCTCTCTCTCTTGCATTATGAGGATGGTTCTCTCATTCTTTGCAACACTCTCCACTCTCTCATTTTTCCTACATGCATGGCCGGCCAAAGCCTAAGGGGGCTGTCCCATTTTATTGAGAGGGGAATTTTGTTCTTCTAGCTTTGCAAAATTCCCACAAGTTCCATCTCCAAACTCCATAGTTCATCCCTCCACCAAAAGGCAATTCCTACAACCCCAAATGAGACTTCTTCACTACACATTCTACAGCGAATCTTGGGCACGTCGAGTAGCCGGCTTCGTGCCCGAGTTGCCTCGGCATTGAGGTGGGAGCCCGTAAAAGAAGTAGGCGATGTGGTGCACTTCCGGCGACGAGGAGGAGACGGGACATTCCGCAGGAGATTGGGACGACGACGAGAAGACCGGAGGACTTGGATCGTCGGTATATCTCTTTCCCATCTTATAGTTAGCTAGGACTAATTAATGGTTCGATCCGGGTATTAGTGCGCGGCGGTTTGCCAGTTCAAGAAAAATTTAAGTTTATCACCGCTTCCGCATTTGGCCGTCGGATTGACGGCCGGGGCGCCGCCGTGCACTTACAGTGGTATCAGAGCCTCACCATTAACTTAGTCTAGCTTTTTCTAATGTGTTTGCATTTCCGATCGATCAAAAAGTTCCAAAACCGCATCCTTGCTAGCATCAGTTTCTGTTGAAATTTTTTGGTCTCGAAATTTTTTTCAGATTGTAAAATATTGATGTACTGGAAAATCTAAGAGCTCTGTAAAAATTCGATGAAGTGATTCCACTGTGGGAGCGCGGAACCGCCGCACAAACCCCCTTTTCGCCGCTGTTCCGCCGCGCACTGTGGAGATCACTGCACCAAATTTCTACAGTGTCTTTGTGGGCTTAAAATTGGGGTTTTGGAACATTAATATTGGGCCCAGAATTTCTTGATGTGCTACAGTAGTACTTGGGGGCCCACTTGTTAAAATTTGATTGATCGGATATTTTAAACACATTATTTCACAGTATTTACATTATATCTGCGACCGTGAATGTCACTCGATCGGTAAATCCGGTCTAACTGCTATAGCCCGGTTAGACGGATTTGCGAACGTGACTTTCACGTTGATGTTATGTTTTTGCTGTGATGTTGCGGATCGGTCGTGGGGGATAGCCTGGATGCAATGCTAGTACAGTTCTGTTGTATTATGTACATTTGATATTGCGGGGCGAGCGTCCGACATGTGGACTGCCGTCACTGCCTGATTGTATTATTATTTTGGGGCACGACCTGGTTGCGGTCGATGTACCCGGTGTATGTATATTTTACTTTCTGTACTAGGATTGCCCCGCGGAGGGGTGCACGGATAGCCGGATTCTGGAGGGCAACAAGCCCGCATCTCATGGCATTGGGACGGAGCGGGCTTCACTCTAGGATTGGCGGGCTATTCGCCGCACTCGTAGGGGGTACAGGTTGACCCAGGAGGGGTGCCCAAGTTACCGGATTCCGTGAAGTGCTGGGTGGTCCATTCAAGGTGCTGAAGGGGGCTGCCTCGCTTCAGGTTTTGGCGGGTGACTTGCCGCGCCCGTAGGGGTCTAGGTTTTCATTGCGCAGGCTATCCACACGACCAGGGGAACGTCGGGTTTCAGCGGCTCTGTGAAACCCGGGGATCCCAGATATCTGTATTGTTTCTGTGATGCTATACATTTTCTGTGATGTTGCATTTTATTCATGCCTTGAGCGAATATAATATATTGGTATATATATTAGTAGATGTTGTATACGTTTTACATCCGCGCTAGTCCAGTCCCCGCTCTGTCGTTAGTTAGCTAACCTAACGGGTAATGACGGGACCCAGTGGCGAATGCGGATGGCATATACGTACATCAGTATATTTTCGTTCTTTTTGGTGTGATCAATTGATGGGACTGCATTGATTTGGATCAATGCAAGTTAAAAACAAACCTAATCTGATGTTGTTGGAACACTTTTCAAAAAGCTGTTATTGCAAGGACGTTCACTTTTGTTTTGCATCGTGATATTCAGTTGGAATATCCTGCTCCTCAGTCGACGAGGCAAGGGCCGAGATCCCTTCACCGGGAGTGACCCCTTGGACAATAAGTTAGCGTCAAGGCATTAACTTCACTATAGCCGATTACTTTTGCTTTGTACCGTGGTATTCAGTTGGAATATCCTGCACCCCATTCTACGGGGAAAGAGCCGAGATCCCTTCACCGGGAGTGACCTCTTTAGCGAAGGTTTTCGTCACTATATTTTCAAAAAGCTATCCGTTCCTTCAACGATATCTAGTTCATTACGTTAAAGGTTTTCGCCAGAAACCATTCGTAGCCCTCCATCGTTTCATATGGATAGTCAATAGTATTCAAGCTGTGTTTGTTGGCCAAAGTCAAGGCACAGTGTTTGGTAGCTGTTGGTTATTCATATGCAGCATAGATAGATGCGTTGGTTTGGAACAGTCGTATAGCCTTATTGGCCAAAGTCAAGGGCTTGTGCGGGTGGATTCGAATCAACCTGGAGAATGACGGGTAGAACTTGACATGTGACTTATGATTTGTTGGCCAAATTCAAGGTCATAAGAGCATGGGGCAGAAATCACATCGGGAGTTTCAAAAGAACTGAAACTTGCCAGATATGCGCATACCTTCTGGAGTGTGATGATGTGAGCGGATTCCGTCACGTTATCATGCGATGAGAGTTGGATCCCGATTCCCACTGATGAGTTAGTTTACTCCTCGGGTGACCCCGACTAATTCTTCTTTCAGGTTTGGAGGAGAATTTGAGGTACAGTGGGAGGATTCCAGATTAGATAAATTGGTAACCATTCTGATCTAGGTTAGAGTGCACGCTGAGTGTTTCTTTTCTCTCTCTCTTTGGCAGCGACCATTGACCCGACCCTAAGACTATGACTCAGCGACCAAGTTAACCGAACCTTCTTAAACACTGGCTTTTGGATTGTCAGAGTTGCGAACCTCATTGCCACTCCTACTTTTACCCTTTTCTCCAGGACACCCCGTATTACTACGAACGTCCAATTCCATTGGACAAAACCATCGTATGGTCAGATACGAAATCGAAGGAATTTATTCGAGGATGGTTTCAGGTTCTGGAGGAAACGGATATGACTATTCAGTTGTCTTTTCCTTTTACCCTCTCTCAGGTTACGAGTACTCCTTGGTTTAGGGGTAGTACACCTATTATGCAAATTGGATAGTCTTCTTCCAAACCATAGGCAGGTGCCGACCGGTAGGGAATGAAGAAAACCAATTAGCCTAACGATGGTGTACAGAAGGTATTAAGTTCAGACAAAGCAAGGGATTAGTAAGAGGGCAAAGTAAATTGCAACAGATATTCACGACCAAACCAAATATTTCGTTACCACTCCCACATCACCTTTGTATTTCTCCAGGACACTCCGTATCACTACGAAGATCCACAGTTTATTTGGATACTCCATCGTATGGTTATATACGAACCGAATGGAACTTGTTCCAGTTCGGGGATGGATTCTGGTCCAGGAGAAATAGGAATAAGGTATATTCGGTTGTCTTTTATCTTCACCCTCTCTCATTGCGAGTGTTCCTAGGATTGGGACAGTACACCCATTATGCTTATTGGATAGTCTTCTTCCAAACCATAGGCTGGTGCCGAACGGTAGGGAAGGAAGAAAACCATTTGGCCTAAAGGGGTGTACAGAAGGTAAAGACTAAAGACATATGAAGGGATTTGGAGAGGCGGCAAAGAATTATACGGTTACAGTCGTGAATCTGGAAGAAGCATTACTAGGAATACCGGGATACCCCATCGAAACATTTCAATGTTTCAGTTTCACTGTGTAATGTTAAAGGAAAACTGATTTCCCGATTAGATACTTACTCCAGGTATGTATTTACCAGGTATGATTCTCACATCTGTATGGTTTTACAGATGATGAGTGGGAGTAAGTTATTGGGAATTAGGTGATCATCCTCATTATATCGGGATTCGTTGTAATTGGTGATATTTGAGGAAGTCACCTGGGTTGGTTGCCGGTTGGCAAATATTTGGTTTTGAATATCCGCGGTTATGCACCAATTTCAAATTGATATATCTGTACGTCTATTTTCATAGAGTGAGATATACCTTTCTGAAATTATGTCTACAACATTTACCTATATCAGTGGATGGTTAGGTAAGGAGCATTAAACAGCGGTGTAATTCTTCTTAACCATAAGTACAGTTTTCAACCTACGACACACAGTGAATGAGTTATTAGACTCAAGGGACTTATACAGAGTATTGTATGTTGTCCAGGGTCCATCAGGACAGAGGGGTTGGTCCTCGTACTATATTCGGTTTACTTATGACTTCTCTAGTTTTTAGACAATTGTTTCGTGGAAACACAGGGTCCGAATTTGGAGAAGTTATAGGTATTTGAATAGAGTAGAGAACCAGGTGTAGCAAGTATCGGGATTCTTCAAAGTGATCGAAGATGTAGATACTTGTATATGGTATTCAGTTGATAGTAATGATTAAGAGAAATTGCTTCTCTTTCAGGTTACTCATAATTGGAAGCATTCCTATGTTGAGTAACGCTGATCCGCCTCCTTCCATTTAGTTGACATGCACTGGAGACAGTTGCATGATTTGGATCTGGTTCAATTAAATCAGTGCCTCTGGTCCTATATGGGATATAGAACAGTTCGTATCTTAACGATGTTAAGGTACGGGGAGTTGTCCGGTTTATGATTAAAACCAGACACTAGACAACTCAAGGCACGTTTCTGTAATGGCTGTTTGTGGGTTGACCCAGGCTATGACGATGGTTGACTTTCTACCATCTGGATGAACAATAGCAATATTGTTCTAGACTCGCCACAGTTTTAATAAAAATGGATTTTTTCAGAAAACAGTAGTGGGAGTATGGTAGAACTAGAAGTGATTCCAGAACCACAAACGATTACTGAAGATTTGATAAGGAACCTAAAGATTCAATCTGGATTGACATTCCATTGGCCACTCCGCAGATAAGGTGGGTAACTTCAGGCACCCGAGAGGTACTACGGTAGCCTCAAGGACGGTGACAGGGAAGTTCTTGTTTACCCACAATTACCATTGCTGTTGTTCCAGGGTGCGAGACCCGGCGGGAGGATGAGTATAGCGTCGTTCTAAACTAGTTTTAGAAGTGTACGTGTATATGACTCTGCCAGAGGGTTGTCGTAGTCAGTGGGAGCAGCGGAAGCATTGGTGGAAAGGTAGCTTATGTCTATTTATAGACTAAAGCAGATATAGCGGAGAAAGGTCATCTATTTCTGACGTGACAGTCATAGGTTTGACTTCATCAGAATAGGGGATGGGTCTGTTGAGAAGGTAGTAGGCTGTGATGTCCTGGTATTTGGATGACATACACAGAGTAGGAAGTGATACTCCTATACTATAATCGGTTATACTTTGGTCGTCACACAGTAGTTTCTCCATATGGGACTTGGACATTATATCAGACAAACTGGTTACTAGATCTATGGTTTTAGATCTAGATTTGGGTGGTTTCCCAATCAGGGTACTTAGACAGCATTCTAAGAGTATTTAGAATGGACGACTCCTGGCACGGTAGTATACCTGCAGAAGATGGAGTCACCCTCTCCAAAGGTGTCTTACAGACTAAAGGGGAGAGGGACGTGCATGATTGACAGATCACTTGCTTAGGCAATTGAGTCAATCATGAGATGTCAAGTACCACACCAGATGTTGTTCTTGCACTAGATGCAATAAGCTGACATTAATCCAATCCTGGAGAAACGGTCGGAAGCAGTTTTAGAACATAAGTGGATGTTCTAAGGATATGATAACGACAGCCTCATTCGGGAAACAGTTATCATTCCAGGCTTCCAAGGTGACATGGACGACAAGGAGGTTGTCAGAGCTATAGTTTTCCTTCTGATGAGGGGCAGTATTTTGGACAGGTGGTCCAAGGCAATACTGAGGGTGGCATGGCGCAGGATACTGATTAAGTTCAGTTGACGATACAGTCTAAGAAGTTTGGATTTGGAGTTCATTTTTGAGCTATGTCCCATCAGACATCCAGACACATTCTAAGACAGGTATTGCTCATTTCGGGAGATGGGTTTCTCCGCGAACTTGAGATATAGAGAGACATGGAAAGAGACAACAAAGCGGATCCACTCACTGAGGCTATTCCTCGAACGCAATAGTTTCGCAAACGAGCTTTGTGAGACTGACTAGTAGAGGAGTTGGGTGATCGGTATCACACGGGCTGTGAGTTTGCGACATCGCAATAATTAGCCTTGAGTGCAAGTGGGAGATTGTTGGAGATAGTGCCCTCAGAGTCAATTATTAGGTCACAGGTACGTGATTGTAATGATTGATGGAGGACCTATCCCGGTAGGACAGTCTTACTCGAGATGATAGTATGCTATCTGGTTTACCTTTATCATCGTGTACTGTTTTAAGTGACCTGACACGTCGCTATTACACGTTGATAGAGCCCCTAGGATTCTTGCTTGACCACCAGCAGTATGAGGGCGATCATATAAGTGGGAGCTGGGGGTCTATAAGCATATCCTTAAAAGGTCCCTAGTCGTGAGAGTTTCGAGACAGGGCATCGATTCTCCATAGTAGACTAGTGTATACAGTCGAGACCCCGACGAGGGGAGGTGGCCGGTCTCACAAGCCACTGGTGTCAATTGGATCACCTAAGATGTATACAGGTGCTCATTGGGTTATGAGTACACCGGACAGGACTCGCCGGGAACATGCTAGTTGGTCATATACCAGACGTCAGATGGCAGTTCCCTGGTGACATGTGTGCAGGTTAGTTCATCGACCTGGGGATCGTCATTTGTCTCGTGTGAGTTCCCACTGTACTTTGATTACTACCCTACCACGGCTCAAAGGAGTCGTGCAAACAGGTTTTAGTTGGGTACAGTCCCGAGCCACATGGAGGCAGTGAGCGTATCTTCAGGGGTTCGTCTCTCCCGGTATTGGGGGTGAGGTCGTGCTGTGTCTAGGAGAGCCATTACACGAAGCCCTCGGCCGAGGCAAGGAGATTTACTGGTAGGTATTCCAGTAGTATCTCAGGGTGTTCTGGGCTACACTCCGACACGACTTGTACCGCTTTTGGGGGTCTGACTTTTACCAACCCCCTAGGCCCGCCATGCGATGTTCATAGACGAACGGACCGGACTGTACGGATATTGTCACTGACAGGCTCAGTAGGGTTGTCAGGCTGAGTTCGCTCACAGACATCCCTTTTAGTCAGTACCTGGTAGCCCGTTACGTATTGGCTTATACCTCTGACGTGCTAGTGGTTAAATCCACAACCAAGGTGTTGACGAGTCTTTAGAGTCCCCCACATTCAGTTACTCAGCTTTCGGGCGAAAGGTTGTAGAGGCCGTATGGAGATATGGTAAGGTCCGATCAGATACGTGCGGTATTGCACGGATCAGGATCGGACAGTTTGTACTATAGGCCGTATTGGTATATGGCAGGGTTCGATCAGATACGTGCGGTATTGCATTGATCAGGATCGAACGGATATTACTAGCCGGCTTTGGTTTAAGACGGATCCTAGTATAGTACAGTGTAGATTTTGTCTCATTGCATTTGTATTTCGGTCGGAATACAAATGCGGGTGTGTATGCACAGTATCGGGGTTTTCCTGTAATTTATTACGGGACCAGTTTTCTGGAGTTGCCAGTTTGCTTTCCGTTTCGGCCAATTTCCTTTGTATCGTTCATTGGCCGAAGTTTGGTGGAGGAAGGCTTATTTGCATTGTTGCAAATAAGTATTTGTGGAAGGGGGTCTTTGCATATCCTTGTATCATGATGGTGCACCATTCTTTTGACCTTGACTTCTTCTATCATGATTGCTGGACTTTGTGAGCAATCATGGTTGTAGTAGGTGGGTTTTTGGAGTATGGGTTTGATTTTGTGATCATTGCTTTTCATGATAGCCTTCTCTCTCTCTCTCTCTTGCATTATGAGGATGGTTCTCTCATTCTTTGCAACACTCTCCACTCTCTCATTTTTCCTACATGCATGGCCGGCCAAAGCCTAAGGGGGCTGTCCCATTTTATTGAGAGGGGAATTTTGTTCTTCTAGCTTTGCAAAATTCCCACAAGTTCCATCTCCAAACTCCATAGTTCATCCCTCCACCAAAAGGCAATTCCTACAACCCCAAATGAGACTTCTTCACTACACATTCTACAGCGAATCTTGGGCACGTCGAGTAGCCGGCTTCGTGCCCGAGTTGCCTCGGCATTGAGGTGGGAGCCCGTAAAAGAAGTAGGCGATGTGGTGCACTTCCGGCGACGAGGAGGAGACGGGACATTCCGCAGGAGATTGGGACGACGACGAGAAGACCGGAGGACTTGGATCGTCGGTATATCTCTTTCCCATCTTATAGTTAGCTAGGACTAATTAATGGTTCGATCCGGGTATTAGTGCGCGGCGGTTTGCCAGTTCAAGAAAAATTTAAGTTTATCACCGCTTCCGCATTTGGCCGTCGGATTGACGGCCGGGGCGCCGCCGTGCACTTACAGATCATACTAGTGGGGCCTGGGTAGTCAATGAGTACATCCTTCATTGTTCCTAGTCGTGGGAATATCGAGACGGGGCATCGATATTCCAGAGTAGAATAGCGTATATCTTCTCGACCCATGCGATGGGCGATGGATGATCCCATATCCATTGGTGTTTGACATCGAAGATGGTATGCGGGTGCTCAGTAGAGACTGGGTACACTGAACGGACTCGCCGAGAACTCCCAGATGGTATTATACCTCACGTCAGATGGCAGTTCTCTGGTGACACTGGTACAGCTTAGTCTGTTGACCCAAGATCGTCATAGAGTCTTGTGTGTCTCCCACTGTGCTTTGATTTCCACCCTACCACGGCTCTACTGAGTCGTGCAAACAGGTGGTTTTTGGGTACAGTCCCGATTCACATGGAGGCAATGAGCGATAGGAGGGGATTCGTCTCTCCCGGTATTTGGGGTTGATGTTGTGCTATGCTCGACTGGCCATAACAGGAAATCCCTGGCCAGGGTTGCAGTGATATACTGGTAAGAGTTATCAGTAGTTTCACGAATGTTATGGACCTCAAGTCGGCATGACTTATAAAGCTATTGGGGTCTGACGTTTACCACCCCTAGGCGAGATATGCGACATATCAGACGATTATACCGGACTATACGGTATGTGTTACTGGTTGGATTCACAGGAGTGTGAGCGGGCTTGCTCGTCGATCTTCTGATCGCTCAATACCCGGGTGGCCGTTACGTTTAGCAGACCGCTTGCGGCTTGTGGATGCTTGATATGATCATCATCTGCTGCCGGCGTATTGACGAGTCTTTAGAGTCCTACACAGAGGTTTCCTGGCTCAAGCGAAACGAAATAGGAGCGCATATGAGATATGTGCGGGACCGAGAATAATGCGTGTATGTGATACCGTATTTCATTCTCGCGATGAATGTGTCGAATGGTTGTATGCGATATAACCTATTTATCGAATCAAGGATTGATTCGATAAGCCGATACATTGGATACTAGCCGGTTATATGCGACATGACCGGATCATTGAATCAAGTGTTGATTTAATGATTTAATGTATAATTATATACTTGATATATTACTTTGCATTAACTAGTATTGGTTCACTTTAAATGGATTTACTCACTTGGTTTGTGCACATTACATATGTGATATATTTTGTGCACATGATTGTATCATGTTTGATGATACATGCAAGCTAGGGTTAGTGTAAAGAATTAGACCATGGTTAAGATTATGATTAGGGTTTTCTTTTTTCTTATTTATTTATTTATTTTGGAAAAAGATGAGAAAAGAATGGTTGCTATTTTTGTTTGCTAGTTGAAGATTCTTGAAGCTTTGAATTAGTCCACCATTCTTGTCTCATCCTTAACCCTAACCATTCAAGTAAACCATGGTCCATTCTCTACAACTAACCAAGGGTTAGTAAATGATAAGTATTGATTTATTTATCATTTACTTAATACTTATCATATTCTTTTCTTCTTCTTCTTCTTCTACTTCTTCAACATAAGAAAAAGCTTGCTACATCAATGGTGATTGATGAAAAAGTGTGGGAAATCCAAAACTAAAGTCTACCCAATTCCTATTTATTCATCCTCTACCTCTTACCAAGTAGCATAGGGTGTTTCCTTCACAAGTTTTCAAAGCTTGGTGAAGTTGGAGCTTGTTCTTGTGATGCCTCGACGTAGATCATCTTCGGCATCGAACCGACGATCAAGCCCGTCCATTCTTCGATGATGCCAATGCTAGAGTCAAGGGTTTGATTTGGACAGCGGAGGGAGATCATCGCGGAGCTTAGGAAGTGGTGGACCGGATCTACAAAGTTTGTAGTCACTTTCCCTTAGCAGTTAATTCGATTACATGATTGCTTCGCCTATTTATCTAGTTAACGATCCGTATTAGGGTTTATAGGCACTTGTAAAATTTGATTTGTGCATGTTTGATCACTTGTGAGACTCCATTAGAGTGTCTAGGAACCCTACAGTGGTATCAGAGCCTAGCTAGAGCCTTAGGCGAAGTCCCGACGGAATTAGAAGTCCGATCGACCCAAAACCCGACTTGAAAAATGCTCTCTGGACTTTTCTGTAAAACGTGGTTTTTTGTAGATTAAAAATATTCAGAAAAATCAGCAGGAAGATATAAGGGTTACTGTAAAATTCGAGGGCTTGATTCCATAAAGGCGGCGCGGATCCGCGGCCTTACAAGAGGCTCATGCGGCAGATCCGGGGCCCTTTTGTCGTTTTGTGCATCCTATTTTGCACAGTAATTCGTAGTTGTCTGTGCTGGTTTTCCTGGGGATTTTTAATAATTTTTCCAGAGTTGCATTTTCTGGGTTGTATTGGGAACTCGGTGTATCGATCGGATTGTCTAATCTTGTCGGTGTATTTTTCCGGATAAATTTTAGAATATGTTAAAAAGTTCGACCGGATATAAATACTCAATTTTTCCCTTGCCGGGAAATTTCCAAGTGTTGGATTTTTCCGTAGTTTAACGACGTTCTAAGTAGTGCAAGTAACGCGATGGACCCTCTAGAAGACAACAAACCTTAACTCGATTATGTGACCGTCTTGAACTGCCCTTTGAACCTTCGGGTTTGGGGCAGTACGGCGTGCCACATGTGAGGCGTTGGCTTGACCCTTCTACGGCTGGACCGTTGGTACTGAGGCATGAACTGAATGTTGTTAGACTTATTTCATGTGTTGAGCTGTATCGGGAAAACTTGGGTGTTCGATTGTTCGATCGGAAAGTTTAACATTTTCTATTTATCCGGAATGTGATACAATACTTGGAATTCGCAAATAGTTATGAGATAACTGAATGAATGTTATAAACATAGCAGTTTGGTCTCACTTGATCGGTTGCCACGGAATTTTGATGTGATCAAAAGTCCGTCGCAATCACGTAGCGTACGCAGATACTCGCCGGGTAAACTTAATAGACAGCCTCACTCCATAGCCCCGACCAAGTGACTGTAGGAGAACCCCGTCGCCGAAAGCATCCGTTCGGGTGCTCGCGGTAGCGGTGTTCCGCCTTGGTGCACTTCGTCGACGGTTTCGGGGGTGCGGCCGTCTACTAAAGTTTGCGACGAGTATTCGATCAGAATGTCGGGAATCCTGTTGAATTGCCCGACTTGATATTGGAAAGAGTTTTCGATAATGAGACTAAAATGCGGGGTTTATAATTGTTAGGCATGCGATGTCTAAGTAATTCATTTGGTCAGGCATGCGATGTCTGAGGAGGTTGCGGATTCCAACTGTTGTAGTTTTACACTTTCTTTTCTGTGACCGTAAGTGTAATATGTGATTTCGCCGGTTTCGTTGCTATATGTCAACGACAATTGGGATGCGCACATTTACTTACGTTGATGACATGTGATGTTATGTGTTGCTGGATATGTTATATTGGATCGTCGTGTTTGAATAGCCGGGGGGTTTTTATGTGAGAGGATTGTTTTTTCATTTTCATTCATGTAAAAACTTATATGTAATATTCTTTTATTGGGGCACTTCCAGGTTGCGGAAGATGTCACCGTTGATGTATATTATTTACTTTTCTGCACTAGGATAGACCTAAGGAGGGGAGCACAAGTAACCGGGTTCTAGGGTCCAGTAGGAGACCATCTCGAGGAGTCGAGTCCGGGTCTCCTAACCCTAGAATTGGTAGGGTTGCTTGCCGCTCTCGTAGGGGTCTAGGGGTGTGGGATAGGCTATTCATCACGACCGTGGAATCCGTGTTTTATACTGGCTCGTATTGAAAACACGGACATCCTAGTATATCCAATATTTCATATGTTTCTTCTGCTGTGATTTATCTGTGATGAGATCATGTGATGTTCTGTGACGGATATTATATATAGTATATACGATATATTATATAAATGTTGCTTATGTTTTACACCCGCGCTAGCCCTGCCCCGCTCTGCCGTTAGTTACCTAACCTAACGGTGCAGACGGGACATCGAGGCGAATGCGGATGGCATAAGCGTACGTTATATTTATCTGTGATGTTTAGGTGGACTTAAATGATGGGATATTCATTAATGAGATTAATGAAAGAAAATAAACCTAATTGATGTTGTGGAATCGAATTTCAAAATAAAAACAGGTAGCTACAGTTCTTGCTTTGCATCGCGGTGTTCATTATAGAACATCCTGCACCTTATTCGATGAGGAAAGGACCGAGATCCCTTCACCGGGAGTGACTCCTTTAGCAATAACTGGCAGATGCTACACACTCGGTCTGTCCTTTGATTGCTTCTATAGTTTCTGCTTTGCACAGTGATATATATGATATATCCCGCACCTCATTCGACGAGGAAAGGGCCGACGATCCTTTCACCGGGAGTGACCCCTTTAGCAAAACTAGAAAAGCCTCAAAAACATTCCATTTAAAAACCATTTGATTCCGCAACGAGATCAAGTTCAAAGTGTTAAAGGTTTTCACAAAAACCAGCCGCAACCCTCCGTCATTTTAGGAAGTAGAGTACTTAGTATTCGTGCTGTGTTTGTTGACCATAGTCAAGGCACAGTGTACGGTAGCTAAGTGATGTCTTCCTACACCGCATATGATGCGATTAGTTAGGACAGTCGCGTGACTTTGTTGACCTTAGTTAAGGGTCATGTGGGTGGGTCTAATTAATCATGAAATGACGGGTAGAACTTGACTAGTACTTATGATTTGTTGACCATAGTTAAGGTCATAGGTGCTAGGGGTAAAAAAACCTTTATTGGGAGTTTCAAGTATTGAAATTTGCAATGAGATTGCATACCTTCTATATGATAGTTGGATCCCGATACCCACTGCGAGTAATTGTTACTCCTGGGAGAGTTTTGCACTTTGCAATTAGCCGATCAAGTAGGTGTCTAGAAAGGTGTCAACGGGGTTACGCCTCTGGGAAAACGAGGTTTACTGTAATTAGGTCCGTGCGAAAGCACGGGGAACCTCCCTCAAAGTACCGACACTGGCCTGGCTGAAAGATTGGCGAACTTGTAGAGTGTAATTAATCCCGGCTAATCTTTCCTTTTAGGGTTTGAAGGAAGATTTGATAAAAACAATGGGAGCCATCCTGATTAGATAAAATATATAACCAATCTGATCTTGCAAGAGCGCACGCAGAGTGTTTTCTTCTCTCTCTCTCCTGGTAGCGACCATATCATGCCTTAATCAAGATAACAAAATGGATGTATTGACCGAACCCGCTTGTTATACTGAGCTGGGGAAAGTTGGTCCCGCTCCCACTTATAATTGTTATGAGACAGAGCAGGAAATAGGGGAATACCAGAATTCCTATGCCGCCCAAACGAAGAAAGTGCATATGATGCATCTCCTTCGGGTGTGTTCATTACAAAGAACTGTTTCTCAGTATCCTCTGCATCCTGGGTATATGATACCGGATCAGGATCCCAGATATATAATCTATTACATAGGGCTACAAAAAGGTAGAAAAACTGAGAACGGGTGATAAGTTTCATGAGACAGAAAACGGGGCAAGTGTTGCAGCCAAGTCAGTTGGTCACTGCACCCTGTATTACGAATACATTGATTCTGAACAAATGCTATTAGATACCGAACCTGATATACAAAATCATATCAGTCTCTTTATTACTAAAGAAAGGATATAATTTTGTATTGATGGATAATGTTTTGAACATTTCCTATATCAAAAGTTGATCGGTTCAGGCACGTTATCTAAAAGCATTGAAGTTCTAAATCAAACTACAGTTCTTTATATTCAGAACACACACAAGAGGAAGAGTTCAGAAATGAACAAATCCTTCTTGGGGCATTGTAGACTAGGTCACATCAATGCGACCCGACTGGCTGAAGTTACATTTAGATGTATATTTAAATCAGTTTGAATTTACATCTTGTGAAACTTGTCAGTCATGTCACAAAGATAAGATGACCATAGCTCTGTTTATTGGAAACAGAGGAAGAGTTGGAAAACTCTTGGGACAGATACATGATGATGTATGTAAGGTCTCCTGTCTACACATGCCAGGACTGGTTCTTTATACTTCATTATATTCTCTGATAATCTCTCAAGATTCAGTCATATGTTCCTGTTGAAACATAAGTCCGAACCTTTTGAGGTATTCACAGAATATAAGTTAGAAGTAGAGAACCAATAACCGGGTATAAGTATTATGTCCTTTGATGAGATCAGAGAGGAGAATACTTGTGCATGGAATCCTTGGACTATTCTAAAGGAAAATGAGATTCTCTCTCAGTATTACTCCTCTGAATACACCACAGCACAACGGTGTATCGTGGCGGAGCAATCACACAATATTAGATATCGTGTGCTCTATGATGAGTATTACTGAGTTACCTATTTCCTTTTGGGAGTTATGCGCTTGAGAAGCTGCATACCTATTGAATTAGGTTCGAATCAAATCAGTGCCTACCATTCCATATGAGATATGGTATGGGAAGAGCCTCTCTCTTGAGTAAGTTAAGATTTGGGGTTGTCCGGCCTATGTTTAAAGCAAAATCCGGACAAGATCGAGGCAGGATCAGTTCTGTAGAACTGGAAAGGTTCCATCTATACAAAACTGCAGTTGATGATTTGACAGAACCAAAGGATTCTATAGTTCCCGACGAACCTCAGCCTCTCCGCCGATCTAGTAGGGTTCCTCACCCACCTGAGAGATACCTCGGTTTCTCGATGACAGTGGGAGCGAGGATTGCATCATGAGATGATGACCCAACCAGTTTCGAGCAGGCCATCGAGAGTAGGGACTGTGTAAGAATGGCTGGATGCTTAGTGATCTGAGATGGAATCCATATACACCAACAAAGTATGGACTTTGGTTGCGATATCTGAAGGGTTAAATCCCCATCAGGAGCAAGTATATCTTGAGAAGATTACTTGGTGTAGATGGACAAGTTGAGACTTTCAAAGCTAGACTTGTTAAAGGTTTTCGTCATCGACCAGGCACGGATAATGATGAAACCTTTTCCAGGGACTATGCTTAAGTCCATCCAGATCCTACTTGCCACGGCTACATACCATGACTACGATATCCGGTGGTTGGGTGCCATGAAAACTTTTGTAAATAATGATTTAGAAGAGAACGTCTATAAGAACACAACCAGAGGGCCTCGTAGACAGTGGGAGCAGCGGAAACGTGTGCAAGATGCTTTATAGGATAAAGCAGGCATCGCGGAGTTGGAACATCTGTTTTGATGGATTAGTCAAAGAAGTTGACATCATCAAAATGGTAGATGAACCTTGTATAAACAAAAAGGGAGTAGGGAGTATGGTGACGATCCTCGTAGAGTACGTGGATGACATACTCTTGTTAGGGAAGGAGTTTCCTATGCTATGCTCGATCAATCTCCGCTTATCACAATGATTTTCCATATAGGATCAAAGTGATAGATACTAAATCCTAAGCTTTGGATCTATAAGATAGATTTAATTGGATGTTAGGATACTCACTAGTTGTAGTGAGATGGTATCAATCGATCCTGGGGAGAATCACTGGAAGAGTTCCAGGGTGATAAAGACGACTGAATGTCAGTCACAGGCACTGTCTTTACCCTCAGTAAAGGGACGGTATGTTAGAAGAGTTCCAAACTAGATACCGTGGCAAACTAGACGATAAAGGCTGGTAACATCACTATTAAAGATACTACCAAAGAGGCAGTTTGGGTGTATATTGGTTCATAAGATGAACTAGGTTCCTACCATTGTGTGACAATGGAAGTGTGGCTTCGACCCTGGAACCCTGGTCCCATCAGTGACCCAGACATATTCTGAGGCAGCATCACCTGATCATGGCGATAGTTGATCTCCAGGGTGATCGAGGTTAGGAGAGTAGACTCAGAGGACAACACGGCGTATCCACTCACGAAGGCCTTTTCCCAAAGAGAGACTTTTATGGGATGGTTGAGTATGTGATACTGCAACCACTGCTACAGATGGCCCTAGTGCAAGTGAGAGATTGTTAGTTATATGTATGCCCTAGAGGCCATTACTGTACATTGGATGTATATTGTAGTGGATGCTGGGACATATATAGGTAGGACTTTCTTGCTCGACATGATAGTACGCTATCTGGTTGCTCTTTATCTTAACATGTATATTTTCGTCTCTCTGTTACATGTTGATAAAGCCCTTAGGATGTGTACTCGACTTCCAGGACTATGATGCAGATCATACTAGTGGGGCCTGGGTAGTCAATGAGTACATCCTTCATTGTTCCTAGTCGTGGGAATATCGAGACGGGGCATCGATATTCCAGAGTAGACTAGCGTATATCTTCTCGACCCATGCGATGGGCGATGGATGATCCCATATCCATTGGTGTTTGACATCGAAGATGGTATGCGGGTGCTCAGTAGAGACTGGGTACACTGAACGGACTTGCCGAGAACTCCCAGATGGTATTATACCTCACGTCAGATGGCAGTTCTCTGGTGACACTGGTACAGCTTAGTCTGTTGACCCGAGATCGTCATAGAGTCTTGTGTGTCTCCCACTATGCTTTGATTTCCACCCTACCACGGCTCTACTGAGTCGTGCAAACAGGTGGTTTTTGGGTACAGTCCCGATTCACATGGAGGCAATGAGCGATAGGAGGGGATTCGTCTCTCCCGGTATTTGGGGTTGATGTTGTGCTATGCTCGACTGGCCATAACAAGAAATCCCTGGCCAGGGTTGCAGTGATATACTGGTAAGAGTTATCAGTAGTTTCACGAATGTTATGGACCTCAAGTCGGCATGACTTATCGAGCTATTGGGGTCTGACGTTTACCACCCCTAGGCGAGATATGCGACATATCAGACGATCAGAACGGACTATACGGTAAGTGTTACTGGTTGGATTCACAGGAGTATGAGCGGGCTTGCTCGTCGATCTTCTGATCGCTCAATACCCGGGTGGCCGTTACGTTTAGCAGACCGCTTGCGGCTTGTGGATGCTTGATATGATCATCATCTGCTGCCGGCGTATTGACGAGTCTTTAGAGTCCTACACAGAGGTTTCCTGGCTCAAGCGAAACGAAATAGGAGCGCATATGAGATATGTGCGGGACCGAGAATAATGCGTGTATGTGATACCATATTTCATTCTCGCGATGAATGTGTCGAATGGTTGTATGCGATATAACCTAGTTATCGAATCAAGGATTGATTTGATAAGCCGATACATTGGATACTAGCCGGTTATATGCGACATGACCGGATCATTGAATCAAGTGTTGATTTAATGATTTAATGTATAATTATATATTTGATATATTACTTTGCATTAACTAGTATTGGTTCACTTTAAATGGATTTACTCACTTGGTTTGTGCATATTACATATGTGATATATTTTGTGCACATGATTGTATCATGTTTGATGATACATGCAAGCTAGGGTTAGTGTAAAGAATTAGACCATAGTTAAGATTATGATTAGGGTTTTCTTTTTTCTTATTTATTTATTTATTTTGGAAAAAGATGAGAAAAGAATGGTTGCTATTTTTGTTTGCTAGTTGATGATTCTTGAAGCTTTGAATTAGTCCACCATTCTTGTCTCATCCTTAACCCTAACCATTCAAGTTAACCATGGTCCATTCTCTACAACTAACCAAGGGTTAGTAAATGATAAGTATTGATTTATTTATCATTTACTTAATACTTATCATACTCTTTTCTTCTTCTTCTTCTTCTTCAACATAAGAAAAAGCTTGCTACATCAATGGTGATTGATGAAAAAGTGTGGGAAATCCAAAACTAAAGTCTACCCAATTCCTATTTCTTCATCCTCTACCTCTTGCCAAGTAGTATAGGGTGTTTCCTTCACAAGTTTTCAAAGCTTGGTGACGTTGGAGCTTGTTCTTGTGATGCCTCGACGTAGATCATCTTCGGCATCGAACCGACGATCAAGCCCGCCCATTCTTCGATGATGCCAATGCTAGAGTCAAGGGTTTGATTTGGACAGCGGAGGGAGATCATCGCGGAGCTTAGGAAGTGGTGGACCGGATCTACAAAGGTTGTAGTCACTTTCCCTTAGCAGTTAATTCGATTACATGCTTGCTTCGCCTATTTATCTAGTTAACGATCCGTATTAGGGTTTATAGGCACTTGTAAAATTTGATTTGTGCATGTTTGATCACTTGTGAGACTCCATTAGAGTGCCTAGGAACCCTACACCCCGATCATGATAATTGATAAAGAGGATACCAGGTGAATAGTATGATGAATGTGATATTGACCCGTACCCAGATTTGGGATGCCGTACGACGGATTTACGTACGAGCTATATTGATGATTGATCCGCATGTTGGGGTAAAAATTTACACCCCGGTTGACCAATTCAAAATCAAAGTCAACCCCAAGCCAAGTAGGCCCAAGCCCAGATCCAATAGGCCCATGCCCGGGTCGAGCCCGAACATGAAGCGGCCGGCCTCCCCACATGCCAAGATAAAAATTTTGTAATAAATAATTTTTTTGTATTTCTTTTATTTTATTTTTGGATAAATGTAAGAAAAATAGGCATAAAGCCAAATTTTTGTGAAGCCCATGGCTTATGTGCAAAAAGAAATGGCACATGAGCCATGGGATAGGCAAAATGCCATTTTCTGAAACCCAAGGGGCTATGTGTAAAATGTATGGCCTATAAAGGCAAAGATAATGAAATATCTCAACAACTTTTTCTCTCTCTAAAAAAAAAAAAGGTTTCCAGATCTGAGATCTATTCTTGTTCTTCAAGGTTCCAAAACCTTCTTCTTTCTCTTGAATTAAATCAAGAGTTTTACTCTTCTGTTTACAAAACAAATTAGTTTTTCACCACAAAATCCACAAAGGGGAACTTGGATCTGTCATCAGATCTTAAAAAGGAGAGATTTTGAGTTTTCACATCTCTTGATCTTCAAGATCCAGCAAGCAACAGGAGGAAGAAGAAGAACCACTTCCATTAAACCCAAAACACATTCAGGAGCCCGACTCCTCTCTGATTTCTCTTTTGAAAAATCTTTTTTTCAGGCTAAAAGCCTCTTATCCTCGCCGGCTCGCGGCGTGCAGCGCCCACGTGCCGACACGTGGCGCGCGCGCTTGCGCTCCAGCGTGCAGCGCAAGTGCGAAAAACGCCCGCGTGCCGACACGTGGCGCGCGCGCTTGCGCACCTGCGCGCTTGCGCAAGTACGCAAAGCGCCCGCGTGCCGACACGTGGCGCGCGCACGCTTGCGCTCCAACGCGCATTGCGCAAAGCGCCCGCGTGCCGACACGTGGCGCGCGCTTGCGCTTGCGCACCTGCGCGCTTGCGCAAGTGCGCAAAGCGCCCGCGTGCCGACACGTGGCGCGCGCGCTTGCGCACCTGCACGCAGCGCTCTTGCGCAAAGCGCCCACGTGCCGACACGTGGCGCGCGCGCTTGCGCACCTGCGTGCAGCGCTTATGCTCAAAGCGCCCACGTGCCGACACGTGGCGCACTTGTGCCTGAGCGCACAGCACCTAAGCGCACAGCGCTCAAGGCGTTGGCCCCACGCATCCCTTGGATGCCTTTTCCCCCTCTTTTTATGTACATACATATACATATATATATGTATACAAATTCACACATATACATACTCCACGACACTGTCCCTGTTAGAAAAAAATTTCTAACGGGGCGCTGCCCCGCACCCCGCAAGGGGGCTACTAGCCCCCTTGACCCCCAGCCCGCTATCCGGGTAGCGGGACCCCCGTAAAAATTCTGCGTGGCTCCCGATATATTTAAACCCCCTTTCAAAACACAACACACGTACACTGCACATTGAGTTCGCATGACCATTTTAACCCGTTAATCGGAGGTTCCCTCGCCCCAAAAGCGAGGGGTAATTAACGGCAGCTTAGTCCGCGGCTGCCGGAGATTTGGATCCCCACAATCAATAAACCCCGGCCTACCCTGGGCAGGGGGAATCTGTAGTACGCCTGACAAGCGCGCGCGTATTCTCATCTCAATGGGGTGACGAAAAGCACCCTACAGATTCTGGCACGCCCGGTGGGACCAATCTCTCCATCATATTTCGGGTTAAGCATTCATGCGAACTCAATCATTATACATACCAGTATTTATACTAAAATAATGCTCTTTCATGCAGATTTTCAAGCAATCACCTTCCGACGATGTCTTCGATGATGAACTCAGCTCCCATCTCCTACACAATGAGGATAGACTCTAGGACGGTCCTTCCGGCCAGTCTCGGGCGACAATGGGAGGAGCCGCTGCTACCATTCGGCTCTATTATGTTCATGCCAGTTGGCGCCATCCCAGCTCCTCAAGCCCCGATGGCAGACAAACCGGTCTCGAAAGGCAGGAGACCAAATGTGGTGATCTCAAGGGCGCCCCAACCCAAACGCAAGTCGGTGTCTGAACGACTTTCCTTGGCCCCAGCTGGGGGCAAGGCCATCAACACCAACAAAGCTACAACGCGTCCCGAGCAAGCTCCAGCGGTGCCCTTGACCACTGCTCGATCGGGTGTCCTCTCTAAGCTCCCCTCTGATCAACTCGCAATGGCTTCCCGGGTAGCAGATGCCCGCCAAGCCTTCAAAATTGAGAAGCTGAGGGAGAAAAGGCTCAGATATAGAGCCAACAAAAGAGCTAAGGCTACTGCCAGGCTAAACCTCATGAGGTTCGAAGAACAGGGTTACCCCGCCAAAGATGAGGGGATGGCTGAATGTGTTATCCACACTGTCTACGTGGTGGGCACGCACAGCAAGAGCAAGGACGGGGCCCCCACATCTCAAATCCAATCTGGCTTGAATGTGGTTGCCACTTCCCAAGAACAACCGCCTCCGCTGGATGATGAAAACCCTCTCGATGAGGCTGATAGGCAGAGAGAGCCCTCAATTCATGAGGAGTCAGGCTCGGAAAGCGAAGATGAGCCAACTTTCCGTCCTAAGACCGCAGAGCCGCAACTTCTCCAAGAGCTTCGAAAACAGCTCAGAAGCAAAGATAAGGAGATGGCCAAGCTCTACTTAAAGATCGACGACTTGACTAATGTCGTCTTACGGCTTACGGCCCAACTTGCCTATCAGCCGCCCAATCAAGCACAGGGCTCAGCTCATGAACCGGGAAACGGTGTCCCGAGACAGCCGACGCCCGTTCCCTCAAATCCAAAAGTGGGCGGACCGCATGAAAATCAGTCGCATCCTATCTCAGCAAATGTCTTGACTACCGATGACAATAGCCCGCTAACTCAAGTTCAAATTATGGATTTGGTTGCCAGCAAAGTCAAAACACTGGTAGCCGAAGCTGAAGCGCAAAAAGATGTTAGCAGTAGCAGGAGACCATATCCTGCTCAATATGATCTGGTAGAATTTCCTAGCGGCTATGTCATCCCTAAATTCGGAAGATTTGATGGGACTGGAAATGCGAATCAGCACATCGCCCACTTCAAAGCCTCATGCGGGAATACTGAGGGCAATGATGTGCTTCTCCTCCGCCAGTTCGTTAATAGCTTGACTGATGTTGCTTTCGACTGGTACGCGAGCATACCAGATGGCTCCGTTACTACTTTCGTCCAAATGGAATCTTTGTTTCGACAAAGGTTCATGAGCGCCAGCGATAAGATTACCATTGCCGAGCTCGTAAGGACCAAGCCCAAGAACAACGAAAGCAACACGGATTTTATAACCCGATGGCGCAATCTCTCCGTCAAATGTGAACCACCGATAGAGCAGGACCAATCTGTCAGTCTCCTCGTCGGAAATCTCAACAATTGGATGGCCCCGTTTCTATGCACCGCGGGTCTCAAAACATTCCAAGAGCTGACCAGGAAAGTTCAGATGCTGGAGCGCTCAAAGCAGGAGTCCTCCTCGGATTCCCAAAATAACAATAGGTCATGGAGAAACCGAAAGGACGATAATCGCAAAGGCGGAGATCCCGACGATTCTGAATCTTTCAATGCTTCGGCTAACCGAAATAAGCAAGGGTTGAGCGGGCCTAATGCCAACCAGCTTCGGAAGCCAATGTTCGGAGAGGGGGGAGAATCTCCACTGAAAGAGAAGCTGGATAAGGTCTATTCCTTCAGAAGGGACAAAATCCGCAAAATATTCAAAGACGCCCTGAAGAACGGTCTACAACTGCCGGAGTCAAAAAGACCGCAGGAAGCGAATAGGACCGACGACCCCAAATACTGCCCCTATCACAGAGTGATAGGCCATGCCATTGAGGACTGCTTCGTCTTCAAAGATTGGGTCGAAAAGCAATACAAGGCAGGAGAGATAGAACTGTCCAAAGGCGTGTTAACAAACAGTCTAGCTGCAACCGCCAATTTCATACAAACGGAGACCGAAGTTCTTCGTGAAACCGATTCTCTCAGGCATCTGCCTTTCTCTGAAAACAATCGACCACCACGTCATTAAACTGGGAACAATCGACCTCTAAGTCGTTAAACTGGGAATGTAAAAAAAATGTAAATAAAAAAATGTGTAAATAAAAGAAAAATAAAGAAAAGTCGAAATGATGGGGCAACTCGCAATAAAAATCAGCGAGTAAAAATAAAAATGAAAATAAAGCCGAAATGATGGGGCAACCGCGAATAAATAGCCGAAATGATAGGGCAATCGCGACCTTCGCGATAAGAAAAGCTGAAATGATAGAGCAATCGCGGTAAAAAAAAAAAAAAAGGCGGATGATGAGTTGCTCCTGGCATTATTCCAGTGCAGCAATGCAGACGCCAAACAAAAATCCAATTTCCCAAAATTCTTTCAGCCCTACGGCCAGTCCCCAAATTGACTACCGTATACAATCCACGGGCTCAAATAATTCTCAGTATACGCATGCCCCACCGCAACCACCAGTTACGCGGCTGGTCTCCGCCTTTGGAATTATGCTTCATTGGAAAGACCCACTCATGTGTCCTCACGATGCATGAGGAGAACAAACCTTCGTGAGATCCTTACGACTCACCAAGGAAAAACACACTTAGGAGTCCTCACGACTCTTAAGGAGAAAATACACCTGCGGGATCCTTACGACTCGTAGGGAGAAAATGCTTTTATGGGACCCTCACGGCCCATAAAATTGAAAGGTCTTAGGTGATAGGGATCCAAACCTGTCTCCTAAGCCATCTCTCCCCAATCCCCAAGTGGCGAATGATGAGTCGCTCCTGGTACCATATTCCAGTGTAGCGATGCAGATGCCAACCAAATTCCAAATCTCATACCAACGGCGAATGATGAGTCGCTCCTGGTACCATATTCCAGTGCAGCGATGCAGACGCCAACAAAGTCCTGAAATATTTCTGGCCCTACGGTCTGGATCATACATCCTGCAAAACCGTATACAATCCACGGGCGTAAAACAATCCCAATCTCTCCCAAGTCCTCCCGGGGCAAATGATGAGTTGCTCCTGGCATCATTCCAGTGCAGCAATGCTGATGCCAAACAAAAACCAATTCCCAAATCCTCTCAGGCAAATGATGAGTTGCTCCTGGCATTATTCCAGTGCAGCAATGCAGATGCCAAAACAAAAAAAAATTCCCAAATCCTCCCGGGGCACATGATGAGTTGCTCCTGGTATAATTCCAGTGCAGCAATGCAGATGCCAAAACAAAACTAATTCCCAAATCCTCCTGGGCAAATGATGAGTTGCTCCTGGCATTATTCCAGTGCAGCAATGCAGATGCCGACCAAAACCAAAATCCCCAAACCCTCCATGACAGATGATGATTCGCTCCTGGTACCATATTCCAGTATAGCGATGCTGATGTCAACCCAAATCAAAATCAACAAGTCAACTTCCACTCCGACACCGCGAGAAGCGGAGCAAGTCAAGTCTACCCCTGACATTGCAAGAAGCAGAGCAAGTCAAATCAAGCATCGACCGTCCACGTCGCTAAAATGGCAGAACCGACCGTCCACGTCGCTAAAAGGGCAGCATCGACCGTCCACCTCGCTAAAAGGGCAGAACCGACCGTCCACGTCGCTAAAAGGGCAGAACCGACCGTCCACGTCGCTAAAAGGGCAGCATCGACCGTCCACGTCGCTAAAAGGGCAGCATCGACCGTCCACGTCGCTAAAAGGGCAGAACCGACCGTCCACGTCGCAAAAAGGGCAGAACCGACCGTCCAAGTCGCTAAAAGGGCAGCATCGACAGTCCACGTCGCAAAAAGGGCAGAACCGACCGTCCACGTCGCTAAAAGGGCAGCACCGACCGTCCAAGTCGTAAAAAGGGCAGCACCGACCGTCCACGTCGCTAAAAGGGCAGCATCGACCGTCCACGTCGCTAAAAGGGCAGCATCGACCGTCCACGTCGCTAAAAGGGCAGAACCGACTGTCCACGTCGGAAAAAGGGCAGAACTGACCGTCTACGTCGCTAAAAGGGCAGCATCGACCGTCCACGTCGCAAAAAGGGCAGAACCGACCGTCCACGTCGCAAAAAGGGCAGAACCGACCGTCCAAGTCGCTAAAAGGGCAGCGTCGACCGTCCACGTCGCAAAAAGGGCAGAACCGACCGTCCACGTCGCTAAAAGGGCAGCACCGACCGTCCAAGACGCAAAAAGGGCAGCACCGACCGTCCAAGTCGCAAAAAGGGCAGCACCGACCGTCCACGTCGCTAAAAGGGCAGCACCGACCGTCCACGTCGCTAAAAGGGCAGCACCGACCGTCCAAGTCGCAAAAAGGGCAGCGCAGGATTCCTACAAAGCTGGAACCAGATAACTCCGGGCCAGGGAAAACGTCTATCACGGACACTCCGTCACGGAGACATGTCAAGCAACGACCGTCCATGTCGTAAAAAGGGCAGTGCCAGCTTCCCAAAAAGCGGGAACCAAACCAAGTCGCCTCCACGTGAAAGAAGATCCATCAATTTCATGCACACGACCCACATATGTGGTGTGCATTTATTGATGGGGGGCAATTTGTTGGGGTAAAAATTTACACCCCGGTTGACCAAGTCAAAATCAAAGTCAACCCCAAGCCAAGTGGGCCCAAGCCCAGATCCAGTAGGCCCATGCCCGGGTCGAGCCCGAACATGAAGCGGCCGGCCTCCCCACATGCCAAGATAAAAATTTTGTAATAAATAATTTTGTTGTATTTCTTTTATTTTATTTTTGGATAAATGTAAGAAAAATAGGCATAAAGCCAAATTTTTGTGAAGCCCATGGCTTATGTGCAAAAAGAAATGGCACATGAGCCATGGGATAGAAAAAATGCCATTTTGTGAAACCCAAGGGGCTATGTGTAAAATGTATGGCCTATAAAGGCAAAGATAATGAAATATCTCAACAACTTTTTCTCTCTCTAAAAAAAAAAAGGTTTCCAGATCTGAGATCTATTCTTCTTCTTCAAGGTTCCAAAACCTTCTTCTTTCTCTTGAATTAAATCAAGAGTTTTACTCTTCTGTTTACAAAACAAATTAGTTTTTCACCACAAAACCCACAAAGGGGAACTTGGATCTGTCATCAAATCTTAAAAAGGAGAGATTTTGAGATTTCACATCTCTTGATCTTCAAGATCCAGCAAGCAACAGGAGGAAGAAGAAGAACCACTTACATTAAACCCAAAACACATTCAGGAGCCCGACTCCTCTCTGATTTCTCTTTTGAAAAATCTTTTTTTCAGGCTAAAAGCCTCTTGTCCTCGCCGGCGCGCGGCGCGCAGCGCTCATGCGCAAAGCGCCCGCGTGCCGACACGTGGCGCGCGCTTGCGCACCAGCGCGCTTGCGCAAGTGCGCAAAGCGCCCGCGTGCCGACACGTGGCGCGCGCGCGCTTGCGCTCCAACGCGCATTGCGCAAAGCGCCCGCGTGCCGACACGTGGCGCGCGCGCGCTTGCGCACCAGCGCGCTTGTGCAAGTGCGCAAAGCGCCCGCGTGCCGACACGTGGCGCGCGCGCTTGCGCACCTGCGCGCAGCGCTTATGCGCAAAGCGCCCACGTGCCGACACGTGGCGTGCTTGCGCCTGAGCGCACAGCATCTAAGCGCACAGCGCTCAAGGCGCTGGCCCCACGCATCCCTTGGATGCCTTTTCCCCCTCTTTTTATGTACATACATATACATATATATATGTATACAAATTCACACATATACATACTCTACGACACTGTCCCTGTTAGAAAAAAATTTCTAACGGGGCGCTGCCCCGCACCCCGCAAGGGGGCTGCTAGCCCCCTTGACCCCCAGCCCGCTATCCGGATAGCGGGACCCCCGTAAAAACTCTGCGTGGCTCCCGATATATTTAAACCCCCTTTCAAAACACAACACACGTACACTGCACATTGAGTTCGCATGACCATTTTAACCCGTTAGTCGGAGGTTCCCTCGCCCCAAAAGCGAGGGGTAATTAACGGCAGCTTAGTCTGCGGCTGCCGGAGATTTGGATCCCCACAATCAATAAACCCCGGCCTACCCTGGGCAAGGGGAATCTGTAGTACGCCTGACAAGCGCGCGCGTATTCCCATCTCAATGGGGTGACAAAAAACACCCTACACCGCACTCTTGACTTGGGATGCCTGATTATAGATATGGTATCGGCTATGATATTATTGAGGCGGGATCACCGACTATACATATACAGGTAGGTATATGTATCGACTCAGATGTTAGGCGGTTTCCTTACCTGTAGTCCAGCTTGTTAGCTTAGCCCTTTAGTTTAGTTTAGTTGTTAGATTAGATTCGATTCTTACGTATTTCAAAACTAACGAATCGTGGGTATTTTAAAAGACAGCCCAAGGGACCTTACGGATATTTCAAAAGACGTGTCTTTTCATAAAAACACCGTTGCCCCTATTTTCAAAACCCCATGATTTGTGTTATTTCAAAAGGCACCATTTATAGGACTTATTTTAGATTATTACAGATTAGTTATCGTTGTGTCTAGTATTCAGCTCCCGCACATTATTGCTGTTCGCTCTGCCTCGCATACTTATTTTGCTGCATATTCCATTATTGATATCATGCTGTTAGGACACCAGCACCATTACCGATGATGCGTATGTACCACGTACACCTACTTACCGGCTCACACACATCTTCATCGGTAATTGCCATGTCACGTACACTTTAGAGAATATATTTGCTTGACTTAGCTTGTTAGTTAGTAGTTTGACATGATATTAGTGTACCTGCCTTACATGCCTAGTTTATTAATCATACATTGCAACTTGGTTATTGATACCATATGCATTCATTATCATTGACATATGCACTTGTGATGATTTCTTGAGATTTATGATATTTCTGGATTTCGGGGAAAGCCGCAAAATTTACAACTTATGATCTTTTAAAATATAAAATGTTGCGGTTTTCTAGTGATGTAAAGTGTCGTCCACCATGAGTTTGCTGTGGTTTTCGAGATCCGTGTCGAGGAGTGGAAGAACCGTCACGGGTACATGGTGGGCCCGGTGCGGTACCCCGGGGCAAGAGGAATGTGGTGTTGACGTTGAGCCCGGCAGGGGAGCACTACCGACCGGTGATATTACCTGACGCGTCGGATATCCGGAGGATACCGTCGTGGTCTTGAGATGGATGGTAGGGGCCGGTCTGGACTGACGGCGCCCTAGATATTAAGATTGAGACATTGATATTTCGAGACAGTGAGATTTATGTTTTGTGTCGATGCTAGACACTGTTGATACTGATTTCATTTATGATACCTCACTTTAAAAATACAGAAATCTCACTAATTTATGAAAACAGTTTCTTCATTTACATGTATTCTGTTTTCATGCATTCATACCTCACTCATATGATATATTGCTACCTAAGGCACTGACACGGGCACATGAGTTTACACTCGGGTTAGATACTACCCTAGCCATTGTTATAGGCTGCATGTTATATACATTTTTGAGGATATATTATGATCATTGACCTAGGATTGCGTTATTTATGCGATTTCTGTGCGTAGATGTTTTTCTATTCACGAGTTGGTAACTCACCCCCGTTGTGCCCCAGTTTCTTGCAGGTTTTGCCATACAGGTTTAATTACGGCTTTACGGGCTCAGTTTCATTCGGGTGACTTGCTAGTAGGTGGGTTTTTCTTGTATCGTACCCACCATATTACCTTGTATAATATTATTCCGTTGTATCTAGTAAATTCCATCAACCAAACATGTATTTACTGAGATAGAGACCAGTGTTGTTTATTCTTTCGACCTTAGAGTCACTCGTTATATTTCTGGTGGTTTTGAGTTTCCTTTTGAGTTTTGATCCTCACCGTTGGCGTTGTATATTATATTGCTTGTGTGGTTGTGACCGTCGATTGACGAAGAGCTAGCTCCCGCTTGGGGATGCCTTTTTCTTGATTTCGTATACTATTCATGTTGTATCCCGTTTGGGGGCCAGTATTTACAAAGGAGACTCTGCCTAAATTTTCAGTAAATTTTTGATGTTTTAAAAACCGCATAATTCGGCTTATGCTATTGAAATTACTTGCTTTAAGTTGGTTTTTCCTGCACTCTACTACTTTTCTTGGTTTGGATTTCTGGGTTTTCGGTTTACTTAGATTACGTACGTCTCGAGACGTTCGTAGTTTAAGTGCCGGTCATGTTCCGTACTTTCGGGTCGTGACAATTAACAACCATGCTTCATAAATATCTATGAGTGATTCATCTTCATGAGTCATTAAGCATTTATGATGCATTAATGACATGGATGAATCACACAAATGAGTCACTAATCTCATTTAATGCAATGCCATCTTACCCCCCAAGTCACCACTCTTCTAGAAGCTTCCCGACAAATTACGAGAACGCTCCTCCAATCCGTGAAAACACGGAAAAACTTTAGACTGTATAAATCCAGTAACCCGATACTAGAATCTGGCTTAAACCAAAGACGGCTAGTAAAAACTGTCCGAAAAGTCGTACGTGTGTAAACACACGTATGCATCCGAACCCTTGTCGTAAAACCATACGACCTCTATATCGTTTCGCCTGGAGCAGGGAAACTCTCTGTGTGGGACTCTAAAGATTCGACACTACGCTGGCAGTGGGTTTAACCACAGACCATAAGCGGCACTAGCTGTACGTAACGGTCCCCAGGTAGATGTCGATAAGAAGGCCGATGAGGAAACTCATCCGAACTCCCACTGAGCCTGATATGACAATCTCTGTACAGTCCGGTCTTTTCGTCTAAGACTATCACATATTAAGCCTAGGGGGCGGCAAGCGTTAGTCCTAAATAGCTGTATAAGTCGTGTCGGAGCGAAGCCTATTACACCCTAAGAGGCTACTTGAACCTACCAGTATATCTTGCTTGCCCTGGCCAGGGACTTTGCGTAATGGTTCTCTGACAAAGAGCGATATCATCTCCCAATACCGGGATAGACGAATCCTGTCTAACCACTACTGCCTCCAAGTGCTTGGGACTGCACCCAACTGCTACCTGTTTGCACGACTCCTTTGAGCCGTGGTAGGGTAGCAATCTAAGAACAGTGGGACACATTCGAGGTGAAGTAGCAGTGTCAAGTCTGCGGACTATGCTGTACTCATGTCACCTGGGAACAGTTAACTGACGACGGGTATAATACCATCTAACAGTTCCCCTGCAAGTCCTGTCTGGTGTACCCGTAACCTAACGAGCACCTGTTTACTATCTCCAGTACGACGTATTGATGGATATGGGACAGACCATCTCCCCAACTGAGATGAGAAGCGTACACACTAGTCTACTCTGGAGTATCGATGCCCTGTCTCGATAATCCTACGACTAGGGACCTATATAGGATGTTGCTTATAGACTACCCAGCCCCCACTAGTATTGTTAGTGTATATGCCCTAGAGGCCATTACTGTATCATACTAGTTTGTATATTACTTAATGGAAGCTTGGGATATTCACCTTGTATAAACAATCTTGCTCAATATAGTAGTATGCTACTTGGTTTGTTTCTACTTCAATGTGTGCTTGTGTTTATTTTAGTATATCACATATACGCATTAGTGGAGCCCTTAGGATCTTTTCTTGATTACCAGCGTTGTGATGGCAGTCACACTAGTGGGGGCCGGGTAATCTATAAGCACATCCTTATACAGGTCCCTAGTCGCAGGACTATCGAGACAGGGCATCGATACTCCGGAGTAGACTAGCGTATGCGCTTCTCATCCCAGTGTGGGAGATGGTCTGTCCCATAGCCATCAGTACGTCGTACTGGAGATAGTATACGGGTGCTCGTTGGGTTACGAGTACACTGGACAGGACTCGTCGGGAGCTGACAGGTCGGAATTATACCTATCGTCAGTTATCAGTTCCCAGGTGACATGAGTACAGCTTAGTCCGCTGACTTGACACTGGCACTTCGCCTCAAGTGTGTTCCCACTGCACTTTGATCACTGCCCTACCACGGCTCAAAGGAGTCGTGCAAACAGGTGGTGGTTGGGTGCAGTCCCGAAGCACTTGGAGGCAGTGACGGTTAGACAGGATTCGTCTCTCCCGGTATTGGGGGTTAACATCGCGCTGTGTCTAGGAGAGCCATTGTAAGTCCACGTTGCCCACCCCGGTGCTTACGGGGAGGCGGAAAACATAATAAAAATTGGATTTTTATGGACTTAGGCAACATGGACCAAGCATGTGAGGATCTTTGCTAAACAAAAACAAGCTAAACCTAACTACAAAGTAGCTATGTGGTAGAAAGGTTATACCTTTGGTCTTTAGTCCTTCTCTCCTTGCTCCTTGGAATGGTAGAAAGAGGTCACCTAGCTTGTCTTCTCCCGTCAAAGAAGGATCCACCCGAAAGCCTCGACCTTTAGCTTCAACTCCAAGCTAGGAGTAACTAGAGTGCAAGAAATGCTAAGACTTGAACCCTAGAAAAGAGTAGAGAAGATCAAGTGAGGGTTTTTCTCAAGCCCTTTTGTTTCTCAACACATGAGAGGGAGAGAGCTTGAGGGAGAGGATGAGCAAGAGAGAGAAATGAGAAAATAATAGAGCCATTCTCACTAATATGTGTGAATTAATTTAATTGAATAATTAGCTAGATAATTGTCATGGTAAATCATGACATGACCATTATCATTTCAATTTGCAAAGATCAAAAAGCATCTTCCAAAAAAAATGATGATGGTCAAAGTGTTAACCTAGGTCAACAAGTCAAAGAAGTCAAATGGTCAACAACCACAACCATGGACAATTATTAAACTAATTACTAATTAACAATAACACACACATAAACATTAGGGTTAATAAAATGACAATAGCCATTAACCCTAATCAAGGTCCTCTCCCTCAATCTCAAGCAACTGTGCATACGCACCCGCATTCGTGATCCGAGGAACACGAACACAATGAGAAAAACCAATCTCAAATCATATACTAGGATCCGGCTTAAACCAAAGCCCGCTAGTATAAACTGTCCGGACAGCAAACGTGCACAAGTGCGCGAATGTGAACGAACCCTGTCGCAAAACCATGCGACCTCTACTCATTTAGCCTAAAGGCGAATAGCTCTCTGTGTGGGACTCTAAAGACTCGACACTACGCTGGCAGTGGGTTTAACCAAAGACCGCAAGAGGCACTAGATTTACGTAACGGTCCCCAGGTAGATGTCGATAAGAAGACTGACGAGGTGAACCCCATCTGAACTCCTACTAAGCCTGTATGTGACAATCTCCGTACAGTCCGGTCTGTTCGTCTGATACATCGCATGGCGGGCCTAGGGGGGCGGTAAACGTCAGTCCCCTAATAGCGGTACAAGTCGTGCCGGAGTGAAGCCCAGAACACCCTGAGATAACACTGGAAACCTACCAGTATATCTCGCTTGCCCTGGCCAGGGACTACTCGTGTAATGGCTCTTCTAGACACAGCGCGATGTCAACCCCCAATACCGGGAGAGACGAATCCTGTCTAACCGTCACTGCCTCCAAGTGCTTCGGGACTGCACCCAAAAACTACCTGTTTGCACGACTCCTTTGAGCCGTGGTAGGGTAGTAATCAAAGTGCAGTGGGAACACACTCGAGGTGAAGTGACAGTGTCAAGTCAGCGGACTAATCTGTACTCATGTCACCTGGGAACTGATAACTGACGATAGGTATAATACCAACCAATAGTTCCCGACGAGTCCTGTCCAGTGTACTCGTAACCCAACGAGCACTCGTATACTATCTCAAGTACGACGTACTGACGGCTGTGGGACAGACCGTCTCCCACACTGGGATGAGAAGCGCATACGCTAGTCTACTCCGGAGTATCGATGCCCTGTCTCGATAGTCCAACGACTAGGGACCTGTATAAGGATGTGCTTATAGATCACCCAGCTCCCACGAGTGTGAGCGCCATCACCACGCTGGTAATCAAGCAAAGATCCTAAGGGCTCTACTAATATGTATATCAGCAATATGCTAAAAGAAACACATGCACATATTAAAGCAGAGACAAACCAGGTAGCATACTACCATTTCGAGCAAGATTGTATATACAACTGTGAATATCCCAAGCTTCCATCAAGTAATATACAAACTAGTATGATACAGTAATGGCCTCTAGGGCATATACACTAACAATCTCCCACTTGCACTAAGGCCATGTACTGGCGTATCGAAGACCTATCATCTCGATCAGCCGCTCGAACTGAGTCTGGGGCAAGGCCTTGGTGAATGGATCTGCTGTGTTATCCTCTGATGCAACTCTCCGGACCTCGATCTCCTGGCGATCCACGATCTCCCTGATCAGGAGATACCGCCTTAAGATGTGTCTGGATCTCTGATGGGATCTGGGTTCCTTTGCTAAAGCTATAGCCCCGTTGTTGTCGCAATACAGAGGTATTGGGTCAACAATGGACGGAACCACCTGAAGTTCTCTCAAGATCTTCCTTATCCAGACAGCTTCTTTTGCGGCATCAGATGCAGCGATGTATTCCTCTTCCATCGTCGAGTCAGCAACGGTTTCCTGTTTGGAGCTCTTCCAACACACCGCCCCTCCATTGAGGGTGAAGACAAAACCCGACATGGACTTGGAATCATCCTTGTCACTCTGGAAGCTGGAGTCAGCAAAGGCCTCAATCTGCAGGTCTTTTCCGCCATACACCAAGAACATCTCCTTAGTCCTTCTCAGGTACTTGAGAATGTTCTTTACTGCTATCCAATGTTTCTCCCTTGGGTTTGACTGATACCTGCTTACCACACTCAGTGCATAAGCCACATCCGGTCTGGTACACAACATTGCATACATTATAGAGCCTACCGCAGAAGCGTAGGGTATAATAGACATGCGATCCCTCTCCAAATCATTCTTGGGAGACATCTCTTTGGAGAGGGTGATCCCGTGACAAGCCGGTAAATTACCACGCTTAGAATCTTCCATACTGAATCTCTTCAGTATGGTGTCGATGTACCTGGACTGCGAAAGTCCTAATATCCTCTTGGATCTGTCACGGTAGATCCGGATACCCAGAATGTAAGAGGCATCACCCAGGTCTTTCATGGAGAACCTGTGTGACAAGAACCCCTTGACAGATTGTAGCATAGGAATGTCATTTCCTATTAAGAGAATGTCATCCACGTATAAAACGAGGAATACTACAGTTCTCGCTACAAATCTACAATAGATCCATGGTTCGTCTAGATTTTTGATAAAGCCAAATTCCTTGACCGTCTCATCAAAACAGATGTTCCAACTCCGCGATGCCTGCTTTAGTCCATAAATGGACTTAAGCAACTTGCACACCTTTCCGCTGCTCCCACTCTGAATGAAACCCTCTGGCTGATCCATATAGACACATTCCTCTAAATGACCATTTAGAAAAGCTGTCTTTACGTCCATCTGCCAAATCTCATAATCGTGGAAGGCAGCAATGGCAAGAAGGATCCGAATGGATTTCAGCATAGCTACTGGAGAAAAGGTTTCGTCATAGTCCAAACCAGGTCGCTGACGAAAACCCTTTGCTACCATTCTAGCTTTATAGGTCTCAACCTGCCCATCTACACCAATCTTCCTTTTGAAGATCCACTTGCATCCTACGGGTTTTACCCCATCTGGAGCAATGTCCAACGTCCATACTTTGTTGGTGTACATGGACTCCATCTCGGTCCGCATTGCATCCAGCCATTTTACCGAGTCGACGCTCTGTATGGCTTGCTGGAAGCTAGTACGCTCATTACAGTCTATGATGCAATCCTCTCTATCCCCGTCAATGAGAAAACCGTAGTATCTCTCGGGCGGATGAGACTGCCTACTACTTCTGCGGAGTGGCGTGGGAATGTCCTGATCTTTCGAACCCTCTGGATCAATCAAGCTTTCAGTAATAGCTCGTGGTTCTGGAATTTCTTCCAGTTCTATTGCGCTCCTACTTGATTCTTTTTCTATGAACTGGAGTTCTAGAAAGTGGGCATGGCGAGAAACAAGGACTTTTTGTTCCTCTTCGCAATAGAAGTAATATCCCTTGGAGTTCTTTGGATATCCCACAAACTTGCACTGTACTGAGCGTGCCTCGAGCTTGTCCGCATGCTGCTTTTTTACAAAAGCTGGACATCCCCATGTCTTAATATGATTAAGATAGGGTTTCTTCCCACACCACATCTGATATGGTGTAGTAGGCACAGTCTTAGTTGGAACCCGGTTCAAAAGGTATGCCGCTGATTCTAGCGCATATCCCCAAAACGATCGCGGCAACTCAGCATTACTCATCATGGACCGTACCATATCCAATAGGGTTCAGTTCCGTCTCTCCGATACACCATTATGTTGCGGAGTGTATGGAGGAGTAAGCTGAGAGAGAATTCCATTCTCTTTTAAGTAACACAGGAACTCGGCACTCAAGTATTCACCACCTCGATCAGATCTCAGTGTCTTTATACTTTTGCCTGTTTGTTTTTCTACTTCATTCTTATATTCCTGGAATTTTTCAAAAGCCTCGGATTTATGTTTCATTAAGAAGACATAACCGTACCTTGAAAAGTCATCCGTAAAAGTAATGAAGTAAGAATAACCGCTTCGCGCATGTGTAGACATTGGACCGCACACGTCGCTGTGTACGAGTCCCAAGAGCTCGCTCGCTCTTTCTCCGTGTCCAGTAAACGGAGTCTTTGTCATCTTTCCCTTGAGACAGGATTGACAACTTGCATACGATTGATATTCGAATGAATCCAAATATCCTTCTGTGTGTAACTTAGTCAACCTTCTCTCATTGATGTGACCCAGTCTACAATGCCATAAGAAAGTTTTATTAATTTCTGGAGACTTTCTTTTGTATGTATTCTGGACATTGAAAATCTGTGGTTGGTTTAATACGTATATACCGTTGTTCAATGTACCTGACCCAATCAAAGCTTGATTAAGGTGAATGTTCACTACATTACTTACAAATGCAAATTCATAACCTTCTTTAGATAATAAAGATACAGAAATGATATTACAGGTTGCATTTGGTACATAATAACAACTACGCAAAACCAAAAAATGTCCATCTGACAATCCCAGGTGATAGTCCCCCACGGCCTCAGCATCCATGCTAGCACCGTTCGCAACTCTGAGGGTCATGTCACCTGCCTTCAAAACTCTACGCTTTCTCAACGCCTGCAAAGAATTACAGATATGAGATCCTGATCCGGTATCCAATACCCAGGAAGTAGAGTTTATTGATAGACAGTTTTCAATAACATACACACCTGAAGCTGAAGCTGCAACTCGCTTCAAATCCTGTGTTCTGGCTTTCCAAGCCTTGCAATCCTGTTTCCAGTGACCACTTTTGTGACAATAGAAGCATTCTTCCTTCCCCACCAGCTTCCCCGCTATCTTTGTTGCTTTACCTTTTCCCTTCGTATCCACTTTACCGACACCTCCTCTTGGTTTGGCGGGGGCTTTCTTCTTCTTACCCTTGGCTTTCTCCTTGGATCTAGAAGAGGAAGATCCTCCTACAAACAAAGCGGATGTCTCCCTACCTTTCTGTAGGGTGCCCTCAGCACTCCTCAACATGTTCAGAAGTTCGGAAAGTTCTACCTCCTTTCCTTGCATGTTGAAGTTCAGAATAAACTGGGCGTAAGTGGAAGGAAGGGACTGGAGAATCAAATCAGTATAGAGCTCATTCTCCAACGTGGTCCCAAGGTCCGCGAGCTCCTCAATGTAGCCAATCATCTTAAGCACGTGTTCCGCTACCGATGATCCGACGGCCAACCTTGCCGAAAATAGCTTCTTCGACACTTCGTATCTTGCGATACGAGACTGCTCCCCATACAGTTCTTTTGTATGAAGAAATATGGACTCTAGGTCCATATTCTCGTGCCTCCGCTGATGTTCATTATCCATCGAGGCTAATACGAGGCATTTGGCCTTCGCGCAATCTATCTCCCATGTTTTACGGATTTCCTTATCCGCGACGCTGGAGGTGGGACCTGGGACAGGGGGTGCTTTGGTGGTAAGGACATACCCCAACTTGTCGTAAGTGATTGCCATCTTGACATTCCTGAGCCAATCTTTGTAGTTTGGCCCTGTCAATATGTTTTTATCTAGTAATAACTTAAGTCCGGTCATCTTGAATGGTCGCTGCAATTAGGAGAGAGAAAAGAAACACTTTAGCATGATGCTCTTGCAAGTTTAGAGTGGTTTTTAATTTGTCTAAACTGGATGGCTCCCACTGTCTCTCGAATCCCTTCTCAAACCGTAAAGGAAGGATTACTCTCACCGTACAATACTTGCTTAACCGTTCAGCCAGGCCAGTGTCGGTACTTCGAAGGAGGTTTTCCAACGCTTTCGCGAAGTTCCTTAATTAAGTAACCTCTTTTCCCTGTGGGCGTAGCCCCGCTAACACCTTTCTAGACACCTACTAAGTTTATAGCATTGATCGTTAAGTGAGAGTTTTCCCGAGGAGTAGCATATACTCACAGTAGGATCGGGATCCAAATATCATCGCGTGATAAAACTGAAGGAATCCTACCAGAATCATCACATTCCAAATGGTATGCAAAGCTAGCAAGTTTCAGTACTTATGAAACTCCCGATGTGGATTTTTGCCCCATGCTCTTATGACCTTGACTTTGGCCAAAATATCATAAGTCACATGTCAAGTTCTACCCGTCATTCTCCTGGTTAATTTGGACCCACCCGTACCTACCCTTGACTTTGGCCAAAATGGCAGCACGACTGTCCCAAACCAACGCATCTATCTATGCTGCACATGAATACCCAATAGCTACCAATCACTATGCCTTGACTTTGGCCAAAATACATAGCTTGAATACTTTTTGACCATTCATGTGGAATGACGGAGGGCTACGGATGGTTTTGGCGAAACCGTGAACGTAGTGAACTTGATCTAATCGATGGAACGAGATAGCTTTTAAAAGGAGTGGTTCAAGCTCCGCGTTTAAAAGTTTTAGTTTTGAAAAGAACCGAGTGGTTTTCAAAGTGTTCCAATCGACTTTTACTTGGTTTATTTTCTTGCATTAGTTCTTTTAATGCATCCCATCATTTAATCCTACCATTGCAGAAAACAACCAAAATATGACGTACGCTTATACCATTCGCATTCGCCACGGGGCCCCGTCATCACCCGTTAGGTTACTTAACTAACGACAGAGCGGGGGCTAGGCTAGCGCGGCTGTAAAACATAAGCAACGCCTAAATAGTTATTATGTATAAGTATATAGCAATGATAGACATTACAGATCACAGATGAATACATTGGATATACTAGGAATCCGCAATGCGTTCGAGCCTGCAACGTAAAGCGGATTACACGGTCGTGGTGAATAGCCAATACCCCACCCAAGACCCCTACGGGTGCGGCAAACTACCCGCCAAGCACCCGAAGCGAAGCAACCTCCCTCACCACCGTGAGTAGGCCACTTGGCAGTTCGAGATACCCGGTAGTTTGTGTACCCCCTCCATGGGTCTATCCTAGGAGCAAAAACAGTAAAAAGAATTATACAATGACGGCTACAACCCCGACCCGGTTGTGCGGCCATACAAATAATATTATTACATCAATTTACAGGTTACAAATGAATGAAAGAAAAATAGCGCTCATCTCACATCCACCCCGGCTATTCACCCACGACAATCCAATCCATTCATATCCACAAACCAATAACAATCACAGATCACAGAGATGTATAACCCCGACTAATCGACTTATAGCGATTAGCCGACGTTCAATACATACAAGCATTACAGATATAACCGATATAGTTAAAGTGTAGTGAAGTTTCGAAAAAATACGGATTTATAGGCCCCCAAAAGTAAATTTTAGTTCTGGAAAATCTGGGCACATATAACATATCCTAAAAATCCCAAAACCAACACAGAAACATACTGCACCAAAAATGATGCAGAGAGGGGACAATACGGCCGCGCTTCCGCGGCAAGAGCTTCCTATTGCCGCGGATCCGCGGTCCTTTAGTCGCCTCTCTGGTTCGTCTTTGGTGGTTTTTTACACAAAACCCTGAGATAATTTTTGGTGTATAACAAATTTTATTTTGACCAGAAAAAATATTAACAGAAACTAGGGTTTTGCGAGTTTGGTTTTTCGATTTTCCGGTTTCGAAACTTCGTTACACTTAACTACTTAGCTAGTTTAGGTTTAGTTAGGCTCTGATACCACTGTAAGTCCACGTTGCCCACCCCGGTGCTTACGGGGAGGCGGAAAACATAATAAAAATTGGATTTTTATGGACATAGGCAACATGGACCAAGCTTGTGAGGATCTTTGCTAAACAAAAACAAGCTAAACCTAACTACAAAGTAGCTAAGTGGTAGAAAGGTTATACCTTTGGTCTTTAGTCCTTCTCTCTTTGCCCCTTGGAATGGTAGAAAGAGGTCACCTAGCTTGTCTTCTCCCGTCAAAGAAGGATCTACCCGAAAGCCTCGACCTTTAGCTTCAACTCCAAGCTAGGAGTAACTAGAGTGCAAGAAATGCTAAGACTTGAACCCTAGAAGAGAGTAGAGAAGATCAAGTGAGGGTTTTTCTCAAGCCCTTTTGTTTCTCAACACATGAGAGGGAGAGAGCTTGAGGGAGAGGATGAGCAAGAGAGAGAAATGATATGAGAGAATGAGAAAATAATAGAGCCATTCTCACTAATATGTGTGAATTAATTTAATTGAATAATTAGCTAGATAATTGTCATGGTAAATCATGACATGACCATTATCATTTCAATTTGCAAAGATCAAAAAGCATCTTCCAAAAGAAATGATGATGGTCAAAGTGTCAACCTAGGTCAACAAGTCAAAGAAGTCAAATGGTCAACAACCACAACCATGGACAATTATTAAACTAATTACTAATTAACAATAACACACACATAAACATTAGGGTTAATAAAATGACAATAGCCATTAACCCTAATCAAGGTCCTCTCCCTCAATCTCAAGCAACTGTGCATACGCACCCGCATTCGTGATCCGAGGAACACGAACACAATGAGAAAAACCAATCTCAAATCATATATTAGGATCCGGCTTAAACCAAAGCCCGCTAGTATAAACTGTCCGGACAGCAAACGTGCACAAGTGCGCGAATGTGAACGAACCCTGTCGCAAAACCATGCGACCTCTACTCATTTAGCCTAAAGGCGAATAGCTCTCTGTGTGGGACTCTAAAGACTCGACACTACGCTGGCAGTGGGTTTAACCACAGACCGCAAGCGGCACTAGCTGTACGGAACGGTCCCCAGGTAGATGTCGATAAGAAGACTGACGAGGTGAACCCCATCTGAACTCCTACTGAGCCTGTATGTGACAATCTCCGTACAGTCCGGTCTGTTCGTCTGATACATCGCATGGCGGGCCTAGGGGGGCGGTAAACGTCAGTCCCCTAATAGCGGTACAAGTCGTGCCGGAGTGAAGCCCAGAACACCCTGAGATAACACTGGAAATCTACCAGTATATCTCGCTTGCCCTGGCCAGGGACTACTCGTGTAATGGCTCTCCTAGACACAGCGCGATGTCAACCCCCAATACCAGGAGAGACAAATCCTGTCTAACCATCACTGCCTCCAAGTGCTTTGGGACTGCACCCAAAAACTACCTGTTTGCACGACTCCTTTGAGCCGTGGTAGGGTAGTAATCAAAGTGCAGTGGGAACACACTCGAGGCGAAGTGATAGTGTCAAGTCAGCGGACTAAGCTGTACTCATGTCACCTGGGAACTGATAACTGACGATAGGTATAATACCAACCAACAGTTCCCGACGAGTCCTGTCCAGTGTACTCGTAACCTAACGAGCACCCGTATACTATCTCAAGTACGACGTACTGACGGCTGTGGGACAGACCGTCTCCCACACTGGGATGAGAAGCGCATACGCTAGTCTACTCCGGAGTATCGATGCCCTGTCTCGATAGTCCAACGACTAGGGACCTGTATAAGGATGTGCTTATAGATCACCCAGCTCCCACGAGTGTGAGCGCTATCACCACGCTGGTAATCAAGCAAAGATCCTAAGGGCTCTACTAATATGTATATCAGCAATATGCTAAAAGAAACACATGCACATATTAAAGCAGAGACAAACCAAGTAGCATACTACCATTTCGAGCAAGATTGTATATACAACTGTGAATATCCCAAGCTTCCATCAAGTAATATACAAACTAGTATGATACAGTAATGGCCTCTAGGGCATATACACTAACAGCCATTACACGAGTAGTCCCTGGCCAGGGCAACCGAGATACATTGGTAGGCTTCCAGTGTTATCTCAGGGTGTTTTGGGCTTCACTCCGACACGACTTGTACCGCTATTAGGGGACTGACGTTTTACCGCCCCCTAGGCCCGACATGCGATGTATTAGACGAACAGACCGGACTGTACGGAGACTGTCACATTCAGACTCAGTAGGAGTTCAGATGGGGTTTCACCTCGTCAGCCTTCTTGTCGGCATCTACCTGGGGACCGTTACGCATAGCTAGTGCCGCTTGCGGTCTGTGGTTAAACCTACTGCCAGCGTAGTGTCGAGTCTTTAGAGTCCCACACAGAGGGTATTCGCCTCTGGGCAAAACTGAGTAGAGGTCGCATGGTTTTGCGACAGGGTTCGTTCTCATCCGCGCACTTGTGCACGTTTTGGAGTCCGGACGGATATTACTGGCTGGCTCTGGTTTGAGTCAGATACCGGTATATGTTTTGGGGTTGCTTTTATCTCTCAGTATTCATGTTCCTCGGAACAAGGATGCAGGTGTGTATGCACAGTTATTTGAGGAAGAGGAAGAGGACTTTCATTAGGGTTTCGGAACAGGTGCGTATGCACAGTTGACAGTCGTCTTTTTCCAAACCCTAATGGATTTATGTTATATCAATTAATAATATTAATAAAATGAAATTGTGTCATGGTTGGTTTTTTTTGTTGACTTGTTGACCATGGTTGACTTGTTGACCATGGTTGAAGTTTTGACCATCATCATTACAAAAGAAAGATGCTCTTTGATTCTAGAAAATTCATTTAATGTTTGAAATGATAATGGTCATTCCTAAACCTTCCATCAACCTTTTCATTTTCATTATTATTATTAATTTGATAATTCTTTTGCTTTATGTTATGGTTGCAAAAAGAAAAGAGCTCATTCTATCATTTAGCTTCTCTCTCCTCACTTCATCTTCTTCTTCCTCTAGCAAAAGGAGAATCCTTCTCATGTGTTGAGAATTCCTCTCCTTAAAAGAAAAGCACCCCTTAGACACTCTCTACTCACTCTAGGATCAAAGGTTTAGCAAGCCGAAGATTCTAGTTCTCTCTAAGTTCGAGAAAGAGCCCGAAGGTTGAACCCTCAGGTGGATCCATCTTCGACGGAAGAAGGCGATGAGAAGAGAACCATCAACCTCTACTAGGTTTCAAGAAGAAGGAGTTCAAGTTAGGTATAACCACTTTGCCGAGTAGTTAACTCTCCTTTGCTTGTTTGCTAGTTTAGTTTAGAAAAGATCCCGACTTTGTTAGTCCATGTTGCCCCATGCGCTAAAAATTTGATTTTTATACCGTTTCCGCCTCCCCGTAAGCACCGGGGGTCGCAACGTGGACTTACAGTGGTATCAGAGCCTAACTAAACTTAAACTAGCTTGGTAGTGAAGTGTAACGAAGTTCGGAACCGAAAAATCCAAAACCCAAACTTTTACAAAAACCCTAGTTTCTGTTAAAAAATTTTCTGGTCAAAACAAAATTTGTTATACACCTAAATTCGGCTCAGGGTTTTGTGTGAACACCCAAGAAAAACGATCCCCTGATTCCTTCAAACCGCCGCGGTTCCGCGGCATGAGGTAGGCATTTGCCGCGGAACCGCCGCCGTTTAGGGTCCTCTCGTGATCGGGTTTTGTGCAGTGTTCTTCTGGTAGGGTTTTAGGATTTTTAAGATATATTATATGTGCCCAGATTTTCCAGAATAGAAATTTGTTTTTGGGGGCCTATAATTCCGTATTTTTTTCCGAACTTCACTACACTTGGACTATATTGGTTATATCTGTGATGTTTGAATGTATTGAACGTCGGCTAATCGCTATAAGTCGATTAGTCGGGGTTATACATCTCTGTGATCTGTGTTTGATATTGGAATGTGTATATGAATGTGTTGAACTGTCGCGGGTGAATAGCCGGGGTGGATGTGAGATGAGCTTTTGTTTTTATTTCATTCATTGTAAATGTAAATTGATGTAATAATATTATTTGTATGGCCGCACAACCGGGTCGGGGTTGTAGCCGTCATTGTATAATTCTTTTTACTGTTTTTGCTCCTAGGATAGACCCATGGAGGGGTGCACAAACTACCGGGTACTTAGCGGGTAGTTTGCCGCACCCGTAGGGGTCTTGGGTGGGGTTTTGGCTATTCACCGCGACCGTGTAATCCGCTTTTTGTTGCAGGCTCGAACGGATTGCGGATTCCTAGTATATCCAATGTATTCATCTGTGATCTGTAATGTCTATCATTGCTTTATATTTAGGCGTTGCTTATGTTTTACAGCCGCGCTAGCCCAGCCCCCGCTCTGTCGTTTGTTAAGTAACCAAACGGGTGATGACGGGACCCCGTGGCGAATGCGAATGGCATAAGCGTACGTCATATTTTGGTTGTTTTCTGCAATGGTAGGATTAAATGATGGGACGCATTAAAAGAACTAATGCAAGAATATCACGCATTAAAAGAACTAATGCAAGATAATAAACCAAGCTAAAGTCGTTGGAACACTTTCGAAAAACCACTCGGTTCTTTTCAAAACTAACTTTTAAATGCGGAGCTTGAGCCACTCCTTCTAAAAGCTATCTCGTTCCATCGATTATATCAAGTTCACTACGTTCACGATTTCGCCAAAACCATCCGTAGCCCTCCGTCGTTTCATATGAATATTCAACAGTATTCAAGCTGTGTTTGTTGGCCTTAGTCAAGGCACAGTGTTTGGTAGCTGGTAGGTATTCATATATTGCATAGATAGAATGCGTTGGTTTGGGACAGTCGTATTGCCTTGTTGGCCATAGTCAAGGGTATATACGGGTGGGTTCAAATTAACCTGGATAACGACGGGTAGAACTTGACATGTGACTTATGATTTGTTGGCCTTAGTCAAGGTCATAAGAGCATGGGGCAAAAATCCACATCGGGAGTTTCATAAGTACTGAAACATGCTAGATTTGCATACCATTTGGAGTGTGGTGATTCTGGTAGGATTCCTTCAGTTTCGTCACGCGATGATATTTGGATCCCGATCCTACTGTGAGTATATGCTACTCCTCGGGAAATTTTTCACTAAACGATCAATGCTGTAAACCTAGTAGGTGTCTAGAAGGTGTTAGCGGGGCTACGCCCCCAGGGAAAAGAGGTTCTCTAATTAAGGAACTTCGCGAAAGCGTTGGAAAACCTCCCTCGAAGTACCGACACTGGCCTGGCTGAACGGTTAAGCAAGTATTGTGCGGTGGGATTGATCCCGACTAATTCTTCCTTTATGGTTTGAGGAGGGATTCGAGAGACAGTGGGAGCCATCCTGTTTAGACAAATTAAAAACCACTGTAAACTTGCAAGAGCATCGTGCTAAAGTGTTTCTTCTCTCCCCCCTGCAGCGACCAAATCGAAATGACTGGACTTAAGTTACTTCTAGATAAAAACATACTGACAGGGCCAAACTACAAAGATTGGCTCAGGAATGTCAAAATGGCAATCACTTACGACAAGCTGGGGTATCTTCTTACCACCAAAGCTCCCCCCGTCCCAGGTCCCACCTCCAGCGTCGCGGATAAGGAAATCCGTAAGACTTGGGAGATTGATTGCGCGAAGGCCAAGTGCCTCGTGCTTGCCTCTATGGACAACGAACACCAGAGGAGGCACGAGAATATGGACCTGGAATCCATATTTCTTCATACAAAAGAACTGTATGGAGAGCAGTCTCGTATCGCAAGATACGAAGTGTCGAAGAAGTTGTTTTCGGCAAAGTTGGCCGTCGGATCATCGGTAGCGGACCACGTGCTTAAGATGATTGGCTACATTGAGGAGCTCGCGGAACTTGGGACCACGTTGGAAAGTGAACTCTATACGGATTTAATTCTCCAGTCCCTTCCATCCACTTACACCCAGTTTATACTGAACTTCAACTTACAAGAAAAGGAAGTTGAACTTTCAGAACTCCTCAACATGCTGAGGAGCGCAGAGGGCACCCTACAGAAAGGTAGGGAAACACCCGCTTTGTTTGTAGGAGGATCTTCTTCCTCTAGGTCCAAGGCGAAAGCCAAGGGAAAGAGGAAGAAAGCCCCCGCCAAACCAAGAGGCGGTGTTAGTAAAGTAGGTACAAAGGGAAAGGAAAAGGCAACAAAGATTGCGGGGAAGCTTGTGGGAAAAGAAGAATGCTTCTATTGTCATAAGAGTGGACACTGGAAGAAAGATTGCAGGGCTTGGAAAGCCAGGACACAGGAACTGAAGCAGGTTGCGGCTTCAGCTTCAGGTGTGTATGTTATTGAAAACTGTCTTTCTATAAACTCTACTTCCTGGGTATTGGATACCGGATCAGGATCTCATATCTGTAATTCTTTGCAGGCGTTGAGAAACCGTAGGTTTTTGAAGGCAGGTGACATGACCCTCAGAGTTGCGAACGGAGCTAGCATGGATGCTAAAGCCGTGGGGGACTATCACCTGGGAATGACAGATGGGCATGTTTTGGTTTTGCGTAATTTCTTTTTTGTACCCAACGCAACTTGTAATATCATTTCTGTATCTTTGGTTTCTAAAGAAGGTTATGAATTTGCGTTTGTAAGTAATGTTGTAAACATTCACCTTAATCAAGTTCTGATTGGGTCAGGTACACTGAGCAATGGTATATACGTATTGAACCAACCACAGATTTTCAATGTCCAGAATACACACAAAAGAAAGTCTCCAGATATCAATCAGGCTTTCTTATGGCATTGTAGACTGGGTCAATCAATGAGACACGGTTGACTAAGTTACATAAAGAAGGATACTTGGATCCGTTCGAGTATCAGTCTTATGCCACTTGTGAATCTTGTCTCATGGGAAAGATGACAAAGACTCCGTTCACTGGACACGGAGAAAGAGCGAGCGAGCTCTTGGGACTCGTACACAGCGACGTGTGTGGTCCAATGTCTACACATGCGCGAAGCGGTTACTCTTACTTCATTACTTTTACGGATGATTTTTCAAGGTACGGTTATGTCTTCTTAATGAAACATAAGTCCGAGGCCTTTGAAAAGTTCCAGGAATATAAGAATGAAGTAGAGAAACAGACCGGCAAAAGTATCAAGATTCTAAGATCGGATCGAGGTGGAGAATACTTAAGTGCCGAGTTCCTGAATTATTTAAAAGAGAACGGAATTCTCTCTCAGCTCACTCCTCCATACATTTCGCAACACAACGGTGTATCGGAAAGACGGAACCGAACCCTATTGGATATGGTACGGTCCATGATGAGTAAGGCTGAGTTACCGCGATTTTTCTGGGGTTATGCACTGGAAACAGCTGCACATCTCTTGAACCAAGTTCCTACTAAAACAGTGCCTACCACACCATATCAGATGTGGAGTGGGAAGAAACCCTGTCTTATATCCTTTAAGACATGGGGATGTCCAGCTTTTGTAAAAAAGCAGCATGCGGACAAGCTCGAGGCACGCTCAGTACAGTGCAAGTTTGTGGGATACCCAAAGAACTCCAAGGGGTATCTTTTCTATTACGCAGAGGAGAAAAAAGTCCTTGTTTCTCGTCATGCCCGCTTCTTGGAAACTGAGTTTTAGAAAATCAGATAAGTCGGAGCGCAGTAGAACTGGAAGAAATTCCAGAACCACAAACCATTACTGAAAGCTTAGAGGAACCAGAGGGTTTAAAAGAACAGGACATTCCTACGCCGCTCCGCAGGAGTAGTAGGCAGTCTCATCCGCCCGAGAGATACTACGGTTTTCTCATAGACGGGGATAGAGAGGATTGCATCATAGATTATGATGAGCCTACTAGCTTCCAGCAGGCCGTTCAGAGCGTTGACTCGGTAAAATGGCTGGATGCAATGCGGACCGAAATGGAGTCCATGTACACCAACAAAGTATGGACGTTGGACATTGCTCCAGACGGGGTAAAACCCGTAGGATGCAAATGGATCTTCAAATGGAAGATTGGTGTAGATGGGCAGGTTGAGACCTATAAAGCTAGACTTGTAGCAAAGGGTTTCCGTCAAAGACCTGGCTTGGACTATGACGAAACCTTTTCTCCAGTGGCTATGCTGAAATCCATTCGGATCCTTCTTGCCATTGCTGCCTTCCACGATTATGAGATTTGGCAGATGGACGTAAAGACCGCTTTTCTAAATGGAAATTTAGAGGAGTGTGTCTATATGGATCAGCCAGAGGGTTTCATTCAGAGTGGGAGCAGCGGAAAGGTGTGCAAGTTGCTTAAGTCCATCTATGGACTAAAGCAGGCATCCCGGAGTTGGAACATCTGTTTTGATGAGACAGTCAAGGAATTTGGCTTTATCAAAAATCCAGATGAACCATGCATCTATAGTAGATTTGTAGCGAGAACTGTAGTATTCCTCGTTTTATACGTGGATGACATTCTCTTAATAGGAAATGACATTCCTATGCTACAATCTGTCAAGGGGTTCTTGTCACACAGATTCTCCATGAAAGACCTGGGTGATGCCTCATACATCCTGGGGATCCGGATCCATCGTGATAGATCCAAGAGGATATTAGGACTTTCTCAGTCCAGGTACATCGACACCATAGTGAAAAGATTCAGTATGGAAGATTCCAAGCGCGGTAACCTACCGGCTTGTCACGGGATCACCCTCTCTAAAGAGATGTCTCCCAAGACTGATTTGGAGAGGGATCGCATGTCTATTATACCCTACGCTTCTGCGGTAGGCTCTATAATGTATGCGATGTTATGTACCAGACCGGATGTAGCTTATGCACTGAGTGTGGTAAGCCGGTATCAGTCAAACCCTGGGGAGAAACACTGGATAGCGGTAAAGAACATTCTCAAGTACCTGAGAAGGACTAAGGAGATGTTCTTGGTGTATGGCGGAAAAGACCTCCAGATCGAGGCCTTTGCTGACTCCAGCTTCCAGAGTGACAAGGATGATTCCAAATCCATGTCGGGTTTTGTCTTTACCCTCAATGGAGGGGCGGTGTGTTGGAAGAGCTCCAAACAGGAAACCGTTGCAGACTCGACTATGGAAGCGGAATATATCGCTGCATCTGATGCCGCAAAAGAAGCTGTCTGGATGAGGAAGTTCTTAAAAGAACTTCAGGTGGTTCCGTCCATTGTTGACCCAATACCTCTGTATTGCGACAACAACGGGGCTATAGCTTTAGCGAAGGAACCCAGGTCCCATCAGAGATCCAGGCACATCTTGAGGCTGTATCACCTGATCAGGGATATCGTGGATCGCAAGGAGATCGAGGTTCGGAGGGTTGCTTCAGAAGAAAACACTGCAGATCCATTCACCAAGGCACTGCCCCAGACTCAGTTCGAGCGGCTGATCGAGATGATAAGTCTTCGATACGCCAGTACATGGCCTTAGTGCAAGTGGAAGATTGTTAGTGTATATGCCCTAGAGGCCATTACTGTATCATACTAGTTTGTATATTACTTAATGGAAGCTTGGGATATTCACCTTGTATAAACAATCTTGCTCAATATAGTAGTATGCTACTTGGTTTGTTTCTACTTCAATGTGTGCTTGTGGTTATTTTAGTATATCACTTATACGCATTAGTGGAGCCCTTAGGATCTTTGCTTGATTACCAGCGTTGTGATGGCAGTCACACTAGTGGGGGCTGGGTAATCTATAAGCACATCCTTATACAGGTCCCTAGTCGTAGGACTATCGAGACAGGGCATCGATACTCCGGAGTAGACTAGCGTATGCGCTTCTCATCCCAGTGTGGGAGATGGTCTGTCCCACAGCCATCAGTACGTCGTACTGGAGATAGTATACGGGTGCTCGTTGGGTTACGAGTACACTGGACAGGACTCGTCGGGAGCTGACAGGTTGGTATTATACCTATCATCAGTTATCAGTTCCCAGGTGACATGAGTACAGCTTAGTCCGCTGACTTGACACTGGCACTTCGCCTCAAGTGTGTTCCCACTGTACTTTGATCACTGCCCTACCACGGCTCAAAGGAGTCGTGCAAACAGGTGGTGGTTGGGTGCAGTCCCGAAGCACTTGGAGGCAGTGACGGTTAGACAGGATTCGTCTCTCCCGGTATTGGGGGTTGACATCGCGCTGTGTCTAGGAGAGCCATTACACGAGTAGTCCCAGGCCAGGGCAAGCGAGATACACTGGTAGGCTTCCAGTGTTATCTCAGGGTGTTTTGGGCTTCACTCCGACACGACTTGTACCGCTATTAGGGGACTAACGTTTTACCGCCCCCTAAGCCCGACATGCGATGTATTAGACGAACAGACCGGACTGTACGGAGACTGTCACATTCAGACTCAGTAGGAGTTCAGATGGGGTTTCACCTCGTCAGCCTTCTTGTCGGCATCTACCTGGGGACCGTTACGCACAGCTAGTGCCGCTTGCGGTCTGTGGTTAAACCCACTGCCAGCGTAGTGTCGAGTCTTTAGAGTCCCACACAGAGGGTATTCGCCTCTGGGCAAAACTGAGTAGAGGTCGCATGGTTTTGCGACAGGGTTCGTTCTCATCCGCGCACTTGTGCACGTTTTGGAGTCCGGACGGATATTACTGGCTGGCTCTGGTTTGAGTCAGATACCGGTATATGTTTTGGGGTTGCTTTTATCTCTCAGTATTCATGTTCCTCGGAACAAGGATGCAGGTGTGTATGCACAGTTATTTGAGGAAGAGGAAGAGGACTTTCATTAGGGTTTCGGAACGGGTGCGTATGCACAGTTGACAGTCGTCTTTTTCCAAACCCTAATGGATTTATGTTATATCAATTAATAATATTAATAAAATGAAATTGTGTCATGGTTGGTTTTTTTTGTTGACTTGTTGACCATGGTTGAAGTTTTGACCATCATCATTACAAAAGAAAGATGCTCTTTGATTCTAGCAAATTCATTTAATGTTTGAAATGATAATGGTCATTCCTAAACCTTCCATCAACCTTTTCATTTTCATTATTATTATTAATTTGATAATTCTTTTGCTTTATGTTATGGTTGCAAAAAGAAAAGAGCTCATTCTATCATTTAGCTTCTCTCTCCTCACTTCATCTTCTTCTTCCTCTAGCAAAAGGAGAATCCTTCTCATGTGTTGAGAATCCCTCTCCTTAAAAGAAAAGCACCCCTTAGACACTCTCTACTCACTCTAGGATCAAAGGTTTAGCAAGCCGAAGATTCTAGTTCTCTCCAAGTTCGAGAAAGAGCCCGAAGGTTGAACCCTCAAGTGGATCCATCTTCGACGGAAGAAGGCGACGAGAAGAGAACCATCAACCTCTACTAGGTTTCAAGAAGAAGGAGTTCAAGTTAGGTATAACCACTTTGCCGAGTAGTTAACTCTCCTTTGCTTGTTTGCTAGTTTAGTTTAGAAAAGATCCCGACTTTGTTAGTCCATGTTGCCCCATGCGCTAAAAATTTGATTTTTATACCGTTTCCGCCTCCCCGTAAGAACCGGGGGTCGCAACGTGGACTTACAAGTATGACTGCCATCACAACGCTGGTAATCAAGCAAAGAACCTATGGGCTCTACTAATATGTATAAGTGATACGTTACAAGAAACATATGCACATAGTAAAGTAGACACAAACCAAGTAGCATTCTACCATTTTTTGCAAGACTGTATATACAACTGTGAATATCCCAAGCTTCCATTAAGTAATATACAATCTAGTATGATACAATAATGGCCCCTAGGGCATATACACTAACAGGAGGTGACACCAAAAATTTCTTGGGATCTGAACTGCCTTTCCAACCGCGCTTCCGCCGCGTGAGCCTTACTCCGACCGCGCTTTCGCGGTGAGGTGGTGACGTCAGCAAAGGAAAAAACATCTGTGAGCTTTCTCTCTCCTACTCTGCAAATCCCAATATCTCCTCTGTAAAATTTCCTGCAGGATTCTTTGCGCTAAAAAAAATCTCTCCCCTTCCAATAATTGATCTTGTGCTGGATTCTTTGCACCGCGCTTAAAAAAAATTGTTTGCAAGTGTTTGATTGTGTTTACTGCTTTGCACGATTTAAATTGACTTTAAAGGGCTTTTACACCAATCCAGATTGGGTGGGGATTTTATTACCCTTCCCAGGACCCCAGAAATCACATAAGGCATATTGCATTGACCAACAAGCTAATTAAAAAAGATTACACTCAGCCCTAAGGACTTCGCGCTCAATAGGACAAGGGAATAGTTGTAGGAATCGACCGTTGATCCTAACCTGACTTTGTGGTGCCTAGGCTAGACAGGTAGTGAAAGGTAATTTTAAAAGGCCCCTCTCACGGTGATTCATGAGCGGATCCCTCCTTTCTCTACTTATGCTTACCTGTCCATAACTGGCGGTAAAGAGGCAGTTTGAGCTCCTACTTCTTGCCCTTTGGAACATTAGGAGTTGTCTAGCTGACCTAGGTGACCCTAGATCTTGGCTTGATTATGCATTTGTGATTGATTGAACGTGTGTCTAAGCCTTTTATTGAAAATCTTTTTGCAAAAAGCTCCACATAATAAAAACACAAAACGAAAAAAAAAGAATTTTTTTTTCCAAAAACTTGCAACTTGTTGCTAAGAAATCCGTGCACATCACTTCCACCCACATTCTTTTTCTTCTCCTTTTCCTTTTTTACATCATGGGTACCCCACCTCACAAAACTCTTGCCAAACTTTGGTATCCTCATCCAAACATTGCTTCCTACGCGAATTGTTTTGGTCGAATTACGGACGACCCCTCCATGCCAAAAATTTCTTTGAAAGATCGAATAGAAGCGTCTAGGAGAAACAGTTCGACTCCGCAATCCACTTTGTATCAACCATTTCAACCTTCACCACCTTCTTACGTTGATACTCCTTTTTCAAGTCCTATTGTAACTCCAAAACCCATGTCTATTGTTGAGCATATTGAACAATTTCGTAGCCGATCTTTCACTCCTCTCCACACATCCAGTTCTAGGGATCAACAAGTCCATTCACCTTTTTATCCAAATGTTGATCCAACTTCTGTCCAACCATTCAATTCCTACCAGTCCTATCCAACTTTCACACCTTCCCTAGACATTGCTTCTACACAGCCATTTGGGAGTTTCTAGAATCCAAGAAACTTTGAATATTTTACTGAAACCCCTTCACAACCCCTGTCTAGTTTGGAACAGTCGTTGGAAGCCTATATGGTAGCGACAAACCAAATGATTAGGAATGTGGATGCGTCTATTGCCGCCCTTATGCAACCTAATGATCTGGTAGCTAGTTTCCAACTAGCTCCAAAAATTCCAACGTATGAGGAGGCGGTTGGACAGAGTGAGAATTTGAGTGGTGAGAGTGAGCTGTACACCCTTCCAAATCAAACCTACCCATTACCAATTGAATCCCATGACTCCGGTTTTGAATGTCAATTAAGTGTCCCAAATGATTCATCAGTTGAAAATAAAACATTTAATGAGTTGTGCGACTTTGTAGTGCTTGATTTGCCAGATTGTGAAGAGTCCCTTTCGAGTGAAACCATACCTAATCCTTTTGAACTTTACACCTCCTCTTTAGAACCTGAATTGATAAATATCCATGCTTTTGATGAGTTGTCTACAAAAATTGATTTTCACTTGATTGAGGATATTGATGTAAGCCCGCGGGGGCGCCCCGGCCGTCGATCCGACGCCGGAAAACGCGGAAAACAAAAACTTTGCGAACTTTGCAACCGGCACCACCGCGGACTTTTTACCCGGATCGGGCCATTAACCTAGCTAGCTAGCAAAAAGAAAAGAGTAGAGATGCTATACCAAACGATCCGTGTCCTTCGGTCTTCGTCTCCGCTCCGATCTCCTGCGGAATCTCCGTCACTTCCTCGCTCGTCGGAAAGGGGCACCACGTAGCCGGAATCTTTTACGGGCTCCCGCCTCTTGACCGAGGCAACTCGGGCGCGAAGTTGGCTAGCCGACGCGTCCAAGGCTTGCTATAGAAATAGTGTAGAAGCTTGTCTCTTTGGGGTTTAAGAGGTTGCCATTTTGGAAGAATTTTGCACAAGAATTTCATGGAGGCTTCATGGATAAATTGGAGCTTGTAAAAAAGGAAAGGGCTCGGCCAATGTAATATATCCTCACTGGAAAATGGAATCCCTCAAGCTCAATCATGAGCTCGGCCAATGTAAAAAACCAACAGCCCCTAGTCTTTTTTTTTTGTGCTCACTAATTAAGCTCATTATCCTTAAAGAAATTAATCCCTCATCTCATCAAATTAAACTCCACCATTTTGGAACAGTGGCCGGCCCAGCATTCTCCAAGTGGGGAAAAAAAAGAATAAATAAAAAAAAAGGAGAATAAATGAATAGATAACTATCAAAGGTCACCCTCATCTCTAATCCAAAACCAAATCAATAACTTTCTCATTAATGCAAGAAAGGGACCAAAAAAGAATCTAATCATGATGAAACAATTTTACAAGAAAGCCCTCCATAAATAAGTTAATTGCCAACTGCAATTAACCCCCACCATCAGATAGTCCGGCCGGGAAGGAAAAAGAGAAAACCGGCCGGAACGGAATGCAAACTGGCAACCCCAGAAAACCGATCCCGTAATAAATTACAGGAAAACCCCACTACTGCAAATACATGCCCGCATTTGTATTCCCACTGAACACAAATGCAAAGAGACAAAACTACACTATCAAATACTAGAATCCGGCTTAAGCCAAAGCCGACTAGTAAAATCAGTCCGATCACGATCCGTGCAATACCGCACGTATCTGATCGAACCCTGCCATATCTCCATACGGCCTCTACAGCGTTTCGCCCGAAACTTGAGTAACTGTCTGTGTGGTGGACTCTAAAGACTCGTCAATACTGTGGCTGTGGATTTAACCACTAGCACGTCAGAGGTATAAGCCAATACGTGACGGGCCACCAGGTATTGACCAAAAGGGACGTCGATGAGCGAACTCATCCTGACACCCTACTGAGCCTGTCAGTGACAATATCCGTACAGTCCGGTCCGTTCGTCTATGAGCATCGCATGGCGGGCCTAGGGGGTTGGTAAAGTCAGACCCCCAAAAGCGGTACAAGTCGTGTCGGAGTGTAGCCCAGAACACCCTGAGATACTACTGGAATACCTACCAGCAAATCTCCTGCCTTGGCCAAGGACTTTTCATGTTCTGGCTCTCCTAGACACAGCACGACCTCACCCCCAATACCGGGAGAGACGAACCCCTGCAGATCCGCTCACTGCCTCCATGTGGCTCGGGACTGTACCCAACTAAAACCTGTTTGCACGACTCCTTTGAGCCGTGGTAGGGTAGTAATCAAAGTACAGTGGGAACTCACACGAGACAAATGACGATCTCAGGTCGATGAACTAACCTGTACACATGTCACCTGGGAACTGCTATCTGACGTCTGGTATATCCCAACTAGCAGGTTCCCGGCGAGTCCTGTCCGGTGTACTCATAACCCAATGAGCACCTGTATACATCTTAGGTGAACCAACTGACACCAGTGGCTTGTGAGACCGGCCACCGCCCCTCGTCGAGGTCTCGACTGTATACACTAGTCTACTGTGGAGAATCGATGCCCTGTCTCGAAACTCCTTCGACTAGGGACCATTTAAGGATGTGCTTATAGACCCCAGCTCTCACTTATATGATCGCCCTCATACTGCTGGAAGTCAAGCAAGAATCCTAGGGGCATTATCAACGTGTAATAGCGATTCGAAAGGTCACCTAAAGCAGTACACGATGATAAAGATAAACCAGATAGCATACTATCATCTCGAGTAAGACTGTCCTACTGGGACAGGTCCTCCCCTCAATCATTGCAATCACGTGCCTGTGATCCAATAATTGACTCTGAGGGCACTATCTCCATCAATCTCCCACTTGCACTCGAGGCTAATTATTGCGATGTCGCATACTCACAGCCCGTGTGATACCGAACACCCAACTCCTCTACTAGTCAGTCTCACAAAGCTCGTTTGCGAGACTATTGCGTTCGAGGAATAGCCTCAGTGAGTGGATCCGCTTTGATGTTTCTTTCTATGTCTCTCTAAATCTCAAGTTCGCGGAGAAAGCCATCTCCCGAAATGAGCAATACCTGTCTTAGAATGTCTGGATGTCTGATGGGACCTAGCTCATAAGTGAACTCCAAATCCAAACTTCTTAGACTGTATCGACAACTGAACTTAATCAGTGTCCTGCGCCATGCCTTCCTCAGTATCCACCTGGACCAACTGTCCAAAATACTGCCCCTCGTCAGAGGGAAAACTATAACTCTGACAGCCACTCTGCCATCCATGTCACCTTGGAAGCCTGGAATGATAACTGTCTCCCGAAGAAGACTGCCGTTATCATATCCCTAGAACATTCACTTATGTTCTAAAACTGCTTCCGACTGTTTCTCCAGGATTGGATCAATATCAACTTATTGCACCTACTGCAAGAACAACATCTGGTGTGGTACTTGACATCTCATGATTGACTCAATTGCCTAAGCAAGTGATCTGTCAATCATGCGTATCCCTCTCCCCTTTAGTCTGTAAGACACCTTTAGAGAGGGTGACTCCATTACCTGCAGGTACACTACCGTGCCAGGAGTCGTCCATTCTAAATACTCATAGAATGCGGTCAAAGTACCCAGATTGGGAAACCACCCAAATCTAGATCTAAAACCATAGATCTAGTAACCAGAATGTCTGATATAATATCCAAGTCCTTTGTGGAGAAACCACTGTGTGACGACCAAAAGTATAACCGATCGTAGTATAGGAATATCACTTCCTACTCTGTGTATGTCATCAAATACCAGGACATCACACTCTACTACCTTCTTAACAGATCCATCCCCTATTCTGATGAAGTCAAACCTATGACTTCACATCAGAAATAGATGATCTATCTCCGCTATATCTGCTTTAGTCTATAAATAGACATAAGCTTGATGTGCACCAATGCTTCCGCTGCTCCCACTGACTACGACAACCCTCTGGCAGAGTCATATACACGTACGCTTCTAAAACCAGTTTAGAACGACGCTATACTCATTCTCCTGCCGGGTCTCACAGTCTGGAACAAAAGCAATGGCAAGTCTAGGTAAACAAGAACCTCTCTGCCACTGTCCTTGAGTATACCGAAGTACCTCTCGGGTGCCTGAGGTTACCCACCTTATCTGCGGAGTGGCCAATGGAATGTCAAACCAGATTGAATCTTTAGGTTCTTATTAAATCTTCAGTAATCGTTTGTGGTTCTGGAATCACTTCCAGTTCTACCATACTCCCACTACTGTTTTCTGAAAAAAAATCCATTTTTGATAAAACTGTGGCGAGTCAAGAACAATATCACTATTGATCTTCCAGATGGTAGAAAGTCAACCCTCGTCATAGCCCGGGTCAACCCACAAACAGCCACTACTGAAACGTGCCTTGAGTTGTCCAGAGTCTGGTTTTAAGCATAAGCCGGACAACTCCCCGTATCTTAACAATGTCAAGATATGAACTGTTCTATATCCAAAAACAGAGGCACTGATTCAATTGAACCAGATTCAAATCATGCAGCTGTCTCCAGTGCATGTCAACTAAATGGAAGAGAGGCCGATCAGCGTTACTCAACTTAGGAGTACTTCCAATTATGAGTAACCTGAAAGAGAAGCTAGTTCTCTTAATCATTACTATCAACTGAATACTATACACAAGTATCTACATCTTCGATCACCTTGAAGAATCCTGATACTTGCAACATCTGGTTCTCTACTTTACTCTTATACCTATAACTCCTCAAAACTTAGACCCTGTGTTTCTACGAAACACATGTCTAAGAACTAGAGAAGTTAAAAGTAAACAGAATATAGTACGAGGACCAACCCCTCTGTCCTAATGGACACTGGACAATATACAATACTCTGTATAAGTCCCCTGAGTCTGGTGACTCATTCACTGTGTGTCGTAGGTTGAAAACTGTACTTATGGTTAAGAAGAATTACACCGCTGTTCAATGCTCCTTACCTAACCATCCACTGGTATAGGTAAATGTCATAGACATAATTTCAAAAAGATATGTCTCACTCTATAAAAATAGACGTACAGATATATCAATTTGAAATTGGTGCACAACAACGGATATTCAAAACCAAATATTTGCCGACCGGCAAACAACCCAGGTGACTTCCTCAAATATCACCAATTACAACGAATCCTGATATAATGAGGATGGTCACCTAATTCCCAATAACTTACTCCCACTCATCATCTGTAAAACCATACAGATGTGAGAATCCTACCTGGTAAATACATACCCTGGAGCAAGTGCCTAATTGAGAAATCAGTTTTCATTTAACAGTACACAGTGAAACTGAAACATTGAAATGTTTCGATGGGGTATGCTGGTATTCCTAGTAATGCCTCTTCCATTATCCAGATTCATAACTATAACTGTATAATTCTTTGCCACCTCTCCAAATCCCTTTATATGTCTTTAGTCATTACCTTCTGTACACCCCTTTAGGCCAAATGGTTTTCTTCCTTCCCTACCGTTCGGCACCAGCCTATGGTTTGGAAGAAGACTATCCAAAAAGCATAAAGGGTGTACTGTCCTAGTCCTAGGAGCACTCGCAATGCGAGAGAAGGTGAGGATAAAAGACAACCGAATGAACTTAATTCATAGGTGATTTAGGATTGACAAAGAAGTACATGGTTTAGTCGTGAATAGCAGTCGCAATTTACTTTGCCCTCTTACTAATCCCTTGCTTTGTCTGAACTTAATACCTTCTGTACACCGTTTATGCCAATTGGCTTTCTTCATTCCCCACCGTTCGGCACCAGCCTAAGGTTTGGAAGAAGACTATCCAATTTGCGTAATAGGTGTACTATCTCCTAAACCAAGGAGTACTCGCAATCTGAGAGAGAAGGTAAAAGGAAAAGGCAACTGAATAGTCCTATTCGTTTTCTCCAGAACCGGAAACCATCCTCGAATTCCTTCGAGTTCGTATATAACCATACGATGGTTTTGTCCAATGGAAGTGGACGTTCGTAGTAATACGGGGTGTCCCGGAGAAAAGAGTAAAAATAGGAGTGGCAAAGGGGTCTGCAACTCTGACAATCCAAAAGCCAGTGTTAAGAAGGTTCGGTCAACTTGGTCACTGAGTCATAGTCTAGGGTCGGGTCAATGGTCGCTGCCAGAGAGAGAGAGAAAAGAAACACTCAGCGTGCACTCTAACCTAGATCAGAATGGTTACCAATTTATCTAATCTGGAAACCTCCCACTGTAACGTCAAATTCTTCCCCAAACCTGAAAGAAGAATTAGCCGGGATAACCCGAGGAGTAAACCAACTCATCAGTGGGAATCGGGATCCAACTCTCATCGCATGATAACGTGACGGAATCCGCTCACGTTATCACACTCCAGAAGGTATGCGCATATCTGGCAAGTTTCAGTTCTTTTGAAACTCCCGATGTGGATTTCTACCCCATGCTCTTATGACCTTGACTTTGGCCAACATATCATAAGTCACATGTCAAGTTCTACCCGTCATTCTCCTGGTTAATTTGAACCCACCCGTACCTACCCTTGACTTTGGCCAAAATGGCAGTACGACTGTCCCAAACCAACGCATCTATCTATGTTGCATATGAATACCCAGCAGCTACCAAACACTGTGCCTTGACTTTGGCCAACATACACAGCTTGAATACTATTGACCATCCATATGAAATGACGGAGGGTTACGAATGGTTTCTGGCAAAAACCTTTAACGTAATGAACTTGATATCGTTGAAGGAACTGATAGCTTTATAAAAATATAGTGACGACAACCTTTGCTAAAGAGGTCACTCCCGGTGAAGGGATCTCGGCTCTTTCCCCGTAGAATGAGGTGCAGGATATTCCAACTGAATACCACGGTGCAAAGCAAAAGCAATCGGCTATAGTGAAGTTAATGCCCTGACGCAAACTTTTGTCCAAGGGGTCACTCCCGGTGAAGGGATCTCGGCCCTTGCCTCGTCGACTGCGGAGCAGGATATTCCAAATGAATACCACTGTGCAAAACAAAAGAGAACGCCCTTGCAATAACAGCTTTTTGAAAAAGTGTTCCAACAACATCAGATTAGGTTTGTTTAACTTGCATTGATCCGAATCAACGCAGTCCCATCAATTGAACACACCACAAAGAACGAAAATATACTGATGTACGTATAAGCCATCCGCATTCGCCACTGGGTCCCGTCATCACTCGTTAGGTTAGCTAACTAACGACAGAGCGGGGACTGGACTAGCGCGGATGAAAAACATATACAACATCTACTAATATATATATAATATATAATTTTCGCTCAAGGCGTGATAAACAATGCAGCACAGAAAAGTACAGCAATACAGATCAATCCAGATATCTGGGATCCCCAGGTTTCACAGAGCCGCTGAAACCCGACGTTCCCCTGGTCGTGTGGATAGCCTGTGCAATGAAATCCTAGACCCCTACGGGCGCGGCAAGTTACCCGCCAAAACCTGAAGCGAGGCAGCCCCTTTCAGCAACGTGAATGGACCACCCAGCACTTCACGGAATCCGGTAACTTGGGCACCCCTCCTGGGTCAACCCTATACCCCCTACGAGTGCGGCGAATAGCCCGCCAATTCTAGAGTGAAGCCCCCTCCGTCTCAACGCCATGAGATGCGGGCTTGTTGCCCTCTAGAACCCGGCTACCCGTGCACCCCTCCGCGGGGTAATCCTAGTACAGAAAGTAAAATATACATACAACGGGTACATCGACCGCAACCAGGTCGTGCCCCAAAATAATAATACAAACTGGCAGTGACGGCAGTCCACATGTCGGACGCTCGCCCCGCAATATGAAATGTACATATAAAACAAAACTGCACTACCACTGCAACCAGGCTATCCTCCACGACCGATCCGCAACAACACAGTACAATCACAGAACATCAACGTGAAAATCACGTTCGCAAATCCGTCTAACCGGGCTATAGCAGTTAGACGGGATTTACCGATCAAGTGACATTCACGGTCGCAGATATAAAGTAAATACTGTGAACTAGCATGTTTAAAATATCCGATCGAACAAATTTATCAAAGTGGGCCCCAAGCAGTACTGTAGCACTTACAGAAAATCTGGGCCCAAAGAAAATATCCCAAAAGCCCTATTTTCAACTCATAAGCTTACTGGGAAAATATGGTGCCACGATTCCTCCTTTCCGCCGCGCAAGCGCGGCCGAACCAGGGGTTTGGCCGCGCTTCCGCGGTCGAAGTGAGGAATCAGTGGATCGTATTTTCCCAGAATTCTTATAATTTATTGTACATGTCTCTGAAATCACCAGAAAAATTTTAGGAGCTCAAAAAATTTTAACAGAGAACACATGTGCACAAAAATACGGTTTTTGGGGATTTTGTTCGATCGGGTTCTAAACGCGCTAGAGCAAGCTAGGGAAGGTTAACGGCGTGGCTCTGATACCAATGTAAGCCCGCGGGGGCGCCCCGGCCGTCGATCCGACGCCGGAAAACGCGGAAAACAAAAACTTTGCGAACTTTGCAACCGGCACCACCGCGGACTTTTTACCCGGATCGGGCCATTAACCTAGCTAGCTAGCAAAAAGAAAAGAGTAGAGATGCTATACCAAACGATCCGTGTCCTTCGGTCTTCGTCTCCGCTCCGATCTCCTGCGGAATCTCCGTCACTTCCTCGCTCGTCGGAAAGGGGCACCACGTAGCCGGAATCTTTTACGGGCTCCCGCCTCTTGACCGAGGCAACTCGGGCGCGAAGTTGGCTAGCCGACGCGTCCAAGGCTTGCTATAGAAATAGTGTAGAAGCTTGTCTCTTTGGGGTTTAAGAGGTTGCCATTTTGGAAGAATTTTGCACAAGAATTTCATGGAGGCTTCATGGATAAATTGGAGCTTGTAAAAAAGGAAAGGGCTCGGCCAATGTAATATATCCTCACTGGAAAATGGAATCCCTCAAGCTCAATCATGAGCTCGGCCAATGTAAAAAACCAACAGCCCCTAGTCTTTTTTTTTGTGCTCACTAATTAAGCTCATTATCCTTAAAGAAATTAATCCCTCATCTCATCAAATTAAACTCCACCATTTTGGAACAGTGGCCGGCCCAGCATTCTCCAAGTGGGGAAAAAAAAGAATAAATAAAAAAAAAGGAGAATAAATGAATAGATAACTATCAAAGGTCACCCTCATCTCTAATCCAAAACCAAATCAATAACTTTCTCATTAATGCAAGAAAGGGACCAAAAAAGAATCTAATCATGATGAAACAATTTTACAAGAAAGCCCTCCATAAATAAGTTAATTGCCAACTGCAATTAACCCCCACCATCAGATAGTCCGGCCGGGAAGGAAAAAGAGAAAACCGGCCGGAACGGAATGCAAACTGGCAACCCCAGAAAACCGATCCCGTAATAAATTACAGGAAAACCCCACTACTGCAAATACATGCCCGCATTTGTATTCCCACTGAACACAAATGCAAAGAGACAAAACTACACTATCAAATACTAGAATCCGGCTTAAGCCAAAGCCGACTAGTAAAATCAGTCCGATCACGATCCGTGCAATACCGCACGTATCTGATCGAACCCTGCCATATCTCCATACGGCCTCTACAGCGTTTCGCCCGAAACTTGAGTAACTGTCTGTGTGGTGGACTCTAAAGACTCGTCAATACTGTGGCTGTGGATTTAACCACTAGCACGTCAGAGGTATAAGCCAATACGTGACGGGCCACCAGGTATTGACCAAAAGGGACGTCGATGAGCGAACTCATCCTGACACCCTACTGAGCCTGTCAGTGACAATATCCGTACAGTCCGGTCCGTTCGTCTATGAGCATCGCATGGCGGGCCTAGGGGGTTGGTAAAGTCAGACCCCCAAAAGCGGTACAAGTCGTGTCGGAGTGTAGCCCAGAACACCCTGAGATACTACTGGAATACCTACCAGCAAATCTCCTGCCTTGGCCAAGGACTTTTCATGTTCTGGCTCTCCTAGACACAGCACGACCTCACCCCCAATACCGGGAGAGACGAACCCCTGCAGATCCGCTCACTGCCTCCATGTGGCTCGGGACTGTACCCAACTAAAACCTGTTTGCACGACTCCTTTGAGCCGTGGTAGGGTAGTAATCAAAGTACAGTGGGAACTCACACGAGACAAATGACGATCTCAGGTCGATGAACTAACCTGTACACATGTCACCTGGGAACTGCTATCTGACGTCTGGTATATCCCAACTAGCAGGTTCCCGGCGAGTCCTGTCCGGTGTACTCATAACCCAATGAGCACCTGTATACATCTTAGGTGAACCAACTGACACCAGTGGCTTGTGAGACCGGCCACCGCCCCTCGTCGAGGTCTCGACTGTATACACTAGTCTACTGTGGAGAATCGATGCCCTGTCTCGAAACTCCTTCGACTAGGGACCATTTAAGGATGTGCTTATAGACCCCAGCTCTCACTTATATGATCGCCCTCATACTGCTGGAAGTCAAGCAAGAATCCTAGGGGCTTTATCAACGTGTAATAGCGATTCGAAAGGTCACCTAAAGCAGTACACGATGATAAAGATAAACCAGATAGCATACTATCATCTCGAGTAAGACTGTCCTACTGGGACAGGTCCTCCCCTCAATCATTGCAATCACGTGCCTGTGATCCAATAATTGACTCTGAGGGCACTATCTCCATCAATTGATGCCGGGAATATTTTGGATGATGAACCCGTAGATTTGACTGAAATTTTATCTCCAATTCATCATCCCGAGTCATTAAATGTTTCCCCCGAACTTCATATGCGTCTTGATTTTGACGATAATTGCATGGATGAGTTAACTTTTGAGGAGAATTATGAGGATAGTCTTGATTTTCCAATTCATCCTCCTGAACCTTTAACTATTACACTTCCTAAATCACCCTCCCTCCTTTACATCGTTCCGACCACGTAAAAGATCACGCTTGAGGACTGTGAGCTTGAAAAATTTCTGTTTGATAACAACAGTTTTGACGCCATTAGTGCATACCTCTTTGAATCTGACACGGTTCTCACATATGATAATGATTATGAGTGCTTCACTTTTTCGGATGATTTTGAAAACTCACCGCCCGAATTTGAGTCCTTTGAATTTTCAGATGAGTTAGTTGAACCATCAGACTCGGTTGCTTACAGTCATTTCGAACCATTGATGGAATCCTTCAAGTTCGAGACAAATTACTTAAGTGAGAATAAGACTATCCCTAAATCACTCCCCTTCGTCCTTTCCATCATTTCGACCGAGCTAGAATTTGTCACGCTTCCATTTTCAATGGATGGTTTACCAAGTTCAACGTACCCATGTGTTCTTGCGAATCTTGAGGGATTTGACACCATTTCTCGACGGGTTGATAGATTAGCACAATCACTTTTAACACAACGGTCATCACAAATTGTGCTAATTTATTCACTCAATTTGCACCCTCAAGTTCGTACTACACTTCTTTCTCTCTTCCACCATTGTTCTCCTCCACCGAGACCGTATACCGCTTCTATCTCCACACGGTCTCGTGTGCTTCTTATTTCTTTTCTCTACATTCCATTCTTCCACCAACCCTACCATTGTAATGATAAATTTTTTGAATGGTTGGTGCTAACCTTTGGCCTGTGTAAGGCCTTGTATAGTTTGATTTTTTCTCCTCGCTAACTCTGAACTTTAACGCTTAAAACAGTGGAAACATTGTTTCACTTAAGTTTTAGGGGAACCTTGTTGTATATATATTTTGTTTTTCTTTTAACAATAATAAAAAAAATAAAAATATATAAATAAATAAACAGGGGAGTGCCGACATTTTGACCCTCTTGGTGTGGCATGACAGTGAGGACACTGTCAAGTTTAAGTTTGGGGGTATGCTCGGTAAGCTTTCTTCCTTCGCATTCATATGTACATTTTCGCATTTGCATACTTATTTTAAAACCCATAAAAAATTGAAAAATTTCAAAAATTATAATAATTAAAGTATTCAATTTTGGCCTTAATTGACTTGAGTTTGACAAAAAAGTTAACTAGCTAGGAACAACTAGATCTTATACTTAGTAAATTAAAAACCCTAAAAATAACCTTTCTTAAAATTTAACGGTAGAAAATATATGTCTTTGTAGTTTATTTACAAATAGGCAAATTTCGAGTTGACTTCTTGGGCTAAGTTAAGATAAAGGACGAGTATTGATATTTTTATTAATGTATAAGTTTGAAAAATAATTCCTAAGCTTAAGTCTAAATTCTGAAAATATATACCCTACAAAATTGCACAAACATGAACCTTGAAACTTGGAATAGTAGGAGAGACCTTGAAATGCTCTTGTCTAAAGTCCTTAGTACGAAGAAAAATAAAAAAAAATACAAGTGTGAATACAGAAAAAATGAACACTGGTTTTTGTAATTACTTAAGGCTGAAAAAATAGAAAAAATATTTAGCGAGGGTGCTGCATCACCTAGTGCCTTAGACCAACTGGTTTGGGAGTCACTGCTAAAGCCTTAGGTGTTACAAGACTAGGAATTACGCTTTAATGTGCATACACATTTTGTAATCGGTTGTTGGTACCTCAAGAAGTATTAACGATCGCATGAATGATGTGTGAGCGAAATTCATCTAAAAATTCACCAATCAAGAAGTGCTTTGGACAACGGACTAGAGTATGATTGCTTGATTTGAATTTCCAAGTGTAGGGGTGATATATACACACACGTAGGGGTTATGATTGGGGTTTAGATAAGAGATAGGAATGAAAAATAGGACTTGTATCTTTAGTAGAGATGATAAAAATTCCTAAGTTGAGATGGAACCCTAGAAGGAAAATTCAAAAGATGCTAAAAGCTAAGTACGTCTACAAAACATATATAATCTTAAGTTAAGTGATAAGGAAGTGTGAAGAATACGGGTGGATAATCTATGAGTCGAATATAATAGAATTCCTTGTTGGAAAACCTAATTGGAGAATAAAAGTTAATAAGCCAAATTGATAAGATTTTGTGGGTAGTATCCGCTGAAAACCCTCAGGAGACAACACTCCTCCTACTAAGGACACCTAGAGGTTTAATGGCTTGTTGCATGAGCTCAGTGCAATCGCGTTTCCCTGCGAAAGTGAGGTTAGGATTTTATTGAGAATAAAACTAGGTTTGCTCGAGGACGAGCAAAAGATAAGTTTGGGAGTATTTGTTCATATCATAATATTGCATTATTATATTCCCCATTCTTATGCATTTTACAAATAAACAGGTGCTTTTGACCCATGTCTGGTATATAGTTGCAGGTTATAGATTCTCGGCACAAAAACAGTGAAAAAGATTTAAAAAAAAACGATACAAAAGTGAGACTACGACCAACAAATGGAAGAATCTTGATCAAGCCTACAGTTTCAAGACTAAACGAAGATCAATGAACAAGTTCACAAATCACAAAGGCAACACAAGGTTCAAGACTTAGACACGAAGCAACGGTAAAAGTCCACTACAATCATTCACTGTGGAGATCTGGAAGAAATATAGAAGCCAATCCGAGAAAACAACTAAAGAAAATACAAGGAAAAATACAACAGAAGAATCCCAAGAAATTTCAGCCCAAAAGCCTATTACTTGGCCGTGGAACCGCGGCCAAACCATGCTCTTGGCCGCGGATCTCGGCCGTGTGTCGCGCGTGCGTGGCGCGTGAGTGGTGACATCAGCAAGGCGGTGCGTTGACTAGTCTTCTGTAGGGTATAAATGTAATTGCATATGTGCGTCGACTGTAACCCTAGGGTTTTCTATGAATCTATAAATAGAAGCCTTAAAACTTTTTGAGGTCATGCCTCTTCTTGTGCCTCATTGTAAATCTCAAATTCAGATCTGTAAATTTCTGCAAAGAATGAAGAGTGCATCAAATTAGAGTAAGTTTTCAATTCTTGCCCTAGTTAATTTTGTTATCTGCCCTAGTATAATTTTCTATTCTTGCCCTAGTTTAGATTTAATTCTCTGCCCTAATTAATTAATTTAGAAATGTTTTTAAATTCCCTAATGAGCGAGTAGTCTCCTTGCTTGTTAGGGTTAGCTTTGGGGAAGGCTTGAGAGATGAAGATCTCTCACCCCTTTCTTGCCCATCACACATTTTTATAGGACTCCATGCATACATGCATACACTGCTCCCTACGGCACCCTATCCCATGAGGTAGCGGTGATACCGTAGTATAAACGACCGGTTGCATATGTTTTCCATGGAGGTTAGGGTAAGGATTAAGAAAGGAAGGACAAGAACATAGAGGAAGAAACGTTGTTTCTTCCCGATGGAACTAATCCACTTTATTAATTGTTACCATAACACCTAAAAGAGATCTAAATTAGGGCATTGAAAGCGGTGAGGAAATCTTCAATGTCCAAACTTAACCTAAACCTAACCCTAGCAAGATTTTAGTTTAGATCAAATTAGTTTTTAGATTTAATCAATCCGACAACAATTGAAATTAACTCGTTAGAACGATTAGAGAATACTCAAAATCCGTGTGGACCGACCCGTACTCACCGGGTAGCTACCAAGCGACGCCGTTCTTGATTGCGGTTATAAACGATTCTTTGATAAATCAATAAGCACAACCTTAAAGTGGTCCCTAGTCGTGGGAGTTTCGCGACTGGGCATCGATACTCAATTAGTAGACTAGTGTATACAGTCGAGACCTCGACGAGGGGCGGTGGCCGGTCTCACAAGCCATTGGTGTCAGTTGGTTCACCTAAGATGTATATAGGTGCTCATTCGGTTATGAGTACACCGGACATGACTCGCCGGGAATATGCTGGTTGGTATTATACCTGACGTCAGATAGTCGTTCCCTGGTGGCATGTGTACAGGTTAGTTCATCGACCGGAGATCGTCATTTGTCTCGTGTGAGTTCCCACTGTGCTTTGATTACTACCCTACCACGGCTCAAAGGAGTCGTGCAAACAGGTTTTAGTTGGGTACAGTCCCGAGCCACATGGAGGCAGTGAGCGGATCGGCAGGGGTTTCGTCTCTCCCGGTATTGGGGTAAGATCGCACTATGTCTAGGAGAGCCATTACACGAAGTCCTTAGCCAAGGCAGGAGATTTACTGGTAGATATTCCAGTAGTATCTCAGGGTGTTCTGGGCTACACTCTACCGCTTTTGGGGGTCTGACTTTTACCAACCCCTAGGCCCGACATACGATACTCATAGACGAACGGACTAGACTGTATGGATATTGTCACTAACAGGCTCAGTAGGGTGTCAGGATGAGTTCGCTCATCGACCTTCCTTTTGGTCAATACCTGGTGGCCTGTTACGTACAGCTAGTACCACTGACGTGCTAATGGTTAAATCCACAGCCAGTATATTGATGAGTCTTTAGAGTTCCCCACAGACAGTTTCTCATGTTTCGGGTGAAACGTTGTAGAGGCCGTATGGATTTATGGCAGGGTTCGAACATACGCGTGCACTTGTGCACGTGTCATGGTTCGGACGAATAATACTAGCGGGCTTTGGTTTAAGCCGGATCCTAGTGTTATACTGTGTAGATTTTGTCTCATTGCTTTTTTATTCGGTCGTAATACAGATGCGGATATGTATAAACAGCTGCGGGGTTATCCTGTAAATTATTACGGGATCGCTTTTTGAAGTTGCCAGTTTGCATTCTTGATTTGGCCAAATTTCTTTTCTATTCTTCTTGGATGATTTTTTGTGAGGAGGGGGTTTCTTGCAATTTTCGAATTAGTGGGGGAGGGGGTTTTCCGTGGTGGCTGGTTCTCCAGCAGCATATGGATGTTTCATAAGGGTTCTAGATGTGCTTGGTTCAATGTTTGCAATAATTGTGATTGGATTGACTTGGATATTTGAAGTCAGGTTTTCTTGTGCTTATGGTCACCTTGCTTGCTTCTACACTCACCTCCCCATTCTAGTTTTTGCAGCAAGCATTTTTCAAATTTGGCCGAGCAAAAATTTAGTGGCTGCCCCAATTTTTCTTTTGGGGTGATGATTCATTTCACATGCAAAAATCCCCAAGCTCATTCCTCTTGCTCATTACATCTCTACTCCAAAGGCAACTTCGATTAACCCTTGAGACAAAGTGTTCTACGTATATTCTACAGCAATCTTGGACACGTCGGCTAACAAATTTCGTGTCCGAGTTGCCTCGGTTCAGAGGCGGGAGCCCGTAAAAAGACTTCTTGATGTAGTGCTCTTCCGACGAGGAGACCGGAGATCGGAGATGCCGCGAGGAGCTTGGGATGGTGGCCAAAGACCGAAGGACACGGATCGATCGGTATAGCCTTTCTAACTCTTCTCTAGTTAGCTAGTTTGTGTTAATGGTTCGATCCGGGTGAAAGTATACGATAGCGCCAGTTTCAAGTTTATGAAAAAGTTTTTGTTTCCACATTTTGGCCTCGGATTGACGATCGGGGCGCTACCGTAGACTTACATGGTATCAGAGACATGCCATTAACCTTTACTAGCTTGTTCTAACATGTTTAAAATATCGATCGATCAAAATTTCCGAAACCGGATTTTCATTTTCTGAGTTTCTGTCGAAATTTTTTTGTGGTCGAAAAATTATTTTGGGTTTGTCAGAAAATCAGGCAGGCTTTTTTAAGACCTCTGTAGAAATTTGGTAGCGTGAATCCACAGTAACTCCGCGGAACTGTGGCAATAACCACGTTTTGGCCGCGGTTCCGCCGCTGTTATGTGGCTTCAGTGCACCATTTTTCTTGTGATGGTCTTTTGTGTGAAAATGTGGTTTCTGGAATTTTTAGTTTTGGCCCAGATTATTTTGAGTGCTGCAGTTGTACTTGGGGTCCACTTCGAGAAATTTTGACGATCGAAATTTTAAATAAGTTAGTTCGCAGTACTTACATTACTATCTGTGACCGTGAATGTTATTCGAGCGGTAAATCTTGTCTAATTGCTATAGCCCTTTTAGACATATTTACGAACGTGACATTCATGTTGATGTTCTGTGTTGTGCTGTGATGTTGCGGATTTGTCGTGGTGGATAGCTTGGTGCAATGTTAGTACAGTTTGGTATTATCTATACATTTGATATTGCGGGGCGAGCATCCGACATGTGGACTGCCATCACTGCGTGTTTGTATATTATTCTTTTGGGGCACGACCGGGCTGAGGTCAATGTACCCGTTGTATATATTTTTCCTTTCTGTACTAGGATTACCCCGCGGTGGGGTGCACGGATAGCCGGATTTTAGGGGGCAATGAGCCCTCATCTCATGGCTTTGAGATGGATGGGGCTTTACTCTAGAATTGGCGGGCTATTCGCTGCACTCGTAGGGGGTATAGGTTGACCCAAGGAGGGGTGATCAAGTTACCGGATTCCGTGAAGTGCTGGGTGGTCTATTCATTTTGTTGAAGGGGTCTGTCTCGCTTCAGGTTTTAGCGGGTAACTTGCCGTGCCCGTAGGGGTCTAGGATTTCATTGCACAGGCTATCCACACGACCAGGGGAACGTCGGGTTTCAGTTGAGGCTCGAAGGAAACCCGGGGATCCCAGATTATCTGTATTGTTCTGTGATGCTTATTACATTTCTGTGATGTTGCATTTTATCACGCCATGAGCGATTATTATATATTGACATATATACTAGTAGATGTTGCATATGTTTTACATCCGCGCTAGTCCAGTCCTCGCTTTGTCGTTAGTTAAGTAACCTAACGGGTGATGACGAGATCCAGTGGCGAATGCGGATGGCATATACGTACATCATATTTTCGTTCTTTTCTGGTGTGATCAATTGATGGGACTGCATTGATTCGGATCAATGTAAGGAAAACTAACCTATTTGATGTTGTTGGAACTTTTTTCAAAAAGCTGTTATTGCAAGGACGTTTTCTTTTGTTTTGCACAGTGGTATTCGGTTATGAATATCCAACACCTCAGTCGACGAGGCAAGGGCCAAGATCCCTTCACCGGTAGTGACCCCTTGGAAAGAAGTTTGCGTCAGGGTAATAACTTCACTATAGTCAATTACTTTTTGCTTTACATCGTGGTATTCAGTTGGAATATCCTGCACCTCATTCTACGTGGAAAGAGCCGAGATCCCTTCACCGGGAGTGACCTCTTTAGCAAAGGTTTTCGCCACTATATTTTTTTAAAAAAAGCTATCCGTTCCTTCAACAATATCAAGTTCATTACGTTAAAGGATTTTCGCCAAAAACCATTCATTGCCCTCCGTCATTTCAGACGGGTAGCACTTAGTATTCATGCTATGTTTGTTGGCCAAAGTCAAGGCATAGTGTATGGTAGCTATTTGTTACTTTTCTGTTGCATAGATAGATGCGTTGGTTTGGGATAGTCGTACTGCTTTGTTGGCCAAAGTTAAGGGTAGGTACAGGTGGGTTCAAATTAACCTGGAAAATGACGGGTAGAACTTGACATGTGACTTATGATTTGTTGGCCAAAGTCAAGGTCATAAGAGCATGGGGTAAAAATCACATCGGGAGTTTCTAAAGAAACTGAAACTTGCCAGGCATGCGCATACCTTCTGGAGTGTGATAACGTGATTGGATTCCATTACGTTATCATGCGATGATAGTTGGATCCCGATTCCCACTGATGAGTTGGTTTACTCCTCGGGTGATCCCGACTAATTCTTCTTTAAGGTTTGGAGGAGAATTTAAGGATACAGTGGGAGGTTTCCTGATTGGATAAAGTGATAACCATTCTGATCTAGGTTAGAGTGCTCGTAGAGTGATTCTTTTCTTTCTCTCTTTGGCAGCAACCATGGCCCGACCCTAGACTATGACTCAGTGAGCAAGATTAACCGAACCTTCTTAAAACACTGGTTTTTGGATTGTTTGAGTTGCATACCTCATTGCCACTCCTACTTTTACCCTTTTTCTCCGGAACATTTCATGTTACTACGAACGTCCACTTCCATTGGATAAAACCATCGTATGGTTATATACGAACTCGAAGGAACTCATTCCAGATTCGAGGATGGTTTCCGGTTCTGGAGAAAATGAATAGGACTATTCAGTTGTCTTTTCCTTTTACCTTCTCTCAGGTTGCGAGTGCTCCTTAGATTAGGGGACAGTACACCTGTTACGCTTATTGGATAGTCTTCTTCCGAACCTTAGGCTGGTGCCGAAAGGTGGGGAATGAAGAAAACCAATTAGCCTAAGTGTGGTGTACAAAAGGTATTGAGTAAAGACAAATAAAGGGATTAAAAGGAGGGCAAAGTAAATTGCGACTACTATTCATGACCAAACCAAGTATTTCATCGCCACTCCTGCTTCAACTTTGTATTTCTCCAGAACACTTCGTATCACTGCGAAGATCCATAGTTATTTGGATACTCCATCGTATGGTTATATACGAACTCGAAGGAACTTGTTCCAGTTCGGGGATGGATTCTGGTTCAGGAGAAATAGGAATAAGGTTTATTCAGTTGTCTTTTATTTTTACCTTCTCTCGCATTGCGAGTGCTCTTAGGATTAGGACAGTACACCTATTATGATTATTGGATAGTCTTCTTCCAAACCATAGGCTGGTGCCGAACGGTAGGGAAGGAAGAAAACCATTTAGCCTAACGATGGTGTGCAGAAGGGAACGACTAAAGACATATAAAGGGATTTGGAGAGATGGCAAAGAAATATACAGTTACAGTTGTGAGTCTGATAATAGAAGAGGCATTACTAGGAATACCCGAATACCCCTTCGAAACATTTACATGTTTCAGTTTCACTGTGTATTGTTAATAGAAAACTGATTTCCAAATTAGACCCTTACTCCAGGTTATGTATTTACCAGGTATGATTCTCACATCTGTATGGTTTTACAGATGATGAGTGGGAGAAAGTTATTGGGAATTCGGTGATCATCCTCATTATATCGGGATTCGTTGTAATTGGTGATATATGAGGAAATCACCTGGGTTTTTGCCGGACGGCAAATATTTGGTTTTGAATATCTGTTGTTATGCACCAATTTCAAATTGATATATCTGTACGTTTATTTTTATAAAGTGAGATATAACTTTTTTGAAATTATGTCCATGACATTTACCTATATCAGTTGATGGTTAGGTAAGGAGCATTCAACAGTGGTGTAATTCTTCATAACCATAGTACAGTTTTCAACCTACGACGCACAGCGTTTGAGTTATTCAACTCAGGGGACTTATACAGAGTATTGTATGTTGTCCAGTGTCCATTAGGACATAGGGGTTGGTCCTCATACTATATTCTGTTTACTTGTGACTTCTCTAGTTTTTAGACAAGTGTTTTGTAGAAATACAAGGTCTAAGTTTTGAGAAGTTATAGGTATAAGAGTAAAGTAGAGAACCATGTGTTGCAAGTATCAGGATTCTTCAAGGTGATCGAAGATGTTGATACTTGTATTCGGTATTCAGTTGATAGTAATGATTTTGAGAAACTTGTTTCTCTTTCAGGTTACTCATATATGGATGTACTCCAAAGTTGAGTAATACTGATCGGCCTCTCTCCATTTAGTTGACATGCACTGGAGACAGCTGCATGATTTGAATCTGGTTCCAATTAAATCAGTGCCTCTGTTTCTATATTAGATATAGAATGGATCATATCTTAACAATGTTAAGGTATATGGAGTTTTCCGGCTTATGCTTAAAACCAGACTCTGGATAACTCAAGGCACGTTTCTATAATGGCTGTTTGTGGGTTGACCCGGGCTATGACGAGGGTTGACTTTCTACCATCTGGAAGATCAATGGTGATATTGTTCTTGACTCGCCACAGTTTTAGTAAAATGGACTTTTTCAGAAAACAGTAGTGGGAGTATGGTAGAACTGGAAGTGATTCCAGCACCGCAAACGATTACTGAAAATTTAATAGGACCTAAAGATTCAATCTGGATTGACATTCCTGTTAGTTATATGTATGCCCTAGAGGCCATTACTGTACATAGGATGTATATTGTAGTGGATGCTGGGACATATATAGGGAGGACTTTCTTGCTCGACATGATAGTATGCTATCTGGTTGATCTTTACCTTAACGTGCACACTGATTGTCTCTCTGTTACATGTTGGTAAAGCCCTTAGGATGTGTACTTGACTATCTGTACTATGATGTGGATCATACTAGTGGGGACATGGTAGTCCATAAGTACATCCTTCAAAGTCCCTAGTCGTGGGTGTATCGAGACGGGGCATCGATATACCAGGGTAGACTAGCGTATACCTTCTCGACCCATACAGATGGGCGATGGATGATCCCATATCCATTGGTGTTTGATATCAGAGATGATATACGGGTGCTCAGTAGAGACTGGGTACACTGGACGGACTCGCCGAGAACTCCCAGATGGTATTGTACCTCACGTCAGATGGCAGTTCTCTGGTGACACTGGTACAGAGTAGTCTGTTGACCCGAGATCGTCATAGAGTCTTGTGTGGTTCCCACTGTGCTTTGATTTCCATCTTACCACGTCCAAGAGGGCGTGCAAAACGGTGGTTTTTGGGTACAGTCCCGAGTCATATGGAGGCAATGAGCGATAGGAGGGTATTCGTCTCTCCCGGTATAGGGGGTTGATGTTGCGCTGTGTTCGATTGGCTATAACAGGAAATCCCTGGCCAGGGTTGCTGAGATTTACTGGTAAGTGTTACCAGTAGTTTCTCGAATTGTTATAAACCTCATATCAACACGACTTATCGAGCTATTGGGGTCTGACATATACCACCCCTAGGCAAGATATGCGACATATCAGACGATCAGACCGGACTGTACGGTAGTGTTACTGGTTGGATTCACTGGAGTGTGAGCGGGCTTGCTCGTCGATCTTCAGATCGCTCAATACCCGGGTGGCCGTTACGTTTAGCAGACCGCTTGCGGCTTGTGGGTGTTTGATATGATCATCGCCTGCTGCCGGCGTATTGACGAGTCTTTAGAGTCCTACACAGAGGTTTCCTGGCTCAAGCGAAACGAAATAGGAGCGCATATGAGATATGTGCGGGACCGAGAATAATACGTGTATGTGATACCGTATTCTATTCTCGCGATGAATGTATCGATTGGTTGTATGCGATATAACCTAGTTATCGAATCAAGGGTTGATTCGATAAGCCGATACATTGGATACTATTCGGTTATATGCGATATAACCGGATCGTTAAATCAAGTGTTGATTTAATGATTTAATGTATAATTATATATTTGATATATTACTTTGCATTAACTAGTCTCGGTTCACTTTTAAATGGATTTTCTCACTCGGTTTGTGCACATTGTATATGTGATATACTTTTGTACACATGATTGTATCTTGTTTGATGATACATGCTTTTTGGTTAAGTGTAAAGAATTAAACCAAGGTTAAGTTGTTGATTAGGGTTTTACTTATTCATTTATCTTATTTATTCATTTTCAATAAATTGAAAGATAAATGAATGGTGGCTTCATTTGTTTTTAGTGGAAGCTTCATGAAGCTTTGACTTGATGACCTTTTTGTTCTCATCCTTAACCCTAACCAATCAACCCAACCTTAGTCAATTCTCTACACTTAACTAAGGTTAAGATTATGATAAGTATTCTTTTATTTTTCTATTTTCTAATAACATATCATAACACTTTCTTCTTCTTCTTCATCTTCTTCAATGAAGAAAGCTTACTTCATCAATGGTGATTGATGAAAAAGTGAGAGAAATCCAATTCTAAAGTCTACCCACTTCCTATTTCTTCATCCTCTACCTCTTGCCAAGTAGTAGAGTGTGTTTTCTTCATAAGTTTCTTGACTTGGTGAAGTGAGAGCTTGATCTAGCGATGCTTCGACGTAGATCATCTTCGGCATGGACATCGACGACCTAGCTCGCCTATTCTCCGATGAAGCCGACGCTAGAGCCCGGAATTTGTTTTGGACAGCGAGAGGACTTCATTGCGGAGCTATGGAGGTGGAGCACCGGATCTACAAAGGTTGTATTTCCGTTAAACTTTTAGTTAAGTGTTAACTAGTTGCATCTTTCGCCTAAACTTTAGCCAACGATCCGTATTAGGGTTTCTCGGCACCTAGATTTTTTGAAATTGGCATGGTTGATGACTTGTGAGGCCTCATTAGGGTGCCTAGGAACCCTACAGTGGTATCAGAGCCTAGCTAGAGCCTTAGGCGAAGTTCAGACGGAGTATGAAGTCCGAACGACCCGAAACCCCAACCCTAAAAATGCTCTCTGTCCTTTTTTAAAAATATGGTCTTTTTCCAAATTAAAAATATGCAGAAAAATCAGCAGGCTTTTCTATGAATTACTGTGAAATTCGAGAACGTGATTCCACCAATACGCGGCGGAACCGCGGCACAAGCTTGGCTTGTGCGGCGGTTCCGCGGTCTCCTTGTCACATCAGCACTTGAAGTTTGCACAGTAATTCGTATTTTTCTGTGTTGGTTTTCCTGGGATATTTTAAATCTGACTACAGAGTTTAATTTTCTGGGATTGTTTTGGGGATTCGGTGTTTCGATCGGAATATCAAATTTTGTCTGTGTGGCTTTCCGGATAAATTTTAGAATATGTTAAAAAGTTCGACCGGATATAAATACCCACTTTTTCCCCTGCCGGGAAATTTCCAAGTGTTGGATTTTTCCGTGGTTTAACGACGTTCTAAGTAGTGCAAATAACGCGATGGACCCTCTAGAAGACTACAAACCTTAACTCGATTATGTGACCGTCTTGAACTGCCCTTTGAACCTTCGGGTTTGGGGCAGTACGGCGTGCCACATGTGAGGCGTTGGCTTGACCCTTCTACGGCAGGACCGTTGGTACTGAGGCACGAACTGAATGTCTTTAGACTTGTTTCATGTGTTGATCTGTATAGGGAAAACTTGGGTGTTCGATTGTTCGATCGGAAAGTTTAACATTTTCTAATTATCTGGAATGGGATACAATAATTGGAATTCACAAAAAGTTATGAGATAACTGAATGAATGTTGTAAATCTAGCAATTTAGTCTCACTTGATCGGTTGCCACGGAATTTTGATGTGATCAAAAGTCCGTAGCAATCACGTAGCGTACGCGGATACTCGCCGGGTAAACTTAATAGACAGCCTCACTCCATAGCCCTGACCAAGTGACTGTAGGAGAACCCCGTCGCCGAAAGCATCCGTTCGGGTGCTCGCGGTAGCGGTGTTCCGCCTTGGTGCACTTCGTCGACGGTATCAGGGGTGCTGCCGCCTACTAAAGTTTGCGACGAGCATTCGATCAGTTTTTCGGGAATCTTGTTGAATTGCCCGACTTGATATTGAAAAGTGTTTTCGATAATGAGACTAAAATGCGGGGTTTATAATTGTTAGGCATACGATGTCTAAGGAATTCATTTGGTCAGGCATGCGATGTCTGAGGTGGTTGCGGATTCCAACTGTTGTAGTTTTACACTTTCTTTTCTGTGACCGTAAGTGTAATATGTGATATCGCCGGTTTCGTTGCTATAAGTCAATAACAATTGGGATTCGCATATTTACTTACGTTGATGACATGTGATGTTATGTGTTGCTGGATATGTTATATTGGGTCGTCGTGTTTGAATAGCCGGGGTTTTTTATGTGAGATGAGTGTTTTTCATTTTCATTCATGTAAAAACTTGTATGTAATATTCTTTTATTGGGGCACTTCCAGGTTGCGGAAGTTGTCACCGTTTGTATATTATTTACTTTTCCGCACTAGGATAGACCCAAGGAGGGGAGCACAAGTAACCGGGTTCTGGGGTCCAGTGGGAGACCATCTCGAGGAGTCGAGTCCGGGTCTCCTAACCCTAGAATTGGTAGGGTTGCTTGCCGCTCTCGTAGGGGTCTAGGGGTGTGGGTTTGGCTATTCATCGCGACCGTGGAATCCGTGTTTTATACTGGCTCGTATTGAAAACACGGATGTCCTAGTATATCCAATATTTCATATGATTCTTCTGCTGCGATATCTGTGATGTGATCATGTGATGTTCTGTGATAGATACAGTATATAGTATATATGATATATTATATAGACGTTACTTATGTTTTACACCCGCGCTAGCCCTGCCCCGCTCTGCCGTTAGTTACCTAACCTAACGGTGCACGAGGGGACATCGAGGCGAATGCGGATGGCATAAGTGTACGTCGTATTTATCTGTGATGTTTAGGTATTTAAATGATGGGATTTCATTAATGTGATTAATGAAAGTAAAAGAAACCTAAGATGTTGTAGAATCGAATTTCAAAATAAAACAGGTAGCTACAGTTTTTGCTTTGCATAGCGGTATATGTGATATATCCTGCACCTTATTCGATGAGGAAAGGACCGAGATCCCTTCACCGGGAGTGACTCCTTTAGCAATAACTGGCAGATGCTACACACTCGGTTTGTCTTTTGATAGCTTCTATAGCTTCTGCTTTGCACAGTGATATATATGATATATCCCGCACCTCATTCGACGAGGAAAGGACCGACGATCCCTTCACCGGGAGTGATTCCTTTAGCAAAACTAGAAAAGCCTCAAAAGCACTCCATTTTAAAATCATTTGATTCTACAACGATATCAAGTTCATTACGCAATAGGTTTTCAGAAAAACCTGTCGTAGCCCTCCGTCATTTCAGATACGTACTAGTTAGTATTCGTGCTGCGGTTGTTTGGCCTCCGTCAAGGCGTAGTGTACGGTAGCTAACTAGTGCTTATCTGCTAGCATATGATGCGATTGGATTAGGGTATTCGTACGGCGTTGTTTGGCCTCCGTCAAGGATCGTTCGGGTGGGTTTAATTCAATCAGGAAATGACGGGTTGAACTTGACTAGCGGACTATGGGTTGTTTGGCCTCCGTCAAGGTCATAGCGAGCTAGGGGCAAAATATTATCGGGAATTTCAAGTGTTGAAATTTGCAATGAGATTGCATACCTTCTATGAGATAGTTGGATCCCGATACCCGCTGGGAGTAAGAGTTACTCCTGGGAGAGTTTTGCACATTACAATTAGCCGATCAAGTAGGTGTCTAGAAAGGTGTCAACGAGGTTACGCCTCTGGGAAAACGAGGTTTACATTAATTAGGTTCGTGCGAAAGCACGGGGGACCTTCCTCAAAGTACCGACACTGGCCTGGCTGAAAGATTGGCGAACTTGTAGTGTGTAATTAATCCCGGCTAGTCTCTCCTTTTAGGGTTTGAAGGAAGATTTGATAAAAAGCAGTGGGAGCCATCCTGATTAGATAAAATAATAACCAATCTATTCTTGCAAGAGCGCACGCTGAGTGTTTTCTTCTCTCTCTCTCCTGGTAGCGACCATATCACCCCTTAATCAAGATAATAATACGGATTATTGACCGAATCCGCTTGTTATACTGAGCTGGGGAACGTTGGTCCCGCTCCAACTTATAATTGTTATAAGACAGAGCAGGAAATTGGGGAATACCAGATTTCCCGTGCCGCCCAAACGAAGAGAGTGCATGCTGATGCATCATCTTCGGGTGTGTTCATTATACAGAACTGTTTCTCAGTATCCTTTACGTCCTGGGTATGTGATACCAGATCAGGATCCCAGATATGTAATATGTTACATAGGGCTACAGAAAGGTAGAGAACTGAGAACGGGTGATAAGTTTCATGAGGCAGAAAACGGGACAAGTGTTGCAGCCAAGTCTGTTGGTCACTGTCACCCTGTATTACAAATACATTGATTCTGAACGAATGTTATTAAATACCGAACCTGATATACAAAATCATATCAGTCTCTTTATCAGTAAAGAAATGATAAAATTTTGTATTGTTGGATAATGTTTTGAACATTTCCTATATCAAAAGTTGATCGTATCAGGCACGTTATCTAAAAGCGTTGATGTTCTAAATCAAACTACAGTTCTTAGTATATGGAACACACACAAGAGGAAAAGTTCAGAAATGAACGAATCCTTCTTCAGGCATTGTAGACTAGGTCATATCAATGTTACCCGACTAGCTAGAGTTACATATAGATGCATATTTAAATCAGTTTGAATTTACATCTTGTGAAACTCGCCAGTCATGTCACAAAGATAAGATGACCATAGCTCCGTTTACTGGAAACAGAGAAAGAGTTAGTGAACTCTTGGGATGATACATGTTGATGTATGTAGGTCCCCAGTCTACAAATGCCAGGACTGGTTTTTTATACTTCATTACGTTCTCTGACAATCTCTCATGGTTCAGTCATATGTTCCTGTTGAAACACAAGTCTGAACCTTTTGAGATATTCACAGAATATAAGTTAGAAGTAGAGAACCAAAATACGGGTATAAGTATTATGTCCTTTGATGTGATCAAGGAGGAAAATACTTGAGCACGGAAATCCTGGATTATTCTAAAGGAGAATGAGATTTTCTCTCAGCATTACTCCTCCGCATACACCATAGCACGATGGTATATCGGGGCGGAGCAATCACACCCTATATGATAAGGTGTTCTCTATGATGAGTACTATTGAGTTACCTATTTCCTTTTGGGAGTTATGCACTTGAGAAGCTGCATACCTATTGAATAGGGTTCCAATCAAATCAGTTGCCTACCGCTTCATATGTGATATGGAAAGGGAAGAGCCCATATCTTAAGTTGGTTAAGATTTGGGGTTGTCTGGCCTATGTCTAAAAGCAAAATCCGGACAAGCTCGAGGCAAGGTCAGTCATGTAGAACTGGAAATGTTCCAGCTATACAAAACTGCAGCTGAAGATTTGACAGAACCAAAGGATTCAATAATTACCAACGAACCTCAGCCTCTCCGCCGATCTAGTAGGGTTCCTCACCCACCTGAGAGATACTTTTGTTTCTTTATGACAGTGGGAGCGAGGATTTCATCATGAGATGATGACCCAACTAGTTTCGAGCTGGCCATCAGGAGTGGGACTCTGTAAGAATGGCTGGATGCTTAGTGATCTGAGATGGAATCCTTATACACCAACAAAGTATGGACTTTGGTTGCTATATCTGAAGGGTTAAATCCCCATCAGGAGCAAGTATATCTTGAGAAGATTACTTGGTGTGGATGGAAAAGTTGAGACTTTCAAAGCTAGACTTGTTAAAGTTTTTCGTCATCGACCAGGCGTGGATAATGATGAAACCTTTTCAAGTAGCTATGCTTAAGTCCATCCAGATCCTACTTGTCACGGCTACATACCATGACTACGATATCTGGTGGTTGGGTGTCATGACTGCTTTTCTAAATGATGTTTTAGAAGAATGCGTCTATAAGTACACAGCCAGAGGGCTTCGTAGACAGTGGGAGCAGCGGAAACGTGTGCAAGATGTTTTATATGATAAAGCAGGCATCGCGGAGTTGGAACATCTGTTTTGATGTAGTAATCAAAGAGTTTGACATCATCAAAATGGTATATGAACCTTGTATATACAAGAAGGTAGTAGGGAGTATGGTAGTGATCCTCGTAGAGTACGTAGATGACATACTCATGATAGGGAAGGAGTTTCCTATGCTACGCTCGGTCAATCTCCGCTTATCACAATGATTCTCCATATAGGATCAAAGTGATACCTCCTAAATCCTGGGTTTTGGATCTATGAGATAGATCTAATTGGATGTTAGGACTCTCACTAGATGTAGTGAGATGGTATCAATCGATCCTGAGGAGAATCACTGGAAGGGTTCCAGGGTGATAAAGACGACTGAATGTCAGTCGCAGGCATTGTCTTTACCCTCAGCAAAGGGACGGTATGTTGGAAGAGTTCCAAGCTAAATACCGTGACATACTAGACGATAAAGGCAGGATACATCGCTACTTAAGATGCTACCAAAAAGGATGTTTGGGTGTATATAAGTTCATGAGATGAACTACGTTCCTACCATTGTGAGACAATGGAGTTGTGGCTCATGCCGAGGAGCGCCGGTCCCATCAGTGATCCAGACTTATTCTAAGGCAGTATCTCCTGATCATGGAGATGGATGATCTCCAGGGTGATCGAGGTAAGGAGACGAGACTCAGAGGACAACACGGCGGATCCACTCACGAAGGCCTTTTCCCAGAGAGTGACTTTTATGGGATGGTTGAGTATGAGATACTACAACCACTGCTACAGATGGCCCTAGTGCAAGTGGGAGATTGTTAGTTATATGTATGCCCTAGAGGCCATTACTGTACATAGGATGTATATTGTAGTGGATGCTGGGACATATATAGGGAGGACTTTCTTGCTCGACATGATAGTATGCTATCTGGTTGATCTTTACCTTAACGTGCACACTGATTGTCTCTCTGTTACATGTTGGTAAAGCCCTTAGGATGTGTACTTGACTATCTGTACTATGATGCGGATCATACTAGTGGGGACATGGTAGTCCATAAGTACATCCTTCAAAGTCCCTAGTCGTGGGTGTATCGAGATGGGGCATCGATATACCAGGGTAGACTAGCGTATACCTTCTCGACCCATACAGATGGGCGATGGATGATCCCATATCCATTGGTGTTTGACATCAGAGATGATATACGGGTGCTCAGTAGAGACTGGGTACACTGGACGGACTCGCCGAGAACTCCCAGATGGTATTATACCTCACGTCAGATGGCAGTTCTCTGGTGACACTGGTACAGAGTAGTCTGTTGACCCGAGATCGTCATAGAGTCTTGTGTGGTTCCCACTGTGCTTTGATTTCCATCTTACCACGTCCAAGAGGGCGTGCAAAACGGTGGTTTTTGGGTACAGTCCCGAGTCACATGGAGGCAATGAGCGATAGGAGTGGATTCGTCTCTCCCGGTATAGGGGGTTGATGTTGCGCTATGTTCGATTGGCTATAACAGGAAATCCCTGGCCAGGGTTGCTGAGATTTACTGGTAAGTGTTACCAGTAGTTTCTCGAATTGTTATAGACCTCATATCGACACGACTTATCGAGCTATTGGGGTCTGACGTATACCACCCCTAGGCAAGATATGCGACATATCAGACGATCAGACCGGACTGTACGGTAGTGTTACTGGTTGGATTCACTGGAGTGTGAGTGGGCTTGCTCGTCAATCTTCAGATCGCTCAATACCCGGGTGGCCGTTACGTTTAGCAGACCGCTTGCGGCTTGTGGGTGTTTGATATGATCATCGCCTGCTGCCGGCGTATTGACTAGTCTTTAGAGTCCTACACAGAGGTTTCCTGGCTCAAGCGAAACGAAATAGGAGCGCATATGAGATATGTGCTGGACCGAGAATAATACGTGTATGTGATACCGTATTCTATTCTCGCGATGAATGTATCGATTGGTTGTATGCGATATAACCTAGTTATCGAATCAAGGGTTGATTCGATAAGCCGATACATTGGATACTAGTCGGTTATATGCGATATAACCGGATCGTTAAATCAAGTGTTGATTTAATGATTTAATGTATAATTATATATTTGATATATTACTTTGCATTAACTAGTATCGGTTAACTTTTAAATGGATTTTCTCACTCGGTTTGTGCACATTGTATATGTGATATACTTTTGTACACATGATTGTATCATGTTTGATGATACATGCTTTTTGGTTAAGTGTAAAGAATTAAACCAAGGTTAAGTTGTTGATTAGGGTTTTACTTATTCATTTATCTTATTTATTCATTTTCAATAAATTGAAAGATAAATGAATGGTGGCTTCATTTGTTTTTAGTCGAAGCTTCATGAAGCTTTGACTTGATGACCTTTTTGTTCTCATCCTTAACCCTAACCAATCAACCCAACCTTAGTCAATTCTCTACACTTAACTAAGGTTAAGATTATGATAAGTATTCTTTTATTTTTCTATTTTCCAATAACATATCATAACACTTTCTTCTTCTTCTTCTTCTTCTTCATCTTCTTCAATGAAGAAAGCTTACTTCATCAATGGTGATTGATGAAAAAGTGAGAGAAATCCAATTCTAAAGTCTACCCACTTCCTATTTCTTCATCCTCTACCTCTTGCCAAGTAGTAGAGTGTGTTTTCTTTATAAGTTTCTTGACTTGGTGAAGTGAGAGCTTGATCTAGCGATGCTTCGACGTAGATCATCTTCGGCATGGACATCGACGACCTAGCTCGCCTATTCTCCGATGAAGCCGACGCTAGAGCCCGGAATTTGTTTTGGACAGCGAGAGGACTTCATTGCGGAGCTATGGAGGTAGAGCACCGGATCTACAAAGGTTGTATTTCCGTTAAACTTTTAGTTAAGTGTTAACTAGTTGCATCTTTCGCCTAAACTTTAGCTAACGATCCGTATTAGGGTTTCTCGGCACCTAGATTTTTTGAAATTGGCATGGTTGATGCCTTGTGAGACCTCATTAGGGTGCCTAGGAACCCTACAATTCCATTGGCCACTCCACAGATATGGTGGGTAACCTCAGGCGCCCGAGAGGTACTCCGGTAGCCTCAAGGACGGTGACAGGGAGGTTCTTGTTTACCCAGACTTTCCATTGCTGTTGTTCCAGACTGTGAGACCCGGCAGGAGGATGAGTATAGTGTCGTTCTAAACTAGCTTTAGAAGTGCACGCGTATATGGCTCTGCCAGAGGGTTGTCGTAGTCAGCGGAAGCAGCGGAAGCATAGTGGACAAATAGCATATGTCTATTTATAGACTAAAGCGGATATATCGGAGATAGATCATCTATTTCTGATGTGACAGTCATGGACTTTGACTTCGTCAGAATAGGAGATGGATCTGTTAAGAAGGTAGTAAGGTGTGATGTCCTGATATTTAGATGACATACATATAGTAGGAAGTGAAATTCCTATACTATGATCGGTTATACTTTGGTTGTCATACAATGGTTTCTCCAAATAAGGCTTGGATATTATATCAGACATTCTGGTTACTAGATCTATGGTTTTAGATCTAGATTTAGGAAGAGTCCCAATCTGGGTACTTAGAAAACATTCTAAAGGTGTTTTAGAATGGATGACTCCTGGTATGGTAGCGTACCTGCAGATGATGGAATCACCCTCTCTAAAGGTGTCTTACAGACTAAAGGGGAGAGGGATGTGCATGATTGATATATCACTTGCTTAGGCAATTGAGTCAATCATGAGATGTCAAGTATCACACCAGATGTTGTTTTTGCACGAGATGCAATAAGTTGATATTGATCCAATCCTGGAGAAATGTTCGGAAGCAGTTTTAGAACATAAGTGGATGTTCTAGGGATCTGATAACGGCAGCCTCCTTCGGGAGACAATTATCATTCCTGGCTTCCAAGGTGACCTGGGTGACAGAGTGACTGTCAGAGTTATAGTTTTTCCTCTGACGAGGGGCAGTTGTCTGGACAGGAGGTCCAAGCGGATACCGAGGGAGGCATGGCGCAGGATACTGATTAAGTTCAGTTGACGATACAGTCTAAGAAGTTTGGATTTGGAGTTCATTTGTGAACTAGGTCCCCTCAGATATCCATACATATTCTAAGACAAGTATTGCTCATTTCGGGAGATGGCTTTCTCCGCGAACTTGAGATTAAAAGAGACATAGAAAGAAACATCAGGGCGGATCCACTCACTGAGGCTATTCCTCGAATGCAGTAGTTTCACAACCGGGCTTTGTGAGACTGATAAGTAGAGGAGTTGGGTGTTCGGTATCACACGGGCTGTGAGTATGCAACATCGCAATAATTAGCCTTGAGTGCAAGTGGGAGATTGTTGGATATAGTGCCCTCAGAGTCAATTATTGGATCACAGGCTCGGGATTGCAATGATTGATGGAGGACCTATGCCGGTAGGACTGTCTTACTCGAGATGATAGTATGCTATTTGGTTTATCTTTATCATTGTGTACTGCTTTAGGTGAGCTTACAGGTCACTATTACACGTTGATAGAGCCCTTAGGATTCTTGCTTGACTGCCAGCAGTATGATGGCGATCATATACGTAGGAGCTGGGGTCTATAAGCACATCCTTAAAGTGGTCCCTAGTCGTGGGAGTTTCGAGACTGGGCATCGATACTCTATTAGTAGACTAGTGTATACAGTCGAGACCCCGACGAGGGGCAGTGGCCGGTCTCACAAGCCATTGGTGTCAGTTGGTTCACCTAAGATGTATACAGGTGATCATTGGGTTATGAGTACACCGGACAGGACTCGCCGGGAACATGCTGGTTGGTATTATACCTAACGTCAGATTGCGGTTCCCTGGTGACATGTCTACAGGTTGGTTCATCGACCTGAGATCGTCATTTGTCTCGTGTGAGTTCCTACTGTGCTTTGATTACTACCCTATCATGGCTCAAAGGAGTCGTGCAAACAGGTTTTAGTTGGGTACTGTCCCGAGCTACATGGAGGCAGTGAGCGGATCGGCAGGGGTTTCGTCTCTCCCGGTATTGGGGGTGTGATCACGCTGTGTCTAGGAGAACCATTACACGAAGTCCTTGGCCAAGGCAGGAGATTTACTGGTAGGTATTCCAGTAGTATTTCAGGGTGTTCTGGGCTACACTCCGACACGACTTGTACCGCTTTTGGGGGTCTAACTTTTACCAACCCCTTAGGCCCGACATGTAATACTCATAGACGAACGGACCGGACTGTACGGATATTGTCACTGACAGGCTTAGTAGGGTGTTAGGATGAGCTCGCTCATCGACCTCCCTTTTGGTCAATACCTGGTGGCCCGTTACGTACAGCTAATACCACTGACGTACTAGTTGTTATATCCACAGCCAGTATATTGACGAGTCTTTAGAGTTCCCCACAGACAGTTTCTCAAGTTTCGGGCGAAACGTCGTAGACGCCATAGGGATATATTGTAGGGTTCGAACATACGCGCGCACTTGTGCACGTGTCATGGTTCGGACGAATAATACTAGCGGGCTTTGGTTTAAGCCGAATCCTAGTATTATACTGTGTAGATTTTGTCTCATTGCATTTGTATTCGGTCGTAATACAAATACGGGTATGTATATGTAGGGTTCCTAGGCACATTAATGAGGTCTCACAAGGCATCAACCATGCCAATTTCGAATTTTTACGGTACCGAGAAACCCTAATATAGATCGTTAACTAGAGATTAGACGAAACATGCAAGTAGTAAACAACTTTACTGCTAAGTGAAAGAGACTACAACCTTTATAGATCCGGTCCTCCACTTCCTTAGCTCCGTGATGATGTCCCTCCGCTGCGATCATCGGATCCCGGACTCTAGCGATGGTTTCGTCGAAAAATGATCGGGCTAGGTCGTCGACTTCGATGCCGAAGATGATCTACGTCGAGGCAACTCAAGATCAACCTCCAACAAGATCAACCTCCAACTTCACCAAGTCAAGAAACTTGTGAAGAAAACACCCTATACTACTTGGCAAGTGGTAGAGGATGAAGAAATAGGAAGTGGGTTCACTTTGGATTTGGATTTCTCACTTGGAATCATCACTTAGACATTTTCAAGCATGCTATTCTTTTTCTCCATGAAGAAGAAGAAGAAGATGATAGAAAAAGAATTAATTCAAAAAGAAAATCTAAGTGATTCTTATCATTTTGCAACCATGGTTGAATGTAGAGAATAAACTAGGGTTAGGTCAATGGTTAGGTTAAGAATAAAACAAAAGGTTTAGACTTAGTCAAAGGTGCCTTGAAGCTTCATGAAGCTTCAAGCCAAAGTGAGAAAAGTCACCACCTTTTGTTTCTGTTTCTTGCCAAAAGTAAATAAATGAAATAAATAAATAAGGAAAATGAAACCCTAACCATTAACCAAACATGGTTTAATACAAACATACACCCAAGTTTGCATGTATCATCAAACATGATACAATCTTGTGCACAAAAATATATCACATATACAATGTGCACTAACAAGTGAGAAAAACATCTTAAGTGAACAAATATTAGTTAATGTAAAGTAATATATCAAATAAATAATTATACATTAAATCATTAAATCAACACTTGATTTAACGATCCGGTCATATCGCATATGACCGACTAATATCCAATGTATCGTCTTATCGAATCAATCATTGATTCGATAACAAGGATATATCGCATACAACCAATCGATACATTCATCGCGAGAATAGAATACGGTATCACATACATGCATTATTCTCGGTCCCGCACATATCTCATATGCGCTCCCATTTCGTTTTGCTTGAGCCAGGAAACCTCTGTGTAGGACTCTAAAGACTCGTCAATACGCCGGTAGCAGGTGATGATCATATCAAACACCCACAAGCCGCAAGCGGTCTGCTAAACGTAACGGCCATCCGGGTATTGAGCGATCAGAAGATTGACGAGTAAGCCCGCTCACACACCTGTGAATCCAACCAGTAACACTTACCGTACAGTCCGGTCTGATCGCCTGATATGTCGCATATCTCGCCTAGGGGTGGTAAACATCAGACCCCAGTAGCTCGATAAGTCGTGTCGATATGAGGTCTATAACAGTTCGAGAAACTACTGGTAACACTTACCAGTAAATCTCAGCAACCCTGGCCAGGGATTTTCGGTTATAGCCAATCGAACACAGTGCAACATCAACTCCCTATACCGGGAGAGACGAATCCCTCCTATCGCTCATTGCTTCCATGTGATTCGGGACCGTACCCAAAAGCCACCATTTTGCACGTCCTCTTGGACGTGGTAAGGTGGAAATCAAAGCACAGTGGGAATCACACAAGACTCTATGACGATCTCGGGTCAACAGACTACTCTGTACCAGTGTCACCAGAAAACTGCCATCTGACGTAAGGTATAATACCATCTGGGAGTTCTCGGCGAGTCCGTCCAGTGTACCCAGTCTCCACTGAGCACCCGTATATCATCTCTGATGTCAAACACCAATGGATATGGGATCATCCATCACCCATCTATATGGGTCGAGAAGCTACACGCTAGTCTACTCTGGTATATCAACGCCCCATCTCGATATACCCACGACTAGGGACTTTGTAGGATGTACTTATGGACTACCACGTCCCCATTAGTATGATCCGCATCATAGTCCAGGTAGTCATGTACACATCCTAAGGGCTTTACCAACATGTAATAGAGAAACAATCAGTGTACATGTTAAGGTAAAGAGTAACCAGATAGCATACTATCATATTGAGCAAGTCGCTATATATGTCTAAGTATCCACTACAATATGCATCCTATGTATAGTAATGGCCTCTAGGGCATACATATAACTAACAATCTCCCACTTGCACTAGGGCCATCCGATAGCAGTGGTTGTAGTATCTCATACTCAACCATCCCATAAAAGTCTCTCTCTGGGAAAAGGCCTTTCGTGAGTGGATCCGCCGTGTTGTCCTCTGGGTCTACTCTCCTAACCTCGATCTCCTGGAGATCAACCATCTCCATGATTAGGTGACACTGCCTTAGAATATGTCTAGATCACTGATGGGATGGACGTTCCATGGTATAAGCCACAACTCCATTGTCACACAATGGAAGGAACTAAGTTCATCTCATGAACTAATATACACCCAGACAGGTTCCTTGGTAGTATCTTAAGTAGCGATGTATCCAGCCTTTATCGTCTAGTATGCCACGGTATCTAGCTTGGAACTCTTCCAACATACCGTCCCTTTACTGAGGGTAAAGACAATGCCTGTGACTGACTTTCAGTCGTCCATATCACCTTGGAACCTTTCCTGTGATTCTCCCCAGGATCAATTGATACCATCTCACTGCAACTAGTGAGTATCCTAATATCTAATTAGATCTATCGCATAGATCCAAAACCCAGAATTTAGTAGGTATCACTTTGATCCTATATGGAGAATCATTGTGATAAGCGGAGATTGACGGAGCGTCGCATAGGATACTCCTTCCCTATCAAGAGTATGTCATCCACGTACTCTACGAGGATCACGACTATACTCCCTACTACCCTTTTGTATATACAAGGTTTATCTACCATTTTGATGATGTCAAACCGTTTGACTAACTCATCAAAACAGATGTTCCAACTTGGCGATGCCTGCTTTATCACATAAAACATCTTGCACACGTTTCCGCTGCTCCCACTGTCTATGAGGCCCTCTGGCTGTGTACTTATAGATGCTCTCTTCCAAAACATCATTTAGAAAAGCAGTCATGACACACAACCACCAGATATCGTAGTCATGGTTTGTAGCCGTGGCAAGTAGGATCTGGATGGACTTAAGCATAGGCACTAGAAAAAGGTTTCATCATTATCCAGGCCTGGTCGATGACGAAAATCTTTAACAAGTCTAGCTTTGAAAGTCTCTACTTTTCCATCTACACCATGTAATCTTCTCAAGATATACTTGCTCCTGATGGGGATTTAACCCTTCAGATAAAGCAACCAAAGTCCATACTTTGCTGGTGTATAAGGATTCCATCTCAGATCGCTAAGCATCCAGCCATTCTTATAGAGTCCCACTCCTGATGGCCAGCTCGAAACTAGTTGGGTCATCATCTCATGATGCAATCCTCGCTCCCACTTTCATAGAGAAACAGAAGTATATCTCAGGTGGGTGACAAACCCTACTAGATCGGCGGAGAGGCTGAGGTTCGTTGGTATCTACTGAATCCTTTGGTTCTACCAAATCATCAGCTGTAGTTTGTATAGCTGGAACCTTTCCAGTTCTACAGAACTGACCTTGCCTCGAGCTTGTCCGGATTTTGATTTTAGACATAGGCCAGACAACCCCAAATCATAACCAACTTAAGATATGGGCTATTTCCTTTCCATATCACATATGAAGTGGTAGGCATCTGATTTGATTGAAGCCCTATTCAATAGGCATGCAACTTCTCAAGTGCATAACTCCCAGAAAAGAAATAGGAAACTCAGTAGTACTCATCATAGAGCACACCATATCATATAGGGTGCTATTGCTCCGCCCCGATATACCATCGTGCTATGGTGTATTCGGAGGAGTAATGCTGAGAGAGAATCTCATTCTCCTTTAGAATTGTCCATGATTTCCGTGTTTAAGTATTCTCCTCCCTGATCACATCAAAGGACATAATACTTATACCCTTATTTTGGTTCTCTACTTCTAACTTATATTCTGTGAATATCTCAAAAGTTTCGGACTTGTGTTTCAACAGGAACATATGTCTGAATCTTGAGAGATTATCAGAGAATGTAATGAAGTACAAAGAACCGGTCCTGGCATGTGTAGACAGGAGACCTTACATACATCATCATGTATCAATCCCAAGAGTTTACTAACTCTTTCTCGGTTTCCAATAAACAGAGCTATGGTCATCTAATCTTTGTGACATGACTACTAAGTTTCACAAGATGTAAATTCAAACTAATTTAAATATGCATCTAAATGTAACTTCAGCCAGTCAGGTCGCATTGATATGACCTAGTCTACAATACCTCAAGAAAGATTCGTTCATTTCTGAACTCTTCCTCTTGTGTGTGTTCTGTATACAAGGAACTGTAGTTTGATTTAGAACGTTAATGCTTTTAGATAACGTGTCTGAACCGATCAACTTTTGAAATAGGAAATGTTCAAAACATTATCCACCAATACAAAATTATATCCTTTCTTTACTAATAAAGAGACTGATACGATTTTGTATATCAGGTTCGGTATCTAATAGCATTTGTTCAGAATCAATGTATTGGTAATGCAGGGTGACAGTGACCAACAGACTTGGCTGCAACACTTGCCCCGTTTTCTGTCTCATGAAACTTATCACCCGTTCTCAGTTCTTTACCTATCTGTAGCCCATGTAACATATTACATATGCGGGATCCTGATCCGGTATCACATACCCAGGACGTAAAGTATACTGAGAAACAGTTCTCTGTAATGAACACACCCGAAGATAATGCATCAACATGCACTCTCTTCGTTTGGGCGGCACGGGAAATCTGGTATTCCCCAATTTCCAGCTCTGTCTCATAACATTTATAAGTTGGAGCGGGACCAACGTTCCCCAGCTCAGTATAACAAGCTGGTTCGGTCAAATATCCGTATTATTATCTTGATTAAGGCGTGATATGGTCGCTACCTGGAGATAGAGAGAAGAAAACACTCAGCGTATGCTCTTGCAAGAATAGATTGGTTATTATTTTATCTAATCAGGATGGCTCCCACTGTTTTTATCAAATCTTCCTTTAAACCCCAAAAGGAAAGACTAGCCGGGATTAATTACACGCTACAAGTTCGCCAATCTTTCAGCCAGGCCAGTGTCGTTACTTTGAGGGAGGTTCCCCGTGCTTTCGTACGGACCTAATTACAGTAAACCTCGTTTTCCCAGAGGCGTAACCCCGTTGACACCTTTCTAGACACCTACTTTATCGGCTAATTGTAATGTGTAAAACTCTCCCAGGAGTAACTCTTACTCGCAGCGGGTATCGGGATCCAACTATTTCATAGAAGGTATGCAATCTCATTGCAAATTTCAACACTTGAAATTCCCGATAATATTTTTCCCCAAACGATCTATGACCTTGACAAGGTCAACAAACCATAGACCGTAAGTCATGTTCAACCCGTCATTTCTTGATTGAATCAAACCCATCCGCACGACCCTTGACAAGGTCGACAAGGCCGTACGACTACCCTAACCCAATCTGCATCATATGCATAAGCAGATAAATACTGGTTAGCTACCGCACACTGCGCCTTGACAAGGTCAACAAACGCAACACGAATACTAAGCAGGACTTATCTGAAATGACGGAGGGCTACGACAGGTTTTTCTGAAAACCTATTACGTAATGAACTTGATATCGTTGTAGAATCAAATGATTTTAAAATGGAATGTTTTTGAGGCTTTTCTAGTTTTGCTAAAGGGGTCACTCCTGGTGAAGGGATCGTCGGCCCTTTCCTCGTCGAATGAGGTGCAGGATATATCATATATACCGCTGTACAAAGCAAAAACTATAAAAGCAATCAAAAGACAAACTGAGGGTTGTAGCATCTGCCAGTTATTGCTAAAGGATTCACTCCCGTTGAAGGGATCTCGGTCCTTTCCTTATCGAATAAGGTGCAGGATGTTCTACAAGGAACACCCCGATGCAAAGCAAGAACTGTAGCTACCGCTTTTTATTTTGAAATTCGATTCCACAACATCTTTAGGTTTCTTTTTCTTTCATTAATCATATTAATGAAGTCCCATCATTTAAGTCACCTAAACATCACAGATAAATACGACGTACACTTATACCATCCATGTTCGCCTCGATGTCCCCTCGTGCACTGTTAGGTTAGGTGACTAACGGCAGAGCGGGGCAGGGCTAGCGCGGGTGTAAAACATAAGTAACGTCTATATAATATATCATTTATACTATATATAGTATCCATCTGAACATATCATGATCACATCACAGAAAACGCAGCAGAAAAATATCATATGAAATATTGGATATACTAGGACGTCCGTGTTTTTAATACGAGCCAGTATAAAACACGGATTCCACGGTCGTGATGAATAGCCAATCCCATACCCCTAGACCCCTACGAGAGCGGCAAGCAACCCTACCAATTCTAGGGTTAGGAGACCCGGACTCGACTCCTCAAGATGGTCTCCCACAAGACCCTAGAACCCGGTTGCTTGTGCCCTCCTCCTTGGGTCTATCCTAATGCCGAAAAGTAAATAATATACAAAAGGTGACATCTTCCGCAACCTGGATGTGCCCCAATAAAAGAATATTACATACAAGTTTTTACATGAATGAAAATGAAAAACACTCATCTCATATAAAAAAAACCCGGCTATTCAAACCCGACGATCCAATATAACATATCCAGCAACACATAACATCGCATGTCATCAACGTAAGTAAACATGCGTATCCCAATTGTCGTTGACATTTAGCAACGAAACCGGCGATATCACATATTACACTTACGGTCGCAGAAAAGAAAGTGTAAAACTACAACAGTTGGAATCCGCAATCTCCTCAGACATCGCATGCCTGACCAAATGAATTCTTTAGACATCACATGCCTAAAAATTATAAACCCCGCATTTTAGTCTCTATATCGAAAACACTTTTCAATATCTAGTCGGGCAATTCAACAAGATTCCCGATAAACTGATCAAATGCTCGTCGCAAACTTTAGTAGACGGCCGCACCCCTGATACCATCGACGAAGTTCACTAAGGCGGAACACCGCTGCCGCGAGCACCCGAACGGATGCTTTCGGCGATGGAGTTCTCCTACAGTCACTTGGTCGGGGTTATGGGGCGTAGCTGTCTATTAAGTTTACCGGCGAGTATCCGCGTACGGTACGCGATTACGACAGACTTTTGATCGCATCAAAATTCCGTGGCAACCGATCAAGTGAGACTAAACTGCTATGTTTATAACATTCATTCAGTTATCTCATAACTATTTGTGGATTCCAAATATTGTATCACATTCCAGATAAATAGAAAATGTTAAACTTTCCGATCGAACAGTCAAGCACCCAAGTTTTCCCGAAACAACTCAACACATGAAATAAGTTTAAGAACATTCACTTTGTTCCACAGTACCAACGGTCCAGCCGTAGAAGGGTCAAGCGAACGCCTCACATGTGGCACGCCGTACTGCCCCAAACCCGAAGGTTCAAAGGGCAGTTCAAGACGGTCATATAATCGAGTTAAGGTTTGTTGTCTTCTAGAGGGTCCATCGCGTTACTTGCACTACTTAGAACGTTCTTAAACAACGGAAAGATCCAACACTTGGAAATTTCCCAACAGGGCAAAAATTGGGTATTTATATCCGGTCGAACTTTTTAACATATTCTAAATTATCCGGAAAAACACAGACGAAGTTAAAGATTCCGATCGAATCGTCGAACTCTTAATACAACCCAGAAAACTCAACTCTTGAGTATATAATTAAAAGTATCCAGAAAATACAACACTAAGATAAAGGAATTACTATGCAATTTTCATAAAGTAATTTGACTGTATGGCCGCGGAACCGCCGCACGAGCCATGCTCGTGCCGCGGTTCCGCCGCGCTTTAGACGACTCAGTCGCACGTGCTGTACAGTAATCCATAAAATACCCTGCTGATTTTTCTGCATATTTTTAATTTGGAAAAAGGCACAGTTTTGAAAAATGTGCAGAGAAGGCTTAGAATTAGGGTTTCGGGGTTCGATCGGGTTTCTAACATCGTCTACGCATCGCCTAAGGCTCTAGCTAGGCTCTGATACCACTGTAGGGTTTCTAGGCACACTAATGAGGTCACACAAGGCATCAACCATGCCAATTTCAAATTTTTCCGGTGCCGAGAAACCCTAATATAGATCGTTAACTAGAGATTAGGCGAAACATGCAAGTAGTAAACAACTTTACTGCTAAGTGAAAGAGACTACAACCTTTGTAGATCCGGTCCTCCACTTCCTTAGCTCCGTGATGATGTCCCTCCGCTGCGATCAACGGATCCCGGACTCTAGCGATGGTTTCGTCGAAGAAATGATCGGGCTAAGTCGTCGACTTCGATGCCGAAGATGATCTACGTCGAGGAAACTCAAGATCAACCTCCAACTTCACCAAGTCAAGAAACTTGTGAAGAAAACACCCTATACTACTTGGCAAGTGGTAGAGGATGAAGAAATAGGAAGTGGGATCACTTTGGATTTGGATTTCTCACTTGGAATCATCACTTAGACATTTTCAAGCATGCTTTTCTTTTTCTCCATGAAGAAGAAGAAGAAGATGATAGAAAAAGAATTAAATCAAAAAGAAAATCTAAGTGATTCTTATCATTTTGCAACCATGGTTGAATGTAGAGAATAAACTTGGGTTAGGTCAATGGTTAGGTTAAGAATAAAACAAAAGGCTTAGACTTAGTCAAAGGTTCCTTGAAGCTTCATGAAGCTTCAAGCCAAAGTGAGAAAAGCCACCACCTTTTGTTTTTGTTTCTTGCCAAAAGTAAATAAATGAAATAAATAAATAAGGCAAATGAAACCCTAACCATTAACCAAACATGGTTTAATTCAAACATACACCCAAGTTTGCATGTATCATCAAACATGATACAATCTTGTGCACAAAAATATATCACATATACAATGTGCACTAACAAGTGAGAAAAACATCTTATGTGAACCAATATTAGTTAATGTAAAGTATTTTATCAAATATATAATTATACATTAAATCATTAAATCAACACTTGATTTAACGATCCGGTCATATCGCATATGACCGACTAATATCCAATGAATCGTCTTATCGAATCAATCCTTGATTCGATAACAAGGTTATATCGCATACAACCAATCGATACATTCATCGCGAGAATAGAATACGGTATCACATACATGCATTATTCTCGGTCCCGTACATATCTCATATGCACTCCCATTTCGTTTTGCTTGAGCCAGGAAACCTCTGTGTAGGACTCTAAAGACTCGTCAATACGCCGGCAGCGGGTGATGATCATATCAAACACCCACAAGCCACTAGCGGTCTGCTAAACGTAACGGCCACCCGGGTATTGAGCGATCAGAGGATCGATGAGCAAGACCGCTCACACTCCTGTGAATCCAACCAGTAACACTTACCGTACAGTCCGGTCTGATCGCCTGTTATGTCGCATATCTCGCCTAGGGGTGGTAAACGTCAGACCCCAGTAGCTCGATAAGTCGTGTCGATATGAGGCCTATAACAGTTCGAGAAACTACTGGTAACACTCACCAGTAAATCTCAGCAACCATGGCCAGGGATTTCCGGTTATAGCTAATCGAACACAGTGCAACATCAACTCCCTATACCGGGAGAGACGAATCCCCTCTTATCGCTCATTGCCTCCATGTGATTTGGGACGGTACCCAAAAGCCACCGTTTTGCACGCCCTCTTGGAGGTGGTAAGGTGGAAATCAAAGCACAGTGGGAATCACACAAGACTCTATGACGATCTCGGGTCAACAGACTACTCTGTACCAGTGTTACCAGAGAACTGCTATCTGACGTAAGGTATAATACCATCTGGGAGTTCTCGGCGAGTCCGTCCAGTGTACCCAGTCTCCACTGAGCACCCGTATATCATCTCTGATGTCAAACACCAATGGATATGGGATCATCCATCGTCCATCTATATGGGTTGAGAAGCTATACGCTAGTCTACTCTGGTATATCAATGCCCCGTCTCGATATACCCACGACTAGGGACTTTGAAGGATGTACTTATGGACTACCACGTCCCCACTAGTATGATCCGCATCATAGTCCTGGTAGTTAAGTGTAGGGTTCCTAGGCACCCTATGGAGGTCTCACAAGGCATCGAACATGCCAATATAAAATTTTACGGGTGCCGAGAGACCCGACTACGGATCGTTTGCTAGAAAACTAGGCGAAAAAACTAACTAGTTAACAATTAACTAATGGGAAAATGGAAATACAACCTTTGTAGATCCGGTGCTCCATCTCCATAGCTCCGCAACGAAGTCCTCTCCGCTGTCCAAAAAGAATTCGGGCTCTAGCGTCGACTTCATCGGAGAATAAGCGAGCTAGGTCGTCGATATCCATGCCGAAGATGATCTACGTCGAGGCATCGCTAAATCAAGCTCCGACTTCACCAAGTCAAGAAACTTGTGAAGAAAACACACTCTACTACTTGGCAAGAGGTAGAGGATGAAGAAATAGGAAGTGGGTAGACTTTAGAATTGGATTTCTCACTCAAATTCATCACTTGCCATTGATGGAGGCAAGCTTTCTTCACTTGAAGCAAGGAAGAAGAAGAAGAATAATATGATAAGATTAATTAGAAAAGAAAAGAAAAACCAATCCTTATCATATAATGAACCATGGTTAGATGTAGAGAGTTAACTAAGGTTTAAGTGAGTGGTTAGGGTTAAGCATGAGACAAAATGGTCATTTGGTCAAAGTCTTCATGAAGGTTCATGAATGAACAAAAGAAAGCAACCATTTTTTCCTCATTTTGCCTTTTCTTTTTCCAAAAAGATAAATGAATAAAATGAAATCAAAAACCCTAATCACCCACTTAACTATAGTTTAATTCTTAACACTTAACCATAAGGCATGTATCATCAAATATGATACAAGCAAGTGCACAAAACTATATTGAATATACAATGTGCACACCCGAGCGAGAAAATCCATTTAAAGTGAACCAATACTAGTTAATGCAAAGTAATATATCAAATACATAATTATACATTAAATCATTAAATCAACACTTGATTCAATGATCCGGTCATGTCGCACACAACCGACTAGTATTCAATGTATCGGCTTATCGAATCAATACTTGATTCGATAACTAGGTTATATCGCATACAACCATTCGACACATTCATCGCGAGAATGGAATACGGTATCACATACACGTATTATTCTCGGTCCCGCACATATCTCATATGCGCTCCTATTTCGTTTCTCTTGAGCCAGGAAACCTATGTGTAGGACTCTAAAGACTCGTCAATACGCCGGCAGCAGATGATGATCATATCAAACACCCACAAGCCGCAAGCGGTCTGCTAAACGTAACGGCCACCCGGGCATTGAGCGATCTGAAGATCGACGAGCAAGCCCGCTCACACTCCAGTGAATCCAACCAGTAACACTACCGTACAGTCCGGTCTGATCGTCTGATATGTCGCATATCTCGCCTAGGGGTGGTAAACGTCAGACCCCAATAGCTCGATAAGTCGTGTCGATATGAGGTATATAACTATTCGAGAAACTACTGGTAACACTTACCAGTAAATCTCAGCAACCCTGGCCAGGGATTTCCTGTTATAGCCAATCGAACACAGCGCAACATCAACCCCCTATACCGGGAGAGACGAATCCCCTCCTATCGCTCATTGCCTCCATGTGACTCGGGACTGTACCCAAAAACCACCGTTTTGCACACCCTTTTGGACGTGGTAAGATGGAAATCAAAGCACAGTGGGAACCACACAAGACTCTATGACGATCTCGGGTCAACAGACTACTCTGTACCAGTGTCACCAGAGAACTGCCATCTGACGTGAGGTATAATACCATCTGGGAGTTCTCGACGAGTCCGTCCAGTGTACCCAGTCTCTACTGAGCACCCGTATATCATCTCTGATGTCAAACACCAATGGATATGGGATCATCCATCGCCCATCTGTATGGGTCGAGAAGGTATACGCTAGTCTACTCTGGTATATCGATGCCCCGTCTCGATACACCCACGACTAGGGACTTTGAAGGATGTACTTATGGACTACCATGTCCCCACTAGTATGATCCGCATCATAGTCCAGGCAGTCAAGTACAGATCCTAAGGGCTTTACCAACATGTAACAGAGAGACAATCAGTGTACGCGTTAAGGTAAAGAGCAACCAGATAGCATACTATCATGTCGAGCAAGAAAGTCCTCCCTATATATGTCCCAGCATCCACTACAATATACATCCTATGTATAGTAATGGCCTCTAGGGCATACATATAACTAACAATCTCCCACTTGCACTAGGGCCATCTGTAGCAGTGGTTGTAGTATCTCATACTCAACCATCCCCTTAAAAGTCTCTCTATGGGAACGGGCCTTTGTGAGTGGATCCGCTGTGTTGTCCTCTGAGTCTACTCTCCTAACCTCGATCTCCCTGGAGATCAACCATCTCCATGATCAAGTGATACTGCCTTAGAATATGTCTGGATCACTGATGGGACCGGCGTTCCTTGGCAAAAGCCACAACTCCATTGTCACACAATGGGAGGAACATAGTTCATCTTATGAACCAATACACCCAGACTGCCTCTTTGGTAGCATCTTAAGTAGCGATGTATCGTGCCTTTATCGTCTAGTATGTCACGGTATCTAGCTTGGAACTCTTCCAACATACCGTCCCTTTACTGAGGGTAAAGACAATGCCTGTGACTGACATTCAGTCGTCTTTATCATCCTGGAACACTTCTAGTGATTCTCCCCAGGATCGGTTGATACCGTCTCACTACATCTAGTGAGAATTCTAACATCCATTTAGATCTATCTCATAGATCCAAAATCCAGGATTTAGGAGGTATCACTTTGATCCTATATGGAGAATCATTGTGATAAGCGGAGATTGACCGAACGTAGCATAGGAAACTCCTTCCCTATCAAGAGCATGTCATCCACGTACTCTACGAGGATCGTCACTATACTCCCTACTACCTTTTTGTCTATACAAGGTTCATCTACCATTTTGATGATGTCAAACTCTTTGACTAACACATCAAAACAGATGTTCCAACTCCGCGATGCCTGCTTTATCCTATAAAGCATCTTGCACACGTTTCCGCTGCTCCCACTGTCTACGAGGCCCTCTGGCTGTGTACTTATAGACGCACTCTTCTAAATCATCATTTAGAAAAGCAGTCAAGACACCCAACCACCAGAGATCGTAGTCATGGTATGCAGCCGTGGTAAGTAGGATCTGGATGGACTTAAGCATAGCCACTGGAAAAGGTTTCATCATTATCCACGCCTGGTCAATGAAGAAAACCTTTAACAAGTCTAGCTTTGAAAGTCTCAACTTTTCCATCTACACCAAGTAATCTTCTCAAGATATACTTGCTCCTGATGGGGATTTAACCCTTTAGATATAGCAACTAAAGTCCATACTTTGTTGGTGTATAAGGATTCCATCTCAGATCACTAAGCATCCAGCCATTCTTACAGAGTCTTACTCTTAATGGCCAGCTCGAAACTAGTTGGGTCATCATCTCATGATGCATTCCTCGCTCCCACCATCACAGAGAAACCGAAGTATCTCTCAGGTGGGTGAGGAACCCTACTAGATCGGCGGAGAGGCTGAGGTTCCTTGGTATCTACTGAATCCCTTGGTTCCATCATATCATCTGCTGTAGTTCGTATAGCTGGAACCTTTCCAGTTCTACATTACAGACCTTGCCTCGAGCTTGTCCGGATTTTGCTTTTGGACATAGGCCGGACAACCCAAATCTTAACTGGCTTAAGACATGGGCTCTTCCCATTCCATATCTCATATGGAGTGGTAGGCAACTGATTTGATTCGAGCCGTATTCAATAGGTATGAAACTTCTCAAGCGCATAACTCCCAGTAGGAAAAAGGTAACTCAGTAGTACTCATCATAGAGCACACCTTATCATATAGGGTGTGTCTGCTGCACCCCGATACACCGACGTACTGGGGTGTATACGGAGGAGTAATGCTGAGAGAGAATCTCATTCTCCTTTAGAACAATCCAGGAATTCCATGCTCAAGTATTCTCCTCCCTGATCTCATCATAGGACATAATACTTATACCCGTATTTTGGTTCTCTACTTCTCGCTTATATTCTGTGAATATCTCAAAAGGCTCGGACTCATGTTTCAACAGGAACATATGTCTGAATCTTGAGGGATTATCAGAGAATGTAATGAATTACAAAGAACCGGTCTTGGCATATGTAGACTGGGGATCTACATACATCAACATGTATCATCCCAAGAGTTCACTAACTCTTTCTCTGTTTCCAATAAACAGAGCTATGGTCATTTTATCTTTGTGACATGACTGGCGAGTTTCACAAGATGTAAATTCAAACTGATTTAAATATGCATCTATATGTAACTATAGCTAGTCGGGTCACATTGATCTGACCTAGTCTACAATGCCTCAAGAAGAATTCGTTCATTTCTGAACTCTTCCTCTTGTGTGTGTTCCATATACTAAGAACTGTAGTTTGATTTAGAACATCAATGCTTTTAGATAACGTGCCTGAACCGATCAACTTTTGATATAGGAAATGTTCAAAACATTATCCATCAATACAAAATTATATCCTTTCTTTTCTACCAAAGAGAGTGATATGATTTGGTATATCAGGTTCGGTATCTAATAACATTCGTTCAGAATCAATGTATTGGTAATACAGGGTAACAGTGACCAACAGACTTGGCTGCAACACTTGCCCCGTTTTCTGCCTCATGAAACTTATCACCCGTTCCCAGTTCTCTACCTTTCTGTAGCCCTATGTAACATATTACATATCTGGGATCCTGTTTTGGTATCAAATACCCAGGATGCAGAGGATACTGAGAAACGGTTCTTTGTAATGAACACACCCGAAGATGATGCATCAGCATGCACTCTCTTCGTTTGGGCGGCACGGGAATTCTGGTATTCCCCAATTTCCTGCTCTGTCTTATAACAATTATAAGTTGGAGCGGGACCAACGTTCCCCAGCTCAGTATAACAAGCGGGTTCGGTCAATATTCCGTATTATTATCTTGATTAAGGCATGATATGGTCGCTACCTGGAGAGAGAGAGAAGAAAACACTCAGCGTGCGCTCTTGTAAGAATAGATTGGTTTTTATTTTATCTAATCAGGATGGCTCCCACTGCTTTTTATCAAATCTTCCTTCAAACCCTAAAAGGAAACACTAGCCGGGATTAATTACACACTACAAGTTCGCCAATCTTTCAGCCAGGCCAGTGTCGGTACTTTGAGGGAGGTCCCCCGTGCTTTCGCACGAACCTAATTAATGTAAACCTCGTTTTCGCAGAGGCGTAACCCCGTTGACACCTTTCTAGACACCTACTTGATCGGCTAATTGTAATGTATAAAACTCTCCCAGGAGTAACTCTTACTCGCAGCGGGTATCGGGATCCAACTATCTCATAGAAGGTATGCAATCTCATTGCAAATTTCAACACTTGAAATTCCCGATAATATTTTGCCCCTAACGTGCTATGACCTTGACGAAAGCCAACAAACCATAGCCCGCTAGTCAAGTTCAACCCGTACATTTCTTGATTGAATTAAACCCACCCGCACGACCCTTGACGAAAGCCAACAAAGCCGCACGACTACCCTAATCCAATCGCATCGTATGCTAGCAGATAAGCAGCATATAGCTACCGCACACTGCACCTTGACGAAAGCCAACAAATGCAGCACGAATACTATATACAACTTATCTGAAATGACGGAGGGCTACGACAGGTTTTTCTGAAAACCTATTGCGTAATGAACTTGATATCGTTGTAGGATCGAATGAATTTTAAAATGGAGTGTTTTTGAGGCTTTTCTAGTTTTGCTAAAGGAGTCACTCCCGGTGAAGGGATCGTCGGTCCTTTCCTCATCGAATGAGGTGCGGGATATATCATATATATCACTGTGCAAAGCAAAAACACTTAAAAGCTATCAAAAACCAAACCGAATGTGTAGCATCTGCCAGTTATTGCTAAAGGAGTCACTCCCGGTGAAGGGATCTCGGTCCTTTCCTTATCGAATAAGGTGCAGAATATATCATATATACCGCTGTGCAAAGCAAGAACTGTAGCTACCTGTTTTATTTTGAAATTCGATTCTACAACATCTTAGGTTTCTTTTAATTCATTAATCACATTAATGAAGTCCCATCATTTAAGTACCTAAACATCACAGATAAATACGACGTACACTTATGCCATCCGCATTCGCCTCGATGTCCCCTCGTGCACCGTTAGGTTAGGTAACTAACGACAGAGCGGGGCAGGGGTAGCGCGGGTGTAAAACATAAGTAACGTCTATATAATATATCATATATACTATATACTGTATCTATCACAGAACATCACATGATCACATCACAGATATGGCAGCAGAAGAAACATATGAAATATTGGATATACTAGGACGTCCGTGTTTTCAATACGAGCCAGTATAAAACACGGATTCCACGGTCGCGATGAATAGCCAAACCCACACCCCTAGACCCCTACGAGAGCGGCAAGCAACCCTACCAATTCTAGAGTTAGGAGACCCGGACCCGACTCCTCGAGTTGTTCTCCCACTGGACTCCAGAACCCGGTTACTTGTGCTCCCCTCCTTGGGTCTATCCTAGTGCGGAAAAGTAAATAATATACAAACGGTGACTACTTCCGCAACCTGGAAGTGCCCCAATAAAAGAATATTACATACAAGTTTTTACATGAATGAAAATGAAAAACACTCATCTCAAATAAAAAACCCCGGCTATTCAAACACGACGATCCAATATAACATATCCAGCAACACATAACATCACATGTCATCAACGTAAGTAAATATGTCCATCCCAATTGTCGTTGACATATAGCAACGAAACCGGCGATATCACATATTACACTTACGGTCACAGAAAAGAAAGTGTAAAACTACAACAGTTGGAATCCGCAACCACCTCAGACATCGCATGCTTGACCAAATGAATTACTTAGACATCGCATGCCTAACAATTATAAACCCCGCATTTTAGTCTCAAAATCGAAAACACTTTTCAATATCAAGTCGGGCAATTCAACAGTATTCCCGACATTTTGATCGAATGCTCGTCGCAAACTTCAGTAGACGGCTGCACCCCCGATACCGTCGACGAAGTGCACCAAGGCGGAACACCGCTACCGCGAGCACCCGGAGGGATGCTTTCGGCGACGGGGTTCTCCTACAGTCACTTGGTCGGGGCTATGGAGTGAGGCTGTCTATTAAGTTTACCCGGCGAGTATCCGCGTACGCTACGTGATTGCGACGGACTTTTGATCACATCAAAATTCCGTGGCAACCGATCAATTGAGACTAAACTGCTATGTTTATATCATTCATTTAGTTATCACATAACTACTTGTGAATTCCAATTATTGGATCCCATTCCGGATAAATAGAAAATGTCAAACTTTCCGATCGAACAATCGAACACCCAACTTTTCCCGATACAGATCAACACATGAAACAAGTCTAGCAACATTCAGTTCGTGCCTCAGTACCAACGGTCCAGCCGTAGAAGGGTCAAGCCAACGCCTCACATGTGGCACGCCGTACTGCCCCAAACCCAAAGGTTCAAAGGGCAGTTCAAGACGGTCACATAATCGAGTTAAGGTTTGTTGTCTTCTAGAGGGACCATCGCGTTACTTGCACTACTTAGAATGTCGTTAAACTTCGGAAAAATCCAACACTTGGAAATTTCCCGACAGGGGAAAAATTGGGTATTTATATCCGGTCGAACTTTTTAACATATTCTAAAATTTATCCGGAAAGCCACATAGACAAAATTTGATACTCCGATCGAAACATCGAATCCCCAAATCAACTCCAGAAAATTCAACTCTTGAATAAATATTAAAAATTCGAAGAAAAATCACCACTGGAATCTAAGAAATACTGTGCAAAAAAGTTTAAATAATATGGCCGTACGGCCGCGGAACCGCCGCATGAGCATTGCCCATGCCGCGGATCCGCGGTCGAAAAGATGAATTGGGCCTCCAAATTTCACAGTAACTCTTATATATTCCTGATGTGTTTCCTTCATATTTTTAATATGGAAAAATCCCAGAATTTGGAAAACGTCCAGAGAGCAATTTTAAGGTTGGGGTTTCGGGTCGTTCGGACTTCAAAATCCGTCTAGACTTCGCCTAAGGCTCTAGCTAGGCTCTGATACCACTGTAGGGTTCCTAAGCACCCTATGGAGGTCTCACAAGGCATCGAACATGCCAATATAAAATTTTACGGGTGCCGAGAGACCCGACTACGGATCGTTTGCTAGAAAACTAGGCGAAAAAACTAACTAGTTAACAATTAACTAATGGGAAAACGGAAATACAACCTTTGTAGATCCGGTGCTCCACATCCATAGCTCCGCAACGAAGTCCACTCCGCTGTCCAAAAAGAATCCGGGCTCTAGCGTCGACTTCATCGGAGAATAAGCGAGCTAGGTCGTCGATGTCCATGCCGAAGATGATCTACGTCGAGGCATCGCTAAATCAAGCTCCGACTTCACCAAGTCAAGAAACTTGTGAAGAAAACACACTCTACTACTTGGCAAGAGGTAGAGGATGAAGAAATAGGAAGTGGGTAGACTTTAGAATTGGATTTCTCACTCAAATTCATCACTTGCCATTGATGGAGGCAAGCTTTCTTCACTTGAAGCAAGGAAGAAGAAGAAAAATAATATGATAAGATTAATTAGAAAAGAAAAGAAAAACCAATCCTTATCATTTATTGAACCATGGTTAGATGTAGAGAGTTAACTAAGGTTTAAGTGAGTGGTTAGGGTTAAGCATGAGACAAAATGGTCATTTGGTCAAAGTCTTCATGAAGGTTCATGAATGAACAAAAGAAAGCAACCATTTTCCTCATTTTGCCTTTTCTTTTTCCAAAAAGATAAATGAATAAAATGAAATCAAAAACCCTAATCACCCACTTAACTATAGTTTAATTCTTAACACTTAACCATAAGGCATGTATCATCAAACATGATACAAGCAAGTGCACAAAACTATATCGAATATACAATGTGCACACCCGAGCGAGAAAATCCATTTAAAGTGAACCAATACTAGTTAATGCAAAGTAATATATCAAATACATAATTATACATTAAATCATTAAATCAACACTTGATTCAATGATCCGGTCATGTCGCACACAACCGACAAGTATTCAATGTATCGGCTTATCGAATCAATACTTGATTCGATAACTAGGTTATATCGCATACAACCATTCGACACATTCATCGCGAGAATGGAATACGGTATCACATACACGTATTATTCTCGGTCCCGCACATATCTCATATGCGCTCCTATTTCGTTTCGCTTGAGCCAGGAAACCTCTGTGTAGGACTCTAAAGACTCGTCAATACGCCGGCAGCAGATGATGATCATATCAAACACCCACAAGCCGCAAGCGGTCTGCTAAACGTAACGGCCACCCGGGTATTGAGCGATCTGAAGATCGACGAGCAAGCCCGCTCACACTCCAGTGAATCCAACCAGTAACACTACCGTACAGTCCGATCTGATCGTCTGATATGTCGCATATCTCGCCTAGGGGTGGTAAACGTCAGACCCCAATAGCTCGATAAGTCGTGTCGATATGAGGTCTATAACTATTCGAGAAACTACTGGTAACACTTACCAGTAAATCTCAGCAACCCTGGCCAGGGATTTCCTGTTATAGCCAATCGAACACAGCGCAACATCAACCCCCTATACCGGGAGAGACGAATCCCCTCCTATCGCTCATTGCCTCCATGTGACTCGGGACTGTACCCAAAAACCACCGTTTTGCACGCCCTCTTGGACGTGGTTAGATGGAAATCAAAGCACAGTGGGAACCACACAAGACTCTATGACGATCTCGGGTCAACAGACTACTCTGTACCAGTGTTACCAGAGAACTGCCATCTGACGTGAGGTATAATACCATCTGGGAGTTCTCGGCGAGTCCGTCCAGTGTACCCAGTCTCTACTGAGCACCCGTATATCATCTCTGATGTCAAACACCAATGGATATGGGATCATCCATCGCCCATCTGTATGGGTCGAGAAGGTATACGCTAGTCTACTCTGGTATATCGATGCCCCGTCTCGATACACCCACGACTAGGGACTTTGAAGGATGTACTTATGGACTACCATGTCCCCACTAGTATGATCCGCATCATAGTCCAGGCAGTCAAGTATAGATCCTAAGGGCTTTACCAACATGTAATAGAAAGACAATCAGTGTACGCGTTAAGGTAAAGAGCAACCAGATAGCATACTATCATGTCGAGCAAGAAAGTCCTCCATATATATGTCCCAGCATCCACTACAATATACATCCTATGTATAGTAATGGCCTCTAGGGCATACATATAACTAACATCAAGTACACATCCTAAGGTCTTTACCAACATGTAACAGAGAGACAATCAGTGTACACGTTAAGGTAAAGAGTAACCAGATAGCATACTATCATATCGAGCAAGAAAGTCATCCCTATATATGTCCAAGCATCCACTACAATATACATCCTATGTATAGTAATGGCCTCTAGGGCATACATATAACTATCAGTATATACATATGCGGAGTTATCCTGTAATTTATTACGGGATCGCTTTTTGAAGTTGCCAGTTTGCATTCTTGATTTGGCCAAATTTCTTTTCTATTCTTCTTGGCTGATTTTTTGTGAGGTGGGGGTTTCTTGCAATTTTTGAATTAGTGGGGGAGGGGGTTTTCCGTGGTGGCTGGTTCTCCAGCAGCATATGGATGTTTCATGAGGGTTCTAGATGTGCTTGGTTCAATGTTTGCGTTAATTGTGATTGGATTGACTTGGATATTTGAAGTGAGGTTTTCTTATGCTTATGGTCACCTTGCTTGCTCCTACACTCACCTTCCCATTCTAGTTTTTCCAGCAAGCATTTTTCAAATTTGGCCGAGCAAAAATTTAGTGGCTGCCCCAATTTTTCTTTTGGGGTTTTGATTCATTTCACATGAAAAAATCCCCAAGCTCATTCCTCTTGCTCATTCCATCTCTACTCCAAAGGCAACTTCGATTAACCCTTGAGATAGTATTCTATGTATATTCTACAGCAATCTTGGACACGTCGGCTAGCAAACTTCGTGTCCGAGTTGCCTCGGTTCAGAGGCGGGAGCCCGTAAAAAGTCTTCTAGATGTGGTGCCCTTCCGACGAGGAGACCAGAGATCGGAGATGCCATGAGGAGCTTGGGATGGTGGCCAAAGACCGAAGGACACGGATCGATCGGTATAGCCTTTCTAACCCTTCTCTAGTTAGCTAGTTTGTGTTAATGGTTCTATCCGGGTGAAAGTATACGATAACGCCAGTTTTAAGTTTATGAAAAAGTTTTTGTTTCCGCATTTTGTCCTCGGATTGACGGCCGGGGCACTACCGTAGACTTACAAAAGTAAACCTCGTTTTCCCAGAGGCTTAACCCCGTTGACACCTTTCTAGACACTTACTTGATCGGCTAATTGTAATGTGTAAAACTCTCCCTGGAGTAACTCTTACTCGCAGCGGGTATTGGGATCCAACAATCTCATAGGAGGTATGCAATCTCATTGCAAATTTCAACACTTGAAATTCCCGATAATATTTTGCCCCAAGCATCCCATGACCTTGACGGAGGTCAACAAATCATAAGGTGCTAGTCAAGTTCAACCCGTCATTTCTTGATTGAATCAAACCCACCCGCACGACCCTTGACGGAGGTCAACAAGGCCGTACGACTACCCTAATCCAATCTGCATCATATGTATAAACAGATAAATACTAGTTAGCTACCGCACACTACGCCTTGACGGAGGTCAACAAACGTAGCACGAATACTAAGTAGGACTTATCTGAAATGACGAAGGGCTACGACAGGTTTTTAAGAAAACCCTTTGTGTAATGAACTTGATATCGTTGTAGAATCGAGTGATTTTAAAAGGAGTGTTTTTGAAGCTTTTCTAGTTTCTCTAAAGAGGTCACTCCGGGTGAAGGGATCTCGGCTCTTTCCTTATCGAATAAGGTGCAGGATATTTCACAAATACCACTATGCAAAGCAAAAGCTATAGAAGCAATCAAAAGACAAACCGAGTGTGTAGCATCTGCTAGTTTCGCTAAAGAGGTCACTCCCGGTGAAGGGATCTCGGCTCTTTCCTTATCGAATAAGGTGCTAGATATTCTACAAGGAATACCGCTATGCAAAGCAAAAACTAGAGCTACCAGTTTTTAAACAAGTTTCTACAACATCTTTAGGTTTCTTTTATTTCATTAATCTCATTAATGAAGTCCCATATTATTATGCTTCACAAGCATCACATTTGAAACGAAATCAGCAATATAACATATATCACATATATATAATATAAACATTCTTCTTAGGTAGTAATATGATCTCATCACAAAACATTGCAGCAGAAGAAACACATATGAAATATTGGATATACTAGGACGTCTGTGTTTTATTTCGAGCCTGTATAAAACATGGATTCCACGGTCGCGATGAATAGCCAATCCTACAACCCTAGACCCCTACGAGAGCGGCAAGCAACACTGCCAATTTTAGGGTTAAGAGACCCGGTCTCGACTCCTCGAGATGGCCTCCCACTGGACCCTAGAACCCGGTTACTTATGCTCCCCTCCTTGGGTCTACCTAATGCGGAAAAGTAAATAATATACAATGGTGACATCATCCTCAACCCGGAAGTACCCCAATAAAAGAATATTACATACAATGAATTTTACATGAATGAAAATGAAAAACTCTCATCTCACATAAAACCCCCGGCTATTCAAAACGCGACGATCCAATATAACATATTACGGCAACACATAACATCACATGTCATCAACGTAAGTAAATATGCGTAACCCAATTGTCGTTGATGTATAGCAACGAAACCGGCGATACACCACAAATTACACTTACGGTCGCAGAAAAGAAAGTGTAAAACTACAACAGTTGGAATCCGCAACCTCCTCAGACATCTCATGCCTAACCAAATGAATTCCTTAGATATCGCATGCCTAACAATTATAAACCCCGCATTTTAGTCTCAATATTGAATACTCATTTCAATATCAAGTCGGGCAATTCAACAAGATTCCCGACATCCTGATCGAATGCTCGTCGGAAACTTTAGTAGATGCTGCACCCCCGGATGCCGTAGACTAAGTGCACTAAGGCGGAACACCGTTGCCGCGAGTACCCGAACGGATGCTTTTGGCGATGGGGTTCTCCTACAGTCACTTGGTCGGGGCTATGGGACGTGGCTATCTATGAAGTTTACTCGACGAGTATCCGCGTACGCTACGTGATTGCGACGGACTTTTGATCACATTAAAATCCCGTGGCAACCGATCAAATGAGACAACAAACTGCTAGATTTATAACATTGAAATTAGTTATCTCATAACTACTTGTGGATTCAAAATATTGTATCACATTCCAGATAAATAGACAATGTTAAACTTTCCGATCGAATAAAAAAACACCCAAGATTTCCTAAATAGTTCTCAACACTTGAAATTAGTTTAAAAGCATCCATCACATGCCACGGTACCATTGGTCCAGCCGTAGAAGGGTCAAACCAACGCCTCACATGTGGCAACGCCGTACTGCTACAAACCCTAAGGTTTAGAAGCGGTTCAGACGGTCTCATAATCGAGTTATGGTTTTAGTTCTTCTAGAGGGTCCACCGCATTACTTGCACGACTGTGAATGTTCTTTAACTAAGGAAAAATTCCAATGCTTGGAAATTTTTCGGCAGGGGAAAAAGTGAGTTATTGATATCCGTTCGAACTTTTTAACACGTTCTAAATTACCCGGAAAAACTAAACGATGTTAAACTTTCCGATCGAATCAATGAATTCTTAAGATCTCCAGAACACTCAACACTTGAGTAATATTAAAAATTCCCAGAAGCATGTAGTAATACCTACGGATATTACCTAGAAACATCTATCCTTAATACCCAAGTACGGCCGTGGAACCGCCACGCAAAGCATGGTATTGCCGCGGTTCCGCGTCGACTTGAGGGAATTAGGAGTTCGTATTTCACAGTAATCCTTAGAATCTTAATTTTCTGAGTATTTTTAATACGGAAAAAACCAACTTTTTAGAAAATTTCCAGAGAGGGGGTCAAAAACGATGTTTCGGGGTTTGATCGGACTTTTAACTTCGTCTAGACAACGCCTAAAGCTCTAGCTTGGCTCTGATACCACTATAGGGTTAGTATGGCACCTTAGCAAGGTTTAGGAAAGCATCACACATGCCATATTAAAATTTTTGGGGTGCTAAACAAACCCTAACTAAGATCTTTACTAGAGAATTAGGCAAACAATCATGCTAAACACTTTAACATCTAAGAGATAGGGATTACAACCTTTGTAGTCTGTTCCTTCACTTTATAAGATCCGTGTTGAGGTCCCTTCACTGCGATCATCAAGTGCCCGGACTGTAGAGAGGCTCCATGAAAAGAAAGATGCAAGCTTGCTTCCGATCTTCAACAACTAAGATGATCTACCTTGAAGAAACTCAAACCCAAGCTCATGCTTCACTAATCAAGTATTAGCCAAGCAAACACCCTAATCTAAGTGGCTAGAATAGATGAGGATGATGAAGTAGGAATTTTGCTCTCTTTTGTTTTCAATTTCTCACTCATTATCATCACATGTCAAAAAGCTAAAAAGCCTTTCAAGAGGAAGAAGAAGAACAATTTCATTTGTGATGTATAATGAATTATTGCTATGGTTACAAATCAACCATGGGTTAAGAATGAAGACTTAACCCTTGTAGAGAATTAACTAGGGTAAAGGGTTTGGGTTGGGTTAAAGAAATATATACACAAAATATCAAAGTCAAAGTCAAAGCTTCAAGGAGCTTCATGAAAGCTTCATCCAAGCTTAACCCTAATCCAAACCTTAACCATATTTAAGCTCCACAAAACATGTTGTATTTGTAACCATAACTTGTTACAATATTATATATCACATATACAATATTTATTGTAACAAAATAAAATAATATAATTAACATATATCACATATATATCAATGTATTATCCAAATAAGAAAAATAATCTTTAAGTGAGCTATTATTAGTTAATGTAATATAATATATCAAATAAATAATCATACATTAAATTATCGAATCAATACTCGATCCGAAAATCGGGCTATTTCATAAATAACCGACTAATATAATCTGTATCAGTTCATCGAATCAACACTTGATTCGATGACCCGGCTATATCACATATACCCGGCTGATATCACATATTGCGAGAATCTAATACGGTATCGCATACACGTATTATTCTCGGTCCCGCACATATCACATATGTGCTCCTACTCCGTTTTGCCTGAGCCAGGAAACCTCTGTGTAGGACTGTAAAGAATCGTCAATACGCCGGCAGTAGGTGATGATCATATCAAACACCCACAAGCTGCAAGCGGTCAGCTAAACGTAACAGCCACCCAGATATTGTGCAATCAAAAGATCAACAAGCAAGCCTGTACATTCTCCTGTGAATCCAACCAGTAACACTCCCGTACAGTCCGTTCTCTTCGTCTGATATGTCGCATATCTCGCCTAGGGGTGGTAAACGTCAGATCCCAGTAGCTTGATAAGTCGTGTCGATATGAGGTCCATAACATTTCGAGAAACTACTGATAACACTTACCAGTAAATATCAGCAACCCTGGCCAGGGATTTCCAGTTATAGCCAATCGAACATAGCGCAACATCAACTCCCTATACCGGGAGAGACGAAACCCCTCCTATCGCTCATTGCCTCCATATGATTCGGGACTGTACCCAAAAGCCACCGTTTTGCACGCCCTTTTGGACGTGGTATGATGGAAATCAAAGCACAGTAGGAATCACACAAGACTCTATGACGATCTCAAGTCTACAGACTAACCTGTACCAGTGTCACCAGAGAACTGCCATCTGACGTGAGGTATAATACCATCTGGGAGTTCTCGGCGAGTCCGTCCAGTGTACCCAGTCTCTACTGAGCACCCGTATACCTTCTCTGATGTCAAACACCAATAGATATAGGATTATCCATCGCCAATCATATGGGTCAAGAAGCGCATACGCAAGTCTACCCTGGAGTATCGATGCCCTGTCTCGGTACTCCCACGACTAGGAACAATTGAAGGATGTACTTAGCGACTACACTGTTCCCACTAGTATGACCTGCATCATAGTCCTGGTAGTCAAGCACTCATCCTAAGGGCTTTATCAACATGTAACATAGAGACAATAAGAGCACATGTTAAGATAAAGAGCAACCAGATAGCATACTATCATGTCGAGTAAGAAGGTCCTCCCTATATATGTCCAAGCATCCACTACAATATACATCGTATGTACAGTAATGGCCTCTAGGGCATACATATCACTAACAGTTGATACACAATACATGGGTGTATGAGACATACACCATACCAATTATAATAGTGGGGTTTTAATATTTAAGAGAAATCCAAATTAGTGGAAACTAAATCAAATGCATGAAGCTTGTAGAAACTTGTGAGTGCATTTGACCAAGTCCACTAGTTTTGTTTTATTTTAGATATTTATTAACCTAACCATTTTAATTAGCCATGGTTATGTCTCTACATGAGTTAGTATATGATAAACACTCACCCATGGTTTATTCTCTCACTTGATCTTTTTTTCTCCTCTCATTTCTTCTCTCTAGGATTTGATAAAAGTGAGAAAGTATTGTGAGAAAAATAATTCTAAAGTGAGCCCACTTCCTATTTCATCATCCTCTAGTTGATTAGCACTTTAGTATAGGGTGTTAGCTTCACTAATCCTTTAGTTAGTGAAGTAGTAGCTTGAGTTAGTATCCTCTCGACGTAGATCATCTTCGTCCTCGAAGACTTCAAGCAAGATCGCTCTTGTCACCTCGGCCTTGCAAGAGTCTGGGAGTTCGACGATCACAGCGAAGAGACTACTACAATGAGCTATTAAAGTGAAGGACCGATCTAAAAAGGTTGTATTTTTATTTCACATAGATGTAAAAAGGTTTACTATCACGACCCAAAGTTTGGCCCGTGACCGGCACTTAACCACGTAACGTCTACAGGCGTAACGCGACTAAGTAAGCCGAAACCCATAAATCAAAACCATAAAAAGTATTGAGTGTTAAAACAATTAATAGAAACATTTGTTAAAACGTTTAGAAAAGCTTAAGTAACTTAATAAAATTCTTTACAGTTCAAGTTATTATCATAAAAAATTTGGCAGCATTTCCTTTGTAAAAACTAGCCCCGAAATCGAGTACAAAGCAATATATGAGTAAAATGATATACAATAAAAATAAGGCATCCCCAATGGGAGCAATCGCGCCCAACGGCGGAAAAATCACCACAAATATAATATACGACGCCGTAGCGAAGAAATGAGCAAGTATAAATGAAAACAAAAATCATGAAAGATAAAGCTGCATAAATAAAGTCGGCTCACAACGAGCTCGACACCAGAGTACAAAATAATATATATCGTCCTCACAACTGGTCTCTAAGTCAATACATAAGTAGTAGATGGAGAGTACTAGATACAATAATGTATACAACTGGAAAATAAACAGATACCGCACAAAACTCAAATATCAGCAAAAGGGCTAGCAAGCCAACTGCAGTGGTATCTGTGTCAAAAGATGCAAGAAAACAGCCTACCGCGACTACTCTGAGGGGCAACCGGCAAACACTGTGGAACAACGAGGGTGAGTTGCCAACTCGTGAATAGTAGATAACATATAAAGGTAATCGCGAGTATGCACGTACTGCGATACTCTAACCTATGCCAACAGATAACATCTAAATGATGAACTGGATGAGCAATAATCATGCAACAATTGCGATCTGATAACATCTCTATATGATAAGCAGGGTATGCAACAATCGTGCATAGTAAATGCAATCAAATAACACCTATATAGGGTAAGTAGGGCATGCAATAGTCGTGCATAGGAAATGCAATCTAACAACATCTATATAGGGTGAGCAGGTATGCAATAATCGTGCATAGCATGTGTACTCTATCAAGTACTACAGATACAGGATGAGATGCATAATACTGAATGCTGTGCATGAGAATAAATAACATCTACACGGAATGTCAACGTGGAAAATAATCGATGTCCATCAATACACCCAAATCCCAGTAAAACTAACTCAGGCGCCGTCATCCTCATCGGCCCTCAAATCCTGTAAATCTCATAGAATCGTGAGTGCCCAACCTCGGCAATCAAAATATCATAAAATCGCCGTGTCTAGCATCGACACGCAAATCCTCAAGTATCGGGCTCCGTCAGTCGGATCGGCCTACGGACTCCGTCTGTGGAATCGACCCTCGGTCCCAGCAGTACGTGTCATCCCGTATCCGTCTATCGACTCTGGTCGGTATCCTCCGGATAACCGCCAGGTCCAACCAATCATCGGTAGGTAGTTGTCCCTCTGCTAGGCTCACCGTCTACAGCACAGCGATCCGTTCTCGCCCAGGGGTACCATACCGGGTCCACTATGTACCCGTAATCGGCCTCGTCCAGCTCCTCGATTCGGGTTCACATGTCACACGTCTCAGAACCGAGAAAACGCATGGTAGACGCACTGAAATATCATATCACGGGAGACCGGGTTTTAAAACAGTGCGTATTTTCTTAAAATAATACCCCGGTTCCTAAATCCAGAAATCACATAAATCCAAACTCAATGCGTAAAGCCATGCAATGTGTCGTATGTCACTAAGAGTAAAAGAAAAGGAAAACCGCACTTTTAAAAAGGATCCAGTTTTGAAAATGTCTTGTGCGGTCCCTTAGTTTTTAAATCATGTCAATATCACCCATGTATGTAACATATGTATGTATATAGGCATGGATGTGCAAATGGATATATACGCAATGTGAGTGTAACAATATACATGTGCACTAATATGGATATACAATGTATATGTGCACAAGTATAGATATATCAAGGTACGTATGCACTAATGTGAGTATAAAGGGTGCATGTGCGCAGGTAGTGATATATCAATGAAGGTATGTACTAATGTGAATATAAAGGGTACATGTGCGCAGGTAGTGATATATCAATGAAGGTATGCACTAATGTGAATATAAAGGGTGCATGTGCATAGGTAGTGATATATCAATGAACGTATGCACTAATGTGAATATAAAGGGTGCATGTGCGCAGGTAGTGATATATCAATGATAATATGTGAATATGCGACAAGTCATGACAATCATCAATGATGCGGTGATTCTATAGTGCGAGTGTCATGGCAATCACTAACGGCGTGAGTGTAACATAAATTAAGTGCTCGTGCAGCTTAAACCGTTAGTGACAGTGCAGTGTTCTATAATTACCATTCTATATGCAACAGGAGATGGTATTCTACTATAGTGTGTGTATATATATATATATATGAACACATACAACAAAAATATCCCATAACGCCCTGACGCTTAACGCCATACGAGCGATTTCCCCATCGATGTTAAATCTACTCACCTGATCGCGTGCTAAGTGTAGCCGACCACTTGCTTCCCCTTCTTTGCGGCGTCCGACGTACCCGCCTGCGAACCTGGAATTTGCACAAGGAATCCATATATAAGTAAAATATCTCGCAAAACATGATATCGCAATCAAACGAGAAACTCGCGTCGCGAACTAAACGCGCGTGTGTACGATACGCTGAAACGTGTTTATACGCGTCTAAAACTATCCCGACACGTCGCGACACGCTGGATCACAGAACCCACTCACGAATCACACGTGTCGCGCAAACTAAACGTACCAAAAAACGATATATGGTTCCAGATTTTGATACAGGTGAAAACATACAAAATTGTATATGTCAAAACACTGAAAAACAAAGCAGACTACCCTAGCCAAAACCTCAGCACCCAGAACCACTATCTGGCTGCAAATTGCGGCCAGAACGAATAAAACAGCGACCAAACAGTGGAAAGGGGGTCTCATGCTTTGTGTGTGTAGTCTAGACCTAGTATACATGCTCCAGTTTTCTCAGTTTTCTTCTGAAGGAGCCGGGTCAAAAGCAGATCACCGAAAAGTCTAAGTTTTGCCTAAAAACGTTAAATTTGCACAAAATGAAACCCTATGGTGTTTTACTGAAATCTGGGGTTTAACTAGGTTTAAGTGACCCTAATAACACTTAATTAGGCTAGGCTAACCAGTAAAATCATCACTTGGCCACAACTTCACACAAAATGCCATTTCTAGCACTAAAACGCATAATTAGCACTAACCGAAGCTATTTTACACATAAGTTTAGCTAGCTAGGGATTGAGTACAGAGATTATACCCCCTAGGAATCCTAAGTGCAAGGAGAAGGAGAAGAAGAGGAGGAGAAGAGCTACTGTTGCTGCCTGGAGCTGCTGCTGCTGTGCAGATGCTGCTGTGCTGATGCTGCTGGTGTTGCTGCTGTTGATGCTGGTGCTGCTGTTGGTGCTGTTGGTGCTGCTGCTGCTCCTTCTGCTGCTGCTGGTGTTGTTGTTGTAAGTGTGAGGATGAGAGAGTGGTGAGAAAAATGAGTGAGGCAAAGGAAATGGAAGCACAAAAGAGTCAACCCCCCCCCCTCTCTTCATTTAATGAAGGCATGGCTCAAGCCATGATGCCCATCATGCACTCTCACTCTCTTTCTCCCTCCAAGTCAACCAATTTCAAATCATTTTCCATTTTGTAAAAAGAAAAAAAACAAACACACTTAATTAAAACCCAAAACACTTAATTCTAATGGTTTAACCCACCATGGTTGCTAATCATGGTTTAACCCCATTTAAACCCTAGTTTACATGCACAAGTGTGTGCAAGCCTAGGAAAATTCTAATAAAATATTAATTAATTTTGATAAAAATTTGAAAATCAATGTGGTAAACTTTTTATTAAAAACCATATATTAAAATATAATTAGCCACTAATCTCATCCTAAGGTGTTACAATCTTCCCCCCTCAAAGAAATTCGTCCCCGAATTTAAAAATATAAAGCTACGCATACCTTCAAAGAGATGAGGGAATTTCTTCCGCATCTCGCCCTCGGCCTCCCAAGTGATCTCTTCACCATTCGGGCTGTGCCAAAGCACCTTCACTGTTGGCAAGACCTTCGATCGAAGTTTCTTCACCTGCCGGTCCAATATCACGACTGGCTGCTCGGTGAACGAAAGATCGCGCTCGAGCTGAACGGTCTGATGCTGAATCATGTGCGAAGGGTCGTGTAGGTATCTGTGAAGCATCGACACATGGAATACGGGGTGAACATCTGGGAAGTCGGGTGGAAGAGCCAAACGATATGCTACTGCGCCCACACGCTCGAGGATCTCGAAGGGACCTATGAACCTGGGGCTAAGCTTCCCCTTCCGTCCAAACCTCATAACCCCTTTCATTGGAGAGACCCTCAGAAAAACGTGATCGCCAACTGCGAACTCTAATCTGCGGCGGCGTCTGTCAGCATACGATTTTTGCCTGCTCTGAGCTGTCCTCATCCTATCTCGAATCAGCTGTACCTTCTCGGTCGTCTCTTGTACGATCTGCGGCCCTAAAATACTGCTCTCACTGAGTTCTGTCCAACAGACGGGCGATCTACATCTCCTCCTATACAAGGCCTCGAAAGGTGCCATCTGAATAGTATCCTGGAAACTATTGTTGTAGGAGAACTCTACCAAGGGTAAATGATGATCCCGGCTACCACCAAAATCTAAAACGCATGCTCGGAGCATGTCCTCGAGAGTCTGAATAGTCCGTTCTGACTGGCCATCGGTCTGCAGATGAAATGCTGTGCTGAAACTCAAGCGTGTGCCCAACGCCTGCTGAAGCCTCTACCATAGTCGGCTGGTAAACTGGGTGCCTCGGTCGGACACGATACACGTCGGGACTACATGCAGTCGTACAATCTCGTCGATGTAAATTTAGGCATACTGAGCAAATCCGAAAATCGTCTTCTCTGGAAGGAAGTGAGCCACTTTCGTCAAATGATCCACGATCACCCAAATGGAGTCATACCCTCGCCTAGTCCTGGGTAGACCCATAATGAAGTCCATCGAAATCTGCTCTCATTTCCACTCCGGAATGGGTAACGGCTGTAGCTCTCCCGCTGGCCTCTGGTGCTCGGCCTTGACTTACTGACAAGTCAGCCATCTCGACACGAAGTCTGCGATGTCCCTCTTCATTCCGTCCCACCAGTAAACATCTCTCATATCATGATACATCTTGGTGAAACCCGGATGAACACTATACACCGATCGATGTGCCTCCTTAAGAATCTCACGCCGCAGTCCCTCAGCATCTAGTACGCACAGTCTAGTCCCAAATCGCAGTATCCCCTGATCATCGATCATGAACTTGAAAAATCTTCCCTGTCTGATCTGTGCCCTGATCTCTGAACAACGGTCATCACTGTACTGCGCCTCATGTATGCGGTCAAGCAACTGTGGGTGTGCACGAACATGCGCAAGCTGTCCTCCGATCGGCATGAACTCGAACTGCACTCGGCTGTCGCATAAAATCTGCCAATCTGCCGATGACTGTCTCTGTACTACGCTCAAACAGGATAGACTACCCCCGGGCCTCCTGCTCAAAGCATCCACCACTACATTAGCCTTTCCCGGGTGATACAAGATCTCGCAATCGTAGTCCTTCACTAGTTCCATCCAACGGCACTGTCTAAGATTTAGGTCTCGCTGCTGAAATATATACTTCAAGCTCTTATGATCGGTGAATATCTGGCATGACTCACCATATAGGTAATGTCGCCAGATCTTGAGTGCAAAGACCACTGCGGCCATCTCCAAATCGTGAGTGGGGTAGTTCTGTTCATATTTCTTCAACTGCTGTGAAGCATACGCGATCACCCTGTCGTGCTGAATCAATACGCACCCTAGCCCCACTCGAGAAGCATTACAATAGACCACAAATCCGCCTGATCCTGAAGGCAATGATAATACCGGCGCCGTAGTCAAACAAGTCCGTAACTGCTGAAAGCTATGCTCGCACTCCTCCGTCCAATCGAAAGGAACCCCCATCCGGGTCAACCCGGTCAAAGGTGCGGCAATACGGGAGAAGTCCTGCACAAATCGCCTGTAGTAGCCGGCCAGTCCTAGAATGCTGCCGATCTCCATAACTGATGCGGGTCTGGGCCAACTCTGAACGGCCTCGATCTTCTTCGGATCCACACATATACCATCTCGTGTAATCACGTGACCCAAGAAGTCTACGCTGTCAAGCCAGAATGCGCACTTGGAGAATTTTGCGAAAAGCTGGTGCTCCCTCAAAGTCTGCAGTATGATCCGCAGGTGCTGCTCGTGCTCCTCTCGGCTCTGGGAATACACCAAAATGTCGTCAATGCATATGATGATGAACAAGTCCAAATACGGCCTGAATATACGGTTCATCAAGTCCATGAATGCGGCTGGGGCATTGGTGAGTCCGAACGACATCACCAAAAACTCATAATGGTCGTATCGCGTGCGGAAAGCTGTCCTCGGAATATCCTCCTGCCGAACCTGCAGCTGATGGTATCCTGATCGCAAGTCGATCCTCGAAAAATATCCTGCCCCCTGAAGCTGGTCGAACAAGTCGTCAATGCGTAGCAAAGGATATCTGTTCCGCACGGTAACCCTGTTCAGCTGGTGGTAGTCGATACACAAATGCAAACTGCCGTCCTTCTTCTTGACGAACAGGACCGGAGCACCCCAAGGAGAAACATTGGGTCGAATAAGTCCTTTATCCAGCAAATCTTGCAACTGACCTTTGAACTCACTAAGCTCCGTCGGGGCCATGCGATAAGGCGGTATAGAAATAGGCCCCGTGCCGGGAATCCAATCAATACAGAAAGCAATATCGCGCTCGGGCGGTAGCCCAGGAAGCTCGTCAGGGAAAACATCAGGGAACTCACAAACAATCGGAACCCGGTCCAATGGAACATCTGTAGCTCTAGTATCACAAACATAGGCTAAGAATCCCTGACATCCCTTCCTCAACAGCTGTCCAGCGCGGAGGGAAGAAATCAAACTGTGAGGGGCGGCGCAACAGTCCCCCTGCACAACAAAAGCTGACTCGCCGGGAAAACAAAATCTAACTGTCTTCTCGCAGCAGTCCACAGACGCATAGCACGTGGCTAACCAATCCATGCCCAAAAGAACGTCGAAATCCAACATCTTAAGAAGGATCAAGTCGACATGCAACTCTCTCTCGCTAATACGGACAATACAGGATCGGAACACGTGCCTAGAAACAAATGACGCTCCCACAGGAGTGGTCACAACAAGCGGCTGATCAAGCAAACAGGACTCTCTACCCAAACTCGGCATGAAGTGTGTGGAAACGTACGAGTGCGTGGATCCGGGATCAAACAACACATGTGCATCAACAGAACATACTGATAGGGTACCTGAGACCACAGCATTGGACGCCTGTGCATCCTGATGCGTTAACGCAAAAACCCGTGCCTGTCCTCCACCTGTAACTGGAGGTCCCCTACGAGCAACTGGCTGTACTCTGCCAGCAGCTGGCTATCCTCTGCTTCGGCCACGTCGTCCTCTAGGAGCAAACCCTCCGCGACCATGGCCTCTTTGTGCATGAGCCTGATGCGGAGCAACAGTAGGTACAATAGGCAACGCCCTCTGGGGTGGAGAAGGTGGAAGTGTGACATGTGGTACGACAGTCTCGCCCTCACGTGGCTCCGGGCAATCTCGAATACGATGATAAGTACTCCCGCATCGGAAACATCTGGATGGTGTCGGCTAACCTTCCTGGGGATAAGAGCTGAACAACCGTCCTCGCCCCAAGTCTCTGCCACCTGCAAGGTGTCTGTCGCGGCGCCTAAATATCCATCTCTGTACCGATGTATCAGTACGAACTCTCTTCGGCTCTGGAACTACCGAAGTCTCAGCAAGGCGCTCCTCGACTAATAAGGCTGCGTCTACAGCTGCTGCATAAGTCTCGCAATGCTGTGCGCTGATCCTAAGGAACAGTGGTGTAAGCAAGCCTCGAACAAATCTCTTGTCTCGCATCTCCTCAGTAGCCACTAGGTATGGGGCATAAACAGATAGCTCGGTAAATAGCATGTCGTACTCTGCCACTGTCATCTCTGGCGTCTGGCGTAAAGACTCGAATCTGCGCGCTCGGGCATCCCTGACACTCTGGGGAAGGAAGCGGGCTAGAAATACTGTCACAAACTCGGTCCAGGTCATAGGAGGAAGACCTGCTGCTCTGCCCTTCTCGATCAATTCACACCATTTCTGGGCAAGACCTTCCAGGCGAAAGCTCGCGAACTCTACCCATCTCGCATCTGAGCATCTGAAGGAACGGCATATCCGGGCCATCCTATCAATGAAAGACTGTGGGTCCTCGGCTGCATCGTTGCCTGTGAAGACCGGAGGCTTCAGCCTCATGAACTCTGATAGCGATACTGTAATAACCTCCGTGGCTGCAGGGGCAACTGCATGTACTGTAGGTACCATCGCAGTCCCCGTAACGGGTGGAACTACCTCTAGTCGTTGCGCTCGAAGCGTCTCAACTAGCGATCCTATCATCTGGCGCATGTCCTGCATACCGGCCCCTAGCATGGCGATCTGATCTGTCGTAGGAGGAACAGTCTGCTCTGGTACAACAGGTGTACTACCCGGATCAGTCCTCGTCTCGGACGAGTCAACTCTAATCTCGGCTCTCGCGGCCGCTCTCTGTGCCATCATAGTCTTTGGCGGCATAATGGCTGAAAAGGAAGTAGGATCCGATAAGAATACGGAAATCGAATCACAAGAATGCATATAATCATGAAGGAATTCTAATCAATAAGTCCTAAGGTCGCTTAGGCGGAGTACCGTGTCGTGAGTATGCCGCGGAACATACGTACGCTACGCCACTCTACTTCAGCTACCTACTCCATCATACCAAGGTCATCCTACACCCCGAAGGTAAAACCTATGCTCAGATACCAACTTTGTCATGACCCAAAGTTTGGCCCATGACCAGCACTTAACCACTAACGTCTAGAGTCGTAACGCGACTAAGCCGAAACCCAGAAATCAAAACCATAAAAAGTATTTAGTGTTAAAACATTTAATAGAAACATTTGTTAAAACGTTTAGAAAAACCTTAAGTAACTTAGTAAAATTCTTTAAAGTTCGAGTTATTATCTTAAAAATTTTGGCAGCATTTCCTTTGTAAAAACTAGCCCCGAAATCGGGTACAAAGCAATATATGAGTAAAATGATATACAATAAGAATAAGGCATCCCCAACGGGAGCAATCGCACCCAACGGCGGAAAAAATCACCACAAATATAATATACGACGCCGTAGCGAAGAAATGTGCATGTATAAATGAAAACAAATATCATGAAAGATAAAGCTGCATAAATAAAGTCGGCTCACAACGAGCTCGACACCAGAGTACAAAATAATATACATCGTCCTCACAACTGGTCTCTAAGTCAATACATAAGTAGTAGATGGAGAGTACTAGATACAACAATGTATACAACTGGAAAATAAACAGATACCGCACAAAACCCACTTATCAGCAAAAGGGCTAGCACGCCAAGCGCAGTAGTATCTGTGTCAAAAGATGCATGAAAACGGCCTGCCGCGACTACTCTGAGGGGCAACCTTCAAACACTGTGGCACAACGGGGGTGAGTTGCCAACTCGTGAATAGTAGATAACATATAAAGGTAATCGCGAGTATGCACGTACTGCGATACTCTAACATATGCCAACAGATAACATCTAAATGATGAACTGGATGAGCAATAATCATTCAACAAGTGCGATCTGATAACATATCTATATGATAAGCAGGGTATACAATAATCGAGCATAGAAAATGCAATCAAATAACACCTATATAGGGTGAGCAGGGTATGCAATAGTCGTGCATAGCAAATGCAATCCAACAACATCTATATAGGGTGAGCAGGTATGCAATAATCGTGCATAGCATGTGTACTCTATCAGGTACTACAGATACAGGATGAGATGCATAATACTGAATGTTGAGCATGGGAATAAATAACATTTACACGGAATGTCAACGTGGAAAATATTCGGTGTCCATCAATAGACCCAAATCCCAGTAAAACAAATTCAGGCGCCGTCATCCTCATCGACCCTCAAATCCTGTAAATCTCATAGAATCGTGAGTGCCCAAAATCGGCAATCAAAATATCATAAAATCGCCATGTCTAGCATCGACACGCAAATCTTCATGTATCGGGCTCCGTCAGTCGGATCGGCTCACGGACTCCGTCTGCGGAATGGACCCTCGGCCCCGGCAGTACGCGTCGTCCCATATCCATCTATCGACTCTGGTCGGTATCCTCCGGATAACCGCCAGGTCCAACCAATCACCGGTAGGTAGTGGTCCCTCTGCCAGGCTTACCGTCTACAGCACAGCGATCCGTTCTCACCCCGGGGTACCATACCGGGTCCACCATGTACCCGTAATCGGCCTTGTCCAGCTCCTCGATTCGGGTTCCCATGTCACACGTCTCAGAACATAGAAAACGCATGGTGGACGCACTGGAATATCATATCAAGGGAGACCGGGTTTTAAAACAGTGCGTATTTTCTTAAAATAATACCCCGGTTCCCAAATCCAGAAATCACATAAATCCAAACTCAATGCGTAAATCCATGCAATGTGTCGTATGACACTAAGAGAAAAAGAAAGGGTAAAACGCTCTTTTAAAAAGGATCCAGTTTTGAAAATGTCTCGTGCGGTCCCTTAGTTTTTAAATCATGTCAATATCACTCATGTATGTAACACATGTATATATATAGGTATGGATGTGCAAATGGATATATACGCAATGTGAGTGTAACAATATACATGTGCACTAATATGGATATACAATGTATATGTGCACAAGTATAGATATATCAAGGTACTTATGCACTAATGTGAGTATAAAGGGTGCATGTGCGCAGGTAGTGATATATCAATGAAGGTATGCACTAATGTGAGTATAAAGGGTGCATGTGCGCTGGTAGTGATATATCAATGAAAGTATGCACTAATGTGAATATAAAGGATGCATGTGCGCAGGTAGTGATATATCAATGAAGATATGCACTAATGTGAATATAAAGGGTGCATGTGCGCAGGTAGTGATATATCAATGATAATATGTGAATATGCTACAAGTCATGACAATCATCAATGATGTGGTGATCCAATAGTGCGAGTGTCATGGAAATCACTAACGGCGTGAGTGTAACATACATTTAGTGCTCGTGCAGCTTAAACCGTTAGTGACAGTGCAGTGTTCTATAATTACTATTCTATATGCAACAGGAGATGGTATGCTACTATAGTATGTATATATATATATATATATATGAACACATACAACTAAAATATCCCATAACGCCCTGACGCTTAAGGCCATACGGGCGATTTCCCCGTAGATGTTAAATCTACTCACCTGATCGCGTGCTAAGTGTAGCCGACCACTTGCTTCCCCTTCTTTGCGGCGTCCGACGTACCCGCCTGCGAACCTGGAATTTACACAATGAATCCATATATAAGTAAAATATCTCGCAAAACGTGATATCACAATCAAACGAGAAACTCGCGTCGCGAACTAAACGCGCGTGTGTACGATACGCTGAAACGTGTGTATACGCGTCAAAAACTATCCCGACACATCGCGACACGCTGGATCAAAGAACCCACTCACGTATCACACGTGTCGCGCAAACTAAACGTACCAAAAAACGAAATATGGTTCCAGATTTTGATACAGGTGAAAACATACAAAATTGTACATGTCAAAACACTGGAAAACATAGCAGACTACCCTAGACAAAACCCCAGCACCCAGAACCCCTATCTGGCCGCAAATTGCGGCCAGAACGAATAAAACGGCGGCCAAACAGTGGAAAAGGGGTCTCGTGCTTTGTGTGTGTGGTCTAGACCTAGTATACATGCTCCAGTTTTCTCAGTTTTCTTCTGAAGGAGCCGGGACAAAAGCAGATCACAGAAAGGTCTAAGTTTTGCCTAAAAACGTTAAATTTGCACAAAATGAAACCCTAGGGTGTTTTAGTGAAATCTGGGGTTTAACTAGATTTTAGTGACCCTAATAACACTTAATTAGGCTAGGCTAACCAGTAAAATCATCACTTGGCCACAACTTCACACAAAACGCCATTTCTAGCACTAAAACGCATAATTAACACTAACCGAAGCTATTTTACACATAAGTTTAGCAAGCTAGGAATTGAGTTCAGAGATTTTACCCCCTAGGAATCCTAAGTGCAAGGAGAAGGAGAAGAAGAGGAGGAGAAGAGCTGTTGTTGCTGCTGCTGTTTGCTATGTTGTTGCTGCTTGGAGCTGCTGATGCTGCTGTGCTGATGCTGCTGGTGCTGCTGCTGTTGATGCTGGTGCTGCTGTTGGTGCTGTTGGTGCTGCTGCTGCTCTTTTTGCTGCTGGTGTTGTTGTTGTTGTGTGTGTGAGGATGAGAGAGTTGTGAGAAAAATGAGTGAGGCAAAGGAAATGGAAGCACAAAAGTGTCAACCCCCCCCTCTCTCTTCATTTAATGAAGGCATGGCTCAAGCCATGATGCCCATCATGCACTCTCTCTCTCTTTCTCCCTCCAACTCAACCAATTTCAAATCATTTTCCATTTTGTAAAAAGAAAAAAAACAAACACACTTAATTAAAACCCAAAACACTTAATTCCAATGGTTTAACCCACCATGGTTTATAATCATGGTTTAACCCCATTTAAACCCTAGTTTACATGCACAAGTGTGTGCAAGCCTAGGAAAATTCTAATAAAATATTCATTAATTTTGATAAAATATTTGAAAATCAATTTGGTAAACTTTTTATTAAGAACCATATATTAAAATATAATTAGTCACTAATCACATCCTAAGGTGTTACATTTACTTTTGTTTCCGTATAATATTCTAGTTAACGATTCTAGTTCAGAGTTCCTTGAAACGGAATTTTTTTGAAAATGGCATGGACGATGCCTCCCGAAACCTTGCTGCTGTCGATGGGAACCCTACAAGTTGATCCCACAGCTATCAGTGTTTGACACCGAGAATTGTATACAGGTGCTCATAGGAGTATGAGTTTCATTGGACGGACTCACCGAGAACTCCTAGATTGTATTATACCAATGTCCGGTAGCATTTCTCTAGTGAGGATAGTACAGGGCAGTCCCTCGACTTGAGATTGCCACAGTGTCTTGTGTGTGTTCCCACTATACTTTGATTACTACCTTACCATTGCTCTACTCAGTCTTTCAAACAGGTTTTAGTTGGGTATAGTCCCGAAGCACAAGGAAGCAGTGAGCGGTCGAAGGGATTCATCTCTTCTGGAATAGCGAGTCGATATCGTGCTGTGCAGGACACGACTGTAAACAGAAGTCTGTGGCCATAGCAAGTGAGATAAACTGGTAAGTGTTATCAGTTGTATCTCTGTTGGTTATGAATTCGATATCAGCACGACTTATCGAGTTATTTGGGGTCTGACAGAAACCACCCCCAGACCCGGTATGCGATACTCTTTTACGAAGAGACCGAACTGTATGGTATTCGTTGCTTATAGACTTTGTCGAGTCCAGATATGTTTTCTCGTTGATATGCCTTTATCTTACCTATACATAGGTAGCTGTTACGTGCAGCTAGTACCGCTGATGAGCTTATGGGTTAACCCGTGAGGGGATTGAATCTGAAAGTGTTTCAGATTCAATCGTATTTGATCCTGTTTAGCATATTATCAGCGTATTGACAGGTCTTTAGAGTCCCGCAACGAAAGTGCCTGTCCAGGCGAAACAATGATGTGGCGTGCGTATGGATATATGTCACGACCCAAAATTGGCCCGTGACGGTCCTAATACTACGCAACGCCTAAAGACGCAACGTAGTAAAAGAAAGCCAAAACACAGAAATCTAAACCATGAGAATACGAAAAAAGGTAATATAAGTTTTTGAAACATTTGAAATCGCAACCCAAATTCTTTAAAAAGGTCTACTTTCTTTCTTTAAAATTTTAGCAACACCCCCTTTTTGTAAAGACTAGTCAAGATGAATACAACAGAATATACGACGCCGTAGCGAAGAAATAAAGACAATAGAGAAAAAGCTGTATATAAAAGACATCAAATCCACAAAGATACACATTAACGTCCTCACCAAGTCTCTAAGTCAATAATACAATAGTAGATGGAGAGTACAAATACAACGAATGTACAATATGAAATACAGATAATCATCCAACCCACCTAAGCAAAATGGTACTGTGAGCTGATGCGGTATCTGTAGAAAAAGATGATAGCTGGAAAGCGGGAAAGAGGAATAGCCTGCCTCGACTACTCTGGGGAAAAACCTGAAACACCTGTGGCACAACGGGGGTGAGTTGCCAACTTGTGAATAGTAGATAACATATGCAGGTAATCGCAGGAATGCACGTACAGCATGAATCTAAGATATGCGATTACAGTAATAACATGTCATGCAAATGGTGGCTAAAAGAAAGTACAGTAGCAGGTACAATCAATATGTGAAGAAAAAGTAACATGACAATAATATGCAATAACTATGCAATAAGGATATGAGAATGTAGATATGCAACTATCATAAGGGTACACTAACAAGTATTTACCAATATATGAATCTGTGCATAAGGTAGATAAGGGTGAGGTATAGGTGGAATATGTCATTTCCCACGGAAACCTGACATCGGGGTAGGATCACAACCCATCATGACACTCACATCCCAAATCGCCGAATCGGCCCCTAAACTGGACTCTCATATCGCATAGATCTCACATCACCTCAAGTACAATATCGAATAGCTCTCCTATATCTCGAATGTACAAATCATCATCTCTTTCATATCCAATATCCCATCTCAATAAATCACCTACTATCCCAAGTCAAATCTCAAGTAAGACCTAACATCCTACAGGTATATATATATATATGCAGAAATAAATAAGATGGGGGCAATACACATATATTAGCGTCCCACTCCACTAATATTGGTGTAAAGGTATATATAACAACGGCTAAATCCCCTGTTATATATACAAAAGGTGTTTAAGAGAAATATCATGAAAACAGTGTGCCAAGCATCGACACAGAAATCCTCGTATATCGGGCTCCGTCAGTCCGGATCGGCCCACGAGGTCCGTCTGCGGTGTCGGCCCTCGGCCCCGGCAGTACAGATCATCCCGCATCATCTCTCGACTCTGGCCAGTATCCTCCGGACAACTGCCAGGTCCAACCAGTCACCGGTAGGTACTCGCCCGCCTCCAGGCTCAATCGGCAAACCCATCGATCTTCTTGCCGAGGGAAACATACCGGGCCCCACCATGTACTCTCATACGGCAACCACACCTCATATGGAGTATATAATCAGCACCGATAAAACTCATGGTGGACGCGCAAATATCATATCAAGGAAATCGGGTTGTTCAATGTATGCATAATTTCATGAACTCCCGCGGTTCCCAAATCCTGAAAACATCATATAAAATCCAAATAACAACGCGCAAATCCAGGAATAAATATATGCGATATATCTGAAATGCGAGCATATGAATGAGGATATGTAGCTGAAACCAGATGTATGCAACACCAATAAGGTACAACTAAGTAACATCAGTAAGGGTAAATATGTAACTGCAACTGAATATGTGTGTAACATACAGGTGTAGCGATGCATAGGTATCTACCTAAAGGAACTGATGTCGTATACCCCCCCGGGGTATAAGAAGAATATCAAAAAGGTATACCTGCAGCTGTATCGCAAGGTGTATATGTACCTATCACTAAAGGTATGATACACTATAGGTATACCAGTAAGCTAGATGTCATGTGTGACAAGCAATAGTATCTATAAGGGGTTGTGTGTGACATGGCAATTATTGACGGTGTGTGTGTAGCATACAATCCGTGCTCGTGCAACATGACCGTCAATAATATGTGCGGTGTCCTACGGCTGCTAGTCACAGTATAACTATATCAAGGAAATAAAGTAAAGGCGCAATTCTACAATGACGTAGAATGTGCGACAGGTATTTGAATCCTAGCCCAGACGCATAACGCCATGCGGGCGATTCCCCTGTAGATGTTAAATCTACTCACCTACACTCCACGCTAGGTGAATCCTACCATCTGCTCCCTCTGTAGTAGTGTCCGTAGTCCCTGTCTGCAAACCTGCAAATAAGACATGGAATCACATATAAGCCAAATATTCCGCGAAACGCGATATCAAACCAAAATGAGAAACTCGCGTCGCGAACTAAACGCGCGTGTGCACGATACGCTGAAGCATGTATGTACGCGTCTAAAACCATCGCGACACGCCGCGATACGCTGGGTCACAGAACCCACTAACGTATCGCGCGTATCGCGCAAACACAACGGACACCAAAAGCGATATATGGTCCCAGATTTTCCTACAGGTAAGATATCACAAAACTAGACATGCCAAAGACCTAGACAACACAGCAGGGAACCCTACACAAAACCCCAACACCCCAGTCCCCTTCTTGGCCGCAATTTGCGGCCAATCTAAATAAATTGGCGGCCAGAGTTGGAATTAGGGCTTCGTGCTCTGGTGGTGTGATCTAAACCTAGGTATCATATCCCAGTTTTCTCAATTTTACTCTGTAAGGTCCGGGTCCATAGCAGACTACAAAAGTCACAAATATCGCTTAAAAACGACAATTTTGCACAAAATGGAAAACCTAGGGTATTTTAGTGTAATCTGGCTATTTCTCAGTTGAAGTGGCCCTATTAACACTAAAATAAAACTAAGGTAGCTAACACAATCAACAATTTACCATCACTTCTCACAAATCACCAAAACTAGCACCAAACTAGCTATTTAACACTAATGCACAAAACCGTACATAACTAAGCATCTAGGGAAAAGGGTTTCAGAATTATACCCTATGGAGCCCTAGAAAGCTGGTGAAGAGGTGTATGGAGGAGGTGAGAGCTTCTGCAAGTTCTGGGGCTCCTCCTGCTGCTGTTGATGCTTGCTGTTGCTGCTGCTGCTGCTTGCTTGCTGCTGCTGTTGCTGCTGCTGCCCCTGGTGCTGCTTGCTGCTGCTTGCTTTGCTGCTGCTGCTTCTCTCTGCTGCTGCTGCTTCTGGTGGGTGTGTGTGTGTGTGAGAGTGTGAGAGAATGAGAGTAAGAAAATGAGATAAAGAAATGAGCACACACAAAGACCCCCTTCTCACTCTCTCTCTCCTCATTAAATGAGGCATGGCAAAGGCCATGATGCCCCATGCTCTCTCTCTCCCTCTCCCTCTCCCTCTCAAAGTCAACCATGAACCAAAACAAAAATTCAAAATAAAACCCTTTTTAAATTCATTTTCACTTTTAAAACTATCATGACTAATTACAACCATGACACTTAAACAAATATTAAAACTAGATTAGGGAGAAATGGTTAGTTAACCATGGTTGCTAATCATGTTTAACCCCCAAAACAACCCTAGTTATCATACACAAGTGTGTGCAAGCCTAAAAAAATTCCAATAAAATACACAATAAATAGGATAAAATATTTAAAACTTAATTTGGTAAACTTTTATTAAAAACCATACTTTAAAAAATATAATTAGCTACAAACACATTCTAAGGTGTTACAATATACATGCATGAGTTTGATTAATTACGTGTATTGGATATACATGATTTAATCGGACGACTTTTATATTTTCTGGTTTATTTATAAGCCAGAATATTAAGTCAAGAGTTGACTTAATAACCGTATGTGTAATATAGTTTCTAGCATGGTGTATTTGATACTCTCTCTCTCTCTCTGAAGGGTTCCTAAGTGTTAGTTATATGTATGCCCTGGAGGACATTATTGTACATATGATGTATATTATAGTAGATGCTTGGACATACATAGGGAGGACTTTCTTGCTCAACATGGTAGTATGGTATCTGGTTGCTCTTTATCTTAACATGTACATTGATTGTCTCTATGTTACATGTTGATAAAGCCCTTAGGATGTGTACTTGACTACCAGGATTATGATGCAGATCATACTAGTGGGGACAGAGTAGTTGACAAGTACATCCTTTAAATGTTCCTAGTCGTAGGTGTATCGAGACAGGGCATCGATATACCAGAGTAGACTAGCGTATACCTTCTCGACCCATGTAGATAGGCGATGGATGATCCCATATCCATTGGTGTTTAACATCAGAGAAGGTATACGGGTGCTCAGTGGAGACTGGGTACACTGAACGGACTCGCCGAGAACTCATAGATGGTATTATACCTATCGTCAGATAGCAGTTCTCTGGTGACACTGGTACAGGTTAGTCTGTAGACCCGAGATTGTCATAAAGTCTTGTGTGATTCCTACTGTGCTTTGATTTCCACCTTACCACGTTCAAGAGAACGTGCAAAACAATGGCTTTTGGGTGCAGTCCCGAATCACATGGAGGAAATGAGAGACAGGAGGGGTTTCGTCACTCCCGGTATTGGGGGTTGATGTTGCGCTGTGCTCGATTGGCTATAACAGGAAGTCCCTGGCCAGGGCTGCTTCAGAGATATACTGGTAAGTGTTATCAGTAGTTTCTCGACCAGTTATGAGCCTCACCGCTGCACGACTTATCGAATTACTGGGGTCTGACGTTTACCACCCCTAGACGAGATATGAGGCATATCATACGAAAAGACTGGACTGTACGGTAGTGTTACTGATTGGATTCGCAAGAGTATGAGCATGATTGCTTTTTGATCTTCTGATCGCTCAATACCCGGGTGGCCGTTACGTTTAGCAGACCGCTTGGGCTTTGTGGGTGTTTGATATAATCATCACCTACTGCCGGCGTATTGACGAGTCTTTAGAGTCCTACACAGAGATTTCCTGGCTTAAGAGAAACGGAGTAGGAGCACATATGTGATATGTGCGGGACCGAGATTAATACGATATGCGATACCGTATTCTATTCTCGCAATATGTGATATCGGTCGGTTATATATGATATAGCCGGGTTATCGGATCAAGTGTTGATTCGATAAGTTGATTCATTTGATATTAGTCGGTTATATGTGATATAGCCGGATTATTAAATCAAGAGTTGATTTAATAATTTAATGTATAATTATATATTTGATATATTATATTACATTAACTAATATTAGCTCACTTAAGATTTCTTTTTCTCACATTTGCTACACTTTACATATATGTGATATATGTATTGTTTTCTTATAACACATAAATATGTGTGTGTGTGTGTGTGTGTGTGTGTGATATATTCATGTGTCATGCTAGGTTGCATATGCAACAAGGGTGTATGAGACTAATACAATGTTAGGGTTAAAGTTAGGGTTTGATATTTATCATTTAAATTATCACAAATTAGTGAAGACTTAGTCAATGTTTCAAGCTTGGATGAAGCTTGTAGAACATTGACAAAGTCCACTCTTTTGTCATTGCTTAAGATATTTGTTAACCCAACCTTAACCCTTGACCTTGGTTTATTCTCTACATGAGTTAGGCATGGCATAACAACTCACCATGGTTGCATTTCTAACCTAAGATTATTGTTCATCACTTCATCATCTTCTTCTTCCTCTCATTGAAACTTTCTAGCTTCTTGAAAAGTGATGAAAAATATTGAGAAAATCAAATCTATAATGAGTAAAATTCCTACTTCATCATCCTCTACTACTTTCCATTTAGTATAGGGTGTTTGCTTCACTAATTCTATAATTAGTGAAGAGGTAGCTTGGGTAAGTATCTCCTCGACGTAGATCATCTTCGACCTCGAGGACTTCGATGCAAGCTTGTTCATTTCTTCATGGGAGCCTCTCTAGAGTCCGGGAGTTCATGATCGCAGCGAAAGAACTACTACATGGAGCTTCTGAAGTGAAGGACCGGTCTACAAAGGTTTTATTCCTTATTCACTTCTTATGCAAAGTTGTTTGCATTTCATTTCGTCGGATTTTCTAGTAACGATTCTAGGGTTAGGGTTAACTAGAACGGCAAATTTTTGAAATTGGCATGGACGATGCCTCCCGAAACCTTGTTGCCTTGCTAGTCAACCCTGCAGTGGTGTCAGAGCCATGATAGAAAATTAGACGGATTTTGTTAGATTACGAAACCGAAATGACTCCGAAACTTAAAACATGAAAATGTAGTTTCTGTCGAATTTAAAAGGTCCTTTAAATTTTTTTTAAACAATTGCAGAATGTTATATATGATATGACATGAACACATAAGAAATTTGAAGCACTTTGGTAGAAATTTGGTCGAGCACATCATGCCTTTTCCCGAGGTGGCCGGCCCAATGAAGGAATTTTGTCTTCGAATTTTTTTTGTGTTCCAGTCTCTGGGTTTTAGTGTTTCAGGTGTTGTTTGTTTTTCCTAAGTTTGCATGTGATGTGATCTTACACTATAAGCAATTAGGAATGTTTCGTATTCATAGTTTTAACATTATTTCGGGTATTCACATATTGTCTAAGCGTAGTTAAAAAGTTCGATCGAATGTCTAAAACCCATTTTCCAAGTCTAGGGTATTCTGAAAATCATGCAAGTAATTCTGGAACCCTCTAGAAGAATGAAACCCTAACTCGACATAATAACCATGGAAATGCTTTGGAACCTTAGGGTTTGCGGCAGTTCCGTGGTGCTATTAATGTGGGTTGGGTCTGCCCTTCTATGGCTCGTGCATAGATACTGTGGCATGTTCTGGGTATTATTGAACAGTGCTCAAGTGTTAAGCTGTCGGGGAATTATGGGACTTTGATGAATCGATCGAAAAGTTTAACGTCGTCCGAATATCATGTGATGGGATACAATATTTGGAATTCAAAAAAGTAGTTATGAGATAATTAGTTTGAATTTTATAAATCTAGCATTTTAGTCTCATTGATCGTTTGCCACGGGATTTTGATGTGATCAAAAGTCCGTCGTAATCACGTAGCGTACGCGGATACTCGCCGGGTAATATTATTAGATAGCCACGCCCTATATCCCCGACTAGTGACTGTAGGAGAACCCTATTGCCAAAAGCATCCGTCCGGGTGCTCGCGGCCGTGGTGTTCCGCCTTAGTGCACTTCGTCGACGGTATCGGGGGTTGCGGCCGTCTACTAAAATTTCCGACGAGCATTCGATCAGGATGTCGGGAATCTTGTTGAATTACCCGACAGGTTCTGGAAAGTGTTTTCAATATCGAGACTAAAATGTGGGGTTTATAATTGTAAGGAATGTGATGTCTAAGGAATTCATTTGGTTAGGCATGAATTCCAAAGTATGTGATACGTTGGGTTTATGATGTCTAAGGTGGTTGCGGATTCCAATTGTTATAGTTTTTCACTTTATTTTCTGCGACCTTAAGTGTAATATATGGTGTATCGCCGGTTTCGGTGCTATATTTCAACAACAATTTGGATACACATATTTACTTACGTTGAAGACCTGCGATGTTATGTGTTGCTGGGATATGTTATATTGGATCGTCGTGTTTGAATAGCCGGGTTTTTTTTATGTGAGATGAGAGTTTTTTATTTTCATTCATCTAAAAACTTGTATATAATACTCTTTTATTGGGGCACTTCCGGGTTGGGGAAGATGTCACCGTTGATGTATATTATTTACTTTTCCGTATTAGGTTAGACCCAAGGAGGAGAGCACAAGTAACCGGGTTCTAGGGTCCAGTGAGAGACCGTCTCGAGGAGTCGAGACCGGGTCTCCTAACTCTAGAATTGATAGGGTTGCTTTCCGCTCTCATAGTGGTCTAGGGATGTGGGTTTGGCTATTCATCATGACCGTGGAATCCGTGTTTTATACAGGCTTAATTTAAAACCCGGAAGTCCCAGTATATCCAATATTTCATATGTTGATTTCTTCTGTGATATTCTGTGATGTGATCACTTGATATGATATGATAGATACTGTATATAGTATATGTGATATATTATATAGACGTTGCTTATGTTTTACACCCGCGCTAGCACTGCCCCGCTTTGCCATTAGTTATCTAACCTAACGGTGCATGACTGGACATCGAGGCGAATGCGGATGGCATAAGCGTACATTGTATTTATTTATGATGTTTAGGTAACTTAAATGATGGGACTTCATTAATGACATTAATGAAAGAAAATAAACCTAAAGATGTTGTGGAATCGAGTTTTCAAAAACAGGTAGCTCTAGTTGTTGCTTTGCACAGCGGTATTCCTTGTAGAATATCCAGCACCTTATTCGATAAGGAAAGAGCCGAGATCCCTTTACCGGGAGTGACTTCTTTAGCAATAACTGGCAGATGCTACAACCCTCGGTTTTGTATTTTGATTGCTTTTCTAGTTCTTACTTTGCATAGTGGTATTTGTGAAATATCCTGCACCTTATTCGATATGGAAAGAGCCGAGATCCCTTCACCGGGAGTGACATCTTTAGCGAAACTAGCAAAAGCCTAAAAAACACTCCATTTAAATCATTTGATTCTACAATGATATCAAGTTCATTACGCAAAAGGTTTTCTTAAAAACATGTCGTAGCCCTCTGTCATTTCAGATAAGTACTTCATAGTATTCATGCTACGTTTGTTGGCTTTCGTCAAGGCGTAGTGTGCGGTAGCTATTTATGCTTATCTGCAAAAGCATATGATGTGATTGAGTTAGGGTAGTCATGCGACTTTGTTGGTTTTCGTCAAGGGTCGTGCGAGTGGGTTTAATTCAATCAGGAAATGTACGGGTTGAACTTGACTAGCAGCCTATGTTTGTTGGCTTTCATCAAGGTCATAGGATGCTAGAGGAAAAATATTATCAGGAATTTCAAGTGTTGAAATTTGCAATGAGATTGCATACCTTCTATGAGATAGTTGGATCCCGATACCCACTCCGAGTAAGAGTTTCACCTGGGAGAGTTTTACACATTACAATTAACCGATCAAGTAGGTGTCTAGAAAGGTGTCAACAGGATACGCCCTGGAAAAACGAGGTTTATTTTAATTGGGTCCGTGCAAAAGCACGAGGAACCTCCCTCAAAGTACCGGCACTGGCCTGGCTGAAAGATTGGCGAACTTGTACGGTGTAATTAATCCCGGCTAGTCTTTCCTTTTAGGGTTTGAAGGAAGATTTGATAAAAACAGTGGGAGCCATCCTGATTAGATAAAATAATAACCAATATAATCTTGCAGGTGTATACGCTGAGTGTTTTCTTCTCTTTCTCTCTCCAGGTAGCGACCATGTCAGGCCTTAATCAAGATAATAATATGGATGTATTGATCGAACCCGCTTGTTATACTGAGCTGGAGAACATTGGTCCCGCTCCACCTTATAACTGTTATAAGACCGAGCAGGAAATAGGGGATTACCAGGATTCCTGTGACTCCCAAACGAAGAAAGTGCATGATGATGCATCTTCTTCAGGTGTGTTCATTACAGAGAGTTGTTTCTCAGTATCTTTTACGTCCTGGATATGAGATACCGGATCAGGATCCCACATATGTAATCTGTTACATGGGCTACAAATAGGTAGAGAACTGGGAAAGGGTGATAAGTTTCGAGAGTTGGAAATGGTGCAATTGTTGCAGCCAAGGTGTTGGCTATTATCACCCTGTATTACCAAATACATTGATTCTGAATGAATGTTATTAGATACCGAACCTGATATACAATATCATATCAGTCTCTTTATTAAGTAAAGAAGGATATAATTTTGTATTGTTGGATAATGTTTTGAACATTTCCTATATCAAGAGTTGATCGGTTCAGGCACGTTATCTAAAAGCATATACGTTCTAAATCAAAGCACAGTTCTTAACGTACAAAACACACACAAAAGGAAGAGTGCAGAAATGAATGAATCCTTCTTGAGGCATTGCAGACTAGGTCATATCAATGCGACCCGACTAGCTAAGTTACATAAAGATGTATATTTAAATCTTTTTGAATTTACATCTTGTGAAACTTGCCAGTCATGTCACAAAGATAAGATGACCATAGCTCCATTTATTGGAAACAGAGAAAGAGTTAGCGAACTCTTGGGATTGATACATGATGATATATGTAGGTCCCCTGTCTACACATGCCATGACTGGTTCTTTGTACTTCATTACATTCACTGATGATCTCTCAAGATTCGCACATATGTTCCTGTTGAAACACAAGTCTGAACCTTTTGAGAAATTCAAAGAATATAAGTCAGAAGTAGAGAATCAAAACGGGTATAAGTATTATATCCTTTGATGTGATCAGGGAGAAGAATACTTAAGCACATAATTCCTAGACTATTCTAAAGGAGAACGAGATTCTCTCTCAGCATTACTCCTTCGTATACACCACAACACAACGGTGTATCAGAGCGGAGCAATAGCACCCTATTATGATATGGTGCACTCTATGATGAGTACTACTGAGTTGCCTATTTCCTTTTGGGGGTTATGCACTTGTGAAGATGCATATCTATTGAATAGGGTTCCGACCAAATCAGGTGCGTACTACTCCATATGCGATATGGTATGGAAGAGCCCATCTCTTATGTAAGTTAAGATTTGGGGTTGTCTGACCTATGTCTAAAAGCAAAATTCAGATAAGCTCGAGGTTAGGTCAGTTCTGTAGAAGTTTGTTGGATATCCCAAGCATTCGCAAGGGAATATCTTCTACCACACCGAGGAATAAAAGGTGTTTTGTTTGTCGGTATGCTACCTTTTTAGAAAAGGAATTTATTTTGGAAAGAAATTTATGGTCATGAGGTAGAACTGGAAGTAGTTCCAGCTATACAAACTACAGCTGATGATTTGGTAGAACCGGAGGATTCAATAGTTCCCGACGAACCTCAGCCTCTCCGCCGATCTGGTAGGGTTCCTCACCCACCTGATAGATACTTCGGTTTTCTCTATGATAGTGGGAGCGAGGATTGCATCATGAGATGATGACCCAACTATTTTTGAGTAGGCCATCAAGAGTGGGGACTCTGTAAGAATGGCTGGATGCTATGCGATCTGAGATGGAATCCATATACACCAACAAAGTATGGGCTTTGGTTGCTTTATCTGAAGGGTTAAATCCCCATCAGGAGCAAGTATATCTTGAGAAGATTACTTGGTGTAGATGGAAAATTTGAGACTTTCAAAGCTAGACTTGTTGCAAAAGGTTCTCGTCATTGACCAGGTATGGATAATGATGAAACCTTTTCTCCGGTGGCTATGCTTAAGTCCATCCAGATCCTACTTGGCATTGCTACATACCATGACTGCGATATCTGGCGGTTGGGTGTCATGACTACTTTTCAAAATAGTGATTTAGAAGAGAGCATCTATAAGTACACAGCCAGAGGGCTTTGCAGACAGTAGGAGCAGCGGAAACGTGTGCAAGTTGCTTTACGGGTTAAAGCGGGCATCGCGGAGTTGGAACGTCTGTTTTGATGTGGTAGTCAAAGAGTTTGACTTCATCAAAATGGTAAATGAACCTTATATATACAAAAAGTTAGTAGGGAGTATAGTGGTAATCCTCGTATTGTATGTGGATGACATATTCTTGATAGGAAAGATGTTTCCTATGCTACACTCACTCAATCTCCTCTTATCACAAGAATTCTCCATGCATGATCAAGGTGATACCTCCAAAATTCTGGGTTTTAGATCTATGAGATAGATCTTAGTGGATGTTAGGATTCTCACTAGGTGTACTGAGATGGTATCAATCGATCCTGGGGAGAATCACTGGATAGCTTCCAGGGTGGTAAGGACGACTGAAAGTCAGTCACAGGCATTGTCTTTACCCTCAGTGGAGAGACGGTATGTTGGAAGAGTTCCAAGCTAGATACCGTGGCAATCTAGACGATAAAGGCTGGATATATCGCTACCAACGATACTACCAAAGAGGCAGTCTGGGTGTATATAAGTTCTTGAGATGAACTTCGTTCCTACCATTGTGTGACAATGGAGTTATGGCTTATGCCTATGAACCCCCATCCCATCAGTGATCCAGACATATTCTGAGACAGTATCACCTGATCATAGAGATGGTTGATCTCCAGGGAGATCGAGGATAGGAGAGTAGACACAGAGGACAACACGGCAGATCCACTCACAAAGGCCTTTTCCCAATAGAGACTTTTATGGTATAGTTGAGTATGGGATACTACAACCACTACTTATTGTTGGGTATTGGATAGTACAACAGATGACCCTAGTACAAGTGAGAGATTGTTAGTTATATGTATGCCCTAGAGATCATTATTGTACATATGATGTATATTATAGTGGATGCTTGTGTAAGTCCACGTTGCGACCCCCGGTTCTTACGGGGTGGCGGAAACGGTATAAAATCAAAATTTTAACGCAAGAGGCAACATGGACTAAACTAGGTCGGGATCTTTACCTAAACTAAAACTAGCATACTAAGCTAAAGATATTTAGCTACCCAGATAGAGATGGTTATACCTAAACTTGAACTCCTTCTCTTCAAGCTCCGATGGTGGTCCGATGGCTCCTTCTCGTCGTCTCCGTACGCCGAAGATAGATCCACTTGAAAGCTCCAACCTTTAGCTCCTTCTTCGTTCTTTGAAGAAACTAGTTCACTTGGTTTGCCAAACCTAGTGAACTAGAATGAGTAGAGAGGAAATAGAATGGGATTTTATCTATGGTTCTTGATTCTCAACTCATGAGACAAGAGAACCATAGATCAGAGAGGGAGCAAGAGGTTGAGGGTGAGAGCAAGAGAGAGCTCAAGAACAAGAGAGAGAATGAGCAAGAAAGAATGAGCAACTCTTTTGTCTTTCACCCTCATAATCCAAAGTGATCATAACTCATCATATCAAAAAAGTCTTATGTGATGGTTAGAAGCAACCATAAGCTTATCATGTCATGCACTCATTTTACTCAAATGAGCAAGCAAGAAAAAAGTCTTTGGCATGAAATGATAACCATGGTTATCATGATGGTCAACTAGTCAAACCTAGTCAACCGGTCAACAAGTCAACAAAAGTCAACAAGTCACCAAGTCACAAGTCAACAAAAGTCAACAAGTCAACAACCATATCACCATAATACTTAATTAATATAATAGTTAATCACATATCATATTCTCATTAGGGTTGAGCAAAAGTCAAAAGTCAACGGTCAACTGTCAACAACCCTAATGAGAATCCGCTGTCTGTGCCTCCCTGTCAACTGTGCATACACACCCGCATCCGCGTTCCGAGGAACACGAATGCAAACTGATAAATCCATCCCATAAGGTACACTAGGATCTGGCTTAAACCAAAGCCCGCTAGTGTACACTGTCCGGACACTGTACGTGCACAAGTGCACGGATGTGACCGAACCCTGCCGCAAAACCATGCGACCTGTCGCAATACCATGCGACCTCTACTCTTTTGCCTAAAGGCGAAAGCTTTCTGTGTGGGACTCTAAAGACTCGACACTACGCTGGCAGTGGGTTTAACCACAGACCGCAAGCGGCACTAGCTGTGCGTAACGGTCCCCAGGTAATGCCGACAAGAAGACGACGAGGCGAAACCCATCTGAACTCCTACTGAGCCTGAGTGTGACATTCTCCGTACAGTCCGGTCTGTTCGTCTGATACATCGCATGGCGGGCCTAGGGGGCGGTAAACGTCAGTCCCACCAATAGGCGTACAAGTCGTGCCGGAGTGAGCCCAATACACCTGAGATAACACTGGAAACCTACCAGTATATCTCGTTTGCCCTGGCCAGGACTACTCGTGTAATGGCTCTCCTAGACACAGCGCGATGTCAACCCCAATACGGGAGAGCCGTCACTGCCTCCAAGTGCTTCGGGACTGCACCCAACACCACCTGTTTGCACGACTCCTTTGAGCCGTGGTAGGGTAGTGATCAAAGTACAGTGGAACACACCCGAGGCGAAGTGACAGTGTCAAGTCAGCGGACTAAGCTGTACTCATGTCACCTGGGAACTGATAACTGACGATAGGTATAATACCAACTAGTCAGTTCCCGACGAGTCCTGTCCAGTGTACCCGTAACCTAACGAGCACCCGCATACTATCTCAAGTACGACGTACTGACGGCTGTGGGACAGACCGTCTCCCACACTGGGATGAGAAGCGCATGCGCTGGTCTACTCCGGAGTATCGATGCCCTGTCTCGATAGTCCTGCGACCAGGGACCTGAATAAGGATGTGCTTATAGATTACCCAGCCCCCACTAGTGTGACTGCCATCACAACGCTGGTAATCAAGCAAAGATCCTAAGGGCTCCACTAATGCGTATAAGTGATATACTGAAATAAACACAAGTACACATTGAAGTAGAAACAAACCAAGTAGCATACTACTATTTTGAGCAAGATTGTATATATACAAGGTGAATATCCCAAGCATCCATTAAGTAATATACAAACTAGTATGATACAGTAATGGCCTCTAGGGCATATACACTAACAATCTCCCACTTGCACTAAGGCCATGTACTGGCGTATCGAAGACCTATCATCTCGATCAGCCGCTCGAACTGAGTCTGGGGCAAGGCCTTGGTGAATGGATCTGCAGTGTTATCTTCTGAAGCGACTCTCCGAACCTCGATCTCCTGGCGATCTACGATCTCCCTGATCAGGTGATACCGCCTCAAGATGTGCCTGGATCTCTGATGGGACCTGGGTTCCTTCGCTAAAGCTATAGCCCCGTTGTTGTCGCAATACAGAGGTATTGGATCAACAATGGACGGAACCACCTGAAGTTCTTTCAAGAACTTCCTCATCCAGACAGCTTCTTTTGCGGCATCAGATGCAGCGATGTATTCCGCTTCCATCGTCGAGTCTGCAACGGTTTCCTGTTTGGAACTCTTCCAACACACCGCCCCTCCATTAAGGGTAAAGACAAAACCCGACATGGACTTGGAATCATCCTTGTCACTCTGGAAGCTGGAGTCAGCAAAGGCCTCGATCTGGAGGTCCTTTCCGCCATACACCAAGAACATCTCCTTAGTCCTTCTCAGGTACTTGAGAATGTTCTTTACCGCTATCCAGTGTTTCTCCCCAGGGTTAGACTGATACCGGCTTACCACACTCAGTGCATAAGCTACATCCGGTCTGGTACACAACATCGCATACATTATAGAGCCTACCGCAGAAGCGTAGGGTATTATAGACATGCGATCCCTCTCTAAATCAGTCTTGGGAGACATCTCTTTAGGGAGGGTGATCCCGTGACAAGCCGGTAGGTTACCGCGCTTGGAATCTTCCATACTGAACCTCTTCAGTATGGTGTCGATGTACCTGGACTGCGAAAGTCCTAATATCCTCTTGGATCTGTCACGGTAGATCCGGATACCCAGAATGTACGAGGCATCACCCAGGTCTTTCATGGAGAACCTGTGTGACAAGAACCCCTTGACAGATTGTAGCATAGGAATGTCATTTCCTATTAAGAGAATGTCATCCACGTATAAAATGAGGAATACTACAGTTCTTGCTACAAATCTACTATAGATGCATGGTTCATCTGGATTTTTGATAAAGCCAAATTCTTTGACCGTCTCATCAAAGCAGATGTTCCAACTCCGCGATGCCTGCTTTAGTCCATAGATGGACTTAAGCAACTTGCACACCTTTCCGCTGCTCCCACTCTGAATGAAACCCTCTGGCTGGTCCATATAGACACACTCCTCTAAATTTCCATTTAGAAAAGCTATCTTTACGTCCATTTGCCAGATCTCATAATCGTGGAAGGCAGCAATGGCAAGAAGGATCCGAATGGATTTCAGCATGGCTACTGGAGAAAAGGTTTCGTCGTAGTCCAAGCCAGGTCTTTGACGAAAACCCTTTGCTACCAGCCTAGCTTTATAGGTCTCAACCTGTCCATCTACACCAATCTTCCTTTTGAAGATCCACTTGCATCCTACGGGTTTTACCCCGTCTGGAGCAATGTCCAACGTCCATACCTTGTTGGTGTACATGGACTCCATTTCGGTCCGCATTGCATCCAGCCATTTCACTGAGTCAACGCTCTGAACGGCCTGCTGGAAGCTAGTAGGCTCATCATAATCTATGATGCAATCCTCTCTATCCCCGTCTATGAGAAAACCGTAGTATCTCTCCGGCGGATGAGACTGCCTACTACTTCTGCGGAGCGGCGTAGGAATGTCCTGTTCTGTTGAACCCTCTGGTTCCACTAACCTTTCAGTAATAGTCTGTTGTTCTGGAATTTCTTCCAGTTCTACTGCGCTCCCACTAATCTCCTTTTCCAAGAACTGGTGTTCTAGAAAGTGGGCATTACGAGAAACAAGGACTTTTTGTTCCTCTGCGTAGTAGAAAAGATACCCCCTGGTGTTCTTTGGGTATCCCACAAACTTGCACAGTACTGAGCGTGCCTCGAGTTTGTCCGCATGCTGCTTTTTGACAAAAGCTGGACATCCCCAGATCTTCAGATATTGAAGATAGGGTTTCTTCCCACTCCACATTTCATATGGGGTGGTAGGCACAGTCTTAGTCGGAACTCGGTTCAAAAGGTATGCAGCTGATTCTAGCGCATACCCCCAGAATGATCGCGGTAACTCAGCGTTACTCATCATGGACCGCACCATATCCAATAGGGTGCGGTTCCGTCTCTCCGATACACCGTTATGTTGCGGGGTGTATGGAGGAGTAAGCTGAGAGAGAATTCCGTTCTCTTTTAAATAGTCCAGGAACTCGGCACTTAAGTATTCTCCACCTCGATCCGATCTTAGAATCTTAATACTTTTGCCGGTCTGTTTCTCTACTTCATTCTTATACTCCTGGAATTTTCCAAAGGCCTCGGACTTATGTTTCATTAAGAAGACATAACCGTACCTTGAGAAGTCATCCGTAAAAGTAATGAAGTAAGAATGTCCGCTTCGAGCATGTGTAGACATTGGACCGCACACGTCACTGTGTACGAGTCCCAAGAGCTCGCTCGCTCTTACTCCTTGTCCAGTAAACGGAGTCTTTGTCATCTTTCCTTTGAGACAAGATTGACAAGTGGCATACGATTGATATTCGAACGCATTCAAATATCCGTCTGTATATAACTTAGTCAACCTTCTCTCATTGATGTGACCCAATCTACAATGCCATAAGAAAGTCTGATTTATTTCTGGAGACTTTCTTTTGTGTGTATTCTGGACGTTGAAAATCTGTGGTTGGTTTAACACGTATATACCATTACTCAATGTACCTGACCCAATCAAAACTTGATTAAGGTGAATGTTTACAACATTACTTACAAACGCAAATTCATAACCTTCTTTAGAAACTAAAGATACAGAAATGATATTACAAGTTGCGTTGGGTACAAAAAGGCAATTACGCAAAACCAAAACATGTCCATCTGACATTCCCAGGTGATAGTCCCCCACGGCTTTAGCATCCATGCTAGCTCCGTTCGCAACTTTGAGGGTCATGTCACCTGCTTTCAAAACCCTACGGTTTCTCAACGCCTGCAAAGAATTACAGATATGAGATCCTGAACCGGTATCCAATACCCAGGAAGTAGAGTTTATTGAAAGAAAATTTTCAATAACATACACACCTGAAGCTGAAGCTGCAACCTGCTTCAATTCCTGTGTTCTGGCCTTCCAGGCCCTGCAATCATTCTTCCAGTGTCCTTTCTTATGACAATAGAAGCATTCTTCCTTATCCACAAGCTTTCCCGCTAACTTTGTTGCTTTGCCTTTTCCCTTCGTATCCACTTTACCAACACCGCCCCTTGGTTTGGCGGGGGCCTTCTTCTTCTTTCCCTTGGCTTTCGCCTTGGACCTAGAAGAAGATGATCCTCCTACAAACAAAGTGGATGTTTCCCTACCTTTCTGTAGGGTGCCCTCTGCGCTCCTCAGCATGTTGAGGAGCTCTGATAGTTCAACCTCTTTTTCTTGTAGGTTGAAGTTCAGTACGAACTGGGCGTAAGTGGAAGGAAGGGACTGGAGAACTATATCCGTATATAGCTCACTCTCCAATGTGATCCCTAGGTCAGCGAGCTCCTCAATGAAGCCGATCATCTTTAGCACGTGCTCGGCTACTGATGATCCGACGGCCATTCTTGTCGAGAATAACTTTTTCGACGCTTCGTATCTTGCGATACGTGATTGCTCTCCATATAGTTCTTTTGTATGGAGCAATATGGACTCCATGTCCATATTCTCATGCCTCCTCTGATGTTCGTTGTCCATCGAGGCAAGCAGGAGGCATTTGGCCTTCGCGCTATCAATCTCCCAAGTCTTGCGGATTTCCTTATCCGCGACACTGGAAGTTAGACCAGGGACAGGGGGAGCTTTGGTGGTAAGAAGATACCCCAGCTTGTCATAAGTGATTGCTATCTTGACATTCCTGAGCCAATCTTTGTAGTTTGGCCCTGTCAGTTTGTTTTTATCTAGGAGTAACTTAAGTCCAGTCATGTTGATTGGTCGCTGCAATTAGGAGAGAGAAGAAGAAACACTCAGCATGATGCTCTTGCAAGTTTAGAGTGGTTTTTAGTTTGTCCAAACAGGATGGCTCCCACTGTTTCTCGAATCCCTCCTCAAATCATAAAGGAAGAATTAGTCAGGATCAATCCCACCGTACAATACTTGCTTAACCGTTCAGCCAGGCCGGTGTCGGTACTTCGAGGGAGGTTTTCCAACGCTTTCGCGAAGTTCCTTAATTAAAGAACCTCTTTTCCCTGGGGGCGTAGCCCCGCTAACACCTTTCTAGGCACCTACTAGGTTTATAGCATTGATCGTTAAGTGAGAAATTTCCCGAGGAGTAGCATATACTCACAGTAGGATCGGGATCCAAATATCATCGCGTGACGAAACTGAAGGAATCCTACCAGAATCATCACACTCCAAATGGTATGCAAATCTAGCAAGTTTCAGTACTTATGAAACTCCCGATGTGGATTTTTGCCCCATGCTCTTATGACCTTGGCGTGAGGTCAAAATGTCATAAGTCACATGTCAAGTTCGTCCCATCATTATCCAGGTTAATTTGAACCCACCCGTACATACCCTTGACGTAGGCCAAAATGGCAGTACGACTGTCTCAAACCAACGCATTCTATCTATGCAACAGATAAATATCCGGCAGCTACCAATCACTATGCCTTGGCGTGAGGTCAAAATACATAGCTTGAATACTACCGAATATTTAACTGAAATGATGGAGGGCTACGGATGATTTTGGCAAAACCGTGAACGTAGTGAACTTGATTTGGTCGATGGAACGAGATAGCTTTTAAATGGAGTGGCTCAAACTCCGTATTTTAAAAGTTTGTTTTGAAAAGAACCGAGTGGTTTTTCGAAAGTGTTCCAACGACTTTAACTTGGTTTATTATCTTGCATTAGTTCTTTTAATGCGTGATATTCTTGCATTAGTTCTTTTAATGCGTCCCATCATTTAAACCTACCATTGCAGAAAACAACCAAAATATGACGTACGCTTATGCCATTCGCATTCGCCACTGGGCCCCGTCATTACCCGTTAGGTTACTTAACTAACGACAGAGCGGGGGCTGGGCTAGCGCGTCTGTAAAACATAAGCAACGCCTAAATAATATCTTATATAGATATACTGCAATGATAAACATTTCAGATCACAGATAAATACATTGGATATACTAGGAATCTGTAATTTGTACGAGCCTGTAACAAAAACAGATTACACGGTCGCGGTGAATAGCCAAAACCCCACCTAAGACCCCTACGGGTGCGGCAAACTACCAGCCAAGTACCCGAAGCGTAGCAACCTCCCTCATCTCCATGAGTAGGCCACTCGACACTTCGGCATACCCGGTAGTTTGTGCACCCCCTCCATGGGTCTATCCTAGGAGCAAAAACAGTAAAAGGAAATTATACAATGACGGCTACAACCCCGACCCGGTTGTGCGGCCATACAAATAATTATTACATCAATTTACAAATTTACATGAAATTGCAAGAAAAGAAAACTCTCGTCTCACAACCCCCGGCTATTCACCCGCGACAATCCAACATATTTATATACACATTCCAGCACATTACAGATCATGTATAACCCCGACTAATCGACTTATAGCGATTAGCCGACGTTCAATACATGCAAACATCACAGATATAACCATCATAGTCAAAGTGCAGTGAAGTTCGGAAAAATACGGAATTATAGGACCCCAAAAGGAAATTTCTTTTCTGGAAAATCTGGGCACATATAATATATATCAAAAATCCCAAAACCAACACAGACACACACTGCACGAAAAACGATGCACAGAAGACGACAAAGAGCGGCGGTTCCGCGGCGGATGCATAGCTCGCGCGGCGGAAGGGCGGCGGTTTGGACGAATTACTGTATCGTTTTTCTTGGGTGTTCACACAAAACCCTGAGCCGAATTTACAAGTGCAAAGTTTTTCATTTTGAGCCAAAAAAATTTCAACAGAAACTCAGTTTTTGTAAAAGTTTGGTTTTTGGATTTTTCCGGTTCCGAACTTCGTTACACTTCACTACCAAGCTAGTTTAAGTTTAGTTAGGCTCTGATACCACTGTAAGTCCACGTTGCGACCCCCGGTTCTTACGGGGAGGCGGAAACGGTATAAAATCAAAATTTTAACGCAAGAGGCAACATGGACTAAACTAGGTCGGGATCTTTACCTAAACTAAAACTAGCATACTAAGCTAAAGATATTTAGCTACCCGGATAGAGATAGTTATACCTAAACTTGAACTCCTTCTCTTCAAGCTCCGATGGTGGTCCGATGGCTCCTTCTCGTCGTCTCCGTACGCCGAAGATAGATCCACTTGAAAGCTCCAACCTTTAGCTCCTTCTTCGTTCTTTGAAGAAACTAGTTCACTTGGTTTGCCAAACCTAGTGAACTAGAATGAGTAGAGAGGAAATAGAATGGGATTTTATCTATGGTTCTTGATTCTCAACTCATGAGACAAGAGAACCATAGATCAAGAGAGGGAGCAAGAGGTTGAGGGTGAGAGCAAGAGGAGAGCTCAAGAACAAGAGAGAGAATGAGCAAGAAAGAATGAGCAACTCTTTTGTCTTTCACCCTCTCATAATCCAAAGTGATCATAACTCATCATATCAAAAAAGTCTTATGTGATGGTTAGAAGCAACCATAAGCTTATCATGTCATGCACTCATTTTACTCAAATGAGCAAGCAAGAAAAAGTCTTTGGCATGAAATGATAACCATGGTTATCATGATGGTCAACTAGTCAAACCTAGTCAACCGGTCAACAAGTCAACAAAAGTCAACAAGTCACCAAAGTCAACAAGTCAACAAAAGTCAACAAGTCAACAACCATATCACCATAATACTTAATTAATATAATAGTTAATCACATATCATATTCTCATTAGGGTTGAGCAAAAAGTCAAAAAGTCAACGGTCAACTGTCAACAACCCTAATGAGAATCCGCTGTCTGTGCCTCCCTGTCAACTGTGCATACACACCCGCATCCGCGTTCCGAGGAACACGAATGCAAACTGGATAAATCCAATCCCATAAGGTACACTAGGATCTGGCTTAAACCAAAGCCCGCTAGTGTAAACTGTCCGGACACTGTACGTGCACAAGTGCACGGATGTGACCGAACCCTGTCGCAAAACCATGCGACCTGTCGCAATACCATGCGACCTCTACTCTTTTGCCTAAAGGCGAAAAGCTTTCTGTGTGGGACTCTAAAGACTCGACACTACGCTGGCAGTGGGTTTAACCACAGACCGCAAGCGGCACTAGCTGTGCGTAACGGTCCCCAGGTAATGCCGACAAGAAGACCGACGAGGCGAAACCCATCTGAACTCCTACTGAGCCTGAGTGTGACATTCTCCGTACAGTCCGGTCTGTTCGTCTGATACATCGCATGGCGGGCCTAGGGGGCGGTAAACGTCAGTCCCCCAATAGCGGTACAAGTCGTGCCGGAGTGAAGCCCAATACACCCTGAGATAACACTGGAAACCTACCAGTATATCTCGTTTGCCCTGGCCAGGGACTACTCGTGTAATGGCTCTCCTAGACACAGCGCGATGTCAACCCCCAATACCGGGAGAGACGAATCCTGTCTAACCGTCACTGCCTCCAAGTGCTTCGGGACTGCACCCAACCACCACCTGTTTGCACGACTCCTTTGAGCCGTGGTAGGGTAGTGATCAAAGTACAGTGGGAACACACCCGAGGCGAAGTGACAGTGTCAAGTCAGCGGACTAAGCTGTACTCATGTCACCTGGGAACTGATAACTGACGATAGGTATAATACCAACTAGTCAGTTCCCGACGAGTCCTGTCCAGTGTACCCGTAACCTAACGAGCACCCGCATACTATCTCAAGTACGACGTACTGACGGCTGTGGGACAGACCGTCTCCCACACTGGGATGAGAAGCGCATGCGCTGGTCTACTCCGGAGTATCGATGCCCTGTCTCGATAGTCCTGCGACCAGGGACCTGAATAAGGATGTGCTTATAGATTACCCAGCCCCCACTAGTGTGACTGCCATCACAACGCTGGTAATCAAGCAAAGATCCTAAGGGCTCCACTAATGCGTATAAGTGATATACTGAAATAAACACAAGTACACATTGAAGTAGAAACAAACCAAGTAGCATACTACTATTTTGAGCAAGATTGTATATATACAAGGTGAATATCCCAAGCATCCATTAAGTAATATACAAACTAGTATGATACAGTAATGGCTTCTAGGGCATATACACTAACTGCTTGGACATACATAGGGAGGACTTTCTTGCTCAACATGATAGTATGGTATCTGGTTGCTCTTTATCTTAACATGTATATTGATTGTCTCTATGTTACATGTTGATAAAGCCCTTAGGATGAGTACTTGACTACCAGGATTCTGATGCAGATCATACTAGTGAGGACAGAGTAGTCGGCAAGTACATCCTTCAAATGTTCCTAGTCGTGGGTGTATCGAGACAGGGCATCGATATACCAGAGTAGACTAGCGTATACCTTCTCGACCCATGTAGATGGGCGATGGATGATCCCATATCCATTGGTGTTTGACATCAGAGAAGGTATACGGGTGCTCAGTAGAGACTGTGTACACTGAACGGACTCGCCGAGAACTCCTAGATGGTATTATACCTATCGTCAGATAGCAGTTCTCTGGTGACACTGGTACAAGTTAGTCTGTAGACCCGAGATCGTTATAGAGTCTTGTGTGATTCCCACTGAGCTTTGATTTCTACCTTACACGTTCAATAGAACGTGCAAAACGGTGGCTTTTGGGTGCAGTCCCAAATCACATGGAGGTAATGAGCAATAGGAAGGGTTTTGTCTCTCTCGGTATTGGGGTTGATGTTGCGCTGTGCTCGATTGGCTATAACAGGAAGTCCCTGGCCAGGGCTGCTTCAGAGATATACTAGTTAGTGTTATCAGTAGTTTCTCGACCAGTTATGAGCCTCACATCGGCACGACTTATCGAGTTACTGGGGTTTGATGTTTACCACCCCTAGACGAGATATGCGACATATCAGACGAAGAGACCGGACTGTACGGTAGTGTTACTGATTGGATTCACAGGAGTATGAGCAGGCTTGCTTGTTGATCTTCTGATCGCTCAATACCCGGGTGGCTGTTACGTTTAGCAGACCGCTTGTGGGTGTTTGATATGATCACCACTATAACGTTTTAGAAATCGTTTAGGTGATTTTCTATTTTTGGGGTAAAATAGTTGGTGTTTTCCGTTTTAACCCGATTATGATTAAACTTCTGTATAGACTTGACGACACCTAGTTTAGCTAGAATGAAGCTAGTGTGCGAGCTTTGGGGGTCAATTGGAAGTTTTGGTTCACATAGAATTTTTCCCTAAATAAATATTGTTTTATGTTGTTAATTATGCACTTAATTAGTGGTAATTACATTTTTGGATCGGGTTAATTACTACTAATGAGAATCTATGCTAAACTAATCACTAGAATTAGACTTAAACCATTCATACCAAATATCTAGATATTTTGTGGTTAATGGTTTTTTTGTTTTAGAAAAAAAGAACATAAAAGAAAAGCTGGCAAAATTGCATTTATGAGCATTTATTACATTTTTTTGCTAGAAATTTCCACACACTTCACCAAAATCTCCCCACTTCTAAGCTTGGCCGAGCCTCCCTTCATGATATGCCCTTTGTTCTTCTTTGCTCAATTCCATCATTTCCAAGATCAATAAATCATCAAAAATCCTTAAATAAATCCACAAAACTCCTAAACAAAACATAACCCATCTTTCTTCATCACAAATCAAGTTTGGATCTTCATCAAGTTAGGATTTTTTGAGGCTAACTTTGGTTTTCTAGTTGCAAGTGGTGTTTCTTGTGAGGTATAAAACCCTAACCCTAATCCTTAATAGTTGTTTTAAATCTTTAAACTAGCTTAATTAGATGATTATTTAAAGCTTTAGTATGCATGTTTTGAAATTCAAGAGATGGTTTTTAGATAATCAAGTTAGGTTTTGATTAGTGAAAAGGGTTAATTGATATGTTAAGCTTGATGAAAACTTAATCAAGTTGCTAGTTTGTTAAATGATATTTTCCTGAATGTATAATTAGCTATTTAGAAAACTAAGTTTTTACTAAATCCTAATCAGGTGAGATTAAAATTCTAGTATGGGTTTGTATGGTTAAATCATGCTATATTGTGATGCTTGTGATTTCTAGTTTTGGTAGAACTTGTAGTTTGAGCTAAAAATGAAATAGCTTACTAGATTTCGGTAAGTTTAGGCGTGTGTTTCTTTTGACGTTGCGACGTTATTTATATTAGATTCCACGTTTATTATTGTGTTGTGAATGCGCGATCGGTACGACCAGGGTCTAGGCTTGATGGTTGTGTCGTTTAGCGTTCCTCGCTAGGGTCGTGCCGATGTCGTTCGTGTCTTTGTGTAACTTTTGCTCTTGAGTTTGTTCCGCAGTGTCGCTACACACATTAACCACTAAACGGACATTCGAGAGTATGTTTGGAGTTGGTGCGTCGGTCAAACAAAGTTGTACGTATTATTGGTCGATTGCTTATATACACTTGCTTCATTGTTATATGCTTTCAGGATCGCAGGCGGGGACTTCGGGCGCTGCGAAGAGGGGAAAGCGAGTCGTTGTCTTTACTTAGCCAGGATCGTTGGTGAGTAGATTTAACATCTACAGGGGAATTGCCCGCATGACGTTATGCGTCTGGGCTAGAGTAAATGATATGACTATTAGTTAGTTGTATATGGATATTGATTGTGCATGTGTACCTTTGTTGCATATCTCATTTCCTATTGTGCATGGACTTAGTATTAATGAGACACAATACCATTATTGACGGTTCATATTTCCTTGAGCACTAATTTTATGCTACACACACACCGTCGATAATTGCCATAACACGCACAACACCTATATATATGTGATACTATATTTCTTAAGGACATTGAGACGTGATCCTTATTTTCCTTCATGCATATGACATATAGCATACTTGTATACCTACATGTTTATACATATGCCTTGCTATGCACACATACTTACATGTACACCATGCATACATACTTACATGTATACTCACTTACCTAGTTAGGGCTACACATACCTATGTGGTACTGTTTTGTCATTGACGTGGGGTCATTGATTCTTATGCGTTGGCGCATATGATAGGTAGTATACCTTGACATGCATACATGCTAGTTACCCATATACCTATATGGTATTGTACCATTAGTGATAGGTATATACACATATGAGACATAATTACATGTACATCCTGCATACTTATGCATATACTTTTAGGGTATTACATCATTACTGATAGGTAGATATATATACATTGCTATACCTACATGTTTACACATATATCTGGCTATAGCTACATGGTCACCTTTATTTGATGTTATATGGACTAGGAGAAATTAGGAACCACATGATATACATATTAACTTGTTGCAGTTAAATAGCGGCTTTTCCTTTATATGCTATCATTACAGTTTTCTGTTGCACATATTATATTCATAGACTTTCGCATTGAGTTATGGATTTTTCATGATATTTTCTGGATTTGAGTACCGTGGTAGTTTCATGAAATTGTGCATTATTTGAAAAACCCGATTTCTCTTGATATGATATTTCAGCAGCCACAATGAGATTTATCATTTCTGATATATATATACCCAATGGGATGAACGGAGGGGGCCGTGTGCGGGTACATGGTGGGGCCCGAAGGTACCCCGGGGCAGGAATTTCGTGGAGTAGACGATGAGTTAATGGAGGAACCATACCTACCGGTGACAGTATCTATAACTCGTCGGTTATCGTGGGGATACCGACCAGAGTCATGAACGTATGGATACGTCGAATTTCGAGTGTCAGAGCTAGGCACTTGAGTTTTCGGGATAGCGTATGATACGTACCTATCAGAAGGGCCAGTCGTGGTGACAGCGCCTGATAGATCAGTATTTATGTGTCGATGTTAGACACTTGTTTTCATAATATTTTTACTCCTAAGTATATATAACAGTGCAATGGGATGCTGTTATATATGCATATATATATATATATATATATGCATATATATATATATATTAGTAGAATGGGACGCTAATATATATGTATACATATCTAATTTATATACATCATCATAATGATCTTGCAATATACTCACTCAGGATATATGAGATTTACTTGATATTAGATACTGGTCATATGAGATTTACTTGGTATTAGACACTCAGGATATATGATCTTACAGGATATGAGAGCCAATTTGGGGGCTGATTTGAGAAAATTTGGGATTTAGATTGTCTTGATGGACTTTGGTCCTACCACGAGGCCAGGATTCTGTGAGGATGACATGTTTTATCCCATACTCCGCATTTATTGTTCATGTATTAGCAGTACCTGATAAAGTACCTTACATGACTGTTGCATACATATTGTCATTTATTGTTCATGTATTAGTAGTACCTGATAGAGTACCTTACATGAATGTTGCATACATATTGCCATTTATTGTTCATGTATTAGTAGTACCTAATAGAGTACCTTACATGACTGTTGCATACATATTGCCATTTATTGCTACCAGCATGCATGCATTAGATTCGCGCTGTACGTGCATACTTGCGATTACCTGCATATGTTATTTACTATTCGCAAGTTGGAAACTCACCCCCGTTGTGCCACAGTGTTTTACAGGTAGTCCCTCTGGGCAGTCGCGGCAGGCTTTTCATCTTTCGTATCATCTTTTGCAGTGGATACCGCTTCGGCTGACTGTGCGCAGTTTTGCCATAGGTGGGTTTTGCGGCTATCCGATATTGTTTATTGTTATCTTTGTACCATGTACTCTTCATCTACCACTTTCATGTGTATGACTTTGAGACTTAATGTGAGGACGATATTGTATATTTTGATAACTTGGATGTCTTTTATGCAGTTTTACTTATATCGTCTTTTATTTCTTCGCTACGGCGTCGTATATCTGTTGTGGTAGTTGTTTTCCGCCTTTGGGCGTGGATTTGCTCCCGTTGGGAATGCTTTACTTATATTTATGTTGTACCCATTTTTGGGGTTAGTTTTTACAAAAGGAGGTGCCGCCAAAATTTTTAAGAAACTAAAATTTGACTTTAAAGAATTTGTGCTCGAGATTTTTATAAGTTTTAACAATGTTCTTATCACCTACTACTTTTGACGATTTGGATTGCTGGGTTTTCGTCTTACTTAATGTAACATTTCAAAAAAATAAAATATTATTTTTGGGAATTTTTATAATTAAATAATAAAATATTGAATATTTTAATAAGGCGGTATAATTAAATACCGATAAATTGGGGAAAAATTTGGAAAATTATGGAAATTACCAAAAGAGGGTGTTTTATTTGAATTATGCAAATTTTAAGTTTTTATGATTAATTACACACTAATTTAGTGCTAATAGCGATTAAATATCGCTAATCGCGCATTAAGCTTGTTTTGTGCAAAACATGCACCATATCATTTTTACACTTGTGTTACATTTTCTTACATGGCTTTCTCTTCATTTTTATTCATGGTTTTGGGTTTTATGTGAGAAAAGGAAAAGGAAAGAAAAGAAAAAGAGAACAAAACAAAAGGGATTAGAATATTAGGCATGGGCATGTGAGAGAGAGGTGAGGGGGTCAATTGACCATGAGTCATTCTCTCCCTCTTCATTTCCTTCATCTCTTTTTCCCTTCCTCCATCAAGAGCTGCTACCCCCACTCCCTCCCCCTCTTCATCGTCTCAAACACCATTAAAAACACCTCAAAACTCAATCACCATTTCATTAAAAATGTACATGAGCTCACTAGCTACACCTTGGACCAAGAAAGCTTGCATTTTGGACACTTGGGGCAACTCAAGAAAACTCTTGAGTTGCCAAATGAGGTAATTATTCCACCATTAGCATAGTATTTCCATTGCTTTTACATCTATATTTGTTTAGAACCGATTTGGTGTCGTTTAGTGAGATTTGGAAATTTCTAGTTAGGGTTTATGGAATTCTTGAGTTGTGATGTGTAATTGAGCTTAGTAGAGCCCACACAAACCCATAGTGCAAGGATTCAGACCTAAACCAGAGACTAGAACCCCGGAATACGAACTTTGGAAACCCGATATCGGAAAATTGTGGATTCTGTGAGTGTAAAATGAAATCTGCTATCACCCGGAGCTTCTGAAATTTTTTTAGCAAGTACAGAGGAGTGTGCAGGCACCTAGGAAGCTAACCCCAAGACCCCAACCCCTACACTCTCATCTGGGCCACAATTAAATTCATTCTGGCTGCAAATTGCGGCCAGAGCAGTGAGGAATCAACTCGTATTTGTTCTGTGGTTTTATCTCCTGTAAACTAGACCCTTGGCATATGCAAAATTGACTAATTTGACCTAGGGTAAAATCTGGGACCATTTTCAAGAGTTGCTGCTTTGATTCGGGGTTTCGTTTTTCATATTTTTAATTCTGGATTTTTGTAATTTGTGTTGTATTCGATCACTTGACGTTTATACATCGAAATCGAGTGTTATTTGGTGGTTTTGAAAGCGTAGTCCATAGGTTCTAACATATAGGCTTTTAGCGTGTCGTTTTGGTTTTAAAATGGGTTTTAATGCGACATGATACGTTATTATGTGTAGGTACCCCATGAAGACTTCGAGACGACAAGCAAGCACGTGACGACGTCGGCAACGGAAAGCGAAGAGCAAGGTGTGTAGATTATATCTACGGGGGAAGTCGGGTGGATGGCGTATAGCACCCCCGCAGTTCGATGTTTACTATGCTATATATATACTATATATATGATATCTTTTTTGTGTGACATGGATATTCAAGTTATGATTAGGTGTTCAATGGTTAGATTAGGGTTTTTAGAAGTGAACTAGTATAGCTTCTTAGTTGCGAACCTTAGAATAGGTTTACACCCACACGCACACACATGCTTACTTTTGTAAACTTGTGCGTATATAGGGATACGTATATATATATATACACACACACATAGGTATGGGACGATGTGTATATATACACGTATACCTACACTTGGATGATGAGGATGGTGGATGATATTTGGAGATGAGTCGATGAGTTTGGGCATGGTGCCATGAGAACGGTGATATGATGTGGTTCGTATTATGAGATACGGCATGAGTTATAGTGGGCCTTTAGGCATGTGTTTTCATACACACACATATATATATATATATATGTATATGTATATATAAGTATATATATATTGTATCAGTTTGTACTAGACTTAGGTCAGTACCCAGTTCATGAGATATGATGATAAGGATACCAGATAATTTATGAGATAAATGTGAGATTCGACCCGTACCCAGATTTGGGATGCCGTACGACGGATTTACCGTACGAGATAACTATGATGATAGATCCGCACTCTTGACTCGAGAATGTCATATGATATATTGTATCGTACGCGGTACTATTAAGGCGAGATCACCGACTATTATATGTGTATATATATCGACTCAGATTTAGGTGGTTTCCATACCCTCTCGATTAGCTTGTTAGTTAGATCTGTAGTGTACTTAGTAGATGTTAGACTAGACCCGAGTCATACCTATTTCAAAACTAACGAATCGTGAGTATTTTAATAACATGCTAAGGGATTCTACGGATATTTTCAAAAGACGCATCTTTTCTTAAAAACACCGTAGCCCTTATTTTTTTTCTAAACACCACGATTAGTGTTTTTTCAAATGTCAAAACTATATATATATATATATATATATATATTGATGTAGATTCATCACTGTTGTGTTTATTATTCATTCTCCGCATATTCTTGCTATTCGCATCGCATTGCAAACTTAAATATGTTATTGTTATATTAAACCCATGCTGTCAGAACACCAGCACCATTATCGATGATGCGTATACTCCATGTACACCTGCTTGCCGGCTCACACACTTCATCATCGATAATTGCCATGTCACTACACAGTAGGATTGTTGCATCAGGATATGACCCCTTGCATGACATACTTGTGTACATACATATTGTACACTCATACTTGTGTACATACATATTGTACACCCATACTTGCATACATACATATTTGTACATACATAGATGATTATGGCTCAATTTTGGAGATTTGGGAACCGCAAGATATATTCTAAAACTGGATTCATTTTAAAAAAGCGGTTTTCCTCGATATGTGCATATTACTGTTCCATGTTGCATGATATACGGATATGCTTACATTTCTGTTATATGTCGCATACATCATGCTTTAGATTATACGCATTGAGATATATGTTTTCATGAGATTTCTGGATTTGGGAACCGTGGTTATTTCAAAAGAGAATATGTATTGTTTTAAAAACCCGGTTTCCTTTGATATGATATTTCAGTGCATCCACCATATATTTTCTCGGTTCTGAGACGTATGACATGTGAAACCCGATTCGAGGGGTTGGATGGGGCCGATTGCGGGTACTTGGTGGATCCGGTATGGTACCCCGGGGCGAGAACAGATTGCTGTGCTGCAGACGGTGAGCCTGGAAGTGGGACTACTACCTATCGGTGATAGTATTTGGTCTCGGCGGATATCCGGAGGATACCGACCGGAGTCGAGAGATGTACGGGCCGATCCGGACTGACGGAGCCCGTGGGCCGATACGGACTGACGGAGCCCTATATATATATGAGGATTTACGTGCCGATGCTGGGCACAGGTTTCATGATATTTTTGAGTGTCGATGCTGGAAACTCAGGTTCCATGATTTTTATGTGTCGCGAGTGTAAGGTTTCTAGGCACCCTAGTGAGGTCTCACAAGTCATCATCCATGCAAATTTCTAAAAAATACGGTGCCGAGAAACCCTAGAACGGATCGTTAACTAGATATATATAGGCGAAGCGAATAAGTAAACGGAAATATAGCTAAAGGGAAGGGGCTACAACCTTTGTAGATCCGGTCCACCACTTCCTAAGCTTCGCGATGATCTCCCTCCGCTGTCCAAATCGAACCCTTGACTCTATCATTGGCATCATCGAAGAATGGGCGGGCTTGATCGTCGGTTCGATGCCGAAGATGATCTACGTCGAGGCATCACAAGAACAAGCTCCAACTTCACCAAGCTTTCAAAACTTGTGAAGTAAACACCCTATACAACTTGGCAAGAGGTAGAGGATGAAGAAATAGGAAGTGGGTAGACTTTAGAATTGGATTTCTCACTTGATTTCACTAGTTGCCATTGATGGTCACTAGTTTTCTTCATGGAAGAAGAAGATGAAGAAGAAGAAGAAGATATGATAAGATGAATAATAAAAAAGAATAAGAATTAAATCTTATCATACTTTTAACCTTAGTTAAGTGTAGAGAAAAGACCATGGTTAATGGAATGGTTAGGGTTAAGGATAAGAATAAAAAAGGAGACTAAGTCAAAACTTCATGAATGTTCAACTAGCAAACAAATAATGCCACCATTTCATCATTTATCTTTTCCAAAATAAAAAGATAAATAAAGAAATAGATAAATAAGTAAATGACTAAACAAAACCCTAATCATTAGTTTAAACCATGGTTTGATTCTTTACACTTAACCAAGTAAGCATGTATCATCAAACATGATACAAACATGTGCACAAAAGTATATCACATATACAACTTGCACAAATCAAGTGAGAAAATCCATTTAAAGGGAACCAATACTAGTTAACGCAAAGTAATATATCAAATATATAAATATGCACTAAATCATTAAATCAACACTTGATTTAACGATCCGGTCATATCAGATATAACCGACTAGTATCATATGTATCGGCTTATCGAATCAATCCTTGATTCGATAACTAGGTTATATCGCATATAACCAATCGATACATAGATCGAGAGAATGTAATACGGTATCGCATACTCGAATTATTCTCGGTCCCGCACATATCTCATATGCGCTCCTATTTCGTTTCGCTTGAGCTAGGAAACCTCTGTGTAGGACTCTAAAGACTCGTCAATACGCCGGCAGCAGATGATGATCATATCAAGCACCCACAAGCCGCAAGCGGTCTGCTAAACGTAACGGCCACCCGGGTATTGAGCGATCAGAAGATCGACGAGCAAGCCCGCTCATACTCCTGTGAATCCAACCAGTAACACTTACCGTACAGTCCGGTCTGTTCGTCTGATATGTCGCATATCTCACCTAGGGGTGGTAAACGTCAGACCCCAATAGCTCGATAAGTCATGCCGACTTGAGGTCCATAACATTCGTGAAACTACTGATAACTCTTACCAGTATATCACTGCAACCCTGGCCAGGGATTTCCTGTTATGGCCAGTCGTGCATTGCGCAACATCAACCCCCAATACCGGGAGAGACGAATCCCCTCTTATCGCTCATTGCCTCCATGTGAATCGGGACTGTACCCAAAAACCACCTGTTTGGACGACTCAGTAGAGCCGTGGTAGGGTGGAAATCAAAGCACAGTGGGAGACACACAAGACTCTATGATGATCTCGGGTCAACAGACTAAGCTGTACCGGTGTCACCAGAGAACTGCCATCTGACGTGAGGTATAATACCATCTGGGAGTTCTCGGCGAGTCCGTTCAGTGTACCCAGTCTCTACTGAGCACCCGCATACTATCTCCGATGTCAAACACCAATGGATATGGGATCATCCATCGCCCATCGTATGGGTCGAGAAGATATACGCTAGTCTACTCTGGAATATCGATGCCCCGTCTCGATATTCCCTCGACTAGGAACATTTCAAGGATGTACTCATGGACTATCCAGGCCCCGCTAGTATGATCTGCATCATAGTCCTGGAAGTCGAGTACACATCCTAAGGGCTTTATCAACATGTAACAGAGAGACGGAAAGTATACATGTTAAGACAAAGAGCAACCAGATAGCGTACTATCATGTCGAGCAAGAAAGTCCTACCTATATATGTCCCAGCATCCACCACAATATACATCCAATGTACAGTAATGGCCTCTAGGGCATACATATAACTAACAATCTCCCACTTGCACTAGGGCCATCTGTAGCAGTGGTTGCAGTATCACATACTCAACCATCCCCTAAAAGTCTCTCTTTGGGAAAAGGCCTTCATGAGTGGATCCGCCGTGTTGTCCTCTGAGTCTACTCTCCTAACCTCGATCACCCCGGAGATCAACTATCTCCATGATCAGGTGATGCTTCCTCAGAATTTGTCTGGGTCACTGATGGGACCACGGTTCCAGGGCCAAAGCCACACTTCCATTGTCATACAATGGCAGGAACCTAGTTCATCTTATGAACCAATATACACCCAAACTTCCTCTTTGGTAGTATCTTCAATAGCGATGTTACCAGCCTTTATCGTCTAGTTTGCCACGGTATCTAGCTTGGAACTCTTCCAACATACCGTCCCTTTACTGAGGGTAAAGACAGTGCCTGTGACTGACATTCAGTCGTCTTTATCACCCTGGAACACTTCCAGTGATTCTCCCCAGGATCGATTGATACAATCTCACTATACCTAGTGAGAACCCTAATATCCCTTTAGATCTATCTCATAGGTCCAAATCTCAGGATTTAGGAGGTATCATCTTTATCCTATTTGGAGAATCCTTGTGATAATAGGAGATTGACCGATCGTAATATAGGAAACTCTTTTCCTATCAAGAGTATGTTGTCTACGTACAATACGAAGATGACCACCTTACTCTCTACTACCCTTTTGTATATACAAGGTTCGTCTACCATTTTGATGAAGTCAAACACTTTGACTATCACATCAAAACAGACGTTCCAACTCCGCGATGCCTGCTTCATTATGTAAAGCAACTTGCACACATTTCCGCTGCTCCCACTGTTTTACGAAGACCTCTGGCTGTGTTCTTATAGACGTTCTCTTCTAAATCAGTATTTAAAAAACAGTCATGGCACCTAACCGCCAGGTATCGTAGTCATGGTATGTAGCCGTGGTAAGTAGGATCTGGATAGACTTAAGCATAGCTACCGGAAAAAGGTTTCATCATTATCCACGCCTGGTCGATGACGAAAACCTTTAACAAGTCTAGCTTTGAAAGTCTCAACTTTTCCATCTACACCAAGTAATCTTCTCAAGATATACTTGCTCCTGATGGGGATTTAACCCTTCAGATATAGCAACCAAAGTCCATACTTTGTTGGTGTATATGGATTCCATCTCAGACCGCTAAGCATACAGCCATTCTTACAGAGTCCCTACTCTTGATGTCCTGCTCGAAACTAGTTGGGTCATCATCTCATGATGCAATCCTCGCTCCCACTGTCATCGAGAAACCGAGGTATCTCTCAGGCGGATGAGGAACCCTACTAGATCGGCGGAGAGGCTGAGGTTCGTCGGAAACTATTGAATCCTTTGGTTCTGTCAAATCATTAGCAGTTTTGTACAGCCGGAACCTTTCCAGTTCAACAGAACCGATCCTGCCTCGATCTTGTCCGGATTTTGCTTTAAACATAGGCCGGACAAGCCCAAATCTTAACTCGCTTAAGAGATGGGTTCTTCCCATACCATATCTCATATGGAGTGGTAGGCACTGATTTGATTCAAATCTAATTCAATAGGTATGCAACTTCTCAAGTGCATAACCCCAAAAGGAAACAGGTAACTCAGTAGTACTCATCATAGAGCACACCTTATCATATAGGGTGTGATTGCCCCGTCCCGATATACCATCGTGCTATGGTGTATACGGAGGAGTAATGCTGAGAGAGAATTTCATTCTCCTTTAGAATGGTCCAGGAATTCTATGCACAAGTATTCTCCTCCCTGATCTCATCATAGGACATAATACTTATACACGTATTTTTGTTCTCTACTTCTAACTTATATTCTGTGAATACCTCAAAAGGTTCGGACTTATGTTTCAACAGGAACATATGACTGAATCTTGAGAGATTATCAGAGAATATAATGAAGTATAAAAAACCAGTCCTGGCATGTGTAGACAGGAGACCTTACATACATCATCATGTATCAGTCCCAAGAGTTTACCAACTTTTCCTCTGTTTCCAATAAACAGAGCTATGGTCATCTTATCTTTGTGACATGACTGGCAAGTTTCACAAGATGTAAATTCAAAACGATTTAAATATACATCTAAATGTAACTTCAGCCAGTCGGGTCGCATTGATATGACCTAGTCTACAATGCCTCAAGAAGGATCCGTTCATTTCTGAACTCTTCCTCTTGTGTGTGTTCTGTATACTAGGAACTGGAGTTTGATTTAGAACGTCAATGCTTTTAGATAACGTGCCTGAACCGATCAACTTTTGATGTAGGAAATGTTCAAAACATTATCCATCAATACAAAATTTTATCAATTCTTTACTTATAAAGAGACTGATATGATTTTGTATATCAGGTTCGGTATCTAATAGCATTTGTTCAGAATCAATGTATTAGTAATACAGGGTGATAGTGACCAACAGACTTGGCTGCAACACTTGCCCCGTTTTCTGTCTCATGAAACTTATCACCCGTTCTCAGTTTTTCTACCTTTTTGTAGCCCTATGTAACAGATTACATATCTGGGATCCTGATCCGGTATCATATACCCAGGATGCAGAGGATACTGAGAAACAGTTCTTTGTAATGAACACACCCGAAGGAGATGCATCATATGCACTGTCTTCGTTTGGGCGGCAAAGGAATTCTGGTATTTCCTATTTCCTGCTCTGTCTTATAACAATTATAAGTTGGAGCGGGACCAACGTTCCCCAGCTCAGAATAACAAGCGGGTTCGGTCAATACATCCATTTTATTATCTTGATTAAGGCGTGATATGGTCGCTACCAGGAGAGAGAGAGAAGAAAACACTCTGCGTGCGCTCTTGCAAGATCAGATTGGTTATATATTTTATCTAATCAGGATGGCTCCCACTGTTTTTATCAAATCTTCCTTCAAACCTTAAAAGGAAAGACTAGCCGGGATTAATTACACACTACAAGTTCGCCAATCTTTCAGCCAGGCCAGTGTCGGTACTTTGAGGTAGGTTCCCCGTGCTTTTGCACGGACCTAATTATAGTAAACCTCGTTTTCCCAGAGGCGTAACCCCGTTGACACCTTTTAGACACCTACTTGATCGGCTAATTGCAAAGTACAAAACTCTCCCAGGAGTAACAATTACTCGCAGTGGGTACCGGGATCCAACTATCACATAGAAGGTATGCAATCTCATTGCAAATTTCAACACTTGAAACTCCCGATAATGGTTTTTACCCCTAGCACCTATGACCTTGGCTAAGGTCAACAAATCATAGGTACTAGTCAAGTTCTACCCGTCATTTCGTGATTAATTAGACCCACCCACATGACCCTTTGCTAAGGTTAACAAAGCCACATGACTGTCCTAACTAATCGCATCATATGCGGTGTAGGAAGACATCACTTAGCTACAGCACACTACGCCTCGGCTATGGTCGACAAACGTAGCACGAATACTAAGTACTCTACTTCCTAAAACGACGGAGGGTTGCGAATGGTTTTTGTGAAAACGTTTAACGCTTTGAACTTGATCTCGTTGCGGAATCAAATGGTTTTTAAATGGAATGTTTTTGAGGCTTTTCTAGTTTTGCTAAAGGGGTCACTCCTGGTTAAGGGATCGTCGGCCCTTTCCTCGTCGAATGAGGTGCGGGATATATCATATATATCACTGTGCAAAGCAGAAACTATAGAAGCGATCAAAAGACAAACCGAGTTTGTAGCATCTGCCAGTTATTGCTAAAGGAGTCACTCCCGGTGAAGGGATCTCGGTCCTTTCCTCATCGAATAAGGTGCAGGATGTTCTATAATGAACACCGCGATGCAAAGCAAGAACTGTAGCTACCTGTTTTGTTTTTGAAATTCGATTCCACAACATCAATTAGGTTTATTTTCTTTCATTAATCTCATTAATGATTATCCCATCATTTAAATTACCTAAACATCACAGATAAATATGACGTACACTTATGCCATCCGCATTCGCCTCGATGTCCCCTCGTGCACCGTTAGGTTAGGTAACTAACGGCAGAGCGGGGCAGGGCTAGCGCGGGTGTAAAACATAAGTAACGTCTATATAATATATCATATATACTATGTACTATATCTGTCACAGAACATCACATGATCACATCACAGATAACGCAGCAGAAAGAATCATATGAAATATTGGATATACTAGGACGTCCGTGTTTTCAATACGAGCAAGTATAAAACACGGATTCCACGGTCGTGATGAATAGCCAATCCCACACCCCTAGACCCCTACGAGAACGGCAAGCAACCCTACCAATTCTAGGGTTAGGAGACCCGGACTCGACTCCTCGAGATGGTCTCCCTCTGGACCCTAGAACCCGGTTACTTGTGCTCCCCTCCTTGGGTCTATCCTAGTGCAGAAAAGTAAATAATATACATCAACGGTGACAACTTCCGCAACCTGGAAGTGCCCCAATAAAAGAATATTACATACAAGTTTTTACATGAATGAAAATGAAAAACACTCATCTCACATAAAAAAAACCCGGCTATTCAAACACGACGATCCAATATAACATATCCAGCAACACATAACATCACATGTCATCAACGTAAGTAAATATGCGCATCCCAATTATCGTTGACATATAGCAACGAAACCGGCGATATCACATATTACACTTACGGTCACAGAAAATAAAGTGTAAAACTACAATAGTTGGAATCCGTAACCTCCTCAGACATCGCATGCCTGACCAAATGAAATACTTAGACATCGCATGCCTAACAATTATAAACCCCGCATTTTAGTCTCATTATCGAAAACTCTTTTCAATATCAAGTCGGGAAATTCAACAGGATTCCCGACATTCTGATCGAATGCTCGTCGCAAACTTTAGTAGACGGCCGCACCCCCGAAACCGTCGACGAAGTGCACCAAGGCGGAACACCGCTACCGCGAGCACCCAAACGGATTCTTTCGGCGACGGGGTTCTCCTACAGTCACTTGGTCGGGGCTATGGAGTGAGGCTGTCTATTAAGTTTACCCGGCGAGTATCTGCGTACACTACGTGATTGCGACGGACTTTTGATCACATCAAAATTCCGTGGCAACCGATCAAGTGAGACTAAAGTGCTATGTTTATAACATTCATTCAGTTATCACATAACTTTTGTGAATTCCAATTGTTGTATCACATTCCGGATAAACAGAAAATGTTAAACTTTCCGATTGAACATTCGAACACCCAAGTTTTCCCGAAACAGCCCAACACATGAAATAAGTCTAACAACATTCAGTTCGTGCCTCAGTACCAACGGTCCAGCCGTAGAAGGGTCAAAGCCAACGCCTCACATGTGGCACGCCGTACTGCCCCAAACCCGAAGGTTCAAAGGGCAGTTCAAGACGGTCACATAATCGAGTTAAGGTTTGTTGTCTTCTAGAGGGTCCATCGCGTTACTTGCACTACTTAGAACGTCGTTAAACTACGGAAAAATCCAACAATTGGAAATTTCCCGGCAGGGGAAAAAGTGGGTATTTATATTCGGTCGAACTTTTTAACATATTCTAAGATTATCCGGAAAAGCACACAGACAGAATTAGACAATCCGATCGATATACCAAGTCCCCAATACGACCCAGAAAATGCAACTCTGGAAAAAATTATTAAAATCCCCAGGAAAACCAGCACAGACAACTAAGAATTACTGTGCTAAATTAGATACACAAAACGACAAAATGGCCGCGGAACCGCCGCCTGAGGACGCTCATGCCGCGGATCCGCGGCGCCTTTATGGAATCAGGACCACGAATTTTACAGTATGTCTTAGATCTTCCTGCTGATTTTTCTGAATATTTTTAATTCACAAAAATCCACATTTTACAGAAATGTCCAGAGAGCATGTTAAATATTGGGGTTTTGGGTCGATCGGACTTCTAATTCCGTCGGGACTTCGCCTAAGGCTCTAGCTAGGCTCTGATACCACTGTAAAGATCAGGCAGCCACCCCATCCAATGGGGTCGCCGTGGCACCAACGGGTCCCTCATTAGCTACTTTTTACGCATGCCCCCTCACGAGGACTACAACCCGTCAGAACACCTTCCAGTCTCGGGACACCCTGGGGGTAAGAGCCTATGCATCGCCACACTGTCACACAGTGAGAACCCCCCATAGGTCGACATCCAATGCCTAGTAGCTCTGATACCACTGTAAGGTTCCTAGGCACCCTAGTGAGGTCTCACAAGTCATAATCCATGCAAATTTCTAAAAAATACGGTGCCGAGAAACCCTAGAACGGATCGTTAACTAGATATATATAGGCGAAGCGAATAACTAAACGGAAATATAGCTAAAGGGAAGGGGCTACAACCTTTGTAGATCCGGTCCACCACTTCCTAAGCTCCGCGATGATCTCCCTCCGCTGTCCAAATCAAACCCTTGACTCTAGCATTGGCATCATCGAAGAATGGGCGGGCTTGATCGTCGGTTCGATGCCGAAGATGATCTACGTCGAGGCATCACAAGAACAAGCTCCAACTTCACCAAGCTTTGAAAACTTGTGAAGTAAACACCCTATACAACTTGGCAAGAGGTAGAGGATGAAGAAATAGGAAGTGGGTAGACTTTAGAATTGGATTTCTCACTTGATTTCACTAGTTGCCATTGATGGTCACTAGTTTTCTTCATGGAAGAAGAAGATGAAGAAGAAGAAGAAGATATGATAAGATGAATAATAAAAAAGAATAAGAATTAAATCTTATCATACTTTTAACCTTAGTTAAGTGTAGAGAAAAGACCATGGTTAATGGAATGGTTAGGATTAAGGATAAGAACAAAAAAGGAGACTAAGTCAAAACTTCATGAATGTTCAACTAGCAAACAAATAATGCCACCATTTCATCATTTATCTTTTCCAAAATAAAAAGATAAATAAAGAAATAGATAAATAAGTAAATGACTAAACAAAACCCTAATTATTAGTTTAAACAATGGTTTGATTCTTTACACTTAACCAAGTAAGCATGTATCATCAAACATGATACAAACATGTGCACAAAAGTATATCACATATACAACTTGCACAAATCAAGTGAGAAAATCCATATAAAGTGAACCAATACTAGTTAACGCAAAGTAATATATCAAATATATAAATATGCACTAAATCATTAAATCAACACTTGATTTAACGATCCGGTCATATCAGATATAACCGACTAGTATCATATGTATCGGCTTATCGAATCAATCCTTGATTCGATAACTAGGTTATATCGCATATAACCAATCGATACATAGATCGCGAGAATGTAATACGGTATCGCATACTCGAATTATTCTCGGTCCCGCACAAATCTCATATGCGCTCCTATTTCGTTTCTCTTGAGCTAGGAAACCTCTGTGTAGGACTCTAAAGACTCGTCAATACGCCGGCAGCAGATGATGATCATATCAAGCACCCACAAGCCGCAAGCGGTCTGCTAAACGTAACGGCCACCCGGGTATTAAGCGATCAGAAGATCGACGAGCAAGCCCGCTCATACTCCTGTGAATCCAACCAGTAACACTTACCGTACAGTTCGGTCTGTTCGTCTGATATGTCGCATATCTCGTCTAGGGGTGGTAAACGTCAGACCCCAATAGCTCGATAAGTCATGCCGACTTGAGGTCCATAACATTCGTGAAACTACTGATAACTCTTACAAGTATATCACTGCAACCCTGTCCAGGGATTTCCTGTTATGGCCAGTCGTGCATTTCGCAACATCAACCCCCAATACCGGGAGAGACGAATACCCTCCTATCGCTCGTTGCCTCCATGTGAATCGGGACTGTACCCAAAAACCACCTGTTTGCACGACTCAGTAGAGCCGTGGTAGGGTGGAAATCAAAGCACAGTGGGAGACACACAAGACTCTATGACGATCTCGGGTCAACAGACTAAGCTGTACCGGTGTCACCAGAGAACTGCCATCTGACGTGAGGTATAATACCATCTGGGAGTTTTCGGCGAGTCCGTTCAGTGTACCCAGTCTCTACTGAGCACCCGCATACCATCTCCGATGTCAAACACCAATGGATATGGGATCATCCATCGCCCATCGCATGGGTCGAGAAGATATACGCTAGTCTACTCTGGAATATCGATGCCCCGTCTCGATATTCCCTCGACTAGGAACATTTCAAGAATGTACTCATGGACTATCCAGGCCCCGCTAGTATGATCTGCATCATAGTCCTGGAAGTCGAGTACACATCCTAAGGGCTTTATCAACATGTAACAGAGAGACGGAAAGTATACACGTTAAGACAAAGAGCAACCAGATACCGTACTATCATGTCGAGCAAGAAAGTCCTACCTATATATGTCCCAGCATCCACCACAATATACATCCAATGTACAGTAATGGCCTCTAGGGCATACATATAACTAACAGCGAGGGACACACGTTGATTTATATCCTCATACTTCCATGCATATGCTTTATAATATTTACATGCATGATGTTTTGTGTCATTGGTTGACACATGGACGAGATCTACATGCATACAGACATTGATTACATAGTTGGATGATATCCACATATTTATACTTCATGATATAGTTGACACTGATTTCATGATGATTACATTGATGATACCTCATATATATGATATGCTGCTACCTGAGGCACGAACACGAGCACTTGGTATTACACTTATGTATAGATGTTTACCCTTGCCACCTTATCATGCTTCAGACTTATTCATATTGAGGATATATTATTACGGATCGTTTGACCTAGGATTGAGTCATACATACAATTTCTGCTCTGTGATGTTTTCTAATCACGAGTTGGCAACTCACCCCCGTTGTGCCACAGTTCTTGCATGTTTTGCCGTACAGGTTTAATTGCGGCTTTCTATCACACTGCTTCCTTTCTGGGTGATTGCTTTGGTAGGTGGGTTCTATTGCATCGTGACCACCCTTGTATTTATTTTAATCAGTTGTATCTAGTAATTCCTTCAACCTGACTTGTATATTTATTTCAGACTTAGAAACCAGTTGTGTATTATTTCGACCTTAGAGTCGCGCGTTGTAGTATTATGGTTTTCTTGATGATTTTGAGTTTCCTTTTGGGTTTTGATCCTCGCCCTTCGGCGTTGTATATTATATTGCTTGTATGGTTGTGACCGTCGATTGACGAAGAGTTAGCTCCCGCTTGGGGTTGCCTTTTATCATTGATGTATATATTATTCATGTTGTACCCCGTTCGGGGCCAGTATTTACAAAGGAAACTCTGCCGAAATTTTCAGAAAAGACTTGGGGTTTTTTAAATGCATATTCGGCTTATGTTATTTAAAAACACATGTTTTAAACTAGTTTTCTTACTTCTTCCTTAAAATGGTTTTAGATTTCTGGGCTTTTGGCTTACTTGAATTAGATGAGATCCTATAGACTTCATATGATTCAAGGGCCAGTCACGTGCTATTTCGGGTCGGGACAAAGTTGGTATCAGAGCGCTAGGTTAACCTTGGTTCGAGTCTAAGTTTGACTATGCGGAGCCTAGAGCGTTTGTATATATTTGGAACTTAGGCTTGACCTTACGGAACTTAGACTTAGTCGAGGGGGTATTAGACCCGAACTTTCGTCGCATAGGTTGACCTTGGTTGATGGAGTAGGTGACTTAACGAGAGTGACATACTGTGTGTATGTTCCGCGGCATACTTACGATACGCCACTCCGCTTAAGGAGCCTTAGGATGTACATTTCCTTGCACAGTATTATATTCATTCTTATGATCTATCCTCATCGATATTGGTTATGATTTTGTTGCCACGATTACACGGGCAGAGAGAGCTACGGCTAGAGTTGCTGTCAACACGAGCTCGTCACGGACGGGGACTGACCAGGGTGTGATTCCAGGGACATACGATTGCATAGAGGCGTCGTTTTATTGTGTTTTCGCTCCATGAGCGTTCGACGGATCGTTTTATGAGATTTTTCGGACGTGCAGATCAGCACCAGAGGATTGAGCCACTGATAGAGGCAAGCCAGAATGTGATGACCCTTGATGTATCGCTTATTCGTGATGATTGAGGCACTGTTCAGCGTGCAGACGAATGAGCCAGTTGTTGCTGCGAACGAAGAGATATTGCCCCAGATGTTGGAGCTATTGCAGTACGAGTTGTACTTAGAGATATAATAGAAGGTCGCTAGTCACCCGAGGATGAATGACTAGGACATGAGGTTCGTTCGCTTACTCCAATGCGAGGTCATCAGATAGATTGATTCCAGCTAGAGACGACTTCACGCAGGTACGTTGAGAGTCAATGGAGACGATCAAATGTCAGGAGCCCATTTTCCAAGTTTAAAGTATTCAGAGACAAATGCAAGTAATGCTATGGACCCTCTAGAAGAATGAAACCCTAACTCGACGTAATGACCATGGAATGCCTTTGAACCTTAGGGTTTGTGGCAGTTTAGCGGTGCCATTGGTGAGACTTGGGTTTGCCCATCTACGGTTGGTCCACAGGTGCTGTGGCATGTACTGGAGTACTATTAAACTGTACCCAAGATGTTTAGCTCTTAGGGGAATTATGGAACCTTGACGAATCGATCAAAGGTTTCGACATCTTTTGGATATCATGTGATGGGATGCATTGCTTGGGAGACTCCAGATACGAGTATAGCCGTTGGAACACAGTCCATGCAGCCACGATGAGACGAGTCCGAAGCAGTCGACAACAGACAAAAGTGGAGTAAGAGGTTCGTACGAGATCTTGATGAGATGACGTTCCACTTCACCGACATCAGAGATGCGATACACGTGCAGAGGCGTTAATTATTGATATATCTTCCAGAAGGTGTCGCGATGAGAATGCAGCCATTCCGGAACAAGAAACATATATAGTAAAGGGTGGTAACTTTCGGGCAATTCGGCAGAAACGAGATTTGAGAGAGACCTCGACAAGACCTTTCTGGAATACTATACGAGAAGACTTGGACCCAGGAGCGGTCATATTGCGCACACCCAGCAGGCAAGAGTTCGGCAACGTCGACGGGATAGTTGGCCAGAGATCTGTAGAGGATGTGCTAGAGCGGGACTGTTTCCGTCGTCATTCCATATTGGGCCGTTGAGCCGAGGAGCTATATATCTAGCAATGCACAGTGAGAGACAAGAGCCTAAAAGCCTCAGGGCACCAGACGACAGACCATGAACAGGAGGTAAGTAGATATCTTGCTCTGCTAGCATTGGATGCACCGACTCCTTCTCGACTTTGAAGGAGGAAATATCGACGACAGTATTTATGATTTGTGATTTGGTGATTCGATTATCACGTATCCGTCACCTTGGATTTCGGTATTTTGGTCGGTCTATTCGCATGATTTAGTCTTGATGATAGAGTTTCATGATATTTGTTTTCGTGCACCATGGTTGCACCAACTGGGTATTTATATTTTGTGCATAGTTATTTCACTTGAGATATGCTTTATACACCATTATGTTGATTTATGATTTGTGCACAGTTATTGCACTTGATATCGTTTTCTGCCTTGGCTGCATATGTTTACGACTTCATGGACTTTATACAGTTGGGTTGATTTTGTGCATATGATACGCACACGATTTGGTATTTGCACTCGGTATAGTTCATATATGCTTGCAGTGTATTGATATGTATTTGTGCACCACAGTTGCACCTGACTTCGGTTTGATGTTATTCGATATGTTGATTTTGATTTCATGCCTATGTTATGCCTGTGATTCAACTTATGCTTCCGGCATAGTTTTCATGCACTTTTAGTGTTTTTATTTGATTTGTGCACGCTGATGCACATGGTTGTGAGATTTGTAGGGATAGCTTAGCACCTTAGCAAGGTTTTGGCAAGCATCAAACATGCTATATTAAAATTTTGGGGTGCTAAATAAACCCTAACCAAGATCTTAACTAGAGACTTAGGGTTAAACAAGATATGTAAACACTTTACATCTAAGTGAACAAGGAATACAACCTTTATAGACCGGTTCTTCACTTCAAAAGCTCCGTGTTGAGGTCCCTTCGCTGCGATCATCAAGTACCCGGACTCTATAGAGGCCCCATGAAGAGAAAGATGCAAGCTTGCTTCCAATCTTCAACTACTAAGATGATCTACCTTGAAGAATCTCAAACCCAAGCTCTTGCTTCACTAATCAAGTATTAGTAAAGCAAACACCCTAATCTAAGTGGAAAGAATAGATGAGGATGATGAAGTAGGAATTTAGCTCTCTTTTGTTTTCAATTTCTCACTCATTATCATCACTTGTCAAAAACCTAGTGAAGTTTTTTTTATCAAAGAAGAAAGAAGAAGAAGATGAAGCAAATCCTTTTGTGATGAATAATGAATCATTGTTATGGTTACAAATCAACCATGAGTTAAGCATGAAGGCTTGATCCTGGTAGAGAATAAACTAGGGTAAAGGGTTTGGGTTGGGTTAAGAAAATATCTACTCAAAAATATCAAGCTAGATGACAAAAAGGCAAAGTTTCATGAAGCTTGATGAAAGCTTCATCCAAGCTTAACCCAAATCCAAACCCTAACCATGTTTAAACTCTACAAAGTATGTTGCATTTGTAACCCTAACATGTTACAATATTATATATCACAAATGCAATATTTATTGTAACAAAATAAAATAATGCATTTAACATATATGACATATATATCAATGTATTATCCAAGTGAGAAAAAGAATCTTTAAGTGAGCTTATATTAGTTAATGCAATATAATATATAAAATATATAATTATACATCAAATTATCGAATCAACACTTGATCCGATAATTCGGCTATTTCACAAATAACAGACGAATATAATCTGTATCAGTTCATCGAATCAACACTTGATCCGATGACCCGGCTGTAAGTGCACGGCGGCGCCCCGGCCGTCAATCCGACGGCCAAAGGCGGAAGCGGTGATAAACTTAAATTTTCTTGAACTGGCAAACCGCCGCGCACTAATACCCGGATCGAACCACTAACTAGTCCTAGCTATCAACAAGAAAGGGAAGAGAGATATACCGACAGATTCGAGTCCTCCGGTCTTCTCGTCGTCGTCCCGATCTCCTGCGGAATGTGCCGTCTCCTCCTCGTCGCCGGAAGTGCACCACATCGCCTACTTCTTTTACGGGCTCCCACCTCAATGCCGAGGCAACTCGGGCACGAAGCCGGCTACTCGACGTGCCCAAGATTCGCTGTAGAATATGTAGTCCTCAAGTCTCACTTTGGGGTTGTAGGAATTGCCTTTTGGTGGAGGAAATGATATGAGCTTGTGGAGATGAAACATGTGGGATTTTACAAAGCTAGAATGATAAAAATCCCACCCCAAGAATTTTGGACAGCCCCCTCCCCTTAGTGGCCGGCCATGTCTTGGTGGTCAAGAGAAATGAGAGAGTGGAGAGAGTGTATCAAAAATGGGAGCCATTCTCATATCAAGCAAGAGAGAGAGAGAGAGAAATGGTTATCATGAAAAGCAATGATCACCAAAACAAACCCACACTCAACCAACAATCATCAACAACCATGATTGTTAACAAAGTCAAGCCATCATGATAAAGCTAGAAGTCAAGGTCAAGGAAAAGCTATCATGATACAACAAAATGTAAAGACCCCCCTCCACAAATGCCTATTTGCAACAATGCAAATAAGCCCTCCTCCACCAATCTTCGGCCAATGAACGGAACAATGGAAATCGGCAAAAACGGAAAGCAAACCGGCAACTCCAGAAAACTGGTCCCGTAATAAATTACAGGAAAACCCCGATACTGTGCATACACACCCGCATTTGTATTCTGACAGAAATACAAATGCAATGAGACAAAATCTACACTGTACTATACTAGGATCCGGCTTAAACCAAAGCCGGCTAGTAATATCCGTTCGATCCTGATCCGTGCAATACCGCACGTATCTGATCGAACCTTGCCATATAACCATACGGCCTATAGTACAAACTGTCCGATCCTGATCCGTGCAATACCGCACGTATCTGATCGGACCTTGCCATATCTCCATACGGCCTCTACAACTTTTCGCCCGAAAGCTGAGTAACTAAATGTGGGGGACTCTAAAGACTCATCAACACCTTGGTTGTGGATTTAACCACTAGCACGTTAGAGGTATAAGCCAATACATAACGGGCCACCAGGTATTGACCAAAAGGGACGTCTGTGAGCGAACTCAGCCTGACAACCCTACTGAGCCTGTCAGTGACAATATCCGTACAGTCCGGTTCGTTCGTCTATGAGCATCGCATGGCGGGCCTTGGGGGTTGGTAAAAGTCAGACCCCCAAAAGCGGTACAAGTCGTGTCGGAGTGTAGCCCAGAACACCCTGAGATACTACTGGAATACCTACCAGTAAATCTCCTTGCCTCGGCCGAGGGCTTCGTGTAATGGCTCTCCTAGACACAGCACGACCTCACCCCCAATACCGGGAGAGACGAACCCCTGAAGATACGCTCACTGCCTCCATGTGGCTCGGGACTGTACCCAACTAAAACCTGTTTGCACGACTCCTTTGAGCCGTGGTAGGGTAGTAATCAAAGTACAGTGGGAACTCACATGAGACAAATGACGATCCCCAGGTCAATGAACTAACCTGTACACATGTCACCAGGGAACTGCCATCTGACGTCTGGTATATGACCAACTAGCATGTTCCCGGCGAGTCCTGTCCGGTGTACTCATAACCCAATGAGCACCTGTATACATCTTAGGTGATCTAACTGACACCAGTGGCTTGTGAGACCGGCCACCGCCCCTCGTCGGGGTCTCGACTGTATACACTAGTCTACTCTGGAGTATCGATGCCCTGTCTCAAAACTCACACGACTAGGGACCATTTAAGGATATGCTTATAGACCCCAGCTCCCACTTATATGATCGCCCTCATACTGCTGGTGGTCAAGCAAGAATCCTAGGGGCTCTATCAACGTGTAATAGCAACTTGTCAGGTCACCTAAAACAGTACACGATGATAAAGGTAAACCAGATATCATACTATCATCTCGAGTAAGATTGTCCTACCGGGATAGGTCCTCCATCAATCATTGCAATCACGTACCTGTGACCTTAATAATTGACTCTGAGGGCACTATCTCCAACAATCTCCCACTTGCACTCAAGGCTAATTATTGCGATGTCGCATACTCACAGCCCGTGTGATACCGAACACCCAACTCCTCTACTAGTCAGTCTCACAAAGCTCGTTTGCGTAACTATTGCGTTCGAGGAATAGCCTCAGTGAGTGGATCCGCTTAGTTGTTTCTTTCTATGTCTCTCTATATCTCATGTTCGCGGAGAAAACCATCTCCCGAAATGAGCAATAGTTGTCTTAGAATGTGTCTGGATGTCTGATGGGACATAGCTCATAAAATAACTCCAAATCCAAACTTCTTAGACTGTATCGTCAACTGAACTTAATCAGTATCCTGCGCCATGCCTCCCTCAGTATTGCCTTGGACCACCTGTCCAAAATACTGCCCCTCATCAGAAGGAAAACTATAACTCTGACAACCTCCTTGTCGTCCATGTCACCTTGGAAGCCTGGAATGATAACTGTCTCCCGAATGAGGCTGTCGTTATCATATCCCTAGAACATCCACTTATGTTCTAAAACTGCTTCCGACTGTTTCTCCAGGATTGGATTAATGTCAACTTATTGCATCTAGTGCAAGAACAACATTTGGTGTGGTACTTGACATCTCATGATTGACTCAATTGCCTGAGCAAGTGATCTGCCAATCATGCACGTCCCTCCCCCTTTTAGTCTGTAAGACACCTTTGGAGAGGGTGACTCCATCACCTGCAGGTACACTACCGTGCCAGGAGTCGTCCATTCTAAATACTCTTAGAATGCTGTCAAAGTACCCTGATTGGGAAACCACCCAAATCTAGATCTAAAGCCATAGATCTAGTAACTAATATGTCTGATACAAAATCCATTTCCTTTGTGGAGAAACCACTGTGTGACGACCAAAGTATAACCGATTGTAGTATAGGAGTTTCTTTTCCTACTCTGTGTATGTCATCCAAATACCAGGATATCACACCCTACTACCTTCTCAACAGATCCATCCCCTATTCTGATGAAGTCAAACCCATGACTGTCACGTCAGAAATAGATGATCTATCTCCGCAATATCTGCTTTAGTCTATAAATAGACACAAGCCACCTGTCCACCAATGCTTCCGCTGCTCCCACTGACTACGACAACTCTCTGGCAGAGTCATATACACGTACACTTCTGAAGCGAGTTCAGAACGACGCTATACTCATCCTCCTGCCGGGTCTCACAGTCTGGAACAACAGCAATGGCAAGTGTGGGTAAACAAGAACTCCCCTGTTGTAAGTCCACGTTGCGACCCCCGGTTCTTACGGGGAGGCGGAAATGGTATAAAAATCAAATTTTTAGCGCAAGGGGCAACATGGACTAAACCAAGTCGGGATCTTTAACTAAACTAAAACTAGCATACTTGCTAAAGAGATTTAGCTACTCGGATGAAGATGGTTATACCTAAACTTGAACTCCTCCTTCTTCAAACTTTTGTAGAGGTTGATGGTTCTCTTCTTGTCGCCTTCTTCCGTCGAAGATGGATCCACCTCGAGGGTTCGACCTTTGGGCTCTTTCTCGAACTTGGAGTGAACTAGAATCTCCGGCTTGCTAAACCCTTGATCCTAGAGTGAGTAGAGAGTGTCTAAGGGGTGATTTTCTTTTTAAAGAGAAGGATTCTCAACACATGAGAAGGGTTCTCTTTTGCTAGAGGAAGAAGAAGATGAAGTGAGGAGAGAGAGTTGTTATGATAAAAATGAGCTCTTTTTCTTTTGCAACCATAACATAAAGCAAAAGAATTATCAAATAATAATAATAATGAAAAATGAAAAGGTTGATGGAAAGTTTAAGAATGACCATTATCATTTCAAACATTAAATGAATTTGCTAGAATCAAAGAGCATCTTTCTTTTGTAATGATGATGGTCAAAACTTCAACCATGGTCAACAAGTCAACCATGGTCAACAAGTCAACATAAAAACCAACCATGACACAATTTCATTTTATTATATATTATTAATTGATATAACATAAATCCATTAGGGTTTGGAAAAAGACGACTGTCAACTGTGCATACGCACCCGTTCCGAAACCCTAATGAAAGCCCTCTTCCTCTTCCTCAAATAACCGTGCATACACATCTGCATCCTTGTTCCGAGGAACATGAATACTGAGAGATAAAAGCAACCCCAAAACATACACCAGCATCTGACTCAAACCAGAGCCAGCCAGTAATATCCGTCCGGACTCCAAACGTGCACAAGTGCGCGGATGAGAACGAACCCTGTCGCAAAACCATGCGACCTCTACTCTGTTTTGCCCAGAGGCGAATACCCTCTATGTGGGACTCTAAAGACTCGGCACTACGCTGGCAGTTGGTTTAACCACAGACCGCAAGCGGCACTAGCTGTGCGTAACGGTCCCCAGATAGATGCCGACAAGAAGGCTGACGAGGTGAAACCCCATCTGAACTCCTACTGAGTCTGAATGTGACATTCTCCGTACAGTCCGGTCTGTTCGTCTGATACATCGCATGTCGGGCCTAGGGGGCGGTAAAACGTCAGTCCCCCAATAGCGGTACAAGTCGTGTCGGAGTGAAGCCCAAAACACCCTGAGATAACACTGGAAGCCTACTAGTATATCTCGCTTGCCCTGGCCAGGGACTACTCGTGTAATGGCTCTCCTAGACACAGCGCGATGTCAACCCCCAATACCGGGAGAGACGAATCCTGTCTAACCGTCACTGCCTCCAAGTGCTTCGGGACTGCACCCAACCACCACCTGTTTGCACGACTCCTTTGAGCCGTGGTAGGGTAGTGATCAAAGTGCAGTGGGAACACACTCGAGGCGAAGTGCCAGTGTCAAGTCAGCGGACTAAGCTGTACTCATGTCACCTGGGAACTGATAACTGACGATAGGTATAATACCAACCTGTCAGTTCCCGACGAGTCCTGTCCAGTGTACTCGTAACCCAACGAGCACCCGTATACTATCTCCAGTACGGCGTACTGATGGCTGTGGGACAGACCATCTCCCACACTGGGATGAGAAGAGCATACGCTAGTCTACTCCGGAGTATCGATGCCCTGTCTCGATAGTCCTGCGACTAGGGACCTGTATAAGGATGTGCTTATAGATTACCCAGCCCCCACTAGTGTGACTGCCATCACAACGCTGGTAATCAAGCAAAGATCCTAAGGGCTCCACTAATGCGTATAAGTGATATACTAAAATAAACACAAGTACACATTGAAGTAGAGACAAACCAAGTAGCATACTACTATATTGAGCAAGATTGTTTATACAAGGTGAATATCCCAAGCTTCCATTAAGTAATATACAAACTAGTATGATACAGTAATGGCCTCTAGGGCATATACACTAATAATCTCCCACTTGCACTAAGGCCATGTACTGGCGTATCGAAGACCTATCATCTCGATCAGCCGCTCGAACTGAGTCTGGGGTAGGGCCTTGGTGAATGGATCTGCAGTGTTCTCTTCTGAAGCAACCCTCCGAACCTCGATCTCCTTGCGATCCACGATCTCCCTGATCAGGTGATACCGCCTCAAGATATGCCTGGATCTCTGATGGGACCTGGGTTCCTTTGCTAAAGCTATAGCCCCGTTGTTGTCGCAATACAGAGGTATTGGGTCAACAATGGACGGAACCACCTGAAGTTCTTTCAAGAACTTCCTTATCCAGACAGCTTCTTTTGCGGCATCAGATGCAGCGATGTATTCCGCTTCCATCGTCGAGTCTGCAACGGTTTCCTGTTTGGAACTCTTCCAACACACAGCCCCTCCATTGAGGGTAAAGACAAAACCCGACATGGACTTGGAATCATCCTTGTCACTCTGGAAGCTGGAGTCAGCAAAGGCCTCGATCTGGAGGTCTTTTCCGCCATACACCAAGAACATCTCCTTAGTCCTTCTCAGGTACTTGAGAATGTTCTTTACCGCTATCCAGTGTTTCTCCCCAGGGTTTGACTGATACCGGCTTACCACACTCAGTGCATAAGCTACATCCGGTCTGGTACACAACATCGCATACATTATAGAGCCTACCGCAGAAGCGTAGGGTATAATAGACATGCGATCCCTCTCCAAATCAGTCTTGGGAGACATCTCTTTAGAGAGCGTGATCCCGTGACAAGCCGGTAGGTTACCGCGCTTGGAATCTTCCATACTGAATCTTTTCACTATGGTGTCGATGTACCTGGACTGAGAAAGTCCTAATATCCTCTTGGATCTATCACGATGGATCCGGATCCCCAGGATGTAAGAGGCATCACCCAGGTCTTTCATGGAGAACCTGTGTGACAAGAACCCTTTGACAGATTGTAGCATAGGAATGTCATTTCCTATTAAGAGAATGTCATCCACGTATAAAACAAGGAATACTACAGTTCTCGCTATAAATCTACTATAGATGCATGGTTCATCTGGATTTTTGATAAAGTCAAATTCCTTGACCGTCTCATCAAAACAGATGTTCCAACTCCGCGATGCCTGCTTTAGTCCATAGATGGACTTAAGCAACTTGCACACCCTTCCGCTGCTCTCACTCTGATTGAAACCCTCTGGCTGATCCATATAGACACACTCCTCTAAATTTCCATTTAGAAAAGCGGTTTTTACGTCCATCTGCCAAATCTCATAATCGTGGAAGGCAGCAATGGCAAGAAGGATTCGAATGGATTTCAGCATAGCCACTGGAGAAAAGGTTTCGTCATAGTCCAAGCCAGGTCTTTGACGGAAACCCTTTGCTACAAGTCTAGCTTTATAGGTCTCAACCTGTCCATCTACACCAATCTTCCTTTTGAAGATCCACTTGCATCCTACTGGTTTTACCCCGTCTGGAGCAATATCCAACGTCCATACTTTGTTAGTGTACATGGACTCCATTTCGGTCCGCATTGCATCCAGCCATTTTACCGAGTCAACGCTCTGAACGGCCTGTTGGAAGCTAGTAGGCTCATCATAATCTATGATGCAATCCTCTCTATCCCCGTCTATGAGAAAACCGTAGTATCTCTCGGGCGGATGAGACTGCCTACTACTCCTGCGGAGCGGCGTAGGAATGTCATGTTCTTTTGAACCCTCTGGTTCCACTAAGCTTTCAGTAATAGTCTGAGGTTCTGGAATTTCATCCAGTTCTACTGCGCTCCCACTTATCTGATTTTACCAAAAACTCAGTTTCCAAGAAGTGGGCATGACGAGAAACAAGGACTTTTTGCTCCTCTGCGTAATAGAATAGATACCCCTTGGAGTTCTTTGGGTATCCCACAAACTTGCACTGTACTGAGCGTGCCTCGAGCTTGTCCGCATGCTGCTTTTTTACAAAAGCCGGACATCCCCATGTCTTAAAGGATTTAAGACAGGGTTTCTTCCCACTCCATATCTGATATGGTGTGGTAGGCACAGTCTTAGTAGGAACTTGGTTCAAGATATGTGCAGCTGTTTCTAGCGCATATCCCCAGAAAGATCGCGGTAACTCAGCCTTACTCATCATGGAACGAACCATATCCAATAGGGTTCGATTCCTTCTTTCCGATACACCGTTATGTTGCGGAGTGTATGGAGGAGTACGCTGAGAGAGAATTCCATTCTCTTTTAAATAATCCAGGAACTCGGCACTCAAGTATTCACCACCTCGATCCGATCTTAGAATCTTAATACTTTTGCCGGTTTGTTTTTCAACTTCATTCTTGTAATCCCGAAATTTCTCAAAGGCCTCGGATTTGTGCTTCATTAAGAAGACATGTCCATACCTAGAGAAATCGTCTGTGAAAGTAATGAAGTATGAATAACCGCTTCGCGCATGTGTAGACATTGGACCACACACGTCACTGTGTATGATTCCCAAGAGCTCGCTCGCTCTTTCTCCGTGTCCAGTGAACGGAGTCTTTGTCATCTTTCCCATGAGACAAGATTCACAAGTGGCATAAGATTGATACTCGAACGGATCCAAGTATCCTTCTTTATGTAACTTAGTTAACCGTGTCTCATTGATGTGACCCAGTCTACAATGCCATAAGAAAGCCTGATTGATATCTGGAGACTTTCTTTTGTGTGTATTCTGGACATTGAAAATCTGTGGTTGGTTTAATACGTATATACCATTGCTCAATGTACCTGACCCAATCAGAACTTGATTAAGGTGAATGTTTACAACATTACTTACAAACGAAAATTCATAACCTTCTTTAGAAAACAAAGATACAGAAATGATATTACAAGTTGCGTTGGGTACAAAAAAGCAATTACGCAAAACCAAAACATGCCCATCTGACATTCCTAGGTGATAGTCCCCCACGGCTTTAGCATCCATGCTAGCTCCGTTCGCAACTCTGAGGGTCATGTCACCTTCCTTCAAAAACCTACGGTTTCTCAACGCCTGCAAAGAATTACAGATATGAGATCCTGATCCGGTATCCAATACCCAGGAAGTAGAGTTTATAGAAAGACAGTTTTCAATAACATACACACCTGAAGCTGAAGCCGCAACCTGCTTCAGTTTCTGTGTCCTGGCCTTCCAAGCCCTGCAATCTTTCTTCCAGTGTCCACTCTTATGACAATAGAAGCACTCTTCCTTTCCAACAAGCTTCCCCGCAATCTTTGTTGCCTTTTCCTTTCCCTTCGCACCCACTTTACTAACACCGCCTCTTGGTTTGGTGGGGGCTTTCTTCCTCTTTCCCTTGGCTTTCGCCTTGGACCTAGAGGAAGAAGATCCTCCTACAAACAAAGCGGGTGTTTCCCTACCCTTCTGTAGGGTGCCCTCTGCGCTCCTCAGCAGGTTGAGGAGTTCTGAAAGTTCAACTTCCTTTTCTTGCAAGTTGAAATTCAGTATGAACTGGGCGTAAGTGGATGGAAGGGACTGGAGAATTAAATCTGTATAGAGTTCACTGTCCAACGTGGTCCCAAGTTCTGCGAGCTCCTCAGTGTAACCAATCATCTTAAGCACGTGGTCCGCTACCGATGATCCGACGGCCAACTTAGTCGAAAATAACTTCTTCGACACTTCGTATCTTGCGATACGAGACTGCTCTCCATACAGTTCTTTTGTATGGAGAAATATGGACTCGAGGTCCATATTCTCATGCCTCCTCTGATGTTCGTTATCCATAGAGGCAAGCACGAGGCACCTGGCCTTCGCGCAATCAATCTCCCAAGTCTTACGGATTTCCTTATCCGCGACGCTGGAGGTGGGACCTGGGACGGGGGGAGCTTTGGTGGTAAGAAGATACCCCAGCTTGTCGTAAGCGATTGCCAATTTGACATTCCTGAGCCAATCTTTGTAGTTTGGCCCTGTCAGTATGTTTTTATCTAGAAGTAACTTAAGTCCAGTCATTTCGATTTGGTCGCTGCAGGGGGAGAGAAGAAACACTTAGCACGATGCTCTTGCAAGTTTAGAATGGTTTTTAATTTGTCTAAACAGGATGGCTCCCACTGTCTCTCGAATCCCTCCTCAAACCACAAAGGAAGAATTAGCCGGGATCAATCCCACCGTACAATACTTGCTTAACCGTTCAACCAGGCCAGTGTCGGTACTTCGAGGGAGGTTTTCCAACGCTTTCACGAAGTTCCTTAATTAAAGAACCTCTTTTCCCTGGGGCCGTAGCCCCGCTAACACCTTTCTAGGCACCTACTAGGTTTATAGCATTGATTGTTTAGTGAGAAATTTCCCGAGGAGTAGCTTATACTCACAGTAGGATCGGGATCCAAATATCATCGTGTGATGAAACTGAAGGAATCCTACCAGAATCATCACACTCCAGATGGTATGCAAATCTAGCAAGTTTCAGTGCTTATGAAACTCCCGATGTGGATTTTTGCCCCATGCTCTTATGACCTTGACTAAGGCCAACAAATCATAAGTCACATGTCAAGTTCTTCCCGTCGTTATCCAGGTTAATTTGAACCCACCCGTATATACCCTTGACTATGGCCAACAAGGCAATACGACTGTCCCAAACCAACGCATTCTATCTATGCAACATATGAATACCTACCAGCTACCAAACACCGTGCCTTGACTAAGGCCAACAAACACAGCTTGAATACTGTTAAATATTCATATGAAACGACGGAGGGCTACGGATGGTTTTGGCGAAACCGTGAACGTAGTGAACTTGATATAATCGATGGAACGAGATAGCTTTTAGAAGGAGTGGCTCAAGCTCCGCATTTAAAAGTTAGTTTTGAAAAGAACCGAGTGGTTTTTTCGAAAGTGTTCCAACGACATTAACTTGGTTCATTATCTTGCATTAGTTCTTTTAATGCGTGATATTCTTGCATTAGTTCTTTTAATGCGTCCCATCATTTAATCCCTACCATTGCAGAAAACAACCAAAATATGACGTACGCTTATGCCATTCGCATTCGCCACGGGGTCCCGTCATCACTCGTTAGGTTACTTAACTAACGACAGAGCGGGGGCTGGGCTAGCGCGGCTGTAAAACATAAGCAACGCCTAAATAGAAAGCAATGATAGACATTACAGATCACAGATGAATACATTGGATATACTAGCAATCCGCAATCCTTTCGAGCCTGCAACGAAAAGCGGATTACACGGTCGCGGTGAATAGCCAAATACCCCACCCAAGACCCCTACGGGTGCGGCAAACTACCCGCCAAGAATTTGGCAGTTTGTGCACCCTTCCATGGGTCTATCCTAGGAGCAAAAACAGTAAAAAGAATTATACAATGACGGCTACAACCCCGACCCGGTTGTGCGGCCAAACAAATAATATTATTACATCAATTTACATTTACAATGAATGAAAGAAAAAACAAAAGCTCATCTCACATCCACCCCGGCTATTCACCCGCGACAGTCCAACACATTCATATACACAATCCAATATCAAACACAGATCATGTATAACCCCGACCAATCGACTTATAGCGATTAGCCGACGTTCAATACATGCAAACATCACAGATATAACCATCATAGTCAAAGTGCAGTGAAGTTCGGAAAAAATACGGAATTATAGGACCCCAAAAGTAAATTTCTGTTCTGGAAAATCTGGGCACATATAATATATCTTAAAAATCCCAAAACCAATACAGAGACACACTGCACGAAAAACGATGACGAGAGGACAACAAACGGCGGCGGTTCCGCGGCAAATGCCTACCTCATACCGCGGAACCGCGGCGGTTTGAATGAATCAAGGTATCGTTTTTCTTGGGTGTTCACACAAAACCCTGAGCCGAATTTAGGTGTATAACAAATCTCGTTTTGAGCAGAAAAAATTTTAACAGAAACTAGGGTTTTGTAAAAGTTTGGTTTTTGGATTTTTCCGGTTACGAACTTCGTTACACTTCACTACCAAGCTAGTTTAAGTTTAGTTAGGCTCTGATACCACTATAAGTCCACGTTGCGACCCCCGGTTCTTACGGGGAGGCGGAAACGGTATAAAAATCAAATTTTTAGCGCAAGGGGCAACATGGACTAAACCAAGTCGGGATCTTTAACTAAACTAAAACTAGCATACTTGCTAAAGAGATTTAGCTACTCGGATGAAGATGGTTATACCTAAACTTGAACTCCTCCTTCTTCAAACTTTTGTAGAGGTTGATGGTTCTCTTCTTGTCGCCTTCTTCCGTCGAAGATGGATCCACCTCGAGGGTTCGACCTTTGGGCTCTTTCTCGAACTTGGAGTGAACTAGAATCTCCGGCTTGCTAAACCCTTGATCCTAGAGTGAGTAGAGAGTGTCTAAGGGGTGCTTTTCTTTTTAAAGAGAAGGATTCTCAACACATGAGAAGGGTTCTCTTTTGCTAGAGGAAGAAGAAGATGAAGTGAGGAGAGAGAGTTGTTATGATAAAAATGAGCTCTTTTTCTTTTGCAACCATAACATAAAGCAAAAGAATTATCAAATAATAATAATAATGAAAAATGAAAAGATTGATGGAAAGTTTAAGAATGACCATTATCATTTCAAACATTAAATGAATTTGCTAGAATCAAAGAGCATCTTTCTTTTGTAATGATGATGGTCAAAACTTCAACCATGGTCAACAAGTCAACCATGGTCAACAAGTCAACATAAAAACCAACCATGACACAATTTCATTTTATTATATATTATTAATTGATATAACATAAATCCATTAGGGTTTGGAAAAAGACGACTGTCAACTGTGCATACGCACCCGTTCCGAAACCCTAATGAAAGCCCTCTTCCTCTTCCTCAAATAACCGTGCATACACACCTGCATCCTTGTTCCGAGGAACATGAATACTGAGAGATAAAAGCAACCCCAAAACATACACCAGCATCTGACTCAAACCAGAGCCAGCCAGTAATATCCGTCCGGACTCCAAACGTGCACAAGTGCGCGGATGAGAACGAACCCTGTCGCAAAACCATGCGACCTCTACTCTGTTTTGCCCAGAGGCGAATACCCTCTGTGTGGGACTCTAAAGACTCGGCACTACGCTGGCAGTGGGTTTAACCACAGACCGCAAGCGGCACTAGCTGTGCGTAAAGGTCCCCAGATAGATGCCGACAAGAAGGCTGACGAGGTGAAACCCCATCTGAACTCCTACTGAGTCTGAATGTGACATTCTCCGTACAGTCCGGTCTGTTCGTCTGATACATCGCATGTCGGGCCTAGGGGGCGGTAAAACGTCAGTCCCCCAATAGCGGTACAAGTCGTGTCGGAGTGAAGCCCAAAACACCCTGAGATAACACTGGAAGCCTACCAGTATATCTCGCTTGCCCTGGCCAGGGACTACTCGTGTAATGGCTCTCCTAGACACAGCGCGATGTGAACCCCCAATACCGGGAGAGACGAATCCTGTCTAACCGTCACTGCCTCCAAGTGCTTCGGGACTGCACCCAACCACCACCTGTTTGCACGACTCCTTTGAGCCATGGTAGGGTAGTGATCAAAGTGCAGTGGGAACACACTCGAGGCGAAGTGCCAGTGTCAAGTCAGCGGACTAAGCTGTACTCATGTCACCTGGGAACTGATAACTGACGATAGGTATAATACCAACCTGTCAGTTCCCGACGAGTCCTGTCCAGTGTACTCGTAACCCAACGAGCACCCGTATACTATCTCCAGTACGACGTACTGATGGCTGTGGGACAGACCATCTCCCACACTGGGATGAGAAGCGCATACGCTAGTCTACTCCGGAGTATCGATGCCCTGTCTTGATAGTCCTGCGACTAGGGACCTGTATAAGGATGTGCTTATAGATTACCCAGCCCCCACTAGTGTGACTGCCATCACAACGCTGCTAATCAAGCAAAGATCCTAAGGGCTCCACTAATGCGTATAAGTGATATACTAAAATAAACACAAGTACACATTAAAGTAGAGACAAACCAAGTAGCATACTACTATATTGAGCAAGATTGTTTATACAAGGTGAATATCTCAAGCTTCCATTAAGTAATATACAAACTAGTATGATACAGTAATGGCCTCTAGAGAATATACACTAACACCTGTCACCGTCCTTGAGACTACCGGAGTACCTCTCGGGTGCCTGAAGTTACCCACCTTATTTGCGGAGTGGCCAATGGAATGTCAATCCAGATTGAATCTTTAGGTTCCTTGTCAAATCTTCAGTAATCGTTCGTGGTTCTGGAATCACCTCCAGTTCTACCATACTCCCACTACAGTTTTCTGAAAAAATCCATTTTTAAAAAAACTGTGGTGAGTCTAGAACAATATTGCTATTGTTCATCCAGATGGTAGAAAGTCAACCCTCGTCATAGCCTGGGTCAACCCACAAACAGCCATTACAGAAACGTGCCTTGAGTTGTCCAGCGTCTGGTTTTAATCATAAACCGGACAACTCCCCGTACCTTAACATCGTTAAGATATGAACTGTTCTATATCCAATATAGAACCAGAGGCACTGATTTAATTGAACCAGATTCAAATCATGCAGCTGTCTCCAGTGCATGTCAACTAAATGGAGAGAGGCCGATCAGCGTTACTCAACTTAGGAATGCTTCCAATTATGAGTAACCTGAAAGAGAAGTAAGTTCTCTTAATCATTACTATCAACTGAATACCATATACAAGTATCTACATCTTCGATCACTTTGAAGAATCCCGATACTTGCGATATGTGGTTCTCTACTCTATTCAAATACCTATAACTTCTCAAAATTCGGACCCTGTGTTTCCACGAAACACCTGTCTAAAAACTAGAGAAGTCATAAGTAAACCGAATATAGTACGAGGACCAACCCCTCTGTCCTGATGGACCCTAGACAACATACAATACTCTGTATAAGTCCCTTGAGTCTGATAACTCATTCACTGTGTGTCGTAGGTTGAGAACTGTACTTATGGTTAAGAAGAATTACACCGCTGTTTAATGCTCCTTACCTAACCATCCACTGATATAGGTAAATGTCACAGACATAATTTCAAAAAGGTATATCTCACTCTATGAAAATAGACGTACAGATACATCAATTTGAAATTGGTGCATAACAGCGGATATTCAAAACCAAATATTTGCCAACCAGCAAACAGCCCAGGTGATTTCCGCAAATATCACCGATTACAACGAATCCCGATATAATGAGGATAATCACCCAATTCCCAATAACTTACTCCCACTCATCATCTGCAAAACCATACAGATGTGAGAATCGTACCTGGTAAATACATACCCTGGAGTAAGTATCTAATCGGGAAATCAGTTTTCCTTTAACATTACACAGTGAAACTGAAACATTGAAATGTTCCGATGGGGTAATCTGGTATTCCTAGTAATGCCTCTTCCAGATTCACGACTGTAACCGTATAGTTCTTTGCCATCTCTCCAAATCCCTTCATATGTCTTTAGTCTTTACCTTCTGCACACCCCTTTAGGCCAAATGGTTTTCTTCCTTCCCTACCGTTCGGCACCAGCCTATGGTTTGGAAGAAGACATCCAATAAGCATAAAGGGTGTACTGTCCTAATCCTAGGAACACTCGCAATGCGAGAGAAGGTGAAGATAAAAGACACCTGAATAAATCTTATTCCTATTTCTCCTGAACCAGAATCCATCCCCGAACTGGAACAAGTTCCTTTCGAGTTCGTATATAACCATACGATGGAGTATCCAATAAACTGTGGATCTTCATAGTGATACGGAGTGTCCTGGAGAAATACAAAGGTGATTTTATGATTGGCGAAGGAATACTTGGTTTGGTCGTGAATATCTGTTGCAATTTACTTTGCCCTCTTACTAATCCCTTGCTTTGTCTGAACTTAATACCTTCTGTACACCATCGTTAGGCTAATTGGTTTTCTTCATTCCCTACCGGTCGGCACCAGCTTAAGGTTTGGAAGAAGACTATCCAATTTGCGTAATAGGTGTGCTATCTCCTAAACCAAGGAGTACTCGCAACCTGAGAGAAGGTAAAAAGAAAAAGACAACTGAATAATCCTATCCGTTTTCTCCAGAACCTGAAACCATCCTCGAATAAATTCTTTCGAGTTTGTATCTAACCATACGATGGTTTTGTCCAATGGAAGTGGACGTTCGTAGTAATACGGGGTGTCCTGGAGAAAAGGGTAAAAGTAGGAGTGGCAATGAGGTTTGCAACTCTGACAATCCAAAAGCCAGTGTTAAGAAGGTTCGGTCAACTTGGTCACTGAGTCATAGTCTTAGGGTCGGGTCAATGGTCGCTGCCAGAGAGAGAGAGAAAAGAAACACTCAGCGTGCACTCTAACCTAGATCAGAATGGTTACTAATTTATCTAATCTGGAATCCTCCCACTGTACCTCAAATTCTCCTCCAAACCTGAAAGAAGAATTAGTCGGAGTCACCCGAGGAGTAAACTAACTCATCAGTGGGAATCGGGATCCAACTCTCATCGCATGACAACGTGACGGAATCCGCTCACGGTGTCACACTCCAGAAGGTATGCGCATATCTGGCAAGTTTCAGTTCTTTTGAAACTCCCGATGTGATTTCTGCCCCATGCTCTTATGACCTTGGCGAAGGTCAACAAATCATAAGTCACATGTCAAGTTCTACCCGTCATTATCCAGGTTAATTTGAATCCACCCGTACAAGCCCTTGACGAAGGCCAACAAGGCTATACGACTGTCCCAAACCAACGCATCTATCTATGCAGCAGAAAGGTAACAAGCAGCTACCATACACTATGCCTTGACGAAGGTCAACAAACACAGCATGAATACTACGTGCTACCCGTCTGAAACGACGGAGGGCTACGAATGGTTTCTGGCGAAAACCTTTAACGTAATGAACTTGATATCGTTGAAGGAACGGTTAGCTTTTAAAAATATAGTGACGAAAACCTTCGCTAAAGAGGTCACTCCCGGTGAAGGGATCTCGGCTCTTTCCCCGTAGAATGGGGTGCAGGATATTCTAACTGAATACCACGGTGCAAAGCAAAAGTAGTCGGCTATAGTGAAGTTAATGCCCTGACGCAAACTTCTGTCCAAGGGGTCACTCCCGGTGAAGGGATCTCGGCCCTTGCCTCGTCGACTGAGGAGCAGGATATTCCAACTGAATACCACGATGCTAAACAAAAGTGAACGTCCTAGCAATAACAGCTTTTTGAAAAGTGTTCCAACAACATCAGATTAGGTTTGTTTTAACTTGCATTGATCCGAATCAACGCAGTCCCATCAATTGATCACACCACAAAGAACGAAAATAATATGACGTACGTATATGCCATCCGCATTCGCCACTGGGTCCCGTCATTACCCGTTAGGTTAGCTAACTCACGACAGAGCGGGGACTGGACTAGCGCGGATGTAAAACATATACAACATCTACTAATATATATACCAATATATTATATTCGCTCAAGGCATGATAAAAATGCAACATCACAGAAATGTACAGGATCACAGAAACAATACAGATATCTGGGATCCCCGGGTTTCACAGAGCCGCTGAAACCCGACGTTCCCCTGGTCGTGTGGATAGCCTGTGCAATGAGAACCTAGACCCCTACGGGCGCGGCAAGTCACCCGCCAAAACCTGAAGCGAGGCAGCCCCCTTCAGCTCCGTGAATGGACCATCCAGCACTTCACGGAATCCGGTAACTTGGGCACCCCTCCTGGGTCAACCTGTACCCCCTACGAGTGCGGCGAATAGCCCGCCAATCCTAGAGTGAAGCCCCCTCCGTCCCAATGCCATGAGATGCGGGCTTGTTGCCCTCTAGAACCCGGCTATCCGTGCACCCCTCCGCGGGGCAATCCTAGTACAGAAAGTAAAATATACATACAACGGGTACATCGACCGCAACCAGGTCGTGCCCCAAAATAATAATACAAACAGGCAGTGACGGCAGTCCACATGTCGGACGCTCGCCCCGCAATATCAAATGTACATAATACAACCACAACTGTACTAGCATTGCATCCAGGCTATCCTCCACGACCGATCCGCAACATCACAGCAAAAACAGAACATCAACATGAAAGTCACGTTCGCAAATCCGTCTAACCGGGCTATAGCAGTTAGACCGGATTTACCGATCGAGTGACATTCACGGTCGCAGATATAATGTAAATAGTGTGAAATAATGTGTTTAAAATATCCGATCAATCAAATTTTAACAAGTGGGCCCCCAAGCATTACTGTAGCAGATCAGGAAATTATGGGCCCAAAATTAATATTCCAAAACCCATATGTTAAGCCCAGAAAGCTACTGAAGAAATTTGACACAGCAAGGACACTGTTCGGCGGCGGAACCGCGGCCAAAGGGGGGGTTTGCCACGGTTCCGCGCTCTGTTGGTCGAATTACTGTGTCGAATTTCTACAGTATGCTTATAACATCCAGTGCATCACTATTTTACAACCTGAAAAATTTTTGGAGACCAAAAAATTTCAACAGAAAACTGTCGTGAACAAAAATGTAGATTTTGGAATTTTGGTCGATCGGAAATGCAAAACACATTAAACCAAGCTAGACTAAGTTAATGGCGAGGCTCTGATACCACTGTAAGTGCACGGCGGCGCCCCGGCCGTCAATCCGACGGCCAAAGGCGGAAGCGGTGATAAACTTAAATTTTCTTGAACTGGCAAACCGCCGCGCACTAATAACCGGATCGAACCACTAACTAGTCCTAGCTATCAACAAGAAAGGGAAGAGAGATATACCGACAGATCCGAGTCCTCCGGTCTTCTCGTCGTCGTCCCGATCTCCTGCGGAATGTGCCGTCTCCTCCTCGTCGCCGGAAGTGCACCACATCGCCTACTTCTTTTACGGGCTCCCACCTCAATGCCGAGGCAACTCAGGCACGAAGCCGGCTACTCGACGTGCCCAAGATTCGCTGTAGAATATGTAGTCCTCAAGTCTCACTTTGGGGTTGTAGGAATTGCCTTTTGGTGGAGGAAATGATATGAGCTTGTGGAGATGAAACATGTGGGATTTTACAAAGCTAGAATGATAAAAATCCCACCCCAAGAATTTTGGACAGCCCCCTCCCCTTAGTGGCCGGCCATGTCTTGGTGGTCAAGAGAAATGAGAGAGTGGAGAGAGTGTATAAAAAATGGGAGCCATTCTCATATCAAGCAAGAGAGAGAGAGAGGAATGGTTATCATGAAAAGCAATGATCACCAAAACAAACCCACACTCAACCAACAATCATCAACAACCATGATTGTTAACAAAGTCAAGCCATCATGATAAAGCTAGAAGTCAAGGTCAAGGAAAAGCTATCATGATACAACAAAATGTAAAGACCCCCCTCCACAAATGCCTATTTGCAACAATGCAAATAAGCCCTCCTCCACCAATCTTCGGCCAATGAACGGAACAATAGAAATCGGCCGAAACGGAAAGCAAACTGGCAACTCCAGAAAACTGGTCCCGTAATAAATTACAGGAAAACCCCGATACTGTGCATACACACCCGCATTTGTATTCTGACCGAAATACAAATGCAATGAGACAAAATCTACACTGTACTATACTAGGATCCGGCTTAAACCAAAGCCGGCTAGTAATATCCGTTCGATCCTGATCCGTGCAATACCGCACGTATCTGATCGAACCCTGCCATATAACCATACGGCCTATAGTACAAACTGTCCGATCCTGATCCGTGCAATACCGCACGTATCTGATCGGACCTTGCCATATCTCCATACGGCCTCTACAACTTTTCGCCCGAAAGCTGAGTAACTAAATGTGGGGGACTCTAAAGACTCATCAACACCTTGGTTGTGGATTTAACCACTAGCACGTTAGAGGTATAAGCCAATACATAACGGGCCACCAGGTATTGACCAAAAGGGACGTCTGTGAGCGAACTCAGCCTGACAACCCTACTGAGCCTGTCAGTGACAATATCCGTACAGTCCGGTCCGTTCGTCTATGAGCATCGCATGGCGGGCCTAGGGGGTTGGTAAAAGTCAGACCCCTAAAAGCGGTACAAGTCGTGTCGGAGTGTAGCCCAGAACACCCTGAGATACTATTGGAATACCTACCAGTAAATCTCCTTGCCTCGGCCGAGGGCTTCGTGTAATGGCTCTCCTAGACACAGCACGACCTCACCCCCAATACCGGGAGAGACGAACCCCTGAAGATACGCTCACTGCCTCCATGTGGCTCGGGACTGTACCCAACTAAAACCTGTTTGCACGACTCCTTTGAGCCGTGGTTGGGTAGTAATCAAAGTACAGTGGGAACTCACACGAGACAAATGACGATCCCCAGGTCGATGAACTAACCTGTACACATGTCACCAGGGAACTGCCATCTGACGTCTGGTATATGACCAACTAGCATGTTCCCGGCGAGTCCTGTCCGGTGTACTCATAACCCAATGAGCACCTGTATACATCTTAGGTGATCTAACTGACACCAGTAGCTTGTGAGACCGGCCACCGCCCCTCGTCGGGGTCTCGACTGTATACACTAGTCTACTCTGGAGTATCGATGCCCTGTCTCGAAACTCACACGACTAGGGACCATTTAAGGATATGCATATAGACCCCAGCTCCCACTTATATGATCGCCCTCATACTGCTGGTGGTCAAGCAAGAATCCTAGGGGCTCTATCAACGTGTAATAGCAACTTGTCAGGTCACCTAAAACAGTACACGATGATAAAGGTAAACCAGATAGCATACTATCATCTCGAGTAAGATTGTCCTACCGGGATAGGTCCTCCATTAATCATTGCAATCACGTACCTGTGACCTTAATAATTGACTCTAAGGGCACTATCTCCAACACCGGCTATATCACATATACCCGGCCGTATCACATATCGCGAGAATCTAATATGGTATCGCATACATGTATTATTCTCGGTCCCGCACATATCACATATGTGCTCCTACTCCGTTTTTCCTTAGCCAGAAAACCTCTGTGTTGGACTCTAAAGAATCGTCAATACGCCGGCAGTAGGTGATGATCATATCACACCCACAAGTCGCAAGCGGTCAGCTAAAAGTAACAGCTACCCAGGTATTGAGTGATCAGAGGATCAACAAGCAAGCCTGTACATTCTCCTGCGAATCCAATCAGTAACACTCCCGTACAGTCCGGTCTCTTCGTCTGATATATCGCATATCCAGTCTAGGGGTGGTAAACGTCAGACCCCAGTAACCGATAAGTCGTGTCGATATAAGGTCTATAACAGTTCAAGAAACTACTGATAACACTTACCAGTAAATCTCAGCAACCCTGGCCAGGGATTTCCATTTATAGCCAATCGAACACAGCGCAACGACTCCCTATACCGGGAGAGACGAAACCCCTCCTATCACTCATTGCCTCCATGTGATTCAGGACTGTACCCAAAACCCACCGTTTTGAATGCCCTCTTAGACGTGGTAAGGTGGAAATCAAGGCACAGTGGGAATCACACAAGACTCTATGACGATCTCGGGTCTACAGACTAACCTGTACCAGTGTCACCAGAGAACTGCCATCTGACGTGAGGTATAATACCATCTAGGAGTTCTCGGCGAGTCCGTCCAGTGCACCCAGTCTCCACTGAGCACTCGTATACCTTCTCTGATGTCAAATACCAATGGATATGGGATCATCCATCGCCCATCATATGGGTCAAGAAGCGCATACGCTAGTCTACTCTGGAGTATCGATGCCCTGTCTCGGTACTCCCATGACTAGGAACATTTGAAGGGATGTACTTAATGACTTCTCTGTCCTACTAGTATGATCTGCATCATAATCCTGGTAGTCAAGTACTCATCCTAAGGGCTTTATCAACATGTACTTTTAGAGACAACCAGTGTACATGTTAAGATAAAGAGCAACCAGATAGCATACTATCATGTCGAGCAAGAAAGTCCTCCCTATATATGTCGAAGCATCTACTACAATATACATCGTATGTACAGTAATGGCCTCTAGGGCATACATATCACTAACAATCTCCCACTTGCACTAGGGCCATCTGTTGTGGTATCGCATACCCAACAATCAGCTGTGGTTGAAGTATCTCATACTCAACCATCCCATAAAAGTCTCCACTGGGAAATATGACTTTGTGAGTGGATCTGCGCTGTTGTCCTCTTTGTCTACTCTCCTAACATTGTTCTCCCTAGAGATCAACCATTTCCATGATCATGTGATACTGCCTTAGAATATGTCTGGATCACAGATGGGATGGGGGTTCCTAGGCCTAAACCACAACTCCATTGTCACACAATGGTAGGAACGAAGTTCATCTCATGAACTTTTATGTCCAGACTTTCTCTTTGGCAGCATCCTTGGTAACGATGTATCTTGCCTTTAATCGTCTAATAAGTCACGGTATCTAGCTTGGAACTCTTCCAACATACCGTCCCTCCACTGAGGGTAAAGACAATGCCTGTGACTGACATTCAGTCGTCCTTATCACCCTGGAACCTTCCAGTGATTCTCCCTAGGATCGATTGATACCATTTCACTACAACTACTGAGAATCCTAACATCCAATTAGATCTATCTCATAGATCCAAAACCCAGGATTTAGCAGGTATCAACTTGATCCTTTATGGAGAATCCTTGTGATAAGAGGATATTGACCGAGCGTAGCATAGGAAACTCCTTTCCTATCAAGAGTATGTCATCTACGTACAATATACGGATCACCACCATACTCCTTACTACCTTTTTGTATATACTAGGTTCATCAACCATTTTGATGAAATCAAACTCTTTGACTACCACATCAAAACAGACGTTCCAACTCCGCGGTGCCTGATTTATTTCATAAGGCAACTTGCATACGTTTCCGCTGCTCCCACTGTCTACAAGGCCCTCTGGCTGTGTACTTATAGACGCTATCTTCTAAATTACTATTTAGAAAAGCAGTCATGACACCCAACCGCCTGAAATCGTAGTCATGGTATGTAGCAATGGCTAGTAGGATCTGGATGGACTTAAGCATAGCTTTGAAAGTCTCAACTTTTCCAAGTATACCAAGTAATCTTCTCAAGATATACTTGCTCCTGATGGGGATTTAACCCTTCAGATAAAGCAACCAAAGTCCATATTTTGTTGGTGTATATGGATTCCATCTCAGATCGCTGAGCATCCAACCATTCTTACAGAGTCCCCACTCCTGATGGCCTGCTCGAAACTAGTTGGGTCATCATCTCATGATGCATTCCTCGCTCCCACTGTCATAGAGAAAACTGAAGTATCTCTTAGGTGGGTGAGGAACCCTACCAGATCGGCGGAGAGGCTGTTGGTTCGTCGGGAACTATTGAATCCTCTGGTTCTACCAAATCATCAGCTGCAGTTTGTTTAGCTGGAACTACTTCCAGTTCTTCCTTATGACCACCAATCTCTTCACAAGAAATTCCCTTTCCCGAAGGTGGCATGCTGAGAAAACAAAAAATCTTTTGTTCCTCGGTTTGGTAGAAGATATTCCCTTGCGAATGCTTGGCATATCCAACAAACTTCCACAGAATTGACCTTGCCTCAAGCTTGTCCGGATTTTGATTTTAGACATAGGCCAGACAATCCAAATCTTAACTTACTTAAGACATGGGCTTTTCTCATACCATATCTCATATGGTGTGGTAGGTACTGATATGATTGGAACCCTATTCAATAGGTATGCAGCTTCTCAAGTGCATAAGCCCCAAAAAGAAATAGGCAACTCAGTAGTACTCATCATAGAGCACACCATATCACATAGGGTGCAATTGCTCTGTACCGATATACCAATGAGCTGTGGCATATACGGAGGAGTAATACTGAGAGAGAATCTCATTCTCCTTTAGAATAGTCCAGGATCTCCGTGCTCAAGTATTCTCCTCCCTGATCTCATCATAGGACATAATAATTATACCCGTTTTTTGTTCTCTACTTCTAACTTATATTCTGTGAATATCTCAAAAGCTTCGGGCTTGTGTTTCAACAGGAACATATGTCTGAATCTTGAGAGATCATCAGTGAATATAATGAAGTACAAAGAACCGGTCCTGGCATGTGTAGACAGGGGACTTTCATACATCCGCATGTATCAATCCCAAGAGTTCACTAACTCTTTCTCTGTTTCCAATAAATACAGCTACGGTCATCTTATCTTTGTGACATGACTGGAAAGTTTTACAAGATGTAAATTCAAACTTATTTAAATATGCATCTAAATGCAACTTAGCTAGTCGGGTCACAATGATATGACCTAGTCTACAATACCTAAAGAAGGATTCGTTCATTTCTGAACTCTTTCCCTTATGTGTGTCATGTACGTTAAGAACTGTAGTTTGATTTAGAACGTATATGCTTTTAGATAACGTTCCTGAACCGATCAACTCTTGATATAGGAAATGTTCAAAACATTATCCATCAATACAAAATTATATCCTTCTTTATTAAATAAAGAGACTGATATGATGTTGTATATCAGGTTCGGTATCTAATAACATTCGTTCCGAATCAATGTATTTGGTAATACAGGATGATAACTGCCAACTACTTGGCTTGCAACAATTGCACCGTTTCCAACCTTTGAAACTTATCACCCATTCTTAGTTCTCTACCTATCTACAGCCCATGTAACATATTACATATCTGAGATCCTGATCCAGTATCACATACCCAGGACGTAGAGGATACTGCGAAACAGTTCTCGGTAATGAACACACCTGAAGAAGATGCATCAGCATGTACTTTCTTCGTTTAGGCAGCACGGGAATTCTGGTAATCCCCTATTTCCTGCTCGGTCTTATAACAATTATAAGTTGGAGCGGGACCAACTTTCCCCAGCTCAGTATAATAAGCGGGTTCGGTCAATACATCCGTATTATTATCTTGATTAAGGCGTGACATGGTCGCTACCTGGAGAGAGAGAGATGAAAACACTCAGCGTATGCTCTTGCAAGATTAGATTGGTTATTAATACATCTAATCAGGACGTCTCCCACTGTTTTAGTCAAATCTTTCTTCAAACCCTAAAAGGTAAGACTAGCCGGGATTAATTACACTCTACAAGTTCGCCAATTTTTCAGCCAGGCCAGTGTCGGTACTTTGAGGGAGGTTTCCCGTGCTTTCGCATGGTCCTAATTAAAATAAATCTCGTTTTCCCAGGGGCGTAACCCCATTAACACATATCTAGACACCTACTCGATCGGCTAATTGTAATGTGTAAAACTCTCTCAGGAGTAACTCTTACTCGCAGTGGGTATCGGGATCCAACTATCTCATAGAAGGTATGCAATCTCATTGCAAATTTCAACACTTGAAATTCCCGATAATATTTTGCCCCTAGTACTTATGACCTTAACTATGGTCAACATATCATAAGCACTAGTCAAGTTCTACCCGTCATTTCATGATTAATTAGACCCACCCACATGACCCTCAACTATGGTCGACATAATCACATGACTGTCCTAATTAATCGCATTATATGTGTTAGTGTATATGCCCTAGAGGCCATTACTGTATCATACTAGTTTGTATATTACTTAATGGATGCTTGGGATATTCACCTTGTATATACAATCTTGCTCAAAATAGTAGTATGCTACTTGGTTTGTTTCTACTTCAATGTGTACATGTGTTTATTTTTGTTTATCGCCTATACACATTAGTAGAGCCCTTAGGATCTTTGCTTGATTACCAGCGATGTGATGGCCGTCACACTAGTGGGGCTGGGTAATCTATAAGCACATCCTTATGCAGGTCCCTGGTCGCAGGACTATCGAGACAGGGCATCGATACTCCGGAGTAGACCAGCGCATGCGCTTCTCATCCCAGTGTGGGAGACGGTCTGTCCCACAGCCGTCAGTACGTCGTACTTGAGATAGTATGCGGGTGCTCGTTAGGTTACGGGTACACTGGACAGGACTCGTCGGGAACTGACTAGTTGGTATTATACCTATCGTCAGTTATCAGTTCCCAGGTGACATGAGTACAGCTTAGTCCGCTGACTTGACACTGTCACTTCGCCTCGGGTGTGTTCCCACTGTACTTTGATCACTACCCTACCACGGCTCAATGGAGTCGTGCAAACAGGTGGTGGTTGGGTGCAGTCCCGAAGCACTTGGAGGCAGTGACGGTTAGACAGGATTCGTCTCTCCCGGTATTGGGGGTTGACATCGCGCTGTGTCTAGGAGAGCCATTACACAAGTAGTCCCTGGCCAGGGCAAACGAGATATACTGGTAGGTTTCCAGTGTTATCTCAGGGTGTTTTGGGCTTCGCTCCGGCACGACTTGTACCGCTATTGGGGGACTGACGTTTACCGCCCCCTAGGCCCGCCATGCGATGTATCAGACGAACAGACCGGACTGTACGGAGAATGTCACACTCAGGCTCAGTAGGAGTTCAGATGGGTTTCGCCTCGTCGGTCTTCTTGTCGGCATTACCTGGGGACCGTTACGCACAGCTAGTGCCGCTTGCGGTCTGTGGTTAAACCCACTGCCAGCGTAGTGTCGAGTTTTTAGAGTCCCACACAGAAAGCTTTTCGCCTTTAGGCAAAAGAGTAGAGGTCGCATGGTATTGCGACAGGTCGCATGGTTTTGCGACAGGGTTCAGTCACATCCGTGCACTTGTGCACGTACAGTGTCCGGACAGTTTACACTAGCGGGCTTTGGTTTAAGCCAGATCCTAGTGTACCTTATGGGATTGGATTTATCCAGTTTGCATTCGTGTTCCTCGGAACGCGGATGCGGGTGTGTATGCACAGTTGACAGGGAGGCAGAGGCAGCGGATTCTCATTAGGGTTGTTGACAGTTGACCGTTGACTATTTGACTTTATGCTCAACCCTAATGAGAATATGATATGTGATTAACTACTATATTAATTAAGTATTATGGTGATATGGTTGTTGACTTGTTGACTTTTGTTGACTTGTTGACTTTGTTGACTTGTTGACTTTTGTTGACTTGTTGACCGGTTGACTAGGCTTGACTAGTTGACCATCATGATAACCATGGTTATCATTTCATGCCAAAGACTTTTACTTGCTTGCTCATTTGAGTAAAATGAGTGCATGACATGATAAGGTTATGGTTGCTTCAAACCATCACATAAGACTTTTTTGATATGATGAGTTATGATCACTTTGGATTATGAGAGGGTGAAAGACAAAAGAGTTGCTCATTCTTTCTTGCTCATTCTCTCTCTTGTTCTTGAGCTCTCCTCTTGCTCTCACCCTCAACCTCTTGCTCCCTCTCTTGATCTATGGTTCTCTTGTCTCATGAGTTGAGAATCAAGAACCATAGATAAAATCCCATTCTAAATCTTCTCTACTCATTCTAGTTCACTAGGTTTAGCAAACCAAGTGAACTAGTTTCTTCAAAGAACGAAGAAGGAGCTAAAGGTTGGAGCTTTCAGGTGGATCTATCTTCGGCGTACGGAGACGACGAGAAGGAGCCATCGGACCACCATCGGAGCTCGGAGACGAAGGAGTTCAAGTTTAGGTATAACCATCTCTATCCGAGTAGCTAACTCTCTTTAGCTAAGTATGCTAGTTTTAGTTTAGTCAAAGATCCCGACTTTGCTTAGTCCATGTTGCCCATTGCGCTAATAATTTGATTTTTATACCGTTTCCGCCTCCCCGTAAGAACCGGGGGTCGCAACGTGGACTTACAGTGGTATCAGAGCCTAACTAAACTTAAACTAGCTTGGTAGTGAAGTGTAACGAAGTTCGGAAGCGGAAAAATCCAAAAACCAAACTTTTACAAAAACTGAGTTTCTGTTGAAATTTTTTCTGGTCAAAATGAAAAACTTTATACTCCTAAATTCGGCTCAGGGTTTTGTGTGAACACCCATGAAAAACGGTCCACTGTTTCGTTCAAACCGCCGCGCTTCCGCCGCACTAGGTAGGCATGTGCCGCGGAAGCGCCGCGTTTTGTCGTCTTCTCTGCATCGTTTTTCGTGCAGTGTGTGTCTGTGTTGGTTTTGGGATTTTTGAAATATATTATATGTGCCCAGATTTTCCAGAAAAGAAATTTCCTTTTGGGGTCCTATAATTCCGTATTTTTCCGAACTTCACTGCACTTTGACTATGATGGTTATATCTGTGATGCTTGCATGTATTGAACGTCGGCTAATCGCTATAAGTCGATTGGTCGGGGTTATACATGATCTGTGTTTGATATTGGAATGTGTATATAAATATGTTGGATTGTCGCGGGTGAATAGCCGGGGGTTGTGAGACGAGAGTTTTCTTTTCTTGCATTCATGTAAATTTGTAAATTGATGTAATAATTATTTGTATGGCCGCACAACCGGGTCAGGGTTGTAGCCGTCACTGTATAATTTCTTTTTACTGTTTTTGCTCCAAGGATAGACCCATGGAGGGGTGCACAAACTACCGGGTATGCCGAAGTGTCGAGTGGCCTGCTCATCGAGATGAGGGAGGTTGCTACGCTTCGGGTACTTGGCGGGTAGTTTGCCGCACCCGTAGGGGTCTTGGGTGGGGTTTTGGCTATTCACCGCGACCGTGTTATCTGTTTTTTGTTACAGGCTCGTACAAATTACAGATTGCTAGTATATCCAATGTATTTATCTGTGATCTGAAATGTTTATCATTGCAGTATATCTATATATGATATTATTTAGGCGTTGCTTATGTTTTACAGACGCGCTAGCCTAGCCCCCGCTCTGTCGTTAGTTAAGTAACCTAACGGGTAATGACGGGGCCCAGTGGCGAATGCGAATGGCATAAGCGTACGTCATATTTTGGTTGTTTTCTGCAATGGTAGGTTTAAATGATGGGACGCATTAAAAGAACTAATGCAAGAATATCACGCATTAAAAGAACTAATGCAAGATAATAAACCAAGTTAAAGTCGTTGGAACACTTTCGAAAAACCACTCGGTTCTTTTCAAAACAAACTTTTAAAATACGGAGTTTGAGCCGCTCCATTTAAAAGCTATCTCGTTCCATCGACCAAATCAAGTTCACTACGTTCACGGTTTTGCCAAAACCATCCGTAGCCCTCCATCATTTCAGTTAAATATTCGGTAGTATTCAAGCTATGTATTTTGACCTCACGCCAAAGCATAGTGATTGGTAGCTGCCGGATATTTATCTGTTGCATAGATAGAATGCGTTGGTTTGAGACAGTCGTACTGCCATTTTGGCCTACGTCAAGGGTATGTACGGGTGGGTTCAAATTAACCTGGATAATGATGGGACGAACTTGACATGTAACTTATGACATTTTGACCTCACGCCAAGGTCATAAGAGCATGGGGCAAAAATCCACATCGGGAGTTTCATAAGTACTGAAACTTGCTAGATTTGCATACCATTTGGAGTGTGATGATTCTGGTAGGATTCCTTCAGTTTCGTCACGCGATGATATTTGGATCTCGATCCTACTGTGAGTATATGCTACTCCTCGGAAAATTTCTCACTTAACGATCAATGCTATAAACCTAGTAGGTGCCTAGAAAGGTGTTAGCGGGGCTACGCCCCCAGGGAAAAGAGGTTCTTTAATTAAGGAACTTCGCGAAAGCGTTGGAAAACCTCCCTCGAAGTACCGACACCGGCCTGGCTGAACGGTTAAGCAAGTATTGTACGGTGGGATTGATCCTGACTAATTCTTCCTTTATGGTTTGAGGAGGGATTCGAGAAACAGTGGGAGCCATCCTGTTTAGACAAACTAAAAACCACTCTAAACTTGCAAGAGCATCATGCTGAGTGTTTCTTCTTCTCTCTCCTAATTGCAGCGACCAATCAACATGACTGGACTTAAGTTACTCCTAGATAAAAACAAACTGACAGGGCCAAACTACAAAGATTGGCTCAGGAATGTCAAGATAGCAATCACTTATGACAAGCTGGGGTATCTTCTTACCACCAAAGCTCCCCCTGTCCCTGGTCCAACTTCCAGTGTCGCGGATAAGGAAATCCGCAAGACTTGGGAGATTGATAGCGCGAAGGCCAAGTGCCTCCTGCTTGCCTCGATGGACAATGAACATCAGAGGAGGCATGAGAATATGGACATGGAGTCCATATTGCTCCATACAAAAGAACTGTATGGAGAGCAATCACGTATCGCAAGATACGAAGCGTCGAAAAAGTTATTTTCGACAAGAATGGCCGTCGGATCATCAGTAGCCGAGCACGTGCTAAAGATGATCGGCTTCATTGAGGAGCTCGCTGACCTAGGGATCACATTGGAGAGTGAGCTATATACGGATATAGTTCTCCAGTCCCTTCCTTCCACTTACGCCCAGTTTATACTGAACTTCAACCTACAAGAAAAAGAGGTTGAACTATCAGAGCTCCTCAACATGCTGAGGAGCGCAGTGGGCACCCTACAGAAAGGTAGGAAAACATCCACTTTGTTTGAAGGAGGATCATCTTCTTCTAGGTCCAAGGCGAAAGCCAAGGGAAAGAAGAAGAAGGCCCCCGCCAAACCAAGGGGCGGTGTTAGTAAAGTGGATACGAAGGGAAAAGGAAAAGCAACAAAGATAGCAGGGAAGCTTGTGGATAAGGAAGAATGCTTCTATTGTCATAAGAAAGGACACTGGAAGAATGATTGCAGGGCCTGGAAGGCCAGAACACAGGAATTGAAGCAAGTTGCAGCTTCAGCTTCAGGTGTGTATGTTATTGAAAACTGTCTTTCAATAAACTCTACTTCCTGGGTATTGGATACCGGATCAGGATCTCATATCTGTAATTCTTTGCAGGCGTTGAGAAACCGTAAGGTTTTGAAGGCAGGTGACATGACCCTCAGAGTTGCAAACGGAGCTAGCATGGATGCTAAAGCCGTGGGGGACTATCACCTGGGAATGTCAGATGGACATGTTTTGGTTTTGCGTAATTGCTTTTTTGTACCCAACGCAACTTGTAATATCATTTCTGTATCTTTAGTTTCTAAAGAAGGTTATGAATTTGCGTTTGTAAGTAATGTTGTAAACATTCACCTTAATCAAGTTTTGATTGGGTCAGGTACATTGAGTAATGGTATATACGTGTTAAACCAACCACAGATTTTCAACGTCCAGAATACACACAAAAGAAAGTCTCCGGAAATGAATCAGACTTTCTTATGGCATTGTAGATTGGGTCACATCAATGAGAGAAGGTTGACTAAGTTACATACAGAAGGATATTTGAATGCGTTCGAATATCAATCGTATGCCACTTGTCAATCTTGTCTCAAAGGAAAGATGACAAAGACTCCGTTTACTGGACATGGAGTAAGAGCGAGCGAGCTCTTGGGACTCGTACACAGTGACGTGTGCGGTCCAATGTCTACACATGCCCGAAGCGGACATTCTTACTTCATTACTTTTACGGATGACTTCTCAAGGTACGGTTATGTCTTCTTGATGAAACATAAGTCCGAGGCCTTTGGAAAATTCCAGGAGTATAAGAATGAAGTAGAGAAACAGACCGGCAAAAGTATTAAGATTCTAAGATCGGATCGAGGTGGAGAATACTTAAGTGCCGAGTTCCTGGACTATTTAAAAGAGAATGGAATTCTCTCTCAGCTTACTCCTCCATACACCCCGCAACATAACGGTGTATCGGAGAGACGGAACCGCACCCTATTAGATATGGTGCGGTCCATGATGAGTAATGCTGAGTTGCCGCGATCATTCTGGGGGTATGCACTAGAATCAGCTGCATACCTTTTGAACCGAGTTCCGACTACGACTGTGCCTACCACACCATATGAAATGTGGAGTGGGAAGAAACCCTATCTTCAATATCTGAAGATCTGGGGATGTCCGGCTTTTGTCAAAAAGCAGCATGCGGACAAACTCGAGGCACGCTCAGTACTGTGCAAGTTTGTGGGATACCCAAAGAACACCAGGGGGTATCTTTTCTACTACGCAGAGGAACAAAAAGTCCTTGTTTCTCGTAATGCCCACTTTCTAGAACACCAGTTCTTGGAAAAGGAAATAAGTGGGAGCGCAGTAGAACTGGAAGAAATTCCAGAACCACAGACTATTACTGAAAGGTTAGCGGAACCAGAGGGTTCAACAGAGCAGGACATTCCTACGCCGCTCCGCAGAAGTAGTAGGCAGTCTCATCCGCCCGAGAGATACTACGGTTTTCTCGTAGACGGGGATAGAGAGGATTGCATCATAGATTATGATGAGCCTACTAGCTTCCAGCAGGCCGTTCAGAGCGTTGACTCAGTGAAATGGCTAGATGCAATGCGGACCGAAATGGAGTCCATGTACACCAACAAGGTATGGACGTTGGACATTGCTCCAGACGGGGTAAAACCCGTAGGATGCAAGTGGATCTTCAAAAGGAAGATTGGTGTAGATGGACAGGTTGAGACCTATAAAGCTAGGCTGGTAGCAAAGGGTTTTCGTCAAAGACCTGGCTTGGACTACGACGAAACCTTTTCTCCAGTAGCCATGCTGAAATCCATTCGGATCCTTCTTGCCATTGCTGCCTTCCACAATTATGAGATCTGGCAAATGGACGTAAAGACAGCTTTTCTAAATGGAAATTTAGAGGAGTGTGTCTATATGGACCAGCCAGAGGGTTTCATTCAGAGTGGGAGCAGCGGAAAGGTGTGCAAGTTGCTTAAGTCCATCTATGGACTAAAGCAGGCGTCGCGGAGTTGGAACATCTGCTTTGATGAGACGGTCAAAGAATTTGGCTTTATCAAAAATCCAGATGAACCATGCATCTATAGTAGATTTGTAGCGAGAACTGTAGTATTCCTCGTTTTATACGTGGATGACATTCTCTTAATAGGAAATGACATTCCTATGCTACAATCTGTCAAGGGGTTCTTGTCACACAGGTTCTCCATGAAAGACCTGGGTGATGCCTCATACATTCTGGGTATCCGGATCTACCGTGACAGATCCAAGAGTATATTAGGACTTTCACAGTCCAGGTACATCGACACCATACTGAAGAGGTTCAGTATGGAAGATTCCAAGCGCGGTAACCTACCGGCTTGTCACGGGATCACCCTCTCTAAAGAGATGTCTCCCAAGACTGATTTGGAGAGGGATCGCATGTCTATTATACCCTACGCTTCTGCGGTAGGCTCTATAATGTATGCGATGTTGTGTACCAGACCGGATGTAGCTTATGCACTGAGTGTGGTAAGCCGGTATCAGTCAAACCCTGGGGAGAAACACTGGATAGCGGTAAAGAACATTCTCAAGTACCTGAGAAGGACTAAGGAGATGTTCTTGGTGTATGGCGGAAAAGACCTCCAGATCGAGGCCTTTGCTGACTCCAGCTTCCAGAGTGACAAGGATGATTCCAAGTCCATGTCGGGTTTTGTCTTTACCCTCAATGGAGGGGCGGTGTGTTGGAAGAGTTCCAAACAAGAAACCGTTGCAGACTCGACGATGGAAGCGGAATACATCGCTGTATCTGATGCCGCAAAAGAAGCTGTCTGGATGAGGAAGTTCTTGAAAGAACTTCAGGTGGTTCCGTCCATTGTTGATCCAATACCTCTGTATTGCGACAACAATGGGGCTATAGCTTTAGCGAAGGAACCAAGGTCCCATCAGAAATCCAGGCACATCTTAAGGCGGTATCACCTGATCAGGGAGATCGTAGATCGCCAGGAGATCGAGGTTCGGAGAGTCGCTTCAGAAGATAACACTGCAGATCCATTCACCAAGGCCTTGCCCCAGACTCAGTTCGAGCGGCTGATCGAGATGATAGGTCTTCGATACGCCAGTACATGGCCTTAGTGCAAGTGGGAGATTGTTAGTGTATATGCCCTAGAGGCCATTACTGTATCATACTAGTTTGTATATTACTTAATGGATGCTTGGGATATTCACCTTGTATATACAATCTTGCTCAAAATAGTAGTATGCTACTTGGTTTGTTTCTACTTCAATGTGTACATGTGTTTATTTTTGTATATCGCCTATACACATTAGTAGAGCCCTTAGGATCTTTGCTTGATTACCAGCGATGTGATGGCCGTCACACTAGTGGGGCTGGGTAATCTATAAGCACATCCTTATGCAGGTCCCTGGTCGCAGGACTATCGAGACAGGGCATCGTTACTCCGGAGTAGACCAGCGCATGCGCTTCTCATCCCAGTGTGGGAGACGGTCTGTCCCACAGCCGTCAGTACGTCGTACTTGAGATAGTATGCGGGTGCTCGTTAGGTTACGGGTACACTGGACAGGACTCGTCGGGAACTGACTAGTTGGTATTATACCTATCGTCAGTTATCAGTTCCCAGGTGACATGAGTACAGCTTAGTCCGCTGACTTGACACTGTCACTTCGCCTCGGGTGTGTTCCCACTGTACTTTGATCACTACCCTACCACGGCTCAATGGAGTCGTGCAAACAGGTGGTGGTTGGGTGCAGTCCCGAAGCACTTGGAGGCAGTGACGGTTAGACAGGATTCGTCTCTCCCGGTATTGGGGGTTGACATCGCGCTGTGTCTAGGAGAGCCATTACACGAGTAGTCCCAGGCCAGGGCAAACGAGATATACTGGTAGGTTTCCAGTGTTATCTCAGGGTGTTTTGGGCTTCGCTCCGGCACGACTTGTACCGCTATTGGGGGACTGGCGTTTACCGCCCCCTAGGCCCGCCATGCGATGTATCAGACGAACAGACCGGACTGTACGGAGAATGTCACACTCAGGCTCAGTAGGAGTTCAGATGGGTTTCGCCTCGTCGGTCTTCTTGTCGGCATTACCTGGGGACCGTTACGCACAGCTAGTGCCGCTTGCGGTCTGTGGTTAAACCCACTGCCAGCGTAGTGTCGAGTCTTTAGAGTCCCACACAGAAAGCTTTTCGCCTTTAGGCAAAAGAGTAGAGGTCGCATGGTATTGCGACAGGTCGCATGGTATTGCGACAGGTCGCATGGTTTTGCGACAGGGTTCGGTCACATCCGTGCACTTGTGCACGTACAGTGTCCGGACAGTTTACACTAGCGGGCTTTGGTTTAAGCCAGATCCTAGTGTACCTTATGGGATTGGATTTATCCAGTTTGCATTCGTGTCTCTCGGAACGCGGATGCGGGTGTGTATGCACAGTTGACAAGGAGGCAGAGGCAGCGGATTCTCATTAGGGTTGTTGACAGTTGACCGTTGACTATTTGACTTTATGCTCAACCCTAATGAGAATATGATATGTGATTAACTACTATATTAATTAAGTATTATGGTGATATGGTTGTTGACTTGTTGACTTTTGTTGACTTGTTGACTTTGTTGACTTGTTTACTTTTGTTGACTTGTTGACCGGTTGACTAGGCTTGACTAGTTGACCATCATGATAACCATGGTTATCATTTCATGCCAAAGACTTTTACTTGCTTGCTCATTTGAGTAAAATGAGTGCATGACATGATAAGGTTATGGTTGCTTCAAACCATCACATAAGACTTTTTTGATATGATGAGTTATGATCACTTTGGATTATGAGAGGGTGAAAGACAAAAGAGTTGCTCATTCTTTCTTGCTCATTCTCTCTCTTGTTCTTGAGCTCTCCTCTTGCTCTCACCCTCAACCTCTTGCTCCCTCTCTTGATCTATGGTTCTCTTGTCTCATGAGTTGAGAATCAAGAACCATTGATAAAATCCCATTCTAAATCTTCTCTACTCATTCTAGTTCACTAGGTTTAGCAAACCAAGTGAACTAGTTTCTTCAAAGAACGAAGAAGGAGCTAAAGGTTGGAGCTTTCAGGTGGATCTATTTTCGGCGTACGGAGACGACGAGAAGGAGCCATCGGACCACCATCGGAGCTCGGAGACGAAGGAGTTCAAGTTTAGGTATAACCATCTCTATCCGAGTAGCTAAGTATGCTAGTTTTAGTTTAGTCAAAGATCCCGACTTTGCTTAGTCCATGTTGCCCCTTGCGCTAATAATTTGATTTTTATACCGTTTCCGCCTCCCCGTAAGAACCGGGGGTCGCAACGTGGACTTACAATATGCTGTGTACGAAGACATCACATAGCTACCGTACAGTACGCCTCTACTATAGTCGACATACGCAACACGAATACTAAGTACTCTACTTCCTTAAATGACGGAGGGTTACGACAGGTTTTTAAGAAAACCTTTTGCGTAATGAACTTGATATCGTTGTAGAATGAGTGATTTTTGAAAAGGTGTGGTTTTGAGGCTTTTACTAGTTTTGCTAAAGAGGTCACTCCCGGTGAAGGGATCTTAGCTCTTTCCTTATCGAATAAGGTGCTGAATATTCTACAAGGAATACCGCTGTGCAAAGCAAGAACTATAAAAGCAATCAAAAGGCAAACCAAATTTGTAGCATCTACTAGTTTTGCTAAAGAGGTCACTCCCGGTGAAGGGATCTCGGCTCTTTCCATATCGAATAAGGTGCTGGATATTCTACAAGGAATACCACTATGCAAAGCAAGAACTAGAGCTACCAGTTTTCGAAACAAGTTTCTACAACATCATTAGGTTTCTTTTATTTCATTAATCTCATTAATGAAGTCCTATTTTATTATACTTAACAAGCATCACATTTGAAACGAAATCAACAATATACAATATATATCTCATATATATAATATAAACATTCGTCTCAGACAGTAATATGATCTCATCACAGAATATTGCGGCAGAAGAACATATATGAAATATTGGACAAACTAGGAGGTCTGTGTTTTAATGTGAGCCTGTATAAAACACGGATTCAACAGTCGCGATGAATAGCCAATCCCACAACCCTAGACCCTTACGAGAGCAGCAAGCAACCTTACCAATTCTAGAGTTAGGAGACACGGTCTCGACTCCTCGAGATGGTCTCCCACTGAACCCTAGAACCCGGTTACTTTTGCTCCCTGCCTTGGGTCTATCCTAATGCGGAAAAGTAAATAATATACAATGGTGACATCATCCTCAACCCAGAAGTGCCCCAATAAAAGAATATTACATACAATCTTTTACATGAATGAAAATGAAAAACTCTCATCTCACATAGAAAACCCCGGCTATTCGAAACGCGACGATCCAATATAACATATCACAGCATCACATAACAACACATGTCATCAACGTAAGAAAATATGCGTATCCCAGTTGTCGTTGACATATAGCACCGAAGCCGGCGATACACCACATATTACACTTACGGTCACAGAAAAGAAAGTGAAAAACTACAACATTTGGAATCCACAATCACTTTAGACATCTTAAATCCGAAATATCACATAATTCGCATTTCATGCCTAACTATATGAATTCCACATATTGTATCACAATCCAGATAAATAGACAATGTTAAACTTTCTGATCGAATAAACAAACACCCAAGATTTCCCAAATAGCTCAACACTTGAGCGGAGTTCAAAAAGTATCAGAACATGTCACAGCCGCTATGAACCAGCCGTAGAAGGGTCAAACCAACGCCTCACATGTGGCAACGCTAAACTACCACAAACCATATGGTTCAGTGGCGGTTTTGACGGTCACATAATCGAGTTAAGGTTACGTTCTTCTAGAGGGTCCACAGATTCCCTTGCATGATTTTCTGAAAGTTTTAAACTCAGGAAAAATCCAACACATGAAAGTTTTCCGACAGGAGAAAAAGTGAGTTATTGATATCCGTTCGAACTTTTTAACACGTTCTAAATTACCCGGAAAAATTTAAACGAAATTAAACTTTCCGATCGAATCAACGAGTTACCAAAATTTCCCTGAAAGCTCAACACTTGAGTAGAATTAAAAATTCCCAGAAGTATGAAAAAGTACCCAGGAATAAACCCCTGAAGTATTAGCCCCCAACTCCCAAAGTTGGCCGCGGAACCGCCGCCAAACGCATGGTTTGGACCCGGTTCCGCGGTCTCTTGAGTGAGTTATGGCTTCGCACTTCACAGTAATCCTTAGAATTCCCTGCATGATTTTCTGAGTATTTTTAATATGAAAAATTTCAACTTTTGAAAATTTTTCCAGAAAGTTGGATTTATCTGGGTTTCGGAGTTCGATCGAACTTCATACTTCGTCTAGACAATGCCTAATGCTCTAGCTTGGCTCTGATACCACTGTAGGGATAGCTTAGCACCTTAGCAAGGTTTTGGCAAGCATCAAATATGCTATATTAAAATTTTAGGGTGCTAAACAAACCTTAACCAAGATCTTAACTAGAGACTTAGGGTTAAACAAGATATGTAAACTCTTTACATCTAAGTGAACAAGGAATACAACCTTTATAGACCGGTCCTTCACATCAAAGGCTCCGTGTTGAGGTCTCTTCACTGTGATCATCAAGTACCCGGACTCTAGAGAGGCCCCATGAAGAGAAAGATGCAAGCTTGCTTCCAATTTTCAACTACTAAGATGATCTATCTTGAAGAATCTCAAACCCAAGCTCTTGCTTCATTAATCAAGTATTAGTAAAGCAAACACCCTAATCTAAGTGGCAAGAATAGTTGAGGATGATGAAGTAGGAATTTAGCTTTCTTTTGTTTTCAATTTCTCACTCATTATCATCACTTGTCAAAAACCTAGTGAAGTTTTTTTTATCAAAGAAGAAAGAAGAAGAAAATGAAGAAAATCCTTTTGTGATGAATAATGAATCATTGTTATGGTTACAAATCAACCATGAGTTAAGCATGAAGGCTTAACCCTTGTAGAGAATAAACTAGGGTAAAGGGTTTGGGTTGGGTTAAGAAAATATCTAATCAAAAATATCAATCTAGATAACAAAAAGGCAAAGCTTCATGAAGCTTCATGAAAGCTTCATCCAAGCTTAACCCAAATCCAAACCCTAACCATGTTTAAACTCTACAAAGTATGTTTCATTTGTAACCCTAACATGTTACAATCTTATATATCACATATACAATATTTAGTGTAACAAAATAAAATAATGCATTTAACATATATCACATATATATATCAATGTATTATCCAAGTGAGAAAAAGAATCTTTAAGTGAGATTATATTAGTTAATGCAGTATAATATATCAAATATATAATTATACATCAAATTATCGAATCAACACTTGATCCGATAATCCGTCTATTTCATAAATAACCGACTAATATAATCTGTATCAGTTCATCGAATCAACACTTGATCCGATGACCCGGCTATATCATATATACCCAGCCGATATCACATATCACGAGAATCTAATACGGTATCGCATACACGTATTATTCTCGGTCCTGCACATATCACATATGTGCTCCTACTCTGTTTTGCCTGAGCCAGGAAACCTCTGTGTTGGACTCTAAAGAATCGTTAATACGCCGGTAGTAGGTGATGATCATATCAAACACCCACAAGCTGCAAGCGGTCAGCTAAATATAACAGCTACCCAGGAATTGAGCGATCGGAAGATCAACAAGCAAGCCTGTACATTCTCCTGCGAATCCAATCAGTAAGACTCCCGTACAGTCAGGTCTCTTCGTCTGATATGTCACATATCCTGGTGGTAAACGTCAGACCCTAGTAACCGATAAATCGTGTCGATATGAGGTCCATAATAGTTCGAGAAACTACTGATAACACTTACAAGTAAATCTCAGCAACCCTGGCCAGGGATTTCCAGTTATAGCCAATCGAACACAGCGCAACATCAACTCCTTATACCGGGAGAGACGAAACCCCTCCTATCGCTCATTGCCTCCATGTGATTCGGGACTGTACCCAAAAGCCACCATTTTGCATGCCCTAAGGTGGAAATCAAGGCACAGTGGGAATCACACAAGACTCTATGACGATCTCGGGTCTACAGACTAACCTGTACCAGTGTCACCAGAGAACTGCCATCTGACGTGAGGTATAATACCATCTAGGAGTTCTCGGCGAGTCCGTCCAGTGTACCCAGTCTCCACGGAGCACCCGTATACCTTTTCTGATTTCAAACACCAATGGATATGGGATCATCCATCGCCCATCATATGGGTTAAGAAGCGCATACGCTAGTCTACTCTGGAGTATCGATGCCCTGTCTCGGTACTCCCACAACTAGGAATATTTGAAGGATGTACTTAACGACTACTCTGTCCCCACTAATATGATCTGCATCATAGTCCTGGTAGTCAAGTACTCATCCTAAGGGCTTTATCATCATGTACTTTTAGAGACAATCAGTGTACATGTTAAGATAAAGAGCAACCAGATAGCATACTATCATGTCGAGCAAGAAAGTCCTCCCTATATATGTCGAAGCATCTACTACAATATACATCGTATGTACAGTAATGGCCTCTAGGGCAAACATATCAATAACAAGATTATATACCGCGGTATACCTGATTTGGATTGAGCTTTATTGTATAACGTCGATTTTGATTCTGATATTGATGTTGATGTCGTGCACTCTGTGCATTTGATTTGGATTCTTGCGCATATTTGGTGCGCTTGGATTGGATTTTGCGCATGTTCGGCGCTTGATATTGGATTTCGTGATTTCGTGCATGTTGGATGCACATGATTTAGATTTTATTCGTGCAAGATGGATGCGCCTGATTTGGATTTTCACGCATGTTGGGCACAAGATGGGAGATGCGATTTTGGTGTACACCAGATGCACTGAATCGGGATTCTTCGTGCATATCAGATGCACCTGATATTTGTTGTCAGGCACACCCGTTGCCTTTGACAGGTGTTTCGTGCACACCCGTTGCACTTAGATGTTGTTTCTGTGCACATGTATGGCACATTAATGGATTTTAATTTTTCCGTGCGCGCCAGAAGCACGTAGCATTCTTATGCACATTTTGTGATTGATTTCTTATGGAGCAGTATTTTTTTATGATATTTGCTGTTTGTTTTCGTACCGAGTAGGACTATTCAGAGGATAGCACCTGGATATATTTTGCATGCATTTATAGTTATCGAAAGGATTTCCAAAAAGGGAGCTATAGTCTCAGTATTTACCTACGTGTATGATATAACACGAAACGTTTAAAAACAAGGAAACCCTTCAAAATTGTTTGCAAAATGGTTGGACGTACATATTAAACAAAGGATATATACATATATGGTTATTTTCTTACAATAGAAGTCCACCACTGTGCAGTGTTGTGCGCATCGCACAGCGATTTAAAAAGGTTTGGCATGCATTTCCTTCAGATATTTACCTGTATAGTTTTGATGTATATCATATTGGTTTCGTTTTGGATCTGACATTTGTGTCTTCATCATGACTCCGATGATTACGGGATGCTTGACGGAGCTTTTATTTTGAGTTATCTGCTCATTGTTCATGCGCATGCATTGCGCTATGATGCGTTTTATATATTGATGATTTCGGAGCCCCGACGACTCGGACTTTTTACTGAAATCTTTTAGTATTGAGGGGTTTAAATTTAAATTCGGGAACCGAATTTCTTTAAGGGGGGAAGATTGTACCATTTCAAAAAAATAAAATATTATTTTTGGGAATTTTTATAATTAAATAATTAAATATTGAATATTTTAATAAGGCGGTATAATTAAATACCGATAAATTGGGAAAAAATTTGTAAAATTATGGAAATTACTAAAATAGGGTGTTTTATGTGAATTATGCAAATTTTAAGTTTTTATGATTAATTACACACTAATTTAGTGCTAATCGCGATTAAATATCGCTTAATCGCGCATTAAGCTTGTTTTGTGCAAAACATGCACCATATCATTTTTACACTTGTATTACATTTTCCTACATGGCTTTCTCTTCATTTTTATTCATGGTTTTGGGTTTTATGTGAGAAAAGAAAAAGAAAAGAAAAGAAAAGAAAAAGAGAACAAAACAAAAGGGATTAGAATATTAGGCATGGACATGTGAGAGAGAGGTGAGGGGGTCAATTGACCATGAGTCATTCTCTTCCCTCTTCATTTCCTTCATCTCTTTTTCCCTTCCACCATCAAAAGCTGCTGCTCTCACTCCCTCCCCCTCTTCATCCTCTCAAACACCATTAAAAACACCTCAAAACTCAATCACCACTTCATTAAAAATGTGCATGAGCTCACTAGCTACACCTTGGACCAAGAAAGCTTGCATTTTGGACACTTGGGGCAACTCAAGAAAATTCTTGAGTTGCCAAATGAGATAATTATTCCACCATTAGCATAGTATTTCCATTGCTTTTACTTACATGTTTGTTTAGAACCGATTTGGTGTTGTTTAGTGAGATTTGGAAATTTCTAGTTCGGGTTTATGGAATTCTTGAGTTATGATGTGTAATTGCGCTTAGTAGCGCCCACACAAACCCCTTAGTGCTAGGATTCAGACCTAAACCAGATACTAGGACCTTTGAATACGAACTTTGAAAACCCGATATCGGAAAATTGTGGATTCTGTGAGTGTAAATTGAAATGTACTATCACCCGGAGCCTCTAAAAATTTTTTAGCAAGTACAGAGGAGTGTGTAGGGACCAAGGAAGCTAACCCCAAGACCCCAGCCCCTACACACTCATCTGGGCCACAATTAAATTCATTCTGGCCGCAAATTGTGGCCAGAGCAGTGAGGAATCGACTCGTATTTGTTCTGTGGCTTTATCTCCTGTAAACTAGACCCTTTGCATATGCAAAATTGACTAATTTGACCTCGGGTAAAATCTGAGACTATTTTCAGGAGTTGCTTCTTTGATTCAAGGTTTCGTTTTGCGTATTTTGAATTCTGGATTTTTGTAATTTGTGTTGTATTCGAGCACTTGACGTTTATACATCGAAATCGTGTGTTATTTGGTGGTTTTGAAAGCGTAGTCCATAGGTTCTAACCTATAGGCTTTTAGTGTATCGTTTTGGTTTTAAATTGGATTTTAATGTGACACGATAAGTTATTATGTGTAGGTACCCCACGAAGACTTCGAGACAACAAGCAAGCACGTGGCGACGTCGGCAGCGGAAAGCGAAAAGCAAGATGAGTAGATTATATCTACGGGGGAAGTCGGGTGGATGTCGTATAGCACCCCCGCAGTTCGATGTATACTATGCTATATATATACTATATATATGATATCTTTTATATGTGACATAGATATTCAAGTTATCATTAGGTGTTCAATGGTTAGATTAGGGTTTTTAGAAGTGAACTAGTATAGCTTCTTCGTTGCGAACCCTAGAATCGGTTTACACCCACACGCACACACATGCTTACTTTTGTATACTTATGCGTATATGGGGATACATATATATATATATACACACATAGGTATGGGACGATGTGTATATATACACGTATACCTACACTTGGATGATGAGGATAGTGGATGATATTTGGAGATGAGTCGATGAGTTTAGGCATGGTGCCATGCGATCGGTGATATGATGTGGTTCGTATTATGAGATACGACATGAGTTATAGCGGGCTTTTAGGCGTGTGTTTTCATACATACATACATACATACATATATATATATATATATATATATGGTATCGGTTTGTACTAGACTTAGGTCAGTATCCAGCTCATGAGATATGATGATAAGGATACCAGATAATTGATGAGATAAATGTGAGATTCGACCCGTACTAAGATTTGGGATGCCGTACGACGAATTTACCGTACGAGAAAACTATGATGATAGATCCACACTCTTGACTCGAGAATGTCATATGATATATTGTATCGTACGCGGTACTATTGAGGCGGGATCACCGACTATTATATGTGTGTGTGTATATATATATATATATATATATATATATATATATCGACTCAGATTTAGGTGGTTTCCATACCCTCTCGATTAGCTTGTTAGTTAGATTTGTAGTGTGCTTAGTAGATGTTAGACTAGACCCGAGTCATACCTATTTCAAAACGAACGAATCGTGAGTATTTTAATGACAGGCTAAGGGATTCTACGGATATTTTCAAAAGACGCATCTTTTCTTAAAAATACCGTAGCCCCTATTTTTTTTCTAAACACCACAATTCGTGTTATTTCAAATGTCAAAACTCTCTCTATATATATATATATATATATGTATATTGATGTAGATTCTTCACTGTTGTGTTTATTATTCATTCTCCGCATATTCTTGCTATTCGCATCGCATTGCATGTTTAAATGTGTTATTGTTATATTAAACCTCAGGACACCAGCACCATTATCGATGATGCGTATGCTCCACGTACACCTGCATGCCGGCTCACACACTTCATCATCGATAATTACCATGTCACTACATAGTAGGATTGTTGCATCAGGATATGACCCCTTGCATGACATACTTGTGTATATACATATTGTACACTCATACTTGCGTACATACATATTGTACACACATACTTTCATACATATATATTTGCACATACATAGATGATTCTGGCTCGATTTTGGAGATTTGGTGTCACGACCCGAAAGTACGAAACGTGACCGGCACTTAAATTATGAAGCGTCTAGAGGCGCAACGTAATCTAAGTAAGCCGAAGCCCAGAAATCTAAACCATATAAAAGAAGAAGTAAAGGAAAACATATAGGAAAACAAGTTTAAAAACAAGATCAAATTTTCTCAAAAATTTCGGCAGAGTCTCCTTTGTAAAAACTGGCCCCAAACGGGTACAAACAAGTATAATATATAGAAACGATAAAATGGCATCCCCAAGCGGGAGCTAGCACTACGCCAACAGGCGGAAACAACCACACCAAGCACAATAATATACAACGCCAAAGGGCGAGGCTCAAAACTCAAAAGAAAACAAATCCACCAAACCATAATAATACATGCGCGAATCTAAGGTCGAAATAAATAACTGGTCCATTAAACTTATCAAGTAATACACGTTTGGTTGATGGAGCTTACTTGATACCAATGAAATAATAAAAGTACAACGGCGGTCCTGATATAAGTGAACCAACCTACCAAGCAAATCACCCTGAATGAAATGATGTGCCAGCAACTGCCAAGGAAACCGGTACATCGAACCTGTAATAAAATTTGGCACAACGGGGGTGAGTTGCCAACTCATGAATAGAAAACATCTGCGAAAAGAAATCGAATGCACGACGCTATCCTAGTTCGTAATAATATACTAATATATCACTAGTCATCAAGTAATGGCTGGGTAATAAACTACGTGTAAGTGCAAATGCTCCGAGTTCGTGTCAGTGCCTCAAATAGTAATATGTCATGTGAATGAGTATGCATGCACCATGTATGTAAAACAACCAATCCTGGAATCCGGATAAATCTGTATAAGTAATCTTTAACTTTTATCATGGTGAATTGGTATAGAAATCTGAAGTATCATCGATGAAATCCATGAAAATCCGTGTCAACCATCGACACAAAACAAGTAAAACTCAAGTCTCAATACCTCATAGTCTCAATATTTCATAGTCTCAATATCTCGGGCTCCGTCAGTCCGGATCGGCCCATATCATCAAATCTCACGACAACGATCGGTATCCTCCGGATATCCGCCGCGCCAGACATCATCAATAGGTAGTCTTCCCATGCCAGGCTCATCGTCTACAACTCGATCTTCTTGCCCCGGGGTACCATACCGAGCCCACCATGTACCCGAGACGGTTCATCCACTCCTCGAATCGGGTATCGAAATCCAACAGAAAACATGAAATCTCATGGTGGACGACACATACATCACGAGAAAACCGCAACTTATATTTTAAAAAGAGAGGAGAAGAGAAAGAAGTTTTTATATATATTCTTGCGGTTTTCCCCAAAAATCCAAAAATCTCATAGAAATTCAAAATCCCAATATCATGAGTAAGCAAATGATAAGTGTCGGCATAATCCCCACAATACTGCATGATAATATGAAATTGTGAATGTATGAAATGTCTAAGTCATAAATGCAATGTCTAGACTAACACCTGAGAGTAATCACAATATTATATTGATCTAGCCTCTAGCTGATTCTATCAATAAAAGATAATATGTTCTAAAGTGTACGTGACATAGCAATCACCGATGATGATGTGTGTGAGCCGGCAATAAGTGTGCGGGGAATATGCGCATCATCGGTAATGGTGCCGGTGTCCTAACAGGCAGAGTTTCATACTGATTAAAGAAACATATGTATGAACATGCAACATGATGATTACGGTCTGAATGTAAATACGGATGTGTATTAACCACTCATTTGTAATATATATGTCTAACTACAACTTTATGACTCGAGCCTAAACTAATATCTATCTAACCGCCTAAGGAACTAAACCTAAGAAACTAGTCGATAAGAAATAAGAGTCCACCTAAGATGTGGGTCCATATCTCTAATAGTCGGCGATCCATCCTCAATAGCGTCACGTACGTAGTACGGCTTCTCGAATCAAGAGTGCGGATCAATCATCATATATATGCCTCATACAGAAAAATCCATCGTACGACATCCTAATATCAGGGTACGGGTCAAGTATCACTTACGTACATCATCATTCGTATAATATCATCATCATATATTATTGTCTACGTACATATACATCGTCAAATGTTCCTCAGAGATATCATGTCATATATATATCATATCGTAATCAGGTCACACATATACCATATCGTAACCAAGTCACACATATATCATATCATATTCAAATCACAGGTTACAGTCCGGGTTCTATTCTAGAGTCCCGTATATCTCAATGTCATCATCACCTATTATCGTATATGTTTACATATCCATTCTCTCATTTTCCAACGATCCGCTAAAATCATAATACGACTGTAGCCAAGAGATCACGGCATTAAGCCCAGTTATATCGTCTCATCCCCATGTATCATATAACCTCCTTATATCACATATACATGTTGTGTATATATATACCTACACACATTCCTACATATATATACAAATACACATATACACCAAGTCCGGTTTTTGTGTGAGTGCGCGTGTGTGTATGTCTACCTGGAACCTACGAATTTCCTCCAAGACATTCATCCTCTGGTAAAGTCTATCTAAATCAGTCTAGTCCAACCTAAGGTCTCATCCGACTTCCTAATGACAATAAACAATATTCCTATTCTACGTTGCGGGGGTGCTAAACGCCATCCACCCGACTTCCCCCGTAGATATACATCTACTCACCTGGTCCTTGTCTGCCGAAGACAGTGTCGCCATCCTCTTCTTTATCGTCCGAAGTCCACGTGAGGGGTACCTATATGCAAACATGTATAATATCGTAAACTGAATCAAGGACAAAATCAAATCGACGCACGGAACGCGTATAGGTTAAAACCTATGTCCCGCTCATGCAAAAGAACCAATTAGCGCTCGATATCGGCGTACAAACGCCGATTGATCGAGATAAAAAAAACCAATAAACAACCCTTAGTTTCAAAACCCATTATTTAATATAAAACCTGGTTTAAATCATCGAAACTCTAAAATCGATCAAATCGTCCAATTCCGCAAAACCTTGAAAATGTCAATTTACCGTTTTACTTCAAGACTTGATGATTAAATGAAACCAATGGTCATAATACTCATTAAATAGCATAACTAGGTTATATAAACCATTACTATATTTTTAATACCCTAATTTATATTAAATTGAAATTCTAGTTTTCAAACTTTCCCAATTTCGATACTTTTAAGCAAAATTTCACAGTTCACTTCCAAACTTGATTTTGCATATTTTAAATCGTCCTTGAAACCTTAAGGATGCTCTAAAACCCTAACTTTATTTTTAATCCCACATTTTAAATTATTTTCGAAACCTAGTTTTGCTTAAAGAAACTAATTTTGGACATTTTAAATGTTACAATTAGCAATAGGCAACAAGATTAAATTTTCCATGTCATAACATGTTAAATTATATCTTGTAATCCTAGTTGAGTGATAAAAATCCTAACCTAGCTCAAAACCCCTTCCCTTGAAATTTCAAGTTTGGATATAGAACCAAATTTAACCACCGAAATTAATTAAATTTATGTTATTAACCTACAATTAAACAATAAGGTTAGGATCATACCTCATATCAAGAGATCAGACATAAAAACCTAGCCTCCAAAATACTTCCTTTGCTCCAAGATCTTTGCTAGTTTGAACAAAGAATATTAGATAAAGGTTTAATTAGGAATTTGTGGGGTTTTTATATCGATTTTTAATGGAAAATAAAGAATGTTTGATGAGAAAAGAGGTGATGAAATGGGGGGAAGGTGCTGGATGAGGTCGGCCTTGATGAAAGAAATGAGTGTGTGGGTGTGAGAGTGAGAGTAGATGAGACAAGAAACCATACCTCAATTAATTAAACACCATACCATCTTCTTTATTCTTTTCTTCTTCTTTCTTTCTTTTTTTTTTTGTGATGAAGTGAAGTGAATGGAGAGGGGGCTAGATGAGGCTCGGCCAGCACAAAAATGAGAGGGGAGAGAGAGAATGAAGTGTGTAGAAGTGTCATCACCATTTTACATATTAAACCCCCTCTTTTAAAATTTTCCATTCTCTTGAATTTTCAACAAGAGAATGAGGTGAATTTTTTTTTTAAAAGGGAGGGCTGCCTCCTAGGCTTGACCATGTGCTGGAACTATGAATAAGTGAGTGTGGTTATTTGTAGAAAGTTCAATTATTAAATATATTCATTTATTTCTCTTTTCTAATTAAATTCTTTCTCTCAGTTATTTAATTTTCTTTTAATTTAAAACCTAGACTTCTCTAGAATTAAGGAGGCACAATTAAGAAACATGAGCATGCTACAAACTTGATGCTAAATTTTCATGGCCCACTAAATTATAACTGACCCATTCCAATTTGTAATTATCACAAATTAAATGTATTAGTGGAGGCTTATAATAATATTAAAAATTATTAATTACGGAAAATATTTTAGTAAACTAATAATTTATAAGTCACTAAATAATATCAATTACTATCAATTACATAATTAAAATAGGTCTTTTTAATTTTATAATGAAAAATAATTACGGTTAAGTTTTACGAAAAATACGTTTTATTTTTCCGAAAATCAGAAAATTCACTTAAACAATTTTATTTATTTAATTATTTTTAAAACGTTACAATTTTCCCTCCTTTAAGAAATTCGGTCTCCGAATTTAAATTAAAACTCCTCCCAATTACTAAAACATTCAGCCAAAACACTCAAATCGTCGGGGCTCCGAAATCATCAATACATAATTAAAATCAACTCCGTCAAACATAACGCAATCATCGGAGTTATGATGAAAATAAAATATCAAAACCCAATATGAAAACCAACATAATATACATCAAACTATAACTTGTATATAGTGCGCATCATAGTAAAATCGTCCAAACATCTGGATAAAGAAGCATGCAAGAATCCCTTTTGAAAATCGCCGTGTGATGCACGTATCACGGCATACTTAATTTTTTATTAAAAAAAAGCTATATATATATATATATCTTTTGTTTAACATACATGTCCCGCCTGGTTACTAAATCAGTTAGTAATGATTATAAAAACATACTGCTCAAAATAAAATCAATTCCAATCACATTATAAAAATATCATGTGCGTCCGGTGCGCACTGAAATCGAAACCAAATACAGATGCCATGAATACGCACAGAAACAAAACTGAGTGCAACGGGTGTGCACCAAAAACATCTGTCAAGTGCAACGGGCGTGCACGACACTAATATCAGGTGCATCTAATCTGCACAAAACCCCGATTTAGTGCATCTGGTGTGCACAAATCGCATCAGGTCCACCAAATGTGCGCAAGAATCTCAATCAGGTGCACATGGTGCACGAAAACATACACCGAATATCAAAATCGAAATCACGGTACAAAAATGCATGAAAACTAGGTCGATGCATATGTCAAAATCATGTGCAACCCATATGCACGAAATCAAATCAATATCTCAAAATGTATAAAACCAAATCGAGTGCACTGGGTATGTACAAAACAACATCAATACAACGGATATATGAAACACACATAGAATATAATGAATGTACACATAAGAAACACCAATCGTAGAACAAAATCCTCAAAATACCAAAATCCAAGCAACGGAAATATGAAATTCAAATCACCAAATCACAGTCGTAAACACTATCGTCAATATGCGCATCTTTCCTCTGATGTCGACTGCTTCGAACTCGTCTCTTCATAGCTGTGCTGACTGTGCTACCAACAGCAATACGCATATCTAGAGTCTCCCATGTAATCTATCCCTTCACCTGATATCCAGACTACATTAAACTTTTCGATCGATTCATCAAAATCCCATAATTCCCCGAGAGCTCAACACTCAAGTACAGTTTAAAAATATCCAGTACATACCCCAGCATCTGCGGACCAGCCGTAGAAGGGCAAACCCAAGCCTCACTAATGGCACCGCGAAACTGCCGTAAACCCTAAGGTTCAAGGGCGTTCTCATGGTCATTATGTCGAGTTAGGGTTTCATTCTTCTAGAGGGTCCATAAAAATACCTGCATGTTCTTCCGAATACCATAAACTTGGGAAAATGGATTTCTGACAATCGTTCGAATCCTTTAACTTCGTCTGGACGGCATGTGAATACCCTTCGTCCGCACGCTAAACAATGCTTCAATCCTCAAGAATAAACGATACCCTAATAGTTAACGCATTCGAGCCGCAGCTCCCTCTGCCCGTGCGACCGTGGTAACAGAAACCACCATCCGATATCGACGAAGATAGATCAAAGTAACGAATGAAATACGGTGCAAAGAAATATACATCCTAAGGTTCCTTATACAGAGTAGCGTATCGTAAGTATGCCGTAGATCATACCTACGGTACGTCACTCTACCTAGGTCACCTTCTCCATCAACCAAGGGTCACCCTAGACTTATACAAAGGTCAAACCTAGCGCTCTGATACCAATTTTGTCACGACCCGAAAGTACGAAACGTGACCGACACTTAAATTACGAAGCGTCTAGAGGCGCAACATAATCTAAGTAAGCCGAAGCCCAGAAATCTAAACCATATAAAAGAAGAAGTAAAGGAAAACATATAGGAAAACAAGTTTAAAAACAAGATCAAATTTTCTCAAAAATTTCGGCAGAGTCTCCTTTGTAAAAACTGGCCCCAAACGGTTACAAACAAGTATAATAAATACAAATGATAAAATTGCATCCCCAAGCGGGAGCTAGCTCTACGCCAACAGGCAGAAACAACCACACCAAGCACAATAATATACAACGCCAAAGGGCGAGGCTCAAAACTCAAAAGAAAACAAATCCACCAAACCATAATAATACATGCGCGAATCTAAGGTCGAAATAAATAACTGGTCCATTAAACTTATCAAGTAATACACGTTTGGTTGATGGAGCTTACTAGATACCAATGAAATATTAAAAATACAACGGCGGTCCTGATACAAGTGAAACAACCTACCAAGCAAATCACCCTGAATGAAATGATGTGACAGCAAACTGCCAAGGAAACCTGTACATCGAACCTGTAATAAAATTTGGCACAACGGGGGTGAGTGGCCAACTCGTGAGTAGAAGACATCTGCGAAAAGAAATCGAATGCACGACGCTATCCTAGGTCATAATAATATACTAATATATCACTAGTCATCTAGTAATGGCAGGGTAATAAACTACGTGTAAGTGCAAATGCTCCGAGCTCGTGTCAGTGCCTCAAATAGTAATATGTCATGTGAATGAGTATGCATGCACCGTGTATGTAAAAAAACCAATCCTGGAATCTGGATATATCTGTATAAGAAATATTTAACTTTTATCATGGTGAATTGGTATAGAAATCTGAAGTATCATCGATGAAATCCATGAAAATCCGTGTCAAGCATCGACACAAAACAAGTAAAACTCAAGTCTCAATACCTCATAGTCTCAATATTTCATAGTCTCAATATCTCTGGCTCCGTTAGTCCGGATCGGCCCATATCATCAAATCTCACGACAACGATCAGTATCCTCCGGATATCTGCCGCGCCAGACATCACCGGTAGGTAGTCTTCCTCTGCCAGGCTCATCGTCTACAACTCGATCTTCTTTCCCCGGGGTACCATACCGGGCCCACCATGTACCCGAGATGGTTCATCCACTCCTCGAATCGGGTCTCGAAATCCAACAGAAAATATGAAATCTCATGGTGGACGGCACATACATCACGAGAAAACCGCAACTTATATTTTAAAAAGAGTGGAGGAGAGAAAGAAGTTTTTATATATATTCTTGCGGTTTTCCCCAAAAATCTAAAAATCTCATAGAAATTCAAAATCCCAATATCATGAGTAAGCAAATGATAAGTGTCGGCATAATCCCCACAATACTGCATGATAATATGAAAATGTGAATGCATGAAATGTCTAAGTAATAAATGCAATATCTAGACTAACACCTGAGAGTAATCATAATATTATATTGATCTAGCATCTAGCTGATTCTATCAATAAAAGATAATATGTTCTAAAGTGTACGTGACATAGCAATTACCGATGATGATGTGTGTGAGACGGCAATTAGTGTGCGTGGAATATGCGGATCATCGGTAATGGTGCTGTTAATTATATGTATGCCCTAAAGGCCATTACTGTACATTGGATGTATATTGTAGTGGATGCTGGGACATATATAGGGAGGACTTTCTTGCTCGACATGATAGTATGCTATCTGGTTGTTCTTTACCTTAACGTGTACATTGATTGTCTCTCTGATACATGTTGGTAAAGCCCTTAGGATGTGTACTTGACTACCTGGACTATGATGCGGATCATACTAGTGGGGACATGGTAGTCCATAAGTACATCCTTTAAAGTCCCTAGTCGTGGGTGTATCGAGACGGGGCATCGATATACCAGAGTAGACTAGCGTATACCTTCTCGACCCATACAGATGGGCGATGGATGATCCCATATCCATTGGTGTTTGACATCAGAGATGATATACGGGTGCTCAGTGGAGACTGGGTACACTGGACGGACTCGCCGAGAACTCCCAGATGGTATTATACCTTACGTCAGATGGCAGTTCTCTTGTGTGGTTCCCACTGTGCTTTGATTTCCATCTTACCACGTCCAAGAGGGCGTGCAAAACGGTGGTTTTTGGGTACAGTCCCGAATCACATGGAGGCAATGAGCGATAGGAGGGGATTCGTCTCTCCCGGTATAGGGAGTTGATGTTGCGCTGTGTTCGATTGGCTATAACCGGAAATCCCTGGCCAGGGTTGCTGAGATTTACTGGTAAGTGTTACCAGTAGTTTCTCGAACTGTTATAGACCTCATATCGACACGACTTATCAAGCTATTGGGGTCTGACGTTTACCACCCCTAGGCAAGATATGCGACATATCAGACGATCAGACCGGACTGTACGGTAGTGTTACTGGTTGGATTCACTGGAGTGTGAGCGGGCTTGCTCATCGATCTTCAGATCGCTCAATACCCGGGTGGCCGTTACGTTTAGCAGACCGCTTGCGGCTTGTGGGTGTTTGATATGATCATCACCTGCTGCCGGCGTATTGACGAGTCTTTAGAGTCCTACACAGAGGTTTCCTGGCTCAAGCGAAACGAAATAGGAGCGCATATGAGATATGTGCGGGACCGAGAATAATGCGTGTATGTGATACCGTATTCTATTCTCGCGATGAATGTATCGAATGGTTATATGCGATATAACCTAGTTATCGAATCGAGGGTTGATTCGATAAGCTGATTCATTGGATACTAGTCGGTTCTATGCGATATGACCGGATCATTAAATCAAGTGTTGATTTGATGATTTAATGCATAATTATATATTTGATATATTACTTTGCATTAACTAGTATTGGTTCACTTTAAATGGATTTTCTCACTTGTTTGTGCACATTGTATATATATGATATATTTTTTGTGCACAAGATTGTATCATATTTGATGATACATGCTAGTTTGGGTTTGTGTAAAGAATTAAACCATGGTTACTTAAGTGGTTAGGGTTTCATTTTCTTTTCTCATTTATTTATCTATTTATTCTTTTTGGAAAAATATTTAGCATAATGCAAAATGGTGGCTTTCTTTGGATGCATGTTGAAGCTTCATGAAGCTTTGACCAAGTGACCATTTTGTCTCCATGCTTAACCCTAACCATTCCCACTAACCATGATTTATTCTCTACACTTGACCATGGTTATTATTATGATAAGTATTCATTTACTTTTTATTTTGAATTAACTTATCATAACATTATCTTCTTCTTCTTCTTCACTTCATGAAGAAAAAGCTTGACTTCATCAATGGTGATTGATGAAAAAGAGTGAGAAATCCAATTCTAAAGTGAACCCACTTCCTATTTCTTCATCCTCTACCTCTTGCCAAGTTGTAGAGTGTGTTTCCTTCACAAGTTTTCTAGACTTGGTGAAGTTGGAGCTTGATCTAGCGATGCCTCGACGTAGATCATCTTCGGCACGTCGTCGATGACCTAGCCCGCTCTTTCTCCGATGAAGCCGACGCTAGAGCCCGGGATTTGATTTGGACAGCGGAGAGGACTTCATCACGGAGCCGTGGTGGTGGAGGACCGGATCTACAAAGGTTGTATTTCCGTATTCTTGTAGTTAAGTGTTAACTAGTTTGCTTTGTCGCCTAAAAATCTAGTCAACGATCTGGTTAGGGTTTCTCGGCACCGTTAAAATTTGAAATTGGCATGGTTGATGCCTTGTGAGACCTCTTAAGAGTGCCTAGGAACCCTACAGTGGTATCAGAGCCTAGCTAGAGCCTTAGGCGAAGTCTAGACGGAGTTTGAAGTCCGATCGACCCGAAACCCCGATTTTTCCTCGCTCTCTGGACTTTTTCTAAAAACTAGGTTTTTTCCACATTAAAAATGCTTAAAAAGTTCAGTAGGGAAATCTAAGAATTACGGTGCAAAAAGTTTCTCATGAACAGTACAACATGCGGCGGAACCGCGGCAGAAGCTTGGCTTCTGCGGCGGTTCCGCGGCCATATGGTGACATCATCAATTCCTGTTTGCACAGTAACTCCTATTTTATTATGCTGGATTTTCTGGGAATTTTTAATATTTATTCAAGAGTTGAATTTTCTGGGGTTGTTTTGGGGATTTGGTGTTTCGATCGGAGTATCAAGTTTTGTCTATGTGGTTTTCCGGATAATTTTAGAATATGTTAAAAAGTTCGACCGGATATAAATACCCAATTTTCCCCTGTCGGGAAATTTCCAAGTGTTGGATTTTTCCGTAGTTTAACGACGTTCTAAGTAGTGCAAGTAATGCGATGGTCCCTCTAGAAGACAACAAACCTTAACTCGATTATGTGACCGTCTTGAACTGCCCTTTGAACCTTCTGGTTTGGGGCAGTACGGCGTGCCACATGTGAGGCGTTGGCTTGACCCTTCTACGGCTAGACCGTTGGTACTGAGGCACGAACTGAATGTTTTTAGACTTGTTTCATGGGTTGAGCTGTATCGGGAAAACTTGAGTGTTCGATTGTTCGATCGGAAAGTTTAACATTTTCTAATTATCTGGAATGTAATACAATAATTGGAATTCACAAGTAGTTATGAGATAACTGAATGAATGTTATAAACATAGCAGTTTAGTCTCACTTGATCGGTTGCCACGGAATTTTGATGTGATCAAAACTCCGTCGCAATCACGTAGTGTACGCGGATACTCGCCGGGTAAACTTAATAGACAGCCTTGTCCCATAGCCCCGACCAAGTGACTGTAGGAGAACCCCGTCGCCGAAAGCATCCGTCCGGGTGCTCGCGGTAGCGGTGTTCCGCCTTGGTGCACTTCGTCGACGGTATCGGGGGGTGCAGCCGTCTACTGAAGTTTGCGACGAGCATTCGATCAAAATGTCGGGAACTTGTTGAATTGCCCGACTTGATATTGAAAAGAGTTTTCGATTTTGAGACTAAAATGCGGGCTTTATAATTGTTAGGCATGCGATGTCTAAAGAATTCATTTGGTTAGGCATGCGATGTCTGAGGTGGTTGCGGATTCCAACTGTTGTAGTTTTACACTTTCTTTTCTGTGACCGTAAGTGTAATATGTGATATCGCCGGTTTCGTTGCTATATGTCAACGACAATTGGGATGCGCATATTTACTTACGTTGATGACATGTGATGTTATGTGTTGCTGGATATGTTATATTGGATCGTCGTGTTTGAATAGCCGGGGGTTTTTATGTGAGATGAGTGTTTTTCATTTTCATTCATGTAAAAACTTGTATGTAATATTCTTTTATTGGGGCGCTTCCAGGTTGCGGAAGTTGTCACCGTTGTTGTATATTATTTTCTTTTCCGCACTAGGATAGACCCAAGGAGGAGAGCATAAGTAACCGGGTTCTGGAGTCCAGTGGGAGACCAACTCGAGGAGTCGAGTCCGGGTCTCCTGACTCCAGAATTGGTAGGGTTGCTTGCCGCTCTCGTAGGGATCTTGGGGTGTGGGTTTGGCTATTCATCGCGACCGTGGAATCCGTGTTTTATACTGGCTCGTATTGAAAACACGGACGTCCTAGTACATCCAATATTTTATATGATTCTTCTGCTGCGATATCTGTGATGTGATCATGTGATGTTCTCTGATAAATACTGTATATAGTATATATGATATATTATATATGCGTTACTTATGTTTTACACCCGCGCTAGCCCTGCCCCGCTCTGCCATTAGTTATCTAACCTAACGGTGCACGAGGGGACATCGAGGCGAATGCGGATGGCATAAGTGTACGTCGTATTTATCTGTAAGGTTTAGGTACTTAAATGATGGGACTTCATTAATGTGATTAATGAAATAAAAGAAACCTAAGATGTTGTAGAATTGAATTTCAAAATAAAACAGGTTGCTACAGTTCTTGCTTTATATAGCGGTATATGTGATATATCCTGCACCTTATTCGATGAGGAAAGGACCGAGATCCCTTCACCGGGAGTGACTCCTTTAGCAATAACTGGCAGATGCTACACACTCGGTTTGTCTTTTGATTGCTTTTAAGAGTTTTTGCTTTGCACAGTGATATATATGATATATCCCGCACCTCATTCGACGAGGAAAGGACCGACGATCCCTTCACCGGGAGTGACTCCTTTAGCAAAACTAGAAAAGCCTCAAAAACACTCCATTTCAAAATTCATTCGATCCTACAACGATATCAAGTTCATTACGCAATAGGTTTTCAGAAAAACCTGTCGTAGCCCTCCGTCATTTCAGATAAGTACTAGTTAGTATTCGTGCTACGTTTGTCGACTATGTTAAGGCGTAGTGTGCGGTAGCTAATTAGTGCTTATCTGCATAAGCATTTGATGTGATTGGATTAGGGTAGTCGTGCGACTTTGTTGACTATGTTAAGGGTCGTGCGGGTGGGTTTAATTCAATCAGGAAATGACGGGTTGAACTTGACTAGCACTTATGATTTGTTGACTATGTTAAGGTCATATAGCTGCTAGGGGCAAAATATTATCGGGAATTTCAAGTGTTGAAATTTGCAATGAGATTGCATACCTTCTATGAGATAGTTGGATCCCGATACCCGCTGCGAGTAAGAGTTACTCCTGGGAGAGTTTTATACATTACAATTAGCCGATCAAGTAGGTGTCTAGAAAGGTGTCAACGGGGTTACGCCTCTGGGAAAACGAGGTTTACATTAATTAGGTTCGTGCGAAAGCACGGGGGACCTCCCTCAAAGTACCGACACTGGCCTGGCTGAAAGATTGGCGAACTTGTAGTGTGTAATTAATCCCGGCCAGTCTTTCCTTTTTGGGTTTGAAGGAAGATTTGATAAAAAGCAGTGGGAGCCATCCAGATTAGATAAAATAATAACCAATCTATTCTTGCAAGAGCGCACGCTGAGTGTTTTCTTCTCTCTCTCTCAAGGTAGCGACCATATCACGCCTTAATCAAGATAATAAAATGGATTATTGACCGAACCCGCTTGTTATACTGAGCTGGGGAACGTTGGTCCCGCTCCAACTTATAATTGTTATAAGACAGAGCAGGAAATAGGAGAATACCGGAATTCCCGTGCCGCCCAAACGAAGAGAGTGCATGCTGATGCATCATCTTCGGGTGTGTTCGTTACAAAGAACTGTTTCTCAGTATCCTCCGCATCCTGGGTATATGATACCGGATCAGGATCCCAGATATGTAATCTGTTACATAGGGCTACAGATAGATAGAGAACTGAGAACGGGTGATAAGTTTTGATTGGAAAGAATTTCTCGTTGTGTATATTTGAGAAAATTGTAAAGAAATCACAACCAAAAATTATTTGACCGCAATCAACTACGGTGTCGGATGTAGATTGTTAGTGAGTGCGGATCGTCCACAGGGAAAGTGTAATCGTTCGTCTTTTGAATTAGATGAGTCGAAACTTTAAAGAAAACAAAACAAAACAATTCATGATTTAAAGAATTGAAGTTCAAGAATTAGAAAAATCTAGATCTAATAACAAGAAAAAGATAGAATCAAGAATTGATCGTTTGATGATTTTTCCAAACCAAATATCAAGAATCGAAATAAGGCTCGTAGGAATCGATCGGATCTATAGATGTGATGTAATCTTACAATTACGTATTCTTATCCTTCGATGAATTGATACTAGATCGATGATGATCGATCGAGAATTAGGGATTTCTTGTGAAACTAGGGTTTCATCTTATCCCTTGTTCTTTCGTCGATATCATTCATATTCTAGCCTCTAGTAAATTCAAGAAACGATCGTAGATCCCTAATTTCGAGCGATCACAATCAAGAAAGCATCGCTACGAAACTAGGTCATCGATTCTTGAACTTGCTAGGGTTTACAAAACTCGTAGGACTTAAAAATCGTATTAAGATTTGTTACATCATCATTCTACAATCGTCTCGACTCCTTTACGAGTGGTGTTTTACTCAAACATCACAACAAGAACAACAATTACAAATTGAGATCTAATCATGATGCAAGAATTAAAAGAAAGCAAGATTAAAGAATTTCACCTTTTATTTATATCAACAATTTCATTACATTCGCTCAAGAACTACAAGAGGAAGAACTCGATCGTCGATTTGGCTTCGCTCGTCTCCGTGGGTCGCGGATCGGCTTGGATCACTTGCCCGATTGAAGATCGGCTCGGCTCCTAAAAGGTTGAAAGCTTCTTGCTTGATTGGTACTCAAGATCTTGAATTTGGAGTGGAATTAGGGTTAGGGTTTCGCACAAGCGTTGTCACTAGACTTGTGGAAGAAGATGGAGAATTGAGATTTAGGAATGGGAGATTAACCTCAACCCTTAGATCTAGGCTCCTATTTATAGATAACTAAACCCTAGATTTAAGATTTCAAATTCTATGTTTCCCTCCTAAAGTTTGTTGAGGAAATTTGAATTTCCCTCCAAAAGTTAGTTAGAGGAGAAGCTTCTAGATGTGATTAGTTAGGAGGGAGCTTCTAGAAGAGGATTAATTAGGAGCTTTAATTAGGAGTAGCCTTGCTTAATCTTCTTTGCTGATCTGGCAGTAGCTTCTGGAGAATTATAGAATTTGACGTATCAGACATGCATGTGGGCCCTGAGATAAGAATAATGCCCTAAAAATTCCTTGCTGACGTGTCCAAAGTGCGGCAGATCCGCGGCGCAAGAAGGCTCCGCGGATCCGCGGCGCTTTGGAGTCTTCATGGCTCTGGCTTTCTGGTATAGGCTTGGGCTGATGTATGGGCCTTTATTGTATATGTTGAATTTAATATCTCCTTCTGAAATGCTACCAGATCTGAAATCATGAAGTTGGCGTAATTTTTGATCAGCTCTTTTGTTTTTCTTCCGTATTTTCCTGCACAGACTCAAGACAAGTGTTGCGCAAATACAGAAATGATGCGATGCCATGAAATGCGGTTAATTTCCCTTAAAGTGTCGGTTTAAAAGTCTAATACATGAAATCTGATATTTTACGACTGATTTGCTAATATGTGAAATATGAATACCGAACACTTCTAAATGAGTGCAAATGTTAGGGAAATTGCTGTGTTAAAAATACATTATTTTCGACTGATCAAATACCCCCAAACTTAATTTCGATCGTCTCGAGCGAATGTTTTATTAAAAAGAGAAGGAGAAAATAAAGAAGGAGAAAAACTAACTAGCACACTTTCGTAGGCAACACGATTGCACTGAGCACGTGCAACAAGCCTTTAAACCTCTAGGTGTCCCTAGTAGGAGGAGTGTTGTCTCCTGAGGGTTTTCAGCTGATTGCACCCACAAAATCCAATAATAAAAGAAAGATCATGAATATTACATTTAAAGAAAAGAATTGTAAAAGAAAGACTTTGAAAATTAGGGTTTCCAACTAAGCTAGCTTTTCGGTTGTCATGAGCCCTATCTTAATGGTCATGAAAAGATGTCAGAAATCACGTCCTCCCTCAATAAAACATCGTCTTATTCTTCATTCCTATCTGTTTTCCAAACATCGATCATATAACCCTGCGTGTGTGTAAAGACATCCCTACACCCGGAGAATTCAATTCAAGCTATCATACTCTTGCCCATCAGCCTCAGTACTTTTTAATTAATGAATATTTAGATGAAATTGCTCTCACACTTTCATGCGACCGTTAATACTTCTTGAGGTACTAACCGACCGATTACTCCTGTGATTGCTTACTTGGTGTATTTTCCTCGTCTTGCACCACCTCAGGCATAGCAGTGACTCCCAGACCAGTTGGCCTTAGGGCACTAGGTGAAGAAGCACCCTCGCTATACATTTTTATTGCCCTTGGTGATAACAAAACCAGTGTCCATTTTTTTTTCACCACTTTATATTTTCTTCATTTTTTTTTTATTTCCTTCATACTTTTGGCTTTAAGACAAGAGCATTTCAAGGTATCCTCTACTATCCCAGGCTTTAAGACGTGTGTAAGTGCGAATAGCAGGGTATCAACGTTCAAAATGTTTGGCTTCCAGAATAAGAACTATTTTTCAGACTTATTTTTATCCTCAGATTAGTGACTTCCTTCATCTTACTAACCCTTGGGACAACGGCTCATAACTACTTATTACTAGTTCGTATAAGAAAACTTCTAATTTTCTTGGTTTTCTTAAATTTTTCTAATCTCATGGATGTAATTTTTCACTATCTAATCTTCTATTATCTTATTTATGTACAAAAAATATTTTTATATTTTTGAAATTTTTTTAAATTTTTATAGGTTTTCAAAAAAATGTTTTGTGCTTATGCAAAGTGATATGCAAATGATGCGAAAATAAGCACAAACCTCCCCCAAACTTGTTTTCAACAGTGTCCTCACTGTTGCCTTCTGCTAAATCTTGAAAAACCTGTAAGCTTAGGAGGAATTTATTAGTGGGGGCAAAATATTTAAGTGAAGAACCTCCCCCAAACTTATTTTTGGCTCAAAATTTTGTAAAACTTTTATTTTCAAGAGCCCGAAAATATACTCCCCCCAAACTTGAGTTATGCAATGTTAAGCTTTGATTCACATGAGGGGGTCAAAAATCATTGGTCGATGCCAAGCTTTGCAAAGACCGAAGGTTAACACCAACCATTCAAAAATTTTATCAATGCAGTGCTCTGGTTGGTGGAAGAAGAAGTGGGGAAAGGTTAAGTGGTGGAAGAGAATGTGTGTGCGTCTCATTTTGGAGAGACGATGCAGTGATTGTGATGGATTGCTCGCATTCTTTTTACAAGTCAAAAGAAGGGGTGGAGGTTCAATTTCATTGATTGGGAGATGATTCATCTCAACACCCGTGTCATTTAAAAATGCGAGTTCATCAGCGAAGATCTCCTCAAAAGTTCCATCTATACCCCGATGAATAATGTCATCACAAAGTGCGGGGTGATCTTCAGACTCTAAGAACAGTTCATAATCCGTGTTAATTGTTGACCCGGACATCTCGGTGGAAGAGTCCATATGTGTATGATACATAGTTGAGTCAAACAATAACGTATGAAAAGAGTCAAGATCGATAACAGGAGGATCATCAAATTCGCTGCTGTCGACATCCATTAAGTCGACAGAACATACCTGAGCAATAGGTTCGGAGGGTACACTTCCCAACTTGTAAATGTTCAGCTCTATTGACCTATTCCCGAAAGATAGGGTCATAGAACCGTTACGACAGTTGATAATAGCATTGGAAGTGGCCAAAAAGGGGCGACCTAAAATCACCGGAATTTGATTCCGTGGGTTCGCTACAGGCTGTGTATCAATTACAATAAAGTTCACAGGGAATATAAATTCCGCGATTTTTATTAACACATCCTCCAGTTCACCCCTAGGTTTGGTGATTGATCGGTCAGCCATCTGGAGAGTGCAATTGGTTGGCTTCAACTCTCCGATACCTAGTTGCTCATAGACTGAGAAAGGAAGCAAGTTAACACTAGCGCCAAGGTCAAGTAGAGCACGGTTAATGTGTTTTTCCCCAATAGAAACGGAAATAGTAGGATATCCAGGATCCTTACGTTTCCTCGGTAATTGTTGGGGGAAAGCCGTGTCTATTGTTTTTTCCATGAATATCTTTTTGGGCGCTTGAGTCTTCCTCTTTCTAGTGCACAAGTTCTTAAGAGTTTTCGCATAGGACGGAACTTTTTGGATGGCATCTAGGAGAGGGATGTTGGTGTTTACTTGCTTAAAAATGTTCATAATCTTCTCCATATGTGGACTCGGTGTATTAGCCCTTAACCGATTAGGATAAGGTGCTTTAGCAATAAGTGCTGGGTCCATCATAGGAGAAGGAAGTGTGTGTGGAACCGATCCCAGAATAGAAATGGGAATCATCCGTGGAGGAGAAAAAGAGGTGGGCTGAAGTGGCGAGCCTTTTGGGAAACGAAGAATAGGCTCGGAAGAAGATGGTGGGGTAGAAGAACTGGGGTAAGAAGTGTGTGTGTGAGGAAAGGTCTCAGCCGGGGTGTTATTGATTGATTTTTCTGTATCATCAAACTCTTCCCCAACATGAGTGTCAAGCACTCTTCCAGATCTCAACGTGATTGCATCTACATGATGTGAATATCCAGGATTGGGTAAAGGTTGAGCTGGAAGTTTCCCTTTCTCTCTTGCACTCATTTCGGCTCTTAGTTGTGCAATTTCTGCTTCCATCGATTTGATACTCTCAGCTTGGGACGCTGAGTTTTTCTCAATTTTATCGACAGAAGACTTCATTTCAGCCAAAACTTTCATGATATTTGTTAAGACCAAATTCATGCATTGTGCAAATGAATAGGTTTCATCAGTCCCGGTCAACTGCAAAGGACTAGATGGTGCGGGTGTGTTGACCGGATTTTGAAAATTTTGTGCTTGAAAGGGGTGCTGACTCAATTGTGGTTGCTGTTGTGGTGGAGGAGCCCTTCGGAATTGATTCGGATTTGGAACCGTGTTTTGAAATTGTGATTGGTTCCAAGCAAAGTTAGGGTGATTTCTCCAACCCTGATCATATGTGGAGGAAGATGGATCATTTCTAGGTCTTTGAAATGCGGCATTGGTATGCTCATGACCTTGAAACGGACATTCTTCCGTCAAGTGAGACGGATCAGAACAGCAGCCACATACAGTTTTGGAGAGTGACATTTGACTTAGGGCGGCTAAAAATTCGTTTTCCATAGTCTCAAGTTTCTTTTGCATAGCTGAAATGTCATCTCTAACTCCTATGGAAATATCATTGCCCTCCCTAGACGATTGACTCACACCCTCCCACTGTAAAGATTTTTCAGCGAAATCTTCTAGAAAGTTCCAGGCTTCCCCATCATCTTTGGTCATAAAGTTGCCTTGACACATGGATTCAAGGGTCTGTCTCGTGTAAGGAGTAATGCCCTCATAAATGATTCGGCACAATTCCCATCTCGGGATGCCGTGATGTGGACATTGGACTAACAGATCCTTGAAACGTTCAAGACATTTTGAAAATGTTTCATTTGGGAGCTGGGTGAATTGATAGATTTCGCTACGGACTCGAGCTGTTTTGTGATGTGGGTAAAATATCTTAAGGAATGCTTTGACGAATTCGTCCCAATTTGAAATGGAATGTGCGGTAGTGTTATATAGCCACTTCTCGGCTAAATCGCACAAGGTGAATGGGAGAAGACGAAGACGTAAAGCATCCACAGAAAGCTGTGAAGTACCCATCATTGCGCATACATTTTCAAATTTCGTGATAAACACGTATGCGTCTTCAGACTCGAGACCGTGAAATTTTGGTAGAAAGTTGATGTATTGGGGTTTTATTTGAAAATTTTCCCCGTTGGCTGGTGGAATGGAAAGACAGGTGGAAAGTGGGCTTCGTGTAGGATAGCACCTCTCTTGGAGAGAGATGCGAGGTGGATTCTGCGCACCAACGAACGGCGGCAGAGTAGTGGAAAAGAAGTTCGATGGAGGTGGATCCATCGATGTGGGTGTGGTGGTGGGTAAAAGAAAGGGTAAATGTAGAAATACCGACTTTTGGGTCGATCAAGGAAACGCGGACTTAACGGGCACTAGAAACCCGTGTCCAGCCTATCTTGCACTAAAAAAGGGTTAGTACAAGTGGCAGCGTGAATTTATAATTAGGGGAAAGAATGAATGCGGTGTTTGCTTTTGAAAAAATGTACGGATTTTTGAAAATATGATGCAACACAACAAATGCAACACACAAAACCCTAGAATCTAGTGGTCACCTAGGTCCGGCTCTAGACCGCTCCTAACTGCCAAAAGACAAGTCGCAGGATCAATCCTCCACTGCCTCTTTGTCCCCCTGTGACCGGATAAGTGCCAGGTAAGTGGGAAGGTACTCCACTACGTAAGTAGTGGGCCTAATTAAAAACCACTAGCCTTAGACACACTCGCCTTAGGCACCACAAGAAAACGCGGATAAGCAATGAATTACCCACGGCCTTCTCTTGTCCTAATTGAGCGCGACAGTCCTTAGAGTCATCTCTAGATATTTTTTAATTAATGAGGGTCAATGCGGATGCAAGTTTGTGGTTTTCGGGGCCTAGGAAGGGTAATGAACACCCCACCTAATTTGGATTTGGTCGTGCCCCTTAATTTCCGTATTAATATGCAAACAACGAAAAATCAAAAACACGCACAAATTTTTATTTTGCTTTTTGCGCGCTGCGATTATTTGCAAAGAAACCTGCAGCAAATTGTTAATTGGAGCAGAGAGAGAGAGAGATAAGAAAGATAGAAGCTTACAGTGAAAGTTTGGTGCAGAGAGGAGCTAGAACTGCGGCGGATCCGCCGCGGATGCGGACTAATGCCGCGCTTCCGCCGCGGTATGTTGGGATCAGTGCACAGAAATTTGTGCACAAGCTTCTGTTCACCTACACAGCTCTCTGGATGTTTCAGAAATTTTTTTTCCACAGCTCCAATGATTCCAGATTTCCTCGCAATCAAATCACAACACACATATTAGTGTTTGCACGAATTTTGATCACAAAATTTAGATGGAATAAAATTTTCAACTCAAATTTCAAAATACAAACAATTAGTGCACTATCCCCGGCAACGGCGCCATTTGATTGGAAAGAATTTCTCGTTGTGTATATTTGAGAAAATTGTAAAGAAATCACAACCAAAAATTATTTGACCGCAATCAACTACGGTGTCGGATAGAGATTGTTAGTGAGTACGGATCGTCCACAGGGAAAGTGTAATCGTTCGTCTTTTGAATTAGATGAGTCAAAACTTTAAAGAAAACAAAACAAAACAATTCATGATTTAAAGAATTGAAGTTCAAGAATTAGAAAAATCTAGATCTAATAACAAGAAAAAGATAGAATCAAGAATTGATCGTTTGATGATTTTTCCAAACCAAATATCAAGAATCGAAATGAGGCTCGTAGGAATCGATCGGATCTATAGATGTGATGTAATCTTACAATTACGTATTCTTATCCTTCGATGAATTGATACTAGATCTATGATGATCGATCGAGAATTAGGGATTTCTTGTGAAACTAGGGTTTCATCTTATCCCTTGTTCTTTCGTCGATATCATTCACATTCTAGCCTCTAGTAAATTCAAGAAACGATCGTAGATCCCTAATTTCGAGCGATCACAATCAAGAAAGCATCGCTACGAAACTAGGTCATCGATTCTTGAACTTGCTAGGGTTTACAAAACTCGTAGGACTTAAAAATCGTATTAAGATTTGTTACATCATCATTCTACAATCGTCTCGACTCCTTTACGAGCGGAGTTTTACTCAAACATCACAACAAGAACAACAATTACAAATTGAGATCTAATCATGATGCAAGAATTAAAGGAAAGCAAGATTAAAGAATTTCACCTTTTATTTATATCAACAATTTCATTACATTCGCTCAAGAACTATAAGAGGAAGAACTCGATCGTCGATTTGGCTTCGCTCGTCTCCGTGGGTCGCGGATCGGCTTGGATCACTTGCCCGATTGAAGATCGGCTCGGCTCCTAAATGGTTGAAAGCTTCTTGCTTGATTGGTACTCAAGATCTTGAATTTGGAGTGGAATTAGGGTTAGGGTTTCGCACAAGCCTTGTCACTAGACTTGTGGAAGAAGATGGAGAATTGAGATTTAGGAATGGGAGATTAACCTCAACCCTTAGATCTAGGCTCCTATTTATAGATAACTAAACCCTAGATCTAAGATTTCAAATTCTAAGTTTCCCTCCTAAAGTTTGTTGAGGAAATTTGAATTTCTCTCCAAAAGTTAGTTAGAGGAGAAGCTTCTAGATGTGATTAGTTAGGAGGGAGCTTCTAGAAGAGGATTAATTAGGAGCTTTAATTAGGAGTAGCCTTGCTTAATCTTCTTTGCTGATCTGGCAGTAGCTTCTGGAGAATTATAGAATTTGACGTATCAGACATGCATGTGGGCCCTGAGATAAGAATAATGCCCTAAAAATTCCTTGCTGACGTGTCCAAAGTGCGGCGGATCCGCGGCTCAAGAAGGCTCCCGCCGCGGATCCGCGGCTCTTTGGAGTCTTCATGGCTCTGGCTTTCTGGTACAGGCTTGGGCTGATGTATAGGCCTTTATTGTATATGTTGAATTTAATATCTCCTTCTGAAATGCTACCAGATCTGAAATCATGAAGTTGGCGTAATTTTTGATCAGCTCTTTTGTTTTTCTTCCGTATTTTCCTGCACAGACTCAAGACAAGTGTTGCGCAAATACAGAAATGATGCGATGCCATGAAATGCGGTTAATTTCCCTTAAAGTGTCGGTTTAAAAGTCTAATACATGAAATCTGATATTTTACGACTGATTTGCTAATATGTGAAATATGAACACCGAACACATCTAAATGAGTGCAAATGTTAGGGAAATTGCCGTGTTAAAAATACATTATTTTCGACTGATCAAGTTTCATGAGGCAGAAAACGGGGCAAGTGTTGCAGCCAAGTCTGTTGGTCACTGTCACCCTGTATTACCAATACATTGATTCTGAACGAATGTTATTAGATACCGAACCTGATATACAAAATCATATCAGTCTCTTTATTAGTAAAGAAATGATAAAATTTTGTATTGTTGGATAATGTTTTGAACATTTCCTATATCAAAAGTTGATCGGTTCAGGCACGTTATCTAAAAGCATTAATGTTCTAAATCAAACTACAGTTCTTAGTATACGGAACACACAAAAGAGGAAGAGTTCAGAAATGAACGAATTCTTCTTGAGGCATTATAGACTAGGTCATATCAATGCGACCCGACTAGCTAAAGTTACATGTAGATGCATATTTAAATCAGTTTGAATTTACATCTTGTGAAACTTGCCAGTCATGTCACAAAGATATAATGACACCAGCTCTGTTTATTGGAAATAGAGAAAGAGTTAGTGAACTCTTGGGATGATGCATGTTGATGTATAAAGGTCTCCTGTCTACACATGCCAAGACCGGTTCTTTGTACTTCATTACATTCTCTGATAATCTCTCAAGATTCAGACATATGTTCCTGTTGAAACACAAGTCCGAACCTTTTGAGATATTCACAGAATATGATTTAGAAGTAGAGAACCAAAACGGGTATAAGTATTATGTCCTTTGATGAGATCAAGGAGGAGAATACTTGAGCACGGAAATCCTGGACTATTCTAAAGGAGAATGAGATTCTCTTTCAGTATTACTCCTTCGTATACACCATAGCACTATGGTATATCGGGGTGGAGCAATCACACCCTATATGATAAGGTGTGCTCTATGATGAGTACTACTGAGTTTCCTATTTTCCTTTTGGGAGTTATGCACTTGAGAAGATGCATACCTGTTGAATTAGGTTCGAATCAAATCAATGCCTACCACTTCATATGTGATATGGAAAGGGAAGAGCCCATATCTTAAGTTAGTTAAGATTTGGGGTTGTCCGGCCTATGTCTAAAAGCAAAATCCGGACAAACTCGAGGCAAGGTTAGTGATGTAGAACTGGAAAAGTTCCAGCTATGCAAACTACAGAAGATGATTTGATAGAACCAAAGGATTCAATAGTTACCAACGAACCTCGGCCTCTCCGCCGATCTAGTAGGGTTCCTCACCCACCTGAGAGATATTTCGGTTTCTCTATGACAGTGGGAGCGAGGATTGCATCATGAGATGATGACCCAACTAGTTTCGAGCAGGCCATCGAGAGTGACGACTCTGTAAGAATGGCTGGATGCTTAGCGATCTGAGATGGAATCCATGTACACCAACAAAGTATGGACTTTGGTTGCTATATCTGAAGGGTTAAATCCCCATCAGGAGCAAGTATATCTTGAGAAGATTACTTGGTGTAGATGGAAAAGTTGAGACTTTCAAAGCTAGACTTGTTAAAAGTTTGCATCATTGACCAGGTGTGGATAATGATAAAACCTTTTCGAGTAGCTATGCTTAAGTCCATCCAGATACTACTTGCCACGGCTACATACCATGACTACGATATCTGGCGGTTGGGTGTCATGACTGCTTTTCTAAATGATGTTTTAGAAAAGTGCGTCTATAAGAACACAGCCAGAGGGCCTCGTAGATAGTGGGAGCAGCGGAAACGTGTGCAAGATGCTTTATGTGATAAAGCAGGCATCGCGGAGTTGGAACATCTGTTTTGATGGATTAGTCAAAGAAGTTGACATCATCAAAATGGTAGATGAACCTTGTATATACAAAAAGGTAGTAGGGAGTATGGTGATGATCCTCGTAGAGTGCGTGGATGACATACTCCTGATAGGGAAAGAGTTTCCAATGCTACGCTCGATCAATCTCCGCTTATCATAATGATTCTCCACATAGGATCAAAGTGATACCTCCTAAATCCTGGGTTTTGGATTTATGAGATAGATCTAAATAGATGTTAGGATTCTCACTAGTTGTTGTGAGATGGTATCAATCGATCCTGGGGAGAATCACTGGAAGTGTTCCAGGGTGATAAAGACGACTGAGTGTCAGTCACAGGCATTGTCTTTACCCTCAGTAAAGGGACGGTATGTTGGAAGAGTTCCAAATTAGATACCGTGACATACTAGACGATAAAGGATGGATACATCGCTACTTAAGATGCTACCAAAGAGGCTGTTTGGGTGTATATTGGTTCATGAGATGAACTACGTTCCTACCATTGTGAAACAATGGAGTTGTGGCTTATGCCAAGGAACGAAGGTCCCATCAGTGATCCAGACATATTCTAAGGCAGTATCACCTGATCATGGAGATAGTTGATCTCCAGCGTGATCGAGGTTAGGAGAGTAGACTCTGAGGACAACACGGCGGATCCACTCACGAAGGCCTATTCCCAGAGAGAGACTTTTATGGAATGGTTGAGTATAAGATGTTAGTTATATGTATGCCCTAGAGGCCATTACTATACATAGGATGTATATTGTAGTGGATGCTGGGACATATATAGGGAGGACTTTCTTGCTCGACATGATAGTATGCTATCTGGTTGCTCTTTACCTTAACGTGTACATTGATTGTCTCTCTGATACATGTTGGTAAAGCCCTTAGGATGCGTACTTGACTACCTGGACTATTATGCAGATCATACTAGTGGGGACAGATAGTCTATAAGTACATCCTTCAAAGTCCCTAGTCGTGGGTGTATCGAGACGGGGCATCGATATACCAGTGTAGACTAGCGTATACCTTCTCGACCCATATAGATGGGCGATGGATGATCCCATATCCATTGGTGTTTGACATCAGAGATGATATACGGGTGCTCAGTAGAGACTGGGTACACTGGACGGACTCGCCGAGAACTCCCAGATGGTATTATACCTCACGTCAGATGGCAGTTATCTGGTGACACTGGTACAGAGTAGTCTGTTGACCCGAGATCGTCATAGAGTCTTGTGTGGTTCCCACTGTGCTTTGATTTCCATCTTACCACGTCCAAGAGGGCGTGCAAAACGGTGGTTTTTGGGTACAGTCCCGAGTCACATGGAGGCAATGAGCGATAGGAGGGGATTCGTCTCTCCCGGTATAGGGGGTTGATGTTGCGCTATGTTCGATTGGCTATAACAGGAAATCCCTGGCCAGGGTTGCTGAGATTTACTGGTAAGTGTTACCAGTAGTTTCTCGAACAGTTATAGACCTCATATCGACACGACTTATCGAGCTATTGGGGTCTGACGTTTACCACCCCTAGGCGAGATATGCGACATATCAGGCGATCAGACCGGACTGTACGGTAGTGTTACTGGTTGGATTCACTGGAGTGTGAGCGGGCTTGCTCGTCGATCTTCAGATCGCTCAATACCCGGGTGGCCGTTACGTTTAGCAGACCGCTTGCGGCTTGTGGGTGTTTGATATGATCATCATCTGCTGCCGGCGTATTGACGAGTCTTTAGAGTCCTACAAAGAGGTTTCCTGGCTCAAGCGAAACGAAATAGGAGCGCATATGAGATATGTGCGGGACTGAGAATGATACCAGTATGTGATACTGTATACGATTCTCGCGATTTATGACATTGATCGGTTATATGCGATATAGCCGGGTTATCGGATCAAGTGTTGATTCGATAAGTTGTTACTGTTGAAACTAGTCGGTTATATGCGATATGACCGGATCGTTAAATCAAGTGTTGATTTAATGATTTAATGTATAATTATATATTTGATATATCACTTTACATTAACTAGTAATGGTTCACTTTAAATGGATTTTCTCACTTGATTTGTGCACATTGTATATGTGATATATTTTTGTGCACTTGATTGTATCATGTTTGATGATACATGAATGCAAGGGTTTGTGTAAAGAGTTAAACCTTAGTTAAGTAAATGGTTAGGGTTATTATATATTTATTCATTCATTTATTGAATGGTTTATTTCATTTTGGAAAAAGGAAAATGGTGGCTAATTTTGTTCTTTGTTGAAGCTTCATGATGCTTTGAATAAAGTCCACCATTTTTGTTTTATGCCTAACCTAACCATTCACCTAACTATAGTTTGCTCTCTACACATAACCATGGTTGGATTATGATAAGTTTTGATTTTCTTTTCTATTTTAAATTAACTTATCATAACACTTATCTTCTTCTTGCTATCTTCTTCTTCTTCTTAACAAGAAGAAAAGCATGCTTCATCAATGGTGATTGATGAATTAGAGTGAGAAATCCAATTCTAAAGTTTACCCACTTCCTATTTCTTCATCCTCTACCTCTTGCCAAGTAGTAGAGTGTGTTTCCTTCACAAGTTTTCATGGCTTGGTGAAGGTGGAGTTTGATCTAGTGATGCTTCGACGTAGATCATCTTCGGCACGTCGTCGATGACCTAGCCCGCTTCTTCTCCGATGAAGCCGACGCAAGAGCCCGGATTTCGATTTGGACAGCGAGGATACTTCGTTGCGGAGCTATGGAGGTGGAGAACCGGATCTACAAAGGTTGTATTTCCGTTCACTTAGTTAAAGTAGTTAACAACTTGCTTTTTCGCCTAGACATCTAGCCAACGATCCGTACACTAGGGTTTCTCGGCACCATAATTTTTGAAATTGGCATGGTTGATGCCTTGTGAGACCTCTTGAGAGTGCCTAGGAACCCTACAGTGGTATCAGAGCCTAGCTGGAGCCTTAGGCGAAGTCTAGACGCAATTTGAAGTCCGAACGAACCCGAAACCCAATTCCAAACATGCTCTCTGTCCTTTTTTTGAAAATTGTGGATTTTTCGATATTAAAAATATGCAGAAAATTAAGCAGGGTTTTTTATGAATTACTGTGAAAAACGGAGACCTAACTCCATCATAACGCCGCGGAAGCGTGGCCTAAGCCCACGTGGCGCGGCGCTTCCGCGGCCATAATATTGACTCTTTGACTTCTCTTTGCACAGTAATGTTTATAATTAATTCCTGTGTTTTCTGGGTAATTTTAATATATATTATACAGTTGAGTTTTCTGGGGTTGTTTTGGGATTTCATGGATTCGATCGGATTATCAAATTTTGTCTGTGTTGCTTTCCGGATAAATTTTAGAATATATTAAAAAGTTCGACCGGATATAAATACCCAATTTTTCCCCTGTCGGGAAATTTCCAAGTGTTGGATTTTTCCGTAGTTTAAAGACGTTCTAAGTAGTGCAAGTAACTCGATGGACCCTCTAGAAGACAACAAACCTTAACTCGATTATGTGACCGTCTTGAACTGCCCTTTGAACCTTCGGGTTTGGGGCAGTACGGCGTGCCACATGTGAGGCGTTGGCTTGACCCTTCTACGGCTGGACCGTTGGTACCGAGGCACGAACTGAATGTTTTTAGACTTGTTTCATGTGTTGACCTGTATCGGGAAAACTTTGGTGTTCGAATGTTCGATCGAAAAGTTTAACATTTTCTATTTTATCTGGAATGGGATACAATACTTGGAATTCATAATAAGTTATGAGATAACTGAATGAATATTATAAACATAGCAGTTTAGTCTCACTTGATCGGTTGCCACGGAATTTTGATGTGATCAAAAGTCCGTCGCAATCACGTAGCGTACGTGGATACTCGCCGGGTAAACTTAGTAGACAGCCTCACTCCATAGCCCCGACCAAGTGACTGTAGGAGAACCCCGTCGCCGAAAGAATCCGTTCGGGTGCTCGCGGTGGCGGTGTTCCGCCTTGGTGCACTTCGTCGACGGCGTCGGGGGTGCGGCCGTCTACTGAAGTTTGCGACGAGCATTCGATCAGGATGTCGCGAATCTTGTTGAATTTCCCGACTTGATATTGAAAGGAGTTTTCGATTTTGAGACTAAAATGCGGGGTTTATAATTGTTAGGCATGCGATGTCTAAAGAATTCATTTGGTCAGGCATGTGATGTCTGAGGTGGTTGCGGATTCCAACTGTTGTAGTTTTACACTTTCTTTTCTGTGACCGTAAGTGTAATATGTGATATCGCCGGTTTCGTTTCTATATGTCAACGACAATTGGGATGCGCATATTTACTTACGTTGATGACATGTGATGTTATGTGTTGCTGGATATGTTATATTGGATCATCGTGTTTGAATAGCCGGGTTTTTTTTATGTGAGATGAGTGTTTTTCATTTTCATTCATGTAAAAACTTGTATGTAATATTCTTTTATTGGGGCACTTCCAGGTTGCGGATGATGTCACCTTTTGTATATTATTTACTTTTCCGCACTAGGATAGACCCAAGGAGGGGAGCACAAGTAACCGGGTTCTGGAGTCCAGTGGGAGACCAACTCGAGGAGTCGAGTCCGGGTCTCCTAACTCTAGAATTGGTAGGGTTGCTTGCCGCTCTCGTAGGGGTCTAGGGGTGTGGGTTTGGCTATTCATCGCGACCGTGGAATCCGTGTTTTATACTGGCTCGTATTGAAAACACGGACGTCCTAGTATATCCAATATTTTATATGTTTCTTCTGCTGCGATATCTGTGATGTGATCATGTGATGTTCTGTGATAGATACAGTATATAGTATATATGATATATTATATAGGAGTTACTTATGTTTTACACCCGCGCTAGCCCTCCCCCGCTCTGCCGTTAGTTACCTAACCTAACGGTGCACGAGGGGACATCGAGGCGAATGCGGATGGCATAAGTGTACGTCGTATTTATCTGTGATGTTTAGGTACTTAAATGATGGGACTTCATTAATGTGATTAATGAAATAAAAGAAACCTAAGATGTTGTAGAATCGAATTTAAAAATAAAAAGGGTAGCTACAATTCGTGCTTTGCACAGAGGTATATATGATATATCCTGCACCTTATTCGATGAGGAAAGGGCCGACGATCCCTTCACCGGGAGTGACCCCTTTAGCAATAACTGGCAGATGCTACACACTCGGTTTGTCTTTTGATTGCTTTTAAGAGTTTTTGCTTTGCACAGTGATATATATGATATATCCCGCACCTCATTCGACGGGGAAAGGACCGACGATCCCTTCACCGGGAGTGACTCCTTTAGCAAAACTGGAAAAGCCTCAAAAGCACTCCATTTTTAAATCATTTGATTCTACAACGATATCAAGTTCATTACGCAATAGGTTTTCAGAAAAACCCGTCGTAGCCCTCCGTAATTTTAGATAAGTACTAGTTAGTATTCGTGCTGCGGTAGTTTGGCATTCGTCAAGGCGTAGTGTACGGTAGCTAACTAGTATTTATCTGCTTGAGCATATGATGCGATTGGATTAGGGTATTCGTACGGCGTTGTTTGGCATTCGTCAAGGGTCGTGCGGGTGGGTTTAATTCGATCAAGAAATGTACGGGTTGAACTTGACTAGTGGACTATGGGTTGTTTGGCATTCGTCAAGGTCATAGAACACTAGGGGCAAAATATTATCGGGAATTTCAAGTGTTGAAATTTGCAATGAGATTGCATACCTTCTATGAGATAGTTGGATCCCGATACCCGCTGCGAGTAAGTGTTACTCCTGGGAGAGTTTTATACATTACAATTAGCCGATCAAGTAGGTGTTAACGAGGTTACGCCTCTGGGAAAACGAGGTTTACATTAATTAGGTTCGTGCGAAAGCACGGGGGACCTCCCTCAAAGTACCGACACTGGCCTGGCTGAAAGATTGGCGAACTTGTAGTGTGTAATTAATCCCGGCTAGTCTTTCCTTTTAGGGTTTGAAGGAAGATTTGATAAAAAGCAGTGGGAGCCATCCTGATTAGATAAAATAATAACCAATCTATTCTTGCAAGAGCGCACGCTGAGTGTTTTCTTCTCTCTCTCTCCAGATAGCGACCATATCACGCCTTAATCAAGATAATAATACGGATTATTGACCGAACCCGCTTGTTATACTGAGCTGGAGAACGTTGGTCCCGCTCCAACTTATAATTGTTATAAGACAGAGCAGGAAATTGGGGATTACCAGAATTCCCGTGCCACCCAAACGAAGAGAGTGCATGTTGATGCATCATCTTCGGGTGTGTTCATTACAGAGAACTGTTTCTCAGTATCCTTTACGTCCTGGGTATGAGATACCAGATCAGGATCCCAGATATGTAATATGTTACATAGGGCTACAGAAAGGTAGAGAACTGAGAACGGGTGATAAGTTTCATGATACAGAAAACGGGGCAAGTGTTGCAGCCAAGTCTGTTGGTCACTGTCACCCTGTATTACCAATACATTGATTCTGAACAAATGTTATTAGATACCGAACCTGATATACAAAATCATATCAGTCTCTTTATTAGTACAGAAATGATAAAATTTTGTATTGTTGGATAATGTTTTGAACATTTCCTATATCAAAAGTTGATCGGTTCAGGCACGTTATCTAAAAGCATTGATGTTCTAAATCAAACTACAGTTCTTAGTATATGGAACACACACAAGAGGAAGAGTTCAGAAATGAACGAATCCTTCTTGAGGCATTGTAGACTAGGTCATATCAATGTGACCCGACTAGCTGAAGTTACATAAAGATGCATATTTAAATTAGTTTGAATTTACATCTTGTGAAACTTGCCAGTCATGTCACAAAGATAAGATGACCAGAGCTCTGTTTAATGGAAACAGAGAAAGAGTTAGTAAACTCTTGGGATGATACATGTTGATGTATGTAAGGTCCCCTGTCTACACATGCCAGGACAGGTTCTTTGTACTTCATTACGTTCTCTGATGATCTCTCAAGATTCAGACAAATGTTTCTATTGAAACACAAGTCCGAACCTTTTGAGATATTCACAGAATATAAGCTAGAAGTAGAGAACCAGAATACGGGTATAAGTATTATGTCCTATGATGAGATCAAGGAGGAGAATACTTGAGCACGGAATTCTTGGACTTTTCTAAAGGAGAATGAGATTCTCTCTCGGCATTACTCCTCCGTATGCACCATAGTACGATGGTATATCGGGGCGGAGCAATCACACCCTATATGATAAGGTGTGCTCTATGATGAGTACTACTGAGTTACCTTTTTCCTTTTTGGGAGTTATGCGCTTGAGAAGCTGCATACCTATTGAATAGGGTTCGAATCAAATCAGTTGCCTACCACTTCATATTTGATATGATAAGGGAAGAGCCCATCTCTCAAGTTAGTTGAGATTTGGGGTTGTCCAGCCTATGTCTGAAAAGCAAAATCTGGACAAGCTCGAGGCAAGATCTGTTATGTACAACTGGAAAGGTTCCAGCTATACAAACAACAACAGATGATTTGGTAGAACCAAAGGATTCAGTAGATTCCAACGAACCTTAGCCTCTCCGCCGATCTAGTAGGGTTCCTCACCCACCTGAGAGATACTTTTGTTTCTCTATGACAGTGGGAGCGAGGATTGCATCATGAGATGATGACCCAACTAGCTTCGAGCTGGCCATCAGGAGTAAGACTCTATTAGAATGGCTGGATGCTTAGCAATCTGATATAGAATCCTTATACACCAACAAAGTATGGACTTTGGTTGCTATATCTGAAGGGTTAAATTCCCATCAGGAGCAAGTATATCTTGAGAAGATTACTTGGTGTACATCGAAAAGTTGAGACTTTCAAAGCTAGACTTGTTAAAAGTTTGCATCATTTACCAGGCGTGGATTATGATGAAACCTTTTTCAAGTAACCAAGCTTAAGTCCATCCAGATCCTACTTGCCACGGCTACATACCAAGACTACGATATCTGGTGGTTGGGTGTCATGACAGCTTTTCTAAATGATGTTTTAGAAGAGAGCGACTATAAGTACACAGCCAGAGGGCCTCGTAGACAGTGGGAGCTGCGGAAACGTGTGCAAGATGCTTTATAGGATAAAGCAGGCATCGCGGAGTTGGAACATCTGTTTTGATGGATTAGTCAAAGAAGTTGACATCATCAAAATGGCAGATGAACCTTGTATATACAAAAAGGTAGTAGGGAGTATGGTGATGATCCTCGTAGAGTACGTGGATGACATACTCTTGATAGGGAAAGAGTTTCCAATGCTACGCTCGATCAATCTCCGTTTATCACAAAGATTCTCCGTGTAGGATCATAATGATACCTCCTAAATCCTAAGTTTTGGATCTATGAGATAGATCTAATTGGATGTTAGGATACTCACTAGTTGTAGTGAGATGGTATCAATCGATCCTGGGAAGAATCACTGGAAGGGTTCCAGGGTGATAAAGACGACTGAATGTCAGTCGCAGGCATTGTCTTTACCCTCAGTAATGGGAAGGTATGTTGGAAGAGTTCCAAGCTAGATACCGTGGCATACTAGACGATAAAGGCTGGATACATCGCTACTTAAGATGCTACCAAAGAGGCTGTTTGGGTGTATATTGGTTCATGAGATGAACTATGTTCCTTCCATTGTGTGACAATGGAGTTGTGGCTTATGCCAAGGAACGCCGGTCCCATCAGTGATCCAGACATATTCTAAGGCAGTATCACCTGATCATGGAGATAGTTGATCTCCAGGGGATCGAGGTTAGGAGAGTAGACTCAGAGGACAACACAGCGGATCCACTCACAAAGGCGTGTTCCCAGAGAGAGACTTTTATGGGATGGTTGAGTATGAGATACTACAACCACTGCTATCAGATGGCCCTAGTGCAAGTGGGAGATTGTTAGTTATATGTATGCCCTAGAGGCCATTACTATACATAGGATGTATATTGTAGTGGATGCTGGGACATATATAGGGAGGACTTTCTTGCTCGACATGATAGTATGCTATCTGGTTGCTCTTTACCTTAACGTGTACATTGATTGTCTCTCTGATACATGTTGGTAAAGCCCTTAGGATGCGTACTTGACTACCTGGACTATGATGCAGATCATACTAGTGGGGACAGATAGTCTATAAGTACATCCTTCAAAGTCCCTAGTCGTGGGTGTATCGAGACGGGGCATCGATATACCAGTGTAAACTAGCGTATACCTTCTCGACCCATATAGATGGGCGATGGATGATCCCATATCCATTGGTGTTTGACATCAGAGATGATATACGGGTGATCAGTAGAGACTGGGTACACTGGACGGACTCGCCGAGAACTCCCAGATGGTATTATACCTCACGTCAGATGGCAGTTCTCTGGTGACACTGGTACAGAGTAGTCTGTTGACCCGAGATCGTCATAGAGTCTTGTGTGGTTCCCACTGTGCTTTGATTTCCATCTTACCACGTCCAAGAGGGCGTGCAAAACGGTGGTTTTTGGGTACAGTCCCGAGTCACATGGAGGCAATGAGCGATAGGAGGGGATTCGTCTCTCCCGGTATAGGGGGTTAATGTTGCGCTGTGTTCGATTGGCTATAACAGGAAATCCCTGGCCAGGGTTGCTGAGATTTACTGGTAAGTGTTACCAGTAGTTTCTCGAACAGTTATAGACCTCATATCGACATGACTTATCGAGCTATTGGGGTCTGACGTTTACCACCCCTAGGCGAGATATGCGACATATCAGACGATCAGACCGGACTGTACGGTAGTGTTACTGGTTGGATTCACTGGAGTGTGAGCGGGCTTGCTCGTCGATCTTCAGATCGCTCAATACCCAGGTGGCCGTTACGTTTAGCAGACCGCTTGCGGCTTGTGGGTGTTTGATATGATCATCATCTGCTGCCGGCGTATTGACGAGTCTTTAGAGTCCTACACAGAGGTTTCCTGGCTCAAGCGAAACGAAATAGGAGCGCATATGAGATATGTGCGGGACTGAGAATGATACCAGTATGTGATACTGTATACGATTCTCGCGATTTATGACATTGATCGGTTATATGCGATATAGCCGGGTTATCGGATCAAGTGTTGATTCGATAAGTTGTTACTGTTGAAACTAGTCGGTTATATGCGATATGACCGGATCGTTAAATCAAGTGTTGATTTAATGATTTAATGTATAATTATATATTTGATATATCACTTTACATTAACTAGTAATGGTTCACTTTAAATGGATTTTCTCACTTGATTTGTGCACATTGTATATGTGATATATTTTTGTGCACTTGATTGTATCATGTTTGATGATACATGAATGCAAGGGTTTGTGTAAAGAGTTAAACCTTAGTTAAGTAAATGGTTAGGGTTATTATATATTTATTCATTCATTTATTGAATGGTTTATTTCATTTTGGCAAAAGTAAAATGGTGGCTAATTTTGTTCTTTGTTGAAGATTCATGAAGCTTTGAATAAAGTCCACCATTTTTGTTTTATGCCTAACCTAACCATTCACCTAACTATAGTTTGCTCTCTACACATAACCATGGTTGGATTATGATAAGTTTTGATTTTCTTTTCTATTTTAAATTAACTTATCATAACACTTATCTTCTTCTTGCTATCTTCTTCTTCTTCTTAACAAGAAGAAAAGCATGCTTCATCAATGGTGATTGATGAATTAGAGTGAGAAATCCAATTCTAAAGTTTACCCGATTCCTATTTCTTCATCCTCTACCTCTTGCCAAGTAGTAGAGTGTGTTTCCTTCACAAGTTTTCATGGCTTGGTGAAGGTGGAGCTTGATCTAGTGATGCTTCGACGTAGATCATCTTCGGCACGTCGTCGATGACCTAGCCCGCTTCTTCTCCGATGAAGCCGACGCAAGAGCCCGGATTTCGATTTGGACAGCGAGGATACTTCGTTGCGGAGCTATGGAGGTGGAGAACCGGATCTACAAAGGTTGTATTTCCGTTCACTTAGTTAAAGTAGTTAACTAGTTGCTTTTTCGCCTAGACATCTAGCCAACGATCCGTACACTAGGGTTTCTCGGCACCATAATTTTTGAAATTGGCATGGTTGATGCCTTGTGAGACCTCTTGAGAGTGCCTAGGAACCCTACATGAGATACTACAACCACTGCTACAGATGGCCCTAGTGCAAGTGGGAGATTGTTAGTTATATGTATGCCCTAGAGGCCATTACTGTACATTGGATGTATATTGTAGTGGATGCTGGGGCATATATTGGGAGGAATTTCTTGCTCGACATGATAGTATGCTATTTGGTTGTTCTTTACCTTAACGTGTACATTGATTGTCTCTCTGAAACATGTTGGTAAAGCCCTTAGGATGTGTACTTGACTACCTGGACTATGATGCGGATCATACTAGTGGGGACATGATAGTCCATAAGTACATCCTTCAAAGTCCCTAGTCGTGGGTGTATCGAGACGGGGCATCGATATACCAGAGTAGACTAGCGTATACCTTCTCGACCCATATAGATGGGCGATGGATGATCCCATATCCATTGGTGTTTGACATCAGAGATGATATACGGGTGCTCAGTGGAGACTGGGTACACTGGACGGACTCGCCGAGAACTCCCAGATGGTATTATACCTTACGTCAGATGGCAGTTCTCTGGTGACACTGGTACAGAGTAGTCTGTTGACCCGAGATCGTCATAGAGTCTTGTGTGGTTCCCACTGTGCTTTGATTTCCATCTTACCACGTCCAAGAGGGCATGCAAAACGGTGGTTTTTGGGTACAGTCCCGGATCACATGGAGGCAATGAGCGATAGGAGGGGATTCGTCTCTCCCGGTATAGGGAGTTGATGTTGCGCTGTGTTCGATTGGCTATAACCGGAAATCCCTAGCCAGGGTTGCTGAGATTTACTGGTAAGTGTTACCAGTAGTTTCTCGAACTGTTATAGACCTCATATCGAGCTATTGGGGTCTGACGTTTACCACCCCTAGGCAAGATATGCGACATATCAGACGATCAGACCGGACTGTACGGTAGTGTTACTGGTTGGATTCACTGGAGTGTGAACGCGCTTGCTCGTCGATCTTCAGATCGCTCAATACCCGGATGGCCGTTATGTTTAGCAGACCGCTTGCGGCTTGTGGGTGTTTGATATGATCATCACCTGCTGCCGGCGTATTGACGAGTCTTTAGAGTCCTACACAGAGGTTTCCTGGCTCAAGCGAAACGAAATAGGAGCGCATATGAGATATGTGCGGGACCGAGAATAATGCGTGTATGTGATACCGTATTCTATTCTCGCGATGAATGTATCGAATGGTTATATGCGATATAACCTAGTTATCGAATCGAGGGTTGATTCGATAAGCCGATACATTGGGTACTAGTCGGTTATATGCGATATGACCGGATCGTTAAATCAAGAGTTGATTTGATGATTTAATGCATAATTATATATTTGATATATTACTTTGCATTAACTAGTATTGGTTCACTTTAAATGGATTTTCTCACTTGTTTGTGCACATTGTATATATATGATATATTTTTTGTGCACAAGATTGTATCATGTTTGATGATACATGCTAGTTTGGGTTTGTGTAAAGAATTAAACCATGGTTACTTAAGTGGTTAGGGTTTCATTTCCTTTTCTCATTTATTTATCTATTTATTCTTTTTGGAAAAATATTTAGCATAATGCAAAATGGTGGCTTTCTTTGGATGCATGTTGAAGCTTCATGAAGCTTTGACCAAGTGACCATTTTGTCTCCATGCTTAACCCTAACCATTCCCACTAACCATGATTTATTCTCTACACTTGACCATGGTTATTATTATGATAAGTATTCATTTACTTTTTATTTTGAATTAACTTATCATAACATTATCTTCTTCTTCTTCTTCACTTCATGAAGAAAAAGCTTGACTTCATCAATGGTGATTGATGAAAAAGAATGAGAAATCCAATTCTAAAGTGAACCCACTTCCTATTTCTTCATCCTCTACCTCTTGCCAAGTAGTAGAGTGTGTTTCCTTCACAAGTTTTCTAGACTTGGTGAAGTTGGAGCTTGATCTAGCGATGCCTCGACGTAGATCATCTTCGGCACGTCGTCGATGACCTAGCCCGCTCTTTCTCCGATGAAGCCGACGCTAGAGCCCGGGATTTGATTTGGACAGCGGAGAGGACTTCATCACGGAGCCGTGGAGGTGGAGGACCGGATCTACAAAGGTTGTATTTCCGTATTCTTGTAGTTAAGTGTTAACTAGTTTGCTTTGTCGCCTAAAAATCTAGTCAACGATCTTGTTAGGGTTTCTCGGCACCGTTAAAATTTGAAATTGGTATGGTTGATGCCTTGTGAGACCTCTTGAGAGTGCCTAGGAACCCTACAGGTGCTGGTGTCCTAACAGGCAGAGTTTCATACGGATTAAAGAAATATATGTATGAACATGCAACATGATGATTACGGTCTGAATGTAAAGACGGATGTGTATTAACCACTCATTTATAATATACATGTCTAACTACAACTTTATGACTCGAGCCTAAACTAGTATCTGTCTAACCTAGCCGATAAAAAATAAGAGTCCACCTAAGATCTGGGTCCATATCTCTAATAGTCGGCGATCCAGCCTCAATAGTGTCACGTACGTAGTACGGCTTCCTCGAATCAAGAGTGCGGATCAATCATCACATCTATGCCTCGTACGGTAAAATCCATCGTATGGCATCCCAATATCGGGGTACGGGTCAAGTATCACTTACGTACATCATCATTCGTATAATATCATCATCATATATTATTGTCTACGTACATATACATCGTCAAATGTTCCTCAGAGATATCATGTCATATATATATCGTATCGTAATCAGGTCACACATATACCATATCGTAACCAAGTCACACATATATCATATCATATTCAAATCACAGGTTACAGTCCGAGTTCTATTCTAGAGTCTCATATATCTCAATGTCATCATCACCTATTATCGTATATGTATACATATCCATTCTCTCATTTTCCAACGATCCGCTAAAATCATAATACAACTGTAGCCAAGAGATCACGGCATTAAGCCCAGTTATATCGTCTCATCCCCATGTATCATATAACCTCCTTATATCACATATACATGTTGTGTATATATATACCTACACACATTCCTACATATATATACACATACACATATACACCAAGTCCGATTTCTGTGTGTGCGTGTGTGTGTATGTCTACCTGGAACCTACGAATTTCCTCCAAGACATTCATCCTCTGGTAAAGTCTATCTAAATCAGTCTAGTCCAACCTAAGGTCTCATCCGATTTCCTAATGACAATAAACAATATTCCTATTCTACGTTGCGGGGGTGCTAAACGCCATCCACCCGACTTCCCCCGTAGATATACATCTACTCACCTGGTCCTTGTCTGCCGAAGACGGTGTCGCCATCCTCTTCTTCATCGTCCGAAGTCCACGTGAGGGGTACCTATACGCAAACATATATAATATCGTAAACTGAATCACGGAAAAAATCAAATCGACGCACGGAACGCGTATAGGTTAAAACCTATGTCCCGCTCATGCAAAAGAACCAATTAGCGCTCGATATCGGCGTACAAACGCCGATTGATCGAGATAAAAAAAAACCAATAAACAACTCGTAGTTTCAAGACCCATTATTTAATATAAAACCTGGTTTAAATCATCGAAACTCTAAAATCGATCAAATCGTCCAATTCCACAAAACCTTGAAAATGTCAATTTACCGTTTTACTTCAAGACTTGATGATTAAATGAAACTAATGTTCATAATACTCATTAAATAGCATAACTAGGTTATATAAACCATTACTATATTTTTAATACCCTAATTTATATTAAATTGAAATTCTAGTTTGCAAACTTTCCCAATTTCGATACTTTTAAGCAAAATTTCAAAGTTCACTTCCAAACTTGATTTTGCATATTTTAAATTGTTAAACCACTCCTTGAAACCTTAAGGATTCTCTAAAACCCTAACTTTATTTTTAATCCCACATTTTAAATTATTTTCAAAACCTAGTTTTGCTTAAAAAAACTAATTTTGGACATTTTATATGTTACAATTAGCAATAGGCAACAAGATTAAATTTTCCATGTCATAACATGTTAAATTATATCTTGTAATCCTAGTTGAGTGATAAAAATCCTAACCTAGCTCAAAACCCCTTCCCTTGAAATTTCAAGTTTGGATATAGAACCAAATTTAAACACCGAAATTAATTAAATTGATGTAATTAACCTACAATTAAACAATAAGGTTAGGATCATAGCTCAAATCAAGAGATCACACATAAAAACCTAGCCTCTAAAATACTTCCTTTGCTCCAAGATCTTTGCTAGTTTGAATAAAGAATATTAGATAAAGGTTTAATTAGGAATTTGTAGGGGGTTTTATATCGATTTTTAATGGAAAATAAAGAATGTTTGATGAGAAAAGAGGTGATGAAATGTGGGGGGGGGGGTGAAGCTGCTGGATGAGGTCGGCCTTGATGAAAGAAATGAGTGTGTGGGTGTAAGAGTGAGAGTAGATGAGACAAGAAACCATACCTCAATTAATTAAACAACATACCATCTTCTTTATTCTTTTCTTCTTCTTTCTTTCTTTCTTTCTTTTTTTGTGATGAAGTGAAGTGAATGGAGACGGGGCTAGATGAGGCTCGGCCAGCACCAAAATGAAAGGGGAGAGAGTGAATGAAGTCTGTAGAAGTGTCATCACCATTTTACATATTAAACCCCCTCTTTTAAAATTTTCCTTTCTCCTGAATTTTCAACAAGAGAATGAGGTGATATTTTTTTTAAAAGGGTGGGGCTGCCACCTAGGCTCGGCCATGTGCTGGAACTATGAATAAGTGAGTGTGGTTATTTGTAAAAAGTTCAATTATTAAATATATTAATTTATTTCTCTTTTCTAATTAAACTCTTTCTCTCAATTATTTAATTTTCTTTTAATTTAAAACCTAGACTTCTCTAGAATTATGGAGGCACAATTAAGAAACATGAGCATGCTACAAACTTGATGCTAAATTGTCATGGCCCACTAAATTATAACTGATCCATTCCAATTTGTAATTATCACAAATTAAATGTATTAGTAGAGGCTTATAATAATATTAAAAATAATTAATTACGGAAATTATTTTAGTAAACTAATAATTTATAAGTCACTAAATAATATCAATTACTATCAATTACATAATTAAACTAGGTCTTTTTAATTTTATAATGAAAAATAATTACGGTTAAGTTTTACGAAAAATTCGTTTTATTTTTCCGAAAATCAGAAAATTCACTTAAACGATTTTATTTATTTAATTATTTTTAAAACGTTACATTTGGGAACCGCAAGATATATTTTAAAGCTGGATTCATTTTAAAAGAGCGGTTTCCCTCGATATGTGTATATTACTGTTTCATGTTGCATGATATACGGATATGCTTACATTTATGTTATTTGTCGTATACATCATGCTTTAGATTATACGCATTGAGATATTTGTTTTCATGAGATTTCTGGATTTGGGAACCGTGGTTATTTCAAAAGAGAATATGTATTGTTTTAAAAACCCGGTTTCCCTTGATATGATATTTCTGTGCGTCCACCATGTGTTTTCTCGGTTCTGAGACGTATGACATGTGAAACCCGATTCGAAGAGTTGGATGAGGCCGATTGCGGGTACATGGTGGACCCGGTATGGTACCCTGGGGCGAGAACGGATTGCTGTGCTGCAGACGGTGAGCCTGGCAGTGGGACTACTACCTACCGGTGATAGTATTTGGGCTCGGCGGATATCCGGAGGATACCGACCGGAGTCAAGAGATGTACGGGCCGATCCGGACTGACGGAGCCCGTGGGCCGATTCGGACTGACGGAGCCCTATATATATATGAGGATTTACGTGCCGATGCTGGGCACAGGTTTCATGATGTTTTCGAGTGTCGATGCTGGACACCCAGGTTCCATGATTTTGATGTGTAGCGAGGGACACACGTTGATTTATATCCTCATACTTCCATATATATGCTTTATGATATTTACATGCTTGATGTTTTTTGTCATTGGTTGACACTTGGACGAGATCCACATGCATACAGACATTGATTACATAATTGGATGATATCCACATATTTAGACTTCATGATATAGTTGACACTGATTTCATGATGATTACATTGATGATATCTCATATTTATGATATGTTGCTACCTGAGGCACTGACACAAGCACTTGGTATTACACTTATGTATAGATGTTTACCCTTGCCACCTTATCATGCTTCAGACTTAATCATATTGAGGATATATTATTACTCGTCGTTTGACCTAGGATTGAGTCATATATACAATTTCTGCTCTGTGATGTTTTCTACTCACGAGGTGGCAACTCACCCCTGTTGTGCCACCGTTCTTGCAGGTTTTACCGTATAGGTTTCATTGCGGCTTTCTAGCACACTGCTTTCTTTCTGGGTGATTGCTTTTATAGGTGGGTTCACTCGCATCGTGACCACCCTTGTATTTATTTTAATCAGTTGTATCTAGTAATTCCATCAACCAGACTTGTATATTTATTTCAGACATAGAAACCAGTTGTGTATTATTTCGACCTTAGAGTCGCGCGTTGTAGTATTATGGTTTTCTTGATGATTTTGAGTTTCCATTTGGGTTTTGATCCTCTCCTTTCGGCATTGTATATTATATTGCTTGCGTGGTTGTGACCGTCGATTGACGAAGAGCTAGCTCCCGCTTGGGGATGCCTTTTATCATTGATGTATATATTATTCATGTTGTACCCCGTTCGGGCCAGTATTTACAAAGGAAACTCTGCCGAAATTTTCAGAAAAGACTTGGGGTTTTTAAAATGCATATTCGGCTTATGTTATTTAAAAACACTTGTTTTAAACTAGTTTTCTTTACTTCTTCCTTAAAATGGTTTTAGATTTCTGGGCTTTTGGCTTACTTGAATTAGATGAGGTCCTATAGACTTCATATGATTCATGGGCCAGTCACGTGCTATTTCGGGTCATGACACTTAAATTGCGTTATGCCTGTAGACGTTGCGTAGTTTAAGGGCCGTCATGTGCCAAATTTCGGGTCGTGAAAAAGTTGGTATCAGAGCGCTAGGTTTTACCTTTCGGAGTGTAGGATGACCTTGGTAGTAGGTAGCTTAAGCAGAGTAACGTAGTGTGTGTATGTCCGTGGCATACTCACGACACGGTACTCCGCCTAAGTGACCTAAGTACAAATTGCTTGAAATTCTTTTCTTGATGATACATATCCTTGTGATTCGATTTTCGTGTTCTTATCGAATCCTTTTCCATTTATAGCCTTGGCCGCCGATGACTATGAGGACTCAGAGTGATGCAGCGAGGGCCGAGGTCAGAGTTGATTCGTATGAGACGAGGACTGACCAGGATGGTACACCCATTGTACAGGAGCAGATGGATCCGCTTTCAACAGATCGTATCGCTGGGCTTGAGGCTGAGATGCAGGACTTGCGCCAGACGATGAGGTCTTTGGTTGAGGCCAGTAGAGCGCAGCGATAGGAGGTTGCTACCCCTGTTACCCAGTTTTTCCTTACGGTCAGTACACATCATTTCGTCACTTACACAGCACCAGTGGATGCAGCCCCAGTTGACGAGGCATGACTTCCAGAGACTTTGGGAGTTCGAGGACCGAGGAGGGTAGTACAGGTGTGTCAGCCCCGAGACAGAGGTTCGGTCGCCGAGATAGATTTCTTGACCGTCGTGGGAGTACCAGAGGCTTAGGACGAGGACAGTCGTTCAGCTCTCATCTCCAGGAGGGTCTGCAGTCATCGTGTGGATGTTTCTGGTGTGGGAGCCCTCATCACCTCATCAGGAATTGTTCCTTAGCACCGCGTCAAACCCATGTTCAGAGAGGTCGGGGACGCAGAGGGTTTGTTCCGAGGGGACAGGTTGGTAGAAGAGGAGGACAGACAGTTGCGGGTAGGGGCAGACACGAGAGTTTGCTTCTACTTATCGGGACGCGCGGGCGTCCAGTGCAGAGTTTTCAGGTATTCTTAAATTCGTATGTTCTTTTGATTCGTAGGGTTGTTTTGTTCGTGATCTATGCATTCGTTTGTTTTACACACTTTGTGCCATGGTTGGGCCGAGAGTTGTGTATGCTAGATCAGCCGTTATTGTGTTAACTCCTGTCAGCGATTCTTTTGTTGTGCGACAAGTGTTTCGGTCGTGTGCTAATCGGTCAGGAGAGTCGTCCGTCACTTTGATCCTTCTAGAGATGTTGGATTTGCCGTTCTCCTGGACACGGACTGGTTAGCTACGTGCTATGCGTCTATGGACTGCCGTGAGGAAACAGTCAGGATTTGTTTCCCGGCGAGTCAGTTCTTATTGTGCAGGGGGACAGTGGTGCCGCCCATCATAGCTTGAATTCAGCCTTTTTCACTAGTCGGCTTTTGAGGAGAGGATGTCGAGGATTCTTGGCTTTCATTCGTGATATCGAAGCCACAGTGGGTTTGTTGGACCGGCTTCCTATCATGCGAGAGTTTTCCGACGTTGTTCCAGATGAGCCGGCGGAGCTTCGGGAGCTTAAGGATCTGCTGCAGAGTTGCTAGATAGGGGGACTTGTACGTCCAAGTGTTTCGCTTTGGGGAGTTCATATTCTGTTCGTGAGGGAGAAAGACGGCAGTTTGAGGTTGTGTGTTGATTGATCGTCAATTGAACCGAGTTACGGTGCGGATAAGTATCCTTTACCTCGCATTGACGAATTGCTTGACTTGCTCTAGAGTGCGAGACATTTTCTTGTTTACTTTGAGATCGGGTCATCATTGGTTGCGAGATCGGAGTGATGACATTCCGAAGACTGCTTTGTGTGCGCTACGGGCAGCATGAGTTCTTGGTGGTGTCGTTGGACTTACCAATGCCCTAGCAGCATTCAAGGATGTGATGAACCAGATTTCTTCAGGCTGTTCCTCGACCAGTTGATTGTTGTCTTATTTATGACATTCTGGTCTATTCCAATGTGTCGTGAGGAACAGGAGAAGCACTTGAGGATTAGCTTTGTAGACATTGGGAGAGCACCGGCTGTTTGCTAAATACTTGGAGTGTTCCTTCTAGCTTGATTGTGTTGTCTTCCTAGGTCTTGTAGTTACGGGAGATGGTATTTGTATGGACCCAATGAAGATCGAGGCCGTACAGCTTGGCCCAGACTTGCAATGGGGACAGTTTTCCGCAGTTTTAGGCTTAACAAGTTTTTACCGCCGTTTCGTGCAGGATTGTTTGTGTATCGCTGCACTGTTGACTAGACTGACCGGGAAGGAGGTTCCTTTTCTTAGACTGAGGCTTGCATGCGGAGTTTTCAGCAGTTGAAGACTCGGTTGACAACTGCACCAGTTTTTTCTGTGCCTTCTGGATCGGGCGACTTTGTTGTTTAACTGTGATGTTTCGCGAGTGGGGCTCAATTGTGTTCTGATGTGGCACTATAGAGTTATCGCTTTTGCTTCCCGACAGTTGGAGAAAGTACGAGCAGGATATCCCACTCATGATCTGGAGATGGCCGCGGTGGTCGTGCGTTGAAGATTTGGGACACTACTTGTGTGGAGAGTCGTGTCAGATTTTCATGGACCACCAGAGCTTAATGTACATCTTCCTGCAACGGGTTTTGATTATTGAGACAACGCCATTGGATGGAGCTTGTAAATGATTGTGATTGTGAGATCCTTTATTACCCGTGGCAAGGCGACGTGGTAGCTGATGCTTGAGTCGTAGGCCCGGGCTTTGCTTATCCCAGTTTTGCACAGTTCTGAGATAGTCTTCTGCAGATTTACAGTTCTTGTGCGATCGTTGAGTATAGCTTAAGTTCGCCTCTATTGAAGGGACAACTTGCTCATGTCCGTGCCCGTCCACTTTTACTTAATCGTTTTCGTGAGGTACAGCTCACCGATGCTCGTTTTCTGTGATACTTGAGCATGTTCGGCAGGGTAAAGATTCGGAGTCCTTGATTTGTGACTGGGTGTGCTACGTTTAGGGACACGTTGTGTGTACCTGATACTGATGGGTAGAGACGCGAGATCCTAGAAAAGGCACACCAGTCAGCCTTCTGTGTTCGTCCGAGTTCCACCATGATGTGACGTGACTTGTGAGATAGTTATGGGTGGGCAGGGATGAAGAGTGAAGTTTCGGATTTTGTTTCGAGGTGTCTTTCTTGTTGTGAGGGAAGGTTGAGCATCCGAGACCGGCTGGAGAGTTGCAACCTTTAACTGTTCCGGAGTGGGAATGGGAGCAGATCTCCATGAATTTCGTTGTGGTGTCTACCCAGGTTTAGACAGGGTGTGACTCCATTTGGGTGTTCGTTGTCCGGTTATGTTCAGCTTGCTCAGTCGTTCTTTGTTAAGTTTGTGTGTTTGCATGGAGTTCTTCATGCATTGTATCCAATAGAGGCACCCCGTTCGCTAGCCGTCTTTGGCAGAAGCTTAAGGAAGCATTGGGTACTGGTTGAGCTTTAGCTCCGCTTTTCCATCTGTAGGACGATGGTCAGTAAGAGCGGTGTAGGGTTCCTAGGCACTCTTGTGAAGGTTCAAAAGGCATCAAACATGCCCGGATAAAAATTTAGACGTGCCGAACAACCCAAAGCCGGGATCTTTGCTAGATTATTAGGGTTTAACATGCAAGATGATAACTTTTATCTAAGTGTGAGGGATTACAACCTTTGTAGTCCGCTCCTTCACTTCACAAGCTCCGAGTAGAAGTCCCTTTTCCACGATCCACGATCTCCCGGACTCATGAGAGGCTCCACGACTCGAACGATCCATGCTAGCTCGAAGTATTCCAAATCTCCGATGATCTACCTCGAAGTTGCAAAGACTCAAGCTTTCTCACTCTAAAGAGATGAACACACTAATCCCATGGGCTAGATGAGATGAGGATGAGAGAGTAGTATTTTTGCTTTCTTTTTAAATCATTTTCTCATATTTATTCATCACATAAAGAAAATCTAGTGAGCTTTCTTCAAGAGAGAAGAAGATGATAATGGAAAAGATTATGAATCATTTTCTTTTGTGATGAATAGAATAAAAGCTATATGATTGAATTGTAAACCATGGTCAAGGATGAGTGGCTAAGATTTAGTAGAGAAATAACTAGAGTTAGGGTTTGGTTGAGTTAAAGAATGTGTCATCCAAAATATCTTAAGAATGACAAAAGCAAAAACTTCTAGAAGATGCATGAAACATCTAACCCAAAACAAACCCTAACCTCAATTAATCACCCTTAAACATGTTTAACAATTAATCATATCATGTCACAATAATATATATCACATATATATTATATATTTGCAACAAAGGAAAATAATACAATTAACATATATCGCATATATATCAATGTATCATCCACTGAGAAAATGAAATAATAAAGCGAGCCAATATTAGATAATGTAATACAATATATCATATATATTATTATACATTAAATCATCGAATCAACACTTGATCCGACGATCCGGCTATATCGAATATTACCGACTAATATATCATGTACCGATTCATCGAATCAACACTTGATCCGATGTCCCGGTTCATTTCTAAATATCGCGAGAATATAATACGGTATCCCATATCGCATTATTCTCGTTCCTGCGCATATCACATATGTGCCACTACTCCGTTTCTCCTGAGCCAAGAAACCTCTGTGTAGGACTCTAAAGAATCGTCAATACGCCGGTAGCAGGTGATGATCATATCAAACACCCACAAGCTGCAAGCGGTCAACTAAACGTAACAGCCACCCAGGTATTGAGCGATCAGAAGATCAACAAGCTAGCCTGTGCGTTCTCCTGTGAATCCAACCAGTAACACTCCCGTACAGTCCGGTCTGTTCGTCTGATATGTCGCATATCAAGTCTAGGGGTGGTATACGTCAGACCCCAGTAACCGATAAGTCGTGTCGATGTGTGGCTCATAACGGGTCGAGAAACTACTAGTAACACTTACCAGTAAATCTCTATATCAGCCCTGGCCAGGGACTTCCAGTTATAGCCAATCGAACACAGCGCAACATCAACTCCCTATACCGGGAGAGGCGAATCCCCTCCTATCGCTCATTGCCTCCATGTGATTCGGGACTGTACCCAAAAGCCACCGTTTTGCACGCCCTCTTGGACGTGGTAAGGTGGAAATCAAAGCACAGTGGGAATCACACAAGACTCTATGACGATCTCGGGTCCACAGACTACCCTGTACCAGTGTCACCGGAGAACTGCCATCTGACGTGTGGTATATCACCATCTGGGAGTTCTCGGCGAGTCCGTCCAGTGTACCCAGTCTCCACTGAGCACCCGTACACCATCTCTGATGTCTAACACCGATGGATATGGGATCATCCATCGCCCATCATATGGGTCAAGATGCGAATACGCTAGTCTACTCTGGTTCTACGATGCCCTGTCTCGATATACCCTCGACTAGGAACAGTTATAGGATGTACTCATCGACTACTGCGGCCCCACTAGTATGATCTTATCATAGTCCCAGTAGTCGAGTACAGATCCTAAGGGCTTTATCAACATGTGAGAGTAAAACAGTAAACCAATACAAGTCAACATGTTAAGATAAAGTGAAACCAAATAGCATACTATCATGACGAGCAAGAAAGTCATCTCTATATATATCCAAGCATCCATTATAATATACATCATATATACAACAATGGCCTCTAGGGCATATACATAACTAACAATCTCCCACTTGCACTAAGGCCAGCTGCTGTAGTAGCGCATACCTAGCATCCCGAATAATCTCTCAAACTGTATCTGGGGAATAGCCTTCGTGAATGGATCCGCAGTGTTGTCCTTCGTATCTACTCTCCTGACCTCGATCTCCCGGCGATCAACTATCTCCCTGATCAGGTGATACCGCCTCAGAATATGTCTGGACTTTTGATGGGATCTGGGTTCCTTAGCCAAAGCCACAGCTCCATTGTTATCACAATACAGAGGTATTGGATGCTCAATGGATGGAACCACTCCAAGTTCAGTAATGAACTTCTTGATCCAGACAGCCTTTTTGGCAGCATCGTTGGCAGCGATGTATTCAGCCTCCATCGTCGAGTCTGCAACGGTATCTTGTTTGAAACTCTTCCAACATACCGCCCCTCCATTGAGAGTAAAGACAAAACCCGAACGCGACTTAGAGTCGTCCTTATCACTTTGGAAGCTGGAATCGGTAAAGGACTCCACCTGGAGTTCTCCGTTACCATACACCAAGAACATCTTCTTAGTCCTTCGCAAGTACTTGAGAATGTTCTTCACAGCTGTCCAGTGACTCTCTCCAGGATCTGCTTGATACCGACTCACTACACTTAGTGAGTATGCTACATCGGGTCTGGTACATAGCATCGCATACATGATAGAGCCTACTGCCGAAGCATAGGGTATCCCTTGCATGCGAGCTCTCTCCAAATCAGTCTTGGGAGACATCTCTTTGGAGAGAGTGAGTCCAGAGATCGTGGGTTGGTTCCCACGCTTGGATTCTTCCATACTAAACCTCTTTAGTATGGTGTCAATGTACCTAGATTGGGACAATCCCAATATCCGTTTAGATCTATCTCTATAGATCATGATTCCCAATATGCAGGAGGCATCACCTAGATCTTTCATCGAGAATCTCTGTGATAAGAAGAGCTTGACTGATTGCAGCATAGGAATATCATTTCCTATCAAGAGTATGTCATCCACGTACAATACGAGGAAAACAACCTTACCCTCTGCTACCTTCTTATAAATACAAGGTTCATCTATATTTTTGATGAAGTCAAACTCTTTGACTACAACATCAAAACAGATGTTCCAACTCCGCGATGCTTGCTTTAACCCATAAATGGATTTAAGCAGCTTGCACACCTTTCCGCTGCTCCCACTATCTACGAATCCCTCTGGCTGAGTCATGTACACGCACTCTTCTAAATCACCGTTTAGAAAGGCGGTCTTAACATCCATTTGCCAGATTTCGTAGTCATGGTATGCAGCAATGGCAAGTAAGATCTGGATGGACTTAAGCATAGCCACTGGAGAAAAGGTTTCGTCATAGTCCACACCTGGTCGTTGACGAAAACCCTTTGCTACAAGTCTAGCTTTGAAAGTCTCAACTTTTCCATCTACACCAAATTTCCTTTTAAAAATCCACTTGCTCCCAATGGGTTTTACCCCTTCAGGAGCATTTTCCAAAATCCATACTTTATTGGTGTACATGGATTCCATCTCAGATCGCATTGCATCCAGCCATTTCACAGAGTCACCACTCGTGATGGCCTGCTCGAAACTAGTCGGGTCATCATCATCCATGATGCAATCCTCGCTTCCACCATCAATGAGAAAACCGTAGTATCTCTCAGGTGGACGAGAAACCATACTAGATCGGCGGAGTGGCTGGGGTTCGTCGGGTACTACTGAATCTTCTGGTTCCAACAAATCATCAGTTGCGGTTTGTGGTGCTGGAACCTCTTCCAGTTCTACCTCTTTGCCACTAATTTCTTTTTCAAGAAATTCCTTTTCTAAAAAGGTGGCATATTGAGAAATAAACACCTTTTGTTCCTCAGTGTGATAGAAAATATATCCTTGAGAATTCTTAGGATATCCCACAAATTTGCAAAGAACTGATCGTGCCTCGAGTTTGTCTGGATTTTGTCTTTTGACATAGGCCGGACAACCCCATATCTTAACTCGTTTAAAATATGGTCTCTTCCCACTCCATATCTCATATGGTGTGGTAGGTACAGATTTAGACGGAACTAGATTCAATATGTATATGGCTGTCTCAAGCGCATATCCCCAAAAGGAAATAGGTAACTCAGCTGTACTCATCATTGAACGCACCATATCTAATAGGGTGCGATTCCTCCGCTCAGATACACCGTTGTGCTGTGGTGTATAAGGAGGAGTAAGCTGAGAGAGAATCCCATTCTCTTTTAGATAATCTAGGAACTCACTGCTTAAGTATTCACCTCCTCGATCAGATCGAAGAATCTTAATACTTTTGCCCGTTTGATTCTCTACTTCGTGCTTATATTCTCTGAATTTCTCAAAAGCTTCAGACTTTTGTTTCATCAGGAACACATATCCGAATCTTGAGAGATCGTCAGTGAATGTAATGAAGTAGGAAGAACCGTTCCTGGCATGCGTAGACATGGGACCGCATACATCACTATGTACCAGTCTTAAGAGTTCGGTAACTCTTTCTCCGTGTCCACTAAACGGAGCTTTGGTCATTTTTCCTTTGAGACATGAATGGCATGTATCATAAGATGATAATTCGAACGAATTCAAATAACCATCCTTATGTAACTTAGCCAGTCGTGTCGCATTGATATGACCAAGTCTACAATGCCACAAGTAGGATTCGTTCATATCCGAACTTTTCCTCTTGTGTGTGTTTTGTATATTCAGGACTGTATTCTGATTTAGAATGAATATGCCATTATGTAACGAGCCTGATGCAATCAACTTTTGATCTAGGAATATGTTCATAACATTATCCTTTACTACAAAATTATATCCTTCTTTACTTAATAAAGAAACTGATATAATATTGCACATCATGTTCGGTATATAATAACACTCATTCAGAATCAGTGTATTACGACTTGGTAATACAAGGTGATACTCGCCAACTGCTTTGGCTACAAAACTTGCACCGTTCCCTACTTGAACGGAATGATCACCTTTTCCTAGTTCTCTACCTTTTCGCAGCCCATGTAACAATTTACATATGTGGGATCCTGATCCAGTATCTAATACCCAGGACGTAGGGTGAACTGAGAAACAGTTCTCAATAACTAACACACCTGAAGAAGATGCATCAACATGCATGTTCTTTTGGGCGGTGTGAGAATCCAGATATTCTCCTGTTTCCTGTTCAGTCTTATAACTCTTATAAGAAAGAACGGGTCTAACGTTCCCTTGCTCAGTACAATAATTGGGTTCAGTCAATACATCCATATTATTATCTTGATTATGGCATGACATGGTCGCTACCTGGAGGGAGAGAGAAGAAAACACTTTAGCGTATGCTCTTGCAAGATTAGATTGGTTATTATCTTATCTAATCAGGATGTCTCCCACTGTTTTTATCAAATCTACCTTAAAACCCTAAAAGGTAAGATTAGCCGGGATTAATTACACCCTACAATTTCGTCAATCTTTCAGCCAGATCAGTGTCGGTACTTTGAGGGAGGTTCCCCGTGCTTTCGCACGGACCTAATTAATGTAAACCTCGTTTTCCCAGAGGCGTAACCTCGTTAACACTTTTCTAGACACCTACTTGAATGACTAATTGTCCTGTGTAAAACTCTCCCAGGAGTAACACTTACTCGCAGTGGGTATCGGGATCCAACTATCTCATAGGAGGTATGCGATCTCATTGCAAATTTCAACACTTGAAATTCCTGATAATATGTTGCCCCTAGCGATCTATGACCTTAACTAAGTCAACAAACCATAAATCGCAAGTCAAGTTCAACCCGTACATTTCCCGATTGAATTAAACCCACCCGTACGACCCTTAACTGAGTCAACAAGGCCATACGAATACCCTAATCCAATCACATCTCATATTTTAGCAGATAAACATTACTTAGCTACCGTACACTATGCCTTAACTAAGTCAACAAACATAGCACGAATACTAAATAATATCTATCTGAAATGACGGAGGGCTACGCAGGTTTTTCAGAAAACACTGAGCGTAATGAACTTGATATCGTCGTAGAATCGAGTGAAGTTTTGAAAAGGAGTGTTTTTGAGGCTTTTCTTAGTTTCGCTAAAGGGGTCACTCCCGGTGAAGGGATCGTCGGCCCTTTCCTCATCGAATAAGGTGAAGGATACATCATATATACCGCTGTGCAAAGCAAAACACTAAAAGCAATCAAAAGACAAACCGCGTTTTGTAGCATCTGCCAGTTTTGCTAAAGGGGTCACTCCCGGTGAAGGGATCGTCGGCCCTTTCCCCATCGAATAAGGTGCAGGATATATCATATATATCACTGTGCAAAGCAAAACTGTAGCTACCCCTTTTATAAAGTTTTTGATTCTACAACATCTTTAGGTTTCTTTTCTTTTATTAATCACATTAATAAAAATCCCATCAGCTTATGCTTCCTAAGCATCACAGAAGAAACGAAAGCAGTAATATTTATATATCAGCATATATATATAGTATAAGCATTCGTCTCAGGCAGTAATATGATCTCATCACAGAACATTGCAGCAGAAGAACATATATGAAATATTGGATATACTAGGACGTCCGTGTTTTCAATACGAGCCTGTATAAAACACGGATTCCACGGTCACGACGAATAGCCAAACCCACATCCCAAGACCCCTACGAGAGCGGCAAGTAACACTGCCAATTCTAGGGTTAGGAGACCCGGTCTCGACTCCTCGAGATGGCCTCCCACTGGACCCTAGAACCCGGTTACTTGTGCTCCCCTCCTTGGGTCTACCTAATGCGAAAAAGTAAATAATATACACTGGTGACAGCAACCGCAACCTGGAAGTGCCCCAAATAAAAGAATATTACATTACAAATGAATTTTAAATGAATGAAAATAAAAACCCTCATCTCAAATAAAACCCCCCGGCTATTCTGAACGCGACAATCCAATATAACATATCACAGCAACACATAATATCTCATATCATCAACGTAAGTAAATATGTGCATCCCAATTGTCGTTGACATATAGCAACGAAACCGGCGATATCACATATTACACTTACGGTCACAGAAAAGAAAGTGTAAAACTACAATATTTGGAATCCACAATCACTTTAGACATCGTAAATCCGAAATATCACATACTTCGCATTTCATGCCTAACTCTATGAATTCCACATATTGTATCACATTCCAGATAAATAGACAGTATTAAACTTTCCGAACAGATAATCAAATACCCAAAATTTCCAAAGTGCTCAACTCTTGAGCGGAGTTCAAATAGTCCCAGAATATGTCACAGTACCGGTGATCCAGCCGTAGAAGGGTCAAGGCAACGCCTCACATGTGGCACGCCGTACTGCCCCAAACCCGAAGGTTCAAAAGGCAGTTCCAGACGGTCACATAATCGAGTTAAGGTTTGTTGTCTTCTAGAGGGTCCACCGCTTAACTTGTACAATTTTTCCGAAAGATTTAAAAACCGGAAAAATTTCAACACTTGAAAATTTGCCGTACCGGGAAACAGTAAGTTAATGATATCCGTTCAAATAGTTTAACAGTTTCTAAATATCCGGAAAGAAATACGAATTTAAAATTTCCGATCGAGTCTACTATTACAAAACAAACCCCAGAATTTTCAACACCTGAAACAGATTAAAAATACCCATAAAATAGTAAACACAGAGTCAAGAATTACTGTGCAAAAAACCGTGGCTAATTCCCTTATACTGCCGCGGAACCGCCGCTAATGGGGGGTCTTTGCCGCGGTTCCGCGGCCACGTGGTCGAATTAGAGGCACGAATTTCACATTAATTCTTATCTTTTGTTGCTGTATTTTTCAGGTATTTTTAATTCAGAAAAATCCCAAAATTTAAAAAATTTCCAGAGAGGGGTCCAATTTTGTCGTTTCGGGTTCGATCGGAGTTTTAACTTCGTAAACACATCGCCTAATGCTCTAGCTAGGCTCTGATACCACTGTAGGGTTCCTAGACACTTTTGTGAAGGTTCAAAAGGCATCAAACATGCCCGGATAAAAATTTAGACGTGCCGAACAACCCAAAGCCGGGATCTTTGCTAGATTATTAGGGTTTAACATGCAAGATGATAACTTTTATCTAAGTGTGAGGGATTACAACCTTTGTAGTCCGCTCCTTCACTTCACAAGCTCCGAGTAGAAGTCCCTTTTCCACGATCCACGATCTCCCGGACTCATGAGAGGCTCCACGACTCGAACGATCCATGCTAGCTCGAAGTATTCCAAATCTCCGATGATCTACCTCGAAGTTGCAAAGACTCAAGCTTTCTCACTCTAAAGAGATGAACACACTAATCCCATGGGCTAGATGAGATGAGGATGAGAGAGTAGTATTTTTGCTTTCTTTTTAAATCATTTTCTCATATTTATTCATCACATAAAGAAAATCTAGTGAGCTTTCTTCAAGAGAGAAGAAGATGATAATGGAAAAGATTATGAATCATTTTCTTTTGTGATGAATAGAATAAAAGCTATATGATTGAATTGTAAACCATGGTCAAGGATGAGTGGCTAGGATTTAGTTGAGAAATAACTAGAGTTAGGGTTTGGTTGAGTTAAAGAATGTGTCATCCAAAATATCTTAAGAATGACAAAAGCAAAAACTTCTAGAAGATGCATGAAACATCTAACCCAAAACAAACCCTAACCTCAATTAATCATCCTTAAACATGTTTAACAATTAATCATATCATGTCACAATAATATATATCACATATATATTATATATTTGCAACAAAGGAAAATAATACAATTAACATATATCGCATATATATCAATGTATCATCCACTGAGAAAATGAAATAATAAAGCGAGCCAATATTAGATAATGTAATACAATATATCATACATATTATTATACATTAAATCATCGAATCAACACTTAATCCGACGATCCGGCTATATCGAATATTACCGACTAATATATCATGTACCGATTCATCGAATCAACACTTGATCCGATGTCCCGGTTCATTTCTAAATATCGCGAGAATATAATACGGTATCCCATATCGCATTATTCTCGTTCCTGCGCATATCACATATGTGCCACTACTCTGTTTCGCCTGAGCCAAGAAACCTCTGTATAGGACTCTAAAGAATCGTCAATACGCCGGTAGCAGGTGATGATCATATCAAACACCCACAAGCTGCAAGCGGTCAGCTAAACGTAACAGCCATCCAGGTATTGAGCGATCAGAAGATCACCAAGCTAGCCTGTGAGTTCTCCTGTGAATCCAACCAGTAACACTCCCGTACAGTCCGGTCTGTTCGTCTGATATGTCGCATATCAAGTCTAGGGGTGGTATACGTCAGACCCCAGTAACCGATAAGTCGTGTCGATGTGTGGCTCATAACGGGTCGAGAAACTACAAGTAACACTTACCAGTAAATCTCTATATCAGCCCTGGCCAGGGACTTCCAGTTATAGCCAATCGAACACAGCACAACATCAACTCCCTATACCGGGAGAGACGAATCCCCTCCTATCGCTCATTGCCTCCATGTGATTCGGCACTGTACCCAAAAGCCACCGTTTTGCACGCCCTCTTGGATGTGGTAAGGTGGAAATCAAAGCACAGTGGGAATCACAAAAGACTCTATGACGATCTCGGGTCCATAGACTACCCTGTACCAGTGTCACCGGAGAACTGCCATCTGACGTGTGGTATATCACCATCTGGGAGTTCTCGGCGAGTCCGTCCAGTGTACCCAGTCTCCACTGAGCACCCGTACACCATCTCTGATGTCTAACACCGATGGATATGGGATCATCCATCGCCCATCATATGGGTCAAGATGCGAATACGCTAGTCTACTCTGGTGCATCGATGCCCTGTCTCGATATACCCTCGACTAGGAACAGTTATAGGATGTACTCATCGACTACTGCGGCCCCACTAGTATGATCTCATCATAGTCCCAGTAGTCGAGTACAGATCCTAAGGGCTTTATCAACATGTGAGAGTAAAACAGTAAACCAATACAAGTCAACATGTTAAGATAAAGTGAAACCAAATAGCATACTATCATGACGAGCAAGAAAGTCATCTCTATATATATCCAAGCATCCATTATAATATACATCATATGTACAACAATGGCCTCTAGGGCATATACATAACTAACAAGCGGACTATACAGAATTTGGAGGATATGCTTGTGTGTACGTACTAAGTGTTTATTGGTAGTTGGGATCGTCACTTTCCATTGTTAGGGTTCTCCTTCGATAGCTGTTATCAGGACACGTTCCAATTGGCAACTTTTGGGCCTTGTGTGGTAGGTTGTGTCGATCGCTAGTCTGTTTTTACTGACTCTGCGTGAGTAGGATTTTGGACCCCAGCTAGTCATGAGGCTACGGAGAAGATCCAGTTGATTCAGGTCAGGATGAGTGCAGCCCAGTGCAGACAGGAGTCTTATACCGACGGTTGTTGTCGCAGACTTGTGTTCGCAGTGGGAGATCATGTATTCCTACGGATTTTTCCGATAGATGGCGTGTTGAGTTTTGGGAAGCTTGGTTCCAGAATGTAGGTCCTTTTGAGATCCTTGAAGCGAGTTAGTACTGTTGCCTAATATGGCACTTCCGCCCAGATTTTGAGTATTCACCTCGTATTCCTTGTGTCGATACTTCGCAATTACCTTCATGACCTTTCTCACATGTTTCAACATCAGACCATTTAGCTTAGACGCGATCTTTCGTTCACCAGCAGCCGATAGTTTTAGTGGATCGGCAGGTAGAGGGACTTCGGTCAAGGGTCTTGCTATCTGTGAGGGTTCTTTGGCATAGCCGTCTAGTGAGGTGATCACTTGAGTGGCGATGCGGAAGACTTTCCCTCATCTCTTTGGAGGTACGCGTAGATGAATTTTAAATTCGGGGACCGAATTTCTTTAGGGGGGAAGATTGTAACGTTTTAGAAATCGTTTAGGTGATTTTCCGTTTTTAGGGTAAAATAGTCGGTGTTTACCGTTTTAACCCGATTGTTATCAAACTTCTGTATAGACTTGATGGCACCTAGTTTAGCTAGAATGAAGCTAGTGCGCGGGCTTTGGGGGTCAATTGAAAGTTTTGGTTCACATAGAATTTTTCCCTAATTAAATATTGTTTTAAGTTGTTGATTATCCACTTAATTAGTGGTAATTACATTTTTAGATTGGGTTAATTACTACTAATGAAAATCTATGCTAAACTAATTACTAGAATTAGACTTAAACCATTCATGCCAAATATCTAGATATTTTATGGTTAATGGTTTTTTTGTTTTAAAAAAAGGAAAAGAAAAGAAAAGGTGGCAAAATTGCATTTATGAGCTTTTATTACATTTTGTTGCCAGAAATTTCCACACACTTCACCAAAATCCCCCCACTTCCAAGCTTGGCCGAGCCTCCCTTCATGATCTGCCTTTTGTTCTTCTATACTCAATTCCATCATTTCCAAGATCAATAAATCATCAAAAATCCCTAAATAAATCCACAAAACTCCTAAATAAAACATAACCCATCTTTCTTCATCACAAATCAAGTTTGGATCTTCATCAAGTTAGGATTTTTGGAGGCTAACTTTGGTTTTCTAGTTGCAAGTGGTGTTTCTTGTGAGGTATAAAACCCTAACCCTAATACTTAATAGTTGTTTTAAATCTTTAAGCTAGCTTAATTAGATGATTATTTAAAGCTTTAGTATGCATGTTTTGAAATTCAAGAGATGGTTTTTAGATAATCAAGTTAGGATTTGATTAGTGAAAAGGGTTAATTGATATGTTAAGCTTGATGAAAACTTAATACAGTTGCTAGTTTGTTAAATGATATTTTCCTAATTGTATAATTAGCTATTTAGCAAACTAAGCTTTTACTAAATCCAAATTAGGTGAGATTAAAATTCTAGTAAGGGGTTGTATAGTTAAATCATGCTATATTATGATGCTTGTGATTTCTAGTTTTGGTAAAACTTGTAGTTTGAGCTAAAATGATATATGTTGCTTACTAGATTTCTGTAAGTTTCTTTTGACGTTGCGACGTTATTTATATTATATTCCACGTTTATTATTGTGTTGTGAATACGCGATCGGTACGATCAGGGTCTAGGCTTGATGGTTGTGTCGTTTAGCGTTCCTAGCTAGGGTCGTGCCGATGTCGTTCATGTCCTTTTGTAGCTTTTGCTCTTGAGTTCGTTTCGTGGTGTCGCTACGCACGTTAGCCACTAAACGGACATTCGAGAGTATGTTTGGAGTTGGTGCGTCGGTTAAACGTAGTTGTATGTATTATTGGTCGATTGCTTATATACACTTGTTTCATTGTTATTTGCTTTCAGGATCGCAGGCGGGGACTTCGGGCTCTGCGAAGAGGGGAAAGCGAGTTGTAGGCTTTACTTAGCCAGGATCATTGGTGAGTAGATTTAATATCTACAAGGGAATCGCCCGCATGGCGTTATGCGTCTGGGCTAGATTAAATGATATGACTTTTAGTTAGATATATACGGATATTGATTGTGCATGTGTACTTTTGTTGCATATCTCATTTCCTATTGTTCATGGACTTAGTATTAATGAGACACAACACCATTATTGATGGTTCATGTTTCACGAGCACTAATTTTATGCTACACACACACCGTCGATAATTGCCATGACACGCACAACTCCTATACATATATGATACTGTATTTCTTAAGGACATTGAGACATGATCCTTATTTTCTTTCGTGGTTATGACATATAGCATACCTGTATACCTACATGCTTAAACATATGCCTTGCTATGCACATATACTTACATGTACACTGTGCATACATACTTACATGTATACTCACTTACCTAGTTAGGGCTACACATACCTATGTGGTACTGTTTTGTCATTGACGTGCAGTCATTGATTCTTATGCGTTGGCGAATATGATAGGTAGTATACCTTGACATGCATACATGCTAGATACCCTTATACCTATATGGTATTGTACCATTAGTGATAGGTATATACACATATGAGACATAGCTACATGTACATCCTGCATACTTACTTATGCATATACCTGGAGGGTATTACATCATTACTGATAGGTAGATACATATACCTTACTATACCTACATGTTTACACATATATCTGGCTATAGCTACATGTTCACCTTTATTTGATGTTATATGGACTTGGAGAAATTAGGAACCACATGATATACATATTAACTTGTTGCAGTTAAATAGCGGCTTTTCCTTTATATGCTCACATTACAGTTTTCTGTTACATATATTATATTCATGGACTTTCGCAATGAGTTATCGATTTTTCATGATGTTTTCTAGATTTGAGGGCCATGGTAGTTTCATGAAATTGTGCATTATTTGAAAAACCCAGTTTCTCTTGATATGATATTTTAGCAGCCACCATGAGATTTATCGGTTCTGATATATATATACCCCATGCGAGAAACGGAAGGGGCCGTGTGCGGGTATATGGTGGGGCCCGGAGGTACCCCGGGGGAAGAATTTCGTGGAGTAGACGATGAGTTAGTGGGGGAACCATACCTACCGGTGAAAGTACCTATGACTCGGCGGTTATTGTGGGAATACCGACCGGAGTCATATACGTATGGATACGTCGAATTTCGAGTGTCAGAGCTAGGCACTCGAGTTTTCGGGATAGCGTATGATACGTACCTATCAGGAGGGTCAGTCGTGGTGACAGCGCCTAATAGATCAGTATTTATGTGTCGATATTAGATACTTGTTTTCATGATATTTTTACTCCTAAGTATATATAACAGTGGAATGTGACGCTGTTACATATGCATATATATATATATATATTAGTGGAATGGGACGCTAATATATATGTATATATATCTAATTTATATACATCATCATAATGATCTTGCAATATACTCACTCAGGATATATGAGATTTACTTGATATTGGATACTGGTCATATGAGATTTACTTGGTATTGGACACTCAGGATATATGATCTTACAGGATATGAGAGCCAATTTGGGGGCTGATTTGAGAAAATTTGGGATTTAGATTGTCTTGATGGACTTTAGTCCTACTACGAGGTCAGGATTCCGTGAGGATGACATGTTTTATCCCATACTCTGCATTTATTGTTCATGTATTAGGAGTATCTGATAGAGTACCTTACATGACTGATGCATACTTATTGCCATTTATTGTTCATATATTAGTAGTACCCGATAGAGTACCTTACATGACTGTTGCATATATATTGCCATTTATTGTTCATGTATTAGTAGTACCTGATAGAGTACCTTACATGACTATTGCCTACATATTGCCATTTATTGCTATCAGCTTGCATGCATTAGATTCGCGCTGTACATGCATATTTGCGATTACCTGCATATGTTATTTACGATTCACGAGTTGGCAACTCACCCCCGTTGTGCCACAATGTTTTGCAGGTATTCCCTCAGGGCAGTCGCGACAAGCTTTTCATCTTTCGTATCATCTTTTGCAGCGGATATTACTTCGGCTGACTGTGCGCAGTTTTGCTATAGGTGGGTTTTGCGGCTATCCGATGTTGTTTATTGTTATCTTTTTACCATGTACTCTCCATCTACCACTTTCATGTGTATGACTTAGAGACTTGATGTAAGGACGATATTGTATATTTTGGTGACTTGGATGTCTTTTTTGCAGTTTTACTTATATCGTCTTTTATTTCTTTGCTACGGCGTCGTATATCTGTTGTAGTGGTTATTTTCTGCCTTTGGGCATGGATTTGCTCCCATTGGGGATGCTTTACTTATATTTATGTTGTACCCATTCTTGGGGTTAGTTTTTACAAAGGAGGTGCTGCCAAAATTTTTAAGAAACTAAAATTTGACTTTAAAGAATTTGTACTCGAGATTTTCAAAAGTTTTAACAATATTCTTATCATTTACTACTTTTGATGGTTTAGATTGCTGGGTTTTCGGCTTACTTAAATTGCGTTATGCCTGTAGACGTTACGTAGTTTAAGGGCCGTCACGTGCCAAATTTCGGGTCGTGACAATCACCTACTGCCGGCGTATTGACGAGTCTTTAGAGTCCTACACAGAGGTTTCCTGGCTCAAGCGAAACAGAGTAGGAGCACATATGTGTTATGTGCGAGACCGAGATTAATACAATACCATATTCTATTCTCGCGATATGTGATATCGGTCGGTTATATATGATATAGCCGGGTTATCGGATCAAGTGTTGATTTGATAAGTTGATTAATCATTTGATATTAGTCGGTTATATGTGATATAGCCGGATTATTAAATCAAGAGTTGATTTAATAATTTAATGTATAATTATATATTTGATATATTACATTACATTAACTAATATTAGCTTAGTTAAGATTTCTTTTTCTCACATTTTCTACACTTTACATATATGTGATATATGTATTGTTTTTTTATAACACATAAATATATATATATGTGATATATATTCATGTGTCATGCTAGGTTACATATGCAACAAGGGTGTATGAGACTAATACCATGTTAGGGTTAACGTTAGGGTTTGATATTTATCATTTAAGTTATCATAAATTAGTGAAGACTTAGTCAATGTTTCAAGCTTGGATGAAACTTGTAGAATATTGACAAAGTCCACTCTTTGTCATTGCTTAAGATATTTATTAACCCAACCTTAACCCTTGACCTTGGTTTATTCTCTACATGAGTTAGGCATGGCATAACTACTCACCATGGTTGCATTTCTAACCTAAGATTATTGTTCATCACTTCATCATCTTCTTCTTCCTCTCATTGAAGCTTTCTAGCTTCAAGAAAAGTGATGAAAAATAGTGAGAAAATCAAATCTTAAATGAGTAAAATTCCTACTTCATCATCCTCTATTACTTTCCATTTAGTTTAAGGTGTTTGCTTCACTAATTCTATAATTAGTGAAGATCTAGCTTGGGTTAGTATCTCCTCGACGTAGATCATCTTCGGCCTCAAAGACTTCGATGCAATCTTACTCATTTCTTCATGGGAGCCTCTCTAGAGTCCGGGAGTTCATGATCGCAGCGAAGGGACTACTACACGGAGCTTATGAAGTGAAGGACCGGTCTACAAAGGTTGTATTCCTAATTCACTTCTTATGCAATGTTGTTTGCATTTCATTTCGTCGAATTTTCTAGTAACGATTCTAGGGTTAGGGTTAGCTAGAACGGCAAATTTTTGAAATTGGCATGGACGATACCTTCCGAAACCTTGTTGCTGTGCTAGTCAACCCTGCACTAAGCACGACAGCAAGGTTTCGGGTGGCATCGTCAAATTTTTGTCATGCTAAAGAACTCTAACCTAGGATATTTAACTAGAGAATCATACGAAACATAATGTAAACAACTTTACAACTAAGTGATTAGGGATTACAACCTTTGTAGTCCGTTCCTTCACTTCTATAGCTCCTTATAGTGGTCCCTTCGCTGCGATCAACGAACTCCCGGACTTTTGAGAGGCTCCACAAGATGTACGATGCATGCTTGCTAGAAGTCTTCAAAGTCTATGATGATCTACTTCGAGGAAACACGAACTCAAGCTATCTCCTCACTAATAATGAATTAGTGATGCTAACACACTAAACTATATGTCTAGTATAGAAGAGGATGATGATGTAGGAATTTTGCTCACTTTAGAATTTATTTTCTCACTAGGATTCATCACCTCATGAAACCCTAGAAAGCTTTTAAGATGAGGAAGAAGATGAAGAGAGAAAATGAACAAGTGAATTAGTTGTGTGAGAATAGCAACCGTGGTGAGATAATATCTTATACTAACACTTGTAAAGAATAAACCATGGTCAAGGATAAATGGTAAGGTTAATAAATATCTTAAGTAATCCAAATTGAGGACTAAGTCAATGGCAAACCCTAGCTTCTCCAAGTTTATTTGTCATGACAAAATCCATATCATTTTGAATTACTTTAGCAAAACCCTAATTTATCCAAGGCATGGTGTAAGTCTTATACACCCATGTTGCATGTATCAACAACCATGACACAATCACATATATCACATATATGTAAAGTGTACACAAAAGTGAGAAAAAGAAACAATTAAGTGAGCAAATATTAGTTAATGTAATTTAATATATCAAATATATAATTATATATTAAATTATTAAATCAATACTTGACTTAATAATTTGGCTATATCATATATAACCGACTAATATGATATGTATCATTTTATCGAATCAACACTTGATCCGATAACCTGGCTATATCACATATACCCGGCCGATATCACATATCGTGAGAATAGAATACGGTATCACATACGCGTATCAATCTCGGTCCCGCACATATCTCATATGTGCTCCTACTCCGTTTCGCCTGAGCCAGGAAAGCTCTGTGTAGGACTGTAATGACTCGTCAATACGCCAGCAGTAGGTGCTGATCACATCAAACACCCACAAGCCGCAAGCGGTCAGCTAAACGTAACGGCCACCCGGGTATTGAGCAATCAGAAGATCAACAAGCAAGTCTGCTCACACTCCTGTGAATCCAATCAGTAACACTACCGTACAGTTCGATCTCTTCGTCTGATATGTCGCATACCCAGTCTAGGGGTTGTAAACGTCAGACCCCAGTAACCGATAAGTCGTGCCGATGTGAAGCTCATAACGGGTTGAGAAACTACTGTTAACACTTACCAGTAGATCTCCATATCAGCCCTGGCCAGGGACTTCCTGTTATAGCCAATCGAGCACAGCGCAACATCAAACCCCAATACCGGGAGAGACGAAACCCCTCCTATCGCTCATTGCCTCTATTTGATTCGGGATTATACCCAAAAGCCATCGTTTTTCACGTTCTCATGAACATGGTAAGGTGGAAATCCAAGCACAGTGGAAATCACACAAGACTCTATGACGATCTCGGGTCTACAGACTAACCTGTACTAGTGTCACAAGAGAACTGCTATCTGACGATAGGTATAATAGCAACTAGGAGTTCTCGGCAAGCCAGTTCAGTGTACCCAGTATCTACTGAGCACCCGTATACCATCTTGGATGTCAAACACCAATGGATGTTAGATCATCCATCACCCATCATATGGATCAAGATGCATATACGCTAGTCTACTCTGGAGCATCGATGCCCTGTCTCGATATACCCTCGACTAGGAACAATTATAGGATGTACTTGTGGACTACCCTGTCCCCCACTAGTATGATCTCCATTATATTCCTAGTATCCATCATAGTCCTAGTAGTTAAGTACACATCCTAAAGGCTTTATCAACATGTGAGAGTAAGATAGTAACACAATACAAGTCAACATGTTAAGACAAAGAGCAACCAGATAGTATACTATCATATCGAGCAAGAAAGTCCTCTCTCTATATATCCAAGCATCCACTATAATATACATCATATGTACAATAATGGCCTTTAGGGCATAAATATATCTAACAATCTCCCACTTGCACTAAGGCCAGCTGTTGCAGTATCTCATACCCAACATCCCGAAGAGTCTCTCAAATTGTATCTGGGGTATTGCCTTCGTGAGTGGATCCGCAGTGTTGTCCTTCGTGTCAACTCTCCTGACCTCGATCTCCCGGCGATCAACTATCTCCCGGATCAGGTAATACCGCCTCAGAATATGCCTGGATCGTTGATGGGACCTGGGTTCCATGGACAAAGCCACAGCTCTATTGTTATCACAATACAAAGGTATTGGATGCTCAATGGACGGAACCATTCCAAGTTCGTTTATGAACTTCTTCATCCAGAAAGCCTCTTTGGCAGCATTGTTGGCAGCGATGTATTCAGCCTCCATCGTCGAGTCTGCCACAGTTTCCTGTTTGGAACTCTTCCAACAAACCGCCCCTCAATTAAGGGTAAAGACAAATCCCGAGTGTGACTTAGAGTCGTCCTTATCACTCTGGAAGATCGAATCGGTAAAGGACTCCACTTGGAGTTCTCCGTTACCATACACCAAGAACATCTCTTTAGTCCTTCTCAAGTACTTAAGAATGTTCTTTACAGCTGTCCAGTGACTCTCTCCTGGATCTGCTTGATACTTACTCACTACACTTAGTGAGTATGCTACATCGGGTCTGGTATATAGCATCGCGTACATGATAGAGCCTACTGCCGAAGCATAGGGTATCTCTTGCATGCGAGCTCTCTCTAAATCAGTCTTGGGAGATATCTCTTTAGAGAGAGTGAGTCCAGAGATCGTGAGTAAATTCCCACGCTTGGATTCTTCCATACTAAACCTATTTAGTATAGTGTTAATGTACCTGGATTGGAACAATCGCAGTATCCATTTAGATCTATCTCTATAGATCTTAATGTCACGACCAACCCCCAAACATAGATGGTATTGTCCGCTCTGGCCAAAACTGCATGGTTTTGTCCCTTTGAATGAACCCGGGGCTACTTCCCAGTAGGTCACCCATCCCAGAATTTCTCTGTCTCAAGCACGCTTAACTACGGAGTTTTTCAAACTCCGGAGTTCCGATTCATCCAAAAGGCGCCTTTGTGTTATAAGAGTGGTATCATTCCATTTATAGTTCATATCGTGCCCTCTTTCGGAATGGAATTCGATACTCCCCATTGTTCTGGTGGGTCACCGTGTGCATCCATATCGGTTATATCCCCACCTCGATACCGGATAACACCTCACTTCTCACGGGGTAGGTGGTATTCAGCCCTAACTCCACCTGGGCTATTACATTCCCCCCACTTAGAACAATGGTTCAACCTCGAACCACATACCTACTTTTGAGGGACCGGCTCTGATACCATATTTGTCACGACCCACCCCCAAACACAGATGGTATTGTTCGCTCTGGCCAAAACTGCACAGTTTTGTCCCTTTGAATGAACCCGGGGCTATTTCCCAGTAGGTCACCCATCCCAGAATTTCTCTGGCTCAAGCATGCTTAACTACGGAGTTTTTCAAACTCCGGAGGTCCGATTCATCCAAAAGGCGCCTCTGTGTTATAAGAATGGTATCATTCCATTTATAGTTTAGATCGTGCCCTCTTTCGGAATGGAATTCGGTACTCCCCATTGTTCTAGTGGGTCTCCGTGTGCATATGTATCGGTTATATCCCCACCTTGATACCGGATAACACCTCACTTCTCACGGGATAGGTGGTATTCAGCCCCAACTCCACCTGGGGTATTACACTTAATCTCCATGATGCAGAAGGCATCACCTAGATCTTTCATTGAGAATTTGTGTGCTAAGAAGAGCTTGACCGAGTGCAGCATAGGAATATCATTTCCTATCAAGAGTATGTCATCCACGTACAATACGAGGAAGACAACCTTACTCTTTGCCACCTTCTTGTATATTCAGGGTTCATCTACGTTCTTGATGAAGTCAAACTCTTTGACTACAACATCAAAACAGATGTTCCAACTCTGCGATGCCTGCTTTAACCCGTAGATGGATTTAAGCAGCTTGCATACCTTTCCGCTGCTCCCACTGTCTACGAAGCCCTCTGGCTGAGTCATGTACATGCACTCTTCTAAATTACCATTTAGAAAGACGGTCTTAACATCCATTTACCAGATTTCGTAGTCATGGTATGCAGCAATGGCAAGTAGGATCCGAATGGACTTAAGCATAGCCACCAGAGAAAATATTTCATCATAATCCACACCTGGTCGTTAACGAAAACCTTTTGCAACAAGTGTAGCTTTCAAAGTCTCAACTTTTCCATCTACACCAAGTTTCTTCTTAAAGATCCATTTCCTCCATATGGGTTTTACCCCTTCATGAGCAACTTCCAAAGTCCATACTTTGTTGGTGTACATGGATTCTATCTCAGATTGCATTGCATCCAGCCATTTCATAGAGTCCCCACTCATGATGTCCTGCTCGAAGCTAGTTAGGTCATCATCTTCCATGATGCAATCCCCGCTCCCACCATCAATGAGAAAACCGTAGTATCTCTTAGGTGGATGAGGAACCTTACTAGATCGGCGGAGAGGCTGAGCTTCATTGGGAGCTATCGAATTCTTTGGTTCCACTAAATTTTCAGTTGTAGTTTGTGTAGCCGGAGTTTCTTCCCGTTCTACCTCGTTCCCACTAATTTCTTTTGCAAGAAATTCCTTTTCTAAAAAGGTAGCATGTCGAGAAACAAACACCTTTTGTTCCTCGCCGTGGTAGAAAAGATACCATGTGAATGTTTCGGATATCCCACAAACTTGCAAAGAACTGACCGTGCCTCGAGTTTGTCCAGATTTTGCCTTTGACATAGGCCGGACAACCCCATATCTTAACTCGTTTAAGACATGGTCTCTTCCCACTCCATATCTTATATGGTGTGGTAGGTACATATTTAGATGGAACTTGATTCAATAGGTATGCTGTTGTCTCAAGCGCATAACCCCAAAAGGAAATAGGCAACTCAGCAGTGCTCATCATAGAGCTCACCATATCTAATAGGGTGCGATTCCTCCGTTCCGATATACCGTTGTGCTGTGGTGTATATGAAGGAGTAAGCTGAGAGAGAATCCCATTCTCTTTTAGATAGTCCAGGAACTCATTGCTCAAGTATTCTCCTCCTCGATCAGATCGAAGGATCTTAATACTTTTACCCGTTTGGTTCTCGACTTCGTGCTTATATTCTTTGAATTTCTCAAAAGCTTTAGACTTGTGTTTCAACAGGAACACATGTCCGTATCTTGAGAGATCGTCAGTGAATGTAATAAAGTATGAGGAACCATTCCTAGCATGTGTAGACATGGGACCGCATACATCACTATTTATCAGTCCCAAGAGTTCCGTAACTCTTTTTCCATGTCCACTAAATGGAATTTTGGTCATCTTGCCTTGGAGACATGACTGGCAAATGTCATAAGATGAAAATTCGAACGGATTCAAATATCCATCCTTATGTAACTTAGCTAGTCGTGTCGCATTGATATGACCTAGTCTATAATGCCACACGAAGGATTCGCTCATTTCTGAACTCTTCCTCTTATGTGTGTACTGTACATTAAGAACTGTGGTTTGATTTAGAACATATATGCCATTATTTAACGAGCCTGATCCAATCAACTTTTGATTCAGGAAGATGTTCATAACATTATCCTGTACTACAAAATTATATCCTTCTTCACTTAATAAAGAAACTGATATAAGATTTCGTATCAGGGTCGGAATGTAATAGCATTCATTCAGAATCAATTTATTACCATTTGGTAATACTAGGTGATATTCGCCAACTACTTTGGATGGAACATTTGCACCATTCCCTACTCTTACGGAATGATCATCCATTCCCAATTCCCTACCTTTCTTTAGCCTATGTAACATATTACATATGTGGGATCCCGATCCGGTATCTAATATCCAGGATGTAGAGTGAACTGAGAAACAGTTCTCAATAACTAACACTTCCGAAGAAGATGCATCAACATGCTTATTCTTCGTTTAGGCGGCGTGTGAATCCGGATATTTCCTTATTTCCTGCTCAGTCTTATAACAATTATAAGAAAGAATGGAATCAACGTTCCCCTGCTCAGTATAACAAGCGGGTTCGGTCAATACATCCATATTATTTTCTTGATTAAGGCCTGACATGGTCGCTACCTAGAGAGATAGAGAATAAAACACTTTAGCGTATTCTATTGCAATATTAGATTGGTTATTATCTTATCTAATCAGGATGGATCCCACTATTTTTTATCAAATCTTCTTTCAAACCGTAAAAGGTAAGACTAGCCTGGATTAATTACACTTTTCAAGTTCGCTAATCTTTCAGCCAGGCCAGTGTTGGTATTTTGAGGGAGGTCCCCCGTGCTTTCGTATGGACCTAATTAAAATAAACCTCGTTTTTCCACAGGCATAACCCCGTTAACACATTTCTAGACACCTGCTTGATCGGCTAATTGTGATGTGTAAAACTCTCCCAGGAGTAACTCTTACTCGCAGTGGGTATCGGGATCCAACTATCTCATAGAAGGCATGCAATCTCATTGCAAATTTCAACACTTGAAATTCCCGATAATACTTTTGCCCCTAACCTCCTATGAGCTTGACAAAGGCCAACAAACCATAGGATGCTAGTCAAGTTCAACCCGTCAATTCCTGATTGAATTAAACCCACCCGTATGACCCTTGACAAAGGTCAACAAGGTCGTACGACTACCCTAATTTAATCACATCATATGCATAAGCAGATAAGTACTAGTCAGCTACCGCACACTACGCCTTGACAAAGGCCAACAGACGCAGCACGAATACAAAACAGTCTTTATCTGAAATGACGGAGGGCTACGACAGGTTTTTCAGAAAACCTTTTGTGTAATTAACTTGATATCGTTGTAGAAACAAGTGATTTTTTTAAAAGGAGTGTTTTTGAAGCTTTTACTAGTTTTGCTAAAGAGGTCACTCCCGGCGAAGGGATCTCGGCTGTTTCCTTATCGAATAAGGTGCTAGATATTTCATAAATACCACTATGCAAAGCAAGAACTATAGAAGCAGTCAAAAACAAAACCGAGTGAGCTATAGCATCTGCTAGTTTCGCTAAAGAGGTCACTCCCAGTGAAGGGATCTCGGCTCTTTCCTTATCGAATAAGGTGCTGGATATTCTACAAGGAATACCGCTATGCAAAGCAAAAACTAGAGCTACCATTTTTGAAAATTTAATTCTACAACATCTTTTAGGTTTCTTTTATTTCATTAATCTTATTAATGAAGTCCCATCATTTATGCTTCCTAAGCATCACAGAAGAAACGAAAATACAACGTACGCTTATGCCATCCGCATTCGCCACAGTGTCCCGTTATGCACCGTTAGGTTACTTAACTAACGGCATAGCGGGGCGGGACTAGCGCGGGTGTAAAACATAAGCAACGTTTATTATATATCATATATATACAATAATAAAGCATTTGTCTCGTGCATATAAAGTGATCACATCACAGAATATCAGCAGCAGAAGATAACATATGAAATATTGGATATACTATGATGTCCGTATTTTATTTTGAGCCTGTATAAAACACGGATTCCACGGTCGCGATGAATAGCCAAATCCACATCTCTAGACCCCTACGAGAGCGGCAAGCAACCCTACCAATTCAAGAGTTAGGAGACCCGGACTTGACTCCTCGAGATGGTCTCCCACGGGACTCTAAAACCCGGTTACTTATGCTCCCCACCTTAGGTCTATCCTAATGCGGAAAAGTAAATAATATACAATAATGGTGACATCATCCTCAACCCGAATGTGTCCTAATAAAAGAATATTACATACAATGAATTTTACATGAATGAAAATAAAAACTCTCATCTCACATAAAACCCCCGGCTATTCAAAACACGACGATCCAATATAACATATCATAACAACACATAACATCACATGTCATCAACGTAAGTAAATATGCGTATCCCAATTGTCGTTGACATATAGCAATGAAACCGGCGATACACCACATATTAAACTTACGGTCGCAGAAAAGAAAATATCAAACTACAACATTTGGAATTCACAATCACTTTAGACATCATAAACCCGAAATATCACATACTTCACATTTCATGCCTAACTATATGAATTCCATATATTGTATCACATTCAAGAAAAAGCTAGACGATATTAAACATTCCGATCGAATTAACAAACACCCAAAATTTCCCAAAAAGCTCAACACTTGAGCGCAGTTTACAAATACTCAGTACCTGCCACTGTACCTATGAACCAGCCGTAGAAAGGTCAACCAATGCCTCACCTGTGACGCCGCGGAACTACCGTAAACCTTAGGGTTTGGCGGCGGTTCTTATGGTCACAGAATCGAGTTAGGGTTTCATTTTTCTAGAGGGTCCACCGCATTACTTGCATGATTTTAGAATGTTCTTTAACTTGAAAATAATCCAACTCTTGGAAAATTTCCAGCGAGGGTTAAAGTGGGTATTTGATATCCGTTCGAACTTTTTAACACTGTCTAAATAACCCGAAACAAAGCTAGAATTACAAATACGAAACACTCCGAATAATTAATGCAGTAAATTAGCATCACATGCAATTTTAGCAAAAAATAGCAATACCTGAAATACCAAACCCCAGAGACTGGAACACACTTAAAAATTGAACCCAAATTCCGACATTAGGCCGAGCAGGCCGGTTTTACAAGCAGAGTGACCGTCCAAAATCCGGCGAGGGGGGCCGAATTTTTCACTGTGTTCATGTTGCATCTCATACAACATTCTGGAGTTGTTTAAAATTTTTTTTGACTTCATAAAAAATTCGACAGAAACTAGGGTTTTAAATCGGGTGTTTCGGATTTGTTTCGGTTTCATAATCCTACTCAATCCGTCTAATTCTCTAGTTAGGCTCTGATACAACTGATGGTTTCCTAAGCACGACAACAAGTATTCGGGTGGCATCATCCATGCCATTTTCAAATTTTTGTCATGCTAAAAAACTCTAACCTAAGATGTTTAACTAGAGAATCATACGAAACATAATGTAAACAACTTTACAACTAAGTGATTAAGGATTACAACCTTTGTAGTCCGTTCCTTCACTTCTATAGCTCCTTGTAGTGGTCCTTTCGCTGTGATCAACGAACTCCCGGACTTTTGAGAGGCTCCACAAGATGTACGATGCATGCTAGCTAGAAGTCATCAAAGTCTGTGATGATCTACTTCGAGAAAACACGAACTCAAGCTATCTCTTCACTAATAATGAATTAGTGAAGCTAACACACTAAATTATATGGCTAGTATAGAAGAGGATGATGAAGTAGGAATTTTGCTCACTTTAGAATTTATTTTCTCACCAGGATTCATCACCTCATGAAACCCTAGAAAGCTTTTGAGATGAGAAAGAAGATGAAGAGAGAAAATGAACAAGTGAATTAGTTGTGTGAGAATGACAACCATGGTGAGATAATATCTCATACTAACTCTTGTATAGAATAAACCATGGTCAAGGATAAATGGTAAGGTTAATAAATATCTTAAGTAATCCAAATTGAGTGGACTAAGTCAATGGCGAACCCTAGCTTCTCCAAGCTTCTTTATCATGACAAAATCAACTTCATTTTGAATTACTTTAAATGAGAAAAACCCTAATTTATCCAAGGCATGGTGTAAGTCTCATACACCCATGTTACATGTATCAACAACCATGACAAAATCACATATATATAAAGTGTACACAAAAGTGAGAAAAAGAAACAATTAAGTGAGCAAATATTAGTTAATGTAATTTAATATATCAAATATATAATTATACATTAAATTATTAAATCAATACTTGATTTAATAATTTGGCTATATCATATATAACCGACTAATATGATATGTATCATTTTATCAAATCAACACTTGATCCGATAACCCGGCTATATCACATATACCCGGCCGATATCACATATCGCGAGAATAGAATACGGTATCACATACGCGTATCAATCTCGGTCCCGCACATATCTCATATGTGCTCTTATTCCGTTTCGTCTGAGCCAGGAAACCTCTGTGTAGGACTCTAAAGACTCGTTAATACGCCGGCAGTAGGTGATGATCACATCAAACAGCCACAAGGTGCAAGCGGTCAGCTAAACGTAACGACCACCCGGGTATTGAGCGATCAGAAGATCAATAAGCAAGCCTGCTCACACTCCTGTGAATCCAATCAGTAACACTACCGTACAGTCCGGTCTCTTCGTCTGATATGTCGCATATCCAGTTTAGGGGTGGTAAACATCAGACCCCAGTAACCGATAAGTCGTGCCGATGTGAGGCTCATAACGGGTTGAGAAACTACTGTTAACACTTACCAGTAGATCTCCATATTGTTAGTTATATGTATGCCCTAGAGGCCATTACTGTACATTGGATGTATATTGTAGTGGATGCTGGGACATATATAGGTAGGACTTTCTTTCTCGACATGATAGTACGCTATCTGGTTGCTCTTTATCTTAACTTGTATACTTTTTGTCTCTCTGATACATGTTGATAAAGCGCTTAGGATGTGTACTCGACTTCCACGACTATGATGTAGATCATACTAGTGGGACCTGGGTAGTCCATGAGTACATCCTTCAATATTCTTAGTCGTGGGAATATCGAGACGGGGCATCGATATTCCAGAGTAGACTAGCGTATATCTTCTCGACCCATGTGATGGGCGATGGATGATCCCATATCCATTGGTGTTTGACATCAGAGATGGTATGCGGATGCTCAGTGGAGACTGGGTACACTGAACGGACTCGCCGAGAACTCCCAGATGGTATTATACCTCATGTCAGATGGCATTTCTCTGGTGACACTGGTACAGCTTAGTCTGTTGACCTGAGATCGTCATAGAGTCTTGTGTGTCTCCCACTGTGCTTTGATTTCCACCCTACCACGGCTCTACTGAGTCGTGCAAACAGGTGGTTTTTAGGTACAGTCCCGATTCACATGGAGGCAATGAGCAATAGGAGGGGATTCGTCTCTCCCGGTATTGGGGGTTGATGTTGCGCTATGCACGACTGGCCATAACTGGAAATCCCTGGCCAGGGTTGCAGTGATATACTGGTAAGAGTTATCAGTAGTTTCACGATTGTTATGGACCTCACGTCGGCATGAGTTATCAAGCTATTGGGGTCTGACGTTTACCACCCCTAGGCGAGATATGCGACATATCAGACGAACAGACCGGACTGTACGGTAAGTGTTACTAGTTGGATTCACAGGAGTGTGAGCGGGCTTGCTCGTTGATCTTCTGATCGCTCAATACCGGGGTGGCCGTTACGTTTGGCAGACCGCTTGCGGCATGCGGGTGTTTGATATGATCATCACCTGCTGCCGGAGTATTGACGAGTCTTTAGAGTCCTACACAGAGGTTTCCTAGCTCAAGCAAAATGAAATAGGAGCGCATATGAGATATGTGCGGGACCGAGAATAATGCGTGTATGTGATACTGTATTCTATTCTCACGATATGTATCATGGGACGGTTATATGTGATATAGCCGGGTTACCGAATCAAATGTTGATTCGATACATTGATACACTTGATATTAGTCGGTTATATGCAGTATGACCGGATCATTAAATCAAGTGTTGATTTAATGATTTAATGTATAATTATATATTTGATATATTACTTTGCATTAACTAGTATTGGTTCACTTAATGTCACGACCCGCAGGGTACGGAACGTGACTGGCACTTAAGTTTACGAAACGTCTAAAGACGTCCGTAAAATAAGTAAGCCAAAGCCCAGAAAACAAAACCAATTAAGCAAAAGAGTGAAGAAAACCCAATCAATTGAAAGCGAGTTATCAAATAAGTCATGTAAAACCCTTTTTAAAAACAATACCAATTTTTCCCGAAAATTTCGGCAGAGTCTCCTTTGTAAATACTGACCCCCAAAAATGGGTACAACAAAATATATACATGAATCCAACAAAATAGGGCATCCCCAAGCGGGAGCTAGCTCTTCGCCATAAGGCGGTCACAAATCCCACGCAATGTAAATGACAGCAAGCATAATAATCATAATAAAGCATAAGGAAGCATGAAAAAGTAGCATGTCGGCTCAAGTGAGCTCGACCCCCAAAATACAGCATAAAATCCACAAACCTCACAGTCTCATCTCTAGGTCAATATACAATAATCTGGTAGAAACAGTAGATGGAGTACACTAGATGCAAATAATATACAAGGTGGTACAAAAATATTAACATAACCCACCTATGAGCAAATCTCGAGTCCAGGCAAAAGAGGCAAAAGAAGCAAGCGCACCCGCCGCTACTGAACTGACGGAGCGGACCTGCAACAGGCTATGGCACAACGGGGGTGAGTTGCCAACTCGTGAGTAATAAAGAACATCTACAAAGGCTATCATATGCATGCACACAAGCATCCTAGCATCTATAATACTGGTAAGGCAGGACATAATGGCAAGTATGTATGCAATATGGATATACTAGCAGGTATTATACAGCATCAGTGTACGAATATGTATGCAACATGAGTATCTGAGGTCTCAATAGTATATATATATATAAATATTTTTATCTCTTTTTGTTTTTGAAACTCTTTTAGAATGCCAGCATAATATCAAAGAATCGACGAGAACCGGTGTCCAGCAACGACACCTAAAAGCTGTCTCAAACCTCATAAATGTATCTCTGGCCTCAGCCGTCCGGCTGACCCATCTCAAATATCAATATCTCATCATCTAGTGGCCACGGTCGGTATCCTCTGGATATCCGCCGTCCCAAACAGTCACCGGTAGGTAATCCGTCCCCTGCCAGGCTCAACGTCATCACCACATTCCTCTTACCCCGGGGTACCTTACCGGGCCCACCATGTACCCGTGCCGGTTCCTCCACTCCTCGACACGGATTTCCAAATCCACAGCAAACTCATGGTGGACGACACTTACATCACTAGAAAACCGCAATTTTACATATTTTAAAAAAATATAATAAGTTTAGAAATTTTGCGGCTTTCCCCCGAAATCCAGCAATATCATAAAATCTCCAGAAATCCACATAAGTGCATATATCAATGATAATGAATGCGTATGATATCAATAATCAAGTTGCGATGTGTGATTAATATATTAAGCATGAACAATTAATATGATGAAGTACATGCACATGAATTAGCAATAATACGGTTTCATTTTTAAGGAATTAAAGGCAATAGTACCAGTTTAAGTATCAATTAGTAAAATGTTTCAATTTAAAAGTTATCTAGCGTGGTGGCATGGCAATTACCAGGGTGTGTGTGTAAACATGAATAGTGCTCGTGCTGCATATAAAAACCTGGTAATGGTGCATGTGTCCTACAATTGAGTTTGCGTATATGGGTATAACATATTGATCTAATTGCAGCAATTATCATGCCAGTAATATTATTCTAATGTCACAAGTGGTTATCCAATTTACTATTTTCCAGTTTACTAAATCTATCGGGCGACTTGCGCCATCCAAACGATCATCCCCCGTAGATGTTAAATCTACTCACCGGGATCCCTGGCTAGCTGTGTCCAATCACCGCCTTTCCCTTTCGCGCCGCGTCTGACGTTTCCGCGACCGAACCTGGAATTTACATCATTACCAATTATAAGGTTACATATCAAGAACGACGCAAACCCCAACGAAACTACTAAAGTTCGCTAACTAGGTACAACGTGCACAAAGTGCGCGGAACACACGCGAAAATCGCAAAAACTGCCAAAAACGCCGATTTGGGTCACCCGGCAAAACTAAAACCCGACTACCCAAAAACCGCACTCACGCATCCTAAAAGTCGTAGGACAAGCCATTACAATCATCAAGATATCAAAAATAGTCCATCTCATAATTTATATAAAAATCTAGTAAGCATATACATTCCAAAAATCGGTGCAAAAATCGCCGATTTGCGACAAAACGACTACAATAAAGCATACTCACCCAAGCACACTACAAGCAATCCACACCCACTAATTACAACACATTAATCATGCTCCAAAACCTATATTCCACAACCAAACCCTTTCTTGATTTTTATAAATAGCAATTGCAAATCAAAAACCATACTTGAAAAACTTAATTAACACTAATTTCAACCCCAATTAGCAAGTTCACCTCTTAGATTAAGGTTAGCAAAACACTAGATAGCAAATTAGGTTTAAATCAATTAAATAATGCTTTCTAAAACTTAATCAACTCACTAATCAAGTTTCAAATATCAATTCCATACAAAAACCTTCTCTTGAAAATTTAAAAACAACAATTTACAACTAAAATCAACTTCTAAAATTACCTAAATTAGCATAATTAAAGACTACATAACAAGGTAACCATATAGATTAGTTCACTAACAACTAGATTAACTAATAAACAACTTAATTAATTATCATGGCTTCAAAACCCTAATTTAAACAAACTACTCTTTTAAACTAGATTAGAAATAAGCTAACTTTTAACACTAACCATACAATTAAAGGAATTTTTAGCAAAAGAAAGCAACTTGATGAGAATTATACCTCTTGATCTATGGATCAAGCAAGAAAATTTGCTCCAATTGATGGCCTCAACACCAAGGTCCAAGCAAGAATGGCTAAGGATAATGATAGCATAAGGATTTTTGTTTGGATTTTTGAATTAAATCATGGATTTTGATGTATTTCTTGAAGAAATTGAAGAAAAATGAAAAGAAAAGAGAGGAAGAAGAGGGTGTGCAGGAATTTCGGCCAGAATGAGGTATGGGGGAGGGTGTGGGCAAGTGGGGAAAGTCATGGTCAAGTCCACAAAAGTCAATGTATCATACATTATCCATTTTAATTAAAATAATACCATAAACTATCAAATTAACTCAAGAAAGAAACCAAGAAGAGAGAGGCCAGAAATTTCTGGTCTCACACAAGGTGGGGCTTTCCTAGGGCTGAGGAAAAAGAGAGAGGGGTTTTACAAAAGAAATTTTATGCAAAAAGGCCCCCTACAACTCAAAAATTGCAAGTTTTAGCTCAAAATTCAATAAATTCGTTTCAAATCACAAAAATTTGTTAAAAATCAAAATAAATTACTAAAAATTCATGTTATCACTAGATTATAATTATCATAATTTTAGAGATTAAAATTAGCCCGGAAAAATTTGTATTTATCGCTTATTTAATGTATTTTCTTACCGGCTTAAAATAATATTAAAAAATTGAAAAATAGGGAAATTTTTTTAAATGACCAAAATTTCATAAATAACTCATTAGCTACTAAAAACAAGAAATTACCTATCCTTTTTAGGTATAATTAGCCCTAAACTGCAAAATATCGAGAAAGACGGTTTTCGGAAAAATACCGAATTTTCACCGAATTTCAAGAAAACACCAAAACGACTTTTCAAGACGCTACAATCTTCCCCCCTTAAAGAAATTCGGTCCCCGAATTTAAAAATATAGCTACGCGTACCTTCGAAGAGATGGGGATATTTCTTCCTCATCTCGCCCTCGGTCTCCCAAGTAACCTCCTCGCTGCTCGGGCTGCGCCAAAGGACCTTGACGGTTGGTATAATCTTCGACCTCAACTTCTTCACCTGCCGATCCAGGATGGCCACCGGCTGCTCTGCAAAAGAAAGGTCGCGCTCTAGCTGGACTGTCGGGTGCTGAATCGCATGCGAAGGGTCGTGAAGGTACTTGCGGAGCATCGAAACATGAAAAACGGGGTGAACATCGGGAAAGCTGGGTGGAAGAGCCAAACGATATGCAACAGCGCCAACACGCTCGAGGATCTCGAAGGGACCTACGAATCTAGGGCTAAGCTTCCCTTTTCGCCCAAAACGCATCATGCCCTTCATCGGAGAGACTTTCAGAAAAACATGGTCGCCAACTGCGAACACTAATCTGCGACGGCGTCTGTCTGCATAGGATTTCTGCCTGCTCTGAGCCGCTCTCATCCGGTCTCGGATCAACTGGATCTTCGATGTCGTCTCCTCAACAAGCTGCGGCCCGAAAATGCTGCTCTCGCTGAGCTCTGTCCAACTAACGGGCGATCTGCATCTCCTCCCATACAATGCCTCGAAAGGTGCCATCTGAATAGTATCCTGGAAGCTATTATTGTAGGAGAACTCCACTAGAGGTAAATGACGATCCCAGCTACCACCAAAGTCTAAAACGCACGCTCTGAGCATGTCCTCGAGAGTCTGAATGGTCCGCTCTGACTGTCCGTCGGTCTGCGGATGAAACGCTGTGCTGAAGCTCAAACGAGTGCCCAAAGCCTCCTGAAGTCTCTGCCAAAGTCGGCTGGTGAACTGAGTGCCTCGATCTGACACGATACAAGTCGGTACGCCATGTAGTCGCACGATCTCGTCAATATAGAGCTGAGCATACTGAGCGAAGCTGAAAGTCGTCTTCACTGGAAGGAAGTGGGCCGCTTTCGTCAATCTATCCACGATCACCCAGATGGAGTCGTACCCTCGACTGGTCCTGGGTAGACCCACAACGAAATCCATCGAAATCTGTTCCCATTTCCACTCTGGAATGGGTAACGGCTGTAGCTTTCCTGCGGGCCTCTGGTGCTCGGCCTTGACTTGCTGACAAGTCAGGCATCTCGAAACGAGCTCCGCAATGTCCCTCTTCATCCCGTCCCACCAGTAGGTCTCTCTCATATCATGGTACATCTTGGTGGAACCGGGGTGGACACTATACACTGATCGGTGTGCCTCCTCGAGAATGTCGCGCCGTAATCCATCAGTATCTGGTACGCACAGTCTAGATCCATATCATAAAATCCCCTGATCGTCAACCATGAACTCGGAAAATCTGCCCTGTCCCATCTGTGCCATGATCTCTGAGCAACGGTCGTCACTACGCTGTGCCTCATATATACGGTCAAGCAACTGTGGGCGTGCACGAACATGCGCGAGCTGTCCCCCTGTCTGAGTGAACTCGAACTCAACTCGGCTGTCGCATAACATCTGCCAATCTGCTGACGACTGCCTCTGCACTGCGCGCAAAAGGATAGACTACCCCCGGGCCTCCTACTCAACGCATCTGCCACCACATTCGCCTTGCCTGGGTGATATAAGATCTCGCAGTCGTAGTCTTTCACCAACTCCATCCAACGATGCTGTCTGAGGTTCAGGTCTCGCTGCTGAAATATGTACTTTAAGCTCTTGTGATCGGTGAATATCTGACACGACTCGCCGTATAGGTAATGTCGCCAAATCTTCAGTGCAAAGACCACTGCAGCCATCTCCAAATCATGAGTGGGGTAGTTCTGTTCATGCTTCTTCAACTGCCGAGAAGCATAAGCGATCACCCGGCCATGCTGCATCAAAACGCATCCTAATCCCACTCGCGAAGCATCACAGTAGACAACAAATCCGCCTGATCCCGAAGGTAAAGATAATACCGGCGCCGTAGTCAAACAAGTCCGTAGCTGCTGAAAACTGCGCTCGCACTCCTCTGTCCAAACGAAAGGAACTCCCTTCCCGGTCAAACTGGTCAACGGTGCAGCTATACGGGAGAAGTCCTGAACAAAACGCCTGTAGTAGCCCGCCAAGCCTAGAAAACTACGGATCTCAGTAACCGATGTAGGTCGGGGCCACTGCTGAACGGCCTCAATCTTCTTCGGGTCCACACAAATGCCGTCTCTCGTAACCACGTGACCCAAGAATCCGACGCTGTCCAGCCAGAAAGCACACTTGGAGAACTTCGCGAACAGCTGGTGCTCCCTCAGAGTCTGTAACGTAATCCGCAAGTGCTGCTCGTGCTCCTCTCTGCTCCGGGAGTACACCAAGATATCGTCGATAAACACGATGATGAACAAGTCAAGATACGGCCTGAATGTACGGTTCATCAAATCCATAAATGCTGCTGGGGCATTGGTGAGTCCGAACGACATCACCAAAAACTCGTAGTGGCCATAGCGTGTACGGAAAGCTGTCCTCGGTATATCCTCCTGTCGAACTCGCAGCTGATGGTATCCTGATCGCAAGTCGATCCTCGAAAAATACCCCGCACCCTGAAGCTGGTCGAACAAATCATCAATGCGCGGCAACGGATATCTGTTCCGAACGGTAACCTTGTTCAGCTGGCGGTAGTCGATACATAAGCGCAAACTTCCATCCTTCTTCTTGACAAACAGGACCGGAGCACCCCACGGAGAAACACTAGGTCAAATGAGCCCCTTATCCAACAAATCCTGCAACTGATCCTTCAGCTCTCGAAGCTCTGCCGGGGCCATCCGATAAGGCGGTATAGAAATAGGCCCCGAACCGGGAATCAAAGCAATGCAGAACTCAACATTGCGCTCAGGCGGTAGCCCAGGTAGCTCATCTGGGAAAACATCAGGGAACTCACAAACTACCGGGACCCGGTCCAACGGAACCTCTGCAGCTCGAGTATCACAAACAAACGCTAAGAATCCCTGACATCCCTTCCGCAAGAGCTGACCAGCGCGAAGAGACGAAATTAAGCTGGGAAGGGCGACACTACGGTCTCCCTGAATAACAAGGACTGGCTCTCCCGGAAAGCTAAATCTGACTGCCTTCTCACGGCAGTCCACCGAAGCATAACAAGTTGCTAGCCAATCCATGCCCAGAAGCACATCAAAGTCCAACATATCGAGGAGTATCAAATCAACTGATGAATCCCTCTCCCCGATACGAACGGAACACAAACGAAATACAAACCGAGCGACAAACGACTCACCTACCGGAGTAACAACAACAAGCGGCTGATCTAACGACGACGACTCACGGCCCAACAACGGTGCAAAGTGTGTAGAGACGTACGAATGTGCGGAACCTGGGTCGAATAATACCCGCGCGTCGAAAGAACAAACTGGCAAAGTACCTGTCACAACGGCATTGGATGCCTGCGCATCCTGCGGTGTCAAAGCAAATACTCGGGCCTGTCCTCCACCGATAGCGGGCTGACCTCGACCTCGGCCTCTGCCTCCTCGTCCTCTCTGAACAGGACCGCCACGTCCTCGGCCTCTCGGTGCACCTAACTGGCATGGAGCATCGCCTGGGGTAGAAAGTAGGGCTCTCTGAGGAGGGGGTGGTGATGGTGGTAGGGTCACATGCGGAACTGTCGCTGCTCCCTGTCGTCTCACCGGACAGTCTCTGATACGATGATGCAGGCTACCACACCAAAAACATCCTAACCATGGCTGCTGACCATATGGGTGAAGGCGATATAACTGGCCCCTAAAAATCCACCACAGCCTCTGCGAACCCTCCTAGGTGCTAACATATCAGTGCGAATCCGACTCGGTCTTGAAACGACTGCAGGGGGAGTAATATCCGATCTCTGTGCTCGATTGACCTCTACTAACGATTCCACCATCTGTCGTAACTCCTGCATGCCTCCCATCATCTGTCGCAGCTCCTCCATACCGGACTCAAGCCTATCCATGCGACCTGGGGAATGCGGATCAGTCTGTCTCTGCGGCGTAGGCATACCACCCTGCTCAGTCCTAGTTTCGGACGAGCCAGCTCGAATCTCGTCTCTGACGGCAGCCCTCTGTGCCCTCGTAGCCTTCGGCGGCATAGTGGCTGGTACAGGAAAAGGATAATATGGACAGTGCAATAGGATCATAGGATACACGGAGTTGAAGAAGGAATTTTTCAAGCAAGTATATCCTAAAGTCACTTAGGCGGAGTACCGTATCGTAAGTATGCCGCGGACATACGCACGCTACGTCACCCTGCTTAAGTCACTTACTCCATCTACCAAGGGTCATCCTACACTCGCAAAGGTAAAACCTATCGCTTTGATACCAACTTTGTCACGACCCGCAGGGTACGGAACGTGACTGGCACTTAAGTTTACGAAACGTCTAAAGACGTCCGTAAAATAAGTAAGCCAAAGCCCAGAAAACAAAACCAATTAAGCAAAAGAGTGAAGAAAACCCAATCAATTGAAACCGAGTTATCAAATAAGTCATGTAAAACCCTTTTTAAAAACAATACCAATTTTTCCCGAAAATTTCGGCAGAGTCTCCTTTGTAAATACTGACCCCCAAAAATGGGTACAACAAAATATATACATGAATCCAACAAAATAGGGCATCCCCAAGCGGGAGCTAGCTCTTCGCCATAAGGCGGTCACAAATCCCACGCAATGTAAATGACAGCAAGCATAATAATCATAATAAAGCATAAGGAAGCATGAAAAAGTAGCATGTCGGCTCAAGTGAGCTCGACCCCCAAAATACAGCATAAAATCCACAAACCTCACAGTCTCATCTCTAGGTCAATATACAATAATCTGGTAGAAACAGTAGATGGAGTACACTAGATGCAAATAATATACAAGGTGGTACAAAAATATTAACATAACCCACCTATGAGCAAATCTCGAGTCCAGGCAAAAGAGGCAAAAGAAGCAAGCGCACCCGCCGCTACTGAACTGACGGAGCGGACCTGCAACAGGCTATGGCACAACGGGGGTGAGTTGCCAACTCGTGAGTAATAAAGAACATCTACAAAGGCTATCATATGCATGCACACAAGCATCCTAGCATCTATAATACTGGTAAGGCAGGACATAATGGCAAGTATGTATGCAATATGGATATACTAGCAGGTATTATACAGCATCAGTGTACGAATATGTATGCAACATGAGTATCTGAGGTCTCAATAGTATATATATATATAAATATTTTTATCTCTTTTTGTTTTTGAAACTCTTTTAGAATGCCAGCATAATATCAAAGAATCGACGAGAACCGGTGTCCAGCAACGACACCTAAAAGCTGTCTCAAACCTCATAAATGTATCTCTGGCCTCAGCCGTCCGGCTGACCCATCTCAAATATCAATATCTCATCATCTAGTGGCCACGGTCGGTATCCTCTGGATATCCGCCGTCCCAAACAGTCACCGGTAGGTAATCCGTCCCCTGCCAGGCTCAACGTCATCACCACATTCCTCTTGCCCCGGGGTACCTTACCGGGCCCACCATGTACCCGTGCCGGTTCCTCCACTCCTCGACACGGATTTCCAAATCCACAGCAAACTCATGGTGGACGACACTTACATCACTATAAAACCGCAATTTTACATATTTTAAAAAAAATATAATAAGTTTAGAAATTTTGCGGCTTTCCCCCGAAATCCAGCAATATCATAAAATCTCCAGAAATCCACATAAGTGCATATATCAATGATAATGAATGCGTATGATATCAATAATCAAGTTGCGATGTGTGATTAATATATTAAGCATGAACAATTAATATGATGAAGTACATGCACATGAATTAGCAATACTACGGTTTCATTTTTAAGGAATTAAAGGCAATAGTACCAGTTTAAGTATCAATTAGTAAAAGGTTTCAATTTAAAAGTTATCTAGCGTGGTGGCATGGCAATTACCACGGTGTGTGTGTAAACATGAATAGTGCTCGTGCTGCATATAAAAACCTGGTAATGGTGCATGTGTCCTACAATTGAGTTTGCGTATATGGGTATAACATATTGATCTAATTGCAACAATTATCATGCCAGTAATATTATTCTAATGTCACAAGTGGTTATCCAATTTACTATTTTCCAGTTTACTAAATCTATCGGGCGACTTGCGCCATCCAAACGATCGTCCCCCGTAGATGTTAAATCTACTCACCGGGATCCCTGGCTAGCTGTGTCCAATCACCGCCTTTCCCTTTCGCGCCGCGTCTGACGTTTCCGCGACCGAACCTGGAATTTACATCATTACCAATTATAAGGTTACATATCAAGAACGACGCAAACCCCAACGAAACTACTAAAGTTCGCTAACTAGGTACAACGTGCACAAAGTGCGCGGAACACACGCGAAAATCGCAAAAACTGCCAAAAACGCCGATTTGGGTCACCTGGCAAAACTAAAACCCGACTACCCAAAAACCGCACTCACGCATCCTAAAAGTCGTAGGACAAGCCATTACAATCATCAAGATATCAAAAATAGTCCATCTCATAATTTATATAAAAATCTAGTAAGCATATACATTCCAAAAATCGGTGCAAAAATCGCCGATTTGCGACAAAACGACTACAATAAAGCATACTCACCCAAGCACACTACAAGCAATCCACACCCACTAATTACAACACATTAATCATGCTCCAAAACCTATATTCCACAACCAAACCCTTTCTTGATTTTTATAAATAGCAATTGCAAATCAAAAACCATACTTGAAAAACTTAATTAACACTAATTTCAACCCCAATTAGCAAGTTCACCTCTTAGATTAAGGTTAGCAAAACACTAGATAGCAAATTAGGTTTAAATCAATTAAATAATGCTTTCTAAAACTTAATCAACTCACTAATCAAGTTTCAAATATCAATTCCATACAAAAACCTTCTCTTGAAAATTTAAAAACAACAATTTACAACTAAAATCAACTTCTAAAATTACCTAAATTAGCATAATTAAAGACTACATAACAAGGTAACCATATAGATTAGTTCACTAACAACTAGATTAACTAATAAACAACTTAATTAATTATCATGGCTTCAAAACCCTAATTTAAACAAACTACTCTTTTAAACTAGATTAGAAATAAGCTAACTTTTAACACTAACCATACAATTAAAGGAATTTTTAGCAAAAGAAAGCAACTTGATGAGAATTATACCTCTTGATCTATGGATCAAGCAAGAAAATTTGCTCCAATTGATGGCCTCAACACCAAGGTCCAAGCAAGAATGGCTAAGGATAATGATAGCATAAGGATTTTTGTTTGGATTTTTGAATTAAATCATGGATTTTGATGTATTTCTTGAAGAAATTGAAGAAAAATGAAAAGAAAAGAGAGGAAGAAGAGGGTGTGCAGGAATTTCGGCCAGAATGAGGTATGGGGGAGGGTGTGGGCAAGTGGGGAAAGTCATGGTCAAGTCCACAAAAGTCAATGTATCATACATTATCCATTTTAATTAAAATAATACCATAAACTATCAAATTAACTCAAGAAAGAAACCAAGAAGAGAGAGGCCAGAAATTTCTGGTCTCACACAAGGTGGGGCTTTCCTAGGGCTGAGGAAAAAGAGAGAGGGGTTTTACAAAAGAAATTTTATGCAAAAAGGCCCCCTACAACTCAAAAATTGCAAGTTTTAGCTCAAAATTCAATAAATTCGTTTCAAATCACAAAAATTTCTTAAAAATCAAAATAAATTACTAAAAATTCATGTTATCACTAGATTATAATTATCATAATTTTAGAGATTAAAATTAGCCCGGAAAAATTTGTATTTATCGCTTATTTAATGTATTTTCTTACCGGCTTAAAATAATATTAAAAAATTGAAAAATAGGGAAAAATTTTTAAATGACCAAAATTTCATAAATAACTCATTAGCTACTAAAAACAAGAAATTACCTATCCTTTTTAGGTATAATTATCCCTAAACTTCAAAATATCGAGAAAGACGGTTTTCGGAAAAATACCGAATTTTCACCGAATTTCAAGAAAACACCAAAACGACTTTTCAAGACGCTACACTTAAGATGGATTTTCTCACTTGATGAGCACATTGTATATATGATATAGTTTTGTGCACTAGTTTGTATCATGTTTGATGATACATGCAAACTTGGGTGTGTATGATTAAACCATGATTAGGTTAATGGTTAGGGTTTGATTTACTTATTTATTTATTCTTTTCATTTATAATTTGGGCAAGAAATAAAATGGTGGATTCTTTTCTTTCTTCTTGAAGCTTTATGATGGTTTGAAAAGTCATGACCATTTTGTTTCTTTCCTTAACCTAACCATTATACCTAACCCTAGTTTAGTCTCTACACTTGTTAGGCTCACCCATGGTTGCATTATGATAAGAATCACTTGGATTTTCTTTTTAAGATAATCTTTTTATTCTTTCTTCATCTTCTTCTTCATCAAGCTTCATGAAAGCTTTCTAGCTCCAATGGTGCCATGAGAAAAAGAGTGAGAAATCCAATTCTAAAGTGAACCCACTTTCTATTTTTTCATCCTCTACCACTTGCCATGTAGTATAGGGTGTTTTCTTCACAAGTTTCATGACTTGGTGAAGATGGAGCTCGAGTTAGAGTCGCCTCGATGTAGATCATCTTCGACATCGAAGTCAACGACCTAGCCCGATCTTTTCTCCGATGAAACCACCGCGAGAGTCCAGGATTCCGATGGTTGCAGCGGAGGGACGTCATCATGGAGCCAAGGAAGTGGAGGACCGGATCTACAAAGGTTGTAGTCACTTTCACTTTATAGCAAAGTAGTTTGCTTGCATGTTTCGCCTTTACCTCTAGTTAACGATCTATATTAGGGTTCTTTGGCACACATAAATTTTTGAATTGGCCATGTTTGATCAGTTGTAGAGCTTCGTGGGTGTGCCTAGGAACCCTACACATATCAGCCGTGTCCAGGGACTTGCTGTTATAGCCAATCGAGCACAGCACAACATCAACCCCCAATACCGGGAGAGACGAAACCCCTCCTATCGCTCATTGCCTCCATGTGATTTGGGACTGTACCCAAAAGCCACCGTTTGCACGTTCTCAGGAACGTGGTAAAGTGGAAATCAAAATACAGTGGGAATCATACAAGACTCTATGACGATCTCAGGTCTACAGACTATCCTGTACCATTGTCACCAGAGAACTGCTATCTGACGATTGGTATAATACCAACTAGGAGTTCTCGCCGGGTTCGTTCAGTGTACCCGGTCTCCACTGAGCACCCGTATACCATCTTTGATGTCAAACACCAATGGATGTGGGATCATCCATCGCCCATCATATGGGTCAAGATGCGTATACGCTAGTCTACTCTGGAGTATCGATGCCCTGTCTCGATACACGCTCGACTAGGAACAATTATAGGATGTACTTGTGGACTACCCTGCCCCCCACTAGTATGATCTCTATCAAAGTCCTAGTAGTCAAGTACATATCCTGAGGGCTTTATTAACATGTGAGAGCAAGACAGTTACACAATAAAAGTCAACATGTTAAGACAAAGAGCAACCAGATAGCATACTATTATATCGAGCAAGAAAGTCCGCTCTATATATATCCAAGCATCCACTATAATATACATCATATGTTAAATAATAGCCTCTAGGGCATACATATAACTAACACACACACTCTCTCTCTTATTGGTATACGTTACTGATGGATTTGTGTATGTATATGATACATATATTCTTCTTTTTATAATTATATGTTATTATGTATTTGATACATAATAGGTGTGTGTATATTGATACATATACACTCTCTCATTACACACACCCCCTCACTCACTCTCTCTCTCTCTCTCTCTTACATGCATACATATTACATTTATGTATATATATTTGTTTTGTCAAGTTGAGACAAAAAGTGAGAATGAGGATAAAAATGAGAGAATGAGGACAAGAGAGAGGGAAATGAGAAGGATTTAATTCTCACTTCAAATAGAACAAATTAAACCATAAACAGAAATGAGAAGAAGAGATAAAAAAAGATAGGAAGGAAAAGTAGCTTCATATATATTCATTGATATTACTTTTCCTTCTTGATTTTTATCTACTCCTTCTTATGAGATGCTTTTCTTCTTCTACCTCTGTTGTTGTTTTCTAAAAAGTGAGGAATAAGAAATGAAAAAGAGAAAATGATAGATTTATTCACATCATTTCTATCTCAACTCATTAGCAAAGAGTTTGAGCTAGTGTCTTCACTACTTGAAGTGAAGATGGAGTTTTGGACGGTAACTTTCACTGCAAATCATCTACGGTGACGCGGTCTGCCATTATATTCATCCGGAGGCCAAAAAGTCTTGCTAAGGTCTTCCGATAGAGATCGGACATGCTACAAAGGTTGTAGCCCCTCTATCCCCTCTCTTAAGTTTATGGTTTGCAACTTTTAGTAAATGACATGATCTTGTAAGGAACTGGTGCTTGTTTGTTTTGAAATTTTTTGTAATTTGCTTCCGCCGGGTCCGCTAGAGTAGCGACCGGATCACCGGATTGTTACACCGGTATCGAAGCGATCATTCACTTGCTAATTGCATTTGTTGTTGATGATCAAATGAACAAGTACCTGCATCATGCTAATTTGCATTATATATTTTTTTGTTTTGTCGGTGCAATTTTTTCCCCACTCCACTTTGATTCATTGGCAGCATGATTCTATTGGAAAAATAGCATTTTCCTGTCCATTATCGCCCCCCACCCACCCCCAACCCATCAACTACTTTCATTAGTAAATGTTATCCCTTCGAAAAACGAGTTAATCTGAATCCCGATTTTTGTATTTTATCTTATTCAAATAAACAATTTGAAATCAATATAATATGGCGATGAAATGGCTGGAAATTTATATACCAAATTTTAATTTTGTACTGGGTTAGAACATTAAGAAAAGGGGAAAAGAAAAGAAAATTTAGGGGTGTTGATTAGGGTGTGTGAGCCTGTTGGGATTCTTTTTGGAATTGTTTTGTGTTTATTGTACCATCAACAACCAAATAGTTTTGATTAAATTGTTTAATCATTTTTTGAGACACTTATGTCGAATTGTGTATTTGTAATTGGTGTGTTTGGTTTGGTCCAGATTGTCGCAAAGAATAGTCCCGCGTATGAATATTTGTAATATTTGTTTGATATTCATTTTCATGTATATTCTTTTATCGGGATGAGCATCCGATTTGTGGCCGTTTTTCACAACCCAAAAGTGTGGAACTTGACTGTCACTTAAATCACGCAACGTCTAGAGATGTAACGTAATCTAAGTAAGCCAAAACCTAAAAATGTAAACCGTTTAAAAGAATTAGAGTGAAGAATTACTTGTTTTAAAAGATTGATTTTTAACAAAAAGAGTTGCATCAAAACATTTTTAATCAACGAGTTTTTCTGAAAATTTCGGCAGAGCCTCCTTTATAAAAACGGACCCCAAACGGATACAAAACAAGAATATATATAGCAATGAATAAAGTCATTCCCAAGTGGGAGCTAGCTCTTCGCCGAATGGAGGAATACAACTACAAGTAAGATATAATATTGTAATGTGAGACAAACATTAAAAGCAAGAAAACAGAAAGCATAAAGTCGGCTCACACGAGCTTGACATCAGATACCAAAATATACAAGCCTCACAGTCTAGATCCAATACATAAAATGGTAGATGGAGTATACTATATACAAAATAAATATACAAGGAGGGAACAAAAGAAAATCCTCGAAAAACCTATCTACAAGCAAACCGAAAGTCGATGCAATAGGAAGCAGCAGAAGAAGTGCGCCCGCCGCTACTATGATGATGGGTCGGTCTTACAAGACACTGCGACACAACGGGGATGAGTTGCCAACTCGTGAGTAGTAAGCAATTTCTAATAAGACTATCACAAACATGCACGCAAATGCGTCACAACCTATGTACATAACTATGATGAAATGTATTAGTATGAATGCAACATGAATGAATGATCAAACATGAAATCTGGATATATCTGTATGAGAAAATCTGTGTTCTCATCTTAGTAAATGTTTTGTATTATAAAGCCAAAGTACCATCAATTATATATATATATATATATATATATATATATATATATAATCTCGGTAGCTGTCTCCCTGATCGGCTCTCAAATCTGTCATATCATATGACTCCGGTCGGTATCCTCCGGATGACCACAGGGTCAATAATAACCGGTATGTAGTGTTTCCCTGCCAGGCTCATCGTCTACAACTCGAGCTTATTACCCCGGGGTATCTTAGCGGGTCCACCATATACCCGCAGACAGTTTATCCACTCCTCGAATCGGGTATATGTACATATGTGGCTCAAGAACCGAGAAAACTCATGGTGGACGCCACACACATCATATCACGAGAAAACCACAATTTTCCATTTAAATAAAATGACGACAATATGTTTATGAAAGCCCTTTGCGGTTTTCCCTAAATCCAGAAATTTCATGAATACTGAATACTCCAAGAAGAATCACAATATATGTAAGTCCACGTTACCAACCCCGGCGCTTACGGGGAGGCGGAATAGGTAAAAAACGGATTTTTAACACAAGGTGACATGGATAAAAACTAGAGGATCTTTGCTAAACAAAAACTAACAAACTAACTACAAGTTCCAGCTACTAGGTTAGATGGTTATACCTAGATCTTGAACTCCTTCTCTTCTTGTTGTGGTCCCCCTTCTTGCTTGCTCCTTGGAGTAGTGTAGACGGCTCCTCCTCGTCGTCTTTTCTTTGCCGAAGAAAGTTCCACCCGAAGGCCTCTACCTTGAGCTCCTACCTCAACCAAGAGGTAACTAGAGTGCTTGGCTTGCTAGACTAAGAACTCTAGAATGAGTAGAGAGTTGTCTTGATGGTTTTATCTCACAAAGCTCATATTTTTCAACACATGAAAGATGAGAGCTTTGAGAGAGAAAGAGGGAGAGCTTTCCATGAGAGAGAAAGAGCAAGAGAGAATGAGCAAGAAAAAACAACCATGCTCTCATATGAGAATAATAATAATAATAACTAAAGAAAATTATGATGGTTAGTTGAAGTGTCCATTATCATTTCACATTTAATGCTAATTGCAGGCTTCAAGAAGCATCTTGCAAAAGAAATGATCATGGTCAAATGGTCAACAAAAGTCAAAAGGTCAACCCAACTCAACCATGGAACAATTATCCTTAATTATTATTATTAATCATATTTCTCATTCTCATTAAGGTTTAGAAAAAGTCAACGGTCAAAAACCCTAATGAGATTCCTCCGTCTCTGTCAACCGTGCATACACACCCGCATCCGTGTTCCGAGGAACACGAATACAATGAGACAAAACCAATCCCAAAACAAAAACTAGGATCTGGTTTAAACCAAAGCCCGCTAGTAATAACCGCCCGGACACCAAAAGTGCACAAGTGCGCGTATGTGAACGAACCCCGTCGTAAAACTATGCGACCTCTACTCTGTTTTGCCCAAAGGCGAACAACCCTCTGTGTGGGACTCTAAAGACTCGACACTATGCTGGCAGTGGGTTTTGTTGGAGATAGTGCCCTCAGAGTCAATTATTAGGTCACAGGTACGTGATTGTAATGATTGAGGGAGGACCTATCCCGGTAGGACAGTCTTACTCGAGATGATAGTATGCTATCTGGTTTACCTTTATCATCGTGTACTGTTTTAGGTGACCTGACACGTCGCTATTACACGTTGATAGAGCCCCTAGGATTCTTGCTTGACCACCAGCAGTATGAGGGCGATCATATAAGTAGGAGCTGGGGTCTATAAGCTTATCCTTAAAAGGTCCCTAGTCGTGGGAGTTTCGAGACTGGGCATCGATACTCCATTAGTAGACTAGTGTATACAGTCGAGACCCCGACGAGGGGCGGTGGCCGGTCTCACAAGCCACTGGTGTCAGTTGGATCACCTAAGATGTATACAGGTGCTCATTGGGTTATGAGTACACCGGACAGGACTCGCCGGGAACATGCTAGTTGGTCATATACCAGACGTCAGATGGCAGTTCCCTGGTGACATGTGTGCAGGTTAGTTCATCGACCTGGGGATCGTCATTTGTCTCGTGTGAGTTCCCACTGTACTTTGATTACTACCCTACCACGGCTCAAAGGAGTCGTGCAAACAGGTTTTAGTTGGGTACAGTCCCGAGCCACATGGAGGCAGTGAGCGTATCTTCAGGGGTTCGTCTCTCCCGGTATTGGGGGTGAGGTCGTGCTGTGTCTAGGAGAGCCATTACACAAAGTCCTTGGCCAAGGCAAGGAGATTTACTGGTAGGTATTCCAGTAGTATCTCAGGGTGTTCTGGGCTACACTCCGACACGACTTGTACCGCTTTTGGGGGTCTGACTTTTACCAACCCCCTAGGCCCGCCATGCGATACTCATAGACGAACGGACCGGACTGCACGGATATTGTCACTGACAGGCTCAGTTGGGTGTCGGGGTGAGCTTCCTCATCGACGTCCCATTTGGTCAGTACCTGGTAGCCCGTCACGTATTGGCTTATACCTCTGACGTGCTAGTGGTTAAATCCACAACCAAGGTGTTGACGAGTCTTTAGAGTCCCCCACATTTCAGTTACTCAGCTTTCGGGCGAAAGGTTGTAGAGGCCGTATGGAGATATGGCAAGGTCCGATCAGATACGTGCGGTATTGCACGGATCAGGATCGGACAGTTTGTACTATAGGCCGTATGGTTATATGGCAGGGTTCGATCAGATACGTGCGGTATTGCACGGATCAGGATCGAACAGATATTACTAGCCGGTTTTGGTATAAGCCGGATCCTAGTATAGTACAGTGGAGATTTTGTCTCATTGCATTTGTATTTCGGTCGGAATACAAATGCGGGTGTGTATGCACAGTATCGGGGTTTTCCTGTAATTTATTACGGGACCAGTTTTCTGGAGTTGCCAGTTTGCTTTCCGTTTCGGCCAATTTCCATTGTTCCGTTCATTGGCCGAAGATTGGTGGAGGAGGGCTTATTTGCATTGTTGCAAATAGGCATTTGTGGAGGGGGTCTTTGCATCTTTGTTTTATCATGATAGCCTCTCATTGACCTTGACTTATATCTTCATGATGGCTTGACTTTATGTAACCATCATGGTTGTTGATGATGGTGGTGTTGGAGTGAGGGTTTTCTTGTGATCATTGGTTTTTCTTTCATCATCTCTTGCTTGCATCATTGCTATCCAACCACCCTCTTGACCTTGTTTTTCTCTCTCCAATCAATCTGGAGAAAGGGGGGGCCGGCCAATTTCCTTGAGGTGGAATGGGATTCATTTTCTTGTGGTGGGGGAAAAATTGGGATTCTCATTCTCTTTGTATGCTACATTTTTCCCCACCTCTCTCCAAGCTCTCTTCTCCTCCACAAATGGCAACTCCACAACCCCAAAAATGAGACTTCTTCTACTACACATTCTACAGCGATTCTTGGGCACGTCGAGTAGCCGGCTTCGTGCCCGAGTTGCCTCGGCATTGAGGTGGGAGCCCGTAAACAAAGTTGGCGATGTGGTGCACTTCCGGCGACGAGGAGGAGACGGGACTTTTCCGCAGGAGATCGGGAGCATGACGAGAAGACCGGAGGACTTGGATCGTCGGTATATCTCTATTCCCATTCTTGTAGATAGCCTAGACTAGTTAATGGTTCGATCCGGGTTATAGTGCGCGGTGGTGCCGGTTTGCTTAGTCCGCAAAAATTTAAGTTATTCACCGCTTCCGCATTCCGGCGTCGGATTGACGGCCGGGGCGCCGCCGTGCACTTACAGTGGTATCAGAGCCTCGCCATTAACTTAGTCTAGCTTTGTGTAATGTGTTTGCCTTTCCGATCGATCAAAAAGTTCCAAAACCCGTATTTTGTTAGCATCAGTTTTCTGTTGGAAATTTTTGGTGTCTAAAAATTTTTCAGGTGGTCTCAGAATGATGTTCAGAAAGTTCTAAGAACTCTGGGAAAATTCGACACACTGATCCCTCTTCCAGAGCGCGGAACCGCGGCCTCACCCTTCTATTGGGCCGCGGATCCGCCGCAACTTAGAGAGATCAATGGGCCAAAATTTCCCAGTGGGCTTCTGGGCTAGTATTAGGGGTTTTGGAATATTAAAATTGGGCCAATTATTTCTGTGAGTGCTACAGTATTGGTTTGGGGCCCACTTGTTAATTTTTGATCAATCGGAAAATTTTAAACACATTTTTCACAGTATTTACATTATATCTGCGACCGTGAATTTCACTTGATCGGTAAATCCGGTCTAACCGCTATAGCCCGGTTAGACGGATTTGCGAACGTGACTTTCACGTTGATGTTCTATGTATTTGCTGTGATGTTGCGGATCGGTCGGTGGGGATAGCCTGGATGCAATGCTAGTACAGTTTTGTTGTATTATGTACATTTGGTATTGCGGGGCGAGCGTCCGACATGTGGACTGCCGTCGCTGCCTATTTGTATTATTATTTTGGGGCACGACCTGGTTGCGGTCGATGTACCCGTTGTATGTATATTTTACTTTCTGTACTAGGATTGCCCCGCGGAGGGGTGCACGGATAGCCGGGTTCTGGAGGGCAACAAGCCCGCATCTCATGGCATTGAGACGGAGGGGGCTTCACTCTAGGATTGGCGGGCTATTCGCCGCACTCGTAGGGGGTACAGGTTGACCCAGGAGGGGTGCCCAAGTTACCGGATTCCGTGAAGTGCTGGGTGGTCCATTCACGGCGCTGAAGGGGGCTGCCTCGCTTCAGGTTTTGGCGGGTGACTTGCCGCGCCCGTAGGGGTCTAGGATTTCATTGCATAGGCTATCCACACGACCAGGGGAACGTCGGGTTTCAGCGGCTCTGTGAAACCCGGGGTTCCCAGATATCTGTATTGTTTCTGTGATGCTGTTCATTCTCTGTGATGTTGCATTTTATTCACGCCTTGAGCGAATATAATATATTGGTATATATATTAGTAGATGTTGTATATGTTTTGCATCCGCGCTAGTCCAGTCCCCGCTCTGTCGTTAGTTAGCTAACCTAACGGGTAATGACGGGACCCAGTGGCGAATGCGGATGGCATATACGTACATCAGTATATTTTCGTTCTTTTTGGTGTGATCAATTGATGGGACTGCATTGATTCGAATCAATGCAAGTTAAAAACAAACCTAATCTGATGTTGTTGGAACACTTTTTCAAAAAGCTGTTATTGCAAGGACGTTCACTTTTGTTTTGCATCGCGGTATTCATTTAGAATATCCTGCTCCTCAGTCGACGAGGCAAGGGCCGAGATCCTTTCACCGGGAGTGACCCCTTGGACAATAAGTTTGCGTCAGGGCATTAACTTCACTATAGCCGATTACTTTTGCTTATGCACCGTGGTATTCAGTTGGAATATCCTGCACCCCATTCTACGGGGAAAGAGCCGAGATCCCTTCACCGGGAGTGACCTCTTTAGCGGAAGTTGTCGTCACTATATTTTCAAAAAGCTATCCGTTCCTTCAACGATATCAAGTTCATTACGTTAAAGGTTTTCGCCAGAAACCATTCGTAGCCCTCCGTCATTTCAGTTAAATATTCGGTAGTATTCAAGCTATGTATTTTGACCTCACGCCAAGGTATAGTGTTTGGTAGCTGCCGGGTATTTATCTGTTGCATAGATAGATGCGTTGGCTTGGGACAGTCGTACTACTATTTTGGCCTACGTCAAGGGTATGTACGGGTGGATTCAGATTAACCTGGATAATGATGGGTAGAACTTGACATGTGACTTATGATATTTTGACCTCACGCCAAGGTCATAAGAGCATGGGGCAGAAATCACATCGGGAGTTTCAAAAGTACTGAAACTTGCCAGATATGCGCATACCTTCTGGAGTGTAATACCGTGAGCGGATTCCGTCACGTTATCATGCGATGAGAGTTGGATCCCGATTCCCACTGATGAGTTAGTATACTCCTCGGGTGACCCCGACTAATTCTTCTTTCAGGTTTGGAGGAGAATTTGAGTTACAGTGGGAGGATTCCAGATTAGATAAATTGGTGACCATTCTGATCTAGGTTAGAGTGCACGCTGAGTGTTTCTTTTCTCTCTCTCTTTGGCAGCGACCATTGACCCGACCCTAAGACTTTGACTCAGTGACCAAGTTGACCGAACCTTCTAAACACTGGCTTTTGGATTGTCAGAGTTGCAGACCTCATTGCCACTCCTACTTTTACCCTTTTCTCCGGGACACCCCGTATTGCTACGAACGTCCACTTCCATTGGACAAAACCATCGTATGGTTAGATACGAACTCGACAGATTTATTCGAGGATGGTTTCCGGTTCTGGAGAAAACGGATAGGATTATTCAGTTGTCTTCTCCTTTTACCTTCTCTCAGGTTGCGAGTACTCCTTGGTTTAGGAGATAGTACACCTATTACGCAAATTGGATAGTCTTCTTCCAAACCTTAGGCTGGTGCCGACCGGTAGGGAATGAAGAAAACCAATTAGCCTAACGATGGTGTACAGAAGGTATTAAGTTCAGACAAAGTAAGGGATTAGTAAGAGGGCAAAGTAAATTGCAACAGATATTCACGACCAAACCAAATATTTCGTTACCACTCCCACATCACCTTTGTATTTCTCCAGGACACTCCGTATCACTACGAAGATCCACAGTTTATTTGGATACTCCATTGTATGGTTATATACGAACTCGAATGGAACTGGTTCCAGTTCGGGGATGGATTCTGGTTCAGGAGAAATAGGAATAAAGTACATTCAGGTGTCTTTTATCTTCACCTTCTCTCGTGTTGCGAGTGTTCCTAGGATTGGGACAGTACACCCATTATGCTTATTGGATAGTCTTCTTCCAAACCATAGGCTGGTGCCGAACGGTAGGGAAGGAAGAAAACCATTTGGCCTAAAGGGGTGTGCAGAAGGTAAAGACTAAAGACATATGAAGGGATTTGGAGAGGTGGCAAAGAACTATACGGTTACAGTCGTGAATCTGGAAGAGGCATTACTAGGAATACCAGGATACCCCATCGAAACATTTCAATGTTTCAGTTTCACTGTGTACTGTTAATAGAAAACTGATTTCCCGATTAGATACTTACTCTAGGGTATGTATTTACCAGATACGATTCTCACATCTGTATGGTTTTACAGATGATGAGTGGGAGTAAGTTATTGGGAATTGGGTGATTATCCTCATTATATCGGGATTCGTTGTAATCGGTGATATTTGAGGAAATCACCTGGGTTGTTTGCCGGTCGGCAAATATTTGGTTTTGAATATCCGCTGTTATGCACCAATTTCAAATTGATATATCTGTACGTCTATTTTCATAGAGTGAGATATACCTTTCTGAAATTATGTCTACGACATTTACCTATATCAGTGGATGGTTAGGTAAGGAGCATTAAACAGCGGTGTAATTCTTCTTAACCATAAGTACAGTTTTCAACCTACGACACACAGTGAATGAGTAATCAGACTCAAGGGACTTTTACAGAGTATTGTATGTTGTCCTGAGTCCATCAGGACAGAGGGGATGGTCCTCGTACTATATTCGGTTTACTTATGACTCCTCTAATTTTTAGACAGGTGTTTCGTGGAAACACAGGGTCTGAATTTGGAGAAGTTATATGTATTTGAATAGAGTAGAGAACCAGGTATAGCAAGTATCGGGATTCTTCAAAGAGATCGAAGATGTAGATACTTGTGTATGGTGTTCAGTTGATAGTAATGATTAAGAGAAATTGCTTCTCTTTCAGGTTACTCATAATTGGAAGTATTCCTAAGTTGAGTAACGCTGATCTGGCCTCCTTCCATTTAGTTGACATGCACTGGAGACAGTTGCATGATTTGGATCTGGTTCAATTAAATCAGTGCCTCTGGTCCTATATGGGATATAGAACAGTTCATATCTTAACGATGTTAAGGTACGGGGAGTTGTCCGGTTTATGATTAAAACCAGACACTGGACAACTCAAGGCACGTTTCTGTAATGGTTGTTTGTGGGTTGACCCAGGCTATGACGAGGGTTGACTTTCTATCATCTGGATGAACAATAGCGATATTGTTCTAGACTCGCCACAGTTTTAATAAAAATGGTTTTTTTTCAGAAAACAGTAGTGGGAGTATGGTAGAACTGGAAGTGATTCCAGAACCACAAACGATTACTGAAGATTTGATAAGGAACCTAAAGATTCAATCTGGATTGACATTCCATTGGCCACTCCGCAGATAAGGTGGGTAACTTCAGGCACCCGAGAGGCACTACGGTAGCCTCAAGGACGGTGACAGGGAAGTTCTTGTTTACCCACAATTGCCATTGCTGTTGTTCCAGGTTACGAGACCCGGCGGGAGGATGAGTATAGCGTCGTTCTAAACCAGTTTTAGAAGTGTACGTCTATATGACTCTGCCAGAGGGTTGTCGTAGTCAGTGGGAGCAGCGGAAGCATTGGTGGACAGGTAGCTTATGTCTATTTATAGACTAAAGCAGATGTAGCGGAGATAGATCATCTATTTCTGACGTGACAGTCATAGGTTTGACTTCATCAGAATAGGGGATGGATCTATTGAGAAGGTAGTAGGGTGTGATATCCTGGTATTTGGATGACATACACAGAATAGGAAAAGAAACTTCTATACTACAATCGCTCATACTTTGGTCGTCACACAGTGGTTTCTCCACATGGGACTTAGATTTTATATCAGACATACTGGTTACTAGATCTATGGTTTTAGATCTAGATTTGGGTGGTTTCCCAATCAGGGTACTTGACAGCATTCTAAGAGTATTTAGGATGGACGACTCCTGGCACGGTAGTGTACCTGCAGGTAATGGAGTCACCCTCTCCAAAGGTGTCTTACAGACTAAAGGGGAGAGAGACGGGCATGATTGGCAGATCACTTGCTCAGGCAATTGAGTCAATCGTGAGATGTCAAGTACCACACCAGATGTTGTTCTTGCACTAGATGCAATAAGTTGACATTAATCCAATCCTGGAGAAACCGTCGGAAGCAGTTTTAGAACATAAGTGGATGTTCTAGGGATATGATAACGACAGCCTCATTCAGGAGACAGTTATCATTCCAGGCTTCCAAGGTGACATGGACGACAAGGAGGTTGTCAGAGTTATAGTTTTCCTTCTGATGAGGAGCAGTATTTTGGACAGGTGGTCCAAGGCAATACTGAGGGAGGCATGGCGCGCAGGATACTGATTAAGTTCAGTTGACGATACAGTCTAAGAAGTTTGGATTTGGAGTTCATTTATGAGCTAAGTCCCATCAGACATCCAGACATATTCTGAGACAGGTATTGCTCTTTTCGGGAGATGGGTTTCTCCGCGAACTTGAGATATAGAGAGATATAGAAAGAAACAACTAAGCGGATCCACTCACTGAGGCTATTCCTCGAACGCAATAGTTCCGCAAACGAGTTTTGTGAGTCTGACTAGTAGAGGAGTTGGATGTTCGGTATCACACGGGCTGTGAGTATGCGACATCGCAATAATTAGCCTTGAGTGCAAGTGGGAGATTGTTGGAGATAATGCCCTCAGAGTCAATTATTAGGTCACAGGTACGTGATTGTAATGATTGAGGGAGGACCTATCCCGGTAGGACAGTCTTACTCGAGATGATAGTATGCTATCTGGTTTACCTTTATCATCGTGTACTGTTTTAGGTGACCTGACACGTCGCTATTACACGTTGATAGAGCCCCTAGGATTCTTGCTTGACCACCAGCAGTATGAGGGCGATCATATAAGTGGGAGCTGGGGTCTATAAGCTTATCCTTAAAAGGTCCCTAGTCGTAGGAGTTTCGAGACTGGGCATCGATACTCCATTAGTAGACTAGTGTATACAGTCGAGACCCCGACGAGGGGCGGTGGCCGGTCTCACAAGCCACTGGTGTCAGTTGGATCACCTAAGATGTATACAGGTGCTCATTGGGTTATGAGTACACCGGACAGGACTCGCCGGGAACATGCTAGTTGGTCATATACCAGACGTCAGATGGCAGTTCCCTGGTGACATGTGTGCAGGTTAGTTCATCGACCTGGGGATCGTCATTTGTCTCGTGTGAGTTCCCACTGTACTTTGATTACTACCCTACCACGGCTCAAAGGAGTCGTGCAAACAGGTTTTAGTTGGGTACAGTCCCGAGCCACATGGAGGCAGTGAGCGTATCTTCAGGGGTTCGTCTCTCCCGGTATTGGGGGTGAGGTCGTGCTGTGTCTAGGAGAGCCATTACACAAAGTCCTTGGCCAAGGCAAGGAGATTTACTGGTAGGTATTCCAGTAGTATCTCAGGGTGTTCTGGGCTACACTCCGACACGACTTGTACCGCTTTTGGGGGTCTGACTTTTACCAACCCCCTAGGCCCGCCATGCGATACTCATAGACGAACGGACCGGACTGCACGGATATTGTCACTGACAGGCTCAGTTGGGTGTCGGGGTGAGCTTCCTCATCGACGTCCCATTTGGTCAGTACCTGGTAGCCCGTCACGTATTGGCTTATACCTCTGACGTGCTAGTGGTTAAATCCACAACCAAGGTGTTGACGAGTCTTTAGAGTCCCCCACATTTCAGTTACTCAGCTTTCGGGCGAAAGGTTGTAGAGGCCGTATGGAGATATGGCAAGGTCCGATCAGATACGTGCGGTATTGCACGGATCAGGATCGGACAGTTTGTACTATAGGCCGTATGGTTATATGGCAGGGTTCGATCAGATACGTGCGGTATTGCACGGATCAGGATCGAACAGATATTACTAGCCGGTTTTGGTATAAGCCGGATCCTAGTATAGTACAGTGGAGATTTTGTCTCATTGCATTTGTATTTCGGTCGGAATACAAATGCGGGTGTGTATGCACAGTATCGGGGTTTTCCTGTAATTTATTACGGGACCAGTTTTCTGGAGTTGCCAGTTTGCTTTCCGTTTCGGCCAATTTCCATTGTTCCGTTCATTGGCCGAAGATTGGTGGAGGAGGGTTTATTTGCATTGTTGCAAATAGGCATTTGTGGAGGGGGTCTTTGCATCTTTGTTTTATCATGATAGCCTCTCATTGACCTTGACTTATATCTTCATGATGGCTGGACTTTATGTAACCATCATGGTTGTTGATGATGGTGGTGTTGGAGTGAGGGTTTTCTTGTGATCATTGGTTTTTCTTTCATCATCTCTTGCTTGCATCATTGCTATCCAACCACCCTCTTGACCATGTTTTTCTCTCTCCAATCAATCTGGAGAAAGGGGGGCCGGCCAATTTCCTTGAGGTGGAATGGGATTCATTTTCTTGTGGTGGGGGAAAAATTGGGATTCTCATTCTCTTTGTATGCTACATTTTTCCCCACCTCTCTCCAAGCTCTCTTCTCCTCCACAAATGGCAACTCCACAACCCCAAAAATGAGACTTCTTCTACTACACATTCTACAGCGATTCTTGGGCACGTCGAGTAGCCGGCTTCGTGCCCGAGTTGCCTCGGCATTGAGGTGGGAGCCCGTAAACAAAGTTGGCGATGTGGTGCACTTCCGGCGACGAGGAGGAGACGGGACTTTTCCGCAGGAGATCGGGAGCATGACGAGAAGACCGGAGGACTTGGATCGTCGGTATATCTCTATTCCCATTCTTGTAGATAGCCTAGACTAGTTAATGGTTCGATCTGGGTTATAGTGCGCGGTGGTGCCGGTTTGCTTAGTCCGCAAAAATTTAAGTTATTCACCGCTTCCGCATTCCGGCGTCGGATTGACGGCCGGGGCGCCGCCGTGCACTTACAGGTTTAACCACAGGCCGCAAGCGGTACTAGCTGTACGTAACGGTCCCCAGGTAGATGCTGATAAGAAGACCGATGAGGTGAACCCATCCGCACTCCTACTGAGCCTGAACATGACAATCTCCGTACAGTCCGGTCTGTTCGTCTGAGAGTATCGCATGTCGGGCCTAGGGGTGCGGTAAACGTCAGACCCCTAATAGCGGTACAAGTCATGCCAGAGTATAGCCCAGAACACCCTAAGAAACTACTGGAAACACTACCAGTAATTCTCGCTTGCCTTGGCCAGAGACTTTGTGCAATGGCTCTCCAAGACACAGCGCGATATCAACCCGCAATACCGGGAGAGACGAATCTTATTTAACCGCTACTGCCTCCAAGTGCTTCGGGACTGCACCCAACTACTACCTGTTTGCATGACTCCTTTGAGCCGTGGTAGGGTAGTAATCAAAGTACAGTGGGAACACACTCGAGGTAAAGTAGCAGTGTCAATTCGATGGACTAAGCTGTACTCCTGTCACCTGGGAACTGTTATCTGACGATAGGTATAGTACCAACCAACAACTCCCGACGAGTCCTGTCCAGTGTACTCGTAACCTAACGAGCACCCGCATACTATCTCCAGTACGACGTACTAATGGCTGTGGGACAGACCATCTCCCCTGCTAGGATGAGAAGCGTATACGCTAGTCTACTCCGGAGTATCGATGCCCCGTCTCGATAGTCCTACGACTAGGGACCTGTATAAGGATGTGCTTGTAGATTACCCAGCCCCCACTAGTGTGACTGCCATCACAACGCTGGTAATCAAGCAAAGATCCTAAGGGCTCCACTAATATGTGTAAAGCGATATTGTAAAAGAAACATACGTACATATTGAAGTAGAGACAAACCAAGTAGCATACTACCATTTCGAGAAAGATTGTCTATACAACTGTGAATATCCCAAGCTTCCATTAAGTAATATACAAACTAGTATGATACAGTAATTGCCTCTAGGGCATATACACTAACAATATCCCACTTGCACTAGGGCCATGTACTGGCGTATCGAAGACCTATTATCCTCTTGGACCTATCACGATGGATCCGGATCCCTAGAATGTAAGAGGCATCACCCAGGTCTTTCATGAAGAACCTGTGTGACAAGAACCCTTTGACAGATTGTAGCATAGGAATATCATTTTCTATCAAGAGAATGTCATCCATGTATAAAACGAGGAATACGACAGTTCGTGCTACAATTTTACTATAAATGCATGGTTCATCTGGATTTTTGATAAAGCCAAATTCTTTGACCGTCCCATCAAAACAGATGTTCCAATTCCGCGATGCCTGCTTCAGTCTATAAATGGACATAAGAAACTTGCACACCTTCCCTCTGCTCCCACACTGAATGAAACCCTCTGGCTGGTCCATATAGACACACTCCTCTAAATTTCCATTTAGAAAAGCGGTTTTTACGTCCATCTGCCAAATCTCATAATCGTGGAAAGAAGCAATGGCAAGAAGGATCCGAATGGATTTGAGCATATCCACTGGAGAAAAGGTTTCATCATAGTCCAAACCAGGTCTTTGACGAAAACCCTTTGCAACAAGTCTAGCCTTATAGGTCTCAACCTGTCCATCTACACCAATCATCCTTTTGAAGATCCATTTGTAGCCTACGGGTTTTACCCCTTCTGGAGCAACGTCCAAAGTCTATACTTTGTTGGTGTACATGGACTCCATCTCGGTCCGCATTGCATCCAGCCATTTTACCGAGTCAGTGCTCTGAATGGCCTGCTGGAAGCTAGTCGGCTCATCATTATCAATGATGCAATCCTCTCTATCCCCGTCTATGAGAAAACAGTAGTATCTCTCGGACGGATGAGACTGCCTACTACTCCTGCGGAGTGGCGCGAGAATGTCCTGTCCTTTCGAACCTTCTGGTTCTACTAAGCTTTCAGTAATGGCTTGTGGCTCTGGAATTTCTTCCAGTTCTATTGTGCTCCTACTTATCTGATTTTCTAAAAATTCAGTTTCCAAGAAGCAGGCATGACGAGAAACAAAAGCCTTTTGTTCCTCTGCGTAACAGAAGAAATATCACTTGGAGTTCTTTGGATATCCCATAAACTTGCACTGTACTGAGCATGCCTCGAGTTTGTCCTCATGCTGCTTTTGACAAAAGCTGGACATCCCCATGTCTTAATGTGTTTAAGATGGGGTTTCTTCCCACTCCACATCTGATATAGTGTGGTAGGCACAGACTTAGTTGGAAGTCGGTTCAAAAGATATGCAGCTGATTCTAGTGCATATCCCCAAAAAGATCGCGGTAACTCAGCGTTACTCATCATAGAACATACCATATCCAATAGGGTTCGATTCCGTCTCTCCGATACACCATTGTGTTGTGGAGTGTATGGAGGGGTAAGTTGAGAGAGAATTCCATTCTCTTTTAGGTAATCCAGGAACTCGGCACTCAAGTATTCACCACCTCGATCAGATCTTAGTGTCTTGATACTTTTGCCTGTTTGTTTTTCTACTTCATTCTTGTATTCCTGGAATTTTTCAAAGGCTTCAGATTTATGCTTCATTAAGAAGACATGTCCATACCTTGAGAAATCATCCGTAAAAGTAATGAAGTAAGAACAACCACTTCACGCTTGTGTAGACATTGGACCATATACATCACTGTGTACGGGTCCTAAGAGCTCGCTCGCTCTTACTCCGTGTCCAGTAAACGGAGTCTTTGTCATCCTTCCTTTGAGACATGATTAACAAGTTGCATATGATTGATATTCGAACGGATCTAAATATCCTTCTTTATGTAACTTAGTTAACCTTGTCTCATTGATGTGACCCAGTCTATAATGCCATAAGAAAGCATGATTTATCTCTGAAGACTTTCTTTTGTATTTATTCTGGATATTGAAAATCTGTGGTTGGTTTAATACGTATATACTGTTGCTTAATGTACCCGACCCATTCAGATCATGATTAAGGTGAATGTTTACAACATTTCTTACAAATGCAAAATCATAACCTTCTTTAGACATTAAAGATACATATATGATATTACAAGTCGAACTGGGTACAAAATAACAGTCACGCAAAACCAAAACATGTCCATCTGACAATCCCAAGTGATAGTCCCCCACGGACTCAGCATCCATGCTAGCTCCGTTTGCAACTCTGAGGGTCATATCACCTGCCTTTAAAACTCTACGCTTTCTCAGTGCCTGTAAAGAATTACAGATATTAGATCCTGATCCAGTATCCAATACCCAGGAAGTAGAGTTGATTGATAGACAGTTTTCAATAACATACACACCTGAAGCCGAATCCATAACTTGCTTCGGGTCCTGGTTCTTGGCCTTCCAAGACCTGCAATCTTTCTTCCAGTGTCCTTTCTTGTGACAATAAAAGCACTCTTCCTTTCCCACAAGCTGTCCCGCTACCTTTGGTACCTTTTCCTTTTCCCTGGCTTCCACTTTACTAATACCGCCCCTTGGTTTGGTGGGGGCCTTCTTCTTCTTTCCTTTGGCTTTCGCCTTGGACCTAGAAGAGGAAGCTCCTCCAACAAACAAAGCGGGTGTTTCCCTGACTTTCTGTAGGGTGCCCTCTGTACTCCTCAACATGTTGAGGAGTTCCGAAAGTTCAACTTCCTTTCCTTGCATGTTGAAGTTCAGGATAAACTGGGCGTAAATGGAAGGAAGGGACTGGAGAATCAAGTCAGTGTAGAGCTCATTCTCTAACGTGGTCCCAAGGTCCGCGAGCTCTTCAATGTACCCAATCATCTTAAGCACGTGTTCCGCTACAGATGATCCAACGGCCAACCTCGCTGAAAATAACTTTTTCGAGGTTTCGTATCTGGCGATACGAGATTGCTCTCCATATAGTTCCTTAGTATGGAGAAATATGGATTCAAGGTCCATATTCTCGTGTCTCCTCTAATGTTCATTGTCCATAGAGGCAGGCACGAGGCACTTGGCCTTCACGCAGTCAATCTCCCAGGTCTTACGTATTTCCTTATCCGCGACGCTGGATTCTGGACCTGAGACGGCGTGGGCTTTACTTGTAAGGAGATACCCGAACTTGTCATAAGTGATTGCCATTTTGACATTCCTGAGCCAATCTTTATAGTTTGTGTTAGTGTATATGCCCTAGGGGCCATTATTGTATCATACTAGATTGTATATTACTTAATGGAAGCTTGGGATATTCACAGTTGTATATACAGTCTTGCTAAAAATGGTAGTATGCTACTTGGTTTGTGTCTACTTTAATATGTGCATATATTTCTTGTAACGTATCACTTATACATATTAGTAGAGCCTATTGGTTCTTTGCTTGATTACTAGCGTTGTGACGGCAGTCACACTAGTGGGGGCTGGGTAGTCTATAAGCAACATCCTATACAGGTCCCTAGTCGTAGGATTATCGAGACAGGGCATCGATACTCCAGAGTAGACTAGTATGTACGCTTCTCATCCTAGTTGGGGAGATGGTCTGTCCCATAGCCATCAGTACGTCGTACTGGAGATCGTATACAGGTGCTCGTTAGGTTACGGGTACACCGGACAGGACTCGCAGGGGAACTGTTAGATGGTATTATACCCGTCGTCAGTTAACTGTTCCTAGGTGACATGAGTACAACATAGTCCGCAGACTTGACACTGCTACTTCGCTTCGAGTGTGTCCCACTGTTCTTAGATTGCTATCCTACCACGGCTCAAAGAAGTCGTGCAAACAGGAAGCAGTTGGGTGCAGTCCCGAGCACTTGGAGGCAGTAGTGGTTAGACATGATACGTCTATCCAGGTATTGGGAGATGATATCGCGCTGTGTCAGAGAGCCATTACACAAAGTCCCTGGCCATGGCAAGCGAGATATACTGGTAGGTTCCAGTAGCTTCTCAGGGTGTAATGGGCTTCGCTCCGACATGACTTATACAGCTATTAGGGGACTGACGCTTGCCGCCCCCTAGGCTTAATTTGCGATAGTCTTAGATGAACATACTGGACTGTACGGAGATTGTCACATCAGGCTCAGTGGGAGTTCGGATGAGTTTCCTCATCGGCCTTCTTATCGACATCTACCTGGGGACCGTTACGTACAGCTAGTGCTGCTTGCGGTCTGTGGTTAAACCCACTGCCAGCGTAGTGTCGAGTCTTTAGAGTCTCACACAGAGAGTTTCCCTGCTCCAGGCGAAACGATATAGAGGTCGTATGGTTTTACGACAAGGGTTCGGACGCATACGTGTGTTTACGCACGTACGACTTTTCGTACAGTTTTTACTAGCCGGCTTTGGTTTAATCCAGATTCTAGTGTCGGGTTACTGGATTTATACAGTCTAAAGTTTTTCCGTGTTTTCACGGATTGGAGGGGCATTCTCGTAATTTGTCGGGAAGCTTCTAGAAGAGTGGTGACTTGGGGGGTAAGGTGGCATTACATTAAATTAGATTAGTGACTCATTTGGGTGATTCATCCATGTCATTAATGCATCATAAATGCTTAATGACTCATGGAGATGAATCACTCATAGATGTTTATGAAGCAAGGTTGTTAATTCTATTATTTCATTTTTGGATAATAAATAATGCTTCATATATATTATGATAGATCATTATCTCATTTCATTATCATCTTCACCTTCTCTCTCCTCAAGCTCTCTCTCATTCTTCAAACCCTAACCCTAACCTCTCATGTGTTGAGATCAAGGGTTAGCTAGACTAATACATCCATAACCTCACTCTATATCCCCTAGGTAGGTTAGATTAGCACTTTGAGCAACCTAGTTATCTCAAGTTTAGAGATCAAGCTTGGAGAAGGAGCTTTCGGGTGGATCGTCTTTGACTCGAGGAGGCCGTTGAGGTGCCGATGTTCCAAGGAGCCTACGAGAAATGGAGGACAGTGATGAAGACCCGAAGGACATGTAACATGAGGTATAATTTCGAATCCGAGTAGCTAAAGCTATAATAGTTAGTTAGCAATGGTTTAGATACGATTCATGCGCTCAAGTCCGTATTACGAAGCTTTGATAATCATTTTTCATATATTCCGCCTCCCTGCAAGTTCGTGGGGTGCGTGACATGGACTTATAGTGGTATTAGAGCCAACTAAACCATTACTAGCTTGTTAGCAACTAGTTAGAAATTCGATCGACGGAAAACACGAAAACGAAATCCCGAAAATCCCTAGTTTCTGTTAATTTTAAAAGTGTCTGAAAAAAGATTTGACATACCTTAAAATTCACAGCTGGGAAATATAAGAATACTGAGAAAATACGAGCACTCAATTCCACTTTACGACCGCGGATCCGCGGCCAAATGGTGCTTTTGGCCGCGGATCCGCCGCCGAGTCAACTCTGAGTTGACTCGGATTTGCTCAGTTATTCATGATTTTTGGTGTTTTGTTTTCTAGTATATTCTGTTTCTGCCCAAGTTACTTCAGTGCAGGTTTGCTTTTGGGATAGACACGGAATATGGTATTCGATCGATATTCTAAGATATTTGCTAATTGGGTTTTTATCTGTAATGTTTAATGTGTTCATAAACCTCCCCTAACTGCTAGTATGTCGGTTGGCAGGGGGTTGCACATTTCTGAAATGTTTACTGTTTGTGTATATGAACTGTATTGCACTGTTGTGATGATTAGCCGGGATTTGAGATGGGTTTAATATTCATTCATTGGATGTAAATGTAATATGATGTAATATTCTTTTGCGGGGAACCTCCAGGTTGTGGTTGTAGCCACCGTTGTATTATTTCTTTTTACTGTTTTTGCTCCTAGGATAGACCCAAGACGGGGTACACAAACTACCGGGTACTTTGAAGTGTTTAGTGGCAACTCACTTTGTTGAGGGAGACCGCTTCACTTCGGGTACTTGGCGGGTAGTTTGTCGTACCTGTAGGGGTCTAGGGTGGGGTAATGGCTATTCATCACAACTGTGTAATCCTTCTTTTATTGCAGGCTCAAAGGAAATGCGGATTGCTAATAAATCCAATAAAGTTCATCTGTGATCTGGAATGCTTATTATTGCGTCTGACGAATGTACAATATCTATATATGATAGCTATTAGACGTCACTTATGTTTTACACCCGCGCTAACCCAGCCCCCGCTCTGTCGTTAGTTAAGTAACCTAACGGGTGATGACGGGACCCAGTGGCAAATGCGGATGGCATAAGAGGACGTCGTATTTTCGTTGTTTTCTGCAATGATAGGATAAATGATGGGACGCATTATTATAATGCAAAGAAAATAAACCAAAGTTAAATCATTGGAACAAATTTAAAAGAAACCACTCGGTTATTTAAAAAAATATATCAGAATTTTTAATTACGGAGCTTTAACCACTCCTTTTGAAAAGTATCAGGTTCCTTCGATTATATCAAGTTCACTACGTTCACGGTTTTGCCAAAACCATTCGTAGCCCTCCGTCATTTCTTATGAATGGTCAGTAGTATTCAAGCTATGTTTATTGGATTTCGTCAAGGCATAGTGTTTGGTAGCTGCTGGGGTATTCATTTGTTGCATAGATAGATGTGTTGGTTTGGGACAGTCGTATTACCTTGTTGGCTTTCGTCAAGGGTATGTACGGGTGGGTTCAAATTAACAAAGACAATGATGGGCAGAACTTGACATGTGACTTATGATTTGTTGGCTTTCGTCAAGGTCATAAGAGCATGGGGCAAAAATCCATATCGGGAATTTCTAAGGAAACTGAAATTTGCAGAGAGATGCATACCATCTTGGAGTTTGATGAATGTTGGTAGGATTCCTTCAACGTTATCATACGATGATATTTTGGATCCCGATCCTACTGTGAGTATATACTACTTATCAGGAGATTCATCACTTAACGATCAATGCTATAAACCAAGCAGGTGCCGAGAAAGGTGTCAGCGGGGTTACGCCCCCAGAGAAAAGAGGTTCTAAGTATCGACACTGACCTGGCTGAACGGTTAAGCAAGTATTGTACGGTGAGAATAGTCCTGGCTAGTTCTTCCTTTTTGGTTTGAGGAGGGATTCGAGAAACAGTGGGAGCCATCCTGTTTATATAAACTTAAAACCAATCTAAACTTGCAACAACATCATACTAAAATGTTTTCTTCTCTCTCTTTTAATTGCAGCGACCTTGTGATCACACATAGGTTACATCTAGATAATAATTTGACTGAATCTGACTTATATGACTGGCAAAAGTCTGTCCAGATGTCCATTGCCTATGACAAGCTGGACCACCCTATTGAGGGACATTCCTATTGTTATGGGATTAGGCATTGGCAGAATGATTGCAGGGCTTTAGAAGCCAGTAGCCAGGATACGAAGCATGTTGTGGTTTCGACTTCGGGTGTGTTTATGATAGAGAACTGTATGTCAGTTAACCCTACTTCCTGGGTATTGGATACCGGATCAGGAACTCACATCTGTAATTCATTACAGGCTCTGAGAAACCGTAGGGTTATCGAGATAGGTGATATGACCTTCACAGTTGCTAACGGAATGAGCATGAACACTGAATCCGTAGAGGAATATCATCTTAGACTGACAACTGGGCAGATATTGATTCTGCGTAACTGTTTTTATGTACCAGGTACAACCTGTAATATCATATCTGTACCCTTACTTTCTAAGGAAGGATATGATTTTACTTTTACAAGAGATGTGGTTCACATCCACCTAAATCAAGATTTGATTGGGTCAGGTACATTAGAAAACGGAATATACGTATTAAATCAAGTTCAAATTTTCAGTGTCCAGAACACACTTAAAAGAAAGTCTCCGGAAACAAATCAGGCTTTCTTATGGCATTGTAGACTGGGTCACATCAATGAGAGAAGATTAACAAAGTTACATAGAGAGGGATACTTGGATCCGTTCGAGTATCAGTCTTATGCCACTTGTGAATCTTGTCTCATGGGAAAGATGACAAAGACTCCGTTCACTGGACACGGAGAAAGAGCAAGCGAGCTCTTAGGACTCATACACAGTGACATGTGTGGTCCAATGTCTACACATGCGCGAGGTGGTTATTCCTACTTCATTACTTTTACGGATGATTTCTCTAGGTATGGACATATCTTCTTGATGATGCATAAATCCGAGGCCTTTGAGAAATTTCAGGAATACAAGAATGAAGTGGAAAAACAAACAGGCAAGAGTATCAAGACACGGAGATCTGATCGAGGTGGTGAATACTTAAGTGCCGAGTTCCTGGGTTACTTAAAAGAGAATGGAATTCTCTCTCAGATTAATCCTCCATACACACCACAACACAACGGTGTATCAGAAAGGAGGAATCGAACCCTATTGGATATGGTTCGTTCCATGATGAGTAAAGCTGAGTTGCCGCGATCTTTCTGGGGTTATGCACTAGAATCAGCTGCATATCTTTTGAACAAGATTCCAACCAAAACTGTGCATACCACACCATATCAGATATGGAGTGGGAAGAAACCCTGTCTTCAATACTTGAAGGCATGGGGATGTCCAGCTTTTGTAAAAAGGAAGCATGCGGAAAAGCTCGAGGCACGCTCAGTACAGTGCAAGTTTGTGGGATATCCAAAGAACTCCTTAGGATATTGTTTCTATTACGCAGAGGAACAATAGTTTTTTGTTTCTCGTTATGCTCACTTCTTAGAAGCTGAATTTTTAGGAAATCAGAAGAGTGGGAGCGTAATAGAACTGGAAGAAATTCCAGAACCACAAGCTATTACTGAAACCTTGGTAGAACAAGAAGGTTCAGGAGAACAGGACATCCCGACACCACTCCGCAGGAGTAGTAGGCAATCTCATCCGCCTGAGAGATACTACGGTTTTCTCATATACGGGGATAGAGAGGATTGCACTATTGACTATGATGAGCCTACTAGCTTCCAACAAGCCATTCAGAGTGGTGACTCAGTAAAATGGCTGGATGCAATGCGGACCGAAATGGAGTCCATGTACACTAACAAAGTATGGACTTTGGACGTTGCTCTAGATGGGGTAAAACCCGTAGGATGCAAATGGATCTTCAGAAAGAGGATTGGTGTAGATGGACAGGTTGAAACCTATAAAGCTAGACTTGTTGCAAAGGGTTTCCGTCAAAGACCTGGTTTGGACTATGAGGAAACCTTTTCTCCAGTAGCTGTGCTGAAATCCATTAGGGTCCTTCTTGCTATTGCTGCCTTCCACGATTATATGATCTGGCAGATGGACGTAAAGGCGGCTTTTCTAAATGGAAATTTGGAAGAAAGTGTCTATATGGATCAGCCAGAGGGATTCATTCAGAGTGGGAGCAGCGGTAAAGTATGCAAGTTGCTTAAGTCCATTTATGGACTAAAGCAGACATCACGGAGTTGGAACATCTGTTTTGATGATGCTGTCAAAGAATTTGACTTTATCAAAAATCCAGATGAACCATGCATATACAGTAAGATTGTAGGGAGAGCTGTAGTATTCCTCGTCTTGTACATCGATGACATTCTGCTAATAGGAAATGATATTCCTATGTTACAGTCAGTCAAAAGATTCTTGTCACATAAATTCTCCATGAAAGACCTGGGTGATGCCACCTACATTCTGGGGATCCGAATCTATCGTGATAGATCAAAATGGATGTTGGGACTTACGCAGTCCAGGTACATAGACACCATATTGAAAAGATTCAGTATGGAAGATTCTAAGCGCGGTAACCTACCGGCTTGTCATGGAATCACCCTCTCCAAAGATATGTCTCCCAAGACTGATTTGGAAAGGGATCGCATGTCGATTATACCCTACGCTTCAACGGTAGGCTCTATAATGTATGCGATGTTATGTACCAGACCAGTTGTAGCATACGCATTGAGCGTAGTAAGCCGGTATCAAGCAAACCCAGGAGAGAATCACTGGATAGCAGTAAAGAACATTCTCAAGTATCTGAGGAGGACTAAAGATATGTTCTTAGTGTACGGCGGAAAAGACCTCCAGATTGAGGCCCTTGCTGACTCCGGCTTCTAGAGTGACAAAGATGACTCCAAGTCCATGTCGGGTTATGTCTTTACCCTCAATGGAGGGGCGGTCTGCTGGAAGAGTTCCAAGCAGGAGACCGTTGCCGACTAAACGATGGAAGCAGAGTACATAGCTGCTTGCGATGCCGCAAAAGAAGCTGTCTGGATGAAGAAGTTCCTCACAGAACTTCAGGTGGTTCCTACCGGTGTTGATCCAATACCTCTGTAATGTTACAACAACGGCGCTATAGCTTTAGCGAAGGAACCCAGGTCCCATCAGAAATCCAGACACATCTTAAGGCGGTACCACCTGATCAGGGAGATCGTAGATCGCCGGGAGATCGAGGTGAAAAGAGTAGAGACAGAGGATAACATTGCTGATCCATTCACAAAGGCCCTTCCTCAGACGCAGTTCGAGAGGCTATTCGAGATGATAGGTCTACGATATGCCAGCTCATGGCCCTAGTGCAAGTGGGAGATTGTTAGTGTATATGCCCTATGTTAGTTATATGTATGCCCTAGAGGCCATTACTATACATAGGATGTATATTGTAATGGATGCTTGGACATATATAGGGAGGACTTTCTTGCTCGACATGATAGTATGCTATCTGGTTGCTCTTTACCTTAACGTGTACACTGATTGTCTCTCTGATACATGTTGGTAAAGCCCTTAGGATGTGTGCTTGACTACCTGGACTATGATGCAGATCATACTAGTGGGGACAGATAGTCTATAAGCACATCCTTCAAAGTCCCTAGTCGTGGGTGTATCGAGACGGGGCATCGATATACCAGAGTAGACTAGCGTGTACCTTCTCGACCCATACAGATGGGCGATGGATGATCCCATATCCATTGGTGTTTGACATCAGAGATGATATACGGGTGCTCAGTGGAGACTGGGTACACTGGACGGACTCGCCGAGAACTCCCAGATGGTATTATACCATACGTCAGATGGCAGTTCTCTGGTGACACTGGTACAGAGTAGTCGGTTGACCCGAGATCGTCATAGAGTCTTGTGTGGTTCCCACTGTGCTTTGATTTCCATCTTACCACGTCCAAGAGGGCATGCAAAACGGTGGTTTTTGGGTACAGTCCCGAGTCACATGGAGGCAATGAGCGATAGGAGGGGATTCGTCTCTCCCGGTATAGGGAGTTGATGTTGTGCTGTGTTCGATTGGCTATAACAGGAAATCCCTGGCCAGGGTTGCTGAGATTTACTGGTAAGTGTTACCAGTAGTTTCTCGAATAGTTATAGACCTCATATCGACACGACTTATCGAGCTATTGGGGTCTGACGTTTACCACCCCTAGGCGAGATATGCGACATATCAGACGATCAGACCGGACTGTACGGTAGTGTTACTGGTTGGATTCACTGGAGTGTGAGCGGGCTTGCTCGTCGATCTTCAGATCGCTCAATACCCGGGTGGCCGTTACGTTTAGCAGACCGCTTGCGGCTTGTGGGTGTTTGATATGATCATCGCCTGCTGCCGGCGTATTGACGAGTCTTTAGAGTCCGACACAGAGGTTTCCTGGCTCAAGCGAAACGAAATAGGAGCGCATATGAGATATGTGCGGGACCGAGAATAATACCAGTATGTGATACTGTATTCGATTCTCGCGATGTGACATTGATCGGTTATATGCGATATAGCTGGGTTATCGGATCAAGTGTTGATTCGATAAGTTGTTACTAATGATACCAGTCGGTTGTGTGCGTCATGACCGGATCATTAAATCAAGTGTTGATTTAATGATTTAATGCATAATTATATATTTGATATATTACTTTGCATTAACTAGTATTGGTTCACTTAAGATGGATTTTCTCACTTGGATGTGCGCATTATATATGTGATATGATTTTGTGCACTTGCTTGTATCATGTTTGATGATACATGCTTTTTGGTTAAGTGTAAAGTATTAAACCTTGGTTAATGAAATGGTTAGGGTTTATTATTTGTTATTCATTTATCTTATTTAATTATCCATTTATTTTTGATAAATGAATAAAAGAAAATGAAATGAAATGGTGGCTTTCATTTGTTGTTTTCATGAAGCTTCATGAACACTTTGACTAAGTGACCATTTTGTCTCTAGCTTGACCCTAACCATTCCTTTAACCATGATTGATTCTCTACACATTACCATGGTTAATGATATGATAAGTATTCATTTTTATTATTCCTTTTAATTAACTTATCATAACTTTATCTTCTTCTTCTTCATCTTCCTTCATGAAGAAGCTTACTTCATCAATGGTGATTGATGAAAACAAGGGAGAAATCCAATTCTAAAGTCTACCCACTTCCTATTTCTTCATCCTCTACCTCTTGCCAAGTAGTAGAGTGTGTTTTCTTCACAAGTTTCTTGACTTGGTGAAGTGAGAGCTTGATCTAGCGATGCTTCGACGTAGATCATCTTCGGCATGGACATCGACGACCTAGCTCGCCTATTCTCCGATGAAGCCGACGCTAGAGCCCGGAATTTGTTTTGGACAGCGAGAGGACTTCATTGCGGAGCTATGGAGGTGGAGCACCGGATCTACAAAGGTTGTATTTCCGTACTCTTGTAGTTAAGTGTTAACTAGTTAGCTTTTTCGCCTAGAAATCTAGCCAACGATCCGTTCTAGGGTTTCTCGGCACCATTTAAATTTGAAATTGGCATGATTGATGGCTTGTGAGACCTCACTAGTGTGCCTAGGAACCCTACAGTGGTATCAGAGCCTAGCTAGAGCCTTAGGCGAAGTCTAGACGGAGTTTGAAGTCCGAACGAACCCGAAAACCCAATTCCAAATTGCTCTCTGTCCTTTTTCTAAAATCGGGGATTTTTCCACATTAAAAATATGCAGAGAAACAAGAAGGATAATCTAAGAGTTACTGTGAATTTCGATGGACTAATTCCATCAATGAGCCGCGGATCCGCGGCACGAGCATGGCTCGTGCGGCGGTTCCGCGGCAGTTTTGTCGTTTTGTGTATTTTGTTTTTCACAGTAATTCTCAGATTTCTGTGCTGGTTTTCCTGGGTAATTTTAATATATCCTATGCAGTTGAGTTTTCTGGGGTCGTTTTGGGGATTCGATGATTCGATCGGAAATTTCAAACTTTGTCTATGTGGCTTTCCGGGTATTTTTAGAATATGTTAAAAAGTTCGACCGGATATAAATACCCACTTTTTCCCCTGTCGGGAAATTTCCAAGTGTTGGATTTTTCCGTGGTTTAAAGACATTCTAAGTAGTGCAAGTAACTCGATGGACCCTCTAGAAGACAACAAACCTTAACTCGATTATGTGACCGTCTTGAACTGCCCTTTGAACCTTCGGGTTTAGGGCAGTACGGCGTGCCACATGTGAGGCGTTGGCTTGACCCTTCTACGGCTGGACCGTTGGTACTGAGGCACGAACTGAATGCTTTTAGACTTGTTTCATGTGTTGATCTGTATCGGGAAAACTTGGGTGTTCGATTGTTCGATCGGAAAGTTTAACATTTTCTATTTATCCGGAATGGGATACAATAATTGGAATTCACAAGAAGTTATAAGATAACTGAATGAATGTTATAAACATAGCAGTTTAGTCTTACTTGATCGGTTGCCATGGAATTTTGATGTGGTCAAAAGTCCGTCGCAATCACGTAGCGTACGCGGATACTCGCCGGGTAAACTTAATAGACAGCCTCACGCCACAGCCCCGACCAAGTGACTGTAGGAGAACCCCGTCGCCGAAAGCATCCGTTCGGGTGCTCGCGGCAGCGGTGTTCCGCCTTGGTGCACTTCGTCGACGGCGTCGGGGGTGCGACCGCCTACTAAAGTTTGCGACGAGTATTCGATCAGACTGTCGGGAATCTTGTTGAATTGCCCGACTCGATATTGAAAAGTGTTTTCGATAATGAGACTGAAATGCGGGGTTTATAATTGTTAGGCATGCGATGTCTAAGGTATTCATTTGATTAGGCATGCGATGTCTATGCAGATTGCGGATTCCAACTGTTGTAGTTTTACACTTTCTTTTCTGTGACCGTAAGTGTAATATGTGATATCGCCGGTTTCGTTGCTATATGTCAACGACAATTGGGATGTGCATATTTACTTACGTTGATGACATGTGATGTTATGTGTTGCTGGATATGTTATATTGGATCGTCGTGTTTGAATAGCCGGGGGTTTTTATGTGAGATGAGTGTTTTTCATTTTCATTCATGTAAAAAACTTGTATGTAATATTCTTTTATTTGGGGCACTTCCAGGTTGCGGAAGTTGTCACCCTTTGTATATTATTTACTTTTCCGCACTAGGATAGACCCAAGGAGGAGGGCACAAGTAACCGGGTTCTGGAGTCCAGTGGGAGACCAACTCGAGGAGTCGAGTCCGGGTCTCCTAACTTTAGAATTGGTAGGGTTGCTTGCCGCTCTCGTAGGGGTCTAGGGGTGTGGGTTTGGCTATTCATCGCGACCGTGGAATCCGTGTTTTATACTGGCTCGTATTGAAAACAGGGACGTCCTAGTATATCCAATATTTCATATGATTCTTCCGCTGCGATATCTGTGATGTGATCATGTGATGTTCTGTGATAGATACAGTATATAGTATTTATGATATATTATATAGGCGTTACTTATGTTTTACACCCGCGCTAGCCCTGCCCTGCTCTGCCGTTAGTTACCTAACCTAACGGTACACGAGGGGACATCGAGGCGAATGCGGATGGCATAAGTGTACGTCGTATTTATCTGTGATGTTTAGGTAACTTAAATGATGGGACTTCATTAATGAGATTAATGAAATAAAAGAAACCTAAGATGTTGTAGAATCGAATTTCAAAATAAAACAGGTAGCTACAGTTCTTGCTTTGCACAGCGGTATATGTGATATATCCTGCACCTTATTCGATAAGGAAAGGACCGAGATCCCTTCACCGGGAGTGACTCCTTTAGCAATGACTGGCAGATGCTACACACTCGGTTTGTTTTTTGATTGCTTTTAAGAGTTTTTGCTTTGCACAGTGATATATACGATATATCCCGCACCTCATTCGATGAGGAAAGGACCGACGATCCCTTCACCGGGAGTGACTCATTTAGCAAAACTAGAAAAGCCTCAAAAACACTCCATTTTAAAAATCATTTGATTCTACAACGATATCAAGTTCATTACGCAATAGGTTTTCAGAAAAACCTGTCGTAGCCCTCCGTCATTTCAGATAAGTTGTATATAGTATTCGTGCTGCATTTGTTGGCTTTCATCAAGGTGCAGTGTGCGGTAGCTATATGCTGCTTATCTGCCAGCATACGATGCGATTGGATTAGGGTAGTCGTGCGACTTTGTTGACTATGTTAAGGGTCGTGCGGGTGGGTTTAATTCAATCGGGAAATGACGGGTTGAACTTGACTAACACTTATGATTTGTTGACTATGTTAAGGTCATATAGCTGCTAGGGGCAAAATATTATCGGGAATTTCAAGTGTTGAAATTTGCAATGAGATTGCATACCTTCTATGAGATAGTTGGATCCCGATACCCGCTGCGAGTAAGAGTTACTCCTGGGAGAGTTTTATACATTACAATTAGCCGATCAAGTAGGTGTCTAGAAAGGTGTCAACGGAGTTACTCCTCTGGGAAAACGAGGTTTACATTAATTAGGTTCGTGCGAAAGCACGGGGGACCTCCCTCAAAGTACCGACACTGGCCTGGCTGAAAGATTGGCGAACTTGTAGTGTGTAATTAATCCCGGCTAGTCTTTCCTTTTAGGGTTTGAAGGAAGATTTGATAAAAAGCAGTGGGAGCCATCCTGATTAGATAAAATACTAACCAATCTATTCTTGCAAGAGCGCACGCTGAGTGTTTTCTTCTCTCTCTCTCCTGGTAGCGACCATATCACGCCTTAATCAAGATAATAATACGGAATATTGACCGAACCCGCTTGTTATACTGAGCTGGGGAACGTTGGTCCCTCTCCAACTTATAATTGTTATAAGACAGAGCAGGAAATTGGGGATTACCAGAATTCCCGTGCCGCCCAAACGAAGAGAGTGCATGTTGATGCATCATCTTCGGCTGTGTTCATTACAGAGAACTGTTTCTCAGTATCCTTTACGTCCTGGGTATGTGATACCAGATCAGGATCCCAGACATGTAATCTGTTACATAGGGCTACAGATAGGTAGAGAACTGAGAACGGGTGATAAGTTTCATGAGGCAGAAAACGGGGCAAGTGTTGCAGCCAAGTCTGTTGGTCACTGTCACCCTGTATTACCAATACATTGATTCTGAACGAATGTTATTAGTTACCGAACCTGATATACAAAATCATATCAGTCTCTTTATTAGTAAAGAAACGATAAAATTTTGTATTGTTGGATAATGTTTTGAACATTTCCTATATCAAAAGTTGATCGGTTCAGGCACGTTATCTAAAATCATTGACGTTCTAAATCAAACTACAGTTCTTAGTATATGGAACACACACAAGAGGAAGAGTTCAGAAATGAACGGATTCTTCTTGAGGTATTGTAGACTAGGTCAGATCAATGTGACCCGACTAGCTGAAGTTACATTTAGATGTATATTTAAATTAGTTTGAATTTACATCTTGTGAAACTTGCCTGTCATGTCACAGAGATAAGATGACCATAGCTCCGTTTACTGGAAACAGAGAAAGAGTTAGTGAACTCTTGGGACTGATACATGATGATGTATGTAAGGTCTCCTGTCTACACATGCCAGGACCGGTTCTTTATACTTCATTACGTTCTCTGATGATCTTTCGAGTTTCAGACCTATGTTCCTATTGAAACACAAGTCCGAACCTTTTGAGATATTCACAGAATATAAGTTAGAAGTAGAGAACCAAAATACGGGTATAAGTATTATGTCCCTTGATGTGATCAAGGAGGAGAATACTTGAGCACGGAAATCCTGGACTATTCTAAAGGAGAATGAGATTCTCTCTCAGCATTACTCCTCCGAATACACCATAGCACGATGCTATATCGGGGCGGAGCAATCGCACCCTATATGGTATGGTGTGCTCTATGATGAGTATTACTGAGTTACCTATTTCCTTTTAGGGGTTATGCACTTGAAAAGATGCATACCTATTGAATAGGTTCGAATCAAATCAGTTGCCTACCACTCCATATGAGATATGGAAAGGGAAGAGCCCATGTCTTAAGCTAGTTAAGATTTGGGGTTGTCCGGCCTATGTCTAAAAGCAAAATCTGGACAAGCTCGAGGCAAGGTCTGTTATGTAGAACTGGAAGTATTCCAGCTCTACAAACTACAGCAGATGATTTGGTACAACCAGAGGATTCAGTAGAAACCAACGAACCTCAGCCTCTCCGCCGATCTAGTAAGGTTCCTCACCCACCTGAGAGATACTTCGGTTTCTCTATGACAGTGGGAGCGAGGAATGCATCATGAGATGATGACCCAACTAGTTTCGAGCTGGCCATCAGGAGTGAGACTCTGTAAGAATGGCTGGATGTTTATCGATCTGAGATGGAATCCTTATACAGCAACAAAGTATGGACTTTGGTTGCTATATCTGAACGGTTAAATCCCCATCAGGAGCAAGTATATCTTGAGAAGATTACTTGGTGTAGATGGAAAAGTTGAGACTTTCAAAGCTAGACTTGTTAAAGGTTTTCGTCATCGACCAGGTGTGGATAATGATGAAACCTTTTTCCAGTGGCTATGCTTAAGTCCATCCGGATCCTACTTACCACGGCTACATACCATGACTACGATATCTGGCGGTTGGGTGCCATGACTGCTTTTCTAAATGATGTTTTAGAAGAGAACGTCTATAAGTATACAGCCAGAGCGCCTCGTAGACAGTGGGAGCAGCGGAAACGTGTGCAAGATGCTTTATAGGATAAAGCAGGCATCGTAGAGTTGGAACATCTGTTTTGATGGATTAGTCAAAGAAGTTGACATCATCAAAATGGTAGATGAACCTTGTATAAACAAAAAGGTAGTAGGGAGTATGGTGACGATCCTCGTAGAGTACGTGGATGACATACTCTTGATAGGGATTGAGTTTCCTATGCTACGCTCGATCAATCTCCGATTATCACAAAGATTCTCCATATAGGATCAAAGTGATACCTACTAAATCCAGGATTTTGGATCTATGAGATAGATCTAATTGGATGTTAGGAATCTCACTAGAAGTAGTGAGATGGTATCAATTGATTCTGGGGAGAATCACTGGAAAGGTTCCAGGGTGATAAAGACGACTGAATGTCAGTCACAGGCATTGTCTTTACCCTTAGTAAAGGGACGGTTTGTTGGAAGGGTTCCAAGCTAGATACCGTGGCATACTAGACGATTAAGGCTGGATACATCGCTACTTAAGATGCTACCAAAGAGGCTGTCTGGGTATATACTAGTTCATGAGATGAACTAAGTTCCTCCCATTGTGTGACAATGGAGTTGTGGCTTATGCCAAGGAACGTCCGTCCCATCAGTGATCCAGACATATTCTAAGGCAGTATTACCTGATCATGGAGATGGTTGATCTCCAGGGGATCGAGGACAGGAGAGTAGACTCAGAGGACAACACAGCGGATCCACTCACAAAGGCCTGTTCCCAGAGAGAGATTTTTATGGGATGGTTGAGTATGAGATACTACAACCACTGCTACAGATGGCCCTAGTGCAAGTGGGAGATTGTTAGTTATATGTATGCCCTAGAGGCCATTACTATACATAGGATGTATATTGTAGTGGATGCTTATATAGGGAGGACTTTCTTGCTCGACATGATAGTATGCTATCTGGTTGCTCTTTACCTTAACGTGTACACTGATTGTCTCTCTGATACATGTTGGTAAAGCCCTTAGGATGTGTGCTTGACTACCTGGACTATGATGCAGATCATACTAGTGGGGACAGATAGTCTATAAGTACATCCTTCAAAGTCACTAGTCGTGGGTGTATCGAGACAGGGCATCGATATACCAGAGTAGACTAGCGTGTACCTACTCGACCCATACAGATGGGCGATGGATGATCCCATATCCATTGGTGTTTGACATCAGAGATGATATACGGGTGCTCAGTGGAGACTGGGTATACTGGACGGACTCGCCGATAACTCCCAGATGGTATTATACCATACGTCAGATGGCAGTTCTCTGGTGACACTGGTACATAGTAGTCTGTTGACCCGAGATCGTCATAGTGTCTTGTGTGGTTCCTACTGTGCTTTGATTTCCATCTTAGCACGTCCAAGAGGGCATGCAAAACGGTGGTTTTTGGGTACAGTCCCGAGTCACATGGAGGCAATGAGCGATAGGAGGGGATTCGTCTCTCCCGGTATAGGGAGTTGATGTTGCGCTGTGTTCGATTGGCTATAACAGGAAATCCCTGGCCAGGGTTGCTGAGATTTACTGGTAAGTGTTACCAGTAGTTTCTCGAATAGTTATAGTGTTGGAGATAGTGCCCTCAGAGTCAATTATTAGGTCACAGGTACGTGATTGTAATGATTGAGGGAGGACCTATCCCGGTAGGACAGTCTTACTCGAGATGATAGTATGCTATCTGGTTTACCTTTATCATCGTGTACTGCTTTAGGTGACATGACACGTCGCTATTACACGTTGATAGAGCCCCTAGGATTCTTGCTTGACCACCAGCAGTATGAGGGCGATCATATAAGTGGGAGCTGGGGGTCTACAAGCATATCCTTAAAAGGTCCCTAGTCGTGGGAGTTTCGAGACCGGGCATCGATACTCCATTAGTAGACTAGTGTATACAGTCGAGACCCCGACGAGGGGCGGTGGCCGGTCTCACAAGCCACTGGTGTCAGTTGGATCACCTAAGATGTATACAGGTGCTCATTGGGTTATGAGTACACCGGACAGGACTCGCCGGGAACATGCTAGTTGGTCATATACCAGACGTCAGATGGCAGTTCCCTGGTGACATGTGTGCAGGTTAGTTCATCGACCTGGGGATCGTCATTTGTCTCGTGTGAGTTCCCACTGTACTTTGATTACTACCCTACCACGGCTCAAAGGAGTCGTGCAAACAGGTTTTAGTTGGGTACAGTCCCGAGCCACATGGAGGCAGTGAGCGTATCTTCAGGGGTTCGTCTCTCCCGGTATTGGGGGTGAGGTCGTGCTGTGTCTAGGAGAGCCATTACACAAAGTCCTTGGCCAAGGCAAGGAGATTTACTGGTAGGTATTCCAGTAGTATCTCAGGGTGTTCTGGGCTACACTCCGACACGACTTGTACCGCTTTTGGGGGTCTGACTTTTACCAACCCCCTAGGCCCGCCATGCGATACTCATAGACGAACGGACCGGACTGCACGGATATTGTCACTGACAGGCTCAGTAGGGTGTCAGGATGAGTTCGCTCATCGACGTCCCTTTTTGTCAATAGCTGGTGGCCCGTTACGTATTGGCTTATACCTCTGACGTGCTAGTGGTTAAATCCACAGCCATTGTATTGACGAGTCTTTAGAGTCCACCACACTTTCAGTTACTCAGCTTTCGGGCGAAACGCTGTAGAGGCCGTATAGGTATATGGCAGGGTTCGATCAGATACGTGCGGTATTGCACGGATCAGGATCGAACGGATAATACTAGCCGGCTTTGGTTTAAGCCGGTCCTAGTTTAGTACAGTGTAGATTTTGTCTCATTGCATTTGTATCCGGACGGAATACAGATGCGGGTGTGTATGCACAGTATTGGGGTTTTCCTATAATTTATTACGGGACCAGTTTTCTGGAGTTGCCAGTTTGCATTCCGTTCCGGCCGGTTTTCCTTTGTTCTTTCCTGGCCGGACTTTCCCGATGGAGGGGGTTATTTGCAATTGTGCAAATAACATTTGTGGAGGGGGTTTCTTGAATATATATTGATTATGATAGTTTTCTTTTCTTTGCACCATAACTTGCTTTGACTTGTGATTTGATGAGGGTATGGTTTGAAAAAGTGCAAGCATGGTGCATGTTTCTTTGTCCCTTGGATATGGTCACCTTTCTTATGCTCCTACACTCACCTCCCTTTGCAATATGTGTTCATTCCTCCACCATTCTCATTCTCACTAGAAGAGAGTTTTATTCATGGTTGAGAAAAAGAAAGAAGAAGAAAAGAGAAGGAGAGAGCTTCATCCTTGAGAGTGATTCTTGATCTCTTTTCATGCCAAGAAAAATGAAAGCACCATTTTTCATACCTTCATTCCTCCATCTTCAAAAGGCAACCAAAACCCCAATGAGACATAAACCCTACACATCCTACAGCAAGCCTTGGGCATGTCGAGTTGCCGGCTTCATGCGCGAGTTGCCTCGGTATAGAGGCGGGAGCCCGTAAAAGTACCCGGCTTCGTGGTGCCCTTTCCGACGAGGAGGAGACGGACGGAGATCCCGCGAGGAGATCGGAGAGGAGATGAAGACCGGAGGACTTGGATCGTCGGTATACATCTCTTCCCTTTCTTTTTGTAGCGTAGACTTGTTAATGGTTACGATCCGGAGTTTAGTGCGCGGTGGTGCCGGTTTGCAAAGTCCGCAAAAATTTAAGTTTATCACCATTTCCGCATTCCGGCGTCGGATTGACGGCCGGGGCGCCGCCGTGCACTTACAGTGGTATCAGAGCCTCCCCATTAACTTCGTCTAGCTTTTGTGTAATGTCTTTTACGTTTCCGATCGAACAAAATCCCGAAAACCCGTATTTCTTTGCACATCAGTTTCTGTCGAATTTTTTTTGAGTCCAAAAATTTTTCAGGTTGTCTCAGAGTGCTGTGCAGGGAATTCTAAGCATACTGTAAAAATTTGGTACCATGAACCCACTATACCACCGCGGAAGGGCGGCCAAAACCCTACTTTGGCCGCGCTTCCGCGGCAAGTTTCACTGTTCATGCTCCCAAAAGTTTGCAGAATGTTCCTGAGTTGAAAATGGGCTTTCTGGAATATTAAAGTTGGGCCAATTGTTTCTGTGAGTGCTACAGTTTTCTTTGGGGCCCACTTGTTAATTGTTTGATCAATCGGAAATTTTTTAAACACATTTTTCACAGTATTTACATTATATCTGCGACCGTGAATGTCACTCGATCGGTAAATCCGGTCTAACTGCTATAGCCCGGTTAGACGGATTTGCGAACGTGACTTTCACGTTGATGTTCTATGTATTTGCTGTGATGTTGCGGATCGGTCGTGGGGATAGCCTGAATGCAATGCTAGTACAGTTTTGTTGTATTATGTACATTTGATATTGCGGGGCGAGCGTCCGACATGTGGACTGCCGTCACTGCCTGACTGTATTATTATTTTGGGGCACGACCTGGTTGCGGTCGATGTACCCGGTGTATGTATATTTTACTTTCTGTACTAGGATGCCCCGCGGAGGGGTGCATGGATAGCCGGGTTCTGGAGGGCAACAAGCCCGCATCTCATGGCATTGAGACGGAGGGGGCTTCACTCTAGGATTGGCGGGCTATTCGCCGCACTCGTAGGGGGTACAGGTTGACCCAGGAGGGGTGCCCAAGTTACCGGATTCCGTGAAGTGCTGGGTGGTCCATTCACGGTGCTGAAGGGGGCTGCCTCGCTTCAGGTTTTGGCGGGTGACTTGCCGCGCCCGTAGGGGTCTAGGTTTTCATTGCACAGGCTATCCACACGACCAGGGGAACGTCGGGTTTCAGTAGTGGCTCTGTGAAACCCGGGGATCCCAGATATCTGTATTGTTCTGTGATGCTGTTCATTATCTGTGATGTTGCATTTTATTCACGCCTTGAGCGAATATAATATATTGGTATATATATTAGTAGATGTTGTATATGTTTTACATCCGCGCTAGTCCAGTCCCCGCTCTGTCGTTAGTTAGCTAACCTAACGGGTAATGACGGGACCCAGTGGCGAATGCGGATGGCATATACGTACATCAGTATATTTTCGTTCTTTTTTGTGTGATCAATTGATGGGACTGCGTTGATTCGGATCAATGCAAGTTAAAAACAAACCTAATCTGATGTTGTTGGAACACTTTTTCAAAAGCTGTTATTGCAAGGACGTTTACTTTTGTTTTGCATCGTGGTATTCATTTAGAATATCCTGCTCCTCAGTCGACGAGGCAAGGGCCGAGATCCCTTCACCGGGAGTGACCCCTTGGACAGAAGTTTGCGTCAGGGCATTAACTTCACTATAGCCGATTACTTTTGCTTTGCATCGTGGTATTCATTTGGAATATCCTGCACCTCATTCTACGGGGAAAGAGCCGAGATCCCTTCACCGGGAGTGACCTCTTTAGCAACGGTTTTCGTTACTATATTTTTAAAAGCTATCCGTTCCTTCGACGATATCAAGTTCATTACGTTAAAGGTTTTCGCCAGAAACCATTCGTAGCCCTCCGTCGTTTCATATGGGTGGTCAATAGTATTCAAGCTGTGTATGTTGGCCAAAGTCAAGGCACAGTGATTGGTAGCTATTGGGGTATTCATATGCAGCATAGATAGATGCGTTGGTTTGGGACAGTCGTGCTGCCATTTTGGCCAAAGTCAAGGGTATGTACGGGTGGATTCAAATTAACCTGGAGAATGACGGGCAGAACTTGACATGTGACTTATGATATGTTGGCCAAAGTCAAGGTCATAAGAGCATGGGGCAGAAATCACATCGGGAGTTTCAAAAGTACTGAAACTTGCCAGATATGCGCATACCTTCTGGAGTGTGATACCGTGAGCGGATTCCTTCACGTTGTCATGTGATGAGAGTTGGATCCCGATTCCCACTGATGTGTTGGTATACTCCTCGGGTGACCCCGACTAATTCTTCTTTAGGTTTGGAGGAGAATTTGAGATACAGTGGGAGGATTCCAGATTAGATAAATTGGTTACCATTCTGATCTAGGTTAGAGTGCACGCTGAGTGTTTCTTTTCTCTCTCTCTTTGGCAGCGACCATTGACCTGACCCTAAGACTTTGACTCAGTGACCAAGTTGACCGAACCTTCTTAAACACTGGCTTTTGGATTGTCAGAGTTGCAAACCTCATTGCCACTCCTACTTTTACCCTTTTCTCCAGGACACCCCGTATTACTACGAACGTCCACTTCCATTGGACAAAACCATCGTATGGTTAGATACGAACTCGAAGGAATTCGAGGATGGTTTCCGGTTCTGGAGAAAACGGATAGGATTATTCAGTTGTCTTTTCCTTTTACCCTCTCTCAGGTTACGAGTACTCCTTGGTTTAGGGGTAGTACACCTATTACGCAAATTGGATTGTCTTCTTCCAAACCTTAGGCTGGTGCCGACCGGTAGGGAATGAAGAAAACCAATTAGCATAACGATGGTGTGCAGAAGGTATTAAGTTCAGACAAAGCAAGGGATTAGTAAGAGGGCAAAGTAAATTGCAACAGATATTCACGACCAAACCAAATATTTCGTTACCACTCCCACATCACCTTTGTATTTCTCCAGGACACTCCGTATCACTACGAAGATCCACAGTTTATTTGGATAATCCATCGTATGGTTATATACGAACTCGAAAGGAACTTGTTCCAGTTCGGGGATGGATCCTGGTTCAGGAGAAATAGGAATAAAGTACATTCAGGTGTCTTTTATCTTCACCTTCTCTCGCATTGCGAGTGTTCCTAGGATTGGGACAGTACACCCATTATGCTTATTGGATAGTCTTCTTCCAAACCATAGGCTGGTGCCGAACGGTAGGGAAGGAAGAAAACCATTTGGCCTAAGGGGTGTGCAGAAGGCAAAGACTAAAGACATATGAAGGGATTTGGAGAGGTGGCAAAAAATTATACGGTTACAGTCGTGAATCTGGAAGAGGCATTACTAGGAATACCAAAATACCCCATCGAAACATTTCAATGTTTCAGTTTCACTGTGTACTATTAAAAGAAAACTGATTTCCCAAATTAGACACTTACTCCAGGGTATGTATTTACCAGGTATGATTCTCACATCTGTATGGTTTTACAGATGATGAGTGGGAGTAGGTTATTGGGAATTGGGTGATTATCCTCATTATATCGGGATTCGTTGTAATCGGTGATATTTGAGGAAATCACCTGGCCTGTTTGCCGGTCGGCAAATATTTGGTTTTGAATATCCGCTGTTATGCACCAATTTCAAATTGATATATCTGTACGTCTATTTTCATAGAGTGAGATATACCTTTCTGAAATTATGTCTACGACATTTACCTATATCAGTGGATGGTTAGGTAAGGAGCATTAAACAGCGGTGTAATTCTTCTTAACCATAAGTACAGTTTTCAACCTACGACACACAGTGAATGAGTTATCAGACTCAAGGGACTTGTACAGAGTATTGTTTGTTGTCCAGGGTCCATCAGGACAGAGGGGTTGGTCCTCGTACTATATTCGGTTTACTTATGACTTCTCTAGTTTTTAGACAGGTGTTTCGTGGAAACACAGGGTCCGAATTTGGAGAAGTTATTGGTATTTGAATAGAGTAGAGAACCAGGTATAGCAAGTATCGGGATTCTTCAAAGAGATCGAAGATGTGGATACTTGCGTATGGTGTTCAGTTGATAGTAGTGATTAAGAGAACTTGCTTCTCTTTCAGGTTACTCATAATTGGAAGCATTCCTAAGTTGAGTAACGCTGATCGGCCTCCTTCCATTTAGTTGACATGCACTGGAGACAGTTGCATGATTTGGATCTGGTTCAATTAAATCAGTGCCTCTGTTTTCTATATTGGATATAGAACAGTTCATATCTTAACATTGTTAAGGTACGGGGAGTTGTTCGGTTTATGCTTAAAACCAGACACTGGACAACTCAAGGCACGTTTCTGTAATGGCTGTTTGTGGGTTGACCCAGGCTATGACGCGGGTTGATTTTCTACCATCTGGATGAACAATAGCGATATTGTTCTAGACTCGCCACAGTTTTATTAAAAATGAATTTTTTCAGAAAACAGTAGTGGGAGTATGGTAGAACTGGAAGTGATTCCAGAACCACAAACGATTACTGAAGATTTGATAAGGAACCTAAAGATTCAATCTGGATTGACATTCCATTGGCCACTCCGCAGATGAGGTGGGTAACTTCAGGCACCAGAGAGGTACTACGGTAGCCTCAAGGACGGTGACAGGGAAGTTCTTGTTTACCCACAATTGCCATTGCTGTTGTTCCAGGTTACGAGACCCAGCGGGAGGATGAGTATAGCGTCGTTCTAAACCAGTTTTAGAAGTGTACGTCTATATGACTCTGCCAGAGGGTTGTCGTAGTCAGTGGGAGCAGCGGAAGCATTGGTGGACAGGTAGCTTATGTCTATTTATAGACTAAAGCAGATGTAGCGGAGATAGATCATCTATTTCTGACGCGAAAGTCATGGGTTTGACTTCATCAGAATAGAGGATGGATCTGTTGAGAAGGTAGCAGGGTGTGATATCCTGGTATTTGGATGACCTACACAGAGTAGGAAAAGAAACTCCTACACTACGATCGGTTATACTTTGGTCGTCACACAGTTGTTTCTCCACAAAAGAAATGGATTTTATATCTGACATACTGGTTACTGGATCTATGGTTTTAGATCTAGATTTGGGTGGTTTCCCAATCGGGGTACTTGACAGCATTCTAAGAGTATTTAGGATGGACGACTCCTGGCACGGTAGTGTACCTGCAGGTAATGGAGTCACCCTCTCCAAAGGTGTCTTACAGACTAAAGGGGAGAGGGACGGGCATGATTGACAGATCACTTGCTCAGGCAATTGAGTCAATCGTGAGATGTCAAGTACCACACCAGATGTTGTTCTTGCACTAGATGCAATAAGTTGACATTAATCCAATCCTGGAGAAACAGTCGGAAGCAGTTTTAGAACATAAGTGGATGTTCTAGGGATATGATAACGACAGCCTCATTCAGGAGACAGTTATCATTCCAGGCTTCCAAGGTGACATGGACGACAAGGAGGTTGTCAGAGTTATAGTTTTCCTTCTGATGAGGGGCAGTATTTTGGACAGGTGATCCAAGGCAATACTGAGGGAGGCATGGCGCAGGACACTGATTAAGTTCAGTTGTCAATACAGTCTAAGAAGTTTGGATTTGGAGTTCATTTATGAGCTAGGTCCCATCAGACATCCAGACATATTCTAAGACTGATTTTGCTCATTTCGGGAGATGGTTTTCTCCGCGAACTTGAGATATAGAGAGACATAGAAAGAAACAACTAAGCGGATCCACTCACTGAGGCTATTCCTCGAACGCAATAGTTCCGCAAACGAGCTTTGTGAGACTGACTAGTAGAGGAGTTGGATGTTCGGTATCACACGGGCTGTGAGTATGCGACATCGCAATAATTAGCCTTGAGTGCAAGTGGGAGATTGTTGGAGATAGTGCCCTCAGAGTCAATTATTAGGTCACAGGTACGTGATTGTAATGATTGAGGGAGGACCTATCCCGGTAGGACAGTCTTACTCGAGATGATAGTATGCTATCTGGTTTACCTTTATCATCGTGTACTGCTTTAGGTGACATGACACGTCGCTATTACACGTTGATAGAGCCCCTAGGATTCTTGCTTGACCACCAGCAGTATGAGGGCGATCATATAAGTGGGAGCTGGGGGTCTACAAGCATATCCTTAAAAGGTCCCTAGTCGTGGGAGTTTCGAGACCGGGCATCGATACTCCATTAGTAGACTAGTGTATACAGTCGAGACCCCGACGAGGGGCGGTGGCCGGTCTCACAAGCCACTGGTGTCAGTTGGATCACCTAAGATGTATACAGGTGCTCATTGGGTTATGAGTACACCGGACAGGACTCGCCGGGAACATGCTAGTTGGTCATATACCAGACGTCAGATGGCAGTTCCCTGGTGACATGTGTGCAGGTTAGTTCATCGACCTGGGGATCGTCATTTGTCTCGTGTGAGTTCCCACTGTACTTTGATTACTACCCTACCACGGCTCAAAGGAGTCGTGCAAACAGGTTTTAGTTGGGTACAGTCCCGAGCCACATGGAGGCAGTGAGCGTATCTTCAGGGGTTCGTCTCTCCCGGTATTGGGGGTGAGGTCGTGCTGTGTCTAGGAGAGCCATTACACAAAGTCCTTGGCCAAGGCAAGGAGATTTACTGGTAGGTATTCCAGTAGTATCTCAGGGTGTTCTGGGCTACACTCCGACACGACTTGTACCGCTTTTGGGGGTCTGACTTTTACCAACCCCCTAGGCCCGCCATGCGATACTCATAGACGAACGGACCGGACTGCACGGATATTGTCACTGACAGGCTCAGTAGGGTGTCAGGATGAGTTCGCTCATCGACGTCCCTTTTTGTCAATAGCTGGTGGCCCGTTACGTATTGGCTTATACCTCTGACGTGCTAGTGGTTAAATCCACAGCCATTGTATTGACGAGTCTTTAGAGTCCACCACACTTTCAGTTACTCAGCTTTCGGGCGAAACGCTGTAGAGGCCGTATAGGTATATGGCAGGGTTCGATCAGATACGTACGGTATTGCACGGATCAGGATCGAACGGATAATACTAGCCGGCTTTGGTTTAAGCCGGTCCTAGTTTAGTACAGTGTAGATTTTGTCTCATTGCATTTGTATCCGGACGGAATACAGATGCGGGTGTGTATGCACAGTATTGGGGTTTTCCTGTAATTTATTACGGGACCAGTTTTCTGGAGTTGCCAGTTTGCATTCCGTTCCGGCCGGTTTTCCTTTGTTCTTTCCCGGCCGGACTTTCCCGATGGAGGGGGTTATTTGCAATTGTGCAAATAACATTTGTGGAGGGGGTTTCTTGAATATATATTGATTATGATAGTTTTCTTTTCTTTGCACCATAACTTGCTTTGACTTGTGATTTGATGAGGGTATGGTTTGAAAAAGTGCAAGCATGGTGCATGTTTCTTTGTCCCTTGGATATGGTCACCTTTCTTATGCTCCTACACTCACCTCCCTTTGCAATATGTGTTCATTCCTCCACCATTCTCATTCTCACTAGAAGAGAGTTTTATTCATGGTTGAGAAAAAGAAAGAAGAAGAAAAGAGAAGGAGAGAGCTTCATCCTTGAGAGTGATTCTTGATCTCTTTTCATGCCAAGAAAAATGAAAGCACCATTTTTCATACCTTCATTCCTCCATCTTCAAAAGGCAACCAAAACCCCAATGAGACATAAACCCTACACATCCTACAGCAAGCCTTGGGCATGTCGAGTTGCCGGCTTCATGCGCGAGTTGCCTCGGTATAGAGGCGGGAGCCCGTAAAAGTACCCGGCTTCGTGGTGCCCTTTCCGACGAGGAGGAGACGGACGGAGATCCCGCGAGGAGATCGGAGAGGAGATGAAGACCGGAGGACTTGGATCGTCGGTATACATCTCTTCCCTTTCTTTTTGTAGCGTAGACTTGTTAATGGTTACGATCCGGAGTTTAGTGCGCGGTGGTGCCGGTTTGCAAAGTCCGCAAAAATTTAAGTTTATCACCGTTTCCGCATTCCGGCGTCGGATTGACGGCCGGGGCGCCGCCGTGCACTTACATATAGACCTCATATCGACATGACTTATCGAGCTATTGGGGTCTGACGTTTACCACCCCTAGGCGAGATATGCGACATATCAGACGATCAGACCGGACTGTACGGTTGTGTTACTGGTTGGATTCACTGGAGTGTGAGCGGGCTTGCTCGTCGATCTTCAGATCGCTCAATACCCGGGTGGCCGTTACGTTTAGCAGACCGCTTGCGGCTTGTGGGTGTTTGATATGATCATCGCCTGCTGCCGGCGTATTGACGAGTCTTTAGAGTCCTACATAGAGGTTTGCTGGCTCAAGCGAAACGAAATAGGAGCGCATATGAGATATGTGCGGGACCGAGAATAATACCAGTATGTGATACTGTGTTCAATTCTCGCGATGTGACATTGATCGGTTATATGCGATATAGCCGGGTTATCAGATCAAGTGTTGATTCGATAAGTTGTTACTAATGATACCAGTCGGTTGTGTGCGTCATGACCGGATCGTTAAATCAAGTGTTGATTTAATGATTTAATGCATAATTATATATTTGATATATTACTTTGCATTAACTAGTATTGGTTCACTTAAGATGGATTTTCTCACTTGGATGTGCGCATTATATATGTGATATGATTTTGTGCACTTGCTTGTATCATGTTTGATGATACATGCTTTTTGGTTAAGTGTAAAGTATTAAACCTTGGTTAATGAAATGGTTAGGGTTTATTATTTGTTATTCATTTATCTTATTTAATTATCTATTTATTTTTGATAAATGAATAAAAGAAAATGAAATGAAATGGTGGCTTTCATGAAGCTTTATGAACACTTTGACTAAGTGACCATTTTGTCTCTAGCTTGACCCTAACCATTCGTTTAACCATGATTGATTCTCTACACATTACCATGGTTAATGATATGATAAGTTTTCATTTTTATTATTCCTTTTAATTAACTTATCATAACTTTATCTTCTTCTTCTTCATCTTCCTTCATGAAGAAGCTTACTTCATCAATGGTGATTGATGAAAACAAGTGAGAAATCCAATTCTAAAGTCTACCCACTTCCTATTTCTTCATCCTCTACCTCTTGCCAAGTAGTAGAGTGTGTTTTCTCCACAAGTTTCTTGACTTGGTGAAGTGAGTGCTTGATCTAGCGATGCTTCGACGTAGATCATCTTCGGCATGGATATCGACGACCTAGCTCGCCTATTCTCCGATGAAGCCGACGCTAGAGCCCGGAATTTGTTTTGGACAGCGAGAGGACTTCATTGCGGAGCTATGGAGGTGGAGCACCGGATCTACAAAGGTTGTATTTCCGTACTCTTGTAGTTAAGTGTTAACTAGTTTGCTTTTTCGCCTAGAAATCTAGCCAACGATCCGTTCTAGGGTTTCTCGGCACCATTTAAATTTGAAATTGGCATGATTGATGGCTTGTGAGACCTCACTATTGTGCCTAGGAACCCTACACCCTAGGGGCCATTATTATATCATACTAGATTGTATATTACTTAATGGAAGATTGGGATATTCACAGTTGTATATACAGTCTTGCTAAAAATGGTAGTATGCTACTTGGTTTGTGTCTACTTTAATATGTGCATATGTTTCTTGTAACGTATCACTTATATATATTAGTAGAGCCTATAGGTTCTTTGCTTGATTACCCGCGTTGTGATGGCAGTCACACTAGTGGGGGCTGGGTAGTCTATAAGCAACATCCTATACAGGTCCCTAGTCGTAGGATTATCGAGACAGGGTATCGATACTCCATAGTAGACTAGTGTGTACGCTTCTCATCCCAGTTGGGGAGATGGTCTGTCCCATAGTCATCAGTACGTCGTACTGGAGATAGTATACAGGTGCTCCTTAGGTTACGGGTACACCGGACAGGACTCGTAGGGGAACTGTTAGATGGTATTATACCCGTCGTCAGTTAACTGTTCCCAGGTGACATGAGTACAGCATAGTCCGCAGACTTGACACTGCTACTTCGCCTCGAGTGTGTCCCACTGTTCTTAGATTGTTACCCTACCACGGCTTAAAGGAGTCGTGCAAACAGGTAGCAGTTGGGTACAGTCCCGAGCACTTGGAGGCAGTAGTGGTTAGACAGGATTCGTCAATCCCGGTATTGGGAGATGATACCGCGCTGTGTCAGAGAGCCATTACGCAAAGTCCCTGGCCAGGGCAAGCGGGATATACTGGTAGGTTCTAGAAGCTTCTCAGGGTGTAATGGGCTTCGCTCCGACACGACTTATACAGCTATTAGGGGACTGACACTTGCCGCCCCTAGGCTTAATATGCGATAGTCTTAGATGAACAGACCAGACTGTACGGAGATTGTCACATCAGGTTCAGTGGGAGTTCGGATGAGTTTCCTAATCGGCCTTCTTATCGACATCTACCTGGGGACCGTTACGTACAGCTAGTGCCGCTTGCGGTCTGTGGTTAAACCCACTGCCAGCATAGTGTCGAGTCTTTAGAGTCCCACACAGAGAGTTTCCCTGCTCCAGGCGAAACGATATAGAGGTCGTATTGTTTTACGAAAAAGGTTCGGACGCATACGTGTGTTTACGCACGTACGACTTTTCGGACAGTTTTTACTAGCCGGCTTTGGTTTAAGCCAGATTCTAGTATCGGGTTACTGGATTTATACAATCTAAAGTTTTCCGTGTTTTCACGGATTGGAGGGGCGTTCTCGTAATTTGTCGGGAAGCTTCTAGAAGAGTGGTGACTTGGGGGGTAAGGTGGCATTGCATTAAATGAGATTAGTGACTCATTTGTGTGATTCATCCATGTCATTAATGCATCATAAATGCTTAATGACTCATGGAGATGAATCACTCATAGATGTTTATGAAGCATGGTTGTTAATTCTATTATTTCATTTTTGGATAAATAAATAATGCTTCATATATATTATGATAGATCATTATCTCATTTCATTATCATCTTCACCTTCTCTCTCCTCAAGCTCTCTCTCATTCTTCAAACCCTAACCCTAACCTCTCATTTGTTGAGATCAAGGGTTAGCTAGACTAATACATCCATAACCTCACTCTATATCCCCTAGGTATCTTTGATTAGCACTTTGAGCAACCTAGTTATCTCAAATTTATTGATCAAGCTTGGAGAAGGAGCTTTCGGGTGGATCGTCTTTGACTCGAGGAGGCCGTTGAGGTGCCGATGTTCCAAGGAGCCTACGAGGAGTGGAGGATAGCGATGAAGACCCGAAGGACATGTAACGTGAGGTATAACTTCGAATCCGAGTAGTTAAACCTCTAGTAGTTAGTTAGAAATGGTTTAGATACGATTCATGCGCTTAAGTCCGTGTTACGAAGCTTTGATAATCGTTTTTCATATATTCCTCCTCCCCGCAAGTTCGTGGGGTGCGTGACATGGACTTACAGTTTGGTCCTGTCAGTATATTTTTATCTAATAGTAACTTAAGGCCGGTCATGATATTTGGTCGCTGCAATTAGGAGAGAGAGAAGAAACACTTTAGCATGATGCTCTTTCAAGTTTAAAGTGGTTTTTAGTTTGTCTAAACATGATGGCTCCCACTGTTTCTCGAATCCTTCCTCAAAGCATAAAAGAAGAATTAGTTGGGATCGTTCTCACCGTACAATACTTGCTTAACCATTCAGCCAGGCCAGTGTCGGTACTTCGAGGGAGGTTTTACAACGCTTTCGCGAAGTTCCTTAATTAAATAACCTCTTTTCCCTGTGGGCGTAGCCCCGCTAACACCTTTCTTGACACCTACTTGGTTTATAGCGTTGATCGTTTAGTGAGAAACTTTCCCGAGGAGTAGCATATACTCACAGTAGGATCGGAATCCAAATATCATCGTGTGACAAAGCTGAAGGAATCCTACCAAAATTATCACACTCCAAATGGTATGCAACACTAGCAAGTTTCAGTTTCTTTAGAAACTCCCGATGTGGATTTTTGCCCCATGCTCTTATGACCTTGACTTTAGCCAACAAATCATAAGTCACATGTCAAGTTCTACCCGTCATTTTCTAGGTTAATTTGAACTCCCCTGTACCAACCCTTGACTTTGGCCAACAAGGCAGTACGACTGTCCCAAACCAACGCATCTACCTATGCTACATATGAATATCCAATAGCTACGAACCACTATGCCTTGACTTTGGCCAACAAACATAGCCTGAATACTATTGACTATCCATATGAAATGACGGAGGGCTACGAATTGTTTTGGCGAAACCGTGAACGTAGTGAATGTTCCCCCCAATCAGAGCAAAGCACTATTTTGAATTTCAAAATTCAAAAATTGAAGCAACGCTTCAGATCCTGCGCGCTGCGCGCCACGTGTCAAAAGCAGACACGCCAGCGCCAGGAGCGCTGCGCCCTAAGCAGCGCACCCTCAATCAGACCAAAGCTCTGTTTCAAAATTCAAAATTTAAAAGTTAAAGAAACGCTTCAGATCCGGCGCTCTGCGCTGCGCGCCACGTGTCAGACATAGAGGCGCTGCGCTCTGCGCTGCGCGCCACATGTCTAACACAGGTGTGCTAGCGCAGTTGCGCTGCGCGCCACGTGTCGAATGTAGGTGCGCTAGCGCAAGGTGCGCCAGCGCTGGAATTAAAAATTCCCCTACCGTCAGATCTAAAGATCTACTAATAATTAACTATTAATTAATTAGAACTAAAATTCTGTTATGGAAAGATTTTTCAATCTTATTAAAACAAGAAGATTATCTTCTGTAAAACAGAAGCCTTAGAATCAAAGATCCAACGGTGGGAAATATTCCCAAATCAATCAGAGAAAAATCTCTTAAAACTGATTTAACAAATCATTTGGCCCTATATAAAGGAACCTAGACTTCAAGTCTAAAATAGACAGAATACAGAAAAGAGAGAGCAAAACCCTCTGCAAAAGAAGAGAAAACTCTTAGAAAAAAGAAGATTTTTCTTCATCTCCAAGGTAAAGAACTATGTTCTTGAATAACAGAGATGAATCCATATCGTAAAAAGAAGAACCATCTTCTAAAAAGATCAGAGATCTAAGAAAAAGACTAAGGTCTTTAATAAAAATGAAAAGATCAAAGATCTAATCATAAAAAGAAGTAAAATACTTCATTCACAGATCTTTTGATCTAGAAAGCCAAAGCCTTTTATAAAAACAAGAACTTTTGTTCTTGGATCTTGAGGCAAAGCCTCCTTTGAAGAACATAAATCTTTTCTTTAATCTTAAAATCGATCATAAGAACTTTGCGCTATTAAAAATTGGACTGCACTCATGAATTGTGCCCTTGCACTCATTGGATCGGCGCTCAGCGCCAAAACATGCCACGTGTCAACCATAGACACTACTTGCGCTTTGCGCTTCTAAAACAGAGCGCTGCGCTCATGGGCTGGTGCTTAGCGCCAAGCGCTCCACGTGTCACTCACTGGTGCGCCAACAGACTAGCCCAATGCGCTCATAAATTAAAAGCGCAATGCGCTAACAAACTAGCGCTAAGCGCGACAAATGTCTTCTTCGTATGCGCAATGCGCTATTTGACAGGCGCAAAGCGCTTGGCGTGCCACGTGGTGCACTGTCAGAATTAGCTCTGTTTCTGATGAATGCTATGCATTCAATACAAGACAAAATGTCAGAGCCCAATGCCTAGCATTATTAAAAGGGCTGATCCCAAATAAAGGCTTAATAGCCAGAACAAAAACAAAATGTTAAAACATTTTAATTGGACTTAGCCCAGTTCTGGCCATAAGTCCTCAACTTATATTAAACTGAGCACATCTGCTCATAAATATCCAACAGATCTTAGTCTCAAACTGTGCTACAGATCTTTCAAACAATCGACCTTGGTTTAAGGGTACATCTCTTCACTCCTTTGATATTTTTCGTTGTAATTCCTCAACGTCTTCAAAGAGGTGACGATTCCCGACAACCACACATTTCACGGACTTTGGGGTACTTAAACTCACGGACTATGATGTCCTTAACCTTGACCGTGATGTTTTGAAACTAACATCGGACTGTGGGGTCCTTAAGCCCACGGACTATGATGTCCTTAACCTTGACCGTGATGTCTTCAAACTAACATCGGACTGTGGGGTCCTTAAGCCCACGGACTATGATGTCCTTAACCTCGACCGTGATGTCTTAAAACTAACATCGGACGGTGGGGTCTTTAAGCCCATGGACTATGATGTCCTTAACCTCGACCGTGATGTCTTAAAACTAACATTGGACCGAGATGTCCTTAAACTACCAATTGACCGCAATGTCCCTAAACTAATTATTGACCGCAACGTCACTAAACTAAACAATAGAGCCCAATCGCTCTATTTTCGGATCTAAACGGTCCCATTAAGTCGATCTTAGTCTAAAATTAGAGTAACGTATCCTTAACAAACGTTTAAGTTGATTTTAGTCTTAAATGAGGCTAACGTATCCTTAAACCCAAAGCCCCCAAAATCTAAATCTAAGAAAGATACGGATTTGGACTAGTCTACGCCCTACGGGCGACAACATAACTTAGTCTCCGTATACAATCCATAGGCAACCAAACACAAAACAAACACCCACGACACGAAGTGACCATATGGAGAAGGAGAAAGTTGTTACCGCGATGCGGTAGCGTAATTAACTGCAGGGGTTTGCGCCTACAAGGAAGAGCGTCCCCACAATCAAAAACCCCTCAAACGAGGGGGAATCTGACGAAATCTGCTACATCGGCCGCATCCGTTTAAAACTTCGATACACGGTGTCATAAATCAACTTGGCACCTTCGGAGAGGTGGACGGATAGCACCAATTAGCATCTGCCCCGAATTTCAGGCAAGACGTTCGCCGCGTCTCCGCCATGTCTTTCGGAGGGGAATAGATTCTGGCATGCCTGGTGGGACCTTTTCCTCTTTCCACTCCACACTTCGTGTGTCGTGTTCGCGAACCAATCGCGGTTTGCTAATGGTTACCCTTGGGTTTCGAGGTACTAAGATTTGGCGTTTGCTTTGTGCAGAAAGTGAAACAGCAATGGCATCTACTTGCGTAAAGTGCTCCAACTGCAGCTGCAACTCGCGCTCCGCCTCATCTGGAGGCGTAGCCTACAGGCCTCAGGCAGCCTCCCTGTTCATAATGCCGGTGGAACAGGTCACTCAAGCCACCGCAGGATTGTTTTTCGGGACCATGCTCCCGCCAACGAGCTTCACCGCTCCTGTGCCAACACCGGAAGCTCCCAAGAAGTCGGTCTTTGATCGGCTTACAGCTACTGTGGCCCCTCTCAACGGGTCGTCCAGCACCGGCGCCTCGATCTTCTCCAGATTGGGCTAAAGTTCATGTGGGCCCATGATGAAGCCTCCACTTCAAGAAAAGGTTATTCCGAAAAGAGTGACCAACCCTTCTCCCGAAGTCGTCAAGGCGGCTTCTCCAACCAAAGGGTCAATTTTTACAAGACTGGCTGTTCCGGTTTCCACTACGGTTCCTGTCCCTGCTCAGAAATATGTTTTCGACCGGCTGGATACCGCTTCTCAACGGACGTCAGTCTTTAAGAGGTTGACGCCAGCAACAACCCCTCACCTGGATAGGGGCAAGACAAAGCCGTTCCCATGGCTGAACCAACCCCAACGGCTCGACATGTTCGACGTTGCCACTAGCCCCGAGTGAGGAAGGCTGGGGACAACTCCCCTTCTGGGCTAACTCCACCAGCTCCAACGGTGGAAGTTAATGCTGCTGTTCCAACCGGGAACAGCTTTGAGCTGCTGAATAAGGTGCGCAGGAACTCGCCTACCGCCGTACTGAAAAGATCTCCGCCATCGGAGGAGACTGTCACAGAAGCAAAACCGGAACAGCCCCCTCAGCGGCTATCCTCCAAAGTTTATAAAATATGGCGACAAGTCCAAGAGTCAGTGGTTGACCAAGACTATCCCCGCCGGCAGAAGAAGCTGAAGGTCCGACAGGAAGAAAGCCGTCCTGTTAAGCCATAAAAGACGACGGCTACTTGGGTGCCCACTGCAACAGCTCCCTCAACTTCGACTGCTCATAAGAGGAGAAGGCCGGAGAAAATCCCCATGCCTTCAACAAATGTCAAAGGCACTGTGCCCAAACGCCCTAAGTCTGGGGGCATTGTAGTGCATACCGTCTACATGGCATTCGGGAAAGAGGATAGCCACGTTTCTACGGGCCACCGACCACTCAACCGATCCATCACGAGAGCTCAGGAACAGAAGCAGCAGAAACTTCAGGAGATGCTGACTGCGATGGCCGCATTCACCGGGCCAAAAGAAAGCCCGGAGGCATCATCAGAACAGCGTCACGAACAAGAAACTGATGCTGACTTCCTTCGCAGAGTCCTCGAAAAGAAGGACAAAGAAGCCGCGGAGCAAGCAGCTATCATAAACCGAATGACACTGCTCTTCCAAGACATGGTGGGCATGATGATCCAGCCGGATCCCCCAGCCAAAGATCCTCCAGTAATAATTGAAGATGACAGAGGAGAAACATCGAATCCTCTGTCGGCTCTGTCAACAGCCAAGGAGGAGACAATCTCTAAAGCTGTCCTGGATGACTATATTGCTCAGCAAATAAGAGTTCACCAGGAAAATGAAGCAGCCGGCCAAGTTGTCAAAACTGGGCGACCGTATCCAGGCCGGTATGATCAGATAAAGTACCCGCCGGGATACACGATCCCCAAATTCCACCTATACAAGGGGACAGGCTATCCCCACCAGCACGTCGCCCAGTTCAGGGCTCTCTGTGGCATTACTGGTGGCGATGATAAGCTCTTGCTTCGCCATTTCGTCGGCAGCTTATCGGAGACGGCGTTTGAGTGGTATTCCGAACTTCCAAATGACTCCGTCAAAACTTTCGCGGAAATGGAGTTGTTGTTCACCCATCGATTCGCAAGTGCCAATGAACGCACCCCGATAACAGCATTGATCAATGCCAGGGTAAAGCCAGGAGAGACATGGGTTCAGTACGCAATCCGATGGCGAAATCTGTGGTCTAAGTGCGAACAGCGCATCGAAGAAGCACAAGCGGTGGGCATGTTCGTGGGCACTTTAGACCCTCATGTATCTATTTCACAGTTAATGATGTTCTTCAAACCGACTACGTTTCAGGCTTTAATCGATAAGCTAGCCCAGATGGATCAAATGGGTCATAGACCGTCTCCTCCGAAGCCGGAGCCGCCGAACGAGAAGGGTAAAGGGAAGGCGATCTTCGTTGCGAACACCCAACAGCAGCCCAGTGCCCCAAAGCTAGCGGATCAACTGGAAGAGAGACGACGCTATTATAATGAGATGATGAAGCATCCTTACTCATTCCTGCGGGATAAAACAAAGAGGTTATTCGAACTAGCGATGCGCAACAGGCTTATCAATTTGCTGAATCCAAGACGGCCATCGCAACCCGGCGAAGCGAATAATCCCAATTATTGCCCTTACCACCAAACGGTAATCCATCCAATCGAAGATTGCTTTGTCTTTAAGGGATGGATCGAGGATTAGTACCTACAAGGCAAGTTTGCGCTGTCTGAGAAGTGGAAAGTAATCCCACCACAACCGCACACTCCTAAGATGACGGACATACTGGGGTAACGTGCTCTTTTGTTGAGGAAGTTCCATGGGAGGTGGCTCTTTCGGCCAAAACCAAAAGGATGCTGAATGATCTCAAGACATGCCCGGCAATCAGGTGGAAGAATCCGCTGGAACCCCAGATCATCGAAGGGATGCTGAAGCCGCGCCCAACTCTAAAGATCAGTGGCGATAGCCAAAGCTCACGCACCCAACCATCGAAACCCTCAAAAAGAAAAAGAAAAAGAAATCCAAGAAGCCCGTGAAGCCTGGTGACAAGCGCACGGACCTGCAGAAACAGATCGACGTGCTGGAAGAGTATAACCAGAAGGTGCGGACTCCGATCACGCTCCAAGAATTCCTCGGCCACGTCCTTGAAAACGGAGATGATGGAGAAGACTCGTCAGATGAATCTGAGGATTACATAGCAAGTTGCAATGTGATCTCTCACTCGTCTACAGACGATGAAGAAGCCCTGCACACCGACAGACTGGGGGCAGGGCCTGAACCGGAACTTCCAGGGCCATCAGACGAGATGATCGACGCATTCCTGAACGAAGCTCTTTTGAAAAGTAAAGCTCATCAGGAGCGTGAGATGGCCATATTTGAAAAGACCAAGCGTCGGCGACTGGACGAAAGAGTCGAGACACTCCCGCCGAATCAAGGGACATCCGTCGTGAATAAAAACAAGTCCAAGACGAGGAAAAGGTTTGCTAAAGCCATATCGATGGGAAAGAAGCCACCACCCTCCGAATGAAACTCTGTCGGTGAAGCAGAGATGCATCCTAACTACTGCTCATATCATCGAAAGATTTCGCACCCCACCGAAGAATGCGACGCTTTTACAAGATGGTGGCAGGGATATGTTGCTCACCGGCAGCATTTCAAGCGGATGAAATGCAAAACTCGCCGGGAGCAAAGAAATACGACCGAAGAGCATAAGGGAACTACCAGCAACTGTCGCGTGGTCAACGCTGGGGGATCACAAGTTCTCACATTCGGGAGTGACTCTGATGAGGAAATGGCTCTTGGCCCTCTCTTTAAAGAGCCCACTTTGGGAAAAGATGAAGAACCGACGGATTGCGAAAATATCCAGCTCCGCAATCGTACACTTCCGGAAAAGAACCTCAGACCCATAAATAGAAAAGATAAGGGAAAAGAAAAGGTCTCTGAAGATATCGCCTTAGATGACCAAGTCATGAGAGAGCTGACCGCCAAGGACCCGCTGAAGAAAAGTAAGGTGTACTACAACGTCCTGGCGCACCTAAGGAAGTTACCTTCGCATCTCAGCTTTCTCGACGCCCTTTTACTATCAAAAGAAGCAAGAGATTCATTGGTCAATGCGCTGCAAGAGCCAGAGCAATTCCAAGCTTTCCCCGCCGAAGAAAAGATGAAGGACGAGCTGGAGGAAGTACACACAGCCGATATCACCTTCGGCGATGAAGACCTCCTCCTTGGGACGTGCGAGCACAAATGTCACGACCCAAAATTGGCCCGTGACGGCCCTAATACTACGCAACGCCCAAAGACGTAACGCAGTAAAAGAAAGCCAAAACCCATAAATCTAAACCAAGAAAATACGGAAAAGATAATATAAGTTTTTGAAACATTTGAAATCGCAACCCAAATTCTTTAAAAGTCCTACTTTATTTCTTTAAAGTTTTAGCAACACCCCCTTTTTGTAAAAACTAACCAAGATGAACGCAACACAAAAATATGACGCAGTAGCGAAGAAATAAAGACAATAGAGAGAAAGCTGTATATAAAAAACAACAAACCCACAAATAATATACAGTAACGTCCTCACCAAGTCTCTAAGTCAACAACATAATAGTAGATGGAGAGTACAAGATACAACGAATGTACAATACAAAATACAGATAACCACCAAAACCCACCTAAGCAAAATAGTACTGTGAGCTGATGCGGTATCTGTAGCAAAAGATGATAGCTGAAAAGCGGAATAGCCTGTCTCGACTACTCTGGGGAACAGCCTGAAACACCTGTGGCACAACGGGGGTAGTTGCCAACTCGTAAATAGTAGATAACATATGCAGGTAATCGTGGGAATGCACGTACAGCATGAATCTAAGATATGCGATTACAGTAATAACATGTCATGCAAATGTTGAATAAAGGAAAGTACACTAGCAGGTACAATCAATAAGTGAAGCAATAGTAACAGGACAATAGTATGCAATAACCATGCAATAGGGATATGAGAATGTAGATATGCAACTATCATAAGGGTACACTAACAGGTACTACCAATATATGAAACTGTGCATAAAATAGATATGTGTGAGGTATGGGGTGGAATATGTCGTTTCTACGGAAACCTGATATCGTGGTAAGATCACAATCCATCAAGACACTCAAATCCCAAATCCTCAAATCATCCTCCAACTGGGCTCTCACATCGTATAAGTATCACATCACCTCAATGTACAATATCGAATAGCTATCCTATATCTCGAATGTACAAATCAACAATCTCTTTCATATCCAATATCCAATCTCAATAAATCACCTATATCCCAAGTCGAATCTCAAGTAAGTTTCTAACATCCTAAAGGTATATATATTTGCAGAAATAAATATGATGGGGGCAATACATATATATTAGCGTCCCATTCCACTAATATTGGTGTAAGGGTATATATAACAACGGCTAATCCCCTGTTATATATACAAAGGTATTAAAGGAAATATCATGAAAACAATGTGCCAAGCTTCGACACAGAAATCCTGATAAGTACGTATCATACGCTGTCCCGAAAGCACGAGTGCCTAGCTCTGACCCTCGCCTTTCAACGTATGCATACGTGCATGACTCCCAACGGTATCTCCATGATCCCCGCCGAGTCATTGGTACTGTCACCGGATGGTATGGTTCCCCTGCCGGGTTCATCGGCTCATAGCACATCGACATCCCTTTCTTGCCCCGGGGTATCTTCAGGCCCCACCATGTACCCTCTACGGCCTTGACGCCTCCTCGTAGGGGTATATATAATCAGCACCGATAAAACCCACAGTGGATGCGCAAATATCATATCAAGGAAAACGGGTTTTTCAATTTATGCATAATTTCATGAACTCCCGCGGTTCCCAAATCCAGAAAACATCATGTAAAATCCAAATAATAATGCGCAATACAGAAATAAACATATACGATATATCTGAAATGCGAGCATATAAATGAGAATATGTAGCTGAAACCAGATGTATGCGAAACCAATAAGGTACAGCTAAGTAACATCAGTAAAGGTAAATATATGATTGCAACTGAATATGTGTGTAACATACAGGTGTAGCAATGTATAGGTATCTACCTATAGGAACTGATGTGGTATACCCCCTGGGTATAAGAAGAATATGAGTAAGATATACCTGTAGATGTATCGTAAAGGGTATGTGTACCTATCACTAATGGTATGATACTCTATAGGTATATAGGTATGGTAATGTCATATACGATAAGAAGTAAGAATCAATGTCACAAGGTCCCTAACCAAGCAATATAATGTCTATAATGGTTTGTGTGTGACATGGCAATTATTGACGGTGTGTGTATAGCATACAATCTGTGCTCGTGCAACATGAACCGTCAATAATATGTGCAGTGTCCTACGGCTGCTAGTCACAGTATAACTATATCAAGGAAATAAAGTAAAGGCGCAATTCTAACAATGACGTAGAATATGCGACAAGTATTAGAATCCTAACCCAGACGCAAAACGCCATGCGGGCGATTCCCCCGTAGATGTTAAATCTACTCACCTACGCTCCACGCTAGGTGAATCCTACCATCTGCTCCCCCCTGTAGCAGTGTCCGTAGTCCCTGCCTGCAAACCTGAAAATAAGACATGGAAATCATATATAAGCCAAATATCTCGCAAAACGCGATATCAAACCCAAACGAGAAACTCGCGTCGCGAACTAAACGCGTGTGTGCACGATACGCTGAATCGTGTGTATTCGCGTCAAAAACCATCGCGACACGCCGCGATACGCTGGATCATAGAACCCTCTCACGTATCGCGCGTATCGCGCAAACACAACAAACACCAAATACGATATATAGTCCCAGATTTTCTTACAGGTCAAATCTTACAAAACTAGAAATACCAAAACACTATAGAACACAGCAGACTACCCCACACAAAAACCCAACACCTCAGCCCCCTACTTGGCCGCAAATTGCGGCCAATAAGATTAAATCTGCGGCCATGTTTGGGAGAGAGGGGTTCGTGTTCTGGTGGTGTTGTCTAAACCTAGTGAGCATGCTCCAGTATTCTCAAATTTATCCTGAAAGCCCCGGGTCAAAAGCAGATCACAGATAACCAATATGTCGCTTTAAAATCACCAATTGCACAAAAAGCAAACCCTATGGTATTTTAATGAAATCTGGGTTATTTCTCAGTTGAAGTGGCCCTAATAACACTTAAATAGGTAGGGTTTACCAACACAATCACCACATAATCAAAGTTCCACACAAATCACCATAATTAGCACTATACTAGCTAATTAACACTAACCGACACCAATTAACACATAAACCAAGCAACTAGGAGATTGGGTTCAGAAAATATACCCTAAAGAACCCTAGAGAGCAGGTGAAGAAGTGGAGAAGAGCTGCTGTAGGTTGCTGGAGCTCCTGGTACTGCTGTTGCTGCCTGCTGCTTCTGCTGCTGCTGCTGAAGATGATGATGTTGTTGCTGATGATGATGATGCTGGAGCTGCTGCTGCCTCTGGTGCTGGTGAGTGTGTGTGTGTGTTTGAGAGTGAGAGAACGAGAGCAATGCGTGAGAATGAGAGAATGCGAACAACCCCCCTCTCAGTCTCTCTCACTTCATTAATGAGGCATGGCTCTCTCTCCATGTAGCACCATACCCTCTCCCTCTCACAAAGTCAACATTTCTTACCGAAATAAAACCCTTTTGCAAATTCATTTTCCATTTTTAAAAAGAACAACCATAACACTTAAAAAAAACATAAAACTAACTTAAGACAAATGGTTAGCTAACCATGATTGCTAATCATGGTTAACCTCCAAATTACAACCCTAGTTATCATGCACAAGTGTGTGTGTGCCTAGAAAAATCCTAATAAAATACTCATAAAATAGGGTAAAATATTAAAAACTTAATTTGGTAAACATTTTATTAAAATCCATACATTAAAATATAATTAGATACAAAACACATTCTAAGGTGTTACAACAACCGTCCCCTCTATATCTCAGGATACTGCCACGATATAAAGATAGGCAAAATCCTGGTCAACAATGAGTCTTCCGTCAATCTCCTCAACATGCGAGTGTTGAAGTAAATCTGCATGAGCGTTCAACACCTCGCTCGTGATAAGATCATAATCTCCGGGTTCGACTCCCAGTCATCACGGACCCTCGGGTCAGTAATACTGACGCTGCGCTTCGAGCTGCTTGTCACAGACATTAAATTTCTCGTCATTGATGCTACGACATGCTACAATGCTTTGCTCGGTAGGCCTTGGTTACATGAGTACAACATTATTCCTTCTACACAGCACCAGTGTATGAAGTATTTTAAAGATGGCCTCGAGTACGCTGAGACGGGAGAGTTGAACCCATTCTCCGTGAACGAAGTCCGAAAGTACGAAGATGCAAAATACTTCTTACCAGATTTTGAGGACGCAGAAAGATGTCACAAACCGGAGAAAAAAGCTATCACCACCATTCCGGTCTAAGGGAGTGATACCGAGGAAGAGGAAGAGATAGTTTATTCAGGTCCACCCCAGTATAACAAGCCGGGACCGTCCGCTCCTATGTTGATCTTTGGCAGTGACTCGGGAGATGAGGTCCATGCTATATTCTCTGCGCGGCCTTCAATACAAATATTCGCTGATGAAGAACAAAGTTTGCAAGTTTCCATGGTTCCGCCCAAACATCATAATGAACTAGACGCGCTTGATACCTATTGTGTGGAAGAGCTGCAGACGTTCTATGTCCCTCCCAGGCGAGAAGGTGAAAAGGCGATTCTATTCTACCTATCCGGGGAAACCAAAAGGAAGAAAGAAATCTGGCACGGCGCGGATTCTACACTTGACAGGCTCCAGCCCATCCGTTTGCCCAGATATCACACGAGCGGACTAAAAAGGCTATTAAGGCTCCAAGGCGTACCATTCAAACAGACTGCTCGAAAAGCTAAGTTCTATGACAGGATCTGGAACGTCCCTGGAACTCAGCGGAAATTGCCCAACGGGAGAATGGAAACGATCGGTCTTGGATATGTTCGGTCTAAGAAATGGGAGTTACTCCGCGACTGCTACGTCATACATGACTTTGATGAAGAAGGAGATGCTTTTTAGGAAAATGGTAACCCTGAATCAGAAAGAGCATCCGACGTGAAAATGCCCAGTCAGTCGTTCGAAGAACAAATGGACAAGCTTATAAGTGAAGCGGGTCAAAAGGTTCGAGATGACCATAATCGCGAAATGGCCATCTATGAGAAAGCCAGGACGCAGCGCCTTCTTCAACAGGCCGCGAAAGATGAAAATGCTCCTCCCTGTCAACCCGTTGTATAAAAGGCATGACGCAGAGGCAGAAACTAACCAAATAATTGGAAAGGCGTTCGACAGCGACAAAGCGGGTCCAAGAAGCCACGCGATCAGGAGCCAGGGAATCCGGATTCATCTCTTATAAAGAAGATGAGTCGAGCATACTCTTTTGGCCAAGACAAGACGAAGAAAATACTTGATCTTGCCGTAAAACATCAACTAATTACACTCCCGGAGTCCAAGCACCCCGAACAAGCAGGCGAAGTCTCTCATCCGGACTATTGCTTCTATCATAGGGTAATAGGACATCCTATTGAGGACTACTTCACCTTCAAGAACTGGGTCGAAGATCAATATCAGCAAGGCAGGTTCGCTTTATCCAACAGATGGAAGGTAACTCCGCCACAGAAGCTTGAACTCAAATCCACAAAGGTAGAACAAGATCAACATCGGTCTTGGAAGCGAGCTCGTACTTGCCACGTGATAACGCTATCATAAGAAGGCCCCGACGGTATGGATAATCTCCCCTGGTGCTTAGAAAACAATGATGACGAAGTGATCTCGGAGTTTCCACCGGCGCCGAAAGAGTTGAAAGATGGAATACATACCACTGCAGATGATCTCCAAAAAATTGATTTGGGGACGGCAAGTGACCCGCGGCCGACATTCGTCAGCGAATTGTTGTCTGAAGAAAGGGTGGCTACACTAAAAGAAGTGCTTATGCAGCATAGGGATTGCTTTGAATGGAACTATTCCGAGATGCCAGGACTAGATCCAGAGATTGCCGTCCATAAGCTGGCAATATCCCCAGACGTCAAGCCAGTCAAACAAGCACCGCGAAGAATGCGCCTCGAGCTTAAGATGAGCATCAACGCCGATGTCAAAAAACTGATTGACTCTAGTTTCATCCAAGAGGTGCAGTATCCTGACTGGATCGCCAACATCGTCCCGGTGATGAAGAAAAATGGGACGGTGCGCATATGTGTAGATTTACGGGATCTCAATAAAGCCTGCCAGAAAGACGACTTCCCAGTACTGGTTACCGAGCTAATGATAGACAATACGTTCACCCATGAGGTTTTCTCCTTCATGGATGGCTCGTCAGGATAAAATCAGATTAAGATGCATCCCGAAGACCAGAAGCATACCGCATTTCGGACCCCTTTGGGTATTTTCTGCTACAAGGTGATGCCCTTCGGTCTAAAGAATGCCGGCGCCACCTATCAGAGGGCCATGACGAGGATCTTCGATGATCTCATACATGAAATCGTTGAATTCTATATCGACGACCTCGTGGTGAAAAGCAAATCATACGAGGAGCATTTAGAACATCTGAAGATCGTGTTTCAACGCCTCCGGCAATACAACTTGAAAATGAACCCTCTTAAATGCGCGTTCGGAGTCTCCTCGGGCAAATTCCTAGGATTCATCGTCCGACACCGAGGTATCGAGATAGATCCATCAAAGATCAAGGCGATTATGGAGATGCCCCCGCCAAGGACTCTCAAGCAATTACGGCCTCTCTAAGGAAAGCTCGCGTATATCCGGCGATTTATAGCCAATCACTCAGGAAAGTGTCGTCCCTACAGTCACTTGATGAAAAAAGGTACTCCGTTCGTCTGGGTTCGCAAATGCCAAGGCGCACTAGACGAAATCAAGCAGTATCTGCAGAACCCGCCAGTGCTGGCTGCTCCGGTCAAGGGAAAGTCTCTCATTCTGTATACAACCGCCCTTAAAGGTTCCTTAGGCGCATTATGGGCACAAGAGAACGACCAAGGGAAGGAGAGAGCCCTCTACTATTTAAGTCGAGTTCTACTGGGGGCAGAAAGCAATTACTCTCCCATCGAAAAACACTGCCTGGCGTTGATCTTCGCGATAACGAAGCTCAGGCACTATGCATTGGCGAATGAAGTCCGTCTCATATCGAAGGTGGATCCTCTCAAATATTTGATGTCAAAAGTCATATTGACGGGATGGCTCACTAAATGGGCCTTGCTCTTGATGGAGTTCTCAATAACTTATCAGCCTCTTAAGGCAGTGAAAGGCCAGGACATCGCCGACTTCCCCGCTGATCATCCGATACCTGCCGATTCCCCTCTGAATTGCGAACTGCCAGACGAACATGCGTTTGACACGATCGACGGAAGTGATACCCGGTGGGAACTTTATTTCGATGGAGCATCCACCATGAAGAAGCGCAAACAAAATATCCCCATAATCAAATCGGGGGTAGGCCTCATCTTCGTAACTCCACAAGGAGGGATAATGCGCTTTGCCTTCTTCTTAACAGAGCCGAGGATGAACAATGAAGCTGAGTATGAAGCCTTGATAGCAAGTCTCGAGATCGCCATCGACATGGAAATTGAAAACCTCCTCATATATGGAGACTCCCAATTGGTCGTTAGTCAAGTAAACGACGACTATCAAACGTGCAAGCATGAGTTGGTGAAGTACGGCGAGAAAGTACAACAACTGCTGACTCAAATTCCTTCCTACACCTTAGAAAGCATACCGCGTGCGGAAAATAGCAAGGCGGATGCATTAGCCAAGCTTGCTAAAGAACTGGCTGACGAAAACCTCGATGACGTGAGGATCGTTGTACAAAGCCGTCGAGTCCTCGCACCAGCAAAAATATTTCCAGAGACGTCCGAGGAAAAGGGAATGACCAAGCTAGCGGCTTTACAAATAAAAGACCAAGAGAAGGTTGAGGATTGGAGAGAAGTTTTTATAGACCACTTCAAATCCCGTCGGACACCTGAAGATGCGTCCTCAAAACATCAGCTCATGAAGCGAGCCCTATCTTTCCCTTTCGTCAATGACACCCTGTACAAGAGGTCATTTGATTCTTTATGGTTAAGATGCCTGGGACCTGAAGAAGCAAAAAGGGTCGTCTAAGAAACTCATGACGGACTCTGCGGTTCTCACCAAGCCGGGCCGAAGATGAAACTGAAAATCAAACGGATGGGTTATTGTTGGCCCACGATGATCCAGGACTGCCTCGAGTATGCGAAGCAATGCTACTCGTGCCAAATCCATGTGGACTTTATCCATCAACATCTAAATCCACTACATCTAAAGGTGGCTAGCTGGCCGTTCGAAATGTGGGGAACTGACATAATCGGCACCATCGAACCCGCATCGTCCAGAGGACATCGATTCATTTTGGCGACAACTGATTACTTCTCCAAATGGGCAGAAGCAGTATAGCTGATGGAAGTGAAAACTCCATTTCTTCAAGACACACTCATTTATCGGTTTGGAACTCCGCGACGGATTATCTCCGATAATAGGCCAGCTTACAGAACCTATAAGATCAGCCGCTTCGCACAACAGCACAACATAGACTGGAGATATTCCTCAGTTTATAATCCCCAAGCTAACGGTATAGCTGAGGCTTTCAACAAGACCTTGACGAAGATCATGAAAAAGACGGTGTCCCGGAATAAAAAGAACTGGCACGAGAGACTGCATGAAGCTCTCTGGGCGTACTGGACTACGTTCAAAACGGCCACGAACACAACTCCATGCGCATTGGTATTCGATACAGAGGCGGTACTCCCTCTCAAGATAGAGTTACCCTCTCTAAGAGTGGCAGTTCATTACGAGCTGACGGACGAAGAGAACGCTCACCTTCGGCTTGAGCAGCTCGATGCCCTTGATGAAACCCGGCTCATAGCGCAACAAAATCTGGAGGCTTATAAAACAAAGATGATGCGCTCATACGAAAGATTGACTAGGCCGAGGACATTCCACCATGGCGAACTCGTGCTAGTAGTCTAAAGACCTATGATCCCCAATTGTGCCAAGCGGGGGAAATTTGAGCCGAACTATGAAGGCCCATATATCATAGACAAGGTCTACCAGGGTGGAGCCTATCTACTCATGGATATGCATGGTGAAAGGCCCTTTAGGCCAATAAACGGTCGCTTCCTGAAAAAGTACTACGCTTGACGAGTCACGGCCTAGGTCAATGATAGATGACGACGCCTATGTCCACTCGTTATCTTCCTAAGCCCAAACTCTATAAGTAGTAACCGGCTTCCTTTATAATGGACCGAAACGTCCTTAAACTAACAATGGACCGAAACGTCCTTAAACTAACGACGGACCGAAACGTCCTTAAACTAACAATGGACCGCTATGTCCTAAAACTAGCCATTGACCGAGATGTCAGTAAAATACTATAGATTGCAGCATCCCAATGCTGATATAAAAGAAAAGGAGAAAAAAAATAAGAATAAAAAAAAATAAAAACGGTACGTCCATAACTAAAAAGGGCACGGATGAAAACCCGAAAGGGCTCCGTGAGTAAAAACAGCAGACCGTCGAGTCTTGTGAAAACCCGAAAGGGCGCAAGTTCGTTAGAATAAAAAAAGAGAGAAGAAAAAAAACGGTATGTCCATAAGCAAAATGGGCACGGATGAAAACCCGAAAGGGCTCCGTGAGTATAAACAGCAGGGCTACCGGCGAGTTTTGTGGAAACCCGAAAGGGCGCAATCTCGTTAAAAGACACTTGCAAGGTCCTCTCGACTTTGTAAGGAGAAACCACCCGCGTGTGATCTTTACGACTCACAATGGAGCAACACACTTAGGGATCCCCATGATCCCTAAGGAGAAATCACACTTGCGAGATCCTCACGACTCGTAAGAAGAACCCTCTTATGAGACCCTCACGGCTCATAAGATTTGAAAGTCTTAAGCTACAGGGATCTGAACCTGTTCTTGAGCAGCCCCCACAACCTTCAATACTGCCTTACAAGCGGCTCGGTGCTGGCCCTTGTATACTATCCACGGGCGCGAATAAATATTTCCCTAACAAAGTCCTACTCGTGAGTAGGGATATGTTCGCACGTTGAGCAACCCTTGTATGTCCTCTCAACTTATAAGGAGAAAACACTCTTGTAAGATCCTTACGACTTATAAGAGAACATACACTTAGGAGTCTTCACGATTCCTAAGGAGAAAACACACCTATGAGATCCTCACGACTCGCAGGGAGAAATACCTTCATGAGACCCTTACGGTTCATGAAGTCAAAAGCCTTAGTCGACAGGATCCTAACCCTGTTTACTAAGCCACCTTTGTTCGACATAGACAGAGGCAAATGATGATTCGCTCCTGGCAATATCCCAGTTGTAGTGGTGCTGATGCCGAAATCGGTGTCTAATCCTAAGTTTGCAGCGAAAAGCTAGCAAGCCACACATGCATAAGAAATAGCCGAAATGACGGGGCAACTTGCAAATAAAAAATCAGCAAGTAAAAAAATGTATGCATGCAAAATAGCCGAAATGATTGGGCAACTCGCAATAAAAAAGTATCGAGTAGAAATAAAAAAATAGCCGAAATGATTGGGCACGGCGAAAAATAGCCGAAATGGTTGGGCAGTCGTGACCTTCGCGATATAAAAGCAGAAATGATAGAGAATCGCGGAAAGAAATAAAAAAAGAATTAATGAAATTTATATCCTACAGGTGATATCATGTCAATCCCTGTATACAATCCAGGGGCGCAAACAAAGAAGGAATCACACCCTTCCTCCCCATGCTTCATCAGAAGGAGAGGCCAAATCTCAAAGGTTCATAGACAGCCTAGAGATCATCTCAACATTCATCTTATTACAATGGACACAACATCAAGCAAAACGGAACAGCGGCAACTCCCAGTTCCATGACTCGGCGGTGTACAGATGACCGAGAGTCAAACTCCGACTCCGTGAAATGTGGATAAAGTCAACCTTTCCTGGTCACGTGGAACGCGGATAATTTCAACTCTAACCCCGTAGAAAACGTCCAGATCGGATCCTGGTCCTCGCAGAGCACGGCAGTGAACCCGTGTGAAGCATCCAGAGCGGAGCCTGGTCCTCGCCGAACACGGCAATGAACCCATGGGAAGCATCCAGAGCAAAATTCCTGGCTACGTAGAACGCGGATTATGTCACTTCTGACTCCATGGAAAATGTCTAGAGTAGATCCTGTTCCTCGCAGAGCACGGCAATGACCCTGTGTGAAGCATCCAGAGTGGAGCCTGGTCCTCGCCGAACACGGTAGTGAACCCGTAGGAAGCATCCAGAGCAAAATTATTGGCTACGTAGAACGCGGATTATGTCACTCCCGACCCCATGGAAAATGTCCAGAGCGGATCCTGGTCCTCGCAGAGCACGGCAATGACCCCGTGTGAAGCATCCAGAGTGAAGCCTGGTCCTCGCCGAACTTGGCAGTGAACCCGTAGGAAGCATCCAGAGCAAAATTCCTGGCTACGTGAAACGCGGATTATGTCACTCCTGACCCCGTGGAAAACGTCCAGAGCGGATCCTGGTCCTTGCAGAGCACGACAATGACCCCGTGTGAAGCATCCAGAGCGTAGCTTGGTCCTCACCGAATACGGCAGTGAACCCGTAGGAAGCATCCAGAGCAAAATTCCTGGCTACGTGGAACGCGGATTATGTCACTTCTGACCCAGTGGAAAACGTCAAGAGCGGATCCTGGTCCTCCCAGAGCACGGCAATGACCCTGTATGAAGCATCCAGAGCGGACCCTAGTCCTCGCCGAACACGACAGTGAACCCGTGGGAAGCATTTAGAGAAAAATTCCCAGTTACGTGGAACGCGGATTATGTCACTCCTGACCCCATGGAAAACGTCCAGAGCGGATCCTGGTCCTCGCAGAGCACGGCAGTGAACCCGTATGAAGCATCCAGAGCGGAGCCTAGTCTTCGCCGAACATGGCAGTGAACCCGTAGGAAGCATCTAGAGCAAAATTCCTGGCTACATGGAACACAGATTATGTCACTCCTTGTAAGTCTACGGTAGTGCCCCGGCCGTCATTCTGACGCCAAATGCGGAACAAAAACTTTTATAACTGGCGCTATCGCATACTATAACCCGAATCTTGCCATTAACGCTAAACTAACAAACTGTAAAGAGGTAGAAAGGCTATACCGATCGATCCGAGTCCTTCGGTCTTTAGCCATTATCCCACGCTCCTCGCGGCAACTCCGATCTCCTGTCTCCTCATCGAGGTGGCACCATGTCAATGAATCTTTAAACGGGCTCCCGCCTCTATGCCTAGGCAACTCGGACATCAAGTCTGCTAAAAGAGATGACCAAGATGAAGTAGAGAATGAGTAGAATACTTTGTCTTAAACACCCTAGGGTTCTCATCACATGAGAGGGTTAGGGTGGAGATTGAAGAAGATGCTTAGAGATGGAAATTGTGAACTCAAGAAAACTTTCAAGAGAGCAAGAACTCAAGCATAATAACTTGTGGTTTCTTCTCAATCTTTTTTTAATAGATATATGAGGTTGTATTTATCAAAAACCAAAAGAAAATATCTTATGAAAAATATCTCCTCAAATATCCATAGCCAAAACAAAACTCATTAATACTTTAATGACTCACTAGATGACTCATTATAGGAGTCATTAGTGAACATTCTAGAATTAATAAGTCACAACTATGAGTCACATTTTCCATTAATCAATAATCATTTAAACCAAAATGATTAATCAAAAAAGAAATGCATCTTCTAAAATATTCTCGTAACGGATTACGAGAATACCCCTCACCTGTATATACATACCAGTATCCGTATTCCGACCGAATATGAATACGAGAGAATAAAATATTCCGACTCAATATAATACATGGATCCGGCTTAAACCAAACTCCATTAGTATTATCTGTCCGAAATATGACACGTGCATAAGTGCACGTGCATTTTCGAACCCTACCATAAAACCATACGGCTTCTACAACATTTCGCCCGAACTTGGGAAACTGTCTGTGGGAAACTCTAAAGACTCGTCAGTACCCTGACAGTGGGTTTAACTACAAGCACGTCAGCGGCACTAGCTGTGTGTAACGGCTGCCTACGTACTGACCGAAAGGGAAGCCTGATGAGCGAACTCATCCTGGAACCCTACCGAGCCTATCAGTGACAATATCCGTACAGTCTGGTCCGTTCGTCTATGAGCATCGCATATCGGGCCTAGGGGGCTGGTAATGTCAGACCCCCAATAGCGGTATAATTCGTGTCGGAGAGTAGCCCTGAACACCATGAGAAACTACTGGAATAATTACTAGTAATTCTCACCTACCTTGGCCAAGGACTTGGTGTAATGGCTCTCCTAGACACAGCACGATCTCACCCCCAATACCAGGAGAGACGAATCCCCTGCCGATCCGCTCACTTGCCTCCATGTGGCTCGGGACTGTACTCAACTAAAACCTGTTTGCATGAATCCTTTGAGCCGTGGTAGGGTAGTAATCAAAGCACAGTGGGAACTCACACGAGACAAATGACGACCCAGGTCGATAAACTAACCTGTACGCATGTCACTAGGGAACTGCTATCTGACGCTAGGTATAAATACCAACTAGCAGGTTCCCGGCGAGTCCTGTCCGGTGCACTCATAACTCAATGAGCACCTGTATACATCTTAGATGATCCAGCTGACACCAATGGCTTGTGAGACCGGCCACCTCCCCTCGTCGGGGTCTTGACTGTACACACTAGTCTACTACGGAGTATCGATGCCCTGTCTCGAAACTCGCATGAGTAGGGACCACTTTTAAGGATGTACTTATAGACTACCCAAGTCTCACGTATATGATCGCCATAATACTGTTGATAATCAAGCAGGATCCTAAGGGCTCTACCAACGTGTAATAATGATCATGTCACCTAAAGCTATACACGACTGATAAAGGCAAACAAGATAGCATACAATCATCTTGAGTAAGACTGTCCTTCCGGTATAGGTCCTCCCTCAATCATTGCAATCATGTACCTGCAATCCAATAATTGACTTTGAGAGCACTATATCCAACACTCCTGACCCCGTGGAAAACGTCCAGAGCGGATCTTGGTCCTCACAGAGCACGGCAGTGAACCCGTGTGAAGTATCCAGAGCAGAGCCTGGTCCTCGCCGAACACGGCAGTGAACCCGTGGAAAGCATCCAGACCAAAAAATTAGACTGTGAGGTCCTTAAAACTCATGGATTATGATATCCTTAACCTCGACCGTGATGTCTTTAAACTAACACTGGACTGTGGAGTCCTTAAATCCACGGACTATGATGTCCTTAACCTCGACCGTGTTGTCTTTAAACTAACACCGGACCGTGGAGTCCTTAAATCCACGGACTATGATGTCCTTAACCTCGACCGTGATGTCTTTAAACTAACACTGGACAGTGGAGTCCTTAAATCCATTGACTATGATGTCCTTAACCTCGACCGTGATGTCTTAAAACTAAATTTGTACTGTGAGGTCCTTATACTCATGGACTATGATGTCCTTAACCTCGACCGTGATGTCTTAAAACTAACATTGGACTGTGGGGTCCTTAAACCTACGGACTATGATGTCCTTAACCTCGACCGTGATGTCTTAAAACTAACATCAGACTGTGGGGTCCTTAAACCCATGGACTATGATGTCCTTAACCTCGACCGTGAGGTCTTAAAACTAACAACGGATTGTGGAGTCCTTAAATCCACGGACTATGATGTCCTTAATCTCGACCGTGATGTCTTAAAACTAAACAACGGACTGTAGAGTCCTTAAATCCATGGACTATGATGTCCTTAAGCTTGACCGCGATGTCTTTAAACTACGGTATCCTGGAAAACATCCAGAGCGGAGCCTGGTCCTCCCAGAACACGACAGTGAACCCGTGGGAAGCATCCAGAGCAACTCCTGACTCCGTGAAATGCGGATAAGGACAACTTCACCCATCACTTGCGGGTCCTCACGACGCGTAAGGGAGTAAATTCTCTTGTGAGATCCTTATGACTTTCAAGAGAAAACACACTTAGAAATCCTCACGATTCTTAAGGAGAAATTACACCTACGGGATCCTCTTGACTGGTAGGGAGAAAATTCTTTATGAGACCCTCACGGCTCATAGAGTTGAAAAGTCTTAGTTGACAGATCCTAACCCTATTTTCTAAGCCATCACTACCTTACAAAGAACATAAGATTGACAGCTATATACTATCTACAGACCACATTTGCTAAAATCACATGGCAAACAATACAGCAAGAAAGAAGAAAGCAGAGAGATGACACAAGACATTACAAAGAATGTGTATCTTTTATTCATGAATTTGATTGGGTACAAAATACATCATATGAAAGAATAAAAGAACAAATGCATTTTATTCAAAATTACAAATGGTACAAAATTTTTATTGAGAGGAAAGCGCTTTCAATAATCCAATCAGCCGCTCGCGCACTTCTCTCAGCCCCTCTTCTTGATCATCTGCCGTGGCCAACTCCGCTTCAACCTGGGCTCGTAGCTGCATGTAAGACGAAAGCTGTTGCTCGACGGACCGCTGAGCTACATCACGATCTTGTGCATCCCTCTCGACGACGACAAACATCTTCCTCAATGTTAACCCATCGGAAACACATCGCAAGGCCTTCGAAGATAACTTTCAACTGGGTAGCATTCGCATCAACCTCAGCATGCAGTCGAGCAGACTCGCTTGAAGTTTCTTTACATTCCCTCTGCTTTAAAGCTACTTCTTGTTTAAGATGGCGGAAGTAAAAAGTGCTCTGCTCGATCCACGCAGCCCATTGAGTTCTCATAGCCAGAATCTCAAGTGCAGAACGCCTAAGCTCATGCTCATGCAAGCAAGCCTCGATTTCCCTGCAGCGATTAACCCAAGACTCAACTACGCCCTCACCATGAAAGTTCATAAGCGTCGCTAGCATAGGGTTAACCTCTACGGCAAAATCCGCAGTAGATTTGGAAGTCTCCGCGTCAAGCTCCTCAATATATTCGCTCAGCATACGCAGACTCGTCACAGCACCCTTTGAGGATGGACGTCCGGAGAAGGGGCCTGCCGGCATCATAATGCGAGATTCGAAAGAGGCCAGAGTTGAAACGACCGCTGCAAAACAAATTAAAATTAGATGACGGATCAAGAAATATAAGAGATTCATGAAAAATGGGATTTACTATACCAACTGCAGCAGGTGGCAAGATCGGGAGGACCAGTGGCACAACCAATCTTTCATCTCCTCCTTCAATCTGTAGTACTGCGATCAAGGCAAAGAAGAATCAGAAATGATTTCATTGTCGGTAAAAGAAAGAGCATTAATTGAACGCGGTATTCACCAGCGCCACTGGATGAAGCAATCTCCAACGGGAAGGAGAAGTGGGGATGCAGCACCTGGTATAGGTGGTCAAAAAGGACTCCTGCAAAAACGCGATAACGCAACATCAGTACATGAATTATACAGCCGAGAGATAAGATTGATGGGTCACAAATCCACACCTTCCAACAACTGAGATGGTATGAGAGAGGGTAGAGGAGGTGTCACCTTCAAGGCGGTGGCTAATGGCGCTGCCTCGGGTAGTGCGACATCAGCACTAGCCGCACCTACATTAGAAACAAGATAAAACCTGTCAGGAAAGATTGCAGAATAAAAAAAAGAAGGGCGGTGACCTAAAATTTACCTGATGAGTTGCCAGCCGGAGCCGTGATAAGGGCGCCACTTGATACAACGGCGGCGTCTTCCTCATCCATCAGGATGGTCTCACCTCCCGTCACCTCATCCCCTGACTCCACTAGAGCCGTTGTCACGCTCGCGACGCCAGGAGACGACAAAGAACCGTAGGTAGGAAGAGCGATGATCGGAGCGGTGCCCGACTCTTGAGAAAGAGCGGCCATCTCGTGCCCAGCAATTGTACCCGTTTCTCTCGGCACCACCTCGGACTCAGTGATTGCAGCCGCCTCATCTACTACTGCCTTAGGCTCGGCCGTGGTAGCCGTCTCACCCACCGCCACCTCGGGCTCGGCAGTGGTGGCTATCTCGGGCATAGCAATCATGACTGTCTCATCAGCCACTACCTCGGGCCCAACAATTATGGCCACATCGCCTACCATCGTCCCGGGTTCAGTAGCTACCTCCTCCACCGCCCCCTCAGGCTCAGCGGTCGCTGCCACTTCTTCGGGAATATTCGGCTCTGCAAAGAAAAGATATATGAGAATTGATAGCCTAAAACTTTGACAACAGAGTCTAAGGGCACATTACCAGGAGTTGATTTATCGTTGGCTTCCCGAGCCGCGCGTGCCGTCCGTCTGTGAGCAGTAGACACGGCAATCGGAGACTCCTCTTAAGGAGCAGCAGCAGGGGTAACGGCGCCTGAACCTGCTCCCGCAGCTAAAGCAGCACTACGCTCCCTTGCCGCGCGCCTCTAGCGCTTCTTTTCCTCCCGGGCCGTCAAAGCAGACTTCCTAGAAGCCTCTTTCAATAGGACGTCATCGTCCACATCCAGGGTTCCCTCAGGAGCCGTCAAGGCCTCCATCATCAGTTGTTTAAGTAAGGCCTCTTTTGGCAGTACCGAAGAAGCCAGGACTTCGATAGCTGGCCCGGGAAGAATTTCCGCATTAGCTTGCGGGATCGGCATTGTGATCCCTGCGATAAGACAAAGAAAGGGTCAGATCACTCACAAGAAACAAAGGCAGAAACATAGCGAACCGAAATGTACCGAGGCCCAAGGATTCCCGAAGTCGTTCCTCTTCCTCAAAAGTCTTAAGAGAGGCGGCAAGTGCTTCTTCGGTAGAAATGCCTATTAAAGAAGGAAAAGCGTTATTCAAAAAACAATGATAGAAATATGATGCAATGGCGGAAAATACAACTAATGATTACCTGATAGCACGAGGTTAGCCAACCCCTCTTCGCGTCGTGCCAATTGCTCGGAAGCTGCGATGGCAGCCGCCAGATCAGTATCATCTGGCGGCATGAATAAGCCCTCATTTGTCCCATACTCGATTAAGCCCTCAATAAAAGGAGCATGAGGCTCCTGACCAAATACGACATCGGCAGAGAAGAGCGACTTCTTTTTCTTCTTCTGTAAGCAAGCTCCGGTCGCAGCCAGCACCAGCTTGCGCTTAGTGGCCACCTTGGGACGGCGAGTCCCAATATCCGAGCCCACGCCAGATTCGGGTGAAGCTACGTTTATCGTCTCCACGGGAGCACGGGGCACCGATGGCACGTCCACCATCTCCACGGGATCACGGGGCAATCCATTCATGGGGCTTACCATACGTGGGGGCTCAACTGCAGCGGCCTCTCTTAGCGGAGGGGGCACAGCGATCCGTCGCCTTAAAAGGACATTGCGATCGCTGGCAGGGGGCACACTCTTGCGATCGAGCAACAGCCGCCTCTCTTCCCTGATGACAGCACCCATCGCGTGTTGATACCAGGCCCCGTATACATTAAGGGCCCTCGGGATGCAACTTGGTTCGCTAATGAAGAAGTAGGAGCCCGTATTAAAGCGCATAAAGTGATGTAGCGCATCCCGTATTCCCTTTCTGGTGGCAACAGGTTCTTCCAAAAATGCCTCCAGTGGAACCTCCTGGTTATAACTCAGCTGCTGGGCAAAATGATGGGGGTTGTATCTTATAAAAAGCGCCGCATCATTTTGCCTGAATACGAGGAAGCCCGGCCTGATGGAGTATAGATGGAGAATCTCCCCGGCTTTCAACACGGAGGCCCCATCCATAAAATTGTCGCGCAATGCCGGCACCGTCTTGGAAGTTTCCTGGTCGATCGTCAGGACTTTTTCCGTAAAAGACATACCAGCTCCGACTGTGCGCAGACGAAGAAGCAACCCCTTAGCCTCCCGCTGAGACGGATTCACGATGGAAGCGTCAACCAGCCGTATAATTCTGGAGAATTTGCACTTCTCGAAAAACGAGGGTCTTTTATGGATACCAAATACCCCGAGCACGTGCATTTCTATCCATGAAGTAAAGTAGTGCATCGGGAAGTTGGCAGCTTGCACCCCCGGTTCAGTTGTATCCGCCGCCACGCTAAGACCATGGTACAGGTGGGCCAGCCCAGCAATCCTGATGGCCACTTGTATTCCGGCCACCATTCGATGTGCTGGGTAGAAGATGGACGGCCTCATATTGTTAGTTATATGTATGCCCTAGAGGGCATTACTATACATGTGTTGTATATTATAGTGGATGCTTGGACATATATAGGGAAGACTTTCTTGCTCGACATGATAGTATGCTATCTGGTTACTCTTTACCTTAACGCGTACACTGATTGTCTCTCTGTTACATGTTGGTAAAGCCCTTAGGATGTGTACTTGACTACCTGGACTGTGATGTGGATTATACTAGTGGGGACATGGTAGTCTATAAGTACATCCTTCAAGGTCCCTAGTCGTGGGTATATCGAGACGGGGCATCGATATACCAGAGTAGACTAGCGTATACCTTCTCGACCCATACAGATGGGCAATGGATGATCCCATATCCATTGATGTTTGACATCAGAGATGATATACGGGTGTTCAATGCAGACTGGGTATACTGGACGGACTCACCGAGAACTCCCAGATGGTATTATACCTTACGTCAGATGGCAGTTCTCTGGTGACACTGGTACAGGTTAGTCTGTAGACCCGAGATCGTCATAGAGTCTTGTGTGATTCCCACTGTGCTTTGATTTCCACCTTAACACATCCAAGAGGGTGTGCAAAATGGTGGTTTTTGGGTACAGTCCCGAGTCACATGGAGGCAATGAGCAATAGGAGGGGTTTCGTCTCTCCCGGTATTGGGGGTTGATGTTGCGCTGTGCTCGATTGGCCATAACAGGGAAGTCCCTGGCCAGGGCTGGTTTAGAGATTTACTGGTAATTGTTACCAGTAGTTTCTCGACCCGTTGTGAGCCTCATATCGGCATGACTTATCGGTTATTGGGGTCTGACGTTTACCACCCCTAGACTTGATATGCTACATATCAGACAAGGAGACCGGACTATACGATAGTGTCACTGTCAGGCTTTTTGCAGGAGTTGGTGTGGGCTTCCTTGCTGATCTTCTGATCGCTCAATACCCGGGTAGCCGTTATGTCCAGCTAGTAACACTGACGGCTTGTGGGTGTTTGATATGATCATCACCTACTGCCGGCGTATTGATGAGTCTTTAGAGTCCTACATAGAGGTTGTATTGGCTCAGGCAAAACGAGATAAGAGCGCATATGTGATATGTGCGGGACCGAGAATGATACGAGTATGTGATACCGTATTCTATTCTCGCGATGATTGTATCGATTGGTTATATGCGATATAACCTAGTTATCGAATCAAGAATTGATTCGATAAGTCAATACATTGGATATTAGTCGGATATATGCGATATGACCGGATCGTTAAATCAAGTATTGATTTAATGATTTAATATATAATTATATATTTGATATATTACTTTACATTAACTAGTATTGGTTCACTTAAGATTGATTTTCTCACTTGATGTGTACAAGTTGTATATGTGATATATTTTTGTGCACAAGTTTGTATCATGTTTGATGATACATGCAAACTTGGGTGTGTATGCTTTAAACCATAGTTTAGGTTAATGGTTAAGATTTATTTATTTATTTAATTTTGGAAAAACTAAATGCTGGCTTTTTTGTTTCTTTGCTAGAAGCTTCATGAAGCAAGCCAGCATCTTTGAAAAAATTTTGCCATTTTGTTTTTATCCTTTAACCTAACCATCAACCTAAACCCTAGTTTATTCTCTACATGAGTTAACCTCACCCATGGTTGCATTATGATAAGTCTTCACTTGATTTTCTATTTTTGTGAACGATTCTTTCATTCTTTTCTTTTCTTCTTCTTCTTCTTCTTGAAGAAAAAGAGATAGCTTGCTAGAAAATTTCGAGTGAAGATTTAGAGTGAGAAATCAAAATCAAAAGAGTACCCACTTCCTATCTCACCATCCTCTACTAGACTAGCACTTTAGTTTAGGGTGTTTGCTTCACTAATTCTATGGTTAGTGAGGTAGAAGCTTGAGTCCGTATTCCCTCGACGTAGATCATCTTCGGCACCGAAGACTTCAAGCGATCCGTTTGCAATTTCCTCATGGAGCCGTCCGAGAGTCCGGGAGTTGGTTGATCGCAGCGAAGGGACGTCGTCACGGAGTTATGGAAGTGGAGGACCGGATCTACAAAGGTTGTAGTCCCTTTCCTTTAGTGTAAATGTGATTTACTTGCTCTTAATTCGCCTAATATCTAGTTAACGATCTTGCTTAGGGTTGTTAAGCACCTAAAAATTTTAATCCGGCATGGTCGATGCCTTGTAGAGCCTCCTTAGTATGCTTAGTAACCCTACAGTGGTATCAGAGCCTGGCTAGAGCATTAGGCGATGTGTTTACGGAGTTAAAACCCCGATCGAAACCCGGAACGCAAAATCAACCCCCTCTCTGGAACTTTTTTGAAATCTGCGATTTTTCTGTATTAAAAATATCTAAAAAATTCAGCAGGCTAATATAAGAATTATGGTGAAAAACGAGCCCCCGATTCCTCAACATGGCCGTGGAACCGCGGCAATTAGCCACCTTTGGCGGCAGTTCCGCGGCACGGTAAGGGTATTAGGGACGGATGTTTGCACAGTAATTCTTGTCTCTGTTGTTACTATTTTATGGGTATTTTTAATCTGACTCAAGTGTTGAGTATTCTGGGGTTTATTTTGTAATCGTCGATTCGATCGGGAATTTTAAATTCGTTATTGTTTTTCTGGATATTTTAGAACATGTTAAAAAGTTTGACCGGATATAAATACATACTTTTTCCCCTGTCGGGAAATTTCCAAGTGTTGGATCTTTCCGTAGTTTAAGAACGTTCGAAGTAGTGCAAGTAACGCGATGGACCCTCTAGAAGACAACAAACCTTAACTCGATTATGTGACCGTCTTGAACTGCCCTTTGAACCTTAGGGTTTGGGGCAGTACGGCGTGCCACATGTGAGGCGTTGGCTTGACCCTTCTGCGGCTGGACCATTGGTACTGTGGCATGAAATGGATGTTTTTAGACTTATTTCATGTATTGAGCTGTTTCGGGAAAACTTGGGTGTTTGATTGTTCGATCGAAAAGATTAACATTTTCTATTTATCTGGAATGTGATACAATTTTTGGAATTCACAAGTAGTTTTGAGATAACTAATATGAATGTTATAAACATAGCACTTTGGTCTCACTTGATCGGTTGGCACGGAATTTTGATGCGATCAAAAGTCCGTCGCAATCACGTAGCGTACGCGGATACTCACCGGATAAACTTAATAGACAACTACACCTCTTAGCCCCGACCAAGTGACTGTAGGAGAACCCCGTCGCCGAAAGCATCCGTTCGAGTGCTCGCGGTAACGGTGTTCCGCCTTGGTGCACTTCGTCGACGGTATCGGGGGTGCTGCCGCCTACTAAAGTTTGCCATGAGCATTCGATCTCATATCGGGAATCTTGTTGAATTGCCCGACTAGATATTGAAAAGTGTTTTCGATAATGAGACTAAAATGCGGGGTTTATAATCGTTAGGCATGCGATGTCTAAGGAATTCATTTGGTTGGGCATGCGATGTCTATGCAGGTTGCGGATTCCAACTGTTGTAGTTTTACACTTTCTTTTCAGTGACCGTAACTGTAATATGTGTTATCGCCGGTTTCGTTACTGTATGTCAAAGACAATTGGGATGCGCATATTTACTTACGTTGATAACATGTGATGTTATGTGTTGCTGGATATGTTATATTGGATCGTCGCGTTTTGAATAGCCGGGGGTTTTATATGAGAGTTTTTATTTTCATTCATGTAAAATTTAATTGTATGTAATATTCTTTTATTGGAGCACTTTCGGGTTGAGGTTGATGTCACCACTTGTATATTATTTACTTTTCCGCACTAGGATAGACCCAAGGAGGGGAGCACAAGTAACCGGGTTCTAGAGTCCAGTGGGAGACCAACTCGAGGAGTTGAGTCCGGGTCTTCTAACTCTTGAATTGGTAGGGTTGCTTGCCGCTCTCGTAGGGGTCTAGGGGTGTGGGTTTGGCTATTCATCGCGACCGTGGAATCCGTGTTTTATACTGGCTCGTATTGAAAACACGGACGTCCTAGTATATCCAATATTTCATTTGATTCTTCTGCAGCGATATCTGTGATGTGATCATTTGATATGTTGTGATGGATACTATATATAGTATATACGATATATTATATAGACGTTACTTATGTTTTACACCCGCGCTAGCCCTGTCCCGCTCTGCCGTTAGTTACCTAACGTAACGGTGCACGAGGGGACATCGAGGCGAATGCGGATGGCATAAGTGTACATCATATTTATCTGTGATGTTTAGGTGACTTAAATGATGGGACTTCATTAATATGATTAATGAAAGAAAAGAAACCTAAAAGATGTTGTGGAATCGAATTTTCAAAAAATAGGTAGCTACAGTTCTTGCTTTGCATCGCGGTGTTCCTTGTAGAACATCCTGCACCTTATTCGATGAGGAAAGGGCCGAGATCCCTTCACCGGGAGTGACCCCTTTAGCAATAACTGGCAGATGCTGCACACTCGGTTTGTCTTTTGATTGCTTCTATAGTTTCTGCTTTGCACAGCGGTATATATGATATATCCTGCACCTTATTCGATGAGGAAAGGGCCGACGATCCCTTCACCGGGAGTGACCCCTTAAGCAAAACTAGAAAAGCCTAAAAAACACTCCATTTTAAAATCATTTGAATCTACAACGTTATCAAGTTCATTACGCAATAGGTTTTCAGAAAAACCTGTCGTTGCCCTCCGTCATTTCAGATAAGTTGTATATAGTATTCGTGCTACATTTGTTGGCTTTCGTCAAGGTGTAGTGTGCGGTAGCTATATGCTGCTTATCTGCTGCATATGATGTGATTGGATTAGGGTAGTCGTGCGGCTTTGTTGGCTTTCGTCAAGGGTCATGCGGGTGGGTTTAATTCAATCAAGAAATGACGGGTTGAACTTGGCTAGCGGGCTATGGTTTGTTGGCTTTCGTCAAGGTCATAGCACGTTAGGGGCAAAATATTATCGGGAATTTCAAGTGTTGAAATTTGCAATGAGATTGCATACCTTCTATGAGATAGTTGGATCCCGATACCCGCTGCGAGTAAGAGTTACTCGTGGGAGAGTTTTACACATTACAATTAGCCGATCAAGTAGGTGTCTAGAAAGGTGTTAACGAGGTTACGCCTCTGGGAAAACGAGGTTTACTTTAATTAGGTCCGTGCGAAAGCACGGGGCACCTCCCTCAAAGTACCGACACTGGCCTGGCTGAAAGATTGGCGAACTTGTAGCGTGTAATTAATCCTGGCTTGTTTTTCCTTTTAGGGTTTGAAGGAAGATTTGATAAAAACAGTGGGAGCCATCCTGATTAGATAAAATAATAACCAATCTGATCTTGCAAGAGCGCACGCAGAGTGTTTTCTTCTCTCTCTCTCCAGGTAGCGACCATATCACGTCTTAATCAAGATAATAAAATGGATATATTGACCGAACCCGCTTGTTATACTGAGCTGGGGAACATTGGTCCCGCTCCAACTTATAACTGTTATAAGACAGAGCAGGAAATTGGGGATTACTAGAATTCTCGTGCCGCCCAAACGAAGAAAGTGCATGCTGATGTATCATCTTCGGGTGTGTTCATTACAGAGAACTGTTTCTCAGTATCCTTTACGTCCTGGGTATATGATACCGGATCAGGATCCCGCATATGTAATCTGTTACATAGGCTACAGATAGGTAAAGAACTGAGAACGGATGATAAGTTTCATGAGACAGAAAATGGTGCAACTGTTGCAGCCAAGTCTGTTGGTCACTGTCACCTTGTATTACCAATACATTGATTCTGAACAAATGCTATTAGATATCGAACCTGATATACAAAATCATATCAATCTCTTTATTTATTAAATAAGGATATAATTTTGTATTGTTGGATAATGTTTTGAACATTTCCTGTATCAAAAGTTGATCGGTTCAGGTACGTTATCTAAAAGTATTGAAGTTCTAAATCAAACTACAGTTCTTAGCATACAGAACACGCACAAGAGGAAGAGTTCAGAAATGAACGGATCCTTCTTGAGGTATTGTAGACTAGGTCATATCAATGCGACCCGACTAGCTAAGTTGCACATAGATGCATATTTAAATCTGTTTGAATTTACATATTGTGAAAACTTGTCGGTTATGTCACAAAGAGAAGATGACCACAGCTCTGTTTATTGGAAGCAGAGAAAGAGTTAGTGTACTCTTGGGATGATACATGTTGATGTATGAAGGTCCCCTGTCTATATATGCCAAGACCGGTTCTTTGTATTTCATTACATTCTCTGCTAATCTCTCAAGATTCAGACATATGTTCCTGTTGAAACATAAGTCCGAACCTTTTGAGATAATCACAGAATATAAGTTAGAAGTAGAGAAGCAAAACGGGTATAAGTATTATGTCCTTTGATGTGGTCAAGGAGGAGAATACTTGAGCACGGAATTCCTGGATTATTCTAAAGGAGAATGAGATTCTCTCCCAGCATTACTCCTCCGTATACACCACAGCACGTCGGTGTATCGGGGCGGAGCAATCACACCCTATATGATAAGGTGTGCTCTATGATGAGTACTACTGAGTTACCTTTTTCTTTTTTGGGAGTTATGCACTTATGAAGTTGCATACCTATTGAATAGGGTTCTGATCAAATCATATACCTACCACTTCATATGAGATATGCAAAGGGAAGAGCCCATATCTTAAGTTTGTTAAGATTTAGGGTTGTCCGACCTATGTCTAAAAACCAAAATCCGGACAAGCTCGAGGCAAAGTCAGATCTGTAGAAGTTTGTTGGATATCCTAAGCATTCACAAGGGAATATCTTCTACCTAACCGTGGAACAAAAATGTTTTGTTTCTCAGCATGCCACCTTTGTGAAAGGGAATTTCTTATGAAGAAATTAGTAGACATGAGGTAGAACTGGAAATAGTTCCAGCTATACAAACTGCAGCTGATAATTTGGTAGAACCAAAGGATTCAATAGCAACTCACGAACCTCAGCCTCTCCGCCGATCTAGTAGGTTTCCTCACCCACCTGAGAGATACTCCGGTTTCTCTATGACAGTGGGAGCGAGGATTGCATCATGGGATGATGATCTAACCAGTTTCGAGCAGGCCATCAGGAGTGGGACTCTGTAAGCATGGCTGGATGCTTATCGATCTGAGATGGAATCCTTATACACCAACAAAGTATGGACTTTGGTTGCTTGATCTGAAGGGTTAAATCCCCATCAGGAGCAAGTATATCTTAAGAAGATTACTTGGTGTACATGAAAAAGTTGAGACTTTCAAACCTGGACTTGTTAAAAGTTTGCATCATTGACCAGGTATGGATTATGATGAAACATTTTCTAAGTAGCTATGCTTAAGTCTATCCAGATCCTATTTGCCACGGCTACATACCATGACTACGATATCTGGCGGTTGGGTGCCATGACTGCTTTTCTAAATGATGTTTTAGAAGAATGCGTCTATAAGTACACAGCCAGAGAGCCTCGTAGACAGTGGGAGGAACGGAAACATGTGCAAGATCTTTTATGTGATAAAGCAGGCATCACGGAGTTGGAACGTCTGTTTTGATGTGTTAGTCAAAGAGTTTGACATCATCAAAATGGTAGATGAACCTTGTATAAACGAAAAGGTAGTAGGGAGTATAGTAATGATCCTCGTAGAGTATGTGGATGACATGCTCTTGATGGGGAAGGAGTTTCCTATGCTACGCTCGGTCAATCTCCGCTTATCACAATGATTCTCCACATAGGATCAAAGTGATACCTACTAAATCCTGGGTTTTGGATCTATGAGATAGATCTAATTGGATGTTAGGAAACTCAATAGCTGTAGTGAGATGGTATCAATCGATCCTGGGGAGAATCACTGGAAAGGTTCCAGAGTGATAAGGACGACTGAATGTCAGTCATATGCATTGTCTTTACCCTCAGTGGAGGGACAGTATGTTGGAAGAGTTCCAAGCTAGATACCGTGGCATACTAGACGATAAAGGCTAGATACATCGCTACCAAAGATGCTACCAAAGAGAAAGTCTTGGTGTATATTTGTTCATGAGATGAACTTCGTTCCTACCATTGTGTGACAATGGAGTTGTGGCTTATGCTAAGGAACGCCCGTCCAATCAGTGATCCAGACATATTCTAAGGCAGTATCACCTGATCATGGAGATGGTTGATCTCCAGGGGATCGAGGTCAGGAGAGTAGACTCAGAGGACAACACGGCGGATCCACACACAAAGGCCTTTTTTCCCTGAGAGAGACTATTATGGGATGGTTGAGTATGAGATACAACAACCGTTGTTATCAGATGGCCCTAGTTCTTGTGAGAGATTGTTAGTAATATGTATGCCCTAGAGGCCATTACTATACATGTGTTGTATATTGTAGTGGATGCTTGGACATATATAGGGAAGACTTTTTTGCTTGACATGATAGTATGCTATCTGGTTACTCTTTACCTTAACGCGTACACTGATTGTCTCTCTGTTACATCTTGGTAAAGCCCTTAGGATGTGTACTTGACTACCTGGACTGTGATGCGGATCATACTAGTGGGGACATGGTAGTCCATAAGTACATCCTTCAAGGTCCCTAGTCGTGGGTATATCGAGACGGGGCATCGATATACCAGAGTAGACTAGCGTATACCTTCTCGACCCATACAGATGGGCAATGGATGATCCTATATCCATTGATGTTTGACATCAGAGATGATATATGGGTGCTCAGTGGAGACTGGGTACACTGGACGGACTCGCCGAGAACTCCCAGATGGTATTATACCTTACGTCAGATGGCAGTTCTCTGGTGACACTGGTACAGGTTAGTCTGTAGACCCGAGATCATCAGAGAGTCTTGTGTGATTCCCACTGTGCTTTGATTTCCACCTTACCACGTCCAAGAGGGCGTGCAAAACAGTAGTTTTTGGGTACAGTCCCGAGTCACATGGAGGCAATGAGCGATAGGAGGGGTTTCGTCTCTCCCGGTATTGAGGGTTGATGTTGCGCTGTGCTCGATTGGCCATAACAGGGAACTCCCTGGCCAGGGCTGGTTTAGAGATTTACTGGTAAGTGTTACCAGTAGTTTCTCGACCCGTTATGAGCCACATATCGACATGAATTATCGGTTATTGGGGTCTGACGTTTACCACCCCTAGACTTGATATGCGACATATCAGACGAGGAGACTGGACTGTACGGTAGTGTCACTGTCAGGCTTTTTGCAGGAGTTGGAGCGGGCTTGCTTGTTGATCTTCTGATCGCTCAATACCCTGGTAGCCGTTACGTCCAGCTAGTACCGCTGACAGCTTGTGGGTGTTTGATATGATCGTCACCTGCTGCTGGCGTATTGACGAGTCTTTAGAGTCCTACATAGAGGTTGTATTGGCTCAGGCAAAATGAGATAGGAGCGCATATGTGATATGTGCGGGACCGAGAATGATACGAGTATGTGATACCGTATTCTATTCTCGCGATGATTGTATCGATTGGTTATATGCGATATAACCTAGTTATCGAATCAAGGATTGATTCGATAAGTCGATACATTGGATATTAGTCGGTTACATGCGATATGACCGGATCGTTAAATCAAGTGTTGATTTAATGATTTAATGTATAATTATATATTTGATATATTAGTTTACATTAACTAGTATTGGTTCACTTAAGATTGATATTCTCACTTGATGTACACAAGTTGTATATGTGATATATTTTTGTGCACAAGTTTGTATCATGTTTGATGATACATGCAAAATTGGGTGTGTATGTTTTAAACCATAGTTTAGGTTAATGGTTAAGATGTATTTATTTATTTATTTATTTAATTTTGGAAAAACTAAATGGTGGCTTTTTTTTTCTTTGCTAGAAGCTTCATGAAGCATGCTAGCATCTTTGAAAAAGTCTTGCCATTTTGTTTTTATCCTTTAACCTAACCATAAACCTAAACCCTAGTTTATTCTCTACATGAGTTAACCTCACCCATGGTTGCATTATGATAAGTCTTCACTTGATTTTCTATTTTTGTGAATAATTCTTTCATTCTTTTCTTTTCTTCTTCTTCTTCTTCTTGAAGAAAAAGAGATAGCTTGCTAGAAATTTTCAAGTGAAGATTTAGAGTGAGAAATCAAAATCTAAAGAGTACCCACTTCCTATCTCACCATTCTCTACTAGACTAGAACTTTAGTTTAGGGTGTTTGCTTCACTAATTCTATGGTTAGTGAGGTAAAAGCTTGAGTCCGTATTCCCTCGACGTAGATCATCTTCGGCACCGAAGACTTCAAGCAAACCCGTTGCAATTTTCTCATGGAGCCGTCCGGGAGTCCGGGAGTTGGTTGATCGCAGCGAAGGGACGTCGTCACGGAGCTATGGAAGTGGACAACCGGATCTACAAAGGTTGTAGTCCCTTTCCTTTAGTGTAAATGTGATTTACTTGCTTTTGATTCGCCTAATATCTAGTTAACGATCTTGCTTAGGGTTGTTAAGCACCTAAAAATTTTAATCCGGCATGGTCGATGCCTTATAAAGCCTCCTTAGTGTGCCTAGTAACCCTACACATATAGCGAGGGTGCATGGGGAGCGCGAACCAGCACAACCACAGCCCCTGAAACCGAAGAAAGAAAGCCTCTTCATCAATGCCCGGAGCGGCGATCTCTGACAGAGGAATGATCGCGGCATCGGGAAGATAAAAGCCCTTCTGATCATTTTCTAGCACTGGTCGACGGTCCAAGCCAAAGCCGAAAGGGTCGTCGAGCCTGGCAAATTTTTCGCCTCGTTGCGATAGAATCTCCGGGCGAAGAAACCGAGAAATGAAGTCGGCAAAGCTGACCCCCCGGCCTCCGGATTCCAAGAAGTGGCTCTCGTACATGTTCAGCACCTTTATCAGACTAGGAAATTGGTGCTGAATAGCGTTCTTCGGCGTTAGGCCCATCACCACCGGCTTGGTGGCAAAGACGTATTCATCCGGATGAAGCAGCTCCTCATAGTGCTCCCCCCTCACCGGCAGACCGGAAATCTCAGCAAATTCTTCTAAGGAGATGGAGACTTCTCTGTCCAGCAGAAGAAAGGTATGGGTTGGGATGTTCCATTGCTCCAGGAATGCCTTAATCCACCATGTCGGAGGAGCAGAATATTGGAACAACGAGGCATAAACCACAGGGTATAGACCGATCTTCAGCAGGTGCGCCTTCTTCGCTGACAAAATGTACCTGGCATACTGCAAATACCCGGCCGAATGTCGGGGGGTCAACCCGATGTTGCAGGGTTGTCCCTAAGGGCGTGACTCCCCCAGTGTTAGTTGTATGTATGCCCTAGAGGCCAGTATTGTACAGATGATGTATATTATATTGGATGCTTGGACATATATAGAGATGACTTTCTTGCTCGATATGATAGTATGCTATCTGGTTACTCTTTATCTTAACATGTACACTAGTCTCTTTATACTATCTTATAGTTACATGTTGGTAAAGCCCTTAGGATATGTACTTGACTACCTGGACTGTGATGCAGATCATACTAGTGGGGACATGGTAGTCCATAAGTACATCCTTCAAGGTCCCTAGTCGTGGGTGTATCGAGACGGGGCATCGATATACCAGAGTAGACTAGCGTATACGCTTCTCGACCCATGAGATGGGCGATGGATGATCCCATATCCATTGGTGTTTGACATCAGAGATGGTGTACGGGTGCTCAGTGGAGACTGGGTACACTGGACGGACTCGCCGAGAACTCCCAGATGGTATTATACCTCACGTCAGATGGCAGTTCTCAGGTGACACTTGTACAGGTTAGTCTGTAGACCCGAGATCGTCATAGAGTCTTGTGTGATTCCCACTGTGCTTTGATCTCCACCTTACCACGTCCATGAGGGCATGCAAAACGGTGGTCTTTGGGCACAGTCCCGAGTCACATGAAGGCAATGAGCGATAGGAGGGGTTTCGTCTCTCCCGGTATTGGGGGTTGATGTTGCGCTGTGCTCGATTGGCCATAACAGGGAAGTCCCTGGCCAGGGCTGATCAGAGATTTGCTGGTAAGTGTTACCAGTAGTTTCTCGACCCGTTATGAGCCTCGCATCGGCACGACTTATCGGGTTATTGGGGTCTGACGTTTACCACCCCTAGACTTGATATGCGACATATCAGACGAAGAGATCGGACTGTACGATAAGTGTTACCGGTTGGATTCACAGTGGTATGAGCGGGCTAGCTCGTCGATCTTCTGATCGCTCAATACCCGGATGGCCGTTACGTTTAGCAGACCGCTTGCGGCTTGTGGATGCTTGATATGATCATCATCTGCTACCGGCGTATTGACGAGTCTTTAGAGTCCTACACAGAGGTTTCCTAGTTCAAGCGAAACAAAATAGGAGCGCATATGAGATATGTGCGGGACCGAGAATAATGCGTGTATGTGATACCGTATTTCATTCTCGCGATAAATGTTTTGATTTGTTATATTCGATATGACCTAGTTATCGAATCTTTGATTCGATAAATCGATGCATTGAATACTAGTCGGTTATGTGCGACATGACTGGATCATTGAATCAAGTGTTGATTTAATGATTTAATGTATAATTATATATTTAATATATTACTTTGCATTAACTAGTAGTGGTTCACTTTAAACGGATTTTTCTCACTTGGATTGCACATTGTATATGAGATATACTTTTGTGCACTTTTTTGTATCATGTTTGATGATACTTGATCATATGGTTAAGTGAATAGAATTAAACCATGGTTATTATGATAATTAGGGTTTTGCATATTTATTTATTCATTTATTTGTTTATTCATTTATTTGGATAAGTTTAAAAGAGAATGGTGGCAATTTTTGTTTCTTATATGAAGCTTCATGAACCCTTGGCTTTAGCAACCATTCTTGTCATCTTGCTTAACCCTAACCCACTCTACTAACCATGGTTTATTCTCTACACTTAACTTTAGTTAGAGTTATGATAAGTATAGATTTTCTTTTTCTTTTAAGAATAACTTATCATAATTCTATCATCTTCTTCTTCTTGATCTTCAATAGAAAAGCTTGCTACTTTAATGGTATCTTGAGATCCAAAGTGAGAAATCCAATTCTAAAGTGAACCCATCTCCTATTTCTTCACCCTCTACCACTTGCCAAGTTGTTTTGGGTGTTTTCTTCACAAGTTTCACAACTTTGTGAAGTCAGAGCTTGAGCTTGTGCAACCTCGACGTAGATCGTCTTTGACACGAAGCCGACGACCTATTCCGCACGTTTCTCCGATGAAGCCGTCACGAGAGTCCAAGGTTCAAGATGGACAGCGAGAGGACGCCCTCGTGGAGCTAAGGAAGTGGGTATCCGGATCTACAAAGGTTGTAGCATCCTAACTTTTAGTTAATTTGTTAACTAGTTTTGTATTTCGCCTAGACATCTAGCAACGATCCGTTAACTAAGGTTTCTCGGCACCATAATTTTTAAAATTGGCATGTTCGATGCCTTGTGAGACCTTTATAGGGTGCCTAGGAAGCTTTCACTGGTATCAGAGCCTAACTAGAGCCTTAGGCGAAGTCTAGACGCGATTTGAAGCCCGAACGAACCCGAAACCCTAAACCAAACATGCTCTCTGTACATTTTCTAAAATCTGGGATTTTTCAATATTAAACATATGCAGAAAAATAAGCAGGAAATTATAAGGTTTACTGTGAAATTCGTGAGTGTAATTCCACTATGCCAGCGCGGATCCGCGGCATGAGCATGGCTCATGCGGCGGATCCGCGGTCGTACGGCCTAATTATTTAAAGAATTTTAGACAGTAATCCTTAGATTCCAGTGGTGATTTTCCTGGGTATTTTTAATAATTATTCAAGAGTTGAATTTTCTGGGGTTGCTTTGGGGATTCGGTGTTTCGATCGGGGTATCAAATTTCGTCTTTGTGTATTTCCGGATAAATTTTAGAATATGTTAAAAAGTTCGACCGGATATAAATACCCAATTTTTCCCATGTCGGGAAATTTCCAAGTGTTGGATTTTTCCGTAGATTAACGACGTTCTAAGTAGTGCAAGTAACGCGATGGACCCTCTAGAAGACAACAAACCTTAACTCGATTATATGACCGTCTTGAACTGCCCTTTGAACCTTCGGGTTTGGGGCAGTACGGCGTGCCACATGTGAGGCGTTGGCTTGACCCTTCTACGGCTGGACCGTTGGTACTGAGGCACGAACTGAATATTGCTAGACTTATTTCATGTGTTGGACTGTATCGGGAAAACTTGGGTATTCGAATGTTCGATCGGAAAGTTTAACATTTTCTGTTTATCTGGAATGTGATACAATAATTGGAATTCACAAACAGTTATGTGATAACTGAATGAATGTTATAAATCTAGCAGTTTAGTTTCACTTGATATTGAAAAGAGTTTTCGATAATGAGACTAAAATGCGGGGTTTATAACTGTTAGGCATGTGATGTCTAAGTATTTCATTTGATTAGGCATGCGATGTCTAAAGTAGTTGCGGATTCCAGTTGTTATAGTTTTACACTCTTTTTTCTGTGACCGTAAGTGTAGTATGTTCATATCGCCGGTTTTGTTGCTATACGTCAACGACAATTGGGGTATGCATACTTACTTACGTTGATGACATGTGATGTTATGTGTTGCTGGATATGTTATATTGGATCGTCGTGTTCGAATAGCCGGGGGTTTTTATGTGAGATGAGTGTTTTTCATTTTCATTCATGTAAAAACTTGTATGTAATATTCTTTTATTCGGGGCACTTCCAGGTAGCGGAAGTTGTCACCTTTTGTATATTATTTACTTTTCCGCATTAGGATAGACCCAAGGAGGGGAGCACAAGTAACCGGGTTCTGGGGTCCAGTGGGAGACCAATTCGAGGAGTCGAGTCCGGGTCTCCTAACCCTAGAATTGGCAGGGTTGTTTGCCGCTCTCGTAGGGGTCTAGGGGTGTGGGATTGGCTATTCGTTACGACCGTGGAATCCGTGTTTTATACTGGCTCGTATTAAAAACACGGACGTCCTAGTATATCCAATATTTCATATGTTTATTCTGCTGCGATATCTGTGATGTGATCATGTGATGTTCTGTAATGGATATAGTATATAGTATATATGATATATTATATAGACGTTACTTATGTTTTACACCCGCGCTAGCCCTGCCCTGCTCTGTCGTTAGTAACCTAACCTAACGGTGCACGAGGGGATATCGAGGCGAATGCGGATGGCATAAGTGTACGTCATATCTATCTGTGATGTTTAGGTATTTAAATGATGGGACTTCATTAATGTGATTAATGAAAGATAAGAAACCTAAGATGTTGTGGAATCGAATTTCAAAATAAAAACAGGTAGCTACAGTTTTTTCTTTGCACAGCGATATATATGATATATCCCGCACCTCATTCGACGAGAAAAGGACCGAGATCCCTTCACCGGGAGTGACTCCTTTAGCAATAACTGGCAGATGCTACACACTCGGTTTGCTTTTGACTGCTTTTGGGTTTTTGCTTTGCACAGCGATATATATGATATATCCCGCACCTCATTCAACGAGGAAAGGACCGAGATCCCTTCACCGGGAGTGACTCCTTTAGCAAAACTAGAAAAGCCTCAAAATCACTCCATTTCAAAACTCCATTTGATTCTACAACGATATCAAGTTCATTACGCAATAGGTTTTCAGAAAAACCTGTCGTAGCCCTCCGTCATTTCAGATAAGTACTATTTAGTATTCATGCTGCGGTTATTTGGCATGCGTCAAGGCGTAGTGTACGGTAGCTAACTAGTATTTATCTGCTTATGCATATGATGCAGATTGGATTAGGGTATTCGCACGGCGTTGTTTGGCATGCGTCAAGGGTCGTGCGGGTGGGTTTAATTCAATCAGGAAATGACGGGTTGAACTTGACTAGCGGACTATGGGTTGTTTGGCATGCGTCAAGGTCATAGCACGCTAGGGGCAAAAGATTATCGGGAATTTCAAGTGTTGAAATTTGCAATGAGATTGCATACCTTCTATGAGATAGTTGGATCCCGATACCCACTGCGAGTAAGAGTTACTCCTGGGAGAGTTTTACACATTACAATTAGCCGATCAAGTAGGTGTCTAGAAAGGTGTTAACGAGGTTACGCCTCTGGGAAAACGAGGTTTACATTAATTAGGTTCGTGCGAAAGCACGGGGGACCTCCCTCAAAGTACCGACACTGGCCTGGCTGAAAGATTGGCGAACTTGTAGTGTGTAATTAATCCCGGCTAGTCTTTCCTTTTAGGGTTTGAAGGAAGATTTGATAAAAAGCAGTGGGAGCCATCCTAATTAGATAAGATAATAACCAATCTGATCTTGCACGAGCTTACTCTAAAGTGTTTTCTTCTCTCTCTCTCCAGGTAGCGACCATTTCATGCCTTGAACAAGATAATAATATGGATGTATTGACCGAACCCGCATGTTATACTGTGCTGGGGAACGTTGGTTCCGTTCCTTCTTATAAGAGTTATAGGAATGAACAGGAAATAGGGGAATACCAGGATTCCCATGCCACCCGAATGAAGAAAGTACATGTTGATGCATTTTCTTCGGGTGTGTTCGTTACAGAGAACTGTTTCTCCATTTGCTCCACGTCCTGGGTATTAGATACCGGGTCAGGATCCCATATATGTAATCAGTTACATGGGCTCAGGAAAGGTAGAGAACTTGGAGAAGGTGATAAAGACATTAGAGTTGGAAATGGTGCAATTGTTGCAGCTAAGACTGTCGGGGAATATCACCTTGTATTACCAACTGGTAATACATTGGTTCTGAACGAATGTTATTACATGCCGAACCTGATATGCAACATTATATCGGTTTCTTTATTAAGCAAAGAGGGATATAATTTTGTATTGCAGGACAATGTTATGAACATTTTCCTTAACCAAAAGTTGGTTGGATCAGGCACGTTGTGCAATGGCATTTATGTTCTAAATCAATCAACAGTTCTGAGCATAACAAATACACACAAGAGGAAGAGTTCTGAACTGAACGAATCCTTCTTGTGGCATTGTAGACTGGGTCACATCAATGCGACACGACTGGCTAAGTTGCATAAGGATGGATATTTAAATCCGTTTGAATTTTCATCCTATGACACTTGCCAGTCATGTCTCAAAGGCAAGATGACCAAAGCTCCGTTTACGGGACACGGAGAAAGAGTTACCGAACTCTTGGGACTGATACATAGTGATGTATGCGGTCCCATGTCTACACATGCCAGGGATGGTTCTTCGTACTTCATTACATTCACTGACGATCTCTCTAGATTCGGATATGTGTTCCTGATGAAACACAAATCAGAAGCTTTTGAGAAATTTAGAGAATATAAACAAGAAGTCGAGAACCAAACCGGAAAAAGTATTAAAATCCTACGATCTGATCGAGGAGGAGAATACTTAAGCAATGAATTCCTGGAATTTCTGAAAGAGAATGGGATTCTCTCTCAGCTTACTCCTCCTTATACACCACAGCACAACGGTGTATCTGAACGGAGAAACCGCACCCTATTAGATATGGTGCGCTCAATGATGAGTACAGCTGAGTTACCTATTTCCTTCTGGGGATATGCGCTTGAGACAGCCATGGACCTATTGAATAGAGTTCCTACCAAATCAGTGCCTACCACTCCATATGAGATATGGAAAGGGAAGAGACCACATCTTAATTATATTAAGATATGGGGTTGTCCAGCCTATGTCAAAAGACAAAATCCGGACAAACTCGAGGCAAGATCTGTCTTATGTAAGTTTGTAGGATATCCCAAAAATTCACAAGGGTATATCTTCTACCACCCCGAGGAACAAAAGGTGTTTGTTTCTCGACATGCCACTTTCTTAGAAAAAAGTTTTCTTATGAAACAGATAAGTGGCATTGAGGTAGAACTGGAAGAGGTTCCAGCGACACAGACTACAACAGAAGATTTGGTTGAACCAGAGGATTCCGTAGTTCCCGATGAACCCCAGCCACTCCGCCGATCTAGTAGGGTTCCTCGCCAACCTGAGAGATACTACGGTTTTCTCATGGACGGTGGGAGCGAGGATTGCATCATGGAGGATGATGACCCAACTAGCTTCGAGCAGGCCATCACGAGTGGGGACTCAGTGAAATGGCTGGATGCTATGCGGTCCGAGATGGAATCCATGTACACCAACAAAGTATGGACTTTGGACGTTGCTCCTAAAGGGGTAAAACCCATTGGGAGCAAGTGGATCTTCAAGAAGAAACTTGGTGTAGATGGGAAAGTGGAGACTTTCAAAGCTAGACTTTTAGCAAAGGGTTTTCGTCAAAGACCAGGTGTGGACTATGACGAGACCTTTTCTCCAGTGGCTATGCTTAAATCCATCCGGATCATGCTTGTCATCGCTGCATATCCTGATTACGAAATCTGGCAAATGGATGTTAAGACCGCCTTTCTAAATGGTGATTTAGAAGAGTGCGTGTACATGACTCAGCCAGAGGGCTTCGTAGATAGTGGGAGCAGCGGGAAGGTGTGCAAGCTGCTTAAATCCATTTATAGATTAAAGCAAGCATCGCGGAGTTGGAACATCTGCTTTGATGTCATTATCAAAGAGTTTGATTTCGTCAAAAATCCAGATGAACCTTGTATCTACAAGAAGGTGGCAGAGAGTAAGGTTGTCTTCCTCGTATTGTACGTGGACGACATACTCTTGATAGGAAATGACATTCCTATGCTGCAATCGGTCAAGCTCTTCTTATCACAAAGATTCTCAATGAAAGATCTTGGTGATGCCTCCTGCATATTGGGAATTAGGATCTATAGAGATAGATCCAAACGGATTTTGGGATTGTCCCAATCCAGGTACATTGACACCATACTAAAGAGGTTTAGTATGGAAGAGTCCAAGCGTGGGAACATGCCCACGATCTCTGGAGTCACTCTCTCCAAAGAGATGTCTCCCAAGACTGATTTGGAGAGAGCTCGCATGCAAGGGATACCCTATGCTTCGGCAGTAGGCTCTATCATGTATGCAATGCTATGTACCAGACCCGATGTAGCATACTCACTAAGTGTAGTGAGCAGGTATCAAGCTGATCCTGGAGAGAGTCACTGGACAGCTGTGAAGAGCATTCTCAAGTACTTGCGAAGGACTAGAGATATGTTCTTGGTGTATGGTAACGGAGAACTCCAAGTGGAGTCCTTTACCGATTCGAGCTTCCAGAGTGATAAGGACGACTCTAAGTCGCAGTCGGGCTTTGTCTTTACCCTTTATGGAGGGGCGGTTAGCTGGAAGAGTTCCAAGCAGGAAACCATGGCAGACTCGACGATAGAGGCTGAATACATCGCTGCCAACGATGCTGCTAAAGAAGCTGTCTGGATCAAGAAGTTCATTTCTGAACTTGGAGTGGTTCCATCCATTGAGCATCCAATACCTTTGTATTGCGATAACAATGGAGCGGTGGCTTTGGCCAAGGAACCCAGGTCCCATCCGCGATCCAGGCATATTCTGAGGCGGTATCACCTGATCCGGGTGATAGTTGATCGCCGGGAGATCGAGGTCAGGAGGGTTGACACGAAGAATAACACGGCGGATCCACTCACGAAGGCCATTCCCCAGATACAGTTTGAGAGACTCTTCGGGATGCTCGGTATGCGATACTACAGCAGCTGGCCCTAGTGCAAGTGGGAGATTGTTAGTTGTATGTATGCACTAGAGGCCAGTATTGTACAGATGATGTATATTATAGTGGATGCTTGGACATATATAGAGATGACTTTCTTGCTCGATATGATAGTATGCTATCTGGTTACTCTTTATCTTAACATGTACACTAGTCTCTTTATACTGTCTTATAGTTACATGTTGGTAAAGCCCTTAGGATATGTACTTGACTACCTGGACTGTGATGCAGATCATACTAGTGGGGACATGGTAGTCCATAAGTACATCCTTCAAGGTCCTTAGTCGTGGGTGTATCGAGACGGGGTATCGATATACCAGAGTAGACTAGCGTATACGCTTCTCGACCCATGAGATGGGCGATGGATGATCCCATATCCATTGGTGTTTGACATCAGAGATGGTGTACGGGTGCTCAGTGGAGACTGGGTACACTGGACGGACTCGTCGAGAACTCCCAGATGATATTATACCGCATGTCAGATGGCAGTTCTCAGGTGACACTTGTACAGGTTAGTCTGTAGACCCGAGATCGTCATAGAGTCTTGTGTGATTCCCACTGTGCTTTGATCTCCACCTTACCACGTCCATGAGGGCGTGCAAAACGGTGGTCTTTGGGCACAGTCCCGAGTCACATGGAGGCAATGAGCGATAGGAGGGGTTTCGTCTCTCCCGGTATTGGGGGTTGATGTTGCGCTGTGCTCGATTGGCCGTAACAGGGAAGTCCCTGGCCAGGGCTGATCAGAGATTTGCTGGTAAGTGTTACCAGTAGTTTCTCGACCCGTTATGAGCCTCGCATCGGCACGACTTATCGGGTTATTGGGGTCTGACGTTTACCACCCCTAGACTTGATATGCGACATATCAGACGAAGAGATCGGACTGTATGATAAGTGTTACCGGTTGGATTCACAGGGGTATGAGCGGGCTAGCTCGTCGATCTTCTGATCGCTCAATACCCGGATGGCCGTTACGTTTAGCAGACCGCTTGCGGCTTGTGGATGCTTGATATGATCATCATCTGCTACAGGCGTATTGACGAGTCTTTAGAGTCCTACACAAAGGTTTCCTGGTTCAAGCGAAACGAAATAGGAGCGCATATGAGATATGTGCGGGACCGAGAATAATGCGTGTATGTGATACCGTATTTCATTCTCGCGATAAATGTTTTGATTGGTTATATTCGATATGACCTAGTTATCGAATCATTGATTCGATAAATCGATGCATTGAATACTAGTCGGTTATGTGCGACATGACTGGATCATTGAATCAAGTGTTGATTTAATGATTTAATGTATAATTATATATTTGATATATTACTTTGCATTAACTAGTATTGGTTCACTTTAAACGGATTTTTCTCACTTGGATTGCACATTGTATATGAGATATACTTTTGTGCACTTTTTTGTATCATGTTTGATGATACTTAATCATATGGTTAAGTGAATAGAATTAAACCATGGTTATTATGATAATTAGGGTTTTGCATATTTATTTATTCATTTATTTGTTATTCATTTATTTGGATAAGTTTAAAAGAGAATGGTGGCAATTTTTGTTTCTTATATGAAGCTTCATGAACCCTTGGCTTTAGCAACCATTCTTGTCATCTTGCTTAACCCTAACCCACTCTACTAACCATGGTTTATTCTCTACACTTAACTTTAGTTAGAGTTATGATAAGTATAGATTTTCTTTTTCTTTTAAGAATAACTTATCATAATTCTATCATCTTCTTCTTCTTGATCTTCAATAGAAAAGCTTGCTACTTTAATGGTATCTTGAGATCCAAAGTGAGAAATCCAATTCTAAAGTGAACCCATCTCCTATTTCTTCACTCTCTACCTCTTGCCAAGTTGTTTTGGGTGTTTTCTTCACAAGTTTCACAACTTTGTGAAGTCAGAGCTTGAGCTTGTGCAACCTCGACGTAGATCGTCTTTGACACGAAGCCGACGACCTATTCCGCACGTTTCTCCGATGAAGCCGTCACGAGAGTCCAAGGTTCAAGATGGACAGCGAGAGGACGCCCTCGTGGAGCTAAGGAAGTGGGTATCCGGATCTACAAAGGTTGTAGCATCCTAACTTTTAGTTAATTTGTTAACTAGTTTTGTATTTCGCCTAGACATCTAGCAACGATCCGTTAACTAAGGTTTCTCGGCACCATAATTTTTAAAATTGGCATGTTCGATGCCTTGTGAGACCTCTATAGGGTGCCTAGGAACCTTTCACCTAGCATATGCGCCGCCCTGAAGTATCCAAAGCCGTCGGCAGCTGCATGGGTATGGCGGCAATCGAAGGTTGAAGAAGACCCTCCGAAGTCCAATTGACAACCTCCACAGCATAGTTCACCGGGGGTGCATCTGCATATGAAATCGACGAGATCGGCTCCGACGGCGTCGCACAGGAGAAGCTTTGACGGCCTTTGATGATTTGGTCATACCACCTACCCCATAAGTGAAGATTTTTTTATTCCAGGTCATAGTCTCTGATAAGCACGAGAACCTCCCGGTCCACCGGTGCCTCAGGGAATCCTCCCTCTGAACGGAAAAACGGGAAAGAAAGATCGGAAGACATGTCGCCTGCGAGAAAGAACGGAATTTAATTATCAGTATTATAATTTAATTTTAAAATCCCGACGCTCAGCACATTAAAATTTGTACCACACTGCAATGCAGTGGAAAAGGGACCAAAGGCAGACCCACAAAATCAAGATGACAATGCATCAATTAATAAAACAGCCTCATCATTGGATGACACTGTAAATTAATAAGGAATATTCTCATTGAATGAGAAAACCATTGGGAAAAGGAGAAAATCTCCCTTTGAGAGCAAAGCTCTATAACAGAGTGACACTTGTCAAACTCTGGTCATGAAGGAATAAAATTCCTTAAAGAGCCTAGCTCTGTAATAATGATGGAAAATCCAGCGAAGATTAATTAAAATTAAAATTAATTTTTGAGAATTAAAAATTCTGGAATCTTAAAGATCCATGAAAAAAACTCTTAAGAGTTCTTCATCAAAAGATCAAAAGATCTACATATTATCAAAAGAGCAGAGCTCTGATGGATGGGATAAGAAACCACAAGAAAAGATCTGTTTAGATCTATGGATTCTTGAGAGCAAGGCTCTATTTATGAAACCCTAAAGGGGTTTTCTTTAGATCAAGGATCTATGGAGAGAAAGGCTCTGTTAATGGGTAAAAACTCCAATTTATTAAAATTAATTTAATTTTACCTAAGTTTGGTAGAGTTCTAACTCTTGAAAGTTCTTGAACAGAAGAGCAAGGCTCTGAAATAAAATTCTTAAGAAGAAGATGATAATCATCTGAGTACCAAAGGTCCTATTTATAGGCACTGAACCGCCTCTTCAACTTCTGAGTTGATCCAAGGGCTCAGATGTTGCCACCGCTGCACTCACGTGTGCGCCACATGAGCACAACGGTGGGGGGGCATTTGTTTCCCCCAATCAGAGCAAAACTCTATTTTGAATTTCAAAATTCAAAAATTAAAGCAACGCTTCAGATCCTGCGCGCTGCGCGCCACGTGTCAAAAGCAGACACGCCAGCGCCAGGAGAGCTGCGCCCTAGGCAGTGCACCCCCAATCAGAGCAAAGCTCTGTTTCAAAATTCAAAATTTAAAAGTTGAAGAAACGCTTCAGATCCGGCGCTCTCAGACATAGGTGCGCTAGCGCAGTTGTGCTGCGCTCTGCGCTGCGCGCCACGTGTCGAACGTAGGTGCGCCAGCGCTGGAATTAAAAATTCCCCCACCGTCAGATCTAAAGATCTACTAATAATAAACTATTAATTAATCAGAACTAAAATTCTGTTATAGAAAGATTTTTCAATCTTATTAAAAAAAGAAGATTATCTTCTGTAAAACAGAAGCCTTAGGATCAAATATCCAACGGTGGAAAATATTCCCAAATCAATCAGAGAAAGATCTCTTAAAACTGATTTAACAAATCATTTGGCTCTATATAAAGGACCCTAGACTTCAAGTCTAAAATAGACAGAATACAGAAAAGAGAGAGAAAAACCCTCTGCAAAAGAAGAGAAAACTCTTAGAAAAAATAAGATTTTTCTTCATCCCCAAGGTAAAGAACTATGTTCTTGAATAACAGAGATGAATCCATATCGTAAAAAGAAGAACCATCATCTAAAAAGATCAGAGATCTAAGAAAAAGACCAAGGTCTTTAATAAAAAGGAAAAGATCAAAGATCTAATCATAAAAAGAAGTAAAATACTTCATTCACAGATCTTTTGATCTAGAAAGGCAAAGCCTTTTATAAAAACAAAAACTTTTGATCTTGGATCTTGAGGCAAAGCCTCCTTTAAAGAACATAAATCTGTTCTTTAATCTTAAAATCGATCATAAGCACTTTAGGCTATTAAAAATTGGACTGCACACATGAATTGCGCCCTTGCGCTCATTGGATCGGCGCTCAGCGCCAAAACATGCCACGTGTCAACCATAGACACTACTTGCGCTTTGCGCTTTTAAAACAGAGCGCTGCGCTCATGGGCTGGTGCTTAGCGCCAAGCGCGCCACGTGTCACTCACTGGTGCGCCAACAGACTAGCGCAATGCGCTCATAAATTAAAAGCGCAATGCGCTAACAAACTAGCGCTTAGCGCTAAGCGCGACAAATGTCTTCTTCGTATGCGCAATGCGCTATTTGACAGGCGCAAAGCGCCTGGCGTGCCACGTGGTGCACTGTCAGAATTAGCTCTGTTTCTGATGAATGCTATGCATTCAATAGAAGACAAAATGTCAGAGCCCAATGCCAAGCATTATTAAAAGGGCTGAGCCCAAATAAAGGCTTAATAGCCAGAACAAAAACAAAATGTTAAAACATTTTAATTGGACTTAGCCCAGTTCTGGCCATAAGTCCTCAACTTATAATAAACTGAGCACATCTGCTCATAAATATCCAACAGATCTTAGTCTCAAACTGTGCTACAGATCTTTCAAACAATCCACCTTGGTTTAAGGGTACATCTCTTCACTCCTTTGATATTTGTCGTTATAATTCCTCAACGTCTTCAAAGAGGTGACGGGTCCCGACATCCACACATTTCATGGACTGTGGGGTCCTTAAACTCATGGACTATGATGTTCTTAACCTCGACCGTGATGTCTTAAAACTAACATCGGACTGTGGGGTCCTTAAGCCCACGGACTATGATGTTCTTAACCTCGATCGTGATGTCTTAAAACAAACATCGGACTGTGGGGTCCTTAAGCCCACGGACTATGATGTTCTTAACCTCGATCGTGATGTCTTAAAACAAACATCGGACTGTGGGGTCCTTAAGCCCACAGACTATGATGTCCTTAACCTCGACCGTGATGTCTTAAAACTAACATCGGACGGTAGGGTCCTTAAGCCCATGGACTATGATGTCCTTAACCTCGACCGTGATGTCTTAAAATTAACATTGGACCGAGATGTCCTTAAACTACCAATGGACCGCAATATCCTAAACTAATTATCGACCGCAACGTTACTAAATTAAATAATAGAGCCTAATCGCTCTCTTGTCTGATCTAAACGGTCCCGTTAAGTCGACCTTAGTCTAAAATTAGACTAACGTATCCTTAACAAACGTTTAAGTTGATCTTAGTCTTAAATGAGGCTAACGCATCCTTAAACCCAAACCCCCCAAAACCCAAATCTAAGAAAGATACGGATTTGGACTAGTCCACGCCCTACGGGCGACAACATAACTTAGTCTCCGTATACAATCCACGGGCAATCAAACACAAAACAAACACCCACGACACGAAGTGACCATATGGAGAAGGAGAAAGTTGTTACCGCGATGCGGTAGCGTAATTAACTGCAGGGGCTTGCGCCTGCAGGGAAGAGCCTCCCCACAATCAAAAACCCCTCAAACGAGGGGGAATCTGACGAAGTCTGCTACATCGGCCGCATCCGTTTAAACCTTCGATACACGGTGTCATAAATCAACTTGGAATCTTCGGAGAGGTGGACGGATAGCACCAATTAGCATCTGTCCCGAATTTCAGGCAAGACGTTCGTCGCGTCTTTCGGAGGGGAACAGTGAACTTGATATAATCGAAGGAACGTGATAGCTTTTAAAAGGAGTGGTTTAAGCTCCATGTTTTTAAAAGTTTTCTGTTTTGGAAAAAACCGAGTGGTTTTGAAATTGTTCCAACGATTTAGCTTTGGTTTGTTTTCTTTGCATTAATTAATGCGTCCCATCAATTAATCCTACCATTGCAGAAAACAACGAAAATATGACGTACGCTTATGCCATCCGCATTCGCCACGGGACCCCGTCATCACCCGTTAGGTTACTTAACTAACGACAGAGCGGGGGCTGGACTAGCACGGATGCAAAACATAAGCAACGCCTACTTGATATCATATATAGATATATACATTCGTCAGATGCAATGATAGCCATTCCAGATCACAGATGAACACATTGGATATGCTAGGAATCCGCGTTTCGTTCGAGCCTGCAACGAAAGACGGATTATACGGTCGCGATGAATAGCCAAACCCCATCCTAGACCCCTACGGGTGCGGTAAACTACCCGCTAAATACCCGAAGTGAAGCAACCTCCCTCAACAACGTGAGTAGGCTACTCGGCACTTCAAAGTACCCGGTAGTCTGTGCACCCCACCTTGGGTCTATCATAGGAGCAAAAACAGTAAAAGAAATAATATACAATGGCGGCTACAACCTCAACCCGAATGTGCGGCCATAAAAATAATATTACATCAATTTACAATTTACATCAAAAGAAAGATAAATAAACTCTCATCTAACAAACCCCGGCTATTCATCCGCGACAATCCAACAAGTTCATATACACAATCCAACATTACAGATCACAGATATGCACAACTCCCACTAATCGACGTATAGCGATTAGTCGACGTTCAGTAGATATATCACATTACAGATATAACCAATTAGCTAAAGTTTATAGAATTTCGATCAATATTCCAATTTGAAACTACCCCAAATACAATATTGTTCTCTGAAGATTCTGGGCAGAAACAAATCATCTTAAAATTCACAAAACATCAGTCTGAACACACTGCAAGAAAAACGAGTCGCGACCGAGTCGACTCGGCCGCGGATCCGCGGCGAAACGTTTGGTTTCGCCGCGCTTCCGCGGCAGTCTGACCGAGTCAAGGGCTCGTTTTTCTTTGGGGTTCCTACAAAACCCTGGATGTATTTTTCAGGTCTGTGGAAATATTTTTGGACCTGTTTTTAAAATCGGCAGAAAACACTAAAATTTTACGTATTTTGTGATTTTTTCCGGATCGAAGTTCTAAACCCTTTGCTAACATGTTAGTTGTTGTTTAGTTAGGCTCTGATACCACTGTAAGTCCACGTTACCCACCCCGATGCTTACGGGGAGGCAGAATAGCTAAAAAACGAATTTTTAACACAAGGTAATATGGACTAAAACTAGAGGATCTTTGCTAAACAAAAACTAACAAACTAACTACAAGTTCTAGCTACTAGGTTAGATGGTTATACCTAGATCTTGAACTCCTTCTCTTCTTGTTGCGGTCATCCTTCTTGCTTGCTCCTTGGAGTGGTGTAGACGGCTCCTCCTCCTCGTCTTCTTTTTGCCGAAGAAAGATCCACCCGAAGGCCTCTACCAGTTGGAGATAGTGCCCTCAGAGTCAATTATTAGGTCACAGGTACGTGATTGCAATGATTGATGGAGGACCTATCCTGGTAGGACAGTCTTACTCGAGATGATAGTATGCTATCTGGTTTACCTTTATCATCGTGTACTGTTTTAGGTGACCTGACAAGTTGCTATTACACATTGATAGAGCCCCTAGGATTCTTGCTTGACCGCCAGCAGTATGAGGGCGATCATATAAGTGGGAGCTGGGGTCTATAAGCATATCCTTAAATGGTCCCTAGTCGTGTGAGTTTCGAGACAGGGCATCGATACTCCAGAGTAGACTAGTGTATACAGTCGAGACCCCGACGAGGGGCGGTGGCCGGTCTCACAAGCCACTGGTGTCAGTTGGATCACCTAAAATGTATACAGGTGCTCATTAGGTTATGAGTACACCGGACAGGACTCGCCGGGAACATGCTAGTTGGTCATATACCAGACGTCAGATGGCAGTTCCCTGGTGACATGTGTGCAGGTTAGTTCATCGACCTGGGGATCGTCATTTGTCTCGTGTGAGTTCCCACTGTACTTTGATTACTACCCTACCACGGCTCAAAGGAGTCGTGCAAACAGGTTTTAGTTGGGTACAGGCCCGAGCCACAAGGAGGCAGTGAGCGTATCTTCAGGGGTTCGTCTCTCCTGGTATTGGGGGTGAGGTCGCGCTGTGTCTAGGAGAGCCATTACATGAAGTCTTTGGCCAAGGCAGGAGATTTACTGGTAGGTATTCCAGTAGTATCTCAGGGTGTTCTGGGCTACACTCCGACACGACTTGTACCGCTATTGGGGGTCTGACTTTTACCAACCCCCTAGGCCCGCCATGCGATGCTCATAGACGAACGGACCGGACTGTACGGATATTGTCACTGACAGGCTCAGTAGGGTTGTCAGGCTGAGTTCGCTCACAGACGTCCCTTTTAGTCAATACCTGGTAGCCCATTACGTATTGGCTTATACCTCTGACGTGCTAGTGGTTAAATCCACAACCAAGGTGTTGACGAGTCTTTAGAGTCCCCCACATTCAGTTACTCAGCTTTCAGACGAAAGGTTGTAGAGGCCGTATGGAGATATGGCAAGGTCCGATCAGATACGTGCGGTATTGCACGGATCAGGATCGGACAGTTTGTACTATAGGCCGTATGGATATATGGCAGGGTTCGATCAGATACGTGCGGTATTGCACGGATCAGGATCGAACGGATATTACTGGCCGGCTTTGGTTTAAGCCGGATCCTTGTATAGTACAGTGTAGATTTTGTCTTATTGCATTTGTATTTCGGTCGAAATACAGATGCGGGTGTGTATGCACAGTATCGGGGTTTTCCTGTAATTTATTACGGGACCAGTTTTCTGGAGTTTCCAGTTTGCTTTTCGTTTCGGCCGATTTCCTTTGTATCGTTCATTGGCCGAAGTTTGGTGGAGGAGGGCTTATTTGCATTGTTGCAAATAGGCATTTGTGGAGGGTGTTCTTTGCATATATTTGTATCATGATGATTTCATGATGGAGCCCATCCCTTGACCTTTCTTGCTTGACTTTGTGAGGTGATGATGGTGGTGTTGGAGTGTTGTTTTATTTGCTATCATGGTTGTTGGTTGAGTGTTGGAATTATTGGAATGATGATTCTTTGCATGATAGCCTTCTCTTTCTCTCCCTTGGATTATTGCATATCTTTCTCATGCTTTACCATTACCTCCACTCTCATTCCTCCCTCTCAAATTGTCATGGCCGGCCTCCCCCTTTAGTGGGCTGTCCAAAATTTTGAGGGTGGGATTTTGCTTCATTTCATGTTGCAAAATTCCCACAAGTTCAATCCAAAAAGCCCCAAGTTCAATTCCTCCACAAATGGCAATTCCACGACCCCAAAAATGAGACTTCTTCACTACACATTCTACAGCGAATCTTGGGCACGTCGACTAGCTAGCTTCGTGCCCGAGTTGCCTCGGCATTGAGGTGGGAGCCCGTAAAAGAAGTAGGCGATGTGGTGCACTTCCGGCGACGAGGAGGAGACGGGACATTCCGCAGGAGATCGGGACGACGACGAGAAGACCGGAGGACTCGGATCTGTCGGTATATCTCTCTTCCCCTTCTTGTAGATAGCTAGGACTAAATAATGGTTCGATCCGGGTATTAGTGCGCGGCGGTTTGCCAGTTCAAGTAAAATTTAAAGTTTATCACCGCTTCCGCATTTGGCCGTCGGATTGACGGCCGGGGCGCCGCCGTGCACTTACAGTGGTATCAGAGCCTCGCCATTAACTTAGTCTAGCTTGGTTTAATGTGTTTTGCATTTCCGATCGACCAAAATTCCAAAATCTACATTTTTGCTAGCGACAGTTTTCTGTTGAAATTTTTTGGTCTCCAAAAATTTTTCAAGTTGTATAAAATTGATGTACTGGAGATTACAAGGCTACTGTAGAAATTCGACAGGGTGAATCAACAGTGGAGGCGCGGAAACGCGGCCAAAAGCCCCTTTGGGCCGCGTTTCAGCCGCACACTGTGGGGATCCCTGCACCAAATTTCTACAGTATCTTTCTGGGGTTAAAATTGGGCTTTTGGAATATTAATATTGGGCCCAGATTTTCTTGATGTGCTACAGTAGTGCTTGGGGCCCACTTATTATAATTTTGATTGATCGGATATTTTAAACACATTATTTCACAGTATTTACATTATATCTGCGACCGTGAATGTCACTTGATCGGTAAACCCGGTCTAACTGCTATAGCCCGGTTAGACGGATTTGCGAACGTGACTTTCACGTTGATGTTCTGTTTTTGCTGTGATGTTGCGGATCGGTCGTGGGGGATAGCCTGGATGCAATGCTAGTACAGTTGTGGTTGTATTATGTACATTTGATATTGCGGGGCGAGCGTCCGACATGTGGACTGCCGTCACTGCCTGTTTGTATTATTATTTTGGGGCACGACCTGGTTGCGGTCGATGTACCCGTTGTATGTATATTTTACTTTCTGTACTAGGATTGCCCCGCGGAGGGGTGCACGGATAGCCGGGTTCTAGAGGGCAACGAGCCCGCATCTCATGGCATTGAGACGGAGGGGGCATCACACTAGGATTGGCGGGCTATTCGCCGCACTCGTAGGGGGTACAGGTTGACCCAGGAGGGGTGCCCAAGTTACCGGATTCCGTGAAGTGCTGGGTGGTCCATTCACGGTGCTGAAGGGGGCTGCCTCGCTTCAGGTTTTGGCGGGTGACTTGCCGCGCCCGTAGGGGTCTAGGATTTCATTGCACAGGCTATCCACACGACCAGGGGAACGTCGGGTTTCAGCGGCTCTGTGAAACCCGGGGATCCCAGATATCTGTATTGTTTCTGTGATGCTGTACATTTTCTGTGATGTTGCATTTTATCACGCCTTGAGCGAATATAATATATTGGTATATATATTAGTAGATGTTGTATATGTTTTGCATCCGCGCTAGTCCAGTCCCCGCTCTGTCGTTAGTTAGCTAACCTAACGGGTAATGACGGGACCCAGTGGCGAATGCGGATGGCATATACGTACATCAGTATATTTTCGTTCTTTGTGGTGTGATCAATTGATGAGACTGCGTTGATTCGGATCAATGCAAGTTAAAAACAAACCTAATCTGATGTTGTTGGAACACTTTTCAAAAAGCTGTTATTGCAAGGACGTTCACTTTTGTTTTGCATCGTGGTATTCAGTTAGAATATCCTGCTCCTCAGTCGACGAGGCAAGGGCCGAGATCCCTTCACCGGGAGTGACCCCTTGGACAAAAAGTTTGCGTCAGGGCAATGACTTCACTATAGCCGATTACTTTTGCTTTGCATCGCGGTATTCATTTGGAATATCCTGCACCCCATTCTACGGGGAAAGAGCCGAGATCCTTTCACCGGGAGTGACCTCTTTAGCGAAAGTTTTCGTCACTATATTTTCAAAAAGCTATCCGTTTCTTCAACGATATCAAGTTCATTACGTTAAAGGTTTTCGCCAGAAACCATTCGTAGCCCTCCGTCGTTTCAGACGGGTAGCACGTAGTATTCATGCTGTGTTTGTTGACCTTCGTCAAGGCATAGTGTATGGTAGCTGCTTGTTACCTTTCTGCTGCATAGATAGATGCGTTGGTTTGGGACAGTCGTATAGCTTTGTTGGCCTTCGTCAAGGGCTTATACGGGTGGATTCAAATTAACCTGGATAATGACGGGTAGAACTTGACATGTGACTTATGATTTGTTGACCTTCGCCAAGGTCATAAGAGCATGGGGCAGAAATCACATCGGGAGTTTCAAAAGAACTGAAACTTGCCAGATATGCGCATACCATCTGGAGTATGATGATGTGAGCGGATTCCGTCACGTTATCATGCGATGATAGTTGGATCCCGATTCCCACTGATGAGTTAGTTTACTCCTCGGGTGTTCCGACTAATTCTTCTTTTAGGTTTGGAGGAGAATTTAAGGTACAGTGGGAGGTTTCCAGATTAGATAAATTGGTAACCATTCTGATCTAGGTTAGAGTGCACGCTGAGTGTTTCTTTTCTCTCTCTCTTTGGCAGCGACCATTGACCCGACCCTAAGACTATGACTCGGTGACCAAGTTGACCGAACCTTCTTAACACTGGCTTTTGGATTGTCAGAGTTGCAGACCTCATTGTCACTCCCACTTTTACCATTTTCTCCAGGACACCCCGTATTACTACCAACGTCCACTTCCATTGGACAAAACCATCATATGGTTAGATACGAACTCGAAAGAATTTATTCGAGGATGGTTTCCGGTTCTGGAGAAAACGGATAGGATTATTCAGTTGTCTTTTCCTTTTACCTTCTCTCAGGTTGCGAGTACTCCTTGGTTTAGGAGATAGTACACCTATTACGCAAATTGGATAGTCTTCTTCCAAACCTTAGGCTGGTGCCGACCGGTAGGGAATGAAGAAAACCAATTAGCCTGACGATGGTGTACAGAAGGTATTAAGTTAAGACAAAGCAAGGGATTAGTAAGTGGGCAAAGTAAATTGCAACAGATATTCACGACCAAACCAAATATTCCTTCGCCAATCCTAAATCACCTTTGTATTTCTCCAGGACACTCCGTATCACTACGAAGATCCACAGTTTATTTGGATACTCCATCGTATGGTTATATACGAACTCGAAAGGAACTTGTTCCAGTTCGGGGATGGATTCTGGTCCAGGAGAAATAGGAATAAGGTTTATTCGGTTGTCTTTTATCTTCACCTTCTCTCGCATTACGAGTGTTCCTAGGATTGGGACAGTACACCCATTATGCTTATTGGATAGTCTTCTTCCAAACCATAGGCTGGTGCCGAACGGTAGGGAAGGAAGAAAACCATTTGGCCTAAGGGGTGTGCAGAAGGTAAAGACTAAAGACATAAGAACGGATTTGGAGAGGTGGCAAAGGATTATACGGTTACAGTCGTGAATCTGGAAGAGGCATTACTAGGAATTCCGGGATACCCCATCGAAACATTTCAATGTTTCAGTCTCACTGTGTACTGTTAAAGGAAAACTGATTTCCCGATTAAATACTTACTCCAGGGTATGTATTTACCAGTTACGATTCTCACATCTGTATGGCTTTACAGATGATGAGTGGGAGTAAGTTATTGGGAATTGGGTGATCATCCTCATTATATCGGGATTCGTTGTAATCGGTGATATTTGAGGAAGTCACCTGGGTTGTTTGCCGGTCGGTAAATATTTGGTTTTGAATATCCGCTGTTATGCACCAATTTCAAATCGATATATCTGTACGTCTATTTTCATAGAGTGAGATATACCTTTCTGAAATTATGTCTGTGACATTTACCTACATCAGTGGATGGTTAGGTAAGGAGCATTAAACAGCGGTGTAATTCTTCTTAACCATAAGTACAGTTTTCAACCTACGACACACAGTGAATGAGTTATCAGACTCAAGGGACTTATACAGAGTATTGTATGTTGTCCAGGGTCCATCAGGACAGAGGGGTTGGTCCTCATACTATATTCGGTTTACTTATGACTTCTCTAGTTTTTAGACAGGTGTTTCGCGGAAACACAGGGTCTGAATTTTGAGAAGTTATAGGTATTTGAATAGAGTAGAGAACCAGGTATAGCAAGTATCGGGATTCTTCAAAGAGATCGAAGATGTAGATACTTGTGTATGGTATTCAGTCGATAGTAATGATAAAGAGAAATTGCTTCTCTTTCAGGTTACTCATAATTGGAAGCGTTCCTAAGTTGAGTAACGCTGATCGGCCTCCTCCCATTTAGTTGACATGCACTGGAGATAGCTGCATGATTTGAATCTGGTTCAATTAAATCAGTGCCTCTGGTTCTATATTGGATATAGTACAGTTCATATCTTAACATTGTTAAGGTACGGGGAGTTTTCCGGCTTATGATTAAAACCAGACTCTGGATAACTCAAGGCACGTTTCTGTAATGGCTATTTGTGGGTTGACCCTGGCTATGACGAGGGTTGACTTTCTACCATCTGGATGAACAATAGCAATATTGTTCTAGACTCGCCACGGTTTTATTAAAAATGGATTTTTTTCAGAAAACAGTAGTGGGAGTATGGTAGAACTGGAAGTGATTCCAGAACCACAAACGATTACTGAAGATTTGATAAGGAACCTAAAGATTCAATCCGGTTTGACATTCCATTGGCCACTCCGCAGATACGGTGGGTAACTTCAGGTACCCGAGAGGTACAACGGTAGCCTCAAGGACGGTGACAGGGAAGTTCTTGTTTACCCACACTTACCATTGCTGTTGTTCCAGGCTGCGAGACCCGGCGGGAGGATGAGTATAGCGTCGTTCTAAACTAGTTTTAGAAGTGTACGTCTATATGACTCTGCCAGAGGGTTGTCGTAGTCAGTGGGAGCAGCGGAAGCATTGGTGGACAGGTAGCTTATGTCTATTTATAGACTAGAGCAGATGTAGCGGAGATAGATCATCTATTTCTGACGTGACAGTCATAGGTTTGACTTCATCAGAATAGAGGATGGATCTGTTGAGAAGGTAGTAGGGTGTGATTTCATGGCATTTGGATGACATACACAGAGTAGGAAAAGAAACTCCTATACTACAATCGGTTATACTTTGGTCGTCACACAGTGGTTTCTCCACAAAGGAAATGGATTTTATATCAGACATACTGGTTACTAGATCTATGGTTTTAGATCTAGATTTGGGTAGTCTCCCAATCTGGATACTTAGACAGCATTCTAAGGGTATTTAGAATGGACGATTCCTGGCACGGTAGTGTACCTGCAGGTAATGGAGTCACTCTCTCCAAAAGGTGTCTTACAGACTAAAGAGGAGAGGGACGTGCATGATTGGCAGATCACTTGCTCAGGCAATTGAGTCAATCATGAGATGTCAAGTACTACACCAGATGTTGTTCTTGCACTAGATGCAATAAGTTGACATTGATCCAATCCTGGAGAAACAGTCAAAAGCAGTTTTAGAACATAAGTGGATGTTCTAGGGATATGATAACGACAGCCTCATTCGGGAGACAGTTATCATTCCAGGCTTCCAAGGTGACATGGACGACAAGGAGGTTGTCAGAGTTATAGTTCTCCTTCTGACGAAGGGCAGTATTTTGGACAGGTGGTCCAAGGCAATACTGAGGGTGGCATGGCGCAGGATACTGATTAAGTTCAGTTGACGATACAGTCTAAGAAGTTTGGATTTGAAGTTCATTTATGAGCTATGTCCCATCAGACATCCAGACACATTCTAAGACAGGTATTGCTCATTTCGGGAGATGGTTTTCTCCGCGAACTTGAGATAAAGAGAGACATAGAAAGAAACAACAAAGCGGATCCACTCACTAAGGCTATTCCTCGAACGCAATAGTTTCGCAAACGAGCTTTGTGAGACTGACTAGTAGAGGAGTTGGGTGTTCGGTATCACACGGGCTGTGAGTATGCGACATCGCAATAATTAGCCTTGAGTGCAAGTGGGAGATTGTTGGAGATAGTGCCCTCAGAGTCAATTATTAGGTCACAGGTACGTGATTGCAATGATTGATGGAGGACCTATCCCGGTAGGACAGTCTTACTCGAGATGATAGTATGCTATCTGGTTTACCTTTATCATCGTGTACTGTTTTAGGTGACCTGACAAGTTGCTATTACACGTTGATAGAGCCCCTAGGATTCTTGCTTGACCGCCAGCAGTATGAGGGCGATCATATAAGTGGGAGATGGGGTCTATAAGCATATCCTTAAATGGTCCCTAGTCGTGTGAGTTTCGAGACAGGGCATCGATACTCCAGAGTAGACTAGTGTATACAGTCGAGACCCCGACGAGGGGCGGTGGCCGGTCTCACAAGCCACTGGTGTCAGTTGGATCACCTAAGATGTATACAGGTGCTCATTAGGTTATGAGTACACCGGACAGGACTAGCCGGGAACATGCTAGTTGGTCATATACCAGACGTCAGATGGCAGTTCCCTGGTGACATGTGTGCAGGTTAGTTCATCGACCTGGGGATCGTCATTTGTCTCGTGTGAGTTCCCACTGTACTTTGATTACTACCCTACCACGGCTCAAAGGAGTCGTGCAAACAGGTTTTAGTTGGGTACAGTCCCGAGCCACATGGAGGCAGTGAGCGTATCTTCAGGGGTTCATCTCTCCCGGTATTGGGGGTGAGGTCGCGCTGTGTCTAGGAGAGCCATTACACGAAGTCCTTGGCCAAGGCAGGAGATTTACTGGTAGGTATTCCAGTAGTATCTCAGGGTGTTTTGGGCTACACTCCGACACGACTTGTACCGCTTTTGGGGGTCTGACTTTTACCAACCCCCTAGGCCCGCCATGCGATGCTCATAGACGAACGGACCGGACTGTACGGATATTGTCACTGACAGGCTCAGTAGGGTTGTCAGGCTGAGTTCGCTCACAGACGTCCCTTTTAGTCAATACCTGGTAGCCCGTTACGTATTGGCTTATACCTCTGACGTGCTAGTGGTTAAATCCACAACCAAGGTGTTGACGAGTCTTTAGAGTCCCCCACATTCAGTTACTCAGCTTTCGGGCCAAAGGTTGTAGAGGCCGTATGGAGATATGGCAAGGTCCGATCAGATACGTGCGGTATTGCACGGATCAAGATCGGACAGTTTGTACTATAGGCCGTATGGATATATGGCAGGGTTCGATCAGATACGTGCGGTATTGCACGGATCAGGATCGAACGGATATTACTGGCCGGCTTTGGTTTAAGCCGGATCCTTGTATAGTACATTGTAGATTTTGTCTCATTGCATTTGTATTTCGGTCGAAATACAGATGCGGGTGTGTATGCACAGTATCGGGGTTTTCCTGTAATTTATTACGGGACCAGTTTTCTGGAGTTGCCAGTTTGCTTTTCGTTTCGGCCGATTTCCTTTGTTTCGTTCATTGGCCGAAGTTTGGTGGAGGAGGGCTTATTTGCATTGTTGCAAATAGGCATTTGTGGAGGGTGTTCTTTGCATATATTTGTATCATGATGATTTCATGATGGAGCCCATCCCTTGACCTTTCTTGCTTGACTTTGTGAGGTGATGATGGTGGTGTTGGAGTGTTGTTTTATTTGCTATCATGGTTGTTGGTTGAGTGTTGGAATTATTGGAATGATGATTCTTTGCATGATAGCCTTCTCTTTCTCTCCCTTGGATTATTGCATATCTTTCTCATGCTTTACCATTACCTCCACTCTCATTCCTCCCTCTCAAATTGTCATGGCCGGCCTCCCCCTTTAGTGCGCTGTCCAAAATTTTGAGGGTGGGATTTTGCTTCATTTCATGTTGCAAAATTCTCACAAGTTCAATCCAAAAAGCCCCAAGTTCAATTCCTCCACAAATGGCAATTCCACGACCCCAAAAATGAGACTTCTTCACTACACATTCTACAGCGAATCTTGGGCACGTCGACTAGCCAGCTTCGTGCCCGAGTTGCCTCGGTATTGAGGTGGGAGCCCGTAAAAGAAGTAGGCGATGTGGTGCACTTCCGGTGACGAGGAGGAGACGGGACATTCCGCAGGAGATCGGGACGACGACGAGAAGACCGGAGGACTCGGATCTGTCGGTATATCTCTCTTCCCCTTCTTGTAGATAGCTAGGACTAATTAATGGTTCGATCCGGGTATTAGTGCGCGGCGGTTTGCCAGTTCAAGTAAAATTTAAAGTTTATCACCGCTTCCGCATTTGGCCGTCGGATTGACGGCCGGGGCGCCGCCGTGCACTTACACTACCTTGAGCTCCTACCTCAACCAAGAGGTAACTAGGGTGCTTGGCTTGCTAGACTAAGAACCCTAGAATGAGTAGAGAGTTGTCTTGATTGTTTTATCTCACAAAGCTCATGTTTTTCAACACATGAAAGAAGAGAGCTTTGAGAGAGGAAGAGGGAGAGCTTTTCATGAAAGAGAAAGAGCAAGAAAAAACAACCATGCTCTCATATGAGAATAATAATAATAATAACTAAAGAAAATTTTGATGGTTAGTTGAAGTGACCATTATCATTTCACATTTAATGCTAATTGCAAGTTTCAAGAAGCATCTTGCAAAAGAAATGATCATGGTCAAATGGTCAACAAAAGTCAAATGGTCAACAAAAGTCAAAAGGTCAACCCAAACTCAACCATGGCACAATTATCCTTAATTAATATTATTAATCATATTTCTCATTCTCATTAGGGTTTAGAAAAAGTCAACGGTCAAAAACCCTAATGAGATTCCTCTGCCTCTGTCAACTGTGCATACACACCCGCATCCGTGTTTCGAGAAAAACGAATACAATGAGATGAAACCAATCCTAAAACAAATACTAGGATCTGGCTTATGTAAGTGCACGGCGGTGCCCCGGCCGTCAATCCGAGGCAAAAATGCGGAAACGATGATTTACTTTAAACTTTATAACAGGCACCACCGCGCACAAAAAATCCCGGATCGGGCCATTAATCTAATTCTAGCTAACAAAAGAACGGGTAGAGAAATATACCGAGCGATTCGTGTCCTTCGGTCTTCTCGTCGTCGTCTCGATCTCCCCGCGGAATCTCCGGTCTTCACCTCCTCGCTGGAAGGGCACCACATCGCCGGCTTCTTTTACGGGCTCTCACCTCTGGACCGAGGCAACTCGGGCACGAAGTTGGCGAGTCGACGTGCCCAAGGATGCTGTAGGTTAACTGTAGAATACTTTGTCTCTTGGGGTTTGTATGGAGTTGCCATTTTGGTGGAGGTGAAGAGAGGAATTTTTGGAGATGAACTAGAGAGCTATTTTTAGCAAACTGAGAAGCAAAAATTGCCACCACAAAAATTGTGAGTACCCACACAAGTGTGGCCGGCCTCTTCCTTATAGTGAATGAGAATAGAAGTGTGGAGAGAAAATTCAAAGGGGGGGAAGCTATCATACACCAAAGAGAGAGAAAGGTGATGATGAGAATAAATCATCACCAATCAAAACCAACACTCCACCAACCTCATCATAACCCATCACCATCACAAAAGTCAAGCAATGATGAGTGAAGAAGTCAAAGTCAAACAAGAGCTATCATGAAGCATCAATATGCAAAGACCACCCTCTAAAATGCTTATTTGCACAAATGTAAATAAGCCCTCCTCCACCAAAATTCAACCAAGTAAAGATACAAAGAAAAATGGCCGAAACGGAAAGCAAACTGGCAACTTCATAAAACTGATCCCGTAATAAATTACAGGAAACCCCGCTACTGTATATACATATCCGCATTTGTATTCCGACCGAAATACAAATGCAATAAGACAAAATCTATACTGTACAGTACTAGGATCTGGCTTAAACCAAAGCCCGCTAGTATTTTCCGTCCGCTCATGATCCGTGTAATACGGCACGTATCTGATCGAACCCTGCCATATCTCCATATGGCCTCTACAGCGTTTCGCCCAAAACTTGAGTAACTGTCTGTGGGAGGCTCTAAAGATTCGTCAATACTATGGCTGTGGATTTAACCACTAGCACGTCAGAGTTATTAGCCATACGTAACGGGCTACCAGCTATTGACGAAAAGGGACGTCGATGAGCGAACTCATCCTGACAGCCTACCGAGCCTATCAGTGACAATATCCGTACAGTCCGGTCCGTTCGTCTATTAGCATCGCATGGCGGGACTAGGGGGTTGGTAAAAGTCAGACCCCCAAAAGCGGTACAAGTCGTGTCGGAGTATAGCCCAGAACACCCTGATATACTACTGGAATACCTACCAGTAAATCTCCTTACTTGGACAAGGACTTCGTGTAAGGGCTCTCCTAGACACAGCGTGACCTCACCCCCAATACCGGGAGAGACGAACCCCTGAAGATCCGCTCACTGCCTCCATATGGCTCGGGACTGTACCCAACTAAAACCTGTTTGCACGTCTCCTTTGAGCGTGGTAAGGTAGTAATCAAAGTACAGTGGGAACTCACACGAGACATATGATGATCCTCAGGTCGATGAACTAACCTGTACAGATGTCACCAGGGAACTGCTATCTGGCGTCAGGTTTAAGACCAACTAGCATGTTCCCGGCGAGTCCTGTCCGGTGTACTCATAACCCAATGAGCACCTTTATACATCTTAGTTGAACCAACTGACACCAGTGGCTTGTGAGACCGGCCGCTGCCCCTCGTCGGGGTCTTGACTGTATACACTAGTCTACTCTAGAGTATCGATGACCTGTCTCGAAACTCCCACGACTAGGGACCTTTTAAGGATGTGCTTATAGACTACCAGCTCCCACGTATATGATCGCCCTCATACTGCTGGAAGTCAAGCATGAATCCTAGGGGCTCTATCAACGTGTAATAGCGACCTGTCAGGTTACCTAAAGCAGTATACGATGATAAAGATAAACCAGATAGCATACTATCATCTTGAGTAAGACTGTCCTACCGGTGTAGGTCCTCCCTCAATCTTTGCAATCACGTGCCTGTGATCCAATAACTGACTCTGAGGGCACTATCTCCAACAATCTCCTACTTGCACTCAAGGCTAATTATTGCGATGTCGCATACTCACAGCCCGTGTGATACCGAACACCCAACTCCTCTACTAGTCAGTCTCACAAAACCCGTTTGCGAAACTATTGCGTTCGAGGAATAGCCTCAGTGAGTGGATCTGTCTGGATGTTTCTTTCTATGTCTCTCTATATCTCAAGTTCGTGGAGAAAGCTATCTCCCGAAATGAGCAATACCTGTCTTAGAATGTGTCTGGATGTCTGATGGAACTTAGCTCATAAAGAACTCCAAATCCAAACTTCTCAAACTGTATCGTCAACTGAACTTAATCAGTATCCTGCGTCATGCCTCCCTCAGTATCCCCTTAGACCACCTGTCCAAAATACTGTCTCTCGTCAGAAGGAAAACTATAACTCTGACAGCCACTCTGCCGTCCAGGACACCTTGGAAGCCTGGAATGATAACTGTCTCCTGAATGAGGCTGTCGTTATCATATCCCTAGAACATTCACTTATGTTCTAAAACTGCTTCCGAATGTTTCTCCAGGATTGGATCAATATTAACTTACTGCAGCTCGTGCAAAAACAACATCTGGTGTGGTACTTGATATCTCATGATTGACTCAATTGCCTAAGCAAGTGATCTGCCAATTATGCACATCCCTCTCCTGTTTAGTCTGTAAGACACCTTTAGAGAGGGTGACTCCACCACCTGCAGGTACACTACCGTGCATGGAGTCGTCCATTCTAAAACACCTGTAGAATGCTGTCTAAATACCTAGATTGGGAAACTACCCAAATTTAGATCTAAAACCATATATCTAGTAACCAGAATGTCTGATATAATATCCAAGCCTTATGTGGAGAAACTATTGTGTGACAACCAATGTATAACCGACCGTAGTGTAGGAAGTTCACTTCCTACTCTGTGTATGTCATCCAAATACCAGGACATCACACCCTACTATCTTCTTAACAGATCCATCCCCTATTCTGATGAAGTCAAACCTATGACTGTCATATCAGAAATAGATGATCTATCTCCGCCATATCTGCTTTAGTCTATAAATAGACATAAGCCACCTGTCCACCAATGCTTTCGCTGCTCCCACTCACTACGACAACCCTCTAGCAGAATTATATACACGTACACTTCTAAAACTAGTTTAGAACGACGCTATACTCATCCTCCTGCCGGGTCTAACGGTCTGGAACAACAGCAATGGAAAGTCTGGGAAAAAAAGAACCTCCTTGTCACCGTCCTTAAGGCTACCGGTGTACATCTCGGGTGCCTGAGGTTACCGACCATATCTGCGGAGTGGCTAATGGAATGTCAAACCAGATTGAATCTTTAGGTTCTTATCAAATTTTCAGTAATCGTTTGCGGTTCTGGAATCACTTCCAGTTCTACCATACTCCCATTATTGTTTTCTGAAATAATCCATTTTTGTTAAAACTGTGGCGAGTCTAGAACAATATCACTATTGATCTTCCAGATGGTAGAAAATCAACCCTCGTCATAGCTGTAGGGTTCCTAGGCACGCTCAAGAGGTTCCACAAGGCATCTACCATGGCAAATTCAAATTTTATGTGCCGAGAAACCCTAATATAGATCGTTAACTAGAGGATTGGCGAAACTAAAGCAAGTAAACTACTTTGCTAGTAAGTGAATGGAAATACAACCTTTGTAGATCCGGTCCTCCACTTCTTTAGCTCTGTGATGACGTCCCTTCGCTGCAATCACCGGGATCCCGGACTCTAGCGATGGTTTCGTCGGTGAAATGAGCGGCCTAGGTCGTTGACTTCGATGTCGAAGATGCTCTACGTCGAGACAACTCTAACTCAAGCTCCATCTTCACTTGGACATGAACCTTGTGAAGAAAACACCCAATACAACATGGCAAGTGGTAGAGGATGAAGAAATTGGAAGTGGGTTCACTTAGGATTTGGATTTCTCACTTGGAATTTTCAAGAAAGCTTTTCTTTTCTTTACTTGAAGAAGAAGGAAAAAGAATTATCCTTTTAAAAATAAATCAAGTGAATCATTATCATAATGCAACCATGGGTGAAGTAACACATATAGAGAATAAACTAGGGTTTAGGTTTAATGGTTAGGTTAAGGCAAAAGACAAAATGGCTAGACTTTTCAAAGCTTCAAGAAGCTTCAAGTAAAAACCAAAGAAAGCCACCATTTTTATTTTTGCCAAAAATAAATGAATAAAATAAATAAAACAAATAAAACCTAACCATTAACCTAAACATGGTTAAAGTGATACACACACCCAAGTTTGCATGTATCATCAAACATGATACAAACTAGTGCACAAACATATATCATATATATACAATGTGCACAATCAAGTGAGAAAATAATCTTAAGTGAACCAATACTAGTTAATGTAAAGTAATATATATAATTATACATTAAATTATTAAATCAACACTTGATTTAATGATCCGGTCATACTACATATAACCGACTAATATCAAGTGTATCAATAAATCGAATCAACACTTGATTCGGTAACCTGGCTATATCACATATAACCGTCCGATGATACAAATCGCGAGAATAGAATACAGTATCACATACTGGTATTATTCTCGGTTCCGTACATATCTCATATGCGCTCCTATTTCGTTTCGCTTGAGCCAGGAAACCTCTGTGTAGGACTCTAAAGACTCGTCAATACGCCGGCAGCAGGTGATGATCATATCAAACACCCACAAGCCGCAAGCGGTCTGCTAAACGTAACGGCCACCCAGGTATTGAGTGATCAGAAGATCAACGAGCAAGCCCGCTCACACTCCTGTGAATCCAACTAGTAACACTTACCGTACAATCCGGTCTCGTCGTCTGATATGTCATATATCTCGCCTAGGGGTGGTAAACGTCAGACCCCAGTAGCTCGATAAGTCGTGTCAATATGAAGTCTATAACAGTTCAAGAAACTACTGGTAACACTTACCAGTAAATCTCAGCAACCCTGGCCAGGGATTTCCGGTTATAACCAATCGAACACAGCGCAACATCAACTCCCTATACCGGGAGAGACGAATCCCCTCCTATCGCTCATTGCCTCCATGTGATTCGGGACTGTACCCAAAAACTACCGTTTTCCACGCCCTCTTGGACGTGGTAAGGTGGAAATCAAAGCACAGTGGGAATCACACAAGACTCTATGACGATCTCGGGTATACTGACTAACCTGTACCAGTGTCACCAGAGAACTGCCATCTGACGTAAGGTATAATACCATCTGGGAGTTCTCGGTGAGTCCGTCCAGTGTACCAATCTCCGCTGAGCACCCGCATATCATCTCTGATGTCAAACATCAATGGATATGGGATCATCCATCGCCCATCTGTATGGGTCGAGAAGGTATACACTAGTCTACTCTGGTATATCGATGCCCCATCTCGATACACCCACGACTAGGGACCTTTAAGGATGTACTTATGGACTACCATGTCCCCACTAGTATGATCCACATCATAGTCCAGGTAGTCAAGTACACATCCTAAGGGCTTTACCAATATGTAACAGAGAGACAATCAGTGTACACGTTAAGATAAAGAGCAACCAGATAGCATACTATCATGTCGAGCAAGAAAGTCCTCCCTATATATGTCCCAGCATCCACTACAATATACATCGTATGTACAGTAATGGCCTCTAGGGCATACATATACCTAACAATCTCCCACTTGCACTAGGGTCATCTGTAGCAGTGGTTGCAGTATCTAATACTCAACCATCCCATAAAAGTCTCTCTCTGGGAAAAAGGCCTTTTTGAGTGGATCCGCCGTGTTGTCCTCTGAGTTAACTCTCCTTACCTCGATCACCCTGGAGATCAACTATCTCCATGATCAGGTGATGCTGCCTCAGAATATGTCTGGATCACTGATGGGACAGGCGTTCCTAGGCATAATCCACAACTCCATTGTCTCACAGTGGTTGGAACGAAGTTCATCTCATGAACAAATATACACCCAGATTTCCTCTTTGGTATCATCTTTGGTAACGATATATCTTGCCTTTAATCGTCTAGTATGTCACGGTATCTAGCTTGGAATTCTTCCAACATACCGTCCCTCCACTGAGGGTAAAGACAATGCCTGTGACCGACATTCAGTCGTTCTTATCACTCTGGAACCTTTCCAGTGATTCTCCCCAGGATCGATTGATACCATCTCACTACAACTCGTGAGAATCCTAACATCCAATTAGATCTATCTCATAGATCCAAAACCCAGGATTTAGGAGGTATCACTTTGATCCTATATGGAGAATCATTGTGATAAGCGGAGATTGACCGAGCGTAGCATAGGAAGCTCCTTCCCTATCAAGAGTATGTCATCCACGTACTCTACGAGGATCACCACCTTACTCTCTACTACCTTTTTGTATATACAAGGTTCATCCACCATTTTGATGAAGTCAAACTCTTTGACTACCATATCAAAACAGACGTTCCAACTCCGCGATGCCTGCTTTATCCTATAAAGCATCTTGTACACGTTTCCGCTGCTCCCACTGTTTACGAAGCCCTCTGGTTGTGTACTTATAGACGTTCTCTTCTAAATCAATATTTAGAAAAGCAGTCATGACACCCAACCACCAGATATCGTAGTCATGGTATGTAGCCGTGGCAAGTAGGATCTGGATGGACTTAAGCATAGCTCCTTAGAAAAGGTTTCAACATAATCCATACATGGTCAATGATGCAAACCTTTAACAAGTCTAGCTTTGAAAGTCTTAACTTTTCCATGTACACCAAGTAATCTTCTCAAGATATACTTGCTCCTGATAGGGATTTAACCCTTCAGATAAAGCAACCAAAGTCCATACTTTGTTGGTGTATAAGAATTCCATCTCAGATCGATAAACATCCAGCCATTCTTACAGAGTCTCACTCCTGATGGCCAGCTCGAAACTAGTTGGGTCATCATCTCATGATGCAATCCTCGCTCCCACTGTCATAGAAAAATAGAAGTATCTCTCAGGTTGGTGAGGAACCCTACTAGATCGGCGAAGAGGCTGAGGTTCGTTGGAAACTACTGAATCCTTCGGTTCTACCAAATCATCAGCTGCAGTTTGTATAGCTGGAACCTTTCATGTTCTAAATAACAGACCTTGCCTCGAGTTTGTCCGGATTTTGCTTTTAGACATAGGCCGGACAACCCCAAATCTTAACAAACTTAAGATATGGGCTCTTCCCTTTCCATATCACATATGGAATGGTAGGCACTGATTTGATTTGAACCTTATTCAATAGGTATGCAGCTTCTCAAGCGCATAACTCCCAAAAGGAAATAGGAAACTCAGTAGTACTCATCATAGAGCACACCATATCATATAGGGTGCTATTGCTCCACCCCGATATACCATCGTACTATGGTGTATACGGAGGAGTAATGCTGAGAGAGAATTTCATTCTCCTTTAGGATGGTCCAGGAATTCCGTGCTCAAGTAATGTCCCCCTTGATCTCATCAAAGGACATAATACTTATACCCGTAATTTGCTTCTCTACTTCTAACTTATATTATGTGAATATCTCAAAAGCTTCGGACTTGTGTTTCAACAGGAACATATGTCTGAATCTTGAGAGATCATCAGAGAATATAATGAAGTACAAAGAACCGGTCCTGGCATGTGTAGATAGGGGACCTTACTTACATCATTATGTATCAATCCCTAGAGTTCGCTAACTCTTTCTCTGTTTCCAATAAACAGAGCTATGGTCATCTTATCTTTGTGACATGTCAGGCAAGTTTCACAAGATGTAAATTCAAACTGATTTAAATATGCATCTAAAATGTAACTTATGCTAGTCGGGTCACATTGATATGACCTATTCTACAATACCTCAAGAAGGATTCTTCCATTTCTGAACTCTTCCTCTTGTGTGTGTTCCGTATACCTAGAACTGTAGTTTGATTTAGAACGTTAATGCTTTTACATAACGTGCCTGAACCGATCAACTCTTGATATAGGAAATGTTCAAAACATTATCCAACAATACAAAATTATATCTTTTCTTTACTAATAAAGAGACTGATATGATTTTGTATATCAGGTTCGGTATCTAATAACATTCGTTCAGAATCAATGTATTCTGGTAATACAGGGTGACAGCGGCCAACAGACTTGGCTGCAACATTTGCACCGTTTTCTGTCTCATGAAACTTATCACCCATTCTCAGTTCTCTACTATCTATAGCCAATGTAACAGATTACATATACGGGATCCTGATCCGGTATCTCATACCGAGGACGTAAAGGATACTGAGAAACAATTCTATGTAATGAACACACCTGAAGATGATGCATCAGCATGCACTTTCTTCGTTTGGGCGGCACGGGAAATCTGGTATTCCCCTATTTCCTGCTCTGTCTTATAACAATTATAAGTTAGAGCGGGACCAACATTCCCCAGCTCAGTATAACTAGCGGGTTCGGTTAATACATCCGTATTATTATCTTGATTAAGGCGTGATATGGTCGCTACCTGGAGAGAGAGAGAAGAAAACACTCAGCGTATGCTCTTGCAAGATCAGATTAGTTATTAGTTTATCTAATCAGGATGGCTCCCACTGTTTTAATCAAATCTTCCTTCAAACCCTAAAAGGAAAGACTAGCCGGGATTAATTACACGCTACAAGTTCGCCAATCTTTCAGCCAGGCCAGTGTCGGTACTTTGAGGGAGGTTCCCCGTGCTTTCGCACGGACCTAATTAAAGTAAACCTCATTTTCCCAGAGGCGTAACCCCGTTGACACCTTTTTAGACACCTACTTAATCGGCTAATTGTAATGTGTAAAACTCTCCCAGGAGTAACTCTTACTCGCAGCGGGTATCGGGATCCAACTATCTCATAGAAGGTATGCAATCTCATTGCAAATTTCAACACTTGAAATTCACGATAATATTTTGCCCCTAGCGTCCCATGACCTTGACGCAGGCCAACAAACCACAGTGCGCTAGTCAAGTTCAACCCGTCATTTCTTGATTGAATTAAACCCACCCGCACGACCCTTGACGCAGGCCAACAAAGTCGCACGACTACCCTAATCCAATCTGCATCATATGCATAAGCAGATAAATACTAGTTATGCAGGGTTCCTAGGCACTCTGATGAGGTCTCACAAGGCATCAACCATGCCAATTTGAAATTTTACAAGTGCCGAGAAACCCTAATACGGATTCGTTACCTAGAGATTAGGCGAAACTAGAAGCTAGTTAACAACTTAACTAAAGGGTAAACGGAAATACAACCTTTGTAGATCCATTCCTCCACCTCCATGGCTCCGTGACGATGTCCCCTCGCTGCGATCATCAGATCCCAGGCTCTAGCGTCGGCTTCATCGGAGAAATGGGCGGGCTAGGTCGTCGACTTCGATGCCGAAGATGATCTACGTCGAGGCAACACAAGATCAAGCTCCAACTTCACCAAATCATGGAACTTGTGAAGAAAACACCCTATACTACTTGGCAAGTGGTAGATGATGAAGAAATAGGAAGTGGGTTCACTTTAGAATTGCATTTCTCACTCTTTTTCTCAAGTTGTCATTGAAGGAGGCAAGCTTTCTTCCTTTTTGAAGATGAAGAAGAAGAAGAAAAGAATTATGATAAGAATTATGTGGAAAAAGAAAATAGATCAGTCTTATCATAATTTCAACCATGGTTAGTTATAGAGTATTAACTAAGGTTAGGTTAAATGGTTAGGGTTAGGAGAAGAAGACAAGAATGGTTACTTTAGTCAAAGTTGCATGAAGCTTCAAGAAGCTTCATGTATGAAAGCAACCATTTTGTTTTTTTTCTCATTTTTAACCAAAAATAAATAGATAAATAAATAAGTGAGTAAATCAAAATCCTAACCATTAACATAACCATAGTTTAAGTCTTTACAAAAACCCAAGTTTGCATGTATCATCAAACATGATACAAACAAGTGCACAAAACTATATCATATATACAATGTGCAGATTCGAGTGAGAAAATCCATCTTAAGTGAACCAGTACTAGCTAATGAAAAGTAATATATCAAATATATAATTATGCATTAAATCATAAAACCAACACTTGATTTAATGATCCGGTCATATCGCATATAACCGACTCGTATCAAGTGTATCAATGTATCGAATCAACACTTGATCCGGTAACCCGGCTATATCACATATAACCTGCCGATGATACAAATCGCGAGAATAGAATACGGTATCACATACACGCATTATTCTCGGTCCCGCATATATCTCATATGCGCTCCTATTTCGTTTCGCTTGAGCCAGGAAACCTTTGTGTAGGACTCTAAAGACTCGTCAATACGCCGACAGCAGGTGATGATCATCAAACACCCACAAGCCGCAAGCGGTCTGCTAAACGTAACGGCCACCCGGGTATTGAGCGATCAGAAGATCGACGAGCAAGCCCGCTCACACTCCTGTGAATCCAACCAGTAACACTTACCGTACAGTCCGGTCTGTTCGTCTGATATGTCGCATATCTCGCCTAGGAGTGGTAAACGTCAGACCCCAATAGCTCGATAAGTCGTGTCGATATGAGGTCTATAACAGTTCGAGAAACTACTGGTAACACTTACCAGTAAATCACAGCAACCCTGGTGAGGGATTTCCGGTTATAGCCAATCGAACACAGCGCAACATCAACTCCCTATATCGGGAGAGACGCATCCCCTCCTATCGCTCATTGCCTCCATATGATTCGGGACTGTACCTAAAAACCACCGTTTTGCACGCCCTCTTGGACGTGGTAAGGTGGAAATCAAAGCACAGTGGGAATCGCACAAGACTCTATGATGATCTCGGGTCAACAGACTACTCTGTACAAGTGTCACCAGAGAACTGCCATCAGACGTAAGGTATAATACCATCTGGGAGTTCTCGGCGAGTCCATCCAGTGTACCCAGTCTCCACTGAGCACCCATATATCATCTCTGATGTCAAACACCAATGGATATGGGATCATCCATCGCCCATCTGTATGGGTCGAGAAGGTATACGCTAGTCTACTCTGGTATATCGATGCCCCGTCTCGATACACCCACGACTAGGGACCTTGAAGGATGTACTTATGGACTACCATGTCCCCACTTGTATGATCTGCATCATAGTCCAGGTAGTCAAGTACACATCCTAAGGGCTTTACCAACATGTAACAGAGAGACAATCAGTGTACGCGTTAAGCTAAAGAGTAACCAGATAGCATACTATCATGTCGAGCAAGAAAGCCCTCCCTATATATGTCCCAGCATCCACTACAATATACATCCTATGTACAGTAATGGCCTCTAGGGCATAAATATAACTAACAATTTAGCTACCGGACACTACGCCTTGATGCAGGCCAACAAACGTAGCACGAATACTAAGTAGGACTTATCTGAAATGACGGAGGGCTACGACAGGTTTTTCTGAAATCCTATTGCGTAATGAACTTCATATCGTTGTAGAATCAAATGATTTTAAAATGGAGTGTTTTTGAGGCTTTTTCTAGTTTTGCTAAAGGGGTCACTCCCGGTGAAGGGATCGTCGGCCCTTTCCTCATTGAATGAGATGCATGATATATCACATATATCACTGTGCAAAGTAAGAACTATAGAAGCAATCAAAAGACAAACCGAGTGTTGTAGCATCTGCCAGTTATTTCTAAAGGTGTCACGACCCGCAGGGTACGGAACGTGACTGGCACTTAAGTTTACGAAACGTTTCAAGACGTCCGTAAAATAAGTAAGCGAAAGCCCAGAACCCAAAATCAAATAAGCAAAAGAGTGAAGAAAACCAATCAATTGAAAGCGAGTTTATCAAATAAGTCATATCAAACCTTTTTAAAAACGATATCAATTTTTTTCTAAAAATTTCGGCAGAGTCTCCTTTGTAAATACTGGCCCCCAAAATGGGTACAACAAGAATATATATAAATCCAACAAATAAGGCATCCCCAAGCGGGAGGTAGCTCTTCGCCACAAGGCGGTCACAAATCCCACGCAATATAAAACAACAACATGCAAAATAATCATAAAGAAGCATGAGAAAAACAGCATGTCGACTCAAGTGAGCTCGACCCCAAAATACAGCATAAAAGTCCACAAATCTCACAGTCTTATCTCTAGGTCAATATACAACAATACTGGTAGATACAGTAGATGGAGTACACTAGATACAAAGAATATACAAGGTGGTACAAAAATAATAATATAACCAACCTAAGAGTAAAACCTCGAGTTCAGGCAAAAGAGGCAAAAGAAGCGGTGCGCCCGCCGCTACTGTGCTGACGGAGCGGACCTGCAAAAGACTGTAGCACAACGGGGGTGAGTTGCCAACTCGTGAGTAGTAAATAACATCTGTAGAGGCTATCGCAAGTATGCACACAAGCATCCTAGCATCTATAGTACAGGTATGGCAGGACATAATAGCAGGTATGTATGCAATATGAATATACTTACAGGTATGAATGCAATGTGAATCAACTCATGATCTGAATGTGTAAGTATAAGAATCATGTTTTTCCTTTAGGAATCTCCTTTGAAATACCAGCACAATACCAATAGAATCAACAAGAACCTGTGTCCAGCAACGACACCTCAAAACTATCACAAATCTCATGTATCCATGTCATAGTATCTCTGGCCTCAGCCATCCGGCTGACCATCTCAATATCAATATCTCATCATCTCGCGGCCACGGTCGGTATCCTCTGAATATCCGTCGTGCCAAACAGTCACCGGTAGGTAATCCGTCCCCTGCCAGGCTCATCGTCAGCACCACGAGCTTCTTGCCCCGGGTACCTTACCGGGCCCACCATGTACCCGAGACGGTTCATCCAACTCCTCGAAACGGTTCTCGAAAACCACAGCAAACTCATGGTGGACGACACTTACATCACTAGAAAACCGCAATTTACACATTTTAAAAATATAATAAGTTTAGAAATTTTGCGGCTTTCTCCCGAAATCCAGAAATATCACAAAATCTCAAGAAATCCTCATAAATGCATATGCCAATGATAATGAATGCATATGGTATCAATAATCAAGTTGCGATGTATGATTGATAGACTAGGCATGAACAAATAACATGATGAGGTACATGCACATGATTAGCAATCTTATGATTTCATTTTAAGGAATTAAAGACAATAGCACAGGTTTAAGCATCAATTAGAGTAAAAGGTTTCAAATTATAGGTTATCTAGTGTGGTGGCATGGCAATTACCAGGGCGTGTGTGTAAGCATGAATAGTGCTCGTGCTGCATATAAAAACCCTGGCAATGGTGCAGGTGTCCTATAGAATGGGTTCGCATATGTAGGTCAAATAAGGTAAGGATGTAGTTACTAATATCACTAAAATCTTAACTACTTAAACTATCAGGAGACTTGCGCCATCCAAACGATAGTCCCCCGTAGATGTTAAATCTACTCACCGGAATCCCTAGCTAGCCACGTCCAATCACCGCTTTCCCCTTTCGTGCCGCGTCTGACGTCTCCGCGACCGAACCTGGAATTTACATCAATACCAAACATAGGTCACATATCAAGAACGACGAAAATCCCAATCGAAAATACTAACGTTCACGAGCTAGGTACAACGTGCACAAGGTACGCGGAACACACGCGAAAATCGCAAAAAAACTAACTAAAATCGTCGATTTGGTCGCCCGGCAAAGCTAAAACCCGATCACTCAAAAATCCGCACACATATCCTAAATGTCATAGGATATGCCAAAAATATCATCAAGATATCGCAAATAATTCATCACAATATTTTTATAAAAACCTAGTAAGCCAGAAATTTGCAATTTGGTGCAAACATCGAAAATTAGCGATAAAGTTAACACAATCCAACACAAACATCCAACTAACCCACTAGATAGCCACTACACTAATTTTAAACCATTTACAAAGCATCAAACCATAATTCCAACACAACAATCATGCTTCAATCTATTTCTATACACAAACCCCTTTCTTGATTTTTGTAATTAGCAATTACAATGAAAATTTCACACAAGATAAACTTAGATTAGCATAATATGAAGCCACTTAAGCAAAGTAACCTCATAGATTAGGTTAGCAAAACAACTAGATAACAAAATAGATTTAATTAACCTACTAAAGATTTCTAAAACCCTAGTTTAATTTCAAACCATGAACTAGAAAAAACTAGATTAGGATTAAAACTAATTTAACATTTCAAAGTTCAATTTTAGCATAATACAACTAACAATTAACCATAGATTAGAAATTATACCTCCCAAGCCTAAACCCTTGGTTGCTCTAACCACTCAAGACACCTCTTATCTTCAAGATTTGAACAAATTTAGGTTTGAGAGGAGGTGGAAAAAGGGTTTGCTTTGAATTTGTGAAAGAAATTTTGGATTTTGATGGATTTTTGTGATAAAAATGAAGCAAAAAGGGAATGAGAATTGGGGAATTTTCTTGGGCTGTTGCTGCAGGATTTTTGAGCTATTGAGGAGTGGGGAGAGGTGTGGGGGAGTTGGGGAAAGGTGTAGAGAAAGTTTCTAAGTCAAAAGACCAAGTCAACCAACAAAACCCATACCCAATTTAATATATTAAAACCCTTATTATATAATTTTGTTCAAATGAGATGGGGAAATTTTTTGTGGGCTTGCTGCTGAGGTGGGGCCGGCCTAGGGGTGAGGGAAGAGTGAATGGGGTTTTACAAAAAAAAATTATGCAAAAGGACCCCCTACAAGTCCAAAATTGCAAGTTTTAGCTTAAATTCTATAAATTTCGTTTTCCATAATAAAAATTAGTTAAAACTTAAAATAAAATATTAAAAATTTATGTTACAACTAGATTTTAATTAACATGATTTTAAAGCTTAAATTTAGCCCATTTAAATTTGTACTTATCGCTAATTTAATGTATTTTCTTACCGGCTTAAAATAATATTAAAAAATTGAAAAATAGGGATAAAATTTTAAATGACCAAAAATTAATAAGTAACTCATTAGCTACTAAAAACTAGCAATTACCTATCCAAATTAGGTATAATTAGTCCTAAACTGCAAAATAACAAAAAAGACGGTTTACGGAAAATACCGAATTTTCACCGATTTTCAGGAAAACACCAAAACGACTTTTCAAGGTGCTACAATCTTCCCCCCTTAAAGAAATTCGGTCCCCGAATTTAAAAATATAACTACGCGTACCTTCAAAGAGATGGGGATATTTCTTCCTCATCTCGACCTCGGTCTCCCAGGTAACCTCCTCGCTGCTCGGGCCACGCCAAAGGACCTTGACGGTCGGTATAACTTTCGATCTCAACTTCTTCACCTGCCGATCCAGGATGGCCACCGGCTCCTCTGCAAAAGAAAGGTCGCGCTTTTGCTGGACTGTCGGGTGCTGAATCGCTTGCGAAGGGTCGTGAAGGTACTTGCGGAGAATCGAAACATGGAAGACGGGGTGAACATCGGGAAAACTGGGTGGAAGAGCCAAACGATATGCAACAGCGCCGACACGCTCGAGGATCTCGAAGGGACCTACGAATCTAAGGCTAAGCTTCCCCTTTCGCCCAAAACGCATCACGCCCTTCATCGGAGAGACTCTCAGAAAAACATGGTCGCCAACTGCGAACTCTAATCTGCGACGGCGCCTGTCCGCATATGATTTCTGTCTGCTCTGAGCTGCTCCCATCCGGTCTCGAATCAACTGTATCTTTGCTGTCGTCTCCTCAACAAGCTGCGGCCCCAATATACTGCTCTCGCTGAGCTCTGTCTAACAAACGGGCGATCTGCATCTCCTCCCTTACAATGCCTCGAAAGGTGCCATCTGAATAGTATCCTGGAAGCTGTTGTTATAGGAGAACTCCACTAGAGGTAAATGACGATCCCAGCTACCGCCGAAGTCTAAAACGCACGCTCTGAGCATGTCCTCGAGAGTCTGAATGGTCCGCACTGACTGTCCGTCGGTCTGCGGATGAAACGCTGTGCTGATGCTCAAACGAGTGCCCAAAGCCTCCTGAAGTCTCTGCCAAAGTCGGCTGGTGAACTGGGTGCCTCGATCTGACACGATACAAGTCGGTACGCCATGCAACCGCACGATCTCGTCGATGTAAAGCTGGGCATACTGTGCGAAGCTGAAAGTGGTCTTCACTGGCAGGAAGTGAGCCGCTTTCGTCAATCGATCTACGATCACCCAGATGGAGTCATACCCTTGACTGGTCCTGGGTAGACCCACAACGAAATCCATCGAAATCTGCTCCCATTTCCACTCCGGAATGGGTAACGGCTGTAGCTCTCCTGCGGGCCTCTGGTGCTCGGCCTTGACTTGCTGACAAGTCAGGCATCTCGATACAAACTCCGCAATGTCCCCCTTCATCCCGTCCCACCAAAAGGTCTCTCTCATATCATTGTACATCTTGGTGGAACCGGGGTGGACACTATACACTGATCGGTGTGCCTCCTCAAGAATGTCGCGCCGCAATCCATCAGCATCTGGTATGCACAGTCTAGATCCATATCGTAAAATCCCCTGACCATCAATCACGAACTCGGAAAATCTTCCCTGTCCCTTCTGTGCCATGATCTCTGAGCAACGGTCGTCTCTGCGCTGTGCCTTATATATACGGTCAAGCAACTGTGGGCATGCACGAACATGCGCGAGCTGTCCCCCTGTCTGAGTGAACTCGAACTCAACTCGGCTGTCGCATAAAATCTGCCAATCTGCTGACGACTGCCTCTGCACTGCGTGCAAATAGGATAGACTACCCCCGGACCTCCTGCTCAAAGCATCCGCCACTACATTCGCCTTTCCTGGGTGATATAAGATCTCGCAGTCGTAGTCTTTCACCAACTCCATCCAACGACGCTGTCTGAGGTTCAGGTCTCGCTGCTGAAATATGTATTTTAAGTTCTTGTGGTCTGTGAATATTTGGCACGACTCGCCATATAGGTAATGTCGCCAAATCTTCAGTGCAAAGACCACTGTAGCCATCTCCAAATCGTGAGTAGGGTAGTTCTGTTCCTGCTTCTTCAACTGCCGAGAAGCATATGCGATCACCCGGCCATGCTGCATCAATACGCATCCTAACCCCACTCGCGAAGCATCACTGTAGACCACAAATCCGCCTGATCCTGAAGGCAAAGATAATACCGGCGCCGTAGTCAAACGAGTCCGTAGCTGCTGAAAACTGTGCTCGCACTCCTCCGTCCAAACGAAAGGAACTCCCTTCCGGGTCAAACCGGTCAAAGGTGCAGCTATACCGGAGAAGTCCTGAACAAAACGCCTGTAGTAGCCCGCCAGGCCTAGAAAACTACGGATCTCAGTAACCGATGTAGATCGGGGCCACTGCTGAACAGCCTCAATCTTCTTCGGGTCCACACATATGCCGTCTCTCGTAATCACGTGACCCAATAATCCGACGCTGTCCAGCCAGAATGCACACTTGGAGAACTTTGCGAACAGCTGGTGCTCCCTCAGAGTCTGTAACGTAATCCGCAAGTGCTGCTCGTGCTCCTCTCTGCTCCGGGAGTACACCAAGATATCGTCGATAAACACGATGATGAACAAGTCAAGATACGGCCTGAATGTACGGTTCATCAAATCCATGAATGCTGCTGGGGCGTTGGTGAGTCCGAACGACATCACCAAAAACTCATAGTGGCCGTAGCGCGTGCGGAAAGCTTTCCTCGGTATATCCTCCTGTCGAACTCGCAGCTGATGGTATCCTGATCGCAAGTCGATCCTCGAAAAATACCCCGCACCCTGAAGCTGGTCGAACAAATCATCAATGCGTGGCAACGGATATCTGTTCCGAACGGTAACTTTGTTCAGCTGGCGGTAGTCGATACATAAGCGCAAACTTCCATCCTTCTTCTTGACAAATAGGACCGGAGCACCCCACGGAGAAACACTAGGTCGAATAAGCCCTTATCTGACAAATCCTGCAACTGATCCTTCAGCTCTCTAAGCTCTGCCGGGGCCATCCGATAAGGCGGTATAGAAATAGGCCCCGAGCCGGGAATCAAATCGATGCAGAACTCAACGTCGCGCTCAGGTGGTAGCCCAGGTAGCTCATCAGGGAAAACATCAGGGAACTCACAAACAACCGGGACCCGGTCCAACGGAACCTCTGCAGCTCGAGTATCACAAATATACGCTAAGAATCCCTGACATCCTTTCCGCAAGAGCTGACCACCGCGAAGAGACGAAATCAAGCTGGGAAGGGTGACGCTGCGGTCTCCCTGAATAACAAGGACTGGCTCTCCCGGAAAGCTAAATCTGACTGCCTTCTCACGGCAGTCCACCGAAGCATAACAATTGGCTAGCCAATCCATGCCCAGAAGCACATCAAAGTCCAGCATATCGAGGAGAATCAAATCAACCGATGAATCCCTCTCCCCGATACGAACGGAACACTATCGAAATAAAAAATGAGCGACAAACGACTCGCCTAGCGGAGTAATAACAACAAGCGGATGATCTAACGACGACGACTCACGTCCCAACATCGGTGCAAAGTATGTAGATACGTACAAATGTATGGAACCTGGGTCGAATAATACCCGTGCGTCGAAAGAGCAAACTGGCAAGGTACCTGTCACAACGGCATTGGATGCCTGCGCATCCTGCGGTGTCAAAGCAAATACTCGGGCCTGTCCTCCACCGATAGCGGGCTGACCTTGACCTCGGCCTCTGCCTCCTCGTCCTCTCTGAACAGGACCGCCGCGTCCACGGCCTCTGGGTGCACCTAACTGGCGTGGAGCATCGCCTGTGGTAGGAAGTAGGGCTCTCAGAAGAAGGGGTGGTGATGGTGGTAGGGTCACATGCAGAACTGTCGCCGCTCCCTGTCGTCTCGCCGGACAGTCTTTGATAAGATGGTGCGGACTCCCGCACCCAAAACACCCTGGCGACGGCTGCTGTCCCTGGGGATATGAACCATATAACTGACCCCGTCCAAATCCTTTGCCGGGCCCATCCCTCGGAAAGAATCTGGCACGCTGCCTCTGAGACGGCACCTCAGTGCGAATCCTCTTCGGCCCAGAAACGGCCGAAGTCTGTGATATGCGTGCCTCCATCCGTAATGCCGTATCCATAGTAGCTGAATAAGTGTCGTAGTGCTGGGCGCTAATGGCAAGATATAGCTGGGCATCAAGTCCCTGTACGAACCTCTTCACCCTCTTCGCTTCGGTATCTACCAGCTACGGGGCATATCGGGACAACTATGTGAACTGAACGTCATACTCAGACACTGTCATCCCAGGTGTCTTGACCAAGGCCTCGAAGCTACAAGCTCTGGCGTCACGAACGCTCTCTGGGAGGAAACGAGCTAGAAAGACCGCTGTAAACTCGGCCCAAGTCATAGGCGGTAGACCTGCAGCTCGACCTCTCAAGACTGACTCCCACCATATCTACGCGAGACCCTCTAGACGGAAACTCGCAAGCTCCACCCATCGATCATCCGAACATCTCAGCGAACGGCAGATCCTGGCTAAACTGTCAAGGAACGTCTGTGGGTCCTCCGCTGCCTCGGTGCCGGTGAATACTGGAGGTCTCAGCCTCATGAAATCCTATAGTGAAACCAGGATGGTCACGGCGGTAGTAGTATGAGCAGGTATCATAGTAGTCTGGGATGTAGTAGGTGCATCATCCGGCCTCGGTGTACGACTTGCTGCAACTAGGGAACCTACCATCTGATGTAGCTCCTGCATACTCCCCATCATCTGTCGCAACTCCTCCATACCAGTCTCAAGCCTATCCATACGGCCTAGGGAAGGTGGATCGGTCTGTCCCTGCGGCGTACGCATACCGCCCTGCTCAGTCCTAGTCTCGGACGAGCCAGCTCGAATCTCGTCTCGGGCAGCAGCCCTCTGTGCTCTCGTAGCCTTCGGCGGCATAGTGGCTGGTACAGGAAAAAGGATAATAAGAACAGTGCAATAGAATCATAGGATACACGGAATTGAAGAAGGAATTTCAAGCAAGTATATTCTAAAGTAACTTAGGCGGAGTACCGTATCGCAAGTATGCCGCGGACATACACACGCTACGTTACCCTACTTAAGTCACTTACTCCATCTACCAAGGGTCATCCTACACTCAAAAAGGTAAAACCTATCGCTCTGATACCAACTTTGTCACGACCCGCAGGCTACGGAACGTGACTGGCACTTAAGTTTACGAAACGTCTCAAGACGTCCGTAAAATAAGTAAGCCAAAGCCCAGAACCCAAAACTAAATAAGCAAAAGATTGAAGAAAACCAATCAATTGAAAGCGAGTTTATCAAATAAGTCATATCAAACCTTTTTAAAAACGATATCAATTTTTTTCCAAAAATTTCGGCAGAGTCTCCTTTGTAAATACTGGCCCCCAAAACGGGTACAACAAGAATATATATAAATCCAACAAATAAGGCATCCCCAAGCGGGAGCTAGCTCTTCGCCACAAGGCGGTCACAAATCCCACGCAATATAAAACAACAACATGCAAAATAATCATAAAGAAGTATGAGAAAAACATCATGTCGACTCAAGTGAGCTCGACCCCAAAATACAGCATAAAAGTCCACAAATCTCACAGTCTCATCTCTAGGTCAATATACAACAATACTGGTAGATACAATAGATGGAGTACACTAGATACAAAGAATATACAAGGTGGTACAAAAATAATAATATAACCCACCTAAGAGCAAAATCTCGAGTCCAGGCAAAACAGGCAAAAGAAGCGGTGCGCCCGCCGCTACTGTGCAGACGGAGCGGACCTGCAAAAGACTGTGGCACAACGGGGTGAGTTGCCAACTCGTGAGTAGTAAATAACATCTATAGAGGCTATCGTAAGTATGCACACAAGCATCCTAGCATCTATAGTACAGGTATGGCAGGACATAATAGCAGGTATGTATAAAATATGAATATACTAGCAGGTATGAATGCAATGTGAATCAACTCATGATCTGAATGTGTAAGTATAAGAATCATGTTTTTCCTTTAGGAATCTCCTATGAAATACCAGCACAATACCAATAGAATCAACAAGAACCTGTGTCCAGCAACGACACCTCAAAACTATCACAAATCTCATGTATCCATATCATAGTATCTCGGGCCTCAGCCATCCGGCTGACCCATCTCAATATCAATATCTCATCATCTCGCGGCCACGGTCGGTATCCTCTGGATATCCGTCGTGCCAAACGGTCACCGGTAGGTAATTCGTCCCCTGCCAGGCTCATCGTCAGCACCACAAGCTTCTTGCCCCGGGGTACCTTACCGGGCCCACCATGTACCCGAGACGGTTCATCCAACTTCTCGAAACGGGTCTCGAAAACCACAGCAAACTCATGGTGGACGACACTTACATCACTAGAAAACCGCAATTTACACATTTTAAAAATATAATAAGTTTAGAAATTTTGCGGCTTTCCCCCGAAATCCAGAAATATCACAAAATCACAAGAAATCCTCATAAATGCATATGCCAATGATAATGAATGCATATGGTATCAATAATCAAGTTGCGATGTATGATTGATAGACTAGGCATGAACAAATAACATGATGAGGTACATGCACATGATTAGCAATCTTATGATTTCATTTTAAGGAATTAAAGGCAATAGCACAGGTTTAAGCATCAATTAGAGTAAAAGGTTTCAAATTATAGGTTATCTAGTGTGGTGGCATGGCAATTACCAGGGCGTGTGTGTAAGCATGAATAGTGCTCGTGCTGCATATAAAAACCCTGGCAATGGTGCAGGTGTCCTATAGAATGGGTTCGCATATGTAGGTCAAATAAGGTATGGATGTAGTTACTAATATCACTAAAATCTTAACAACTTAAACTATTGGGAGTCTTGCGCCATCCAAACGATAGTCCCCCGTAGATGTTAAATCTACTCACCGGAATCCCTAGCTAGCCACGTCCAATCACCGCTTTCCCCTTTCGTGGCACGTCTGACGTCTCCGCGACCGAACCTGGAATTTACATCAATACCAAACATAGGTCTCATATCAAGAACGACGCAAATCCCAAGTGAAAATACTAACGTTCACAAGCTAGGTACAACGTGCACAAGGTGCGCGGAACACATGCGAAAATCGCAAAAAAACTAACGAAAATCGTCGATTTGGTCGCCCGGCAAAGCTAAAACCCGATCACTCAAAAATCCGCACTCACACATCCTAAATTTCATAGGATATGCCAAAAATATCATCAAGATATCGCAAATAATTCATCACAATATTTTTATAAAAACCTAGTAAGCCAGAAATTTGCAATTTGGTGCAAACATCGAAAATTAGCGATAAAGTTAACACAATCCAACACAAACATCCAACTAACCCACTAGATAGCCACTACACTAATTTTAAACCATTTACAAAGCATCAAACCATAATTCCAACACAACAATCATGCTTCAATCTATTTCCATACACAAACCCCTTTCTTGATTTTTGTAATTAGCAATTACAATGAAAATTTCACACAAGATAAACTTAGATTAGCATAATATGAAGCCACTTAAGCAAAGTAACCTCATAGATTAGGTTAGCAAAACAACTAGATAACAAAATAGATTTAATTAACCTACTAAAGATTTCTAAAACCCTAGTTTAATTTCAAACCATGAACTAGAAAAAACTAGATTAGGATTAAAACTAATTTAACATTTCAAAGTTCAATTTTAGCATAATACAACTAACAATTAACCATAGATTAGAAATTATACCTCCCAAGCCTAAACTCTTGGTTGCTCTAACCACTCAAGACACCTCTTTTCTTCAAGATTTGAACAAATTTAGGTTTGAGAGGAGGTGGAAAAAGGGTTTGCTTTGAATTTGTGAAAGAAATTTTGGATTTTGATGGATTTTTGTGATAAAAATGAAGCAAAAAGGGAATGAGAATTGGGGAATTTTCTTGGGCTGTTGCTGCAGGATTTTTGAGCTGTTGAGTAGTGGGGAGAGGTGTGGGGGAGTTGGGGAAAGGTGTAGAGAAAGTTTCCAAGTCAAAAGACCAAGTCAACCAACAATACCCATACCCAATTTAATATATTAAAACCCTTATCATATCATTTTGTTCAAATGAGATGGGGAAATTTTTTATGGGCTTGCTGCTGAGGTGGGGCCGGCTTAGGGATGAGGGAAGAGTGAATGGGGTTTTACAACAGAAAATTTATGCAAAAGGACCCCCTACAAGTCCAAAATTGCAAGTTTTAGCTTAAATTCAATAAATTTCGTTTCCATAATAAAAATTAGTTAAAAATTAAAATAAAATACTAAAAATTTATGTTACAACAAGATTTTAATTAACATGATTTTAAAGCTTAAATTTAGCCCATTTAAATTTGTATTTATCGCTAATTTAATGTATTTTCTTACCGGCTTAAAATAATATTAAAAAATTGAAAAATAGGGAAAAAATTTTAAATGACCAAAAATTAATAAGTAACTCATTAGCTACTAAAAACTAGCAATTACCTATCCAAATTAGGTATAATTAGTCCTAAACTGCAAAATAACAAAAAAGACGGTTTACGGAAAAATACCGAATTTTCACCGATTTTCAGGAAAACTCCAAAACGACTTTTCAAGATGCTACAAAAGGGGTCACTCCCGGTGAAGGGATCGTCGGCCCTTTCCTCATCGAATAAGGTGCAGGATATTCTACAAGGAACACCGTGATGCAAAGCAAGAACTGTAGCTACCTGTATTTGAAAATTCGATTCCACAACATCTTTTAGTTTTCTTTTTCTTTCATTAATCATACTAATGAAGTCCCATCATTTAAGCACCTAAACATCACAGATAAATACGACGTACACTTATGCGATCCGCATTTGCCTCGATGTCCCCTCATGCACCGTTAGGTTAGGTAACTAACGGCATAGCGGGGCAGGGCTAACGCGGGTGTAAAACATAAGTAACGTCTATATAATATATCATATATACTATATACAGTATCTATCACAACATATCAAATGATCACATCAAAGATATCACAGAAGAAGAAACATATGAAACATTGGATATACTAGGACGTCCGTGTTTTCAATACGAGCCAGTATAAAACACGGATTCCACGGTCGCGATGAATAGCCAAACCCATACCCCTGGACCCCTACGAGAGCGGCAAACAACCCTACCAATTCTAGAGTTAGGAGACCCGGACTCGACTCCTCGAGTTGGTCTCCCACTGGACTCCAGAACCCGGTTACTTGTGCTCTCCTCCTTGGGTCTATCCTAGTGCGGAAAAGTAAATAATATACAAATGGTGACATCTTCCGCAACTTGGAAGTGCCCCAATAAAAGAATATTACATACAAGTTTTTTACATGAATGAAAATGAAAAACTGTCATCTCACATAAAAAACCCCGGCTATTCAAACGCGACGATCCAATATAACATATCCAGCAACACATAACATTACATGTCATCAACGTAAGTAAATATGCCCATCCCAACTTTTGTTGACATATAGCAACAAAACCGGCGATATCACATATTACACTTACGATCACAGAAAAGAAAGTGTAAAATTACAACAGTTGGAATCCGCAACCTTCTCAGACATCGCATGCCTAATCAAATGAATTCCTTAGACATCGCATGCCTAACAATTATAAACCCCGCATTTTAGTCTCATTATCGAAAACACTTTTCAATATCAAGTCGGGCAATTCAACAAGATTCCCGACATCCTGATCGAATGCTCGTCGCAAACTTTAGTAGATAGCGGCACCCCCGATGCCATCGACGAAGTGCACTAAGGCGGAACACCGCTGCCGCGAGCACCCAAACGGATGCTTTTTGGCGACGGGGTTCTCCTACAGTCACTTGGTCGGGGCTATGGGGTGTAGCTGCCTATTAAGCTTACCGGCAAGTATCCGCGCACGCAACGTGATTGCGACGGACTTTTGAACACATCAAAATTCCGTGGCAACCGATCAAGTGAGACTAAACTGCTATGTTTATAACATTCAAATTAGCTATCTCATAACTATTTGTGGATTCCAAATATCGTATCACATTCAAGATAAATAGAAAATGTTAAAGTTTCCGATCGAACAATCAAACACCCAAGTTTTCCCGAAACAGCTCAACACTTGAAATAAGTTCAAAAACATCCATTTCATGCCACAGTACCAACGGTCCAGCCGTAGAAGGGTCAAGCCAACGCCTCACATGTGGCACGTCGTACTGCCCCAAACCCTAAGGTTCAAAGGGCAGTTCAAGACGGTCACATAATCGAGTTAAGGTTTGTTGTCTTCTAGAGGGTCCATCACGTTACTTGCACTACTTAGAACGTTATTAAAGTACGGAAAAATCCAACAATTGGAAATTTCCCGGCAGGGGAAAAATTGGGTATTTATATCCAGTCGAACTTTTTTAACATATTCTGAATTACCCGGAAAAACACAGACGAAGTTAAACTTTCCGACCGAAACATCGAGTCCCCAATACAACCCAGAAAACTCAACTTTTAAGTATAGATTAAAAATACCCAGAAAACAGAGGAAACTCAAAAGGAAATTACTCTGCAAAAATCAAAAAATAATGTGAATGTAAGGCCGCGGAACCGCCGCACGAGCCATGCTCGTGCCGCGGTTCCGCGGCGCTTTAGTCGACTTAGGCACACGTTTTGCACAATAACTCTTAGAAAGCCCTGCTGATTTTTCTGCATATTTTTAATTCACAAAATTACACAGTTTTGAAAAATGTACAGAGAAGGGTTATTTTTAGGGTTTCGGGGTTCGATCGGGTTTCTAACTTCGTCTACACGTCGCCTAAAGCTCTAGCTTGGCTCTGATACAACTGTAGGGTTCCTAGACACGCTCAAGAGATTCCACAAGGCATCTACCATGCCAAATTCAAATTTTATGTGCCGAGAAACCCTAATATAGATCGTTAACTAGAGGATAGGCGAAACAAAAGCAAGCAAACTACTTTGCTAGTAAGTGAATAGAAATACAACCTTTGTAGATCCGGTCCTCCACTTCTTTAGCTCCGTGATGACGTCCCTTCGCTGCGATCACCGGGATCCCGGACTCTAGCGATGGTTTCGTCGGAGAAATGAGCGGGCTAGGTCGTTGACTTCGATGCCGAAGATGATCTACGTCGAGGCAACTCTAACTCAAGCTCCATCTTCACTTGGTCATGAACCTTGTGAAGGAAACACACAATACAACATGGCAAGTGGTAGAGGATGAAGAAATAGGAAGTGGGTTCACTTTGAATTTAGATTTCTCACTTGATTTCATCACTTGGAATTTTCAAGAAAGCTTTTCTTTTCTTTACTTGAAGAAGATGATGAAGAAGAAGAAAAAAGAATTATCCTTTTAAAAATAAATCAAGTGAATCATTATCATAATGCAACCATGGGTGAAGTAACACATGTAGAGAATAAACTAGGGTTTAGGTTTAATGGTTAGGTTAAGGCAAAAGACAAAATGGCTAGACTTTTCAAAGCTTCATGAAGCTTCAAGTAAAAACCAAAGAAAGCCACCATTTTTATTTCTTGCCAAAAATAAATGAATAAAATAAATAAAACAAATAAAACCTAACCATTAACCTAAACATGGTAAAAGTGATACACACACCCAAGTTTGCATGTATCATCAAACATGATACAAACTAGTGCACAAACATATATCATATATATACAAGGTGCACAATCAAGTGAGAAAATAATCTTAAGTGAACCAATACTAGTTAATGTAAAGTAATATATCATATATATAATTATACATTAAATCATTAAATCAACACTTGATTTAATGATCCGGTCATACTACATATAACCGACTAATATCAAGTGTATCAATATATCGAATCAACACTTGATTCAGTAACCCGGCTATATCACATATAACCGTCCGATGATACAAATCGCGAGAATAGAATACGGTATCACATTCTGGTATTATTCTCGGTTCCGCACATATCTCATATGCGCTCCTATTTCGTTTCGCTTGAGCCAGGAAACCTCTGTATAGGACTCTAAAGACTCGTCAATACGCCGGCAGCAGGTGATGACCATATCAAACACCTACAAGCCGCAAGCGGTCTGCTAAACGTAACGGCCACCCGGGTATTGAGCGATCAGAAGATCAATGAGCAAGCCCGCTCATACTCCTGTGAATCCAACCAGTAACACTTACCGTATAGTCCGGTCTCGTCGTCTGATATGTCGCATATCTCGCCTAGGGGTGGTAAACGTCAGACCACAGTAGCTCGATAAGTCGTGTCGATATGAGGTCTATAACAATTCAAGAAACTACTGGTAACACTTACCAGTAAATCTCAGCAACCCTGGCCAGGGATTTCCCGTTATAGCCAATCGAACACAGCGCAACATCAACTCCCTATATCGGGAGAGACGAATCCCCTCCTATCGCTCATTGCCTCCATGTGATTCGGGACTGTACCCAAAAACCACCATTTTTCACGCCCTCTTGGACGTGGTAAGGTAGATATCAAATCACAGTGGGAATCACACAAGACTCTATAACGATCTCTGGTCTACAGACTAACCTGTACCAGTGTCACCAGAGAACTGCCATCTGACGTAAGGTATAATACCATCTGGGAGTTCTCGGCGAGTCCGTCCAGTGTACCCAGTCTCCACTGAGCACCCGCATATCATCTCTGATGTCAAATACCAATGGATATAGGATCATCCATCGCCTATCTGTATGGGTCGAGAAGGTATACGCTAGTCTACTCTGGTATATCGATGCCCTGTCTCGATACACCCACGACTAGGGACCTTGAAGGATGTACTTATGGACTACCATGTCCCCACTAATATGATCTACATCATAGTCCAGGTAGTCAAGTACACAACCTAAGGGCTTTACCAACATGTAACAGAGAGACAATCAGTGTACACGTTTAGATAAAGAGCAACCATATAGCATACTATCATGTCGAGCAAGAAAATCCTCCCTATATATGTCCCAGTAATGGCCTCTAGGGCATACATATAACTAACAATAGCCTGGATCAACCCACAAACAGCCATTACAGAAACGTGTCTTGAGTTATCCAGAGTCTGGTTTTAAGTATAAGACGGACAACTCCCCGTACCTTAACATCGTTAAGATATGAACCGTTCTATATCCAATATAGAAACAGAGGCACTGATTTAATTGAACCAGATTCAAATCATGCAGCTGTTTCCAGTGCATGTCAACTAAATGGAAGGAGGCCGACCAACATTACTCAACTTAAGAATACTTCCAATTATGAGTAACCTGAAAGAGAAGCAAGTTCTCTAAATATCCATTACTATCAACTGAATACCATACGCAAGTATCTACATCTTCGATCGCCTTGAAGAATCCCGATACTTGCAACACCTGGTTCTCTACTTTACTCTTATACCTATAACTTCTCAAAACTCAGACCTTGTGTTTCTACGAAACACCTGTATAAAAACTAGAGAAGTTATAAGTAAACCGAATATAGTACGAGGACCAACCCGTGGACAATATACAATACTCTGTATAAGTCCTCTGAGTCTAGTGACTCAATCACTGTGTGTCGTAGGTTGAAAACTGTACTTATGGTTAAGAAGAATTACAGCGCTGTTCAATGCACCTTACCTAACCATCAACTGATATAGGTAAATGTCATCGACATAATTTCAAAAAGTTATATCTCACTATATAAAAATAGACGTACAGATATATCAATTTGAAATTGGTGCATTAGAACGGATATTCAACACCAAATATTTGCCGTCCGGCAAACAGCCCAGGCGATTTCCTCAAATATCACCGATTACAACGAATCCCGATATAATAAGGACGATCACCTAATTCCCAATAACTTACTCCCACTCATCATCAGTAAAACCATACAGATGTGAGATTCATACCTGGTAAATACATACCCTGGAGCAAGTGTCTAATTGGGAAATCAGTTTTCCTTTAACAATACACAGTGAAACTGAAACATGTAAATGTTTCGTAGGGGTATCCGGGTATTCCTAGTAATGCCTCTTCCATTATCCAGATTCACAACTGTAACCATATATTTCTATGCCATCTCTTCCACATCCCTTCATATGTCTTTAGTCATTACCTTCTGTACACCCTCTTAGGCTAAATGGTTTTCTTCCTTCCCTACCGTTCGGCACCAGCCTATGGTTTCGAAGAAGACTATCCAATAAGCGTAATGGGTGTACTGTCCTAATCCTAGGAGCACTCGCAACGCGAGAGAAGGTGAAGATAAAAGACACCTGAATAAACCTTATTCCTATTTCTCCTGAACCAGAATCCATCCCCGAACTGGAACAAGTTCCTTTCGAGTTCGTATATAACCATACGATAGAATATCCAATAGACTGTGGATCTTCGTAGTGATACGGAGTGTCCTGGAGAAATACAAAGGTGAAGTAGGAGTGGTAATGAAATACTTGGTTTGGTCGTGAATATCAGTCGCAATTTACTTTGCCCTCTAACTAATCCCTTTATTTGTCCTAACTTAATACCTTCTGTACACCATCGTTAGGCTAATTGGTTTTCTTCATTCCCTACCGGTCGGCACCTGCCTATGGTTTGGAAGAAGACTATCCAATTTGCGTAATAGGTGTACTATCTTCTAAACCAAGGAGTACTCGCAACCTGAGAGAAGGTAAAAGGAAAAGACAACTGAATAGTCCTATTCGTTTTCTCCAGAACCGGAAACCATCCTCGAATAAACTCGTTCGAGTTCGTATATAACCATACGATGGTTTTGTCCAATGGAAGTGGACGTTCGTAGTAATACAGGGTGTCCTGGAGAAAAGGGTAAAAGTAGGAGTGGCAATGAGGTTTGCAACTCTGACAATCCAAAAGACAGTGTTTAAGAAGGTTCGGTTAATTTTGGTCATTGAGTCATAGTCTAGGGTCGGGTCAATGGTCGCTGCCAAAGAGAGAGAGAAATGAAACACTCAGCGTGCACTCTAACCTAGATCAGAATGGTTACCAATTTATCTAATCTGGAAACCTACCACTGTAACATCAAATTCTCCTCCAAACCTGAAAGGAGAATTAGTCGGGATCACCCGAGGAGTAAACCAACTCATCAGTGAGAATCGGGATCCAACTATCATCTCATGATAACGTGACGGAACCCGCTCACGTTATCACACTCCAGAAGGTATGCGCATATATGGCAAGTTTCAGTTTCTTTAGAAACTCCCGATGTGATTTTTACCCCATGCTCTTATAACCTTGACTTTGGCTAACAAATCATAAGTCACATGTCAAGTTCTACCCGTCATTCTCCAGGTTGATTTGAACCCACCCGTACCTACTCTTGACTTTGGCCAACAAGGCAGTACGACTGTCCCAAACCAACGCATCTATCTATGCTGCATATGAATACCCAAAAACTACCAAACACTGTGCCTTGACTTTGGCCAACAAACACAGCTTGAATACTATTGACTATCCATATGAAATGACGGAGGGCTACGAATGGTTTCTGGCGAAAACCTTTAACGTAATGAACTTGATATCGTTGAAGGAACCGGATAGCTTTTTATAAAAATATAGTGACGAAAACCTTTGCTAAAGAGGTCACTCCCGGTGAAGGGATCTCGGCTCTTTCCCCGTAGAATGAGGTGCAGGATATTCCAACTGAATACCACGATGCAAAGCAAAAGGCAATCGGCTATAGTGAAGTTATTGCCCTGACGCAAAACTTCTGTCCAAGGGGTCACTCCAAGTGAAGGGATCTCGGTCCTTGCCTCGTCAACTGAGGTGCTGGATATTCATAACCGAATACCACTGTGCAAAACAAAAGAGAACGCCCTTGCAATAACAGCTTTTTTTGAAAAATTGTTCCAACAACATCAGATTAGGTTTGTTTAACTTGCATTGATCCGAATCAATGCAGTCCCATCAATTGATCACACCAATAAAGAACGGAAATAATGACGTACGTATATGCCATCCGCATTCGCCACTGGGTCCCGTCATTACCCGTTAGGTTAGTTAACTAACGACAGAGCGGGGACTGGACTAGCGCGGATGCAAAACATATACAACATCTACTAGTATATATATCAATATATAATATTTCGCTCAAGGCGTGATAAAATGCAACATCACAGAAAAGTAATAAGCATCACAGAACAATACAGATATCTGGGATCCCCAGGTTTCATAGAGCCGCTACTGAAACCCGACGTTCCCCTGGTCGTGTGGATAGCCTGTGCAATGAAATTCTAGACCCCTACGGGCGCGGCAAGTTACCCGCCAAAATCTGAAGCGAGGCAGCCCCCTTCAGCAACGTGAATGGACCACCCAGCACTTCACGGAATCCGGTAACTTGGGCACCCCTCCTGGGTCAACCTGTACCCCTTACGGGTGCGGTGAATAGCCCGCCAATTCTAGAGTAAAGCCCCCTCCGTCTCAACGCCATGAGATGCGGGCTCGTTGCCCTCTAGAACCCGGCTATCCGTGCACCCCACCTTGGGGTAATCCTAGTACAGAAAGTAAAATATACATACAACGGGTATATCGACCTCACCCCGGTCGTGCCCCAAAAGAATAATATACAAACAGGCAGTGACGGCAATCCACATGTCGGACGCTCGCCCCGCAATATCAAATGTACATATAAAATGAAACTGTACTACCATTGGATCCAGGCTATCCCCCACGACACATCCGCAACATCACAGCAAAACACAGAACATCAACGTAAATGTCACGTTCGCAAATCCGTCTAACCGGGCTATAGCAGTTAGACAGGATTTACCGATCAAGTGACATTCACGGTCGCAGATATAATGTAAATACTGTGAACTAACATATTTAAAATTTCCGATTGATCAAATTTTACCAAGTAGGCCCCAAGCACTACTGTAGCACTCAAAGAAATTCTGGGCACAAAAATAATATTCCAAAACCCCAATTTCCCTGTAAAAAGATCACTGTGCAAAAATGGTGCAGTGAAGGCACTGTACGGCGGCGGAACCACGACGCAAATGGGGTTTTGGCCGCGGTTCCGCGGTGGGTCTACAGTATCACGCTACCATTTTTTCACAGATGTCTTAGAATTTCCTGAACATTATTCTGCAACAACCTGAAAAATTTTTGGAGCCAAAAAAATTTCGACAGAGAACTGATACAATGAAATTATGGGTTTTGGAAATTTGTTCGATCGGAAATGTAAACACATTAGACGAAGCTAGACTAGGTTAATGGCGTGGCTCTGATACCAGTGTAAGTGCACGGCGGTGCCCCGACCGTTAATCCGAGGCCAAAATGCGGAAACGATGATTTACTTTAAACTTTATAACCGGCACCACCGCGCACAAAAAATCCCGGATCGGGCCATTAATCTAATTCTGGCTAACAAAAGAATGGGTAGAGAGATACACCGAGCGATCCGTGTCCTTCGGTATTCTTATCGTCGTCCCGATCTCCCCGCGGAATCTCCGGTCTTCACCTCCTCGCTAGAAGGGCACCACGTCGCCGGCTTCTTTTACGGGCTCCCACCTATGGACCGAGGCAACTCGGGCATGAAGTTGGCGAGTCGACGTGCCTAAGGATGCTGTAGGTTAACTGTAGAATACTTTGTCTCTTGGGGTTTGTATGGAGTTGCCATTTTGGTGGAGGTCAAGAAAGGAATTTTTGGAGATGAACTAGAGAGCTATTTTTAGCAAAGTGAGAAGCAAAAATTGCCACCACAAAAATTGTGAGCACCCACACAAGTGTGACCGGCCACTTCCTCATAGTGAATGAGAATGAGAGTGTGGAGAGAAAAGTCAAGGGGGGAAGCTATCATACACAAAAGAGAGAGAAAGGTGATGATGAGAAGAAATCATCACCAATCAAAACCAACATTCTACCAACCTCATCATAACCCATCACCATCACAAAAGTAAAGCAATGATGAGTGAAGAAGTCAACGTCAAACAAGAGCTATCATGAAGCATCAATATGCAAAGACCACCCTCCAAAATGCTTTTTTGCACAAATGCAAATAAGCCCTCCTCCACCAAAATTCAGCCAAGGAAAGATACAACGAAAAATGGCCGAAACGGAAAGCAAACTGGCAACTTCATAAAACTGATCCCGTAATAAATTACAGGAAACCCCGCTACTGTATATATATACCCGCATTGGTATTCCGACCGAAATACAAATGCAATGTGACAAAATCTATACTGTACAATACTAGGATCTGGCTTAAACCAAAGCCCGCTAGTATTTTCCATCCGATCATGATCCGTGCAATACCGCACATATCTGATCGAACCTTGCCATATCTCCATACGGCCTCTACAGCATTTCGCCCGAAACATGAGTAACTGTCTGTGGGGGACTCTAAAGACTCGTCAATAGTATGGCTGTGGATTTAACCACTAGCACGTCAGAGGTATTAGCCATACGTAACGGGCTACCAGCTATTGACCAAAAGGGACGTCGATGAGCGAACTCATCCTGACACCCTACTGAGCCTGTCAGTGACAATATCCGTACAGTCCGGTCCGTTCGTCTATGAGCATCGCATGGCGGGCCTAGGGGGTTGGTAAAAGTGAGACCCCCAAAAGCGGTACAAGTCGTGTCGGAGTGTAGCCCAGAACACCCTGAGATACTACTGGAATACCTACCAGTAAATCTCCTGCCTAGGCCAAGGACATCGTGTAAAGGCTCTCCTAGACACAGCACGACCTCACCCCCAATACCGGGAGAGACGAACCCCTGAAGATCCGCTCACTGCCTCCATGTGGTTCGGGACTGTACCCAACTAAAACCTGTTTGAACGTCTCCTTTGAGCGTGGTAGGGTAGTAATCAAAGTACAGTGGGAACTCACACGAGACATATGACGATCCTCAGGTCGATGAACTAACCTGTACATATGTCACCAGGGAACTACTATCTGACGTCTGGTATAAAACCAACTAGCATGTTCCCTGCGAGTCCTGTCCGGTGTACTCATAACCCAATGAGCACCTGTATACATCTTAGGTGAACCAACTGACACCAGTGGCTTGTGAGACCGACCACCGCCCCTCGTCGGGGTCTCGACTGTATACACTAGTCTACTCTGGAGTATCGATGCCCTGTCTCGAAACTCCCACGTCTAGGGACCTTTTAAGGATGTGCTTATAGACAACCAGCTCCCGCGTATATGATCGCCCTCATACTGCCGGCAGTCAAGCATGAATCCTAGGGGCTCTATCAACATGTAATAGCGACCTGTCAGGTCACCTAAAGCAGTACACGATGATAAAGATAAATCAGATAGCATACTATCATCTTGAGTAAGACTGTCCTACCGATATAGGTCCTCCCTCAATCATTGCAATCACGTACCTGTGATCCAATAATTGACTCTGAGGGCACTATCTCCAACAGCTTAAATAAAAGCCCGCTAGTAATAACCGCCCGGACACCAAACGTGCACAAGTGCGCGTATGTGAACGAACCCCATCGCAAAACCATGCGACCTCTACTCTGTTTTGCCCAAAGGCGAACAACCCTCTATGTGGGACTCTAAAGACTCGACACTACGCTGGCAGTGGGTTTAACCACAGGCCGCAAGTGATACTAGCTGTATGTAACGGTCCCCAAGTAGATGCCGATAAGAAGACCGATGAGGTGAACCCATCCTCACTCCTATTGAGCCTGAATGTGATAATCTCCGTACAGTCCGGTCTGTTCGTCTGAGAGTATCGCATGTCGGGCCTTGGGGGGCGGTAAACGTCAAACCCCTAATAGCGGTACAAGTCGTGCCGGAGTATAGACCAGAACACCCTGAGAAAATACTGGAAACACTACCAGTAATTCTCGTTTGCCTTGGCCAGGGACTTTGTGTAATGGCTATCCAAGACACAGCACGATATCAACCCCCAATACCGGGAGAGACAAATCCTATCTAACTGCTACTGCCTCCAAGTGCTTCGGGACTGCACCCAACTACTACTTGTTTGCACGACTTCTTTGAGCCATGGTAGGGTAGTAATCAAAGTACAGTGGGAACACACTCAAGACGAATTAGAAGTGTCAAGTCGACGGACTAAGCTGTACTCCTGTCACCTGGGAACTGTTATCTGACGATAAGTATAGTACCAACCAACAGTTCCCGACGAGTCCTGTCCAGTGTACTCGTAACCTAATGAGCACCCGCATACTATCTCCAGTATGACGAACTAATGGCTGTGGGACAGACCATCTCCCCTACTGGGATGAGAAGCGTATACGCTAGTCTACTTCGGAGTATCGATGCCCCGTCTCGATAGTCCTACGACTAGGGACCTGTATAACGATGTGCTTGTAGATTACCCAGCCCCCACTAGTGTGACTGCCATCACAACGCTGGTAATCAAGCAAAGATCCTAAGGGCTCCACTAATATGTGTAAAGCGATATGCTAAAAGAAACATACGTACATATTGAAGTAGAGACAAACCAAGTAGCATACTACCATTTCGAGCAAGATTGTCTATACAACTGTGAATATCCCAAGCTTCCATTAATTAATATACAAACTAGTATGATACAGTAATGGCCTCTAGGGCATATACACTAACAATATATATGAATATGTCGATAATGATGGAGGTCTATGATATCAATGTTATGCAATGCGATGTATGACTATAAGACTATATATGAATGATGATGTAATGTAGTATATGACTAGAAAACTGCATATCCATCCTGATGCAATGAAATGTACGACTAGAAGATTACGTATCATACACGATGGAAATGCACAGATACTAATTATTAAGAAAGTTCTAAAGTGTTCATGACATAGAAATTACCAATGGCGTGTGTGTTCGCATAAAATAGTGCACGTGCGGCATAAACCATTGGTAACAGTGCAAGTGTCCTAGGTGACAATATCAATGTTTGTGATGATGCAAGTACAATATGAATATGATACATGTAATGAAAACAAGAATTATAAGTAAATTCTTAGCTATTGGGCGCTTTACACCATCTAAGAGATTTCCCCATAGATGTGTACATCTACTCACCGGAACGCCTTGACTAGTCGAATCCGATCACTGCTTTGCCTTTCCTTGCCCCGTCCAATGTCTCCGCAACTGATCCTATAGTCGCACAATATCACCCATAAGACTAAATATTCGATAAAACGCGAAGAAAACACTATACGAAGCAACTAACACGCTAACTATGTGTGCACTTAGTGCACAAAACGCACGGGATATCGTCACAAATCACACATAGGCCCGTTAGGTACAGCAACACCAAATCTAGAATCCAATCGTACGTGTCGCGCATAAACAAAACACACTCATAAACGGTAAATGGTCCCAGATTTTACCTGAAACTAAACTACAAAAAACAAACAGTACTAAATACCTTAAAAGAAACACAGAGAGCATCCTACAAAACCCCAACACCTAGCTCCCCGGGGGGACCGGCGACGTCGGCAAAAAGTGGGAATCTCGGCTTGAAAATTTATTCGAGGTGGGTCCGGGTTTCTACAGTGTACTCAGGGCTATATACATAGAATACTTTATATGTTTGATTAACTTATAAATTAACAGAATGATAGCAGATTTCATGTAGGGTTCCGAGGCACACTAAGGAGGTTCCACAAGGCATCGACCATGCCGGATTAAAATTTTTTCCAGTGCCGAGAAACCCTAATGTGATCGTTAACTAGAGTTTAGGCGAAAACAAATGCGGGTACACAACTTTACACTAAGTGAACGGAAATTACAACCTTTGAAGATCCGGTTCTCCACTTCTCTAGCTCCGTGTTGACGTCCCTCCGCTGCGATCATCGGATCCCGGACTCTGGCGATGGTTTCGTCGGAGAAAGGATCGGGCTAGGTCGTCGACTTCGATGCCGAAGATGATCTACATCGAGGCAACTCAAAATCAAGCTCCAACTTCACCAAGTCATGAAACTTGTGAAGAAAACACCCTATACTACTTGGCAAGTGGTAGAGGATGAAGAAATAGGAAGTGGGTTCACTTTGGATTTTGATTTTTCACTTGGAATCATCACTTGACATTTTTGAAGCAAGCTTTTCTTTTCTTTCTCAAGAAGAAGAAGAAGAAGAAAAGAATAGGAATTAATTATCAATTAGAAAATCAAGTGATGAGTTATCATAATACAACCATGGGTGAGGATAACTCATGTAGAGAATAAACTAGGGTGTAGGTTGATGGTTAGGTTAAGGATAAAACAAAAATGGCAAAGACTTTCAAAGCTTCATGAAGCTTCATGAATAAAACAAGAAAGCCATCATTTTATTTTAACCAAAATGAATAAATAAATGAATAAATAAATCAAATATAAACCTTAACCATTAACCTAAACCAAGGTTTAAAGCATACACACCCAAGTTTGCATGTATCGTCAAACATGATACAATCTAGTGCACAAAACTATATCATATATACAATGTGCACATTCAAGTGAGAAAATAATCTTAAGTGAACCAATACTAGTTAATGTAAAGTAATATATCAAATATATAATTATACATTAAATCATTAAATCAACACTTGATTTAACGATCCGGTCATATCGCATATAACCGACTAATATCCAATGTATCGACTTATCGAATCAATCCTTGATTCGATAACTAGGTTATATCGCATACAACCAATCGATACAATCATCGCGAGAATAAAATACGGTATCACATACACGCATGATTCTCGGTCCCACACATATCTCATATGTGCTCCTATTTCGTTTCGCTTGAGCCAGGAAACCTCTGTGTAGGACTCTAAAGACCCGTCAATACGCCGACAGCAGATGTTGATCATATCAAGCAACCACAAGCCGCAAGCGGTCTGCTAAACATAACGGCCACCCGGGCATTGAGCGATCAGAAGATCGACGAGCAAGCCCGCTCACACTCCTGTGAATCCAACCAGTAACACTTACCGTACAGTCCGGTCTGATCGTCTGATATGTCGCATATCTCGCCTAGGGGTGGTAAACATCAGACCTCAGTAGCTCGATAAGTCGTGTCGATATGAGGTCTATAACAGTTCGAGAAACTACTGGTAACACATACCAGTAAATCTTAGCAACCCTGGCCAGGGATTTCCGGTTATAGCCAATCGAACACAGCACAACATCAACTCCCTATACCGGGAGAGACGAATCCCCTCCTATCGCTCATTGCCTCCATGCGATTCGGGACTGTACCTAAAAACCACCGTTTTGCACGCCCTCTTGGACGTGGTAAGGTGGAAATCAAAGCACAGTGGGAATCACACAAGACTCTATGACGATCTCGGGTCTACAGACTAACCTGTACCAGTGTCACCAGAGAACTGCCATCTGACGTGAGGTATAATACCATCTGGGAGTTCTCGGCGAGTCCGTCCAGTGTACCCAGTCTCCACTGAGCATCCGTATATCATCTCTGATGTCAAACACCAATGGATATGGGATCATCCATCGCCCATCTGTATGGGTCGAGAAGGTATACGCTAGTCTACTCTGGTATATCGATGCCCCGTCTCGATACACCCACGACTAAGGACCTTGAAGGATGTACTTATGGACTACCATGTCCCCACTAGTATGATCCGTATCATAGTCCAGGTAGTCAAGTACACATCCTAAGGGCTTTACCAACATGTAACAGAGAGACAATCAGTGTACACGTTAAGGTAAAGAGCAACCAGATAGCATAATATCATGTCGAGCAAGAAATTCCTTCCTATATATGTCCCAGCATCCACTACAATATACATCCTATGTACAGTAATGGCCTCTAGGGCATACATATAACTAACATTTCAAATATCACTAAACTTGATACAAAAACGTTTAAAACACAAAACTAAAACAATATGGTGTTTTAGTGAAAACTGGGTGGATTATTAAGTCTATTAATCACTAACTACACTTAACAACCCTAACAAGCCATAAAAACACTAACTAAAACTTAACCCTTCTCTTAAATATGTTAGTTGTATGTATTCCCTAGAGGCCATTATTGTACATGAGATGTATATTATAGTGGATGCTGGGACATATATAGGGAGGACTTTCTTGCTCGACATGATAGTACGCTATCTGGTTGCTCTTTATCTTAACATGTATACTTACTGTCTCTCAGTTACATGTTGATAAAGCCCTTAGGATGTGTGCTCGACTTCCAGGATTATGATGCAGCTAGCGTGGCCTGGGTAGTCCATGAGTACATCCTTCAATATTCCTAGTCGTGGGAATATCGAGACGGGGCATCGATATTCCAGAGTAGACTAGCGTATATCTTCTCGACCCATATGATGGGCGATGGATGGTCCCATATCCATTGGTGTTTGACATCAGAGATGGTATACGGGTGCTCAGTGGAGACTGGGTACACTGAACGGACTCGCCGAGAACTCCCAGAAGGTATTATACCTCACGTCAGATTGCAGTTCTCTGGTGGCACTGGTACAATTTAGTCTGTTGACCGGAGATTATCATGGAGTCTTGTGTGTCTCCCACTGTGCTTTGATTTCCACACTACCACGGCTCTACTGATTCGTGCAAACAGGTGGTTTTTGGGTACAATCCCAAGTCACATGGAGGCAAGGAGCGATAGGAGGGGATTCGTCTCTCACGGTATTGGGGGTTGATGTTGCGCTATGCTCGACTGGCCATAACTGGAAATCCCTAGCCAGGGTTGCTGTGATTTACTGGTAAGTGTTATTAGTAGTTTCAAGAATGTTATGGACCTTACATTGGCATGACTTATCAAGCTACTAGGGTCTGACGTTTACCACCCCTAGGCGAGATATGTGACATATCAGACGAACAGACCGGACTGTGCGGTAAGTGTTACTGATTGGATTTGCAGGAGTGTGAGCAGGCTTGCTCGCTGATCTTCTGATCGCTCAATACCCGGGTGGCCGTTACGTTTAGCAGACCACTTGCGGCTTGTGGGTGACTGATATGATCACCACCTATTGCTGGCGTATTGACGAGTCTTTAGAGTCCTACACAGAGGTTTCTATGCGTGGGACCGAGAACAATACTAGTATGTGATATTGTATTCTATTCTCACGATTTGTATCATCGGTCGGTTATATGTGATATAGCCAGGTTACCGAATCAAGTGTTGATTCGATATATTGATACACTAGATATTAGTCGGTCATATGCGATATGAACGGATCATTAAATCAAGTGTTGATTTAATAATTTAATGTATAATTATATATTTGATATATTACTTTACATTAACTAGTATTGGTTCACTTAAGATTTTTTTGCTCACTTGATGTGCACATAATGGATATGTGATATATGTTTGTGTACATGATTGTATCATGCTTGATGATACATGCAAACTTGGGTGTGTGTATGACTTACACCATATTTAAGATAATGGTTAGGGTTTTTATTTATTTTTGTAATTTAAAATGGTGGCTTTCTTTGTCTTGGCTTGAAGCTTCATGAAGCTTAAAGCATCTTTGACAAAATCCTCTCACTTTGTTTTGCATAAGATATTTATTAACCAAACCATCAACTTAAACCATGGTTTAGTCTCTACAAAGGTTAGTGGATAAAACTAACTCACCCATGGTTGCTTTATGATAATTATTTTCACTTGTTTATTCATTCTCATTATTCTTTCTTTTTCTTCTTCATCAAGAAGAAAACCTTGCTAGAATTTTTCTAAGTGAAGAAATAAAGTGAGAAATCAAAATCTAAAGTGAACCCATTTCCTATTTCATCATCCTCTACTACTTACCATTTAGTTTAGGATGTTCTCTTCACAAAGTTCTTGACCTAGTGAAGATGGAGCTTGAGTTTGAGTCACCTCGACGTAGATCATCTTCGGCCTCGAAGTCAACGAGCTAGCCCGTTTATTTCTCCGAGGAAACCATCACTAAAGTTCGGGATCTCGATGATCGCAGTGAAGGGACATTAACACGGAGCTTTAGAAGTGAAGGACCGGATCTACAAAGGTTGTATTTGTAAGTCCACGTTGCGACCCCCGGTTCTTACGGGGAGGCGGAAACGGTATAAAAAACGAATTTTTATCGCAAGAGGCAACATGGACTAAACTATGGTCGGGATCGTTACCTAAACTAAAACTAGCATACTAAGCTAAAGATATTTAGCTACTCGGATGAGGATGGTTATACCTAAACTTGAACTCCTTCTCTTCAAGCTCCGATGGTGGTTCGATGGCTCCTTCTCGTTGTCTCCGTACGCCGAAGATAGATCCACTTGAAAGCTCCAACCTTTAGCTCCTTCTTCGTTCTTTGAAGAAACTAGTTCACTTGGTTTGCTAAACCTAGTGAACTAGAATGAGTAGAGATGATTTAGAATGGGATTTTATCTATGGTTCTTGATTCTCAACTCATGAGACAAGAGAACCATAGATCAAGAGAGGGAGCAAGAGGTTGAGGGTGAGAGCAAGAGGAGAGCTCAAGAACAAGAGAGAGAATGAGCAAGAAAGAATGAGCAACTCTTTTGTCTTTCACCCTCTCATAATCCAAAGCAATGATAACTCATCATATCAACAAAAGTCTTATGTGATGGTTGAAGTAACCATAACCTTATCATGTCATGCACTCATTTTACTCAAATGAACAAGCAAGAAAAAGTCTTTGGCATGAAATGATAACCATGGTTATCATGATGGTCAACTAGTCAAGCCTAGTCAACCGGTCAACAAGTCAACAAAAGTCAACAAGTCACAAAGTCAACAAGTCAACAAAAGTCAACAAGTCAACAACCATATCACCATAATACTTAATTAATATAATAGTTAATCACATATCATATTCTCATTAGGGTTGAGCATAAAGTCAAAAAGTCAACGGTCAACTGTCAACAACCCTAATGAGAATCCGCTGCCTCTGCCTCCCTGTCATTTGTGCATACACACCCGCATCCGCGTTCCGAGGAACACGAATGCAAACTGGATAAATCCAATCCCATAAGGTACACTAGGATCTGGCTTAAACCAAAGCCCGCTAGTGTAAACTGCCCGGACACTGTACGTGCACAAGTGCACGGATGTGACCGAACCCTGTCGCAAAACCATGCGACCTGTCGCAATACCATGCGACCTCTACTCTTTTGCCTAAAGGCGAAAAGCTTTCTGTGTGGGACTCTAAAGACTCGACACTACGCTGGCAGTGGGTTTAACCACAGACCGCAAGCGGCACTAGCTGTGCGTAACGGTCCCCAGGTAATGCCGACAAGAAGACCGACGAGGCGAAACCCATCTGAACTCCTACTGAGCCTGAGTGTGACATTCTCCATACAGTCCGGTCTGTTCGTCTGATACATCGCATGGCGGGCCTACGGGGCGGTAAACGTCAGTCCCCCAATAGTGGTACAAGTCGTGCCGGAGTGAAGCCCAATACACCCTGAGATAACACTGGAAACCTACCAGTATATCTCGTTTGCCCTGGCCAGGGACTACTCGTGTAATGGCTCTCCTAGACACAGCGCGATGTCAACCCCCAATACCGGGAGAGACGAATCCTGTCTAACCGTCACTGCCTCCAAGTGCTTCGGGACTGCACCCAACCACTACCTGTTTGCACGACTCCTTTGAGCCGTGGTAGGGTAGTGATCAAAGTACAGTGGGAACACACTCGAGGCGGAGTGACAGTGTCAAGTCAGCGGACTAAGCTGTACTCATGTCACCTGGGAACTGATAACTGACGATAGGTATAATACCAACTAGTCAGTTCCCGACGAGTCCTGTCCAGTGTACCCGTAACCTAACGAGCACCCGCATACTATCTCAAGTACGACGTACTGACGGCTGTGGGACAGACCGTCTCCCACACTGGGATGAGAAGCGCATGCGCTGGTCTACTCCGGAGTATCGATGCCCTGTCTCGATAGTCCTGCGACCAGGGACCTGCATAAGGATGTGCTTATAGATTACCCAGCCCCACTAGTGTGACGGCCATCACATCGCTGGTAATCAAGCAAAGATCCTAAGGGCTCTACTAATGTGTATAGGCGATATACAAAAATAAACACATGTACACATTGAAGTAGAAACAAACCAAGTAGCATACTACTATTTTGAGCAAGATTGTCAATACAAGGTGAATATCCCAAGCTTCCATTAAGTAATATACATACTAGTATGATACAGTAATGGCCTCTAGGGCATATACACTAACAATCTCCCACTTGCACTAAGGCCATGTACTGGCGTATCGAAGACCTATCATCTCGATCAGCCGCTCGAACTGAGTCTGGGGCAAGGCCTTGGTGAATGGATCTGCAGTGTTATCTTCTGATTTTACTCTCTTTACCTCGATCTCCTGGCGATCAATGATCTCCCTGATCAGGTGGAACCGCCTCAAAATGTGCCTGGACTTCTGATGGGACCTTGGTTCCTTCGCTAAAGCTATAGCGCCGTTGTTGTCACAATACAGCGGTATTGGATCAACACTGGTAGGAACCACCTGAAGTTCCGTGAGGAACTTCTTCATCCAGACAGCTTCCTTTGCGGCATCGCAAGCAGCTATGTACTCCGCTTCCATGGTTGAGTCAGCAACGGTTTCCTGCTTGGAACTCTTCCAGCAAACCGCCCCTCCATTGAGGGTAAAGACATAACCCGACATGGACTTGGAGTCATCCTTGTCACTCTGGAAGCTGGAGTCAGCAAAGGCCTCAATCTGGAGGTCTTTTCCGCCATACACCAAGAACATCTCCTTAGTCCTTCTCAGGTACTTGAGAATGTTCTTTACTGCTATCCAGTGTTTCTCCCCTGGGTCTGACTGATACCGGCTTACAACGCTCAATGCGTATGCTACATCTGGTCTGGTACATAACATCGCATACATAATAGAGCCTACCGCAGATGCGTAGGGTATTGATGACATGCGAGCCCTTTCCAAATCAGTCTTGGGAGACATCTCTTTGGAGAGGATGATTCCGTGACAAGCCGGTAGATTACCGCGCTTGGAATCTTCCATACTGAATCGTTTCAGTATGGTGTCGATGTACCTTGACTGTGAAAGTCCCAACATCCTTTTAGATCTATCACGATAGATCTGGATCCCCAGAATGTAGTTGGCATCGCCCAGGTCCTTCATGGAGAACCTCTGTGACAAGAATCCTTTGACTGACTGTAGCATAGGAATATCATTTCCTATTAGGAGAATGTCATCGACGTACAAGACGAGGAATACCACATTTCTCCCTACAATCTTACTGTAAATGCATGGTTCATCTGGGTTTTTGACAAAGTCGAATTCTTTGACAGTATCATCAAAGCAGATGTTCCAACTCCGCGATGCCTGCTTAAGTCCATAGATGGACTTGAGCAACTTGCACACTTTACCGCTGCTCCCACTCTGATTGAATCCCTCTGGCTGATCCATATAGACGCACTCTTCTAAATTTCCATTTAGGAAAGCCGTCTTAACGTCCATCTGCCAGATCTCATAATCGTGGAAGGCAGCAATGGCAAGAAGGATCCGAATGGATTTAAGCATGGCTACCGGAGAAAAAGTCTCGTCATAGTCCAAACCAGGTCTTTGACGAAAACCCTTTGCAACGAGCCTAGCCTTATAGGTTTCAACCTGCCCATCTACACCAATCTTCTTTCTGAAGATCCATTTGCAGCCTACGGGTTTTACCCCTTCTGGAGCAAAGTCCAAAGTCCAAACTTTGTTGGTGTACATGGACTCCATCTCGGTCCGCATTGCATCCAGCCATTTTACCGAGTCACCGCTCTGAATGGCTTGCTGGAAGCTAGTAGGCTCATCATAATCTATGATGCAATCCTCTCTATCCCCGTCTATGAGAAAACCGTAGTATCTCTCGGGCGGATGAGACTGCCTACTACTCCTGCGGAGCGGCGTAAGAATGTCCGGTTCCCCTGAACCTTCTGGTTCTACTAAGGTTTCAGTAATAGCTTGTGGTTCTGGAATTTCTTCCAGTTCTATTGCGCTCCCACTTATCTGATTTTCTAAAAACTCAGTTTCCATGAAGCGGGCATGACGAGAAACAAGGACTTTTTGCTCCTCTGCGTAATAGAAAAGATACCCTTTGGAGTTCTTTGGGTATCCCACAAACTTGCACTGTACTGAGCGTGCCTCGAGCTTGTCCGCATGCTGCTTTTTTACAAAAGCCGGACATCCCCATGTCTTAAAGGATTTAAGACAGGGTTTCTTCCCACTCCACATCTGGTATGGTGTGGTAGGCACTGTCTTAGTAGGAACTTGGTTCAAGAGATGTGCAGCTGTTTCCAGTGCATAACCCCAGAAAGATCGCGGTAACTCAGCCTTACTCATCATGGAACGAACCATATCTAGTAGGGTTCGATTCCTTCTTTCCGATACACCGTTGTGTTGTGGTGTGTATGGAGGAGTACGCTGAGAGAGAATTCCATTCTCTTTTAAGTAGTCCAGAAACTCGGCACTCAAGTATTCACCACCTCGATCCGATCTTAGGATCTTGATACTTTTGCCTGTTTGTTTTTCTACTTCATTCTTATATTCTCGAAATTTCTCAAAGGCCTCAGATTTGTGCTTCATTAAGAAGACATGTCCAAACCTAGAGAAATCATCTGTGAAAGTAATGAAGTATGAATAACCGCTTCGCGCATGTGTAGACATTGGACCACACACGTCACTGTGTATAAGTCCCAAGAGCTCGCTCGCTCTTACTCCGTGTCCAGTGAACGGAGTCTTTGTCATCTTTCCCATGAGACAAGATTCACAAGTGGCATAAGACTGGTACTCGAACGGATCCAAGTATCCTTCTTTATGTAACTTAGTCAACCGTGTCTCATTGATGTGACCCAGTCTACAATGCCATAAGAAAGCCTGATTTAATTCTGGAGACTTTCTTTTAAGTGTGTTCTGGACACTGAATATCTGAGCTTGATTCAATACGTATATACCGTTATTTAATGTACCTGACCCAATCAGTGCTTGATTTAGGTGGATGTTTACTACATCGCTTACAAAAGCAAAATCATATCCTTCCTTAGAAAGTAAGGATACAGATATGATGTTACAAGTCGCACCTGGTACATACAAACAGTCACGCAGAATCAATATCTGCCCAGTTGTCAGTCCTAGGTGATATTCCCCTACGGATACAGCATCCATGCTCATTCCGTTAGCAACCCTGAGAGTCATATCACCTTTCCTGATAACCCCACGGTTTCTCAGACCCTGTAACGAATTACAGATATGAGATCCTGATCCGGTATCCAATACCCAGGAAGTAGGGTTAACTGACAAACAGTTCTCAATTATAAACACACTCGAAGCCGAAGCCACAACATGCTTCGAATTCTGGCTACTGGCTTTACAAGCCCTGCAATCTCTCTGCCATAGTTCATTCCCGTTACAATAGGAACGTCCCTCTTTAATCATATCCAGTCCCGAAACTTTTGCCCTTGTTTTTCCTTTTTCTTCCCTGGTTTCTTTCAGGGTATAAGCAGAGGGCAGGGACTGTAGAATTAGGTCAGTACTTGACCCATTCTCCAACGTGGTCTCCAGGTCCGTGAGCTTAAAATAGCTGGTCTCTGTAAGGACGTTGCCCCCTACAGATGACCCGACAGCCAACCTCGCTTGAAGCAATTCGTTCGAGGTCTCATATCTTGCGATACGAGATTGCTCTCCATATAAAACTTTGTTATGGAGGAAGATAGAAACTGAGTCCATCTTCTCGTGCTGCCTCTGGTTTGCACCATTAACTGAGGCTAACACGAGGCACTTGGCTTTCGCACAATCCTTTTCCGGTGTCCTGCGGATGTGAACATCCGTGACAGGGGAAACTGGACCTGAGACAGCAGGGATTTGATTAGTTAAGAGGTGTCCCAGCTTGTCATGGGCAATGGACATCTGGACAGACCTTTCCCAGTCATAACAGTCAGGTTCAGTCATATTTTTATCTAGATGTAACCTAGGTGCGGTCACAGGGTCGCTGCAATTAAGAGAGAGAAGAAGAAACACTCAGCATGATGCTCTTGCAAGTTTAGAGTGGTTTTTAGTTTGTCTAAACAGGATGGCTCCCACTGTTTCTCGAATCCCTCCTCAAACCATAAAGGAAGAATTAGTCGGGATCAATCCCACCGCACAATACTTGCTTAACCGTTCAGCCAGGCCGGTGTCGGTACTTCGAGGGAGGTTTTCCAACGCTTTCGCGAAGTTCCTTAATTAAAGAACCTCTTTTCCCTGGGGGCGTAGCCCCGCTAACACCTTTCTAGGCACCTACTAGGTTTATAGCATTGATCGTTTAGTGAGAAATTTCCCGAGGAGTAGCATATACTCACAGTAGGATCGGGATCCAAATATCATCGCGTGAAGAAACTGAAGGAATCCTACCAGAATCATCACACTCCAAATGGTATGCAAATCTAGCAAGTTTCAGTGCTTATGAAACTCCCGATGTATATTTTTGCCCCATGCTCTTATGACCTTGACTAAGGCCAACAAATCATAAGTCACATGTCAAGTTCTACCCGTCGTTGTCCAGGTTAATTTGAATCCACCCGTATATACCCTTGACTAAGGCCAACAAGGTAATACGACTGTCCCAAACCAACGCATTCTATCTATGCAACATATGAATACCCACCAGCTACCAAACACTGTGCCTTGACTAAGGCCAACAAACACAGCTTGAATACTGTTGAATATTCATATGAAACGACGGAGGGCTACGAATGGTTTTGGCGAAACCGTGAACGTAGTAAACTTGATTTAGTCGATGGAACGAGATAGCTTTTAAATGGAGTGGCTCAAACTCCGCATTTTAAAAGTTTGTTTTGAAAAGAACCGAGTGGTTTTTCGAAAATGTTCCAACGACTTATACTTGGTTTATTTTCTTGCATTAGTTCTTTTAATGCATGTTTTGCTTGCATTAGTTCTTTTAATGCGTGATATTCTTGCATTAGTTCTTTTAATGCGTCCCATCAATTAATCCTACCATTGCAGAATAAACCAAAATATGACGTACGCTTATGCCATTCGCATTCGCCACGGGGCCCCGTCATTACCCGTTAGGTTACTTAACTAACGACAGAGCGGGGGCTGGGCTAGCGCGTCTGTAAAACATAAGCAACGCCTAAATAATATCATATATAGATATACTGCAATGATAAACATTTCAGATCACAGATAAATACATTGGATATACTAGCAATCTGTAATTTGTACGAGCCTGTAACAAAAACAGATAACATGGTCGCGGTGAATAGCCAAAACCCCACCCAAGACCCCTACGGGTGCGGCAAACTACCCGCCAAGTACCCGAAGCGTAGCAACCTCCCTCAACTCCATGAGTAGGCCACTCGACACTTCGGCATACCCGGTAGTTTGTGCACCCCTCCATGGGTCTATCCTAGGAGCAAAAACAGTAAAAAGAAATTATACAATGACGGCTGCAACCCCTTCCCGGTTGTGCGGCCATACAAATAATTATTACATCAATTTACAAATTTACATGAATTGCAAGAAAAGAAAACTCTCGTCTCACAACCCCCGGCTATTCACCCGCGACAATCCAACATATTTATATACACATTCCAGCACATTACAGATCATGTATAACCCCGACCAATCGACTTATAGCGATAAGCCGACGTTCAATACATGCAAACATTACAGATATAACCATCATAGTCAAAGTGCAGTGAAGTTCGGAAAAAATACGGAATTATAGGACCCCAAAAGGAAATTTCTTTTCTGGAAAATCTGGGCACATATAATATATTCCAAAAATCCCAAAACCAACACAGACACACACTGCATGAAAAACGATGCAGAGAAGACAACAACTCGCGGCGGTTCCGCGGCGGCTAAGAAGGCTCACGCGGCGGAAGGGCGGCAGTTTAGACGAATCACTGTATCGCTTTTCTTGGGTGTTCACACAAAACCCTGAGCCGAATTTACAAGTATAAATTTTTTCATTTTGACCAGAAAATATTTCAACAGAAACTCAGGTTTTTGTAAAGTTTGGTTTTTGGATTTTTCCGGTTCCGAACTTCGTTACACTTCACTACCAAGCTAGTTTAAGTTTAGTTAGGCTCTGATACCACTGTAAGTCCACGTTGCGACCCCCGGTTCTTACGGGGAGGCGGAAACGGTATAAAAAACGAATTTTTATCGCAAGAGGCAACATGGACTAAACTATGGTCGGGATCGTTACCTAAACTAAAACTAGCATACTAAGCTAAAGATATTTAGCTACTCGGATGAGGATGGTTATACCTAAACTTGAACTCCTTCTCTTCAAGCTCCGATGGTGGTTCGATGGCTCCTTCTCGTTGTCTCCGTACGCCGAAGATAGATCCACTTGAAAGCTCCAACCTTTAGCTCCTTCTTCGTTCTTTGAAGAAACTAGTTCACTTGGTTTGCTAAACCTAGTGAACTAGAATGAGTAGAGATGATTTAGAATGGGATTTTATCTATGGTTCTTGATTCTCAACTCATGAGACAAGAGAACCATAGATCAAGAGAGGGAGCAAGAGGTTGAGGGTGAGAGCAAGAGGAGAGCTCAAGAACAAGAGAGAGAATGAGCAAGAAAGAATGAGCAACTCTTTTGTCTTTCACCCTCTCATAATCCAAAGCAATGATAACTCATCATATCAACAAAAGTCTTATGTGATGGTTGAAGTAACCATAACCTTATCATGTCATGCACTCATTTTACTCAAATGAACAAGCAAGAAAAAGTCTTTGGCATGAAATGATAACCATGGTTATCATGATGGTCAACTAGTCAAGCCTAGTCAACCGGTCAACAAGTCAACAAAAGTCAACAAGTCACCAAAGTCAACAAGTCAACAAAAGTCAACAAGTCAACAACCATATCACCATAATACTTAATTAATATAATAGTTAATCACATATCATATTCTCATTAGGGTTGAGCATAAAGTCAAAAAGTCAACGGTCAACTGTCAACAACCCTAATGAGAATCCGCTGCCTCTGCCTCCCTGTCATTTGTGCATACACACCCGCATCCGCGTTCCGAGGAACACGAATGCAAACTGGATAAATCCAATCCCATAAGTTACACTAGGATCTGGCTTAAACCAAAGCCCGCTAGTGTAAACTGCCCGGACACTGTACGTGCACAAGTGCACGGATGTGACCGAACCCTGTCGCAAAACCATGCGACCTGTCGCAATACCATGCGACCTCTACTCTTTTGCCTAAAGGCGAAAAGCTTTCTGTGTGGGACTCTAAAGACTCGACACTACGCTGGCAGTGGGTTTAACCACAGACCGCAAGCGGCACTAGCTGTGCGTAACGGTCCCCAGGTAATGCCGACAAGAAGACCGACGAGGCGAAACCCATCTGAACTCCTACTGAGCCTGAGTGTGACATTCTCCATACAGTCCGGTCTGTTCGTCTGATACATCGCATGGCGGGCCTAGGGGGCGGTAAACGTCAGTCCCCCAATAGCGGTACAAGTCGTGCCGGAGTGAAGCCCAATACACCCTGAGATAACACTGGAAACCTACCAGTATATCTCGTTTGCCCTGGCCAGGGACTACTCGTGTAATGGCTCTCCTAGACACAGCGCGATGTCAACCCCCAATACCGGGAGAGACGAATCCTGTCTAACCGTCACTGCCTCCAAGTGCTTCGGGACTGCACCCAACCACTACCTGTTTGCACGACTCCTTTGAGCCGTGGTAGGGTAGTGATCAAAGTACAGTGGGAACACACTCGAGGCGGAGTGACAGTGTCAAGTCAGCGGACTAAGCTGTACTCATGTCACCTGGGAACTGATAACTGACGATAGGTATAATACCAACTAGTCAGTTCCCGACGAGTCCTGTCCAGTGTACCCGTAACCTAACGAGCACCCGCATACTATCTCAAGTACGACGTACTGACGGCTGTGGGACAGACCGTCTCCCATACTGGGATGAGAAGCGCATGCGCTGGTCTACTCCGGAGTATCGATGCCCTGTCTCGATAGTCCTGCGACCAGGGACCTGCATAAGGATGTGCTTATAGATTACCCAGCCCCACTAGTGTGACGGCCATCACATCGCTGGTAATCAAGCAAAGATCCTAAGGGCTCTACTAATGTGTATAGGCGATATACAAAAATAAACACATGTACACATTGAAGTAGAAACAAACCAAGTAGCATACTACTATTTTGAGCAAGATTGTCAATACAAGGTGAATATCCCAAGCTTCCATTAAGTAATATACATACTAGTATGATACAGTAATGGCCTCTAGGGCATATACACTAACAGTATTTTCATTCACTTCTCTTCGTAATGTTGGATTACTAGTTTTGTTACCCTAGTTTTCTAGTATGATCTTTAGGTTGATTGCTTAGCACCCCCTTTAATTTTTGTTGTGGCATGTGTGATGCTTGCAAACCCTAGGCTAGGTTCTAAGGAATCCCAACATGGTATCAGAGCCTAACTAGAAATTTAGACGATGCTAAGATAATACGAAACCGAAAAACTACGCAAAATACGATTTTGGAAACCCCATGAAATTGCTCTCTGGAAATTTTTTAAAAAGTGGCCTAAAAATATTTTAAACAACTGCAGAGTGGCATTTAGGATGATATAAGAATACAGGTGCAATACAAAGGGGGGGCTCAGATTTGGCCGGCGACCAAGGCAAAAATTCCAGCGCCGCCAACCCTTATAGCTCCCCTCCTCATCGTATTTCACCAGTGCTCTGTAAACCTTGATCTGGGGTTTCTGGTATTGTTTGTTTAGTCCACAATTGCATGTGATGTTAGTATGGTAATGGACTCTTTGCGGAGTATTTCGTAGTCGTATATTTTAGCATCGTAATTGGTAACCTGGACCATGTTTAACACTTCGAACGAAATTCAAAGTTCTCCCCATGACCCCCTCTGAAATTTCCAAGTGTTGGAACTTTTCTAAGTTAATTATATTCAATGTTCGTGCAAGTAACTCTATGGACCCTCTAGAAGAACATAAACGTTAACTCGATTCTGTGCCCTCGGAATCATGGTTTGAACATTAGGGTTTGCCGTGGTTCCGCGGTGTCATAGGTGAGGCGATGGTTTGACCCATCTGCGGCTGGATCATAGGTACTGTGGCACATTTTGGGTACTTTAACTTTGCTTAAGTGTTGAGCTCATTGGGAGTTGTGGGGATTTGTTGATTCGCTCGAAACGTTTAACATTGTCTAGTATATAATGTGATACAATACTTGGAATCAACAGCATTTGAATTTTATAAGTCTAGCAATTTAGTCTCATTTGATTGGTTGCCATGGGATTTTGTTGTGATCAAAAGTCCGTCGCAATCACTTTGTATGTTCGGATACTCGCCGGGTAACATTACTAGATAACCACGCCCCATATCCCCGACAAAGTGATTGTAGGAGAACTCCGTTGCCAAAAAGTATCCCTCCGGGTGCTCGCGGCCGTGGTGTTCCGCCTAAGTGCACTTCTTCGTCGGTAACGGGGGGTATGGCCGTTTACTAAAGTTTCCGACGAGCATTCGATCGGAATGTCGGGAATCTTCTTGAATTGCCTGACTGATTATTGGAAAGTGTTTTCAATATCGAGACTAAAATGCGGGGTTTATAATTGTTAGGCATGCGATGTCTAAGGAATTCATAATGTTAGGCATGTGATGTCTAAGGTTGTTGCGGATTCCAATTGTTGTAGTTTTTCATTTCCTTTTCTGTGACCGTAAGTGTAATATGTGGGGTATCGCTGGTTTTGTTGCTATACATCAACGACAATTGGGATACGCATATTTACTTATGTTGATGACATATGATGTTATGTGTTACTGGATATGTTATATTGGATCGTCGTGTTTGAATAGCCGGGGTTTTTTATGTGAGATGAGAGCTTTTTTATTTTCATTCATGTGAAAACTTGTATGTAATATTCTTTTTTTGGGGCACTTCCGGGTTGAGGAAGATGTCACCGTTGATGTATATTATTTACTTTTCCGCGTTAGGATAGACCCAAGGAGGAGAGCACAAGTAACCGGGTTCTAGGGTCCAGTGGGAGACCATCTCGAGGAGTCGAGTCCGGGTCTCCTAACTCTAGAATTGGTAGGGTTTCTTGCCGCTCTCGTAGGGGTCTTGGGATGTGGGTTTGGCTATTCATCACGACCGTGGAATCCGTGTTTTAGACAGGCTCAAAATAAAATACGGACATCCTAGTATATCCAATATTTCGTATGTTGTTTTTTGCTGCGTTATCTGTGTTGTGATCATGTGATATGTTCAGATAGATACTAAATATAGTATATATATGATATATTGTATATACGTTGCTTATGTTTTACACCCGCGCTAGCCCTACCCCGCTATGCCGTTAGTTACCTAACCTAACGGTGCATGACGGGACATCGAGGCGAATGCGGATGACATAAGCGTACGTTTTATTTATCTGTGATATTTAGGTGACTTAAATGATGGGACATTCATTAATGAGATTAATGAAAGAAAATAAACCTAAAAGATCTTGTGGAATCGAATTTCAAAAATTTAGGTACCTCTAGTTGTTGCTTTGCATAGCGGTATTCCTTGTAGAATATCCAACACCTCATTCGATGAGGAAAGAGCCGAGATCCCTTCACCGGGAGTGACCTCTTTAGCAATAATTAGCAGATGCTATAACCTTCGGTTTGTCTTTTGACTGCTTTTCTAGTTCTTGCTCTGCACAGTGGTATTGTGAATATCTTGCACCTCATTCGATGAGGAAAGAGCTGAGATCCCTTCACCGGGAGTGACCTCTTTAGCGAAACTAGCAAAAGCCTTAAAACACTCCATTTTAAACCATTTGATTCCGCAACGAGATCAAGTTCAAAGCGTTAAAGGTTTTCTTAAAAACCATCCGCAACCCTCCGTCATTTTAGGAAGTAGAGTACTTAGTATTTGTGTTGCGTATGTTGATCATAGTCAGGGCGCAGTGTATGGTAGCTAAGTGATGTCTTCCTACACAGCATATGATGCGATTAGTTAGGACAGTCATATGATATGTTGATCATAGTCAAGGTCATGTGGGTGGATCTAATTAATCACGAAATGACGGGTAGAACTTGACTAGTACTTATGATATGTTGATCATAGTCAAGGTCATAAGTGATAGAGGTAAAAACCATTATCGGGAGTTTCAAGTGTTGAAATTTGCAATGAGATTGTATACCTTTTATGAGATAGTTGGATCTTGATACCCACTGCGAGTAATTATTACTCCTGGGAGAGTATTGCACTTTATAATTAGCCGATCAAGTAGGTGTCAATGGGGTTATGCCCCTGGGAAAACGAGGTTTATTTTAATTAGGCCCATGCGAAAGCACGGGGAACCTCCCTCAAAGTACCGGCACTCGCCTGGGTGAAAGTTTGGTGAACTTGTATGGTGTAATTAATCCCGGCTAGTCTTTCCTTTTAAGGTTTGTGTTACTGTATATGCCCTAGGGACCATTATTGTATCATACTTGTATGTATATTACTTAATGGAAGCTTGGGATATTCACAGTTGTATATACAGTCTTGCTAAAAATGGTAGTATGCTCCTTGATTTGTGTCTACTTTAATATGTGCATATGTTTCTTATAACGTATCACATATACATATTAGTAGAGCCCATAGGTTCTTTGCTTGATTACCAGTGTTGTGATGGCAGTCACACTAGTGGGGGCTAGGTAGTCTATAAGCAACATCCTATACTTGTCCCTAGTCGTGGGATTATTGAGACAGGGCATTGATACTCCAGAGTAGACTAGTGTGTACGCTTCTCATCCTAGTTGGGGAGATGGTCTGTCCCACAGCCATCAGTACGTCGTACTGGAGATAGTATACAAGTGCTCGTTAGGTTACGGGTACACCGGACAAGACTCGCAGGGGAACTGTTGGTTGGTATTATACCCGTCGTGAGTTAACAGTTCCCAGGTGATATGAGTACAGCATAGTCCGCAGACTTGACACTGCTACGTCGCCTCGAGTGTGTCCCACTGTTCTTAGATTGCTACCCTACCACGGCTCAAAGGAGTCGTCCAAACAGGTAGCAGTTGGGTGCAGTCCCGAGCACTTGGAGGCAGTAGCGGTTAGACAGGATTCGTCTCTCCCGGTATTGGGAGTTGATATCGCGCTGTGTCAGAGAGCCATTACGCAAAGTCCCTGGCCAGGGCAAGCGAGATTTACTGGTAGGTTCCAGTAGTTTCTCAGGGTGTAATGGGCTACGCTCCGACACGACATATACCACTATTAGCGGACTGATGCTTGCCGCCCCCTAGGCTCGATATGCGATAGTCTTAGACGAACAGACCGAACTGTACGGAGATTGTCACATCAGGCTCAGTAGGAGTTCGGATGGGTTTCCTCATCGGCCTTCTTATCGACATCTACCTAGGGACCGTTACGTATAGCTAGTGCCACTTGCGGTCTGTGGTTAAACCCACTGCCAGCGTAGTGTCGAGTCTTTAGAGTCCCACACAGAGGGTTTCCTTGCTCCAGGCAAAACGATATAGAGGTTGTATGGTTTTACGACAAAGGTTTGGACGCATACATGTTTAAACGCACGTGCGACGTTCGGACAGTTTTTACTAGCCGGCTTTGGTTTAAACCAGATTCTAGTATAGGGTTCTTGGATTTATACAGTCTAAAGTTTTTCCGTATTTTCACGGATTGTAGGGGCATTCTCGTAATTTGTCGGGAAGCTTCTAGAAGCATGGTGACTTGGGAGGTAAGGTGGCATTAGCATTAAATGATATTGTGACTCATTATGTGTGATTCATCATGTCATTAATGCATTATTAAATGCTTAATGACTCACATAGTGAATCACTCATAACGCATTTATGTAGCATGATGAATAATCTCATTTTATTCATTTATTCATTATGCTTTATATATCAAGTGAGAAACAATATCCTATTTCATTCTTATCATCACCTTCTCTCTCCTCAAGCTCTCTCATTCTTGAAACCCTAACCCTGACCTCTCATGTGTTGAGATCAAGGGTTAGCTAGACTAATACATCCATAACCTCACTCTATATCCCCTAGGTAGCTAGATTAGCACTTTGAGCAACCTAGTTATCTCAAGTTAGAGATCAAGCTTGGCGTAGGAGCTCTCGGGTGGATCGTCTTAGACTCGAGGAGGCCGTTGAGGTGCCGATGTTCCAAGGAGCCTATGAGGAGTGGAGGACAGCGATGAAGACCCGAAGGAAAAGTAACGTGAGGTATAACTTCGAATCCGAGTAGTTAAACCTCTCGTAGTTTGTAGTAACGGTTTAGATACGATTCATGCGCTCAAGTCTGTGTTACGAAGCTTTGATAATCGTTTTTCATATATTCCGCCTCCCCACAAGTTTGTGGGGTGCGTGACATGGACTTACAGCGGTATCAGAGCCAACTAAACCATTACTAGCTTGTTAGCAAGTGATTAGAACTTCGATCGTCAGAAAATGCGAAAACAAACCCCGGAAATCCCAAGTTTCTGTTAATTTTAAAAGCGTCGAAAAAATAATTGATATATCTTAAAATTCACAGTAGGGAAATATAAGAAAACTGAGAAAATATGAAGTTGTAACTCAGCTTGATGGCCGCGGATCCGCGGCAAGAGTGTGGTTTTGGCCGCGGATCCGCGGCGGAGTCAACTCCGAGTTGACTCGGATTTGCTCAGTAATTCTTATTTTGTGGTTTTCTGTTTTCCAGAATGTTCTGTTTCTACCCATATTACTTCAGTGCTGGTTTGCTTTCAGGGTAGACACAAAAAATGGTGGTCGATCGATGTTCTAAGATATTTGCTAATTGGGTTTTTATCTGTAATGTTTAATGTGTTCGTAAACCTTCCCTAACTGCTAGTATGTCGGTTGGCAGGGGGTTGCACATTTCTGTAATGTTTACTGTTTGTGTATATGAACTGTATTGAACTATTGTGATGATTAGCCTGGGTTTGAGATGGGTTATTATATTCATTCATTCGATATAATTGTAATATGATGTAATATTCTTTTACGGGGTACATCCAGGTTGCGGTTGTAGCTACCGTTGTATTATTTCATTTTACTGTTTTTGCTCTTAGGATAGACCCAAGGTGGGGTGCACAAACTACCGGGTACTTTGAAGTGTTTAGTGGCCTACTCACGTTTTTTAGGGAGACCGCTTCACTTTGGGCACTTGGCGGGTAGTTTGCCGTACCCGTAGGGGTCTAGGGTGGGGTAATGGCTATTCATCACAACTGTGTAATCCGTCTTTTATTGCTGGCTCAAAGCAAATGCGGATTGCTAGTATATCCAATAAAGTTCATCTGTGATCTGGAATGCCTATTATTGCATCTGACGAATGTACAATATCTATATATGATAGCTATTAGACGTCACTTATGTTTTACACCCGCGCTAGCCCAGCCCCCGCTCTGTCGTTAGTTAAGTAACCTAACGGGTGATGACGGGATCCCGTGGCGAATGCGGACGGCATAAGAGGACGTGGTATTTTTCGTTGTTTTCTGCAATGATAGGATAAATGATGGGACGCATTATTATAATGCAAAGAAAATAAAACAAAGTTAAGTCGTTCGAATAAATTTAAAAGAAACCACTCGGTTATTTTTAAAGATCAGAACTTTTAATTGCGGAGCTTTAACCACTCCTTTTAAAAAGTATCAGGTTCCTTCGATTATATCAAGTTCACCACGTTCACGGTTTTGCCAAAACCATTCGTAGCCCTCCGTCATTTCATTTGGGTATTCAGTAGTATTCAAGCTATGTATATTTGGCCCTTAATCAAAACATAGTGTTTGGTAGCAGCTGGGTTATTCATTTGTTGCATAGATAGATGCGTTGGTTTGGGTCAGTCGTATTACTTTTCTTGGCCCTTAGTCAAGAGTATATACGGGTGGGTTCAAATTAACCTGGATAATGACGGGTAGAAGTTGACATGTGACTTATGACATATTTGGCCCTTAGTCAAAGTCATAAGAGCATGGGGCAAAAATCCATATCGGGAGTTTCTAAAGAAACTGAAATTTGTTAGAGTTGCATACCCATTTTGGAGTTTGATGAATGTTGGTAGGATTCCTTCAACATTATCATACGATGATAATTTGGATCCCGATCCTACTGAGAGTATATACTACTTATCAGGAGATTCGTCACTTAACGATCAATGCTATAAACCAAGTAGGTGTCCAGAAAGGTGTCAGCGGGGCTATACCCCCAGAGAAAAGAGGTTATTTAATTAAGGAACTTCGCGAAAGCGTTGGAAAAGCTCCCTCGAAGTATCGACACTGGCCTGGCTGAACGGTTAAGCAAGTATTGTATAGTGAGAATAGTCCTGGCTAGTTCTTCCTTTTTGGTTTGAGGAGGGATTCGAGAAACAGTGGGAGCCATCTTGTTTAGATAAACTTAAACCCAATCTAAACTTGCAACAACATCATGCTAAAATGTTTTCTTCTCTCTCTCTTAATTGCAGCGACCTTGTGGCCACGACTAGGTTACATCTAGATAACAAATTAACTGAATCTGACTTATATAACTGGAAAAGGTCTGTCCAGATGTCCATTGCCTATGACAAGCTGGACCACCCTATTACTACTCAAGGTCCCGCCATCCCAGGTCTAGTTTCCACCGTCGCGGATATGTATATCCGTCAGATAAGGAAAAGGATAAAGCGAAAGCCAAGTGCCTCGTGTTAGCTTCAGTTAATGGTGTATACCAGAAGCAGCACGAGAAGATGGACTCAGTTTCCATCTTTCTCCATAACAAAGATTTATATGGAGAGCAATCACATATCGCAAGATATGAGACCTCGACCGAATTAATTCAAGCGAGGTTGGCCGTCGGGTCATCTGTAGGGGACAACGTACTTACAATGACTAGCTATATTAATGAGCTCCAGGACCTGGAATCCACGTTGGGAAACAAGTCAAATACTGACTTGATTCTACAGTCTCTACTTTCTACCCTGAAGGAAACCAGGGAAGTAGAAGGAAAGGGAAGGGCAAAAGTTTTTGGACAAGATATAGTAAAAGAGGGACGTTCCTACTGTTATTGGATTGGGCATAAGCAGAAAGATTGCAGGGCTTTGGAAGCCAGTAGCCAGGATACGAAGCATGTTGTGGCTCCGGCCTCAAGTGTGTTTGTAATTGAGAACTGTATGTCAATTAACTCTTCTTCCTGGGTACTAGATACCGGAGCAGGATCTCATATCTGTAATTCATTATATGCTTTGAGAAATAGTAGAGTTATAAAGGTAGGTGATTGGTCTCTAGAGTTGCAAACGGACTGAGCGTGGACGCTGAATCCGTGGGAGAATATGGCCTAGGTTTGACAAGTGGGCAGATATTGATTCTACATAACTGTCTGTATGTACCTAGTATGACTTGTAATATCATATCAGTATCCTCACTTTCGAGAGAGGGATATGATTTTACATTCGTATGCGATGTAGTTAACATCCACCTAAATCAAGATCTGATTGGGTCTGGTACATTAGATAACGGTATATACGTATTGAGTCAAGCTCAGGTTTTCAATGTCCAGAACACACTTAAAAGAAAGTCTCCAGAAATAAATCAGGCTTTCTTATGGCATTGTAGGCTAGGTCACATCAATGAGAGAAGGTTAACTAAGTTACATAGAGAAGGATATTTGAATCCGTTCGAATATCAATCTTATGCTACTTGTCAATCTTGTCTCAAAGGAAAGATGACAAAGACTCCGTTCACTTGACACGGAGTAAGAGCAAACGAGCTCTTAGGACTCGTACACAGTGACGTGTGCGGTCCAATGTCTACACATGCGCGAGGTGGTTATTCCTACTTCATTACTTTTACGGATGATTTCTCTAGGTATGGATATGTCTTCTTAATTAAGCATAAATCCGAGGCCTTTGAGAAATTCAAAGAATACAAGAATGAAGTGGAAAAACAAACAGGCAAGAGTATAAAGACACTGAGATCTGATCGAGGTGCTGAACACTTAAATGCCGAGTTCCTGGGTTACTTAAAAGAGAATGGAATTCTTTCTCAGCTTACTCCTCCATACACACCACAACATAACGGTGTATCAGAAAGGAGGAATCGAACCCTATTGGTTATGGTTCGTTCCATGATGAGTAACGTTGAGTTACCGCGATCATTCTGGAGATATGCACTAGAATCAGCTGCATATCTTTTGAACCAATTTCCCACCAAGACAGTGTAGGGTTCCTAGGCACTCTAAGGAGGTTCCACAAGGCATCAACCATGCCAAATTCAAATTTTTCCGGTGCCGAGAAACCTTAATGCGATCGTTGACTAGAGATTAGGCGATAACAACAACTAGTAAACTGCTTTACGAAGAAGTGAACGGAAATACAACCTTTGTAGATCCGGTCCTCCACATCCATAGCTCCGTGATGACGTCCTCCGCTGTACTTATCAGAATCAGGACTCTGGCGAAGGTTTCGTCGGAGAAATGATCGGGCTAGGATAAAGCGAAAGCCAAGTGCCTCGTGTTACCTTTAGTTAATGGTGTATACCAAAAGCAGCACGAGAAGATAGACACAGTTTCCATCTTTCTCCATAACAAAGATTTATATGGAGAGCAATCACATATCGCAAGATATGAGACCTTGACCGAATTAATTCAAGCGAGGTTGGCCGTCGGGTCATCTGTAGGGGACAACGTCCTTACAATGACTAGCTATATTAATGAGCTCCAGGACCTGGAAAACCACGTTGGGAAACAGGTCAAATAATGACTTGATTCTACAGTCTCTACCTTCTACCCTGAAGAAAATCAAGGAAGTAGAAGGAAAGGGAAGGGCAAAAGTTTTGGGAAAGGATATAGTAAAAGAGGGACGTTCCTACTGTTAAAGGATTGGGCATAGGCAGAAAGATTGCAGGGCTTTGGAAGCCAGTAGCCAGGATACGAAGCATGTTGTGGCTTCGGCCTCAAGTGTGTTTGTAATTGAGAACTGTATGTCAATTAACTCTACTTCCTGGGTACTAGATACCGGATCAGGATCTCATATCTGTAATTCATTACATGCCTTGAGAAATAGTATAGTTATAAAGGTAGGTGATTGGTCTCTCAGAGTTGCAAACGGAATGAGCGTAGATGCTGAATCCATGGGAGAATATCGCCTAGGTTTGACAAGTGGGCAGATATTGATTCTACATAACTGTCTGTATGTACCTAGTATGACTTGTAATATCATATCAGTATCCTCACTTTCGAGAGAGGGATATGATTTTACATTCGTAAGCGATGTAGTTAACATCCACCTAAATCAAGTTCTGATTGGGTCCGGTTACATTAGATAATGGTATATACGTATTGAGTCAAGCTCAGGTTTTCAATGTCCAGAACACACTTAAAAGAAAGTCTCCAGAAATAAATCAGGCTTTCTTATGGCTTTGTAGACTAGGTCACATCAATGAGAGAAGGTTAACTAAGTTACATAGAGAAGGATATTTGAATCCGTTCGAATATCAATCTTATGCTACTTGTGAATCTTGTCTCAAAGGAAATATGATAAAGACTCCGTTCACTGGACACGGAGTAAGAGCAAGCGAGCTCTTAGGACTCGTACACAGTGACGTGTGCGGTCCAATGTCTACACAATGCGCGAGGTGGTTATTCCTACTTAATTACTTTTACGGATGATTTCTCTAGGTATGGATATGTCTTCTTAATGAAGCATAAATCCGAGGCCTTTGAGAAATTCCTAGAATACAAGAATGAAGTGGAAAAACAAACAGGCAAGAGTATAAAGACACTGAGATCTGATCAAGGTGGTGAATACTTAAGTGCCGAGTTCCTGGGTTACTTAAAAGAGAATGGAATTCTCTCTCAGCTTACTCCTCCATACGCACCACAACATAATGGTGTATCGGAAAGGAGGAATCGAACCCTATTGGATATGGTTCGTTCCATGATGAGTAACGCTGAGTTACCGCGATCATTCTGGGGATATGCACTTGAGTCAGCTACATATCTTTTGAACCAGGTTCCCACCAAGACTGTGCCTATCGCACCATATCAGATGTGGAGTGGGAAGAAACCCTATTTTCAGTATCTAAAGATTTGGGGATGTCCGGCTTTTGTTAAAAAGCAGCATGCGGACAAACTCGAGGCACGATCGGTACTATGTACGTTTGTGGGATATCCAAAGAACTCTAGGGGGTATCTGTTCTATTACGCAAAGGAACAAAAGTTTTTTGTTTCTCCTAATACCCATTTTCTAGAATATCAGTTTTTAGAAAAGAAAACAGGTGGGAGCGAAATAGAACTGGAAGAAATTCCAGAACCACAAACTACTACTGAAAGTTTGGTAGAACCAGAAGTTCAAGAAGAACAGGACATTCCTGCACCCCTCCGCAGGAGTAGTAGGCCGTCTCATCCGCCTGAGAGATACTACGTTTTTCTCATAGATGGGGATAGAGAGGATTGCGTCATTGATGATGATGACCCTACTAGCTTCCAGCAAGCCATTCAGAGCGGTGACTCAGTAAAATGGCTGGATGCAATGCGGACCGAAATGGAGTCCATGTACACTAACAAAGTATGGACTTTGGACATTGCTCCAGATGGGGTAAAACCCGTAGGATGCAAATGGATCTTCAAAAAGAAGATTGGTGTAGATAGACAGGTTGAAACCTATAAGGCTAGACTTGTTGCAAAGGGTTTCCGTCAAAGACCTGGTTTGGACTATGACGAAACCTTTTCTCCAGTGGCTATGCTGAAATCCATTCGGGTACTTCTTGCTATTGCTACCTTCCACGATTATGAGATCTGGCAGATGGACGTAAAGACAGCCTTTCTAAATGGTAATTTGGAAGAAAGCGTCTATATGGATCAGCCAGAGGGATTCGTTCAGAGTGGGAGCAGCGGTAAAGTATGCAAGCTGCTTAAGTCCATTTATTGACTAAAGCAGGCATCACGGAGTTGGAACATCTGTTTTGATGATGCTGTCAAAGAATTCGACTTTATCAAAAATCCAGATGAACCATGCATATACAGTAAGATTGTAGGGAGAGCTGTAGTATTCCTCGTCTTGTACGTGGATGACATTCTCCTAATAGGAAATGATATTCCTATGTTACAGTCAGTCAAAAGATTCTTATCACAGAAATTCTCTATGAAAGACCTGGGTGATGCCACCTACATTCTAGGGATCCGGATCTATCGTGATAGATCAAAAAGGATGTTGGGACTATCACAGTCCAGGTACATAGACACCATAGTGAAGAGATTTAGTATGGATGATTCTAAGCGAGGTAACCTACCGACTTGTCACGGAATCACCCTCTCCAAAGAGATGTCTCCCAAGACTGATTTGGAAAGGGATCGCATGTAGATTATACCCTACGCTTCTGCGGTAGGCTCTATAATGTATGCGATGTTATGTACCAGACCAGATGTAGCATACGCATTGAGCGTAGTAAGCCGGTATCAAGCAAACCCAGGGGAGAAGCATTGGATAGCAGTAAAGAACATTCTAAAGTACATGAGGAGTACTAAGGAGATGTTCTTGGTGTATGGCGGAAAAGACCTCCAGATGGAGGCCTTTGCCGACTCCGGCTTCCAGAGTGACAAGGATGACTCCTGATCAGTCGAAAATATTGCATTTTTAACACGGCAATTTCCCTATCTTTTGCATTCATCTAGAAGTGTTCGGCATTCATATTACACATATTAGCAAAACAGTCCTGAAATACCAGATTAAATGTGTTAGACTCTAAAACCGGCACTATAAATGAAATTGACCGCATTTTATGGCATCGGATCATCCCTATATTGCGCAACACTTGTCTTGAGAAATTGTGCAGGAAAATCCGGAAGAAAAGCCAAAATTGTCATTTTGCTGATCAAAACATTACACCAACTCAAAGGTGTGAAATCTGGTAGCAATCTAGTAGGAGTTACAACATTCAACATATCATAAGAAAGCCCAAAAGTCAGCCCAAATCTGCACAGAGGTTGCAAGCCCTAAAGCCCCCAAAGCGCCGCGGAACCGCGGCTGGAGCCAGCTTGCGCCGTAGTTCCGCGGCGGTATTGACATGTCAGCGCGCCATTTTTCTGTGCAAAATTCTAATCTCTGGGCCCACATTCCTTTTATATACTTCAATCTCCAGAAAACCCTCGAAGCTTCTGCCAGATCAGCAAAAGATGATTAATTAAGCTAATCCTAATTAAGCTCCTAACAAACTATTTCTAGAAGCTCCCTCCTAACTAATCACATCTAGAAGCTTCTCCTCTAACTAACTTTTGGAGGGAAATTCAAATCTCCTCTAACAAACTTTTGGAGGGAAACTTAAAATTCAAATCCTAGATCTAGGGTTTCGATGGCTATAATTAGGAACCTAGATCTAAGGGTTGAGGTTGTTCAATAATTCATTAGTTCCTTAATCTTTACTTCTCTCTCCATCTTCTTCCACAAGTCTAGTGACAAGACTTGTGCGAAACCCTAACCTTAATTCCAATCAAATTCAAGATCCCGAGTACCAAATTAAGCGAGAAGCCCTTCAACCTTTTAGGAGCGGAGCCGATCTTCAATCGAGCAAGTGATCCAAGCCGATCCGCGACTCAAGGAGACGAGCGAAGCCAAATCGACGATCGAGTTCTTCCTCTTGTAGTTCTTGAGCGATTGTAACGAAATTGTTGATATAAATAAAAGGTGAAATTCTTTAATCTTTCTTTCTTTTAATTCTTGCATCATGATTCAATCTCAATTTGTGATTGTGATTCTTGTTGTGATGTTTGAGTAAAATTCCGCTCGTCAAGGAGTCGAGACGATCAATAGAATGATGATGTAACAAATCTTAATACGATTCTTGAGTCCTACGAGCTTTGTATACCCTAGCAAGTTCAAGAATCGATGACATAGTTTCGTTGCGATGCTTTCTTGATTGTGATCGCTCGAAATTAGGGATCTACGATCATTTCTTGAATTTACTAGAGGCTAGAATGTAAATGATATCGACGAAAGAACAAGGATAAGATGAAACCATAGTTTCATAAGAAATCCCTAATTCTCGATCGATCATCATCGATCTAGTATCAATTCATCGAAGGATAATAATACGTAATTGTAAGATTACATCACATCTATAGATCCGACCGATTCCAATGAGCCTCATTTAGATTCTTGATATTTTGTTGGAAAAAATCATCATCAAACTATCAATTCTTGATTCTATCTTTTTCTTGTTATTAGATCTAGATTTTCTAATTCTTGAACTTCAAATATAAATCATGAATCGTTTGTTTTCTTTTCGTTAAAGTTTCAATTCATCTAATTCAAAACACGAACGGTTACACTTTCCCTGTGGACGATCCGCATTTACTAACGCGCTACATTCGACACCGTTATTGATTGCGGTCAAAATATTTTTGGTTGTGATTTCTTTACAATTTTCATACTACACAATCCGAAATCGAATTTCAATCAAATGGCGCCGTTGCCGGGGATCATTTGATAAACACAACAAAAATCAACAATCAAATGGTGCCGTTGCCGGGGATTGTGCGCTAATTGTTCATATTTTGAAATTTGAGTTGAAAGATTTATTCCATTACAATTTTTAGATCAAAACTCGCACAAACACTAATAGGAGTTGTTGTGATTTGTGCGAGGAAATCTGGAATCATTGGAGCTGGAGAAAAAATTTTTCTGCAAATTTCAGAGAGCTATGGGAGTTAACAGGAGCCCTCTGTAGAAGTTTCATTCAGTGAACAGTGAATTTGGCCGCGCATCAGCGGCATTAGGCATCTTAAATCGTGATTCCGCCGCGTTCTTGCACCCTCACTGCACCAAAATTTCTCAGGTATCTTCTAACTTTCTTATCTCTCCCTCATCTGCTCCAATTAACATTTTGTGCAGGTTTCTTTGCAAATAATCGCAGCGCCGCAAAAGCAAAATTAAATTGTGCGTGTTTTGATTTTTTGGTTGTTTACATAATTAATACGGACATTAAGGGGCACGGCCAAATCCAGATTAGGTGGGGAGTTCATTGTAAGTCCACGTTGCCGTCCCCGGTTCTTGCGGGGAGGCGGAAACGGTATAAAAATCAAATTTTTAGCGCAAAGGGCAACAGGGACTATCAAAGTCGGGATCTTTTCTAAACTAAACTAGCTATCATGCTAAAGAGAGTTAGCTACTCGGATAAAAGGTTATACTTAACTTGAACTCCTTCTTCTTGAAACCTTTGTAGGGTTTGATGGTGCTTTCCTCGTCGCCTTCTTCCGTCAAAGATGGATCCACCTGAGGGTTCGACCTTCGGGCTCCTTTCTCGAACTTTGAGAGAACTAGGATCTTTGGCTTGCTAAACCTCTAACCCTAGAGTGATTAGAGAGTGGCTTTGGGGTGTTTTTATCTCAAGGAGAGGGATTCTCAACACATGAGAAGGGATCTCCTTGAACTAGAGGAGGAAGAAGAAGAAGTGAGGAGAGAGAAGAGTTATGATAGAATGAATAAAATCCTTCTCATTTTACAACCATAACAAAAAGAAAAGAATTATCAAATTAACAATAACAATAAAAATGAAATAGTTGATGGAAGGTTTGGAATGACCATTATCATTACATTCATTAAATGGTTTTGCTAGAATCAAAGAGCATCTTTGATATGTAATGATGATGGTCAAACTTTCAACCATGGTCAATAAGTCAACCTTGGTCAACAAGTCAACAAAACCAACCATGACACAATTTCATTTAATTAATATTATTAATTGATATATCATAAATTCATTAGGGTTTGGAAAAAGACGACTGTCAACTGTGCATACGCACCCGTTCCGAAACCCTAATGAAAATCCTCTTCCTCCGCCTCAATCAACTGTGCATACACACCCGCATTCTCGTTCCGAGGAACATGAATACTAAGAGATAAAATCAACCCCAAAACATATACCAGTGTCTGGCTCAAACTAGAGCCTGCTAGTAATATCTGTCCGGACTCCAAACGTGCACAAGTGCGCGGATAAGAACGAACCCTGTCGCAAAACCATGCGACCTCTACTCGGTTTTGCCCAGAGGCGAATAGCCCTCTGTGTGGGACTCTAAAGACTCGACACTACGCTGGCAGTGGGTTTAACCACAGACCGCAAGCGGCACTAGCTGTGCGTAATGATCCCCAGGTAGATGTCGATAAGAAGACTGATGAGGTGAACCCCATCTGAACTCCCACTGAGTCTGAATGTGACAGTCTCCGTACAGTCCGGTCTGTTCGTCTGATACATCGTATGTCGGGCCTAGAGGGCGGTAAACGTCAGTCCCCTAATAGCGGTACAAGTCGTGTCATAGTGAAGCCCAAAACACCCTGAGTTAACACTGGAAGCCTACCAGTATATCTCGCTTGCCCTGGCCAGGGACTACTCGTGTAATGGCTCTCCTAGACACAGCGCGATGTCAACCCCCAATACCGGGAGAGACAAATCCTGTCTAACCGTCACTTCCTCCAAGTGCTTCGGGACTGCACCCAACCACTACCTGTTTGCACGACTCCTTTGAGCCGTGGTAGGGTAGTGATCAAAGTGCAGTGGGAACACACTCGAGGCGAAGTGCCAGTGTCAAGTCAGCGGACTAAGCTGTACTCATGTCACCTGGGAACTGATAACTGACGATAGGTATAATACCAACTTGTCAGTTCCCGACGAGTCCTGTCCAGTGTACTCGTAACCTAACGAGCACCCGCATACTATCTCAAGTACGACGTACTGACGGCTGTGGGACAGACCGTCTCCCACACTGGGATGAGAAGCGCATGCGCCAGTCTACTCCGGAGTATCGATGCCCTGTCTCGATAGTCCTGCGACTAGGGACCTGTATAAGGATGTGCTTATAGATTACCCAGCCCCCACTAGTGTGACTGCCATCACAACGCTGGTAATCAAGCAAAAGATCCTAAGGGCTCCACTAATGCATATAAGTGATATGATAAAATAAACACATGTACACATTGAAGTAGAAACAAACCAAGTAGCATACTACTATTTTGAGCAAGATTGTATATACAAGGTGAATATCCCAAGCTTCCATTAAGTAATATACAAACCAGTATGATTCAGTAATGGCCTCTAGGGCATATACACTAACAATCTCCCACTTGCACTAAGGCCATGTACTGGCGTATCGAAGACCTATCATCTCGATCAGCCGCTCGAACTGTGTCTGGGGTAGGGCCTTGGTGAATGGATCTGCAGTGTTTTCTTCTGAAGCAACCCTCCGAACCTCGATCTCCTTGCGATCCACGATCTCTCTGATCAGGTGATACCGCCTCAAGATGTGTCTGGATCTCTGATGGGACCTGGGTTCCTTCGCTAAAGCAATAGCCCTGTTGTTGTCGCAATACAGAGGTATTGGGTCAACAATGGACGGAACCACCTGAAGTTCTTTCAAGAACTTCCTCATCCAGATAGCTTCTTTTGCGGCATCAGATGCAGCGATGTATTCCTCTTCCATCGTCGAGTCTGCAACGGTTTCCTGTTTGGAACTCTTCCAACACACCGCCCCTCCATTGAGGGTAAAGACAAAACCCGACATGGACTTGGAATCATCCTTGTCGCTCTGGAAGCTGGAGTCAGCAAAGTCCTCGATCTGGAGGTCTTTTCCGCCATACACCAAGAACATCTCCTTAGTCCTTCTCAGGTACTTGAGAATGTTCTTTACTGCTATCCAGTGTTTCTCCCTAGGGTTTGACTGATACCGGCTTACCACACTAAGTGCATAAGCTACATCCGGTCTGGTACACAACATCGCATACATTATAGAGCCTACCGCAGAAGCGTAGGGTATAATAGACATGCGATCCCTCTCTAAATCAGTCTTGGGAGACATCTCTTTAGAGAGGGTGATCCCGTGACAAGCCGGTAGGTTACCGCGCTTGGAATCTTCCATACTGAATCTCTTTAGTATAGTGTCGATGTACCTGGACTGTGAAAGTCCTAATATCCTCTTGGATCTATCACGATGGATCCGGATCCCCAGGATGTAGGAGGCATCACCCAGGTCTTTCATGGAGAACCTGTGTGACAAGAATCCCTTGACAGATTGTAGCATAGGAATGTCATTTCCTATTAAGAGAATGTCATCCACGTATAAAACGAGGAATACTACAGTTCTCGCTACAAATCTACTATAGATGCATGATTCATCTGGATTTTTGATAAAGCCAAATTCTTTGACCGTCTCATCAAAGCAGATGTTCAAACTCCGCGATGCCTGCTTTAGCCCATAGATGGACTTAAGCAACTTGCACACCTTTCCGCTGCTCCCACTCTGAATGAAACCCTCTGGCTGGTCCATATAGACACACTCTTCTAAATTTCCATTTAGAAAAGCGGTCTTTACGTCCATTTGCCAAATCTCATAATCGTGGAAGGCAGCAATGGCAAGAAGGATCCGAATGGATTTCAGCATAGCCACTGGAGAAAAGGTTTCGTCATAGTCCAAACCAGGTCTTTGACGAAAACCCTTTGCTACAAGTCTATCTTTATAGGTCTCAACCTGTCCATCTACACCAATCTTCCTTTTGAAGATCCACTTGCATCCTACGGGTTTTACCCCGTCTGGAGCAATGTCCAACGTCCATACTTTGTTGGTGTACATGGACTCCATTTCGGTCCGCATTGCATCCAGCCATTTTACCGAGTCAACGCTCTGAACGGCCTGCTGGAAGCTAGTAGGCTCATCATAATCTACGATGCAATCCTCTCTATCCCCGTCTATGAGAAAACCGTAGTATCTCTAGGGCGGATGAGACTGCCTACTACTCCTGCGGAGCGGCGTAGGAATGTCCTGTTCTTTTGAACCTTCTGGTTCCACTAAACTTTCAGTAATAGTCTGTGGTTCTGGAATTTCTTCCAGTTCTACTGTGCTCCCACTTATCTGGTTTTCCAAAAACTCAGTTTCCAAGAAGTAGGCATGAAGAGAAACAAGAACTTTTTGTTCCTCTTCACAGTAGAAGAAATATCCCTTGGAGTTCTTTGGATATCCCACAAACTTGCACTGTACTGAGCGTGCCTCGAGCTTGTCCGCATGCTGCTTTTTGACAAAAGCTGGACATCCCCATGTCTTAATGTGATTAAGATGGGGCCTCTTCCCACACCACATCTCAAATGGTGTGGTAGGCACAGTTTTAGTTGGAACTCGGTTCAAAAGGTATGCAGCTGATTCTAGCGCATACCCCTAGAAAGATCGTGGTAACTCAGCGTTACTCATCATGGACCGTACCATATCCAATAGGGTCCGATTCCGTCTCTCCGATACACCATTATGTTGCGGAGTGTATGGAGGAGTAAGCTGAGAGAGAATTCCATTCTCTTTTAAGTAATTCAGGAACTCGGCACTAATGTATTCTCCACCTCGATCCGATCTTAGAATCTTGATACTTTTGCCGGTTTTTTTTTCTACTTCATTCTTATATTCCTAGAACTTTTTAAAGGCTTCGGACTTATGATTCATCAAGAAGACATAACCGTATCTTGAAAAGTCATCCGTAAAAGTAATGAAATAAGAATAACCGCTTCGCGCATGTGTAGACATTGGACCGCACACGTCGCTGTGTACGAGTCACAAGAGCTCGCTCGCTCTTACTCCGTGTCCAGTGAACGGAGTCTTTGTCATCTTTCCTTTGAGACAGGATTGACAAGTGGCATACGATTGATATTCGAACGAATCCAAATATCCTTCTGTATATAACTTAGTTAATCTTCTCTCATTGATGTGACCCAGTCTACAATGCCATAAGAAAGTCTGATTGAAGTCTAGAGACTTTCTTTTGTGTGTATTCTGGACATTGAAAATCTGTGGTTGGTTTAATACGTATATACCATTGCTCAGTGTACCTGACCCAATCAGAACTTGATTAAGGTGAATGTTTACAACATTACTTACAAACGCAAATTCATAACCTTCTTTTGAAACCAAAGATATAGAAATGATATTACAAGTTGCGTTGGGTACAAAAAAGCAATTACGTAAAACCAAAACATGTCCATCTGACATTCCCAGTTGATAGTCCCCCACGGCTTTAGCATCCATGCTAGCTCCGTTCGCAACTCTGAGGGTCATGTCACCTGCCTTCAAAACCCTACGGTTTCTCAACGCCTGCAAAGAATTACAGATATGAGATCCTGATCCGGTATCCAATACCCAGGAAGTAGAGTTTATCGAAAGACAGTTTTCAATAACATACACACCTCAAGCTGAAGCCGCAACCTGCTTCAGTTCCTGTGTCCTGGCCTTCCAAGCCCTGCAATCTTTCTTCCAGTGTCCACTCTTATGACAATAGAAGCATTCTTCTTTACCCACAAGCTTCCCCGCTATCTTTGTTGCCTTTACCTTTCCCTTCGTATCCACTTTACTAACACCGCCCCTTTGTTTGGCGGGGGCTTTCTTCTTCTTTCCCTTGGCTTTAGCCTTGGACCTAGAAGAAGAAGATCCTCCTACAAACAAAGTGGGTGTTTCCCTACCTTTCTGTAGGGTGCCCTCTGCGCTCCTCAGCATGTTGAGGAGTTCTGAAAGTTCAACTTCTTTTTCTTGTAAGTTGAAGTTCAGTATAAACCGGGCGTAAGTGGAAGGAAGGGACTGGAGAATCAAGTCCGTATAGAGCTCACTCTCCAACGTGGTCCCAAGTTCTGCGAGCTCCTCAATGTAGCCAATCATCTTAAGCACGTGTTCCGCTACCGATGATCCGACGGCCAATCTTGCCGAAAATAACTTTTTCGATATTTCGTATCTTGCGATACGAGACTGCTCTCCATACAGTTCTTTTGTATGGAGAAATATGGATTCTAGGTCCATATTCTCGTGCCTCCTCTGATGTTCGTTGTCCATAGAGGCAAGCACGAGGCACTTGGCCTTCGCGCAATCAATCTCCCAAGTCTTACGGATTTCCTTATCCGAGACGCTGGAGGTGGGACCTGGGACGGGGGAAGCTTTGGTGGTAAGAAGATACCCCAGCTTGTCGTAAGTGATTGCCATTTTGACATTCCTGAGCCAATCTTTGTAGTTTGGCCCTGTCAGTATGTTTTTATCTAGAAGTAACTTAAGTCCAGTCATGTTGATTGGTCGCTGCAATTAGGAGAGAGAGAAGAAACACTCAGCATGATGCTCTTGCAAGTTTAGAATGGTTTTTAATTTGTCTAAACAGGATGGCTCCCACTGTCTCTCGAATCCCTCCTCAAACCATAAAGGAAGAATTAGTCGGGATCAATCCCACCGCACAATACTTGCTTAACCGTTCAGCCAGGCCAGTGTCGGTACTTCGAGGGAGGTTTTCCAACGCTTTCGCGAAGTTCCTTAATTTAAGAACCTCTTTTCCCTGGGGGCGTAGCTCCGCTAACACCTTTCTAGGCACCTACTAGGTTTATAGCATTGATCGTTTAGTGAGAAATTTCCCGAGGAGTAGCATATACTCACAGTAGGATCGGGATCCAAATATCATCGCGTGACGAAACTGAAGGAATCCTACCAGAATCATCACACTCCAAATGGTATGCAAATCTAGCAAGTTTCAGTACTTATGAAACTCCCGATGTGGATTTTTGCCCCATGCTCTTATGACCTTGACTTTGGCCAACAAATCATAAGTCACATGTCAAGTTCTACCCGTCATTTTCCAGGTTAATTTGAATCCACCCGTACCTACCCTTGACTTTGGCCAACAAGGCAGTACGACTGTTTCAAATCAACGCATCTATTTATGCTACACATGAATACCCAATAGCTACCAATCACTATGCCTTGACTTTGGCCAACAAACACAGCTTGAATACTATTGACTATTTATGTGAAACGACGGAGGGCTACGAATGGTTTTGGCTAAACCGTGAACGTAGTGAACTTGATATAATCGATGGAACGAGATAACTTTTAAAAGGAGTGGCTCAAGCTCCGCATTTAAAAGTTAGTTTTGAAAAGAACCGAGGGGTTTTTCGAAAGTGTTCCAACGGCTTTAGCTTGGTTTATTATCTTGCATTAGTTCTTTTAATGCGTGATGTTCTTGTATTAGTTCTTTTAATGCGTCCCATGATTTAATCCTACCATTGCAGAAAACAACCAAAATATGACGTACGCTTATGCCATTCGCATTCGCCATGGGGTCCCGTCATCACCCGTTAGGTTACTTAACTAACGACAGAGCGGGGGCTGGGCTAGCGCGGCTGTAAAACATAAGCAACGCCTAAATAGTTATAAATATATAGCAATGATAGACATTACAGATCACAGATGAATACATTGGATATACTAGGAATCCGCAATCCTTTCGAGCCTGCAACGAAAAGCGGATTACACGGTCGCGGTGAATAGCCAATACCCCACCCAAGACCCCTACGGGTGCGGCAAACTACCCGCCAAGTACCCGAAGTGGAGCAACCTCCCTCAACGCCGTGAGTAGGCCACTCGGCACTTCGAGATACCCCGTAGTTTGTGCACCCCTCCATGGGTCTATCCTAGGAGCAAAAACAGTAAAAAGTATTATACAATGACGGCTACAACCCCGACCCGGTTGTGCGGCCATACAAATAATAATATTACATCAATTTACATTTTACATGAATGAAAGAAAAAGAAACACTCATCTCACATCCACCCCGGCTATTCACCCGCGACAGTCCAACGCATTCATATACACAAACCATCATCAAACACAGATCACAGATATGTATAACCCCGACTAATCGACATATAGCGATTAGCCGACGTTCAATACATATAAACATCACAGATATAACCAATATAGTCAAAGTGTAGTGAAGTTCGATAAAAATACGGATTTATAGGCCCCCAAAAACAAATTTCTGTTCTGGAAAACCTGGGTACAAATAAACCATCTGAAAAATCCCAAAACCATACCAGAAGAACACTGCACAAAACCCGATCACGAGAGGAGCCTAAACGGAGGCGGTTCCGCGGCAAATGCATACCTATTGCCGCGGAATCGCGGCGGTTTGAGGGAATCAGGAGATCGTTTTTGGTGGGTGTTCTCACAAAACCCTGAGCCGATTTTAGGAGTAGAACATTTTAATTTTAGAGCACAAAAATTTTCAACAGAAAGTTAGGGTTTTGTTTTTCCGGTTTTTGCGATTTTTTCGTTCGAACTTCCATACACTTTACTACTAAGCTAGTTTAAGTTTAGTTAGGCTCTGATACCACTGTAAGTCCACGTTGCCGTCTTCGGTTCTTGCGGGGAGGCGGAAACGGTATAAAAATCAAATTTTTAGCGCAAAGGGCAACATGGACTATCAAAGTCGGGATCTTTTCTAAACTAAACTAGCTATCATGCTATAGAGAGTTAGCTACTCGGATAAAAGGTTATACCTAACTTGAACTCTTTCTTCTTGAAACCTTTGTAGGGTTTGATGGTGCTTTCTTCGTCGCCTTTTTCCGTCAAAGATGGATCCACTTGAGGGTTCGACCTTCGGGCTCCTTTCTCGAACTTTGAGAGAACTAGGATCTTTGGCTTGCTAAACCTCTAACCCTAGAGTGAGTAGAGAGTGGCTTGGGGTGTTTTTATCTTAAGGAGAGGGATTCTCAACACATGAGAAGGGATCTCCTTGAACTAGAGGAGGAAGAAGAAGAAGTGAAGAGAGAGAAGAGTTATGATAGAATGAATAAAATCCTTCTCATTTTACAACCATAACAAAAAGAAAAGAATTATCAAATTAACAATAATAATAAAAATGAAATAGTTGATGGAAGGTTTGGAATGACCATTATCATTACATTCATTAAATGGTTTTGCTAGAATCAAAGAGCATCTTTGATATGTAATGATGATGGTCAAACTTTCAACCATGGTCAACAAGTCAACCTTGGTCAACAAGTCAACAAAACCAACCATGACACAATTTCATTTAATTAATATTATTAATTGATATATCATAAATTCATTAAGGTTTGGAAAAAGACGACTGTCAACTTTGCATACGCACCCGTTCCGAAACCCTAATGAAAATCCTCTTCCTCCGCCTCAATCAACTGTGCATACACACCCGCATTCTCGTTCCGAGGAACATGAATACTAAGAGATAAAATCAACCCCAAAATATATACCAGTGTCTGGCTCAAACTAGAGCCTGCTAGTAATATCTGTCCGGACTCCAAACGTGCACAAGTGCGCGGATGAAAACGAACCCTGTCGCAAAACCATGCGACCTCTACTCGGTTTTGCCCAGAGGCGAATAGCCCTCTGTGTGGGACTCTAAAGACTCGACACTACGCTGGCAGTGGGTTTAACCACAGACCGCAAGCGGCACTAGCTGTGCGTAACGATCCCCAGGTAGATGTCGATAAGAAGACTGATGAGGTGAACCCCATCTGAACTCCCACTGAGTCTGAATGTGACAGTCTCCGTACAGTCCGGTCTGTTCGTCTGATACATCGCATGTCGGGCCTAGGGGGCGGTAAACGTTAGTCCCCTAATAGCGGTACAAGTCGTGTCGTAGTGAAGCCCAAAACACCCTGAGATAACACTGGAAGCCTACCAGTATATCTCGCTTGCCCTGGCCAGGGACTACTCGTGTAATGGCTCTCCTAGACACAGCGCGATGTCAACCCCCAATACCGGGAGAGACGAATCCTGTCTAACCGTCACTGCCTCCAAGTGCTTCGGGACTGCACCCAACCACTACCTGTTTGCACGAATCCTTTGAGCCGTGGTAGGGTAGTGATCAAAGTGCAGTGGGAACACACTCGAGGCGAAGTGCCAGTATCAAGTCAGCGGACTAAGCTGTACTCATGTCACCTGGGAACTGATAACTGACGATAGGTATAATACCAACTTGTCAGTTCCCGACGAGTCCTGTCCAGTGTACTCGTAACCTAACGAGCACCCGCATAGTATCTCAAGTTCGACGTACTGACGGCTGTGGGACAGACCGTCTCCCACACTGGGATGAGAAGCGCATGCGCCAGTCTACTCCGGAGTATCGACGCCCTGTCTCGATAGTCCTGCGACTAGGGACCTGTATAAGGATGTGCTTATAGATTACCCAGCCCCTACTAGTGTGACTGCCATCACAACGCTGGTAATCAAGCAAAAGATCCTAAGGGCTCCACTAATGCGTATAAGTGATATGATAAAATAAACACATGTACACATTGAAGTAGAAACAAACCAAGTAGCATACTACTATTTTGAGCAAGATTGTATATACAAGGTGAATATCCCAAGCTTCCATTAAGTAATATACAAACCAGTATGATACAGTAATGGCCTCTAGGGCATATACACTAACATTCATTACATTTCCTAGGCCCCAAAAATCACAAACCTGCATCCGCTTTACCCTCGTTAATTAAAAAATATCTAGAGATGACTCTAAGGACCGTCGCGCTCACTTAGGATAGAAGAAGGCCGTGGGTAATTCATTGCTTATCCGCGTTTCTTTTTGTGGTGTCTAAGGCAAGTGTGTCGAAGGCAAGTGGTTGCTTAATTAGGCCCACTACTTACGTAGTGGAGAACCTCCTACTTACCTGGCACTTACCTGGCCACAGGAGAGACAAAAAGGCGGTGGAGGATTTTATCCTGCGACTTGTCTTTTGGAAGTTAGGAGCGGTCTAGAGCTTTGACCTAGGTGACCATAGATTTTAGGGTTGCTTGTTGCATTTGTTGTGATCGCATCATGTTTTCAAAATCCGTATCATTTTTAAAAACAAATACCGCATTCACTTCATTTCCCCTAATTATAAATCACGCTGCCATTTGTACTAACCCTTTTTAGTGTAAGATAGGCTGGACAATAGGATTCTAGTGCCTGTTAGTCCGCGTCCTTTCGATCGACTCTAAAGTCGGTATTTCTACACTTACCTTTTCTTTACCCACCACCACACCCACATCGATGGATCTGTCTCCATCGAACTTCTTTACCACTACCCTGCCGCCGTCCGTTGGTGCGCAAAATCCACCTCGCATCTCTCTCCAAGAGAGGTGCTATCCAACACGAGGTCCCCTTTCCATTTGTCATTCCATTCCACCAGCCAACGGGGTCAACTTTCAGATAAAACCCCAATACATCAACCTTCTACCAAAATTTCACGGTCTCGAGTCTGAGGACGCATACGTGTTTATCACGAAATTTGAAAATCTATGCGCAATGATGGGTACCTCACAACTGTCTGTGGATGCTTTGCGTCTTCGTCTTCTCCCATTCACTTTGTACGATTTAGCCGAGAAGTGGCTATATAACACTACCGTACATTCCATTTCAAATTGGGAAGAATTCGTCAAAGCATTCCTTAAGAAATTCTACCCACATCAAAAGACAGTTCGAGTCCGTAGCGAAATCTATCAATTCACCCAGCTTCCAAATGAAACATTTTCAAAATGTCTTGAAAATTTCAAGGATCTGTTAGCCCAATGTCCACATCACGGCATCCCGAGATGGGATCTGTGCCGAATCATTTATGAGGGCATTACTCCTTACACAAGACAGACCCTTGAATCCATGTGTCAAGGCAACTTTATGACCAAAGATGATGGGGAAGCATGGAACTTTCTAGAAGATTTCGCTGAAAAATCTTTACAGTGGGAGGGTGTGAATCAATCGTCTAGGGATGGCAATGATATTTCTATAGGAATTAGAGCTGACATTGCAGCTATACACAAGAAACTCGAGACTATGGAAAACAAATTTTTAGCCGCCACCCTAAATCAAATGTCACTCTCCAAAACTGTATGTGGCTGCTGTTCTGATCCGTCTCACTTGACGGAAGAATGTCCGTTTCAAGGTTATGAGCTTATCAATTCTGCTTACCAACAAGGACCTGGGAACGATCCTTATTCTTCCACATATAATCAGGGTTGGAGGAATCACCCTAATTTTGCTTGGAACCAATCACAATCTCAAAACACGGTTCCAACCCAACACAAATTCCAAAGGGTCCCTCCACCACAACAGCAGCCACCACTTCAATTGAGTCAGCACCCCTTTCAATCACAAAACTTCCAAAATCCGGCTAACACTTTTGCACCGTCTAGTCCTTTACAATTGACCGGTATAGATAATACCTCTGCACTAGCACAAACCTTGGATACTTTTATGAAAAAATCCATCCAAGGGACGGCAAGTTTGCAATCGTCCATCGAGAATGTGATGAGGATCATTGTCTCTCAAAATGAGAATATCAAATTGATGGAAGCACAAATTGTACAACTAAAAGCCGAAATGAGTGCAAGAGAGAAAGCGAAACTTCCAGCTCAACCTTTACCCAATCCTGGCTATTCACATCTTGTGAATGCAACCACGTTGAGATCTGGAAGAGTGCTTGACCATCACCTTGGGAAAGAGTTTGATGATACTGATAAATCAATCAATAACACCCCGGTTGAGACCTTTCCTCACACACACACTTCTAATTCTGACCCCAGTCCTTCTACCCCACCACCTTTCTGTGAGCCTATTCATCGTTTCCCACAAAGCTCGCCACCTCAGCCAACCTCTTCTAATTCTCCACAGACGGTCCCCACTCCTCTTTTGGGATCATGTCTACCCCCACTTCCTTCTCCTATGATGGACCCAGCGCTTATTGCTAAAGCACCTTATCCTAATCGATTAAGGGCTAACACACCGAGTCCACATATGGAGAAGATTAGGGACATTTTAAAGCAAGTTAACATTAACATCCCTCTCCTAGATGCCATCCAACAAGTTCCTTCCTATGCAAAAACTCTTAAGAACTTGTGCACTAGGAAGAGGAAGACTCAATTGCCCAAGAAGATATTCATGGCAAAAACAGTAGACACGGCTTTCCCCCAACAATTACCGAGGAAACGTAAGGATCCTGGATATCCTACTATTTCCATTTCTATCGGGGAAAAACACATCAACCGTGCTCTACTAGACCTTGGCGCTAGTGTTAACTTGCTTCCATACTCAGTCTATGAGCAGTTAGGGATCGGAGAGTTGAAGCCAACCCATTGCACTCTCCAGATGGCTGACCGATCAATCACCAAACCTAGGGGTGAACTGGAGGATATGTTAATAAAAATCGGGGAATTCATATTCCCTGTGGACTTTATTGTAATTGATACATAGCCTGTAGCGAACCCACGGAATCAAATTTCGGTGATTTTAGGTCGCCCCTTTTTGGCCACTTCCAATGCTATCATAAACTGTCGTAATGGCTCTGTGACCCTATCTTTCGGGAATAGGTCAATTGAGCTGAATATTTACCAGTTGGGAAGTGTACCCTCCGATCCTACTGCTTAGGTCTGTTCTGTCGACTTAATGGATGTCGACAGCAGCGAATTTGATGATCCTCCTGATACCGATCTTGACTCTTTTCATACGTTATTGTTTGACCCAACTATGTATCATACACATACGGACTCTTCCACCGAGATGTCCGGGTCAACAACTAACACTGATTATGAACTGTTCTTAGAGTCTGAAGATCACCCCATACTTTGTGATGACATTATTCTTCAGGGTATAGATGAAACTTTTGAAGAGATCTTCGCTGATGAACTCGCATTTCTGAATAACACGGGTGTTGAGATGAATCATGTCCCACTCATTGAAATTGAACCTCCACCCCTTCTTCTGAATTGTAAAAAGAATGCGAGTAATCCATCACATTCACTGCATCGTCTCTCCAAAATGAGACGTACACACATTCTATTCCACCACTTAACCTTTCCCCACTTCTTCTTCCACCAACCCGAGCACTGCATTGATAAAATTTTTGAATGGTTGGTGTTAACTTTCGGTGCAAAGCTTGGCATCGACCAATTATTTTTGACCCCCTCATGTGATTTTCAAAGATTAACATTGCTTAACTCAAGTTTGGGGGGGTATATTTTCGGGCTCCTGAAAAGAAAATTTTACAAAATTTTGAGCCAAAAATAAGTTTGGGGGAGGTTCTTCACTTAAATATTTTGCCCCCACTAATAAATTCCTCCCAAGCTTACAGGTTTTTCGAGATTCAGCAGATGGCAACAGTGAGGTCACTGTTGAAAACAAGTTTGGGGGAGGTTTGTGCTTATTTTCGCATCATTTGCATCATACTTTGTATAAGCACAAAACATTTTTTGAAAACCTATAAAAATTTAAAAATTTTCAAAAAATGTATAAATATTTTTGTACATAAATAAGATAATAAAAGTTTAGATAGTGAAAAATTACATCCATGAGATTAGAAAAATTTAAGAAAACTAAGAAAATTAGAAGTTTTTCTTATACGAACTAGTAATAAGTAGTTATGAGCCGTTGTCCTAAGGGTTAGTAAGATGAAGGAAGACACTAATCTGAGTATAAAAATAAGTCTGAAAAATAGTTTCTATTCTGGGAAGCCAAACATTTTGAACGTTGATACCCTGCTATTCGCACTTACACACGTCTTAAAGCCTGGGATAGCAGAGGATACCTTGAAATGCTCTTTTCTTAAAGCCAAAAGTATGAAGGAAATAAAAAAATTGAAGAAAATATGAAGTGGTGAGAAAAATGGACAATGGTTTTGTTATCGCCAAGGGCAATAAAAAAAATATAGCGAGGGTGCTTCTTCACCTAGTGTCCTAAGGCCAATTGGTCTGGGAGTCACTGCTATACCTGAGATGGTGCAAGATGAGGAAAATACACCAAATAAGCAAGCACATGAGTAATCGGTCGGTTAGTACCTCAAGAAGTATTAATGGTCGCATGAAAGTGTGTGAGCAATCCTAATATTCATTAATCAAAAAGTACTGAGGCTGATGGGCAAGAGTATGATAGCTTGAATTGAATTCTCCGGGTGTAGGGATGTCCTTTACAAACACGCAGGGTTATATGATCGATGTTTGGAAGAAAGATAGGAATGAAGAATAGGACGATGTTTTATTGAGGGAGGACGTGATTTCTTACATCTTTTCATGACCATTAAGATAGGGCTCATGACAACCGAAAAGCTAGCTTAGTTGGAAACCCTAATTTTCAAGGTTTTTCTTTTACAATTCTTGACTTTAAATGTAATATTCATGATCTTTTTTTTATTATTGGATTTTGTGGATGCAATCCGCAGAAAACCCTCAGGAGACAACACTCCTCCTACTAGGGATACCTAGAGGTTTAAAGGCTTGTTGCACGTGCTCAGTGCAATCGTGTTGCCTACGAAAGTGTGCTAGTTAGTTTTTCTCTTTCTTTATTTTCTCCATCTCTTTTTAATAAAACAGTTCGCTCGAGACGATCGAAAATAAGTTTGGGGGACTTTGATCAGTCGAAAATATTGCATTTTTAACACGGCAATTTCCCTATCTTTTGCATTCATCTAGAAGTGTTCGGCATTCACATTACACATATTAGCAAAACAGTCCTGAAATACCAGATTGCATGTGTTAGACTCTAAAACCGGCACTATAAAGGAAATTGACCGCATTTTATGGCATCGCATCATCCCTATATTGCGCAACACTTGTCTTGAGAAATTGTGCAGGAAAATCCGGAAGAAAGGCCAAAATTGTCATTTTGCTGATCAAACATTACACCAACTCAAAGGTGTGAAATCTGGTAGCAATCTAGAAGGAGTTACAACATTCAACATATCATAAGAAAGCCCAAAAGTCAGCCCAAATCTGCACCAGAGGTTGCAAGCCCTAAAGCACCCAAAGCTCCGCGGAACCGCGGCTGGAGCCAGCTTGCACCGCGGTTCCGCTGCGGTATTGACACGTCAGCGCGCCATTTTCTGTGCAAAATTCTCATCCCTGGGCCCACATTCCTTTTATATATTTCAATCTCCAGAAAACCCTCGAAGCTTCTGCCAGATCAGCAAAAGATGATTAATTAAGCTAATCCTAATTAAGCTCCTAACAAACTATTTCTAGACGCTCCCTCCTAACTAATCACATCTAGAAGCTTCTCCTCTAACTAACTTTTGGAGGGAAATTCAAATCTCCTCTAACAAACTTTTGGAGGGAAACTTAAAATTCAAATCCTAGATCTAGGGTTTTGATGGCTATAAATAGGAACCTAGATCTAAGGGTTGAGGTTGTTCAATAATTCATTAGTTCCTTAATCTTTACCTCTCTCTCCATCTTCTTCCACAAGTCTAGTGACAAGACTTGTGCGAAACCCTAACCCTAATTCCAATCAAATTCAAGATCACGAGTACCAAATCAAGCGAGAAGCCCTTCAACCTTTTAGGAGCGGAGCCGATCTTCAATCGAGCAAGTGATCCAAGCCGATCCGCGACTCAAGGAGACGAGCGAAGCCAAATCGACGATCGAGTTCTTCCTCTTGTAGTTCTTGAGCGACTGTAACAAAATTGTTGATATAAATAAAAGGTGAAATTCTTTAATCTTGCTTTCTTTTAATTCTTGCATCATGATTCGATCTCAATTTGTGATTGTGATTCTTGTTGTGATGTTTGAGTAAAACTCCGCTCGTCAAGGAGTCGAGACGATCAATAGAATGATGATGTAACAAATCTTAATACGATTCTTGAGTCCTACGAGCTTTGTAAACCCTAGCAAGTCCAAGAATCGATGACCTAGTTTCGTTGCGATGCTTTCTTGATTGTGATCGCTCGAAATTAGGGATCTACGATCATTTCTTGAATTTACTAGAGGCTAGAATGTAAATGATATCGACGAAAGAACAAGGGATAAGATGAAACCCTAGTTTCATAAGAAATCCCTAATTCTCGATCGATCATCATCGATCTAGTATCAATTCATCGAAGGATAAGAATACGTAATTGTAAGATTACATCACATCTATAGATCCGACCGATTCCAACGAGCCTCATTTAGATTCTTGATATTTGGTTGGAAAAATCATCATCAAACTATCAATTCTTGATTCTATCTTTTTCTTGTTATTAGATCTAGATTTTCTAATTCTTGAACTTCAAATATAAATCATGAATCGTTTGTTTTCTTTTCGTTAAAGTTTCAATTCATCTAATTGAAAACACGAACGGTTACACTTTCCCTATGGACGATCCGCACTTACTAACGCGCTACATTCGACACCGTTATTGATTGCGGTCAAAATATTTTTAGTTGTGATTTCTTTACAATTTTCATACTACACAATCCGAAATCGAATTTCAATCAAATGGCGCCGTTGCCGGAGATCATTTGATAAACACAACAAAAATCAACAATCAACTCCAAATCCATGTCGGGTTATGTCTTTACCTTCAATGGAGGGGCGGTCTGTTGGAAGAGTTCCAAGCAGGAGACCGTTGCTGACTCAACAATGGAAGCGGAGTACATAGCTGCTTGCGATGACGCAAAAGAAGCTGTCTGGATGAAGAAGTTCCTCACAGAACTTCAGGTGGTTCCTACCAGTGTTGGTCCAATACCTCTGTATTGTGATAACAACGGCGCTATAGCTTTAGCGAAGGAACCCAGGTCCCATCAGAAGTCCAGACACATCTTAAGGCGGTACCACCCGATCTGGGAGATCGTTGATCGCCGGGAGATCGAGGTGAAAAGAGTAGAGACGGAGAATAACATTGCTGACCCATTCACAAAGGTCATTCCTCAGACGCAGTTCGAGAGGCTATTCGAGATGATAGGTCTACGATATGCCAGCTAATGGCCTTAGTGCAAGTGGGAGATTGTTAGTGTATATGCCCTAGGGGCCATTATTGTATCATACTTGTATGTATATTACTTAATGGAAGCTTGGGATATTCACAGTTGTATATACAGTCTTGCTAAAAATGGTAGTATGCTACTTGGTTTGTGTCTACTTTAATATGTGTATATGTTTCATGTAACGTATCACTTATACATATTAGTAGAGCCCATAGGTTCTTTGCTTGATTACCAGCGTTGTGATGGCAGTCACACTAGTGGGGGCTGGGTAGTCTATAAGCAACATCCTATACTTGTCCCTAGTCGTAGGATTACCGAGACAGGGCATCGTTACTCTAGAGTAGACTAGTGTGTACGCTTCTCATCCTAGTTGGGGAGATGGTCTATCCTACAGCCATCAGTACGTCGTACTGGAGATAGTATACAGGTGCTCGTTAGGTTACGGGTACACCGGACAGGACTCGCAGGGGAACTGTTGGTTGATATTATACCCGTCGTCAGTTAACAGTTCCCAGGTGACATGAGTACAGCATAGTCCGCAGACTTGACACTGCTACTTCGCCTCGAGTGTGTTCCATTGTTCTTAGATTGCTACCCTACCATGGCTCAAAGGAGTCATGCAAACAGGTAGCAGTTAGGTGCAGTCCCGAGCACTTGGAGGCAGTAGCGGTTAGACAGGATTCAACTCTCCCGGTTTTGGTTGTTGATTTCGCGCTGTGTCAGAGAACCATTACGCAAAGTCCCTTGCCAGGGCAAGCGAGATTTACTGGTAGGTTCCAGTAGTTTCTCAAGGTGTAATGGGCTATGCTCCGACACTACTTATACCGCTATTAGGGGACTGACGCTTGCCGCCCCTGTTAGTGTATATGCCCTAAAGGCCATTACTGTATCATACTAGCTTGTATATTACTTTATGGAAGCTTGGGATATTCACAGTTGTATAGACAATCTTGCTCAAAATGGTAGTATGCTACTTGGTTTGTCTCTACTTCAATATGTGCATGTGTTTCTTTTAGCATATCGCTTATATACATATTAGTAGAGCCCTTAGGATCTTTGCTTGATTACCAGCGTTGTGATGGCGCTCACACTCGTGGGGGCTGGGTAATCCATAAGCACATCCTTATACAGGTCCCTAGTCGTAGGACTATCGAGACAGGGCATCGATACTCCGGAGTAGACTAGCGTAAGCGCTTCTCATCCCAGCGGGGGAGACGGTCTGTCCCACAGCCGTCAGTACGTCGTACTTGAGATAGTATGCGGGTGCTCGTTAGGTTACGAGTACACTGGACAGGACTCGTCGGGAACTGTTGGTTGGTATTATACCTATCGTCAGTTATCAGTTCCTAGGTGACATGAGTACAGCTTAGTCCGCTGACTTGACACTGTCACTTCACCTCGAGTGTGTTCCCACTGCATTTAGATTACTATCCTACCACGGCTCAAAGGAGTCGTGCAAACAGGTAGTAGTTGGGTGCAGTCTCGAAGCACTTGGAGGCAGTGACGGTTAGACAGGATTCGTCTCTCCTGGTATTGGGGGTTGACATCGCGCTGTGTCTAGGAGAGCCATTACACAAGTAGTCCCTAGCCAGGGCAAGCGAGATATACTGGTAGGTTTCCAGTGTTATCTCAGGGTGTTCTGGGCTTCACTCCGACAGGACTTTTACCACTATTAGGGGACTGACGTTCACCGCCCCCTAGGCCCGCCATGCGATGTTTCAGACGAACAGACCGGACTGTACGGAGATTGTCATATACAGGCTCAGTAGGAGTTCGGATGGGTTTACCTCATCGGCCTTCTTATCGACATCTACCTGGGGACCGTTACGTACAGCTAGTGCCGCTTGCAGTCTGTGGTTAAACCCACTGCCAGCATAGTGTCGATTCTTTCGAGTCCCACACAGAGAGTTTCCCTGCACTGAGCAAAACGTGTAGAGGCCGTATGGTTTTACGGCAGGGCTACGATCACTTACGTGCACTTGTGTGCGTATGCTGTTCGGGCAGGCAATACTAGTGGGCTTTGGTTTAAGCCAGAACCTAGTATTGCACAGATGGTTTTGATTTGTCTTCTGTGCATCGCATTCTACGGAATGCGGATGCGGGTGTGTATGCAAAGTTTTGAGGAGTGATGAAGGAGGAGGTGCCCCATTAGGGTTTCGGCAGTTGGTTCGGCCAAAACCATAATGTGGCACACTCATTAGGGTTTTGACAATTCGTTTGGTCAAAACCGTTATGAGTGGGAGACATTGTTTACTAATCCTTTTAGTGATAGATTAGTGATGGCTAATTGCATTGACCATTTGACCACTTAGACCCCTCTTGACTTTGTTGACCCGTTGACCGTGTTGACCATTGACCATCAAGAGGGATCTACACTCTTCTTTCATTTTCTTTTTATTTCTTGTATTATGATAATGGTCAATTCAATGTGCCATCAACCCTTTTCATGATAGGATTAGTAATGATGATTATTGTGTATTGTTGCAACCATGGTTCATTTCATTTGTTTTTTTCTTTCATTATTCTCTTCTCATTCTCTCTCATGAAGTGAGAAGAAAAAGAAAAGCTCCATGGTTGCAAACTTTCTCCTTCTTCTTCCTCCTTTTGATCTCTTCTTTTGATCTCATGTGTTGAGAGAAAAAGAATCCACATAGAAAAACACATCCATCTATCTCTTCTACACAACCTAAGGCATTTAGATTAGCAATCACTTTGCCCTAGTTGCCTTAGCTTGAGGCGAAGCTTAGTGTACAACTCTCGGGTGGATCGTCTTTGACTCAAGAAGGCCGCGGAGGTGCCCAAGGTCCGGATCGACGCTTGGAGCTGAGATGGACGAGTGGGACAGCGGGATGAAGACCCGAAGGACCGGTTCCGTGAGGTATACCTTCTACAGCATAGTAGCTAAACCCTCTAAGTGTTTACTAGTTTCATGTTTAGCCAAGATCCTTGCATTTGAGTCCATGTTGCCTTGCACAAAATCATTGTTTTTCATCGTTTCCGCCTCCCCGTAAGAACCGGGGTGAGCAACGTGGACTTACAGTGGTATCAGAGCCTAGCTAAACAAAAACTAGTAAGTTAGCAAAGTGTTAAGAACACCGATCGGAAAAAAGTAGCAAAACACATCCACAAAACCACCACTTTCTGTTGATTTTTTTTCTGCTCTAAAGATAAAAAATCAAACTTCAAAAATCGTCTCAGGGTTTTGTGAAAACACTGCAGAAAAACTATCCAGTGATTCGATCAAATGACCGCGGTTCTGCGGCAATGACATGCACATTGCCGCGGTTCCGCCGCCATTTTGACTCGGCACTGGATCGAGTTTTGTGCAGTGTTTTAGTTTGCATGTTTTGGGATTTTTAATACATGTTTTTTCCACCCAGATTTTCCAGGGAGAAAATTGACTTTTGGGGTGGTTAAAAACCCGTATTTTGATCGGTATTCTGTACACTTTGGCTAATGGATATTATCTGTGATGTGATATATGTATTGAACGTCCGCTAATCGCTATACGTCGATTAGTGGGGGTTATACATATCTGTGATCTGTAATGTTGATGGTTTGTGTATATGAACTCGGTGGATTGTCGTGGATGAATAGCCGGGAATGGGTGTGAGATGAGAGTTTCTTTTTATTTCATTCATTGTAAAATTTGTAAATTGATATAATATTATTTATTTGGCCGCACAACCGGGTCGGGGTTGTAGCCGTCATTGTATAATTTCTTTTTACTGTTTTTTCTCCTAGGATAGACCCAAGTTGGGGTGCACAAACTACCGGGTATCTCGAAGTGCCGAGTGGCCTACTCACGGTGTTGAGGGAGGTTGCTTCGCTTCGGATACTTGGCGGGTAGTTTGCCGCACCCGTAGGGGCCTAGGGTGGGGTTTGGCTATTCATCGCGACCGTGTAATCCGTTTTTCATTGTAGGCTTGAATGAATTGCGGATTCCTAGTATATCCAAAGTGTTCATCTATGATCTGTAATGTCTATCATTGCTATATATTTATATATGATAACTATTTAGGCGTTGCTTATATTTTACAGCCGCGCTAGCCCAGCCCCCACTCTGTCGTTAGTTAAGTAACCTAACGGGTGATGACGAGGCCCTGAGGCGAATGCGAATGGCATAAGCGTACGTCATATTTTGGTTGTTTTCTGCAATGGTAGGATTAAATGATGGGACGCATTAAAAGAACTAATGCAAGAAAATAAACCAAGTAAAAGTCGTTGGAACACTATCAAAACCATTCGATTTTTTTAAAAAACCAGCATTTTAAACGCGGAGCTTGAACCACTCCTTTTAAAAGCTATCTCGTTCCATCGACTATATCAAGTTCACTTCGTTCACGGTTTCGCCAAAAACCATTCGTAACCCTCCGTCATCTCGGTTAAATATTCAGTAGTATTCAAGCTATGTATTTTGACCGTCGCCAAGGCATAGTGATTGGTAGCTGCTGAATATTTATCTGTAGCATAGATAGATGCGTTGGTTTCGGACAGTCGTACTACTATTTTGGCCTTCGTCAAGGATATGTACGGGTGGGTTCAAATTAACCTGGACGATGACGGGTAGAACTTGACATGTGACTTATGATATGTTGGCTTTCGTCAAGGTCATAAGAGCATGGGGCAAAAATCCACATCGGGAGTTTCATAAGCACTGAAACTTGCTAGCACTGCATACCATTTGGAGTGTGATGATTCTGGTAGGATTCCTTCGGTTTTATCACGCGATGATATTTGGATCCCGATCCTACTGTGAGTATATGCTACTCCTCGGGAAATCTCTCACTTAACGATCAATGCTATAAACCAAGTAGGTGTCTAGAAAGGTGTTAGCGGGGCTACGCCCACAGGGAAAAGAGGTTACTTAATTAAGGAACTTCGCGAAAGCGTTGGAAAACCTCCCTCGAAGTACCGACACTGGCCTAGCTGAACGGTTAAGCAAGTATTGTACGGTGAGATTGATCCTGACTAGTTCTTCCTTTATGGTTTGAGGAGGGATTCGAGAGACAGTGGGAGCCATCCTGTTTAGATAAATTAAAAACCAATCTAAACTTGCAAGAGCATCATGCTAAGTGTTTTCTTCTCTCTCTCTTAATTAAAGCGACCCAGTGACCGCACCTAGGTTACATCTAGATAATAAAATGACTGAATCTGACTGTTATGACTGGCAAAGGTCTGTCCAGATGTCCATTGCCCAGGACAAGCTGGAACACCTCTTGACTGATCCAACCCTTGCCGTCTCAGGTCCAGTTTCCCCTGTCACGGACATTGATATCCGTAGGACATCGGAAGAAGACTGTACGAAAGCCAAGTGCCTCGTGTTAGCCTCAGTTGATGGTATATACCAGAGGCAGCACGAGAAGATGGACTCAGCTTCTATCTTCCTCCATAACAAAGTTTTATATGGAGAGAAATCTCGTATTGCAAGATATGAGACCTCGAACGAATTGCTTCCAGCGAGGTTGGCTATCGGGTCATCTGTAGGGGGCAACGTCCTTAAAGAGACCAGCTCTTTTGAGCTCTCGGACCTGAAGTCCACGTTGAAGAACGGGTCAGATGCTGACTCAGATCAACAGTCTCTACCTACTACCCTAAAGGAAACTAGGGAAGTAGAAAAAAAGGGAAGGGCAGAAGTTTCAGGAACAGATGTAGTAAAAGAGGGATGTTCCTATTGTTACGGGAATGAACATGGGCAGAAGGATTGCAGGGCTTGTAAAGCCAGTAGCCAGAATTCGAAGCATGTTGTGGCTTCGTCTTCGGGTGTGTTTGTGATAGAGAACTGTATGTCAGTTAACCCTACTTCCTGGGTATTAGATACCGGATCAGGATCTCATATCTATAATTCGTTACAGGCTTTGAGAAACCGTAGGGTTATCAAGAAAGGTGATATGACTCTCAGGGTTGCTAACGGAATGAGCATGTATGCTGAATCCGTAGGGGAATATCATCTAGGACTGACAACTGGGCAGATATTGATTCTGCGTGGCTGTTTTTATGTACCAGGTGCGACTTGTAACATCATATCTGTATCCTTACTTTCTAAGGAAGGATATGATTTTACTTTTGTAAGCGATGTAGTAAACATCCACCTAAATCAAGTACTGATTGGGTCAGGTACATTAAAATACGGTATAAACGTTTTGAATCAAGCTTAGGTCTTCAGTGTCCAGAACACACTTAAAAGAAAGTCTGCGGAATTAAATGAGGCTTTCTTATGGCATTGTAGACTGGGTCACATTAATGAGACACGGTTGACAAAGTTACATAAAGAAGGATACTTGGATCCGTTCGAGTACCAGTCTTATGCCACTTGTGAATCTTTTCTCATGGGAAAGATGACAAAGACTCTGTTCACTGGACACGGAGAAAGAGCGAGCGAGCTCTTGGGACTCATACACAGTGATGTGTGTGGTCCAATGTCTACACATGCGTGAAGTGGTTAATCATACTTCATTACTTTCACAGATGATTTCTCTAGGTATGGGCATGTCTTCTTGATGAAGCACAAATCTGAGGCCTTTGAGAAATTTCAGGAATACAAGAATGAAGTTGAAAAACAAACAGGCAAAAGTATCAAGACACTGAGATCTGATCGAGGTGGTGAATACTTGAGTGCCGAGTTTCTGGGTTACTTAAAAGAGAATGGAATTCTCTCTCAGCTTACTCCTCCATACACACCACAACACAACGGTGTATTGGAAAGGCGGAATCGAACCCTATTGGATATGGTTCGATCCATGATGAGTAAGGCTGAGTTGCCGCGATCCTTCTGGGGTTATGCACTAGAATCAGCTGCATATCTTTTAAACAAAGTTCCTCCAAGATTGTGCCTACCACACCATATCAGATGTGGTGTGGGAAGAAACCCTATCTTAAGTATCTGAAGTTATGGGGATGTCCAGCTTTTGTAAAAAAGCAGCATGCGGACAAGCTCGAGGCATGCTTAGTACTGTGTAAGTTTGTGGGATACCCAAAGAACTCCAGGGGGTATTTTTTCTATTACGCAGAGGAACAAAAGGTTTTTGTTTCTCGTCATGCGCACTTTCTGGAACATCAGTTTTTAGGAAAAGAAGCAAGTGGGGGCGTAATAGAACTGGAAGAAATTCCGGAGCCACAAGCTATTACAGAAAGCTTGGAAGAACCAGAGGTTTCAAGAGAACCGGACATCCCAGCGCCACTCCGCAGGAGTAGTTGGCAGTCTCATCCGCCCAAGAGATACTACGATTTTCTCATAGACGGGGATAGAGAGGATTGCACCATGGATTATGGTGAGCCTACTAGCTTCCAGCAAGCCATTCAGAGCGGTGACTCGGTAAAATAGCTGGATGCAATGCGGGCCGAGATGGAGTCCATGTACACCAACAAAGTTTGGACTTTGGACTTTGCTCCAGAAGGGGTAAAACCCGTAGGCTGCAAATGGATCTTCAGAAAGAAGATTGGTGTAGATGGGCAGGTTGAGACCTATAAAGCTAGACTTGTTGCAAAGGGTTTTCGCCAAAGACCTGGTTTGGACTATGACGAGACCTTTTCTCCAGTGGCTATGCTGAAATCCATTCGGATCCTTCTTGCCATTGCTGCCTTCCACGATTATGAAATCTAGCAGATGGACGTAAAGACGGCTTTCCTAAATGGAAATTTGGAAGAGTGCGTCTATATGGATCAGCCGGAGGGATTCATTCAGAGTGGGAGCAGCGGTAGAGTGTGCAAGTTGCTCAAGTCCATTTATGGACTTAAGCAGGCATCGCGGAGTTGGAACATCTGCTTTGATGATACTGTCAAAGAATTCGACTTTATCAAAAACCCAGATGAACCATGCATTTACAGTAAGATTGTAGGGAGAACTGTGGTATTCCTCGTCTTATACGTGGATGACATTCTCCTAATAGGAAATGATATTCCTATGCTATAGTCAGTCAAAGGATTCTTGTCGGAGGTTCTCCATGAAGGACCTGGGCGATGCCAACTACATTCTGGGATCCAGATCTATCGTGATAGATCTAAGAGGATGTTGGGACTTTCACAGTCAAGGTACATTGACACCATACTGAAAAGGTTCAGTATGGAAGATTCCAAGCGTGGTAATTTACCGGCTTGTCACGGGATCACCCTCTCCAAAGAGATGTCTCCCAAGACTGATTTGGAAAGGGATCGCATGTCTATTATACCCTACGCTTCTGCGGTAGGCTCTATAATGTATGCGATGTTGTGTACCAGACCAGATATAGCATACGCATTGAGCGTTGTAAGCCGGTATCAGTCGAACCCAGGGGAGAAACACTGGATAGCGGTAAAGAACATTCTCAAGTACCTGAGAAGGACTAAGGAGATGTTCTTGGTGTATGGCAGAAAAGACCTCCATCTCGAGGCCTTTGCTGACTCCAGCTTCCAGAGTGACAAGGATGACTCCAAGTCCATGTCGGGTTATGTCTTTACCCTCAATGGAAGGGCGGTTTGCTAGAAGAGTTCCAAGCAGGAGACCGTTGCTGACTCAACTATGGAAGCGGAGTACATAGCTGCTTGCGATGCCGCAAAGGAAGCTGTCTCGATGAAGAAGTTCCTCACGGAGCTTCAGGTGGTTCCTACCATTGTTGACCCAATACCGCTGTATTGTGACAACAACGGCGCTATACCTTTAGCGAAGGAACCCAGGTCCCATCAGAAGTCCAGGCACATTTTGAGGCGGTACCACCTGATCAGGGAGATCGTAGATCGCCGGGAGATCGAGGTGAAGAGAGTAAATACAGAGAACAACACTGCAGATCCACTCACGAAGGCCCTACCCCAGACTCAGTTCGAGCGGCTGATCGAGATGATAGGTCTTCGATACGCTAGTACATGGCCTTAGTGCAAGTGGGAGATTGTTAGTGTATATGCCCTAGAGGCCATTACTGTATCATACTAGCTTGTATATTACTTGATGGAAGCTTGGGATATTCACAGTTGTATAGACAATCTTGCTCAAAATGGTAGTATGCTACTTGGTTTGTCTCTAATTCAATATGTGCATGTGTTTCTTTTAGCATATCGCTTATATATATATTAGTAGAGCCCTTAGGATCTTTGCTTGATTACGAGCGTTGTGATGGCGCTCACACTCGTGGGGGCTGGGTAATCCATAAGCACATCCTTATACAGGTCCCTAGTCGTAGGACTATCGAGACAGGGCATCGATACTCCGGAGTATACTAGCATATGCGCTTCTCATCCCAGCGGGGGAGACGTTCTGTCCCACAGCCGTCAGTACGTCGTACTTGAGATAGTATGCGGGTGCTCGTTAGGTTACGAGTACACTGGACAGGACTCGTCGGGAACTGTTGGTTGGTATTATACCTATCGTCAGTTATTAGTTCCCAGGTGACATGAGTACAGCTTAGTCCGCTGACTTGACACTGTCACTTCGCCTCGAGTGTGTTCCCACTGCACTTAGATTACTACCCTACCACGGCTCAAAGGAGTCATGAAAACAGGTAGTAGTTGGGTGCAGTCCCGAAGCACTTGGAGGCAGTGACGGTTAGACATGATTCGTCTCTCCCGATATTGGGGGTTGACATCGCGCTGTGTCTAGGAGAGCCACAAGTAGTCCCTGGCCAGGGCAAGCGAGATATACTGGTAGGTTTCCAGTGTTATCTCAGGGTGTTCTGGGCTACACTCCGACAAGACTTGTACCGCTATTAGGGGACTGACGTTCACCGCCCCCTAGGCCCGCCATGCGATTATCAGACGAACAGACCGGACTGTACGGAGATTGTCACATACAGGCTCAGTAGGAGTTCGGATGGGTTTACCTCATCGTCCTTCTTATCGACATCTACCTGGGGACCGTTACGTACAGCTAGTGCCGCTTACGGTTTGTGGTTAAACCCACTGCCATCGTAGTGTCGAGTCTTTAGAGTCCCACACAGAGAGTTTCCCTGCACTGAGCGAAACGTGTAGAGGCCGTATGGTTTTACGGCAGGGCTACGATCACTTACGTGCACTTGTGTGCGTATGCTGTTCGGGCAATCAATACTAGTGGGCTTTGGTTTAAGCCAAATCCTAGTATTGCACAGATGGTTTTGATTTGTCTTCTGTGCATTCGCATTCTACGGAATGCGGATGCGGGTGTGTATGCACAGTTTTGAGGAGTGATGAAGGAGGAGGTTCCCCATTAGGGTTTTGGCAGTTGGTTCGGCCAAAACCGTAATGTGGCACACTCATTAGGGTTTTGACAATTCGTTTGGTCAAAACCGTTATGAGTGGGAGACATTGTTTACTAATCCTTTTAGTGATAGATTAGTGATGGCTAATTGCATTGACCATTTGACCACTTAGACCCCTCTTGACTTTGTTGGCCCGTTGACCGTGTTGACCATTGACCTTCAAGAGGGATCTACACTCTTCTTTCATTTTCTTTTTATTTCTTGTATTATGATAATGGTCAATTCAATGTGCCATCAACCCTTTTCATGATAGGATTAGTAATGATGATTATTGTGTGTTATTGCAACCATGGTTCATTTCATTTGTTTTTATCTTTCATTATTCTCTTCTCATTCTCCCTCATGAAGTGAGAAGAAAAAGAAAAGCTCCATGGTTGCAAACTTTGTCCTTCTTCTTCCTCCTCTTGATCTCTTCTTTTGATCTCATGTGTTGAGAGAAAAAGAATCCACATAGACAAACACATCCATCTTTCTCTTCTACACAACCTAAGGCATTTAGATTAGCAATCTCTTTGCCCTAGTTGCCTTGGCTTGAGGCGAAGCTTAGTGTACAACTCTCGGGTGGATCGTCTTCGACTCATGAAGGCCGCGGAGGTGCCCAAGGTCCGGATCGACGCTTGGAGCTGAGATGGGCGAGTGGGACAGCGGGATGAAGACCCGAAGGACCGGTTCCGTGAGGTATACCTTTTACAGCATAGTAGCTAAAACCTCTAAGTGTTTATTAGTTTCATGTTTAGCCAAGATCCTTGCCTTTGAGTCCTTGTTGCCTTGCACAAAATCATTGTTTTTCGTCGTTTCCGTCTCCCCGTAAGAACCGGGGTAAGCAACGTGGACTTACAGCCCCCTAGGCTCGATATGCAATAGTCTTAGACGAACAGACCGGACTATACGGAGATTGTCAGATCAGGCTCAGTAGGAGTTCGGATGGGTTTCCTCATCGGCCTTCTTATCGACATCTACCTGGAGACCGTTATGTACAGCTACTGCCACTTGCGGTCTGTGGTTAAACCCACTGCCAGCGTAGTGTTGATTCTTTAGAGTCCCACACAGAGAGTTTCCCTGCTCCAGGCGAAACGATATAGAGGTCGTATGGTTTTACGACAAGGGTTCGGACGCATACGTGTTTAAACGCACGTGCGACGTTCGGACAGTTTTTACTAGACGGCTTTGGTTTAAGCCAGATTCTAGTATCGAGTTATTGGATTTATACAGTTTAATGTTTTTTCGTATTTTCACGGATTGTAGGGGCGTTCTCATAATTTGACGGGAAGCTTCTAGAAGCATGGTGACTTGGGGGGTAAGGTGGCATTAGCATTAAATGATATTGTGATTCATCATGTCATTAATGCATTATTAAATGCTTAATGACTCACATAGTTAATCACTCATAATGCATTTATGTAGCATGATGAATAATCTCATTTTATTCATTTATTCATTATGCTTCATATATCAAGTGAGAAACAATATCATATTTCATTCTTATCATCACCTTCTCTCTCCTCAAGCTCTCTCATTCTTGAAACCCTAACCCTAACCTCTCATGTGTTAAGATCAAGGGTTAGATAGACTAATACATCTATAACCTCACACTATATCTCCTAGGTAGCTTAGATTAGCACTTTGAGCAACCTAGTTATCTCAAGTTAGAGATCAAGCTTGGCGTAGGAGCTCTCGGGTGGATCGTCTTTGACTCGAGGAGACCGTTGAGGTGCCGATGTTCGAAGGAGCCTACGAGGAGTGGAGGACAGCGATGAATAGCTGAAGGACAAGTAACGTGAGGTATAACTTCGAATCCGAGTAGTTAAACCTCTTGTAGTTTGCTAGTAACGGTTTAGATACGATTCATGCGCTCAAGTTCGTGTTACGAAGCTTTGATAATCGTTTTTCATATATTACGCCTCCCCGCAAGTTCGTGGGGTGCGTGACATGGACTTACAGTTTGAAGGAAGATTTGATAAAAACAGTGGAGCCATCCTGATTAGATAAAATATATAACCAACCTAATCTTGCAAGAGCGAACGCAGAGTGTTTTCTTCCCTCTCTCTCCAGGTAGCGACCATGTCACGCCTTAATCAAGATAATAATATGGATGTATTGACTGGACCCGTTTGTTATACAGAGCTGGGGAACGTTGGTCCCGCTCCAACTTATAATGGTTATAAGACTAAGCAGGAAATAGGGGATTATCAGAATTCCCATGCCGCCCAAACGAAAAAAGTGCATGTTGATGCATCTCCTTCGGGTGTGTTCATTACATAGAACTATTTCTCAGTATTCTCTACGTCCTGTGTATTTGATACCGGATCAGGATCTCATATCTGTAATCTGTTACATGGGCTACAGAAAGGTTGAGAACTGAGAACGGGTGATAAGTTTCAAGAGTTGAAAACGGTGCAATTGTTGCAGCCAAGGTGTTAGCAGTTATCACCCTGTATTACCAAATACATTGATTCTGAATGAATGTTATTAGATACCGAACCGGATATACAACATCATATCAATCTCTTTATTTATTAAAGAAGGATATAAATTTGTATTGTTGGATAATGTTTTGAACATTTTTTATATCAAAATTTAATCGGTTCAGGCACGGTATCTAAAAACATATACATCCTAAATCAAACCACTATTCCTAACGTACAGAACACACACAAGAGGAAGAGTTCAGAAATGAACGAATCCTTCTTGAGAGATTGTAGACTAGGTCATATCAATGTGACCCGACTAGCTAAGTTACATTAAGATGCATATTTAAATCAGTTTGAATTTATATCTTGTGAAACTTGCCATTCATGTCGCAAAGATACGACGACCATAGTCTAAGTCGACATTAGACACCTCACATGATGCGGGGAGGCGGAATAGGTAAAACAATCATTTTGTTTGAGTTAACATCGATTAACTTTACGGATCTTTGCTAAACCCTAAGTAACAACTATCTAGAAGTGATTAGCTACTATGATAGATGATTATACCTAAAGATTCGAGTCCTTCTTGTTCTTGTAGTTCACTTCCTCGTCGGCCTCCTCGATGTGATAGAAGATCCATCCGAGAGCTCCTTCTCCAAGCTTTAGCCTCTCACTTGAGGTAACTAGGTGTCTATGAGTGCTAATCAAAGTAACCTAGATAATATAGAAGAGGATTAAGGATCTATTAGTCTTGCTAACCCTAGGATCTCAACACATGAGAGGATTAGGGTTAGGTCTTTGAAGAGAGAGAGCTTGAGGAGAGAGAAAGTGAAAGTGAGAATGATATGAATTATAACTCATTTGTGAATATATGAAGCATGATAATTATCAAAATGAATAACATAAAAATAATATCAACCATGCTTCATTAACTCACTTTGGATTAATCATCTCATGAGTCATTAAGCAATAAATGCTTCATTAACTTATTTGGATGAATCACTCCATGAGTCACTAATCCATTTAATGCAAATAACACCTAAGCTCTCCACCTCATCTTTATTCTAGAAGCTTCTCGACTAATTACGAGAATGCCCCTCCATCCGTGAAAACAAGGAAATACTGAGACTGTTTAAATCTAATAATCCAATAATAGAATCTGGCTTAAACTAAAGCCTTCTAGTAAAATCTGTCCGAACATCGTACGTGCATAAATACACGTATGTGTCCGAACCTTGTCGTAAAACCATACGACCTCTTTATCGTTTTGCCTGAAGCAGGAAAACTCTCTGTGTGGGACTCTAAAGACTCGATACTACGCTGACAGTGGGTTTAATCACTGGCCACAAGCGGTACTAGCTGTATGTAACGGTTCCCAGGTAGATGTCGATAAGAAGGCCGATGAGGAAACCCATCCGAACTCCTACTGAGCCTGATGTGACAATCTCCGTACAGTCCGGTCTGTTCGTCTAGGACTATCGCATATCGGGCCTAGGGGGTAAGCGTCAGTCCCCTAAAAGCGGTATAAGTCATGTCGGAGCGAAGCCCATTACACCTTGAGAAGCTACTGGAAATCCTACCAGTAAATCTCGTTTGCCCTGGCCAGGGACTTTGCGTAATGGCTCTCCAAACATAGCGCGATATCAACTCCCAATACCGGGAGAGACGAATCCTTTCTAACTGCCACTGCCTCCAAATGCTTCGGGACTGCACCCAACTGCTACCTGTTTGCATGACTCCTTTGAGCCGTGGTAGGGTAGCAATTTAAGAACAGTGGGAACACACTCGAGACGAAGCAGCAGTGTCAAGTCTGCGGACTATGCTGTACTGTTGTCACCTGGGAACTGTTAACTTACGACGGATATAATACCAACCAACAGTTCCCTGCGAGTCCTGTCCGGTGTACCCGTAACCCAACGAGCACCTATATACTATCTCCAGTACAACGTACTAATGGTTGTGGGACAGACCATTTCCCCTGCTGGGATGAGAAGCGTACACACTAGTCTACTCTGGAGTATCGATGCCCTGTCTTGATAATCCTATGACTAGGGACCTAAAAAAGGTTGTGCTTGTAGACTACCCAGCCCCCACTAGTGTGACTGCTATCACAACGCTGGTGGTCAAGCAAGATCCTAAGGGCTCTATCAATATGTATTCGCGATATGCTAACATATACACATATTAAGATAGACATAAACCAAGTAGCATACTACTATGTTGAGCGAGACTATTAATATAACTGTGAATATCCCAAGCTTCCATTAAGTAGTATACAAACTAGTATGATACAATAATGGCTCCTAGGACATATACATTAACAATCTCCCACTTGCGCTAGGGCCATGTATTGGAGTATCGAAGACATATCATCTCGAGTAGCCTCTCAAACTGTATCTGAGGTAAGGCCTTTGTGAATGGATCTGCAGTGTTCTCCTCTGTAGCAACTCTCCGGACCTTGATCTCCTGGCGATTTATGATCTCCCAAATCAGGTGATACCGCCTTAAGATGTGTCTGGACTTCTGATAGGACCCGGGTTCCTTCACTAAAGCTATAGCCCCGTTGTTGTCACAATACAGAGGTATTGGATCAACAATGGATGGAACCACCTGAAGTTCTGTGAGGAACTTCTTCTTCCAGACCACTTCTTTTGCGGCATCGCAAGCAGCGATATACTATGCTTCTATCATCGAGTCAGCAACGGTGTCCTGCTTGGAACTCTTCCAGCACACTGCCCCTCCATTGAGGGTAAAGATATAACCTGACATAGACTTGGAGTCATCCTTGTCACTCTGGAAACTGAAGTCGGCAAAAACCTCGATCTGGAGGTCTTTTCCGCCGTAAACCAAGAACATATCCTTAGTCCTTCTCAGGTACTTGAGAATGTTCTTTACTGCTATCCAGTGCTTCTCCACTGGGTCTGACTGATACCGGCTTACCACGCTCAGTACGTAAGCTACATCTGGTCTGGTGCACAACATCGCATACATTATAGGGCCTACCGCAGAAGCGTAGGGTATAACTAACACGCGATCCCTTTCCAAATCAGTCTTGGGAGACATCTCTTTGGATAGGGTGATTCCGTGACAAGCCGGTAAATTACCACACTTAGAATCTTCCATACTGAATCTTTTCAGTACATTGTTGATATACCTGCACTGCGAAAGTCCCAACATCCTCTTAGATCTATCACGATAGATCCGGATCCCCAGAATGTAAGAGGCATCACCCAGGTCTTTCTTGGAGAACCTGTGTGACAAGAATCCTTTGACAGATTGTAGCATAGGAATGTCATTTTCTATCAAGAGAATTGTAGCATCTTGAAAAGTCGTTTTGGTGTTTTCCTGAAATTCGGTGAAAATTCGGTATTTTTCCGAAAACCGTCTTTCTCGATATTTTGCAGTTTAGGGCTAATTATACCTTAAATGGATAGGTAATTACTTGTTTTTAGTGACTAATGAGTTAATTATGAAATTTTGGTCATTTAAAAATTTTTCCCTATTTTTCAATTTTTTAATATTATTTTAAGCCGGTAAGAAAATACATTAAATAAGCGATAAATACAAATTTTTCCGGGCTAATTTTAATCTCTAAAATTATGATAATTATATTCTAGTGATAACATGAATTTTTAGTAATTTATTTTGATTTTTTTCAAATTTTTATGATTTGAAACGAAATTATTGAATTTTTGGGCTAAAACTTGCAATTTTTGAGTTGTAGGGGGCCTTTTTGCATAAAATTTCTTTTGTAACACCCCTCTATCTTTTCCCTCAGCCCAAGAACAGCCCAAGCCTTGGCCAAGTCCAGAAATTCTGGCCTCTCTCTTCTTGGTTTCTTTCTTGAGTTAATTTGATAGTTTATGGTATTATTTTAATTAAAATGGATAATGTATGATACATTGACTTTTGTGGACTTGACCATGACTTTCTCCACTTGCCCACACCCTCCCCCATTCCCCTCCTCTGGCCGAAACTGCACCTCCCCCTTCCTCATCTATTTTCTTCTCATTTCTTCACCATTCTTCAAGTTTAATTCATCAAAATTCAAATTAAAGCTTGCAAATTCAAACCATCCTTCATCTTTCTTTTCATTCACCTCCCTAGCTTGGATCTTGGTGCTTGAGGCCATCAATTGGAGCAAATTCTCTTGCTTGATCCATTGATCAAGAGGTATAATTCCATCTTAGTTACTTTCTTTTGTTGCTAATTCCTTTAATTGTATGGTTAGTGTTAAAAGTTAGCTTATTTCTAATCTAGTTAAAATGGGTAGTTTGTTTAAACTAGGGTTTTGAACCATGATAATTAATTAAGTTGTTTATTAGTTAATCTAGTTGTTAGTAAACTAATCTATATGGTTACCTTGTTATGTAGTCTTTAATTATGCTAATTTAGGTAATTTTAGAAGTTGATTTTAGTTGTAAAATTGTTGTTTTAAGGTTTTTCAAGAGAGGGTTATGTATGGAAAATGATATTTGAAGCTTGATTAGTGAGTGGATTAAGTTTTTGAAAGCATTATTTAAGTGATTAAACCTAATTTGCTATCTAGTGTTTTGCTAACCTTAATCTAAGTGGTTAATTTGCTTATTAGGCTAAAATATAGTGTTAAATTAAGGTTTTCATATATAGTTTGGTTTATGGTTGCTAAGTACAAAAATCAAGAGAAGGTTTTGTTATGTAAATTAGGTTTTTAAGCTTAGTTAATGGTTTAGAAATTGTGTATTGGCTAGCTATTTGGTTAGTTTGGATGTTGGTGTTGGGTGGTGTTGACTTGTCGCTAAATTGTCGATGTTTGCATCAAATTGCAATTTCTGCTTACTAGATTTTTTATAAAAGTTATGTGATGAATTAATTGTGGCATCTTGATGATTGTATGGCTTGTCCTATGACTTTTAGGATGCGTGAGTGCGGTTTTTGGGTAGTCGGGTTTTAGTTTTGCCGGGTGACCCAAATCGGCGTTTTTGGCAGTTTTTGCGATTTTCGCGTGTGTCCGCGCACTTTGTGCGCGTTGTACCTAGCTAGCGAACTTTAGTAGTTTCGTTGGGGTTTTGCGTCGTTCTTGATACGTAACCTTATGTTTGGTATTGATGTAAATTCCAGGTTCGGTCGCGGAGACGTCAGACGCGGCGCGAAAGGGAAAGGCGGTGATTGGACACAGCTAGCCAGGGATCCCGGTGAGTAGATTTAACATCTACGGGGGACGATCGTTTGGACGGCGCAAGTCGCCCGATAGATTTAGTAAACTGGAAAATAGTAAATTGGATAATCACTTGTGACATTAGAATAATAATACTGGCATGATAATTGCTGCAATTAGATCAATAGGTTATACCCATATACGCAAACTCAATTGTAGGACACATGCACCATTACCAGGTTTTTATATGCAGCACGAGCACTATTCATGTTTACACACACACCCTGGTAATTGCCATGCCACCACACTAGATAACATTTAAATTTAAAACTTTTACTAATTGATACTTAAACTGGTGCTATTGCCTTTAATTCCTTAAAATGAAACCGTAGAATTGCTATTCATGTGCATGTACTTCATCATATTAATTGTTCATGCTTAATCCATTAATCACACATCGCAACTTGATTATTGATATCATATGCATTCATTATCACTGATATATGCACTTATGAGGATTTCTTGAGATTTTATGATATTGCTGGATTTCGGGGGAAAGCCGCAAAATTTCCAAACTTATGATATTTTTAAAACATTTAAATTGCGGTTTTCTAGTGATGTAAGTGTCGTCCACCATGAGTTTGCTGTGGCTTTGGAAATCCGTGTCGAGGAGTGGAGGAACCGGCACGGGTACATGGTGGGCCCGGTAAGGTACCCCGGGGCAAGAGGAATGTGGTGATGACGTTGAGCCTGGCAGGGGACGGATTACCTACCGGTGACTGTTTGGGATGGCGGATATCCAGAGGATACCGACCGTGGCCGCTAGATGATGAGATATTGACATTTGAGATGGGTCAGCCGGATGGCTGAGGCCAGAGATACATTTATGAGATTTGAGACAGCTTTTGGGTGTCGTTGCTGGACACCGATTTTCGTCGATTCATTGACATTATGCTGGCATTCTAAAAGAGTTTCAAAAACAAAAAGAGATAAAATATTTCTTATATATACCTATTGAGACCTCAGATTTTCATGTTGCATGCATATTAGTACACTGATGTTATATACACACCTGCTAGTGCATCCAGTCATACCTGTATTTTAGATGCTAGGATGCTTGTGTGCATGCATACGATAGCCTTTGTAGATGTTATTTATTACTCACGAGTTGGCAACTCACCCCCGTTGTGCCACAGTCTTTTGCAGGTCCGCTCCGTCAGTTCAGTAGCGGCGGGCGCACTTGTCTTTTGCCTCTTTTGCCTGAGCTCGAGATTTGCTCATAGGTGGGTTATGTTATTTTTGTACCACCTTGTATATTCTTGTATATTCTTTGCATCTAGTGTACTCCATCTACTGTTCTACCAGATTATTGTATATTGACCTAGAGATGAGACTGTGAGGTTTGTGGATTTTATACTGTATTTGGGGTCGAGCTCACTTGAGCCGACATGCTACTTTTTCATGCTTCCTTATGCTTTATTATGCTTGTTGTCATTTACATTGCGTGGGATTTGTGACCGCCGTATGGCGAAGAGCTAGCTCCCGCTTAGGGATGCCCTATTTTGTGGATTCATGTATATATTTTGTTGTACCCATTTTTGGGGGCCAGTATTTACAAAGGAGACTCTGCCGAAATTTTCGGAAAAATTGAGATTGTTTTTAAAAAAGGGTTTTACATGACTTATTTTGATAACTCGCTTTCAATTGATTGGGTTTTCTTCACTCTTTCGCTTCTTTGGTTTTGTTTTCTGGGCTTTGGCTTACTTATTTTACGGACGCCTTTAGACGTTTCGTAAATTTAAGTGCCAGTCACGTTCCGTACCCTGCGGTCGTGACAAGAATGTCATCGACGTACAAGACGAGGAATACGACAGTTCGTGCTACAATTTTATATATATACATGGTTCATCTGGATTTTTGATAAAGTCATATTCTTTGACCGTTTCATCAAAACAGATGTTCCAACTCCGCGATGCCTGCTTTAGTCTATAAATGAACTTAAGCAACTTGCATACTTTCCCGCTGCTCCCACTCTGATTGAAACCTTCTGTCTGATCCATATAGACGCATTCTTCTAAATTAACATTTAGAAAAGCCGTCTTTACGTCCATCTGCCAGATCTCATGATCATGGAAGGCGGCAATGGCAAGAAGGATCGGAATGGATTTGAGCATAGCCACTGGAGAAAAAGTTTCATCATAGTCTAAACCAGGTCTTTAACGAAAACCCTTTGCAACAAATCTAGCCTTATAGGTTTCTACCGGTCCATCTACACCAATCTTTTTCTTGAAGATCCACTTGCATCCTATAGGTTTTACCCATCTAGAGCAAAGTCCAAAGCCCATACTTTGTTGGTGTACATGGACTCCATCTCGTTCCGCATTGCATCCAGCCATCTTACTGAGTCGTCGTTCTGGATAGCCTGCTGGAAGCTAGTAGGTTCATCATTGTTAATGACACAATACTCTCTATCCCCGTCTATGAGAAAACCGTAGTATCTCTCAAGCGGATGAGACGACCTACTCCTCCTGCGGAGGGGTGCGGGAATGTCATGTTCTTCTTGAACTTCTGGTTCTACCAAACTTTCAGTAGTAGTTTATGGTTCTGGAATTTCTTCCAGTTCTATTGCGCTCCCACTTGTTTCCTTTTCTAAAATCTGCTGTTCTAGAAAATGGGCATCACGAGAAACAAAAACCTTTTGTTCCTCTGCATAATAGAAAAAATACCCCTTGGAGTTCTTTGGATATCCCACAAACTAACACTGCACTGATCGTGCCTTGAGTTTGTCCGCTTGCTACTTTTTAACAAAAGCTGGACATCCCCATATCTTCAGATACTGAAGATAGGGTTTCTTCCCACTCCACATCTGATATGGTGTGGTAGGCATAGTCTTGGTAGGAGCCCTGTTCAAAAGATATGCAGCCGATTCTAGTGCATAACCCCAGAAAGATCGCGGTAACTCAGCATTACTCATCATGGAACGTACCATATCCAATAGGGTTCGGTTCCGTCTTTCCGATACACCGTTATGCTGTGGAGTGTATGGAGGAGTAAGCTAAGAGAGAATTCCTTTCTCTTTTTGTAATTCTACGGTAGCGCCCCGGCCGTCGATCCGAGGCCAAAACGGGGAAACAAAAACTTTTTCTAAACTTGAAACTGGAACTAATGCAGACTTTAATCCCGGATCGAACCATTAACCTATAACTAGCAATCTAGAGAAGGGATAGAAAGGCTATACCGATCGATCCGTGTCCTTCGGTCTTTAGCCATTGTCTCTAGCTCCTCGCGGCATCTCCGATCTCCGGTCTCCTCGTCGGAAGGGCACGACATCAAGAAGTCTTTTTACGGGCTCCCGCCTCTGAACCGAGGCAACTCGGACACGATGTTTGCTAGCCGACGTGTCCAAGGTTGCAGTAGAATAAGTGTAGAACCCTTTGTCTCAAGTCATCCAAGCTAATGGATGATGGTTAATGGAAGTTGCCATTTGTAGTGAAGATGGAGAAAAGAACTTTGGAGATGATCTAAGGATTTTGTTGCAAGAAAAATGAATCATTTTTCACACACCAATTGGGGGCTGCCCCAATAATGCTTGGCCAGGAAAAATCAAGAGGAGAGGGGGTGAGCATAAGCAAAAAGGCGGTGATCACAAGAAGAAAATGTCACACCCATATCTCATTCAATCCTTTCACACTTAATGCATCAAAAATGCACAAAAAAAGAAGCCAAGTTCTCTAGAACCTCCAATAAACTGCTGGAGCCCCGTAACCACAGAACCCCCCATTTAGTAAATCTTCACTATTGCAAATAAGCCCCTCAATGCAAGAATTTCAGCCAAGAAGAAATGAAAGAAAAACGGCCGAAACGGAATGCAAACTGGCAACATCAAAAAGCGATCCCGTAATAAATTACAGGATAACCCCGGAACTGTATCTACAAACCTGCATTTGTATTCTGACCGAATACAAATGCAATGAGACAAAATCTACAGTATAATACTAGGATCCGGCTTAAACCAAATCCCGCTTGTATTATCCGTCCGAACCATGACACATGCACAAGTGCACGCATATGTTCGAACCTTTCCATAAATCCATACGGCTTCTACAACGTTTCGCCCGAAACTGGAGAAACTGTCTGTGGGGGACTCTAAAGACTCGTCAATACACTGGCTGTGAATTTAACCACTAGCACGTCAGTGGTACTAGCTGTACGTAACGGGCAACTAGGTATTGACCAAAAGGGAGGTCGATGAGCGAACTCATCCTGACACCCTACTAAGCCTGTCAGTGACAATATCCGTACAGTCCGGTCCGTTCGTCTATAAATATCGCATTTCGGGCCTAGGGGGTTGGTAAAAGTCAGACCCCCAAAAGCAGTACAAGTCGTGTCGGAGTGTAGCCCAGAACACCCTAAGATACTACTGGATTACCTACCAGTAAATCTCCTGCCTTGGCTAAAGACTTCGTGTAATGGCTCTCCTAGACACAGCGCGATCTCACACCCATTATCGGGAGAGACGAAACCCCTGCCGATCCGCTCAATGCCTCCATATGGCTCGGGACTGTACCCAACTAAAACCTATTTGCATGACTCTTTTGAGCCATGGTAGGGTAGTAATCAAAGCACAGTGGGAACTCATACGAGACAAATGACGATCTCAGGTCGATGAACTAACCTGCACACATGTCACCAGGGAACTGCTATCTGACGTCAGGTATAGTACCAACTAGCATGTTTCTGGCGAGTCCTGTCCGGTGTACTCATAACCCAATGAGCCCCTGTATACATCTTAGGAAAACCAACTGACACTAATGGCTTGTGAGACCGGCCACCGCCCCTCGTCTGGGCCTCGACTGTATACACTAGTTTACTCCGGAGTATCGATGCCCTGTTTCAAAAACTCCCACAACTAGGGACCTTTCAAGGATGTGCTTATAGACCCCAGCTGTTGGAGATAGTGCCCTCAGAGTCAATTATTGGATCACAGGCACGTGATTGCAATGATTGAGGGAGGACCTATCCCGGGACGACAGTCTTACTCGAGATGATAGTGTGCTATCTGGTTTATCTTTATCATCTTGTACTGCTTTAGGTGACCTAACAGGTCGCTATTACATGTTGATAGAGCCCCTAGGATTCTTGCTTGACGACCAGCAGTATGATGGCGATCATATACGTGGGAGCTGGTAGTCTATAAGAACATCCTTAAAAGGTCCCTAGTCGTAGGAGTTTCGAGACAGGGCATCGATACTCCATTAGTAGACTAGTGTATACAGTCGAGACCCCGACGAGGGGCGGTGGCCGGTCTCACAAGCCACTGGTGTCAGTTGGTTCACCTAAGATGTATACAGGTGCTCATTGGGTTATGAGTACACCAAACAGGACTCGCCGGGAACCTGCTAGTTGGGATTATACCAGACGTCAGATAGCAGTTCCCAGGTGACATGTGTACAGGTTAGTTCATCGACCTGAGATCGTCATTTGTCTCGTGTGAGTTCCCACTGTGCTTTGATTACTACCCTACCACGGCTCAAAGGAGTCGTGCAAACAGGTTTTAGTTGGGTACAGTCCCGAGCCACATGGAGGCAGTGAGCGGATCTGCAGGGGTTCGTCTCTCCCGGTATTGGGGGTGAGGTCGCGCTGTGTCTAGGAGAGCCATTACACAAAGCCCTCGGCCGAGGCAGGAGATTTACTGGTAGGTATTCCAGTAGTATCTCAGGGTGTTCTGGGCTATGCTCCGACACGACTTGTACCGCTTTTGGGGGTCTGACTTTTACCAACCCCCTAGGCCCGCCATGCGATACTCATAGACGAACGAACCGGACTGTACGGATATTGTCACTGACAGGCTCAGTAGGGTGTCAGGATGAGTTCGCTCATCGACGTCCCTTTTGGTCAATAGCTGGTGGCCCGTCACGTATTGGCTAATACCTCTGACGTGCTAGTGGTTAAATCCACAGCCATAGAATTGACGAGTCTTTAGAGTCCACCACACTTTCAATTACTCAGCTTTCGGGCGAAACGCTGTAGAGGCCGTATGGAGATATGGCAGGGTCTGATCAGATACATGCGGTATTGCACGGATCAGGATCGGACGGTTTCTACTAGTGGCCGTATGGATATATGGCAGGGTTCGATCAGATACGTGCGGTATTGCACGGATTAGGATCGAACGGATATTACTAGCCGGCTTTGGCTTAAGCCGGTCCTAGTTTAGTACAGTGTAGATTTTGTCTCATTGCATTTGTATCCGGACGGAATACAGATGCGGGTGTGTATGCACAGTATCGGGGTTTTCCTGTAATTTATTACGGGACCAGTTTTCTGGAGTTGCCAGTTTGCATTCCGTTCCGGCCGGTTGTCCTTTGTTCTTTCCCGGCCGGACTTTTCCGATGGAGGGTGTTATTTGCAAGTTTGCAAATAACACATTGTGGAGGGTTTTCTTGCAAATGTATTTATTATGAAAGCATCTTTTGATACCATTCTCATCACTTGCTTTTTGTTGATTAGAAGTGATTTGGAGTTGATTTGATTTGGTTATGATGATGTTTGGTTGTGGTTACCCTCCACCTTTTCCTACACTCACCTTCCTTCTATGGTTATGGATTCATATTCTTTTCCTCCACCATTTTTCTCATAAGATATGGTTGAACATTTTTGAGAGAAAAGAAGATGAGAGCTTCATTTTGAGAGGGTAGCATTCTTGATCTCTTTTCATGTTAAGAAAAATGCAAGCACCATTTTTCTTATCTTGTTTCCTCCATCATCTTCAAATGGAAACAAACCCAAATGAGACATAGCTTCAACCCTACACATTCTACAGCAAATCTTGGACGCGTCGGCAAGCCTATTTCGCGCCCGAGTTGCCTCGGTATTGAGGTGGGAGCCCGTAAAAGATACAGGCGATGTGGTGCCCTTCCGGTAAGGAGGCGACGACCGGAGTTTCCGCAGGAGATCGGGACGATGAGGAGAAGACCGGAGGACTCGGATCATTGGTATACTTCTCTTCCCATCTCTTGTTTGCTAGCATTAGGTTAATGGTTAACGATCCGGGTTTTCATTGTCCGCGGTAGCGCCGGTTTCCAAGTAAGGAAAATTTTTGATTCCGCATTTTGGCCTCGGATAGACGGCCGGGGCGCTGCCGTGGCGCAACATGGTATCAGAGCCACGCCATTAACCTTGCCTAGCTTGTTCTAGTGTGTTTTACATTTCCGATCGAACAAAATCCCAAAAACCACATTTCGTGTGCATCAGTTTTCTGTCGATTTTTTCCGAGCTCTAAAAATTTTTCTGGTTGTAAAAAACTAATGTACTGGAAATTATAAGACATCTGGAAAAATTCGACACATTCAGTCGATCAATGTAGCGCGGAACCGCGGCCAAACCCCCCCTTGGGCCGCGGTTCCGCCGCACATTGGTGTCTTCACTGTGTCCAATTTTTCCAGTGGGCTTGTGGGCTAATTTTAGGGGTTTTGGGATATTAAATTTGGGCCCAGATTTTCTATGACTGCTACAGTATTGCTTGGGGGCCCACTTGTTAATTGTTTGATCGATCGGATGTTTTAAACACATTATTTCACAGTATTTACATTATATCTGCGACCGTGAATATCACTTGATCGGTAAATCTTGTCTAACTGCTATAGCCCGGTTAGACGGATTTGCGAACGTGATTTTCACGTTGATGTTCTGTGTTTATGCTGTGATGTTGCGGATCGGTCGTGGGGGATAGCCTGGATGCAATGTTAGTACAGTTTTGTTTTATATGTACATTTGATATTGCGGGGCGAGCGTCCGACATGTGGACTGCCGTCACTGCCTGTTTGTATTATTCTTTTGGGGCACGACCTGGTTGCGGTCGATGTACCCGTTGTATGTATATTTTACTTTCTGTACTAGGATTGCCCCTCGGTGGGGTGCACGGATAGCCGGGGTCTGGAGGGCAACAAGCCCGCATCTCATGGCATTGGGACAGAGGGGGCTTCACTCCAAGATTGGCGGGCTATTCGCCGCACTCGTAGGGGGTACAGGTTGACCCAGGAGGGGTGCCCAAGTTACCGGATTCCGTGAAGTGCTGGGTGGTCCATTCACGGTGCTGAAGGGGGCTGCCTCGCTTCAGGTTTTGGCGGGTGACTTTCCGCGCCCGTAGAGGTCTAGGATTTCATTGCACAGGCTATCCACACGACCAGGGGAACGTCGGGTTTCAGCAGCGGCTCTGTGAAACCCGGGGCTTCCAGATATCTGTATTGTTCTGTGATGCTGTACATTTCTGTGATGTTGCATTTCATTCACGCCTTGAGTGAAATACTATATATTGGTATATATATTAGTAGATGTTGTATATGTTTTTCATCCGCGCTAGTCCAGTCCCCGCTCTGCCGTTAGTTAGCTAACCTAACGGGTGATGACGGGACCCAGTGGCGAATGCGGATGGCATATACGTACGTCAGTATATTTTCGTTCTTTGTGGTGTGATCAATGATGGGACTGCATTGATTCGGATCAATGCAAGTTAAAACAAACCTATTCTGATGTTGTTGGAACATTTTTCAAAAAGCTGTTATTGCAAGGACGTTCACTTTTGTTTTGCATCTTGGTATTCATTTGGAATATCCTGCTCCTCAGTCGACGAGGCAAGGGCCGAGATCCCTTCACCGGGAGTGACCCCTTGGACAGAAGTTTGCGTCAGGGCAATAACTTCACTATAGCCGATTACTTTTGCTTTGCATCGTGGTATTCAGTTGGAATATCCTGCACCTCATTCTACGGGGAAAGAGCCGAGATCCCTTCACCGGGAGTGACCTCTTTAGTAAAGGTTTTCGTCACTATATTTTTATAAAAGGCTATGCAGTTCCTTCAACGATATCAAGTTCATTACGTTAAAGGTTTTTCGCCAAAAACCAGCCGTAGCCCTCCGTCATTTCCTACAGGTATTATTTGGTATTCGTGCTCCGTTTGTTGACCTAGTCAAGACGTAGTGTTCGGTAGATAAGTGGTACTTGTTTGTTGCATAAGTGGGATTGGTTAAGACAGTCGTGCGGCCTTGTTGACCTAGTCAAGGGCACGTACGGGTGGGTTTAATGCAATCCAGAATAATGACGGGTTGAACTTGACTGGCGGTTTATGGTTTGTTGACCTAGTCAAGGTCATAAACCGCTTGGGGTAAAAATCACATCGGGAGTTTCAAAAGAACTGAAACTTGCCAGGCATGCGCATACCTTCTGGAGTGTGGTGACTTGAGTGGATTCCGTCAAGTTATCATGCGATGATAGTTGGATCCCGATTCCCACTGATGAGTTGGTTTACTCCTCGGGTGATCCCGACTAATTCTTCTTTCAGGTTTGGAGGAGAATTTGAGGTTACAGTGGGAGGTTTCCAGATTAGACAAAGTGATAACCATTCTGATCTAGGTTAGAGTGCACGCTGAGTGTTTCTTTTCTCTCTCTCTTTGGCAGCGACCATTGACCCGACCCTGGACTATGACTCAGTAACCAAGTTGACCGAACCTTCTTAACACAGGCTTTTGGATTGTCAGAGTTGCAAACCTCATTGCCACTCCTACTTTTACCCTTTTATCCAGGACACCCCGTATTACTACGAACGTCCACTTCCATTGGACAAAACCATCGTATGGTTATATACGAACTCGAAGGACTTCGAGGATGGTTTCTGGTTCTGGAGAAAACGAATAGGATTATTCAGTTGTCTTTTCTTTTCACCTTCTCTCATTGCGAGTACTCCTTGGTTTAGGAGATAGCACACCTATTACGCAAATTGGATAGTCTTCTTCCAAACCTTAGGCTGGTGCCGACCGGTAGGGAATGAAGAAAACCAATTAGCTTAAACGGTGTGCAGAAGGTATTAAGATTAAGACAAAGCAAGGGATTAGTAAGAGGGCAAAGTAAATTGCGACTACTATTCACGACTGAACCAAGTATTTCTTCGCCAATCTTAAATCACCTTTGTATTTCTCTAGGACACTCCGTATCACTACGAAGATCCACAGTTTATTGGATACTCCATCGTATGGTTATATACGAACTCGAAAGGAACTTGTTCCAGTTCGGGGATGGATTCTGGTCCAGGAGATATTGGAATAAGGTTTATTCAGTTGTCTTTTATCTTCACCTTCTCTCGCATTGCGAGTGCTCCTAGGACTAGGACAGTACACCCATTATGCTTATTGGATAGTCTTCTTCCAAACCATAGGCTGGTGCCGAACGGTAGGGAGGGAAGAAAACCAATTGGCCTAAAGGGGTGTGCAGAAGGTACTGACTAAAGACATATAAAGGGATTTGGAGAGGTGGCAAAGAATTATACGGTTATAGTTGTGAATCTGGATAATGGAAGAGGCATTACTAGGAATACCAGGATACCCCAACGAAACATTTCAATGTTTCAGTTTCACTGTGTACTGTTAATAGAAAACTGATTTCCCGATTGGACACTTACTCCAGGGTATGTATTTATCAGGTATGATTCTCACATCTGTATGGTTTTACAGATGATGAGTGGGAGTAAGTTATTGGGAATTGGGTGATCATCCTCATTATATCGGGATTCGTTGTAATCGGTGATATTTGAGGAGATCACCTGGGCTGTTTGCCGGTCGGCAAATATTTGGTTTTGAATGTCCGCTATTGTGCACCAATTTCAAATTGATATATCTGTACGTCTATTTTCATAGAGTGAGATATACCTTTTTGATATTATGTCGATGACATTTACCTATATCAGTGGATGGTTAGGTAAGGAGCATCAAACAGCGGTGTAATTCTTCTTAACCATAAGTACAGTTTTCAACCTACGACGCACAGTGAAAGAGTTGTTTGACTCAGCGGACTTATACAGAGTATTGTATGTTGTCCAGTGTCCATTAGGACAGAGGGGTTGGTCCTCATACTATATTCTGTTTACTTTTAACTTCTCTAGTTCTTAGACATGTGTTTCGTAGAAACACAGGGTCTAAGTTTTGAGGAGTTATAGGTATTTGAATAGAGTAGAGAACCAGGTCTAGCAAGTATCGGGATTCTTCAAAGTGATCGAAGATGTAGATACTTGTGTATGGTATTCAGTTGATAGTAATGATAAAGAGAAATTGCTTCTCTTTCAGGTTACTCATAATTGGAAGCATTCCTAAGTTGAGTAACGCTGATCGGCCTCCTTCCATTTAGTTTACATGCACTTGATATACCTGCATGATTTGAATCTGGTTCAATTGAATCAGTGCCTCTGGTTCTATATTGGATATAGAACAGTTCATATCTTAACGATGTTAAGGTACGGGGAGTTGTCCGGCTTATGCATGAAACCAGACACTGGACAACTCAAGGCACGTTTCTGTAATGGCTGTTTGCGGGTTGACCCAGGCTATGACGAGGGTTGACTTTCTACCATCTGGAAGATCAATAGAGATATTGTTCTTGACTCGCCACATTTTAAAAGAAATGGATTTTTAGAAAACAGTAGTGGGAGTATGGTAGAACTGGAAGTGATTCCAGAACCGCAAACGATTACTGAAGATTTGATAAGGAACCTAAAGATTCAATCTGGTTTGACATTCCATTGGCCACTCCGCAGATACGGTGGGTAACTTCAGGCACCCGAGAGGTACTCCGGTAGCCTCAAGGACGGTGACAGGGAAGTTCTTGTTTACCCACACTTGCCATTGTTGTTGTTCCAGGCTGCGAGACCCGGCAGGAGGATGAGTATAGCGTCGTTCTAAACTAGCTTTAGAAGTGCGCGTCTATATGACTCTGCCAGAGGGTTGTCGTAGTCAGTGGGAGCAGCGGAAGCATTGGTGGACATCAGGCTTATGTCTATAGACTAAAGCAGATATAGCGGAGATAGATCATCTGTTTCTGATGTGACAGTCATGGGTTTGACGTCATCAGAATAGGGGATGGATCTGTTGAGAAGGTAGTAGGAAGTGATATTCCTATACTACGATCGGTTATACTTTGGTCGTCACACGGTGTTTTCTCCACATGGGACTTGGACATTATATCAGACATACTGGTTACTAGACCTATGGTTTTAGATCTAGATTTGGGTGGTTTCCCAATCAGGGTACTTTGACAGCATTCTAAGAGTATTTAGAATGGACGACTCCTGGCATGGTAGTGTACCTGCAGGTAATGGAGTCACCCTCTCTAAAGGTGTCTTATAGACTAAAGTAGAGAGGGATGTGCATGATTGGCACATCACTTGCTTAGGCAATTGAGTCAATCATGAGATATCAGGTACCACACCAGATGTTGTTCTTGCACTAGATGCAATAAGATGATATTGATCCAATCCTGGAGAAACAGTCGGAAGCAGTTTTAGAACATAAGTTGATGTTCTAGGGATATGATAGCAGCAGCCTCTTTTAGGAGACAGTTATCATTCCAGGCCTCCAAGGTGACATGGATGGCAGAGTGGCTGTCAGAGTTATAGTTTCTCCTTCTGACGAGGGGCAGTATTTTGGACAGGTGGTCCAAGGCAATACTGAGGGAGGCATGACGCTGGGTACTGATTAAGTTCAGTTAGCGATACAGTCTAAGAAGTTTGGATTTGGAGTTCATTTATGAGCTAGGTCCCATCAGATATCCAGACATATTCTAAGACAGGTATTGCTCATTTCGGGAGATGGCTTTCTCCGCGAACTTGAGATATAGAGAGACATAGAAAGAAACATCACAGCGGATCCACTCACTGAGGCTATTCCTCGAACGCAATAGTTTCGCAAACGAGCTTTGTGAGACTGACCAGTAGAGGAGTTGGGTGTTCGGTATCACACGGGCTGCGAGTATGCGATATCGCAATAATTAGCCTTGAGTGCAAGTGGGAGATTGTTGGAGATAGTGCCCTCAGAGTCAATTATTGGATCACAGGCACGTGATTGCAATGATTGAGGGAGGACCTATCCCGGGACGACAGTCTTACTCGAGATGATAGTATGCTATCTGGTTTATCTTTATCATCGTGTACTGCTTTAGGTGACCTAACAGGTCGCTATTACACGTTGATAGAGCCCCTAGGATTCTTTCTTGACGACCAGCAGTATGATGGCGATCATATACGTGGGAGATGGTAGTCTATAAGCACATCCTTAAAAAGTCCCTAGTCGTAGGAGTTTCGAGACAGGGCATCGATACTCCATTAGTAGACTAGTGTATACAGTCAAGACCCCGACGAGGGGCGGTGGCCGGTCTCACAAGCCACTGGTGTCAGTTGGTTCACCTAAGATGTATACAGGTGCTCATTGGGTTATGAGTACACCGGACAGGACTCGCCGGGAACCTGCTAGTTGGGATTATACCAGACGTCAGATAGCAGTTCCCAGGTGACATGTGTACAGTTTAGTTCATCGACCTGAGATCGTCATTTGACTCGTGTGAGTTCCCACTGTGCTTTGATTACTACCCTACCACGGCTCAAAGGAGTCGTGCAAACAGGTTTTAGTTGGGTACAGTCCCGAGCCACATGGAGGCAGTGAGCGGATCTGCAGGGGTTCGTCTCTCCCGGTATTGGGGGTGAGGTCGCGCTGTGTCTAGGAGAGCCATTACACAAAGCTCTCGGCCGAGGCAGGAGATTTACTGGTAGGTGCCGTTAGGAAGGAAATCGGGGAATAGCAAAAAAAAAGTGGGTTTCATCCAAAATTGATTATGAGTTATAGCGCTAAATTTAGTGATTGTAGATCGTTTTGAAGATCCATCTTCAACGATCTTTATCACTCACATGAGCGCATACACGCGTATGCGCGTACACATGCGCGCGTTTAAAGATTAATCCTTCCTGTAGTATCTCAGGGTGTTCTGGGCTACGCTCCGACACGACTTGTACCGCTTTTGGGGGTCTGACTTTTACCAACCCCTTAGGCCCGCCATGCGATACTCATAGACGAACGAACCGGACTGTACGGATATTATCACTGACAGGCTAAGTAGGGTGTCAGGATGAGTTCGCTCATCGACGTCCCTTTTGGTCAATAGCTGGTGGCCCGTCACGTATTGGCTAATACCTCTGACGTGCTAGTGGTTAAATCCACAACCATAGTATTGACGAGTCTTTAGAGTCCACCACACTTTCAATTACTCAGCTTTCGGGCGAAACGCTGTAGAGGCCGTATGGAGATATGGCAGGGTCTGATCAGATACGTGCGGTATTGCACGGATCAGGATCGGACGGTTTGTACTAGTGGCCGTATGGATATATGGCAGGGTTCGATCAGATACGTGCGGTATTGCACAGATCAGGATCGAACGGATATTACTAGCCGGCTTTGGCTTAAGCCGGTCCTAGTTTAGTACAGTGTAGATTTTGTCTCATTGCATTTGTATCCGGACGGAATACAGATGCGGGTGTGTATGCACAGTATCGGGGTTTTCCTGTAATTTATTACGGGACCAGTTTTCTGGAGTTGCCAGTTTGCATTCCGTTCCGGCCGGTTTTCCTTTGTTCTTTCCCGGCCGGACTTTTCCGATGGAGGGTGTTATTTGCAAGTTTGCAAATAACACATTGTGGAGGGTTTTCTTGCAAATGTATTTATTATGAAAGCATCTTTTGATACCATTCTCATCACTTGCTTTTTGTTGATTAGAAGTGATTTGGAGTTGATTTGATTTGGTTATGATGATGTTTGGTTGTGGTTACCCTCCACCTTTTCCTACACTCACCTTCCTTCTATGGTTATGGATTCATATTCTTTTCCTCCACCATTTTTCTCATAAGAGATGGTTGAACATTTTTGAGAGAAAAGAAGATGAGAGCTTCATTTTGAGAGGGTAGCATTCTTGATCTCTTTTCATGTTAAGAAAAATGCAAGTACCATTTTTCTTATCTTGTTTCCTCCATCATCTTCAAATGGCAACAAACCCAAATGAGACATAGCTTCAACCCTACACATTCTACAGAAAATCTTGGACGCGTCGGCTAGCCTACTTCGCCCCCGAGTTGCCTCGGTATTGAGGTGGGAGCCCGTAAATACAGGCGATGTGGTGCCCTTCAGGCCAGGAGGCGACGACCGGAGTTTCCGCAGGAGATCGGGACGATGAGAAGAAGACCGGAGGACTCGGATCATTGGTATACTTCTCTTCCCATCTCTTGTTTGCTAGCATTACGTTAATGGTTAACGATCCGGGTTTTCATTGTCCGCGGTAGCGCCGGTTTCCAAGTAAGGAAAATTTTTGATTCCGCATTTTGGCCTCGGATAGACGGCCGGGGCGCTGCCGTGGCGCAACACCAGCTCCTACGTATATGATCGCCATCATACTGCTGGCAGTCAAATAAGAATCCTAAGGGCTCTATCAACGTTTAATAGCGACCTATAAGGTCACCTAAAGCATTACACGATAATAAAGATAAACCAGATAGTATACTATCATCTCGAGTAAGACTGTCCTTCCGGTATAGGTCCTCCCTCAATCATTACAATCACGTACCTGTGATCCAATAATTGACTTTGAGGGCACTATATCCAACAATCTTCCATTTGCACTCAAGGCTAATTATTGCGATGTCGCATATTCACAGCCCGTGTGATACCGAACACCCAACTCCTCTACTAACCAGTCTCACAAAGCCCATTTGTGAAACTATTGCATTCGAGGAATAGCCTCAGTGAGTGGATCCGCCCTGATGTTTCTTTCTATTTCACTCTTAATCTCAAGTACACGGAGAAAGCCATCTCCCGAATTGAGCAATACCTGTCTTAGAATATGTTTGGATATTTGATAGGACCTAGTTCATAATTGAACTCCAAATCCAAACTTCCTAGACTGTATCGTTAACTGAACTTAATCAGTATCATGCGCCATGCCTCCCTCAGTATCCGCTTGGACCTCCTGTCCAAACAACTGCCCCTCGTCAGAGGGAAAACTATAACTCTGACAGTCACTCTGTCATCCAGGTCACCTTGGAAGCCTGGAATGATAACCGTCTCCCGAAGGAGGATGCCGTTGTCATATCCCTAGAACATCCACTTATGTTCTAAAACTGCTTCCGAATGTTTCTCAAGGATAGGATTAATATCAACTTATTGCATCTCGTGCAAAAACAACATCTGGTATGCTACTTAACATCTCATGATTGGCTCAATTGCCTAAGCAAGTGATATGTCAATCATGCACATCCCTCTTCCTTTTAGTCTGTAAGACACCTTCAGAGAGGATGACTCCATCACCTGCAGTTACACTACCATACCTGGAGTCGTCCATTCTAAAGAACCTTTAGAATGCTGTTTAAGTACCCAAATTAGGAAACTAACCAAATCAAGATCTAAAGTCATAGATATAGTAAATAGAATGTCTGATATAATATCTATATCCTATGTGGAGAAACCACTGTGTGACAACAAAAGTATAACCGATCGTAGTATAGGAATTTCACTTCCTACTCTGTGTATGTCATCCAAATACCAGGACATCACACCCTACTACCTCCTTAACAGATCCATCCCCTATTCTGATGAAGTCAAACCTATGACCGTCACATCAGAAATAGATGATCTATCTCCGCTATATCTGTTTTAGTCTATAAATAGACGTAAGCTACTTGACCACTATGCTTCTGCTGCTCCCACTGACTACGACAACCCTCTGGCAGAATAATATACACGTGCACTTCTAAAGCCAGTTCAGAATGACGCTATACTCATTCTCCTGCCGGGTCTCATAGCCTGTTACAACAGTAGTGTCAAGTCTGGGTAAATAAGAACCTCCCTGTTACCGTCCTTGAGGCTACTGGAGTACCTCTCGGGTGCCTGAGGTTACCCACCATATCTGCGAAGTGGCTAATGAAATGTCAATCCAGATTGAATCTTTAGGTTCTTATTAAATTTTTAGTAATCGTTTGTGGTTCTTGAATCACTTCCAGTTCTACCATACTCCCACTACAGTTTTCTGAAAAAAAAATCCATTTTTATTAAAACTATGGCGAGTCAAGAACAATATCACTATTAATCTTCCAGATGGTAGAAAATCAACCCTCGTCATGGCCCCGTTCAACCCACAAACAGCCATTACAGAAACGTGCCTTGAGTTATCCAGAGTCTGGTTTTAAGCATAAGCCGGACAACTCCCTGTACCTTAACATCTTTAATGTCACGTCCCGAAAGTACGGAATATGACCGGCACTTAAACTACGAACGTCTCAAGGCGTACGTAATCTAAGTAAGCCGAAAACCCAGAAATCCAAACCAAGAAAAGTAGTAGAGTGCAGGAAAAACCAACTTAAAGAAAGTAGTTTCAATAGCATAAGCCGAATTATGTGGTTTTTAAGAACATCAAAAATTTACTGAAAATTTCGGCAGAGTCTCCTTTGTAAATACTGGCCCCCAAACGGGATACAACATGAATAGTATACGAAATCAAAAAAAAGGCATCCCCAAGCGGGAGCGAGCTCTTCGTCAATCGATGGTCACAACCACACAAGCAATATAATATACAACGCCAACGGCGAGAATCAAAAACTCAAAAGGAAACTCAAAACCACAAGAAAAAAAATGCGCGACTCTAAGGTCGAAAGAATAACATCACTGGTCTCTATCTCAAAAATAAATACATGTTTGGTTGATGAAACTTCTAGATACAACAGAATAATGATAAACAAGATATATAATGAGGGTACGATACAAGTAAACCCACCTACTAGCAAATCACCCAAACGAAACTATGCCCACAAAGCTGTAATGAAACCTGTACGGCAAACCTGCAAGAAACTGCGGCACAACGGGGGTGAGTTGCCAACTCGTGAATAGAAAAACATCAAGGCACAGAAATCGGATAAATAACGCAACCTAGGTCAATGATCATAATATATCCTCAAATATATGTATAACATGCAGCATATAACAATGGCTAGGGTAATATCTAATCCGAGTGTAATCTCATGTGCTCGTGTCAGTGCCTCAGGTAGCAATATATCATATGAATGAGGTATGAATGCATGAAAACAGAATATATGTAAATGAAGAAACTGTTTTCATAAATTATTAAGATTTCCTTTGTATTTTTAAAATGGGGTATCATAAATGAAATCAGCATCAACAGTTTCTAGCATCGACACAAAACATTAATCTCAATGTCTCAAAACCTCAGGCTCCGGCTATCCGGACTGGCCTGTATCATCAAATCTCAGTACCTCAATATCTCGAAATCTCAATATCTAAGGCGCCGTCAGTCCAGACCGGCCCCTACCATCCATCTCAAGACCACGACGGTATCCTCCGGATATCCGACGCGTTGGGTAATATCACCGGTCGGTAGTGCTCCCCTGCCAGGCTCAACGTCAACAACATGGCCTTCTCGCCCCGGGGTACCGTACCGGGCCCACCATGTACCCGAAACGGTTCATCCAACTCCTCGAATCGGGTCTCGAAATCCATCAGCAAACTCATGGTGGACGACTCATACATCATGGGAAAACCGCGCTTTTCATTTAAAAAGAGAAAGACGAAGTTTGTATATGTTTTGCGGTTTTCCCCAAATCCAGAAAATCTCATGGAAATCCAAATCCAAAACCTCAATAGCACGTAAAAAGTGAATATATGCATGAGAATCCATGAATGCTGTATACCAATGAAAAACAGTATGCATGAAGTAGCAGGTAATAACAACAATGTCTAAACTAACATATAAGGCAAGTATACAATATCATGTCTAAACTATTAGCTAACAGGCTATGTCAAGCAATAATATTTTCTAAGGTGTACGTGACATGGCAATTACCGATGAAGATGTGTGTGAGCCGGCAAGTAAGTGTACGTGGTACATACGCATCATCGGTAATGGTGCTGGTGTCCTAACCACAAGATATCAGCAGTAGAATATGAAGCTTAATATAAGCATGCGATGCGGAGTGAACCACAATAATGAGCGGGAGCTGAACACTAGACGCAACGATAACTAATCTGCATTAACTTAATATAAGTCCTACAATGGTGCCTTTTGAAAATAACACGAATCGTGGGGTTTTGAAAATAGGGGCTACGGTGTTTTTATGAAAAGATACGTCTTTTGAAATATCCGTAGGATCCCTTGGGCTGTCTTTTAAAATACCCACGATTCGTTAGTTTTTGGAATAGGTAAGAATCGAATCTAATCTAACAACTAAACTAAACTAAATGGCTAAGCTAACAAGCTGGACTACAGGTAAGGAAACTGCCTAACATCTGAGTCGATACACATACATACCTGTATATATATTAGTCGGCGATCCCGCCTCAATAATATCATATCCGATACCATATCTATAATCAGACATCCCAAGTCAAGAGTGTGGATCAATCATCAAAATATAGATCGTACGTAAATCCGTCGTACGGCATCCCTAAATCTGGGTACGGATCAAAATCATATTCATCACACTATTCATCCGGTATCCTCTTTATCAAAGATCATAGTCTAAGGTACTGACCTATGTCTAATACAATACTAATATCATCAATATAGTCATGATCTGACTACTGATCGACAGTCTCGTACAAACCGATATCATCAGCACATATCATCATCAAGGGGTATACATCGCCCTATACAGCCTAGGATCAATATCCTAGCATATCATATCTCATATCACGATCACATGTCGACCACTTTATTTATAACACTATTCACCCGTATCGTCGCCCCAAGATCCTCTATAACACCAGGACGTACCTCAAGTACGAATCCTGTCATATCACCGATATCACAATCTCAACACAAATCTCATCGACTCATCTCAATCCCAAGTATCATCACCAAATCCGTATGTGAACACATAGTCCCATACCTATGTGTACACATAACTATATATTCCCGTATGAGCACAAAAGAAAGAAGAAAGTATGCAAGTATGGGTGGGTGTGTGCAAGTGTGTGCGACCGCTACTCTAGGGTTTCGCGACACTCAATCATCCAAGAACACCAAATATCCATATTTATCATCAATAACTCAAACAATATATAAACAATATATATATGTGTGTATACGTATTCGTATACATCACCACGAACTGCGGGGGTGCTATACGCCATCCACCCGACTTCTCCCTGTAGATATAAATCTACTCACCTGGTCCTCGCTCGCAGGTGCCGACGTCGCCACGCACTTGCTTGTCATCTCGAAGTCCACATGGGATACCTACATATCATAACGCACCGTATCGCATTAAAATCCGACTCATAACCAAAACGACGCACGAATCCCACATAGGTCAAAACCTATGGTTGCTTTCACAAATCGACCCAAAAACCCTCGACGTCGGCGTACAAACGCCAAACCATCGAGAAAGCTCCCAACACACTCATTTGTACAATTACAAGCACTAATTCTAATATAAAATAGCTTAAAATTCACAAAAACCCCAATTTCACTTAAAAAGTCATTTTTCCGAAAATCTAACAAGCACAAATCACCGTTTTAGTACAAAACTCGATGTATAAACGAATCTAGCGGCCACAATATTCACTAAATATCTTAAATAAGTCATAAAAACAATTCCCATAATTTAATCTCATTAAATTCCATAAACCCCCAAATTCTAGTTTACAAAATACCTAAATTTTAACAATTTTATAGCAAAAATGCACAAACTACAATCTAGCTTGGATTTTCATGAACTAAAGTATTAAACTACACTTTAAAATGTTAATAATGCCTTGAATACCCTAATTAGATTTTTATCTCCATTATTTAATCAAATTCCAAAAACCTAGTTTGCTTAAAAACTTGATTTGGACAAATTAAATGCAACAATTTACATAATAGCAACTAGATTAGGTTTTTCCATACCCTCACATGCCAAAATACACTTTATAAACTTAAACAAGTGACAATGACCATATTTGAATTCAAACCCTAACTGATAAATTTTAAATCATGCACTTAAAACCAATTGAAAACCTATTTAAATCTAATTAAACACCTAATTAAGCTAACATGAAACAATTACAACACGTTAAGCAAAGGGTTAGAATTTATACCCAAATAATTTGAAGCTCCCACAAGCACACTTAGCCTCCCAAATTGAAATCTAAATCCCTAGATCCATGCTAAAGTAGCCAAGGAAAAATGGGTAGGAGGTGGATTTTGATTTTGTGGGATTTTTGTGTTGGTTTTTGGGTATTTTGTTGAATTTTTTTGATGCAAAATGAGAGAGGAAGAAAGAGGGCTGTTGTGGTGCAGGAAAAACAAGTGGGCTCGGCCAAATGGGGAGGAGAAGAGAGTGTGGGGTGATTGGAGAGAGAATGTGGTCAAAAAGTCCACCTTTAATTCTATCATTCTCTTTTCTTTTCTTTTCTTTTCTTTCTTTTCTTTTCTTTGAAATTCATGTGGGGAAAATGGGTGGGCGCTGTTGAATTCAGCCAAGGGAAGAAATAAATGGGGGTGTGTTGTTAGTGTATATGCCCTAAAGGCCATTACTGTATCATACTAGTTTGTATATTACTTAATGGAAGCTTGGGATATTCACCTTGTATATACAATCTTGCTCAAAATAGTAGTATGCTACTTGGTTTGTCTCTACTTCAATGTGTACATGTGTTTATTTTATTATATCACCTATACGCATTAGTGGAGCCCTTAGGATCTTTGCTTGATTACCAGCGTTGTGATGGCAGTCACACAAGTGGGGCTGGGTAATCTATAAGCACATCCTTATGCAGGTCCCTAGTCGCAGGACTATCGAGACAGGGCATCGATACTCCGGAGTAGACTAGCGCATGCACTTCTCATCCCAGAGTGGGAGATGGTCTGTCCCACAGCCATCAGTACGTCGTACTGGAGATAGTATGCGGGTGCTCGTTGGGTTACGAGTACACTGGACAGGACTCGTCGGGAACTGACCGGTTGGTATTATACCTATCGTCAGTTATCAGTTCCCAGGTGACATGAGTACAGCTTAGTCCGCTGACTTGACACTGTCACTTCGCCTCGAGTGTGTTCCCACTGTACTTTGATTACTACCCTACCACGGCTCAAAGGAGTCGTGCAAACAGGTAGTAGTTGGGTGCAGTCCCGAAGCACTTTGAGGCAGTGACGGTTAGACAGGATTCGTCTCTCCCGGTATTGGGGGTTGACATCGCGCTGTGTCTAGAAGAGCCATTACACGAGTAGTCCCTGGCCAGGGCAAGCGGGATATACTGGTAGGCTTCCAGTGTTATCTCATGGTGTATTGGGCTTCACTCCGACATGACTTGTACCGCTATTAGGGGACTGACGTTTACCGCCCCCTAGGCCCGCCATGCGATGTATCAGACGAACAGACCGGACTGTACGGAGACTGTCACATACAGGCTCAGTAGGAGTTCAGATGGGTTTCGCCTCGTCAGTCTTCTTGTCGGCATCTATCTAGGGACCGTTACGCACAGCTAGTGCCGCTTGCGGTTTGTGGTTAAACCACTGCCAGCGTAGTGTCGAGTCTTTAGAGTCCCACACAGAAAGCTATTCGTCTTTAGGCAAAAGAGTAGAGGTCGCATGGTTTTGCGACAGGTCACATGGTTTTGCGACAGGGTTCAGTCACATCCGTGCACTTGTGCACGTTTAGTGTCCGGACAGTTTACACTAGCGGGTTTTGGTTTAAGCCAGATCCTAGTGTACGTATTGGGATTGGTTTTATCCAGTTTGTATTCGTGTTCCTCGGAACGCGGATGCGGGTGTGTATGCACAGTTGACGGAGAGACAGAGGCAAAGGATTCTCATTAGGGTTGTTGACCTTTGACTGTTGACTATTGACATTTTGCTCAACCCTAATGAGAATATGATATATGATTAACAATAATATTAATTAAGTATTGTAGTGACATGGTTGTTGAGGGGTTGACTTTGTTGACTTGTTGACTTTGTTGACCGGTTGACTAGGTTGTACTAGTTGACCATCATGATGACAATGGCTATCATTTCATGGCAAATACTTTTCACTTGCTTGTTCTCTTGTGCAATATGAGTGCATGAAATGATATAGCCATTTTGACTTAAACCATTTACACAATACTTGATTACTATCTTTGTGATGATGGTTTTGGATTATGAGAGCCAAGAGAGAAAAGTCTATCTCATTCTATCATTTTCATTCTCTCTCTTGTTCTTGAGCTCTCATCTTCTTCCTCTTGCTCTCCCTCTCTTTAGTCTATGGTTCACTTGTCTCATGTGTTAAGAACTAAGAACCATAGAGAAAATCCCAACACACTCTTCTCTACTCACTCTAGTTCATAAGGTTTGGCAAACCAAGTGAACTAGTTTCTTCAAAGACCGAAGAAGAAGCCAAAGGTAGAAGCTTTGAGGTGGATCGATCTTCGGCGCAAGGAGACGACGGGGTGAAGCCGATCCGGACAACCATCAAGGCTTGAAGACGAAGGAGTTCAAGAAAGAAAGGTATAACCCCCTAACCGAGTAGTTAACAACTCCTAGTTAGGTTGTTAGTTAGATGTTTAACCAAGATCCGGTTTTGAGTCCATATTACAGCCTCTAGAAAATTGTTTTTCACCAAATTCCGCATGCCCGAAAGTACCGGGAGAGGTAGCATGGACTTACAGTGGTATCAGAGCCAAGTTAAACTCTATCTAACATGTTAGCATAGTAACTAGAAATTCGATCGGTGAAAAAGTCGCGAAATACACCCGGATTTCAAACTTTCTGTCGATTTTCAAAGTGCTGCAAAAATTATTTGAGATATACCAAAAATCGACCCAGGGTTTTTAGAAGAAACTGCAAAAATTCGACCCACTGAATCGATCAACGCGCCGCGTTTCCGCGGCGGGATCTTGCTCCCGCCGCGGAACCGCGGCCGAGTTGACTCGGTCGTGGCGTTTTATTTTTGCACTTTGGTCATAGGGGTATTTTGGGATTTTTGGAATATGTCTTTTCAGCCCAGATTTTCCAGAACGAAAATTTTGTGTTTGGGGCCTGAAAATCTGTATTTTTGATCGATTTTCTAAAAGACTTAAGCTGACGGGTTTTTCTGCGATATGACATTTGTATTGAACGTCTGCTAATCGCTATATGTCGATTAGTGGGGGGGTTATACAAATCTGTGATCTGTAATGTTATTGGAATGTGTATATGAATTCATTGGATTGTCACGGGTGAATAGCCGGGGGTTGTGAGACGAGAGTTTTCTTTTCTTTCAATTCATGTAAATTTGTAAATTGATGTAATAATTATTTGTATGGCCGCACAACCGGGTCGGGGTTGTAGCCGTCATTGTATAATTTCTTTTTACTGATTTTGTTCCTAGGATAGACCCATGGAGGGGGTGTACAAACTACCGGGTATGCCGAAGTGCCGAGTGGCCTACTCACGGAGTTGAGGGAGGTTGCTTCGCTTCGGGTACTTGGCTGGTAGTTTGCCGCACCCGTAGGGGTCTTGGGTGGGGTATTGGCTATTCACCACGACCGTGTAATCTGCTTTTCGTTACAGGCTCGTACGAATTGCGGATTCCTAGTATATCCAATGTGTTCATCTGTGATCTGAAATGGCTATCATTGCAATATATTTATATATGATATTATTTAGACGTTGCTTATGTTTTACAGCCGCGCTAGCCCAGCCCCCGCTCTGTCGTTAGTTAAGTAACCTAACGGGTAATGACGGGGCCCCGTGGCGAATGCGAATGGCATAAGCGTACGTCATATTTTGGTTGTTTTCTGCAATGGTAGGATTAAATGATAGGACGCATTAAAAGAACTAATGCAAGAATATCACGCATTAAATGAACTAATGCAAGAAAAATAAACCAAGTAAAAGTCGTTGGAACACTTTCAAAAAACCACTCGGTTCTTTTCAAAACCAACTTTTAAATGCGGAGCTTCAGCTACTCCTTTTTAAAAGCTATCTCGTTCCATCGATTATATCAAGTTCACTACGTTCACGGTTTAGCCAAAACCATTCGTATCCCTCCATCATTTCTGTTAAATATTCGGTAGTATTCAAGCTATGTATTTTGACCTCACGCCAAGGCATAGTGATTGGTAGCTGCCGGATATTTATCTGTTGCATAGATAGAATGCGTTGGTTTGGGACAGCCGTACTGCCATTTTGGCCTACGTCAAGGGTAGGTACGGGTGGGTTCAAATTAACCTGGATAATGATGGGTAGAACTTGACATGTGACTTATGACATTTTGACCTCACGCCAAGGTCATAAGAGCATGGGGCAAAAATCCACATCGGGAGTTTCAAAAGAACTGAAACTTGCTAGAGTTGCATACCATTTGGAGTGTGATGATTCTGGTAGGATTCCTTCAGTTTCGTCACGCGATGATATTTGGATCCCGATCCTACTGTGAGTATATGCTACTCCTCGGGAAATTTCTCACTAAACGATCAATGCTATAAACCTAGTAGGTGTCTAGAAAGGTGTTTGCGGGGCTACGCCCCCAGGGAAAAGAGGTTATTTAATTAAGGAACTTCGCGAAAGCGTTGGAAAACCTCCCTCGAAATACCGACACTGGCCTGGCTGAACGGTTAAGCAAGTATTGTACGGTGAGATTGATCCTGACTAATTCTTCCTTTTTGGTTTGAGGAGGGATTCGAGAAACAGTGGGAGCCATCCTGTTTAGACAAACTAAAAACCATTCTAAACTTGCAAGAGCATCATGCTGAGTGTTTCTTCTCTCTCCTAATTGCAGCGACCAATCGACATGACTGGACTTAAGTTACTCCTAGATAAAAACATACTGACAGGGCCAAAATACAAAGATTGGCTCAGGAATGTCAAGATGGCAATCACTTACGACAAGCTGGGGTATCTTTTTACCACCAAAGCTCCCCCTATCCCAGGTCCCAAAACCAGCGTCGCGGATAAGGAAATCCGTAAGACCTGGGAACTAGACAGCGCGAAGGCCAAGTGCCTCGTGCTTGCCTCTATGGACAATGAACATCAGAGGAGGCACAAGAATATGGACCTGGAATCCATATTTCTTCATACAAAAGAACTGTATGGAGAGCAATCTCGTATCGCAAGATACGAAATGTCGAAGAAGTTATTTTCGGCAAGATTGGCCGTCGGATCATCGGTAGCGGAGCACGTGCTTAAGATGATTGGCTACATTGAGGAGCTCGCGGACCTTGGGACCACGTTGGAGAATGAGCTTTATACGGACTTGATTCTCCAGTCCCTTCCTTCCACTTACGCCCAGTTCATACTGAACTTCAACTTACAAGAAAAGGAAGTTGAACTTTCATAACTCCTCAGCATGCTGAGGAGCGCAGAAGGCACCCTACAGAAAGGTAGGGAAACATCCACTTTGTTTGTAGGAGGATCTTCTTCTTCTAGGTCCAAGGCGAAAGCCAAGGGAAAGAAGAAGAAAGCCCCCGCCAAATCAAGGGGCGGTGTTAATAAAGTGGATACGAAGGGAAAGGCAAAAGCAACAAAGAAAGTGGGAAAGCTTGTGGATAAGGAAGAATACTTCTATTGTCATAAGAAGGGACACTGGAAAAATGATTGCAGGGCTTAGAAGGCCAGAACACAGGATCTGAAGCAGGTTGCGGCTTCAGCTTCAGGTGTGTATGTTATTGAAAACTGTCTTTCAATAAACTCTACTTCCTGGGTATTGGATACCGGATCAGGATCTCATATCTGTAATTCTTTGCAGGCGTTGAGAAACCGTAGGGTTTTGAAAGCAGGTGACATGACCCTCAAAGTTGCAAACGGAGCTAGCATGGATGCTAAGGCCGTGGGGGACTATCACCTGGGAATGTCAGATGGACATGTTTTGGTTTTGCGCAATTGCTTTTTTGTACCCAACGCAACTTGTAATATCATTTCTGTATCTTTGGTTTCTAAAGAAGGTTATGAATTTGCGTTTATAAGCAATGTTGTAAACATTCACCTTAATCAAGTTCTGATTGGGTCAGGTACATTAAGCAATGGTATATACGTATTAAACCAACCGCAGATTTTCAATGTCCAGAATACACACAAAAGAAAGTCTTCGGAAATAAATCAGACTTTCTTGTGGCATTGTAGACTGGGTCACACCAACTAGAGAAGGTTGACGAAGTTACATACAGAAGGATATTTGAATGTGTTCGAATATCAATCGTATGCCACTTGTCAATCCTGTCTCAAAGGAAAGATGACAAAGACTCCGTTCACTGGACACGGAGTAAGAGCGAGCGAGCTCTTGGGACTCGTACACAGCGACGTGTGCGGTCCAATGTCTACACATGCGCGAAGCGGTTTTTCTTACTTCATTACTTTTACGGATGATTTTTCAAGATTCGGACATGTCTTCTTAATGAAACATAAGTCCGAAGCCTTTGGAAAATTTCAGGAATATAAGAATCAAGTAGAAAAACAAACCGGCAAAAGTATCAAGATCCTAAGATCGGATCGAGGTGGTGAATACTTAAGTGCCGAGTTCCTGGACTATTTAAAAGAGAACGGAATTCTCTCTCAGCTAACTCTTCCATACACTCCGCAACATAACGGTGTATCGGAGAGACAGGACCGAACCCTATTGGATATGGTACGGTCCATGATGAGTAACGCAGAGTTACCGCGATCATTCTGGGGGTATGCGCTAGAATCAGCAGCATACCTTTTGAACCGAGTTCCCACTAAGACTGTGCCTACCACTCCATAGGAGTTATGAAGTGGGAAGAAACCCTATCTTCAATATCTGATGATCTGGGGATGTCCAGCTTTTGTCAAAAAGCAGCATGCAGACAAACTCGAGGCACGCTCAGTACCGTGCAAGTTTGTGGGATACCCAAAGAACACCAGGGGGTATCTTTTCTACCATGCAGAGGAACAAAAAGTCCTTGTTTCTCGTAATGCCCACTTTCTAGAACACCAGTTCTTGGAAAAGGAAATTAGTGGGAGCGCAGTAAAACTGGAAGAAATTCCAGAACCACGAGCTATTACTGAAAGCTTAGCGGAACCAGAGGGTTCAAAAGAACAGGACATTCCTACGCCGCTCCGCAGGAGTAGTAGGAAGTCTCATCCACCCGAGAGATACTGCGGTTTTCTTATAGACGGGGATAGAGAGGATTGCATCATAGATTATGATGAGCCTACTAGCTTCCAGCAGGCCATTCAGAGCGTTGACTCGGTAAAATGGCTGGATGCAATGCGGACCGAAATGGAGTCCATGTACACCAACAAAGTATAGACGCTGGACATTGCTCCAGACGGGGTAAAACCCGTAGGATGCAAGTGGATCTTCAAAAGGAAGATTGGTGTAGATGGACAGGTTGAGACCTATAAAGCTAGACTTGTTGCAAAGGGTTTCCGTCAAAGACCTGGCTTGGACTATGACGAAACCTTTTCTCCAGTGGCTATCCTGAAATCCATTCGGATCCTTCTTGCCATTGCTGCCTTCCACGACTATGAGATCTGGCAAATGGACGTAAAGACCGCTTTTCTAAATGGAAATTTAGAGGAGTGTGTCTATATGGACCAACCAGAGGGTTTCATTCAGAGTGGGAGCAGCGGAAAGGTGTGCAAGTTGCTTAAGTCCATCTATGGACTAAAGCAGGCATCGCGGAGTTGGAACATCTATTTTGATGAGACGGTCAAGGAATTTGGCTTTATCAAAAATCCAGATGAACCATGCATCTATAGTAGATTTGTAGCGACAACTGTAGTATTCCTCGTTTTATACGTAGATGACATTCTCTTAATAGGAAATGACATTCCTATGCTACAATCTGTTAAGGGGTTCTTGTCACACAGGTTCTCCATGAAAGACCTGGGTGATGCCTCATACACCCTGGGGATCCGGATCCATCGTGATAGATCCAAGAGGATATTAGGACTTTCACAGTCCAGGTACATCGACACCATACTGAAGAGATTCAGTATGGAAGATTCCAAGCACGGTAACCTACCGGCTTGTCACGGGATCACCCTCTCTAAATAGATGTCTCCCAAGACTGATTTGGAGAGGGATCGCATGTCTATTATACCCTACGCTTCTGCGGTAGGCTCTATAATGTATGCGATGTTGTGTACCAGACCGGATGTAGCTTATGCACTGAGTGTGGTAAGCCGGTATCAGTTAAACCCTGGGGAGAAACACTGGATAGCGGTAAAGAACATTCTCAAGTCCCTGAGAAGGACTAAGGAGATGTTCTTGGTGTATGGCGGAAAAGACCTCCAGATCGAGGCCTTTGCTGACTCCAGCTTCCAGAGTGACAAGGATGATTCCAAGTCCATGTCGGGTTTTGTTTTTACCCTCAATGGAGGGGCGGTGTGTTGGAAGAGTTCCAAACAGGAAACCGTTGCAGACTCGACGATGGAAGCGGAATACATCGCTGCATCTGATGCCGCAAAGGAAGCTGTCTGGATGAGGAAGTTCTTGAAAGAACTTCAGGTGGTTCCGTCCATTGTTGATCCAATACCTCTGTATTGCGACAACAACGGGGCTATAGCTTTAGCGAAGGAACCCAAGTCCCATCAGAGATCCAGACACATCTTGAGGCGGTATCACCTGATCAGGGAGATCGTGGATCGCCAGGAGATCGAGGTTCGGAGGGTTGCTTCAGAAGATAACACTGCAGATCCATTCACCAAGGCCTTGCCCCAGACTCAGTTCGAGCGGCTGATCGAGATGATAGGTCTTCGATACGCCAGTACATGGCCTTAGTGCAAGTGGGAGATTGTTAGTGTATATGCCCTAGAGGCCATTACTGTATCATACTAGTTTGTATATTACTTAATGAAAGCTTGGGATATTCACCTTGTATATACAATCTTGCTCAAAATAGTAGTATGCTACTTGGTTTGTTTCTACTTCAATGTGTACATGTGTTTATTTTATTATATCACCTATACGCATTAGTGGAGCCCTTAGGATCTTTGCTTGATTACCAGCGTTATGATGGCAGTCACACTAGTGGGGCTGGGTAATCTATAAGCACATCCTTATGCAGGTCCGTAGTCGCAGGACTATCGAGACAGGGCATCGATACTCCGGAGTAGACTAGCGCATGCGCTTCTCATCCCAGAGTGGGAGATGGTCTGTCCAACAGCCATCAGTACGTCGTACTGGAGATAGTATGCGGGTGCTTGTTGGGTTACGAGTACACTGGACAGGACTCATCGGGAACTGACCGGTTGGTATTATACCTATCGTCAGTTATCAGTTCCCAGGTGACATGAGTACAGCTTAGTCCGCTGACTTGACACTGTCACTTCGCCTCGAGTGTGTTCCCACTGTACTTTGATTACTACCCTACCACGGCTCAAAGGAGTCGTGCAAACAGGTAGTAGTTGGGTGCAGTCCCGAAACACTTGGAGGTAGTGACGGTTAGACAGGATTCGTCTCTCCCGGTATTGGGGGTTGACATCGCGCTGTGTCTAGGAGAGCCATTACACGAGTAGTCCCTGGCCAGGGCAAGCGGGATATACTGGTAGGCTTCCAGTGTTATCTCAGGGTGTATTGGGCTTCACTCCGACACGACTTGTACCGCTATTAGGGGACTGACGTTTACCGCCCCCTAGGCCCGCCATGCGATGTATCAGACGAACAGACCGGACTGTACGGAGACTGTCACATTCAGGCTCAGTAGGAGTTCAGATGGGTTTCGCCTCGTCAGTCTTCTTGTCGGCATCTACTTGGGGACCGTTACGCACAGCTAGTGCCGCTTGCGGTCTGTGGTTAAACCCACTGCCAGCGTAGTGTCGAGTCTTTAGAGTCCCACACAGAAAGCTATTCGCCTTTAGGCAAAAGAGTAGAGGTCGCATGGTTTTGCGACCGGTCGCATGGTTTTGCGACAGGGTTCAGTCACATCCGTGCACTTGTGCACGTTTAATGTCCGGACAGTTTACACTTGCGGGCTTTGGTTTGAGCCAGATGCTAGTGTACATATTGGGATTGGTTTTATCCAGTTTGTATTCGTGTTCCTCGGAACGCGGATGCGGGTGTGTATGCACAGTTGACGGAGAGACAGAGGCAGAGGATTCTCATTAGGGTTGTTGACCTTTGACTGTTGACTATTGACTTTTTGCTCAACCCTAATGAGAATATGATATATGATTAACAATAATATTAATTAAGTATTGTGGTGACATGGTTGTTGAGGGGTTGACTTTGTTGACTTGTTGACTTTGTTGACCGGTTGACTAGGTTGGACTAGTTGACCATCATGATGACAATGGCTATCATTTCATGGCAAAGACTTTTCACTTGCTTGTTCTCTTGTGCAATATGAGTGCATGAAATGATATAGCCATTTTGACTTAAACCATTTACACAATACTTGATTACTATCTTTGTGATGATGGTTTTGGATTATGAGAGCCAAGAGAGAAAAGTCTATCTCATTCTATCATTTTCATTCTCTCTCTTGTTCTTGAGCACTCATCTTCTTCCTCTTGCTCTCCCTCTCTTTAGTCTATGGTTCACTTGTCTCATGTGTTAAGAACCAAGAACCATAGAGAAAATCCCAACACACTCTTCTCTACTCACTCTAGTTCATAAGGTTTGGCAAACCAAGTGAACTAGTTTCTTCAAAGACCGAAGAAGAAGCCAAAGGTAGAAGCTTTGAGGTGGATCGATCTTCGGCGCAAGGAGACAACGGGGTGAAGCCGATCCGGATAACCATCGAGGCTTGAAGACGAAGGAGTTCAAGAAAGAAAGGTATAACCCCCTAACCGAGTAGTTAACAACTCCTAGTTAGGTTGTTAGTTAGATGTTTAACCAAGATCCGGTTTTGAGTCCATGTTACCGCCTCTAGAAAATTGTTTTTCACCAAATTCCGCATGCCCGAAAGTACCGGGAGAGGTAGCATGGACTTACATGTGTGAGTGTGGGTATGGGTGTGGGGTGATGGAAAATGATAAATACAATACCCCAAACATCCATTTACACTAAAAAAAGCCTTTTTTCTTCAATAATTTCTAAACCGTTTTGGCAAACGATTTCGTTTCAAAAACCATATGATAAAATTTTGTTTAATGTGTGATGATACATAAAATTTGTTTCAACCCATTCCAGTTTGTAATTTTTCCTAATTAAATGTATTAGTGACGGCTTAAAATAATAATAAAATAATTTTTTTTCAGAAAATTTGAAATTTCACCAGTGGCTCAATAAACACCAAATACTAGCAATTACATAGCTATAATATGTGTATTTAATTTTTTATAATAAGATATTTGTATTTTGATTTTTTACAGAAAACAACCTTATTTTACCGATTTTCCGAAATTTCACCGAAACGATTTTCAAAACGCTACAATCTTCCCCCCTTAAAGAAATTCGGTCCCCGAATTTAAATTCAAACTCCCCCCAAATAGAAAAACATCTAAGCAAAATCATTAAGTCGTCGGGGCTCCGAAACCATAAGTACATAATACGCATCATAGCGCAACGCATGCGCATGAGCAATGAGCATATAACTCAAATCAAAACTCCGTCAAGCATCCCGCAATCATCGGAGTCATGGTAAAGACACAAATGTCAAATCCAATACAAAACCAATATGATATAACTCGAAACTATACACGTAAATATGAAATCTATATATGTAAATAACTGAAGGAAATGAATGCCAAATATATTCAGATACTGTCCTCTGACTAGTCCTGCCCAGTACGAAGACACATAGCAAATATCATAAAACGTACTGCTCCATAGAATCAATCCAAAAGTGCGTATGAAAATCCTATGCGTCCGGTGCGCACGGAAATCAAAATCCATACATGTGCCAAGTAGGTGCACAAAACAACATCAATGTGTAACGGTTGTGCACACAACATCGGTCATAGGAAACGTACGTGCCTAACAGCAAAATCAGGTGCATTTGACATGCACGAAAAATCTCGATTTAGTGCATCTGGTGTGCACCAAAATCGCATCTCAAGACATGCGCTCAACATGCGCGAAAATCCAAATCGGGTGCATCCATCGTGCACGAAATCATGAAATCCTGCCTCAAGCGCCGAACATGCGCAAAATCAAATCAGGTGCACAAGGTGCACAAAACAAATATCGAGTATCACAATCGAAATCGAAGTCCAGTGCATCTATTTGCACAAAAGGCGTATCACTGCACTGCAAGCATATATAAACTATACAGAGTGCAGGAACCAAATCGTGTGTGTGCATACGCACAAAATCAACTCAAATGTCTAAAACCGTAAAATCACAAACATGTGAAACCAAAGCACGAAAACGATATCAAGTGCAACGACTGTGCGAAAATCGTAAATCCTCAATCATCAAAACCAAATCATGCGAATAATTCACCCAAAACATCGAAATCTAATATGGCGGAATAGTCCCGCTCAAGCACAAACTCAAGAATCTCTGGCCAACTGTCGTGGTCACTCATAGCATGTCTCGTCAATGATCAAGAACTCTGGTCTGCTGGCGTGCGTAACATGACCACTCCCGGGTCCTAGTCTTCTTGTAATTCATTCCAGAAAGGTCCTGTCGGGGCTCTCCCAAATCATGTCTCTGCCGAACTGTCCGGAAGTTATCATCCTTTACTATATCTGTTTCATGTTCCGGAACGACTGCATACTCATCGCGACTCCTTCTGGAAGGTATATCTATGCACAATGCCTCGGCATGCGTATCGCATCTCTGATGTCGGCGGAGTGGAACTTCGTCTCATCAAGATCTCGTACGAACCCCTTACTCCACTTTCTCTAATGTCGACTGCTTCGGACTCGTCTCATCATGGCTGCATGGACTGAGCTCCAACGACTATCCTCGTATCTGGAGTCTCCCAAGAATGCATCTCGCCACCTAGCATCCGAATGAAGTCGAACCATTCGATTGATTCATCAAAACCTCATAATCCCCCAAGAGCTCAACATCTTGGGCACTGTTTAATAGTATCGAATACATACCACAGCATCGGTGGTCCAGCCGTAGAAGGGCAAACCCAAGCCTCACTAATGGCGCCGTGGAACTGCTGCAAACCCTAAGGTTCAAAGGCTTTCACACGGTCATTATGTCGAGTTAGGGTTTCATTCTTCTAGAGGGACCATAGAATTGCCTGCATGTCCTTCCGACTACTTTAAACTTGGAATAATAGGTTTCTGACATTCGATCGCCTCTGTCGACTCCCAACGTCTCCGCGTGAAGTCGTCTCTAGCTGGAATCAATCTATCTGATGACCTCTTATCTGGTAGGCGAATGAACCACATGTCTCAGTCATTCATCCGTGGGTGACTAGCGACCTTCTATCATTGGCTCAATCCTCTGGTGCTGATCTGCCCGTCCGAGTAATCTCATACAGCGATCCATCAACGCTCATGGCGCGAAAACACAATAAAAAGACACATCTCTGCAATCGTGTGTCGCCGGAATCACGCCCTGGTCAGTCCTCGTTCGTAACGAGCTCGTGCTGACCGCAACTTTAGCCGTAGCTCTCCCTGCCCGTAATCGTGGCAGCAAAACCATAACTGGTACCAATGAGGCTAGATCAGGAATGAATATAATACTGAACAAAGAAATGTACATCCTAAGGCTTCTTAAGTGGAGTAGTGTATCGTAAGTATGCCGCGGAACATACCCACGGTACGTCACTCTACTTTAGTTACCTATTCCATCAACCAAGGGTCATCCTACGCTCCGAAGGTAAAACCTAACGCTCTGATACCTACTTTGTCACGTCCCGAAAGTACGGAATATGACCGGCACTTAAACTACGAACGTCTCAAGGCGTACGTAATCTAAGTATACCGAAAACCCAGAAATCCAAACCAAGAAAAGTAGTAGAGTGCAGGAAAAACCAACTTAAAGCAAGTAGTTTCAATAGCATAAGCCGAATTATGCGGTTTTTAAGAACATCAAAAATTTACTGAAAATTTCGGCAGAGTCTCCTTTGTAAATACTGGCCCCCAAACGGGATACAACATGAATAGTATACGAAATCAAAAAAAAGGCATCCTCAAGCGGGAGCTAGCTCTTCGTCAATCGACGGTCACAACCACACAAGCAATATAATATACAACGCCAACGGCGAAGATCAAAAACTCAAAAGGAAACTCAAAACCACAAGAAAAGAAACGCGCGACTCTAAGGTCGAAAGAATAACATCACTGGTCTCTATCTCAAAAATAAATACATGTTTGGTTGATGGAACTTCTAGATACAACAGAATAATGATAAACAAGATATATAATGAGGGTACGATACAACTAAACCAACCTACTAGCAAATCACCCGAACGAAACTATACCCGCAAAGCCGTAATGAAACATGTACGGCAAACCTGCAAGAAACTGGGGCACAACGGGGGTGAGTTGCCAACTCGTGAATAGAAAAACATCTACGCACAGAAATCGCATAAATAATGCAACCTAGGTCAATGATCATAATATATCCTCAAATATATGTATAACATGCAGCCTATAACAACGGCTAGGGTAATATCTAACCCGAGTGTAATCTCATGTGCTCGTGTCAGTGCCTCAGGTAGCAATATATCATATTAATGAGGTATGAATGCATGAAAACAGAATACATGTAAATGAAGAAACTGTTTTCATAAATTAGTGAGATTTCCTTTGTATTTTTAAAATGATGTATCATAAATGAAATCAGCATCAACAGTGTCTAGCATCGACACAAAACATAAATCTCAATGTCTCAAAACCTTAGGTCCGGCTATCCGGACAGGCCTGTATCATCAAATCTCAGTACCTCAATATCTCGAAATCTCAATATCTAGGGTGCCGTCAGTCCAGACCGGCCCCTACCATTCATCTCATGACCACGACGGTATCCTCCGGATATCCGACGCGTCGGGTAATATCACCGGTCGGTAGTGCTCCCCTGCCAGGCTCAACGTCAACAACACGGCCTTCTCGCCCCGGGTTACCGTACCGGGCCCACCATGTACCCGAAACGGTTCATCCAACTCCTCGAATCGGGTTCGAAATCTATCAGCAAACTCATGGTGGACGACTCATACATCATGGGAAAACCGCGCTTTTCATTTAAAAAGTGAAAGAAGAAGTTTGTATATGTTTTGCGGTTTTCTCCAAATCCAGAAAATCTCATGGAAATCCGAATCCAAAACCTCAATAGCACGTAAAAAGTGAATATATGCATGAGAATCCATGAATGCGGCATAACAATGAATAACAGTATGCATGAAGTAGCAAGTAATAACTACAATGTCTAAACTAACATATTGTTAGTTATATGTATGCCCTAGAGGCCATTACTGTACATTGGATGTATATTGTAGTGGATGCTGGGACATATATAGGAAGGACTTTCTTGCTCGACATGATAGTACGCTATCTGGTTGCACTTTATCTTAACATGTATACTTTCTGTCTCTCTGATTACATGTTGATAAAGCCCATAGGATGTATACTCGACTTCCAGGACTATGATGTAGATCATACTAGTGGGGCCTGGGTAGTCCATGAGTACATCCTTGAAATGTTCCTAGTCGAGGGAATATCGAGACGGGGCATCGATATTCCAGAGTAGACTAGCGCATATCTTCTCGACCCATGCGATGGGCGATGGATGATCCCATATCCATTGGTGTTTGACATCGGAGATGGTATGCGGGTGCTCAGTGGAGACTGGGTACACTGAACGGACTCGCCGAGAACTCCCAGACTGGGTACACTGAACGTAACGGGCTAGCGCGGCAGTTCTCTGGTGACACTGGTACAGCTTAGTCTGTTGACCCGAGATCGTCATAGAGTCTTGTGTGTCTCCCACTGTGCTTTGATTTCCACCCTACCACGGCTCTACTGAGTCGTGCAAACAGGTGGCTTTTGGGTACAGTCCCGATTCACATGGAGGCAATGAGCGATAGGAGGGGATTCGTCTCTCCCGGTATTGGGGGTTGATGTTGTGTTATGCTCGACTGGCCATAACAGGAAATCCCTGGCCAGGGTTGCAGTGATATACTGGTAAGAGTTGTCAGTAGTTTGACGAATGTTATGGACCTCAAGTCGGCATGACTTATCGAGCTATTGGGGTCTGACGTTTACCACCCCTAGGCGAGATATGCGACATATCAGACGAACAGACCGGACTATACGGTAAGTGTTACTGGTTGGATTCACAGGAGTCTGAGCGGGCTTGCTCGTCGATCTTCTGATCGCTCAATACCCGGGTGGCCGTTACGTTTAGCAGACCGCTTGCGGCTTGTGGATGCTTGATATGATCATCATCTGCTGCCGGCGTATTGACGAGTCTTTAGAGTCCTACACAGAGGTTTCCTGGCTCAAGCGAAACGAAATAGGAGCGCATATGAGATATGTGCGGGACCGAGAATAATGCGTGTATGTGATACCGTATTCCATTCTCGCGATGAATGTGTCGAATGGTTATATGCGATATAACCTGGTTATCGAATCAAGGATTGATTCGATAAGCCGATACATTGGATACTAGCCGGTTATATGCGATATAACCGGATCATTGAATCAAGTGTTGATTTAATGATTTAATGTATAATTATATATTTGATATATTACTTTGCATTAACTAGTATTGGTTCACTTTAAATGGATTCACTCACTTAGTTTGTGCACATTACATATGTGATATATTTTGTGCACATGATTGTATCATGTTTGATGATACATGCAAGCTAGGGTTAGTGTAAAGAATTAGACCATGGTTAAGATTAAGATTAGGGCTTTCTTTTTCTTATTTATTTTGGAAAAAGAGAATGATAAAGAAAATGAAATGGTGGCTTATTTTGTTTGTAGTTGAAGTTTCTTGAAACTTTGACTAAGTAACCATTTTGTCTTCTTTCTTAACCCTAACTCTTCAAATTAACCTTGGTCAATTCTCTACACCTAACTAAGGTTAATGATATGATAAGTATTATATTTTCTTTTCTTTTTAATAAGGTTATCATATCATCTTCTTCTTCATCTTCTTCCTCCATGAAAAAAGCTTGCTACATCAATGGTGATTGATGAAAAAGTGTGTGAAATCCAAATCTAAAGTCAACCCAACTCCTATTTCTTCATCCTCTACCTCTTGCCAAGTAGTACAGGGTGTTTCCTTCACAAGTTTTCCCGACTTGGTGAAGTTGGAGCTTGTTCTTGCGATGCCTCGACGTAGATCATCTTCGGCATCGAACCGACGATCAAGCCCGCCCATTCTTCGATGATGACGATGCTAGAGTCATGGGTTCGATTTGGACAGTGGAGGGAGATCATCGCGGAGCTTACGAAGTGGTGGACCGGATCTACAAAGGTTGTAGCCCCTTCCCTATTTCTATATTTCCGTTTACATGCTTGCTTTGCCTAAATATCTAGTTAACGATCCGTTCTAGGTTTTCTCGGCACCGTAATTTTTAGAAATTAGCGTGTTTGATCACTTGTGAGACTTCACTAGAGTGCCTAGGAACCCTACAGTGGTATCAGAGCCTAGCTAGAGCCTTAGGCGAAGTCCCGACGGAATCAGAAGTCCGATCGACCCAAAACCCCGACTAAGAATATGCTCTCTGTACAATTTTTAATTTCGGGTATTTTTCCACATTAAAAATATTCAGAAAAATTAGCAGGAAGATATAAGATATACTGTAAAATTCGTGGTCCTAATTCCACAAAAGAGGCGCGGATCCGCGGCCCTATAGTAGGATCATGCGGCACATCCGCGGCTATTTTGTCGGTTTGTGCATCCCATTTTGCACAGTAACTCTTAGTTGTCTGTGCTGGTTTTTCTGGGGATTTTTAATAATTTTTCCAGAGTTGCATTTTCTGCGTTGTATTGGGAACTCGGTGTATCGGTCGGATTGTCTAATTTTGTCGGTGTGTTTTTTCGGATAAATCTTAGAATATGTTAAAAAGTTCGACCGGATATAAATACCCACTTTTTCCCCTGCCGGGAAATTTCTGATTGTTGGATTTTTCCGTAGTTTAACGACGTTCTAAGTAGTGCAAGTAACGCGATGGACCCTCTAGAAGACAACAAACCTTAACTCGCTTATGTGACCGTCTTGAACTGCCCTTTGAACCTTCGGGTTTGGGGCAGTACGGCGTGCCACATGTGAGGCGTTGGCTTGACCCATCTACGGCTGGACCGTTGCTACTGAGGCACGAACTGAATGCTGTTAGACTTATTTCATGTATTGAGCTGTATTGGGAAAACTTGGGTGTTCGATTGTTCGATCGAAAAGTTTAGCATTTTCTATTTATCCGGAATGTGATACAATAATTGGAATTCGCAAATAGTTATGAGATAACGGAATGAATATTATAAACATAGCAGTTTAGTCTCACTTGATCGGTTGCCACGGAATTTTGATGTGATCAAAAGTCCGTCGCAATCACGTAGCGTACGCGGATACTCGCCGGGTAAACTTAATAGACAGCCTCACCCCATAGCCCCGACCAAGTGACTGTAGGAGAACCCCGTCGCCGAAAGCATCCGTTCGGGTGCTCCCGGTAGCGGTGTTCCGCCTTGGTGCACTTCGTCGACGGCGTCGGGGGTGCGGCCGCCTACTAAAGTTTGCGACGAGCATTCGATCAGAATGTCGGGAATCCTGTTGAATTGCCCGACTTGATATTGAAAAGAGTTTTCGATAATGAGACTAAAATGCGGGGTTTATAATTGTTAGGCATGCGATGTCTAAGTAATTCATTTGGTCAGGCATGCGATGTCTTAGGAGGTTGCGGATTCCAACTGTTGTAGTTTTACATTTTCTTTTCTGTGACCATAAGTGTAATATGTGATATCGCCGGTTTCGTTGCTATATGTCAACGACAATTGGGATGCGCATATTTACTTACGTTGATGACATGTGATGTTATGTATTGCTGGATATGTTATATTGGATCGTCGTGTTTGAATAGCCGGGGGGGTTTTTATGTGAGATGAGTGTTTTTCATTTTAATTCATGTAAAAACTTGTATGTAATATTCTTTTATTGGGGCACTTTCAGGTTGCGGAAGTCGTCACCCGCTGTATATTATTTACTTTTCTGCACTAGGATAGACCCAAGGAGGGGAGCACAAGTAACCGGGTTCTGGGGTCCAGTGGGAGACCAACTCGAGGAGTCGAGTCCGGGTCTCCTAACCCTAGAATTGGTAGGGTTGCTTGCCGCTCTCGTAGGGGTCTAGGGGTGTGGGATTGGCTATTCATCACGACCGTGGAATCCGTGTTTTATACTGGCTCATATTGAAAACACAGACGTCCTAGTATATCCAATATTTCATATGTTTCTTCTGCTGTGTTTTATCTGAGATCATGCGATGTTCTGTGGCAGATATTATATATAGTATATATGATATATTATATAGACGTTACTTATGTTTTACACCCGCGCTAGCCCTGCCTCGCTCTGCCGTTAGTTACCTAACCTAACGGTGCACGAGGGGACATCGAGGCGAATGCGGATGGCATAAGCGTACGTTATATTTATCTGTGATGGTTATGTGGACTTAAATGATGGGATATTCATTAATGAGATTAATGAAAGAAAATAAACCTAATTGATATTGTGGAATCGAATTTCAAAATAAAACAGGTAGCTACAGTTCTTGCTTTGCATCGCGGTGTTCATTATAGAACATCCAGCACCTTATTCGATAGGGAAAGGACCGAGATCCCTTCACCGGGAGTGACTCCTTTAGCAATAACTGGCAGATGCTACACACTCGGTTTGTCTTTGATCGCTTCTATAGTTTCCGCTTTGTACAGTGATATATATGATATATCCCGCACCTCATTCGACGAGGAAAGGGCCGACGATCCCTTCACCGGGAGTGACCCCTTTAGCAAAACTAGAAAAGCCTCAAAAACATTCCATTTAAAAACCATTTGATTCCGCAACGAGATCAAGTTCAAAGCGTTAAAGGTTTTCACAAAAACCAGCCGCAACCCTCCGTCATTTTAGGAAGTAGAGTACTTAGTATTCATGCTGTGTTTGTTGACCATAGTCAAGGCACAGTGTACGGTAGCTAAGTGATGTCTTCCTACACTGCATATGATGCGATTAGTTAGGACAGTCATGTGGCTTTGTTGACCTTAGCCAAGGGTCATGTGGGTGGGTCTAATTAATCACGAAATGACGAGTAGAACTTGACTAGTACCTATGATTTGTTGACCTTAGCCAAGGTCATAGGTGCTAGGGGTAAAAACCTTTTTCGGGAGTTTCAAGTGTTGAAATTTGCAATGAGATTGCATACCTTCTATGTGATAGTTGGATCCCGATACCCACTGCGAGTAATTGTTACTCCTGGGAGAGTTTTGCACTTTGCAATTAGCCGATCAAGTAGGTGTCTAGAAAGGTGTCAACGGGGTTACGCCTCTGGGAAAACGAGGTTTACTGTAATTAGGTCCGTGCGAAAGCACGGGGAACCTCCCTCAAAGTACCGACACTGGCCTGGCTGAAAGATTGGCGAACTTGTAGAGTGTAATTAATCCCGGCTAGTCTTTCCTTTTAGGGTTTGAAGAAAGATTTGATAAAAACAGTGGGAGCCATCCTGATTAGATAAAATATATATCCAATCTGATCTTGCAAGAGCGCACGCAGAGTGTTTTCTTCTCTCTCTCTCCAGGTAGCGACCATATCACGCCTTAATCAAGATAATAATACGGATTATTGACCGAACCCGCTTGTTATACTGAGCTGGGGAACGTTGGTCCCGCTCCAACTTATAATTGTTATAAGATAGAGCAGGAAATTGGGGAATACCAGAATTCCTATGCCGCCCAAATGAAGAAAGTGCATATGATGCATCTCCTTCGGGTGTGTTCATTACAGAGAACAGTTTCTCAGTATCCTCTGCATCCTGGGTATATGATACCAGATCAGGATCCCAGATATGTAATCTGTTACATAGGGCTACAAAAAGGGCAGAAAAACTGAGAACGGGTGATAAGTTTCATGAGACAGAAACAGGGGCAAGTGTTGCAGCAAAGTCTGTTGGTCACTGTCACCCTGTATTACAAATACATTGATTCTGAACAAATGCTATTAGATACCGAACCTGATATACAAAATCATATCAGTCTCTTTATTAGTAAAGAAATGATAAAATTTTGTATAGTTGGATAATGTTTTGAACATTTCCTATATCAAAAGTTGATCGGTTCAGGTGCGTTATCTAAAAGCATCGATGTTCTAAATCAAACTATAGTTCTTAGTATATGGAACACACACAAGAGGAAGAGTTCAGAAATGAACGGATTCTTCTTGAGGTATTGCAGACTAGGTCAGATCAATGCGACCCGACTGGCTGAAGTTACATTTAGATGTATATTTAAATCAGTTTGAATTTACATCTTGTGCAACTCGCCAATCATGTCACAAAGATAAGATGACCATAGCCCTGTTTACTAAGAAACAGAGAAAGAGTTAGTGAACTCTTGGGATGATACATGTTGATGTATGTAAAGTCCCCTATCTACACATGCCAGGACTGGTTCTTTATACTTCATTACGTTCTCTGATGATCTCTTCAGATTCAGACATATGTTCTTGTTGAAACACTAGTCCGAACCTTTTGAGATATTCACAGAATATAAGTTAGAAGTAGAGAACCAATAACCGGGTATAAGTATTATGTCCTATGATGAGATCAGGGAGGAGAATACTTAAGCATGGAATCCTTGGACTATTCTAAAGGAAAATGAGATTCTCTCTCAGTATTACTCCTCTGCATGCACCACAGCACAACGGTGTATCGGGGCGGTGCAATCACACAATATTAGATATTGTGTGCTCTATGATGAGTATTACTGAGTTACCTATTTCCTTTTGGGTGTTATGCGCTTGAGAAGCTGCATACCTATTGAATTAGGTTCGAATCAAATCACTGCCTACCATTCCATATGAGATATGGTATGGGAAGAGCCTATCTCTTAAGTGAGTTAAGATTTGGGGTTGTCCGGCCTATGTTTAAAGCAAAATCCGGACAAGATCGAGGCAGGATCAGTTCTGTAGAACTGGAAAGGTTCTATACAAAACTGCAATTGATGATTTGACAGAACCATAAGATTCTATGGTTTCCGACGAACCTCAGCCTCTCCGCCGATCTAGTAAGGTTCCTCATCCGCCTGAGAGATACCTCGGGTTCTCGATGACAGTGGGAGCGAGGATTGCATCATGAGATGATGACCCAACCAGTTTCGAGCAGGCCATCGAGAGTAGGGACTCTGTAAGAATGGCTGGATGCTTAGTGATCTGAGATGGAATCCTTATACACCAACAAAGTATGGACTTTGGTTGCGTTATCTGAAGGGTTAAATCCCCATCAGGAGCAAGTATATCTTGAGAAGATTACTTGGTGTAGATGGACAAGTTGAGACTTTCAAAGCTAGACTTGTTAAAGGTTTTCTTCATCAACCAGGCACGGATAATGATAAAACCTTTTCCAGGGACTATGCTTAAGTCCATCCAGATCCTACTTACCACGGCTACATACCATGACTACGATATCTGGCGGTTGGGTGCCATGACTGCTTTTCTAAATACTGATTTAGAAGAGAACGTCTATAAGAACACAACCAGAGGTCTTCGTAAACAGTGGGAGCAGCGGAAACGTGTGCAAGTTGCTTTACATAATGAAGCAGGCATCGCGGAGTTGGAACGTCTGTTTTGATGTGATAGTCAAAGTGTTTGACTTCATCAAAATGGTAGACGAACCTTGTATATACAAAAGGGTAGTAGAGAGTAAGGTGGTCATCTTCGTATTGTACGTAGACAACATACTCTTGATAGGAAAAGAGTTTCCTATACTACGATCGATCAATCTCCTATTATCACTAGGATTCCCCAAATAGGATCAAAGCGATACCTCCTAAATCCTGATTTTTCATCTATGAGATAGATGTAATTGGATGTTAGGATTCTCACTAGATGTAGTGAGATGGTATCAATCTATCCTGGGGGGAATCACTGGAAGAGTTCCAGGGTGATAAAAAAGACTGAATGTCAGTCACGGGCATTGTCTTTACCCTCAGTAAAGGGACGGTAAGTTAGAAGAGTTCCAAGCTAGATACCGTGGCAAACTAGACGATAAAGGCTGGTAACATCGCTATTGAAGATACTACCAAAGAGGAAGTTTGGGTGTATATTGGTTCATAAGATGAACTAGGTTCCTGCCATTGTATGACAATGGAAGTGTGGCTTTGGCCCTGGAACCCTGGTCCCATCAGTGACCCAGACAAATTCTGAGGCAGCATCACCTGATCATGGAGATAGTTGATCTCCAGGGTGATCGAGGTTAGGAGAGAAGACTCAGAGGACAACACGGCGGATCCACTCACGAAGGCCTTTTTCCCAAAGAGAGACTTTTAGGGGATGGTTGAGTATGTGATACTGCAACCACTGCTACAGATGGCCCTAGTGCAAGTAGGAGATTGTTAGTTATATGTATGCCCTAGAGGCCATTGCTGTACATTGGATGTATATTGTAGTGGATGCTGGGACATATATAGGAAGGACTTTCTTGCTCGACATGATAGTACGCTATCTGGTTGTACTTTATCTTAACATGTATACTTTCTGTCTCTCTGATTACATGTTGATAAAGCCCATAGGATGTATACTCGACTTCCAGGACTATGATGTAGATCATACTAGTGGGGCCTGGGTAGTCCATGAGTACATCCTTGAAATGTTCCTAGTCGAGAGAATATCGAGACGGGGCATCGATATTCCAGAGTAGACTAGCGCATATCTTCTCGACCCATGCGATGGGCGATGGATGATCCCATATCCATTGGTGTTTGACATCGGAGATGGTATGCGGGTGCTCAGTGGAGACTGGGTACACTGAACGGACTCGCCGAGAACTCCCAGATGGTATTATACCTCACGTCAGATGGCAGTTCTCTGGTGACACTGGTACAGCTTAGTCTGTTGACCCGAGATCGTCATAGAGTCTTGTGTGTCTCCCACTGTGCTTTGATTTCCACCCTACCACGGCTCTACTGAGTCGTGCAAACAGGTGGCTTTTGGGTACAGTCGCGATTCACATGGAGGCAATGAGCGATAGGAGGGGATTTGTCTCTCCCGGTATTGGGGGTTGATGTTGTGTTATGCTCGACTGGCCATAACAGGAAATCCCTGGCCAGGGTTGCAGTGATATACTGGTAAGAGTTGTCAGTAGTTTGACGAATGTTATGGACCTCAAGTCGGCATGACTTATCGAGCTATTGGGGTCTGACGTTTACCACCCCTAGGCGAGATATGCGACATATCAGACGAACAGACCGGACTATACGGTAAGTGTTACTGGTTGGATTCACAGGAGTCTGAGCGGGCTTGCTCGTCGATCTTCTGATCGCTCAATACCCGGGTGGCCGTTACGTTTAGCAGACCGCTTGCGGCTTGTGGATGCTTGATATGATCATCATCTGCTGCCGGCGTATTGACGAGTTTTTAGAGTCCTACACAGAGGTTTCCTGGCTCAAGCGAAACGAAATAGGAGCGCATATGAGATATGTGCGGGACCGAGAATAATGCGTGTATGTGATACCGTATTCCATTCTCGCGATGAATGTGTCGAATGGTTATATGCGATATAACCTGGTTATCGAATCAAGGATTGATTCGATAAGCCGATACATTGGATACTAGCCGGTTATATGCGATATAACCGGATCATTGAATCAAGTGTTGATTTAATGATTTAATGTATAATTATATATTTGATATATTACTTTGCATTAACTAGTATTGGTTCACTTTAAATGGATTCACTCACTTAGTTTGTGCACATTACATATGTGATATATTTTGTGCACAAGATTGTATCATGTTTGATGATACATGCAAGCTAGGGTTAGTGTAAAGAATTAGACCATGGTTAAGATTAAGATTAGGGTTTTCTTTTTCTTATTTATTTTTGAAAAAGAAAATGATAAAGAAAATGAAATGGTGGCTTATTTTGTTTGTAGTTGAAGTTTCTTGAAACTTTGACTAAGTAACCATTTTGTCTTCTTTCTTAACCCTAACTCTTCAAATTAACCTTGGTCAATTCTCTATACCTAACTAAGGTTAATGATATGATAAGTATTATATTTTCTTTTCTTTTTAATAAGGTTATCATATCATCTTCTTCTTCTTCATCTTCTTCCTCCATGAAAAAAGCTTGCTACATCAATGGTGATTGATGAAAAAGTGTGTGAAATCCAAATCTAAAGTCAACCTAACTCCTATTTCTTCATCCTCTACCTCTTGCCAAGTAGTACAGGGTGTTTCCTTCACAAGTTTTCCCGACTTGGTGAACTTGGAGCTTGTTCTTGCGATGCCTCGACGTAGATCATCTTCGGCATCGAACCGACGATCAAGCCCGCCCATTCTTCGATGATGACGATGCTAGAGTCATGGGTTCGATTTGGACAGCGGAGGGAGATCATCGCGGAGCTTAAGAAGTGGTGGACCGGATCTACAAAGGTTGTAGCCCCTTCCCTATTTCTATATTTCCGTTTACATGCTTGCTTTGCCTAAATATCTAGTTAACGATCCGTTCTAGGTTTTCTCGGCACCGTAATTTTTAGAAATTAGCGTGTTTGATCACTTGTGAGACTTCACTAGAGTGCCTAGGAACCCTACACATATAAGGCAAGTACACAATATCATGTCTAAACTATTAGCTAACAGGCTATGTCAAGCAATAATATTTTCTAAGGTGTACGTGACATGGCAATTACCGATGAAGATGTGTGTGAGCCGGCATGTAAGTGTACGTGGTACATACGCATCATCGGTAATGGTGCTGGTGTCCTAACCACAAGATATCAACAGTAGAATATGAAGCTTAATATAAGTATGCGATGCGGAGCGAACCACAATAATGAGCGGGAGCTGAACACTAGACGCAACGATAACTAATCTGCATTAACTTAATATAAGTCCTACAATGGTGCCTTTTGAAAATAACACGAATCGTGGGGTTTTGAAAATAGGGGCTACGGTATTTTTATGAAAAGATACGTCTTTTGAAATATCCGTAGGATCCCTTGGGCTGTCTTTTAAAATACCCACGATTCGTTAGTTTTTGGAATAGGTAAGAATCGAATCTAATCTAACAACTAAACTAAACTAAAGGGCTAAGCTAACAAGCTGGACTACAGGTAAGGAAACCGCCTAACATCTGAGTCGATACATATACATACCTGTATATATATTAGTCGGCGATCCCGCCTCAATAATATCATATCCGATACCATATCTATAATCAGACATCCCAAGTCAAGAGTGCGGATCAATCATCAAAATATAGCTCGTACGTAAATCCGTCGTACGGCATCCCCAAATTTGGGTACGGGTCAAAATCATATTCATCACACTATTCATCCAGTATCCTCTTTATCAAAGATCATAGTCTAAGGTACTGACCTATGTCTAATACAATACTAATATCATCAATATAGTCATGATCTGACTACTGATCGACAGTCTCGTACAAACCGATATCATCAGCACATATCATCATCAAGGGGTATACATCGTCCAATACAGCCTAGGATCAATATCCTAGCATATCATATCTCATATCACGATCACATGTCGACCACTTTATTTATAACACTATTCACCCGTATCGTCGCCCTAAGATCCGCTATAACACCAGGACGTACCTCAAGTACGAATCCTGCCATATCACCGATATCACAATCTCAACACAAATCTCATCGACTCATCTCAATCCCAAGTATCATCCCCAAATCCATATGTGAACACATAGTCCCATACCTATGTGAACACATAACTATATATTCCCGTATGAGCACAAAAGAAAGAAGAAAGTATGCAAGTATGGGTGGGTGGGTGCAAGTGTGTGCGACTGCTACTCTAGGGTTTCGCGACACTCAATCATCCAAGAACACAAAATATCCATATTTATCATCAATAACTCAAACAATATATAAACAATATATATATGTGTGTATACGTATTCGTATACATCACCACGAACTGCGGGGGTGCTATACGCCATCCACCCGACTTCTCCCCGTAGATATAAATCTACTCACCTGGTCCTCGCTCGCCGGTGCCGACGTCGCCACGCGCTTGCTTGTCGTCTCGAAGTCCACATGGGGTACCTACATATCATAACGCACCGTATCGCATTAAAATCCGACTCATGACCAAAACGATGCACGAATCCCACATAGGTCAAAACCTATGGTTGCTTTCACAAATCGACCCAAAAACCCTCGACAGCGGCGTACAAACGCCAAACCATCGAGAAAGCTCCCAACACACTCATTTGTACAATTACAAGCACTAATTATAATATAAAATAGCTTAAAATTCACAAAAACCTCAATTTCACTTAAAAAGTCATTTTTCCGAAAATCTAGCAAGCACAAATCACCATTTTAGTATAAAACTCGATGTATAAACGAATCTAGCGGCCACAATATTCACTAAATATCTTAAATAAGTCATAAAAACAATTCCCATAATTTAATCTCATTAAATTCCATAAACCCCAAAATTCTAGTTTACAAAAAAACTAAATTTTAACAATTTTATAGCAAAAATGCACAAACTACAATCTAGCTTGGATTTTCATGAACTAAAGTATTAAACTACACTTTAAAATGTTAATAATGCCATGAATACCGTAATTAGATTTTTATCTTCATTATTTAATCAAATTCCAAAAACCTAGTTTGCTTAAAAACTTGATTTGGACAAATTAAATGCAACAATTTACATATTTGCAACTAGATTAGGTTTTTCCATGCCCTCACATGCCAAAATACACTTTGTAAACTTAAACAAGTGACAATGACCATATTTGAATTCAAACCCTAATTCATAAATTTTAAATCATGCACTTAAAACCAATTGAAAACCTATTTAAACCTAATTAAACACCTAATTAACCTAACATGAAACAATTACAACACATTAAGCAAAGGGTTAGAATTTATACCCAAATAATTTGAAGCTCCCACAAGCACACTTAGCCTCCCAAATTGAAATCTAAATCCCTAGATCCATGCTAAAGTAGCCAAGGAAAAATGGGTAGGAGGTGGATTTTGATTTTGTGGGATTTTTGTGTTGGTTTTTGGGCATTTTGTTGAATTTTTTTGATGCAAAATGAGAGAGGAAGAAAGAGGGCTGTTGTGGTGCAGGAAAAATAAGTGGGCTCGGCCAAATGGGGAGGAGAAGAGAGTGTGGGGTGATTGGAGAGAGAATGTGGTCAAAAAGTCCACCTTTAATTCTATCATTCTCTTTTCTTTTCTTTCTTTTCTTTTCTTTGAAATTCATGTGGGGAAAATGGGCGGGGGCTGCTGAATTCAGCCAAGGGAAGAAATAAATGGGGGTATGTGAGTGTGGGTATGGGTGTGGGGTGATGGAAAATGATAAATACAATACCCCAAACATCCATTTACACTAAAAAAGCCTTTTTTCTTCAATAATTTCTAAACCGTTTTGGCAAACGATTTCGTTTCAAAAACCATATGATAAAATTTTGTTTAATGTGTGATGATACACAAAATTTGTTTCAACCAATTCCAGTTTGTAATTTTTCCTAATTAAATGTATTAGTGACGGCTTAAAATAATAATAAAATAATTTTTTTTCAGAAAATTTGAAATTTCACCAGTGGCTCAATAAACACCAAATACTAGCAATTACATAGCTAGAATATTTATATTTAATTTTTTATAATAAGATATTTGTATTTTGACTTTTTACAGAAAACCCCCTTATTTTACCGATTTTCCGAAATTTCACCGAAACGATTTTCAAAACGCTACAGTTAAGATATGAACTATTCTATATCCAATATAGAAACAGATGCACTGATTTAATTGCAACCAGATTCAAATCATGCAGCTGTCTCCATTCCATGTCAACTAAATGGAAGGAGGCCGATCGGCGTTACACAACTTAGGAATGCATCCTGATATGAGTAACCTGAAAGAGAAACAAGTTTCTCAAAACCATTACTATCAACTGAATACTGAATACAAGTATCTATATCTTCGATCACCTTGAAGAATCCCGATAGTTGCAATACCTGGTTCTCTACTTTATTCATATACCTATAACTTCTCAAAACTTAGATCTTGTATTTCTATGAAACACATGTCTAAGAACTAGAGAAGTCACAAGTAAACAGAATATAGTACGAGTACCAACCCCTCTTCCTAATGGACACTGTACAACATACAATACTCTGTATAAGTCCCCTGAGTCGAATAACTCAAACCCTGTGCGTCGTAGGTTGAAAACTGTACTATGGTTATGAAGAATTACACCATTGTTGAATGCTCCTTACCTAACCATCAACTGATACAGGTAAATGTCATGGACATAATTTCAAAAAGTTATATCTCACTTGATAAAAATAAACGTACAGATATATCAGTTTGAAATTGGTGCAAAACTACGGATATTCAAAACCAAATATTTGCCGTCCGGCAAAAACCCAGGCGATTTCCTCAAATATCACCAATTACAACGAATCCCGATATAATGAGGATGATCACCTAATTCCCAATAACTTACAACCACTCATCATTTGTAAAACTGTACTGATGTGAGAATCATACCTGATAAATACATGCCCTGGATTAAGGGTCTAATTGGGAAATCAGTTTTCTATTAAAAATACACAGTGAAACTGAAACATGAAAATGTTTCGAAGGTGTATCCTGGTATTCCTAGTAATGCCACTTCCATTATCCCGATTCATGACTGTAACCGTATATTTCTTTGCCATCTCTCCAAATCCCTTTATATGTCTTTAGTCGTTACCTCCTGCACACCATCGTTAGGCTAAATGGTTTTCTTCCTTCCTTACCGTTCGGCACCAGCATATGGTCTGGAAGAAGACTATCCAATAAGCGTAATAGGTGTACTGTCCTAATCCTAGGAGCACTCGCAACCCGAGAGAAGGTAAAGATAAAAGACAACTGAATAAACCTCATTCCTATTTCTTCTGAACCAGAATCCATCCCAGAACTGGAACAAGTCGCTTCGAGTTCGTATATAACCATACGATGGAGTATCCAATAAACTGTGGATCTTCGTAGTGATACATGGTGTTCCGGAGAAATACGAAGGTGAAGTAGGAGTGGCGATGAAATACTTGGTTTGGTCGTGAATGATAGCAGTCGTAATTTACTTTGCCCTCTTTCTAATCCCTTTATTTGCCTTAACTTATTACCTTTTGTACACCATCGTTAGGCTAATTGGTTTTCTTCATTCCCCAACGTTCGGCACCTGCCTATAGTTTGGAAGAAGACTATCCAATTAGCGTAATAGGTGTACCGTCCTAATCCAAGGAGCACTCGCAACCTGAGAGAAGGTAAAAGGAAAAGACAACTGAATAGTCCTATTCAATCTCTCCAGAACCAGAATCCATCCTCGAATCTGGAACAAGTTTCTTCGAGTTCGTATATAACCATATGATGGATTTATCCAATGGAAGTGGACATTCGTAATAATACGGTGTGTTCTGGAGAAATGCAAAGGGTAAAAGAAGGAGTGTCAATCATGTATGCAACTCAGACAATCCAAAAGCCAGTGTTTTTAACAAGGTTTGGTCAACTTGGTCAATGAGTTATAGTGCAGGGTCGGGCCATGGTCGCTGCCAAAGAGAGAGAGAGAAAAAACACTCAGCGTGCACTCTCACCTAGATCAGAATGGTTATCACTTTATCTAATCAGGAAACCTCCCACTGTAACCTTAAATTCTCCTCCAAACCTGAAAGAAGAATTAGTCGGGATCACCCGAGGAGTAAACCAACTCATCAGTGGGAATCGGGATCCAACTATCATCGCATGATAACATGATGGAATCCACTCATGTTATCACACTCCAGAAGGTATGCGCATATCTGGCAAGTTTCAGTTTCTTTAGAAACTCCCGATGTGATTTTTACCCCATTCTCTTATGACCTTGACGAAGGTCAACAAATCATTAGTCACATGTCAAGTTCTACCCGTCATTGTCCAGGTTAATTTGAACCCACCCGTACAAGCCCTTAATGAAAGTCAACAAGGCTGTACGACTGTCCCAAACCAACGCATCTATCTATGCAGCAGAAATGTAACAAGCAGCTACCATTCACTATGTCTTGACGAAGGTCAACAAACATAGCATGAATACTAAGTGCTACCCGTCTGAAATTACGGAGGGCTACATATGGTTTTTGGTGAAAAACCTTTAACGTAATGAACTTTATATTGTTGAAGGAACCGGATAGCCTTTTATAAAAATATAGTGGCGAAATCCTTTGCTAAAGAGGTCACTCCCGGTGAAGGGATCTCGGCTTTTTCCCTGTAGAATGAGTTGCAGGATATTCCAACTGAATACCATGATGCAAAGTGATCAGTCGAAAATATTGCATTTTTAACACGTCAATTTCCCTACCATTTGCATTCATCAAGAGGTGTTCGGTATTAATATAACACATATTAGCAAAATAGCTATAAAATACCAAATTACATGTGTTATACCTTAAAACCGACATTTTGAAGGAAATTGAGTGTTTATCATGGCATCGCATCATCCTTGTATAGCGCAACACTTGTTTCGAGAATCTGTGCAGGAAATTCCTGGAGAAAACCCAAATCTGTAAAAAAGTGCTAATAAAAATACGCCAACTCCAAGACCTGTGATCTGGTAGTAATCTAGAAAGAATTTTGAGATTCAACATATCAGGAAATATACCTGAAGCAAACAGCAAGCAACACTGAAAAATTGATGCACCAAGGCACCAAATGGGCCGCGGATCCGCGGCCAGAACCCCCTTGGCGCCGCGGATCCGCGGCCGTCTTGCCACGTCATCAGCAAAGCTCTGCTCCAGTATTCTTCTCACAAGGCCAGAACCTCTTCAAGCCACTGCAAATTCCAGACCACTCCAGAATCTTCTGCCAGAACAGCAAGCTCCTTGTTTAAGCTAATCATGTTTAAGCTTCCAAAGCAAGCTACTTAACAAACTAAGCCTAGAAGCTTCTCCCTAACCTCCAAGCTTATGAAAGAAGATAAGCCTAACTAACTTCCTCTAGAAGCTTCTACCTAACTACCTAGCTTATAAGGGAAGCTAAACTAAACTTAGCTTCTAAAGGAAGCCAAAACTAGTGAAGGCTATAAAAGGAACCCTAGAGCTTCTTCTCAAAGGTTGTTCAATAATTTGTTCTCCAATTCTCAATACAAGTTGAATGGCATAACTTGTAAACCATAATCCCTAATTCAAAAATCTAAAGCCAAAATCAAGAACTCCGAGTACCAAATAAGGCATGAAGCCTTCGATCCTTTAGAAAGCGACGCCGGACTTCATCGGAGCAAGTGATCTAAGGACATCTGCGACTCAAGGAGACGAGCGAAGCCGAAATCAACGATCAAGTTCTTTCCTCTTGTAGATCTTGAGAGAATTGTAACAAAATAGTTGATAAATAATGGTGAAATTTCTATATCTTGCTTTCTTTACATTCTTGCATCATGATTCGATCTCAATTTGTGATTGTGTTTCTTGTTATGATTTTTGAGTAAAACTCCGCTTGTAGAGGAATCGAGACGATCAATAGACGATGATGTTACAAATCTTGAAACGATTCTTAATTCCTATAAGTTTTGTAAACTCGTGTAAATTGAAGAATCGGCAACCTAGTTTCGAGCGATGCTTTCTTGATTGTCTTCACTCTTAATTAGTGATCCATGATCGATTCTTGAATTTACTCGAGGCTAGAATTTGAATGAGATTCATCGAAAGGACAAAGGATGAGATGAAAAAACCCTAGTTTCTTCGAAAGATCCTTAAACCTCGATTAATCGTCATCGATCTAGTATCAATTCATTAATGGATAAGAATACGTAATCAATAGTTTTATCACGTCTATAGATTCGATCGATTCTTACGAGCCTCACTTCGATTCTTGATTATTGGATTGGAAATCATCAATTCTCGATTCTTGATTTTAATGTTTTCTTGATTTTAGATTTAGATCTAGATAATTCTTGAATTCACTTTTAAATCTTGAATTGAATTGTCTTTTCTCTTTTCTTTATATTTTCAATTCATCTAATTCAAATTCTAACGGATCTCACTTTCCCTGTGGACGATCCGCACTCGCTAACGCGCTACATACGACACCGTTATTGATTGCGGTCAAAAAATTCTTTGGTTGTGATTTCTATACACTTTTCTACATACAAACCGAGAATTCATTCAATCAAATGGCGCCGTTGCCGGGGATAGTGCGCTAATTCGTTCGTTTTTGAAATTTGAGTTGAAAATTTTATTCCATCTATATTTTTAGATCAAAATTCACGCAAACACTAAACGATTCGTTGTGATTTGTTGAGAGGAAATCTGGAATCTGTGGAGCAAGTGGAAAAATATTCGGAGCATTCCAGAGAGCTCAAGAAGTGAACAGGAACTGTGCCAAAATTTTTTGTGCAGGAATTCATCTAGGTCGCGGCGGAACCGCGGCATTAGAGCTCAACCGCGGCGGATCCGCGGCTCTCCTGTAGCTTCAGTGCACTAAAAGTCTCTGGTTTCTCCTGTACTTTCTTATCTCCTTCCTCATCTGCTCCAATAACAAATTTTCTACAGGTTTCTTTGCAAATAATTCGCAGCGCCGCAAAAGCAATAAAAATTGTGCTTGTTTTGATCATGGTTGTTTGCATATTAATACGGAATTTAAGGGGCACGGCTAAATTCAGATTAGGTGGGGAGTTCATTACCTTTCCTAAGCCCCAAAAATCACAAACTTGCATCTGCATTACCCTCATTAACTAAAAAATATCTAGACATGACTCTAAGGACCGTCGGGCTCACTTAGGACAGGAGAAGGCCGTGGGTAATCCATTGTTTATCCACGTTTCTTTTGTGGTGTCTAAGGCAAGGGTGTGTAAGTCAAGTGGTTATTTAATTAGGCCCACTACTTACATAGTGGAGAACCTCCCACTTACCTGGCACTTACCTACCACAGGAGAGACAAAGAGGCAGTGGAGGATTGATCCCGCGACTTGTCTTTTGGCAGTTAGGAGCGGTCTAAAGCCTTGACCTAGGTGACCATTAGACTTAGGGTTTTTCTTGTGCGTTTGTTGTGATTTGCATCATTTTTTAAAAAATCCGTATATTTTTCAAAACAAACACCACTTCATTCATTTCCCCTAATTATATCAACGCTGCCACTTGTACTAAACCCTTTAGTGCAAGATAGGCTGGACACGGGATTCTAGTGCCCGTTTCGTCCTCGTTCCCCCGATCGATTCCGAAGTTGGAATTTCTACATTTACTTCTTCTTTACCCACCACCACACCCACATCGATGGATCCTTCTCCATCGAACTTCTTTACCACTAATCTGCCGCCATCCGTAGGTGCGCAGAATCCACCCTGCATCTCTCTCCAAGAGAGGTGCTATCCTACACGAGGTCCTCTTTCGATCTGTCTCTCCATTCCACCAGCCAACAGGGACAATTTTCAGATTAAACCCTAATATATCAACCTTCTACCCAAATATCACGGTCTCGAGTCTGAAGACGCATATGTCTTTATCAACAAATTTGAAAATGTATGCGCAATGATCGGTACTTCACAGCTTTCTGTGGATGCTATGCGTCTTCGTCTTCTCCCATTCACTTTCTGCGATATAGTCGAGAAGTGGCTTTATAACACAACCGCACATTCCATTTCAAACTGGGAAGAATTCGTAAAAGCATTCCTTAAGAAATTCTACCCAAATCATAACACAGCTCGAGTCCGTAGCGAAATCAATCAATTCACCCAGCTTCCAAATGAAACATTCTCAAAATGTCTTGAACGCTTTAAGGATCTGTTAGTTCAATGTCCACATCACGGAATCCCCAGATGGGATCTGTGCCGAATCATTTATGAGGGCATTAATCCTAACACAAAACAGACCCTTGAATCCATGTGTCAAGGCAACTTCTTGACTAAAGATGATGGGGAAGCCTGGAAATTCCTAGAAGATTTCGCTGAAAAATCTTTACAATGGGAGAGTCCATCGTTTAGGGGTGGCAATAACCAATCGAATGTTTCCATAGGTTTTAGAGCTGAAATTTCAGCTATACATAAGAAACTCGATACTATGGAAAACAAATTTTTAGCTGCCGCCCTAAATCAAATGTCACTTGTTCATATCAGATTTTTGCATTTTTATACCGCCCAATTTTTATCACATTGCTTATCGGTAGGTACTCTTGAGCCTTGTTTGCTAGTCAATTGCAGGATACAGGTTCTTGGCTTTAAATGGTGAAATTCATTGAAAAGCACGATAAAATCCGGATTACTGCCAACCACAGATAAAACACGGGTCTCCGCTCTCTATCCGTATGTTGCCGCACACCAGTTTAAGGGACAAAATGGCAAATCGAATGTCATTTTCATGCACAAAGCTCAAAGGCAACACAAGATTCAACATATCTACGTGGAGCTCAAGAAAAATCATAGCAAAAGATCCACATCACATCACCTTTTGTTCAACAAAAATTCTGGAAAACTCGTGAAGAAATTCTGAGAAAAAACATATACCAAACAGAAGGGCACTGCAAACCAGGAGAAGCCACTAAACTTGAAGACCTAAGTCCCCCATAGGGCCGCGGAACCGCGGCCTAAGCACCTAACAAGTATGGAAACTACTCACCCATTACAAGAAAAATGAAAATAAAATAAAGGAGGAAGATAGAAAGAAAGAGGTTAGAAGATTACAACTAGCTATTTGCGACCTCACCTCGGCAAGGATCAAGCGTAAGCATCATGGTTGTTTAAGGATAAATGAAAAGAGAACAAGAAAGAAACAAACAATAAATAACAACAACTAGATTAGCAAAAGAAAATTACAAGCAATTATAAAAAGAACAAGACAAGCAAGATAACAAAGAACTCCTTTATTCATTCTTCACTCACAAAAGCTCACTACAAGTTTTTAATGGAGAAGAGATGAGAGGAGGAAGAAGAACAACACATGTATTCTAAATTCTAAATACAAGATTATGCACCCTTGGCTTTGGCAAGTTCTGGACTATTTATAGGCAGGCAACAAAAATTCTAGGGCAACATTCAGAATAAATATGGAAGGACAAAAACACCCCTAAAATTTCGTCAACTAACAAGGCCGTACGGCCGCGGTTCCGCGGCCTAAGCATGCTTAGGCCACGGTTCCGCGGCCCTATGGGGGACTTAGGTCTTCAAGTTTTGTGGCTTCTCCTGGTTTGCAGTGCCCTTCAGTCTGGTATATGTTTTTTCTCAGAATTTCTTCACGATTTTTCCAGAATTTCTGTTGAACAAAAGGTGATGTGATGTGGATCTTTTGCCATGATTTTTCTTGAGCTCCGCGTAGATATGTTGGATCTTGTGTTGCCTTTGAGCTTTGTGCATGAAAATGACATTCGATTTGCTATTTTGTCCCTTAAACTGGTGTGCGGCAACATACGGATAGAGAGCGGAGACCCGTGTTTTATCTGTGGTTGGCAGTAATCAGGATTTTGTCGTGCTTTTCAATGAATTTTACCGTTTAGAGATGAGAACCTTTATTCTGCAATTGACTAGCAAACACGGCTCAAGAGTACCTACCGATAAGCAATGTGATAAAAATTGGGCGGTATAAAAATGCAAAAATCTAATATGAACATCACTCTCCAAAACTGTATGTGGATGTTTTTCTGATCCTTCTCATCTCACGGAAGAATGTCCACTAAATTCTCCATTTCAAGGTCACGAGCATACCAATGCTGCTTTTCAAAGACCCAGAAACGATCCATTTTCTTCTACATATAATCAGGGTTGGAGGAATCACCCTAACTTTGCTTGGAACCAACAATAAAATCAAAACACGGTTCCAACCCAAAACAATTTTCAAAGGGTCTCTCCACCACAACAGCAACCACATCAATTGAGTCAACACCCTTACCAAGCACAAAACTTCCAAAATCCGGCCAACACTTTTGCACCACATGAAAACTCTTTGCAATTAGCCGGTACTGATAATTCCTCTCCACTAGCACAAACCTTGGAAACTTTCATGAAACAATCCATCCAAAGGACGACAAAAATGCAATCTTCCTTCGATAATGTGATGAAGATCATTGTGTCTGAAAATGAAAATATTAAATCGATGGAATAACAAATTGTATAATTAAAAGCCGAAATGAGTGCAAGAGAGAAAGGAAAACTTCCAGCTCAACCTTTGCCCAATCCTGGCTATTCACATCATGTGAATGCAATCACCAAGTTGAGATCTGGAAGAGTGCTTGACAATCATGTTGAGGAAGAGATTGATAACACTGAAAAATCTATCGATGATACCCCGGCTGAGACCTTTCCTTCCATTTCTACTTCTAATTCTGACCCCAGTTCTTCTACCCCACCACCTTCTTCCGAGCCTATTCTCCGTTTTCCCCAAGGCTCGACACCTCAGCCCACACAGAAAACGATCCCCACTCTTATTCTTAGATCGTTTCCACCCACACGATATTCTCTAATGTTGGACCCTGATCTTATTGCTCAAGCTCCTTACCCAAATCGGTTAAGGGGAAACACACCGAGTCCATAAATGGAGAAGATCACTAAAATCTTGAAACAGGTTAACATCAACATCCCTCTTCTAGATGCCATACAACAAGTCCCCGCTTATGCGAAAAATCTTAAGGATTTGTGCACTAGAAAGAGGAAGACTCAAGTGCCCAAGAAGATATTCATGGCAAAGACAGTAGACACAGCCTTTCCCCAACAATTACCGAGGAAACGTAAGGATCCTGGATATCCTACTATTTCCATTTCTATCGGGGAAAAACACATTAACTGTGCTCTACTCGACCTTGGCGCAAGTGTTAACCTGCTTCCTTTCTCGGTTTACGAGCAGTTAGGTATTGGAGTGTTAAAGCCCTCGAGCATAACTCTCCAGATGGCTGACCGATCAATCACAAAACCTATGGGTGAACTGGAGGATGTGTTAATAAAAATCGAGGAATTTGTATTCCCTGTGGACTTTATTGTAATTGATACACAACCTGTAGCGAACCCACGGAATCAAATTCCGGTGATTTTAGGTCTCCCCTTTTTGGCCACTTCCAATGCTATCATCAACTGTCGTAACGGTTCTATGACCCTATCTTTCGGGAATAGGTCAATTGAGCTGAACATTTACAAGTTGGGAAGTGTACCCTCCGAACCTACTGCTCAGGTCTGTTCTGTCGACTTAATGGATGTCGACAACAGCGAATTTGATGATCCTAATGATACTGATCTTTACTCTTTTCATATGTTGTTATTTGACCCAACTATGTATCATACACATACAGACTCTTCCACCGAGTTGTCCGGGTCAACAACTAACACTGATTATGAACCGTTTATGGAGTCTGAAGATCACCCCGCACTTTGTGATGACATTATTTTTCGAGGTATTGATGAGACTTTTGAGGAGATTTTCGCTGATGAACTCGCAATTTTGAATAACACGGGTGTTGAGATGAATCATCTCCCAAACAATGAAATTGAACCTCCACCCCTTTTTCTGGACTGTAAAAAAAATGTGAGTAATCCATCACAATCATTGTGTCGTCTCTCCAAAACGAGATGCAAACACATTCTATTCCACCACGTACCCTTTCCCCACTTCTTTTTCCACCAACCTGAGCACTACATAGATAAAATCTTCGAATGGTTGGTGATAACTTTCGGTCTTTGCAAAGCTTGGTATCGACCAATGATTCTTGACCCCCTCTTGTTATTTTCAAAGCTTAACATGTTTTAACTCAAGTTTGGGGGGGGGTTATTTTCTGGCTCTTGAAAAGTAATATTTTACAAAATGATGATCCAAAAATAAGTTTGGGGGAGGATTTTCACTTAAATATTTTGCCCCCATTAATAAATTTCCTCCCAGGCTTACAGGTTTTTCAAGATTTAGCGGATGGCAACAGTGAGGACACTGTTGAAAACAAGTTTGGGGGAGGTTTGTGCTTATTTTCGCATCATTTGCATCATACTTTGCATAAGCACAAAACATTTGTAAAACCTATAAAAAAATTTAAAAATTCAAAAAATAAAAAAAATTTGTACATAAATAAGATAATAAAAGATTAGATAGTGAAAAATTACATCCAAAAGATTAGAAAAATTTAAGAAAACCAAGAAAATTAGAAGTTTTCTTATACTGACTAGTAATAAGTAGTTATGAGCCGTTGTCCCAAGGGTTGGTAAGATGAAGGAAGTCACTAATCTGAGGATAAAAATAAGTCTGAAAAATTATTCCTATTCTAGAAGCCAAATATTTTGAACGTTGACACCTTACTATTCGCACTTACACACGTCTTGAAGCTTGGGATAGTAGAGGATACCTTGAAATGCTCTTGTCTAAAAGCCAAAGTATGAAGGAAATAAAAAAATGAATAAAATATAAAAATGGTGCAGAAAAATGAACACTGGTTTTGTTATCGCCAAGGCAGCAATAAAAAAGTATAGCGAGGGTGCTTCATCACCTAGTTCCTTAGACCAACTGGTCTGGGAGCCACTGCTAAGCCTTAGGTGGTGCAAGACGAGGAAATACACCATATAAGCAAGCACATGAGTAATCGGTCGGTTAGTACCTTAAGAAGTATTAACGGTCGCATGAAAGTGTGTGAGCAATCTCATCTAAATATTCATTAATTAAAAAGTACTGAGGTGGATGGACAAGAGTATGACAGCTTGAATTGAATTCTCCGGGTGTAGGGATGTATATTACACACATGTAGGGTTATATGAACGATGTTTGGAAGAAAGATAGGAATGAAGAATTAAGACGATGTTTTATTGAGGGATGATGTAATTTCTCACATCTTTTCATGACTATTAAGATAGGGCTCATGACAATCGAAAAGCTAGCATTGTTGGAAACTCTAATTTTCAAAGTCTTTCTTTTACAATTCTTATCTTTATATGTAATCTTCACGGTCTTCCTTTTATTATTGGATTTTGTGGGTGCAATCCGCTGAAAACCCTCAGGAGACAACACTTCTCCTACTAGGGACACCTAGAGATTTAAAGGCTTGTTGCACGTGCTCAGTGCAATCGTCTTGCCTACGAAAGTGTGCTAGTTAGTTTTTCATTTTCTTTATTTTCTCCTTTTATTTTTAATAAAACAGTTCGCTCGAGACGACCGAAAATAAGTTTCGGGGAATTTGATCAGTAGAAAATATTGCATTTTCAACACGTCAATTTCCCTACAATTTGCACTCATCTAGAGGTGTTCGGTATTAATATAACACATATAAGCAAAACAGCCGTAAAATACCAAATTACATGTGTTATACCTTAAAACCGACATTTTGAGGGAAATTGAGTGTTTATCATGGTATCGCATCATCCTTGTATAACGCAACACTTGTTTCGAGAATCTGTGCAGGAAATTCCAGGAGAAACGCCAAATCTGTGAAAAAGTGCTGATAAAAATACGCCAACTCCAAGACCTGTGATCTGGTAGTAATCTAGAAAGAATTTTGAGATTCAACATATCAGGAAATATACCTGAAGCAAACAGCAAGCAACACTAAAAAATTGATGCACCAAGGCACTAAATGGGCCGCGGATCCGCAGCCAGAACCCCCTTGGCGCCGCGGATCCGCGGCCGTCTTGCTACGTCATCAGCAAAGCTCTGCTCCAGTATTCTTCTCACAAGGCCAGAACCACTTCAAGCCACTGCAAATTCCAAACCACTCCAGAATCTTCTGCCAGAACAGCAAGCTCCTTGTTTAAGCTAATCATGTTCAACCTTTCAAAGCAAGCTACTTAACAAACTAAGCCTAGAAACTTCTCCCTAACCTCCAAGCTTATGAAAGAAGCTAAGCCTAACTAACTACCTCTAGAAGCTTCTACCTAATTACCTAGCTTACAAGGGAAGCTAAACTAAACCTAGCTTCTAAAGGAAGCCAAAGCTAGTGAAGGCTATAAAAGGAACTCTAGAGCTTCTTCTCAAAGGTTGTTTAATAATTGGTTCTCCAATTCTCAATACAAGTTGAGTGACACGACTTGTAAACCCTAATCCCCAATTCAAAAATCTAAAGCCAAAATCAAGAACTCCGAGTACCAAATCAAGCATGAAGCCTTCGATCCTTTAGAAAGCGACGCCGGACTTCATCGGAGCAAGTGATCCAAGGAGATCCGCGACTCAAGGAGACGGGCGAAGCCGAAATCAACGATCAAGTTCTTTCCTCTTGTAGATCTTGAGAGAATTGTAAAAAAATAGTTGATAAATAAAGGTGAAATTTCTATATCTTGCTTTCTTTATATTCTTGCATCATGATTCGATCTCAATTTGTGATTGTGTTTCTTGTTATGATGTTTGAATAAAACTCTGCTCGTGGAGGAATCGAGACGATCAATAGACGATGATGTTACAAATCTTGAAACGATTCTTAATTCCTATAAGTTTTGTAAACTTGTGTAAATTGAAGAATCGGCAACCTAGTTTAGAGCGATGCTTTCTTGATTGTGTTCGCTCTTAATTAGTGATCCATGACCGATTCTTGAATTTACTCGAGGCTAGAATTTGAATGAGATTTATCGAAAGGACAAAGGATGAGATGAAGAAACCCTAGTTTCTTCGAAAGATCCTTAAACCTTGATTAATCGTCATCGATCTAGTATCAATTCATTAATGGATAAGAATACGTAATCAATAGATTTCATCAAGTCTATAGATTTGATCGATTCCTACGAGCCTCACTTCGATTCTTGATTATTGGATTGGAAATCATCAATTCTCTATTCTTGATTTTAATGTTTTCTTGATTTTAGATTTAGATCTAGATAATTCTTGAATTCACTTTTAAATCTTGAATTGAATTGTCTTTTCTCTTTTCTTTTTAATTTTCAATTCATCTAATTCAAATTCGAACGGATCTCACTTTCCCTGTGGACGATCCGCACTCGCTAACGCGCTACATACGACCCCGTTATTGATTGTGGTCAAAAACTTCTTTGGTTGTGGTTTCTATACACTTTTCTATATACACACCGAGAATTCAATCAATCACAAAGAAAAAAGTAATCGACTATAGTGAAGTTATTACCCTGACGCAAACTTCTGCCCAAGGGGTCACTCCCGGTGAAGGGATCTCGGCCCTTGCCTCGTCGACTGAGGTGCTGGATATTCATAACCGAATACCACGATGCAAAACAAAAGAGAACGTCCTTGTAATAACAGCTTTTTGAAAATTTGTTCCAAGAACATCAAAAAGTTTTGTTTAGCTTGCATTGATTCGAATCAACGCAGTCCCATTAATTAATCACACCACAAAAGAACGAAAATATGATGTACGTATATGCCATCATCATTCTCCACTGGGTCCCGTCATCACCCGTTAGGTTACTTAACTAACGACAGAGCGGGGACTGGACTAGCGCGGATGTAAAACATATACAACAACTACTAGTATATATATCAATATATAATAATCTCTCAAGGCGTGATAAATGCAACATCACAGAAATGTAATAAGCATCACAGAACAATACAGATAATCTGGGATCCCCGGGTTTCCTTTGAGCCGCAACTGAAACCCGACGTTTCCCTAGTCGTGTGGATAGCCTGTGCAATGAAATCCTAGACCCCTACGGGCGCGGCACGTTACCCGCTAAAACCAGAAGAGAGGCAGCCCCCTTCAACAAAGTGAATGGACCACCCAGCACTTCACGGAATCCGATAACTTGGGCACCCCTCCTTGGGTCAACCTATACCCCTACGAGTGCGGCGAATAGCCCGCCAATTCAATAGTAAAGCCCCCTTCGTCTTAAAGCCATAAGATGCGGGCTCGTTTCCCTTTAGAACCCGGCTACCCGTGCACTCCAACGCGGGGTTATCCTAGTAGAGAAAGGAAAAATATATACAACGGGTACATCGACTTCAGCCCCATCGTGCCCCAAAAGAATAATATACAACCAGGCAGTGACGACGGTCCACATGTCGGACGCTCGCCCCGCAATATCAAATGTACAAATATAACCAAACTGTACTAACATTGCACCAAGCTATCCACCATGACAAATCCGCAACATCACAGCACAACACAGAACATCAACGTGAATGTCACGTTCACAAATCCGTCTAAAAGGGCTATAGCAATTAGACAAGATTTACCGATCAAATGACATTCATGGTCACAGATAGTAATGTAAGTACTGCGAACCAACTTATTTAAAATTTTCGATCGACAAAATTTCCCGAAGTGGGCCCCAAGCACAAATCCAACACTCAAAATAATCTGGGCCAAAACTAAAAAATTCTAGAAACCCCAATTCTAAGTTAAAGACTGTTAGTGTATATGCCCTAGAGGCCATTACTGTATCATACTAGTTTGTATATTACTTAATGGAAGCTTGGGATATTCACTTTGTATATACAATCTTGCTCAAAATAGTTGTATGCTACTTGGTTTGTTTCTACTTCAATGTGTACATGTGTTTATTTTAGTATATCACCTATATACATTAGTGGAGCCCTTAGGATCTTTGCTTGATTACCAACGTTGTGATGGCAGTCATACTAGTGGGGGCTGGGTAATCTATAAGTATATCCTTATGCAGGTCCCTAGTCGCAGGACTATCGAGACAGGGCATCGATACTCCGGAGTAGACTAGCGTATGCGCTTCTCATCCCAGAGTGGGAGGTGGTCTGTCCCACAGCCATCAGTACGTCGTACTGGAGATAGTATACGGGTGCTCGTTAGGTTACGAGTACACTGGACAGGACTCGTCGGGAACAGACCGGTTGGTATTATACCTATCGTCAATTATCAGTTCCCAGGTGACATGAGTACAGCTTAGTCCGCTGACTTGACACTGTCACTTCGCCTCGAGTATGTTCCCACTGTACTTTGATTACTACCCTACCACGGCTCAAAGGAGTCGTGCAAACAGGTAGTAGCTGGGTGCAGTCCCGAAGCACTTGGAGGCAGTGACGGTTAGACAGGATTCGTCTCTCCAAGTATTGGGGGTTGACATCGCGCTGTGTCTAGGAGAGCCATTACACGAGTAGTCCCTGGCCAGGGCAAGCGAGATATACTGGTAGGCTTCCAGTGTTATCTCAGGGTGTTTTGGGCTTCACTCCGACACGACTTGTACCAGTATTAGGGGACTGACGTTTACCGCCCCCCTAGGCCCACCATGCGATGTACAAGACGAACAGACCGGACTGTACGGAGATTGTCACATTCAGGCTCAGTAGGAGTTCAGATGGGTTTCACCTCGTCAGTCTTCTTGTCGGCATCTACCTGGGGACCGTTACGCACAGCTAGTGCCGCTTGCGGTCTGTGGTTAATGTAGGGTTCCTTGGCACTCTAATGGAGTCTCACAAGTGATCAAACATGCCAATTTCTAAAAATTACGGTGCCGAGAAACCCTAATACGGATCGTTAACTAGATAAATAGGCGAAGCAAGCATGTAATCGAATTAACTGCTAAGGGAAAGTGACTACAACCTTTGTAGATCCGGTCCACCACTTCCTAAGCTCCGCGATGATCTCCCTCCGCTGTCCAAATCAAACCCTTGACTCTAGCATTGGCATCATCGAAGAATGGGCGGGCTAGATCGTCGGTTCGATGCCGAAGATGATCTACGTCGAGGCATCATAAGAACAAGCTCCAACTTCACCAAGCTTTGAAATCTTGTGAAGGAAACACCCTATACTACTTGGCAAGAGGTAGAGGATGAAGAAATAGGAATTGGGTAGACTTTAGTTTTGGATTTCCCACACTTTTTCATCAATCACCATTGATGTAGCAAGCTTTTTTCTCATGTTGAAGAAGAAGAAGATGAAGAAAAGAATATCATAAGTATTAAGTAAATGATAAATAAATCAATACTTATCATTTACTAACCCTTGGTTAGTTGTAGAGAATGGACCATGGTTAACTTGAATGGTTAGGGTTAAGGATGAGACAAGAATGGTGGACTAATTCAAAGCTTCAAGAATCTGCAACTAGCAAACAAAATTAGCAACCATTCTTTTCTCATCTTTTTCCAAAATAAATAAATAAATAAGAAAAAAGAAAACACTAATCATAATCTTAACCATGGTCTAATTCTTTACACTAACCCTAGCTTGCATGTATCATCAAACATGATACAATCATGTGCACAAAATATATCACATATGCAATGTGCACAAACCAAGTGAGTAAATCCGTTTAAAGTGAACCAATACTAGTTAATACAAAGTAATATATCAAATATATAATTATACATTAAATCATTAAATCAACACTTGATTCAATGATCCGGTCATGTCGCATATAACCGGCTAGTATCCAATGTATCGGCTTATCGAATCAATCCTTGATTCGATAACTAGGTTATATCGCATACAACCATTCGACACATTCATCGCGAGAATGAAATACGGTATCACATACACGCATTATTCTCGGTCCCGCACATATCTCATATGCGCTCCTATTTCGTTTCGCTTAAGCCAGGAAACCTCTGTGTAGGACTCTAAAGACTCGTCAATACGCCGGTAGCGGATGATGATCATATCAAGCACCCACAAGCCGCAAGCGGTCTGCTAAACGTAACGGCCACCCGGGTATTGAGCGATCAGAAGATCGACGAGCAAGCCCACTCACACTCCTGTGAATCCAACCAGTAACACTTACCGTACAGTCCGGTATGTTCGTCTGATATGTCGCATATCTCGCCTAGGGGTGGTAAACGTCAGACCCCAATAGCTCGATAAGTCATGCCAACTTGAGGTCCATAACATTCGTGAAACTACTGATAACTCTTACCAGTATATCACTGCAACCCTAGCCAGGGATTTCCTGTTATGGCCAGTCGAGCATAGCACAACATCAACCCCCAATACCGGGAGAGACGAATCCCCTCCTATCGCTCATTGCCTCCATGTGAATCGGGACTGTACCCAAAAACCACCTGTTTGCACGACTCAGTAGAGCCGTGGTAGGGTGGAAATTAAAGAACAGTGGGAGACACACAAGACTCTATGACGATCTCGGGTCAACAGACTAAGCTGTACCAGTGTCACCAGAGAACTGCCATCTGACGTGAGGTATAATACCATCTGGGAGTTCTCGGCGAGTCCGTTCAGTGTACCCAGTTTCCACTGAGCACCCGCATACCATCTTCGATGTCAAACACCAATGGATATGGGATCATCCATCGCCCATTGCATGGGTCGAGAAGATATGCGCTAGTCTACTCTGGAACATCGATGCCCCGTCTCGATATTCCCACGACTAGGAACAATGAAGGATGTACTCATTGACTGCCCAGGCCCCACTAGTATGATCTGCATCACAGTCCTGGAAGTCGAGTACACATCCTAAGGGCTTTATCAACATGTAATCAGAGAGACAGAAAGTATACATGTTAAGATAAAGAGCAACCAGATAGCGTACTATCATGTCGAGCAAGAAAGTCCTACCTATATATGTCCCAGCATCCACTACAATATACATCCAATGTACAGTAATGGCCTCTAGGGCATACATATAACTAACAATCTCCCACTTGCACTAGGGCCATCTGTAGCAGTTGTTGCAGTATCACATACTCAACCATCCCCTAAAAGTCTCTCTTTGGGAAAAGGGCCTTCGTGAGTGGATCCGCCGTGTTGTCCTCTGAGTCTACTCTCCTAACCTCAATCACCCTGGAGATCAACTATCTCCATGATCAGGTGATGCTTCCTCAGAATTTGTCTGGGTCACTGATGGGACCAGGGTTCCAGGGCCAAAGCCACACTTCCATTGTCATACAATGGCAGGAACCTAGTTCATCTTATGAACCAATATACACCCAAACTTCCTCTTTGGTAGTATCTTTAATAGCGATGTTACCAGCCTTTATCGTCTAGTTTGCCACGGTATCTAGCTTGGAACTCTTCCAACATACCGTCCCTCTACTGAGGGTAAAGACAATGCCCGTGACTGACATTCAGTCGTCTTTATCACCCTGGAACTCTTCCAGTGATTCCCCCCAAGATCGATTGATACCATCTCACTACATCTAGTGAGAATCCTAACATCCAATTACATCTATCTCATAGATGAAAACTCAGGATTTAGGAGGTATCACTTTGATCCTATTTGGAGAATCCTAGTGATAATAGGAGATTGACCGATCGTAGTATAGGAAACTCTTTTCCTATCAAGAGTATGTTGTCTACATACAATACGAAGATGACCACCTTACTCTCTACTACCCTTTTGTATATACAAGGTTCGTCTACCATTTTGATGAAGTCAAACACTTTGACTATCACATCAAAACAGACGTTCCAACTCCGCGATGCCTGCTTCATTATGTAAAGCAACTTGCACACGTTTCCGCTGCTCCCACTGTTTTACGAAGACCTCTGGCTGTGTTCTTATAGACGTTCTCTTCTAAATCAGTATTTAAAAAAGTAGTCATGGCACCCAACCACCAGATATCGTAGTCATGGTATGTAGCCGTGGCAAGTAGGATCTGGATGGATTTAAACATAGTCCCTGGAAAAGGTTTCATCATTATCCGTGCCTGGTTGATGACGAAAACCTTTAACAAGTCTAGTTTTGAAAGTCTCAACCTTTCCATGTACACCAAGCAATCTTCTCAAGATATACTTGCTCCTGATGGGGATTTAACCCTTCAGTTATAGCAACCAAAGTCCAAACTTTGTTGGTGTATAAGGATTCCATCTCAGATCACTAAGCATCCAGCCATTCTTACAGAGTCCATACTCTCGATGGCCTGCTCGAAACTGGTTGGGTCATCATCTCATGATGCAATCCTCGCTCCCACTGTCATCGAGAAACCGAGGTATCTCTCAGGTGGGTGAGGAACCCTACTAGATCGGCGGAGAGGCTGAGGTTCGTCGGAAACTATTGAATCCTTTGGTTCTGTCAAATCATTAGCAGTTTTGTAAAGCTGGAACCTTTCCAGTTCTACAGAACTGATCTTGCCTCGATCTTGTCCGGATTTTGCTTTTGACATAGGACGGACAATCCCAAATCTTAACTTACTTAAGAGATAGGATCTTCCCGCACCATATCTTATATGGAGTGGTAGGCACTGATTTGATTCGAACCTAATTCAATAGGTATGCAGCTTCTCAAGTGCATAACCCCCAAAAAGGAAATAGGTAACTCAGAAGTACTCAACATAGAGCACACCTTATCATATAGGGTGTGATTGCTCCGCCCCGATATACCATCGTGCTATGGTTTATACGGAGGAGTAATGCTGAGAGAGAATCTTATTTTCTTTTAGAATAGTCCAGGAATGCTATGCACAAGTATTCTCCTCCCTGATCTCATCATAGGACATAATACTTATACCCGTATTTTGGTTCTCTACTTCCTACTTATATTCTGTGAATACCTCAAAAGGTTCGGACTTATATTTCAACAGGAATATATGACTGAATCTTGAGAGATTATCAGAGAATATAATGAAGTATAAAGAACCAGTCCTGGCATGTGTAGACAGGAGACCTTACATACATCATCATGTATCAGTCCCAAGAGTTTACCAATTTTTCCTCTGTTTCCAGTAAACAGAGCTGGTGTCATTATATCTTTGTGACATGACTGGCAAGTTTCACAAGATGTAAATTCAAACTGATTTAAATATGCATCTAAATGTAACTTCAGCTAGTCGGGTCGCATTGATATGACCTAGTCTACAATACCTCAAGAAGAATTCGTTCATTTCTGAACTCTTCCTCTTGTGTGTGTTCTGTATACGAGGAACTGTAGTTTGATTTAGAACGTCAATGCTTTTAGATAACGTGCCTGAACCGATCAACTTTTGATATAGGAAATGTTCAAAACATTATCCATCAATACAAAATTATATCCTTTCTTTACTAATAAAGAGACTGATATGATTTTGTATATCAGGTTCGGTATCTAATAGCATTTGTTCAGAATCAATGTATTCGTAATGCAGGGTGACAGTGACCAACAGACTTGGCTGCAACACTTGCCCCGTTTTCTGCCTCATGAAACTTATCACCCGTTCTCAGTTTTTCTGCCCTTTTTGTAGCCCTATGTAACAGATTACATATCTGGGATCCTGATCTGGTATCATATACCCAGGATGCAGAGGATACTGAGAAACTGTTCTCTGTAATGAACACACCCGAAGGAGATGCATCATATGCACTTTCTTCATTTGGGCGGCATAGGAATTCTGGTATTCCCCAATTTCCTGCTCTATCTTATAACAATTATAATTTGGAGCGGGACCAGCGTTCCCCAGCTCAGTATAACAAGCGGGTTCGGTCAATAATCCGTATTATTATCTTGATTAAGGCGTGATATGGTCGCTACCTGGAGAGAGAGAGAAGAAAACACTCTGCGTGCGCTCTTGCAAGATCAGATTGGATATATATTTTATCTAATCAGGATGGCTCCCACTGTTTTTATCAAATCTTTCTTCAAACCCTAAAAGGAAAGACTAGCCGGGATTAATTACACTCTACAAGTTCGCCAATCTTTCAGCCAGGCCAGTGTCGGTACTTTGAGGGAGGTTCCCCGTGCTTTCGCACGGACCTAATTACAGTAAACCTCGTTTTCCCAGAGGCGTAACCCCGTTGACACCTTTCTAGACACCTACTTGATCGGCTAATTGCAAAGTGCAAAACTCTCCCAGGAGTAACAATTACTCGCAGTGGGTATCGGGATCCGACTATCATATAGAAGGTATGCAATCTCATTGCAAATTTCAACACTTGAAACTCCCGATAAAGGTTTTTACCCCTAGCACCTATGACCTTAACTATGGTCAACAAATCATAAGTACTAGTCAAGTTCTACCCGTCATTTCGTGATTAATTAGACCCACCCACATGACCCTTAACTAAGGTCAACAAAGTCACGCGACTGTCCTAACTAATCGCATCATATGCGGTGTACGAAGACATCACTTAGCTACCGTAGACTGTGCCTTGACTATGGTCAACAAACACAGCACGAATACTAAGTACTCTACTTCCTAAAATGACGGAGGGTTGCGGCTGGTTTTTGTGAAAACCTTTAACGCTTTGAACTTGATCTCGTTGCGGAATCAAATGGTTTTTAAATGGAATGTTTTTGAAGCTTTTCTAGTTTTGCTAAAGGGGTCACTCCCGGTGAAGGGATCGTCGGCCCTTTCCTCGTCGAATGAGGTGCGGGATATATCATATATATCACTGTGCAAAGCAGAAACTATAGAAGCGATCAAAAGACAAACCGAGTGTGTAGCATCTGCCAGTTATTGCTAAAGGAGTCACTCCCGGTGAAGGAATCTCGGTCCTTTCCCCATCGAATAAGCTGTAGGATGTTCTATAATGAACACCGCGATGCAAAGCAAGAACTGTAGCTACCTGTTTTTATTTTGAAATTCGATTCCACAACATCAATTAGGTTTATTTTCTTTCATTAATCTCATTAATGAATATCCCATCATTTAAGTTACCTAAACATCACAGATAAATATGACGTACACTTATGCCATCCGCATTCGCCTCGATGTCCCCTCGTGCACCGTTAGGTTAGGTTACTAACGGCAGAGCGGGGCAGGGCTAGCGCGGGTGTAAAACATAAGTAACGTCTATATAATATATCATATATACTATATATAATACCTGTCACAGAACATCACATGATCACAGATAAATCACAGCAAAAGAAACATATGAAATATTGGATATACTAGGACGTCCGTGTTTTCAATACGAGCCAGTATAAAACACGGATTCCACGGTCGTGATGAATAGCCAATCCCACACCCCTAGACCCCTACGAGAGCGGCAAGCAACCCTACCAATTCTAGGGTTAGGAGACCCGGAATCGACTCCTCGAGATGGTCTCCCACTGGACCCTAGAACCCGGTTACTTGTGCTCCCCTCCTTGGGTCTATCCTAGTGCAAAAAAATAAATAATATACATCAACGGTGACATCTTCCGCAACCTGAAAGTGCCCCAATAAAAGAATATTACATACAAGTTTTTACATGAATGAAAATGAAAAACACTCATCTCACATAAAATCCCTCCGGCTATTCAAACACGACGATCCAATATAACATATCCAGCAACACATAACATCACATGTCATCAACGTAAGTAAATATGCGCATCCCAATTGTCGTTGACATATAGCAACGAAACCGGCGATATCACATATTACACTTACGGTCACAGAAAAGAAAGTGTAAAACAACAACAGTTGGAATCCACAACCACCTCAGACATCGCATGCCTGACCAAATGAATTCTTTAGACATCGCATGCCTAACAATTATAAACCCCGCATTTTAGTCTCATTATCGAAAACACTTTTCAATATCAAGTCGGGCAATTCAACAGGATTCCCGACATTCTGATCGAATGCTCGTCGCAAACTTTAGTAGGCGGCCGCACCCCCGACGCCGTCGACAAAGTGCACCAAGGCGGAACACCGCTGCCGCGAGCACCCGAACGGATGCTTTCGGCGACGGGGTTCTCCTACAGTCACTTGGTCGGGGCTATGGAGTGAGGCTGTCTATTAAGTTTACCCGGCGAGTATCCGCGTACGCTACGTGATTAGGACGGACTTTTGATCACATCAAAATTCTGTGGCAACCGATCAAGTGAGACTAAACTGCTACGTTTATAATATTCATTCCGTTATCTCATAACAATTTGTGAATTCCAATTATTGTATCACATTCTGGATAAATAGAAAATGCTAAACTTTTCGATCGAACAATCGAACACCCAAGTTTTCCCGATACAGCTCAACACATGAAATAAGTCTAACAACATTCAGTTCGTGCCTCAGTACCAACGGTCCAGCCGTAGAAGGGTCAAGCCAACGCCTCACATGTGGCACGCCGTACTGCCCCAAACCCGAAGGTTCAAAGGGCAGTTCAAGACGGTCACATAATCGAGTTAAGGTTTGTTGTCTTCTAGAGGGTCCATCGCGTTACTTGCACTACTTAGAACGTCGTTAAACTACGGAAAAATCCAACAATTGGAAATTTCCCGGCAGGGGAAAAAGTGGGTATTTATATCCGGTCGAACTTTTTAACATATTCTAAGATTTATCCGGAAAAACACACCGACAAAATTAGACAATCCGATCGATACACCGAGTTCCCAATACAACCCAGAAAATGCAACTCTGGAAAAATTATTAAAAATCCCCCGGAAAACCAGCACAGACAACTAAGAATTACTGTGCAAAATTGGATGCACAAAACGACAAAAGGGCCGCGGATCCGCCGCATGAGCCTTCTGTAAGGCCGCGGATCCGCGCCCCATTTATGGAATCAAGCCCTCGAATTTTACAGTAACCCTTATATCTTCCTGCTGATTTTTCTGAATATTTTTAATTCACAAAAAACCACGAATTTCAAAAAAGTCCAGAGAGCATTTTTAGGTTTGGGTTTTGGGTCGATCGGACTTCTAATTCCGTCGGGACTTCGCCTAAGGATCTAGCTAGGCTCTGATACGACTGTAGGGTTCCTTGGCACTCTAATGGAGTCTCACAAGTGATCAAACATGCCAATTTCTAAAAATTACGGTGCCGAGAAACCCTAATACGGATCGTTAACTAGATAAATAGGCGAAGCAAGCATGTAATCGAATTAACTGCTAAGGGAAAGTGACTACAACCTTTGTAGATCCGGTCCACCACTTCCTAAGCTCCGCGATGATCTCCCTCCACTGTCCAAATCAAACCCTTGACTCTAGCATTGGCATCATCGAAGAATGGGAGGGCTTGATCGTCGGTTCGATGCCGAAGATGATCTACGTCGAGGCATCACAAGAACAAGCTCCAACTTCACCAAGCTTTGAAAACTTGTGAAGGAAACACCCTATACTACTTGGCAAGAGGTAGAGGATGAAGAAATAGGAATTGGGTAGACTTTAGTTTTGGATTTCCCACACTTTTTCATCAATCACCATTGATGTAGCAAGCTTTTTTCTCATGTTGAAGAAGAAGAAGATGAAGAAAAGAATATCATAAGTATTAAGTAAATGATAAATAAATCAATACTTATCATTTACTAACCCTTGGTTAGTTGTAGAGAATGGACCATGGTTAACTTGAATGGTTAGGGTTAAGGATGAGACAAGAATGGTGGACTAATTCAAAGCTTCAAGAATCTTCAACTAGCAAACAAAATTAGCAACCATTCTTTTCTCATCTTTTTCCAAAATAAATAAATAAATAAATAAATAAGAAAAAAGAAAACCCTAATCATAATCTTAACCATGGTCTAATTCTCTACACTAACCCTAGCTTGCATGTATCATCAAATATGATACAATCATGTGCACAAAATATATCACATATGCAATGTGCACAAACCAAGTGAGTAAATCCATTTAAAGTGAACCAATACTAGTTAATGCAAAGTAATATATCAAATATATAATTATACATTAAATCATTAAATCAACACTTGATTCAATGATCCGGTCATGTCGCATATAACCGGCTAGTATCCAATGTATCGGCTTATCGAATCAATCCTTGATTCGATAATTAAGTTATATCGCATACAACCATTCGACACATTCATCGCGAGAATGAAATACGGTATCACATACACGCATTATTCTCGGTCCCGCACATATCTCATATGCGCTCCTATTTCGTTTCGCTTGAGCCAGGAAACCTCTGTGTAGGACTCTAAAGAATTGTCAATACGCCGGTAGCGGATGATGATCATATCTAGCACCCACAAGCCGCAAGCGGTCTGCTAAACGTAACGGCCACCTGGGTATTGAGCGATCAGAAGATCGACGAGCAAGCCCGCTCACACTCCTGTGAAACCATCCAGTAACACTTACTGTACAGTCCGGTCTGTTCGTCTGATATGTCGCATATCTCGCCTAGGGGTGGTAAACGTCAGACCCCAATAGCTCGATAAGTCATGCCGACTTGAGGTCCATAACATTCGTGAAACTACTGATAACTCTTACCAGTATATCACTGCAACCCTGGCCAGGGATTTCCTGTTATGGCCAGTCGAGCATAGCACAACATCAACCCCCAATACCGGGGGAGACGAATCCCCTCCTATCGCTCATTGCCTCCATGTGAATCGGGACTGTACCCAAAAACCACCTGTTTGCACGACTCAGTAGAGCCGTGGTAGGGTGGAAATCAAAGCACAGTGGGAGACACACAAGACTCTATGACGATCTCGGGTCAACAGACTAAGCTGTACCAGTGTCACCAGAGAACTGCCATCTGACGTGAGGTATAATACCATCTGGGAGTTCTCGGCGAGTCCGTTCAGTGTACCCAGTCTCCACTGAGCACCCGCATACCATCTTCGATGTAAAACACCAATGGATATGGGATCATCCATCGCCCATCGCATGGGTCGAGAAGATATGCGCTAGTCTACTCTGGAACATCGATGCCCCGTCTCGATATTCCCACGACTAGGAACAATGAAAGATGTACTCATTGACTACCCATGCCCCACTAGTATGATCTGCATCACAGTCCTGGAAGTCGAGTACACATCCTAAGGGCTTTATCAACATGTAATCAGAGAGACAGAAAGTATACATGTTAAGATAAAGAGCAACCAGATAGCGTACTATCATGTCGAGCAAGAAAGTCCTACCTATATATGTCCCAGCATCCACTACAATATACATCCAATGTACAGTAATGGCCTCTAGGGCATACATATAACTAACAGTTAAAACCACTGCCAGCGTAGTGTCGAGTCTTTAGAGTCTCACACAGAAAGCTATTCCCCTTTAGGCACAAGAGTAGAGTTCGCATGGTTTTGCGACAGGTCGCATGGTTTTGCGACAGGGTCTGGTCACATCCGTGCACTTGTGCACGTACAGTGTCCGGACAGTTAACACTAGCGGGCTTAGGTTTAAGCCAGATCCTAGTGTACGTTTTGGGATTGGTTTTATCCAGTATGTATTCGTGTTTCTCGGAACGCGGATGCGGGTGTGTATGCACAGTTGACGGAAAGACAGAGGCAGAGGATTCTCATTAGGGTTGTTGACCGTTGACTGTTGACTATTGACTTTTTGCTCAACCCTAATGAGAATATGATATGTAATTAACAATAATATTAATTAAGTATTATAGTGACATGGTTGTTGAGGGGTTGACTTTGTTGACTTTGTTGACTTTGTTGACCGGTTGACTAGGTTGGACTAGTTGACCATCATGATGACAATGGCTATCATTTCATGGCAAAGACTTTTGCTTGCTTGTTCTTTTATGCAAAATGAGTGCATGAAATGATATGGCTATTGTAGCTTAAACCATCACTAATACTTGATTGCTATTATTGGTTATGATGGTTTTGGATTATGAGAGCATAGAGAGAAAAGTCTTTCTCATTCTTTCATTTCCTTTCTCTCTCTTGTGTTCTTGAGCTCTCATCTTCTTCCTCTTGCTCTCCCTCTCTTTAGTATATGGTTCACTTGTCTCATGTGTTGAGAACCAAGAACCATAGAGAAAAATCCCAACACACTCTCCTCTACTCACTCTAGTTCACAAGGTTTAGCTAACCGAGTGAACTAATTTCTTCAAAGCTCGAAGAAGAAGCCAAGGGTAGAAGCTTTCAGGTGGATCGATCTTCGGCGCAAGGAGACGACGGGGTGAAGCCGATCCGGATAACCATCGAGGTTTGAAGACGAAGGAGTTCAAGAAAGAAAGGTATAACCCCCTAACCGAGTAGTTAACAACTCCTAGTTAGGTTGTTAGTTAGATATTTAACAAAGATCCGGTTTTGAGTCCATGTTACCGCCTCTAGAAAATTGTTTTTCATCAAATTCCGCATGCCCTAAAGTACCGGGAGAGGTAGCATGGACTTACAGTGGTATCAGAGCCTAGTTAAACTCTATCTAACATGTTAGCAAAGTAACTAGAAGATCGATCAAAGAAAAAGTCACGAAATACACAAAAAATCAAACTTGCTGTCGATTTTCAAAGTACTGTAAAAGTAATAAATCATGCTTTAAAAATCGACTCAGGGTTTTTATAGTCTACTGTAGAAAAACGGTCCAGAGATCTCACCAAACCACCGCGGAAATGCGGCAATAGCTTGCTATTGCCGCGGTTCCGCGGCCGATTAAGCTCTTCTCTGGATCGTCTTCACTGCAGTTTGTTCTATGGGGTATTTTGGGAATTTTGGTATATGTTTTGTCAGCCCAGATTTTCCAGAAAGAAAATATTGTTTTTAGGGCTTTAAAAACCGTATTTTGATCGAGTTTCTAAAGACCTAAGCTGACGGGTTTTTATCTGTGATAGGATATTTGTATTGAACGTCTGCTAATCGCTATATGTCGATTAGTGGGGGTTATACAAATCTGTGATCTGTAATGTCGTTGGAATGTGTATATGAATTCATTGGATTGTCGCGGGTGAATAGACGGGGGTTGTGAGACGAGTGTTTTCTTTTCTTTCAAATCATGTAAATTTGTAAATTGATGTAATTATTATTTGTATGGCCGCACAACCGGGTCGGGGTTGTAGTCGTCATTGTATAATTTCTTTTTACTGTTTTTGCTCCTAGGATAGACCCATGGAGGGGGTGCACAAACTACCGGGTATCCCGAAGTGCCGAATGGCCTACTCACGGAGTTGAGGGAGGTTGCTTCGCTTCGGGTACTTGGCGGGTAGTTTGCCGCACCCGTAGGGGTCTTGGGTGGGATATTGGCTATTCACCGCGACCGTGTAATCTGCTTTTCGTTACAGGCTCATACGAATTGCGGGTTCTTAGTATATCCAATGTGTTCATCTGTGATCTGAAATGGCTATCATTGCAATATATATCTATATATGATATTATTTAGGCGTTGCTTATGTTTTACAGCCGCGCTAGCCCAGCCCCCGCTCTGTCGTTAGTTAAGTAACCTAACGGGTAATGACGGGGCCCCGTGGCGAATGCGAATGGCATAAACGTACGTCATATTTTGGTTGTTTTCTGGCTTATTACTTCCCAAACAAATCCTCCTACATCTATATATAAACGCTGGCTCATCAAGCAATGGTAGGATTAAATGATGGGACACATTAAAAGAACTAATGCAAGAATATCACGCATTAAAAGAACTAATGCAAGAAAATAAACCAAGTAAAAGTCGTTGGAACACTGTTCAGACCATAATATTGCATTTATCATTCCCCTATTTTTATCCTTTTTATAAATAAACAGGTACTCTTGACGCGCGTTTGTTGCATATTACAGGATACAGGTTTTTGGAGCAAATACAGTGAAAAAGACACATAACAACAGAAAAAGGGACTTTTGACCAACTATTAGACGGATCCTAGTCAAGCATAGACGAAGAAGGAGTAAAAGGTCCAAAATGACAAGTGAACGGTCAAAAGATACGAACAAGTTTTCACTGAAGATCTGGAGAAGACCCAGAAGCCCAACAGAGAAAATACATATAAAAATACAGAGCCCAAGAACCCCTGAACCAAGCCCAAAAAGTGTTAGTTGTATGTATGCCCTAGAGGCCAGTATTGTACAGATGATGTATATTATATTGGATGCTTGGACATATATAGAGATGACTTTCTTGCTCGACATGATAGTATGCTATCTGGTTGCTCTTTATCTTAACATGTACACTAGTCTCTTTATACTGTCTTATAGTTACATGTTGGTAAAGCCCTTAGGATTTGTACTTGACTACCTGGACTATGATGCAGATCATACTAGTGGGGACATGGTAGTCCATAAGTACATCCTTCAAGGTCCCTAGTCGTGGGTGTATCGAGACGGGGCATCGATATACCAGAGTAGACTAGCGTATACGCTTCTCGACCCATGAGATGGGCGATGGATGATCCCACATCCATTGCTGTTTGACATCAGAGATGGTGTACGGGTGCTCAGTGGAGACTGAGTACACTGGATGGACTCGCCGAGAACTCCCAGATGGTATTATACCTCATGTCAGATGGCAGTTCTCCGGTGACACTTGTACAGGTTAGTCTGTAGACCCGAGATCGTCATAGAGTCTTGTGTGATTCCCACTGTGCTTTGATCTCCACCTTACCACGTCCATGAGGGCGTGCAAAATGGTGGTCTTTGGGCACAGTCCCGAGTCACATAGAGGCAATGAGCGATAGGAGGGGTTTCGTCTCTCCCGGTATTGGGGGTTGATGTTGCGCAGTGCTCGATTGGCCGTAGCAGGGAAGTCCCTAGCCAGGACTGATCAGGGATTTGCTGGTAAGTGTTACCAGTAGTTTCTCGACCCGTTACGAGCCTCACATCGGCACGACTTATCGGGTTATTGGGGTCTGACGTTTACCACCCCTAGACTTGATATGCGACATATCAGACGAAGAGACCGGACTGTATGGTAAGTGTTACTGGTCGGATTCGCAGGAGTGTGAGCGGGCTAGCTCGTCGATCTTCTGATCGCTCAATACCCTGGTGGCTGTTACGTTTAGCAGACCGCTTGCGGCTTGTGGATGTTTGATATGGTCATCATCTGCTACCGGCGTATTGACGAGTCTTTAGAGTCCTACACAGAGGTTTCCTGGCTCAAGCGAAACGAAATAGGAGCGCATATGAGATATGTGCAGGATCGAGAATAATGCGTGTATGTGATACCGTATTCCATTCTCGCGATATATGTATCGAATGGTTATATTCGATATAACCTAGTTATCGAATCGAAGATCTATTCGATAAGCCGATACATTGAATACTAGTCGGTCATGTGCGACATGACCGGATCATTGAATCAAGTGTTGATTTAATGATTTAATGTATAATTATATATTTGATATATTACTTTGCATTAACTAGTATTGGTTCACTTTAAACGGATTTTTCTCACTTGGATTGCACATTGTATATGTGATATACTTTTGTGCACCTTTTTGTATCATGTTTGATGATACTTGATCATATGGTTAAATGAATAGAATTAAACCATGGTTATTTTGTAATTAGGGTTTTGCATATTTATTTATTCATTTATTTGTTTATTTATGTGGATAAATTAAAGATGAGAATGGTGGCAATTCTTGTTTTATGTTGAAGCTTCTTGAACCCTTGACTTTTGCAACCATTCTTGTCATCTTACTTAACCCTAACCCACTTAATTCACCATGGTTTATTCTCTACACTTAACCCTACTTTAAGTTATGATAAGTATTGATTTTCTATTTCTTTTTAAGAGAACTTATCATAACTAGCTCATATTCTTCTTCTTCTTCAAGCTTGCTACAACAATGGTAACTTGAGTTTTAGTGAGAGAAATCCAAATCTAAAGTGAACCCACCTCCTATTTCTTCATCCTCTACCTATTGCCAAGTGGTTTTGGGTGTTTTCTTCACAAGTTTCACTACTTGGTGAAGTCGGAGCTTGAACTAGTGCAACCTCGACGTAGATCGTCTTTGACACGAAGCCGACGACCTTGCTCGCCCGTTTTCCCGATGAAGCCGACGAATGAGTCGAGGATTCATGATGGACAGCGAGGGCATGACCACATGGAGCTAAGGAGGTGGAAATCCGGATCTACAAAGATTGTAGCATCTAACCTATAGTTAAATAGTTAACTAGTTTTCCGTTTCGCCTAAACATCTAGTCTAAGATCCGTAGTCTAGGGTTTCTCGGCACCATTTTTTTTTAAATTGGCATGTTCGATGCCTTGTGAGACCTCACTAGTGTGCCTAGGAACCCTACAGTGGTATCAGAGCCTAGCTAGAGCCTTAGGCGAAGTCTAGACGCGATTTGAAGCCCGAACGAACCCGAAACCCTAAACTAAACATGCTCTCTGTACATTTTCTAAAATCTGAGATTTTTCAATATTAAAAATATGCAGAAAAATAAGCAGGAAATTATAAGGTTTACTGTGAAATTCGTAAGCGTAATTCCACCAATCCAGCGCGGATCCGCGGCATGAGCATGGCTCATGCGGCGGATCCGCGGTCGTACGGCCTCTATATTTAAAGAATTTTACACAGTAATTCTTAGTTTCTAGTGGTGATTTTCCTGGGTATTTTTTATAATTATTCAAGAGTTGAATTTTCTGGGGTTGCTTTGGGGATTCGGTGTTTCGATCGGGGTATCGAATTTCGTCTTTGTGTATTTCCGGATAATTTTTAGAATATGTTAAAAAGTTCGACCGGATATAAATACCCAATTTTTTCCCCGTCGGGAAATTTCCAAATGTTGGATTTTTCCGTAGTTTAACGACGTTCTAAGTAGTGCAAGTAACGCGATGGACCCTCTAGAAGACAACAAACCTTAACTCGATTATGTGACCGTCTTGAACTGCCCTTTGAACCTTCGGGTTTAGGGCAGTACGGCGTGCCACATGTGAGGCGTTGGCTTGACCCTTCTACGGCTGGACCGTTGGTACTGAGGCACGAACTGAATGTTGTTAGACTTATTTCATGTGTTGAGCTGTATCGGGAAAACTTGGGTATTCGATTGTTCGATCGGAAAGTTTAACATTTTCTGTTTATCTGGAATGTGATACAATAATTGGAATTCACAAACAGTTATGAGATAACTGAATGAATGTTATAAATCTAGCAGTTTAGTCCCATACGATATTGAAAAGAGTTTTCGATAATGAGACTAAAATGCGGGGTTTGTAACTGTTAGGCATGTGATGTCTAAAGAGGTTGCGGATTCCAATTGTTGTAGTTTTACACTTTCTTTTCTGTGACCGTAAGTGTAGTATGATCATATCGCCGGTTTCGTTGCTATACGTCAATGACAATTGGGGTATGCATACTTACTTACGTTGATGACATGTGATGTTATATGTTGCTGGATATGTTATATTGGATCGTCGTGTTTGAATAGCCGGGGGTTTTTATGTGAGATGAGTGTTTTTTCATTTTCATTCATGTAAAAACTTGTATGTAATATTCTTTTATTTGGGGCACTTCCAGGTAGCGGAAGATGTCACCCTTTGTATATTATTTACTTTTCCGCATTAGGATAGACCCAAGGAGGAGAGCACAAGTAACCGGGTTCTGGGGTCCAGTGGGAGACCAACTCGAGGAGTCGAGTCCGGGTCTCCTAACCCTAGAATTGGCAGGGTTGCTTGCCGCTCTCGTAGGGGTCTAGGGGTGTGGGATTGGCTATTCATCACGACCGTGGAATCCGTGTTTTATACTGGCTCGTATTAAAAACACGGACGTCCTAGTATATCCAATATTTCATATGTTTATTCTGCTGCGATATCTGTGATGTGATTCTGTGATGGATATAGTATATAGTATATATGATATATTATATAGACGTTACTTATGTTTTACACCCGCGCTAGCCCTGCCATGCTCTGTCGTTAGTTACCTAACCTAACGGTGCACGAGGGGACATCGAGGCGAATGCGGATGGCATAAGTGTACGTCATATCTATCTGTGATGTTTAGGTATTTAAATGATGGGACTTCATTAATGTGATTAATGAAAGATAAGAAACCTAAGATGTTGTGGAATCGAATTTTAAAATAAAACAGGTAGCTACAGTTCTTGCTTTGCACAGCGGTATATATGATATACCCTGCACCTTATTCGATGAGGAAAGGACCGAGATCCCTTCACCGGGAGTGACTCCTTTAGCAATAACTGGCAGATGCTACACACTCGGTTTGCTTTTGATTGCTTTTAAGAGTTTTTGCTTTGCACAGTGATATATATGATATATCCCGCACCTCATTCGACGAGGAAAGGGCCGACGATCCCTTCACCGAGAGTGACCCCTTTAGCAAAACTGGAAAAGCCTCAAAATCACTCCATTTCAAAACTTCATTTGATTCTACAACGATATCAAGTTCATTACGCTCATGGTTTTATGAAAACCTGCGTAGCCCTCCGTCATTTCAGATAAGTACTACTTAGTATTCGTGCTACGGTAGTTTGGCATTCGTCAAGGCGTAGTGTACGGTAGCTAACTAGTATTTATCTACTTATGCATATGATGCAGATTGGATTAGAGTATTCGTACGGCGTTGTTTAGCATTCGTCAAGGGTCGTGCGGGTGGGTTTAATTCAATCAAGAAATGTACGGGTTGAACTTGACTAGTGGACTATGGGTTGTTTGGCATTCGTCAAGGTCATAGAACACTAGGGGTAAAATATTATCGGGAATTTCAAGTGTTGAAATTTGCAATGAGATTGCATACCTTCTATGAGATAGTTGGATCCCGATACCCACTGCGAGTAAGAGTTACTCCTGGGAGAGTTTTACACATTACAATTAGCCGATCAAGTAGGTGTCTAGAAAGGTGTTAACGAGGTTACGCCTCTGGGAAAACGAGGTTTACATTAATTAGGTTCGTGCGAAAGCACGGGGGACCTCCCTCAAAGTACCGACACTAGCCTGGCTGAAAGATTGGCGAACTTGTAGTGTGTAATTAATCCCGGCTAGTCTTTCCTTTTAGGGTTTGAAGGAAGATTTGATAAAAAGCAGTGGGAGCCATCCTGATTAGATAAGATAATAACCAATCTGATCTTGCACGAGCTTACGCTAAAGTGTTTTCTTCTCTCTCTCTCCAGGTAGCGACCATTTCATGCCTTAATCAAGATAATAATATGGATGTATTGACCGAACCCGCATGTTATACTGTGCAGGGGAACGTTGAACCCGTTCTATCTTATAAGTGTTATAAGAATGAACAGGAAACAGGAGAATATCTGGATTCTCACACCGCCCAAACGGAGAACATGCATGTTGATGCATCATCTTCGGGTGTGTTTGTCATTGAGAACTGTTTCTCAGTTCACCCTACGTCCTGGGTATTAGATACCGGATCAGGATCCCACATATGTAAGATGTTACATGGGCTGCGAAAAGGTAGAGAACTGGGAAAAGGTGATCATTCCGTTCAAGTAGGGAATGGTGCAAATGTTGCAGCCAAAGCAGTTGGCGAATATCACCTTGTATTACCAAGTGGTGATACAATAATTCTGAATGAGTGCTATTATATACCAAACATGATGTGCAACATTATATCAGTTTCTTTATTGAGTAAAGAAGGATATAATTTTATAGTAAAGGAAAATGTTATGAACATATTCCTAGATCAAAAGTTGATTGCATCAGGCTCGCTACATAATGGCATATTCATTCTAAATCAAAATACAGTCCTCAATATACAAAACACACACAAGAGGAAGAGTTCAGAAATGAACGAATCCTTCTTGTGGCATTGTAGACTTGGTCACATCAATGCGACACGACTAGCTAAGTTGCATAAGGATGGGTATTTAAATCCGTTTGAATTTTCATCTTATGACACTTGCCAGTCATGTCTCAAAGGCAAGATGACCAAAACTCCGTTTACGGGACACGGAGAAAGAGTTACCGAACTCTTGGGACTAATACATAGTGATGTATGCGGTCCCATGTCTACACATGCCAAGGATGGTTCTTCATACTTCATTACATTCACTGACGATCTCTCTAGATACGGGCATGTGTTCCTATTGAAACACAAGTCTAAAGCTTTTGAGAAATTCAGAGAATATAAGCACGAAGTAGAGAACCAAATGGGCAAAAGTATTAAGATCCTTCGATCTCATCGAGGAGGAGAATACTTGAGCAATGAGTTCCAAGATTATCTAAAAGAGAATGGGATTCTCTCTCAGCTTACTCCACCTTATACACCACAGCACAACGGTGTATCAGAACGAAGGAATCGCACCCTATTAGATATGGTGCGTTCAATGATGAGTACAGCTGAGTTACCTATTTCTTTCTGGGGGTATGCGCTTGAGACAGCCATACACCTATTGAATATGGTTCCTACCAAATCAGTGCCTACCACTCCATATGAGATATGGAAAGGGAAGAGACCATCTCTTAAGTATGTTAAGATATGGGGTTGTCCAGCCTATGTCAAAAGACAAAATCCGGACAAACTCGAGGCAAGATCTGTCTAATGTAAGTTTGTAGGATATCCCAAAAATTCATAAGGGTATATCTTCTACCACCCCGAGGAACAAAAGGTGTTTGTTTCTCGACATGCCACTTTCTTAGAAAAAGGTTTTCTTATGAAACAGATTAGTGGCATTGAGGTAGAACTGGAAGAGGTTCCAGCAACACAAACTGTAACAGAAGACTTGGTAGAACCAGAGGATTCAGTAGAACCCGACGAACCCCAGCCACTCCGCCGATCTAGTAGGGTTTCTCGTCCACCTGAGAGATACTACGGTTTTCTCATTGACGGTGGAAGCGAGGATTGCATCATGGAGGATGATGACCCAACTAGCTTCGAGCAGGCCATCACGAGTAGGGACTCAGTGAAATGGCTGGATGCTATGCGGTCCGAGATGGAATCCATGTACACCAACAAAGTATGGACTTTGGAAGTTGCTCCTGAAGGGGTAAAACCCATTGGGAGCAAGTGGATCTTCAAGAAGAAACTTGGTGTAGATGGGAAAGTGGAGACTTTCAAAGCTAGACTTGTAGCAAAGGGTTTTCGTCAAAGACCAGGTGTGGACTATCACGAAACCTTTTCTTCAGTGGCTATGCTTAAATCCATCCGGATCATGCTTGCCATTGCTGCCTTTCATGACTACGAAATCTGGCAAATGGATGTTAAGACCGCCTTTCTAAATGGTGATTTAGAAGAGTGCGTGTACATGACTCAGCCAGAGGGCTTCGTAGACAGTGGGAGCAGCGGGAAGGTGTGCAAGCTGCTTAAATCCATTTATGGATTAAAGAAAGCATCGCGGAGTTGGAACATCTGCTTTGACGTCGTTATCAAAGAGTTTGATTTCGTCAAAAATCCAGATGAACCTTGTATCTACAAGAAGGTGGCAGAGAGTAAGGTTGTCTTCCTCGTATTGTACGTGGACGACATACTCTTGATAGGAAATGATATTCCTATGCTGCAATCGTTCAAGCTCTTCTTATCACAAAGATTCTTGATGAAAGATCTTGGTGATGCCTCCTGCATATTGGGAATTAGGATCTATAGAGACAGATCCAAACGGATTTTGGGATTGTCCCAATCCAGGTACATTGACACCATACTAAAGAGGTTTAGTATGGAAGAGTCCAAGCTTGGGAACTTGCCCATGATCTCTGGAGTCACTCTCTCCAAAGAGATGTCTCCTAAGACTGATTTGGAGAGAGCTCGCATGCAAGGGATACCCTATGCTTCGGCAGTAGGATCTATCATGTATGCGATGCTATGTACCAGACCCGATGTAGCATACTCACTAAGTGTAGTGAGCAGGTATCAAGCTGATCCTGGAGAGAGTCACTGGACAGCTGTGAAGAGCATTCTCAAGTACTTACGAAGGACTAGAGATATGTTCTTGGTGTATGGTAACGGAGAACTCCAAGTGGAGTCCTTTACCGATTCGAGCTTCCAGAGTGATAAGGACGACTCTAAGTCGCAGTCGGGTTTTGTCTTTACCCTTTACGGAGGGGCGGTTAGCTGGAAGAGTTCCAAGCAGGAAACCGTGGTAGACTCGACGATGGAGGCTGAATACATCGCTGCCAACGATAATGCCAAATAGGCTGTCTGGATCAAGAAGTTCATTACTGAACTTGGAGTGGTTCCATCCATTGAGCATCCAATACCTTTGTATTGCGATAACAATGGAGCGGTGGCTTTGGCCAAGGAACCCAGGTCCCATCAGCGGTCCAGGCATATTCTGAGGCGGTATCACCTGATCCGGGAGATAGTTGATCGCCGGGAGATCGACGTCAGGAGGGTTGACACGAAGGACAACACTGCGGATCCACTCACGAAGGCCATTCCCCAGATACAGTTTGAGAGACTCTTCGGGATGCTCGGTATGCGATACTACAGCAGCTGGCCCTAGTGCAAGTGGGAGATTGTTAGTTGTATGTATGCCCTAGAGGCCAGTATTGTACAGATGATGTATATTATATTGGATGCTTGGACATATATAGAGATGACTTTCTTGCTCGACATGATAGTATTCTATCTGGTTGCTCTTTATCTTAACATGTACACTAGTCTCTTTATACTGTCTTATAGTTACATGTTGGTAAAGCCCTTAGGATTTGTACTTGACTACCTGGACTATGATGCAGATCATACTAGTGGGGACATGGTAGTCCATAAGTACATCCTTCAAGGTCCCTAGTCGTGGGTGTATCGAGACGGGGCATCGATATACCAGAGTAGACTAGCGTATACGCTTCTCGACCCATGAGATGGGCGATGGATGATCCCACATCCATTGGTGTTTGACATCAGAGATGGTGTACGGGTGCTCAGTGGAGACTGAGTACACTGGACGGACTCGCCGAGAACTCCCAGATGGTATTATACCTCACGTCAGATAGCAGTTCTCAGGTGACACTTGTACAGGTTAGTCTGTAGACCCGAGATCGTCATAGAGTCTTGTGTGATTCCCACTGTGCTTTGATCTCCACCTTACCACGTCCATGAGGGCGTGCAAAACGGTGGTCTTTAGGCACAGTCCCGAGTCACATGGAGGCAATGAGCGATAGGAGGGGTTTCTTCTCTCCCGGTATTGGGGGTTGATGTTGCGCAGTGCTCGATTGGCCGTAGCAGGGAAGTCCCTGGCCAGGGCTGATCAGAGATTTGCTGGTAAGTGTTACCAGTAGTTTCTCGACCCGTTACGAGCCTCACATCGGCACGACTTATCGGGTTATTGGGGTCTGACGTTTACCACCCCTAGACTTGATATGCGACATATCAGACGAAGAGACCGGACTGTATGGTAAGTGTTACTGGTCGGATTCGCAGGAGTGTGAGCGGGCTAGCTCGTCGATCTTCTGATCGCTCAATACCCGGGTGGCCGTTACGTTTAGCAGACCGCTTGCGGCTTGTGGATGTTTGATATGATCATCATCTGCTACCGGCGTATTGACGAGTCTTTAGAGTCCTACATAGAGGTTTCCTGGCTCAAGCGAAACGAAATAGGGGCGCATATGAGATATGTGCAGGACTGAGAATAATGCGTGTATGTGATACCGTATTCCATTCTCGCGATATATGTATCGAATGGTTATATTCGATATAACCTAGTTATCGAATCGAAGATCGATTCGATAAGCCGATACATTGAATACTAGTCGGTCATGTGCGACATGACCGGATCATTGAATCAAGTGTTGATTTAATGATTTAATGTATAATTATATATTTGATATATTACTTTGCATTAACTAGTATTGGTTCACTTTAAACGGATTTTTCTCACTTGGATTGCACATTGTATATGTGATATACTTTTGTGCACCTTTTTGTATCATGTTTGATGATACTTGATCATATGGTTAAATGAATAGAATTAAACCATAGTTATTTTGTAATTAGGGTTTTGCATATTTATTTATTCATTTATTTGTTTATTTATGTGGATAAATTCAAGATGAGAATGGTGGCAATTCTTGTTTTATGTTGAAGCTTCTTGAACCCTTGACTTTTGCAACCATTCTTGTCATCTAACTTAACCCTAACCCACTTAATTAACCATGGTTTATTCTCTACACTTAACCCTAGTTTAAGTTATGATAAGTATTGATTTTCTATTTCTTTTCAAGAGAACTTATCATAACTAGCTCATATTCTTCTTCTTCTTCAAGCTTGCTACAACAATGGCAACTTGAGTTTTAGGGAGAGAAATCCAAATCTAAAGTGAACCCACCTCCTATTTCTTCATCCTCTACCTATTGCCAAGTGGTTTTGGGTGTTTTCTTCACAAGTTTCACTACTTGGTGAAGTCGGAGCTTGAACTAGTTCAACCTCGACGTAGATCGTCTTTTACACGAAGCCGACGACCTTGCTCGCCCGTTTTCCCGATGAAGCCGACGAATGAGTCGAGGATTCATGATGGACAGCGAGGGCATGACCACATGGAGCTAAGAAGGTGGAAATCCGGATCTACAAAGGTTGTAGCATCTAACCTATAGTTAAATAGTTAACTAGTTTTCCGTTTCGCCTAAACATCTAGTCTAAGATCCGTAGTCTAGGGTTTCTCGGCACCATTTATTTTTTTAAATTGGCATGTTCGATGCCTTGTGAGACCTCACTAGTGTGCCTAGGAACCCTACAAAAAGTGCAGGGCCCAACTCCTCTCTTTGGCCGCGGAACCGCGGCCAAACCCAGCCTGGCGCCGCGGTTCCGCGGCCATATAGTGCGCATGTCGGTGGAGTTTTTTTGAGCTTGGGCGTCGGTGCGGGTGTTGGGATTCTTAGGGGGCAAATCGGTAATTGCGCATGTGCGAGACTCTGAAACCCTAATTCTCCTGTTTACTTATAAATTGTAATCTCAAAATTGTAAAACTTTATGCCTCTTTTTAATAAATAAAATTCAGAATTTCTGGGAATGATATTCAGATCTCTTCTGTCTTCTACTTGGAGGGAGCCATCAAATCAGTAGGTAATTTTATTTCATTGCTTTTATTTTCTAGAATGTTTTCTCATCCTCTAATGAGCGAGTAATCTCCTCGCTTGTTAGGGTTAGCCTTAGGGAAAGGGTTGAGAGATGAGATCTCTCACCCCTTTCAATGCCTCTTTAACCTAACGAATTAGAACTCCACGCATACGAGCACAACCGCTCCCTGCGGCATCCTACCCATCGAGGTAACGATGAACCGTAGTATAAAGGGCTGGTTGCGCGCGTTTTCCGTGGGGGTTAGGGTGATTATCAACAAAGGAGGGATACGAATCTAGAGGAAGAAACATCTTCCCAAAAGATTCGTATCCACTTTATTGATAATTAACTTAACACCTAATAGATCTAAAAAAAGTAGGCATTGAAAGCGGTGATGAAAAACGTTAATCTCCAAAACTTCCCCTAAGCCTAACCCTAGCAAGACTTTTAATTAGATTAATTAGATCTAGTTTTCATAGATTGTTATAAACCAACCAAAACGACAAATTGAATCAACTCGTTAAAACACATAAAAGGAATTTACCCGTCTCTGTGGATCGACCCGTACTCACCGGCTAGCTGCAAAGCGACGCCGTTTCTGATTGCGGTAAAATACAAGTTTTGACACTAATCAAATGGCGCCGTTGCCAGGGACGGCGTAATCTTTCTTTTTGTGAATTTTCGGGTTGATATAAATTTTAAAAATTATAAAAATCTGACAATATAAAAAAAAAAAAAAATTATCAACTTTGATCTGTTTGAAGGGTTTGCTATTTGAATCTTGCAGGAACAGCGAAGAATCGTAGATCTGGAATTTTACAGAGGGAAAAACAGAAAAGTACATATAAGAACAGAGAGGAACTAAAGGCACATGATTGAATGTTTTCCCGTTGTGTAGTATGTAGAAAATTTATAAAGAACTTCACAACCAAAAAATATTTTGACCGCAATCAAACTACGGTGTCGATTGTAGTTTGTAGTGAGTGCGGATCGTCCACAGGGATTGCACGATTCGTTTTTATTGATATGCTTGAATTGAAAACTTAATTGACAAGAAAAGAAAACATGATTCAAGAATTTATCAATTGATTCAGGTGTCACGATGTTTAATCAAGAATCAAGAACTGATAAACAATCAAGAATTGTGTTTTGATAATATTTTTCCAATCAACAATCAAGAATCTAAAAGAGGCTCGTAGGAATCGATAGGATCGATAGACGTGATGTAATCTAAAGATATCGTGTTCTTGTCCTTCGAAGGATTGATACTAGATTGATGATGATCGACGAGAGTTGGGGCTTTCTCGTGAAACTAGTGTTTCATCCTATAACCCTTGTTCTTTCGTCGATATCATTCCTTTTCTAGCCTCTACCAAATTCAAGAAACGATCGTAACTCCCCAATTTCGATCGATGTCAATCAAGAAAGCATCGAAACGAAATGGGTCGTCGTTTCTTGAACTTGCTAGGGTTTACAAAACTCATAGGACTCAAGAATCGATTAAATCTATGTTACATCATCATTCTATAGACCGTCTCGACTCCTCGACGAGCGGAGTTTTATTCACACATCACCACACAGAAACGATTTACGAATTGTAAAGATAGCATGATGCAGAATTTAAAGAAAACAAGATAAAAGAATATCACCTTTATTTATCTCAACAATTTTGATTACATTCGCTTCAAGAACTACAAGAGGAAGAATCTAGATTGTTGATCGGGCGTCGCTCGGCTTCGTGAGTCGTGGATCGGCTCGGATCGCTTGCTCCGTTGAAGATCGGCTCCGCTCCTAAAGGTTGTAAGGCTTCTTGCTTAATGGGTACTCGGGATTCTTGATCTCAATTGGAATTAGGGTTAGGGTTTCCTACAAGCCCTCTCACTAGACTTGAGGAGGAAGGGGATGAAGAAGGAGAATGGCTAAAAATGAATCACACCCTCTTTTGGATGTATGATATGTGTTGATATAAGATTGGGGATCCAAGATTTTTCTAAGATGAATAGTTAGTGAGCCTAGGGTCTTATTTATAGAACACCCAAACCCTAGGTCTAAGTTTGAACTTCCCTTTCCCTCCAAAAGTTTGTTGAGGACTTTCTAGAAGGAGTTTGTTAGGAGCTAGCTTAGGGTTTAAGCTAGGATTAATTAAGCTTAGAAAACCCTAGTTTGCTGATCTGGCAGAAACCCCTGGAGTCTTCTGGAAACTGAGATGCATTTCTGAACTGTAGGCCCTGAAACAGGAATTTTGCACTAAAATTGAGAGGCTAACTCCTTGGTTCAACCGCGGATCCGCGGCACAAGCAAGCCATTGCCGCGGATCCGCGGCTCTTTAGGGGGCTTGGGCCTTGGGCTCTCTGTTGTGGTTTTGTAATGCCATTTGGAGCTTTATCTGATATATTGATTTGTGATTTCTCCTTTGGATTGATACCAGATTTGAAATTAGTGAGTTGACGTATCTTTTGAGCGGTGTAATGTTCGAGCAAGCTTTCCTTTTCCTGCACAGACTTCGAAACACGGGTTGCGACATATAGAAATATTGCGATGCCATGCAATGCAGTCAATTTCCCTAGAAATGCCGGTTTTAAGGTCTAATACGTGTAATCTGATAATCTGTGATAGATTTGCTAATATGTGAAATACGGATGCCGTACACTTCTAAATGGGTGCAAATGATGAGGAAATTGCCGGCTAAAATATACAATATTTTCGACTAATCAAATACCCCCAAACTTAATTTCGATCGTCTCGAGCGAATGTTTTATTAAAAAGAGAAGGAGAAAAAAAAGAAAGAGAAAAACTAACTAGCACACTTTCGTAGGCAACACGATTGCACTGAGCATGTGCAACCAGCCTTTAAACCTCTAGGTGTCCCTAGTAGGAGGAGTGTTGTCTCCTGTGGGTTTTCAGCGGATTGCACCCACAAAATCCAATAATAAAAGCAAGATCATGAATATTACATTTAAAGAAAAGAATTGTAAAAGAAAAGCCTTGAAAATTAGGGTTTCCAACTAAGCTAGCTTTTCGGTTGTCATGAGCCCTATCTTAATGGTCATGAAAAGATGTCAGAAATCACGTCCTCCCTCAATAAAACATCATCTTATTCTTCATTCCTATCTTTCTTCCAAACATCGATCATATAACCCTGCGTGTGTGTAAAGGACATCCCTACACCCGGAGAATTCAATTCAAGCTATCATACTCTTGCCCATCAGCCTCAGTACTTTTTAATTAATGAATATTTAGATGAGATTGCTCACACACTTTCATGCAACCGTTAATACTTCTTGAGGTACTAACCGACCGATTACTCCTGTGCTTGCTTACTTGGTGTATTTTCCTCGTCTTGCACCACCTCAGGCATAGCAGTGACTCCCAGACCAGTTGGCCTTAGGGCACTAGGTGAAGAAGCACCCTTGCTATATATTTTTTTATTGCCTTCGGTGATAACAAAACCAGTGACCATTTTTCTCACCACTTTATATTTTCTTTATTCACTTTTTTTTTTATTTCCTTCATACATCGGCTTTAAGACAAGAGCATTTCAAGGTATCCTCTACTATCCCAGGCTTCAAGACGTGTGTAAGTGCGAATAGCAGGGTAGCAACGTTCAAAATGTTTGGCTTCCAGAATAGAAACTATTTTTTAGACTTATTTTTATCCTCAGATTAGTGACGTCCTTCATCTTACTAACCCTTAGGACAACGGCTCATAACTACTTATTACTAGTTCGTATAAGAAAACTTCTAATTTTCTTAGTTTTCTTAAATTTTTCTAATCTCATGGGTGTAATTTTTCACTATCTAAACTTTCATTATCTTATTTATGTACAAAAAATATTTTTATAATTTTGAATTTTTTTTAAATTTTTATGGTTTTTAAAGAAATGTTTTGTGCTTATGCAATGTATGATGCAAAATGATGCAAAAATAAGCACACACCTCCCCCAAACTTGTTTTCAACAGTGTCCTCACTGTTGCCTTCCGCTAAATCTACAAAACCTGTAAGTCTGGGAGGAATTTATTAGTGGGGGCAAAATATTTAAGTGAAGAACCTCCCTGAAACTTATTTTTGGCTCGTCTTTTTGTAAAATTTTCTTTTCAAGAGCCGGAAAATTAATACCCCCCCCCAAACTTGAGTTATGCAATGTTAAACTTTGAAAATCACAAGAGGGGGTAAAAAATCAGTGGTCGATGCCAAGCTTTGCAAAGACCGAATGTCAACACCAACCATTCAAAAAATTTATCAATGCAGTGCTCGGGTTGGTGGAAGAAAAAATGGGGAAAAGGTAAGTGGTGGAAGAGAATGTGTGTGCGTCTCATTTTGGAGAGACGATGCAGTGTATGTGATGGATTACTCGCATTCTTTTTACAAGTCAGAAAAAGGGGTGGAGGTTCAATTTCATTGAGTGAGACATGATTCATCTCAACACCCGTGTTATTCAGAAATGCGAGTTCATCAGCGAAGATCTCCTCAAAAGTTTCATCAATACCCCGAAGAATAATGTCATCACAAAGTGCGGGGTGATCTTTAGACTCTAAAAGCAGTTCATAATCTGTGTTAATTGTTGACCCGGACATCTCGGTGGAAGAGTCCATATGTGTATGATACAAAGTTGGGTCAAACAATAATGTATGAAAAGAGTCAAGATCGGTATCAGGAGGATCATCAAATTCGCTGCTGTCGACATCCATTAAGTCGACAGAACAAACCTGAGCAGTAGGTTCGGAGGGTACACTTCCTAACTTGTAAATGTTCATCTCAATTGTCCTCTTCCCGAAAGATAGGGTCATAGAACCGTTACGACAATTGATGATAGCATTGGAAGTGGCCAAAAAGGGGCGACCTAAAATCACCGGAATTTGATTCCGTGAGTTCGCTACAGGCTGTGTATCAATTACAATAAAGTCTACAGGGAAGATAAATTCCCCGATTTTTATTAACACATCCTCTAGTTCACCCCTAGGTCTGGTGATTGATCGGTCAGCCATCTGGTGAGTGCATGGAGATGGTTTTAACTCTCCGATCCCTAACTGCTCATAAACTGAGAAAGGAAGCATGTTAACACTTGCCCCAAGATCTAGTAGAGCACGGTTAATGTGTTTCTCCCCAATAGAGATGGAAATAGTAGGATAGCCAGGATCCTTACGTTTCCTCGGTAATTGCTGGGGGAAAGCTGTGTCTACTGTTTTTGCCATGAATATCTTCTTGGGCATTTGTTTCTTCCTCTTTCTAGTGCAAAAGTCTTTAAGAACTTTAGCATATGCAGGGACTTGTTGGATAGCATCTAGAAGAGGGATATTGATGTTAACCTGTTTAAACATCTCAGTGATCTTCTCCATTTGTGGATTTGGTGTGTTAGCCCTTAACCGATTAGGATAAGGTGCTTTAGCAATAAGCGCTGGGTCCATCATAGGAGAAGGAAGTGTGTGTGGAACCGATCCCAGAATAGAATTGGGTATCGTTCGTGGAGGGGTAAAATAGGTGGGCTGTAGTGGCGAGCCTTTTGAGAAACGAAGAATAGGCTCGGAAGAAGGTGGTTGGGTAGAAGAACTGGGGTCAGAATTAGAAGTGTGTGTGTGTGGAAAGATCTCAGCCGGGGTGTTGATAGGATTGTCAGTATCATCAACTTCTTCCCTAACATGATTGTCAAGCACTCGTCCAGATCTCAACGTGGTGATTGCATTCACATGATGTGAATAGCCAGGATTGGGTAAGGGTTGAGCTGGAAGTTTCCCTTTCTCTCTTACACTCATTTTGGCTTTTAATCGTGCAATTTCTTCTTCCATCGATTTAATACTCTCGTTTTGGGACGCAGAGTTTTTCTCAATTTTATCGACAGAAGACTTCATTTCAGCCGAAACTTGTATGATATTTGTTAAAACCAAATTCATGTATTGTGCAAAAGAAGAGGATTCATCAGTCCCGGTCAACTGTAAAGGACTAGACAGTGCAGGTGTGTTGACCGGATTTTGAAAATTATGTGCTTGAAAGGGGTGCTGACTCAATTAAAGTTGTGGCTGCTGTTGTGGTGGAGGGACCCTTTGGAAATTGTTTTGGTTTGGAACCGTGTTTTGAGATTGTGATTGGTTCCAAGCAAAATTAGGGTGATTCCTCCAACCCTGATTATATGTGGAAGAAAATGGGTCGTTTCTAGGTCTTTGAAATGTGGCATTGGCATGCTCACGACCCTGAAACGGACATTCTTCCGTCAAGTGAGACGGATCAAAACAGCAGCTACATACAGTTTTGGAAAGTGACATTTGATTAAGGGAGGCGGCTAAAAATTTGTTTTCCATAATCTCGAGTTTCTTTTGTATAGCTGAAATGTCAGCTCTAACTCCTATGGAAACATCTGATTGGTTGTTGCCACTCCTAAATGATGGACTTTCCCACTGTAAAGACTTTTCAGCGAACTCTTCTAAATATCGCCAAGCTTCCCTATCATCCTTAGACATAAAAGTACCTTGACACATGTTTTCAAGGCTCTGTTTAGTGTTAGGGTTACTGCCCTCATATATGATTCGGCACAATTCCCATCTCGGGATGCCGTGATGAGGACACTGAACCAATAGATCCTTGAAACGTTCAAAGCATTTTGAAAATGGTTCAGCAGGGAGCTGGGCAAATTGATTCAGTTCGCTACGGATTCGAGCTGTCTTTTGTATTGGGTAAAATTTCTTAAGGAATGCAGCGATGAATTCTCCCCAATTCGTAATAGAATGTGCGGTAGTGTTGTATAGCCACTTCTCGGCTATATCGCATAAGGTAAATGGGAGAAGTCGTAGACGCATCGCATCCACTGAAAGTTGTGACGTACCCATCATTGCGCATACGTTTTCAAATTTGGTAATGAAAACGTAAGCGTCCTCAGTCTCGAGTCCGTGGAATTTGGGTAAAAGATTGATATACTGGGGGTTAATCTCAAAGTTATCCCCATTGGCTGGTGGTGTGGATAAGCTGGTCGAAAGAGGACCTCGAATAGGGTAGCACCTCTCCTGGAGAGAGATGCGGGGTGGATTCTGCGCACCAACGGACGGCGGCAGATTAGGGTTAAAGAAGTTTGATGGATTCGGATCCATCGGTGTGGGTGTGGTAGTAGGTAAAGAAAAGGTAAATGGAGAAATATCGACTTCGGAGTCGATAAGGGGTACGCGGACTAAACGGGCACTAGAATCCCGTGTCCAGCCTATCTTATACTAAAAAGGGTTAGTACAAGTGGCAGCGTTGGCTTATAATTAGGGGTAAATGAATGCGGTGTTTGCTTTGAAAAAGGGACGGTTTTTTTTTTTTTTGAAAAAATGATGCGACAAAACAAATGCAGCACACAAACCCTATAATCTAGTGGTCACCTAGGTCCGGCTCTAGACCGCTCCTAACTGCCAAAAGACAAGTCGCAGGATAGAATCCTCCACTGCCTCATTATCCCCCTGTGGCCGGATAAGTGCCAGGTAAATGGGAAGGTACTCCACTACGTAAGTAGTGGGCCTAATTATAAACCACTAGCCTTAGACACACTCGCCTTAGGCACCACAAGAAAACGCGGATAAGCAATGAATTACCCACGGCCCTCTTCTGTCCTAATTGAGCGCGACAGTCCTTAGAGTCATCTCTAGATTTCTTTTAGTTAATGTGGGTCAATGCGGATGCAAGTTTGGCAGTTTTCGGGGCCTAGGAAGGGTAATGAAATCCCTACCTAATTTGGATTTGGCCGTGCCCCTTAATATCCGTATTTAGAATGCAAACAACCAAGAAACAAAATCACGCACAAATTTAACTTTGCAATTTGCGAGCTGCGATTATTTGCAAAGAATCCTGCAGCAAAGTGTTAATTGGAGCTAAAAGAGGAGAGGGGAGAGATCAAGAAGTCACCTAAAGAAAGTTGGTACAGAGAACCCTCTGTGGGACCGCGGTTCCGCCGCAATTAGCTACTTAGGCCGCGCTTCCGCGCTTCAATTGTGGGTTCACTTCACAAGATTTCAACAGCTTCTTTCTGTTGCCTCCCTCAGCTCTCTGGTATTTTACAAAAAATTTTATCAATTTCCAGCAAGCTCCAGATCTCCTTGCAATGAAACACGACAAATTTTTTAGGGTTTGCACGAATTTTGATCTCAAAATATCAATGAAATAATTCTTTCAATTCAAACTATCAAATGTAAACGAATTAGCGCGTAATCCCCGGCAACGGCGCCATTTTGATTGTATGTTTTCCCATTGTGTAGCATGTAGAAAATTTATAAAGAACTTCACAACCAAAAAATATTTTGACCGCAATCAAACTACGGTGTCGATTGTAGTTTGTAGTGAGTGCGGATCGTCCACAGGGATTGCACGATTCGTTTTTATTGATATGCTTGAATTGAAAACTTAATTGACAAGAAAAGAAAACATGATTCAAGAATTTATCAATTGATTCAGGTGTCACGATGTTTAATCAAGAATCAAGAACTGATAAACAATCAAGAATTGGGTTTTGATAATATTTTTCCAATCAACAATCAAGAATCTAAAAGAGGCTCGTAGGAATCGATAGGATCGATAGACGTGATGTAATCTAAAGATATCGTGTTCTTGTCCTTCGAAGGATTGATACTAGATTGATGATGATCGACGAGAGTTGGGGATTTCTCGTGAAACTAGGGTTTCATCCTATAACCCTTGTTCTTTCGTCGATATCATTCCTTTTCTAGCCTCTACCAAATTCAAGAAACGATCGTAACTCCCCAATTTCGATCGATGTTAATCAAGAAAGCATCGAAACGAAATGGGTTGTCGTTTCTTGAACTTGCTAGGGTTTACAAAACTCATAGGACTCAAGAATCGATTAAAGCTATGTTACATCATCATTCTATAGACCGTCTCGACTCCTCGACGAGCGGAGTTTTATTCACACATCACCACACAGAAACGATTTACGAATTGTAAAGATAGCATGATGCAGAATTTAAAGAAAACAAGATAAAAGAATATCACCTTTATTTATCTCAACAATTTTGATTACATTCGCTTCAAGAACTACAAGAGAAAGAATCTAGATTGTTGATCGGGCGTCGCTCGGCTTCGTGAGTCGTGGATCGGCTCGGATCGCTTGCTCCGTTGAAGATCGGCTCCGCTCCTAAAGGTTGTAAGGCTTCTTGCTTAATGGGTACTCGGGATTCTTGATCTCAATTGGAATTAGGGTTAGGGTTTCCTACAAGCCTTCTCACTAGACTTGAGGAGGAAGGGGATGAAGCAGGAGAATGGCTAAAAATGAATCACACCCTCTCTTGGATGTATGATATGTGTTGATATAAGATTGGGGATCCAAGATTTTTCTAAGATGAATAGTTAGTGAGCCTAGGGTCTTATTTATAGAACACCCAAACCCTAGGTCTAAGTTTGAACTTCCCTTTCCCTCCAAAAGTTTGTTGAGGAGTTTCTAGAAGGAGTTTGTTAGGAGCTAGCTTAGGGTTTAAGCTAGGATTAATTAAGCTTAGAAAACCCTAGTTTGCTGATCTGGCAGAAACCCCTGGAGTCTTCTGGAAACTGAGATGCATTTCTGAACTGTAGGCCCTGAAACAGGAATTTTGCACTAAAATTGAGAGGCTAACTCCTTGGTTCAACCGCGGATCCGCGGCACAAGGAAGCCATTGCCGCGGATCCGCGGCTCTTTAGGGGGCTTGGGCCTTGGGCTCTCTGTTGTGGTTTTGTAATGCCATTTGGAGCTTTATCTGATATATTGATTTGTGATTTCTCTTTTGGATTGATACCAGATTTGAAATTAGTGAGTTGACGTATCTTTTGAGCGGTGTAATGTTCGAGCAAGCTTTCTTTTTCCTGCACAGACTTCGAAACACGGGTTGCGACATATAGAAATATTGCGATGCCATGCAATGCAGTCAATTTCCCTAGAAATGCCGGTTTTAAGGTCTAATACATGTAATCTGATAATCTGTGATAGATTTGCTAATATGTGAAATACGGATGCCGTACACTTCTAAATGAGTGCAAATGATGAGGAAATTGCCGGCTAAAATATACAATATTTTCGACTAATCAGCACAGAACAACATAATTTTTTCCAGAGGCCAATCCCTCTGGTCGACCGCGTTTCCGCCGCATAAGTAGGCCTCCCGCCGCGGATCCACGCTCTGCCTGCCACGTCAGCGCATCATTTTTGCATGGTTTGCTCTCTTTTCTTCCCCTCTGCAACTTCCATATCTCCACTGTAAAAATTTTCTGCAGGTTTCTTTGCGCTAAAAAAATCTTTCTCCCCCTTCTAAATAACAGATTTTCTGCAGGTTTCTTTGCGCTGCGCTAAAATTGAATGCAAGTGAATTTTTGTTTTGCATAATTTAATTGGACTTAAGGGGCTAATTGACCAAACTCAGATTGGGTGGGGATTTCATCACCCTTCCCAGGACCCCAGAAAACACCTAAAGCATTTTGCATCAACCACAATTAATTAAAAAAAAAGATTAGACTCAGACCTAAGGACCTCGAGCTCAATAGGAAAAGGACTAGTATAGGCATCGACCGTTTATCCTAACCGACATTGCGGTGTCTAGGCTAGTGGTTATTAATTAGGCCCACTGTAGTGGTGGTTCCTTCCCACTTACCTGGCCGTATTTGTCCGTGAAGAGGCGGTTTGAGGTCTATTTCTAGCCCTAGTTAGGAGCTGTCTAGTAGACCTAGGCAACCCTAGATCTAGGTCTGATTGTGCATGTGTGGTTGATACATTTGTGTCACGAGTCCCATTTTCTAAAACCTTCTTGCAAAACTCTCCAATAAAAAAAAATATAAGAAAAATCTTTTCAAAACTTGCAACTTGCCGCTAAGAAAACTTGCACCTCAATTCCTCCATTTCTCCTCCATTGACGTTATCTTACCCCCACTTTCTGTCTTTTCTATTTTTTTCTCTGACTACACTACTCCTTTAGTATATGTCACTTTGGACTAGGGATACTAACGCCCGATTAGTCCGTGTTTCGTTGGTACCGACCAACGAACCCTTCGACGAACCCTTCGTCGACATTCCGTCCATTTCCTTACCTCCACCTTCAAATTCTTCTTTCGAAGGTATGTCGGGATTTAACCCCAACGATACCTTACCGACGGGAATGATTCCACCTCCGCCAGGTGCGAATAACCCGAATCTTCCGCCTGTTGTAGCGCCCGCACGAGTTGCGCTCCAGGATCTCTTCTACCCCGTCCGCACTTCTTTAACCCACATGTCTTTCACCCCCACCGGAAAATGGGGATAATTTTGAAATAAAACCACACTTCATCAATATGCTACCTAAGTTTCATGGTTTGGAATCCGAAGATGCATATATTTTCATTAATAAATTCCAAAACGTTTGCGCCATGATGAAGACAACCCAATTAAGTGATGACGCAATAAGGCTAAGGGTCATTCCTTTTACCTTATGTGACCTAGCCGAGAAGTGGCTATACAGCACCGCATCACATTCCATTAGAAATTGGGACGAGTTTGTGAGAGCTTTTCTAAAAAAGTTCTATCCTCATCATAAAACTGCTAGAATCCGAAACGAGATTGTACAATTTTCACAGCTTCCTTCCGAACCATTTTGGAAGTGCTTCGAGAGATTTAAAGACCTACTTGTTCAATGCCCTCATCATGGGATCAAAAGTTGGCAACTTTGCCAAACATTATACGAGGGATTGAACGCAGCAACGAAGCAGTTGCTAGAAACTTTATGTCAAGGTCATTTTCTTTCCAAGTCTAGTGACGAAGCATGGCAGTTTCTTGAGGACCTTAGTGAGCAAACAATTCAGTGGGAGAGTACCAAGACCACATCATCTTCTTCAGTTGGTCAATCTAGGGCAGGCATACATCAAATAGATATGTCGATTGCTATGAAGGCCGAGATGGCCTCACTTATGAAAAAGCTAGAAGCCATTGAGACCAAAATCTCATCGTCTTCTCCTGCCCCTACTCTACCCACACGAAATGTTTGTGCTTGTTGTTCGAACCCGACGCACCTAACCGAAGAGTGTCCTTATAATGCACCCATTCAAGGACAGGATCAAGTCAATGCTGCAGTTCAGCAACGACAAAGAAATGATCCGTACCCTTCGACATACCATCAGGGGTGGAGGAGTCACCCAAATTTCGCTTGGAACCAAAACCAAAATCAACAAGTCCAAGGAAATAATAATCAAAGACCTCCTCCTCCACCACAACAACAAGCACCTTCACAAACTCAAAACCAGCAACCTTTCCAACAACCTTATCAAACGAACAATTTGGTTCAACCTAATGATGATAAGGTTACCTCGCTCGAGAAGAGTCTAGAAGCATTTCTCAAGCAATCTACAGAATCCGCAGCAAGATTTGAAAGTTATGTTCAATCTTTAATGAATAACAATGCCTCACACGATCAAAGTATCAAATCTATTGAGGCACAAATTGCACAATTAACTGCTGCGTTGAGCGAGAGAGAAAAGGGAAAGCTTCCATCTCAACCATTGCCAAATCCCGGTCATATACAAAACGCATATCACAATCACAATGTAAATGCGGTGACCACGTTGAGATCCGGAAGAGAGTTGCAAAATAATGTGGAAACTAATGATGACATCCCCGCCGGTGGTTCTCCTTCTTCTTCTCCATCGTCACCTTCCCCTTCTTCATTTTCTTCACTTTCTTCTTCACCTTTTTCTTTAGAGCCTATTCTCCACCCTTCACACGGCTCTACTTCTTCTAGCTCGAACGGACCCAATTCTCACAACATGAACACATCTACACCGGGATCCGTTCCTACTCCACATTCTACTCCACAGACATGTGACTCAACAAATTTTCAAAATGCACCATTTCCAAACAGGTTGAGTCCCAATAAACCAACTGCACAAGTAGAGAAGATTGTGGAATTATTTAAACAGGTTAGCATAAATATACCTCTCTTGGATGCCATCCAACAAGTCCCTTCATATGCGAAAATCTTAAAGGGCTTATGCACCTCAAAGAGAAAAGCATCTCAAGTACCCAAGAAAGTGCTAGTGGCTAGTGCAGTGAGCAATGCTATTAACCACCATCAAACCTTACCCCAAAAACGAAAGGACCCCGGCTGTCCTACGATTTCCATCACAATTGGGGATAAGAAAATTAATCGAGCACTTTTAGATCTTGGGTCTAGTGTTAACCTGATTCCCTACTCCGTGTACGAACAATTAGGGGTTGGAGAGTTGAAACCCACTCGTTGCACTCTCCAAATGGCTGATCGATCAATCACCTATCCAAGGGGTCAACTAGAGGATGTGCTGATCAAAGTCGGGGAGTTCATATTCCCAGTTGATTTTATCGTTATGGATACACAACCTGTTGCTAACCCAAGAAACCAAATTCCGGTGATTCTTGGTCGACCATTTTTGGCCACTTCCAATGCCGTAATAAATTGTCGCAATGGCTCCATGACTCAATCCTTCGGAAAGAGGTCTAGTGAGTTCAATATTTATAAGATGGGAAGTCTGCCCCCCGTACCTAAAACTAGTACACGAGAAGTTTGCTCTATTCACGAAATCACGCAGGAGGACTGCGAGCTTGAAAGATTTCTATTTGATGAAAACAGTTTTGACGCCACTAGTGCGTCCCTCCTTGAGCCTACTACCGTTGACACAACCGATGTTGATTATGAATGTTTCACTTTTTTGGATGATGACGACTCACAGCCCGAATATGAGTCGTTTGAATTTTTGGATGAGTCAGTCGAACCATCTGAATCGGTTGTTTGCAGTGATTTCGAACCTGTGTTAGAGTCCTTTGAGTTCGAGGTAGATTCCGCAATGATTCTTTCGCCTCAGAAATTCGAACTCACGCCCTTGCCGTCTCACCTTAGATATGCCTACATAGGTGAGAATGAGACCTTTCCCATTATCATATCGGCCTCTCTAGCCATCGAACAAGAGAACGCCCTCTTAACGGTCTTACAAGATAGGCGGCAAGTTGTCGGTTGGACTATGGCGGACATCGAGGAGATAAGTTCCCTCATAAGTGAATATCATACACAATTGATGGATGATGCCATGTCAATAGAGGACCCACAGGAACATCTTGGGGGTATTGTGGTGAGTCAACCTCCTCCCTTAGAAGTTGAAATACCCCCATTTCTTTTAATAAGTTACGAGAATGCCAATACTCCACTGATTGCTGATCATTTACATTCTCGTTTCGATGCATCACCATCACCTGTATATTCACCTCCACACCTCCCATACCACTACTTCTATCTTCCCCAATTCTTTGCGAACCACCACAACTTATTTTTCCACCAACCAATATTCTTTACTGATAAATTTTTCAACTGGTTGGTGTTGACTTTTGGCCGATGCAAAGTTTGGCAGTAATGTCTAACATAGTTTAAATGAAGTTTGGGGGAGGGCCTTTTTGTATATATTTTTGTTTTTCTTAACAATAAAAAATTATAAATAAATAAACAGGGAAGTGCCGGTATTTTGAACCTCTTGGTTTAGTATGACAGTGAGGACACTGTCAAGTTCAAGTTTGGGGGTATTTATGCTCGGTACGTCTTCTTCCTCCGCATTCATTTATATATATTTTTGCATTTGCATACTTATTTGAAAACCCATAAAAAATTGAAAAATTTCAAAAATTATAAAAATATTTCTATTCAATTTTGGCTAATTGACTTGAGTTTGACAAATAAGTTAACTATTTTGGAACAACTAGATCTTAGACTTAGTGAATTAAAAACCCTAAAAATAACATTTCTTAAAGTTTAACGGTAGAAAGTATATGCCGTGTAGTTTATTTAGAAATAGGCAAATTTTGGGTTCACTTCTTGGGCTAAGTCGAAACAAAGGAAGAGTATTGATGTTCTTATTAGAGTATAAGTTTGAAAAATAGTTCCTAGCTTAAGTCTAAATTCTGAAAATGTATACCCTACAATTTGCACATTCACGCACCTTGAAACTTGGAATAGTAGAAGAGACCTTGAAATGCTCTTGTCTAAAGTCCTTAGTACAATGAAAATAAAAAGAATAAAAAAGTGAATAAAAAAAAAATGGACTGTAACCTTTCGAAAATCGTTTAGGCAGTTTTTCGGTAATCGGCCAATTTTTCGGCTTTTTCCGTAAAAAGTCGAAATAGGTATTTTTCATTGTAGACCTAATTATACAAAATTTAGACAAGATATTACTATAATTTTGTCACAAAAATGTCACTTATAATTTTCTAGTTAAATAAAAAAAAATTCATAATTAATTATTTTTTTATTATTTTAAGCCTTTTTAAATACATTAAATTAGTGATAAATACTAATTTAATTAGGTAAATTTCTTAATTAGGAGTCTTTATAAGCTAAAATATGGTGTTAATAAAATTATAACATGGCTTGCAAACTTTTAGTTTTTTGGTGGGAAAATGATGAAAAAAATGATGAAAAAAGGGGTTTTTTTGTAAAAAAGTTGACATGAAAGCATGAAATGATAACATATGATGTTGTAATGAACTAGAAACTTCTTCAAAATTTCCCCACCTCCTCCTCTTGCTGCAGCCGACCGCCATTCCAGCAGAATCCCCCATTTTCTCACTTCATTTTGCTTCATTTTCTTGCAAAAATCCATTAAAAATTCACAAATTTCTTTCTCCATTCAAAGCCTAACCCTAATCCCTTCTCTCTTCAACCCAAATTTGTTCAAAAACATGATGAAAGGAGGCTTCTTGGTGACTTGATCAAGCTAGGGTTCAAGCTTGAGAGGTGAAAATTCTAATCTTTTTGTTAACTTGTGGTTTAATTATGCTAGAATTGAAATTCTAAATATTAGTTTAGTGGTAAATGTTGTTTAGGAAAAATCAAGAGAAGGGTTGATTTTAAAACTAGGGTTTGAAGCATAGTTGTTAGGATTAAATTAGGGCTTTGGGTTTCTAATTGGTTGTAGTGGTTAATGGTGTATTTATATGCTCGCTAAATCGTCAAATATCGATGTTTGCATTGAATCGGCGTTGAATGTGCTTGCTAGATTTTTACGAAAAATAGAATGCGTTCAATTTGCGTTAGTGTGGCAATATTATTAGCTTCGTATAGGATTATTAGAATGCGCGAACGCGGGGTTTCGTGTAGTCGGGTTGTAGTTTTGTCAATTTCCCCGAAATGACGATTTTAGTTAAAGGTTAGCGATTTTCGTGCGTTTTTTCGCGCACTGAGTGCATGCTATGATTAATATAAGAGCATGGATAATTGTATGTTGTGACTTGCATTGTGTTAGGTTTTGCAATCTTATGCTTGATATTGTGCAAATATAGGATCGGTCGGGGAAACTTCGGACACGGCGCGAAAAGGCAAGGCGGTGGCCGGAACGGATTAGCGGGGATTCCAGGTGAGTAGATATATTCATCTATGGGGGAATCGTCTGGATGGCGCGAGGCGCCCCCCCTAGTTAGGATTACCCTACTTTTACAAGATTTATATATTAGCTAACTTATCCATTCATGTACACTGCATACCCTTATAGCGAACAGCATATTACATTGCATGGACATTCATCTATACTTATGCGATATCACTTCGCAGGGCTCGAACACCATTACCATTGGCATCTGTTGCATGTGCACTAATCATGTGACACACACGCCTTTGGTAATTGCCATGCCACGTGCACTATAGAACCGGTTTAACTTAATAATGCCATTTGCATTCATACATGATATATGAAATTGCATAGCTTGCTTATACCTCGCATTATCATCATATTTACATAGATTCTATCCAAAATTCACATCATATACATTGATATCATAGACATTTATCATATTTAACTTGTGGACACTATAATTTTCTTGAGGATTTCAGTTTTTTTGTGATTTCTGGATTTTTGGGGAAAACCGCAAGAATTTAACAAAAGCTTGTATTTATCATTTTTAAAACAAAGTTGCGGTTTTCTCGTGACGTATGTGTCGTCCACCATGAGTTTTCATGTTTTCTGTTGGATTTCGAGACCCGATTCGAGGAGTGGATGAACCGTCTCGGGTACATGGTGGGCCCGGTATGGTACCCCGGGGCAAGAAGATCGAGTTGTAGACGATGAGCCTGGCAGGGGAAGACTACCTACCGGTGATGTCTGGCACGGCGGATATCCGGAGGATACCGACCGTTGTCGTGAGATTTATGATATGGGCCGATCCGGACTGACGGAGCCCGATATTGAGACAGATATGATTCCTATTTGGTGTCGATGCTTGACACGGGTTTTCAGATGATTTCTTGATGATACTTAGCTAGTGTACAGATATTCATTTTCTAAAAAGTTAAGAATGTAGTAACCTTAACATTTAAAACATTTAAAGAGTTAGAAAAGACATTGCATACATGTTCATGCATACTAGAGATATTATATCACATATGGACATACAGGTTGTTCCGCATTGCGTGCATTCTTACGATTGCCTTACTAGATGTTATATTTACTCACGAGCTGGCAACGCACCCCCGTTGTGCCACAGTGTCTTGCAGGTCGGACCCGTCACTCTTGTAGCGGCGGCTAACTTATCATCAGCTCCTTTTGTGCAGACTCGCGACATCGCCCGTAGGTGGGTTGCGAGCATATTTTATATCTTTTGTTTTATCATTGTATCTAGTATTCTCCATCTACCACTTTATATATTGTATATGCGACATAGTGATGAGACTGAGAGATTTGTATATTGGTGGTTTCTTTTGGGTCGAGCTCACTTGAGCCGGCGTTGCGTTTTCTGATATTTTGGGTTTCTTCTATGCTCTTTTCTTGGTATTGCTTATATATTGCATGTGGTTGTGATCCTCCTTGGGCGAAGAGATAGCTCCCGCTTGGGGATGCCATTTTTATGATTTCATATGTATTATCTTGTTGTACCCATTTTGGGGGATAGAAAATACAGGGGAGACTCTGCCGAAATTTTCGGAAATTTTTGATGTTTTAAAAAAGGGATTCTATGCAACTTAAATGATTTTAAAACCGTTTTCATTAAAGGTTTTCCTTCACTCTCTTTTGATTCTGGTTTAGATTTTCTGGGCTTTGGCTGACTTAGGCTACGGTACGCCTTTAGACGTCTCGTAATCTAAGTGCCAGTTACATTCCGTACTTTCGGGTCTTGACAAAGTTGGTATCAGAGCGTAGGTTTTACCTTTCTGAGTGTAGGACGACCTTGGTAGATGGAGTAGGTGACTTTAGCAGAGTGGCGTACCGTGGGTATGGTCCGCGGCATACTTACGATACGGTACTCCGCCCAAATGACCTTAAGACATAATTGCTTGTATTTCCTTTCTTGATTCCTTGCATTCCTTGATTCAATTGCAATGTCCTTATCGGTCCTGTTTCTTATTCCAGCTTCGATGCCGCCAAAGACTACGAGAGCTCAGCGGGCTGCCGCTAGGGATGAGATTCGGGCAGGCCCGTCTGAGGCGAGGATCGAGCGGGATGATACGCCTGTCCCTCAGGGTCATATTGATCCGCCTTATCCTGACCGTATTTCCAGATTGGAGGCCGGCATGCAAGACTTGCGGCAGATGATGGGATCTTTAGTTGAGTCCAGCCGGGCACAGAGATCCGAGGACGTTCCTTCCACCGCACAGACCACGATCGTACCTGCTGCACAGATGGTCACTCCTGCTGCTACTACGGAGACTATCCCTGTTTCATTACAGGAGTTCATGAGATTGAGACCTCCAGCTTTTACCGGTACAGATGCGACAGAGGACCCACAGGCATTTCTTGATAGGATGGCTCGGATTTGCCGTTCGTTGAGGTGTTCTGATGATAGATTGGTGGAGTTTGCGAGTTTTCGTCTGGAGGGTCTTGCCCAGACATGGTACGATTCAGTAGAGAGAGGCCGAGCTGCAGGTCTGCCTTCTATGACCTGGGATGAGTTTACAGCTGCATTTCTTGCCCGTTTTCTTCCGGAGAGTGTCCGAGATGCTCGAGCACATAGTTTTGAGTCTTTGCGCAAGACTCCTGGGATGACGGTGTCAGAGTATGATATACAGTTTACCCAGTTGTCTCGATATGCTCCGTACCTAGTCGACACAGAAGAGAAGAGAATAAAGAGGTTTGTACGAGGGCTTGATATACAGCTATTCCTTGCCATCGGCACCCAGCACTTTGATACATACGCAGCCGCGATGGATGCAGCCTTACTTTTGGAGGAGCGTATTTCTGAGACTTCGGTCGTTTCTGGGCCGAAGAGGATCCGTACTGATGCGCCAGCTCAGCGGCAGATGGGCAGACACCGTGATAGATTATTTCCGGGAGATGGTGGAGGCAGAGGATTAAGACGAGGTCAGTTATTTGGTTCATATCCACAGACCCAGCAGTCGTCTCCAGGATGTTTTCGGTGTAGGAGTCAGTATCACCGTGTCAGAGACTGTACCATGGGACGCCAGGGAGCGGCGACAGTCCCGCACGTGACTTTACCACCCTCACCACCTTCTCAGAGAGCTTTACTTCCTACTCCTGATGATGCTTCATGCCAGCCAGATGCTTCTAGAGGCCGTGGGCGTGGCGGTCCAGTTCCGAGAGGACGAGGCGACAGAGGCAGAGGCAGAGGCCGAGGTAGAGGCAGAGGACAGCCAGCTATTAGTGGTGGACAGGCCCGAGTGTTCGCGTTGACTCCTCCGGATGCACAGGCATCCAATGCCGTCGTGACAGGTACTCTGCCAGTATGTTCTTTTGATGCACGGGTATTATTTGATCCAGGCTCCACACATTCCTATGTATCCACGTACTTTGCACCGAGGTTGGGCCGAGAGTCTTCTCCGTTAGATCAGCCGCTTGTCGTTATTACCCCGGTAGGTGAGTCTTTTGTTGCCCGTTTTGTGTACCGATCGTGTTCCGTTCGTATCGGGGAGAGAGATTCTTCAGTTGATTTGATTCTCCTCGATATGCTAGACTTCGACGTTCTTCTTGGTATGGATTGGCTAGCCACCTGTTATGCATCCGTGGACTGCCGTGAAAAAGCAGTCAGATTCAGTTTTCCTGGTGAGCCGGTTCTTATTATTCAAGGAGATCGTAGCGCTACCCTTCCCAGCTTGATTTCTTCTCTTCGCGCTGGTCAGCTCTTAAGGAAAGGGTGTCAGGGATTCTTAGCTTATGTTTGTGATACTAGCTCCACAGAGGTTCCGTTGGACCAGGTCCCTGTTGTGAGAGAGTTTCCTGATGTATTCCCTGACGAGCTGCCTCGTCTGCCACCAGAGCGCGAGATTGAGTTCTGTATTGACTTGATCCCCGGCACGGGGCCTATCTCTATACCACCTTATCGGATGGCCCCGGCGGAGCTGAGAGAGCTAAAGGATCAATTACAGGACTTGCTGGACAAAGGGCTTATCCGACCGAGTGTGTCACCTTGGGGTGCTCCCGTCTTGTTTGTTAAGAAGAAGGACGGAAGTATGCACTTATGCATTGATTATCGTCAGCTGAACCGGGTTACTGTGCGGAACAGGTATCCCCTACCCCGCATTGATGACTTATTTGATCAGCTCCAGGGTGCGGGGTTCTTCTCGAAGGTTGATTTACGGTCAGGTTATCACCAGTTGCGGGTTCGGAAGGAGGATATTCCGAAGACAGCTTTCCGTACTCTATATGGTCATTACGAGTTCTTGGTGATGTCGTTCGGGCTCACTAATGCCCCGGCAGCGTTTATGGATTTGATGAACCGCGTATTCAGGCCGTATCTCGATCAGTTCATCATTGTGTTCATTGACGACATCTTGGTTTATTCTCGGAGCCGGGAGGAGCATGAGCAGCACTTACGTGTCACATTGCAGACTTTGAGGGAGCATCAGCTGTTCGCCAAATTCTCCAAGTGCGCATTCTGGTTAGACAGTGTAGACTTCTTGGGTCATGTGGTGACGAGAGATGGTATTTGTGTGGACCCGAAGAAGATCGAGGCAGTTCAGCGTTGGCCTAGACCAGTATCAGTTACAGAGGTTCGCAGCTTTCTAGGTCTGGCCGGCTATTATCGACATTTCGTCCTGGATTTCTCCCGCATTGCTGCACCTTTGACCGGGTTGACCCGGAAGGGGGTTCCTTTTGATTGGACCCAGGCATGTGAGGATAGCTTCCAGCAGTTGAAGACTCGTCTGACTACTGCACCAGTGTTAGCATTGCCTTCAGGATTAGGCGGGTTCGTGGTATATTGTGGTGCTTCTAGAGTGGGGCTGGGCTGTGTATTGATGCAGCACGACAGAGTTATCGCGTATGCTTCTCGGCAGCTGAGGAAACACGAGCAGAACTACCCCACCCATGATTTAGAGATGGCTGCAGTGGTATTTGCACTCAAGATCTGGAGACATTACCTATACGGTGAGTCGTGCCAGATATTCACTGACCACAAGAGTTTGAAGTATATCTTCCAGCAGCGAGATCTGAACCTGAGACAGCGCTATTGGATGGAGTTGGTGAAGGATTATGACTGCGACATTCTATACCATCCGGGCAAGGCGAATGTGGTGGCAGATGCTTTGAGTAGGAGGCCCGGAGGTAGCCTATCTTGTTTGAGCGCAGTACAGATGCAGTCGACGGTGGATTGGCAGGTGTTATGTGACAGCAGAGTGCAGTTCGAGTTTACTTCTTTAGGGGGACAGCTGGCCCATTTCAGAGCACGCCCACAGTTACTTGACCGTATCCGCGAGGCACAGTCCGGCGACGCCCGTATCTTAGAGATTATTGAGCAGATTCGGCAGGCCAGAGTTTCCGAGTTCATGATTGATGATCAGGGGATACTTCGATTTAGGACTCGACTGTGCGTGCCAGATTCAGAGGGACTGAGGCGTGATATTCTCGAGGGGGCATATAGATCAGTATACAGTGTGCATCCGGGTTCCACCAAAATGTACCGTGATTTGAGAGAGGTTTTACTGGTGGGACGGGATGAAGAAGGATATTGCAGACTTTATGTCGAGATGCCTGACTTGTCCGCAAGTCAAGGCCGAGCACCAGAGGCCAGCCGGCGAGTTACAGCCTTTGTCCATCCTTGAGTGGAAGTGGGAGCAGGTCTCCATGGACTTCGTTGTGGGTCTACCCAGGACCAGTCGAGGGTATGACTCTATTTGGGTGATTGTGGATCGACTGACGAAAGCGGCTCACTTTCTGCCAGTGAAGACCACTTTTGGATTTTCTCAGTACGCCCAGGTTTATATTGACGAGATAGTGCGACTGCATGGCGTTCCGACTTGCATCGTGTCCGACCGTGGCACCCAGTTTACCAGCCGATTGTGGCAGAAACTCCAGGAAGCTTTGGGCACCCGATTGAGTTTTAGCACAGCCTTTCATCCTCAGACTGACGGTCAGTCGGAGCGTACGATTCAGACTCTTGAGGACATGCTCAGAGCTTGTGTTTTAGATTTCGGTGGTAGCTGGGATCGTCATTTGCCTTTGATCGAGTTTTCCTACAATAATAGCTTCCAGGAGACGATTCAGATGGCACCTTTTGAGGCTTTATATGGGAGGAGATGTCGATCGCCTATATGTTGGACAGAGCTCAGGGAGAGCAGTATTTTGGGGCCGCAGATTGTACATGAGACGACCGAGAAGATACAGCTGATTCGGGACAGGATGAGAGCGGCACAGAGCAGGCAGAAATCATATGCTGACAGGCGTCGTCGCCGACTCGAGTTCGCTATTGGCAATCATGTTTTCCTGAAGGTCTCTCCGATGAAAGGTGTGATGAGATTTGGGCGGAAAGGGAAACTGAGTCCTAGATATGTTGGTCCTTTCGAGATCCTAGAGCGTGTTGGTCCGGTCGCTTATCGGTTAGCTCTTCCGCCCAGCTTCCCCGATGTTCATCCCGTATTCCATGTCTCGATGCTCCGCAAGTACCTTCATGATCCTTCCCAGGCGATTCAGCACCAGACGATCCAGTTAGAGCGTGATCTTTCTTTCACCGAGCAGCCGGTGGTCATTTTGGATCGGCAGGTGAAGAAATTAAGGTCGAAGGTCATACCGTCTGTCAAGGTTCTTTGGCGTGGCCCGAACAGCGAGGAGGTCACCTGGGAGACCGAGGTCGAGATGAGGAAGAGATATCCCCATCTTTTTGAAGGTACGGGTAGTTAAATTCTAAATTCGGGGACCGAATTTCCTTAAGGGGGGAAGATTGTAACCTTTCGAAAATCGTTTAGGCAGTTTTTCGGTAATCGGCCAATTTTTCGGCTTTTTCCGTAAAAAGTCGAAATAGGTATTTTTCATTGTAGACCTAATTACACAAAATTTAGACAAGATATTACTATAATTTTGTCACTAAAATGTCACTTATAATTATCTAGTTAAATAAAAAAAAAATCGTAATTAATTATTTTTTTATTATTTTAAGCCTTTTAAATACATTAAATTAGTGATAAATACAAATTTAATTAGGTAAATTTCTTAATTAGGAGTCTTTATAAGCTAAAATATGGTGTTAATAAAATTATAACATGGCTTGCAAACTTTTAGTTTTTTGGTGGAAAAATTATGAAAAAAATGATGAAAAAAGGGGTTGTTTTGTAAAAAAGTTGACATGAAAGCATGAAATGATAACATATGATGTTGTAATGAACTAGAAACTTCTTCAAAATTTCCCCACCTCCTCCTCTTGCTGCAGCCGACCCCCATTCCAGCAGAATCCCCCATTTTCTCACTTCATTTTGCTTCATTTTCTTGCTAAAATCCATTAAAAATTCACAAATTTCTTTCTCCATTCAAAGCCTAACCCTAATCCCTTCTCTCTTCAACTCAAATTTGTTCAAAAACATGATGAAAGGAGGCTTCTTGGTGACTTGATCAAGCTAGGGTTCAAGCTTGAGAGGTGAAAATTCTAATCTTTTTGTTAACTTGTGGTTTAATTATGCTAGAATTGAAATTCTAAATATTAGTTTAGTGGTAAATGTTGTTTAGGAAAAATCAAGAGAAGGGTTGATTTTAAAACTAGGGTTTGAAGCATAGTTGTTAGGATTAAATTAGGGCTTTGTGTTTCTAATTGGTTGTAGTGGTTAATGGTGTATTTATATGCTCGCTAAATCGTCAAATATCGATGTTTGCATTGAATCGGCGTTGAATGTGCTTGCTAGATTTTTACGAAAAATAGAATGCGTTCAATTTGCGTTAGGTTAGCAATATTATTAGCTTCGTATAGGATTATTAGAATGCGCGAACGCGGGGTTTCGTCTAGTCGGGTTGTAGTTTTGTCAATTTCCCCGAAATGACGATTTTAGTTAAAAGTTAGCGATTTTCGTGCGTTTTTCCGCGCACTGAGTGCATGCTATGATTAATATGAGAGCGTGGATAATTGTATATTGTGACTTGCATTGTGTTAGGTTTTGTAATCTTATGCTTGATATTGTGCAAATATAGGATCGGTCGGGGAAACTTCGGACACGGCGCGAAAAGGCAAGGCGGTGGCCGGAACGGATTAGCGGGGATTTCAGGTGAGTAGATATATTCATCTATGGGGGAATCGTCTGGATGGCGCGAGGCGCCCCCCTAGTTAGGATTACCCTACTTTTACAAGATTTATATATTAGCTAACTTATCCATTCATGTACACTGCATACCCTTATAGCGAACAGCATATTACATTGCATGGACATTCATCTATATTTATGTGATATCACTTCGCAGGGCACGAACACCATTACCATTGGCATCTGTTGCATGTGCACTAATCATGTGACACACACGCCTTTGGTAATTGCCATGCCACGTGCACTATAGAACCGGTTTAACTTAATAATGCCATTTGCATTCATACATGATATATGAAATTGCATAGCTTGCTTATACCTCGCATTATCATCATATTTACATAGATTCTATCCAAAATTCACATCATATACATTGATATCATAGACATTTATCATATTTAACTTGTGGACACTATAATTTTCTTGAGGATTTCAGTTTTTCTGTGATTTCTGGATTTTTGGGGAAAACCGCAAGAATTTAACAAAAGCTTGTATTTATCATTTTTAAAACAAAGTTGCGGTTTTCTCGTGACGTATGTGTCGTCCACCATGAGTTTTCATGTTTTCTGTTGGATTTCGAGACCCGATTCGAAGAGTGGATGAACCGTCTCGGGTACATGGTGGGCCCGGTATGGTACCCCGGGGCAAGAAGATCGAGTTGTAGACGATGAGCCTGGCAGGGGAAGACTACCTACCGGTGATGTCTGGCACGGCGGATATCCGGATGATACCGACCGTTGTCGTGAGATTTATGATATGGGCCGATCCGGACTGACGGAGCCCGATATTGAGACAAATATGATTCCTATTTGGTGTCGATGCTTGACACGGGTTTTCAGATGATTTCTTGATGATACTTAGCTAGTGTACAGATATTCATTTTCTAAAAAGTTAAGAATGCAGTAACCTTAACATTTAAAACACTTAAAGAGTTAGAAAAGACATTGCATACATGTTCATGCATACTAGAGATATTATATCACATATGGACATACAGGTTGTTCCGCATTGCGTGCATTCTTACGATTGCCTTACTAGATGTTATATTTACTCACGAGCTGGCAACTCACCCCCGTTGTGCCACAGTGTCTTGCAGGTTGGACCCGTCACTCTTGTAGCGGCGGCTATCTTATCATCAGCTCCTTTTGTGCTGACTCGCGACATCGCCCGTAGGTGGGTTGCGAGCATATTTTATATCTTTTGTTTTATCATTGTATCTAGTATTCTCCATCTACCACTTTATATATTGTATATGCGACATAATGATGAGACTGAGAGATTTGTATATTGGTGGTTTCTTTTGGGTCGAGCTCGCTTGAGCCGGCGTTGCGTTTTCTGATATTTTGGGTTTCTTCTATGCTCTTTTCTTGGTATTGCTTATATATTGCATGTGGTTGTGATCCGCCTTGGGCGAAGAGCTAGCTCCCGCTTGGGGATGCCATTTTTATGATTTCATATGTATTATCTTGTTGTACCCATTTTGGGGGATAGAAAATACAGGGGAGACTCTGCCGAAATTTTCGGAAATTTTTGATGTTTTAAAAAAGGGATTCTATGCAACTTAAATGATTTTAAAACCGTTTTCATTAAAGGTTTTCCTTCACTCTCTTTTGATTCTGGTTTAGATTTTCTGGGCTTTGGCTGACTTAGGCTACGGTACGCCTTTAGACGTCTCGTAATCTAAGTGCCAGTTACGTTCCGTACTTTCGGGTCGTGACATGGACACTGGTTTGTGATTACTTAAGGCTGTAAAAATAGAAAAATATTTAGCGAGGGTGCTTCATCACCTAGTGCCTTAGACCAACTGGTTTGGGAGTCACTGCTAAAACCTTGGGTGTTGCAAAGACTAGGAAGTACGCTTTAAAGTGCAAGCGCATTTTGTAATCGGTCGTTGGTACCTCAAGAAGTATTAACGGTCGCATGAAGGATGTGTAAGCAAATTTCATTTAAATTCACCAACTAATTAGTACTTTGGACAACGGACAAGGGGTTGATTGCTTAATTTGAATTTTCAAGCGTAGGGGTGACTTATACACACACGTAGGGGTATGTGATTGGTGTTTAGATGAGAAAAAGGAATGAAGAATAGAACTTGTATCTTTAATATGAGTTGATAGAAATTCCTGAGTAGAGATGTAACCCTAGAAGGAAAACTTAAGAGATGCCGAAAGCTAAGTAGGTCTACATAACATATATAATCTTAAGTTAAATGATAAGGATGTGTGAAGAATGTGGGTGGATAAATTGCGAGTCAAAAGATAATAGAATTCCTTGTTAGAAAACCTAATTGGAGAACAAAAGTTAATGGGCCGAATTGATAGGATTTTGTGGGTGTAATCCGCTGAAAACCCTCAGGAGACAACACTCCTCCTACTAGGGACACCTAGAGGTTTAACGGCTTGTTGCACGTGCTCAGTGCAATCACGTTTCCCTGCGAAAGTGCGGTTATGATTTTAGTGAATAAAAAATAAGTTTGCTCGAGGACGAGCAAAAGGTAAGTTTGGGGGTATTTGTTCAGACCATAATATTGCATTTATCATTCCCCTATTTTTATCCTTTTTATAAATAAACAGGTACTCTTGACGCACGTTTGTTGCATATTACAGGATACAGGTTTCTGGAGCAAATACAGTGAAAAAGACACATAACAACAGAAAAAGGGACTTTTGACCAACTATTAGACGGATCCTAGTCAAGCATAGACGAAGAACAGTACAAGATCCAAAATGACAAGTGAACGGTCAAAAGATACGAACAAGTTTTCACTGAAGATCTGGAGAAGACCCAGAAGCCCAACAGAGAAAATACATATAAAAATACAGAGCCCAAGAACCCCTAAACCAAGCCCAAAAAGTGCAGGGCCCAACTCCTCTCTTTGGCCGCGGAACCGCGGCCAAACCCAGCCTGGCGCCGCGGTTCCGCGGCCATATAGTGCGCATGTCGGTGGAGTTTTTCTGAGCTTGGGCGTCAGTGCGGGTGTTGGGATTCTTAGGGGGCAAATCAGTAATTGCGCATGTGCGAGACTCTGAAACCATAATTCTCCTGTTTACTTATAAATTGTAATCTCAAAATTGTAAAACTTTATGCCTCTTTTCAATAAATAAAATTCAGAATTTCTGGGAATGATATTCAGATCTCTTCTGTCTTCTACTTGGAGGGAGCCATCAAATCAGTAGGTAATTTTATTTCATTGCTTTTATTTTCTAGAATGTTTTCTCATCCCCTAATGAGCGAGTAATCTCCTCGCTTGTTAGGGTTAGCCTTAGGGAAAGGGTTGAGAGATGAGATCTCTCACCCCTTTCAATGCCACTTTAACCTAACGAATTAGAACTCCACGCATACGAGCACAACCGCTCCCTGCGGCATCCTACCCATCGCGGTAACGATGAACCGTAGTATAAAGGGCCGGTTGCGCGCGTTTTCCGTGGGGGTTAGGGTGATTATCAACAAAGGAGGGATACGAATCTAAAGGAAGAAACATCTTCCCAAAAGATTCGTATCCACTTTATTGATAATTAACTTAACACCTAATAGATCTAAAAAAAGTAGGCATTGAAAGCGGTGATGAAAAACGTTAATCTCCAAAACTTCCCCTAAGCCTAACCCTAGCAAGACTTTTAATTAGATTAATTAGATCTAGTTTTCATAGATTGTTATAAACCAACCAAAACGACAAATTGAATCAACTCGTTAAAACACATAAAAGGAATTTACCCGTCTCTGTGGATCGACCCGTACTCACCGGCTAGCTGCAAAGCGACGCCGTTTCTGATTGCGGTAAAATACAAGTTTTGACACTAATCAAACACTTTCGAAAAACCACTCGGTTCTTTTCAAAACTAACTTTTAAATGCGGAGCTTGAGCAACTCCTTTTAAAAGCTATCTCGTTCCATCGATTATATCAAGTTCACTACGTTCACGGTTTTGCCAAAACCATCCGTAGCCCTCCATCATTTCAGTTAAATATTCGGTAGTATTCAAGCTATGTATTTTGACATCACGCCAAGGCATAGTGATTGGTAGCTGCCGGATATTTATCTGTTGCATAGATAGAATGCGTTGGTTTGGGACAGCCGTACTGCCATTTTGGCCTACGTCAAGGGTAGGTACGGGTGGGTTCAAATTAACCTGGTTAATGATGGGAAGAACTTGACATGTGACTTATGACATTTTGACCTCACGCCAAGGTCATGAGAGCATGGGGAAAAAATCCACATCGGGGGTTTCATAAGTACTGAAACTTGCTAGCGCTGCATACCATTTGGAGTGTGATGATTCTGGTAGGATTCCTTCAGTTTTGTCACGCGATGATATTTGGATCCCGATCCTACTGTGAGTATATGCTACTCCTCGGGAAATTTCTCCTCACTTAACGATCAATGCTATAATCCAAGTAGGTGTCTAGAAAGGTGTCAGTGGGGCTACGCCCACAGGGAAAAGAGGTTATTTAATTAAGGAACTTCGCGAAAGCGTTGGAAAACCTCCCTCGAAGTACCGACACTGGCCTGGGTGAACGGTTAAGCAAGTATTGTACGGTGAGATTGATCCTGACTAATTCTTCCTTTTTGGTTTGAGGAGGGATTCGAGAAACAATGGGAGCCATCCTGTTTAGACAAACTAAAAACCATTCTAAACTTGCAAGAGCATCATGCTGAGTGTTTCTTCTCTCTCTCTCTTAATTGCAGCGACCAATCGACATGACTGGACTTAAGTTACTTCTAGATAAAAACATACTGACAGGGCCAACCTACAAAGATTGGCTCAGGAATGTCAAAATGGCAATCACTTACGACAAGCTGGGGTATCTTCTTACCACCAAAGCTCCCCTTGTCCCAGGTCCCAAAACCAGCGTCGCGGATAAGGAAATCCGTAAGACCTGGGAAATCGATTGCACGAAGGCCAAGTGCCTCGTGCTTGCCTCTATGGACAACGAACATCAGAGGAGGCATGAGAATATGGACCTCGAATCCATATTTCTCCATACAAAAGAACTGTATGGAGAGCAGTCTCGTATCGCAAGATACGAAGTGTCGAAGAAGCTATTTTCGGCAAGGTTGGCCGTCGGATCATCGGTAGCGGAACACGTGCTTAAGATGATTGGGTACATAGAAGAGCTCGCGGACCTTGGGACCACGTTGGAGAATGAGCTCTATACGGACTTGATTCTCCAGTCCCTTCCTTCCACTTACGCCCAGTTTATCCTGAACTTCAACTTACAAGAAAAGGAAGTTGAACTTTCAGAACTCCTCAACATGCTGAAGAGCGCAGAGGGCACCCTACAGAAAGGTAGGGAAACATCCACTTTGTTTGTAGGAGGATCTTCCTCTTCTAGGTCCAATGTGAAAGCCAAGGGAAAGAAGAAGAAAGCCCCCGCCAAACCAAGGGGCGGTGTTAGTAAAGTGGATACGAAGGGAAAAGCAAAAGCTACAAAGAAAGTAGGAAAGCTTGTGGATAAGGAAGAATGCTTCTATTGTGATAAGAAGGGACACTGGAAGAATGATTGCAGGGCTTGGAAGGCCAGAACACAGGAACTGAAGCAGGTTGCGGCTTCAGCTTCAGGTGTGTATGTTATTGAAAACTGTCATTCAATAAACTCTACTTCCTGGGTATTGGATACCGGATCAGGATCTCATATCTGTAATTCTTTGCAGGCGTTGAGAAACCGTAGGGTTTTGAAGGCAGGTAACATGACCCTCAAAGTTGCAAACGGAGCTAGCATGGATGCTAAGGCCGTGGGGGACTATCACCTGGGGTTGTCAGATGGACACGTTTTGGTTTTGCGTAATTGCTATTTTATACCCAACGCAACTTGTAATATCATTTCTGTATCTTTGACTTCTAAAGAAGGTTATGAATTTGCGTTTGTAAGTAATGCTGTAAACATTCACCTTAATCAAGTTCTGATTGGGTCAGGTACATTAAGAAATGGTATATACGTATTAAACCAACCACAGATTTTCAATGTCCAGAATACACACAAAAGAAAGTCTCCGGAAATAAATCAGACTTTCTTATGGCATTGTAGACTGGGTCACATCAATGAGAGAAGGTTGACGAAGTTACATGCAGAAGGATATTTGAATCCGTTCGAATATCAATCGTATGCCACTTGTCAATCCTGTCTCAAAGGAAAGATGACAAAGACTCCGTTCACTGGACACGGAGTAAGAGCGAGCGAGCTCTTGGGACTCGTACACAGCGACGTGTGCGGTCCAATGCCTACACATGCGCGAAGCGGTTATTCTTACTTCATTACTTTTACGGATGACTTTTCAAGGTACGGTTATGTCTTCTTAATGAAACATAAGTCCGAAGCCTTTGGGAAATTCCAGGAGTATAAGAATGAAGTAGAAAAACAAACCGGCAAAAGTATCAAGATTCTAAGATCGGATCGAGGCGGTGAATACTTGAGTGCCGAGTTCCTGGACTATTTAAAAGAGAATGGAATTCTCTCTCAGCTTACTCCTCCATACACTCCGCAACATAACGGTGTATCGGAGAGACGGAACCGAACCCTATTGGATATGGTACGGTCCATGATGAGTAACGCTGAGTTACCGCGATCATTCTGGGGGTATGCGCTAAAATCAGCTGCATACCTTTTGAACCGAGTTCCCACTAAGACTGTGCCTACCACACCATATGAGATATGGAGTGGGAAGAAACCCTATCTTCAATATCTGAAGATCTGGGGATGTCCGGCTTTTGTCAAAAAGCAGCATGCAGACAAACTCGAGGCACGCTCAGTACTGTGCAAGTTTGTGGGATACCCAAAGAACTCCAGGTGGTGTCTTTTCTATTACGCAGAGGAACAAAAGATCATTGTTTCTCGTAATGCCCATTTTCTAGAACACCAGTTCTTAGAAAAGGAAACAAGTGGGAGCGAAATAGAACTGGAAGAAATTCCAGAACCACAGACTATTACTGAAAGCTTAGTAGAACCAGAGGGTTCAAAAGAACAGGACATTCCTACGCCGCTCCGCAGGAGTAGTAGGCAGTCTCATCCGCCCGAGAGATACTACGGTTTTCTCATAGACGGAGATAGAGAGGATTGCATCATAGATTATGATGAGCCTACTAGCTTCAAGCAGGCCGTTCAGAGCGTTGACTCGGTAAAATGGCTGGATGCAATGCAGACCGAAATGGAGTCTATGTACACCAACAAAGTATGGACGTTGGACATTGCTCCAGACGGGGTAAAACCCGTAGGATGCAAGTGGATCTTCAAAAGGAAGATTGGTGTAGATGGACAGGTTGAGACCTATAAAGCTAGACTTGTTGCAAAGGGTTTTCGTCAAAGACCTGGTTTGGACTATGACGAAACCTTTTCTCCAGTGGCTATGCTGAAATCCATTCGGATCCTTCTTGCCATTGCTGCCTTCCAAGATTATGAGATCTGGCTGATGGACGTAAAGACCGCTTTTCTAAATGGAAATTTAGAGGAGTGTGTCTATATGGACCAACCAGAGGGTTTCATTCAGAGTGGGAGCAGCGGAAAGGTGTGCAAGTTGCTTAAGTCCATCTATGGACTAAAGCAGGCATCGCGGAGTTGGAACATCTGTTTTGATGAGACGGTCAAAGAATTTGGCTTTATCAAAAATCCAGATGAACCATGCATCTATAGTAGATTTGTAGCGAGAACTGTAGTATTCCTCGTTTTATACATGGATGACATTCTCTTAATAGGAAATGACATTCCTATGCTACAATCTGTCAAGGGGTTCTTGTTACACAAGTTCTCCATGAAAGACCTGGGTGATGCCTCATACATCCTGGGGATCCGGATCCATCGTGATAGATCCAAGAGGATATTAGGACTTTCACAGTCCAGGTACATCGACACCATACTGAAGAGATTCGGTATGGAAGATTCCAAGCGCGGTAACCTACCGGCTTGTCACGGGATCACCCTCTCTAAAGAGATGTCTTCCAAGACTGATTTGGAGAGGGATCGCATGTCTATTATACCCTACGCTTCTGCGGTAGGCTCTATAATGTATGCGATGTTGTGTACCAGACCGTATGTTGCTTATGCACTGAGTGTGGTAAGCCAGTATCAGTCAAACCCTGGAGAGAAACACTGGATAGCGGTAAAGAACATTCTCAAATACCTGAGTAGGACTAAGGAGATGTTCTTGGTGTATGGCGGAAAAGACCTCCAGATCGAGGCCTTTACTGACTCCAGCTTCCAGAGTGACAAGGACGATTCCAAGTCCATATCGGGTTTTGTCTTTACCCTCAATGGATGGGCGGTGTGTTGGAAGAGTTCCAAACAGGAAACCGTTGCAGACTCGACGATGGAAGCGGAATACATCGCTGCATCTGATGCCGCAAAAGAAGCTGTCTAGATGAGGAAGTTCTTGAAAGAACTTCAGGTGGTTCCGTCCATTGTTGATCCAATACCTCTGTATTGCGACAACAACGGGGCTATAGCTTTAACGAAGGAACCCAGGTCCCATCAGAGATCCAGACACATCTTGAGGCGGTATCACCTGATCAGGGAGATCGTGGATCGCCAGGAGATCGAGGTTCGGAGGGTTGCTTCAGAAGATAACACTGCAGATCCATTCACCAAGGCCTTGCCCCAGACTCAGTTCGAGCGGCTGATCGAGATGATAGGTCTTCGATATGCCAGTACATGGCCTTAGTGCAAGTGGGAGATTGTTAGTGTATATGCCCTAGAGGCCATTACTGTATCATGCTAGTTTGTATATTACATAATGGAAGCTTGGGATATTCACCTTGTATATACAATCTTGCTCAAAATAGTAGTATGCTACTTGGTTTGTTTCACTTCAATGTGTACATGTGTTTATTTTAGTATATCACCTATACACATTAGTGGAGCCATTAGGATCTTTGTTTGATTACCAGCATTGTGATGGCAGTCACACTAGTAGGGGCTGGGTAATTAATAAGCACATCCTTATGCAGGTCCCTAGTCGCAGGACTATCGAGACAGGGCATCGATACTCCGGAGTAGACTAGCGTATGCGCTTCTCATCCTAGAGTGGGAGGTGGTCTGTCCCACTGCTATCAGTACGTCGTACTAGAGATAGTATACGGGTGCTCGTTTGGTTACGAGTACACTGGACAGGACTCGTCGGGAACTGACCGGATGGTATTATACCTATCGTCAGTTATCAGTTCCCAGGTGACATGAGTACAGCTTAGTCCACTGACTTGACACTGTCACTTCGCCTCGAGTGTGTTCTCACTGTACTTTGAATACTACCCTACCACGGCTCAAAGGAGTCGTGCAAACAGGTAGTAGTTGGGTGCAGTCCCGAAGCACTTGGAGGAAGTGACGGTTAGACAGGATTCGTCTCTTCAGGTATTGGGGTTTGACATCGCGCTGTGTCTAGGAGAGCCATTACACGAGTAGTCCTTGGCCAGGGCAAGCGAGATATACTGGTAGGCTTCCAGTGTCATCTCAGGGTGTTTTGGGCTTCACTCCGACACGACTTGTACCGCTATTAGGGGACTGACGTTTACCGTCCCCTAGGCCCGCCATGCGATGTATCAGACGAACAGACCGGAATGTATGGAGATTGTCACATTCAGGCTTAGTAGGTGTTCAGATGGGTTTCACCTCATCAGTCTTCTTGTCGGCATCTACCTGCGGACCGTTACGCACAGCTAGTGCCGCTTGTGGTCTGTGGTTAAACCCACTGCCAGCGTAGTGTCGAGTCTTTAGAGTCCCACACAGAAAGCTATTCGCCTTTAGGCAAAAGAGTAGAGGTCGCATGGTTTTGCGACAGGTCGCATGGTTTTGCGACAGGGTCCGGTCACATCCGTGCACTTGTGCGCGTACAGTGTCCGGACAGTTAAAACTAGCGGGCTTTGGTTTAAGCCAGATCCTAGTTTACGTTTTGGGATTAGTTTTATCCAGTATGTATTCGTGTTCCTCGGAACGCGGATGCGGGTGTGTATGCACAGTTGACGGAGAGACAGAGGCAGAGGATTCTCATTACGGTTGTTGACCGTTGACTGTTGACTATTGACTTTTTCTCAATCCTAATGAGAATATGATATGTAATCAACAATAATATTAATTATGTATTATAGTGACATGGTTGTTGAGGGGTTGACTTTGTTGATTTGTTGACTTTGTTGACCGGTTGACTAGGTTGGACTAGTTGACCATCATGATGACAATGACTATCATTTCATGGCAAAGACTTTTGCTTGCTTGTTCTCTTGTGCAAAATGAGTGCAAGAAATGATATGGCTATTGTAGCTTAAACCATCACAAATACTTGATTGCTATTATTGGTTATGATGGTTTTGGATTTTGAGAGCAAAGAGAGAAAAGTCTTTCTCATTCTTTCATTTCCTTTCTCTCTCTTGTGTTCTTGAGCTCTCATCTTCTTCCTCTTGCTCTCCCTCTCTTTAGTCTATGGTTCACTTGTATTATGTGTTGAGAACCAAGAACCATAGAGAAAAATCCCAACACACTCTCCTCTACTCACTCTAGTTCACAAGGTTTAGCAAACCGAGTGAACTAGTTTTTTCAAAGCTCGAAGAAGAAGCCAAGGGTAGAAGCTTTCAGGTGGATCGATCTTCGGCGCAAGGAGACGACGGGGTGAAGCCGATCAGGACAACCATCGAGGTTTGAAGACGAAGGAGTTCAAGAAAGAAAGGTATAACCCCCTAACCGAGTAGTTAACAAGTCCTAGTTAGGTTGTTAGTTAGATATTTAACAAAGATCCGGTTTTGAGTCCATGTTGCCGCCTTTAGAAAATTATTTTTCATCAAATTCCGTATGCCCGAAAGTACCGGGAGAGGTAGCATGGACTTACAAAGACCACTGTATAAAAATTGGTGCAGAGAAGCCCCTGAACTGCGTCGGAACCGCGGCCAAAACATCGGTATGACCGCGGTTCCGCGGCATTACTGTAGGATCACGTTGCCAAATTTCAACAGTGATCTTAAAAAGGCTTGCCTGATTTTCTGAAACACTCAAAATAATTTTTCGCCGACAAAATAAATTTGACAGAAACTGCTAAAATGGAATCGCGGTTTCGGAAAATTCGGCCGATCGATATTTTAAACAAGTTAGAACAACCTAGTAAAGGTTAATGGCACGGCTTTGATATCATGTAAGTCTATGGTAGCGCCTCGGCCGTCGATCCGAGGCCAAAACGCGGAAGCAAAAACTTTTTCTAAACTTGAAACTGGCGCTAACGCAGACTTTAATCCGGGATCGAACCATTAACCTATAACTAGCAATCTAGAGAAGGGTTAGAAAGGCTATACCGATCGATCCGTGTCCTTCGGTCTTTAGCCATCGTCTCTAGCTCCTCGCGGCATCTCCGATCTCCGGTCTCCTCGTCGGATGGGCACCACATCAAGAAGTCTTTTTACGGGCTCCCGCCTCTGAACCGAGGCAACTCGGACATGAAATTTGCTAGCCGACCTGTCCAAGGTTGCTGCAGAATAAGTGTAGAACCCTTGGTCTCAAGTCATCCAAGCTAATGGATGATGGTTAATGGAAGTTGCCATTTGTACTGAAGATGGAGAAAAGAACTTTCGAGATGAGCTAAGGATTTTTTTGCAAGAAAAATGAATCATTTTTCACACACCAATTAGGGGCTGCCCCAATAATGCTCGGCCAGGAAAAATCAAGAGGAGAGGGGGTGAGCATAAGCAAAAGAGTGGTGATCACAAGAAGAAAATGTCACACCCATATCTCATTCAATCCTTTCACACTTAATGCATCAATAATGCACAAAAAAGAAGCCAAGCTCTCAAGAACCTCCAATAAACTGCTGGGGCCCCGTAACTACAGAAAACCCCTCCATTTAGTAAATCTTCACTTTTGCAAATAAACCCCTCAATCCAAGAATTTCAGCCAAGAAGAAATGAATGAAAAATGGCGAAAAGGAATGCAAACTGGCAACTTCAAAAAGCGATCCCGTAATAAATTACAGGATAACCCCGCAACTGTATCTACATACCTGCATTTGTATTCCGTTTATTGGAGCCTGCAAGGAGACAAAATCTACACAGTATAATACTAGGATCCAGCTTAAACCAAAGCTCGCTAGTATTATCCGTCCGAACCATGACACGTGCACAAGTGCACGCGTATGTTCAAACCCTACCATATATCCATATGGCTTATACAACATTTTGCCCGAAACTGGAGAAACGGTATGTGGGGGACTCTAAAGACTCGTCAATACACTGGCTGTGGATTTAACCACTAGCACGTCAGTGGTACTAGCTGTACGTAACGGGCAACCAGGTATTGAACAAAAGGGATGTCGATGAGAGAACTCATCCTGACACCCTACTGAGCCTGTCCGTGACAATATCTGTACAGTCCGGTCCGTTCGTCTATGAGTATCGCATGTCGGGCCTAGGGGGTTGGTAAATGTCAGACCCCTAAAAGCGGTACAAGTCGTGTCGGAGTGTAGCTCAGAACACCCTGAGATATTACTGGAATACCTACCGGTAAATCTCCTTCCTTGGCCAAGGACTTCGTGTAATGACTCTCCTAGACACAGAGCGATCTCACCCCCAATACCGAGAGAGACGAAACCCCTGCCGATCCGCTCACTGTCTCCATGTGGCTCGGGACTGTACCCAACTAAAACCTGTTTGCATGACTCCTTTGAGCCGTGGTAGGGTAGTAATCAAAGCACAGTGGGAGCTCACACGAGATAAATAACGATCTCAGGTCAATGAACTAACCTGTATAAATATCACCAGGGAACTGCTATCTGGCATCAGGTATAGTACCAACTAGCATGTTCCCGGCGAGTCCTGTCCGGTGTACACATAACCCAATGCGCACCTGTATACATCTTAGGTGAACCAACTGACACCAATGGCTTGTGAGACCGGCCACCGCCCCTCGTCGGGGTCTCGACTGTATACACTAGTCTACTCCGGAGTATCGATGCCCTGTCTCGAAAACTCCCACGACTAGGGACCTTTTAAGGATGTGCTTATAGACCTCAGCTCCCACGTATATGATCGCCATCATACTGCTGGCAGTCAAGTAAGAATCCTAAGGGCTCTATCAACGTGTAATAGCGACCTGTAAGGTCACCTAAAGCATTACACGATGATAAAGATAAACCAGATAGCATACTATCATCTCGAGTAAGACTGTCCTTCCGGCATAGGTCCTCCCTTAATCATTACAATCACGTGCCTGTGATCCAATAATTGACTTTGAGAGCACTATATCCAACACTTTTAGGTAACCCAGGAACTCGGCACTTAAGTATTCACCACCTCGATCAGATCTCAGTGTCTTGATACTTTTGCCGGTTTGGTTTTCTACTTCATTCTTATATTCTAGGAATTTCTCAAAGGCCTCGGATTTATGTTTTATTAAGAAAATGAATCCATACCTAGAGAAATCATCCGTAAAAGTAATGAAATATGAAAAACCTCCTCTTGCATGTGTCGACATTGGACCACATACATTGCTGTGTATGAGTCCTAAGAGCTCGCTCGCTCTTACTCCATGTCCAGTGAATGGAGTCTTTGTCATCTTTCCTTTGAGACATGATTGACAAGTGGCATAAGATTGATATTCGAACGGATCCAAATATTCTTCTCTATGTAACTTAGTTAACCTTGTCTCATTGATGTGACCTAGTCTACAATGCCATAAGAAAGCCTGATTTATATCTGGAGACTTTCTTTTTAGTGTGTTCTGGACATTGAAAATCTGTAATTGGTTTAACACGTATATACCGTTATCTAGTGTACCGGACCCAATCAAACCATGATTAAGGTGGATGTTAACAACATCGCTTACAAACATGAAATCATAACCTTCTTTTGATAACAACGATACTGATATGATATTATACGTTAAACTGGGTACACAAAAACAGTTGCGCAAAACCAAAATATGTCCACTCGTCAATCCAAGGTGATAATCCCCTACGGACACAATACTCACGCTAGCTCCGTTAGCAACCTGGAGGGTCATATCACCAACCTTCAGCACTCTACGGTTTCTCAGCGCCTGCAATGAATTGCATATATGAGATCCTGATCCGGTATCCAATACCCAGGAAGTAGAGTTGATTGACAGACAATTTTGAATTACAAACACACCTGAAGTCGAAGCCACAGCTTGCTTCGGGTCCTGGTTCTTGGCGATCCAAGCTTTACAATCTTTCTTCGAATGGCATTTCCTATGACTGTGGAAGCACTCGTCCTTTGCACTACTGGCACCGCAACCTTTTCCTTTTCCTTGACTCCCACCTTACCAACACCACCTCTTAGTTTGGTAGCGGCCTTCATCTTCCTTCCTTTGGCCCTTGCCTTGGACCTAGAAGAGGAAGCACCACGAACAAACATAGTGGGTGTTTCCCTTACTTTCTGCAAGGTGTCCTCTGCACTCCTCAACATGTTAAGGAGTTCTGGAAGTTCAACTTCTTTACCTTGAATGTTGAAATTCAAGATAAACTGGGCATAGGTGGAAGGAAGGGACTGAAGAACCAAGTTTGTATATAGCTCGTTCTCTAATGTCGTCCCGAGGTCCGCGAGCTCTTCTATATAGCCAATCATCTTAAGGACATGTTCTCCTACAGATGATCCGACGGTCGGCCTCGACTGAAACAAGTTCTTCGAGGTCTCGTATCTAGCGATACGAGATTGCTCTCCATACAAATCCTTGGTGTGGAGAAATATGGATTCTAGATCCATATTCTCATGCCTCCTCTGATGTTCATTGTTCATTAAGTCAAGCACAATGGATTTGGCCTTCGCGCAATCTATCTTCCAGGTCTTGCAGATTTCCTTATCCGCGACACTGGATTCTGGGCCAGGGACAGTAGGTGCCTTAGCAGTAAGGACATACCCCAATTTGTCAATATTTATAGCCATCTTAACATTCCGGAACCAATCTTTATAGTTTGGCCCTGTCAAAATATTTTTATCTAATAGTAATTTGAGGCCTGTCATGTTCTGGGTCGCTGCAATTAGGAGAGAGAGGGAACACTTAGCATGATGCTCTTGCATGTTTAGAGTGGTTTTTAGTTTATCTAAACAGGATGGCTTCCAATGTTTCTCGAATCCCTCCTCAAACCAAAAAGGATGAACTAGTCAGGACTATTCTCACCGTACAATACTTGCTTAACTGTTCATCCAGGCCGGTGTCGGTACTTCGAGGGAGGTTTTACGACGCTTTCGCGAAGTTCCTTAATTAAATAACCTCTTTTCTCTGGGGGCAAAGCCCCGCTGACACCTTTCTTGACACCTACTTGGTTTATAGCATTGATCGTTAAGTGACGAATCTCCTGATGAGTAGCGGATACTCACAGTAGGATCGGGATCCAAATATCATCGTGTGATAAAGCTGAAGGAATCCTACCAAAATTATCACACTCCAAATGGTATGCAACTCATAGCAAATTTCAGTTTCTTTAGAAATTCCCGATATCAATTTCTGCCCCATGCACTTGTGACCTTGGCGTTGGTCAAAATGTCATAAGTCAGATGTCAAGTTCTACCCATCATTATCTTGTCAATTTGAACCCATCTGTACATACCCCTGACGTTGGCCAAATGATAGTACGACTGTCCCAAACCAACTCATTTATTTATGCAACAAATGAATACCCAGCAGCTACCAAACACTATGCCTTGGCGTTGGTCAAAATACATAGCTTGAATACTACGGAATACCCAAATGAAATGACGGAGGGCTACGAATGGTTTTGGCGCAACCGTGAACGTGGTGAACTTGATATGATCGAAGGAACCCGATAGCTTTTAAAAAAGGAGTGGCTTAAGCTCCGCAATTAAAAAATATCTTCTGTTTTAAAATAACCGAGTGGTTTCTTTTAAACTGTTCCAACGATTCAACTTTAGTTTATTTTCTTTGCATTAATATAATGCGTCCCATCAATTAACCTATCATTGCAAAAAACAACGAAAATACAATGTCCTCTTATGCCATCCACATTCGCCACTGGGCCCCGTCATTCACCCGTTAGGTTACTTAACTAACGACAGAGCGGGGGCTGGGCTACCGCGGATGCAAAGCATAAGTGACGCCTAATAGATATCATATATAGATATTTTACATTCGTCAGACGCAATAATAAGCATTCCAGATCACAGATGAACATATTGGATTTTCTACGAATCCGCATTCCTTTTGAGCCTACAAAGAAAGACGGATTACATAGTCACGATGAATAGCCAAAACCCCACCCTAGACCCCTACGGGTACGGCAAACTACCCGTCTAGTACCCGAAGTGAAGCGGTCTCCCTCAACGACATGAGTAGGCCACTAAACACTTCAAAGTACCCTGTAGTTTGTGCACCCTTTCTTGGGTCTATCCTAGGAGCAGAAAACAGTAAATGAAATAATACAACGGTGGCTACAACCTCAACCCGGATGTGCCCCGCAAAAGAATATTACAACAAATTACAATTTACATTTGAATGAAAGAAACACCCGTCTCACATCTCCGGCTATCCATTCACGACAATCCAACAAGTCCATATTCACAAACCAGTAAAAACTATTACAGAAATATGTAACCCCCTGCTAACGGACATACTAGCAGTTAGGGAAGGTTTACGAACACATTAAACACAACACAGATATAATCAAATTAGCCAAACATCTTAGAATTTCGATCAAGCAAACACAAATGAATCTACTCCAAATAATTCTCTGTGCACATAAAACCTGAGCAGAAACAAATCATCCCAGAAAACACAAAATCAACACAGAAGAATAACTAAGCAAATTTGGGTTGACTCGAAGTCAACTCGGCCGCGGATCCGCGGCGGATCGCTTGGATCGGCGGTGGTTCCGCGGCGCTATGGTCGAGTCACAGTCCCAAATTTCTTCACAATTCTTAAAATTCCCTGCTTGTATTTTTAAAGGTCCCTGAAAAATTTTTAGACCCCGTTTTAAAAACGGCAGAAACATGGTGAAAATGATGTTTTTTCTGGTTTGTTTTGCGATCGAATTTCTAACGACTTTGCTAACATGTTAGTTATGGTTTAGCTAGTCTCTGGTACCACTGTAAGTCGACGTTAGACACCCCACATGATGCGGGGAGGCGGAATAGGTAAAACAATCAATTTGTTTGAGTTAACATCGACTAACTTTACGGATCTTTGATAAACCCTAACTAACAACTATCTAGAAGTGATTAGCTACTATGATAGATGATTATACCTAAAGATTTAAGTCCTTCTTGTTCTTGTAGTTCACTTCCTCGTCGGCCTCTTCGATGTGATAGAAGATCCACCCGAGAGCTCCTTCTCCAAGCTTTAACCTCTTACTTGAGGTAACTAGGTGGCTATGAGTGCTAATCAATGTAGCCTAGATGATATAGAAGATGATTAGGGATCTATTAGTCTTGCTAACCCTGGGATCTCAACACATGAGAGGATTAGGGTTAGGTCTTTGAAGAGAGAGAGCTTGAGGAGAGAGAATGTGAAAGTGAGAATGATATGAATTATAACTCATTTGTGAATATATGAAACATGATAATTATCAAAATGAATAACATAAAAATAATATCAAGCATGCTTCATTAACTCACTTTGGATGAATCATCTCATGAGTCATTAAGCAATAAATGCTTCATTAACTCATTTGGATGAATCACTCCATTAGTCACTAATCTATTTAATGCAAATAACACCTAAGCTCTCCACCTCATCTTTCTTCTAGAAGTTTCTCGACTAATTACGAGAATACCCCTCCATCCGTGAAAACACGAAAATACTGAGACTGTATAAATCCAATAATCCAATACTAGAATCTGGCTTATACTAAAGCCTGGTAGTAAAATCTGTCCGAACATCGTATGTGAATAAATACACGTATGTGTCCTAACCCTGTCGTAAAACCATACAACAACTATATCGTTTCTCCTGAAGCAGGGAAACTCTCTGTGTGTGACTCTAAAGACTCGACACTACGCTGGCAGTGGGTTCAACCACAGGCCGTAAGTGGTACTAGCTGTACGTAACAGTCCGCAGGTAGATGTCGATAAGAAGGACGATGAGGAAACCCATCCGAACTCCTATTGAGCATGATGTGACAATCTCCATACAGTCCGATCTGTTCATCTAGGACTATCGCATATTGGTCCTATGGGGGCGGCAAGCGTCAGTCCCCTAAAAGCGGTATAAGTTATGTCGGAGCGAAGCCCATTACACCTTGAGAAGCTATTGGAAATTCTACCGGTAAATCTCGTTTGCCCTGGCCAGGGCCTTTGCGTAATGGCTCTCCAAACATAGCGTGATATCAACTCCCAAAACTGGGAGAGACGAATCCTTTCTAACTGCCTCTGCCTCCAAATGCTTCGGGACTGCACCCAACTGCTACCTGTTTGCATGAATCCTTTAAGCCGTGGTAGGGTAGCAATCTAAGAACAGTGGGTGCACACTCGAGTCGAAGCAGCAGTGTCAAGTTTGCTGACTATGCTGTACTCATGTCACCTGGGAACTGTTAACTGACGACGGGTATAATACCAACCAACAGTTCCCTACGAGTGTTTTCCGGTGTACCCGTAACCCAACGAGCACCTGTATACTATCTCCAGTACAACGTACTAATGGCTGTGGGACAGACCATTTCCCCAGCTGGGATGAGAAGCGTACACACTAGTCTACTCTGGAGTATTGATGCCCTGTCTCGATAATCCTACGACTAGGGACCTGAAAAAGGATGTGCTCTTAGACTACCCAGCCCTTACTAGTGTGACTGCCATCACAGCGCTGGTAGTCAAGCAAGATCCTAAGGGTTCTATCATTATATATTCGCGATATGCTAACATATACACATATTAAGATAGATATAAACCAAGTAGCATACTACTATGTTGAGCGAGACTGTTAATATAACTGTGAATATCCCAAGTTTTCATTAAGTAATATACAAACTAGTATGATACAATAATGGCTCCTAAGGCATATACGCTAACACATAGCTCCATTTACTGGAAACAGAGAGAGAAAGGGTTAGTGGACCCTTGGGACTGATACATAGTGATGTATGAAGGGCCCCAGTCTACATATGCCAGGACTGGTTCTTTGTACTTCTTTGCATTCACTGATGATCTTTCAAGATTCGAACGCATGTTCCTGTTGAAACACATGTCTGAAGCTTTTGAGAAATTCAAAGAATATAAGTCAGAAGTAGAGAACCAAAACGTGTATAAGTATTATGTCCTATGATGAGATCAGGGAGGAGAATACTTGTGCATGGAATTCTTAGACTATTCTAAAAGAGAATGAGATTCTCTCTCAGCATTACTCCTCTAAATACACCACAGTACGTCGGTGTATCGGGGCGGAGCAATCGCACCCTATGCGATATGGTGCGCTCTATGATGAGTACTACTGAGGTACCTATTTCCTTTTGGGAGTTATGCATTTGTGAAGCTGCATACCTATTGAATTGGGTTCAAATCAAAGCCTACCACTCCATATGAGATATGGTGTAGTAAGAGCCCATCTCTTAAGCATGTTAAGATTTGGGGTTGTCCGGCCTATGCCTAAAAGAAAAATACGGACAAGCTCGAGGCAAGGTCAGTTCTTTAGAACTGGAAGGAGTTCCATCTATACAAACTACAGCTGATGATTTGGTGGAACCAAAGGATTCAATAGTTCCCGACGAGCCTCAGCCTCTCCGCCGATCTGGTAGGGTTCCTCATCCGCCTGAGAGATACTTCGGTTTCTCGATGACGGTGGGAGCGAGGATTGCATCATGAGATGATGACCCAACTAGTTTCGAGCAGGCCATCAAGAGTGGGGACTCTGTAAGAATGGCTGGATGCTTAGCGATCTGAGATGGAATCCATGTACACCAACAAAGTATGGACTTTGGTTGCTATATCTGAAGGGTTAAATCCCCATCAAGAGCAAGTATATCTTGAGAAGATTACATGGTGTAGATGAGAAAGTTGAGACTTTCAAAGCTAGATTTGTTAAAGGTTTTCATCATCGACCGGGCATGGATAATGATGAAACCTTTTCCAGTGGCTGTGCTTAAGTCCATCCGGATCCTACTTGCCATTGCTACGTATCATGACTACGATATCTGGTGGTTGGGTGTCATGACTGCTTTTCTAAATTATGATTTAGAAGAAAGCGTCTGTAAGTACACAGCCAGAGGGCTTCTTAAACAGTGGGAGCGGCTGAAACATGTGCAAGTTGCTTTACAGGTTAAAGCAGGCATCGCGGAGATGGAACATCTATTTTGATGAGGAAGTCAAAGAGTTTGACTTCATCAAAATGGTAGATGAACCTTGTATATACAAAAAAATAGTAAAGAGTATGAGGGTATTCCTCATACTGTACGTGGATGACATACTTTAGATAGGAAAGGAGTTTCCAATGCTACACTCGGTCAATCTCCTCTTATCGCATTGATTCTCTATGTAGGATCTAGGTGATACCTCCTGAATCCTGGGTTTTGGATCTATGAGATAGATCTAAATGGATGTTTGGATTCTCACTAGGTGTAGTGAGATGGTATCAATCGATTCTGGGAAGAATCACTGGATAGCTTCCAGGATGGTAAGGAAGACTGAAGGTCAGTTATAGGCATTGTCTTTACCCTCAGTGCAGGGATGGTATGTTGGAAGAATTCCAAGCTAGATACCGTGGCAGACTAGACGATAAAGGATGGTGACATCGCTATCAAAGATACTACCAAAGAGGCAGTTTGGGTGTATATTAGTTCATGAGATGAACTAGGTTCCTACCATTGTGTAAGAATGGGGGTGTGGCTTTAGCCCAGGAACCCCGGTCTCATCAGTGACCCAGACATATTCCAAGACAGTATCACCTGATCATGGAGATAGTTTATCTCCAGGGAGATCGAGGTTAGGAGAGTAGACTCAGAGGACAATACGGCGGATCCACTCACAAAGGCCTTTTCCCAAAGAGAGACTTTTATGGGATGGTTGAGTATGAGATACTACAACCACTGCTATATGATGGCCCTAGTGCAAGTGGGAGATTGTTAGTTGTATGTATGCCCTAGAGGCCATTATTATACATGAGATGTATATTATAGTGGATGCTGGGACATATATAGGGAGGACTTTCTTGCTCGACATGATAGCATGCTATCTGGTTGCTCTTTATCTTAACATGTATATTTACTGTCTCTCTGTTGGATGTTGATAAAGCCCTTAGGATGTGTACTCGAATTCCAGGATTATGATGTAAATCATACTAATGGGGCCGGGGTAGTCCATGAGTACATCCTTCAATGTTCCTAGTCGTGGGAATATCGAGACGGGGTATCGATATTCCAGAGTAGACTAGCGTATATCTTCTCGACCCATGTGATAGGCGATGGACGGTCCCATATCTATTGGTGTTTGACATCAGAAATCGTATACGGGTGCTCAGTGGAGACCGGGTATACTGAACGGACTCGCCGAGAACTCCTAGATGGTATTATACCTTACGTCAGATGGCAGTTCTCTGGTGACACTGGAACAACTTAGTCTGTTGACCTGAGATCGTCATAGAGTCTTGTGTGTCTCCCACTGTGCTTTGATTTCCACCCTACCACGGCTCTACTGAGTCATGCAAACAGGTGTTTTTTGGGTATAGTCCCGAGTCACATGGAGGCAATGAGCGATAGGAGGGGATTCTTCTATCCCGGTATTGGGGGTTGATGTTGCGCTATGCTCGACTGGCCATAACTGGAAATCCCTGGCTATGGTTGCTGTGATTTACTGGTACGTGTTATCAGTAGTTTCACGAATGTTATGGACCTTACATCGGCATGACTTATCAAGCTACTGGGGTCTGACGTTTACCACCCCTAAGCGAGATATGCGACATATCAGACGAACAGACCGGACTGTGTGGTAATTGTTACTGATTGGATTCGCAGGAGTGTGAGCAGGCTTGCTTGTTGATCTTCTGATCGCTCAATACTCAGGTGGCCGTTACGTTTAGCAGACTGCTTGCGGCTTGTGGGTGACTGATATGATCACAACCTACTGCCGGCGTATTGACGAGTCTTTAGAGTCCTATACAGAGGTTTCCTGGCTCAAGAGAAACGAAATAGGAGCGCATATGAGATATGCGCAGGACCGAGAACAATACCAGTATGTCATATTGTATTCTATTCTCGCGATTTGTATCATCGGTCGGTTATATGTGATATAGCCGGGTTACCGAATCAAGTGTTGATTCGATATATTGATACACTAGATATTAGTCGGTCATATGCGATATGACCGGATCATTAAATCAAGTGTTGATTTAATGATTTAATGTATAATTATATATTTGATATATTACTTTACATTAACCAGTATTGGTTCACTTAGGATTGTTTTTCTCACTTGATCTGCACATAATGTATATGTGATATATGTTTGTGTACATGATTGTATCATGCTTTATGATACATGCAAACTTGGGTGTGTGTATGAATTACACCATATTTAAGATAATGGTTAGGGTTTTTATTTATTTTTGTAATTCAAAATGGTGGCTTTCTTTGTCTTGGCTTGAAGCTTCATGAAGCTTAAAGCATCTTTGACAAAGTCCACTCACTTTGTTTTGCATAAGATATTTATTAACCAAACCATCAACTAAAACCATGGTTTAGTCACTACAAAGGTTATTGGTTAAAAATAACTCACCCATGGTTGCATTATGATAATTTTCTTCACTAGTTTATTCATTCTCATTATTCATTCTTTTTCTTCTTCTTCTTCTTCATCAAGAAGAAAACCTTGCTAGAATTTTTCTAAGTGAAGAAATCAAGTGAGAAATCAAAATCTGAAGTGAACTCATTTCCTATTTCATCATCCTCTACTACTTGCCATTTAGTTTAGGGTGTTCTCTTCACAAAGTTCTTGACCTAGAGAAGATGGAGCTTGAGTTTGAGTCACCTCGACGTAGATCATCTTCGGCCTCGAAGTCAACGAGCTAGCCCGTTCATTTCTACGAGGAAACCATCACTAGAGTCCGTGATCTCGATGATCGTAGCGAAAGGAAGTCAACACGGAGCTTTAGAAGTGAAGGACCGGATCTACAAAGGTTGTATTTTCATTCACTTCTCTTTGTAATCTTGGATTACTAGTTTTGTTACCCTAGTTTTCTAGTATGATTTTTATGTTGATTGCTTAGCACCCCCTTTAATTTTTGTTGTGGCATGTGTGATGCTTGCAAACGCTAAGCTAGGTGCTAGGGAATCCCAACAAAATACACTAAACATGCAAAATAGTTACTTAAACACCTAATTAAGATTAGTTTAAGGCAAGTGCAACATTTTAATTAATAATTTTAGATATAGAAATAATGAGTTTATAAAAATGATATCGCATATGAATTTGTTATCGGAATTATATCTGTAAAAATGTAATAATTTGGTAAATATGAAGAAAAGTATGTGATAGCATAACAATGATATTTTAATTGATTTAACATGATATGATATTTTACATTAAGAAAATGATACTTAAGTGATTTTTACCCCAAGCTCTTATAGACCTTGACGTAGGCCAACAAGTCATAAGACGCAAGTCAAGTTCTACCCGTCGTTGTCCTGATCAATTTAAATACATCGTACAAGCCCTTGACGTAGGCCAACAAGGTGTACGTCTGTATTAAACTAATGCATCTATCTATGCAACAAATAGGCACACACAGTGCTACCATTCACTATGCCTTGACGTAGGCCAACAAGTATAGCATGAATACGATGTGCTGTCTATCTGAAACGACGGAGGGTTACGGTTGTTTTTTGGAAAAAAACCGTTAACGTAGTGAACTTGATTTGATCGAAGGAACTTAAGATAGCTTTTATTAAAAGGAGTGGTTTAAGCTCCGCATTTAAAATTTTCTTTTTCAAGAAAACCAAGTGGTTTTTAGAAATTGTTCCAACAATTCAGTTTAGGTTTTATTTTCTTTGCATTAATAATAATGCGTCTCATCATTAACCTATCATTACAGATAACAACGAAAATACAACGTCCTCTTATGCCATCCGCATTCGCCACGGGGTCCCGTCATCACCCGTTAGGTTACTTAACTAACGACAGAGCGGGGGCTGGGCTAGCGCGGGCGTAAAACATAAGCGACGTCTAAATAGCTATCATATATAGATATTGTACATTCGTCAGACGCAATAATAGGCATTCCAGATCACAGATAAACAATATTGGATTTGCAAGCAATCCGCATTTCTTTTGAGCCTGCAATGAAAGACGGATTACACAGTTGTGATGAATAGCCATTTTCCCACCCTAGACCCCTACGGGTACGACAAACTACCCGCCAAGTACCAGAAGAGAAGCGGTCTACCCCAACACTTCAAAATACCCGGTAGTTTGTGCACCCCACCTTGGGTCTATCCTAGGAGCAAAAACAGTAAAAAGAAATAATACAACGGTGGCTACAACCGCAACCTGGATGTGCCCCGCAAAATAATATTACAACTTATTATATTTACATCAAATGAATTAATACAAAAACCCATCACAAAACCCAGCCAAACACCACAACAGTCCAATACAGTTTATATACACAAACAGTTATATATAACATCACAGATATGTGCAACCCCCTGCCAACCGACATACTAGCAGTTAGGGGAGGTTTACGAACACATAAACATTTCACAGATAAAATCAAACAAGCAAATACCGTATAATTTCGATCGATTAAACACATTTAATTTTGCTCCAATACTTCTCTGTAAATCTGAAACCTGAGCAAAAATAAAAATTACCAGAAAACACCAAATATCACAGAGAAACAACACAAGAAACTTGGGATGATGAATCGTCCAAAGCGTGGCGGAATCGCGGCGGATCGGTGGGATCGGCCGCGGTTCCGCGGCGCTATAGCCGATTGATGAGCCCAATTTTCTTGGGTGTTCTTTTACATTTTAGGTCATTCTGAAGGACCCTGAAAAATTTTGGACCTCATTTAAAATTCGACAGAAAGTACATGATATTGGGGTTTTTCCGGTTTGTTTTTCCGTTCGAAATTCATACAAATTTGCAAGTGTGTTAAATACTGTTTAGCTAGGCTCTGATACCACTGTAAGTCGATGTTCAATACCCCAATACATATAGGGAGGCGGAAATATGAATAACAATCTTGTTCTATGATTAAACATCGAATAACCGTATGAATCGTTTGCTAAACAAGTTTTAACAAAAGCTATAGAGTTCTAAACTACTATGTTAAGAGATTATACCAAACGGTTCTAGTCCTTCATCTTAATGTTATCTACGGCCTCTTTGGATCTCCACGTCCTCTTCGGCTTTCTTCCGTGATAGACGATCCACCCGAGAACCCTAATCCAGGCTATAACCTCTAAACTTGAGGTTACTTAGTTTCTCTAGTTGCTAAATAGAGTAGCTAAGGTGATGTAGAGATAGGTTATGGAGTAATTAGTCTTTCCTAATCCTTGTTCTCAACTCATGAGGGTAGGATTAGGTTTGGTGAAGGAGAGAGAACTTGAAGAGAGAGAGTGAGAAGATGATAATGATAATAATAATGAAAATGAAAAAGCTTCTCACTAGATATCTGAAACATAATGAATTAAAAAGAAATGAATAATATGAGATTATTCATCATGTTTCATTAATGCAAGTGGGTGATTCATTATGTGAGTCATTAAGCATTTAATAATGCATTAATGACATGATGAATCACTCACAATGAGTCACTAATTCATTAAATGAAAATGCCACCTCTCCCTCCATGTCACATCCTTCTAGAAGCTTCTCAGAAAATTACGAGAACGCCCCTCTCATCCGTGAAAACACGGAAAAACTTTAGACTGTATAAATCCAATAACCTGATACTAGAATCTGGCTTAAACCAAAGCCTGCTAGTAAAAACTGTCCGAATGTCGTACGTGCGTTTAAACACGTACGCGTTCGAACCTTTGTCGTAAAACCATACGACCTCTATATCTTTTCGCCTGGGTTTGGGAAATCTCTGTGTAGGACTCTAAGGACTCAACTACTACGCTGGCAGTGGGTTTAACCACAGACCGCAAGCGGCACTAGCTGTACGTAACGGTCCCCAGGTAGTTGTCGATAAGAAAGCTGATGAGGTAACCCATCTGAAATCCTACTGAGCCTGTCTGTGACAATATCCACGCAGTCCGGTCTGTTCGTCTAAGAGTATCGCATGTATGGTCTAGGAAGGTGGTGGACTTCAGACCCCTAAAAACCGTACAAGTCGTGTCGGTATGGTTCAAGACCACCCGAGAATCTACTGATCATTCCATCAGTAATTCTCAATCAGCCCTGGCCAGGGACTTATGGTAATGACCAACCGACCACAGTGCGATATCAACTCCCTATACCGGGAGAGACGAGTCCCTAACAGTCGCTCACTGCCTCCACGTGGCTCGGGACTGTGCCCAACTGAAACCTGTTTGCACAACTCCTTTGAGCCGTGGTAGGGTAATAATCAAAGCACAGTGGGAACTCACACGAGACAAATGATGACCTTAAGTCAACGGACTATCTGCATACATGTCACCTGAGAACTGCTATCTGACGTTAGGTATAATACCATCCAGTCAGTTCTCGGCGAGTCCTGTCCGGTGTACTCACACCCAGTGAGCATCTGTATACAATCTTAGGTGAACACCACCAATGGTTGCGGGACCAATCCATTGCCCCTTGTCAGGGTCTAGATATGTATACACTAGTATACTCCGGAGTATCGATGCCCAATCTCGATACTCCTGCGACCAGGGACATCTAAGGGTGTGCCTATTGACTATCCAGCTCCCACTAGTATGACTGCCATCATAACGCCGGTAGTCAGACAAACACCCTATGGACTTTATCAACATATATATATATATATAAATACCAAGTAAAATATATCATACGTTAAGACAAAATCAAACCAAATAGCGTACTATCATATCAAGCAAGACTGTCATGTACATACATATCCCAAGCATCTTATACAATGTAGGCCTCTAGGGCATATATATCCAACAATTCATCTGCATATAGTTTAATACATGGGTATGGTGACATACGTACGTGACGATGCTGGGACATATATATGGTGACATCCCAAGTTATATGTATGCCCTAGAGGCCATTAATGTACATTGGATGTATATTGTAGTGGATGCTGGGACATATATAGGGAGGAATTTCTTGCTCGACATGATAGTATGCTATCTGGTTGACCTTTACCTTAACGTGTACACTGATTGTCTCTCTGTTACATGTTGGTAAAGCCCTTAGGATGTGTACTTGACTACCTGGACTATGATGCGGATCATACTAGTGGGGACATGGTAGTCCACAAGTACATCCTTTAAAGTCCCTAGTCGTGGGTATATCGAGACGGGGCATCGATATACCAGAGTAGACTAGCGTGTACCTTCTCGACCCATACAGATGGGCGATGGATGATCCCATATCCATTGGTGTTTGACATCAGAGATGATATACGGGTGCTCAGTAGAGACTGGGTACACTGGACGGACTCGCCGAGAACTCCCAGATGGTATTATACCTCACGTCAGATGGCAGTTCTCTGGTGACACTGGTACAGAGTAGTCTGTTGACCCGAGATCGTCATAGAGTCTTGTGTGGTTCCCACTGTGCTTTGATTTCCATCTTACCACGTCCAAGAGGGCGTGCAAAATGGTGGTTTTTGGGTACAGTCCCGAGTCACATGGAGGCAATGAGCGATAGGAGGGGATTCGTCTCTCCCGGTATAGGGGGTTGATGTTGCGCTGTGTTCGATTGGCTATAACAGGAAATCCCTGGCCAGGGTTGCTGAGATTTACTGGTAAGTGTTACCAGTAGTTTCTCGAAGTGTTATAGACCTCATATCGACACGACTTATCGAGCTATTGGGGTCTGACGTTTACCACCCCTAGGCGAGATATGCGACATATCAGACGATCAGACCGGACTGTACGGTAAGTGTTACTGGTTGGATTCACAGGAGTGTGAGCGGGCTTGCTCGTCGATCTTCTGATCGCTCAATACCCGGGTGGCCGTTACGTTTAGCAGACCGCTTGCGGCTTGTGGGTGCTTGATATGATCATCATCTGCTGCCGGCGTATTGACGAGTCTTTAGAGTCCTACACAGAGGTTTCCTGGTTCAAGCGAAACGAAATAGGAGCGCATATGAGATATGTGCTGGACCGAGAATAATGCGTGTATGTGACACCGTATTCCATTCTCGCGATGAATGTATCGAAAGGTTGTATGCGATATAACCTAGTTATCGAATCAAGGGTTGATTCGATAAGCCGATACATTGGATACTAGCCGGTTATATGCGATATAACCGGATCATTGAATCAAGTGTTGATTTAATGATTTAATGTATAATTATATATTTGATATATTACTTTGCATTAACTAGTATTGGTTCACTTTAAATTGATTTACTCACTTGGCTTGTACACATTGTATATGTGATATACTTTTGTGCACAAGATTGTATCATATTTGATGATACTTGCTCTTTTGGGTTTGTGTAAAGATTAAACCATGTTTAGTGAATGGTTAGGGTTTCTTTTCTCTTATTTATTTATCCATTTATTAGTGTTTTGGAAAAGGTAAAGAGAAAAAGAAATGGTGGCTTAGTTTGTCTTTTCTTTGAAGCTTCTTGAAGCTTTGAAAAGTCTACCATTCTTGTCTCTTCTTTAACCCTAACCACTCTTCTAAACCTTGGTTAAATCTCTACACTAAACCATAGTTGAAGTTATGATAAGTATTCTTTTTATTTTCTTTTTTAATTAACTTATCATATCTTCTTCTTCTTCTTCATCTTCTTCAACAAAAGAGAAAGCTTGCTACTCCAATGGCAAGTGATGAAAACTAGTGAGAAATCCAAAACTAAAGTCTACCCACTTCCTATTTCTTCATCCTCTACCTCTTGCCAAGTTGTATAGGGTGTTTACTTCACAAGTTTTCAAAGCTTGGTGAAGTTGGAGCTTGTTCTTGTGATGCTTCGACGTAGATCATCTTCGGCATGGACATCGACGACCTAGCTCGCCATTTCTCCGACGAAGCCGACGCTAGAGCCCTGGAATTCATTTGGACAGCGAGGGGACTTCGTTGCGGAGCTATGGAGGTGGAGCACCGGATCTACAAAGGTTGTATTTCCGTTTAAACTTTAGTTAAGTGTTAACTAGTTTGCTTTTTCGCCTAGAAATCTAGCTAACGATCCATAGTCTAGGGTTTCTCGGCACCGTATTTTTGATATTGGCATGGTTGATGCATTGTGAGACCTCATTAGGGTGCCAAGGAACCCTACAGTTAGTTAAGTAACCTAACGGTGCATAACGGAACATTGTGGCGAATGCGGATGGCATAAGCGTACGTTGTATTTTCGTTTCTTCTGTGATGCTTAGGAAGCATAAATGATGGGATTTATTAATAAGATTAATAAAAGAAAAGAAACCTAAAAGATGTTGTATAATCCAATTTTCAAAAAAGGATAGCTACAGTTTTTTCTTTGCATAGTGGTATATGTGATATACCCTGAACCTTATATGATGAGAAAAGAGCTAAGATCCCTTCACCGGGAGTAACCTTTTTAGCAAAACTGGAAGATGCTACAAACTCACGGTTTAGTTTTTGATTGCTTCTATAGTTCTTGCTTTGCACAGTTCTATTTATGAAATAACCTGCACCTTATTCGATAAGGAAAGAGCCGAGATCCCTTCACCGGGAGTGACCTCTTTAGCGAAACTAGAAAAGCCTAAAAAACACTCCTTTTCAAAATCACTTGCTTCTACAACGATATCAAGTTCATTACGTAATAGGTTTTCTGAAAAACCTGAGTAGCCCTCCGACATTTCAGATAAGTAATATTTAGTATTCGTGCTATGTTTGTTGACTTTCGTCAAGGCGTAGTGTGCGGTAGCTATTTACTGCTGATCTGCAACATATGTTGCGATTGGGATATGGTAGTCGTACGGCTTTGTTGGCTTTCATCAAGGGTCATGCGGGTGGGTTTAATTCAATCAAGAAATGTACGGGTTGAACTTGACTAGCGGACTATGGTTTGTTGGCATTCGTCAAGGTCATGGCACGTTAGGGGTAAAAGCATTATCGGGAATTTCAAGTGTTGAAATTTGCAATGAGATTGCATACTTCCTATGAGATAGTTGGATCCTAATACCCACTGTGAATAAGAGTTACTGCTAGGAGAGTTTTACACATGACAATTAGCCAATCAAGTAGGTGTCTAGAAATGTGTTTACGGGGTTATGCCTCTGGGAAAACGATGTTTATTCTAATTAGGTCCGTGCAAAAGCACGGGGAACCTCCCTCAAAGTAATAACACTAGCCTGGCCGAAAGATTGGCGAACTTGTAAGGTGTAATTAATCTCGGACAGTCTTACTTTTTAGGGTCTTAAGGAAGATTTGATAAAAGGCAGTGGGAGCCATCCTGATTAGATAAGATAATAACCAATCTAATCTTGCAAGAGCATACGCTAAAGTGTTTTCTTCTCTCTCTCTCCAGGTAGCGACCATGTTAGGCCTTAATCAAGATAATAATATGCATGTATTGACTGAACCAGCTTGTTATACTGAGCAGGGGAACGTTGGTCCCGCTACCACTTATAATTGTTATAAGTTCGAGCAGCGAATAGGAGAATATCTGGATTCTCATGCCACCCAAACGAAGAATAAGCATGTTGATGTATCTTCTTCAGGTGTGTTAGTTATCGAGAACTGTTTCTCGGTTCACTCTACGTCCTGGGTGTTAGATACCGGATCGGGATCCCATATACGTAATATGTTACATGGGCTACGAAAAGGTAGGGAACTGGGAGAGGGTGATCATTCCGTAAGGGTTGGGAATGGTGCAAATGTTGCAGCCAAAACTGTTGGCGAATATCACCTTGTATTGCCTAAAGGTAATTTTGGATATAGTGCCCTCAGAGTCAATTATTGGATCACAGGCACGTGATTGCAATGATTGAGGGAGGACCTATGCCGCTAGGACAGTCTTACTCGAGATGATAGTATGCTATCTGGTTTATCTTTATCATCGTGTACTGCTTTAGGTGACCTTACGAGTCGCTATTACACGTTGATAGAGCCCCTAGGATTCTTGCTTGACTTCCAGCAGTATGAGGGCGATCATATAAGTGGGAGCTAGGGTCTATAAGCAAATCCTTAAAAGGTCCCTAGTCGTGGGAGTTTCGAGACAGGGTATCGATTCTCCAGAGTAGACTAGTGTATACAGTCGAGACCCCAACGAGGGGCGGTGGCCGGTCTCACAAGCCACTGGTGTCAGTTGGTTCACCTAAGATGTATACAGGTGCTCATTGGGTTATGAGTACACCGGACAGGACTCGCCGGGAACCTGCTAGTTGGGATTATACCAGACGTTAGATAGCAGTTCCCTGGTGACATGTGTACAGGTTAGTTCATCGACCTGAGATCGTCATTTGTCTCGTGTGAGTTCCCACTGTGCTTTGATTACTACCCTACCACGGCTCAAAGGAGTCGTGCAAACAGGTTTTAGTTGGGTACAGTCCCGAGCCACATGGAGGCAGTGAGCGGATCTGCAGGGGTTCGTCTCTCCCGGTATTGGGGGTGAGGTCGCGCTGTGTCTAGGAGAGCCAGAACTTGAAAAGTCCTTGGCCAAGGCAGGAGATTTACTGGTAGGTATTCCAGTAGTATCTCAGGGTGTTCTGGGCTACAATCCGACACGACTTGTACCGCTTTTGGGGGTCTGACTTTTACCAACCCCCTAGGCCCGCCATGCGATGCTCATAGACGAACGGACCGGACTGTACGGATATTGTCACTGACAGGCTCAGTAGGGTGTCAGGATGAGTTCGCTCATCGACGCCCCTTTTGGTCAATAGCTGGTAGCCCGTCACGTATGGCTAATACCTCTGACGTGCTTGTGGTTAAATCCACAGCCATAGTATTGACAAGTCTTTAGAGTCCACCACACACAGTTACTCAGGTTTCGGGCAAAACGTTGTAGAGGCCGTATGGAGATATGACAGGGTTCGATCAGATATGTGCGGTATTGCACGGATCATGATCGGACGGTTTTTACTAGCCTGCTTTGGCTTAAGCCGGATCTTAGTATTAGATAGTGTAGATATTGTCTCTTTGCATTTGTGTTCAGTGAGAATACAAATGCGGGCATGTATTTGCAGTAGAGTGGTTTTCCTGTAATTTATTACGGGATCAGTTTTCTGAAGTTGCCAGTTTGCATTCCGTTCCGACAGGTTTTTCTTTGTTCCTTCCCGGCCGGACTTTCCGATGGAGGGGCTAATTTGCAATTGTGCAAATTAGTATTTGTAGAGGGGGTTTATTGCATTTGTGGTTCAACCATCATGAGATTCTATTCTAGTCTTATTCATTGCTTTTTGGTGATGGTTGGTGAATGGATGTGAGTAGAAATTGGTGTGACCTTTTTCTCACATATTCATCCCCTTTTCTTATCTTGCATTATCATTCATTCTTTTTCCCACCATGAAAGGGGGGGGGGGGGCGGCGGCCACTATTCTTGAGGGAGATGAGAGGATTTCTTTCTTGAGTAGTGGCTTTATTCTTCATCTCATTTTTCCTTGCTAGAAAATTGAAAGCACCAATTTTCTTAACCTCCTCCTCCATCCTCCATGGGAACTAAACACCAAAGAGATAAAGACTCTACACTAGCCTTCAGCAAATCTTGGACGCGTCGGCTAGCCAACTTCGCGCCCGAGTTGCCTCGGTCAAGAGGTGCGAGCCCGTAAAAGATTCCGGCTACGTGGTGCCCTTTCCGACGAGGAGGTGATGGACGGAGTTTCCGCGGGAGATCGGAGTGGAGATGAAGACCGAAGGACACGGATCGCTTGGTATAGCTTCTCTACTCTTTTCTTGTTTGCTAGTAGCTAGGTTAATGGCCCGATCGAGGATAAAAGTGCGCGGTGGTGCCGGTTTGCTAGTTTTCAAAGTTTTTGTTTCCGCGTTTCCGGCGTCGGATCGACGGCCGGGGCGCCGTCGCGGACTTACATGGGTATCAGAGTCACGCCTTTAACCATGCCTAGCTTCCTCTAGTATGTTTAAAACCCGATCGAACAAAAATCCCCAAAAACCGTATTTTCCAATGCATAAGTTTCTGTCGAATTTTTTTTGTCTCGAAAATTTTTTCAGGTTGTTTCAGAAACATGTGTTGACAATTCTATGAATTCTGGGAAAATTTGGGGCAGTGATTCGTTAGTACGACCGCGGAAACACGGCCAAACCCCTAGTTTGGCCGCGGTTCCGCGGTGGGAAGGTGTGCTCACTGCACCAAAATTTCCCAGTGGGCTTTAGACTTATAAATAGGGGTTTTGGGATATTATTTTTGGGCTCAGATTTTCTGTAAGTGCTACAGTAGTGTTTGGGCCCACTTTGGTAATTTTTGATCGATCGGGTATTTTAAACATGCTAGTTCACAGTATTTACATTATATCTGTGACCGTGAATGTCACTCGATCGGTAAATCCAGTCTATCTGCTATAGCCCTTTTAGACGGATTTGCGAGCGTGACATTTACGTTGATGTTCTGTGATTGTGCTGTGTTGTTGCGGATCGGTCGTGGGGGATAGCCTTGATGCAATATTAGTACAGTTTTGTTTTATATGTACATTTGATATTGCGGGACGAGCGTCCGACATGTGGACTGCCGTCACTGCCTGTTTTTATATTATTCTTTTGGGGCACGACCGGGTCGAGGTCGATGTACCCGTTGTATGTTTATTTTACTTTCTGTACTAGGATTACCCCGTGGTGGGGTGCACGGATAGCCGGGTTCTAGAGGGCAACAAGCCCGCATCTCATGGCATTGAGACGGAGGTGGCTTCACTCTAGGATTGGCGGGCTATTCGCCGCACTCGTAGGGGTACAAGTTGACCCAGGAGGGGTGCCCAAGTTACCGGATTCCGTGAAGCGCCTGGTGGTCCATTCACGTTGCTGAAGGGGGCTGCCCCGCTTCAGGTTTTGGCTGGTAACTTGCCGCGCCCGTTGGGGTCTAGGATTTCATTGCACAGGATATCCACACGACCAGGGGAACGTCGGGTTTCAGTAGCGGCTCTGTGAAACCCGGGGATCCCAGATATCTTTATTGTTCTGTGATGCTGTACATTTCTGTGATGTTGCACTTTATCACGCCTTGAGCGAAAATTATATATTATATATACTAGTAGATGTTGTAAATGTTTTGCATCCGTGCTAGTCCAGTCCCCGCTCTGTCGTTAGTTAGCTAACCTAACGGGTGATGACGGGACCCAGTGGCGAATGTGGATGGCATATACGTACGTCATTATTTTCGTTCTTTTTGGTGTGATCAATTGATGGGACTTTGTTGATTCGGATCAATGCAAGTTAAACAAACCCATTCTGATGTTGTTGGAACATTTTTCAAAAAGCTGTTATTGCAAGGGCGTTCTCTTTTGTTTTGCATCGTGGTATTCAGTTGGAATATCCTGCTCCTCAGTCGACGAGGCAAGGGCCGAGATCCCTTCACCGGGAGTGACCCCTTGGACAAAAGTTTGCGTCGGGGCAATAACTTCACTATAGCCGATTACTTTTGCTTTGCATCGTGGTATTCAGTTGGAATATCCTGCACCTCATTCTACGGGGAAAGAGCCGAGATCCCTTCACCGGGAGTGACCTCTTTAGCAAAGGTTTTCGTCACTATATTTTTTAAAGCTATCCGGTTCCTTCAACGATATCAAGTTCATTACGTTAAAGGTTTTCACCAGAAACCATTCGTAGCCCTCCGTCGTTTCAGACGGGTAGCACGTAGTATTCATGCTATGTATGTTGGCCTTCGTCAAGGCATAGTGTATGGTAGCTATTTGTTACTTTTCTGCAGCATAGATAGATGCGTTGGTTTGGGACAGTCGTACTACTAATTTGGCCTTCGTCAAGGGTATGTACGGGTGGGTTCAAATTAACCTGGATAATGACGGGTAGAACTTGACATGTGACTTATGATATGTTGGCCTTCGTCAAGGTCATAAGAGCATGGGGCAAAAAAATCAACATCGGGAGTTTCGAAAGAACTGAAACTTACCAGATATGCGCATACCTTCTGGAGTGTGATAACGTGAGCGGATTCCATCACGTTATCATGCGATGATAGTTGGATCCCGATTCCCACTGATGAGTTGGTTTACTCCTCGGGTGATCCCGACTAATTCTTCTTTCAGGTTTGGGGAAGAATTTGACGTTACAGTGGGAGGTTTCCAGATTAGATAAAGTGATAACCATTCTGATCTAGGTTAGAGTGCACGCTGAGTGTTTCTTTTCTCTCTCTCTTTGGCAGCGACCATTGACCCGACCCTAGACTATGACTCAGTGACCAAGTTGACCGAACCTTCTTAACACTGACTTTTGGATTGTCAGAGTTGCAAACCTCATTGCCGCTCCTACTTTTACCCTTTTCTCCAGGACACCCCGTATTACTACGAACGTCTACTTCCATTGGACAAAACCATAGTATGGTTATATACGAGCTCGAAGGAATTTGAGGATGGTTTCTGGTTCTGGAGAAAACGAATAGGACTATTCAGTTGTCTTTTCCTTTTAGCTTCTCTCAGGTTGCGAGTACTCCTTGGTTTAGGAGTTAGTACACCTATTACGCAAATTGGATAGTCTTCTTCCAGACCTTAGGCTGGTGCCGACCGGTAGGGAATGAAGAAAGCCAATTAGCCTAAACGGTGTACAGAAGGTATTAAGTTCAGACAAAGCAAGGGATTAGTAAGAGGGCAAAGTAAACTGCGACTGCTATTCACGACCTAACCAAGTATTTCTTCGCCAATTCTAAATCACCTTTGTATTTCTCCAGGACACTCCGTATCACTACGAAGATCCCAGTTTATTGGATAATCCATCATATGGTTATATACGAACTCGAAAGGAACTTGTTCCACTTCGGGGATGGATCCTGGTTCAGGAGAAATAGGAATAAAGTTCATTCAGGTGTCTTTTATCCTCACCTTCTCTCGCATTGCGAGTGTTCCTAGGATTAGGACAGTACACCCATTATGCTTATTTGATAGTCTTCTTCCAAACCATAGGCCGGTGCCGAACGGTAGGGAAGGAAGAAAACCATTTGGCCTAAAGGGGTGTACAGAAGGTAATGACTAAAGACATAAAAAGGGATTTGGAGAAGTGGCAAAGAATTATAAGGTTGCAGTTGTAAATCTGGATAACGGAAGAGGCATTACTAGGAATACCAGAAAACCCCAACGAAACATTTCGATGTTTCAGTTTCACCGTGTATTGTTAAAAGAAAACTGATTTCCTAATTAGACACTTGCTCTAGGGTATGTATTTACCAGGATGGATTCTCACATCTGTACGGTTTTACAGATGATGAGTGGGAGTAAGTTATTGGGAATTAGGTGACCATCCTCATTATATCGAGATTCGTTGTAATTGGTGATATTTGAGGAAGCCACCTGGGTTGTTTGCCGGACGGCAAATATATGGTTTTGAATATCCGTTGTTATGCACCAATTTCAAATAGATATATCTGTACGTCTATTTTTATAGAGTGAGACATATCTTTTTGAAATTATGTCTATGACATTTACCTATACCAGTGGATGGTTAGGTAAGGAGCATTGAACAACGGTGTAATTCTTCATAACCATAAGTACAGTTTTCAACCTACGACACACAGTGAATGAGTCATTTGACTCAAGGGACTTATACAGAGTATTGTATATTGTCCAGTGTCCATTAGGACAGAGGGGTTGGTCCTCGTACTATATTCTGTTTACTAATGACTTCTCTGGTTCTTAGACAAGTGTTTCGTAGAAACACAAGGTTCATGTTTTGAGAAGTTATGGGTATATGAATAAAGTAGAGAACCAGGTATTGAAAGTATCGGGATTCTTCAAGGTGATCGAAGATGTAGATACTTGTGAATGGTATTCAGTTGATAGTAATGATTAAGAGAACTTGCTTCTCTTTCAGGTTACTCATAATTGGAAGCACTCCTAAGTTGAGTAACGCTGATCGGCCTCTCTCCATTTACTTGACATGCACTGCAGACAGCTGCATGATTTGAATCTGGTTCAATTAAATCAGTGCCTCTGTTTCTATATTAGATATAGAACAGTTCATATCTTGACATTGTTAAGGTACGGGTAGTTGTCCGGCTTATGCTTAAAACCAGACACTGGATGACTCGAGGCACGTTTCTATAATGGCTGTTTGTGGGTTGACCCGGGCTATGACGAGGGTTGATTTTCTACCATCTGGAAGATCAATAGGGATATTGTTCTTAACTCGCCACAGTTTTAAATAAAAATGGATTTTTTTCCAGAAAACAGTAGTGGGAGTATGGTAGAACTGGAAGTGATTCCAGAACCGCAAACGATTACTGAAGATTTGATAAGAACCTAAAGATTCAATCTGGTTTGACATTCTATTGGCCACTCCGCAGATATGGTGGGTAACCTTAGGCACCCGAGAGGTACTTCGGTATGCTCAAGGATGGTGGCAGAGAGGTTCTTGTATACCCAGACTTGCCATTGCTGTTGTTCCAGACTGTGAGACCAGGCAGGAGGATGAGTATAGCGTCGTTCTGAACTAGCTTCAGAAGCGTACGTGTATATGACTCTGCCAGAGGGTTGTCGTAGTCAGTGGGAGCAGCGGAAGCATTGGTGAAAATCAGGCTTATGTCTATTTATAGACTAAAGTAGATATAGCGAAGATAGATCATCTATTTCTGATGTGACAGTCATAGGTTTGACTTCATCAGAACAGGGGATGGATCTATTAAGAAGGTAGTAGGGTGTGATGTCCTGGTATTTGGATGACATACACAGAGTAGGAAGTGATATTCCTATACTACGATCGGTTATACTTTGGTCGTCACACAGTGGTTTCTGCACATAGGACTTGGATATTATATCAGACATTCTGGTTACTAGATCTATGGTTTTAGATCTAGATTTGGGTGGTTTCCAAATCTGGGTACCTTGACAGCATTCTATGAGTATTTAGAATGGACGACTTTTGGCACGGTAGTATACCTGCAGGTGATGGAGTCACCCTCTCTAAAGGTGTCTTACAGACTAAAGGGGAGAGGGATGTGCATGATTGGCAGATCACTTGTTTAGGCAATTGAGTCAATCATGAGATGTCAAGTACCACACCAGATGTTGTTCTTGCAGTAGGAGCAATAAGATGATATTGATCCAATCCTGGAAAAACAGTCGGAAGCAGTTTTAGAACATAAGTTGATGTTCTAGGGATATGATAACAGCATTCTTTTTCGGGAGATAGTTACCATTCCAGGCTTCCAAGGTGACCTGGATGGCAGAGCGGCTGTCAGAGTTATAGTTTTCCCTCTGACGAGGGCCAGTATTTTGGACAGGTGGTCCAGGAGGATACTGAGGGAAGGTATGGCGCAGGATACTGATTAAGTTCAGTTGACAATACAGTCTAAGAAGTTTGGATTTGGAGTTCACTTATGAGATAGGTCCCATCAGACATCCAGACATATTCTAAGACAGGTATTGCTCATTTCGGGAGATGGCTTTCTCCGCGAACTTGAGATATAGAGAGACATAGAAAGAAACATCAGAGCGGATCCACTCAGTGAGGCTATTCCTCAAACGCAACAGTTTGTGAGACTGACTAGTAGAGGAGTTGGGTGTTCGGTATCACACGGGCTGTGAGTATGCGACATCGCAATAATTAGCCTTGAGTGCAAGTAGGAGATTGTTAGATATAGTGCCCTCAGAGTCAATTATTGGATCACAGACACATGATTGCAATGATTGAGGGAGGACCTATGCCGGTAGGACAGTCTTACTCGAGATGATAGTATGCTATCTGGTTTATCTTTATCATCGTGTACTGCTTTAGGTGACCTTACGAGTCGCTATTGCACGTTGATAGAGCCCTTAGGATTCTTGCTTGACTTCCAGCAGTATGAGGGCGATCATATAAGTGGGAGCTGGGGTCTATAAGCAAATCCTTAAAAGGTCCCTAGTCGTGGGAGTTTCGAGACAGGGCATCGATTCTCCAGAGTAGACTAGTGTATACAGTCGAGACCCCGACGAGGGGCGGTGGCCGGTCTCACAAGCCACTGGTGTCAGTTGGTTTACCTAAGAAGTATACAGGTGCTCATTGGGTTATGAGTACACCGGACAGGACTCGCCGGGAACCTGCTAATTGGGAATACACCAGAAGTCAGATAGCAGTTCCTTGGTGACATGTGTACAGGTTAGTTCATCGACCTGAGATCGTCATTTGTCTTGTGTGAGTTCCCACTATGCTTTGATTACTACCCTACCACGGCTCAAAGGAGTCGTGCAAACAGGTTTTAGTTGGGTACAGTCCCGAGCCACATGGAGGCAGTGAGCGGATCTGCATGGGTTCGTCTCTCCCGGTATTGGGGGTGAGGTCACGCTGTGTCTAGGAGAGCCAGAACATGAAAAGTCCTTGGCCAAGGCAGGAGATTTACTGGTAGGTATTCCAGTAGTATCTCAGGGTGTTCTGGGCTACACTCCGACACGACTTGTACCGCTTTTGGGGGTCTGACTTTTACCAACCCCCTAGGCCCGCCATGCGATGCTCATAGACGAACGGACCGGACTGTACGGATATTGTCACTGACAGGCTCAGTAGGGTGTCAGGATGAGTTCACTCATCGACGTCCCTTTTGGTCAATACCTGGTAGCCCGTCACGTATGGCTAATACCTCTGACGTGCTAGTGGTTAAATCCACAGCCATAGTATTGACGAGTCTTTAGAGTCCACCACACACAGTTACTCAGGTTTCGGGCGAAACGCTGTAGAGGCCGTATGGAGATATGGCAGGGTTCAATCAGATACGTGCGGTATTGCACGGATCGTGATCAGACGGTTTTTACTAGCCGGCTTTGGCTTAAGCCGGATCCTAGTATTAGATAGTGTAGATATTATCTCTTTGCATTTGTGTTTAGTGGGAATACAAATTCGGGCATGTATTTGCAGTAGCGGGGTTTTCCTGTAATTTATTACCGGATCAGTTTTCTGAAGTTGTCAGTTTGCATTCCGTTCCGACCGGTTTTTCTTTGTTCCTTCCCGGCCGGACTTTCCGATGGAGGGGCTAATTTGGAATTGTGCAAATTAGTATTTGTGGAGGGGGTTTATTGCATTTGTGGTTCGACCATCATGAGATTCTATTCTAGTCTTATTCATTGCTTTTTGGTGATGGTTGGTGAATGGATGTGAGTAGAAATTGGTGTGACCTTTTTCTCACATATTCATCCCCTTTTCTTATCTTGCATTATCATTCATTCTTTTTCCCACCACGAAAAAAAGGGGGGGCGGCCACTATTCTTGAGGGAGATGAGAGAATTTCATTCTTGAGTGGTGGCTTTATTCTTCATCTCATTTTTCCTTGCTAGAAAATTGAAAGCACCAATTTTCATAACCTCCTCCTCCATCCTCCATGGCAACTAAACCCCAAAGAGACAAAGACTCTACACTAGCCTACAGCAAATCTTGGACGCGTCGGCTAGCCAACTTCGCGCCCGAGTTGCCTCGGTCAAGAGGTGGGAGCCCGTAAAAGATTCCGGCTACGTGGTGCCCTTTCCGACGAGGAGGTGATGGATGGAGTTTCCGCGGGAGATCGGAGTGGAGACGAAGACCGAAGGACACGGATCGCTTGATATAGCTTCTCTACTCTTTTCTTGTTTGCTAGTAGCTAGGTTAATGGCCCGATCAGGGATAAAAGTGCGCGGTGGTGCCGGTTTGCTAGTTTGCAAAGTTTTTGTTTCCGCGTTTCCGGCGTCGGATCGACGGCCGGGGCGCCGCCGCGGACTTACAGGTAATATATTGATTCTGATCGAATGCTATTACATTCCGAGCATGATAAGCAATATTATATCAGTTTTTTTATTGAGTAAAGAAGAATGTAATCTTGTAGTACAGGATATTGTTATGAACATATTCCTAAATAAAAAGTTGATTGGATCCGGTTCGTTATTTAATGGCATATACGTTCTCAATCAAACTACAGGACTTAATGTACAAAACTCAAACAAGAGGAAGATTTCGGAATTGAACGAATCCTTTTTATGGCATTGTAGACCAGGTCATATCAATGCAACACGGCTAGCCAAGTTGCATAAGGATGGATATTTGATTCCGTTCGAATTTTCATCTTATGACACTTGCCAGTCATGTCTCAAAGGCAAGATGACCAAAACTCCGTTTAGTGGACTCGGGAAAGAGTTACAGAACTCTTGGGACTGATACATAGTGATGTATGTGGTCCCATGTCTACACATGCCAGGAACGGTTCTTCCTACTTCATTACATTCACTGACGATCTCTCAAGATACTGACATGTGTTCCTGTTGAAACACAAGTCTGAAGCTGTTGAGAAATTCAGAGAATATAAGCACAAAGTAGAGAACCAAACAGGCAAAAGTATTAAGATTCTTTGATCTGATCGAGGAGGAGAATACTTGAGCATTGAGTTCCTGGATTATTTAAAAGAGAATGGGATTCTCTCTCAGCTAACTCCTCCTTATACACCACAGCACAACGGTGTATTGGAGCGGAGGAATCGCACCCTTTTAGATATGGTACACTCTATGATGAGCAATGCTGAGTTGCCTATTTCCTTCTGGGGGTATGCGCTTGAGACAGCCATACACCTATTGAATATGGTTCCTACCAAATCAGTGCCTACCACTCCATATGAGATATGGAAGGGAAGAGACCATCTCTTAAGTAAATTAAGATATAGGGTTGTCCGGCCTATGTCAAAAGGTACAATTCGGCAAACTCGAGGCAAGGTCTGTCCTCTGCAAGTTTGTAAGATATCCCAAGAACTCACAAGGGTATATTTTCTACCACACTGAGGAACAGAAGGTGTTTGTTTCTCGACATGCCACCTTTCTAGAAAAGGAAAATCTTGCAAAGGAAATTAGTGGTGTGGAGGTAGAACTGGAAGAAGTTCCAGCAACACAAAATACGACAGAAGATTTGGTGGAACCAGACGATTCAGTAGTTCCCGACGAACCCCAGCCTCTCCGCCGATCTAGCAGGGTTCCTCATCCACCTGAGAGATACTACGGTATTTTCGTTGATGGTGGGAGAGAGGATTGCATCATGGAAGATGATGACCCAACTAGGTTCGAGCAGGCCATCACGAGTGGGGACTCTGTGATGTGGCTGGATGCAATGCGATCTGAGATGCAATCCATGTACACAAACAAAGTATGGACTTTGGAAGATGCTCCTGAAGGGGTAAAATCCATTGGGAGCAAGTGGATCTTTAAGAAGAAACTTGGTGTAGATGGAAAAGTGGAGACTTTCAAACCTAGACTTGTTGAAAAGGGTTTTCGTCAACGACCAGGTGTGGATTATGACGAAACCTTTTCTTCAATGGCCATGCTTAAGTCCATCCGGATCTTACTTGCCATTGCTGCATACCATGACTACGAAATCTGTTAAATGGATGTTAAGACTGCCTTTCTAAATGGTGATTCAGAGGAGTGCATGTACATGACTCAGCCAGAGGGCTTCATAGATAATGGGAGCAGCGGAAAAGTGTGCAAGCTGCTTAAATCCATCTACGGGTTAAAGCAGTCATCGTGGAGTTGGAACATCTGTTTTGATATTGTAGTCAAAGAGTTTGACTTCATAGAGAATGTAGATGAACCTTGTATATACAAGAAGGTTGCAGAGAGTAAGGTCGTCTTCCTCATATTGTACGTGGATGACATACTCTTGATAGGAAATGATGTTCCTATGCTGCACTCAGTCAAGCTCTTCTTATTACATCGATTCTCAATGAAAGATCTAGGTGATGCCTCCTGCATTTTGGGAATCAAGATCTATAGAGATAGATCTAAACGGATACTGAGATTTTCCCAATAAAGGTACATTGACAGCATACTAAAGAGATTTAGTATGGAAGAATCCAAGCGTGGGAACCAACCCACGATCTCTGGACTCACTCTCTCTAAAGAGATGTCTCCCAAGACTGATTTGGAGAGAGCTCGCATGCAAGGGATACCCTATGCTTAAGTAGTAGGCTCTATCATGTACGCGATGCTATGTACCGGACCCGATGTAGCATACTCACTAAGTGTAGTGAGTAGGTATCAAGCAGATCCAGGAGAGAGTCACTGGACAGCTGTGAAGAACATTCTCAAGTACTTGAGAAGGACTAAGGAGATGTTCTTGGTATATGGTAACGGAGAACTCCAAGTGTAGTCCTTTACCGATTCGAGCTTCCAAAGTGATAAGGATGACTCTAAGTCGCACTCGGGATTTGTCCTTACCCTAAATGGAGGGGCAGTTTGTTGGAAGAGTTCCAAGCAAGAAACCGTGGCAGACTTGACGATGGAGGCTGAATACATCGCTGCCAACGATGCTGCCAAAGAGGCTGTCTGAATGAAGAAGTTCATCACTGAACCTGGTGTGGTTCCATCTATTGAGCATCCAATACCTTTGTATTGTGATAACAATGGAGCTGTGGCTTTGGCCAAGGAACCCAGGTCCCATCAGAAGTCCAGACATATTCTGAGGTGGTATCACCTGATCCGGGAGATAGTTGATCACCGCGAGATCAAGGTCAGGAGAGTTGACACGAAGGACAACACCGCGGATCCACACACGAAGGCTATTCGCCAGATACAATTTGAGATACTCTTTGGGATGTTGGGTATAAGATACTACAACAGCTGGCCTTAGTGCAAGTGGGAGATTGTTAGTTGTATATATGCCCTAGAGGCCATTGTTGTACATACGATGTATATTATGATGGATGCTTGGATATATATAGAGAGGACTTTCTTACTCGATATGATAGCATGCTATTTGGTTTCATTTTGTCTTAACATGTTGACTTGTATTGGTTTACTGTCTTGCTCTCACATGTTGATAAAGCCCTTAGGATATGTACTTGACTACTGGGACTTTGATGAGATCATACTAGTGGGGCCAGGGCAGTCAACGAGTACATCCTATAACTGTTCCTAGTCGAGGGATTATCGAGACGGGTCATCGATACTCCAGAGTAGACTAGCGTATACGCATCTTGACCCATATGATGGGCGATGGATGATCCCATATCCATTGGTGTTTGACATCAAAGATGGTGTACGGGTGCTCAGTGGAGACTAGGTACACTGAACGGATTCGCCGAGAACTCCTAGATGGTATTATACCTATCGTCAGATAGAAGTTCTCCGGTGATACTGGTACATGTTAGTCTGCAGACCCGAGATCGTCATAGAGTCTTATGTGATTCCCACTGTGCTTTGATTTTCACCTTACCACGTCCAAGAGGGCATGTAAAATGGTGGCTTTTTTAAGTCGACGTTAGACACCCTACATGATGCGGGGAGGCGGAATAGGTAAAACAATCATTTTGTTTAAACTAATTTCGACTAACTTTACGGATCTTTGCCAAACCCTAACTAAAAACAACATAGAAGTCATTAGCTACTATGAAATATGATTATACCTAATGAACCAAGTCCTTCTTGTTCTCGTAGACCACCTCCTCGTTGGCCTCCTCGATGTGATAGAAGATCCACCCGAGAGCTACTTCTCCAAGCTTTAACCTCTCACTTGAGGTAACGAAGTTGCTATGAGTGCTTATCAAAGTAACCTAGAGGATATAGAATAGGATTAGGGATCTATTAGTCTTGCTATCCCTTGGATCTCAACACATGAGAGGTTAGGGTTAGTTCTTTGAAGAGAGAGGGAGAGCTTGAGGAAAGAGAAGGTGAGAGTGAGAATGATCTTGGAAAAAATATCTCATTGTGAATATATGAAGCATAAGATATTTATTAAATGAATAAAAAATAATAATATCATCATGCTTCATTAACTCACCTTATGTGATTCATCCCATGAGTCATTAATCAAAAAATGCATCATTAACTCCATTGGATGAATCACACAATGAGTTATTAATCCAATTAATGCAAATTCCACCTAAGCCCCTAACCCATCAATCTTCTAGAAGCTTCTCGACAAATTACGAGAATGCCCCTCCCATCTGTGAAAACATGGAAATACTTGTAAGTCCACGGTAGCGCCCCGACCGTCTAACATACGCCAATATGCGGAACAAAACTTTTACGATTGGCGCTATCGCGTACTATAACCCGGATCTGCCATTAAAGCTAAACTAACAAACTGCAAAGTGGGTAGAAATGTTATACCGAACGATCCGAGTCCTTCGGTCTTCAACCATCATCCCACACTTTGTTGCGGCTGCTCCGAACTCATTCGATCTCCGGTCTTCTTGTCCAGGTGGCACCACATCGACGGATCTTTAAACGGGCTCCCGCCTCTAAACCGAGGCAACTCGATCGTCAAGTTTGCTAAAAGAGACGACCAAGATTGATGTAGAGAATGAGTAGAAAACTTTGTCTCGTTCGTCCAAAGGTATGGACGAACGGTTAATGAAGTTGCCAATTGAAATTGTGACGGAATGAACTAAGAAATTTCCATGCACCAAACTATCATAATCTTTTCAAAGAAAATCAATTGAACAACCCTAAACCTCATAATGAGGGACCGGACACTTTGTAGAGGGAGGGAGGTGAGTGTAGGAGAGGGGAGGTGACCACAAGCAATAAATGATATGAATGAATCACCTAGTATGAACACATTAATGAGAGTGGTGATTCATAACCCTTAGTCATCATCTAATTAATGCACCATTAATGAACAAATGAGTCACATGCCACCTAATCATCCTAGTCACCATCTAGAAGCTTCCACACTCATCTCAAAAAAAGATAAATCCGTCTTTAACCGAATGTTAAAAGACGGGTGATAGAAAACTGGAAACTGGCATTTTCCAAAAGTGATCCTGAAACGAATTTCAGGATAACCCCGTAACAGTATAAACATACCCGCATTTGTATTACGACCGAATACAAATGTAACTTGGACAAAGATATTATATCTACACAGTATAATACTGGGATTCGGCTTAAACCAAAGTCCACCAGTATTATCTGCCCAAAAAATGACACGTGCGAAAACGCACGTGCATTTTCCGAACCCTGCAATAAATTCATACGGCATCTACAACGTTTCACCCGAACTTAGGAAAGTGTCTCGGGGGGACTCTAATGACTCATCAACACACTGGCACTGGGTTTAACACTAGCACGTTAGAGGTACAAGCTGTACATAACGGTTTGCCTATGTATTGATAGGAAGGGAAGCTGGCGAGCGAACTCATCTATAAACCCTACTGATCCTGATAGTGATAATTTCCATACAGTCCGGTCCATTCGTCTATGAGTATCGCATATAGGGCCTAGGGGGCGGTAAACGTCAGACCCCCAATAGCAGTATATGACGTGTCAGAGAGCAGCCCAGAACACTCTGAGATACTACCGGAATACCTTCCAGTAAATCTCGATTACCCTGGCCAGGGATTTCATGTAATGGCTCGCCTAAACACTGCGCGATCTCACCCCTAATACCGGGAGAGACGAATCCCCGACGATCTGCTCACTACCTCCATGTGGCTCGGGACTGTACCCAAAATATACTTGTTTGCATGACTCCTTTGACCCGTGGTAGGGTATAAATCAAAGTATAGTGGGAACTCACACGAGACAAATGATGACCTCAGGTCGATGAACTAACCTGTACAAATTTCACCAGGGAACTGCTATCTGACGCTAGGTATAATACCAACCAGCAAGCTCCCGGCGAGTCCTGTCCGGTGTACTCATAACCCAATAAGCACCTGTATACATCTTAGGTGAACCAACTAACACCAATGGCTTGTGAGACCGGCCACCATCCCTCGTCGGGGTCTCGAATGTATACACTAATCTACTCTGGAGTATCGATGCCCTATCTCGAAACTCCCACGATTAGGAACACTTTAAGGATGTGCTTATAGACCCCAGCTCCCACATATATGATCGCCATCATACTTCTGGTAGTCAAGCAATAATCTTATGGGCTCTATCAACATCTACATGATGATAAAGACAAACCAGATAGCATACTATCATCTTGAGCAAGACTATTCTATCAGTATAGGTCCTCCCTCAATCACTGCAATCACATGCCTGCGATCCAATAATTGACTTTGAGGGCATTATATCCAACAATCTCCCACATGCACTTAAGGCTAATTATTGCGATGTCGCATACTCATAGCCCGTGTGATACCGAACATCCAACTCCTCTACTAATCAGTTTCACAAAGCTCATTTGTAAAACTATTGTGTTCGAGAAATAGCCTCAGTGAGTGGATCCGCCCTGATGTTTCTTTCAATGTCTCTTTTAATCTCAATTTCGCGGAGAAAACCATCTCCCGAATTGAGTAATACCTGTCTTAGAATATGTCTGGATATCTGATGGGACCTAGTTCATAATGAACTCCAAATCCAAACTTCATAGACTGTATCGATTACTGAAAATAATCAGTATCTTGCACTATGTCTCCCACGGTATCCTCTTGGACCACCCGTCCAAAATACTGTCCCTCGTCTGAGGGAAAACTATAACTCTGACAATCACTCTGTCATCCAGGTCACCTATGAAGCCTGGAATAATAACCGTCTCCCGAAGGAGGCTGCTGTCATCAAATCCATAGAACATGTACTTATGTTCTATAACTGCTTCCGTATATTTCTTCAGGATTGGATTAATATAAACTTATCGCATCTGGTGCAATAACGATATCTGGTGTGGTACTTGACAACTCACGATTGACTCAATTGCCTAAGCAAGTGATATGCCAATCATGCACGTCCCTCTCCCCTTTAGTCTGTAAGAAACCTTTAGAGAAGGTGACTCCATCACCTGCAGGTTCACCACCATGCCAGGAGTCAACTATTCTAAAATACTATTAGAATATTGTCAAAGTACCACATTGGGAAACTACCCAAATCTAGATCTAACAAGACAGATCTAGTAACCAGAATGTCAGATATTATATCCATATCCTTTGTGGAGAAACAACTGTGTGACGTCCACAGTACAACCGATCGTAGTATAGGAATTTTACTTACTATTCTGTGTTTGTCATCCAAATACCATGACATCACACCCTACTACCTTCTTAACAGATCCATCCCCTATTCTGATGAAGTCAAACCTATGACTGTTACATCAAAAATAGATGATCTTTCTCCGCTATACCTGCTCAAGTCTATAAATAGACACTAGCTACTTGCCCACTATGCTTCCGCTGCTCCCACAGACTACAACAACCCTCTGGCAGAATAATATATGCGTGTACTTCTAAAACTAGTTTAGAACGATACTATACATATCCTCCTGCCGGGTCTCATAGTCTGGAACAACAGTAGTGTCAAGTCTGGGTAAACAAGAACCTCCCCGTCACCTTCCTCGAGTCTACCGGAGTACCTCTCGGGTGTCTGCGGTTACCTACCATGTTTGCGGAGTGGCTATTGGAATGTTAAACCTGATTGAATATATTGGTCCTATTAAATTTTCTGTAATCGTTTGCGGTTCTGGAATCACTTCCACTTCTACCATACTCCCACTACTGTTTTCTGAAAAAATTCATTTTTACTAAAACTGTGGCGAGTCAAGAACAATAATACTATCGAACTTCCAGATGGTAGAAAATCAACCCTCGTCAAGGCTAGGGTCAACCCACAAACCGCCATTACAGAAACTGTAAGTGCACGGCGGCGCCCCGGCCTTCAATCCGACGGCCAAATGCGGAAGCGGTGATAAACTTTAATTTTACTTGAACTGGCAAACCGCCGCGCACTAATACCCGGATCGAACCATTAATTAGTCCTAGCTAACTACAAGATGGGGAAGAGAGATATACCGACTGATCCAAGTCCTCCGGTCTTCTCGTCGTCGTCCCGATCTCCTGCGGAATGTCCTGTCTCCACCTCGTCGCCGGAAGTGCACCACATCGCCTACTTCTTTTACGGGCTCCCACCTCAATGCCGAGGCAACTCGGGCACGAAGCTGGCTAGTCGACGTGCCCAAGATTTACTGTAGAAAATGGTGAGCAAGTCTCATTTGGGTTCAGGGAGATGCCATTTTGGTGGAGGGATGATACAAGAAAAGTGTGGAGGGACTAGGGGATTTTTGGAGCATGAAATGAAGCAAAAACCCCACTCCCAAAATTTGGACAGCCCCCCTTCGCAATGTGGCCGGCCATGTATATGATGGTGGAGAGAGGGAAAAAGTGGGAGAGTCTAAAAAAGATGGGAGCCATTCTCATCTCATACAAGAGAGAGAGAGTCAAGACAAAGAGGTGGTTGAAAAGCAATTGATGATGAGAAACAATGATCACTCCCAAAACCAATACTCAACCAACAATCATCAACAACCATGATTGTCTACAAAGTCAAGCCATCATGATAAAGCTAGAAGTCAAGGTAGTCAAGGTCAATGAAAAGCTATCATGACACAAGAATATGCAAAGACCCCCTCCACAAATACTTATTTGCAACAATGCAAATAAGCCCTCCTCCACCAATCTTCGGCCAATGAACGATACAAAGGAAATTGGCCGAAACAGAAAGCAAACTGGCAACTCCAGAAAACTGGTCCCGTAATAAATTACAGGAAAACCCCGATACTATGCATACACACCCGCATCTGTATTCCGACCGAAATACAAATGCAATGAGACAAAATCTACACTGTACTATACTAGAATCCGGCTTAAACCAAAGCCGGCCAGTAATATCCGTTCGATCCTGATCCGTGCAATACCGCACGTATCTGATCGAACCCTGCCATATATCCATACGGCCTATAGTACAAACTGTCCGATCCTGATCCGTGCAATACCGCACGTATCTGATCGGACCTTGCCATATCTCCATACGGCCTCTACAACCTTTCGCCCGAAAGCTGAGTAACAAAATGTGGGGGACTCTAAAGACTCGTCAACACCTTGGTTGTGGATTTAACCACTAGCACGTCAGAGGTATAAGCCAATACGTAACGGGCTACCAGGTATTGACTAAAAGGGACGTCTGTGAGCGAACTCAGCCTGACAACCCTACTGAGCCTGTCAGTGACAATATCCGTACAGTCCGGTCCGTTCGTCTATGAGCATCGCATGGCGGGCCTAGGGGGTTGGTAAAAGTCAGACCCCCAAAAGCGGTACAAGTCGTGTCGGAGTGTAGCCCAGAACACCCTGAGATACTACTGGAATACCTACCAGTAAATCTCCTTTCCTCGGCCGAGGGCTTCGTGTAATGGCTCTCCTAGACACAGCACGACCTCACCCCCAATACCGGGAGAGACGAACCCCTGAAGATACGCTCACTGCCTCCATGTGGCTCGGGACTGTACCCAACTAAAACCTGTTTGCACGACTCCTTTGAGCCGTGGTAGGGTAGTAATCAAAGTACAGTGGGAACTCACACGAGACAAATGACGATCCCCAGGTCGATGAACTAACCTGCACACATGTCACCAGGGAACTGCCATCTGACGTCTGGTATATGACCAACTAGTATGTTCCCGGCGAGTCCTGTCCGGTGTACTCATAACCCAATGAGCACCTGTATACATCTTAGGTGAACCAACTGACACCAGTGGCTTGTGAGACCGGCCACCGCCCCTCGTCGGGGTCTCGACTGTATACACTAGTCTACTCTGGAGTATCGATGCCCTGTCTCGAAACTCTCACGACTAGGGACCATTTAAGGATATGCTTATAGACCCCCAGCTCCCACTTATATGATCGCCCTCATACTGCTGGTGGTCAAGCAAAAATCCTAGGGGCTCTACCAACGTGTAATAGCGACTTGTCAGGTCAACTGAAGCAGTACACGATGATAAAGGTAAACCAGATAGCATACTATCATCTCGAGTAAGACTGTCCTACCGGGATAGGTCCTCCATCAATCATTGCAATCACGTACCTGTGACCTAATAATTGACTCTGAGGGCACTATCTCCAACAATCTCCCACTTGCACTCAAGGCTAATTATTGCGATGTCGCATACTCACAGCCCGTGTGATACCGAACACCCAACTCCTCTACTAGTCAGTCTCACAAAGCTCGTTTGCGAAACTAATGCGTTCGAGGAATAGCCTTAGTGAGTGGATCCGCTTTGTTGTTTCTTTATATGTCTCTCTATATCTCAAGTTCGCGGAGAAAGCCATCTCCCGAAATGAGCAATACCTGTCTTAGAATGTGTCTGGATGTCTGATGGGACCTAGCTCATAAATGAACTCCAAATCCAAACTTCTTAGACTGTATCGTCAACTGAACTTAATCAGTATCATGTGCCATGCCACCCTCAGTATTGCCTTGGACCACCTGTCCAAAATACTGCCCCTCGTCAGAATGAAAAACTATAACTCTGACAACCTCCCTATCGTCCAAGTCACCTTGGAAGCCTGGAATGATAACTGTCTCCCGAATGAGGCTGTCGTCATCATATCCCTAGAAAATCCACTTATGTTCTAAAACTGCTTCCGACTGTTTCTCCAGGATTGGATTAATGTCAACTTATTGCATCTAGTGCAAGAACAACATCTGGTGTGTGGTACTTGACATTTCATGATTGACTCAATTGCCTGAGCAAGTGATCTGCCAATCATGCACTTCCCTCTTTACTTTAGTCTATAAGACACCTTTAGAGAGGGTGACTCCATCACCTGCAGGTACACTACCGTGCCAGGAGTCGTCCATTCTAAATACTCTTAGAATGCTGTCTAAGTACCCTGATTGGGAGACTACCCAAATCTAGATCTAAAACCATATATCTAGTAACCAGTATGTCTGATATAAAATCCATTTCCTTTGTGGAGAAAACACTGTGTGACGACCAAAGTATAACCGATTGTAGTATAGGAGTTTTCTTTCCTACTCTGTGTATGTCATCCAAATACCATGACATCACACCCTACTACCTTCTCAACAGATCCATCCCCTATTCTGATGAAGTCAAACCCATGACTGTCACGTCAGAAATAGATGATCTATCTCCGCTACTGGTGCTTCAGTCTATAAATAGACATAAGCTACCTGTCCACCAATGCTTCCGCTGCTCCCACTGACTACGACAACCCTCTGGCAGAGTCATATACACGTACACTTCTAAAACTAGTTTAGAACGACGCTATACTCATCCTCCCGCCGGGTCTCGCAACCTGGAACAACAGCAATGGTAATTGTGGGTAAACAAGAACTTCCCTGTCACCGTCCTTGAGGCTACCGGAGTACCTCTCGGGTGCCTGAAGTTACCCACCTTATCTGCGGAGTGGCCAATGGAATGTCAATCCAGATTGAATCTTTAGGTTCCTTGTCAAATCTTCAGTAATCGTTCGTGGTTCTGGAATCACCTCCAGTTCTACCATACTCCCACTACTGTTTTTCTGAAAAAATCCATTTTTAATAAAACTGTGGCGAGTCTAGAACAATATTTCTATTGTTCATCCAGATGGTAGAAAGTCAACCCTCGTCATAGCTTGGGTCAACCCACAAACAGCCATTACAGAATCATGCCTTGAGTTGTCCAGTGTCTGGTTTTAATCATAAGCCGGGCAACTCCCCGTACCTTAACACCGTTAAGATACGAACTGTTCTATATCCCATATAGGACCAGAGGCACTGATTTAACTGAACCAGATCCAAATCATGCAACTGTCTCCAGTGCATGTCAACTAAATGGAAGGAGGCCGATCAGCGTTACTCAACTTAGGAATGCTTCCAATCATGAGTAACCTGAAAGAGAAGCAAGATCTCTTAAATCATTACTATCAACTGAATACCGTACACAAGTATCTACATCTTCGATCTCTTTGAAGAATCCCGATACTTGCTACACTTGGTTCTCTACTCTATTCAAATACCTATAACTTCTCAAAATTCGGACCCTGTGTTTCCACGAAACACCTGTCTAAAAACTAGAGAAGTCATAAGTAAACCGAATATAGTACGAGGACCTATCCCTCTGTCCTGATGGACCCTGGACAACATACAATACTCTGTATAAGTCCCTTGAGTCTGATAACTCATTCACTGTGTGTCGTAGGTTGAAAACTGTACTTATGGTTAAGAAGAATTACACCGCTGTTTAATGCTCCTTACCTAACCATCCACTGATATAGGTAAATGTCGTAGACATAATTTCAGAAAGGTATATCTCACTCTATGAAACTAGACGTACAGATATATCAATTTGAAATTGGTGCATAACAGCGGATATTCAAAACCAAATATTTGCCGACCGGCAAACAGCCCAGGTGATTTCCTCAAATATCACCGATTACAACGAATCCCGATATAATGAGGATAATCACCCAATTCCCAATAACTTACTCCCACTCATCATCTGTAAAGCCATACAGATGTGAGAATCGTAACTGGTAAATACATACCCTGGAGTAAGTATCTAATCGGAAAATCAGTTTCCCTTTAACAGTACACAGTGAGACTGAAACATTGAAATGTTTCGATGGGGTATCCTGGTATTCCTAGTAATGCCTCTTCCATTATCAGATTCACAACTGTAACCGTATATTTCATTGCCACCTCTCCAAATCCCTTCATATGTCTTTAGTCATTACCTTCTGCACACCCCTTACGCCAAATGGTTTTCTTCCTTCCCTACCGTTCGGCACCAGCCTATGGTTTGGAAGAAGACTATCCAATAAGCATAATGGGTGTACTGTCCTAATCCTAGGAACACTCGCAAAGCGAGAGAAGGTGAAGATAAAGGACACTTGAATAAACCTTATTCCTATTTCTCCTGAACCAGAATCCATCCCCGAACTGGAACAAGTTCCTTTCGAGTTCGTATATAATCATACGATGGAGTATCCAATAAACTGTGGATCTTCGTAGTGATACGGAGTGTCCTGGAGAAATACAAAGGTGATTTTAGGATTGGCGAAGGAATACTTGGTTTGGTCGTGAATATCTGTTGCAATTTACTTTGCCCTCTTACTAATCCCTTGCTTTGTCTGAACTTAATACCTTCTGTACACCATCGTTATGCTAATTGGTTTTCTTCATTCCCTACCAGTCGGCACCAGCCTAAGGTTTGGAAGAAGACTATCCAATTTGCGTAATAGGTGTACTATCTCCTAAACCAAGGAGTACTCGCAACCTGAGAGAAGGTAAAAGGAAAAGACAACTGAATAATCCTATCCGTTTTCTCCAGAACCTGAAACCATCCTCGAATAAATTCTTTCGAGTTCGTATCTAACCATACGATGGTTTTGTCCAATGGAAGTGGACGTTCGTAGTAATACGGGGTGTCCTGGAGAAAAGGGTAAAAATAAGAGTGGCAATGAAGTTTGCAACTCTGACAATCCAAAAGCCAGTGTTTAAGAAGGTTCGGTCAACTTGGTCACTGAGTCATAGTCTTAGGGTCGGGTTAATGGTCGCTGCCAGAGAGAGAGAGAGAAAAGAAACACTCAGCGTGCACTCTAACCTAGATCAGAATGGTTACCAATTTATCTAATCAGAAAACCTCCCACTGTACCTCAAATTCTCCTCCAAACCTGAAAGAAGAATTAGTCGAGGTCACCCGAGGAGTAAACTAACTCATCAGTGGGAATCGGGATCCAACTCTCATCGCATGATAACGTGACGGAATCCGCTCACGTCATCACACTCCAGAAGGCATGCGCATATCTGGCAAGTTTCAGTTCTTTTGAAACTCCCGATGTGATTTTTACCCCATGCTCTTATGACCTTGACTTTGGCCAACATATCATAAGTCACATGTCAAGTTCTACCCGTCATTCTCCAGGTTAATTTGAATCCACCCGTACCTACCTTTGACTTTGGCCAAAATGGCAGTACGACTGTCCCAAACCAACGCATCTATCTATGCTGCATATGAATACCCCAATAGCTACCAATCACTGTGCCTTGACTTTGGCCAACATACACAGCTTGAATACTATTGACCATCCATATGAAACGACGGAGGGCTACGAATGGTTTCTGGCGAAAACCTTTAACGTAATGAACTTGATATCGTTGAAGGAACGGATAGCTTTTAAAAATATAGTGACGAAAACCTTTGCTAAAGAGGTCACTCCCGGTGAAGGGATCTCGGCTCTTTCCCCGTAGAATGGGGTGCAGGATATTCCAACTGAATATCACGGTGCAAAGCAAAAGTAATCGGCTATAGTGAAGTCATTGCCCTGATGCAAACTTTTTGTCCAAGGGGTCACTCCCGGTGAAGGGATCTCGGCCCTTGCCTCGTCGACTGAGGAGCAGGATATTCTAAATGAATACCGCGATGCAAAACAAAAGTGAACGTCCTTGCAATAACAGCTTTTTGAAAAGTGTTCCAACAACATCAGATTAGGTTTGTTTTTAACTTGCATTGATCCGAATCAACGCAGTCCCATCAATTGATCACACCACAAAGAACGAAAATATACTGATGTACGTATATGGCATCCGCATTCGCCACTGGGTCCCGTCATTACCCGTTAGGTTAGCTAACTAACGACAGAGCGGGGACTGGACTAGCGCGGATGCAAAACATATACAACATCTACTAATATATATACCAATATATTATATTTCGCTCAAGGCGTGAATAAAATGCAACATCACATAAATGTACAGCATCACAGAAACAATACAGATATCTGGGATCCCCGGGTTTCACAGAGCCGCTGAAACCCGACGTTCCCCTGGTCGTGTGGATAGCCTGTGCAATGAAATCCTAGACCCCTATGGGCGCGGCAAGTCACCCGCCAAAACCTGAAGCGAGGCAGCCCCTTTCAGCACCGTGAATGGACCACCCAGCACTTCACGGAATCCGGTAACTTGGGCACCCCTCCTGGGTCAACCTGTACCCCCTACGAGTGCGGCGAATAGCCCGCCAATCCTAGAGTGAAGCCCCCTCCGTCTCAATGCCATGAGATGCGGGCTTGTTGCCCTCTAGAACCCGGCTGTCCGTGCACCCCTCCGCGGGGCAATCCTAGTACAGAAAGTAAAATATACATACAACGGGTACATCGACCGCAACCTGGCCGTGCCCCAAAATAATAATACAAACAGGCAGTGACGGCAGTCCACATGTCGGACGCTCGCCCTGCAATATCAAATGTACATAATACAACCACAACTGTACTAGCATTGCATCCAGGCTATCCCCCATGACCGATCCGCAACAACACAGCAAAAACAGAACATCAACGTGAAAGTCACGTTCGCAAATCCGTCTAACCGGGCTATAACAGTTAGATCGGATTTACCGATCGAGTGACATTCACGGTCGCAGATATAATGTAAATACTGTGAAATAATGTGTTTAAAATATCCGATCGATCAAAATTTAACAAGTGGGCCCCCAAGTACTACTGTAGCACATCAAGAAATTCTGGGCCCAAAATTAATATTCCAAAACCCCTATTTTTATCCCAGAAAGTAACAGAAGAAGTTTGATGCAGTAAGGACACCATTGTGCGGCGGAACCGCGGCCCAAGGGGGCATTTTGCTGCGGTTCCGCGCTCTGGTGGTCGACTTACTGCGTCGAATTTCTATAGTGGGCTTACAATCTCCAGTACAACACTATTTTACAACCTGAAAAATTTTTGGAGACGAAAAAATTTCAACAGAAAACTGTCGTTAACAAAAATGTAGATTTTGGAATTTTGGTCGATCGGAAATGCAAAACACATTATACAAAGATAGACTAAGTTAATGGCGAGGCTCTGATACCACTGTAAGTGCACGGCGGCGCCCCGGCCCTCAATCCGACGGCCAAATGCGGAAGCGGTGATAAACTTTAATTTTACTTGAACTGGCAAACCGCCGCGCACTAATACCCGGATCGAACCATTAATTAGTCCTAGCTAACTACAAGATGGGGAAGAGAGATATACCGACTGATCCAAGTCCTCCGGTCTTCTCGTCGTCGTCCCGATCTCCTGCGGAATGTCCTGTCTCCACCTCGTCGCCGGAAGTGCACCACATCGCCTACTTCTTTTACGGGCTCCCACCTCAATGCCGAGACAACTCGGGCACGAAGCTGGCTAGTCGACGTGCCCAAGATTTGCTGTAGAATATGGTGAGCAAGTCTCATTTGGGTTCATGGAGATGCCATTTTGGTGGAGGGATGATACAAGAAAAGTGTGGAGGGACTAGGGGATTTTTGGAGCATGAAATGAAGCAAAAACCCCACTCCCAAAATTTGGACAGCCCCCCCTTCCTAATGTGGCCGGCCATGTATATGATGGTGGAGAGAGGGAAAAAGTGGGAGAGTCTAAAAAAGATGGGAGCCATTCTCATCTCATACAAGAGAGAGAGAGTCAAGACAAAGAGGTGGTTGAAAAGCAATTGATGATGAGAAACAATGATCACTCCCAAAACCAATACTCAACCAACAATCATCAACAACCATGATTGTCTACAAAGTCAAGCCATCATGATAAAGCTAGAAGTCAAGGTAGTCAAGGTCAATGAAAAGCTATCATGACACAAGAATATGCAAAGACCCCCTCCACAAATACTTATTTGCAACAATGCAAATAAGCCCTCCTCCACCAATCTTCGGCCAATGAACGATACAAAGGAAATTGGCCGAAACAGAAAGCAAACTGGCAACTCCAGAAAACTGGTCCCGTAATAAATTACAGGAAAACCCCGATACTATGCATACACACCCGCATCTGTATTCCGACCGAAATACAAATGCAATGAGACAAAATCTACACTGTACTATACTAGAATCCGGCTTAAACCAAAGCCGGCCAGTAATATCCGTTCGATCCTGATCCGTGCAATACCGCACGTATCTGATCGAACCCTGCCATATATCCATACGGCCTATAGTACAAACTGTCCGATCCTGATCCGTGCAATACCGCACGTATCTGATCGGACCTTGCCATATCTCCATACGGCCTCTACAACCTTTCGCCCGAAAGCTGAGTAACAGAATGTGGGGGACTCTAAAGACTCGTCAACACCTTGATTGTGGATTTAACCACTAGCACGTCAGAGGTATAAGCCAATACGTAACGGGCTACCAGGTATTGACTAAAAGGGACGTCTGTAAGCGAACTCAGCCTGACAACCCTACTGAGCCTGTCAGTGACAATATCCGTACAGTCCGGTCCGTTCGTCTATGAGCATCGCATAGCGGGCCTAGGGGGTTGGTAAAAGTCAGACCCCCAAAAGCGGTACAAGTCGTGTCGGAGTGTAGCCCAGAACACCCTGAGATACTACTGGAATACCTACCAGTAAATCTCCTTGCCTCGGCCGAGGGCTTCGTGTAATGGCTCTCCTAGACACAGCACGACCTCACCCCCAATACCGGGAGAGACGAACCCCTGAAGATACGCTCACTGCCTCCATGTGGCTCGGGACTGTACCCAACTAAAACCTGTTTGCACGACTCCTTTGAGCTGTGGTAGGGTAGTAATCAAAGTACAGTGGGAACTCACACGAGACAAATGACGATCCCCAGGTCGATGAACTAACCTGCACACATGTCACCAGGGAACTGCCATCTGACGTCTGGTATATGACCAACTAGCATGTTCCCGGCGAGTCCTGTCCGGTGTACTCATAACCCAATGAGCACCTGTATACATCTTAGGTGAACCAACTGACACCAGTGGCTTGTGAGACCGGCCACCGCCCCTCGTCGGGGTCTCGACTGTATACACTAGTCTACTCTGGAGTATCGATGCCCTGTCTCGAAACTCTCACGACTAGGGACCATTTAAGGATATGCTTATAGACCCCCAGCTCCCACTTATATGATCGCCCTCATACTGCTGGTGGTCAAGCAAGAATCCTAGGGGCTCTACCAACGTGTAATAGCGACTTGTCAGGTCACCTGAAGCAGTACACGATGATAAAGGTAAACCAGATAGCATACTATCATCTCGAGTAAGACTGTCCTACCGGGATAGGTCCTCCATCAATCATTGCAATCACGTACCTGTGACCTAATAATTGACTCTGAGGGCACTATCTCCAACAGAAACGTGCCTTGAGTTATCCAGTGTCTGGTTTTAAGTATAAGCTGGACAACTCCCCTTACCTTAACATCGTTAAGATATGATCCATTCTATATCCAATATAGAAACTCTGGCACATATTTAATTAGAACCAGATTCAAATCATGCAGCTGTCTCCAGTGCATATCAACTTAATGGAGAGAGGCTAATCAGCATTACTCAACTTAGGAATCCATCCAATTTTGAGTAACCTGAACAAGTTTCTCAAAACCATTACTATCATCTGAATACCAATCACAAGAATCTACATCTTCGATTTCTTTGAAGAATCCCGATACTTGCGACACATGGTTCTCTACTTTATTTCTATACCCATAACTTCTCAATACTTAGACATTGTATTTCTACGAAACACTTGTCTAATAACTAGAGAAGTCACAAGTAAATAGAATATAGTACGAGGACTAACCCCTTTGTCCTGATGGACACTAGACAACATACAATACTCTGTATGAGTTCGCTGAGTTGAATAACTCAAAACCTGTGCGTCGTAGGTTGAAAACTGTCCCCAGGTGATTTCCTCAAATATCACCAATTACAACGAATTCCGATATAATGAAGATGATCACCTAATTCTCAATAACTTACTCCCACTCATCATCTGTAAAACCATACAGATGTGAGAAGCATACTTGGTAAATACATATCCTGGAGTAACTATCTAATCGGGAAATCAGTTTTCTATTAACAATGCACAGTGAGTATGAAAGATTAATATGTTTCGTATGGGTATCCTGGTATTCCTAGTAATGCCTCTTCCATAATCCAAATCATGACTTTAACCGTATATTTCCCTACCATCTTTCCAATTCCCTTTATTTGTCTTTAGTCGTTACCTTCTGTACACCATCATTAGGCCAAATGGTTTTCTTCCTTCCCTACCGTTCGGCACCAGCCTTTGGTTTGGAAGAAGACTATCCAGTAAGCATAATAGGTGTACTCTCCTAAACCAAGGAGTACTCGCAACTTGAGAGAAGGTGATAATAAAAGACAACTGAATAAAACTTTATTTCTGTTTCTCCTGAACCAGAATCCATCCTCGAAAAAATATCCTTCGAGTTCGTATATTACCATACGATAATGGAATTGGATGTTCGTAGTGATACGGGTTGTCCTGGAGAAATTAAAGGTGAAGTAGGAGTGCCGATGAAGTACACGGTTTGGTCGTGAATGATTGCAGTCGCAATTTACTTTGCCCTCTTTCTAATTCCTTTATTTGTCTTTACATATTACCTTCTGCACACCCTACTTAGGCTAATTGGTTTTCTTCATTCCCTACCTTTCGGCACCTGCCTATGGTCTGGAATAAGATTATCCAATAAGCGTAATAGGTGTACTCTCCTAAACCAAGGAGCCCTCGCAACTTGAGAGAAGGTGATAATAGAAGACAACTGAATAAAACAATTCTATTTCTCCTGAACCCGGATCCATCCTCGAAGAAATCCCTCCGAGTTCGTATATAACCATACGATGGATCTATCCAATGGAAGTGGATGTCCGTAGTAATATGAGTTGTTCTGAGAAATACAAAGGGTAAAAGAAAGAGCGGCATTGACTTATGCAACTCGGACAATCCAAAAACCAGTATATTAAGAAGGTTCGGTCAACTTGGTCACTGAGTTATAGTCTAGGGTCGGTCAAAAGTCGCTGCCAAAGAGAGAGAGAAAAGAAACACTCTGCGTGCACTCTAACCTAGATCAGAATGGTTATCACTTTATCTAATTAGGAAAACTCCTACTGTAACCTCAAATTCTCCTCCAAACCTGAAAGAAGAATCAATCGGGATCACCCGAAGAGTAAACCAACTCATCAGTGGGAATCAGGATCCAACTCTCATCGCATGACAACGTGACGGTATCCACTCACGTTAGCATACTCCAGAAGGTATGCTCAGGTTTTGCAAGTTTCCTGTATGTTTGAAACTCCCGATATAATTTTTATCCCATGCACTTATGACCTTGACGTAGGCTAAGAAATCATAAGCCACATGTCAAGTTCTACCCGTCGTTGTCCTGATTAATTTAGGTCATCATACATACCCTTAATGTAGGACAACAAGGCTGTACATCTATCCTAAACTAATGCATCTATCTATGCAACAAATGAATACCCAGCAGCTACCAAACACTACGCCTTGACGTAGGCCAACAAACATAGCTTGAATACTACTGACCATCCATAAGAAATGACGGAGGATTACGGCTGGTTTTTGGCGAAAAACCTTTAACGTAATGAACTCAATCTCGTTGAAGGAACCTGATAGCTTTTTATAAAAATATAGTGGCGAAAACCTTTTGCTAAAAAGATAACTCCCGGTGAAGGGATCTCGTCTCTTTCCTCGTAGAATGAGGTGCAGGATATTCTAACTGAATACCGCGATGCAAAGCAACTTGTAATCGACTATATTGAAGTTATTACCCTGGCGCAAACTTCTGCCTAAGGGGTCACTCCCGGTGAAGGGATCTCGGCCCTTGCCTCGTTGAATGAGGTGCAGGATATTCTAACTGAATACCGCTATGCAAAACAAAAAGGAAACGTCTTTGTAATAACTCCTTTTTAAAATTTGTTCCAACAACATCAAATATAGGTTTGTTTTATCCTTGTATTGATAAGAATCAATGCAATTCCATCAATCAATCACACCAGAAAAGAACGAAAATAAAATGTATGTATATGCCATCCGCATTCGTCACTGGGTCCCGTCATCACCCGTTAGGTTACTTAAGTAACGACAGAGCGGCGGCTGGACTAGCGCGGGTGTAAAACATATACAACATCTAATAGTATATATACCAACATACAATAATCGCTCCAGGCGTGATAATATGCAACATTACAGAAAAGTAATAATTATCACAGAACAATACAGATAATCTGGGATCCCCGGGTTTCACAGAGCCGCTACTGAAACCCGACGTTTCCCTGGTCGTGTGGATAGCCTGTGCAATGAAACCTAGACCCCTACGGGTGCGGCAAGTTACTCGCCAAAACCTGAAGCGAGGTAGTCCCCACAACATAGTGAATGGAACACCCGGCACTTCACGGAATCCTGTAAATTGAGCACCCCTCCTTGGGTCAACCTGTACCCCCTTCGAGTGCGGCGAATAGTCTGCCAATTCTAGAGTGAGGTCCTTTTGCCTCTCAAAACCATGAGATACGGACCCGTTGCCCTCCAGAACCCGGCTATCCGTGCACTCCTTCACGGGATAAACCTAGTATAGAAATAAAAATATGTACAACGGGTACATCGACCTCAACCCGGTCGTGCCCTAAAAGAGTATTATACAACAGGCAGTGACGGCAGTCCACATGTTGGACGCTCGCCCCGCAATATCAAATGTAAAAATAAATCCAAACTGCACTATCATTGCACCCTGCTATCAACCACGACAAATCCGCAACATCACAGCACAACACAGAACATCAACGCGAATGTCACGTTCGCAAACCCGTCTAAAAGAACTATAGCAATTAGACGCGGTTTACCGATCAAATGACACTCTCGGTCGGAGATATAATGTAAATACTGTAAACTAACAAGTTTAAAATTCCGATCGACAAAACTTCCCGAAGTGGGCCCCACGTACATCTAGTGTACAACAATAAAATCTGGGACCAAAAGAAATATACCAAAAACCACAATTTATTGTGTAGAAGCCCCTATACAATTTTGGAGCACTGTTCCCACTAAGCCGCCGCGGATGCATGGTCAAACCCTAGGTTTGACCGCGGTTCCGCGGCGGTTCTGTGGGATCACATAACCAAATTTGTACGGATTGCTTAAAAAAGCCTGCTTGATTTTCTGTGATATGCACAATAATTTTTAGAGCAGTTTAAAAATCAGTAGAAACTTTTTGTACAGAAAAATGTAGTTTCGGAAATTCCGTTCGATCGATCTTTTAAACTCGTTAGCACAAGTTAGTATAGCTTAATTGTGAGGCTCTGATACCACTGTAAGTCCACGGTAGCGCCCCGGCCGTCTAACAGACGCCAATATACGGAACAAAACTTTTACGACTGGCGCTATCGCGTACTATAACCCGGATCTGCCATTAAAGCTAAACTAACAAACTACAAAATGGGTAGAAATGTTATACCGAATGATCCGAGTCCTTCGGTCTTCAACCATTATCCCATGCTTTGTTGCGGCTGCTCCGAACTCGTTCGATCTTCGGTCTTCTCGTCCAGGTGGCACCACGTCGACGGATCTTTAAACGGGCTCCCGCCTCTAAACCGAGGTAACTCGATCGTCAAGTTTGCTAAAAGTGACGACCAAGATTGATGTAGAGAATGAGTAGAACACTTTGTCTCGTTACGTCCAAAGGTATGGACGAACGGTTAATGAAGTTGCCAATTGAAATTATGATGGAATGCCATACACCAAACTATAATAATCTTTTCAAAGGAAATAAATTGAACAACCCTAAACCTCACAATAAGGGGCCAGCCACTTTGTAGAGGGAGGGAGGTGAGTGTAGGAGAGGGGAGGTGACCACAAGCAATAAATGATATGAATGAATCACCTAGTATGAACACATTAATGAGAGTGGTGATTCATAACCCATAGTCATCATCTAATTAATGCACCATTAATGAACAAATGAGTCACATGCCACCTAATCATCCTAGTCACCATCTAGAAGCTTCCACACTCATCTCAAAAAAAGATAAATCCGTCTTTAACCGAATGTTAAAAGACGGGTGATAGAAAACTGGAAACTGGCATTTTCCAAAAGTGATCCTGAAACGAATTTCAGGATAACCCCGTAACAGTATAAACATACCCGCATTTGTATTACGACCGAATACAAATGTAACTTGGACAAAGATATTATATCTACACAGTATAATACTGGGATTCGGCTTAAACCAAAGTCCACCAGTATTATCTGCCCAAAAAATGACACGTGCGAAAACGCACGTGCATTTTCCGAACCCTGCAATAAATTCATACGGCATCTACAACGTTTCACCCGAACTTGGGAAAGTGTCTCGGGGGGACTCTAATGACTCATCAACACACTGGCACTGGGTTTAACCACTAGCACGTTAGAGGTACAAGCTGTACATAACGGTTTGCCTATGTATTGATAGGAAGGGAAGCTGACGAGCGAACTCATCTATAAACCCTACTGAGCCTGATAGTGAGAATATCCATACAGTCCGGTCCATTCGTCTATGAGTATCGCATATAGGGCCTAGGGGGCGGTAAACGTCAGACCCCCAATAGCAGTATATGACGTGTCAGAGAGCAGCCCAGAACACTCCGAGATACTACCGGAATACCTTCCAGTAAATCTCGATTACCCTGGCCAGGGATTTCGTGTAATGGCTCGCCTAAACACTGCGCGATCTCACCCCTACTACCGGGAGAGACGAATCCCCGACGATCTGCTCACTACCTCCATGTGGCTCGGGACTGTACCCAAAATATACTTGTTTGCATGACTCCTTTGACCCGTGGTAGGGTATAAATCAAAGTATAGTGGGAACTCACACGAGACAAATGATGACCTCAGGTCGATGAACTAACCTGTACAAATGTCACCAGGGAACTGCTATCTGACGCTAGGTATAATACCAACCAGCAAGTTCCCGGCGAGTCCTGTCCGGTGTACTCATAACCCAATAAGCACCTGTATACATCTTAGGTGAACCAACTAACACCAATGGCTTGTGAGACCGGCCACCATCCCTCGTCGGGGTCTCGAATGTATACACTAATCTACTCTGGAGTATCGATGCCCTATCTTGAAACTCCCATGACTAGGAACACTTTAAGGATGTGCTTATAGACCCCAGCTCCCACATATATGATCGCCATCATACTTCTGGTAGTCAAGCAATAATCTTATGGGCTCTATCAACATCTACATGATGATAAAGACAAACCAGATAGCATACTATCATCTTGAGCAAGACTGTTCTATCAGTATAGGTCCTCCCTCAATCACTGCAATCACATGCCTGCGATCCAATAATTGACTTTGAGGGCATTATATCCAACAATACTGAGACTGTATAAATCCAATAATCCAATACTAGAATCTGGCTTAAACCAAAGCCTGCTAGTATAAACTGTCCGAACATCGTATGTGCATGAAAACACATATGTGTCCGAACCCTGTCGTAAAACCATACGACCTCTATATCGTTTCGCCCGAAGCAGGGAAACTCTCTGTGTGGGACTCTAAAGACTCGACTACTATGCTGGCAGTGGGTTAACCACAGACCGCAAGAGGCACTAGCTGTACGTAACGGTCCCCAGGTAGATGTCGATAAGAAGGTCGATGAGGAAACCCATCCGAACTCCTACTGAGCCTGATGTGACAATTCCGTACAGTCCGGTCTGTTCATCTTGGACTATCGCATATCGGGCCTAGGGGGCGGCAAGCGTCAGTCCCCTAAAAGCAGTATAAGTCGTGTTGGAGGGAAGCCCATTACACATGGAGAAGCTACTGGAAAAACCTGCCAGTAAATCTCGTCCGCCCTGGCCAGGGACTTTGCGTAATGGCTCTCCAAACACAGTGCGATATCAACTCCCAATACCGGGAGAGACGAATCCTATATAACCGCCACTGCCTCCAAGTGCTTTGGGACTGCACCCAACTGCTACCTGTTTGCACGACTCCTTTGAGCCGTGGTAGGGTAGCAATTAAGAACAGTGGGAACACACTCGAGGCGAAGCTGCAATGTCAAGTCTGCGGACTATGCTGTACTCATGTCACCTGGGAACTGTTAACTGACGACGGGTATAATACCAACCAACCGTTCCCTACGAGTCCTGTCCGGTTTACCCGTAACCCAACGAGCACCTGTATACTATCTCCAGTACGATGTACTGATGGCTGTGGGACAGACCATCTCACCAACTGGGATGAGAAGCGTACACACTAGTCTACTACGGAGTATCGATGCCCTGTCTCGATAATCCTGCAACTAGGGACCTGAAAAAGGATGTGCTTGTAGACTACCCAGCCAACACTAGTGTGACTGCCATCACAACGCTGGTAGTCAAGCAAGATCCTAAGGGCTCTATCAATATATATTCTCGATATGCTAACATATACACATATTAAGATAGAAATAAACCAAGTAGCATACTACCATGTTTAGCAAGACTGTTAATATAACTGTGAATATCCAAAGCTTCCATTAAGTAATATACAAGCTAGTATGATACAATAATGGCCCCTAGGGCATATACACTAACAATCTCTCACTTGCAGTAGGGCCATGTACTGGCGTATTGAAGACATATCATCTCGAGTAGCCTCTCGAACTGAATCTGAGGTAAGGCCTTAGTGAATGGATCTACAGTGTTCTCCTCTGTAGGAACTCTCCGGACCTCGATCTCCTGGCGATCTATGATCTTCCTGATCTGGTGATATCGCCTTAAGATGTGTCTGGACTTCTGATGGGACCTGGGTTCCTTCGCTAAAGCTATAGCTCCGTTGTTGTCGCAGTACAGCGGTATTGGATCAACAATGGTAGGAACCACCTGAAGTTCTGTGAGGAACTTCTTCATCCAGACCGCTTCTTTTGCGGCATCGCAAGCAGCGATATACTCCGCTTCCATCGTCGAGTCAGCAACGGTGTCCTGCTTGGAACTCTTCCAGCACACCGCCCCTCCATTGAAGGTAAAGACATAACCTGACATGGACTTGGAGTCACCCTTGTCACTCTTAAAGCCGGAATCAGCAAAGGCCTCGATCTTGAGGTCTTTTGCGCCGTAAACTAAGAAAATCTCCTTAGTCCTTCTCAGGTACTTGAGAATGTTCTTTACTGCTATCCAGTGCTTCTCCCCTGGGTCTGACTGATACCTGCTTACCACGCTCAATGCGTAAGCTACATCTGGTCTGGTGCACAACATCGCATACATTATAGAGCCTACCGGAGCAGCGTAGTGTATAACAGACATGCGATCCCTTTCTAAATCAGTCTTAAGAGACATCTCTTTAGAGAGGGTGATTCCGTGACAAGCCGGTAAACTACCGCGCTTAGAATCTTCCACACTGAATATTTTCAGTATAGTGTTGATATACCTGGACTGTGAAAGTCCCAACATCCTCTTGGATCTATCACGATAGATCCGAATCCCCATAATGTAAGAGGCATTACCAAAGTCTTTCATGGAGAACCTATGTGACAAGAATCCTTTGACAGATTGTAGCATAGGAATGCCATTTCCTATCAATAGAATGTCATCCACGTACAAGACGAGAAATACGACAGTTCGTGCTATAATTTTACTATATATACATGGTTCATCTGGATTTTTGATAAAGTCATATTTTATGACCGTTTAATCAAAACAGATGTTCCAACTCCGCGATGCCTGCTTTAGTCCATAAATGGACTTAAGCAACTTGCACACTTTCCCGCTGCTCCCACTCTGATTAAAACCTTCTGGCTAATCCATATAGACGCATTCTTCTAAATTACCATTTAGAAAGGCCATCTTTACGTCCATCTGCCAGATCTCATAATCATGGAAGGCGGCAATGGCAAGAAGGATCCGAATGGAATTGAGCATAGCCACTGGAGAAAAAGTTTCGTCATAGTCTAAACCAGGTCTTTGAGAAAAACCCTTTGGAACAAGTCTAGCCTTATAGGTTTCCACCTGTCCATCTACACCAATCTTTTTCTTGAAGATCCATTTGCATCCTATGGGTTTTACCCCACCTGGAGCAAAGTCCAAAGTCCATACTTTGTTGGTGTACATGGACTCCATCTCGGTCCGCATTGCATCCCTCCATCGTACCGAGTCGCCGCTCTGGATGGCCTGCTGGAAGCTAGTAGGTTCATCATTATCAATGACGCAATCCTCTCTATCCCCATCTATGAGAAAACCGTAGTATCTCTCAGGCGGATGAGACGGCCTACTTCTTCTGTGGAGGGGTGCAGGAATGTCCTGTTCTTCTTGAACTACTGGTTCTACCTTACTTTCAGTAGTAGTTTGTGGTTCTGGAATTTCTTCCAGTTCTATTGCGCTCCCACTTGTTTCCTTTTCTAAAAACTGCTGTTCTAGAAAATAGGCATTACGAGAAACAAAAACCTTTTGTTCCTCTGCGTAATAGAAGAAATACCCCTTGGAGTTCTTTGGATATCCCACAAACTTACACTGTACTGATCGTGCCTCGAGTTTGTCCGTATGCTGCTTTTTAACAAAAGCTGGACATCCCCATATCTTCAGATACTGAAGATAGGGTTTCTTCCCACTCCACATCTCATATGGCATGGCAGGCACAGTCTTGATAGAAGCCCTGTTCAAAAGATATGCTACTGATTCTAGCGCATAACCCCAGAAAGATCGCAGTAACTCAGCATTACTCATCATGGAACGTACCATATCCAATAGGGTTCGGTTCCGTCTCTCCGATTAACCGTTATGCTGTGGAGTGTATGGAGGAGTAAGCTGAGAGAGAATTCCTTTCTCTTTTAGGTAACCTAGGAACTCGGCACTCAAGTATTCACCACCTCGATCAGATCTTAGTGTCTTGATACTTTTGCCGGTTTGGTTTTCTACTTCATTCTTATTTTCTTGGAATTTCTCAAAGGCCTCGGATTTATGTTTCATTAAGAAAATGAATCCGTACCTAGAGTAATCATCCGTAAAAGTAATGAAATATGAAAAACCACCTCTTGCATGTGTAGACATTGGACCACATACATCGCTGTGTATGAGTCCTAAGAGCTCGCTCGCTCTCACTCCATGTCCAGTGAATGGAGTCTTTATCATCTTTCCTTTGAGACATGATTGACAAATTGCATAAGATTGATATTCGAACGGATCCAAATATCCTTCTCTATGTAACTTAGTTAACCTTGTCTCATTGATGCGACCCAGTCTACAATGCCATAAGAAAGCCTGATTTATATCTGGAGACTTTCTTTTTAGTGTGTTCTGGACATTGAAAATCTGTAATTGGTTTAGCACGTATATACCGTTATCTAGTGTACCGGACCCAATCAAACCATGATTAAGGTGGATGTTAACAACATCGCTTACAAACGTGAAATCAAAACCTTCTTTTGATAACAACGATACTGATATGATATTACACGTTATACTAAGTCCACAAAAAACCGGATTATTAGATCAAGTGTTGATTTAATAATGTGATATAAATTACATGTGATATAATTATATATTAACTAATATCATTTGCTCACTAATCATTCTTCATTAGATATATATTAATCTATTATATATATATATATATTATAATGAAGCATGGCATTTAAATTTCTATTTTGTGAAATTAGAAATGAGGTGGAAAGTGAAGCATGATTGTAAGCATGGGATTAATTCTTGTTTATTCATTCTTGACTCACTATTCAAGCATGGTTGCAATTTTATATTTTATAATTCATGCTTGAATTAGTGAGGGGTCATATGTTGCCATTCATTCTTGCTCATTCAAAACACTTAGCCAATTTCTTGAGTTGCTCCCATGGTTTCTCTCTAGCTTCTTCTTCCTCTTTTTGGCATGCCTCAAGCTTCAACCCTCACATGTGATGTGAATCATGAAGCTTGAACACAAACTGCTGAGCTCTTAATATCCCCTACTTCATCATCCCACACTTATCTACCAATTTAGTGTGTTGTGTTTCATACACTAAAGAACTTTAGTGTAGAGTTAGCTTGATCTAGAGGAGCTTCGGGTGGATCATCTTTGGCGCGAAGACAACGAAGGAGGCTTGTTCAAAATCTCAAGAGAATCCTAGTGGATTCGCGGGACTACTACACGGAGCAAGTGAAGAGAAGGACCGTCTACAAAGGTTGTATTCTTGTTCTCTTTAGATGTAATGTAGTTTACATTAGCTATTGTCTAAATCTCTAGTTAAAGATCATAAGTTTAGGGTTCGTTAGCATGGCAATTTTTTGAAAACAGCATGGATGATGCCTCCCGAAACCTTGCTATCGTGCTATGGAACCTTACATATATCTCAGTTGCACTGGCCAGGGATTTTGTGTATTAGCTATCCGAACACAGCACGATATCAACTCCCAATACCAGGAGAGACGAATCCCTTCTAACCCCTACTACCTCCAAGTGCTTCGGGACTGCACCCAAGTACTACATGATTGCACGACTTATTTGAGCCGTGGTAGGGTAGTAATCTAAGTACTGTGAGAACACACTCGAGACGAATAGTGATGTCAAGTTAACTGACTAATCTGTACTCATGTCACCCGGGAATTGCTAACTGACGATAGGTATAATACCAACCAGCATTTGGGAACTGCTGTGGAGTATCGCTGCCTTGTCTCGATAATCCTACGATTAGAGACAAGCTTAAGGATGTGCTTATAGACTACCCAGCCCCTATTAGTGTGACTTCCATCACAATGCTGGTAGTTAAGCAAAGATCCTAAGGGCTTTATCAATATGTATTAGCGATATGCTAAAAGAAACATATACACATATTAAGATAAAATCAAACCAGATAACATACTATCATATTGAGCAAGACTGTTATTAAAAAAGTGTATGTCCGAAGCTTCCAAAATGTAATATATAATCCAGTACTATACAATAATGGCCTCTAGGGCAAATATCACTAACAACGTTCACTATAGAACTTGCATGATAACATGCATTTGCATTGCATCTTTATTGATAGATAGATCATCATGTTATTCATCTAGCTTGCATCATATTAATACCATGTGCATTTTCTGTCATCACCTTATTCATATATTATGATGTTTTGTGAGATTTCCGTTTTCATGAGATATTTGGATTTGGGAAACCGCATGTACATTTTGAAAACTTATGATCTCTTTAAAAACGCGGTTTCTCTTGATAAAATGTGTGGAGTGTTAGGAATATGTATGCCCTAGAGGCCAATATTGTTTATATAGTGGATGCTTGGACATATATATAGAGGACTTTCTTACTCGACATGATAGTATGTTATCATGTTGTCATTATCTTAACATGTAGACTGGTATTTTTACTGTGTGTCTCTTACATGTTGATAAAACCCTTAGGATATGTACTTGACTACCAGGATTATGATGAGATCATACTAGTGGGGCTAGGGTGGTTCAAAAGTACATCCTTTAATCAGTTCCTAGTCAAGGGAATATCGAGACTGGGGTATTGATATTCCAGAGTAGACCAGTGTGTACATTTCTTATCCTTTAGAGGGCGATGGTTGATCCCTCAACCATTGGTGTGTGACATCAAAGATTGTACACAGGTGCTCATTGGAGAATGGGTACACCGAAAACGACTCGCGGAGGACTCTTAGTTGGTAGTATACCTATAATCAGATAGCAGTCCTCTGGTGACACTGGTACAAGTTAGTCTGTAGACCCAAGATCGTCATTGAGTCTTGTGTGGCTCCCACTGTGCTTTGATTTCCTCCCTATCACGCTCAAGAGGAGTTGTGCAAACTGGTGGATTTTGGGTACAGTCCCGAGTCACATGGAAGCAATGAGCGATAGGAAGGGTTTCGTCTCTCCCGGTATTGGGGGTTGATGTTGCGCTATGCTCGATTGGTTATAACTGGAAGTCCCTGGCCAGGCCTGCTGCTGAGATTTACTGATAAGTGTTATCAGTAGTTTCTCGAACCGCTATAGGCCAGACATCGGCATGGCTTATCGCGTTACTGGGGTCTGACGTTTACCACCCCTAAACATGATATGCGACATATCAGATGAAGACACCGGATTGTACGGTAGTGTTACTGATAGGCTTCATGGAGAGTATGGACAAGCTTGCTTGTTCATCTTCATATCGATCAATACCCAGGTAGCCGTTACGTCTAGCTAGTACCACTGACGGCTTGTAGGTGACTGATGTGATCATCACCTACTGGTGGCGTATTGACGAGTCTTTAGAATCCCATACAGAATTTCCCTGGTTCAAGCGAAACGTAGTAGGACACATATGTGATATGTGTGGGCCTGATTAAATACGTGTATGTGATACCGTATTGTAATCTGGTAGTTATCTATTATCTGTTCGGTTATATGTGATATAACAATATTGTCAAATCAAGTGTTGATTTGATAATGTGATATACAGATAAATGATATTAGTCGGTCATATGTGATATAACCGGATTATTAAATCAAGTGTTGATTTAAAAATGTGATATATATTATATTTTATATAATTATGTCTTAACTAATATCATTAGCTCACTAAATATTTTATAATATGTATTAATATATATATATATATGATATATATATATATATATAAATATATATACATAGCATGACATAAATTTCTATTTTATGAAATTAGAATTGTGGTGGAAAATAAGAAGACTTTGGGAGCATGGTTGCAAGCATGGGCTTTTATCATTGATTATTCATCTTGACTCGCTATTCAAGCATGTGTGCAATTTTATATTGCAATAATTCCATGCTTGAATGAATGAGGTCAAGGGGTTAGCCATTCACTTGTTCATTCTAACACATAGCCATTTTCTTGATTTTCTCCCATTTTTGCTTTCATGCTCTCTAGCTTCTTCTTCTTCCTCAATGTCATGGTTCAAGCTTCAACCCTCACATGTGATGTGAACCAAGAAACTTAAACACAAACTTGTGAGCAAAATCAAATCCCCTACTTCACCATCCTACACTTGACTAAAGATCGAGTGTAGCGTGTTTCCTACGCTAAAGAGTTTAGTGTAGAGGTAGCTTGAGTTGGAGGGATTTCGCGTGGATCATCTTCGGCACGAAGGTCATCGAAGGAAGTTCGTCCAAACCCTCAAGTGGAGCCTAATGGAGTCGCGGGACTCTACACGGAGCATGTGAAGTGAAGGACTTGATCTACGAGGGTATAGCCATCTTTCACTTCTTCTAGTTTTTTTTTTCTTGATATCAAATATAAAACCCTAATAATCTAGTTGAAGATCTTGTTTAGTCTAGCTTAGCACCTAAAAAAATTTGAATTTGGCATGCTTGATATCATTAGAACCTCATGGTGGTGCTAGGGTAGATTTTCATGGTATCAGAGCCTAAGCTAGAAGATTAGACAATGTAATTAGAATCACGAAACCAAAAAACTCCGAAACAACGAAACCAAAGATCACCAGTTTCTGTCAAATTTTAAATGGCCTCTGAAATTTTTTTAAACAACTGCAGAGACTTGAAATTGATGTACTAAGAACACTGGAGAAATTGGAGGCTATTCCACCCGTCTTGACCCGGTGAAAACCCTATTTTGGCCGGCATGGCCGGTCCTCCATTCTCCATAATGCTTCGTTTTTCTTTACTGTTATGGTCTGTAGATTTTAGGGTTTCAGGTATTGTTTGATTAGCCCAATTTTCATGTGATGTTAACAGTTCTATTGGGGCTAATACGGAGTGTTTCGTAGTCATAATTGTTACGTCGTTTTGGCTTTAAGTTTGATATGGATGCAGTAGTTAGGATTCACATTAAATTAGTTTTGTGAAAACTAGTTTGTTTGTAAATCTAGTGTTTAAGTATCGGATAATCGGTTGCCACGGAGTCTTGATTCGGATCAAAACTCCGTCGCGATTAGGTATTGTACGCGAATACTCGCCAAATAACTTTGCTAGGTGGCCACGCCCCATTGCCCCGACCAAGTGACTGTAGGAGAACCCCGGTGCCAAAAGCATCCACTTGGGTGCTTGCGGCCACGGTGTTCCGTCTTAGTGCACTTCGTCGACAGCATCGGGGGTGCGGCCATCTACTAAAGTTTCTGACGAGTATTCAATAATATAGTCGGGAATCTTGTTGAATGCCCGACTAAGTAATTGAAAAGTGTTTTCAATTTGAGACTAGAATAAAAGATTTATCTGTTAGGCATGAAATTCGGAATATGAGATATTCCGGGTTTATGATGTCTAAGGGTATGTGGTTTCTAATTATTGCAGTTTTACATTTCTTTGCTACAACCATAAGTGTAATATGTGGGGTATTCCGATCTCGTTGCTATAGTCAACAAGTTTTTGGGATACGTGTATTTACTTACGTTGATGATATGTGATATTATGTGTCGCTGATATGTTTTATTGGATCGTCGTGATTGAATAGCCGGGGTTTTTATGTAAGATGAGAGTTTTTAAATTTTCATTCATGTACAATTTATATGTAATATTCTTTAAATGGGGCACATCCGGGTTGAGGATGATGTCGCCACTGATGTATATTATTTACTTTTCCGCATTAGGATAGACCCAAGGTAGGGAGCACAAGTAATCTGGTTCTAGAGTCCAGTGGGAGACCATCTCAAGGAGTTGAGACTGGATCTCCTAACTCTTGAATTGGTAGGATTACTTGCCGCTCTCATAGGGGTCTATGAGATGTGGGTTTGGCTAATCATCACGACCGTGGAATCCATGTTTTACATTACTGGCTAAATTTAAAACACGGAAATCCTAGTATATCCAATATTTCATATGTTGCTTTTGTTAGTTATATGTATGCCGTAGAGGCCATTATTGTACATGTGATGTATATTATAGTGGATACTTGGATATATAGAGAGAGGACTTTCTTGCTCGACATGATAATATGCTATCTGGTTGTTCTTTATCTTGACATGTTGACTTGTATATATGATGTTTTCTTGCTTTCACATGTTGATAAAGCCCTTAGGCTGTCTACTTGACTACCAGGACTATGATGGAGATCATACTAGTGGGAGCCAAGGGTAGTCCACAAGTACACCCTAAAATTGTTCCTAATCGAGGGTGTATCGAGACAAGGCATCGATATTTAGGAGTAGACTAGCGTATACGCATCTTGACCCATATGAATGGCGATGGATGATCCCACATCAATAGGTGTTTGACATCAAAGATGGTATACGGGTGCTCAGTGGAGACTAGGTACACTGAACGGATTCGCCGAGAACTCCTAGTTGGTATTATACTTATCGTCAGATAGCAGTTCTCTGGTGACACTGGTACAGGTTAGTATGTAGACACGAGATCGTCATAGAGTCTTATGTGATTCCCACTGTGCTTTGACTTCCACCTTACCACGTTCAAGAGGACGTGCAAAACGGTGGCTTTTGGGTACAGTCCCGAATCACATGGAGGCCATGAGCGATAGGAGGGGTTTCGTCTCTCCCGGTATTGGGGGTTGATGTTGCGCTGTGCTTGATTGGCCATAACAGGAAGTCCCTTGCTAGGGCTGATACAGAGATTTACTGATAAGTGTTATCAGTAGTTTCTCGACTCGTTATGAGCCTCACATCGGCACGACTTATCGGTTATTGGCGTTTGACGTTTACCACCCCTATACTAGATATTCGACATATCAGATGAAGAGACCGGACTGTACGGTAGTGTTACTGACAGGCTTTTGCAGGAGTTAGAGCGGACTTGCTTGCTGATCTTTTGATCGTTCAATACCCGGGTAGCCGTTACGTCCAGCTTGTACCGCTGACGGCTTGTGGGTGCTTGATGTGATCATCATCTACTGCCGGCGTATTGACGAGTCTTTAAAGTCCTACACCGAGGTTTCACTGGCTTAAGAAAAACGAAAAAGGAGAACATATGTGATATGTGCGGGACTGAGATTAAAACGAGTATGTGATACCGTATTATATTCTCGCAATATTATGTGTCGATGGGTTATGTGAAATATAGCCGGATTATCGAGTCAAATATTGATTCGATAAGTTGATACACATAATATTAGTCAGTCAAATGAGATATAACCGGACTACTGAATCAAGTGTTGATTTAATGATTTGATGTATAATTGTAGATTTGATATACTAGTTTACATTGACTAATATTAGCTCACTTATGCATTCATTTTTCTTACATGTGCACACTTAATATATATGTGATATTGTCACGAACCAAAATTGGCATGTGACGGCCCTTAAACAACGCAACGTCTACAGGCGTAACGCAATTTAAGTAAACCGAAAACCCAGCAATCTAAACCATCAAAAGTAGTAAGTGATAATAGTATTTTCGAAACATTTGAAATCTCAAACCAAATTCTTTAAAGTCCAACTTTACTTTCTTAAAAATTTTGGCAGCACCTCCTTTGTAAAAACTAACCCTAAAAATGGGTACAACATAAAAATAAAGTAAAGCATACCCAACGGGAGCAAATCCATGCCCAACGGCGGAAAACATCCACCACAACAGATATACGACGCCGTAGCGAAGAAAATAAAAGACGATATAAGTAAAAACTACATAAAAGACATCCAAGTCATCAAAATATACAATATCATTCTTACATCAAGACTCTAAGTCATACAAATGTAAGTGGTTGATGGAGAGTATAGGATACAACGAATATACATTATGCAACATCGGATAACCGTAAAACCTGCCTATAGCAAAACTGTAGACAGTCAGCCGTAGCTGTATCCGCTGTGAAAGATGAAAAACCTGCCGCGACTGCCCTGAGGGACTACCTGGAAAACACTGTGGCACAACGGGGGTGAGTTGCCAACTCGTGAATAGTAAATAACATATGCAGGGAATCACAAGTATGCACGTACAACGCGAATCTAATACATGCAAGCGGATAGCAATAAATGGTCATATGTATGCAAGAGTCATGAAAGGTACTCTAGCAGGTACAACTAATACGTGAAACAATAATATGACAATATGTATATGCAACAGTCATGAAAGGTACTCTATCAGGTACTACTAATACATTAAGCACTGCATATAACATAAATGAGGAGTATGGAATAAAACATGTCATTCTCACGGAATCCTTACCTCGTGACAGGACCAACGTCCATCAAGACAATCTAAATCCCAAATTTCCTCAAATTAGCCCCCAAATTGGCTCTCATATCCTGTAAGTCTCATATATCCTGAATATACAATATCAAGTATATCTCATATATCCTGAACGTACAATATCAAGTAAACCTCATAAATCTTGATTGTACAGTGTCAAGTAAATCCCATAAATCCTGAATGTACAATATCAAGTATATCTCATATATCCAATATCCAGTATCGAGTAAGTTTCATATAAACTGAGTGTCCAACATCGACACCCAAAACATCATGAAACAAGTGTCTAGCATCGACACATAAATACTGATCTATCAGGTGCTGTTACCACGACTGGCCCCTTGATAGGTACGTATCCATATGTACATGACCCCGGCCTGTATCCCCACGATACCCGTCGAGTCAAAGGTACTGTAACCGGTAGGTACTTTCCCACCTTTGTCACGTCCCGAATGTACGGAACATAAACGACACTTAGACTACGAACGTCTCGAGGCGTACGTACTCTAAGTAAGCCGAACCCAGAAATCCAAACCAAGAAAAGTAGTAGAGTGTAGGAAGAACCATAAGTAAATCAACCAGTTTACAATATAATATACAACGCCGAAAGGCGAGGATCACAACAGAAAAGGAAACTCAAACAGCAAGAAATCCACAGAAATATAACGTACGACTCTAAGGTCGAATGAATAAACATCACCAGTCTCCAACTCAAATAAGTACAAGTTTGGTTGATGAAACTTCTAGATACAACTGAAATATAATATACAATGTATAATGATGGGTATGATACAAATAACCCACCTACTAGCAAGTCACCTGAAAGAAGCTGTGCCCGCAAAGCCGTAATGAAACCCGTACGGCAACACCAGCAAGAAACTGGGGCACATCGGGGGTGAGTTGCCAACTAGTGAGTAGGAAAAGATCTACGAACAGAAAATCGTATGTATGACGCAATCCTAGGTCATACGATCATAATATATAATCCTCAAATATATAACCAGCATTCTATAACAATGGCAAGGGTAACTATCTAACCCAAATGTAATCCCATGTGCCCTGTGTCAGTGTCAGTGCCTCAGGTAGCAATGTATCATATGAATGATGTATGAATGCATGAAAAGTATGATCAATGTAATCAAAGTCTGTATGTGATCAATGTCTGTATATAGGTGGATCCCATCCACGTGTCACCTAATGACAACAAGCATCATGCATATAAATATAAGGATATGGTCAAAATTATGGAAAAACATCATGAAACCTGTGCCCAGCAACGGCACAAAACATAGCCTCAATCTCAATATCTCAATGCCTCTGATAAGTCTCACTATCTAAGGCACCGTCAATCCAGACCGGCCCCGACCATCAATCTCAAGACCACGACGGTATCCTCCGGATATCCGACGCGTCGGGTAAAATCACCGGTCGGTAGTGCTCCCCTGCCAGGCTCAACGCCATTTCCTACGATCTTCTTGCCCCGGGGTACCGCACCGGGCCCACCACGTACCCGCAATCGGCCTCATCTGCCTCCTCGAATCGGGTTTCACATGTCGCTCTCAGCACCTAGAAAACACATGGTAGACGCACTGAAATATCATATCAGGGGTAACCGGGTTTTTAAAACAATTACAAAATCTCTTTGAAATACCCACGGTTCCCGAATCCAGAAATATCATAGAAACAACATATCTCAATGCGCATAATAAGAAAACATGATGTATGTGACATATCAATGAAGTGCAAGTATAACAGTATATCATGCAACATGGAATAATAGTATGCACATACAAAAGGTCATATCCTGCAGCAATAATACTACTGTGTAGTGACATGGCAATTACTGATGAAGATGTGTGTGAACTGGCAAGTAAGTGTACGTGGTATATAGCATCATCGGTAATGGTGCTGGTGTCCTAACAGCATGATATCAACAATAGAATATGAATCACAATAAGTATGCGATGCAGAGCAACAATAAAAATGTGCGGGAGATGAATACAAAACACAATGATAGCTAAACTGCATCTAAAGTCACAAGAGTCATATAGCTACACCACTATAAGGCTGAGCGAAAGCTAACAGTAGGTAAGGGAAACCACCGAACCTCTGAGTCGATACATAAATATATATATATATATATAGTCGGTGATCCCACCTCGATCATATCACATCCGATCCCATATCTCTATAATTGGTTATTCCCAAGTCAAGAGGGCGGATCAAACATAAAAACATAGCTCGTACGTGAATCCGTCGTACGGCATTCCTAAATCTTGGTACGGGTCAAATCATATTCATTATATTACTCATCTGGTATCCTCTTATCAAGATCATCATCTAGGGTACTGACCTACGTCTAGTACAATGCTAATATCATCACTATAGTCATGACCTGACTACTGACCGACAGTCTCGTATAAATCGATATCATCAGCACATATCATCACAAGGAGTAAACAACGCCCAAGGCGGCCTATCATAAATATCTTGCCATCTCATATCATATCATACCCTATCACGTATCATAATCACATGTCGATCATTTTATATATGTAACACTATTCCTATGGCATCATCATCCCAAAATCCGCTAAGCATCAAGACGTATCTCAAATATGAATTTTACCATATCCCCGATATCATAACCTCGAATCAATATCATCGACTCATCTCAAACCCAAGTATCATCCTCACATCCGTATGTGAACACATAGTCCCATACCCACGTGAACGTATAACCACATATGAAATAAGGATGTATGCAAATATGTATGTGTGTATATGTATGTGTAGTGCACCCACTACCCTAGGGTTCCGTAACCTTTAACCAATCAAACACACCAATATCCATCTTAACATCAATAATTAATCCCAAACAACATATATTAATTTTTAGTGTGTATACGCATCCGTATACATCACTACGAACTGCGGGGGTGCTATACGCCATCCACCCGACTTCTCCCTGTAGATTTAAATCTACTCACCTTTCTTTATGCGTATCGGTGCCGATGTCGCCATTTGCATCTCCAACGCTTCGATGCCATGTGGGGTACCTACAAGGATATTACATGTTAAAACACATGAAAACCATGTCGGAAACCAAAATGGTGCACGCTACGTCTATAAGTAAAAACCAATAGCCTTGCGTGCAAACACGACCAATATCCCTCTGCCGTTGGCGTTCAAACGCAACCCGACAGAAACGAATCACTAAATACCAAAATCCATACAAAAACAAGTCGTAAATCATGCTCCAACTCAAGAAAATTAACCCAAATTCTACCCTGGTTGGAACCAGACAAAACTAGACATACCCAGGGTCAAGTTTACAGGTAAAAGAGCCGTGCACGCAAAACGAGGGGGTTTATATTTGCAGCCAGGAAATTGAGGTGGGGGCTAGGGTTTTGGGTGTTCGTTTCTACCAGCCTGCACATCCTACTGCAAAGTAAAAATTATTTTAGGAGGACCGGGTTGATAGCAGTTTCCAGAAAAGCCACAAAGTCGACAAAATCGATAAAATACGCCAAGTTGAAACCTTCAGGTAACCAACTGGGAAACTGGGGTAATCTTGGTTAAACTGGTCTCAAATACACCTAATAAGGTTACCCTAACAATCAAAACCAACACTTGGTCAAGTCTCATTCAAATTTGCCTAAACTAGCACTAATCACGATATAAACACTAAATTTCAGCCATAAAACCATAACTTGGCAAGATAGGAATTGGGTTGTGAGATTATACCTCAAGGAATCTTAGATGAAGGAGAAGGGAAAGAGGAAGAAGTGAAGAGGAGTGAGTTGCTGCTGCTGTGCTCCTGGTGTTGCTGCTGATGTTGCTCAGGCTGCTGCTGCTGCTACTGTGAGCTGTTGCTGTTGCTACAACAGTGGATGTTGTTGTTGCTGCTTTGGTGTTTTGGGAATGGTTGTGGTGGTGTGGTGGTGTTGCTTTGAATGATGTTTTTGCTGCTGTGGCTGCAGTATCAGCAGATGTAGGGGGGGCTATTTTGTGGCTGATGTAGCTGCTGATGTGAGGATATTGGTGCTGATGTTGTGCTGATGGTGGGCTGATGTTTTACATCAGCTGCTGTTGCAGTAGTTTTGGTGGCTGAAGTTAAACAATTGGGGCTGTTGTAGGGTGAAGTGTTGTAGTATGGTGGAGTGTGAGAGTGGGAGATGTGAGGGTAGGATGTGAGTGATGAGAGGGAGTGATATGAGTGAGAGGGGTGTGTGAAATGGCACAAGAGATATTGAAGAATGAGATGGATCATGGCACACCCTAGCCACCTCTCTCTCTCTTTCTCTTAAAAAGTGCACAACCATCATGGCTCTCCCTCTCTCCTACATAAGTCAACCCTAATCTTAACCAATCCTTAACAAAGCTAAACCCTTAATTAACCCACTTAACTTAACCAAAAGGTTCAACCCATCATGGTTGCCTAAACTTGGCTAACCCACCATGGTCATCTCAACATGGTAACCCTAGACTTCACTCAAGTTAACATGCACAAGTGTATGCAGTCCAGATAAAATTCCAATAAAATATTCATAAAAACAGATAAAATATTTAAAAGCCGTTTTTGTAAACTTTTTACCAAAAACCCCACATTGAACACAATTACCACTAAGTAACATGTTTTAGAATTTCCATAATTTTTTGTCCAGAACTTTCCCAAAAATAATATTTTATTTATTTTTTTAAAATTTTACAGTCTTCCCCCCTTTAAGAAATTCGGTCCCCGAATTTAAATTTAAACCCCCAAATTCTAAAACATTTCAATAAAATGTCCAAGTCAACGGGGCTCCGAAATCATCAATACATAAAAGGCATCATAGCGCAATACATGCGCATGAGTAACGAGCAGATAACTCGAAACCAAAACTCCGTCAAGCATCCCGCAATTATCGGAGTCAAGGCGAAAACACGAATGCCAAATCCAAGGCAAAACCGATATGCTATAAATCGGAACTATGCATGTAAATACCAAATCTGCACATGTAAATATCTGTAGAAAATGTATGCCAAATTCTTTAAAGTCGATGTGCAATGCGCATAACACTGCACAGTGGCGGACGTCTCAATAAGAAAATAGCCTTGTACGTATATATCTTTTGTTTTTTGTATGCACGATCCGCCGTTTTGAAAACAATTTAGAAGGGTTCCCTGTTTTAAATGTTTCGTGTCATGTCAGACACGTATGTAAATAATGAGACTATAGCTCGCCTTTGGAAATCCCTTGAAATCTATCAATGCATGCAAAACATACTCAGGTACTGTCATCTGACTAGTCCTGCTCAGTACGAAAACAAATCGCAATATCATAAAAATGTACTACTCCATAAGAAATCAATCCCAAAATATGCATATGAATACCGCGTGCGTCTGGTGCGCACGGAAATCAAAATCCATGAATGTGCCATATATGCACACAGAAACAACATCAAGGTGCAACGGGTGTGCACGAAGCATCTGTCAAGGGCAACGTGTGTGCCTGACAGCAAAAACAGGTGCATCTGACATGCACAATGAATCTCGATTTAGTGCATCTGGTGTGCACCAAATCTCATCTCATAACCTGCGCCCAACTGTTCAGACCATAATATTGCATTTTTCATTCCCCTATTCTTATCCATTTTATAAATAAACAGGTACTCTTGACGCACGTTTGTTGCATGTTACAGGATACAGGCTCTTGGAGCAAATACAGTGAAAAAGACGAAAGCTGATACAGAAAAGGGACTTTTGACAAACAAGTAGACGGATCCTAGTCAAGCCTAGTCGAAGAACATTGCAAGGTCCAAAATGTCAAGTGAACGGTCAAAAGATCATTACAAGTCTTCACTGGAGATCTGGAGAAGACCCAGAAGTCCAACAGAGAAAAGAAGTGTAAAAAGAGAAAGCCCAAGAAGCCAAGGAAAAAGCCCCAAAATCACAGTGCCCAATTCCCTAGTTTGGCCACGGAACCGCGGCCAAACCCATCCTGGCGCCACGGTTCCACGGCCGTCTAATGCCCGCGTCGGTGGATTTTTCTTCTGTCGGTGCGTCGGTGCGGGTGTTGGGATTTTCCGTGGGCAAATATGTAATTTCATATGTGCTAGAGTCTGTAACCCTAGTTTTCATGTTTTCTTATAAATTGTAATCAAAAATTGTAAATCCGGATGCCTCTTTTCAATAAATAAATTTCAGAATTTCTGGGAGTCATATTCAGATCTGTTCTATATCGTTTGGAGGGAGCCGTCAACCTAGTAAGTAATTTTATTTCTGTTCCTTTAATTAAAATATTTTCTCATCCCCTAATGAGCGAGTAATCTCCTCGCTTGTTAGGGTTAGCCTTAGGGAAAGGGTTGAGAGATGAGATCTCTCACCCCTTTCAATGCCACATTCACCTAATGAATTAGAACTCCATGCATGCACGCACAACCGCTCCCTACGGCATCGTACCCCTCGAGGTAACGATGAACTGTAGTATAAAGGGCCGGTTGCGCGTGTTTTCCATAGGGGTTAGGGTAATTATCAACAAAGGAAGGATGCGAATCTAGAGGAAGAAACATCTTCCCAAAAGATTCGGATCCACTTTATTGACAATTACCGTAACACCTAATAGATCCAAAAAAGAAGGCATTGAAAGCGGCGAAGAAAACGTTAATCTCCAAAACTTCCCCTAAACCTAACCCTAGCAAGACTTTTAAAATTAGATTAATTAAGATCCAGTTTTTATAGATTTTAGAAATCAACCAAAACGACACCTTGAATCAACTCGTTAAAACACATAAAAGTAATTTACCCATCTCTGTGGATCGACCCGTACTCACCGGCTAGCTGCAAAGCGACGCCGTTTCTGATTGCGGTAAACTTATATTTTTGACACTAATCAAATGGTGCCGTTGCCGGGGATGGCGTAATATTTCTTTTTGTGAATTTTCGGGTTGATAAAATAGAAATTATAAAAATCTGAAAATATAAAAAAAAAATACAAAAATTATCAATTTTGATCTGTTTGAAGTGTGTATCTTTTGAATCTTGCAGGAACAGCGAAGAATTGCGGATCTGGAAATTTACAGAGGGCCAATCAGAAAAGTACATATCAGAACAGAAAGGAACTGACAGTACAGAACAGTACAATTTTTTTCAGAACCTGAAACCCTCATTCTGCCGCGTTTCAGCCGCATAAGGGGGTTTGGCGCCGCGGATCCGCGCTCTTCTTGCCACGTCAGCAGTTCAAAGTTAGTGGGTTTGTTCTCTTTTCCTCCCCTCTGCAACCTTCATATCTCCACTGTAAAAATTTTCTGCAGGGATTCTTTGCGTAAAAAGTCTTTCTCCCCCTTCTAAATAACAGATTTGCTGCAGGTTTCTTTGCGCCGCGCTAAAAATTGATTGCAAGTGAAATTTTACTGTTTTGTATAATTTAACCGGACTCTAAGGGGCTAATTGACCAAACTCAGATTGGGTGGGGATTTCAACACCCTTCCCAGGACCCCAGAAAACATCTAAAGCATTTTGCATCGACCACAATTAATTAAAAAAAGACTATACTCAGACCTAAGGACATCGAGCTCAATAGGAAAAGGACTAGTATAGGCATCGACCGTTTATCCTAACCGACATTGCGGTGTCTAGGCTAGTGGTTATTAATTAGGCCCACTGTAGTGGTGGTTCCTTCCCACTTACCTGGCCGTACTTGTCCGTGAAGAGGCGGTTTGAGGTCCTATTTCTAGCCTTAGTTAGGAGCTGTCTAGCAGACCTAGGTGACCCTAGATCTAGGCCTGATTGTGCATGTGTGGTTGATACATTTGTGTCACGAGTCCCATTTCAAAAACCTCTTTGCAAAACTCACACAAAAATAAAAAATATATAAATCTTTTCAAAAACTTGCAACTTGCCGCTAAAAAACTTGCAACACACTTCAACTCACTTCTTCTCATTGACGTTATCTTACCCCCACATTCTGTTTTTCTATTTTTTTTCTGACTACACTACTCCTTTAGTGTTTGTCAGTTTGGACTAGGGATACTAACGCCCGATTAGTCCGTGTTTCGTTGGTACCGACCGACGAACCCTTCGTCGACATTCCGTCCATTTCCTTACCTCCACCTTTAAATTCTTCTTTCGAAGGTATGCCGGGATTCAACCCCAACGATACCTTACCGACGGGAATGATTCCACCTCCGCCAGGTGCGAATAACCCGAATCTTCCGCCTGTTGTAGCGCCCGCACGATTTGCGCTCCAGGATCTCTTCTACCCCGTTCACACTTCTTTACCCACATGTCTTTCACCCCCACCGGCAAATGGGGATAATTTTGAAATAAAACCACATTTCATCAATATGCTGCCAAAATTTCATGGTTTGGAATCTGAAGATGCGTATATTTTTATTAATAAATTCCAAAACGTTTGCGCTATGATGAAAACAACCCAATTAAGTGATGACGCGATAAGACTAAGGGTCATTCCTTTTACCATATGTGACCTAGCCGAGAAGTGGCTATACTGCACCGCATCATATTCTATTAGAAATTGGGACGAGTTTGTAAGAGCTTTTCTGAAAAAGTTCTATCCTCATCACAAAACTGCTAGAATCCGTAATGAGATTGTACAATTTTCACTGCTTCCTTCCGAACCATTTTGGAAGTGCTTCGAGAGATTTAAAGACCTACTCGTTCAATGCCCTCATCATGGGATCGAAAGTTGGCAACTTTGCCAAACATTATACGAGGGATTGAACGCAACAACGAATCAGTTGCTAGAAACAATATGTCAAGGTCATTTTCTCTCCAAGTCTAGTGATGAAGCGTGGCAGTTTCTTGAGGATCTTAGTGAGCAAACAATTCAGTGGGAGAGTACCAAGACCACATCATCTTCTTCTGTTGGTCAATCTAGGGTAGGCATACATCAAATAGATATGTCGATTGCTATGAAGGCCGAGATGGCCTCACTTATGAAAAAGCTAGAAGCCATTGAGACCAAAATCTCATCGTCTTCTCCTGCCCCTACTCTACCCACACGAACTGTTTGTGCTTGTTGTGCGAATCCATCGCATCTAACCGAAGAGTGTCCTTATAATGCACCTATTCAAGGACAGGATCAAGTCAATACTGCATTTCAGCAACGACAAAGAAACGATCCGTACTCTTCGACATACAATCCGGGGTGGAGGAGTCACCCGAATTTCGCTTGGAACCAAAATCAACAAGTCCAAGGAAATAATAATTTTCAAGGACCTCCTCCTCCACAACAACAACAAGCACCCTTACAAACTCATAACCAGCAACCTTTCCAACAACAACCTTATACAAATCAAACGAACAATTTAGTTCAACCAAATGATGATAAGGTTAGCTCGCTCGAGAAAAGTCTAGTTGCATTTCTCAAGCAATCTACAGAATCCGCAGCAAGATTTGAAAGTTATGTTCAATCTTTAATGCATAATAATGCCTCACACGATCAGAGTATCAAATCTATTGAGGCACAAATTGCACAATTAACTGCTGCATTGAGCGAGAGAGAAAAGGGAAAGCTTCCATCTCAACCATTGCCAAATCCCGGTCACACACAAAACGCATATCACAATCACAATGTAAATGCGGTGACCACGTTGAGATCCGGAAGTGAGTTGCAAAATAATGTGGAAACTAGTGATGACATCCCCGCCGGTGGTTCTTCTTCTTCTTCTTCTTCTTCTTCTTTTTCTCCATCGTCATCTTCCCGTTCTTCATTTTCTTCACTTTCTTCTTCACCTTTTTCTTTAGAGCCTATTCTCCACCCTTCACACGGCTCTACTTCTTCCAGCTCGAATGGACCCATTTCTCACAACTCGAACACATCTACACCGGGATCCGTTCCTACTCCACATTCTACTCCACAAACATGTGACTCAACAAATTTTCAAAATGCACCATTTCCAAACAGGTTGAGTCCCAATAAACCAACTGCACAAGTGGAGAAAATTGTGGAATTGTTTAAGCAGGTTAGCATAAATATACCTCTCTTGGATGCTATCTAACAAGTCCCTTCATACGCGAAAATCTTAAAGGGCTTATGCACCTCGAAGAGAAAGGCATCTCAAGTACCCAAGAAAGTGCTAGTGGCTAGTGCAGTGAGCAATGCTATTAACCACCATCAAACCTTACCCCAAAAACGAAAGGACCCCGGCTGTCCTACGATTTCAATCACAATTGGGGATAAGAAAATTAATCGAGCACTCTTAGATCTTGGGTCTAGTGTTAACCTGATTCCCTATTCCGTGTACGAACAATTAGGGGTTGGAGAGTTGAAACCCACTCGTTGTACTCTCCAAATGGCTGATCGATCAATCACCCATCCAAGGGGTCAGCTAGAGGATGTGTTGATCAAAGTGGGGGAGTTCATATTCCCCGTTGATTTTGTTGTTATGGATACACAACCTGTTGCTAACCCAAGAAACCAAATTCCGGTGATCCTAGGTCGACCATTTTTGGCCACTTCCAATGCTGTAATAAACTGTCGCAATGGCTCCATGACTCTATCCTTTGGGAAGATGTCTAGTGAGTTCAATATTTATAAGATGGGAAGTCTGCCCCCCGTGCCTAAAACTAGTACACGAGATGTTTGCTCTATTCACGAAATCACGTAGGAGGACTGCGAGCTTGAAAGATTTCTATTTGATGAAAACAGTTTTGACGCCACTAGCGCGTCCCTCCTTGAGCCTACCACAGTTGACACAACCGATATTGATTATGAATGTTTCTCTTTTTCGGATGATGACAACTCACAGCCCGAATATGAGTCTTTTGAATTTTTGGATGAGTTAGTCGAGCCATCCGAATCGGTAGTCTGCAGTGATTTCGAACCTGTGTTGGAGTCCTTTGAGTTCGAGGTAGATTCCGCAATGATTCTTTCGCCTCCGAAACTCGAACTCACGCCCTTGTCGTCTCACCTTAGATATGCTTACATAGGTGAGAATGAGACCTTTCCCATTATCATATCGGCCTCTCTAGCCCTCGAGCAAGAGAACGCCCTCTTAATGGTCTTACAAGATAGGCGGCAAGTTTTCGGTTGGACTATGGCGGACATCGAGGAGATAAGTTCCCTCATAATTGAATATCATACACAATTGATGGATGATGCCAAGTCAATAAAGGACCCATAGGAACATCTTGGGGGTATTGTGGTGAGTCAACCTCCTCACTCAGAAGTTGAAATACCCCCATTTCTTTTAATAAGCTACGAGAATGCCAACACTCCACTGATTGCTGATCATTTACATTCTCGTTTTGATACATCACCATCGCCTGTATATTTACCTCCACACCTCCCTTACCATTACTTCTATCTTTCCCAACTCTTTGCGGATCGCTACAACTTATTCTTTCACCAGCCAATACACTTTACTGATAAAATTTTCAACTGGTTGGTGTTGGTCTATACAAAGTTTGGCAGTAATGTCTAACATAGTTTAAATAAAGTTTGGGGGAGGGCCTTTTTGTATATATTTTTGTTTTTCTTAGCAAATAAAAATTTTTGTAAATAAATAAACAGGGAAGTGCCGGTATTTTGACCCTCTTAGTTTAGTATGACAGTGAGGACACTGTCAAGTTCAAGTTTGGGGGTATTCTCGGTAAGTCTTCTTTCGTCGCATTCATTTGTACATATTTTTGCATTTGCATACTTATTTGAAAACGCATAAAAAATTGAAAAATTTCAAAAATTATAAAAATAGTGTATTCAATTTTGGCCATATTTGATTTGAGTTTGACAGATAGGTTAACTAGCTAGGAACAACTAGATCTTAGACTTAGTAAATTAAAAACCCTAAAAATAACCTTTCTTAAAGTTTAACAGTAGAAAGTATATGCCTTGTATTTATTTAGAAATAGGCAAATTTTGGGTTCACTTCTTGGGCTAAGTCGAAACAAGGGAAGAGTATTGATATTCTTATTAGAGTATAAGTTTGAAAACTAGTTCCTATCTTAAGTCTAAATTCTGAAAATGTATACCCTACAATTTGCACAATCACGCACCTTGAAACTTGGAATAGTAGAAGAGACCTTGAAATGCTCTTGTCTAAAGTCCTTAGTACAATGAAAAAGAAAAAAAAAGTGAATAAAAAAAAATGGACACTGGTTTTTTTGTGATTACTTAAGGCTGTAAAAATAGAAAAATCGTTAGCGAGGGTGCTTCATCACCTAGTGTCTTAGACCAACTGGTTTGGGAGTCACTGCTAAAAGCCTTGGATATTGCAAAAACTAGGAAGTACGCTTTAAGGTGCTAACGCATCTTGTAATCGGTTGTTGGTACCTCAAGAAGTATTAACAGTCGCATGAAGGATGTGTAAGCGAAATTCAAAATTAACGAATTAATAAGTGCTGTGGACAATGGACGAGAGTACGATTGCTTGATTTGAATTTCAAGTGTAGGGTGATCTATACACACACGTGGGGATATGTGATTAGAGTTTAGATAAGAGAAAGGAATGAAAGATAGAACTTGTATCTTTAGTAGAGTTGATAGAAATTCCTAAGTAGAGATGAAACCCTAGAAGGAAAACTTAAGAGATGCCGAAAGCTAAGTAGGTCTACATAACATATATAATCTTAAGTTAAATAATAAGGAAGTGTGAAGAATGTGGGTGGATAATTTGCGAGTAAAAAGATAATAGAATTCCTTGTTAGAAAACCTAATTGGAGAACAAAAGTCAATGGGCCGAGTTGATAGGATTTTGTGGGTGTAATCCGCTGAAAATCCTCAGGAGACAACACTCCTCCTACTAGGGACACCTAGAGGTTTAACGGCTTGTTGCACATGCTCAGTGCAATCGCGTTTCCCTGCGAAAGTGTAGTTAGGATTTTAGTGAATAAAAAAATAAGTTTGCTCGAGGACGAGCAAAAGGTAAGTTTGGGGGTATTTGTTCAGACCATAATATTGCATTTTTCATTCCCCTATTCTTATCCATTTTATAAATAAACAGGTACTCTTGACGCACGTTTGTTGCATGTTACAGGATACAGGCTCTTGGAGCAAATACAGTGAAAAAGACAAAAGCTGATACAGAAAAGGGACTTTTGACAAACAAGTAGACGGATCCTAGTCAAGCCTAGTCGAAGAACATTGCAAGGTCCAAAATGTCAAGTGAACGGTCAAAAGATCCTTACAAGTCTTCACTGGAGATCTGGAGAAGACCCAGAAGTCCAACAGAGAAAAGAAGTGTAAAAAGAGAAAGCCCAAGAAGCCAAGGAAAAAGCCCCAAAATCACAGTGCCCAATTCCCTAGTTTGGCCGCGGAACCGCGGCCAAACCCATCCCGGCGCCGCGGTTCCGCGGCTGTCTAATGCCCGCGTCGGTGGATTTTTCTTCTGTCGGTGCGTCAGTGCGGGTGTTGGGATTTTCCGTAGGGAAATATGTAATTTCACATGTGCGAGATTCTGTAACCCTAGTTTTCATGTTTGCTTATAAATTGTAATCAAAAATTGATAATCCGGATGCCTCTTTTCAATCAATAAATTTGAGAATTTCTGGGTGTCATATTCAAATCTGTTCTATATCGTTTGGAGGGAGCCGTCAACCTAGTAAGTAATTTTATTTCTGTTCCTTTAATTAAAATGTTTTCTCATCCCCTAATGAGCGAGTAATCTCCTCGCTTGTTAGGGTTAGCCTTAGGGAAAGGGTTGAGAGATAAGATCTCTCACCCTTTTCAATGCCACATTCACCTAATGAATTAGAACTCCATGCATACACGCACAACCGCTCCCTACGGCATCCTACCCCTCGAGGTAACGATGAACCATACTATAAAGGGACGGTTGCGCGTGTTTTCCATGGGGGTTAGGGTAATTATCAACAAAGGAGGGATGCGAATCTAGAGGAAGAAACATCTTCTCAAAAGATTCGGATCCACTTTATTGACAATTACCGTAACACCTAATAGATCCAAAAAAGAAGGCATTGAAAGCGGTGAAGAAAACGTTAATCTCCAAAACATCCCCTAAACCTAACCCTAGCAAGACTTTTAAAATTAGATTAATTAAGATCCAGTTTTTATAGATTTTAGAAATCAACCAAAACGACACCTTGAATCAACTCGTTAAAACACATAAAAGGAATTTACCCATCTCTGTGGATCGACCCGTACTCACCGGCTAGCTGCAAAGCGACGCCGTTTCTGTTGCGGTAAACTTATATTTTTGACACTAATCACCAACATTCGCTAAAAATCCAAATCCGGTGCATCCATCATGCACGAAATCATGAAATCCAATATCAAGTGCCGAACATGCACAAAATCCAAATCGTGTGCGTACATACGCACGAAATCAACTCCACTGTCTAAAACCCATGAAATCATAAATATGTGAAACCAAGGCACGAAAAAGACATCAAGTGCAACAACTGTGCGAAAATCATAAATACCCAATAGGTGCAACCATGGTGCATTAAAACACTATCATGAGACCCAATCATCAAAACCAAATCGCCCAAAATACCGAAATCAAGTATGGCGGAATAGTCCGCTCAAGCACATCCTCCAAGAATCTCTGGCAACCGTCGTCGTTACTCATAGCATATCTCGTCGACGATCCTGAACTCTGGCCTGCTGGTGTGCGTAACATGACCACTCCTGGGTCTAAGTCTTATCGTAATTCATTCCAGAACGGTCCTCGTCTTCCCTGTAGGTTATTAATCTCACGATCCATCGGCTCATTGGCCCTGTCAGGTGTGCTAACGGGGACGATTCCGTTCTGGCCCTCGTCTAGTCATTTCTCGGTCAATAATCACGACCACTCGAAAAGCAGCATGTCACTGGCGTCGGCCTTTAGCTCTCTGAATGCACGTGACACATCTGATCCTAGGTGCAAATCTCATTGCAGCAGTGTCCTGGAAGGAATCCTGCTCAAGGTCTCTTCCAAGTCTCAACTCTGCCAACTGTCCCGGTGTCATCGTCCTTTAATATATTTGCTTCTTGCGCCGGAATGGCTGCATACTCATCGCGACTCCTCCTGGAAGGTATATCCAGTACTATGCCTCGGCATGCGCATCGCGTCTCTGATGTCGGCGGAGTGGAACGTCATCATATCCAGATCTTGTACGAACCTCTTACTCCACTTTTCTCTAATGTCGACTTCTTCGGACTCGTCTCGTTGTGGCTGCATGGACTGAGCTCCAATGGCTATCCTCGTATCTGGAGTCTCTCGAGAAGTGCATCTCACCACCTAGCATCCGAATTAAGTCGAGCCATCCGATCGATTTTTCAAGACCTCATAATCCCCCAAGAGCTTAACATCTTGGGTACAGTATGTAAGTCCACGTTGCCCACCCCGGTACTTGCGGGGAGGCTGAAAACGGAAAAAAAATCGAATTTTTATGAGCTTAGGCAACATGGACTAGACTATGAAGGATCTTTGCTAAACAAAAACAAGCTAAAACTAACTAGAAACTAGCTAAGTGCTAGAAAGGTTATACATTGGGCTTTATGTCCTTCTCTCCTTGCTCCTTGGAGTGGTGGAAAGAGGTCACCTTAGTCGTCTTCTCACGTCGAAGAAAGATCCACCCGAAAGCCTCGACCTTTGGCTTCAACTCCAAGCTAGAAGTAACTAGGGTGCAAGAAGTGCTAATCCTTGAACCCTAGATGAGAGTAGAGATTATCAAGAGAGGGTTTTTCTCAAGCTCAAGTGTTTCTCAACACATGAGAGGGGAGAGCTTGAGGGAGAGGAAGAACAAGAGAGAGAAAATGAATGATAGAATGAGAATAAAATGAACCATTCTCACATATATGTGTGAATTATTGTAATTAAATAATTAGCTAGATAATTGTCATGGTTAATCAAGACATGACCATTATCATTTCATTTTTAATGCAATTTGCAAGGATCAAAGAGCATCTTCCAAATGAAATGATGATGGTCAAAGTGTCAACAAGGTCAACAAGTCAAGAAGGTCAAATGGTCAACAACCATAACCATGCACAATTATTAAACTAATATCAATTAACAATAATACACACATAAGCATTATGGTTAATAAAATGACAATAGTCATTAACCCTAATCAAAGTCCTCTCCCTCTGTCTCAAGTAACTGTGCATACGCACCCGTATTCGTGATCCGAGGAACATGAATACAATGAAAAAAACCAATCCCAAATCATATACTCGGATCCGGTTTACACCAAAGCCCGCTAGTATAAGCTGTCCGGACAGCAAACGTGCATAAGTGCGCGGATGTGAACGAACCTTGTCGCAAAACCATGCGACCTCTACTCATTTTGCCTGAAGGCGAATAGCTCTCTGTGTGGGACTCTAAAGACTCGACACTAGGCTGGCAGTGGGTTTAACCACAGACCGCAAGCGGCACTAGCTGTACGTAACGGTCCCCAGGTAGATGTCGATAAGAAGACTGACGAGGTGAACCCCATCTGAACTCCTACTGAGCCTGTATGTGACAATCTCCGTACAGTCCGGTCTGTTCGTCTGATATATCGCATGGCGGGCCTAGGGGGCGGTGAACATCAGTCCCCTAATAGCGGTACAAGTCGTGTCAGAGTGTAGCCCAGAACACCCTGAGATAACACTGGAAACCTACCAGTATATCTCGCTTGCCCTGGCCAGGGACTACTCGTGTAATGGCTCTCCTGGACACAGTGCGATGTCAACCCCCAATACCGGGAGAGACGAATCCTGTCTAACCGTCACTGCCTCCAAGTGCTTCGGGACTGCACCCAAAAACTACCTGTTTGCACGACTCCTTTGAGCCGTGGTAGGGGAGCAATCAAAGTGCAGTGGGAACACACTCGAGGCGAAGCGACAGTGTCAAGTCAGCGGACTAAGCTGTACTCATGTCACCTGGGAACTGAAAACTGACGATAGGTATAATACCAACCAACTGTTCCCGACGAGTCCTGTCCAGTGTACTCGTAACCTAACGAGCACCCGCATACTATCTCAAGTACGACGTACTGACGGCTGTGGGACAGACCGCCTCCCACGCTGGGATGAGAAGCGCATACGCTAGTCTACTCCGGAGTATCGATGCCCTGTCTCGATAGTCCAATGACTAGGGACCTGTATTAGGATGTGCTTATAGATCACCCAGCTCCCACGAGTGTGAGCGCCATCACAACGCTGGTAATCAAGCAAAGATCCTAACTAATATGTATAACAGCGATATGCTAAAAGAAACACATGCACATATTAAAGCAGAGACAAACCAAGTAGCATACTACCATTTCGAGCAAGATTGTATATACAACTGTGAATATCCCAAGCTTCCATTAAGTAATATACAAACTAGTATGATACAGTAATGGCCTCTAGGGCATATACACTAACAATCTCCCACTTGCACTAAGGCCATGTACTGGCGTATCGAAGACCTATCATCTCGATCAGCCGCTCGAACTGAGTCAGGGGCAAGGCCTTGGTGAATGGATCTGCTGTGTTATCTTCTGAAGCAACCCTCCGAACCTCGATCTCCTGGCGATCCACGATCTCCCTGATTAGGTGATACCGCCTCAAGATGTGTCTGGATTTCTGATGGGACCTGGGTTCCTTCGCTAAAGCTATAGCCCCGTTGTTGTCGCAATACAGAGGTATTGGGTCAACAATGGACGGAACCACCTGAAGTTCTCTCAAGAACTTCCTCATCCAGACAGCTTCTTTTGCGGCATCAGATGCAGCGATGTATTCCGCTTCCATAGTCGAGTCAGCAACGGTTTCCTGTTTGGAGCACTTCCAACACACCGCCCCTCCATTGAGGGTAAAGACAAAACCCGACATGGACTTGGAATCATCCTTATCACTCTGGAAGCTGGAGTCAGCAAAGGCCTCAATCTGCAGGTCTTTTCTGCCATACACCAAGAACATCTCCATAGTCCTCCTCAGGTACTTGAGAATGTTCTTTACTGCTATCCAATGTTTCTCCCCAGGGTTTGACTGATACCTTCTTACCACACTCAGTGCATAAGCCACATCCGGTCTGGTACACAACATCGCATACATTATAGAGCCTACCGCAGAAGCGTAGGGTATAATAGACATGCGATCCCTCTCCAAATCAGTCTTGGGAGACATCTCTTTGGAGAGGGTGATCCCGTGACAAGCCGGTAGATTACCGCGCTTGGAATCTTCCATACTGAATCTCTTCAGTATGGTGTCGATGTACCTGGACTGCGAAAGTCCTAATATCCTCTTGGATCTGTCACGGTAGATCCGGAAACCCAGAATGTATGAGGCATCACCCAGGTCTTTCATGGAGAACCTGTGTGACAAGAACCCCTTGACAGATCGTAGCATAGGAATGTCATTTCCTATTAAGAGAATGTCATCCATGTATAAAACGAGGAATACTACAGTTCTCGCTACAAATCTACAATAAATGCATGGTTCATCTGGATTTTTGATAAAGCCAAATTCCTTGACCGTCTCATCAAAACAGATGTTCCAACTCCGCGATGCCTACTTTAGTCCATAAATGGACTTAAGCAACTTGCACACCTTTCCGCTGCTCCCACTCTGAATGAAACCCTCTGGCTGATCCATATAGACACACTCCTCTAAATGTCCATTTAGAAAAGCTGTCTTTACGTTCATCATACAAATCTCATTATCGTGGAAGGCAGCAATGGCAAGAAGGATCCGAATGGATTTCAGCATAGCTACTGGAGAAAAGGTTTCGTCATAGTCCAAACCAGGTCGCTGACGAAAACCCTTTGCTACCAGTCTAGCTTTATAGGTCTCAACCTGTCCATCTACACCAATCTTCCTTTTGAAGATCCACTTGCATCCTACGGGTTTTAGCCCATCTGGAGCAATGTCCAACGTCCATACTTTATTGGTGTATATGGACTCCATTTCGGTCCGCATTGCATCCAGCCATTTTACCGAGTCGACGCTCTGAATGGCTTGCTGGAAGCTAGTAGGCTCATCAAAGTCTATGATGCAATCCTCTCTATCCCCGTCAATGAGAAAATCGTAGTATCTCTCGGGCGGTTGAGACTGCCTACTACTCCTGCGGAGTGGTGTGGGAATGTCCTGATCTTTCGAACCCTCTGGTTCTACTAAGCTTTCAGTAATAGCTTGTGGTTCTGGAATTTCTTCCAGTTCTATTGCGCTCCCACTTATTTCCTTTTCTATGAACTGGTGTTCCAGAAAATGGGCATTACGAGAAACAAGGACTTTTTGTTCCTCTGCGTAATAGAAAAGATACCCCCTGGAGTTCTTTGGGTATCCCACAAACTTGCACAGTACTGAGCGTGCCTCTAGCTTGTCCGCATGCTGCTTTTTGACATAAGCTGGACATCCCCAAATCTTCAAGTATTGAAGATAATGTTTCTTCCCACTCCATAACTCATATGGTGTGGTAGGCACAGTCTTAGTGGGAACACGGTTCAAAAGGTATGCAGCTGTTTCTAGCACATATCCCCAGAACGATCGCGGCAACTCAGCGTTACTCATCATGGACCGTACCATATCCAATAGGGTTCGGTTCCGTCTCTCCGATACACCGTTATGTTGCGGAGTGTATGGAGGAGTAAGCTGAGAGAGAATTCCATTCTCTTTTAAGTAACCCAGGAACTCGGCACTCAAGTATTCACCACCTCGATCAGATCTCAGTGCCTTGATACTTTTGCCTGTTTGTTTTTCTACTTCATTCTTATATTCCTGGAACTTATCAAAAGCTTCGGATTTATGCTTCATTAAGAAGACATGTCCGAACCTTGAGAAATCATCCGTAAAAGTAATGAAATAAGAATAACCGCTTCACGCATGTGTAGACATTGGACCGCACACGTCGCTGTGTACGAGTCCCAAGAGCTCGCTCGCTCTTACTCCGTGTCCAGTGAACGGAGTCTTTGTCATCTTTCCCTTGAGACAGGATTGACAAGTTGCATACGATTGATATTCGAACGAATCCAAATTTCCTTCTGTATGTAACTTAGTCAACCTTCTCTCATTGATGTGACCCAGTCTACAATGCCATAAGAAAGTTTTATCGATTTCTGGAGACTTTCTTTTGTGTGTATTCTGGACATTGAAAATCTGTGGCTGGTTTAATACGTATATACCGTTGTTCAATGTACCTGATCCAATCAAAACTTGATTAAGGTGAATGTTCACTACATTACTTACAAATGCAAATTCATAACCTTCTTTAGATAATAAAGATACAGAAATGATATTACAGGTTGCATTTGGTACATAATAACAACTACGCAAAACCAAAAAGTGTCCATCCGACAATCCCAGGTGATAGTCCCCCACGGCCTCAGCATCCATGCTAGCACCGTTTGCAACTCTGAGGGTCATGTCACTTGCCTTCAAAACTCTACGCTTTCTCAACGCCTGCAAAGAATTACAGATATGAGATCCTTATCCGGTATCCAATACCCAGGATGTAGAGTTTATTGATGGACAGTTTTCAATAACATACACACCTGAAGCTGAAGCTGCAACTTGCTTCAAATCCTGTGTTCTGGCCTTCCAAGCCTTGCAATCCTGTTTCCAGTGACCACTTTTGTGACAATAGAAGCATTCTTCCTTCCCCACCAGCTTTCCCGCTATCTTTGTTGCTTTTCCTTCTCCCTACGTATCCACTTTACCGACACCGCCTCTTGGTTTGGTGGGGGCTTTCTTCTTCTTGCCCTTGGCTTTCGCCCTGGACCTAGAAGAGGAAGATCCTCCTACAAACAAAGTGGATGTCTCCCTACCCTTCTGTAGGGTGCCCTCAGCACTCCTCAACATGTTCAGAAGCTCGAAAAGTTCAACCTCCTTTCCTTGCATGTTGAAGTTAAGAATAAACTGGGCGTAAGTGGAAGGAAGGGACTGGAGAATCAAATCAGTATAGAGTTCATTCTCCAACGTGGTCCCAAGGTCCGCGAGCTCCTCAATGTAGCCAATCATCTTAAGCACGTGTTCCGCTACCGATGATCCGACGGCCAACTTTGCTGAAAACAACTTCTTCGACACTTCGTATCTTGCGATACGAGACTGCTCTCCATACAGTTCTTTTGTATGAAGAAATATGGACTCTAGGTCCATATTCTCGTGCCTCCTCTGATGTTCGTTGTCCATCGAGGCAAGTACGAGGCATCTGGCCTTCGCGCAATCTATTTCCCAGGTCTTGTAGATTTCCCTATCTACGACACTGGTTTTGGGACCGGGGACAGGAGGAGCTTTGGTGGTAAGGACATACCCCAACTTGTCGTAAGTGATTGCCATCTTGACATTCCTGAGCCAATCTTTGTATTTTGTCCCTGTCAATATGTTTTTATCTAGTAATAACTTATGTCCGGTCATGTTGAATTGTCGCTGCAATTAGGAGAGAGAAAAGAAACACTTTAGCATGATGCTCTTGCAAGTTTAGAGTGGTTTTTAATTTGTCTAAACTGGATGGCTCCCACTGTCTCTCGAATCCCTTCTCAAACAGTAAAGAAAGGATTAGTCAGGATCAATCTCACCGTACAATACTTGCTTAACCGTTCAGCCAGGCCAGTGTCGGTACTTCGAGGGAGGTTTTCCAACGCTTTCGCGAAGTTCCTTAATTAAGTAACCTCTTTTCCCTGTGGGCGTAGCCCCGCTAACACCTTTCTAGACACCTACTAAGTTTATAGCATTGATCGTTAAGTGAGTTTTCCCGAGGAGTAGCATATACTCACAGTAGGAACGTGATCCAAATATCATCGCGTGATAAAACCGAAGGAATCCTACCAGAATTATCACACTCCAAATGGTATGCAGCGCTAGCAAGTTTCAGTACTTATGAAACTCCCGATGTGGATTTTTGCCCCATGCTCTTATTGTAGGGTTCCTAGGCACTCTCAAGGGGTCTCACAAGGCATCAACCATGCCCGTTTCAAAAATACGGTGCCGAGAAACCCTAAACTACGGATCGTTTGCTAGAAATCTAGGCGAACAAGCTAACTAGTTAACACTTAACTAATGAAAAAACGGAAATACAACCTTTGTAGATCCGGTGCTCCACCTCCATAGCTCCGCAACGAGGTCCTCTCCGCTGTCCAAGTCAAATCCGGGCTCTAGGATCGGCTTCGTCGGAGAATGGGCAAGCTAGGTCGTCGATGTCCATGCCGAAGATGATCTACGTCGAGGCATCGCTAGATCAAGCTCACAACTTCACCAAGTCAAGAAACATGTGAAGTAAACACACTCTACTACTTGGCAAGAGGAAGAGGATGAAGAAATAGGAAGTGGGTAGACTTTAGTTTTGGATTTCTCACTCTTTTCCAACAATCACCATTGATGGAGCTTGGGCTTCTTCAAAGAAGAAGATGAAGAAGAAGAAGAAAATGATAAGATAAGATAAGATAATTCTAAAATGAAAAGAATAATACATTCTTATCATCTTAGAACCATGGTTTAGTGTAGAGAATTAATCATGGTTGAGTGGTATGGTTAGGGTTAAGGATGAGATAAGAATAGTGGACTAAGTCAAAGCTTCATGAAGCTTTAACTAAACAACAAAAGAAGCCACCATCCTTTTCTCTTTCTTTAATTCATTTATCAAAAAATAAATGGATAACTAAATAAGATAAATGAATAACTAAATGATAAACCCTAACCATTTCATTAACCAAGGTTTAATACTTTACACTTAACCAAAAAGCATGCATCATCAAACATGATACAAGCAAGTGCACAAAATCATATCGCATATGTAATGCGCACACCCGAGTGAGAAAATCCATTTAAAGTGAACCAATACTAGTTAACGCAAAGTAATATATCAAATATATAATTATGCATTAAATCATTAAATCAACACTTGATTCAATGACCCGGTCATGTCGCACACAACCGACTAGTATATGATGTATCGGCTTATCAAATCAACCTTTGATTCGATAACTAGGGTATATCGCATATAACCTAATCGATACATTCATCGCGAGAATGGAATACGGTATCACATACACGCATTATTCTCGGTCCCGCACATATCTCATATGCGCTCCTATTTCGTTTCGCTTGAGCCAGGAAACCTCTGTGTAGGACTCTAAAGACTCGTCAATACGCCGGCAGCAGGCGATGATCATATCAAACACCCACAAGCCGCAAGCGGTCTGCTAAACGTAACGGCCACCCGGTATTGAGCGATCTGAAGATCGACGAGCAAGCCCGCTCACACTCCAGTGAATCCGACCAGTAACACTACCGTACAGTCCGGTCTGATCGTCTGATCTGTCGCATATCTCGCCTAAGGGTGGTAAAACGTCAGACCCCAATAGCTCAATAAGTCGTGTCGATATGAGGTCTATAACTGTTCGAGAAACTACTGGTAACACTTACCAGTAAATCTCAGCAACCCTGGCCAGGGATTTCCTGTTATAGCCAATCGAACACAGCGCAACATCAACCCCCTATACCGCGAGAGACGAATCCCCTCCTATCGCTCATTGCCTTCATGTGACTCGGGACTGTACCCAAAAACCACCGTTTTGCACGCCCTCTTGGACGTGGTAAGATGGAAATCAAAGCACAGTGGGAACCACACAAGACTCTATGACGATCTCGGGTCAACTGACTACTCTGTACCAGTGTCACCAGAGAACTGCCATCTGACGTGAGGTATAATACCATCTGGGAGTTCTCGGCGAGTCCGTCCAGTGTACCCAGTCTCAACTGAGCACCCGTATATCATCTCTGATGTCAAACACCAATGGATATGGGATCATCCATCGCCCATCTGTATGGGTCGAGAAGGTATACGCTAGTCTACTCTGGTATATCGATGCCCCGTCTCGATACACCCACGACTAGGGACTTTGAAGGATGTACTTATGGACTACCATGTCCCCACTAGTATGATCCGCATCATAGTCCAGGTAGTCAAGTACAGATCCTAAGGGCTTTACCAACATGTAACAGAGAGACAATCAGCATACACGTTAAGGTAAAGGGTAACCAGATAGCATACTATCATGTCGAGCAAGAAAGTCCTCCCTATATATATCCCAGCATCCACTACAATATACATCCTATGTACAGTAATGGCCTCTAGGGCATACATATAACTAACAATCTCCCACTTGCACTAGGGCCATCTGTAGCAGTGGTTGCAGTATCTCATACTCAACCATCCCATAAAAGTCTCTCTCTGGGAACAGGCCTTTGTGAGTGGATCCGCTGTGTTGTCCTCTGAATCTACTCTCCTAACCTCGATCTCCCTGGAGATCAACCATCTCCATGATCAAGTGATACTGCCTTAGAATATGTCTGGATCACTGATGGGACGGACGTTCCTTGGCATAAGCCACAACTCCATTGTCTCACAATGGTTGGAACATAGTTCATCTCATGAACCTATATACACCCAAACAGCTTCTTTGGTAGCATCTTAAGTAGCGATGTATCCAGCCTTTATCGTCTAGTATGCCACGGTATCTAGCTTGGAACTCTTCCAACATACCGTCCCTTTACTGAGGGTAAAGACAATGCCTGCGACTGACATTCAGTCGTCTTTATCACCCTGGAACCCTTCCAGTGATTCTCCTCAGGATCGATTGACACCATCTCACTACATCTAGTGAGTATCCTAACATCCATTTAGATCTATCTCATAAATCCAAAATCCAGGATTTAGTAGGTATCACTTTAATCCTATATGGAGAATCTTTGTGATAAGCGGAGATTGATCGAGCGTAGCATAGGAAACTCCTTCCCTATCAAGAGTATGTCATCCACGTACTCTACGAGGATCGTCACCATACTCCCTACTACCTTTTTTGTTTATACAAGGTTCATCTACCATTTTGATGATTTCAAACTCTTTGACTAATTCATCAAAACAGATGTTCCAACTCCGCGATGCCTGCTTTATCCTATAAAGCATCTTGCACACGTTTCCGCTGCTTCCACTGTCTACGAAGCCCTCTGGCTGTGTACTTATAGACGCTCTCTTCTAAATCATCATTTAGAAAAGCAGTCAAGACACCCAACCACCAGATATCGCAGTCATGGTATGTAGCCGTGGCAAGTAGGATCTGGATGGACTTAAGCAATAGTCACTTGAAAAGGTTTCATCATGATCCACGCCTGGTCGATGACGAAAACCTTTAACAAGTCTAGCTTTGAAAGTCTCAACCTTTCCATGTACACCAAGTAATTTTCTCAAGATATACTTGCTCCTGATGGGGATTTAACCCTTCAGATATAGCAACCAAAGTCCATACTTTGTTGGTGTATATGGATTCCATCTCAGTTCACTAAGCATCCAGCCATTCTTACAGAGTCCCACTCTTGATGGACAGCTCGAAACTAGTTGGGTCATCATTTCATGATGCAATCCTCGCTCCCACTGTCATAGAGAAACCGAAGTATCTCTCAGGTGGGTGAGGAACCCTACTAGATCGGCGGAGAGGCTGAGGTTCGTTGGAATCTACTGAATCCTTTGGTTCTTTCAAATCATCAGCTGCAGTTTGTATAGCTGGAACATTTCCAGTTCTACATTACAGACCTTGCCTCAAGCTTGTCCGGATTTTGCTTTTAGACATAGGCTGGACAACCCCAAATCTCAACTTGTTTAAGATATGGGCTCTTCCCTTTCCACATCACATATGAAATGGTAGGCAACTAATTTGATTCGAACCCTATTCAATAGGTATGCAGCTTCTCAAGTGCATAACTCCCAAAAAGGAAACGGGTAACTCAGTATTACTCATCATAGAGCACACCATATCAAATAGGGTGCGATTGCTCCGCCCCGATATACCATCGTGCTATGGTGTATACGGAGGAGTAATTCTGAGAGAGAATCTCATTCTCCTTTAGAATAGTCCAGGATTTCCGTGCTCAAGTATTCTCCTCCTTGATCACATCAAAGGACATAATACTTATACCCGTATTTTGGTTCTCTACTTCTAACTTATATTCTGTGAATATCTCAAAAGGTTCGGACTTGTGTTTCAACAAGAACATATGTCTGAATCTAAAGAGATCATCAGAGAACGTAATGAAGTATAAAGAACCAATCCTGGCATGTGTAGACAGGGGACCTAACATACATCAACATGTATCATATCCCAAGAGTTCGCTAACTCTTTCTCTGTTTCCAGTAAACGGAGCTATGGTCATCTTATCTTTGTGACATGACTGGCGAGTTTCACAAGATGTAAATTCAAACTGATTTAAATATGCATCTAAATGTAACTCTAGCCAGTCGGGTTACATTGATATGACCTAGTCTACAATGCCTCAAGAAGGATTCGTTCATTTCTGAACTCTTCCTCTTGTGTGTGTTCCATATACTAAAAAACTGTAGTTTGATTTAGAACATCAATGCTTTTAGATAACGTGCCTGAACCGATCAACTTTTGATATAGGAAATGTTCAAAACATTATCCAACAATACAAAATTTTATCGTTTCTTTACTAATAAAGAGACAGATATGATTTTGTATATCAGGTTCGGTATCTAATAACATTCGTTCAGAATCAATGTATTTGTAATACAGGGTGACAGTGACCAACAGACTTGGCTGCAACACTTGCCCCGTTTTCTGTCTCATGAAACTTATCACCCGTTCTCAGTTCTCTACCTTTATTTTGCCCTATGTAACTGACTACATATCTGGGATCCTGATCCGGTATCATATACCCAGGACGTAAAGGATACTGAGAAACAGTTCTGTATAATGAACACACCCGAAGATGATGCATCAGCATGCACTCTCTTCGTTAGGGCGGCACGGGAAATCTGGTATTCCCCAATTTCCTGCTCTGTCTTATAACAATTATAAGTTGGAGCGGGACCAACGTTCCCCAGCTCAGTATAACAAGCGGGTTCGGTCAATAATCCGTATTATTATCTTGATTAAGGCGTGATATGGTCGCTACCTGGAGAGAGAGAGAAGAAAACACTCAGCGTGCGCTCTGTCAAAAATAGATTGGTTATTATTTTATGTAATCAGGATGGCTCCCACTGCTTTTTATCAAATCTTCCTTCAAACCATAAAAGGAAAGACTAGCCGGGATTAATTACACACTACAAGTTCGCCAATTTTTCAGCCAGGCCAGTGTCGGTACATTGAGGGAGGTCCCCCGTGCTTTCGCACGAACCTAATTAATGTAAACCTCGTTTTCCCAGAGGCGTAACCTCGTTGACACCTTTCTAGACACCTACTTGATCGGCTAATTGTAATGTATAAAACTCTCCCAGGAGTAACTCATACTCGCAGCGGGTATCGGGATCCAACTATCTCATAGAAGGTATGCAATCTCATTGCAAATTTCAACACTTGAAATTCCCGATAATATTTTGCCCCTAGCAGCTTATGACCTTGGCTAAGGTCAACAAATCATAAGTGCTAGCCAATTTCAACCCGTCATTTCCCGATTGAATTAAACCCACCCGCATGACCCTTGGCTAAGGTCAACAAAGTCGCACGACTACCCTAACTCAATCGCATCATATGCTTATACAGATAAGCACTAATCAGCTACCGCACACTACGCCTTGGCTAAGGTCAACAAACGTAGCACGAATACTAACCAGTACTTATCTGAAATGACGGAGGGCTACGACAGGTTTTTCTGAAAACCTATTGCGTAATGAACTTGATATCGTTGTAGAATCAAATGATTTTGAAATGGAGTGCTTTTGAGGCTTTTCTAGTTTTGCTAAAGGAGTCACTCCCGGTGAAGGGATCGTCGGTCCTTTCCTCGTCGAATGAGGTGCGGGATATATCGCATATATCACTGTGCAAAGCAAAAACTCTTAAAAGCAATCAAAAGACAAACCGAGGGTGTAGCATCTGCCAGTTATTGCTAAAGGAGCACTCCCGGTGAAGGGATCTCGGTCCTTTCCTCATCGAATAAGGTGCAGGATATATCGCATATACCGCTGTGCAAAGCAAGAACTGTAGCTACCTTTTTTATTTTGAAATTCGATTCTACAACATCTTAGGTTTCTTTTATTTCATTAATCACATTAATGAAGTCCCATCATTTAAGTATATAAACATCACAGATAGATATGACGTACACTTATGCCATCCGCATTCGCCTCGATGTCCCCTCGTGCACCGTTAGGTTAGGTAACTAACGACAGAGCAGGGCAGGGCTAGCGCGGGTGTAAAACATAAGTAACGTCTATATAATATATCATATATACTATATACTATATCTATCACAGAACATCACATGATCACATCACAGATATCGCAGCAGAAGAAACATATGAAATATTGGATATACTAGGACGTCCGTGTTTTCAATACGAGCCAGTATAAAACACGGATTCCACTGTCGTGATGAATAGCCAAACCCACATCCCTAGACCCCTACGAGAGCGGCAAGCAACCCTACCAATTCTTGGGTTAGGAGACCCGGACTCGACTCCTCGAGTTGGTCTCCCACTGGACTCCAGAACCCGGTTACTTGTGCTCCCCTCCTTGGGTCTATCCTAGTGTGGAAAAGTAAATAATATACAAGAGGTGACAACTTCCGCAACCTGGAAGCGCCCCAATTAAAGAATATTACATACAAGTTTTTACATGAATGAAAATTAAAAACACTCATCTCACATAAAAATCCCCGGCTATTCAAACACGACGATCCAATATAACATATCCAGCAACACATAACATCACATGTCATCAACGTAAGTAAATATGCGCATCCCAATTGTCGTTGACATATAGCAACGAAACCGGCGATATCACATATTACACTTACGGTCACAGAAAAGAAAGTGTAAAACTACAACAGTTGGAATCCGCAATCTGCATAGACATCGCATGCCTAATCAAATGAATACCTTAGACATCGCATGCCTAACAGTTATAAACCCCGCATTTTAGTCTCAAAATCGAAAACTCTTTTCAATATCAAGTCGGGTAATTCAACAAGATTCCCGACATCTTGATCGAATGCTCGTCGCAAACTTCAGTAGACGGCCGCACCCCCGATACCGTCGACGAAGTGCACCAAGGCGGAACACCGCTACCGCGAGCACCCGAACGGATGCTTTCGGCGACGGGGTTCTCCTACAGTCACTTGGTCGGGGCTATGGAGCGAGGCTGTCTATTAAGTTTACCCGGCGAGTATCCGCGTACGCTACGTGATTGCGACGGACTTTTGATCACATCAAAATTCCGTGGCAACCGATCAAGTGAGACTAAATTGCTAGATTTACAACATTCATTTAGTTATCATATAACTTATTGTGAATTCCAATTATTGTATCCCATTCCAGATAAATAGAAAATGTTAAACTTTCCGATCGAACATTCTAACACCCAAGTTTTCCCGATACAGATCAACACATGAAACTAGTCTAACAACATTCAGTTCGTACCTCAGTACCAACGGTCCAGCCGTAGAAGGGTCAAGCCAACGCCTCACATGTGGCACGCCGTACTGCCCCAAACCCGAAGGTTCAAAGGGCAGTTCAAGACGGTCACATAATCGAGTTAAGGTTTGTGTCTTCTAGAGGGACCATCGCGTTACTTGCACTACTTAGAACGTCGTTAAACTACGGAAAAATCCAACAATTGGAAATTTCCCGACAGGGGAAAAATTGGGTATTTATATCCGGTCGAACTTTTTAACATATTCTAAAATTTATCCGGAAAGCCACACAGACAAAATTTGAAACCCCGATCGAAACAACGAATACCCAAAACAACTGCAGAAAATTCAACTCTTGAATAAGTATTAAAAATTCCCAGAAAATCCAACATAAAAAAATAAGAGTTACTGTGCAGAACTTGGAGGATGACATCATCACTTAGCCGCGGAACCGCCGCAGAAGCTGGGCTTCTGCCGCGGTTCCGCGCTCTGTTTGATGAGTTAGTCGCCTGAGTTTGCACAGTAATTCTTATAATTATTTATTGAATTTTTTAGGCATTTTTAATACACAAAAATCCGCATTCTCGGAAAAAGTACAGAGAGCATATTTGTTTTGGGGTTCCGGGTTCGTTCGGACTTCGAATTCCGTCTGGACTTCGCCTAAGGCTCTAGCTAGGCTCTGATACCACTGTAGGGTTCCTAGGCACTCTCAAGGGGTCTCACAAGGCATCAACCATGCCCGTTTCAAAAATACGGTGCCGAGAAATCCTAAACTACGGATCGTTTGCTAGAAATCTAGGCGAACAAGCTAACTAGTTAACACTTAACTAATGAGAAAACGGAAATACAACCTTTGTAGATCCGGTGCTCCACCTCCATAGCTCCGTAACGAGGTCCTCTCCGCTGTCCAAGTCAAATCCGGGCTCTAGGATCGGCTTCGTCGGAGAATGGGCAAGCTAGGTCGTCGATGTCCATGCCGAAGATGATCTACGTCGAGGTATCGCTAGATCAAGCTCACAACTTCACCAAGTCAAGAAACTTGTGAAGTAAACACACTCTACTACTTGGCAAGAGGTAGAGGATGAAGAAATAGGAAGTGGGTAGACTTTAGTTTTGGATTTCTCACTCTTTTCCAACAATCACCATTGATGGAGCTTGAGCTTCTTCAAAGAAGAAGATGAAGAAGAAGAAGAAAATGATAAGATAAGATAAGATAATTCTAAAATGAAAAGAATAATACATTCTTATCATCTTAGAACCATGGTTTAGTGTAGAGAATTAATCATGGTTGAGTGGTATGGTTAGGGTTAAGGATGAGATAAGAATAGTGGACTAAGTCAAAGCTTCATGAAGCTTTAACTAAACAACAAAAGAAGCCACCATCCTTTTCTCTTTCTTTAATTCATTTATCAAAAAATAAATGGATAACTAAATAAGATAAATGAATAACTAAATGATAAACCCTAACCATTTCATTAACCAAGGTTTAATACTTTACACTTAACCAAAAAGCATGCATCATCAAACATGATACAAGCAAGTGCACAAAATCATATCGCATATGTAATGCGCACACCCGAGTGAGAAAATCCATTTAAAGTGAACCAATACTAGTTAACGCAAAGTAATATATCAAATATATAATTATGCATTAAATCATTAAATCAACACTTGATTCAATGACCCGGTCATGTCGCACACAACCGACTAGTATATGATGTATCGGCTTATCAAATCAACCTTTGATTCGATAACTAGGGTATATCGCATATAACCTAATCGATACATTCATCGCGAGAATGGAATACGGTATCACATACACGCATTATTCTCGGTCCCGCACATATCTCATATGCGCTCCTATTTCATTTCGCTTGAGCCAGGAAACCTCTGTGTAGGACTCTAAAGACTCGTCAATACGCCGGCAGCAGGCGATGATCATATCAAACACCCACAAGCCGCAAGCGGTCTGCTAAACGTAACGGCCACCCGGGTATTGAGCGATCTGAAGATCGACGAGCAAGCCCGCTCACACTCCAGTGAATCCGACCAGTAACACTACCGTACAGTCCGGTCTGATCGTCTGATCTGTCGCATATCTCGCCTAGGGGTGGTAAAACGTCAGACCCCAATAGCTCAATAAGTCGTGTCGATATGAGGTCTATAACTGTTCGAGAAACTACTGGTAACACTTACCAGTAAATCTCAGCAACCCTGGCCAGGGATTTCCTGTTATAGCCAATCGAACACAGCGCAACATCAACCCCCTATACCGGGAGAGACGAATCCCCTCCTATCGCTCATTGCCTTCATGTGACTCGGGACTGTACCCAAAAACCACCATTTTGCACGCCCTCTTGGACGTGGTAAGATGGAAATCAAAGCACAGTGGGAACCACACAAGTCTCTATGACGATCTCGGGTCAACTGACTACTCTGTACCAGTGTCACCAGAGAACTGCCATCTGACGTGAGGTATAATACCATCTGGGAGTTCTCGGCGAGTCCGTCCAGTGTACCCAGTCTCAACTGAGCACCCGTATATCATCTCTGATGTCAAACACCAATGATATGGGACCATCCATCGCCCATCTGTATGGGTCGAGAAGGTATACGCTAGTCTACTCTGGTATATCGATGCCCCGTCTCGATACACCCACGACTAGGGACTTTGAAGGATGTACTTATGGACTACCATGTCCCCACTAGTATGATCCGCATCATAGTCCAGGTAGTCAAGTACAGATCCTAAGGGCTTTACCAACATGTAACAGAGAGACAATCAGCATACACGTTAAGGTAAAGGGTAACCAGATAGCATACTATCATGTCGAGCAAGAAAGTCCTCCCTATATATGTCCCAGCATCCACTACAATATACATCCTATGTACAGTAATGGCCTCTAGGGCATACATATAACTAACACTTATGACCTTGGCGTGAGGTCAAAATGTCATAAGTCACATGTCAAGTTCTTCCCATCATTATCCTGGTTAATTTGAACCCACCCGTACCTACCCTTGACGTAGGCCAAAATGGCCGTACGACTGTCTCAAACCAACGCATTCTATCTATGCAACAGATAAATATCCGGCAGCTACCAATCACTATGCCTTGGCGTGAGGTCAAAATACATAGCTTGAATACTACCGAATATTTAACTGAAATGATGGAGGGCTACGGATGGTTTTGGCGAAACCGTGAACGTAGTGAACTTGATATAATCGATGGAACGAGATAGCTTTCAAAAGGAGTGGTTCAAGCTCCGCGTTTTAAAAGTTTAGTTTTGAAAAGAACCGAGTGGTTTTCAAAGTGTTCCAATCGACTTTTACTTGGTATATTTTCTTGCATTAGTTCTTTTAATGCGTCCCATCATTTAATCCTACCATTGCTGAAAACAACCAAAATATGACGTACGCTTATGCCATTCGCATTCGCCACGGGGCCCCGTCATCACCCGTTAGGTTACTTAACTAACGACAGAGCGGGGGCTGGGCTAGCGCGGCTGTAAAACATAAGCAACGCCTAAATAGTTATCATATATAAATATATAGCAATGATAGACATTACAGATCACAGATGAATACATTGGATATACCAGGAATCCGCAATCCGTTCGAGCCTGCAACGAAAAGCAGATTACACGGTCGCGGTGAATAGCCAATACCCCACCCAAGACCCCTACGGGTGCGGCAAACTACCCGCCAAGTACCCGAAGCGAAGCAACCTCCCTCACCACCGTGAGTAGGCCACTCGGCACTTCGAGAAACCCGGTAGTTTGTGCACCCCATCCATGGGTCTATCCTAGGAGCAAAAGCAGTAAAAAGAATTATACAATGACGGCTACAACCCCGACCCGGTTGTGCGGCCAAACAAATAATAATATTACATCAATTTACATATTACAATGAATGAAAGAAAAAGCAACACTTATCTCACATCCACCCCGGTTATTCATCCGCGACAATCCAACCCATTCATATACACATACCATCATCAATCACAGATCACAGATATGTATAACCACGTCTAATCGACATATAGCGATTAGCCGACGTTCAATACATATAAACATCACAGATATAACCTTTTAGTCAAAGTGTATTGAAGTTCGGAAAAAATACGGATTTATAGGCCCCCAAAAACAAATTTCTATTCTGGAAAATCTGGGCACATATAAACCATCTTAAAAATTCTAAAACCAAGCCAGAAATACACTGCACCAAACTCGACCCAGAGAAGAGCCAAGATGGCCGCGGTTGCGCGGCAATAGCTTGATATTGCCGCGGAACCGCGGCTCTTTGGTCGAATCTTTGGATCGTTTTTGGTGGCTTTCTTCACAAAACCCTGAGATGATTTTTGGAGTATAACAAATTTTATTTTGAACAGAAAAAAAATTAACAGAAACTTAGGGTTTTGAAAACTCGTTTTTTCGATTTTTCTGATTCGAACTTCGATACACTCTACTACCTAGCTAGTTTATGTTTAGTTAGGCTCTGATACCACTGTAAGTCCACGTTGCCCACCCCGGTACTTGCGGGGAGGCGGAAAACGGAATAAAAATCGAATTTTTATGAGCTTAGGCAACATGGACTAGAATATGAAGGATCTTTGCTAAACAAAAACAAGCTAAAGCTAACTAGAAACTAGCTATGTGCTAGAAAGGTTATACCTTGGGCTTTATGTCCTTCTCTCCTTGCTCCTTGGAGTGGTGGAAGGAGGTCACCTTAGTCGTCTTCTCGCGTCGAAGAAAGATCCACCCGAAAGCCTCGACCTTTGGCTTCAACTCCAAGCTAGAAGTAACTAGGGTGCAAGAAGTGCTAATCCTTGAACCTTAGATGACAGTAGAGATTATCAAGAGAGGGTTTTTCTCAAGCTCAAGTGTTTCTCAACACAGGGGAGAGCTTGAGGGAGAGGAAGAACAAGAGAGAGAAAATGAATGATAGAATGAGAATAAAATGAACCATTCTCACATATATGTGTGAATTATTGTAATTAAATAATTAGCTAGATAATTGTCATGGTTAATCAAGACATGACCATTATCATTTCATTTTTAATGCAATTTGCAAGGATCAAAGAGCATCTTCCAAATGAAATGATGATGGTCAAAGTGTCAACAAGGTCAACAACTCAAGAAGGTCAAATGGTCAACAACCATAACCATGCACAATTATTAAACTAATATCAATTAACAATAATACACACATAAGCATTAGGGTTAATAAAATGACAATAGTCATTAACCCTAATCAAAGTCCTCTCCCTCTGTCTCAAGCAACTGTGCATACGCACCCGTATTCGTGATCCGAGGAACATGAATACAATGAGAAAAACCAATCCCAAATCATATACTAGGATCCGGTTTACACAAAAGCCCGCTAGTATAAGCTGTCCGGACAGCAAACGTGCACAAGTGCGCGGATGTGAATGAACCCTGTCGCAAAACCATGCGACCTCTACTCATTTTGCCTAAAGGCGAATAACTCTCTGTGTGGGACTCTAAAGACTCGACACTACGCTGGCAGTGGGTTTAACCACAGACCGCAAGCGGCACTAGCTGTACGTAACGGTCCCCAGGTAGATGTCGATAAGAAGACTGACGAGGTGAACCCCATCTGAACTCCTACTGAGCCTGTATGTGACAATCTCCGTACAGTCCGGTCTGTTCGTCTGATACATCGCATGGCGGGCCTAGGGGGGCGGTGAACGTCAGTCCCCTAATAGCAGTACAAGTCGTGTCGGAGTTTAGCCCAGAACACCCTGAGATAACACTGGAAACCTACCAGTATATCTCGCTTGCCCTGGCCAGGGACTACTCGTGTAATGGCTCTCCTGGACACAGTGCGATGTCAACCCCCAATACCGGGAGAGACGAATCCTGTCTAACCGTCACTGCCTCCAAGTGCTTCGGGACTGCACCCAAAGACTACCTGTTTGCACGACTCCTTTGAGCCGTGGTAGGGTAGCAATCAAAGTGCAGTGGGAACACACTCGAGGCGAAGTGACAGTGTCAAGTCAGCGGACTAAGCTGTACTCATGTCACCTGGGAACTGATAACTGACGATAAGTATAATACCAACCAACAGTTCCCGACGAGTCCTGTCCAGTGTACTCGTAACCTAACGAGCACCCGCATACTATCTCAAGTACGACGTACTGACGACTGTGGGACAGACCGTCTCCCACGCTGGGATGAGAAGCGCATACGCTAGTCTACTCCGGAGTATCGATACCCTGTCTCGATAGTCCAACGACTAGGGACCTGTATAAGGATGTGCTTATAGATCACCCAGCTCCCACGAGTGTGAGCGCCATCACAACGCTGGTAATCAAGCAAAGATCCTAAGGGCTCTACTAATATGTATAACAGCGATATGCTAAAAGAAACACATGCACATATTAAAGCAGAGACAAACCAAGTAGCATACTACCATTTCGAGCAAGATTGTATATACAACTGTGAATATCCCAAGCTTCCATTAAGTAATATACAAACTAGTATGATACAGTAATGGCCTCTAGGGCATATAAACTAACACAGTATAATAGTATCGAGTACATACCACAGCATCGGTGGTCCAGCCGTAGAAGGGCAAACCCAAGCCTCACTAATGGCGCTGTAGAACTGCCACAAACCCTAAGGTTCAAAGGCTTTCACACGGTCATTAAGTCGAGTTAGGGTTTCATTCTTCTAGAGGGACCATAGAATTGCCTGCATGTTCTTCTGAATACTTTAAACTTGGAATAATAGGTTACTGACATTCGATCGTCTCTGTCGACTCTCAACGTCTCTGCGTGAAGTCGTCTCTAGCTGGAATCAATCTATCTGATGACCTCGCATCGGGGTAGCAAACGAACCACATGTCCTAGTCATTCATCCTTGGTGACTAGCGACCTTTCATCATCTCTTAGTATAACTTATACCATAAAAGCTCCAACATCTGGGGCGATACCTCGTCGTTCGAAACAACAACTGGCTCACTCGCCTGCACGGTGAACTGTGCCTCAATCATCATGAATAAGTAATACTTCAATGGTCATCAAGTCTGGCTGGCCTTTGTCAGTGCCTCAATCCTCTGGTGCTGATCTGCATGTCCGAGTAATCTCATACAGTGATCCATCCAACGCTCGTGGCGCGAAAACATCATAAAAAGACACATCTCTACAATCGTGTGTCGCCGGGATTACGCCCCGGTCAGTCCTCGTTCATAACGAGCTCATGCTGACTGCAACTTTAGCCGTAGCTCTCCCTGCCCGTAATCATGGCAGCAAAACCATAATTGGTACTGATGAGGCTAGATCAGGAATGAATATGATACTGAGCAAAGGAATGTACATCCTAAGGCTTCTTAAGTGGAGTGGCGTGTCATAAATATGCTGCGAAACATACCCACGGTACGTCACTCTACTTTAGTCATCTATTCCATCAACCAAGGGTCATCCTACGCTCCGAAGGTAAAACCTAACGCTCTGATACCAACTTTGTCACGTTCCGAAAGTACGGAACATGACCGGCACTTAGACTATGAACGTCTCGAGGCGTACGTACTCTAAGTAAGCCGAACCCAGAAATCCAAACCAAGAAAAGTAGTAGAGTGTAGGAAAAACCATAAGTAAATCAACCAGTTTACAATATAATATACAACGCCTAAAGGCGAGGATCACAACAGAAAAGGAAACTCAAACAGCAAGAAATCCACAGAAATATAACGTGCAACTCTAAGGTCGAATGAATAAACATCACCAGTCTCCATCTCAAATAAGTACATGTTTGGTTGATGGAACTTCTAGATACAACTGAAATATAATATACAATGTATAATGTTGGGTATGATACAAATAACCCACCTACTTGTAAGTCACCTGAAAGAAGCAGTGCCCGCAAAGCCGTAATGAAACACGTACGGCAACACCTACAAGAAACTGGGGCACAACGGGGGTGAGTTGCCAACTCGTGAGTAGAAAAAGATCTACGAATAGAAAATCGCATGTATGACGCATTCCTAGGTCATACGATCATAATATATAATCCTCAAATATATAACCAGCATTCTATAACAATGGATAGTGTAACTATCTAACCCAAATGTAATCTCATGTGCCCTCTGTCAGTGTCAGTGCCTCAGGTAGCAATGTATCATATGAATGATGTATGAATGCATGAAAAGTATGATCAATGTAATCAAAGTCTGTATGTGATCAATGTCTGTATATAGGTGGATCCCATCCACGTGTCACCCAATGACAACAAGCATCATGCATATAAATATGAGGATATGGTCAAAATCATGGAAAAACATCATGAAACCTGTGCCCAGCATCGGCACAAAACATAGCCTCAATCTCAATATCTCAATGCCTCTGATAAGTCTCACTATCTAGGGCGCCGACAATCCAGACCGGCCCCAACCATAAATCTCAAGACCACGACGGTATCTTCCGGATATCCGACGCGTCGGATAAAATCACCGGTCGGTAGTGCTCCCATGCCAGGCTCAACGCAATCTCCTGCGATCTTCTTGCCCCGGGTTACCGCACCGGGCCCACCATGTACCCGCAATCGGCCTCATCCGCCTCCTCGAATCGGGTTTCACATGTCGCTCTCAGCACCGAGAAAACACATGGTGGACGCACTGAAATATCATATCAGGGATAACCGGGTTTTTAAAACAATTACATAATCTATTTGAAATACCCACGGTTCCCAAATCCAGAAATATCATAGAAACAACATATCTCAATGCACATAATCAGAAAACATGATGTATGTGACATATCAATGAAGTGCAAGTATAACAGTATATCATGCAACATGGATTAATAGTATGCACATACAAAGGTCGTATCCTGCAGCAATAATACTACTGTGTAGTGACATGGAAATTACCGATGAAGATGTGTGTGAACTGGCAAGTAAGTATACATGGTACATATGCATCATCGGTAATGGTGCTGGTGTCCTAACAGCATGATATCAACAATAGAATATGAATCACAATAAGTATGCGATGCAGAACAACAATAATAATGTGCGGGAGCTGAATACCAAACATAATGATAGCTAAACTGCATCTAAAGTCACAAGAGTCATATAGCTACACCACTATAAGGCTGGGCTAAAGCTAACAGTTGGTAAGGGAAACCGTCTAACCTCTGAGTCAATACATAAATATATATATATATATATATATATATAGTCGGTGATCCCACCTCGATCATATCACATCCGATACCATATCTCTATAATCGGTTATTCCCAAGTCAAGAGGGCGGATCAAACATCAAAATATAGCTCGTACGTGAATCCGTCGTACGGCATTCCCATATCTGGGTACGGGTCAAATCATATTCATTATATTACTCATCCGGTAACCTCTTATCAAGATCATCATCTGGGGTACAGACCTACGTTTAGTACAATGCTAATATCATCACTATAGTCATGACCTGACTACTGACCGACAGTCTCGTATAAATCAATATCATCAGCATATATCATCACAAGGAGTAAACATCGCCCAAGGCGGCCTATCATAAATATCTTGCCATCTCATATCATATCATACCCTATCTCGTATCATAATCACATGTCGATCATTTTATATATGTAACATTATTCCTATGGCATCATCATCCCAAAATCCGCTAAGCATCAAGACGTATCTCAAATATGAATTTTATCATATCCTCGATATCATAACCTCGGATCAATATCATCGACTCATCTCAAACCTAAGTATCATCCTCACATCCGTATGTGAACACATAGTCCCATACCCACGTGAACACATAACCATATATGAAATAAGGATGTATACAAGTATGTATGTATGTATATGTATGTGTAGTGCACCCACTACCCTAGGATTCCGTAACCTTTCACCAATCCAACACACCAATATCCATCTTGACATCAATAATTAATCCAAAACAACATATATTAATTGTTAGTGTGTATACGCATCCGTATACATCACCACAAACTGCGGGGGTGCTATACGCCATCCACCCGACTTCTCCCCGTAGATATAAATCTACTCACCTTTCTTTATGCGTGCCGGTGCCGATGTCGCCACTTGCATCTCCAACGCTTCGACGCCACTTGGGATACCTACAAGGATATCACACACTAAAACACATGAAAACCATGTCGGAAACCAAAATGGTGCACGCTACGTCTATAAGTAAAAACCTATATCCCTGCATGCAAACACGGCCAATATCCCTCTGCCGTTGGCGTTCAAACGCCACCCGACAGAAACGAATCACTAAATACCAAAATCCATACGAAAAAAAGTCATAAATCATGCGCCAACTCAAGAAAATCAACCCAGATTCTACCCTGGTTGGAACCAGACATAACTAGACATACCCAGGGTCAAGTTTACAGGTAAAAGAGCCGTGCACGCAAAACGAGGGGGTTTCCTACAGCTCTGGCCGCAAATTGCGGCCAGAGGGAATATATTTGCGGCCAGGAAATTGAGGTGGGGGCTAGGGTTTTGGGTGTTGGTTTCTACCAGCCTGCACATCCTACTGCCAAGTCAAATATATTTTAGGAGGTCCGAGTTGATAGCAGTTTCCAGAAAAGCCACAAAGTCGACAAAATCGATAAAATACGCCAAGTTGAAACCTTCAGGTAACCAACTGGGAAACTGGGGTAATCATGGTTAAACTAGCCTCAAATACACCTAATAATGTTACCCTAACAATCAAAACCAACACTTGGTCAAGTCTCACTCAAATTTGCCTAAACTAGCACAAATCACGATATAAACACTAAATTTCAGCCATAAAACCAGAACTTGGCAAGATAGGAATTGGGTTGTGAGATTATACCTCAAGGAATCTTAGATGAAGGAGAAGGGAAGGAGGAGGAAGTGAAGAGGAGTGAGTTGCTGCTGCTGTGCTCCTGGTGTTGCTGCTGATGTTGCTCAGGCTGCTGCTGCTGCTGTGAGCTGTTGCTGTTGCTACAGAAGTGGTTGTTGTTGTTGTTGCTTTGGTGTTGTGGGAATGGTTGTGGTGGTGTGGTGGTCTTGCTTTGAATGATGTTTTTGCTGATGTGGCTGTAGTATCAGCTGGTGTAGGGGGGGCTGTTTTGTGGCTGTTGTAGCTGCTGATGTGAGGATATTGGGGCAGATGTTGTGCTGATGGTGGGCTGATGTTTTACATCAGCTGCTGTTGCAGCAGTTTTGGTGGCTGAAGTTGAACAATTGGGGCTGTTGCAGGGTGAAGTGTTGTAGTATGGTGGAATGTGAGAGTGGGAGATGTGAGGGTATGATGTGAGTGATGAGAGGGAGTGATATGAGTGAGAGGGGGGTGGGAAAGAGCACAAGGGATATTGAAGAACGAGATGAATCATGACACACCCTAGCCACCTCTCTCTCTCTCATAAAAAGTGCACAACCATCATGGCTCTCCCTCTCTCCTACACAAGTCAACCCTAATCTTAACCAATCCTTAACAAAGCTAAACCCTTAAATAATCCACTTAACTTAACCAAAAGGTTCAACCCATCATGGTTGCCTAAACTTGGCTAACCCACCATGGTCATCTCAACATGGTAACCCTAGACTTCACCCAAGTTAACATGCACAAGCGTGTGCAGTCTAGATAAAATTCCAATAAAATATTCATAAAACCAGATAAAATATTTAAAAGCCGTTTTGGTAAACTTTTTACCAAAAACCCCACATTGAACACAATTACCACTAAGTAACATGTTTTAGAATTTCCATAATTTTTTGTCCAAATTATTTAAATACAACGGCAGACTCGTAGATTGGGTACTATACTAGCTAATTTCCCAAAAATAATATTTTGATTTTTTTTTTGAAATGTTACAACCTTCCAGGCTCATCGCCTATCATCTGCGATCATCTCGCCGAGGGGAACCGTACCGGGCTCCACCATGTAGCTGCACATGGCCCACTCACTCCTCGCATCGGGTAAATATCACAATCTTAGAACCGTGAAATCTCATAGTGGACGCTTAAATATCATATCATGAGAAACCGGGTTTTTCAAATAATACAAAATTTCATGAAACAACCACGGTCCTCAAATCCAAAAAACATCAAGTTATGAATAAGTATAAATGCATGAATCAATACATATATATTAGCGTCCCTTTCCATTAATATATATATATATAGGCATATATAACAGCGTCCCATTCCACTGTTATATATACTTAGGAGTAAAAATATCAAAGAATATCATATGAAATCTATGAATGTAATATATGCAACATGAAACAGTAATATGAGCATAAAAGGAAAAACCGCTATTTAACTGCAACAAGTTAATATATATATATATATCATGCGGTTCCTAATTTCTCCAAATCCATACAATATCAAATAAAAGTGAACATGTAGCTATAGCCAGGTATGCGTAACCATGTCGATATAGCAAGATATGTGTATCTACCTATCAATAATGTTGTAATACCCTCTAGATATATGTGTAAGTAGGTATGCAAGCTGTACATGTAGCTATGTCTTATATGTGTATATACCTGTCACTAATGGTACGATACCATATGGGTATATAGGTACCTAACATGTATGCAAGGCAATGTATACTACCTATCCTATGCGCCAACGCCTAAGAATCAATGACCCCACGTCAATGACAAAACAGTACCACATAGGTATGTGTAGCCCTAACTTGGTAAGTGAGTATACATGTAAGTATGTATGCACGGTGTACGTGTAAGTATGTGGGCATAGCATGACATATGTGTAAGCATGTAGGTATACAGGTATGCTACTATCATATGTGCCCAGGAAAATAAGGATCATATCTCAATGTCCCTAAACAATACAATATCACATATGTATATGTGTTGTGCGTGTCATGGCAATTATTGACGGTGTGTGTAGCATACAATTAGTGCTCGTGAAATATGAACCGTCAATAATAGTGTTGTGTCTCATTAATACTAAGTCCATACACAAGAAAATGAGATATGCAACAAAGGTATACATGCACAATCAATATCCGTATAAATCTAGCTAATAGTCAAGTCATTTGATCTAGCCCAGATGCATAACGCCAAACGGGCGATCCCCCTGTAGATGTTAAATCTACTCATCAACCATCCTGGCTAAGTAAAGCCAACTACTCGCTTTCCCCTATTCGCAGCGCCTGAAGTCCCCGCCTGCGATCCTTAAAGCATATAACAATATAACAGGTGTATATTAGCAATCGATCAATAACACGTACCAACTACGTTTGACCGACGCACCAACTCCAAACATACTCTCAAGTGTTCGTCAAGTGGCTAACGCGCGTAGTGACACTACGAAACTAACTAAAGAGCAAAAGCAACACAATGACACGAACGACATCGGCACGACCCTAACTAGGAACGCAAAGTGACACAATTACCAAGCCTAGACCCTGATCGTACCGATCGCGCATTCATAATACAAGATATAGCGTGGAATCAATATAATTAACGTTGCAAAGTCAAAAGAAACTTTAACACCTTAGGATGTGTTTGGTAGCTAATTACACTTTAATATATGGTTTTTAATAAAAAGTTTACCAAATTGATTTTCAAATATTTTATTAAATTTAATGAATATTTTATTAAATTTAATGAATATTTTATTAGAATTTTATCAAGCTTCGTCTCGAATCCGGTCTCCATACCTCTCAATGAGTGAGATTTCTTGAAGCCAAGGGTCCAAGAAGAAGAGAAAGTCATCACCATTGCCACATGTGAACTAGGGTTTAATTGGGGTTAAACCATGATTAGCAACCATGGTGAACTAACCATTTTTCCTTAAGCTAATTTTAAATTGAAATATGTTATTTGGTTTTGGATTTTAATTTAGTTTGGTTGTTTTTCTTTTTTTTTTTAAAAATGGAAAATGATTGAATTTTGTTGACTTGGTGAGAGGGAGGGAGAGAGAGAGAATGGGCATCATGGCCTTGCTCATGCTCTCATTTAATGAAGAGAGAGAGGGGTTGACTATTCTAGGCTCTAACTCTTTTCTCTTTTGTTAACTCTTTTCTCACTTCTCTCTCTCACTCACACACACACACACCAGCAGTTGCAGCAGCAGAAGTGTTGGAGATAGTGCCCTCAGAGTCAATTATTGGATCACAGGCACGTGATTGCAATGATTGAGGGAGGACCTATCCCGGTAGGACAGTCTTACTCAAGATGATAGTATCCTATCTGATTTATCTTTATCATCGTGTACAGCTTTAGGTGACCTTACGAGTCGCTATTGCACGTTGATAGAGCCCCTAGGATTCTTGCTTGACTACTAGCAGTATGAGGGCGATCATATACGTGAGAGCTGGAGTCTATAAGCACATCCTTAAAAGGTCCCTAGTCGTGGGAGTTTCGAGACAGGGCATCGATACTGCAGAGTAGACTAGTGTATACAGTCGAGACCCCGACGAGGGGCGGTGGCCGGTCTCACAAGCCACTGGTGTCAGTTGGTTCACCTAAGATGTATACAGGTGCTCATTAGGTTATGAGTACACCGGACAGGACTCGCCGGGAACCTGCTAGTTGGGATTATACCAGACGTCAGATAGCAGCTCCTAGGTGACATGTGTACAGGTTAGTTCATCGACCTGAGATCGTCATTTGTCTCGTTTGAGTTCCCACTGTGCTTTGATTACTACCCTACCACGCTCAAAGGAGACGTGCAAACAGATTTTAGTTGGGTACAGTCCCGAGCCACATGGAGGCAGTGAGCGGATCTGCAGGGGTTCGTCTCTCCCGGTATTGGGGGTGAGGTCGCGCTGTGTCTAGGAGAGCCAGAACATGGAAAGTCCTTGGCCAAGGCAGGAAATTTGCCGGTAGGTATTCCAGTAGTATCTCAGGGTGTTCTGGGCTACACTCCGACACGACTTGTACCGCTTTTGGGGGTCTGACTTTTACCAACCCCCTAGGCCCGCCATTTGATGCTCATAGACAAATGGACCGGACTGTACGGATATTGTCACTAACAGGATCAGTAGGGTGTCAGGATGAGTTCGCTCAACGACGTCCCTTTTGGTCAATAGCTGGTGGCTCGTTATGTATTGGCTGATACCTCTGACGTGCTAGTGGTTAAATCCACAGCCATAGTATTGACGAGTCTTTAGAGTCCACCACACACAGTTACTCAAGTTTCGGGCGAAACGCTATAGAGGACGTATGGAGATATGGAAGCGTTCGATCAAATACGTGCGGTATTGCACGGATCGTGATCTGACGGTTTTTACTAGCCGGCTTTGGCTTAAGCCGGATCCTAGTATTAAACAGTGTAGTTTTGTTTCTTTGCATTTGTGTTCAGTGGGAATACAAATGCGGGCATGTATATGCAGTAGTGGGGTTTTCCTGTAATTTATCATGGGATCAGTTTTCTGAAGTTGCCAGTTTGCATTCCGTTCCGGCCAGTTTTCCTATGTTCCTTCGCGGACGGACTTTCCGTTGGAAGGGGGTTATTTGCAAGAGTGCAAATAACTTATTGTGGAGGGGTTTCTTGCTTTTGTAGCTTCATTATGATATTCTTATCATCATGAGATTAGAAAGGATTTGATATTGATTTGATAATGTTATCATTACCTTTTTGGATGTGGTCCCCCTCTACTTTTCCTACCATCACCTCCCTTCATGTTTTAATTTGATTCTCTCCACCATTTCATTAGAGGAGGGGCCGGCCACATTAGTGAGAAGAAGGAGAGAGATTCATTTTTGAGTGATAACATTTTTCTTCATCTCATTTTTCATGCTAGGAAAAATGAAAGCACCATTTTTCCTTATCTTCATTCCTCCACATCCATGGCAACATAAACCCCAAATGAGACAAAGGTTTTCTACACTTGCCTACAGCAAACCTTGGACGCGTCGGCTAGCCAACTTCGCGCCCGAGTTTCCTCGGTCAAGAGGTGGGAGCCCGTAAAAGCATTCGGCTATGTGGTGCCCTTTCCGACGAGGACGTGACGGACGGAGATTCCGCGGGAGATCGGAGTGGAGACGAAGACCGAAGGACACGGATCGCTTGGTATACTTCTCTACTCATCTTTTAGTTTGCTAGTAGCTAGATTAATGGCCCGATCCGGGATAAAGTGCGCGGTGGTGCCGGTTTGCTAGTTTGCAAAGTTTTTCGTTTCCGAGTTTCCGGCGTCGGATCGACGGCCAGGGCGCCGCCGTGCACATACATTGGTATCAGAGCCATGCCATTAACCATGCCTAGCTTGCTCTAGTATGTTTGGAACTCGATCAAACAAAAATCCCGAAAACCCGATTTCAGAATGCACAGTTTCTGTCGAAATTTTTTTTGGCTCCAAAATTTTTTTAGGTTGTTGCAGAATACTGTGCATGGAAATATGAGCACTCTGTGAAAATTTGGTTGCGAGATCTTACCATACCACGGCGGAACCGCGGCCAAACCCATGCTTGGGCCGCGGTTCCGCCGCTCTTTTAACTGTTCAGCGTGCCAAATTTTTCCAGAGGGCTTTAGACTTGGAAATAGGGGTTTTGGGATATTATTTTTTGGGCCCAGATTTTCTGTAAGTGCTACAGTAGTGCTTGGGGCCCACTTCGGTGAATTTGTTCGATCGGATATTTTAAACATGCTAGTTCACAGTATTTACATTATATCTACGACCGTGAATGTCACTTGATCGGTAAATCCAGTCTAACTGCCATAGCCCGGTTAGACGGATTTACGAACGTGACATTCACGTTGATGTTCCGTGTTGTGCTGTGATGTTGCGGATCGGTCGTGGGGATAGCCTGGATGCAATGTTAGTACATTTTTGTTTTATATGTACATTTGATATTGCGGGGCGAGCGTTCGACATGTGGACTGCCGTCACTGCCTGTTTGTATTATTCTTTTGGGGCACGACCACGTTGCGGTCGATGTACCCGTTGTATGTATATTTTACTTTCTGTACTAGGATTATCCCGCGGAGGGGTGCACGGGTAGGCGGGTTCTAGAGGGCAACAAGCCCGCATATCATGGCGTTGAGACGGAGGGGGCTTTACTCTAGAATTGGCGGGCTGTTCGCCGCACTCGTAGGGGGTACAGGTTGACCCAGGAGGGGTGCCCAAGTTACCGGATTCCATGAAGTGCTGGGTGGTCCATTCACGTTGCTGAAGGGGGCTGCCTCGCTTCTGGTTTTGGCGGGTAACTTGCCGCGCCCGTAGGGGTCTACGATTTCATTGCACAAGCTATCCACACGACCAGGGGAACGTCGGGTTTCAGTAGCGGCTCTATGAAACCCGGGGATCCCAAATATCTGTATTGTTCTGTGATGCTATACATTTCTGTGATGTTGCATTTTATCACGCCTTGAGCGAAATATTATATATTGATATTTATACTAGTAGATGTTGTATATGTTTTGCATCCGCGCTAGTCCAGTCCCCGCTCTGTCGTTAGTTAGCTAACCTAACGGGTGATGACGGGACCCAGTGGCGAATGCGGATGGCATATACGTATATCATTATTATCGTTCTTTTGTGGTGTGATCAATTGATAGGACTGCGTTGATTCGGATCAATGCAAGATAAACAAACCTATTCTGATGTTGTTGGAACACTTTTTCAAAAAGCTGTTATTGCAAGGACGTTCACTTTTGTTTTGCACAGTGGTATTCAGTTGGAATATCCTGCTCCTCAGTCGACGAGGCAAGCGCCGAGATCCCTTCACCGGGAGTGACCCCTTGGACAGAAGTTTGCGTCAGGGCAATAACTTCACTATAGCCGATTACTTTTGATTTGCATCGTGGTATTCAGTTGGAATATCCTGCACCTCATTCCACGGGGAAAGAGCCGAGATCCCATCACCGGGATTGACCTCTTTAGCAAAGGTTTTCGTCACTATATTTTTATAAAGCTATCCGTTCCTTCAACGATATCAAGTTCATTACGTTAAAGGTTTTCGCCAGAAACCAGTCGTAGCCCTCCGTCGTTTCAGACAGGTAGCACGTAGTATTCATGTTATATTTGTTGGCCTTCGTCAAGGCATAGTGTATGGTAGCTGCTTGTTACCTTTCTGCTGCATAAATAGATGCGTTGGTTTGGGACAGTCGTATAGCCTTGTTGGCCTTCATCAAGGGCTTGTACGGGTGGGTTCAAATCAACCTGGACAATGACGGGTAGAACTTGACATGTGACTTATGATTTGTTGGCCTTCGTCAAGGTCATAAGAACATGGGGAAAAAATCCACATCGGGAGTTTCAAAAGAAACTGAAACTTGCCAGATATGCGCATACCTTATGGAGTGTGATAACGTGAGCGGATTCCGTCACGTTATCATGCGATGATAGTTGGATCTTGATTCCCACTGATGAGTTGGTTTACTCCTCGGGTGATCCCGGCTAATTCTTATTTCAGGTTTGGGGAAGAATTTGACGTTACAGTGGGAGGTTTCCAGATTAGATAAAGTGATAAGCATTCTGATCTAGGTTAGAGTGCACGCTGAGTGTTTCTTTTCTCTCTCTCTTTGGCAGCGACCATTGACCCGACCCTAGACTATGACTCAGTGACCAAGTTGACCGAACCTTCTTAACACTGGCTTTTGGATTCTCAGAGTTGCAGACCTCATTGCCACTCCTACTTTTATCCTTTTCTCCAGCACACCCCGTATTACTACGAACATCCACTTCCATTGGACAAAACCATCGTATGGTTATATACGAACTCGAAAGAATTCGAGGTTGGTTTCCGGTTCTGGAGAAAACGAATAGGACTATTTAGTTGTCTTTTCCTTTTACCTTCTCTCAGGTTGCGGTACTCCTTGGTTTAGGAGATAATACGCCTATTACGCAAATTGGATAGTCTTCTTCCAAACCTTAGGCTGGTGCCGAACGGTGGGGAATGAAGAAAACCAATTAGCATAATGATGGTGTACAGAAGGTATTAAGTTAAGACAAAGAAAGGGATTAGTAAGAGGGCAAAGTAAATTGCGACTGCTATTTACGACCAAACCAAGTATTTCTTCGCCAATCCAAAATCACCTTTGTATTTCTCCAGGACACTCCGTATCACTACGAAGATCCCAAGTTTATTGGATAATCCATCGTATGGTTATATACGAACTCGAAAGGAACTTGTTCCAGTTCGGGGATGGATCCTGGTTCAGGAGAAATAGGAATAAGGTTCATTCGGTTGTCTTTTATCTTCACCTTCTCTCACATTGCGAGTGCTCCTAGGATTAGGACAGTACACCCATTATGCTTATTGGATAGTCTTCTTCCAAACCATAGGCTGGTGCCGAACGGTAGGGAAGGAAGAAAACCATTTGGCCTAAAGGGGTGTGCAGAAGGTAATGACTAAAGACATAAGAAGGGATTTGGAGAAGTGGCAAAGAATTATACAGTTGCAGTTGTGAATCTGGATAATGGAAGAGGCATTACTAGGAATACCGGGATACCCCATCGAAACATTTCAATGTTTCAGTTTCACTGTGTACTGTTAAAAGAAAACTGATTTCCTAATTAGACACTTGCTTCAGGGTATGTATTTACCAGGTTTGATTCTCACATCTGTATGGTTTTACAGATGATGAGTGGGAGTAAGTTATTGAGAATTAGGTGATCATCCTCATTATATCGGAATTCGTTGTCATTGGTGATATTTGAGAAAGTCACCTGGGTTGTTTGCCGGACGGCAATATTTGGTTTTGAATATCCGTTGTTATGCACCAATTTCAAATTGATATATATGTACGTCTATTTTTATAGAGTGAGATATACCTTTTGAAATTATGTCTATGATATTGACCTATATCAGTGGATGGTTAGGTAAGGAGCATTGAATAGCGGTGTAATTCTTCTTAACCATAAGTACAGTTTTCAACCTACAACACACAGTGAATGAGTTATTAGACTCAAGGGACTTATACAGAGTATTGTATATTGTCCAATGTCCATTAGGACAGAGGGGTAGGTACTCGTACTATATTCGGCTTACTTATGACTTCTCTAGTTTTTAGACAAGTGTTTCGTAGAAACACAGGGTCTAAGTTTTGAGAAGTTATAGGTATATGAATAAAGTAGAGAACCAGGTGATGCAAGTATCGGGATTCTTCAAGGTGATCGAAGATGTAGATACTTGTGTATGGTATTCAGTTGATAGTAATGATTAAGAGAACTAGCTTCTCTTTCAAGTTACTCATAATTGAAAGTACTCCTAAGTTGAGTATCGTTGATCGGCCTCTCTTCCATTTAGTTGACATGCACTGGAGACAGCTGCTTGATTTGAATCTGGTTCAATTAAATCAGTGCCTCTCTTTCTGTATTGGATATAGAACAGTTCATATCTTAACGATGTTAAGAAACGGGGAGTTGTCCGGCTTATGCTTAAAACCAGACTCCGGATAACTCAAGGCACGTTTCTGTAATGGCTGTTTGTGGGTTGACCCGGGCTATGACGAGGGTTGATTTTCTACCATCTGGAAGATCAATAGTGATATTGTTCTTGACTCACCATAGTTTTAATTAAAAATGGATTTTTTCAGAAAACAGTAGTGGGAGTATGGTAGAACTGGAAGTGATTCCAGAACCGCAAATGATTACTGAAGATTTGATAAGAACCTAAAGATTCAATCTGGTTTGACATTCCATTGGCCACTCCGCAGATAAAGTGGGTAACCTCAGGCACCCGAGAGGTACTTCGGTATGCTCAAGGACGGTGGCAGGGAGGTTCTTGTTTACCCAGACTTGCCATTACTGTTGTTCCAGACTGTGAGACCCGGCAGGAGGATGAGTATAGCGTCGTTCTAAACTAGCTTTAGAAGTGCACGTCCATATGACTCTGCCAGAGAGTTGTCGTAGTCAGTAGGAGCAGCGGAAGCATTGGTGGACAAGTGGCTTATGTCTATTTATAGACTAAAGCAAATATAGCGGAGATAGATCATCTATTTTTGATGTGATAGTCATGAGTTTGACTTCATCAGAATAGGGGATGGATCTGTTAAGAAGGTAGTAGGGTGTGATGTCCTGGTATTTGGATGACATCCACAGAGTAGGAAGTGATATTCCTATACTACGATCGGTTATACTTTGGTCGTCACACAGTGGTTTCTCCACATAAGACTTGGATATTATATCAGACATTCTGGTCACTAGATCTATGGTTTTAGATCTAGATTTGGATGGTTTCCCAATAAGGGTACTTAGACAGCGTTCTAATAGTATTTAGAATGGACGACTCCTGGCATGGTGGTGTACCTGCAGGTGATGGAGTCACCCTCTCTAAAGGTGTCTTACAGACTAAAAGGGAGAGGGATGTGCATGATTGGCAGATCACTTGCTTAGGCAATTGAGTCAATCATGAGATGTCAAGTACCACACCAGATATTGTTCTTGCAGTAGATGCAATAAGTTGATATTGATCCAATCCTGGAGAAACAGTCGGAAGCAGTTTTAGAACATAAGTTGATGTTCTAGGGATATGATAGCATTCTCTTTCGGGAGACGGTTATCATTCCAGGCTTCCAAGGTGTCATGGATGGCAGAGTGGCTGTCAGAGTTATAGTTTTCCCTCTGACGAGGGGCAGTATTTTGGACAGGTGGTCCAGGTGGATACTGAGGGAAGGATGGCGCAGGATACTGATTAAGTTCAGTTGACGATACAGTTTAAAAAGTTTGGATTTGGTGTTCATTTATGAGCTAGGTCCCATCAGACATCCAAACATTCTAAGACAGGTATTGCTCATTTCGGAAGATAGATTTCTCCGCGAACTTGAGATAAGGAGAGACATAGAAAGAAACACCAGAGCGGATCCACTCACTGTGGCTATTCCTCGAACGCAATAGTTTCGCAAACGAGCTTTGTGAGACTGACTAGTAGAGGAGTTGGGTGTTCGGTATCACACGGGCTGTGAGTATGCGACATCGCAATAATTAGCCTTGAGTGCAAGTGGGAGATTGTTGGAGATAGTGCCCTCAGAGTCAATTATTGGATCACAGGCACGTGATTGCAATGATTGAGGGAGGACCTATCCCGGTAGGACAGTCTTACTCAAGATGATAGTATGCTATCCGGTATATCTTTATCATCGTGTACTGCTTTAGGTGACCTTACGAGTCGCTATTTCACGTTGATAGAGCCCCTAGGATTCTTGCTTGACTACCAGTAGTATGAGGGCGATCATATACGTGAGAGCTGGAGTCTATAAGCACATCCTTAAAAGGTCCCTAGTCGTGGGAGTTTCGAGACAGGGCATCGATACTCCAGAGTAGACTAGTGTATACAGTCGAGACCCCGACGAGGGGCGGTGGCTGGTCCCACAAGCCACTGGTGTCAGTTGGTTCACCTAAGATGTATACAGGTGCTCATTGGGTTATGCGTACACCGGACAGGACTCGCCGGGAACCTGCTAGTTGGGATTATACCAGACGTCAGATAGCAGTTCCCAGGTGACATGTGTACAGGTTAGTTCATCGACCTGAGATCGTCATTTGTCTCGTGTGAGTTCACACTGTGCTTTGATTACTACCCTACCACGCTCAAAGGAGACGTGCAAACAGGTTTTAGTTGGGTACAGTCCCGAGCCACATGGAGGCAGTGAGCGGATCTGTAGGGGTTCGTCTCTCCCGGTATTGGGGGTGAGGTCGCGCTGTGTCTAGGAGAGCCAGAACATGGAAAGTCCTTGGCCAAGGCAGGAGATTTGCTGGTAAGTATTCCAGCAGTATCTCAGGGTGTTCTGGGCTACACTCCGACACGACCTGTACCGCTTTTGGGGGTCTGACTTTTACCAACCCCCTAGGTCCGCCATGCGATGCTCATAGACGAACGGACCGGACTGTACGGATATTGTCACTGACAGGCTCAGTAGGGTGTCAGGATGAGTTCGCTCATCGACGTCCCTTTTGGTCAATAGCTGGTGGCCCGTTATGTATTGGCTGATACCTCTGACATGCTAGTGGTTAAATCCACAGCCATAGTATTGACGAGTCTTTAGAGTCCACCACACACATTTACTCAAGTTTCGGGCGAAACGCTGTAGAGGCCGTATGGAGATATGGCATGGATCGATTAGATTCGTGCGGTATTGCACGGATCGTGATCGGACGGTTTTTACTAGCCGGGTTTGGCTTAAGCCGGATCCTAGTATTAGACAGTGTAGTTTTGTCTCTTTGCATTTGTGTTCAGTGGAAATACAAATGCAGGCATGTATATGCAGTAGTGGGGTTTTCCTGTAATTTATTACGGGATCAGTTTTCTGAAGTTACCAGTTTGCATTCCGTTCCGGCCAGTTTTCCTTTGTTCCTTCGCGGCCGGACTTTCCGTTAGAAGGGGGTTATTTGCAAGAGTGCAAATAACTTATTGTGGAGGGGTTTCTTGCTTTTGTAGCTTCATTATGATATTCTTATCATCATGAGATTAGAAAGGATTTGATATTGATTTGATAATGTTATCATTGCCTTTTTGGATGTAGTCACCCTCTACTTTTCCTACCATCACCTCCCTTCATGTTTTAATTTGATTCTTTCCACCATTTCAGTAGAGGAGGGGCCGGCCACATTAGTGAGAAGAAGGAGAGAGATTCATTTTTGAGTGATAGCATTTTTCTTCATCTCATTTTTCATGCTAGGAAAAATGAAAGCACCGTTTTTCCTTATCTTCATTCCTCCACGTCCATGGCAACATAAACCCCAAATGAGACAAAGGTTTTCTATACTTGCCTACGGCAAACCTTGGACGTGTCGGCTAGCCAACTTCACGCCCGAGTTGCCTCGGTCAAGAGGTGGGAGCCAGTAAAAGTATTCGGCTACGTGGTGCCCTTTCCGACGAGGACGTGGCGGACGGAGATTCCGCGGGAGATCGGAGTGGAGACGAAGACCGAAGGACACGGATCGCTTGGTATACTTCTCTACTCATCTTTTAGTTTGCTAGTAGCTTGGTTAATGGCCCGATCCAGGATAAAGTGCGCGGTGGTGCCGGTTTGCTAGTTTGCAAAGTTTTTCGTTTCCGCGTTTCCGGCGTCGGATAGATGGCCGGGGCGCCGCCGTGCACTTACAAGAAGAAGCAGCAACAGGAGCTCCAGTAGCAGCAACAAGCAACAACAACAGCAACAAGAGGCAGTAGCAGCAACAGCATCAGCATCAGCAGCTGTAGCAGGCGGCAGTAGCAGCACCTCTTCCTCTTCTCCTCCCTCTTCCTGCACTCTAAGACCAGTGAGTGAGGTATAAAATCTGTGCTCAATTCTCTTTTGCTAAGCTTATGTGTATAATTAGCTTCGGTTAGTGATAAAAGTGAGATTTTGTGCTAGAAATGGTGAATTGTATGGACTTTTGATTAAGTGAGGTTAGTGATAAAAGTGAGATTTTGTGCTAGAAATGGTGAATTGTATGGACTTTTGATTAAGTGATGTTAGTGATGGTTAGACTAACTTAGTTAAGTGTTAGTAGGGCCATTTAAACCAAGTTAAACCCTAGATTTCACTAAAATACCATAGGGTTTCATTTAGTGCTAAAATTAACGTTTTAAAGTGAATTCTTGGCTTTCTGTGATCTGCTTTTGACCCGGCTCCTTCAGAAGAAAATTGAGAAAACTGGAGCATGTATACCAGGTCTAGACAACACACACCAAGCACGAACCCCTGACCCCACACCCAGGCCGCCGATTTATTCTTTCTGGCCGCAATTTGCGGCCAGATGAGGGAGTTTTTGGGTTGGGTTTGCATGGGTACGAGTCTGCTGTATTTTTAGGGCCAGTGGTATGTACAATTTCATAAGTTTTCACCTGTATCAAAATCTGGAACGATATATCCTTTTTCTAGTACGTTTTGTTTGCGTGATACGCGCATTTCGTGAGTGGGTTCTATGATCCAGCGTATCGCGGCGTGTCGGGGTAGTTTTAGACGCGTATACACACGATCTAGCGTATCGGACACACGCGGGCTTAGTTCGCGACGCGAGTTTCTCGTTTGATTTCGATATCGCATTTTGCGAGATATTTGCTTATATGGATTTTCTATGTGTAAATTCTAGGTTCGCAGGCGGGTACGTCGAACGGAGCAAAGAAAGGGAAGCAGGTGGTCGGCTATGTGTAGCACGCGACCAGGTGAGTAGATTTAACATTTACGGGGAAATCACCCGTATGGCGTTAAGCGTCAGGGCGTTATAGGATATTCTAGTTGTATGTGTTCATATATACTATAGTAGCATACCATCCCTTGTTGCATATAGAAATGGTAGATATAGAACATTGCACAGTCACTAACGGTTCAAGCTGCACGAGCACTATTTGTATATTACACTCACACCGTTAGTGATTGCCATGACACTTGCACTATAGGATTGCTACGAATTATATATCGTCTTGATTTCCGCATCATTGATGATTGCCATGACTTGTCGCATATACACATATATTGATATCTTCATACTTGCGCACATGCACACTGTATAGTCATACCATACATTAATATCTTCATACTTGCGCACATGCTCACTGTATATTCATACCAGTGCACACATATATTGATATCTTCATACGTGCGCACATGCACACTGTATATTCATACCAGTGCACACATATATTGATATCTTCATACTTGCGCACATGTACACTTTATATTCATACCAGTGCGCACATATATTGATATCTTCATACTTGCGCACATGCACACTGTATATTCATACCAGTGCACACATATATTGATATCTTCATACTTGCGCACATGCACACTGTATATTCATACCAGTGCACACATATATTGATATCTTCATACTTGCGCACCTTCACACTGTATTTCCATAGTAGTGATACCCTCATATTCGCGTATATATCCATTTGCACACCCATACATATATACACACATATGTTACATACATCGGTGATATTGACATTATTTAAAAACTAAGGGACCGCACGAGATATTTTCCAAACTGGATCTTTTTAAAAGAGCGGTTTTTCCTTTTTACTCTTAATGTCATACGACACATTGCATGGATTTATGTATTTACATTGGATTTATGTGATTTCTGGATTTGGGAACCGGGGTATTATTTTAAGAAAATACGCATTGTTTTAAAAACCCGGTTTCCTCTGATATGATATTTCAGTGCGTCCACCATGCGTTTTCTCGGTTCTGAGATGTGTGACATGTGAACCCGAATCGAGGAGCTGGACGAGGCCGATTGCGGGTACATGGTGGACCCGGTATGGTACCCCGGGGCGAGAACGGATCGCTGTGCAGTAGACAGTGAGCCTGGCAGAGGGACCACTACTTACCGGTGATTGGTTAAATCTGGCGGTTATCCGGAGGATACTGACCAGAGTTGAAAGATGGATACGGGACGACACGTACTGCCGGGGCCGAGGGCCGATTACGCAGACGAAGCCCGATACTTGAGGATTTGCGTGTCGATGCTTGACACGATGATTTTGTGATATTTTCGAGTGCCGATGCTAGGCATTCACGATTCCATGAGTTGTACGGGATTTGAGGGCCGATCAGAGTGATGACGCCTGAGTTTTACTGGGATTTGGGTGCATTGATAGACACCAGTTATTCTTCTACGTTGACATTCCGTGTAAATGATATTTATTCCCATGCTCAGCATTCATTATTTTGCAGCTCATCATGTAGCTATAGTACCTGATAGAGTACTTTTGCATGATTATTGCATATTCTTCTCACCCTATAAAGATGTTATTAGATTTCATTTGCTATGCACGATTATTTCATACCCTGCTCACCCTATATAGATGTTATTAGATTTCATTTGCTATGCATGATTATTGCATACCATGTTCACCCTATATAGATGTTATTAGATTTCATTTGCTATGCACGATTATTGCATACCCTGCTTATCATATAGAGATGTTATTAGATCACACTTGTTGCATGATTATTGCTTATATAGCTCATCATATAGATGTTATCTGTTGGAATAGGTTTGAGTATCGCAGCACGGGCATACTCGTGATTATCTTTATATGTTATCTACTATTCACGAGTTGCTAACTCACCCCCGTTGTGCCACAGTGTTTGCAGGTTGCCCCTCAGCTTAGTCACGGCAGGCTGCTTTCTTGCATCTTTTGATACAGATACCACTGCAGTTGGCGCGTTAGCCCTTTTGCTGATAGGTGGGTTTTTTGCGGAATCTGTTTATTTTCCAGTGTCTATACTATTGTATCTAGTACTCTCTATCTATTTTCATGTATTGACTTAGAGACCAGTTGTGAGGACGATGTATATTATTTTGTACTCTGTTGTCGAGCTCGTTGTGAGCCGACTTTATTTATGCAGCTTTATCGTTCATGATACTCATTTCACTTATGTTGCTCATTTCTTCGCTACGGCGTCGCATATTTTTATTGTGGTGATTGTTCCTCCGTTAGGCGTGATTTCTCCTGTTTGGGATGCTTTATTTTTATTGTATATCATTTTATTCATACATTGTCTTGTACCCGATTTCGGGGGTAGTTTTTACAAAGGAAATGCTGCCAAAATTTTTAAGATAATAACTTGAACTTTAAAGAATTTTACTAAATTACTTAAGGTCTTCTAAACGTCTTAACAAATGTTTCTATTAAATGTTTTAAACACTCAATACTTTTAATGGTTTTGATTTCTGGGTTTCGGTTTACTTAGTCGCGTTACGCCTGTAGACGTTACGTGGTTAAGTGCCGGTCATGGGCCAAACTTTGGGTCGTGACAAAGTTGGTTTCAGAGCGTAGGTTTTACCTTCAGAGTGTAGGATGACCATGGTATGATGGAGTAGGTAGCTGAAGCAGAGTGGCGTAGAGTGTGTATGTTCCGCGGCATACTCACGACACGGTACTCCGCCTAAGCGACCTTAGGACTTATTGATTGAAATTCCTTCATGATGGTATACATCCTTGTGATTCGATTTTCATATCCTCATCGAATCCTATTTTCTTTTCAGCCATTATGCCGCCAAAGACTACGAGGGCGCAGAAAGCGGCCGCGAGAGCCGAGATTCGAGTTGACTCGTCCGAGACGAGGACTGATCCGGGCAGTACACCCGTTGTACCAGAGCAGTCTGTTCCACCTCCGACAGACCAGATCGCTAGACTAGTAGCAGAGATGCATGACTTGCGTCAGACGATGAGCTCATTGGTTGAGACCGTTCGAGCGCAGCGACAGGAGGTTGTTACCCCTGTTACCCAGTTGTTCTTTGCGATCAGCATGCAGCATTCCGTCACTATAACATTTCAAAAAAAATAAGATATTATTTTTGGGAATTTTTATAATTTAATATTTATTTTTAATGATTATTTTAATATTTCGGTATAATTAAATACTGATAAATGGGGGAAATTTTGGAAAAATTATGGAAAATTCTAAATAGGGTATTTTGTCGAATTATTCCATTTTAAAGTTTTTATGATTACTTATATGCTAATTTAGTGCTAATCGCGATTAAAAATCACTGATCGGGTTTTTAGAATTTTTGTGCAAAAATGTGCACATATCATTTTTCCTCACTTGTTACACTTGTTACATGTTTTGGGGTATGGTTGCTTAGGGTTTGCCATTGAGTGAGAAGGAAAAGAAAAAGGAAAGAAAAAGATAAAGGTTTCATGATGAAGAGAGAGAGAAAGAGAGACTAGGTCAACCTTCACTTTTTGAACCATACTCCCATCATTTCCTCACACCCATTTCTTTCTCCCCTCTCCTAGAGCTGCTGCTGGTCCTGCTCCTCCCTCATCTCCCTCCCCTTCACTCCATAGATCCCTCTCAATTCTCTCACCAAAACCCCATTCCCACTTCACAAAACTTACTCCCAAGCTCACTAGCTACACATTGAAGCTAGAAAGAATGGATTTGGAGGACTTTGAGCAACTCAAAAATTTTCTTGAGTTGCCAAAAGAGGTAATTTCTGCACCCCTAATATAGTATTTCAATTCTTATTGCATCCATACTAGTTTCATGTCGATATGGTGTCGTTTGATGGACTTTTGAAATTTCAAGTTAGGGTTTAGGGTTGGATCTGAATCAAAGGTGAAATTGAGGCTTGTAGTGACCTTAGAATCCTGTTAGTGAGGTTACATTGGACCAAACTAGAGGTTAGAACCCAGAATACGAAATTATGGAATCGATATCGGGAAAAATGGTAAATCTGTCACTATTTTTGGGAATCTGCTTTAACCCGAGCCACCTGAAAATAAAATTGAGTTGACAGTGAGATGTGCAGGCACCAAGGAACCACCACATAAAGCCCTAGCCCCAACCACCATTTTCTGGCCGCCAATAAATTCCTCCTAGCCGCAAATTGCGGCCAGACCAGGTTGGAACCCCCTCATTTTTGTTTCTGGGTCATATTTCCAATAAATTAGACCCCTGGCATGTGCAATTTTGACTGATTCCATCTAGGATAGAATCTGGGGTAATTTTCATGAGTTGGCGCATGGTTTATGACTTGATTTAGCATGGATTTTGGTATTTGGTGATTCGTTTCAGTCGGATGGCGTTTGAACGTCAACGGCAAAGGTTATTAGTCGTGTTTGCATGCGAGACTATAGGTTTTTACCTATGAGAGTAGCGTGTGCCGTTTTAGTTTTCCAATGTGATTTTCATGTGCTTTAGCGTTTGTGATATACTTGTAGGTACCCGACATGATATTGAGGTGATGAAGATGAAGACGGCGACATCGGCATCGTCACATAAGAAGTAAGGTGAGTAGATTTATATCTACGGGGAGAAGTCGGGTGGATGGCGTATAGCACCCCCGCAGTTCGTGGTGATGTATACAAATACTTATACACATATATATTGATTATATATTGTTTGAGGTTATTGATGATAAAGATGAGTTCTAGGTGTGATTGGATTAGTTAGTTTTGCGAAACTCTAGAGTAGTGGTTGCACCACACATACACACACCCATACTTGCATACATCCTTCTTTCATTTGTGCTTAGATGGGTATATATATATTTATGTGTTCACATACTGGATTTGAGGATAGTATTTGGGATTTGAGGTGAATCGATGAGATGTGATTTGAAACCGTGAGATCGGTGATATGGTAGCATTCGTATTTGAAATACGTCATGATGTTATAGCGGATCTTTGGACGACGATACCATATGTATAGTGATATAAATAAAATGGTGGACATGTGATCGTGATATGAGATATGATATGCTAGGATATTTATAATAGGCCGTATTGGGCGATGTATACCTCCTTCATGATGATATGTGCTGATGATATCGATTTGTACGAGACGGTCAATCAGTAGTCAGATCATGATCATATTGACGATATTAGTATTGTACTAGACGTAGGTCAGTACCTGGATTATGATCTTGGATAAAGAGGATATCGGATGAATAATGTGATGAATGTGATAGAGACCCGTACCCAGATTTGGGATGTCGTACGACGGATTTACGTGCGAGCTTTATATTGATGTTTGATCCGCACTCTTGACTTAGGAATATCTGGTTATAGATATGGTATCGGATGTGATATTATCAAGGCGGGATCACCGACTAATACATGTATATATATATATATATATATATGTATCGACTCAGATGTTAGGCGGTTTCCTTACTTTCAGTTAGCCTGTTAGCTCAGCCCTATAGTTTAGTTTAGCTGTATGACTCATGTGATATTAAATGCAGATTAGCTATTGTTGTGTCTAGTATTCAGCTCCCGCACATTATTACTGTTCGCTCCGCATCGCATACTTATATTGTGATTTCATATTGCATTGTTGATATCATGCTGTTAGGACACCAGCACCATTACCGATGATGCGTATGTTCCACGTATACTTACTTGCCGGCTCACACACATCCTCATCGGTAATTGCCATGTCACGTACACTTAAAGAATATTATTGCTTGATTTAGCTTGTTAGCTAGTAGTTTTGACATGATATTAGTGTACTTGCCTTATATGCCAGCTTAGATATTGTAGTTATTACTTGTCACTTCATGCATACTGTTATTCATTGTTATGCCTATATTCATGGTTTTACGTGCAACTGATGATTTGGATTCGGACTTCCATGAGATTTCTGGATTTGGGAACCGTAGGTATTTCAAAAGAGAATATGTAATTGTTTTAAAAACCCGGTTACCCTTGATATGATATTTCAGTGCGTCCACCATGTGTTTTCTCGGTGCTGAGAGCGACATGTGAGACCCAAGTTCGAGGAGTGGAGGAACCGTTTCGGGTACATGGTGGACCCGGTGCGGTACCCCGGGGCAAGAAGATCGCAGATGATGGCGTTAAGCCTGGCGGGGGAGCACTACCGACCGGTGATTTTACCCGACGCGTCGGATATCCGGAGGATACCGTCGTGGTCTTGAGATTGATGGTACGGGCCGGTCTGGACTGACGGCGCCCTAGATAGTGAGATTGAGATACTGAGATTTCGAGATATTGAGGTATTGAGATTTGATGATACAGGCCAGTCCGGATACCCGGAGCCTGAGATTTTGAGACATTGAGATTTATGTTTTGTGTCGATGCTAGACACTTTTTATGTTGATTTAATTTATGATACCTCATTTTAAAAATACAAAGGTAATCTCACTAAATTATGAAAGCAGTTTCTTTAGTACATGTATTCTATTTTCATGCATTCATACATCATCCATATGATATATTGCTACCTGAGGCACTGACACGGGCACATGGGATTACACTTGGGTTAGACTTGTACCCTAGCCATTGTTATATGCTGCTGGTTATATATTCGAGGATATATTATGATCGTATCACCTAGGATTGCTTCATACATGCGATTTCTGTTCGTAGATATATTCTATTCACGAGTTTGCAACTCACCCCCGTTGTGCCCCAGTTTCTTGCAGGTTTGCCGTACAGGGTTCATTACGGCTTTGCTGGCACAACTTCCATTTCCGGGTGATTTGCTAGTAAGTGGGTTTATTGTATCGTACCCATCAGTATACCCTGTATATATTATTATTCAGTTGTATCTAGATGTTCCATCAACCAAACATTGTATTTACTTCAGAGATAGAGACCAGTTTGTTATTCTTTCGACCTTAGAGTCGCACTTGTATTTATATGGATTTCATGCTGTTTTGAGTTTCCTTTTCTGTTGTGATCCTTGCCTTTCGGCGTTGTATATTATATTGCTTGCGTGGTTGTGACCGTCGATTGACGAAGTGCTAGCTCCTTCTTGGGGATGCCTTTACTCATTATATATGCTTTATCAGGTTTTGTACCCGTTTGGGGTCAGTTTTTTACAAAGGAAACTCTGCCGAAATTTTTAGAAAAGACTTATGATTTTAAAATGCAAATTCGGCATATGTTGCAAACTATTTGGTTTAAAATGGTTTTTCCTACACTCTACTACTTTTCTTGGTTTGGATTTCTGGGTTTTCGGCTTACTTAGAATACGTACGCCTGGAGACGTTCGTAATTTAAGTGCCGGTCATATTCCGTACTTTCGGGACGTCACAGTCACCAACATATCACCAGTAGATGCAGCCTCTGTTTACGAGACACGTCTTCCAGAGACTTTGAGTGTTCCTGAACAGTAGAGGAATCGTACTGGTGTACCAACCCAAAGCAGAGGCTTAGGACAAGGACAGTCGTTCAGCTCTCATCCCCAGGAGGGTCAGTAGTCAGCTCGTGGATGTTTTCAATGCGGAAGCCTTTAACACTTCGTCCGACATTGTTCCTTAGCACCACGTCAGGGTCATATTCTGAGACGTCGTGGACGCGGAAGGTTCGCTCAGAGGGGTTAGTCTAGCAGAGGAGGAGTTCGGCCTATTGCGGGTAGAGGGCAGACACGAGAGTTTGCTTCTACTCATCGGGACGCAAGGGCATCCAATGAAGAGTTTTCAGGTATCCTTAATTCGTATATTCTTTTGAAGTAATTATTTGTTTTTCACACTTTTGTCATGGTTGGGATGAAAGTCGTGTTAGGTAGATCAGCCATTTGTTGTGTTAACTTCTGTCAGCGATTCTTTTGTTGCGCGACACGTAATTCGGTCGTGTGCCAATCGGATAGGAGATAGAGATTCGTCTCTCATTTTGATCGATCTAGAGATGTTGGATTTTGCGTTCTCCTGGGCACAGACTGGTTAGCTACGTGCTAGGCGTTTGTGGACTACCGTGAGGAAACAGTCAGGTTTTGTTTTCCCCGGCGAGTCAGTTCTTGTTGTGCAGGTGGATAGTTATGCCGCCTCTCACAGCTTGAATTCAGCCTTTTTCGCTAGTCGGCTTTTGAGGAGATGTCGTGGATTCTTGGCTTTCATTCGTGATACCATAACCACAGTTGGTTTTTTGGACCGGTTTTCCTTCGTGCGATAGTTTTCCGACGTTGTTTCAAATGAGCCGGCGAAGCTTAAGGAGCTTAAGGATCTGCTGCAGAGTTGTTTGTTGGGGGGAGTTTCGTGCGTCTGAGTGTTCACATTAGGAAGATCCTATTTCTATTCGTCAAAGCGAAAGACGTCAGATTGAGGTTGTGTTTTGATGGATCGTCAGTTGAACCGGCTTACGGTGCGGATAGGTATCCTTTACCTCGCATTGACGGTTTCTTCGATCAGCTCCAGAGTGGGAGACATTTTCTATGTTTTTTTGGGATTAGGTCATCATTGTTGCGGGTTCTGAGTGATGACATTCCGAATACTGCATTGTGTGTGCTACGAGCTTTATGTGTATTGGTGTGTCATTGGATTCACCAATTCCCTAGCAGCATTTGTAGATTGATGAACCGGATTTCATCAGGCGGTTCTTCGACCAGTTATTGTTGTGTTATTTACGAAATTCTGGTCTATTTAATATGTCTTGAGGGACAGGAGTAGCACTTGAGGATTTGTTTTGCAGATACTGGGAGAGCCCCAGCGGTTTGCTAGATCCTCGGATTGTTCCTTCAGGCTTGTTTGTGTTGACTCCTAGGTCTAGTAGTTATGGGAGACGGTTTTGTATGGTTCTGAGGAAGATCGTGGTCGTAAAGCTTAGGCCCAGACTTGTAAGCAGGACGGAGGTCCGCAGATTTTTGGGCTTAGCAAGTTCTTGCTAGTGTAGTGCTGCACTATTGACTGAATTGACCGGAATGGAGGTTTCTTTTCTTTGGACTGAGGTTTGTGTGCGAAGTTTCAGCAGTTGAAGATTCGGTTATCAACTGCTTCAGTTCTTTCTTGGCTTTTTGGTTCGGGCGACTGTGGTTTAACTGTGATGTTTCGTGAGTGGGGCTCGAGTGTGTACTCAGGTGACACTATGGAGTTATCGCTTTTGCTTCCCTACAATTGGAGGAAGCACGAGAAGGATATCCCACTCATGATCTAGAGATGACCGCGGTGGTTTTGCATTGGAGATTTGGAGACACTACTTGTTCGAGAGTCGTGTCAGATTTTCACGGACCACCAGAGCTTAATGTACATCTTTCTACAGCGGATTTTGATTGTTGTGATTGTCCTCTGCAGATTTACAGTTCTTATGCGATCGTTGAGTACAGCTTAAGTTCGTCTCTACTAAGGGGACAGCTTGCTCATGTTTGTGCCCGACCACTTTTCTTTAATCGCTTTCGTGAGACACTGCCCGCCGACGCTCGTTCGTCAGAGATACTTGAGCCTATTCCGCTGGGTAATCATTCGGAGTCCTTGATTTGTGACAAGGGTGTGCTATGTTTAGGGACGCGTTTATGTACCTGATATTATTGGGTAGAGACGTGAAATCCTAGAGCAGGCACATCGGTCAACTATCCGTACTCATTCAAGTTCCACCAACATTTAACGTGACTTGTGAGATAGTTACGGGTGGGCATGGATGTAAAGAGAAGTCTCAGGTTTCGTTTCAAGGTGTCTGTCTTGTTGTGTGCTTGGGCTGAGCAACTGAGACCGGCTGGAGAGTTGCAACCTTTAACCGTTCCGAAGTGGGAATAGGAGCAGGTCTCCACGAATTTCGTTATGGTGTCGATCCAGGTTTAGTTAGGGCGTGACTCCATTCGGATGCTTGTCGTCCGGTTATACTCAATTTGCTCAGTTGTTCTTTGTTAAGTTTGTCCGTACGTATTAATTGTTGTCGGCAGTTGGGAATCACCACTCGCCATTGTTAGGTTTCTCCTTCGATAACTATTATCAGGAGACACTCCAATTGGCAACCTTTAGGTTTAGGGGTTAGGTCTTGTCGATCACCAGTCTGTTTTTCTGACTCTGCGTTGCAGGATTTTTGGACCCCAGCTAGTCTAGAGACTTCGGAGATGATCCAGTTGTTTTAGGTCAGGATGAGAATTGTCCATTTCGGATAGAGATCATATGCCGACCGAGATGGTCGCAGAATCGAGTTCGCAGTGGTAGATCATGTATTCCTACGGATTTTTCCGATAAATGACATATTGAATTTTGGGAAGCTTATCCCAGGATTGTAGGACTTTTTAAGATCCTTAAAGCGAGTTAGTTTCGTTGCCTTTAATTTGGCACTTTCGCCCAGATTATTGAGTATTCACCCCGTATTTTGTGTCGATACTTTGCAATTACCTTCATGACCTTTCCCACATGATTCAGCACCAGATCATTTAGCTCGAGCGCGATCTTTCGTTCACCGAGCTGCCAGTCGTGATATTGGACCAGCAGGTGAAGAAATTTAGATCGAAGATATTGCCATCTGTGAAGGTGCTTTGGCGTAGCCCAAATGGTGAAGAGATCACTTGGGAGGCCGAGGGCGAGATGCGGAAGAAATTCCCTCATCTCTTTGAAGGTATGCGTAGCTTTATATTTTTAAATTCGGGGAAGAATTTCTTTAAGGCGGGAAGATTGTAACACCATAGGATGTGTTTGGTGGCTAATTACACTTTAATATATGGTCTTTAATAAAAAGTTTACCAAATTAATTTTCAAATATTTTATCAAATTTAACGAATATTTTATTAGAATTTTATCAAGCTTGCACACACATGTACATGTAAACTAGGGTTTAATTGGGGTTAAACCATGATTAGCAACCATAGTGAACAAACCATTTTTCCTTAAGCTAATTTTAAATTGAATAAGTAATTTGGTTTTGGGTTTTAATTTAGTATGGCTGTTTTTCTTTTTTTTTTAAAAATGGAAAATGGTTGAATTTTGTTTACTTGGTGAGAGAGAGGGAGAGAGAGAGAATGGGCATCATGGCCTTGCCCATGCTCTCATTTAATGAAAAGAGAGGGGGGGGGGTTGACTCTTCTAGGCTCTCACTCTTTTCTCTTTTGTTAACTCTTTTCTCACTTATCTTACTCCCTCACACACACACACACACACACACACACACTAGCAGCTGCAGCAGCAGAAGAAGCAGCAGCAGGAGCTCCAGTATCAACAACAAGCAACAACAACAGCAACAAGAGGCAGCATCAGCAACACAAGCAGCAACAGCATCAGCAGCTGTAGCAGGCTGCAGCAGCCCCCAGCAGCTGCAGCAGCACCTCTTCCTCTTCTCCTCCCTCTTCCTGCACTGTAAGACAAGTGAGTGAGATATAAAATCTGAGCTCAGTTCCCTTTTGCTGAGGTTATGTGTAGAATTAGCTTCGGTTAGTGATAAAAGTGAGATTCAGTGCTAGAAATGATGAATTGTGTGGACTTTTGGTTATGTGATGTTAGTGATGGTTAGACTAACTTAGTAAAGTGTTAGTAGGGCCACTTAAATCTAGATAAACCCCAGATTTCACTAAAATACCATAGGGTTTCAATTAGTGCTAAAATAAACATTTTTAAGTGAATTCTTGGCTTTCTGTGATCTGCTTTTGACCCGGCTCCTTCAGAAGAAAATTTAGAAAACTGGAGCATGTATACTAGGTCTAGACTACACACACCAAGCACGAACCCCTGACCCCACACCCAGGCCGTCGATTTATTCTTTCTGGCCGCAATTTGAGGCCAGATGAGGGAGTTTTTGGGTTGGGTTTGCATAGGAAGGAGTCTGCTGTATTTTTAGGGCCAGTGGTATGTACAATTTTGTAAGTTTTCACCTATATCAAAATCTGGAACGATATATCGTTTTTCTTGTACGTTTTGTTTGCGCGATATGCGCGATACGTGAGTGGGTTCTGTGATCCAGCGTATCGCGGCGTGTCGGGGTAGTTTTAGACGCGTATACACACGATCTAGCGTATCGGACACACGCGCGCTTAGTTCGCACGCGAGTTTCTCGTTTGATTTCGATATCGCGTTTTGCAAGATATTTGCTTATGTGGATTTTCTATATGTAAATTCTAGGTTCGCAGGAGGGTACGTCGGACGCAGCAAAGAAAGGGAAGCAGGTGGTCGGCTACGTGTAGCACGCGACCAGGTGAGAAGATTTAACATCTACGAGGAAATCGCCCGTATGGCGTTAAGCGTCATGGGGTTATAGGATATTTTAGTTGTATGTGTTTATATATACTATAGTAGCATACCATCTTTTGTTGCATATAGAAATGGTAGATATAGAACACTGCACTGTCACTAACGGTTCAAGCTGCACGGGTACTATTTGTATGTTACACTCACACCGTTAGTGATTGCCATGACACATGCACTAAAGGATTGCTACGAATTATATATCGTCTTGATTTCCGCATCATTGATGATTGCCATGACATGTCGCATATACACATATATTGATATCTTCATACTTGCGCACATGCACACTGTATAGTCATACCGTATATTGATATCTTCATACTTGCGCACATGCGCACTGTATATTTATACCAATGCACACATATATTGATATCTTCTTACCTTCGCACATGCACACTGTTTATTCATACCAGTGCACACATATATTGATATCCTCATACCTGCACACATGCACACTGTATATTCATACCAGTGCACACATATATTGATATCTTCATACTTGCGCACATGCACACTGTATATTCATACCAGTACACACATATATTGATATCTTCATACTTGCACACCTGCACACTGTATTTCCATAGTAGTGCTACCCTCATATTCGCGTATATATCCTTTTGCACACCCATACCTATATACACACATGTGTTACATACATGGGTGATATTGACATGATTTAAAAACTAAGGGACTGCATGAGATAGTTTCCAAACTGGATCTTTTTAAAAAAGCGGTTTTCCCTTTTTACTCTTAATTTCATACGACACATTGCATGGATTTACGCATTTACTTTTGATTTATGTGATTTCTAGATTTGGGAACCAGGGTATTATTTCAAGAAAATACGCACTGTTTTAAAAACCTGGTTTCCCTTGATATGATATTTCAGTGCGTCCACCATGCGTTTTCTCGGTTCTGAGACGTGTGACATGTGAACCCGAATCAAGGAGCTGGACGAGGCCGATTGCGGCTACATGGTGGACCCGGTATGGTACGCCGGGGCGAGAACGGATCGCTGTGCAGTAGACGGTGAGCCTGGCAGATGGATCACTACCTACCGGTGATTGGTTAGATCTGGTGGTTATCCGGAGGATACTGACCAGAGTTGAGAGATGGATATGGGACGACACGTACTGCCGTGGCCGATGGTCGATTCCGCAGACGGAGCCCGATACTTGAGGATTTGCGTGTTGCTGCTTGACACGATGATTTTGTGATATTTTAAAGTGCCGATGCTAGGCATTCACGATTCTATGAGTTGTACGGGATTTGAGGGACGATCAGAGTGACGGCGCCTGAGTTTTACTGGGATTTGGGTGCATTGATAGACACCAGTTATTCTTCCACGTTGACATTCCTTGTAGATGATATTTATTCCCATGCTCAGCATTGATTATTTTACATCTCATCCTGTAGTTATAGTACCTGATAGAGTAGTTTTGCATTATTATTGCATACCCTGCTCACCCTATATAGATGTTATTAGATTTCATTTGCTATACACGATTATTGCATACCCTGCTCACCCTATATAGATGTTATTAGATTTCATTTGCTATGCATGATTATTGCATACCCTGCTCACCCTATATAGATGTTATTAGATTTCATTTGCTATGCACGATTATTGCATACCCTGCTTATCAAATAAAGAAGTTATTAGATCGTACTTGTTGCATGATTATTGCTCATATAGCTCATCATATAGATGTTATCTGTTGGCATAGGTTAGAGTATCGCAGCACGTGCATATATGTTATCTACTATTCACGAGTTGGCAACTCATCCCCGTTGTGTCACAGTGTTTGCAGGTTGCCCCTCAGCATAGTCGCGGCAGGCTGCTTTCTTGCATCTTTTGATACAGATAACACTGCAGTTGGCGTGTTAGCCCTTTTGCTGACAGGTGGGTTTTTTTCGGTATCTGTTTATTTTCCAGTGTCTATACTGTTGTATCTAGTACTCTCCATCTACTTTCATGTATTGACTTAGAGACCAGTTGTGAGGACGATTTATATTATTTTGTACTCTGTTGTCGAGCTCCTTGTTAGCCGACTTTATTTATGCAGCTTTATCGTTCATGATACTCGTTTTCACTTATGTTGCTCATTTCTTCGCTACGGCGTCGCATATTTTTATTGTGGTGATTGTTCCGCCGTTGGGCGTGATTGCTCCCGTTTGGGATGCTTTATTTTTTTAGTATATCATTTTATTCATACATTGTCTTGTACCCGATTTCGAGGCTAGTTTTTACAAAGGAAATGCTACTAAAATTTTTAAGATAATAACTTGAACTTTAAAGAATTTTACTAAATTACTTAAGGTCTTCTAAACGTTTTAACAAATGTTTCTATTTAATGTATTAAACACTCAATACTTTTAATGGTTTTGATTTCTGGGTTTCGGCTTACTTAGTCGCGTTACGTCTGTAGACGTTACGTGGTTATGTGCCGGTCACGGGCCAAACTTTGGGTCGTGACAAAAACCCACGCCAAAACTTACCGAAATCTAGTAACTTGGTTTAGTTTTCATTTGTCTAAAATTGTCAACTAACCATTTCACTAATCAAAACCCTAACTAGTAAACTGTAAAGTGGTTTAATAAATTATACCGATCGATCCATGTACTTCGGTCATTAGCTATCATTCCACGCTCCTCGCGGCATCTCCGATCTTTGGTCTCCTCGTCGAAGTGGCACCTCGTCAACGAATCTTTATACGGGCTCCCGCTTCAAACCGAGGCAACTCAGACATCCAGTTTGCTAACCGACATGTCCAAGATTGAAGTAGAAAGTGTGTAGAATATTTCGTCTCAAGGCACCCAAGTTATTGGGTGAAGGTAAATTGATGTTGCCACTTTAAGTGAAGAAATGAGCATGGGATTTTGCAAATGAATCATTTTTTCCATCCAAGGAGGCTCGGCCACTAGATGGGGGGGGCTCAAATTTTGCTCACTAGGGAATTTTTGTGATGAAGTGGTGATGTTGTAGAATGAATAAATTAATCCATCACTCAAAATTCAAACCACAAAAATTGCACCTCACCAATTCATCTCTCAACTAAAATTGCCAGCACACTCACCTCATCAATAGTGCTCGGCCATGATTGTAGAGGGCAGCCATCAAGTGGGGTCGGCCAAAAGGAGGATGGGGTAAGCACATCCTGAGGTGGTGAGGCTAAGAAAAACATCATCCAAAATATCACAATATAATATCTTAATGCAAACAAAAGCATTAAATAAAAAGGACGACTCATGAATCAATCCAAACCTTTCTAAAACTAACCATCATGACTCACCACAAACTTCAAGCATCAAGGTTCGGCCAATTTGGAATGAAGGAAATTTGGCTACAAAAAAAATGATACTCAACATATAAACCATTAATTAAATGCATAAATAATAACTTAAAATAATAATTTAATTAGGGAAAATTTCTATGTGACCCAAAACATCCAATTGACAACCAAAGCCTGCGTACTAGCTTCATTCTAGCTAAACTAGGTGCCGTGAAGTCTATACAGAAATTTGATCACAATCGGGTTAAAACGGAAAACACCGACTATTTTACCCTAAAATGGAAAAATTCGCATAACGATTTCTAAAACGTTACAATCTTCCCCCCTTAAAGAAATTCGGTCCCCGAATTTAAAAATTCTAACTAAGCGTAACTTCAAAGAAACGAGTACAAAAACTCTCAAATCTCGCTCGTAGCCTCCCAAGTGATCACCTCACTATACGGCTAAGCCAAGAAAATCCTCCACAGATGGCAAGACCCTTGACCGAAGTTTCTCCACCTGCAGATCCACTAACACTATCGGCTGCTAGTGAACGAAAAGATCGCATCCAAAAGAATGATCTGGTGCTGAATCATGTGAGAAAGGTCGTGATGGTATTTGCGAAGTTTCCGTACAAGGAATACGTGGTGAATACTCAAAAATCTGGACGGAAGTGCCAAATTATAAGCAACGGAACTAGCTCGCTCGAGGATCTCAAAGGACCAACAGTCTGGGACTAAGCTTCCTAAAACTCAACACGCCATTCATTGGAAAATCCATAGGAATAAATGATCTCCCACTGCGAACTCAAGTCTGCGACCACCACGGTCGGCATAAGACTTCTGTCTGCTCTGGGCTGCTCTCATCCTGACATGAATCAATTGGATCTTCTCCGTAGTCTCATGATTAGCTGGGGTCCTAAAATCCTACTCTCGCAGAGTCAGTAAAACAGTATGGCGATCGACACAACCAACCACACAAGGCCAGAAGCTTTGCCAATTGGAATGTCTTTTAATAACAGCTATAGAAGGATAACCCTATCAATGGCAAATGACGATCCCAACTGCCAACAAACAAATAGTACGTACGCACAAGCATATCCTCCAGAGCCTGTATAGTCCGCTCTCACAAACCATCATCCCACAGATGGAAAAGCGGAGCCAAAGCTCAACCTATACCCAAGGCTTCCTGAAGCTCTGCCAAAGAAGGCTAGCCAACTGGGTGCCACTACTGGATACACCACATGAAAGAACTCCATGCAAACGCAAAAACTTAACAAAGAACAACTGAGCAAACTAAGTATAACCGTACAACAAACACCCAAATGGAGTCATACCCTGACAAAACCTTGGTAGACACCACAACGAAATTCATGGAAATCTGCCCCCATTCCAACTCCGGAACGGTTTAAGATTGCAACTCTCCCGCCGGTCTCAGATGCTCAAGCTTAGCTCACAACAAGACAGACACCTCGAAACAAAATCCGAAACATCACACTTCATCCCTGCCCACCCGTAACTATCTCACAAGTCACGTCACATCGTGGTGGAACTTGGACGAACACAGAAGGCTGACTGGTGTGCCTTTTCTAGGATCTCGTGTCTCTACCCATCAGTATCAGGTACACACAACACGTCCCTAAACGTAGCATACCCTAGTCATAAATCAAGTACTCCGAATCTTTACCCTGCCATACATGCTCAAGTATCACAGACAACTAGCATCGGTGGGCTGTACCTCACGAAAACGATTAAGTAAAAGTGGACGGGTGTGGACACGAGCAAGCTATTTCCCCTTTTAGGAGAGGCGAACCTAGCTATACTCCACAATCACACAAGAACTGTAACTCTGTAGATGACTGTCTCCGAACTGCGCACAACTGGAACAAGCTACCCCTGGGCCTACGACTCAAAGCATCAACTACCACAATCGCCTTGCCACGGGATTCAAAGGATCTCACAATCACAATCCTCCACAAGCTCCATCCAACGGTGTTGTCTCAACAATCAAAACCCGCTGCAGGAAGATGTACATTAAGCTCTGGTGGTCCGTGAAAATCTGACACGACTCTCCACACAAGTAGTGTCCCAAATCTTCAATGCACGACCACCGCGGCTATCTCCAGATCATGAGTGGGATATCCTGCTCGTATTTCCTCCAACTGTCGGGAAGCAAAAGCGATAACTCTAAAATGCCCCCATCAACGCAAAATCGAGCCTCACTCGTGAAATATCATAGTAAACAACAAAGTCGCCCTATCCAGAAGCAAAGAAAGAACTGGTGCAGTTGTCAACCGAGTCTTCAACTGCCGAAAACTCCGGACACATACCTCGGTCCAAGAAAAGAAACCTCCTTCCCGGTCAGTCCAGTCAATGGTGCAGCGATACACAAAAAATCCTGCACGAAACGGCGGTAAAACCTGCTAAGCCTAAAAATCTGCGGACCTCTGTCCCGGATATAAATATGGGCCAAAGCTGTACAGCCTCGATCTCCCTCGGGTCCATACGAAAACCGTCTCCCGTAACCACATGACCTAGGAAGACAACATAATCAAGCCTGAGGGAACACTCCGAGAATTTATCAAACTGCTGGGGATCTCCAAATTTCAGCAAAGCAAATCCTCAAGTGCTGCTCAAGTTCCTCACGACACATTGGAATAGAACAGAATGTCATCAACAACATAACAATCAACTAGTCGAGGAACGGCCTGAAGAAATCTGGTTCATCACAACCACGAATGCTGCTAGGGCATTGGTGAGTCCAACGACACTACCAAGACACACACTACCCGTAGCACGCATAAAAGAAGTCTTCAGAATGTCATCACTCCGAACCTACAACCAATGATGACCTGATCCCAAACAAACTTTGAAAATGTCTCGCACTCTGGAGCAAGTCGAACAAATCGTCAATGCGAGGTAAAGGATACCTATCCGCACCGTAACTCGGTTCAATTGACGATCAATTAACACACAACCTCAAACTGCCGTTTTTCTCCCTGATGAACAGAATATAAGCTCCCCAAAGTGAAACACTTGGACGTACTAGTCCTCCTATCTAGCAACTCTCCAGCTGATCCTTAAGCTCCCTAAGCTCTGCCGGCTCATCTGGAACAAAGTCGGAAACTCCCGCACGATAGGAACCCGGTCCAACACACCTACTGTTGCTCCGGTATCATGAATGGAAGCCATGAATCCATGACATCCTTTCCTCAAAAGCCGACTAGCGAAAAATACTGAATTCAAGCTGTGACGGGCGGCACCACTGTCCCCAGCACAAAAGGAACTGACTCGCCAGGAAACAAATCCTGACTGTTTCCGCACGGCAGTCCACAGACACATAGGACGTAGCTAACCAGTCCGTGCCCAGGAGAACGTCAAATCCAACATCTCAAGAAGGATCAAAACGACGGACGAATCTCTATCTCCTAACCGATTGGCACACGACCGAAATACGTATCGTGCAACACAATAATCGCTGACAGAAATTAACACAACAATAGCTGATCTAGCATACACAACTCTCGGCCCAACCATGTCACAAAGTGTGTAAACAAACGAGTGCATAGATCCTGAACAAAACAACCCTACGAATCAAAAGAACATAAAAATTTTGAATACCTAAAAACTCAGCATTGGACGCCTGCGCATCCCGATGAGTGGAAGCAAACTCTCGTGTCTGCCTTCTACCCGCAACTGTCAGAATTCTTCCTCTGCCAACCCGTCCTCTCGAAACAAACCCTCCACATCCCTGACATCTCTGAACATGGGTCTGACACGGTACTAAGGAACAATCCCTGATGAGGTGGTGAAGGCTCCCACACCAGAAAGATCCACGCGATGACTGCTGGCCCTACTAGGGATGAGAGCTGAACGACTGTCCTCGTCCCAAACCTCTGCTACTCCCACTACGTGCACGAAACCTAACACGGCGATTGGACCTCTTTCTCGGGGCTGACACACCTGTACTAGCTCTCCTCGGTCCTCGAACTCCCAAAGTCTCTGGAAGACGTGCTTCGTCAACTAGGGCTGCATCCACTGGTGCTGTGTAAGTAACAGAAAGCTGAAAGTGGTGGAAGGAGAGTACTGGATAAAAGACATCCAATTAACCAAAATATACAATATTGTCCTCACATCAAATCTCTAAGTCATATACATGAAAATGGTGGGAGGAGAGTACTGGATACAACGAATATACAGAAAGCAACATCGGATAACCGTAAAACCCACCTATAGTAAAACTGTACACAGTCAGCCATAGCGGTAACTGCAGCGAAAGATGATACGAAAGATGAAAAGCCTGCCGCGACTGCCCTGAGGGGCTACATGCAAAACACTGTGGCACAATAGGGGTGAGTTGCCAACTAGTGAATAGAAAATAACATATGCAGGGAATCGCGAGTATGAACGTACAGCGCGAATCTAATACATACAAGCGGATAGCAATAAATGGTCAAATGTATGCAACGGTCATGAAAGGTACTCTAGAAGGTATAACTAATACGTGAAGCAATAATATGACAATATGTATATGTAACAGTCATGAAAGGTACTCTATCAGGTACTACTAATACATGAAGCAATGCATATATCATAAATGAGGAGTATGCAATAAAACATATCATTCTCATGGAATCCTGACCTCGTGACAGGACCAACGTCTATCAAGACAATCTAAATCCCAAATTTCCTCTAATCAGCCCCTAAATTGGCTCTCATATCCTGTAAGTCTCATATATCCTGAATGTACAATATCAAATATATCTCATATATCCTGAACGTACAATATCAAGTAAACCTCATATATCCTGAATGTACAGTGTCAAGTAAATCTCATATAACCAGAATGTACAATATCAAGTATATCTCATATATCCAATATCCAGTGTCGAGTAAGTTTCATATAAAGTGAGTGCCCAACATCGACACCCAAAACATCATGAAACAAGTGTCTTGCATCGACACATGAATACTGATCTATCAGGTGCTGTCACCACGACTGGCCCCCTGATAGGTACGTATCCATACGTACATGATCCTGGCCTGTATCCCCACGATACCCGTCGAGTCAAAGGTACTGTCACCGGTAGGTACTTGCCCACTTTCAAGGCTCATCGCCTAACATCTGCGATCATCTTGCCGAGGAGTGTTGGTGTGTAGTAGCGCCTCTAGTAAGGTTGCATCATCATAAAGTAGTGTACTTTTAAAATTCTAGAGGGCTATTACAAATGAACTACGAATTGTAACTAGAGATTAGGGTAATATCATCATTATGTCAAGTCTAAACTAAAGGAAAAGGAAATACAAACATTGTTGCCAACTCTTTCGGTCTTTGGGATTCCTACGGCTTTGCTCGAAGCTTGGATCAACTCCGCTCAAGGTCCTTCGTCGTCTACGATGATCCACCCGGAGATTCCTAGGTCAAGCTCTTTGCCTCACTAAATCAAGATGAAGTGGAGCAAACACTCTACACTAAAGGGCTAGGGTAGTGTAGAATGGTTGTGTGGTTTGTAAACTCACATAAAAAAACTTTCTTTTTAAGTTCCTCACTCTTTTAAAACTCAAGAGAGATTGAAGAAGGAGGAAGAAGAAGAAGGCAAAGCTTTTGTCAAAATATCGTGATAAACTTTTTTTAATAAAATGAAAAACAAAGAATATATATGAGACACTCTTAAATATAACCATGGTTATCTAAATATCTATATATTTTGTGGATGAGTTAAAGAACAAAGGAAATCTAACAAGGGTTAAGTCAAAGGTCAAATAAGAATTGTGTAGAAAGAATGAGTCATTTTAGCTAATTTCCTTTTTCTTTAATCCATAAACAAAATAGAAGATATTTATCAACCATGTAAGTCTTGTATTGCCATCTTCTATGTATCATCAAACATGATACATATGTATGTATGTATGTATGCATGCACATCATCATGTGTATGTATAAACATATATGCATACATCCAAAAGAAAAGGTTTAATTAAAAGTGAGCTAAAAGTCAATATTAAATCAACACTTGATTTAATAAATCGGTCACATCAAATGCCACCAGACCAATATAAACGCCCAATTAAAATATGGTATCACATACTCGCATTTAATCGAGCTCCTGCACACATTTCATATGCACTCCACATCATTTCGCCTGAGCTAGAAAAATCCTGTGTGGGACTCTAAGACTCGTCAATATGCCGTCAGTAGGTGAGGATCATATCAAAACACCTACAAGCCGCAAGCGGTCTGCTAAACGTAACGGCCATCCGGTTATTGAGCGATAAGAAGAAAAACAAGAGAACCCGTCAGAACTCCTGTCGAGCCATTGGAAACACTTACCGTACAGTCCGGTCTCTTCGTCTGATATGTTGCATATCAAGTCTAGGGATGGAATCATTGAGCCCTAATAACTCAATAAGTCATGTCGATATGGTCTATGATCGGTCGAGAAACTAATGATAATACTTATTAGTAAATCTCATCAGCCCTGGCCAGGGACTTCAAGTCAGAGTCAATCGCACATTGCACAACATCAACTCCCAATACCGGGAGAGACGAGAGCCTTCCTATCGCTCATTGTCTCCATGTGTCTCGGGACTATACCTAAAAGCCACCTTTTTGCACGACTCGGTAGAGCCGTTGTAGGGTGGAAATCAAAGTACAGTTGGAGAACACATAAGACTCTATGACGATCTCGGGTCTACAGACTAACTTGTACCATTGTCACCAGAGAACTGCTATCCGACGATAGATATAATACCATATAGGAATTCTCGGCGAGTTCGTTCAGTGTACCCAGTCTCCACTGAGCACCCGTATACAATCTTCGATGTCACAACACCAATAGACATGGGATCATTCGTCGCCCATCATATGGGTCAAGAAACGTACACGCTGGTCTACTCTGGAATATCGATGCCCTGTATCGATATACCTATGACTAGGAACATTTAAGGATATGCTTATAGACCACCCATGGCCCACTAGTATGATCTTCATCATAGCCATAGAAGTCAAGAAAATATCCTCAGGGCTTTATCAACATGTACCAAATGAACTGTATTAAGTAAACATGTCAGATAAAGTAAAACCAGATAGCATACTATCATGTCGAGTAAGAAAGTCATATATTAAATATACATATATACATGTCCAAGCATCCACTATACATATAATGGCCTCTAGGGCATACATATATCCAACAATCCCCCACTTGCACTAAGGCCAATTATTGGTGTATCTCATACCCAACATCTCAAAAAGTCGCTCATGTTGCGGTTGTGGAAGGGCCTTGGTGAGTGGATCCGCGGTGTTTTCCTTTGTATTTACTCTCCGAATCTCCATCTCATGGCGATCAACTATCTCCCGGATGATATCGCCTGAGGATGTGTCTGGACTTTTGATGGGATCTAGGTTCTTTAGCCAATGCCATAGCTCTCTTATTAACACAATACAATAGTATTGGATTAATAATGGTTGGAACTACTCCTTGCTCCGCAACGAACTTCCTCATCCAGACGGCTTCCTTGGCAGCATCATTTGCAGCAATATACTCAGCTTCCATCATGGAGTCTGCAACGGTATCCTGTTTGGAACTCTTCCAACACACCGCCCCTCCATTGAGGGTAAATACAAAGCTTGAAATAGATTTACTATCATCCTTATCACTTTGGAAGCTGGAATCGGTAAAGGCCTCCATTTGGAGATCTTCAATACCATACACCAAGAACAATTCTTTAGTCCTTCGTAAGTACTTAAGAATGTTCTTCACGACTATCCAGTGTTGCTCTCCTGGGTTGGATTGATACCTGCTTACTACATCTAGTGCATAAGCTACATCAAGGCGAGTACATATCATCGCATACATTATAGATCCTACGGCTGAAGCGTAGGGTATAATGCTCATGCGAGCTCTCTCTTCATCAGTCTTCAGACAGTAGTCCTTAGAGAGAGTGATTCCATGGCAAGCGGGCAAGGCACCATACTTGGAATCTTCCATACTAAACCTTTTTAAGATGGTATCAATGTAATTTGATTGGGACAATCCCAATAATCTCTTGGATCTATCTCTATAGATCCTCATGCCCAAATTGCACGAAGCATCACCCTGGTCCTTCACGGAGAACCTTTGTGATAAGAATAGTTTGACCGATTGTAGCATAGGAATGTCATTTCCTATCAAGAGAATGTCATCCATGTACAATACGAGGAATGTGACAGTACTCCCTACAATCTTCTTATAAATGCATGGTTCATCTATATTTTTTTATAAAATTAAACTATTTGATTGTATCATCAAAACAGATGTTCCAGCTCCGAGATGCCTGCTTTAACCCATAAATGGAATTAAGCAACCTACACGCTTTTTTACTGCTCCCACTGTCAATGAAGCCCTCTGGCTGATTCATATAAACGCATTCTTCTAAATCACCATTCAGAAAAGTAGTTTTAACGTCCATCTGCCAGATTTCATAGTCGTAGTGAGCGACAATAGCAAGTAGCATCCGAATGGATTTAAGCATTGCTACCGGAGAGAAAGTTTCATCATAGTCCAGTCCTGGTCTTTGACGAAAACCTTTCGCTACAAGCCTTGCTTTAAAGGTCTCTACCTGTCCATCTACACCAATCTTTCTCTTAAAGATCCATTTGCAGCCAACGGGTTTTATCCCAGGAGGCGCAACGTCCAATGTCCATACTTTGTTGGTGTACATGGACTCCATTTCGGATCTCATGGCATCCCGCCACTTCACTGAGTCTCCACTCGTAATAGCCTGTAGAAAACTAGTAGGGTCATCATCATCCGTGATGCAATCTTCTCTATCACCATCAATAAGAAAACCATAGTATCTCTCCGGTGGTTGAGAAGTTCTACTAGATCTCCGGAGCGGCTGAGGTTCTTGATGTTCTACTGCAACATCAGGTTCAGCCAATTCTTCATGTGTAATTTGTGTCTCTAGAATCTCTTCTAGTTCTACCTCATTACCATCAGTATTATTTGTAAAAATTTCATTTTCCAAAAATGTGGCATGTTGAGAAACAAACACTTTTTGTTCCTCCTTGTGGTAAAAAAGATATCCATATGAATGTTTTGGATATCCCACAAATGTACACATGACCGATCGTGTCTTGGGTTTATCCGGATTCTGCTTTTTGACATAAGCCGGACAGTCCCATATCCTAACTCTTTTAAGAGATGGTCTCTTTCCACACCATATCTCATATGGAGTGGTAGACACGGTCTTTGATGGAACCCTGTTCAATAGATAAATTGCTGTCTCTAATGCATGTCCCCAAAAGGAAAGTGCTAACTCAGCATCACTCATCATAGACCGTACCATATCTAATAGGGTACGATTCCTCCGTTCTGACACACCGTTGTGCTGTGGTGTGTACGGAGGAGTGAGCTGAGAGTGATTCCCATTCTCTTTTAAGAAGTCTGAAAACTCAGTGCTTAAATACTCTACACCTCGATCTGATCGAAGTTTCTTGATACTCGAGCCAGTTTGTTTTCTACTTCAAGTTTGTACTCCTTGAATTTCTCGAAAGCTTTGGATTTATAGTTCAATAAAAACACGTGTCCGAATCTTGAGAAATCATCTGTAAAAGTGATGAAATAAGAAAAACCGCCTCTAGCATGTGTAGACATTGGTCCGCATACATCACTATGTATAAGGCTTAAGAGTTCTGTAGCTCTCTCTCCGTGTCCTATAAATGGAGTTTTGGTCATTTTACCTTTAATACAAGACTGACAAGTCGCATAAGATTTATATTCAAAAGGTTTTAAATATCCATCTTTATGTAGCTTGTTTAGTCTTGTTTCATTAATATGACCAAGTCTACAATGCTAAAGAAAAGATTCATTTATATCTGAAATTTTTCTTTTATTTGTATGTTGTATATTGAAAACTGTGTGTTGGTTTAGGATGTAAATTCCGTTACTTAGTGTACCATACCCAATCAACTATTGATTCAAGTTAATGTTCATAACATTATTTTGCAACACAAAATGATATCCTTCATTGTCCAACAAAGATACGGATATTATATTACATAGCATACCAGGTACAAAATAACAAGGGTAGAAAACCAAAATACATCCTGAAACCAAACCCAGATGATACTCTCCTACGGATACATCATGTACATTGGAACCATTTCCAACCCGTAGAGTGTGGTCCCCAGTCTTCAAAACTCTACCGTTTCTTAATCCCTGCATACAATTACAGATGCGAGAACCAGATCCGGTATCTAATACCCAAGATGCATAGTTTAATGAAAAACAGTTTTCAGTTAAAAACACACATGAAGCGGAAGCATCAACATACTTCTTCTTCTTGAGATCTGCAAGGTACAAAGCACAATTATGTTTTCTGTGTCCCGACTTGTGGCAGTAAAAACATTCTCCTTTTCTATTTCCCGCGGTCCCAGACTTGTCTTTCCTCTTTCGCCTTTTCAACTCCACCTCTCGGCTTGGTGGGATTCTTCTTCTTCTTTCCCTTGGCCTTGGCTTTCGGGACTGAAGAGGAAGATGGCCCATAAAGCAGAGCAGGAGTTTTCGCTATCTTAAGGGTGCTCTCTGCATTTCTCAATATATTGAGAAGTTCAGGCAATGATTTCTCCAAATCGTTCATATTGAAATTCAATATGAACGGAGCAAAGGCGGGGGAGAGAGAGTGCAGAACAATATATGTATATTTCTCATTATCCATAGTCCATCCCAGTTCCTCAAGTTGTTCTATAATTCCAATCATCTTCAGAACTTGGTCTCCTACTGATTCACCGGGGGCCAACCGCATCCGAAACAGCTTTTGAGATACCTCGTATCGTAAAGTACGAGATTGCTCTTCATACAACTACTTTTTATAAAGAAAGATGGATTGTACATCTATCTTCTCGTGCTGTTTCTGATGGATATTGTCCATAGAAGCAAGCGCAAGGCACGTGGCCGTGTTGCAATCAATATCCCATGTTTTTCGGATCTCCTTATCTGAAACAGATGATTCAGGTCCTGGGACGGGTGGGGCTTTGGTAGTGAGGACATATGATACTTTATCTTATGTGAGTGCAATGTTCTAGTTCCTCAACCATTCTTTAGAATTTTGTCCAGTCAGTTTGTTTTTCTTTAAAAGAAGCTTATGTCCCGTCATAAGTATCTGGCATTAGGAGAGAGAAAAGAATACACTCAGCGAAATGCTCTTGCAAAGATCATATTGGTTATTATCTTATCTAATCGATGTCTCTCATTGCTTTTATCAAATTTTCTTTCAAACATGAAAAGAAAACTAGCCAGGATTAATTACATTCTACAGTTTCTCTAATCGGTCAGCCATGCCAGTGTCGATACTTTGAGGGAGGTTCCCCGTGTTTGCGCACAGACCTAATTAAAATAAACCTCGTTTTTCCCAGAAGTCAAACCCCGTTAACACCTTTCTAAACACCTACTGGATTAGCTAATTGTAAAGTGTAAAACTCTCCTGTGAGTAACTCTTACTCACAGTGGGATCGGGATCCAACTATCATATAGTTGGTATGCAATCTCATTGCAAATATCAACATTTGAAATTCCCGATATAGTTTTTACCCCTAGATGCTTTTGACTTTGCCTATGGTCAACATATTATAAGCACGAGTCAAGTTCTACCCGTCATTTCGTGATTAACTAGACCCACCCATATAACCCTTGACTACGATCAATATAATCACATGAATGTCCCAACTTATCGCATCATATGCTTTGTAGAAAGACATCACTTAGCTACCGTACACTACGTCTTGACTATAATCAACATACGTAGCACGAATACTAAGTACTCTGCTTCCTAAAATGACTGAGGGTTGCGGATGGTTTTTATGAAAACCTTTAACGCTTTGAACTTGATTTCGTTGTAGAATCTAAATAGTTTTTAGAAAATGAGTGGCTTAAGCTCCGCATCTTTTGAAACTTGCTTTTTTATAAAAAGGAGCCGAGTGGGTTTCAAATCTGATTCTACAACATCATTAGATTTCTTTTCTTTTACATTAATCTTATTAATGTATTCCCATAATTTAAGTTCCTAAGCCATTACAGAAAGAAACGAAAAAATAGTATTACATATCACATATATAACAATATTACATTCGTCTCAGATATTAAGCAATCACATCACAGAATAATCAGCAGCAGAAATACATATATGAAAATATAGGATATTCTAGGAACTCCGTATTTTATATTTAGCCTACGATAGAAAATACGGATTCCACGGTCGTGATGACAAGCCCACACCCATAGACCCCTACGAGAGCGACAAGTGACTCTTCCAATTCTGGAGTTTAGGAGACCCGGTCTCGACTCCTCGAGATGGCCTCCCACTGAACTCCAGAACCCAGTCACTCATGCTCCCCTCTTTGGGTCTATCCTAATGCAGAAAAGTAAAATATACAACAATGGAGACATCAATCTCAATCCGGATGTGCCCCAATAAAAGAATATTATATACAATGAATTTTACATGAATGAAAAGATAAACTCTCGTCTCACATAAAACCCCCGGCCATTCGATCACGACGATCCTATACATCATATCACATCAACAATTGAAAAGCATAGACGACGTTAAAATATATCAATCAACACATCAACATACCCACTATTGTAATAGATCTCAACACTTGAACCTGTATAAAAATTCCAGAGAGCATATATGGTACCTACGGATCAACGCAAGAGCGCACGGTCCAAGCCTCACCAATGGAACTGTGGAACCGCCGCAAATACACCCATTTGGCCGCGGTTTCGCGGTCGTTGTGTCGAGTTAGGCCCTCGTTTTTCTTGGGGATCCACAGAAAACCCTGCTCTATTTTCTAAACATTTTTAATTACAAAAATTCCTACTTTTGAAAAAATTTCAAGTGAGCATGCGAAAACATCATTTTTCATGTTCGATTGAGTTTTTAAACGTCGTCCGGTTTACCCCAAAGCTCTAGCTAGGCTCTGATACCATCTTGGTGTGTAGTAGCACCTCTAGTAAGGTTGCATCATCATAAAATAGTAAACTTTTAAAATTTTAGAGGGCTATTACAAACGAACTACGAATCGTAACTAGAAATTAGGGTAATATCATCATTATGTGAAGTCTAAACTAAAGGAAAAAGAAATACAACCTTTGTAGCCAACTTCTTCGGTCTATAAGACTCTTACGGCTTTGCTCGAAGCATGACTCAACTCCGCTCAAGGTCCTTCGTCGTCTACGATGATCCACCCGGAGATTCCTAGGTCAAGCTCTTTGCCTCACTAGATCAAGATGAACTGGAGCAAAAAATCTACACTAAAGGGCTTGGGTAGTGTAGAATGGTTGTGTGGTTTGTAAACTCACTTAAAAACCCTTTCTTTTTAAGTTCCTCACTCTTTTAAAACTCAAGAGAGATTGAAGAAGGAGGAAGAAGAAGATGGCAAAGCTTATGTCAAAATATTGTGATAAACTTTTTTTAACAAAATGAGAAACAAAGAATATATATGAGATACTCTCAAATATAACCATGGTTATCTAAATATCTACATATTTTGTGGATGAGTTAAATAACAAAGGAAATCTAACCAGGGTTAAGTCAAAGGTCAACTAAGAATTGTGTTGAAAGACCGACTCATTTTAGCTAATTTCCTTTTTCTTTAATCCATAAACAAAATTGAAGATATTTATCAACCATATAAGTCTTGTATTGCCATCTTCTATGTATCATCAACCATGATACATATGTATGTAGGTATGTGTGCATGCACATCGTCATGTGTATGTATAAACATATATTCTTGCATCCAAAAGAAAAGGTTTAATTAAAAGTGAGCTAAAAGTCAATATTAAATCAACACTTGATTTAATAAATCGGTCACATCAAATACGACCCAACTAATAATAAACGCCCGATTAAAATATGGTATCACATACTCGCATTTAATCGAGCTCCCACACATATGTCATATGCACTCCACATCATTTCGCCTGGGCTAAAAAAATCCTGTGTGGGACTCTAAGACTCGTCAATACGCCGGCAGTAGGTGATTATCATATCAAAACACCTACAAGCCGCAATCGGTCAGCTAAACGTAATGGCCACCCGGGAATTGAGCGATCATAATAAAAACAAGCGAACCCGTCAAAACTCCTGTCGAGCCATTGGCAACACTTACCGTACCGTCCAGTCTCTTCGTATGATATGTTGCATATCAAGTCTAGGGATGGAATCGTCGAGCCCTAATAACTCAATAAGTCATGTTGATATGGTCTATGACCGGTTGAGAAATTACGGATAACACTTATCAGTAAATCTCATCAGCCCTGGCCAAGGACTTCAAGTCAGAGCCAATCGCACATTGCACAACATCAACTCCAAAAACCGGGAGAGAAGAAACCCCTCCATGTGTCTCAGGACTATACCCAAAAGCCACCTGTTTGCATGACTCGGTAGAGTAGTGGTAGGGTGGAAATCAAAGTACAGTTGGAGAACACACAAGACTCTATGACGATCTCGGGTCTACAGACTAACCTGTACCATTTTTACCAGAGAACTGCTATCCGACGATAGATATAATACCATATAAGAATTCTATGGGAGTCCGTTTAGTGTACCCAGTCTCCACTGAGCACCCGTATACAATCTTCGATGTCACAACACCAATGGACATGGGATCATCCATCGCCCATCATATGGGTCAAGAAACGTACACGCTAGTCTACTATGGAATAACGATTCCCTATCTCGATATACCTATGACTAGGAACATTTAAGGATATGCTTATAGACCACACATGCCCCACTTGTATGATCTTCATCATAGCCATAGAAGTCAAGAAAATATCCTCAGGGCTTTATCAACATGTATCAAATGTACAGTATCAAGTAAACTTGTCAGATAAAGTAAAACCAGATAGCATATTATCATGTCGAGCAAGAAAGTCATATATTAAATATACATATATACATGTCCAAGCATCCACTATACATATAATGGCTTCTAGGGCATATGTTCAGTTGATAAAACTGCACATTTGTATTACATTTTTCCTACCATTTTTTATATTAAAAAAGGACTTTAATATAATATATTATACATATGAGGCTTTATGTGTAAAAACATTATTTTCCATGTGTTAATATATTTTAATTATCATTTGGTAGGAAAATGTATGCAAATAATATTATTGACCTAATCCTAGTAGAACAAAGTCTACTAAAATCTTATTTGAGTTGTTGTGCAGAATATTTCCAAGTTGTGCAGAATTTTTCAAGGCTAGAATCAAGCAAATCAAGTTGTTGAAGAAATCTTGCCTAATTAAGAATTAAAACTTGGAGACCAAGTCTGGAAGCAACCGAGAAAATATTTTCAGATTCTGAAGATTCCTACGATTGCCAAATGTCACCATCAGAAAGCCCAAGAAAATTGACGAAGTGATCTTCACCATTGAGCGCGGATCCGCGGCCAAACCCACCCTTGGGCCGCGGATCCGCCGCAATAATAGGGAGTTGGAAGGCAAGATTTTTGGAGATCAACCTCTGCTATATTTTACCAACTTTTGAAGCAAAAGATTCTGGCTTTGCACTATAAAAAGGTACCGAGAGCCTCTTGGAAAAGCTATCAAGCCGAAGAGATCACGAAGCTCCCGACGCTCACGCATCCAGGTTGATCATCGACTGTTCGACTACCTCCATAGGAAAGATCGAGAAGCACTAGTTTGTAATCATTTTCTACGGAATAAAAGTGTAGCTTGTTCAGTTGATTAATAAAGGTAGTTCTTTTTTATTATTTTTGCATTTTACATTATGTTTTCCCTCTCTTTCTTTTCATCTTCTTCTCCTAACATGCGCGAGGAATTCTCCGCTTGTTAGGGTTCGTAGGATTAGGATAGGCTAATGGATGATGAAAATAATTAAACCCTTTTTAAGTCCTATAAAGTTTAGGAACTTTATCAAAAGAATCATTAACATCCTAATCAGACACGCTAGCAATTCTTTGCTAGTTCCGACCGCGATTAGAGATTAGATTAATGATTGTTTTGGTAAAGGTTAGATATGAACGGAGTTCCGTGTCGAGATAAGGGTTAAGAATGGGATTCCTTTTCCTTCCAGAAACCCTAATCTACACGCATCATCGTCGTTCTAGTTCTAAATCTATTAATGGATAAAAATGGTAACTTTTAATTAATCATCCATGACTACTAAATCCTAACGAACCCTACAAGCCCTCTTATTATATTAATTACATCTTTAAAATAATCTAGATCTATATTTTACATTCTTATTTAAGTAGATCTAGAAACCATTCTAAAAATTCTTTATCTCTCCTCTCTTTCTCAACACATCTAAAGTAAAAGAAAAAGGTTCCACGTTTCCCAGAGGACGACCCGTACTCATCTCGGTCTAGCTACGTGCGACACCGTTATTGATTGCGGTTAACTACAAACAAACACTTTTTCACATCAATCAAATGGCGCCGTTGCCGGGGATATGTGCGTAATTTTTTATTTTTACTATTTGTGTTGAATTCTTAGACGAGTCATATCATTATTAACACAAAACTGCAAATTGCATATTTAACGATTTGTGCGTGAATTTTTGCAAGGAGATCTGGAATAACAGAATTGAGGAAAGCAGAAGACAGAGACATTCATCGAGATCCAGAGGAGCACAGAGGGCTACAGAAAAATTTTCACCAACTGTTCTTTCCAAATCGCGGCGGAACCGCGGCAAAAAGGGATTTCCTGCGGCGAAAACGCGGCGGTTTAGAAGGGTTAGGGCTACAAAACTCTCTGGTATCTTTCTTAACTCCTTCTCTCTCCTCTCAAATCCAATAAAATCTATCTTCTGCAGGATTCCTTGCAAAATTGCGCCGCTCAAAAATCTTTTTGCAAAAGTTTTGTAATTGGTTTTGTTTTGCATATTTAATACGGACTTTAAGGGGCAAAGACCAAATCAAGATTAGGTGGGGATTTCATCACCCTTCCTAAGCCCCACAAATCACAAACCGAGCATACAGATCACCCCTTCATTAATTTAAAAAATATCTAGACCAGACTCTAAGGACTGTCGAGCTCAATAGGAAAAAGACTAGTATAGGCATCGGCCGTTTATCCTAACTGACATTGCGGTGTCTAGGCTAGTGGTTATTAATTAGGCCCACTTTAGTGGTGGTTCCTTCCCACTTACCTGGCCGTACTTGTCCGTGAAGAGGCGGTTTGAGGTCCTATTTCTAGTCTTAGTTAGGAGCTGTCTAGCAGACCTAGGCGACCTTAGTTCTAGGGTTGCTTGTGCATCATAGGGTGATTTGTGTTGAGTCCTACTTTTTCAAAACAAGCCAATTTTAAATCTCACACACGCTGCCACTTGTACTAAACCCGCTTAGTGCATGCTCGGCTGGACACGGGATCCTAGTGCCCGTCTTGTCCGTGTTCCTTCTATCGACACCGAAATCGGTACTTCTTCATCTTCTTTTTCCCCACCACACACCACATCGACCGTGATGGACGGCACTCCATCTAATTATAACACCACGCTGCTACCGCCCGTAGGTGAGCAGAATCCACCGCGTATCTCTCTCCAAGAAAGATGCTATCCTATTCGTAGTCCCCTTCCTACTTGTCTATCTTTTCCACCACCTAACGGGGATAATTTCGAAATTAAACCTCACTACATCAACCTGCTGCCCAAATTTCACGGGCTTGAGTCGGAAGACGCGTACGTTTTCATCACCAAATTCGAAAACGTATGCGCAATGATGGGTACTTCACAATTGACTTTAGATGCTATGTGCTTACGTCTTCTCCCATTCACACTGTGCGACTTGGCAGAAAAATGGCTTTACAATACTGCCGCACACTCTATCACTAATTGGGATGAATTCGTCGTAGCATTTCTTAAGAAGTTTTACCCAAATCATAAGACTGCCCACATTAGGAGCGAGATCAACCAGTTCACACAGCTTCCCAATGAACCATTTTGGAAGTGCTTTGAACGTTTCGAAGATTTGCTTGTCCAATGCCCCCATCACGGAATACAAAGATGGGATTTATGTAGGATTATATATGAGGGCATTAATCCAGCGACAAAGCAGATGCTTGAAACAATGTGTCAATGCAATTTCATGTCTAAAGATGACGGTGAAGCATGGAAATATCTGGAAGATCTCGCAGAAAGCACTTTGCAGTGGGAAAGCGTAAGACCACCTTCAACTAAGGGAGGTATTCACCAGCTCGATGTTTCTATCGCAGTAAAAGCCGAAATGGCAACAATACAAAAGAAACTCGACGCTATTGAAAACAAGTTCTCATCATTCTCCCTAAATCAGGTCATGCTTTCTAAGACCGTCTGTGGTTGCTGTTCGGATCCTTCACACTTAACGGAAGAATGTCCTTTGAATGTTTCGTTTCAAGCTAATGCTGCTTTTCAGCAGCGACCTAGAAACGACCCTTATTCTTCCACGTACAATCAAGGATGGAGGAATCATCCTAACTTTGCTTGGAATCAAAACCAACAAAGCAATTATCAAAGACCTCCTCCACAGCAACCACAACCACAGAATCAGCCCCCCTTTCAGTCACAGAATTTCCAAAATCCGGCCAACATTTCTACACCACAAGTGGCCGGTACTGACAACTCACTTGCATAAATTTTGTATATGTTCATGAAACAATCCATGCAAAATTCGGCTGAGATGAGGTCTTCTATTGATACCCTAATGAAAAACTCCGCCTCCCATGGTGAGAGTATTAAATCAATAGAAAACCAAATCGCACAGTTAAACGCCGCAATGAGTGCGAGAGAGAAAGGGAAACTCCTATCTCAACCCATACCTAATCCTGGCCACTCACAAAGTTATAATGTGAGTGCTGTTACCATGTTGAGATCGGGAAAAGTGCTGAATAACCGAGTGGGTGAGCAGTGTGATGATAGTGACACCAATGATACCCCAGCTTCTTCTTCTTCCCCTAATTCGTCTAGTCACCCACCTTCGCCCGAGCCTATTCTCCGTTTTCCCCAAGGCTCGAACCCTTCGCCCATTTCACCAAATCTATCTAAGTCGATTCCCAGTCCAGTTTTGGGATCGAATCCGTCCCCACAATCCTCTCCAACGTTGGACCCAAAACTTATTGATCAAGCACCTTATCCAAACAGGTTAAGGGGCAACAGACCAAGTCCACAAATGGAGAAAATTGTGGAAATTTTTAAGCAAGTTAACATAAACATTCCTCTCCTAGATGCTATTCAACAAGTTCCGTCATATGCAAAAATCTTAAAGGACTTGTGCACTAGGAAGAGAAAAGTTCAAGTACCTAAAAAAGTTTTCCTTGCGAGTAATGTGAGCACTGCTTTTACACAACAACTTCCCAAGAAACGAAAGGACCCCGGAAGTCCTACAATTTCAATTTCTATTGGGGGTAAAAATATTAATCGTGCTCTACTCGATCTAGGTGCTAGTGTTAACTTGCTTCCGTATTCTGTGTATGAGCAATTAGGGATCGGAGAGTTAAAACCTGCGCATTGCACTCTTCAGATGGCCGATCGATCTATCACCCAACCTAGGGGTGAGCTAGAGGATGTGTTAATCAAAGTCGGGGAATTCATATTCCCTGTGGACTTTATCGTTATAGATACACAACCTATAGCAAACCCACGCAATCAAATCCCGGTGATACTCGGTCGACCCTTTTTGGCCACTTCCAACGCAGTAATCAATTGTAGAAACGGCTCTATGACCCTATCCTTTGGAAAGAAGTCAATTGAGCTTAACATTTACAAGTTGGGAAGTGAACCCTCCGAACCCTATGCTCATGTGTGTTCTGTCGAATTAATGGATGTCGACAGCAGCGAATTTGATCAACCTCATAATACTGACTCTTTTCATATGTTGTTGCTTGACACGGACTCATCCACCGAGTTGTCCGGGTCAATATCTAACACTAATGAGGAACTTTTTATAGAGTCTGACGATCACCCCATTTTTTCTGATGACATTATTCTTCGGGGTATCGATGAAAGCTTTGAGGAAATTTTCGCTGATGAACTCGCATTTTTACAAGACACGGGTGTTGAGATGAATCAACTCCAAGATAAAGAAATTGAATCTCCACCCCTTCATTTGGAAAATCATGATAATGCGAGTAATCCATCATTACTATCACTGTGTCGTCTCTCCAAATTGAGACGCAATTCTTTTCCATTACACCTCTTATCACCTCCCCACTTCTTCACGTCGAAAGGTGACATGTTCTTCCACCAACCTTGGTGCTTCATCGATAAAATTTTTGAATGGTTGGTGTTGACCTTCGGTCTTTGCAAATCTTGGCATTGACCAGTAACCTTGACCCCCTCGTGTGATTTTAAAAGATTAAAATTGTTTAACTCAAGTTTGGGGGGATGGTATATTTTGGCTCTTGAAAGAAAATGATTTTGACAAAATTGTGAGCCTAAAATAAGTTTGGGGGAGGATTTTCACTTTCATATATTCTTGCCCCCATTAATAATTTCCTCCCAAGTCTACAGGTTTTTTGAGCTTAACGGATGACATCAGTGAGGACACTGCTGTAAACAGGTTTGTGGGAGGTTTGTGCTTATTTACACATCAATTTGCATCATATTTTGCATAAGCACAACATTTTCAAAAATAAAAAAAAATAAATTTTTTTTTTTATAACAAAAGAGTAGAAAGTGAAAAATTACATCCAAAAGATAGGAATAGTTTAAGAAAACCAAGAAAATTAGAAGGTTTCTTACACGAACTAGTAATAAGTAGTTATGAGCTGTTGTCCCAAGGGTTGGTAAGATGAAGGAAGTCACTAATCTGAGGATAAAAATAAGTCTGAAAAATAGTTTCTATTCTGGAAGCCGAACATTTGAATGTTGATACCCTACTATATGCACTTACACACGTCTTGAAACTCGGGATAGTAGAGGATACCTTGAAATGCTCTTGTCTAAAAGCCAAAGTATGAAGGAAATGAAAAAAAAAATGAAGAAAAAATAAAAATGGTGAAAAGAAAAAAAATGAACACTGGTTTTGTATCGCCAAGACAGCAATAAAAAAATATAGCGAGGGTGCCTCTTCACCTAGTGCCCTAAGGCCAACTGGTCTGGGAGTCATTGCTAAGCCTTAGGTGGTGCAGGACGAGGAAAATATTATCACCTAATTAGCAAGCACATGAGTAATCGGTCGGTTAGTACCTCAAGAAGTATTAACGGTCGCATGAAAATGTGTGAGCAAATCTAAGTATTCATCAAATTAAAAAGTACTAACGTAGATGGACAAGAGTATGATAGCTTGAATTGAATTCTCCGAGTGTAGGGATGTCCATTTCACACACGTGGGGTTATATGATCAATGTTTGGAAGAAATGTAGGAATGAAGAATAAAGACGATGTTTTATTGAGGGATAATGTGATTTCTAACATTTTTTCATGACTATTAAGATAGGGCTCATGACAACTGAAAAGCTAGAATAGTTGGAAACTCTTCTTTTCAAAGTATTTCTTTTATGGTTCTTGTCTTTATATGTAAATTTCACCATCTTTCTTTTGTTATTAGATTTTGTGGGTGTAATCCGCTGAAAACCCTCAGGAGACAACACTCCTCCTACTAGGGACACCTAGAGGTTTAACGGCTTGTTGCACGTGCTCAGTGCAATCGTGTCTGCCTACGAAAGTGTGCTTAGTTTTCTCCTTTCTTTTTCTCCTCTTGAATAAACTAGTTTGCTCGGGACGATCAAAGATAAGTTTGGGGGTATTTGTTCAGTTGATAAAACTGCACATTTGTATTACATTTTTCCTACCATTTTTTATATTAAAAAAGGACTTTAATATAATATATTATACATATGAGGCTTTATGTGTAAAAACATTATTTTCCATGTGTTAATATATTTTAATTATCATTTGGTAGGAAAATGTATGCAAATAATATTATTGACCTAATCCTAGTAGAACAAAGTCTACTAAAATCTTATTTGAGTTGTTGTGCAGAATATTTCCAAGTTGTGCAGAATTTTTCAAGGCTAGAATCAAGCAAATCAAGTTGTTGAAGAAATCTTGCCTAATTAAGAATTAAAACTTGGAGACCAAGTCTGGAAGCAACCGAGAAAATATTTTCAGATTCTGAAGATTCCTACGATTGCCAAATGTCACCATCAGAAAGCCCAAAAAAATTGACGAAGTGATCTTCACCATTGAGCGCGGATCCGCGGCCAAACCTACCCTTGGGCCGCGGATCCGCCGCAATAATAGGGAGTTGGAAGGCAAGATTTTTGGAGATCAACCTCTGCTATATTTTACCAACTTTTGAAGCAAAAGATTCTGGCTTTGCACTATAAAAAGGTACCGAGAGCCTCTTGGAAAAGCTATCAAGCCGAAGAGATCACGAAGCTCCAGACGCTCACGCATCCAGGCTGATCATCGACTGTTCGACTACCTCCATAGGAAAGATCGAGAAGCACTAGTTTGTAATCATTTTCTACGGAATAAAAGTGTAGCTTGTTCAGTTGATTAATAAAGGTAGTTCTTTTTTATTATTTTTGCATTTTACATTATGTTTTCCCTCTCTTTCTTTTCATCTTCTTCTCCTAACATGCGCGAGTAATTCTTCGCTTGTTAGGGTTCGTAGGATTAGGGTAGGCTAATGGATGATGAAAATAATTAAACCCTTTTTAAGTCCTATAAAGTTTAGGAACTTTATCAAAAGAATCATTAACATCCTAATCCGACACGCTAGCAATTCTTTGCTAGTTCCGACCGCGATTAGAGATTAGATTAATGATTGTTTTGGTAAAAGCTAGATATGAACGGAGTTCCGTGTCGAGATAAGGGTTAAGAGTGGGATTCCTTTTCCCTCCAGAAACTCTAATCTACACGCATCATCGTCGTTCTAGTTCTAAATCTATTAATGGATAAAAAGGGTAACTTTTAATTAATCATCCATGACTACTAAATCCTAACGAACCCTACAAGCCCTCTTATTATATTAATTACATCTTTAAAATAATCTAGATCTATATTTTACATTCTTATTTAACGTAGATCTAGAAACCATTCTAAAAATTCTTTATCTCTCCTCTCTTTCTCAACACATCTAAAGTAAAAGAAAAAGGTTCCACGTTTCCCAGAGGATGACCCGTACTCATCTCGGTCTAGCTACGTGCGACACCGTTATTGATTGCGGTTAACTACAAACAAACACTTTTTCACATCAATCAGCATACATATATCCAACAAGGGGAACCGTACCGGGCTCCACTATGTACCCGCACACGGCACACTCACTCCTCGCATCGGGTAAATATCACATTCTCAGAACCGAGAAATCTCATGGTTGACGCTGAAATTTCATATCAAGAGAAACCGGGTTTTTCAAATAATACATAATTTCATGAAACAACCGCGTTCCTCAAATCCAGAAAACATCAAGCAATGAATAAGTATAAATGCATGAATCAATACATATATATTAGCGTCCCATTCCACTAATATATATATATATATATATATATATATATATATATATATATATATATATATAACAGCGTCCCATTCCACTGTTATATATACTTAGGAATAAAAATATTAGAGAACATCATATGAAATCTATGAATGTAATATATGCAACATGAAACAGTAATATGAGCATATGAAGGAAAAACCACTATTTAACTGCAACGAGTTAATATATATATGCGGTTCCTAATTTCTCAAAATCCATACAACATCAAATAAAGGTGAACATGTAGCTATAACCAGGTATGCGTAAACATGTCGATATAGCAAGATATGTGTAACTACCTATCAATAATGATATAATACCCTCCAAGTTTACGTGTAAGTAGGTATGCAAGCTGTACATGTAGCTATGTCTCATATGTGTATATACCTGTCACTAATAGCACCATACCATATGGGTATATAGGTAACTAGCATGTAAGCAAGGCAAGGTATACTACCTATCATATGCGCCAACGCATAAGAATCAATGACCCTACGTCAATGACAAAACAATACCACATAGGTATTTGTAGCCCTAACTAGGTATATGAGTATACATCTAAGTATGTATGCACGGTATACATGTAAGTATGTGGGCATAGCATGGCATATGTGTAAGCATGTAAGTATACAAGTATGTTACTATCATATGTGCCAAGGAAAATAAGGATCATGTCTCAATGTCCCTAAACAACACAATATCACATATGTATAGGTCTTGTGCGTGTCATGGCAATTATTGACGGTGTGTGTGTAGCATACATTTAGTGCTCATGAAACATGAACCGTCAATAATAGTGTTGTGTCTCATTAATACTAAGTCCATACACAAGGAAATGAGATAAGCAACAAAGGTATACATGCACAATCAATATCCGTATACATCTAACTAATATTCATGTCATTTGATCTAGCTAAGACGCATAACGCCATGCGGGCGATCCCTATGTAGATGTTAAATCTACTCACCAACCATCCTGGCTAAGTAAAGCCAACTACTCGCTTTCCCTTGTTCGCAGCGCCCGAAGTCCCCGCCTGCAATCCTGAAAGCATTTAACAATATAACAAGTGTATATTAGCAATCGATCAATAACACGTAATAACTACGTTTGACCGACGCACCAACTCCAAACATACTGTAAAGTGTTCGTCAAGTGGCTAACGCGAGTAGCGACATTATGAAACTAACTAAAGAGCAAAAGCTACACAAAAACACGAACGATATCGGCACGACCCTAACTAGGAAGGCAAAGCGACACAACTACCAAATATAGATCCTGATCGTACTGATCGCGCATTCACAACACAAGATATAGCGTGGAATCAATATAATTAACGTCGCAAAGTCAAAAGAAACCCACGCCAAAACTTACCGAAATGTAGTAACTTGGTTTAGGGTTCATTTGTCTAAAATTGTCAATTAACCATTTCACTAATCAAAATCCTAACTAGTAAACTGTAAAGTGGTTTAAGAAATTATACCGATCGATCCGTGTCATTTGGTCATTAGCTATCATTCCACGCTCCTCGCGGCATCTCCGATCTCCGGTCTCCTCGTCGAAGTGGCACCACGTCAACGAATCTTTATACGGGCTCCCGCTTCAAACCGAGGCAACTCGGATATCCAGTTTGCTAACCGACATATCCATGATTGAAGTAGAGTGTGTGTAGATTACTTCGTCTCAAGGCACCCAGGCTATTGGGTGAAGGTAAATTGAAGTTGCCTCTTTAGGTGAAGAAATGAGCTTGGGGTTTTGCAAATGAATCATTTTTTTCCATCCAAGGTGGCTCGGCCACTAGATGGGGGGGGTTTCAAATTTTGCTAACTGGGGAATTTTTGTGATGAAGTGATGATGTTGTAGAATGAATATATTAATCCATCACTCAAAATTCAAACCACAAAAATTACACCTCACCAATTCATCTCTCAAATAAAATTGCCAGCACACTCACCTCATCAATAGTGCTCGGCCATGATTGTAGAGGGCAGCCATCAAGTGGGGTCGGCCATAAGGAGGAGGGGGTGAGCACATCATGAAGTGGTGAGGCTAAGAAAATCTTCATCCAAAATATCACAACATAATATCATAAAGCAAACAAAAGCTTTAAATAAAAAGGATGACTCATGAATCAATCCAAACCTTTCTAGAACTAACCATCAAGACTTACCACAAACATCAAGCATCAAGAAGGTTCGGCCAATTTGGAATGAAGGAAATTTGGCCAAAAAAAAATTGATACTCAACATATAAACCATTAATTAAATGCAAAAATAACAACTTAAAATAATAATTTAATTAGGAAAAATTTCTATTTGACCCAAACTTCCAATTGACAACCAAAGCCCGTGCACTAGCTTCATTCTACCTAAACTAGGTGCCGTGAAGTCTTTACAGAAGTTTGATCACAATCGGGTTAAAACGGAAAACACCGACTATTTTACCTTAAAACGAAAAAATTTGTTAGTTGTATGTATGCCCTAGAGGCCAGTATTGTACAGATGATGTATATTATATTGGATGCTTGGACATATATAGAGATGACTTTCTTGCTCGATATGATGGTATGCTATCTGGTTACTCTTTATCTTAACATGTACACTTGTCTCTTTAAACTGTCTTATAGTTACATGTTGATAAAGCCCTTAGGATGTGTACTTGACTACCTGGACTATGATGCAGATCATACTAGTGGGGACATGGTAGTCCATAAGTACATCCTTCAAGGTCCCTAGTTGTGGGTGTATCGAGACAGGGCATCGATATACCAGTGTAGACTAGCGTATACGCTTCTCGACCCATGAGATGGGCGATGGATGATCCCATATCCATTGGTGTTTGACATCAGAGATGGTATACGGGTGCTCAGTGGAGACTGGGTACACTGGACGGACTCACCGAGAACTCCCAGATGGTATTATACCTCACGTCAGATGGCAGTTCTCAGGTGACACTTGTGCAGGTTAGTCTGTAGACCCGAGATCGTCATAGAGTCTTGTGTGATTCCCACTGTGCTTTGATCTCCACCTTACCACGTCCATGAGGGCGTGCAAAACGGTGGTCTTTGGGCACAGTCCCGAGTCACATGGAGGCAATGAGCGATAGGAGGGGTTTCGTCTCTCCCGGTATTGGGGGTTGATGTTGCGCTGTGCTCGATTGGCCGTAACAGGGAAGTCCCTGGCCAGGGCTGATCAGAGATTTGCTGGTAAGTGTTACAAGTAGTTTCTCGACCCGTTATGAGCCTCACATCGGCACGACTTAGCGGTTATTGGGGTCTGACGTTTACCACCCCTAGACTTGATATGCGACATATCAGACGAACAGACCGGACTGTACGGTAAGTGTTACTGGTTGGATTCACAGGAGTGTGAGCGGGCTAGCTCGTCGATCTTCTGATCGCTCAATACCCGGATGGCCGTTACGTTTAGCAGACCGCTTGCGGCTTGTGGGTGCTTGATATGATCATCATTTGCTACCGGCGTATTGACGAGTCTTTAGAGTCCTACACAGAGGTTTCCTGGCTCAAGCGAAACGAAATAGGAGCGCATATGAGATATGTGCAGGACCGAGAATAATGCGTGTATGTGATACCGTATTTCATTCTCGCGATGGATGTATCGATTTGTTATATTCGATATAACTTAGATATCGAATCAAGGATTGATTCGATAATTCGATACATAGGATACTAGTCGGTTATATGCGATATAACCGGATCGTTAAATCAAGTGTTGATTTAATGACTTAATGTATAATTATATATTTGATATATTATTTTTCATTAGCTAGTATTGGTTCACTTTATATGGATTTTCTCACTTGATGTGCAAGAAGTATATGTGATATACTTTTGTGCACATATTTGTATCATGTTTGATGATACTTGATCATTTAGTTAAGTGTAAAGAATTAAACCATGGTTAAGAGATAATTAGGGTTTTTCTTTTTCATTTATTTATTTGTTTATTTATTTGGAAAAGATTTAGATAAGAATGGTGGCTATGTTTGTTTCTAGTTGAAGCTTCATGAAGCTTTGACTTCTTAACCATTCTTGTCTTCATACTTAACCCTAACCCATCCAAGTAACCATGGTCTATTCTCTACACTCTACCTTAGTTAGTTTATGATAAGTATTCATTTATTATTCATTTTAACTTAACACTTATCATATTCTAGCTTCATCTTCTTCTTCATCTTCAAAAGAAAAAGCTTGATGCCATCAATGGCAACTTGAGTTCTAAAGTGAGAAATCCAATTCTAAAGTGAACCCACCTCCTATTTCTTCACCCTCTACCTCTTGCCAAGTTGTTTTGGGTGTTTTCTTCACAAGTTTCACAAATTTGTGAAGTCGGAGCTTGAACATGTGATGCCTCGACGTAGATCATCTTCGGCACGAAGCCGACGACCTAGTCCGCCCATTTCTCCGATCAAGCAGACGATTGAGTCCGAGATTCGAGATGGACAGCGAGAGGACACCTACATGGAGCCAAGGAAGTGGATATCCGGATCTACAAAGGTTGTAGCTTCTTATTTTTAGTTAAGTTGTTAACTAGATTCGTATATCGCCTAAACTTCTAGTCAATGATCCGTATTAGGGTTTCTCGGCACCCGTAATTTTTGAAATTGGCAAGGTTGATGCCTTGTGAGACCTCTTGAGAGTGCCTAGGAACCCTACAGTGGTATCAGAGCCTAGCTAGAGCCTTAGGCGAAGTCTAGACGATGTTTGAAGTCCGATCGAACCGAAACCCTAATATCAAAGTTGCTCTCTGTACATTTTTTAAAAACTGGGTTTTTTCCAGATTAAAAATATGCAGAAAATTCAGCAGGACTTTCTAAGAATTACTGTGAAACACGATCACCCAATTCCTCCAAAGTGCGGCGGAACCGCGGCAGAAGCCTGGCTTCTGCGGCGGTTCCGCGGCCGTATGATGACGTCACCCACCCAATTTTGCACAGTAACTTCTTTTATTCAGTGCTGAGTTCTCTGGGAATTTTTAATATTTATTCAAGAGTTGAGTATTCTGGGTTGTATTGGGAACTCGGTATTTCGATCGGATTATCGAACTTTCTCTAAGTGCTTTCCGGATAATTTTTTGAATATGTTAAAAAGTCCGACCGGATATAAATACCCAACTTTTCCCCTGCCGGAAAATATCCAAGTGTTGGATTTTTGTGTGGTTTAAGGACGTTCTGAGTAGTGCAAGTAACGCGATGGTCCCTCTAGAAGACAACAAACCTTAACTCGATTATGTGACCGTCTTGAACTGCCCTTTGAACCTTCGGGTTTGGGGCAGTACGGCGTGCCACATGTGAGGCGTTGGCTTGACCCTTCTACGGCTGGACCGTTGGTACTGAGGCATGAAGTGAATGTCTTTGAACCTATTTCATGTGTTGGACGGTTTCGGGAAAACTTGGGTGTTCGAATGTTCGATCGGAAAGTTTAATATTTTCTATTTATCCGGAATCGGATACAATAATTGGAATTCACAAACAGTTATGAGATAACTGAATGAATGTTATAAGTCTAGCGGTTTAGTTTCATTTGATATTGAAAAGAGTTTTCGATAATGAGACTAAAATGCGGGGTTTATAATTGTTAGGCATGTGATGTCTAAGTATTTCATTTGATTAGGCATGCGATGTCTAAAGAGGTTGCGGATTCCAACTGTTGTAGTTTTACACTTTCTTTTCTATGACCGTAAGTGTAATATGTGATATCGCCGGTTTCGTTGCTATATGTCAACGACAATTGGGATGCGCATATTTACTTACGTTGATGACATGTGATGTTATGTGTTGCTGGATATGTTATATTGGATCGTCGTGTTTGAATAGCCGGGGGTTTTTATGTGAGATGAGTGTTTTTCATTTTCTTTCATGTAAAAACTTGTATGTAATATTCTTTTATTTTGGGGAACTTCCAGGTTGCGGAAGATGTAACCTTTTGTATATTATTTACTTTTCCGCATTAGGATAGACCCAAGGAGGGGAGCACAAGTAACCGGGTTCTGGGGTCCAGTGGGAGACCAACTCGAGGAGTCGAGTCCGGGTCTCCTAACCCTAGAATTGGCAAGGTTGCTTGCCGCTCTCGTAGGGGTCTAGGGGTGTGGGATTGGCTATTCATCACGACCGTGGAATCCGTGTTTTATACTGGCTCATATTGAAAACACAGACATCCTAGTATATCCAATGTTTCATATGTTTCTTCTGCTGCGATATCTGTGATGTGATCATATGATGTTCTGTGATAGATACAGTATATAGTATATATGATATATTATATAGACGTTACTTTTGTTTTGCACCCGCACTAGTCCTGCCCTGCTCTGTCGTTAGTTACCTAACCTAACGGTGCACGAGGGGACATCGAGGCGAATGCGGATGGCATAAGTGTACGTCGTATTTATCTGTGATGTTTAGGTATTTAAATGATGGGACTTCATTAATGTGATTAATGAAAGAAAAGAAACCTAAGATGTTGTAGAATCAAATTTTAAACAAAACAGGTAGCTACAGTTCTTGCTTTGCATAGCGGTATATATGATATACCAAGCACCTTATTCGATGAGGAAAGGACCGAGATCCCTTCACCGGGAGTGACTCCTTTAGCAATAACTGGCAGATGCTACACACTCGGTTTGACTTTTGATTGCTTCTATAGTTTATGCTTTGCACAGCGATATATATGATATATCCCGCACCTCATTCGACGAGGAAAGGGCCGACGATCCCTTCACCGGGAGTGACCCCTTTAGCAAAACTAGAAAAGCCTCAAAATCACTCCATTTCAAAACTTCATTTGATTCTACAACGATATCAAGTTCATTACGCAATAGGTTTTCAGAAAAACCTGTCGTAGCCCTCCGTCATTTCAGATTAGTATTAGTTAGTATTCGTGCTACGTTTGTTGACTATGTTAAGGCGTAGTGTGCGGTAGCTGATTGGTGCTTATCTGTATAAGAATATGATGCGATTGGATTAGGGTAGTCGTGCGACTTTGTTGACTATGTTAAGGGTCGTGCGGGTGGGTTTAATTCAATCAGGAAATGACGGGTTGAACTTGACTAGCACTTATGATTTGTTGACTATGTTAAGGTCATATAGCTGCTAGGGGCAAAATATTATCGGGAATTTCAAGTGTTGAAATTTGCAATGAGATTGCATACCTGCTATGAGATAGTTGGATCCCGATACCCACTGCGAGTAAGAGTTACTCCTGGGAGAGTTTTACACATTACAATTAGCCGATCAAGTAGGTGTCTAGAAAGGTGTTAACGAGGTTACGCCTCTGGGAAAACGAGATTTACATTAATTAGGTTCGTGCGAAAGCACGGGGGACCTCCCTCAAAGTACCGACACTGGCCTGGATGAAAGATTGGCGAACTTGTAGTATGTAATTAATCCCGGCTAGTCTTTCCTTTTAGGGTTTGAAGGAAGATTTGATAAAAACCAGTGGGAGCCATCCTGATTAGATAAGATAAAAACCAATCTGATCTTGCAAGAGCATACGCTAAAGTGTTTTCTTCTCTCTCTCTCTAGGTAGCGACCATTTCATGCCCTAATAAAGATAATAATATGGATGTATTGACCGAACCCGCATGTTATACTGTGCTGGGGAACGTTGGTTCCGTTCTTTCTTATAAGAGTTATAGGAATGAACAGGATATAGGGGAATACCAGGATTCCCATGCCACCCGATTGAAGAAAGTACATGATGATGCATTTTCTTCGGGTGTGTTCGTTACTGAGAACTGTTTCTCCATTTCCTCTACGTCCTGGGTATTAGATACCGGGTCTGGATCCCATATATGTAATCAGTTACATGGGCTAAGGAAAGGTAGAGAACTTGGAGAAGGTGATAAAGACATTAGAGTTGGAAATGGTGCAATTGTTGCAGCTAAGACTGTCGGGGAATATCACCTTGTATTACCAACTGGTAATACATTGGTTCTGAACGAATGCTTTTACATGCCGAACCTGATATGCAACATTATATCGGTTTCTTTATTGAGTAAAGAAGGATATAATTTTGTATTACAGGACAATGTTATGAACATTTTCCGTAACCAAAAGTTGGTTGGATCAGGCACGTTGTGCAATGGTATTTATGTTCTAAACCAATCAACAGTTCTGAGCATAACAAACACATACAAGAGGAAGAGTTCACAACTGAACGAATCCTTCTTATGGCATTATAGACTGGGTCACATCATTGCGACACGACTGGCTAAGTTACATAAAGATGGATATTTGAAACCATTCGAATTTTCATCTTATGACACTTTCCAGTCATGTCTCAAAGGCAAGATGACCAAAACTCCGTTTACGGGACACGGAGAAAGAGTTACCGAACTCTTGGGACTGATACATAGTGATGTATGCGGTCCCATGTCTACACATGCCAGGGATGGTTCTTCGTACTTCATTACATTCACTGATGATCTCTCTAGATTCGGATATGTGTTCCTGATGAAACAAAAATCAGAAGCTTTTGAGAAATTTAGAGAATATAAACAAGAAGTCGAGAACCAAACCGGAAAAAGTATTAAAATCCTTCGATCTGATCGAGGAGGTGAATACTTAAGCAATGAATTCCTAGACTTCCTAAAAGAGAACGGGATTCTCTCTCAGCTGACTCCTCCATATACACCACAGCACAACGGTGTATCAGAACGGAGGAACCGCACCCTATTAGATATGGTGCGCTCTATGATGAGCACAGCTGAGTTACCTATTTCCTTCTGGGGATATGCGCTGGAGACAGCAACATACCTATTGAATCAAGTTCCATCTAAATCTGTACCTACCACACCATATGAGATATGGAGTGGGAAGAGACCATATTTTAAACGAGTTAAGATATGGGGTTGTCCGGCCTATGTCAAAAGGCAAAATCCAGACAAACTCGAGGAACGGTCAGTTCTCTGCAAGTTTATGGGATATCCTAAGAATTCACAAGGATATTTTTTCTACCACGCTGAAGAACAAAAGGTGTTTGTTTCTCAATATGCCACCTTTTTAGAAAAGGAATTCCTTGAAAAAGAAATTAGTAGCAAAGTGGTAGAACTGGAAGAAGTTCCAGATACACAAACCGTAACTGAAGATTTAGTGGAACCAGAAGATTCAGTAGCTCCAAATGAACCTCAGCCTCTCCGCCGATCTAGTAGGGTTCCTCGCCAACCTGAGAGATACTATGGTTTTCTCATTGATGGTGGGAGTGAGGATTGCATCATAGAGGATGATGACCCAACTAGCTTCGAGCAGGCCATCACGAGTAGGGACTCAGTGAAATGGCTGGATGCTATGCGGTCCGAGATGGAATCCATGTACACCAACAAAGTATGGACTTTGGATGTTGCTCCTGAAGGGGTAAAACCCATCGGGAGCAAGTGGATCTTCAAGAAGAAACTTGGTGTTGATGGGAAAGTGGAGACAATCAAAGCTAGACTTGTAGCAAAGGGTTTTCGTCAAAGACCAGGTGTGGACTATGATGAAACCTTTTCTCCAGTGGCTATGCTTAAATCCATCCGGATCATGCTTGCCATCGCTGCATATCATGACTATGAAATCTGGCAAATGGATGTTAAGACCGCCTTTCTAAATGGTGATTTAGAAGAGTGCGTGTACATGACTCAGCCAGAGGGCTTCGTAGACAGTGGGAGCAGCGGGAAGGTGTGCAAGCAGCTTAAATCCATTTATGGATTAAAGCAAGCATCGCGGAGTTGGAACATCTGCTTTGACGTCGTTATCAAAGAGTTTGATTTCGTCAAAAACCCAGATGAACCTTGTATCTACAAGAAGGTAGCAAAGAGTAAGGTTGTCTTCCTCGTATTGTACGTGGACGACATACTCTTGATAGGAAATGATATTCCTATGCTGCAATCGGTCAAGCTCTTCTTATCATAAAGATTCTCAATGAAAGATCTTGGTGATGCCTCCTGCATATTGGGAATTAGGATCTATAAAGATAGATCCAAACGGATTTTGGGATTGTCCCAATCCAGGTACATTGACACCATACTAAAGAGGTTTAGTATGGAAGAATCCAAGCGTGGGAACTTGCCCACGATCTCTGGAGTCACTCTCTCCAAAGAGATGTCTCCCAAGACTGATTTGGAGAGAGCTCGCATGCAAGGGATACCCTATGCTTCGGCAGTAGGCTCTATCATGTACGCGATGCTATGTACCAGACCCGATGTAGCATACTCACTAAGTGTAGTGAGCAGGTATCAAGCTGATCCTGGAGAGAATCACTGGACAGCTGTGAAGAGCATTCTCAAGTACTTACGAAGGACTAAAGAGATGCTCTTGGTGTATAGTAACGGAGAACTCCAAGTGGAGTCCTTTACCGATTCGAGCTTCCAGAGTGATAAGGACGACTCTAAGTCGCAGTCGGGCTTTGTCTTTACCCTTTACGGAGGGGCGGTTAGCTGGAAGAGTTCCAAGCAGGAAACCGTGGCAGACTCGACGATGGAGGCTGAATACATCGCTGCCAACGATGCTGCTAAAGAGGCTGTCTGGATCAAGAAGTTCATTACTGAACTTGGAGTGGTTCCATCCATTGAGCATCCAATACCTTTGTATTGCGATAACAATGGAGCGGTGGCTTTGGCCAAGGAACCCAGGTCCCATCAGCGATCCAGGCATATTCTGAGGCGGTATCACCTGATCCGGGAGATAGTTGATCGCCGGGAGATCGAGGTCAGGAGGGTTGACACGAAGAACAACACGGCGGATCCACTCACGAAGGCCATTCCCCAGATACAGTTTGAGAGACTCTTCGGGATGCTCGGTATGCGATACTACAGCAGCTGGCCCTAGTGCAAGTGGGAGATTGGTAGTTGTATGTATGCCCTAGAGGCCAGTATTGTACAGATGATGTATATTATATTGGATGCTTGGACATATATAGAGATGACTTTCTTGCTCGATATGATGGTATGCTATCTGGTTACTCTTTATCTTAACATGTACACTTGTCTCTTTAAACTGTCTTATAGTTACATGTTGATAAAGCCCTTAGGATGTGTACTTGATTACCTGGACTATGATGCAGATCATATTAGTGGGGACATAGTAGTCCATAAGTACATCCTTCAAGGTCCCTAGTCGTGGGTGTATCGAGACAGGGCATCGATATACCAGTGTAGACTAGCGTATACGCTTCTCGACCCATGAGATGGGCGATGGATGATCCCATATCCATTGGTGTTTGACATCAGAGATGGTATACGGGTGCTCAGTGGAGACTGGGTACACTGTACGGACTCACCGAGAACTCCCAGATGGTATTATACCTCACGTCAGATGGCAGTTCTCAGGTGACACTTGTGCAGGTTAGTCTGTAGACCCGAGATCGTCATAGAGTCTTGTGTGATTCCCACTCTGCTTTGATCTCGACCTTACCTCGTCCATGAGGGCGTGCAAAACGGTGGTCTTTGGGCACAGTCCGGAGTCACATGGAGGCAATGAGCGATAGGAGGGGTTTCGTCTCTCCCGGTATTGGGGGTTGATGTTGCGCTGTGCTCGATTGGCCGTAACAGGGAAGTCCCTGGCCAGGGCTGATCAGAGATTTGCTGGTAAGTGTTACCAGTAGTTTCTCGACCCGTTATGAGCCTCACATCGGCACGACTTATCGGTTATTAGGGTCTGACGTTTACCACCCCTAGACTTGATATGCGACATATCAGACGAACAGACCGGACTGTACGGTAAGTGTTACTGGTTGGATTCACAGGAGTGTGAGCGGGCTAGCTCGTCGATCTTCTGATCGCTCAATATCCGGATGGCCGTTACGTTTAGCAGACCGCTTGCGGCTTGTGGGTGGTTGATATGATCATCATCTGCTACTGGCGTATTGACGAGTCTTTAGAGTCCTACACAGAGGTTTCCTGGCTCAAGCGAAACGAAATAGGAGAGCATATGAGATATGTGCAGGACCGAGAATAATGCGTGTATGTGATACCGTATTTCATTCTCGCGATGGATGTATCGATTGGTTATATTCGATATAACTTAGATATCGAATCAAGGATTGATTCGATAATTCGATACATAGGACTAGTCGGTTATATGCGATATAACCGGATCGTTAAATCAAGTGTTGATTTAATGACTTAATGTATAATTATATATTTGATATATTATTTTGCATTAGCTAGTATTGGATCACTTTATATTGATTTTCTCACTTGATGTGCAAGAAGTATATGTGATATACTTTTGTGCACATATTTGTATCATGTTTGATGATACTTGATCATTTAGTTAAGTGTAAAGAATTAAACCATGGTTAAGAGATGATTAGGGTTTTGCGTTTTCATTTATTTATTTGTTTATTTATTTGGAAAAGATTTAGATAAGAATGGTGGCTATGTTTGTTTCTAGTTGAAGCTTCATGAAGCTTTGACTTCTTAACCATTCTTGTCTTCATGCTTAACCCTAACCCATCCAAGTAACCATGGTCTATTCTCTACACTCTACCTTAGTTAGTTTATGATAAGTTTTCATTTATTATTCATTTTAACTTAACACTTATCATATTCTAGCTTCATCTTCTTCTTCATCTTCAAAAGAAAAAGCTTGATGCCATCAATGGCAACTTGAGTTTAAAGTGAGAAATCCAATTCTAAAGTGAACCCACCTCCTATTTCTTCACCCTCTACCTCTTGCTAAGTTGTTTTGGTTGTTTTCTTCACAAGTTTCACAAATTTGTGAAGTCGGAGCTTGAACTTGTGATGCCTCGACGTAGATCATCTTCGGCACGAAGCCGACGACCTAGTCCGCCCATTTCTCCGATCAAGCCGACGATTGAGTCCGAGATTCGAGATGGACAGCGAGAGGACGCCTACGTGGAGCCAAGGAAGTGGATATCCGGATCTACAAAGGTTGTAGCTTCTTATCTTTAGTTAAGTTGTTAACTAGATTCGTATATCGCCTAAACTTCTAGTCAACGATCCGTATTAGAGTTTCTCGGCACCCGTAATTTTTGAAATTGGCATGGTTGATGCCTTGTAAGACCTCTTGAGAGTGCCTAGGAACCCTACAAAATTCGCATAACGATTTCTAAAACGTTACCGATATATATCAATTGTGTTTTATTTATGTGTCATGGTTAATGATACATGCAACATGGGTGTATGAGACTTACACCATGATAAAGATAATGTATGGTTTATATGTTTATGGTAATTCAATTATTAGTTGGAAATTTGTCGCATGGCATGAAGCTTCATAAAGCTTTGAGACCCATTGACTTAGTCAACTAGTTTTGTCATACACTAGATATTTGTTAACCCGACCATTATCTGAACTCATGGTTAAGTCTTTATATGAGTAATATTAGATATTTTCCCACCCATGGTTGCCATTCACTCTCACAACATTATCTCTCTTCATCTTCTTCCTCAAAGCTCAAGAGCACTCTAGCTTTTGATCAAGTGAGAAATATTAGTGAGAAAATCAATTCTAAAGTGAGTAAAAATCCTACTTCATAATCCTCTATTAGATTAGCACTTTAGTATAGGGTGTTAGCTTCACTAATATCTCATTAGTGAAGTAATAGCTTGGGTTAGTGTCTCCTCGATGTAGATCATCTTCAGCCTCGAAGACTTCAAGCAAGATCGTTCCTTTCACCTGGAGAAACCATGCAAGAGTCCGGGAGTTCCATGATCGCAGCGTAGGGACCACTACAAGGAGCAATTGAAGTGAAGGACCGATCTACAAAGGTTGTATTCCATTATCACATAGAAGTAAAGTAGTTTACTTTTTGTTTCGTATGATTCTCTAGTTAAAGATTCAAGTTTAGGGTTCTTTAAAACGGCAAAATTTTGAAAATGGCATGGATGATGCCTCCCGAAACCTTGCTGTCGTTCATTGGAACCCTATAGTGGTGTCAGAGCCTAGCTATTGAATTAGACAGATTGTGTAGGATTATGAAACCGAAACTACTCCGAAACTTAAAACATCAAAACCTCCGTTCTGTCGATTTCTAAATGAGCTCTAAAAATTTTTCAAACAGTTGCAGAATGTTGTATGAGACATTAGATAAACACAGAAGAAATTTGAAACTAATTGGCCGGATTTTGGCTGAGTAGAATAGCCCCAAAACAGAGCAGGCCGGCCATACAGGCTGTTCTGGGCTTCAAAATTTTTTTGTGTTCTTGTCTCTGGGTTTTGGTGTTTCAGGTGTTGTTTGTTTTTGCTAAATTTTCATGTGATGTTAATTTACTAAAAAGTCAACTCAGAGTGTTTGTAGTCGTAATTCTAACAGTTTTTCGGGTTACTTTAGACGGTGCTAAAAAGTTCGAACAGATATCAAATACCCATTTTAACACTCGCCGGAAATTTTCCAACTGTTGGATTTTTCCTTAGTCTAAAACTTTCAAAAAATCATGCAAGCGACACTGTGGACCCTCTAGAAGAACGAAACCTTAACTCGATTATGTGACCGTCAGAACCGCCACTAAACCCTAGGGTTTGTGGCAGTTCAGCGGTGCCACATGTGAGGCATTGGTTAACCCTTCTACGGCTGGTTCATAGGAGTTGTGACATGTACTGAGTATTTTTAAACTACGCTCAAGTGTTGAGCTTTTTGGGTAATTTTGGGTGTTTGTTGATTCGATTAGAATGTTTAACATCGTCTAGCTATTTCTGGAATGTGATACAATATGTGTAATTCATATAGATAGGCATGAAATCCAAAGTATGTTATATTTTGGGTTTATGATGTCTAAGGTTATTATGGATTCCAAATGTTGTAGTTTGACATTTTCTTTTCTGCGACCGTAAGTGTAATATGTGGTGTATCTCCGGTTTCGCTGCTATATGTCAACGACAATTGGGATACGCATATTTACTTACGTTGATGACATGTGATGTTATGTGTTGCTGTGATATGTTAAATTGGATCGTCGCTTTTTGAATAGCCAGGGTTTTATGTGAGATGAGAGTTTTTATTTTCATTCATGTAAAATTGATTTGAATGTAATATTCTTTTATTGGGGCACTTCCGGGTTCAGGATGATGTCAACATTGTTGTATATTATTTATTTTTCCGCATTAGAATAGACCCAAGGAGGGGAGCACAAGTAACCGGGTTCAAGAGTCCAGTGGGAGACTAACTCGAGTAGTCGAGTCCGGGTCTCGTAGGGGTCTAGAGATGTGGGTTTGGCTATTCATCACGACCGTGGAATCCATGTTTTATACAGGCTCAAAATAAAACACGGACCTCCTAGTGTATCCAATATTCCATATGTTTCTTCTGCTGCTCTGTGATGTGATCATTGTGGATTCTGTGATGAATAGATATACATTATATATGAGATATATAGTAGACGTTGCTTATGTTTTGCACCCGCACTAGTCCCGTCCCGGTATGCCGTTAGTTAAGTAACCTAACGGTGCATAACGGGACATTGTGGAAAATGCGGATGGCTTAAGCGTACGTTGTATTTTCGTTTATTCTGTGATGCTTAGTGTAACACTTTGAATTCTGTTAGGATTGTTATAGTGTTAATTAGAAATTGTACGTGTTATTTTATATGTGTGCATAGGATTATTAGTTATTTCTAGTCGGGTTACCCTAATTGGAAAATTTTCCTTATGTAGTTTACACTTGCACACTTGGCCATTTTGTGACCTAGGTTCAATGTATTAGCCATTTCATTCTTGCATGGTCATTGTTATTTCCCCACCCTTTTATCAAATCAAAACCCCATTCAATAATTCAAAATCCAAATAGAAAATGAGGCATGGTGTTAGGTAAAGAAAATTGACTTTTTTTACCCTTTTCTTTCTCTCTTCTCTCTCTTTCTCTCATTCTGAAATTCCTGCAGAATTCCCAGCAAAAACCATGGCATTTTCTTCATCTCCTCTTCTTCTTTTCATTTCCCTTTGATCTCTACACAAAACCCTACACAAATCAACACTTTTCCTTCACAAAACCATGGGAAAAAGGATCTTTTGAGGTGTTTGGAGGCAAATCTGCACACTTGAGGCTAGGACTGAGATTTGTGGTGTTTCTTAAGGTCTTTTGAAGGTATATGGCTCATAGTTAACACTCTTCTTCATAACTTATAGTAATTCTACCAAAATATCATGTTTTTGTGCAATTTTTAGTGTTATTGAACGGATTTTATGATGATATGTTAAATTTAGCTTTTTTATGGCTTAATTAGCTTGGTAATGAGTTGTTAGTGTGAATTTAGACCTGGGTTTGCTTCAGTTTGCACAAAAACACCATAAAGTTTCATTTTAGTGTAAAAGTGTGGTTTTTAACTAGAAATATGGCTCGGTTAAATCTGCTGCTACCCGAGCTATTCTAAATTAAATCCGTAATTACTGTAGCATATTAGGGGTATAGAGTGCACACACCAAATCTGGAGGCCCACCTCCCTACCCAGGCCGCCAAAAAAATGAGTTCTGACCGCAAATTGCGGCCAGATGAGTGAGTTGGGGGTTGGGGCTTAGACCACTGGAGTCTGCTGCTATGTGTAGTATTGTGGTATATATTGTTTTGTAATATCTTTCCTATATAAAAATCTGGGAGCTAATACCCTATTTCCCGTATTTTAAACTTTCGCGACACGTGTGATACGTGTGTGTGAGTTTGGTGTTTCTGCGTATCGCGACACGTCGGGGTAGCTTCAGACGCGTAATCACACGTTTTAGCGTATCGCGCACACGCACGCTTGGTTTGCCACACGAGTTACTAGTTTGACTTTAAATGTCATGTTTGTATGGTTTTGAGCTTATGTGTGATATATTGTGAAATTCTAATTTCGCAAGCGAGTACGACGGACGCCGCGCAGAAGGAGAAACAAGTCGTCGGCTATACCTAGCGAGAGACTACGGTGACTAGATTTAACATCTACAGGGAAAATCGCCCACATGACGTTATGTGTCAGGGCTGGTAGGACCTTGTAGTAGCATATTACATTTACATACATTGACTGTTCATGGCTACTAATTAGTGCATACCGCATTCCCTGCTATATGTATATAAACTAGAATTGATAGCACACCGCACCATTACAAACGGTTCATGTTGCACGAGCACTATCCTGCATGTTACACACACCGTTAGTAATTGCCATGATACTCACACTGTAGAATTTCTATGATCATTATGCTGTAGCTCATCTTTTATGTGACTTGACATGATATTCATACTTGATGCATATATCACATCGCATTGACTTGGATATTGGTTTGGATTACATGTGATTTCTGGGTTTGGAAACCGTGGCTATTTCAAAGAGAATATGTAATTATTTAAAAACCCGGTTTCCCTTGATATGATATTTCGGTGCGTCCACCATGTGTTTTCTCGGTGCTAGAGTGATACATGTGAACCCGAATCGAGGAGTTGGATGAGGCCGATTACGGGTACATGGTGGACCCGGTATAGTACCCCGGGGCGAGAACGGTTTCGCTGTGTAGTAGACGGTGAGCCTGGCAGAGGGACTACTACCTACCGGTGATTGGTTGGACCTGGCGGTTATCCGGAGGATACTGACCAGAGTCGATAGATGGATGCGGGATGACTCGTACTGCCGGGGCCGAGGGCCGATACCGCAGACGGAACCCATGGGCTGACCCAAACTGACGGATGCCCGATATATGAGGATTTGCGTGTCGATGCTGGGCACGAGTATTTATGATACTTGGGGTCCGATGTTGGGCACTCGTGATTCTAAGAGATTTACAGGATTGGAGGGCTGATGAGAGTGCCGGCGATTGAGCTATTTGGGATCTGGATACATTGATGGGCACTGATTTTATGTTCCACGTTGACATTCCATGTAGATGTTATATTTCCCATGCTTAGCATTCATTATTGCATCTCATCCTGTGGTTATATCACCTGATAGAGCACTTGCATGATTATTGCACATACTGCTTATCGCGCATTGATATCATCTGCTGGCATATGATAGAGTAGCGCAGTACATGCATGCTCGCGATTACCTTTATATGTTATCTCTATTCGCGAGTTGGCAACTCACCCCCGTTGTGCCGCAGTATTAGCAGGTGGCCCTCAGAGTAGTCGCGGCAGGCTGCCTTCTTACATCTTTTGGCTACAGATACCACTACAGTTGGTGCGAGAGCTGTTTTGCTATTAGGTGGGTTGTGGTATATGGTTACTTCTATTGTATACATTTTTGTATCTAGTATTCTCCATCTACCATATATGTATTGGTCTTAGAGACAGTGTGAGGACGACGATGTGTATTATTTGTATTCTGGTGTCGAGCTCATTGTGAGCCGACTTTACTTATGCAGTTTATTCTATCTGTGATGTTCCCACTTGTTGCTCATGATCTTCGCTACGGCGTCGTATATTGCTATCTTAGTGATTGTTTACTTAAGATTTCTTATCACTTTTGTAAATGCTTTCCTTTAAAGCTTAAAACACTCTATACTTTTATTGGTTTGATTTCTGGGTTTTCGGTTCACTTAGTCGCGTTACGCCTGTAGACGTTACGTGGTTAAGTGCCGCTCACGGGCCAAACTTTGGGTCGTGACAAAGTTGGTATCAGAGCGTAGCTTTTTACCTTTTGGAGTGTAGAATGACCCGGTATGATGGAGTAGGTAGCTAAAGCCGAGTGGCGTAGCGTGCTTATGTTCCGCGGCATGCTCACGACACGGTACTCCGCCAAAGCGACCTTAGGACTTGTTGATTTAAATTCCTTCTCGAGTATATAAATTCTTGCGATTCGATTTCCGTACCCTTATCGAATCCTACTTTTCCTTTCAGCCATTATGCCCCCAAAGATTACGAGGGCGCAGAGAGCGGCCGCGAGGGCCGAGATTCGAATTGACTCGTCCAAGACGAGGACTGATCCGGGTAGTACACCGGTTGTGCCCGAGCAGGTTGTTCCTACCGTGACAGATCAGATTGCCATGTTAGGGGCTGGTGTGCAGGAGATGCGCCATACGGTGGGATCCAGTATGCAGGAGATGTACTAGATGTTGGGATTTCTTGTCGAGACACTTCGAGCGCAGCGTCCAGAGGTAGATCCACCGGTTGCAGAGACCGCGGTCGTACCCACAGTACAGGCAGTTGCCCCTGCAGCTACATAGGTCATCTCGGTATCGCTATCAGAGTTTATGAGGCTGAAGCCTCCTGTCTTCACAGGCACCGATGCAGCCGAGGACCCACAGTATTTCATTGATAGGATAGCTCGGATATGCCATTCCCTCAGATGCGTAGATTCGAGATGGGTTGAGTTCGCGAGCTTTCGCCTGGAAGGTCTTGCGCAGAAATGGTGCGAATCCGTCGAGAAGGGTAGAGCAGCAGGTCTTCCTCCTATGACCTGGACAGAGTTTGTGGCTCTATTCCTTGACCGCTTTCTTCCCCTGAGTGTCAGAGATGCTAGAGCACGCAGGTTCGAGTCCTTACGCAAGACTCCGGAGATGTTAGTGGCAAAGTACGATGTGCTGTTCATTGAGCTATCAGCTTATGCTCCGTACCTAGTGGCTACCGAGGAGATGCGAGTCAAGAGATTTGTCCGAGGCTTGCTCACACCACTGTTCCTTACGATCAGCGCACAGCAGTACGAGACATACACAGCAGCTGTAGATGCAGCCTTATTGGTTGAGGAGCGCCTCGCTGAGACTTCAGCAGTTCCAGAGCCGAAGAGAGTTCGTGTGGATACATCAGTGCAGAGATAGCCTTTTTGGCGTCGTGACAGGCACCTTGCAGGTGGCAGAGATTCGGGACGAGGCAGGTTGTTCAGCTCCTATCCCCAGGAGGGTCAGCGACCATTATCGGGATGTTATCTTTGCGGGAGTTCTTATCATCGTGTGCGAGATTGTCCTGAGATACCACGGAGGGAGGCGGCAGCACCGCATGTCACATTACCACCTTCACCACCCCAGAGGGCGTTGCCTATTGTACCTACGGTTACTCCACGTCAGACTCATGCACAGAGAGGTCGTGGTTGCGGAGGATTTGTTCATAGAGGACGAGGTGATCGAGTCAGAGGACAGCCAGCTGACGGCATGGGACAGTCAGTCGCGGGTGGAGGACAGGCGCGAGTTTTTGCTTTGACGCATCAGGACACGCACGAGTCCAATGCGGTGGTCTCAGGTATCCTTCCAGTATGTTCGGTTGATGCACACGTGTTATTCGATCACAGATCCACGCACTCGTACGTATCCACACACTTTGTGCCGAGTTTGGATAGAGAGTCCGGTTTGTTTGATCAGCCGCTTGTTGTGACTACTCCTGTGGGAGAGTCGTTTGTTGCTAGGCACGTGTTCCGATCCTGTATTGTCCATATTGGCGAGAGAGAGTTGCCGGTCGATTTGATCCTTCTTGAGATGTTGGACTTCGACGTTCTTTTGGGCATGGATTGGTTAGCCACGTGCTATGCTTCTGTTGACTGCCGCGAGAAGACAATTAGATTTTGTTTTCCCGGCGAGTCGGCTTTTGTTGTGTTGGGGGACCGTGGTGCCACCCCGCACAGTGTGATTTCTTCTTTTTGCGCTGGACAGCTTTTGAGGAAGGGATGTCGGGGATTTCTCGCCTATGTTTGCGACACTAGAGTTACAGAGGTTCCGTTGGATCAGGTTCCGGTTGTTAGCGAGTTCCCTGACGATCTTCCTGGGCTACCGCCTGAGCGTGATATTTCTTTCTGTATTGATTTGGTTCCTGGCACGGGGCCTATTTCTGTACCGCCTTATCGGATGGCCTCGGCGGAACATCGAGAATTGAAGGGTCAGTTGCAAGATTTGCTGGATAACGGACTTATTCGACCCAGTGTTTCTCTTTGGTGTGCTCCGGTCCTGTTTGTCAAGAAGAAGGACGGCAGTATGCATTTTTGTATCGACTACCACCAGCTGAACAGGGTTACAGTGCGGAACAGATATCCTTTGCCACGTATCGACGATTTGTTCGACCAGCTTCAGGGGCCAGGATTCTTTTCGAGGATCGATTTGCGATAAGGCTACCATCAGCTGCGGGTTCGACAGGAGGACATTCCTAGGACAGCTTTCCGCACGCGCTACGGCCATTATGGGTTTTTTGTGATGTCGTTCGGACTCACCAACGCGTCAGCATCATTTATGGACTTGATGAACCGTATTTTCCGGCCGTATCTTGATCTGTTCATCATAGTATTCATTGACGATATTCTGGTGTATTCTCGGAGTAGAGAGGAGCACGAGCAGCACCTGCGGATTACACTGCAGACCTTGAGGGAGCATCAGTTTTCTCTAAATTCTCCAAGTCCACTTTCTGGCTGGACAGCGTAGACTTCTTGGGGCATGTAATTTCACGAGACGGTATATGTATAGACCCGAGGAAGATAGTGTTGGAGATAGTGCCCTCAGAGTCAATTATTGGATCACAGGTATGTGATTGCAATGATTGAGGGAGGACCTATCCCGGTAGGACAGTCTTACTCGAGATGATAGTATGCTATCTGGTTTACCTTTATCATCGTGTACTGTTTCAGGTGACCTTACAGGTCGCTATTACACGTTGATAGAGCCCCTAGGATTCTTGCTTGACGACCAGCAGTATGATGGCGATCATATACGTGGGAGCTGGGGTCTATAAGCACATCCTTAAATGGTCCCTAGTCGTGGGAGTTTCGAGACTGGGCATCGATACTCTATTAGTAGACTAGTGTATACAGTCGAGACCCCGACGAGGGGCGGTGGCCGGTCTCACAAGCCACTGGTGTCAGTTGGTTCACCTAAGATGTATACAGGTGCTCATTGGGTTATGAGTACACCGGACAGGACTCGCCGGGAACCTGCTAGTTAGAATTATACCAGACGTCGGATAGCAGTTCCCAGGTGACATGTGTACAGGTTAGTTCATCGACCTGAGATCGTCATTTTTCTCGTGTGAGTTCCTACCGTGCTTTGATTACTACCCTACCACGGCTCAAAGGAGTCGTGCAAACAGGTTTTAGTTGGGTACAGTCCCGAGCCACATGGAGGCAGTGAGCGGATCTGCAGGGGTTCGTCTCTCCCGGTATTGGGGGTGAGGTCGCGCTGTGTCTAGGAGAGCCATTACGCAAAGCCCTCGGCCGAGGCAGGAGATTTACTGGTAGGTATTCCAGTAGTATCTCAGGGCGTTCTGGGCTACACTCCGACACGACTTGTACCGCCTTTGGGGGTCTGACTTTTACCAACCCCCTAGGCCCGCCATGCGATGCTCATAGACGAACGGACCGGACTGTACGGATATTGTCACTGACAGGCTCAGTAGGGTGTCAGGATGAGTTCGCTCATCGACGTCCCTTTTGGTCAATAGCTGGTGGCCCGTCACGTATTGGCTTATACCTCTGACGTGCTGGTGGTTAAATCCACAGCCATAGTATTGACGAGTCTTTAGAGTCCACCACACTTTCAGTTACTCAAGCTTTCGGGCGAAACGCTGTAGAGGCCGTATGGAGATATGGCAGGGTCCGATCAGATACGTGCGGTATTGCACCGATCAGGATCGGACGGTTTGTACTAGTGGCCGTATAGATATATGGCAGGGTTCGATCCGATACGTGCGGTATTGCACGGATTAGGATCGAACGGATATTACTAGCCGGCTTTGGTTTAAGCCGGTCCTAGTTTAGTACAGTGTAGATTTTGTCTCATTATATTTGTATCCTGTCGGAATACAGATGCGGGTGTGTATGCACAGTATTGGGGTTTTCCTGTAATTTATTACGGGACCGGTTTTCTGGAGTTGCCAGTTTGCATTCCGTTCCGGCCGGTTTTCCTTTGTTCTTTCCCGGCCGGACTTTTCCGATGGAAGGGGGTTATTTGCAAGTTTGCAAATAACACTTTGTGGAGGGGTTTCTTGCAAATGCTTTGATTATGATAGCATCATTTATTTTGCACCATAACTTGCATTAATTGTGATGTGAAAGGATTTGATTTGGATTTGAGTTTTGGTTATGATTATGTTTGCATGTGGTCACCGCTTCCTACCATCACCTTCCTTCTCTTCTTTTGTTCACCTCCCCATTCCTACAAGATGATGGCCGGCCACAACTTTTAGATGGGGGAATTTCATTTGGTAGAGTGGAGAAATTATCATCTCATTTGGATACACCAAAGTTCATCTCCATTTTGTTCTTCACTTCCCTCCATCCAATGGCAACTTCATTACCCCAAATGAGACAAGCATCATCTACACTACATTCTACAGCAAATCTTGGGCACGTCGACTAGCCAGCTTCGTGCCCGAGTTGCCTCGGTATTGAGGTGGGAGCCCGTAAAAGATGCAGACGATGTGGTGCCCTTCCGGCAAGGATGTGACGACCGGAGGATCCGCGGGAGATCGGGACGACGACGAGAAGATCGGAGGACTCGGATCACTCGGTATATCTCTCACCCCATCTCTAGTTAGCTAGTATAGGTTAATGGTTTCGATCCGGGTATATTGTCCGCGGTAGCGCCAGTTTTAAGTTAAGAAAAATTTTGATTCCGCATTTTGGCCTCGGATAGACGGCCGGGGCGCTGCCGTGGCGCAACAGATAGAGGCCGTTCGGAGTTGGCCCAGACCCACATCAGTTACGGAGATTCGCAGCTTTCTATGGCCGGCTGGCTACTACAGGCGATTCGTATAGGACTTCTCCCGTATTGCTATACCGTTGACAGGGTTGACCCGGAAAGGAGTTCCTTTTGTTTGGACGGAGGAGTGTGAGCACAGTTTTTAGCAGCTACGGGCTCTACTGACTACGACGCCAGTGTTATCATTGCCTTCAGGATCAGGCGGATTTGTGGTCTACTGTGATGCTTCACGAGTGGGGCTAGGGTGCGTATTGATGCAGCATGACAGGGTGATCGCGTATGCTTCGTGGCAATTAAAGAAACATAAACAGAACTACCCCACTCACGATTTGGAGATGGATGCAGTGATCTTTGCACTTAAGATCTGGCGACACTACCTATATGGCGAGTCATGCCAGATAATCACTGATCACAAGAGCTTGAAGTATATATTCCAGCAGTGAGACTTGAACCATAGATAGCGCCGATGGATGGAGTTAGTGAAGGACTACGATTGTGAGATCTTGTATCACCCGGGCAGGGCTAATGTAGTGGCGGATGCTTTGAGCAGGAGGCCCGGGGGTAGTCTATCTTGTTTGAGCGCAGTACAGAGGCAGTCGTCGGCAGATTGGCAGATTTTATGCGACAGCCAGGTACAATTCGAGTTTACGCCGATCGGAGGACAGATTGCGCATGTTCGTGCACGCCTACAGTTGCTTGACCGTATACATGAGGCACAACACAGTGATGACCGATGCTCAGAGATCAGGGTACAGATTGGACAGGGTAGATTTTCTGAGTTCATGATCGATGATCAGGAGATACTACGATTTGGGGCTAGACTGTGCGTACCAGATGCCGAGGGACTGCGGCGCGAGATTCTTGAGGAGGCACATCGATCGGTATATACTGTTCATCCCGGTTCCACCAAGATGTACCATGACATGAAAGGTGTTTATTGGTAGGACGGAATGAAGAGAGACATCGCAGATTTTGTGTCGAGATGCCTGACTTGTCAGCAAGTCAAGGCTGAGCACCAGAGGCCCGCGGGAGAGCTACAGCCGTTACCCATTCCGGAGTGGAAATGGGAGCAGATTTCTATGGACTTCATTGTGGGTCTACCCAGGACTAGTCGAGGGTATGACTCCATCTGGGTGATCGTGGATCGTTTGACGAAAGCGGCTCACTTCCTACCGGTGAAGAGGACTTTCGGATTTGCTCAGTATGCCCTGATTTATATCGACGAGATTGTACGACTGCACGGAGTTCCGACATGTATCGTGTCCGACAGAGGCACCCAGTTTACCAGCCGACTATGGAAGAGACTTCAGGAGGATTTAGGCACTCTCTTGAGTTTCAGCACAGCATTTCATCCGCAGACCGACAGAAAGTTAGAGCGGACTATTCAGACTCTCGAGGACATGCTCCGAGCGTGCGTATTAGACTTCGGAGGTAGCTGGGATCATTATTTACCCTTAGTAGAGTTCTCCTACAATAACAGCTACCAGGAGACCATTCAGATGGCACCGTTTGAGGCTCTTTATGGGAGGAGATGCAGATCGCCCACCTGTTGGACAGAGCTCAGTGAATGCAGTATCTTAGGGCCGCAGATTGTGGAGGAGACGACCGTGAAGATCCAGTTGATTCGCGATAGGATGATAGCAGCCCAAAGTAGGCAGAGATCTTATGCGGACCGTCGTCGGTGCAGACTTGAGTTTTCTGTTGGTAATCATGTTTTCTTGAGGGTCTCCCTAATGAAAGGTGTGATGATATTTGGGAAGAAGGGGAAGCTTAGTCCCAGATATGTGGGCCCCTTCGAGATCCTCGAGCGTGTTGGTGCAGTTGCGTATCGGTTAGCCCTTCCACCCAGTTTTCCAGACGTGCACCCCGTATTTCACGTTTCGATGCTCCGTAGATATCTTCATGATCGTTCGCATGCGATTCAGCACCCGACGATTCAGCTTGAGCGTGACCTTTCCTATGCAGAGCAGCCGGTGATCATTTTGGATCGACAAGTGAAGAAATTGAGATCGAAGGACATACCGTCAGTCAAGGTACTTTGGCGTGGTCAGAGCAGCGAGGAGGTCACTTAGGAGACCGAGAGCGAGATGAGGAAGAGCTATACCCACCTTTTTGAAGGTACGCGTATTTAGATTTTTTAAATTCGGGGACCGAATTTCTTTAAGGGGGGTAAATTGTAACACTTTGAATTCTGTTAGGATTGTTTTAGTGTTAATTAGAAATTGTGCGTGTTATTTTATATGTGTGCATAGGATTATTAGTTATTTCTAGTCGGGTTACCCTAATTGGAAAATTTTCCTTATGTAGTTTACACTTGCAAACTTAGCCATTTTGTGACCTAGGTTCAAAGTGTTAGCCATTTCATTCTTGCATGGTTCATTGTTATTTCCCCACCCTTTTATCAAATCAAAACCCCATTCAATAATTCAAAATCCAAATAGAAAAATGAGGCATGGTGTTAGGTAAAGAAAATTGACTTTTTTGACCCTTTTCTTTCTCTCTTCTCTCTCTTTCTCTCATTCTGAAATTCCTGCAGAATTCCCAGCAAAAACCATGGAATTTTCTTCATCTCCTCTTCTTCTTTTCATTTCTCTTTGATCTCTACACAAAACCCAACACAAATCAACACTTTTCCTTCACAAAACCATGGGAAAAGGGATCTTTTGAGGTGTTTGGAGGCAAATCTGCACACTTGAGGCTAGGACTGAGATTTGTGGTGTTTCTTAAGGTCTTTTGAAGGTATATGGCTCATAGTTAACACACTTCTTCATAACTTGTAGTAATTCTAGCAAAATATCATGTTTTGTGCAATTTTTAGTGCTATTGAAGGGATTTTGTGATGATATGTTAAATTTAGCTTTTTTATGGCTTAATTAGCTTGGTAATGAGTTGTTAGTGTGAATTTAGACTTGGGTTTGCTTCATTTTGCACAAAAACACCCTAAAGTTTCATTTTAGTGTAAAAGTGTTGTTTTTAACTAGAAATAAGGCTCGGTTAAATCTGCTGCTACCCGAGCTGTTCTAAATTAAATCTGTAATTACTGTAGCACGTTTATGGGGTATAGAGTGCACACACCAAACCCGGGGGCCCACCTCCCTACCCAGGCCGCCAAAAAAATGAGTTTTGGCCGCAAATTGCGGCCAGATGAGTGAGTTGGGGGTTGGGGATTGGACCACAGGAGTCTGCTGCTATGTGTAGTATTGTGGTATATATAGTTTTGTAATATCTTTCCTGTATAAAAATCTATGATCTAATGCCCTATTTCCCGTATTTTAAACTTTCGCGACACGCGTGATACGAGTGTGTGGGTTTGGGGTTTCTGCGTATCGCGACGCGTCGGGGTAGCTTCAGACGCGTAATCACACGTTTTAGCGTATCGCGCATACGCGCGCTTGGTTTGCGACGCGAGTTACTAGTTTGACTTTAAATGTCGTGTTTTTATAGTTTTGAGCTTATGTGTGATATATTGTGAAATTCTAGGTTCGCAGGCGAGTACGACGGACGCAGCGCAGAAGGGGAAACAAGTCGTTGGCTATACCTAGTGAGAGACTACGGTGAGTAGATTTAACATCTACGGGGAAAATCGCCTGCATGGCGTTATGTGTCAGGGGTGGTAGGACCTTGTAGCAGCATATTACATTTACATACATTGACTGTTCATGGCTACTAATTAGTGCATACCGCATTCCCTACTATATGTATATAAACTAGAATTGATAGAACACCGCACCATTACTAACGGTTCATGTTGCACGAGCACTATCCTGCATGTTACACAAATACCGTTAGTAATTACCATGACACTCACACTGTAGAATTTCCATGATCATTATGCTGTAGCTCATCTTTTATGTGACTTGACATGATATTCATATTTGATGCATATATCATATCGCATTGACTTGCATATTGGTTTGGATTACATGTGATTTCAGGGTTTGGGAACGGTGGCTATTTCCAAGAGAATATGTAATTATTTAAAAACACGGTTTCCCTTGATATGATATTTCGGTGCGTCCACCATGTGTTTTCTCGGTGCTAGAGTGATACAAGTGAACCCGAATCGAGGAGTTGGATGAGGCCGATTACGGGTACATGGTGGACCCAGTATGGTATCCCGGGGCGAGAACGGTTTTGCTGTGTAGTAGACGGCGAGTCTGGCAGAGGGACTACTAGCTACCGGTGATTGGTTGGACCTGGCGGTTATCCGGAGGATACTGACCAGAGTCGATAGATGGATGCGGGATGACTCGTACTGCCGGGGCCGAGGGCCGATACCGCAGACGGAACCCGTGGGCTAACCCGGACTGACGGATACCCGATATATGAGGATTTGCGTGTCGATGCTGGGCACGAGTATTTATGATATTTGGGTGCCGATGTTGGGCACTCGTGATTCTCAGAGATTTACAGGATTGGAGGGCCGATGATAGTGTCGGCGATTGAGTTATTTGGGATTTAAATACATTGGTGGGCACCGATTTTATGTTCCACGTTGACATTCCGTGTAGATGTTATATTTCCTATGCTCAGCATTCATTATTGTATCTCATCCTGTAGTTATATTACCTAATAGAGCACTTGCATGATTATTGCACATACTGCTTATCGCGCATTGATATCATCTGCTGGCATATGATAGAGTAGCGCAGTACGTGCATGCTCGCGATTACATTTATATGTTATCTCTATTCACGAGTTGGCAACTCACCCCCGTTGTGCCGCAGTATTTGCAGGTTGCCTTCAGAGTAGTCATGGCAGGCTGCCTTCTTACAACTTTTGGCTACAAATACCACTACAGTTGGTGCGAGAGCTGTTTTGCTATTAGGTGGGTAGTGCTATCTGGTTACTTCTATTGTACACATTTTTGTATCTAGTATTCTCCATATACCATATATGTATTGGTCTTAGAGACAGTGTGAGGACGATGATGTGTATTATTTGTATTCTGGTGTCGAGCTCGTTGTGAGCCGACTTTACTTATGCTGTTTATTCTATCTGTGATGTTCCCACTTGTTGCTCATGATCTTCGCTACGGCGTCATATATTGCTATCTTAGTGATTGTTTACTTAAGATTTCTTATCACTTTTGTAAATGGTTCCCTTTAAAGCTTAAAACCCTCTATACTTTTATTGGTTTGATTTTTGGGTTTTCGGTTCACTTAGTCGCGTTACGCCTGTAGACGTTACGTAGTTAAGTGCCGGTTACGGGCCAAACTTTGGGTCGTGACACATAGAAAGCATAAATGATGGGATTTCATTAATGAGATTAATGAAGGAAATGAAACCTAAAACATGTTATAGAATCATATTTTCAAAAAGGGTAGCTCTAGTTTTTACTTCGCATAGCAGTATTCCTTGTAGAATATCCTGCACCTTATTCGATAAGGAAAGAGCCGAGATCCCTTCACCGATAGTGACCTCGTTAGCAAAAGCTAGCAGATGCTACACCACTCGGTTTTGTTTTTGATTGCTTCTTTTAGTTCTTGCTTTGCATAGCGGTATTTGTGAAATATCACCTTATTCGATAAGAAAAGAGCCGAGATCCCTTCACGGGTAGTGGCCTCTTTAGCAAGACTAGTAAAAAGCCTCAAGAACACTCCTTTTCAAAAATCTCTTGTTTCTACAACTATATCAAGTTCATTTCACTCATGGTTTTCTTAAAAACCTGCATAGTCCTCCGTCATTTCAGATAAGTACTACTTAGTATTCGTGCTACGTTTGTTGGCCTGCGACAAGGCGTAGTGTGCGGTAGCTAACTATTTCTTATCTGCGACATGAGATGAGATTGGATTAGAGTAATCGTGCGACTTTGTTGGCCTGCGTCAAGGGTCGTGCGGGTGGGTTTAATTCAATAAAGAAATGTACTGGCTGAACTTGACAGGCGGACTATGGTTTGTTGGCCTGCGTCAAGGTCATAGGACGCTGGTGGCAAAAGCATATCGAGAATTTCAAGTGTTGAAATTTGCAATGAGATTGCATACCTTCTATGAGATAGTTGGATCCCGATCCCATTGTGAGCAAAAGTTGCTCTCGGGAGAATTTTGCACTTTACAATTAGCTAACTCATTAGGTGTCTAGAAAAGTTTCAACGGGGCCATGCCTCTGGGAAAATGAGGTTTATTTTATTTAGGTCCGGGCGAAAGAACGGGGAACCTCACTTAGAAGTACCAGCACTGGCCTGGCAGAATGGTTAGCGAAGTTGTAGAATGCAATTAATCCTGGCTGAATTTTCTTTTTATGGTTTGAAGGAAAATTTTAGAATAGCATTGGGGAACATCGATTAGATAAGATAAATAACCAATCTGATCTTTGCAAGAGCATACGCTAAGTGTTTTCTTCTCTCTCTCTCCAGGTAGCGACCATGTCAGGCCTTAATCAAGATAATAATATGGATATATTGACCAACCCCTCTTTTTATGTTGAGCAGAGGAACGTTTGTTCCGTTCATTCTTATAATTGTTATGGGTTGTTTTGGGAAATCGATGATTCGATCGAATTGTTTAGCTTTGTCTATGTGTTTTTCCGGATAATTTTAGAAAATGTTGAAAAGTTCGATCGGATATAAATACCCAATTTTTCCCCTGTCGGGAAATTTCCAAGTGTTGGATCTTTCCGCAGTTTAAGAACGTTCGAAGTAGTGCAAGTAACGCGATAGACCCTCTAGAAGACAATAAACCTTAACTCGATTATGTGACCGTCTTGAACTGCCCTTTGAACCTTAGGGTTTGGGGCAGTACGGCGTGCCACATGTGAGGCGTTGGCTTGACCCTTTTACGGCTGGACCGTTGGTACTGAGGCATGAAGTGAATGTTTTTAAACTTATTTCATGTGTTGAGCTGTTTCGGAAAAACTTGGGTGTTTGATTGTTCGATCGAAAAGTTTAACATTTTTCTATTTATCTGGAATGTGATACAATATTTGGAATTCATAAGTAGTTATGAGATAACTAATATGAATGTTATAAACATAGTAGTTTAGTCTCACTTGATCGGTTGACACGGAATTTTGATGCGATCAAAAGTCCGTCGCAATCACGTAGCGTACGCGGATAATCGCCGGGTAAACTTAATAGACAGCTACACACCATAGCTCCGACCAAGTGACTGTAGGAGAACCCCGTCGCCGAAAGCATCCGTTCAGGTGCTCGCGGTAGCGGTGTTCCGCCTTGGTACACTTCGTCGACGGTATCGGGGGTGCGGCTGCCTACTAAAGTTTGCGACGAGCATTCGATCAGGATGTCGGGAATCCTGTTGAATTGCCCGACTTGATATTGAAAAGATTTTTCGATAAAGAGACTAAAATGCGGGGTTTATAATAGTTAGGCATGCGATGTCTAAAGAATTCATTTGGTTAGACATGCGATGTCTAAAGAGTTTGCGGATTCCAACTATTGTAGTTTTACACTTTCTTTTCTGTGACCGTAAGTGTAATATGTGATATCGCCGGTTTCGTTGCTATATGTCAACGACAATTGGGATGCGCATATTTACTTACGTTTATGACATATGATGCTATATGTTGCTGGATATGTTATATTGGATCGTCGCGTTTTGAATAGCCGGGTTTTTTTATATGAGATGAGTATTTTTCATTTTTATTCATGTAAAAACTTTTATGTAATATTCTTTTATTTGGGGCACTTCCAGGTTGCGGAAGATGTCTCCTTTTGTATATTATTTACTTTTCCGCACTAGGATAGACCCAAGGAGGGGAGCACAAGTAACCAGGTTCAAGGGTCCAGTGGGAGACCAACTCGAGGAGTCGAGTCCGGGTCTCCTAACTCGAGAATTGGTAGGGTTGCTTGCCGCTCTCGTAGGGGTCTAGGGGTGTGGGTTTGGCTATTCATCGCGACCATGGAATCCGTGTTTTATACTCGCTCGTACTAAAAACACGGACGTCCTAGTATATCCAATGTTTCATATGTTTCTTCTGCTGCGATATCTGTGATGTGATCATGTGATGTGCTGTGATAGATACTATATATAATATATATGATATATTATATAGACGTTACTTATATTTTACACTCGCGCTAGCCCTGCCCTGCTCTGCGATTAGTTACCTAACCTAACGGTGCACGAGGGGACATCGAGGCGAATGCGGATGGCATAAGCGTACGTTATATCTATCTGTGATGTTTAGGTACTTAAATGATGGGACTTCATTAATGTGATCAATGAAAGAAAGAAAAAGAAACCAAAACGATGTTGTGGAATCGAATTTTCAAAAACAGGTAGCTACAGTTCTTGCTTTGCGTCGTGGTGTTCCTTGTAGAACATCCAGCACCTTATTCGATGAGGAAAGGGCCGAAATCCCTTCACCAGGAGTGACCCCTTTAGCAATAACTGGCAGATGCTACAACCCTCGGTTTGTCTTTTGATTGCTTCTATAGTTCTTGCTTTGCATAGTGGTATATATGATATATCATGCACCTTATTCGATGAGGAAAGGGCCGACGATCCCTTCACCGGGAGTGACCCCTTTAGCAAAACTAGAAAAGCCTCAAAAACACTCCATTTCAAAATCATTTGATTCTACAACGATATCAAGTTCATTACGCAATAGGTTTTCAGAAAAACCTGGCGTAGCCCTCCGTCATTTCAGATAAGTACTATTTAGTATTCGTGCTACGTTTGTTGACTATGTTAAGGCGTAGTGTGCGGTAGCTGATTAGTGCTTATCAGTATAAGTATATGATGCGATTGGATTAGGGTAGTCGTGCGACTTTGTTGACTATGTTAAGGGTCGTGCGGGTGGGTTTAATTCAATCGGGAAATGACGGGTTGAACTTGACTAGCACTTATGATTTGTTGACTATGTTAAGGTCATATAGCTGCTAGGGGAAAAATTATCGGGAATTTCAAGTGTTGAAATTTGCAATGAGATTGCATACCTTCTATGAGATAGTTGGATCCCGATACCCACTGTGAGTAATTGTTACTCCTGGGAGAGTTTTACACATTTCAATTAGCCGATCAAGTAGGCGTCTAGAAAGGTGTCAACGGGGTTACGCCTCTGTGAAAACGAGGTTTACATTAATTAGGTTCGTCCGAAAGCACGGGGAACCTCCTTCAAAGTACCGACACTGGCCTGGCTGAAAGATTGGTGAACTTGTAGCGTGTAATTAATGCCGGCTAGTCTTTCCTTTTAGGGTTTGAAGGAAGATTTGATAAAAACAGTGGGAGCCATCCTTATTGGATAGAATAATAACCAATCTGATTTTGCAAGAGCGCACACAGAGTGTTTTCTTCTCTCTCTCCCGTGGTAGCGACCATGTCACGCCTTAATCAAGATAATAATACGGATACATTGACCGAACCCACTTGTTATACTGAGCTGGGGAACGTTGGTCCCGCTCCAACTTATAAATGTTATAAGACAGAGCAGGAATTAGAGGATTACCAGAATTCCCGTGCCGCCAAAACGAAGGGAGTGCATGTTGATGCATTATCTTCGGGTGTGTTCATTACAGAGAACTGTTTCTCAATGTCCTTTACGTCCTAAGTATATGATACCGGGTCAGGATCCCACATATGTAATATATTACATGGGCTACAGAAAGGTAGAAAACTGAGGACGGGTGATAAGTTTCATGAGGTAGAAAACGGTGCAAGTATTGCAGCCAAGTCTGTTAGTCACTGTCACCCTGTATTACAAGAATACATTGATTCTGAACAAATGTTATTAGATACGGAACCCGATATACAAAATCATATCAGTCTCTTTATTTAGATAAAGAAGGATATAATTTTATATTGTTGGATAATGTTTTGAACATTTCCTATATCATGAGTTGATCGGTTCAGGCACATTATCTAAAAGCATTGACGTTCTAAATCAAACCACAGTTCTTAGTTTATAGAACACACACAAGAGGAAGTGTTCAGAAATGAACGAATCCTTCTTGAGGCATTGTAGACTAGGTCATATCAATGGGACCCGACTAGCTGAAATTACATTTTAAATGCATATTTAAATCAGTTTGAATTTACATCTTGTGAAACTTTCCAGTCATGTCACAAAGATAAGATGTAGCTCTGTTTATTGGAAACAGAGAAAGAGTTAGTGAACTTTTGGGATTGATACATGCTGATGTATGAAAGTCCCCTGTCTACACATGCCAAGACCGGTTCCTTATACTTCATTACATTCTCTGATAATCTCTCTAGATTCAGACATATGTTCCTGTTGAAACACAAGTCCGAACCTTTTAAGATATTCACGGAATATAAGTTAGAAGTAGAGAACTAAAATACGGGTATAAGTATTATGTCCTTTGATGTGATCAAGGAGGAGAATACTTGAGCACGAAATTCCTGGATTATTCTAAAGGAGAATGAGATTCTCTCTCAGCATTACTCCTCCGTATACACCATAGCACAATAGTATATCGGGGCGGAGCAATAGCACCCTATGTGATATGTGTTAGTTATATGTATGCCCTAGAGGCCATTACTATACATATGATGTATATTGTAATGGATGCTTGGACATATATAGGGAGGACTTTCTCGCTCGACATGATAGTATGCTATCTGGTTGTACTATATCTTAACATGTATTCTGATTGTCTCTATATTACATGTTGATAAAGCCCTTAGGATGTGTACTTGACTATTGGGACTATGATGAGATCATACTAGTGGGGCCACGGTAGTCGACGAGTACATCCTATAACTGTTCTTAGTAGAGGGTGTATCGGGACAGGGCATCGATACACCAGAGTAGACTAGCGTATACGCATCTTGACCCATATGATGGGCGATGGATGATCCCATATCCATCGGTGTTTGACATCAAGGATGGTGTACGGGTGCTCAGTGGAGACTGGGTACTCTGGACGGACTCGCCGAGAACTCCCAGATGGTATTATACCTCACATCAGATAGCAGTTCTCCGGTGACACTGGTACAGAGTAGTCTGTTGACCCGAGATCGTCATAGAGTCTTGTGTGATTCCCACTGTGCTTTGATTTCCATCATACCACGTCCAAGAGGGCGTGCAAAAAGGTAGCTTTTGGGTACAGTCCCGAATCACATGAAGGCAACGAGCGATAGGAGGGGATTCGTCTCTCCCAGTATAGGGAGTTGATGTTGTGCTGTGTTCGATTGGCTATAACTGGAAATCCCTGGCCAGGGTTGCTGAGATTTACTGGTAAGTGTTATCAGTAGTTTCTCGAACTGTTATAGACCTCATATCGACACAACTTATCGAGCTACTGGGGTCTGACGTTTACCACCCCTAGGCGAGATTTGCGACATATCAGACGACGAGACCGGACTGTACGGGAGTGTTACTGTTTGGATTCACAGGAGAATGTACAGGCTTGCTTGTTGATCTTCTGAGCGCTCAATACCTGGGTGGCTGTTACCTTTAGCTGACCGCTTGCAGCTTGTGGGTGTTTGATTTGATCATCACCTACTGCCGGCGTATTGACGATTCTTTAGAGTCCTACACAGAGGTTTCTCGACTCAGGCAAAACGGAGTAGGGGCACGTATGTGATATGTGCGGGACCGAGGATAATGTGATATGAGATACTGTATTCTATTCTCGCGATATTTGATATCAGCCGAGTCATCGGATCAAGTGTTGATTCGATGAATCGGTACGGATAAATATTAGTCGGTTATATGCGATATAGCCAGATTGTCGGATCAAGTGTTGATTCGATAATTTAATGTATAATAATATATATGATATATTAAATTACATTAACTAATATTAGCTCACTAAAAGATTCTTTTTCTCACTCGGGTAATACATTAATATATATGTGATATATGTTAATTGTATTATTTTATTTTGTTATGATAAATATTATATATGTGATATATAATATTGTAACATGATATGATAACTAATGCAACATGTTTAGTTGAGTTTATACATGATTAGGGTTTGGATTAGGGTTAAGACTTCTAGTAGATTCTAGAAGTTTTCTTTTTGTCATGATAAAGATATTTTGTCATGACTCATGCTTTAACCCAACCCAAACCCTAACCCTAGTTAATTCTCTACATGAGTTTAGTTGACCATGGTTGCATTATTCATCATATTAATCCTTTCATTATTCATCACAAAAGGTTTTATGATATTGTTCATCTTCTTCCTTCTTTCTTTTCATTGAAAAAAGTTTTCTAGCTTTTTCTAAGTGATGATAAATGAGTAAGAAAAAGATTATAAAAGAGAGCAAAAATCCTACTTCATCATCCCCATCTTCCCTTGCCATTTAGATGAGGGTGTTCACTTCGTTTTAGTGAGTGTAAGCTTGTGTTAACGAAACTTCAAGGTAGATCATCTTTGTATCGAAGATCGGAAGCAAGTCTGCATCATTCTCTTCGTGGAACCTCTCGAGAGTCCGGAACACGATGATCGCAGGGAAGGGACTTCAACACGGAACTTTAGAAGTGAAGGACCGGATCTACAAAGGTTGCAATCCCTCTCACTTAGTGTTAAAGTGTTTAACATGTTAGTTTTCTCCTAATCTCTAGTTTTAAGATTCGGCTTTGGGTTGTTCGGCACGGCTAATTTTTTAATCAGGCACGGTTGATGCCCCGTAGACCCTTATGCGCGTGCATAGCAACCCTACAGTGGTATCAGAGCCAAGCTAGAGCTTTAGGCGAAGTCTAGACGAAGTTTAAAGTCCGATTGAACTCTGAATACCCGATATTAACCCCTTTCTGTACATTTTCTAAAAATGTGCTTTTTCAGAATTAAAAACGCTCAGAAAAATAAGCAGGAAAAACTAAGAATTACTGTGAAGTACGGTCCCCTGAGTCAACTATTTGACCGCGGAACCGCGGCCAAAATTATGACTTAGTCCCTGAAATTTCATGTATTTATTCTTAGGTGCTTTCTTGGCAATTTTTTCTGGGAATTTTTTAATTGCACTCAAGTGTTGAGTTTTCTAGGGTTGTATTGGGGACTCGATGATTCGATCGGATAATTTAAATTCGTTTTGTTTTGTCTGGATAATTTTTAGAAACTGTTAAAAAGTTCGAACGGATATCAATAACTCACTTTTTCCCCTGTCGGAAAATTTTTCAAAAGTTGGAATTTTTCTCGAGTTTAAGAACGTTCTAAGTCGTGCAAGTAACGCGGTGGTCCCTCTAGAAGACAACAAACCTTAACTCGATTATGTGACCGTCTTGAACTGCCTCTAAACCTTAGGGTTTGGGGCAGTACGGCGTGCCACATGTGAGGCGTTGGCTTGACCCTTCTACGTCTGGACCATTGGTACTGTGGCATGTGATGGATGTTTTTAAACTGATTTCAAGTGTTGAGATATATTGGGGAAATCTTGGGTGTTTGATTATTCGATCGGAATGTTTAACATTGTCTATTTATCTGGAATGTGATACAATATTTGGAATCCACATGTAGTTATGAGATAACTAATTTGAATGTTATAAATCTAGCAGTTTAGTCTCAGAATTGATCGGTTGCCACGGAATTTTGATCTGATCAAAAGTCCGTCGCAATCACGTAGCGTACGCGGATACTCGCCGGGTAAACTTAATAGACAGCCATGCCCTATAGCCCCGACCAAGTGACTGTAGGAGAACCCCGTCGCCAAAAGCATCCGTTCGGTTGCTCGCGGCAGCGGTGTTCCGCCTTAGTGCACTTCGTCGACGGCATCCGGGGGTGCGGCCGTCTGCTAAAGTTTGCGACGAGCATTCGATCAGGATGTCAGGAATCTTGTTGAATTGCCCGACTTGATATTGAAAAGTGTTTTCGATAATGAGACTAAAATACGGGGTTTATAATTGTTAGGCATGCGATGTCTAAGGAGATTGCGGATTCCAACTGTTGTAGTTTTACACTTTCTTTTCTGTGACCGTAAGCATAGTATGTGGTGTATCGCCGTCTTCGTTGCTATATATCAACGACAATCGGGATACGCATACTTGCTTACGTTGATGATATGAGATATTTTGTGTTGCTGTGATATGTTATATTGGATCATCGCGTTTGAATAGCCGGGGTTTTTATGTGAGATGAGAGTTTTTCTTTTTCATTCATGTAAAATTCATTTATATGTAATATTCTTTTATTGGGGCACTTCCAGGCTGAGGATGATGTCATCGTTGTATATTATTTACTTTTCCGCATTAGGTAGACTCAAGGCGGGGAGCACAAGTAACCGGGTTCTAGGGTCCAGTGGGAGACCATCTCGAGGAGTCGAGACCGGGTCTCCTAACCCTAGAATTGGCAGTGTTGCTTGCCGCTCTCGTAGGGGTCTAGAGATGTGGGTTTGGCTATTCATCACGACCGTGGAATCCGTGTTTTATACAGGCTCGTACTAAAACACAGACGTCCTAGTATATCCAATATTTCATATATGTTTCTTCTGCTGCATTGTTCTGTGATGAGATCATATTACTGCCTGAGACGAATGTTTATATTATATATATATGAGATATATGTTATCTTGCATATTTCGTTTCAAATGTGATGCTTGTGAAGCATAATAAAATGGGACTTCATTAATGAGATTAATGAAATAAAAGAAACCTAAAGATGTTGTAGAAACTTGTTTAAAAAAAAACTGGTGGCTCTAGTTCTTGCTTTGCATAGCGGTGTTCCTTGTAGAACATCTGGCACCTTATTCGATAAGGGAAGAGCCGAGATCCCTTCACCGGGAGTGACCTCTTCAGTGAAACTAGCAGATGCTACAAGCTCGGTTTGTCTTTGATTGCTTCTATAGTTCTTGCTTTGCATAGTGATATTTATGAAATATCCTGCACCTTATTCGATGAGGAAAGGGCTGACGATCCCTTCACCGGGAGTGATCCCTTTAGCAAAACTAGAAAAGCCTAAAAAACACTCCATTTAAAATCACTCGATTCTACGACGATATCAAGTTCATTACGCAAAGGGTTTTCGTAAAAACCAGTCGTAGCCCTCCGTCATTTCAGATAAGTACTAGTTAGTATTCGTGCTACGTTTGTTGACCATGTTAAGGCATAGTGTGCGGTAGCCAATTAGTCTTTATCTGTATAAGAATATGATGCGATTGGATTAGGGTAGTCGTGCGACTTTGTTGACCAAGTTAAGGGTCGTGCGGGTGGGTTTAATTCAATCGGGAAATGACGGGTTGAACTTGACTAGCACTTATGATTTGTTGACCATGTTAAGGTCATATAGCTGCTAGGGGTAAAATATTATTGGAAATTTCAAGTGTTGAAATTTGCAATGAGATTGCATACCTTCTATGAGGTAGTTGGATCCCGATACCCGCTGCGAGTAAGAGTTACTCTTGGGAGAGTTTTACACATTACAATTAGCCGATCAAGTTGGTGTCTAGAAAGGTATTAACGGGGTTACGCCTCTGGGAAAATGAGGTTTACTTTAATTAGGTCCGTGCGAAAGCATGGGGAACCTCCCTCAAAGTACCGAAACTGCCCTGGCAGAAAGATTGGCGAACTTGTAGCGTGTAATTAATCCCGGCTAGTCTTTCCTTTTAGGGTTTGAAGGAAGATTTGATTAAAACAGTGGGAGACATCCTGATTAGATATATTAGATAACCAATCTAATCTTGCAAGAGCATACGCTGAGTGTTCTCTTCTCTCTCTCTCCAGGTAGCGACCATATCACGTCTTAATCAAGATAATAATACGGAAGAATTGACTGAACCCGCTTGTTATACTGAGCTGGGGAACGTTGGTCCCACTCCAACTTATAATTGTTATAAGACAGAGCAGGAAATTGGGGAATACTAGATTTTCCGTGCCGCCCAAACGAAGAAAGTGCATGTTGATGAATCATCTTCGAGTGTGTTCATTACATAGAACTGTTTCTCAGTATCCTTTACGTCCTGGGTATGAGATACCGGATCAGGATCACGCATATGTAATTTGTTACATGGGCTACAGATAGGTAGAGAACTGAGAACGAGTGATAAGTTTCATGAGATAGAAACGGTGCAAGTGTTGCAGCCAAGTCTGTTGGTCACTATCACCCTGTATTACCAGAATACATTGATTCTGAATGAATGTTATTAGATACCGAACCTGATATACAAAATCATATCAGTCTCTTATTTAGATAAAGATGGATATAATTTTGTATCGTTGGATAATGTTTTGAACATTTCCTATATCAAGAGTTGATCGGTTCAGGCACGTTATCTAAAAGCATAGACGTTCTAAATCAAACTACAGTTCTTAGTATACAGAACACATACAAGAGGAAGAGTTCAGAAATGAACGAATCCTTCTTGAGGTATTGTAGACTAGGTCATATCAATGCGACCAGACTAGCTGAAGTTACATTGTGATGCATATTTAAATCTCTTTGAATTTACATCTTGTGAAACTTGCCAGTCATGTCACAAAGATATGATGACCATAGCTCTGTTTATTAGAAACAGAGAAAAAGTTACTGAACTCTTGGGATTGATACATGCTGATGTATGAAGGTCCCCTGTCTGCACAGGCCAAGAACGGTTCTTTGTACTTCATTACATTCACTGATGATTTCTCAAGATTCAGACATATGTTCCGGTTGAAACACAAATCCGAAGCTTTTGAGATGTTCAATGAATATGAGTTAGAAGTAGAGAACCAAAAACAGGTATAGGTATTATGTCCTTTGATGTGATCAAGGAGGAGAATACTTGAGCACGGAATTCCTGGACTATTATAAAGGAGAATGAGATTCTCTCTCAGCATTACTCCTCCGTATACACCACAGCACGTCGGTGTATCGGGGCGGAGAAATAGCACCCTATTTGATATGGTGTGCTCTATGATGAGTACTACTGAGTTTTCTATTTCCTTTTGGGAGTTATGCACTTAAGAAGCTGCATATCTATTGAATAGGGTTCAAATCAAATCAGTTGCCTACCACTTCATATGTGATATGGAAAGGGAAGAGCCCGTATCTTAAGTTTGTTAAGATTTGGGGTTGTCCGGCCTATGTCTAAAAGCAAAATCCGGACAAGCTCGAGGCAATGTCTGTTATGTAGAACTGGAATGGTTCCAGCTATACAAACTGCAGCTGATGATTTAGTAGAACCGAAGGATTCAATAGTAACAAACGAACCTCAGCCTCTCCGCCGATCTAGTAGGGTTCCTCACCCACCTGAGAGATACTTCGGTTTCTCTATGACAGTGGGATCGAGGATTGCATCATGAGATGATGACCCAACTGGTTTCGAGCTGGCCATCAGGAGTGGGACTCTGTAAGAATGGCTGGATGCTTAGCGATCTGAGATGGAATCCTTATACACCAACAAAGTATGGACTTTGGTTGCTTTATCTGAAGGGTTAAATCCCCATCAGGAGCAAGTATAACTTGAGAAGATTACTTGGTGTACATAGAAAAGTTGAGACTTTCAAAGCTATGCTTAAGTCCATCCAGATCCTACTCGCCACTGCTACTTACCACGACTACGATATCTGGTGGTTGGGTGTCATGACTGCTTTTCTAAAAAAGATGTTTTAGAAGAGAGCGTCTATAAGTACACAGCCAAAGGGCTCCGTAGATAGTGGGAGCAGCGGAAACGTGTGCAAGATGTTTTATATGATAAAGCAGGCATCGCGGAGTTGGAACGTCTGTTTTGATGTGGTAGTCAAAGAGTTTGACTTCATCAAAATGGTATATGAACCTTGTAAATACAAAAAGGTAGTAAGGAGTATGGTGGTGATCCTCGTAGAGTACGTGGATGACATACTCTTGATAGGGAAGGAGTTTCCTATGCTACGCTCGGTCAATCTCCGCTTATCACAAAGATTCTCAATATAGGATCAAAGTGATACCTCCAAAATCCTGAGTTATGGATCTATGAGATAGATCTAATTGGATGTTAGGATTCTCACTAGTTGTAGCGAGATGGTATTAATTGATCCTGGGGAGAATCACTGGAAAGGTTCCAGGGTGATAAGGACGACTGAATGTCAGTCGCAGGCTTGTCTATAGCCTCAGTGGAAGGACGGTATGTTGGAAGAGTTCCAAACTAGATACCGTGACATACTAGACGATTAAAGGAAAGATACATCGTTACCAAGAATGCTACCAAAGAGGCAGTCTGGATAAATATAAGTTCATGAGATGAACTTCGTTCCTACCATTGTGTAACAATGGAGTTGTGGCTTATGCCAAGGAACCCCCATCCTATCAGAAATCCATATATAATTCTTAGGAAGTATCACCTGATCATGGAGATGGTTGATCTCCAGGAAGATCGAGGTTAGAAGAGTAGACACAGAAGACAACAGCGCGGATCCACTCACAAAGGACTTTTTCCCAGTAGAGACTTTTATGGGATGGTTGAGTATGAGATACTTCAACCACAGCTAATTGTTGGGTATGTAATACCACAACAGATGGCCCTAGTGCAAGTGGTAGATTGTTAGTTATATCTATGCCCTAGAGGCCATTACTGTACATATGATGTATATTGTAATGGATGCTTGGACATATATAGGGAGGACTTTCTTGCTCGACATGATAGTATGCTATCTGGTTGTACTTTATCTTAACATGTACTCTGATTGTCTCTATATTACATGTTGATAAAACCTTTAGGATGTGTACTCGACTACTGGGACTATGATGAGATCATACTAGTGGGGCCACGGTAGTCGACGAGTACATCCTATAACTGTTCCTAGTCGAGGGTGTATCGAGACAAGGCATCGATACACCAGAGTAGACTAGCGTATATGCATCATGACCCATATGATGGGCGATGGATGATCCCATATCCATCGGTGTTTGACATCAAGGATGGTGTATGGGTGCTCAGTGGAGACTGGGTATACTGGACGGACTCGCCGAGAACTCCCAGATGGTATTATACCTTACGTCAGATGGTAGTTCTCCAGTGACACTGGTACAGAGTAGTCTGTAGACCCGAGATCGTCATATAGTCTTGTGTGATTCCCACTGTGCTTTGATTTCCATCATACCACATCCAAGAGGGTGTGCAAAAAGGTGGCTTTTGGGTACAGTCCCGAATCACATGGAGGCAATAAGCGATAGGAGGGGATTCGTCTCTCCCGGTATAGGGAGTTGATGTTGTGCTGTGTTCGATTGGCTATAACCGGAAATCCCTGGCCAGGGTTGCTGAGATTTACTGGTAAGTGTTATCAGTAGTTTCTCAAACTGTTATAGACCTCATATCGACACGACTTATCGAGCTACTGGGGTCTGACGTTTACCACCCCTAGGCGAGATATGCGACATATCAGACGACGAGACCGGACTGTAGGGGAGTGTTACTGTTTGGATTCACAGGAGAATGTACAGGCTTGCTTGTTGATCTTCTGAGCGCTCAATACCTGGGTGGCTGTTACGTTTAGCTGACCGCTTGCAGCTTGTGAGTGTTTGATATGATCATCACCTACTGCCGGTGTATTGACGATTCTTTAGAGTCCTACACAGAGGTTTCTTGACTCAGGCAAAACGGAGTAGGGGCACGTATGTGATATGTGCGGGACCGAGGATAATGTGATATGAGATACTGTATTCTATTCTCGCGATATTTGATATCAGCCGGGTCATCGGATCATGTGTTGATTCGATGAATCGGTACGGATAAATATTAGTCGGTTATATGCTATATAGCCGGATTGTCGGATCAAGTGTTGATTCGATAATTTAATGTATAATAATATATATGATATATTAAATTACACTAACTAATATTTGCTCACTAAAAGATTCTTTTTCTCACTCGGGTAATACATTGATATGTATGCAATATATGTTAATTGTATTATTTTATTTTGTCACGATAAATATTATATATGTGATATATAATATTGTAACATGATATGATAACTAATGCAACATGTTTAGTGGAGTATAAATATGATTAGGGTTTGGATTAGGGTTAAGACTTCTAGTAGATTCTAGAATTTTTCTTTTTGTTATGATAAAGATATTTTGTCATGACTCATGCTTTAACCTAACCCAAACCCAAACCCTAGTTAATTCTCTACATGTGTTTAGTTGACCATGGTTGCATTATTCATCATATTAATCCATTCATTATTCATCACAAAAGATTTTATGATATTGTTCATCTTCTTCCTTCTTTCTTTTCATTGAAAAAAGTTTTCTAGCTTTTTGTATGTGATGATAAATGTCACGACCCGCAGAGTACGGAACGTGACTGGCACTTAAGTTTACGAAACGTCTCAAGACGTCCGTAAAATAAGTAAGCCAAAGCCCAGTAAACCAAAACCAATTAAGCAAAAGAGTGAAGAAAAACCAATCAATTGAAAGCGAGTTTATCAAAGAAGTCATATAAAACCCTTTTTAAAAACAATATCAATTTTTCCGAAAAATTCGGCAGAGTCTCCTTTGTAAATACTGGCCCCCAAAATGGGTACAACAAGAATATATATGAATCCACAAATAAGGCATCCCCAAGCGGGAGCTAGCTCTTCGCCACAAGGCGGTCACAAATCCCACGCAATATAAAGCAACAACATGCGAAATAATCATAAGGAAGCATAAGAAAAACAGCATGTCGACTCAGGTGAGCTCGACCCCAAAATACAGCATAAAAAGTCCACAAATCTCACAGTCTCATCTCTAGGTCAATATACAACAATACTGATAGAAACTGTAGATGGAGTACACTAGATACAAAGAATATACAAGGTGGTGCAAAAATAATAATATAACCCACCTATGAGCAAAACCTCGAGTCCAGGCAAAAAAAGCAAGTGCGCCCGCCGCAATTGTACTGACGGAGCGGACCTGAAAAAGGCTGTGGCACAACGAGGGTGAGTTGCCAACTCGTGAGTAATAACATCTACACAGGCTATCGAATGCATGCACACAAGCATCCTAGCATCTCAAATACAGGTAAGGCAGGACATAATAGCAGGTATGTATGCAATATGAATATACTGGCAGGTATGAATGCAATGCGAATCAACTCATGATCTGAATGTGTAAATATAAGAATCATGTTTTTCCTTTAGGAATCTCTTTTGAAATACCAGCACAATACCCATAGAATCCACAAGAATCTGTGTCCAGCATCGACACCTCAAAACTGTCTCAAATCTCATATCAATGTATCTCTGGCCTCAGCCGTCCGGCTGACCCATCTCAAATATCAATATCTCATCATCCCGTGGCCACGGTTGGTATCGTCTGGATATCCGCCGTCCCAAATAGTCACCGGTAGGTAATCCGTCCCCTGCCAGGCTCAACGTCAACACCACATTCATCTTGCCCCGGGGTACCATACCGGGCCCACCATGTACCCGTGACGGTTCCTCCACTCCTCGACACGGATCTCGAAAACCACAGCAAACTCATGGTGGACGACACTTTACATCACTGGAAAACCGCAATTACATATTTTAAAAACATAGTAAGTTTAGAAATTTTGCGGCTCTCCCCCGAAATCCAGAAATATCATAAAATCTCAAGAAATCCTCATAAGTGCATATATCAATGGTGATGAATGCATATGGTATCAATAATTAAGCTACGATGCATGATTAATAGACTAGGCATGAACAAATAATATGATGAGGTACATGCACATGAATAGCAATCCTACGATTTCATTTTAAGGAATTAAAGGCAATAGCATAGGTTTAAGCATCAATTAGTAAAAGGTTTCAAATTATAGGTTATCTAGTGTGGTGGCATGGAAATTACCAGGGCGTGTGTGTAAGCATGAATAGTGCTCGTACTGCATATAAAAACCCTGGCAATGGTGCAGGTGTCCTATAAAATGGGTTCGCATATGTATGTCAATATAAGGCATGGATGCAGCAAATAATCATATAAGTATTACACCCCTAATTACTAACATCACTAAGAATCTTTTAAGTTACTAAAACTATCGGGCGACTTGCGCCATCCAACGATAGTCCCCCGTAGATGTTACATCTACTCACCGGAATCCCTAGCTAGTCACGTCCAATCACCGCTTTCCCCTTTCGTGCCGCGTCTGACGTCTCCGCGACCGAACCTGGAATTTATATCAATACCAAACATAAGGTTACATACAAGAACGACGCAAAACCCAAGCGAAAATACTAACGTTCACAAGCTAGGTACAACGTGCACAAAGTGCGCGGAACACACGCGAAAAACGCAAAAATCTACAAAAATGTCGATTTGGTCGTCCGGAAGAACTAAAACCCGATTACTCAAAAATCCGCACTCACACATCCTAAATGTCATAGGATATGCCAACAATATAATATAGATATCGCAATTAATTCGCCGCAATAATATAATAAAAACCTAGTAAGCTAGAAGTTTGCAAATTTGGTGCAAACATCGACAATTAGCGACAAAGTTAACACAATCCAACACAACAATCCGAACTAACCCACTAGCTAGCCATTACACTAATTTTAAACCATTAACTATGCTTAAAAACCTAATTTCCATAAACAAAACATTTCTTGATTTTCATAATTAGCAATTTCAATCCAAAACTAAACATGACAATACCAAATTAACACTAATTTGAAGCCCACACAAATAAAGTAACCTCATTAACCTAAATTAGCAAACAACTAGATAGCTAATTAGCTTTAATTAACTAAATAATGGTTTCAAGAAACCCTAGTTAACTCAACCATTAACTTTAAACAACACTAGAATGAAAATAGCACTAAATTAACACTAAACAACTAAATTAAAGAATTCTAACCATATTAACTTAAAAGAGTAGAAATTATACCTCAAATTTTTATAGATCTAGCAAGAAGAATTTGCCTCAATGATGGCCTCATAGCACCATGATTCCAAGCAAGAGAGGTTAAAGAGAAAGGGGATGAAGAATGGGGTTATTTTGTGAGGTTTAAATTTGGAATTTTTGAAGCAACTTAATGAATTTTTTGAAGAAAATGAAAAGAACAAGGAGATGAAAGGGGGCTGCTGGAATTCGGCCAAAAATGAGGGAGTGGGGATGGTGTGGGTGTGGGAAAAAAGTCTTGGTCAACTCCCCTCAAAGTCAATGCACCATACCTTCAACATACAATATTTTAAACATACACATTCAACTCAAATCATCCCTAACAAAAGAATTTTAAAACAAAAGAGAGAAGGGGAATTTTCTGTAGTTTGGGAAAGCCAAGGAGATGTGAGGATGTGTTTGTGAGAGTGCACAAAATTTTTTTTGCAAAAAGACCCCTTACAAGTCCAAAATTGCAAGTTTAAGCTTAAATTCAATAAATTTCGTTTCCTATAATAAAAATTAGTTAAAAATCAAAATAAAATACTAAAAATTTATGTTACAACTAGATTTTAATTAACATAATTTTAAAGATTAAAATTAGCCCAGAAAAATTTGTATTTATCGCTAATTTAATGTATTTTCTTGCCGGCTTAAGATAATATAAAAAAATTGAAAAATAGGGAAAAATTTTTAAATGGCCAAAATTTAATAAGTAACTCATTAGCTACTAAAAACAAGCAATTAGCTATCCATTTTTGGTATAACTAGTCCTAAACTGCAAAATAACAAAAAGGACGGTTTTCGGAAAAATACCGAATTTTCACCGATTTTCAGGAAAACTCCAAAACGACTTTTCAAGACGCTACAATCTTCCCCCCTTAAGGAAATTCGGTCCCCGAATATAAAAATATAACTACGCGTACCTTCAAAGAGATGGGGATATTTCTTCCTCATCTCGCCCTCGGTCTCCCAGGTAACCTCCTCGCTGCTCGGGCTACGCCAAAGGACCTTGACGGTTGGTATAATCTTCGATCTTAACTTCTTCACCAGCCGATCCAGGATGGCCACCGGCTGCTCTGCAAAAGAAAGGTCACGCTCTAGCTGGACTGTCGGGTGCTGAATCGTATGCGAAGGGTCGTGAAGGTACTTGCGGAGCATCGAAACATGGAAGACGGGGTGAACATCGGGAAAGCTGGGTGGAAGAGCGAAACGATATGCAACAGCGCCGACACGCTCGAGGATCTCGAAGGGACCTACGAATCTAGGGCTAAGCTTCCCCTTTCGCCCAAAACGCATCACGCCCTTCATCGGAGAGACCCTCAGAAAAACATGATCGCCAACTGCGAACTCTAACCTGCGACGGCGCCTGTCTGCATACGATTTCTGCCTGCTCTGAGCCGCTCTCATCCGGTCTCGGATCAACTGTATCTTCGCTGTCGTCTCCTCAACAAGCTGCGGCCCCAAAATGCTGCTCTCGCTGAGCTCTGTCCAACAGACGGGCGATCTGCATCTCCTCCCATACAATGCCTCGAAAGGTGCCATCTGAATAGTATCCTGGAAGCTGTTGTTGTAGGAGAACTCAACTAACGGTAAATGACGATCCCAGCTACCGCCGAAGTCTAAAACGCACGCTCTGAGCATGTCCTCGAGAGTCTGAATGGTCCGCTCTGACTGTCCGTCGGTCTGCGGATGAAACGCTGTGCTGAAGCTCAAACGAGTGCCCAAAGCCTCCTGAAGTATCTGCCATAGTCGGCTAGTAAACTGAGTGCCTCGATCTGACACGATACAAGTCGGTACGCCATGTAGTCGCACGATCTCGTCAATGTAGAGCTGAGCATACTGAGCGAAGCTGAAAGTGGTCTTCACTGGTAGGAAGTGAGCCGCTTTCGTCAATCTATCCACGATCACCCAGATGGAGTCGTACCCTCGACTGGTCCTGGGTAGACCTACAACGAAGTCCATCGAAATCTGCTCCCATTTCCACTCCGGAATGGGTAACGGCTGCAGCTCTCCTGCGGGCCTCTGGTGCTCGGCCTTGACTTGCTGGCAAGTCAGGCATCTCGATACAAACTCCGCAATGTCCCTCTTCATCCCGTCCCACCAGTAGGTCTCTCATATCATGGTACATCTTGGTGGAACCGGGGTGGACACTATACACTGATCGGTGTGCCTCCTCAAGAATGTCACGCCGCAATCCATCAGCATCTGGTACGCACAGTCTAGATCCATAACGTAAAATCCCCTGATAGACAATCACGAACTCGAAAAATCTGCCCCGTCCCATCTGTGCCATGATCTCTGAGCAACGGTCGTCACTGCGCTGTGCCTCATATATACGGTCAAGCAACTGTGGGCGTGCACGAACATGCGCGAGCTGTCCCCCTGTCTGAGTGAACTTGAACTCAACTCGGCTGTCGCATAACATCTGCCAATCTGCTGACGACTGCCTCTGCACTGTGCGCAAAAAGGATAGACTACCCCCGGGCCACCTACTCAACGCATCTGCCACCACATTCGCCTTGCCTGGGTGATATAGGATCTCGCAGTCGTAGTCTTTCACCAACTCCATCCAACGACGCTGTCTGAGGTTCAGGTCTCGCTGCTGAAATCTGTACTTTAAGCTCTTGTGATCAGTGAATATCTGACACGACTCGCCGTATAGGTAATGTCGCCAAATCTTCAGTGCAAAGACCACTGCAGCCATCTCCAAATCGTGAGTGGGGTAGTTCTGTTCATGCTTCTTCAGCTGCCGAGAAGCATAAGCGATCACCCGGCCATGCTGCATCAATACGCATCCTAATCCTACTCGCGAAGCATCACAGTAGACCACAAATCCGCCTGATCCCGAAGGCAAAGATAATACCGGCGCCGTAGTCAAACAAGTCCGTAGCTGCTGAAAACTGCGCTGGCACTCCTCTGTCCAAACAAAAGGAACTCCCTTCCGGGTCAAACCGGTCAAAGGTGCAGCTATACGGGAGAAGTCCTGAACAAAACGCCTGTAGTAGCCCGTCAGGCCAAGAAAACTACGGATCTCAGTAACCGATGTAGGTCGGGGCCACTGCTGAACAGCCTCAATCTTCTTCGAGTCCACACATATGCCGTCTCTCGTAACCTCGTGACCCAAGAATCTGACACTGTCCAGCCAGAATGCATACTTGGAGAACTTTGCGAACAGCTGGTGCTCCCTCAGAGTCTGTAACGTAATCCGCAAGTGCTGCTCGTGCTCCTCTCTGCTCCGGGAGTACACCAAGATATCGTCGATAAACACGATGATGAACAAGTCAAGATACGGCCTGAATGTACGGTTCATCAAATCCATGAATGCTGCTGGGGCGTTGGTGAGTCCAAACGACATCACCAGAAACTCGTAGTGGCCGTAGCGCGTGCGGAAAGCTGTCCTCGGTATATCCTCCTGTCGAACTCGCAGCTTATGGTATCCTGACCGCAAGTCGATCCTCGAAAAATACCCCGCACCCTGAAGCTGGTCGAACAGATCATCAATGCGCGGCAACGGATATCTGTTTCGCACGGTAACCTTGTTCAGCTGGCGGTAGTCGATACATAAGCGCAAACTTCCATCCTTCTTCTTGACAAACAGGACCGGAGCACCCCACGGAGAAACACTAGGTCGAATAAGCCCCTTATCTAACAAATACTGCAACTGATCCTTCAGCTCTCGAAGCTCTGCCGGGGCCATCCGATAAGGCGGTATAGAAATAGGCCCCGAGCCGGGAATCAAATCAATGCAGAACTCAACATCGCGCTCAGGCGGTAGCCCAGGTAGCTCATCAGGGTAAACATCAGGGAACTCACAAACAACCGGGACCCGGTCCAACGGAACCTCTGCAGCTCGAGTATCACAAACATACGCTAAGAATCCCTGACATCCCTTCCGCAAGAGCTGACCAGCGCGAAGAGACGAAATCAAGCTGGGAAGGGTGACGCTGCGGTCTCCCTGAATAACAAGGACTGGCTCTCCCGGAAAGCTAAATATGACTGCCTTCTCACGGCAGTCCACCGAAGCATAACAAGTGGCTAGCCAATCCATGCCCAGAAGCACATCAAAGTCTAACATATCGAGGAGAATCAAATCAACCGATGAATCCCTCTCCCCGATACGAACGGAACACAATCGAAATACAAAACGAGCGACAAACGACTCGCCTACCGGAGTAACAACAATAAGCGGATGATCTAACGACGACGGCTCACGGCCCAACATCGGTGCAAAGTGTGTAGAGACGTACGAATGTGTGGAACCTGGGTCAAATAATACCCGGGCGTCGAAAGAACAAACTGGCAAGGTACCTGTCACAACGGCATTGGATGCCTGCACATCCTGCGGTGTCAAAGCAAATACTCGGGCCTGTCCTCCACCGATAGTGGGCTGACCTCGACCTCGGCCTCTGCCTCTCGTCCTCTCTGAACAGGGCCGCCGCGTCCACGGCCTCTGGGTGCACCTAACTGGCGTGGAGCATCGCCTGTGGTAGGAAGTAGGGCTCTCTGAGGAGGGGGTGGTGATGGTGGTAGGGTCACATGCGGAACTGTTGCTGCTCCCTGTCGTCTCGCCGGACAATCTCTGACAAGATGGTGTGGACTCCCGCACCCAAAACACCCTGGCGATGGCTGCTGTCCCTGGGGATATGAACCATACAACTGTCCCCGTCCAAATCCTCTGCCCGGCCTATCTCTCGGAAAAAATCTGGCGCGCTGCCTCTGAGACGGTACATCGATGCGAATCCTCTTCGGCCCAGAAACGGCCGAAGTCTGTGATATGCGTGCCTCCATCTGCAATGCCGTATCCATAGCAGCTGAATAAGTGTCGTAGTGCTGGGCGCCAATAGCAAGATATAGCTGGGCATCAAGTCCCTGTACGAACCTCTTCACCATCTTCTCTTCGGTATCCACCAAATACTGAGCATATCGGGATAACTGTGTAAACTGGATGTCATACTCAGACACCGTCATCCCAGGTGTCTTGACTAAGGCCTCGAAGCTGCGAGCTCTGGCGTCACGAACGCTCTCTGGGAGGAAACGAGCTAGAAAGACCGCTGTAAACTCGGTCCAAGTCATAGGCGGTAGACCTGCAGCTCGACCTCTCAAGATTGACTCCCACCATGTCTGCGCGAGGCCCTCTAGTCGGAAACTCGCAAGCTCCACCCATCGATCATCCGAACATCTCAGCGAACGGCAGATCCTGGCTAAACTGTCAAGGAACGTCTGTGGGTCCTCCGCTGCCTCAGTGCCGGTGAATACTGGAGGTCTCAGCTTCATGAAATCCTGTAGCGAAACCGGAATGGCCATGGTGGTAGTAGTAGGAGCAGGTATCTTGGTCGTCTGTGATGTAGTAGTTGCGTCATCCGGCCTCGGTGTATGACTGGCTGCAACTAGGGATCCTACCATCTGACGTAGCTCCTGCATACTCCCTATCATCTGTCGCAACTCCTCCATACCAGTCTCGAGCCTATCCATACGGCCTGGGGAAGGTGGATCGGTCTGTCCCTGCGGCGTAGGCATACCACCCTGCTCAGTCCTAGTCTCGGACGAGCCAGCTCGAATCTCGTCTGGGGCGGTAGCCCTCTATGCCCTCGTAGCCTTCGGCGGCATAGTGGCTGTTACAGGAAAACGGATAGTAAGAACAGTGCAATAGGATCATAGGATACACGGAATTGAAGAAGGAATTTTCAAGCAAGTATATCCTAAAGTCACTTAGGCAGAGTACCGCATCGCAAGTATGCCGCGGACATACACACGCTACGTTACCCTACTTAAGTCACTTACTCCATCTACCAAGGGTCATCCTACACTCAAAAAGGTAAAACCTGGCTCTGATACCAACTTTGTCACGACCCGCAGGGTACGGAACGTGACTGGCACTTAAGTTTACGAAACGTCTCAAGACGTCCGTAAAATAAGTAAGCCAAAGCCCAGAAAACCAAAACCAATTAAGCAAAAGAGTGAAGAAAAACCAATCAATTGAAAGCGAGTTTATCAAATAAGTCATATAAAACCCTTTTTAAAAACAATATCAATTTTTCCGAAAAATTCGGCAGAGTCAACTTTGTAAATACTGGCCCTCAAAATGGGTACAACAAGAATATATATGAATCCACAAATAAGGCATCCCCAAGCGGGAGCTAGCTCTTCGCCACAAGGCTGTCACAAATCCCACGCAATATAAAGCAACAACATGCGAAATAATCATAAGGAAGCATAAGAAAAACAGCATGTCGACTCAGGTGAGCTCGACCCCAAAATACAGCATAAAAAGTCCACAAATCTCACAGTCTCATCTCTAGGTCAATATACAACAATACTGATAGAAACAGTAGATGGAGTATACTAGATACAAAGAATATACAAGGTGGTGCAAAACTAATAATATAACCCACCTAAGAGCAAAACCTCGAGTCCAGGCAAAAAAAGCAAGTGCGCCCGCCACTACTGTACTGACGGAGCGGACCTGAAAAAGGCTGTGGCACAACGGGGGTGAGTTGCCAACTCGTGAGTAATAAATAACATCTACACAGGCTATCGAATGCATACACACAAGCATCCTAGCATCTCAAATACAGGTAAGGCAGGAGATAATAGCAGGTATGTATGCAATATGAATATACTGGCAGGTATTAATGCAATGCGAATCAACACATGATCTGAATGTGTAAGTATAAGAATCATGTTTTTCCTTTAGGAATCTCTTTTGAAATACCAGCACAATACCCATAGAATCCACAAGAATCTGTGTCCAGCATCGACACCTCAAAACTGTCTCAAATCTCATATCAATGTATCTCTGGCCTCAGCCCTCTGGCTGACCCATCTCAAATATCAATATCTCATCATCTCGCGGCCACGGTCGGTATCCTCTGGATATCCTCCGTCCCAAACAGTCACCGGTAGGTAATCCGTCCCCTGCCAGGCTCAACGTCAACACCACATTCATCTTGCCCCGGGGTACCATACCGGGCCCACCATGTACCCGTGACGGTTCCTCCACTCCTCGACACGGATCTCGAAAACCACAGCAAACTCATGGTGGACGGCACTTTACATCACTAGAAAACCGCAATTACATATTTTAAAAACATAATAAGTTTAGAAATTTTGCGGCTCTCCCCCGAAATCCAGAAATATCATAAAATCTCAAGAAATCCTCATAAGTGCATATATCATCGGTGATGAATGCATATGGTATCAATAATTAAGCTACGATGCATGATTAATAGACTAGGCATGAACAAATAATATGATGAGGTACATGCACATGAATAGCAATTCTACGATTTCATTTTAAGGAATTAAAGGCAATAGCACAGGTTTAAGCATCAATTAGTAAAAGGTTTCAAATTATAGGTTATCTAGTGTGGTGGCATGGCAATTACCAGAGCGTGTATGTAAGCATGAATAGTGCTCGTGCTGCATATAAAAACCCTGGCAATGGTGCAGGTGTCCTATAAAATGGGTTCGTATATGTATGTCAATATAAGGTATGGATGCAGCAAATAATCATATAAGTATTACACCCCTGATTACTAACATCACTAAGAATCTTTTAAGTTACTAAAACTATTGGGCGACTTGCGCCATCCAACGATAGGCCCCCGTAGATGTTACATCTACTCACCGGAATCCCTAGCTAGTCACGTCCAATCACCGCTTTCCCCTTTCGTGCCGCGTCTGACGTCTCCGCGACCGAACCTGGAATTTACATCAATACCAAACATAAGGTTACATACAAAAACGACGCAAAACCCAAGCGAAAATACTAACGTTCACAAGCTAGGTACAACGTGCACAAAGTGCGCGGAACACACGCGAAAAACGCAAAAATCTACAAAAATGTCGATTTGGTCGCCCGGAAGAACTAAAATCCGATTACTCAAAAATCCGTACTCACACATCCTAAATATCATAGGATATGCCAACAATATAATCTAGATATCGCAATTAATTCGCCACAATAATATAATAAAAACCTAGTAAGCTAGAAGTTTGCAAATTTGGTGGAAACATCGACAATTAGCGACAAAGTTAACACAATCCAACACAACAATCCAAACTAACCCACTAGCTAGCCATTACACTAATTTTAAACCATTAACTATGCATAAAAACCTAATTTCCATAAACAAAACCTTTCTTGATTTTCATAATTAGCAATTTCAATCCAAAACTAAACATGACAATACCAAATTTAACACTAATTTGAAGCCCACACAAATAAAGTAACCTCATTAACCTAGATTAGCAAACAACTAGATAGCTAATTAGCTTTAATTAACTAAATATTGGTTTCAAGAAACCCTAGTTAACTCAACCATTAACTTTAAACAACACTAGAATGAAAATATCACTAAATTAACACTAAACAACTAGATTAAAGAATTCTAACCATATTAACTTAAAAGAGTAGAAATTATACCTCAAATTTTTATAGATCTAGCAAGAAGAATTTGCCTCAATGATGGCCTCATAGCACCATGATTCCAAGCAAGAGAGGTTAAAGAGAAAGGGGATGAAGAATGGGGTTATTTTGTGAGGTTTAAATTTGGAATTTTTGAAGCAACTTAATGAATTTTTTGAAGAAAATGAAAAGAACAAGGAGATGAAGGGGGGCTGCTGGAATTCGGCCAGAAATGAGGGAGAGGGGATGGTGTGGGTGTGGGAAAAAAGTCTTGGTCAACTCCCCTCAAAGTCAATGCACCATACCTTAAACATACAATATTTTAAACATACATATTCAACTCAAATCATCGCTAACAAAATAATTTTAAAACAAAAGAGGGAGGGGGAATTTTCTGCAGTTTGGGACAGCCAAGGAGATGTGAGGATGTGTGTGTGAGAGTGCACAAAAAAAAAATTTGCAAAAAGACCCCCTACATGTCCAAAATTGCAAGTTTAAGCTTAAATTCAATAAATTTCGTTTCCTATAATAAAAATTAGTTAAAAATCAAAATAAAATACTAAAAATTTATGTTACAACTAGATTTTAATTAACATAATTTTAAAGATTAAAATTAGCCCAGAAAAATTTGTATTTATCGCTAATTTAATGTATTTTTTTACCGGCTTAAAATAATATAAAAATAGGGAAAAATAGGGAAATATTTTTAAATAACCATAATTTAATTAGTAACTCATTAGCTACTAAAAACAAGCAATTAGCTATCCATTTTAGGTATAAGTAGTCCTAAACTGCAAAATAACAAAAAGGACGGTTTTCGGAAAAATACCGAATTTTCACCGATTTTCAGGAAAACTCCAAAACGACTTTTCAAGACGCTACAATAAATGAGTGAGAAAAAGATTATAAAATTGGGCAAAAATCCTACTTCATCATCCTCATCTTCCCTTGCCATTTAGATGAGGGTGTTCACTTCGTTTTAGTGAGTGTAAGCTTGTGTTAACGAAACTTCAAGGTAGATCATCTTTGTATCGAAGATCGGAAGCAAGTCTGCACCTTTCTCTTCATGGAACCTCTTGAGAGTCCTGAACACGATGATCGCAGCGAAGGGATTTCAACACGGAGCTTTAGAAGTGAAGGACCGGATCTACAAAGGTTGTAATCCCTCTCACTTAGTGTTAAAGTGTTTAACATGTTAGTTTTTGCCTAATCTCTAGTTTAAAGATCCGGGTTTGGGTTGTTCGGCACGGCTAATTTTTTAATCGGGCATGGTTGATGCCCCGTAGACCCTTGTCCGCGTACATAGCAACCCTACAATATGGTGTGCTCTATGATGAGTACTACTGAGTTTCCTATTTCCTTTTAGGGAGTTATGCACTTATGAAGTTGCATACCTATTGAATAGGGTTCCGATCAAATCAGTTGCCTACCACTTCATATGAGATTTGGAAAGGGAAGAGCCCATATCTTAAGTTTATTAAGATTTGGGGTTGTCCAGCCTATGTCTAAAGAGCAAAATCCGGACAAGCTCGAAGCAAAGTCAGATCTGTGGAAGTTTGTTGGATATCTCAAGCATACGCAAGGGAATATCTTCTACCTAACCGAGGAACAAAAATGTTTTGTTTCTCAGCATGCCACCTTTGTGAAAGGGAATTTCTTGTGAAGAAATTATTGGTTATGAGGTAGAACTGGAAACAGTTTCAGCTAAACAAACTGCAGCTGATGATTTGGTAGAACCAAAGGATTCAGTAGATTCCAACGAACCTCAGCCTCTCCACCGATCTAGTAGGGTTCCTCACCCACCTGAGAGATACTTTGGTTTCTCTATGACAGTGGAAGCGAGGATTGCATCATGAGATGATGACCCAACTAGTTTTGAGCTGGCCATCAGAAGTAGGACTCTGTAAGAATGGCTGGATGCTTTGTGATCTGAGATGGAATCCTTATACACCAACAAAGTATGGACTTTGGTTGCTTTATCTGAAGGGTTAAATACCCATCAGGAGCAAGTATATCTTGAGAAGATTACTTGGTGTACATCGAAAAGTTGAGACTTTCAAAGCTAGACTTGTTAAAAGTTTGCATCATTAACCAGGTATGGATTATGATGAAACCTTTTCTAAGTAGCTATGCTTAAGTCCATCCAGATCCTACTTGCCACAGCTACATACCATGACTACGATATCTGGCTGTTGGGTGTCATGACTGCTTTTCTAAATGATGTTTTAGAAGAGAGCGTCTATAAGTACCCAGCCAGAGGGCCTCGTAGACAGTAGGAGCAGCGGAAATGTGTGCAAGATGTTTTATGTGATAAAGCAGGCATCGCGGAGTTGGAACGTCTGTTTTGATGTGTTAGTCAAAAGTTTGACATCATCAAAATGGTAGATGAACCTTGTATATACCAAAAGGTAGTAGGGAGTATGGTGGCGATCCTCGTAGAGTACGTGGATGACATACTCTTGATAGGGAAGAGGTTTCCTATGCTACGCTCGATCAATCTCCGCTTATCACAAGGATTCTCCATATTGGATCAAAGTGATACCTACTAAATCCTGGGTTTTGGATCTATGAGATAGATCTAATTGGATGTTAGGATACTCACTAGTTGTAGTGAGATGGTATCAATTTATCCTGGGGAGAATCACTGGAAAGGTTCCAGGGTGATAAGGACGACTGAATGTCAGTCACAGGCATTGTCTTTACCCTCAGTAAAGGGACGGTATGTTGGAAGAGTTCCAAGCTAGATACCGTGGCATACTAGACGATAAAGGTTGGATACATCGCTACTTAAGATGCTACCAAAGAGGCAGTCTGGATGTATACTAGTTCATGAGATGAACTGTGTTCCCTCCATTGTGTGACAATGGAGTTGTGGCTTATGCCGAGGAACGCTCGTCCCATCAGTGATCCAGATATAATTCTTAGGCAGTGTCACCTGATCATGGAGATGGTTGATCTCCAGGGGATCGAGGTTAGGAGAGTAGACTCGGAAGACAACACGGCGGATCCATTCACAAAGGCTTTTTCCCAGAGAGAGACTATTATGGGATGGTTGAGTATGAGATACTACAACCACTGTTATCAGATGGCCCTAGTGCAAGTGGGAGATTGTTAGTTATATGTATGCCCTAGAGGCCATTACTATATATGTGTTGTATATTGTAGTGGATGCTTGGACATATATAGGGAGGACTTTCTTGCTTGACATGATAGTATGCTATCTGGTTACTCTTTATCTTAACGTGTACACTGATTGTCTCTCTGTTACATGTTGGTTAAGCCCTTAGGATGTGTACTCGACTACCTGGACTGTGATGCGGATCATACTAGTGGGGACATGGTAGTCCATAAGTACATCCTTCAAGGTCCCTAGTCGTGGGTATATCAAGACGGGGCATCGATATACCAGAGTAGACTAGCGTATACCTTCTCGACCCATACAGATGGGCAATGGATGATCACATATCCATTGATGTTTGACATCAGAGATGATATACGGGTGCTCAGTGGAGACTGGGTACACTGGACGGACTCGCCGAGAACTCCCAGATGGTATTATACCTTACGTCAGATGGCAGTTCTCTGGTGACACTGGTACAGGTTAGTCTGTAGACCCGAGATCATCATAGAGTCTTGTGTGATTCCCACTATGCTTTGATTTCCACCTTACCACGTCCAAGAGGGCGTGCAAAACGGTGGTTTTTGGGTACAGTCCCGAGTCACATGGAGGCAATGAGCGATAGGAGGGGTTTCGTCTCTCCCGGTATTGGGGGTTGATGATGCGCTATGCTCGATTGGCCATAACAGGGAAGTCCCTGGCCAGGGCTGGTTTAGAGATATACTGGTAAGTGTTAACAGTAGTTTCTCGACCCGTTATGAGTCTCATATCGGCATGACTTATCGGTTATTTGGGTCTGACGTTTACCACCCCTAGACTTGATATGCGACAAATCAGACGAGGAGACCGGACTGTATGGTAGTGTCACTGTCAGGCTTTTGCAGGAGTTAGAGCGGGCTTGCTTGCTGATCTTCTGATCGCTCAATACCCTGGTAGCCATTACGTCCAGCTAGTACCGCTGACGGCTTGTGGGTGTTTGATATGATCATCACCTACTGCCGGCGTATTGACGGGTCTTTAGAGTCCTACATAGAGGTTGTACTGGCTCAGGCAAAACGAGATAGGAGCGCATATGTGATATGTGCGGGACCGAGAATGATGCGAGTATGTGATACCGTATTCAATTCTCGCGATGATTGTATCGATTAGTTGTATGCGATATAACCTAGTTATCGAATCAAGGATTGATTCGATAAGTCGATACATTGATATTAGTCGGTTATATGCGATATGACCGGATCGTTAAATCAAGTGTTGATTTAATGATTTAATGTATAATTATATATTTGATATATTACTTTACATTAACTAGTATTGGTTCACTTAAGATTGATTTTCTCACTTGATGTGCACAAGTTGTATATGTGATATATTTTTGTGCACAAGATTGTATCATGTTTGATGATACATGCAAACTTGGGTGTGTATGCTTTAAACCATAGTTTAGGTTAATGGTTAAGGTTTTATTTATTTATTTATTTATTTAATTTTGGAAAAAACTAAATGGTGGCTTTTTTGTTTCTTTGCTAGAAGCTTCATGAAGCATGCTAGCATCTTTGAAAAAGCCTTGCCATTTTGTTTTTATCCATTAACCTAACCATCAACCTAAACCCTAGTTTATTCTCTACATGAGTTAACCTCACCCATGGTTGCATTATGATAATTCTTCACTTGATTTTCTATTTGGCATATAATTCTTTCATTCTTTTCTTTTCTTCTTCTTCTTCTTCTTGAAGAAAAGGAAAAAGCTTACTAGAAATTATCAAGTGAAGATTAAGAGTGAGAAATGAAAATCTAAAGAGAACCCACTTCTTATCTCAACATCCTCTACTAGACTAGCACTTTAGTTTAGGGTGTTTGCTTCACTAATTCTTAAGTTAGTGAACTAGAAGCATGAGTCCGTATTCCCTCGACGTAGATCATCTTCGGCATCGAAGACTTCAAGCGATCCCGTTGCAATTTCTTCATGGAGCCGTCCGAGAGTCCGGGAGTAGGTTGATCGCAGCGAAGGGACGTCGTTACGGAGCTATGGAAGTGGTGGATTGGATCTACAAGGGTTGTATTTTCGTATTCAGTTAGTGTAAATGTGATTTACTTTCATTTGTTCGCCTAATCTCTAGTTAACGATCTAGCTTAGGGTTGTTCGGCATGCTAAAATTTAAATCTGGCATGGTTGATGCCTTGTAGAGCCTCCTTAGTATGCCTAATAACCCTACAGATTGAATTAGGCTCGTTAAATAATGGCATATACGTTCTAGATCAAACCACAGTTCTTAACGTACAAAACACACACAAGAGGAAAAGTTCAGAAATGAACGATTCTTTCTTATGGCATTGTAGACTAGGTCATATCAATGCGACATGACTAGCTAAGTTACATAAGGATGGATATTTAAATTCGCTCGAATTTTCTTCTTATAACACTTGCTAGTCACGTCTCAAAGGCAAAATGACCAAAACTCCATTTACAGGACACGGAGAAAGAGCTAGTGAGCTCTTAGGACTGATATATAATGATGTATGTAGTCCTATGTCTACACATGCCAGGAATGGTTCTTCATATTTCATTACATTCACTGATGATCTTTCAAGATATGGACATGTGTCCCTGATGAAACACAAGTCTGAAGCTTTTGAGAAATTCAAGGAATATAAATCCGAAGTCGAGAACCAAACGGGTAAAAGTATTTAAAATCCTATGATTTGATCGAGGAGGTGAATACTTGAGCATGGAGTTCCTGGACTTTCTAAAAGAGAATAGGATTCTCTCTCAGCTTACTCCTCAGTATACACCACAGCTCAACGGTGTATCGGAATGGAGGAATCGCATCATGTTAGATATGGTGCGCTCTATGATGAGCACCACAGAATTTCCTATTTCCTTTTGGGGATATGCACTGGAGACAGCTGCAGACCTATTGAATATAGTTCCCACCAAATCTGTGCCAACCACTCCATATGAGATATGGAAAGAAAATAGACCATATCTTAATTATGTTAAGATATGGAGTTGTCCGGAATATGTGAAAACACAGAATCCAGACAAGCTCATGGCAAGGTCTATTCTGTGTAAGTTTATTGGACATCCCAAACATTCGTGAGGGTATATTTTCTATCACCCTGAGGAACAAAAGGTGTTTGTTTCTCGACATGCCACCTTTTTAGAAAAGGAATTTTTTGAAAAAGAAATTAGTGGCAAAGAGGTAGAACTGAAAGAAGTTCCAGCAGAACAAACTACGACAGAAAATTTGGTAGAACAAAATGTAAGTCTATGTTTCGCACACCACATGTTCGCGGGGAGGCGGAATAAGCAAAAAATGATTTTTTCGGGCTTCGCAACATCGACTCAAACTAAGGATCATTCACAAACCCTAGCTAGCACTAAACTATGAGGTTTAACTACTATGCAAGAATGTTATACCTCATGATACTAGTCCTTCTTGTTCTTGTTGTCCTCCTCCTCTTCTTAAGCTCCTTGTAGTGAGAATAGAACGGGCCACCTCGTCGGCCACCTCAAGTCGAAGAAGATCCACTCGAGAGTGCCTACCTTGAGCTTTAACCACTAAGATGAGGTAACTAAGCAACTTAGAGTGCTAATCTAACTGACCTAAAGAATATAGAGAGTGGTTAAGGATTTGTTAGTCTCACTAACCCTAGGATTCTCAACTCATGAGACAATTAGGGTTAAGAGGAAGAAGAAGAGAGCTTGAGGAGAGAGAAAGTGTTTGTGATTATTATATGAAGCATAACTCATTTGTGAATAATATGAATCATGAAAAAATGTCACGAAAAAATATCTTGTAAAATATCAAGCATGCTTCATTTAATTCATATGATGAATTATTTCCATGAGTCATGGTTCATTTAATGGAAAACTACACCTCATTTCCTCCACCTCATTAAGTTTTAATCTAAAGATAAAAACCTTAATGAGTCACCTCCTTCTAGAAGCTTTCCCGACAAATTATGAGAATGCCCCTCATCCGTATTTTCATGCCTGCATCCGTGTTTACGAAAAACACGAATACTTTGAGACAAAACAATTCCAATAATCTAATATTAGGATCCGGCTTAAACCAAAGCCCACCAGTATAATCCGTCTGAATATCGTACGTACACAAGTACACGTATATGTCTGAACCCTGTCGTAAAACCATATGACCTCTATATCATTTCGCCCTAAGTAGGTAAACCCTCTGTGTAGGACTATAAAGACTCGACACTACGCTGGCAGTAGATTTAGCCACAGGCCGTAAGCGGTACTAGGGCGTAACGGTCCCGAGGTAGATGTCGATAAGAAGGCCGATGGGGAAACCCATCCGAACTCCTACTGAGCCTGAATGTGACAATCTATTTGTACAGTCCGGTCTGTTCTTTTGAGAGTGTCGCATATCGGTCTTAGGGGGCGGCAAGCATCAGACCCCTAATAGTGCAATAAGTTATGTCGGAGTACAGACCAAAATACACTGAGAAACTACTGGAACACCTACCAGCAAATCTCGCTTGCCATGGCCATGGACTTTGTGTAATGGCGTTCCGAACATTACGCGGCATCAACCCCAATACCGGGAGAGACGAATCCTATCTAACCGCCACTGCCTCCAAGTGCTTCGGGACTGCAACCAACTACTACCTGTTTGCACGACTCATTAGAGCCGTGGTAGGGTAGTAATCTAAGAACAGTGGGAACAAACTTGAGGCGAAGTAGCAGTGTCAAGTCAACGGACTAAGCTGTACCCATGTCAGCTGGGAACTGCTACCTGACGATAGGTATATTACCAACAAGCAGTTCCCCCCAAGTCATGTCCAGTGTAACTCATATCCCAATGAGCACATGCATACTATCTCCAGTACAACGTACTGATGGCTATGGGCAGACCATCTCCCCTCCTTGGAGCATAAGCGTATACACTAGTCTACTCTGGAGTATCGATGCCCTGTCTCGATAATCCTACGACTAGGGACCTATATAAGGATGTGCTTGTATACAACCCAGCCCCCCCACTAGTGTGACTGCCATCACAACGCTGGTAGTCAAGCAATGATCCTAAGGGCTCTATCAATATGTATTAGCGATATATTAAAAGAAACATATACACAGATTAACATAGACACAAACCAAGTAGCATACTACTATATTGAGCAAGACTGTTATAAATCTGTGTATATATCCCAAGCTTCTAAAATGTAATATACAAACTAGTACTATACAATAATGGCCTCTAGGGCATATCACACTAAAAATCTCCCACTTGCACTAAGGGCATGTGCTGGCATATCGCAGACCTATCATCTCGAATAGCCTCTCGAACTGCGTCTGAGGGATGGCCTTGGTGAATGGATCTGCAGTGTTGTCCTCTGTAGCAACTCTCCGAACCTCGATCTCCCGGCGATCCACGATCTCCCTGATCAGGTAATACCGCCTTAAGATGTATCTGGACTTCTGATGGAACCTGGGTTCCTTTGCTAAAGCTATATCCCCGTTGTTGTCACAATACAGAGGTATTGGATCAACAATGGACAGAACCACCCGAAGTTCTGATAAAAACTTCCTCATCCAGACTTCTTCTTTTGCGGCATCAGAAGCAGCGATATACTCCGCTTCCATCGTCGAGTTAGCAACGGTGTCCTGTTTGGAACTCTTCCGACAGAACGCCCCTCCATTGAGAGTAAAACATAACCCGACATGGATTTGGACTCATCCTTGTCACTCTGGAAGCTGGAGTCAGCAAAGGCCTCGATCTGGAGGTCCTTTCCGCCATACACCTAGAACATGTCCTTAGTCCTTCTCAGGTACTTGAGAATGTTCTTTACTGCTATCCAGTGCTTCTCCCCAGGGTTTGACTAATACCTGCTTACCACGCCCAGTGCGTAAGCAACAACTGGTCCGGTACACAATATCACATAAATTATAGAGCCTACCGCAGAAGGGTAGGGTATAATAGGCATGCGATCCCTTTCCAAATCAATCTTGGGAGACATCTCTTTGGAGAGGGTGATTCCGTGACAAGACGGTAAATTACCGCGCTTAGAATCTTCCATACTGAATCTTTTCAGTATGGTGTCGACGTACCTGGACTGTGAAAGTCCCAACATCCTCTTAGATCTATCACGATAGATCTGGATCCCCGGAAAGTAGGAAGCTTCACCAAGGACTTTCATGGAGAACCTGTATGACAAGAACCCTTTGACAGATTATAGCATAGGAATGCCTTTTCCTATCAGGATAATGTCATCCACGTACAAGACGAGGAATACAACAGTTCGTGCTACAATCTTACTATAAATACATGGCTCATCTGGGTTTTTGATAAAGTCATATTTTTTGACCGTTTCATCAAAATAGATGTTCGAAATCCGCGATGCCTGCTTTAGTCCATAGATGGACTTAAGCAACTTGCACACTTTCCCACTGCTCCCTCTTTGAATGAAACCCTCTGGCTGGTCCATATAGACGCACTCTTCCAAATGTCCATTTAGAAAAGCGGTCTTTACGCCATCTTCCAAATCTCATAATCGTGGAAGGCAGTAATGGCAAGAAGGATCTGAACATAGCCACTGGAGAAGGTTTCGTCATAGTTCAAACCAGGTCTTTGATGAAAACCCTTTGGAACAAGTCTAGCCTTATAGGTTTCAACCTGTCCATCTACACCAATCTTCTTTTTGAAGATCCATTTGCAGCCTACGGATTTTACCCCTTCTGGAGCAATATCCAAAGTCCATACTTTGTTGGCGTACATGGACTCCATCTCAGTCCGCATTGCATCTAACCATTTTACCGAGTCAGCGCTCTGAATGGCTTGCTGGAAGTTAGTCGTCTCATCATTATTAATGATGCAATCCTCTCTATCCCCGTCTACGAGAAAACCGTAGTATCTCTCAGGTGGATAAGAAAGCCTACTACTCCTGCGGAGAGGTGCGGGAATGTCCTGTTCTTTTGGAACTTCTGGTTCTACCAAGCTTTCAGTAATAGCTTGTGGTTCTGGAATTTCATCCAATTCTAATGCGCTCCCACTTATCTGACTTTCTAAAAATTCAGTTTCCAAGAAGCGGACATGACGCGAAACAAAGTCCTTTTGCTCCTCTGCGTAATAGAAAAAATACCCTTTGGAGTTCTTTTGGTATTCCACAAACTTACACTCTACAGAACATGCCTCGAGCTTGTCCGCATGCTGTTTTTTAACAAAAGCTGAACATCCCCATGTCTTAAAGTGTTTAAGACGGGGTTTCTTCCCACTCCATATTTGATATGGTGTGGTAGGCACTGACTTAGTAGGAACCTGGTTCAAAACATATGCAGTTTATTCTAGTGCATATCTGATTGGTGTGAAGAAGTGTTTGTAGTATAACCGCAATCAATAACGGTGTCGCGTGTAGCTAGACCGAGATAAGTACGGGTCGTCCTCAGGGAAACGTTGAATGTTTTACTCTTACTTTAGATGTGTCGAAAAAGAGAGGAGGGATAAAGAATATTGTAGAATGGTTTCTAGATCTACATTAAGCACTAATGCAAAATATAGATCTAGATTATTTTAGGGATGTAGTTAATATAATAAGAGGATTGTAGGGTTCGTTAGGATTTAGTAGTTATGGATGATTAATTAAAAGTTACCCTTTTTATCCTTTAATAGATTTAAAACTAGAACGATGGTGATGCGTGTATATTAGGGTTTCTGGAGGGAAAAGGAATCCCACTCTTAACCCTTATCTCGACATGGAACTCCGTTCATATCTAGCCTTTACCAAAACAATCATTAATCTAATCTCTAATCGCGGTCAGAACTAATAAAGAATTGTTAGTGTGCCCGATTAGGATGTTAATGATTCTTTTGATAAAGTTCATAAACTTTATAGGACTTAAAAAGGGTTTAAGGATGTTCATCATCCATTAGCCTACCCTAATCCTACGAACCCTAACAAGCGGAGGATTACTCACGCATGTTGGGAGAAAAAGAGATAGAAAGAAATTGCATAATTAAACTACGAAGAAATAGAATAAGAAAAAGAAAGCTACCTTTATTAATCAACAATATTCATTACACTTGAATCCTTAGAAAATGATTACAATTTCTAGTTGCTTCTCGATCTCTTTTAAGGAGGTAGACGAACAGTTGATGATCAGCCTGGATGCGTGAGCCTGTCTTGGACTTCGTGATCTCGTCGGCTTGATGATTTTTCCAAGAGGCTCTCGGTCCATATTTATAGTCCAAAGCCAGAAAACTTTTCTTCCAAATTAGGTAAATAACAGCAGAGATTCACCAAAAATTTTTGCACTTCGTATCTCCCCAAGATTGTCGCGGATCCGCGGCCCAAGGGGGGTATGGCCACGGATCCGTGGCCATTAAATCTTAGCCCTTCATCAAACTTCAGAGGCTCTGTCTTTGTGACATTTGACGATCCTTGTAACCTTTGTAACATGGAAATCTTCTCGTGGTTGCTGCCAGACTTGGTCTCCAAGTTTTGCTTTCTTAATTAGGCAAGTTTTCTTTAACAACTTGATTTCCTAGATTTTAGTCTTGGAAAAATTCTGCACAACTTGGAAAAATTCTGCACAACAACTCAAATAATATTTAGTAGACTTTGTTCTACTAGGATTTGGTCAATGATATTATTTGCATACATTTTCTTACCAAATGCTAATTATAATATATCAACACATGGAAAATATTATTTTTACAAATAAACCCTCATATGTATGATATATTATAATAAAGACCTTTTTACATATGGAAATGGTAGGAAAAATGTAATAACAAATGTGCAGTTTTATAAACTGAACAATATCCCAAGAAGGATCGCGGTAACTCAGCCTTACTCATCATAGAACGAACCATATCCAATAGGGTTCGATTCCGCCTTTCTAATAAACCGTTGTGTTGTGGCGTGTATGGAGGAGTAAGCTGAGAGAGAATTCCATTCTATTTTAGGTAATCCAGGAACTCGGTACTCAAGTATTGACCACCTCGATCAGATCTCAGTGTCTTGATACTTTTGTCTGTTTGTTTTTCTGCTTCATTCTTATATTCCCGGAATTTCTCAAAGGCGTCGGATTTATGCTTCATAAAGAAAACATGTCCATACCTAGAGAAATCATCCATAAAAGTAATGAAGTAAGAATAACCACTTCGCGCATTAGTAGACATTGTACCACATACATCGCTGTGTATGAGTTCCAAGAGCTCGCTCGCTCTTACTCCGTGTCCAGGGAACGGAGTCTTTGTCATCTTTCCCATGAGACAAGATTGACAAGTTGCATAAGACTGATATTTGAACTGGTCCAAATATTCCTCTTTATGTAATTTAGTCAACCGTGTTTCATTGATGTGATCCAGTCTACAATACCATAAGAAAGCCTGATTTAGTTCCGGAGACATTCTTTTAAGTGTATTCTGGACAATAAAAATTTGCAGTTGGTTTAATACATATATACCGTTGTTTAGAGTACCTGACCCAATCAGACCATGATTAAGGTACATGTTTACGACATCACTTACAAATGTAAAATCATAACCTTGTTTTGATAACAAAGATACTGAAATGATATTACAAGTCAAACTAGGTGCACAAAAACAGCTGCGCAAAACCAAAATATGTCCACTCGTCAATCCAAGGTGACATTCCCCTACGGACACAACATCCACGCTCGCTCCGTTAGCAATCCTGAGGGTCATATCACCGGTGTTCAGAACCCTACGGTTTCTCAGTGCCTGCAATGAATTATAGATATGAGATCCTGATTCGGTATCCAATACCCAGGAAGTAGAGTTGATTGACAGAAAATTTTCAATTACAAACACACCTTATGCCGAAGCCACAACCTGCTTTGGGTCCTGGTTCTTCGCCTACCAAGCCCTGCAATCTTTCTTCTAATAGCCCCTCCTATGACAGTAGAAGCATTCCTACTTTCCTACAATTGGCCCTTCCACTTTTGCCTTGCCTCATGCGTCCACCTTACTAACACCGCCTCTCGGCTTAGTAGGGGCCTTCTTCTTCTTTCCTTTGGCTTTCGCCTTGGACCTAGAAGAAGAAGCTCCACCAACAAATAGAGCGGGTGTATCCCTGCCTGTCTGCAGGGTGCCCTCAGCACTCCTCAACATGTTGAGGAGTTCCGGAAGTTCAACTTCTTTACCTTGAATATTAAAATTCAAGATAAACTGGGCGTAGGTAGAAGGGAGAGACTGCAGAATTAAATCTGTATATAGCTCATTTTCTAACGTGGTCCCAAGGTCCGCGAGCTCCTTAATGTAGCCAATCATCTTAAGGACGTATTCCCTTACAAATGATCCGACGGCCAGCCTCGACTGAAATAGCTTCTTCGAGGTCTCGTATCTAGCGATACGAGATTGGTCTCCTTACAGTTCCATGGTATAGAGGAATATGGATTCAAGATCCATATACTTGTGCCTCCTCGGATGTTCATTGTTCATAGAGGCAAGCACGAGACATTTGGCCTTCGTGCAAACAATCTCCCAGGTCTTACGGATTTCCTTATCCGTGACACTGGATTCTGGACCTGGGACGGCGGGGCTTTTGTAGTAAGGACACAACCCAACTTGTCATAAGTGATTGCCATCTTGACATTCCTGAACCAATCTATGTAGTTTAGTACAGTCAAAATATTTTTATCTAACAATAACTTAAGGCCCGTCATATTTGGTTGCTGCAATTATGAGAGAGAGAATGAACACTTTAGCATGATGCACTTGCAAGTTTAGATTGGTTTTGAGTTTATCTATACAGGATGGCTCCCACTGTTTCTCGAATCCTTCCTCAAACCATAAAAGAAAAATTAGTCAGGATTCATCTTACCGTACAATTCTTGCTTAACCGTTCAGCCAGGTCAGTGTCGGTACTTCGAGGGTGGTTTTACGACTCTTTCGTGAAGTTCCTTAATTAAATAACCTCTTTTCCCTGGGGGCGTAGCCCCGCTAACACCTTTCTAGACACCTACTTGGTTTATAGCATTGATCGTTAAGTGAAAGAATCTCCCGAGGAGTAGCATATACCCACAGTAGGATCAGGATCCAAATATCATCGTGTGATAAATTCAAAGGATTCCTACCAAAATTATCACACTCCAAATGGTATGCAACATTAGCAAGTTTCAGTTTCTTTAGAAACTCCCGATGTGAATTTTTGTCCCATGCTCCTATGACCTTGACTTAGGCCCACAAATCATAAGTCACATGTCAAGTTCTACCCGTCATTATCCAGGTTAATTTGAACCCACCCATACCTATCCTTGACTAAGGCCAACAAAGTAGTATGAATGTCCCAAACCAACACATCTATCTATGCAACATATGAATACCCAGCGGCTACCAATCACTATGTCTTGACTAAGGCCAACAAACATAACTTGAATACTATTGAATATTCATATGAAATGACGGAGGGTTACGAATGGTTTTGGCGAAACCGTGAACGTAATGAACTTGATATAATCGAAGGAACCTGATAGCTTTTAAAAGGAGTGGTTTAAGCTCTGCATTTTAAAAGTTTGCTATTTTGAAATAGCCGAGTGGTTTTAAACTTTATTTCAACGATTCAGCTTTGGATTTGTTTACTTTGCATTAATGTAATCCATTCCCATCAATTATCCTACCATTGAAAAAAACAACAAAAATACAACATACGCTTATGCCATCCGCATTCCCTACTGGACCCCGTCATCACCCGTTAGGTTACTTAACTAACGACAGAGCGGGGGCTAGACTACTGCGGATGTAAAACATAAGCAACGCCTACTAGATATCATATATAGATATGTACATTCGTCAGACGCAATAATAGGTATTCCAGATAACAGATGAACACATTGGATTTATTAGGAAGTCCGCATTTCGTTTGAGCCTACAAAAAAGACGGCTTCCACTGTTGTGATGAATAGCCAAGCCCCGCTCTAGACCCCTATAGGTGCGGCAAACTACCCGCCAAATACCCGAAGTGGAACAACCTCCCTCAACAAAGTGAGTAGGTCACACGTGTTAGTGTATATGCCCTAGAGGCCATTACTGTATCATACTAGTGTGTATATTACTTAATGGAAGCTTGGGATATTCACAGTTGCATAGACAATCTTGCTCAAAATAGTAGTATACTACTTGGTTTGTTTCTACTTTAATGTGTGCATGTGTTTCTTTTTGCATATCGCCTATACACATTAGTGGAGCCCTTAGGATCTTTGCTTGATTACCAGCGTTGTGATGACAGTCACACTAGTGGGGGCTGGGTAATCTACAAGCACATCCTTATACAGGTCCCTATTCATAGGATTATTTTGACAGGGCATCGATACTCCAGAGTAGACTAGTGTATACGCTTCTCATCCCAGGAAGGGAGATGATCTTTCCCACAGCCATCAGTACGTCGTACTGGAGATAGTATGCAGGTGCTCGTTAGGGTACGAGTACACTGGACAGGACTCACTGGGAACTGTTGGTTTGGTATTATACCTATCGTTAGTTATCAGTTCCCAGGTGACATGAGTACAGCATAGTCCGTTAACTTGACACTGTCACTTCGCCTCGAGTGTGTTCCCACTGTTCTTAGATTACTAGCCTACCACGGCTCAAATGAGTCGTGCAAACATGTAGTAGTTGGGTGCACTCCCGAAGCACTTGGAGGCAGTGACGGTTAGACAGGATTCGTCTCTCCCGGTATTGGGGGTTGATATCGCGCTGTGTCTAGGAGAGCCATTACACAAAGTCCCTGGCCAGGGCTAGCGAGATATACTGGTAGCGTTTCCAGTTTTATCTTATGGTGTTCTGGGCTACACTCTACCACGACTTATACCGCTATTAGGGGACTGACGTTTACCGCCCCCTAGGCCTGACATGCGATACTCTTAGACGAACAGACCAGACTGTACGGAGATTGTCACATTCAGGCCCAGTCGGAGTTCGGATGGGTTCACCTCATCAGTCTTCTTATCGGTATCTACCTGGGGACCGTTACGTACAGCTAGTACCGCTTGCGGCCTGTGGTTATACTCACTGCCAGCGTAGTGTCGATTCTTTAGAGTCCCACGCAGAGGGCTATTCGCCTTTGGGCAAAACAGAGTAGAGGTCGCATGGTTTTGCGACGGGGTTCGTTCACATCCGCGCACTTGTGCACGTTTGGTGTCCGGGCAGTTATTACTAGCGGGCTTTGGTTTAAGCCAGATCCTAGTATATGTTTTGGGATTGGTTTTATCTCATTGTATTCGTGTTCCTCGGAACGCGGATGCATGTGTATATGCACAGTTGACAGAGGCAGAGGCAAAGGATTCTCATTAGGGTTGTTGACCGTTTACTTTATCTAAACCCTAATGAGAATGAGAAATATGATTAATGATATTAATTAAGAATTATTGTGCCATGGTTAAATTGAACATTTGACTTTTGTTGATTTGTTGACTTGTTGACTTTGTTGACCGGTTGACCATTGTGGACTTGTTGACCATCATCATTTCATTTCAAAGATGCTTCTTGTTCTTTGCAATTGCATTAAAAGATTGAAATGATAATGGTTATTCATAAACTAACCATCACAATTTCTTAATTATTATTATTATTATCATTATTCCAAATATGAGAGCTTGGTTGTAAATTATCCTCATTCTCACTTGCTCACTCTCTCTCTTCCAAAGCTCATCCTCTTCCTCTCTCTCAAAGCTCTCATGACTCATGTGTTGAGAAGTATGAGCTATTGAGATAAAACCTTCATAACTTCACTCTACTCACTCTAGAGTTCTAGGTTTAGCAAGCCAAGCACTTTAGTTACCTCTAAGTTAAGGTAGGAGCTTAAGGTAGAGGCCTTCGGGTGGATCCTTCTTCGACAAAGAGAAGACTACGAGGAGAAGCTGTTCAAACCACTCCCAGAAGCAAGAAGAGAAGGAGTTAAAGACCTAGGTATAACCTCATGACCGAGTAGTTAAACTTGCAGTTAGTTTGCTAGGTTTTTGTTTAGGAAAGATCCTCTTTTTAGTCCATGTTGCCTTGTGTCAAAAAAATCGTTTTTTAACGTTTTCGCCTCCCCGTAAGAACCGGGGTGGGCAACGTGGACTTACAGTGGTATCAGAGCCTAGCTAAACAACAACTTGCATGTTAGCAAAGTATTTAGAAATTCGATCCGAGAAAAAATCGCAAAACACGTCCGAAAACATAACTTTCTGCCGATTTTTAAAACTGCTCCAAAAATAATTCCACATATCTTAAAAATCGGCTCAGGGTTTTCTAAAAACATGCAGCAAAAACGAGCCCCTGACTCGGTCAACTCACCGCGGAACCGCGGCGAAACCATGCGTTTCGCCGTGGATCCGCCGCCGAGTTAACTCGGCCGCGACTCGTCTTTGTTGCAGTTTACTCAGTGTTCTGTTTTGAGATTTTTAAGATATTTTGTTTCTGCCCAGAATTTCCAGAGAACAAAGTTGTGTTTGGGGTAGTTGCAAATCCGTATTTTTTGATCAAAGTTCTGTAGACTTTAGCTAATGGGTTATATCTGTGATGTGATATATGCACTGAACGTCAACTAATCGCTATATGTCGATTAGTGGGGGTTGTGCATATCTGTGATCTGTAATATTGATGGATTGTGTATATGAACTCGTTGGATTGTCGCGGATGAATAGCCGGGGGTTGTGAGATGAGAGTTTTCTTTATCTTTCATTTGATGTAATATTATTTTATGGCCGCACATCCGGGATGAGGTTGTAGCCGTTATTGTATATTATTTCTTTTACTGTTTTTGCTCTTAGGATAGACCCAAGGTGTGGTGCACAAACTACCGGGTACCTCGAAGTGCCGAGTGGCCTACTCACGTTGTTGAGGGAGGTTGCTTCACTTAGGGTACTTGGCGGGTAATTTGCCGCACCCGTAGGGGTCTAGGGTGAGGTTTGGCAATTCATCGCGACCGTGTAATCCGTCTTTCGTTGCAGGCTCGAACGAAACGCGGATTCCTAGAATATCCAATGTGTTCATCTGTGATCTGAAATGGCTATCATTGCATCTGACGAATGTATATATCTATATAAGATATCTAGTAGGCGTTGCTTATATTTTGCATCCGCGATAGTCCAGTCCCCGCTCCGTCGTTAGTTAAGTAACCTTACGGGTGATGACGGGGCCTCGTGGCCAATGCGGATGGCATAAGCGTACGTCATATTTTCGTTGTTTTCTGCAATGGTAGGATTAATTGATTGGACGCATTAAATTAATGCAAGAAAATAAACCAAAATTAAATCGTTGGAACAATTTCAAAACCACTCGGTTTCTTTTCAAAACAATTTTTAAACGCGGAGATTAAACAACTCCTTTTAAAAGCTATCAGGTTCTTTCGATTATATCAAGTTCACTACGTTCACGGTTTCACCAAAACCATTCGTAGCCCTCCATCATTTCCGTTAAATATTCGGTAATATTCAAGCTATGTATTTTGACCTACGCCATGGCATAGTGATTGGTAGCTGCCGGATATTTATCTGTTGCATAGATAGATGTGTTGGTTTGAGATAGTCGTACTGCCATTTTGGCCTACGTCAAGGGTATGTACAGATGGGTTCAAATTAACTTGGTAAATGATGGGTAGAACTTGACATGTGACTTATGATATTTTGGCCTACGTCAAGACAATAAAAGCATGGGGCAAAAATCCACATCGGGAGTTTTTAAAGAAACTGAAACCTGCTAGTGCTGCATACCATTTGGAGTGTGATGATTCTGGTAGGATTCCTTCAGTTTTATCACACAATGATATTTGGATCCCGATCCTACTGTGAGTATATGCTACTCCTCGGGAACTTTCTCACTTAACGATCAATGCTATAAACCAAGTAGGTGTCTAGAAAGGTGTTAGCGGGGTTGCGCCCACAGGGAAAAGAGGTTATTTAATTAAGAAACTTCGTGAAAGCGTCGTAAAACCTCCCTCGAACTACCAACACTGGCCTGGCTGAACGGTTAAGCAAGTATTGTACGGTGAGATTAATCCCGACAAATTCTTCTTTTTTCGTTTGAGGAAGGATTCGAGAAACAGTGGGAGCCATCCTGTTTAGACAAATTAAAAACCACACTAAACTTGCAAGAGCATCATGCTAAAGTGTTTCTTCTCTCTCTCCTAATTGCAGCGACCAAACATCATGACCGGTTTTAAGTTACTACTAGAAAAAAATATACTGACAGGGCCAAACTACAAAAATTGGCTTAGGAATGTCAAAATGGCAATCACTTATGACAAGTTGTGGTATCTTCTTACCACCAAAGCTCCCCCTGTCCTAGGATCTCAATCCAGCGTCGCGGATAAGGAAATCCGTAAGACCTAGGAAATTGATTGCGCGAGGGCCAAGTGCATCGTGCTTGCCTCTATGCACAATGAACATCAGAGGAGGCACGAGAATATGGACCTAGAATCCATATTTCTTCATACAAAAGATCTGTATGGAGAGCAATCCCGTATCGCAAGATACGAAGTCTCGAAAAAGTTGTTTTCGGCGAGATTGGCCGTCGGATCATCTGTAGCGGAACACGTGCTTCAGATGATTGGCTATATTGAAGAGCTCGCGGTGTAGGGTTCCTAGGCACTCTTGTGAAGGTTCATAAGGCATCAAACATGCACGAATAAAATTTTAGACGTGCCGAACAACCCAAAGCCGGGATCTTTGCTATATTATTAGGGTTTAACATGCAAGTAAACATCTTTACAACTAAGTATGAGGGATTACAACCTTTGTAGTCCGCTCCTTCGCTTCATAAGCTCCGAGTAGAAGTCCCTTCGCTGCGATCCACGATCTCCCGGACTCAAGAGAGGCTCCATGATCGCACGCTTTTGGCGTGTCGGATGTCCAAAGTTCTAAAGTTATTACCGCGATCAGGACGGTGTCGCTATGCAGCTAGCCGGTTAAGCACGGGTCGATCCACTGGGAGATGGTTGTATGTCCGTTCTTATTTTAGACAAGTCAATAAAGAATGTGTATATGTTTGTTCAATTCTAACCTATGTGTTTTATATGCAAGTATAAAGTTGTTAAGAAAAAGATACGAAAGTGTAAGCTAAGGATATCTGCACTCAAAACCTTTGAGCCGAGTCTTGACTAATTGAAGCTAGAGCAATCGACAACAACGTGGATTAGGGTACTTAAGCACGGTATTCGTGGAATCTGGCTTATTGACCCTTGTCTGTCCGTTCTTGTCTCTTGCTTTCGCCTCCGGCCAAACCGAACGCAACCGGTCGCGGTTAGGAATCACCGTTACCTTGGTAGGGTAAGGTGCCTAACGGAGCGCTTGCGTAACGTTTGGGCGGAGTTCAAAGGAAAATAACGGGAAAAGAAAATGAGCAAAGAAACATTAACTTACAATATCGTATTTATTATTAACAACAATAATTACAACCATTCACAATACAAACAAAAAAGAGCAAAAGAAAAGATAAACAAAGAAAAGAAAAGATTACAGGCAAGTAATTAAAAGTGCATGGAATTAAAGTGCATGAAAGTAAAGCATGAATGTAAAGAAAGTAATAAAAATCAAGAAAGAAATAAGCAAGAAATGAAACTAGGAACCATAAAACCAAATACAAGACATGGGTTCAATAATCAAATCTTAAACTTGCAAGCTCACTTAAGAGGTTGCAAGATCAAGAAAAGGCAAAGAACTCATGGAGAGTGAAGCACAAAAGAGAGAATAAAATGATACAACCCCTTGAGATCAATGACCAAAGCTTAAACTTGCAAGCTCACTTAAGAGGTTGCAAGATCAAGTTAAGGTAGAGAGTTCAAGGGGGAAGCTAAGCAAAAAGAATGATACAAAAACCCTCATCTTCATTTAACATCCACTCAAAAGCTCTCACAATAATTTAATGGAGGAAAGAAGAAGAAAACTAAAAGCTAACAAAAAGAGGGCATGAGAATGAACACCTTTGGCTTGGCAAGTTCTGGGATATTTATAGGCAGTAAACTGAAAACCTAGGGCAATATTCTGAATCTATATAAAATTACCAATATACCCCTAAAATTTCATCAATTGAGGAGCCGACATGGCCGCGGATCCGCGGCCTAAGCGTGCTTATGCCGCGGTTCCACGGCCCTTCAGAAGGATTGTGCCTTCATATTTTGTCGTATCCCCTAGTTTGTGGTCCTCTTCAGTGTGGTATAGTACTTTTCTCAGAATCTCTTCACAATTCTTCCAGAATTTCAGTAGAACAAAAGGTGATGTGATGTGGATCTTTTACCATGATTTTCTCGAGCTCCGTGTAGATTTCTTGGATCTTGTGTTGACATTGTGCTTATGTGCATGAAAATGACAACGATTTGCCATTTTGTCCCTTAAACTAGTGTGTGGCAACATACGGATAGAGAGCGGAGACCCGTGTTTTAGCTGTTGTTGGCAGTAATTCAGAATTTGTTGTACTTTTCCATGATATTCACTGTTTAGAGCTGAGACCAGTATCCTGCAATTATGTAGCAAACACTGATTAAAAGCACCTGCCTATAAACAAACGAGTATAAGAATGGGCGGTATAAAATGCAATATTCTGGTATGAACAAATACCCCCAAACTTAACTTTTGCTCGTTCCGAGCAAAACCAGCTATTCACAAAAAAGTCCTAACCGCACTTTCGCAGGGAACGCGATTGCACTGAGCTCGTGCAACAAGCCGTTAAACCTCTAGGTGTCCCTAGTAGGAGGAGCGTTGTCTCCTGAGGGTTTTCAGCGGATTACACCCACAAAATCCGGTCAAGTTAGTTTTGCGAAATAACTATGATTCAATCCCTAAAGTTTTGTTTCAGAAAATAACAATTCTATGATCCTAAGTCTAGACCATTGATTTGTGTCAAAAACTGTATTTACCGCAATCAAGAACGGCGTCGCTTCGCAGCTAGCCGGTGAGTACGGGTCGATCCACAGAGACGGGTAAATTCCTTTAGTGTGTCATAACGAGTTGATTCTATTTGTCGTTTTGGTTTTATAAAAATCTAGATCTAAAACTTAATTAATCTAATTTAAATTCTTGCTAGGGTTAGGCTTAGAGGAAGTTTTGGAGATTGATGTTTCCTCACCGCTTTCAATGCCGTATTTTAGATCCATTAGGTGTTATAGTAATTATCGATAAAGTGGATACTACTCTTTTGGGAAGATGTTTTCTTCCTCTAGATTCGTATCCTTCCTTTATCATTAATTACCCTAACCCCCATGGAAAACGCACGCAACCGGCCCTTTATAACTGCGGTTCACCATTACCTCGAGGGATAGGGTGCCGCAGGGAGTGGTTGTGCACGCATGCATGGAGTTCATAATGGGTTAGTTTAATATGGCATTGAAAGGGGTGAGAGATCTCATCTCTCAACCCTTTCCTTAAGGCTAACCCTAACAAGCGAGGAGACTACTCGCTCATTAGGGGATGATAAATTATACTAGAAAATAAAAGCATGGAAATAAATTACCTACAGATTTGATGGCTCCCTCCAAGCGATAAAGAACAGATCTGAATGTCACTTCCAGAAATTTCTGAATTTTATTTATTGAAAAGAGGCATAGGGTTTTACAGATCTAAAATTACAATTTATAGGAAAATAGAAAACCTAGGGCTACAGACTCTCGCACATGCAAAATTACAGATTTGCCCACGTAAAATCCTAACACCAGAACCGTCGCAACAGTTCAGAAAATCTGCACCGACATAGGCCCTCTATGGCCGCGTATCCGCGGCTCCAGGCTGGGTTTGGCCGCGGATCCGCGGCCAATTAAGGGAGTTGGGCTCTGAGCTTTTGTGGGCTTTCTTCTGGGCTTCTTGGCTTTCTGTTTCTATGTGTATTTTCTCTGTTGGGCTTCGAAGTCTTTTCCAGATCTTTCAGTGAACATTTGTAGCGATCTTTTAACCGTTCACTTGACTTTTTGGACCTTGCACTGTTCTTCGACTAGGCTTGACTAGGATCCGTCTAATAGTTGGTCAAAAATCCATTTTTCTGTTGTTTTGTGTCTTTTTCACTGTATTTGCTCCAGAAACCTATATCCTGTAATATGCAACAAACGTGCGTCAAGAGTACCTGTTTATTTATAAAAAGGATAAGAATAGGGGAATGATAAATGCAATATTATAGTCTGAACAAATACCCCCAAACTTATCTTTTGCTCGTCCTCGAGCAAACTTATTTTTTTATTCTCTAAAATCCTAACCGCACTTTCGCAGGGAAACGCGATTGCACTGAGCACGTGCAACAAGCCGTTAAACCTCTAGGTGTCCCTAGTAGGAGGAGTGTTGTCTCCTGAGGGTTTTCAGCGGATTACACCCACAAAATCCTATCAACTTGGCCCATTTGACTTTTGTTCTCCAATTAAGTTTTCTAACAAGGAATTCTATTACCTTTTGACTCGCAAATTATCCACCCATATTCTTCACACTTCCTCATTATTTAACTTAAGATTATATATGTTATGTAGACCTACTTAGCTTTCGGCATCTCTTACGTCTTCCTTCTACGGTTTGATCTCTACTTAGGAATTTTCTATCAACTCCATTAAAGATACAAATTTTATCTTTCATTCCTCTCTCTTATCTAAATTCCAATCACATACCCCTACGTGTGTGTATAGATCACCCCTACACTTGGAAATTCACTTCAAGCAATCATGCCCTTGTCCGTTGTCCAAAGTACTAATTAGTTGGTGAATGAAATTTGCTTACACATCCTTCATGCGACCGTTAATACTTCTTGAGGTACCAAACGACCGATTACAAAATGCGTTTGTACTTTAAAGCGTACTTCCTAGTCTTTGCAACACCCAAGGCTTTACCAGTGACTCCCAAACCAGTTGGTCTAAGGCACTAGGTGATGAAGCACCCTCGCTAAATATTTTTCTATTTTTACAGCCTTAAGTAACCACAAAAACCAGTGTCCATTTTTTTTTCTTTATTCACTTTTTTTTTTCTTTTTATTTTCATTGTACTAAGGACTTTAGACAAGAGCATTTCAAGGTCTCTTCTACTATTCCAAGTTTCAAGATGCGTGAATGTGCAAATTGTAGGGTATACATTTTCAGAATTTAGACTTAAGGTAGGAACTATTTTTCAAACTTATACTCTAATAAGAACATCAATACTCTTCCCTTGTTTCGACTTAGCCCAAGAAGTGAACCCAAAATTTGCCTATTTCTAAATAAACTACAAGGCATATATTTTCTACCGTTAAACTTTAAGGAATGTTATTTTTAGGGTTTTTAATTCACTAAGTCTAAGATCTAGTTGTTCCTAACCAGTTAACTTATTTGTCAAACTCTAGTCAATTAGCCAAAATTGAATACATTAATTTTTATAATTTTAAATTTTTTCAAATTTTTATGGGTTTTCAAATAAATACGCAAATGCAAAAATATATACAAATGAATGCGAAAGAAGAAGACGTACCGAGCATACCCCCAAACTTGAACTTGACAGTGTCCTCACTGTCATGCTAAACCAAGAGGGTCAAAATACCGATACTCCCATGTTTATTTATTTATAATAAATATTTTTTTTTTTGTTTTGAAATTTTTTTTTTTATAGAAAAAGAAAACAAAATGATATATACATATATACAACAAGATTCCCCCCAAAGTTAAGCTTGGCCTTACACAAGCCAAATGTTAGCACCAACCATTCAAAAATCTTATCATGGTAATGGTAGAGTTGGTGCAAGAATGGGATGGAAAGAAAAGAGATGAAAAGCACGCGAGACCGTGTGGAAAGAAGAATGGTGGAATCTGGTCTCGGTGGGGGAGAAGAAAGACGGAAAGAAGAAAGATATGGAGTGCGATCTTGAGGGTGTAAATTGAGTGAATAAATTAGCGCAATTTGTGATGACCGATGTGTTAAAAGCGATTGCGCTAACCTATCAACTCGTCGTGCAATGGGGTCAAATCCCTCAAGATTCGCAAGAAAACATGGGTACGCCGAACTTGGTACAGGATATGAAAGCGTAACGGTCATTTGTTCGGTCGGAACAATAGGAAGGAGGGAGGGTGATATAACAGTCAAAGGTTCAGGAGGCTGAATTGGAAAATCCGACACATCAATTAAAAATGGTTCAACCTCGATATTATCCTCAAGACTCTCCTCAATACTATCCTCAATATTCAACTCATCCATGCCATTATCATCAAAATCTAGACGCATATGAGATTCGGGAGAAACATTTAATAACTCAGGATGATGATTTGAACATAAAATTTTAAGCAAATCGACAGGTTCATCATCCGAAATATTCCCGGCGTCTATATCCTCAATCAAGTGAAAATCAATTTCTTTAGACACTTCATCCACAGCATGGATATTTATCAATGTAGGTTCTAGAGTGGAGGTGTAAAGATCGAAAGGATTAGGTGCGGTTTCACTCGAAAGGGGTTCCTCACAATTTGGCAAATCAAACACTACAAAATCGCACAACTCATTTTTATTTTCAACTGGTGAATCATTTGGAACAATCGATGGAAAACCGGAGTTGTGGTCTTCAATTGGGTCAGGGTAGGTTTGATTTGAAAATCCTCTCTCATTCTCACTCTGTCCAACTGCCGCCTTATACATTGAAAAATTCAGAGCTAGCGGGACACTAGCTACCGGTTCACTAGGCTGCATAAGGGCGGCCATGGATGCTTCCACATTCCTCATCATTTTATTTGTTGCAGCAATATATGCTTCCAACGACTCTTCCAAACTAGACTCAGGTGGTGAGGGGGTTTCAGTAAAACATTCAAAATTAGTTCGGTATGTGAAACTCCCTAATGGCTGTGTCGAAACAGCGTCTAGTGAAGGTGGGAAGGTCGGGTATGACTGGTAGGAAGTGGGTGGTAAGACAGCAGTAGGGTCAACATATGGATAAGAAGGTGAATAATCGTGCGGATCCCTAAAACTAGATGAGTGGAGAGGAGTGAAAGATCGACTGCGAGATTGAGCAATATGCTCAGCAATGGACATCGGCCTAGGAGTGACAGAAGGACTTGAAGAAGTGGTATCAACATATGTAGGTTGTAAAGGTTGACTCGGTTGACACGAAGTGGGTTGAAAAGTCAAACTATTTCTCCTAGACGCCTCTATTTGATCTTTCAACGAAATTTTTGGCAAGGAGGGATCGTTTTTAAATTGACCGAAACAATTGATGAACGACGCAAAGTTAGGTTCGGGATACCAAGATTCGGCAAGAGATTTATGATGTGGGGTACCCATGATAGAAGAATGCAAGGATTTCTAAGCGACAAAATTTTTGCAAGTTTTTAAAAGATTTTTTTTTTCTTATTTTTTTATTGGAGAGTTTTGCAATAAGGTTTTAGAAAATGGGACTCATGACACAAATGTATCAACCACACATGCACAATCAGACCTAGATCTAGGGTTGCCTAGGTCTACTAGACAGCTCCTAACTAGGGCTAGAAATAGACCTCAAACCGTCTCTTCACGGACAAATACGGCCAGGTAAGTGGGAAGGAACCACCACTACAGTGGGCCTAATTAATAACCACTAGCCTAGACACCGCAATGTCGGTTAGGATAAACGGCCGATGCCTACCCTAGTCCTTTTCCTATTGAGCTCGCTGTCCTTAGGTCTGAGTCTAATCTTTTTTAATTAAAGGTGGTCGATGCAAAATGCTTTAGGTGTTTTCTGGGGTCCTGGGAAGGGTGATGAAATTCCCACTCAATCTGAGTTTGGTCAAATAGCCCCTTAGAGTCCGGTTAAATTATGCAAAACAATAAAATCACTTGCAATCAATTTTTAGCGCGGCGCAAAGAAACCTGTAGAAATCTGTTATTTAGAAGGGGGAGAAAGACTTTTTACGCAAAGAACCCTGCAGAAAATTTTTACAGATGGAGATATGGAGGTTGCAGAGGGGAAGAAAAGAGAGCAAACCCTGTAAAAATTATGTGCTGACGTGTCAGTTGAAGCGCGGATCCGCGGCCTGGGGCCTCCTACTGCGGCGGAAACGCGGTGGAGTAGAGGGATCAGGCTCTGGAAAATTTTGTACTTCTCTGTACTTTCAGTTTCTCTCTGTTCTTATGTACCAAACTCTGTTTTGCCCTCTGTAAAATTCCAGATCTACGATTCGTTGTTGTTCCTGCAAGATTCAAAAATATACCCTTCAAACAGATCAAATTTGATAATTTTTTTTTGTATTTTTTTCAGATTTTTATAATTTTTAAAATTTATATCAACCCGAAAATTCACAAAAAGAAATATTACGCCGTCCCCGGCAACGGCGCCATTTGATTTGTGTCAAAAACTGTATTTACCGCAATCAAGAACGGCGTCGCTTCGCAGCTAGCCGGTGAGTACGGGTCGATCCACAGAGACGGGTAAATTCCTTTAGTGTGTCTTAACGAGTTGATTCTATTTGTCGTTTTGGTTTTACAAAAATCTAGATCTAAAACTTAATTAATCTAATTTAAATTCTTGCTAGGGTTAGGCTTAGAGGAAGTTTTGGAGATTGATGTTTCCTCACCGCTTTCAATGCCGTATTTTAGATCCATTAGGTGTTATAGTAATTATCGATAAAGTGGATACAACTCTTTTGGGAAGATGTTTTCTTCCTCTAGATTCGTATCCTTCCTTTATCGTTAATTACCCTAACCCCCATGGAAAACGCGCGCAACCGGCCCTTTATAACTGCGGTTCACCATTACCTCGAGGGATAGGGTGCCGCAGGGAGCGGTTGTGCACGCATGCATGGAGTTCTTAATTGGTTAGTTTAATATGGCATTGAAAGGGGTGAGAGATCTCATCTCTCAACCCTTTCCTTAAGGCTAACCCTAACAAGCGAGGAGACTACTCGCTCATTAGGGGATGATAAATTATACTAGAAAATAAAAGCATGGAAATAAATTACCTACAGATTTGATGGCTCCCTCCAAGCGAAAAAGAACAGATCTGAATGTCACTTCCAGAAATTTCTGAATTTTATTTATTGAAAAGAGGCATAGGGTTTTACAGATCTAAAATTACAATTTATAGGAAAATAGGAAACCTAGGGCTACAGACTCTCGCACATGCAAAATTACAGATTTGCCCACGTAAAATCCTAACACCAGAACCGTCGCAACAGTACAGAAAATCTGCACCGACATAGGCCCTCTATGGCCGCGTATCCGCGGCTCCAGGCTGGGTTTGGCCGCGGATCCGCGGCCAATTAAGGGAGTTGGGCTCTGAGCTTTTGTGGGCTTTCTTCTGGGCTTCTTGGCTTTCTGTTTCTATGTGTATTTTCTCTGTTGGGCTTCGAAGTCTTTTCCAGATCTTTCAGTGAACATTTGTAGCGATCTTTTAACCGTTCACTTGACTTTTTGGACCTTGCACTGTTCTTCGACTAGGCTTGACTAGGATCCGTCTAATAGTTGGTCAAAAATCCCTTTTTCTGTTGTTTTGTGTCTTTTTCACTGTATTTGCTCCAGAAACATGTATCCTGTAATATGCAACAAACGTGCGTCAAGAGTACCTGTTTATTTATAAAAAGGATAAGAATAGGGGAATGATAAATGCAATATTATAGTCTGAACAACCATCGAACCCTTATTTTTCACACCTCACTTCTTATTTAACTAAAGATTTTATATGTCTTTACGTGCAGTGCAAATAGTGTCGTTAAGTTCCAGAAGGATCGATTAAAGTCATCATGTCACACAATAAAGCCCTGATAAAATTTTTAAAAGGATCACATAAGTTTTATAAAGAGTTAAGCATTTTTCAAGTTTCGTTTTCCAGTAAAGTTTCAACTTCAGAATTTCTATCTTCCCTAACAGGAAACTAGGTCTTATTTTTCACTCCACCTTTTTCTTGTTTTCATTTCATACACACATTTGTGAACGTGCAATAGTCTTTATCATAGAATAAAACCTTCATATCTCCGCTAGAAATATTTTTTTATAAAAACCTGTTTTTTGTCAAGATTATTCTCACACAAAGAACCGTTAGGAATTTTAACTCGGAGAGAACACTTGCTTGACTTTGTTTTAATTTAGACTTTCTAGGCTTCTTAACGAGCTTTGGGCCAATGCACCCAAACCAGTTGGCTTTAGGGCATTAGGTGTAGAGACACCCCAGCGGGCTTAATTACTCAAGTCACCTAGGCCCAAAAACAAAAGACAATTTAGCGTGAAAATCATGATGATTCAGTGCGAATGGAGATATAACCGGCAGTTCAGTTATATTTTTTTTTGGATAAAAGACGTGTTTAGTGGGTTCGGTGTGTAATCATTCCAATCAAGTTTCAGATGGGTTATTTTTCAGACTTAGTTCTAATTAAGGCATCAATAACATTCTTTTATATTCACTTCACTTCATAAACTATTCTTGATATTACTTATTTCAGAACAAACCTATTTGATCCTCAGAAAATCATTTATCCATTTAAAAGTTTTTAGACATAAAAGACTTGTCATCTAATTTCCAAAACTCACGACACGTGTAGTGTGATGTAAAGACGTATATTAGCTATAGTTAACTTCAAAGGAGAGTTATCTTTCAGGTTTTCAAAATCTAAAAATAAGATTTAGTTACTCTTATCTTATCAAACAAAACCGTCGAAATGTTGAATCAGAGTTCTCCCACTAGCTAACCTGACAGAAAAGTTTTTTTATATTTTTAGAAAATTTTCTGATTTTTATGGATTTTTAAATAGGTATGCAAATGCAAAATATACAAATGAATGCGATGGTAGAAAGCTTACCGAGCACACCCCCAAACTTAAACTTGACAGTGCCCTCACTGTCAGGCTACACCAAGAGGGTCAAAATTGTCGGCTCTCTCCAAAAGAAAATTTTATACAAAACAAAAAGAAAACCAAAAAAGATATATAAAAAAAAGGGTTCCCCCCAAACTTAAGTGAAACAGTGTTTCCACTGTTTAAGCGGTGAAGTTCAAGATTAGGGGGAAAGAAAACAGTTTCAAACTATACAAGGCCTTATACAGACCAAAAGTTAACACCAACCATTCAAAGATTTTATCGTTATAAAGCGACGGTTGGTGAAAGAATGGAGTGTAGAGAAAAGAAATAAGGAACACGTGAGACCGTGTAGGGATAGAAGTGGCGTCCGGCCTCGGTGGAAGAGAAGAATGGCAGATTGGAGAAAGAAGTGGAATACGAACTTGAGGGTTGAAATGGAGCGAATAAATTAGCACAATTCGTGATGACCGATGTGTAAAAAGCGATTGTGCTAATCTATTAACCCGTTGAGAAATGGGGTCAAATCCCTCAAGATTCGTGAGAAACCATGGGTATGCCGAACTTGGTAAACCAGACACTAGAAGTGAAAATGATACGGTTTCTTGCAATATCGAAACGATGGAAAGGATGGAGGTAGGTGATTGAGGAAGGTTATCGGTTAAAGGTTCAGGAGGGTGTACACAGTCAATGAAAGGAACAGGATGAATTGGAAAATCCGACTCATCAATTAAATTGGTTCATCCTCAAAATTATCCTCAATAGTCTCCTCAAAGTTAAGCACATCCATGCGTTTATCCTCAAAATCCAGACGCATATGGGGTTCGGGAAAAACATTTAATGACTCGGGATGATGAATTGGAGAGAAAAACTCAGCTAAATCTACGGGTTCATCATCCAAAATATTCCCAGCGTCAATATCCTCAATCAAGTGAAAATTTATATTCTCAGACACTTCAACAAAAACTTGGATATCAATCAATTCAGGTTCTAAGATGGAGATGTAGAGGTCAAAAGGGTTGGGTGCGGTTTCACTCGAAAGGGACTCTTCACAATCGGGCAAATCGAACACTACAAGGTCACACAACTCATTATCTGTTCTATCTTCAATTGATAAATCATTTGGGACACTCGATAGACTTTCAAAACAGGAGTTGTGGGATTCAAGTTGAAACGGGTAGGTTTGATTTGGAAGGGTATATGGCTCACTCTCTCGGCTCAAATTCTCAACCTGTCTTACCACCTCGTCATATATTGGAAAATTTGGAGCTAGTTGAAAACTAGCTACCGGGTCACTAGGTTGTATGAGGGCAGCCACGGAAGCATTCAAATCCATCATCTGTTGGTACGACGCTACCCTAAAGTCTTCCAATGACTATTCCAGACTAGACATGGGTTGTGAAGGGGTTTCAGTAAAAGATTAAAAGTTGTTTTGGTACTGGAAACTCCCAAATGACGGTTCAGAAGCAATGTCTAGGGAAGATGTAAAAGTCGGGTAGGACTGGTAGGAATTGAATGGCTGGACAGGGGTAGGATCAATATTTGGATACGAAGGTGAATGGAATTGTTGATTCCAAGAATTTGAAGTGGTGAATGGAGTGAAAGATTTGCTATGGGATTGTTCAATACGTTCAGCGATGGACAAAGGACAACTTGCAAAAGGGGTATCAACATAAGCGGGTGCGGGAGGTTGAAAAGGTTGATACAAAGTGGAATGCAGAGGGCAAGTGTTTGTCCTAGACGCGTCTATGCGATCTTTCAATGACATTTTGGGCATGGAGGGGTCGTTCGATGTTCGGCCAATGCAAGAACCGTAAGAAGTAATGTCTGGTTGTGGGTACCAAAGTTCGACAAGAGTTTTGCGAGGTGGGGTACCCATGATATGAAGAGAGAAAGAAAGAAAGGCAGAGAACAGGAGGGGAAAAAGAATGTGATTTATTTTATATTTTTTAATTAATTTTTTTTAGTTAGCTATTAACAAAAGATTGAATATACACACAAAAAGAATCTGGACCAAAAGCAATCACGACACAAAAATACCACACACCTAATCGTTCTAGGGTTCACCTTGGTCAACTAGACCTGCTCCAGAACTTGATTGTCGAAGTAAAACTGTGTTGAGAAACAGGCTCAAGATACACTGATCACGAGGCCAGGTAAGTGCAGAGATAAGGGGAGGTTTTCCGATGCTTTCGCGAAGGTCCTTAATTAAATAACCCTTTCTCTTTTGGCGGTTTCGCCGTTAACACTTTCCTAGACACCCCGTAAACAATGTACCGTTAAGCGAGGTTCTAAACACAGTTAACTTCTCCTAGTGAGCGCAAAGTCTTTAAGGCTTAAAGTCTAGTTTCTTTTAAAGTTTGTGCGGGTAAACGTTATGCTCAAGTTCGTGATTTGTGGGCCACAGAAAAGGTGATGAAATCCTTTACCGTATGTTGTGGGGTTCTCTTGCCCTTAAGTCCGTATTAATGTATGCAATGTGCAATTCAGTAAAAATTCTATAAATAATCAAACAATCGTTTTTTTATAGTTTAAGCGCGGTACTGCAACAAATACGGGTTAGTCAATTTTTTAGCATTTGCTAGCGAACTTGCAAAGAATCCTGCAAAGAATAGTATATTGGATGCGTCGGATTCGAGAAGAAGGTGTTTAAGAAATACGTACCGTTAAGTTTTTGGGTTAGGAAACCCCCGTTGAATCAATTCCGGTAAGCTTGAAAAGTTCGCTTGCGCGGGTCAAACTTCCCGGATCTTTGGCATTGTACTTCGTAATCACCTTAACCTTGAACGTACACTTTGCTCCCCACAATCGCAGTTTGCAAATCCGCAAAAATCTGCACACTTGCACACAAAAATGATCAAAAATAACAAAAAGAATTTTTTTTATTTATAAATATATACAAAAAGAATATTAACCCGAATAACAAGAAAGAAAATACGCTACCGTCTCCCCGGCAACGGCGCCATTTGATAGCATAAAGTGAACGGAATGACCCGTAGACATATAGCATCGTCCGACAGCTGGGTGGTTTTCATCATGGCACAAACGTTTTGAAATTTGTTGATGAAGATATAGGCATCTTCAGATTCAAGCCCATGAAATTTCGGGAGCATGTTAATGAAATGGGGCTTAATTTCAAAATTATCCCCATTGGCCGGTGGGAGGGAAGGACAGGTGGGAAGTGCAGAACGGGTGGGATAGAAACGATCCTAGAGCGCGATTCGCTGCGGCGCTACAACAGGCGGTGGTAGTGGGTTATTCGTATCCATAGGAGGTCGAATCAATCCCGGGGGAGTTGTAGGGATGTTTGGATTAAATCCTGACATCGCGGAAGAAGTGGTTGGTGATGGTGAAGGTGAGGATGTATGAACAGAATTCCGGTCAACGTCGGTGTTGGCCGGCAAAGGTAAGGGTGAATGAGGCATGGGCGGAGTTTCGACGTCTGAGTCGATCGCGTAGTCGGTAGCGACTAACATAACACGGACTAGGCGGGCGCTAGTGTCCCGAGTCCAAGCGGACATACACTAAACGAGTTTAGTATAGTCAAAGCGGAGAAGGTGAGGGTAAGAAAACGTCAATGGAGAAATACGATGGGTGGAGGGTGAAAAATGGGATTTTGGCGACAAAGGGCAAGGTTTTATAAAAGTTTTTGATTTTTTCCTTTTTTTTAGAAAGAGCTTTACAGAAATATGTACGGACTTACGGCTTCAAGCAATCATAAACAAGATATGCACAATCACACCTAGATCTAGGGTCACCTAGTTCAGCTAGACAGCTCCTAACTGTTCCAAAGGGCTAGAAACAGGACCTCAAACCGCCTCTTCTCCGCCAATTGCGGCCAGGTAAGTGCCAGGTAAGTGGGAGGCTCCCCACTACGTAAGTAGTGGTCCTAATTAAGTAACCACTTGCCTTCGACACACTTGCCTAGACATCGCAAAGTCAGGATAGGATAAACGGCCGATGCCTGTAACTAGTCCTCTGTCCTATTGAGCGCGAAGTCCTTAGGGCTGAGTCTAGTATTTTTTAATTAACAATGGTCAATGCATATACTTTTTGTGATTTTTTGGGTCCTGGGAAGGGTGATGAAATCCCCACCCAATCTGAATTGGTTTCAAGCCCTTTAAAGTCCGTATTAATAAATGCAAAGCAGTAACAAATCAACTGCAATCAATTTTTATTTTTTTAGCGCGTCGCAAAGAATCCTGCACAAAAACAATTTATTGGAAGGGGGAAGATAGTTTGCACAAAGAATGCTGCAGAAAACACAATTCAGAGGAGTTCAGAGGAGTGAGGAAGAAAGAAGGACTCACAGGGATTTTGGCACCCTGACTGCACCAAGTGGCCGCGGTTCCGCGGCCTAAGCCAGCTTATGCCGTGGTTCCGCGGCAATATAGTGGAGTTGGGGCTCTGAAATTTTTGGGTGTGCTGCTGTGGCTGTCCTCTTCTTGTCTGGAGCTCCTGAATCTTGATTTGCTTACTGGATCTGCTCCAGAATCTTTCAATAGACCGTCTTGTCCGTCTTGTTCACCCGCGGTGTAGCCGCAAAGATATGGGCCTAACTTCCCACGTCTTTGGCACTGAACTTGAACTTCGTTCTATCCTGCACACTTGCAAAAAAAAAATTAAAAATAACAAGATGGTTTTTTACAATGTATATTTTTTTTGTTTTGTTTTTCGGTTATATTTATATTCATAAATTTACCCGAAATTACACAAAGAAATAAACTACTGTCTCCCCGGCAACGGCGCCATTTGATTGGTAGATTTTCTGCGTGTTCAAGTTTAGTTAATTACCGCAATCAAGACGGTTTCGCTTGTAGCTAGCCGGTTGAGTACGGGTCGTCCGCAGGGAGATGGTTGTATGTCCGTTCTTGTTTTAGACGAGTCAATAAAGAATGTGTATATGTTTGTTCAATTCTAACCTATGTGTTTTATATGCAAGTATAAAGTTGTTAAGAAAAAGATACGAAAGTGTAAGCTAAGGATATCTGCACTCAAAACCTTTGAGCCGAGTCTTGACCAATTGAAGCTAGAGCAATCGGCAACAACGTGGATTAGGGTACTTAAGCAAGGTATTCGTGGAATCCGGCTTATTGACCCTTGTTCGTCCGTTCTTGTCTCTTGCTTTCGCCTCCGGCCAAACCGAACGCAACCGGTCGCGGTTAGAAATCACCGTTACCTTGGTAGGGTAGGGTGCCTAACGGAGCGCTTGCGTAACGTTTGGGCAGAGTTCAAACGAAAATAACGGGAAAAGGAAATGAGCAAAGAAACATTAACTTACAATATCGTATTTATTCTTAATAACAATAATTACAACCATTCATAATACAAACCAAAAAGAGCAAAAGAAAAGAACAAAGAAAAGAAAAGATTACAAGCAAGTAATTAAAAGTGCATGGAATTAAAGTGCATGAATGTAAAGCATGAATGTAAAGCATGAATGTAAAGAAAGTAATAAAAAGCAAGAACGAAATAAGCAAGAAATGAAACTAGGAACCATAGAACCAAATACAAGACATGGGTTCAATAACCAAATCTTAAACTTGCAAGCTCACTTAAGAGCTTGCAAGATCAAGAAAAGGCAAAGAACTCATGGAGAGTGAAGCACAAAAGAGAGAACAAAATAATACAACCCCTTGAGATCGATGACCAAAGCTTAAACTTACAAGCTCACTTAAGAGGTTGCAAAATAAGGTTAAGGTAGAGAGCTCAAGGGGGAAGCTAAGCAAAAAGAATGATACAAAAGCCCTCATCTTCATTTAACATCCACTCAAAAGCTCTCACAACAATTTAATGGAGGAAAGATGAAGAAGAAGAAGAAGAAGAAAACTAAAAGCTAACAAAAAGAGGGCATGAGAATGAACACCTTTGGCTTGGTAAGTTCTGGGATATTTATAGGCAGTAAACTGAAAACCTAGGGCAATATTCTGAATCTATATAAAATTACCAATATACCCCTAAAATTTCATCAATTGAGGAGCCGACATGGCCGTGGATCCGCGGCCTAAGCGCGCTTATGCCGCGGTTCCGCGGCCCTTTAAAAGGATTGTGCCTTCATATTTTGTCGTATCCTCTAGTTTGTGGTCCTCTTCAGTGTGGTACAGTACTTTTCTCAGAATCTCTTCACAATTCTTCCAGAATTTCAGTAGAACAAAAGGTGATGTGATGTGGATCTTTTGCCATGATTTCCTCGAGCTCCGCGTAGATTTCTTGGATCTTGTGTTGACATTAAGCTTTGTGCATGAAAATGACAACGATTTGCCATTTTGTCCCTTAAACTGGTGTGTGGCAACATACGGATAGAGAGCGGAGACCCGTGTTTTATCTGTTGTTGGCAGTAATCCAGAATTTGTCGTACATTTCCATGATATTCACTATTTAGAGCTGAGACCAGTATCCTGCAATTATGTAGCAAACACTGATTAAAAGCACCTGCCTATAAACAAACGAGCATAAGAATGGGCGGTATAAAATGCAATATTCTGGTATGAACACTCTACGACTCGAACGATCCATGATAGCTTTTCGTATTCCTTTTCTCCGATGATCTACGTCGAAGTTGCAATAACTCAAGCTCTCTCACTCTAATGAGGTGAACACCCTAATCTAATGGGCTAGATTAGATGAGGATGATGGAGTAGTATTTATGCTTTCTTTTTATATCAATTTCTCACAAGAAATCATCACCAAGAAAATCTAGTGAGCTATTTCAAAGACTCAAGAAAGAAGAAGATGAAGAATAGTGAGATAATCCATTTGTGATGAATAATGATAAGAGTATATAAATAATGATGCAACCATCGTTAATGATGACAAGGATAACCCTTGTAGAGAGTTAACTAAGGCTCGGGTTTGGTTGGGTTAAGTAATGAGTCATAAGAAAATATCTATCATAATATCTTCTTCATGACAAAAGGAATGCTTCTAGATGGTGCAAGAAGAAGCTAACCCTAATCAAACACTATTCTCATTTTATCATCACTAAACATGTTTCATTATTAAACATATCATGTTACTGTAATATATATCACATATATATTATCTATTTGTAACAAAAGAAAATAATACAATTAATATATATCGCATATATGTATCAATATATTATACGGTGAGAAAATGAAATAATTAAGCGAGCCAATATTAGATAATGTAATACAATATATCATATATATTATTATACATTAAATCATCGAATCAACATTTGATCCGACAATCCGGCTATATCGAATATAACCGACTAATATATCATGTACTGATTCATCGAATCAACACTTGATCCGATGACACGGTTCATATCTAAATATTGCGAGAATATAGTATGGTATCACATATCGCATTATCTTTGGTCCTGCACATATCACATATGTGCCTCTACTCTGTTTTGCCTGAGCCAAGAAACCTCTGTGTAGGACTCTAAAGAATCGGCAATACGCCGGTAGCAGGTGATGATCATATCAAACACCCACAAGCTGCAAGCGGTCAGCTAAATGTAACAGCCACCCAGGTATTGAGCGATCAGAAAATCAACAAGCTAGCCTGTACGTTCTCTTGTGAATCCAATCAGTAACACTCCCGTACAGTCCTGTCTGTTCGTCTGATAAGTCGCATATCAAGTCTAGGGGTGGTATACGTCAGACCCCAGTAACCGATAAGTCGTGTCGATGTGAGGCTCATAACTGGTCGAGAAACTACTGGTAACACTTACCAGTATATCTCTATATCAGCCCTGGCCAGGGACTTCCAGTTATAACCAATCGAACACAGCACAACATCAACTCCCTATACCGGGAGAGACGAATCCTCTCCTATCGCTCATTGCCTCCATGTGATTCGGGACTGTACCCAAAATCCACCGTTTTGCACGCCCTCTTGGACGTGGTAAGGTGGAAATCAAAGCACAGTGGGAATCACACAAGACTCTATGACGATCTCGGGTCTACAGACTACCCTGTACCAGTGTCACCGGAGAACTGCCATCTGACGTGTGGTATATCACCATCTGGGAGTTCTCGGCAAGTCCGTCCAGTGTACCTGGTCTCCTCTGAGCACCCATACACCATCCTTGATGTCTAACACCGATGGATATGGGATCATCCATCGCCCATCATATGGGTCAAGATGCGTATACGCTAGTCTACTCTGGTGTATCGATACCCTGTCTCGATATACCCTTGACTAGGAACAGTTATATGATGTACTCATCGACTACCATGGTCCCACCAGTATGATCTCATCATAGTCCCAGTAGTCGACTACAGATCCTAAGGGCTTTATCAACATGTGAGAGTAAGACAGTAAACCAATACAAGTTAACATGTTAAGATAAAGTGAAACCGAATAGCATACTATCATGACGAGCAAGAAAGTCCTCTCTATATATATCCAAGCATCCATCATAATATACATCATATGTACAACAATGGCCTCTAGGGCATATACATAACTAACAATCTCCCACTTGCACTAAGGCCAGCTGCTGTAGTATCTCATACCTAGCATCCCGAATAATCTCTAAAACTGTATCTAGGGAATGGCCTTCCTGAGTGGATCCGCAGTGTTGTCCTTCATATCTACTCTCCCGACCTCGATCTCCCGGCGATCAACTATCTCCTTGATCAGGTGATACCGCCTCAGAATATGTCTGGATTTCTGATGGGACCTAGGTTCCTTGGCCAAAGCCACAGCTCCATTGTTATCGCAATACAGAGGTATTGGATGCTCAATGGATGGAACCGCACCAAGTTCACTAATGAACTTCTTCATCCAGACAGCCACTTTGGTAGCATCGTTGGCAGCGATGTATTCAGCCTCCATCGTCGAGTCCGCAACGGTATTCTGTTTGGAACTCTTCCAACATACCGCCCCTCCATTGTGGGTAAAGACAAATCCCGAGTGTGACTTAGAGTCGTCCTTATCACTTTGGAAGCTTGAATCGGTAAAGGACTCCACCCAGTGTTCTCCGTTACCATACACCAAGAACATGTCTCTATTCCTTTGTAATTACTTGAGAATGTTCTTCACAGCTGTCCAGTGACTCTCTCCAGGATCTGCTTGATACCGACTCACTACACTTAGTGAGTATGCTACATCGGGTCTGGTACATAGAATCGCATACATGATAGAGCCTACTGCCGAAGCATAGGGTATCCCTTGCATGCGAGCTCTCTCCAAATCAGTCTTGGGAGACATCTCTTTAGAGTGAGTCGAGAGATCGTGGGTTGGTTCCCACGCTTGGATTCTTCCATACTAAATCTCTTTAGTATGGTGTCAATGTACCTGGATTGGGACAATCCCAGTATCCTTTTAGATCTATCTCTATAGATCATGATTCCCAATATACGGGTGGCATCACCTAGATTTTTCATTGAGAATCTTTGTGATAAGAAGAGCTTGACTGATTGCAGCATAGGAATATCATTTCTTATCAAGAGTATGTCATCCATGTACAATACGAGGAAGACAACCTTACTCTCTTCTACCTTCTTATAGATACAAGGTTCATCTATATTTTTGATGAAGTCAAACTTTTTGACAACAACTTCAAAACAAATGTTCCAACTCCGTGATGCTTGCTTTAATCCATAAATGGATTTAAGCAGTTTGCACACCTTTCCGCTGCTCCCACTATCTACGAAGCCCTCTGGGTGAGTCATGTACACGCACTCTTCTAAATCACCATTTAGAAAGGCGGTCTTAACATCCATTTTCCAGATTTCGTAGTCATGGTATGCAGCAATGGCAAGTAAGATCCAGATGGACTTAAGCATAGCCACTGGAGAAAAGGTTTCGTCATAATCCACACCTGGTCGTTGACGAAAACCCTTTGCTACAAGTCTAGCTTTGAAAGTCTCAACTTTTCCATCTACACCAAATTTCTTTTTAAAGATCCACTTGCTCCCAAAGGGTTTTACCCCTTGAGGAGCATTTTCCAAAGTCCATACTTTGTTGGTGTACATGGATTCCATCTCAGATCGCATTGCATCCAGCCATTTCATAGAGTCACCACTTGTGATGGTATGCTCGAAACTAGTCGGGTCATCATCTTCCATGATGCAATCCTCACATCCACCATCAATGAGAAAACCGTAGTATCTCTCAGGTGGATGAGAAACCCTGCTAGATCGGCGGAGAGGCTGGGGTTCGTCGGGTACTACTGAATCCTCTGGTTCTATCATGTCTTCTGTTATAGTTTGTGTTGCTGGAACCTCTTCCAGTTCTCCCTCAATGCCACTAATCTGTTTCATAAGAAAACCTTTTTCTAAGAAAGTGGCATGTCGAGAAACAAACACCTTTTTTTCCTCGGGGTGGTAGAAGATATACCCTTGTGAATTTTTGGGATATCCTATAAACTTACATAAGACATATCTTGCCTCGAGTTTGTCCGGATTTTGTCTTTTGACATAGGCTGGACAACCCCACATCCTAATGTAATTAAGATGTGGTCTCTTCCCTTTCCATATCTCATATGGAGTGGTAGGCACAAATTTGGTAGGAACTCTATTCAATAGGTCTATGGCTGTCTCAAGCGCATACCCCTAGAAGGAAATAGATAACTCAGCTGTGCTCATCATAGAGCGCACCATATCTAATAGGGTGCTATTCCTCCGTTCTGATACACCGTTGTGCTGTGGTGTATAAGGAGGAGTAAGCTGAGAGAGAATCCCATTCTCTTTTAGATAATCTAGGAACTCATTGCTTAAGTATTCACCTCCTCGATCAGATCGAAGAATTTTAATACTTTTGCCCGTTTGATTCTCTACTTCGTGGTTATATTCTCTGAATTTCTCAAAAGCTTCGGACTTGTGTTTCATCAGGAACACATGCCCGTATCTAGAGAGATCGTCAGTGAATGTAATGAAGTAGGAAGAACTGTTCCTGGCATGCGTAGACATGGAACCGCATGCATCACTATGTACCAGTCCGAAGAGTTCGGTAACTCTTTCTCCGTGTCCACTAAACGGAGCTTTGGTCATTTTTCCTCTGAGACATGAATGGCAAGTATCATATGATGATAATTCAAACGGATTCAAATATCCATCTTTATGCAACTTAGCTAGTCGTGTCGCATTGATATGACCAAGTCTACAATCCCAAAAGAAGGATTCGTTCATTTCTGAACTTTTCCTCTTGTGTGTGTTTTGTATATTGAGGACTGTATTTTGATTGAGAATGAATATGCCATTATGTAACGAGCCTGATTCAATCAACTTTTGATTAGGAAGATGTTCATAACGTTATCCTGTACTACAAAATTATATCCTTCTTTACTTAATAAAGAAACTGATAAAATGTTGCACATTATATTCGGTATATAATAGCACTCATTCAGAATCAGTGTATTACGACTTGGTAATACTAGGTGATATTCGCCAACTGCTTTGGCTGCAATACTTGCACCATTCCCTACTTGAACGGAATGATCACCCTTTCCCAGTTCTCTACCTTTACGTAGCCCATGTAACAATTTACATATGTGGGATCCTGATCCGGTATCTAATACCCAGGACGTAAGGTGAATTGAGAAACAGTTCTCAATAACTAACACACCCGAAGAAGATGCATCGGCATGCATGTTCTTTTGGGCGGCTTGAGAATCCAGATATACTCCTATTCCCTGTTCAGTCTTATAACTCTTATAAGAGAGAACGGGTCCAACGTTCCCCTGCTCAGTATAATAAGCGAGTTCAGTCAATACATCCATATTATTATCTTGATTATGGCCTGACATGGTCGCTACCTGGAGAGAGAGAGAGAAGAAAACACTTTAGCGTATGCACTTCCAAGATTAGATTGGTTATTATCTTATCTAATCAGGATGTCTCCAATTGTTTTTATCAAATCTTTCTTCAAACCCTAAAAGGTAAGATTAGCCGGGATTAATTACACCCTACAATTTCGTCAATCTTTCAGCCAGATCAGTGTTGGTACTTGAGGGAGGTTCCCCGTGCTTTCGCACGGACCTAATTAAAGTAAAACTCGTTTTCCCAGAGGCGTAACCTCGTTAACACTTTTCTAGACACCTACTTGATTGGCTAATTGTCCTATGTAAAACTCTCTCAGGAGTAACTCTTATTCGCAGTGGGTATCGGGATCCAACTATCTCATAGGAGGTATGCAATCTCATTGCAAATTTCAACACTTGAAATTCCCGATAGTATTTTGCCCCTAACGTGCTATGACCTTGACGAATGCCAACAAACCATAGTCCGCTAGTCAAGTTCAACCCGAACATTTCTTGATTGAATTAAACCCAGCCGTACGTCCCTTGACGAAAGCCAACAAAGTCGCACGACTACCCTAACCCAATCTCATCATATATAGCAGATAAGTAATAGTTAGCTACCGCATACTACGCCTTCACGAAAGCCAACAAACGTAGCACGAATACTAAGTATTACTTATCTGAAATGTCGGAGGGCTACGCAGGTTTTATCAGAAAAACCCTGAGCGTAATGAACTTGATATCGTTGTAGAATCATGTGTTTTTGAAAAGGAGTGTTTTTGAGGCTTTTCTAGTTTCGCTAAAGATATCACTCCCGGTGAAAGGATCTCGGCTCTTTCCTCATTGAATAAGGTGCAAGTTATATCATATATACCGCTGTGCAAAGCAAGAACTATACAAGCTGTCAAAAACAAAACCGCGAGTTTGTAGCATCTGCCAGTTTTGCTAAAGAGGTCACTCCCGGTGAAGGGATCTCGGCTCTTTCCTTATCGAATAAGGTGCAGGATATATCATATATACCGCTATGCAAAGCAAAACTGTAGCTACCCTTTTTTATAAAGTTTTGATTCTACAACATCTTTTTGGTTTCTTTTCTTTTTATTAATCTCATTAATAAAATCCCTTCAGCTTATGCTTCGTAAGAATCACAGAAGAAACGAAAGCAGTAATATTTATATATAAGCATATACATATAGTATAAGCATTTGTCTCAGGTAGTAATATGATCTCATCACAGAACATTGCAGCAGAAGAACATATATAAAATATTGGATATACTAGGACGTCCGTGTTTTCAATACGAGCCTGTATAAAACACGGATTCCACGGTCGTGATGAATAGCCAAACCCACATCCCAAGACCCCTACGAGAGTGGCAAGTAACACTGCCAATTCTAGGGTTAGGAGACCCGGTCTCGACTCCTCGAGATGGACTCCCACTGGACTCTAGAACCCGGTTACTTGTGCTCCCCTCCTTGGGTCTACCTAATGCAGAAAAGTAAATAATATACACTGGTGACATGAACCTCATCCCGGAAGTGCCCCAAATAAAAGAATATTACATACAAATGAATTTTACATGAATGAAAATAAAAACTCTCATCTCACATAAAACCCCCGGCAATTCAGAACACGACGATCCAATATAACATATCACAGCAACACATAATAATCACAATCATCAACGTAAGTAAGTATGCATACACCGATCGTCGTAGATGTATAGCAACGAAGACCGACAATACAACTACATACTACACTTACGGTCACAGAAAAGAAATTGTAAAACTACAACATTTGAATCCACAATCACTTTAGACATCTGAATCCGAAATATCACATACTTCGCATTTCATGCCTAACAGTATGAATTCCACATATTGTATCACATTCCAGATAAATAGACAGTATTAAGCATTCCAAACAGATAATCAAATACCCAAAATTTCCAAAATAGCTCAACACTTGAGCGGAGTTCAAATAATCTCAGAATCTGTCACAGTACAGATGATCCAGCCGTAAAAGGGTCAAGCCAACGCCTCACATGTGGCACGCCGTACTGCCCCAAACCCTAAGGTTTAGAGGCAGTTCAAGACGGTCACATAATCGAGTTAAGGTTTGTGTTCTTCTAGAAGGTCCATCGCGTTACTTGTACGTTTTTCCGAAAGATTTAAACCCGATAAAAATTCAACACTTGAAAGTTTTTCGTGCCGGGAAAAAGTGAGTTAATGATAACCGCTCGAACTTTTTAACAGTTACTAAATATCCGGAAAACATAACGAATTTAAATTTTCCGATCGAATCGACGATTACAAAATAAACCCCAGAACACTCAACCCTTGAGTCAAAATAAAAATACCCAGAAACTATATAAGCATTAAAAAAGAATTACTGTGAAAATAAAAATAGTTAAAGTCAAGTTGTACTGCCGTGGAACCGCGGCCCAAGCAGGGTACGGCCGCGATTCCGCGGCTGTCTGTACGGATGACGTCATCGTATTTCACTGTTATTCTTATTTTTGCCTGCTAAATTTTTTAGGTATTTTTAATTCAGAAAAAATCGCATTTTTGAAGAATATCCAGAGATGGGTTCATTTCGTAGTTTCGGGGTTCGTTCGGAGTTTTAACTTCGTATACACATCGCCAAATCCTCTAGCTAGGCTTTGATACCACTGTAGGGTTCCTATCCACACTTATGAAGGTTCATAAGGCATCAAACATGCCCGAATAATATTTTAGACATGCCGAACAACCCAAAGCCGGGATCTTTGCTAGATTATTAGTGTTTAACATGCAAGTAAACATCTTTACTACTAAGTATGAGGGATTATAACCTTTGTAGTCCGCTCCTTCACTTCATAAGCTCTGAGTAGAAGTCCCTTCGCCGCGATCCACGATCTCCCGGACTCAAGAGAGGCTCCACGATTCGAACGATCCATGATAGCTTGTCGTATTCCTTTTCTCCGTTGATCTACGTCGAAATTGCAATAACTCAAGCTCTCTCACTCTAATGAGGTGAACACCCTAATCTAATGGGCTAGATTAGATGAGGATGATAGAGTAGTATTTATTCTTTCTTTTTATATCAATTTCTCACAAGAAATCATCACCAAAAGAAAATCTAGTGAGCTATTTCAAAAACTCAAGAGAGAGGAAGATGAAGAATAATGAGATAATCCTTTTATGATGAATAATGATAAGAGTATATCAATAATAATGCAACCATGGTTAATGATGACAAGGATAACCCTTGTAGAGAGTTAACTAAGGCTAGGGTTTGGTTGGGTTAAGTAATGAGTCATAAGAAAATATCTATCATAATATCTTCTTCATGACAAAAGGAATGCTTCTAGATGGTGCAAGAAGAAGCTAACCCTAATCAAACCCTAATCTCATTTTATCATCACTAAACATGTTTCATTATTAAACATATCATATTACTATAATATATATCACATATATATTATCTATTTATAACAAAAGAAAATAATACAATTAATATATATTGCATATATATATCAATGTATTATCCGGTGAGAAAATGAAATAATAAAGCGGGCCAATATTAGATAATGTAAAACAATATATCATATATTTTATTATACATTAAATCATCGAATCAACATTTGATCCGACAATCCGGCTATATCGAATATAACCGACTAATATATCATGTACCGATTCATCAAATCAACACTTGATCCGATGACCCGGTTCATATCTAAATATCACGAGAATTTACTACGGTATCACATATCGCATTATCCTCGGTCCTGCACATATCACATATGTGCCTCTACTCGGTTTTGCCTGAGCCAAGAATCCTTTGTGTAGAACTCTAAAGAATCGTCAATACGCCGGTAGCAGGTGATGATCATATCAAACACCCACAAGCTGCAAGCGGTCAGCTAAACGTAACAGCCACCCAGGTATTGAGCGATCAGAAAATCAACAAGCTAGCCTGTACGTTCACTTGTGAATCCAATCAGTAACACTCCCGTACAGTCCGGTCTGTTCGTCAGATATGTCGCATATCAAGTCTAGGGGTGGTATACGTCAGACCCCAGTAACCGATAAATCGTGTCGATGTGAGGCTCATAACAGGTCGAGAAACTACTGGTAACACTTACCAGCATATCTCTATATCAGCCCTGGCCAGGGTCTTCCAGTTATAGCCAATCGAACACAGCACAATATCAACTCCCTATACCGGGAAAGACGAATCCCCTCCTATCGCTCATTGCCTCCATGTGATTCGGGACTGTACCCAAAAGCCACCGTTTTGCACGCCCTCTTGGACGTGGTAAGATGGAAATCAAAGCACAGTGGGAATCACACAAGACTCTATGACGATCTCGGGTCTACAGACTACCCTGTACCAGTGTCACCGGAGAACTGCCATCTGACGTGTGTTATATCACTATCTGGGAGTTCTCGGTGAGTCCGTCCAGTGTACCCAGTCTCCACTGAGCACCCGTACACCATCCTTGATGTCTAACACCGATGGATATGGGTTCATCCATAGCCCATCATATGGGTCAAGATGCGTATACGCTAGTCTACTCTGGTATATCGATGCCTTGTCTCGATATACCCTCGACTAGGAACAGTTATAGGATGTACTCATCGATTACCATGGTCCCACTAGTATGATCTCATCATAGTCCCAGTAGTCGAGTACAGATCCTAAGGGCTTTATCAACATGTGAGAGTAAGACAGTAAACCAATACAAGTCAATATGTTAAGATAAAGTGAAACCAAATAGCATATTATCATGACGAGCAAGAAAATCCTCTCTATATATATCCAAGCATCCATCATAATATACATCATATGTACAACAATGGCCTCTAGGTCATATACATAACTAACACGCGGACCTTAGGACCACGTTAGAGAACGAGCTCTATACTGACTTGATTCTCCAGTCCCTTCCTTCCAGTTACGCCCAGTTTATCCAGAACTTCAACATGCAAGGAAAGGAAGTTGAACTTCCGGAACTCCTTAACATATTGAGGAGTGCAGAGGGCACCCTGAAGAAAGTAAGGGAAACACCCGCTTTGTCTGTTGGAGGACCTTCTTCTTCTAGGTCCAAAGCGAAAGCCAGAGGAAAGAAGAAGAAAGCCCCCACTAAACCAAGGGGCGGTGTTAGTAAAGTGGAAGCCAAGGGAAAGGCCAAAATGGAAAAAGTAGCGGGAAAGCTTGTGGAAAAGGAAGAGTGCTTTTATTGTCACAAGAGTGGACACTGGAAGAAAGATTGCAGGGCTTGGAAGGCGAGAAACCAAGACCCGAAGCAAGTTGTGGCTTCGGCTTCAGGTGTGTATGTTATTGAAAACTGTCTATCAATAAACTCTACTTCCTGGGTATTGGATACCGGATCAGGATCTCATATCTGTAATTCTTTGCAGGAACTGAGAAAGTGTAGGGTTTTGATGGCAGGTGATATGACCCTCAGAGTTGCAAACGGAGCTGGCATGGATGCTGAGTCCGTGGGGGACAATCACTTGGGATTGTCAGATGGACATGTTTTGGTTTTACGTGATTGTTATTTTGTACCCAGTGCGACTTGTAATATCATATCTATATCTTTAATGTCTAAAGAAGGTTATGATTTTGCATTTGTAAGCAATGTTGTAAACATTCACCTTAATCATGTTCCGATTGGGTCGGGTACATTAAGCAATGGTATATACGTATTGAACCAACCACAGATTTTCAATGTCAAGAATACACACAAAAGAAAGTCTCAAGAAATAAATCATGCTTTCTTATGGCATTGTAGACTCGGTCACATCAATGAGAGAAGGTTGACTAAGTTACATAAAGAAGGATATTTGGATCCGTTCGAATATCAATCATATGCAACTTTTCAATCATGTCTCATAGGAAAGATGACAAAAACTCCGTTCACTGGACATGGAGTAAGAGCGAGCGAGCTCTTGGGACTTGTACACAGCGATGTATGCGGTCCAATGTCTATACATGCGCGAAGTGGTTATTCTTACTTCATTACTTTTACGGATGATTTTTCAAGGTTCGGACATGTCTTCTTAATGAAGCATAAATCTGAAGCCTTTGAAAAATTTCAGGAATACAAAAATGAAGTAGAAAAACAAACAGGCAAAAGTATCAAGACACTTAGATCTGATCGAGGTGGTGAATACTTGACTGCCGAGTTCCTGGATTACCTAAAAGAGAATGGAATTCTCTCTCAGCTTACTCCTCCATACACTCCACAACATAACGGTGTATCGGAGAGACGGAACCGAACCCTATTGGATATGGTACGCTCCATGATGAGTAACGCTGAGTTACCGCGATTTTTCTGGGGATATGCACTAGAATCAGCTGCATATCTTTTGAACCGAGTTCCAACTAAGACTGTGCCTACCACACCATATCAGATGTGGAGTGGGAAGAAACCCTATCTTCAATATCTGAAGATTTGGGGATGTCTAGCTTTTGTCAAAAAGCAGCATGCGTACAAACTCGAGGCACGCTCAGTGCGGTGCAAGTTTGTGGGATACCCAAAGAACTCCCGGGGGGTATCTTTTCTATTACGCAGAAGAACAAAAGGTTTTTGTCTCTCGTAATGCCCACTTTCTGGAACATCAGTTCTTAGAAAAAGAAATAAGTGGGAGCGTAATAGAACTGGAGGAAATTCCAGAACCACAAGCTATTCCTGAAAGCTTAGAAGAACCAGAAGGTTCGATAGAACATGACATTCCTGCACCGCTCCGCAGGAGTAGTAGGCAGTCTCATCCGCCCGAGAGATACTACGGTTTTCTCATAGACGGGGATAGAGAGGATTGCATCATTGATAATGATGAGCCGACTAGCTTCCAGCAGGCCATTCAGAGTGCTGACTCGGTAAAATGGCTGGATGCAATGTGGACCGAGATGGAGTCCTTGTACACCAACAAAGTATGGACTTTGGACGTTGCTCCAGAAGGGGTAAAACCCATAGGCTGCAAATGGATCTTCAAAAGGAAAATTGGTGTAGATAGACAGGTTGAAACCTATAAGGCTAGACTTGTTGCAAAGGGTTTTCGTCAAAGACCTGGTTTGGACTATGACGAAACTTTTTCTCCAGTGGCTATGTTCAAATCCATTCGGATCCTTCTTTCTATTGCTGCCTTCCACGATTATGAGATTTGGCAGATGGACGTAAAACCGCTTTTCTAAATAGAAATTTAGAGGAGTGTATCTATATGGACCAGCCAGAGGGTTTCATTCAGAGTGGGAGCAGCGGGAAGGTGTGCAAGTTGCCTAAGTCCATTTATGGACTGAAGCAGCCATCGCGGAGTTGGAACATCTGCTTTGATGAGACGGTCAAAGAATTTGTCTTTATCAAAAATCGAGATGAACCATGCATCTATAGTAAAGTTGTTGCACGAGCTGTCGTATTCCTCGTTTTATATGTGGATGACATTCTCTTGATAGGAAATGACATTCCTATGCTACAATCTATCAAAGGGTTCTTGTCACACAGGTTCTCCATGAAAGACCTGGGTGATGCCTCTTACATTCTGGGGATTCGGATCCATCGTGATAGGTCTAAGAGGATGTTAGGACTTTTACAGTCCAGGTACATCAACACCATGCCGAAAAGATTCAGTATGGAAGATTCCAAGCACGGTAATTTAGCGGCTTGTCACCGGATCACCCTCTCCAAAGAGATGTCTCCCAAGACTGATTTGGAAAGGGATCGCATGTTTATTATACGCTACACATCTGCAGTAGGCTCTATAATGTATGAGATGTTGTGTACTAGACCAGATGTAGCTTATGCACTGAGTGTGGTATGCCGGTATCAGTCAAACCCTAGGGAGAAACACTGGATAGCGGTAAAGAACATTCTGAAATACCTGAGAAGGACTAAGGACATGTTTTTGGTTTACGGCGGAAAAAACCTCCAGAGGAGGCCTTTGCTGACTCCAACTTCCAGAGTGACAAGGATGACTCCAAATCCATGTCGGGTTATGTCTTTACCCTCAATGGAGGGGCGGTGTGTTGGAAGAGTTCCAAACAGGAAACCGTTGCTGACTCGACGATGGAAGCGAAATATATCGCTGCATCTGATGCCGCAAAACAAGCCGTATGGATGAGGAAGTTCTTGACAGAACTTCAGGTGGTTCCGTCCATTGTTGATCCAATGCCTCTGTATTGTGACAACAACGGGGCTATAGCTTTAGCGAAGGAACCCGGGTCCCATCAGAAGTACAGACACATCTTGAGGCGGTATCACCTGATCTGGGAGATCGTGAATCGCCGGGAGATCGAGGTTCGGAGGGTTGCTACAGAAGATAACACTGCAGATCCATTCACGAAGGCCGTACCCCAGACTCAGTTCGAGCGGCTGATCGAGATGATAGGTCTTCGATACGCCAGTACATGGCTTTAGTGCAAGTGGGAGATTGTTAGTGTATATGCCCTAGAGACCATTACTGTATCATACTAGTTCGTATATTACTTAATAGAAGCTTGGGATACTCACAGTTGTATAGACAATCTTGCTCAAAATAGTAGTATGCTACTTGGTTTGTTTCGACTTTAATATGTGCATGTGTTTCTTTTTGCATATCGCCTATACACATTAGTGGTGCCCTTAGGATCTTTACTTGATTACCAGCGTTGTGATGGCAGTCACACTAGTGGGGGCTGGGTAATTTACAAGCACATCCTTATACAGGTCCCTAGTCATAGGATTATCGAGACAGGGCATCGATACTCCAGAGTAAACTAGTGTATACGCTTCTCATCCCAGGAGGGGAGATGGTCTGTCCCACAGCCATCAGTACGTCGTACTGGAGATAGTATGCAGGTGCTCATTAGGTTACGAGTACACTGGACAGGACTCACTGGGAACAGCTGGTTTGGTATTATAGCTATCGTCAGTTATCAGTTCCCAGGTGACATGAGTACAGCATAGTCCGTTGACTTATCACTGTCACTTCGCCTCGAGTGTGTTCCCACTGTTCTTATATTACTACCCTACCACGGCTCAAATGAGTCATGCAAACAGGTAGTAGTTGGGTGCAGTCCCGAAGCACTTGGAGGCAGTGACGGTTAGACAGGATTCGTCTCTCCCGGTATTGGGGGTTGATATCGCGCTGTGTCTAGGAGAGCTATTACACAAAGTCCCTAGACAGGGCTAGCGAGATATACTGGTAGCGTTTCCAGTATCATCTAAGGGTGTTCTGGGCTACACTCCGATATGACTTGTACCGCTATTAGGGGACAGACGTTTACCTCCCCCTAGGCCCGACATGTGATACTCTTAGACAAACAGACCGGACTGTACGGAGATTGCACATTCAGGCTCAGTAGGAGTCGGATGGGTTCACCTCATCAGTCTTCTTATCAGCATCTACCTGGGGACCGTTACGTATAGCTAGTACCGCTTGCGGCCTGTGGTTAAACCCACTGCCAGCGTAGTGTCAAGTCTTTAGAGTCCCACACAGAGGGCTATTCGCCTTTGGGCAAAACAGAGTAGAGGTCGCATGGTTTTGCGACGGGGTTCGTTCACATCCGCGCACTTGTGCACGTTTGGTGTCCGGGCAGTTATTACTAGCGGGCTTTGGTTTAAGCCAGATCCTAGTACATGTTTTGGGATTGGTTTTATCTCATTGTATTCGTGTTCCTCGGAACGCGGATGCGGGTGTGTATGCACAGTTGACAGAGGCAGCGGCAGAGGATTATCATTAGGGTTGTTGACCGTTGACTTTTTCTAAACCCTATTGAGAATGAGAAATATAATTAATAATATTAATTAAGAATTATTATGCTATGGTTGAGTTGAACATTTGACTTTTGTTGACTTGTTGACTTTGTTGACCGGTTGACCATTGTGGACTTGTTGACCATCATCATTTCATTTCAAAAATGCTTCTTGTTCTTTGCAATTGCATTAAATGAATGAAATGATAATGGTCATTCATAAACTAACCATCACAATTTCTTAATTATTATTATTATTATCATTATTCCAAATATGAGAGCATGGTTGTAAATTATCCTCATTCTCACTTGCTCACTCTCTCTCATCCAAAGCTCATCCTCTTCCTCTCTCTCAAAGCTCTCATGTCTCATGTGTTGAGAAGCATGAGCTATTGAGATAAAACCTTCATAACTTCACTCTACTCACTCTAGAGTTCTAGGTTTAGCAAGCCAAGCACTTTAGTTACCTCTAGGTTGAGGTAGGAGCTCAAGGTAGAGGCCTTCGGATGGATCCTTTTTCGACAAAAAGAAGACTACGAGGAGAAGCTGTTCAAACCACTCCAAGAAGCAAGAAGAGAAGGAGTTCAAGACCTAGGTATAACCTCCAAACCGAGTAGTTAAACTTGTAGTTAGTTTGCTAGGTTTTTGTTTAGCAAAGATCCTCTTTTTAGTCCATGTTGCCTTGTGTCAAAAAAATCGTTTTTTACCGTTTCCGCCTTCCCGTAAGAACCGGGGTGGGCAACGTGGACTTACAACACGGCACTTCAAAGTATCTGATAGTTTGTGCATCCCACCTTGGGTCTATCCTAGGAGCATTAAACAGTAAATGAAATAATACAACGGTGGCTACAACCTCAACCCGGAAGTGCCCCGCGAAAAAATATTACAACAAATTACAATTTACATTTGAATGAAATAATGAAAACCATCATATCACATCCCCGGCTATTCAAACACGGCAATCCAACAAGTTCATATACACAAACCTGTTAGAGATAGTGCCCTCAGAGTCAATTATTGGATCACAGGTTCGTGATTGCAATGATTGAGGGAGGACCTATCCCAGTAGGACAGTCTTACTCAAGATGATAGTATGCTATCTGGTTTATCTTTATCATCGTGTACTGCTTTAAATGACCTTACAGGTCGCTATTACACGTCGATAGAGCCCCTAGGATTCTTGCTTGACTGCCAGCAGTATGAGAGCGATCATATACGTGAGAGCTGGTAGTTTATAAGCACATCCGTAAAAGGTCCCTAGTCGTGGGATTTTCGAGACAGGGCATCGATACTCCAGAGTAGACTAGTGTATACAGTCGAGACCCCGACGAGGGGCGGTGGCCGGTCTCACAAGCCACTGGTGTCAGTTGGTGTTAGGTATATGTATGCCCTAGAGGCCATTACTGTACATTGGATGTATATTGTAGTGGATGCTGGGACATATATAGGGAGGACTTTCTTGCTCGACATGATAGTATGCAATCTGGTTACTCTTTAACTTAACATGTATACTGAATGTCTCTCTGTTACATGTTGGTAAAGACCTTAGGATGTGTACTTGACTATCTGGACTATGATGCGGATCATACTAGTGGGGACATGGTAGTCCATAAGTACATCCTTCAAGGTCCCTAGTCGTGGGTATATCGAGACGGGGCATCGATATACCAGAGTAGACTAGCGTATACCTTCTCGACCCATACAGATGGGCGATGGATGATCCCATATCCATTGGTGTTTGACATCGGAGATGATATACGGGTGCTCAGTGGAGACTGGGTACACTGGACGGACTCGCCGAGAACTCACAGATGGTATTATACCTTACGTCAGATGGCAGTTCTATGGTGACACTGGTACAGAGTAGTCTGTTGACCCGAGATCGTCATAGAGTCTTGTGTGGTCCCACTGTGCTTTGATTTCCACCTTACCACGTCCAAGAGGGCGTGCAAAACGGTGGTTTTTGGGTACAGTCCCGAATCACATGGAGGCAATGAGCGATAGGAGGGGATTCGTCTCTCCCGGTATAGGGAGTTGATGTTGCGCTGTGTTCGATTGGCTATAACCGGAAATCCCTGACCAGGGTTGCTGAGATTTACAGGTAAGTGTTACCTGTAGTTTCTCGAACTGTTATAGACCTCATATCGACACGACTTATCGAGCTATTGGGGTCTGACGTTTACCACCCCTAGGCGAGATATGCGACATATCAGACGATCAGAACGGACTGTACGGTAAGTGTTACTGGTTGGATTCACAGGAGTGTGAGCGGGCTTGCTCGTCGATCTTCTCATTGCTCAATACCCGGGTGGCCGTTACGTTTAGCAGACCGCTTGCGGCTTGTGGGTGATTGATATGATCATCACCTGCTGCCGGCGTATTGACGAGTCTTTAGAGTCCTACACAGAGGTTTCCTGGCTCAAGCGAAACGAAATAGGAGCGCATATGAGATATGTGCGGGACCGAGAATAATGCGTGTATGTGATACCGTATTCCATTCTCGCGATGAATGTATCGATTGGTTATATTTGATATAACCTAGATATCGAATCAATGATTGATTCGATAAGCCGATACATTGGATACTAGTCGGTTATGTGCGACATGACCGGATCATTGAATCAAGTGTGGATTTAACGATTTAATGTATAATTATATATATTTGATATATTACTTTGCATTAACTAGTATTGATTCACTTTATATGGATTTTCTCACTTGGATTGCACAAGTTGTATATGTGATATACTTTTGTGCACTTGATTGTGTCATGTTTGATGATACATGTTAACTTGGATTTGTGTAAAGATTAAACCATGGTTGTGAGAGTGGTTAGGGTTTTGTTTATTCACTTATTATCTATTTATTCATTTATTCATTCATTTTGGCAAAAGAAAAGAAATGGTGGCTTGCTTTGTTTTACATTGAAGCTTCATGAAGCTTTGAAAAAGTCCACCATTTTTGTTTCATGCCTAACCTAACCATTCACTTAACCTTGGTTCATTCTCTACACTTAACCATGGTAACTATTATGATAAGAATGAATGGGATTATCTTTTCAAGTTAATTTTTTTATTCTATCATAATTTTTCTATCTTCTTCTTCTTCTTCTTCAAGAAGAAAACCTAGATTCCATCAATGGTGATTGATGAAAATGAGCGAGAAATCCAATTCTAAAGTGAACCCACTTTCTATTTCTTCATCCTCTACCTCTTGCCAAGTAGTATAGGGTGTTTCCTTCACAGGTTTTCATGGCTTGGTGAAGGTGGAGCTTGATCTAGTGATGCCTCGACGTAGATCATCTTCGGCATCGTCGTCGATGACCTAGCCCGCTTTTTCTCCGTTGAAGCCGATGCTAGAGTCATGGTTCGATTTGGACAGCGGAGAGGACTTCATCATGGAGCTATGGAGGTGGAGAAACGGATCTACAAAGGTTGTATCTCGTTTACCATTTAGTTAAGTTGTTAACTAGTTTCTTTTTCGCCTAAACTTCTAGCCAACGATCCGTATTAGGGTTTCTCGGCACCGTAATTTTTGAAATTGGCATGGTTGATGCCTTGTGAGACCTCTTGAGAGTGCCTAGGAACCCTACAGTGGTATCAGAGCCTAGCTAGAGCCTTAGACGATGCGTAGACGGAATTAGAACTCCGATCGGACCGAAACCCAAACCCTAAAATGCTCTCTGTACATTTTTGAAATTCGTGGATTTTTGTGAATTAAAAATATGCAGAAAAGTAAGCAGGAAAAACTAAGAAGTACTGTGAAGTTTGGGCCCCTAATTCCATAATTCGACCGCGGAACCGCGGCCAAACCAGGGGTTTGGCGGCGCTTCCGCGGCCTAAATTTGGACTTAGTCCCTCAAATTTCATATATTTATTCTTAGGTCCTTTCTTGGCAATTTTTATGTGAATTTTTTAATTCCACTCAAGTGTTGAGTTTTCTAGGGTTTTATTGGGGATTCGTTAATTTGATCGGATAATTTAACTTCGTTTATGTTTTTCCGGATATTTTAGAAACTGTTAAAAAGTTCGACCGGATATAAATACCCACTTTTTCCCCTGCCGGGAAATTTCCAAGTGTTGGATTTTTCCATGGTTTAAAGACGTTCTAAGTAGTGCAAGTAACGCGATGGACCCTCTAGAAGACAACAAACCTTAACTCGATTATGTGACCGTCTTGAACTGCCCTTTGAACCTTAAGGTTTGGGGCAGTACGGCGTGCCACATGTGAGGCGTTGGCTTGACCCTTCTACGGCTGGACCGTTGGTACTGAGGCACGAACTGAATGTTGTTAGACTTATTTCATGTGTTGAGCTGTATCGGGAAAACTTGGGTGTTCGATTGTTCGATCGGAAAGTTTAACATTTTCTATTTATCTGGAATGTGATACAATAATTGGAATTCACAAGTAGTTATGAGATAACTGAATGAATGTTATAAATCAAGCACTTTAGTCTCACTTGATCGGTTGCCACGGAATTTTGATGTGATCAAAAGTCCGTCGCAATCACGTAGCGTACGCGGATACTCGCCGGGTAAACTTAATAGACAGCTACACCCCATAGCCCCGACCAAGTGACTGTAGGAGAACCCCGTCGCCGAAAGCATCCGTTCGGGTGCTCGCGGTAGCGGTGTTCCGCCTTGGTGCACTTCGTCGACGGTATCAGGGGTGCGGCCGCCTACTAAAGTTTGCGACGAGTATTCGATCAGGATGTCGGGAATCTTGTTGAATTACCCGACTTAATATTGAAAAGTGTTTTCGATTTTGAGACTAAAATGCGGGGTTTATAATTGTTAGGCATGCGATGTCTAAGGAATTCATTTGATTAGGCATGCGATGTTTATGCAGGTTGCTGATTCCAACTGTTGTAGTTTTACACTTTCTTTTCTGTGACCGTAAGTGTAATATGTGATATCGCCGGTTTCGTTGCTATATGTCAACGACAATTGGGATGCATATATTTACTTACGTTGATGACATGTGATGTTATGTGTTGCTGGATATGTTATATTGGATCGTCGTGTTTGAATAGCCGGGGGTTTTTATGTGAGATGAGTGTTTTTCATTTTCATTCATGTAAAAACTTGTATGTAATATTCTTTTATTTGGGGCACTTCCAGGTTGCGGAAGATGTCACCTTTTGTATATTATTTACTTTTCCGCACTAGGATAGACCCAAGGAGGAGGGCACAAGTAACCGGGTTCTAGGGTCCAGTGGGAGACCAACTCGAGGAGTCGAGTCCGGGTCTCCTAACTCTAGAATTGGTAGGGTTGCTTGCCGCTCTCGTAGGGGTCTAGGGGTGTGGGTTTGGCTATTCATCGCGACCGTGGAATCCGTGTTTTATACTGGCTCGTATTGAAAACACGGACGTCCTAGTATATCCAATATTTCATATGATTCTTCTGCTGCGATATCTGTGATGTGATCATGTGATGTTCTGTGATAGATACAGTATATAGTATATATGATATATTATATAGGCGTTACTTATGTTTTACACCCGCGCTAGCCCTGCCCCGCTCTGCCGTTAGTTACCCAACCTAACGGTGCACGAGGGGACATCGAGGCGAATGCGGATGGCATAAGTGTACGTCGTATTTATCTGTGATGTTTAGGTAATTTAAATGATGCGACTTCATTAATGAGATTAATGAAATAAAAGAAACCTAATGATGTTATAGAATCGAATTTCAAAATAAAACAGGTAGCTACAGTTCTCGCTTTGCACAGCGGTGTATATGATATATCTTGCACCTTATTCGATAAGGAAAGGACCGAGATCCCTTCACCGGGAGTGACTCCTTTAGCAATAACTGGCAGATGCTACACACTCGGTTTGTCTTTTGATGGCTTTTAAGAGTTTTTGCTTTGCACAATGATATATATGATATATCCCGCACCTCATTCGACGAGGAAAGGACCGACGATCCCTTCACCGGGAGTGACTCCTTTAGCAAAACTAGAAATGCCTCAAAAGCACTCCATTTTAAAATCATTTGATTTTACAACGATATCAAGTTCATTACGCAATAGGTTTTCAGAAAAACCTGTCGTAGCCCTCCGTCATTTCAGATAAGTACTAGTTAGTATTCGTGCTACGTTTGTTGACTATGTTAAGGCGTAGTGTGCGGTAGCTGATTAGTGCTTATCTGCATAAGCATATGATGCGATTGGATTAGGGTAGTCGTGCGACTTTGTTGACTATGTTAAGGGTCGTGCGGGTGGGTTTAATTCAATCGGGAAATGACGGGTTGAACTTGACTAGCACTTATAATTTGTTGACTATGTTAAGGTCATATAGCTGCTAGGGGCAAAACATTATCGGGAATTTCAAGTGTTGAAATTTGCAATGAGATTGCATACCTTCTATGAGATAGTTGGATCCCGATACCCGCTGCGAGTAAAAGTTACTCCTGGGAGAGTTTTACACATTACAATTAGCCGATCAAGTAGGTGTCTAGAAAGGTGTTAACGAGGTTACGCCTCTGGGAAAACGAGGTTTACATTAATTAGGTTCGTGCGAAAGCACGGGGGACCTCCCTCAAAGTACCGACACTGGCCTGGCTGAAAGATTGGCGAACTTGTAGCGTGTAATTAATCCCGGCTAGTCTTTCCTTTTAGGGTTTGAAGGAAGATTTGATAAAAAGCAGTGGGAGCCATCCTGATTAGATAAAATAATAACCAATCTATTCTTGCAAGAGCGCACGCTGAGTGTTTTCTTCTCTCTCTCTCCAGGTAGCGACCATATCACGCCTTAATCAAGATAATAATACGGATTATTGACCGAACCCGCTTGTTATACTGAGCTGGGGAACGTTGGTCCCGCTCCAACTTATAATTGTTATAAGACAGAGCAGGAAATTGGGGATTACCAGAATTCCCGTGCCGCCCAAACGAAGAAAGTGCATGCATGATGCATCATCTTCGGGTGTGTTCGTTACACAGAACTGTTTCTCTATATCCTCTATGTCCTGGGAATGTGATACCAGATCAGGATCCCTGATGTGTAATCTGTTACATAGGGCTACAGCTAGGTAGAGAACTGAGAACGGGTGATAAGTTTCATGAGGCAGAAAACAGGGCAAGTGTTGCAGCCAAGTCTGTTGGTCACTGTCACCCTGTATGACCAGTACATTGATTCTGAACGAATGTTATTAGATACCGAACCTGATATACAAAATCGTATCAATCTCTTTATTAGTAAAGAAATGATAAAATTTTGTATTGTTGGATAATGTTTTGAACATTTACTATATCAAAAGTTGATCGGTTCAGGCACGTTATCTAAAAGCATTGATGTTCTAAATCAAACTACAGTTCTTAGTATACGGAACACACACAAGAGGAAGAGTTCAGAAATGAACGAATTCTTCTTGAGGCATTGTAGACTAGGTCATATCAGTGCGACCCGACTAGCTGAAGTTACATGTAGATGCATATTTAAATCAGTTTGAATTTACATCTTGTGAAACTTGCCAGTCATGTCACAAAAATACGATGACCATAGCTCTGTTTACTGGAAACAGAGAAAGAGTTAGTGAACTCTTGGGATGATACATGTTGATGTATGTAAGGTCCCCTGCCTACACATGCCAAGACCGGTTCTTTGTACTTCATTACATTCTCTGATGATCTCTCAAGATTCAGACCTATGTTCCTGTTGAAACACAAGTCCGAACCTTTTGAGATATTCACAGAATATAAGTAAGAAGTAGAGACCCAATAACAGGTATAAGTATTATGTCCTTTGATGCGATCAAGGAGGAGAATACTTGAGCACGGAATTCCTGGATTATTCTAAAGGAGAATGAGATTCTCTCTCAGTATTACTCCTCCGTATACACCATGGCACGATAGTATATCGGGGCGGAGCAATCACACCCTATATAATATGGTGTGCTCTATGATGAGTACTACTGAGTTACCTGTTTCCTTTTAGGGGGTTATGCACTTGGGAAGTTGCATACCTATTGAATACGGTTCAAATCAAATCACTTGCCTACCACTTCATATTTGATATGGAAAGGGAAGAGCCCATATCTTAAGATGGTTAAGATTTGGGGTTGTCTTGCCTATGTCTAAAAGCAAAATCCGGACAAGCTCGAGGCAAGATCTGATATGTAGAACTGGAAATGTTCCAGCTATACAAACTGCGGCTGATGATTTGAAAGAACCAAAGGATTTAATAGTTACCAACGAACCTCAGCCTCTCCGCCGATCTAGTAGGGTTCCTCACCCACCTGAGAGATACTTCGGTTCCTCTATGACAGTGGGAGCGAGGATTGCATCATGAGATGATGACCCAACTAGTTTCGAGCTGGCCATCAGGAGTGGGACTCTGTAAGAATGGCTGGATGCTTACCGATCTGATATGGAATCCTTATACACCAACAAAGTATGGACTTTGGTTGCTATATCTGAAGGGTTAAATCCCCATCAGGAGCAAGTATATCTTGAGAAGATTACTTGGTGTAGATGGAAAGGTTGAGACTTTCAAAGCTAGACTTGTTAAAGCTTTTCGTCATCGACCAGGCGTGGATTATGATGAAACCTTTTCTAAGTAGCTATGCTTAAGTCCATCCAGATCCTACTTGCCACGGCTACATACCATGACTACGATATCTGGCGGTTGGGTGCCATGACTGCTTTTCTAAATGATGTTTTAGAAGAGAACGTCTATAAGTACACAGCCAGAGGGCTTCGTAGACAGTAGGAGCAGCGGAAACGTGTACAAGATGCTTTATAGGATAAAGTAGGCAACGCGGAGTTGGAACGTCTGTTTTGATGAAGTAGTCAAAGGAGTTGACATCATCAAAATGGTAGATGAACCTTGTATAAACCAAAAGGTAGTAGGGAGTATGGTGACGATCCTCGTAGAGTACGTGGATGACATACTCTTGATAGGAAAGGAGTTTCCTATGCTACGCTCGGTCAATCTCCGCTTATCACAATGATTCTCCATAAAGGATCTAAGTGATACCTCCTAAATCCTGGGTTTGGATCTATGAGATAGATCTAATTGGATGTTAGGATTCTCACTAGTTGTAGTGAGATGGTATCAATCGATCCTGGGAAGAATCACTGGAAGTGTTCCAGGGTGATAATGACGACTGAGTGTCAGTCACAGGCATTGTCTTTACCCTCAGTAAAGGGACGGTGTGTTGGAAGAGTTCCAAGCTAGATACCGTGACATACTAGACGATAAAGGCTGGATACATCGCTACTTCAGATGCTACCAAAGAGGCTGTTTGGGTGTATATTAGTTCATGAGATGAACTTCGTTCCTACCATTGTGAGACAATGGAGTTGTGGCTTATGCCAAGGAATGCCCGTCCCATCAGTGACCCAGGCGTATTCTGAGGCAGCATCACCTGATCATGGAGATAGTTGATCTCCAGGGTGATCGAGGTTAGGAGAGTAGATTCAGAGGACAACACAGTGGATCCACCCACAAAGGCCTGTTCCCAGAGAGAGATTTTTATGGGATGGTTGAGTATGAGATACTACAACCACTGCTATCAGATGGCCCTAGTGCAAGTGGGAGATTGTTAGTTATATGTATGCCCTAGAGGCAATTACTGTACATTGGATGTATATTGTAGTGGATGCTGGGACATATATAGGGAGGACTTTCTTGCTCGACATGATAGTATGCTATCTGGTTACTCTTTACCTTAACGTGTATACTGAATGTCTCTCTGTTACATGTTGGTAAAGCCCTTAGGATGTGTACTTGACTATCTGGACTATGATGCGGATCATACTAGTGGGGACATGGTAGTCCATGAGTACATCCTTCAAGGTCCCTAGTCGTGGGTATATCGAGACGGGGCATCGATATACCAGAGTAAACTAGCGTATACCTTCTCGACCCATACAGATGGGCGATGGATGATCCCATATCCATTGGTGTTTGACATCGGAGATGATATACGGGTGCTCAGTGGAAACTGGGTACACTGGACGGACTCGCCGAGAACTCCCAGATGGTATTATACCTTACGTCAGATGGCAGTTCTATGGTGACACTGGTACAGAGTAGTCTGTTGACCCGAGATCGTCATAGAGTCTTGTGTGGTCCCATTGTGCTTTGATTTCCACCTTACCACGTCCAAGAGGGCATGCAAAACGGTGGTTTTTGGGTACAGTCCCGAATCACATGGAGGCAATGAACGATAGGAGGGGATTCGTCTCTCCCGGTATAGGGAGTTGATGTTGCGCTGTGTTCGATTGGCTATAACCGGAAATCCCTGGCCAGGGTTGCTGAGATTTACTGGTAAGTGTTACCTGTAGTTTCTCGAACTGTTATAGACCTCATATCGACACGACTTATCGAGCTATTGGGGTCTGACGTTTACCACCCCTAGGCGAGATACACATCATACGATCAGACCGGACTGTACGGTAAGTGTGACTGGTTGGATTCACAGGAGTGTGAGCGGGCTTGCTCGTCGATCTTCTCATTGCTCAATACCCGGGTGGCCGTTACGTTTAGCAGATCGCTTGCGGCTTGTGGGTGATTGATATGATCATCACCTGCTGCCGGCGTATTGACGAGTCTTTAGAGTCCTACACAGAGGTTTCCTGGCTCAAGCGAAACGAAATAGGAGCGCATATGAGATATGTGCGGGACCGAGAATAATGCGCGTATGTGATACCGTATTCCATTCTCGCGATGAATGTATCGATTGGTTATATTCGATATAACCTAGATATCGAATCAAGGATTGATTCGATAAGCCGATACATTCGATACTAGTCGGTTATGTGCGACATGACCGGATCATTGAATCAAGTGTTGATTTAATGATTTAATGTATAATTATATATATTTGATATATTACTTTGCATTAACTAGTATTGATTCACTTTATATGGATTTTCTCACTTGGATTGCACAAGTTGTATATGTGATATACTTTTGTGCACTTGATTGTGTCATGTTTGATGATACATGTTAACTTGGATTTGTGTAAAGATTAAACCATGGTTGTGAGAGTAGTTAGGGTTTTGTTTATTCACTTATTATCTATTTATTCATTTATTCATTCATTTTGGCAAAAGAAAAGAAATGGTGGCTTGCTTTGTTTTACATTGAAGCTTCATGAAGCTTTGAAAAAGTCCACCATTTTTGTTTCATGCCTAACCTAACCATTCACTTAACCTTGGTTCATTCTCTACACTTAACCATGGTAACTATTATGATAAGAATGAATGGGATTATCTTTTCCAGTTAATTTTTTTTATTCTATCATGATTTTTCTATCTTCTTCTTCTTCTTCTTCAAGAAGAAAACCTAGATTCCATCAATGGTGATTGATGAAAATAAGTGAGAAATCCAATTCTAAAGTGAACCCACTTCCTATTTCTTCATCCTCTACCTCTTGCCAAGTAGTATAGGGTGTTTCCTTCACAAGTTTTCATGGCTTGGTGAAGGTGGATCTTGATCTAGTGATGCCTCGACGTAGATCATCTTCGGCATCGTCGTCGATGACCTAGCCCGCTTTTTCTCCGTTGAAGCCGATGCTAGAGTCATGGTTGGATTTGGACAGCGGAGAGGACTTCATCATGGAGCTATGGAGGTGGAGAAACGGATCTACAAAGGTTGTATCTCGTTTACCATTTAATTAAGTTGTTAACTAGTTTCTTTTACGCCTAAACTTCTAGCCAACGATCCGTATTAGGGTTTCTCGGCACCGTAATTTTTGAAATTGGCATGGTTGATGCCTTGTGAGACCTCTTGAGAGTGCCTAGGAACCCTACAGTTGGTTCACCTAAGATGTATACAGGTGCTCATTGGGTTATGAGTACACCGAACAGGACTCGCCGGAAACATGCTAGTTGGTCTTATACCTGACGTCAGATAGCAGTTCCCTGGTGACATGTGCACAGGTTAGTTCATCAACCTGAGATCGTCATTTGTCTCGTGTGAGTTCCTATTGTACTTTGATTACTACCCTACCACGCTCAAAGGAGATGTGCAAACAGGTTTTAGTTGGGTACAGTCCCAAGCCATATGGAGGCAGTGAGCGGATCTGCAGGGGTTCGTCTCTCCCGGTATTGGGGGTGAGGTTACGCTGTGTCTTGGAAAGCCCTTACACGAAGTCCTTGGCCAAGGCAGGAGATTTACTGGTAGGTATTCCAGTAGTATCTCAGGGTGTTCTGGGATACACTCCGACACGACTTGTACCGCTCTTGGGGGTCTGACTTTTACCAACCCCCTAGGCCCGCCATGCGATGCTCATAGACTAACGGACCGGACTGTACGGATATTGTCACTGACAGGCTCAGTAGGGTGTCGGTATGAGTTCGCTCATCGACGTCCGTTTTGGTCAATACCTGGTAGCCCGTTACGTATGGCGAATACCTCTGACGTGCTTGTGGTTAAATCCACAACTAAGGTGTTGACGAGTCTTTAGAGTCCCCCACAGACAGTTTCCCCAGTTTTGGGCGAAACGCTGTAGAGGCCGTATGGAGATATGGAAGCGTTCGATCAGATACGTGCGGTATTGCACGAATCACGATCGGACGGTTAATAATAGCGGGCTTTGGTTTAAGCCGAATCCTAGTATAGTACAATGTAGATTTTGTCTCATTGCATTTGGATTTCGGTCGGAATACAAATGCGGGTATGTATATACAGTAGCGGGGTTTCCAGTAATTTATTACGGGATCAGTTTTATGAAGTTGCCAGTTTGCTTTCCGTTTCGGCCATTTTTCTTTGTATCTTTCCTTGGACGGAAATTGGTGGAGAGGGGGTTATTTGCAAGCATGAAATTTTGGTTAGTGGAGGGTGTTATTTGCATATTGTTGTATGATGATAATTCTATCACCATTTGACTTCTTCTTTTCATCATGGCTTGACTTTTGGAGTAATCATGGTTGTTGATAATTAGACTGCTGGAGTGTTGGATTTGGGGTGATCATTGTTTCTCATCATCACCTTTTCTCTCTCTTGTATTATGTGAGGGCTCACTCTTTTTTTGATATGCATTCTCTCCTCTCATTTTTCCTCTCTCCCCATTCTTGAGTTGAGGCCGGCCACTAAGAGGAAGTGGGGGGGCTGCCCATTTTCTTGTGGGGATTTTTGGTTCTCTTCATGATTGCAAAATCCCTAATTTCATCTCTAAAATGCTATCATCTCATTCCTCCACTTAATATGGCAACTTCAACCCCATGAGAGACATTTCATTACACTTATTCTACAGCAAATCTTGGGCACGTCGACTCGCCAACTTCATGCCCGAGTTGCCTCGGTCCAGAGGCGGGAGCCCGTAAAAGAAGACGGCGATGTGGTGCCCTTCCGGCGAGGAGGTGGAGACCGGAGATTCCGCGGGAGATCGGGCCGACGACGAGAAGACCGAAGGACACGAATCGCTCGGTATATCTCTCTATCCCATTCTTTAGTTAGCTAGAATTAGTTTAATGGCCCGATCCGGGATTTCTGTGCGCGGTGGTGCCAGTTTAAAAGTTAAAGTAAATTATCGCTTCCGTATATTGGCCTCGGATTGACAGACGGGGCGCCGCCGTGCACTTACAAAACCGATATATACCAACATCACAGATATGTGCAACCCCGACTGATTGTAGTATAGAAATTAGTCGACGTTTACAAACACATATAAACAATCACAAAGCTTGTAACGTAAATACGACATTAGAATTCCGTCCGAATCATCACGGAGGCGAAGGCACAAGATAAGACATCGAAAGGGGGGCCTCGGAGGGGTGCCCACCCCTGGGGGCCTGTAACATTTCAGAAAAATAAAATATTATTTTTGGGAATTTTTATAATTAAATAATAAATATATTGAATATTTTAATATTGCGGTATAATTAAATACCGATAAATTGGCAAAAAATCGGAAAATTATAGGAATTACTAAAAAAGGAGGGTGTTTTATTGAGTTTAAGCAAAATATGAAATTTTATGATTTATTATACACTATTTTAATGCTAATCGTCATTAAATATCGCTAATCGTGCATTAAGCGCGTTTTGTGCGCATAACATGCACCGTGTCATTTTTCACACTTGTTACTTTCTTTCATGGTTCTTTCTATTTATCATGCATGGTTTTAATTTTTTAAAAAAAGAGAATAGAAAAGAATATAAAAGAAAAGAAAAGAAAAGAAAACGATAAGGGATTAGAATATTAGGCATGAGCAACAGAGAGAGAGGATGAGGGGTCAAACCTTGGGCCATTCTCTTCATATCTTCACTCTTTTCTCATCATTCTCACCTCTTCTTTCTCCCATGGCTGCCTCATTTCTCCCACCTCCTCCAAACCCTCAAAACATTATCAAAACAACCCTAAAACATCATCTCCACTTTACAGAATATATGCACAAGCTCACTACCTACACTTTGGACAAAGAAAAATCGGATTTTGGACACTTGGGGAAACTCAAGAATTTTCTTGAGTTGCCAAATAAGATACTTTCATTGCCATTAGCTTTGTATTTCATTCACTTTGGTATCCATATGTGTTTAGTTTTGATTTAGTGCCGTTTAGTGAACATTGAAATTCCTAGTTAGGGTTGTGACGAAATCTTGAGTAGTAGAGGGTAATTGAGGTTAGTAGAAGCTATACAACCCCTTTTATGATGATATAGTAGACTGAACCTGAGTCTTAAACAATGGAATATGAACTTAGAAAACCTGATATCGGAGAATTGTGGATTCTGTGAGGGTATAATGAAATCTGCTAACACCCGGGTGACCTGAAATTTTTTTAGCAAACACAGAGGAGTGTGCAGGCAACCTAGGACCCCACACTGAAACCCTAGCCCCTAAGCCCTCACCATAGCTGCAAATATATCCGTTCTGGCCGCAACTTGCAGCCAGACCTGGGGCAAATTGGTTCGTATTAGTTCTGTGGCTTTATTTCCAGTAAATTAGACCCCTCCTGTATGCAAAATTGGCTAGTTTGGCCTAGGGTAAAATCTGGAGCTAATTTTCAATGATTCTGATTTCGTTTGCGGCTTTTAATCAATTTGGACTTGGTATTTGATATTTTGTTTCCGTCGTGTGGCGTTTGAATGTCCACGACTAGGGTTACTCATCGTGTTTTGCATGTGAGGCTATAGGTTTTGACCTATGAGCAAAACGTGTGCCGTTTTGGTTTCGGACTTGATTTTAATACGCATTTGCGTTGTGTTATGATATGTAGTTTCCCCATGAGGATTTCGAGATGATGAAGAAGAAGATGGCGACATCGACATCGTCAAGCAAGAGCAACGTGACTAGATCTATATCTACGGGGAAGTCGGGTGGATGGCGTATAGCACCCCCGCAGTTCGTAATGTAGTGTATGGTATATATTATATGGATATATTTATATGTTTATTGTGAGATTATGGTTATCTAGATAGACTTTGGGAGTCATGGATAACTTTAGTGTAATTGGGTGATAGTGTCACTAGTTAGTTTAGTCGCGAACCCTAGAATGTGGTTTACACCCACATGCACACACATGTTTACATTGTTTTACTTGTGCGTATATGGGGATATATAGATATATATACACACATAGGTATAGGAATATGTATATATATTTATATATATACGTATACCTATACATGGATGATGAGGATTGTACATGGTACTTGGAGATGAGTCGATGTGTTTAGGCATGATGCCACGAGATCGATGATATGTTTTGATTCGTATTATGAGATACGACATAGGATTATAGCGGGCCTTTAAGCGTGTGTTTTCATACACGCATATATATATATATATATATATATATATAAATATATATGGCATCAGTATGTACTAGACTTAGATCAGTACCCCTAATACAGGATATGATGATAATGGATACGAGATGAATAATGAGATGAATGTGATATTTGCCCCGTATCCATATTTGGAATGCCGTACGACGGATTTACATACGAGCTATATATTGATGATAGATCCGCACTCTTGACTAGAGGATGTCATAATATATATTGTATTGTATGTGATACTATTGAGGCGGGTCTACCGACTATTATATTTATATATATATCGACTCAGATTTAGGTGGCTTTCCCTTACCCTTTCAGTTAGAGTGTTCGTTTAGACCTGTAGTTTACTTGTAGATGTTAGACTAGATTCGAGTCGTACCTATTCCAAAACTAACAAATCGCGAGTATTTTAAAGACAGGCCAAGGTATTCTACGGATATTTCAAAGGACTACCTCTTTTCTTAAAAACACCGTAGCCCCTATTTTTCCAAAACACCACGATTTGTGTGATTTTAAATGACAAACTGTATGACTCGTATAACTAATGTAGATTCCTTATTGTTGCATTTACTTTCCATTTCCATATATTCATGTTGTTATTAGCGCAATGCATGCTTATATACTTGTGATTTGTGTTATATTAAACACATGCTGTCAGGACACCAGCACCATTATCGATGATGCGTATGCTCCACGTACACCTGCTTGCCGGCTCACACACTTCATCATCGATAATTGCCATGTCACTACATAGTAGGATTGCTGACATCAAGATATGACTCTTTGCATGACATACTTGCGTACATATATATCGTACACCATACTTGCGCACATACATATTGTAGACCATACTTGCGTACATACATATTGTACACCATACTTGCGCACATACATATTGTACACTCATACTTGTGTATAGACCCACTTGTACATCCATATTGACACTCATACTTGCGTATAGACCCACTTGTACATCCATATTGGCGCACATACATATTGTACACTAATACTTGCGTATATACCCACTTGTACATCCATATTAGCGCGCATACATATTGTACACTCATACTTGAGTATATACCCACTTGTATATCCATATTGGCGCACATACATATTGTACACTCATACTTGCGTAAATACCCGCTTGTACATCCACATTGGTGCACATACATATTGTACACTCATACTTGCGTATATACCCACTTGTACATCTATATTGGCGCACATACATATTGTACACTCATACTTGCGTATATACCCACTTGTACATCCATATTGGCGCACATACATATTGTGCACTCATACTTGCGTATATACCCACTTGTACATCCATATTGGCGCACATACATATCTTGTGCATTCATGCCTACGTACATGCCCATTTGTACTTACATAGATGATGCTGGATTTGATTTTGGAGAATTGGGGACCGCATGTTATATTTTAAAAACTGGAACCATTTAAAAGAGTGGTTTTCCCTTAATATGTCATGTCACTGTTCCATGTTGCATGATATTTGGATATGCTTACATTTCTGTTATATATCGCATAAATCATGCTTTATGATTACACGCATTGAGATATGTTGTTTTCATGAGATTTCTGGATTTGAGAACCGTAGCTATTTCAAAAGAAAGCATGTACTGTTTTAAACACCCGGTTTCTCTTGATATGATATTTCAGTGCTTCCACCATGCGTTTTCTCGGTTCTGAGACATAAGACATGTGAAACCCGATTCGAGGAGTTGGATGAAGCCGATTGCGGGTATATGGTGGACCCGGTATGGTACCCCAGGGCGAGAACGGATTGCTGTGCTGAAGACGGTGAGCCTGACAGAGGGACTACTACCTACCGGTGATAGTATTTGGGCTCAGCGGATATCCGGAGGATACCGACCAGAGTCGAGAGATGATATGGGCTGATCCGGACTGACAGAGCCCGTGGGCCTATCCGGACTGACGGAGCCCGATATATGAGAATTTATGTGCCGATGCTGGGCACGGGTTTCGTGATGTTTTCGAGTGTCGATACTGGACACTCAGGTTCCATATTTTTGATGTGTCACGAGGGACACGCGTTGATTTATATCCTCATACTTTCATGCATATACTTTTATCACATTTACATGCATGATGTTGTTGTGTCATTGGTTGACACGTGGACGAGATCAATACGCATACAAGCATTGATTATATAGTTGGATGATATCCACATACTTATGGACTTCATGATATAGTTGACACTGATTCATGTTGATTACATTGATCATACCTCTTATTTATGATATGTTGCTATCTGAGGCACTGACACGAGCACTGGGTTTTACACTTAGTATAGATGTTTACCCTTGCAACCTTTCCATGCTTCAGACTTTATCATATTGATGATATATATATATATATATATATTACTGATCGTTTGACCTAGGATTAAGTCATACATACGATTTCTGCTCTGTGATGTTTTCTACTCACGAGTTGGCAACTCACTCCCGTTGTGCCACAGTTTCTTACAGGTTTTGCCGTACAGGTTTTTCCTTGGCGGCTTTGTTGGCACATTACTTCATTCCAGGTGATTGCTTTGGTAGGCGGGTTGACTCGCATCGTGACCACCATTGTACTTATTTATTTTCAGTTGTATCTAGTAAAATTCCATCAACCAGACTTGAATATTTATTCATACTTAGAAAACCAATTGTATTTTCTTTCGACCTTAGAGTCGCGCGTTGTATTAGTATGGTTTTCTTGATGATTTTGAGTTTCCTTTTGAGTTTTGATCCTCGCCCTTCGGCGTTGTATATTATATTGCTTGCGTGGTTGTGACCGTCGATTGACGAAGAGCTAGCTCCCGCTTGGGGATGCCTTTTATCATTGTGCATATATTATACATGTTGTACCCCGTTCGGGGCCAGTATTTACAAAGGAAACTCTGCCGAAATTTTCAGAAAAGGTTTGATGTTTTAAAAACGCATAATTCGGCTTATGCTATTAAAACCACTTTCTTTTAAACAAGTTTTCCTTTATTTATTATTTAAAATGGTTTTAGATTTCTGGGCTTTTGGCTTACTTGAATTAGATGTGGTCCTATAGACTTCACATGATTCAAGTGCCAGTCACGTGTTATTTCGGGTCGTGACAAAGTCCCAAAACATCATCTCCACTTCACAAAATACATGCACAAGCTCACTAGCTACACTTTGGACAAAGAAGAATCGGATTTTGGACACTTGGGACAACTCAAGAATTTTCTTGAGTTAGCAAATAAGGTACTTTCATTGCCATTAGCTTTGTATTTCATTCAATTTAGTATCCATATGTGTTTAGCTGTGATTTAGTGCGGTTTTGTGAACATTGAAATTCCTAGTTAGGGTTGTGATGAAATCTTGAATAGTGGAGGGTAATTGAGGTTAGTAGAGGCTATACACCCCCTGTTGTGATGATATAGTGGACTGAACCGGAGACATAAACTCCTCAAATACCCATCTATATATATATACGTGTATGAAAACACACGCCTAAAGGCCCGCTATAATTTCATTTCGTATCTCATAATACGAATCAAAACATATCACCGATCTCGTGGCATCATGCCTAAACTCATCGACTCATCTCCAAGTAGCATGTACAATCCTCATCATCCATGTATAGGTATATGTATATATATACATAGCCCCATACCTATGTGTGTATTCATATATACATATCCCCATATACGCACAAGTAAAACAAAGCAAGCATGTGTGTGCGTGTGGGTGTAAACCTCATTCTAGGGTTCGCGACTAAACTAACTAGTGACGCTATCACCAAATTACACTAAAGTTATCAATGACTCCCAAAGTCTATCTAGATAACCAAAACCTCATAATATACATATAAATACGTCTATATAATATATACCATACACTACACTACAAACTACGGGGGTGCTATACGCCATCCACCCGACATCCCCCGTAGATATAGATCTACTCACGTTGCTCTTGCTTGCCGATGAAGAAGAAAATGGTGACCGCGAGGTGGCCCCCAACGGAGGACAGGCCCGAAAGCACCGGTTTCTGGTGCTCTCGGGTCAGCAGCCCCCAAGGCCACCAATTGGTGGTCTTGGTGGGTGTTCCCGGCCGTTGGACCCCCCGGGGTGCGCATGCACCACCCCACGGCTTCTCGGTTCAAATCGTGAGCCCGCGGAGTGTGCAAACAACTCAAAACCCCACTTTTGAAACTGTTTTTGTCGACAGTTTTTGTGCGACAAAAATGGCATAATTCTAATATCGCTACAAGCTATCTAAAGTTTATAAAAGGCTCTGATACCACTGTAGGTCTATGTTGCGCACCCCACATGTTCGTGGAGAGGCGGAATAAGCAAAAAATGATTTTTACGGGCTTCGCAACATCGACTCAAACCAAGGATCATTCATAAACCCTAGCTAGCACTAAACTATGAGGTTTAACTACTATGCAAGATAGTTATACCTCAAGATACTAGTCCTTCTTGTTCTTGTTGTCCTCCTCCTCTTCTTAAGATCCTTGTAGTGAGAATGGAACGCGCCTCCTCGTCGGCCACCTCAAGTCGAAGAAGATTCACCCGAGAGTGCCTACCTTGAGCTTTAACCTCTAAGATGAGGTAACTAAGCAACTTAGAGTGCTAATCTAAGTGACCTAGAGAATATAGAGAGTGGTTAAGGATTTGTTAGTCTTACTAATCTTAGGATTCTCAACTCATGAGACAATTAGGGTTAAGAGGAAGAAGAAGAGAGCCTGAGGAGAGAGAAAGTGTTTGTGATTATTATATGAAGCATAACTCATTTGTGAATAATATGAAGCATGAAAATATCTCACAAAAAAATATCTTGTAAAATATCCAGCATGCTTCATTTAATTCATATGATGAATCATTTCCGTGAGTCATGGTTCAATTAATGGAAAACTACACCTCATTTCCATCACCTCATTAAGTTTTAATCTAAAGATAAAAACCTTAATTAGCCACCTCCTTCTAGAAGCTTTCCCGACAAATTACGAGAATGCCCCTCATCCATATTTTCATACCCACATCCGTGTTTACGAAAAACACGAATACTCTGAAACTAAACAATTCCAATAATCCAATACTAGGGTCCGGCATAAACCAAAGCCCACTAGTATAATCTGTCCGAATATCGTACGTGCACAAGTACACGTATATGTCCGAACCCTGTCGTAAAAACATACGACCTCTATATCGTTTCGTCTTAAGCAGGGAAACCCTTTGTGTGAGACTCTAAAGACTCGACACTACGCTGGCAATGGGTTTAACCACAGGCCACAAGTGGTACTAGCTGTACGTAACGGTCCCCAGGTAGATGTCGATAAAAAGGCCGATGGGGAAATGATTGGTTTGTATATATGCGTAGTAGTTAACCGTAATCAATAACAGTGTAGCATGTAGCTAGACTGAGATGAGTACGGGTCGCCCTCTGGGAAACGTTGAGTCTTTTAATCTTACTTTAGGCGTGCTGAGAAAGAAAGGAGGAAGAATAAAGAATGGTGAAGAATGGTTGTAGGTTCTAGATCTACGTTAAACACGGATGCAAAATATAGATCTAGATTAACTACGGTTGTAGGATTTATATTAAAAGGGGGCTTGTAGAGTTCATTAAGATTTAGTAGTCATGGATGCTTAATTAAAGATTATTCTTTTTATCTTTTAATAGATTTAAAACTAGATCGACGGTGATGCACCTAGATTAGGGTTTCTGGATGGAGTAGGGTTCCCACTCTTAACCCCTATCTTGACATGGATCTCCGTTCATGTCTAGCCTTTACCAAAGCAATTGTTAATCTAATCTCTAATCGTGGTCGTGACTATCAATGAATTCATAGCGCGCCCGATTAGGAGGTTAACTATTCTTTTGATAAACTTTATATAATTTATAGGATTTAAAAAGAGTTTAGGGATCTTTATCATCCATTAACCTACCCTAATCCTATGAACCCTAACAAGTAAAGAATTACTCACGCGTGTTGGGAAGAGAAAAGATAAAGAGGGAAATCATATTGAAAACTACAAAGAAATAAAATAAGAAAACAACCACCTTTATTAATCAACAAGATCAATTACACTTTGTTCCCTTAGAAAATGATTACAAAATGCTAGTTTGCTTCTCGATCTCTTTTAAGGAGGTAGATGAGCTGTTGATGATCAACCAGGATTCATGAGCCGTCGTGGACTTCGTGATCGCGTTGGTTTGATAATTTTTCCAAGAGGCTCTGGGTCCTTATTTATAGTCATAGACCCAGAATCTTTAGTTTCCTAATAAGACAACTAGCTGTTAGGATCCCAACCTAAAAATTTCACATCCCAACTTCCCTAACAGGATGCAGATCCGCCGCCAGTAGTGGGTTTTGGCCGCGGATCCGCCGCTTGTTGGTGGGATCTTAGGCTCCAATTTCCGGGGCTTCATCTCTGTAGCACTTGGTGATCTTTTGAATATCTAGACTGTGAAAATCTTCTCTCCGTTTCTGCCAGAATTGGTTTATTCAATTTACTTCAATATCTTCGACAGATTTGATCTCGCCAATTTGGATTTCCTTGAAACTTCAGTCATGATATAATTCCTTCACAATTATCTCAATAAATGATATTAGTAGAATTTGTTTTTATTGAGATATTATCTTAACCATTTGTCATGATATTTTTAGTTTTTAGAGAATTGGTCAAAGATATTTAATAAGGTAAGCATATTTTAAATAGACCAAATATTACATGAATATTATATGCTTATATTTCCCTTCATAATGTTAATTATAATATATAAACACATGAAAATAGTATTTTTATGGATAAATCCTTATATGTGCCATATTTATAATAAATGTCTTTTATTATATATAAATAGTAAGGAAAATGTCATATTAAAAGTGCAGTTTTATCAACTGAACAGGAAACCCATCCGAACTCCTAATGAGTCTGAATGTGACAATCTATCTATATAGACCGGTTTGTTCGTCTGATAGTGTCGCATATCGGTCCTAAGGGGGCGGCAAGTGTCAGACCCCTAATATTGCAATAAGTCATGTCGGAGTACAGACCAAAATACACTGAGAAACTACTGGAACAACAACCAGCAAATCTCGCTTTCCATGGGCATGGACTTTGTGTAATGGCGTTCCGAACAGTGCACGATGATTGATCGTCTAAGTTGTGATGAAATGTAAAGTGTTCATAATCAAAGAAAATTATACCGCAATCAATTGACGGTGTCTATTGTAGTTTCGTCGGTGAATGCGGATCGTCCACTAAGAAATTGTGATTTGTTCATTATCGCTTTAGTTGAGTTGAAAATTAAAAGATAAAAAAAAATGATTCAATATTCATGAAATTTAGTTTCAAAAATCATCAAGAAATAGATCTAAAATCAAGAAATGATAGAGATCAAGAAAATGTCCAAATCGTTTGAATTGTCAAGATTTGTAAAGAGGCTTGTCGGAATCGATCCAATTGATAGTGATGATGAATAAAATGATTACAAATTCTTATCTATTGAAGATTTGTAGCTAGACCGATGAAAATCAATGAGGTTTAGGGATCTATTGAAGAAGCTAGGATTTCTTCATCATCAGCCCTTGTCCTTTCGTTGATTATTATTCAAATTCTAGGCTCTAGCAAATTAAATCCCCAATCGTTGATCTCTAATTTGGAGAGAAGAAAGCGATCTCATTCAAATTAGGTTTTCGATGATTCAATTTCCTAAAGTTTACAAAACTCATAAGACTTAAGAATCGTTCAAGAATTTCATCAACATTATCTACTTATTCTCTCGATTCTTCCACAAGCGGAGATTTCACTCAAATATCATGAAAAACAAAAGAGTAAAGAATCTATAACTCTTCATAATGCACGAATGTAAAGAAAAGCAAGATTTAGAATTTACACATTTTATTTATCAACGCTTAGGTACAATTCACTCAAAAATTACAAGATTTGAAGAGGAACTAAATCGTCGAAACTAGCTTCGCTTCGGTCTTCTTGAGTCGCGGATCGTCATGGATCTCTTGCTCGGTTGAAAATCGGCGTTGCTTCAAAGGCTCGTTGAAGGCTTGCTTGAATCGGTACTCGATGAATCTTGATTTGGCTCAAATGGTGTCACTCCACTTGATTTGAATTGATTTGAATTTTGCTAGAATTTTTACCCTAATTGATGAACAAACAAACAACTAATCAACCCCTTGTAATGAAGCCCTAAGTCCCTTTTTATAGTTTTTCCCTTTAGCTTCTCCTAGAAGCTTGGTTGTTATGAAGCTTGCATGAGAAGCCTAGTAGGTATCAAACTTACATAAGAAGCTTGGCTGTTAGAAGGGGAAGATTCTGGAGAAATCTACACAATTCGAAGCATCTTGGAGATGCTTGGCCATTAAAAGGAGTCCTCTGCAAAAAGTTCCCACCGCCGACTAGTTAACTCGGCTGCGGATCAGCAGCGGATCAGCCTGACTCGGCCGTGGATCCGCGACTGTTTGAGGTGATCTCTGCATGGAATTTTCAGTGTTGTTTCATGTTGGCTTTATTGTAGGGTTACTAGGCACACGCATAAGAGTCCATAAGGCATCAACCATGTCCGATTTAAAATTTAGCCGTGCCGAACAACCCTAAACCAAGATCTTAGACTAGAGATTAGGCGAAACAAAGCATGTTAAACACTTTAACATCTATGAGTTTGGGATTACAACCTTTGTAGTCCGGTCCTTCACTTCATAAGCTCCGTGTTGTGGTCCCTTCACTGCGATCATCGAGTATCCGGACTCACGAAAAGCTCCACGAAGAGAAAGATGCAAACTTGCTTCCGATCTTCGATAACTAAGATGATCTACCTTGAAGTTTCATTAACACAAGCTCTCACTCCCTAAATGAAGTGAACACCCTCATCTAAATGGCAAGGATAGATGAGTATGATGAAGTAGGATTTTAGCTCTCATTTGTTTTCATTAACTCACTCATTTTCATCACATAAGAAAAACCTAGAAAGCTTTTCTCAAAAGCTCAAGGAAGAAGAAGATGAATAATCATTTGTGATGAATAATGAAATGTTGTGATAATTCCTTATGCAACCATGGTTAAATATGATAGGCTAACCATTGTAGAGACTTAACTAGGGTTAAAGGGTGTGGGTTGGGTTCGGAAATATCTTGCAAAATATCTTGGCAAAAACGAAAAGAAAGCTTCTAGAAGCTTCTAGAAAAGTTTAACCCAAATCAAACCCTAACCTCGTTTAATCTCCATTAATCATGTTGCATTAGTAATTATAACATGTTACAATATTATATATCACATATATAATATATTTTGTAACAAAAGAAAATAATACAATTAACATATATCGCATATATATCAATGTATTACCCGAGTGATAAAATGAATCAATAAGTGAGCTAATATTAGTTAATGTAATTTAATATATGAAATATATATTATCATACATTAAATTATCAAATCAACACTTGATCCGATATTCCGGCTATTTCACAAATAACCGACTAATATAATCTGTATCATTTATTCGAATCAACACTTGATCCGATGACCCGGCTATATCACATATACCCGGCCGATATCTCATATCGCGAGAATCTAATACGGTATCACTTACATGTATTGTTCTCGATCCCGCACATATCATATATGTGCTCCTACTCCGTTTTGCCTGAGCCAAGAATACTCTGTATAGGACTCTTAAGAATCGTCAATACGCCGGCAGTAGGTGATGATCATATCAAACACCCACAAGCTGCAAGCGTTCAGCTAAACGTAACAGCCACCCAGGTATTGAGCACTCAGAAGATCAACAAGCAAGCTTGTACATTCTCCTGTGAATCCAGTCAGTAACACTCCCGTACAGTCCGGTCTCTTCGTCTGATATGTCGCATATCTCGCCTAGGGGTTGTAAACGTCAGACCACAGTAGCTTAATAAGTCGTGTCGATATGAGGTCTATAACAGTTCGAGAATCTACTAATAACCCTTACCAGTAGATCTCAGCAACCCTTGCCAGGGATTTCCAGTTATAGCCATCGAACACAGCGCAACATCAACTCCCTATACCGGGAGAGACGAAACCCCTCCTATCGCTCATTGCCTCCATGTGATTCGGGACTTTACCCAAAAGCCATCTTTTTGCACGCCCTCTTGGACGTGGTATGATGAAAATCAAAGCACAGTGGGAATCACACAAGACTCTATGACGATCTTGGGTCTGCAGACTAACCAGTACCAATGTCACCAGAGAACTGCCATCTGACGTGGTGTATAATACCATCTGGGAGTTCTCGGCGAGTCTGTCCAGTGTATCCACTCTCCACTGAGCACCCGTATACCATCCTTGATGTCAAACACTGATGGATATGGGATCATCCATCGCCCATCATATGGGTCAAGATGCGTATACGCTAATCTACTCTGGTGTATCGATGCCCTATCTCGATACACCCTCGACTAGGAACTGTTATAGGATGTACTCATCGACTACCGTGGACCCACTAGTATGATCTCGTCATAGTCCCAGTAGTCGAGTACATATCCTAATGGCTTTATCAATATGTAACATAGAGACAATCAGAGTACATGTTAAGATAATGTGTAACCAGATAGTATACTATCATGTCGAGCAAGAAAGTCCTCATTATATATGTCCAAGCATCCACTACAATATACATCATATGTACAGTAATGACCTCTAGGGTATACATATAACTAACAATCTCCCACTTGCACTAGGGCTATCTGTTGTAGTATCACATACCCAACAATTAGCTGTGGTTGAAGTATCTCATACTCGACCATCCCATAAAAAGTCTCTACTAGGAAAAAGGCCTTTGTTAGTGGATCCGCGCTGTTGTCCTCTGTGTCTACTCTCCTAACCTTGATGTCCCTGGAGATCGTCCATCTCCATGATCAGGTGATACTGCCTAAGAAAAATATCTGGATTTCTGATAGGACAGGGGTTCCATGGCAAAAGCCACAACTCCATTGTCACACAATGGTTGGAACGAAGTTCATCTCCTGAACTAATATATATCCAGACTGCCTCTATGGTAGCACCCTTGGTAACGATGTATCTTGCCTTTAATCGTCCAGTAAGTCACGGTATCTAGTTTGGAACTCTTCCAACATACCGTCCCTCCACTGAGGCTAAAGACAATGCCTGCGACCGACATTCAGTCGTCCTTATCACCCTGGAACCTTTCCAGTGATTCTCCCCAGGATCGATTGATACCATCTCACTACAACTAGTGAGTATCCTAACATCCAATTAGATCTATCTCATAGATCCAAAACCCAGGATTTAGGAGGTATCACCTTGATCCTATATGGAGAATCCTTGTGATAAGCGGAGATTGACCGAGCGTAGCATAGGAAACTCCTTCCCTATAAAGAGTATGTCATCCACGTACTCTACGAGGATCATCACCATACTCTCTACAACCTTTTTGTATATACAAGGTTCATCTACCATTTTGATGAAGTCAGACTCTTTGACTATCACATCAAAACAAACGTTCTAGCTCCGCGATGCCTGTTTTATCATATAAAACATCTTGCACACGTTTCCGCTGCTCCCACTGTCTACGAAGCCCTCTGGCTGTGTACTTACAAACACTCTCTTCCAAATCAACATTTAGAAAAGCAGTCATGACACCCAACCGCCAGATATCGTAGTCATGGTTTGTAGCCGTGGCAAGTAAGATCTAGATAGACTTAAGCATAGCTTTGAAAGTCTCAACTTTTCCATGTACACCAAGTAATCTTCTCAAGATATACTTGCTCCTGATGGGGATTTAACCCTTCAGGTAAAGCAACCAAAGTCCATACTTTGTTTGTGTATAAGGATTTCATCTCAGATCGCTAAGCATCCAGTTATTCTCACAGAGTCCCACTCCTGATGGCCGGCACGAAACTAGTTGGGTCATCATCTCATGATGCAATCCTCGCTCCCACTGTCATAGAGAAACCGAAGTATCTCTCAGGTGGGTGAGGAACCCTACTAGATCGGCGGAGAGGCTGAGATTCGTTGGAAACTATTGAATCCTTTAGTTCTACCAAATCATCAGTTGCAGTTTGTATAGCTGGAACTCCTTACAGTTCTACCTCATGACCACTAATTTCTTCACATGAAATTCCCTTTAACAAAGGTGGCATGTTGAGAAACAAAACATCTTTTATTCCTCGGTTAGGTAGAAGATATTCCCTTGCGAATGCTTGGGGTATCCAACAAACTTCTACAGAACTGACTTTACCTCGAACTTGTCCGGATTATGCTTTTAGACATAGGCTGGACAACCCCAAATCTTAACATACTTAAGATATGGGCTCTTCCCATTCCATATCACATATGAAGTGGTTGGCAACTGATTTGATTGAAACACTATTCAACAGGTATGCAGCTTCTCAAGTGCATAACTCCCAAAAGGAAATAGGAAACTCAGTAGTACTCATCATAGAGCACACCATATCTAATAGGGTGTGATTGCTCCGCCCCGATACACCGACGTGCTGTGGTGTATACGGAGGAGTAATGCTGAGAGAGAACTCATTCTCCTTTAGAAAAATCCAGGAATTCCGTGCTCAAGTATTCTCCTTCTTGATCTCATCAAAGGACATAATACTTATACCCAGTTTTTGGTTCTCTACTTCTAACTTATATTCATTGAATTTCTCAAAAGTTCCAGACTTGTGTTTCAACAAGAACATATGTCCGAATCTTGAGAGATAATCAGTGAATGTAATGAAGTACAAAGAACCGGTCTTGGCATGCGTAGACAGGGGACCTTCATACATCACCATGTATCAATCCCAAAAGTTCACTAACTCTTTCTCTGTTTCCAATAAACGGAGCTGTGGTCATCTTATCTTTGTGACATGACTAGCAAGTTTTACAAGATGTAAATCCAAACTAATTTAAATATGCATCATTATGTAGCTTCAGCTAGTCGGGTCGCATTGATATGACCAAGTCTACAATAACTCAAGAAGGATTCATTCATTTCTGAACTCTTCCTCTTGTGTGTGTTCTGTACGTTAAGAACTGTGGTTTGATTTAGAACGTCTATGTTTTTAGATAACGCGCCTAAACCGATCAACTCTTGATATAGGAAATATTCAAAACATTATCCAACAATACAAAATTATATCCTTCTTTACTAATAAAGGGACTGATATGATGTTGTATATCAAATTCGGTATCTAATAATATTCGTTCAGAATCAATGTATTCTGATAATACAGGGTGATAACTACCAACAGACTTGGCGGCAACACTTGCATCATTTCCAACTCTTGGAACTTATCATCCGTTCTCAGTTCTCTACCTTTCTGTAGCCCATGTAACAAATTACATATCTGGGATCCTGATCCGGTATCTCATACCCAGGACGTAAAGAATACTGAGAAACAGTTCTCTGTAATGAACACACCCGAAGAAGATGCATCGGCATGCACTTTCTTCGTTTGGGCGGCACGGGAATTCTGGTAATCCTCAATTTCCTGCTCTGTCATATGACAATTATAAGTTGGAGCGGGACCAACGTTCCTAAGCGCAGTATAACAAGCGGGTTCGGTCAATACATCTGTATTATTATCTTGATTAGAGCGTGACATAATCGTAACCAGGAGAGAGAGAGAAGAAAACACTCAGCGTGCGCTATTACAAGATTAGATTGGTTAGCAATTTATCTAATCAGGATGTCTCCCACTGTTTTATTCAAATCTTCCTTCAAACCGTAAAAGGAAAGACTAGCCGAGATTAATTACACTCTACAAGTTCGCCAATTTTTCAGCCAGGCCAGTGCCGGTACTTTGAGGGAGGTTCCCCGTGCTTTCGCACGGACCTAATTAAAATAAACCTTGTTTTCCCAGGGGCGTAACCCCCGTTAACACCTTTCTAGACACCTACTTAATCGGCTAATTGTAATGTGTAAAACTCTCCCAGGAGTAACTCTTACTCACAGCGGGTATCAGGATCTAACTATCTTATAGAAGGTATGCAATCTCATTGCAAATTTCAACACTTGAAATTCCCAATAATATTGTACTCCTAGCGTCCTATGACCTTGACGGAGGACAAACTATCCATAGTCCGCTAGTCAAGTTCAACCCGTCATTTCCTGATTGAATTAAACCCACCCGCATGACCCTTGACGGAGGCCAAACTACGCCGTACGAATACCCTAATCCAATCGCATCGTATGCTAGCAGATAAGCACTAGTTAGCTACCGTACACTACGCCTAGACGGAGGCCAAACTACCGCAGCACGAATACTAAGTAGTACTTATCTGAAATGACGGAGGGCTACGACAGGTTTTTAAGAAAACCTTTTGCGTAATGAACTTAATATCGTTGTAGAATCGAGTGATTTTAATAGGAATGTTTTTGAGGCCTTTTCTAGTTTTGCTAAAGAGGTCACTCCCGGTGAAGGGATCGTCGGCTCTTTCCTTATCGAATAAGCTGCAGGATATTTCACAAATATCACTATGCAAAGCAAAAACTATAGAAACAATTAAAAGACAAACCGAGTTTGTGGCATCTACTAGTTTCACTCTCGATGAAGGGATCTCAGCTCTTTCCTTATCGAATAAGGTGCTAGATGTTCTACAAGGAACACCGCTATGCAAATCAAGAACTAGAGCTACCAGTTTGTAAACAAGTTTCTACAATATCTTTAGGTTTCTTTTATTTTCATTAATCTCATTAATGAAGTCCCATTTTATTATGCTTTACAAGCATCACATTTGAAACGAAATCTGCAACATAACATTTATCTCATATATATAATATAAACATTCGTCTCAGGCAGTAATATGATCTCATCACAGAACAATGTAGCAGAAGAACATATATGAAATATTGGATATACTAGGACGCCGTGTTTTTATACGAGCCTGTATAAAACACGGATTCCACGGTCGCGATGAATAGCCAAACCCATATCCCTGGACCCCTACGAAAGCGGCAAGCAACTCTGCCAATTCCAGGGTTAGGAGACCCGGTCTCGACTCCTCGAGATGGTCTCCCACTAGACCCTAGAACTCGGTTACTTGTGCTCCTCGCCTTGGGTCTACCTAATGCGGAAAAGTAAATAATATACAATGGTGACATCATCCTCAGCCCGGAAGTGCCCCAATAAAAGAATATTACATACAAATGAATTTTACATGAATATCAAAAAGAAAAACTCTCATCTCACATAAAACCCCCGGCTATTCAGAACAAGACGATCCAATATAACATATCACAGCAACACATAATATCTCATATCATCAACGTAAGCAAGTATGTGTATCCGGATTGTCGTTGATGTATAGCAATGAAGCCGGCGATACACCACATACTACACTTACGGTCACAGAAATGAAAGTGTAAAAGTACAACAGTTGGAATCCGCAACCACTTTAGATATCGCATGCCTAACCAAATGAATTCCTTAGACAACACATGCCTAACAATTATAAACCCGGCATTTTAGTCTCATTATCGAAAACTCTTTTCAATATCTAGTCGGGCAATTCAATAAGATTCCTGACATCCTGATCGAATGCTCGTGGCAAACTTTAGTAGACGGCCGCACCCCTAGATGCCGTCGACGAAGTGCACTAAGGCGGAACACCGCTGCCATCAGCACCCGAACGGATGCTTTTGGCGATGGGGTTCTCCTACAGTCACTTGGTGTCACGACCCGAAATTGGCGCGTGACGTCCCTAATACTACGCAACGCCTAAAGTCGTAACATAGTAAAAGAAAGCCAAAACCCAGAAATCTAAATCATGAAAATACGGAAAAGACAATATAAGTTTTTGAAACATTTGAAATCACAACCCAAATTCTTTAAAAGTCCAACTTTCTTTCTTTAAAATTTGGCAACACCCCATTTTGTAAAAACTGGCCCAAAGACGGAAAACAAACCACATCACAAATATACGACGCCGTAGCGAAGAAATAAAGACAATAGAGATAAAGCTGTATATAAGACAACAAAACCACAAATAATTTACAATATCGTCATCACCAAGTCTCTAAGTCAACAACATAATAGTAGATGGAGAGTACAAGATACAACGAATGTACAATATGAAATATAGATAATCATCCAACCCACCTAAGAAAAATAGTATACTGTGAGCCGATGCGGTATCTGTAGCAAAAGATGATATATGAATAGCTGAATAGCCTGCCTTGACTACTCTGGGGGACACCCTGCAACACCTGTGGCACAACGGGGGTGAGTTTCCAACTCGTGAATAGTAAATAACATATGCAAGTAATCTCAGGAATGTACGTACAGCATGAATCTAAGATATACAATTTACAGTAATAACAGGTCATGTGAATGCAGAATAATGGAAAGTAAACTAGCAGGTATAATCAATATAAGAAGCAATAGTAATATGACAATAGTATGCAATAACAATGCAATAGGGATATGAGAATGTAGATATGCAACAATCATGAAGGGTACACTAGCAGGTACTCCTAATACATGGAACAGTGCATAAGTGAAAAGGTATGAGGTATGGAGTGAAATATGTCATCCCACAGAATCTTGTCATCGTGGTAGGATCACAATCCATCAAGATACTCAAATCCCAATTCCTCAAATCAGCCCCCAAGTTGGGCTCTCACATAATATAAGTCTCACATCTTCTCAATGTACAATATCGAGAAATCTCCTATATCCCGAATGTACAAATCAGTAATCCCATATGTATGTCCAACATCCAACCTCAATGAATCACCTAATATCCCAAATCAAATCTCAAGTAGAATTCTAACATCCTAAAGGTATATATTTGCAGAAATAAATATGATGGGGTCAATACACATATATTAGTGTCCCATTCCACTAATATTGCTGTAAGGGTATATATAACAACGGCTAAATCCCCTGTTATATATACAAAGTTGTTTAAAGGAAATATCATGAAAACAATGTGCCAAGCATCGACACAGAAATCCTGATAGGTACATATCATACGCTATCCCGAAAGCACGAGTGCCTAGCTCTGACCCTCGCCTTTCGACGTATGCATACGTGCATGACTCACAACGGTGTCCTCATGATCCCCACCGAGTCATTAGTACTGTCACCGGTAGGTACTCGCCCGCCTCCAGCCTCAATCGGCAAAATCCATCGATTTTCTTGCCGAGGGGAACAATACCGGGCCCCACCATGTACCCTCATACGACAACCACACCTCGTATGGAGTATATAATCAGAACCGATAAATCTCATGGTGGCTGCGCAAATATCATATTAAGGAAACCGGGTTTTTCAATGTATGCATAATTTCGTGAACTCCCGCGGTTCCCAAATCCTGAAAACATCATGTAAAATCCAAATAAACAATGCGCAAATCCAGGAACAAATATATGCGATATAACTGAAATGCGAGCATATAAATGAAAATATGTAGCTGAAACCAGATGTACGCGAAATCAATAAGGCACAGCTAAGTATAGGTGTCTACCTATAGGTAAATGATATGATATACCCTACTGGGTATAAGTAGAATATGTAAGATACCCCCCTGGGTATAAGTAAAATATGAGCAAGGTATACCTGTAGCTGTATCGTAAGGTGTATATGTCCCTATTGTAGAGTTCCTAGGCACTCTAAGGAGGTCTCACAAGGCATCAACCATGCCAATTTCAAATTTTACAAGTGCTGAGAAACCCTAATACGGATCGTTGACTAGAGTTTAGGCGAAACTAGAAGCTAGTTAACAACTTAACTAAAGGGTATACGGAAATACAACATTTGTAGATCCGGTCCTCCACCTCCATAGCTCCGTGATGAAGTCCCTCCGCTGTACCCATCGGATCCTGGACTCTCGTGGTGGTTTCATCGAAAGAATGATCGGGCTAGGTCGTCGACTTCGATGCCGAAGATGATCTACGTCGAGGAAACACAAGATCAAGCTCCCACTTCACCAAGTCATGAAACTTGTGAAGAAAACACCCTATACTACTTGGCAAGAGGTAGAGGATGAAGAAATAGGAAGTGGGTTCACTTTAGAATTGGATTTCTCACTCTTTTTCTCAAGATGCCATTAATGGTGGCAAGCTTTCTTCTTGAAGAAGAAGAAGAAGATGATGATAATATGATAAGAATTATTGGAAAATAGAAAATAAAGTGATTCTTATTATATCACAACCATGGTTAAGTATAGAGAATAAACTAGGGTTAGGTTTAATGGTTGGGTTTAGGAAAAGAACAAGAATGGTCAAGCTTTCAACACTTCATGAAGTTTCAACAAAACAACAAAATAAGCCACCATTCTCTTTATCTTTCCAAAATGAAATAAAATAAATAAATAAATGAATAAGTGAATCAAATGAAACCCTAACCATTAAATAACCATGGTTTAAATCACACACTAACCCAAGTTTGCATGTATCATCAAACATGATACAAACTAGTGCACAAAACTATATCAAATATACAATGTGCATATCAAGTGAGAAAATCCATCTTAAGTGAACTAGTACTAGTTAATGTAAAGTAATATATCAAATATATAATTATACATTAAATCATTTAATCAACACTTGATTTAACGATCCGGTCATATCGCATATAACCGACTAATATGAAGTATATCAATGTATCGAATCAACACTTGATTCGGTATCCCGGCTATATCACATATAACCGACCAACGAAACAAATCGTGAGAAGAGAATACAGTATCACATACTGGTATAATTCTCGGTCCCGCACATATCTCATATGCGCTCCTATTTCGTTTCGCTTGAGCCAGGAAACCTCTGTGTAGGACTCTAAAGACTCGTCAATACGCCGGCAGCAGGTGATGATCATATCAATCACCCACAAGCCGCAAGCGGTCTGTTAAACGTAACGGCCACCCGGGTATTGAGCGATCAGAAGATCGACGAGCAAGCCCTCTCACACTCCTGTGAATCCAACCAGTAACACTTACCGTACAGTCCGGTCTGTTCGTCTGATATGTCGCATATCTCGCCTAGGGGTGGTAAACGTCAGACCCCAGTAGCTCGATAAGTCGTGTCGATATGAGGTCTATAACAGTTCGAGAAACTATTGGTAACACTTAGCAGTAAATCTCAGCAACCCTGGCCAGGGATTTTCGGTTATAGCCATTCGAACACAGTGCAACATCAACTCCCTATACCGGGAGAGACGAATCCCCTCCTATCGCTCATTGCCTCCATGTGATTCGGGACTGTACCCAAAATCCACCTTTTTGCACGCCCTCTTGGACGTGGTATGATGGAAATCAAGGCACAGTGGGAATCACACAAGACTCTATGACGATCTCGGGTCTATAGACTAACCTGTACCAGTGTCACCAGAGAACTTCCATCTGACGTAAGGTATAATACCATCTGGGAGTTCTCGGCGAGTCCATCCACTGTACCCTGTCTCCACTGAGCACCCGTATATCATCTCTGATGTCAAACACCAATGGATATGGGATCATCCATCGCCCATCTGTATGGGTCGAGAAGGTATACGCTAGTCTACTCTGGTATATCGATGCCCCGTCTCGATACACCCATGACTAGGGACCTTGAAGGATGTACTTATGGACTACCATGTCCCCACTAGTATGATCCGCATCATAGTCCAGGTAGTCAAGTACACATCCTAAGGGCTTTACCAACATGTAACAGAGAGACAATCAGTATACATGTTAAGGTAAAGAGTAACCAGATAGCATACTATCATGTCGAGCAAGAAAGTCCTCCCTATATATGTCCCAGCATCCACTACAATATACATCTTATGTACAGTAATGGCCTCTAGGGCATACATATAACTAACAATCTCCCACTTGCACCAGGGCCATCTGTAGCAGTGGTTGTAGTATCTCATACTCAACCATCCCATAAAAGTCTCTCTCTGGGAATAGGCCTTCGTGAGTGGATCCGCCGTGTTATCCTCTGAGTCTGCTCTCCTAACCTCGATCACCTTGGAGATCAGCCATCTCCATGATCAGGTGATACTGCCTTAGAATATGTTTGGATCACTGATGGGACGGGTGATCCTTGGCATAAGCCACAACTCCATTGTCACACAATGGGAGGTACTAAGTTCATCTCATGAACAAATATACATCCAGACTACCTCTTTGGTAGCATCTTAAGTAGCAATGTATCCTGCCTTTATTTTCTAGTATGCCACGGTATCTAGCTTGGAACTTGATCAGTCAAAAATAATGTATTTTTAACACGGCAATTTCCCTAACATTTGCACTCATTTAGAAGTGTTCGGTATTCATATTTCACATATTAGCAAATCTATCACAGATTATCAGATTACATGTATTAGACCTTAAAACCGGCATTTCTAGGGAAATTGACCGCATTTCATGGCATCGCATCATTTCTGTATTTGCGCAACACTTGTCTTGAGTCTATGCAGGAAAATACGGAAGAAAAACCAAAGAGCTGATCAAAATTACGCCAACTCAATGAAATCAGATCTGGTAGCATTTCAGAAGGAGATATTAAATTCAACATATAAAATAAAGGCCCAAGAATCAGCCCAAGCTTGTACCATAAAGCCCAATCCCCAAGGCTCATAAAGCGCCGCGGATCCGCGGCGGGAGCCTGCTTGCGCCGCGGATCCGCCGCGCCTCTGCCACATCATCGCTTCATTTCTAGTGTATAATTCTTCTCCCAGGGCCCACATTCCTTTCTGATACTTAAAATTCCAGAAAGACCTCGAAACTACTGCCAGATCAGCAAAGAAGATTAAGCAAGGCTAATCCTAATTAAGCTCCTAACTAACCTCTTCTAGAAGCTCCCTCCTAACTAATCACATCTAGAAGCTTCTCCTCTAACTAACTTTTGGAGGGAAATTCAAATTTCCTCAACAAACTTTAGGAGGGAAACTTAGAATTTGAAATCCTAGATCTAGGGTTTTAAGATCTATAAATAGGAGCCTAGATCTAAGGGTTGAGGGGGTTCATCATTAGGTTAAATAATCTCCCATTCCTAAATCTCAATTCTCCATCTTCTTCCACAAGTCTAGTGATAAGGCTTGTGCGAAACCCTAACCTTAATTCCACTCCAAATTCAAGATCTTGAGTACCAATCAAGCAAGAAGCCTTCAACCTTTTAGGAGCCGAGCCGATCTTCAATCGGGCAAGTGATCCAAGCCGATCCGCGACTCAAGGAGACGAGCGAAGCCAAATCGACGATCGAGTTCTTCCTCTTGTAGTTCTTGAGCGAATGTAATGAAATTGTTGATATAAATAAAAGGTGAAATTCTTTAATCTTGCTTTCTTTAAATTCTTGCATCATGATTCGATCTCAATTTATGATTGTAGTTCTTGTGATGATGTTTGAGTAAAACTCCGCTCGTAAAGGAGTCGAGACGATTGTAGAATGATGATGTGACAAATCTTGATACGATTTTTAAGTCCTACGAGCTTTGTAAACCCGAGCAAGTTCAAGAATCGATGACCTAGTTTCGTTGCGATGCTTTCTTGATTGTGATCGCTCGAAATTAGGGATCTACGATTGTTTCTTGAATTTACTAGAGGCTAGAATATGAATGATATCGACGAAAGAACAAGGGATAAGATGAAACCCTAGTTTCACAAGAAATCCCTAATTCTCGATCGATTATCATCGATCTAGTATCAATTCATCGAAGGATAAGAATACGTAATTGTAAGATTACATCACATCTATAGATCCGATCGATTCCTACGAGCCTCATTTCGATTCTTGATATTTGGGTTGGAAAAATCAACATACTATCAATTCTTGATTCTATCTTTTTAATGCTTTCTTAGATCTAGATTTTCTCTTCTTGAATTGCAATTACAAATCTTGAATTGTTTGTTTTCTTTTCATTAAAGTTTCAACTCATCTAATTCAAAAGACGAACTATTACCCTGTCCCTGTGGACGATCCGCACTCACTTACAATCTACATCCGACACCGTAGTTGATTGCGGTCAAATATTTTTGGTTGTGATTTCTATTCTATTTTCTACATACACAACAGAAAACAATTCAATCAAATGGCGCCGTTGCCGGGGATCATTTGATTTACTTACACAATCGGAAATCATTCAATCAAATGGCGCCGTTGCCGGGGATAGTGCGCTAATTGTTCGTATTTTGAAATTTGAGTTGAAAAATTTATTCCATCATAATTTTTAGATCTAAACTCGTACAAACCCTAATACGTGTGTTGTGATTTGTGCGAGGAAATCTGGAATCATTGGAGCTGCTGAAATTTTTTATGAAAATTCCAGAGAGCTTAAGAGTTCAATTGGAACAGTGACAGGAATTTTGGTGCAGAGATCAGCACATACGGCCGCGTTTCCGCGGTATTAGACTCTATTTGCGGCGGTTCCGCGCCTGGGTAGAGGGTTCACTGTACTATTTTTTTCTCTGTAAGCTTCTATCTTTCTCATCTCTCTCTCTCTCGGCTCCAATTAACAATTTGCTGCAGGTTTCTTTGCAATTAAATCGCAGCGCCGCAAAAGCAAAATAAAATTTGTGCGTGTTTGATTTTTGGTTGTTTTCATATTAATATGGAAATTAAGGGGCACGACCAAATCCAGATTAGGTGGGGAGTTCATTACCCTTCCTAAGCCCCGAAAATCGCAAAACTTGCAGCCGCATTTACCCTCATTAATTAAAAGAAATCTAGAGATGACTCTAAGGATCGTCGCGCTCAATTAGGACAAGAGAAGGCCGTGGGTAATTCATTGCTTATCCGCGTTTTCTTGTGGTGTCTAAGGCGAGTGTGTCTAAGGCGAGTGGTTTTTAATTAGGCCCACTACTTACGTAGTGGAGTACCTTCCCACTTACCTGGCACTTATCCGGCCACAGGGGGACAAAGAGGCAGTGGAGGATTCCATCCTGCGACTTGTCTTTTGGCAGTTAGGAGCGGTCTAGAGCCGGACCTAGGTGACCACTAGATTCTAGGGTTTGTGTGTTGCATTTGTTGTGTTGCATCATATTTTCCAAAATCCGTCCAATTTTCAAAACAAACACCGCATTCATATCATTTCCCCTAATTATAAATTCACGCTGCCACTTGTACTAACCCTTTTTAGTGCAAGATAGGCTGGACAACGGGATTCTAGTACCCGACTTGTCCGCGTCCCCCGATCGACCCTAAAGTCGGTATTTCTACATTTACCCTTTCCTTTACCCACCACCACACCCACTTCGATGGATCCGTCTCCATCGAACTTCTTTTCCACTACCCTGCCACCGTCCGTTGGTGCGCAGAATCCACCTCGCATCTCTCTCCAAGAGAGGAGCTATCCAACACGAAGTCCACTTTCCACCTGTCTTTCCATTCCACCAGCCAACGGGGAAAATTTTCAAATAAAACCCCAATACATCAACCTTCTACCAAAATTTCACGGTCTCGAGTCTGAAGACGCATACGTGTTTATCACCAAATTTGAAAATGTATGCGCAATGATGGGTACTTCACAGCTTTCTGTGGATGCTTTACGTCTTCGTCTTCTCCCATTCACCTTGTGCGATTTAGCCGAGAAGTGGCTATATAACACTACCGCACATTCCATTTCAAATTGGGACGAATTCGTCAAAGCATTCCTCAAGAAATTCTACCCACATCAAAAGACAGCTCGAGTCCGTAGCGAAATCTATCAATTCACCCAGCTTCCAAATGAAACATTTTCAAAATGTCTTGAACGTTTCAAGGATCTGTTAGTCCAATGTCCACATCACGGCATCCCGAAATGGGAATTATGCCGAATCATTTATGAAGGCATTACTCCTTACACAAGACAGACCCTTGAATCCTTGTGTCAAGGCAACTTTATAACCAAAGATGATGGGGAAGCCTGGAAATTTCTAGAAGATTTCGCTGAAAAATCTTTACAGCGGGAGGGTGTGAGTCAATCATCTAGGGATGGCAATGATATTTCCATAGGAGTTAGAGCTGACATTGAAGCTATCAATAAGAAACTCGAGAATATGGAAAACAAATTTTTAGCTGCCGCCCTAAGTCAAATATCACTCTCCAAAACTGTATGTGGATGCTGTTCTGATCCGTCTCACTTGACGGAAGAATGTCCGTTTCAAGGTCATGAGCATACCAATGCCGCATTTCAAAGACCTAGAAACGATCCATCTTCCTCCACATATGATCAGGGTTGGAGGAATAACCCTAACTTTGCTTGGAACCAATCCCAATTTCAAAACACGGTTCCAACCCAACATAATTTCCAAAGGGTCCCTCCACCACAACAGCAACCACCACAATTGAGTCAGCACCCCTTTCAATCACAAAAATTCCAAAATCCGGCCAACACTTTTGCACCATCTAGACCTTTGCAATTGACCGGTACAGATAACACCTCAGCACTAGCACAAACCTTGGATACTTTCATGAAACAATCCATCCAAGGGACGGCAAGTTTGCAATCTTCCGTCGAAAATGTAATGAAGATCATCGTCTCTCAAAATGAGAATATCAAATCGATGGAAGCACAAATTGCACAACTAAAAGCCGAAATGAGTGCACGAGAGAAAGGGAAACTTCCAGGTCAACCTTTACCCAATCCTGGCTATTCACATCATGTGGATGCACTTACGTTAAGATCTGGAAGAGTGCTTGACCATCACGTTGGGGAAGAGTTTGATGATACTGAAAAATCAATCAATGATACCCCGGCTGAGAGCTTTCCTCACATACACACTTCTAATTCTGACCCCAGTTCTTCTACCCCACCACCTTCTTCCGAGCCTATTCTTCGTTTCCCAAAAGGCTCGCCACTACAGCCCACCTCTTTTACCCCTCCATGGACGATCCCCACTTCTATTCTGGGATCGGTTCCACACCCACTTCCTTCTCCTATGATGGACCCAGCGCTTATTGCTAAAGCACCTTATCCTAATCGGTTAAGGGCTAACACACCGAGTCCACATATGGAGAAGATTATTAACATTTTTAAGCAAGTAAACACCAACATCCCTCTCCTAGATGCCATCCAACAAGTTCCGTCCTATGCGAAAACTCTTAAGAACTTGTGCACTAGAAAGAGGAAGACTCAAGCGCCCAAAAAGATATTCAAGGAAAAAACAATAGACACGGCTTTCCCCCAACAATTACCGAGGAAACGTAAGGATCCAGGATATCCTACTATTTCCGGTTCTATTGGGGAAAAACATATTAACCGTGCTCTACTAGACCTTGGCGCTAGTGTTAACTTGCTTTCATACTCAGTCTATGAGCAATTAGGGATCGGAGAGTTGAAGCCAACCAATTGCACTCTCCAGATGGCTGACCGATCAATCACCAAACCTAGGGGTGAACTGGAGGATGTGTTAATAAAAATCGGAGAATTTATATTCCCGGTAGATTTTATTGTAATTGATACACAACCTGTAGCGAACCCACGGAATCAAATTCCGGTGATTTTAGGTCGCCCCTTTTTGGCCACTTCCAATGCTATTATCAACTGTCGTAACGGTTCTATGACCCTATCTTTCGGGAATAGGTCAATAGAGCTGAACATTTACAAGTTGGGAAGTGTACCCTCCGAACCTATTGCTCAGGTATATTCTGTCGACTTAATGGATGTCGACAGCAGCGAATTTGATGATCCTCCTGATATCGATCTTGACTCTTTTCTTACGTTATTGTTTGACCCAATTATGTATCATACACATACGGACTCTTCCACCGAGATGTCCGGGTCAACAATTGACACTGATTATGAACAGTTCTTAGAGTCTGAAGATCACTCCGTGCTTTGTAATGACATTATTCATCGGGGTATAGATGGAACTTTTGAGGAGATCTTCGCTGATGAACTCGCATTTTTGAATGACACGGGTGTTGAGATGAATCTTGTCCCAATCACTGAAATTGAACCTCCACCCCTTCTTCTGACTTGTAAAAAGAATGCGAGTAATCCATCACAAGCACTGCATCGTCTCTCCAATACGAGACGCACACACATTCTATTCCACCACTTACCCTTTCCCCACTTTTTCTTCCACCAACCCGAGCACTGCATTGATAAATTTTTTGAATGGTTGGTGTTGACATTCAGTCTTTGCAAAGCTTGGCATCGACCAATGATTTTTGACCCCCACTTGTGATTTTCAAAGCTTAACATTGTATAACTCAAGTTTGGGGGGGGGTATGTTTTTCTGGCTCCTAAAAAGAATTTTTACAAAATGATGAGCCAAAAATAACTTTGGGGGAGGGTCTTCACTTAAATATTTTGCCCCCACTAATAAATTCCTCCCAAGCTTACAGGTTTTTCGAGATTTAGCAGATGGCAACAGTGAGGACACTGTTGAAAACAAGTTTGGGGGAGGTTTGTGCTTATTTTCGCATCATTTGCATATCATTAGCATAAGCACAAAACATTTTTTCAAAACGTATAAAAATTTAAAAATTTCCAAAAATATAAAAATATTTTTTGTACATAAATAAGATAATGGAAGTTTAGATAGTGAAAAATTACATCCATGAGATTAGAAAAATTTAAGAAAACCAAGAAAATTAGAAGTTTTCTTAGACGAACTAGTAATAAGTAGTTATGAGCCGTTGTCCCAAGGGTTAGTAAAATGGAAGACGTCACTAATCTGAGGATAAAAATAAGTCTGAAAAATAGTTTCTATTCTGGAAGCCAAACATTTTGAACGTTGCTACCCTGCTATTCGCACTTACACACGTCTTGAAACCTGGGATAGTAGAGGATACCTTGAAATGCTCTTGTCTTAAAGCTAAAAGTATGAAGGAAATAAAAAAAAATGAAGAAAATATAAAGTGGTGAGAAAAATGGACACTGGTTTTGTTATCACCGAGGGCAATAAAAAATATATAGCGAGGGTGCTTCTTCACCTAGTGCCCTAAGGCCAACTGGTCTGGGAGTCACTGCTATGTCTGAGGTGGTGCAAGACGAGAAAAATACACCAAGTAAGCAAGCACAGGAGTAATCGGTCGGTTAGTACCTCAAGAAGTATTAACGGTCGCATGAAAGTGTGTGAGCAATCTCATCTAAATATTCATTAATTAAAAAGTACTGAGGCTGATGGGCAAGAGTATGATAGCTTGAATTGAATTCTCCGGGTGTAGGGATGTCTTTACACACACGCAGGGTGATATGATCGATGTTTGGAAGAAAGATAGGAATGAAAAATAAGACGATGTTTTATTGAGGGAGGACGTGATTTCTAACATCTTTTCATGACCATTAAGATAGGGCTCATGACAACCGAAAAGCTAGCTTAGTTGAAAACCCTAATTTTCAAGGCTTTTCTTTTACAATTCTTTTCTTTAAGTGTAATATTCATGATCTTTCTTTTATTATTGGATTTTGTGGGTGCAATCAGCTGAAAACCCTCAGGAGACAACACTCCTCCTACTAGGGACACCTAGAGGTTTAAAGGCTTGTTGCACGTGCTCAGTGCAATCGTGTTGCCTACGAAAGTGTTCTAGTTAGTTTTTTCTCTTTCTTTATTTTCTCCTTCTCTTTTTAATAAAACATTCGCTCGAGACGATCGAAATTAAGTTTGGGGGTATTTGATTAGTCGAAAATAATGTATTTTTAACACAGCAATTTCCCTAACATTTGCACTCATTTAGAAGTGTTCGGTATTCATATTTCACATATTAGCAAATCTATCACAGATTATCAGATTACATGTATTGGACCTTAAAACCGGCATTTCTAGGGAAATTGACCGCATTTCATGGCATCGCATCATTTCTGTATTTGCGCAACACTTGTCTTGAATCTGTGCAGGAAAATACGGAAGAAAAACCAAAGAGCTGATCAAAATTACGCCAACTCAATGAAATCAGATCTGGTAGCATTTCAGAATGAGATATTAAATTCAACATATAAAATAAAGGCCCAAGAATCAGCCCAAGCTTGTACCATAAAGCCTAATCCCCAAGGCTCATAAAGCGCCGCGGATCCGCGGCGGGAGCCTGCTTGCGCCGCGGATCCGCCGCGCCTCTGCCACATCATCGCTTCATTTCTAGTGCATAATTCTTCTCCCAGGGCCTACATTCCTTTCTGATACTTAAAATTCCAGAAAGACCTCGAAGCTACTGCCAGATCAGCAAAGAAGATTAAGTAAGGCTAATCCTAATTAAGCTCCTAACTAACCTCTTCTAGAAGCTCCCTCCTAACTAATCACATCTAGAAGCTTCTCCTCTAACTAACTTTTGGAGGGAAATTCAAATTTCCTCAACAAACTTTAGGAGGGAAACTTAGAATTTGAAATCCTAGATCTAGGGTTTTAAGATCTATAAATAGGAGCCTAGATCTAAGGGTTGAGGGGGTTCATCATTAGGTTAAATAATCTCCCATTCCTAAATCTCAATTCTCCATCTTCTTCCACAAGTCTAGTGACAAGGCTTGTGCGAAACCCTAACCCTAATTCCACTCCAAATTCAAGATCTTGAGTAACAATCAAGCGAGAAGCCTTCAACCTTTTAGGAGCCGAGCCGATCTTCAATCGGGCAAGTGATCCAAGCCGATCCGCGACTCAAGGAGACGAGCGAAGCCAAATCGACGATCGAGTTCTTCCTCTTGTGGTTCTTGAGCGAATGTAATGAAATTGTTGATATAAATAAAAGGTGAAATTCTTTAATCTTGCTTTCTTTAAATTCTTGCATCATGATTCGATCTCAATTTATGATTGTAGTTCTTGTGATGATGTTTGAGTAAAACTCCGCTCGTAAAGGAGTCGAGACGATTGTAGAATGATGATGTGACAAATCTTGATACGATTTTTAAGTCCTACGAGCTTTGTAAACCCTAGCAAGTTCAAGAATCGATGACCTAGTTTCGTTGCGATGCTTTCTTGATTGTGATCGCTCGAAATTAGGGATCTACGATCGTTTCTTGAATTTACTTGAGGCTAGAATATGAATGATATCGACGAAAGAACAAGGGATAAGATGAAACCCTAGTTTCACAAGAAATCCCTAATTCTCGATCGATTATCATCGATCTAGTATCAATTCATCAAAGGATAAGAATACGTAATTGTAAGATTACATCACATCTATAGATCCGATCGATTCCTACGAGCCTCATTTCGATTCTTGATATTTGGGTTGGAAAAATCAGCAAACTATCAATTCTTGATTCTATCTTTTTAATGCTTTCTTAGATCTAGATTTTCTCTTCTTGAATTGCAATTACAAATCTGTAATTGTTTGTTTTCTTTTCATTAAAGTTTCAACTCATCTAATTCAAAAGACGAACTATTACCCTGTCCCTGTGGACGATCCGCACTCACTTACAATCTACATCCGACACCGTAGTTGATTGCGGTCAAATATTTTTGGTTATGATTTTTATTCTATTTTCTACATACACAACAGAAAACAATTCAATCAGAACTCTTCCAACATACCGTCCCTTTACTGAGGGTAAAGACAATGCCTGTGACTGACATTCAGTCGTCCTTATCACCCTGGAACCTTTCCAGTGATTCTCCTCAGGATCAATTGATACCATCTCACTACAACTAGTGAGTGTCCTAATATCCAATTAGATCTATCTCATAGATCCAAAACCCAGGATTTAGTAGGTATCATTTTGATCCTATATGGAGAATCATTGTGATAAGTGGAGATTGACCGAGCGTAGCATAGGAAACTCCTTTCTTATCAAGAGTATGTCATCCACGTACTCTACGAGGATCACCACCATACTCCCTACTACCTTTTTGTATATACGAGGTTTATCTACCATTTTGATGATGTCAAACTCTTTGACTAACACATCAAAACAGACGTTCCAACTCCGCGATGCCTGCTTTATTACATAAAACATCTTGCACACGTTTCCGCTGCTCCTACTGTCTACGAAGCCCTCTGACTGTGTACTTATAGACGCACTCTTCTAAAACATCATTTAGAAAAGCAGTCATGGCACCCAACCGCCAGATGTCATAGTCATGGTTGTAGCCGTGGCAAGTAGGATCTGGATGGACTTAAGCATAGCTCCTTAGAAAAGGTTTTATCATTATCCACGCCTGGTCGATGACGAAAACCTTTAACAAGTCTAGCTTTGAAAGTCTCAACTTTTCCATCTACACCTAGTAATCTTCTCAAGATATACTTGCTCCTGATGTGGATTTAACCCTTCAGATATAGCAACCAAAGTCCATACTTTGTTGGTGTATAAGGATTCCATCTCAGATCGCTAAGCATCCAGCTATTCTTACAGAGTCTCACTCCTGATGGCCAGCTCGAAACTAGTTGGGTCATCATCTCATGATGCATTCCTCGCTCCCACTGTCATAGAGAAACGGAAGTATCTCTCAGGTGGGTGAGGATCCCTACTAGATCGGCGGAGAGGCTGAGGTTCGTTGGTAACTATTGAATCATTTGTTTCTTTCAAATCATCAGCTGCAGTTTGTATAGTTGGAACATTTCCAGTTCTACATAATAGACCTTGCCTCGAGCTTGTCCGGATTTTGCTTTTAGACATAGCCCGGACAACCCCAAATCTGAACCAACTTAAGATATGGGCTCTTCCCTTTCCATATCACATATGAAGTGGTAGGCAACAGATTTGATTTGAACCCTATTCAATTGGTATGCAACTTCATAAGTGCATAACTCCCAAAAGGAAATAGGTAACTCAGTAGTACTCATCATAAAGCACACCATATCATATAGGGTGTTATTGCTCCGCCCCGATATACCATCGTGCTATGGTGTATACGGAGGAGTAATGCTGAGAGAGAATCTCATTCTCCTTTAGAATAGTCCAGGAATTCTATGCACAAGTATTCTCCTCCCTGATCGCATCAAAGGACATAATACTTTTACCCGTATTGGTTCTCTACTTCTAACTTATATTCTGTGAATATCTCAAAAGGTTCGGACTTGTGTTTCAACAGGAATATATGTCTGAATCTAGAGAGATTATCAGAGAATGTAATGAAGTATAAATAACCGGTCCTGGCATGTGTAGACAGGGGACCTTACATACATCATCATGTATCAGTCCCAAGAGTTTACTAACTCTTTCTCTGTTTCCAATAAACAGAGCAATGGTCATCTTATCTTTGTGACATGACTGACAAGTTTCATAAGATGTAAATTCAAACTGATTTAAATATGCATCTAAAATGTAACTTCAGCCAGTCGGGTCGCATTGATATGACCTAGTCTACAATGCCTCAAGAAGGATTCGTTCATTTCTGAACTCTTCCTCTTGTGTGTGTTCCGTATACTAAGAACTGTAGTTTGATTTAAAACATCGATGCTTTTAGATAACGTGCCTGAACCGATCAACTTTTGATATAGGAAATGTTCAAAACATTATCCAACAATACAAAATTTTATCATTTCTTTACTAATAAAGAGACTGATATGATTTTGTATATCAGGCTCGGTATCTAATAGTATTTGTTCAGAATCAATGTATTTGTAATACAGGGTGACAGTGACCAACAGACTTGGCTGCAACACTTGCCCCGTTTTCTGCCTCATGAAACTTATCACCCGTTCTCAGTTCTCTACCTTTCTGTAGCCCTATGTAACAGATTAAATATCTGGGATCCTGATCCGGTATCAAATACCCAGGACGTTGAGGATATGGAGAAACAGTTATGTGTAACGAACACACCCGAAGATGATGCATCATATGCACTTTCCTCGTTTGGGCGGCATGGGAAATCTGGTATTCCCCAATTTCCTGCTCTGTCTTATAACATTTATAAGTTGGAGCGGGACCAACGTTCCCCAGCTCAATATAACAAGCGGGTTCGGTCAATACATCCGTATTATTATCTTGATTAAGGCGTGATATGGTCGCTACCAGGAGAGAGAGAAGAAAACACTCAGCGTGCGCTCTTTTAAGATCAGATTGGTTATTTATTTTATCTAATCAGGATGGCTCCCACTGTTTTTATCAAATTTTCCTTCAAACCCTAAAAGGAAAGACTAGCCGGGATTAATTACAGGCTACAAGTTCGCCAATCTTTCAGCCAGGCCAGTGTCGGTACTTTGAGGGAGGTCCCCCGTGCTTAAGCAAGTAAACACCAACATCATTTTGCGAGATGATATGTCCTAAGACAATACCTTCGCGCACCATGAAGTGGCATTTCTCCCAGTTTAAAGTGAGATTCTTGTCTTTACATCGGGTAAGGACAGCGTCAAGATGCAGCAAACACTCGTCAAAGTAGTCGCCGAAGATGGAGAAGTCATCCATGAAAATCTCCAAAAATTTTTCCACCATGTCCGAGAAAATTCCCATCATACACCGCTGGAAGGTAGCGGGCGCATTGCATAACCCAAAGGGCATGCGTCGATATGCAAATGTGCCGAAAGGACAAGTGAAAGTGGTCTTGTCCTGGTCTTTTTCGGCGATGGGAATTTGATTATAGCCAGAGTAGCCATCAAGAAAACAATAGTACTCATGTCCGGCCAATCGTTCAAGCATTTGGTCAATGAAAGGTAGCGGAAAGTGGTCTTTCCGCGTTGCGGCGTTGAGTTTTCTGTAATCAATGCAAACTCGCCACCCAGTTTGGGTGCGAGTAGCGATTAACTCATTCGCCTCGTTGGTGATGACCGTGATGCCCGACTTCTTGGGGACAACGTGAATGGGGCTAACCCACTGGCTATCAGAGATAGGGTAAATGATACCACTATCTAGACATTTGACGATCTCCTTCTTCACAGCCTCCTTCATGACTGGATTAAGACGTCTTTGTGGATCCCGGGCTGGTTTGGCATCATCCATCAGATGAATGTGATGCTCAACGATCAGGGGACTAATCCCCTTGATGTCCGCCATGGACCAGCCAAAAGCTTGCCTGTTGCCGTGCAAGACCGCGAGAAGGGCTTTCTCTTGCTCGGGAGCTAGAGAAGCCGAGATGATGACTGGGAGGGTCTCGTTCTCACCTAAGTAAGCATACTTAAGGTGAGACGGCAACGGCTTGAGTTCGAGCGTTGAAGGTGAAATGATGGAAGGCAAGACTGGTGCAAAGGTCTCGAACTCAAAGGACTCCAGCAAAGGTTCAAAGCGAGTGTAGGCAACCGAGTTGGATGGTTCAGGTAACTCATCCGGAAAGTCAAAAGATTCAAACTCGGGTTGTGCGCGGCTAAGATCGTTCAAGAACGTGAAACACTCGTATTCGTTGTCGGGCACAGAAGCAGCAGCAGGTTCGAAGAGAAACGCACTAGTGGCGTCAAGATTATCGTGTTCAAACAGAAACTCCTCGAATTCACACTCTTCTGGTGTGATCTCCTGGATCGAGCAAACATCCAGTATATGAGCATTAGGTTCGGTGGGCTGATTCCCCAACCTAAAAATGTTGAGTTCAATTGTCATATTTCCAAATGAGAGGTTCATTGAACCATTGCGACAATTGATCACAGCATTTGAGGTTGCGAGAAATGGGCGACCGAGTATCACCGGAATTTGATTCCGGGGGTTAGCTACAGGCTGTGTATCTAAGACAATGAAGTCGACGGGGAATATGAAGTCCCCGACTTTTATTAACACATCCTCTAGCTCACCCCTAGGATGGGTGATCGATCGGTCGGCCATCTGGAGAGTGCAGTGTGTGGGTTTCAGCTCTCCGACGCCTAATTGCTCGTATACTGAATACGGAAGCAAGTTAACACTGGCACCAAGATCTAATAGTGCGCGGTTGATGTTCTTATCCCTAATAGTAATTGAAATCGTAGGACAGCCAGGGTCCTTCCGTTTTTGTGGTAAAGATTGGGTAAGGGCATCACTCACAGCACTAGCCAAGAAAACTTTCTTGGGTACCAGAGACTTCCTCTTTTTCGTGCACAAGTCCTTTAAGATTTTTGCGTAAGATGGGACTTGTTGGACAGCATCTAAAAGAGGAATGTTAATGTTAACTTGCTTGAATAACTCCAAAATCTTCTCCATTTGTGGATTTTGTTTGTTAGACCTCAACCGGTTTGGAAATGGAACATTTTGAAAATTGGTTGAGTCTAATGCTGGAGGAGGAGATTTTGGAGTTGGAACGGATCCCAGAATAGGTGTTTTCGTGGAGTGAGAAGTGGGTCCGTTCAGAGCAGAAGAAGAAGAGGGAGAGCCTTGTGAAGAACGGAGAATAGGCTCGGAAGACGAAGAAGAAGAAGGAGAAGAAGAAGAAGCAGCGGCCGGGGCATCATCGTTGATCCGTTTGCCAATGTTGTTTGGCAGCATCCTCCCTGATCTCAGTGTGGTCACGACACTCACATTATGGTTTTGTTGTTCAAGAGCAACATGTGCATTATGTGGGTGACCGGGATTTGGAAGTGGCTGGGATGGGAGCTTCCCCTTCTCTCGCTCGCTCAAGGCTGCGTTCAGTTGTGCAATCTGGGCCTCGATGGTCTTGATGCTTTGCCCGTGTGCTGCAGTGTGTTGCACTAAAGATTGAATCGAAGACTGGATGTTGGCGGTGGATTGGGTCGACTGTTTAACGAACGCCTCCAGACTTCGCTCGAGCGAAGAAACCTTATCGTTGTTAGACGGAACAAAGTTGTTGTTTGGTGGAAAAGAGTTGTTGGGTGCAAAGTTGTTCGTCTGGTTTTGGTAAGGTTGGGGTTGGAAGGGCTGCTGATACTGATGCTGAGTTTGTTGTGGCGCTTGTTGTTGCGGTGGAGGGGCCCTTTGGAAATTGTTTCCCTGGAATTGATTCTGATTCTGATTCCAGGCGAAATTGGGGTGGTTCCTCCAACCGGGATTGTAGGTGGAAGAGTATGGATCATTCCTCGGTCTTTGCTGGAAGGCAGCATTAACCTGATCCTGTCCTTGCGAGGGTGGATTGTAAGGACACTCTTCAGTCAAGTGGGAAGGATCGGAACAACAAGCGCAGATGGTACGAAGGGGGAGAACAGGTGTGGGGGCAGGAGCAGAAAATTTGCTCTCTATCGCTTCAAGCTTTCGTGTTATTGCAGCCATTTCAGCTTTCATCTCAATAGAGACATCGAGTTGGTGGATTCCTACCCTAGACTGACCGGTAGAAGTGGAGGTAGAAGAAGAAGAAGTCGGTCTAGTGCTCTCCCACTGTAGCGTTTGCTCCGCAAGATCGTCAAAGAACTGCCACGCTTCCTCGTCAGATTTGGATAGGAAGTGGCCTTGACAGATGGTTTCCAGCAACTGCTTCGTTGCTGGGTTCAGTCCCTCGTATAAGGTTTGGCAGAGCTGCCATTTCTCTATACCGTGGTGAGGACACTGAACAAGAAGGTCTTTGTATCGGTCAAAGCACTTCCAGAAGGGTTCAGAAAGAAGCTGGGAGAATTGGTTGATCTCATTTCGAATTCTTGCGGTCTTATGATTTGGGTAGAGTTTTTTCAGAAACGCTTTAACAAACTCGTCCCAGCTGGTGATTGAGTGGGAAGCGGTGCTATACAGCCATTTTTCTGCGAGATCGCATAAAGTGAACGGAATGACCCGTAGACGTATAGCATCGTCCGACAGCTGGGTGGTTTTCATCATGGCACAGACATTTTGAAATTTATTTATGAAGATATAGGCATCTTCAGATTCAAGCCCATGAAAACGTGGAAGCATGTTGATGAAATGGGGCTTAATTTCAAAGTTGTCCCCATTGGCCGGAGGAAGAGAAAGACAGGTGGGAAGTGCAGAACGGGTAGGGTAGAAACGATCCTGGAGCGCGATTCGCTGCGGCGCTACAACAGGCGGAGGTGGTGGGAGATTGGTCTCCGTAGGAGGTGGAGCCAATCCAGGGGTGGTCAAAGAGATGTTCGGATTAAATCCAGACATCGCGGAAGAAGAGGTTGGTGAAGGTGAAGGTGAAGGTGAAGATGTATGAACAGAATTCCGGTCAACGTCGGAGTTGGCCGGCAAAGGAAGGGGTGAAAGAGGAGTGGACGGAGTATCGACTTCGGAGTCGATCGCGTAGTCGGTCGCGACTAACGTAACGCGGACTAGACGGGTGCTAGTGTCCCGAGTCCAAGCGGACATACACTAAACGAGTTTAGTATAGTCAAAGCGGAGAAGGTGAGGGTAAGAAAACGTCAATTGAGAAAGGCGATGGGTGGTGGGTGAAAATGGATTTGGCGACAAAAGGGCAAGTTTTTATAAAAGTTTTTGATTTTTTCTTTTTTTTGTTTTTAGAAAAAGATTTACAGAAGTATGTACGGAAATACGGCTTAAGCAATCACAAACAAGATATGCACAAACACACCTAGATCTAAGGTAACCTAGGTCTACTAGACCTGCTCCTGAACTTGATTGTCGAAGTTAAACAATGTCGAGAAACGGGCTTAAAAATACACTGATCACGAGGCCAGGTAAGTGCAGAGATAAGGGGAGGTTGTCCAACGCTTTCGCGAAGTTCCTTAATTAAATAACCCTTTCTCTTTCGGCGGTTGCGCCTTTAACACTTTCCTAGACACCCCGTAAACAATATACGGTTAAGCAAGGTTCTAAACAAGGTTTATCTTCTCCTAATGAGCGCGAAGTCCTTAGGGCTGAAGTCTAGTATTTTTTTAATTTACAATGGACAATGCATATGCTTTAGTGATTTCCGGGGTCCTGGGAAGGGTGATGAAATCCCCACCCAATCTGGATTGGTTTCAAGCCCCTTAAGTCCGTATTAAAGAATGCAAAACAGTAACAAATCAACTGCAAACAATTTTTATTTGCGGCGCAAAGAATCCTGCACAAGAACAGTTTATTGGAAGGGGGAGAAGAGTTTGCGCAAAGAAAGCTGCAGAAAACACAGTTCAGTGGAGTTCAGAGGAGTGGAGAGAGGCAGAGAACTTACAGAGAAATTTGGGGCCCTGAAGCCACTAATTGGCCGCGGATCCGCAGCCAACCATGTGCTGAGGCCGCGGTTCCGCGGCAATATAGTGGGCTTGGGCTGTGAAATTTTGTGCAGATGCTGTTCTCTGTCTCCTCTGGTTGTCTGGATGTGTAGAATTCTGATTTGCTCACTGTATCTGCTCCAGATTTTTACAGTAGACCGGATGGTTCGTTTTTTTGTCCGTCGCGGTGTAGCCGCGAAATGTGGGTCTATCTTCCCACGTCTTTGGCACTGTACTTGAACTCCGTATTTCCAACGTCTTTGGCGTCGATCTTGAGCTTCGTATTTTCCTGCACACTTGCACAAAAACTAATCAAGAATAACAAGATGGTTTCTTTTACAAAGTATATATATATTTTTTTTGTTTTTCGGTTAGAGTTATACTTACAAATTAACCCGAAATTTCACAAAGAAACAAACTACCGTCTCCCCGGCAACGGCGCCATTTGATTGTTAATATACGTGCGTGTTCAAGTTCAAGTTTAAATACCGCAATCAAGACGGTTTCGCATGTAGCTAGCCGGTTGAGTACGGGTCGTCCGCAGGGAGATGGGAATCTTTTTCTATGTGTTTTTTGACGAGTTAAGTCCGGTTGTTCAGATTTTGTTTGTAACTATCTAAGTGCTAAGTTGATATTTAAAGAGAGCTTGTTAGGGTTAGGATTAGGTTAGTTTGAGTTAGGAGTCTCCACATCTTTCGTTGCCCCACTTAATATCGGTGTTACGGTAATTGGCAACAACGGGGATTAGCACGACTAGGAAGGAACTTGCGAGTATAAGCTAGGCTTTCCAACGCATAGTCCTTCCTTTTGGTGCTTGTCCGTCCGTTCTTGGCTCTTATCCATAACCTCCGGTTAATTCAACCACAACCGGTCTCACTACGGAATCACCGCTATCATGTAGGATAGGGTGCCGTAAGGAGCGGATTGTGGTTCAATTAACGGGAGTCGATTTAAGTTGTTGGGCAAGGAAAGAGTGAGAGAGATTTCCTTCTCTCAAACTTCCCTTATCCTACCCTAACAAGTATAAAACTACTCACACTTCATAATACGGAAAAATAAAACAAACAAAAGAGGAAGATAGAAAGAAGGAGACTAGAAGAATACGACTAACTATTTGCGACCTCACCTTGGCGAGGATCAAGCGTAAGTATCATGGTCGTATGAATGATAAAGAAAAAGAGAGAAGAAAGAAACAATCAAGCAAATAACAACAACTACTTAACAATTAAAATTACAAAAAATTACAACAAGTAAAGAAAGAGACAAGCATGATAATAAAAATGGTCTTCTTTATTCATCACTCTTCACTCAAAAGCTCACTACAAGTTTAATGGAGAAGAGGTGAGAAGAGGAAGAAGAACAACACTAAAACTAGGCAAAATGAAAATACAAAATTGGACCCTTTCCTTCACAAAGTTCTGGGCTATTTATAGGCCAGAGAATGAAACCCTAGGGCAACCACCAGACCACACACGAAAAGACAATTCTACCCCTGAAATTCCTGCAGCTTTGGCGCCAGAACGGCCGCGGATCCGCGGCCTGGACCCTACTTTGGCCGCGGATCCGCGGCCTTGTTGATGAATTGGCACTTGGTCTTTTTTGTGGCTCCCTGTTTTGCTGTGTACATTATTCTGGAATATGTATTTTCTCAATTTGGCTCCCCGATTTTTCCAGAATTTCTGTTGAGGGAAAGGTGGACTTTTTGTCAAGATTTTGTCATGATTTGCCTCGAGCTCCGCGTAGATCTCGTGGATCTTGTGCTACCATTGAGCCTTGTGCATGAGAGTGACATTGATTTGACCTTTTGTCTTCCTATTGATATCTGGCAGCATACGGATGAAGAGCGGAGACCGTGTTTTATCTGTGGTTGGCAGGAACCCGGATTTTGTCGTGTTTTCCATGAATTTCACCGTTTTGGAACCGAGAACCTGTATCCTGCAATTGACTAGCAAACACGGCTCAAGAGTATCTACGGATATGCAATGTGATAAAATTTGGGCGGTATGAAAATGCAAAAATCTGATATGAACAAATACCCCCAAACTTATCATTTGCTCGTCCCGAGCAAAGCCCATTTATTCACAAAAAATTTCCTAACCTCACTTTCGCAGGGAACGCGATTGCACTGAGCATGTGCAACAAGCCGTTAAACCTCTAGGTGTCCCTAGTAGGAGGAGTGTTGTCTCCTGAGGGTTTTCAGCGGATACTACCCACAAAATCCGGTCAAGTTGGTTTTGTGAAATAACTAAGCTTCAAACCCTAAAGTTTTGTTTTAGAAAATAACAATTCTATAATCCTAAGTCTAGACCATCGAACCTTTATTTTTCACACCTCGCTTCTTATTTAACTACAGATTTTATATGTCTTTACGTGCAGTGCAAATAGTGTCGTTAAGTTCCAGAAGGATCGATTAAAGTCATCATGTCGCACAATAAAGCCCAGGTAACAATTTTAAAAGGATCCTATAAGTTTTATAAAGAGTTAAGCATTTTTCAAGTTTCGTTTTCCAGTAAGGTTTCAACTTCAGAATTTCTATCTTCCTTAACAGGAAACTAAGTCGTATTTTTCACTCCACCTTTTTCTTGTTTTCATTTCATATACACCTCTGTGAACGTGCAATAGTCTTTATCATAGAATAAAACCTTCATATCTCCGTTTAAAATTTTTTTATAAAAGCCTGTCTTTTATCAAGATTATTCTCACACAAAGAACCGTTAGGAATTTTAACTCGGAGAGAACACTTGCTTGACTTTGTTTTAAACTGGACTTTCTAGGCTTCTTAGCGAGCTTTGGGCCAATGCACCCAAACCAGTTGGTTTTAGGGCATTAGGTGTAGAAACACCCCAGCGGACTTAATTACTCAAGTTACCTAGGTCCAAAAACAAAAGACAGTTTGGCGTGAAAATCAGATGATTTAATACGAACGGAGATATAACCGGCAGTTCAATTATTTTTTTCGGATAAAAGACGTGTTTAGTGGGTTTGGTGTGTAATCATTCCAATCAAGTTTCAGATGGGTTATTTTTCAGACTTAGCTCCAATTACGGCATCAATAACATTCCTTCATATTCGCTTTACTTCATAAACTATTCTTGACATTACTTATTTCAGAACAAACCTATTTGATCCTCAGAAAATCATTTATCTGTTTAAAAGTTTAAACATGAAAGACTTGTCATCTAATTCCCAAAATCTTACGACACGTGTAGTGTGATGTAAAGACGTATATCAGCTATAGTTAACTTCAAAGGAGAGTTATCTTTCAGGTTTTCAAAATCCAAACAGAAGATCTAGTTATTCCTATTTTTTTTCAAACAAAAACCGTCGAATGTTGAATCAGAGTTCTTCCACAAGCTAACTTCACAAAAAAGTTTTTATATTTTTAGAAAATTTTCAAATTTTTATGGATTTTATGAATCTTAATATGCAGATGCAAAATATACATATGAATGCGAAGGTAAGAAATGCGTACCGAGCGTACCCCCAAACTTAAACTGGACAGTGTCCTCACTGTCGTAGCATGAAGAGAGCAGTTGGAAGGTTCAAAATTGTCGGTTAGTGATACACAAATTTTTATTTGTTTTTTGTTTTTAAAGAAAAGAAAAAGAATATACACAAATATAAACAAAATGGTTTGTACATACCCCCAAACTTATTTGGAACAGTGTCCACTGTTCTTGGCTGGATAACCGAAGTTTGGAGGTAAGCAGAGGAAGATCATTCAGGGTAAACCGGCTCCTGTAAGAACAGGAGCTCCTCTGTTGGTTCGGCGCTAAGGTACGGTTTGCATCGGTGTCCATTTACCTTGAAGAGTGAACCGTCCTTTGGATTTTCCAAATCCACAGCGCCCTACGGATACACATTCCGCACAAAATACGGCCCTTTCCAGCGAGATCTCAGCTTTCCAGGATGGAAGTGAAGTCGGGTGTCGTAAAGCAGTACCTGCTGACCAGGTACGAAGGTTTTGCGCAAAAGGTGTTTATCGTGAAACACCTTCGTTCGATTCTTAACGACAACCGCGTTATCGTAAGCCTCATCCCTAAGCTCGTTCAGTTCGTTCAGCTGCAGCTTCCGATGGCTGCCCGCGTCCTCAAGAGACAGATTCAGCTCCTTTATCGCCCAAAACGCGCGATGCTCGATTTCGACAGGAAGGTGGCAGGCTTTTCCGTACACAAGCCGATAGGGAGACATGCCAAGGTCGGTCTTATACGCGGTTCTAAATGCCCAAAGGGCATCAGTGAGTTTCAGAGACCAATCCTTACGGTTCTTGGAAACCGTCTTCTCCAGTATCTGCTTGATTTGCCGATTTGAAACTTCGGCCTGCCCGCAGGTTTGGGGGTGGTAGGGCGTAGAAAGCTTATGATTAATGGAGTATTTCCGCATCAAGGCCTCGAAGGTTTTGTTGCAGAAATGACTTCCATTGTCACTAATGATCGCTCGGGGGTGCCCAAACCGGGAGAAAATGTTTTCTTTAAGGAACCTAACGACAACCTTGTTGTCGTTAGTCCGGCTGGGCACAGCCTCGACCCATTTAGAGACGTAATCAACAGCTAGAAGGATGTACAAGTTCCCAAAAGAGCTGGGAAACGGCCCCATGAAGTCTATCCCCCAAACATCGAAAATCTCCACAACCAAGATCGGTTGGAGCGGCATCTCATTCCTCCGGGATATCCGGCCCATGTGTTGGCACCAGGAGTAAGTCTTGCAATAGTCGTGAGCGTCTTTGAAAAGTTGTGGCCAGTAGAAACCACATTGCAAGATCTTCTCAGCTGTCTTTCTGGGCCCAAAATGCCCGCCACACGCTTGATCGTGGCAAAATGACAGCACACTCTTGAATTCCTCATCAGGGACACACCGACGAATAATCTGGTCGGGACAGTACTTGAACAAGTAGGGTTCGTCCCAGTAAAAGTGTTTTACTTGGGATAAGAATCGAAGTCTGTCCTGACGTGACCATTCGGTCGGTAATAATCCCGTGGCCAAATAGTTCACAATATCTGCGAACCAGGGTTCGCATGATACTGTCAAGAGTTGTTCATCCGGAAAAACGTCATTGATCGGAATTGGAAGCGAAGGCGAAGAAGGAAGTCGTGAGAGATGATCGGCAACCACGTTTTCACATCCTCGTTTGTCCTTAATGACAAAGTCAAACTCTTGAAGCAAGAGGATCCAACGGATTAACCGAGATTTTGCATCTTTCTTCGCAAAAAGATGGCGCAAAGCTGAATGGTCCGTGTAGACAATGACTGGAGAGCCGATGAGGTAGGGCCTGAACTTTTCTAGAGCAAATACAACAGCTAAGAATTCCTTCTCAGTCGTTGTATAATTGAGTTGGGCGTCGTTCAGGGTTCGGCTCGCGTAATAGATTACATGCGGCATCTTGTTGATGTGCTGTCCAAGGACAGCACCGATGGCAAAGTCGGATGCATCGCACATAATCTCGAATGGGTGCGTCCAGTCAGGTGAGGAGAGAACAGGAGCAGAAGTGAGTGAGCGTTTCAGTGACTCGAATGCAGTCACACAGCTCGAGTTGAAGTCGAATGGTGTATCCTTGGCCAGCAAAAGAGTCAAGGGCCTAGCAATCTTGCTAAAGTCGTTGATGAACCGTCTATAGAAACCGGCATGGCCAAGGAAGGCTCGGATATCTCTGACGCAACGGGGAGGAGGCAGATTGGAAATGACCTCAATCTTTGCTTTGTCAACCTCTATGCCATTTTGCGAGATGATATGTCCTAAGACAATACCTTCGCGCACCATGAAGTGGCATTTCTCCCAGTTTAAAGTGAGATTCTTGTCCTTACATCGGGTAAGGACAGCGTCAAGATGCAGCAAACACTCGTCAAAGTAGTCGCCGAAGATGGAGAAGTCATCCATGAAAATCTCCAAAAATTTTTCCACCATGTCCGAGAAAATTCCCATCATACACCGCTGGAAGGTAGCGGGCGCATTGCATAACCCAAAGGGCATGCGTCGATATGCAAATGTGCCGAAAGGACAAGTGAAAGTGGTCTTGTCCTGGTCTTTTTCGGCGATGGGAATTTGATTATAGCCAGAGTAGCCATCAAGAAAACAATAGTACTCATGTCCGGCCAATCGTTCAAGCATTTGGTCAATGAAAGGTAGCGGAAAGTGGTCTTTCCGCGTTGCGGCGTTGAGTTTTCTGTAATCAATGCAAACTCGCCACCCAGTTTGGGTGCGAGTAGGGATTAACTCATTCGCCTCGTTGGTGATGACCGTGATGCCCGACTTCTTGGGGACAACGTGAATGGGGCTAACCCACTGGCTATCAGAGATAGGGTAAATGATACCACTATCTAGACATTTGACGATCTCCTTCTTCACAGCCTCCTTCATGACTGGATTAAGACGTCTTTGTGGATCCCGGGCTGGTTTGGCATCATCCATCAGATGAATGTGATGCTCAACGATCAGGGGACTAATCCCCTTGATGTCCGCCATGGACCAGCCAAAAGCTTGCCTGTTGCCGTGCAAGACCGCGAGAAGGGCTTTCTCTTGCTCGGGAGCTAGAGAAGCCGAGATGATGACTGGGAGGGTCTCGTTCTCACCTAAGTAAGCATACTTAAGGTGAGATGGCAACGGCTTGAGTTCGAGCGTTGGAGGTGAAATGATGGAAGGCAAGACTGGTGCAAAGGTCTCGAACTCAAAGGACTCCAGCAAAGGTTCAAAGCGAGTGTAGGCAACCGAGTTGGATGGTTCAGGTAACTCATCCGGAAAGTCAAAAGATTCAAACTCGGGTTGTGCGCGGCTAAGATCGTTCAAGAACGTGAAACACTCGTATTCGTTGTCGGGCACAGAAGCAGCAGCAGGTTCGAAGAGAAACGCACTAGTGGCGTCAAGATTATCGTGTTCAAACAGAAACTCCTCGAATTCACACTCTTCTGGTGTGATCTCCTGGATCGAGCAAACATCCAGTATATGAGCATTAGGTTCGGTGGGCTGATTCCCCAACCTAAAAATGTTGAGTTCAATTGTCATATTTCCAAATGAGAGGTTCATTGAACCATTGCGACAATTGATCACAGCATTTGAGGTTGCGAGAAATGGGCGACCGAGTATCACCGGAATTTGATTCCGGGGGTTAGCTACAGGCTGTGTATCTAAGACAATGAAGTCGACGGGGAATATGAAGTCCCCGACTTTTATTAACACATCCTCTAGCTCACCCCTAGGATGGGTGATCGATCGGTCGGCCATCTGGAGAGTGCAGTGTGTAGGTTTCAGCTCTCCGACGCCTAATTGCTCGTATACTGAATACGGAAGCAAGTTAACACTGGCACCAAGATCTAATAGTGCGCGGTTGATGTTCTTATCCCTAATAGTAATTGAAATCGTAGGACAGCCATGGTCCTTCCGTTTTTGTGGTAAAGATTGGGTAAGGGCATCACTCACAGCACTAGCCAAGAAAACTTTCTTGGGTACCAGAGACTTCCTCTTTTTCGTGCACAAGTCCTTTAAGATTTTTGCGTAAGATGGGATTTGTTGGACAGCATCTAAAAGAGGAATGTTAATGTTAACTTGCTTGAATAACTCCAAAATCTTCTCCATTTGTGGATTTTGTTTGTTAGACCTCAACCGGTTTGGAAATGGAACATTTTGAAAATTGGTTGAGTCTAATGCTGGAGGAGGAGATTTTGGAGTTGGAACGGATCCCAGAATAGGTGTTTTCGTGGAGTGAGAAGTGGGTCCGTTCAGAGCAGAAGAAGAAGAGGGAGAGCCTTGTGAAGAACGGAGAATAGGCTCGGAAGACGAAGAAGAAGAAGGAGAAGAAGAAGAAGCAGCGGCCGGGGCATCATCGTTGATCCGTTTGCCAATGTTGTTTGGCAGCATCCTCCCTGATCTCAGTGTGGTCACGGCACTCACATTATGGTTTTGTTGTTCAAGAGCAACATGTGCATTATGTGGGTGACCGGGATTTGGAAGTGGCTGGGATGGGAGCTTCCCCTTCTCTCGCTCGCTCAAGGCCGCGTTCAGTTGTGCAATCTGGGCCTCGATGGTCTTGATGCTTTGCCCGTGTGCGGCAGTGTGTTGCACTAAAGATTGAATCGAAGACTGGATGTTGGCGGTGGATTGGGTCGACTGTTTAACGAACGCCTCCAGACTTCGCTCGAGCGAAGAAACCTTATCGTTGTTAGACGGAACAAAGTTGTTGTTTGGTGGAAAAGAGTTGTTGGGTGCAAAGTTGTTCGTCTGGTTTTGGTAAGGTTGGGGTTGGAAGGGCTGCTGATACTGATGCTGAGTTTGTTGTGGCGCTTGTTGTTGCGGTGGAGGGGCCCTTTGGAAATTGTTTCCCTGGAATTGATTCTGATTCTGATTCCAGGCGAAATTGGGGTGGTTCCTCCAACCGGGATTGTAGGTGGAAGAGTATGGATCATTCCTCGGTCTTTGCTGGAAGGCAGCATTAACCTGATCCTGTCCTTGCGAGGGTGGATTGTAAGGACACTCTTCGGTCAAGTGGGAAGGATCGGAACAACAAGCGCAGATGGTACGAAGGGGGAGAACAGGTGTGGGGGCAGGAGCAGAAAATTTGCTCTCTATCGCTTCAAGCTTTCGTGTTATTGCAGCCATTTCAGCTTTCATCTCAATAGAGACATCGAGTTGGTGGATTCCTACCCTAGACTGACCGGTAGAAGTGGAGGTAGAAGAAGAAGAAGTCGGTCTAGTGCTCTCCCACTGTAGCGTTTGCTCCGCAAGATCGTCAAAGAACTGCCACGCTTCCTCGTCAGATTTGGATAGGAAGTGGCCTTGACAGATGGTTTCCAGCAACTGCTTCGTTGCTGGGTTCAGTCCCTCGTATAAGGTTTGGCAGAGCTGCCATTTCTCTATACCGTGGTGAGGACACTGAACAAGAAGGTCTTTGTATCGGTCAAAGCACTTCCAGAAGGGTTCAGAAGGATGCTGGGAGAATTGGTTGATCTCATTTCGAATTCTTGCGGTCTTATGATTTGGGTAGAATTTTTTCAGAAACGCTTTAACAAACTCGTCCCAGCTGGTGATTGAGTGGGAAGCGGTGCTATACAGCCATTTTTCTGCGAGATCGCATAAAGTGAACGGAATGACCCGTAGACGTATAGCATCGTCCGACAGCTGGGTGGTTTTCATCATGGCACAGACATTTTGAAATTTATTTATGAAGATATAGGCATCTTCAGATTCAAGCCCATGAAAACGTGGAAGCATGTTGATGAAATGGGGCTTAATTTCAAAGTTGTCCCCATTGGCCGGAGGAAGAGAAAGACAGGTGGGAAGTGCAGAACGGGTAGGGTAGAAACGATCCTGGAGCGCGATTCGCTGCGGCGCTACAACAGGCGGAGGTGGTGGGAGATTGGTCTCCGTAGGAGGTGGAGCCAATCCAGGGGTGGTCAAAGAGATGTTCGGATTAAATCCAGACATCGCGGAAGAAGAGGTTGGTGAAGGTGAAGGTGAAGGTGAAGATGTATGAACAGAATTCCGGTCAACGTCGGAGTTGGCCGGCAAAGGAAGGGGTGAAAGAGGAGTGGACGGAGTATCGACTTCGGAGTCGATCGCGTAGTCGGTCGCGACTAACGTAACGCGGACTAGACGGGCGCTAGTGTCCCGAGTCCAAGCGGACATACACTAAACGAGTTTAGTATAGTCAAAGCGGAGAAGGTGAGGGTAAGAAAACGTCAATTGAGAAAGGCGATGGGTGGTGGGTGAAAATGGATTTGGCGACAAAAGGGCAAGTTTTTATAAAAGTTTTTGATTTTTTCTTTTTTTTGTTTTTAGAAAAAGATTTACAGAAGTATGTACGGAAATACGGCTTAAGCAATCACAAACAAGATATGCACAAACACACCTAGATCTAAGGTAACCTAGGTCTACTAGACCTGCTCCTGAACTTGATTGTCGAAGTTAAACAATGTCGAGAAACGGGCTTAAAAATACACTGATCACGAGGCCAGGTAAGTGCAGAGATAAGGGGAGGTTGTCCAACGCTTTCGCGAAGTTCCTTAATTAAATAACCCTTTCTCTTTCGGCGGTTGCGCCTTTAACACTTTCCTAGACACCCCGTAAACAATATACGGTTAAGCGAGGTTCTAAACAAGGTTTATCTTCTCCTAATGAGCGCGAAGTCCTTAGGGCTGAAGTCTAGTATTTTTTTAATTTACAATGGACAATGCATATGCTTTAGTGATTTCCGGGGTCCTGGGAAGGGTGATGAAATCCCCACCCAATCTGGATTGGTTTCAAGCCCCTTAAGTCCGTATTAAAGAATGCAAAACAGTAACAAATCAACTGCAAACAATTTTTATTTGCGGCGCAAAGAATCCTGCACAAGAACAGTTTATTGGAAGGGGGAGAAGAGTTTGCGCAAAGAAAGCTGCAGAAAACACAGTTCAGTGGAGTTCAGAGGAGTGGAGAGAGGCAGAGAACTTACAGAGAAATTTGGGGCCCTGAAGCCACTAATTGGCCGCGGATCCGCAGCCAACCATGTGCTGAGGCCGCGGTTCCGCGGCAATATAGTGGGCTTGGGCTGTGAAATTTTGTGCAGATGCTGTTCTCTGTCTCCTCTGGTTGTCTGGATGTGTAGAATTCTGATTTGCTCACTGTATCTGCTCCAGATTTTTACAGTAGACCGGATGGTTCGTTTTTTTGTCCGTCGCGGTGTAGCCGCGAAATGTGGGTCTATCTTCCCACGTCTTTGGCACTGTACTTGAACTCCGTATTTCCAACGTCTTTGGCGTCGATCTTGAGCTTCGTATTTTCCTGCACACTTGCACAAAAACTAATCAAGAATAACAAGATGGTTTCTTTTACAAAGTATATATATATATTTTTTTGTTTTTCGGTTAGAGTTATACTTACAAATTAACCCGAAATTTCACAAAGAAACAAACTACCGTCTCCCCGGCAACGGCGCCATTTGATTGTTAATATACGTGCGTGTTCAAGTTCAAGTTTAAATACCGCAATCAAGACGGTTTCGCATGTAGCTAGCCGGTTGAATACGGGTCGTCCGCAGGGAGATGGGAATCTTTTTCTATGTGTTTTTTGACGAGTTAAGTCCGGTTGTTCAGATTTTGTTTGTAACTATCTAAGTGCTAAGTTGATATTTAAAGAGAGCTTGTTAGGGTTAGGATTAGGTTAGTTTGAGTTAGGAGTCTCCACATCTTTCGTTGCCCCACTTAATATCGGTGTTACGGTAATTGGCAACAACGGGGATTAGCACGACTAGGAAGGAACTTGCGAGTATAAGCTAGGCTTTTCAACGCATAGTCCTTCCTTTTGGTGCTTGTCCGTCCGTTCTTGGCTCTTATCCATAACCTCCGGTTAATTCAACCACAACCGGTCTCACTACGGAATCACCGCTATCATGTAGGATAGGGTGCCGTAAGGAGCGGATTGTGGTTCAATTAACGGGAGTCGATTTAAGTTGTTGGGCAAGGAAAGAGTGAGAGAGATTTACTTCTCTCAAACTTCCCTTATCCTACCCTAACAAGTATAAAACTACTCACACTTTATAATACGGAAAAATAAAACAAACAAAAGAGGAAGATAGAAAGAAGGAGACTAGAAGAATACGACTAACTATTTGCGACCTCACCTTGGCGAGGATCAAGCGTAAGTATCATGGTCGTATGAATGATAAAGAAAAAGAGAGAAGAAAGAAACAATCAAGCAAATAACAACAACTACTTAACAATTAAAATTACAACAAATTACAACAAGTAAAGAAAGAGACAAGCATGATAATAAAAATGGTCTTCTTTATTCATCACTCTTCACTCAAAAGCTCACTACAAGTTTAATGGAGAAGAGGTGAGAAGAGGAAGAAGAACAACACTAAAACTAGGCAAAATGAAAATACAAAATTGGACCCTTTCCTTCACAAAGTTCTGGGCTATTTATAGGCCAGAGAATGAAACACTAGGGCAACCACCAGACCACACACGAAAAGACAATTCTACCCCTGAAATTCCTGCAGCTTTGGCGCCAGAACGGCCGCGGATCCGCGGCCTGGACCCTACTTTGGCCGCGGATCCGCGGCCTTGTTGATGAAATGGCACTTGGTCTTTTTTGTGGCACCCTGTTTTGCTGTGTACATTATTCTGGAATATGTATTTTCTCAATTTGGCTCCCCGATTTTTCCAGAATTTCTGTTGAGGGAAAGGTGGACTTTTTGTCAAGATTTTGTCATGATTTGCCTCGAGCTCCGCGTAGATCTCTTGGATCTTGTGCTACCATTGAGCCTTGTGCATGAGAGTGACATTGATTTGACCTTTTGTCTTCCTATTGATATCTGGCAGCATACGGATGAAGAGCGGAGACCGTGTTTTATCTGTGGTTGGCAGGAACCCGGATTTTGTCGTGTTTTCCATGAATTTCACCGTTTTGGAACCGAGAACCTGTATCCTGCAATTGACTAGCAAACACGGCTCAAGAGTATCTACGGATATGCAATGTGATAAAATTTGGGCGGTATGAAAATGCAAAAATCTGATATGAACACCACTGTACTTTGATTTCCACCCTACCACGGCTCTATTGAGTCATGCAAACAGGTGGACTTTGGGTACAGTCCCGAATCACATGGAGACAGTGAGCGATAGGAGGGGTTTCGTCTCTCCCGGTATAGGGAGTTGATGTCGCGCTATGTTTGATTGGCTATAACACCGAAATCCCTGGCCAGGGTTCTCGAGGTTCACTGATAAGTGTTATCAGTAGTTCCTCGAACTGTTATGAGTCATAAATCAGCATGACTTATAAAGTTACTAGGGTCTGACATATACCACCCCTAGACATCATATGTGACGTATCAGACGAAGAGACCGGACTATACGGTAAGCGTTGCTTGCAGGCTCGTTGGGGTTGTGATGAGCTCGCTCGTCGGCCACCTTTTCGTCATGTACATGGATAGCCGTTACGCACAGCTAGTGCCGCTGACGTGCTTGTGGTTAAACCCACTGCCAGCGTACTGTCGAGTCTTTAGAGTCCCATAAAGAGGGTTCCCTCGTTCAGGAGAAAGTTGTAGAGTCCATAAGTTGTTTCGGCAGCCGTAAGGTGTTGCGGCAGGGTTTCGATTATGTTCGTGTAATTGTTGCAGGAATAATAATCGGAACGATAATACTGGTAGGCTTTAGTTTAAGCCGGATACCGGTATTATATTATTGGATTATCGGTATTCGTATTTTTCGGAATTCGGATACGGGTATACGGTATACGGGATACGGTATATGGAGGAAGGGTATTCTTGTAATTGTTACAAGAATACCTTCTAGAAGATGCCACCTCATAATACATTATTTATTTTATGAAAATAAATAAATGGGGTGGAAATTAGAAAGTCCAAGCATGGTTGTGGGAATGGTTTGTTTTATATTTTAGTCTTTTGGAGTTACTATTGAAGTATAGTGCTAATTTTATATTCCAAGCTTCAATTATTTCCATTTGAATATATCATTTTCTCATGCTTGAATTTTCTTATAATGAAAAACTCTTTGTCTCACCTTCTTCTATCCTCCTTCTTCTTCCTTGCTTTAACACTCACATCAGATGTGAATCAAAAGCTAAGGATCAAAGATAATCCAATACTCTAATCTCTACATCATCCCAGTGACCATTTTTAGCAAACTTGATATCTAGGTTTAGTTCTTGAGAAGGGTTTTAGCTTGCATGATATCTCTCGCGTGGATCATCTAGGTCTTGTGGTGGCCGGAGATCGAGCACACCGACAACATCCAAGGAGCCAAGGAGATCATCAAAGAAGACCCAAAGGACCGGATCATCAAGGTATAACCCCTAACATAGTAGATAATGTTGGGTTCCTAGGCACTCTAAGGAGGTCACACAAGGCATCAACCATGCCAAATTCAAATTTTACAAGTGCCGAGAAACCCTAATACGGATCGTTAACAAGAGATTAGGCGAAACATTTAACTAGTAAACAACTTTACTAAGAAGTGAACGGAAATACAACCTTTGTAGATCCGGTCCTCCACCTCCATAGCTCCGAGATGAAGTCCCCTCGCTGCGATCATTGGATCCCGGGCTCTAGCATCGGTTTCATCGAAGAAATGATCGGGCTAGGTCGTCGACTTCGATGCCGAAGATGATCTACGTCGAGGCAACACAAGATCAAGCTCTAACTTCACCAAGTCATGAAACTTGTGAAGAAAACACCCTATACTACTTTGCAATTGGTAGAGGATAAAGAAATAGAAAGTGGGTTCACTTTAGAATTTGACTTCTCACTCTTTTTCTCATTTCACCGTTGAAGCTAGCAAGCTTCTTTCTTCTTGAAGAAGAAGAAGAAGAAGAAAAAGAAGAAGAAGATCATATGATAAGCATTATTAGAAAATAGGAAATAAGTCATTCTTATCATTTTATCAACCATGGTTATGTGTAGAGAGTAAACTAAGGTTAGGTGAATGGTTAGGTTAGGCATGAAACAAAAAATGGTAGACTTTTTCAAAGCTTCATGAAGCTTCAATGTAAAACAAAGCAAGCCACCATTTCTCTTTTTGCCAAAATAAATAAATAAATGAATGAATAAATAAATTAAAACCCTAACCATTTACTTAACCAAGGTTTAAATCAAACATACACCCAAGTTAGCATGTATCATCAAACATGATACAAACTAGTGCACAAAACTATATCAAATATACAATGTGCACATCAAGTGAGAAAATCGATCTTAAGTGAACTAATACTAGTAATGTAAAGTAATATATCAAATATATAATTATACATTAAATCATCAAATCAACACTTGATTTAACGATCCGGTCATATCGCATATAACCAACTAATATCAAGTGTATCAATGTATCGAATCAACACTTGATTCGGTAACCCGGCTATATCACATATAACCGACCAATGATACAAATCACGATAATAGAATACAGTATCACATACTGGCATAATTCTCGGTCCCGCACATATCTCATATGCGCTCCTATTTCGTTTCGTTTGAGCCAGGAAGCCTCTGTGTAGGACTCTAAAGACTCGTCAATACGCCGGCAGCAGGTGATGATCATATCAATCACCCACAAGCCGCAAGCGGTCTCCCAAACGTAACGGCCACCCGGGTATTGAGCGATCAGAAGATCGACGAGCAAGCCCGCTCACACTCCTGTGAATCCAACCAGTAACAATTACCGTACAGTCCGGTCTATTCGTCTGATATGTCGCATATCTCGCCTAGGGGTGGTAAACGTCAGACCCCAATAGCTCGATAAGTCGTGTTGATATGAGGTCTATAACAGTTCGAGAAACTACTGGTAACACTTACCAGTAAATATCAGCAACCCTGGCCAGGGATTTCCGGTTATAGCCAATCGAACACAGTGCAACATCAACTCCCTATACCGGGAGAGATGAATCCCCTCCTATCGCTCGTTGCCTCCATGTGATTCGGGACTGTACACAAAAACCACTGTTTTGCACGCCCTCTTGGAAGTGGTAAGGTGGAAATCAAAGCGCAGTGGAAATCACACAAGACACTATGACGATCTCCGGTCTACAGACTAACCTGTACCAGTGTCACCAGAGAACTGCATCTGACGTAAGGTATAATACCATCTGGGAGTTCTCGGTGAGTCCGTCCAGTATACCCAGTCTCCACTGAGCACCCGTATATCATCTCCGATGTCAAACACCAATGGATATGGGATCATCCATCGCCCATCTTTATGGGTCGAGAAGATATACGCTAGTCTACTCTGGTATATCGATGCCCCGTCTCGATACACCCACGACTAGGGACCTTGAAGGATGTACTTATGGACTGCCATGTCCCCACTAGTATGATCCGCATCACAGTCCAGGTAGTCGAGTATACATCCTAAGGGCTTTACCAACATGTAACAGAGAGACAATCAGTATACACGTTAAGGCAGAGAGTAACCAGATAGCATACTATCATGTCGAGCAAGAAAGTTCTCCCTATATATGTCCCAGCATCCACTACAATATACATCCTATATACAGTAATAGCCTCTAGGGCATACATATAACTAACAATCTCCCACTTGCACTAGGGCCATCTGTAGCAGTGGTTGCAGTATCTCATACTCAACCATCCCATAAAAGTCTCTCTCTGGGAAAAGGCTTTTGTGAGTGGATCCGCCGTGTTGTCCTCTGAGTCTGCTCTCCTATCCTCGATCCCCTGGACATCAACCATCTCCACGATCTTGTAACACTGCCTTAGAATATGTCTGGATCACTGATGGGACGGGCGTTCCTTGGCATAAGCCACAACTCCATTGTCACACAATGGGGGGAACTAAGTTCATCTAATGAACTAATATACACCCAGACAGCCTCTTTGGTAGCATCTTAAGTAGCGATGTATCCAGCCTTTATCGTATAGTATGCCACGGTATCTATCTTGGAACTCTTCCAACATACTGTCCCTTTACTGAGGGCAAAGACAATGCCTGTGACTGAAATTCAGTCGTCTTTATCACCCTGGAACCCTTCCAGTGATTTTCCCCAGGATCGATTGATACCATCTCACTACTACTAGTGAGAATCCTAGCATCCAATTACATCTATCTCATAGTTGAAAACTCAGGATTTAGGAGGTATCACTTTGATCCTATATGGAGAATCCTTGTGATAAGCGGAGATTGACCAAGCGTAGCATAGGAAACTACTTCCCTATCAAGAGTATGTCATCCACGTACTCTACGAGGATCACCACCATACTCCCTACTACCCTTTTTGTATATACAAGGTTCATCTACCATTTTGATGATGTCAAACTCTTTGACTAACTCATCAAAACAAATGTTCCAACTCCGCGATGCCTGCTTCGTCGCATAAAACATCTTGCACACGTTTTCGCTGCTCCCACTATTTTCGAAGCCCTCTAGCTGTGTACTTACAGACGTTCTCTTCTAAAACATCATTTAGTAAAGCAGTCATGACACCCAACCACCAGATATCGTTGTCATGGTATGTAGCCGTGGCAAGTAGGATCTGGATGGACTTAAGCTGTAACGTTTTGAAAATCGTTTCGGTGAAATTTCGAATAAACGGTAAAATAAAGGGGTTTTCTGTAAAAAGTCAAAATACAAATATCTTTATTATAAAATTAAATATACATATTCTAGCTATGAAATTGCTAGTATTTGGTGTTTATTGAGCCACTGGTGAAATTTAAAATTTTCCGAAAATTTTTCCAAAATTAATTATTTTAATATTGTTTTAAGCCGTCACTAATACATTTAATTAGGAAAAATTACAAATTGGAATGAGTTGAAACAAATTTTCTGCATCATAAAACATTAAATAAAATTTTAACATATGGTTTTTGAAATGAAATCGTTTGCCAAAACGGTTTAGAAAATATCGAAGAAAAATGCTTTTTTCTGTGAAGTTAGTGTAATGGAAGTGGGTTACTACACTCATCTCTTTTTCTCACCCAAACAAAACCCACACCCATTCCCCCAACATGCTTTGGCCGGCCCCCTTGATCATCCCAACAATCTTGGGCCTCCCATTTCACACATTAAAGCATTGAAAAGAAAAGAAAATGAAAAGGTTTATGAGAGAAGAGGTTGTGTGTTGACTTGGGGGTGTTTTATCTTGACTTTGACTTCTTCCCACACCCCCCCACACACACCACAACCCCCCCATCCTTGCTAGCCGAGCCCTCACCTGCAAAATCAGCAACAGCCCATCTTCTTTCCTTCTCTTTTCCCTTCAAAAATTCACCCAAAAATGCTTCAAAATCCACCAAAAATTCAAAACTAAATCCAAATCCAACTCCTACCCATTTTAGCTTACCCTAACATGCATGGATCTAGGGAACAAGATGGCAATTTGAGGGGCTAGATTTCAAGTTGGATCAATGAGTTGTGAGTTATAAAAATCTTTACCTTTTTGTTGAATTGTTGATTAATGCTTGTGTTAGCTTAATTAACTGTTAATTAGGTTTTATATGGGTTCAAATTGCATGATTAGAAAATTCAAGAATATGGTTTGAAGCTAATTTGGGTTTAACCATCATTATTAGGATAATCAAGTGTAGATTATCATCTTATGGAATTGTAAATCCCAACCTAATTGTTAGTTTGCAAATGGTTAGGTTGATATTGTTATAATTAAGCTATATTGCTAACTAGCTTTTAGAAATTTAATTAAAATATGGGATTAAAGATCTAATTGGGTTTTTCATGACTACATTAACATTATTAAGTGTAGTTTAACACTTTAGTTCATGGAAATCCAACCTAAATTGTGGTTTGTGCATTTTGCTATAAAATTGTTCAAATTTAGGTATTTTGTAAACTAGAATTTTAGGGTTGTTGGAATTTATGAGATTAAATTATGGGAATTGTTTTTATGACTTAATTAAGATATTTAGTGAATATTGTGGCCGCTAGATTCGTTTATACATCGAGTTTTATACTAAAACGGCGAATTGTGCTTGCTAGATTTTCGGAAAAATGACCTTTTAAGTGAAATTGGGGTTTTTGTGAGTTTTAACCTATTTTATATTAAAATTAGTGTTCGTGAATGTGCAAATGAGTGTATTTGGGTTTTTCTCGATGGTTTGACGTTTGTACGCCGACGTCGAGGGTTTTTGGGTCGATTTGTGAAAGCAACCATAGGTTTTGACCTATGTGGGATTCGTGCGTCGTTTTGGTCATGAGTCGGATTTTAATGCGATATGGTGCGTTATGATATGTAGGTACCCCATGTGGACTTCGAGACGACCAGCAAGCGCGTGGCGACGTCGGCACCGGCGAGCGAGGACCAGGTGAGTAGATTTATATCTACGGGGAGAAGTCGGGTGGATGGCGTATAGCACCCCCGCAGTTCGTGGTGATGTATACGGACACGCATACACACATATATATTGTTTATATATTGTTTGAGTTATTGATGATAAATATGGATATTTGGTGTTCTTGGATGATTGAGCGTCGCGAAACCCTAGAGTAGCGGTCGCACCACACTTGCACACACCCTCCCATACGTGCATACTTTCTTCTTTCTTTTGTGCTTATTCGGGAATATATAGTTATGTGTTCACATAGGTATGGGATTGTGTGTCCACATGCGGATTTGAGGATAGTACTTAGGATTTATGATGAGTCGATGAGATTTGATTTGAGGCCATGAGATCGGTGATATAGCAGGGTTCGTATTTGACATACGACATGACGTTGTAGCGGGTCCTTGACGTACTGTTTTATACACGTGCATGCAAACTTAGGCGATATCAGTATTGTACTAGATGTAGATCAGTACCCGATCATGATATTTGATAAAGAGGATATCAGGTGAATAGTATGATGAATAAGATATTGACCCGTACCCAGAATTGGGGATGTCGTACGACGGATTTACGTACGAGCTATATCTTGATGGTTGATCCGCACTCTTGACTTGGGATGTCTGATTATAGATATGGTCTCGGATATGATATTATTGAGGCGGGATCACCGACTAATATATATACAGGTATGTATATGTATCGACTCAGATGTTAGACGGTTTCCTTACCTGTAGTCCAGCTTGTTAGCTTAGCCCTTTAGTTTAGTTTAGTTGTTAGATTAGATTCGATTCTTACCTATTTCAAAGCTTACGAATCATGCGTATTTTAAAAGACAGGTCAAGGGATTCTACGGATATTTCAAAAACGTATCTTTTCTTAAAAACACCGTAGCCCCTATTTTCAAAACCCCATGATTCGTATTATTTCAAAAGGCACCATTTGTAGGACTTATATTAGATTAGTGCAGATTAGTTATAGTTGCGTCTAGTATTCAGCTCCCGCTCATTTTTACTGTTCGCTCCGCATCGCATACTTATATTATAATTTCTTATTGCATTATTAATAGCATGCTGTTAGGACACCAGCACCATTACCGATGACGCGTATGTACCACGTACACTTACTTGCCGGCTCACACACATCTTCATCGGTAATTGCCATGTCACGAACACTTTAGAAAATACTATTTCATTTGACCTAGGTTGTTAGCTAATAGTTTAGACATGATATTAGTGTACTTGCCTTATATGCTAGTTAGACATTGTAGTTATTGCCTACTACTTCATGCATGTTATTATTTACTGTTGTGTCGCATTCATGGATTCTCATGCCTATATTCACTGTTTACATGCTATTGATGACTTGGATTCGGATTTCATGAGATTTCTTGGATTTGGAGGAAAACCGCAAAAACATAAATAAACCTTTTCTCTCTTTTAAAATAAAAAGTGCGGTTTTCCCATGATGTATGAGTCGTCCACCATGAGTTTGCTGATGGATTTCGAGACCCGATTCGAGAAGTGGAGGAACCGTTTCGTGTACATGGTGGGCCTGGTGCAGTACCCCGGGGCAAGAGGAATGTGTTGTTGACGTTGAGCCCGGCAGGGGAGCACTACCGACCGGTGATATTACCCGACGCGTCGGATATCCGGAGGATACCGTCGTGGTCTTGAGATGGATGGTTGGGGCCGGTCTGGATTGACGGCGCCCTAGATATTGTGATTTGAGATATTGAGGTACAGCGATTGTGATACAGAGATATCGAGATATTTGGACACTTGTTTTGTGTCGATGCTGGGCACTGTTTTATGCTGATTTCATTTATGGTACCTCACTTTTAAAATACAGAAATCTCACTGATTTATGAAAGCAGTTTTTTCGTCAGTACATGCATTCTGTTCCATGCATTCATACCTCATTCATATGATATATTGCTACCTGAGGCACTGACCCGGGCACATGAGATCACACTCGGGTTAGATATTACCCTAGCCATTGTTATAGGCTGCATGCTATTCATATATTTGAGGATATATTCTGATCATTGACCTAGGTTGCGTTATTTATGCGATTTCTTTCCGTAGATGTTTTTCTATTCACGAGTTGGCAACTCACCCCCGTTGTGCCCCAGTTTCTTGCAGGTTTGCCGTACAGGTTTCATTACGGCTTTGCGGGCATAGTTTCGTTCGGGTGATTTGCTAGTAGGTGGGTTTACTTGTATCGTACCCCCATTATATATCTTGTATATCATTATTCTGTTGTATCTAGAAATTCCATCAACCAAACATGTATTTATTTTGAGATAGAGACCAGTAATGTTATTCCTTCGACCTTAGAGTCGTGCGTTATATTTCTGTGGTTTTCTTTTGGTTTTGAGTTTCTTTTTGAATTTTGATCCTCGTCGTTGCCGTTGTATATTATATTGCTTGTGTGGTTGTGACCGTCGATTGACGAAGAGCTAGCTCCCGCTTGGGGATGCCTTTTTATTGATTTCGTATATTATTCATGTTGTATCCCGTTTGGGAGCCAGTATTTAAAAAGGAGACTCTGCCGAAATTTTCAGGAAATTTTTGATGTTTTAAAAAAACCGCATAACTCGGCTTATGCTATTGAAACTACTTAATTTTAAATTGGTTTCCTTCACTCTACTACTTTTCTTGGTTTGGATTTCTGGGTTTTCGGCTTACTTAGATTACGTACGCCTCGAGACGTTTCGTAGTTTAAGTGCCGGTCATGTTCCGTACTTTCGGGTCGTGACAAAGTTGGTATCAGAGCCAGGTTTTACCTTCGGAGCATAGGATGACCCTTGGTTGATGGAATAGGTGACTAAAGTAGAGTGACGTACCGTGGGTATATTCCGCGGCATACTTACGATACGCTACTCCACTTAAGAAGCCTTAGGATGTACATTTCTTTGCTCAGTATTATATTCATTCCTGATCTAGCTTCATCGGTACCAGTTACGGTTTGCTGCCACGATTACGGGCAAGGAGAGATACGGTTAGAATTGCGGTCAGCACAAGCTCGTCACGAACGAGGACTGTCCAGGGCGTAATTTTGGCAACACACGATTGCGGAGATGTGTCTTTTTACTGTGTTTCCGCGACACGAGCGTTTGGCGGATCGCCTTTATGAGGTTACTCGGACGTGTCGATTTGCACTAGAGGATTGAGCCGCTGATAGAGGCCAGCCAGATTTTGATGACCGTTGATATATTGCCTATTCATGATGATTGAGGAACGGTTCAGCGTGCAGACGAGTGAGCCCGTTATTGCTGCGAACGACGAGATATCGCCCCAGATGTTGGAGCTATTGCAGTACGAGTTGTACTAAGAGATGATAGAAGGTCGCTAGTCACCGAGGATGAATGACTAGGACATGTGGTTCGTTCGCTACCCCGATGCGAGGTCATCAGATAGATTGATTCCAGCTAGAGACGACTTCACGCGGAGACGGTGAGAGTCGACAGAGACGATCGAATGTCAGAAACCTATTATTCCAAGTTTAAGGTACTCGGAAAGACATGCAGGCAATTCTATGGTCCCTCTAGAAGAATGAAACCCTAACTCGACTTAATGACCGTGTGAAAGCCTTTGAACCTTAGGGTTTGCGGCAGTTCCGCGGCGCCATTAGTGAGGCTTGGGTTTGCCCTTCTACGGCTGGACCATCGATGCTGTGGTATGTACTCGATACTGTTAAACTGTACCCAAGATGTTGAGCTCTTGGGGGATTATGAGGTTTTGACGAATCGATCGGATGGTTCGACTTCATTCAGATGCTAGGTGGTGAGAAGCATTTCGTGGGAGACTCCAAATACGAGGATAGCCGTTGGAGCTCAGTCCATACAGCCACGACGAGACGAGTCCGGAGCAGTCGACATTAGAGAAAAGTGGAGTAAGAGGTTCGTACGAGATCTTGATGAGACGACGTTCCACTCAGCCGACATCAGAGATGCGGTACGCATGCCGAGGCATTGTACTTGGATATACCTTCCAGAAGGAGTCGCGATGAGTATGTAGCCGTTCAGGAACGAGAATAGATCTAGTAAGGGACGATGACTTCCGGACAGTTCGGCAGAGACGAGATTTGGGAGAGATCTCGATAGGACCTTTCTGGAATAAATTACGAGAAGACTTGGACCCAGTAGTGGTCATGTTATGCACACCGGCAGGCCAGAGTTCAGGATCGTCGACGAGACATGCTATGAGTGACCACGGCAGTTGGCCAGAGATTCTTGGAGGATGTACTTGAGCGGGACTATTCCGCCATACTTGATTTTGGGTATTTTGGGCGATCTATTCGCAAGATTGATTTTGATGATTGAGTTTCATGATAATTGTTTTCATGGACCATGGTTGCACCTACTGAGTAGTTACGATTTTGCACAGTTGTTCACTTGACATCATTTTCGTGCCATGGTTTCTCATGTTTATGATTTTATGGGTTTCATACAGTTGAGTTGATTTTGTGCATGATGGGTGCACCAGATTTGGATTTTTAGCGCATGTTGGGCGCCTGTTATGAGATGCGATTTGGTGCACACCAGATGCACTGCATCGGGATTTTTCGTACATGTCAGATGCACCTGATTTAACTGTCAGGCACACACGTTGCCTATGACTGATGTTGTGTGCACACCCGTTGCACCTAGATGTTGTTTCTATGCACATGTATGGCACATTTATAGATTTTGATTTCCGTGCGAACCTGACGCACGTAGTATTCATATATATTTGTGATTGATTTCTTATGGAGCGGTACGTTTTTATGATATTCGCTATGTGTTCTCGTACTGAGCAGGACTAGTCAGAGGACAATACCTGAATATCTTTTGCATTCATTGATAGTTATCGAAGGGATTTCCAAAAAGCGAGCTATAGTCTCAGTATTTACCTACGTGTCCGAGATGACACGAAACATTTTATAAAGGAAACCCTTCTGAAATTGCTTCCAAAACGGCGGGACGTGCATATTAAACAAAGGATATATATATATATATATATATATGTAGTTATTTTTTTTACAATAAACGTCCGCCACTGTGCAGTGCAGCGAGCATCGCACAACGATTTGAAGAAAATTTGGCATACATTGCTTCCAGATGTTTTAATGATGTATATCATATTGATTTTCATTTTGGATTTGGACATTGTGTCTTCACCATGACTCCGATGATTGCGGGATGCTGGATGGATTTTTGATTTGAGTTATATGCTTATTTTTCATGCGCATGCGCTGCGCTACGATTTGTTTTATGTATTTATGATTTCGGAGCCCCGACGACTTGATGGTTTTGCTTAGATGTTTTAGTATTTGGGGAGAGTTTTAATTTAAATTCGGGGACTGAATTTCTTTAACGGGGGAAGATTGTAACATTTTGAAAATCGTTTCGGTGAAATTTCGAAAAAACGGTAAAATGAGGGGGTTTTCTGTAAAAAGTCAAAATACAAATATCTTTATTATAAAATTAAATATACATATTCTAGCGATGAAATTTCTAGTATTTGGTGTTTATTGAGCCACTGGTGAAATTTCAAATTTTCCGAAATTTTTTCCGAAATTAATTATTTTAATATTATTTTAAGCCGTCACTAATACATTTAATTAGGGAAAATTACATATTGGAATGAGTTGAAACAAATTTTGTGCATCATAAAATATTAAATAAAATTTTAACATGTGGTTTTTGAAATGAAATCGTTTGCCAAAACGGTTTAGAAAATATCGAAGAAAAAGGCTTTTTTCGGTGAAATTAGTGTAATGAGAGTGGGTTACTACACTCATCTCTTTTTCTCACCCAAACAAAACCCACACCCATTCCCCCAACATGCTTTGGCCGGCCCCCTTGATCAGCCCAACAATCTTGGGCCTCCCATTTCACACATTAAAGCATTGAAAAGAAAAGAAAATGGAAAGGTTTATGAGAGAAGAGGTTGTGTGTTGACTTGGGGGTGTTTTATCTTGACTTTGACTTCTTCCCACACCCCCCCACACACACCACAACCCCCCCATCTATGCTGGCTGAGCCCTCACCTGCAAAAACAGCAACAGCCCCTCTTCTTTCCATCTCTTTTCCCTTCAAAAATTCACCCAAAAATGCTTCAAAATCCACCAAAAATTCAAAACTAAATCCAAATCCAGCTCCTACCCATTTTAGGTTGCCCTAACATGCATGGATATAGGGAACAAGATGACAATTTGAGGGGCTAGATTTCAAGTTGGATCAATGAGTTGTGAGGTATAAAATCTTTACCTTTTTGTTGAATTGTTGATTAATGCTTGTGTTAGCTTAATTAAGTGTTAATTAGGTTTTATATGGGTTCAAATTGCATGATTGGAAAATTCAAGAATATGGTTTGAAGCTAATTTGGGTTTAACCATCACTATTAGGATAATCAAGTGTAGATTATCATCTTGTGGAATTGTAAAACCCAACCTAATTGTTAGTTTGCAAATGGTTAGGTTGATATTGTTATAATTAAGCTATATTGCTAACCAGGTTTTAGAAATTTAATTAAAATATGGGATTGAAGATCTAATTGGGTTTTTCATGACTTCATTAACATTATTAAGTGTAGTTTAACACTTTAGTTCATGGAAATCCAACCTAAATTGTGGTTTGTGCATTTTGCTATAAAATTGTTAAAATTTAGGTATTTTGTAAACTAGAATTTTAGGGTTGTTGGAATTTATGAGATTAAATTATGGGAATTGTTTTTATGACTTAATTTTTATTTTGTGAATATTGTGGCCGCTAGATTCGTTTATACATCGAGTTTTATACTAAAACGGCGAATTGTGCTTGCTAGATTTTCGGAAAAATGACCTTTTAAGTGAAATTGGGGTTTTTGTGAGTTTTAACCTATTTTATATTAAAATTAGTGTTCGTGAATGTGCAAATGAGTGTATTTGGGTTTTTCTCGATGGTTTGACGTTTGTACGCCGAAGTCGAGGGTTTTTGGGTCGATTTGTGAAAGCAACCATAGGTTTTGACCTATGTGGGATTCGTGCGTCGTTTTGGTCATGAGTCGGATTTTAATGCGATATGGTGCGTTATGATATGTAGGTACCCCATGTGGACTTCGAGACGACCCGCAAGCGCGTGGCGACGTCGGCACCGGCGAGCGAGGACCACGTGAGTAGATTTATATCTACGTGGAGAAGTCGGGTAGATGGCGTATAGCACCCCCGCAGTTCGTGGTGATGTATACGGACACGTATACATACATATATATATTGTTTATATATTGTTTGAGTTATTGATGATAAATATGGATATTTGGTGTTCTTGGATGATTGAGTGTCGCGAAGCCCTAGAGTAGCGGTCGCACCACACTTGCACACACCCACCCATACGTGCATACTTTTTTCTTTGTTTTGTGCTTATTCGGGAATATATAGTTATGTGTTCACATAGATATGGGACTGTGTGTCCACATACGGATTTGCGGATAGTACTTGGGATTTATGATGAGTCGATGAGATTTGATTTGAGGCCGTGAGATCGGTGATATAGCAGGGTTCGTATTTGAGATACGACATGACGTTGTAGCGGGTCCTTGACGTAGTGTTTTACTCACGTGCATGCATACTTAGGCGATATCAGTATTGTGTTAGTGTATATGCCCTAGAGGCCATTACTGTATCATACTAGTTTGTATATTACTTAATGGATGCTTGGGATATTCACCTTGTATATACAATCTTGCTCAAAATAGTAGTATGCTACTTGGTTTGTCTCTACTTCAATGTGTACTTGTGTTTATTTTACTATATCACTTATACGCATTAGTGGAGCCCTTAGGATCTTTGCCTGATTACCAGCGTTGTGATGGCAGTCACACTAGTGGGGGCTGGGTAATCTATAAGCACATCCTTATACAGGTCCCTAGTCGCAGGACTATCGAGACAGGGCATCGATACTCCGGAGTAGACTAGCGTATGCGCTTCTCATCCCAGTGTGGGAGATGGTCTGTCCCACAGCCATCAGTACGTCGTACTGGAGATAGTATACGGGTGCTCGTTGGGTTACGAGTACACTGGACAGGACTCGTCGGGAACTGACAGGTTGGTATTATACCTATCGTCAGTTATCAGTTCCCAGGTGACATGAGTACAGCTTAGTCCGCTGACTTGACACTGGCACTTCGCCTCAAGTGTGTTCCCACTGCACTTTGATCACTACCCTACCACGGCTCAAAGGAGTCGTGCAAACAGGTGGTGGTTGGGTGCAGTCCCGAAGCACTTGGAGGCAGTGACGGTTAGACATGATTCGTCTCTCCCGGTATTGGGGGTTGACATCGCGCTGTGTCTAGGAGAGCCATTACACGAGTAGTCCCTGGCCAGGGCAAACGAGATATACTGGTAGGTTTCCAGTGTTATCTCAGGGTGTTTTGGGCTTCGCTCCGGCACGACTTGTACCGCTATTGGGGGACTGACGTTTACCACCCCCTAGGCCCGCCATGCGATGTATCAGACGAACAGACCGGACTGTACGGAGACTGTCACATTCAGACTCAGTAGGAGTTCAGATGGGGTTTCACCTCGTCAGCCTTCTTGTCGGCATCTACCTGGGGACCGTTATGCACAGCTAGTGCCGCTTGCGGTCTGTGGTTAAACCCACTGCCAGCGTAGTGTCGAGTCTTTAGAGTCCCACACAGAGGGTATTCGCCTCTGGGCAAAACAGAGTAGAGGTCGCATGGTTTTGCGACAGGGTTCGTTCTCATCCGCGCACTTGTGCACGTTTGGAGTCCGGACGGATTATACTGGCAGGCTCTGGTTTGAGCCAGATACTGGTATATATATATTTGGGGTTGCTTTTATATCTTGGTATTCTTGTTCCTCGGAACGAGAATGCAGGTGTGTATGCACAGTTGCTTGAGGCGGAGGATGAGGTATTTCATTAGGGTTTCGGAACGGGTGCGTATGCACAGTTGACAGTTATCTTTTTCCAAACCCTAATGGATTTATGGATTATCTATTTATAATAGTAATTAAATGAGAATTTTGTTATGGTTGATATTGTTGACTTGTTGACCATGGTTGACTTGTTGACCATGGTTGAAAGTTGACCACCATCATGCTTCAAAAGTCTTCCTTGATTTATGCTTGCATTTTTAAATGAAGCATGGTTGTGGTCATTCCAAATTGCCATCAACTATTCTCATTTTCAATTATTATTATTAGATAATTCTTTTCTTTTGCATTATGGTTGCAAGAAAGAAAAGATATAGCTCATTTCTATCATTCTCATTCTCTCTCCTCTCTTCATCTTCTTCTTCCTCTAGCAAAGAGAAACCTTCTCATGAGTTGAGAATCCTTCTCTTTAAAAAGAAAAGCAAACCCTAGTCACTCTCTACTCACTCTAGGATCAAAGGATTAGCAAGCCGGAGATTCTAGTTCACTCCAAGTCCGAGAAAGAGCCCAAGGTCGAACCCTCGAGGTGGATCCATCTTCGACGGAAGAAGGCGACAAAAGAGAACCATCAACCTCTACAAGATTTCAAGAAGAAGGAGTTCAAGTTTAGGTATAACCATCTTCCATAGTAGCTAACTCCTTTTAGCGTATTTGCTAGTTTAGTTTAGACACGATCCCGACCTTGTTTAGTCCATGTTGCCTCTTGCGATAAAAATTTGTTTTTTATACCGTTTCCGCCTCCCCGTAAGAACCGGGGGTCGCAATATGGACTTACAGTGGTATCAGAGCCTAACTAAACTTAAACTAGCTTGGTAGTGAAGTGTAACGAAGTTCGGAACCGAAAAATCGCAAAACCGGAAAATCAAAACCCTAACTTTCTGTTGAATTTTTTTCTGCTCAAAATGAAAAACTTTATACTTGTAAAATTGTCTCAGGGTTTTCTAAGAACACACAAGAAAAACGATAGCATGTTTCATCAAAACCGCCGCCCTTCCGCGGCCTGAGCTACTCATCTGGCCGCGGAACCGCCGCAAGTTGGTGTCCTCTTTGCATCGTTTTTCGTGCAGTGTTCTTCTGTGTTGGTTTTGGGATTTTTAAGATATATTATATGTACCCAGATTTTCCAGAACTGAAATTTCCTTTTGGGGTCCTATAATTCCGTATTTTTTCCGAACTTCACTACACTTTGACTATGATGGTTATATCTGTGATGTTTGCATGTATTGAACGTCGGCTAATCGCTATAAGACGATTAGTCGGGGTTATACATGATCTGTAATGTGCTGGAATGTGTATATAAATATGTTGGATTGTCGCGGGTGAATAGCCGGGGGTTGTGAGACGAGAGTTTTCTTTTCTTGCAATTCATTGTAAATGTAAATTGATGTAATTATATTATTTGTTTGGCCGCACAACCGGGTCGGGGTTGTAGCCGTCATTGTATAATTCTTTTTACTGTTTTTGCTCCTAGGATAGACCCATGGAGGGGTGCACAAACTACCGAGGACTTGGAGGGTAGTTTGCCGCACCCGTAGGGGTCTTGGGTGGGGTATTTGCTATTCACCGCGACCATGTTATCTGTTTTTGTTACAGGCTCGTACAAATTACAGATTGCTAGTATATCCAATGTATTTATCTGTGATCTGAAATGTCTATCATTGCTTTCTATTTAGGCGTTGCTTATGTTTTACAGACGCGCTAGCCCAGCCCCCGCTCTGTCGTTAGTTAAGTAACCTAACGGGTAATGACGGGGCCCCGTGGCGAATGCGAATGGCATAAGCGTACGTCATATTTTGGTTGTTTTCTGCAATGGTAGGATTAAATGATGGGACGCATTAAAAGTACTAATGCAAGAATATCACGCATTAAAAGAACTAATGCAAGATAATAAACCAAGTTTAAGTCGATGGAACACTTTCGGAAAACCACTCGGTTCTTTTCAAAACTAACTTTTAAATGCGGAGCTTGAGCCACTCCTTCTAAAAGCTATCTCGTTCCATCGATTATATCAAGTTCACTACGTTCACGGTTTCGCCAAAACCATCCGTAGCCCTCCGTCGTTTCATATGAATATTCAACAGTATTCAAGCTGTGTTTGTTGGCCTTAGTCAAGGCACAGTGATTGGTAGCTGGTGGGTATTCATATGTTGCATAGATAGAATGCGTTGGTTTGGGACAGTCGTATTGCCTTGTTGGCCATAGTCAAGGGTATATACGGGTGGGTTCAAATTAACCTGGATAACGACGGGAAGAACTTGACATGTGACTTATGATTTGTTGGCCTTAGTCAAGGTCATAAGAGCATGGGGCAAAAATCCACATCGGGAGTTTCATAAGTACTGAAACTTGCTAGATTTGCATACCATTTGGAGTGTGATGATTATGGTAGGATTCCTTCATTTTCGTCACACAATGATATTTGGATCCCGATCCTACTGTGAGTATATGCTACTCCTCGGGAAATTTCTCACTTAACGATCAATGCTATAAACCTAGTAGGTGCCTAGAAAGGTGTTAGCGGGGTTACGCCCCCAGGGAAAAGAGGTTCTTTAATTAAGGAACTTCGCGAAAGCGTTGGAAAACCTCCCTCGAAGTACCGACACTGGCCTGGCTGAACGGTTAAGCAAGTATTGTACGGTGGGATTGATCCTGACTAATTCTTCCTTTATGGTTTGAGGAGGGATTCGAGAAACAGTGGGAGCCATCCTGTTTAGACAAACTAAAAACCACTCTAAACTTGCAAGAGCATCATGCTGAGTGTTTCTTCTTCTCTCTCCTAATTGCAGCGACCAATCAACATGACTGGACTTAAGTTACTCCTAGATAAAAACAAACTGACAGGGCCAAACTACAAAGATTGGCTCAGGAATGTCAAGATAGCAATCACTTATGACAAGCTGGGGTATCTTCTTACCACTAAAGCTCCCCCTGTCCCTGGTCCAACTTCCAGTGTCGCGGATAAGGAAATCCGCAAGACTTGGGAGATTGATAGCGCGAAGGCCAAGTGCCTCCTGCTTGCCTCGATGGACAACGAACATCAGAGGAGGCATGAGAATATGGACATGGAGTCCATATTGCTCCATACAAAAGAACTGTATGGAGAGCAATCACGTATCGCAAGATACGAAGCGTCGAAAAAGTTGTTTTCGACAAAGATGGCCGTCGGATCATCAGTAGCCGAGCACGTGCTAAAGATGATCGGCTACATTGAGGAGCTCGCTGACCTAGGGATCACATTGGAGAGTGAGCTATATACGGATATAGTTCTCCAGTCCCTTCCTTCCACTTACGCCCAGTTTATACTGAACTTCAACCTACAAGAAAAAGAGGTTGAACTATCAGAGCTCCTTAACATGCTGAGGAGCGCAGAGGGCACCCTACAGAAAAGTAGGGATACATCCACTTTGTTTGTAGGAGGATCATCTTCTTCTAGGTCCAAGGCGAAAGCCAAGGGAAAGAAGAAGAAGGCCCCCGCCAAACCAAGGGGCGGTGTTAGTAAAGTGGATACGAAGGGAAAAGGTAAAGCAACAAAGATAGCGGGGAAGCTTGTGGATAAGGAAGAATGCTTCTTTTGTCATAAGAAAGGACACTGGAAGAATGATTGCAGGGCCTGGAAGGCCAGAACACAGGAATTGAAGCAGGTTGCAGCTTCAGCTTCAGGTGTGTATGTTATTGAAAACTGTCTTTCAATAAACTCTACTTCCTGGGTATTGGATACCGGATCAGGATCTCATATCTGTAATTCTTTGCAGGCGTTGAGAAACCGTAGGGATTTGAAGGCAGGTGACATGACCCTCAGAGTTGCGAACGGAGCTAGCATGGATGCTAAAGCCGTGGGGGACTATCACCTGGGAATGTCAGATGGACATGTTTTGGTTTTGCGTAATTGCTTTTTTGTACCCAACGCAACTTGTAATATCATTTCTGTATCTTTAGTTTCTAAAGAAGGTTATGAATTTGCGTTTGTAAGTAATGTTGTAAACATTCACCTTAATCAAGTATTGATTGGGTCAGGTACTCTGAGTAATGGTATATACGTGTTAAACCAACCACAGATTTTCAATGTCCAGAATACACACAAAAGAAAGTCTCCAGATATCAATCGGGCTTTCTTATGGCATTGTAGACTGGGTCACATCAATGAGACACGGTTGACTAAGTTACATAAAGAAGGATACTTGGATCCGTTCGAGTATCAGTCTTATGCCACTTGTGAATCTTGTCTCATGGGAAAGATGACAAAGACTCCGTTCACTGGACACGGAGAAAGAGCGAGCGAGCTCTTGGGACTCATACACAGTGACGTGTGTGGTCCAATGTCTACACATGCGCGAAGCGGTTATTCATACTTCATTACTTTCACAGACGATTTCTCTAGGTATGGACATGTCTTCTTAATGAAGCACAAATCCGAGGCTTTTGAGAAATTTCGGGATTACAAGAATGAAGTTGAAAAACAAACAGGCAAAAGTATCAAGATCCTAAGATCGGATCGAGGTGGTGAATACTTGAGTGCCGAGTTCCTGGACTATTTAAAAGAGAATGGAATTCTCTCTCAGCGTACTCCTCCATACACTCCGCAACATAACGGTGTATCGGAAAGGAGGAATCGAACCCTATTGGATATGGTTCGTTCCATGATGAGTAAGGCTGAGTTACCGCGATCTTTCTGGGGATATGCACTAGAAACAGCTGCACATCTCTTGAACCAAGTTCCTACTAAGACTGTGCCTACCACACCATATCAGATGTGGAGTGGGAAGAAACCCTGTCTTAAAGCCTTTAAGACATGGGGATGTCCGGCTTTTGTAAAAAAGCAGCATGCGGACAAGCTCGAGGCACGCTCAGTACAGTGCAAGTTTGTGGGATACCCAAAGAACTCCAAGGGGTATCTATTCTATTACGCAGAGGAGCAAAAAGTCCTTGTTTCTCGTCATGCCCACTTCTTGGAAACTGAGTTTTTGGAAAATCAGATAAGTGGGAGCGCAGTAGAACTGGATGAAATTCCAGAACCTCAGACTATTACTGAAAGCTTAGTGGAACCAGAGGGTTCAAATGAACAGGACATTCCTACGCCGCTCCGCAGGAGTAGTAGGCAGTCTCATCCGCCCGAGAGATACTGCGGTTTTCTCATAGACAGGGATAGAGAGGATTGCATCATAGATTATGATGAGCCTACTAGCTTCCAGCAGGCCGTTCAGAGCGTTGACTCAGTGAAATGGCTGGATGCAATGCGGACCGAAATGGAGTCCATGTACACCAACAAGGTATGGACGTTGGACATTGCTCCAGACGGGGTAAAACCCGTAGGATGCAAGTGGATCTTCAAAAGGAAGATTGGTGTAGATGGACAGGTTGAGACCTATAAAGCTAGGCTGGTAGTAAAAGGTTTTCGTCAAAGACCTGGCTTGGACTACGACGAAACCTTTTCTCCAGTAGCCATGCTGAAATCCATTCGGATCCTTCTTGCCATTGCTGCCTTCCACGATTATGAGATCTGGCAAATGGACGTAAAGACAGCTTTTCTAAATGGAAATTTAGAGGAGTGTGTCTATATGGACCAGCCAGAGGGTTTCATTCAGAGTGGGAGCAGCGGAAAGGTGTGCAAGTTGCTTAAGTCCATCTATGGACTAAAGCAGGCATCGCGGAGTTGGAACATCTGCTTTGATGAGACAGTCAAAGAATTTGGCTTTATCAAAAATCCAGATGAACCATGCATCTATAGTAGATTTGTAGCGAGAACTGTAGTATTCCTCGTTTTATACGTGGATGACATTCTCTTGATAGGAAATGACATTCCTATGCTACAATCTGTCAAGGGATTCTTGTCACAAAGGTTCTCCATGAAAGACCTGGGTGATGCCTCATACATCCTGGGGATCCGGATCCATCGTGATAGATCCAAGAGGATATTGGGACTTTCTCAGTCCAGGTACATCGACACCATAGTGAAAAGATTCAGTATGGAAGATTCCAAGCGCGGTAACCTACCGGCTTGTCACGGGATCACCCTCTCTAAAGAGATGTCTCCCAAGACTGATTTGGAGAGGGATCGCATGTCTATTATACCCTACGCTTCTGCGGTAGGCTCTATAATGTATGCGATGTTGTGTACCAGACCGGATGTAGCTTATGCACTGAGTGTAGTAAGCCGGTATCAGTCAAACCCTGGGGAGAAACATTGGATAGCAGTAAAGAACATTCTCAAGTACCTGAGAAGGACTAAGGAGATGTTCTTGGTGTATGGAGGAAAAGACCTCCAGATCGAGGCCTTTGCTGACTCCAGCTTCCAGAGTGACAAGGATGATTCCAAGTCCATGTCGGGTTTTGTCTTCACCCTCAATGGAGGGGCGGTGTGTTGGAAGAGTTCCAAACAGGAAACCGTTGCAGACTCGACGATGGAAGCGGAATACATCGCTGCATCTGATGCCGCAAAAGAAGCTGTCTGGATGAGGAAGTTCTTGAAAGAACTTCAGGTGGTTCCGTCCATTGTTGATCCAATACCTCTGTATTGCGACAACAACGGGGCTATAGCTTTAGCGAAGGAACCCAGGTCCCATCAGAGATCCAGGCACATCTTGAGGCGGTATCACCTGATCAGGGAGATCGTGGATCGCAAGGAGATCGAGGTTCGGAGAGTCGCTTCAGAAGACAACACTGCAGATCCATTCACCAAGGCCTTGCCCCAGACTCAGTTCGAGCGGCTGATCGAGATGATAGGTCTTCGATACGCCAGTACATGGCCTTAGTGCAAGTGGGAGATTGTTAGTGTATATGCCCTAGAGGCCATTACTGTATCATACTAGTTTGTATATTACTTAATGGATGCTTGGGATATTCACCTTGTATATACAATCTTGCTCAAAATAGTAGTATGCTACTTGGTTTGTCTCTACTTCAATGTGTACTTGTGTTTATTTTACTATATCACTTATACGCATTAGTGGAGCCCTTAGGATCTTTGCCTGATTACCAGCGTTGTGATGGCAGTCACACTAGTGGGGGCTGGGTAATCTATAAGCACATCCTTATACAGGTCCCTAGTCGCAGGACTATCGAGACAGGGCATCGATACTCCGGAGTAGACTAGCGTATGCGCTTCTCATCCCAGTATGGGAGATGGTCTGTCCCACAGCCATCAGTACGTCGTACTGGAGATAGTATACGGGTGCTCGTTGGGTTACGAGTACACTGGACAGGACTCGTCGGGAACTGACAGGTTGGTATTATACCTATCGTCAGTTATCAGTTCCCAGGTGACATGAGTACAGCTTAGTCCGCTGACTTGACACTGGCACTTCGCCTCAAGTGTGTTCCCACTGCACTTTGATCACTACCCTACCACGGCTCAAAGGAGTCGTGCAAACAGGTGGTGGTTGGGTGCAGTCCCGAAGCACTTGGAGGCAGTGACGGTTAGACAGGATTCGTCTCTCCCGGTATTGGGGGTTGACATCGCGCTGTGTCTAGGAGAGCCATTACACGAGTAGTCCCTGGCCAGGGCAAACGAGATATACTGGTAGGTTTCCAGTGTTATCTCAGGGTGTTTTGGGCTTCGCTCCGGCACGACTTGTACCGCTATTGGGGGACTGACGTTTACCACCCCCTAGGCCCGCCATGCGATGTATCAGACGAACAGACTGGACTGTACGGAGACTGTCACATTCAGACTCAGTAGGAGTTCAGATGGGGTTTCACCTCGTCAGCCTTCTTGTCGGCATCTACCTGGGGACCGTTATGCACAGCTAGTGCCGCTTGCGGTCTGTGGTTAAACCCACTGCCAGCGTAGTGTCGAGTCTTTAGAGTCCCACACAGAGGGTATTCGCCTCTGGGCAAAACAGAGTAGAGGTCGCATGGTTTTGCGACAGGGTTCGTTCTCATCCGCGCACTTGTGCACGTTTGGAGTCCGGACGGATTATACTGGCAGGCTCTGGTTTGAGCCAGATACTGGTATATATATATTTGGGGTTGCTTTTATATCTTGGTATTCTTGTTCCTCGGAACGAGAATGCAGGTGTGTATGCACAGTTGCTTGAGGCGGAGGATGAGGTATTTCATTAGGGTTTCGGAACGGGTGCGTATGCACAGTTGACAGTTATCTTTTTCCAAACCCTAATGGATTTATGGATTATCTATTTATAATAGTAATTAAATGAGAATTTTGTTATGGTTGATATTGTTGACTTGTTGACCATGGTTGACTTGTTGACCATGGTTGAAAGTTGACCACCATCATGCTTCAAAAGTCTTCCTTGATTTATGCTTGCATTTTTAAATGAAGCATGGTTGTGGTCATTCCAAATTGCCATCAACTATTCTCATTTTCAATTATTATTATTAGATAATTCTTTTCTTTTGCATTATGGTTGCAAGAAAGAAAAGATATAGCTCATTTCTATCATTCTCATTCTCTCTCCTCTCTTCATCTTCTTCTTCCTCTAGCAAAGAGAAACCTTCTCATGAGTTGAGAATCCTTCTCTTTAAAAAGAAAAGCAAACCCTAGTCACTCTCTACTCACTCTAGGATCAAAGGATTAGCAAGCCGGAGATTCTAGTTCACTCCAAGTCCGAGAAAGAGCCCAAGGTCGAACCCTCGAGGTGGATCCATCTTCGACGGAAGAAGGCGACAAAAGAGAACCATCAACCTCTACAAGATTTCAAGAAGAAGGAGTTCAAGTTTAGGTATAACCATCTTCCATAGTAGCTAACTCCTTTTAGCGTATTTGCTAGTTTAGTTTAGACACGATCCCGACCTTGTTTAGTCCATGTTGCCTCTTGCGATAAAAATTTGTTTTTTATACCGTTTCCGCCTCCCCGTAAGAACCGGGGGTCGCAATATGGACTTACATATTGTACTAGACGTAGATCAGTACCCGATCATGATATTTGATAAAGAGGATACAAGGTGAATAGTATGATGAATGTGATATTGACCCGTACCCAGAATTGGGAATGCCGTACGACGGATTTACGTACTGTAAGTGCACGGCGGCACCCCGGCCGTCAATCCGACGGCCAAATGCGGAAGCGGTGATAAACTTTAATTTTACTTGAACTGGCAAACCGCCGCGCACTAATACCCGGATCGAACCATTAATTAGTCCTAGCTATCTACAAGAAGGGGAAGAGAGATATACCGACAGATCCGAGTCCTCCGGTCTTCTCGTCGTCGTCCCGATCTCCTGCGGAATGTCCCGTCTCCTCCTCGTCGCCGGAAGTGCACCACATCGCCTACTTCTTTTACGGGCTCCCACCTCAATGCCGAGGCAACTCGGGCATGAAGCTGGCTAGTCGACATGCCCAAGATTTGCTGTAGAATATGTAGTAGAATTTGTGTCTCAATTTGGGGTTATAGGATGTTTCCTTTTGAGATGGTGGAGGAATTAGAACTTGGAGAGAGGTGAGGAAAAATGTATCATGCAAAGAAATGAGAGTGACATTTTTCTCACTACCAAAAGAAAAGCCCCCACCCTCACTAGTGGCCGGCCAAGCATGATGGTGGTAGGTGGGAATGGAGTGAAGTCAAATGAAAGACAAGGGAGTGGGTGAGCTATCATACAAGGAAGAATAATGAGTGATGATCAAAACAATATCATCACAAACAAAAACAAACACTCCAAAGCAACCATGATGACTCCAAATGGTCAAGCCATCATGAAGAAGTCAAGAAGTCAAGGTCAATGGAGCAACCATCATGATCCAACCAATAAGCAAAGACCCCCTCCACAAATACTTATTTGCAACAATGCAAATAAGCCCTCCTCCACCAATCTTCGGCCAATGAACGGAACAATGGAAATCGGCCGAAACGGAAAGCAAACTGGAAACTCCAGAAAACTGGTCCCGTAATAAATTACGGGAAAACCCCGATACTGTGCATACACACCCGCATCTGTATTTCGACCGAAATACAATTGCAATGAGACAAAATCTACATTGTACTATACTAGGATCCGGCTTAAACCAAAGCCGGCCAGTAATATCCGTTCGATCCTGATCCGTGCAATACCGCACGTATCTGATCGAACCCTGCCATATAACCATACGGCCTATAGTACAAACTGTCCGATCCTGATCCGTGCAATACCGCACGTATCTGATCGGACCTTGCCATATCTCCATACGGCCTCTACAACCTTTCGCCCGAAAGCTGAGTAACTGAATGTGGGGGACTCTAAAGACTCGTCAACACCTTGGTTGTGGATTTAACCACTAGCACGTCAGAGGTATAATCCAATACGTAACGGGCTACCAGGTATTGACCAAAAGGGACGTCTGTGAGCGAACTCAGCCTGACACCCTACTGAGCCTGTCAGTGACAATATCCGTACAGTCCGGTCCGTTCGTCTATGAGCATCGCATGGCGGGCCTAGGGGGTTGGTAAAAGTCAGACCCCCAAAAGCGGTACAAGTCGTGTCGGAGTGTAGCCCAGAACACCCTGAGATACTACTGGAATACCTACCAGTAAATCTCCTTGCCTCGGCCGAGGGCTTCGTGTAATGGCTCTCCTAGACACAGCACGACCTTACCCCCAATACCGGGAGAGACGAACCCCTGAAGATGCGCTCACTGCCTCCATGTGTCTCGGGACTGTACCCAACTAAAACCTGTTTGCACGACTCCTTTGAGCCGTGGTAGGGTAGTAATCAAAGTACAGTGGGAACTCACACAAGACAAATGACGATCCCCAGGTCGATGAACTAACCTGCACACATGTCACCAGGGAACTGCCATCTGACGTCTGGTATATGACCAACTAGCATGTTCCCGGCGAGTCCTGTCCGGTGTACTCATAACCCAATGAGCACCTGTATACATCTTAGGTGATCCAACTGACACCAGTGGCTTGTGAGACCGGCCACCGCCCCTCGTCGGGGTCTCGACTGTATACACTAGTCTACTATGGAGAATCGATGCCCTGTCTCGAAACTCTCACGACTAGGGACCTTTTAAGGATATGCTTATAGACCCCCAGTTCCCACTTATATGATCGCCCTCATACTGCTGGTGGTCAAGCAAGAATCCTAGGGGCTCTATCAACGTGTAATAGCGACGTGTCAGGTCACTTAAAACAGTACACGATGATAAAGGTAAACCAGATAGCATACTATCATCTCGAGTAAGACTGTCCTACTGGGATAAGTCCTCCATCAATCATTACAATCACGTACCTGTGACCTAATAATTGACTCTGAGGGCACTATCTCCAACACGTACGAGCTATATCTTGATGATTGATCCGCACTCTTGACTTAGGATGTCTGATTATAGATATGGTATCGGATATGATATTGTTGAGGCGGGATCACCGACTAATATATATACAGGTATGTATATGTATCGACTCAGATGTTAGGCGGTTTCCTTACCTATAGTCCAGCTTGTTATCTTAGCCCTTTAGTTTAGTTTAGTTGTTAGATTAGATTCGATTCATACCTATTTCAAAGCTTACGAATCATGCGTATTTTAAAAGACAGGTCAAGGGATTCTACGGATATTTCAAAAACGTATCTTTTCTTAAAAACACCGTAGCCCCTATTTTCAAAATCCCATGATTCGTGTTATTTCAAAAGGCACCATTTGTAGGACTTATATTAGATTAGTGCAGATTAGTTATAGTTGCGTCTAGTATTCAGCTCCCGCTCATTATTACTGTTCGCTCCGCATCGCATACTTATATTATAATTTCTTATTGCATTATTAATATCATGTTGTTAGGACACCAGCACCATTACCGATGACGCGTATGTACCACGTACACTTACTTGCCGGCTCACACACATCTTCATCGGTAATTTCCATATCACGAACACTTTAGAAAATACTATTTCATTTGACATAGGTTATTAGCTAATAGTTTAGACATGATATTAGTGTACTTGCCTTATATGCTAGTTAGACATTGTAGTTATTGCCTACTACTTCATGCATGTTATTATTTACTGTTGTGTCGCATTCATGGATTCTCATGCCTATATTCACTGTTTACATGCTATTGATTACTTGGATTCGGATTTCATGAGATTTCTTGGATTTGGAGGAAAACCGCAAAAACATAAATAAACCTTTTCTCTCTTTTAAAATAAAAGTGCGGTTTTCCCATGATGTATGAGTCGTCCACCATGAGTTTGCTAATGGATTTCGAGACCCGATTCGAGGAGTGGAGGAACCGTTTCGGGTACATGGTGGGCCCGGTGCGGTATCCCGGGGCAAGAGGAATGTGTTGTTGACGTTGAGCCCGACAGGGGAGCACTACCGACCGGTGATATTACCCGACGCGTCGGATATCCGGAGGATACCGTCGTGGTCTTGAGATGGATGGTAGGGGCCGGTCTGGATTGACGGCGCCCTAGATATTGTGATTTGAGATATTGAGGTACATCGATTGTGATACAGAGATATCGAGATATTTGGACACTTGTTTTGTGTCGATGCTGGGCACTGTTTTATGCTTATTTCATTTATGGTACCTCACTTTTAAAATACAGAAATCTCACTGATTTATGAAAGCAGTTTTTTCGTCAGTACATGCATTCTGTTCCATGCATTCATACCTCATTCATATGATATATTGCTACCTGAGGCACTGACCCGGGCACATGAGATCACACTCGGGTTAGATATTACCCTAGCCATTGTTATAGGCTGCATGCTATTCATATATTTGAGGATATATTCTGATCATTGACCTAGGTTGCGTTATTTATGCGATTTCTTCCCGTAGATGTTTTTCTATTCACGAGTTGGCAACTCACCCCCGTTGTGCCCCAGTTTCTTGCAGGTTTGCCGTACAGGTTTCATTACGGCTTTGCGGGCATAGTTTCGTTCGGGTGATTTGCTAGTAGGTGGGTTTATTTGTATCGTACCCCCATTATATATCTTGTATTTCATTATTCTGTTGTATCTAGAAGTTCCATCAACCAAACATGTATTTATTTTGAGATAGAGACCAGTAATGTTATTCCTTCGACCTTAGAGTCGCGCGTTATATTTCTGTGGTTTTCTTTTGGTTTTGAGTTTCCTTTTGAATTTTGATCCTCGCCGTTGGCGTTGTATATTATATTGCTTGTGTGGTTGTGACCGTCGATTAACGAAGAGCTAGCTCCCGTTTGGGGATGCCTTTTTATTGATTTCGTATACTATTCATGTTGTATCCCGTTTGGGAGCCAGTATTTACAAAGGAGACTCTGCCGAAATTTTCAGGAAATTTTTGATGTTTTAAAAAAACTGCATAACTCGGCTTATGCTATTAAAACTACTTGATTTTAAATTGGTTTTCCTTCACTCTACTACTTTTCTTGGTTTGGATTTCTGGGTTTTCGGCTTACTTAGATTACGTACGCCTCGAGACGTTTCGTAGTTTAAGTGACGGTCATGTTCCGCACTTTCGGGTCGTGACATAAGCATAGCCACTGGAAAAAGGTTTCATCATTATCCACGCCTGGTCGATGACGAAAACCTTTAACAAGTCTAGCTTTGAAAGTCTCAACTTTTCCATCTACACCAAGTAATCTTCTCAGGATATACTTGCTCCTGATGGGGATTTAATCTTTCAGATATAGCAATCAAAGTCCATGCTTTGCTGGTGTATAAGGATTCCATCTCAGATCGATAAACATCCAGCCATTCCTACAGAGTCCTACTCCTGATGGCCAGTTCGAAATCAGTTGGGTCATCATCTCATGATGCAATCCTCTCTCCCACTGTCATAGAGAAACCGAAGTATCTCTCAGGTGGGTGAGGAACCCTATTAGATCGGCGGAGAGGCTGAGGTTCGTTGGAATCTACTGAATCCTTCGGTTCTACCAAATTATCTGTTGTAGTTTGTATAGCTGGAACCTTTCCAGTTCTACATAACAGACCTTGCCTCGACCTTGTGCGGATTTTGCTTTTAGACATAGGCCGGACAACCCCAAATCTTAACAAACTTAAGATATGGGCTCTTCCCTTTCCATATCACATATGAAGTGGTAGGCAACTGATTTAATCGGAACCCGTATTCAATAGGTATGCAACTTCTCAAGTGCATAGCTCCCGAAAGGAAATAAGAAACTCAGTAGTACTCATCATATAGCACACCATATCATATAGGGTGTTATTGCTCCGCCCTGAAATACCATCGTGCTATGGTGTATACGGAGGAGTAATGCTTAGAGAGAATCTCATTCTTCTTTAGAATAGTCCAGGAATTCCGTGCTCAAGTATTCTCCTTCTTGATCATATCAAAGGACATAATACTTATACCCGGTTTTTTGGTCTACTTCTAAATCATATTCTGTGAATATCTCAAAAGGTTCGGACTTGTGTTTCAACAGGAACATATGTCTGAATCTTGAGAGATCATCAGAGAATGTAATGAAGTACAAAGAACCGGTCTTGGCATGTGTAGACAGGGGACCTACATACATCAACATGTATCATCCCAAGAGTTCAATAACTTTTTCTCTGCTTCTAATAAACAGAGCTATGGTCATCTTATTTCTGTGACATGACTTGCAAGTTTTCACAAGATGTAAATTCAAACAGATTTAAATATGCATCTATATGCAACTTAGCTAGTCGGGTCGCATTGATATGATCTAGTCTACAATACCTCAAGAAGGATCTGTTCATTTCTGAACTCTTCCTCTTGTGTGTGTTCTGTATACTAGGAACTGTAGTTTGATTTAGAACGTCAATGCTTTTAGAGAACGTGCCTGAACCGATCAACTTTTAATATAGGAAATGTTCAAAACATTATCCAACGAAACAAAATTATATCCTTTCTTTACTAATAAAGAGATTGATATGATTTTGTATATCAGCTTCGGTATCTAATAACATTCGTTCAGAATCAATGTATTTGGAATACAGGGTGATAGTGACCAATAGACTTGGCTGCAACACTTGCCCCGTTTTCTGTCTCATGAAACATATCACCCTTCTCAGTTCTCTACCTTTCTGTAGCCCTATGTAACAGATTACATATCTGGGATCCTGATCCGGTATCAAATACCCAGGACGTAGAGGATACAGAGAAACAGTTCTGTATAATGTACACACCCGAAGATGATGCATCGGTATGCACTTTCTTCGTTTGGGTGGCACGGGAAATCTGGTATTCCCCAATTTCCTGCTCTGTCTTATAACAATTATAAGTTGGAGCGGGACCAACGTTCCCCAGCTCAGTATAAAAAGCGGGTTCGGTCAATATATCCGTTTTATTATCTTGATTAAGGCGTGATATGGTTGCTACCTGGAGAGAGAGAGAAGAAAACACTCAGCGTATGCTCTTGCAAGATCAGATTGGTTATTATTTTATCTAATCAGGATGGCTCCCACTGTTTTTATCGAATCTTCCTTCAAACCCTAAAAGAAAAGACTAGCCGGGATTAATTACACACTACAAGTTCGCCAATCTTTCAGCAAGGCCAGTGTCGGTACTTTTAGGGAGGTCCCCCGTTCTTTCGCACGAACCTAATTAATGTAAACCTCTTTTTCCCGGAGACGTAACCCCGTTGACACCTTTCTAGACACCTACTTGATCGGCTAATTGTAATGTGTAAAACTCTCCCAGGAGTAACAATTACTCGCAGCGGGTATCGGGATCCAACTATCTCCTAGAAGGTATGCAATCTCATTGCAAATTTCAACACTTGAAATTCCCGATAATATTTTACCCCTAGTGTTCTATGACCTTGACGAATGCCAAACAACCCATAGTCCACTAGTCAAGTTCAACCCGTACATTTCTTGATTGAATTAAACCCACCTGCACGACCCTTGACGAATGCCAAACAACGCCGTACGAATACCCTAATCCAATCTGCATCATATGCATAAGTAGATAAATACTAGTTAGCTACCGTTCACTACGCCTTGACGAATGCCAAACTACCGCAGCACGAATACTAACTAGTACTTATCTGAAATGACGGAGGGCTACAACAGGTTTTTCTGAAAACCTATTGCGTAATGAACTTGATATCGTTGTAGGATCGAATGAATTTTGAAATGGAGTGTTTTTTAGGCTTTTCTAGTTTTGCTAAAGGGGTCACTCCCGGTGAAGGGATTGTCGGCCCTTTCCTCGTCGAATGAGGTGCGGGATATATCATATATATCACTGTGCAAAGCAGAAACTATAGAAGCAATCAAAAAACAAACCGAGGGTTGTAGCATCTGCCAGTTATTGCTAAAGGAGTCACTCCCAGTGAAGGGATCTCAGTCCTTTCCTTATCGAATAAGGTGCATGATGTTCTACAAGGAACACCGCGATGCAAAGCAAGAACTGTAGCTACCTGTTTTTAAGAAATTCGATTCCACAACATCTTAGGTTTCTTTTATTTTCATTAATCACATTAATGAAGTCCCATCATTTAAGCACCTAAACATCACAGATAAATACGACGTACACTTATGCCATCCGCATTCGCCTCGATGTCCCCTCGTGCACCGTTATGTTAGGTGACTAACGGCAGAGCGGGGCAGGTCTAGCGCGGGTGTAAAACATAAGTAACGCCTATATAATATATCATATATACTATATACAGTATTTATCACAGAACATATCAAATGATCACATCACAGATATCGCAGCAGAAGAAACATATGAAATATTGGATATACTAGGACGTCCGTGTTTTCAATACGAGCCAGTATAAAGCACGGATTCCACGGTCACGATGAATAGACAAACCCACACCCCTAGACCCCTACGAGAGCGGCAAGCAACCCTACCAATTTTAGAGTTAGGAGACCCGGACTCGACTCCTCGAGTTGGTCTCCCACTGAACTCTAGAACCCGGTTACTTATGCCCTCCTCCTTGGGTCTATCCTAGTGCGGAAAAATAAATAATATACAAAAGGTGACATCTTCCGCAACCTGGAAGTGCCCCAATAAAAGAATATTACATACAGGTTTTTTACATGAATGAAAATGAAAAACACTCATCTCACATAAAAAAACCCGGCTATTCAAACACGACGATCCAATATAACATATCCAGCAACACATAACATCACATGTCATCAACGTAAGTAAACATACGTATCCCAATTGTCGTTGACATATAGCAACGAAACTGGCGATATCACATATTACACTTACGGTCGTAGAAAAGAAAGTGTAAAACTACAACAGTTGGAATCCGCAAACTCTTTAGACATCGCATGCCTAAACCAATGAATTCCTTCGACATCGCATGCCTAATAGTTATGAACCCCGCATTTTAGTCTCATTATCGAAAACACTTTTCAATATCAAGTCGGGCAATTCAACAGGATTCCCGACATTCTGACCGAATGCTCGTCGCAAACTTTAGTAGACGGCCGCACCCCCGATACCGTCGAGGAAGTGCTCCAAGGCGGAACACCGCTACCGCGAGCACCCGAACGGATGCTTTCGGCAACGGGGTTCCCCTACAGTCACTTGGTCGGGGCTAAGGGGTGTAGCTGTCTATTAAGTTTATCCGGCGAGTATCCGCGTACACTACGTGATTGCGACGGACTTTTGATCACATCAAAATCCCGTGGCAACCGATCAATTGAGACTAAACCGCTAGAATTATAACATTCATTCAGTTATCTCATAGCTACTTGTGAATTCCAATTATTGTATCACATTCCGGATAAATAGAAAATGTCAAACTTTCCGATCGAACAATCGAACACCTAAGTTTTCCCGAAATAGCTCAACACATGAAACAAGTTTAAAAACATTCACTTCATGCCTCAGTACCAACGGTCCAGCCGTAGAAGGGTGAAGCCAACGCCTCACATGTGGCACGCCGTACTGCCCTAAACCCTAAGGTTCAAAGGGCAGTTCAAGACGGTCACATAATCGAGTTAAGGTTTGTTGTCTTCTAGAGGGTCCATCGCGTTACTTGCACTACTTAGAACGTCTTTAAACCAGGGAAAAATCCAACACTTGGAAATTTCCCGACAGGGGAAAAATTGGGTATTTATATCCGGTCGAACTTTTCAAGATTTTCTGAAATTATCCGGAAAAACACAGACGAAGTTAAACGAACCGATCGAATTATCGAGTCCCCAATACAACCCAGAAAACTCAAATGTTGAGTATACATTAAAATTACCCAGAGACTACAGGAGTCAATTATAAATATTACTGTGCAAAGTGGGGTCAATGAATCAATAGTATGGCCGCGGAAACGCTGCGCCACGTGGGGTACGGCCGCGGTTCCGCGGCGGTTTGACGGAGTTAGGACTCCGTTTTGCACAGTAATTAATAAAACACCCTGCTTAATTTTCTGCATATTTTAATATGGATTTTAATATAGAAAAATCCATATTTTCAAATATTGGACAGAGAGGGGTATGAATTAGGGTTTCGTGTTTCGTTCGGATTTCTAACATCGTCAACACTTCGCCTAAGGCTCTAGCTAGGCTCTGATACCACTGTAGGGTTCCTAGGCACTCTAAGGAGGTCACACAAGGCATCAACCATGCCAAATTCAAATTTTACAAGTGCCGAGAAACCCCAATACGGATCGTTAACTAGAGATTAGGCGAAGCATTTAACTAGTAAACAACTTTACTAAGAAGTGAACGGAAATACAACCTTTGTAGATCCGGTCCTCCACCTCCATAGCTCCATGATGAAGTCCCCTCGCTGCGATCATCGGATCCCGGTCTCTAGCGTCGGTTTCATCGAAGAAATGATCGGGCTAGGTCGTCGACTTCGATGCCGAAGATGATCTACGTCGAGGCAACACAAGATCAAGCTCCAACTTCACCAAGTCATGAAACTTGTGAAGAAAACACCCTATACTACTTGGCAAGTGGTAGAGGATGAAGAAATAGGAAGTGGGTTCACTTTAGAATTGGATTTCTCACTCTTTTTCTCATTTCACCATTGAAGCTAGCAAGCTTCTTGCTTCTTGAAGAAGAAGAAGTAGAAGATCATATGATAAGCATTATTAGAAAATAGAAAATAAGTCATTCTTATCATTTTATCAACCATGGTTATGTGTAGGGAGTAAACTAAGGTTAGGTGAATGGTTAGGTTAGGCATGAAACAAAAAATGGTAGACTTTTTCAAAGCTTCATGAAGCTTCAATGTAAAACAAAGCAAGCCACCATTTCTCTTTTTGCCAAAAGAAATAAATAAAAAAATGAATAAATAAATTAAAACCCTAACCATTTACTTAACCAAGGTTTAAATCAAACATACACCCAAGTTAGCATGTATCATCAAACATGATACAAACTAGTGCACAAAACTATATCAAATATACAATGTGCACATCAAGTGAGAAAATCCATCTTAAGTGAACTAATACTAGTTAATGTAAAGTAATATATCAAATATATAATTATAAATTAAATCATCAAATCAACACTTGATTTAACGATCCGGTCATATCGCATATAACCGACTAATATCAAGTGTATCAATGTATCGAATCAACACTTGATTCGGTAACCCGGCTATATCACATATAACCGATCAATGATACAAATCACGATAATAGAATACAGTATCACATACTGGTATAATTCTCGGTCCCGCACATATCTCATATGCGCTCCTATTTCGTTTCGCTTGAGCCAGGAAGCCTCTGTGTAGGACTCTAACGACTCGTCAATAGGCAGCAGGTGATGATTATATTAATCACCCACAAGCCGCAAGCGGTCTGCCAAACGTAACGGCCATCCGGGTATTGAGCGATCAGAAGATCGACGAGCAAGCCCGCTCACACTCCTGTGAATCCAACCAGTAACACTTACCGTACAGTCCGGTCTGTTCGTCTGATATGTCGCATATCTCGCCTAGGGGTGGTAAACGTCAGACCCCAATAGCTCGATAAGTCGTGTCGATATGAGGTCTATAGCAGTTCGAGAAACTACTGGTAACACTTACCAGTAAATCTCAGAAATCTTGGCCAGGGATTTCCCGTTATAGCCAATCGAACACAGTGCAACATCAACTTCTTATACCGAGAGAGACGAATCCCCTCCTATCGCTCATTGCCTCCATGTGATTCGGGACTGTACCCAAAAACCACCGTTTTGCACGCCCTCTTGGACGTGGTAAGGTGGAAATCAAAGCACAGTGGGAATCACACAAGACTCAATGACGATCTCGGGTCTACAGACTAACCTGTACCAGTGTCACCAGAGAACTGCCATCTGACGTAAGGTATAATACCATCTGGGAGTTCTCGGCGAGTTCGTCTGGTGTACCCAGTCTCCACTGAGCACCCGTATATCATCTCCGATGTTAAACACCAATGGATATGGGATCATCCATCGCCCATCTTTATGGGTCGAGAAGGTATACGCTAGTCTACTTTGGTATATCGATGCCCCGTCTCGATACACCCATGACTAGGGACCTTGAAGGATGTACTTATGGACTACCATGTCCCCACTAGTATGATCCGCATCACAGTCCAGGTAGTCGAGTACACATCCTAAGGGCTTTACCAACATGTAACAGAGAGACAATCAGTATACACGTTAAGGCAAAGAGTAACCAGATAGCATACTATCATGTCGAGCAAGAATGTCCTCCCTATATATGTCACAGCATCCACTACAATATACATCCTATGTACAGTAATGGCCTCTAGGGCATACATATAACTAACAGATAAGACCTCTATTTAGGGTTTTCTAGTTGTGGTTTAGACAAGATCTAATGGAAAGTGCGTGTTGTATGCAAAGAAAATTTTCGCTTATCACTTCCGTTGCCTCACAAGAGTTGTGGGAGCATGCAACATGAACTAACAGATAGAGCCCTTAGGATCTATGCTTGACTACCAGCGTTGTGAAGGCAGTCACACTAGTGGGGACTGGGTAGTCTATAAGCACATCCTTACACAGGTCCCTAGTGGCAGAATTATAGAGACAGGGCATCGATACTCCAGAGTAGATTAGTGTATACGCTTCTCTTCCCATGAAGGGTGATGGTCAGTCCCACAGCCATTAGTACGTCGTACTGGAGATAATTTGCTTGTGCTCATTTGGTTATGAGTTACACTGGATGGACTCGTAGGGAACTGGTGGTTTGTAATATACCTATCGTCAAGTAGCAGTTCTCAGCTGACATGAGTACAGCTTAGTCCGTCGACTTGATATTTCTACTTCACCTCAATTATGTTCCCACTGTTACTAGGCATGATAGCAAGGTTTCGGGTGGCATCGTCCTTGCCATATTAAAATTTTGCCCTTCTTAATAACCTTATACGAGAACTTTAACGAGAGATTCATACGGAAACATAAAGCAAACAACTTTACTTCTAAGTGATTAGGGATTACAACCTTTGTAGTCCGCTCATTCACTTCACAAGCGCCAAGTAGTGGTCCCTTTGCTGCGATCATCAAGTTCCCGGACTCTAGAGAGGCTCCATAAGGTGTATGATGCATCCTTGCTTAAAGTCTTCAAATTCTACGACGATCTACGTCGAGGAAACACGGACTCAATCTATCTCTTCACTAATACGGAATTATTGAAGCAAACACACTAATCTATATGGCTAGTATAGAAGAATATGATGAAGTACGAATTTAACTCACTTTAGTATTTAATTTCTCACTATATTTCTTCTTGATCTCAAAGTCAAGAGAGCTCAAAAGAGATAGGGATGAAGAAGAAGAAAATATCTCAAGTGATGAAAATATCTATCATAGTTCAAATGCAACCTTTTGGGTGAGTATATCACCCATATACTAACCCATGTAGAGAATTAACTATGGTAAGGCTTAATGGTTAGGTCACAAAATATCATAAGTAGAAACAAAAGAGTGGACTAATTCAATGCATATCTTCAAGCTTCGAGCTTTGATTAAATCGAATAATTTTTAATTACTTAATGATAAATGAAATCCTAACATAAACCCTAGCATGGCATGAGTCTCATACATACATATTGCATGTGTAACCTAGCATGTCACAATATTATATATCACATTTATAATATTTATGTAACAAAAGAAAAAACAATACAATAAACATATATCACATATATGTTAAATGCATCATAAGTGAGAATAATAAATATTTAAGTGAGCATATAATATATATATATATATATATATTTATATATTATTTCATCGAATCAAAACATGATCCGATAACCCGGCTATATCATATATAACCAGCCGATATCACATATCGCGAGAACAGAATACGGTATCACATACGTGTTAGTGTATATGCCCCAGAGGCCATTACTGTATCATACTAGTTTGTATATTACTTGATGGAAGCTTGGGATATTCACAGTTGTATAGGCAATCTTGCTCGAAATGGTAATATGCTACTTGGTTTGTGTCTGCTTTAATGTGTACATGTGTTTCTTTTAGTATATCACCTATACGCATTAGTAGAGCCCTTAGGATCTTCAATTGATTACCAGCGTTGTGATGGCAGTCACACTCATGGGGGCTGGGTAATCTACAAGCACATCCTTATATATATGTCCCTGGTCGTGGGATTATCGAGACGGGGCATCGATACTCCGGAGTAGACTAGCGTATGCGCTTCTCATCCCAGCAGGGGAGACGGTCTGTCCCATAGCCGTCAGTACGTCGTACTTGAGATAGTATGCGGGTGCTCGTTAGGTTACGAGTACACTGGATAGGACTCGTCGGGAGCTGTTGGTTGGTACTATACCTATCATCAGTTATCAGTTCGTAGGTGACATGAGTACAGCTTAGTCCGCTGACTTGACACTGTCACTTTGCCTCGAGTGTGTTCCCACTGTACTTTGATTACTACGGCTCAAAGGAGTCGTGCAAACAGGTAGTAGTTGGGTGCAGTCCCGAAGCACTTGGAGGCAGTGACGGTTAGATAGGATTCGTCTCTCCCGGTATTGGGAGTTGATATCGCGCTGTGTCCAGGAGAGCCATTACACATTGTCGTCCCTGGCAAGGGCAAGCGAGATATACTGGTAGGTTTCTAGTATTATCTCAGGGTGTTCTGGGCTACACTCCAATACGACTTGTAGCGCTATTAGGGGACTGACGTTTACCACCCGCTTAGGCCCGCCATGCGATATTATCAGAAGAACAGACCGGACAGTACGGAGATTGTCACATACAGGCTCAGTAGGAGTTCGGATGGGTTCGCCTCATCAGTCTTCTTATCGGCATCTACCTAGGGGCCGTTACGTACAGCTACTGCCGCTTGCGGTCTGTGGTTAAACCCACTGCTAGCGTAGTGTCGAGTCTTTAGAGTCCCACACAGAGGGTTATTCTCCTTTGGGTAAAACAGAGTAGAGGTCGCATAGTTTTGCGACGGGGTTCGTTCACTTCCGCGCACTTGTGCACGTTTGGTGTCCGGACAGTCATTACCATCGGGCTCTGGTTTGAGCCATATCCTAGTATATGCTTTGGGGTTAGTTTTATCTCATTGTATTCATGTTCCTCGGAACACGAATGCGGGTGTGTATGCACAGTTGTTTGAGGCGGAGGAAGAGGATTTTCATTAGGGTTTTGGAATGGGTGTGTATGCACAGTTGACAGTTGTCTTTTTCCAAACCCTAATGAATATGTGAAATATCAATTAATAATATTAATTAAATGAAATTGAGTTATGGTTAGGGTTGTTGACTTGTTGACCAAGGTTGACTTGTTGACCAAGGTTGAAACATTGATCATCATCATTTCACTCCAAAGATGCTCTTTGATCTTTGCAAAAATATTTAATGTGAAATGATAATGGTCTTATCAAACCAACCATAAACTTTTTCATTTTGATTAATATTATTAATTGGATTAATTCAGATATATTTGTTATGGTTGTAAAACTATTATCATTCTCTCATATTCATTCTCTCTCATCTTTTCTTCTTCCTCCTCCTCTAGTTCAAGGAAAAACATTCTCATGAGTTGAGAAACATTTCCTTGGAGATAAAACACTAAAGCCACTCTCTACGCATCCTAAGGTTGAAGGTCTAGCACGCCGGACACTTTAGTTTTCTTAAGTTCGACAAAGGAGCTCAAGGTAGAGACCCTCAGGTGGATCCATCTTTGGCAAGAGAAGGAGATGAGGAGAGAACCATCCGACCACCACAAGGAGTCCAAGAGAAGGAGTTCAAGTTGAGGTATAACCCCAAACCGAGTAGGTAAAGCTCTTGTTAGTTGCTGGTGTGTAGTTTAGCAAAGATCCGTGTTTGATAGTCCATGTTACCCTAGACCCTAAAAATCGTTTTTCACCGTTTCCGCAAGCCCGAAAGAACCGGGAGAGGTAACGTGGACTTACAGTGGTATCAGAGCCTAACTAAACACAACCTAGCATGTTAGCAAAGTATCTAGAATTTCGACCGGACAAAAAAAACCCGCAAAACACCCCGGAAAATTCAAGTTTCTGCCGATTTTTATTTCTGCTAAAAAAATAATAAATCATGTACTAAAAATCTGCTCAGGCTTTTTAAAGAACAGGCAAGAAAAATGATCCAGTGAGTCGACCAACTCACCGCGGATCCGCGGCACGAGCTTGCTCCTGCCGCGGATCCACGGCCGAGTTGACTCGGCCGTGGATCGTTTCTCCTGCAGTTTTCTTCTGTTGGTGTTTTGTGATTTTTGAGATGGTTTGTTTCTGCCCAGAATTTCCAGAGAACAAGTTTGTTCTTGGGGTGGTTACAAATCAGTATTTTTGGTCGATTTCCTGTAGACTTTGGCTAATGGGTTGTATCTGTAATGTTATATATGTATTGAACGTCTGCTAATCGCTATACGTCGATTAGTGGGGGTTATACAAATCTGTGATCTGTAATGTTGATGGTATGTGTATATGAATTCGTTGGATTGTCGCGGATAAATAGCCGGGGGTTGTGAGATTAGAGTTTTTTCTTTATCTTTCAATTCATGTAATATGTAAATTTGATGTAATATTATTTGTATGGTCGTACATCCGGGATGAGGTTGTAGCCGCCATTGTATAATTTCTTTTTACTATTTTTTCTCCTAGGATAACCCAAGGTGGGGTGCACAAACTACCGGGTATCTCGAAGTGCCGAGTGGCCTACTCACGTCGTTGAGGGAGGTTGCTTCACTTCGGGTACTTGGCGGGTAGTTTGCCGCACCCGTAGGGGTCTAGGGTGGGGTATTGGCTATTCATCGCGACCGTGTAATCCGTTTTTCGTTACAGGCTCGAACGGAATGCTTATTCCTAGTATATCCAATGTATTCATCTGTGATCTGGAATGGCTGTCATTGCATCTGACGAATGTGTATATATCTATATATGATATCGATTTAGGCGTTGCTTATGTTTTGCATCCGCGCTAGTCCAGCCCCAACTCTATCATTAGTTAAGTAACCTAACGGGTGATGACGGGACCCCGTGGCGAATGCGGATGGCATAAGCGTACGTTATATTTTCGTTGTTTTCTCCAATGGTAGGACTAATTGATGGGACACATTAAAATTAATGTAAAAAAATAAACCAAGTAAAAGTCATTGGAACACTTTTAAAACCACTCGGTTCTTTTCAAAAACCAACTTTTAAATGCGGAGCTTGAACCACTCTTTTTAAAAGCTATCTCGTTCAATCGATTATATCAAGTTCACTACGTTCACGGTTTCGTCAAAACCATTCATAGCCCTCCATCATTTCAGTTAAATATTCGGTAGTATTCAAGCTATGTATTTTGACCTCACGCCAAGGCATAGTGACTGGTAGCTGCCGGATATTTATCTGTTGCATAGATAGAATGCGTTGGTTTTGGACAGTCGTACTGCCATTTTGGCCTACGTCAAGGGTAGGTACGGATGGGTTCAAATTAACTTGGATAATGATGGGAAGAACCTGACATGTGACTTATGATATTTTGACCTCACGCCAAGGGCATAAGAGCATGGGGCAAAAATCCGCATCGGGAGTTTCAAAAGAACTGAAACTTGCTAGTGTTGCATACCATTTGGAGTGTGATGATTCTGGTAGGATTCCTTCAGTTTTGTCACGCGATGATATTTGGATCCCGATCCTACTGTGAGTATATGCTACTCCTCGGGAAATTTCTCACTTAACGATCAATGCTATAAACCTAGTAGGTGTCTAGAAAGGTGTTAGCGGGGCTATGCCCCCAAGGAAAAGAGATTACTTAATTAAGGAATTTCGCGAAAGCGTTGGAAAACCTCCCTCGAAGTACCGACACTGGCCTGGCTGAATGGTTAAGCAAGTATTATACGGTGAGATTGATCCCGACTAATTCTTCCTTTATGGTTTGAGGAGGGATTTGAGAGACAGTGGGAGCCATCCTGTTTAGACAAACTAAAAACCACTCTAAACTTGCAAAAGCATCATGCTAAAGTGTTTCTTCTCTCTCTCCTAATTGCAGCGACCAATCGACATGACCTGACTTAAGTTATTACTAGATAAAAACGTACCGACAGGGCCAAACTACAAAAATTGGCTCAGGAATGTCAAAATGGCAATCACTTACCACAAGTTGGGGTATCTCCATACCACTAAAGCTCCCTTGTCCCAGGTCCCACCTCCAGCGTCACGGATATAGAAATCCGTAAGACATGGGAGATCGATTGCGTGAAGGCCAAGTGCCTCGTGCTTGCCTCTATGGACAATGAACATCAGAGGAGGCACGAGAATATGGACCTGGAATCCATATTTCTTCATACAAAAGAACTGTATGGAGAGCAATCTCGTATCGCAAGATACGAAGTGTCGAAGAAGCTGTTTTCGGCAAGATTGACCATCGGATCATCGGCTGCAGAACACGTGCTTAAGATGATTGGCCATATAGAAGAGCTCGCGGACCTTGGGACCACGTTATTGAACGAGCTCTATACGGACTTGATTCTCCAGTCCCTTCCTTCCACTTACATCCAGTTTATCCTGAACTTCAACTTGCAAGAAAAGGAAGTTGAACTTTCAGAACTCCTCAACATGCTGAGGAGTGCAGAGGGCACCCTACAGAAAGGTAGGGAAACATCCACTTTGTTTGTAGGAGGATCTTCCTCTTCTAGGTCCAGGGCGAAAGCCAAGGGTAAGAAGAAGAAAGCCCCCGCCAAACAAAGGGGCTGTGTTAGTAAAGTGGATACGAAGGGAAAGGCAAAGGAAACAAAGGTAACGGGAAAGCTTGTGGGAAAGGAAGAATGCTTTTACTGTCATAAGAGTGGTCACTGGAGAAAGGGTTGCAGGGCTTGGAAGGCCAGAAACAAGGGTCTGAAGCAAGTTGCGGCTTCAGCTTCAGTTGTGTATGTTATTGAAAACTGTCTTTCAATAAACTCTACTTCCTGGGTATTTGATACCGGATCAGGATCTCATATCTGTAATTCTTTGCAGGCATTGAGAAGGCGTAGGGTTTTGAAGGCAGGTGATATGACCCTCAAAGTTGCAAACGGAGCTGGCATGGATGCTGAGTCCGTGAGGGACTATCACCTGGGAATGTCAGATGGACATGTTTTGGTTTTGTATGATTGTTATTTTGTACCCAATGGAACCTGTAATATCATATTTGTATCTTTATTATCTAAAGAAGGTTATGAATTTGCATTTGTAAGTAATGTTATGAACATTCACCTTAATCAAGTTTTGATTGGGTCGGGTACATTAAACAATGGTATATACGTATTAAACCAACCACAGATTTTCAATGTCTAGAATACACACAAAAGAAAGTCTCCAGAAATCAGTCATGCTTTCTTATGGCATTGTAGACTGGGTCACATCAATGAGAGAAGGTTGACGAAGTTACATACAGTAGGATATTTGGATCCGTTCGAATATCATTCATATGCAACTTGTCAATCCTGTCTCAAAGGAAAGATGACAAAGACTCCGTTCACTGGACACGGAGTAAGAGCGAGCGAGCTCTTGGGGCTCGTACACAGCGATGTGTGCGGTCCAATGTCTACACATCCGCGAAGCGGTTATTCTTACTTCTTTACTTTTATGGATGATTTTTCAAGGTTCGGACATGTCTTCTTAATGAAGCATAAATCTGAAGCCTTTGAAAAGTTCCAGGAATACAGAAATGAAGTAGAAAAACAAACAGGAAAAAGTATCAAGACACTAAGATCTGATCGAGGTGGTGAATACTTAAGTGCCGAGTTCCTGGATTACTTATAAGAGAATGGAATTCTCTCTCAGCTTACTCCTCCATACACTCCGCAACATAACGGTGTATCGGAGAGATGGAACCGAACCCTATTGGATATGGTACGTTCCATGATGAGTAACACTGAGTTACCGCGATCATTCTGGGGATATGCGCTAGAATCAGCCGCATACCTTTTGAACCGAGTTCCAACTAAGACTTTGCCTACCACACCATATGAGTTATGGAGTGGGAAGAAACCCTATCTTCAATATCTGAAGATCTAGGGATGTCCAGCTTTTGTCAAAAAGCAGCATGCGGACAAACTCGAGGCACGCTCAGTACTGTACAAGTTTGTAGGATACCCAAAGAACTCCAGGGGGTATCTTTTCTATTACGCAGAGGAACAAAAGGTCTTTGTTTCTCGTAATGCCAACTTTCTAGAACACCAGTTCTTAGAAAAGGAAATTAGTTGGAGCGCAATAGAACTGGAAGAAATTCCAGAACCACAGACTATTACTGAAAGCTTAATAGAACTAGAAGGTTCGAAAGAACAGGACTTTCCTGCGCCGCTCCGCAGGAGTAGTAGGCAGTCTCATCCGTCCGAGAGATACTACGAATTTCTCATAGACGGGGATAGAGAGGATTGCATCATTAATTATGATGAGCCGACTACCTTCCAGCAGGCCATTCAGAGCGTTGACTCGGTAAAATGGCTGGATGCAATGCGAACCGAGATGGAGTCCATGTACACCAACAAAGTATGGACTTTGGACGTTGCTCCAGATGGGGTAAAACCCGTAGGATGCAGGTGGATCTTCAAAAGGAAGATTGGTGTAGATGGACAGGTTGAGACCTATATGGCTAGACTTGTTCCAAAGGGTTTTCATCAAAGACCTTGTTTGGACTATGACGAAACCTTTTCTCCAGTGGCTATGCTGAAATCCATTCGGATCCTTCTTTCCATTGCTGCCTTCCACGATTATGAAATCTGGCAGATGGACGTAAAGACCGCTTTTCTAAATGGAAATTTAGAGGAGTGTGTCTATATGGACCAACCAGAGGGTTTCATTCAGAGTGGGAGCAGCGGAAAGGTGTGCAAGTTGCTTAAGTCCATTTATGGACTAAAGAAGGCATCGCGGAGTTGGAACATCTGTTTTGATGAGACGGTCAAAGAATTTGGCTTTATCAAAAATCCAGATGAACCATGCATCTATAGTAGATTTGTAGCACGAACTGTCGTATTCCTCGTTTTATACGTGGATGACATTCTCTTGATAGGAAATGACATTCCTATGCTACAATAGGATTCTTGTCACACAGGTTCTCCATGAAAGACCTGGGTGATGCCTCTTACATTCTTAGGATCCGGATCCATCGTGATAGATCCAAGAGGATATTAGGACTTTCACAGTCCAGGTACATCGACACCATACTGAAAAGATTCAGTATGGAAGATTCCAAGCGCGGTAATCTACCGGCTTGTTAAGGGATCACCCTCTCCAAAGTTATGTATCCCAAGACTGATTTGGAAAGGGATCGCATGTCTATTATACCCTACGCTTCTGCAGTAGGCTCTATAATGTATGCAATGTTGTGTACCAGACCAGATGTAGCTTATGCATTGAGTGTGGTAAGCCGGTATCAGTCAAACCCTGGGGAGAAGCACTGGATAGTAGTAAAGAACATTCTCAAGTACCTGAGAAGGACTAAGGAGATGTTCTTGGTGTATGGCGGAAAAGACCTCCAGATTGTGGCCTTTGCTGACTCCAGCTTCCAGAGTGACAAGGATGATTCCAAGTTCATGTCAGATTTTGTCTTTACCCTCAATGGAGGGGCGGTGTATTGGAAGAGTTCCAAACAGGAAACCGTTGCTGACTCGACAGTGGAAGCGGAATATATCGCTGCATCTGATGCCGCAAAAGAAGCCTTCTGGATAAGGAAGTTCTTGAAAGAACTTCAGGTGGTTCCGTCCATTGTTGATCCAATACCTCTATATTGCGACAACAACGGGGCTATAGCTTTAGCGAAGGAACCCAGGTCCCATCAGAAATCCAGACATATCTTAAAGCGGCATCACCTAATCAGGGAGATCGTGGATCGCCGGGAGATCGAGGTTCGGAGGGTTGCATCAGAAGATAACACTGCAGATCCATTCACGAAGGCCTTACCCCAGACTTAGTTCGAGCGGCTGATCGAGATGATAGGTCTTCGATACGCCAGTACATGGCTTTCGTGCAAGTGGGAGATGGTTTGGGTATATGCCCTAAAGGCCATTACTGTATCATAGTAGTTTGTATATTACTTGATGGAAGCTTGGGATATTCACAGTTGTATAGACAATCATGCTCGAAATGGTAGTATGCTACTTGGTTTGTCTTTGCTTTAATGTGTACATGTGTTTCTTTTAGTATATCACCTATACGCATTAGTAGAGCCCTTAGGATCTTTGCTTAATTACCAGCGTTGTGATGGTAGTCACACTCGTCGGGGCTGGGTAATCTACAAGCACATCCTTATATATACGTCCCTTGTCATGAGATTATCGAGACGGGGCATCGATACTCCGGAGTAGACTAGCGTATGCGCTTCTCATCCCAGCAGGGGAGACGGTCTGTCCCACAGCCGTCAGTACGTCGTACTTGAGATAGTATGTGGGTGCTCGTTAGGTTACGAGCACACTGGACAGGACTCGTCGGGAGCTGTTGGTTGGTACAATACATATCGTCAGTTATCAGTTCCCAGGTGACATGAGTACAGCTTAGTCCGCTGACTTGACACTGTCACTTCGCCTCGAGTGTGTTCCCACTGTACTTTGATTACTACCCTACCACGGGTCAAAGGAGTCGTGCAAACAGGTAGTAGTTGGGTGCAGTCCCGAAGTACTTGGAAGCAGTTACGGTTAGATAGGATTTGTCTCTCCCGTTATTGGAAGTTGATATCGCGCTGTGTCTAGGAGAGCCATTACACATTGTCGTCCCTGGCTAGGGCAAGCGAGATATACTGGTAGGTTTCCAGTGTTATCTCAGGGTGTTCTGGGCTACACTCAGACACGACTTATACCGCTATTAGGGGACTGACGTTTACCACCCCATAGGCCCGCCATGCGATATTATCAGACAAACAGACCGGAATGTACGGAGATTGTCACATATAGGCTCAGTAGGAGTTCAGATGGGTTCGCCTCATCAGTCTTCTTATCGACATCTACCTGGGGGCCGTTACGTACAGCTAGTGCCGCTTGCGGTCTGTGGTTAAACCCACTGCCAGTGTAGTGTCGAGTCTTTAAAGTCGTACACAGAGCGTTATTCGTCTTTGGGCAAAATAGAGTAGAGGTCGCATGGTTTTGCGACGGGGTTCGTTGACATCCGCGCACTTGTGCACGTTTGGTGTACAGTCATTACTAGCGGGCTCTGGTTTGAGCCAGATCCTAGTGTATGCTTTGGGGTTAGTTTTATCTCATTGTATTCGTGTTCCTCGGAACACGAATGCGGGTGTGTATGCACAGTTGTTTGAGGCGGAGGAAGAGGATTTTCATTAGGGTTTTGGAACGGGTGTGTATGCACAGTTGACAGTTGTCTTTTTCCAAACCCTAATGAATATGTGAAATATCAATTAATAATATTAATTAAATGAAATTGAGTTATGGTTAGGGTTGTTGACTTGTTGTCCAAGGTTTACTTGTTGACTAAGGTTGAAACATTGACCATCATCATTTCACTCCAAAGATGCTCTTTGATCTTTGCAAAAATATTTAATATGAAATGATAATGGTCTTATCAAACCAACCATCACCTTTTTCATTTGATTAATATTATTAATTGGATTAATTCACATATATTGCTTATGGTTGTAAAACTATTATCATTCTCTCATAATCATTCTCTCTCATCTCTTCTTCTTCCTCCTCCTCTAGTTCAAGGAAAAACATTCTCATGAGTTGAGAAACATTTCCTTGGAGATAAAACACCAAAGCCACTCTCTACTCATCCTAAGGTTGAAGGTCTAGCAAGCTGGACACTTTAGTTTTCTCAAGTTCGAGAAAGGAGCTCAAGGTAGAGACCCTCAGGTGGATCCATCTTCGGCAAGAGAATGCGACGAGGAGAGAACCATCCGACCACCACAAGGAGTCCAAGAGAAGGAGTTCAAGTTGAGGTATAACCCCTAACCGAGTAGGTAAAGCTCTTGTTAGTTTCTAGTGTGTAGTTTAGCAAAGATCCGTGTTTGATAGTCCATGTTACCCTAGACCCTAAAAATCGTTTTTCACCGTTTTCGCATGCCTGAAAGAACCGGGAGAGGTTACGTGGACTTACAATACGCGTATCAATCTCGATCTATCACATATCACATATGTGCTCCTACTCCGTTTCGCTTGAGGCAGGAAACCCCTGTGTAGGACTCTAAAGACTCATTAATACGCCGGCAGTAGGTGATGATCACATCAAACACCCACAAGCTGCAAGCGGTGAGCTAAACGTAATAGCCACCCGGGTATTGAGCGACCAGAAGATCAACAAGCAAGCTGTACATACTCCTGCGAGTCCAATCAGTAACACTACCGTAAAGTCCGGTCTCTTCGTCTGATATGTCGCATATCCTGTCTAGGGGTGGTAAACGTCAGACCCCATTAACCGATAAGTCGTGTCGATATGAGGCTCATAAGGGTCGAGAAACTACTGATAACACTTACCAGTAGATCTCCATATCAGCCCTGGCCAGAGACTTCTAGTTATAGCCAATCGAACACAGCGCAATACCTACCCCCAATACCGGGAGAGACGAAAATCCTCCTATCGCTCACTGCCTCCATGTGATTCGGGACTGTACCCAAAAGCCACTGTTTTGCACGTTCTCTTGAATGTGGTAAGGTGGAAATCAAAGGACAGTGGGAATCACACAAGACTCTATGACGTTCTTGGGTATACAGACTAACGTGTACCGGTGTCACCAGAGAACTGTTATCTGACGATAGGTATAATACCAACAAGGAGTTCTTGGTGAGTCCGTTCAGTGTAACCAGTCTCCACTCAGAACCCGTATACCATCTTTGATGTGAAACACCAATGGATGCGGGATCATCCATTGCCCATCAAATGGGTCAAGATACGAATACGCTAGTCTGCACTGGAGTATCGATACCATGTCTCGATACACGCTCGACTAGGAACAGCTATAGGATGTACTTGTGGACTACCCTGGCCCCACTTGTATGATCGCCATCATAGTCCTAGTAGTCAAGTACACATCCTAAGGGATTTATCAACATGTAAGAGCAAGACAGTAACCCAATACAAGTCAACATGTTAAGACAAAGTGCAACCAGATAGCATACTATCATATCGAGCAAGAAAGTCCACTCTATATATATCCAAGCATCCACAATAATATACATTATATGTACAACAATGGCCTCTAGGGTATATACATAACTAACAATCTCCTACTTGTACTAAGGCCAGCTGTTGTAGTATCTCATACCCAACATCCCGAAGAGTCTCTCAAACTTTATCTGGGGAATGGCCTTCGTGAATGGATCCACAGTGTTGTCCTTCGTGTCAACTCTCCTGACCTCGATCTCTCGGCGATCAACTATCTCCCGAATCAGGTGATACCGCCTCAGAATATGCCTAGATCTCTAATAGGACCTGGGTTCCTTGGCCAAAGCCACAGCTCCATTATTATCACAATACAAAGGTATTGGATGCTCAAAGGACGGAACCACTCCAAGTTCAGTAATGAACTTCTTTATCCAGACAGCCTCTTTGGCAGCATCGTTGGCAGCGATGTATTCAGCTTCCATCGTCGAGTCTGCAACGGTTTCCTGTTTGGAACTCTTCCAACAAACCGCCCCTCCATTGATGGTAAAGACAAGTCCCGAGTGCGACTTAGAGTCGTCCTTATCAATTTGGAAGCTTGAATCGGTAAAGGACTCCACCTGGTGTTCTCCATTACCATACACCAAGAACATCACTTTAGTCCTTCTCAAGTACTTGTGAATGTTCTTCACAGCTGCCCAGTGACTCTCTCCTAGATCTAATTGATACCTACACACTACACTTAGTGAGTATGCTACATCGGGTATGGTACACAACATCGCGTACATGATAGAGACTACTGCCAAAGCATAGGGTATCCCTTGCATGCGAGCTCTCTCCAAATCATTCTTAGGAGACATCTCTTTAGAGTGAGTGAGTCCTGAGATCGTGGGTAAATTCCCACGCTTGGATTCTTCCATACTAAATCTCTTTAGTATAGTGTCAATGTACCTGGATTGGGACAATCCCAGTATCCGTTTAGATCTATCTCTATAAATCTTAATCCCCAAAATGCAGGAGGCATCACCTAGATCATTCATTGAGAATCTTCGTGATAAGAAGAGCTTGACCGAGTGCAGCATAGGAACATCAATTTCTATCAAGAGTATGCCATCCACGTACAATATGAGGAAGACAACCATACTCTCTTCCACCTTCTTGTATATACAAGGTTCATCTACGTTCTTGATGAAGTCAAACTCTTTGACTATAACATCAAAATAGATGTTCCAACTCAGCGATGGATTTAAGCAGTTTGCACACCTTTTCGCTGCTCCCCCTGTCTACGAAGCCTTCTGGCTGAGTCATGTATACGCACTCCTCTAAATCACCATTTAGAAAGGCGGTCTTAACATCCATCTGCCAGATTTCATAGTCATGGTATGCAGCATTGGCAAGTAGGATTTGGATGGACTTAAGCATAGCCACTGGAGAAAAGGTTTTGTCATAATCTACACCTGGTCGTTGACGAAAACCCTTTGCAACAAGTATAGCTTTGAAAGTCTCAACATTTCCATCTACACCAAGTTTCCTTTTAAAGATCCATTTGCTCCCAATGGGTTTTACCCCTTCAGGAGCAACTTCCAAAGTTCATACTTTGTTGGTGTACATGGATTCCATCTCAGATCCAATTGCATCCAGCCACTTCACAGAGTTCCCACTCGTGATGGCCTGCTCGAAGCTAGTTGGGTCATCATCTTCTATGATGCAATCCTCGCTCCCACCGTCTATGAGAAAACCGTAGTATCTTTCAGGTGGATAAGGAACCCTACTATATCGGCGGAGAGGCTGGGGTTCATCAGGAACTATCGAATCCTCTGGTTCTACTAAATCATCATTTGTAGCCTATGCTGCTGGAACTTCTTCCAGTTCTACCTCATTGCAACTAATTTGTTTCATAAGAAAACTATTTTCTAAGAAGGTGGAATGTCGAGAAACAAACACTTTTTGTTCTTCGGAGTGGTAGAAGATAAACCCTTGCGAATGCTTGGGATATCCTATAAACTTGCACAGAATTGACCATGTCTCGAGCTTCTCCGGATTTTGTGTTTTCACATATGCCGGACAACCCCATATTTTAACATAATTAAGATATGGTCTCTTTCCATTCCAAATCTCATATGGAGTGGTGGGCACAGATTTGATGGGAACCATCTTCAATAGGTCTGCATGTAACGTTTTGGAAATCGTTTAGGCGATTTTCCGTTTTTAGTACAAAATAGTCGGTGTTTTCCGTAAAAGCCTAGAAGCAATCTTTTTGCAGTATAGAATTCACTGCACCTAGTTTAGCTAGGAATTTGCTAATTTGCGGGTTTTTGTAAGCAACTTGTAAATTTTGTGCATTTTAATAATTTTCCTTAATTAAAATATTATTTTAAGTTGTTAATTATGCACTTAATTAGTGGTAATTATATTTTTGTTTGGGTTAATTACTACTTGTGTGCATCTATGCTAAGTTAATCACTAGATTGAGCACTAAACCATCTTTGAAAATATCATAGTGAAATATCTAGATATTTGTGTATTAAAGGGAAAACTTTAAATAGAAAAGAAATAAATTAAGAGGTGGCATTTGAAATTAAGCTTTTATGTGATGATTGTGTAACGTTTTAAAAAATAAATAATTAAATAAATAAAATACTTTAGATGAATTTTCTGATAATCGGTAAAATAAACCGTATTTTCCGTAAAACTTAACTATAATTATTTTTTAATATAGATTTAAATACGCCTGTTTTAATTATGTAATTACTAGTATTTGGTATTTATTTGGTCACTTATCAATTATTAGTTTACTAAAATATTTTCCGTAATTAATTAATTTTCAATATTTACATAAGCTTTTAATTATAGAATTAAATTGTGTAAATTACAAATTGGAATGAGTCAATTGGACAAATGTGAACAATGACATATTGGAATTAAGTATGTAACATGAAAAATTCCTTCTCAAATTTCTCAATGGTTCTAGACTTTCTAGGTCAAATAAATTATGAAATAAATTAAATATAAAATAATTATTGAAAAGACTAAAAAGAAGCATTAATTGAAGACTCTTCTACACATATCGACACTCTTCTCTCTCTCTCTCTCTCTTTCCCCCCATCTTTTTCTGGCCGAAATATTGCCTCCCCCATTTCTCCAAATCCTCACATCATTTCCATCAAAAAAATCTTCAAAAATTCATGAAAAATCAAAAGTAAAACATTAAATCCCAAATCCAATCCCTACCCATTATTCGTTGGCCTATCTAGCATGGATCTTGGAGCAATGTTAGCACTTTGGAGGCTATGATTTTCTTTTTGGATCTCATGTTTAGTGAGGTATAATTCTAACCTTAGTGTTAATTGTAAGTTAATTACGTAAATTGAATGGATTTCGGTGTTTAATTATGGTTTTGGTTGCTAAATTGAAATTTAAAGAAAGGGTTTTTAATTCAAGTTAGGGTTTTTACTTCATCATTAAGTATGCAATGTATAGTTTAACATGTTAGGTAATGCTAAACCTAATCTAGAAGCTAAATTGTAAGTTGTTACAATTAATTTGTCCGAATTACATAATTTTTGCAAACTAGGTTTTTGTAAAATATATATATATAGGTGAGATAAAATTCTAGTGATAATTTTTATCAATTATTCATGGTTTTAATGGGTAGATTAATATGTTAATTGAATGCAAAACCTAATCTAGTTACTAGTTGCAAATTGTTAGTTTAAAATTATGCTAATTATGCTAATTTTGCTAACTAGGTTTTTAGAAATTGATTAAATAATTGGGATTAAAATATAATTCGGGTTTCATGACATTATTAACATTTGAAAGTGTAGTTTAAAACTTTAGCTCGTGCAAAACCAAGCTAAGTTGTTGAATTGTGAATTTTGCTTTAAAGAGTGTTTAAATTGGATATTTTTGCAAACTAAAATTTGGATTTAATACAAATTAATGAGATTAAATTATGGTGTTGGTTTGTATGACTTATTTATAATATTTAGTGAATATTATGGCCATTAGTTTTGTTAAAACATCAAGTTTCGAATTAAAACGAAAATTAAGTGCTTTCTAGGTTTTCGGAAATAAATCGATTTGATTTATTTTGAGCTTTTGATGAGTTGCAATCTATTTCATATTATAATTAGTGATTTGTGAAATCACGATTGGTGTGTTTGGGTTTTTCTCGATCAATCAGCGTTTGTACGCCCATGTCTAGGGTTACTGGGTTCTTTTGCATGAGCAGGGCATAGTTTTTAACCTATGCGCGTTCGTGCACCGTTTTGGTTTTGTCCGCATTTTCGGTTTACGATATTAAATATGTCTGCGTATAGGTACCCCTCACGTGGACTTCGGACGATGAAGAAGAGGATGGCGGCATCGACTTCGGCAGATAAGGACCAGGTGAGTAGATGTATATCTACGGGGGAAGTCGGGTGGATGGCATATAGCACCCTCGCAAACGTAGAATAAGGATATTACATATTATTATTAGGAAGTCAGATGTGACCTTAGATTCTTGGCGAGTAGGGTACCATTGAAGACTTTAAGTTGGATAAGACTGGTTTAGAAAGACTTAACCAGAAAATGGTTGCCTTGGAGGGAATTTGTAGGTTTCATGTAGACACACACGCACACACATAAACCCAACTAGGTGTATGCGTGTGTGTGTGTAGGAATGTGTGTAGGTATATATATATATATATATATATATATAGCATATACACGTGATATGAGTGTATTATATGATACTTGGGGATGAGTCGATATGATCGGTCATGATGCCGTTAGATATAGTTATACAATCGAGTATGATATGAAATGTAGTACGATATTAGAGGATCGTTGAGAAATGAGAAAATGTATATTCATACATAAACGATAATAGGTGATGATGACATTGAAATGTACGAGACTCTAGAATAGAACCCGGATTGTAATATGTGACTTAATCACGATATGATATATGACATGATATTTTAGTAGATCATTTGACGATGTATATTTACACAGACGATGATATATGTTTGATGATATTGGGATGTATGCGATTATAGTATAGTACCCTTGATCATGATATTATTTGATGATGATACTATACGAACGATAATATATATATGTGAAAGTTGACCCGTACCGCGATTTTGGGATGCCGTACGATGGATTTTACCGTACGAGGCATAGATGTGATGATTGATCCGCATTCTTGACTCGAGAAAGTCGTACTACATACGTGACGCTATTGAGGCTGGATTGCCGACTACTAGAGATATCGACTCAGATTTTAGGAGGATTTTCATACCTTTCGACTAGTGTCTTTAGTTAGTATCTTAGTTGGTTAGGTAGATCTTAGTTTACGCTCGAGTCATACTTATTTTCAAAACTAACGAATCGTGCACATTTTTAAAGACAGCCTGAGGGATACTTCGGATTTTTCAAAGGACTTATCTTTTCTTAAAAACCCTGTAGCCCCTAATTTTCTTAAAAACCCTGTAGGACATATCTTTTCTAAAAACCACGATTCGTGCTTTCTCAAACAATAAACCGTATGACTCGTAATTAGTATGTATTCTATAGTTGTGCGTTTACTACACATTCACCGTTATATTCATTTTGTATTCATCGCATTCCATATTCATACATATGTTTCTTTAGCTAATATGAAGCTCTGCCTGTTAGGACGCCGGCACCATTACCGATGATACGCATGATCCACGTATACTTATTTTCCGGCTCACACACATCATCATCGGTAATTGCCATGTCACGTACACTTTAGAACATATTAACTTTTTATTGATATAATCAGCTAAATGCTAGTCTAATATAATATTGTGTGATTACTCTCATGTTCTAGTTTAGACATTGCATTTATTACTTAGACACTTCATGCATTCACATATTCATATTATCATGCAGTATTGTAGGGCTTATGCCAATACTCATTATTTACTTACTCAAGATTTTGGGATTTTGGATTTCTTTGAGATTTCTGGATTTTGGGGGAAAACCACAAGAATTTATTAAAAGCTTATTATTATCATTTTTAAAATGTAAGTTGCGGTTTTCTCGTAATGTATGGGTCTTCCACCATGAGTTTTCATGAACACTATTGGATTTCGAGACCCGATTCGAGGAGTGGAGGAACTGTTTCGGGTACATGGTGGGCCCGGTACGGTACCGCCGGGCGAGAGTGTTTTTGTGGGGATGACGATGAGCCTGGCTGGGGAAGACTACCTACCGGTGATGTCTGGTGCGGCCGATATCCAGAGGATACCGACCGTTGTCGTGAGATTTGATGATATGGGCTGATTCGGACTGACGGAGCCCGAGATATTGATACTTCGAGATATCAAGACTTTGAGATATTGAGACATTGAGATGTATATGTTTTGTGTCGATACTTGACATGGATTTCTATGGATTTCATTGAGGATGTTCAGATTATCATACAAATTTTACTATGATAAATGTTAAGATTTTCTTATACAGATATGTCCAGATTTCGTGATTGATTGTTTTACATTCATGATGCATGCATATTCATACACATGACATGTAATTACTTGAGGCACTGACACGAGCACTGAGTATTGCACTTACGCATAGATTATTACCTTTCCACTACTAGTTGACTATTGTGTTAAGTATATTATTTTGACTTTGGAGATCATCGTGCATGCGATTTCTACTCGCAGATGTCTCGTACTCACGAGTTGGCAACTCTCCCCCGTTGTGCCAAATTTTCTTATAGGTTTCGATGTACAGGTTTCCTTGGCAGCTTGCTGGCGCATCATTTCATTCAGGGTGATTTTCTTGGTAGGTTGGTTCACTTGAATCAGGACCGCCGTTGTACTCTTATTATTGCATTTATATCTAGTAAGTTCCATCAACCAGACTTGTATTACTTGATAGATTTAGAAGACTAGTTGTTTTTATTTCGACCTTTGAGTCATGCTTGTATTATTCTGGTTTTTGGTGGATTTGGTTTTCTTTTGAGTTTTGAGCCTCGCCCTTCGGCGTTATATATTTTAGTGCATTGTGTGGTTATTTCCGCCTTTTGGCGTAGAGCTAGCTCCCGCTTGGGGATGCCTTTTTATTGCTTGTATATATAATTCTTGTTTGTACCCGTTGCTGCCAGTTTTTACAACGGAGACTCTGCCGAAATTTTTGAGAAAATTTGATGTTTCTTTTAAAACATGTTTTCCTACACTTTTTCTTTTAAAGGGTTTAGATTTCTGGGCTTCGGCTTGCTTAGATTACGCTATGCCTTTAGACGTTTCGTGATTTAAATCATGGTCACGTTCTGTACCTTCGGGTCGTGACAAAGTTGGTATCAGAGCACTAGGTTTAACCCTTGTCTAAGTCTAGGTTGACCTTGGTTGATGAAGTAGGTGACTTAGGTAGAGTGACGTACCGTGGGTATGATCCGCGGCATACTTACGATACGCTACTCTGGTTAAGAAACCTTAGGATGTACATTTCTTTGCATCGTATTCTATTCGTTCCTATGATCTATCTTCGTCAATGTCGGAGGGTGGTTTCTGTTTCCATGGTCGCACGGGCAGAGGGAACCGCGGCTCGAATGCGATGACCGTTAGGGTATCGTCTATTCTTGAGGATTGAAGCATTATATAGCGTGCAGACGAAGGGTATTCACATGTCGTCCAGATAAAGTTAAAAGGTTCGAAAGAATGTAAGAAACCCATTTTCCTATGTTTAAGGTATTCGGAAGAACATGCATGTATTTCTACGGACCCTCTAGAAGAATGAAATCCTAACTCGACATAATGACCATGAGAACGCTGGTGAACCTTTGGGTTTACGGCAGTTCTGCGGTGCCATTAGTGAGTCTTGGCTTTGCCCTTCTACGGCTGGTCCACAGGTGCTGTGGCTTGTACTGGATATTTTTAAACTGTACTTGAGTGTTCAGCTCTCGGGAATTTTTGGGACTTTGATAAATCGATCGAAAAGTTTAACGTATTCCGAATATCATGTGATGGGATACATTACTTGGGAGACTCTAGATATGAGTATATCCGTTTGTAGCACAGTTCATACTGCTACGAAGAGACGAGTTCGAATCAGTCGATACCAAAGGAAAGAGGAGTACATTCACGTCGGTGTTACGATTTGCGATCTAGTGATTCGAGTGTCACATTTCCGTTGTTTAGATTTTGGTATTTTGAGGATTTTGTTTTATGATTGGTTTTCTTATGTACTCATTCTTTTTACTCGATTCGCGTTCCATTTATCAGATGTATTGATGTTCGTTTTGTGCATACCCATTGCACATGATTTTGATTTCATACATTTTGAGATACTGATTTGATTTCGTGTATATGGGTTGCACATGATTTTGGATATTCGATTTATGTTTTCGTGCACCATGTGCACTTGATTGAGATTCTTGCGCACACTTAGCGCACTTGATGTGATTTGTGCATAGAGGTGCACTAAATCGGGGTTTTGTGCAGATTAGATGCACCTGATATTATTGTCGTGCACGCCCGTTGCACTTGACAGATGTTTTTGGTGCACACCCGTTACACTCAGTTTTGTTTCCTTGCGTATTCGTGGCATCTGTATTTGATTTTTATTTCCGTGCGCACCGGACGCACGTGGTACCTCGTATACTGTATTTGAGATTGATTTCATTTTGAGCAGTATGTTTTTATGATATTTACTATTTGGTTTAATAATCGAGCAGGACTGTTCTGAGAGCTGTACCTAGGTGTTTTTACATGTTTCACTATTCAGATGTTTGGACGATTTTACTACAATGCGCACTATATACAAGTTATAGTTTTGGTGTATTTCTTGTTGGTTTTCATATTGGACTTTGACATTGTATTTTCACAATAACTCCGATGATTGCGTTATGCGTGACGGAGTTGATTTTTAGTTATGTATTGATGATTTCGGAGCCCCGACGATTTGAGTGTTTTGCTAAATGTTTTAGTATTTGGAGGGAGTTTTAATTTAAATTTAGGGACCGAATTTCTTTAAGGGGAAAAGATTTTAACGTTTTAAAAAATAAATAAATAAATAAATAAAATGCTTTAGGTGAATTTTCTGATAATCGGTAAGATAAACCGTATTTTCCGTAAAACTTAACTATAATTATTTTTCAATATAAATTTAAATATGCCTATTTTAACTATGTAATTGCTAGCATTTGGTATTTATTTGGTCACTTACAAATTATTAGTTTACTAAGATATTTTCCGTAATTAATTAATTTTCAATATTTACATAAGCTTTTAATTATACATTTAAATTGTGTAAATTACAAATTGGAATGGGTCAATTAGACAAATGTGAACCATGACATATTGGAATTAAGTATGTAACATGCAAAATTTCTTCTCAAATTTCTCAATGGTTCTAGACTTTCTAGGTCAAATAAATTAGGAAATAAATTAAATATAAAATAATTATTGAAAAGACTAAAAAGAAGCATTAATTGAAGACCCATCTACACATCTCCACACTCTTCTCTCTCTCTTTTCTTACCCATCATTTTCTGGCTGAAATATTGCCTCCCCCATTTCTCCAAATTCCCACTTCATTTCCATCACAAAAATCTTCAAAAATTCATGAAAAATCCAAAATAAAACGTTAAATTCCAAATCCAATCCCTACCCATTATTCGTTGGCCTATCTAGCATGGATCTTGGAGCAAAGTTAGCACTTTGGAGGCTATGATTTTCATGTTGGATCTCATGTTTAGTGAGGTATAATTCTTACCTTAGTGTTAATTGTAAGTTAATTACGTAAATTGAATGAATTTCGGTGTTTAATTATGGTAACGGGGATCTCCAAATGGAAGCCTTAACCGATTCAAGCTTCTAGAGTGACAAGGATGACAGCAAGTCTATCTCAGGGTTTGCAATTACCCTCAATGGAGGGACGGTAAGTTGGAAGAGTTCCAAACAGGATACCGTTGCAGACTCAACGATGGAAGCTGAGTACATTGCTGCAAATGATGCCTCCAAGGAAGCCGTTTGGATAAGGAAGTTCATTTCGGAGCTAGGAGTAGTTCCAACCATTATTGATCCAATACCTTTGTATTGTGACAATAATGGGGCTATGGCGTTGGCCAAAGAGCCCAGGTCCCATCAGAAGTCCAGACACATCCTGAGGCGATACCATTGATCCGGGAGATAGTTGATCGCCACAAGATCGAGATTAAGAGAGTAGATACAAAAGATAACACTGCGGATCCATTCACCAAGGCCCTCCCTCAGCCGCAGCATGAGCGACTTTTTGAGATGTTGGGTATGAGATAAGCCATTAATTGGCCTTAGTGCAAGTGGAAGATTGTTGGATATATGTATGCCCTAGAGGCCATTATATGATAATGTATGTACTGATGTGTGTGTGTGTGTGTGTGTGTATGTTTAGAGGACAGTCTTGCTCGACATGATAGTATGCTGTTTGGTTTCTCTTTATCATATGTTCACTTGATCATGTTTTCACTCATTTGGTACATGTTGATAAAGCCCTAAGGATATTGGCATGACTACTGGGATTATGATGTGGATCATACTAGTGGGACACCTGTAGTTTATAAGCATATCCTTGAAATGTTCCTAGTCATAGGTATATCGAGACAGGGCATCGATATTGTTGTGTAGATAATAATTGGTGTGACCTTTTTCTCTTGATTATAAGCATCTCCACACTCTTCTCTCTCTCTTTTCTTACCCATCATTTTCTGGCTGAAATATTGCCTCCCCCATTTCTCCAAATTCCCACTTCATTTCCATCACAAAAATCTTCAAAAATTCATGAAAAATCCAAAATAAAACGTTAAATTCCAAATCCAATCCCTACCCATTATTCGTTGGCCTATCTAGCATGGATCTTGGAGCAAAGTTAGCACTTTGGAGGCTATGATTTTCATGTTGGATCTCATGTTTAGTGAGGTATAATTCTTACCTTAGTGTTAATTGTAAGTTAATTACGTAAATTGAATGAATTTCGGTGTTTAATTATGGTTTTGGTTGCTAAATTGAAAATTAAAGAATGGGGTTTTAAATCAAGTTAGGGTTTTTAATTCATCATTAAGTACGCAATTTGTAGTTTAACATGTTAGGTAATGCTAAACCTAATCTAGAAGCCAAATTGTAAATTGTTACAATTAATTTTTCTGAATTGCATAATTTTTGCAAACTAGGTTTTTGTAAAATATGTATATAGGTGAGATAAAATTCTAGTGAGAATTTTTATCAATTATTCATGGTTTTAATGGGTAGATTAACATGTTAATTGAATGCAAAATCTAATCTAGTTCCTAGTTGCTAATTGTTAGTTTAAAATTATACTAAATATGCTAATTTTGCTAACTAGGTTTTTAGAAATTGATTAAATAATTGGGATTAAAATCTAATTAGGGTTTCATGACATTATTAATATTTTAAACTGTAGTTTAATACTTTAGCTCGTGCAAAACGAAGCTTAAATGTTGAATTGTGAATTTTGCTTTAAAAAGTGTTTAAATTGGATATTTTTGTACACTAGAATTTTGGATTTAATACAAATTGATGAGATTAAATTATGGTGATGGTTTATATGACTTAGTTATAATATTTAATGAATATTATGGCCATTAGTTTTGTTAAAATATAAAGTTTCGAATTAAAACGAAAATTATGTGCTTTCTAGGTTTTCGGAAATAAATCGATTTGATTTATTTGGAGGTTTTGATGAGTTGCAATCTATTTCATATTATAATTAGTGATTTGTGAAACCACGATTGGTGTGTTTGGATTTTTCTCGATCAATCGGCGTTTGTACGCCGATGTTGAGGGTTACTGGGTTCTTTTGCATGAGCCGGTCATAGGTTTTAACCTATGCGCGTTCGTGCACCGGTTTTGTTTTGTCCGCGATTTCGGTTTACGATATTATATATTTTTGCGTATAGGTATCCTTCACGTGGACTTCGGACGATGAAGAAGAAGATGGCGGCATCGACTTCGGCAGACAAGGACCAGGTGAGTGGATGTATATCTACGGGGGAAGTCGGGTGGATGGCGTATAGCACCACCGCAAACGTAGAATAAGGATATTACATATTATTATTAGGAAGTCGGACGTGACCTTAAATTCTTGGCGAGTAGGGTACCATTGAAGACTTTAAGTTGTATTAGACTAATTTAGAAAGACTTAACCAGAGGATGATTGCCTTGGAGGGAATTTGTAGGTTTCATGTAGACACACACACGCACACACATAATCATAACTTGGTGTATATGTATGTGTTTGTGTGTGTGTGTGTGTGTGTGTAGGAATGTGTGTAGGTATATATGTTGGATATATGTATGCCATAGAGGCCATTATATGATAGTGTATGTACTGATGTGTGTGTGTGTATTCAGAGGACAGTCTTGCTCGACATGATAGTATGCTATCTGGTTTCCCTTCATCATATGTTCACTTGATCATGTTTTTACTCATTTGGTACATGTTGATAAAGCCCTAAGGATATTGGATTGACTACTGGGATTATGATGTGGATCATACTAGTGGGACACCTGTAGTTTATAAGCATATCCTTGAAATGTTCCTAGTCGTAGGTATATCGAGACAGGGCATCGATATTCCAGTGTAGACTAGCGTATACCATTCTTGTTCCATATGATAGGCGATGGATGATCCTATATCCATCCGGTGTGCTGACACCAAAGATTGTATACGGGTGCTCATTGAGACTGGGCACACTAGACGGACTCACCGAGAACTCCTATGTGGTATTATATCATACGTCGAATAGGTGTTCTCAGGTGACACTGGTACAGGTTAGTCTGTAGACCCGAGATCGCCATAGAGTCTTGTGTGTCCTCCTACTGTATCTTGATCTCTACCCTACTACGACTCTACTGAGTCATACAAACAGGTGGATTTTAGGTACAGTCCCGAGGCATATGGAGGCAAGGAGCGATAGAAGGGATTTCGTCTCTCTCGGTATTGGGAGTTGATGTTGTGCTGTGCATGATTGGCTATAAGAGGAAGTCCCTGGCCAGGGCTGCTGAGATATTACTGATAAGTGTTATCAGTAGTTTCTCAATCTGTTGTAGACCATATACTGGCATGACTTTTTGAGTTATTGGGGTCAACGATTCCATCCCTAGACTCGATATGCAGCATATCTGACGAAGAGACCGTACAATACGGTAAGTGTTGCCAGTTGGATTGATGGGCATTTTGACAGGTTCGCTTGTTCTTCTTATGATCGCTCAATACCCGGGTGGCCGTTACGTTTAGCTGACCGCTTGCTGCTTGTAGGTGTTTGATGTGATCATCACCTACGGCCGGTGTATTAACGAGTCTTAGAGTCCCACACTGAAGTTTCCTAGCTCAGACAAAACGATGTGGTGTGCATATGAGATATGAGCGGGAACTCGATTAAATACGTGTATCAGATACCGTATGTTAATCGGGTGTTTACTATTGGTCGGGTCGTATTTGATATAACCGGTTTATTAAATCAAATGTTGATTTAATAATGACTTTTAGCTCACTTTTATTAAACCCTATTCTTTTGATGGATGCATGCATGTATATGTACATGTTGATGTGCAGACACACATACATACATGCATATATATCATGGTTGTTGATATATTGAAGATGGCAATGCAAGACTCACATGGTTCATATTAATATATAGTTTTTGTTTTAAGTTAAAAGATAAAGGAAATTAACTAATGACTCATTTCATTACAAATGACTCATACTTTCTACAAACTTCTTTGTTTGACCATTGACTTAACCTTGGTTAATTTCCTTTGTTCTTTAACCCATCTCAAAATATCTAGATATTTATATTAACCATGGTTTGTTGTGAGAGTATCTCACATATATATCCTTTTGTTTTGTTTTTAAAACATAAGAATTATCATTATCTACAAAAAGCTTTGCCATCTTCATCTTCCTCCTTCTTCAAGATCTTTTGAGATTTGTTTAGAGTGAGGAAAAGAAAAAGAGAGGGTTTTAAGTGATAACATAAACCACTTCATCATCCTACACATCTCTAGCTCTCTTGTGTTGGGTTTTTTCTCCACCGATTCGAAAGATCAAGTGAAGAAACAAGCTTTGAGCAAAGGACTTCGGGTCGATCGTCGTGGACTCGGAAGTGTTCAAGCGAGCCTTTCCAAACTCTAGGAGATCCAAGGAATCACCCTAGGAGGTCTACAAAGGTTGTAGTTTCTCCACTTAGTGATAGATTAACTTTTACATGTGATACTATTAGTTGTTACTCAATATTTGTAGTTCGATTCCTAATTAAGTTTGCTTAGCACCTCTTAAAATCAAAGTTGTGGCATGTGTGATTCTTCCAAACAGAATATGAGGTGAAAAGGAAACCCAACAGTGGTATCAGAGCCAAGATAGAGCTTTAGAGTAACCTAGACGACGTTAAAAATCTTGAACGAACGAAAATCGACGCCCGAATGGTGCTCTCTGCAAATTTTTCAAAATCGTGGATTTTTTCAAATTAAAAATACTCAGAAAATCGTGAAGGGTATTTTATGGGACCACAAAAAGTACAAAGCCCTAACTCCACTATACGACCGCGGAACTGCGGCAAGAATGGTGATTCTGCGGCGGTTCCGCGGCGCCGTTGGTGAAGCTTGGACTGTGCCTTCTTGCGCTGGCCCGTATGTACTTTTTTGCAGTTTCTGGTAAATTTTAAAGCTGCTCAAGTGTTGAGATTTCTGAGAAGTCTTTGGGTGTTCAATCGTTCGATCGAATGTTTTAACCGCGCCTAGTTTATTAGTATGTGATACAATAATTGGAATCTACAAATTTGTTTATTGCGTGTAAATCTAGCATTTCGGTCTCGGGAATAATCAAAAATCTTGTTGAATTATCCGACTTGTTAAGAAAAGGTGTTTTCATGGGTTAGACCTAAATGCGAGCTTTACATTGTTAGGCATGAATTCTTGGATATGTGATATTCCGGGTTTGTGTTGTTTAAAGGCAGTTACGATTCCATTTGTTGTAGTTTTTCATTTTATTTCTGTTTGACCGTAAGTGTAGTATGTGGTGTATCGCCGGTTTCGTTGCTATACATCAACGACAATCGAGGTACGCATACTTACATACGTTGATGATATGTGATATTATGTGTTGCTGAGATTTGATTTGCAGGATTATCGTGATTGAATAGCCGGGGGGTTTTATGTGAGATGAGAGTTTTCTTTTCATTCATGTAATATTCTTTTATTTGGGGTACTTCCGGGTTAAGGATGATGTCACCAATGTTGTATAATATTTACTTTTCTGTATTAGGATAGACCCAAGAAAAAGGGCACAAGTGACCGGGTTCTAGGGTTCAGTGGGAGGCCATCTCGAGGAGTCGAGACCGGATCTCCTAAACACCAGAATTGGTAGGGTCACTTGCCGCTTTCGTAGGGGTCTAGGGGTGTGGGCTTGGCTATTCATCGCTACCGTGGAATCCGTATTTTCTATTGATCGCTAAATAAAAAATACGGACCTCCCAGATATCCTATATTAAATGTGCTTCTGCTGCTTATATTCTTTTATGTGTTCATTTAATATATCTGAGACGAATGGAATATTATATATATGATATATAATAGACGTTGCTTATGTTTTGCACCCGCGCTAGCCCCGTCCTGCTATGCCGTTAGTTAAGTAACCTAACGGTGCATAACGGGACATTGTGACGAATGCGAGTGGCATAAGCGTACGTTATATTTTCGTTTCTTTCTATGATGGCTTTAGGAATTAAATTATGGGATTACATTAATGAGATTAATGTAATGAAAAATAAACCTAAAAAGATGTTGTAGAATCAGATTTGAAACATACTCGGCCTTTTATGAAAAAGCAAGTTTCAAAATGCGGAGCTTAAGCCACTCCTTTTAAACCCATTGGATTCTACAACGATATAAAGTTCAAAGCATTAAAAGTTTTCTTAAAAACTATCCGCAGCCCTCCGTCATTTTAGGAAGTAGAGTACTTAGTATTCGTACTATGTATTTTGACTTTAGTTAAGGCGCAGTGTACGGTAGCTAAGTGATGTCTTCCTACACTGTATATGATGCAGATTAGTTAGGACATTCATATGATTATGTTGACTTTAGTTAAGGGTTATATGGGTGGGTCTAGTTAATCACGAAATGACGGGAAGAACTTGATTAGTACTTAAGATATGTTGACCATAGTTAAGGTCATGAGTACTAAGGGTAAAAATAATATCGGGAATTTCAAGAGTTGAAATTTGCAATGAGATTGCATACCTTCTATATGATAGTAGGATCCCGATCCCACTGTGAGCAAAAGTTACTCCCGGGAGAGTTTTGCACTTTACAATTAGCTAACCCATTAGGTGTCTAGAAAGGTGTCAAATGGGGCTATGCCCCTGGGAAGACGTGGTTTATTTTAATTAGCTCCGTGCGAAAGCACGGGAAACTTCCCTCAAGTATCGGCACTGGCCTGGCTGAACGGTTAGCGAAGTTGTAGAATGTAATTAATCCCGGTTAGTTTTCTTTTTAAAGGTTTTAAAGAAAAATTTGATAAAAACAGTGGGAGAGATCGATTAGACAAGATAATAACCAATCTGATCTTTGCAAGAGCTTTCGCTGAGTGTATTCTTTTCTCTCTCTTAATAGCAGATACAAATGTCAGGACTCAAGCTTCTATTAGATAAAAATAAACTGAATGGGACCAATTATAAAGATTGGCTGAGGAATCTCAACATTGCCTTGACTTATGATAAGGTATCATATGTCCTCACGGCTCCAACCCCGCCCATCCTATGTCCTAAACCTTCAGTTGCGGATAGGGAAATCCGCAAGACATGGGACGCTGACTGTTCCACTGCCAAATTCCTCACGCTTGCATCGATGAATAACACACATCAGAAGCAGCACAAGAATATGGACGTACAATCCATATTCCTCTATACAAAAGAGTTGTATGGAGAGAAATCTAGCGTATTATGATACGAAGCATCCAGAAAGCTGTTTCAGATGCGAATGGCCCCTGGCACAGCAGTAGGAGACCATGTTCTAAAGATGATAGCTCTCATAGAAGAAATTGAGGACCTTGGGTGGACAATGGACAATAAGCAATATACGGATATTATTCTGCAGTCTCTCCCCTCCACCTTTGCTCAATTTATAGTTAACTTCAACATGCACAATATGGAGAAGGAACTACCTGAACTCCTTAATATGTTAAGGAGTGCAGAGAGCACGCTGAAGTCATAAAAGACTCCCGTTTTGGGTGTTGGACTATCTCCCTCCTCTCGCCCGAAGGCTAGGGCCAAGGGAAAGATGAAGAAGAAACCCACCAAACCTAAGAGCGGAGTCAAAAAGATTAAGGGGAAAGACATGTCCAAGGTTGGGGAATCGGGGAAAGGAGAATGTTTCCACTGCAAGAAGACGAGACACTGGGAGCGGAACTGTACTGAGTACCTTGAACTCTAGAAGAAGCATGGTGAAGCTTCAGCTTCAGGTGTTTTCGTAATTGAAAACTGTTTTTCTATTAACTCTGCGTCCTGGGTATTAGATACCGGTTCGGGTTCTCATATTTGCAATTCTGTGCAGGCGTTGAGAAATAGCAGAGTTTTGAAGACATGTGATCTTACTCTCCAAGATGGAAATGGTTCGAATGTAAATGCAATTTCAGTAGGAGAGTATCACCTAGGGTTGCCATCGGGTTGTATATTGGTTTTGAACCCATGTTATTTTGTGCCAAGTATGCTTTGTAATATTATATCCGTTTCTTTGTTAGACAATGAAGTGTATCATTTTGCTGTGCAACACAATGTTATGAACATTAGACTTAATCAAGAGTTGATTGTTTGTGGTACACTTAATAACGGGATATACATCCTTAATCAACACACAGTTTCAACATTCAACACGCAAGTAAAAGAAAATTTTCAGATATAAATGAAGCTTTTCTTTGCCATTGTAGACTTGGTCATATTAATGAAACAAGAATAAACAAGCTTCATAAAGATGGATATTTAAATTCTTTTGAGTATAAATCTTATGCAACTTGCCAGTCTTGTATCAAAGGTACAATGACCAAAACTCCGTTTACAGGACACGGAGAAAGAGCTACTGAGCTCCTAGGCCTCATACATAGTGATGTATGTGGGCCAATGTCTACACATGCAAGAGGTGTTTTTTCCAACTTCATAACTTTTACTGATGATATCTCAAGATTCGGTCGTGTGTTTTTGATAAAGCATAAGTCGGAAGCTTTCAAGAAATTCAAGGAGTACAAACTTGAAGTAGAAAACCAAACAGGAATGAGAATCAAGATACTTCGATCAGATTGAGGTGGAGAGTACTTAAGTACTGAGTTCTTGGACTTCCTAAAAGAGAATGGGATTCTCTCTCAGCTCACTCCCCCTTACACACCATAGCACAACGGTATGTCAGAACGACGGAATTGTACCCTATTAGATATTGTACGATCCATGATGAGTGATTCTGAGTTACCCCTCTCCTTTTGGGGGCATGCATTAGAAACTGCAGCTTTTCTGTTAAACAAATTTCCAACCAAGACCGTGTCTACCACTCCACATGAGATATGGCATGGGAAGAGACCATCTCTTAAACGAGTTAAGATTTGGGGTTGTCCGGTTTTTGTCAAAAAGCAGAATCCAGACAAACTAGAGACACGATCGGTCAAATGTATATTTGTGGGATATCAAAAACATTCGTTTGGGTATCTTTTCTACCACAAGGGGGAACAAAAGGTGTTTGTTTCTCAGTATGCCACATTTTTAGAAAATGAGATTTTTCCAAATGATGCTGATGGCAATGTGGTAGATCTAGAAGAGGTTCTAGAAACACAAGTTACAAATGAGGACTTGGCTGAACCTGATGTTGTAACAGATTCTAATGAACCTCAGCCACTCCGTAGATCTGGTAGGGCTTCTCGCCCACCGGAGAGATACTACGGTTTTCTCATTGATGGTGATAGAGAAGATTGCATCATGGATGATGATGATCCTGCCAGTTTTCATCAAGCTATCACGAGTGGTGATTCTGTGAAATGGCTGGATGCCATGAGATCTGAAATGGAGTCCATGTACACCAACAAAGTATGGACTTTGGAGGATGTACCCTCCGAGATAAAACCTGTAGGCTGCAAATGGATCTTTAAAAGAAAGATCTATGTAGATGAACAGGTGGAGACCTATAAGGCAAGGTTGGTAGCAAAAGGTTTTCGTCAAAGACCAGGTTTGGACTATGACGAGACTTTCTCTCTGGTAGCCATGCTTAAAACCATTCGGATCCTACTTGCTATTGCTGCTCACTACGACTATGAAATCTGGCAGATGGACGTTAAAACTGCATTTCTAAATGGTGATTTAGATGAATGCGTTTATATGGATCAGCCAGAGGGCTTCATTGACAGTGGGAGCAGCGGAAAAGCATGTAAGATGCTTAAATCCATTTATGGATTAAAGCAGGCATCACGGAGTTGGAACATCTGTTTTGATGATGTTATCAAAGAGTTTGATTTCATCAAAAATCCAGATGAACCTTGTGTTTATAAGAAGACTGTAGGGAGATCTGTCGCATTCCTCTTATTATACGTGGATGACATACTTCTGATAGGAAATGATATTCTTATGCTACAGTCGATCAAATCAATCTTATCACAAAGGTTCTCCATGAAGGAATTGGGTGATGCCATGTACATATTGGGCATACGGATCTATAGGGATATATCCAAACGGTTATTGGGATTGTCCCAGACCAAGTACGTCAACACCATCCTAAAGAGGTTTAGTATGGAAGACTCTAAGCGGGATGCCTTACCCGCTTGCCATGGGGTCACTCTCTCCAAGGACGATTGCCCAAAGTCTAATAAAGAGAGCTTGCATGAGCATTATTCCCTGTGCTTCGGCAGTAGGATCGATAATGTATGCGATGTTGTGTACACGTCCTAATGTAGCTTATGCACTTATTGTAGTAAGCAGGTATTAGTCAAACCCAGGGGAGAATCACTGGACTACTGTGAAGAACATTCTTAAGTACTTGTGAAGGACTAAAGAATTGTTCTTGGTGCATGGTAACGGGGATCTCCAAATGGAAGCCTTAACCGATTCAAGCTTCTAGAGTGACAAGGATGACAGCAAGTCTATCTCAGGGTTTGCAATTACCCTCAATGGAGGGACGGTAAGTTGGAAGAGTTCCAAACATGATACTGTTGCAGACTCAACGATGGAAGCTGAGTACATTGCTGCAAATGATGCCGCCAAGGAAGCCGTTTGGATAAGGAAGTTCATTTCGGAGCTAGGAGTAGTTCCAACCATTATTGATCCAATACCTTTGTATTGTGACAATAATGGGGCTATGGCGTTGGCCAAAGAGCCCAGGTCCCATCAGAAGTCCAGACACATCCTGAGGCGATATCATTGATCCGGGAGATAGTTGATCGCCACAAGATCGAGATTAAGAGAGTAGATACAAAAGATAACACTGCGATCCATTCACCAAGGCCCTCCCTCAGCCGCAGCATGAGCGACTTTTTGAGATCTTGGGTATGAGATAAGCCATTAATTGGCCTTAGTGCAAGTGGGAGATTGTTGGATATATGTATGCCCTAGAGGCCATTATATGATAATGTATGTACTGATGTGTGTGTGTGTGTGTGTGTGTGTGTGTGTTTAGAGGACAGTCTTGCTCGACATGATAGTATGCTATTTGGTTTCTCTTTATCATATGTTCACTTGATCATGTTTTCACTCATTTGGTACATGTTGATTAAGCCCTAAGGATATTGGCATGACTACTGGGATTATGATGTGGATCATACTAGTGGGACACCTGTAGTTTATAAGCATATCCTTGAAATGTTCCTAGTCATAGGTATATCGAGACAGGGCATCGATATTGTTGTGTAGACTAGCGTATACCATTATTGTTCCATATGATGGGCGATGGATGATTTCATATCCATCTGGTGTGCTGACACAAAAGATTATATACGGGTGCTTAGTGAGACTGGGTACACTGGACGGACTCACCGAGAACTCCTATGTGGTATTATATCATACGTCGGATAGCAGTTCTCAGGTAACACTGGTACAGGTTAGTCTGTAGACCCGAGATCGCCATAGAGTCTTGTGTGTCCTCCCACTGTATCTTGATGTCCACCCTACTATGACTCTACTGAGTCGTACAAACAGGTGGATTTTAGGTACAGTCACGAGGCATATGGAGGCAATGAGCGATAGAAGGGGTTTCGTCTCTCCCGGTATTAGGGGTTGATGCTGTGCTGTGCACGATTGGCTATAACAGGAAGTCCCTGGCCAGGGCTGCTGAGATATTACTGATAAGTGTTATCAGTAGTTTCTCGATCTGTTGTAGACCATATACCGGCATAACTTATTGAGTTATTGGGGACGACGATTCCATCCCTAGACTCCAACTTATATTATCTTAATTGTTATACTGACCTTTTTCTCACATATCTATTCACCAATCAAGATAATAATACGGATGTATTGACCGAACCCGCTTGTTATACTGAGCTGGGGAACGTTGGTCCCGCTCCAACTTATAATTGTTATAAGACAGAGAAGGAAATTGGGGATTACCAGAATTCCCGTGCCGCCCAAACAAAGAGAGTGCATGCTGATGCATCATCTTCGGGTGTGTTCATTATACAGAACTGTTTTTCAGTATTCTTTACGTCCTGGGTATGTGATCCAGATCAGGATCCCGCATATGTAATTTGTTACATGGGCTACAGATAGGTAAAGAACTGAGAACGGGTGATAAGTTTCATGAGGCAGAAAACGGGGCAAGTGTTGCAGCCAAGTCTGTTGGTCACTATCACCCTGTATTACCATTACATTGATTCTGAACGAATGTTATTAGATACCGAACCTGATATACAAAATCATATCAGTTTCTTTATTAGTAAAGAAAGGATATAATTTTGTATTGTCGGATAATGTTTTGAACATTTCCTATATCAAAAGTTGATCGGTTCAGGCACGTTATCTAAAAGCATTGTTGTTCTAAATCAAACTACAGTTCATAGTATACGGAACACACACAAGAGGAAGAGTTCAGGAATGAACGAATCCTTCTTGAGGCATTGTAGACTAGGTCATATCAATGCGACCCGACTAGCTGAAGTTGTAGATGCATATTTAAATCAGTTTGAATTTACATCTTGTGAAACTTGCCAGTCATGTCACAAAGATAAAATGACACCAGCTCTGTTTATTGGAAACAGAGAAAGAGTTAGTGAACTCTTGGGATGATACATGTTGATGTATGAAGGTCCCCTGTCTACACATGCCGAGACTGGTTCTTTATACTTCATTACCTTCTCTGATGATCTCTCAAGATTCAGACATATGTTCCTGTTGAAACACAAGTCCGAACCTTTTGAGATATTCACAGAATATAAGTTAGAAGTAGAGAACCAAAATACGGGTATAAGTATTATGTCCTTTGATGTGATCGAGGAGGAGAATACTTGAGCACGAAAATCCTGGATTATTCTAAAGGAGAATGAGATTCTCTCTCAGCATTCCTCCTCCGTATACACAACAGTACGTCGGTGTATCGGGGCGGAGCAGATGCACCCTATATGATATGGTGTGCTCTATGATGAGTACTGTTGAGTGTCCTATTTCCTTTTAGGGAGTTATGCGCTCATGAAGTTGCATACCTATTGAATAGGGTTCCGATCAAATCAGTTGCCTACCGCTACATATGTGATATGGAAAGGGAAGAGCCCATATCTTAAGTTGGTTAAGATTTGGGGTTGTCCGAGCTATGTCTAAAAGCATAATCCGGACAAGCTCGAGGCAAGGTCTGTTATGTAGAACTGGAAATGTTCCATCTATACAAACTGCAGCTGATGATTTGAAAGAACCAAAGGATTCAATAGTTACCAATGAACCTCAGCCTCTCCGCCGATCTATTAAGGTTCCTCACCCGCCTGAGAGATACTTCGGTTTCTCTATGATTGTGGGAGCGACGATTGCATCATAAGATGATGACCCAACTAGTTTCGAGCTGGCCATCAGGAATGGGACTCTGTAAGAATGGCTGGATGCTTAGTGATCTGAGATGGAATCCATGTACACCAACAAAGTATGGACTTTGGTTGCTATATCTGAAGGGTTAAATCCCCATTAGGAGCAAGTATATCTTGAGAAGATTACTTGGTGTAGATAGAAAGGTTGAGACTTTCAAAGCTAGACTTGTTAAAGGTTTTCTTCATCGACCAGGCGTGGATAATGATGAAACCTTTTCCAGTGGCTATGCTTAAGTCCATCAGGATCCTACTTGCCACGGCTACGTACCATGACTACGATATCTGGCGGTTGGGTATCATGACAGCTTTTATAAATGATGTTTTAGAAGAGAGCGTCTATAAGTACACAGCCAGAGGGCTTCGTAGACAGTGGGAGCAGCGGAAACGTGTGCAAGATGCTTTATAGGATAAAGCAGACATCGCGGAGTTGGAACATCTGTTTTGATGTGTTAGTCAAAGAGTTTGACATCATCAAAATGGTAGATGAACCTTGTATAAACAAAAAGGTAGTAGGGAGTATAGTGACGATCCTCGTAAAGTACGTGGATGGCATGCTCTTGATAGGGAAGGAGTTTCCTATGCTACGCTCGGTCAATCTCCGCTTATCACAATGATTCTCCATATAGGATCAAAATGATACCTCCTAAATCCTGGGTTTGGATCTATGAGATAGATCTAATTGGATGTTAGGATTCTCACTAGTTGTAGTGAGATGGTATCAATCGATCCTGGGGAGAATCACTGGAAGGGTTCCAGAGTGATAAGGATGACTGAAAGTCAGTCACAGGCATTGTCTTTACCCTCAGTGGAGGGACGGTATGTTGGAAGAGTTCCAAGATAGATACCGTGACATACTAGATGATTAAGGCTGGATACATCGCTACTTGAGATGCTACCAAAGAGGCAGTCTGGATGTATAATAGTTCATGAGATGAACTTCGTTCCTACCATTGTGAGACAATGGAGTTGTGGCTTATGCCAAGGAACGCCCGTCCCATCAGTGATCCAGACATATTCTAAGGCAGTATCACCTGATCATGGAGATGGTTGATCTCCAAGGAGATCGAGGTTAGGAGAGTAGACTCAGAGGACAACACAGCGGATCCACTCACAAAGGCCTCTTCCCAGAGAGAGACTTTTATGGGATGGTTGAGTATGAGATACTACAACCACTGCTATCAGATGGCCCTAGTGCAAGTGGGAGATTGTTAGTTATATGTATGCCCTAGAGGCCATTACTGTACATTGGATGTATATTGTAGTCGATGCTGGGACATATATATGGAGGATTTTCTTGCTCGACATGATAATATGCTATCTGGTTACACTTTACCTTAACGTGTACACTGATTGTCTCTCTGTTACATGTTGGTAAAGCCCTTAGGATGTGTACTTGACTACCTGGACTATGATGCGGATCATACTAGTGGGGACATGGTAGTCCATAAGTACATCCTTCAAGGTCCCTAGTCATGGGTGTATCGAGACAGGACATCGATATACCAATGTAGACTAGCGTATACCTTCTCGACCCATATAGATGGGCGATGGATGATCCCATATCCATTGGTGTTTGACATCAGAGATGATATACGGGTGCTCAGTAGAGACTGGGTACACTGGACGGACTCGCCGAGAACTCCCAGATGGTATTATACCTTACGTCAGATGGCAGTTTTCTGGTGACACTGGTACAGAGTAGTCTGTTGACCCGAGATCGTCATAGAGTCTTGTGTGGTTCCCACTGTGCTTTGATTTCCACCTTACCACGTCCAAGAGGGCGTGCAAAACGGTGGCTTTTGGGTACAGTCCCGAATCACATGGAGGCAATGAGCGATAGGAGGGGATTCGTCTCTCCCGGTATAGGGAGTTAAGGTTGCGCTGTGTTCGATTGGCTATAACCGGAAATCCTTGGCCAGGGTTGCTGAGATTTACTGGTAAGTGTTACCAGTAGTTTCTCGAACTGTTATAGACCTCATATCGACACGACTTATCAAGCTATTGGGGTCTGACGTTTACCACCCCTAGGCGAGATATGCGACATATCAGACGAACAGACCGGACTGTGCGGTAAGTGTTACTGGTTGGATTCACAGGAGTGTGAGCGGGCTTGCTCGTCGATCTTCTGATCGCTCAATACCCGGTTGGCCGTTACGTTTAGCAGACCGCTTGCGGCTTGTGGGTGTTTGATATGATCATCATCTGCTGCCGGCGTATTGACGAGTCTTTAGAGTCCTACACAGAGGTTTCCTGGCTCAAGCGAAACGAAATAGGAGCGCATATGAGATATGTGCGGGACCGAGAATAATGCGTATATGTGATACCGTATTTCATTCTCGCGATGAATGTATCGAATGGTTGTATGCGATATAACCTAGTTATCGAATCAAGGAATGATTCGATAAGTCGATACATTGGATATTAGTCGGTTATATGCGATATGACCGGATCGTTAAATCAAGTGTTGATTTAATGATTTAATGCATAATTATATATTTGATATATTACTTTGCATTAACTAGTATTGGTTCACTTTAAATGGTTTTTCTCACTTGCATAGTACAAGTTGTATATGTGATATACTTTTGTGCACATGATTGTATCATGTTTGATGATACATGCTTATTTGGTTAAGTGTAAAGAATTAAACCATGGTTAAGTTGATGATTAGGGTTTTGCTTATTCATTTATTTATTTGTTTATTCATTTTGGAAATGATAAGAAAAGAATGGTGGCTTTATTTGTAGTTTTGTTGAAGCTTCATGAAGTTTTGACCTAGTCCACCATTCTTGTCTCTTGCTTAACCCTAACCATCATAACTAACCATGGTCTATTCTCTATACTCAACTAAGGTTAGAATATGATAAGAATCAATTCTTTTTCAATGATTAAAATAACACTTATCATATTCCTTCTTCATCTTCTTCTTCATGAGCAAGAAAGAAAAGCTTGCCTCATCAATGGCAACTGATCAAATCATGTGAGAAATCCAATTCCAAAGTGAACCCACTTCCTATTTCTTCATCCTCTACCTCTTGCCAAGTAGTATAGGGTGTTTCCTTCATAAGTTTCATGACTTGGTGAAGTGGGAGCTTGATCTTGTGATGCCTCGACGTAGATCATCTTCGGCATCGTAGTCGATGACCTAGCCCGCCCATTTCTCCGATGAAGCCGACGCTAGAGCCAGGGATTGGATTTGGACAGCAAGGGGACTTCATCATGGAGCTATGGAGGTGGAGGACCGGATCTACAAAGGTTGTATTTCCGTTCACTTAGTTAAGTTGTTAACTAGTTTATCTTTTCGCCTAAAATTCTAGTTAACGATCCGTATTAGGGTTTCTCGGCACTTGTAAAATTTGAAATTGGCATGGTTGATACCTTGTGAGAACTCATTAGCATGCCTAGGAACCCTACAATTTCTCTGTTCTGATATATACCCCATGCGAGGAGTGGTGTGGGCCATGTATGAGTACATGGTGGGGCCCAGAGGTACCCCAGGGTAAGAAAAGTATGTCGACGGATTTTGCCGATGAGCCTGGAAGGGGAATCATACCTACCGGTGACAGTATTGGACTCATCGGTGATCGCGTAGATATCGACCGGAGTCAGGTACGTATGGATACAGGGAATTTCCAGTGTCGAAGTTGGGCACTCGGGTTTCCGAAGGACGTATGATGCGTACATATCAGGGCAAGTCGTGGTCACGACGCCTGATAGACCTGTTTTTATGTGTCGATGCTGGGCACTAGTTTTCATGATGTTTTTCGGGTGTCGATGTTTGACTCTCTGGTTTCGTGAGACATACAGGTGTTATGATGGCTGATATTATGGCCGATATGAGGGCCGATCTGATGGCCGATATGAGGGCCGATCTGTGGTCCATTTGAGGAAATTGGGATTTGGATTGTCTAGATGGACACTGGTCCTACCACGATGAGAATTCCGTGAGGATGACATTTTTTATTCCATACACCGCATTTATTTTATATGCATTGCTTCATGTATTAGTAGTACCTGATAGAGTACCTTTCAAGACTGTTGCATATACATATTGCCATTTATTGCTATCAGCTTGCATGTGATAGATTAGCGCAGTACGTGCATACTTGCGATTACCTGCATATGTTATTTACTATTCATGAGTTGGCAACTCACCCCCGTTGTGCCACAAGGTTGTACAGGTTGTCCCTCAGAGCAGTCAGAGGCAGGGCTTTCTGTTCCCTTCCGAAAGACGCGACGAAGAACGCGGCGAACGTCTTGCCTGAAATTCGGGGCAGATGCTAATTGGTGGTATCTGTCCACCTCTCCGAAGATGCCAAATTGATTTATGGCACCATGTATCGAAGGTTTAAACGGATGCGGCCGATGTAGCAGAGTTCATCAGATTCCCCCACGTTCGAGGGATTTTTGATTGTGGGGACGCTCTTCCCCGCAGGCGCAAGCCCCTGCAGTTAATTACGCTACTGCATCGCGGTAACAACTTTCTCCTTCTCCAGATGGTCACTTCGTGTCATAGGTGTTTGTTTTGTTTGTGGTTTCCCGTGGATTGTATACGGAGACTAATTTATGTTGTCGCCCGTAGAGCGTAGATTAGTCCAAATCCGTATCGTCTTAGATTTGGGTTTAGGGGTTAGGTTTAAGGATACGTTAGCCTCGTTTAAGACTAAGATCAACATAAACATTTGTTAAGGACACGTTAGTCTCATTTTAGACTAAGATCAACTTAACGGGATCATTTAGATCCAACAAGAGAGCAATTGGGCTTTATTGTTTAGTTTAGGGACATTGCGGTCGATTACCAGTTTAAAGACATGGTGGTCCAAGGTTAAGGACATCATAGTCCATGGGTTTAAAGGGACCCCACAGTCCGAGGTTAAGGACATCATAGTCCGTGGGTTTAAAGGGACCCCACAGTCCGAGGTTAAGGACATCATAGTCCGTGGGTTTAAAGGGACCTCACAGTTCGAGGTTAAGGACATCATAGTCCATGGGCTTAAGGACCCCACAGTCCGAGGTTAAGGACATCATAGTCCATGGGCTTAAGGACCCCATAGTCCAGGTTAAGGACAACGTTTAAGTCGATGTGCAACACCCCACGAGTTGCGGGGAGGCGAAAATATGAAAAACGATCTTGTTCTTTAAGCATACATCGACTAACGAAGATGTTTGCTAAACGATAATTAACAACAACCATAGAAGTTCTTAGCTACTATGTAAAGAGATTATACCTAGTGAATCGTGTCCTTCGTCTTTTCGTTCTCTACGTCCTCCTCAGCCTCCTCTAAGTGATAGATGATCCACCCGAGAACCCTAATCCAAGCTTCACCTCCAAACTTGAGGTAACTAAGTTTCTCTTGTTGCTAATCAAAGGAACTTAGATCATATAGAGTTAGATTATGGAGTGTTTAGTTTATTCTAATCCTTGATCTCAACTCATGAGTGGTAGGATTAGAGTTTGAAGAGAGAGTGAGCTTGAGGAGAGAGAAGGTGAACAAGATAATGATCATGAAATTGCTTCTCACTTGAATATATATGAAGCATAATGAATTATCAAATAAATGAATAAATATGATTATTCATCATTCTACATTAATTCAATATGAGTGATTCACTATATGTGTCATTAAGTATTTAATGATGCATTAATGATTTGATGAATCACACAAAATGAGTCACAGTTGCATTTAATGAAAATGCTACCTAAACCCTCAATTCACCATACTTCTAGAAGCTTCCTGCAAAATTACGAGAACACCCTTCCCATCCGTGAAAACACGAAAAAACTTTAGACTGTATAAATCCAATAACCTGATACTAGAATCTGGCTTAAACCAAAGCCGACTAGTAAAAACTGTCCGAACGTCGTACGTGCGTTTAAACACGTATGCGTCCGAACCCTTGTCGTAAAACCATACGACCTCTATATCGTTTCGCCTGGAGTTGGGAAATCTCTGTGTGGGACTCTAAAAACTTGACTACTATGCTGGTAGTGGGTTTAACCACAGACCGCAAGCGGCATTAGCTAAACGTAACGGTCCCTAGGTAGATGCCGATAAGAAGGCCGATGAGGAAACCCATCCAAACTCCTGCTGAGCCTGTCCGTGACAATATCCATGCAGTCCGGTCTGTTCGTCTAAGAGTATCGCATGTAAGGTCTAGGGAGGTGGTAAATGTCAAACCCCTAATAACCGTACAAGTCATGTCGGCATGGCTCAATTACCATCCGAGAATCTACTGATCAGTCTATCAGTAATTCTCAATCAGCCCTGGCCAGGGACTTATGGTAATGACCAACCGATCACCGTGCGATATCAACTCCCTATACCGGGAGAGACGAATCCCTAACAGTCACTCACTGCCTCTACATGGCTCGGGACTGTGCCCAACTAAAACCTGTTTGCACGACTCCTTTGAACCATGGTAGGGTAGTAATCAAAGCACAGTGGGAACTCACACGAGACAAATGACGACCTTAAGTCAACAGACTATCTGCACACATGTCACCTGAGAACTGCTATCTGATGTTAGGTATAAATACCATCCAGTCAGTTCTCGGCGAGTCCTGTCCGGTGTACTCACACCCAGTGAGCATCTGTATACAATCTTAGGTGCACTCCACCAATGGCCGCGGGACCAATCCATCGCCCCTCCTCAGGGTCTAGATATGTATACACTAGTCCACTCTGGAGTATCGATGCCCAGTCTTGATACTCCTGCGACCAGGGACATCTAAGGATGTGCCTATTTACTATCCAGCTGCCACAAGTATGACTGCCATCACAACGCCGGTAGTCAGGCAAACACCCTATGGGCTTTATCAACACACACACACACATATATATATATGAATACTACGCAAAATATATCATATATTAAGATAAAGAAAAACCAAATAGCGTACTATCATATTAAGCAAGACTGGCATGTACATACATATCCCTAGCATCCTATACAATGAAGCCTCTAGGGCATATATATCCAACAATCTCCCACTTGCACTAAGGCCTATAGTTGGCGCAATGAGTACCTACTTTCTGCATTAGATCCAGTTGCTGGCGTACCGCATGCCCAACATCTCAAATAGCCTCTTGAACTGGACTTGAGGGATGGCCTTAGTGATTGGATCTGCCGTGTTGTCTTTTGTGTCCACTCTCCGTACCTCGATCTCCCGACGATCCACGATCTCCCTGATCAGGTGAAACCGCCTTAAGATATGCCTGGATTTCTGATGGGACCTTGGTTCCTTCGCTAATGCTACAGCCCCATTGTTATCACAATACAAAGATATTGGATTGGCAATGGACGGAACTACCTGAAGTTCAAAGATGAACTTCCTCATCCAGACAGCCTCTTTTGCGGCTTCACTAGCCGCTATATACTCAGCTTCCATAGTTGAGTCTGCGACGGTATCCTGTTTGGAACTCCTCCAACATACCGCCCCTCCATTGAGGGTAAACACAAAACCCGAAATGGATTTAGAATCATCTTTGTCACTTTGGAAGCCAGAGTCGGTAAAAGCCTCTACATGGAGGTCCCCATTACCATAAACTAAGAACATCTCCTTTGTCCTTCTCAGGTACTTGAGAATGTTCTTTACCGCTATCCAATGTTTCTCACCTGGGGAAGATTGATACCTGCTTAGCACACCAAGTGCGTAAGCTACATCTGGTCTTGTACATAACATCGCATACATTATAGATCCTACTGCCGAAGCATAGGGTATAATGCCCATGCGAGCCCTCTCTTCATCAGTCTTTGGAGACATCGCTTTTGAGAGGGTGATCCCGTGACAAGCGGACATATTACCGCGCTTGGAATCTTCCATACTAAATCTCTTTAGTATAGTGTCAATATACCTGGACTGTGAAAGTCCCAACATTCTATTAGATCTATCACGATAGATCTTAATTCCCAAAATGTAGGTTGCATTACCCAAGTCTTTCATGGAGAATTTCTGTGACAGGAAGAGCTTTACTGATTGTAGCATAGGGACATCAATCCTTATTAGTAGTATGTCGTCGACGTACAAAACGAGGAAGACTACTGCTCCTTCTACAATCTTCCTATAAATACATGGTTCAATTACATTTTTGATAAAGTCAAATTCTTTGACTGTCTCATCAAAACAGATGTTCCAACTTCGCGATGCTTGCTTTAATCCATAGATGGATTTAAGCAACCTGCACACTCTTCCGCTGCTCCCACTGTCTAAGAAACCTTCTGGTTGATCCATGTAAACACTCACTTCTAAATGTCCATTTAGAAAAGCTGTTTTTACGTCCATCTGCCAGATTTCATAGTCATGGAAGGAAGCAATGGCAAGCATGATCCGAATGGATTTAAACATAGCTACAGGTGAAAAGGTTTCATCATAGTCCAATCATGGTCTTTGACGAAAACCTTTTGCAACGAGTCTAGCTTTGTAGGTTTCCACTTGTCCATGTGCACCAATCTTCTTTTTGAAGATCCATTTGCATCCAACTGGTTTTACCCCAGGAGGAGCAACTTCTAAAGTCCATACTTTATTGGTGTACATGGATTCCATTTCTGATCTCATAGCATCCAGCCACTTCACCGAGTCAATACTCGTGATAGCCTGCTGAAAACTAGTAGGCTCATTATCATCGATGATGCAATCCTCTCGATCCCCATCTAGAAGGAAAACATAGTATCTCTCAGGAGGATGAGAAAACCTACTAGATCTGCGCAGTGGTGTTGGTTCATCATGTTCTATTGAAATCTGAGGTTCTACTATGTCCTCGGTAGCAGTTTGAGGTTCTGGAATTTCTTCCAGCTCTACCGCACTCCCACTAATTTCTTTTGCAAGAAATTCGCTCTCTAAGAAGACAATGTGGCGAGCGACAAACACCTTTTGTTCTTCAGTGTGGTAGACCATATACCCCCTTGAATGTTTGGGGTATCCTAAAAACTTGCACAAAACCGATCGTGCCTCGAGCTTGTCCGGACTATGCTTTTTAACATATGCCGGACACCCCCATATCTTGATATACTTGAGATATGGTCTCCTCCCGCTCCACATTTCATATGGAGTGGTAGGCACAGACTTACTTGGAACTCTATTCAATAGGTATGTTGCTGATTCTAGAGCATAACCCCAGAAGGAAAGTGGCAACTCAGCACTACTCATCATTGAACGCACCATATCTAATAGCGTGTGATTCCTCCTTTCTGATACACCATTATGCTGAGGTGTATAAGGCGGAGTAAGGTGAGAGAGAATTCCATTCACTTTTAAGCAATTAAGGAAACTGGTACTTAAGTATTCTCCACCTCGATCAGATCGAAGTGTCTTGATGCTTTTACCAATCTGTTTCTCTACTTCATATTTATACTCCTTAAACTTTTCAAAGCCCTCGGATTTATGTTTCATTAAGAACACATGTCCATACCTAGAGAAGTCATCAGTAAAAGTGATGAAGTAGGAGTGACCGCTTCTCGCATGCGTAGACATTGGACCACATACATCACTGTGTATAAGTCCCAAGAGTTCTGTGGCTCTTTCTCCGTGTCCGGTGAATGGAGGTTTAGTCATTTTTCCTTTGATACATGATTGACAAGTTGCATATGATGAATATTCAAACGGATCTAGATATCCATCTTTATGTAACTTAGTCAACTTTGTTTCGTTTATATGACCAAGTCTACAATGCCATAGGAAGGCTTGATTTGAATGTGGAGCCTTTCTTTTAAGTGTGTTTTGAATATTGAAAATTCGAGGTTGATTAAGTATGTATATGCCGTTTTCCAGTGTACCATACCCAATCAATTCTTGATTTAGAAGAATGTTCAAGACATTTCTTTCAAGCGCAAAATTATATCCTTCATTAGATAACAAAGATACTGATATAATATTACACAACATACCGGGAATACAAAAACAGCTGTACAACACCAAATTGTGCCCACTGGTCAACCTAGGTGATATTCCCCTATTGCAATAGCATCTATATGCATTCCATTGCCCATCCGGAGAGTCATATCACCTGTCCCTTGTACTCTACTATTTCTCAGATCCTGCAATGAATTACAGATATGAGAACCAGAACTGGTATCAAGTACCCATGATGTGGAGTTTACTGAAAGGCAATTTTCGATTACGAACACACCTGAAGCAGAAGCAACAGCTTTCTTCTTGTCCTTGGCTTTGAAGGCCATACAATCCTTCTTCCAGTGCCCTTGCTTGTGACAATAATAGCATTCGTGTATATCTGCCTTCACCCTTCCTTCCTTGTTCGTTCCCTGCACCTTCTTGACCCCGCCTTTTGGTTTGGTGGCTTTCATCTTCTTCTTCCCTTTAGCTTTCGCTTTAGATTTAGAAGAGCATGATTTGCCAACATACAGAACGGGGGTCTTCTCCTTTTTCAAGGAAGTCTCTGCTACCCTCAACATGTTGAGGAGCTTTATAAGATCAGCTTCCATTTTGTACATGTTGAAGCTTAGCACGAACAGAGAGAAGATGCGGGGAAGGGACTGCAAAATCAAGTCGATGTACAAATCATTCTCTAGCACGCATCCTAGGTTTGTGAGTTCCTCAATGAGGCTGATCATTTTGAGGACGTGCACTCGTACAGGCGATCCTGGAGATAACCTCATCTGGAAGAGTTTCCTTGAGGTCTCGTACCTCGCGATACGGGAGTGCTCCCCATACAATTCCTTGCAATGGAGAAAGATGGATATAATATCCATACTCTCGTGCTGTTGCTGGTGTTCATTGTTCATAGACGCCAGCACGATACACTTAGCTCTCTCATAATCTAGATCCCAGGTTTTGCGAACTTCCTTGTCCACAACTAAGGAATCTGGTCCTGGGATAAGGGAGGAACAACGGTGGTAACATATTCTACTTTGTCATAAGTAAGTGCAATGTTGACGTTCCTTAACCAATCTTTATAGTTCTGCCCGGTCAGTATATTTTTTTCAAGTAATAGTTTTAGTCCTGTCATGGTAGCTACCAGAGAGAGAAAAAAGAAAACGCTCAGCATATGCTTCTTGCAAGTTTAGATTGGTTATCAATTTATCTAAACAGGATGGCTCTCACTGTTTCCTCAAATCCTTCTTCAAAACCTAAAAGAAGAATTAGTCAGGATTTTAATCACACGTCACAATACTTGGTTAACCTTTCAGCCAGGCCAGTGTTGGTACTTTGAGGGAGGTTTTCCAACGCTTTCACGAAGTTCCTTAATTAAATAACCTCTTTTACCTGGAGGCGGAGCCTCTCTAACACCTTTCTGGACACCTACTTGGTTTATAACATTGATTGTTAACTGAGAAAGTTTCCCGAGAGTAATCCTACTCATCAGTGGGATCGGGATCCAACTATCATTGCATGATGTACTAGATGGAAGCCACTCTAGTCACCATACTCCAGAAGGTATGCTAAATCTGCAAGTTTCCTTTATGTTTGAAATTCCCGATATGATTTTTACCCCAAGCTCTTATGATCTTGACGTAGGCCAACAAATCATAAGACGCAAGTCAAGTTCTACCCGTCGTTATCCTGATTAATTTAGGTACATCGTACATGCCCTTGACGTAGGCCAACAAGTTTGTACGTCTGTCCTATAGTAATGCATCTATCTATGCAACAGATAAGCAAACCACACAGCTACCATCCACTATGCCTTGACGTAGGCCAACAAGCATAGCATGAATATGATGTGCTGTCTATTTGAAACGACGGAGGGTTACGGCTGGTTTTTGGCAAAAAACCGTTAACGTAGTGAACTTGATATGATCGAAGGAACCATGATAGCCTTTATTAAAAGGAGTGGTTTAAGCTCCGCATTTAAAATTTTCTTTTTGAAGAAAACCGAGTGGTTTTGAAATTGTTCCAATGATTCAGTTTAGGTTTTATTTTCTTTGCATTAATAATAATGCGTCCCATCTTTAACATATCATTACATATAACAACGAAAATACAACGTCCTCTTATGCCATCCGCATTTGCCACGGGGTCCCGTCATCACCCGTTAGGTTACTTAACTAACGGCAGAGTGGGGGCTGGACTAGCGCGGGTGTAAAACATAAGTGACGTCTAAATAGCTATCATATATAGATATTGTACATTAGTCAGACGCAATAATAGGCATTCCAGATCAAAGATAAACTTTATTGGATATGCAAGCAATCCGCGTTTCATTTGAGCCTGCAACGAAAAGACGGATTACACAGTTGTGATGAATAGCCATTACCTCACCCCAGACCCCTACGGGTACGGCAAACTACCCGCCTAGTACCCGAAGTGAAGCGGTCTCCCTCAACGACTTGAGTAGGCCAATAAACACTTCAAAGTATCCGGTAGTTTGTGCACCCCACCTTGGGTCTATCCTATGAGCAAAAACAGAAAAAAAAAAATAATACAACGTGGCTACAACCGCAACCTGGATGTGCCCCGCAAAAATAATATTACAACTTATTACAATTACATCGAATGAATTAATACAATAACCGATCACAAAACCCCGGCTAATCATCACAACAATCCAATACAGTTCATAATCACAAACAGTTAAAAACATCACTGATATGTGCAACCCCCTGCCAATCGACATACTAGCAGTTAGGGGAGGTTTACGAACACATAATACAGTTCACAGATATAATCAGATAAGCAAACATCGTATAATTTCGATCGATCAAACCCATTATATTCTGCTCCAAAACTTCTCTGTAAACCTGAGACCTGAGCAAAAAATAAACATTCCAGAAAAAACAAAATATTCACAGAAGAGTTACTGGGGAGATTTGGGGTGAATCGGGCTCAACTCGGCCGCGGATCCGCGGCGGATCGGTAGGATCGGCCACAGTTCCGCGGTGTGTTGGCCGATTCATGCACCCAAATTTTTTCAGTGTTCTAAGGTTTCCCTGTAGGTTATTCTGTAGGTCCCTGAAAAATTTTTGGACCTCAATTTAAAATCGACAGAAACTATGTGAATACGATATGTTTTCCGGTTCGTTTTATGTTCTAAATTTATACGACTTTGCAAATGAGTTAATTATTGTTTAGTGAGGCTCTGATACCACTGTAAGTCGATGTGCAACACCCCATGAGTTGCGGGGAGGCGGAAATATGAAAAACGATCTTATTCTTTAAGCATACATCGAGTAACCGAAGATCTTTGCTAAACGATAATTGACAACAACCATAGAAGTTCTTAGCTACTATGTAAAGAGATTATACCTAGTGAATCATGTCTTTCGTCTTTTCGTTCTCTACGTCCTCCTCGGCCTCCTCTAAGTGATAGATGATCCACCCGAGAACCCTAATCCAAGCTTCGCCTCCAAACTTGAGGTAACTAAGTTTCTCTAGTTGCTAATCAAAGGAACTTAGATCATATAGAGTTAGGTTATGGAGTGTTTAGTCTATTCTAATCCTTGGTCTCAACTCATGAGTGGTAGGATTAGAGTTTGAAGAGGGAGTGAGCATGAGGAGAGAGAAGGTGAACAAGATAATGATCATGAAATTGCTTCTCACTTGAATATATATGAAGCATAATGAATTATCAAATAAATGAATAAATATAATTATTCATCATGCTACATTAATCCAATATGAGTGATTCACTATATGAGTCATTAAGCATTTAATGATGCATTAATGATATGATGAATCACACAAAATGAGTCACAATTGCATTTAATGAAAATGCCACCTAAACCCTCAAGTCACCATACTTCTAGAAGCTTCCCGCAAAATTATGAGAACGCCCTTCCCATCCGTGAAAACACGGAAAACCTTTAGACTGTATAAATCCAATAACCTGATACTAGAATCTGGCTTAAACCAAAGCCGGCTAGTAAAAACTGTCCGAACGTCGTACGTGCGTTTAAATACGTGTGCGTCCGAACCCTTGTCGTAAAACCATATGACCTCTATATCGTTTCGCCTAGAGTTGGGAAATCTCTATGTGGGACTCTAAAGACTTGACTACTACGCTGGCAGTGGGTTTAACCACAGACCACAAGCTGCACTAGCTGTACGTAACGGTCCCCAGGTAGATGTCGATAAGAAGGCCGATGAGGAAACCCATCCGAACTCCTACTGAGCCTGTCCGTGACAATATCCACGCAGTCCGGTCTGTTCGTCTAAGTGTATCGCATGTATGGTCTGTTAGTTGTATGTATGCCCCAGAGGCCAGTATTGTACAGATGATGTATATTATATTGGATGCTTGGACATATATAGAGATGACTTTCTTGCTCGATATGATAGTATGCTATCTGGTTACTCTTTATCTTAACATGTACACTAGTCTCTTTATACTGTCTTATAGTTACATGTTGGTAAAGCCCTTAGGATATGTACTTGACTACCTGGACTGTGATGCAGATCATACTAGTGGGGACATGGTAGTCCATAAGTACATCCTTCAAGGTCCCTAGTCGTGGGTGTATCGAGACAGGGCATCGATATACCAGAGTAGACTAGCGTATACGCTTCTCGACCCATTTGATGGGCAATGGATGATCCCATATCTATTGGTGTTTGACATCAGAGATGGTATACGGGTGCTCAGTGGAGACTGGGTACACTGGACGGACTCGCCGAGAACTCCCAGATGGTATTATACCTCACGTCAGATGGCAGTTCTCAGGTGACACTTGTACAGGTTAGTCTGTAGACCCGAGATCGTCATAGAGTCTTGTGTGATTCCCACTGTGCTTTGATCTCCACCTTACCACGTCCATGAGGGCGTGCAAAACGGTGGTCTTTGGGCACAGTCCCGAGTCACATGGAGGCAATGAGCGATAGGAGGGGTTTCGCCTCTCCCGGTATTGGGGGTTGATGTTGCGCAGTGCTCGATTGGCCGTAGCAGGGATGTCCCTGGCCAGGGCTGATCAGAGATTTGCTGGTAAGTGTTACCAGTAGTTTCTCGACCCGTTATGAGCCTCACATCGGCACGACTTATCGGGTTATTGGGGTCTGACGTTTACCACCCCTAGACTTGATATGCGACATATCAGACGAAGAGACCGGACTGTACGGTAAGTGTTACTGGTCGGATTCGCAGGAGTGTGAGCGGGCTAGCTCTTCGATCTTCTGATCGCTCAATACCGGGGTGGCCGTTACGTTTAGCAGACCGCTTGCGGCTTGTGGGTGATTGATATGATCATCATCTGCTACCGGCGTATTGACGAGTCTTTAGAGTCCTACACAGAGGTTTCCTAGCTCAAGCGAAACGAAATAGGAGCGCATATGAGATATGTGCAGGACCGAGAATAATGCGTGTATGTGATACCGCATTTCATTCTCGCGATAAATGTTTCGATTGGTTATATTCGATATGACCTAGTTATCGAATCATTGATTCGATAAATCGATACATTGAATACTAGTCGGTTATGTGAGACATGACCGGATCATTGAATCAAATGTTGATTTAATGATTTAATGTATAATTATATATTTGATATATTACTTTGCATTAAGTAGTATTGGTTCACTTTTTACGGATTTTCTCACTTGATGTGCAAGTTGTATATGTGATATACTTTTGTGCACATATATGTATCATGTTTGATAATACTTGATCTTTTGGTTAAGTGTGAAGAATTAAACCATGGTTAAATGATAATTAGGGTTTTGCCTTATCATTTATTTATTCATTTCTTTATTTATTTTATTGGATAAATGAAAATGAAATGGTTTGTTTTTGTCATGAAGCTTGTTGAAGCTTCATGAAGCTTTGACCAAGGAAACCATTTTGTCTTCATGCTTAACCCTAACCCATCCACTTACCATGGTTTATTCTCTACACTTAACCCAAGTTAGATTATGATAAGTATGAATTTTCTTTTCATTTTAAAAGACTTATCATAATTCTAGCTCATCTTCTCCTTCTTGTTCAAGAGAGAAAACTAGATGCCATCAATGGCAACTTGAGCAAAAGTGAGTGAAATCCAATTCAAAAGTGAACCCACCTCCTATTTCTTCACCCTCTACCTCTTGCCAAGTTGTTTTGGGTGTTTTCTTCACAAGTTTCACAACTTTGTGAAGTCGGAGCTTGAACTTGTGATGCCTCGACGTAGATCGTCTTTGACACGAAGCCGACGACCAAGCTCGCTCGTTTCTCCGATGAAGCCGACGAATGAGTCTAGGATTCATGATGGACAGCGAGAGCACACCCATGTGGAGCTAAGGAAGTGGAGAACCGGATCTACAAAGGTTGTAGCATCTAACTTTTAGTTAGAGTGTTAACTAGTTTATAGTTTCGCCTAGAAATCTAGCCGACGATCCGTATTAGGGTTTCTCGGCACCCATAATTTTTAAAATTGGCATGTTCGATGCCTTGTGAGACCTCTATAGAGTGCCTAGGAACCCTACAGTGGTATCAGAGCCTAGCTAGAGCCTTAGACGAAGTCTAGACGGAGTTTGAAGTCCGAACGAACCCGAAACCCCAAACCAAACATGCTCTCTGTCCTTTTTCTAAAATCAGGGATTTTTCCACATTAAAAATATGCAGAAAAATCAGCAGGCTAATCTAAGAGTTACTGTGAATTTCGATGGACTAATTCCATCAAAGAGCCGCGGATCCGCGGCACGAGCATGGCTCGTGCGGCGGATACGCGGCGCCTTTGTCGTTTTGTGCATTTTAATTTTCACAGTAATTCTCATTTTTCTGTGGTGGTTTTCCTGGGAATTTTTAATATTTATTCAAGAGTTGAATTTTCCAGGGTTGTTTTGGTGATTCGGTATTTCGATCGGATTATCAAATTTCGTCTTTTGTGTATTTCCGGATAATTTTCAGAATATGTTAAAAAGTTCGACCGGATATAAATACCCAATTTTTCCCCTGTCGGGAAATTTCCAAGTGTTGGATTTTTCCGTAGTTTAACGACATTCTAAGTAGTGCAAGTAACGCGATGGACCCTCTAGAAGACAACAAACCTTAACTCGATTATGTGACCGTCTTGAACTGCCCTTTGAACCTTCGGGTTTGGGGCAGTACGGCGTGCCACATGTGAGGCGTTGGCTTAACCCTTCTACGGCTGGACCGTTGGTACTGAGGCACGAACTGAATGTTGTTAGACTTATTTCATGTGTTGAGTTGTATCGGGAAAACTTGGGTATTCGACTGTTCGATCGGAAAGTTTAACATTTTCTGTTTATCTGGAATGTGATACAATAATTGGAATTCACAAGTAGTTATGAGATAACTGAATGAATGTTATAAATCTAGCAATTTAGTCCCATATGATATTGAAAAGAGTTTTCGATAATGAGACTAAAATGCGGGATTTATATCTGTTAGGCATGCGATGTCTAAAGAGGTTGCGGATTCCAACTGTTGTAGTTTTACACTTTCTTTTCTGTGACCGTAAGTGTAGTATGTTCATATCGCCGGTTTCGTTGCTATACGTCAACGACAATTGGGGTATGCATACTTACTTACGTTGATGACATGTGATGTTATGTGTTGCTGGATATGTTATATTGGATCGTCGTGTTCGAATAGCCGGGGGTTTTTATGTGAGATGAGTGTTTTCCATTTTCATTCATGTAAAAACTTGTATGTAATATTCTTTTATTTGGGGCACTTCCAGGTAGCGGAAGTTGTCACCTTTTGTATATTATTTACTTTTCCGCATTAGGATAGACCCAAGGAGGGGAGCACAAGTAACCGGGTTCTGGGGTCCAGTGGGAGACCAACTCGAGGAGTCGAGTCCGGGTCTCCTAGCCCTAGAATTGGCAGGGTTGCTTGCCGCTCTCGTAGGGGTCTAGGGGTGTGGGATTGGCTATTCATCACGACCGTGGAATCCGTGTTTTATAATGGCTCGTATTGAAAACACGGACGTCCTAGTATATCCAATATTTCATATGTTTCTTCTGCTGCGATATCTGTGATGTGATCATGTGATGTTCTGTGATGGATATAGTATATAGTATATATGATATATTATATAGACGTTACTTATGTTTTACACCCGCGCTAGCCCTTCCCTGCTCTGTCGTTAGTTACCTAACCTAACGGTGCACGAGGGGACATCGAGGCGAATGCGGATGGCATAAGTGTACGTCATATCTATCTGTGATGTTTAGGTATTTAAATGATGGGACTTCATTAATGTGATTAATGAAAGAAAAGAAACCTAAGATGTTGTAGAATCAGATTTTAAACAAAACAGGTAGCTACAGTTCTTGCTTTGCATAGCGGTATATATGATATACCCTGCACCTTATTCGATGAGGAAAGGACCGAGATCCCTTCACCGGGAGTGAATCCTTTAGAAATAACTGGCAGATGCTACACACTCGGTTTGCTTTTGATTGCTTTTGAGTTTTTTGCTTTGCACAGTGATATATATGATATATCCCGCACCTCATTCGACGAGGAAAGGGCCGACGATCCCTTCACCGGGAGTGACCCCTTTAGCAAAACTAGAAAAGCCTCAAAATCACTCCATTTCAAAAACTTCATTTGATTCTACAACGATATCAAGTTCATTACGCTCATGGTTTTTATGAAAAACCTGCGTAGCCCTCCGTCATTTCAGATAAGTACTAGTTAGTATTCGTGATGCGGTAGTTTGGCCTCCGTCAAGGCGCAGTGTACGGTAGCTAACTAGTGCTTATCTGCTTGCATATGATGCGATTGGATTAGGGTATTCGTACGGCGTTGTTTGGCCTCCGTCAAGGGTCGTGCGGGTGGGTTTAATTCAATCAGGAAATGACGGGTTGAACTTGACTAGCGGACTATGGGTTGTTTGGCCTCCGTCAAGGTCATAGGACGCTAGGGGCAAAAGCATTATCGGGAATTTCAAGTGTTGAAATTTGCAATGAGATTGCATACCTTCTATGAGATAGTTGTATCCCGATACCCACTGCGAGTAAGAGTTACTCCTGGAAGAGTTTTACACATTGCAATTAGCTGATCAAGTAGGTGTCTAGAAAGGTGTCAACGGGGTTACGCCTCTGGGAAAACGAGGTTTACATTAATTAGGTTCGTGCGAAAGCACGGGCGACCTCCCTCAAAGTACCGACACTGGCCTGGCTGAAAGATTGGCGAACTTGTAGTGTGTAATTAATCCCGGCTAATCTTTCCTTTTAGGGTTTGAAGGAAGATTTGATAAAAAGCAGTGGGAGCCATCCTGATTAGATAAGATAATAACCAATTTGATCTTGCACGAGCATACGCTAAAGTGTTTTCTTCTCTCTCTCTCCAGGTAGCGACCATTTCATGCCCTAATGAAGATAATAATATGGATGTATTGACCGAACCCACATGTTATACTGTGCAGGGGAACGTTGAACCCGTTCTATCTTATAAGTGTTATAAGAATGAACAGGAAACAGGAGAATATCTGGATTCTCAAGCCGCCCAAAAGAACATGCATGTTGATGCATCTTCTACAGGTGTGTTAGTTATTGAGAACTGTTTCTCAGTTCACCCTACGTCCTGGGTATTAGATACCGGATCAGGATCCCACATATGTAAACAGTTACATGGGCTACGAAAAGGTAAAGAACTGGGAAAAGGTGATCATTCCGTTCAAGTTGGGAATGGGGCAAATGTTGCAGCCAAAGCAGTTGGCGAATATCACCTTGTATTACCAAGTGGTGATACACTGATTCTAAATGAATGCTATTATATACCGAACATGATGTGCAACATTATATCAGTTTCTTTATTAAGTAAAGAAGGATATAATTTTGTATTACAGGGTAATGTTATGAACATATTCCTAGATCAAAAGTTGGTTGCATCAGGCTCGTTGTATAATGGCATATTCATTCTCAATCAAAATAAAGTCCTCAATTTACAAAACACACACAAGAGCAAGAGTTCTGAACTGAACGAATCTTTCTTGTGGCATTGTAGACTGGGTCACATCAATGTGACACGACTTGCTAAGTTGCATAAGGATGGATATTTAAATTCATTTGAATTTTCATCTTATGACACTTGCCAGTCATGTCTCAAAGGCAAGATGACCAAAACTCCGTTTACAGGACACGGAGAAAGAGGTACCGAACTCTTGGGACTAATACATAGTGATGTATGCGGTCCCATGTCTACACATGCCAGGGATGGTTCTTCGTACTTCATTACATTCACTGACGATCTCTCTAGATTTGGATATGTGTTCCTGATGAAACACAAATCAGAAGCTTTTGAGAAATTTAGAGAATATAAACAAGAAGTAGAGAACCAAACGGGCAAAAGTATTAAGATCCTTCGATCTGATCGAGGAGGAGAATAGTTAAGTAACGAATTCAGAGATTATCTAAAAGAGAATGGGATTCTCTCTCAGCTTACTCCTCCTTATACAACACAGCACAACGGTGTATCGGAGCGGAGAAATCGCACCCTATTAGATATGGTGCGCTCTATGATGAGTACAGCTGAGTTACCTATTTCTGGGGAGATGCACTGGAGACTGCTGCATATCTATTGAATAGAGTTCCAACCAAATCTGTGCCTACCACTCCATATGAGATATGGAATGGTAAGAGACCATGTCTTAATTTTATTCAGATATGGGGTTGTCCGGCCTATGTTAAAACACAAAATCCGGACAAACTCGAGGCAAGATCTGTTCTATGTAAGTTTGTTGGATATCCCAAACATTCGCGAGGGTATATCTTCTACCACTCCAAGGAACAAAAAGTGTTTGTTTCTCGACATGCCACTTTCTTAGAAAAGAGTTTTCTTATGAAACAGACAAGTAGCATTGAGGTAGAACTGGAAGAGGTTCCAGCAACACAAACTATAACAGAAGACTTGGTAGAACCAGAGAATTCAGTAGAACTCGACGAACCCCAGCCTCTCCGCCGATCTAGTAGGGTTTCTCGTCCACCAGAGAGATACTACGGTTTTCTCATTGACGGTGGAAGCGAGGATTGCATCGTGGAGGATGATGACCCAACTAGCTTCGAGCAGGCCATCACGAGTGGGGACTCAGTGAAATGGCTGGATGCTATGCGGTCCGAGATGGAATCCATGTACACCAACAATGTATGGACTTTGGAAGTTGCTCCTGAAGGGGTAAAACCCATTGGGAGCAAGTGGATCTTCAAGAAGAAACTTGGTGTAGATGGGAAAGTGGAGACTTTCAAAGCTAGACTTGTAGCAAAGGGTTTTCGTCAAAGACCAGGTGTGGACTATGACGAAACCTTTTCTCCAGTGGCTATGCTTAAATCCATCCGAATCATGCTTGCCATCGCTGCATATCATGACTACGAAATCTGGCAAATGGATGTTAAGACCGCCTTTCTAAATGGTGATTTAGAAGAGTGCGTGTACATGACTCAGCCAGAGAGCTTCGTAGACAGTGGGAGCAGCGGGAAGGTGTGCAAGCTGATTAAATCCATTTATGGATTAAAGCAAGTATCGCGGAGTTGGAACATCTGCTTTGATGCCGTTATCAAAGAGTTTGATTTCGTCAAAAACCCAGATGAACCTTGTATTTACAAGAAGGTGGCAGGGAGTAAGGTTGTCTTCCTCGTATTGTACGTGGACGACATACTCTTGATAGGAAATGATATTCATATGCTGCAATCGGTCAAGCTCTTCTTATCACAAAGATTCTCAATGAAAGATCTTGGTGATGCCTCCTGCATATTGGGAATTAGGATCTATAGAGATAGATCCAAACGGATTTTGGGATTGTCCCAATCCAGGTACATTGACACCATACTAAAGAGGTTTAGTATGGAAGAGTCCAAGCGTGGGAACTTGCCCACGATCTCTGGAGTCACTCTCTCCAAAGATATGTCTCCCAAGACTGATTTGGAGAGAGCTCGCATGCAAGGGATACCCTATGCTTCGGCAGTAGGCTCTATCATGTATGCGATGCTATGTACCAGACCCGATGTAGCATACTCACTAAGTGTAGTGAGCAGGTATCAAGCTGATCCTGGAGAGAGTCACTGGACAGCTGTGAAGAGCATTCTCAAGTACTTACGAAGGACTAGAGAAATGTTCTTGGTGTATGGTAACGGAGAACTCCAAGTGGAGTCCTTTACCGATTAGAGCTTCCAGAGTGATAAGGACGACTCTAAGTCGCAGTCGGGCTTTGTCTTTACCCTTTACGGAGGGGCGGTTAGCTGGAAGAGTTCCAAGCAGGAAACCGTGGCAGACTCGACGATGGAGGCTGAATACATCGCTGCCAACGATGCTGCCAAAGAGGCTGTCTGGATCAAGAAGTTCATTACTGAACTTGGAGTGGTCCCATCCATTGAGCATCCAATACCTTTGTATTGTGATAACAATGGAGCGGTGGCTTTGGCCGAGGAACCCAGGTCCCATCAGCGGTCCAGACATATTCTGAGGCGGTATCACCTGATCCGGGAGATAGTTGATCGCCGGGAGATCGAGGTCAGGAGGGTTGACACGAAGAACAACACCGCGGATCCACTCACGAAGGCCATTCCCCAGATACAGTTTGAGAGACTCTTCGGGATGCTCGGTATGCGATACTACAGCAGCTGGCCCTAGTGCAAGTGGGAGATTGTTAGTTGTATGTATGCCCTAGAGGCCAGTATTGTACAGATGATGTATATTATATTGGATGCTTGGACATATATAGAGATGACTTTCTTGCTCGATATGATAGTATGCTATCTAGTTACTCTTTATCTTAACATGTACAATAGTCTCTTTATACTGTCTTATAGTTACATGTTGGTAAAGCCCTTAGGATATATACTTGACTACCTGGACTGTGATGCAGATCATACTAGTGGGGACATGGTAGTCCATAAGTACATCCTTCAAGGTCCCTAGTCGTGGGTGTATCGAGACAGGGCATCGATATACCAGAGTAGACTAGCGTATACGCTTCTCGACCCATGTGATGGGCAATGGATGATCCCATATCTATTGGTGTTTGACATCATAGATGGTATACGGGTGCTCAGTGGAGACTGGGTACACTGGACGGACTCGCCGAGAACTCCTAGATGGTATTATACCTCACGTCAGATGGCAGTTCTCAGGTGACACTTGTACAGGTTAGTCTGTAGACCCGAGATCGTCATAGAGTCTTGTGTGATTCCCACTGTGCTTTGATCTCCACCTTACCACGTCCATGAGGGCGTGCAAAACGGTGGTCTTTGGGCACAGTCCCGAGTCACATGGAGGCAATGAGCGATAGGAGGGGTTTCGTCACTTCCGGTATTAGGGGTTGATGTTGCGCAGTGCTCGATTGGCCGTAGCAGGGAAGTCCCTGGCCAGGGCTGATCAGAGATTTGCTGGTAAGTGTTACCAGTAGTTTCTCAACCCGTTATGAGCCTCACATCGGCATGACTTATCGGGTTATTGGGGTCTGACGTTTACCACCCCTAGACTTGATATGCGACATATCAGACGAAGAGACCGGACTGTATGGTAAGTGTTACTGGTCGGATTCGCAGGAGTGTGAGCGGGCTAGCTCGTCGATCTTCTGATCGCTCAATACCCGGGTGGCCGTTACGTTTAGCAGACCGCTTGTGGCTTGTGGGTGATTGATATGATCATCATCTGCTACCGGCGTATTGACGAGTCTTTAGAGTCCTACACAGAGGTTTCCTAGCTCAAGCGAAACGAAATAGGAGCGCATATGAGATATGTGCAGGACCGAGAATAATGCGTGTATATGATACCGCATTTCATTCTCGCGATAAATGTTTCGATTGGTTATATTCGATATGACCTAGTTATCGAATCATTGATTCGATAAATCGATACATTGAATACTAGTCGGTTATGTGAGACATGACCGGATCATTGAATCAAATGTTGATTTAATGATTTAATGTATAATTATATATTTGATATATTACTTTGCATTAACTAGTATTGGTTCACTTTATACGGATTTTCTCACTTGATGTGCAAGTTGTATATGTGATATACTTTTGTGCACATATATGTATCATGTTTGATGATACTTGATCTTTTGGTTAAGTGTGAAGAATTAAACCATGGTTAAATGATAATTAGGGTTTTGCCTTATCATTTATTTATTCATTTCTTTATTTATTTTATTGGATAAATGAAAATGAAATGGTTTGTTTTTGTCATGAAGCTTGTTGAAGCTTCATGAAGCTTTGACCAAGGAAACCATTTTGTCTTCATGCTTAACCCTAACCCATCCACTTACCATGGTTTATTCTCTACACTTAACCCAAGTTAGATTATGTTAAGTATGAATTTTCTTTTCATTTTAAAAGACTTATCATAATTCTAGCTCATCTTCTCCTTCTTGTTCAAGAGAGAAAACTAGATGCCATCAATGGCAACTTGAGCAAAAGTGAGTGAAATCCAATTCTAAAGTGAACCCACCTCCTATTTCTTCACCCTCTACCTCTTGCCAAGTTGTTTTGGGTGTTTTCTTCACAAGTTTCACAACTTTGTGAAGTCGGAGCTTGAACTTGTGATGCCTCGACGTAGATCGTCTTTGACACGAAGCCGACGACCAAGCTCGCTCGTTTCTCCGATGAAGCCGACGAATGAGTCTAGGATTCGTGATGGACAGCGAGAGCACACCCACGTGGAGCTAAGGAAGTGGGGAACTGGATCTACAAAGGTTGTAGCATCTAACTTTTAGTTAAAGTGTTACTAGTTTATAGTTTCGCCTAGAAATCTAGCCGACGATCCGTATTAGGGTTTCTCGGCACCCATAATTTTTAAAATTGGCATGTTCGATGCCTTGTGAGACCTCTATAGAGTGCTTAGGAACCCTACATGGTCTAGAGAGATAGTGAACGTCAGACCCCTAATAACCGTACAAGTCGTGTCGGCATGGCTCAATTACCATCCGAGAATCTACTGATCAGTCTATCAGTAATTCTCAATCAGCCCTGGCCAGGGACATATGGTAATGACCAACCGATCACCGTGCGATATCGAATCCTTATACCGAGATAGACGAATCCCTAACAGTCACTCACTGCCTCCACGTGGTTTGGGACTGTGCCCAACTAAAACCTGTTTGCACGACTCCTTTAAACCGTGGTAGGGTAGTAATAAAGCACAGTGGGAACTCACACGAGACAAATGATGACCTTAAGTCAACGGACTATCTGCACACATGTCACCTGAGAACTGCTATCTGACGTTAAGTATAAATACCATCTAGTCAGTTCTCGGCGAGTCCTGTCCTGTGTACTCACACCCAGTGAGCATCTGTATACAATCTTAGGTGCACTCCACCAATGGATGCGGGACCAATCCATCGCCTTCCTCAGGGTCTAGATATGTATACACTAGTCTACTCCGGAGTATCGATGCCCAGTCTCGATACTCCTGCGAACAGGGACATCTAAGGATGTGCCTATTGACTATCCAGCTCCCATAAGTATGACTGCCATCACAACGTCGGTAGTCAGGCAAACACCTATGGGCTTTATCAACATGTATATATATATATATATATATGAATACTATGCAAAATATATCATATGTTAAGATAAAGACAAAACAAATAGCGTACTATCATATTAAGCAAGACTGTCATGTAAATACATATCCCTAACATCCTATACAATGAAGGCCTCTAGGGCATATATATCCAACACATCGTAGTCCGTGGGCTTAAAGACCCCACAGTCCAGGTTAAGGACATCGTAGTCCGTGGGCTTAAGGACCCCACAGTCCAGGTTAAGGACATCGTAGTCCGTGAGTTTAAGGACCCTACAGTCCAGTTTGAGGACATCGTAGTCCTTGAGCTTAAGGACCCCACAGTCCAGGTTAAGGACATCGTAGTCCGTGGACTTAAGGACCCCACAGTCCAGGTTAAGGACATCGTAGTCCGTGAGTTTAAGGACCCCACATTGCAGTTTAAAGACGTCATAGTCTATGGAATGTATGGTTTTCGGGACCCGTCACCTCTCTGAAAACTTTGAGGGATTACAACGACATATATAAGAGGGGTTCAGAGATGTACCCTTGAACCAAAGTTGATTGGGAAATCTATAATCCAATTTGGGACTATGGTCTGTTAAAAGGTTTATGAGCATATGGGCTCAATTGATATGAGTTGAGGACTTACGGCCAATCTTGGGCTAAGTCCAATAAATGTTTAACATTTTATTGTTCTGGCTATTGAGCCTTTATTTGGGCTTGGCCCTTCTAATAATGCTGAGCATTAGATCCTGACATTTCTTTTTTATCTTGTGTTGTATGCATAGCATTCATCAGAACGATGTGTGTTCTGACAGTGCGCCACGTGGCACGCCATGCGCTTTGCGCCAATTAAAGAGCGTATTGCGCTTCTGCCAAGTAGCGCACACGAAGAGGACACGTGTCACGCTCTGCGCTATGTGTCAGATGATGGGCGCATTGCGCTTTCAATTTATGAGCACGTTGTGCTAGTTTTGTGGCGCACAAGTGAGTGACACGTGGCGCGCTTGGTGCTGATCACCAACCCATGAGCGCAGTGCGCTGTTTCAGAAGCACAAAGCGTAAGTTGTATCTGTTGTTGACACGTGGCACGTTTTGCAAATGAGCGCCGGTCCAAGAAGCGCAGAAGCGCAGTTCATGAGTGCAAGGTGTTAGTTGTATGTATGCCCTAGAGGCCAGTATTGTACAGATGATGTATATTATATTGGATGCTTGGACATATATAGAGAGGACTTTCTTGCTCGTCATGATAGTATGCTATCTGGTTGCTCTTTACTTTAACATGTTTACTTGTCTCTTTATACTGTCTTATAGTTACATGTTGGTAAAGCCCTTGGGATGTGTACTTGACTACCTATACTATGATGCGGATCATACTTGTGGGGACATGGTAGTCCATAAGTACATCATTCGTGGTCCCTAGTCGTGGGTGTATCGAGACGGGGCATCGATATGCCAGTGTAGACTAGCGTATATGCTTCTCGACCCATGAGATGGGCGATGGATGATCCCATATCCATTGGTGTTTGACATCAGAGAAGGTATACGGGAGCTCTGTAGTGACTGGGTACACTGGACGGACTCGCCGAGAACTCCCAGATGGTATTATACCTCACGTCAGATGGCAGTTCTCAAGTGACACTTGTGCAGGTTAGTCTGTAGACCCGAGATCGTCATAGAGTCTTGTGTGATTCCCACTGTGCTTTGATTTCCACCTTACCACGTCCATGAGGGCGTGCAAAATGGTGGTTTTTGGGTACAGTCCCGAGTCACATGGAGGCAATGAGCGATACGAGGGGTTTCGTCTCTCCCGGTATTGCGGGTTGATGTTGCGCTGTGCTCGATTGGCCGTAACAGGGAAGTCCCTGGCCTGGGCTGATTAGAGATTTACTGGTATGTGTTACCAGTAGTTTCTCGACCCGTTATGAGCCTCACATCGGCACGACTTATCGGTTATTAGGGTCTGACATTTACCACCTCTAGACTTGATATGCGACATATCAGACGAAGAGACCGGACTGTATGGGAAGTGTTACCGGCAGGCTTTCACAAGAGTTGGAGCGGGCTTGCTTGCTGATCTTCTGATCGTTCAATACCCGGGTAGCCGTTACGTCCAGCTAGTACCGCTGACGGCTTGTGGGTGCATGATGTGATCATCACCTACTGCCGGCGTATTGACGAGTCTTTAGAGTCCTACACAGAGGTTTTACTGGCTCAGGCAAAACGAAATAGGAGCACGTATGTGATATATGCGAGACCGAGAATAAATACGTGTATGTGATACCGTATTCTATTCTCGCGACTATATGTATCGGTCGGTTGTAAATGATATGGCCGGGTTATCGAATCAAGTGTTGATTCGATAAGTCGATACAATGGATGTTAGCCGGTTATATGAGATATGACCGGATTTTTAAGTCAAGTGTTGATTTAATAATTAAGTGTATAATTGTATATTAGATATACTAGTTTACATTTACTAACGCTTGTTCACTTTAGGGTTTTTCTCACTTGTACACTACTTTAACATATATATGATATATGTTTATAATGTGTTATCATATTGTATCATGGTTGACGATACACCATTCATGCATCTATGGGACATACACCATTCTATGTATTATGAAGGGTTAAGATTATTTAAGATAATTACAAAATTAGTGGTGTTTTGGAATGAGCATGAAGCTTGTAGAAGCTTAACTTGCTTTGACAAAGTCTACAAGCTTTGCCTTTACCTTAGATTCCTTTTAACCCAACCATAATCAATTAGCTATGGTTATGGCTCTACAAGGGTTAGTATATGATACTCACTCACCATGGTTACTCTTCTCACTTGATCATTATCCTCATCTCTTTCTTTTCTTCTTCTTCTCCATTGTGAAAAGAAAAAATAAAACTAGGGTTTGATCCAAAGTGAGAAACAAAATTCTAAAAAGTACCCACTTCCTATTTCTCCATCCTCTACTAGACTAGCACTTTAGTTTAGGGTGTTTACTTCACTAATTCTCTAGTTAGTGAAGTAGGAGCTTGAGTCGAATTCCCTCGACGTAGATCATCTTCGGTCTCGGAGACTTCAAGCAAAGGTCGCACCTTTCACCTCGTGAAGCCATGCAAGAGTCCGGGAGAACCTTGATTGCAGCGAAGGGAATTCATCAAGGAGCAAAAGAAGTGGAGGAACGATCTACAAAGGTTGTATTTCGTATCCCTTTAGAGTAAAGTTGTTTACTTGCTATATGATTCGCCTAAACTCTAGTACACGATCTTGCTTAGTGTTATTCGGCACATAAAAATTAAATTTTGGCATGGTCGATGCCTTGTAGAGCCTTGTTAGTGTGCCTAGTAACCCTACAGTGGTATCAGAGCCTAGCTAGAATATTAGGCGAAGTGTTAACAGAGTTAAAACCCCGATCGAACCCGACAACGTCAAAATCCACCCCTCTCTGCACAATTTTTAAAATCTGGGATTTTTATGAATTAAAAATATCGAAAAAAATCAGCAGGATTTTATAAGAATTATCGTGCAAAACGAGGACCTGAATCGAAAAGTTGACCGCGGTTCCGCGACAAATCCCTGCTTGTGCCGCGAAACCACGGCAGTATGGTGACCGTTGGATCTTATTTTTGCACAGTAATTCTGGATTCTGTGATTGTTATTTTCTGGGTATTTTTAATTTGACTCAAGTGTTGAGTTTTCAAGGGTTCATTTTGTTATCGTCGATTCGATCAGAGAATTTAATTTTGTTTTGTTATTCCGGATAATTTAGAAAGTATTAAAATGTTCGAACGGATATCATTAACTCAATTTTTCCGGGCATAAAAAACATTCAAGTGTTGAATTTTTCTCGGGTTTAAATATTTCGGAAAAATGTGCAAGTGATGCGATGGACCCGCTAGAAGACAACAAAACTTAACTCGATTATGTGACCATCTTGAACTGCCCTTTGAAACTTAGGGTTTGGGGCAGTACGGCGTGCCACATGTGAGGCGTTGGCTTGACCCTTCTACGGCTGGACCGTTGCTACTGTGACGTATTCTGGAATCTTTAAACTCCGCTCAAGTGTTGAGCTATTATGGAAATCTTGAGTATTTGATTATTCAATCGGAAAGTTTAATACTGTCTATTTTGTTGGAGATAGTGCCCTCAGAGTCAATTATTGGATCACAGGCACGTGATTGCAATGATTGAGGGAGGACCTATCCCGGTAGGACAGTCTTACTCGAGATGATAGTATGCTATCTGGTTTACCTTTATCATCGTGTACTGTTTTAGGTGACCTGACATGTCGCTATTACACGTTGATAGAGCCCCTAGGATTCTTGCTTGACTACCAGCAGTATGATGGCGATCATATACGTGGGAGCTGGTAGTCTATAAGCACATCCTTAAAAGGTCCCTAGTCGTAGGAGTTTCGAGACAGGGCATCGATACTCCATTAGTAGACTAGTGTATACAGTCGAGACCCCGACGAGGGACGGTGGCCGGTCTCACAAGCCACTGGTGTCAGTTGGTTCACCTAAGATGTATACAGGTGCTCATTGGGTTATGAGTACACCGGACAGGACTCGCCGGGAACCTGCTAGTTGGGCTTATACCTGACGTCAGATAGCAGTTCCCTGGTGACATGTGTACAGGTTAGTTCATCGACCTGAGGATCGTCATTTGTCTCGTGTGAGTTCCCACTGTGCTTTGATTACTACCCTACCACGGCTCAAAGGAGTCGTGCAAACAGGTTTTAGTTGGGTACAGTCCCGAGCCACATGGAGGCAGTGAGCGGATCTTCAGGGGTTCGTCTCTCCCGGTATTGGGGGTGAGGTCGCGCTGTGTCTAAGAGAGCCATTACGCAAAGCCCTCGGCCGAGGGAGGAGATTTACTGGTAGGTATTCCAGTAGTATCTCAGGGCGTTCTGGGCTACGCTCCGACACGACTTGTACCGCTTTTGGGGGTCTGACTTTTACCAACCCCCTAGGCCCGACATGCGATGCTCATAGACGAACGGACCGGACTGTACGGATATTGTCACTGACAGGCTCAGTAGGGTGTCAGGATGAGTTCGCTCATCGACGTCCCTTTTGGTCAATAGCTGGTGGCCCGTTACGTATTGGCTTATACCTCTGACGTGCTAGTGGTTAAATCCACAGCCATTGTATTGACGAGTCTTTAGAGTCCACCACACTTACAGTTACTCAAGCTTTCGGGCGAAACGCTGTAGAGGCCGTATGGAGATATGGCAGGGTCCGATCAGATACGCGCGGTATTGCACGGATCAGGATCGGATAGTTTTGTACTAGTGGCCGTATAGTTATATGGCAGGGTTTGATCTGATACGTGCGGTATTGCACGGATCAGGATCGAACGGATTTTACTAGCCGGCTTTGGCTTAAGCCGGTCCTAGTCTAGTACTGTGTAGATTTTGTCTCATTGCATTTGTATCCGGTCGGAATACAGATGCGGGTGTGTATGCACAGTCTCGGGGTTTTCCTGTAATTTATTACGGGACCAGTTTTCTGGAGTTGCCAGTTTGTATTCCGTTCCGGCCGGTTTTCCTTTGTTCTTTCCCGGCCGGACTTTTCTGATGGAGGGGGTAATTTGCAGTTTTGCAAATTACATTTGGTGGAGGTTTTATTTGTAAGATGATTAATTATGATAGCATCTTTTTTATTCCATTCTTTTCTATCATCTTGTCTTGCTTTATGAAGATTTGATATGAGATGAAGTTTGATGTAAGTTTGATGATGATTATGTCTTGATGTGGTCACCACTTGCTTTACCCTACACTCACCTCCCTTCATGCTTCATATTACCACCTCCACCATTCTCTTTTTGAGATGATAAGTTTTTCATTAGAAAAGAGAGAAGAAGAAAAAGAAAGAGAGAAGAAGAAGGAGAGAGTTCTTCATTCTTGAGAGTTTCATCTTCTTGATCTCATTCATGCTAGAAAAATGCAAGCACCATTTTTCTTATCTCATTTCCTCCATCAAGGCAACCAAAACCCAAGTGAGACACTACACTACACATTCTACAGCATATCTTGAGCATGTCGAGTTGCCGGCTTCATGCTCGAGTTGCCTCGGTATTGAGGCGGGAGCCCGTAAAAGACGCAGGCGATGTGGTGCCCTTCCGGCGAGGAGGCGACGATGTGGAGGCAAGACTTTCCGTGGGAGATCGGGGCGATGATGAGAAGACCGGAGGACTCGGATCACTCGGTATACTTCTCACCCTATCTCTTGATTGCTAGCGTTAGGTTAATGGTAAACGATCCGGGTTTTCTTTGTCCGCGGTAGCGCCGGTTTCCGAGCAAGGAAAATTTTTGATTCCGCATTTTGGCCTCGAGTAAGAGGCCGGGGCGCTGCCGTGGCGCAACATGGTATCAGAGCCACGCCATTAACCTTACCTAGCTTCGTTTGATGTGTTTGCGTTTCCGATCGACCAAAATTTCCAAAATCCGTATTTTTCTAGCACATCAGTTTCTGTCGAATTTTTTTGGAGTCTAAAAATTTTTCAGGTGGTCTCAGAATGATGTGCAGAGAGTTCTAAGAACACTGCAAAAATTTGGTGACACGACTCCTCCGTACGACCGCGGAAGGGCGGCCAAAACCCCCTTTTGGCCGCGCTTCCGCCGCAGGAGTGTGGGTTCGTGTGCTTAGTTTTTTGCAGTGGGCTTATAGGCTTATATTAGGGGTTTTGGAATATTAAAATTGGGCCCAGGTTTTCTGTGAGTGCTACAGTTTTGATTAGGGGCCCACTTGTTAATTTTTGGTCAATCGGAAAATTTTAAACACATTTTTCACAGTGTTTACATTATATCTGCGACCGTGAATGTCACTCGATCGGTAAATCCGGTCTAACTGCTATAGCCTGGTTAGACGGATTTGCGAACGTGACTTTCACGTTGATGTTCTATGTTTATGCTGTGATGTTGCGGATCGGTCGTGGGGGATAGCCTGGATGCAATGCTAGTACAGTTTTGTTGTATTATGTACATTTGATATTGCGGGGCGAGCGTCCGACATGTGGACTGCCGTCACTGCCTGTTTGTATTATTCTTTTGGGGCACGACCTGGTTGCGGTCGATGTACCCGGTGTATGTATATTTTACTTTCTGTACTAGGATTACCCCGAGGAGGGGTGCTCGCATAGCCGGATTCTAGAGGGCAACGGGCCCGCATCTCATGGCATTGGGACGGAGGGGGCTTCAGTCTGGAATTGGCGGGCTGTTCGACGCACTCGTAGGGGGTACAGGTTGACCCAGGAGGGGTGCCCAAGTTACCGGATTCCGTGAAGTGTTGGGTGGTCCATTCACGGTGCTGAAGGGGGGCTGCCTCGCTTCAGGTTTTGGCGGGTGACTTGCCGCGGCCGTAGGGGTCTAGGTTTTCATTGCACAGGCTATCCACACGACCAGGGGAACGTCGGGTTTCAGCAGCGGCTCTGTGAAACCCGGGGCTTCCAGATATCTGTATTGTTCTGTGATGCTGTACATTTCTGTGATGTTGCATTTTATTCACGCCTTGAGCGAAATACTATATATTGGTATATATATTAGTAGATGTTGTATATGTTTTTCATCCGCGCTAGTCCAGTCCCCGCTCTGTCGTTAGTTAGCTAACCTAACGGGTGATGACGGGACCCAGTGGCGAATGCGGATGGCATATACGTACGTCAGTATATTTTCGTTCTTTGTGGTGTGATCAATTGATGGGAGTGCGTTGATTCGGATCAATGCAAGCTAAACAAACCTAATCTGATGTTGTTGGAACACTTTTCAAAAGGCTGTTATTGCAAGGACGTTCACTTTTGTTTTGCATCGTGGTATTCAGTTGGAATATCCTGCACCTCATTCTACGGGGAAAGAGCCGAGATCCCTTCACCGGGAGTGACCTCTTTAGTAAAGGTTTTCGTCACTATATTTTTCAAAAGTTGTGCAGTTCCTTCAACGATATCAAGTTCATTACGTTAAAGGTTTTTCGCCAAAAACCAGTCGTAGCCCTCCATCATTTCAGATTGGTATTACTTAGTATTCGTGCTGCGTATGTCGTGCTTAGCCGAGGCGTAGTGTTCGGTAGCTATGTAGTGTCTTTCTGTTGCATGGATATGTGATTGGTTAGGACAGTCGTACGGTCATTTTGGCTCAGTCAAGGACTCGTGCGGGTGGGTCTAATGCAATCAAGATAATGACGGGTTGGACTTGACTAGGATCCTTTGATATGTTGGCTCAGTCAAGGTCACTTGGGTCCTAGGGGTAAAAATCACATCGGGAGTTTCAAAAGAACTGAAACTTGCCAGGCATGCGCATACCTTCTGGAGTGTGGTGACTTGAGTGGATTCCGTCAAGTTATCATGCGATGATAGTTGGATCCCGATTCCCACTGATGAGTTGGTTTACTCCTCGGGTGATCCCGACTAATTCTTCTTTCAGGTTTGGAGGAGAATTTGAGGTACAGTGGGAGGTTTCCAGATTAGACAAAGTGATAACCATTCTGATCTAGGTTAGAGTGCACGCTGAGTGTTTCTTTTCTCTCTCTCTTTGGCAGCGACCATTGACCCGACCCTGGACTTTGACTCAGTGACCAAGTTGACCGAACCTTCTTAACACAGGCTTTTGGATTGTCAGAGTTGCTGACCTCATTGCCACTCCTACTTTTACCCTTTTCTCCAGGACACCCCGCATTACCGCGAACGTCCACTTCCATTGGACAAAACCATCGTATGGTTATATACGTACTCGAAGGACTTCGAGGATGGTTTCTGGTTCTGGAGAAAACGAATAGGATTATTCAGTTGTCTTTTCTTTTCACCTTCTTTCATTGCGAGTACTCCTTGGTTTAGGAGATAGTACACCTATTACGCAAATTGGATAGTCTTCTTCCAAACCTTAGGCTGGTGCCGACCGGTAGGGAATGAAGGAAACCAATTAGCATAACGATGGTGTGCAGAAGGTATTAAGTTAAGACAAAGCAAGGGATTAGTAAGAGGGCAGAGTAAATTGCGACTGCTATTCACGACCAAACCAAGTATTTCTTCGCCAATCCTAAATCACCTTTGTATTTCTCCAGGACACTCCGTATCACTACGAAGATCCCATTTTATTGGATAATCCATCGTATGGTTATATACGAACTCGAAAGGAACTTGTTCCAGTTCGGGGATGGATTCTGGTTCAGGAGAAATAGGAATAAAAGTACATTCAGGTGTCTTTTATCTTCACCTTCTCTCGCAATGCGAGTGCTCCTAGGATTAGGACAGTACACCCTTTATGCTTATTGGATAGTCTTCTTCCAAACCATAGGCTGGTGCCGAACGGTAGGGAAGGAAGAAAACCAATTGGCCTAAAGGGGTGTGCAGACGGTAATGACTAAAGACATTTAAAGGGATTTGGACAGATGGCAAAGAGATATACGGTTACAGTTGTGAATCTGGAAAATGGAAGAGGCATTACTAGGAATACCAGGATACCCCGACGAAACATTTCAATGTTTCAGTTTCACTGTGTACTGTTAACGGAAAACTGATTTCCCAGTTAGACACTTGCTCCAGGGTATGTATTTACCAGGTATGATTCTCATATCTGTATGGTTTTACAGATGCTGAGTGGGAGTAAGTTATTGGGAATAGGGTGATCATCCTCATTATATCGGGATTCGTTGTAATCGGTGATATTTGAGGAGATCATCTGGGCTGTTTGCCGGTCGGCAAATATTTGGTTTTGAATATCCGCTGTTGTGCACCAATTTCAATTTGATATATCTGTACGTCTATTTTCATAGAGTGAGATATACTTTTTGATATTATGTCGATGACATTTACCTATATCAGTGGATGGTTAGGTAAGGAGCATTAAACAGCGGTGTAATTCTTCTTAACCATAAGTACAGTTTTCAACCTACGACACACAGTGAAAGAGTTGTTAGACTCAGCGGACTTATACAGAGTATTGTATGTCGTCCAGTGTCCATTAGGACAGAGGGGTTGGTCCTCATACTATATTCTGTTTACTTTTGACTTCTCTAATTCTTAGACATGTGTTTCGTAGGAACACAGGGTCTAATTTTTGAGGAGTTATAGGTATTTGAATAGAGTAGAGAACCAGGTGTAGCAAGTATCGGGATTCTTCAAAGTGATCGAAGATGTAGATACTTGTGTATGGTGTTCAGTTGATAGTAATGTTTAAGAGAACTGGCTTCTCTTTCAGGTTACTCATAATTGGAAGCATTCCTAAGTTGAGTAACGCTGATCGGCCTCCTTCCATTTAGTAGACATGCACTGGAGAAAGCTGCATGATTTGAATCTGGTTCAATTGAATCAGTGCCTCTGGTTCTATATTGGATATAGAACAGTTCATATCTTAACGATGTTAAGGTACGGGGAGTTGTCCGGCTTATGCTTAAAACCAGACACTGGACAACTCAAGGCACGTTTCTGTAATGGCTGTTTGTGGGTTGACCCAGGCTATGACGAGGGTTGATTTTCTACCATCTGGATGAACAATAGCAATATTGTTCTAGACTCGCCACAGTTTTATTAAAAATGGATTTTTCAGAAAAAGTAGTGGGAGTATGGTAGAACTGGAAGTGATTCCAGAACCACAAACGATTACTGAAGATTTGATAAGGAACTTAAAGATTCAATCTGTTTTGACATTCCATTGGCCACTCTGCAGATACAGTGGGTAACTTCAGGCACCCGAGAGGTACTCCGGTAGCTTCAAGGACGGTGACAGGGAAGTTCTTGTTTACCCACACTTGCCATTGTTGTTGTTCCAGGCTGCGAGACCCGGCAGGAGGATGAGTATAGCGTCGTTCTAAACTAGCTTTAGAAGTGCACGTCTATATGACTCTGCCAGAGGGTTGTCGTAGTCAGTGGGAGCAGCGGAAGCATTGGTGGACATCAGGCTTATGTCTATTTATAGACTAAAGCAGATGTAGCGGAGATAGATCATCTATTTCTGATGTGACAGTCATAGGTTTGACGTCATCAGAATAGGGGGTGGATCTGTTGAGAAGGTAGTAAGAAGTGATATTCCTATACTACAATCGGTTATACTTTGGTCGTCACACAGTGGTTTCTCCACACAGGACTTGGATATTATATCAGACATTCTGGTTACTAGATCTATGGTTTTAGATCTAGATTTGGGTAGTTTCCCAATCTGGGTACCTTGACAGCATTCTATGAGTATTTAGAATGGACGACTCCTGGCACGGTAGTACACCTGCAGGTAATGGAGTCACCCTCTCTAAAGGCGTCTTACAGACTAAAGTGGAGAGGGATACGCATGATTGACAGATCACTTGCTTAGGCAATTGAGTCAATCATGAGATGTCAAGTACCACACCAGATATTGTTCTTGCAGTAGATGCAATAAGTTGATATTGATCCAATACTGGAGAAACAGTCGGAAGCAGTTTTAGAACATAAGTTGATGTTCTAGGGATATGATAACGACAGCCTCATTTGGGAGACAGTTATCATTCCAGGCTTCCAAGATGACATGGACGACAAGGAGGTTGTCAGAGTTATAGTTTTCCTTCTGACGAGGGGCAGTATTTTGGACAGGTGGTCCAAGGCAATACTGAGGGTGGCATGGCGCAGGATACTGATTAAGTTCAGTTGATGATACAGTCTAAGAAGTTTGGATTTGAAGTTCATTTATGAGCTAGGTCCCATCAGACATCCAGACGTTCTAAGACAGGTATTGCTCATTTCGGGAGATGGATTTCTCCGCGAACTTGAGATATAGAGAGACATAGAAAGAAACATCACAGCGGATCCACTCACTGAGGCTATTCCTCGAACGCAATAGTTTCGCAAACGAGCTTTGTGAGACTGACTAGTAGAGGAGTTGGGTGTTCGGTATCACACGGGCTGTGAGTATGCGGCATCGCAATAATTAGCCTTGAGTGCAAGTGGGAGATTGTTGGAGATAGTGCCCTCAGAGTCAATTATTGGATCGCAGGCACGTGATTGCAATGATTGAGGGAGGACCTATCCCGGTAGGACAGTCTTACTCGAGATGATAGTATGCTATCTGGTTTACCTTTATCATTGTGTACTGTTTTAGGTGACCTGACATGTCGCTATTACACGTTGATAGAGCCCCTAGGATTCTTGCTTGACTACCAGCAGTATGATGGCGATCATATACGTGGGAGCTGGTAGTCTATAAGCACATCCTTAAAAGGTCCCTAGTCGTAGGAGTTTCGAGACAGGGCATCGATACTCCATTAGTAGACTAGTGTATACAGTCGAGACCCCGACGAGGGGCGGTGGCCGGTCTCACAAGCCACTGGTGTCAGTTGGTTCACCTAAGATGTATACAGGTGCTCATTGGGTTATGAGTACACCGGACAGGACTCGCCGGGAACCTGCTAGTTGGGCTTATACCTGACGTCAGATAGCAGTTCCCTGGTGACATGTGTACAGGTTAGTTCATCGACCTGAGGATCGTCATTTGTCTCGTGTGAGTTCCCACTGTGCTTTGATTACTACCCTACCACGGCTCAAAGGAGTCGTGCAAACAGGTTTTAGTTGGGTACAGTCCCGAGCCACATGGAGGCAGTGAGCGGATCTTCAGGGGTTCGTCTCTCCCGGTATTGGGGGTGAGGTCGCGCTGTGTCTAGGAGAGCCATTACGCAAAGCCCTCGGCCGAGGCAGGAGATTTACTGGTAGGTATTCCAGTAGTATCTCAGGGCGTTCTGGGCTACGCTCCGACACGACTTGTACCGCTTTTGGGGGTCTGACTTTTACCAACCCCCTAGGCCCGACATGCGATGCTTATAGACGAACGGACCGGACTGTACGGATATTGTCACTGACAGGCTCAGTAGGGTGTCAGGATGAGTTCGCTCATCGACGTCCCTTTTGGTCAATAGCTGGTGGCCCGTTACGTATTGGCTTATACCTCTGACGTGCTAGTGGTTAAATCCACAGCCATTGTATTGACGAGTCTTTAGAGTCCACCACACTTACAGTTACTCAAGCTTTCGGGCGAAACGCTGTAGAGGCCGTATGGAGATATGGCAGGGTCCGATCAGATACGCGCGGTATTGCACGGATCAGGATCGGACAGTTTTGTACTAGTGGCCGTATAGTTATATGGCAGGGTTTGATCTGATACGTGCGGTATTGCACGGATCAGGATCGAACGGATTTTACTAGCCGGCTTTGGCTTAAGCCGGTCCTAGTCTAGTACTGTGTAGATTTTGTCTCATTGCATTTGTATCCGGTCGGAATACAGATGCGGGTGTGTATGCACAGTCTCGGGGTTTTCCTGTAATTTATTACGGGACCAGTTTTCTGGAGTTGCCAGTTTGTATTCCGTTCCGGCCGGTTTTCCTTTGTTCTTTCCCGGCCGGACTTTTCTGATGGAGGGGGTAATTTGCAGTTTTGCAAATTACATTTGGTGGAGGTTTTATTTGTAAGATGATTAATTATGATAGCATCTTTTTTATTCCATTCTTTTCTATCATCTTGTCTTGCTTTATGAAGATTTGATATGAGATGAAGTTTGATGTAAGTTTGATGATGATTATGTCTTGATGTGGTCACCACTTGCTTTACCCTACACTCACCTCCCTTCATGCTTCATATTACCACCTCCACCATTCTCTTTTTGAGATGATAAGTTTTTCATTAGAAAAGAGAGAAGAAGAAAAAGAAAGAGAGAAGAAGAAGGAGAGAGTTCTTCATTCTTGAGAGTTTCATCTTCTTGATCTCATTCATGCTAGAAAAATGCAAGCACCATTTTTCTTATCTCATTTCCTCCATCAAGGCAACCAAAACCCAAGTGAGACACTACACTACACATTCTACAGCATATCTTGAGCATGTCGAGTTGCCGGCTTCATGCTCGAGTTGCCTCGGTATTGAAGCGGGAGCCCGTAAAAGACGCAGGCGATGTGGTGCCCTTCCGGCGAGGAGGCGACGATGTGGAGGCAAGACTTTCCGCGGGAGATCGGGGCGATGATGAGAAGACCGGAGGACTCGGATCACTCGGTATACTTCTCACCCTATCTCTTGATTGCTAGCGTTAGGTTAATGGTAAACGATCCGGGTTTTCTTTGTCCGCGGTAGCGCCGGTTTCCGAGCAAGGAAAATTTTTGATTCCGCATTTTGGCCTCGAGGAAGAGGCCGGGGCGCTGCCGTGGCGCAACATATTTATCTGGAATGTGATACAATATGTGGAATTCATACATGTTAGGCATGAAATGCAAAATATGTGATATTTCGGATTTACGATGTCTAAAGAGATTGTGGATTCCAAATGTCGTAGTTTTACACTTTCTTTTCTGTGACCGTAAGTGTAATATGTGAGATCGCCGGTTTCGTTGCTATATGTCAACGACAATTAGGATGCGCATATTTACTTACGTTGATGACATGTGATGTTCTGTGTTGCTGGATATGTTATATTGGATCGTCGCGTTCTGAATAGCCGGGTTTTTTTTATGTGAGATGGGAGTTTTTATTTTCATTCATGTAAAATTTAAATATATGTAATGTTCTTTTATTGGGGCACAACCTCTATCAATCAGGCACTTCCGGGTCGAGGTTGATGTCACCATTTGTATATTATTTACCTTTTCGCACTAGGATAGACCCAAGGAGGGGGGCACAAGTAACCGGGTTCTAGGGTCCAGTGGGAGACCAACTCGAGGAGTCGAGTCCGGGTCTCCTAACCTTAGAATTGGAAGGGTTGCTTGCCGCTCTCATAGGGGTCTGGGGGTGTGGGTTTGGCTATTCATCGCGACCGTGGAATCCGTGTTTTATAGAGGCTCAAGATAAAACACGGACGTCCTAATATATCCAATGTTTCATATATTTCTTCTGCTGCGATATCCGTGATGTGATCATTTGATGTTCTGTGATAAATACTGTATATAGTATATATGATATATTATATAGGCGTTACTTATATTTTACACCCACACTAGCCCTGCCCTGCTCTGCCGTTAGTTACCTAATCTAACGGTGCATGAAGGGACATCGAGGCGAATGCGGATGGCATAAGTGTACGTCGTATTTATCTGTGATGTTTAGGTGACTTGAATGAAGGGACTTCATTAATGTGATTAATGAAAGAAAAGAAACCTAAATGATGTTGTAGAATCAAATTTTCAAATAAAAAGGGTAGCTACAGTTTTGCTTTGCATAGCGGTATATATGATATACCTTGCACCTTATTCGATGGGGAAAGAGCCGAGATCCCTTCACCGGGAGTGACCTCTTTAGCAAAACTGGTAGATGCTACAACACTCGGTTTGACTTTTGACTGCTTTTGGAGTTTTTCTTTGTATAGTGATGTATATGATAAATCCTGCACCTTATTCCATAAGGAAAGAGCCGAGATCCCTTCACCGGGAGTGACCTCTTTAGCAAAACTAATAAAAGCCTCAAAATCACTCCATTTCAAAATTCACATGATTCTACGACGATATCAAGTTCATTACGCAATAGGTTTTCAGAAAAACCTATCGTAGCCCTCCGTCATTTCAGATAAGACCTGCTTAGTATTCGTGCTACGTTTGTTGACCTCCGTCAAGGCGTAGTGTGCGGTAGCTAACTAGTATTTATCTGCTTATGCATATGATGTAGATTGGATTAGGATAGTCGTACGACCTTGTTGACCTCCGTCAAGGGTCGTGCGGGGGGTTTGATTCAATCAAGAAATGACGGGTTGAACTTGACTTGCACCCTATGGTTTGTTGACCTCCGTCAAGGTCATGGGATGCTTAGGGCAAAATATTATCGGGAATTTCAAGTGTTGAGATTTGCAATGAGATTGCATGCCTTCTATGAGATAGTTGGATCCCGATACCCACTGCGAGTAATTGTTACTCCTGGGAGAGTTTTACACAGGACAATTAGCCGATCAAGTAGGTGTCTAGAAAGGTGTCAACGGGGTTACGCCTCTGGGAAAATGAGGTTTACTTTAATTAGGTCCGTGCGAAAGCACGGGGAACCTCCCTCAAAGTACCGACACTGGCCTGGCTGAATGATCGGCGAAGTTGTAGGGTGTAATTAATCCCGGCTAGTCTTTCCTTTTAGGGTTTGAAGGAAGATTTGATAAAAACAGTGGGAGCCATCCTGATTAGATAAGATAATAACCAATCTGATCTTGCAAGAGCATTCGCTAAAGTGTTTTCTTCTCTCTTTCTCCAGGTAGCGACCATATCATGCCTTAATAAAGATAATAATATGGATTTATTGACCGAACCTGCATGTTATACTGTGCTGGGGAACGTTGGTTCCGTTCTTTCTTATAAGAGTTATAAGACTGATCAGGATATAGGGGAATACAAGGATTCCCATGCCACCCGAATGAAGAAAGTACATGTTGATGCATTTTCTTCGGGTGTGTTCGTTACTGAGAACTGTTTCTCCATTTGCTCTACGTCCTGGGTATTGGATACCGGGTCAGGATCCCATATATGTAATCAGTTACATGGGCATGGGAAAGGTAGAGAACTTGGAGAAGGTGATAAAGCCATAAGGGTTGGAAATGGTGCAATTGTTGCAGCTAAAACCGTCGAGGAATATCACCTTGTATTGCCAACTGCTAATACATTGATTCTGAACGAATGCTATTTCATGCCGAACCTGATATGCAACATTATATCGGTTTCTTTGTTGAGTAAAGAGGGATATAATTTTGTATTACAGGATAATGTTATGAACATTTTCCTTAACCAAAAGTTGGTTGGATCAGGCACGTTGTGCAATGGCATTTATGTTCTAAATCAACCTACAGTTCTGAGCATAACAAACACACACAAGTGGAAGAGTTCAGAACTGAACGAATCATTCATGTGGCATTGTAGACTGGGTCACATCAATGCGACATGGCTAGCTAAGTTGTATAAAGATAGATATTTAAATCCGTTTGAATTTTCATCTTATGACACTTGCCAGTCATGTCTCAAAGGCAAGATGACCAAAACACCATTTACGGAACACGGAGAAAGAGTTACCGAACTCTTGTGACTGATACATAGTGATGTATGCGGTCCCATGTCTACACATGCCAGGGATGGTTCTTCGTACTTTATTACATTCACTGACGATCTCTCTAGATTCGGATATGTGTTCCTGATGAAACACAAATCAGAAGCTTTTGAGAAATTTAGAGAATATAAACAAGAAGTCGAGAACCAAACCGGGAAAAGTATTAAAATCCTTCGATCTGATCGAGGAGGTGAATACTTGAGCAATGAATTCCTGGACTTCCTAAAAGAGAATGGGATTCTCTCTCAGCTAACTCCTCCATATACACCACAGCACAACGGTATATCGGAACGGAGGAACCGCACCCTATTAGATATGGTGCGCTCAATGATGAGTGTAGCTGAGTTACCTATTTCCTTCTGGGGATATGCACTGGAGACAGCAGCATACCTACTGAATAAGGTTCCTACTAAATCTGTGCCTACCACCCCATATATGATATGGGAGGGAAAGAGACCATATCTTAATTTCATTAAGATATGGGGTTGCCCGGCCTATGTCAAAAGACAAAAACCGGACAAACTCGATGCAAGATCTGTTTTGTGTAAGTTTGTTGGATATCCCAAGCATTCGTGAGGGTATATCTTCTACCACAGTGAGGAACAAAAGGTATTTGTTGCTCAACACGCCACCTTTTTAGAAAAGGAATCTTGCAAAAGAGATTAGTGGCTCTGAGGTAGAACTGGAAGAGGTTCCAGCTGTACAAACCACAATAGAAGATATGGTAAAACCAGATGATTCGGTAGTTCCCGATGAACCCCAGCCACTCCGCCGATCTAGTAGGGTTCCTCACCCACCTGAGAGATACTACGGTTTTCTCATGGATGGTGGGAGTGAGGATTGCATCATGGTTGATGATGACCCAACTAGCTTCGAGCAGGCAATCACAAGCGGAGACTCAGTGAAATGGCTGGATGCAATGCGGTCTGAGATGGAATCCATGTACACCAACAAAGTATGGACTTTGGAAGTTGCTCCTGAAGGGGTAAAACCCATTGGGAGTAAGTGGATCTTCAAGAAAAAACTTGGTGTAGATGGGAAAGTGGAGACTTTCAAAGCTAGACTTGTTGCAAAGGGTTTTCGTCAAAGACCAAGTGTGGACTATGACGAAATCTTTTCTCCAGTAGCTATGCTTAAATCCATCTGGATCATGCTTTCCATCGCTGCATATCATGACTATGAAATCAGGCAAATGGATGTTAAGACCACCTTTCTAAACGCTGATTTAGAAGAGCGCGTGTACATGACTCAGCCAGAGGGCTTCGTAGATAGTGGGAGCAGCGGGAAGGTGTGCAAGCTGCTTAAATCCATTTATGGATTAAAGCAAGTATCGCGGAGTTGGAACATCTGCTTTGACGTCGTTATCAAAGAGTTTGATTTCGTCAAAAACGTGGATGAACCTTGTATATACAAGAAGGTGGCAGAGAGTAAGGTTGTCTTCATCGTATTGTACGTGGACGACATACTCTTGATAGGAAATGACATTCCTATGCTGCAATCGGTGAAGCTCTTCTTATCATAAAGATTCTCAATGAAAGATCTTGGTGATGCCTCCTGCATATTGGGCATTAGGATCTATAGAGATAAATCTAAACGGATATTGGGATTGTCCCAATCCAGGTACATTGACACTATACTAAAGAGGTTTAGTATGGAAGAGTCCAAACATGGGTTTTTACCTACGATCTCAGGGCTCACTCTCTCCAAAGAGATGTCTCCCAAGACTGATTTGGAGAGAGCTCGCATGAAAGGGATACCCTATGCTTCGGCAGTAGGCTCTATCATGTACGCGATGCTATGTACCAGACCCGATGTAGCATACTCACTAAGTGTAGTAAGTAGGTATCAAGCTGATCCTGGAGAGAGTCACTGGACAGCTGTGAAGAGCATTCTCAAGTACTTACGAAGGACTAAAGAGATGCTCTTGGTGTATGGTAACGGAGAACTCCAAGTCGAGTCCTTTACCGATTCGAGCTTCCAGAGTAATAAGGACGACTCTAAGTCGCAGTCGGGATTTGTCTTTACCCTTTACGGAGGGGCGGTTAGCTGGAAGAGTTCCAAGCAGGAAACCTTGGCAGACTCGACGATGGAGGCTGAATACATCGCTGCCAACGATGCTGCCAAAGAGGCTGTCTGGATCAAGAAGTTCATTACTGAACTTGGAGTGGTTCCATCCATTGAGCATCCAATACCTTTGTATTGCGATAACAATGGAGCGGTGGCTTCGGCCAAGGAACCCAGGTCTCATCAGCGATCCAGGCATATTCTGAGGCGGTATCACCTGATCCGGGAGATAGTTGATCGCCGGGAGATCGAGGTCTGGTGGGTTGACACGAAGAATAACACAGTGGATCCACTCACGAAGGCCATTCCCCAGATACAGTTTGAGATACTCTTCGGGATGCTCGGTATGCGATACTACAGCAGCTGGCCCTAGTGCAAGTGGGAGATTGTTAGTTGTATGTGTGCCCTAGAGGCCAGTATTGTACAGATGATGTATATTATATTGGATGCTTGGACATATATAGAGAGGACTTTCTTTCTCGTCATGAAAGTATGCTATCTGGTTGCTCTTTACTTTAGCATGTATACTTGTCTCTTTATACTGTCTTATAGTTATATGTTGGTAAAGCCCTTAGGATGTGTACTTGACTACCTGTACTATGATGCGGATCATACTAGTGGGGACATGGTAGTCCATAAGTACATCCTTCAAGGTCCCTAGTCGTGGGTGTATCGAGATGGAGCATCGATATACCAGTATAGACTAGCGTATATGCTTCTTGACCCATGAGATGGGCGATGGATGATCCCATATCCATTGGTGTTTGACATCAGAGATGGTATACGGGTGCTCAGTAGTGACTGGGTACACTGGACGGACTCGCCGAGAACTCCCAGATGGTATTATACATCACGTCAGATGGCAGTTCTCTGGTGACACTTGTGCAGGTTAGTCTGTAGACCCGAGATCGTCATAGAGTCTTGTATGATTTCTACTGTGCTTTGATTTCCACCTTACCATGTCCATGAGGGCATGCAAAACGGTGGTTTTTAGGTACAGTCCAGAGTCACATGGAGGCAATGAGCGATAGGAGGGGTTTCGTCTCTCCCGGTATTGGGGGTTGATGTTGCGCTGTGCTCGATTGGCCGTAACAGGGAAGTCCCTGGCCAGGGCTGATTAGAGATTTTCTGGTAAGTGTTACCAGTAGTTTCTCGACTCGTTATGAGCCTCACATCGGCACGACTTATCGGTTATTGGGGTTTCATGTTTACCACCCCTAGACTTGATATGCGACATAACAGACGAAGAGACCGGACTGTACGGGAAGTGTTACCGGCAGGCTTTCACAGGAGTTGGAGCGGGCTTGCTTGCTGATCTTCTGATCGTTCAATACCCGGGTAGCCGTTATGTCCAGTAGTACCACTGACGGCTTATGGGTGCGTGATTTGATCATCACCTACTGCCGGTGTATTGACGAGTCTTTAGAATCCTACACATAGGTTTTACTGGCTCAGGCAAAACGAAATAGGAGCACGTATGTGATATATGTGAGACCGAGAATAAATGCATGTATTTGATACCGTATTCTATTCTCGCGACTATATCTATCGGTCGGTTGTATATAATAGGCCGGGTTATCGAATCAAGTGTTGATTCGATAAGTCGATACAATGGATGTTAGCCGGTTATATGAGATATGACCGGATTATTAAGTCAAGTGTTGATTTAATAATTAAGTGTATAATTGTATATTAGATATACTAGTTTACATTTACTAACGCTTGTTCACTTTAGGGTTTTTCTCACTTGTACACTACTTTAACATATATATGATATATGTTTAAAATGTGTTATCATATTGTATCATGGTTGATGATACACCACTTACGCATGTATGGGACATACACCATTCTATGTATTATGAAGGGTTAAGATTATTTAAGATAATTACAAAATTAGTGGAGTTTTGGAATGAGCATGAAGCTTGTAGAAGCTTTACTTGCTTTGACAAAGTCTACTAGATTTGTTTTTACCTTAGATTCCTTTTAACCCAACCATAATCAATTAGCTATGGTTATGGCTCTACAAGGGTTAGTATATGATACTCACTCATCATGGTTACTCTTCTCACTTGATTATCCTCATCTCTTTCTTTTCTTCTTCTTCTTCATTGTGAAAAGAAAAAAGAAAACTAAGGTTTTATCCAAAGTGAGAAACAAAGTGAGAAACAAAATTCTAAAGAGAACCCACTTCCTATTTCTCCATCCTCTACTAGGCTAGCACTTTAGTTTAGGGTGTTTACTTCACTAATTCTCTAGTTAGTGAAGTAGGAGCTTGAGTCGGAATTCCCTCGACGTAGATCATCTTCGGCCTCGGAGACTTCAAGCAAAGGTCGCACCTTTCACCTCGTGAAGCCATGCAAGAGTCCGGGAGAACCTTGATCGCTGCGAAGGGACTTCATCAAGGAGCAAAAGAAGTGGAGGAACGATCTACAAAGGTTGTATTTCGTATCCCTTTAGAGTAAAGTTGTTTACTTGCTATATGATTCGCCTAAACTCTAGTACACGATCTTGCTTATTGTTATTCGGCACATAAAAATTAAATTTTGGCATGGTCGATGCCTTGTAGAGCCTTGTTAGTATGCCTAGTAACCCTACACAAGGCACTTTTCAGTAGCGCAAAGCGCATTTGATCAAATTTATGATCTGTGAACAAGTTTATGTTCTTTTTAAAGGAGGTTTTCCCTTAAGATTCAAGAACCACAGTTCTTCTTTTTCAAAGGGCTTTGCCTTTGTAGATCAATGATCTATGATTGAAGTAAATACTTCTTTTGTTTTTATGATCAGATCTTTTGATCTCTTTTTATAAAAGACCATGGTCTTTGGTAGATCTATGATCTTTTTTAGAAGATAGTTCTTCTTTTCATGGGATGATTTCATCTCTTTGTTCAAGAATCATTCTTTGCCTTGAAGAAATAATCTTCATTTTCTAAGAGCTTACTCTTTTTTCTTTGAGTTTTCTCAAAGTTTTTAGGGGGGTTTCTCCCTCTCAAACTTTAAGTCTTGGGGCCTTTATATAAGGCAAATTGATTTGATAAATCTGTTAAAGAGATCTTTCTCAGATTGATTTGGGAATATTTCCCACCGTTGGGTCTTTGATCCTAGGGATTTTGTTTTACAGAAGGCAATCTTCTTGTTTTTAACAAGATTGGGAAATCTTTTCATAACAGAATTTATTGTCTTTGGTAATTTTTATATACCATTGGATCATTGATCCAACGGTGCTCTGATTTACAGAGTAAAATCTTGTTATTTGGAAAGATTTTGAGGTATCTTTCCTTAACATAATTTAATTCTAATTAATTAATGATTTATCATTATTATTAGATCTTTGATCTGACGGTTGTGGAGCTTTTAGGTTCCAGCGCTGGCGCACCCATAATTTGCACATGGTGCGCTGCTTTAAAGGCAGTGCACATTGCGCTAGCGCACACGTATATGACACGTGGTGCGCTGCTTGGAACGCAGCGCACCTAGCGATAGCGCACATGTGCTTTTCACGTGGTGCGCTGTTTAGGGCGCAGGGCACTTGGTGTTGCATCTGAAGCGTTGCTTCACAATATTTTAACTCTTGGCTTTGAGCCATTTATTACATTCTTTGCATGTAGAGTTTTTCCCTTCTTTTTTTATTTTATTGTTATTTTTTATTTAATTATTTAATTATTTATTTTTATTTTTTATTTTTTATAATGGAGCAGGTTGTGCGCCAAAATTTTGGCGGGAACAAATACCCCCCACTACTTTGCCCACGTAAGTACGTTCGTGGGTGATGTAGTGCAGAGTTATGCATAGCCACAGAATTGTTGGCTTAGGAGACAAGTTTAGGGTCCTTGTAGCCTGAGACTTTCTTCGTCTTCATGAGCTGTAAGGGTCTCAAGAAGGTTTTTCTCCCTACGAGTCGAGAAGATCTCGTAGGTGCAAATTCTCCCAAGAAATCGTGTGGATTTCTAAGTGTTCATTACCTCCGTGAGTCGTAAGGATCTCGCTCAGGTATTTTTCCTTACGAATCATGAGGACCCGTAAGTAGCTTCTTTATTTCAGCGGCGAATGTGGCTTTGGCAACACTGGCCCATGGATGGTAGATGACATTTCATCTTGAACTCTTTATAAGGTCGCGATGGCTTAGAAGAAAGGTTCAGATCTGCCGCCTAAGGCTTTTCAACTTCATGAGCCGTGAGGGCCTCATGAAGACTTTTCTTCCTACGAGTCGAGAGGATCCCACAGTTGTATTTTCGCCTTAGGAATCGTGAGGATTCCTAAGCGTGTTTTCTATTGAGAGTCGTAAGGATCTCACAAGAGAATTTTCCCTCCTACAAGTGGAGATGACTCGTAAGCGGTTGTTTCCCTCCTTGTCGAGATTCGACTTTGGAGAGTATGCCCTTGAATAGTATGCAAATGTCCATTTTGGAATGACTTGCTGGGCCCTAGTGCTTAGGAAACCGGTTCTTATCCCTATTGCCTAAGGCTTTTCCCTACGAGTCGAGACGAATCGAGAAGTTCTCGCAAAGTCATTAATTTCCTTACGAGTCGAAACGAATCGAGAAGTTCTCGCAAGAATGTCCAGTTACCCTTTGCTCTTTACGACAGAGGTCCGTTAGGGTTTGTGGTACTAGGATTTCGTCTGTCGTACCGTCGCATTGGCTGATGTATTCCTCGATAGGCAATCTTGCTGTTCGAGTAGCCTTGCGACTGTCGTGTCTCTGATCCCATCGGAGGCTGGACAAGACATCTTAAAGCAATCCTCCTAGGCAGTTTGACCGTAGGAAGAGCAAGCGTTAGGAATTTTGCCATGCCGCTTTTTACTTAAGGTTAGGCTCATTTTGGAGAACCCCGATGAGTCATAACCACTCCGCGCTGGTGTGGGAAGATCCCCGATAGTCTTTTAGGTTTTATATAAGTTGCCGTCAAGACCCTGAAGTTAGGAATTTGGCCTTTGCTTCGTTTGCTGGCATTGCGTCTGTTGTATCGAGATGAATGTAGCGGTTGTCTCTAGGTTGCTGATGAACCATCGAGGTTTGGAATTAGGGATTTTGCTGTGGCTCTGTTGTTTGACTGTCGCGTCTGAATCCTGCTGGGGGAAGAACACTATAGTGACCTCTCGTCTGCTGTAATGAGGAGAACGTCGAGGTGGTGACCACTCCACGCTGGTGTGAGATGTTCTCCGATGGTCTTTCTGGTTTTATATGAGTTACCGTCAAGACCCTGAAGCTAGGAATTTGGCCTTTGCTTCGTTTGCTTTGACGTGTCCGAATCCTGCTGGAGGAAGAACGCTGTGGTGACATGTCGTCTTCTGTATCGAAAAGAACGTCGGGGTGGTGACCACTCCTTGCGGGATGATCTCTGGTGGTCTCTCAGGTTTTATATGAGTTACCGTCAAGACCCTGAAGCTAGGAATTTGGCCTTTGCTTCGTTTGCTAGCATTGCGTCTGCTGTATCGAGACGAATGTCACGGTTGTCTCTAGGTTGCTGGTGAACCGTCGAGGTTTGGAACTAGGGATTTTGCCATGGGTCCTTTGTTTGATTGTCACGTCTGAATCCTACTAGGGGAGGAACGCTGTGGTGACATCTCGTCTGCTGTATCAAGATGAACGTCGAGGTGGTGACCACTACGCGCTGGTGTGGGATGATCTTCAGTAGTCTTTCTGGTTTTTATATGAGTTACCGTCAAGACACTGAAGCTAGGAATGTCGCCTTTACTTCATTTGCTGTCATTGCGTCTACTGCATCGAGGCGAATGTCGCGGTTGTCTCTAAGTTGTTGGTGAACCGTCGAGATTTGGAACTAGGGATTTTGCTGTGGCTCCGTTGTTTGATTGTCGCGTCTGAATCCTATTGGAGGAAGAACGCTGTAGTAACATCTCGTCTGCTGTATCGAGACGAACGTCGGGGTGGTGACCACTCCATGCGGGATGATCTTTGGTGGTCTTTTAGGTTTTATATGAGTTACCGTCAAGACCATGAAGCTAGGAATTTGGCATTTGCTTCGTTAGGTGGCATTGCGTCTGCTGTATCGCGACGAATGTCGCGGTTGTCTCTAGGTTGCTGGTGAACCGTCGAGGTTTGGAACTAGGGATTTTGCCGTGGCTCCGTTGTTTGATTGTCGCGTCTGAATACTGCTGGGGGAGAAACGCTGTGGTGAAATCTCGTCTGCTGTATCGAGACGAACGTCGTGGTGGTGACCACTCTGCGCTGGTGTGGGATGATCTTCAGTAGTCTTTCAGGTTTTTATATGAGTTACCGTCATGACACTGAAGCTAGGAATGTCGCCTTTACTTCATTTGCTGTCATTGCGTCTGCTGTATCGAGACGAATGTCATGGTGGTGACCACTCCTCGCTGATGTGGGATGATCTCCGGTAGTCTTTCGGGTTTTATATGAGTTGCCGTCAAAACCCTGAAGCTTGGAATGTCTCCTTTACTTCATTTGCTGTGGCGTGTCTGAATCCTGTTGAAAGAAGGACGCTGTAGTGACATCTCGTCTGCTTTATCGAGACGAACGTCGAGGCGGTGACCACTCCGCGCTGGTGTGTTCTCTTATTGTCTTTCAGGTTTTCTATGAGTTGTCGTCAAGACCCTGAAGCTAGGAATTTGGCCTTTGCTTCATTTTTTTTCGACTGTGAGGTCTTTCATTGACGTTGCATCTGCATCCTGCTGGACTGCGAAGGAACGCGGTTGTTGACATTGCGTCTAGTGTAGCGAGACAAATGCTGAGGTGGAGCTGCGATTTTGCCGTCACTCCGTTTTGTTTCGACCGTGAGGTCTTTTATTGACGTTGCATCTTCATCCTGCTGGACTGCGAAGGAACGCCGTTGTTGACATTGCGTCTGGTGTAACGAGATGACTGCTGAGGTGGAGTTGGGATTTTGCCGTCACTCAGCATTGTTTCGACCGTGAGGTATTTTATTGACGTTGCGTCTGCATCCTGTTGGACTGTGAAGGAATGCCGTTGTTGACATTGCGTTTGCAATATTGCGACGAATGACGAGATTGTCTCTAGGTTTTCTATGAACCGTCGAGATTTGGAACTAGGGACTATGTCGTTACTCCGTTTGGTGATGTTGCGTCTGAGTCCTGCTGTAATGAGGAGGAACGCTGTCGTGGGTCTCTAGGCTGCAGATGTGGCCATCGAGACTTGGAACTAGGTACTTTGCTATGGCTCCGTTGTTTTGACCGTGAGGACTTTTGTTGACGTTGCATCTGCATCCTGCTGGACTTGTAAAGGAACGTCGTTGTTGATATTAGGTCTGGTGTAACGAGACGAATGCTAAGGTGGAGTTGGGATTTTGCCGTCACTCCACTTTGTTTCGACCGTGAGGTCTTTCATTGACGTTGCATCTGTATCCTGCTGGACTACGAAAGAACGCCGTTGTTGACATTGCGTCTGTTGCAACGAGACTAGTGTCGAGGGGGTCTCTAGGTTGCTTATGAACCGTCGAGATTTAGAACTAGGGACTTTGTCGTGGCTCCGTTTGGTGATGTTGCGTCTGTGCCTTGCCGGCATAAGGAGGAACGCTGTTGTTGGTCTTCTGGGATGCAGATGTGACCGTTGAGACTTGGCTCTCTTTCTGATAGAGCTTGGTGGGATGATATGGTTCCCTCTTCGTTTGCGCCCATGGATTGTATATAGGGATCGATGTGATATCACCTGTTGGGCAAAAGTTTCATTTTTTTATTTTTTATTTTTATTTTTTCGCGATGCTTTTCAGCTTTTTATATCGCGAAGGTCGCGATTGCCCAATCATTTCGGCTATTTTTCGCTGTGCCCAATCATTTCGGCAATTTTTTTTATTCTCACACGCTGCTTTTTATTGCGAGTTGCCCAATCATTTCGGCTATTTTGCATCCATACATTTTTTTTACTTGCTTATTTTGTTGCAAGTTGCCTCATCGTTTCGGCTATTTCGTATGCTTGTGTGGCTCGTTAGCTCCTTGCTGCTGTTGGGGTAAAAATTTACACCCCGGTTGACCGAGTCAAAGTCAAGGTCAACCCCAAGCCAGGTGGGCCCAAGCCCGGGTCAAGTGGGCCCATGCCCGGGTCGAGTCCGAAACGTGAAGCGGCCGACCCTCCCCATGCTAAAATATAAATCATGTCATAAATAATTTTTTATGCATGAATGTAAACAAAATGGGCATAAAGCCAATATTTTGTAAGCCCATGGCTTATGTGCAAAAATGAAATGGCACATGAGCCATGGGATGGCAAAATGCCATTTTGTGAAGCCCAAGGGGCTATGTGTAAAATGTATGGCCTATAAAGGCAAAGATAATGAAATATCTCAACAACTTTTTCTCTCTCTAAAAAAAAAAGTTTCCAGATCTGAGATCTATTCTTCTTCTTCAAGGTTCCAAAACCTTATTCTTTCTCTTGAATTAAATCAAGAGTTTTACTCTTCTTTTTATAAAACAAATTAGTTTTTCACCACAAAACCCACAAAGGGGAACTTGGATCTGTCATCAGATCTTAAAAAAAAAGGAGAGATTTTGAGATTTCACATCTCTTGATCTTCAAGATCCAGCAAGAAACAGGAAGAAGAAGAAGAACCACTTCCATTAAACCCAGAACACATTCAGGAGCCCGACTCCTCTCCGATTTCACTTTAAGAAATCTTTTTTCAGGCTAAAAGCCTCTTGTCCTCACCTGCGCGCTGCGCAAGTGCGCAAAGCGCCCGCGTGCCGACACGTGGCACGCGCGCTTGCGCACCTGCGCGCTTGCGCAAGTGCGCAAAGCGCCCGCGTGCCGACACGTGGCACGCGCGCTCGCTTGCGCACCTGCGCGCTTGCGCAAGTGCGCAAAGCGCCCGCGTGCCGACACGTGGCGCGCGCGCTTGCACACGTGCGCAAAGCGCCCGCGTGCCGACACGTGGCGAGCGCGCTTGCTTGCGCACCTGCGCGCTTGCGCAAGTGCGCAAAGCGCCCGCGTGCCGACACGTGGCGCGCGCGCTTGCGCACCTACGCGCTTGCGTAAGTGCGCAAAGCGCCCGCGTGCCGACACGTGGCGCGCGCGCTTGCGCACCTACGCGCTTGCGCTCCAGCGCGCAGCGCTCATGCGCAAAGCGCCCACGTACCGACACGTGGCGCGCTTGCGCCTGAGCGCACAGCACCTAAGCGCACAGCGCCCAAGGTGCTGCCCCACGCATCCTTTGGATGCCTTTTCCCCTTTATTTATATGTATATGTATATATATACAAATGTACACATACACATACTCTATGACACTGTCCCTGTTAGAAAAAAATTTCTAACGGGGCGCCGCCCCGCACCCCGCAAGGGGGCTGCTAGCCCACTTGACCCCCAGCCCGCTATCCGGGTAGCGGGACCCCCGTAAAAACTCTGCGTGGCTCCCGATATATCCAAAACCCCCCCTTTTCAAAACAAAACACACGTACACTGCACATTGAGTTCGCATGACCAGTTTAACCCGTTAATCGGAGGTTCCCCCGCCCCAAAGGCGAGGGGTAATTAACGGCAGCTTAGTCCGCGGCTGCCGGAGATTCGGATCCCCACGATCATTAAACCCCCGCCTACCCTAGGCAGGGGGAATCTGTAGTATACGCCTGACAAGCGCGCGCGTATTTCCATCTCAATAGGGTGACGAAAAACACCCTACAGTTTCTGGCACGCCCGGTGGGACCAATCTCTCCTCCCATGTTTCGGGTTAAACGTTCATGCGAACTCAATCAATATACATACCAGTATTTATACTAAAAATAATGCTTTTTCATGCAGATTTTCAAGCAATCACCTTCCGACGATGTCTTCGATGATGAACTCAGCTCCCGTCTCCTACACAATGAGGATAGACTCTAGAACGGTCCTCCCGGCCAGTCTCGGGCGACAATGGGAAGAGCCGTTGCTACCATTCGGCTCTATTATGTTCATGCCAGTTGGCGCCATCCCAGCTCCTCAAGCCCCGGTGGCAGACAAACCGGTCTCGAAAGGCAGGAGACCAAATATGGTGATCTCAAGGGCGCCCCAACCCAAACGCAAGTTGGTGTCTGAACGACTTTCCTTGGCCCTAGCTGGGGGTAAGGCTAGCAACACCAACAAAGCTACAACGCGTCCCGAGCAAGCTCCAGCGGTGCCCTTGACCACTGCTCGATCGGGTGTCTTCTCTAAGCTCCCCTATGATGAACTCACAATGGCTTCCCGGGTAGCGGATGCCCGCCAAGCCTTCAAAGTCGAGAAGCTGAGGGAGAAAAGGCTCAGATATAGAGCCAACAAAAGGGCTAGGGCTCTTGCCAGGCTAAACCTCATGAGGTTCGAAGAACAGGGTTACCCCGCCAAAGATGAGGGGATGGCTGAATGTGTTATCCACACTGTCTCCGTAGTGGGCACGCGCAGCAAGAGCAAGGACGGGGCCACCACATCTCAAATCCAATCTGGCTTGAATGTGGTTTCCACTTCCCAAGAACAGCCGCCTCCGCTGGATGATGAAAACCCTCTCGATGAGGCTGATAGGTAGAGAGAGCCCTCAATTCATGAGGAGTCAGGCTCGGAAAGCAAAGATGAGCCAACTTTCCGTCCTAAGACCGCAGAGCAGCAACTTCTCCAAGAGCTCCGAAAACAGCTCAGAAGCAAAGATAAGGAGATGGCCAAGCTCTACTCAAAGATCGACGACTTGACAAATGTCGTCTTACGGCTTACGGCCCAACTTGCCTCTCAGCCGCCCAATCAAGCACAGGGCTCAGCTCATGAACCGGGAAACGGTGTCCCGAGACAGCCGACGCCCATTCCCTCAAATCCAAAAGTGGGCGGACCGCATGAAGATCAGTCGCGTCCTATCTCAGCAAATGTCTTGGCTACCGATGACAGTAGCCCGCTAACTCAAGATCAAATCATGGACTTGGTTGCCAACAAAGTCAAAATCTTGGTAGCCGAAGCCGAAGCGCAAAATGATATCAGCAGTAGTGGGAGACCATATCCTGCTCAGTATGATCTGGTAGAGTTTCCTAGCGGCTATGTCATCCCTAAATTCGGAAGATTCGATGGGACGGGAAATGCGAATCAACACATCACCCACATCAAAGCCTCATGCGGGAATACTGGGGGCAATGATGCGCTTCTCCTCCGCCAGTTCGTTAATATCTTGACCGATGTTGCTTTCGACTGGTACGCGAGCATACCGGATGGCTCCGTCACAACTTTTGTCCAAATGGAATCTCTGTTTCGGCAGAGGTTCACGAGCGTCAGCGATAAGATTACCATTGCCGAGCTCGTAAGGACCAAGCCCAAGAGCGACGAAAGCAGCACGGATTTTATAACCCGATGGCGCAATCTCTCCGTCAAATGCGAACCGCCGATAGAGCAGGACCAATCTGTCAGTCTCCTCGTCGGAAATCTCAACAATTGGATGGCCCCGTTTTTATGCACCGCGGGTCTCAAAACATTCCAAGAGCTGACCAGGAAAGTCTAGATGCTGGAGCGCTCAAAACAGGAGTCCTCCTCGGATTCTCAAAATAACAACAGGTCCTGGAGAAACCGGAAGGACGATAATCGCAAAGGCGGAAACTCCGATGATTCTGAATCTTTCAACACTTCGGCTAACAGAAATAAGCAAGGGATGAGCGGACCTAGCGCCAACCAGCCTCGGAAGCCAATGTTCGGAGAGGGAGGAGAATCTCCACTGAAAGAGAAGCTGGATAAGGTCTATTCTTTTAGAAGGGACAAAATCCGTAAAATATTCAAAGACGCCCTGAAGAACGGTCTACAACTGCCAGAGTCAAAAAGACCGCAGGAAGCGAATAGGACCGACGACCCTAAATATTGCCCCTATCACAGAGTGATAGGTCATGCCATTGAGGACTGCTTCGTCTTCAAAGATTGGGTCGAAAAGCAATACAAGGCAGGAGAGATAGAACTGTCCAAAGGCATGTTAGTAAACAGTCAAGATGCGACTGCCAATTTCATACAAACGGAGACCGAAGTTCTTCGTGAAACGGATTCTTTCAGACATCTGCCTTTCTCTGAAAACAATTGACCACCATGTCACTAAACTGGGAATAATCGACCTCTAAGTCGTTAAACTGGGAATGTAAAAAAATATATATATATGTGTAAATAAAAAAAAATGTGTAAATAAAAGAAAAATAAAGAAAAGCCGAATAGATGGGGCAACCGCGAATAAATAGCCGAAATGATGGGGCAATCGCGACCTTCGCGATAATAAAAGCTGAAATGAAAGAGCAATCGAGGTAAAACAAAAAAAAAAAACAAAAAAAACAACGGCGAATGATGAGTCGCTCCTGGTACCATATTCCAGTGCAGCGATACAGACGCCAACCAAAATCCAGTTTCCCAAAATTCTTTCAGCCCTACAGTTAGTCCCCAAATTGACTACCGTATACAATCCACGGGCTCAAATAATTCTCAGCATACCCATGCCCCACCGCAATCACCAGTTACGCGGCTGGTCTCCGCCTTTGGAATTATGCTCCATTGAGAAGACCCACCCATGTGTCCTCACGATGCATGAGGAGAACAAACCTTCGTGAGATCCTTACGACTCACCAAGGAAAAACACACTTAGGAGTCCTCACGACTCTTAAGGAGAAAATACACCTGCGGGATCCTTACGACTTGTAGGGAGAAAATGGTTTTATGGGACCCTCACGGCCCATAAAATTGAAAAGTCTTAGGTGATAGGGATCTAAACCTGTCTCCTAAGCCATCGCTCCCCAATCCCCAAGTGGCGAATGATGAGTCGCTCCTGGTACCATATTCCAGTGCAGCGATGCGGACGCCAACAAAATTCCAAATCCCAATCCCCAACGGCGAATGATGAGTCGCTCCTGGTACCATATTCCAGTATAGCGATGCAGACGCCAACCAAATTCCAAATCTCATACCAACGGCGAATGATGAGTCGCTTCTGGTACCATATTCCAGTGCAGCGATGCAGACGCCAACAAAGTCCTGAAATGTTTCTGGCCCTACGGTCTGGATCATACATCCTGCAAAACCGTATACAATCCACGGGCGTAAAACAATCCCAATCTCTACCAAGTCCACCCGGGGCAAATGATGAGTTGCTCCTGGCATCATTCCAGTGCAGCAATGCTGATGCCAAACAAAAACCAATTCCCAAATCCTCTCAGGCAAATGATGAGTTGCTCCTGGCATTATTCCAGTGCAGCAATGCAGATGCCAAAACAAAAAAATCCCCAAACCCTCTCATGACGAATGATGATTCGCTCTTGGTACCATATTCCAGTGTAGCGATACAGATGTCAACCCAAATCAAATCAACCAACAAGCTCTGCGTCGGAATCATGCTTCGTCTCAGAATGTGCACCCCGTGTCGAAATGATGGTTCGCCGCGGTGTATCTGCCTTCCCTGTCGGAATTATGCTTCGGCTCAGAATCAACCAACGACCACCTCGTCGGAATTATGCTCCGCCTCGGAATCAAGTCAACCAGCAAGCTCTGCGTCGGAATCAAGCTTCGTCTCAGAATGTGCACCCCATGTCGAAATGATGGTTCGCCTCGGAGTATTTGCCTTCTCTGTCGGAATTATGCTTCGCCTGGGAATCAACACCCGCATCGAAATTATGCTTCGGTTAGAATGTCTGTCACCTTTCGGAATGATGCTCCGAATCTTGGAATTATGCTCCGCAAATTGGAATGCTCCGCTCATCGGAATGATGCTCCGATCCTTGGAATTATGCTCCGCCCTTCGGAAAGATGCTCCGAACCCTGGAATCATGCTCCGCTCTTCGGAATGATGCTCCGATCCCTGGAATCATGCTCGGAATGATGCTCCGATCCGCTGGAATCATGCTCCGCTCATCGGAATGATGCTCCGATCCCCGAAACCATGCTCCGCCCATCGGAATGATGCTCCGATCCCTAGAATCATGCTCTGCCCTTCGGAATAATGCTCCGAATCCTGGAATTATGCTCCGCTCTTCGGAACGATGCTCCGAGCCCTGGAATAATGCTCCGCCCATCGGAACGATGCTCCGATCACTGGAATTATGCTCCGCTCTTCGGAAAGATGCTCCGATCTCTGGAATTATGCTCTGCCTTTCGGAATGATGCTCCGAACCCTGGAATCATGCTCCGCTCGTCCAAATGATTCTCCGATCCCCGGGAATCATGCTCCCCGAGATGATGCTTCGCCTCTGGAATGATGTTCCACCTCGAAGTTCAGCTTCAAGATCCATCAATTTCATGCACACAACTCAAATGTGCGGTGTGCATTTATTGATGGGGGGCACTTTGTTGGGGTAAAAATTTACACCCCGGTTGACCGAGTCAAAGTCAAGGTCAACCCCAAGCCAGGTGGGCCCAAGCCCGGGTCAAGTGGGCCCATGCCCGGGTCGAGTCCGAAACGTGAAGCGGCCGACCCTCCCCATGCGAAAATATAAATCATGTCATAAATAATTTTTTATGTATTTTTTTATGCATGAAAGTAAACAAAATGGGCATAAAGCCAATATTTTGTAAGCCCATGGCTTATGTGCAAAAATGAAATGGCACATGAGCCATGGGATGGCAAAATGCCATTTTGTGAAGCCCAAGGGGCTATGTGTAAAATGTATGGCCTATAAAGGCAAAGATAATGAAATATCTCAACTTTTTCTCTCTCTAAAAAAAAAAGTTTCCAGATCTGAGATCTATTCTTCTTCTTCAAGGTTCCAAAACCTTCTTCTTTCTCTTGAATTAAATCAAGAGTTTTACTCTTCTTTTTATAAAACAAATTAGTTTTTCACCACAAAACCCACAAAGGGGAACTTGGATCTGTCATCAGATCTTAAAAAAAAAGGAGAGATTTTGAGATTTCACATCTCTTGATCTTCAAGATCCAGCAAGCAACAGGAGGAGGAAGAAGAACCACTTCCATTAAACCCAGAACACATTCAGGTGCCCGACTCCTCTCCGATTTCTCTTTGAGAAATCTTTTTTCAGGCTAAAAGCCTCTTGTCCTCACTAGCGCGCAGCGCAAGTGCGCAAAGCGCCCACGTGCCGACACGTGGCACGCGCTTGCGCGCTTGCGCAAGTGCGCAAAGCGCCCGCGTGCCGACACGTGGCGCGCGCGCTTGCTCACCTGCGCGCTTGCACAAGTGCGCAAAGCGCCCGCGTGCCGACACGTGGCGCGCGCGCTCGCTTGTGCACCTGCGCGCTTGCACAAGTGCGCAAAGCACCCGCGTGCCGACACGTGGCGCGCGCGCTCGCTTACCTGCGCGCTTGCGCAAGGGCGCAAAGCGCCCGCGTGCCGACACGTGGCGAGCGCGCTTGCTTGCGCACCTGCGCGCTTGCGCAAGGGCGCAAAGCGCCCGCGTGCCGACACGTGGCGCGCGCGCTTGCGCACCTACGCGCTTGCGCTCCAGCGCGCAGCGCTCATGCGCAAAGCGCCCACGTGCCGACACATGGCGCGCTTGCGCCTGAGCGCACAGCACCTAAGCGCACAGCGCCCAAGGTGCTGCCCCACGCATCCTTTGGATGCCTTTTCCCCTTTATTTATATATATATGTATATATATACAAATGTACACATACACATACTCCATGACACTGTCCCTGTTAGAAAAAAATTTCTAACGGGACGCTGCCCCGCACCCCGCAAGGGGGCTGCTAGCCCCCTTGACCCCCAGCCCGCTATCCGGATAGCGGGACCCCCGTAAAAACTCTGTGTGGCTCCCGGTATATCCAAAACCCCCCTTTTCAAAACAAAACACACGTACACTGCACATTGAGTTCGCATGACCAGTTTAACCCGTTAATCGGAGGTTCCCCCGCCCCAAAGGCGAGGGGTAATTAACGGCAGCTTAGTCCGCGGCTGCCGGAGATTCGGATCCCCACGATCATTAAACCCCCGCCTACCCTAGGCAGGGGGAATCTGTAGTATACGCCTGACAAGCGCGCGCGTATTCCCATCTCAATGGGGTGACGAAAAACACCCTACAGCTGCAAACTTGGAATTAGACACCGATTTCGGCATCAAGACCGATACAACTGGGATATTGCCAGGAGTGAATCATCATTTTCCCCCATCGATGTCGAACAAAGGTGGCTTAGCGAACAGGGTTAGGATCCTGTCGACTAAGGCTTTTGACTTCATAAGCTATAAGGGTCTCATAAAGGTATTTCTCCCTGCGAGTCGTGAGGATCTCGTAGGTGAGTTTTCTCCTTAAGAATCGTGAGGATTCTTAAGTGTGTGGTCTCTTATAAGTCGTAAGGATCTTACAAGAGTGTTTTCTCCTTATATGTCGAGAGGACTTACAAGGGTTGTTCACCATGTAGATATATCCCTAGTTACGGATGGGACTTTGTTAGGGAAATGTGTATTCGCCCCCGTGGATTGTATACAAGGGTCAATATTGGGCCGCTTGTAGGGCAATATTGGAGGTTGTGGTGGCTACTTAAGAACGGGTTCAGATCCCTGTATCTTAAGAGTTTTGAATCTTATGAGCCGTGTGGGTCCCACAAGAGGGTTCACCTTACGAGTCGTGAGGATCTCGCAAGTGTAATTTCTCTTTAGGAATCATGAGGATCCCTAAGTGTGCTGCTCCCTTATGAGTCGTAAGGAGCTCATGCAGGTGGTTTCTCCTTACAAAGTCGAGAGGACCTTGCAAGTGTCTTCTAACGAGATTGTACCCTTTCGGGTTTTCACAAAACTCGCCGGTAGCACTGCTATTTTTTCCCACGGAGCCCTCTCGGGTTTTCATCTGTGCCCTCTTCACTTTTGGACATACCGTTTTTTTAATTATAATGAGGTTGCGCCCTTTTAGGTTTTCACAAAACTCGCCGGTAGCCCTGCTGTTTTTACTCACGAGCCCTTTCGAGTTTTCATCCGTGCCCATTTTGCTTATGGACATACCGTTTTTTTTGGTTTTTTTACCACATCAGCCTGTGGATGCCGCGGGTTGGTAGTAATTTAACGATGTTTCGGTCATCGTACGATTACGCAGCTAGATTTTTCCGCAAATCTTCGGATGTTTTGTGTCAGAGGTGGATTTCTTGAAGAGAGGGCTGAGGGTGATTTTTCCGTCAGAGTCGCTTCCAAAGGTGATAACTTGCGATCCCTTGGTGTTGGCTATGTGACAGTTGCCAGCAGCTCTTTCGCGCTCATCTTTCGTGCCTTTTTATTCCCGACGAGCCTTGCGCTTCACTCATTGAACGTGTCGTCAATGGGCGATATATCCCTGCCACCAGTTTTTAAAGGCTATGCACTCCTCGGTAGGGTGTGTAATCCTCTGATGGTATAGGCAGAAGTTTGGATGTATGTCCACTTCATCAAGACGTATATTGCCAGGGGAGTTTCTTTTGAAAGAGGGCAACATCATTCATATTGCTAGGGCCCAAGCGAATCGTTTCATTACTTTAAGCTTGCTTTTGTTGGCGATAGGAATGTTTTGCTCCAGTTGGGGTGTCTCGACCTTTTCCTCCAGTCGTCGGTGTTTGGCTTTTTCGAATATAGCCAGTTCACGCTCTTGATTGGCTTTGCTTTCCCGACGGGCCTCGTTCAGTAGCAAGTCGATCATCTCGTCAGACGGTTCCAAGGGTTTTGGCTTCGATCCTGCCCCAGCTCTTTTATGCCGTCTTCTATCGCCAAATGCGTTTCTTCATTAGTTAATGCCAAATGAGAGATCATGCGGCAACTTGCCACATAGTCCTCAGATTCTTTTGACAAATCATCCCTTTCGTTATTGTCGTTATCTCCGTTCTCAGGGATATTGTTGAGAAATTCTTGGAATGTGACCGAGATCCGCGCCTTCTAGTTATATTCTTCAAGAGCGTCAATCTGTTTTTGCAGGTCCGTGCGCTTGATATCAAGCTTCATGGGCTTTTCGGTCTTCTTCTTTTTCGAAGACTTTGACGGCTGGGTACGAGCGCTTTGACTATCACCGCCAATTTTTGTAGTTGGGCGCGGTTTCAGTATACCGTCAACGATCTCGGGTTCGAGTGGATTTTTCCACCTGATTACCGGGCACGTTTGGAGATCCTTCAGCATTCTTGTAGTTTTGGCTGAAAGAGCGACCTCCCACGGAGTTTCTTCTATAAAAGAGCACGATGCCCCCGGCGTGTCCACCTTTTTAGGGGTATGAGGTAGCGGCGGTTTCACCTTCCAGTTTTCCGATAACGCGAATTTGCCTTGTTGGTATTGGTCCTTAATCCAGCCTTCGAAGATGAAGCAATTTTCGATTGGATGGCTTACTGCTTGGTGGTAAGGGCAGTAATTAGGATTATTGACATCACTTGGCTGCAACGGACGTTTTGGATCCGGTAAATTTATGAGCCTGTTGTGCAGTGCAAGTTCGAATAACCTCCTCGTTTTATTTTGGGGAAACGAGTAAGGACGTCCTAGCCTCTCCTTGAGGGATGGGCGTGGACGCATATTGTTTTGGCGAACAACCGGCTTTAAGTTGCTCGGCTGTTGTTGAGTATTAGCGACGAAACTTGCTTTTCCTTTCCTCTTTTCATTCCGAGGATCCGTCTTTGAAGGTGATGGTCTATGACCCATCTGATCCATTTGGGCCGATTTGTTGATCAAGGCCTAGAAAGTAGTCGGCTTAAAGAACATCATGAATTGCGAGATTGTCACTTGAGGGTCGAGGGTACCTACAAACATGCCTACCGCAGGCGCTTTTTCGATGCGCTGTTCGCATTTCGACCACAGATTCCACCATCGTATTGCGTATTGAACCCATGTTTCGCCTGGCCTTACCCTGGCGTTGATCAATGCGGTGATTGGGATGCGCTCGCTGGCGCTTGAAAATCTTTGTGTAAACAGCAGCTCCATTTCTGTAAACGTTTTGACGGAGTCGTCGGGAAGCTCCGAGTACCATTCAAAAGCTGTTTCTGCTAAACTACCGATGAACTGGCGAACTAGAAGTTTATCATCACCTCCAGTATTGCCGCAAAGAGCCCTGAACTGAGCGACATGTTGATGGGGATTGCATGTCCCCTTGTACATATAGAACTTAGGAATCGTGTATCCTGGCGGATACTTTATCTGATCGTACCATCCAGGATATGGTTGCCCAGTGCTGACGACTTGGCCAGTTACTTCATTTACTTGATAAGCCCGTATTTGCTGAGCTACATAATCATCTAGGCCAGCTTTTGAGATGGTCTCCTCTTTGGCTGCTGAACAAGCCGAAAGGGGATTTGACATCTCCGCTCGGTCATCTTCGAGGATAATTGGAGGATCTTCAGCTGGAGGGTCCGGCTGGAATAGAAGGGCCATTTTCTTTATATTGGCCGCTTGTTCCGCGACCTCTTTGTCTTTCTTTTCGAGCATTTTCCGAATGAATTCAGCATTAGTTTCCTGCTCACGGCGCTGCTCCGAGGATGTCTCCGGGCTTACTTTCGGTCCCGTAAGTGTGGCCATACCTGTTAGCATTTCTTGAAGTTTTTGTTGTTGTTGTTCCTTAGCCTTTGTTATCGATCGGGTAAGCGGTCGATGGCCCGTAGAAGCACGGCTTTCCTCTTTTCCTGATGCCATGTAGACGGTTTGCACCACCATGCCCCCAGACTTAGGGCGTCTAGGTTCAGTGGTCTTGCGATTCGTCGCAGACTCAAGGATTTTCTCCGGCCTTCTCCTCTTATGAGTGGTCAAAGTTGAGGAGGCTATTGCAGTGGGCACCCAGGTGGTTCTCATCCTTTGTGGCCTGACAGGACGGTTCTCTTCCTGCTGAACCTTCACCTTTTTCTGCCGGCGAGAGTAATCTTGATCAAACACTGATTCCTGGACCTTTTGCCAAACTTTATAAATTCTAGAAGACATCCATTGAGGGGGCTACTCCAGCTTCGCGTTTGGGGCATTCTCCATGGGTGGAGGAGATCTTATCAGTACGGCGGTAGGAGAGTTCCTGCGCACCTTGTTTAGATTTTCAAAGCTGTTCCCGGTTGGAACAGTAGCATCGATCTCTACCGTTGGAGCTGCTGGAGTAAATCCAGACGGAGAGCTGCCCCGGCCTTCCTTACTCGGCGCCATTGACGACGGCGAGCATGTCCCACAGATGGTGTTAGTTCGGCTATGGGGATGGCTTTGTCGTGCCCCCTGTTTTGAGGGGAGGCTGTTATTGGCGCTAGCCGGTCGAAGACTGACGTCCGTTGAGAGGGGATAGTCAGTCTTGCAAAGGCCGACTTTCGAACAGGGGAAGCAGCCTTCGAGACTTCGCATGGAGTAGGAGATGAAACGGACAGTCTTGCGAAGACCAACCCTTTAGCGGGGGAAGCTGCCTTGACGACTTTAGGAGCCGGAATGGCTATCCGCTTTGGGATGGCTGCTTCAGTTATCACGGGTTTCTTCATGGGCCCACTCGAGCTCTGGCCCAGTTTGCTGAAAACTGAGGCATTGGACTTGAGCGACCCGTTGAGAGGGGCCGCGGTAGTTGTAAGCCGATCAAAGACCGACTTCTTTGGAGCTTCTTGCGACGACATAGGGGAATTGAAGCTCATCGGTGGGAGCATAGTCCCGAAGAATAGCCCGGTGGTGGCCTGAGTCACCTGTTCCACCGGCATAGCGAAGATGGAGGCCACTTGGGGCCCTTAAGTCACTCCTCCGGGCGGGACGGAGCGAGAGTTGAAGTTGCAGTTAGTGCAGTTTGAAGCCATTGATCTTCTGTTCTCTACACGGAGCAACACACCAAATCTAAGTACCTAGAATCCATAGGCAACCATAGCAAACTGCGATTCGTTCGTGAACACGACGCACGAAGTGTAGAGTGGAAAGAGGAAAAGGTCCTACCGGGGATGCCAGAATCTGTTCCCTTCCGAAAGACGCGATGAAGAACGCGGCGAACGTCTTGCCTGAAATTCAGGGCAGATGCTAATTGGTTCTATCCGTCCACCTCTCCGAAGATGCCAAGTTGATCTATGGCACCGTGTATCGAAGGTTTAAACGGATGCGGCCGATGTAGTAGACTTCGTCAGATTCCCCCTCATTTGAGGGGGTTTTGATTGTGGGGATGCTCTTCCCTGCAGGCGCAAGCCCCTACAGTTAATTACGCTACAGTATCGTGGTAACAACTTTCTCCTTCTCCAGATGGTTTGTTTTGTTTGTGGTTGGCCGTGGATTGTATACGGAGACTAATTTATGTTGTCGCCCGTAGGGCGTGGATTAGTCCAAATCCGTATCTTCTTAGATTTGGGTTCGGGGGTTGGGTTTAAGGATACGTTAGCCTCGTTTGAGACTAAGATCAACTTAAACGTTTTTAAGGATACTATAGTCTCATTTTAGACTAAGATCAACTTAACGGGATTATTTAGAACCAACAAGAGAGCAATTGGGCTCTATTGTTTAGTTTAGGGACATTGCGGTCGATTACCAGTTTAAGGACATGGTGGTCTAAGGTTAAGGACATTATAGTCCATGGGTTTAAAGGGACCCTACAGTCCGAGGTTAAGGACATCATAGTGCGTAGGTTTAAATAGACCACACAGTCCGAGGTTAAGGACATCATAGTCCATGCGCTTAAGGACCCCACAGTCCGAGGTTAAGGAAATCATAGTCCATGGGCTTAAGGACCCCACTGTCCAGGATAAGGACATCGCAGTCCGTGGGCTTAAGGACCCCACAGTCCAGGTTAAGGACATCGTAGTCCATGGGCTTAAGGACCCCACAGTCCAGGTTAAGGACATCGTAGTCCGTGAGTTTAAGGACCCCGCAGTCTAGTTTAAAGACATCATAGTCTATAGAATGTATAGCTGTCGGGACCCTTCACCTCTCTGAAGACGTTGAGGGACTACAACGACATATATCAGAGGGGTTCAGAGATGTACCATTGAACAAAAGTAGATTGGGAGATCTATAATCTAATTTGGGACTAATGTCTGTTAAAAGGTTTATGAGTATATGGGCTGAGTTGATATGAGTTGAGGACTTACGGACAATCTTGGGCTAAGTCCAATAAATGTTTAACATTTTATTGTTCTGGCTATTGAGCCTTTATTTGGGCTTGGCTCTTTTAATAATGCTGAGCATTAGATCCTGACATTTCTTTTTTGTCTTGTATTGAATGCATAGAATTCATCAGAACAATGTGTGTTCTAATAGTGCGCCACGTGGCGTGCCATGCGCTTTGCGCCAGTTAAAGAGCGCATTGCGCTTCTGCCAAGTAGCGCACACGAAGAGGACACGTGTCACGCTCTGCGCTATGCGTCAGATGATGGGCGAATTGCGCTTTCAATTTATGAGCGCGTTGTGCTAGTTTAGTGGCGCACAAGTGAGCGACACATGGCGCGCTTGGCGCTGAGCGCCAGCCCATGAGTGCAGTGCGCTGTTTCAGAAGCGCAAAGCGCAAGTTGTATCTGTTGCTGACACGTGGCACGTTTTGGCGATGAGCGCTGGTCCAAGGAGTGCAGAAGCGCAGTTCATGAGTGCAAGGCACTTTTCAGTAGCGCAAAGCGCATTTGATAAAATTTAAGATCTGTGAACAAGTTTATGTTCTTTTTAAAGGAGGCTTTGCCTCAAGATTCAAGAACAGCAGTTCTTCTTTTTGAAAGGGCTTTGCCGTTGTAGATCAATGATCTGTGAATGAAGTAAGTACTTCTTTTGTTTCTATGATGAGATCTTTTGATCTCTTATTATAAAAGACCTTGACCTTTGGTAGATCTATGATATTTTTTAGAAGATAGTTCTTCTTTTCATGGGACGATTTCATCTCTTTGTTCAAGAATCATTCTTTACCTTGAAGAAATAATCTTCTTTTGCTAAGAGCTTGCTCTTTTTTCTTTGAGTTTTCTCAAATTTTTTAGGGGGGTTTGTCCGTCTCAGACTTTATGTCTTGGGGCCTTTATATAGGGCAAATTGATTTGATAAATCTGCTAAAGAGATCTTTCTCTGATTGATTTAGGAATATTTCCCACCGTTGGATCTTTGATCCTAGGGCTTCTGTTTTACAGAAGGCGGTCTTCTTGTTTTTAACAAGATAGGGAAATATTTTCATAACAGAATTTATTGTCTTTGGTAATTTTTATTTACAATTGGATCATTAATCCAACGGTGCTCTGATTTTCAGAGAAAAATCTTGTCATTTCGAAAGATTTTAAGGAATCTTTCCTTAACATAATTTAATTCTGATTAATTAATGATTTATCATTATTATTAGATCTTTGATCTGAATGTTGGGGAGCTTTTAGGTTCCAGCGCTCTGGCGCACCCGTGCTTTGCACGTGGTGCGCGGCTTAAAAGGCAGCGCACATTGCGCTAGCGCACATTACGCTAGCGCACAAGTGTAAGACACGTGGTGTGCTGCTTGGAGCGCAGCGCACCCAGCTCTAGCGCACACGTGCTTTGCACGTGGTGCGCTGTGTAGGATGCAGCGCACTTGGCGTTGCATCTGAAGCGTTGCTTCACAATGTTTTAACTCTTGGTTTTGAGTCATTTGTTACATTCTTTGCATGTGGAGTTTTTCCCTTCATTTTTTATTGTATTGTTATTTTCTATTTTATTATTTATTTATTTATTTTTATTTTTATAAGGGAGCAGGTTGCGAGCCAAAATTTTGGCGGGAACACTTTCTTATTCCTATCGTATCATCTTTTGCAGCGGATACCGCTTCGGCTGATAGTGTGCATTTTTGCTATTGGTGGGTTTCGCGGTTATCCGTTTATGTATATTGTATCTTGCTGTATCTTGTACTCTACATCTACCACTTTCATGTATTGACTTAGAGACGAGGTGTGAGGATGATATTGTATATTTTGGTGACTCAGGATGTCTTTTATATAGTTTTATTATATCGTCTTTTATTTCTTCGCTACGGCGTCGTATATCTGTTGTGGTGGTTGTTTCCGTCTTTGGGCGTGGATTTGCTCCCGTTGGGGATGCTTTACTTATATCTTTGTATGTACCCATTTTTGGGGCTAGTTTTTACAAAGGAGGTGCTGCAAAAATTTTTAAGAAAGTAAATTTGGACTTTGAAGAATTTGTACTTGAGAATTTCAAAAGATTCAACAATGTTCTTATCACTTACTACTTTTGATGGTTTAGTTTGTTGGGTTTTCGGCTTACATGAATTGCGTTACGCCTATAGACATTACGTAGTTTAAGGGCTGTCACGTGCCAAATTTTGGGTCGTGACAAAGTTGGTATCAGAGCATTAGGTTTTACCTTTCGGGGTGTAGGATAACCTTGGTATGATGGAGTATGTAGATTAAGCAGAGTGACGTAGCGTGTGTATGTCCGCGGCATACTTACGACACGGTACTCCACCTAAAGTGACTTAAGTACTAATTGCTTGAAATTCCTTCCTTGATGATACATATCCTTGTGATTCGATTTCCGTGTTCTTATCGAATCCTTTTTCTATTTATAGCCTTACGTCGCCGATGACTATGAGGGCTCAGAGAGGTGCAGCGAGAGCCGAGGTCAGAGTTCACTCGGGTGGGACGAGGATTGACCAGGATGGTACGCTCGCTGTACAGGAGCAGATTGATCCGCTTTCGATTGATCGCATCGCTAGGCTTGAGGCTGAGATGCAAGACTTGCGCCAGACGATGAGATCGTTGGTTGAGGCCAGTCGGGTGCAGCGATAGTAGGTTGCCACCCCTGTTACCCTGTTATTCTTTGCAATCAGCACACAGCATTGTGTTACGTATACAGCACCAGTGGACGCAGCCCTATTGGACAAGGAGTGTCTTTCTGAGACTTTGGGAGTTCGAGGACAGAGGAGGGCTCGTGCAGGTGTACCAACCCAGGGATAGAGGCTTAGTCTCCGTGACAGGTTTCGTACACGTCGCGGGAGTAGCGGAGGCTTTGAACGAGGACAGTCTTTTTGCTCTCATCCCCAGGAGGGTCATCAATTTTTATCTGGATGTTGCCGGTGCGGGAGTTTTGGTCATCGGGTTCGATATTGTACTGAGCCACGTGAGCGTGAGGCAGCTACACTGCAGAGAAGTCATGGCCACGCAGGATTTGTTCTGAGTCTACAGGATGGCAGAGGAGGAGTTCAGCCAATTGCGGGTAGAGGGCAGGCACGAGCATTTGCTTCTACTCATCAGGACGCGCAGGCGTCCAATGCAGAGTTTTCAGGTATTCTTAATTCGTATGTCTTTTGATGCACTTTTTTGTTTAATTCGGGATCTATCCACTCGTTGTTCTACACACTTCGTGCCGTGGTTGGGCCGACAGTCGTGTTAGCTAGATCAGCCTTTAGTTGTGTTAACTTCTGTCAGCGATTCTTTTGTTGCGCGACACGTGTTTCGCTCGTGTGCCAATCAGATAGGAGATAGAGATTCGTCCGTCGATTTGGTCCTTCTAGATATGCTGGACTTGACGTTCTCCTGGACACGGACTGGTTAGCTACGTGGTATGCGTCTGTGGACTGCTGCGAGAAAACAGTCGGGATTTGTTTTCCCAGCGAGTCAGTTCTTGTTGTGCAGGGGGACAGTGGTGCCGCCCTCACAGCTTGAATTCAGCATTTTTTCGCTAGTCGGCTTTTGAGGAGAGGATGTCGAGGATTCTTGGCTTTCATTCGTGATACCGGAGCCACAGTGGGTTCATTGGACCGGGTTCTTATCGTGCGAGAATTTTTCGATGTTGTTCCAGATGAGCCGACGGAGCTTAGGGAGCTTAAGGATCTGCTGCAGAGTGGCTAGATAGGGGGACTTGTACGTCCGAGTATTTCGCTTTGGGGAGCTCCTATTCTGTTAGTCAAGAAGAAAGATGGCAGTTCGTGGTTGTGTATCGATTAATCGTCAATTGGACCGTGTTACGGTGCGGATATGTATCCTTTACCCCGCATTGACGATTTCTTTGATCAGCTCCAGAGTGCGAGACATTTTCTATGTTTGTTTGGGATCGGATCATCATTGGTTGAGGGTTCGGAGTGATGACATTCCGAAGACTGCTTTTGTGCGCGCTACGGGCTTTATGAGTTTTTTGTGGTGTCGTTGAACTCACCAATGCCCTAGCAGCATTCATGGATGTAATGAACCTGGCTTCTTTAGGACGTTCCTCGACCAGTTTATTGATGTGTTATTTATGATATTCTGGTCTTTTCCTAGAGTAGTGAGGAACATGAGCAGCACTTGAGGATTTGCTTTGGAGACATTGTGAGAGCACCTGCGGTTTGCGAAATTCTCGAAGTGTTCCTTCAGGCTTGATAGTGTTGAACTCCTAGGTCGTGTGGTTATGGGAGACGGTATTCGTATGGACCCGAGGAAGATCGAGGCCGTACAGCTTTGGCCCAGAACTGTTATGTGACTGAGGTCCGCAGCTTTTTGGGCTTAGCCGGTTTTAGCCTCCATTTCATGCAGGATTTCTTATGTATCGCTGCACCATTGACCGGGATGACCAGGAAGGAGGTTCCTTTCTTCGACTGAGGCATGCGAGTTGAGTTTTCAGCAGTTGAAGACTCGGTTGACGACTACACCAGTTCTATCTTTGCTTCTGGATCGAGCGACTTTGTTGTTTACTGTGATGTTTCGCGAGTGGGGCTCGATTGTGTACTGATGTGGCACTATAGAGTTATCGCTCGTGCTTCCTGACAGTTGGAGGAAGTACGAGCAGGATATCCCATTCATGATCTGGAGGTGGCCACAGTGGTCGTGGGTTGAAGATTTGGAGAAACTATTTATTCCGAGAGTCGTGTCAGATTTTCATGGACCACCAGGGCTTAATGTATATCTTCCTGCAGCGGGATCTGAGTTGAGGCGGCGCCGTTGGATGGAGCTTGTAAAGGATTATGATTGTGAGATCCTTTATTACCCGTGGTAAGACGATTGTGGTAGCTGATGCTTTGAGTCGTAGGCCCGGGAGTAGCTTGTTCCAGTTGTGCGCAGTTCAGAGACAGTATTTTGCAGATTTACAGTTCTTGTGCGACCGTTGTGAACAGTTAAGTTCGCCTCTACTGAGGTGACAATTTGCTCATGTCTGCGCCCGTCCAGTTTTACTCAGGCGTTTTCATGAAGCACACCCCGCCGATGCTCGTTTGTCTGAGGTTCTGAGCATGTTCGGCAGGGTAAAGATTCGGAGTTCTTGATTATGACTAGGGTGTGCTACGTTTAGGGACATGTTTGTGTGTAAGTAATGACGCGATGTCCTAGAGCAGGCACATCAGTCAGCTTTCGGTGTTCACCCCAAGAGCCACCAAGATGTAACGTGACTTGAGAGTTAGTTACGAGTGGGCAGGGATGAAGAGTGAAGTTTCGGATTTCTTTTCGAGGTGTCTGTCTTTTTGCGAGCTAAGGTTGAGCATTGGAGACCGGTTGGAGAGTTGCAACCTTTTTACCTTTCCGGAGTGGGAATGGGAGCAGATCATCATGAATTCGTTATGGTGTCTACCCAGTTGTAGGCAGGGTGTGACTCCTTTTGGGTGTTGTTGTCCGGTTATGCTCGGTTTTCTATGTTGTTCTTCGATAAGTTGTGTATTTGCATGGAGTTCCTTCATGCGCTGTATCCAATAGATGCATCCAGTTCGCTAGTCGTCCTTGGCAGAAGCTTCAGGAAGCCTTGGGTACTGTTTGAGCTTTAGCTCCGCCTTTCCATCCGTAGGCCGATGGTCAGTTAGAGCGGACTTTACAGACTTTGGAGGACATGCTTGTGCGTATGTACTAAGTGTTTGTTGGCAGTTGGGATCGTCACATTCCATTGAGAGGGTTCTCCTTCGATAGCTGTTATCAGGAGACATTGCAATTGGCAACCTTTAGGCTTCATTTGGTAGGTGGTGTTGATCGCCAGTCTGTTTTACTGACTCTGCGAGAGTAGGATTTTTGGACCCCAGCTAGTCATGAGACTTCGGAGAAGATCCAGTTGGTTCAGATAAGGATGAGAGCAGCCCAGTGACGACAGAAGTCTTATGCCGACCGTGGTGGTCGCAGGCTTGAGTTCGCAGTGGGAGATCATGTATTCCTACGGAATTTTCCGATGAATGGCATGTTGAGTTTTGGGCAGTTTAGTCCCAGAATTTTAGGTCCTTTTTACATCCTTGAAGCGAGTTAGTACCATTGCCTATAATATGCCACTTCCTCCCAGATTTTTGAGAATTCACCCCTTATTACTTATGTCGATACTTAGCAATTACCTTCATGACCTTTCTCACAAGATTTCAGCATCAGACCATTTAGGTGGGACGCGATCTTTCGTTCATCAGCAGCCGATAGTTATAGTGGATCGGCAGGTGGAGAAACATCGGTCAAAGGTCTTTCCAACTGTGGAGGTTTTCTTTGGCGTAGCCGTCTAGTGAGGTGATCACTTGGGAGGCTGCGAGTGAGATGTGAAAGTTTGGCACTCATCTCTTTGAAGGTACGCGTAGATAAAATTTTAATTCGGGGACCGAATTTCTTTAAGAGGGGAAGATTGTAACGTTTTGGAAATCATTTAAGCGATTTTCTGTTTTTAGGGTAAAATAGTCGGTGTTTTCTGTAAAAACCTAGAAGCGATCTTTTTCCAGTATAGAATTCACTACACCTAGTTTAGCTAGGAATTTGCTAGTTTGCGGGTTTTTGTAAGCCACTTGTAAATTTTGTGCATTTTAATAATTTTCCTTAATTAAAATATTATTTTAAGTGGTTAATTATGCACATAATTAGTGGTAATTACATTTTTGTTTGGGTTAATTACTACTAGTGTGAATCTATGCTAAGTTAATCACTAGATTAAGCACTAAACCATCTTTGAAAATATCCTAGTGACATATCTAGATATTTGTGTACTAAAGGGAAAACTTTAAATAGAAAAGAAATGAATTAAGAGGTGGCATTTGAAATTAAGCTTTTATGTGATGATTGTGATTACTAGTTTGGGTTAAACTTATTGTTTTGAGCTAAAATGTTTAAATGTTGCTTACTAGATTTCGGTAAAGTTTTGGCGTGGGTTTCTTTTGATGTTGCGATGTGATATATATTAGATTCCATGTTTTCTATGGTGTTGTGAATGCGCGATCGGTACGATCGGGGTCTAGGCTTGGTGATTGCGTAGTTTTGCGTTCCTAGCTAGGGTTGTGCCGATATCTTGCGCGTTTTGTGCAGTGTGTGCACAGTATGTTTATCTTGCGGACGTTATCCTTGCGTTACGTGTCTTTGTTTAGCTTTTTCTCTTGAGTTGGTTTCGTAGTGTCGCTACGCACGCTAGCCACTAGACGAATACTTGAGAGTATGTTTGGAGTTGGTGCATCGATCAAACGTAGTTTGTACGTGTTATTAGTCGATTTCTAACATACACTTGCTTTGTTATTATGTGATTTTAGGATCGCAGGCGAGGACTTCGAACGCTGCGAAGAAGGGAAAGCAAGTGGTCGGCTTTACTTAGCCAGGATAGTTGGTGAGTGGATTTAACATCTACAGGGGAATCTCCCGTATGGCGTTATGCGTCAAGGCTAGATATGATATGATATTAGCCGGATGTTTATATTGCACATATAGAGATTGTGCATAAAACTTCATTGCATACTATTACTTGATATGCTTGGACTAGTACCCTTTGGACACTGCACTATTATTAACGGTTCATGTTGCATGAGCACTGATTGAATACCACTCACACTGTCAATAATTGCCATGATATGCACAACACCTATACATACGTGATACTGTATTGGTTAGGCACTTTGAGACATGATCCTTACTTTTCTTTGTCATATGACATTAACATACCTGTATACCTACATGCTTACACATATGCCTATACATACCTACATGTTAGTTACCTATATACCTATATGGTATTGTACCATTAGTGATAGGTATATACAGATATGAGACATAACTACATGTACATCTTGCCTACATACTTACACATACACCCGTATGGTATTACATCATTATTGATAGGTACATGCTCATACACCTTGCTATAGTTATATGTTCACCTTTATATGAGGTTGCTTTTGGTTTCGGAGAATTAGGAACCGCATGATATATTAATAACTTGTTGCAGTTAAATAGCGGTTCTCCTTTATATGCTCATATTACTGTTTCATGTTGCATATATTATATTTCATGGATGTTTTACTACTGCAAATATATATCAGTGGTATGGGACGTTGTTATATATGTACACATATATAATGATCTATGCAATTATATTTATCGATTTCTTGATGTTTTTTGGATTTGAGGGCCGTGGTAGTTTCACGAAATTAGGCATTATTTGAAAAACCCGGTTTCTCTTGATATGATATTTCAGCATCCACCATGAGATTTCTTGATTCTGATATATACCCCAAGCGAGGAGTGGTGTGGGTCGTGTGCGGGTACATGGTGGGGCCCGGAGGTACCCGCGGCAAGAAAGGTATGTCGATGGATTTTGCAGATGGGCCTAGTAGGGGAATCGTACCTAGCGATGACAGTACTGGAATCATCGGTGATCGTGTAGATATCGACCGTAGTCAGGTACGTATGGATACGGGGAATTTTGAGTGTCGAAGCTGGGCACTCGGGTTTCCGAGGGACGTATGATGCGTACATATCAGGGCCAGTCGTGGTGACGACACCTGATAGACCTGTTTTCATGTGTCGATGTTGGGCACTGGTTTTCATGATGTTTTCGGGTGTCGATGTTTGACACTCAGGTTTCGTGAGACTTACAGGTGTTATGAGGGCCGATATTATGGCCGATATGAGGGTTGATCTTATGGCCGATATAAGGGCCGATCTGGGGCCGATTTGAGGAAATTGGCATTTGGATTGTCTAGATGAACACTGGTCCTGCCACGATGAGGATTCCGTGAGGATGACATGTTTTATTCCATACTCCGCATTTATTTTATATGCATTGTTTCATGTATTAGTAGTACCTGATATAGTACCTTTTGTTAGTGTATATGCCCCAGGGGCCATTATTGTATCATACTAGCTTGTATATTACTTAATAGAAGCTTGGGATATTCGCAGTTATATTAACAGTCTTGCTAAACATGGCAGTACGCTACTTGGTTTGTATCTATCTTAATGTGTGTATATGTTAGCATATCGAGAATACATATTGATAGAGCCCTTAGGATCTTGCTTGGCTACCAGCGTTGTGATGGCAGTCACACTAGTGGGGGCTGGTAGTCTACAAGCACATCCTTTTTCCAGGTCCCTAGTCGTAGGATTATCGAGACAGGGCATCGATACTCCGGAGTTGACTAGTGTGTACGCTTCTCATCCCAGTTGGGGAGATGGTCTGTCCCACAGCCATCAGTACGTCGTACTAGAGATAGCATACAGGTGCTCGTTAGGTTATGGGTACACCAGACAGGACTCACAGGGAACTTTTGGTTGGTATTATACTCGTCGTTAGTTAACAGTTCCAAGGTGACATGAGTACAGCATAGTCCGCAGACTTGACACTGCTGCTTCGTCTCGAGTGTGTTCCCACTGTTCTTAGATTGCTACCCTACCACGGCTCAAAGGAGTCATGCGAACAGGTAGCAGTTGTGTGCAATCCCGAAGCACTTGGAGTCAGTGGCGGTTAGATTGGATTCGTCTCTCCCGGTATTGGGAGTTGATATGGCGCTGTGTTTGGAGAGCCATTATACAAAGTCCTTGGGCAGGGCAAACGAGATTTACTGGTAGGATTTCCAGTAACTTCTCAAGGTGTAATGGGCTTCACTCCGACACGACTTATACCAGTTTTAGGGGACTGACGCTTGGCGCCCCTAGGCCCGATATGCGATAGTCATAGACGAACAGAACGGACTATACGGAGATTGTTACATCAGGCTCAGTACGAGTTCGGATGGGTTTCCTCATCGGCCTTCTTATCGACATCTACCTGGGGACCGTTATGTACAGCTAGTGCCGCTTGCGGTCTGTGGTTAAATCCACTGCCAGCGTGGTGTCGAGTCTTTAGAGTCCCACACAGAGAGTTTCCCTGCTTCGGACGAAACGATATAGAGGTTATATGGTTTTACGACAGGGTTCGGACTCATACGTGTTTTTACGCACGTACGATGTCCGGACAGTTTATACTAGCAGGCTTTGGTTTAAGCCAGATTCTAGTATTGGATTATTGGATTTATACGGTCTCAGTATTTCCGTATTTTCACGGATAGGAGGGGCATTCTCATAATTAGTCGAGAAGCTTCTAGAAGATTGATGAGTTGGAGGCTTAGGTGGAATTTGCATTAAATGGATTAATGACTCTTGGTGTGATTCATACAAAGGAGTTAATGAAGCATATATTGCTTAATGACTCATGGCGTGATTCACACGAAGTGATTAAATGAAGCATGGTTGATATTATCATATGATTATTCATTTAATAATTATTATGCTTCATATATTCACAAATGATATATTATTTCATATCATTCTCACTCTCACCTTCTCTCTCTTCAAGCTCTCTCTCTCTCTCTCTTCAAAGAACTAACCCTAACCTCTCATGTGTTGAGATCCAAGGGTTAGCAAGACTAATAGATCCCTAATCCTATTCTATATCCTCTAGGTTACTTTGATTCGTACTCATAGCAACCTAATTACCTCAAGTGAGAGGTTAAGCTTGGAGAAGTAGCTCTCGGGTGGATCTTCTATCACAACGAGGAGGCCGACGAGGAGGTGGTCTACGAGAACAAATTCCGTAAACTTAGTCGATGTTAGTTTAAACAACTTGATTGTTTTACCAATTCCGCCTCCCCGCATCATGTAGGGTGTCTAACGTCGAGTTATAGTGGTATCAGAGCCTCGCTAAACCATAACTAACTTGTTAGCTAAGTCGTTAGAAATTCGATAGCAAAACGAACCCGAAAAAACATCATTTTAACCTAGTTTCTGCCGATTTTAAAACGTCATCTAAAAATTTTTCAGGGACCCTTAAAAATACAAGCAGGGAATTATAAGATTACTGGAGAAATTTGGGATCTTGACTCGGCCAAACCGCCGTGGAACTGCGGCCAATCCAAGCGATCCGCCGCGGATCCGCGGCCGAGTTGAAGCCGAGTCAGCCCAAATTTGCCCAGTAACTCTTCTGTGTTGATATTGTATTTTCTGGGATGTTTTGTTTCTGCTCAGGTTTCAGGTTTACAGAGAATTATTTGGAGTATAATCATTTGTGTTTGCTTGATCGAAATTCTAAGATGTTTGGCTAACTTGATTATACCTGTGTTTTGTTTAATGTGTTCGTAAACCCCCCTGACTGCTAGTATGTCGGTTAGCAGGGGGTTGCACATTTCTGTAATGGATTTTTACTGGTTTGTGAATGTGGACTTGTTGGATTGTCGTGAATAGATAGCCGAGGATGTGAGACGAGAGTTTCTTTCATTCAAATGTAATTTGTAAACTGTTGTAATATTCTTTTGCGGGGCACATCCGGGTTGAGGTTGTAGCCACCGTTGTATTATTTCATTTACTGTTTTCTGCTCTTAGGATAGAACTAAGGTGGTGCGCAAACTACCGGGTACTTTGAAGTGTTTAGTATCCTACTCACGTTGTTGAGGGAGATCGCTTCACTTCGGGTACTTGGCGCGTAGTTTGCCGTACCCGTAGGGGTCTAGGGTGGGGTTTTTGGCTATTAATCGCGACTGTGTAATCCGTCTTTCTTTGCAGGCTCAAAAGGAATGCGGATTCGTAGAAAATCCAATATGTTCATCTGTGATCTGAAATGCCTATTATTGCGTCTGACGAATGTACAATATCTATATATGATATCAATTAGACGTCACTTCTGTTTTGCACCCGCGCTAGCCCAGCCTCCGCTCTGTCGTTAGTTAAGTAACCTAACGGGAGAATGACGGGGCCCAGTGGCGAATGCGGATGGCATAAGAGGACGTTGTATTTTCGTTGTTTTCTGCAATGGTAGGTTAATTGATGGGACGCATTATATTAATGGAAAGAAAATAAACCAAAGTTGAATCGTTGGAACAGTTTAAAAGAAACCACTCGGTTATTTTTAAAACAGAAGATATTTTTAATTGCGGAGCTTAACCACTTCTTTTAAAAAAAGGGCTATCAGGTTCCTTCGATCATATCAAGTTCACTACGTTCACGGTTTTGCCAAAACCATTCGTAGGCCTCCGTCATTTCATTTGGGTATTCAGTAGTATTCAAGCTATGTATTTTGACCAACACCAAGGCATAGTGTTTGGTAGCTGCTGGGTATTCATTTGTTGCATAGATAGATGGGTTAGTTTGGGACAGTCGTATTATCATTTGGCCAACGTCAGGGGTATGTACGGATGGGTTCAAATTAATAAGATAATGATGGGTAGAACTTGACATGTGACTTATGATATTTTGACCAACGCCAAGGTCATAAGAGCATGGGGCAGAAATTTATATCGGCAATTTCTAAAGAAACTGAAATTTGCAAAGAGATGCTACCATTTGGAGTGTGATAATTTTGGTAGGATTCCTTCAGCTTTATCACACGATGATATTTGGATCCCGATCCTACTGTGAGTATCCGCTACTCATCAGGAGATTCGTCACTTAACGATCAATGCTATAAACCAAGTAGGTGTCGAGAAAGATGTCAGCGGGGCTATGCCCCCAGAGAAAAGAGGTTATTTAATTAAGGAAATTCGCAAAAGCGTCGTAAAACCTCTCTCGAAGTACCGACACCGGCCTGGCTAAACGGTTAAGCAAGTATTGTACGGTGAGAATAGTCCTGACTACTTCTTCCTTTTTGGTTTCAGTAGGGATTCGAGAAACAGAGAGAGCCATCCAGTTTAGATAAACTAAAAACCACTCTAAACTTGGAAGTGCATCATGATAAAGTGTTCCCTCTCTCTCTCAATTGCAGCGACCCAGAACATGACAGGCCTTAAGTTACTATTAGAGAAAAATATTCTGACAGGGCCAAACTATAAATATTGGTTCCGGAATGTCAAGATGGCTTTAACTTATGACAAATTGGGGTATGTCCTTACTGCTAACCCACCTGCTGTCCCTGGTCCAGAATCCAGTATTGCGGATAAGGAAATCCACAAGACCTGGGAGTTAGATTGCGCGAAGGCCAAATGCATCGTGCTTGCCTTTATGAATAATGAACATCAGAGGAGGCACGAGGATATGGATCTTGAATCCATATTTCTCCACACAAAGGATCTGTATGGAGAGCAATCTCATATAGCTTGATACGAGACCTCGAAGAACTTGTTTCAGTCGAGGCTGGCCATCGGATCATCTGTAAGAGAACATGTCCTAAAGATGATTGGCTATATAAAAGAGCATGCGAACCTCAGGACGACTTTAGAGAACGAGCTCTATACAGACTTGTTTCTTCAGTCCATTCCTTCCACCTACGCCCAGTTTATTCTGAATTTCAACATTCAAGGAAAAGAAGTTGAACTTCCAGAACTCCTTAACATGTTGAAGAGTGCAGAGGGCACCTTGCAGAAAGCAAGGGAAACACCTACTATGTTTGTTCGCGGTACTTCCTCTTCCGGGTCCAAGGCAAGGGCCAAACGAAGGAAGAAGAACGCTGCTACCAAACCAAGAGGAGGTGTTGGTAAGGTGGGAGTTAAGAGAAAGGCAAAGGTTGCGGTACCAGTAATGGCAAAGGACGAGTGTTTCCACTGTCGTAGGAAAGGCCATTCGAAGAAAGATTGCAAAGCTTGGATTGCCAAGAACAAGGAACCGAAGCAAGCTGTGACTTCGACTTCAGGTGTGTTTATAATTGAAAATTGTCTGTCAATCAACTCTACTTCCTGGGTATTGGATACCGGATCAGGATCTCATATATGCAATTCATTGCAGGCACTGAGAAAGCGTAGAGTGCTGAAGGTTGGTGATATGACCCTCCAGGTTGCTAACGGAGCTAGCGTGGGTGCTGTGTCCGTGGGGGATTATCACCTTAGATTGACGAGTGGACATATTTTGGTTTTGCATAACTGTTTTTGTGTACCCAGTTTAACGTGTAATATCATATCAGTATCGTTGTTATCAAAAGAAGGTTATGATTTCACGTTTGTAAGCGATGTTGTTAACATCCACCTTAATCATGGTTTGATTGGGTCCTTTACACTAGATAACGGTATATATGTGTTAAACCAATTACATATTTTCAATGTCCAGAACACACTAAAAAGAAAGTCTCCAGATTTAAATAAGGCTTTCTTATGGCATGGTAGACTAGATCACATCAACGAGACAAGGTTAACTAAGTTACATAGAGAAGCATATTTGGATCCGTTCGAATATCAATCTTATGCCACTTGTCAATCATGTCTCAAAGGTAAGATGACAAAAACTCCATTCACTGGACATGGAGTAAGAGCGAGCGAGCTCTTAGGACTCATACACAGCGATGTATGTGGTTCAATGTCTACACATGCAAGAGGTGGTTTTTCATATTTCATTACTTTTACGGATGATTACTCTAGGTACAGATTCATTTTCTTGATGAAACATAAATCCGAGGCCTTTGAGAAATTCCTAGAATATAAGAATGAAGTAGAAAACCAAATCGGCAAATGTATCAAGACACTGAGATCTGATCGAGGTGGTGAATACTTAAATACCGAGTTCCTAGGTTACCTAAAAGAGAAAGGAATTCTCTCTCAGCTTACTCCTCCATACACTCCACAGTATAACGGTGTATCGGAGAGATAGAACCGAACCCTATTGGATATGGTACATTCCATGATGAGTAATGCTGAGTTACCGCGATATTTCTGGGGTTATGCGCTAGAATCAGCAACATATCTTTTGAACAAAGTTTCTACCAAGACTGCGCCTTCCATTCCATATCAGATGTGGAGTGGGAAGAAACCCTACCTTCAGTATCTGATGATATGGGGATGTCCAGCTTTTGTTAAAAAGCAGCATGCGGACAAACTCGAGGCATGATCAGTGCAGTGTCAGTTTGTGGGATATCCAAAGAGCTCCAAGGGGTATTTCTTCTATTACGCAGAGGAACAAAAGGTTTTTGTTTCTCGTAATGCCCATTTTCTAGAACAGCATTTTTTAGAAAAGGAAACAAGTGGGAGTACAAAGGAACTGGAAGAAATTCCAGAACCACAAACTACTACTGAAAGTTTGGTAGAACCAGAAGTTCAAGAAGAACAGGACATTTCCGCACCCCTCCGCAGAAGTAGTAGGCCGTCTAATCCGCCTGAGAGATACTACGGTTTTCTCATAGACGGGGATATAGAAGATTGCATCATTGATAATGATGAACCTATTAGCTTCCAGCAGGCCATCCAGAGCGGCGACTTAGTAAGATGGCTGGATGCAATGCCGACCGAGATGGAGTCCATGTACACCAACAAAGTATGGACTGTGGACTTTGCTCCAGATGGGGTAAAACCCATAGGATGCAAATGGATCTTCAAGCAAAAGATTGGTGTAGATGGACAAGTGGAAACCTATATGGCTAGACTTTTTGCAAAGGGTTTTCGTCAGAGACCTTGTTTGGACTATGACGAAACTTTTTCTCCAGTGGCTATGCTCAAATCCATTTGGATCCTTCTTTCCATTGCTGCCTTCCGTGATTATGAGATCTGGCAGATGGACGTAAAGACAGCTTTTCTAAATGGTAATTTAGAAGAGTGCATCTATATGGATCAGCCAGAAGGTTTCAATCAGAGTGGGAGCAGCAGGAAACTGTGCAAGTTGCTTAAGTCCATTTATGGACTGAAGCAGGCATCGCGGAGTTAGAACAACTGTTTTGATGAAACGGTCAAAGAATATGACTTTATGAAAAATCAAGATTAACCATGTATATATAGTAAAATTGTAGCACGAACTATCGTATTCCTCGTCTTGTACATGGATGACATTCTCTTGATAGGAAATGACATTCCTATGCTACAATCTGTCAGAGGATTCTTGTCACACAGGTTCTCCATGAAAGACCTGGATGATGCCTCTTACATTCTGGGGATCCGGATCTATCGTGATAGATCCAAGAAGATGTTGGACTTTCACAGTCCAGGTATACAAACACTATACTGAAAAGATTCAGTATGGAAGATTCTAAGCGTGGTAGTTTACTGGCCTGTCACGGAATCGCCCTCTCAAAAGAGATGTCTCCCAAGACTAATTTGGAAAAGGATCGCATGTCTATTATACCTTACGCTTCTGCGGTAAGCTCTATAATATATGCGATGTTGTGCACCAGACTAGATGTAGCTTACGCACTGAGCATGGTAAGCAGGTATCAGTCAGACCCAGGGGAGAAGCACTGGATAGCAGTAAAGAACATTCTCAAGTACTTGAGAAGGACTAAGGAAATGTTCTTGGTTTACGGCGGAAAAGACCTCAAGATCGAGGCCTTTGCTTATTCTAGCTTCCAGAGTGACAAGGATGACTCCAAGTCCATGTCAGGTTATGTCTTTACCCTCAATGGAGGGGCGGTGTGCTGGAAGAGTTCCAAGCAGGACACCGTCGTTGACTCGACGATGGAGGCGGAGTATATCGCTGCTTGCGATTCCGCAAAAGAAGCGGTCTGGATGAAGAAGTTCCTCACAGAACTTCAAGTGGTTCCATCCATTGTTGATCTAATACCTCCGTATTGTGACAACAACAGGGCTATAGCTTTAGCAAAGGAACCCAGGTCCAATCAGAAGTCCAGACACATCTTAAGGCGGTATCACCTAATCAGGGAGATCATAGATCGCCAGGAGATCGAGGTCCGAAGAGTTCCTATAGAGGAGAACACTGCAGATCCATTCACTAAGGCCTTACCTCAGATTCTGTTCGAGAGGCTACTCGAGATGTTAGTTCTTTGATACGCCTGTACATGGCCCTAGTGCAAGTTGGAGATTGTTAGTGTATATGTCCTAGGGGCCATTATTGTATCATACTAGCTTGTATATTACTTAATGGAAGCTTGGGATATTCACAGTTATATTAACAGTCTTGCTAAACATAGTAATATGCTACTTGGCTTGTAGCTATCTTAATGTGTGTATATGTTAGCATATCGAGAATACATATTGATAGAGCCCTTAGGATCTTGCTTGACTACCAGCGTTGTGATGGCAGTCACACTAGTGGGGGCATGGTAGTCTATAAGCACATCCTTTTTCCAAGTCCGTAGTCGTAGGATTATCGAGACAGGGCATCGATACTCCGAAGTAGACTAGTGTGTACGCTTCTCATCCCAGTTGGGGAGATGGTCTATCCCACAGCCATCAGTACATCGTACTGGAGATAGTATACAGGTGCTCGTTGGGTTACGGGTACACCAGACAGGACTCGCAGGGAACTTTTGGTTGGTATTATACCCGTCGTCAGTTAACAGTTCCCAGGTGAAATGAGTACATCATAGTCCGCAGACTTGGCACTGCTTCTTCATCTCGAGTGTGTTCCCACTGTTCTTAGATTGCTACCCTACCACGGCTCAAAGGAGTCGTGCAAACAGGTAGCAGTTGGGTGCAGTCCCAAAGCACTTGGAGACAATGGTGGTTAGATAGGATTCGTCTCTCCCGGTATTGGGAGTTGATATCGCGCTGTGTTTGGAGAGCCATTACGGAAAGTTCCTGGCCAGGGCAAACGAGATTTACTGGTAGGATTTCCAGTAGCTTCTCAAGGTGTAATGGGCTTCACTCCAACACGACTTATACCGCTTTTAGGGGACTGAAGCTTGCCGCCCCCAAGGCCCAATATGCGATAGTCATAGACGAACAGACCGGACTGTATGGAGATTGTCACATCAGGCTCAGTAGGAGTTCGGATGGGATTCCTCATCGGCCTTCTTATCGACATCTACCAGGGGACCGTTACGTACAGCTAGTGCCGCTTGCGGTCTTTGGTTAAACCCACTGCCAGCGTAGTGTCGAGTCATTAGAGTCCCACACAGATTGTTTTTCCTTCTTCGAGCGAAACGATATAGAGGTCGTATGGTTTTACGACAGGGTTCGGACACATACGTGTTTTTACGCACGTACGATGTTCGGACAGTTTATACTAGCAGGCTTTGGTTTAAGCCAGATTCTAGTATTGGATTATTGGATTTATACAGTCTCAGTATTTCCGTGTTTTCACGGATGGGAGGGGCATTCTCGTAATTAGTCGAAAAGCTTCTAGAAGATTGATGAGTTGGAGGCTTAGGTGGAATTTGCATTAAATGGATTAATGACTCATGGTGTGATTCATACAAAGGAGTTAATGAAGCATTTATTGCTTAATGACTCATGGTGTGATTCACACAAAGTGATTAAATGAAGCATGGTTGATATTATCATATGATTATTCATTTAATAATTATTATGCTTCATATATTCACAAATGAGATATTATTTCATATCATTCTCACTCCCACCTTCTCTCTCCTCAAGCTCTCTCTCTCTCTTCAAAGAACTAACCCTAACCTCTCATGTGTTGAGATCCAAGGGTTAGCAAGACTAATAGATCCCTAATCCTATTATATATCCTCTAGGTTACTTTGATTAGCACTCATAGCAACCTAGTTACCTCAAGTGAGAGGTTAAGCTTGGAGAAGTAGCTCTCGGGTGGATCTTCTATCACAACGAGGAGGCCGACGAGGAGGAGGTCTACGAGAACAAGAAGGACTTTATTCATTAGGTATAATCATCTTTCATAGTAGCTAATCACTTCTATGTTATTGTTAGTTAGGGTTTAGCAAATATCCGTAAAGTTAGTCGATGTTAGTTTAAACAACTTGATTGTTTTACTTATTCCGCCTCCCCGCATCATGTGGGGTGTCTAACGTCGACTTATATCTTTCATGACTGTTGCATATACATATTGCCATTTATTGCTATCATCTCACCCCCGTTGTGCCACAGGGTTGTACAGGTTGTCCCTCAGAGAAGTCAGAGACAAGGCTTTCTTCTTCCTATCGTATCATCTTTTGCAGTGGATACCGCTCCGGCTGACAGTGTGCAGTTTTGCTATAGTTGGGTTTCGCCATTATCCATTTATGTACACTGTATCTTGTTGTATCTTGTACGCTCCATCTACCAATTTCATGTATTGACTTAGAGACGAGATATGAGGACGATATTGTATATTTTGGTGACTCAGGATGTATTTTATGCAGTTTTATTTATATCTTCTTTTATTTCTTCGCTACAGCGTTGTATATCTGTTGTGGTGGTTGTTTCCGCCTTTGGGCGTGTATTTGCTCCCGTTGGGGATGATTTACTTATATCTTTGTATGTACCCATTTTTGGGGCTAGTTTTTACAAAGGATGTGCTGCCAAAATTTTTAAGAAAGTAAATTTGGACTTTAAAGAATTTGTACTTGAGAATTTCAAAAGTTTTAACAATGTTCTTATCACTTACTACTTTTGATGGTTTAGATTGCTGGGTTTTTAGCTTACTTGAATTGCGTTATGCCTGTAGACATTACGTAGTTTAAGGGCTGTCACGTACCAAATTTCGGGTCGTGACACTGCAGTTGTCTCCAGTGCATACCCCCAAAAGGAAATAGGCAACTCAGCAGTGCTCATCATAGAGCGCACCATATCCAATAGGGTGCGATTCCTCCGTTCTGATACACCGTTGTGCTGTGGTGTCTAGGGAGGAGTAAGTTGAGAGAGAATCCCATTCACTTTTAGATAGTCCCGAAACTCATTGCTCAAGTATTCTCCTCCTCAATCAGATCGAAGGATCTTAATACTTTTACCCGTTTGGTTCTCTACTTCGTGCTTATATTCTTTGAATTTCTCAAAAGCTTTAGACTTGGGTTTCAACAGGAACACATGTCCATATCTTGAGAGATCGTCAGGAACACAAAAACCTTGGTGAGCCCTTTGGGCCCTGTTTTCCCATCGAGCTCGGTGAGCCCCTCGAGCTCGGACAAGAGAGCGATGCGAACGCAAAAGTACAGCCAATACTGGGAAGTGCCATCAAAAGACGGGAGCTAACTAGGAGGTCAAAAGCAAGAAGATTTCTTTGGGGAATTCGATTGAACCTACTATTCCCATACGCCAAGCTACCTAACAAATGAATAGCTACTCTTATTCCCACCTTTGCGATAGGAACCAAGTGAAGTAAAGACTGGCTACCCAGCAAGAAAACAGCTGCAGACGGATACGCTATCGCGCAACGGCTTTCACGCTAGGCGGATCTTTACCGGGTCCGAGCTTCCCAAGCACTATGCTGTTTGGGAACCGAAGCGCCGTTCCACTCGTTCAACTGACTTCCTTCTCGTTCGTGGTCGCCTTTGGGCAACCACTCTCTGTTCGAGCTCACTGGGCTCGCCGAGCTCACCGGGCCCACTAGCAATAAGAGATGTTCATGATCCCCGACTCGGGAATCCCTCACTGTTCGAGCTCACCGACCGAGCTCGGTGGCATGTGTAGACATGGGACCACATACATCACTATGTACCAGCCCCAAGAGTTCCGTAACTCTTTCTCCGTGTCCACTAATCGGAGTTTTGGTCATTTTTCCTTTGAGACATGACTGGCAAGTGTCATTAGATGAAAATTCGAACGGATTCAAATATCCATCTTTATATAACTTAGCAAGTCGTGTCGCATTGATATGACCTAGTCTATAATGCCACAAGAAGGATTCGTTTATTTCTGAACTCTTCCTTTTGTGTGTGTTTTGTACATTAAGAACCGTGGTTTGATTTAGAACGTATATGCCATTATTTAACGAGCTTGATCCAATCAACCTTTTATTAAAAAAGATGTTCATAACATTATCTTGTACTACAAAATTATATCCTTCTTTACTTAATAAAGAAACTGATATAATGTTGCATATCATGTTCGGTATGTAATAGCATTCATTTAGAATCAATGTATTACCCTTTTATAATACAAGGTGATATTCGCCAACTGTTTTGGCTGTAACATTTGCACCATTCCCTACTTTTACGGAATGATCACCCATTCCCAGTTCTCTACCTCTCTTTAGCCCATGCAACATATTACATATGTGGGATCCTGATCCGGTATCTAATACCCAGGACGTAGAGTGAACTGAGAAACAGTTCTCGATAACAAACACACCTGAAGAAGATGCATCAACGTGCTTGTTCTTCGTTTGGGAAGCGTGTGAATCCGGATATTTCCCTATTTCCTGTTCAGTCTTATAGCAATTATAAGAAAGTATAGAACTTACGTTCTCCTGCTCAGTATTATAAGCCGGTTCGGTCAATACATCAATGTTGTTATCTTGATTAAGGCGTGACTTGGTCGCTACCTGGAGAGAGAGAAAAGGAAACACTTTAGCGTTTGCTCTTGCAAGATTAAATTGGTTATTATCTTATCTAATCAGGATGGCTCCCACTGTTTTTATTAAATCTTCTTTCGAAAAACCATAAAATGAAAATACTATCCGCGATTAATTACAGTCTACAACTTCGCTAACCGTTCAGCCAGGCCAGTGCCAGTACTTTGAGGGAGGTTCCATGTGCTTTCGCACGGACCTAATTAAGATAAACCGCGTTTTCCCATAGGGGTATCACCATTAACACCTTTCTAGACACCTAATGGGTTAGGTAATTGTAAAGTGTAAAACTCTTCCAGGAGCAACCCTTACTCACAGTGGGTATCGGGATCCAACTATCTCATAGAAGGTGTGCAATCTCATTGCAAATTTTAACACTTGAATTTCCCAATAATACTTTATTTTTACCACCAGCGTGCTATGACCTTGATGCATGCCAAACAACCCATAGTCCGCTAGTCAAGTTCAACCCGTGCATTTCCTAATTAAATTAAACCCACCCGTACGACCCTTGATGCATGCCAAATAACGCCGTACGAATGGCCTAATCCAATCGCATCTCATGCTACAGATAAATACTAATCAGCTACCGTACACTACGCCTTGACGCATGCCAAACTACCGTAGCACGAATACTAAATATTACTTATCTGAAATGATGGAGGGTTACGCAGGTTTTTAAGAAAACCATGAGCGTAATGAACTTGAAATCGTTGTAGAAACAAGTGATTTTGAAAAAGGAGTGTTTTTTAGTCTTTTGCTAGTTTCGCTAAAGAGGTCACTCCCGGTGAAGGGATCTCGGCTCTTTCCTTATCGAATAAGGTGCTGGATATTCTATAAGGAATACCGCTATGCAAAGCAAGAACTATAGAAGCAATCAAAAGCATAACCGAGTGAGTTGTAGCATCTACTAGTTTCGCTAAAGAGGTCACTCCCGGTGAAGGGATCTCGGCTCTTTCCTTATCGAATAAGGTGCTGGATATTCTACAAGGAATACCACTATGCAAAGCAAAAACTTGAGCTACCCTTTTTAAAAATTTAATTCTACAACATCTTTTAGATTTCTTTTCTTTCATTAATCTCATTAACGAAATACCATCATTTAAGCTTCCTAAGCATCACAGAAGAAATAAAAATACAGCGTACGCTTATGCCATCCGCATTCGCCACAATGTTCCATTATGCATTGTTAGGTTACTTAACCGACGACATACCGGGACGGGACTAGCGTGGGTGAAAAATGTAAGCAACATCTATTATATATCATATATAATAATAAAACATTCATCTCAGGCAGTAATATGATCTCATCACAAAACATTGCAGCAGAAGATAACTTATAAAATATTGGATATACTAGGATTTCCGTGTTTTATATCAAGCCTGTAAAAAACACAGATTCCACGGTCACGATGAATAGCCAAACCCACATCCCTAGACCCCTACCAGAGCGGTAAGTAACGCTAGTAATTCTATGGTTAGGAGGCCCAGTCTCGACTCCTCGAGATGACCTCCCTCTAGACCCTAGAACCCGGTTACTTATGCTCCCCTCTTTGGGTCTATCCTAATGCGGAAAAGTAAATAATATACAATGGTGACACCATCCTCAACCCGGAAGTTCCCCAATAAAAGAATATTACATACAATGAATTTTACATGAAAGAAAAATGAAAAACTCTCATCTCACATAAAACCCCCGGCTATTCAAATCACGACGATCCAATATAACATATCACAGCAACACATAACATCACATGTCATCAACGTAAGTAAATATGCGTATCCCATTTGTCGTTGATGTATAGAAACGAAACCGGTGATACACCATATATTACACTTACGGTCGCAGAAAAGAAAGTGAAAAACTACAACATTTGGAATCCACAATCAACTTAGACATCATAAACCCGAAATATCACATATTACGGATTTCATGCCTAACTATATGAATTCCACATATTGTATCACAATTCAGATAACTAGACAACGTTAAACTTTCCGATCGAATAAGCAAACACCCAAAATTTTCCAAACAGCTCAACACTTGAGCGTAGTTTAAAAGGTCCCCAGAACATGCAACAGCTCCTATGAACCAGCCGTAGAAGGGTCAACCAATGCCTCACATATGGCACCGCTGAACTACCACAAACCCTAAGGTTTAGTGGAGGTTCTGACGGCCACATAATCAAGTTAAGGTTTCCTTCTTCTAGAGGGTTCACAGAATCGCTTCCATGATTTTCTGGATGTTTTAAACTAAGGAAAAATTCAACAGTTGGAAAATTTTCGGCAAGGGAAAAAATGAGTTATTGATATCCATTCGAACTTTTTATCACTGTCTAAAATACCCGAAACAACAATAGAATTACGAATACGAAACACTCCGAATAGTTAATGTAGTAAATTAACATCACATGCAATTTTAGCAAAAACAAACAACACCTGAAGTATCAAACCCCAGAGACTGGAACACAGTGAAAACTTGAACCCAAAACCCAATCATTGGGCCGAGCCTGCCGGTCCTGGAGGCAAAGTAGCCGTCCAAAATCTGAGCTCTGGTGTTCAATTTTTCACTGTGTTCATATTGTATCACATAAAACATTCAGCAACTGTTTTAAAAAATTTTGACACCTGAAAAATTTCAACAGAAACTGGGGTTTTTAAACGGGTGTTTCGGAGTTGTTTCGGTTTCGTAATCCAACACAAATCCGTCTAATTCTCTAGCTTGTCTCTGATACCACTGTAGGGTTACTAGGCACGACAGCAAGGTTTCGGGTGGTATCATCCATGCCAAATTAAAGTTTTGCCATGCTTAATAACCCTAAACAAGATCTTTAACTAGAGATTCATACGGAAACATAAAGCAAGTAACTTTACTTCAAAGTGATTAGGGATTACAACCTTTGTAGTCAGCTCCTTCACTTCACAAGCTCCAAGTGTTGGAGATAGTGCCCTCAGAGTCAATTATTGGATCACAGGCACATGATTGCAATGATTGAGGCAGGACCTGTCCCAGTAGGACAGTCTTACTCAAGATGATAGTATGCTATCTGGTTTATCTTTATCATCGTGTACTGCTTTAGGTGACCTTACAGGTCACTATTGCACGTTGATAGAGCCCCTAGGATTCTTGCTTGACTACCAGCAGTATGAGGGCGATCATACACGTGGGAGCTGGGGTCTATAAGCAAATTCTTAAAAGGTACCTAGTCGTGGGAGTTTCGAGACAGGGCATCGATTCTCTAGAGTAGACTAGTGTATACAGTCGAGACCCCAACGAGGGGCGGTGGCCGGTCTCATAAGGCACTGGTGTCAGTTGGTTCACCTACGATGTATACAGGTGCTCATTGGGTTATGAGTACACCGGACAGGACTCGCCGGGAACCTGCTAGTTGGTATTATACCTGAAGTCAGATAGCAGTTCCCTGGTAACATGTGTACATGTTAGTTCATCGACCTGAGATCGTCATTTGTCTCGTGTGAGTTCCCACTGTTCTTTGATTACTATCCTACCACGCTCAAAGGAGACGTGCAAACAGGTTTTAGTTAGGTACAGTCCCGAGCCACATGGAGGCAGTGAGCGGATCTGCAGGGGTTCGTCTCTCCCGGTATTGGGGGTGAGGTCGCGCTGTGTCTAGGAGAGCCAGTACATGAAAAGTCCTTGGCCAAGGCAGGAGATTTACCGGTAGGTATTCCAGTAGTATCTCAGGGTGTTCTGGGCTACTCTCCGACATGACTTGTACCGCTTTTGGGCGTCTGACTTTTACCAACCCCCTAGGCCCGCCATGCGATGCTCATAGAAGAATGGACCGGACTGTACGGATATTGTCACTGACAGGCTCAGTAGGGTGTCAGGATGAGTTCGCCTATTGACGTTCCTTTTGCTCAGTACCTGGTAGCCCGTTACGTATTGGCTAATAACTCTGACGTGCTAGTGGTTAAATCCACAGCCAAAGTATTGACGAGTCTTTAAAGTCCCCCACAGACCAGTTTCTCAAGTTTCGGGCGAAACGCTGTAGAGGCCGTATGGAGATATGGCAGGGTTCGATCAGATACGTGCGGTATTGCACTGATCGTGATCGGACGGATAATACTAGCGGGCTTTGGTTTAAGCCGGATCCTAGTATTGTACAATATAATTTTGTCTCTTTGCATTTGTGTTCAGTGAGAATACAAATGCGGGCATGTATATGCAGTTGCGGGGTTTTCCTATAATTTATTACGGGATCAGTTTTCTGAAGTTGCCAGTTTGCTTTCCGTTCCGGCAAGTTTTCCTTTGTTCCTTCCCGGCCGGACTTTTCCGTTGGAGGGAGTTATTTGCAGTTGTGCAAATTATCCATTGTGGAGGGGTTTGTTTGTGAAATGGTGGCATCATGATGGTTCTTGCATGATGAGATTCTTTTTCCATCACTTGCTTGCATTAATTGAGATTAGAATGGATTAGAAGTTGATGTGAGTCTTGCTTTTGGATGTGGTCACCTTTCTTGATTCATACACTCACCTCCCTTCTTGGTTTTGTTTTTGCTCTCCCATTTTCTTAGAGGGGCCGGCCACTTTGAGGAGAGGAGAGAGAGGGTTCATTTTTGTATGAGGAATTTTCATTTCATCTCATTATGCTTGCTACAAAATTCCTATCTCCTCTCCAAAGCTGATCTCTTCTCCATTTCATCACCATGGCAACTTCATAACCCCAAATGAGACAATGGTTTCTACACTACACCTACAGCATCTCTTGGACGCGTCGGCTCGCCAACTTCGCGCCCGAGTTTCCTCGGTCCAGAGGTGGGAGCCCGTAAAAGAACCCGGCGATGTGGTGCCCGTTTCGACGAGGAGGCGACGAACGGAGATTCCGCGGGAGATCGAAGTGGAGACGAAGACCGAAGGACACGGATCGCTTGGTATAGCTTCTCTACTCACTTTCTTGTTTGCTAGAGTTAGGTTAATGGCCCGATCCGGGATTTTAGTGCGCGGTGGTGCCGGTTTTCTAGTTTGAAAAGTTTTTCGTTTACGCGTTTCCGGCGTTGGATCGACGGCTGGGGCGCCGCCGTGCACTTACATTGGTATCAGAGCCATGCCATTAACTTAGTCTAGCTTGCTCTAGTATGTTTAAAGACTCGATCGAACAAAAATCCCAAAAACCGTATTTCGTGTGCATCAGGTTTCTGTCGAAATTTTTTGGGCTCCAAAAATTTTTCAGGTTGTTGCAGAAACACATGCAGGCAAATATAAGCATTCTGCAAAAATTTGGTTGAGTCATGCTCTAGTACAGCCGTGGAAATGCGGCCAAACCCCTGGTTTGGCCGCGGTTCCGCGGTTGAATAAAGTCAACGCAACACCAAATTTTTCCAGTGGGCTTTTAGGTTGGAAATAGGGGTTTTGGGATATTCTTTTTGGGCTCAGATTTTCTGTGAGTGCTACAGTAGTGCTTGAGGCCCACTTGGATAAATTTAATCGATCGAAAATTTTAAACATGTTAGTTCACAGTATTTACATTATAACTGCGACCGTGAATGTCACTCGATCGGTAAATCCAGTCTATCTGTTATAGCCCTTTTAGACGGATTTGCGAACGTGACATTCACGTTGATGTTCTTTGTTGTGCTGTGATGTTGCGGATCGGTCGTGGGGACAGCCTGGATGCAATGTTAGTACAGTTTTTTTTATATGTACATTTGATATTGCGGGGCGAGCGTCCGACATGTAGACTTCCATCACTGCCTGTTTATATATTATTCTTTTGGGGCATGACCGGGTCGAGGTCGATATACCCGTTGTATGTATATTTTACTTTCTGTACGAGGATTACCCGGCGGAGGGGTGGACGGATATCCGGGTTCTAGAGGGCAACAAGCCCGCATCTCATGGCATTGAGACGGAGGGGGCTTCACTCTAGAATTGGCGGGCTATTCGCCGCACTCGTGGGGGGTACAGGTTGGCCCAGGAGGGGTACCCGAGTTTCCGGATTCCGTGAAGTGCTGGGTGGTCCATTCACGTTGCTGAAGGGGGCTGCCTCGCTTCAGGTTTTGGCGGATAACTTGCCGCGCCCGTAGGGGTCTAGGATTTCATTGCACAGGCTATCCACACGACTAGGGGAACGTCGGGTTTCAGTAGAGGCTCTGTGAAACCCGGGGATCCCAGATATCTGTATTGTTCTGTGATGCTGGTTACATTTCTGTGATGTTGCATTTTATCACGCCTTGAGCGAATATTATATATTGATATATATACTAGTAGATGTTGTATATGTTTTGCATCCGCGCTAGTCCAGTCCCCGCTCTGTCGTTAGTTAAGTAACCTAACGGGTGATGATGGGACCCAGTGGCGAATGCGGATGGCATATACGTACATCATTATTTTCGTTCTTTTGTGGTATGATCAATTGATGGGACTGCGTTGATTCGGATCAATGCAAGCTAAACAAACCTATTCTGATGTTGTTGGAACATTTTTTCAAAAAGTTGTTATTGCAAGGGCGTTCTCTTTTGTTTTGCATCGTGGTATTCAGTTGGAATATCCTGCTCCTCAGTCGACGAGGCAAGGGCCGAGATCCCTTCACCTGGAGTGACCCCTTGGAAAAAAGTTTGCGTCAGGGTAATAAATTCACTATAGCCGATTGCTTTTGCTTTGCATCGTGGTATTCAGTTAGAATATCCTGCACCTCATTCTACGGGGAAAGAGCCGAGATCCCTTCACCGGGAGTGACCTCTTTAGAAAAGGTTTTCGTCACTATATTTTTCTAAAAAGTTATCGGGTTCTTTCAACCATATTAAGTTCATTACGTTAAAGGTTTTCGCCAGAAACCATTTGTAGCCCTCCGTCGTTTCATATGTGTAGTCAATAGTATTCAAACTTTGTTTGTTGGCCAAAGTCAAGGCACAGTGTTTGGTAGCTATTGGGTATTCATATGCTGCATAGATAGATGCGTTGGTTTGGGACAGTCGTATAGCCTTGTTGGCCATAGTCAAGGGCTTTTACGGGCGGGTTCAAATTAACCTGGAGAATGACGGGTAGAACTTGACATGTGACTTATGATTTGTTGGCCAAAGTCAAGGTCATAAGAGCATGGGGCAAAAATCCACATCGGGAGTTTCTAAAGAAACTGAAACTTGCCAGATATGCACATACCTTCTAGAGTGTGATAACGTGAGCGAATTCCGTCACGTTATCATGCGATGATAGTTGGATCCCGATTCCCACTGATGAGTTGGTTTACTCCTCGGGTGATCCCGACTAATTCTTCTTTCAGGTTTGGGGAAGAATTTGACGGTACAGTGGGAGGTTTCCTGATTAGATAAAGTGATAACCATTCTGATCTTGGTTAGAGTGCACGCTGAGTGTTTCTTTTCTCTCTCTCTCTTTAGCAGCGACCATGACCTGACCCTAGACTATGACTCAGTGACCAAAATTAACCGAACCTTCTTAAACACTGGCTTTTGGATTGTCAGAGTTGCAAACCTCATTGCCACTCCTACTTTTACCTTTTTTCTCCAGGACACCCCGTATTACTACGAACGTACAGGGGAAGAATTTTTTTCGAGGATGGTTTCCGGTTCTGGAGGAAACGAATAGGACTATTCAGTTGTCTTTTCCTTTTACCTTCTCTCAGGTTGCGAGTACTCCTTGGTTTAGGAGATAGTACACCTATTACGCAAATTGGATAGCCTTCTTCCAAATCTTAGGCTGGTGCCAAATGGTGGGGAATGAAGAAAACCAATTAGCCTAACGGTGGTGTACAGAAGGTATTAAGTAAAGACATAACAAGGGATTAGTAAGAGGGCAAAGTAAATTGCGACTGATATTCACGACCAAACCGAGTATTCATTACCACTCCCATTTCACCTTTGTATTTCTCCAGGACACTCCGTATCACTATGAAGATCCACAGTTTATTCGATACTCCATCGTATGGTTATATACGAACTCGAAAGGAACTTGTTCCAGTTCGGGGATGGATTCTGGTTCAGGAGAAATAGGAATAAGTTTTATTCGGTTGTCTTTTATCTTCACCTTCTCTCGCATTGTGAGTGCTCCTAGGATTAGGGCAGTACACCTATTATGCTTATTGGATAGTCTTCTTCCAAACCATAGGCTGGTGCCGAACGGTTGGGAAGGAAGAAAACCATTTGGCCTAAAGGGGTGTGCAGAAGGTAACGACTAAAGACATATAAAGGGATTTGGAGAAATGGTAAAGAATTATACGGTTACAGTTGTGAATCTGGATAATAGAAGAGGCATTACTAGGAATACCGGGATACCCCTACGAAACATTCACATGTTTCAGTTTCACTGTGTACTGTTAAAAGAAAACTGATTTCCCAATTAGACACTTGCTCCAGGGTATGTATTTACCAGGTTTGGTTCTCACATCTTTATAGTTTTACAGATGATGAGTGGGAGTAAATTATTGGGAATTAGGTGATCATCTTCATTATATCGAAATTCGTTGTAATTGGTGATATTTAAGAAAGTCACCTAGGTTGTTTGCCGGACGGCAAATATTTGGTTTTGAATATCCGTTGTTGTGCACCAATTTCAAATTGATATATCTGTACGTCTATTTTAATAGAGTGAGACATACCTTTTTGCAATTATGTCTATGACATTTACATATATCAGTGGATGGTTAGGTAAGGAGCATTAAACAGCAGTGTAATTCTTCTTAACCATAAGTACAGTTTTCAACCTACGACACACAGTGAATGAGTTATTAGACTCAAGGGACTTGTACAAAGTATTGTATATTGTCCAGTGTCCATTAGGACAGAGGGGTTGGTACTCGTACTATATTCTGTTTACTTGTGACTTCTCTAGTTCTTAGACACGTGTTTCGTAGAAACACAAGGTCCGAGTTTTGAGAAATTATAGGTATATGTGTAAAGTAGAGAACCAGGTGTTGCAAGTATCGGGATTCTTCAAGGTGATCGAAGATGTAGATACTTATGTGTGGTATTCAGTTAATAGTAATGATAAAGAGAACTTGCTTCTCTTTCGGGTTACTCATAATTGGAAGCATTCCTAAGTTGAGTAACGCTGATCGGCCTCCTTCCATTCAGTTGACATGCACTGGAGACAGCTGCATGATTTGAATCTGGTTCAATTAGATCAGTGCCTCTGTTTCTATATTAGATATAGAACAGTTCATATCTTAACGATGTTATGGTACGGGGAGTTGTCCAGCTTATGCTTAAAACCAGACTCTGGATAACTCAAGGCACTTTTCTGTAATGGCTGTTTGTGGGTTAACCCGGGCTATGACGAGGGTTGACTTTCTACCATCTGGAAGATCAATAGTGATATTGTTCTTGATGTTAGTGTATATGCCCTAGAGGCCATTACAGTATCATACTAGTTTGTATATTACTTGATGGAAGCTTGGGATATTCACAGTTGTATAGACAATCTTGCTCAATATAGTAGTATGCTACTTGGTTTGTCTCTGCTTTAATGTGTACATGTGTGTTTCTTTATTGTATCACCTATACGCATTAGTAGAGCCCTTAGAATCTTTGCTTGATTACCGGCGTTGTGATGGCGATCACACTCGTGGGGGCTGGGTAATCCACAAGCACATCATTATACACGTCCCTAGTCATGGGATTATCGAGACAGGGCATCGATACTCCGGAGTAGACTAGCGTATGCGCTTCTCATCCCAGCACGGGAGACGGTCTGTCCCACAGCCGTCAGTATGTCGTACTTGAGATAGTATGCGGGTGCTCGTTAGGTTACGAGTACACTGGACAGGACTCATCGGGAACTGATGGTTGGTATTATACCTATCGTCAGTTATCAGTTCCCAGGTGACATGAGTACAGCTTAGTCCGCTGACTTGACACTGTCACTCCGCCTCGAGTGTGTTCCCTCTGTTCTTTGATTACTACCCTACCACGGCTCTACTGAGTCGTGCAAACAGGTGGTAGTTGGGTGCAGTCCCGAAGCACTTGGAGGCAGTGACGGTTAGACAGGATTCGTCTCTCCCGGTATTGGGGGTTGACATCGCGCTGTGTCTAGGAGAGCCATTACACGAGTAGTCCCTGGCCAGGGCAAGCGAGATATACTGGTAGGTTTCCATTGTTATCTCAGGGTGTTCTGGGCTTCACTCCGACACGACTTGTACCGCTATTAGGGGACTGACGTTCACCGGCCCCCTAGGCCCGCCATGCAATGTCTCAGACGAACAGACCGGACTGTACGGAGATTGTCACATACAGGCTCAGTAGGAGTTCGGATGGGTGTACCTCATCGGCCTTCTTATCGACATCTACCTGGGGACCGTTACGTACAGCTAGTGCCACTTGCAGTCTGTGGTTAAACCCACTGCCAGCGTAGTGTCTAGTCTTTAGAGTCCCACACAGAGAGTTTCCCACTGAGCGAAACGTGTAGAGGCCGCATGGTTTTACGGCAGGGCCGCGATCACATACGTACACTTGTGTGCGTGTAGTGTTCGGGCAGGCAATACTAGTGGGCTTTAGTTTAAGCCAGATCCTAGTATTGCACAGATGGATTTGATTTGTCTTCTGTGCATTCGCATTCTACGGAATGCGGATGCGGGTGTGTATGTACAGTTTTGAGGAGCGATGAAGGAGGAGGTGGCCTATTAGGGTTTTGGTAGTTGGTTCGATCAAAACCGTAATATGGCACACTCATTAAGGTTTTGACAGTTCGTTAGGTCAAAACCGTTATGAGCCGGAGACATTGTTTACTAATCTTTTTAGTGATAGATTTGTGATGGCTAATTGCATTGACCATTTGACCACTTGGATCTCTCTTGACTTTGTTGACCCGTTGACCGTGTTGACCATTGACCTTCAAGAGAGATCCACACTCTTCTTTCATTTTCTTTTTATTTCTTGTGTTATGATAATAGTCAATTCAATGTGCCATCAACTTCTATCATGATAGGATTAGTAATGATGATTTTGTGTATTATTGGAACCATGGTTCATTTCTTTTGGTTTAATCTTTTCATTATTCTCCTCTCATTCTCTCTCTTGAAGTGAGAAGAAAAAGAAAAGTTCCATGGTTGCTAAGTTTCTCCTTCTTCTTCCTCCTCTTGATCTCATCTTTTGATCTCATGTGTTGAGAGAAAAAGATCCCACAAAGACAAACACATCCATACATCTCCTCTACACATCCTAGGGCTTCTAGATTAGCAATCTCTTTGCCCTAGTTACCTCGGCTCGAGGTGGAGCTTGGTGTACATCTCTCGGGTGGATCGTCTTCGACTCAAGGAGGCCGCGGAGGTGACCAAAGTCCGGATCAAGCCTCGGAGCAAGCAAGGAGAAGAACAACAAGAAGAGAAGGAGTACAAGTTGAGGTATAACCCCTGACCGAGTAGATATATCTCTAGTCAGGATGCTAGTGTATTGTTTAGTAAAGATCCGGCTTTTACGGTCCAAGTTACCATGTTCAGAAAAATTTTGTTTTACCGTTTCCGCAACCCCGGAAGTACCGGGAGAGGTAACGTGGACCTAACACTTGACTCGCCACAGTTTTAATAAAAATGGATTTTTTCAGAAAACAGTAGTGGGAGTATGGTAGAACTGGAAGTGATTCCAGAACCGCAAACGATTACTGAAGATTTGATAATAACCTAAAGATTCAATCTGGTTTGACATTCCATTGGCCACTCCGCAGATATGGTGGGTAACCTCAGGCACCCGAGAGGTACTCCGGTAGCCTCAAGGACAGTAGCGGGGAGGTTCTTGTTTACCCTGACTTGCCATTGCTGTTGTTCCAGGCTGTGAGACCCGGCAGGAGGATGAGTATAGCGTCGTTCTAAACTGGCTTTGGAAGTGTACGTCTATATGACTCAGCCAGAGGGTTGTCATGGTCAGTGGGAGCAGCGGAAGCATGGTGGAAAAGTGGCTTATGTGTTTTTATAGACTATAGAAGATATAGAGGAGATAGATCATCTATTTCTGATGTGACAGTCATAGATTTGACTTCATCAGAATAGGGGATGGATCTATTAAGAAGGTAGTAGGGTGTGATGTCCTGGTATTTGGATGACATACACAGAGTAGGAAGTGATATTCCTATACTACGATCGGTTATACTTTGGTCGTCACACAGTGGTTTCTCCACACAGGACTTGGATTTTATATCTGACATTCTGGTTACTAGATCTATGGTTTTAGATCTGGATTTGGGTAGTTTCCTAATCTGGGTACCTTGACAGCATTCTATGAGTATTTAGAATGGACGACTCCTGGCATGGTAGTATACCTGCAGGTGATGGAGTCACCCTCTCTAAAGGTGTCTTACAGACTAAAGGGGAAAGGGATGTGCATGATTGGCAGATCATTTGCTTAGGCAATTGAGTCAATCATGAGATGTTAAGTACCACACCAGATGTTGTTCTTGCAGTAGGTGCAATAAGTTGATATTGATCCAATCCTGGAGAAACGATCGGAAGTAGTTTTAGAACATAAGTGAATGTTCTAGGGATTTGATAATGGCAGCCTCTTTTAGGAGACGGTTATCATTCCATGCTTCCACGGTGACATGGATGACAGAGTGGCTGTCAGAGTTATAGTTTTCCCTCTGACGAGGGGCAGTATTTTGGACAGGTGGTCCAGGTGGATACTGAAGGAAGGATGGCGCAGGATACTGATTAAGTTCAGTTGATGAAACAGTCTAAGAAGTTTGGATTTGGAGTTCATTTATGAGCTAGGTCCTATCAGACATCCAGACACATTCTAAGACAGGTATTGCTCATTTCGGGAGATGGGTTTCTCCGCGAACTTGAGATAAAGAGAGACATAGAAAGAAACATCACAGCGGATCCACTCACTGAGGCTATTCCTCGAACGCAATAGTTTCGCAAACGAGCTTTGTGAGACTGACTAGTAGAGGAGTTGGGTGTTCGGTATCACACGGGCTGTGAGTATGCGACATCGCAATAATTAGCCTTGAGTGTAAGTGGGAGATTGTTGGAGATAGTGCCCTCAGAGTCAATTATTGGATCACAGGCACGTGATTGCAATGATTGAGGGAGGACCTGTCCCAGTAGGACAGTCTTACTCAAGATGATAGTATGCTATTTAGTTTATCTTTATCATCGTGTACTGCTTTAAGTGACCTTACAGATCACTATTGCACGTTGATAGAGCCCCTAGGATTCTTGCTTGACTACCAGAAGTATGAGGGCGATCATATACGTGGGAGCTGGGGTCTATAAGAAAATCCTCAAAAGGTCCCTAGTCGTGGGAGTTTCGAGACAGGGCATCGATTCTCCAGAGTAGACTAGTGTATACAGTCGAGACCCCGACGAGGGGCGGTGGCCGGTCTCACAAGCTACTGGTGTCAGTTGGTTCACGTAAGATGTATACAGGTGCTCATTGGGTTATGAGTACACCGGACAGGACTCGCCGGGAACCTGCTAGTTGGTATTATACCTGACGTCAGATAGCAGTTCCCTGGTGACATGTGTACAGGTTAGTTCATCGACCTGAGATCGTCATTTGTCTCGTGTGAGTTCCCACTGTGCTTTGATTACTACCCTACCACGCTCAAAGGAGACGTGCAAACAGGTTTTAGTTGGGTACAGTCCCGAGCCACATGGAGGCAGTGAGCGGATCTGCAGGGGTTCGTCTCTCCCGGTATTGGGGGTAAGGTCGCGCTGTGTCTAGGAGAGCCAGTACATGAAAAGTCCTTGTCCAAGGCAGGAGATTTACTGGTAGGTATTCCAGTAGTATCTCAGGGTGATCTGGGCTACTCTCCGACACGACTTGTACCGCTTTTGGGGGTCTGACTTTTACCAACCCCCTAGGCCCGCCATGCGATGCTCATAGACGAACGGACCGGACTGTACGGATATTGTCACTGACAGGCTCAGTAGGGTGTCAGGATGAGTTTGCTCATCGACATCACTTTTGGTCAGTACCTGGTAGCCCGTTACGTATTGGCTAATAACTCTGACGTGCTAGTGGTTAAATCCACAGCCAAAGTATTGACGAGTCTTTAGAGTCCCCCACAGACCAGTTTCTCAAGTTTCGGGCGAAACGCTGTAGTTGCCGTATGGAGATATGGCAGGATTCGATCAGATACGTGCGGTATTGCACGGATCGTGATCGGATAGATAATACTAGCGGGCTTTGGTTTAAGCCGGATCCTAGTAATGTACAGTGTAATTTTGTCTCTTTGCATTTGTGTTCAGTGGGAATACAAATGTGGGCATGTATATGCAGTCGCGGTGTTTTCCTGTAATTTATTACGGGATCAGTTTTCTGAAGTTGCCTGTTTGCATTCCGTTCCGGCCAGTTTTCCTTTGTTCCTTCCCGGCCGGACTTTTCTGTTGGAGGGGGTTATTTGCAGTTGTGCAAATTATCCATTGTGGAGGGGTTTGTTTGTGAAATGGTGGCATCATGATGGTTCTTGCATGATGGGATTCTTTTTCCATCACTTGCTTGCATTAATTGAGATTAGAATGGATTAGAAGTTGATGTGGGGCTTGCTTTTGGATGTGGTCACCTTTCTTGATTCATACACTCACCTCCCTTCTTAGTTTTGTTTTTGCTCTCCCATTTTCGTAGAGGGGCCGGCCACTTTGAGGAGAGGAGAGAGAGGGTTCATTTTTGTATGAGGAATTTTCATTTCATCTCATTATGCTTGCTACAAAATTCCTATCTCCTCTCCAAAGCTGATATCTTATCCATTTCATCACCATGGCAACTTCATAACCCCAAATGAGACAATGGTTTCTACACTACACCTACAGCATCTCTTGGACGCATCGGCTCGCCAACTTCGCGCCTGAGTTGCCTCGGTCCAGAGGTGGGAGCCCGTAAAAGAACCCGGTGATGTGGTGCCCGTTTCGACGAGGAGGCGACGGACGGAGATTCCGCGGGAGATCGGAGTGGAGACGAAGACCGAAGGACACGGATCGCTTGGTATAGCTTCTCTACTCCCTTTCTTGTTTGCTAGAGTTAGGTTAATGGCCCGATCCGGGATTTTAGTGCGCGGTGGTGCCGGTTTTCTAGTTTGAAAAGTTTTTCGTTTCCGTGTTTCCGGTGTCGGATCGACGGCCGGGGCGCCGCCGTGCACTTACACCAAGTACTGGTCCCTTCGCTACGATCCTCAAGCTCCCCGACTCTAGAGAGGCTCCATGAGGTGTATGATGCATCCTTGCTTGAAGTCTTCAAAGTCTACGATGATCTACGTCGAGAAAACGCGGACTCAAGCTATCTCTTCGCTAATACATAATTAGTGAAGCAAGAACGCTAATCTATATGGCTAGTATAGAAGAAGATGATGAAGTAGGAATTTAGCTCACTTTAGTATTTAATTTCTCACTATATTTCTTCTTGATCTCAAAGTCAAGAGAGCTCAAAAGAGATGAGGAAGAAGAATAAGAAAATATCTCAAGTGATGAAAATAACTATCATAGTTCAAATGCAACCCTTGGGTCAGTATACCATCCATATACTAACCCATGTAGAGAATTAACCATGGTAAGGGTTAATGGTTAGGTAACAAAATATCTTAAGTATAAACAAAAGAGTGGACTAATTCAATGCATATCTTCAAGCTTCTACAAGCTTCTAGCTTTGATTAAATCCACTAATTTGTAAATACTTAATGATAAATGAAACCCTAACATAAATCCTAGCATGGTATGAGTCTCATACATACAAGTTGCATGTGTAATCTAGTATGTCACAATATTATATATCACATATATAATATTTATGTAACAAAAGAAAACAATACAATAAACATATATCACATATATGTTAAATGCGTCATAAGTGAGAATAATAAATATTTAAGTGAGCATATAATATATATATATATATATATTATATATATATATATATTATTTCATCGAATCAAAACTTGATCCGATAACCCGGCTATATCATATATAACCGGCTGATATCACATATCGCGAGAACAGAATACGGTATCACATACGCGTATCAATCTCAATCTCGCACATATCACATATGTGCTCCTACTCCTTTTCGCTTGAGCCAGGAAATCCTTGTGTAGGACTCTACAGACTCGTCAATACGCCGGTAGTAGGTGATGATCACATCAAACACCCACAAGCTGCAAGCGGTCAGCTAAACGTAACAGCCACCCGGGTATTGAGCGACCAGAAGATCAACAAGCAAGTCTGTACATACTCCTGCGAATCCAATCAGTAACACTACCGTACAGTCTGGTCTCTTCGTCTGATATGTAGCATATCCAGTCTAGGGGTGGCAAACGTCAGTCCCAATAACCGATAAGTCGTGTCGATATGAGGCTCATAACCGGTCGAGACACTACTGATAACACTTACCAGAAGATCTACATATTAGCCCGGGACAGGGACTCCTAGTTATAGCCAATCGAACACAGCGCAACATCTACCGCCATTACCGGGAGAGACGAAACCCCTCCTATCGCTCACTGTCTCCATGTGATTCGGAACTGTACCCAAAAGCCACCGTTTTGAACGTTCTCTTGAATGTGGTAAGGTGGAAATCAAATCACAGTGGGAATCACACAAGACTCTATGACAATCTGGGGTCTACAGACTAACCTGTACCAGTGTCACCAGAGAACTGTTATTTGACGATAGGTATAATTCCAACAAGGAGTTCTCGGCAAGTCCGTTCAGTGTACCCAGTCTACACTGAGCACTCGTATACCATCTTTGATGTCAAACACCAATAGATGCGGGATCATCCATCGCTCATCATATGGGTCAAGATGCGTATACGCTAGTCTACTCTGGAGTATCGATGCCCTGTCTCGATACACACTCGACTAGGAATAGTTGAAGGATGTACTTGTGGACTACCCTGGTCCCACTAGTATGATCTCCAACATAGTCTTAGTAGTCAAGTACACATCCTAAGGGCTTTATCAACATGTGAGAGCAAGAAAGTAACCCAATACAAGTAAACATGTTAAGACAAAGTGCAACCAGATAGCATATTATCATATCGAGCAAGAAAGTCCTCTCTATATATATCCAAGCTTCCACTATAATATACACCATTTGTACAACAATGGCCTTTAGGGCATATACAAAACTAACAGGTTTTGCATTGACCATCGTGGATTCATCTAGCATTTGTTGACTTAGATATTTGTTAGATATTTTCTCATGGTTTAAATGCCAAAACTCTAGCTCAATTCACTCAATTCTTTTCACAAAAGAAAATCTACAAATACTTTCTTCTCTTCATTTTCTTCAAGCTTTCTCCTTCTCCTTTCAAACCCTAACCATCTCATGAGTTGGGAATCATATGGTTTGTGAGACTACTAGACTCCTCATCACTCTCTACACATCCTAGACTACTAAGTTTAGCACACCAAGTTACCTAGTTGCCTCAAGTTAGAGGTAAAGCTCAAAGTCGGATCTCTCGGGTGGATCTTCTACGATATGGAGAAGTCGACAAGGTGGTGCAATCCGTTCTCAGTTCAAGGAGCTCACAACTTGGAGAAGGACAGCGAGGAGGTGAAGGACAGCGAGAACTTGAGTTATAACACTCACACATAGTAGTTAAACCTCTTTGCTAGATTCTTAATTAGGGTTTAGTATCGATCCTGGAGTTTAGCCGATCTTATGAAGCTTGTAAAAATCATTTTTTGCAAACTCTGCCTCCCCGCGAACACGTGGGGTGCATGGCATCGACTTACACAAAGTTGTATGACTACCCTTATCCAATCGCATCTCATGCTACAGATAATCACTAATCGGCTACCACAAACTACGCTTTGACGAAGGTCAACAAACGTAGCATGAATACAAAATAGCACTTATCTGAAATGACGAAGGACTACGTTGGTTTTTAAGAAAACTTTTAGCGTAATGAACTTGATATCGTTGTAGAATCTAGTGATTTTGAAAAGGAGTGGTTTAAGCTCTGCTTTTAAAATCGAGTAGTTTTCAAAAACAAACCGAATAGCTTTTACTAGCTTTTGCTAAAGAAGTCAATCCCAGTGAAGGGATCTCGGCTCATTCCTCATCGAATGAGGTGCTGGATATCCATCAAAGAATACCACTATGCAAAGCAAGAACTACATAAGCTATGATGATAAACCGAGTGGGTTGTAGAATTTGAAATTTTGTTAAAGAGGTCACTCCCGGTGAAGGGATCCTGACTCTTTCGTCATCGAATGACCTGCTAGATATTCATTAGGGAATACCACTGTGCAAAGCAATAACTAGAGCTACCTTTTTAAAAAAATTGATTCTACAATATCTTTAGGTATCCTTTCTTTCATTAATCTCGTTAACGAAATCCATCATTTAATGCTTCCTAAACAGCACAGAAAATGAAATGAAAATAGAACGTACGCTTATTCTAACCGCATTCGCAACGGGGCTCCGTCATGCACTGTTAGGTATCTTAACTAACGGCAGAGCGGGGGCTGGACTAGCGCGGGTGAAAAACATAAGCAACGTTTATTACATATCATATATATATATATACACACACACACAATATAGCATTCATCTACACAGTTATATGATCAACATCACATAACATAGCAGCAGAAGTAAACATATGAAATATTGGATATACTAGAAGGTCCGTGTTTTAGATTCATCCAGTAATGAAAAACAAGGATTCCACGGTCGTGATGAAAAGCCAAACCCACATCCCATATACCCCTATGAGAGCGATAAGCAACCCTGCCGATTCTAGAGTTAGGAGACCTGGTCTCGACTCCTCGAGACGGGCTCCCACCGGACTCTAGAACCCGGTTACTTATGCTCCCCGCCTTGGGTCTATCCTAATGCGGAAAATTAAATAATATATATCGATGGTGACATCATCCTCAACCCGGAAGTGTTCCAATAAAAGAATATTACATACAAATTTTACATGAATGAAAATTTAAAAACCATCATCTCACGCCAAAAAAAAACTAGTTATTCAATCATGACGATCCAATATAACATATCAGCAACACATAATATCACATGTCATCAGCGTAAGTAAATATACGTATCCCAAATTCCGTTGAGATATAGCAACAAGATCGGGGATACACCACATATTACACTTACGGTCGTAGAAAAGAAATGATAACTAAAATATTTTGAATCCACAAATACCTTAGACATCATAAATCTGGAATATCTCACATTCCAGATTTCATGCCTAACTTATAAACATTGCTTTTTAGTCTCAAATTGAGAACTCTTTTCAATAAGCTGTTGGATAATTTAACAAGATTCCCGACTAAGTGATCGTGTACTATACGCGATTGTGACAGAGTTTTGATCCGAATCAAAACTCCATGGCAATCGATCAAACGAGACTAAAGGGCTAGATTTACAATATACTAAATAGTTTTCACAAAACTAATTATTGTGGATTCCAAATATTGTATCACATATCATCATCATCTATACGACGCTAAATATTTCGATCGATTTAACAAACATCCACGAATTCCAGAGATCTCAACAACTTGAGTCTGAGTAAAAACAACCAGAGAGTGCATAATTACATAATGGAGCAGCACAAGAGAAACGACACCTCAACTATTCAAACTTGCAGCGGAACCGCGACCAAACATGGGGTTTGGCCGCGGTTCCGCGGCTCTTTGAAGAAGTCGGGTCGTCGAATTTCTTGAGGCACCATTAAATTACCTGCACATTTTTCTGCATATTTTTAATCACAAAAATTTCAACTTTTGAAAAACGACAGAATCTTGCAAAAAACTCCGGCTTCGAAAACTGATCGAACACTTTAACGTCGTAAAGACCTTCCCTAATGTTCTAGCTTGGCTCTGATACCATGAAAGTCTACCTTAGCACCACCATGAGGTCAAAACCGGCTCAAGCATGCAACTTTAAAAATTTGGGGTGCTAAACTAGACTAACCGAGGATCAAACTAGATAATTAGGGTTACTTTGATGATATCAAACTAAACTAGCTAAATGAAAGGAGGCTACAACATTTGTAGACCGTGTCCTTCTCTTCGAAATCTCCGGTTTGTAGTCCCTATGTAACATTTCAGAAAAATGAAATATTATTTTTAGGAATTTATAAAATTAAATAATAACTATCAAGAATATTTTATTAGTGCGGTAAAATTAAAAACCGATAAATCGGGAAATATTTGGAAAATTATAGAAATTACTGAAATAAGGGTGCTTTAGGTGATTGAAGCAAATTATGAATTTTTATAATTAATTATATCCCATTTTAATGCTAATCACGATTAAATATCGCTAATTGTTCATTAAGCCGGGTTTGTTCACATGACATGCACCATGTCCTATTTCACATTTCCAAATTTTTTTTCTACCATGGCTTTTCTTTGTTTTCATGCTTGGATTTGTTTTAAAATGAAATGAGAAAAGAAAATAAATGAAAATCGAAAAGGGTAAAAAAATGGAGTATGGGCATGAGAGAGATAGGAGAGAGAGGTGAAGGGTCTTTGACCTTAGGTCCCATTTGTTTCCTCCTTCATTTCTTCATCTTTCTCACTCCCTCATCTCCCATGGCTGCTGCCCCCTTCACTTCTTGTCACGATCCAAAATTTGGCACGTGATGGCCCTTAAACTACGCAATGTCAACAGGCGTAACGCAATTTAAGTAAGCCGAAATCCCAGCAATCTAAACCATCAAAAGTAGTAAGAAATAAGAACAATTTTAAAACTTTTGAAATCTCAACTCAAATTCTTTAAAAGTCCAACTTTTCTTTCTTTAAAATTTTGGCAGCGCCTCCTTTATAAAAATCATCCCCAAAAATGGGTACAATTTAAATATAAGTAAAGCATCCGCGATCGGGATCAAAAACACGCCCAAAAGCTGAAAACAATCACCACAACAGATATACGACGCCGTAGCGAAGAAATAAAAGACGATATAAATAAAACTGCATAAAAGACCTCCAAATCACAAAATAATATACAATATCGTCCTCACATCAAGTCTCTAAGTCAAACATGAAAGCAGTAGATGGAGAGTACATTGATACAACGAATATACAAAAGCAATATTGGATAACAGCAAAACCCACCTAAGCAAAACTGCGCACTTTGAGCTGAAGCGGTATCTGCAGCAAAAGATGATAGAACAGATGAATAGCTTGCCTCGACCACTCTGGGGAACAACCTGCAAAACCCTGTGGCACAACGGGGGTGAGTTGCCAACTCGTGAATAGTAAATAATATATGTAGGTAATCGCAAGTATGCACGTATAGCGCGAATCTAACAAATGCAACTAATAGCAATAAGAGGTCATATGAATGCAATAGTCATGAAAGGTACACTAGCAGTTATAACTAATATATGACAATCTGTATGCAGCAAACATGTAAGGTACTATATCAGGTACAACTAATACATGAAGCAATGATAAGACAATGGATATATATGCAACAGTCATGAACGGTACTCTAGCAGGTACAACTAATACATGAAACAATGCATATAAAATAAAGTATGTAAATGCAATAGTCATGGAAGGTAGTCTATCAGGTACTACAATTACATGAAGCAGTGCATAAACAATAAATGTGAAGTATGGAATGAAACATGTCATTTCTACGGAATCCTGATATCGTGGTAGGATAAAAATCCATCAAGACAATCCAAATCCCAATTTCCTCAATTCAGCCCCCAAATTGGCTCTCATATCCTATAAGTCTCACCAACCCTAAATGTACAATATCAAGTAAATCTCATATATCCTGAATGTACAAAATCAAGTAAATCTCATATATCCTGAATGTACAATATCAAGTAATCTCAAATATCCTAAATCCAATATCAAGTGAATCTCTTATATCCTTGGTATATTTGCATGAATAAATTTGATGATGTATATAAATTGATATGTATACATATATATTAACGTACCATTCCACTAATATATATATATATATATATATATATATATATATGCATATATAACAATGTCCTATTCCACTATTATATACTTAGGAGTAAATATCATGAAAATAATGTGTCAAGTATCGTAACAGAAATACTGATCTATCAGGTGCTGTCAACAAGACTGGCACCCTGATAGGTACGTATCATTCGCTATACCGAAAGCTCGAGTGCCTAGCTCTGACCCTCGCCTCTCGACGTATCCATACGCACATGACACCCTTCGGTATCCACATGATAACCGCCGAGTCATAGGTAATGTCACCAGATGGTATGGTTCCCCTGCCGGGCCACATTGGCATGTTACATCAAAATCCCTTTCTTGCCCCGGGGTACCTCCGGGCCCCACCATGTACCCTCATATGGCCCACGACGCTCCTCACATGGGGTATATATATAAGAACCGATAAATCTCAAGGTGGATGCTGAAATATCATATCAAGAGAAACCGAGTTTTTCAAATAATGCATAATTTCTTGAAACTACCACAGTCCTCAAATCCAGAAAACATCATGAAAAATCCATATCTCAATGCGAAAATCCATGAATATAATATATGCAACATAAAACTGAAATGTAAGCATGTAAGAGGAAAACCGCTAATTAACTGCAACAAGTTAATATAAAATATCATGCTGTTCCTATTTTCTCCAATTCTAAATAACATTAAGTAAAGGTAAACATGTAGCTATATTCAGATATATGTGTAAACTTAAAGGTATAGCAAGGTTTAGGTATCTACCTATCAATAATGATGTAATATACCCTCCGGGTATAAGTGTAAATACGTATACAAGGTATACATGTGGCTATGTCATTATGTGTGTATGTGCCTATCGCTAATGGTATAATACCCTATAGGTAATACAGGTAACTAGCATGTAATCATGTCAAGGCATATGTGTAAGCATGTAGGTATACAGGTATGCTATACGTCATATGCATAAAGAAATATGAATCAATGTCTCAATGTCCCTAACTAAACAATATCATATCTATAAGTGTGTTGTGCGTGACATGGCAATTATTGACGGTGTGTGTGGTATACAAACAGTGCTCGTGCAACATGAGCCTTTAATAATATGTGCATTGTCCTAAGGGTACTAGTCCAAGCACAACAAATACTAAGCAATAAGGGTATGCACAAACTCTATATATGAAATAGAAAATGCGACAAAGTCAAGTCATCTCTAGCCCAGATGCATAACGCCATGCGGGCGATTCCCCTGTAGATGTTAAATCTACTCACCAACGCTCCCGGCTAAGTGAAGCCTACAACCTGTTTCCCCTTCGTCGCAGCGTCCGAAGTCCGCACCTGCGAACCTATAACATAAATCAATATAACAAATATATATTAGCAATAGACCAAAAACAGGTACAATCTACACGGACCAACACGACAACACAAACGTACTCTTAAATGTTCGTATTTTAGCTAATGTGTAAAGCGACACTACGAAACCAACTCAGAGCAACAACAACACTGAACACACACCGTATCGGATAACGTATCGCGTGAAACGAAATACTAGAAATACACAAGTGGTCCCAGATTTTGCTATACTAACAATCTTTAAAAGTTGCAAGTACCATGAGATCACAAACAACCCCAGAAACCCCTACACAATAAACCAAACCCCAACTCCCTAATCTCGCCGCAATTTGCGGCCAGAAGTAATATGTCTACGGCCGGAACATGTTGGAATTGGTTCGTATTTTGAGGGTAGGTTCCAGGTCACTACATTAGGTCACTATGATGGGAACTTTTGCAGTAATTAACTGGTTTTATAGCAGATCATCCCAGACCCAAAATTACACTAAAAATACAATATTTACCCGAAACGATACGATACGCGTTCAAACCAGAAAGTAACAAGCTAAGCTACACAAAAAACACTTATTTAACAGAAAGGGATCATTACCTAATCAAAAGAACTCAAAGATCCAAGATTTGCAAGCTCCAAGTCATCCAAGAGGCAAATCCAAGAAAAAGATGTGATTTTTGTGAGTTTTTGTGAATATTTGTGATGGATTTGAGATGGAGGTTCAAGTGTTCACTTGAGTTGAGAGAGGATAAGAAAATGAGAAGAGAAAACAATAGGTGAGAGAGATTGAGAGAGAGTAGGAAGAAAAGAGAGAGAGATGAGGTTAAGGGTGAGTGTAACCTTGCATTAATTCTCACATTAATGCATTCACACCATGTCACCATGCCACCTCTTCTCATCCAAACAAATATCTTCTCACCCAAAAGAAATATCTAGGATTAGGGTTAAGGATTAGATTAAAGCAAAGATTTGATAAATGGTTAAGTGTCATGGTTGCTAAGAACAAGATTAACACAAAACAAACCATCACATTAATGTGCACACATGCGTGCATGCCATAACAAATAACAATAAAATTATTAATTAAATATTATAAAATGTGAGGAACCCAAATTGGTAAACTTTTTATAGTAAACCCGCATTAACGTCTAAACTAACACTAACCAAAATCTAAGGCGTTACAATCTCCCCCTTATAAAAATTCGTTCCCGAATTTAAAATTCTCACTAAGCGTACCTTCAAAGAGAAGATTACAAAACTCTCATATCTCGCTCCCAGTCTCCCAAGTGATCACCTCACTATACGGCTACGTCCAAGAAAACCCTCCACAGATGGAAAAACCCTTTGACTGAAGTTTCTCTACTTGCCGAGCCATTAACACAATTGGATGCCGGTGAGCGAAAATATCATGTCAAAGCTAAATGGTCTGGTGCCGAAAACATGTGAGAAAGGTCATGAAGGTAATTGCAAAGTATCGACACAAGGAAAACGGGGTGAATATTCAATAATCTGGGCGGAAGTGCCAAACTAAAGGCAACGAAACTATCTCGCTTGAGGATCTCAAAAAGACCTACAATCCTGAGATAAGCTTCCTAAATCTTAACACGTCATTCATCGGAAAATCCTTAGGAATACATGATCTCCCACTGCGAACTCAAGTCTGCGACCACCACGGTCGGCATACGACCTCTGTCTGCACTAGGCTACTCTCATCCTGACCTGAACCAACTGGATCATCTCCGAATTCTCTAGACTAGCTGGGGTCCAAAAATCCTACTCATGTAGAGTCAGAAAAATAGACTGGCGATCGACACAACCTAACAAACAAAACCTAAAGGTTGCCAATTGGAATGTCTCCTGATAATTGCTATCAAAGGAGAATCCTAACAATGGAAAGTGACGATCCCAACTGCGGACAACAATTAATACGTACGCACAAGCATATCCTCCAGAGTCTGTATGGCCTGCTCTCACAAAACTATCATCCTGCGGATGGAAAAACGGAGCTAAAGCTCAACCAGTACCCAAGGCTTCCTGAAGCTCCTGCCCAAGACGGCAACCGAACAGGGTGCCTTCATTGGATACGACCCATGAAGGAACTCCATGCAACGCACAAACTTAACAAAGAACAACTGAGCAAACTGAGCATAACCGGACAACAAACACCCGAATGGAGTCACACCCTGACTAAACCTGGGTAGACGCCACAACGAATATTCATGGAGATCTGCTCTCATTCCCACTCCGGAATGGTTAAAGGTTGCAACTCTCCAGCCGGTCTCAGATACTCAACCTTAGCTCACAACAAGACAGACACCTTGAAACGAAATCCGAAACTTCACTCTTCATCCCTGCCCACCCGTAACTATCTTACAAGTCACGTCAAATCTTGGTGGAACTTGAATGAACACAGAAAGCTGACTGATGTGCCTGCTCTAGGATTTCGCGTCTCGGCCCACCAGCAAAAGGTACACAGAAACGCGTCCCTAAACACAGCATATCCTTGTCACAAATCAGGGACTCTGAATCTTTACCCAGCTGAGTATGCTCAAGAATCTCTGACGAACGAGCATCGGCGGGCTGTGCCTCGCGAAAGCGATTAAGGAAAAGTGGACGGGCACAGACATGAGCAAGCTGTCCCCTCAGTAGAGGCGAACATAAGCTGTACTCCACGATCGCACAAGAACTATAAATATGCAGAAGACTGTCTCAACAATCGAAACCCGCTGCAGGAAGATGTACATTAAGCTTTGATGGTCCGTGAAAATCTGACACGACTCTCCACACAAGTAGTGTCTCCAAATCTCCAACGCACGACCACCGCGGCCATCTCCGGATCATTAGTGGGATATCCTGCTCGTACTTCTTCCAACTGTCGGGAAGCAAAAGCGATAACTCTATTGTGCTACAACAACGCAAAATCATGCCCCACTCGTGAAACATCATAGTTAAACAACAAAGTCGCCCGAATCAGAAAGCAAAGAAAGAACTGGTGCAGTTGTCAACCGAGTCTTCAACTGCCGAAAACTCCGCACGCATGCCTCAGTCCATGAAAAAGAACCTTCTTTCCGGTCAGTCCAGTCAACGGTGCAGCAATACACTAGCAATCCTGCATAAAACGGTGGTAAAAACCTGCTAAGCCCAAAATCTGCGGACCCCCGTCCCGTACATAAGTCTAGGCCAAAGCTGTACGGCCTCGATCTTCCTCGGAACCATACAAAAACCGTCTCCCGTAACTACGAGACCTAGGAGTCAACACAAACAAGCCTGAAGGAACACTCCGAGAATTTAGCAAACCGCTAGGGCTCTCCCAATATTTGCAAAACAAATCCTCAAGTGCTGCTCCTGTTTCTCACGACACATTGAAATAGACCAGAATGTCATCAATAACACAACAATAACCGGTCGAGGAACGGCCTGAAGAAATCTGGTTCATCACATCCACAAATGCTGCTAGGGCATTGGTGAGTCCAACGACAACACCAAAACACATACTGCCCGTAGCACGCACAAAAGCAGTCTTCGGAATGTCATCACACCGAACCCGTAAAAATGATGACCTGATCCCCAACAAAATTATAAAAATTCTCGCACTTGAGAGCTGATCTAAGAAATCGTCAATGCGAGGTAAAGGATACCTAACCGCGCCATAAGCCGGTTCAATTGACGATCCATCGATACACAACCTCTACTGTCGTCTTTCTCCTCGACGAACAAAAATAGGAGCTCCCCAAAGTGAAACACTCGGACGCAAAAGCCCCCCAACAAACAACTCTGCAGCTGATCCTTAAGCTCCCTAAGCTCCGCCGGCTCATCTGGAACAACGTCGGAAAACTCTCGCACAATAGGAAAGCCGGTCTAACAAACCCACTGTGGCTCCGGTATCATGAAGGAACGCCATGAATCCTCAACATCCTCTCCTCAAAAGCCGACTAGCGAAAAAGGCTGAATTTAAGCTGTGAGAGACGGCACCGCTGTCCCCCTACACAACAAGAACTGACTCACTGGGAAAACAACAACCTGACTGTTTTCTCGCAGCTGTCCACAAATGCCTAGAACGTAGTTAACCAGTATGTGCCCAGGAGAATGTCAAATCCAACCTCTCTAGAAGGATCAAAACGACGGACGAATCTCTATCTCCTATCCGGTTGGCACATGACCGAAATACGTGTCGCGCAACAAAAAATCGCTGACAGAAGTTAACACAACAAACGGCTGATCTAGCTAACACAACTCTCGTCCCAACCATGGCACAAAGTATGCAAAACAAACAAGTACATCAAAAGAACATACGAATTTAGAATACCTGAAAACTCTGCATTAGACGCCCGCGCGTCCCGATGAGTAGAAGCAATCTCTGGTGTCTTCCTCCTACCCACAACTGGATGAACTCCTCCTCTGCCAAACTATCCCCTCTGAGTGAATCCTCTGCGACCATGACCTCTCTGCATATGACCCTGACGCGGTGCTAGTGAACAACACCTGATGTGGTGATGAAGGTCTCCGCGCCGATAGGATCCTCTCTATGGCTACCGACCCTCCGGGAAATACGAGATAAAAGACTGACCTCGTCCTAAGCCTCCGTTACTCCGGTGGCGTGCCCGATATCTGTCTCGATGACTAAGCCTCTGTCTCGGAGATGGTACACTGGTACGTGTCCTCCACTGGTCCGAAAATCCCAAAGTCTCTGGAAGGCGTGCCTCGTCAACTGGGGCTACATCCACTGGTGCTGTGTAGGTAACGGATTGCTGTGTGCTGATCGTAAGGAACAAGTGGGTAACAGGGGTGACAACCTCCTGTCGCTGCACTCTAATGGCCTTAACCAATGAACTCATCGTCTGGCGTATGTCCTGCATATCTGCCACAAGCCTAGCGATACTATCTGTCGAAGGCGGATCCGTCTGCTCCTGTGCAATGAACGCGCCATCCTGGTCAGTCCTCGTCCCACCCGAGTCAATCCTGACCTTGGCCCTCGCTGCATCACTCTTAGTCCCCATAGTCATCGGCATAAAAGGCTATAAATGGAAATAAGATTCGATAAGAACACGGAAATCGAATCACAAGGATATGAATCATTAAGGAAGGAATTTCAAGCAATTTATACTTAGGTCACTTTAGGCGGAGTACCGCATCGTGAGTATGCCGCGGACATACACACACTATGTTACTCTACTTTAAGCTACCTACTCCATCATACCAAGGTCATCCTACACTCCGAAAGGTAAAATCTAGCGCTCTGATACCAACTTTGTCACGACCCGAAATTTGGCACGTGACGGCACTTAAACTACGCAATGTCTACAGGCATAACGCAATTTAAGTAAGCCGAAAACCCAACAATCTAAACCATCAAAAGTAGTAAGAATTAAGAACAATTTTAAAACCTTTGAAATCTCATCCTAAATTTTTTAAAAGTCCAACTTTTCATTCTTTAAAATTTTGGCAGCACCTCCTTTGTAAAAACCAGCCCCAAAAATGGGTAACATAAATATAAGTAAAGCATCCCCGATCGGGATCAAAAACATGCCCAAAGGCGTAAAACAACCACCACAACAGATATACGACGCCGTAGCGAAGAAATAAAAGACGATATAAATAAAACTGCATAAAAGACCTCCAAGTCACAAAATAATATACAATATCGCCCTCACATCAAGTCTCTAAGTCAAACATGAAAATAGTAGATGGAGAGTACATGGATACAACGAATATACAAAAGCAACATTAGATTACCGCAAAACCCACCTAAGCAAAACTGCGCACTATGAGCTGAAGCGGTATCCGCAGCAAAAGATGATTGGATAGATGAATAGCCTGCCTCGACCACTCTGGAGAACAACCTGCAAAACCCTGTGGCACAACGGGGGTGAGTTGCCAACCCATTAATAGTAAATAACATATGCAGGTAATCGCAAGTATGCACATATAGCGCGAATATAACAAATGCAACTAATAGCAATAAGAGGTCATATGAATGCAATAGTCATGAAAGGTACACTAGAAAGTATAACTAATACATGAAGCAATAATATGACAGTCTGTATGCAACAAACATGTAAGGTGCTATATCTGGTACAACTAATACAAGAAGCAATGATATGACAATGGATATATATGCAACGGTCATGAACGGTACATTAGCAGGTAAAACTAATACATGAAACAATGCATATAAAATAAATATGTAAATGCTACAGTCATGCAAGGGACTCTATCAGGTACTACAATTACATGAAGTAGTGCATAAATAATAAATGTGAAGTATGGAATGAAACAAGTCATTTCCACGGAATCCTGATATCGTGGTAAGATCAAAATCCATCAAGACAATCTAAATCCTAATTTCCTCAATTCAGCCCCCAAATTGGCTCTCATATCATATAAGTCTCACCAACCCTGAATGTACAATATCTACTAAATCTCATATATCCCGAATATACAAAATCAAGTAAATCTCATATATCCTGAATGTACAATATCAAGTAATCTCAAATGTTCTAAATCCAGTATCAAGTTAATCTCTTATATCGTAGGTATATTTGCATGAATAAATATGATGACGTATATAAATTGATATGTATACATATATAATAGCATCCCATTCCACTAATATATATATATATGCATATATAGTTGTGCCCCATTCCACTATTATATATACTTAGGAGTAAATATCATGAAAACAATGGTGTCAAGCATCGACACAGAAATGCTGATCTATCAGGTGCTGTCAACACGACTGGCACACTGATAGGTACGTATCATACGCTATACCGAATGTACGAGTGCCTAGCTCTGACCCTCGCCTCTCGACGTATCCATACGCACATGACTCCCGTCGGTATCCCTACGATAACCGCCGAGTCATAGGTAATGTTACCGTATGGTATGGTTGCCCTGCCAGGCCACATTGGCATGTTACATCAAAATCCCTTTCTTGCCCCAGGATACCTCTGGGCCACACCATGTACCTTCATACGTCCCATGACGCTCCTCGCATAGGGTATATATATCAGAACCGATAAATCTCATGGTGGATGCTGAAATATCATATCAAGAGAAACCGGGTTTTTCAAATAATGCATAATTTCATGAAACTACCACGGTCCTCAAATCCAGAAAACAACATGAAAAATCTATATCTCAATGCGAAAATCCATGAATATAATATATGCAACATAAAACTGAAATGTAAGCATATAAGGGAAAAGCCGCTAATTAACTGCAACAAGTTAATATAAAATATCATGTGGTTCCTATTTTCTCCAATTCTAAATAATATCAAGTAAAAGTAAACATGTAGCTATAACCAGATATATGCGTAAACATAAAGGTATAGCAAGATATAGGTATCTACTTATCAGTAATGATGTAATATACCCTCCGGGTATAAGTGTAAATATGTATGCAAGGTATACATATGGCTATGTCATTATGTGTGTATGTACCTATCGCTAATGGTATAATACCCTATAGGTAATACAGGTAACTAGCATGTAATCATGTCAAGATATATATGTAAGCATGTAGGTATACAGGTATGCTATACATCATATGCATAAAGAAATTTGAATCAATGTCTCAAAGTCCCTAACCAAACAATATTATAACTATAAGTGTGTTGTGCGTGACATGGCAATTATTGACGGTGCGTGTGGAATACAAACAGTGCCCGTGCAACATGAGCCGTCAAAAATATATGCAGTGTCCTAAGGGTACTAGTCCAAGCACAACAAATACTAAGCAATAAGGGTATGTGCAAACTCTATATATGAAATAGAAAATGCGACAAAGTCAAGTCATCTCTAGCCCAGACGCATAACGCCATGCTCACGATTCCCCTGTAGATGATAAATCTACTCACCAACGCTCCCGGCTAAGTAAGGCCTACAACCTGTTTCCCCTTCGTCGCAGCGTCCGAAGTCCCCGCCTGCGAACCTATAACATAAAATAATATAACAGATATATATTAGCAATAGACCCAAAATACATACAATCTACAAGGATCAACACGACAACATAAACGTACTCTTAAGTGTTCGTATTGTAGCTAACATGTACAGCGACACTACGAAACCAACTCAGAGCAACAGCAACACAGAACACGCACTGTATCGGATAACGTATCGCGTGAAACAAAACACTAGAAATACACAAGTGCTCCCAGATTTTGCTATACAAACAATCTGTAAAAGTTGCAGGTACCATGAGATCACAAACAACCCTAGAGACCCCTACACAATAACCCAAACCACAACTCCCCAGTCTGGCCGCAATTTGCGTCCAGAGCAATAAATCTGTGGCCGGAACATGTTAGAATTGGTTCGTATTTTGAGGGTAGGTTCTAGGTCACTACACTAGGTCACTGTGACGGGAACTTTTGCAACAATTAACTGGTTTGATAGCAGATCATCCCAGACCAAAAATTACACTAAAAATACGATATTTACCCGAAACGATACGATACACGTTCAAAGCAGAAACTAACAAGCTAAGCTACACAAAAAACTCTTATTTAATAGAAAGGGATCATTACCTAACCAAAACAACTCAAAGATCCATGCTTTGCAAGCTCCAAGGCATCCAAGAAGCAAATCCAAGAAAAAGATGTGATTTTTGTGAGTTTTTGTGAATATTTGTGATGGATTTTAGATGGAGGTTCAAGTGTTCAGTTGAGTTGAGAGAGGAAAAGAAATGAGATGAGAAAACAATAAGTGAGAGAGAGTGAGAGAGAGTGGGAAGAAAAGAAAGAGAGAGGTAAGGTTAAGGGTGAGTGTAACCTTGCATTAATTCTCACATTAATGCATTCACACCATGTCACCTTGTCACCTCTTCTCATCCAAACAAATATCTTCTCACCCAAAAGAAATATCTAGGATTAGGCTTAAGGATTAGATTAAAGCAAAGATTAGATAAATTGTTAAGTGTCATGATTGCTAAGAACAAGATTAACGCAAAACAAACCCTCACATTAATGTGCACGCGTGCGTGCATGCCATAACAAATAATAATAAAATTATTAATTAAATGTTATAAAATGTGAGGAACCAAAATTAGTAAACTTTTTTACAGTAAACCCGCATTAAAGTCTATACTAACACTAACCGAAATCTAAGGCGTTACACCTCTCCTCTCTACCTCCTCACTTCACCAATAAAAACACATCAAAAGTCCATCTCTATTTCATTAAAAAGATGCACAAGCTCACTACGAACACTTTGGAAGAAGAAAGCAAGCATTTTGGACACTTGGGGCAACTCAAGAAATTTCTTGAGTTGCCAAATGAGGCAATCTCTTTACCATTAGTGTATAATTTCATTCTCTTTTGTATTCATGCATGTTCAGAATCGATTAAGTGTGAATATGTGAACTTTGAAAATTTCTAGAAGAGGTTAGGGTTTGAATTGAATCCAAAGGTGTAATTGAGATTAGTTGTGACCTTAAACCCCTGTCAGGAATGTATATTGGACTAGAACCATAGAGTAAAACCCAAACCCCAGAATTTAGAAACCCCAACATTTGAATTTCTGGAAATTGTGATGGTATATTGACATCTGCTATAACTCGGGTGACCTGAAACTTTTTTAGCAAACACAGAGAGTCATGCAGACAACCTGGAGTGTACCACTGAAACCCTAGTCCCTATTCCATTAACTTGGCCACAATTATATCCTTTCTGGCCGCAATTTATGGACAGAGCAGACAATTATGGGTTCGTATTTGGTCCAGGAATTTATCTCCAGTAAATTAAACCCTCCAAATTTGCAAAATTGGCTAATTTCACCTAGGGTAAAATCTGGAGCAAGTTTTCAAAGTTTCTGATTTCATTTTGTGGCTTTTAATGAAATTTTATTTGTTATTTGATTTTGTATTCCGTCGTGTGGCATTTGAACGTCAACGACTAGGGTTATTGGTCGGGTTTTGCATGCGAGGCTATATGTTTAAACCTATGAGCAAAACGTGTGCCGTTTTGGTTTTCCGACTTGATTTTAATACGCATTTACTATATGTGTATATGTCGGTACCCACCACGTGGATTTCGGACGATGAAGAAAAGGATGACGACGTCGACTTTGGCAAGCGAAGATCTAGGTGAGTAGATATATATCTACGAGGGAAGTCGGGTGGATGGCGTATAGCACCCTTGCAGTTCGAGGTATAGAACGCGAATGCGTTATGTTATATATAGATCTATACTTAAATGGTATTATAAGATGTGTGTACTTAGTTAGAATTGCTTGAGATGAATTTGGATGGTAGTGTCGTTAGTTAATTTCCTAGTCGCAAACCCTAGAATATGATTTGCATACACACACACACATACTTGCATACATTTTATTACTTGTGCGTATATGGGGATATGTATATATATATATACACACACACACATAGGTATGGGACTATGTATATATATATATATATATACGTATACATATACATGGATGATGAGGATAGTATACGATATTTGGAGATGAGTCGATGAGATTGGGCATGGTGCAACGAGATTGGTGATATGTTTTGGTTCGTATTATGAGATACGACATGATATTATAGTGGGTCCATAGGCGGTGTGTTTTCATACACACGCATATATATATATATATATCTGTGTGTGTGTGTGTGTGTGTGTGTGTTGATGGTATCAGTATGTACTAGACGTAGATCTGTACCCAGCTCAGGATATATGATGATAAGGTTACCGGATGAATAATGATATAAATGTGATTTTCGACCCGTACCCAGATTTGGGATGCCGTACGATGGATTTACCGTACGAGCTATATATTGATGATAGATCCGCACTCTTGACTCGATGATGTTATGTTATATATTGTATCATATGTGATACTATTGAGTCGGGATCACCGACTATTATATGTATATATCTATCGACTCAGATTTAGGTGGTTTCCTTACCTTTTTGATTAGCATGTTAGTTTAGTACTGTAGTTTACTTATAGATATTAGACTAGACTCGAGTCATACCTATTTCAAAACCAATGAATCGTGAGTATTTTAAAGACGGGCTAAGGGATTCTACGGATATTTGAAAGGACGTACCTTTTCTTAAAAACACCGTAGCCCTATTTTCTAAATACACGATTCGTGTTATTTCAAATTGCAAACTGTACGACTCGTGTATATTAATGTAGATTCCTTATTGTTGCGTTAGTATTCATGTTCCGCATATTATTGTTGCATTCACTATTCATTTGCTATTTATTCGTGCTGTTCGCATCGCTTTGCATGCTTATATAGTGTTTTCATTAGTTAGTATTAAAATAATCCTGTCAGGACACCAGCACCATTATCAATGATGCGTATGCTCTACATACACCTGCTTGCCGGCTCACACACATCATCATCGGTAATTGCCATGTCACGTACACTTTAGAGAATATTAATCCTTTGATCTCGCTTGTTAGCTGATAGTTTCGACATGGTATTAGTGAGCTTGCTTTTATATGATAGCTTAGACATTGCATTTATTTACTGCGTTATCTCATGCATTTATATTTATATATTCATTTACATGCAATAGTATAGGCCAGTCCGGATTGCCGAAGCCCATTATTGATTATTTATTTACATCGTGATTTATGATTTCTGATTTCCATGAGAATTCTCAATTTAGAGAAACCGAAAGAATTTTATAAACTGATCATCTTTTAAAAGATAGAAAATGTGGTTTTCTCAAGATATGATTTGAGATATGTGCACCATGAGTTTTCTTGGCTCTTGAGCGATATCATAAACCCGATTCAAGAAGTAGGAGGAACTGTCTATGGGTGCATGGTGGACCCGGTGCGGTACCCCGGGGCGAGAAGGTCGCAGATGATGGCGTTGAGCCTGTGACAGGGGAGCACTACTGACTGTTGATTTTATTGTGACTCGACGGATATCCGGAGGATACAGATCGGAGTACAGGCCAGTCCGGATAGCCGGAGCCTGAGGTTTTGAGATTTGATTATATGGGCCAGTCCGGATAGCCGGAGCCCTAGATACTAAGATTCGAGGTTACAGGCCAGTCCGGATTGCCGGAGCCTGAGATATTGAGATATTGGGATTTATGTTTTGTGTCGATGCTTGACACTGATTTCATGTTGATTTCATTGATGATACCTCGATTTATAAATATACAAAAATCTCACTAAATTAAGAAGACAGTTTTCTCATACATGATGCATTCTGTTTTCATTATATTGTATTCATACCTCATATTTATGATATGTTGCTACCTGAGGCACTGACACGTGCACAAGGTATTACAATTATGTATAGATGTTTACCCATGTCATTATGAGATGCTTCAGACTATATCAAATTGAGGATATATATTATGATCGTATTGATCTAAGATTGAGTCATACATACGATTTCTGCTCTGTGATGTTTTCTATGTTGGTTATGTATATGCCCTAGAGGCCATTATTGTACATATGATGTATATTATAGTGGATGCTTGGATATATATAGAGAGGACTTTCTTGCTCAATATGAAAGTATGCTATCTGGTTTCATTTTGTCTTAACATGTTGACTTGTATTGGTTTACTGTCTTACTCTCACAAGTTGATAAAGACCTTAGGATATGTACTTGACTACTAGGACTAAGATGGGATCATACTAGTGGGGCCAGGGTAGTCAACGAGTACGTCCTTTAACTTTTTCTAGTCGAGGGTGTATCGAGACAAGGCATCGATACACCAGAATAGACTAGCATATACGCATCTTGACCCATATGATGAGCGATGGAAGATCCCATATCCATCGCTGTTTGACATCAAAGATGGTGTACGGGTGCTCAATGAAGACTAGGTATACTGAGCGGACTCGCCGAGAACTCCTAGATGGTGTTATACCTAACGTCAGATAGCAGTTCCCTGGTGACACTAGTACAGGTTAGTATGTAGACCCAAGATCGTCATAGAGTCTTGTATGATTCCCACTGTGCTTTGATTTCCACCTTACCACGTCCAAGAGGGTGTGCAAAACGGTGGCTTTTGGGTACAGTCCCGAATCACGTGGAGGCAATGAGCGATAGGAGGGGTTTTGTCTCTCCCGGTATAAGGAGTTGAAGTTGTGCTGTGTTCGATTGGCTATAACTGGAAGTCCATGGCCAGGGCTGATATGGAGTGCTACTGGTAAGAGTTATCAGTAGTTTATCGACCTGGTATGAGCCTTACATCGACACGACTTATCGATTACTGGGGTCTGACGTTTACCACCTGTAGACTAGATATGCGACATATCAGACGAAGAGATCGGACTGTACGGGAGTGTTACTGATTGGATTCATTGGAGAATGTACAGGCTTGCTTGTTGATCTTCTGATCGCTCAATACCTGGGTGGCTGTTACGTTTAGCTGACCGCTTGCAGCTTGTGGGTGTTTGATTTGATCATCACCTACTGCCGACGTATTGACGATTCTTTAGAGTCCTACAAAGAGGTTTCCTGGCTCAAGCAAAATGGAGTAGGGGCACATATGCGATATGTGCGGGACCGAGAGTAATACGATATGAGATACCGTATTCTATTCTCACGATATGTGATATCGGCCGGGTATATGTGATATAGCCAGGTCATCGGATCATTTGTTGATTCGATGAAATGGTACTTGTTATATGTCATGACCCGAAAGTACGGAACATGACCGGCACTTAGACTACGAAACGTTTCGAGGCGTACGTAATCTAACTAAGCCGAAAACCCAGAAATCCAAACCAAGAACAGTAGTAGAGTGAAGGAAAACCAATTTAAATCAAGTAGTTTTAATAGCATAAGCCGAATTATGCGTTTTTAAAATCATAAAATATTTCCTGAAAATTTCAGCAGAGTCTCCTTTGTAAATACTGGCCCCCAAACAGGATACAACATGAATAGTATACGAAATCAATAAAAAGGCATCCCCAAGCGGGAGCTAGCTCTTCGTCAATCGACGGTCACAACCACGCAAGCAATATAATATACAACGCCATGGGCGAGGATCAAAACTCAAATGGAAACTCAAAACAGCAAGAAATCCATAGAAATACAACGCGCGATTCTAAGGTTGAAAGAATAAACAACACTGGTCTCTATTTCAATAAATACATGTTTGGTTGATGGAACTTCTAGATACAACAGAATAATAATATACAAAGTATAATGATAGGTACGATACAAATAAACGCACCTACTAGCAAGTCACCCGAAAAGAAGCAGTGCCAGCAAAGCCGTAAAGAAACTTGTACGGCAAAACCTGCAAGAAACTGTGGCACAACGGGGGTGAGTTGCCAAATCGTGAGTAGAAAAAACATCTACGAACAGAAATAGCATAAACAACGCAATCCTAGGTCAACGATCATAATATATCCTCAAATATATATAATCAGCAGCCTATAACAATAGCTAGAGTAAAAGTCTAACCCAAGGGTAATCCCATGTGCCCGTGTCAGTGCCTCAGGTAGCAATATATCATATGGATATATATGAATGCATGAAACAGAATGCATGAACTGAAGAAAACTGCTTTCATAAATTAGTGAGATTTCTGTATCCTTTTTAAAAATGAGGTATCATAAATGAAATCAGCATAAACAGTGCCTAGCATCGACACAAAACAAATATCCAAATATCTCGATATCTCTGTGTCGCAATCTTTGCACCTCAATATTTCAAATATCTCTGTATGTCTCAATCTCACTATCTATGGTGCCGTCAGTCTAGACCGGCCCCTACCATCAATCTCAAGGCCATGACGGTATGCTCCGGATATCCGACGCGTCGGGTAATATCACTGGTAGGTAGTGCTCCCCTGCCAGGCTCAACGTCAGCAACACGACCTTCTTGCCCCGGGGTACCTTACCGGGTCCACCATGTACCCGAAACGGTTCATCCATCTCCTCGAATCGGGTCTCGAAATCTATCAGCAAACTCATGGTGGATGACTCATACATCATGGGAAAACCGCGCTTTTCATTTAAAAAGGAAAGAGAAGAAGTTTGTATAAATTTTGCGGCTTTCCCCCAAATCCAGAAAATCTCATGGAAATCCGAACCCAAAACCCCAATTGCACGTAAAATAGTGAATATATGCATGAGAATCCATGAATGCGGCATAACAATGAATTACAGTATGTATGAAGTGACAAGTAATAACTACAATGTCTAAACTGGCATATAAGGCAAGTACACTAATATCTTGTCAAAACTACTATCTAACAAGCTAAGTCAAGCAATAATATTCTCTAAGTGTACGTGATATGGTAATTACCGATGAAGATGTGTGTGAGCCGGCAAGTAAGTGTACGTGGTACATACGCGTCATCGGTAATGGTGCTGGTATCCTAACAGTATGATATCAATAATGGAATTTGAATCACAATAAGTATGCGATGCGGAGTAACAACAATAATGAGCAGGAGCTAAATACTAGACACAAAGATAACAAATCTATATTTAATGTAAATCTAGTCTAACAACTACACTAAACTAAAGGGCTAAGCTAACTGGCTACTGAGGGTAAGGAAACCGCCTAACCTCTGAATCGATACATATACCTACATGTATACGTTAGTCGGTGATGCTGCCTCAATAATATCACATCTGATACCATATCTACAATCAGACATTCCGAAGTCAAGAGTGCGGATCAAACATCAATATATAGCTCGTACGTAATCCGTCGTACGTCATCCCAAATCTGGGTACGGGTCAATATCACATTCATCACACTATTCATCTGGTATCCCCTTTATCAAAGATCATAATCCAGGCACTGATCTATGTCTAGTACAATACTAATACCACCTACGTATGCATGCACACTTGTGAAACACTATGTCAAAGGACCCGCTACAACGTTATGTCGTATCTCAAATACGAACCCTGCTAAATCACCGATCTCACGGCCTCGAATCAAATCTCATCGACTCATCTCAAATCCCAAGTATTATCCTCAAATCCAGTATATGAACACATAGTCACATACCCATGTGAACACATAAATACATATCCCCGTAAGCACAAATGAAAGAAGAATGTATGCAAGTATGGGTGTGTGTGTATGTGTGGTGCAACCACTACTCTAGGGTTTCGCAACACTAAATCTATCCAATCACACTTAAAATCTATCTTTATCATCAATAACCTCAAAAATAAACAATCAATATATATGTCTGTATACGTATTCGTATACATCACCACGAACAGCGGGGGTGCTATACGCCATCCACCCAACTTCTCCCCGTAGATATAAATCTACTCACCTGGTCCTCGCTCGCCGTTGCCGACGTCGCCACGCGCTTGCTTGTCGTCTCGAAGTCCACATGGGGTACCTACATATCATAATACACCGTATCGCATTAAAATCAAATTAGAAATCAAAACGGCATACGAAAATCAAATCGGCACGCGTATCACGCATAGGTCAAAACTTATCGCCTACGGATGCAAGAATAGTCAAACCAACCCTCGAAGTCGATGTACGAACGTCTAACCATCGGGAAAAACCCAAACACTCTCATTTGCGCATTCACAAACACTAACTATAATATAAAATAGGTTAAAATTCAAAAAAAAAAAACCCAAATTCACCTTAAAAGCCATTTTTCCGAAATCTAGCAAGCAAAAATTACCCGTTTTACTACAAAACTCGACGTTTAAACAAATCTAGCGGCCATAATACTTATTATCTTAAATAAGTCATAAAAACAATTTCCATAATTTAATCCCAAAAAATTTCAATAACCCAAAAATTCTAGTTTACAATTTACCCAAATTTTAACAATTTTATAGCAAAAATGCACAAACAACAATTTAGCTTGGATTTTCATGAATTAAAAGCATTAAACCACTCAATATAATATTTATGATATGATGAAACCCTAACCATATTTTTAATCTCTCATTTTGAATTAAAACTAAAAACCTAGTTTGCAATATTATGCAAATTGGACCATTTTTAAAATAACAATTGTAATATAGCAACTAGATTAGATTTTAGCATGTCACAACATATTAATCTACCCATCACAACCATAATCCTATGATAGAAACCCTAATTTAATCCAAACCCTTTTCTAGAAATTTCATTAAACAAGCAATAACACCAAATTAACACTTTAAAATTCTAAATTAGCATAGTTAAACTACAAATTAGCTAAAAGTTTAAGATTTTACCTCACAATCTTAGAACCCTAGCTTGCTGTTAACCTCCAAAGATGTCTCCTTTCATCAAGTTGTAAACAAATTTGGGTGTGTGAAGGAGTAGAATAGGGATTTGCTTTGAATTATTGAAGGAATTTGTGGATTTTTAATGGATTTTGTTGGATTTTTTTGATAAAAATGAAGTGAAAAGAGAAGGAAAAATAATGGAGGGGGGGATGGCTGCTCTCGGTAGTAGGGAGGAGTGGGGAGAGGTGTGGGAGTTGGGCAAAATTCACACAAAGTCGAAAACATCCATTACTCAAGTATACTTAGTCAAATTAATATATTTTATATCATTTCTCAAGGCATTTCTTCACATGAGTTGAAGAAAATTGGAGGGGAGGAAAAGTGGGCTGTTTTTGGGTGTGGGGCTCGCCATGATGAAGTGGGGATGAGTGTGAGAGATTTTACAAAGAATTTCTATGCAAAAAGACCCCCCCACAAGCTCAAAATTGCAAGTTTTAGCTTAAAATAATTATATTTTTGTTTTCCATAATAAAAACCAATTAAAACTTGAAATAAAATACTAAAAATTATATTACAACTAGATTTTAATTAACATGATTTTAAATATTAAAATTAGCCCATTTAAATTTGTATTTATCGCTAATTTAATGTATTTTCTTACAGGCTTAAAATAATATTAAAATAATTGAATTCGGAAAATTTTTCAGAAAACCAGAAATTTTACCAGTGGCTCAATAAACACTAAACACTAGCAATTTCATAGCTAGAATATGTATTTTTAATTTTATAATAAAGATATTTATGTTTTGAGTTTTTACAGAAAACCCCCTTATTTTACCGATTTTTTCGAAATTTCACCGAAACGATTTTCAAAACATTACAATCTTCCCCTCTTAAAGAAATTCGGTCCCCGAATTTAAATTAGAACTCCTCCCAAATACTAAAACATTTCAGCGAAACCATCAAGTCGTCGGGGCACCGAAACCATAAGTATATAAAACAAATCGTAGCGCAACGCATGCGCATGAAAAATGAGCCTATAACTCAAAATCAAACTCCATCCAGCATCCCGCAAGCATCGGAGTCCTGGGGAAGACATCAATGTCAACATCCAATATGGAAACCAATATGATATATATCATTAAAACATCTGGAAGCAATGCATGCCAACCCCTTTTTTTCAAATCGTTGTGCGATGTGTGTATCACTGCACAGTGGCGGACGTCCATTGTGAGAAAATAACTATATAGATATATATATATCCTTTCTTTAACATACACGTTCCGCCGTTTTGAAAACAATTTAGAAGGGTTTCCTTGTTTTAAAACGTTTCGTGTCATATCAGACACGTAGGTAAATACTGAGACTATAGCTCGCTTTTTGGAAATCCCTTCGATAACTATCAAAGCATGCAAAATATATTCAGGTACTGTCCTGTGACTAGTCCTGCTCAGTACTAAACCAAATAGCAAACATCATAAATATACTGCTCCAACATAAATCAGTCTCAAATATATATATGAATTCCCTGTGCGTCTGGTGCGCACGGAAATCAAAATCCATGAATGTACCATACATATGCACAGAAACAACATCTAAGTGCATCGGGTGTGCACGAAACATCTGTCAAGGGCAACAGGTGTGCCCGACAGCAAAACAGGTGTATTTGACATGCACGAAGAATCTCGATTTAGTGCATCTGGTGTGCACCAAAATCGTATCTCATAACATGCGCTCAACATGCGCGAAAATCCAAATCAGGTGCACAAGGTGCACAAAACAAATATCGAACATCACAATCGAAATCGAAGTCCAGTGCATCTAAGTGCACAAAATGCTGCACTGCAAGCATATGTGAACTATACCGAGTGCAAAAACTAAATCGTGTGCGTATATATGCAAAAAAAAAAATCAACTCAACCGTATGAAACCCATAAAATCATAAACATAAGAAACCAAGGCACGAAAACGATATCAAGTGTAACAACTGTGCAAAAATCGTAAATACTCAGTAGGGGCAACCATGGTGCATGAAAACAATTTTCATGAAACTCAATCATCAAAATCAATCATACGAATAGATCGTCCAAAATACCGAAATCAAGTATGGCGGAATAGCCCCGCTCAAGCACATCCTCCAAGAATCTCTGGCCAACTGTCGTGGTCACTCATAGCATGTCTCGTCGACGATCCTGAACTTTGGCCTGCCGGTATGCATAACATGACCACTCCTGGGTCCAAGTCTTCTCGTAATTTATTCCAGAAAGGTCCTATCGAGATCTCTCCCAAATCTCGTCTCTGCCGAACTGTCCGGAAGTCATCGTCCCTTACTAGATCTATTCTCGTTCCGGAACGGCTGCATACTCATCGCGACTCCTTCTGGAAGGTATATCCAAGTACAATGTCTCGGCATGCGTATCACATCTCTGATGTCGGTGGAGTGGAACGTCATCTTATCCAGATCTTGTACGGATCTCTTTACTCCACTTTCTTTAATGTCGACTGCTTCGAACTTGTCTCGTTGTGGCTGCATGGACTGAGCTCCTACGGCTATCCTCGTATCTGGAGTCTCCTAAGAAATGCATCTCACCACCTGGCATCCGAATGAAGTCAAACCATCCGATCGATTCGTCAAAACCTCATAATCCCCCAAGAGCTCAACATCTTGGGTACAGTTCAACAGTATCGAGTACGTACCACAGCATCGATGATCCAGCCGTAGAAGGGCAAACCCAAGCCTCACTAATGGCGCCGCGGAACTGCCGTAAACCCTAAGGTCCAAAGGCTTTCACACGGTCATTAAGTTGAGTTAGGGTTTCATTCTTCTAGAGGGTCCATAGAATTGCCTGCATGCCTTTCCGAATACTTTAAACTTGGAATAATAGGTTGCTGACATTCGATCGTCTTTGTCAACTCTCAATATCTCCGCGTGGAGTCGTCTCTAGCTGGAATCAATCTATCTGATGACCTCGCATCGGGGTAGGCGAACGAATCACATGTCCTGGTCATTCATCCTCGGTGACTAGCGACTTTTTATCATCTCTTAGTACAACTCGTACAGCAATAGCTCCAACACCTGGGCGATATCTCGTCGTTCGCAGCAACAACTGGCTCACTCGTCTGCACGCTGAACAGTGTCTCAATCATCATGAATAAGCCATATATCAACGGTCATCAAAATCTGGCTGGCCTCTATCATTGGCTCAATCCTCTGGCGCTGATCTGCACGTCCGAGTAATCTCATACAGCGATCCATCCAAATGCTCGTGGCGCGAAAACACACTAAGACGACGCCTCTGAATGTAATCGTATGTCGCCGGAATCACGCCCTGGTAAGTCCTCATTCGTAACGAGCTCGTGCTGACCGCAACTCTAGCCGTAGCTCTCCCTGTCCGTAATCGTGGCAGCAAAACCTTAACTGGTACCGATGTGGCTAGATCAGGAATGAATATAATACTGAACAAAGAAATGTACATCCTAAGGCTTCTTAAGTGGAGCAGCGTATCGTAAGTATGCCACGGAACATACCCACGGTAAGTCACTCTACTTTAGTCACCTATTCCATCAACCAAGGGCCGTCCTACGCTCCGAAGGTAAAACCTGACGCTTTGATACCAACTTTGTCACGACCCAAAAGTACGGAACATGACCGGCACTTAGACTACGAAACGTCTCGAGGCGTACGTAATCTAAGTAAGCCGAAAATCCAGAAATCCAAACCAAGAACAGTAGTAGAGTGAAGGAAAACCAATTTAAATCAAGTAGTTTTAATAGCATAAGCCAAATTATGCGTTTTTAAAAACATCAAATATTTCCTGAAAATTTCGGCAGAGTTTCCTTTGTAAATATTGGCCCCCAAACGGGATACAACATGAATAGTATACGAAATCAATAAAAAGGCATCCCCAAGCGGGAGCTAGCTCTTCGTCAATCGACGGTCACAACCATGCAAGGAATATAATATACAACGCCAAGGGCGAGAATCAAAACTCAAAAGGAAACTCAAAACAACAAGAAATCCATAGAAATACAACGCGCGATTCTAAGGTTGAAAGAATAAACAACACTGGTCTCTATCTCAATAAATACATGTTTGGTTGATGGAACTTCTAAATACAACAGAATAATAATATACAAAGTATAATGATGGGTATGATACAAATAAACCCACCTACTAGCAAGTCACCCGAAAAGAAGCAGTGCCAGTAAAGCCGTAAAGAAACCTGTATGGAAAAACCTGCAAGAAACTGTGGCACAACGGGGGTGAGTTGCCAACTCGTGAGTAGAAAAAACATCTACGAACAGAAATCGCATGAACAACGCAATCCTAGGTCAACGATCATACTATATCCTCAAATATATATAATCAGCAACCTATAATAATAGCTAGAGTAAAAGTCTAACCCAAGGGTAATCCCATGTGCCCGTGTCAGTGCCTCAGGTAGCAATATATCATATGGATGATGTATGAATGCATGAAACAGAATGCATGTACTGAAGAAAACTGCTTTCATAAATTAGTGAGATTTCTATATCCTTTTTAAAAACGAGGTATCATAAATGATATCAGTATAAACAGTGCTTAGCATCGACACAAAACAAATATCCAAATATCTCGATATCTCGGTGTCGCAATCTCTGTACCTCAATATCTCAAATATCTCTGTATGTCGCAGTCTCACTATCTAGGACGCCGTCAGTCCAGACCGGTCCCTACCATCAATCTCAAGACCACGACGGTATCCTCCGGATATCCGACGCGTCGGGTAATATCACCAGTAGGTAGTGCTCCCCTGCCAGGCTCAACGTCAGCAACACGACCTTCTTGCCCTGGAATACCTTACCGTGTCCACCATGTACCCGAAACGGTTCATCCGTCTCCTCGAATCGGGTCTCGAAATCCATCAGCAAACTCATGGTGGACGACTCATATATCATGGGAAAACCGCGCTTTTCATTTAAAAAGGAAAGAGAAGAAGTTTGTATAAGTTTTGCGGCTTTCCCTCAAATCCAGAAAATCTCATGGAAATCCGAACCCAAAACCTCAATTGCACGTAAAATAGTGAATATATGCATGGGAATCCATGAATGCGGCATAACAATGAATAACAGTATGTATGAAGTGACAAGTAATAACTACAATGTCTAAACTGGCATATAAGGCAAGTACACTAATATCATGTCAAAACTACTATCTAACAAGCTAAGTCAAGCAATAATATTCTCCAAGTGTACGTGATATGGCAATTACCGATGAAGATGTGAGCCGGCAAGTAAGTGTACGTGGTACATACGCGTCATCGGTAATGGTGCTGGTGTCCTAACAGTATGGTATCAATAATGGAATATGAATCACAATAAGTATGCGATGCGGTGCAACAACAATAATGAGCGGGAGCTAAATACTAGACACAAAGATAACAAATCTATATTTAATGTAAATCAAGTCTAACAACTACACTAAACTAAAGGGCTAAGCTAACTGGCTACTGAAGGTAAGGAAACCGCCTAACCTCTGAGTCGATACATATACCTACATGTATACGTTAGTCGGTGATGCCGCCTCAATAATATCACATCCGATACCATATCTATAATCAGACATTCCGAAGTCAAGAGTGGGGATCAAACATCAATATATAGCTCGTACGTAATCCGTCGTACGGCATCCCAAATCTGGGTACGGGTCAATATCACATTCATCACACTATTCATCTGGTATCCCCTTTATCAAAGATCATAATCCGGGTACTGATCTATGTCTAGTACAATACTGATACCACCTACGTATGCATGCACGCGTGTGAAATACTATGTCAAAGGAACCGCTACAACGTTATGTCGTATCTCAAATACGAACCGTGCCAAATCACCGATCTCACGGCCTCAAATCAAATCTCATCGACTCATCTCAAATCCCAAGTATTATCCTCAAATCCAGTATATGAACACATAGTCACATACCCATATGAACACATAAATACATTTCCCCGTAAGCACAAATGAAAGAAGAGTGTATGCAAGTATGGGTGTGTGTGTATGTATGGTGCAACCACTACTCTAGGGTTTCGCAACACTAAACCTATCCAATCACACCTAAAATCTATCTTTACCATCAATAACCTCAAAAATAAACAATCAATATATATGTCTGTATACGTATTCGTATACATCACCACGAACTGCGGGGGTGCTATACGCCATCCACCCGACTTCTCCCTATAGATATAAATCTACTCACCTGGTCCTCGCTCGCCGTTGCCGACGTCGCCACGCCTTTGCTTGTCAGCTCGAAGTCCACATAGGGTACCTGCATATCATAATACACCATATCGCATTAAAATCAAAATCGAAATCGAAACGGCATACAAAAATCAAATCGGCACGCGTATCACGCATAGGTCAAAACCTATCGTCTACGCATGCAAGAATAGTCAAACCAACCCTCGATGTCGATCTACGAACGTCAAACCATCGGGAAAAACCCAAACACTCTCATTTGCGCATTCACGAACACTAATTATAATATAAAATAGGTTAAAATTCACGAAAACCCCAAATTCACCTTAAAAGCCATTTTTCCGAAATCTAGCAAGCAAAAATTACCCGTTTTAGTGCAAAAATTACCCGTTTTAGTACAAAACTCGACGTTTAAATAAATCTAGTGGCCATAATACTTATTAAATATCTTAAATAAGTCATAAAAACAATTTCCATAATTTAATCCCAATAAATTTCATTAACCCCAAAATTCTAATTTACAATATACCTAAATTTTAACAATTTTATTGCAAAAATGCACAAACAACAATTTAGCTTGGATATTCATGAACTAAAAGTATTAAACCACTCAATATAATATTTATGATATGATGAAACCCTAACCATATTTTTAATCTCTCATTTTGAATTAGAACTAAAAACCTAGTTTGCAATATTATGCAAATTGAACCATTTTTAAAATAACAATTGTAATATAGCAACTAGATTAGATTTTAGCATGTCACAACATATTAATCTACCCATCACAACCATAATTCTATTATAGAAACCCTAATTTAATCCAAACCCTTTTCTAGAAATTTCATTAAACAAGCAATAACACCAAATTAAAACTTTAAAATTCTAAATTAGCATAGTTGAACTACAAATTAGCTAAAAGTTTAAGATTTTGCCACACAAGCTTAGAACCCTAGCTTGCTCTTAACCTCCAAAGATGTCTCCTTTCATCAAGTTGTAAACAAATTTGGGTGTGTGAAGGAGTAGAATAGGGATTTGCTTTGAATTATTGAAGGAATTTGTGGATTTTTATTTGATTTTGTTGGATTTTTTTGATGAAAATGAAGTGAAAAGAGAAGGAAAAATAATGGAGGGGGGATGGCTGCTCTTGGCAGTAGGGAGGAGTGGGGAGAGGTGTGTGAGTTGGGGAAAATTCACACAAAGTCAAAGACATCCATTACTCAAGTATACTTAGTCTAATTAATATATTTTATATCATTTCTCAAAGCATTTCTTCACATGAGTTGAAGAAAATTGGAGGGGAGGAAAAGTGGGCTGTTTTTGGGTGTGGGGCCGGCCATGATGAAGTAGGGATCAGTGTGAGAGATTTTACAAAGAATTTCTATGCAAAAAGACCCCCCCACAAGCTCAAAATTGTAAGTTTTAGCTTAAAATAATTATATTTTCGTTTTCCATAATAAAAACCAATTAAAACTTGAAATAAAATACTAAAAAAATATATTACAACTAGATTTTAATTAACATGATTTTGAAGATTAAAATTAGCCCATTTAAATTTGTATTTATCGCTAATTTAATGTATTTTCTTACCAGCTTAAAATAATATTAAAATAATTAAATTCGGAAAAATTTTCAGAAAACCAGAAATTTTACCAGTGGCTCAATAAACACTAAACACTAGCAATTTCATAGCTAAAATATGTATTTTTAATTTTATAATAAAGATATTTATATTTTGACTATTTACAGAAACCCCCCTTATTTTATCGTTTTTTTCGAAATTTCACCAAAACGATTTTCAAAACGTTATAATTAGTCGGTTATATATAATATAGCCGTGTTATCGGATCAAATGTTGATTCAATAATTTAATGTATAATTATATATGAGATATATTACGTTACATTAACTAATATAAACTCGCTTTATTGATTCTTTTTCTCACTTGGATAATACATTGATGTATATGCGATATATGTTAATTGTATAATTTTCTTTAGTTACATTATATATTATATATGTGATATATAATATTGTAACATATTAGGTTAAAATTGCAACTAGGGTTTATGAGACTTGAACCATGCTAGGGTTAGATTAGGGTTTATAATTATTATTAAGGAAATACAAATAATGGTGGAATTATCCATAGTTCATATTTTGATGGAAGCTTGTAGGCTTTTTTGACTTTGTCCACAATTTTTGTCTTCCTTAAGATATTAGTTGACCTAACTCTAACCATAGCTAATGGTTATGTCTCTACAAGGGTTAAGGATCTTATCTTTAACCCATGGATGCAATTCTAACCTCACAACAATTCATTATTCATCACAAAAGCTTTCTTCTTCTTCCTCCATGGAAAAAGCTTTCTAGCTTTTTGTGTTTTGATGATTTAAAGTAAGAAATTGAAAACAAAAGAGAGAAAAATTCTTACTTCATCATTCTCATTTATTTTAGCCACTTAGATTAGGGTGTTCACTTCACAAATACTTCATTAGAGAAGTGAGAGCTCGGGTTTGAGATTCTTCAAGATAGATCATCTTCGAAATGGAAGACTTCAAGCAAGATGCCTCATTCATCTCATGGAGCCTCTCTAAAGTCCGGGTTCATGATGATCGCAGTGAAGGGACCTCAACACGGAGCTTATGAAGCAAAGGAACGGACTACAAAGGTTGTAATCCCAAACTCTTAGAAGTAAAGTTGTTTGCTTCGATGTTTTGTTTGATTCTCTAGTTAAAGATCTTGTGTTTGAGTTATCTAGAACAGAAAAAATATAAACTTGGCTTGTGTGATGCCTCCCGAAACCTTGCTGTCATTGTAGGTATCCCAACATTCTACTCACGAGTTGGCAACTCACCCCCGTTGTGCCACAATTCTTGCAGGTTTTGTCGTACAGATTTCCCTGGCGGCTTTGCTGGCACACTGCTTCATTCCGGGTGATTACCTTAGTAGGCGGGTTCACTCGCATCATGACAACCATTGTATTTTCTTTTATATTCAATTGTATCTAGTATACTCCATCAACCAGACTGTATATTTGTTAACCTTAGAAAAGCAGTTGTTTACTCTTTCGACCTTAGAATCGCGCGTTGTATTATTATGGTTTTCTTGATGATTTTGAGTTTCTTTTTGAGTTTTGACCCTTGCCCTTAGCATTGTATATTATATTATTTGCGTGGTTGTGACCGTCAATTGACAAATAGCTAGCTCTCGCTTGGGGATGCCTTTATTCAAATTATGCATGCTATACCCTTTTGGGGCCAGTATTTACAAATGGAACTCTGCCGAAATTTTCAGGAAAGACTTGTGTAACATTTCAGAAAAATAAAATATTATTTTTGGGGATTTTTTTATTTAAATAATATTATATTGAATATTTTAATAAGACGGTATAATTAAATACCGATAAATTGGGGAAAATTTGGAAAATTAAAGAAATTACTGAAATGAGGGTGCTTTATTGGATTTAAGCAAATTATGAAATTTTATGATTTATTATACGCTATTTTAATACTAATCGCGATTAAATATCGCTAATCGCGCATTAAGCGTGTTTTGTGCACATGACATGCACATGTCAATTTTGGCATTTTTACATTTTTCCAAGTATGGCTTTTCTTCATTTTCAAGCATGATTTGGTTTAAATGAAATGAGAAGAAAAGATAAAGAAAACAAAACAAAACAAAAGAATAGAATATAGAAGCATGGGCAAGAGAGAGAGAGGGAGGTGAGGGTCAACCTTGGTCATGACCCTTTGTTTCATTCGTCATCTTCATCCTTTTTCTCCTCCCTCTTCATCTCAAGCTGCTGCCCTCTTTCCCTCCCCCTCTTCAAGCCTCAAAACACCACTAAAATCAAGTCCAAAAGTCCATCTCACTTTCATTAATAATGTGCACAAGATCACAAGCTACACTTTGGACCAAGAAAGCTGGGATTTTGGACACTTGGGGCAACTCAAGAATTTTCTTGAGTTACCAAACGAGATATTCTCTTAACCATTAGCATAGTATTTCCATTGCTTTTGCATCCATGTTTGATTAGAACCGATTTAGTGTCGTTTAGTGAGGTTTGGAAATTTCTAATTAGGGTTTGAGGAATTCTTGAGTTGTGATATGTAATTGAGACTTATAGTGACCTTAAATCCCTATAATGATTGTATATTGGACCAAAACCTGAGACTTTAACCCTAATTGCGAACTTTGAAAATCTGCGGATATTAGAAATTGTGATGGTTTTTGGATATCTGCTAACACCCAGGGACACTAAAAATATTTTAGCAAACACAGTGACACAAGCAGGCAACCTAGAACCTATAACCAAAACCTAGGACCCCAATTCCCACCCCTAGCTGCCAATAAAGTCTTTCTGGCCGCAAATTGTGGCCAGGTCTGATGTTCTGGGCTTCGTGCTTCATCTGTAGCTCCATCTCCAGTAAAGTAGACCGTTTACATGAGCAAAATTAGCTAATTTCACCTAGGGTAAAATCTGGGACTAAATTCATGAGTTGCTGTTTTGATTCGGGGTTATATTTTTCGTATTTTGGATTCGGGATTTTAGTATTTGTGTTTTACCTCGATCACATGACATTTGTACGACGATATCGAGGGTTGTTTGGTGGTTTGAAAGGCGTAGTCCGTAGGTTCTAACCTATAGACTTTTAGCATGTCGTTTTGGTTTTGATTTGGATTTTAATGCGATACGATACGTTGTGATATATAGGTACCCCCATGTAGACATCGGGACGACAAGCAAGCGCGTGGCGACGTCGGCATCGGCAATCGAAGGTCAAGGTGAGTAGATATATATCTACGGGGGAAATCGGGTGGATGGCGTATAGCACCCCCGAAGTTTGTAGTGTAGTGTATGGTATATATATATATATATTATATGAATAGATTTATATGTTTATTGTGAGTTTATGATTATCTAGATAAACTTTAGGGAGTCACGGATAATTTTAGTGTACTTGGATGATAGTGTCGTTAGTTAGTTTAGTTGCGAACCCTAGAATGAGGTTTACACCCACACGTACACACATGCTTACTTTGTTTTACTTGTGCGTATATGGGGATATGTATATATATTTATACACACATAGGTATGGGACTATGTGTGTGTGTGTGTCTATATATATATATACGTATACCTACACATGGATGATGAGGATTGTATATTGTATTTGGAGATGAGTCGATGAGATTGGGCATGATGCAATGAGATCGGTGATATGTTTTGTTTTGTATTGTGAGATACAACATGAGATTTTAGCGGGCCTTTAGGCTTGTATTTTCATACACGCATATTTATGCAGATGGTATCAGTTTGTACTAGACTTAGATCAGTACCCCCAGTTCATGAGATATGATGATAAGATAGCAGATAAATGATGAGATAAATGTGATATTCGACCCGTACCCAGATTTGGGATGCCATACGATGAATTTACCGTACGAGCTATATATTCATGATAGATCCTCACTCTTGACTCGAGGATGTCATATTGTATATTGTATTGTATGTGATACTATTGAGGCGGGATCACCGACTATTATTTTTATATATATCGACTCAGACTTAGGTGGTTTTCCCTTACCCTTTCTGTTAGACCGTTCATTTAGTCCTGTAGTTTACATGTTGATGTTAGACTAGACTCAAGTCATACCTATTTCCAAAACTAGTGAATTGTGAGTATTATACAGACAGGCCAAGGGATTCTACGGATATTTCAAAGGACATACCTCTTTTTTTAAAAATATCGTAGCCTTATTTTCCAAACACCACGATTCGTGTGATTTCAAATGACAAACTGTATGACTTGTATAACTAATGTAGATTCTTTATTGTTGCATCTACTTTCCATTTCCTTATATTCATGTTGTTATTAGTGCATTGCATGCTTATATACTTGTGATTTATGTTATATTAAACCCATGCTGTCAGGACACCAGCACCATTATCGATGACGTGTATGCTCCACATACACCTACTTGCCGGCTCACACACTTCATCATCGATAATTGCCATGTCACTACACAGTAGGATTATTGCATCAGGATATGATTTCTTACATGACATACTTGTGTACATACATATTGTACACCCATACTTGTGTACACACATATTGTACACCCTTACTTGCATACATATATATTTGCACATACACAGATGATTCTGGCTTGATTTTGGAGATTTGGGAACCGCAAGATATATTTTTAAACTAGATTCATTTTAAAGGAGCGGTTTTCCCTCGATATGGGCATATTACTGTTCCATGTTGCATGATATACGGATATGCTTATATTTCTGTTAGATGTCGCATACATCATGTTTTATGATTATACGAATTGAGATATGTTGTTTTCATAAGATTTCTTGATTTGAGAACCGTGTTTATTTCAAAAGAGAGTATGTATTGTTTCAAAAACCCGGTTTCTCTTGATATGATATTTCAGTGCGTCCACCATGTGTTTGTTAGTTATATGTATGCCCTAGATGCCATGACTGTACATGCGATGTATATTGTAGTGGATGCTAGGACATATATAGGAAGGACGTTCTTGCTCGACAAGATAGTATGCTATCTGGTTGCACTTTATCTTAACATGTAAACAAATACTGTTTTGTGATCACATATTGATAAAGCCCTTAGTATGATTACTTGACTACCAGAATTATAATGCAGATCATACTAGTTGAGACAGGGTAGTCGATAAGTACATCCTTCAAATGTCCCTAGTCGTAGGTGTATCGTGACAAGGCATCGACATACCAGAGTAAACTAGCGTATAGCTTCTCAACCCATGTAGATGGGCGGTGGATGTTCCCATATCCATTGGTGTTTGACATCAGAGAAGGTATACGGGTGCTCAGTGGAGAATGGGTACACTGGACGGACTCGCCGAGAACTCCTAGATGGTATTATACCTATCATCGGATAGCAGTTCTCTGGTGACACTGGTACAGGTTAGTCTGTAGACCCGAGATCGTCATAGAGTCTTATGTGATTTCTACCGTGCTTTGATTTCCATCATACCACGGTCAAGAGATCGTGCAAAACGGTGGCTTTTGGGTACAGTCCTGAATCACATGGAGGCAATGAGCGATAGGAGGGGTTTCGTCTCTCCCGGTATTGGGGGTTGATGTTGCGCTGTGCTCGATTGGCCATAACAGGAAATCCCTGGACAGGGTTGCTGAGATTAATTGGTAAGTGTTACCAGTAGTTTCTTGAACCGTTATGGACCTTGCATCGGCATGACTTATCGGGCTATTGGGGTCTGACGTTAAACCACCCCTAGGCTGTGATATGTGATATATCAGACGAAGAGACCGGACTGTACGGTAGTGTTACTGATTGGATTCGCGGGAGTAATAGAAGGCTTGCTTGTTGAACTTCTGATCGCTCAATACCTGGGTGGCCGTTACGTTTAGCAGACCGCTTGCGGCTTGTGGGTGTTTGATATGATCATCACCTACTTCCGGTGTATTGACGGGTCTTTAGAGTCCTAAAAAGAGCTTTCCTGGTTCATGCGAAACGGAGTAGGAGAGCATATGTGATGTGCGGTACCGAGATTAATGCGAGTATGTGATACCGCATTCTAATCTCGCGATTTGTGATATCGGTCGGTTATATGTATTATAGGCGGATTATTAAATCAAGAGTTGATTTAATAATTTAATGTATAATTATATATTTGATATATTATATTAGATTAACAAATATTTAGCTCACTAATGAATTCTTTGTAGGGTTCCTAGGCACACTTGTGATGGTTCATAACGCATCAAACATGCACGAATAAAATTTTACATGTGCCGAACAACCCAAAGACAGGATCTTTGCTAGATAATTAGGGTTAAGCATACAAGATTATATCTTTTAAGCTAAGTGTGAGGGATTACAATCTTTGTAGTCCGCTCCTTCGCTTCATAAGCTCCGAGTAGAAGTCCCTTCGCCGCGATCCACGATCTCCCGGACTCAAGAGAGGCTCCACGACTCGAACGATCCTTGCTAGCTTAAAGTGTTCCAAATCTCCGGTGATCTAGGTCGAAGTATCAATAACTCAAGCTTTCTCACTCTAAAGAGATGAACACACTAATCTCATGGGCTAGATGAGATGAGGATGAGAGAGTAGTATCTATGTTTTCTTTTTAAATCATTTTCTCATAATTTATCATCACAAAAATGAATTTCTAGTGAGCTCAAAATCAAGAGAGAAGAAGATGATAATGGAAAATGATAATTCCTTTTGTGATGAATATAAAGAAATGTATATGATTGATATATCAACCATGGTCAAGGATGAGTGGCTAATAGTTTGTAGAGAATAAACTAGAGTTAGGGTTTAGTTAGGTTAAGTTATGAGTCATGTAAAAATATCAACCATAATATCTTAAGCATGACAAAAACAAAGCTTCTAGAAGGTGCAAGAAGAAGCTAACCCTAATCAAACCCTAATCCCATTTAATCATCCTTAAACATGTTTAATAATAAATCATATCATGTCACAATAATATATATCACATATACATTATAGATTTGCAACAAAAGAAAATAATACAATTAACATATATCGCATATATATCAATGTATCATCCAGTGAGAAAATGAAATAATAAAGCGAGCCAATATTAGATAATGTAATAATATATCATATATATTATTATACATTAAATCATCGAATCAACACTTGATCCGACGATCCGGCTATATCGAATATAACCGACTAATATACCATGTACCGATTCATCGAATCAACACTTGATTTGATGTCCCGGTTCATATCTAAATATCGCAAGAATATAATACGGTATCTCATATCGCATTATCCTCGGTCCTGCACATATCACATATGTGCCTCTACTCCGTTTCGCCTGAGCCAAGAAACCTCTGTGTAGGACTCTAAAGAATCATCAATACGCCGGTAGCAGGTGATGATCACATCAAACACCCACAAGCTGCAAGTGGTCAGCTAAACGTAGCAGGCACCCAGGTATTGAGCGATCAGAAGATCAACAAGCTAGCCTGTGCGTTCTCCTGTGAATCCAATCAGTAACACTCCCGTACAGTCCGGTATGTTCGTCTGATATGTCGCATATCAAGTTTAGGGGTGGTAAACGTCAGACCCCAGTAACCGATAAGTCGTGTCGATGTGTGGTACATAACGGGTCGAGAAACTATTAGTAACACTTACCAGTAAATCTCTATATCAGCCCTGGCCAGGGACTTCCAGTTATAGCCAAACGAACACAGCACAACATCAACTCCCTATACCGGGAGAGACGAATCCCCTCCTATCGCTCATTGCCTCTATGTGATTCGGGACTGTACCCAAAAGCCACCTTTTTGCATGCCCTCTTGGACGTGGTAAGGTGGAAATCAAAGCATAGTGGGAATCACACAAGACTCTATGACGATCTTGGGTCTACAGACTACCATGTACCAGTGTCACCGGAGAACTGCCATCTGGCGTATGGTATATCACCATCTGGGAGTTCTCGGCGAGTCCGTCCAGTGTACCGAGTCTCCACTGAGCACCCGTACACCATCTCTGATGTCAAACACCGATGGATATGGGATCATCCATCGCCCATCATATGGGTCAAGATGCGTATATGCTAGTCTACTCTGGTGTATCGATGCCCTGTCTCGATATACCCTCGACTAGGAACAGTTATAGGATGTACTTATCGACTACCATGGCACCACTAGTATGATCTCATCATAGTCCCAGTAGTTGAGTACAGATCCTAAGGGCTTTATTAACATGTGAGAGAAAAACAGTAAATCAATACAAGTCAACATGTTAAGATAAAGTGAAACCAAATAGCATACTATAATGACGTGCAAGAAAGTCATCTCTATATATATCCAAGCATCCATTATAATATACATCATATGTACAACAATGGCCTCTAGGGCATATACATAACTAACAATCTCCCACTTGCACTAAGGCCAGCTGCTGTAGTATCTCATACCTAGCATCCCGAATAATCTCTCAAACTGCATCTGGGGAATAGCCTTCGTGAATGGATCCGCAGTGTTATCCTTCGTATCTACTCTCCTGACCTCGATCTCCCGGCGATCAACTATCTCCCTGATCAGGTGATACCGCCTCAGAATATGTCTGGACTTCTGATGGGATCTGGGTGTTAGTGTTTATTCCCTAGAAGGCCATTACTGTATCATACTAGCTTGTATATTACTTAATGGAAGCTTGGGATATTCACATGTATATAACAGTCTTGCTAAACATGGTAGTATGCTACTTGGTTTTTTCTATCTTAATATGTTAGTGTACGTATTGATAGAGCTCTTAGGATCTTGCTTGTCTACCAGCGTTGTGATGGCAGTCACACTTATGGGGGCTGGGTAGTCTACAAGCACATCCTTATTCAGGTCCCTGGTCGTGGATTATCGAGACAGAGCATCGATACTCCGGAGTAGACTGGTGTGTACGCTTCTCATCCCAGTTGGGGAGATGGTCTGTCCCACAGCCGTCAGTACGTCGTACTGGAGATAGTATGCAGGTGCTCGTTAGGTTACGGGTACACCGGACAGGACTCACGGGGAACTGTTGGTTGGTTTGATACCAGTCGTCAGTGAACAGTTCCCAGGTGACATGAGTACAGCGTAGTCCGCAGACTTGACACTGCTACTTCGCCTCGAGTGTGTCCCACTGTTCTTAGATTGCTACCCTACCACGGCTCAAAGGAGTCGTGCAAACAGGTAGCAGTTGGGTGCAGTCCCGAGCACTTGGAGGCAGTGGCGGTTAGACAGGATTCGTCCCTCCCGGTATTGGGAGTAGATATCGTGCTGTGTCAGAGAGCCATTACGCAAAGTCCCTGGCCAGGGCAAGCGAGATTTGCTGGTAGGTTCCAGTAGTTTCTCAGGGTGTAATGGGCTTCACTCCGACACGACTTATACCGCTATTAGGGGACTGACGCTTGCCGCCTCCGTAGGCCCGATATGCGATAGTCTTGGACGAACGGACCGGACTGTATGGAGATTGTCACATCAGACTCAGTAGGAGTTCGGATGGGTTTCCTCATCGGCCTTCTTATCGACAACTACCTGGGGACCGTTACGTACAGCTAGTGCCGCTTGCGGTCTGTGGTTAAACCCACTGCCAGCGTAGTAGTCGAGTCTCTAGAGTCCCACACAGAGAGTTTCCTACTCCAGGCGAAACGATATAGAGGTTGCATGGTTTTGCGACAAAGGGTTCGGACGCATACGTGCGTTTACGCACGTATGACTTTCGGACAGTTTTTACCAGTCGGCTTTGGTTTAAGCCAGTTACTGGTATCCGGTTATTGGATTTTTACAGTCTAAAGTTTTTCCGTATTTTTGCGGATCGGAGGGGCGTTCTCGTAATTGTGCGAGAAGCTTCTAGAAGATGTGACTAAGGAGGTTACTTTGGATAAGATTGTGAGTCATGAGAGTGATTCATCTTTATCATTATTGCACCATAAATGATAAATGACACATGCTTAATGAATCACCATTTTGCATTTATGAAGCATGCTTATTCATTTCTATTATTGATTATTCTATAATAAGAATGCTTCATAATATATTATGATACACTCTCTCTCATCTCATTATCTCATCTCACATTCTCTCTCCTCAAGCTCTCATCTTCAAGAGACTAATCCTTAATCCTCATGTGTTGAGATCAAAGGTTTAGTTAGACTTAAACATCCATTACCTTCACTCTATATCATCCTCTCTTCTTTGATTAGCAATCAAAGTAGTTTAGTTACCTCAAGTTAGAGGTTTAGCTTGGAGTTTTGCTCTCGGGTGGATCGTCTACTATCTAGAGAAGGCCGAGGAGAACAAGGAGATCGTAAAGACGAAGGACTAGTTTCATTCGGTATAATCCCTAAACACAATAGATAAGAAACTCTTTGTGTACGGTTATTTATAGTTTAGCTTCGATTTAAGCGGTTAGTCGATGTTCGTTCTTTAAACTTGATCGTTTTTGAAAATTCCGCCTCCACACAAGTACTGGGGTGTACTACATCGACTTACAGTGGTATCAGAGCCTCGCTAAACACTAAATAACTTGATTGCAAATTTGTACGAATTTCGAACGGAAAAACGAAGCCGGAAAACCCTAAATCTGTCAAGTTTCTGTCGAAGTTAAAATGATGTCCTAAAATTTTTCAGGTGAGTGCAGAGAGCTTGTAATGAGTCCAGAAGAACACCCAAAAAATTAGAGCCCATGAATCGGCTAAAGCGCCGCGGAAGGGCGGCGGATCCCACCGATCCGCCGCGGTTCCGCGGCCGAGTTGCCGAGTCATGGACTCGTATTTCTTGTGTGGTTCCTCTCTGGTATTTGGGGTTCTCTGGAATATTTAATATTTGCTCAGGTTACTGTTTAACAGAGCAGATTTTGGAGCAATATTAATGTCGTTTAATCGATCGAAATTGTACAGTATTTGCATGTTGGATTATATCTGTGATTGTTTAATGTGTTCGTAAACCTCCCCTAACTGCTAGTATGTCGGTTGGCAGGGGGTTGCACATTTCTGTAATGGTTATATCTGTTTGTGCATATAAACTGTATTGGACTGTTGTGGTGTATAGCCGGGGTTTTGCAATGGGTTATTGTTTAATTCATTTGTTGTAAATGTAATTTGTTGTAATATTATTTTTGCGGGGCACTTCCAGGTTGCGGTTGTAGCCACCGTTGTATTATTTCATTTTACTGTTTTTGCTCCTAGGACTGACCCAAGGTGGGGTACACAAACTGCCGGGTGGGTAGTTTGCCGTACCCGTAGGGGTCGAGGGTGGGGTATCGGCTATTCATCACAACTGTGTAATCTGTCTTTTCTTGCAGGCTCAAAAGAAATACAGATTGCTTGCAAATCCAATATTGTTTATCTGTGTTCTGGAATGTATATCATTGCGTCAGACGAATGTAAAATATCTATATTTATGATAGCTATTTAGACGTCATTTATGTTTTACACCCGCGCTAGCCCAGCCCCCGCTCTGTCGTTAGTTAAGTAACCTAACGGGTGATGACGGGACCCAGTGGCGAATGCGGATGGCATAAGAGGACGTTGTATTTTCGTTGTTTTCTGCAATGATAGGTTAATGATGGGACGCATTATCCATAATGCAAAGTAAAACAAACCAAAGTTTAAATCGTTGGAACAATTTAAAAGAAACCACTCGGTTAATTTTAAAACAGATATTTTTAAATGCGGAGACTTAACCACTCCTTTTAAAAGCTATCAGGTTCCTTCGGTTATATCAAGTTCACTACGTTCACGGTTTCGCCAAAACCAGTCGTAGCCCTCCGTCATTTCTTATGAATAGTCAGTAGTATTCAAGCTATGTTTGTTGGCTTTCGTCAAGACATAGTGTTTGGTAGCTGCTGGGGTATTCATTTGTTACATAGATAGATGTGTTGGTTTGGGACAGTCGCATTACCTTGTTGGCTTTCGTCAAGGGTGTATACGGGTGGGTTCAAATTAACAAGATAATGATGGGCAGAACTTGACATGTAACTTATGATTTGTTGGCTTTCGTCAAGGTCATAAGAGCATGGGGCAAAAACTTATATCGGGAATTTCTAAAGAAACTGAAATTTGCAAAGAGATGCATACCATTTGGAGTTTGATGAATGTTGGTAGGATTCCTTCAACATTATCATACGATGATATTTGGATCCCGATCCTACTGTGAGTATATGCTACTTATCAGGATATTCGTCACTTAACGATCAATGCTATAAACCTAGTAGGTGTCCAGAAAGGTGTCAGCGGGGTTACGCCCCCAGAGAAAAGAGGTTATTTAATTAAGGAACTTCGCGAAAGCGTTGGAAAACCTCCCTCGAAGTATCGACACTGGCCTGGCTGAACGGTTAAGCAAGAATTGTACCGTGAGAATAGTCCTGGCTAATTCTTCTTTTATGGTTTGAGGAAGGATTCGAGAAACAGTGGGAGCCATCTAGTTTAGATAAACTAAAAACCACTCTAAACTTGCAAGAGCATCATGCTAAAGTGTTTTCTTCTCTCTCTCCTAATTGCAGCGACCCTGAAAATGACTGGACTTAAGTTACTTTTAGAAAAGAATATACTGACGGGGCCAAACTATAAAGATTGGCTGCGGAATGTCAAAATGGCTTTGACCTATGACAAACTGGGGTACGTCCTCACCGCTACGGCACCTGCTGTCTTTGGTCCCAAATCCAGCAATGCGGATAAGGAAATCCGCAAAACCTGGGATTTAGATTGCGCGAGAGCCAAGTGCATCGTGCTTGCCTCTATGAACAATGAACATCAGAGGAGGCACGAGGATATGTCTCTAGATGGCATATTTCTCCATACAAAGGAACTTTATGGAGAGCAATCTCGTATAGCAAGATACGAGACCTCGAAGAAATTATTTCGAGCGAGGTTGGCTGTCGGGTCATCGGTAGGTGAACATGTCCTACAGATGATCGGCTATATTGAGGAGCTCGCAGACCTTGGGACGACTTTGGATAATGAGCTCTATACAGACCTTATTCTCCAGTCCCTTCCTCCCACCTACGCCCAGTTTATCCTCAACTTCAATCTTCAAGGAAAAGAAGTTGAACTTGCGGAACTCCTGAACATGTTAAGGAGTGCAGAGGGCACCTTACAGAAGGTAAGGGAAACACCCGCTATGTTTGTTGGCGGTGCATCTTCTTCCGGGTCCAAGGCTAGGGCCAAAGGAAGGAAGAAGAAGGCCGCACCCAAACCTAGAGGAGGTGTTAGTAAGGTGGGAAAGAAGGGAAAGAAAAAGCTTGCAGCACCGGTAGTTGGCCAGGATGAGTGCTTCCATTGTCATAGGAAAGGGTACTGGAAGAAGGATTGCAAGGCGTGGAACGCCAAGAACCAGGAACCGAAGCAAGCTGTGGCTTCGACTTCAGGTGTGTTTGTAATTGAGAATTGTCTGTCGATCAACTCTACTTCCTGGGTATTGGATACCGGATCAGGATCTTATATTTGCAATTCATTGCAGGCACTGAGAAACCGTAGAGTGCTGAAGGAAGGTGATATGATCCTCAGGGTTGCTAACGGAGCTAGCGTGGGAGCTGCGTCCGTCGGGGATTATCACCTAGGATTGACGAGTGGACATATTTTGGTTTTGCATAACTGTTATTTTGTACCCAGCTTAACGTGTAATATCATATCAGTTTCCTTGTTATCAAATAAAGGTTATGATTTCACGTTTGTAAGAGATGTTGTTAACATCCACCTTAATCATGGTTTGATTGGGTCCGGTACTCTAAATAACGGCATATATGTTTTAAACCAACTCCAAATTTTCAATGTCCAGAACACACTAAAAAGAAGAAAGTCTCCAGATTTAAATAAAGCTTTCTTATGGCATTGTAGACTGGGTCACATCAATGAGAGAAGGTTGACTAAGTTGCATAGAGAAGGATATTTGGACACGTTCGAATATCAATCTTATGACACTTGTCAATCTTGTCTCAAAGGAAAGATGACAAAGACTCCATTTACTGGACAAGGAGTAAGAGCGAGCGAGCTCTTAGGACTCATACACAGTGATGTATGTGGTCCAATATCTACACATGCAAGAGGTGGTTATTCATACTTCATTACTTTTACAGATGATTTCTCTAGGTATGGACATGTTTTCTTAATGAAGCATAAATCAGAGGCCTTTGAGAAATTCAAGAAATACAAGAGTGAAGTGGAAAACCAAACGGGCAAAAGTATTAAGACACTAAGATCTGATCGAGGTGGAGAATACTTAAGTGCCGAGTTCCTAGGTTACATAAAAGAGAAAGGAATTCTCTCTCAGCTTACTCCTCCATACACTCCACAGCATAACGGTGTATCGGAGAGACGGAATCGAACCCTATTGGATATGGTACGATCCATGATGAGTAATGCTGAGTTACCGCGATCTTTCTGGGGTTATGCGCTAGAATCGGCGGCATATCTTTTGAACAAAGTTCCAACCAAAACTGTGCCTACCACACCATATCAGATATGGAGTGGGAAGAAACCCTGTCTTCAGTACCTGAAGACATGGGGATGTCCAGCTTTTGTTAAAAAGCAGCATGTGGACAAGCTCGAGGCACGCTCAGTAGAGTGTAAGTTTGTGGGATATCCAAAGAACTCTATGGGATATTATTTCTATTACGCAGAGGAACAAAAGGTTTTTGTTTCTCGTCATGCCCGCTTCTTAGAAACTGAATTTTTGGAAAATCAGAAGAGTGGGAGCGAAATAGAACTGGAAGAAATTCCAGAACCACAAACTGCTACTGAAAGGTTGGTAGAACCAGGAGTTCAAGAAGAACAGGACATTCCCGCACCCCTCCGCAGGAGTAGTAGGCCATCTCATCCGCCTGAGAGATACTACGGTTTTCTCATAGATGGGGATAGAGAGGATTGCATCATAGATGATGATGAACCTACTGACTTCCGACAGGCCATCCAGAGCGGCGACTCGGTACGATGGCTAGATGCAATGCGGACCGAGATGGAGTCCATGTACACCAAAAAAGTATGGACTTTGGACTTTGCTCCAGATGGGGTAAAACCCATAGGATGCAAATGGATCTTCAAGAAAAAGATTGGTGTAGATGGACAGGTGGAAACCTATAAGGCTAGACTTGTTGCAAAGGGTTTTCGTCAAAGACCTGGTTTGGACTATGACGAAACTTTTTCTCCAGTGGCTATGCTCAAATCCATTCGGGTCCTTCTTGCTATTGCTGCCTTCCATGATTATGAAATCTGGCAGATGGACGTAAAGACGGCTTTTCTGAATGGAAATTTAGAAGAGAGCGTCTATATGGATCAGCCAGAGGGTTTCAATCAGAGTGGGAGCAGCGGGAAAGTATGCAAGCCGCTTAAGTCCATTTATGGACTAAAGCAGGCATCGCGGAGTTGGAACATCTGTTTTGATGAGACAGTCAAAGAATATGACTTTATCAAAAATCCAGATGAACCGTGCATATATAGTAAAGTTGTGGCCAGAAGTGTCGTATTCCTCGTCTTGTACGTGGATGGCATTCTATTGATAGGAAATGACATTCCTATGCTACAATCTGTCAAAGGATTCTTGTCACACAGGTTCTCCATGAAAGACCTGGGTGATGCCTCGTACATTCTGGGGATCCGGATCTATCGTGATAGATCCAAGAGGATGTTGGGACTTTCGCAGTCAAGGTATATCGACACTGTACTGAAAAGATTCAGTATGGAAGATTCTAAGCGCGGTAATCTGCCGGCTTGTCACGGAATCACCCTCTCCAAAGAGATGTCTCCCAAGACTGATTTGGAAAGGGAACGCATGTCTATTATACCCTACGCTTCTGCGGTAGGCTCTATAATGTATGCGATGTTGTGTACCAGACCAGATGTAGCTTACGCACTGAGCGTGGTAAGCCGGTATCAGTCAGACCCAGGGGAGAAACACTGGATAGCAGTAAAGAACATTCTCAAGTACCTGAGGAGGACTAAGGAGATGTTCTTGGTTTACGGCGGAAAAGACCTCAGGTTGGAGGCCTTTGCTGATTCCGGCTTCCAGAGTGATAAGGACGATTCCAAGTCCATGTCGGGTTATGTCTTTACCCTCAATGGAGGGGCGGTGTGCTGGAAGAGCTCCAAGCAGGACACCGTTGCTGACTCGACGATGGAAGCGGAGTATATAGCTGCTTGCGATGCCGCAAAAGAAGCAGTCTGGATAAAGAAGTTCCTAACAGAACTTCAGGTGGTTCCTACCATAGTTGATCCAATACCTCTGTATTGCGACAACAACGGAGCTATAGCTTTAGCGAAGGAACCAAGGTCCCATCAGAAGTCCAGACACATCTTGAGGCGGTATCACCTGATCAGGGAGATCATTGATCGTCAGGAGATCGAGGTTCGGAGAGTTGCTTCAGAAGAGAACATTGCTGATCCATTCACGAAGGCCCTACCTCAGATTCAGTTCGAGAGGCTACTCGAGATCATCGGTCTGCGATATGCCAGTACATGGCCCTAGTGCAAGTGGGAGATTGTTAGTGTTTATGCCCTAGAAGGCCATTACTGTATCATACTAGCTTGTATATTACTTAATGGAAGCTTGGGATATTCACATGTATATAACAGTCTTGCTAAACATGGTAGTATGCTACTTGGTTTTTTCTATCTTAATATGTTAGTGTACGTATTGATAGAGCTCTTAGGATCTTGCTTGTCTACCAGCGTTGTGATGGCAGTCACACTTATGGGGGCTGGGTAGTCAACAAGCACATCCTTATTCAGGTCCCTGGTCGTGGATTATCGAGACAGAGCATCGATACTCCGGAGTAGACTAGTGTGTACGCTTCTCATCCCAGTTGGGGAGATGGTCTGTCCCACAGCCGTCAGTACGTCGTACTGGAGATAGTATGCAGGTGCTCGTTAGGTTACGGGTACACCGGACAGGACTCACGGGGAACTGTTGGTTGGTTTGATACCAGTCGTCAGTGAACAGTTCCCAGGTGACATGAGTACAGCGTAGTCCGCAGACTTGACACTGCTACTTCGCCTCGAGTGTGTCCCACTGTTCTTAGATTGCTACCCTACCACGGCTCAAAGGAGTCGTGCAAACAGGTAGCAGTTGGGTGCAGTCCCGAGCACTTGGAGGCAGTGGCGGTTAGACAGGATTCGTCCCTCCCGGTATTGGGAGTAGATATCGTGCTGTGTCAGAGAGCCATTACGCAAAGTCCCTGGCCAGGGCAAGCGAGATTTGCTGGTAGGTTCCAGTAGTTTCTCAGGGTGTAATGGGCTTCACTCCGACACGACTTATACCGCTATTAGGGGACTGACGCTTGCCGCCCCCCTAGGCCCGATATGCGATAGTCTTGGACGAACGGACCGGACTGTATGGAGATTGTCACATCAGACTCAGTAGGAGTTCGGATGGGTTTCCTCATCGGCCTTCTTATCGACAACTACCTGGGGACCGTTACGTACAGCTAGTGCCGCTTGCGGTCTGTGGTTAAACCCACTGCCAGCGTAGTAGTCGAGTCTCTAGAGTCCCACACAGAGAGTTTCCTACTCCAGGCGAAACGATATAGAGGTTGCATGGTTTTGCGACAAAGGGTTCGGACGCATACGTGCGTTTACGCACGTACGACTTTCGGACAGTTTTTACCAGTCGGCTTTGGTTTAAGCCAGTTACTGGTATCCGGTTATTGGATTTTTACAGTCTAAAGTTTTTCCGTATTTTTGCGGATCGGAGGGGCGTTCTCGTAATTGTGCGAGAAGCTTCTAGAAGATGTGACTAAGGAGGTTACTTTGGATAAGATTGTGAGTCATGAGAGTTTTTCATCTTTATCTTTATTGCACCATAAATGATAAATGACACATGCTTAATGAATCACCATTTTGCATTTATGAAGCATGCTTATTCATTTCTATTATTGATTATTCTATAATAAGAATGCTTCATAATATATTATGATACACTCTCTCTCATCTCATTATCTCATCTCACATTCTCTCTCCTCAAGCTCTCATCTTCAAGAGACTAATCCTTAATCCTCATGTGTTGAGATCAAAGGTTTAGTTAGACTTAAACATCCATTACCTTCACTCTATATCATCCTCTCTTCTTTGATTAGCAATCAAAGTAGTTTAGTTACCTCAAGTTAGAGGTTTAGCTTGGAGTTTTGCTCTCGGGTGGATCGTCTACTACCTAGAGAAGGCCGAGGAGAACAAGGAGATCGTAAAGACGAAGGACTAGTTTCATTCGGTATAATCCCTAAACACAATAGATAAGAAACTCTTTGTGTACGGTTATTTATAGTTTAGCTTCGATTTAAGCGGTTAGTCGATGTTCGTTCTTTAAACTTGATCGTTTTTGAAAATTCCGCCTCCCCACAAGTACTGGGGTGTACTACATCGACTTACACTGGGTTCCTTGGCCAAAGCCACAGCTCCATTGTTACCGCAATACAGAGGTATTGGATGCTCAATGGATGGAACCACACCAAGTTCACTAATGAACTTCTTGATCCAGACAGCCTCTTTGGCAGCATCGTTGGCAGCGATGTATTCAGCCTCCATCGTCGAGTCTGCAACGGTATCCTGTTTGGTACTCTTCCAACATACCGCCCCTCCATTGCGGGTAAAGACAAATCCCGAGTGCGTCATAGAGTCGTCCTTATCACTTTGGAAGCTGGAATCGGTAAAGGACACCACCTGGAGTTCTCCGTTACCATGCACCAATAACATCTCCTTAGTCCTTCGCAAGTACTTGAGAATGTTCTTCACAGCTGTCCAGTGACTCTCTCCAGGATCTGCTTGATACCGACTCACTACACTTAGTGAGTATGCTACATCGGGTCTGGTACATAGCATCGTATACATGATAGAGCCTACTGCCGAAGCATAGGGTTTCCCTTGCATGCGAGCTCTATCCAAATCAGTCTTGGGAGACATCTCTTTGGAGAGTGAGTCCAGAGATCGTGGGTTGGTTCCCACTCTTGGATTCTTCCATACTAAACCTCTTTAGTATGGTGTCAATGTACCTTGATTGGGACAATCCCAGTATCCGTTTAGATCTATCTCTATAGATCATGATTCCCAATATGCAGGAGGCATCACCTAGATCTTGTTAGTGTATATGCCCTAGAGGCCATTACTGTATCATACTGGTTTGTATATTACTTAATGGAAGCTTGGGATATTCACCTTGTATATACAATCTTGCTCAAAATGGTAGTATGCTACTTGGTTTGTTTCTACTTCAATGTGTACATGTGTTTATTTTGCGATATCACCTATACACATTAGTGGAGCCCTTAGGATCTTTGCTTGATTACCAGCATTGTGATGGCAGTCACACTAGTGGGGGCTGGGTAATCTATAAGCACATCCTTATGTAGGTCCCTAGTCGCAGGACTATCGAGACAGGGCATCGATACTCCGGAGTAGACTAGCGCATGCGCTTCTCATCCCAGTGTGGGAGACGGTCTGTCCCACAGCCGTCAGTACGTCGTACTTGAGATAGTATGTGGGTGCTCGTTAGGTTACGAGTACACTGGACAGGACTCGTCGGGAACTGAAAGGTTGGTATTATACCTATCGTCAGTTATCAGTTCCCAGGTGACATGAGTACAGCTTAGTCCGCTGACTTGACACTGGCACTTCGCCTCGAGTGTGTTCCCACTGCATTTTGATCACTACCCTACCACGGCTCAAAGGAGTCGTGCAAACAGGTAATGGTTGGGTGCAGTCCCGAAGCACTTGGAGGCAGTGACGGTTAGACAAGATTCGTCTCTCCCGGTATTGGGGGTTGACATCGCGCTGTGTCTAGGAGAGCCATTACACGAGTAGTCCCTGGCCAGGGCAAGCGAGATATACTGGTAGGCTTCCAGTGTTATCTCAGGTTGTTTTGGGCTTCACTCCGACACGACTTGTACCGCTATTAAGGGACTGACGTTTACCGCCCCATAGGCCCGCCATGCGATGTATTAGACGAACAGACCGGACTGTACGGAGAATGTCACATTCAGACTCAGTAGGAGTTCAGATGGGTTTTACCTCGTCAGTCTTCTTATCGGCATCTACCTGGGGACCGTTACGCACAGCTAGTGCCGCTTACGGTCTGTGGTTAAACCCACTACCAGCGTTGTGTCGAGTCTTTAGAGTCTCACACAGAGGGCTATTCGCCTCTGGGAAAAACTGAGTAGAGGTCGCATGGTTTTGCGGCAGGGTTCGTTCTCATCCGCGCACTTGTGCACGTTTGGAGTCCGGACGGTTTATACTAGCAGGCTCTGGTTTGAGCCAGATACTGGTATATGTTTTGGGGTTGCTTTTATCTCTCAGTATTCTTGTTCCTCGGAACGAGAATGCAGGTGTGTATGCACAGTTGTTTGAGGCGGAGGAAGAGGTTTTTCATTAGGGTTTCGGAACGGGTGCGTATGCACAGTTGACAGTCGTCTTTTTCCAAACCCTAATGGATTTATGAAATATCAATTAATAATAGTAATTAAATGAAATTGTGTCATGGTTGGTTTTGTTGACTTGTTGACCATGGTTGACTTGTTGACCATGGTTGAATGTTTGACCATCATCATTACTTTGCAAGGATACTCCTTGATTCTAGCTTACATTCATTTAATGAAGTGATGATAGCGGTCATTCCAAATACAACCATCAACTATTTCAATTTGAATTATTATTATTAATTAGATATATCTTTTTCCTTTTGTTATGGTTGCAAAAAAAAATGAGCTCATTCTATCATATTCATTCTCTCTCCTCACTTCATCTTCTTCTTCGTCAAGCTCAAGGAGAATCCTTCTCATGTGTTGAGAATCCCTCTCCTTGAAAGAGAAACACCCCTTAGATACTCTCTACTCTCTCTAGGGTTCAAGGTTTACCAAGCCGGAGATCCTAGTTCACTCTAAGTTCGAGAAAGAGCCCGAAGGTTGAACCCTCAGGTGGATCCATCTTTGACGGAAGAAGGCTACGAGGAAAGAACCATCAACCTCTACTAGGTTTCAAGAAGAAGGAGTTCAAGTTAGGTATAACCACTTTGCCAAGTAGTTAACTCTCCTTTGCATGTTTGCTAGTTTAGTTTAGACACGATCCCGACCTTGTTTAGTCCATGTTGCCCCATGCGCCAAAAATTTGATTTTTATACTGTTTCCGCCTCCCCGTAAGAACCGGGGGTCGCAACGTGGACTTACAGTGGTATCAGAGCCTAACTAAACTTAAACTAGCTTGGTAGCGAAGTGTATGGAAGTTCGAAACGGAAAAATCGCAAAACCGGAAAATCAAAAACCCTAAGTTTCTGTTGAAGTTTTTTGTGCTCTAAAAGTAAAAAGTTTTACTCCTAAAATCGGCTCAGGGTTTTGTGAGAACACCCACCAAAAACGATCCCATGAATCCTTCAAACCGCCACGGATCCGCGGCCATTGCTATTCTTGTTGCCGCGGATCCGCCGCCGTTTGGGCTCTTCATGTGATCGTGTTTTGTGCAGTGTTCTTCTGGTAGGGTTTTGGGATTTTTCAAATATGTTATATGTGCCCAGATTTTCCAGAAAAGAAATTTACTTTTGGGGTCCTATAAATCCGTATTTTTTTTCGAACTTCGCTATACTTTGGCTATATTGGTTATATCTGTGATGTTTGAATGTATTGAACGTCGGCTAATCGCTATATGTCGATTAGTCGGGGTTATACATATCTGTGATCTGTGTTTGTTGATGGTTTGTGTATATGAATGGATTGGATTGTCACGGGTGAATAGCCGGGATGGATGTGAGATGAGTGTTGTTTTTCTTTCATTCATTTGTAATATGTAAATTGAAGTAATATTATTATTTGTATGGCCGCACAACCGGGCCGGGGTTGTAGCCGTCGTTGTATAATTCTTTTTACTGTTTTTGCTCCTAGGTTAGACCCATGGAGGGGTGCATAAACTACCGGGTACTTGGCGGGTAGTTTGCCGCACCCGTAGGGGTCTTGGGTAGGGTTTTGGCTATTCACCGCGACCGTGTAATCCGTTTTTCGTTGCAGGCTCGAACGGATTGCGGATTCCTAGTATATCGAATGTATTCATCTGTGATCTGTAATGTCTATCATTGCTTTATATTTAGGCGTTGCTTATGTTTTACAGCCGCGCTAGCCCAGCCCCCGCTCTGTCGTTAGTTAAGTAACCTAACGGGTGATGACGGGACCCCGTGGCAAATGCGAATGGCATAAGCGTACGTCATATTTTGGTTGTTTTCTGCAATGGTAGGATTAAATGATGGGACACATTAAAAGAACTAATGCAAGAATATCACGCATTAAAAGAACTAATGCAAGATAATAAACCAAGTTAAAGTCGTTGGAACACTTTCGAAAAACCACTCGGTTCTTTTCAAAACTAACTTTTAAATGCGGAGCTTGAGCCACTCCTTCTAAAAGCTATCTCGTTCCATCGATTATATCAAGTTCACTACGTTCACGGTTTCGCCAAAACCATTCGTAGCCCTCCGTCGTTTCGTATGAATATTCAATAGTATTCAAGCTATGTTTGTTGACCTTCGTCAAGGCATAGAGATTGGTAGCTGTTGGGTGTTCATATGTAGCATAGATAGATGCGTTGGTTTGGGACAGTCGTATTGCCTTGTTGACCTTCGTCAAGGGTATATACGGGTGGGTTCAAATTAACCTGGATAATGACGGGCAGAACTTGACATGTGACTTATGATTTGTTGACCTTCGTCAAGGTCATAAGAGCATGGGGAAAAAATCCACATCGGGAGTTTCATAAGTACTGAAACTTGCTAGAGTTGCATACCATTTGGAGTGTGATGATTCTGGTAGGATTCCTTCAGTTTCGTCACGCGATGATATTTGGATCCCGATCCTACTGTGAGTATATGCTACTCCTCGGGAAATTTCTCACTAAACAATCAATGCTATAAACCTAGTAGGTGCCTAGAAAGGTTTTAGCGGGGCTACGTCCCCAAGGAAAAGAGGTTCTTAAATTAAGGAACTTCGCGAAAGCGTTGGAAAACCTCCCTCGAAGTACTGACACTGGCCTGGCTGAACGGTTAAGCAAGTATTGTGCGGTGGGATTGATCCCGACTGATTCTTCTTTTATGGTTTGAGGAGGGATTCGAGAGAAAGTGGGAGCCATCCTGTTTAGACAAATTAAAAACCACTCTAAACTTGCAAGAGCATCATGCTAAAGTGTTTCTTCTCTCTCCCCCTGCAGCGACCAAATCGAAATGACTGGACTTAAGTTACTTCTAGATAAAAACATACTGACAGGGCCAAACTACAAAGATTGGCTCAGGAATGTCAAAATGGCAATCACTTTCGACAAGCTGGGGTATCTTCTTACCACCAAAGCTCCCCCCGTCCCAGGTCCCACCTCCAGCGTCGCGGATAAGGAAATCCGTAAGACTTGGGAGATTGACTGCGCGAAGGCCAGGTGCCTCGTGCTTGCCTCTATGGACAACGAACATCAGAGGAGGCACGAGAATATGGACTTGGAATCCATATTTCTTCAAACAAAAGAACTGTATGGAGAGCAGTCTCGTATCGCAAGATACGAAGTGTCGAAGAAGTTATTTTCGGCAAAGTTGGCCGTCGGATCATCGGTAGCGGACCACGTGCTTAAGATGATTGGCTACACTGAGGAGCTCGCGGAACTTAGGACCACGTTGGAAAGTGAACTCTATACGGATTTAATTCTCCAGTCCCTTCCATCCACTTACGCCCAGTTTATACTGAACTTCAACTTACAAGAAAAAGAAGTTGAACTTTCAGAACTCCTCAACATGCTGAGGAGCGCAGAGGGCACCCTACAGAAAGGTAGGGAAACACCCGCTTTGTTTGTAGGAGGATCTTCTTCTTCTAGGTCCAAGGCGAAAGCCAAGGGAAAGAGGAAGAAAGCCCCCGCCAAACCAAGGGGCGGTGTTAGTAAAGTGGGTACGAAGGGAAAGGAAAAGGCAACAAAGATTGCGGGGAAGCTTGTGGGAAAGGAAGAATGCTTCTATTGTCATAAGAGTGGACACTGGAAGAAAGATTGCAGGGCTTGGAAGGCCAGGACACAGGAACTGCAGCAGGTTGCGGCTTCAGCTTCAGGTGTATGTTATTGAAAACTGTCTTTCTATAAACTCTACTTCCTGGGTATTGGATACCGGATCAGGATCTCATATCTGTAATTCTTTGCAGGCGTTGAGAAACCGTAGGTTTTTGAAGGCAGGTGACATGACCCTCAGAGTTGCGAACGGAGCTAGCATGAATGCTAAAGCCGTGGGGGACTATCACCTGGGAATGACAGATGGGCATGTTTTGGTTTTGCGTAATTGCTTTTTTGTACCCAACGCAACTTGGAATATCATTTCTGTATCTTTGGTTTCTAAAGAAGGTTATGAATTTGCGTTTGTAAGTAATGTTGTAAACATTCACCTTAATCAAGTTCTGATTGGGTCAGGTACATTGAGCAATGGTATATGCGTATTAAACCAACCATAGATTTTCAATGTCCAGAATACACACAAAAGAAAGTCTCCAGATATCAATCAGGCTTTCTTATGGCATTGTAGACTGGGTCACATCAATGAGACACGGTTGACTAAGTTACATAAAGAAGGATACTTAGATCCGTTCGAGTATCAGTCTTATGCCACTTGTGAATCTTGTCTCATGGGAAAGATGACAAAGACTCCGTTCACTGGACACGAAGAAAGAGCGAGCGAGCTCTTGGGACTCATACACAGTGACGTGTGTGGTCCAATGTCTACACATGCGCGAAGCGGTTATTCATACTTCATTACTTTCACAGACGATTTCTCTAGGTATGGACATGTCTTCTTAATGAAGCACAAATCCGAGGCCTTTGAGAAATTTCGGGATTACAAGAATGAAGTTGAAAAACAAACAGGCAAAAGTATTAAGATTCTAAGATCGGATCGAGGTGGTGAATACTTGAGTGCCGAGTTCCTGGACTATTTAAAAGAGAATGGAATTCTCTCTCAGCGTACTCCTCCATACACTCCGCAACATAACGGTGTATCGGAAAGGAGGAATCGAACCCTATTGGATATGGTTCGTTCCATGATGAGTAAGGCTGAGTTACCGCGATCTTTCTGGGGCTATGCACTAGAAGCAGCTGCATATCTCTTGAACAAGGCTCCCACCAAGACTGTGCCTACCACTCCATATCAGATGTGGAGTGGGAAGAAACCCTGTCTTAAGTACCTTAAGATATGGGGATGTCCAGCTTTTGTAAAAAAGCAGCATGCGGACAAGCTCGAGGCACGTTCAGTACAGTGTAAGTTTGTGGGATACCCAAAGAACTCAAGGGGGTATCTGTTCTATTCCGCTGAGGAACAAAAGGTTTTTGTTTCTCAACAAGCCCGCTTCTTGAAAACTGAGTTTTTGGAAACCCAGATAAGTGGGAACGCAATAGAACTGGAAGAAATTCCAGAACCACAAGCTATTACTGAAAGCTTGGAAGAGCCAGTAAGTTCAAAAGAACAGGACATTCCTACGCCGCTCCGCAGGAGTAGTAGGCAGTTTCATCCGCCCGAGAAATACTACGGTTTTCTCATAGACGGGGATAGAGAGGATTGCATCATAGATTATGATGAGCCTACTAGCTTCCAGCAGGCCGTTCAGAGCGTTGACTCGGTAAAATGGCTGGATGCAATGCGGAGCGAAATGGAGTCCATGTACACCAACAAAGTATGGACGTTGGACATTGCTCCAGACGGGGTAAAACCAGTAGGATGCAAGTGGATCTTCAAAAGGAAGATTGGTGTAGATGGACAGGTTGAGACCTATAAAGCGAGACTTGTAGCAAAGGGTTTCCGTCAAAGACCTGGCTTGGACTATGACGAAACCTTTTCTGCAGTGGCTATGCTGAAATCCATTCGAATCCTTCTTGCCATTGCTGCCTTCCACGATTATGAGATTTGGCAGATGGACGTAAAAACCGCTTTTCTAAATGGAAATTTAGAGGAGTGTGTCTATATGGACCAGCCAGAGGGTTTCATTCAGAGTGGGAGCAGCGGAAAGGTGTGCAAGTTGCTTAAGTCCATCTATGGACTAAAGCAGGCATCGCGGAGTTGGAACATCTGCTTTGATGAGACGGTCAAAGATTTTGGCTTTATCAAAAATCCAGATGAACCATGCATCTATAGTAGATTTGTAGCGAGAACTGTAGTATTCCTCGTTTTATACGTGGATGACATTCTCTTAATAGGAAATGACATTCCTATGCTACAATCTGTCAAGGGGTTCTTGTCACACAGGTTTTCCATGAAAGACCTGGGTGATGCCTCATACATCCTGGGGATCCGGATCCATCGTGATAGATCCAAGAGGATATTAGGACTTTCACAGTCCAGGTACATCGACACCGTACTGAAAAGGTTCAGTATGGATGATTCCAAGCGCGGTAATCTACCGGCTTGTCATGGGATCACCCTCTCTAAAGAGATGCCCCCTAAGACTGATTTGGAGAGGGATCGCATGTCTATTATACCCTACGCTTCTGCGGTAGGCTCTATAATGTAAGCGATGTTGTGTACCAGACCGGATGTAGCTTATGCACTGAGTGTGGTAAGCAGGTATCAGTCAAACCCTGGGGAGAAACACTGGATAGCGGTAAAGAACATTCTCAAGTACCTGAGAAGGACTAAGGAGATGTTCTTGGTGTATGGCGGAAAAGACCTCCAGATCAAGGCCTTTGCTGACTCCAGCTTCCAGAGTGACAAGGATGATTCCAAATCCATGTCGGGTTTTGTCTTTACCCTCAATGGAGGGGCGATGTGTTGGAAGAGTTCCAAACAGGAAACCGTTGCAGACTCGACGATGGAAGCGGAATACATCGCTGCATCTGATGCCGCAAAAGAAGCTGTCTGGATGAGGAAGTTCTTGAAAGAACTTCAGGTGGTTCCGTCCATTGTTGACCCAATACCTCTGTATTGCAACAACAACGGGGCTATAGCTTTAGCGAAGGAACCCAGATCCCATCAGAGATCCAGGCACATCTTGAGGCGGTATCACCTGATCAGGGAGATCGTGGATCGCAAGGAGATCGAGGTTCGGAGGGTTGCTTCAGAAGAAAACACTGCAGATCCATTCACCAAGGCCCTGCCCCAGACTCAGTTCGAGCGGCTGATCGAGATGATAGGTCTTCGATACGCCAGTTCATGGCCTTAGTGCAAGTGGGAGATTGTTAGTGTATATGCCCTAGAGGCCATTACTGTATCATACTGGTTTGTATATTACTTAATGGAAGCTTGGGATATTCACCTTGTATATACAATCTTGCTCAAAATGGTAGTATGCTACTTGGTTTGTTTCTATTTCAATGTGTACATGTGTTTATTTTGCGATATCACCTATACACATTAGTGGAGCCCTTAGGATCTTTGTTTGATTACCAGCGTTGTGATGGCAGTCACACTAGTGGGGGCTGGGTAATCTATAAGCACATCCTAATGTAGGTCCCTAGTCACAGGACTATCGAGACAGGGCATCGATACTCCGGAGTAGACTAGCGCATGCGCTTCTCATCCCAGTGTGGGAGACGGTCTGTCCCACAGCCGTCAGTACGTCGTACTTGAGATAGTATGCGGGTGCTCGTTAGGTTACGAGTACACTGGACAGGACTCGTCGGGAACTGAAAGGTTGGTATTATACCTATCGTCGGTTATCAGTTCCCAGGTGACATGAGTACAGCTTAGTCCGCTGACTTGACACTGGCACTTCGCCTCGAGTGTGTTCCCACTGCATTTTGATCACTACCCTACCACGGCTCAAAGGAGTCGTGCAAACAGGTAATGGTTGGGTGCAGTCCCGAAGCACTTGGAGGCAGTGACGGTTAGATAGGATTCGTCTCTCCCGGTATTGGGGGTTGACATCGCGCTGTGTCTAGGAGAGCCATTACACGAGTAGTCCCTGGCCAGGGCAAGCGAGATATACTGGTAGGCTTCCAGTGTTATCTCAGGGTGTTTTGGGCTTCACTCCGACACGACTTGTACCGCTATTAGGGGATTGACGTTTACCGCCCCCTAGGCCCGCCATGCGATGTATTAGACGAACAGACCGGACTGTACGGAGAATGTCACATTCAGACTCAGTAGGAGTTCAGATGGGTTTTACCTCGTCAGTCTTCTTATCGGCATCTACCTGGGGACCGTTACGCACAGCTAGTGCCGCTTGCGGTCTGTGGTTAAACCCACTGCCAGCGTAGTGTCGAGTCTTTAGAGTCCCACACAGAGGGCTATTCGCCTCTGGGCAAAACTGAGTAGAGGTCGCATGGTTTTGCGGCAGGGTTCGTTCTCATCCGCGCACTTGTGCACGTTTGGAGTCCGGACGGTTTATACTAACAGGCTCTGGTTTGAGCCAGATACTGGTATATGTTTTGGGGTTGCTTTTATCTCTCAGTATTCTTGTTCCTCGGAACGAGAATGCAGGTGTGTATGCACAGTTGTTTGAGGCGGAGGAAGAGGTTTTTCATTAGGGTTTCGGAACGGGTGCGTATGCACAGTTGACAGTCGTCTTTTTCCAAACCCTAATGGATTTATGAAATATCAATTAATAATAGTAATTAAATGAAATTGTGTCATGGTTGGTTTTGTTGACTTGTTGACCATGGTTGACTTGTTGACCATGGTTGAATGTTTGACCATCATCATTACTTTGCAAGGATACTCCTTGATTCTAGCTTACATTCATTTAATGAAGTGATGATAGGGGTCATTCCAAATACAACCATCAACTATTTCATTTTGAATTATTATTATTAATTAGATATATCTTTTTCCTTTTGTTACGGTTGCAAAAAAAAATGAGCTCATTCTATCATATTCATTCTCTCTCCTCACTTCATCTTCTTCTTCCTCAAGCTCAAGGAGAATCCTTCTCATGTGTTGAGAATCCCTCTCCTTGAAAGAGAAACACCCCTTAGATACTCTCTACTCTCTCTAGGGTTCAAGGTTTACCAAGCCGGAGATCCTAGTTCACTCTAAGTTCGAGAAAGAGCCCGAAGGTTGAACCCTCAGGTGGATCCATCTTTGACGGAAGAAGGCTACGAGGAAAGAACCATCAACCTCTACTAGGTTTCAAGAAGAAGGAGTTCAAGTTAGGTATAACCACTTTGCCGAGTAGTTAACTCTCCTTTGCATGTTTGCTAGTTTAGTTTAGACACGATCCCGACCTTGTTTAGTCCATGTTGCCCCATGCGCCAAAAATTTGATTTTTATACCGTTTCCGCCTCCCCGTAAGAACCGAGGGTCGCAACGTGGACTTACAGATCTTTCATTGAGAATCTCTGTGATAAGAAGAGCTTAACTGATTGCAGCATAGGAATACCATTTCCTATCAAGAGTATGTCATCCACGTACAATACGAGGAACAAAACCTTACCCTCTGCTACCTTCTTATAGATACAAGGTTCATCTATATTTTTGATGAAGTCAAACTCTTTGACTACAACATCAAAACAGATGTTCCAATTCCGCGATACTTGCTTTAACCCATAAATGGATTTAAGCAGCTTGCACACCTTTCCGCTGCTCCCACTATCTACGAAGCCCTCTGGCTGAGTCATGTACACGCTCTCTTCTAAATCACCGTTTAGAAAGGCGGTCTTAACATCCATTTGCCAGATTTTGTAGTCATGGTATGCAGCAATGGAAAGTAAGATCCGGATGGACTTAAGCATAGCCACTGGAGAAAAGGTTTCGTCATAATCCACACCTGGTCGTTGACGAAATCCCTTTGCTACAAGTCTAGCTTTGAAAGTCTCAACTTTTCCATCTACACCAAATTTCCTTTTAAAAATCCACTTGCTCCGAATGGGTTTTACCTCTACAGGAGCATTTTCCAAAATCCATACTTTATTGGTGTACATGGATTCCATCTCAGATCGCATTGCATCCAGCCATTTCACAGAGTCAGTACTTGTGATGGCCTGCTCGAAACTAGTCGGGTCATCATCTTCCATGATGCAATCCTTGCTTCCACCATCAATGAGAAAACCGTAGTATCTCTCAGGCGGATGAGAAACCCTGCTAGATCGGCGGAGAGGCTGGGGTTCGTCGGGTACTACTGAATCCTCTGGTTCCACTAAATCTTCAGTTGTAGTTTGTGTTGCTGGAACCTCTTCCAGCTCTACCTCATCGCCACTAATTTCTTTTGCAAGAAATTCCTTTTCTAAAAAGGTGGCATGTTGAGAAACAAACACCTTTTGTTGTTCACTGTGGTAGAATAGATATCCATACGAATTGCTTGGATATCCTACAAACTTACAAAGAACTGATCGTGCCTCGAGTTTGTCCGGATTTTTCTTTTTAACATAGGCCGGACAACCCCATATCTTAACTCTTTTAAGAGATGGTCTCTTCCCATTCCATATCTCATATGGAGTGGTAGGCACTGATTTAGTTGGAACTCTATTCAATAGGTATATGGCTGTCTCCAGCGTATACCCCCAAAAGGAAATAGGTAACTCAGCTGTACTCATCATAGAGCGCACCATATCTAATAGGGTGCGATTCCTCCGCTCCGATACACCGTTGTGCTGTGGTGTAAAAGGAGGAGTAAGCTGAGAGAGAATCCCATTCTCTTTTAGATAATCTAGGAACTCATTGCTTAAGTATTCACCTCCTCGATCAGATCGAAGAATCTTAATACATTTGCCCATTTGATTCTCTACTTCGTGCTTATATTCTCTGAATTTCTCAAAAGCTTCAGACTTGTGTTTCATCAGGAGCACATGTCCGAATCTAGAGAGATCGTTAGTGAATGTAATAAAGTAGGAAGAACCGTTCCTGGCATGCCTAGACATTGGACCGCATACATCACTATGTATTAGTCCTAAGAGTTCAGTAACTCTTTCTCCGTGTCTACTAAACGGAGCTTTGGTCATTTTTCCTTTGAGACATGAATGGCAAGTATCATAAGATGATAATTCGAACGGGTTCAAATATCCATCCTTATGTAACTTAGCCAGCCGTGTCGCATTGATATGACCAAGTCTACAATGCCATAAGTAGGATTCGTTCATTTCTGAACTCTTCCTCCTGTGTGTGTTTTGTATATTGAGGACTGCATTCTGATTGAGAATGAATATGCCATTATGTAACGAGCCTGATGCAATCAACTTTTGATTTAGGAAGATGTTCATAACATTATCCAGTACTACAAAATTATATCCTTCTTTACTTAATAAGGAGACTGATATAATGTTGCACATCATGTTCGGTATATAATAGCACTCATTTAGAATCAGTGTATTACGACTTGGCAATACAAGGTGATATTCGCCAACTGCTTTGGCTGCAATACTTGCACCGTTCCCTACTTGAACGGAATGATCACCTTTTCCCAGTTCTCTTCCTTTACGTAGCCCATGTAACATTTTACATATATGGGATCCTGATTCGGTATCCAATACCCAGGACGTAGGGTGAACTGAGAAACAGTTCTCAATAACTAACACACCCGAAGAAGATGCATCAACATGCATGTTCTTTTGGGCGGCGTGAGAATCCAGATATTCTCATGTTTCCTGTTCTGTCTTATAACTCTTATAAGAAAGAACGGGTCCAACGTTCCCTTGCTCAGTACAATAATCGGGTTCAGTCAATACATCCATATTATTATCTTGATTATGGCCTGACATGGTCGCTACCTGGAGAAAGAGAGAAGAAAACACTTTAGCGTATGCTCTTGCAAGATTAGATTGGTTATAATCTTATCTAATCAGGATGTCTCCCACTGTTTTTATCAAATCTACCTTCAAACCCTAAAAGGTAAGATTAGCCGGGATTAATTACACCCTACAATTTCGTCAATCTTTCAGCCAGATCAGTGTCGGTACTTTGAGGGAGGTTCCCCGTGCTTTCGTACAGACCTAATTAAAGTAAACCTCTTTTTCCCAGAGGCGTAACCCCGTTAACACTTTTCTAGACACCTACTTGATCGGCTAATTATCCTGTGTAAAACTCTCCCAGGAGTAACTCTTACTCGCAGTGGGTATCGGGATCCAACTATCTCATAGGAGGTTGCAATCTCATTGCAAATTTCAACACTTGAAATTCCCGATAATATTTTTACCCCTAGCATCTTATGACCTTGGCTAAGGTCAACAAATCATAAGTGCTAGTCAAGTTCAACCCGTCATTTCCTGATTGAATTAAACCCACCCGTACGACTCTTGGCTAAGGTCAACAAATTCGTACGACTACCCTAACTCAATCACATCTCATGTTTTTAGCAGATAAATACTAATTAGCTACCGTACACCACGCCTTGGCTAAGGTCAACAAACGCAGCACGGAAACTAACTAGTCTCTATCTGAAACGACGGAGGGCTACGCAGGTTTTTCAGAAAACCCTGAGCATAATGAACTTGATATCGTCGTAGAATCGAGTGATTTTGAAAAGGAGTGTTTTTGAGGCTTCTAGTTTCGCTAAAGAGGACACTCCCGGTGAAGGGATCTCGGCTCTTTCCCCATCGAATACGGTGCAGGATATATCATATATACCGCTGTGAAAAGCAAGAACTATATAAGCTGTCAAAACTAAACCGCGAGTTTGTAGCATCTTCTAGTTTCACTAAAGAGGTCACTCCCGGTGAAGGGATCTCGGCTCTTTCCTCTTCGAATAAGGTGCAGGGCATATCATATATACCGCTGTGCAAAGCAAGAACTATATAAGCTGTCAAAACTAAACCGCGAGTTTGTAGCATCTGCCAGTTTCGCTAAAGAGGTCACTCCTGGTGAAGGGATCTCGGCTCTTTCCTCATCGAATAAGGTGCAGGGCATATCCTATATACCGCTGTGCAAAGCAAGAACTATATAAGCTGTCAAAACTAAACCGCGAGTTTGTAGCATCTGCCAGTTTCGCTAAAGAGGTCACTCCCGGTGAAGGGATCTCGGCTCTTTCCTCATCGAATAAGGTGCAGGGCATATCATATATACCGCTGTGCAAAGCAAAACTGTAGCTACCCATTTTATAAAGTTTTGATTCTACAACATCTTTAGGATTCTTTTCTTTTTATTAATCTCATTAATAAAATCCCATCAGCTTATGCTTCCTAAGTATCACAGAAGAAACGAAAGCAATAATATTTATATATCAGTTTATATATATAGTATAAGCATTCGTCTCAGGCAGTAATATGATCTCATCACAGAACATTGCAGCAGAAGAACATATATGAAATATTGGATATACTAGGACGTCCGTGTTTTCAATACGAGCCTTTATAAAACACGGATTCCAAGGTCGCGACGAATAGCCAAACCCACATCCCAAGACCCCTACGAGAGCGTCAAGTAATACTGCCAATTCTAGGGTTAGGAGACCCGGTCTCGACTCCTCGAGATGGTCTCCCACTGGACCCTAGAACCCGGTTACTTGTGCTCCCCACCTTGGGTCTACCTAATACTGAAAAGTAAATAATATACAAGGGTGACATCAACCTCAACCTGGAAGTGCCCCAAATAAAAGAATATTACATTAAAAATGAATTTTACATGAATGAAAATAAAAACCCTCATCTCACATAAAACCCCCGGCTATTCAGAACGCGACGATCCAATATAACATATCACAGCAACATATAATATCACATATTATCAACGTAAGTAAATATGCGCATCCCAATTGTCGTTGACATATAGCAACGAAACCGGCGATATCACATATTACACTTACGGTCACAGAAAAGAAAGTGTAAAACTACAACATTTGGAATCCACAATCACTTTAGACATCGTAAATCTGAAATATCACATACTTCGCATTTCATGCCTAACTCTATGAATTCCACATATTGTATCACATTCCAGATAAATAGACAGTATTAAACTTTTCGAACAGATAATCAAATACCCAAAATTTCCTAAAGTGCTCAACACTTGAGGGAAGTTCAAATAATCCCAGAATATGTCACAGTACCAGTGATCCAGCCGTAGAAGGGTCAAGCCAACGCCTCACATGTGGCACGCCGTACTGCCCCAAACCCGAAGGTTCAAAAGGCAGTTCAAGACGGTCACATAATCGAGTTAAGGTTTGTGGTCTTCTAGAGGGTCCACCGCTTAACTTGTACAATTTCTCCGAAAGATTTAAACCTGATAAAAATTCAACACCTGAAAGTTTGCCGTGCCGGGATAAAGTGGGTTAATGATATCCGTTCAAATAGTTTAACAGTTTCTAAATATCCGGAAATAATAACGAATTTAAATTTTCCGATTGAATCTACGATTACAAAATAAACCCCAGATTAAACAACACTTGAATCACATTTAAAAATATCTAGAAGCATCAACAAGCACCTACGGATAATACCATGAAGCCACGTGTCACAATCCCATAAATCGGCCGCGGAACCGCCGCGGGAAGCAGGTTCCCGCCGCGGTTCCGCCGCGGTTTAGTGGAGTTGTGGGCCCTGTTTCATGGTAATTCTTATAATTCCCTACTGATTTTTTAGGTATTTTTAATTTAGAAAAATCCCAGATTTTGAAAAATTTCCAGAGAGAGGTTATATTCGTCGGTTCGGGTTCGATCGGAGTTTTAACTTCGTAAACACATCGCCTAATGCTCTAGCTAGGCTCTGATACCACTGTAGGGTTCCTAGGCACACTTGTGAAGGTTCATAACACATCAAACATGCACGAATAAAATTTTACATGTGCCGAACAACCCAAAGACAGGATCTTTGCTAGATAATTAGGGTTAAGCATACAAGATTATATCTTTTAAGCTAAGTGTGAGGGATTACAACCTTTGTAGTCCGCTCGTTCGCTTCATAAGCTCCGAGTAGAAGTCCCTTCGCCGCGATCCACGATCTCCCGGACTCAAGAGAGGCTCCACGACTCGAACGATCCATGCTAGCTTGAAGTGTTCCAAATCTCCGATGATCTACGTCGAAGTATCAATAACTCAAGTTTTCTCACTCTAAAGAGATGAACACACTAATCTCATGGGCTAGATGAGATGAGGATGAGAGAGTAGTATTTATGCTTTCTTTTTAAATCATTTTCTCATAATTTATCATCACAAAAATGAATTTCTAGTGAGCTCAAAATCAAGAGAGAAGAAGATGATAATGGAAAATGATAATTCCTTTTGTGATGAGTAGAAAGAAATGTATATGATTGATATATCAACCATGGTCAAGGATGAGTGGCTAATAGTTTGTAGAGAATAAACTAGAGTTAGGGTTTGGTTAGGTTAAGTTATGAGTCAGGTAAAAATATCAACCATAATATCTTAAGTATGACAAAAACAAAGCTTCTAGAAGGTGCAAGAAGAAGCTAACCCTAATCAAACCCTAATCCCATTTAATCATCCTTAAACATGTTTAATAATAAATCATATCATGTCACAATAATATATATCACATATACATTATATATTTGCAACAAAAGAAAATAATACAATTAACATATATCGCATATATATCAATATATCATCCAGTGAGAAAATGAAATAATAAAGCGAGCCAATATTAGATAATGTAATAATATATCATATATATTATTATATATTAAATCATTGAATCAACACTTGATCCGACGATCCGGCTATATCGAATATAACCGACTAATATACCATGTACCGATTCATCGAATCAACACTTGATTTGATGTCCCGGTTCATATCTAAATATCGCAAGAATATAATACGGTATCTCATATCGCATTATCCTCGGTCCTGCACATATCACATATGTGCCTCAACTCCGTTTCGCCTGAGCCAAGAAACCTCTGTGTAGGACTCTAAAGAATCGTCAATACGCCGGTAGCAGGTGATGATCATATCAAACACCCACAAGCTCCAAGCGGTCAGTTAAACGTAGCAGCCGCCCAGGTATTGAGCGATCAGAAGATCAACAAGCTAGCCTGTGCATTCTCCTATGAATCCAATCAGTAACTCTCCCGTACAGTCCGGTCTGTTCGTCTGATATGTCGCATATCAAGTCTAGGGGTGGTAAACGTCAGACCCCAGTAACCGATAAGTCGTGTCGATGTGTGGCTCATAACGGGTCGAGAAACTACTCGTAACACTTACCAGTAAATCTCTATATCAGCCCTGGCCAGGGACTTCCAGTTATAGCCAATCGAACACAGCACAACATCAACTCCCTATACCGGGAGAGACGAATCCCCTCCTATCGCTCATTGCCTCCATGTGATTCGGGACTGTACCCAAAAGCCACCGTTTTGCACGCCCTCTTGGACGTGGTAAGGTGGAAATCAAAGCACGGTGGGAATCACACAAGACTCTATGACGATCTTGGGTCTACAGACAACCCTGTACCAGTGTCACCGGAGAACTGCCATCTGACGTGTGGTATATCACCATCTGGGAGTTCTCGGCGAGTCCGTCCAGTGTACCCAGTCTCCACTGAGCACCCATACACCATCTCTGATGTCAAACACCGATGGATATGGGATCATCCATCGCCCATCATATGGGTCAAGATGTGTATACGCTAGTCTACCCTGGTGTATCGATGCCCTGTCTCGATATACCCTCGACTAGGAACAGTTATAGGATGTACTTATCGACTACCATGGCCCCACTAGTATGATCTCATCATAGTCCCAGTAGTCGAGTACAGATCCTAAGGACTTTATCAACATGTGAGAGAAAAACAGTAAACCAATACAAGTCAACATGTTAAGATAAAGTGAAACCAAATAGCATACTATCATGACGAGCAAGAAAGTCATCTCTATATATATCCAAGCATACATTATAATATACATCATATGTACAACAATGGCCTCTAGGGCATATACATAACTAACATTCTTATATGTATATTTATGTACATGTATTGTGTCATGTTTGATGATACATACTAGATGGGTGTATGAGACTTATACCATGCTAGTGTTAAATTAGGGTTTTGATTATTTCTCAAGTTATTAAAAAAGAGCAAAAGACTTGGTCAAAGTTTTAAGCTTGGAGAATCTTGTAGAACTTTGACAAAGTCCACTCTTTTGTCATTCCATAGGATATTTTACTTGACCCAACTCTTAACCATAGCCATGAGTTAATTCTCTACATGTGTTATGCATGATAGCTTTAACTCAACCATGGGTGCAATAATTCATTCGGATGAATTATTCATGAGTTCTTCTTCGTCTTCATCAAGCTCCATGAAAAGCTTTCTAGCCTCAATGGAGGTATGAGATAAAATGTGAGAAAATGATTTCTAAAGTGAGCAAACTTCCTACTTCATCATCCTCTACTACTTGCAATTTAGTAGAGTGTGTTTGATTCACTAATCTACACAATTAGTGAAGAGATAGCATGAGCTGGTGTCTCCTCGACGTAGATCATCTTCGGCATCGAAGACTTCGAAGCAAGCTTGTTCGTTTCTTCATGGGAGCCATTCTAGAGTCCGGGGATCGTGATCGCAGCGAAGGGACTACTACATGGAGCTATTGAAGTGAAGGACTGGTCTACAAAGGTTGTATTCCTTGTTAACTTAGATGTAAAGAGTTTACATTTTATGTTTAACCCTAAGTCTCTAGTTAAGATCTTGGTTAGAGTTCGTTTAGCACCCCAAAAATTTCAATGTAGTATGATTGATGCTTGCCAAAACCTTACTAAGGTGCTAAGCTAACCCTACAGTAGTATCAGAGACAAGATAGAGCATTAGGCATCTTGTTGGCGAAGTTTAAAGTCCGATCGAACTCCAAAACCCCGAAAAATCCCACTTTCTGGAAAAAATTTAAAAAGTTGAAATTTTTCATATGAAAAATACTCAGAAAATCATGCAGGGAATTCTAAGAATTACTGTGAAGTAAGAATCCATAACTCACTCAAGGGACCGCGGATCCGTGGCCAAACCATGGGTTTGGCGGCGGTTTCACGGCCAACTTTAGGAGTTAGGGGCTAATACTTCAGGGCTTTATTCTTGGGTCCTTTTTCATGCTTGTGGGAATTTTTAATTCTACTCAAATGTTGAGCTTTCTTGGAAATATTAGGAACTTGTTGATTCGATCGGAAAGTTTAACTTCGTTTAAGTTTTCCGGGTAATTTAGAACATGTTAAAAGGTTCGAACGGATATCCATAACTCACTTCTTCCCCTATCGGAAAACTTTCAAGTGTTGGATTTTTCCTGAGTTTAAAATTTTCAGAAAATCATGAAAGCGAATATGTTGACCCTCTGGAAGAACATAACCTTAACTCGATTATGTCACTGTAAAAACCGCCACTGAACCATATGGTTTATGGTAGTTTAGCGCTGCAACATGTGAGGCATTGGTTTGACCCTTCTACGGTTGGTTCATAGCGGCTGTGACATGTTCTGGGACTTTGTGAACTCCGCTCAAGTGCTGAGCTATTTAGGAAATCTTGGGTGTTTGTTTATTCGATCGGAAAGTTTAACATTGTCTATTTATCTGGAATGTGATACAATATGTGGAATTCATATAGTTAGGCATGAAATGCGAAGTATGTGATATTTCGGATTTAAGATGTCTAAAGTGATTGTGGATTCCATATGTTGTAGTTTTTCACTTTCTTTTCTGTGACCGTAAGTGTAATATGTGGTATATCACCGTTTTTGTCGCTATAGATCGACGACAATTATGATAGTCATATTTACTTACGTTGATGACATGTGTTGTTATGTGTTGTTGTGATATGTTATATTGGATCTTCGTGTTTTGAATAGCCGGGGGTTTTATGTGAGATGAGAGTTTTTCATTTTCATTCATGTAAAATTCATTGTATGAAATATTCTTTTATTGGGGCACTTCCGGGTTGAGGATGATTTCGCCATTATATATTATTTACTTTTCCGCATTAGGATAGACCCAGGGCGGGGAGCATATGTAACCGGGTTCTAGGGTACAGTGGGAGACCATCTCGAGGAGTCGAGACCGGGTCTCCTAACTCTAGAATTGGTAGGGTTGCTTGCCTCTCTCGTAGGGGTCTAGGGATGTGGGTTTGGCTATTCATTGCGACCGTGGAATTCTTGTTTTATACTGGCTTAACTTAAAACACGGAATTCCTGGTATATCCAATATTTCATATGTGATTCTTCTGCGGCAATGTTCTGTGATGAGACCATATTACTGCCTGAGACGAATGCTTATACTATATATATGAGATATAATTAATATTGTTGCTTTCGTTTCTTCTGTGATGCATGGGAAGCATAAATAAATGGGACTTCATTAATGAGATTAATGAAACAAAAAGAAACCTAAAGATGTTGTAGAAACTTGTTTAAAAACCTGTAGCTCTAGTTCTTCTTTTGCATAGCGGTATTCCTTGTCGAATATCCATCACCTTATTCGATAAGGAAAGAGCCGAGATCCCTTCACCGAGAGTGACCTCTTTAGCGAAACTAGCAGATGCTACAAACACGGTTTGTCTTTGGATTGCTTCTATAATTTTTGCTTTGCATAGTGGTATTTGTGAAATATCCTGCAACTTATTCGATAAGGAAAGAGCCGAGATCCCTTCACCTGGAGTGACCTCTTTAGCAAAACTAGTAAAGGCCTAAAAAACACTCCTTTTAAAATTCACTCGATTCTACGACAATATCAAGTTCATTATGCAAAGGGTTTTCATAAAAACCTGTCGTAGCCCTCCATCATTTCAGATAAGTACTACTTAGTATTCGTGCTACGTTTGTTGGCCTGCGCCAAGGCGTAGTGTGCGGTAGCTAACTAGTGCTTATCTGCAGCATACGATGCGATTGTATTAGGGTAGTCGTGCGACTTTGTTGGCCTACGTCAAGGGTCGTGCGGGTGGGTTTAATTCAATCAGGAAATATACGGGTTGAACTTGAGTAGCGGACTATGGTTTGTTAGCCTGCGTCAAGGTCATAGGACGCTAGGGGTAAAACATTATCGGGAATTTCAAGTGTTGAAATTTGCAATGAGATTGCATACCATCTATGAGATAGTTGGATCCCGATACCCACTACGAGTAAGAGTTACTCCTGGGAGATATTTTCACATTACAATTAGCCGATCAAGTATGTGTCCAGAAAGGTGTTAACGGGGTTACGCCCATGGGAAAACTAGGTTTATTTTAATTAGGTCCATGCGAAAGCACGGGGAACCTCCCTCAAAGTACCGACACTGGCCTGGCCGAAAGATTGACGAACTTGTAGGGTGTAATTAATCCCGGCTAATCTTACCTTTTAAGGTTTGAAGGAAGATTTGACTAAAATAGTGGGAGCCATCCTTATTAGATAAATTGATAACCAATCTAATCTTGCAAAAAGCACACGCAGAGTGTTTTCTTCTCTCTCTCTCCAGGTTGCGACTATGTGACGCCTTAATCAAGATAATAATATGGATGCATTGACCGAACCTGCTTATTATACTGTGCTAGGCAACGTTGGTTCCGTTCTTTCTAATAATTGTTATAAGACTGAACAAGAAATAGAGGAATATCCGGATTCCCATGCAACCAATTTGAAGAAAGTGCATGTTGATGCATTTTCTTCGGGTGTCCTTATTACCGAGAACTGTTTTTTAGTATCCTCTACATCCTGGGTATATGATACCGGATCAGGATCCCGCATATGTAATATATTACATGGGCTACAGAAAGGTAAAGAACTAAGAATGGGTGATATGTCTCTAAGTGTTAGACAATGTTGCAATTGTTGCAGCCAAATCAGTTGGCTGATATCACCTTGTATTAAAACATTGATTCTGAATAAATGTTATTACATACTGAACCTGATATACAACATTACATCATGTTCTTTACTGAGTTAACGAAGGATATAATTTTGTATTGGAGGATAATGTTGTGAACATTTTCCTAAATCAAGAGTTGATTCGATCAGGCACGTTATATAACAGCATATATGTTCTAAATCAAACCACGGTTCAAAGTATGTAGAACACAGACAAGAGGAGCAGTTCAGGAATGAACGAATCCTTCTTGAGGTATTGTAGACTAGGTCATATCAATGCGACATGACCAGCTAAGTTACATAAGGATGAATATGAGAATCTATTCGAATTTTCATCTTATGCTACTTGCTAGTCTTGTCTCAAAGATAAAAATGACCAATACTCCGTTTACTGGAAACAGAGAAAGAGTTATTGAATTCTTGGGACAGATACATGTTGATGTATATGGTCCCATGTCTACAAATGCAAAGGTTGGTTCTTTTAAGAACCGAATGGGTAGAAGTATTAAAATCCTACGATGTGATCGAGGAGGCGAATACTTGCGCATGGAGTTCCTGGAGTTTCGAAAAGGAAAATGTGATTCTCTCTCAGCTTACTCCTTCGTATACACCACAGCACAACGGTGTATCAGGACGGAGGTATCGCACCCTATGAGATATGGTGCGCTCTATGATGAGTACTGCTGAGTTACTTGTTTTCTTTTGGGTGTTATGCACTTGAAAAGATGCATACTTATTGAATGGGGTTCCATTCAAATCAGGGCATACTACTACATATGAGATATGGTATGGGAAGAGAATATGTCTTAAACGAGTTAAGATATAGGTTGTCCGGCCTATGTTGAAAAGCAAATTCCAGACATGCTCGAGGCAAGGTCACTTGTGAGAGTTGGTCGGGATATCCCAAACATTAGTAAAGGAATATCCTCTATCTAACTGAAGAGCAATAGGTGTTTTGTTTCTCAGCATGCCACCTTTTGAGAAAAGGCATTTCTTGTGAAGAAATTTGTGGACATGAGGTAGAACTGGAAGAAGTTCCAACCAGACAAACTAACAGCTGATGATTTGGTAAAACCAAACGATTCAATATTTTCTGATGAATCTCAGCCTCTCCACGAATCTGGTAGGGTTCCTCATCCACTAGGAAGATATTACGATCTTCTCAGTGACAGTGGGAGCGAGGATTGCATCAAGAGATGATGGCCCAACCGGGTTCAGGCAAATAGAACGTCTGTTTTGATGTAATAGTCAAAGAGTTTGACTTCATCAAAATGGTAGATGAACCTAGTATATACAAGAAGGTTGTAGAGAGTAAGATTGTCTTCCACGTATTGTACGTAGATGACATACTCCTGATAGGAAATGGTTTCCTATGCTACACTCGGCCAAGCTCCTCTTATCACGGAGATTCTCAATGAAAGATCTGGATGATGTCTGCTATATCTTATAGGTTATGATCTATGGTCATAGATCTATGTAGATGTTGGGAGTGTCCCAAAATCCAGGTACATTAACACCATACTAAAAGGTTTCGTATGGAAGATTCTAAGCGTGGTGGTTCACCCACTTACTCATGGATCACTCTCTCCAATACTGATTTGGAGAGAGCTCGCGTGCAAAGGATATGCTATGCTTCGGCAGTAGGCTCTATCAGAGTGTGTGATGTTATGTACCAAACTAGATGTAGATGACTCACTAGGTGTAGTGATCAGGAATCAATAGGATCTTGTAGAGAATCACTGGATAGCTGTGGAGGTCATTCTTAAGTACTTGAGAAGCACGAAAAGAAATTTCTTGGTTCAAGCTTCCAGAGTGATAAGTTCGACTGAGAGTCAGTCATAGGCATTTTCTTTACCCTCCGTGTAGGGACGGTATGTTGGAAGAGTTCCAAGCTAGATACCGTGACATACTAGACGATAAAGGCTGAATACATTGCTACCAGCGATACTGCCAAAGTGGTTGTCTGGACATTTCTTGTTCATAAGATGAACAAGGTTCATACCATTGAGCGTCCAATAACTGTTATTGTGACAACAATGGAGTTGCGGCTTATGCCTAGGAACGCAGGTCCCATCAGCATTCTAGACATATTCTGAGGAAAGTATCACCTGATCAGGGAGATGGTTGATCTCTAAGGGATCAAGGTTAGGAGAGTAGACCAGAAGGTTGACACAGCTGATCCACTCACAAAGGCCTGACCCCTAGAGAGACTTCTCTACTATGGTTGAGTATGGGATAGTACAACCTCTACTAAATTGTTGGGTATTGGATACTACAACAAATGGCCTTAGTGCAAGTGGGAGATTGTTAGTTATATGTATGCCCTAGAGGCCATTACTGTACATGCGATGTATATTGTAGTGGATGCTTGGACATATATAGGAAGGACTTTCTTGCTCGACATGATAGTATGCTATCTGGTTGCACTTTATCTTAACATGTAAACAAATACTGTTTGTGATCACATATTGATAAAGCCCTTAGGATGATTACTTGACTACCAGAATTATGATGCAGATCATACTAGTGGGGACAGGGTAGCCGATTAGTACATCATTCAAATGTCCCTAGTCGTAGGTGTGTCGAGACAGGGCATCGACATACCTGAGTAGAGTAGCGTATAGCTTCTCGACCCATGTAGATGGGCGGTGGATGATCCCATATCCATTGGTGTTTGACATCAGAGAAGGTATACGGGTGCTCAGTGGAGACTGGGTACACTGGACGGACTCGCCGAGAACTCCTAGATGGTATTATACCTATCGTCGGATAGCAGTTCTTTGGTGACACTGGTACAGGTTAGTCGGTTGACCCGAGATCGTCATAGAGTCTTGTGTGATTCCCACTGTGCTTTGATTTCCATCATACCACGGTCAAGAGATCGTACAAAACAGTGGCTTTTGTGTACAGTCCCGAATCACATGGAGGCAATGAGCGATAGGAGGGGTTTCGTCTCTCCCGGTATTGGGGGATGATGTTGCGCTGTGATCGATTGGCCATAACAGGAAATCCCTGGCCAGGGTTGCTGAGATTTATTGGTAAGTGTTACCAGTAGTTTCTTGAACCGTTATGGACCTTGCATCGGGCTGTGATATGCGACATATCAGACGAAGATACCGGAATGTACGGTAGTGTTACTGATTGGATTCACAGGAGTTATAGCAGGCTTGCTTGTTGATCTTCTGATCGCTCAATACCCGGGTGGCCGTTACGTTTAACAGACCGCTTGCGGCTTGTGGGTGTTTGATATGATCATCACCTACTGCCGGCGTATTGACGAGTCTTTACAGTCCTTCATAATGGTTTCCTGGTTCATGCGAAATGGAGTAGGAGCGCATATGTGATATGTGCGGGACCGAGATTAATGCGAGTATGTAATACTGCATTCTAATCTCGCGATTTGTGATATCGGTCGGTTATATGTATTATAGCCGGATTATTAAATCAAGAGTTGATTTAATAATTTAATGTATAATTATATATTTGCTATATTATATTACATTAAATAATATTTAGCTCACTAATGATTTCTTGATGTGCACATTGTATATATATGTGATATGTATATTTGTGTACATGTATTGTGTCATGTTTGATGATATATACTAGATGGGTGTATGAGACTTATACCATGCTAGGGTTAAATTAGGGTTTTGATTATTTCTTAAGTTATTACAAAAGAGTAAAAGACTTGGTCAAAATTTTAAGCTTGGAGAAGCTTATAGAACTTTGACAAAGTCCACTCTTTTGTCATTCCTTAGGATATTTTACTTGACCAAACCCTTAACCATAGCCATGAGTTAATTCTCTACATGAGTTAAGCATGATAGCTTTAACTCAACCATGGGTGCAATAATTCATTCAGATGAATTATTCATAAGTTCTTCTTCTTCTTCATCAAGCTCCATGAAAAGCTTTCTAGCTTCAATGGAGGTATGAGATAAAATATGAGAAAATGATTTCTAAAGTGAGCAAACTTCCTACTTCATCATCCCCTACTACTTGCCATTTAGTAGAGTGTGTTTGCTTCACTAATCTACACAATTAATGAAGAGATAGCATGAGCTGGTGTCTCCTCGATGTAGATCATCTTCGGCCTCGAAGACTTCGAAGCAAGCATGTTCGTTTCATCATGAGAGCCATTCAAGAGTCCGGGGATCGTGATCGCAGCGAAGGGACTACTACACGGAGGTATTGAAGTGAAGGACCGGTCTACATGTTAGTTATATGTATTCCTTAGAGGCCATTACTGTACATACGATGTATATTGTAATGGATACTTGGACATATATAGGGAGGACTTTCTTGCTCGACATGATAGTATGCTATCTGGTTGTACTTTATCTTAACATATACTCTGATTGTCTCTATGTTACATGTTGATAAAGCCCTTAGGATATGTACTCGACTACTGGGACTATGATGAGATCATACTAGTAGGGCCACGGTAGTCGACGAGTACATCCTATAACTGTTCCTAGTCGAGGGTGTATCGAGACAGGGCATCGATACACCAGAGTAGACTAGCGTATACGCATCTTGACCCATATGATGGGCGATGGATGATCCCATATCCATCGGTGTTTGACATCAAGGATGGTGTACGGGTGCTCAGTGGAGACTGGGTATACTGGATGGACTCGCCGAGAACTCCCAGATGGTATTATACACCATGTCAGATGGCAGGTCTCGGGTGACACTGGTACAGAGTAGTCTGTAGAGCCGAGATCGTCATAGAGTCTTGTGTGATTCCCACTGTGCTTTGATTTCCATCATACCACGGTCAAGAGTGCATGCAAAAAAGTGGCTTTTGGGTACAGTCCCGAATCACATGGATGCAATGAGCGATAGGAGGGGATTCGTCTCTCTCGGTATAGGGAGTTGATGTTGCGCTGTGTTCGATTGGCTATAACTGGAAATCTCTGGCCAGGGTTGCTGAGATTTACTGGTAAGTGTTATTAGTAGTTTCTCGAACTGTTATAGACCTCATATCGACACGACTTATCGAGCTACTGGGGTCTGACGTTTACCACTCCTAAGCGAGATATGCGACATATCAGACGACGAGACCGGACTGTACGGGAGTGTTACTGACTGGATTCACAGGAGAATCTACAGGCTTGCTTGTTGATCTTCTGAGCGCTCAATACCTGGGTGGCTGTTACGTTTAGCTGACCGCTTGCAGCTTTTGGGTGTTTGATATGATCATCACCTACTGCCGGCGTATTGACGATTCTTTAGAGTCCTACACAGAGGTTTCTTGGCTCAGGCGAAATGGAGTAGGAGCACATATGTGATATATGCGGGACCGAGAACAATACGTGTATGTGATACCGTATTAGATTCTCACGATATGAGATATCGGCCGGGTATATGAGATATAGCCGGGTCGTCGGATTAAGTGTTGATTCGATGAACTAATGCAGATTATATTAGTCGTTTATTTGTGAAATAGATGGATTATCGTATCAAGTGTTGATTCGATAATTTAATGTATAAATATATATATGATATATTAAATTACATTAACTGATATAAGCTCACTAAAAGATTCTTTTTCTCACTCGGGTAATACATTGATATATATGCGATATATGTTAATTGTATTATTTTATTTTGTTACCATAAATATTGTATATATGATATATAATACAGTAACATGTTATGGTTATGAATAAAACATGTTTTGTGGAGTTTAATTGTGGTTAGGGTTTGGATTAGGGTTAAGCAAGCATGATGCTTTCAAGAAGCTTCTTGAAGCTTTGACTTTGACTTGGATATTTTGTAATATTTTGTGATATTTGCTTAACCTAACCCAACCCTTTAACCCTAGTTATGTCTCTACAATGGTTAATCCTTCTCATCATCTACCATGGTTGCATTTCTAACTATAGACTTGAGTTATTCATTATTCATCACAAAAGGATTCTTCTTCTTCTTCTTTGAGTTCTTGAAGAAAAGCTTTCTTGCTTTTTCTTTGGTGATGTAAATGCGTGAGATTAAGATAATAAATGGGAGCTAAAATCCTACTTCATCATCTTAATCTATCCTAGCCATTTAGATTAGGTTGTTCACTTCATTTAGTGAGTGAGAGCTTGTGTTAATGAAACTTCAAGGTTGATCATCTTTGTTATCGAAGATCGGAAGCTAGCTTGCATCTTTCTCTTCGTGGAGCCTCTCGAGAGTCCGGAACTTGATAATCACAGCGAAGGGACCACAACACAGAGCTTATGAAGTGAAGGGCCAGACTACAAATGTTGTAATCCCTAACTCTTAGATGTTAAAGTGTTTAACATACTTTGTTTCGCCTAATATCTAGTATAAGATCTTGGTTTAGGGTTGTTCGGCACGGCTAAATTTTTAATCGGGCATGGTTGATTCCTTATAGACCCTTGTGCGTGTGCCTAGTAACCCTACAGTGGTATCAGAGCCAAGCTAGAGCTTTAGGCAAAGTCTGGGCGAAGTTTAAAGTCCGATCGAACTCCGAATACGCGTAAAACCCTAGTTTCTGGAAAAAAATTCAAAACTATTGATTTTTTCATATTCAAAATGCTCAAAAAAATAAGCAGGGAATTATAAGGAAAACTGTAGAAAATGAGACCCTAATTCCCTCATACCGCCGCGGAACCGCGGCAGGAGCATGTCTTGCGCGGCGGTTCCGCGGCCGTTCATGGGAATTAGTGACTCAATTTTCTACAGTAATGTTCGTAGGTGTCTTTGTAAGCTTCTGGGAATTTTTAATTTTTACTCAAGTGTTGAGTTTTCTAGGTTGTATTGGGAGCTCGTTGATTTGATCGGAAAGTTTAACTTCGTTTAAGTGTTTTCCGGATAATTTAGAACTTGTTAAAAAGTTCGAACGGATATCAATAACTCACTTTTTCCCGACCCGGAAAATTTCCAAGTGTTGGATTTTTTCGTAGTTTAAGAACGTTCTAAGTCGTGCAAGTAACGCGGTGGACCCTCTAGAAGAACACAAATCTTAACTCGATTATGTGACCGTCTTGAACTGCCTCTAAACCTTAGGGTTTGCGGCAGTACGACGTTGCCACAAGTGAGGCGTTGGCTTGACCCTTTTATGGCTGAACTATTGGTACTGTGGCATGTGATGGATGTTTTTAAACTAATTTCAAGTGTTGAGAACTATTTGGGAAAACTTGGGTGTTTGATATTCAATCGGAAAGTTTAACATTTTCTATTTATCTGGAATGTAATATAATATTCGGAATCCACAAGTAGTTATGAGATAACTAATTTGAATGTTATAAATCTAGCAGTTCAGTCTCAAGTGATCGGTTGCCACGGAATTTTGATATGATCAAAAGTCCGTCGCAATCACGTAGCGTACGCGGATACTCGCCGGGTAAACTTAATAGACAGCCATGCCCCATAGCCCCGACCAAGTGACTGTAGACAAACCCCGTAGCCGAAAGCATCCATTCAGGTGCTCACGGCAGCGGTGTTCCGCTTTAGTGCACTTCGTCGACGGCATCAGAGGTGCGACCGTCTACTAGAGTTTGCTACGAGCATTCGAACAGGATGTCGGGAATCTTGTTGAATTGCCCGACTTGATATTGAAAAGAGTTTTCGTTAATGAGACTAAAATGCGGGGTTTATAATTGTTAGGCATGCGATGTATATGGAATTCATTTGGTTAGGCATGTGAAGTCTAAGGAGGTTGCGGATTCCAACTGCTGTACTTTTACACTTTATTTTATGTGACCGTAAGCATAGTATGTGGTGTATCGCCGGCTTCGTTGCTATACATCAACGACAATCTGGATACGCATACTTTCTTGCGTTGATGATATGAGATATTATGTGTTGCTGTGATATGTTATATTGGATCGTCGCGTTCTGAGTTGCCGGGGTTTTTTATGTGAGATGAGAGTTTTTCTTTTTCATTCATGTAAAATTCATTTGTATGTAATATTCTTTTATTGGGGCACTTCCGGGCTGAGGATGATGTCACCATTGTATATTATTTGCTTTTCCGCATTAGGTAGACCCAAGGCGGGGAGCATAAGTAACCGGGTTCTAGGGTCCAGTGGGAGACCATCTCGAGGAGTCGAGACCGGATCTCCTAACCCTAGAATTGGCAGTGTTGCTTGCCGCTCTCGTAGGGGTCTAGGGATGTGGGTTTGGCAATTCATCACGACCGTAGAATCCATGTTTTATACAGGCTCGTACTAAAACACAGACCTCCTAGTATATACAATATTTCATATATGTTTCTTCTGCTGCAATGTTCTGTGATGAGATCATATTACTGCCTGAGACGAATGTTTATATTATATATATGAGATATATGTTATATTGCAGATTTCGTTTCAAATGTGATGCTTGTGAAGCATAATAAAATGGGACTTCATTAATGAGATTAATGAAACTAAAAGAAAGCTAAAGATGTTGTAGAAACTTGTCTCAAAAACAGGTAGCTCTAGTTCTTGCTTTGCATAGCGGTGTTCCTTGTAGAACATCCAGCACCTTATTCGATAAGGAAAGAGCCGAGATCCCTTCACCGGGAGTGACCTCTTTAGCAAAACTAGCAGATGCTACAAACTCGGTTTGTCTTTTGATTGTTTCTATAGTTTTTGCTTTGCATAGTGATATTTGTGAAATATCCTGCACCTTGTTCGATGAGGAAAGAGCCGACGATCCCTTCACCGGGAGTGACCTCTTTAGCGAAACTAGAAAAGCCTCAAGAACACTCCATTTAAAATCACTCGATTCTACAACGATATCAAGTTCATTACGCAAAAGGTTTTCTTAAAAACCTGTCGTAGCCCTCCATCTTTTCAGATAAGTAATAGTTAGTAGTCGTGCTGCGTTTGTTGACCTTGTCAAGACGTAGTGTGCGGTAGCTGATTACTGCTTATCTGCATAAGCATATGATGCGATTGAATTAAAGTAGTCGTGTGACTTTGTTGACCTTGTCAAGGGTCGTCCGGGTGGGTTTAATTCATATCAGGAAATGACTGGTTGAACTTGACTTGCGGTCTATGGTTTGTTGACCTTGTCAAGGTCATAGATCGCTCGGGGTAAAATATTATCGGGAATTTCAAGTGTTGAAATTTGCAATGAGATTGCATACTGATTTATAGAGATTTAGCGTGCTTGCGCTTTCTAAAAGATAGATCAAAAATATTTGTAACCGCAATCAAGAACGGCGTCGCATGAAGCTAGCCGGTGAGTACGGGTCGGTCCACAGGGATGTTGTGAATTTCCTAATCGCGCTAACGAGTTAATTCCGAAGGGTGTTCGGATTGATTATTAAATCTAAAAATTGAAGTTGTATGATACTAGGATTAGAAACTTTCTAGGATTAAGTTTAGGGAAAATTTGGTAAACAAAGATCTACATCTCTTTCCATTGCCATTAATTAAATGTATCATATTAGTGTTATGGTAAATCTTAACAAAGGGGATTAGGATGATTGGGAAGATTGATTCTTCCTCTAGATTCTTGTCCTTCCTTTCTTAATCTTTACCCTAACCTCCATGGAAAACCTTAAAATCCGGGCCTTTATACTACGATATCACCGCTACCTCGAGGGATAGGGTGCCGTAGGGAGTGGAATAAGAAGGTATGCATGGAGTTCTAATTTTCATAAAAGATTGGCAAAGAAAAGATACGAGAGATCTTCGTCTCTCAAATCCTTCCCCATTCCTAACCCTAACAAGCGAGGAAACTACTCACTCATTAGGGAATTTAAAAACATCTATCTAGGGCAGAGAATAAAAATTACCTAGGGCAAGAATTGAAATCTAAACTAGAGCAAGGAATTAAATCTACTTACAGATGCATCTCTCCAATCATCAACACAGGGTTGTCAGATCTGAATTCATGAATTGAAAAGAAACACCGATGCTCTCCAAAAGAGTTCTAAAATTTATTATTAAAAGGAGGCATAAGAAATTACAATGAGTAGAGTTCCTATTTATAGAGAATAGGAAACCGTAGGTTACAATTGATTTGCATGTCTACATTTACCAAAATATCCTTAGGAAGACCTAGTCAAAGTAGACTTCAAGCTTTGGTAAAATTTTATGTCTCTTTAAAAGAAAGTATTGGGCCTTGGATCTTTGGGCTTCCTTATTATTTGGTTCTTTATTAAAATAGCTTCTATGTTTCTTCCAGATCTCCAGTGAATAATTGCGGTGGGCTTTTAACCGTTCGCTTTGTAATCTTGGACCTTGCATTGCCTTGTACTTTGTGAATTTTATCTTTGATATAGGCTTGATCAAGAGTCTTCTGTTTGTTGGTCAAAGTCCACTTTTGCATCGTCTTTTCATCATTTTCACTGTTTTCTGTCCAAGAACCTGTAACCTGTAATATGTAGCAGACATGCATCAAAAGCACCTGTTTATTTATAAAAAGAATAAGAATGAGGAATATAATAATGCAATATTATGATATGAACAAATACCCCCAAACTTATCTTTTGCTCGTCCTCGAGCAAACTTATTTTATTCACTAAAATCCTAACCGCACTTTCGCAGGGAAACGCGATTGCACTGAGCACGTGCAACAAGCCGTTAAACCTCTAGGTGTCCCTAGTAGGAGGAGTGTTGTCTCCTGAGGGTTTTCAGCGGATTACACCCACAAAATCCTATCAACTCGGCCCATTAACTTTAGTTCTCCAATTAGGTTTTTTAACAAGGAATTCTATTATCTTTTGACTTGTAAACTATCCACCCATATTCTTCACACTTCCTCATCATCTAACTTAAGATTATACAAGTTCTATAGACTTACTTAGCTTTCGGCATCTCTTAAGTTTTCCTTCCAGGGTTCCATCTCCACTTAGGAATTTTTATCAACTCTACTAAAGATACAAGTTCTATTCTTCATTCCTTTCTCTCATCTAAACTCCAATCACATATCCCCACGTGTGTGTAAATATCACCCCTACACTTGGAAATTCAAATCAAGCACTCATACTCTTGTCCGTTGTCCAAAGTACTTATTAATTGGTGAATTTTTAATTGAATTTCACTTACACATCCTTCATGCGACCGTTAATACTTCTTGAGGTACCAACAACCGATTACAAGATGCGTTAGCACTTTAAAGCGTACTTCCTAGTTTTGCAACACTCAAGGCTTTAGCAGTGACTCCCAAACCAGTTGGTCTAAGGCACTAGGTGATGAAGCACCCTCGCTAAATATTTTTCTATTTTTGCAGCCTTAAGTAATCACAAAAACCAGTGTCCATTTTTTTATTCTTCATTCACATTTTTTTTATTTTCATCGTACTAAGGACTTTAGACAAGAGCATTTCAAGGTCTCCTCTACTATTCCAAGTTTCAAGGTGCGTGATTGTGCAAATTGTAGGGTATACGTTTTCAGAATCTAGACTTAAGATAGGAACTATTTTTCAAACTTATACTCTAATAAGAATATCAATACTTTTCCTTTGTTTCGACTTAGCCCAAGAAGTGAACCTAAAATTTGCCTATTTCTAAATAAACTATAAAGACATATACTTTCTACCGTTAAACTTTGAGGAATGTTATTTTTAGGGTTTTTAATTCACTAAGTCTAAGATCTAGTTGTTCCTAGCCAGTTAACCTATTTGTCAAACTCAAGTAAATTAGCCAAAATTGAATACAATAATTTTTATAATTTTTGAAATTTTTAAATTTTTATGGGGTTTTCAAATAACTATGCAAATGCAAAAATATGTACAAATGAATGCGAAGGAAGAAAACATACCGAGCATACCCCCAAACTTGAACTTGACAGTGTCCTCACTGTCATGCTACACCAAGAGGGTCAAAATACCGGTACTCCCCTGTTTATTTATTTATATTTTTTTTTATATTTTTAATGTTTTGAATTTTTTTTAATTTTTTTATAGAAAAAGAAAACAAAAAATATATACATATATAAAAAGATTCCCCCAAACTTAAGCTTGGCCTTGCACAAGCCAAAAGTTAGCACCAACCATTCAAAAATCTTATCATGGTAATGGTCTAGTTGGTGAAAGAATGGAGTAGAAAGAAAAGAGATGAGAAACACACGAGACCGAATGGGAAGAAGAGAATATGGTCTCGGTGGGGGAGAAGAATGGCGGAAAGAAGAAAGAAGTGGGGTACGATCTTGAGGGTGTAAAGCGAGTGAATAAATTAGCGCAATATGTGATGACCGATATGTTATAAGCGATTGCGCTAACCTATCAACCCGTCGGGAAATGGGGTCAAATCCCTCAAGATTCGCAAGAGAACATGGGTACGCCGAACTTGGTATAGGAGATGAAAGCGTAACGGCCACTTGCACGGTCGGAACAATAGGAAGGACGAAAGGGAGTGAATTAGGGATAGTCTCATTCTCACCGTAGTAAACCGTGTCGAACTGGAAAGATTCCATCAATGGTTCGAAATGACTGTAAGAAACCGAGTCTGATGGATTAACTAACTCATCTGAAAATGCAAAGGACTCAAACTCGGGCGGTGAGACTTCAACATCGTCCAAAAAAGTGAAACACTCGTAAGTGTCATCGGCTGTGAGAACTGTGTCAGATTCAAAGGAAAAGTTTTCAAGCTCACAGTCGTCAAGCGTGAAATGAGGCGTGGTCGGAACGATGGAAAGGAGGGAGGGTGATTTAGTTAAAGGTTCAAGAGGATGAATTGGAAAATCCGACACATCAAAGAAAAATGGTTCAACCTCAATATGATCCTCACTATTCTCCTCAATATTATCCTCATAATTCTCCTCAATATTCAACTCATCCATGCCACTATCATCAAAATCAAGACGCATATGAGATTCGGGAGAAACATTTAATAACTCGGGATGATGATTTGAACATAAAATTTCAATTAAATCGACAGGTTCATCATCCGAAATATTCCCGGCGTCTATATCCTCAATCAAGTAAAAGTCAATTTCTTTAGACACCTCCTCAAAAGCATGGATGTTTATCAATGTAGGTTCTAGAGTGGAGGTGTAAAGATCGAAAGGGTTAGGCGCGGTTTCACTCGAAAGGGGTTCCTCACAATCTGGCAAATCAAACACTACAAAATCACATAATTCATTTTTATTTTCAACAGGTGAACTATTTAGGGCAATCGATGGAAAACAGGAGTTGTGGGCTTCAATTGGGTAAGGGTAGGTTTGATTTGAAAATCCTCTCTCATTCTCACTCTGTCCAACTGCCGCCTCATACATTGAAAAATTTGGAGCTAGCGGAAAACTAGCTACCGGTTCAGCAGGTTGCATAAGGGTGGCCACGGACGCTTCCACATTCCTAACCATTTTGTTTGTTGCTGCGATATACGCCTCCAACGCCTCTTCCAAACTAGACTTTGGTGGTAAAGGGGTTTCGGCAAAAGATTCGAAATTGTTTGGATATGTGAAACTCCCAAAAGGCTGTATAGAAACAGGGTCTAGTGACGGTGGGAAAGTCGGGTAAGACTGGTAGGAAGTGGGTGGTTGGGCAGGGGTAGGGTCATCATATGGATAAAAAGGTGAATAGTCGTGTTGATCCCTAGAACTGGATGAGTGGAGAGGGGTGAAAGATCGACTGCGAGATTGAGCAATATGCTCAGCAATGGACATCGGCTTAGGAGTGACGGTAGGACTTGAAAAAGTGGTATCAACATATGGAGGTGGTAAAGGTTGACTTGGTTGACACAAAGTGGGTTGAAAAGGCAAACCGTTTCCCCTAGACGCCTCTATTTGATCTTTCAAAGATATTTTAGGTAAGGAAGGATCGTCTTTAAATTGATCGAACAAATTGCCGAACGACGCAAAATTAGGTTCGGGATACCAAAGTTCGGCAAGTGATTTATTGTGTGGGGTACCCATGTTAGAAGAAAGAGAAGAGAAAGAAGGTAGGTGGTGCAAAGATTTCTTAACGGCAATAATTTTTTGGTGAGTACATTATGCAAACAACAGTCTTCCCTTAAGCCACAAGTCAACAAAGTCTTATGCAAATGTTTTCCTCTCTTAAAAGGCTTTAGCCAAATAGATATTTACTTCCCTTGTTTATTTGTTACAGATAATTTTAGTAATTTCTTTTTACTTGCTAACATTTGGAGCCTTTAGCTTAATAGATATGTACTTCCCTCTTTTCTTCATAACAAATAGTAGTATGCGATTGAAATTTGAATAGAAGATTTTAACAATATAAAAAGAAGGCAGAACAATAACACTTGAAATATTTTTGAACTCTGAGTTGTACTTGAATTGATGCGAAAGATTACCTGTCATCAAAGCTAAAGAGCACTGTAAAGTAGAATTATACCAGCTTTGCAAGTTTTGGTAAATTTTTTTTTTCCTTTTTCCTTTTCTTTTTATTTGGAAATTTTTTTGTTGCAAAAAGATTTTTAGAGAAAAGATATACAACAACAAAATATTTTATAGAAAAGATATGCAACAGCAAAATATTACTTGCAATTGGTTATTATTTGAAGCATATTACAAGAATCTTTATTTGGAAAAAATTGTTGCAAAAAGATATTCGAGAAAAGATATGCAACAAAAAATATTACTTGCAATCAATTCAATTTTGAGTGGGGCCCAAAAATACTGCACAAGATCGTTATTTGGAAGGGAATATATTTTTAAGGTGCACAAAATCCTGCAGGCATTTCCAGAAAATATATTTCAAAATATACAGAAAAGGAACAGAAAATCTTACAGAAAATTTTTCAGAAGTCGATGCCACCAGATCGCCGCCCTTCCGCGGCAATAGCGCTCTAACACCGCGGTTCCGCGGTCCTCTTGATGGCTCAGATCCCCACAATTTTTTTGGTGCGACGAATCGACAAGACGGCCGCGTTTCCGCGGCCTAAGGTGGGTATTGGCCGCGGAATCGCGGCGGGTTGGGGGGTTTGGGGCTCCAAAATTTCTGTGCTTCTCTGTTTTTTTTAAAAATCCCTTCTGTTCCGATACCCTTTTTTCTGTTTCGCTTTCTGGAAATTTCTAGATCGTCTTTGTAAATCCTGCAAAATTAAAACAACAAAGTATCCTTTCCAAAAATAACAAATTATATATTTTTATATTTTTTTTTTGATTTTTTTAGATTTTTATGATTTTTTTAAATTTTATGATTAACCCGAAATTGCGAAAAGAAAATTCTACGCCATCCCCGGCAACGGTGCCATTTGATTTATAGAGATTTAGCATGCTTGCGCTTTCTAAAAGATAGATCAAAAATATTTATAACCGCAATCAAGAACGGCGTCGCATGAAGCTAGCCGGTGAGTACGGGTCGGTCCACAGGGATGTTGTGAATTTCCTAATCGCGCTAACGAGTTAATTCCGAAGGGTGTTCGGATTGATTATTAAATCTAAAAATTGAAGTTGTATGATACTAGGATTAGAAACTTGCTAGGATTAAGTTTAGGGAAAATTTGGTAAACAAAGATCTACATCTCTTTCCATTGCCATTAATTAAATGTATCATATTAGTGTTATGGTAAATCTTAACAAAGGGGATTAGGATGATTGGGAAGATTGATTCTTCCTCTAGATTCTTGTCCTTCCTTTCTTAATCTTTACCCTAACCTCCATGGAAAACCTTAAAATCCGGGCCTTTATACTACGATATCACCGCTACCTCGAGGGATAGGGTGCCGTAGGGAGTGGAATAAGAAGGTATGCATGGAGTTCTAATTTTCATAAAAGATTGGCAAAGAAAAGATACGAGAGATCTTCGTCTCTCAAATCCTTCCCCATTCCTAACCCTAACAAGCGAGGAAACTACTCACTCATTAGGGAATTTAAAAACATCTATCTAGGGCAGAGAATAAAAATTACCTAGGGCAAGAATTGAAATCTAAACTAGAGCAAGGAATTAAATCTACTTACAGATGCATCTCTCCAATCATCAACACAGGGTTGTCAGATCTGAATTCATGAATTGAAAAGAAACACCGATGCTCTCCAAAAGAATTCTAAAATTTATTATTAAAAGGAGGCATAAGAAATTACAATGAGTAGAGTTCCTATTTATAGAGAATAGGAAACCCTAGGTTACAATTGATTTGCATGTCTACATTTACCAAAATATCCTTAGGAAGACCTAGTCAAAGTAGACTTCAAGCTTTGGTAAAATTTTATGTCTCTTTAAAAGAAAGTATTGGGCCTTGGATCTTTGGGCTTCCTTATTATTTGGTTCTTTATTAAAATAGCTTCTATGTTTCTTCCAGATCTCCAGTGAATAATTGCGGTGGGCTTTTAACCGTTCGCTTTGTAATCTTGGACCTTGCATTGCCTTGTACTTTGTGAATTTTATCTTTGATATAGGCTTGATCAAGAGTCTTCTGTTTGTTGGTCAAAGTCCACTTTTGCATCGTCTTTTCATCATTTTCACTGTTTTCTGTCCAAGAACCTGTAACCTGTAATATGTAGCAGACATGCATCAAAAGCACCTGTTTATTTATAAAAAGAATAAGAATGAGGAATATAATAATACAATATTATGATATGAACACATACCTTCTATGAGATAATTGGATCTTGATACCCGCTGCGAGTAAGAGTTACTCCTGGGAGAGTTTTACACATTACAATTAGCCGATCGAGTAGGTGTCTAGAAAGGTGTTGACGGGGTTACGCCCTTAGGAAACCAAGGTTTATTTTAATTAGGTCTGTGCGAAAGCACGGGGAACCTCCCTGAAAGTACCGGCACTGGCCTGGCTGAAAGATTGGCGAACCTGTAGAGTGTAATTAATCCCGGCTAGTCTTTCCTTTTAGGGTTTGAAGGAAGATTTGACTAAAACAGTGGGAGACATCCTAATTAGATAAATTGATAACCAGTCTAATCTTGTAAAAGTGCACGCTAAGTATTTTCTTCTCTCTCTCTCCTGGTTACGACTATGTCACGCCTTAATCAATATAATAATACGGATGTATTGACCGAACCCGCTTGTTATACTGCGCTAGGGAACGTTGGTCCCGCTCCAACTTATAATTGTTATAAGACAGAGGAGGAAATAGGGGATTACCAGAATTCCCGTGCCGCCCAAACGAAGAAAGTTCATGCTGATGCACCTTCTTCGTGTATGTTCATTACCGAGAACTGTTTCTCAGTATCCTTTACGTCCTGGGTATGAGATACCGAATCAGGATACCGCATATGTAATTTGTTACATGGGCTACAAATAGGTAGAGAACTGAGAACGGGTTATAAATTTCATGAGATAGAAACACTGCAAGTTTTGTAGCCAAGTCTGTTGGTAGTTATCACCCTGTATTACCAGAATACATTGATTCTGAACGAATGTTATTAGATACCGAACCTGATATACAACATCATATCAGTCTCTTTATTAGTAAAGAAGGATATAATTTTGTATTGTTGGATAATATTTTGAACATTTCCTATATCAAGTGTTGATCGGTTCAGGCACGTTATCTAAAAGCATAGATGTTCTAAATCAAACCACAGTTCTTAATGTACAGAACACAAACAAGAGGAAGAGTTCAGAAATGAACGAATCCTTCTTGAGGCATTGTAGACTAGGTCATACCCGACTAGCTGAAGTTACATTTAGATGCATATTTAAATTAGTTTGAATTTATATCTTGTGAAACTTGCCGGTCATGTCACAAAGATAAAATGACCACAACTCTGTTTATTGGAAACAGAGAAAGAGATAGTAAACTCTTGGGATTGATACATGCTGATGTATGAAGGTCCCCTGTCTACACATGCCAAGACCGGTTCTTTATACTTTATTATATTCACTGATGGTCTCTCAAGATTCGCACATGTGTTCCTGTTGAAACACAAGTCGGAACCTTTTGAGAAATTCAATGAATATAAGTTAGAAGTAGAGAAGCAAAAATGGGTATAAGTATTATGTCCTTTGATAAGATTAAGGATGAGAATACTTGAGCATGGAGATCCTGGACTATTCTAAAGGAGAATGAGATTCTCTCTCAGCATTACTCCTCCGTATACACCACAGCATGTCAGTGTATCGGGGCGGACCAATCATATCCTATTAGATATGGTGCGCTCTATGATGAGTACTAGTAAGTTTCCTATTTCCTTTTGGGAGTTATGCACTTGAGAAACTGCATACCTATTGAATAGGGTTCAAATCAAATCAATTGCCTACCACTTCATATGTGATATGGAATGGGAAGAGCCCATATCTTAAGTATGTTAAGATTTAGGGTTGTCCAGCCTATGTCTAAAAGCAAAATCTGGACAAGCTTGAGGCAAAATCAGTTCTGTGGAAGTTTGTTGGATATCCCAAGCATTCGCAAAGGAATATCTTCTACATTATCGAGGAACAAAAGATGTTTTGTTTCTCAAACATGCCACCTTTGTTAAAGGGAGTTTCTTGTGAAGAAATTAATGGTCATGAAGTAGAACTGGAAAGAGTTCCAGCTATACAAACTGCAGCTGATAATTTCTTAGAACCAAAGGATTCAATAGTTTCCAACGAACCTCAGCCTCTCCACCGATCTAGTAGGGTTCCTCACCCACATGAGAGATACTTCGGTTTTCTCTATGACAGTGAGAGCGAGGATTGCATCATGAGATGATGAGCCAACTAGTTTCGAGCTGGCCATCAGGAGTGGGACTCTGTAAGAATGGCTGGATGCTTAGCGATCTGAGATGGAATCCTTATACACCAACAAATTATGCACTTTGGTTGCTTTATCTGAAGGGTTAAATCCCCATCAGGAGCAAGTATATCTTGAGAAGATTACTTGGTGTACATGGAAAAGTTGAGACTTTCATAGCTATGCTTAAGTCCATCCAGATCCTACTTGCCACGGCTACATACCATGACTACGATATCTGGCGGTTGGGTATCATGACAGCTTTTCTAAATGATGATTTGGAAGATAGCGTCTATAAGTACACAGCCTGAGAGCTTCGTAGATAGTGGGAGCAATGGAAACGTGTGCAAAATGTTTTATGTGATAAAGCAGGTATCGCGGAGTTGGAACGTCTGTTTTGATGGAGTAGTCAAAGAGTTTTAATTCATCAAAATGGTAGATGAACCTTGTATATACAAAAAGGTAGTAGAGAGTATGGTGGTGATCCTCGTAGGGTACGTGGATGACATACTCTTGATAGGAAGGAGTTTCCTATGCTACGCTCGGTCAATCTTTTCTTATCATAAGGATTCTCCGTATAGCATCAAGGTGATACCTCCTAAATCCTGGGTTTTGGATCTATGAGATAGATCTAATTGGATGTTAGGATACTCACTAGTTGTAGTGAGATGGTATCAATCGATCCTGGGGAGAATCACTGGAAAGGTTCCACGGTGATAAGGACGACTGAATGTCAGTCGCAGGCATTGTCTTTACCCTCAGTGGAGGGACGGTATGTTGGAAGAGTTCCAAGCTAGGTACCGTGATTTACTAGACGATTAAAGGAAAGATACATCGTTACCAAGGATGCCTCCAAACAGGCAGTCTGGATATATTAGTTCATGAGATGAACTTCGTTCCTACTATTGTGTGACAATGGAGTTGTGGCTTATGCTGAGGAACCCCCGTCCCATCTAAAATCCAGATATAATTCTTAGGCAGTATAACCTGATCATGAAGATGGTTGATCTCCAGGGAGATCGAGGTTAGGAGAGTAGACACAGAAGACAACAGCGCGGATCCACTCACAAAGGCCTTTTTCCCAGTAGAGACTTTTTATGGGATGGTTGAGTATGAGATACTTCAACCACAGCTAATTGTTGGGTATGTGATACCACAACAGATGGCCCTAGTGCAAGTGGGAGATTGTTAGTTATATGTTTGCCCTAGAGGCCATTACTGTACATATGATGTATATTGTAATGGATGCTTGGACATATATAGGGAGGACTTTCTTGCTCGATATGATAGTATGATATCTGGTTGTACTTTATCTTAAAATATACTCTAATTGTCTCTATGTTACATGTTGATAAAGCCCTTAGGATATGTACTCGACTTCTGGGACTATGATGAGATCATACTAGTGGGACCACGGTAGTCGATGAGTAGATCCTACAACTATTCCTAGTCGAGAGTGTATCGAGATAGGGCATCGATACACCAGAGTAGACAAGCGTATACGCATCTTGACCCATATGATGGGCGATGGTTGATCCCATATCCATCAGTGTTTGAAATCAAGGATGGTGTACGGGTGCTCAGTGGAGACTGGGTATACTGGACGGACTCGCCGAGAACTTCCAGATGGTATTATACACCACGTCAGATGGCAGTTCTCTGGTGACACTGGTACAGAGTAGTCTGTAGATCCGAGATCGTCATAGAGTCTTGTATGACTCCCACTATACTTTGATTTCCATCATACCACGTCCAAGATGGCGTGCAAAAAGGTGGCTTTTGGGTACAGTCCCGAATCATATGGAGGCAATGAGCGATAGGAGGGGATTCGTCTCTCCCGGTATGGGGAGTTGATGTTGCACTGTGTTCAATTGGCTATAACTGGAAATCCCTGGTCAGGGTTGCTGAAATTTACTGGTAAGTGTTATCGGTAGTTTCTCGAACTGTTATAGACCTCATATCGACACGACTTATCGAGCTGCTGGGGTCTGACGTTTACCACCCCTAGGCGAGATATACGACATATCAGACGACGAGACAGGTCTGTACGGGAGTGTTACTGACTGGATTCACAGGAGAATGTACAGGCTTGCTTATTGATCTTCTGAGCGTTCAATACCAGGGTGGCTGTTACGTTTAGCTGACCGCTTGCAGCTTGTGGGTGTGTTATAAGATCATCACCTACTGCCGGCGTATTGTCGATTCTTTAGAGTCCTACACAGAGGTTTCTTGGCTCAGGCAAAACGGAGTAGGAGCACATATGTGATATGTGCTGGACCGAGAACAATACGTGTATGTGATACCGTATTAGATTCTCACGATATAAGATATCGGCCGGGTATATGAGATATAGCCGGGTCGTCGAATCAAGTTTTGATTCGATGAACTGATACAGATTATATTAGTCGGTTATTTGTGAAATAGCCGGATTATCGGATCAAGTGTTGATTCGATAATTTAATGTATAAATATATATATTATATATTAAATTACATTAACTGATATAAGCTCACTAAAAGATTCTTTTTCTCACTCGGGTAATACATTGATATATATGCGTTATATATTAATTGTATTATTTTATTTTGTTACAATAAATATTGTATATGTGATATATAATATTGTAACATGTTATGGTTATAAATGCAACATGTTTTGTGGAGTTTAATTGAGGTTAGGGTTTGGATTAGGGTTAAGCAATCATGTGTCTTTCAAGAAGCTTCTTGAAGCTTTGAGTTTGACTTGGATATTTTGTGATATTTGCTTAACCCAACCTAACCCTTTAACCCTAGTTATGTCTCTACAATGGTTAAGCCTTCTCATCATCTACCATGGTTGCATTTCTAACTATAGACTTGAGTTATTCATTGTTCATCACAAAAGGTTTCTTATTCTTCTTCTTGAGTTCTTGAAGAAAAGCTTTCTAGCTTTTTCTTTGGTGATGTAAATGAGTGAGATTAAGATAATAAATGAGAGCTAAAATCCTACTTCATCATCTTAATCTATCCTAGCCATTTAGATTAGGGTGTTCACTTCATTTAGTGAGTGAGAGCTTGTGTTAATGAAACTTCAAGGTAGATCATCTTTGTCATCGAAGATCGGAAGCTAGCTTGCATCTTTCTCTTCGTGGAGCCTCTCGAGAGTCCGGAACTTGATGATCGCAGCGAAGGGACCACAACACAGAGCTTATGAAGTGAAGGACCGGACTATAAAGGTTGTAATCCCTAACTCTTAGATGTTAAAGTGTTTAACATGCTTTGTTTCGCCTAATCTCTACTCTAAGATCTTGGTTTAGGGTTGTTCGACACGGCTAAATTTTTAATCGGGCATGGTTGATGCCTTATAGACCCTTATGCGTGTGCCTAGTAACCCTACACTACAAAGGTTGTATTCCTTGTTCCCTTAGATGTAAAGAGTTTACATTTTATGTTTAACCCTACGTCTCTAGTTAAAATCTTGGTTAGAGTTTGTTTAGCACCATAAAATTTTCAAAGTAGCATGATTGATGCTTGCCAAAACCTTGCTAAGGTGCTAAGCTAACACTACAGTGTTTTCTCGATTCTGAGAGTAGCATGTGAAACCCGATTCGAGGTGCGGTAGGCACCGTCTGTAGGTACATGGTAGACCTGGTGAGGTACCCCGGGGCAAGAAGACTCGTATTGTTAGACGGTAAGCCTGGCATAGGAGCACTACCTACCTGTGATAGTATTTGGACTCGGCGGTTATCTGGAGGATACCGACCAGAGTAGTGAGATGGATATGAGGGCCGATCAGGGTGTGCGGCGCCTGAGATATATAAGGATTTATGTGCCGATGCTGGACACGGTTTTCAAGATGATTCGAGTGTCGATGCTGGACACTCAGGTTCTATGATTTTGATGTGTCGCGAGGGACACACGTTGATTTATATCCTCATACATTCATGCATATGTTTTTATGATATTTACATGCAGGATGTTTTGTGTCATTGGTTGACCCGTGGACTAGATCCACATGCGTACAAGCAATGACTACATAGTTGGATGATATCCACATACTTATAGACTTCATGATATAGTTGACACCGATGCATGTTGACTTCATTGATCATAGCTCATATTTATAATATGTTGCTACCTGAGACACTGACACGAGCACTAGTTATTACACTTATGTATAGATGTTTACCCTTGCCACCTTATCATTCTTCAGACTTTATTATATTGAGGATATATATTACTGATGGTATTGACCTAGGATTGAGTCATACATGTGATTTCTGCTCAGTGATGTTTTCTGCTCACGAGTTGGCAACTCACCCCCAATGTGCCACAGTTTCTTGCAGGTTTTTCCGTACAGGTTTCATTACGACTTTCTGGCACACTGCTCCCATTCCAATTGATTGCTTTGGTAGTTGGGTTCACTCGCATCGTGACTACCATTGTACCTATTTATTTTCAATTGTATCTAGTAACTCCATCAACCAGACTTGTATATTTATTTCGGACTTAGAAAACCAGTTGTATATTATTTTCGACCTTAGAGTCGCACGTTGTATTATTAGGGTTTTCTTGATATTCTGAGTTCCTTTTGAGTTTTGATCCTCGCCCTTCGGCGTTGTATATTATATTGCTTGCGTGGTTGTGACCGTTAATTGACGAAGAGCTAGCTCCCACTTGGGGATGCCTTTTATCATTGTGCATATATTATTCATGTTGTACCCCGTTTGGGGCCAGTATTTATAAAGGAAACTCTGCCGAAATTTTCAGAAAAGACTTGGGATTTTAAAAATGCATACTTCGGCTTATGTTATTAAAACCACTTGTTTTAAAACTAGTTTCTTCACTTCTTCCTTAAAATGGTTTAGATTTCTGGGATTTTTTGGCATACTTGAATTAGATGGGGTCCTATAGACTTCATATGATTCAAGTGCCAGTCACGTGCCATTTCGGGTCGTGACAAAGTTGGTATCAAAGCGCTAGGTTAACCTTCGTTCGAGTCTATGTTTGACTATGCGGAGCCTAGGGCGTTTGTATATATATGAAATCTAGGCTTGACCTTACGAACTTAGACTTGGTCGAGGGAGTATTAGAATCGAAATTTCGTCGTGTAGGTTGACCTTAGTTGATGCAGTAGGTGACTTTAGGAGAGTATCGTACCGTGTGTATGTTCCACGGCATACTTACGATACGCTACTCCACTTAAGAAGCCTTAGGATGTACATTTCCTTGCACATTATTATATTCATTCATATGATCTATCCTCATCGTTATTGGTTATGGGTTTTGCTGCCAAGATTACACGGGCAAAGAGAGCTAATGTCACGACCCGAAATTGGCACGTGACGGCCCTAATAGTACGCAACGTCTACAGGCGTAACGCAGTAAAAGAAAGCCAAAACCAAGAAATCTAAACCATTAAAAGGCAAGAAAAGATAAGAAACATTGTTTAAACTTTTGAAAATCTCAAGTACAAATTTTTTAAGTCCAATTTACTTTCTTGAAAATTTCGGCAGCACCTCCTTTGTAAAAACCAACCCTAAAAATGGGTACAACATAAATATAAAGTAAAGCATCTCCAACTGGGGCAAATCCACGCCAAAAGGCGGAAAACAACCACCACAACAGATATACGATGCCGTAGCGAAGAAATAAAAAACTATAAAATGGAAACTGTATAAAAGACAACTCAGTCACAAAATAATATACAATATCATCCTCACCAAGTCTCTAAGTCAACATGAAAATAGTTGATGGAGAGTACAAGGATACAAAGAATATACAATAAAACAACGAATAACCATAGAACTCACCTAAGCAAACTGCAGACTGTGAGCTGATGCGGTATCCGCAGCAAAAGATGATAAGATAGATGAATAGCCTGTCTCGACTACTCTAGGGAACAACCTGCAAACACTGTGGCACAACGGGGGTGAGTTGCTAACTCGTGAATAGTAAATAACATATGCAATTAATCGCAAGTATGCACGTACAGCGCGAATCTAACATAAGCAACTAATAGCAACAAAAGTCATATGTGTGCAATAGTCATGAAAGGTACACTAGCAGATATCACTAATACATGAAGAAGTAATATGACAATCTGTATGCAACAATCATGTAAGGTTGTCACGACCCGAAAGTACGAAACGTGACTGGCACTTAGATTACGAAACGTCTAGAGGCGCAACGTAACCTAAGTAAGCCGAAGCCCAGAAATCTAAACCATAAAAAGAAGAAGAAGTAAAAGAAAACATGAAGAAAACAAGTTTAAAGCATCAGCCAATTTTCTCAAAAAGAATTCGGCAGAGTCTCCTTTGTAAAAACTGGCCCCAAACGGGTACAACAAGTATAATATATACAAACAATAAAAAGCATCCCCAGACGGGAGCTAGCTCTACGCCAAAAGGCGGAAACAACCACACCAAAGCACAATAGTATACAACGCCAAAGGGCGAGGCTTAAAACTCAAAAGAAAACAAAACCACCAGATATCATAATAATACAAGCGCGACTCTAAGGTCGAAACAAATAAATGGTCCAGTAATCTATCAAGTAATACAAGTTTAGTTGATGGAGCTTACTAGATACAAATAAAATAATAAAAATACAACGGCGGTCTAGATACAAATGAACCAACTTACCGTGCAAATCACCCGGAATGAAATGATGTGGCAGCAAACAGCCAAGGAACCCTGTACATCAAACCTGTAAAAAAATTTGGCACAACGGGGGTGAGTTGCTAACTCGTGAGTAGAAGATATCTGCGAAAAGAAATCGAATGCACAACGCTATCCTAGGTCATAATAATACTAATATACTACAAGTCATCAAGTATAGACGGGATAATAAGCTACGTGTAAGTGCAAATGCTTCGTGCTCGTGTCAGTGCCTCATATAGTACTATGTTATGAGAACGAGTATTCATGCACCATGAATGTAAAATAACAATTCCTAAAATCTAGATATATCTGTATAAGAAATCTTTAGTTTTTATAATGGTAAAACGTGTATAGAAATCTGAAATATCAACGATGAAATCCATGGAAATCCGTGTCAAGTATCGACACAAAACATGTAACTCTCAAGTCTCAATACCTCATAATCTCAATGTCTCATATACTCAATATCTCGGGCACCGTCAGTCCGGATCGGCCCATATCATCAAATCTCACAACAACGGTCGGTATCCTCCGGATATCCGCCGCGCCAGACATCACTGGTAGATAGTCCTCCCCTGCCAGGCTCATCGTCTATAACTCGATCTTCTTGCCCCGGGGTACTATACCAGGCCCACCATGTACCCGAGACGGTTCATCCACTCCTCGAATTGGGTCTCGAAATCCAAAAGAAAACATGAAATCTCATGGTGGACGACACATACATCACGAGAAAACCGCATCTTATGTTTTAAAAAAAAGAGAGGAGGAGAGAGAGAGAGAAGTTTTTATGTATTCTTGCGGTTTTCCCCAAAAATCCAGAAATCTCATAAAAATCCAAAATCCCAAAATCATTAGTAAGTATATGATAAGTGTCGGCATATGCCCCATAATAATGCATGATAACATGAAAATGCGAATGCATGAAATGTCTAAGTAATAAATACCATGTCTATACTAACACCAGAAAGTAATCACAATATTATATCGATCTAGCTATTAGCTGATTGTATCAATAAAAGATAATATGATCTACAGTGTACGTGACATAACAATTACCGACGATGATGTGTGTGAGCCGGCAAATAAGTGTGCGTGGATTATGCACATCATCGGTAATGGTGCTGGTGTCCTAACAGGCAGTGTTTTATACTGATTATAGAAACATATGTATGAACATGCAACATTATGATTACGGTATGAAATGTAAAGACGGATGTGTAATAACCACTCATCTGTGATATACAAGTATACCTACAACTATATGACTCGAGCCTAAACTAGTGTCCATCTAACCTCCTAAGGAACTAAACCTAAGAAACTAGTCGATAAGAAATAAGAGTCCACCTAAGGTCTAAATCCATATCTCTAATAGTCGGCGATCCAGCCTCAATAGTGTCACGTACGTAGTACGGCTTCCTCGAACCAAGAGTGCGGATCAATCATCATATCTATGCCTCGTACGTTAAAATCCATCGTACGGCATCCCAATATCGGGGTTACTTGTCAAGTATCACCTACGTGTCTCATCATTCATATAATATCATCATCAACACGTGTCAAAATCAAGGTGCTATACTGTAATCGCATGCATCAATCATATATCATTGGCAGCATAAATATACATCGTTAATTTATCCTCAGAAATATCATGTCATATGTATCATATTGTGATTAAGTCACACTCATATGATATCGTAATCAAGTCACACATATATCATATCAGAATTTCAGGCACAGGTTACGGTCCGGGTTCTATTTTAGAGTCCCATGTACTTTAATATCATCATCACCTGTTTATTATTTATGTATACATATTCATTATCTCACTTCCTAGTGATCCGCTAACATCATAACACGACCGTAGCTAAGAATCACGGCATCAAGCCCAGTTATATTGTTTTATCCCCGTGTATCATATCACATCCTTGTATCACATATACGTATTGTGTATATATATACCTACACCTAGTCCTTTATATATATATACACATACACGTATACACCACGTCGAGTCTCAGTGTATGCGTGTGTGTGTATCTACCTGAAACATATGAATCTTATCCAAGGTATTCATCCTCTGGTATGGTCTGTCTAAATTATTCTAGTCTAACCTAGGGTCATTACTAGGGTCCTAATCACCGAAATTCTAAGGTCACGTCTGGCTTCCTAATGAAAATAAGTACTATTCCTATTCTACATTTGCGGGGGTGCTAAACGCCGTCCACCCGACTTCCCCCCGTAGATATACATCTACTCACCTGGTCCTTTTCTGCTGAAAACGATGTCGCCGTCCTCTTCTTCATCGCCCGCAGTCCATGGGAGGGGTACCTATACGCAAACATACATAGTATCGTAAACTGAATCACGGACAAAAGTCAAAATGACGCACGGAACGCGCATAGGTTAAAACCTATGTCCTGTTCATGCAAAAGAACCAAATATCGCTCGATATCTGCGTACAAACGCCGATTGACCGAGATAAAAACCAATAAACAACCCATAGTTTCAGAACCCTTTTCTTATAATATAAAACTCGGTTTAAATTATCAGAACCTTAAAATCGATCAAATCATCCAATTCCGAAAACCTTGAAAATGTCGATTCGCCGTTTTACTTCAAAACTTGATGTTTAATGAAACTAATGGTTATAATACTCATTAAATAGCATAACTAGATTATATAAACCCTTCCTATATTTTTAACACGCTAATTTGTATTAAATTGAAATTGTAGTTTGTAAACATGCCCGATTTCGGTATTTTTAAGCAAAACTTCACCATTTCACTTCCAAACTTGATTTTTCATAACTTAAATCGTTAAACCACTCCTTGAAACCGTAAGGATGTTCTAAAAGCCTAACTTTATTTTTAATCGCACATTTTAAATGAATTTTCAAAACCTAGTTTAATAACATAGCAATATTGTGAAAATTTTCAAGTGAAAGCTAGAAATTGTCAACTAGTTTATATTTAACCCTCACTTAACAAGTTAATCTACACACTAACACTACAATCTAATAATAAAAACCCAAATTCTAATTTTATCTAACTTATTTACAGGATTTGCAAAAATCCTGTTTACAAAAATAACCTAATTAAACAATTAAATGCAATAACTAGCAAATTTGCTACTAGACTAAGTTTAACATTTTCTAATATGCTAATCTACAATTTTAGATCACAACCTAAGAATCAAAACCCTAATAATAATTTAATAACCATTTTCTAGAAATTCAAATCTTGAATCAAAACCATAATTAAGCATTTTAATTGATCGGGTTGCAATAATTAACACAAATTAACATGGGTTTAGAATTTATACCATAAAAATTTGAGATCACCCTTGCTTCATAACCTCCAAGATGGATCTCTTGCCTTCAAAATCCAAGCTAAGTAGGAGCAAAGGAAATTGGATAGGGTTTAGTGATGAATTTGTGCTAAAATATGTTGATTTTTGATGGATTTGGGAGGGTTTTTGAAGAAAATTGAAGTTGAAATTTTGTAGAAGGGTGGGGGGGGGGGACCTGGTTTCGGCCAAAATTAGAGGGAGGAAAGTGAGGGAGTGTGGGTGCGGAGAGATGTGGAAAGTTCTACCATCATTTCCTTCTTTATGTCATTTCATGTTTTATGCATTTTCTTTTTATTTTTTCCATTAAACTAATTCTAGAACCCACTTGAAGAACCAAGAGAGAGGGTGGGGTGCCAAGGCCGGCCAAATGTGTGAGGAAGTAAAAAGAGAGTGTGGGTTTTGTTTGGGAAAAAGATAAAAGTTGTACCGCACTCTATTTGCACTAATTTCACCGAAAAAAGCCTTTTTCTTCGATATTTTCTAACACCGGTTAACAACCCTATTTCAAATTAAAAACCACATGATAAAATTTTGTTTAATATATTATGATGCACAAAATTTGTTTCAACTCATTCCAGTTTGTAATTTTCCCTAATTAAATGTATTAGTGACGGCTTAAAATAATATTAAAATAATTAATTCCGGAAAAAAAATTCAGAAATTTTGAAATCTCACCAGTGGCTCAATAAACACCAAATACTAGCAATTACATAGCTAGAATATTTATATTTAATTTTAAAATAAAGATATTTGTATTTTGACTTTTTACACAAAACCCCCTTATTTTACCGATTTTCCGAAATTTCACCAAAACGATTTTCAAAACGTTACAATCTTCCCCCCTTAAAGAAATTCGGTCCCCGAATTTAAATTAAAACTCCCCCCCTAAATTTCTAAAACATTCAGTCAAAACACTAAATTCGTCGGGGCTCCGAAATCATCAATACATAACGAAAATCAACTCCGTCAAGCATAACGCAATCATCGGAGTTATGGTGAAGATAAAATATCAAAACCCAATACGAAAACCAACATAATATATATCAAAACTATAACTTATATATATAGTACGCATCGTAGTAAAATCGTCAAAACATCTTAATAAATAAGCATACAAAAACCCTTTTGAAAATCGCCGTGCGATGCACGTGTCACGGCATAAGTAGCGGACGTTTTTTTTTATAAAAAAAAAGCTATATAAAACTTTTATTTAACATACACGTCCCGTCTGGTTACCAAATCAATAGTAATGATTATAAAAGTATACTTCTTAAACTAAATTCAATCCCAATCATATCATAAAAATATCATGTGCGTCCGGTGCGCACTGAAATCGAAACCCACTACAGATGCCATGAATACACACAAAAACAAAGCTAAGTGCAACAGGTGTGCACCAAAAACATCTGTCAAGTGCAACGGGCGTGCACGACACAATATCAGGTGCATCTAATTTGCACAAAACCCCGATTTAGTGCATCTGGTGTGCACAAAATCGCATCAAGTGCGCAAAGTGTGCGCAAGAATCTCAATCAGGTGCACATGGTGCACGAAAACATACACCGAATATCAAAATCGAAATCACAGTACGAAAGTGCATGAAAACTAAGTCGAAGCATATGTCAAAATCATGTGTAACCATATGCACGAAATCAAATCAAAATCTCAAAATGTATTAAAACCAAATCAATTGCACTGGGTATGTACTAAACAACATCAATATAACTGATATATGAAACACAAATAGAATGTATTGAAGGTACATATAAGAAATACCAATCATAGAACAAAGTCCTCAAAATACAAAAATCTAATCAACGAAAATATGAAATTCAACTCACCAAATCACAATCGTAAACACTATCGTCAATGCGCGCTTCTTTCCCCCCTTTCCTATGGTGTTGAATGCTTCGAACTCGTCTCTTCATTGGTGTGCTGACTGCACTACCAACGGCAACACTCATATCTAAAGTCTCCTACGTAGTCGATCCCTTCACCTGATATCCGAACTACATTAAACTTTTCGATCGATCCATCAAAATCCCATAATTCCCCGAGAGCTCAACACTCAAGTACAGTTTAAAAGTATATGGTACATACCCCAGCATCGATGGTCCAGTCGTAGAAGGGCAAACCCAAGCCTCACTAATGGCACCGCGGAACTGCCGTAAACCCTAAGGTTCAAGGGCGTTCTCGTGGTCTTTATGTCGAGTTAGGGTTTCATTCTTCTAGAGGGTCCATAGAAATACCTGCATGTTCTTCTGAATACCTTAAACTTGGGAAAATGGATTATGACAATCGTTCGAATCCCTTTAACTTCGTCTGGACGGCATGTGAATACCCTTCGTCCGCATGCTAAACAATCCTTCAATCCTCAAAAATAACCAATACCCTAATGGTTATCGCATTTGAGCCGCTGCTCCCTCTGCCCGTGCGCCCGTGGTAAGAGAAACCACCCTCCGATATCGACGAAGATAGATCAAAGGAACGAATGAAATGTGGTGCAAATAAATGTACATCCTAAGGCTACTTAAGAAGAGTAGCGTATCGTAAGTATGTCGCGGATCATACCCACGGTACGTCACTCTACCTAAGTCGCCTACTCCATCAACCAAGGGTCACCCTAGGCATATACAAAGGTTAAAGCTAGCGCTCTGATACTAACTTTGTCACGACCCGAAAGTACAGAACGTGAACGACACTTAGATTACGAAACGTCTAGAGGCGCAACATAACCTAAGTAAAACGATGCCCAGAAATCTAAACCATAAAAAGAAGAAGAAGTAAAAGAAAACATGAAGAAAACAAGTTTAAAGCATCAACCATATTTCTCAAAAAAAATTCGGCAGAGTCTCCTTTGTAAAAGCTGGCCCCAAACGGGTACAACAAGTATAATATATACAAACAATAAAAAGCATTCCCAGACGGGAGCTGGCTCTACGCCAAAAGGCGGAAACAACCACACCAAAGCACAATAGTATACAACGCCAAAGGGCGAGGCTCAAAACTCAAAAGAAAATAAAACCACCAGATATCATAATAATACAAGCGCGACTCTAAGGTCGAAACAAATAAATGGTCCAGTAAACTATCAAGTAATACAAGTTTGGTTGATGGAGCTTACTAGATACAAATGAAATAATAAAAATACAATGGCGGTCCAGATACAAATGAACCAACCTACCGTGCAAATCACCCGGAATGAAATGATGTGCCAGCAAACAGCCAAGGAACCATGTACATCAAACCTGTAATAAAATTTGGCACAACGGGGGTAAGTTGCCAACTCATGAGTAGAAGATATCTGCGAAAAGAAATCGAATGCACAACGCTATCCTAGGTCATAATAATACTAATATACTACTAGTCATCAAGTAAAGACAGGATAATAAGCTACGTGTAAGTGCAAATGCTCCGTGCTCGTGTTAGTGTCTCATATAGTATTATATCATGAGAACGAGTATGCATGCACCATGAATGTAAAATAACCAATCCTGAAATCTAGATATATCTGTATAAGAAATCTTTAGCTTTTATCATGGTAAAACGTGTATAGAAATCTGAAATATCAACGATGAAATCCATGGAAATCCGTGTCAAGCATTGACACAAAACATGTAAATCTCAAGTCTCAATACCTCATAATCTCAATGTCTCATAGTCTCAATATCTCTGGCTCCGTCAGTCCGGATCGGCCCATATCATCAAATCTCACGACAATGGTCGGTATCCTCCGGATATCCGCCGCGCCAGACATCACCGGTAGGTAGTCTCCTTTGCCAGGCTCATCATCTACAACTCGATCTTCTTGCCCTGGGGTACCATACCGGGGCCACCATGTACCCGAGACGGTTCATACACTCCTCGAATCGGGTCTCGAAATCCAACAGAAAACTTGAAATCTCATGGTGGACGACACATACATCACGAGAAAACCGCATCTTATGTTTTAAAAAAAAGAGAGGAGGAGAGAGAGAAGTTTTTATATATTCTTGCGGTTTTCCCCAAAAATCCAGAAATCTCATAGAAATCCAAAATCCCAAAATCATGAGTATGTATATGATAAGTGTCGGCATATGCCCCATAATACTGCATGATAACATGAAAATGCGAATGCATGAAATGTCGAAGTAATAAATACCATGTCTATACTAACATCGGAGAATAATCACAATATTATATCGATCTAGCTATTAGCTGATTGTATCAATAAAAGATAATATGATCTACAGTGTACGTGACATAGCAATTACCAATGATGATGTGTGTGAGCCGGCAAATAAGTGTGCATGGAATATGCGCATCATCGGTAACGGTGCTGGTGTCCTAACAGGAAGAGTTTTATACTGATTATAGAAACATATGTATGAACATGCAACATAATGATTACGGTATGAAATGTAAAGACGGATGTGTAATAACCACTCATCTGTGATATACAAGTATAACTACAACTTTATGACTCGAGCCTAATCTAGTGTCCATCTAACCTCCTAAGCAACTAAACTTAAGAAACTGGTCGATAAGAAATAGGAGTCCACCTAAGGTCTGAATCCATATCTCTAATAGTCGGCGATCCAGCCTCAATAGCGTCACGTACGTAGTACGGCTTTTTCGAACCAAGAGTGCGGATCAATTATCATATCTATGCCTCGTACGTTAAAATCCATCGTACGGCATCCCAATATCGGGGTACGGGTCAAGTATTACCTGCATGTCTCATCATTCATATAATATCATCATCAACACGTATCAAGATCAGGGTGCTATACTGTAATCACATACATCAATCATATATCATTGCCAGCATAAATATACATCGTTAATTTATCCTCAGAAATATCATATCATATGTATCATATTATGATTAAGTCACACTCATATGATATCGTAATCAAGTCACACATAGATCATATCAGAATTTCAGGCACTGGTTATGGTCCGGGTTCTATTTTAGAGTCCCATGTACTTTAATATCATCATCACCCGTTTATTATTTATGTATACATATTCATTATCTCACTTCCTAGTGATCCGCTAACATCATAACACGACCGTAGCCAAGAATCACGGCATCAAGCCCAGTTATATTGTTTTATTCCCGTGTATCATATCACTTCCTTGTATCACACATACGTATTGTGTATATATATACCTACACCTAGTCCTTTATATATATATACACATATACGTATACACCACGTCGAGTCTCAGTGTGTGCGTGTGTGTGTATCTACCTGAAACCTACGAATCTCATCCAAGGTATTCATCCTCTGGTATGGTCTGTCTAAATTAGTTTAGTCAAACCTAGGGTCATTACTAGGGTCCTACTCACTGAAATTCTAAGGTCACGTCTGGCTTCCTAATGACAATAAGTACTATTTCTATTCTACGTTTGCGGGGGTGCTAAACGCTTCCCCCCGTAGATATACATCTACTCACCTGATCCTTGTCTGTCGAAAACGATGTCGCCGTTCTCTTCTTCATCGCCTGCAGTCCATGGGAGGGGTACCTATACGCAAACATATATAGTATCGTAAACTGAATCACGGAAAAAATTCAAAACGACGCACGGAACGCGCATAGGTTAAAACCTATGTCCTGTTCATGCAAAAGAACCAAATATCGCTCGATATCGGCGTACAAACGCCGATTGACCGAGATAAAAACCAATAAACAACCTGTAGTTTCAAAACCTTTTACTTATAATATAAAACTCGGTTTAAATCATCGGAATCTTAAAATCGATCAAATCATCCAATTCCGAAAACCTTGAAAATGTCAATTCACCGTTTTACTTCAAAACTTGACGTTTAATGAAACTAATGGTCATAATACTCATTAAATAGCATAACTAGATTATATAAACCCTTCCTATATTTTTAACACGCTAATTTGTATTAAATTGAAATTGTCGTTTGTAAACTTGCCCGATTTCGGTATTTTTAAGCAAAACTTCACCATTTCACTTCCAAACTTGATTTTGCATAACTTAAATCGCTAAACCATTCCTTGAAACAGTAAGGATGTTCTAAAAGCCTAACTTTATTTTCAATCCCACATTTTAAATGAATTTTCAAAACCTAGTTTAATAACATAGCAATATTGTGAAAATTTTCAAGTGAAAACTAGAAATTGGCAACTAGTTTATGTTTAACCCTCACTTAACAAGTTAATCTACACACTAACACTACAATATAATAATAAAAACCGAAATTCTAATTTTATCTAACTTATTTACATGATTTGCAAAAATCTAGTTCACAAAAATAACCTAATTAAACAATTAAATGCAATAACTAGCAAATTTGCTATTAGACTAAGTTTAACATTTTCTAATATTCTAATCTACAATTTTAGATCACAACCTAAGAATCAAAACCCTAATAATAATTTAACAACCATTTTCTAGAAATTCAAATCTTGAATCAAAACCATAATTAAGTATTTTAATTGATCGGGTTGCAATAATTAACACAAATTAATATGGGTTTAGAATTTATACTATAAAAATTTGAGATCACTCTTGCTTCATAACCTCCAAGATGGATCTCTTGCCTTCAAAATCCAAGCTAAATAGGAGGAAAGGAAATTGGATAGGGTTTAGTGATGAATTTGTGCTAAAATATGTTGATTTTTGATGGATTTTGGAGGGTTTTTGAAGAAAATTGAAGTGGAAACTGTGTAGAAGGGAGGGGGGACCTGGTTTTGGCCAGAATTAGAGGGAGGAAAGTGAGGGAGTGTGGGTGTGGAGAGATGTGGAAAGTTCTACCATCATTTCCTTCTTTATGTCATTTCATGTTTTATGCATTTTCTTTTTATTTTTTCCATTAAACTAATTCTAGAACCCACTTGAAGAATTTAGAGAGAGGGTGTGGTGCCAAGGCCGGCCAAATGTGTGAGGAAGTAAAAAGAGAGTGTGTGTTTTGTTTGGGAAAAAGATAAAAGTTGTACCGCACTCCATTTGCACTAATTTCACCGAAAAACCCTTTTTCTTAGATATTTTCTAACACCGGTTAACAACCCTATTTCAAATAAAAAACTGTATGATAAAATTTTGTTTAATATATTATGATGCACAAAATTTTTTTTAACTCATTCCAGTTTATAATTTTCCCTAATTAAATGTATTAGTGACGGCTTAAAATAATATTAAAATAATTAATTTCGGAAAAAAATTTCAGAAATTTTGAAATCTCACCAGTGGCTCAATAAACACCAAATACTAGCAATTACATAGCTAGAATATTTATATTTAATTTTAAAATAAAAATATTTGTATTTTGACTTTTTACCGAAAACCCCCTTATTTTACCGATTTTCCGAAATTTCACCAAAACGATTTTCAAAACGTTACAAAGGTACTCTATCAGGTACAACTAATACATGAAGCGATGATGTGACAATGTATATATGCAACAGTCATGAAAGGTACTCTATCAGGTGCTACTAGTGCATGAAGCAATGCATATAAAGTAAAAGTATGTAAATGCAACAGTCATGGAAGGTACTCTATCAGGTACTACTAATACATGAAACAGTGCATAAACAATAAAGGTGGAGTATGGAATGAAACATGTCAATTCCACGGAATCCTGACATCGTGGTAGGATCAAAGTCCATCAAGACAATCCAAATCCCAATTTTCTCAAATCGGCCCCCAAATTGGCTCTCATATCATATAAGTCTCACAAATCTTTAATGTACAATATCGAATAAATCTCATATATCCTGAATGTACAAAATCAGCAATCTCATATATATCTTGTATCCAATATCAAATGAGTCACCTATATCCCAAATCCAATATCAAATAAATCTCTAACATCCTAAATATATTTGCATGAATAAATATGATGATGTATATAAATTGATATCAATACACATATATTAGCGTCCCATTCCACTAATATTGGTGTAAAGCCATATATAACAACGTCCCATTCCACTGTTATATATACTTAGAAGTAAAAAGAAATATCATGAAACCAATGATAACCGGAACGCTATCCCGAAAGCTCGAGTGCCTAGCTCTGACACTCGCCTCTCGATGAATCCATACGCACATGACTCCCGTCGGTATCCCCATGATAACCGCCGAGTCATTAGTAATGTCACCGGAAAGTATGGTTCCCCCACTAACTCATCTCCTCACTGAGATTCTTGCCCCGGGTACCTCCGGGCCCCACCATGTACCCGCACACGGACCCCTCCATTCCTCGCGTGGCGTATATATATCCGAACCGATAAATCTCATGGTGGCTGCTGAAATATCATATCAAGAGAAACCGGGTTTTTCAAATAATGCATAATTTCATGAACTCACACAGTCCCCAAATCCAGAAAACATCATGAAAAATCCATATCTCAATGCGAAAAGCCATGAATATAATATATGCAACATAAAACTGTAATGAAAGCATATAAAGGGATAGCCGCTAATTAACTGCAAAAAGTTAATATAAATATCATGTGGTTCCTATTTTCTCCAATTCTAAATAACATCAAGTAAAGGTAAACATGTAGCTATAACCAAGTATATGTGTAAACAGAAAGGTATAGCAAGGTATATGTATATACCTATAAGTAATGATGTAATATACCCCGTGGGTATAAGTGAAGTATGTGTGCAAGGTATACCTGTAGCTATGTCATGAAGTGTGTATGTGCCTATCTCTAATGGTACAATACTCTATAGGTATACAGATAACTAGCATGTAAGCATGTCAAGTCATATGTGTAAGCATGTAGGTATACAGCTATGCTATCTGTCATATGCATAAAGAAATATGAATCAATGTCTTAATGTCCTTATCCAAACAATATTATATCTATACGGGTGTTGTGCGTGACATGGCAATTATTGACGGTGTGTGTGGCATACAATCAGTGCTCATGCAACAAGAGCCGTCAATAATATATACAGTGTCCTAAGGGTACTAGTCTAAGCACAACAATTAATTAAGTAATAAGGTGTATGCGCAAATTCTAAATATGAAATAGAATGTGCGACAAGTCAATTCATCTCTAACCAGACGCATAACGCCATGCGGGCGATTCCCCCTGTAGATGTTAAATCTACTCACCAACGCTCCTGGCTAAGTGAAGCGTACCAGCTATTTTCGCTTCGTCCTAGCGTCCGAAGTCACCGCCTGCGAACCTAAAATTTCATAAACACATCACATAAGCTAAATATCCTGAAACGACGAAAAGACAACGAAACGCAAGGATAACGCCGTGAAAAATGCACTGCGCACTTAGCATATCTATCGCGTACGACATCTTCCAAAAACACTAACTAGGGTCCCTAAACAACGAAACACCATACCTGGACTCCGATCGTCCCGATTGCGCAACACAACACAATAAATATGAGGAATATAATAGATATAACCTCAAAACGACTAATCGAACCCACGTCGGAAAAACCTCGAAACCTAGAAAACAACTTATCACAATATTTCGCAGTAGAATCAAGCTAACACATTTCTAGCGATTACAAATAGCTTAACTAAGCTATCAAAGCCAATTCTATATTTTTAACACTTGCAAAATAAGTTTTAGTAAAAACCTAGTAAGCAATATAACATAATTAAACAAAGTATTCATTAACAATAATTAACATTTTCTACTAGGTTAAGTTTTTCTTAATCACAAATTAACACTTCAATAAAATATTAAACACTTAAATAAAGGTTTAACCTTAACTTTAATGTCTAAAACCATTTCTAGAATTTTGAAACATGAAATTAAAGTTTAAATTAACATCTAATTAAGCTAGCATAAAGTATTAAGCAACAAAAAAGAGATTAGAGTTAAGGTTTTATACCTTCAAGAACACCACTTGAATCAAGAATAAAATCAAACTTTAGCCTCCAAAATTCTCACTAGAATGAAGATCCAAGCAAATTTTGTGAAGAAGAATGAAGCTTTTGGATTTTATTTGAATTTCTATGAATTAATTTCGATTTTTCATGATTTATTTGAAGCAAAATGAGAAGAAATGAAGCAAAAATGATGAACGGCAGCAGGGGAATGATTGTGGCCGGCCAAGGAGGAAGCTAGGTTTTGTGTGGAGTTGTGTGGAATTTTCTAGAAGGAAAAAATACAATAATTTGCATAATAAAACAAAAATAGCATTATTCACTATTTTCTTTAAAAAAATATCCATTAATTCCACCAAAAATCAAGATATTTGGAGAGAAGGTTCTAAACATATTTCTAATGATTAGATTAGCATAAAAACCCATTTGTAGTAATTTACCCGCATAAAAAAATAATTACCACAAATAAATTGCCCGAATAAAGCATTAAAATAATAATTTAAATAGGGAAAAATTCTATCTGAAACAAAACCTCCCATATACCCCCAAAATTCGCGCACTAGATTTATTTTAGCAAAACTAGGTGCCGGCAAGTTTCTACGGACGTTTGATCGAAATTGGGTTAAAACAGAAAATACCGACTATTTTGCCCTAAAACGGAAAAATTCGCAAAACGATTTCTGAAACGTTACAATCTTCCCCCCTTAAAGAAATTCGGTCCCCGAATTAAAATTCATCTACGAATACCTTCAAGATGATGAGTACAAAAATCCCAAATCACGCTCGCAGCTTGCCAAGTGATCACCTCACTATACAGCTGTAAGTCCACGTTACCCGTCCTCGGTTCTTTGGGGTTGCGGAAATGGTGAAAAACGACTTTCTACGGTGGGGTAACATGGACTCAATATAATAGATGTTTGCTAAACAAACTATCTAACAACCTAGCTAAGAGTTTAGCTACTATGTTAAGGGTTATACCTAATCTTGAACTCCTTCTCTTCAACTCCTTGTGGTGGTCGAATCGGCCTCACCTCGTCGTCTTCTTGTGCCGAAGATGGATCCACCTGAAAGCTTCTACCTTTGGCTCCAATCTCAATATAGAGGAAACAAGAATACTTGACTTGCTAGACCTTGTACACTAGGATGAGTAGAGAGGTCTTTTGGGTTTTATCTCTATGGTTCTTGTTTCTCAACACATGAGACAATAGAACCATGAACATGAGAGAGAGAAAGAGGAAGAGGGAGAGCTTGAGGATGATGAGAGCTTTCATGAGAGAGAAAGCAAATGATAGAATGAAGAAGACTTTTTTCCCACCATCCTCTCATAACACAAATTAATCATAATAATAATAGTAATTGAGTATTATGTGATGGTTCATGTCAAATGGCAATATCATTTCATGCACTCATTTTGTAAAGAATAACAAGCAAGCAAAAGTCTTTGCCATGAAATGATAGCCATTGTAATGATGATGGTCAACAAGTCCAAGCTAGTCAACCGGTCAACAAGTCAACAAAGTCAAACTTTCAATCCAACCATGCCACACTAATACTTAATTAATATTATTATTAATCATATTTCTTATTCTCATTGGGGTTTAGAAAAAGTCAACAGTCAACAACCCTAATGAGAATCCTCTGCTTTTGCCACTGTCAACTGTGCATACACACCCGCATCCGTGTTCCGGGGAATACGAATACAAACGAGATAAAACCAATCCCAAAACGTATACTAGGATCTGGCTTAAACCAAAGTCCGCTAGTAATAACTGCCCGGACACTAAATGTGCATAAGTGCACGGATGTGACCGAACCCTGTCGCAAAACCATGCGACCTCTACTCTTTTGCCTAAAGGCGAATAGCTCTCTGTGTGGGACTCTAAAGACTCTACACTACGCTGGCAGTGGCTTTAACCACAGACTGTAAGCGGCACTAGCTGTGCGTAATGGCCCCCAGGTAGATGCCGATAAGAAGACGGATAAGGTGAAACCCATATGAACTCCTACTGAGCCTGAATGTGACAGTCTCCGTACAGTCCGGTCTGTTCGTCTGAGAATATCGCATGGCGGGCTTAGGGGGACGGTAAATGTCAGTCCCCTAATAGCGGTACAAATCGTGTCGGAGTGTAGCCCAGAACACCCTGAGATAACACTGGAAACCTACCAGTGTATCTCGCTTGCCCTAGCCAGGGACGACTGTGTGTAATGGCTCTCCTTGACACAGCGCGATATCAACTCCCAATACCGGGAGAGACGAATCCTGTCTAACCGTCACTGCCTCCAAGTGCTTCTGGACTGCACCCAACTACTACCTGTTTGCACGACTCCTTTGAGCCGTGGTAGGGTAGTAATCAAAGAACAGTGGGAACACACTCGAGGCGAAGTGACAGTGTCAAGTCAGCGGACTAAGCTGTACTTATGTCACCTGGGAACTGACAACTGACGATAGGTATAGTACCAACCAATCAGTTCCCGACGAGTCCTGTCCAGTGTACTCGTAACCTAACGAGCACCCGCATACTATCCCAAGTACGACGTACTGACGGATGTAGGACAGACCATCTCCCCTGCTAGGATGAGAAGCGCATATGCTAGTCTACTCCAGAGTATCGATGCCCTGTCTCGATAATCCTACACTAGGGACCTGTAAAAGGATGTGCTTGTAGATTACCCAGCCCCCACGAGTGTGACGGCCATCACAACGCTGGTAATCAGGCAAAGATCCTAAGGGCTCTACTAATGTGTAAAGGCGATATGTTAAAAGAAATACATGTACACACATTGAAATAGAAACAAACCAAGTAGCATACTACTATTTTGAGCAAGATTGTCTATACAACGGTGAATATCCCAAGCATCCATTAAGTAATATACAAACTAATATGATACAATAATGGCCTCTAGGGCATATACACTAACAATCTCCTACTTGCACTAAGGCCATGTACTGGCGTATCAGAGACCTATCATCTCGATCAGCCGCTCGAACTGAGTCTGGGGTGAGGCCTTCGTGAGTGGATCAGCAGTGTTATCTTCCATATTTACTCTCTTCACCTCGATCTCCCGGCGATCGACGATCTCCCTGATCAGGTGGTACCGCCTCAAAATGTACCTGGACTTCTAATGGGACCTGGGTTCCTTCGCTAAAGCTATAGCGCCGTTGTTGTCACAATACAGCGGTATTGGATCAACACTGGTAGGAACCACCTGAAGCTCCGTGAGGAACTTCTTCATCCAGACAGCTTCCTTTACGGCATCGCAAGCAGCTATGTACTCCGCTTCCATAGTTGAGTCAGCAACGGTTTCCTGTTTGGAGCTCTTCCAGCAAACTGCCCCTCCATTGAGGGTAAAGACATAACCCGACATGGACTTGGAGTCATCCTTGTCACTCTGGAAGCTGGAGTCAGCAAAGGCCTCGATCTGGAGGTCTTTTCTTCTATACACCAAGAACATCTCCTTAGTCCTTCTCAGGTACTTGAGAATGTTCTTTACCGCTATCCAGTGTTTCTCTCCTGGGTCCGACTGATACCGGCTTACAAGGCTCAATGCGTATGCTACATCTTGTCTGGTACACAACATCGCATACATAATAGAGCCTAACGCAGATGCGTAGGGTATTGATGACTGTTCCCCTCCGAATGGTGGCGGAGACGATGTGAGGGACGTCTCGCCTGAGATTCGGGGCAGTTGCTATTTGCTTTTATCCGTCCACCTCTGCGAAGATGCCAAGTTGATTTATGGCACCGTGTATCGGAGGTTCAGACGGATGCGGCCGATGTAGCAGACTTCGTCAGATTCCCCCTCGATTGAGGGGTTTTTGATTGTGGGGGCGCACTTCCCTGCAGGCGCAAGCCCCTATAGTTAATTACGCTACAACATCGCGGTAACAACTTTCTCCTTCTCCAGAATTTCACTTGTAACAACTTTCTCCTTCTCCAGAATTTCACTTCGTGTCGTATGTGTTTGTTTTGTTTGTGGTTGCCCGTGGATTGTATACGGAGACTGAGTAATGCCGTCGCCCGTAGGACATGGATTAGTCCAAATCTGTATTTACTTAGATTTGGGTTTGGTGTTTTTAGTTTAAGGATACATTAGTCACGTTGCGGCTAAGATCAACTTAAACGGGACCATTTAGATCCGGCAAAAGAGCATTTGGAAGCTCTATTGTTCCAGTTTAGGGACGTGGTGGTCCATGTTCCAGTTTAGGGATGTGGTGGTCCATCATTAGTTTAAGGACGTCTCGGTCCGATATTAGTTTAAGGACGTCTCGGTCCGATATTAGTTTAGGGACGTCTCGGTCCGATATTAGTTTAGGGACGTCTCGGTCCGATATTAGTTTAAGGACGTCTCGGTCCACCATTAGTTTAAGGACGTTTCGGTCCAATATTAGTTTAAGAACGTTTCGGTCCACGAGTTTAAGGACCCCGCAGTCCATTATGATGTGTAGTCGTCGGGACCCGTCACCTCTCTGACATCGTTGAAGGATTACAACGATAGGTGTCAAAGGAGTTCGGAGATGTACCCTTGAACTGGTCGTAAATTGATTTAAGAGAGAGAGAGCAACTGTGCTCAGTCGATTTAATTTGAGGACTTACGGCCAAAATTGGGCTAAGTCCAGTTGACAATGTTCAATACTTTTATTTATTTTTGGTCTGTTAGACCTGTGCTAGGGCTTTGCCCACACTTAAATAATGCATTGCATTAATTTCTATTTTGTTTGGACTGGGCTCTGCCCTTTATAAATGATGCGGAGCATCAATTTAATTCGGGCTTTGCCCTTTTATTGCTTTGCAATTTATTTTGGACTGTTGGGTCTTCTTCATTTGGGCCTGGCCCTTTTTTAAGAAATGCATTGCATTTGTCAGGCGCTTTGCGCCAATCAGGGAGCGCAAGTGCTTATAATGCCGACACGTGTCGCGCAAGCGCAGTGCGCTGCGCTAATGCGTTGCGCCTGCGCTGCTGACATGTGGCGCACTCTGGTGGCTTGCGCCAATCTAGGAGCGCCACAGCGCAAATTGGAAGTGCAAAGCACTAAGAATCTTTTAGATTCAAGAACAGAAGTGCAAAGCACTTTTTGATTTCTTGATCTAAATTTAGATCAAAGAAAAACAAGTTTTTTTCTTGTTTTTTCCTTATTTCGAAGAACCAAAGGTTCATAACAAGTGCAAAGCACTATTTTTATTTTATTTATTCCTTTATTTATTTATTGTTAAAGATCAATGATCTTGTTCTTAGATCAATGATCTATTCATAAGAGAGTTTTCTCTTCTTTTAAAGGTTTTTACATTTTTTGTGTTTCTTGAGGAGTTCTCGAGAGTTCTCTTCTTTTTTTTAGCAAGATGATGATCCTTTTGAATTGAGGCTTGGGGTCCTTTTTATAGTGCCCATAAATTAGTTAAATTTTTTAAAGAGATCTTCCTCTGAGTGATTCGGGGAATTTTCCCCACCGTTGGATATTTGATCCAAGGGCTTCTGTTTTACAGAAGAAAATTTTCTTGTTTTAACAAGAATAGGAAATATTTCTTTAGAATTTTAATTCTGTTTGGCGCAGATGCCCCAGCGCGTGACACGTGTCACGCAGCGCGTAGTGCAACTCCGCTAGCGCATCTGCGCTGACACGTGTCGTGCAGCGCACTGCGCAACGCACCTGCGCTAGCGCATCTGTGCTGACACGTGTCGCGCAGCACTGTGCTTGCGCAACCGCGCTGACACGTGTCGCCCTGCGCTCAGCGCAGAGGATTTGAAGCGTTGCTTTATTTATTAAATCTTAGATTTTCGGGAAAATCGGAAGCGTCGCTTCGCCTGAGATATCTTTTCATCTCCTTTTTTTTTAAAGTCAGACTTGTATTTTCAAAAATTCTGATTTCCCGGGCCTTGGAAATGATTTCATTGTGCACAGGATTTTCTGCACTTGGGTCTCTATATATATAAGTCAAGGCTGAGCCTTTTATTTTCTCATCTTCAGAGAACTTCTTCGATCATGGCTTGCAACCGTCCTCATGCCCGCCGACAGCCATGGGAAGTGCCGATTCGGGACATTGTTCCCCGTTTTGCGGCGCGCCTGGTGGACCCTTCTCTCTTGGACGAGCAGTGCGATGCTGCACTGCACGAGCTTTTAACTCGTGTGGGGTCTCCTCTACCTCCGAATTCCATTTGGCTTCGGATGATCCTTGCCTCGGTGTTCACCGACATTCTCCCTCCTCCAGCAGAGATGTCCTCGGCAATGCTGGATACCGCCGAGGACAAGATTGAGTGCTTTCTTGAAGCGCACTTGATCACTAAAGCCCTGAGGGACTGCTCTCTCCACTTGCTGAGCCAGATACGGGCTCGTCGGGTTGTCATCGCCCCTTTTTCCCAGGAGTGCGGCGTCGACCGTTGGATGGCTACCCCTCGGGAGGATCGCCGTTTCGATATGATGGAGAAGACGGAGAGAGAACTGAATAATCTCCTCTTTCTTTTTGTGAATCCCTGTCTTTCTGATCCCGTATTCGGTGATCTTTTTTAAATGTAATAATGACAATAATGAATAAGTATTTTTCTTTTTTAATCAAGTATTTCATTATCCGTTAAGGGTTCTTTTATTTTATTACTCTGTTGCGCTTGTGCATCGTATAATTTTAATTTGTTATTATCAAATGCATGTAATTTTGCAAGGGTAAATTGCCTTTAGCACTTAACCTTTTCCCTTCTACGAAACGGTGCATCTGCGCTAGCGCATCTGCGCTGACACGTGTCATGCAGCGCAAAGCGCAGCGCAACTGCGCTGACACGTGTCATGCAGCGCAACTGCGCAAGCGCGTCTGTGCTGACACGCGTCGCGTAGCGCAACGCTCCTGTAGCTGAAGCGTTACTTCCTTTAACAGAGCTTTGCTCTAATTGAGCGCGCCTTTTTGGACGCCGCGCTAATGCATCTACGCCGGGCACGTGGCGCGTTGCGCGCAGCGCAAAGGATCTGAAGCGCTGCTTCATTTATTGAAGTTTAAATTTTCAAAGCAAAGCTTTGCTTCTGATTGGGGGAAGATGAAGCGTTGCTTCATCTTCGACCTCGGAATTTGATCAGAACTTTGCTCCGATTGGGGTAAACAAGTGCCCCCCACCGTTGCGCTTACGTGGCCCTGAAACGTGAGCCTAACGGTGACAGAATTCCAACCGTTGCAGTAACTTTTGGAAGTTGATGAGGCATTCGATGCCTATAAATAGGACCTTTGGTCCCCCCACAAATGCTTATCATCTTTAAGATTTTGTTTTCAAAAGACTCCGGAGCTTTGCTCTTATTTAAGAACTTTTAGAGCCCTGCTCTTGTTTCTTTTTAGGAACTTTCAAAGTTCAGAACCCAGCACCCCTTTTAGGTAAAATTCTAAATTATATCAAATTTAGTTTAATGAGCAGAGCCTTGCTCTCATAGATCTTTTGATCTACAGAAAATCCTTTTGGGGTTTCGTCAAATAGAGCTTTGCTCTCAAGAATCTGTTTCAGGGTTTCTCAACCCATGAACAGAAACTTGCATCTTTGGCAAAACATAGATCCCATTGATTTAAAAGAACTCTTAAGAGTGTTTAATTGATTTTAGAGTTTGAAGATGGCATTTTATTCTTCAGTGCATTATGTCGTTTTGCTTAATCAGTCTTTCTGATAATTTTGTTGACCCTCTTTCACAGGAACAATGAACGCCCACATGTATACCCTTAATGAGATCATCTCGTATGGGGACATCCGCCGACTTGGACGCTCTCAAAATCGGGAGTTCACAAACGAGGAGTGCGCTGAAATAATGAGTCGCTTCGACGCGTATAATGGTCCACTGCTCCCCCGACATTCCTCCCTCCTTAAGCTTATTATGGGAGCCATCTGGGTAGCGCTTCCCCTCTTCTGTTCCGGCGTGCCGCTTAGGGCGTTGGATGCTGCTGAGGACAAGGTGCACTCGGTGTACCTGTTGAACTTTATCTCGAAGAGACAGCGAGACAGTCTTATCGATCTCTTACACGAGGTCTTTCAACAGTCCGCCATACTTGCTGCTTATCGGAGGGTGGAAGACATCAGGGGGGACCCTGACGCTTGTGCTCGTGAAAGAAAGCATACTAGGATGGTCCGCAAGGCCTGGAAAGTCATAGATAGGGTTGCTTTCGAGTTCCTCAATCCATGTCGTGGGTTCGAGGTTATTCCCTTGTAATAATGTTTTTCATTTATTGCTTTTATGAATGTAAGAACTATTGGCCATATTAATGGAAATTTTTTATCCCAGCTTGTCTTTATTTTTCGTTTTGAGTCTTTTGCTTGTGCATGAACGAGTGTGTCTCGAACGCTTGATCAACCGTAAATCGGATGCTCCTTCTGTAGCTTTCTTCTTTCTCTTATTATCGGCATGGTATCTTAATAAACATGGTTGACAGATAATAGAGTAAACATCTTGACTTTCTTAAAAATCAGCGATGGCTTAGGCCGCAGGTTGAGATCTGCTGCCTAAGACTTTTCAACTCAATGAGCCGTGAGGGTCTCATAGAGACTTTTCTCTTTACGGATCGAGAGGATCTCGCAGGTTTTTTTTTTTTAATCCCTGCTGCCTGAGGCTTCATCTTGCAAGTTGAGACGAATCAGGAATTTCCCGTGGAGACATTGATTTCTCTACGATCCGACGCGAATCAGGAGGCTCTCGTCAAGGAGTGTTTGTATCCGTGAGTCGAGGAGTTTGCTAGGGATTATTTGTTTTCCTAGCACCAAGGATTATTTGTTTCCTTGGGGTTTGAAACGAGTCGAGAATTTCACACGGAGGCACTGGTGGCTCTGCGAGTCGACGCGGATCAGGAGGCTCTCGTCAAGGAGTGTTTGTATCCGTGAGTCGAGGAATTTGCTAGGGATTATTTGTTTCCCAAGCGCCAAGGATTATTTGTTTCCTTGGGGTTTGAAACGAGTCGAGAATTTCCCACGGAGGCACTGGTGGCTCTGCGAGTCGACGGGGATCAGGAGACTCTCGTTAATGAGTGTTTGTATCCGTGAGTCGAGGAATTTGCTAGGGATTATTTGTTTCCCAAGCGCCAAGGATTATTTGTTTCCTTGGGGTTTGAAACGAGTCGAGAATTTCCCACGGAGGCACAGGTGGCTCTGCGAGTCAACATGGATCAAGAGGCTCTCGTCAAGGAGTGTTTGTATCCGTGAGTCGAGGAATTTGCTAGGTATTATTTGTTTCCCAAGCGCCAAGGATTACTTGTTTCCTGGGGGTTTGAAACGAGTCGAGAATTTCCCACGGAGGCGCTGGTGGCTCTGCAAGTCGACGCGGATCAGGAGGCTTTCGTCAAGGAGTGTTTGTATCCGTGAGTCGAGGAATTTGTTAGGGTTTATTTGTTTCCCAAGCGCCAAGGATTATTTGTTTCCTTGGGGCTTGAAACGAGTCGAGAATTTCCCACGGAGGCACTGGTGGCTCTGCGAGTCGACGCGGATCAGGAGGCTCTCGTCAAGGAGTGTTTGTATCCGTGAGTCGAGGAATTTGCTAGGGATTATTTGTTTCCCAAGCGCCAAGGATTATTTGTTTCCTTGGGCTTTGAAACGAGTCGAGAATTTCCCACGGAGGCACTGGTGGCTCTGCGAGTCGACGCGGATCAGGAGGCTCTCGTCAAGGAGTGTTTGTATCCGTGAGTCGAGGAATTTGTTAGGGATTATTTGTTTCCCAAGCGCCAAGGATTATTTGTTTCCTTGGGCTTTGAAACGAGTCGAGAATTTCCCACGGAGGCACTGGTGGCTCTGCGAGTCGATGCGGATCAGGAGGCTCTCGTCAAGGAGTGTTTGTATCCGTAGGTCGAGGAATTTGCTAGGGATTATTTGTTTCCCAAGCGCCAAGGATTATTTGTTTCCTTGGGGTTTGAAACGAGTCGAGAATTTCCCATGGAGGCACTGGTGGCTCTGCGAGGCGAAGCGGATCAGGAGTCTCTCGTCAAGGAGTGTTTGTGTCCGTGAGTCGAAGAATTTTGCTGAAGATAATGGTTTCTTCGGAGTCGGACTGAATCGTCGAGATTTGGCTTCATCTTCTGGCGGAGCCTATTGGGAAAGTATGGTTCCCTCTTTGTTTACGCCCTTGGATTGTGTACAGGGATCGATGTGATCTTAACTGTAGGGCCAAGGTTTTATCATTTCTTTTTTGTTTTATTTCCGCTATGCTCTATCATTTCAGCTTTTATATCGCGAAGGTCGCGATTGCCCAATCATTTCGGCTATTTTTCGCGGTGCCCAATCATTTCGGCTATTTATTTTATTTTTACTAGCTACTTTTTATTGCGAGTTGCCCAATCATTTCGGCTATTTCGTATGCATACATTTTTACTTGCTGCTTTTTATTGCAAGTTGCCCCATCATTTCGGCTATTTCGTATGCAAGTGTGGCCTACTGGCTTTTCGCCGTAAGCCGATTTCGGCATCAGCACCACTACAACTGGGATATTACCAGGAGCGAATCATCATCTGCCTCTGTCGATGTCGAACAAAGATGGCTTAGCGACCAGGGTTAGGGTCCTGTCGGCTAAGGCTTTTGACTTCATGAGCCGTAAGGGTTTCATGAAGGTATTTCTCCCTACAAGTCGTGAGGATCTTGTAGGTGTTTTTTTTCCTTAGGAGTCGTAAGGATTCCTAAGTGTATGATCCTCTGTAAGTCGTAAGGATCCTACAAGAGGGCTTTCTCCACATAAATCGAGAGGATTTACAAGGGTTGTTCACCATGCGAACATATCCCCAGTCACGGATGGGACTTGGTTGGGGAAATGTTTATTCGCGCCCGTGGATTGTATACAAGGGCCAGTATTGAGCCACTTGTATGGAAATATCGGAAGTTGCGGGGATTGCTTAAGCACAGGTTTCGGTCTCTGTAACCTAAGACGTTGAACCGTGAGGGTCCCATAAGAGAGTTCTCCTTACGAGTCGTGAGGATCTCGCAAGTGTATTTTCTCCTTAGGAATCGTGGGGATCCCTAAGTGTGTTGCTCCCTTGTGGGTCGTAAGGATCTCCCGCGGGTGGTTTCTCCTTACAAGGTCGAGAGGACCCTATAAGTGTCCTTTAACGAGCTTGCGCCCTTTCAGGTTTTCACAAACACTCGCCGGTAGCCCTGCTGTTTTTACTCACGGAGCCCTTTCGGGTTTTCATCCGTGCCCATTTTGCTTATGTACATACCGTTTTTTTTATTCTTTTTATTTTTATATATTTTTTACGAGGTCGCGCCCTTTCGGGTTTTCACGAAAACTCGCCGGTAGCCCTGCTGTTTTTACTCACGGAGCCCTTTCGGGTTTTCATCCGTGCCCTTTTTGCTTATGGACATACCTTTTTTTATTATATTTTTTCGTCTTCTTCTTTTTTTTTATCTCATCAGCTTACGGATGCTGTGGTAGTAGTTTAAAGACGTTTCGGTCTGCTATTAGTTTAAGGACATTTCGGTCCGTTATTAAGAAGGCTGGCTACTGCTTATAGAGCTTGAGCTTAGGAAGATAGCGAGCGGACATAGTCATCGTCATCTATCATTGACATTGGCTGTGACTCATTAAGCGTAGTATCTCTTTAGGAAGCGACCGTTTATCGGCCTGAAAGGCCTCTCACCGTGCATATCCATAAGCAGATAGGCCCCACCCTGGTAGACCTTATATATGATGTACGGGCCTTCATAGTTTGGCTCGAATTTTCCCCGCTTGGCGCGATTAGGGATCATAGGCCTTTTGACCACTAGCACGAGTTCGCCTTAGCGGAATGTCCTCGGTCGGGTCAATCTTTCATATGAGCGTGTCATCTTTGCTTTATAAGATTCCAGATTTTGTTGCGCTATGTGTTGGAGATAGTGCCCTCATAGTCAATTATTGGATCGCAGGTACGTGATTGCAATGGTTGCGGAGGACCTATACCGGTAGGACAGTCTTACTCGAGATGATAGTATGCTATCTGGCTTGCCTTTATCAGTCGTGTACAGTTTCAGGTGACTGATCACTGTTACACTTTGATAGAGCCCTTAGGATCTTGCTTTACTACCTACAGTATGATGGCGATCATATACGTGAGAGTAGGGTGGTTTATACGCATATCCTTAATTGTGGTACCTAGTCGTGGGAGTTTCGAGACAGGGCATCGATACTCCGGAGTAGACTAGTGTATACAGTCGAGACCCCGACGAGGGGCGGTGGCCGGTCTCACAAGCCACTGGTGTCAGTTGGATCACCTAAGATGTATACAGGTGCATATTGGGTTATGAGTACACCGGACAGGACTTGCCGGGAACCTGCTAGTTGGTATTATACATATCGTCAGATAGCAGTTCCCTGGTGACATGTGTATAGGTTAGTTCATCGACCTGAGGTCGTCATTTGTCTCGTGTGAGTTCCCACTGTGCTTTGATTTCTACCCTACCACGGCTCAAAGGAGTCGTGCCAACAGGTAGCTTTTGGGTACAGTCCCGAGCCATATGGAGGCACGTGTGCGGATCGGCAGGGGATTCGTCTCTCCCGGTATTGGGGGCGAGATCGTGCTGTGTCTAGGAGAGCCATTACACATAGCCCACGGCCGTGGCAGGAGATTTACTGGTAGGTACTCCAGTAGTATCTCAGGGTGTTATTGGGCTACACTCCGACACGACTTATACTGCTATTAGGGGTCTGACGTTACTAGCCCCTTAGGCAGATATGCGATACTCATTGACGAACGGACCGGACTGTATATACATTGTCACTGTTAGGCTCAGTAGGGTTTCCGGATGAGTTCGCTCATCGGCCTCCCTTGAGGTCAGTCCATGGGCAGCCGTTATGCATAGCTAGTGCCGCTGACGGTTTGTGGTTAAACCCGCTGCCAGGGTACTGACGAGTCATTAGAGTCCCCTACAGACAGTTTCCCAAGTTCGGGCGAAACGTTGTAGAGGCCGTATGGTTTTATGGCAGGGTTCGGAAAATGCACATGCGTTTACGCACGTGTTATTTTTCGGGCAGATGAAACTGGTCGGCTTTGGTATAAGCCGGATCCGAGTATTATATTGAGTAGATATAATATCTTTGTCTCGGTTGCATTTGTATTCGGTCGTAATACAAATGCGGGTATATTTATACAGTTACGGGGTTATCCTGAAAGTAGTTTCAGGATCACTTTTGGAAGTTGCCAGTTTCCAGTTTTCTATCAGCCGTCTTTTAACATTCGGTTAAAGACGGATTTATCTTTTCTTGGATGAGGTGAGTCATGCTTCTAGATGTTTCTAGCTATGGTGACTAGGTTGATGAGGTGGCTAATGACTCATCTTGACATTAATTGTTGCATTAATGACTTGATGAGGTGTATTAGTGACTCATGCTTTCATTAATGTGTTTTGTTTTGCTTAAAGATATTTGTTGTTGATATTTATCCTTATGCTCACCCTCTTTGCTCCTACACTCACCCTCCCCTTTCCCCTATATATGGCCGGCCCCCTTCCCCCTCCTCTTAAGAATTCTCACTTGATGTTTCATTGTGAAAAAGATATGATAGTTTTCGGTGTATGGAATTTCACAGCTCATTTCATTCCATCACCCGATTCCCACGGCAACTTCATTAACCGATCGTTCACGGTTTTGAACGAAGTGAGACAAAGTAATCTATTCATTCTCTACATCAATCTTGGTCGTCTCTTTTAGCAAACTTGACGACCGAGTTGTCTCAAGTCAGAGGCGGGAGCCCGTTTAAAGAATCGTCGACGTGGTGCCACCAGGACGAGCAGATCGGAGATAGACGAGATCGGAGCAGCCGCAACGGAGCGTGGGATGATGGTTAAAGAACGAAGGACTCGGATCGTTCGGGTTAACCTTTCTACTCACTTTACAGTTTGTTAGTTTAGCAATAATGGCAGATCCGGGTTAAAGTATACGATAGCGCCAGTTAAAAGTTTTTTGTTCCGCATTTGGTGTCTGTAGACGGCCGGGGCGCTATCGTAGACTTACAGTGGTATCAGAGCCTCACCATTTTGCTATACTAACTTATGCTAACGCGTTTAAAACATCGATCGAACCAGAAATCAAAAACCGCATTTTTCTTGCTTCACAGTTTCTGTCGATTTTAAATGATGTCCTAAAATTATTCTACATATCTCAGAAAACTGTGCAGGGTTTTGTTAGAACACCGTCCAAATTTGGGATCATGATTCGACAAGACTGCCGCGGAAACGCGGCCAAATCCATGGTTTGGCCGCGGATCCGCGGCCATTCTGTGTCATCATGCCCCCAAATTTGCTCAGTAGGTTCTTCTCTGGAATTTATGGTTTTTGGTATATATCTTTTGGGCCCAGATTTTGTTACTGTTCACCAGTTGTTCGTGGGGCCCACTTCGTGATATTTAGTCGATCGAAATTTAAACACGTTAGTTTACAGTGCTTACATTATATCTCCGACCGGGAATGTCATTTGATCGGTAAACCGCGTCTGATTGCTATAGTTCTTTTAGACGGGTTTGCGAATGTGTCATTCGCGTTGATGTTCTGTGTTGTGCTGTGATGTTGCGGATTTGTCGTGGTGGATAGCAGTGTGCAATGGTAGTGCAGTTTGGATTTATTTGTACATTTGATATTGCGGTGGGAGCGTCCAACATATGGACTGGCGTTACTGCCTGTTGTATAATATTCTTTTGGGGCACGACCAGGTTGCGGTCGATGTACCTGTTGTACTATTTTTCATTACTGTACTGGGTTTTGCCCCGCGACGGAGTGCACAGATAGCCGGGTTGTGGAGGGCAACGGGTCCGTATCTCATGGCTTTGAGAGGCAGAGGGGCCCCACTCTAAAATTGGCAGACTATTCGCCGCACTCGTAGGGGGTACAGGTTGACCCAAGGAGGGGTGCTCAAGCTACCGGATTCCGTGAAGTGCAGGGTAGTCCATTCACTTTGCTATAGGGGGCTGCCTCGCTTCAGGTTTTGGCGGGTAACTTGCCGCACCCGTAGGGGTCTAGGTTTCATTGCACAGGCTATCCACACGACAGGGGAACGTCGGGTTTCAGCAGAGGCTCTGTGAAACTCGGGGATCCTAGATTATCTGTATTGTTCTGTGATGCTTATTTCTTTTCTGTAATGTTGCATATTATCATGTCTGGAGCGATTATTGTATATTGGTTTATATACTATTAGATGTTGTATATGTTTTACACCCGCACTAGTCCAGTCCCCGCTCTGTCGTTAGTTAAGTAACCTAACGGGTGATGACGGGACCCAGTGACGAATGCGGATGGCATATACGTACATTTTATTTTCGTTCTTTTCTGGTGTGATTGATTGATGGGACTGCGTTGATTCTGATCAATGCAAAGTAAAACAAACCTGTTTGATGTTGTTGGAACAATTTAAAAAGTGTTATTGCAAAGATGTTTCCTTTTGTTTTGCATAGAGGTATTCAGTGGAATATCCTGCACCTCATTCGACGGGGCAAGGGCCGATATCCCTTCACCGGGACTGACCCCTTGGGCAGAAGTTTGCGTCAGGGTAATAACTTCACTATAGTCGATTACAAGTTGCTTTGCATAGCGGTATTCAGTGGAATATCCTGCACCTCATTCCACGAGGAAAGAGCCGAGATCCCTTCACCGGGAGTGACCCCTTTAGCAAAAGGTTTTCGCCACTATATTTTAAAAAAGCTATCAGGTTCCTTCAGTGATATCAAGTTCGTTACGTTAAAGGTTTTTTCGCCAAAAACCAGCCGTAGCCCTCCGTCACTTCTTTTGGGTATTCAGTAGTATTCAAGCTATGCATTTTAGCCAAAGTTAAGGCATAGTGTTTGGTAGCTGCTGGGTATTCATTTGTTGCATAGATAGATGAGTTAGTTTGGGACAGTCGTTCTGCCGATTGGCCAAAGTCAGGGGCATGTGCTGGTGGGTTCAAATTGACAAGATAGTGACGGGTAGAACTTGGCATGTGACTTATGACATTTTGACCAAAGCCAAGGTTATAAGAGCATGGGGCAAAAATCATATCGGGAGTTTCTAAAGAAACTGAAACTTGCCAAGTATGCGCATACCTTCTGGAGTATGAGTAACGTGGATGCATTCCATCACGTTATCATGCGATGAGAGTTGGATCCCGATTCCCACTAATGAGTTGGTTTACTCTTCGGGTGATCCCGATTGATTCTTCTTTCAGGTTTGGAGGAGAATTTGACAGGACAGTGGGAGGTTTCCGGATTAGATAAAGTGATAACCATTCTGATCTAGGTTAGATTGCACGCAGAGTGTTTCTTTTCTCTCTCTCTTTGGCAGCGACCTTTGACCGACCATAGACTATGACTCAGTGACCAAGTTGACCGACCTTCTTAAATTACTGGCTTTTGGATTGTCTGAGTTGCATAAGTCATTGCCACTCCTTCTTTTACCCTTTTGAATTTCTCGGAACACCCGTATTACTACGGACATCCACTTCCATTGGATAAATCCATCGTATGGTTATATACGAACTCGAAGGGACTTCTTCGAGGATGGATCAAGGTTCAGGAGAAATAGAATTGGTTTATTCAGTTGTCTTTTATTATCACCTTCTCTCAGGTTGTGAGTACTCCTTGGTTTAGGAGGGTACACCTATTATGCTTACTGGATAGTCTTCTTCCAAACCATAGGCTGGTGCCGAACGGTAGGGAAGGAAGAAAACCATTTAGCCTAACGATGGTGTACAGAAGGTAACGACTAAAGACAAATAAAGGGATTTGGAGAGATGGCAAAGAGATATACGGTTATAGTCATGAATTGGATTATGGAAGAGGCATTGCTATGAATACAAGGATACCCCTACGAAACATTTTCATGTTTCAGTGCATCGTTAAAAGAAAACTGTTTTCCCGATTAGATACTTACTCCAAGGGTATGTATTTACCAGGTTTCATTCTCATATCTGTATGGTTTTACAGATGATGAGTGGGAGTAAGTTATTGGGAATTAGGTGATCATCCTCATTATATCGGAATTCGTTGTAATTGGTGATATTTGAGGAAATCGCCAGGGTACAGTTTTCAACCTACGACGCACAGGTTATGAGTTGTTTAACTCAGCGGACTTATACAGAGTATTGTATGTTGTCCAAGTGTCCTTCAGGACAAAGGGGTAGGTCCTTGTACTATGGTCTGTTTACTTATAACTTCTCTAGTTTTTAGACAAGTGTTTCACAGAAATACAAGGTCTAAGTTTTGAGAAGTTATGGGTATAAGAATAAAGTAGAGAACCAGGTGTCATAAGTATCAGGATTCTTCAAAGAGATCGAAGATGTAGATTCTTGTGATTGGTATTCAGATGATAGTAATGGTTTTGAGAAACTTGTTTCTCTTTCGGGTTACTCATAATTGGATGGATTCCTAAGTTGAGTAATGCTAATTAGCCTCTTTCCATTAAGTTGATATGCACGGGAGACAGTTGCATGATTGAATCTGGTTCCAATTAAATAAGTGCCAAAGTTTCTATATTGGATATAGAATGGTTCATACCTTAAAAGTTGTTAAGGTACGGGGAGTTTTCCAGCTTATGCTTAAAACCAGACTCTGGATAAGTCAGGGCACGTTTCTGTAATGGCTGTTTATGGGTTGACCCTGGTTATGACGAGGGTTGATATTCTACCATTTTGAAGATCAATAGTGATATTGTTCTTGACTCGCCACAGTTTTAGTAAAATGGATTTTTTTCAGAAAACAGTAGTGGGGGTATGGTAGAACTGGAAGTGATTCCAGAACCGCGAACGATTACGGAAAATTTAATTGGACCTATATATTCAATCAGGTTTGACATTCCAATAGCCACTCCGCAGATATGGTGGGTAACCTCAGACACCCGAGAGGTACTCCGGTAGCCTCAAGGACGGTGACAGGGAGGTTCTTATCTACCCAGACTTGACACTACTGTTGTTCCAGGCTATGAGACCCGGTAGGAGGGTTGTCGTAGTCAGTGGGAGCAGCAGAAGCATAGTGGGCAAGTAGCTCATGTCTATTTATAGACTTGAGCAGTTATAGCGGAGATAGATCATCTAATTTTGATGTGACAGTCATAGGTTTGACTTCATCAGAATAGGGGATGGATCTGTTAAGAAGGTAGTAGGGTGTGATGTCATGGTATCTGGATGACATACACAAAGTAGGAAGTAAAATTCCGATACTACGATCGGTTGTACTTTGGTCGTCACACAGTTGTTTCTCCAGACAGGATATGGATATAATATTTGACATTCTGGTTTCTGGATCTATGGTTTTAGATCTGGATTTGGGTAGTTTCCCAATGTGGGTACTTTGACAGTATTCTAATGGTTTTTAGAATAGACGACTCCTAGCATGGTGGTGTACCTGCAGGTGATGGAGTCACCCTCTCTAAAGGTGTCTTACAGACTAAAGGGGAGAGGGATGGGCATGATTGACAGATCACTTGCTTAGGCAACTGAGTCAATCATGAGATGTCAAGTACCACACCAGATGTTGTTTTTGCACTAGATGCGATAAGTTTGTATTAATCCAATCCTGGAGAGACATAAGGAAGCAGTTTTAGAATATAAGTGGATGTTCTACGGATTTGATAACGGCAGCCTCCTTCGGGAGACGATTATCATTCCAGGCTTCAAAGGTGACGTGGATGACAGAGTGATTGTCAGAGTTTTAGTTTTCCCTCTGACGAGGGACAGTATTATGGACAGGTGGTCCAAAAGGATACAGTGGGTGGCATGGTGCCGGATACTGATTAGGTTCAGTGATCGATACAGTCTAAGAAGTTTGGATTTGGAGTTCATTTATGAACTAGGTCCCATTAGATATCCAGACATATTTTAAGACAGGTATTACTCGATTCGGGAGATGGCTTTCTCCACGAACTTGAGATTTAGAGAGATATAGAAAGAAACTTTTAGGCGGATCCACTCACTGAGGCTATTTCTCGAACACAATAGTTTTACAAATGAGCTTTGTGAAACTGATTAGTAGAGGAGTTGGATGTTCGTTTTCACACGGGCTGTGAGTAGTCGACATCGCAATAATTAGCCTTGAGTGCAAGTGGGAGATTGTTGGAGATAGTGCCCTCATAGTCAATTATTGGATCGCAGGTACGTGATTGCAATGGTTGCGGAGGACCTATACCTGTAGGACAGTCTTACTCGAGATGATAGTATGCTATCTGGTTTGCCTTTATCAGTCGTGTACAGTTTCAGGTGACTGATCACTGTTACACTTTGATAGAGCCCTTAGGATCTTGCTTTACTACCTACAGTATGATGGCGATCATATACGTGAGAGTAGGGTGGTTTATACGCATATCCTTAATTGTGGTCCCTAGTCGTGGGAGTTTCGAGACAGGGCATCGATACTCCGGAGTAGACTAGTGTATACAGTCGAGACCCCGACGAGGGGCGGTGGCCGGTCTCACAAGCCACTGGTGTCAGTTGGATCACCTAAGATGTATACAGGTGATTATTGGGTTATGAGTACACCGGACAGGACTCGCCGGGAACCTGCTAGTTGGTATTATACATATCGTCAGATAGCAGTTCCCTGGTGACATGTGTACAGGTTAGTTCATCGACCTGAGGTCGTCATTTGTCTTGTGTGAGTTCCCACTGTGCTTTGATTTCTACCCTACCACGGCTCAAAGGAGTCGTGCCAACAGGTAGCTTTTGGGTACAGTCCCAAGCCATATGGAGGCACGTGAGCGGATCGGCAGGGGATTCGTCTCTCCCGGTATTGGGGGCGAGATCGTGCTGTGTCTAGGAGAGCCATTACACATAGCCTACGGCCGTGGCAGGAGATTTACTGGTAGGTACTCCAGTAGTATCTCAGGGTGTTATTGGGCTACACTCCGACACGACTTATACTGCTATTGGGGGTCTGACGTTACTAGCCCCTTAGGCAGATATGCGATACTCATTGACGAACGGACCGGACTGTATATACATTATCACTGTTAGGCTCAGTAGGGTTTCCGGATGAGTTCGCTCATCGGCCTCCCTTGAGGTCAGTCCATGGGCAGCCGTTATGCATAGCTAGTGCCGCTAACGGTTTGTGGTTAAACCCACTGCCAGGATACTGACGAGTCATTAGAGTCCCCCACAGACAGTTTTCCAAGTTCGGGCGAAACGTTGTAGAGGCCGTATGGTTTTATGGCAGGGTTCGGAAAATGCACGTGCGTTTACGCATGTGTTATTTTTCGGGTAGATGATACTGGTCGGCTTTGGTATAAGCCGGATCCGAGTATTATATTGAGTAGATATAATATCTTTGTCTCGGTTGCATTTGTATTCAGTCGTAACACAAATGCGGGTATATTTATACAGTTACGGGGTTATCCTGAAAGTAGTTTCAGGATCACTTTTGGAAGTTGCCAGTTTCCAGTTTTCTATCAGCCGTCTTTTAATATTCGGTTAAAGACGGATTTATCTTTTCTTGGATGAGGTGAGTCATGCTTCTAGATGTTTCTAGATATGGTGACTAGGTTGATGAGGTGGCTAATGACTCATCTTGACATTAATTGTTGCATTAATGACTTGATGAGGTGTATTAGTGACTCATGCTTTCATTAATGTGTTTTGTTTTGCTTAAAGATATTTGTTGTTGATATTTATCCTTATGCTCACCCTCTTTGCTCCTACACTCACCCTCCTCCTTCCTATATATATGGCCGGCCCCCTTCCCCCTCCTCTTAAGAATTCTCACTTGATGTTTCATTGTGAAAAAGATATGATAGTTTTCGGTGTATGGAATTTCACAGCTCATTTCATTCCATTACCCGATTCCCACGGCAACTTCATTAACCGATCGTTCACGGTTTTGGACGAAGTGAGACAAAGTAATCTATTCATTCTCTACATCAATCTTGGTCGTCTCTTTTAGCAAACTTGACGACCGAGTTGCCTCAAGTCAGAGGCGGGAGCCCGTTTAAAGAATCGTCGACGTGGTGCCACCTGGACGAGCAGATCGGAGATCGACGAGATCGGAGCAGCCGCAACGGAGCGTGGGATGATGGTTAAAGAACGAAGGACTCGGATCGTTCGGTATAACCTTTCTACTCACTTTACAGTTTGTTAGTTTAGCAATAATGGCAGATCCGGGTTAAAGTATACGATAGCGTCATTTAAAAGTTTTTTGTTCCGCATTTGGCGTCTGTAGACGGCCGGGGCGCTACCGTAGACTTACACTATGAGCCGGGTTTCATCGAGGGCGTCAAGCTCCTCAAGCCGAAGGTGAGCATTTTCTTCGTCTGTCAGCTCGTAGTGGACTGCCACTCGTAGAAAGGGTAACTCTATCTCGAGGGGGAGTACTGCTTCTGTCCCAAATACCAACGCGTACGGCGTTGTGTTTGTGGCCATCTTGAACGTAGTTCGATACACCCAAAGGGCCTCTTACAGTCTCTCGTGCCAGTCTTTCTTATTTCGGGACACCGTTCTCTTTATGATCTTTGTCAAGGTCTTGTTGAAAGCCTCGGTTAGACCATTAGCTCGCGGATTATAAACCGAGGAATATCTTCAGTCTATATTGTGCTGTTGCGCGAAGCGACTGATCTTGTGGCTTCTGTAGGCTGGCCCGTTATCGGAGATGATCCGTCGTGGAGTTCCAAACCGATATAGGACGTGCGTCTTGAAGAAATGGAGGATATTCTCCGTCTTAACTTCTCTCAGCGGTATTGCCTCTGCCCATTTGGAGAAGTAGTCAGTTGTCGCCAGGATGAAACGATGTCCCCTAGACGATGCGGGTTCGATAGGGCCGACTATGTCAGTTCCCCACATTTCGAACGGCCAGCTAGCCACCGTTGGATGTAACGGATTTGGATGCTGATGGATGAAATCCCCATGAATTTGACATGAGTGGCACTGCTTCGCATATTCGAGGCAGTGCTGAATCATCGTGGGCCAGTAGTAGCCCATGCGTTCGATCTTCAACTTCATCTTTAGGCCTGCTTGGTGAGAACCGCAGAGTCCATCATGAACTTCCTGGATGAACCTTCTCGCTTCGTCAGGTCCTAGGCATCTCAGCCACAGAGAATCAAATGACCTCTTGTATAGAGTATCGTTGACGAAGGCGAAAGACAGACCTCGTTTCATGAGCTGATGTCTTGTGGCCGCTTCTTCAGGCATTCGGTGGGACTTGAAGTAATCTATGAAGACTTCTCTCCAATCCCCGGTATTTTCCAAATCTTTTACTTGCAGGGTCGTCTGCTCACTCGCTCCCTTTTCTTCGGATGATTCCGGAGATATTTCTGCTGGGGCAAGCACTTGACGGCTTTGTACCATGATTCTAACGTTATCGAGATTCTCGTCAGCCAGTTCTTTAGCAGGTTTGGCCAATGCGTCTGCTTTGCTGTTTTCCGCGCGCGGTATGTTCTCCAAAGTATAGGAGGGAATTTAAGTCAACAGTTGCTGCACTTTTTCGCCGTACTTCACCAATTCTGGCTTGCACGTTTGGTAATCGCCATTTACTTGACTAACGACCAGTTGAGAATCTCCGTATATGAGGAGGTTTCCAATTCCCATGTCGATGGCGATTTCAAGACCTGCTATCAAGGCTTCATAATCAGCTTCATTGTTCATCCTCGGCTCTGTAAAGGAGAAAGCAAAACGCATTATCCCTCCTTGTGGAGTCACGAAGATAAGGCCTACCCCCGATTTGATTATGGGGGTACTTTGTTTGCGCTTCTTCATGGAAGATGCTCCATCGAAATAAAGCTCCCATCGGGTATTATCACCGTCGATCGCATCAAACGCATGTTCGTTTGGAAGATCACAATTCAGAGGAGAATCGGCGGGTATCGGATGCTCAGCGAGGAAGTCGGCGATGGCCTGGCCTTTCACTGCCTTGAGAGGTTGATATATTATCGAGAACTCCATCAAGAGCAGGGCCCATTTAGCGAGTCGTCCCGTCAGTATGGCCTTTGACATCAAGTATTTAAGGGGGTCCACCTTTGAAATAAGACGGACTTCATGCGCCAACGCATAGTGCCTGAGCTTTGTTATCGCAAAGATCAACGCCAGGCAGTGTTTCTCAATGGGGGAGTAGTTGCTTTCTGCCCCCAGCAGAACTCGACTTAAGTAGTAGAGTGCTCTTTCTTTCCCTTGATCATTCTCTTATGCCCATAATGTGCCTAAAGAACCTTCGAGGGCGGTTGTATAAAGAATGAGGGGCTTTCCCTTGACCGGAGCAGCCAACACCGGCGGGTTCTGCAGGTATTGTTTGATCTCGTCTAGTGCACCTTGGCATTTTTGATCCCAGACGAATAGGGTTCCCTTCTTCATTAGGTGGCTGTACGGACGGCACTTGCCTGAAAGGTTGGCTATAAATCACCGTATATATGCGAGCTTCCCTTGGAGAGATCGCATCTGCTTAAGAGTCCTTGGCGGAGGAATTTCCATGATCGCCTTGAACTTGGACGGATCTATTTCAATACCTCGGTGTCGAACAATGAATCCCAGGAATTTGCCTGAGGAAACTCCGAATGCATACTTGAGCGGGTTCATCTTCAAGTTGTATTGCCGAAGGTGTTGAAATATGCTCTTAAGGTGCTCGAGATGTTCCTGATATGATTTGCTTTTAACAACGAGGTCGTCGATATAGCATTCGACGATTTCGTGTATAAGGTCATCGAAGATCTTCGTCATGGCCCTTTGGTAGGTGGCACCGGCGTTCTTTAAACCGAAGGGCATCACCTTGTAATAGAATATTCCCAGAGGAGTCCTGAAGGCGGTGTGCTTCTGGTCTTCGGGGTCCATTTTTATCTGATTATACCCTGATGAGCCGTCCATAAAGGAGAAAACCTCGTGAGTAGACGTGTTGTCTATCATCAGTTCGGTGACTGGCACTGGGAAATCATCCTTTGGGCAAGCTTTATTGAGATCCCGAAAATCCATGCATATGCGCACCGTCCCATTTTTCTTCATCACCGGGACGATGTTAGCGATCCACTCAGGATATTGAACTTCCTGGATAAAGCCAGAGTCGATTAAATTCTTGACCTCGGCGTTAATGCTCATCTCAAGCTCGAGCCGCATTCTCCTCGGCGCCTGTTTGACTGGCTTGACGTCCGGAGATATCGCCAATCTGTGCACAGCAATTTCCGGATCTAGTCCCGGCATTTCGGAATAGTTCCACGCGAAGCAATCTCTATGCTGTAGAAGCACGTCTTTTAACGCAGCCACCCTTTCTTCAGATAGTAGCTCGCTGACAAATGTCGGTCGCGGATCGTTTGCCGTCCCCAACTCAATTTTCTTGAGGTTATCTGCGGTGGTGTGTATTCTATCCTCCAGCTATTTCGGCGCTGGTGGGAATTCTGAGATCACCTCGTCATTGCTGTTTTCGAAGCACCAAGGAAGGCTGTCCAAGTTCTCGGGCTCTTCTTTTGATATCGTTACCACATGACAAGTACGAGTTCGCTTCCAATCCCAATGTGGAATTGGTTCTGTTTTCATTGTTTTGGGTTCGTGCTTCTGCGGCGGTGCTACCTTCCAGTTGCCAGACAGAGCGAACTTTCCAAGCTGATACTGATCTTCGACCCAATTCTTGAAGGTGAAGCAATCTTCAAGAGGATGACCTATTACTCGATGGTAAGAGCAATAGTCCGGGTGTGAGACTTCGCCCGCTTGTTCGGGGTATTTAGACTCCGGCAATGTAAGCATTTGATGTTTTAGAGCAAGATCAAGTATCTTCTTCGTCTTGTCCCGAGGAAACGAGTACGCTCGACCCATTTTCTTCATGAGGGATAGATCAATAACGCTCGACTCCCGTTTGCGTGGCTTCTTAGCCCAGCTTTGTTGTTGTTGAGCGCCTTTTTGGCCTTTCGACTTATTTCTGCTTTTGTGCCGAGCCTTCTTTATAACAGGTTGACAAGGAGCGGCCCTTTATCCTTCACGGCCTGTTGGAGAAGGCGTTGCGTCTTGGCTTTCTCGTAGATGGCCGTCTCGCGGTTGTGATCATCTCAGACTTTTTGACCAGCTTTCCTTATAAGTTTGTCCATTTGTTCTTCGAACGACGGACTGGGCTCCTTTGCACCTGGAACTTTCATTGGTTTAGGATTAGCGTCTTCCCATTGAGCATCCGCTTCTTCATCGAAGTCATACATGACGTAACAGCTGTTTAGTAGCTCTCGCTTCTTTGACCGGGTGTATCCGAGTCCTTTCGTCTCCATTCTCCAATTAGGCAGTTTGCGTTGAGTCCCGGGAACGTTCCAGACTTTATCATAAAACTTGGCTTTTCGAACGGTCTGCTTGAAGGATATCCCTTGGCGTTTCAGCAGCTTCTTCAAACCCTGTGTATAATATCTGGGAAGACGGATAGGCTGAAGCCTGTCGAGCGTAGGATCTGCGCCATGCCAGATTTCTTTTTCCACCTTGGTTTCTTCAGAGCGGTAAAACAGAATTGCTTTCTCGCTCTCTCGCCTGGGAGGGATGTAGAATGTTTGTAGCTCTTCTAGGTTGTAAATATTAAGTGCATCCAGTTCTTTATGGTGTTTAAGCGGCACCATGGCGACTTGCAGACTTTGCTCTTTGTCAGCGGAGGCTTGTATTGAAGGTCAAGCAGAGAATACGATATGGACCTCATCCTCCGAATCACTACCAAAGACCAACGTAGGAGCGGACGGTCCTGGCTTGTTATGTTGGGGCGGACCCGAATACACTATCTTCTCTTCCTCCTCGGTATCACTGCCGAAGACAGGGATGGTGGCATTAGCTTTATTCTCCGGCTTGTGACACCTTTCTGTGTCTTCGAAGTTCGGTAAGAAGTATTTGGCGTCTTCATATTTGCGGACTTCGTTCACAGAGAATGGGTTCAGTTCTCCCATCACGGTATACTCGAAACCATCCTTAAATACTTCATACACTGATGTTGTGTAGAAGGGATGATGTTGTATTCGTGTAACCATGGTCGGCCGAGCAAAGCGTTGTAGCATGTCTTGGCGTCTATGACGTGGAACTTAATGTCCGTGACGAGTAGCCCGAAGCGTAGCTTCAGTATCACAGATCCAAGAGTCTTTGACGATTGGGAGTCGAACCCGGAGATGGTGATCTTGTCCCGAGCAAGGTGCTGAACGCTCATGCAGATTTTCTTCAACACCCGCACGTTGAGGAGATTAACGGAGGATCCATTGTCGATCAGGATTTTTCCTATCTTAATATCATGGCAGTATCCTGAGACATAAAGGGGGCGGTTGTGTTCGCACGTCCCAAGTAGAAGGTCTTCATCGCCAAAAGCAACATCGGCCGTGTGCACTTCCTCCAATTCATCCTTCATCTTTTCCTCGGCCAGGCATGCTCGGAATTGTTCTGGGTCTTGGAGCGCCTTAATCAATGAATCTCTCGCCTCTTTTGATAGCAAAAAGGCGTCAAGAATGCTGAGCTGTGAGGGCAGCTTCCTCAGATGTGCTAAGACGTTGTAATCCACCTTATTCTTCTTTGGCGGGTCTTCGGCAGCTAGCTCTTCTATGACTTGATCATCTAGGGCGATGTCTTCGGAGACCTTCTCTTTCCTTTTATCTTTCTTGTTTGGGGGTCCGAGATTCTTTTCGGGCAACGTGCGATTACGCAGTCGGATATTTTCGCAAATCTTCGGCTCTTCTTCTTTTCCCGAAGTGGACTCTTTAAAGAGAGGGCTAAGCTCCAACTCCTCATTAGAATCGCTCCCGAAAGTGAGCACTTGTGATCCGCCGGTGTTAACCATGCAACAATTATCAGTAATTCTTTTAAGCCCTTTGGTCGTATTTCTTCGCTCCCGACGAGTTTTGCGCTTCTCCCGCTTAAAATGTTGTCTATGAGCAACATATCCTTGCCACCATCTATCGAAAGCTTTGCACTCTTGAGTGGGGTGCGACACCTCCTGATGATATAAGCAATAGGAGGGGTGCATTTCCAATTCACCGGTGATTTTTTTCTTCGGAGGATGGTAGCTTCATGCCCATTGATATAGCCTTAGCAAACTTTTTCTTTATCTTGAATTGGCTTTTGTCGGTAGCGGAGGTGTTTTGCTCCAGTGGGATCACCTCAGTTCTTTCATCAAGTCGCTGGCGCTTGGCCCTTTCAAATATGACCGCCTCGCGCTCCCGATCAGCTTTACTTTTCAACCGAGCTTCATTAAGGAATGCGTCAATTACTTCATCTGATAGCTTCGGGAATTTTGGTTCAAGATCTGCCCCCATCACTTCGGTACAAGGAGTTTCCTCATCGTCCACGAACGAATGAGAAATCACATGACAGCTCTCCATGCTTCTTCAGATTCATCTGACGAACTTTCTCCCTCACCTTCCTCTTGAAAGACGTGATTGAGGAACTCTTGGAGGGTAATGGGAATCCGTGCCTTTTGGTTGTATTCATCCAGCGCGTCAATTTGCTTTTGCAAGTTTGTGCGCTTGTCGCCAGGCTTCACGGGCTTCTTAGATTTCTTCTTCTTCTTTTTCGAAGATTTTGACGGCTGGCTGCAAGTGCTTGAATCACCACCATCGGTCTTTGGAGTTGGACGACGCTTCAGCATTCCTTCAATAATTTGAGGCTCCAATGGGTTATTCCATTTGATCGCTGGACATGTCTGAAGATCGTTTAGCATCCTCTTTGTCTTGGCTGATAATACAACCTTCCAAGGAGCTTCTTCAACGACGGAGCATGTTGCCCCCGGTGTATTCGTCCCTTTAGAGGTGTGGGGCTGCGGGGGATTCACCTTCCATTTGTCAGATAACGCAAATTTGCCCTGTCGGTACTGGTTTTCAAGCCAATTTTTGAAAACGTAGCAATCCTCGATCGGATGACCCAGTACTCGATGATATAGACAGTAGTTGGGCTCATTGACATCACTTGGTTGCAACGGACGTTTTGGATCTGGCAGATTTATGAGTCGGTTGCGCAATGCCAGCTCGAATAACCTTCTCGTTTTATCGCGGGAAAACGAGTAAGGACGCCCTAGTCTCTCCTCAAGATCTACGTACGGGCGCATATTACTTTGATGCACAACCGGCTTCGACTTGCTCGGTTGTTGTTGAGCATTAGCGACAATGATCGCTTTTCCCTTCCCTTTGTCATTTCGGGAGTCCGGCTTGTTGGAGATAGTGCCCTCAGAGTCAATTATTGGATCACAGGCACGTGATTGCAATGATTGAGGGAGGACCTATCCCGGTAGGACAGTCTTACTCGAGATGATAGTATGCTATCTGGTTTACCTTTATCATCGTGTACTGTTTCAGGTGACCTTACAGGTCGCTATTACACGTTGATAGAGCCCCTAGGATTCTTGCTTGACGACCAGCAGTATGATGGCGATCATATACGTGGGAGCTGGGGTCTATAAGCACATCCTTAAATGGTCCCTAGTCGTGGGAGTTTCGAGACTGGGCATCGATACTCCATTAGTAGACTAGTGTATACAGTCGAGACCCCGACGAGGGGCGGTGGCCGGTCTCACAAGCACTGGTGTCAGTTGGTTCACCTAAGATGTATACAGGTGCTCATTGGGTTATGAGTACACCGGACAGGACTCGCCGGGAACCTGCTAGTTGGGATTATACCAGACGTCAGATAGCAGTTCCCAGGTGACATGTGTACAGGTTAGTTCATCGACCTGAGATCGTCATTTGTCTCGTGTGAGTTCCCACTGTGCTTTGATTACTACCCTACTACGGCTCAAAGGAGTCGTGCAAACAGGTTTTAGTTGGGTACAGTCCCGAGCCACATGGAGGCAGTGAGCGGATCTGCAGGGGTTCGTCTCTCCCGGTATTGGGGGTGAGGTCGCGCTGTGTCTAGGAGAGCCATTACGCAAAGCCCTCGGCCGAGGAAGGAGATTTACTGGTAGGTATTCCAGTAGTATCTCAGGGCGTTCTGGGCTACACTCCGACACGACTTGTACCGCTTTTAGGGGTCTGACTTTTACCAACCCCCTAGGCCCGCCATGCGATGCTCATAGACGAACGGACCGGACTGTACGGATATTGTCACTGACAGGCTCAGTAGGGTGTCAGGATGAGTTCGCTCATCGACGTCCCTTTTGGTCAATAGCTGGTGGCCCGTCACGTATTGGCTAATACCTCTGACGTGCTAGTGGTTAAATCCACAGCCATAGTATTGACGAGTCTTTAGAGTCCACCACACTTACAGTTACTCAACCTTTCGGGCGAAACGCTGTAGAGGCCGTATGGAGATATGGCAGGGTCTGATCAGATACGTGCGGTATTGCACAGATCAGGATCGGACGGTTAGTACTAGTCGCCGTATGGTTATATGGCAGGGTTCGATCTGATATGTGCGGTATTGCACGGATCAGGATCGGACGAACATTACTAGCCGGCTTTGGTTTAAGCCGGATCCTAGTTTAGTACAGTGTAGATTTTGTCTCTTTGCATTTGTATCCGGTCGGAATACAGATGCGGGTGTGTATGCACAGTGTAGGGGTTTTCCTGTAATTTATTACGGGACCAGTTTTCTGGAGTTGCCAGTTTGCATTCCGTTCCGGCCGGTTTTCTTTTGTTCTTTCCCGGCCGAACCTTTTGATGGAGGGTGTTATTTGCAAGTTTGCAAATAACACATTGTGGAGGGTTTTCATGCAAATAGTTTGATTATGAAAGCATCTTTTTTATTCCTTTCTTTTCTATCATCATTTCTTGTAAAAGGTGATTAGGATTGATTTGTGTTTGATGTGAGATTGTGATGATGGTGTTTGTATATGGTCACCCTCTCTCTTTTCCTACACTCACCTCCCTCTTGCTTATGTATTGATTCCTCCACCATTCTCACTAGATGAGAGATGCTTCACTTGAGAGAAAAAGAATGAGAGAGTTCATTTCATCTTCTTCTTGCTAGAAAATTGAAAGCACCAATTTTCTTTACCTCTTCCTCCATCCATCAATGGCAACTACATAAACTCCAAGAGACAAAGTTTCTACACTACATTCTACAGCAATTCTTGGGCATGTCGAGTTGCCGGCTTCATGCCCGAGTTGCCTCGCTATTGAGGCGGGAGCCCGTAAAAGATACAGGCGATGTGGTGCCCTTCCGGCGAGGAGGCGACGACCGGAGTTTCCGCAGGAGATCGGGATGGCGAGGAGAAGACCGGAGGACTCGGATCATTTGGTATACTTCTCTTCCCATCTCTTGTTTGCTAGTATAGGTTAATGGTTAACGATCCGGGTTTTATTGTCCGCGGTAGCGCCAGTTTCCAAGTAAGGAAAAATTTTGATTCCGCATTTTGGCCTCGGTAAGACGGCCGGGGCGCTGCCGTGGCGCAACATGGTATCAGAGCCACGCCATTAACCTTTTCTTGCTTTGTTTGATGTGTTTTTGCATTTCCGATCGACCAAAATTCCAAAAACTAAATTTTAGCTGACATCAGTTTTCTGTTGAAAATTTTTGGTGTCTAAAAATTTTTCAGGTTGCAGAAAACTGATGTACTGGAAAATATAAGGCTACTGTAGAAAAACGACAGAGTGATTCCCAAGTTGGAGCGCGGAACCGCGGCCAAAACCCCATTTGGGCCGCGGTTCCGCCGCACTATGGTCAGGTCACTTGGTCGTTTTTCTTCAGTTGCTTTCTGGGCTGAAAATAGGGCTTTTGGAATATTAAATTTGGGCCCAGATCTTCTGTGACTGCTACAGTATTACTTGGGGGCCCACTTGTTAATTATTTGATCGATCGGATATTTTAAACACATTATTTCACAGTATTTACATTATATCTGCGACCGTGAATATCACTTGATCGGTAAATCCCGTTTAACTGCTATAGCCCGGTTAGACGGATTTGCGAACGTGATTTTCACGTTGATGTTCTATGTTTATGCTGTGTTGTTGCGGATCGGTCGTGGGGGATAGCCTGGATGCAATGCTAGTACGGTTTCTGTTGTATTATGTACATTTGATATTGCGGGGCGAGCGTCCGACATGTGGACTGCCGTCACTGCCTGTTTGTATTATTCTTTTGGGGCACGACCTGGTTGCGGTCGATGTACCCGGTGTATGTATATTTTACTTTCTGTACTAGGATTGCCCCGCGGTGGGGTGCACGGATAGCCGGGTTCTGGAGGGCAACAAGCCCGCATCTCATGGCATTGGGACGGAGGGGGCTTCAGTCTGGAATTAGCGGGCTATTCGCCGCACTCGTAGGGGGTACAGGTTGACCCAGGAGGGGTGCCCAAATTACCGGATTCCGTGAAGTGCTGGGTGGTCCATTCACGGTGCTGAAAGGGGCTGCCTCGCTTCAGGTTTTGGCGGGTGACTTGCCGCGCCCGTAGGGGTCTAGGATTTCATTGCACAGGCTATCCACACGACCAGGGGAACGTCGGGTTTCAGCAGCGGCTCTGTGAAACCCGGGGCTTCCAGATATCTGTATTGTTCTGTGATGCTGTATATTTATGTGATGTTGCATTTTATCACGCCTTGAGCGAAATACTATATATTGGTATATATATTAATAGATGTTGTATATGTTTTTCATCCACGCTAGTCCAGTCCCCGCTCTGCCGTTAGTTAGCTAACCTAACGGGTGATGACGGGACCCAGTGGCGAATGCGGATGGCATATACGTACGTCAGTATATTTTCGTTCTTTGTGGTGTGATCAATTGATGGGACTGCATTGATTCGGATCAATGCAAGTTAAAAAAAACCTATTCTGATGTTGTTGGAACATTTTTCAAAAAGCTGTTATTGCAAGGACGTTCACTTTTGTTTTGGATCGTGGTATTCATTTGGAATATCCTGCTCCTCAGTCGACGAGGCAAGGGCCGAGATCCCTTCACCGGGAGTGACCCCTTGGACAGAAGTTTACGTCAGGGCAATAACTTCACTATAGCCGATTACTTTTGCTTTGCATCGTGGTATTCAGTTGGAATATCCTGCACCTCATTCTACGGGGAAAGAGCCGAGATCCCTTCACCGGGAGTGACCTCTTTAGCAAAGGTTTTCGTCACTATATTTTTATAAAAGGCTATGCAGTTCCTTCAACGATATCAAGTTCATTACGTTAAAGGTTTTTCGCCAAAAACCAGTCGTAGCCCTCCGTCATTTCAGATTAGTATTACTTAGTATTCGTGCTGCGTATGTCGTGCTTAGCCGAGGCGTAGTGTTCGGTAGCTATGTAGTGCTTTTCTGTTGCATGGATATGAGATTGGTTAGGACAGTCGTGCGGTCATTTTGGCTCAGTCAAGGATTCGTGCGGGTGGGTCTAATGCAATCAAGATAATGACGGGTTGAACTTGACTAGGATCCTTTGATATGTTGGCTCAGTCAAGGTCACTTGGGTCCTAGGGGTAAAAACATCACATCGGGAGTTTCAAAAGAACTGAAACTTGCCAGACATGCGCATACCTTCTGGAGTGTGATACCGTGAGCGGATTCCGTCACGTTATCATGCGATGATAGTTGGATCCCGATTCCCACTGATGAGTTGGTCTACTCCTCGGGTGACCCCGACTAATTCTTCTTTCAGGTTTGAAGGAGAATTTGAGGTACAGTGGAAGGTTTCCAGATTAGAGAAAGTGATAACCATTCTGATCTAGGTTAGAGTGCACGCTGAGTGTTTCTTTTCTCTCTCTCTTTGGCAGCGACCATTGACCCGACCCTAGGCTATGACTCAGTGACCAAGTTGACCGGACCTTCTTAACACTGGCTTTTGGATTGTCAGAGTTGCAGACCTCATTGCCACTCCTACTTTTACCCTTTTCTCTAGGACACCCCGTATTACTACGAACGTCCACTTCCATTGGACAAAACCATCGTATGGTTAGATACGAACTCGAAGGACTTCGAGGATGGTTTCTGGTTCTGGAGAAAACGAATAGGATTATTCAGTTGTCTTTTCTTTTCACCTTCTCTCATTACGAATACTCCTTGGTTTAGGAGATAGTACACCTATTATGCAAATTGGATAGTCTTCTTCCAAACCTTAGGCTGGTGCTGAACGGTGGGGAATGAAGAAAACCAATTAGCGTAACGATGGTGTGCAGAAGGTATTAAGATTAAGACAAAGCAAGGGATTAATAAGAGGGCAAAGTAAATTGCGACTGATATTCACGACCAAACCAAGTATTTCTTCGCCAATCCTAAATCACCTTTGCATTTCTCCAGGATGCTCCGTATCACTACGAAGATCCATAGTTTGTTGGATACTCCATCGTATGGTTATATACGAACTCGAAAGGAACTTGTTCCAGTTTGGGGATGGATTCTGGTCCAGGAGAAATATGAATAAGGTTTATTCGGTTGTCTTTTATCTTCACCTTCTCTCGCATTGCGAGTGCTCCTAGGACTAGGACAGTACACCCATTATGCTTATTGGATAGTCTTCTTCCAAACCATAGGCTGGTGCCGAATGGTAGGGAAGGAAGAAAACCATTTGGCCTAAGGGGTGTGCAGAAGGTAATGACTAAACACATATAAAGGGATTTGGAGAGGTGGCAAAGAATTATACGGTTGTAGTTGTGAATCTGGATAATGGTAGAGGCATTACTAGGAATACCAGGAAACCCCATCGAAACATTTCAATATTTCAGTTTCACTGTGTAATGTTAAAAGAAAACTGATTTCCCGATTTGATACTTACTCCAGGGTATGTATTTACCAGGTATGATTCTCACATCTGTATGGTTTTACAGATGATGAGTGGGAGTAAGTTATTGGGAATTAGGTGACCATCCTCATTATATCGGGATTCGTTATAATTGGTGATATTTGAGGAAGCCACCTGGGTTGTTTGCCGGTCGGCAAACATTTGGTTTTGAATATCCGCTGTTGTGCACCAATTTCAAATTGATATATCTGTACGTCTATTTTCATAGAGTGAGATATAGCTTTTGATATTATGTCGATGACATTTACCTATATCAGTGGATGGTTAGGTAAGGAGCTTTAAACAGCGGTGTAATTCTTCTTGACCATAAGTACAGTTTTCAACCTACGACACACAGTGAAAGAGTTGCTAGACTCAGCGGACTTATACAGAGTATTGTATGTTGTCCAGTGTCCATTAGGACAGAGGGGTTGATCCTCATACTATATTCTGTTTACTTTTAACTTCTCTAGTTCTTAGACATGTGTTTCGTAGAAACACAGGGTCTGAGTTTTGAGGAGTTATTGGTATAAGAATAGAGTTGAGAACCAGGTATTGCAAGTATCGGGATTCTTCAAGATGATCGAAGATGTAGATACTTGTGTATGGTATTCAGTTGATAGTAATGAGAACTTGCTTCTCTTTCAGGTTACTCATAATTGAAAGCATTCCTAAGTTGGGTAACGCTGATCGGCCTCCCTCCATTTAGTTGACATGCACTGGAGACAGCTGCATGATTTGAATCTGGTTCATTTAAATCAGTGCCTCTGGTTCTATATTGGATATAGAACAGTTCATATCTTAACGATGTTAAGGTATGGGGAGTTGTCCGGCTTATGATTAAAACCAGACACTGGACAACTCAAGGCACGTTTCTGTAATGGCTGTTTGTGGGTTGACCCAGGCTATGACGAGGGTTGACTTTCTACCATCTGGAAGATCAGTAGTGATATTGTTCTTAACTCGCCACATTTTAAAAGGAAATGGTTATTTTTCAGAAAACAGTAGTGGGAGTATGGTAGAACTGGAAGCGATTCCAGAACCGCAAACGATTACTGAAGATTTGATAAGGAACCTAAAGATTCAATCTGTTTTGACATTCCATTGGCCACTCCGCAGATAAGGTGGGTAACTTCAGGCACCCGAGAGGTACTCCGGTAGCCTCAAGGACGATGACAGGGAAGTTCTTGTTTACCCACACCTGCCATTGTTGTTGTTCCAGGCTGCGAGACCCGGCAGGAGGATGAGTATAGCGTAGTTCTAAACTAGCTTTAGAAGTGAGCGTCTATATGACTCTGCCAGAGGGTTGTCGTAGTCAGTGGGAGCAGCGGAAGCATTGGTGGACATCAGGCTTATGTCTATAGACTAAAGCAGATATAGCGGAGATAGATCATCTGTTTCTGATGTGACAGTCATGGGTTTGACGTCATCAGAATAGGGGATGGATCTGTTGAGAAGGTAGTAGGAAGTGATATTCCTATACTACGATCGGTTATACTTTGGTCGTCACACGGTGTTTTCTCCATATGGGACTTGGACATTATATCAGACATACTGGTTACTAGACCTATGGTTTTAGATCTAGATTTGGGTGGTTTCCCAATCAGGGTACTTTGACAGCATTCTAAGAGTATTTAGAATGGACGACTCCTGGCATGGTAGTGTACCTACAGGTAATGGAGTCACCCTCTCTAAAGGTGTCTTATAGACTAAAGTAGAGAGGGATGTGCATGATTGGCAGATCACTTGCTTAGGCAATTGAGTCAATCATGAGATGTCAAGTACCACACCAGATGTTGTTCTTGCACTAGATGCAATAAGATGATATTGATCCAATCCTGGAGGAACAGTCGGAAGCAGTTTTAGAACATAAGTGGATGTTCTAGGGATATGATAACGACAGCCTCATTTGGGAGACAGTTATCATTCCAGGCTTCCAAGGTGACACGGATGGCAGAGTGGCTGTCAGAGTTGTGGTTTCTCCTTCAGACGAGGGGCAGTATTTTGGACAGGTGGTCCAAGGCAAAACTGAGGGAGGCATGGCGCTGGGTACTGATTAAGTTCAGTTATCGATACAGTCTAAGAACTTTAGATTTGGAGTTCATTTATGAGCTAGGTCCCATCAGATATCCAGACATACTCTAAGACAGGTATTGCTCATTTCGGGGGATGGTTTTCTCTGCGAACTTGAGATATAGAAAGACATAGAAAGAAACTTCACAGCGGATCCACTCACTGAGGCTTTTCCTCGAACGCAATAGTTTCGCAAACAGGCTTTGTGAGACTGACTAGTAGAGGAGTTGGGTGTTCGGTATCACACGGGCTGTGAGTATGCGACATCGCAATAATTAGCCTTGAGTGCAAGTGGGAGATTGTTGGAGATAGTGCCCTCAGAGTCAATTATTGGATCACAGGCACGTGATTGCAATGATTGAGGGAGGACCTATCCCGGTAGGACAGTCTTACTCGAGATGATAGTATGCTATCTGGTTTACCTTTATCATCGTGTACTGTTTCAGGTGACCTTACAGGTCGCTATTACACGTTGATAGAGCCCCTAGGATTCTTGCTTGACGACCAGCAGTATGATAGCGATCATATACGTTGGAGCTGGGGTCTATAAGCACATCCTTAAATGGTCCCTAGTCGTGGGAGTTTCGAGACTGAGCATCGATACTCCATTAGTAGACTAGTGTATACAGTCGAGACCCCGACGAGGGGCGGTGGCCGGTCTCACAAGCCACTGGTGTCAGTTGGTTCACCTAAGATGTATACAGGTGCTCATTGGGTTATGAGTACACCGGACAGGACTCGCCGGGAACCTGCTAGTTGGGATTATACCAGACGTCAGATAGCAGTTCCCAGGTGACATATGTACAGGTTAGTTCATCGACCTGAGATCGTCATTTGTCTCGTGTGAGTTCCCACTGTGCTTTGATTACTACCCTACCACGGCTCAAAGGAGTCGTGCAAACAGGTTTTAGTTGGGTACAGTCCCGAGCCACATGGAGGCAGTGAGCGGATCTGCAGGGGTTCGTCTCTCCCGGTATTGGGGGTGAGGTCGCGCTGTGTCTAGGAGAGCTATTACGCAAAGCCCTCGGCCGAGGCAGGAGATTTACTGGTAGGTATTCCAGTAGTATCTCAGGGCGTTCTGGGCTACACTCCGACACGACTTGTACCGCCTTTAGGGGTCTGACTTTTACCAACCCCCTAGGCCCGCCATGCGATGCTCATAGACGAACGGACCGGACTGTACGGATATTGTCACTGACAGGCTCAGTAGGGTGTCAGGATGAGTTTGCTCATCGACGTCCCTTTTGGTCAATAGCTGGTGGCCCGTCACGTATTGGCTAATACCTCTGACGTGCTAGTGGTTAAATCCACAGCCATAGTATTGACGAGTCTTTAGAGTCCACCACACTTACAGTTACTCAACCTTTCGGGCGAAACGCTGTAGAGGCCGTATGGAGATATGGCAGGGTATGATCAGATACGTGCGGTATTGCACGGATCAGGATCGGACGGTTAGTACTAGTGGCCGTATGGTTATATGGCAGGGTTCGATCTGATACGTGCGGTATTGCACGGATCAGGATCGGACGAACATTACTAGCCGACTTTGGTTTAAGCCGGATCCTAGTTTAGTACAGTGTAGATTTTGTCTCTTTGCATTTGTATCCGGTCGGAATACAGATGCGGGTGTGTATGCACAGTGTAGGGGTTTTCCTGTAATTTATTACGGGACCAGTTTTCTGGAGTTGCCAGTTTGCATTCCGTTCCGGCCGGTTTTCCTTTGTTCTTTCCCGGCCGAACCTTTTGGTGGAGGGTGTTATTTGCAAGTTTGCAAATAACACATTGTGGAGGGTTTTCATGCAAATAGTTTGATTATGAAAGCATCTTTTTTATTCCTTTCTTTTCTATCATCATTTCTTGTAAAAGGTGATTAGGATTGATTTGTGTTTGATGTGAGATTGTGATGATGGTGTTTGTATATGGTCACCCTCTCTCTTTTCCTACACTCACCTCCCTCTTGCTTATGTATTGATTCCTCCACCATTCTCACTAGATGAGAGATGCTTCACTTGAGAGAAAAAGAATGAGAGAGTTCATTTCATCTTCTTCTTGCTAGAAAATTGAAAGCACCAATTTTCTTTACCTCTTCCTCCATCCATCAATGGCAACTACATAAACTCCAAGAGACAAAGTTTCTACACTACATTCTACAGCAATTCTTGGGCATATCGAGTTGCCGGCTTCATGCCCGAGTTGCCTCGGTATTGAGGTGGGAGCCCGTAAAAGATACAGGCGATGTGGTGCCCTTCCGGCGAGGAGGCGACGACCGGAGTTTCCGCAGGAGATCGGGATGGCGAGGAGAAGACCGGAGGACTCGGATCATTTGGTATACTTCTCTTCCCATCTCTTGTTTGCTAGTATAGGTTAATGGTTAACGATCCGGGTTTTATTGTCCGCGGTAGCGCCAGTTTCCAAGTAAGGAAAAATTTTGATTCCGCATTTTGGCCTCGGTAAGACGGCCGGGGCGCTGCCGTGGCGCAACATGGTATCAGAGCCACGCCATTAACCTTTTCTAGCTTTGTTTGATGTGTTTTTGCATTTCCGATCGACCAAAATTCCAAAAACTACATTTTAGCTCACATTAGTTTTCTGTTGAAAATTTTTGGTGTCTAAAAATTTTTCAGGTTGCAGAAAACTGATGTACTGGAAAATATAAGGCCACTGTAGAAAAACGACAGAGTGATTCCCTAGTTGGAGCGCGGAACCGCGGCCAAAACCTCATTTGGGCCGCGGTTCCGCCGCACTATGGTCAGGTCACTTGGTCGTTTTTCTTCAGTTGCTTTCTGGGCTGAAAATAGGGCTTTTGGAATATTAAATTTGGGCCTAGATCTTCTGTGACTGCTACAGTATTACTTGGGGGCCCACTTGTTAATTATTTGATCGATCGGAAATTTTAAACACATTATTTAGGGGGTTTATGGCCCATCTGATCCATCTGTGCTAGCTTGTCAATCAAAGCCTGGAAGGTAGTCGGCTTAAAAAACATCATAAACTACGGGATGGTTGCTTGTGGATCGAGGGTTCCCACAAACATACCCACTGCGGGAGCTTCTTCAATGCGCTGCTCGCACTTCGACCATAAGTTCCGCCATCGTATAGCGTACTGAACCTGTAAGTGCACGGCGGCACCCCGGCCGTCGATCCGACGCCGGAATGCGGAAGCGGTGATAAACTTTAATTTTTGCGGACTTAGCAAACCGGCACCACCGCGCACTAAACACCCGGATCGTAACCATTAACAAGTCTAAGCTAACTAGAAGATGGGTTAGAGATATACCGACGATCCAAGTCCTCCGGTCTTCTCATCATGGTCCCGATCTCCTGCGGAAAAGTCCCGTCTCCTCCTCGTCTCCGGAAGTGCACCACATCGCCAACTTTGTTTACGGGCTCCCACCTCAATGCCGAGGCAACTCGGGCACGAAGCCGGCTACTCGACGTGCCCAAGATTCGCTGTATAATGAGTGGTGTAGAGATCCATGTCTCATTTTGGGGTTAAGGAGGTGCCATTTGGTGGAGGATAATGAGATGAGCTTTTTGGAGATGGTGTAGTGGGAATTTTCCAACATGAAAGAACCAAAAATTCCCACAACAAAGTTTTGGACAGCCCCAAACAAGGGGGAGGCCGGCCATGCTCAAGTGAGGGAGGGAGAGAATGAGATGGATCACCATGAGAGAGTGAGAGGCTTGAACAATAATGCAAGGCATCAAAAACCAATGATGAAAGAATATGATCACAACACCAAAACCACACTCAAACCACAACCATCACTAAACAAAGTCAAGCCATCATGATAGCTAGAAGTCAAGGAAGTCAATGGATGGTGCTATAATCATGACCTGATAATATGCAAGGACCCCCTCCACAAAAGTCTATTTGCAACAATGCAAATAAACCCTCCTCCACCAATCTTCGGCCAATGAACGGAACAATGGAAATTGGCCGAAACGGAAAGCAAACTAGCAACTCCAGAAAACTGGTCCCGTAATAAATTACAGGAAAACCCCGATACTGTGCATACACACCCGCATCTGTATTTCGACCGAAATACAAATGCAAAGAGACAAAATCTACACTGTACTATACTAGGATCCGGCTTATACCAAAACCGGCTAGTAATATCTATTCGATCCTGATGCGTGCAATACCGCACGTATCTGATCGAACCCTGCCATATAACCATACGGCCTATAGTACAAACTGTCCTATCCTGATCCGTGCAATACCGCACGTATCTGATCGGACCTTGCCATATCTCCATACGGCCTCTACAACCTTTCGCCCGAAAGCTGAGTAACTGAATGTTGGGGACTCTAAAGACTCGTCAACACCTTGGTTGTGGATTTAACCACTAGCACGTCAGAGGTATAAGCCAATACGTAACGGGCTACCAGGTATTGACTAAAAGGGACGTCCGTGAGTGAACTCAGCCTGACAACCCTACTGAGCCAGTCAGTGACAATATCCGTGCAGTCCGGTCCGTTCGTCTATGAGCATCGCATGGCGGGCCTAGGGGGTTGGTAAAAGTCAGACCCCCAAAAGCGGTACAAGTCGTGTCGGAGTGTAGCCCAGAACACCCTGAGATACTACTGGAATACCTACCAGTAAATCTCCTTGCCTTGGCCAAGGACTTTGTGTAATGGCTCTCCTAGACACAGCACGACCTCACCCCCAATACCGGGAGAGACGAACCCCTGAAGATACGCTCACTGCCTCCATGTGGCTCGGGACTGTACCCAACTAAAACCTGTTTGCACGACTCCTTTGAGCCGTGGTAGGGTAGTAATCAAAGTACAGTGGGAACTCACACGAGACAAATGACGATCCCCAGGTCGATGAACTAACCTGCACACATGTCACCAGGGAACTGCCATCTGACGTCTGGTATATGACCAACTAGCATGTTCCCTGCGAGTCCTGTCCGGTGTACTCATAACCCAATGAGCACCTGTATACATCTTAGGTGATCCAACTGACACCAGTGGCTTGTGAGATCGGCCACCGCCCCTCGTCGGGGTCTCGACTGTATACACTAGTCTACTAATGGAGTATCGATGCCCTGTCTCGAAACTCCCACGACTAGGGACCTTTTAAGGATAAGCTTATAGACCCCCAGCTCCCACTTATATGATCGCCCTCATACTGCTGGTGGTCAAGCAAGAATCCTAGGGGCTCTATCAACGTGTAATAGCGACGTGTCAGGTCACCTAAAGCAGTATACGATGATAAAGGTAAACCAGATAGCATACTATCATCTCGAGTAAGACTGTCCTACCGGGATAGGTCCTCCCTCAATCATTACAATCACGTACCTGTGACCTAATAATTGACTCTGAGGGCACTATCTCCAACAATCTCCCACTTGCACTCAAGGCTAATTATTGCGATGTCGCATACTCACAGCCCGTGTGATACCGAACATCCAACTCCTCTACTAGTCAGTCTCACAAAGCTCGTTTGCGGAACTATTGCGTTCGAGGAATAGCCTCAGTGAGTGGATCCGCTTAGTTGTTTCTTTCTATGTCTCTCTATATCTCAAGTTCGCGGAGAAAGCCATCTCCCGAAAAGAGCAATACCTGTCTCAGAATATGTCTGGATGTCTGATGGGACCTAGCTCATAAATGAACTCCAAATCCAAATTTCTTAGACTGTATCGTCAACTGAACTTAATCAGTATCCTGCGCGCCATGCCTCCCTCAGTATTGCCTTGGACCACCTGTCCAAAATACTGCCCCTCATCAGAAGGAAAACTATAACTCTGACAACCTCCTTGTCGTCCATGTCACCTTGGAAGCCTGGAATGATAACTGTCTCCTGAATGAGGCTGTCTTTATCATCTCCCTAGAACATCCACTTATGTTCTAAAACTGCTTCCGACTGTTTCTCCAGGATTGGATTAATGTCAACTTATTGCATCTAGTGCAAGAACAACATCTGGTGTGGTACTTGACATCTCACGATTGACTCAATTGCCTGAGCAAGTGATCTGCCAATCATGCCCGTCCCTCTCCCCTTTAGTCTGTAAGACACCTTTGGAGAGGGTGACTCCATTACCTGCAGGTACACTACCGTGCCAGGAGTCGTCCATCCTAAATACTCTTAGAATGCTGTCAAGTACCCTGATTGGGAAACCACCCAAATCTAGATCTAAGACCATAGATCTAGTAACCAGTATGTCTGATATAATATCCATTTCCTTTGTGGAGAAACAACTGTGTGACGACCAAAGTATAACCGATCGTAGTGTAGGAGTTTCTTTTCCTACTCTGTGTATATCATCCAAAAACCAGGATATCACACTCTACTACCTTCTCAACAGATCCATCCCCTATTCTGATGAAGTCAAACCCATGACTGTCACGTCAGAAACAGATGATCTATCTCCGCAACTTCTTCTCTAGTCTATAAATAGACATAAGCAACCTGTCCACCAATGCTTCCGCTGCTCCCACTGACTATGACAACCCTCTGGCAGAGTCATATAGACGTACACTTCTAAAACTAGTTTAGAACGACGCTATACTCATCCTCCCGCCTGGTCTCGCAGCCTGGAACAACAGCAATGGTAATTTTGGGTAAACAAGAACTTCCCTGTCACCGTCCTTGAGGCTACCGTAGTACCTCTCGGGTGCCTGAAGTTACCCACCTTATCTGCGGAGTGGCCAATGGAATGTCAATCCAGATTGAATCTTTAGGTTCCTTATCAAATCTTCAGTAATCGTTTGTGGTTCTGGAATCACTTCCAGTTCTACCATACTCCCACTACTGTTTTCCTGAAAAAATCCATTTTTATTAAAACTGTGGCGAGTCTAGAACAATATTGCTATTGTTCATCCAGATGGTAGAAAATCAACCCGCGTCATAGCCTGGGTCAACCCACAAACAGCCATTACAGAAACGTGCCTTGAGTTGTCCAGTGTCTGGTTTTAAGCATAAACCGGACAACTCCCCGTACCTTAACATCGTTAAGATATGAACTGTTCTATATCCAATATAGAAACAGAGGCACTAATTTAGTTGAACCAGATTCAAATCATGCAGCTGTCCCCAGTGCATGTCAACTAAATGGAAGGAGGCCGATCAGCGTTACTCAACTTAGGAATACTTCCAATTATGAGTAACCTGAAAGAGAAGCAAGATCTCTTTATCATTACTATCAACTGAATACCATACACAAGTATCTACATCTTCGATCTCTTTGAAGAATCCCGATACTTGCTATACCTGGTTCTCTACTCTATTCAAATACCTATAACTTCTCCAAATTCGGACCCTGTGTTTCCACGAAACACCTGTCTAAAAACCAGAGAAGTAATAAGTAAACTGAATATAGTACGAAGACCAACCCCTCTGTCCTAATGGACACTGGACAACATACAATACTCTGTATAAGTCCCTTAAGTCTGATAACTCTTTCACTGTGTGTCGTAGGTTGAAAACTGTACTTATGGTTAAGAAGAATTACACCGCTGTTTGATGCTCCTTACCTAACCATCCACTGATATAGGTAAATGTCATCGACATAATATCAAAAGGTATATCTCACTCTATGAAAATAGACGTACAGATATATCAATTTGAAATTGGTGCACAACAGCGGATATTCAAAACCATATATTTGCCGACCGGCAAACAACCCAGGTGATTTCCTCAAATATCACCGATTACAACGAATCCCGATATAATGAGGATAATCACCCAATTCCCAATAACTTACTCCCACTCATCATCTGTAAAACCATACAGATGTGAGAATCGTACCTGGTAAATACATACCCTGGAGTAAGTATCTAATCGGGAAATCAGTTTTCCTTTAACATTACACAGTAAAACTGAAACATTGAAATGTTCCGATGGGGTATTCTGGTATTCCTAGTAATGCCTCTTCCAGATTCACGACTGTAACCGTATAGTTCTTTTCCACCTCTCCAAATCCCTTCATTTGTCTTTAGTCTTTACCTTCTGTACACCCCTTTAGGCCAAATGGTTTTCTTCCTTCCCTACCGTTCGGCACCAGCCTATGGTTTGGAAGAAGACTATCCAATAAGCATAAAGGGTGTACTGTCCTAATCCTAGGAGCACTCGCAACGCGAGAGAAGGTGAAGATAAAAGACACCTGAATGTACTTTATTCCTATTTCTCCTGAACCAGGATCCATCCCCGAACTGGAACAAGTTCCTTTCGAGTTCGTATATAACCATATGATGGAATATCCAATAAACTGTGGATCTTCGTAGTGATACGGAGTGTCCTGGAGAAATACAAAGGTGATTTTAGGATTGGCGAAGAAATACCTGGTTTGGTCGTGAATATCTGTTGCAATTTAGTTTGCCCTCTTACTAATCCCTTGCTTTGTCTGAACTTAATACCTTCTGCACACCATCGTTATGCTAATTGGTTTTCTTCATTCCCTACCGGTCGGCACCAGCCTAAGGTTTGGAAGAAGACAATCCAATTTGCGTAATAGGTGTACTACCCCTAAACCAAGGAGTACTCGTAACCTGAGAGAGGGTAAAAGGAAAAGACAACTGAATAATCCTATCCGTTTTCTCCAGAACCGGAAACCATCCTCGAATAAATTCTTTCGAGTTCGTATCTAACCATACGATGGTTTTGTCCAATGGAAGTGGACGTTCGTAGTAAAACGGGGTGTCCTGGAGAAAAGGGTAAAAGTAGGAGTGGCAATGAGGTTTGCAACTCTGATAATCCAAAAGCCGGTGTTTAAGAAGGTTCGGTCAACTTGGTCACTGAGTCAAAGTCTTAGGGTCGGGTCAATGGTCGCTGCCAAAGAGAGAGAGAAAAGAAACACTCAGCGTGCACTCTAACCTAGATCAGAATGGTCACCAATTTATCTAATCTGGAAACCTCCCACTGTACCTCAAATTCTCCTCCAAACCTAAAAGAAGAATTAGTCGGGGTCACCCGAGGAGTAAACTAACTCATCAGTGGGAATCGGGATCCAACTCTCATCGCATGACAACGTGACAGAATCCGCTCACGGTATCACACTCCAGAAGGTATGCGCATATCTGGCAAGTTTCAGTTCTTTTGAAACTCCCGATGAGATTTCTGCCCCATGCTCTTATGACCTTGACTTTGGCCAACAAATCATAAGTCACATGTCAAGTTCTACCCGTCATTCTCCAGGTTGTTTTGAATCCACCCGTACATACCCTTGACTTTGGCCAACAAGGCAGTACGACTGTTCCAAACCAACGCATCTATCTATGCTGCATATGAATAACCAACAGCTACCAAACACTGTGCCTTGACTTTGGCCAACAAACACAGCTTGAATACTATTGACTATCCATATGAAACGACGGAGGGCTACGAATGGTTTCTGGCGAAAACCTTTAACGTAATGAACTTGATATCGTTGAAGGAACGGATAGCTTTTAAAAATATAGTGACGAAAACCATTGCTAAAGAGGTCACTCCCGGTGAAGGGATCTCGGCTCTTTCCCCGTAGAATGGGGTGCAGGATATTCCAACTGAATACCACGGTACAAAGCAAAAGTAATCGGCTATAGTGAAGTCATTGCCCTGACGCAAACTTTTGTCCAAGGGGTCACTCCCGGTGAAGGGATCTCGGCCCTTGCCTCGTCGAATGAGGAGCAGGATATTCTAACTGAATACCACGATGCAAAACAAAAGTGAACGTCCTTGCAATAACAGCTTTTTGAAAAGTGTTCCAACAACATCAGATTAGGTTTGTTTTAACTTGCATTGATCCGAATCAATGCAGTCCCATCAATTGATCACACCAAAAAGAACGAAAATATACTGATGTACGTATATGCCATCCGCATTCGCCACTGGGTCCCGTCATTACCCGTTAGGTTAGCTAACTAACGACAGAGCGGGGACTGGACTAGCGCGGATGCAAAACATATACAACATCTACTAATATATATACCAATATATTATATTCGCTCAAGGCGTGAATAAAATGCAACATCACAGAGAATGAACAGCATCACAGAAACAATACAGATATCTGGGATCCCCGGGTTTCACAGAGCCGCTGAAACCCGACGTTCCCCTGGTCGTGTGGATAGCCTGTGCAAAGAAATCCTAGACCCCTACGGGCGCGGCAAGTTACCCGCCAAAACCTGAAGCGAGGCAGCCCCCTTCAGCGCCGTGAATGGACCACCCAGCACTCGGATCCTCGAGCAGGGACAGGAGCAGGAATCGCCAGTCTTGAAAAGACTGACTCTTTGACAGGGGAAGCCGCCTTGACGACTTATGGAGCAGCAGTTATTGCTTTCCTTAGGACGGCCAGTTTAGAGTTCTGATTTAGCCTGGTGAAAACAGAGGCTGTCGGTTTGGTAGTGGGAGACCCGTTGACAGGGGCCGTCGTAGCAGTGAGCCGGTCGAAGACCGACTTTTTGTTCACTTCCGGTGCAGGTATTGGCATAGGGAAGCTTGTAGGTGGGATCATGGTCCCGAAGAACAGGCCAGTGGTGGCTTGGGTCACCTGGTCTACCGGCAGAGCGAGGAAGGAAGCCGCTTGGGGCCTATATGCTACACCTCCCGGTGAGGTGGAGTGTTCGTTGCAGTGGTACTTCGAGCAGTTGGTGCAGTTAAAGGCCATTAAATCTTGAGTTCTGCGCCAGGCAAAAGACCAAATCTTAGTAACTTGAAATCCGAAGGCAACCATTTAACAAACCGCGATTGGTTCGCGAGGACGACACACGAAGTGTGGAGTGGAAAGAGGAAGAGGTCCCACCGGGCATGCCAGAATCTGTTCCCCGCCGAATGGCGGCGGAGACGACGTGAGGGACGTCTCACCTGAGATTCAGGGCAGATGCTATTTGGTTTTATCCGTCCACCTCTCCGAAGATGCCAAGTTGATTTATGGCACCGTGTATCGGAGGTTTAGACGGATGCGGCCAATGTAGCAGACTTCGTCAGATTTCCCCTAGATTGAGGGGTTTTTGATTGTGGGGACGCTCTTCCCTGCAGGCACAAGCCCCTGCAGTTAATTACGCTACCGCATTGCGGAAACAACTTTCTCCTTCTCCAGAATTTCACTTCGTGTCGTATGTGTTTGTTTTGTTTGTGGTTGCCCGTGGATTGTATAGGGAGACTGAGTAATGCCGTCGCCCGTAGGACGTGGATTAGTCCAAATCCGTATTTACTTAGATTTGGGTTTGGTGTTTTTAGTTTAAGGATACATTAGTCGCGTTGCGGCTAAGATCAACTTAAACGGGACCATTTAGATCCGGCAAAAGAGCATTTGGAGGCTCTATTGTTCCAGTTTAGGGACGTGGTGGTCCATGTTCCAGTTTAGGGACGTGGTGGTCCATCATTAGTTTAAGGACGTCTCGGTCCGATATTAGTTTAGGGACGTCTCGGTCCGATATTAGTTTAGGGACGTCTCGGTCCGATATTAGTTTAAGGACATCTCGGTCCACCATTAGTTTAAGGACGTTTCGGTCCAATAATAGTTTAAGGACGTTTCGGTCCACTAGTTTAAGGACCACGCGGTCCATTATGATGTGTAGTCGTCGGGACCCGTCACCTCTCTGACATCGTTGAAGGATTACAACGATAGGTGTCAAAGGAGTTCGGAGATGTACCCTTGAACTGGTCGTAAATTGATTTAAGAGAGAGAGAGCAACTGTGCTCAGTCGATTTAATTTGAGGACTTACGGCTAAAATTGGGCTAAGTCCAGTTGAAAATGTTCAATGCTTTTATTTATATTTAGTCTGTTAGACCTGTGCTAGGGCTTTGCCCACACTTAAATAATTCATTGCATTAATTTCTATTTTGTTTGGACTGGGCTCTGCCCTTTATAAATGATGCGGAGCATCAATTTAATTCGGGCTATGCCCTTTTATTGCTTTGCAATTTATTTTGGAATGTTGGGTTTTCTTTATTTGGGCCTGGCCCTTTTTTAAGAAATGCATTGCATTTGTCAGGCGCTTTGCGCCAATCAGAGAGCGCATGTGCTTATAATGCCGACACGTGTCGCGCAAGCGCAGTGTGCTGTGCTAATGCGTTGCGCCTGCGCTGCTGACACGTGACGCACTCTGGTGGCTTGCGCCAATCTAGGAGCGCCACAGCTCAAATTGGAAGTGCAAAGCACTAAGAATCTTTTAGATTCAAGAACAGAAGTGCAAAGCACTTTTTGATTTCTTGATCTAAATTTAGATCAAAGAAAAACAAGTTTTTTCCTTGTTTTTTCCTTATTTCAAAGAACCAAAGGTTCATAACAAGTGCAAAGCACTATTTTTATTTTATTTATTCCTTTATTTATTTATTGTTAAGATCAATGATCTTGTTCTTAGATCAATGATCTGTTCATAAGAGAGTTTTCTCTTCTTTTAAAGGTTTTTACCTTTTTTGTGTTTCTTGAGGAGTTCTCGAGAGTTCTTTTCTTTTTTTTTAGCAAGATGATTATCCTTTTGAATTGAGGTTTGGGGTCCTTTTTATAGTGCCCATAAATTAGTTAAATTTATTAAAGAGATCTTCCTCTGAGTGATTCGGGGAATTTTCCCCACAGTTGGATTTTTGATCCAAGGGCTTCTGTTTTACAGAAGAAATTTTTCTTGTTTTAACAAGAACAGAAAAGATTTCTTTAGAATTTTAATTCTGTTTGGCGCAGATGCCCTAGCGCGTGACACGTGTCACGCACCGCGCAGCGCAACCGCGCTAGCGCATCTGCGCTGACACGTGTCGCGCAGCGCAGTGCATGCGCAACCGCGCTGACACGTGTCGCCCTGCGCTCAGCGCAGAGGATCTGAAACGTTGCTTTATTTATTAAATCTTAGATTTTCGGGAAAATCGGAAGCGTCGCTTCGCCAGAGATATCTTTTCATCTCCTCTTTTTTTTCAAGTCAAACTTGTATTTTCAAAAATTCTGATTTCCCGGGCCTTGGAAATGATTTCATTGTGCACAGGATTTTGCACTTGGGTCTCTATATATATAAGTCAAGGCTGAGCCTTTTCTTTTCTCATCTTCAGAGAACTTCTTCGATCATGGCTTGCAACCGTCCTCATGCCCGCCGACAGCCATAGGAAGTGCCGATTCGGGACATTGTTCCCTGTTTTACTGCGTGCCTGGTGGACCCTTCTCTCTCGGACGAGCAGTGCGATGCTGCACTGCACGAGCTTTTGACTCGTGTGGGGTCTCCTCTCCCTCCGATTTCCATATGGCTTCGGATGATCCTTGCCTCGGTGTTCGCCGACATTCTCCCTCCTCCAGCAGAGATGTCCTCGGCAATACTGGATACCGCCGAGGACAAGATTGAGTGCTTTCTTGAAGCGCACTTGATCACCAAAGCCCTAAGGGACTGCTCTCTCCACTTGCTGAGACAGATACGGGCTCGTCGGGTTGTCATCGCCACTTTTTCCCAGGAGTGCGGCGTCGACCGTTGGATGGCTACCCCTCAGGAGGATCGCCGTTTCGACATGATGGAGAAGACGGAGAGAGAACTGAATAATCTCCTCTTTCTTTTTGTGAATCCCTGTCTTTCTGATCCCGTATTCGGTGATCTTTTTTAAATGTAATAATGACTATAATGAATAAGTATTTTTCTTTTTTAATCAAGTATTTCATTATCTGGTAAGGGTTCTTTTATTTTATTTCTCTGTTGCGCTTGTGCATCGTATAATTTTAATTTGTTATTATCAAATGCATGTAATTTTGCAAGGGTAAATTGCCTTTAGCACTTAACATTTTCCCTTCTACGAAACGGTGCATCTGCGCTAGCGCATCTGCGCCGACACGTGTCATGCAGCGCAAAGCGCAGCGCAACTGCGCTGACACGTGTCACGCAGCGCAACGCGCAGCGCAACTGCTGACACGCGTCTGTGCTGACACGCGTCGCGTAGCGCAACGCTCCTGTAGCTGAAGCGTTACTTCCTTTAACAGAGCTTTGCTCTGATTGAGCGCACCTTTTTGGATGCCGCACTAATGCATCTACGCCAGGCACGTGGCGCGTTGCGCGCAGCGCAAAGGATCTGAAGCACTGCTTCATTTATTGAAGTTTAAATTTTCAAAGCAAAGCTTTGCTTCTGATTAGGGGAACGTGTTGCTTCATCTTCCACGTCGGAATTTGATCTGGGCTTTGCTCCGATTGGGGTAAACAATGACATGCGAGCCTTTTCCAAATCAGTCTTGGGAGATATCTCTTTGGAGAGGGTGATTCCGTGACAAGCCAGTAGATTACCGCGCTTGGAATCATCCATACTGAATTGTTTCAGTATGGTGTCGATGTACCTGGACTGTGAAAGTCCCAACATCCTTTTAGATCTATCACGATAGATCTGGATCCCCAGAATGTAGTTGGCATCGCCCAGGTCCTTCATAGAGAACCTCTGTGACAAAAATCCTTTGACTGGCTGTAGCATAGGAATATCATTTCCTATTAGGAGAATGTCATCGACGTACAAGACGAGGAATACCACATTTCTCCCTACAATCTTACTGTAAATGCATGGTTCATCTGGGTTTTTAACAAAGTCAAATCCTTTGACAGCATCATCAAAGCAGATGTTCCAACTCCGCGATGTCTGCTTCAGTCCATAGATGGACTTGAGCAAATTGCACACTTTACCGCTGCTCCCACTCTGAATGAATCCCTCTGTCTGATCCATATAGACGAACTCTTCCAAATTTCCATTTAGGAAAGTGTAGGGTTCCCAGGCACTCTAATGAGGTCTCACAAGGCATCAACCATGCCAATTTCAAATTTTACAAGTGCCGAGAATGTTAGTGTATATGCCCTAGAGGCCATTACTGTATCATGCTAGTTTGTATATTACTTGATGGAGGCTTGGGATATTCACCTTGTATAAACAATCTTGCTCAATATAGTAGTATGCTACTTGGTTTGTTTTTACTTCAATGTGTACATGTGTTTATTTTGCGATATCACCTATACGCATTAGTGGAGCCCTTAGGATCTTTGCTTGATTACCAGCGTTGTGATGGCAGTCACAATAGTGGGGGCTGGGTAATCTGTAAGCACATCCTTATACAGGTCCCTAGTCGCAGGACTATCGAGACAGGGCATCGATACTCCGGAGTAGACTAGCGTATGCGCTTCTCATCCCAGTATGGGAGATGGTCTGTCCCACAGCCATCAGTACGTCGTACTGGAGATAGTATACGGGTGCTCGTTAGGTTACGAGTACACTGGACAGGACTCGTCGGGAACTGACAGGTTGGTATTATACCTATCGTCAGTTATCAGTTCCCAGGTGACATGAGTACAGCTTAGTCCGCTGACTTGACACTGGCACTTCGCCTCGAGTGTGTTCCCACTGCACTTTGATCACTACCCTACCACGGCTCAAAGGAGTCATGCAAACAGGTAGTGGTTGGGTGCAGTCCCGAAGCACTTGGAGGCAGTGACGGTTAGACAGGATTCGTCTCTCCCGGTATTGGGGGTTGACATCGCGCTGTGTCTAGGAGAGCCATTACACGAGTAGTCCCTGGCCAGGGCAAGCGAGATATACTGGTAGGTTTCCAGTGTTATCTCAGGGTGTTTTGGGCTTCACTCCGACACGACTTGTACCGCTATTGGTGGACTGACGTTTTACCGCCCACTAGGCCCGACATGCGATATATCAGACGAACAGACCGGACTGTACGGAGAATGTCACAATCAGACTCAGTAGGAGTTCAGATGGGGTTCACTTCGTCAGCCTTCTTGTCGGCATCTACCTGGGGACCGTTACGCACAGCTAGTGCCGCTTGTGGTCTGTGGTTAAACCCACTGCCAGCGTAGTGTCGAGTCTTTAGAGTCCCACACATAGGGTATTCGCCTCTGGGCAAAACAGAGTAGAGGTCGCATGGTTTTGCGACAGGGTTCGTTCTCATCCGCGCACTTGTGCACATTTGGAGTCCGGACGGATATTGCCAGCGGGCTCTGGTTTGAGCCGGATACTGGTATATGTTTTGGGGTTGCTTTTATATCTCGGTATTCTTGTTCCTCGGAACGAGAATGCAGGTGTGTATGCACAGTTGCTTGAAGCGGAGGATGAGGTATTTCATTAGGGTTTCGGAACGGGTGCGTATGCACAGTTGACAGTCGTTTTTTTTCCAAACCCTAATAGATTTATGAAATATCAATTAATAATAGTAATTAAATGAAATATTGTTATGGTTGATTTTGTTGACTTGTTGACCATGGTTGAATGTTGACCACCATCATGCTTTGAAAGATACTCCTTGATTCATGCTTACATTCATTTAATGAAGCATGATAGTGGTCATTCCAAATACAACCATCAACTATTTCATTTTGATTTATTATTATTAATTTGATAATTCCTTTTCTTTTAGTTATGGTTGCAAAAGAAAAGAGCTCATTCTTTCATAATCATTCTCTCTCCTCACTTCATCTTCTTCTTCCTCAAGCTCAAGGTGATTCCTTCTCATGTGTTGAGAATCCCTCACCTTGAAAAGAAAACAACCCCTAGACACTCTCTACTCTCTCTAGGGTTCAAGGTTTAGCAAGCCGGAAATCCTAGTTCACTCAAAGTTCGAGAAAGAGCCCGAAGGTTGAACCCTCAGGTGGATCCATCTTCGACGGAAGAAGGCGACGAGAAGAGAACCATCAACCTCTACAAAGTTTAAAGAAGAAGGAGTTCAAGTTTAGGTATAACCATCTTTCCGAGTAGCTAACGCTCCTTTGTATGCTTGCTAGTTTAGTTTAGACACGATCCCGACCTTGTTTAGTCCATGTTGCCCCATGCGCTTAAAATTTGTTTTTTATACCGTTTCCGCCTCCCCGTAAGCACCGGGGGTCGTAACGTGGACTTACAGTGGTATCAGAGCCTAACTAAACTTAAACTAGCTTGGTAGTGAAGTGTAACGAAGTTCGGAACCGAAAAATCCAAAAACCAAACTTCGCAAAAACCCTAGTTTCTGTTAAAAAAATTTCTGGTCAAAACAAGATTTGTTATACACCTAAATTCGGCTCAGGGTTTTGTGTGAACACCCAAGAAAAACGATCCCCTAATTCGTTCAAACCGCCGCGGATCCGCGGCCTCACCTATTCTTAGAGCCGCGGATCGGCCGCCGTTTAGTGTCTTCTGGTGATCGGTTTTCGTGCAGTGTGTCTCTGTGTTGGTTTTGGGATTTTTAAAATATATTATATGTGCCTAGATTTTCCAGAGCAGAAATTTACTTTTGGGGTCCTATAATTCCTTATTTTTTTTCCGAACTTCACTGCACTTTGACTATGATGGTTATATCTGTGATGTTTGCATGTATTGAACGTCGGCTAATCGCTATAAATCGATTAGTCGGGGTTATACATCTCTGTGATCTGTGTTTGATGTTGGAATGTGTATATGAATGTGTTGGACTGTCGCGGGTGAATAGCCGGGGTGGATGTGAGATGAGCTTTTGTTTTTCTTTCATTCATTTGTAAATGTAAATTGATGTAATAATATTATTTGTATGGCCGCACAACCGGGTCGGGGTTGTAGCCGTCATTGTATAATTCTTTTTACTGTTTTTTGCTCCTAGGATAGACCCATGGAGGGGTGCACAAACTACCGGGTTCTTGGCGGGTAGTTTGCCGCACCCGTAGGGGTCTTGGGTGGGGTATTTGCTATTCACCGCGACCGTGTAATCCGCTTTTCGTTGCAGGCTCGAACGGATTGCGGATTGCTAGTATATCCAATGTATTCATCTGTGATCTGTAATGTCTATCATTGCTTTATATTTAGGCGTTGCTTATGTTTTACAGCCGCGCTAGCCCAGCCCCCGCTCTGTCGTTAGTTAAGTAACCTAACGAGTGATGACGGGACCCCGTGGCGAATGCGAATGGCATAAGCGTACGTCATATTTTGGTTGTTTTCTGCAATGGTAGGATTAAATGATGGGACGCATTAAAAGAACTAATGCAAGAATATCACGCATTAAAAGAACTAATGCAAGATAATAAACCAAGTTAAAGTCGTTGGAACACTTTCGAAAAACCACTCGGTTCTTTTCAAAAACTAACTTTTAAGTGCGGAGCTTGAGCCACTCCTTCTAAAAGCTATCTCGTTCCATCGATTATATCAAGTTCACTACGTTCACGGTTTTACCAAAACCATTCGTAGCCCTCCGTCGTTTCGCATGAATAGGCAATAGTATTCAAGCTATGTATTTTGGCCAAAGTCAAGGCATAGTGATTGGTAGCTATTGGGTGTTCATGTGTAGCATAGATAGATGCGTTGGTTTGGGACAGTCGTGCTGCCATTTTGGCCAAAGTCAAGGGTATGCACGGATGGATCCAAATTAACCTGGATAGTGACGGGCAGAACTTGACATGTGACTTATGATATTTTGGCCAAAGTCAAGGTCATAAGAGCATGGGGCAAAAATCCACATCGGGAGTTTCATAAGTACTGAAACTTGCTAGATTTGCATACCATTTGGAGTGTGATGATTCTGGTAGGATTCCTTCAGTTTCGTCATGCAATGATATTTGGATCCCGATCCTACTGTGAGTATATGCTACTCCTCGGGAAATTTCTCACTAAACGATCAATGCTATAAACCTAGTAGGTGCCTAGAAAGGTGTTAGCGGGGCTACGCCCCCAGGGAAAAGAGGTTCTTAAATTAAGGAACTTCGCGAAAGCGTTGGAAAACCTCCCTCGAAGTACCGACACTGGCCTGGCTGAACGGTTAAGCAAGTATTGTGCGGTGGGATTGATCCCGGCTAATTCTTCCTTTATGGTTTGAGGAGGGATTCGAGAGACAGTGGGAGCCATCCTGTTTAGATAAATTAAAAACCATTCTAAACTTGCAAGAGCATCGTGCTAAGTGTTTCTTCTCTCCCCCTGCAGCGACCAAATCGAAATGACTGGACTTAAGTTACTTCTAGATAAAAACATACTGACAGGGCCAAACTACAAAGATTGGCTCAGGAATGTCAAATTAGCAATCGCTTACGACAAGCTGGGGTATCTTCTTACCACCAAAGCTCCCCCCGTCCCAGGTCCCACCTCCAGCGTCGCGGATAAGGAAATCCGTAAGACTTGGGAGATTGATTGCGCGAAGGCCAGGTGCCTCGTGCTTGCTTCTATGGACAACGAACATCAGAGGAGGCATGAGAATATGGACCTCGAGTCCATATTTCTCCATACAAAAGAACTGTATGGAGAGCAGTCTCGTATCGCAAGATACGAAGTGTCGAAGAAGTTATTTTCGAAAAAGTTGGCCGTCGGATCATCAGTAGCGGACCACGTGCTTAAGATGATTGGCTACACTGTGGAGCTCGCGGAACTTGGGACCACGTTGGACAGTGAACTCTATACGGATTTAATTCTCCAGTCCCTTCCATCCACTTACGCCCAGTTTATACTGAACTTCAACTTACAAGAAAAGGAAGTTGAACTTTCAGAACTCCTCAACCTGCTGAGGAGCGCAGAGGGCACCTTACAGAAGGGTAGGGAAACACCCGCTTTGTTTGTAGGAGGATCTTCTTCCTCTAGGTCCAAGGCGAAAGCCAAGGGAAAGAAGAAGAAAGCCCCCGCCAAACCAAGAGGCGGTGTTAGTAAAGTGGGTACGAAGGGAAAGGAAAAGGCAACAAAGATTGCGGGGAAGCTTGTTGGAAAGGAAGAATGCTTCTATTGTCATAAGAGTGGACACTGGAAGAAAGATTGCAGGGCTTGGAAGGCCAGGACACAGGAACTGAAGCAGGTTGCGGCTTCAGCTTCAGGTGTGTATGTTATTGAAAACTGTCTTTCTATAAACTCTACTTCCTGGGTATTGGATACCGGTTCAGGATCTCATATTTGTAATTCTTTGCAGGCGTTGAGAAACCGTAGGTTTTTGAAGGCAGGTGACATGACCCTCAGAGTTGCGAACGGAGCTAGCATGGATGCTAAAGCCGTGGGGGACTATCACCTGGGAATGTCAGATGGGCATGTTTTGGTTTTGCGTAATTGCTTTTTTGTACCCAACGCAACTTGTAATATCATTTCTGTATCTTTGGTTTCTAAAGAAGGTTATGAATTTGCGTTTGTAAGTAATGTTGTAAACTTTCACCTTAATCAAGTTCTGATTGGGTCAGGTACACTGAGCAATGGTATATACGTATTAAACCAACCATAGATTTTCAATGTCCAGAATACACACAAAAGAAAGTCTCCAGATATCAATCAGACTTTCTTATGGCATTGTAGACTGGGTCACATCAATGAGAGAAGGTTGACTAAGTTACATAAAGAAGGATATTTGGATCCGTTCGAATATCAATCATATGTCACTTGTCAATCCTGTCTCAAAGGAAAGATGACAAAGACTCCGTTCACTGGACACGGAGTAAGAGCGAGCGAGCTCTTGGGACTCGTACACAGCGATGTGTGCGGTCCAATGTCTACACATGCGCGAAGCGGTTATTCTTACTTCATTACTTTTACGGATGATTTTTCAAGATACGGTTATGTCATCTTAATGAAACATAAGTCCGAAGCTTTTGAAAAGTTCCAGGAATATAAGAATGAAGTGGAAAAACAGACCGGCAAAAGTATCAAGATTCTAAGATCGGATCGAGGTGGAGAATACTTAAGTGCCGAGTTCCTGAATTACTTAAAAGAGAATGGAATTCTCTCTCAGCTTACTCCTCCATACACTCCGCAACACAACGGTGTATCGGAGAGACGGAACCGAACCCTATTGGATATGGTACGGTCCATGATGAGTAACGCTGAGTTACCGCGATCATTCTGGGGGTATGCACTAGAATCAGCTGCGTACCTTTTGAACCGAGTTCCTACTAAGACTGTGCCTACTACACCATATGAGATGTGGTGTGGGAAGAGACCCCATCCCAGTCACATTAAGACTTGGGGAAGTCCAGCTTTTGTTAAAAAGCAGCATGCGGACAAGCTCGAGGCACGCTCAGTACTGTGTAAGTTTGTGGGATATCCAAAGAATTCCAAGGGATATCTCTTCTACTACGAAGAGGAACAAAAAGTTCTTGTTTCTCGTCATGCCTACTTTCTAGAACACCAGTTCTTAGAAAAAGAATCAAGTGGGAGCGCAGTAGAACTGGAAGAAATTCCAGAACCACAGACTATTACTGAAAGCTTAGAAGAACCAGAGGGTTCAAATGAACAGGACATTCCTACGCCGCTCCGCAGAAGTAGTAGGCAGTCTCATCCGCCCGAGAGATACTACGGTTTTCTCATAGACGGGGATAGAGAGGATTGCATCATAGATTATGATGAGCCTACTAGCTTCCAGCAGGCCGTTCAGAGCGTTGACTCGGTAAAATGGCTGGATGCAATGCGGACCGAAATGGAGTCCATGTACACCAACAAAGTATGGACGTTGGACATTGCTCCAGACGGGGTAAAACCCGTAGGATGCAAGTGGATCTTCAAAAGGAAGATTGGTGTAGATGGACAGGTTGAGACCTATAAATCTAGACTTGTAGCAAAGGGTTTCCGTCAAAGACCTGGCTTGGACTATGACGAAACCTTTTCTCCAGTGGCTATGCTGAAATCCATTCGGATCCTTCTTGCCATTGCTGCCTTCCACGATTATGAGATTTGGCAGATGGACGTAAAAACCGCTTTTCTAAATTGAAATTTAGAGGAGTGTGTCTATATGGATCAGCCAGAGGGTTTCATTCAGAGTGGGAGCAGTGGAAAGGTGTGCAAGTTGCTTAAGTCCATCTATGGACTAAAGCAGGCATCGCGGAGTTGGAACATCTGTTTTGATGAGACGGTCAAGGAATTTGGCTTTATCAAAAATCCAGATGAACCATGCATCTATAGTAGATTTGTAGCGAGAACTGTAGTATTCCTTGTTTTATACGTGGATGACATTCTCTTAATAGGAAATGACATTCCTATGCTACAATCTGTCAAGGGTTTCTTGTCACACAGGTTCTCCATGAAAGACCTGGGTGATGCCTCTTACATCTTGGGGATCCGGATCCATCGTGATAGATCCAAGAGGATAATAGGACTTTCACAGTCCAGGTACATCGACACCGTACTGAAAAGATTCAGTATGGAAGATTCCAAGCGCGGTAACCTACCGGCTTGTCACGGGATCACCCTCTCTAAAGAGATGTCTCCCAAGACTGATTTGGAGAGGGATCGCATGTCTATTATACCCTACGCTTCTGCGGTAGGCTCTATAATGTATGCGATGTTGTGTACCAGACCGTATGTAGCTTATGCACTGAGTGTAGTAAGCCGGTATCAGTCAAACCCTGGGGAGAAACACTGGATAGCAGTAAAGAACATTCTCAAGTACTTGAGGAGGACTAAGGAGATGTTCTTGGTGTATGGCGGAAAAGACCTCCAGATCGAGGCCTTTGCTGACTCCAGCTTCCAGAGTGACAAGGATGATTCCAAGTCCATGTCGGGTTTTGTCTTTACCCTCAATGGAGGGGCGGTGTGTTGGAAGAGTTCCAAACAGGAAACCGTTGCAGACTCGACTATGGAAGCGGAATACATCGCTGCATCTGATGCCGCAAAAGAAGCTGTCTGGATGAGGAAGTTCTTGAAAGAACTTCAGGTGGTTCCGTCCATTGTTGACCCAATACCTCTGTATTGCGACAACAACGGGGTTATAGCTTTAGCGAAGGAACCCAGGTCCCATCAGAGATCCAGGCACATCTTGAGGCGGTATCACCTGATCAGGGAGATCGTGGATCGCAAGGAGATCGAGGTTCGGAGGGTTGCTTCAGAAGGAAAACACTGCAGATCCATTCACCAAGGCCCTACCCCAGACTCAGTTCGAGCGGCTGATCGAGATGATAGGTCTTCGATACGCCAGTACATGTCCTTAGTGCAAGTGGGAGATTGTTAGTGTATATGCCCTAGAGGCCATTACTGTATCATACTAGTTTGTATATTACTTGATGGAGGCTTGGGATATTCACCTTGTATAAACAATCTTGCTCAATATAGTAGTATGCTACTTGGTTTGTTTCTACTTCAATGTGTACATGTGTTTATTTTGCGATATCACCTATACGCATTAGTGGAGCCCTTAGGATCTTTGCTTGATTACCAGCGTTGTGATGGCAGTCACACTAGTGGGGGCTGGGTAATCTGTAAGCACATCCTTATACAGGTCCCTAGTCGCAGGACTATCGAGACAGGGCATCGATACTCCGGAGTAGACTAGCGTATGCGCTTCTCATCCCAGTGTGGGAGATGGTCTGTCCCACAGCCATCAGTACGTCGTACTGGAGATAGTATACGGGTGCTCGTTAGGTTACGAGTACACTGGACAGGACTCATCGGGAACTGACAGGTTGGTATTATACCTATCGTCAGTTATCAGTTCCCAGGTGACATGAGTACAGCTTAGTCCGCTGACTTGACACTGGCACTTCGCCTCGAGTGTGTTCCCACTGCACTTTGATCACTACCCTACCACGGCTCAAAGGAGTCGTGCAAACAGGTAGTGGTTGGGTGCAGTCCCGAAGCACTTGGAGGCAGTGACGGTTAGACATGATTCGTCTCTCCCGGTATTGGGGGTTGACATCGCGCTGTGTCTAGGAGAGCCATTACACGAGTAGTCCCTGGCCAGGGCAAGCGAGATATACTGGTAGGTTTCCAGTGTTATCTCAGGGTGTTTTGGGCTTCACTCCGACACGACTTGTACCTCTATTGGGGGACTGACGTTTTACCGCCCCCTAGGCCCGACATGCGATATATCAGACGAACAGACCGGACTGTATGGAGAATGTCACAATCAGACTCAGTAGGAGTTCAGATGGGGTCACCTCGTCAGCCTTCTTGTCGGCATCTACCTGGGGACCGTTACGCACAGCTAGTGCCGCTTGAGGTCTGTGGTTAAACCCACTGCCAGCGTAGTGTCGAGTCTTTAGAGTCCCACACAGAGGGTATTCGCCTCTGGACAAAACAGAGTAGAGGTCGCATGGTTTTGCGACAGGGTTCGTTCTCATCCGCGCACTTGTGCACGTTTGGAGTCCGGACGGATATTGCCAGCGGGCTCTGGTTTGAGCCGGATACTGGTATATGTTTTGGGTTTGCTTTTATATCTCGGTATTCTTGTTCCTCGGAACGAGAATGCAGGTGTGTATGCACAGTTGCTTGAGGCGGAGGATGAGGTATTTCATTAGGGTTTCGGAACGGGTGCGTATGCACAGTTGACAGTCGTTTTTTTTCCAAACCCTAATAGATTTATGAAATATCAATTAATAATAGTAATTAAATGAAATATTTTTATGGTTGATTTTGTTGACTTGTTGACCATGGTTGACTTGTTGACCATGGTTGAATGTTGACCACCATCATGCTTTGAAAGATACTCCTTGATTCATGCTTACATTCATTTAATGAAGCATGATAGTGGTCATTCCAAATACAACCATCAACTATTTCATTTTGATTTATTATTATTAATTTGATAATTCCTTTTCTTTTAGTTATGGTTGCAAAAGAAAAGAGCTCATTCTTTCATAATCATTCTCTCTCCTCACTTCATCTTCTTCTTCCTCAAGCTCAAGGTGATTCCTTCTCATGTGTTGAGAATCCCTCACCTTGAAAAGAAAACAACCCCTAGACACTCTCTACTCTCTCTAGGGTTCAAGGTTTAGCAAGCCGGATATCCTAGTTCACTCAAAGTTCGAGAAAGAGCCCGAAGGTTGAACCCTCAGGTGGATCCATCTTCGACGGAAGAAGGCGACGAGAAGAGAACCATCAACCTCTACAAAGTTTAAAGAAGAAGGAGTTCAAGTTTAGGTATAACCATCTTTCCGAGTAGCTAACGCTCCTTTGTATGCTTGCTAGTTTAGTTTAGACACGATCCCGACCTTGTTTAGTCCATGTTGCCCCATGCGCTTAAAATTTGTTTTTTTTACCGTTTCCGCCTCCCCGTAAGCACCGGGGGTCGCAACGTGGACTTACAGAGAAACCCTAATACGGATCGTTAACTAGAATTTTAGGCGAAACAAGCAACTAGTTAACAACTTAACTAAAAGAACGGAAATACAACCTTTGTAGATCCTATCCTCCACCTCCATAGCCCCGCAATGAAGTCTCCTCGCTGTCCAAATCGAATCTCGGGCTCTAGCGTCGGCTTCATCGGAAAAATGTGCGGGCTAGGTCATCGACTACGATGCCGAAGATGATCTACGTCGAGGCAACACAAGATCAAGCTCCCACTTCACCAAGTCATGAAACATGTGAAGAAAAACACCCTATACTACTTGACAAGAGGTAGAGGATGAAGAAATAGGAAGTGGGTTCACTTTAGAATTGGATTTCTCACTCATTTTTAAGAGTTGCCATTGTTGGTAGCAAGCTTCTTCATGTTGAAGATGAAGAAGAAGAAGATCAAAGAAAAATATGATAAGTTATTTTCAAATAGAAAAAAAAAGAATACTTATCATAAACCAACCATGGTCAAGTGTAGAGAATGAACTAGGGTTAAGTGGAATGGTTAGGGTTAAGCATGAGACAAAATGGTCACTTAGTCAAAGCTTCATGAAGCTTCAATATACAAACAAAGAAAGCCACCAGTTTCTCTTTATGCTTATTATTTTCCAAAAAGAATAAATAAATGAATAAGAAAACAAAACCCTAACCATTCATATAACCATGGTTTAATCTTTACACAAACCCAAGTTTGCATGCATCATCAAACATGATACAAAAGAGTGCACAAAAGTATATCACATATACAACTTGTGAACATCAAGTGAGAAAATCCTTTCAAAGTGAACCAATACTAGTTAATGCAAAGTAATATATCAAATATATAATTATGCATTAAATCATTAAATCAACACTTGATTTAACGATCCGGTCATATCGCATACAACCGACTAATATCCAATGTATCGGCTTATCGAATCAATCCTTGATTCGATAACTAGGTTATATCGCATACAACCAGTCGATACATTCATCGCGAGAATAGAATACGGTATCACATACACGCATTATTCTCGGTCCCGCACATATCTCATATGCGCACCTATTTCGTTTCGCTTGAGCCAGGAAACCTCTGTGTAGGACTCTAAAGACTCGTCAATAAGCCGGCAGCGGATGATGATCATATCAAACACCCACAAGCCGCAAGCGGTCTGTTAAACGTAACGGCCACCCGGGTATTGAGCGATCAGAAGATCGACGAGCAAGCCCGCTCATACTCCTGTGAATCCAACCAGTAACACTTACCGCACAGTCCGGTCTGTTCGTCTGATATGTCGCATATCTCGCCTAGGGGTGGTAAACGTCAGACCCCAATAGCTCGATAAGTCGTGTCGATATGAGGTCTATAACAATTCGAGAAACTACTGGTAACACTTACCAGTAAATCTCAGCAACCCTGGCTAGGGATTTCCGGTTATAGCCAATCGAACACAGCGCAAAATCAACCCCTATACCGGGAGAGACGAATCCCCTCCTATCGCTCATTGCCTCCATGTGATTCGGGACTGTACCCAAAAACCACCATTTTGCACGCCCTCTTGGACGTGGTAAGGTAGAAATCAAAGCACAGTGGGAACCACACAAGACTCTATGACGATCTCGGGTCAACAGACTACTCTGTACCAGTGTCACCAGAGAACTGCCATCTGACGTAAGGTATAATACCATCTGGGAGTTCTCGGCGAGTCCGTCCAGTGTACCCAGTCTCCACTGAGCACCCGTATATCATCTCCAATATCAAACACCAATGGATATGGGATCATCCATCGCCCATCTGTATGGGTCGAGAAGGTATACGCTAGTCTACTCTGGTATATCAATGCCCCGTCTCGATATACCCATGACTAGGGACCTTGAAGGATGTACTTATAGACTACCCTGTCTCCACTAGTATGATCCGCATCACAGTCTAGGTAGTCAAGTACACATCCTAAGGGCTTTACCAACATGTAACAAAGAGACAATCAGTGTACACGTTAAGGTAAAGAGCAACCAGATAGCATACTATCATGTCGAGCAAGAAAGTCCTCCCTATATATGTCCAAGCATCCACTACAATATACATCCTATGTATAATAATGGCCTCTAGGGCAAACATATAACTAACAATCTCCCACTTGCACTAGGGCTATCTGATAGCAGTGGTTGCAGTATCTCATACTCAACCATCCCATAAAAATCTCTCTCTGGGAAAAGGCCTTTGTGAGTGGATCCGCTGTGTTGTCCTCTGAGTCTACTCTCCTAACCTCGATCTCCTTAGAGATCAACCATCTCCATGATCAGGTGATACTGCCTTAGAATATGTCTGGATCACTGATGGGACGGATGTTCCTTGGCATAAGCCACAACTCCATTGTCACACAATGGGAGGAACAGAGTTCATCTCATGAACAAATATATACACCCAGACAGCCTCTTTGGTAGCATCTTAAGTAGCGATGTATCCTGCCTTTATCGTCTAGTTAGCCACGGTATCTATCTTGGAACTCTTCCAACATACCGTCCCTCTACTAAGGGTAAAGACAATGCCTGTGACTGACTTTCAGTCGTCCTTATCACTCTGGAACCCTTCCAGTGATTCTCCCCAGGATCGATTGATACCATCTCACTACAACTAGTGAGAATCCTAACATCCAATTAGATCTATCTCATAGATCCAAAACCCAGGATTTAAGAGTTATCACTTTGATCCTTTATGGAGATTCATTGTGATAAGCGGAGATTGACCGAGCGTAGCATAGGAAACTCCTTCCCTATCAAGAGCATGTCATCCACGTACTTTACAAGGATCGTCACTATACTCCCTACTACCTTTTTGTTTATACAAGGTTCATCTACCATTTTGATGATGTCAAACTGTCTGACTAACACATCAAAACAGATGTTCCAACTCCGCGATACCTGTTTTATCCTATAAAGCATCTTGTACACGTTTCCGCTGCTCCTACTGTCTACGAAGCCCTCTGGCTGTGTACTTATAGACTTCCTCTTCTAAAACATCATTTAGAAAAGCAGTCATGGCACCCAACCGCCAGATATCGTAGTCATAGTATGTAGCCATGGCAAGTAGGATCTGGATGGACTTAAGCATAGCCACTTGAAACGGTTTCATCATAATCCACGCCTGGTCGATAACGAAAAGCTTTAACAAGTCTAGCTTTGAAAATCTCAACTTTTCCATCTACACCAAGTAATTTTCTCAAGATATACTTGCTCCTGATGGGGATTTAACCCTTCAGATATAGCAACCAAAGTCCATACTTTTTTGGTGTACATGGATTCCATCTCAGATCGCTAAGCATCCAGCCATTCTTACAGAGTCCTACTCCAGATGGCCAGCTCGAAACTAGTTGGGTCATCATCTCATGATGCAATCCTCGCTCCCACTGTCATAGAGAAACAGAAGTATCTCTCAGGTGGGTGAGAAACCCTACTAGATCGGCGGAGAAGCTGAGGTTCGTTGGTAACTATTGAATCCTTTGGTTTTATCAAATCATCTGCTGTAGTTTGTATAGCTGGAACCTTTCCAGTTCTACATTACAAACCTTGCCTCGAGCTTGTCCGGATTTTGCTTTTCAGACATAGGCTGGACAACCCCAAATCTTAACTAACTTAAGAGATGGGCTCTTCCCTTATCATATCAAATATGAACTGGTAGGCAACTGATTTGATTTGAACCCTATTCAATAGGTATGCAGCTTCTCAAGTGCATAACTCCCAAAAAGGAAATAGGTAACTCAGTAATACTCATCATAGAGCACACCTTATCATATAGGGTGAGATTGCTCCGCCCCGATATACCATCGTGCTATGGTGTATACGGAGGAGTAATGCTGAGAGAGAATCTCATTCTCCTTTAGAAAAGTCCAGGAATTCCATGCACAAGTATTCTCCTCCCTGATCGCATCAAAGGACATAATACTTATACCCTCAATTTGGTTCTCTACTTCTAACTTATATTCCGTGAATATCTCAAAAGGTTCGGACTTGTGTTTCAACAGGAACATATGTCTGAATCTTGAGCGACCATCAGAGAATGTAACGAAGTACAAAGAACCAGTCCTGGCATATGTAGACAGGGGACCTTACATACATAAACATGTATCATCCCAAGAGTTTACTAACTCTTTCTCTGTTTCCAGTAAACAGAGCTATGGTCATTGTGTCTTTGTGACATGACTGGCAAGTTACATAAGATGTAAATTCAAAAAAATTTAAATATGCATCTAAATGTAACTTCAGCTAGTCAGGTCGCATTGATATGACCTAGTCTACAATACCTCAAGAAAAATTCGTTCATTTCTGAACTCATCCACTTGTGTGTGTTCTGTATACTAAGAACTGTAGTTTGATCTAGAACATTAATGCTTTTAGATAACGTGCCTGAACTGATCAACTTTTGATATAGGAAATGTTCAAAACATTATCCAACAATACAAAATTTTATCATTTCTTTACTGATAAAGAGACTGATATGATTTTGTATATCAGGTTCGGTATCCAATAACATTCGTTCAGAATCAATATATTGGTAATACAGGGTGATAGTGACCAACAGACTTGGCTGCAACTCTTGCCCCGTTTTCTGCCTCATGAAACTTATCACCCGTTCTCAGTTCTTTACCTATCTGTAGCCCATGTAACATATTACATATGCGGGATCCTGATCCGGTATCATATACCAAGGACGTAAAGGACACTGAGAAACAGTTCTGCATAATGAACACACCGAAGATGATGCATCAGCATGCACTCTCTTCGTTTGGGTGACACGGGAATTCTGGTAATCTCCTATTTCCTGCTCTGTCTTATAACAATTATAAGTTGGAGCGGGACCAACGTTCCCCAGCTCAGTATAACAAGCGGGTTCGTTCAAATATCCGTATTATTATCTTGATTAAGGCATGATATGGTCTCTACCTGAAGAGAGAGACAAGAAAACACTCAGCGTGCGCTCTTGCAAGATCAGATTGGTTATTATTTTATCTAATCAGGACGGCTCCCACTGTTTTTATCAAATCTTCCTTCAAACCCTAAAAGGAAAGACTAGCCGGGATTAATTACACACTGCAAGTTCGCCAATCTTTCAGCCAGGCCAGTGTTGGTACTTTGAGGGAGGTCCCCCGTGCTTTCGCACGAACCTAATTACAGTAAACCTCGTTTTCCCAGAGGCGTAACCCCATTGACACCTTTCTAGACACCTACTTGATCGGCTAATTGTAATGTATAAAACTCTCCCAGGAGTAACAATTACTCGCAGCGGGTATCGGGATCCAACTATCTCATAGAAGGTATGCAATCTCATTGCAAATTTCAACACTTGAAATTCCTGATAATTTTGACCCTAGCACCCTATGACCTTGACGGAGGTCAACAAACCATAGGCTACTAGTCAAGTTCAACCCGTCATTTCTTGATCGAATTAAACCCACCCGCACGACCCTTGACGGAGGTCAACAAGGCCGCACGACTACCCTAATCCAATCTGCATCATATGCATAAACAGATAAATACTAGTTAGCTACCGCACACTACACCTTGACGGAGGTCAACAAACGTAGCACGAATACTAAGTAGGACTTATCTGAAATGACGGAGGGCTACGACAGGTTTTTCTGAAAACCTATTGCGTAATGAACTTGATATCGTTGTAGGATCGAATGAATTTTGAAATGGAGTGTTTTTGAGGCTTTTCTAGTTTTGCTAAAGGAGTCACTCCCGGTGAAGGGATCATCGGTCCTTTCCTCGTCGAATGAGGTACGGGATATATCATATATATCACTGTGCAAAGCAAAAACTCTTAAAAGCAATCAAAAGACAAACCGAGTGTGTAGCATCCGCCAGTTATTGCTAAAGGAGTCACTCCCGGTGAAGGGATCTCGGTCCTTTCCTTATCGAATAAGGTGCAGGATATATCATATATACCGCTGTGCAAAGCAAGAACTGTAGCTACCTGTTTTATTTTTGAAATTCGATTCCACAACATCTTTAGGCTTCTTTTACTTTCATTAATCATATTAATGATGTCCCATCATTTAAGTACCTAAACATCACAGATAAATACGACGTACACTTATACCATCCGCATTCGCGTCGGTGTCCCTTCATGCACCGTTAGGTTAGGTAACTAACGACGGAGCGGGGCAGGGCTAGCACGGGTGTAAAACATAAGTAACGCCTATATAATATATCATATATACTATATAAAGTATCCATCACAGAACATATCACATGATCACATCACAGATATCGCAGCAGAATAAACATATGAAACATTGGATATACTAGGACGTCCGTGTTTTCAATACGAGCCAGTATAAAACACGGATTCCACGGTCACGATTAATAGCCAAACACACACCCCTAGACCCCTACGAGAGCGGCAAGCAACCCTACCAATTCTAGAGTTAGGAGACCCGGACTCGACTCCTCGAGTTGGTCTCCCACTGGACTCCAGAACCCGGTTACTTGTGCCCTCCTCCTTGGGTCTATCCTAGTGCGGAAAAGTAAATAATATACAAAGGGTCACATCTTCCGCAACCTGGAAGTGCCCCAATAAAAGAATATTACATACAAGTTTTTACATGAATGATAATGAAAAACACTCATTTCACATAAAAAACCCCGGCTATTCAAACACGACGATCCAATATAACATATCCAGCAACACATAACATCACATGTCATCAACGTAAGTAAACATGCGCATCCCAATTGTCGTTGACATATATCAACGAAACCGGTGATTTCACATATTACACTTACGGTCACAGAAAAGAAAGTGTAAAACTACAATAGTTGGAATCCGCAACCTGCATAGACATCGCATGCCTAATCACATGAAATACTTAGACATCGCATGCCTAACAATTATAAACCCCGCATTTTAGTCTCATTATCGAAAACTCTTTTCAATATCAAGTCGGGCAATTCAACAAGATTCCCGACATCCCGATCGAATGCTCGTCGCAAACTTCAGTAGACGGCCGCACCCCCGACGCCGTCGACGAAGTGCACCAAGGCGGAACACCGCTGCCGCGAGCACCCGAACGGATGCTTTCGGTGACGGGGTTCTCCTACAGTCACTTGGTCAGGGCTATGGGGTGTAGCTGTCTATTAAGTTTACCCGGCGAGTATCCGCGTACGCTACGTGATTGCGACGGACTTTTGATCACATCAAAATTCCATGGAAACCAATCAAGTGAGACTAAACTGCTATGTTTATAACATTCATTCAGTTATCTCATAACAACTTGTGAATTCCAATTTTTGTATCATATTCCAGATAAACAGAAAATGTTAAACTTTCCGATCGAACAGTCGAACACCCAAGTTTTCACGATACAGCTCAACACATGAAATAAGTTTAAAAACATTCACTTCGTGCCTCAGTAGCAATGGTCCAGCCGTAGAAGGGTCAAGCCAACGCCTCACATGTGGCACGCCGTACTGCCCCAAACCCGAAGGTTCAAAGGGCAGTTCAAGACGGTCACATAATCGAGTTAAGGTTTGTTGTCTTCTAGAGGGTCCATCGCGTTACTTGCACTACTTAGAATGTCTTTAAACCACGGAAAAATCCAACACTTGGAAATTTCCTGACAGGGGAAAGAGTGGGTATTTATATCCGGTCGAACTTTTTAACATATTCAAAAATTATCCGGAAAACACATAGACAAGATTAGACAATCCGATCGAATCTACGAACTCCCAATACTACCCAGAAATTTCAACTCTATAATAAATATTAAAAATTCCCAGGAAAACCAGCACTGGAAAGTAGGAGTTACTGTGCAAAATTCAATGCATGATAAGACAAATAGGCCGCGGAACCGCCGCACAAGCCAAGCTCGTGCCGCGGAACCGCGGCGGCTTGATGGAATTAGGGCATCGAATTTTACATTAACTCTTAGATATACCTGCTGATTTTTCTGCATATTTTTAATTCTCAAAAATCCACAATTTTCAAAAATGTACAGAGAGCAATTTTTGGGTTAGGGTTTCGGTTCGTTCGGATTTCAAACGTCGTCCAGACTTCGCCTAAGGCTCTAGCTAGGCTCTGATACCACTGTAGGGTTCCCAGGCACTCTAATGAGGTGTCACAGGCATCAACTGTGCCAATTTCAAATTTTACAAGTGCCGAGAAACCCTAATACGGATCGTTAACTAGAATTTTAGGCGAAACAAGCAACTAGTTAACAACTTAACTAAAAGAACGGAAATACAACCTTTGTAGATCCTGTCCTCCACCTCCATAGCTCCGCAATGAAGTCTCCTCGCTGTCCAAATCGAATCCCGGGCTCTAGCGTCGGCTTCATCGGAAAAATGTACGGGCTAGGTCATCGACTACGATGCCGAAGATGATCTACGTCGAGGCAACACAAGATCAAGCTCCCACTTCACCAAGTCATGAAACTTGTGAAGAAAAACACCCTATACTACTTGGCAAGAGGTAGAGGATGAAGAAATAGGAAGTGGGTTCACTTTAGAATTGGATTTCTTACTCATTTTCAAGAGTTGCCATTGTTGGTAGCAAGCTTCTTCATGTTGAAGATGAAGAAGAAGAAGATCAAAGAAAAATATGATAAGTTATTTTCAAATAGAAAATAAAAGAATACTTATCATAAACCAACTATGGTCAAGTGTAGAGAATGAACTAGGGTTAAGTGGAACGGTTAGGGTTAAGCATGAGACAAAATGGTCACTTAGTCAAAGCTTCATTAAGCTTCAATATACAAACAAAGAAAGCCACCATTTTCTCTTTATGCTTATTATTTTCCAAAAAGAATAAATAAATAAATAAATGAATAAGAAAACAAAACCCTAACCATTCATATAACCATGGTTTAATCTTTACACAAACCCAAGTTTGCATGCATCATCAAACATGATACAAAAGAGTGCACAAAAGTATATCACATATACAACATGTGAACTTCAAGTGAGAAAATCCTTTCAAAGTGAACCAATAATAGTTAATGCAAAGTAATATATCAAATATATAATTATGCATTAAATCATTAAATCAACACTAGATTTAACGATCCGGTCATATCGCATACAACCGACTAATATCCAATGTATCGGCTTATCGAATCAATGCTTGATTCGATAACTAGGTTATATCGCATACAACCAGTCGATACATTCATCGCGAGAATGGAATACGGTATCACATACACGCATTATTCTCGGTCCCGCACATATCTCATATGCCCACCTATTTCGTTTCGCTTGAGCCAGGAAACCTCTGTGTAGGACACTAAAGACTCGTCAATACGCCGGCAGCGGATGATGATCATATCAAACACCCACAAGCCACAAGCGGTCTGCTAAACGTAACGGCCACCCGGGAATTGAGCGATCAGAAGATTGACGAGCAAGCCCGCTCATACTCCTGTGAATCCAACCAGTAACACTTACCGCAAAGTCCGGTCTGTTCGTCTGATATGTCGCATATCTCGCCTAGGGGTGGTAAACGTCAGACCCCAATAGATCGATAAGTCGTGTCGATATGAGGTCTATAACAATTCGAGAAACTACTGGTAACACTTACCAGTAAATCTCAGCAACCCTGGCCAGGGATTTCCGATTATAGCCAATCGAACACAGCGCAACATCAACCCCCTATACCGGGAGAGACGAATCCCCTCCTATCGCTCATTGCCTCCATGTGATTCGGGACTGTACCCAAAAACCACCGTTTTGCACGCCCTCTTGGACGTGGTAAGGTGGAAATCAAAGCACAGTGGGAACCACACAAGACTCTATGACGATCTCGGGTCAACAGACTACTCTGTACCAGTGTCACCAGAGAACTGCCATCTGACGTAAGGTATAATACCATCTGGGAGTTCTCGGCGAGTCCGTCCAGTGTACCCAGTCTCCACTGAGCACCCGTATATCATCTCCGATGTCAAACACCAATGGATATGGGATCATCCATCGCCCATCTGTATGGGTCGAGAAGGTATATGCTAGTCTACACTGGTATATCGATGCCCCGTCTCGATATACCCACGACTAGGGACCTTGAAGGATGTACTTATGGACTACCCTGTCCCCACTAGTATGATCCGCATCATAGTCCAGGTAGTCAAGTACACATCCTAAGGGCTTTACCAACATGTAACAGAGAGACAATCAGTGTACACGTTAAGGTAAAGAGCAACCAGATAGCATACTATCATGTCGAGCAAGAAAGTCCTCCCTATATATGTCCAAGCATCCACTACAATATACATCCTATGTATAGTAATGGCCTCTAGGGCATACATATAACTAACAGAAAGCCGTCTTTACGTCCATCTGCCAGATCTCCTAATCATGGAAGGCAGCAATGGCAAGAAGGATCCGAATGGATTTGAGCATAGCTAGCAGAGAAAAGGTCTCGTCATAGTCCAAACCAGGTCTTTGACGAAATCCTTTGCAACAAGCCTAGCTTTATAGGTTTCAACCTGTCCATCTACACCAATTTTCTTTCTGAAGATCCATTTGCAGCCTACGGGTTTTACCCTTTCTAGAGCAAAGTCCAATGTCCAAACTTTGTTGGTGTACATGGACTCCATCTCGGTCCGCATTGCATCCAGCCATTTTACTGAGTCACCGCTCTGAATGGCTTGCTGGAAGCTAGTAGGCTCATCATAATCAATGACGCAATCCTCTCTATCCCCGTCTATAAGAAAACCCTAGTATCTCTCGGGCGGATGAGACTGCCTACTACTCTCGCGGAGCGGCGCAGGAATGTCCAGTTCCCCTTAACCTTCTGGTTCTACTAAGGTTTCAGTAATAGTTTGTGGTTCTGGAATTTCATCTAGTTCTATTGTGCTCCCACTTATCTGATTTTCTAAAAACTCAGTTTCCAGGAAGCGGGCATAACGAGAAACAAAGACTTTTTGCTCCTCTGCGTAATAGAAAAGATATCCCTAGGAGTTCTTTGGGTATCCCACAAACATACACTGTACTGAGCGTGCCTCGAGCTTGTCCGCATGCTGCTTTTTGACAAAAGCTGGACATCCCGATGTCTTAAAGTGTTTAAGAGAGGGTTTCTTCCCACTCCACATCTGATATGGTGTGGTAGGCACTGTCTTAGTAGGAACATGGTTCAAGAGATATGCAGCTGTTTCTAGTGCATAACCCCAGAAAGATCACGGTAACTCAGCCTTACTCATCATGGAACGAACCATATCCAATAGAGTTCGATTCCGTCTTTCCGATACACAGTTGTGTTATGGTGTGTATGGAGGAGTAAGCTGCGAGAGAATTCCATTCTGTTTTAAGTAGTCCAGAAACTCGGCACTCAAGTATTCTCCACCTCGATCAGATCTCAGTCTCTTGATATTTTTGCCTGTTTGTTTTTCAACTTCATTCTAGTTTTCCCGAAATATCTCAAAGGCCTCGGATTTATGCTTCATCAGGAAGACATGTCCAAACCTAGAGAAATCATTTATGAAAGTAATGAAGTATCAATAACCACTTCGCGCATGTGTAGACATTGGACCACACACGTCACTGTATATGTGTCCCAAGAGCTCGCTTGCTCTTTCTCCGTGTCCAGTGAACGGAGTCTTTGTCATCTTTCCCATGATACAGGATTGACAAGTTGCATATGACTGATATTCGAACGGATCCAAATATCCTTCTGTATGTAACTTCGTCAACCTTCTCTCATTGATGTGACCCAGTCTACAATGCCATAAGAAAGCCTGATTTGTTTCCGGAGACTTTCTTTTAAGTGTCTTCTGGACACTGAAAATCTGAGCTTGATTCAATACGCAGAGCCCGTTATTCAATGTACCTGACCCAATCAAAACTTGATTTAGGTGGATATGTACCACATCGCTTAAAAAAGTAAAATCATATCCTTCCTTAGAAAGTAAGGATACAGATATGATATTACAAGTCGCACCTGGTACATACAAACAGTCACGCAGAATCAATATCTACCCAGTTGTCAGTCCAAGATGATATTCCCCTACAGATTCAGCATCCATGCTCATTTCGTTAGCAACCCTGAAAGTCATATCACCTTTCCTGATAACCCTACGGTTTCTCAGAGCCTGTAATGAATTACAGATGTAAGATCCTGATCCGGTATCCAATACCCAGGAAGTAGGGTTAACTGACATACAGTTCTCTATTACAGACACATCCGAAGCCGAAGCAACAACATGCTTCGAATTCTGGCTACTGGCTTTGCTAGCCCTGCAATCCTTCTGCCAATGTTCATTCCCGTAACAATAGGAACGTCCCTCGTTTACTACATTCAGTCCTGAAACTTTTGCCCTTCCCTTTCCTTCTACTTCCCTGGTTTCCTTCAGGGTAGAAGGTAGAGACTGTAGAATCAAGTCAGCATCTGACCCGTTCTCCAACGTGGTCTTCAGGTCCGTGAGCTCAAAATAGCTGGTCTCTGTAAGGACGTTGCCCCCTACAGATGACCCGACAGCCAACCTCGCTTGAAGCAATTCGTTTAAGGTCTCATATCTTGCGATACATGATTGCTCTCCATATAAATCTTTGTTATGGAGGAAGATAGAAACTAAGTCCATCTTCTCGTGCCGCCTCTGGTTTGCACCATCAACTGAGGCTGACACGAAACACTTGGCTTTCGCACAGTCTTTTTCCAATGTCTTATGGATGTCAATATCCGTGACAGGGGAAACTGGTCTTGAGACGGCAGGGGTTTGATTAGTTAAGAGGTGTCCCAGCTAGTCATGGGCAATGGACATCGGGACAGACCTTTACCAATCATAAAAGTCTAGTTCAGTCATTTTATTATCTAGATGTAACCTATGTGTGGTCACTGGGTCGCTGCAATTAAAAGAGAGAGAAGAAAACACTTAGCATGATACTCTTGCAAGTTTAGATTTGTTTTTAATTTATCTAAACAGGATGGCTCCCACTGCTTCTCGAATCCCTCCTCAAACCAAAAAGGAAGAATTAGTCGGGATCAATCTCACCGTACAATACTTGCTTAACCGTTCAGCCAGGCTAGTGTCGGTACTTCGAGGGAGATTTTCCAACGCTTTCGCGAAGTTCCTTAATTTAAGAACCTCTTTTCCCTGGGGGCGTAGCCCCGCTAACACCTTTCTAGACACCTACTTGGTTTATAGCTTTAATCGTTAAGTGAGAAATTTCTAGAGGAGTAGCATATACTCACAGTAGGATCGAGATCCAAATATCATCGCGTGACAAAACTGAAGGAATCCTACCAGAATCATCACACTCCAAATGGAATGCAGCGCTAGCAAGTTTTAGTTTCTTTAGAAACTCCCGATGTGGATTTTTGCCCCATTCTCTTATGACCTTGACTAAGGCCAACAAATCATAAGTCACATGTCAAGTTCTACCCGTCGTTTTGAACCCACCCGTATATACCCTTGACTATGGCCAACAAAGTAATACGACTGTCCCAAACCAACGCATCTATCTATGCAACATATGAATACCCACCAGCTACCAAACACTGTGCCTTGACTAAGGCCAACAAACACAGCTTGAATACTGTTGGATATTGATATGAAACGACGGAGGGCTACGAATGGTTTTAGCGAAACCGTGAACGTAGTGAACTTGATATAATTGAAGGAACCTTGATAGCTTTTAAAAGGAGAGGCTTAAGCTCCGCGTTTAAAAGTTGTTTTTGAAAAGAAACCGAGCGGTTTTGAAATTGTTCCAACGACTTTAACTTTGGTTTATTTTCTTTTATTAATTTTAATGTGTCCCATCATTTAATCCTACCATTGCAGAAAATAACAAAAATATGACGTACGCTTATGCCATCCGCATTCGCCACGGGGCCCCGTCATTACCCGTTAGGTTACTTAACTAACGACAGAGCAGGGGCTGGAATAGCGCGGATGCAAAACATAAGCAACGCCTAAATAGATATCATATATAGATATATACATTCGTCAGATGCAATGATAGCCATTCCAGATCACAGATGAATACATTGGATATACTAGGAATCCACATTCCGTACGAGCCTGTAATGAAAAGGGGATTACACGGTCGCGGTGAATAGCCAATACCCCACCCTAGACCCCTACGGGTGCGGTAAACTACCTGCCAAATACCCGAAGTGAAGCAACCTCCCTCAACAGCGTGAGTAGGCCACTCGGCACTTCGAGGTACCCGGTAGTTTGTGCACCCCTCCATGGGTCTATCCTAGGAGCAAAAACAGTAAAAGAAATTATACAATGACGGCTACAACCTCATCCCGGTTGTGCGGCCATATAAATAATATTACATCAATTACAAATTACATGAATTGAAAGAAAAAGAAATCTCTCAACTTACAACCCCCCGGCTATTCATCTGCGACAATCCAATGAATTCATATACACATACCATCAACATTACAGATCACAGATATGTATAACCCCCACTAATCGACGTATAGCGATTAGCAGACGTTCAATACATATATCACAGCACAGATATAACCTGTTAGCTAAAGTCTATAGAAGTTCGATCAAAATACGGATTTGTAACCAACCCAAAACACAAATTTGTTTTCTGGAAAATTTGGGCAGGAAAAACATATTGTAAAAATCCCAAAAGACCCCGCTGAACACACTGCAGGAAAAATTGTCCACGGCCGAGTCAACTCGGCCGTGGATCCGCGGCGGGAGCATGCTCCTGCCGCGGTTCCGCGGCGCTTTGATCGAGTCGCTGGACCATTTTTCTTGGGTGTGCTTTAAAAACCCTGAGCCGATTTTTAGTGTATGATTTATTAATTTTTGAACAGAAAACAAAATCGGCAGAGCATGTTTTGTGATTTTTTCTCCGATCGAACTTCTAGTTATTTTGCTAACATGTTAGATAGTGTTTATCTAGGCTCTGATACCACTATAAGTCCACGTTACCCGTCCCCGGTTCTTTGGGGTTGCGGAAATGGTGAAAAACGATTTTCTACGGTGGGGTAACATGGACTCAAAAAAACGGATCTTTGCTAAACAAACTATCTAACAACCTAGCTAAGAGTTTAGCTACTATGTTAAGGGTTATACCTAATCTTGAACTCCTTCTCTTCAACTTCTTGTGGTGGTCGAATCGGCCTCACCTCGTCGTCTCCTTGTGCTGAATATGGATCCACTCGAAAGCTTCTACCTTTGGCTCCATCCTCAATCTAGAGGAAACTAGAATACTTGGCTTGCTAGACCTTATACACTAGGATGAGTAGAGAGATGTTTTGGGTTTTATCTTTATGGTTCTTGTTTCTCAACACATGAGACAATAGAACCATGAACTAGAGAGAGAGCAAGAGAAAGAGGGAGAGCTTGTGGATGATGAGAGCTTTCATGAGAGAGAAAGCAAATAATAGAATGAAGAAGACTTTTTCCCCACCATCCTCGCATAACAAAAAATAATCATAATAATAATAGTAATTGAGTATTATGTGATGGTTCATGTCAAATGGCAATATCATTTCATACACTCATTTTGTAATGAATAACAAGCAAGCAAAAGTCTTTACCATGAAATGATAGCTATTGTAATGATGATGGTCAACAAGTCCAAGCTAGTCAACCGGTCAACAAAGTCAACAAGTCAACAAAGTCAAACTTTCAACCCAACCATGGCACACTAATACTTAATTAATATTATTATTAATCATATTTATTATTCTCATTAGGGTTTAGAAAAAGTCAACAGTCAACAACCCTAATGAGAATCCTCTGCTTCTGCCACTGTCAACTGTGCATACACACCCGCATCCGTGTTCCGGGGAATACGAATACAAACGAGATAAAACCAATCCAAAAACGTATACTAGGATCTGGCTTAAACCAAAGCCCGCTTGTAATAACTACCTGGACACTAAACGTGCACAAGTGCACGGATGGTGTAAGTGCACGGCGGCGCCCCGACCGTCAATCCAACGCCGGAATGCGGAAACGAAACTTTTCAAAAACTAGAAAACCGGCACTACCGCGCACTAAAACCCCGGATCGGGCCATTAACCTAACTCTAGCAAACTAGAAAAAGGGTAGGAAGCTATACCGAGCAATCCGTGTCCTTCGGTCTTCGGCCTCCACTCTGATCTCCTCGCGGAATCTCCGGTCATCAGCTCCTCGTCGTAACGGGCACCACATCGCCGGGTTCTTTTACAGTCCCCCACCTCTGTACCGAGGCAATTCGGGCATGAAGTTGGCAAGCCGACGTGCCCATGAAATGCTGTAGATGAGTGTAGAATCCATTGTCTCAATTGGGGATGTGAAGTTGCCTCTTTGATGGAGAAGAAAAAAATGAACTTTAGAGAGGTGTAAGGAATTTCGCAAGCAAGCAAATGAGATGAATGATTTTTCCCTCTACAAAAATGATCCTCTCTCTCTTTCCTTTCAAGTGGCCGGCCCTCTATGAAATGGGGAGTGGGAAAAATCCATGAAGGGAGGTGAGTGTAGGAAAAGGACTGGTGACCATAAACCAAATCAAGCCTCACATCAAAAAACCCTTCAATCTTCTCACCATAAATGCAAGAAAAGAAATGATGAAAAAGGAATCAAAAGATGCTATCATAATCCCTCATATCACAACTAACCCCTCCATAATTGCTAATTTGCGAACTTGCAAATTAGCCCCTCCATCAGAAAAATCCGGCCGTGAAGGAACAAAGGAAAACTGGCCGAAACGGAATGCAAACTGGCAACTTCAGAAAACTGATCCCGTAATAAATTATAGGAAAACCCCGCGACTGTATATACATACCCGCATTTGTATTCCCACTTAATACAAATGCAAAGAGACAAAATCTACACTGTACAATACTAGGATCCGGCTTAAACCAAAGCCCGCTAGTATTATCCGTCCGATCATGATCCGTACAATACCGCACGCATAAGATCGAACCCTGCCATATCTCCATACGGCCTCTACAACGTTTCGCCTGAAACTTAAGAAACTGTCTGTGGGGGACTCTAAAGACTCGTCAACACCTTGGTTATGGATTTAACTACTAGCACGTCAGAGGTATTAGCCTATACGTAACGGGCTACCAGGAATTGACCAAAGGGACGTCGATGAGCGAACTCATCCTGACACCCTACTGAGCCTGTCAGTGACAATATCCATACAGTCCGGTCCGTTCGTCTATGAGCATCGCATGGCGGGCCTAGGGGTTGGTAAAAGTCAGACCCCTAAAAGCGGTACAAGTCATGTCGGAGTGTAGCACAGAACACCCTGAGATACTACTGGAATAACTACCAGTAAATCTCCTGCCTTGGCCAAGGACTTCGTGTAATGGCTCTCCTAGACACAGCGCGACCTCACCCCTAATAACGGGAGAGACGAACCCCTACAGATCTGCTCACTGCCTGCTTGTGGCTATGGACTGTACCCAACTAAAACCTGTTTGCACGTTTCCTTTGAGCGTGGTAGGGTAGTAATCAAAATACAGTGGGAACTCACACGAGACAAATGACGATCTCAGGTCGATGAACTAACCTGTACACATGTCACTAGGGAACTGCTATCTGACGTCTAGTATAATCCCAACTAGCAGGTTCCCGTCGAGTCCTGTCTGGTGTACTCATAACCCAATGAGCACCTGTATACATCTTAGGTGAACCAACTGACACCAGTAGCTTGTGAGACCGGCCACCGCCCCTCGTCGGGGTCTCGACTATATACACTAGTCTACTCTGGAGTATCGATGCCCTGTCTCGAAACTCCTTCGACTAGGGACCTTTTAAGGATGTGCTTATAGACCCAAGCTCCCACGTATATGATCGTCCTCATACTGCAGGCAGTCAAGCAAGAATCCTAGGGGCTCTATCAACGAGCAATAGTGACCTGTAAGGTCACCTAAAACAGTACACGATGAAAAGATAAACCAGATAGCATACTATCATCTCGAGCAAGACTGTCCTACCGGCATAGGTCCTCTTTCAATCATTGCAATCACGTGCTTGTGATCCAATAATTGACTCTGAGGGTACTATATCAAACAATCTCCCACTTGCCCTCAAGGATAATTATTGCGATGTTGCATACTCACAGCCCGTGTGATACCGAACACCCAACTCCTCTACTAGTCAGTCTCACAAAGCTTATTTGCGAAACTATTGCGTTCGAGAAATAGCCTCAGTGAGTGGATCCGCTCTATTGTTTCTTTCTATGTCTCTCTTTATCTCATGTTCGCGGAGAAAGCCATCTCCCGAAATGAGCAGTACCTGTCTTAGAATATGTCTGGATATCTGAAGGGACCTAGCTCATAAATGAAACTTCTTAGACTGTATCGTCAACTGAACTTAATCAGTATCCTGCGCCATGCCTCCCTCAGTATCCGCATGGACCTCCTGTCCAAACTACTGCCCCTCGTCAGAGGGAAACTATAACTCTGATAGTCAGTCTGTCATCCAGGTCACCTTGGAAGCCTGGAATGATAACCGTCTCCTAAAGGAGGCTGCCGTTATCATATCCCTAGAATATTCACTTATGTTCTAAAACTGCTTCCGAATGTTTCTCTAGGATTGGATCAATATCAACTTATTGCACCTACTGCATGTAAGTGCACGGCGGCGCCCTGGCCGTCGATCCGACGCCGGAATGCGGAAACGAAAAACTTTTCAAACTAGAAAACAGGCACCACCGCGCACTAAAATCCCGGATCGGGCCATTAACCTAACTCTAGCAAACAAGAAAGGGAGTAGAGAAGCTATACCAAGCGATCCGTGTCCTTCGGTCTTCGTCTCCACTCCGATCTCCTCGCGGAATCTCCGGTCGTCGCCTCCTCGTCGAAACGGGCACCACATCGCCGGGCTCTTTTACGGGCTCCCACCTCTGGTCCGAGACAACTCGAGCATGAAGTTCGCTAGCTGACGCGTCCAAGGTTTGCTGTAGACTAGTGTACAAACCATTGTCTCATTTGGGTGAAGTTGCCTTTGGTGATGGAGGAATGAACAAGATATGATCTTGGGAATTTTGGTGGCAAGCTAAAAATGAGATGAATGATAATTTTTCCACATGAAAAATGAAATCCCTCTCATTCTCCTCACAAGTGGCCAGCCCCCCCTCAAGGAAATGGTGAAGGGTATGAAAACATCAAGGGAGGTGAGAGTAGGAATCAAAAAGAGGTGACCACATCAAAAGGCAAGCCTCACATCAACTCTCATCCATTGTAATCTCAATTAATGCAAAGAGTTGATTCAAAAAGAATCTCATGATTAAAGAACTATCATGAAGCCACAAAATGCAAGAAAACCCCTCCACAAAATGTTATTTGCAAAACTTCAAATAAGCCCCTCCAACAGAAAGTCCGGCCGGGAATGAACAAAGGAAAACTGGCCGGAACAGAATGCAAACTGGCAACTTCAGAAAACTGATCCCGTAATAAATTACAGGAAAACCACACGACTGCATATACATGCCCGTATTTGTATTTCAACTGAATACAAATGCAAAGAGACAAAACCTACACTGTCTAATACTAGGATCCGGCTTAAACTAAAGCCCGCTAGTAAAATCCGTCCGATCATGATCCATGCAATACCGCGCGTATGTGATCGAAACCTGCCATATTTCCATACGGCCTCTATAGCGTTTTGCCCGAAACTTGAGAAACTGGTCTGTGGGGGACTCTAAAGACTCGTCAACACCTTGGTTGTGGATTTAACCACTAGCACGTCAGAGGTATTAGCCTATACGTAACGGGCTACCAGGTATTGACCAAAAGGGACGTCTGTGAGCGAACTCATGCTGACACCCTACTGAGCCTGTCAGTGATAATATCCGTACAGTCTGGTCCGTTCGTCTATGAGCATCGCATGGCGGGCCTAAGGGATTGGTAAAAGTCAGACCCCCAAAAGCGGTACAAGTCGTGTCGGAGAGTAGCCCAGAACACCCTGAGATACTACTGGAATACCTACCTGTAAATCTCCTGCCTTGGCCAAGGACTTTTCATGTACTAGTTCTCCTAGACACAGCGCGACCTCACCCCCAATACCGGGAGAGACGAACCCTTGCAGATCCGCTCACTGCCTCCATATGGCTCGGAACTGTACCCAACTAAAACCTGTTTGCACGTCTCCTTTGAGCGTGGTAGGGGAGTAATCAAAGCACAGTGGGAACTCACACGAGACAAATAACGATCTCAGTTCGACGAACTAACCAGTACACATGTCACCAGGGAACTGCTTGTTAGTTATATGTTTGCCCTAGGGGCCATTACTATACATAGGATGTATATTGTAGTGGATGCTTGGACATATATAGGGAGGACTTTCTTGCTCGACATGATAGTATGCTATCTGGTTGCTCTTTACCTTAACGTGTACACTGATTGTCTCTCTGTTACATGTTGGTAAAGCCCTTAGGATGTGTACTTGACTACCTGGACTATGATGCGGATCATACTAGTGGGGACAGGGTAGTCCATAAGTACATCCTTCAAGGTCCCTAGTCGTGGGTATATCGAGACGGGGCATCGATATACCAGAGTAGACTAGCGTATACCTTCTCGACCCATACAGATGGGCGATGGATGATCCCATATCCATTGGTGTTTGACATCGGAGATGATATACGGGTGCTCAGTGGAAACTGGGTACACTGGACGGACTCGCCGAGAACTCCGAGATGGTATTATACCTTACGTCAGATGGCAGTTCTCTGGTGACACAGGTACAGAGTAGTCTGTTGACCCGAGATCGTCATAGAGTCTTGTATGGTTCCCACTGTGCTTTGATTTCCACCTTACCACGTCCAAGAGGGCGTGCAAAACGGTGGTTTTTGGGTACAGTCCCGAATCACATGGAGGCAATGAGCGATAGGAGGGGATTCATCTCTCCCGGTATAGGGGTTGATGTTGCGCTGTGTTCGATTGGCTATAACCGGAATTCCCAGGCCAGGGTTGCTGAGATTTACTGGTAAGTGTTACCAGTAGTTTCTAGAATTGTTATAGACCTCATATCGACACGACTTATCGAGCTATTGGGGTCTGACGTTTACCACCCCTAGGCGAGATATGCCACATATCAGACGAACAGATCGGACTGTGCGGTAAGTGTTACTGGTTGGATTCACAGGAGTATGAGCGGGCTTGCTCGTCGATCTTCTGATCGCTCAATACCCGGGTGGCCGTTACATTTAGCAGACCGCTTTCGGCTGGTGGGTGTTTGATATGATCATCATCCGCTGCCGGCGTATTGACGAGTCTTTAGAGTCCTACACAGAGGTTTCCTGGCTTAAGCGAAACGAAATAGGTGCGCATATGAGATATGTGCGGGACCGAGAATAATGCGTGTATGTGATACCGTATTCTATTCTCGCGATGAATGTATCGACTAGTTGTATGCGATATAACCTAGTTGTCGAATCAAGGATTGATTCGATAAGCCGATACATTGGATATTAGTCGGTTGTATGCGATATGACCGGATCGTTAATTCAAGTGTTGATTTAATGATTTAATGCATAATTATATATTTGATATATTACTTTGCATTAACTAGTATTGGTTCACTTTGAAAGGATTTTCTCACTTGAAGTTCACAAGTTGTATATGTGATATACTTTTGTGCACTCTTTTGTATCATGTTTGATGATGCATGCAAACTTGGGTTTGTGTAAAGATTAAATCATGGTTATATGAATGGTTAGGGTTTTGTTTTCTTATTCATTTATTTATTTATTTATTCTTTTTGGAAAATAATAAGCATAAAGAGAAAATGGTTGTTTTCTTTGTTTGTATATAGAAGCTTCATGAAGCTTTGACTAAGTGACCATTTTGTTTCATGCTTAACCCTAACCATTCCACTTAACCCTAGTTCATTCTCTACACTTGACCATGGTTGGTTTATGATAAGTATTCTTTTATTTTCTATTTGAAAATAACTTGTCATATTTTTCTTTGATCTTCTTCTTCTTCATCTTCAACATGAAGAAGCTTGCTACCAACAATGGCAACTCTTGAAAATGAGTGAGAAATCCAATTCTAAAGTGAACCCACTTCCTATTTCTTCATCCTCTGCCTCTTGCCAAGTAGTATAGGGTGTTTTTCTTCACAAGTTTCATGACTTGGTGAAGTGGGAGCTTGATCTTGTGTTGCCTCGACGTAGATCATCTTCGGCATCGTAGTCGATGACCTAGCCCGCACATTTTTCCGATGAAGCCGACGCTAGAGCCCGGGATTCGATTTGGACAGCGATGAGACTTCATTGCGGAGCTATGGAGGTGGAGGACAGGATCTACAAAGGTTGTATTTCCGTTCTTTTAGTTAAGTTGTTAACTAGTTGCTTGTTTCGCCTAAAATTCTAGTTAACGATCCGTATTAGGGTTTCTCGGCACTTGTAAAATTTGAAATTGGCATGGTTGATGCCTTGTGAGACTTCATTAGAGTGCCTGGGAACCCTGCAGTGGTATCAGAGCCTAGCTAGAGCCTTAGGCGATGTGTAGACGGAGTTTGAAGTCCGATCGAACCGAAATCCCATTTCCAAAATGCTCTCTGGCCTTTTTTCAAAAACTGGGTTTTTTCACGATTAAAAATTGCTAAAAAATTCAGCAGGGTCTTAGTTGAATTACTGTGAAATTCGAGGGGCTAACTCATCTAAAGCGCGGCGGAACCGCGGCACAAGCATGCCTTGTGCGGCGGTTCCGCGGCCATATGATGACATCAGCCCTCCATTTTTGCACAGTAATTTGTCACTTCAGGTGCTCGTTTTTCTAGGAATTTTTTTAATATTTATTCAAGAGTTGAATATTCTAGGGTGTTTTGGAGCTTCATTGATTCGATCGAAAATTTCAAACTTTGTCTATGTGTTTTCCGGATAATTTTTGAATATGTTAAAAAGTTCGATCGGATATAAATACCCACTCTTTCCCCTGTCGGGAAATTTCCAAGTGTTGGATCTTTCCGTGGTTTAATAAAGTTCTAAGTAGTGCAAGTAACGCGATGGACCCTCTAGAAGACAACAAACCTTAACTCGATTATGTGACCGTCTTGAACTGCCTTTTGAACCTTAGGGTTTGGGGTAGTACGGCGTGCCACATGTGAGGCGTTGGCTTGACCCTTCTACGGCTGGACCGTTGGTACTGAGGCATGAACTGAATGTTTTTAGACTTATGTTATGTGTTGAGCTGTATCGGGAAAACTTGGGTGTTCGACTGTTCGATCGGAAAGTTTAACATTTTCTGTTTATCTGGAATGTGATACAACAATTGGAATTCACAAGTTGTTATGAGATAACTGAATGAATGTTATAAACATAGCAGTTTAGTCTCACTTGATTGGTTGCCACGGAATTTTGATGTGATCAAAAGTCCGTCGCAATCACGTATCATACGTGGATACTCGCCGGGTAAACTTAATAGACAGCCTCACTCCATAGCCCCGACCGAGTGACTGTAGGAGAACCCCGTCGCCGAAAGCATCCGTTCGGGTGCTCGCGGCAGCGGTGTTCCGCCTTGGTGCATTTCGTCGACGGTGTCGGGGGTGCGGCCGTCTACTGAAGTTTGCGACGAGCATTCGATCGGGATGTCGGGAATCTTGTTGAATTGCCCGACTTGATATTGAAAAGAGTTTTCGATAATGAGACTAAAATGCGGGGTTTATAATTGTTAGGCATGTGATGTCTAAGTATTTCATTTGATTAGGCATGCGATGTCTAAACAGATTGCGGATTCCAACTGTTGTAGTTTTACACTTTCCTTTCTGTGACCGTAAGTGTAATATGTGATATCGCCGGTTTCGTTGCTATATGCCAACGACAATTGGGATACGCATGTTTACTTACGTTGATGACATATGATGTTATGTGTTGCTGGATATGTTATATTGGATCGTCGTGTTTGAATAGCCGGGGGTTTTTATGTGAGATGAGTGTTTTTCATTATCATTCATGTAAAAACTTGTATGTAATATTCTTTTATTGGGGCACTTCCAGGTTGCGGAAGATGTCACCCTTTGTATATTATTTACTTTTCCGCACTAGGATAGACCCAAGGAGGAGGGCACAAGTAACCGGGTTCTGGAGTCCAGTAGGAGACCAACTCGAGGAGTCGAGTCCGGGTATCCTAACTCTAGAATTGGTAGGGTTGCTTGCCGCTCTCGTAGGGGTCTAGGGGTGTGGGTTTGGCTATTCATCGTGACCGTGGAATTCGTGTTTTATACTGGCTCGTATTGAAAACACGGACGTCCTAGTATATCCAATATTTCATATGATTCTTCTGCTGCGATATCTGTGATGTGATCATGAGATATGTTCTGTGATGGATACTTTATATAGTATATATGATATATTATATAGGCGTTACTTATGTTTTACACCCGTGCTAGCCCTGTCCCGCTCTGTCGTTAGTTACCTAACCTAACGGTGCACGAGGCGACATCGAGGCGAATGCGGATGGCATAAGTGTACGTCGTATTTATCTGTGATGTTTAGGTACTTAAATGATGGGACTTCATTAATATGATTAACGAAAGTAAAAGAAACCTAAAGATGTTGTGGAATCGAATTTCAAAAATAAAACAGGTAGCTACAGTTCTTGCTTTGCACAGCGGTATATATGATATATCCTGCACCTTATTCGATAAAGAAAGGACCGAGATCCCTTCACCGGGAGTGACTCCTTTAGCAATAACTTGCGGATGCTACACACTCGGTTTGTCTTTTGATTGCTTTTAAGAGTTTTTGCTTTGCACAGTGATATATATGATATATCCCGCACCCCATTCGACGAGGAAAGGACCGATGATCCCTTCACCGGGGTGACTCCTTTAGCAAAACTAGAAAAGCCTCAAAAACACTCCATAATAAAATCATTTGATTCTACAACGATATCAAGTTCATTACGCAATAGGTTTTCAGAAAAACCTGTCGTAGCCCTCCGTCATTTCAGATAAGTCCTACTTAGTATTCGTGCTACGTTTGTTGACCTCCGTCAAGGCGTAGTGTGCGGTAGCTAACTAGTATTTATCTGCTTATGCATATGATGCAGATTGGATTAGGGTAGTCGTGCGGCCTTGTTGACCTCCGTCAAGGGTCGTGCGGGTGGGTTTAATTCGATCAAGAAATGACGGGTTGAACTTGACCAGTAGCCTATGGTTTGTTGACCTCCGTCAAGGTCATAGGACGCTAGGGGCAAAAATATTATCGGGAATTTCAAGTGTTGAAATTTGCAATGAGATTGCATACCTTCTATGAGATAGTTGGATCCCGATACCCGCTGCGAGTAATTGTTACTCCTGGGAGAGTTTTACACATTACAATTAGCCGATCAAGTAGGTGTCTAGAAAGGTGTCAATGGGGTTACGCCTCTGGGAAAACGAGGTTTACTGTAATTAGGTTCGTGCGAAAGCACGGGGGACCTCCCTCAAAGTACCGACACTGACCTGGCTGAAAGATTGGCGAACTTGTAGTGTGTAATTAATCCCGGCTAGTCTTTCCTTTTAGGGTTTGAAGGAAGATTTGATAAAAACAGTGGGAGCCGTCCTGATTAGATAAAATAATAACCAATCTGATCTTGCAAGAGCGCACGCTGAGTGTTTTCTTCTCTCTCTCTCCAGGTAGCGACCATATCACGCCTTAATCAAGATAATAATACGGATATTTGACCGAACCCGCTTGTCATACTGAGCTGGGGAACGTTGGTCCCGCTCCAACTTATAATTGTTATAAGACAGAGCAGGAAATTGGGGATTACCAGAATTCCTATGCCGCCCAAACGAAGAGAGTGCATGCTGATGCATCATCTTCGGGTGTGTTCATTATGTAGAACTGTTTCTCAGTGTCCTTTACGTCCTGGGTATATGATACCGGATCAGGATCCCGCATATATAATATGTTACATGGGTTACAGATAGGTAAAGAACTGAGAACGGGTGATAAGTTTCATAAGGCAGAAAACGGGGCAAGAGTTGCAGCCAAGTCTGTTGGTCACTGTCACCCTGTATTACCAATACATTAATTCTGAACGAATGTTATTGGATACCGAACCTGATATACAAAATCATATCAGTCTCTTTATCAGTAAAGAAATGATAAAATTTTGTATTGTTGGATAATGTTTTGAACATTTCTTATATCAAAAGTTGTTCGGTTCAGACACGTTATCTAAAAGCATTAATGTTCTAAATCAAACTACAGTTCTTAGTATACAGAACACACACAAGTGGATGAGTTAAGAAATGAACGAATTTTTCTTGAGTTATTGTAGACTAGGTCATATCAATGCGACCTGACTAGATGAAGTTACATTTAGATGCATATTTAAATTTGTTTGAATTTACATCTTATGAAACTTGCCAGTCATGTCACAAAGACATAATGACCATAGCTCTGTTTACTGGAAACAGAGAAAGAGTTAGTAAACTCTTGGGATGATACATGTCGATGTATGTAAGGTCCCCTGTCTACATATGCCAGGACTGGTTCTTTGTACTTCGTTACATTCTCTGATGTTCTCTCAAGATTCAGACACATGTTCCTGTTGAAACACATGTCCGAACCTTTTGAGATATTCACGGAATATAAGTTAGAAGTAGAGAACCAAATTGAGGGTATAAGTATTATGTCCTTTGATGCGATCAGGGAGGAGAATACTTGTGCATGGAATTCCTGGACTTTTCTAAAGGAGAATGAGATTCTCTCTCAGCATTACTCCTCCGTATACACCATAGCACGATGGTATATTGGGACGGAGCAATCTCACCCTATATGATAAGGTGTGCTCTATGATGAGTATTACTGAGTTACCTATTTCCTTTTTGGGAGTTATGCACTTGAGAAGCTGCATACCTATTGAATAGGGTTCAAATCAAATCAGTTGCCTACCACTTCATATTTGATATGATAAGGGAAGAGCCCATCTCTTAAGTTAGTTAAGATTTGGGGTTGTCCAGCCTATGTCTGAAAAGCAAAATCCGGACAAGCTCGAGGCAAGGTCTGTAATGTAGAACTGGAAAGGTTCCAGCTATACAAACTACAGCAGATGATTTGATAAAACCAAAGGATTCAATAATTACCAACGAACCTCAGCCTCTCCGCCGATCTAGTAGGGTTTCTCACCCACCTGAGAGATACTTCTGTTTCTCTATGACAGTGGGAGCGAGGATTGCATCATGAGATGATGACCCAACTAGTTTCGAGCTGGCCATCAGGAGTAGGACTCTGTAAGAATGGCTGGATGCTTAGCGATCTGAGATGGAATCCAAGTACACCAACAAAGTATGGACTTTGGTTGCTATATCTGAAGGGTTAAATCCCCATCAGGAGCAAGTATATCTTGAGAAGATTACTTGGTGTAGATGGAAAAGTTGAGACTTTCAAAGCTAAACTTGTTAAAGCTTTTCGTCATCGACCAGGCGTGGATTATGATGAAACCTTTTCAAGTGGCTATGCTTAAGTCCATCCAGATCCTACTTGCCACGGCTACATACCATGACTACGATATCTGGCGGTTGGGTGCCATGACTGCTTTTCTAAATAATGTTTTAGAAGAGGACGACTATAAGTACACAGCCAGAGGGCTTCGTAGACAGTGGGAGCAGCGGAAACGTGTACAAGATGCTTTATAGGATAAAGCAGGTATCGCGGAGTTGGAACATCTGTTTTGATGTGTTAGTCAGACAGTTTGACATCATCAAAATGGTAGATGAACCTTGTATAAACAAAAAGGTAGTAGGGAGTATAGTGACGATCCTCGTAAAGTACGTGGATGACATGCTCTTGATAGGGAAGGAGTTTCTTATGCTACGCTCGGTCAATCTCCGCTTATCACAATGATTCTCCATAAAGGATCAATGTGATACCTCCTAAATCCTGGGTTTTGGATCTTTGAGATAGATCTAATTGGATGTTAGGATTCTCACTAGTTGTAGTGAGATGGTATCAATCGATCCTGGGGAGAATCACTGGAAGGGTTCCAGAGTGATAAGGACGACTGAAAGTCAGTCACAGGCATTGTCTTTACCCTCAGTAGAGGGACGGTATGTTGGAAGAGTTCCAAGATAGATACCGTGGCTAACTAGACGATAAAGGCAGGATACATCACTACTTAAGATGATACCAAAGAGGCTGTCTGGGTGTATATATTTGTTCATGAGATGAACTCTGTTCCTCCCATTGTGTGACAATGGAGTTGTGGCTTATGCCAAGGAACGTCCATCCCATCAGTGATCCAGACATATTCTAAGGCAGTATCACCTGATCATGGAGATGGTTGATCTCCAAGGAGATCGAGGTTAGGAGAGTAGACTCAGAGGACAACACAGCGGATCCACTCACAAAGGCCTTTTCCCAGAGAGAGATTTTTATGGGATGGTTGAGTATGAGATACTGCAACCACTGCTATCAGATGGCCCTAGTGCAAGTGGGAGATTGTTAGTTATATGTATGCCCTAGAGGCCATTACTATACATAGGATGTATATTGTAGTGGATGCTTGGACATATATAGGGAGGACTTTCTTGCTCGACATGATAGTATGCTATCTGGTTGCTCTTTACCTTAGCGTGTACACTGATTGTCTCTCTGTTACATGTCGGTAAAGCCCTTAGGATGTGTACTTGACTACGTGGACTATGATGCGGATCATACTAGTGGGGACAGGGTAGTCCATAAGTACATCCTTCAAGGTCCCTAGTCGTGGGTATATCGAGACGGGGCATCGATATACCAGAGTAGACAATCGTATACCTTCTCAACCCATACAGGTGGGCGATGGATGATCCCATATCCATTGGTGTTTGACATCGGAGATGATATACGGGTGCTCAGTGGAGACTGGGTACACTGGACGGACTCGCCGAGAACTCCCAGATGGTATTATACCTTACGTCAGATGGCAGTTCTCTGGTGACACCGGTACAGAGTAGTCTGTTGACCCGAGATCGTCATAGAGTCTTGTGTGGTTCCCACTGTGCTTTGATTTCCACCTTACCACGTCCTAGAGGGCGTGCAAAACGGTGGTTTTTAGGTACAGTCCCGAATCACATGGAGGCAATGAGCGATAGGAGGGGATTCGTCACTCCCGGTATAGGGGGTTGATGTTGCGCTGTGTTCGATTGGCTATAACCGGAAATCCCTGGCCAGGGTTGCTGAGATTTACTGGTAAGTGTTACCAGTAGTTTCTCGAATTGTTATAGACCTCATATCGACACGACTTATCGAGCTATTAGGGTCTGACGTTTACCACCCCTAGGCGAGATATGCGACATATCAGACGAACAGACCGGACTGTGCGGTAAGTGTTACTGGTTGGATTCACAGGAGTATGAGCGGGCTTGCTCGTCGATCTTCTGATCGCTCAATACCCGGGTGGCCGTTACGTTTAGCAGACCGCTTGCGGCTTGTGGGTGTTTGATATGATTATCATCCGCTGCCGGCGTATTGACGAGTCTTTAGAGTCCTACACAGAGGTTTCCTGGCTCAAGCGAAACGAAATAGGTGCGCATATGAGATATGTGCGGGACCGAGAATAATGCGTGTATGTGATACCGTATTCTATTCTCGCGATGAATGTATCGACTGGTTGTATGCGATATAACCTAGTTATCGAATCAAGGATTGATTCGATAAGCCGATACATTGGATATTAGTCGGTTGTATGCGATATGACCGGATCGTTAAATCAAGTGTTGATTTAATGATTTAATGCATAATTATATATTTGATATATTACTTTTCATTAACTAGTATTGGTTCACTTTGAAAGGATTTTCTCACTTGAAGTTCACAAGTTGTATATGTGATATACTTTTGTGCACTCTTTTGTATCATGTTTGATGATGCATGCAAACTTGGGTTTGTGTAAAGATTAAACCATCGTTATATGAATGGTTAGGGTTTTGTTTTCTTATTCATTTATTTATTTATTTATTCTTTTTGGAAAATAATAAGCATAAAGAGAAAATGGTGGCTTTCTTTGTTTGATATTGAAGCTTCATGAAGCTTTGACTAAGTGACCATTTTGTCTCATGCTTAACCCTAACCATTCCACTTAACCCTAGTTCATTCTCTACACTTGACCATGGTTGGTTTATGATAAGTATTCTTTTATTTTCTATTTGAAAATAACTTATCATATTTTTCTTTGTTCTTCTTCTTCTTCATCTTCAACATGAAGAAGCTTGCTACCAACAATGGCAACTCTTGAAAATGAGTGAGAAATCCAATTCTAAAGTGAACCCACTTCCTATTTCTTCATCCTCTACCTCTTGGCAAGTTGTATAGGGTGTTTTTCTTCACAAGTTTCATGACTTGGTGAAGTGGGAGCTTGATATTGTGTTGCCTCGACGTAGATCATCTTCGGCATCGTAGTCGATGACCTAGCCCGCACATTTTTCCGATGAAGCCGACGCTAGAGCCCGGGATTCGATTTGGACAGCGAGGAGACTTCATTGCGGAGCTATGGAGATGGAGGACAGGATCTACAAAGGTTGTATTTCCGTTCTTTTAGTTAAGTTGTTAACTAGTTGCTTGTTTCGCCTAAAATTCTAGTTAACGATCCGTATTAGGGTTTCTCGGCACTTGCAAAATTTGAAATTGGCATGGTTGATGCCTTGTGAGACCTCATTAGAGTGCCTGGGAACCCTACACTGCTATCTGACGTCAGGTATAATACCAACTAGCAGGTTCCCGGCGAGTCCTGTCCGGTGTACTCATAACCCAATGAGCACCTGTAAAAATCTTAGGTGAACCAACTGACACCAGTGGCTTGTGAGACCGGCCACCGCCCCTCGTCGGGTTCACGACTGTATACACTAGTCTACTCTGGAGTATCGATGCCCTGTCTCAAAACTCCCACGACTAGGGACCTTTTAAGGATGTGCTTATAGACCCCAGCTCCCACGTATATGATCGCCCTCATACTGCTGGTAGTCAAGCAAGAATCCTAGGGGCTCTATCAACGTGCAATAGCGACCTGTATGATCACCTAAAGCAGTACACGATGATAAAGATAAACCAGATAGCATACTATCATCTTGAGTAAGACTGTCCTACCGGTATAGGTCCTCCCTCAATCATTGCAATTACGTGGCTGCGATCCAATAATTGACTCTGAGGGCACTATCTCCAACAATCTCCTACTTGCACTCAAGGCTAATTATCGCGATGTCACATACTCACAGCCCGTGTGATACCGAATACCCAACTACTCTACTAGTCAGTCTCACAAAGCTCGTTTGTGAAACTATTGCGTTCGAGGAATAGCCTCAGTGAGTGGATCCGCTGTGATGTTTCTTTCTATGTCTCTCTTTATCTCAAGTTCGCGGAGAAACCCATCTCCCGAAATGAGAAATACCTGTCTTAGAATGTCTGGATGTCTGATGGGACGTAGTTCATAAATGAACTCAAAATCCAAACTTCTCAGACTGTATCGTCAACTGAACTTAATCAGTATCCTGCGCCATCCATCCCTCAGTATCCACCTGGACCACCTGTCCAAAAAACTGCCCCTCGTCAGAGGGAAAATTATAACTCTGATAGTCACTCTGTCATCCAGGTCACCTTGGAAGCCTGGAATGATAACCGTCTCCCAAAAGAGGCTGCCGTTATCGAATCCCTAGAACATTCACTTATGTTCTAAAACTGCTTCCGATCGTTTCTCCAGGATTGGATTAATATCGACTTATTGCACCTACTGCAAAAACAACATCTGGTGTGGTACTTGACATCTCATGATTGACTCAATTGCCTAAGCAAGTAATCTGCCAATCACGCACATCCCTCTCCCCTTTAGTCTGTAAGACACCTTTAGAGAGGGTGACTCCATCACCTGCAGGTATACTACCGTGCCAGGAGTCGTCCATCCTAAAACCTCTTAGAATGCTGTCTAAGTACCCTGACTAGGATACCACACAAATCTAGATCTAAAACCATAGATCCAGTAACCAGAATGTCTGATGTAATATCCAAGTCCTATGTGGAGAAACTACTGTGTGACAACGAAATATAACCGATCATAGTATAGGAATTTCACTTCCTACTCTGTGTTTGTCATCCAAATACCAGGACATCACACCCTACAACCTTCTTAATAGATCCATCCCCTATTCTGATGAAATCAAACCTTTGACTGTCATATCAGAAATAGATGATCTATCTCCGCTATATCCGCTTTAGTCTATAAATAGACATAAGCCACCTGTCCACCAATGCTTCCGCTGTTCCCACTGACTATGCCAACCCTCTGGCAGAGTCATATACACGTGCACTTCTAAAGCTAGTTTAGAACGACGCTATACTCATCCTCCTGCCGGGTCTCACAGTCTGGAACAACAGCAATGGCAAGTCTGGGTTAACAAGAACCTCCCTGTCACCGTCCTTGAGCATACCGAAGTACCTCTCGAGCGCCTGAGGTTACCCACTTTATCTGCGGAGTGGCCAATGGAAGTTCAAACCAGATTGAATCTTTAGGTTCTTATCAAATCTTCAGTAATCGTTTGCGGTTCTGGAATCACTTCCAGTTCTACCATACTCCCATTACTGTTTTCTGAAAAAAAAATTCCATTTTTATTAAAACTATGGCGAGTTAAGAACAATATCACTATTGATCTTCCAGATGGTAGAATATCAACCTTTGTCATAGCCCGAGTCAACCCACAAACAGCCATTACAGAAACGTGCCTTGAGTTATCCGGAGTCTGGTTTTAAGCATAAGCCGGACAACTCCCCGTATCTTAACAATGTCAAGATATGAACTGTTCTATATCCAATACAGAAACAGAGGCACTGATTTAATTGAACCAGATTCAAATCATGCAGCTGTCTCCAGTGCATGTCAACTGAATGGAAGGAGGCCGATCAGCGTTACTCAACTCAGGAATGCTTCCACTTATGAGTAACCTGAAAGAGAAGCAAGTTCTCTTAATTATTACTATCAACTGAATACCCTACACAAGTATCTACATCTTCGATCACCTTGAAGAATCCCGATACATGCAATACCTGATTCTCTACTCTACTCATATACCTATAACTTCTCAAAACTTGGACCCTGTGTTTCTACGAAACACTTGTCTAAGAACTAGAGAAGTCATAAGTAAACTGAATATAGTACGAGGACCAACCCCTCTGTCCTGATGGACGCTGGATAACATACAATACTCTGTATAAGTCCCTTGAGTCTAATAACTCATTCCCTGTGTGTCGTAGGTTGAAAACTATACTTATGGTTAAGAAGAATTACACCGCTGTTTAATGCTCCTTACCTACCCATCCACTGATATAGGTAAATATCATAGACATAATTTCAAAAAGGTATATCTCACTCTATAAAAATAGACGTACAGATATATCAATTTGAAATTGGTGCACAACAACGGATATTCAAAACCAAATATTTGCCGTCCGGCAAACAACCCAAGTGACTTCCTCAAATATCACCAATTACAACGAATTCCGATATAATGAGGACGATCACCTAATTCCCAATAACTCACTCCCACTCATCATCCGTCAAACCATACAGATGTGAGAATCATACCTGGTAAATACATACCCTGGAGCAAGTGTCAAATTAGGAAATCAGTTTTCTTTTAACAATACACAGCGAAACTGAAACATTGAAATGTTTCGATGGGGTATCCTTGTATTCCTAGTAATGCCTCTTCCATTATCCAGATTCATAACTACAACCGTATAATTCTTTGCCATCTCTCCAAATCCCTTTATATGTCTTTAGTCGTTACCTTCTGCACACCCCTTTAGGCCAAATGGTTTTCTTCCTTCCCTACCGTTCAGCATCAGCCTATGGTTTGGAAGAAGACTATCCAATAAGCATAATGGGTGTACTTTCCTAATCCTAGGAGCACTCACAATGCGAGAGAAGGTGAAGATAAAAAACAACCGAATAAACCTTATTCCTATTTCTCCTGAACCAGAATCCATCCCCAGACTGGAACAAGTTCCTTTCGAGTTCGTATATAACCATACGATGGAGTATCCAATAAACTGTGGATCTTCGTAGTGATACGGAGTGTCCTGGAGAAATACAAAGGTGATTTAGGATTGGCGAAGAAATACTTGGTTTGGTCGTGAATAGCAGTCGCAATTTACTTTGCCCTCCTTCTAATCCCTTTCTTTGTCTTAACTTAATACCTTCTGCACACCGTTTAGGCTAATTGGTTTTCTTCATTCCCTACCGGTCGGCACCTGCCTATAGTTTGGAAGAAGACTATCCAATTTGCGTAATAGGTGTACTGTCCTAATCCAAGGAGCACTCACAACCTGAATAAAGGTAAAAGGAAAAGACAACCGAATAGTCCTATTCATTTTCTCCAGAATTGGAAACCATCTTCGAAAAAATTCCTTCGAGTTCGTATATAACCATACGATGGTTTTGTCCAATGGAAGTGGACGTTCGTATTAATACGGAGTGTCCTGGAGAAAAGGGCAAAAGTAGGAGTGGCAATGAGGTTTGCAACTCTAACAATCCTAAAGCCAGTGTTATAAGAAGGTTCGGTCAACTTGGTCACTGAGTCATAGTCTAGGGTCGGGTCAATGGTCGCTGCCAAAGAGAGAGAGAAAAGAAACACTCAGCATGCACTCTAACCTAGATCAGAATGGTTATCACTTTATCTAATCTGGAAACCTCCCACTGTAACCTCAAATTCTTCTCTAAACCCGAAAGAAGAATTAGTCGGGATCACCCGAGGAGTAAACCAACTCATCTGTGGGAATCAGGATCCAACTATCATCGCATGATAACATGACGGAATCCGCTCACGTTATCACACTCCAGAAGGTATGCGCATATCTGGCAAGTTTCAGTTTCTTATGAAACTCCCGATGTGATTTTTGCCCCATGCTCTTATGACCTTGACTTTGGCCAAAAAATCATAAGTCACATGTCAAGTTCTACCCGTCATTCTCCAGGTTAATTTGAACCCACCCGTACAAGCCCTTGACTTTGGCCAACAAGGCTATACGACTGTCCCAAACCAATTCATCTATCTATGCAGCATATGAATACCCAATAGCTACCAAACACCGTGCCTTGACTTTGGCCAACAAACACAGCTTGAATACTATTGACTACCCATATGAAACGACGGAGGGCTACGAATGGTTTCTGGCGAAAACCTTTAACGTAATGAACTTGATATCGTTGAAGGAACTGGATAGCTTTTAAAAATATAGTTGTGAAAACCTTTGCTAAAGAGGTCACTCCCGGTGAAGGGATCTCGTCTCTTTCCCCGTGGAATGAGGTGCAGGATATTCCAACTGAATACCACGATGCAAAACAAAAGTAAACGACTATAGTGGAGTTATTGCCCTGACGCAAACTTTTGTCCAAGGGGTCACTCCCGGTGAAGGGATCTCGGCCCTTGCCTCGTCGACTGAGGAGCAGGATATTCCAACTGAATACCACCGTGCGAAACAAAAGAGAACGCCCTTGCAATAACAGCTTTTTGAAAAATAGTTCCAACAACATCAGAATAGGTTTGTTTATCTTGCATTGATCCGAATCAACACAGTCCCATCAATTTATCACACCACAAAAGAACGAAAATAATGATGTACGTATATGCCATCCGCATTCGCCACTGGGTCCCGTCATCACCCGTTAGGTTACTTAACTAACGACAGAGCGGGGACTGGACTAGCGCGGATGCAAAACATATACAACATCTACTAGTATATATATCAATATATAATATCGCTCAAGGCGTGATAAAATGCAACATCACAGAAATGTAACCAGCATCACAGAACAATACTGATATCTGGGATCCCCGGATTTCACAAATCCGCTACTGAAACCCGACGTTCCCCTGGTCGTGTGGATAGCCTGTGCAATGAAATCCTAGACCCTTACGGGCACGGCAAGTTACCTGCCAAAACCTGAAGCGAGGCAGCCCCCTTCAGCAACGTGAACGGACCACCCAGCACTTCACGGAATCCGGTAACTTGGGTACCCCTCCTGGGTCAACCTGTACCCCCTACGAATGCGGTGAATAGCCCGCTAATTCTAGAGTAAAGCCCCCTCCGTCTCAATGCCATGAGATGCGGGCTCGTTGCCTTCTAGAAGCCGGCTATCCGTGCACCCCTCCGCGGGGTAATCCTCGTATAGAAAGTAAAATATACATACAACGGGTACATCGACCTCGACCCGGTCGTGCCCCAAAAGAATAATACAAACAGGCAGTGACGGCAATCCACATGTCGGACGCTTGCCCCGCAATATCAAATGTACATATAAAACAAAACTGTACTAACATTCCATCCAGGCTATCCCTCACGACCAATCCGCAACATCACAGCACAACATAGAACATCAACGTGAATGTCACGTTCGCAAATCCGTCTAAAAGGGTTATAGCAGATAGACAGGATTTACCGATCAAATGACATTCACGGTCGCAGATATAATGTAAATACTGTGAACTAACATGTTTAAAATTCTCGATCGATTAAATTTATCCAAGTGGGCCCCAAGCACTACTGTAGCACTCACAGAAAATCTGGGCCCAAAAATAATATCCCTAAACCCCTATTTCCAACCCAAAAGCCTACTGGAAAAATTTGGTGTTGCGTTGACTTTATTCAACCGCGGAACCGCGGCCAAATCAGGGGTTTGGCCGCGTTTCCGCGGCCGTACTAGAGCATCACTCAACCAAATTTTTGCAGAATGCTTATATTTGCCTACATGTGTTTCTGCAACAAGCTGAAAAATTTTTGGAGCCCAAAAAATTTCGACAGAAACCTGATGCACACAAAATACGGTTTTTGGGATTTTTGTTCGATCGAGTCTTTAAACATACTAGAGCAAGCTAGACTAGGTTAATGGCATGGCTCTGATACCAATGTAAGTGCACGGTGGCGCCCCGGCCGTCGATCCGACGCCGGAATGCGGAAACGAAAACCTTTTCAAACTAGAAAACCGGCACCACCGCGCACTAAAATCCCGGATCGGGCCATTAACCTAACTCTAGCAAACAAGAAAGGGAGTAGAGAAGCTATACCAAGCGATCCGTGTCCTTCGGTCTTAGTCTCCACTCCGATCTCCTCGCGGAAACTCCGGTCGTCGCCTCCTCGTCGAAACGGGCACCACATCGCCGGGTTCTTTTACGGGCTCCCACCTCTGGTCCGAGACAACTCGGGCGCGAAGTTGGCTAGCCGACGCGTCAAAGGTTTGCTGTAGACTACTGTACAAACCATTGTCTCATTTGGGTGAAGTTGCCTTTGGTGATGGAGGAATGAACAAGATATGAACTTGGGAATTTTGGTGGCAAGCTAAAAGTGAGATGAATGATAATTTTCCCACATGAAAAATGAACTCCCTCTCATTCTCCTCACAAGTGGCCGGCCCCCCCTCAAGGAAATGGTGGAGGGTATGAAAACATCAAGGGAGGTGAGAGTAGGAATCAAAAAGAGGTGACCACATCAAAAGGCAAGCCTCACATCAACTCTCATCCATTCTAATCTCAATTAATACAAAGAGTTGATTCAAAAAGAATCTCATGATTAAAGAACTATCATGAAGCCACAAAATGCAAGAAAACCCCTCCACAAAATGTTATTCGCAAAACTGCAAAAAAGCCCCTCCAACAGAAAGTCCGGCCGGGAAGCAACAAAGGAAAACTGGCCGGAACAGAATGCAAACTGGCAACTTCAGAAAACTAATCCCGTAATAAATTACAGGAAAAACCCACGACTGCATATACATGCCCGCATTTGTATTCCTACAGAATACAAATGCAAAGACACAAAATCTACACTGTCTAATACTAGGATCCGGCTTAAACTAAAGCACGCTAGTAAAATCCGTCCGATCATGATCCGTACAATACCGCGCGTATGTAATCGAACCCTGCCATATCTCCATACGGCCTCTACAGCGTTTCGCCCGAAACTTGAGAAAATGGTCTGTGGGGGACTCTAAAGACTCGTCAACGCCTTGGTTGTGGATTTAACCACTAGCACGTTAGAGCTATTAGCCTATACGTAACGGGCTACCAGGTATTGACCAAAAGGGACGTCTGTGAGCGAACTCATGCTGACACCCTACTGAGCCTGTCAGTGACAATATCCATACAGTCCGGTCCGTTCGTCTATGAGCATCGCATGGCGGGCCTAGGGGGTTGGTAAAAGTTAGACCCCCAAAAGCGGTACAAGTCGTGTCGGAGAGTAGCCCAGAACACCCAGAGATACTACTGGAATACCTACCAGTAAATCTCCTGCCTTGGCCAAGGACTTTTCATGTACTGGCTCTCCTAGACAAAGCGCGACCTCACCCCCAATACCGGGAGAGACGAACCCCTGCAGATCCGCTCACTTCCTCCATGTGGCTCGGGACTGTACCTAACTAAAACATGTTTGCACGTCTCCTTTGAGCGTGGTAGGGTAGTAATCAAAGCACAATAGGAACTCACACGAGACAAATGACGATCTCAGGTCGATAAACTAACCTCTACACAAGTCACCAGGGAACTGCTATCTGACGTCAGGTATAATGCCAACTAGCAGGTTCCCGGCGAGTCCTGTCCGGTGTACTCATAACCCAATGAGCACCTGTATACATCTTAGGTGAACCAACTGACACCAGTGGCTTGTGAGACCGGCCACCGCCCCTCGTCGGGGTCTCGACTGTATACACTAGTCTACTCTGGAGTATCGATGCCCTGTCTCGAAACTCCCACGACTAGGGACCTTTTAAGGATGTGCTTATAGACCCCAGCTCCCACGTATATGATCGCCCTCATACTACTGGTAGTCAAGCAAGAATCCTAGGGGCTCTATCAACGTGCAATAGCGACCTGTAGGGTCACCTAAAGCAGTACACGATGATAAAGATAAACCAGATAGCATACTATCATCTTGAGTAAGACTGTCCTACCGGTATAGGTCCTCCCTCAATCATTGCAATCACGTGCCTGTGATCCAATAATTGACTCTGAGGGCACTATCTCCAACACTGCAAAAATAATATCTGGTGTGGTACTTGACATCTCATGATCAACTCAATTGCCTAAGCAAGTGATCTGCCGATCATGCACATCCCTATCCCTTTTAGTATATAAGACACCTTTAGAATGGGTGACTCCATCACCTGCAGGTACATTACCGTGCCAGGAGTCGTCCATTCTAAAAACTCTTAGAATGCTGTCTAAGTACTCTGATTGCGAAACCACCCAAATCTAGATCTATAAATCTATTAACCAGAATATCTTGATATTATATCCAAGTCCCATGTGGAGAAGCCACTGTGTGACAACCAAAGTATAACCGATCGTAGTATTGGAATATCACTTCCTACTCTGTGTATGTCATCCAAATACCAGGACATCACACCCTACTACCTTCTTAACAGATCGATCCACTATTTTGATTAAGTCAAACCAATGACTGTCACATCAGAAATAGATGATCTATCTCCGCTATATCTGCTTTAGTCTATAAATAGACATAAGCCACTTGTCCACCATGCTTCAGCTGCTCCTACTGACTACGACAACCCTCTGGCAGAGTCATATAAACGTACACTTCTAAAGCTAGTTTAGAACGACGTCATACTCATCCTCCTGCCGGGTCTCACAGTCTGGAACAACAGCAATGGCAAGTCTGGGTAAACAAGAACCTCCCTGTCACCGTCCTTGAGGTATACCGAAGTACCTCTCGAGTGCCTGAGGTTACCCACCATATCTGTGGAGTGGCCAATGGAATGTCAAACCAGATTGAATCTTTAGGTTCTTTTCAAATCTTCAGTAATCGTTTGCGGTTCTGGAATCACTTCCAGTTCTACCATACTCCCACTACTATTTTCTGAAAAAATCCATTTTTATTAAAATTGTGGTGAGTCAAGAACAATATCACTATTGATCTTCCAGATGGTAGAAAGTCAACCCTCGTCATAGCCTGGGTCAACCCACAAACAGCCATTACAGAAACGTGCCTTGAGTTATCCAGAGTCTGGTGTTAAGCATAAGCCGGACAACTCCCCATACCTTAACATCGTTAAGATATGAACTGTTCTATATCCAATATAGAACCAGAGGCACTGATTTAATTGAACCAGATTCAAATCATGCAGTTGTCTCCAGTGCATGTCAACTAAATGGAGAGAAGCCGATCAACATTACTCAACTTAGGAGTACTTCCAATTATGAGTCTCCTGAAAGAGAAGCAAGTTCTCTTAATCATTACTATCAACTGAATACCATGCACAAGTATCTACATCTTCGATCACCTTGAAGAATCCTGACACTTGCAACATCTGGTTCTCTACTTTACTCTTATACCTATAACTTCTCAAAACTCGGATCTTGTATTTCTATGAAACACATGTCTAAGAACTAGAGAAGTTATAAGTAAACAGAATATAGTACGAGTACCTACCCCTCTGTCCTAATGGACACTGGACAATATACAATACTTTGTATAAGTCCCCTGAGTCTAATAACTCATTCCCTATGTGTTGTAGGTTGGAAACTGTACTTATGGTTAAGAAGAATTACACCACTGTTTAATGCTCCTTACTTAACCATCCACTGATATAGGTAAATGTCATAGACATAATTTCAAGAAGGCATATCTCACTCTATAAAAATAGACGTACAGATATATCAATTTTAAATTGGTGAATAACAATGGATATTCTAAACCAAATATTTGCCGTCCGGCAAACAACCCAGGTGACTTCCTCAAATATCACCAATTACAACGAATCCCGATATAATGAGGATGATCACCTAATTCCCAATAACTTACTCCCACTTATCATCTGTAAAACCATACAGATGTGAGAATCAAACCTGGTAAATACATACCCTAGAGCAAGTGTCTAATTGGGAAATCAGTTTTCTTTTAACAGCACACAGTGAAACTGAAACATTGAAATGTTTCGATAGGGTATCCTGGTATTCCTAGTAATGCCTCTTCCATTATCCAGATTCACAACTGTAACCGTATAATTCTTTGCCATCTCTTCAGACCCTTTTATATGTCTTTAGTCATTACCTTCTGTACACCCTCTTAGGCTAAATGGTTTTCTTCCTTCCCTACCGTTCGGCACCAGCCTATGGTTTGGAAGAAGACTATCCAATAAGCATAATGGGTGTACTGTCCTAATCCTAGGAGCACTCGCAATGCGAGAGAAGGTGAAGATAAAAGACAACCGAATAAACCTTATTCCTATTTCTCCTGAACCAGAATCCATCCCCGAACTGGAACAAGTTCCTTTCGAGTTCGTATATAACCATACGATGGAGTACCAAATAAACTGTGGATCTTCATAATGATATGGAGTGTCCTGGAGAAATACAAAGGTGATTTAGGATTGGCAAAGAAATACTTGGTTTGGTCGTGAATAGCAGTCGCAATTTACTTTGCCTTCTTACTAATCCCTTGATATGTATTTACTTAATACCTTCTGTACACCATCGTTATGCTAATTGGTTTTCTTCATTCCCCACCGTTCGGCACTAGCCTAAGGTTTGGAAGAAGACTATCCAATTTGCGTAATAGGTGTACTATCTCCTAAACCAAGGAGTACTCGCAACCTAAGAGAAGGTAAAAGGAATTCATTTTCTCCAGAACCGGAAACCATCCACGAATAAATTCCTTCGAGTTCGTATATAACCATACGATGGTTTTTTCCAATGGAAGTGGACGTTCGTAGTAATACGGGGTGTCATGGAGAAAAGGGTAAAAGTAGGAGTGGCAATGAGGTATGCAACTTTAACAATCCAAAAGCCAGTGTTTTAAGAAGGTTCGGTTAATTTTGGTCACTGAGTCATAAGCAAGGGTCGGGTCATGGTCGCTGCCAAAGAGAGAGAGAAAAGAAACACTCAGCGTGCACTCTAACCTAGATCAGAATGGTTATCACTTTATCTAATCAGGAAACCTTCCACTGTAACGTCAAATTCTTCCCCAAACATGAAAAAAGAATTAGTCGGGATCACCCGAGGAGTAAACCAACTCATCAGTGGGAATCGGGATCCAACTATCATCGCATGATAACGTGACAGAATCCTCTCACGTTATAACACTCCAGAAGGTATGCGCATATCTGGCAAGTTTCAGTTTCTTTAGAAACTCCCGATGTGATTTTTGCCCCATGCTCTTATGACCTTGACTAAGGCCAACAAATCATAAGTCACATGTCAAGTTCTACCCGTCATTGTCCAGGTTAATTTGAACCCACCCGTACAAGCCTTTGACTAGGGCCAACAAGGCTATACGACTGTCCCAAACCAACACATCAATCTATGGAGCAGAAAGGTAACAAGCAGCTACCATACACTATTCCTTGACTAAGGCCAACAAACATAGCATGAATACTGTAGGGTTCCTAGGCACACTAATGAAGTCTCACAACAGATCAAACATGCCCAATTCAATTTTTTTCATGTGCCTACAAACCATAATACGGATCGTTAACTAGAGGATAAGACGATGCAAGCAAGTAAACAACTTTATTGCTAAAGGAAAGTGACTACAACCTTTGTAGATCCGGTCCTCCACTTTCTAGGCTCCGTGATGACACCCCTCCGCTGTACCTATCGGAATCCGGACTCTGGCGAAGGTTTCGTCGGAGAAATGATCGGGCTAGGTCGTCGACTTCAGTGCCGAAGATGATCTACGTCGAGGCAACTCAAGATCAAGCTCCAACTTCACCAAGTCATGAAACTTGTGAAGAAAACACCCTATACTACTTGTCAAGTGGTAGAGGATGAAGAAATAGGAAGTGGGTTCACTTTAGAATTGAATTTTACACTCTTTTTCTCATGTTGCCATTAATGGTAGCAAGCTTTCTTCTTGTTGAAGAAGAAGAAGAAGAAGAAAAAGAATATGATAAGTATTATTGAAAATAGAAAATAAAGTGATTCTTATCATATAGCAACCATGGTTAAGTGTAGAGAATAAACTAGGGTTAGGTTTAATGGTTAGGTTAAGGCTAAGAAACAAAATGGCCAAAGCTTCAAAGCTTCATGAAGTTTCAACAAAGGACAAAACAAGCAACCATTTCATTTCTTTCCAAAATAAATGAATAAATAAAAATAAATAGATAAGTAAATCAAAACCCTAACCATTAACATAACCATGGTTTAATCATACACACCCAAGTTTGCATGTATCATCAAACCTGATACAAACAAGTGCACAAAAAATATATCACATATACAATGCGCACATCAAGTGAGAAAATCAATCTTGAGTGAACTAATACTAGTCAATGCAAAGTAATATATCAAATATATAATTATACATTAAATCATTAAATCAACACTTGATTTAACGATCCGGTCATATCGCATATGACCGACTAATATCCAATGTATCGACTTATCGAATCAATCTTCGATTCGATAACTAGGTTATATCGCATACAACCATTCAATACATTCATCGCGAGAATAGAATACGGTATCACATACACGCATTATCCTCGGTCCCGCACATATCTCATATGCGCTCCTATTTTGTTTCGCTTGAGCCAGGAAACCTCTGTGTAGGACTCTAAAGACTCGTCAATACGCCGGCAGCAGGTGATGATCATATCAAACACCCACAAGCCGCAAGCGGTCTGCTAAACGTAACGGCCACCCGGGTATTGAGCGATCAGAAGATCGACGAGCAAGCCTGCTCACACACCTGTGAATCCAACAAGTAACACTTACCGTATAGTCCGGTCTGTTCATCTGATATGTCGCATATCTCGCTTAGGGGTGGTAAACGTCAGACCCCAGTAGCTCGATAAGTCCTGCCGATATAAGGTCCATAACATGTGTGAAACTACTGATAACACTTACCAGTAGATCACTGTAACCCTGGCCAGGGATTTCCGGTTATAGCCAATCGAACACAGTGCAACATCAACTCCCTATACCGGGAAAGACGAATTCCCTCTTATCGCTCATTGCCTCCATGTGATTCAGGACTGTACCCAAAAACCACCAATTTGCATGCCCTCTTGGACGTGTTAAGGTGGAAATCAAAGCACAGTGGGAATCACACAAGACTCTATGACGATCTCAGGTCTACAGACTAACCTGTACCAGTGTCACCAGAGAACTGCCATCTGACGTATGGTATAATACTATCTGGGAGTTCTCGGCGAGTCCGTCCAGTGTACCCAGTCTCCACTAAGCACCCGTATATCATCTCTGATGTCAAAGACCAATGGATATGGGATCATCCATCGCCCATCTGTATGGGTCAAGAAGGTATATGCTAGTCTACTCTGGTATATCAATGCCCCGTCTCGATACACCCATGACTAGGGACCTTGAAGGGTGTACTTATGGACTACCATGTCCCCACTAGTATGATCCGCATCATAGTCCAGGTAGTCAAGTACACATCCTAAGGGCTTTACCAACATGTAATAGAGAGACAATCAGTGTACACGTTAAGATAAAGAGCAACCAGATAGCTTACTATCATGTCGAGCAAGAAAGTCCTCCTTATATATGTCCCAGCACCCACCACAATATACATCCTATATACAGTAATGGCCTCTAGGGCGTACATATAACAATCTCCCACTTGCACTAGGGCCATCTGTAGCAGTGGTTGCAGTATCTCATACTCAACCATACCATAAAAGTCTCTCTCTGGGAAAAGGACTTTGTGAGTGGATACGCCATGTTATCCTCTGAGTCTGCTCTCCTAACCTCGATCACCCTAGAGATTAACCATCTCCATGATCAGGCGATACTGTCTTAGAATATGTCTGGATCACTGATGGGACGGACGTTCCTTGGCTTAAGCCACAACTCCATTGTCACACAATGGGAGGAACTGAGTTCATCTCATGAACTAATATACACCCAGACAGCCTCTTTGGTAGCATCTTAAGTAGCGATGTATCCAGCCTTAATCATCTAGTATGTCACGGTATCTAGCTTGGAACTCTTCCAACATACCGTCCCTTTACTGAAGGTAAAGACAATGCCTGCGACTGACATTCAGTCGTCTTTATCACCCTGGAACCTTTCCAGTGATTCTCCCCAGGATCAATTGATACCATCTCACAACATCTAGTGAGTATCCTAACATCCAATTACATCTATCTCAAAGATGAAAACACAGGATTTAGGAGGTATCACTTTGATCCTATATGGAGAATCCTTGTGATAAGCGGAGATTGACCGAGCGTAGCAAAGGAAACTCCTTCCTTATCAACAGTAAGTCATCCACGTACTTTACGATGATCACCACCATACTCCCTACTACCCTTTTGTTTATACAAGGTTCATCTACCATTTTGATGATGTCAAACTCTTTGACTAACACATCAAAACAGACGTTTCAACTCCGCGATACCTGCTATACATAAAACATCTTGCTCGCGTTTCTGCTGCTCCCACTGTCTACGAGGCCCTCTGGCTGTGTACTTATAGACGCACTCTTCTAAAATATCACTTAAAAAAGCAGTCATGGCACCCAACCGCCAGATATCGTAGTCATGGTATGTAGCCGTGGCAAGTAGGATCTGGATGGATTTAAGCATAGCTTCTTAGAAAAGGTTTCATCATAATCCATACCTGGTCGATGATGCAAACTTTTAACAAGTCTACCTTTGAAAGTCTCAACTTTTCCATGTACACCAAGTAATCTTCTCAAGATATACTTGCTCCTGATGGGGATTTAACCCTTCAGATATAGCAGCCAAAGTCCATACTTTGTTGGTATATAAGGATTCCATCTCAGACCACTATGCATCCAGCCATTCTTACAAAGTCCCACTCATGATGGCCAGCTCGAAACTAGTTGGGTCATCATCTCACGATGCAATCCTCGCTCCCACTGTCATAGAGAAACTAAAGTATCTCTCAGGTGGGTGAGAAAACCCTACTAGATCGGCGGAGAGGCTGAGGTTCGTTGGTTGCTTTAGAATCCTTTGGTCCTGTCAAATCATCAGCTGCAGTTTTGTATAGCTGGAACCTTTCCAGTTCTACAGAACTGACCTTGCCTCGATCTTGTCCGGATTTTGCTTTTAGGCATAGGCCGGACAATTCCAAATCTTAACTTACTTAAGAGATAGGTTCTTCCCATACCATATCTCATATGGAGTGGTAGGCACTGATTTGATTCGAACCCTATTCAATAGGTATGCAGCTTCTCAAGCGCATAATTCCCCAAAAGAAGTAGGAAACACAGTAGTACTCATTATAGAGCACACCATATCACATATGGTGCGATTGCTCCACCCCGATACACCATAGTGCTGTGGTATATTCAGAGGAGTAATACCGAGAGAGAATCTCATTCTCCTTTAGAATAATCCAGGAATTCTATGCACAAGTATTCTCCTCCTTGATCTCATCAAAGGACATAATACTTATACCCGTATTGGTTCTCTACTTCTATCTTATATTCTGTGAATATCTCAAAAGGTTCGGACTTGTGTTTCAACAGGAACATATGACTGAATCTTGAGAGATCATCAGAGAATGTAATGAAGTACAAAGAACCGGTCCTGGCATGCGTAGACAGGGGACCTTCATACATCAGCATGTATCAATCCCAAAAGTTCACCAACTCTTTCTCTGTTTCCAATAAATAGAGCTGGTGTCATTATATCTTTGTGACATGACTGGCAAGTTTCACAAGATGTAAATTCAAACTGATTTAAATATACATCTATATGTAACTTCAGCTAGTCGGGTCGCATTGATATGACCCAGTCTACAATACCTCAAGAAGGATTTGTTCATTTCTGAACTCTTCCTCTTGTGTGTGTTCTGTATAATAGGAACTGAAGTTTGATTTAGAACGTCAATACTTTTAGATAACGTGCCTGAACCAATCAACTTTTGATATAGGAAATGTTCAAAACATTTATCCAACAATACAAAATTATATCATTTCTTTACTAATAAAGAGACTGATATGATTTTGTATATCAGGTTCGGTATCTAATAACATTCGTTCAGAATCAATGTATTTAGAATACAAGGTGACAGTGACTAACAGACTTGGCTGCAACACTTGCTCCGTTTTCTGTCTCATGAAACTTATCACCCGTTCTCAGTTCTTTACTTTTCTGTAGCCCATGTAACAGATTACATATGCAGGATCCTGATCCGGTATCACATACTCAGGACGTAAAGGATACTGAAAAACAGTTCTATGTAACGAACACACCGGAAGAACATGCATCAACATGCAATTTCTTCATTTGGGCGGCACGGGAAATCTGGTATACCCCTATTTCCTGCTCTGTCTTATAACAATTATAAGTTGGAGCGGGACCAACGTTCCCCAGCTCAGTATAACAAGCGGGTTCGGTCAATATATCCGTATTATTATCTTGATTAAGGCGTGATATGGTCGCTACCTGGAGAGAGAGAGAAGAAAACACACAGCGTGCGCTCTTGCAAGAATAGATTGGATATTATTTTATCTAATCAGAACGGCTCCCACTGTTTTAATCAAATCTTCCTTCAAACCCTAAAAGGAAAGACTAGCCGGGATTAATTACACATTACAAGTTCGTCAATCTTTCAGCCAGGCCAGTGTCGGTACTTTGAGGGAGGTCCCCCGTGCTTTCGCACGAACCTAATTAATGTAAACCTCGTTTTCCCAGAGGCGTAACCTCGTTGACACCTTTCTAGACACCTACTTGATCGGCTAATTGTAATGTGTAAAACTCTCCCAGAAGTAACTTTTACTCGCAGCGGGTATCGGGATCCAACTATCTCATAGAAGGTATGCAATCTCATTGCAAATTTCAACACTTGAAATTCCCGATAATTTTGCCCCTAACGTCCAATGACCTTGACGCAGGCCAACAAACCATAGTGCGGTAGTCAAGTTCAACCTGTCATTTCCTGATTGAATTAAGCCCATCCGCACGACCCTTGACGCAGGCCAACAAAGTCGCACGACTACCCTAATCCAATCTGCATCATATGCATAAGCAGATAAATACTAGTTAGCTACCGCACACTACGCCTTGACGCAGGCCAACAAACGTAGCATGAATACTAACTACTACTTATCTGAAATGACGGAGGGCAACGACAGGTTTTTCTGAAAACCTATTGCGTAATGAACTTGATATCGTTGTAGAATCAAATGATTTTTAAAATGGAATGTTTCTGAGGCTTTTCTAGTTTTTCTAAAGGGGTCACTCCCGGTGAAGGGATCGTCGGCCCTTTCCTCGTCGAATGAGGTGCGGAATATATCATATATATCACTGTGTAAAGCAGAAACTATAGAAGCAATCAAAAGACAAACTGAGGGGTGTAGCATCTGCCAGTTTTTGCTAAAGGGTTCACTCCCGGTGAAGGGATCGTCGGCCCTTTTCTCATCGAATAAGGTGCAGGATATATCATATATACTGCTGTGCAAAGCAAGAACTGTAGCTACCTGTTTTATTTTTGAGATTCGATTCTACAACATCTTAGGTTTCTTTTTCTTTCATTAATCATATTAATGAAGTCCCATCATTTAAGTCACCTAAACATCATAGATAAATACGACGTACACTTATGCCATCCGCATTCGCCTCGATGTCCCCTCGTGCACCGTTAGGTTAGGTTACTAACGACAGAGCGGGGCAGGGCTAGCGCGGGTGTAAAATATAAGTAACGTCTATATAATATATCATATATACTATATACAGTATTTATCACAGAATATCAAATGATCACATCACAGATATCGCAGCAGAAGAATCATATGAAATATTGGATATACTAGGACGTCCGTGTTTTTAATACGAGCCAGTATAAAACACGGATTCCACGGTCGCGATGAATAGCCAAACCTACACCCCTAGACCCCTACGAGAGCGGCAAGCAACCCTACCAATTCTAGAGTTAGGAGACCCGGACTCGACTCCTCGAGTTGGTCTCCCACGGGACTCCAGGACCGGTTACTTATGCCCTCCTCCTTGGGTCTATCCTAGTGCGGAAAAGTAAATAATATACAAAAGGTGACATCTTCCGCAACCTGGAAGTGCCCCAATAAAAGAATATTACATACAAGTTTTTACATGAATGAAAATGAAAAACACTCATCTCACATAAAACCCCCCGGCTATTCAAACACGACAATCTAATATAACATATCCAGCAACACATAACATCACATGTCATCAACATAAGTAAACATGCGTATCCCAATTTTCGTTGACATATAGCAACGAAACCGGCGATATCACATATTACACTTACGGTCACAGAAAAGAATGTGTAAAACTACAACAGTTGAAATCCGCAACCTCCATAGACATCGCATGCCAAATCAAATGAATTCTTTAGACATCGCATGCCTAACAATTATAAACCCCGCATTTCAGTCTCATTATCGAAAACACTTTTCAATATCATGTCGGACAATTCAACAAGATTCCCGACATTTTGATCGGATGCTCGTCGCAAACTTTAGTAGACGGCCGCACCCCCGATACCGTCGACTAAGTGCACCAACGCTGAACACCACTGCCGTGAGCACCCGAACGGATGCTTTCGGCGACGGGGTTCTCCTACAGTCACTTGGTCGGGGCTATAGGGTGTAGCTGTCGATTAAGTTTACCCAGCGAGTATCCGCGTACGCTACGAGATTGCGACGGACTTTTGATCACATCAAAATTCCGTGGCAACCGATCATTCGAGACTAAAGTGCTATGTTTATAACATTCATTCAGTTATCTCCTAACTATTTATGGATTCCAAGTATTGTATCACATTCCAAATAAACAGAAAATGTTAAACCTTCCGATCGAACAGTCAAACACCCAAGTTTTCCCGAAACAGCTCAACACATGAAATAAGTTTAAAAACATCCAGTTCATGCCTCAGTACCAACGGTCCAGCCGTAGAAGGGTCAAGCCAACGCCTCACATATGGCACGCCGTACTGCCCCAAACCCTAAAGTTCAAAGGGTAGTTCAAGACGGTCACATAATCGAGTTAAGGTTTTTTGTCTTCTAGAGGGACCATCGCGTTACTTGCACTACTTAGAACGTCATTAAACTACGAAAAGATCCAACACTTGGAAATTTCCCAACAGGGGAAAAATTGGGTATTTACATCCGGTCGAACTTTTTAACATATTCAAAAATTATCCGGAAAACACATAGAGAAAATTAGACATCCCGATTGAAACACCGAATCCCCAATACAACCCAAAAAACCCAACTCTTGAGTGCAGATTAAAACTTCCCAGAGAACAGAGGAAACAGATATGGGCATTACTGTATCAAAACGAATCCCTAATCAGTACATACGGCCGCGGAACCACCGCAAAAGGAGGCTAATGCCGTGGTTCCGCGGCGCTATAGTGGAATTAGGGTTTCGTTTTCTGCAGTAACTCATAGAATTTCCTGCTCTATTTTCTGAGCATTTTTAATTGACAAAAATCCACAGTTTGAAAAATTGTACAGAGAGGGTTGAAATCGGGGGATATCGGGTTCGATCGGACTTCTACCTTCTTCTACGCATCGCCTAAAGCTCTAGCTAGGCTCTGATACCACTGTAGGGTTCCTAGGCACACTAATGAAGTCTCACAACAGATTAAATATGCCCAATTCAAATTTTTTCATGTGCCTACAAACCCTAATACGGATCGTTAACTAGAGGATAAGACGATGCAAGCAAGCAAACAACTTTATTGCTAAAGGAAAGTGACTATAACCTTTGTAGATCCGGTCCTCCGCTTCCTAGGCTCCGTGATGACGTCCCACCGCTGTACCTATCGGAATCCGGACTCTGGCGAAGGTTTCGTCGGAGAAATGATCGGGCTAGGTCGTCGACTTCGATGCCGAAGATGATCTACGTCGAGGCAACTCACGATCAAGCTCCAACTTCACCAAGTCATGAAACTTCTGAAGAAAACACCCAATACTACTTGTCAAGTGGTAGAGGATGAATAAATAGGAAGTGTGTTCACTTTAGAATTGGATTTCTCACTCTTTTTCTCATGTTGCCATTAATGGTAGCAAGCTTTCTTCTTGTAGAAGAAGAAGAAGAAGAAGAAAAAGAATAAGATAAGTATTATTGAAAATAGAAAATAAAGTGATTCTTATAATATAGCAACTGTAAGTCCATGCTACCTCTCCCGGTACTTTCGGGCAAGCGGAATTTGATAAAAAACGATTTTCTTAGAGGTGGTAACATGGACTTAAAACCCGGATCTTTGTTAAACATCTAACTAACAACCTAACTACGAGTTGCTAACTACTCGGTTAGGGGGTTATACCTTTCTTTTTCTCGAACTCCTTCGTCTTCAAGCTTCGATGGTCGTCCGAATCGGCTTCTCCCCGTCGTCTCCTTGCGCCGAAGATAGATCCACCTGAAAGCTTCAACCTTTGGCTCCTTCTTCGAACTTTGAAGAAACTAGTTCACTCGGTTTGCTAAACCTTGTGAACTAGAGTGAGTAGAGAAGAGTTTGTATGGGACTTTATCTATGGTTCTTGGTTCTCAACTCATGAGACAAGTGAACCATAGAGTCAAGAGAGGGAGAGCAAGAGGAGGAAGATGAGAGCTCAAGAACAAGAGAGAGAATGAGCATGAAAGAATGAGAGAAGACTTTTCTCATTTGGCTCTCATAATCCAAAACAATCATAACACCTCATATCAATCAAGTATTATGTGATGGTTTAAGCAACCATAGCCATATCATTTCATGCACTCATTTTGCACAAAAGAGCAAGCAAGCAAAAGACTTTGCCATGAAATGATAGCTATAGTTATCATGATGGTCAACTAGTCAAGCCTAGTCTATAAAGTCAACCAGTCAACAAAAGTTAACAAGTCAACAAAGTCAATCCCTCAACAACCATGTCACCATAATACTTAATTAATATAATTGTTAATCACATATCATATTCTCATTAGGGTTGAACCAAAAGTCAATAGTCAACTGTCAACGGTCAACAATCCTAATGAGAATCCTCTGCCTCTGTCTCTCCGTCAACTGTGCATACACACCCGCATCCGCGTTCCGAGGAACACGAATGCATACTGGATAAAACCAATCCCAAAAGGTACACTAGGATCTGGCTTAAACCAAAGCCCGCTAGTGTGAACTGTCCGGACACTGTACGTGCACAAGTGCACGGATGTGACCGAACCCTGTCGCAAAACCATGCGACCCGTCGCAAAACCATGCGACCTCTACTCTTTTGCCTAAAGACGAATAGCTTTCTGTGTGGGACTCTAAAGACTCGACACTACGCTGGCAGTGGGTTTAACCACAGACCGCAAGCGGCACTAGCTGTGCGTAACGGTCCCCAGGTAGATGCCGACAAGAAGACTGACGAGGCGAAACCCATCTGAACTCCTACTGAGCCTGAATGTGACATTCTCCGTACAGTCCGGTCTGTTCGTCGGATACATCGCATGGCGGGCCTAGGGGGCGGTAAACGTCAGTCGCCCAATAGCGGTACAAGTCGTGTCGGAGTGAAGCCCAAAACACCCTGAGATAACACTGGAAGCCTACCAGTATATCTCGTTTGCCCTGGCCAGGGACTACTCGTGTAATGGCTCTCCTAGACACAGCGCGATGTCAACCCCCAATACCGGGAGAGACGAATCCTGTCTAACCGTCACTGCCTCCAAGTGCTTCGGGACTGCACCCAACTACCACCTGTTTGCACGACTCCTTTGAGCCATGGTAGGGTAGTAATCAAAGTACAGTGGGAACACACTCGAGGCAAAGTGACAGTGTCAAGTCAGCGGACTAAGCTGTATTCATGTCACCTGGGAACTGATAACTGACGATAGGCATAATACCAACTAGTCAGTTCCCGACGAGTCCTGTCCAGTGTACTCGTAACCCAACGAGCACCCGCATACTATCTCAAGTACGACGTACCGACGGCTGTGGGACAGACCGTCTCCCACACTGGGATGAGAAGCGCATGCGCTAGTCTACTCCGGAGTATCGATGCCCTGTCTCGATAGTCCTGCGACCAGGGACCTGCATAAAGATGTGCTTATAGATTACCCAGCCCCACTAGTGTGACTGCCATCACAACGCTGGTAATCAAGCAAAGATCCTAAGGGCCCCACTAATGTGTATAGGCGATATACTAAAATAAACACATGTACACATTGAAGTAGAAACAAACCAAGTAGCATACTACTATTTTGAGCAAGATTGTATATACAAGGTGAATATCCCAAGCTTCCATTAAGTAATATACAAACTAGTATGATACAGTAATGGCCTCTAGGGCATATACACTAACAATCTCCCACTTGCACTAAGGGCATGTACTGGCGTATCGAAGACCTATCATCTCGATCAGCCGCTCGAACTGAGTCTGGGGCAAGGCCTTGGTGAATGGATCTGCAGTGTTATCTTCTGAAGCGACTCTCCGAACCTCGATCTCCTGGCGATCCACGATCTCCCTGATCAGTTGATACCGCCTCAAGATGTGTCTGGATCTCTGATGGGACCTGGGTTCCTTCGCTAAAGCTATAGCCCCGTTGTTGTCGCAATACAGAGGTATTGGATCAACAATGGACGGAACCACCTGAAGCTCTTTCAAGAACTTCCTCATCCAGACAGCTTCTTTTGCGGCATCAGATGCAGCGATGTATTCCACTTCCATCGTCGAGTCTGCAATGGTTTCCTTTTTGGAACTTTTCCAACACACCGCCCCTCCATTGAGGGTAAAGACAAAACCCGACATGGACTTGGAATCATCCTTGTCACTCTGGAAGCTGGAGTCAGCAAAGGCCTCGATCTGGAGGTCTTTTCCGCCATACACCAAGAACATCTCCTTAGTCCTTCTCAGGTACTTGAGAATGTTCTTTACCGCTATCCAGTGTTTCTCCCCACTGTTAGACTGATACCGGCTTACCATACTCAGTGCATAAGCTACATCCGGTCTGGTACACAACATTGCATACATTATAGAGCCTACCACAGAAGCGTAGGGTATAATAGACATGCGATCCCTCTCCAAATCAGTCTTGGGAGACATCTCTTTAGAGAGGGTGATCCCGTGACAAGCCGGTAGGTTACCGCGCTTGGAATCTTCCATACTGAATCTTTTCAGTATGGTGTCGATGTACCTAGACTATGAAAGTCCTAATATCCTCTTGGATCTATCACGATGGATCCGGATCCCCAGGATGTATGAGGCATCACCCAGGTCTTTCATGGAGAACCTGTGTGACAAGAACCCCTTGACAGATTGTAGCATAGGAATGTCATTTCCTATTAAGAGAATGTCATCCACGTACAAAACGAGGAATACTACAGTTCTCGCTACAAATCTACAATAGATGCATGGTTCATCTGAATTTTTGATAAAGCCAAATTCCTTGACCGTCTCATCAAAACAGATGTTCCAACTCCGTGATGCCTGCTTTAGTCCATAGATGGACTTAAGCAACTTGCACACCTTTCCGCTGCTCCCACTCTGAATGAAACCCTCTGGTTGGTCCATATAGACACACTCCTCTAAATTTCCATTTAGAAAAGCGGTCTTTACGTCCATCTGCCAGATCTCATAATCGTGGAAGGCAGCAATGGCAAGAAGGATCCGAATGGATTTCAGCATAGCCACTGGAGAAAAGGTTTCATCATAGTCCAAGCCAGGTCTTTGACGAAAACCCTTTGCAACCAGTCTAGCTTTATAAGTCTTAACCTGTCCATCTACACCAATCTTTCTTTTGAAGATCCAATTGCATCCTAAGGGTTTTACCCCGTTTGGAGCAATGTCCAACGTCCATACCTTGTTGGTGTACATGGACACCATTTCGGTCCGCATTGCATCCAGCCATTTTACTGAGTCAACGCTCTGAACGTACTGCTGGAAGCTAGTAGGCTCATCATAATCTATGATGCAATCCTCTCTATCCCCGTCTATGAGAAAACCGTAGTATCTCTCGGGCGGACGAGACTGCGTACTACTCCTGCAGAGCGGCGTAGGAATGTCCTGTTCTTTTGAACCCTCTGGTTTCACTAAGCTTTCAGTAATAGCTCGTGGTTCTGGAATTTCTTCCAGTTCTACTGTGCTCCCACTTATCTGGTTTTCCAAAAACTCAGTTTCCAAGAAGTAGGCATGACGAGAAACAAAAACCTTTTGTTCCTCTTCGCAGTAGAAGAATTATCCCTTGGAGTTCTTTGGATATCCCACGAACTTGCACTGTACTTAGCGTGCCTCGAGCTTATCCGCATGCTGCTTGCTGGACTTCCCCATGTCTTAATGTGATTAAGATAGGGTCTCTTCCCACACCACATTTCATATGGTGTAGTAGGCACAGTCTTAGTGGGAACTCGGTTCAAAAGGTTTGCAGCTGATTCTAGCGCATACCCCCTGAATGATTGTAGTAACTCAGCGTTACTCATCATGGACCGTACCATATCCAATAGGTTTTGGTTCCGTCTCTCCGATACACCGTTATGTTGCGGAGTGTATGGAGGAATAAGCTGAGAGAGAATTCCGTTCTCTTTTAAATAGTCCAGGAACTCGGCACTTAAGTATTTACCACCTCGATCTGATCTTAGGATCTTGATACTTTTGCCGGTTTGTTTTTCTACTTCATTCTTATATTCCTGGAATTTTCCAAAGGCTTCGGACTTATGTTTCATTAAGAAGACATAACCGTACCTTGAAAAGTCATCCGTAAAAGTAATGAAGTAAGAATAACCACTTCGCGCATGTGTAGACATTGGACCGCACACGTCGCTGTGTACGAGTCCCAAGAGCTCGCTCGCCCTTACTTCGTGTCCAGTAAACGGAGTGTTTGTCATCTTTCCTTTGAGACAGGATTGACAAGTGGCATACGATTGATAATCGAACGGATTCAAATATCCTTCTGTATGTAACTTCGTCAACCTTCTCTTATTGATGTGACCCAGTCTACAATGCCACAAGAAAGTCTGATTTATTTCCGGAGACTTTCTTTTGTGTGTATTCTGGACATTGAAAATCTGTGGTTGGTTTAATACGTATATACCATTGCTCAATGTACCTGACCCAATCAGAACTTGATTAAGGTGAATGTTTACAACATTGCTTACAAACGCAAATTCATAACCTTCTTTAGAAACTAAAGATACAGAAATGATATTACAAGTTGCGTTGGGTACAAAAAAGCAATTACGCAAAACCAAAACATGTCCATCTGACATTCCCAGGTGATAGTCCCCCACGGCGTTAGCATCCATGCTAGCTTCGTTTGCAACTTTGAGGGTCATGTCACCTGCCTTCAAAACCCTACGGTTTCTCAACGCCTGCAATGAATTACAGATATGAGATCCTGATCCGGTATCCAATGCCCAGGAAGTAGAGTTTATTGAAAGACAGTTTTCAATAACATACACACCTGAAGCTGAAGCTGCAACCTGCTTCAATTCCTGTGTCCTGGCTTTCCAAGCCCTGCAATCATTCTTCCAGTGTCTTTTCTTATGACAATAGAAGCATTCTTCCTTATCCACAAGCTTTCCCACTTTCTTTGTTGCTTTTGTCTTTCCCTTCATATCCACTTTACTAACACCACCTCTTGGTTTGGCGGGGGCTTTCTTCTTCTTTCCCTTGGCTTTCACCTTGGACCTAGAAGAAGAAGATCCTCCTACAAACAAAGTGGATGTTTCCCTACCTTTCTGTAGGGTGCCCTCTGCACTCCTCAGCATGTTGAGGAGTTCTGAAAGTTCAACTTCCTTTTCTTGTAAGTTTAAGTTCAGTATAAACTGGGCGTAAGTGGAAGGAAGGGACTGGAGAATCAAGTCCGTATAGAGCTCATTCTCCAACATGGTCCCAAGGTCCGCGAGCTCCTCAATGTAGCCAATCATCTCGAGCACGTGTTCCGCTACCGATGATCCGACGGCTAATCTTGCCGAAAATAACTTCTTCGACACTTCGTATCTTGTGATACGAGATTGCTCTCCATACAGTTCTTTTGTATGAAGAAATATGGATTCTAGGTCCATATTCTCGTGCCTCCTCTGATGTTCATTGTCCATAGAGGCAAGCACGAGGCACTTGGCCTTCGCGCAGTCTAGTTCCCAGGTCTTACGGATTTCCTTATCCGCGACGCTGGCTTTGGGACCTGGGACAGGGGGGGCTTTGGTGGTAAGAAGATACCCCAGTTTGTCGTAAGTGATTGCCATCTTGACATTCCTGAGCCAATCATTGTAGTTTGGCCCTGCCAGTATATTTTTATCTAGGAGTAACTTAAGTCCAGTCATGTCGATTGGTCGCTGCAATTAGGAGAGAGAAGAAACACTCAGCATGATGCTCTTGCATGTTTAGAATGGTTTTTAGTTTGTCTAAACAGGATGGCTCCCACTGTTTCTCGAATCCCTCCTTAAACCAAAAAGGAAGAATTAGTCAGGATCAATCTCACCGTACAATACTTGCTTAACCATTCGGCCAGGCCGGTGTCGGTACTTCGAGGGAGGTTTTCCAACGCTTTCGCGAAGTTCCTTAATTAAATAACCTCTTTTCCCTGGGGGCGTAGCCCCACTAACACCTTCCTAGGCACCTACTAGGTTTATAGCATTGATCGTTTAGTGAGAAATTTCCCGAGGAGTAGCATATACTCACAGTAGGATCGGGATCCAAATATCATCGCGTGACGAAACTGAAGGAATCCTACCAGAATCATCACACTCCAAGTGGTATGCAAATCTAGCAAGTTTCAGTACTTATGAAACTCCCGATGTGGATTTTTGCCCCATGCTCTTATGACCTTGACTTTGGCCAAAATATCATAAGTCACATGTTAAGTTCTACCCGTCATTCTCGAAGTTAATTTGGATCCATCCGTACCTACCCTTGACTTTAGCCAAAATGGCAGTACGACTGTCCCAAACCAACGCATCTATCTATGCTACACATGAATACCCAATAGCTACCAATGACTATGCCTTGACTTTGGCCAACATACACAGCTTGAATACTATTGACTATTCATGTGAAACGACGGAGGGCTACGAATGGTTTTGGCAAAACCGTGAACGTAGTGAACTTGATATAATCGATGGAACGAGATAGCTTTTAAAAGGAGTGGCTCAAGCTCCGCATTTAAAAGTCAGTTTTGAAAAGAACCGAGTGGTTTTCCGAAAGTGTTCCAACGATTTTAACTTGGTTTATTTTCTTGCATTAGTTCTTTTAATGCGTGGTATTCTTGCATTAGTTCTTTTAATGCGTCCCATCATTTAATCCTACCATTGCAGAAAACAACCAAAATATGACGTACGCTTATGCCATTCGCATTCGCCACGGGGCCCGTCATTACCCGTTAGGTTACTTAACTAACGACAGAGCGGGGGCTGGGCTAGCACGGCTGTAAAACATAAGCAACGCCTAAATAATATCATATATAGATATATTGCAATGATAGCCATTTCAGATCACAGATGAACACATTGGATATACTAGGAATCCGCAATTCGTACGAGCCTGTAACGAAAAGCAGATTACCCCACCCAAGACCCCTACGGGTGCGGCAAACTACCCGCCAAGTACCCGAAGCGAAGCAACCTCCCTCAACTCCGTGAGTAGGCCACTCGGCACTTCGGCATACCCGGTAGTTTGTGCACCCCCTCCATGGGTCTATCCTAGGAGCAAAAAGAGTAAAAAGAAATTATACAATGACGGCTACAACCCTGACCCGGTTGTGCGGCCATACAAATAATTATTACATCAATTTACAAATTTACATGAATTGAAAGAAAAGAAAACTCTCGTCTCACAACCCCCGGCTATTCACCCGCGACAATCCAACATATTCATATACACATTCCAGCAACATTACAGATCACAAATTTGTATAACCCCCACTAATCGACATATAGCGATTAGCAGACGTTCAATACAAATATCACATTACAGAAAAAACCCGTCAGCTAAAGTCTTTTAGAAGTTCGATCAACAATACGGATTTTCAGGACCCCAAAAAAAAAATTTCGTTCTGGAAAATCTGGGCAGAAAATATATATTCCAAAAATCCCAAAATACCCCTATAAGCATACTGTAGCAAAGAACAACCAGAGAGGAGCCAAGACGGCCGCAGAACCGCGGCAATAGCAAGCTATTGCCGCGTTTCCGCGGCGCAATGATGAGATCAGGGGACCGTCTTTCTACAGTGCACTCTAAAAACCCTGAGTCGATTTTTGATGTATGATTTATTATTTTTACAGAACATAAAAAATCGACAACAAGTATGAAATCGGGGTTCATTTCGGGACTTTTTCTTTGATCGATCTTCTAGCTACTTTGCTAACATGTTAGATAGAGTTTAACTAGTCTCTGATACCACTGTAAGTCCATGCTACCTCTCCCGGTACTTTCGGGCAAGCGGAATTTGATAAAAAAACGATTTTCTTAGAGGTGGTAACATGGACTTAAAACCCGGATCTTTGTTAAACATCTAACTAACAACCTAACTACGAGTTGCTAACTACTCGGTTAGGGGGTTATACCTTTCTTTTTCTCGAACTCATTCGTCTTCAAGCTTCGATGGTCGTCCGAATCGGCTTCTCCCCGTCGTCTCCTTGCGCCGAAGATAGATCCACCTGAAAGCTTCAACCTTTGGTTCCTTCTTCGAACTTTGAAGAAACTAGTTCACTCGGTTTCCTAAACCATGTGAACTAGAGTGAGTAGAGAAGAGTTTGTATGGGACTTTATCTATGGTTCTTGGTTCTCAACTCATGAGACAAGTGAACCATAGAGTCAAGAGAGGGAGAGCAAGAGGAGGAAGATGAGAGCTCAAGAACAAGAGAGAGAATGAGCATGAAAGAATGAGAGAAGACTTTTCTCATTTGGCTCTCATAATCTAAAACAATCATAACACCTCATATCAATCAAGTATTATGTGATGGTTTAAGCAACCATAGCCATATCATTTCATGCACTAATTTTGCACAAAAGAGCAAGCAAGCAAAAGTCTTTGCCATGAAATGATAGCTATTGTTATCATGATGGTCAACTAGTCAAGCCTAGTCAACCGGTCCACAAAGTCAACCAGTCAACAAAAGTCAACAAGTCAACAAAGTCAATCCCTCAACAACCATGTCACCATAATACTTAATTAATATAATTGTTAATCACATATCATATTCTCATTAGGGTTGAACAAAAAGTCAATAGTCCACTGTCAACGGTCAACAACCCTAATGAGAATCCTCTGCCTCTGTCTCTCCGTCAACTGTGCATACACACCCGCATCCGCGTTCCGAGGAACACGAATGCATACTGGATAAAACCAATACCAAAAGGTACACTAGGATCTGGCTTAAACCAAAGCCCGCTAGTGTGAACTGTCCGGACACTGTACGTGCACAAGTGCACGGATGTGACCGAACCCTGTCGCAAAACCATGCGACCCGTCGCAAAACCATGCGACCTCTACTCTTTTGCCTAAAGGCGAATAGCTTTCTGTGTGGGACTCTAAAGACTCGACACTACGCTGGCAGTGGGTTTAACCACAGACCGCAAGCGGCACTAGCTGTGCGTAACGGTCCCCAGGTAGATGCCGACAAGAAGACTGATGAGGCGAAACCCATCTGAACTCCTACTGAGCCTGAATGTGACATTCTCCGTACAGTCCGGTCTGTCTGTCTGATACATCGCTTGGCGGGCCTAGGTGGCGGTAAACGTCAGTCCTCCAATAGCGGTACAAGTCGTGTCGGAGTGAAGCCCAAAACCTCCTGAGATAACACTGGAAGCCTACCAGTATATCTCGTTTGCCCTGGCCAGGGACTACTCGTGTAATGGCTCTCCTAAACACAGCGCGATGTCAACCCCCAATACCGGGAGAGACGAATCCTGTCTAACCGTCACTGCCTCCAAGTGCTTCGGGACTGCACCCAACTACCACCTGTTTGCACGACTCCTTTGAGCCGTGGTAGGGTAGTAATCAAAGTACAGTGGGAACACACTCGAGGCGAAGTGACAGTGTCATGTCAGCGGACTAAGCTGTACTCATGTCACCTGGGAACTGATAACTGACGATAGGCATAATACCAACTAGTCAGTTCCCGACGAGTCCTGTCTAGTGTACTCGTAACCCAACGAGCACCCGCATACTATCTCAAGTACGACGTACCGACGGCTGTGGGACAGACCGTCTCCCATACTGGGATGAGAAGCGCATGCGCTAGTCTACTCCGGAGTATCGATGCCCTGTCTCGATAGTCCTGCGACCAGGGACCTGCATAAGGATGTGCTTATAGATTACCTAACCCCACTAGTGTGACTGCCATCACAACGCTGGTAATCAAGCAAAGATCCTAAGGGCTCCACTAATGTGTATAGGCGATATACTAAAATAAACACATGTACACATTGAAGTAGAAACAAACCAAGTAGCATACTACTATTTTGAGCAAGATTGTATATAAAAGATGAATATCCTAAGCTTCCATTAAGCAATATACAAACTAGTATGATACAGTAATGGCCTCTAGGGCATATACACTAACAGCAACCATGTTTAAGTGTAGAGAATAAACTAGGGTTAGGTTTAATGGTTAGGTTAAGGCTAAGAAACAAAATGGTCAAAGCTTCAATGCTTCATGAAGTTTCAACAAAGGACAAAACAAGCAACCATTTCATTTCTTTCCAAATTAAATGAATAAATAAAAATAAATAGATAAGTAAATCAAAACCCTAACCATTAACACAACCATGGTTTAATCATACACACCCAAGTTTGCATGTATCGTCAAACATGATACAAACAAGTGCATAAAAAATATATCACATATACAATGTGCACATCAAGTGAGAAAATTAATCTTGAGTGAACCAATACAAGTTAATGCAAAGTAATATATCAAATATATAATCATACATTAAATCATTAAATCAATACTTGATTTAACGAGCCGTTCATATCGCATATGACCAACTAATATCCAATGTATCGACTTATCGAATCAATTTTCGACTCGATAACTAGGTTATATCGCATAGAACCATTCAATACATTCATCGCGAGAATAGAATACGGTATCACATACACGCATTATCCTCGGTCCCGCACATATCACATATGCGCTCCTATTTCGTTTCGCTTGAGCCAGGAAACCTCTGTGTAGGACTCTGAAGACTCGTCAATACGCCGGCAGCAGGTGATGATCATATCAAACACCCACAAGCCGCAAGCGGTCTGCTAAACGTAACGGCCACCCGGGTATTGAGCGATCAGAAGATCGACGAGCAAGCCTTCTCACACTCCTGTGAATCCAACCAGTAACACTTACCGTACAGTCCGGTCTGTTCGTCTGATATGTCGCATATCTCGCCTAGTGGTGGTAAACGTCAGACCCCAGTAGCTCGATAAGTCGTGCCGATATAAGGTCCATAACATGTGTGAAACTACTGATAACACTTACCAGTAGATCACTGTAACCCTGGCCAGGGATTTCCGGTTATAGCCAATTGAACACAGTGCAACATCAACTCCCTATACCGGGAGAGACGAATCCCCTCCCATCACTCATTGCCTCCATGTGATTCGAGACTGTACCCAAAAACTACCGTTTTGCATACCTTCTTGGACGTGGTAAGATGGAAATCAAAGAACAGTGGGAATCACACAAGACTCTATGACGATCTCGGGTCTACAGACTAACCTGTACCGGTGTCACCAGAGAACTGCCATCTGACGTAAGGTATACTACCATCTGGGAGTTCTCAGCGAGTCCGTCCAGTATACCCAGTCTCCACTGAGCACCCGTATATCATCTCTGATGTCAAACACCAATGGATATGGGATCATCCATCGCACATCTGTATAGGTCGAGAAGGTATACGCTAGTCTACTCTGGTATATCGATGCCCCGTCTCGATACACCCACGACTAGGGACCTTGAAGGATCTACTTATGGACTACCATGTCCCCACTAGTATGATCCGCATCATAGTCCAGGTAGTCAAGTACACATCCTAAGGGCTTTACCAACATGTAACAGAGAGACAATCAGTGTACACGTTAAGATAAAGAGCAACCAGATAGCATATTATCATGTCGAGCAAGAAAGTCCTCCCTATATATGTCCCAGCATCCACTACAATATACATCCTATGTACAGTAATGGCCTCTAGGGCATACATATAACTAACAAATACTACGTGCTACCCGTCTGAAATGACGGAAGGCTACGAATGGTTTCTGGCGAAAAACCTTTAACGTAATGAACTTGATATCGTTGAAGGAACTGGATAGCTTTTATAAAAATATGGTGGCGAAAACCTTTACTAAAGAGGTCACTCCCGGTGAAGGGATCTCGGCTCTTTCCCCGTAGAATGAGGTGCAGGATATTCCAACTGAATACCACGATGCAAAGCAAAAGTAATCGACTATAGTGAAGTTATTGCCCTGACGCAAACTTTTGTCCAAGGGGTCACTCCCGATGAAGGGATCTCAGCCCTTTCCTCGTCGACTGAGGTGCTGGATATTCATAACCGAATCCCACTGTGCAAAACAAAAGAGAACGTCCTGGCAATAACAGCTTTTTGAAAAATGTTCCAACAACATCAGAGTCGGTTTGTTTAGCTTGCATTGATCCGAATCAACGCAGTCCCATCAATTGTTCACACCACAAAAGAACGAAAATAATGATGTACGTATATGCCATCCGTATTCGCCACTGTGTCCCGTCATCACCCGTTAGGTTACTTAACTAACGACAGAGCGGGGACTGGACTAGCGCGGATGCAAAATATATACAACATCTACTAGTATATATATCAATATATAATATTCGCTCAAGGCGTGATAAAATGCAACATCACAGAAATGTAATAAGCATCACAGAACAATACAGATATCTGGGATCCCCGGGTTTCATAGAGCCACTACTGAAACGCGACGTTCCCCTGGTCGTGTGGATAGCCTGTGCAATGAAATCCTAGACCCATACGGGCGCGGCAAGTTACCCGCAAATACCTGAAGCGAGGCAGCCCCCTTCAACAACGTGAATGGACCACCCAGCACTTCACGGAATCCGGTAACTTGGGCACCCCTCCTGGGTCTACCTATACCCCCTACGAGTGCGGCGAATAGCCCGCCTATTCTAGAGTAAAGCCCCCTCCGTCTCAACGCCATGAGATGCGGGCTCGTTGCCCTCTAGAACCCGGCTATCCGTGCACCCCTCCGCGGGGTAATCTTAGTACAGAAAGTAAAAATATATACAACAGGTACATCGACCTCAGCCCGGTCGTGCCCCAAAAGAATAATATACAAATAGGCAGTAACTACAGTCCACATGTCGGACGCTCGCCCCGCAATATCAAATGTACATAAAAAAACAAAACTGTACTACCATTGCATCCAGACTATCCCCACGACCAATCCGTAACAACACAGCACAACACAGAACATCAACGTGAATGTCACGTTCGCAAATCCGTCTAAAAGGGCTATAGTAGTTAGATAGGATTTACCGATCAAATGATATTCACTGTCGCAGATATAATGTAAATACTGTGAACTAACATGTTTAAAATTTTCGATCGATCAAATTTACCGAAGTGGGCCCCAAGCACTACTGTAGCACTCAAAGAGAATCTGGGCTCAAAAAGAATATTCCAAATACCCCATTTCACAGTGTAAGACCCAGTGGAAAAAATTGGTACAACAAGGACTCATTATGGCCGCGGAACCGCGGCCAATGCATGGGTTTGGCCGCGGTTCTGTGGTGGAACAGTGAAGTCATGTGATTAGTCAAAAATATTACATCTTTTAACCGGCAATTTCCTCATCATTTGCATTCATATAGAAGTGTTCGACATTCATGTTTCACATATTAGCAAATCTGTCGCAAAATATCAGATTACATTTGTTTGACTTTAAAACCGGTATTTCTAGGGAAATTGACTGCATTTCATAGCATGGCATCATTTCTATATATCGCAACCCGTGTTTCAAAGTCCGTGCAGGAAAATCAGAAGATCGGTCAAAATTTACATGACAAGACTGCTAAAAGAATACGCCAACTCAAGGATTTGGAATCTGGTATTGATATGAAGGGCATTCAGAAATTAAATATATCACAAAAGAGACCTGAAGACAGCAGAAGACAATACAGCAAAGTTGAAGCCATAAAGCCACAACTTGGCCGCGGAACCGCGGCCTAAGCCGGCTTGCGCCGCGGTTCCGCGGTCAACTTGCCACCCCAGCCCTACATCTTTGCACCATAACTCCTATGCAAGCTTACAGACTTCAGAAAGATACAACAAATTCCAGAAATCCCCCGAAGCTTCTACCAGATCAGCAAACCCTTGTTCCTACACAAAACTAGCCTTGTATTCTAGAAAGTTCTCCCTAAACCCTAGCTTAAACCCTAAGCTAAGCCTAACTAACTACTTCTAGAAGTCTTTCAACAAACATTTGGAGGGAACTTCTATTTCAAACTCAAGGCCTAGGGTTTGGGAAATCTATAAATAAGACCCTAGACTCACTTTTAAAGAGGATCATCTCTTGGAAAGATAATCATCTTATCTCCAATTTTAGTATCAATCTAGATCCACTCTCTTTCTTCATCTTCTTCCACAAGTCTAGTGAGAAGACTTGTATGAAACCCTAACCCTAATTCCAATCAAAATCCAAGGTCCGAGTACCCCATCAAGCAAGAAGCCTTGCAACCTTTTATGAGCCGAGCCGATCTTCAACAGAGCAAGTGGTCCAAGCCGACCCGCAACTCACGGAGCCGAGCGAAACCAAATCGACAATTTAGTTCTTCCTCTTGTAGTTCTTGAGCGACTGTAATCAAATTGTTGATATAAATAAAAGGTGATATTCTTTTATCTTGTTTTCTTTAAATTCTTGCATCATGATTCGATCTCAATTTCTAGTTGTAGTTCTTGTTGTTATGTTTGAGTAGTACTCCGCTCGTCGAGGAGTCGAGATGATCAATAGAATAATGATGTAATATATCTTAAATCGATTCTTGAGCCCTACGAGTTTTGTAAACCCTAGCAAGTTCAAGAACCGACAACCCAGTTCGTTGCGTTGCTTTCTTGATTGATATCGCTCGAAATTGGGGAGTTACGATCGTTTCTTGAAATTGCTAGAGGCTAGAATGTGAATGATATCGACGAAAGAACAAGGGTTAAACGATGAAACCCTAGTTTCACGAGAAAGACCTAACTCTCGTCGATCATCATCGATCTAGTATCAATCCTTCGAAGGACAAGAAAACGATATCTTGAGATTACATCACGTCTATAGATCCGATCGATTCCTACGAGCCTCATTTAGATTCTTGACATTTGGTTGGAAATATCATCGTAACCCGATTCTCGATTGTTTATCAGTTTCTTGATTCTTGATTAGATTAGTGACACCTGAATCAATCGATGAAATCTTGAATCTTGTTTTCTTTTCTTTTCGATTAACTTTTCAATTCAAACAAATTAAATATAGAAACGAATCGCACAATCCCTGTGGACGATCCGCACTCGCTTACGATCTACAACCGACACCGTAATTGATTGTGGTCAAATATAATTCTTTGATTGTGAATTTTATTCAATTTTCATACCAACACAACGAGAAACTCTTTTCAATCAAATGAAACCGTTATCAGGGATCATTTGAGTTGATACACACTACAAAGTCTCGAATTTTATGATAAATCAAATGGCGCCGTTGCCGGGGATTACGCGCTAATTCGTTTCATATTATAATTTGAATTGAAAGATTTATTCCATTGTGATTTTTGAAATCAAAATTCGTGCAAACCCTAAACGATTTGTTGTGGTTCATTGCAAGGAAATCTGGAGCTTTTTGGCAATTGAAGAAATTTTTTTGAAAATACCAGAGAGTTGAGGGAGTCTACAGAAGCTTCCTGTTGAATTTTGGTGCAGTGATCTGCACAGAAGACCGCGATTCCGCGGTGGGAACCCCCTTATTGCGGCGGTTCCGCAGCTACCTGAAGGGATCTCTGTACCATTTTTTCTCTATAAGCTTCTTACCTTCTTCTCTCTCCTCTTTTTAGCTCCAACTAACAAATTTCTGCAAGCTTCTTTGCAAATAATCGCAGCTCGCAAATTGCAAAATTAAATTTGTGCGTGATTTTGTTTCTTGGTTGTTTGCATTCTAAATACGGATATTAAGGGGCACGACCAAATCCAAATTAGGTGGGGAGTTCATTACCCTTCCTAGGCCCCGAAAATCACAAAACTTGCATCCGCATTGACCCATATTAATTAAAAGAAATCTAGAGATGACTCTAAGTACCGTCGCGCTCACTTAGGACAAGAGAAGGCCGTGGGTAATTCATTGCTTATCCGCGTTTTCTTGTGGTGTCTAGGCAAGTGTGTCGAAGGCTAATGGTTATTAATTAGGCCCACTGTAAGTGCACGGCGGCGCCCCGGCCGTCAATCCGACGGCCAAATGCGGAAACGGTGATAAACTTTAATTTTGCGAACTTTGCAAACCGGCACCACCGCGCACTAAACCCCGGATCGGGCCATTAAACTAGATCTAGCTAACTACAAGACGGGTTAGAGATATACCGAGTGATCCGAGTCCTCCGGTCTTCTCGTCGTCGTCCCGATCTCCCGCGGATCCTCCGGTCGCCATATCCTTGCCGGAAGGGCACCACATCGCCTGCATCTTTTACGGGCTCCCGCCTCAATACCGAGGCAACTCGGGCATGAAGCCGGCAAGTCGACATGCCCAAGATGTGCTGTAGAAAGTGTAGTGTAGAGGCTATGTCTCACTTTGGGGTTTTGTTGCCTTGATGGAGGAATCAATAAGAAATGAACTTTGGGATTTTGGTAGTAAGGAAAAATGAGATGGATGATTAATTTCTTTCACCAAAATGAAACCTCTCATTTTTCTCCCCTCTCCCAAAAATGTGGCCGGCCAAAAACTTGTTGGGAAATGGTGGTGGAGTGTGAACCAAAAGCAAGAGGGAGGTAAGTGTAGGAGATGAGAAGAGGTGACCATAAACAAACATCAACCATAACTCATTTAAATCCAACCTATACCCTTTCATGTCTTAATTAATGCAAGTCATGGAGCAAAAGAAATGAAGCTATCATAATCAATACTTTTGCAATAAAACCCCCTTCCACAAATGTTATTTGCACAATTGCAAATAACCCCCTCCATCGGAAAAGTCCGGCCAGGAAAGAACAAAGGAAAACCGGCCGGAACGGAATGCAAACTGGCAACTCTAGAAAACTGGTCCCGTAATAAATTACAGGAAAACCACGATACTGTGCATACACACCCGCATCTGTATTCCGTCCGGATACAAATGCAATGAGACAAAACTACACTGTACTATACTAGGATCCGACTTAAACCAAAGCCGGCTAGTAAAAACCGTTCGATCCTGATCCGTGCAATACCGCACGTATCTTATCGAACCCTGCCATATATCCATACGTCCGCTAGTACAAACCGTCCGATCCTAATCCGTGCAATACCGCACGTATCTGATCGGACCCTGCCATATCTCCATACGGCCTCTACAGCGTTTCGCCCGAAAGCTGAGTAACTGAAAATGTGGTGGACTCTAAAGACTCGTCAATACTATGGCTGTGGATTTAACCACTAGCACGTCAGAGTTATAAGCCAATACGTGACGGGCCACCAGCTATTGACCAAAAGGGACGTCGATGAGCGAACTCATCCTGACACCCTACTGAGCCTGTCAGTGACAATATCCGTACAGTCCGGTCCGTTCGTCTATGAGCATTGCATGTCGGGCCTAGGGGGTGGGTAAAAGTCAGACCCCCAAAAGCGGTACAAGTCGTATCGGAGTGTAGCCCAGAACACCCTAAGATACTACTGGAATATCTACCAGTAAATCTCCTGCCTTGGCCAAGGACTTCATGTAATGGCTCTCCTAGACACAGCGCGACCTCACCCCCAATACCGGGAGAGACGAACCCCCGAAGATCCGCTCACTGCCTCCATATGGCTCGGGACTGTACCCAACTAAAACCTGTTTGCATGACTCCTTTGAGCCGTGGTAGGGTAGTAATCAAAGCACAGTGGGAACTCATACGAGACAAATGACGATCCCCAGGTCGATGAACAAACCTGTACACATGTCATCTGGGAACTGCTATCTGACGTCAGGTATAAGACCAACTAGCATGTTCCCGGCGAGTCCTGTCCGGTGTACTCATAACCCAATGAGCACCTGTATACATCTTAGGTGAACCAACTGACACCAGTGGCTTGTGAGACCGGCCACCGCCCCTCGTCGGGGTCTCGACTGTATACACTAGTCTACTCTGGAGAATCGATGCCCTGTCTCGAAACTCCACGACTAGGGACCATTTAAGGATTTGCTTGTAGACCCCAGCTCTCACGTATATGATCGCCCTCATACTGCTGGCAGTCAAGCAAGAATCCTAGGGGCTCTATCAACGTGTAATAGTGACCTGTCTGGTCACCTAAAGCAGTACACGATGATAAAGGTAAACCAGATAGCATACTATCATCTCGAGTAAGACTGTCATACCGGGATAGGTCCTCCCTCAATCATTGCAATCACGTGCCTGTGATCCAATAATTGACTCTGAGGGCACTATGTCCAACAATCTCCCACTTGCACTCAAGGCTAATTATTGCGATGTCGCATACTCACAGCCCGTGTGATACCGAACACCCAACTCCTCTACAAGTCAGTCTCACAAAGCTCGTTTGCGAGACTATTGCGTTCGATGAATAGCCTCAGCGAGTGGATCCGCTCTGTTGTTTCTTTCTATGTCTCTCTATATCTCAAGTTCGCGGAGAAAGCCATCTCCCGAAATGAGCAATACCTGTCTTAGAATGTCTGGATGTCTGATGGGACCGAGCTCATAAATGAACTCCAAATCCAAACTTCTTAGACTGTATCGTTAACTGAGCTTAATCAGTATCCTGCGCCATGCCACCCTCAGTATTGCCTTGGATCACCTGTCCAGAATACTGCCCCTCGTCAGAAGGAAAATTATAACTCTGACAACCTCCTTGTCGTCCATGTCACCTTAGAAGCCTGGAATGATAACTGTCTCCCAAATGAGGCTGTCGTTATCATATCCCTAGAACATCCACTTATGTTCTAAAACTGCTTCCGACTGTTTCTCCAGGATAGGATCAATGTCAACTTATTGCATCTAGTGCAAGAACAACATCTGGTGTGGTACTTGACATCTCATGATTGACTCAATTGCCTAAGCAAGTGATCTGCCAATCATGCACATCCCTCTCTACTTTAGTCTATAAGACACCTTTAGAGAGGGTGACTCCATCACCTGCAGGTACACTACCGTGCCAGGAGTCGTCCATTCTAAATACTCTTAGAATGTTGTCGAAGTACCCTGATTGGGAAACCACCCAAATCTAGATCTAAAACCATAGATCTAGTAACCAGTATGTCTGATATAATGTCCAAGTCCCTTGTGGAGAAACCACTGTGTGACAACCAAAGAATAACCGATCGTAGTATAGGAGTTTCCTTTCCTACTTTGTGTATGTCATCCAAATACCATGACATCACACCCTACTACCTTCTCAACAGATCCATCCCCTATTCTGATGACGTCAAACCCATGACTGTCACATCAGAAATAGATGATCTATCTCCGCTATATCTGCTTTAGTCTATAAATAGACATAAGCCTGATGTCCACCAATGCTTCCGCTGCTCCCACTGACTACGACAACCCTCTGGCAGAGTCATATAGATGTGCACTTCTAAAGCTAGTTTAGAACGACGCTATACTCATCCTCCTGCCGGGTCTCGCAGCCTGGAACAACAACAATGGAAAGTGTGGGTAAACAAGAACTTCCCAGTCACCGTCCTTGAGACTACCGGAGTACCTCTCGGGTGCCTGAAGTTACCCACCTTATCTGCGGAGTGGCCAATGGAATGTCAAATCAAATTGAATCTTTAGGTTCCTTATCAAATCTTCAGTAATCGTTTGCGGTTCTGGAATCACTTCCAGTTCTACCATACTCCCACTACTGTTTTTGAAAAAATCCATTTTTATTAAAACTGTGGCGAGTCAAGAACAATATCACTATTGATCTTTCTTATGGTAGAAAGTCAACCCTCGTCATAGCCTGGGTCAACCCACAAACAGCCATTACAGAAACGTGCCTTGAGCTGTCCAGTGTCTGGTTTTAATCATAAGCCGGACAACTCCCCGTACCTTAACAATGTTAAGATATGAACTGTTCTACATCCAATATAGAACCAGAGGCACTGATTTAATTTAACCAGATTCAAATCATGCAGCTGTCTCCAGTGCATGTCAACTAAATGGAGAGAGGCCGATCAGTGTTACTCAACTTAGGAATGCTTCCAATTATGAGTAACCTGAAAGAGAAGCAATTTCTCTTTATCATTACTATCAACTGAATACCATACACAAGTATCTACATCTTCGATCACCTTGAAGAATCCCGATACTTGCTACACCTGGTTCTCTACTCTATTCAAATACCTATAACTCCTCAAAACTTAGACCCTGTGTTTCTACGAAACACATGTCTAAGAACTAGAGAAGTTAAAAGTAAACAGAATATAGTATGAGGACCAACCCCTCTGTCCTAATAGACACTGGACAACATACAATACTCTGTATAAGTCTGCTGAGTTTAACAACTCTTTCACTGTGTGTTGTAGGTTGAAAACTGTACTTATGGTTAAGAAGAATTACACCGCTATTTATTGCTCCTTATCTAACCATCCACTGATGTAGGTAAATGTCATCGACATAATATCAAAAGGTATATCTCACTCTATGAAAATAGACGTACAGATATATCAATTTGAAATTGGTGCACAACAGCGGATATTCAAAACTAAATATTTGCCGACCGGCAAACAGTCCAGGTGATCTCCTCAAATATCACCGATTACAACGAATCCCGATATAATGAGGATGATCACCCTATTCCTAATAACTTACTCCCACTCATCATCTGTAAAACCATACAGATGTGAGAATCAAACCTGGTAAATACATACCCTGGAGCAACTGTCTAATCGGGAAATCAGTTTTCTTTTAACAGTACACAGTTGAACTGAAACATTGAAATGTTTCGATGGGGTATCCTGGTATTCCTAGTAATGCCTCTACCATTATTGAGATTCATAACTATAACCGTATAATTCTTTGCCACCTATCCAAATCCCTTTATATGTCTTTAGTCTTTACCTTCTGCACACCCCTTAGGCCAAATGGTTTTCTTCCTTCCCTACCGTTCGGCACCAGCCTATGGTTTGGAAGAAGAATATCCAATAAGCATAATGGGTGTACTGTCCTAATCCTAGGAGCACTCGCAATGCGAGAGAAGGTGAAGATAAAAGACAACCGAATAAACCTTATTTCTATTTCTCCTGGACCAGAATCCATCCCCGAACTGGAACAAGTTCCTTTCGAGTTCGTATATAACCATACGATGGAGTATCCAATAAACTGTGGATCTTCGTAGTGATACGGAGTGTCCTGGAGAAATACAAAGGTGATTTAGGATTGGCGAAGAAATAATTGGTTTTGTCGCGAATATCAGTCGCAATTTACTTTGCCCTCTTACTAATCCCTTTCTTTGTCTTAATCTTAATACCTTCTGCACACCATCGTTATGCTAATTGGTTTTCTTCATTCCCTACTGTTCGGCACCAGCCTAAAGTTTGGAAGAAGACTATCCAATTTGCATAATAGGTGTACTCTCTCCTATACCAAGGAGTACTCACAACTTGAGAGAAGGTAAAAGGGAAAAGACAACTGAATAATCCTATCCGTTTTCTCCAGAACCGGAAACCATCCTCGAATTCCTTCGAGTTCGTATCTAACCATACGATGGTTTTGTCCAATGGAAGTGGACGTTCGTAGTAATACGGGGTGTCCTGGAGAAAAGGGTAAAAGTAGGAGTGGCAATGAGGTCTGCAACTCTGACAATCCAAAAGCCGGTGTTAAGAAGGTTCGGTCAACTTGGTCACTGAGTCAAAGTCTAGGGTCGGGTCAATGGTCGCTGCCAAAGAGAGAGAGAAAAGAAACACTCAGCATGCACTCTAACCTAGATCAGAATGGTTACCAAATTATCTAATCAGGAAACCTCCCACTGTACCTCAAATTCTCCTCCAAACCTGAAAGAAGAATTAGTTGGGGTCACCCGAGGAGTAAACCAACTCATCAGTGGGAATCGGGATCCAACTCTCATCGCATGATAACTCGACGGAATCCGCTCACGGTATCACACTCCAGAAGGTATGCGCATATCTGGCAAGTTTCAGTTCTTTTGAAACTCCCGATGTGGTTTTTACCCCATGCTCTTATGACCTTGGCGTGAGGTCAAAATATCATAAGTCACATGTCAAGTTCTACCCATCATTGTCCAGGTTAATTTGAACCCACCCGTACATACCCTTGACGTAGGCCAAAATAGTAGTACGACTGTCCCAAACTAACGCATCTATCTATGCAACAGATAAATACCCGGCAACTACCAAACACTATGCCTTGGCGTGAGGTCAAAATACATAGCTTGAATACTACCGAATATTTAACTGAAATGATGGAGGGCTACGAATGGTTTCTGGCGAAAACCTTTAACGTAATGAACTTGATATCGTTGAAGGAACGGATAGCTTTTTAGAAAATATAGTGACGAAAACCTTTACTAAAGAGGTCACTCCCGGTGAAGGGGTCTCGGCTCTTTCCCCGTAGAATGGGGTGCAGGATATTCCAAATGAATACCACGGTGCAAAGCAAAAGTAATCGGCTATAGTGAAGTTAATGCCGTGACGCAAACTTCTGTCCAAGGGGTCACTCCCGGTGAAGGGATCTCGGCCCTTGCCTCGTCGACTGAGGAGCAGGATATTCCAACTGAATACCACGATGCAAAACAAAAGAGAATGTCCTTGCAATAACAGCTTTTGAAAAGTGTTCCAACAACATCAGAATAGGTTTGTTTTAACTTGCATTGATCCGAATCAATGCAGTCCCATCAATTGATCACACCACAAAGAACGAAAATATACTGACGTACGTATATGCCATCCGCATTCGCCACTGGGTCCCGTCTTCACCCGTTAGGTTAGCTAACTAACGGCAGAGCGGGGACTGGACTAGCGCGGATGAAAAACATATACAACATCTACTAATATATATACCAATATATTATATTTCGCTCAAGGCGTGAATAAAATGCAACATCACAGAAATGTACAGCATCACAGAACAATACAGATATCTGGGATCCCCGGGTTTCACAGAGCCACTACTGAAACCCGACGTTCCCCTGGTCGTGTGGATAGCCTGTGCAATGAAATCCTAGACCCCTATGGGCGCGGCAAGTCACCCGCCAAAACCTGAAGCGAGGCAGCCCCCTTCAGCGCCGTGAATGGACCACCCAGCACTTCACGGAATCCGGTAACTTGGGCACCCCTCCTGGGTCAACCTGTACCCCCTACGAGTGCGGCGAATAGCCCGCCAATTCCAGACTGAAGCCCCCTTCATCTCAATGCCCTGAGATGCGGGCCCGTTGCCCTCTAGAACCCGGCTATCCGTGCACCCCTCCGCGGGGTAATCCTAGTACAGAAAGTAAAATATACATACAACGGGTACATCGACCGCAACCAGGCCGTGCCCCAAAAGAATAATACAATCAGGCAGTGACGGCAGTCCACATGTCGGACGCTCGCCCCGCAATATCAAATGTACATAATACAACAGAAACTGTACTAGCATTGCATCCAGGCTATCCCCATCGACCGATCCGCAACATCACAGCAAAACACAGAACATCAACGTGAAAGTCACGTTCGCAAATCTGTCTAACCGGGCTATAGCAGTTAGACCGGATTTACCGATCGAGTGACATTCACGGTCGCAGATATAATGTAAATACTGTGAAATAATATGTTTAAAATATCCGATCGATCAAAAAATTAACAAGTGGGCCCCAAGCAATACTGTAGCACTCACAGAAATTCTGGGCCCAATCTTAATATTCCAAAACCCATAAAATAAGCGCAGAAGCCCACTGGAAAAAATTGACACAGTGACGACACCAAAGTGCGGCGGAACCGCAGCCCAAGGGGGGGTTTGGCCGCGGTTCCGCGCTTCGATCGTCGACTGACTGTGTCGAATTTTCCCAGTAGTCTTATAATATCCAGTACATCAATATTTTACAACCTGAAAAATTTTTAGAGACCAAAAAATTTCAACAGAAAACTGATGTGAACTAAATTGTAGATTTTGGAATTTTGGTCGATCGGAAATGCAAAACACATCAAACGAAGCTAGACGAAGTTAATGGCGAGGCTCTGATACCACTGTAAGTGCACGGCGGCGCCCCGGCCGTCAATCCGACGGCCAAATGCGGAAACGGTGATAAACTTTAATTTTGCGAACTTTGCAAACCGGCACCACCGCGCACTAAACCCCGGATCGGGCCATTAAACTAGATCTAGCTAACTACAAGACGGGTTAGAGATATACCGAGTGATCCGAGTCCTCCGGTCTTCTCGTCGTCGTCCCGATCTCCCGCGGATCCTCTGGTCGCCATATCCTTGCCGGAAGGGCACCACATCGCCTGCATCTTTTACGGGCTCCCGCTTCAATACCGAGGCAACTCGGGCATGAAGCCGGCAAGTCGACATGCCCAAGATGTGCTGTAGAAAGTGTAGTGTAGAGGCTATGTCTCACTTTGGGGTTTTGTTGCCTTGATGGAGGAATCAATAAGAAATGAACTTTGGGATTTTGGTAGTAAGGAAAAATGAGATGGATGATTAATTTCTTTCACCAAAATGAAACCTCTCATTTTTCTCCCCTCTCCCAAAAATGTGGCCGGCCAAAAACTTGTTGGGAAATGGTGGTGGAGTGTGAACTAAAAGCAAGAGGGAGGTAAGTGTAGGAGATGAGAAGAGGTGACCATAAACAAACATCAACCATAACTCATTTAAATTCAACCCATACCCTTTCATGTCTTAATTAATGCAAGTCATGGAGCAAAAGAAATGAAGCTATCATAATCAATACTTTTGCAATAAAACCCCCTTCCACAAATGTTATTTGCAATAAATTACAGGAAAACCCCGATACTGTACATACACACCCGCATCTGTATTCCGTCCGGATACAAATGCAATGAGACGAAACTACACTGTACTATACTAGGATCCGACTTAAACCAAAGCCGGCTAGTAAAAACCGTTCGATCCTGATCCGTGCAATACCGCACGTATCTGATCGAACCCTGCCATATATCCATACGGCCGCTAGTACAAACCGTCCGATCCTGATCCGTGCAATACCGCACGTATCTGATCGGACCCTGCCATATCTCCATACGGCCTCTACAGCGTTTCTCCCGAAAGCTGAGTAACTGAAAATGTGGTGGACTCTAAAGACTCGTCAATACTATGGCTGTGGATTTAACCACTAGCACGTCAGAGGTATAAGCCAATACGTGACGGGCCACCAGCTATTGACCAAAAGGGACGTCGATGAGCGAACTCATCCTGACACCCTACTGAGCCTGTAAGTGACAATATCCGTACAGTCCGGTCCGTTCGTCTATGAGCATTGCATGTCGGGCCTAGGGGGTGGGTAAAAGTCAGACCCCCAAAAGCGGTACAAGTCGTGTCGGAGTGTAGCCCAGAACACCCTGAGATACTACTGGAATACCTACCAGTAAATCTCCTGCCTTGGCCAAGGACTTCGTGTAATGGCTCTCCTAGACACAGCGCGACCTCACCCCCAATACCGGGAGAGACGAACCCCCGAAGATCCGCTCACTGCCTCCATGTGGCTCGGGACTGTACCCAACTAAAACCTGTTTGCACGACTCCTTTGAGCCGTGGTAGGGTAGTAATCAAAGCACAGTGGGAACTCACACGAGACAAATGACGATCCCCAGGTCGATGAACTAACCTGTACACATGTCACCTGGGAACTCCTATCTGACGTCAGGTATAAGACCAACTAGCATGTTCCCGGCGAGTCTTGTCCGGTGTACTCATAACCCAATGAGCACCTGTATACATCTTAGGTGAACCAACTGACACCAGTGGCTTGTGAGACCGGCCACCGCCCCTCGTCGGGGTCTCGACTGTATACACTAGTCTACTCTGGAGAATCGATGGCCTGTCTCGAAACTCCACGACTAGGGACCATTTAAGGATTTGCTTGTAGACCCCAGCTCTCACGTATATGATCGCCCTCATACTGCTGGCAGTCAAGCAAGAATCCTAGGGGCTCTATCAACGTGTAATAGTGACCTGTCAGGTCACCTAAAGCAGTACACGATGATAAAGGTAAACCAGATAGCATACTATCATTTCGAGTAAGACTGTCATACCGGGATAGGTCCTCCCTCAATCATTGCAATCACGTGCCTGTGATCCAATAATTAACTCTGAGGGCACTATCTCCAACACCCACTACTTACGTAGTGGAGTACCTTCCCACTTACCTGGCACTTACCTGGCCACAGGGAGACAAAGAGGTAGTGGAGGATTCTATCCTGCGACTTGTCTTTTTGCAGTTAGGAGTGGTCTAGAGCCGGACCTAGGTGACCACTAGATTCTAGGGTTTTTGTTGCTGCATTTGTTGTGTCGAATAATTTTTTCAAAAATCCGTCCTTTTATCAAAACAAACACCGCATTCATTCATACCCCTAATTATAAGCCAACGCTGCCACTTATACTAACCCTTTTTAGTACAAGATAGGCTGGACACGGGATTCTAGTGCCCGTTTAGTCCGCGTACCCTTTATCGACTCCGAAGTCGATATTTCTCCATTTACTTCTACTTTACCCACTACCACACCCACACCGATGGATCCGACTCCATCAAACTTCTTTAACCCTAATCTGCCGCCGTCCGTTGGTGCGCAGAATCCACCCCGCATCTCTCTCCGGGAGAGGTGCTATCCACTTCGAGGTCCTCTTTCGACCTGCTTATCCACACTACCATCCAATGGGGATAACTTTGAGATTAAACCCCAGTACATCAACCTTTTACCCAAATTCCACGGACTCGAGACAGAGGACGCCTACGTTTTCATTACCAAAATTGAAAACGTATGCGCAATGATGGGTACGTCACAACTTTCAGTGGATGCTATGCGTCTACGACTTCTTCCATTTACATTGTGCGATATAGCCGAGAAGTGGCTATATAACACTACCGCACACTCTATTACGAATTGGGAAGAATTCGTCGCTGCATTCCTTAAGAAATTTTACCCAATAAAAAAGACAGCTCGAATCCGTAGCGAACTGAATCAATTTGCCCAGCTCCCTACTGAACCATTCTCTAAATGCTTTGAACGTTTCAAGGATCTTTTGGTTCAGTGTCCTCATCACGGCATCCCGAGATGGGAGCTTTGCCGAATCATTTATGAGGGCATTAACCCAAACACTAAACAGAGCCTTGAAAACAAGTGTCAAGGTACTTTTATGACCAAGGATGATGGGGAAGAGTGGAAGTATTTAGAAGAGCTCGCTGAAAAATCACTACAGTGAGAGAGTGGAACCCAACCATTGACTAGGGGTGACGTATACCAAATAGATGTGTCCATAGGTGTTCGAGCTGAGATGGCAGCAATGCAAAAGATGCTCGACGCTATGGAACACAAATTTTCTGCAGCCTCCCTAAACCCAATGTCGCTCCCCAAAACTATTTGTGGGTGCTATTCTGATCCGTCTCATTTAACGGAAGAATGTCCATTAAACTCTGCGTTTCAAGGTCACGAGCATTCTAATGCCGCATTTCAAAGACCGAGAAACGATCCATATTCTTCCACGTACAATCAGGGTTGGAGGAATCACCCGAATTTCGCTTGGAACCAAAACCAATCTCAAAACACGGTTCAAAACACGAATCAATTTCAAAGGGCTCTTCCTCCACCACAACAACCCCTTCAACTCACTCAGCACCCCTATCAGTCACAAAATTTCCAAAATCAGGTCAACAATCCTGCACCGTCTAATCCTATGCAGTTGTCCTGTTCTGACGAATTCTCTCAATTCACTCAAACCATGAAATCACTTTTATCAAATTTCATAGAGGTTTCAACTGAGGTTAGATCTTCCATCAGTGAGATAAAGAAAAACTCAGCGTCCCAAGCTGAGAGTATCAGATCGATGGAAGCTAAAATCGCACGCCTTAAAGCCGAAATGAGTGCGAGAGAAAAAGGGAAACTTCCCTCTCAACCCCTACAGAATCCTGGGCATTACAATGTAAATGCCGTCACAACGTTGTGATCGGGAAGAGTGCCGAACAATCATGTCGGGGAAGGTATTGATGATATTGAAAATCATATCAACACCCCTGCTGAGACCTTTCCACACACACACACTTCTCCTTCTGATCCTTCTTCTTCTACCACACCACCTTCTCGCGAGCCTATTCTCCATTTCCCACTAGGCTCAACAGCTTAACCCAACCCTTATAGTTCTCCACAGACGGTCCCCACACCTCTTTTGGGACTTCGTCTACCCCCTCTTCCTTCTCCTATGATGGAACCGGCGCTTATTACGAAAGCTCCTTACCCGAACCGGTTAAGGGGTAATAGAACAAGTCCTCATACGGAGAAAATTATGGAAATGTTCAAACAGGTTAACATCAATATCCCTCTCCTAAATACAATTCAACAAGTACCCGCTTATGCGAAAATTCTTAAGGACTTGTGCACTAGGAAGAGGAAGACCCAAGTTCCAAAGAAGGTCTTCATGGCTAATAATATCAGCACTGCTTTTATCCCACAGCTACCAAAGAAACGAAAGGACCCAGGATGTCCTACGATATCGATTTCTATTGGGGGTAAAAACATAAATCGTGCTCTTTTAGACCTTGGCGCAAGTGTTAACCTACTTCCATATTCTGTATATGAGCAACTAGGGATTGGAGAACTGAAACCTGCTTACTGCACTCTCCAAATGGCAGACCGATCAATCACCAAACCAAGAGGTGAACTAGAGGATGTGTTGATAAAGGTCGGGGAATTTGTTTTCCCTGTAGACTTCATTATGCTCGACACACAGCCTGTAGCAAACCCCCGGGGCCAAATTCCGGTGATTCTGGGTCGTCCTTTCCTTGCCACTTCCAACGCTGTTATAAACTGTAGAAATTGTTCAATGAACTTATCATTTGGAAATATGACCATTGAACTAAACATCTACAAAGTTGGAAGTCAGCCATCAGAACCCTCTGCTCATATTCTAGATGTGTGCTCTGTCCACGAGATCGCTCTCGATAGTTGCGGAGCTGAGGAACTTTGCTTTACTGATCTCGATGACATTACCACATCTCTGTTTGATTTGACACAAGATCTTAGTGAGGACACATTTTCTACACTTGAGTCCTGCACTTCTGACTTTTCTCCACCTGAGTCTGTATCTTTCACAGGCTCTGAGCTTCTTTGTAAATCCAAAAATCACTCAATGATCCCTCCTTCTATCATTTCTCCGCCCGAATTAGATCTCAAAATTTTACCCTCTCATCTTAAATATGCTTATTTAGGTGAGAAGGAGTCTTTACCGGTTATAATTTCCACTTCTCTAGCATTAGAGCAAGAGAATGCACTTTTATCGGTATTGAGATCTAACAAAGAGGCGTTTGGTTGGAGTATGGCGGACATCGAAGGGATTAGTCCCTTGATAAGTGAACATCATATACATGTGATGGATGATGCCAGACCAACCCGAGAACCACAGAGACGGTTGAATCCCGTCATGAAGGAAGCGGTAATGAAAGAGATCGTCAAATGCTTAGATAATGGTATTATATACCCCATCTCCGATAGCCAATGGGTGAGTCCTATACATGTCGTTCCTAAGAAATCCGGCATCACTGTTATAACCAATGAGGTAAATGAGTTGATTCAGACACGCGCCCAAACTGGGTGGCGTGTATGTATCGATTATAGAAAACTCAATGCTGCCACGAGGAAAGACCACTTTTCTCTACCATTCATTGATCAAATGCTGGAACGCTTACGGGGACGAGAGTATTATTGTTTTATGGACGGATACTCAGGCTATAATCAGGTCCCCATCACCAAAAAGGATCAAGATAAAACCACTTTTACTTGTCCTTTTGGTACCTTTGCTTACAGTCGCATGCCCTTTGGGTTATGCAATGCTCCCGCTACCTTTCAGCGGTGTATGATGGGGATATTCTCTGATATGGTTGAGAATTTTCTGGAGATCTTTATGGACGATTTCACGATCTTTGGAGACTCTTTTTCCGATTGCCTATCGAATCTTGACGCTGTTCTTACTCATTGCAAAGAGAAGAACTTAACTTTGAACTGGGAAAAATGCCATTTTATGGTCCAAGAAGGAATTGTTCTTGGACATGTCATTTCATAGAAAGGCATTGAGGTTGACAGAGCTAAGATAGATGTCATTCAAAAACCCCCTCATCCCAAAAGCGTCAAAGATATTCGATCTTTCCTTGGCCATGCGGGTTTTTATAGGAGATTCATTAAGGACTTTAGCAAAATTGCTAGACCTTTAACTCTTCTCCTGGCCAAGGATACGACCTTCCATTTTGACTCGGACTGCGAGACAGCTTTCGACTCACTTAAATACTCACTCACTTCAGCCCCCGTTTTATCATCACCAAACTGGGACTACCCTTTTGAGCTAATGTGTGATGCATCCGACTTTGCAGTAGGTGCAGTCTTAGGACAGCACATCGAAAAGATGCCACACGTGATATACTATGCTAGTAAGGCCCTGAATGATGCTCAAATCAATTATACAACCACAGAAAATGAACTTTTAGCGGTTGTATTTGCATTAGAAAAATTCAGGCCTTACTTAATTGGCTCACCTATAGTTGTGTATACTGACCATTCCGCTTTAAAACATCTTCTAGCGAAGAAAGATGCAAAAGGTCGACTAATACGTTGGATCCTTCTGTTACAAGAATTTGATCTTGTTATCAAAGATAAGAAAGGATCCGAAAACGTAGTAGCTGACCATTTTTCACGCATCTCTTCTTCCCCTGTGACCCTGCCGATCAATGACTCATTTTCTGATGAACAACTCTTGAGCATATCCAATGAACCATGGTTCAGGGATATTTTAAACTATCATGCCACGGGACTGATACCCAGCGATTGGTCAAAACAGGACAAATATCGTTTTCTATCCCAAGTAAAACACTTTTACTGGGACGAGCCCTATTTGTTTAAATATTGTCCTGATCAGATCATTCGCCGGTGTGTCCCGAATGAAGAGTTCAAGAGTGTTCTTTCTTTTTGTCATGATCAGGCCTGTGGGGGTCACTTCGGTCCTAGAAAAACGGCGGAGAAGGTTTTGCAATGTGGATTTTATTTGCCGACCTTATTCAAGGACGCATTTAAGCATTGCAAAACCTGTACACAATGTCAGTACACGGGTAGAATCTCCCAGAGGAATGAAATACCTCAGCAACCCATCTTGGTTATTGAAATATTCGATGTTTGGGGCATTGATTTTATGGGTCCCTTTCCCAACTCCTTTGGGAATTTGTACTTACTGCTGGCGGTTGATTATGCCTTAAAGTGGGTTGAAGCCATTCCATGTTGCACTAATGACAGGAAAGTTGTCATTAAGTTCTTGAAAGAGAATATCTTCTCGCGATTTGGACACCCACGCGCTATCATTAGCGATAATGGGACACATTTCTGCAACAGGTCTTTCGAGACTCTGATGCGGAAATACTCAATCAACCACCGACTTTCTACACCCTATCACCCCCAAACAAGCGGACAGGCTGAAATCTCAAACAGACAAATCAAACTTATCCTGGAGAAGACTGTTGCTAAGAATAGAAAAGACTGGTCGACCAAACTGACGGATGCTCTTTGGGCATTCCGAACTGCATATAAGACCGACCTAGGGATGTCTCCATATAGGTTAGTGTTTGGAAAAGCATGTCATTTACCCGTCGAGATAGAGCATAAAGCATTGTGGGCTATTAAAGAAATAAATTTTGATCAAAACCTTGCTTGCAACTTTCGGAAGTTGCAACTAAATGAGCTAAGCGAACTCCGCGATGAAGCTTATGATAACGCTGTAATCATAAAGAATAGGACTAAGGTTTTTCACGATAAAAACATTTTGAGGAAAACATTTTCACAAGGTCAACAAGTCCTTCTTTATGATTCACGATTACACCTTCACGCGGGTAAGCTCCGATCTCGGTGGAAGGGACCTTTTGTTGTACGGTCTGTATACCTGCACGGGGCAATAGAAGTAGAAAATGTTAAAAACGCCACATTTTTCAAAGTAAATGGACATAGACTAAAGCCGTATTTTTCCACTGACCCCATGGAGGAGCTCTTGTTCTTACAAGAGCCAGTTTATTTGGACTAAAATTCCTCCGTCTCACCTTCATATCCAGTATATCATTGCATCATCTTTTGAATGGAGGTGAGTGAAAAGAGTAAGTTTGGGGGAAGTTCTTCACTTATATATTTTGCCCCCACTAATAATTCCTCCCAGACATACAGGTTTTGTAGGTATAGCGGTTGGCAACAGTGAGGACACTGTTGAAAACATGTTTGGGGGAAGTTTGTGCTTATTTTTGCATCATTTGCATATCATTTGCATAAGAACAAAACAATTTTTTAAAAATCTATAAAAATTGAAAAAATTTCAAAACCCATAAAAATTTAAAATTTTTTCAAGTATAAAAATAATTTTAATATTTACACTTTTTTTTGTATATAAATAAGATAATGAAAGTTTAGAAAGTGAAAAATTACATCCATGAGATTAGAAAATTTTAAGAAAACTAAGAAAATTAGAAGTTTTCTTATACGAACTAGTAATAAGTAGTTATGAGCCGTTGTCCCAAGGGTTAGTAAGATGAAGGACGTCACTAATCTGAGGATAAAACTAAGTCTGAAAAATAGTTTCTATTCTGGAATCCAAACATTTTGAACGTTGATACCCTGCTATTCGCACTTACACACGTCTTAAAGCCTAGGATAGTAGAGGATACCTTGAAATGCTCTTGTCTTAAAGCCAAAAGTATGAAGGAAAAAAAAAGTGAATAAAGAAAATATAAAGTGGTGAGAAAAATGGACACTGCTTTTGTTATCACCAAGGGCAATAAAAAATATATAGCGAGGGTGCCTCTTCACCTAGTGTCCTAAGGCCAACTGGTCTAGGAGTCACTGCTATGCCTGAGGTGGTGCAAGACGAGGAAAATATACCAAGTAAGCAAGCACAGGAGTAATCGGTCGGTTTGTACCTCAAGAAGTATTAACGGTCGCATGAAAGTATATGCGCAATCTCATCTAAATATTCATTAATTAAAAAGTACTGAGGCTGATGGGCAAGAGTATGATAGCTTGAATTGAAAGGTGTAGGGATGTCTTTACACACACGCAGGGTTATATGATCGATGTTTGGAATAAAGATAGGAATGAAGAATAAGATGATGTTTTATTGAGGGAGAACGTGATTTCCGACATCTTTTCATGACCATTAAGATATGGCTCATGACAACCGAAAAGCTAGCTTAGTTGGAAACCCTAATTTTCAAAGCCTTTCTTTTACAATTCTTGTCTTTAAATGTAATATTCATGATCTTTCTTTTATTATTGGATTTTGTGGATGCAATCCGCTGAAAACCTAGAGGTTTAAAGGCTTGTTGCACGTGCTCAGTGCAATCGTGTTGTCTACGAAAGTGTGCTAGTTAGTTTTTCTCTTTCTTTATTTTCTCCTTCTCTTTTTAATAAAAGTTCGCTCGAGACGATCGAAATTAAGTTTGGGGGAATTTGATTAGTCGAAAATATTGCATCTTTTAACCGGCAATTTCCTCATCATTTGCGTTCATATAGAGGTGTTCGACATTCATATTTCACATATTAGAAAATCTGTCGCAAAATATAAGATTACATGTGTTAGACTTTAAAACCGGCATTTCTAGGGAAATTGGCTGCATTTCATAGCATGGCATCATTTCTATATATCGCAACCCGTGTTTCGAAGTCCGTGCAGGAAAATAAGAAGATCGGTCAAAATTTACATGACAAGACTGCTAAAAGAATACGCCAACTCAAGGATTTGGAATCTGGTATTGATATGAAGGGCATTCAGAAATTAAATATATCACAAAAGAGACCTGAAGACAGCAGAAGACAATACAGCAAGGTTGAAGCCATAAAGCCACAACTTGGCCGTGAAACCGCGGCCTAAGCCGGCTTGCGCCGCGGTTCCGCGGTCAACTTGCCACCTCAACCCTACTTCTTTGCACCACAACTCCTATGCAAGCTTATAGACTTCAGAAAGATACAACAAATTCCAGAAAGCCCCTGAAGCTTCTGCCAGATCAGCAAACCCTTGTTCCTACACTAAACTAGCCTTGTATTCTAGAAAGTTCTCCCTAAACCCTAGCTTAAACCCTAAGATAAGCCTAACTAACTACTTCTAGAAGTCTTTCAACAAACTTTTGGGGGGAACTTCTATTTCAAACTCAAGGCCTAGGCTTTGGGAAATCTATAAATAAGACACTAGACTCACTTGTAAAGAGGATCATCTCTTGGAAAGATAATCATCTTATCTCCAATTTTAGTATCAATCTAGATCCACTCCCTTTCTTCATCTTCTTCCACAAGTCTAGTGAGAAGACTTGTGTGAAACCCTAACCCTAATTCCAATCAAAAGCCAAGATCCCGAGCACTTCATCAAGTAAGAAGCCTTGCAACCTTTTATGAGCCGAGCCGATCTTCAACAGAGCAAGTGGTCCAAGCCAACCCGCGACTCACGGAGCCGAGCGAAGCCAAATCGACAATTTAGTTCTTCCTCTTGTAGTTCTTGAGCGACCGTAATCAAGTTGTTGATATAAATAAAAGGTGATATTCTTTTATCTTGTTTTCTTTAAATTCTTGCATCATGATTCGATCTCAATTTCTAGTTGCAGTTCTTGTTGTGATGTTTGAGTAATACTCCGCTCGTCGAGGAGTCGAGACGATCAATAGAATGATGATGTAACATATCTTAAATCGATTCTTGAGTCCTTCGAGTTTTGTAAACCCTAGCAAGTTCAAGAACCGACAACCCAGTTCGTTGCGATGCTTTCTTGATTGATATCGCTCGAAATTGGTGAGTTACGATCGTTTCTTGAAATTGCTAGAGGCTAGAATGTGAATGATATCGACGAAAGAACAAGGGTTAAATGATGAAACCCTAGTTTCACGAGAAAGCCCTAACTCTCGTCGATCATCATCGATCTAGTATCAATCGTTCGAAGGACAAGAACACGATATCTTGAGATTACATCACGTCTATAGATCCGATCGATTCCTACGAGCCTCATTTAGATTCTAGACATTTGGTTGGAAATATCATCGAAACCCGATTCTCGATTGTTTATCGGTTTCTTGATTCTTGATTAGATTAGTGACACCTGAATAAATCGATAAAATCTTGAATCATGTTTTCTTTTCTTTTCGATTAACTTTTCAATTCAAACAAATTAAATATAGAAACGAATCGTACAATCCCTGTGGACGATCCGCACTCGCTTACGATCTACAACCGACAATGTAATTGATTGCGGTCAAATATAATTCTTTGATTGTGAATTTTATTCAATTTTCATACCAACACAACGAGAAACTCTTTTCAATCAAACGAAACCGTTATCAGGGATCATTTGAGTTGATACACACTACACAGTCTCGAATTTTATGATCAATCATCATGCCACCAAATTTTTGCAGAAGTCTTAGAAAAACCTGCACACATTACTGCAATACACCAAATATTTTTTTGACAACTAAAAAATTTTGACAGAAACTGTGACAAGAAATGCGGTTTTTGGAAAATCCGGTCGATCGAACTTGTAAACACGTTAGAGCAAACTAGACTAGGTTAATGGCGTGGCTCTGATACCAGTGTAAGTGCACAGCGGCGCCCCGGCCGTTAATCCGACGCTGGAATGCGGAAACGAATCTTTTCAAAATATAGAAAAACGGCACCACCGCGCACTAAAATCCCAGATTGGACCATTAACCTAACTCTAGCAAACTAGAAAAAGGGTAGGATGCTATACCAAGCGATCCGTGTCCTTCAGTCTTCGGCCTCCACTCCGATCTCCTCGCGAAATCTCCGGTCTTCAGCTCCTCGTCGGAACGGGCACCACATCGCCGGGTTCTTTTACGGGCTCCCACCTCTGGACCGAGGCAACTCGGGCACGAAGTTGGCTAGCCGATGTGCCCAAGAAATGCTGTAGATGAGTGTAGAATCCATTGTCTCAATTGGGGTTGTGAAGTTGCCTCTTTGATGGAGAAGAAAAAAATGAACTTTGGAGAGGTGTAAGGAATTTTGCAAGCAAGCAAATGAGATAAATGATTTTTCCCTCTACAAAAACGATCCTCTCTCTCTTTCCCTTCAAGTGGCCGGCCCTCTAAGAAATGGGGAGTGGGAAAAATCCATGAAGGGAGGTGAGTGTAGGAAAAGGAATGGTGACCATAAGCCAAATCAAGCCTCACATCAAAAAACCCTTCAATCTTCTCACCATAAATGCAAGAAAAGAAATGATGAAAAGGGAATCAAAAGATGCTATCATAATCCCTCATATCATAACTAACCCCTCCACAATTGCTAATTTGCGAACTTGCAAATTAGCCCCTCCATCAGAAAAATCCGGCCGTGAAGGAACAAAGGAAAACTGGCCGAAACGGAATGCAAATTGGCAACTTCAGAAAACCGATCCCGTAATAAATTACAGGAAAACCCCGCGACTGTATATACATACCCGCATTTGTATTCCCACTGAATACAAATGCAAAGAGACAAAATCTACACTGTACAATACTAGGATACGGCTTAAACCAAAGCCCGCTAGTATTATCCGTCCGATCATGATGCGTGCAATACTGCACGCATAAGATCAAACCCTGCCATATCTCCATACGGGCTCTACAGCGTTTCGCCCGAAACTTGAGAAACTCTCTATGGGGGACTCTAAAGACTCTTCAACACCTTGGTTGTGGATTTAACCACTAGCACGTCAGAGGTAATAACCATACGTAACAGGCTACCAGGTATTGACCAAAAGGGACGTCGATGAGCGAACTCATCCTGACACCCAACTGAGCCTTTCAGTGACAATATCCGTACAGTCTGGTCCGTTCGTCTATGAGCATCGCATGGCGGGCCTAGGTGGTTGGTAAAAGTCAGACCCCTAAAAGCGGTACAAGTCGTGTCGGAGTGTAGCCCAGAACACCCTGAGGTACTACTGGAATACCTACCAGTAAATTTCCTTCCTTGGCCAAGGACTTCGTGTAATGGCTCTCCTAGACACAGCGCGCCCTCGCCCCCAATACCAGGAGAGACGAACCCCTGCATATCCGCTCACTGCCTCCATGTGGCTCGGGACTGTACCCAAGTAAAACCTGTTTGCATGTCTCCTTTGAGCATGGTAGGGTAGTAATCAAAGTACAGTAGGAACTCACACGAGACAAATGATGATCTCAGGTCGATGAACTAACCTGTACACATGTCACCAGGGAACTGCTATCTGACGTCTGGTATAATCCCAACTAGCAGGTTCCCGGTGAGTCCTGTCCGGTGTACTCATAACCCAACGAGCACCTGTATACATCTTAGGTGAACCAACTGACACCAGTGGCTTGTGAGACTGGCCACCGCCCCTCGTCGGGGTCTCGACTGTATACACTAGTCTACTCTGGAGTATCGATGCCCTATCTCGAAACTCCCTCGACTAGGGACCTTTTAAGGATGTGCTTATGACCCCAGCTCCTACGTATATGATCGCCCTCATACTGCTGGCAGTCAAGCAAGAATCCTAGGGGCTCTATCAACGTGGAATAGTGACCTGTAAGGTCACCTAAAACAGTACATGATGATAAAGATAAACCAGATAGCATACTATCATCTCGAGCAAGACAGTCCTACCGGCATAGGTCTGTTGGGGTAAAAATTTATACCCCGGTTGACCAAGTCAAAATCAAAGTCAACCCCAAGCCAAGTGGGCCCAAGCCCAGATCCAGTGGGCCCATGCCCGGGTCGAGCCCGAACATGAAGCGGCCGGCCTCCCCCACGCTAAGATAAAATTTTTGTAATAAATAATTTTGTTGCATTTTCTTTTATTTTATTTTCGGATAAATGTAAGAAAAATAGGCATAAAGCCAAATTTTTGTAAAGCCCATGGCTTATGTGCAAAAAGAAATGGCACATGAGCCATGGGATAGGCAAACTGCCATTTTGTGAAGCCGAAGGGGCTATGTGTAAAATGTATGGCCTATAAAGGCAAAGATAATGAAATATCTCAAAAACTTTTTCTCTCTCCAAAAAAAAGTTTTAGATCTGAGATCTTTCTTACTTCTCCAAGGTTCCAAAATCTTCTTCTTTCTTTTGAATTAAATCAAAAGTTTTACTCTTCCTTTTTCAAAACAAATTAGTTTTTCACCACAAAACCCATATAGGGGAACTTGGATCTATCATTAGATCTCAAAAAGAAGAGATTTTTAGATCTCACATCTCTTGAGCCAGCCAACAGAGGAGGAAGGAGAAGAACCTATTTCCCCAACCAAAACATTTTCCCTTTGTTCAGGAGTTTAACTCCACTAATTTCTCTTTCGAGAGTTTTTGGGGCTAAAAGCCCTCTTTTTCTCCAGCGCGAAGAGCTCGTGCCGACACGTGGCGCGCGCTTGCGCACCAGCGCGATGCGCAAAGCGCCCACGTGCCGACACGTGGCGCGCGCCCTTGCGCACCCGCACGCTTGCGCACCCGCGCGCAGCGCTCGTGCGGAAAGGGACCACGTGCCGACAAGTGGCGCGCGCGCTTGCGCACCAGTGCGATGCGCAAAGCGCCCACGTGCCGACACGTGGCACGCGCGCTTGCGCACCGGCACGCTTGCGCTCCAGCGCGCAGCGCTCATGCGCAAAGCGCCCGCGTGCCGACACGTGGCGCGCGCGCGCTTGCGCTCCAGCGCGCAGCGCTCATGCGCAAAGCGACCACGTGCCGACACGTGGCGCGCGCGCTTGCGCTCCTGCGTGCAGCGCTCATGCGCAAAGCGCCCACGTGCCGACACGTGGCGCGCTTGCGCCTGAGCGCGCAGCACCTAAGCGCACAGCGCCCAAGGTGCTGCCCCACACATCCATTGGATGCCTTTTCCCCTTTATTTATATATATATGTATATATATACATTTGTATACAAATGTACACATACACATACTCCGCAACATTCTCCCCCTCCAAAAAAATTCGGGCCGGGACGCTGCCCCGAACCCCGCAAGGGGGCTGCTAGCCCCCTTGACCCCCAGCCCGCTATCCGGGTAGCGGGACCCCCGTAAAAACTCTGCGTGGCTCCCGATATATCCAAAACCCCCCTTTCAAAACAGAACACATGCACACCGCACATTGGGTTCGCATGACCGGTTTAACCCGTTAATCGGAGGTTCCCTCGCCCCAAAGGCGAGGGGTAATTAACGGCAGTTTAGTCCGCGGCTGCCGGAGATTCGGATCCCCACAATCATTAAACCCCGGCCTACCCTAGGCAGGGGGAATCTGTAGTACGCCTGACAAGCGCGCGCGTATTCGCATCTCACTGGGGTGACGAAAAACACCCTACAGATTCTGGCACGCCCGGTGGGACCCAATCTCTCCTCCCATATTTCGGGTTAAACGTTCATGCGAACTCAATCAATACACATATCGATTGCCTATACTGAAATGATGTTTTCTTTTCGTGCAGCAATCAAATTTCGACGACAATGTCTCCCAAGATGAACTCAGCTTCCAACGTGACCCCGATTCCGTACGTGGTCAAGATCAACGCTCGTGTGGTTCTCCCCGCGAGCCTCAGTCGACAGTGGGAGGAACCGCCCCGCCAGTTTGGCTCCGTCATCATCTACCCTGCCGGGAGCGCTCATCTGGCGGAGATCCCGGCGGAACAGGCAGCCAAGCCGGTCTCGAGGGGCAAGAGGCCGAATGTCGTGATCGCCAAGGCACCACAACCGAAACTCAAGACGGTGTGTGAACGATTCTCTGGTGCTCCAGCGGGGGGCAAGAACTCCGGTACAAAGGGCAACATCCAATGTTGCGGACGAGCTCACACGATTACTCCAACAAATGCACAATCGAGCATATCTCCAAGGCCTTCCATCGCCCGGTCTGCGACGTCTTCCCAAAGAGTTGAAGTCTGCCAGGTGCTTAGAACAGAAAAGTTAAGGCAGAAGCGGCTCAGGTATCGAGCCAACAAGAGGGCCAAGGTTTCGGCCAAATGGAACCATGTGAAGTTCCAAGTGCAGGGTTTCCCCGCGACGACGGCTGAGTCGGACGTAAGAATCATCAATTCTTTCGAGCCTCTGAAGTGTGTTCAGAAAAACGCCATGACCGCCAGAATCAAGAAGACAGCGGTACGAACAGTGCCACAAAGAGACGTGTCCCGGCCCCAATGGAAGATGTATGACACTGTCTCATCAAGAGTCTATCAAGCGCTCTGTACCGCACGAAAGCAGCGGGGAAAACCCAGAAAAGATGCGCCAGCACCATTTAAGAACCTGGTTAGGCCAGCCGCCTTCAATCGACTACCAGCTACCGAAATAAGGGGGTCAAGACAGCAATCCATGAAATCAGCTGCCAATGATAGAAAGACGGCCGGATATATCATCCATACAGTCTATATGGCGGGCGGGCGCCCCAGCGACAACCTTCGCAGCAAAAGCAAGGACGGGGCCACCACATCCCAAGCCCAATCTAGCCTGAATGTGGTTGCCGCCGCCCAAGAACAGCCGCCCCCGCTAGATGAAGAAAACCCTCTCGATGAGGATGATAGGCAGAAAGACCCCTCGGTCCATGCAGAGTCAAGCTCGGACAGCGAGGAAGAGCCGACTTTCCGCCCCAGGACTGCGGAGCAAGAGCTGCTTCAAGAGCTTCGAAAACAGCTCAGGAGCAAAGATAAAGAGATGGCCAAGCTCTATTCGAAGATTGACGACTTAACGAACGTGGTGATGCAGCTTACGGCTCAAATTGCTCGAGCACATCCCAATCAAGCACAAGCCGCTACTAATCAGCCGGGTGATGACAATCCGAGGCAGCCAATGCCTGTTCCTTTAGGACCAAGACTGGTCGAGCCGCATGAAAGCCGGCCGCACTCCGCTTCTGGGGACGCCTTGGCCCCTGATAGCACTATCCCGCTAACACAGGATCGGATAATGGATTTAGTCACCAGCAAGGTTAAAACATTGGTGGCCGAAGCTGAAGCTAAGAAAGAAATCGGCAGTAGTGGCCGGCCATATCCCGCGCAATACGATCTGATCGAGTTCCCAAGCGGCTACGTCATTCCTAAGTTCGGAAGATTTGATGGAACGGGGAATGCAAATCAGCACGTTGCCCACTTCAAAGCATCGTGCGGAAATACAGGGGGCAATGACGCGCTCCTTCTTCGTCAATTTGTCAACAGCCTGACCGGTGTCACTTTCGACTGGTACGCGAGCATACCAGACGGGTCCGTCATTACCTTTGCCCAAATGGAGTCTGTTCCGGCAAAGATTCATGAGCGTCAGTGATAAAATCTCCATTGCCGACCTTGTGAGGACCAAGCCGGGGAAGAATGAAAGCAACACTGACTTTATCGCCCGATGGCGTAATCTCACGGTCAAGTGCGAACCGCCGCTGGAGCAGGACCAGTCCGTCAGCCTTCTTATTAGGAACCTCAGCAATTGGATGGTCCCATTCTTGTGTACAGCGGGCCTCAAGACATTTCAGGAGCTAACCAAGAAAGTCCAGATGCTGGAACGCTCGAAGCAAGAGTCCCCGCCGGACTCTCAAAGAGACAAAACCTGGAAAAGCAAGCGGGACGACAACCGTAGAAGTGGGAGTTCCAGCAGTACCAATGTCTTCAATGCGTCCGAAAATGAAGACAAGCGAAGGGCGGGCGAATCCAAAACTAACCGGTCTCGAAAGCTATTGCTGGGAGGAGATGGGCCCACCCTAGAGGAGAAAAAGAACAAGGTTTACTCTTTCAGAAGGGACAAGGTTCGCAAGATATTTAAAGATGCCTTGAATAACGGCCTACAATTGCCGGAGTCGAAAAGACCCCAAGAAGCAAAAATGACCGACAATCCTCTGTATTGCCCGTACCACCGAGTAGTGAGCCATGCGATCGAGGATTGCTATATCTTCAAAGACTGGGTCGAGAAGCAGTACAAGGCTGGAGAGATCGAGCTGTCTAAAAGCGTGTTGGTGAACAACCAAGTTGCAACCACCAACATTATACAGACAGAAGTTGAAGCCTTCTGGGAGCAGATAGCCGAACCCGCTGCCCCGAGAAATGAGATGGACTCATCGCGGTCTCCATGGAGTACGCACATATCTAATAAGACGAAGAAGATGCTAAAGCTGCTTCAGAAAGAGCCCAGGATGGAATAGGAAGGACAGAAGAAGCCTACCAGTCCAGCTGCCAATGCGGCTCCATCAGGCTCAAAATCCAAGAAGCTCAAGAAGAAGAAAAGTGCAGCTCGGCGCAAAAAAGAGTCTGCAGGGAGATCGACCATTCAAAAATATATCGATTCCCTCGAAGAATATGAACAAAGGGAAAGAACATTGGTACAATTGAAGGAGTTCTTCCCTGTGCAAGCGGCTGAAATTCTGGAGGAGTTAGAAGAAGACTCCAATGAAGAAATCCCAGTAGTGACCTGCTACGCCATCCATCTTGGCAGTGACTCCGAGGATGAGCTATGTTTTCCTGAAGAGGATGAGGAGCTCGCCACAACGGCCAAACAAATCCAGCTTAGAAGTGGCAGGGCTCTACCGCCAAATCAGGGCAACGCCCCACAAGGGAAGGAAAAACAAGTCGCTAATGAAGAAGATGGCAGAGAACCGATTGATGAAAACATAAGTCCTTCCTCGGTGGACTATAATGTCTTGGCACATCTCCGGAAGCTTCCGTCTCTCCTGAGCATCTACGATGCCTTGGTCCTATCTAAGGAGCTTAGAGATGTTCTCATTCACGCTCTACAAAACCCCGAGCGGTACCAGGCTCACATTGTGGAAATTAATATGAAAGAAGCCCAACACGCTTTGTATGCCGCCGCAGTCACATTTAAGGATGAAGACTTGCTACTGGGAACGGCTGAGCATAATCGGCCGCTTTACGTGACCGGGTACAGCGACGGAGATCGAATTAATCGCATATTGATTGATCCGGGGTCCTCAGTGAACATCATGAACTTGCGAACTCTGAAGAGTTTGTCAATGGACGTCCGACACCTGTCAAGGGAAAGGATTGTCATTCAAGGCTTCAACCAAAATTGCCAGCAAGTTCTGGGGTCTATAGCTTTGCCAATCAAATTCGGGGATCTGCAAACTGAAGCTAAGATATATGTGATCGACGCCGACACGTCTTATAAGATTCTCTTAGGGCGGCCTGGCTCCACGATTACGGCATCATTCCGTCAACTCTCCATCAATGCATGAAGTATACTAAAAATGGCGAAGAAAGACGCATTGACGGAGACATCCAGCCGTTCGGTGTGCATGAAGTCAGGTATGAAGATTCTCGGTACTTTATGAACCACCAAAATGCTAAGCCACAACTGACTGAGGATAGACCGGCCCCAAGACTAAAAACCAAATCTGCACCGGCTGTCACTTTCGAAAGCAAAAAAATACCCAAGTGCGCCCGCATTTCGGCAGCGACACTGATGAGTCCGATGCTGGAAGCCCGTCCTCCCGTAAAACTCGCCCTCGTTTCGGCAGCGATACGGACGAATCTGTTACCGAAGGCCCGTCTAGCAGCAAAGTCCGCCCTCATCTTGGCAGTGACACTGAAGAGTCAGAAGAAGAGGACCTGCCATGCAACAGCTGTGCAGATCGGCCCCCCGTGCAGCAAGAGAAAATACGAGAGACCTTCGAAGTCGCAGAAGGGTCCCTGGCCATCACAAGGGTGCCGGAACGGATGTGCAAAGAGATCGACGCATTGTCAGTCTCTACCGTAGACCAGCTGGAAACTTTCTACGTGCCCGGAAGGAAAAATGGATAGAAGGGCATCCTGTTTTACAGGTCAAACCCCGTTGTGCACCCGGACGACCTTTCTAGCGTGTGCCTTCCCTATGAGAGAGGCATAAGAGCCGTCCTCAATCCCAGATACTATGCGCCCGAGATGCGGGAATACTTTAAAAAGTGCGGATGCCGGTTATATCAAACGGAGTCCGAAGCAAAGTTTTACGAAGGGCTATGGTATCCGCCCCAGGTCCGAGCACTCATCGATGGACGAATTCCAGATAGACGGGGCATAGGCTACATTCATCCTGATTCCAAAGAAAGCTACATGATCCATGTTGGTGAGGACAGCGAAAGATCAAATGATGATGACGAGATAGCCGAGCCAGAAGAAGCTCCTCAAGAGCTCGAAGATGGCGGACAAGCAACTTTTGATGAGCTAGCCGAGATTGACTTAGGAACGCCCGATAATCCAAGACCGACCTACATCAGCTCACTCTTGTCGGAGGAAATGAAAGAGCAGATAATTGCCCTGTTGCGTGAGTTCGTCGACTGCTTCGTGTGGACGTACAAAGAAATGCCTGGCCTTTCTCCTGAGGTAGCCGTGCATAAGCTGGCTATATCTCCTGATGCTAAGCCAGTCAAACAAGCTCCTCGAAGAATGAGAAGGGAGTTGGAAGAAAAGGTCATCGAGGAAACCAAGAAACTCATCGATGCCGGCTTCATCAGGGAAGAGAAATATGCAGACTGGATCGCATGCATAGTCCCTGTGAAGAAGAAAAATGGGCAGATCCGAGTTTGTGTCGATTTCAGGGGCCTCAACAAGGCATGTCCTAAAGACGACTTCCCGCTACCGGTCATGGAAATGATGGTCGATGACACCTCAAATTACGAACTGTTCACCTTTATGGATGGCTCGTCTGGATATAATTAGATCAAGATGTCGCCTGAGGATGAGAAGCACACAGCATTTCGAACCCCGATCGGAATATATTGCTACAAGGTAATGCCATTCGGACTGAAGAACGCAGGTGCTACATATCAAAGGGCAATGACTAATATCTTTGATGACCTAATCCATAAAGTCGTCGAATGCTATGTTGATGATCTGGTCGTCAAGACTAAAGCCAAGGCCGATCATATCCAAGATCTCAGGACCGTTCTCACCAGACTGAGGGAATACGATCTGAAGATGAATCCTCTGAAGTGCGCTTTTGGCGTGTCATCGGGAAAATTCCTGGGCTTCATAGTCCGACATCGAGGGATCGAAGTTGACCCATCAAAGATAAAGGCCATCATGGAGATGCCCCCTCCGAAGAGTCTGACGTAGCTAAGATCTTTTCAAGGCAAGCTTGCTTATATACGGAGGTTTATCTCAAATTTATCAGGGAGATGTAGGCCCTTCTCAAAGCTCATGAAGAAAGGAGCTCCTTTTATCTGGGATACCGAATGTCAAGCAGCGTTCGAAAGCATCAAACAATACTTGTTGCACCCTCCAGTGCTGGCCGCTCCCATTCCAAATAAACCGTTGATTCTCTATACTGCCGCGCTAGATGAGTCACTCGGTGCGCTCCTCGCCCAGAATAACGAGGAGGGAAAGGAAAATGCCCTCTACTACCTCAGTCGAACTCTAGTCGGGGCGGAACACAACTATTCCCTAATCGAAAAGCAATGCCTGGCTCTGATATTTGCTGTGAAGAAGCTGAGGCACTATCTGCTGGCTCATCGGGTTATGCTGATCTCCAAGGTCGACCCGCTCAAACACTTGATGACCAAAGCAAGCCTAGCCGGCAGGATGGCAAGATGGGCTGTCATGCTACTTGAGTTTGATATAGTTTATACTCCTCAGAAAGCAGTAAAAGGGCAAGCCCTTGCAGACTTTCTCGCTGCTCATCCCATACCAGAAGGGTCGCCGCTAAATTGTGAGTTACCCGACGAACAAGTGCTACACCTCGAGGAAGATGGGCCATGTTGGGAGCTCTACTTCGATGGAGCCTCATCAATAAGAACCTCCAGTAAATCAAGCATCCGGGAGATAAGAGCAGGGATAGGATTGGTGTTCATCACACCATCAATGGGAACCCTACGGCGTTCTTTCGCTCTCACCGAGCCTCGGACAAACAACGAAGCTGAGTATGAAGCTCTGATAGCTGGTTTGGAGCTCGCCGTAGAAATGGAAATCCGTCGGCTACGAGTCTACGGTGACTCCCAGCTTGTCGTCAACCAAGTAAGCGGCGACTATAAGATATACAAACCCGAGTTAGCTCGGTACAGAGGTCGAGTGGTGGAACTCATGAAACGGTTCACTCATATTGAACTAACGAGAGTCCCTAGAGCGTTGAACGGAAAGGCTGATGTACTCGCTCGCTTGGCCAAGGAGCTGGCTGATCCTGACATGGACGAAATTCTGATCACAGTCAGGAGCCGGTAAATCCTACCCCCTGTCTCTCTACGAGAAGAGGAAAGCGCGGAACAGAAGAGCAATCCCGCCGAAGAAGCTTCGATCGTTCAAGACGAGCCCGATTGGAGAGAACCCTTCATAGAGTACCTCCGATATGACAAGCTTCCCGAAGAAAAATCTGCGAGGATTCAGCTGAAGAAAAGAGCTCTCCGATACGTGTTTGTAAATGACACGTTATACCGCAGGTCATATGACCAACTCTGGCTCAGGTGTCTGTTATTGGCCGAAGCCCAAAAGGTCATGAAAGATGTTCACTCGGGCGTTTGTGGTGCTCACCAATCTGGCCCCAGGATGCGACTGCAAATTAAACGGCTTGGTTATTATTGGCCCACCATGATACGGGACTGCGGAGAGCATGCAAAGAAATGTTATATCTGCCAAATTCACGGTGATTTTATTCACAAGCATCCCAATCCATTGCATCCTACGGTTGCGTCGTGGCCCTTCGAAGTCTGGGGCACCGACATTGTTGGCCCAATTGATCCTCCGTCATCCAAAGGCTATCGGTTTATACTGGCCGCCACAGACTACTTCTCCAGATGGGCTGAAGCTGTCCCGCTAAAAGAAGTCAAGACAAAAGATATTCTGACATTCTTCCAGCATAACATTCTATACCGCTTCGGTACACCAAGAAGAATCATATCTGACAACGGGCCTTCTTTCAAGAGCTTCAATGTCTCAAGGTTCGCTACTCAGCACAAGATAGACTGGAGATATTCCTCCATCTATAATCCAAGAGCCAATGGGCTAGCCGAAGCCTTCAATAAGACTCTATGCAAGCTCCTGAGGAAAAATGCTTCAGCCAACAAGAGAGACTGGAATCTCAAGCTTCACAAGGTATTGTGGGCATATCGTACCACGTACCGTACTCCAACTCAGTCCACTCCATACTCATTGCTCTTCGGAGTGGAGGCGGTCCTCCCCCTCGAAGTCGAAGTTCCAAGCTTAAGAATGGCCGTTCAGCATGAGTTGACAGAAGAGGAAAACGTGCTCCTTCGACTTGAAGAACTCGATGCCCTCGAAGAAAAGTGGCTCGCGGTGCAGCAAAACCTGGAGCTATACCGAGCCCAAATGTCACGGGCCTATGACAAGATAACTCGTCTCCGTGCTTTCAAGAAAGGTGAATTGGTGTTGGTCCTCAAAAGACCGATCATCCTCAATCGACATGCCAAGGGAAAATTCGAGCCAAACTGGGAAGGACCATACGTCATTGAGAAAGTGTTCGACGGAGGATCCTACCAACTAATAAGTGCAGAGGGAGAAAGGCCCATGCCACCCATCAATGGACGATATCTTAAGAAATACTACACATGAATGCTCCAAGTCGCAGGCGAATTGAGCACATTAGCCCTACGGTCTGGATCAGACATCCTGCAAAACCGTATACAATCCACGGGCGTAAATGACCCCTATTTCTCCCAAATCCTGCCGGTGAGACTACTTTAAAGTCCTACCAGCGGCAAAAAAAAAAAGGAATAAAAGAAAAAGAAAAAAAAGAAGAAGAAATAAACGGTATGTCCACAAGCAAAACGGGCACGGATGAAAACCCGAAAGGGCTCCGTGAGTAAAAACAGCAGGACTACCGGCGAGTCTGTGAAAACCCGAAAGGGGCGCAAACTCGTGAAAAGAGATGAAATACACTCGCAAAGTCCTCTCGACCTTGTGAGGAGAAAACCCCTGCGTGAGATCCTTACGACTCACAAAGGAGCAACACACTTAGGAATCCTCACGATCCCTAAGGAGAAAATACACCTGCGGGATCCTTACGACTCGTAGGGAGAAAATGCTTTTATGGGACCCTCACGGCCCATAAAATTGAAAAGCCTTAGGTGATAGGGACCCAAACCTGTCTCCTAAGCCATCGTTCCCCAACGGGCAACGGCAAATGATGATTCGCTCCTGGCATTTCGCTTCAGTGTTAGCGGTGCTGATGCCGACCAAAAACCCAAATCCCAAGTCCTCCCGAGGCAAATGATGAGTTGCTCCTGGCATTATTCCAGTGCAGCAATACTGATGCCAAACAAGATCCAAATTCCAAGTCCCCAAACGGCGAATGATGAGTCGCTCCTGGTACCATATTCCAGTGTAGCGATGCAGACGCCAACCAAAATCCAATTTCTCAAAATTCTCCGGCCGTACGGTGGGTCCCCAAATTGACCATCGTATACAATCCACGGGCTCAAATAATTCTCATCATACCCATGCCCCACCGTAATCACCAGTTACGCGGCCGGTCTCCGCTTTGGGAATGATGCTCCATTGATAAGACCCACTCATGTGTCCTCACGATATATGAGGAGAACAAACCTTTGTGAGATCCTTACGACTCATAAAGGAAAAACACACTTAGGAGTCCTCACGACTCTTAAGGAGAAAATACACCTGCGGGATCCTTACGACTCGTAGGGAGGAAATGCTTTTATGGGACCCTCACGGCCCATAAAATTGAAAAGCCTTAGGCGATAGGGATCTAAACCTGTCTCCTAAGCCATCGCTCCCCAATCCCCAAATGGCGAATGATGAGTCGCTCCTGGTACCATATTCCAGTGCAGCGATGCAGACGCCAACCAAATTCCAAATCCCATACCCCAACGGCGAATGATGAGTCGCTCCTGGTACCATATTCCAGTGCAGCGATGCAGACGCCGACAAAGTCCCAAAATTTTTTCCGGCCCTACGGTCTGGATCATACATCCTGCAAAACCGTATACAATCCACGGGCGTAAAACAATCCCAATTTCTCCCAAATCCTCTCAGGGCAAATGATGAGTTGCTCCTGGCATTATTCCAGTGCAGCAATGCAGATGCCAAACAAAAACCAAAATCCTAAAATCCTCTCCATGACAGATGATGATTCGCTCCTGGTACCATATTCCAGTATAGCGATGCTGATGTCAACCCAAATCAAAATCAACAAGTCAACTTCCACTCCGACACCGCAAGAAGCGGAGCAAGTCAAGTCTACCCCTGGCATTGCAAGAAGCAGAGCAAGTCAAATCAACCATCGACCGTCCACGTCGCTAAAATGGCAGAACCGACCATCCACGTCGCTAAAAGGGCAGCATCGACCGTCCACGTCGCTAAAAGGGCAGCATCGACCGTCCACGTCGCAAAAAGGGCAGAACCGACCGTCCAAGTCGCTAAAAGTGCAGCACCGACCGTCCACGTCGCTAAAAGGGCAGCACCGACCGTCCATGTCGTAAAAATGGCAGCACCGACCGTCCAAGTCGCAAAAAGGGCAGAACCGACCGTCCACGTCGCTAAAAGGGCAGCATCGACCGTCAACGTCGCTAAAAGGGCAGCACCGACCGTCCACGTCGCAAAAATGGCAGCCCCGACCGTCCAAGTCGCAAAAAGGGCAGAACCGACCGTCCAAGTCGCAAAAAGGGTAGAACCGACCGTCCACGTCACTAAAAGGGCAGCACCGACCGTCCACGTTGCTAAAAGGGCAGTATCGACCGTCCAAGTCGCTAAAAGGGCAGCACCGACCGTCCAAGTCGCAAAAAGGGCAGCGCAGGATTCCTACAAAGCGAGAACCAGATAACTCCGGGCCAGGGAAAACGTCTATCACGGACACTCCGTCTCGGAGACATGTCAAGCAACGACCGTCCATGTCGTAAAAAAGGGCAGTGCCAGCTTCCCAAAAAGCCGGAACCAAATCAAGTCGCCTCCACGTGAAAGAAGATCCATCAATTTCATGCACACGACCCACATATATGGTGTGCATTTATTGATGGGGGGCAATTTGTTGGGGTAAAAATTTACACCCCGGTTGACCAAGTCAAAATCAAAGTCAACCCCAAGCCAAGTGGGCCCAAGCCCAGATCCAGTAGGCCTATGCCCGGGTCGAGCCCGAACATGAAGCGGCCGGCCACCCCCACGCCAAGATAAAATTTTTGTAATAAATAATTTTGTTGCATTTACTTTTATTTTATTTTCGGATAAATGTAAGAAAAATAGGCATAAAGCCAAATTTTTGTAAAGCCCATGGCTTATGTGCAAAAAGTAATGGCACATGAGCCATGGGATAGGCAAAATGCCATTTTATGAAGCTCAAGGGGCTATGTGTAAAATGTATGGCCTATAAAGGCAAAGATAATGAAATATCTCAAAAACTTTTTCTCTCTCCAAAAAAAAGTTTTAGATTTTAGATCTTTCTTCCTTCTCCAAGGTTCCAAAACCTTCTTCTTTCTTTTGAATTAAATCAAGAGTTTTACTCTTCCTTTTGCAAAACAAATTAGTTTTTCACCACAAAACCCACATAGGGGAACTTGGATCTATCATTAGATCTCAAAAAGAAGAGATTTTTAGATCTCACATCTCTTGAGCCAGCCAACAGAGGAGGAAGGAGAAGAACCCATTTCCCCAACCAAAACATTTTCCCTTTGTTCAGGAGTTTAACTCCACTAATTTCTCTTTCGAGAATTTTTGGGGCTAAAAGCCCTCTTTTTCTCCAGCGCGCAGAGCTCGTGCCGACACGTGGCGCGCGCTTGTGCACCAGCGCGATGCGCAAAGCGCCCACGTGCCGACACGTGGCGCGCGCGCTTGCGCACCTGCACGCTTGCGCTCCCGCGCGCAGCGCTCGTGCGCAAAGTGACCACGTGCCGACACGTGGCGCGCGCGCTTGCGCACCCGCGCGATGCGCAAAGCGCCCACGTGCCGACACGTGGCACGCGCACTTGCGCACCAGCACGCTTGCGCTCCAGCGCGCAGCGCTCATGCGCAAAGCGCCCACGTGCCGACACGTGGCGCGCGCGCGCTTGCGCTCCAGCGCGCAGCGCTCATGAGCAAAGCGCCCACGTGCCGACACGTGGCGCGCGCGCTTGCGCGCAGCGCTCATGCGCAAAGAGCCCACGTGCCGACACGTGGCGCGCGCGCTTGCGCTCCTGCGCGCAGCGCTCATGCGCAAAGCGCCCACGTGCCGACACGTGGCGCGCTTGCGCCTGAGCGCACAACACCTAAGCGCACAGCGCCCAAGGTGCTGCCCCACGCATCCTTTGGATGCATTTTCCCCTTTATTTATATATATATGTATATATATACATTTGTATACAAATGTACACATACACATAATCAGCAACATTCTCCCCCTTCAAAAAATTTTCGGGCCGGGGCGCTGCCCCGAACCCCGCAAGGGGGCTGGTAGCCCCCTTGACCCCCAGCACGCTATCCGGGTAGCGAGACCCCCGTAAAAACTCTGCGTGGCTCCCGATATATCCAAAACCCCCCTTTCAAAACAGAACACACGCACACCGCACATTGGGTTCGCATGACCAGTTTAACCCGTTAATCGGAGGTTCCCTCGCCCCAAAGGCGAGGGGTAATTAAGGGCAGTTTAGTCTGCGGCTGCCCGAGATTCGGATCCCCACAATCATTAAACCCCGGCCTACCCTAGGCAGGGGGAATCTGTAGTACGCCTGACAAGCGCGCGCGTATTCCCATCTCACTGGGGTGACGAAAAACACCCTACAAGGTCCTCTTTCAATCATTGCAATCACGTGCATGTGATCTAATAATTGACTGTGAGGGCACTCTATCCAACAGATGTGACCGAACCCTGTCGCAAAACCATGCGACCTCTACTCTTTTGCCTAAAGGCGAATAACTCTCTGTGTGGGACTCTAAAGACTCGACACTACGCTGGCAGTGGGTTTAACCACAGACCGCTGTAGGGTTTCTAGGCACACTAATGAGGTCTCACAACAGATCAAACATGCCCAAATCAAATTTTTCATGTGCTTACAAACCCTAATACGGATCGTTAACTAGATGATAAGGCGATGCAAGCAGGTAAACGACTTTATTGCTAAAGGAAAGTGACTACAACCTTTGTAGATCCGGTCCTCCACTTCCTAGGCTCCGTGATGACGTCCATCCGTTGTACCTATCGGAATCCGGACTCTGGCGAAGGTTTCGTCGGAGAAATGATTGGGCTAGATCGTCGACTTCGATGCCGAAGATGATCTACGTCAAGGCAACTCAAGATCAAGCTCCAACTTTACCAAGTCATGAAACTTGTGAAGAAAACACCCTATACTACTTGGCAAGTGGTAGAGGATGAAGAAATAGGAAGTGGGTTCACTTTAGAATTGGATTTCTCACTCTTTTTCTCATGTTGCCATTAATGGTAGCAAGCTTTCTTCTTGTTGAAGAAGAAGAAAAAGAAGAAAAAGAATATGATAAGTATATTTCAAAATAGAAAATAATGTGATTCTTATCATATAGCAACCATGGTTAAGTGTAGAGAATAAACTAGGGTTAGGTTTAATGGTTAGGTTAAGGCCAAGAAACAAAATGGTCAAAGCTTCATGAAGTTTCAAGGAAAAAATATAAGAAGCCACCTTTTGTTTCTTACCTTAAAATGAATAAATAAAATATAAATATATAAGTAAATCAAAACCCTAACCAATAACATAACCATGGTTTAATCATACATACCCAAGTTAGCATGTATCATCAAACATGATACAAACTAGTGCACAAAACTATATCATATATACAATGTGCACATTTCAAGTGAGAAAATCAATCTTGAGTGAACCAATACTTGTTAATGTAAAGTAATATATCAAATATATAATTATACAATAAATCATTAAATCAACACTTGATTCAATGATCCGGTCATGTCGCATATAACCGACTAGTATCAAATGTATCGACTTATCGAATCAATCTTCGATTCGATAACTAGGTTATATCGCATACAACCAATCGATACATTCAACGCGAGAATAGAATGCGGCATCACATACATGCATTATTCTCGGTCCTTCACATATCTCGTATGCGCTCCTATTTCGTTTCGCTTGAGCCAGGAAACCTTTGTGTAGGACTCTAAAGACTCGTCAATACACCGGCAGCAGGCGATGATCATATCAAACACCCACAAGCCGCAAGCGGTATGCTAAACGTAACGGCCATCCGGGAATTGAGTGATCAGAAGATCGACGAGCAAGCCCGCTCACACTCCTGTCAATCCAACTAGTAACTCTTACCGTACAGTCCGGTATGTTCGTCTGATATGTCGCATATCTCGCCTAGAGGTGGTAAACGTCAGACCCCAATAGCTTGATAAGTCATGCTGACATGTGGTCCATAACATGTGTGAAACTACTGATAACAGTTACCAGTAGATCACTGCAACCCTGGCCAGGGATTTCCAGTTATAGCTCAACATCAACCCCCAATACCGGGAGAGACGAATCCCCTCCTATCGCACATTGCCTCCATGTGAATCGGGACTGTACCCAAAAACCACCTGTTTGCACGACTCAGTAGAGCCGTGGTAGGGTGGAAATCAAAGCACAGCGGGAGACACACAAGACTCTATGACGATCTCGGGTCAACAGACTAAGCTGTACCAGTGTCACCAGAGAACTGCCATCTGACGTGAGGTATAATACAATCTGGGAGTTCTCGGCGAGTCCGTTCAGTGTACCCAGTCTTCACTGAGCACCCGCATACCATCTCTGATGTCAAACACCAATGGATATGGGATCATCCATCGCCGATCTCATGGGTCGAGAAGATATACGCTAGTCTACACTGGAATATCGATGCCCCGTCTCGATATACCCACGACTGGGAATATTGAAGGATGCACTCATGGACTACCCAGGCCCCACTAGTATGATCTGCATCATAGTCCTGGAAGTCGAGTACACATCCTAAGGGCTTTATCAACATGTAACAGAGAGACAGAAAGTATACATGTTAAGATAAAGAGCAACCAGATAGCGTACTATCATGTCGAGGAAGAAAGTCCTACCTATATATGTCCCAGCATCCATTACAATATACATCCAATGCACAGTAATGGCCTCTAGGGCATACATATAACTAATAATCTCCCACTTGCACTAGGGCCATCTGTAGCAGTAGTTGCAGTATCACATACTCAACCATCCCATATAAGTCTCTCTCTGGGAAAAAGCCTTTGTGAGTGGATCCGCCGTGTTGTCCTCTGAGTCTACTCTCCTAACCTCGACCACCCTGGAGATCATCTATCTCCATGATCAGGTGATGCTGCCTCAGAATATGACTGGGTCACTGATGGGACTATGGTTCCTTGGCCAAAGCCACACTTCCATTGTCACACAATGGTAGGAACCTAGTTCATCTTATGAGCCATTATACACCCAAACTGCCTCCTTGGTATTATCTTTAATAGCGATGTTACCAGCCTTTATCGTCTAGTTTGCCACGGTATCTAGCTTGGAACTCTTCCAACATACCGTCCCTCTACTGAGGGTAAAGACAATGCCTGCGACTGACATTCAGTCGTCCTTATCACCCTGGAACCTTTCCAGTGATTCTCCCCAGGATCGATTGATACTATCTTACTACAGCTAGTGAGAATCCTAACATCCATTTAGATCTATCTCATAGACCCAAATCCCAGGATTTAGGAGGTATCATCTTTATCCTATTGGAGAATCCTTATGATAAGAGGAGATTGACCGATCATTGTATAGGAAACTCTTTTCCTATCTAGAGTATGTCATCTACGTACTCTACGAGGATAACCACCTTACTCTCTACTACCTTTTTGTATATACAAGGTTCATCTACCATTTTGATGAAGTCAAACACTTTGACTACCACATCAAAACAGACGTTCCAACTCCACGATGCCTGCTTTATCCTATAAAGCAACTTGCACATGTTTCCGCTGCTCCCACTGTTTACGAAGCCTTCTGGCTGTGTACTTATAGACGTTCTCTTCTAAATTATCATTTTTAGAAAAGCAGTCATGGCATCCAACCACTAGATATCGTAGTCATGTTATGTAGCAATGGTAAGTAGGATCTGGATGGACTTAAGCATAGGCACTGGAAAAGGTTTCATCATTATCCATGCCTGGTTGATGACGAAAATCTTTAACAAGTCTAGCTTTGAAAGTCTCAACTTTTCCATCTGCACCAAGTAATCTTCTCAAGATATACTTGCTCTTGATAGGGATTTAACCCTTCAGATATAGCAACCAAAGTCCATACTTTGTTGGTGTACATGGATTCCATCTCTGATCGCTATGCATCCAGCCATTCTTACAGAGTCCCCACTCTCGATGGCCTGCTCGAAACTAGTTGGGTCATCATCTCATGATGCATTCCTCGCTCCCACTGTCATCGAGAAACCGAGGTATCTCTCAGGCGGATGAGGAACCCTACCAGATCGGCGGAGAGGCTGAGGTTCGTCGGGAACTATTGAATTCTTTGGTTCTGTCAAATCATCAGCTGCAGTTTTGTATAGCTGGAACCTTTCCATTTCTACAGAACTGACCTTGCCTCGATCTTGTCCGGATTTTTCTTTAGACATAGGCCGGGCAATCCTAAATCTTAACTTAGTTAAGAGATAGGCTCTTCCCATACCATATCTTATATGGAGTGGTAGGCAGTGATCTGATTCGAACCTAATTCAATAGGTATGCAGCTTCTCAATTGCACAACCCCAAAAGGAAATAGGTAACTCAGTAGTACTCATCATAGAGCACACCATATCTAATACGGTGCGATTGCTCCGCCCTGATACACCGTTGTGCTTTGGTATATTTAGAGGAGTAACACTGAGAGAGAATCTCATTCTCCTTTAGAATTGTCCAGGAATGCTATGCACAAGTATTCTCCTCTTTGATCTTATCATAGGACATAATACTTATACCAGTATTTTGGTTCTCTACTTCTAACTTATATTCTGTGAATATCTCAAAAGGTTCGGACTTGTGTTTCAACATGAACATATGTCTAAATCTTGAGAGATTATCAGAGAACGTAATGAAGTATAAAGAACCAGTCCTGGCATGTGTAGACAGGAGACCTTACATACATCATCATGTATCAGTCCCAAGAGTTCATTAACTCTTTCTCTGTTTCCAATAAACAGAGCTATGGTCATCTAATCTTTGCGACATGACTGGAAAGTTTCACAAGATGTAAATTCAAACTGATTTAAATATGCATCTAAATATAACTTCAGCTAGTCGGGTCGCATTGATATGACCTAGTCTACAATGCCTCAAGAAGGATTCGTTCATATCTGAACTCTTCCTCTTGTATGTGTTCTGTATATGAGGAACTGTAGTTTGATTTAGAACGTCAATGCTTTTAGATAACGTGCCTGAACTGATCAACTTTTGAAATAGGAAATGTTCAAAACAATATCCATCAATACAAAATTTTATCATTTCTTTACTACTAAAGAGACTGATATGATTTTGTATATCAGGTTCGATATCTAATAGCATTTGTTCAGAATTAATGTATTGGTAATACAGGGTGACAGTGACCAATAGACTTGGCTGCAACACTTGCCCCGTTTTCTGTCTCATGAAACTTATCACCCATTCTCAGTTTTCTACCTTTCTGTAGCCCTATGTAACAGATTACATATCTGGGATCCTGATCCGGTATCAAATACCCAGGATGCAGAGGATACTGAGAAACAGTTCTTTGTAATGAACACACCCGAAGGAGATGCATCATATGCACTTTCTTCGTTTGGGCGGCATAGGAATTCCGGTATTCCCCTATTTCCTGCTCTGTCTTATAACAATTATAAGTTGGAGCGGGACCAACGTTCCCCAGCGCAGTATAACAAGCGGGTTCGGTCAATACATCCATATTATTATCTTGATTAAGGCGTGATATGGTCTCTACCTGGAGAGAGAGAGAAGAAAACACTCAGCGTGCGCTCTTGCAAGATCAGATTGGTTATATATTTTATCTAATCAGGATGGCTCCCACTGTTTTTATCAAATCTTCCTTCAAACACTAAAAGGAAAGACTAGCCTGGATTAATTACACTCTACAAGTTCGCCAATCTTTCAGCCAGGCCAGTGTCGGTACTTTGAGGGAGGTTCCCCGTGCTGTCGCACAGACCTAATTACAGTAAACCTCGTTTTCCCAGAGGCGTAACCCCGTTGACACCTTTCTAGACACCTACTTGATCGGCTAATTGCAAGGTGCAAAACTCTCCCGTGAGTAACAATTACTCGCAGTAGGTATCGGGATCCAACTATCACATAGAAGGTATGCAATCTCATTGCAAGTTTCAACACTTGAAACTCCGGATAATGGTTTTCACCCCTAGCACCTATGACCTTGGCTAAGGTCAACAAATCATAAGCACTAGTCAAGTTCTACCCATCATTTCGTGATTAATTAGACCCACCCGCATGACCCTTGGCTAAGGTCAACAAAGCCACATGACTGTCCTAACTAATCGCATCATATGCGGTGTAGGAAGCCATCACTTAGCTACCGCACACAACGCCTCGGCTATGGTCGACAAACGTAGCACGAATACTAAGTACTCTACTTCCTAAAATGACGGAGGTTTGCGGATGGTTTTTAAGAAAACCTTTAACGCTTTGAACTTGATCTCGTTGCGGAATCAAATGGTTTTAAATGGACTGTTTTTTAGGCTTTTCTAGTTTTGCTAAAGGCGTCACTCCCGGTGAAGGGATCGTCGGCCCTTTCCTCGTCGAATAAGGAGCGGGATATATCATATATATCACTGTGCAGAGCAGAAACTATAGAAGCGATCAAAAGACAAACCGAGGGTTGTAGCATCTGCCAGTTATTGCTAAAGGAGTCACTCCCGGTAAAGGGATCTCGGTCCTTTCCTCATCGAATAAGGTGCAGGATGTTCTACAAGGAACACCGCAATGCAAAGTAAGAACTGTAGCTACCTGTTTTATTTTGAAATTTGATTCCACAACATCTTTTGGGTTTATTTTCTTACATTAATCTCATTAATGAATATTCCATCATTTAAGTCCACCTAAACATCACAGATAAATATAACGTACGCTTATGTCATCCGCATTCGCCTCGATGTCCCTTCTGCACCGTTAGGTTGGGTAACTAACGCCAGAACGAGGCAGGGCTAGCGCGGGTGTAAAACATAAGCAACGTCTATATAATATATCATATATACTATATATAATATATATCTGAACATATCACATAATCACATCACAGATAACGCGGCAGAAAATATCATATGAAATATTGGATATACTAGGACGTCCGTGATTTCAATACGAGCCAGTATAAAACACGGATTCCACGGTCGTGATGAATAGCCAATCCCACACACTTAGACCCCTACGAGAGCGGCAAGCAACCCTACCAATTCTAGGGTTAGGAGACCCGGACTCGACTCATCGAGATGGTCTCCCACTGGACCCTAGAACCCGGTTACTTGTGCTCCCCTCCTTGAGTCTATCCTAATGCGGAAAAGTAAATAATATACAAATTGTGACATCATCCGCAACCTGGAAGTGCCCCCAATAGAAGAATATTACATACAAGTTTTTACATGAATGAAAACGAAAAACACTCATCTCACATAAAAACCCTCGGCTATTCAAACACGACGATCCAATATAACATATCCAGCAACATATGACATCACATGTCATCAACGTAAGTAAACATGCGTATCCCAATTGTCGTTGACATATAGCAACGAAACCGGCAATATCATATATTACACTTACGGTCACAGAAAAGAAAGTGTAAAACTAAAACAGTTGGAATCCGCAACCACATTAGACATCGCATGCCTAATAAAATGAATTCCTTAGACATCGCATGCCTAACAATTATAAACCCCGCATTTTAGTCTCAATATCGAAAACACTTTTCACTATCAAGTCGGGCAATTCAACAAGATTCCCGACATCCGGATCGAATGCTCGTCGCAAACTGCAGTAGGCGGCCGCACCCCCGACGCCGTCGACGAGGTGCACCAAGGCGGAACACCGCTGCCGCGAGCACCCATACGGATGCTTTCGGCGACAGGGTTCTCCTTGTAGGGTTCCTAGGCACTCTCAAGAGGTCTCACAAGGCATCAACCATGCCAATTTCAAATTTTACGGGTGCCGAGAAACCCTAATACGGATCGTTAACTAGAATTTTAGGCGAAACTAGAACTAGTAAACTACTTTACTAAGAGAACGGAAATACAACTTTTGTGTTGGAGATAGTGCCCTCAGAGTCAATTATTGGATCACAGGCACGTGATTGCAATGATTGAGGGAGGACCTATCCCGGTAGAACAGTCTTACTCGAGATGATAGTATGCTATCAGGTTTACCTTTATCATCGTGTACTGCTTTAGGTGACATGACATGTCACTATTGCACGTTGATAGAGCCCCTAGGATTCTTGCTTGACCACCAGCAGTATGAGGGCGATCATATAAGTGGGAGCTGGGGGTCTACAAGCGTATCCTTAAAAGGTCCCTAGTCGTGGGAGTTTCGAGACCGGGCATCGATACTCCATTAGTAGACTAGTGTATACAGTCGAGACCCCGACGAGGGGCGGTGGCCGGTCTCACAAGCCACTGGTGTCAGTTGGATCACCTAAGATGTATACAGGTGCTCATTGGGTTATGAGTACACCGGACAGGACTCGCCGGGAACATGCTAGTTGGTCTTATACCTGACGTCAGATAGCAGTTCCCAGGTGACATGTGTACAGGTTAGTTCATCGACCTGGGGATCGTCATTTGTCTCGTGTGAGTTCCCACTGTACTTTGATTACTACCCTACCACGGCTCAAAGGAGTCGTGCAAACAGGTTTTAGTTGGGTACAGTCCCGAGCCACATGGAGGCAGTGAGCGTATCTTCAGGGGTTCGTCTCTCCCGGTATTGGGGGTGAGGTCGTGCTGTGTCTAGGAGAGCCATTACACAAAGTCCTTGGCCAAGGCAAGGAGATTTACTGGTAGGTATTCCAGTAGTATCTCAGGGTGTTCTGGGCTACACTCCGACACGACTTGTACCGCTTTTGGGGGTCTGACTTTTACCAACCCCCTAGGCCCGCCATGCGATACTCATAGACGAACGGACCGGACTGTACGGATATTGTCACTGACAGGCTCAGTAGGGTGTCAGGATGAGTTCGCTCATCGACGTCCCTTTTAGTCAATAGCTGGTGGCCCGTTACGTATTGGCTTATACCTCTGACGTGCTAGTGGTTAAATCCACAGCCATAGTATTGACGAGTCTTTAGAGTCTACCACACTTTCAGTTACTCAGGTTTCGGGCGAAACGCTGTAGAGGCCGTATGGAGATATGGCAGGGTCCGATCAGATACGTGCGGTATTGCACGGATCAGGATCGGACGGTTTGTACTAGTAGCCGTATAGGTATATGGCAGGGTTCGATCAGATACGTGCGGTATTGCACGGATCAGGATCGAACGGGTATTACTAGCCGGCTTTAGTTTAAGCCGGTCCTAGTTTAGTACAGTGTAGATTTTGTCTCTTTGCATTTGTATCCGGACGGAATACAGATGCGGGTGTGTATGCACAGTGTCGGGGTTTTCCTGTAATTTATTACGGGACCAGTTTTCTGGAGTTGCCAGTTTGCATTCCGTTCCGGCCGGTTTTCCTTTGTTCTTTCCCGGCCGGACTTTTCCGATGGAGGGGGTAATTTGCAGTTTTGCAAATTACTTTTGTGGAGGGGTTTTCTTGCATAAAGCTTGATTATGATATCTTTGCACCATGCTTGCATTTACTTGTGATTTGATGAGGGTATGGGTGTGTTTAAATGAAGCATGGTTCATGTTTTCTTTATGGTCACCCTTTTCACTTTTACTACAATAACCTCCCTTCATTGTTTTCCATTCTTGTTTCCTCCACCAATTTAACAAGGGGCCGGCCACTATTTTGTGAGGGAGAATGAGAGAGGAGTTCATTTGGATGAGGGAATTATCTATATCTCATTTGCATGCTTGCAATATTCTACACTTCATTCGAAAGTCCATTCATGATCCCTCCATCCTCCATGGCAACAAAACCCTAAAGAGACATAGACACTACACATTCTACTGCAAATCTTGGACGCGTCGATTCGCCAGCTTCGCGCCCGAGTTGCCTCGGTATTGAGGTGGGAGCCCGTAAAAGATACAGGCGACGTGGTGCCCTTTCCGACGAGGAGGAGACGGACGGAGATCCCGCGAGGAGATCGGAGTGGAGATGAAGACCGGAGGACTTGGATCGTATGGTATACTTCTCTACCCCCTCTCTAGATAGCTTAGACTAGTTTAATGGCACGATCCGGAGTTTAGTGCGCGGTGGTGCCGGTTTGCTAAGTCCGCAAATTTTAAGTTTACCACCGTTTCCGCGTTTGGCCGTCGGGCTGACGGCCGGGGCGCCGCCGTGCACTTACAGTGGTATCAGAGCCTCGCCATTAACATAGTCTAGCTTGGTGTAATGTGTTTTTCTGTTTCGATCGATCGAATGTTCCAAAACTGCATTTTAGTTCGAATCAGTTTCTGTTGAAAATTTTTGGTCTCGAAAAATTTTTCTGGTTGTAAAATATTGATGTACTGGGAAATCTAAGGGTTCTGTAAAAATTTGACGATGTAATTCCACATTTGGAGCGCGGATCCGCCGCGAAACCCCACCTCGCGCGGCCCTTCCGCCGCGCACTATTCACATCACATCACCAAATTTTTCCAGAGGCCTTATGTGCTTAAAATATGGGTTTTGGAATATTAAAATTGGGCCCAGGGTTTCTGTGAGTGCTACAGTTTTGTTTAAGGGCCCACTTGTTAATTTTTGATCGATCGGATATTTCAAACACATTTTTTCACAGTATTTACATTATATCTGCGACCGTGAATGTCACTCGATCGGTAAATCCGGTCTAACTGCTATAGCCCGGTTAGACGGATTTGCGAACGTGATTTTCACGTTGATGTTCTATGTATTTGCTGTGATGTTGCGGATCGGTCGTGGGGGATAGCCTGGATGCAATGCTAGTACTGTATTGTTGTATTATGTACATTTGATATTGCGGGGCGAGCGTCCGACATGTGGACTGCCGTCACTGCCTGCTTGTATTATTTTTTTGGGGCACGACCTGGTTGCGGTCGATGTACCCGGTGTATGTATATTTTACTTTCTGTACTAGGATTGCCCCGCGGAGGGGTGCACGGATAGCCGGGTTCTAGAGGGCAACAAGTCCGCATCTCGTGGCATTGAGAGGGAGGGGGCTTCACTCTAGGATTGGCGGGCTATTCGCCGCACTCGTAGGGGGTACAGGTTTGACCCAGGAGGGGTGCCCAAGTTACCGGATTCCGTGAAGTGCTGGGTGGTCCATTCACGGTGCTGAAGGGGGCTGCCTCGCTTCAGGTTTTGGCGGGTGACTTGCCGCGCCCGTAGGGGTCTAGGATTCTCATTGCACAGGCTATCCACACGACCAGGGGAACGTCGGGTTTCAGTAGTGGCTCTGTGAAACCCGGGGATCCCAGATATCTGTATTGTTCTGTGATGCTGTACATTTCTGTAATGTTGCATTTCTTTTCACGCCTAGAGCGAAATATAATATATTGGTATATATATTAGTAGATGTTGTATATGTTTTGCATCCGCGCTAGTCCAGTCCCCGCTCTGTCGTTAGTAAGCTAACCTAACGGGTAATGACGGGACCCAGTGGCGAATGCGGATGGCATATACGTACATCAGTATATTTTCGTTCTTTTTGGTGTGATCAATTGATGGGACTGCGTTGATTCGGATCAATGCAAGTTAAAACAAACCTAATCTGATGTTGTTGGAACACTTTTCTAAAAGCTGTTATTGCAAGGACGTTCTCTTTTGTTTTGCATCGTGGTATTCATTTGGAATATCCTGCTCCTCAGTCGACGAGGCAAGGGCCGAGATCCCTTCACCGGGAGTGACCCCTTGGACAGAAGTTTGCGTCAGGGCATTAACTTCACTATAGCCGATTACTTTTGTTTTGCACCGTGGTATTCAGTTGGAATATCCTGCACCCCATTCTACGGGGAAAGAGCCGAGATCCCTTCACCGGGAGTGACCTCTTTAGCGGAAGTTGTCGTCACTATATTTTCAAAAAGCTATCCGTTCCTTCGACGATATCAAGTTCTTTACGTTAAAGGTTTTCGCCAGAAACCATTCGTAGCCCTCCGTCGTTTCATATGGGTAGTCAATAGTATTCAAGCTGTGTTTGTTGGCCAAAGTCAAGGCACAGTGTTTGGTAGCTGTTGGTTATTCATATGCAGCATAGATAGATGCGTTGGTTTGGAACAGTCGCACTGCCTTGTTGGCCAAAGTCAAGGGTATGTACGGGTGGATTCAAATTAACCTGGAGAATGACGGGCAGAACTTGACATGTGACTTATGATTTGTTGGCCAAAGTCAAGGTCATAAGAGCATGGGGTAAAAATCCACATCGGGAGTTTCAAAAGAACTGAAACTTGCCAGATATGCGCATACCTTCTGGAGTGTGATACCGTGAGCGGATTCCGTCACGTTGTCATGCGATGATAGTTGGATCCCGATTCCCACTGATGAGTTAGTTTACTCCTCGGGTAACCCCGACTAATTCTTCTTTCAGGTTTGGAGGAGAATTTGAGGTACAGTGGGAGGATTCCAGATTAGATAAATTGGTAACCATTCTGATCTAGGTTAGAGTGCACGCTGAGTGTTTCTTTTCTCTCTCTCTTTGGCAGCGACCATTGACCCGACCCTAAGACTTTGACTCAGTGACCAAGTTGACCGAAGCTTCTTAACACAGGCTTTTTGATTGTCAGAATTGCAGACCTCATTGCCACTCCTACTTTTACCCTTTTCTCCAGGACACCCCGTATTACTGCGAACGTCCACTTCCATTGGACAAAACCATCGTATGGTTAGATACGAACTCGAAGGGATTCGAGGATGGCTTCCGGTTCTGGAGAAAACGGATAGGATTATTCAGTTGTCTTTTCCTTTTACCCTCTCTCAGGTTACGAGTACTCCTTGGTTTAGGGGTAGTACACCTATTACGCAAATTGGATTGTCTTCTTCCAAACCTTAGGCTGGTGCCGACCGGTAGGGACTGAAGAAAACCAGTTAGCCTAAACGGTGTACAGAAGGTATTAAGTTCAGACAAAGCAAGGGATTAGTAAGAGGGCAAAGTAAACTGCGACTGATATTCACGACCAAACCAAGTATTTCTTCGCCAATCCTAAATCACCTTTGTATTTCTCCAGGACACTCCGTATCACTACGAAGATCCACAGTTTATTGGATACTCCATCGTATGGTTATATACGAACTCGAAAGGAACTTGTTCCAGTTCGGGGATGGATTCTGGTTCAGGAGAAATAGGAATAAGGTTTATTCGGTTGTCTTTTATCTTCACCTTCTCTCGCGTTGCGAATGCTCCTAGGATTAGGACAGTACACCCTTTATGCTTATTGGATAGTCTTCTTCCAAACCATAGGCTGGTGCCGAACGGTAGGGAAGGAAGAAAACCATTTGGCCTAAGGGGTGTGCAGAAGGTAACGACTAAAGACATATGAAGGGATTTGGAGAGGTGGCAAAGAATTATACGGTTATAGTTGTGAATCTGGATAATGGTAGAGGCATTACTGAGAATACCAGGATACCCCATCGAAACATTTCAATGTTTCAGTTCACTGTGTACTGTTAAAAGAAAACTGATTTCCCGATTAGATACTTACTCCAGGGTATGTATTTACCAGGTTTGATTCTCATATCTGTATGGTTTTACAGATGATGAGTGGGAGTAAGTTATTGGAAATTAGGTGATCATCCTCATTATATCGGGATTCGTTGTAATCGGTGATATTTGAGGAAATCACCTGGGCTGTTTGCCGGTCGGCAAATATTTGGTTTTGAATATCCGCTGTTATGCACCAATTTCAAATTGATATATCTGTACGTCTATTTTCATAGAGTGAGATATACCTTTCTGAAATTATGTCTACGACATTTACCTATATCAGTGGATGGTTAGGTAAGGAGCATTAAACAGCGGTGTAATTCTTCTTAACCATAAGTACAGTTTTCAACCTACGACACACAGTGAATGAGTTATCAGACTCAAGGGACTTATACAGAGTATTGTATGTTGTCCAGGGTCCATCAGGACAGAGGGGTTGGTCCTCGTACTACATTCAGTTTACTTATGACTTCTCTAATTTTTAGACAGGTGTTTCGTGGAAACACAGGGTCCGAATTTGGAGAAGTTATAGGTATTTGAATAGAGTAGAGAACCAGGTATAGCAAGTATCGGGATTCTTCAAAGAGATCGAAGATGTAGATACTTGTGTATGGTATTCAGTTGATAGTAATGATAAAGAGATCTTGCTTCTCTTTCAGGTTACTCATAATTGGAAGTATTCCTAAGTTGAGTAACGCTGATCGGCCTCCTTCCATTTAGTTGACATGCGCTGGGGACAGCTGCATGATTTGAATCTGGTTCAATTAAATCAGTGCCTCTGTTTCTATATTGGATATAGAACAGTTCATATCTTAACGATGTTAAGGTACGGGGAGTTGTCCGGTTTATGATTAAAACCAGACACTGGACAACTCAAGGCACGTTTCTGTAATGGCTGTTTGTGGGTTGACCCAGGCTATGACGAGGGTTGATTTTCTACCATCTGGATGAACAATAGCGATATTGTTCTAGACTCGCCACAGTTTTATTAAAAATGGATTTTTTCAGAAAACAGTAGTGGGAGTATGGTAGAACTGGAAATGATTCCAGAACCACAAACGATTACTGAAGATTTGATAAGGAACCTAAAGATTCAATCTGGATTGACATTCCATTGGCCACTCCGCAGATATGGTGGGTAACTTCAGGCACCCGAGAGGTACTACGGTAGCCTCAAGGACGGTGACGGGGAAGTTCTTGTTTACCCACAATTACCAATGCTGTTGTTCCAGGCTGCGAGACCCGGCGGGAGGATGAGTATAGCGTCGTTCTGAACTCGCTTCAGAAGTGTACGTGTATATGACTCTGCCAGAGGGTTGTCGTAGTCAGTGGGAGCAGCGGAAGCATTGGTGGACAGGTTGCTTATGTCTATTTATAGACTAGAGCAGATGTAGCGGAGATAGATCATCTATTTCTGACGTGACAGTCATGGGTTTGACTTCATCAGAATAGGGGATGGATCTGTTGAGAAGGTAGTAGGGTGTGATGTCCTGGTATCTGGATGACATACACAGAATAGGAAAAGAAACTCCTATACTACAATCGGTTATACTTTGGTCGTCACACAGTGTTTTCTTCACAAAGGACATGGATTTTATATCAGACATACTGGTTACTAGATCTGTGGTTTTAGATCTAGATTTGGGTGGTTTCCCAATCAGGGTACTTGACAGCATTCTAAGAGTATTTAGGATGGACGACTCCTGGCACGGTAGTGTACCTGCAGGTAATGGAGTCACCCTCTCTAAAGGTGTCTTACAGACTAAAGGGGAGAGGGACGTGCATGATTGGCAGATCACTTGCTTAGGCAAGTGAGTCAATCATGAGATGTCAAGTACCACACCAGATGTTGTTCTTGCACTAGATGCAATAAGTTGACATTAATCCAATCCTGGAGAAACAGTCGGAAGCAGTTTTAGAACATAAGTGGATGTTCTAGGGATATGATAACGACAGCCTCATTCAGGAGACGGTTATCATTCCAGGCTTCCAAGGTGACATGGACGACAAGGAGGTTGTCAGAGTTATAGTTTTCCCTCTGACGAGGGGCAGTATTTTGGACAGGTGGTCCAAGGCAATACTGAGGGAGGCATGGCGCAGGATACTGATTAAGTTCAGTTGACGATACAGTCTAAGAAGTTTGGATTTGGAGTTCATTTATGAACTCGGTCCCATCAGACATCCAGACACTCTAAGACAAGTATTGCTCATTTCGGGAGATGGCATTCTCCGCGAACTTGAGATTTAGAGAGACATAGAAAGAAATTTCAGAGCGGATCCACTCACTGAGGCTATTCCTCGAACGCAATAGTTTCGCAAACAGGTTTTGTGCGACTGACTAGTAGAGGAGTTGGGTGTTCGGTATCACACGGGCTGTGAGTATGCGACATCGCAATAATTAGCCTTGAGTGCAAGTGGGAGATTGTTGGAGATAGTGCCCTCAGAGTCAATTATTGGATCACAGGCACGTGATTGCAATGATTGAGGGAGGACCTATCCCGGTAGAACAGTCTTACTCGAGATGATAGTATGCTATCAGGTTTACCTTTATCATCGTGTACTGCTTTAGGTGACATGACATGTCACTATTGCACGTTGATAGAGCCCCTAGGATTCTTGCTTGACCACCAGCAGTATGAGGGCGATCATATAAGTGGGAGCTGGGGGTCTACAAGCGTATCCTTAAAAGGTCCCTAGTCGTGGGAGTTTCGAGACCGGGCATCGATACTCCATTAGTAGACTAGTGTATACAGTCGAGACCCCGACGAGGGGCGGTGGCCGGTCTCACAAGCCACTGGTGTCAGTTGGATCACCTAAGATGTATACAGGTGCTCATTGGGTTATGAGTACACCGGACAGGACTCGCCGGGAACATGCTAGTTGGTCTTATACCTGACGTCAGATAGCAGTTCCCAGGTGACATGTGTACAGGTTAGTTCATCGACCTGGGGATCGTCATTTGTCTCGTGTGAGTTCCCACTGTACTTTGATTACTACCCTACCACGGCTCAAAGGAGTCGTGCAAACAGGTTTTAGTTGGGTACAGTCCCGAGCCACATGGAGGCAGTGAGCGTATCTTCAGGGGTTCGTCTCTCCCGGTATTGGGGGTGAGGTCGTGCTGTGTCTAGGAGAGCCATTACACAAAGTCCTTGGCCAAGGCAAGGAGATTTACTGGTAGGTATTCCAGTAGTATCTCAGGGTGTTCTGGGCTACACTCCGACACGACTTGTACCGCTTTTGGGGGTCTGACTTTTACCAACCCCCTAGGCCCGCCATGCGATACTCATAGACGAACGGACCGGACTGTACGGATATTGTCACTGACAGGCTCAGTAGGGTGTCAGGATGAGTTCGCTCATCGACGTCCCTTTTAGTCAATAGCTGGTGGCCCGTTACGTATTGGCTTATACCTCTGACGTGCTAGTGGTTAAATCCACAGCCATAGTATTGACGAGTCTTTAGAGTCTACCACACTTTCAGTTACTCAGGTTTCGGGCGAAACGCTGTAGAGGCCGTATGGAGATATGGCAGGGTCCGATCAGATACGTGCGGTATTGCACGGATCAGGATCGGACGGTTTGTACTAGTAGCCGTATAGGTATATGGCAGGGTTCGATCAGATACGTGCGGTATTGCACGGATCAGGATCGAACGGGTATTACTAGCCGGCTTTGGTTTAAGCCGGTCCTAGTTTAGTACAGTGTAGATTTTGTCTCTTTGCATTTGTATCCGGACGGAATACAGATGCGGGTGTGTATGCACAGTGTCGGGGTTTTCCTGTAATTTATTACGGGACCAGTTTTCTGGAGTTGCCAGTTTGCATTCCGTTCCGGCCGGTTTTCCTTTGTTCTTTCCCGGCCGGACTTTTCCGATGGAGGGGGTAATTTGCAGTTTTGCAAATTACTTTTGTGGAGGGGTTTTCTTGCATAAAGCTTGATTATGATATCTTTGCACCATGCTTGCATTTACTTGTGATTTGATGAGGGTATGGGTGTGTTTAAATGAAGCATGGTTCATGTTTTCTTTATGGTCACCCTTTTCACTTTTACTACAATAACCTCCCTTCATTGTTTTCCATTCTTGTTTCCTCCACCAATTTAACAAGGGGCCGGCCACTATTTTGTGAGGGAGAATGAGAGAGGAGTTCATTTGGATGAGGGAATTATCTATATCTCATTTGCATGCTTGCAATATTCTACACTTCATTCGAAAGTCCATTCATGATCCCTCCATCCTCCATGGCAACAAAACCCTAAAGAGACATAGACACTACACATTCTACTGCAAATCTTGGACGCGTCGATTCGCCAGCTTCGCGCCCGAGTTGCCTCGGTATTGAGGTGGGAGCCCGTAAAAGATACAGGCGACGTGGTGCCCTTTCCGACGAGGAGGAGACGGACGGAGATCCCGCGAGGAGATCGGAGTGGAGATGAAGACCGGAGGACTTGGATCGTATGGTATACTTCTCTACCCCCTCTCTAGATAGCTTAGACTAGTTTAATGGCACGATCCGGAGTTTAGTGCGCGGTGGTGCCGGTTTGCTAAGTCCGCAAATTTTAAGTTTACCACCGTTTCCGCGTTTGGCCGTCGGGCTGACGGCCGGGGCGCCGCCGTGCACTTACATTTTGTAGATCCGGTCCTCCACCTCCATAGCTCCATAATGAAGTCTCCTCGCTGTCCAAATGGAAACCCGGGCTCTAGTGTCGGCTTCATCGGAGAATGGACGGGCTAGGTCATCGACTACGACGCCGAAGATGATCTACGTCGAGGCATCACTAGATCAAGCTCCCACTTCACCAAGTCATGAAACTTGTGAAGAGAACACCCTATACTACTTGGCAAGACGTAGAGGATGAAGAAATAGGAAGTGGGTTCACTTTAGAATTGTATTTCTCACTAATTTTCTCAAGTTGCCATTGAAGTAGAAAGCTTTTCTTTCTTGCTCATGAAGAAGAAGAAGAAAGAAAAATGAATATGATAAGTTTTTAAATCCAAAAGAAAAATGAATACTTATCATATTCAAACCATGGTTAAGTGTAGAGAATGAATCATGGTTAAGTGGAATGGTTAGGGTTAAGCATGAGACAAATTAGTGACTTAGTCAAAGCTTCATGAAGCTTCAAAATCAAACAAAATAAGCCACCATTTTCTTTCATTATCTTTTCCATAAAGAATTAAATAAATAAATGAATAAGAAAATGAAAACCCTAACCATTACACAACCATGGTTTAATCTTTACACAAACCATAGTGAGCATGTATCATCAAACATGATACAAACTTGTGTACAAAAGTATATCACATATACAATGTGCACAATCCAAGTGAGAAAATCCATTTAAAGTGAACCAATACTAGTTAATGCAAAGTGGTATATCAAATATATAATTATACATTAAATCATTAAATCAACACTTGATTTAACGATCCGGTCATATCGCATATAACCGACTAGTATCCAATGTATCGGCTTATCGAATCAATCTTTAATTCGATAACTAGGTTATATCGCATACAACCATATCGATACATTCATCGTGATGATGGAATATGGTATCACATACACGCATTATTCTCGGTCTCGCACATATCTCATATGTGCTCCTATTTCGTTTCGCTTGAGCCAGGAAACCTCTGTGTAGGACCCTAAAGACTCGTCAATACGCCGGCAGCAGATGATGATCATATCAAGCACCCACAAGCCGCAAGCGGTCTGCTAAACGTAATGGCCACCCGGGTATTGAGCGATCATAAGATTGACGAGCAAGCCCGCTCACACTCCTGTGAATCCAACCAGTAACACTACCGTACAGTCCGGTCTGTTCGTCTGATATGTCGCATATCTCGCCTAGGGGTGGTAAACGTCAGACCCCAATAGCTCGATAAGTCGTGTCGATATGAGGTCTATAACAATTCGAGAAACTACTGGTAACACTTTCCAGTAAATCTCAGCAACCCTGGACAGGGATTTCCGGTTATAGCCAATCGAACACAGCGCAACATCAACTCCCTATACCGGGAGAGATGAATCGCCTCCTATCGCTCATTGCCTCCATGTGATTCGGGACTGTACCCAAAAACCACCATTTTGCACGCCCTCTTGGACGTGGTAAGATGGAAATCAAAGCACAGTGGGAACCACACAAGACTCTATGACGATCTCGGGTCAACAGACTACTCTGTACCAGTGTCACCAGAGAACTGCCATCTGACGTAAGGTATAATACTATCTGGGAGTTCTCGGCGAGTCCGTCCAGTATACCCAGTCTCCACTGAGCACCCATATACCATCTCTGATGTCAAACACCAATGGATATGGGATCATCCATCGCCCATCTGTATGGGTCGAGAAGGTATACGCTAGTCTACACTGGTATATCGATGCCCCGTCTCGATACACCCACGACTAGGGACTTTGAAGGATGTACTTATGGACTACCATGTCCCCACTAGTATGATCCGCATCATAGTCCAGATAGTCAAGTACACATCCTAAGGGCTTTACCAATATGTAACAGAGAGACAATCAGTATACACGTTAAGGTAAAGAGTAACCAGATAGCATACTATCATGTCGAGCAAGAAAGTCCTCCCTATATATGTCCAAGCATCCACCACAATATACATCCAATGTATAGTAATGGCCTCTAGGGCATACATATAACTAACAATCTCCCACTTGCACTAGGGCCATCTGAAGCAGTGGTTGTAGTATCTCATACTCAACCATCCCATAAAAGTCTCTCTCTGGGAATAGGCCTTCGTCAGTGGATCCGCCGTGTTGTCCTCTGAACCTACTCTCCTAACCGCGATCACCTTAGAGATCAACTATCTCCATGATCAGGTGATGCTGCCTCAGAATATGTCTGGATCACTGATGGGACCGGCGTTCCTTGGCATAAGCCACAACACCATTGTCTCACAATGGTTGGAACCTAGTTCATCTCATGAACCACTATACACCCAAACAGCATCTTTGGTAGCATCTTAAGTAGCGATGTATCCTGCCTTTATCGTCTAGTATGTCACGGTATCTAGCTTGGAACTTTTCCGACATACCATCCCTCCACTGAAGGTAAAGAAAATGCCTGTGACTGACATTCAGTCGTCTTTATCACCCTGGAACCATTCCAGTGATTCTCCCTAGGGTCGATTGATACCATCTCACTACAACTAGTGAGAATCCTAACATCCATTTAGATCTATCTCATAGATCCAAAACCTAGGATTTAGTAGGTATCACTTTGATCCTATATGGAGAATCATTGTGATAAGCGGAGACTGACCGAGGGTAGCATAGGAAACTCCTTCCCTATCAAGAGTATGTCATCCACGTACTCTACGAGGATCATCACCATACTCCCTACTACCTTTTTGTATATACAAGGTTCATCTACCATTTTGATGATGTCAAACTCTTTGACTACTTCATCAAAACAGATGTTCCAACTCCGCGATGCCTGCTTTATCTTATAAAGCATCTTGTACACGTTTCCGCTACTCCCACTGTCTACGAAGCCCTCTGGCTGTGTACTTATAGACATTCTCTTCTAAAACATCATTTAGAAAAGCAGTCATGGCACCTAACCGCCAGATATCGTAGTCATGGTACGTAGCCGTGGCAAGTAGGATCTGGATGGACTTAAGCATAGCTACTTGAAAAGGTTTCATCATTATCCACGCCTGGTCGATGACGAAAACCTTTAACAAGTCTAGCTTTGAAAGTCTCAACTTTTCCATCTACACCAAGTAATCTTCTCAAGATATACTTGCTCCTGATGGGGATTTAACCCTTCAGATATAGCAACCAAAGTCCATACTTTGTTGGTACATAAGGATTCCATCTCAGATCGCTAAGTATCCAGCCATTCTTATAGAGTCTTACTCCTGATGGCCAGCTCGAAACTAGTTGGGTCATCATCTCATGATGCAATCCTCGCTCCCACTGTCATAGAGAAACCGAAGTATCTCTCAGGTGGGTGAGGAACCCTACTAGATCGGCGGAGAGGCTGAGGTTCGTTGGTAACTATTGAATCCTTTGGTTCTTTCAAATCATCAGCTGCAGTTTGTATAGCTGGAACATTTCCAGTTCTACATAACATATCTTGCCTCGAGCTTGTCCGGATTTTGCTTTTCAGACATAGGCTGGACAACCCCAAATCTCAACTAACTTGAGAGATGGGCTCTTCCCTTATCATATCAAATATGAAGTGGTAGGCAACTGATTTGATTTGAACCCTGTTCAATAGGTATGCAGCTTCTCAAGTGCATAACTCCCAAAAAGGAAACAGGTAACTCAGTAGTACTCATCATAGAGCGCATCATATCGAATAGGGTGCAACTGCTCCGCCCCGATATACCATCGTGCTATGGTGTATACGGAGGAGTAATGCTGAGAGAGAATCTCATTCTCCTTTAGAATAATCCAGGAATTCTGTGCTCAAGTATTCTCCTCCTTGATCACATCAAAGGACATAATACTTATACCCATATTTTGGTTCTCTACTTCTAACTTATATTCTGTGAATATCTCAAAAGGTTCGGACTTGTGTTTCAACAGGAACATATGTCTGAATCTTGAGAGATTATCAGAGAATGTAATGAAGTACAAAGAACTGATCTTGGCATGTGTAGACAGGGGACCTTTATACATCATCATGTATCATCCCAAGAGTTTACTAACTCTTTCTCTGTTTTCGATAAATAGAGTTGTGGTCATCTTATCTATGTGACATGACTGGCGAGTTTCATAAGATGTAAATTCAAACTAATTTAAATATGCATCTTTATGTAACTCCAGCTAGTCGGGTCGCATTGATATGACCTAGTCTACAATACCTTAAGAAGGATCCGTTCATTTCTGAACTCTTCCTCTTGTGTGTGTTCCGTATACTAAGAACTGTAGTTTGATTTAGAACATCAACGCTTTTAGATAACGTGCCTGAACCGATCAACTTTTGATATAGGAAATGTTCAAAACATTATCCAACAGTACAAAATTTTATCATTTCTTTACTGATAAAGACACTGATATGATTTTGTATATCAGGTTCGGTATCTAATAACATTCGTTCAGAATCAATGTATTGACAATACAGGGTGACAGTGACCAACAGACTTGGCTGCAACACTTGCCCCGTTTTCTGCCTCATGAAACTTATCACCCGTTCTCAGTTCTCTACCCTTTTGTAGCCCTATGTAACAGATTACGTATCTGGGATCCTGATCTGGTATCACATACCCAGGACGTAGAGGATACTGAGAAACAGTTCTGTATAATGAACATACCCGAAGATGATGCATCAGCATGCACTTTCTTCGTTTGGGCGGCACGGGAATTCTGGTAATCCCCAATTTCCTGCTCTGTCTTATAACATTTATAAGTTGGAGCGGGACCAATGTTCCCCAGCTCAGTATAACAAGCGGGTTCGGTCAATAATCCGTATTATTATCTTGATTAAGGCGTGACATGGTCGCTACCAGGAGAGAAAGAGAAGAAAACACTCAGCGTGCGCTCTTGCAAGAATAGATTGGTTTTTATTTTATCTAATCAGGATGGCTCCCACTGCTTTTTATCAAATCTTCCTTCAAACCCTAAAAGGAAAGACTAGCTGGGATTAATTACACACTATAAGTTCGCCAATCTTTCAGCCAGGCCAGTGTCGGTACTTTGAGGGAGGTCCCCCGTGCTTTCGCACGAACCTAATTAATGTAAACCTCGTTTTCCCAGAGGCGTAACCTCGTTAACACCTTTCTAGACACCTACTTGATCGGCTAATTGTAATGTGTAAAACTCTCCCAGGAGTAACTCTTACTCGCAGCGGGTATCGGGATCCAACTATCTCATAGAAGGTATGCAATCTCATTGCAAATTTCAACAATTGAAATTCCCGATAATATGCCCCTAGCGTGCTATGACCTTGACGCATGCCAAACAACCCATAGTCCGCTAGTCAAGTTCAACCCGTACATTTCTTGATTGAATTAAACCCACCCGCACGACCCTTGACGCATGCCAAACAACGCCGTACGAATACCCTAATCCAATCGCATCGTATGCTAGCAGATAAGCGCTATTTAGCTACCGTACACTACGCCTTGACGCATGCCAAACAACCGCAGCACGAATACTAACTAGTACTTATCTGAAATGACGGAGGGCTACGACAGGTTTTTCTGAAAACCTATTTCGTAATGAACTTGATATCGTTGTAGAATCAAATGATTTTAAAATGGAGTGCTTTTGAGGCTTTTCTAGTTTTGCTAACGGAGTTACTCCCAGTGAAGGGATCGTCGGTCCTTTCCTCGTCGAATGAGGTGCGGGATATATCATATATATCACTGTGCAAAGCAAAAACTCTTAAAATCAATCAAAAGACAAACCGAGTGTGTAGCATCTGCCAGTTATTGCTAAAGGAGTCACTCCCGGTGAAGGGATCTCGGTCCTTTCCTCATCGAATAAGTTGCAGGATATATCACATATACCTCTGTGCAAAGCAAGAACTGTAGCTACCTGTTTTATTTTGAAATTCGATTCTACAACATCTTAGGTTTCTTTTATTTCATTAATCACATTAATGAAGTCCCATCATTTAAGTTACCTAAACATCACAGATAAATACGACGTACACTTATGCCATCCGCATTCGCCTTGATGTCCCCTCGTGCACTGTTAGGTTAGGTAACTAACGGCAGAGCGAGGCAGGGCTAGCGCGGGTGTAAAACATAAGTAACGCCTATATAATATATCATATATACTATATACTGTATCTATCACAGAACATCATATGATCACATCACAGATATCGCAGCAGAAGAATCATATGAAATATTGGATATACTAGGACGTCCGTGTTTTCAATACGAGCCAGTATAAAACACGGATTCCACGGTCGTGATGAATAGCCAAACCCACACCCCTAGACCCCTACGAGAGCGGCAAGTAACCCTACCAATTCTAGAGTTAGGAGACCCGGACTCGACTCCTCGAGTTGGTCTCCCACTGGACTCCAGAACCCGGTTACTTGTGCCCTCCTCCTTGGGTCTATCCTAGTGCGGAAAAGTAAATAATATACAAACGGTGACAACTTCCGCAACCTGGAAGTGCCCCAATAAAAGAATATTACATACAAGTTTTTATATGAATGAAAATGAAAAACACTCATCTCACATAAAAACCCCCGGCTATTCAATCACGACGATCCAATATAACATATCCAGCAACACATAACATCACATGTCATCAACGTAAGTAAACATGCGTATCCCAATTGTCGTTGACATATAGCAACGAAACCGGCGATATCACATATTACACTTACGATCACAGAAAAGAAAGTGTAAAACTACAACAGTTGGAATCCGCAATCTGCATAGACATCGCATGCCTAATCAAATGAATACCTTAGACATCACATGCCTAACAATTATAAACCCCGCATTTTAGTCTCAAAATCGAAAACACTTTCCAATATCAAGTCGGGCAATTCAACAAGATTCCCGACATCCTGATCGAATGCTCGTCGCAAACTTTAGTAGGCGGCCGCACCCCTGATACCGTCGACGAAGTGCACCAAGGCGGAACACCGCTACCGCGAGCACCCTTACGGATGCTTTCGGCGACGGGGTTCTCCTATAGTCACTTGGTCGGGGCTTTGGAGCGAGGCTGTCTATTAAGTTTACCCGGCGAGTATCCGCATACGCTACGTGATTGCGACGGACTTTTGATCACATCAAAATTCCGTGGCAACCGATCAAGTGAGACTAAAGTGCTATGTTTATAACATTCATTCAGTTATCTCATAACTAATTGTGAATTCAAATTATTGTATCCCATTCCAGATAATTAGAAAATGTTTAACTTTCCGATCGAACATTCAAACACCCAAGTTTTCCCGATACAGATCAACACATGAAACAAGTCTAAAAACATTCAGTTCGTGCCTCAGTACCAACGGTCCAGCCGTAGAAGGGTCAAGCCAACGCCTCACATGTGGCACGCCGTACTGCCCTAAACCCGAAGGTTCAAAGGGCAGTTCAAGACGGTCACATAATCGAGTTAAGGTTTGTTGTCTTCTAGAGGGACCATCGCGTTACATGCACTACTTAGAACGTCTTTAAACCACGGAAAAATCCAACACTTGGAAATTTCCCGACAGGGGAAAAATTGGGTATTTATATCCGGCCGAACTTTTTAACATATTCTAAAATACCCGGAAAGCCACACAGAAAAAATTTGATAATCCGATCGAATATACGAATCCCCAAAACAACCCCAGAAAATTCAACTCTTGAATAAAATATTAAAATTATCCAGAAAACACAGGAGTCAAATATAACAATTACTGTGCAAACAAAAGTCAAAGATTCAACATAACGGCCGTGGAACCGCCGCGCCACGTGGGGTAAGGCCGCGGTTCCGCGGCGGTTTGACGGAGTTAGGGCTCCGTTTTGCACAGTAATTCATAAAAAACCCTGCTTAATTTTCTGCATATTTTTAATATGGAAAAAACCATATTTTTAAAAAATTGGACAGAGAGCATTTTGGAAATGGGTTTTCGGGTTCGTTCGGATTTCAAACGTCGTCCAGACTTCGCCTAAGGCTCTAGCTAGTCTCTGATACCACTGTAGGGTTCCTAGGCACTCTCAAGAGGTCTCACAAGGCATCAACTATGCCAATTTCAAATTTTACGGGTGCCGAGAAACCCTAATACGGATCGTTAACTAGAATTTTAGGCGAAACTAGAACTAGTAAACTACTTTACTAAGAGAACGGAAATACAACCTTTGTAGATCCGGTCCTCCACCTCCATAGCTCCGCAATGAAGTCTCCTCGCTGTCCAAATGGAAACCCGGGCTCTAGTGTCGGGTTCATCGGAGAATGGACGGGCTAGGTCATCGACTACGACGCCGAAGATGATCTACGTCGAGGCATCACTAGATCAAGCTCCCACTTCACCAAGTCATGAAACTTGTGAAGAGAACACCCTATACTACTTGGCAAGAGGTAGAGGATGAAGAAATAGGAAGTGGATTCACTTTAGAATTGGATTTCTCACTAATTTTCTCAAGTTGCCATTGAAGTAGAAAGCTTTTCTTTCTTGCTCATGAAGAAGAAGAAGAAAGAAAAATGAATATGATAAGTTTTTAAATCCAAAAGAAAAATGAATACTTATCATATTCAAACCATGGTTAAGTAGAATGGTTAGGGTTAAGCATGAGACAAAATGGTGACTTAGTCAAAGCTTCATGAAGCTTCAAAATCAAACAAAATAAGCCACCATTTTCTTTCATTATCTTTTCCATAAAGAATTAAATAAATAAATGAATAAGAAAATGAAAACCCTAACCATTACACAACGATGGTTTAATCTTTACACAAACCATAGTGAGCATGTATCATCAAACATGATACAAACTTGTGTACAAAAGTATATCACATATACAATGTGCACAATCCAAGTGAGAAAATCCATTTAAAGTGAACCAATACTAGTTAATGCAAAGTAGTATATCAAATATATAATTATACATTAAATCATTAAATCAACACTTGATTTAACGATCCGGTCATATCGCATATAACCGACTAGTATCCAATGTATCGGCTTATCGAATCAATCCTTGATTCGATAACTAGGTTATAACGAATACAACCATATCGATACATTCATCGCGAGAATGGAATACGGTATCACATACACGCATTATTCTCGGTCTCGCACATATCTCATATGTGCTCCTATTTCGTTTCGCTTGAGCCAGGAAACCTCTGTGTAGGACTCTAAAGACTCGTCAATACGCCGGTAGCAGATGATGATCATATCAAGCACCCACAAGCCGCAAGCGGTCTGCTAAACGTAACGGCCACCTGGGTATTGAGCGATCAGAAGATCGACGAGCAAGCCCGCCCACACTCCTGTGAATCCAACCAGTAACACTACCGTACAGTCCGGTCTGTTCGTCTGATATGTCGCATATCTCGCCTAGGGGTGGTAAACGTCAGACCCCAATAGCTCGATAAGTCGTGTCGATATGAGGTCTATAGCAATTCGAGAAACTACTGGTAACACTTACCAGTAAATCTCAGCAACCCTGGCCAGGGATTTCCGGTTATAGCCAATCGAACACAGCGCAACATCAACTCCTTATACCGGGAGAGACGAATCCCTTCCTATCGCTCATTGCCTCCATGTGAATCGGGACTGTACCCAAAAACCACCGTTTTGCACGCCCTCTTGGACGTGGTAAGATGGAAATCAAAGCACAGTGGGAACCACACAAGACTCTATGACGATCTCGGGTCAACAAACTACTCTGTACCAGTGTCACCAGAGAACTTCCATCTGACGTAAGGTATAATACCATCTGGGAGTTCTCGGCGAGTCTGTCCAGTGTACCCAGTCTCCACTGAGCACCCGTATACCATCTCTGATGTCAAACACCAATGGATATGGGATCATCCATCGCCCATCTGTATGGGTCGAGAAGGTATACGCTAGTCTACACTGGTATATCGATGCCCCGTCTCGATACACCCACGACTAGGGACTTTGAAGGATGCACTTATGGACTACCATGTCCCCACTAGTATGATCCACATCATAGTCCAGATAGTCAAGTACACATCCTAAAGGCTTTACCAACATGTAACAGAGAGACAATCAGTATACACGTTAAGGTATAGAGTAACCAGATAGCATACTATCATGTCGTGCAAGAAAGTCCTCCCTATATATGTCCAAGCATCCACCACAATATACATCCAATGTACAGTAATGGCCTCTAGGGCATACATGTAACTAACACTCTTACAGTCACTTGGTCGGGGCTATGGGGTGAGGCTGTCTATTAAGTTTACCCGGCGAGTATCCGCGTACGCTACGTGATTGCGACGGACTTTTGATCGCATCAAAATTCCGTGGCAACCGATCAAGTGAGACTAAACTGCTATGTTTATAACATTCATTCAGTTATCTCCTAACTACTTGTGAATTCCAAATGTTGTATCACATTCCGGGTAAATAGAAAATGTTAAACTTTCCGATCGAACAATCGAACACTCAAGTTTTCCCGAAACAGCTCAACACATGAAATAAGTTTAAAAACATTCATTTCGTGCCTCAGTACCAACGGTCCAGCCGTAGAAGGGTCTAGCCAACGCCTCACATGTGGCACGCCGTACTGCCCCAAACCCTAGGGTTCAAAGGGCAGTTCAAGACGGTCACATAATCGATTTAAGGTTTGTTGTCTTCTAGAGGGACCATCGCGTTACTTGCACTACTTAGAACGTCATTAAACTAAGGAAAAGTCTAACAATTGGAAATTTCCCGGTAGGGGAAAAATTGGGTATTTATATCTGGTCGAACTTTTAACATATTCTGAAATTACCCGGAAAAACACATAGACAAAGTTTGATAATCCGATCGAATCTACGAACTCTCAATACCACCCAGAAAACTCAACTCTTGAGTAGAGGTTAAAAATTCCAAGAAAATACAGCACCAAAATATAGGAATTACTGTGCAAAAATCAATTGAAGAAGCTACTAAGTGGCCGCGGAACCGCCGCATTAGCCATGCTAATGCCGCGGTTCTGCCGCGCTTTGATGAAAACAGGAGTACGGGCTTCACAGTAATTCTTAGAAACTCCTGCTGATTTTTCTGCATATTTTTAATTCTCAAAAATCCCCGATTTCAAAAAATGTACAGAGAGCGATTTGAGATTAGGGTTTCGGTTCGATCGAACTTCTAAGTCCGTCTACGCATCGCCTAAGGATCTAGCTAGGCTCTGATACCACTGTATGGTTTTTAAGCACACTAATGAGGTCTCACAACAGATCAAACATGCCCAATTCAAATTTTTCATGTGCCTACAAACCCTAATACGGATCGTTAACTAGATGATAAGGCGATGCAAGCAAGTAAACGACTTTATTGCTAAAGGAAAGTGACTACAACCTTTGTAGATCCGGTCCTCCACTTCCTAGGCTCCGTGATGACGTCCCTCCGCTGTACCTATCGGAATCCGGACTCTGGCGAAGGTTTCGTCTGAGAAATAATTGGGCTAGGTCGTCGACTTCGATGCCGAAGATGATCTACGTCGAGGCAACTCAAGATCAAGCTCCAACTTAACCAAGTCATGAAACTTGTGAAGAAAACACCCTATACTACTTGGCAAGTGGTAGAGGATGAAGAAATAGGAAGTGGGTTCACTTTAGAATTAGATTTCTCACTCTTTTTCTCATGTTGCCATTAATGGTAGCAAGCTTTCTTCTTGTTGAAGAAGAAGAAGAAGAAGAAAAAGAATATGATAAGTATATTTCAAAATAGAAAATAATGTGATTCTTATGATATAGCAACCATGGTTAAGTGTAGAGAATAAACTAGGGTTAGGTTTAATGGTTAGGTTAAGGCTGAGAAACAAAATGGTCAAAGCTTCAAAGCTTCATGAAGTTTCAAAGAAAAAACAAAAGAAGCCACCCTTTTATTTCTTGCCTTAAAATGAATAAATAAAAAATAAATAGATAAGTAAATCAAAACCCTAACCAATAACATAACCATGGTTTAATCATACACACCCAAGTTAGCATGTATCATCAAACATGATACAAACTAGTGCACAAAACTATATCATATATACAATGTGCACATTTCAAGTGAGAAAGTCAATCTTGAGTGAACCAATACTAGTTAATGTAAAGTAATATATCAAATATATAATTATACATTAAATCATTAAATCAACACTTGATTCAATGATTCGGTCATGTCGCATATAACCGACTAGTATCCAATGTATCGACTTATCGAATCAATCTTCGATTCTATAACTAGGTTATATCGCATACAACCAATCGATACATTCATCGCGAGAATAGAATACGGCATCACATACACGCATTATTCTCGGTCCCGCACATATCCCATATGCACTCCTATTTCGTTTCGCTTGAGCCAGGAAACCTCTGTGTAGGACTCTAAAGACTCGTCAATACGCCGGCAGCAGGTGATGATCATATCAAACACCCACAAGCCGCAAGCGGTCTGCTAAACGTAACGGCCACCCGGGTATTGAAATATCAGAAGATCGACGAGCAAGCCCAGTCACACTCCTGTGAATCCAACCAGTAACACTTACCGTACTGTCCGGTCTGTTCGTCTGATATGTCGCATATCTCGCCTAAGGGTGGTAAACGTCAGACCCCAATAGCTTGATAAGTCATGCAGACATGAGGTCCATAACATGTGTGAAACTACTGATAACACTTACCAGTAAATCACTGCAACCCTGGCCAGGGATTTCCAGTTATGGCTAGTCGAGCATAGCGCAACATCAACCCCCAATACCGGGAGAGACGAATCCCCTCCTATCGCTCATTGCCTCCATGTGAGTCGGGTCTGTACCCAAAAACCACCTGTTTGCACGACTCAGTAGAGCCGTGGTAGGGTGGAAATCAAAGCACAGTGGGAGACACACAAGACTCTATGACAATCTCGGGTCAACAGACTAAGCTGTACCAGTGTCACCAGAGAACTGCCATCTGACGTGAGGTATAATACCATCTGGGAGTTCTCGGCGAGTCCGTTCAGTGTACCCAGTCTCCACTGAGCACCCGCATACCATCTCTGATGTCAAACACCAATGGATATGGGATCATCCATCGCCCATCAGATGGGTCGAGAAGATATACGCTAGTCTACACTGGAATATCGATGCCCCGTATCGATATTTCCACGACTAGGAACATTGAAGGATGCACTCATGGACTACCCAGGCCCTACTAATATGATCTGCATCATAGTCCTGGAAGTCGAGTACACATCCTAAAGGCTTTATCAACATGTAACAGAGAGACAGAAAGTATACATGTTAAGATAAAGAGCAACCAAATAGCGTACTATCATGTCGAGCAAGAAAGTCCTACCTATATATGTCCCAGCATCCATTACAATATACATCCAATGCACAGTAATGGCCTCTAGGGCATAAATATAACTAACAACCGCAAGCGGCACTAGCTGTGCGTAACGACTCCTAGGTAGATGCCGATAAGAATACGGATGAGGTGAAACCCATCTGAACTCCTACTGAGCCTGAATGTGACAGTCTCCGTACAGTCCGGTCTGTTCGTCTGAGAATATCGCATGGCGGGTCTAGGGGGGCGGTAAACGTCAGCCCCCTAATAGCGGTACAAGTCGTGTCGGAGTGTAGCCTAGAACATCCTGAGATAACACTGGAAACCTACCAGTGTACCTTGCTTGCCCTGGCCAGGGATGACTGTGTGTAATGGCTCTCCTTGACACAGCACGATATCAACTCCCAATACCGGGAGAGACGAATTATGTCTAACCGTCACTGCCTCCAAGTGCTTCGGGACTGCACCTAACTACTACCTGTTTGCTCGACTCCTTTGAGCCGTGGTAGGGTAGTAATCAAAGAACAGTGAGAACACACTCGAGGCGAAGTGACAGTGTCAAGTCAGCGGACTAAGTTGTACTCATGTCACCTGGGAACTGACAACTGACGTTAGGTATAGTACCAACCAATCAGTTCCCGACGAGTCCTGTCCAGTGTACCCGTAACCTAACGAGCACCCGCATACTATCCCAAGTACGATGTACTGACGGCTGTGGGACAGACCGTCTCCCCTGCTGGGATGAGAAGCGCAAACGCTAGTCTACTCCAGAGTATCGATACCATGTCTCGATAATCCTATAACTAGGGACCTGTAAAAGGATGTGCTTGTAGATTACCCAGCCCCCACGAGTGTGACTGCCATCACAACGCTGGTAATCAAGCAAAGATCCTGAGGGCTCTACTAATGTGTATAGGCGATATGTTAAAAGAAACACATGTACACACATTGAAGTAGAAACAAACCAAGTAGCATACTACTATTTTGAGCAAGATTGTCTATACAACGGTGAATATCATAAGCTTCCATTAAGTAATATACAAACTAGTAAGATACAGTAATGGCCTCTAGGGCATATACACTAACAACAGCTACGCCAAAGAACCCTTACAGACGGCAAGACCCTTGACCGAAGTTCCTCCACCTGCCGATCCACTATAACTAGCTGCTGCTGGTGAACGAAAGATCGTGTCCAAGCTAATTGGTCTGATGCTGAATCATGTGAAAAAGGTCATGAAGGTAATTGCGAAGTATCGACACAAGGATTACGGGTGAATACTCAAAAATCTGTGCGGAAGTGCCAAATTATAGGCAACGGAACCAACTCGCTTCAAAGATCTCAAAAGGACCTACAATCCTGGGATACTTCCCAAAACTCAATACGTCATTCATCGAAAAATCCCGTAGAAATACATGATCTCCTACTGCGAACTCAAGTCTGCGACCACTATGGTCGGCATAAGACTTCTGTCTGTACTGGGCTACTCTCATCCTGACCTGAACCAACTGGATCATCTCCGAAATCTCTAGACTAGCTGGGGTCCAAAAATCCTACTTACGCAGAGTCTGAAAACAGACTGGAGATCGACACGACCTAACAACTAAACTTAAAGGTTGCCAATTGGAGTGCCTCTTGATAACTGCTATCGAAGGAGAATCCTAACAATGGCAAGTGACGATCCCTACAGCTGACAACAATTAGTGCACACGGATAAGCATATCCTCCAGAGTCGGTATAGCCCGCTCTCGCAAAACCATCATCCTGCGGATGGAAAAGCGAAGCTAAAGCTCAACCAGTTCCTAAGGCTTCCTGAAGCTCCTGCCCAAGACGGCAAGCGAACAGGGTGCCTTCATTGGATACGACCCATGAAGGAACTCCGTGCAACGCACAAACTTAACAAAGAACAACTGAGCAACCCGAGTATAACTGGACAACTCGCATCCGAATGGAGTCATACACTGACTAAACCTGGTTAGACGCCATAATGAATAATCATGGAAACCTGCTCCCATTCCTACTCCGGAACGGTTAAAGGTTGCAACTCTCCAGCCGGTCTCAGATGCTCAACCTTAGCACGCAATAAGACAGACACCCAAAAACTAAATCCGAAACTTCACTCTTCACCCTTGCCCACTCATAACTATCTCATAAGTCACGATACAAATTGGTGGAACTTGAATGATCACCGAAAGTTGACTGATGTGCCTGCTTTAGGATTCGCGTCTCTGCCCATCAGCAACAGGTACACAAACGCGTCCCTAAACGTAGCACACCTTGGTCACAAATCAAGGACTCCGAATCATTACCCAGCCAAGTATGCTCAAGTATCTCTGACGAATGAGCATCGGCGGGCAGTGCCTCGCGAAAGCGATTAAGGAAAAGTTGTCGGGCGCGGACATGAGTAAGCTGTCTCCTCAATAGAGGCGAACTTAAGCTGTACTCAACGATCAAACAAGAACTGTAAATCTGCAGAAGACTATCTCAACATTCAAAATCTGCTGCAGGAAGATGTACATTAAGCTCTGGCGGTCCGTGAAAATATGCCACGACTCTCCGGACAAGTAGTGTTTTCTAAATTTCCAACGTAAAACCACCGCGGCCATCTCCAGATCATGAGTGGGATATCCTGCTCGTACTTCCTCCAACTGTCGGGAAGTAAAAGCGATAACTCTATAGTGTCACCTAAGTATACAGTCGAGCCCCACTCACGAAACATTACAGTTAAACAACAAGGTCGCCTGAACCAGAAGCAAAGAAAGAACTGATGCAGTTGTTAACCGGGTCTTCAACTGCCGAAAACTCCGCACCCATGCTTCAGTCCAAAGAAAAAAGAACCTCCTTTCTGGTCATTCCAGTCAACGGTGCAGCGATACACTAGTAATACTGCACGAAACGGTGGTAACAACCTGCTAAGCCCAAAAATCTACGGAACTCAGTCCGTACACAAGTCTGGGCCAAAGCTGTACGACCTCAATCTTCCTCGGGACCATACAAAAACCGTCTCCCGTAACTACAAGACCTAAGAGTCAACACAAACAAGTCTGAAGGAACACTCCGAGAATCTAGCAAACCGCTGGGGCTCTCCCAACGTCTGCAAAACAAATCCTCAAGTGCTACTCCTGTCCCTCACGACATATTGAATAGACCAGAACGTCGTCAATAACACAAATATAACTGGTCGAGGAACGGCCTGAAGAAATCTGGTTCATCATATCTACGAATGCTGCTAGGGCATTGGTGAGTCCAATGACACCACCAAAACACATAATGCCCGTAGCACGCACAAGGACGTCTTCGGGATGTCATCACTCCGAACCCGCAACAATGATGACCTGATCCCGAACAAACTTAAAAAAATATCTCGCACTGTGGAGCCGATCGAAGAAATCGTCAATGCGAGGTAAAGGATACCTATCCGTACCGTAAGCCAGTTAAATTGACGATCAATCGATACACAACATCAACTGCCGTCCTTCTCCTGACAAACAGAATAGGAGCTCCGCAAATGCGAAACACTCATACACATATGACCCCCAACAAACAACTCTGCAGCTAATCCTTAAGCTCCCTAAGCTTCGCCGGCCCATCTGGAACAACGTCGGAAAACTCTCGCACGAAAGAAATCCGGTCCAACAAACCCACTGTGGCTCCGGTATCACGAATGAACGCCAAAAATCCTCGACATCTTCTCCTCAAAAGACGACACGCGAAAAAGGCTGAATTCAAGCTGTGTGAGGTGGCACCACTGCCCTCCCATGCACAACAAGAACTGACTCACTGGGAAAACAAACCCTGTGTGTTTTCTCAAGGCAGTCCACAGACGCATAGTATGTAAGTAACCAGTCCGTGTCCAGGAGAACGTCAAATCCAACATCTCTAGAAGGATCAAAACGACGGACGAATCTCTATCTCCTATCCGATAGGCACACGACTGAATTACGTGTCGCGCAACAAAAGAATCGCTGACAGAAGTTAACACAACAAACGACTGATCTAGCTAAACGACTCTCATCCCAACCACGGCACATGTGTGTAAAACAAACAAGTACATCAACAGAACATACGAATTTAGAATACTTGAAACTCTGCATTGGACGCCCGTGCGTCCAGATGAGTAGAAGCAAACTCTCGCGTCTGCCCCCTACCCGCAACTGGCTGTAATCCTTCTCTGTCAACCTGTCCCCTCTGAGCGAATCCTCTGTGACCACGACTTCTCTGCACATAAGCCTGACGCGGTGCTAAGGAACAATGTCTGACGAAGTGATGAAGGATCCCGCATCGAAAACATCCACACGATGACTGCTGACCCTCCTGGGGATGAGAGCTGAATGACTGTCCTCGTCCTAAACCTCTGTTACTCCCGCGACGGTCATGAAATCTGTCTCGACGACTATGCCTCTGTCTCTAGGCTGGTACACCGCTACGAGTACTCCACTATTCCGGAACTCTCAATGTTGTAAGTGCACGGCGGCGCCCCGGCCGTCAATCCGACGCCGGAAAGCGGAAGCGGTGAATAACTTAAATTTTTGCGGACTTTGCAAACCGGCACCACCGCGCACTAAACACCCGGATCGTTACCATTAACTAGTCTAAGCTACAAAACAAGATGGGTTAGAGATATACCGACGATCCAAGTCCTCCGGTCTTCATCTCCACTCCGATCTCCTCGCGGGATCTCCGTCCGTCTCCTCCTCGTCGCCGGAAGTGCACCACATCGCCTTCTTCGTTTACGGGCTCCCACCTCAATGCCGAGGCAACTCGGGCACGAAGCCGGCTACTCGACGTGCCCAAGATTCGTTGTAGAATTCGTAGAGAAGGAGTCTCATTTTTGGGGTTTGGAGTTGTGCCATTTTGTGGAAGAAAAGAGAGGAACTTTTGGAAATGAACTAGAGGGCTTTTCTAGTGAGCAAGAGAAACAAAATGCCACACATAAAATGAATCCATCCCCTCCATTTGGAATGGCCGGCCCCCCCTTACCAAGTGAGATTGGAGAGAGAAAAGACAAGGGGGTGGGTGGAACAATAATGTAAGGTGGAGTGTCATGGAAAAAAGCAAGTGATGATGAGAGGCAATGATCACTCCCAAAACCAACACTCATCCAACCATCATCACCAAACTCATCATCAACAACCATGATGATCACTAAAAGTCAAGCAATCATGAAGCTAGAAGTCAAGGTCAATGAGAGGCTATCATGATAAAACAAAGATGCAAAGACCCCCTCCACAAATGCCTATTTGCAACAATGCAAATAAGCCCTCCTCCACCAATCTTCGGCCAATGAACGGAACAATGGAAATTGGCCGAAACGGAAAGCAAACTGGCAACTCCAGAAAACTGGTCCCGTAATAAATTACAGGAAAACCCCGATACTGTGCATACACACCCGCATTTGTATTCCGACCGAAATACAAATGCAATGAGACAAAATCTCCACTGTACTATACTAGAATCCGGCTTATACCAAAACCGGCTAGTAAAATCTGTTCGATCCTGATCCGTGCAATACCGCACGTATCTGATCGAACCCTGCCATATAACCATACGGCCTATAGTACAAACTGTCCGATCCTGATCCGTGCAATACCGCACGTATCTGATCGGACCTTGCCATATCTCCATACGGCCTCTACAACCTTTCGCCCGAAAGCTGAGTAACTGTAAATGTGGTGGACTCTAAAGACTCGTCAATACTATGGCTGTGGATTTAACCACTAGCACGTCAGAGGTATATGCCAATACGTGACGGGCCACCAGCTATTGACCAAAAGGGACGTCGATGAGGAAGCTCACCCCGACACCCAACTGAGCCTGTCAGTGACAATATCCGTGCAGTCCGGTCCGTTCGTCTATGAGTATCGCATGGCGGGCCTAGGGGGTTGGTAAAAGTCAGACCCCCAAAAGCGGTACAAGTCGTGTCGGAGTGTAGCCCAGAACACCCTGAGATACTACTGGAATACCAACCAGTAAATCTCCTTGCCTTGGCCAAGGACTTTGTGTAATGGCTCTCCTAGACACAGCACGACCTCACCCCCAATACCGGGAGAGACGAACCCCTGAGGATACGCTCACTGCCTCCATGTGGCTCGGGACTGTACCCAACTAAAACCTGTTTGCACGACTCCTTTGAGCCGTGGTAGGGTAGTAATCAAAGTACAGTGGGAACTCACACGAGACAAATGACGATCCCCAGGTCGATGAACTAACCTGCACACATGTCACCAGGGAACTGCCATCTGACGTCTGGTATATGACCAACTAGCATGTTCCCGGCGAGTCCTGTCCGGTGTACTCATAACCCAATGAGCACCTGTATACATCTTAGGTGATCCAACTGACACCAGTGGCTTGTGAGACCGGCCACCGCCCCTCGTCGGGGTCTCGACTGTATACACTAGTCTACTAATGGAGTATCGATGCCCAGTCTCGAAACTCCCACGACTAGGGACCTTTTAAGGATATGCTTGTAGACCCCCAGCTCCCACTTATATGATCGCCCTCATACTGCTGGTGGTCAAGCAAGAATCCTAGGGGCTCTATCAACGTGTAATAGCGACATGTCATGTCACCTAAAGCAGTACACGATGATAAAGGTAAACCAGATAGCGTACTATCATCTCGAGTAAGACTGTCCTACCGGGATAGGTCCTCCCTTAATCATTACAATCACGTACCTGTGACCTAATAATTGACTCTGAGGGCACTATCTCCAACAAATGTCTCCGGAATACGTGTCTCGTCAATTGGGGCTGCATCCATTGGTGCTATGTAGGTGACGGAATGCTGCATGTTGATTGCAAGGAACAACTGGGTAACAGGGGTGACAACCTCCTGTCGCTGCGCTCGAACGACCTTAACCAATGAACTCATAGTCTGGCGCTTGTCCTGCATCTCTTCCACAAGCCTAGCGATACTATCTGTCAAAGGCGAATCCATCTGCACCTATGCAATGAGTGTGCCTTCCTGGTCCTCGTCCTACCCGAGTCAATCCTGACCTCGGCCCTCGCTGCATCACTCTGAGTCCCCATAGTCATCGACGACAAAGGCTATAAATAGAAATAAGATTCGATATGAACACCAAAATCGAATCACAAGGATATGTCATCAAGGAAGGAATTTCAAGCAATTTGTACTTAGGTCACTTTAGGCGGAGTATCGCATCGTGAGTATGCCGCGGACATACACACACTACGTTACTCTACTTAAACTACCTACTCCATCATACCAAGGTCATCCTACACTCCGAAAGGTAAAAACCTAGCGCTTTGATGCCAACTTTATCACGACCCGAAATTGGCATGTGACGGCCCTAATACTATGCAACGTCTACAGGCGTAACGCAGTAAAAGAAAGCCAAAACCCACAAATCTAAACCATTAAAAGGCAAGAAAAGATAAGAAATATTGTTTAAACTTTTGAAAATCTCAAGTATAAATTCTTCAAGTCCAATTTACTTTCTTGAAAATTTCGGCAGCACCTCCTTTGTAAATCCAACCCCAAAAATGGGTACAACATAAATATAAAGTAAAGCATCCCCAACGGGAGCAAATCCACGCCAAAAGGCGGAAAACAACCACCACAACTGATATACGACGCCGTAGCGAAGAAATAAAAGAGGATAAAATGGAAACTGTATAAAAGACAACCTAGTCACAAAATAATATACAATATCGTACTCACCAAGTCTCTAAGTCAACAAGAAAATAGTAGATGGAGAGTACAAGGATACAACGAATATACAATACAAGAACGAATAACCACAAAACCCACCTAAGCAAACTGCACACTGTGAGCTGATGCGGTATCCGCAGCAAAAGATGATAAGATAGATGAATAGCCTGCCTCGACTACTCTAGGGAACAACCTATAAACACTGTGGCACAACGGAGGTGAGTTTCCAACTCGTGAATAGTAAATAACATATGCACTTAATCGCAAGTATGCACGTACAACGCGAATGTAACATTAGCAACTAATAGCAACAAAAGTCATATGTGTGCAATAGTCATGAAAGGTACACTAGCAGGTATCACTAATACATGAAGCAGTAATATGATAATCTATATGCAACAATCATGTAAGGTGCTCTATCAAGTACAACTAATACATGAAGCGATAATATGACAATGTATATATGCAACAGTCATGAAAGGTACTCTATCAGGTACTACTAGTACATGAAGCAATGCATATAAAGTAAAAGTATGTAGATGCAACAGTCATGGAAGGTACTCTATCAGGTACTACTAATATATGAAACAGTGAATAAACAATAAATGTGGAATATGGAATAAAACATGTCATTTCTACGGAATCTTGACATCGTGGTAGGATCAAAGTCCATCAAGACAATCCAAATCCCAATTTCCTCAAATCAGCCCCCAAATTGGCTCTCATATCATATAAGTCTCACAAATCCTTAATGTACAATATCGAATAAATCTCATATATCCTGAATGTACAAAATCTGCAATCTTATATATATCCTGTATCCAATATCAAATGAATCTCTAACATCCAAAATATATTTGCATGAATAAATATGATGATGTATATAAATTGATATCAATACACATATATTAGCATCCCATTCCACTAATATTGGTGTAAAGGCATATATAACAGCGCCCCATTCCATTGTTATATATACTTAGGAGTAAAAAGAAATATCATGAAACCAATGTGTCAAGCATCGACCAGGAAATGCTAATCTATCAGGTGCTGTCACCAAGACTGGCCCCCTGATAGGTACGTATCATACGCTATCGTGAAAGCTAGAGTGCCTAGCTCTGACCCTCGCTTCTCGACGCATCCATACGCACATGACTCCCGTCGGTATCCCCATGATAACCGACGAGTCATTGGTAATGTCACCGGAAAGTATGGTTCCCACACTAACTAATATCCTCACTGAGATTCTTACCCCGGATACCTCCGGGCCACACCATGTACCCGCAGACGGACCCCTCCGTTCCTCGCGTGGGGTATATATATATCCGAACCGATAAATCTCATGGTGGCTGCTGAAATATCATATCAAGGAAAACCGGGTTTTTCAATTAATGCATAATTTCATGAACTCCCACGGTACCCAAATCCAGAAAACATCATGAAAAATCCATATCTCAATGCAAAAATCCATGAATATAATATATGCAACATAAAACTGTAATGAAAGCATATAAAGGGAAAGCCGCTAATTAACTGCAACAAGTTAATATAAAATATCATGCGGTTTCTATTTTCTCGATTTCTAAATGACATCAAGTAAAGGTAACATGTAGCTATAACCAGATATATGTGTAAATATAAAGGTATAGCAAGGTATATGTATCTACCTATAAGTAATGACGTAATATACCCCGTGGGTACAAGTGAAGTATGTGTGCAAGGTATACCTGTAGCTATGTCATGAAGTGTGTATGTACCTATCGCTAATGGTACAATACTCTATAGGTATACAGGTAACTAGCATGTAAGCATGTCAAGGCATATGTGTAAGCATGTAGGTATACAGCTATGCTATATGTCATATGCATAAAGAAATATGAATCAATGTCTCAATGTCCCTATCCAAACAATATTATATCTATACGGGTGTTGTGTGTGACATGTCAATTATTGACGGTGTGTGTGGCATACAATCAGTGCTCGTGCAACAAGAGCCGTTAATAATATGTACAGTGTCCTAAGGCTACTAGTCTAAGCACAACAATTAATTAAGCAATAAGGTTTATGCGCAAATTCTAAATATGAAATAGAATGTGCGACAAGTCAAGTCATCTCTAGCTCAGACGCATAACGCCATGCGGGCGATTCCCTTGTAGATATTAAATCTACTCACCAATGCTCATGGCTAAGTGAACCCTACCACCTGTTTTTCCTTCGTCGCAGCGTCCGAAGTCACCGCCTGTGAACCTAAAATTTCACAAACACATCACATAAGCTAAATATCCTGAAACGACGAAAAGACAATGAAACGCAAGGATAACGCCCTGAAAAATGCACTGCGCACTTAGCGCATCTATCGCGCACGACATCGGCCAAAAACGCTAACTAGGGTCGCTAAGCTACGAAACACCATGCCTAGACTCCGATCGTCCCGATTGCGCAACATAACAAAATAAATACGAGGAATATAATAGATATAACCTCGAAACGACTAATCGAACCCACGTCGGAAAAACCCCGAAATCTAGAAAACAATTTATCGCAATATTTTGCAGTAGAATCAAGCTAACACATTTCTAGCGGTTACAACCACCTTAAAATAGCTTAACTAAGCTATCAAAACCAATTCTATATTTTTAACACTTGCAAAATAAGTTTTAGCAAAAACCTAGTAAGCAATATAACATAATTAAACAAAGTATTCATTAACAATAATAAACATTTTCTACTTTGTTAAGGTTTTCCGAATCACAAATTAACACTTCAATAAAACATTAAACACTTAAATCAAGCTTTAAGCTTAACTTGAATTTCTAAAACTATTTCTAGAATTTTGAAACATGAAATTAAAACTTAAATTAACATCTAATTAAGCTAGCATAAAGTATTAAGCAACAAAAAAGAGATTAGAGTTAAGGTTTTATACCTTCAAGAACACCACTTGAATCAAGAATAAAACCAAACTTTAGCCTCCAAAATACTCACTAGAATGAAGATCCAAGCAACTTTTGTGAAGAAGAATGAAGGTTTGGATTTTATTTGAATTTCTATGAATTAATTTGGATTTTTCATGATTTATTTGAAGCAAAATGAGAAGAAATGAAGCAAAAATGATGAAGGGCAGCAAGGGAATGATTGTGGCCAGCCAAGGAGGAAGCTAGGTTTTGTGTGGAGTTGTGTGGAATTTTCTAGAAGGAAAAAATACAATAATTTGCATAATAAAACAAAATTAGCATTATTCACCATTTTCTTTTTTAAAAAATCCATTAATTCCACCAAAAATCAAGATATTTGGAGAGAAGGTTCTAAACATATTTCTAATGATGAGATTAGCAAAAAAACCCATTTGTAGTAATTTACCCGCATAAAAAAATAATTACCACAAATAAAGTGTCCGAATAAAGCATTAAAATAATAATTTAAATAGGGAAAAATTCTATCTGAACCAAAACCTTCGATATACTCCCAAAGTTCACGCACTAGCTTTATTTTATCAAAACTAGGTGCCGGCAAGTTTCTACGGAAGTTTGATCGAAATCGGGTTAAAACGGAAAATACCGACTATTTTGCCCTAAAACGGAAAAATTCGCAAAACGATTTCTGAAACGTTACAGCTACGGCTAGAGTTGCATCAGCACGAGCTCGTCATGGATGAGGACTGACCAGGGCATTATTCCAGGGATATACGGTTTGTATAGATGCGTCGTTTTATTATGTTTTCACGCCATAAGCGTTTGATGGATCACTTCTACAAGATTTCTCGGATGTGCAAATCAGCACCAGAGGATCAGGCTACTGCTAGAGGCCAGCCAGATTATGATGACCGTCGATGCACTGATTACTTGATGATTGAGGCATTGTTCTGCGTGCGGACGAATGAGCCAGTTGTTGCTGCGAATGATGAGATATCGCCCCAGATGTTGGAGCTATTGCCGCACGAGTTGTACGTAGAAATATGATAGAAGATCGCTAGTCAACCAGGGAGGAATGAATAGGACATGTGATTCGTTGCCTACCCTGATGCGAGGACATTAGATGGATTGATTCCAGCTAGAGACGACTTCTTGTAGGTACGTTGGGATTCGAAGGAAACGATCGAATGTCAGAAACCCATTTTCCAAGTTTAAAGTATTCGGAGAAATGTGCAAGTAATTCCGTGGACCCTCTAGATGAATGAAACCCTAACTCGACATAATGACCATGGGAACGCTTTTGAACCTTAGGGTTGGCGGCAGTTCCGCGGTGCCATTAGTGAGGCTTGGGTTTGCCCTTCTACGGCTGGTCTATAGGTACTGTGGCATGAACTGGAATACTATTAAATTGTATCCAAGATGTTGAGCTCTTGGGGGATTATGGAACCTTGACAAATCAATCGAAAGGTTCGACGTCATTCTGATGTCATGTGATAGGATGCATTGCTTGGGAGACTCCAGATACGAGTATAGCCGTTGGAGCACAGTCCATGCAGCTACGAAGAGACGAGTCCGAAGCAGTCGACATTAGAGAAAAGTGGAGTAAGCGGTTCGTACGAGATATTGATGAGATGACGTTCCACTCGGCTGACATCAGAGATGTGATACGCATGTAGAGGCGTTGGATATGGATATATCATCCAGAAGGAGTCGCGATGAGTATGCAGCCGTTCCGGAACAAGAAACAGAGTTAGTAAAGGGTGACAACTTCCGGGCAGTTCGGCAGAAACAAGATTCGGAAAAGACCCCGAGAAGATCTTTCTAGAATACCTTATGAGAAGACTTGGACCCAGGATCAGTGATATTGTGCACACCCAGCAGGCCATAGTTCGGCCCCGTCGACGAGACATGTTATGAGTGGCCATGAATAGTAGGCAAGTAGATATCTTGCTCTGCTAGTATTGGATGCACCGACACCTTCTCGACTTTGAAGGAGGACATATCGATGACAGTATTCATGATTTGTGATTTGGTGATTCGATTATCACGTATCCATCATCTTGAATTTCGGTATTTTGGATGATTTATATGCATAACTGAGATTTTGTGCACCACAGTTGCACCTGACTTCGATTTGATATCATTCAAGATATTGATCTTGATTTCATATCTTTGATATATATGTGATTTGATTTGTGCTTTCGGCATAGTTTTCATGCACTTTTAGTATTTTGAAGCGATTTTGATGCACACCAGATACACTAAATCGGGATTCTTTATGCATATCAGATGCACCTGATATTGCTGTCAGGCACACCCGTTGCCCTTGACAGATGTTTCGTGCACACCCGATGCACTTAGATGTTGTTTCTGTACACATGTATGGCACATTCATGTGTTTTTATTTCCGTTGTATCCGACGCACGTAGCATTCATATGCACATTTTGGGATTGATTTCTTATGGAGCGGTACGTTTTTATGATATTTGCTATTTGTTTTCATACTAAGCAGGACTAGTCAAAGGACAGTACCTGAATATATTTTGTATGCATTGATAGTTATCGAAGGGATTTCCAAAAAGGGAGCTATAGTCTCAGTATTTACCTACGTGTCTGATATGACACGAAATGTTTAAAAACAAGGAAACCCTTCTAAATTACTTTCAAAAACGACGAGACGTACATATTAAACAAAGGATAAGTATATATAGTTATTTTCTTATAATAGTCGTCCGCCGCTGTGCCGCGATACGCGCATCGCACAGCAACATAGGTTTGGCATGCATTTCCTTCAGATGTTTACATGTATAGTTTTGATTTGGAGTTATCTCTTCATTGTTCATACGCATGCATTGCGCTATGATGCATTTTACGTATTTATGATCTCGGGACCCCGACGACCTAGTCTTTTACTGAAATGTTTTAGTATTTAAGGGATTTAAATTTAAATTCGGGGACCGAATTTCTTTAAGAAGGGAAGATTGTAACATTTTAGAAAAATAAAATATTATTTTTATGGATTTTTATAATTAAATAATATTATATTGAATATTTTAATAAGGCGGTATAATTAAATATCGATAAATTGGGGAAAATTTGGAAAATTACAGAAATTACTGAAATGACAATGCTCTATTGAATTTAAGTAAATTATCAAATTTTATGATTTATTATACGCTATTTTAATACTAATCGTGATTAAATATCGCTAATCACGCATTAAGTGTGTTTTGTGCACATGACATACACATGTCATTTTTGGCATTTTAACATTTTTCCTAGCATGGCTTTTCTTTATTTTCAAGCATGATTTGGTTTAAATGAAATGAGAAGAAAAGATTAAGAAAAGAAAAGAATAGAATATAGAAGCATGGACAAGAGAGAGAGAGGTGATGGTCAACCTTGGTCATGGCCCTTTGTTTCATTCATCATCTTCATCCTTTTTCTCCTCCCTCTTCATCCCAAGCTGCTGCCCTCTTTCCCTCCCCCTTTTCAAGCCTCAAAACACCACCAAAATCAAGTCCAAAATTCCATCTTACTTTTATTAAAAATGCACACAAGCTCACAAGCTACACTTTGGACCAAGAAAGCTAGGATTTTGGACACTTGGGGAAACTCAAGAATTTTCTTGAGTTGCTAAATGAGGTATTCTCTTAACCATTAGCATAGTATTTCCATTGCTTTTACATCCACGTTTGATTAGAACCGATTTAGTGTTGTTTAGTGAGGTTTGGAAATTTCTAGTTAGGGTTTGAGGAATTCTTGAGTTGTGATATGTAATTGAGGCTTATAGTGACCTTAAACCTCTGTAATGATTGTATATTGGACCAAAACCTGAGACTTAAACCCCAATTTCGAACTTTGAAAATCTGCAGATATTAGAAATTGTGGAATTTGTGATGGCTTTTGGATATCTGCTAACACCCGGGGACACTAAAAATATTTTAGCAAACACGGTGACATAAGCAGGCAACCTAGAACCTATATCCAAAACCCAGGACCCCAATTCCCACCCTTGGCCGCCAATAAAGTCTTTCTGGCCGGAAATTGCGGCTAGGTCTGATGTTCTAGGCTTCGTGCTTCGTCTGTAGCTCCATCTCCAGTAAACTAGACCTTTTACATGTGCAAAATTTGCTAATTTCACCTAGGGTAAATTCTGGGACTAAATTCATGAGTTGTTGTTTTGATTCGGGGTTATATTTTTCATATTTTGGATTCTGGATTTTAGTATTTGTGTTTTGCCTCGATCACTTGACGTTTGTACGACGATATCGAAGGTTGTTTGGTGGTTTGAAAGGCGTAGTCCGTAGGTTCAAACCTATAGGCTTTTAGCGTGTCGTTTTGGTTTTGATTTCAATTTTAATGCGATACGATACGTTGTGACATGTAGGTACCCCCATGTGGACTTCAGGACAACATGCAAGCATATGGCGACGTCGGCATCGGCAAGCGAACCTCAAGGTGAGTAGATATATATCTACAGTGGAAGTCGGGTGGATGGCGTGTAGCACTGATTGTTAGAGATTCTGCGTGTTCAAGTTTAGTTAATTACCGCAATCAAAACGGTTTCACTTGTAGCTAGCCGGTTGAGTACGGGTCGTCCGCAGGGAGATGAGAATCTTTTTCTATGTGCTTTAATGAGTTAAGTCCAATTTTCCAGATTTGTTTGTGATCAACTAAGTGTTAAAATGATATGTAAAGAGAGCTTGTTAGGGTTAGGATTAGGTTAGCTTGAGTTAGGAGTCGCTCACTTCTTTCGTTGCCACTCTTAATATCGGTGTTACGGTAATCGGCAACAACGGGGATTAGCACGACTAGGAAGGAACTTGCGAGTATAAGCTAGGCTTTCCAACGCTTAAGTTCTTCCTTTTGGTGCTTGTCCGTCCGTTCTTGGCTCTTAGCCATAACCTCCGGTTAATTCAACCACAACCGGTCTCACTACGGAATCACCGCTATCATGTAAGATAGGGTGCCGTAGGGAGCGGATTGTGGTTCAATTAACGGGAGTCGATTTAAGATGTTGGGCAACGAAAAAGTGAGATAGATTTTCTTCTCTCAAACTTCCCATATCCTACCCTAACAAGTATGGAAACTACTCGCACATCATAATGAAAAGAAAATAAAACAAAAGAGGATGATAGAAAGAAAGAGATTAGAAGATAACAACTAGCTATTTGCGACCTCACCTTGGCAAGGATCAAGCGTAAGCATCATGGTTGTTTAAGGATAAAGGAAAAGAGAAAAGAAAGAAACAACGATAAATAACAACAACTACTTATCAATTAACGATTACAAGCGGCTAACATAAAAAAAAGAAAGACAAGTATAATAGCAAAATGAACTTCTTTATTCATCATTCTTCACTCACAAAAGCTCACTACAAGTTTTTCAATGGAGAAGAGATGAGAAGAGGAAGAAGAACAACAAGTATTCTAACCCTAACAAAATACAAGATTAAGCACCCTTGGCTTCACAAGGTTCTGGGCTATTTATAGGCAGGGAAAAGGAAATCTAGGGCAACATTCAGAATAAACATGAAATGACAAAAATACCCCTGAAAAAGTTTCAGCTGATGAGACTATACAGACGCAGAACCGCGGCCTAGACCCACTATTGGCCGCGGTTCCGCGGTCGTATGGTGGAATTGGGGCATGGGGTTTTTGGTGCTTCCCTGGTCTGCTGTTTCCCTTATTCTGGTACATGGTTTTTCTCAGATTTTCTTCACAATTTTTCCAGAATTTCTGTTGAGCAAAAAGTGATTTGATGTGGATCTTTTTGTCATGATTCCCTTGAGCTCCGCATGGATTTCTTTGATCTTGTGTTGCCATTGAGCCTTGTGCATGAAAATGACATTGATTTGCCATTTTGTCTCTTAAACTGGTGTGTGGGAACAGACGGATAAAGAGCGGAGATTCGTGTTTTATCTGTGGTTGGCAGGAACCCAGATTTTGTCATGTTTTTTCATGAATTTCATCGTTTTAGAGCCGAGAACCTGTATCCTGCAATTGACTAGCAAACACGGCTCAAGAGTACCTACCGATATGCAATATGATAAAAATTGGGCGGTATAAAAATGCAAAAATCTGATATGAACAAATACCCCCAAACTTATCATTTACTCGTCCCGAGCAAAGCCAATTTATTCACAAAAAATTTCCTAACCTCACTTTCGCAGGAAACGCGATTGCACTGAGCACGTGCAACAAACCGTTAAACCTCTAGGTGTCCCTAGTAGGAGGAGTGTTGTCTCCTGAGGGTTTTCAGCGGATTACACCCACAAAAACCGGTCAAGTTAGTTTTGTAAAATAACTAAGATTCAAACCCTAAAGTTTTGTTTCAGAAAATAACAATTCTATTATCCTAAGTCTAGACTATCGAACATTTATTTTTCACACCTCGCTTCTTATTTAACTACAGATTTTATATGTCTTTACGTGCAGTGCAAATAGTGTCGTTAAGTTTCAGAAGGATCGAATAAAGTCATCATATCATACAATAAGTTCAGATAAATTTTTTTTAAAAGGATCACATAAGTTTTATAAAGAGTTAAGCATTTTTCAAGTTTCGTTTTCCAGTAAAGTTTCAACTTCAGAATTTCAATCTTCCCTAACAGAAAACTAGGTCTTATTTTTCACTCCACCTTTTCTTGTTTTCATTTCATACACACCTCTGTGAACGTGCAATAGTCTTTATCATAGAATAAAACCTTCATATCTCTGCTTAAATTTTTATAAAAGCCCGTCTTTTATCAAGATTATTCTCACACAAAGAACCGTTAGGAATTTTAACTTGGAGAGAACACTTGCTTGACTTGTTTTAATCTGGACTTTCTAGGCTTCTTAGCGAGCTTTGGGCCAATGCACCCAAACCAGTTGGCTTTAGGGCATTAGGTGTAGAAACACCCCAGCGGACTTGATTACTCAAGTTACCTAGGTCCAAAAACAAAAGACAGTTTAGCGTGAAAATCATGATGATTTAATACGAACGGAGATATAACTGGCAGATCAATTATTTTTTTGGATAAAAGACGTGTTTAGTGGGTTCGGTGTGTAATCATTCCAATCAAGTTCCAGATGTGTTATTTTTCAGACTTAGTTCCAATTAAGGCATCAATAACATTCCTTCATATTCACTTCACTTCATAAACTATTCTTGATATTACTTATTTCAGACCAAACCTATTTGATTCTCAGAAAATCATTTATCCATTTAAAAGTTTTTAGACATGAAAGACTTGTCATCTAATTTTCAAAACTCATGACACGTGTAGTGTGATGTAAAGACGTATATCAGCTATAGTCAACTCAAAGGAGAGTTATCTTTGAGGTTTTCAAAATCTAAAAATAAGATTTAGTTATTCTTATCTTATCAAACAAAACAGTCGAAATGTTGAATCCGAGTCCTCCCACTAGCTAACTTGACAAAAAAGTTTTTTTGTTTTTAGAAAATTTTCTGATTTTTATGGATTTTAATATGCAGATGCAAAATATACATATGAATGCGAAGGTAAGAAATGCGTACCGAGCGTACCCCCAAACTTAAACTGGACAGTGTCCTCACTATCATTGCATGAAGAGATCATTTGAAAGGTCAAACATGTCGGTTAGCTATACACATATTTTTTTTCCTTTTTTGTTAGAAAAGAAAAGAAAAGCAAAAATGGAAAAGAATATCCACAAAAATGTACAAAATGGTATATACATACCCCCAAACTTATTTGGAACAGTGTCCACTTGTTCTTGGCTGGATAACCGAAGTTTGGAGGTAGACGGAGGAAGATTATGCAGGGTAAACCGGCTCCTGTAAGAACAGGAGCTCCTTTGTTGGTTCGGCGCTAAGGTACGGTTTTAGTCGGTGTCCGTTCACTTTGAAAAATGAACCGTCCTTTGGATTCTCCAAATCCACAGCACCATGCGGATACACATTCCGCACAAAATACGGCCCTTTCCAGCGAGATCTGAGCTTTCCTGGATGGAAGTGTAGTCGGGTGTCGTAAAGCAGTACCTGCTGACCAGGTACGAAGGTTTTGCGCAAAAGGTGTTTATCGTGAAACACCTTCGGTCGGTACTTAACGACAACCGCGTTATCGTAAGCCTCATCCCTAAGCTCGCTCAATTCGTTCAACTGTAGCTTCCGATGGCTGCCCGCATCTTCAAGAGACAGATTCAGCTCCTTTATCGCCCAAAATGCGCGATGCTCTATTTCGACAGGTAGGTGGAAAGCTTTTCTGTACACAAGCCGATAGGGAGACATGCCAAGGTTGGTCTTATAAGCGGTTCGAAATGCCCAAAGGGCATCAGTGAGTTTCAGCGACCAATCCTTACGGTTCTTGGAAACCGTCTTCTCCAGTATCTGCATGATTTGCCGATTTGAAACTTCGGCCTGCCCGCAGGTTTGGGGGTGGTAGGGCGTAGAGAGCTTATGATTAATGGAATATTTCCGCATCAAGGCCTCGAAAGCCTTGTTGCAGAAATGGCTTCCATTGTCGCTAATGATCGCTCGGGGGTGCCCAAAACGGGAGAAAATGTTTTCTTTAAGAAACCTAATGACAACCTTGTTGTCGTTAGTCCGGCTGGGCACAGCCTCGACCCACTTAGAGACGTAATCAACAGCGAGAATGATGTACAAGTTCCCGAAAGAGCTGGGAAACGGCCGCATGAAATCTATCCCCCAAACATCGAAAATCTCCACAACCAAGATTGGTTGTGTAAGGTTTGTGTAGCACCCTATGAAGAGTTTTGAAGCATCACATGTCTCAAAGTATGTATTTTTATGGTGCTAAACGAACATGCAAAGGAATCGATCCTAGAAAATTAGGGTTTCGAAACTTTAAGCTAATAAAAATTAGGGTTTGAAGGCTACAACCTTTGTAGCTCTGCTTTTGCTTGACTCCTTAGTCTCTAGGGTATTGGAAGAAGGTCCACTTGTAGTCCTCTTTCGTCCACGACGATCCACACGAAGTTTCCCGTCCAAGCTTGCGACTTTGGAAAAGCAAAGAGAACACTCTAATCAAGTTGGCTAGACTTGAGTAGAATGATGTTGTGGCTAAGGATCTCACTTCAAAAACCTTTCTTTATTTGTGTTTAACTCACTAGAAAAAACTAGACAGGAAAAAGATGAAGGAGGATGAAGATGGTGGCTATTTTTAACAAGAGGTAAAAAGATAACCCTTAAGTGAAAAGAAATGAAATATAACCTATTATATTTTATTCCATCTCACTTTCAACCATGATTAAATGATGGATAGTTAATTTAACTTGGGTTTTAAATGATAAAGAGAAGGATAACCCTAGGTTAGTGGTAGTTGAGCATGGTTAGGTGAAAGGAAGAATGTAGAAGCTAGAACGATTATCCTTTCCTTTTCATTTTCTTTTAAATCCAAAATCAAATAATAATCCATAATTTAATCCATGGTGTGAGTCTTATATTGCCACCATTTCCATATGCTAACAACCATGATGGATTGGTGTATGTATGTATACATGTATGCACATCCACATGTGCATGAAACTAGAATGAAAGAAAGAAACACATGCATGCATGCATACATCCATCAAACCCTAGAAAGGTTTCAAGTGAGAAAACTAATGGTTAGATGATAAATAAATACTTAATTTATCAATCCGGTCATATCTCATACGACCCCACCAAAAGCAGGCCACCCGATCAATGTTCGGTATCATATACGCACGTTTTAATCGGGTGCATGCGCATATCGCATACGCGCACCACAACGTTTCGCCTGGACTGGGTAACTCCTTTGCGGGACTCTAAGACTCGTCAATACGCCGGCAGAGGGTGATGATCATATCAGGTACCCCCAAACCGCAAGCGGTCAGCTAAACGTAACGGCCACCCGGGTATTGAGCGATCAGAAGAAAACAAGCGAACCTGCTACAACTCCCGTCGAGCCATCCGGCAACACTACCGTACAGTCCGGTCTCTTCGTCAGATATGCTGCATATCGAGCCTAGGGATGGTCACGTCGACCCTAATAACTCAATAAGTCGTGCCGGTAAATGGTCTATAACAGATCGAGAAACTACCGATAACACTTATCAGCAAATCTCAGCAGCCCTGGCCAGGGACTTACTGATATAACCAGTCGGGCACAGCACAGCATCAACCCCCAATACCGGGAGAGACGAAACCCCTCCTATCGCTCATTTCCTTCGTGTGTCTCGGGACTGTACCCAACGGTCACCTGTTTGCACGACTCAGTAGAGCCGTGGTAGGGTGGCAATCAAAGTACAGTAGGAGAGCACACAAGACTCCATGACGATCTCGGGTCTACTGACTAACCTGTACCAGTGTTACCTGAGAACTGCTATCCGACGATAGATATAATTCCATATAGGAGTTCTCGGTGAGTCCGTCCAGTGTACCCAGTCACCACTGAGCACCCGTATATGATCTTGATGTCAAACACCAATGGATATGGGATCATCCATCGCCCATCACATGGATCTAGTATCATATACGCTAGTCTACTCTGGTATATCAATGCCCCGTCTCGATATACCTACGACTAGGGACTTTCCAGGATATGCTTATAGACTACAGATGTCCCACTAGTATGATCTCCATCATAATCAGAGCAGTCAAGCCAATATCCTCAGGGCTTTATCAGCATGTATGAATGAATAAAAGCATGATCAAATCAACATGTCAGATAAAGAAGAACAAGATAGCATACTATCATGTCGAGCAAGAATGCATACTGAATATATATATACATGTATAGATACATCCACTATCATATAATGGCCTCTAGGGCATACATATATCCAACAATCTCCCACTTGCACTAAGGCCAGTTATTGGCGTATCTCATACCCAACATCTCAAAAAGTCGCTCATGCTGCGGCTGAGGGAGGGTCTTGGTGAATGGATCCGCGGCGTTGTTCTTTGTGTCTACTCTCTTAATCTCGATATCGCGGCAATCTACAATCTCCCGGATCAAATGAAAGCGCCTCAGGATGTGTCTGGACCGCTGATGGGATCTGGGCTCCTTGGCTAACGCCATCGCCCCATTATTGTCACAATACAAAGGTATTGGATCAATAATGGTTGGAACTACTCCTAGCTCCGAGACGAAATTCTTCATCCAGACGGCTTCCTTGGCGGCATCATTTGCAGCAATGTACTCAGCTTCCATCGTAGAGTCTGCAACGGTATCCTGTTTGGAACTCTTCCAACTTACCGCCCCTCCATTGAGGGTAAATACAAACCCTGAGATAGATTTGCTGTCATCCTTATCGCTATGGAAGCTCGAATCGGTAAAGGCCTCCATTTGGAGATCTGTATTACCATACACCAAGAACAATTCTTTAGTCCTTCGCAAGTACTTAAGAATGTTCTTCACAGCTGTCCAGTGGTTCTCCCCTGGGTTGGATTGATACCTGCTTACAACACTAAGTGCATAAGCTACATCTGGGCGTGTACATAACATCGCATACATTATAGATCCTACTGCCGAAGCATAAGGTATAATGCTCATGCGAGCTCTCTCTTCATCGGTCTTTGGACAAGAATCCTTGGAGAGAGTGACTCCATGGCAAGCGGGTAAGGCACCCCGCTTGGAGTCTTCCATACTAAACCTTTTTAGGATGGTGTTGATGTACCTAGTTTGGGACAATCCCAATAACTTTTTGGATCTATTCCTATAGATCCTTATGCCCAGGACGTATGTGGCATCACCCAGGTCCTTCATGGAGAACCTCAGTGATAAGAATGATTTGACCGACTGTAGCATAGGAATATCATTTCCTATCAGAAGAATGTCATCCACGTACAATACGAGGAAAGTGACAGCTCTTCCTACAGCCTTCTTATAAACACAAGGTTCATATGGATTTTCGATGAAATCAAACTCTTTGATGACATCATCGAAACAGATGTTCCAACTCCGTGATGCCTGCTTTAACCCATATATGGATTTAAGCAATTTACATGCTTTCCCGCTGCTCCCACTGTCAATGAAGCCCTCTGGCTGATCCATATAAACGCATTCTTCGAAATTTCCATTTAGAAACGCGGTTTTAACGTCCATCTGCCAGATTTCATAGTCGTGGTGAGCAGCAATAGCAAGTAGGATCCGAATGGATTTAAGCATGGCTACGGGCGAAAAAGTTTCGTCATAGTCCAAACCTGGTTTTTGACGAAAACCTTTCGCCACAAGTCTTGCCTTATAGGTCTCTACCTGCCCATCCACACCAATCTTTCTTTTAAAGATCCATTTGCACCCTACAGGTTTTACCCCAGGGGGTACAACGTCCAAAGTCCATACTTTGTTGGTGTACATAGACTCCATTTCGGATCTCATGGCATCCAGCCACTTCACAGAGTCACCACTCGTGATAGCTTGCTGAAAACCGGTAGGATCATCATCATCCATGATGCAATCTTCTCCGTCACCATCAACGAGGAAACCGTAGTACCTCTCCGGTGGGCGAGAAGTCCTACCAGACCTTCGGAGTGGCCGAGGTTCTTCAGTTTCTGTTGCAACAGCCGGTTCAACCAAATCGTCATTTGTAGTTTGTGTCTCCAGAACCTCTTCTAGATCTACTACCTTGCCATCATCTTTATCTGTGAAAAACTCTTTTTCCAAGAATGTGGCATACTGAGAAACAAACACTTTTTGTTCCTCTTTGTGGTAGAACAGATATCCATAAGAATTCTTTGGATATCCCACAAAGTTACACATGACTGACCGTGTCTCGAGTTTGTCCGGATTCTGCTTTTTAACATAGGCCGGGCAACCCCAAATCTTAATTCTCTTAAGAGATGGTCTCTTCCCATTCCATATCTCATATGGCGTGGTAGACACGGCTTTGGTTGGAACCCTGTTTAGCAGAAACGCTGCAGTCTCCAATGCATGCCCCCAAAATGAGACTGGTAACTCAGCGTCACTCATCATGGACCGGACCATATCTAATAGGGTCCTATTCCGTCGTTCTGACACACCGTTGTGCTGTGGTGTGTAAGGAGGAGTGAGCTGAGAGAGAATCCCATTCTCTTTTAGGAAGTTTGCAAATTCTGTACTGAGATACTCACCACCTCGATCTGATCGAAGCATCTTGATACTCAAGCCGGTTTGTTTTTCTACTTCTTGTTTATATTCAATGAATTTCTCAAAAGCTTCGGACTTGTGTTTTAATAAAAATACATGACCGAATCTTGAGAAATCATCAGTGAATGTAATGAAGTATGAAAAACCGCCTCTAGCCTGTGTAGACATAGGCCCACATACATCACTATGTATGAGGCCCAGGAGCTGAGTAGCTCTTTCTCCGTGTCCGGTAAACGGAGTTTTGGTCATTTTACCCTTGATGCAAGACTGGCAAGTCGCATAAGATTTATATTCAAAAGAATTTAAATATCCATCTTTGTGTAACTTGTTTAGTCTTGTTTCGTTAATATGACCAAGTCTACAGTGCCAAAGAAAAGCTTCATTTAATTCTGAAAGTTTTCTTTTATTAGTGTGTTGTATACTGAAAACTGTGTGTTGATTTAGGACATATATTCCGTTGTTAAGTGTACCATACCCAACCAACATTTGATTCAGGTTAATGTTCATAACATTGTTCTGCAATACAAAATTATACCCTTCATTGTCCAACAAAGAAACGGATATTATATTACATAGCATACTTGGTACAAAATAACATGGATTTAAAACCAAAATACATCCAGATGGCAACCCCAAGTGATACTCTCCCACTGCGACTGTATGTACATTGGAACCATTTCCAACGCGGAGAGTATGGTTACCTGTCCTCAAAACCTTGCTATTTCTCAGCCCCTGCATAGAATTGCAAATGTGAGAACTTGAACCGGTATCCAATACCCAGGAAGCAGAGTTTATAGAAAAACAGTTTTCAGTCACAAACGCACCTGAAGCAGAAGCATCACCATGCTTCTTCTTGAGACTTAAGTACTCCGTGCAATTGCGCTTCCAGTGTCCTGTCTTGTGGCAATGGAAACATTCGCCCTTTCCTGAGTATCCAGCCTTGGACTTTCCCTTTCCCTTCACCTTTTTAACTCCTCCCTTAGGATTAGTGGGTTTCTTCTTTTTCTTTCCCTTGGCCTTGGCTTTCGGGCGAGAAGAGGAAGACTGTCCAATAGTCATAACGGGAGTTTTTGCTAACTTCATAGTGCTCTCTGCACTCCTTAACATATTAAGGAGTTTAGGGAGGTCCTTCTCCATGCCATGCATGTTGAAGTTCACTATGAACTGAGCAAAGGTGGAGGGGAGGGACTGCAGAATAATATCTATATATTGTTCATTGTCCATCGTCCATCCAAGGTCCTCAAGCTCTTCTATAAGAGCTATCATCTTCAGAACATGGTCTCCTACTGGAGTGCCAGGGGCCATTCGCATCTGAAACAATTTCTTTGATGCTTCGTATCGTAATACGCGGGATTGCTCCCCATACAACTCCTTTGTATGGAGCAATATACCGTGAATGTCCATGTCCTCGTGCTGCTTTTGATGTGTGTTATCCATCGATGCAAGCGCGAGGCATGTGGCCGTGGCATAGTCAGCGTCCCATGTCTTGCGAACTTCAATGTCCGCAACTGAGGATTTTGAACCAGGGACGGGCGGGGCTGAAGCCGTGAGGACATATGATACTTTATCATAAGTAAAGGCGATTTTCAGATTCCTCAGCCAGTCTTTATAGTTGGTCCTATTCAATTTGTTTTTATCTAGTAGAAGCTTAAGTCCAGTTATTGGTATCTGCCATTAAGAGAGAGAAAAGAATACACTCAGCGAAAGCTCTTGCACAGATTAGATTGGTTTATTATCTTGTCTAATCGATGTTTCCCACTGCTTTTTATCAAGTTTTTCTTTCAAACCTTAAAAAGAAAAACTAGCCAGGATTAATTACAGTCTACAACTTCGCTAACCGTTTAGCCAGGCCAGTGTCGGTACTTTGAGTGAGGTTCCCCGTGCTTTCGCACGGACCTAATTAGGGTAAACCTCGTTTTCCCAGAGGCGGAGCCCCGTTAACACCTTTCTAGACACCTAATGAGTTAGCTAATTGTAAACTGTAAAACTCTCCTAGGAGCAACTATTGCCCATGTAAGTCTACGTTAGCGCCCCGGCAGTCTACAGACGCCAATTGCGGAATAAAACTTTTTAACTTGGCGCTATCGTATACTTTAACCCGGATCTGCCATTATTGCTAAACTAACAAACAGTAAAGAGTGTAGAAATGTTGTACCGACTGATCCGAGTCCTCCGGTCTTCATCTCCACTCCGATCTCCTCGCGGGATCTCCGTCCGTCTCCTCCTCGTCGGAAAGGGCACCACATCGCCTGTAGCTTTTACGGGCTCCCACCTCAATACCGAGGCAACTCGGGCGCGAAGCTGGCGAATCGACGCGTCCAAGATTTGCTGTAGGAAGTGTAGTGTAGAGGCTACTTGTCTCTTTGGGGTTTGTTGCCTTTGGATGGAGGAATGAAGATTGATCTTTGGAGGGAAATGAAGCTACCAATTTTGCAAGCCAAATGAGATGAACAAAATGAAGCACAAAATGAATCTCTCATTTTTCCTCTCCTCCTCATGAAGTGGCCGGCCATGCATATCTTGAAATGGTGGAGGGAAAGAATGGATATATATGATGAAGGGAGGTGAGTGTAGGAGTGAAGAAGGGGTGACCACATCAAGGGACATAAAAACATACAAGCATGCTTCACATGAAACCCACCCATACCTTCATCAAATCAACATGAATGCAAGCATGGTGCAAAGATAAGAAAGCTATCATAATCAAGACAAGTGCAAGAAACCCCCTCCTCAATATGTTATTTGCACAATTGCAAATAACCCCCTCCATCGGAAAAGTCCGACCGGGAAAGAACAAAGGAAAACCGGCCGGAACGGAATGCAAACTGGCAACTCCAGAAAACTGGTCCCGTAATAAATTACAGGAAAACCCCGACACTGTGCATACACACCCGCATCTGTATTCCGTCCGGATACAAATGCAAAGAGACAAAATCTACACTGTACTAAACTAGGACCGGCTTAAACCAAAGCCGGCTAGTAATATCCGTTCGATCCTGATCCGTGCAATACCGCACGTATCTGATCGAACCCTGCCATATAACTATACGGCCACTAGTACAAAACTGTCCGATCCTGATCCGTGCAATACCGTACGTATCTGATCGGACCCTGCCATATCTCCATACGGCCTCTACAGCGTTTCGCCCGAAACTTGAGTAACTGAAAGTGTGGTAGACTCTAAAGACTCGTCAATACTATGGCTGTGGATTTAACCAGTAGCACGTCAGAGGTATAAGCCAATACGTAACGGGCTACCAGCTATTGACTAAAAGGGACGTCGATGAGCGAACTCATCCTGACACCCTACTGAGCCTGTCAGTGACAATATCCATACAGTCCGGTCCGTTCGTCTATGAGCATCGCATGGCGGGCCTAGGGGGTTGGTAAAAGTCAGACCCCCAAAAGCGGTACAAGTCGTGTCGGAGTGTAGCCCAGAACACCCTGAGATACTACTGGAATACCTACCAGTAAATCTCCTTGCCTTGGCCAAGGACTTCGTGTAATGGCTCTCCTAGACACAGCGCGACCTCACCCCCAATACCGGGAGAGACGAAACCCCCGAAGATCCGCTCACTGCCTCCATGTGGCTCGGGACTGTACCCAACTAAAACCTGTTTGCACAACTCCTTTGAGCCGTGGTAGGGTAGTAATCAAAGTACAGTGGGAACTCACACGAGACAAATGACGATCCCCAGGTCGATGAACTAACCTGTACACATGTCACCTGGGAACTGCTATCTGACGTCAGGTATAAGACCAACTAGCATGTTCCCGGCGAGTCCTGTCCGGTGTACTCATAACCCAATGAGCACCTGTATACATCTTAGGTGATCCAACTGACACCAGTGGCTTGTGAGACCGGCCACCGCCCCTCGTCGGGGTCTCGACTGTATACACTAGTCTACTCTGGAGAATCGATGCCCTGTCTCGAAACTCCCGCGACTAGGGACCTTTTAAGGATGTGCTTGTAGACCCCAGCTCCCACGTATATGATCGCCCTCATACTGCCGGTGGTCAAGCAAGAATCCCAGGGGCTCTATCAACGTGCAATAGTGACATGTCATGTCACCTAAAGCAGTACACGATGATAAAGATAAACCTGATAGCATACTATCATCTCGAGTAAGACTGTTCTACAGGGATAGGTCCTCCCTCAATCATTGCAATCACGTGCCTGTGATCCAATAATTGACTCTGAGGGCACTATCTCCAACAATCTCCCACTTGCACTCAAGGCTAATTATTGCGATGTCGCATACTCACAGCCCGTGTGATACCGAACACCCAACTCCTCTACTAGTCAGTCGCACAAAACGTGTTTGCGAAACTATTGCGTTCGAGGAATAGCCTCAGTGAATGGATCCGCTCTGAAGTTTCTTTCTATGCCTCTCTAAATCTCAAGTTCGCGGAGAATGCCATCTCCCGAAATGAGCAATACCTGTCTTAGAGTGTCTGGATGTCTGATGGGACCGAGTTCATAAATGAACTCCAAATCCAAACTTCTTAGACTGTATCTTCAACTGAACTTAATCAGTATCCTGCGCCATGCCTCCCTCAGTATTGCCTTGGACCACCTGTCCAAAATACTGCCCCTCGTCAGAGGGAAAACTATAACTCTGACAACTTCCTTGTCGTCCAGGTCACCTTGGAAGCCTGGAATGATAACTGTCTCCTGAATGAGGCTGTCGTTATCATATCCCTAGAACATCCACTTATGTTCTATAACTGCTTCCGACTGTTTCTCCAGGATTGGATTAATGTCAACTTATTGCATCTAGTGCAAGAACAACATCTGGTGTGGTACTTGACATCTCACGATTGACTCAATTGCCTGAGCAAGTGATCTGCCAATTATGCACGTCCCTCTCCCCTTTAGTCTGTAAGACACCTTTGGAGAGGGTGACTCCATTACCTGCAGGTACACTACCGTGCCAGGAGTCGTCCATCCTAAATACTCTTAGAATGCTGTCAAGTACCCTGATTGGGAAACCACCCAAATCTAGATCTAAAACCATAGATCTAGTAACCAGTATGTCTGATATAAAATCCATTTCCTTTGTGGAGAAACAACTGTGTGACGACCAAAGTATAACCGTTCGTAGCGTAGGAGTTTCTTTTCCTACTCTGTGTATATCATCCAAATACCAGGATGTCACACCCTACTACCTTCTCAACAGATCCATCCCCTATTCTGATGAAGTCAAACCCATGACTGTCACGTCAGAAATAGATGATCTATCTCCGCTACATCTGCTTTAGTCTATAAATAGACATAAGCTACCTGTCCACCAATGCTTCCGCTGCTCCCACTGACTACGACAACCCTCTGGCAGAGTCATATAGACGTACACTTCTAAAACTAGTTTAGAACGACGCTATACTCATCCTCCCGCCGGGTCTCGCAGCCTGGAACAACAGCAATGGTAATTGTGGGTAAACAAGAACTTCCCTGTCACCGTCCTTGAGGCTACCGTAGTACCTCTCGGGTGCCTGAAGTTACCCACCTTATCTGCGGAGTGGCCAATGGAATGTCAATCCAGATTGAATCTTTAGGTTCCTTATCAAATCTTCAGTAATCGTTTGTGGTTCTGGAATCACTTCCAGTTCTACCATACTCCCACTACTGTTTTCTGAAAAAAAACCATTTTTAATAAAACTGTGGCGAGTCTTAGAACAATATCGCTATTGTTCATCCAGATGGTAGAAAGTCAACCCTCGTCATAGCCTGGGTCAACCCACAAACAGCCATTACAGAAACGTGCCTTGAGTTGTCCAGTGTCTGGTTTTAATCATAAACCGGACAACTCCCCGTACCTTAACATCGTTAAGATATGAACTGTTCTATATCCAATATAGAAACAGAGGCACTGATTTATTTGAACCAGATTCAAATCATGCAGCTGTCTCCAGTGCATGTCAACTAAATGGAAGGAGGCCGATCAGCGTTACTCAACTTAGGAATACTTCCAATTATGAGTAACCTGAAAGAGAAGCAAGATCTCTTTATCATTACTATCAACTGAATACCATACACAAGTATCTACATCTTCGATCTCTTTGAAGAATCCCGATACTTGCTATACCTGGTTCTCTACTCTATTCAAATACCTATAACTTCTCCAAATTCGGACCCTGTGTTTCCACGAAACACCTGTCTAAAAATTAGAGAAGTCATAAGTAAACTGAATGAAGTACGAGGACCAACCCCTCTGTCCTGATGGACCCTGGACAACATACAATACTCTGTATAAGTCCCTTGAGTCTGATAACTCATTCACTGTGTGTCGTAGGTTGAAAACTGTACTTATGGTTAAGAAGAATTACACCGCTGTTTAATGCTCCTTACCTAACCATCCACTGATATAGGTAAATGTCGTAGACATAATTTCAGAAAGGTATATCTCACTCTATGAAAATAGACGTACAGATATATCAATTTGAAATTGGTGCATAACAGCGGATATTCAAAACCAAATATTTGCCGACCGGCAAACAGCCCAGGTGATTTCCTCAAATATCACCGATTACAACGAATCCCGATATAATGAGGATGATCACCTAATTCCCAATAACTTACTCCCACTCATCATCTGTAAAACCATACAGATATGAGAATCAAACCTGGTAAATACATACCCTGGAGTAAGTATCTAATCGGGAAATCAGTTTTCTTTTAACAGTACACAGTGAACTGAAACATTGAAATGTTTCGATGGGGTATCCTGGTATTCTTAGTAATGCCTCTACCATTATCCAGATTCACAACTATAACCGTATAATTCTTTGCCACCTCTCCAAATCCCTTCATATGTCTTTAGTCGTTACCTTCTGCACACCCCTTAGGCCAAATGGTTTTCTTCCTTCCCTACCGTTCGGCACCAGCCTATGGTTTGGAAGAAGACTATCCAATAAGCATAAAGGGTGTACTGTCCTAATCCTAGGAGCATTCGCAACGCGAGAGAAGGTGAAGATAAAAGACAACCGAATAAACCTTATTCCTATTTCTCCTGAACCAGAGTCCATCCCCGAACTGGAACAAGTTCCATTCGAGTTCGTATATAACCATACGATGGAGTATCCAAATAAACTGTGGATCTTCGTAGTGATACGGAGTGCCCTGGAGAAATACAAAGGTGATGTGGGAGTGGTAACGAAATATTTGGTTTGGTCGTGAATATCTGTTGCAATTTACTTTGCCCTCTTACTAATCCCTTGCTTTGTCTGAACTTAATACCTTCTGTACACCGTTTAGGCTAACTGGTTTTCTTCATTCCCTACCGGTCGGCACCAGCCTATGGTTTGGAAGAAGACTATCCAATTTGCGTAATAGGTGTACTACCCCTAAACCAAGGAGTACTCGTAACCTGAGAGAGGGTAAAAGGAAAAGACAACTGAATAATCCTATCCGTTTTCTCCAGAACCGGAAACCATCCTCGAATCCCTTCGAGTTCGTATCTAACCATACGATGGTTTTGTCCAATGGAAGTGGACGTTCGTAGCAATACGGGGTGTCCCGGAGAAAAGGGTAAAAGTAGGAGTGGCAATGAGGTTTGCAACTCTGACAATCCAAAAGCCGGTGTTTAAGAAAGTTCGGTCAACTTGGTCACTGAGTCAAAGTCATAGGGTCGGGTCAATGGTCGCTGCCAAGAGAGAGAGAAAAGAAATACTCAGCGTGCACTCTATCCTAGATCAGAATGGTTACCAATTTATCTAATCTGGAAACCTCCCACTGTACCTCAAATTCTCCTCCAAACCTGAAAGAAGAATTAGTCGGGAACACCCGAGGAGTAAACCAACTCATCAGTGGGAATCGGGATCCAACTCTCATCGTATGATAACGTGACGGAATCCGCTCACGTCATCACACTCCAGAAGGTATGCGCATATCTGGCAAGTTTCAGTACTTTTGAAACTCCCGATGTGGATTTTTACCCCATGCTCTTATGACCTTGACTTTGGCCAACAAATCATAAGTCACATGTCAAGTTCTGCCCGTCATTCTCCAGGTTAATTTGAATCCACCCGTACATACCCTTGACTTTGGCCAACAAGGCAGTACGACTGTTCCAAACCAACGCATCTATCTATGCTGCATATGAATACCCAACAGCTACCAAACACTGTGCCTTGACTTTGGCCAACAAACACAGCTTGAATACTATTGACTACCCATATGAAACGACGGAGGGCTACGAATGGTTTCTGGCGAAAACCTTTAACGTAATGAACTTGATATCGTTGAAGGAACTGATAGCTTTTTAAAATATAGTGACGAAAAACCGTTGCTAAAGAGGTCACTCCCGGTGAAGGGATCTCGGCTCTTTCCCCGTAGAATGAGGTGCAGGATATTCCAACTGAATACCACGGTGCAAAGCAAAAGTAATCGGCTATAGTGAAGTTAATGCCCTGACGCAAACTTCTGTCCAAGGGGTCACTCCCGGTGAAGGGATCTCGGCCCTTGCCTCGTCGACTGAGGAGCAGGATATTCTAAATGAATACCACGATGCAAAACAAAAGTGAACGTCCTTGCAATAACAGCTTTTTGAAAAGTGTTCCAACAACATCAGAATAGGTTTGTTTAACTTGCATTGATCCGAATCAATGCAGTCCCATCAATTGATCACACCACAAAGAACGAAAATATACTGACGTACGTATATGCCATCTGCATTCGCCACTGGGTCCCGTCATCACCCGTTAGGTTAGCTAACTAACGGCAGAGCGGGGACTGGACTAGCGCGGATGAAAAACATATACAACATCTACTAATATATATACCAATATATAGTATTTCGCTCAGGGCGTGAATAAAATGCAACATCACAGAAATGTACAGCATCACAGAACAATACAGATATCTGGGATCCCCGGGTTTCACAGAGCCACTACTGAAACCCGACGTTCCCCTGGTCGTGTGGATAGCCTGTGCAATGAAATCCTAGACCCCTACGGGCGCGGCAAGTCGCCCGCCAAAACCTGAAGCGAGGCAGCCCCCTTCAGCGCCGTGAATGGACCACCCAGCACTTCACGGAATCCGGCAACTTGGGCACCCCTCCTGGGTCAACCTGTACCCCCTACGAGTGCGGCGAATAGCCCGCCAATCCTAGAGTGAAGCCCCCTCCGTCTCAATGCCATGAGATGCGGGCTTGTTGCCCTCCAGAACCCGGCTATCCGTGCACCCCTCCGCGGGGCAATCCTAGTACAGAAAGTAAAATATACATACACCGGGTACATCGACCGCAACCAGGTCGTGCCCCAAAAGAATAATACAATCAGGCAGTGACGGCAGTCCACATGTCGGACGCTCGCCCCGCAATATCAAATGTACATAATACAACAACACTGTACTAGCATTGCATCCAGGCTATCCCCACGACCGATCCGCAACATCACAGCAAATACATAGAACATCAACGTGAAAATCACGTTCGCAAATCCGTCTAACCGGGCTATAGCAGTTAGACCGGATTTACCGATCGAGTGACATTCACGGTCGCAGATATAATGTAAATACTGTGAAAACTAACGTGTTTAAATTTCGATCGACAAAATATCAAGAAGTGTGCCCTACGACTTACTGGTGAACAGTAACAAAATCTGGGCAAAAATGATATATATCAAAAACCCCAAAAACCCACTTAGAACAACCTGACAAAATTTGGGAGCACGTGCTCCCCACGTGGCCGCGGTTGCGCGGCCAAACCATGGGTTTGGCCGCGCTTCCGCGGCAGCTTGGGGGGATCACGACCCCAAATTTTGTCGGGTCTCTTAAATGTTCCTGCTATGATTTTTCAGACATCCAGAAATAATTTTTGAGACCGTTTAAAAACAACAGAAACTGTCGGCTTGGATTTTTGTAGTTTTCGATTTCCGGTCGGATCGAAGTTTTAAACGCGTTAGCACAAGTTAGCATAGCAAAATGGTGAGGCTCTGATACCACTGTAAGTCTACGTTAGCGCCCCGGCAGTCTACAGACGCCAATTGCGGAATAAAACTTTTTAACTTGGCGCTATCGTATACTTTAACCCGGATCTGCCATTATTGCTAAACTAACAAACAGTAAAGAGTGTAGAAATGTTGTACCGACTGATCCGAGTCCTCCGGTCTTCATCTCCACTCCGATCTCCTCGCGGGATCTCCGTCCGTCTCCTCCTCGTCGGAAAGGGCACCACATCGCCTGTAGCTTTTACGGGCTCCCACCTCAATACCGAGGCAACTCGGGCGCGAAGCTGGCGAATCGACGCGTCCAAGATTTGCTGTAGGAAGTGTAGTGTAGAGGCTACTTGTCTCTTTGGGGTTTGTTGCCTTTGGATGGAGGAATGAAGATTGATCTTTGGAGGGAAATGAAGCTACCAATTTTGCAAGCCAAATGAGATGAACAAAATGAAGCACAAAATGAATCTCTCATTTTTCCTCTCCTCCTCATGAAGTGGCCGGCCATGCATATCTTGAAATGGTGGAGGGAAAGAATGGATATATATGATGAAGGGAGGTGAGTGTAGGAGTGAAGAAGGGGTGACCACATCAAGGGACATAAAAACATACAAGCATGCTTCACATGAAACCCACCCATACCTTCATCAAATCAACATGAATGCAAGCATGGTGCAAAGATAAGAAAGCTATCATAATCAAGACAAGTGCAAGAAACCCCCTCCTCAATATGTTATTTGCACAATTGCAAATAACCCCCTCCATCGGAAAAGTCCGACCGGGAAAGAACAAAGGAAAACCGGCCGGAACGGAATGCAAACTGGCAACTCCAGAAAACTGGTCCCGTAATAAATTACAGGAAAACCCCGACACTGTGCATACACACCCGCATCTGTATTCCGTCCGGATACAAATGCAAAGAGACAAAATCTACACTGTACTAAACTAGGACCGGCTTAAACCAAAGCCGGCTAGTAATATCCGTTCGATCCTGATCCGTGCAATACCGCACGTATCTGATCGAACCCTGCCATATAACTATACGGCCACTAGTACAAAACTGTCCGATCCTGATCCGTGCAATACCGTACGTATCTGATCGGACCCTGCCATATCTCCATACGGCCTCTACAGCGTTTCGCCCGAAACTTGAGTAACTGAAAGTGTGGTAGACTCTAAAGACTCGTCAATACTATGGCTGTGGATTTAACCACTAGCACGTCAGAGGTATAAGCCAATACGTAACGGGCTACCAGCTATTGACTAAAAGGGACGTCGATGAGCGAACTCATCCTGACACCCTACTGAGCCTGTCAGTGACAATATCCATACAGTCCGGTCCGTTCGTCTATGAGCATCGCATGGCGGGCCTAGGGGGTTGGTAAAAGTCAGACCCCCAAAAGCGGTACAAGTCGTGTCGGAGTGTAGCCCAGAACACCCTGAGATACTACTGGAATACCTACCAGTAAATCTCCTTGCCTTGGCCAAGGACTTCGTGTAATGGCTCTCCTAGACACAGCGCGACCTCACCCCCAATACCGGGAGAGACGAAACCCCCGAAGATCCGCTCACTGCCTCCATGTGGCTCGGGACTGTACCCAACTAAAACCTGTTTGCACAACTCCTTTGAGCCGTGGTAGGGTAGTAATCAAAGTACAGTGGGAACTCACACGAGACAAATGACGATCCCCAGGTCGATGAACTAACCTGTACACATGTCACCTGGGAACTGCTATCTGACGTCAGGTATAAGACCAACTAGCATGTTCCCGGCGAGTCCTGTCCGGTGTACTCATAACCCAATGAGCACCTGTATACATCTTAGGTGATCCAACTGACACCAGTGGCTTGTGAGACCGGCCACCGCCCCTCGTCGGGGTCTCGACTGTATACACTAGTCTACTCTGGAGAATCGATGCCCTGTCTCGAAACTCCCGCGACTAGGGACCTTTTAAGGATGTGCTTGTAGACCCCAGCTCCCACGTATATGATCGCCCTCATACTGCCGGTGGTCAAGCAAGAATCCCAGGGGCTCTATCAACGTGCAATAGTGACATGTCATGTCACCTAAAGCAGTACACGATGATAAAGATAAACCTGATAGCATACTATCATCTCGAGTAAGACTGTTCTACAGGGATAGGTCCTCCCTCAATCATTGCAATCACGTGCCTGTGATCCAATAATTGACTCTGAGGGCACTATCTCCAACAGCCCACAGTGGGATCGGGATCCAACCATCACATGGAAGGTATGCAATCTTATTGCAAATTTCAACACTTGAAATTCCCGATGTAATTTTTACCCCTAGTACTTATGACCTTAACTATGGTCAACAAATCATAAGTACCAGTCAAGTTCTACCCGTCATTTCTTGATCAATTAGACCCACCCATATGACCCTTAACTATGGTCAACAAAGTCGCATGAATGTCCTAATTAATCTGCATCATATGCAGTGTAGGATGACATCACTTAGCTACCGTACACTACGCCTTAACTAAAGTCAACAAACGTAGCACGAATACTAAGTACTCTACGTCCTAAAATGACGGAGGGTTGCGAATGATTTTTAAGAAAATCTTTAACGCTTTGAACTTGATATCGTTGTAGAATCAAACAGTTTTCAAAAAGGAGTGTCTTAAGCTCCGCAGTTTTGAAATATAGCTTTTTCATAAATAGCCGAGTGGTTTTCAAATCCGATTCTACAACATCTTTTTAGGTTTATTTTCTTTACATTAATCATATTAATGTAATCCCATCATTTAAGTCCTTAAGCCAGTCACAGAAAAGAAACGAAAATAACACGTACGCTTATGCCATCCGCATTCGCCGCAATGTTCCGTTATGCACCGTTAGGTTACTTAACTAACGGCATACCGGGACGGGACTAGCGCGGGTGTAAAACATAAGCAACGTCTACTATATATCATATATATAATATGTCATTCGTCTCAGATATCACAGAACACAAGCAGCAGAAACATAGATATAACGTGGGATATCCTAGGACGTCCGTATTTAGTATTTAGCCAGAATAGAAAATACGGATTCCACAGTCGCGATGAATAGCCAAGCCCACACCCTGGACCACTACGAGAGCAGCAAGTGACCCTACCAATCCTGGAGTTTAGGAGACCCGGTCTCGACTCCTCGAGATGGCCTCCCACTGAACCCCAGAACCCGGTCACCTGTGCTCCCCTCCTTGGGTCCATCCTAATGCGGAAAAATAAATAATATACAACACTGGCGACACAACCTCAACCCGGAAGTGCCCCAAATAAAAGAATATTACATTACATTTGAATTTACATGAATGAAAATATAAAACTCTCATTTCACAAAAACCCCCCGGCTATTCGATCGCGATAATCCTGCACATCATATCTCAGCAACACATAATATCTCATATCATCAACGTAAGTAAGTATGCATACCCCAATTGTCGTTGATGTATAGCAACGAAACCGGTGATATCGTACATACTACACTTACGGTCACAGAAAAGAAAGTGTAAAACTGCAATATCTGGAATCCACATTCTCTTTAGACATCTCAAATGCAAAATATCACATATTCCGTATTTCATGTCTAGTAATATGAATTCCACACATTGCATCACATTCCGGATAAACAGACAGTATCGAAGTTTTCGAACGAACGATCAAATACCCAGGATTCACTAAAGCCCAACACTTGAGCAGAGTTCAAACACCTGGAGTGTGACACAGTAGTAGCGGTCCAGCCGTAGAAGGGTCAAGCCAATGCCTCACATGTGGCACGCCGTACTGCCCCAAACCCTAAGGTTCAAAGGGCAGTTCAAGACGGTCACATAATCGAGTTAAGGTTTGTTGTCTTCTAGAGCGACCACCACAAAAAGACTTGCATGTATCTCCAAAGTATTTAAACCCCGTGAATAATGAGCAAATGATACTCGTTCAAACACTTCAATGCTTTCTAATTTACCCGGAAAAGTAACGAAATGAAAATACCGATCGAATCTATGCATCCAAAACCATCTCCAGAAGATACAGAACTATATTCAGATTAAACATACCTAAAACAGTATACTAGCAGACCTAGGAATTATGGTGCAAATTTCATAGCATGACGTCACTGTATGGCCGCGGATCCGCGGCCTAAGCAAGGAATTGCCGCGGTTCCGCGGTCATATGAACAGTAAACTTCATCAGGATTCACCATTATTCTTAGTTTTCCCTGCTGTATTTTTTAAGTATTTTTAATTCTGAAAAATGTCAGGTTTTAAAAAATGTCCAGAGAGGGTCCAAAAAATCGTATTTTTCTGTCCGATCGGGATTTTTACTCCGTAAAAGCGTCGCCTAATGTTCTAGGTCGGCTCTGATACTAATGTAAGGTTTGTGTAGCACCCTATGAAGAGTTTTAAAGCATCACATGTCTCAATGTATGTATTTTTATGGTGCTAAATGAACATGCAAAGGAATCGATCCTAGAAAATTAGGGTTCCAAAACTTTAAGCTAATAAAAATTAGGGTTTGAAGGCTACAACCTTTGTAGCTCCCCTTTTGCTTGACTCCTTAGTCTCTAGGGTGTTGGAAGAAGGTCCACTTGTAGTCCTCTTTCGTCCACGACGATCCACCCGAAGTTTCCCGTCCAAGCTTGCGACTTTGGAAAAGCAAAGAGAACACTCTAATCAAGTTGGCTAGACTTGAGTAGAATGATGTTGTGGCTAAGGATCTCACTTCAAAAACCTTTCTTTATTTGTGTTTAACTCACTAGAAAAAACTAGAGAGGAAAAAGATGAAAGAGGATGAAGATGGTGGCTATTTTTAACAAGAGGTAAAAAGATAACCCTTAAGTGAAAAGAAATGAAATATAACCTATTATATTTTATTCCTTCTCACTTTCAACCATGATTAAATGATGGATAGTTAATTTAACTTGGGTTTTAAATGATAAAGAGAAGGATAACCCTAGGTTAGTGGTAGTTGAGCATGGTTAGGTCAAAGGAAGAATGTAGAAGCTAGAATGATTATCCTTTCCTTTTCATTTTCTTTTAAATCCAAAATCAAATAATAATCCATAATTTAATCCATGGTGTGAGTCTTATATTGCCACCATTTCCATATGCTAACAACCATGATGGATTGGTGTATGTATGTATACATGTATGCACATTCACATGTGCATGAAACTAGAATGAAAGAAAGAAACACATGCATGCATGCATACATCCATCAAACCCTAGAAAGGTTTCAAGTGAGAAAACTAATGGTTAGATGATAAATCAACACTTAATTTATCAATCCGGTCATATCTCATACGACCCCACCAAAAGCAGGCCACCCGATCAATGTTCGGTATCATATACGCACGTTTTAATCGGGTGTATGCGCATATCGCATACGCGCACCACAACGTTTCGCCTGGACTGGGTAACTCCTTTGTGGGACTCTAAGACTCGTCAATACGCTGGCAGAGGGTGATGATCATATCAGGTACCCCCAAACCGCAAGCGGTCAGCTAAACGTAATGGCCACCCGGGTATTGAGCGATCAGAAGAAAACAAGAGAACCTGCTACAACTCCCGTCGAGCCATCCGGCAACACTACCGTACAGTCCGGTCTCTTCGTCAGATATGCTGCATATCGAGCCTAGGGATGGTCACGTCGACCCTAATAACTCAATAAGTCGTGCCGGTAAATGGTCTATAACAGATCGAGAAACTACCGATAACACTTATCAGCAAATCTCAGCAGCCCTGGCCAGGGACTTACTGATATAACCAGTCGGGCACAGCACAACATCAACCCCCAATACCGGGAGAGACGAAACCCCTCCTATCGCTCCTTGCCTTCGTGTGTCTCGGGACTTTACCCAACGGTCACCTGTTTGCACGACTCAGTAGAGTCGTGGTAGGGTGGCAATCAAAGTACAGTGGGAGAGAACATAAGACTCCATGACGATCTCGGGTCTACAGACTAACCTGTACCAGTGTTACCTGAGAACTTCTATCCGACGATAGATATAATTCCATATAGGAGTTCTCGGCGAGTCCGTCCAGTGTACCCAGTCACCACTGAGCACCCGTATATGATCTTGATGTCAAACACCAATGGATATGGGATCATCCATCGCCCATCACATGGGTCTAGTATCATATACGCTAGTCTACTCTGGTATATCAATGCCCCGTCTCGATATACCTACGACTAGGGACTTTCCAGGATATGCTTATAGACTACAGATGTCCCACTAGTATGATCTCCATCATAATCAGAGCAGTCAAGCCAATATCCTCAGGGCTTTATCAGCATGTATGAATGAATAAAAGCATGATCAAATCAACATGTCAGATAAAGAAGAACCAGATAGCATACTATCATGTCGAGCAAGAATGCATACTGAATATATATATACATGTATAGATACATCCACTATCATATAATGGCCTCTAGGGCATACATATATCCAACAGGTTGGAGCGGCATCTCGTTCCTCCGGGATATCCGGCCCATGTGTTGGCACCGGGAGCAAGTCTTGCAATAGTCATGAGCGTCTTTGAAGAGTTGTGGCCAGTAGAATCCACATTGCAAGATCTTCTCAGCTGTCTTTCTGGGGCCAAATTGCCCGCCACATGCTTGATCGTGGCAAAATGACAGCACACTCTTGAATTCCTCGTTAGGGACACACCGACGAATAATCTGGTCGGGACAGTACTTGAACAAATAGGGTTCGTCCCAGTAAAAGTGTTTTACTTGGGATAAGAAGCGAAGTCTGTCCTGACTTGACCATTCAGTCCGTAGTAATCCCGTGGCCAAATAGTTCACAATATCTGCGAACCAGGGTTCGCAAGATACTGTCAAGAGATGTTCATCCGGGAAAATGTCGTTGATCGGAATTTGAAGCGAAGGCGAAGAAGGAAGTCGTGAAAGATGGTAGGCAACTAAGTTTTCACATCCTCGTTTGTCCTTAATGACAAGGTCAAACTCTTGAAGCAAGAGGATCTAACGTATTAGCCGAGATTTTGCATCTTTCTTCGCAAAAAGATGGCGCAGAGCAGAATGGTCAGTGTAGACAATGAGGTAGGGCCTGAACTTTTCTAAAGCAAATACAACAGCCAAGAATTCCTTCTCAGTTGTTGTATAATTGAGTTGGGCGTCGTTCAGGGTTCGGCTCGCATAATAGATTACGTGCGGCATCTTGTTGATGTGTTGTCCAAGGACAGCACCAATAGCAAAGTCAGATGCATCGCACATAATCTCAAATGGGTGCGTCCAGTCAGGTGAAGAAAGAACGGGAGCAGAAGTGAGTGAGCTTTTTAGTGACTCGAACGCAGTCACACAGCTCGAGTTGAAGTCGAATGGCGTGTCCTTGGCCAGCAAAAGAGTCAAGGGCCTAGCAATCTTGCTAAAGTCCTTGATGAACCGTCTATAGAAACCGGCATGGCCAAGGAAGGCTCGGATGTCTCGGACGCATCTGGGAGGAGGTAGATTGGAAATGACCTCAATCTTTGCTTTGTCAACCTCTATGCCATTTTGCGAGATGATATGTCCTAAGACAATACCTTCGCGCACCATGAAGTGGCACTTCTCCCAATTCAAAGTGAGGTTCTTGTCCTTACATCGGGTAAGGACAGCGTCAAGATGCAGCAAACACTCGTTGAAGGAATCGCCGAAGATGGAGAAATCATCCATGAAGATCTCTAGAAAAGTAAATAATATACAAAATGCAGCAAACACTCCTCGAGTTGGTCTCCCACTGGACCCTAGAACCCGGTTACTTGTGCTCCCCTCCTTGGGTCTATCCTAATGCGGAAAAGTAAATAATATACAAAAGGTGATGACTTCCGCAACCTGAAAGTGCCCCAAATAAAAAGAATATTACATACAAGTTTTTACATGAATGAAAATGAAAAACACTCATCTAACATAAAAAAACCCGGCTATTCAAACACGACAATCCAATATAACATATCCAGCAATACATAACATCACATATCATCAACGTAAGTAAGTATGCATACCCCAATTGTCGTTGACGTATAGCAACGAAACCGGCGATATGAACATACTACACTTACGGTCACAGAAAAGAAAGTGTAAAACTACAACAGTTGGAATCCGCAAGCTCTTTAGACATCACATGCCTAATCAAATGAAACACTTAGACATCACATGCCTAATAGTTACAAACCCTGCATTTTAGTCTCATTATCGAAAACTCTTTTCAATATCATATGGGACTAAACTGCTAGATTTATAACATTCATTCAGTTATCTCATAACTGTTTGTGAATTCCAATTATTGTATCCAATTCCGGATAAATATAATATATTAAACTTTCCGATCGAACATTCGAACACCCAAGTTTTCCCGACACCGATCAACACATGAAATAAGTTCAAAGACATTCATTTCATGCCTCAGTACCAACGGTCCAGCCGTAGAAGGGTCAAGCCAACGCCTCACATGTGGCACGCCGTACTGCCCCAAACCCGAAGGTTCAAAGGGCAGTTCAAGACGGTCACATAATCGAGTTAAGGTTTGTTGTCTTCTAGAGGGACCATCGCGTTACTTGCACTACTCAGAACGTCTTTAAACCATGCAAAAATCCAACACTTGGATATTTTCCGGCAGGGGAAATGTTGGGTATTTATATCCGGTCGAACTTTTTAACATACCAAAAATTATCCGGAAAAACACATAGACGAAATTTGATAATCCGATCGAACTATCGAAGCTCCAAAACAACCCCAGAAAATGCAACTCTTGAATAAATTTTAAAAAATCCCAGGAGAACCAGCACTGGAAAATAAGAATTACTGTGCAGAATTCTTTGTTTAATTAGGCCGTACGGCCGCGGAACCGCCGCATGAGCTATGCTCATGCCGCGAAACCGCGGCGACTTGGTGGATTTGCGCTGTCGAATTTCACAGTAACTCTTAGAATCACCTGCTGATTTTTCTGCATATTTTTAATTTGGAAAAATCCCAGATTTTAGAAAATGTATAGAAAGCATTTTGTGAGTTAGGGTTTCGGTTCGTTCGGACTTCAAACTCCGTCTAGACTTCGCCTAAGGCTCTAGCTAGGCTCTGATACCACTGTAGGGTTCCTAGGCACACTATAGAGGTCTCACAAGGCATCGATCATGCCATTTTAAATTTTTATGGGTGCCGAGAAACCCTAATACAGATCGTCGGCTAGATTTCTAGGCGAAAAACGAATCTAGTTAACACTTTAACTAAAGGAAGAGAGCTACAACCTTTGTAGATCCGGTTATCCACTTCCTTAGCTCCATGTAGGCGTCCTCTCGCTGTCCATCTCGAATCCCGAACTCATACGTCGGCTTCATCGGAGATTTGGGCGGACTAGGTCGTCGGCTTCGTGCCGAAGATGATCTACGTCGCGGCATCACAAGTTCATGCTCCAACTTCACAAAGTTGTGAAACTTGTGAAGAAAACACCCAAAACAACTTGGCAAGAGGTAGAGGGTGAAGAAATAGGAGGTGGGTTCACTTTAGAATTGGATTTCTCTCACTTTAGCTCAAGTTGCCATTGATGGCATCAAGCTTTTTTCTTGAAGATGAAGATGAAGAAGAAGAAAGAATATGATAAGTGTTGAGATAAAATAAAATAAATCAATACTTATCATAATGTGAACCATAGTTAAGTGTAGAGAATTAACTAAGGTTAGAAGAATGGTTAGGGTTTAGTGTGAAGACAAAATGGTCACAAAGTCAAAGCTTCATGAAGCTTCAACAATGTTCAAGAATGAAAGCAACCATTTTGTATTCTTATCCCATTCTTTTTCCAAAAATTAATAAATAAAAGAATGGATAAATAAAAACCCTAATCACTTTCTTAACCTAAGTTTAATTCTATACACTTAACCAAATGAGCATGCATCATCAAACATGATATAAACATGTGCACAAAAGTATATCACATATACAATTTGCACATTAAGTGAGAATATCCATTTAAAGTGAACCAATACTAGTTAATGCAAAGTAATATATCAAATATATAATTATACATTAAATCATTAAATCAACACTTGACTTAACGATCCGGTCATATCGCATATAACCGACTAGTATCCTATGTATCGGCTTATCGAATCAATGATTCGATAACTAAGTCATATCGAATATAACCAATCGAAACATATATCGCGAGAATGAAATGCGGTATCACATACACGCATTGTTCTCGGTCCTGCACATATCTCATATGCGCTCCTATTTCGTTTCGCTTGAGCCAGGAAACCTCTGTGTAGGACTCTAAAGACTCGTCAATACACCGGTAGCAGATGATGATCATATCAAGCATCCACAAGCCGCAAGCGGTCTGCTAAACGTAATGGCCATCCGGGTATTGAGCGATCAGAAGATCGACGAGCTAGCCCGCTCACACTCCTGTGAATCCAACCAGTAACACATACCGTACAGTCCGGTCTGTTCGTCTGATATGTCGCATATCAAGTCTAGGGGTGGTATATGTCAGACCCCAATAACCGATAAGTCGTGCCGATGTGAGGCTCATAACGGGTCGAGAAACTACTGGTAACACTTACCAGCAAATCTCTGATCAGCCCTGGCCAGGGACTTCCCTGTTACGGCCAATCGAGCACTGCGCAACATCAACCCCCAATACCGGGAGAGACGAAACCCCTCCTATCGCTCATTGCCTCCATGTGACTCGGGACTGTACCCAAAGACCACCGTTTTGCACGCCCTCATGGACGTGGTAAGGTGGAGATCAAAGCACAGTGGGAATCACACAAGACTCTATGACGATCTCGGGTATACAGACTAACCTGTACAAGTGTCACCTGAGAACTTCCATCTGACGTGAGGTATAATACCATCTGGGAGTTCTCGGCGAGTCCATCCAGTGTACCCAGTCTCCACTGAGCACTCGTATACCATCTCCGATGTCAAACACCAATGGATATGGGATCATCCATCGCCCATCTCATGGGTCGAGAAACGTATACGCTAGTCTACACTGGTATATCGATGCCCCGTCTCGATACACCCACGACTAGGGACCTTGAAGGATGTACTTATGGACTACCATGTCCCCACTAGTATGATCTGCATCATAGTCCAGGTAGTCAAGTACACATCCTAAGGGCTTTATCAACATGTAACTATAAGACAGTTTAAAGAGACAAGTGTACATGTTAAGATAAAGAGTAACCAGATAGCATACTATCATATCGAGCAAGAAAGTCATCTCTATATATGTCCAAGCATCCAATATAATATTCATCATCTGTACAATACTGGCCTCTAGGGCATACATACAACTAACAATCTCCCACTTGCACTAGGGCCAGCTGCTGTAGTATCGCATACCGAGCATCCCGAAGAGTCTCTCAAACTGTATCTGGGGAATGGCCTTCGTGAGTGGATCCGCCGTGTTGTTCTTCGTGTCTACTCTCCTGACCTCGATCTCCCGGCAATCAACTATCTCCCGGATCAGGTGATACCGCCTCAGAATATGCCTGGATCGCTGATGGGACCTGGGTTCCTTGGCCAAAGCCACCGCTCCATTGTTATCACAATACAAAGGTATTGGATGCTCAATTGATGGAACCACTCCAAGTTCAGTAATGAACTTCTTGATCCAGACAGCCTCTTTGACAGCATCGTTGGCAGCGATGTATTCAGCCTCCATCGTCGAGTCTGCCACGGTTTCCTGCTTGGAACTCTTCCAGCTAACCGCCCCTCCGTAAAGGGTAAAGACAAAGCCCGACTGCGACTTAGAGTCGTCCTTATCACTCTGGAAGCTCGAATCGGTAAAGGACTCCACTTGGAGTTCTCCGTTACCATACACCAAGAGCATCTCTTTAGTCCTTCGCAAGTACTTGAGAATGCTCTTCACAGCTGTCCAGTGATTCTCTCCAGGATCAGCTTGATACCTGCTCACTATACTTAGTGAGTATGCTACATCGGGTCTGGTACATAGCATCGCATACATGATAGAGCCTACAGCTGAAGCATAGGGTATCCCTTGCATGCGAGCTCTCTCCAAATCAGTCTTGGGAGACATCTCTTTAGAGAGAGTGACTCCAGAGATCGTGGGCAAGTTCCCACGCTTGGATTCTTCCATACTAAACCTCTTTAGTATGGTGTCAATGTACCTGGATTGGGACAATCCCAATATCCGTTTGGATCTATCTCTATAGATCCTGATTCCCAATATGCCGGAGGCATCACCAAGATCTTTCATCGAGAATCTTTGTGATAAGAAGAGCTTGACCGAATGCAGCATAGGAATATCATTTCCTATCAAAAGTATGTCGTCCACGTACAATACGAGGAAGACAACCTTACTCTCTGCTACCTTCCTGTAGATACAAGGTTCATCTGGGTTTTTGACGAAATCAAACTCTTTGATAACGACGTCAAAGCAGATGTTCCAACTCCGCGATGCTTTCTTTAATCCATAAATGGATTTAAGCAGCTTGCACACCTTGCCGCTGCTCCCACTGTCTACGAAGCCCTTTGGCTGAGTCATGTACACGCACTCTTCTAAATCACCATTTAGAAAGGCGGTCTTAACATCCATTTGCCCGATTTCGTAATCATGATATGCAGCGATGGCAAGCATGATCCGGATGGATTTAAGCATAGCCACTGGAGAAAAGGTTTCGTCATAGTCCACACCTGGTCTTTGACGAAAACCTTTTGCAACAAGTCTAGCTTTGAAAGTCTCCACTTTCCCATCTACACCAAGTTTCTTCTTGAAGATCCACTTGCTCCCAATGGGTTTTACCCCTTCAGGAGCAACGTCCAAAGTCCATACTTTGTTGGTGTACATGGATTCCATCTCGGACCGCATAGCATCCAGCCATTTCAGTGAGTCCCTACTCGTGATGGCCTACTCGAAGCTAGTTGGGTCATCATCCTCCATGATGCAATCCTCGCTCCCTCCATCCATGAGAAAACCGTAGTATCTCTCAGGTTGGCGAGGAACCCTACTAGATCGGCGGAGTGGCTGGGGTTCATCGAGAACTACGGAATCCTCTGGTTCAACCAAATCTTCTGTTGTAGTCTGTGTCGCTGGAACTTCTTCCAGTTCTACCTCAATGCCACTTATCTGTTTCATAAGAAAACTTTTTTCTAAGAAAGTGGCATGTCGAGAAACAAACACCTTTTGTTCCTCGGGGTGGTAGAAGATATACCCTTGTGAATTTTTGGGATATCCTACAAACTTACATAAGACAGATCTTGCCTCGAGTTTGTCCGGATTTTGTCTTTTGACATAGGCTGGACAACCCCATATCTTAATATAATTAAGATGTGGTCTCTTCCCTTTCCATATCTCATATGGAGTGGTAGGCACTGATTTGGTAGGAACTCTATTCAATAGGTCCATGGCTGTCTCAAGCGCATATCCCCAGAAGGAAATAGGTAACTCAGCTGTACTCATCATTGAGCGCACCATATCTAATAGGGTGCGGTTTCTCCGTTCAGATACACCGTTGTGCTGTGGTGTATATGAAGGAGTCAGCTGAGAGAGAATCCCATTCTCTTTTAGGAAGTCCAGAAATTCAATGCTCAAGTATTCCCCTCCTCGATCAGATCGTAGGATTTTAATACTCTTTCCGGTTTGGTTCTCGACTTCTTGTTTATATTCTCTAAATTTCTCAAAAGCTTCTGATTTGTGTTTCATCAGGAACACATATCCGAATCTAGAGAGATCGTCAGTGAATGTAATGAAGTACGAAGAACCATCCCTGGCATGTGTAGACATGGGACCACATACATCACTATGTATCAGTCCCAGGAGTTCAGTAACTCTTTCTCCGTGTCCCGTAAACGGAGTTTTGGTCATCTTGCCTTTGAGACATGACTGGAAAGTGTCATAAGATGAAAATTCAAACGGATTTAAATATCCATCTTTATGCAACTTAGCTAGTCGTGTCGCATTGATGTGACCCAGTCTACAATACCACAAGAAGGATTCGTTCAGTTCAGAACTCTTCCTCTTGTGTGTGTTTGTTATGCTTAGAACTGTTGATTGGTTTAGAACATAAATGCCATTGCACAATGTGCCTGATCCAACCAACTTTTGGTTACGGAAAATGTTCATAACATTATCCTGTAATACAAAATTATATCCCTCTTTACTCAATAAAGAAACCGATATAATGTTGCATATCAGGTTCGGCATGTAATAGCATTCGTTCAGAACCAATGTATTACCAGTTGGTAATTCAAGGTGATATTCCCCGACAGTCTTAGCTGCAACAATTGCACCATTTCCAACTCTAATGTCTTTATCACCTTCTCCAAGTTCTCTGCCTTTTCTAAGCCCATGTAACTGATTACATATATGGGATCCTGACCCGGTATCTAATACCCAGGACGTAGAGCAAATGGAGAAACAGTTCTCTGTAACGAACACACCCGAAGAAAATGCATCATCATGTACTTTCTTCATTCGGGTGGCATGGGAATCCTGGTATTCCCCTATATCCTGTTCATTCCTATAACTCTTATAGGAAAGAACGGAAGCAACGTTCCCCAGCACAGTATAACATGCGGGTTTGGTCAATACATCCATATTATTATCTTTGTTAGGGCATGAAATGGTCGGTACCTAGAGAGAGAGAGAAGAAAACACTTTAGCGTATGCTCGTGCAAGATCAGATTGGTTATTATCTTATCTAATCAGGATGGCTCCTACTGCTTTTTATCAAATCTTCCTTCAAACCCTAAAAGGAAAGACTAGCAGGGATTAATTACACACTACAAGTTCGCCAATCTTTCAGCCAGGCCAGTGTCGGTACTTTGAGGGAGGTCCCCCGTGCTTTCGCACGAACCTAATTAATGTAAACCTCGTTTTCCCAGAGGCGTAACCTCGTTAACACCTTTCTAGACACCTACTTGATCGGCTAATTGTAATGTGTAAAACTCTCCCAGGAGTAACTCTTACTCGCAGTGGATACCGGGATCCAACTATCTCATAGAAGGTATGCAATCTCATTGCAAATTTCAACACTTGAAATTCCCGATAATATTTTGCCCCTAGCGTGCTATGACCTTGACGCATGCCAAACAACCTATAGTCCGCTAGTCAAGTTCAACCCGTACATTTCTTGATTGAATTAAACCCATCCGCACGACCCTTGACGCATGCCAAACAACGCCGTGTGAATACCCTAATCCAATCGCATCGTATGCTAGCAGATAAGCACTAGTTAGCTACCGTACACTACGCCTTGACGCATGCCAAACTACCGCAGCACTAATACTAACTAGTACTTATCTGAAATGACGGAGGGCTACGACAGGTTTTTCTGAAAACCTATTGCGTAATGAACTTGATATCGTTGTAGAATCAAATGAAGTTTTGAAATGGAGTGATTTTGAGGCTTTTCTAGTTTTGCTAAAGGGGTCACTCCCGGTGAAGGGATCGTCGGCCCTTTCCTCGTCGAATGAGGTGCGGGATATATCATATATATCACTGTGCAAAGCAGAAACTATAGAAGCAATCAAAAGCAGACCGAGTGTGTAGCATCTGCCAGTTATTGCTAAAGGAGTCACTCCCGGTGAAGGGATCTTGGTCCTTTCCTCATCGAATAAGGTGCAGGGTATATCATATATACCTCTATGCAAAGCAAGAACTGTAGCTACCTGTTTTGTTTAAAATCTGATTCTACAACATCTTAGGTTTCTTTTCTTTCATTAATCACATTAATGAAGTCCCATCATTTAAAAACCTAAACATCACAGATAAATACGACGTACACTTATGCCATCCGCATTCGCCTCGATGTCCCCTCGTGCACCGTTAGGTTAGGTAACTAACGACAGAGCAGGGCAGGGCTAGTGTGGGTGCAAAACATAAGTAACGTCTATATAATATATCATATATACTATATACTGTATCTATCACAGAACATCACATGATCACATCACAGATATCACAGCAGAAGAAACATATGAAATATTGGATATACTAGGACGTCCGTGTTTTCAATACGAGCCAGTATAAAACACGGATTCCACGGTTGTGATGAATAGCCAATCCCACACCCCTAGACCCCTACGAGAGCGGCAAGCAACCCTGCCAATTCTAGGGTTAGGAGACCCGGACTCGACTCCTCGAGTTGGTCTCCCACTGGACCCTAGAACCCGGTTACTTATGCTCCCCTCCTTGGGTCTATCCTAATGCGGAAAAGTAAATAATATACAAAAGGTGACGACTTCCGCAACCTGGAAGTGCCCCAAATAAAAAGAATATTACATACAAGTTTTTACATGAATGAAAATGAAAAACACTCATCTCACATAAAAAACCCCGGCTATTCAAACACGACAATCCAATATAACATATCCAGCAACACATAACATCACATGTCATCAACGTAAGTAAGTATGCATACCCCAATTGTCGTTGACGTATAGCAACGAAACCGGCGATATGAACATACTACACTTACGGTCACAGAAAAGAAAGTGTAAAACTACAACAGTTGGAATCCGCAAGCTCTTTAGACATCACATGCCTAATCAAATGAAACACTTAGACATCACATGCCTAACAGTTACAAACCCCGCATTTTAGTCTCATTATCGAAAACACTTTTCAATATCATATGGGACTAAACTGCTAGATTTATAACATTCATTCGGTTATCTCATAACTGTTTGTGAATTCCAATTATTGTATCCAATTCCGGATAAATAGAATATATTAAACTTTCCGATCGAACATTCGAACACCCAAGTTTTCCCGACACCGATCAACACATGAAATAAGTTCAAAGACATTCATTTCATGCCTCAGTACCAACGGTCCAGCCGTAGAAGGGTCAAGCCAACGCCTCACATGTGGCACGCCGTACTGCCCCAAACCCGAAGGTTCAAAGGGCAGTTCAAGACGGTCACATAATCGAGTTAAGGTTTGTTGTCTTCTAGAGGGACCATCGCGTTACTTGCACTACTCAGAACGTCTTTAAACCATGCAAAAATCCAACACTTGGATATTTTCCGGTAGGGGAAAAGTTGGGTATTTATATCCGGTCGAACTTTTTAACATACCAAAAATTATCCGGAAAAACACATAGACGAAATTTGATAATCCGATCGAACTATCGAAGCTCCAAAATAACCCCAGAAAATGCAACTCTTGAATAAATTTTAAAAATTCCCAGGAGAACCAGCACTGGAAAATAAGAATTACTGTGCAGAATTCTTTGTTTAATGAGGCCGTACGGCCGCGGAACCGCCGCATGAGCTATGCTCATGCCGCGGAACCGCGGCGACTTGGTGGATTTGCGCTGTCGAATTTCACAGTAACTCTTAGAATCACCTGCTGATTTTTCTGCATATTTTTAATTTGGAAAAATCCTAGATTTTAGAAAATGTACAGAAAGCATTTTGTGAGTTAGGGTTTCGGTTCGTTCGGACTTCAAACTCCGTCTAGACTTCGCCTAAGGCTCTAGCTAAGCTCTGATACCACTGTAGGGTTCCTAGGCATACAATAGAGGTCTCACAAGGCATCGATCATTCCATTTTAAATTTTTATGGGTGCCGAGAAACCCTAATACGGATCGTCGGCTAGATTTCTAGGCGAAAAACGAATCTAGTTAACACTTTAACTAAAGGAAGAGAGCTACAACCTTTGTAGATCCGGTTATCCACTTCCTTAGCTCCATGTAGGCGTCCTCTCGCTGTCCATCTCGAATCCCGAACTCATACGTCGGCTTCATCGGAGATTTGGACGGACTAGGTCGTGGGCTTCGTGCCGAAGATGATCTACATCGAGGCATCACAAGTTCAAGCTCCAACTTCACAAAGTTGTGAAACTTGTGAAGAAAACACCCAAAACAACTTGGCAAGAGGTAGAGGGTGAAGAAATAGGAGGTGGGTTCACTTTAGAATTGGATTTCTCTCACTTTAGCTCAAGTTGCCATTGATGGCATCAAGCTTTTTTCTTGAAGATGAAGATGAAGAAGAAGAAAGAATATGATAAGTGTTGAGATAAAATAAAATAAATCAATACTTATCATAATGTGAACCATAGTTAAGTGTAGAGAATTAACTATGGTTAGAATAATGGTTAGGGTTTAGTGTGAAGACAAAATGGTCACAAAGTCAAAGCTTCATGAAGCTTCAACAATGTTCAAGAATGAAAGCAACCATTTTATATTCTTATCCCATTCTTTTTCCAAAAATTAATAAATAAAAGAATGGATAAATAAAAACCCTAATCACTTTCTTAACCTAAGTTTAATTCTATACACTTAACCAAATGAGCATGCATCATCAAACATGATACAAACATGTGCACAAAAGTATATCACATATACAATTTGCACATTAAGTGAGAATATCCATTTAAAGTGAACCAATACTAGTTAATGCAAAATAATATATCAAATATATAATTATACATTAAATCAACACTTGACTTAACGATCCGGTCATATCGCATATAACCGACTAGTATCCTATGTATCGGCTTATCGAATCAATGATTCGATAACTAGGTCATATCGAATATAACCAATCGAAACATATATCGCGAGAATGAAATGCGGTATCACATACATGCATTGTTCTCGTTCCTGCACATATCTCATATGCGCTCCTATTTCGTTTCGCTTGAGCCAGGAAACCTCTGTGTAGGACTCTAAAGACTCGTCAATACGCCGGTAGCAGATGATGATCATATCAAGCATCCACAAGCCGCAAGCGGTCTGCTAAACGTAACGGCCATCCGGGTATTGAGCGATCAGAAGATCGACGAGCTAGCCCGCTCACACTCCTGTGAATCCAACCAGTAACACTTACTGTACAGTCCGGTCTGTTCGTCTGATATGTCGCATATCAAGTCTAGGGGTGGTATACGTTAGACCCCAATAACCGATAAGTCGTCCCGATGTGAGGCTCATAATGGGTCGAGAAACTACTGGTAACACTTACCAGCAAATCTCTGATCAGCCCTGGCCAGGGACTTCCCTGTTACGGCCAATCGAGCACTGCGCAACATCAACCCCCAATACCGGGAGAGACGAAATCCCTCCTATCGCTCATTGCCTCCATGTGACTCGGGACTGTACCCAAAGACCACCGTTTTGCACGCCCTCATGGACGTGGTAAGGTGGAGATCACAGTGGGAATCACACAAGACTCTATGACGATCTCGGGTCTACAGACTAACATGTACAAGTGTCACCTGAGAACTGCCATCTGACGTGAGGTATAATACCATCTGGGAGTTCTCGGCGAGTCCGTCCAGTGTACCCAGTCTCCACTGAGCACTCATATACCATCTCCGATGTCAAACACTAATGGATATGGGATCATCCATCGCCAATCTCATGGGTCGAGAAACGTATACGCTAGTCTACACTGGTATATCGATGCCCCGTCTCGATACACCCACGACTAGGGACCTTGAAGGATGTACTTATGGACTACCATGTCCCCACTAGTATGATCTGCATCATAGTCCAGGTAGTCAAGTACACATCCTAAGGGCTTTATCAACATGTAACTATAAGACAGTTTAAAGAGACAAGTGTACATGTTAAGATAAAGAGTAACCAGATAGCATACTATCATATCGAGCAAGAAAGTCATCTCTATATATGTCTAAGCATCCAATATAATATACATCATCTGTACAATACTGGCCTCTAGGGCATACATACAACTAACACTTTATGGATCCCGGGCTGGTTTGGCATCATTCATCAGATGAATGTGATGTTCAACGATCAGGGGACTAATCCCCTTGATGTCCGCCATGGACCAGCCAAAAACATGCCTGTTGCTGTGCAAGACCGCGAGAAGGGCTTTCTCTTGCTCTGGAGCTAGAGAAGCCGAGATGATGACAGGGAGGGTCTCGTTCTCACCTAAGTCAGCGTACTTAAGGTGAGACGGCAAAGGCTTGAGTTCGAGCGTTGGAGGTGAAACGATGGAAGGCAAGATTGGTGAAGCGGTCTCGAACTCAAAAGATTCCAGCAAAGGTTCGAAACGAGTGTAAGCGACCGAGTCGGATGGTTCAGGTAACTCATCCGGAAATTCGAAGGATTCAAACTCGGGTTGCGAGCGGCTAAGATCGTTCAAGAACGTGAAACACTCATAGTCGTTGTCGGGCGCAGAAACAGCAGCAGGTTCGAGGAGGAACGCACTAGTGGCGTTAAGGTTATCGTGATCGAACAGAAACTCCTCGAATTCACACTCTTCTGGGGTGATCTCCTGGATTGAGCAAACGTCCAGTATATGAGCATTAGGTTCGGAGGGCTGATTCCCCAACCTAAAAATGTTGAGTTCAATTTTCATGTTTCCAAAAGAGAGGTTCATCGAACCATTGCGACAATTGATCACAGCATTTGAGGTTGCAAGGAATGGGCGACCGAGTATCACCGGAATTTGATTCCGGGGGTTAGCTACAGGCTGTGTGTCTAATACAATGAAGTCAACGGGGAATATGAAGTCCCCGACTTTGATTAACACATCCTCTAGCTCTCCCCTAGGATGGGTGATCGATCGGTCGGCCATTTGGAGAGTGCAGTGCGTGGGTTTCAGCTCTCTTACGCCTAACTGCTCGTATACTAAGTACGGAAGCAGGTTAACACTGGAACCAAGATCTAATAGTGCGCGGTTGATGTTCTTATCCCCAATGGTAATAGATATCGTAGGACAGCCAGGGTCCTTCCATTTTTGTGGCAAAGATTGGGTAAGGGCATCACTCACAGCACTAACCAAGAAAACTTTCTTGGATACCTGAGACTTCCTCTTTTTCGTGCACAAGTCCTTTAAGATTTTCGCGTAGGACGGGACTTGTTGGACAGCATCTAAAAGAGGAATGTTAATGTTAACCTGCTTAAATAACTCCAGAATCTTCTCCATTTGTGGATTTTGTTTGGTGGACTTCAACCGGTTTGGAAATGGAACGTTTTTAAAATTGGTTGAGTCCAATGCTGGAGGAGGAGATTGTGGAGTTGGAACGGATCCCAGAACAGGTGTTTTCGTGGAGTAAGAAGTGGGTCCGTTCAGAGCAGAAGAAGAGGAAGGAGAGCCTGTTGAAGAGCGGAGAATAGGCTCAGAAGACGACGAAGCAGGAGAAGAAGAAGAAGAAGAAGCGGCCGGGGTGTCATCGTTGATCCGTGTGCCAATGTTGTTTTGCACCATCCTTCCCGATCTCAATGTGGTCACGGCACTCACATTATGATTTTGTTGTTCAAGAGCAACATATACATTATGTGGGTGACCGGGATTTAGGAGTGGCTGGGACGGGAGCTTCCCCTTCTCTCGCTCGCTTAAAGCCGCATTCAGTTGTGCAATCTGGGCCTCGATGGTCTTGATGCTTTGCCCGTGAGCGGCAGTGTGTTGCACTAAGGACTGAATGGAAGACTGGATGTTGGCGGTGGACTGAGTCGATTGTTTAACGAACGCCTCCAGACTTCGTTCGAGCGAGGAAACCTTATCGTTGTTTGACGGAACAAAGTTGTTTTGGGGAAAAGAATTGTTGGGTGCAAAGTTGTTCGTCTGATTTTGAAAAGGTTGGGGTTGGAAGGGCTGCTGAAACTGATGTTGAGTTTGTTGTTGCGCTTGTTGTTGCGGCGGAGGGGGCCTTTGCAAATTGTTGCCTTGGAATTGATTCTGATTCTGATTCCAGACGAAATTGGGGTGGTTCCTCTAACCGGGACTGTAGGTGGAAGAGTATGGATCATTCCTCGGTCTTTGCAGAAATGCAGCATTAACCTGATCCTGTCCTTGCGATGAGGGATTGTAAGGACACTCTTCGGTTAAGTGAGAAGGATCGGAACAACAAGCGCAAATGGTACGAAGGGGGAGAACAGGGGTAGGAGCAGGAGAAGAAAATTTGCTCTCTATCGCTTTAAGCTTTCTCGTTATTGCAGCCATTTCAGCTTTCATCGCAATAGAGACATCAAGTTGGTGAATTCCTACCCTAGACTGACCGGTAGAAGTGGAGGTAGAAGAAGAAGAAGTCGATCTGGTGCTCTCCCATTGTAGCGTTTGCTCCGCAAGGTCGTCAAAGAATTGCCACGCTTCCTCGTCAGATTTCGATAGGAAGTGGCCTTGACAGATGGTTTCCAACAACTGCTTCGTTGCTGGGTTCAGGCCCTCGAATAAGGTTTGGCGAAGTTGCCATTTCTCTATACCGTGGTGAGGACACTGAACAAGAAGGTCTTTGTACCGGTCAAAGAACTTCCAGAAGGGTTCAGAAGGAAGCTGAGAGAATTGGTTGATTTCGTTACGTATCCTTGCGGTTTTATGATTCAGATAGAATTTTTTTAGAAACGCTTTAATAAACTCGTCCCAACTGGTTATGGAGTGGGAAGCGGTGCTATACAACCATTTTTCAGCAAGATCGCATAAAGTAAACGGAATGACCCGTAGACGTATAGCATCGTCCGACAGTTGGGTAGTTTTCATCATGGCACAAACGTTTTGAAATTTATTGATGAAGATATAGGCATATTCAGATTCAAGCCCATGAAATCGCAGAAGCATGTTGATGAAGTGGGGCTTAATTTCAAAATTATCCCCATTGGCCGGTGGAAGAGAAAGGCAGGTGGGAAGTGCAGAACGGGTGGGATAGAAGCGATCCTGGAGCGCGATACGCTGCGGCGCTACAACAGGTGGTGGTGGTGGGTTATTGGTCTCCGTAGGAGGTGGAGCCAATCCAGGGGTAGTCAAAGAGATGTTTGGATTAAATCCTGACATCGCGGAAGAAGTGGTTGGTGATGGTGAAGGTGAAGATGTATGAACAGAATTCCGGTCAACGTCGGAGTTGGCCGGCAAAGGTAATAGTGAAAGAGGAGTGGACGGAGTTTCGACGTCTGAGTCGATCGCGTAGTCGGTAGCGACTAATGTAACGCGGACTAGACGGGCGCTAGTGTCCCGAGTCCAGGCGGACATACACTAAACGAGTTTGGTATAGTCAAAGCGGAGAAGGTGAGGGTAAGAAAACGTCAATGGAGAAATACGATTGGTGGTGGGTGAAAAATGGATTTTGGCGACAAAGGGCAAGTTTTTATAAATTTTTTTGATTTTTTCCCTTTTTTTTATTTTTAGAAAGAGCTTTACAGAAATATGTACGGACTTACGGCTTTAAGCAATCACAAACAAGATATGCACAAACACACCTAGATCTAGGGTCACCTAGGTCTGCTAGACAACTCCTAACTGTTCCAGAGGGCTAGAAATAGGACCTCAAACCGCCTCTTCTCCGTCAATTGCGACCAGGTAAGTGCCAGGTAAGTGGGAGGTTGTCCAACGCTTTCGCGAAGTTCCTTAATTAAATAACCACTTGCCTTCGACACACTTGCCTAGACACCACAAAAGTCAGATAGGATAAACGGCCGATGCCTGTAACTAGTCCTCTGTCCTATTGAGCGCGAAGTCCTTAGGGCTGAGTCTAGTATTTTTTAATTAACAATGGTCAATGCAAATGCTTTTTGTGATTTCTGGGGTCCTGGGAAGGGTGATGAAATTCCCACCCAATCTGAATTGGTTTCAAGCCCCTTAAGTCCGTATTAATGAATGCAAAGCGGTAACAAATCAACTGCAAACAATTTTTATTTTTTTAGCGCGGCGCAAAGAATCCTGCACAACAACAGTTTATTGGAAGGGGAAGAGAATTTGCGCAAAGAATGCTGCAGAAAACACAATTCAGTGGAGTCCAGAGGAGTGGGAGAGGGAAATAAAGACTCACAGAAAAAATGGCAGCCAGAAGGCTCCAAATGGCCGCAGTTCCGCGGCCAAACGCGTGCTTAGGCCGCGGTTCCGCGGCTGAACAGAGAGATTGGGCTTCCAATTTTTTTCTGTGTGCTGGCCTGGGAGTCCTCTGCTTGTCTAGATTTTCTGAATCTTGATTTGATCACTGTATCTGCTCCAGATTTTTACAGTAGACCGTTTGCTTCGTTTTGATCCGTCGCGGTATAGCCGCGAGATGTGGGTCTATCTTCCCACGTCTTTGGCACTGAACTTGAACTTCATATATCCCACGTCTTTGGCACTGAACTCGAACTTCGTATTATCCTGCACACTTGCACAAAAACTAATCAAAAATAACAAGATGGTTTTTTTTTCTTTTTACAATGTATATTTTTGTTTTGTTTTTCGGTTAGATTTATATTCACAAGTTAACCCGAAATTACACAAAGAAATAAACTACCGTCTCCCTGGCAACGGCGCCATTTGATTGTTAGAGATTCTGCGTGTTCAAGTTTAGTTAATTACCGCAATCAAAACGGTTTCGCTTGTAGCTAGCCGGTTGAGTACGGGTCGTCCGCAGGGAGTTGGGAATCTTTTTCTATGTGCTTTAACGAGTTAAGTCCAATTTTCCAGATTTGTTTGAGATCAACTAAGTGTTAAAATGATATGTAAAGAGAGCTTGTTAGGGTTAGGATTAGGGTAGTTTGAATTATGAGTCGCTCACTTCTTTCGTTGCCACTCTTAATATCGGTGTTACGGTAATCGGCAACAACGGGGATTAGCACGACTAGGAAGGAACTTGCGAGTATAAGCTAGGCTTTCCAACGCTTAAGTTCTTCCTTTTGGTGCTTGTCCGTCCATTCTTGGCTCTTAGCCATAACCTCCGGTTAATTCAACCACAACCGGTCTCACTACGGAATCACCGCTATCATGTAGGATAGGGTGCCGTAGGGAGCGGATTGTGGTTCAATTAACGGGAGTCGATTTAAGATGTTGGGCAAGGAAAGAGTGAGAGAGATTTCCTTCTCTCAAACTTCCCTTATCCTACCCTAACAAGTATGGAAACTACTCGCACATCATAATGAAAAGAAAATAAAACAAAAGGGGAAGATAGAAAGAAAGAGATTAGAAGATAACAACTAGCTATTTGCGACCTCACCTTGGCAAGGATCAAGCGTAAGCATCATGGTTGTTTAAGGATAAAGGAAAAGAGAAAAGAAAGAAACAACGATAAATAACAACAACTACTTATCAATTAACGATTACAAGCGGCTAACATAAAAAAAAAGCAAGACAAGTATAATAGCAAAATGAACTTCTTTATTCATCATTCTTCACTCACAAAAGCTCACTACAAGTTTTTCAATGGAGAAGAGATGAGAAGAGGAAGAAGAACAACAAGTATTCTAACCCTAACAAAATACAAGATTAAGCACCCTTGGCTTCACAAGGTTCTGGGCTATTTATAGGCAGTGAAAAGGAAATCTAGGGCAACATTCAGAATAAACATGAAATGACAAAAATACCCCTGAAAAAGTTTCAGCTGAGGAGACTATACGGCCGCGGAACCGCGGCCTAGACCCACTATTGGCCGCGGTTCCGCGGTCGTATGGTGGAATTGGGGAATGGTGTTTTTGGTGCTTCCCTGGTCTGCTGTTTCCTTTATTCTGGTACATGGTTTTTCTCAGATTTTCTTCACGATTTTTCCAGAATTTCTGTCGAGCAAAAAGTGATTTGATGTGGATCTTTTTGTCATGATTCCCTCGAGCTCCGCATGGATTTCTTGGATCTTGTGTTTCCATTGAGCCTTGTGCATGAAAATGACATTGATTTTTCATTTTGTCTCTTAAACTGGTGTGTGGCAACAGACAGACAAAGAGCGGAGATCCGTGTTTTATCTGTGGCTGGCAGGAACCCGGATTTGTCGTGTTTTTCCATGAATTTCATCGTTTTAGAGCCGAGAACCTGTATCCTGCAATTGACTAGCAAACACGGCTCAAGAGTACCTACCGATATGCAATGTGATAAAAATTGGGCGGTATAAAAATGCAAAAATCTTATATGAACAAGCACCCCCACAGTTCATTATGTAGTGTATGGTATATATATATTATATGGATAGATTTATATGTTTATTGTGAGTTTATGATTATCTAGATAGACTTTGGGGAGTCATAGATAATTTTAGTGTACATGGATGATAGTGTCGTTAGTTAGTTTAGTCGCGAACCATAGAATGAGGTTTACACCCACAGGCACACACACGCTTACTTTGTTTTACTTGTGTGTATATGGGGATATGTATATATATTTATACACACATAGGTATAGGACTATGTATATATATATATACGTATATGTACACATGGATGATGAGGATTGTATATGGTATTTGGAGATGAGTCGATGCGATTGGGCATGATGCTATGAGATCGGTGATATATATTGTTTCGTATTGTGAGATACGACATAAGATTTTAGCGGGCCTTTAGGCATGTGTTTTCATACACGCATATTTATGCAGATGTTATCAGTTTGTACTAGACTTAGATTAGTACCCCTAGTTCATGAGATATGATGATAAGGATACCATATAAATGATGAGATAAATGTGATATTCGACCCGTACCCAGATTTGGGATGCCGTACGATGGATTTACCGTACGAGCTATATATTGATGATAGATCCGCACTCTTGACTCGAGGATGTCATATTTCATATTGTATCGTATGTGATACTATTGAGGTGGGATCACCGACAATTATTTTTATATATATTGACTAAGACTTAGGTGGTATTCCTGTACCCTTTCGGTTAGACTGCTCGTTTAGTCCAGTAATTTACTTGTTGATGTTAGACTAGACTCGAGTCATACCTATTTCCAAAACTAGCGAATCGTGAGTATTTTAAAGACAGCCCATGGGATTCTACGGATATTTCAAAGGACGTACCTCTTTTCTTAAAAACACCGTAGCCCTATTTTCCAAACACCACGATTCATGTGATTTCAAATGACAAACTGTATGACTCGTATAAATAATGTAGATTCCCTATTGTTGCATTTACTTTCCATTTCCAAATATTCATGTTGTTATTAGCGCATTGCATGATTATATATTTGTGATTTATGTTATATTAAACTCATGCTGTCAGGACATAAGCACTATTATCGATGATACGTATGCTCAACGTACACCTGCTTGCCGGCCCACACACTTCATCATCGATAATTGCCATGTTACTACACAGTAGAATTGTTGCATCAGGATATGACTTCTTACATGGCATACTTGCGTACATACATATTGTACACCCATACTTACGTACACACATATTGTACACCCATACTTGCATACATACATATTTGCACATACATAGATGATTCTGGCTTGATTTTGGAGATTTGGAAACTGCAAGATATATTTTTAAACTGAATTCATTTTAAAAGAGCGGTTTTCCCTCGATACGTGCATATTACTGTTCCATGTTGCTTGATATACGGATATGCTTACATTTCTGTTAGATGACGCATACATCATGTTTTATGATTATACGCATTGAGATATGTTATTTTCATGAGATTTCTGAATTTGAGAACCTTATTTATTTCAAAAGAGAGTATGTATTGTTTTAAAAACACGGTTTCTCTTGATATGATATTTCAGTGCGTCGACCATGTGTTTTCTCGGTTCTGAGAGTGGCATGTGAAACCCGATTCGAGGAGCGGTAGGCACCGTCTATGGATACATGGTGGACCCGGTGAGGTACCCCGGGGCAAGAAGACTCGTATTGTTAGACAGTGAGCCTGGCAGGGGAGTACTACCTACCGGTGATAGTATTTGGACTTGGCGGTTATCCGGAGGATACCGACTGGAGTAGTGAGATGGATATGAGGGTCGACCAGGGTGTGCGGTGCCTGAGATATATGAAGATTTACGTGCCGATGCTGGGCACGGTTTTCATGATGTTTCGAGTGTCGATGCTGGGCACTCAGGTTCCATGATTTTGATGTGCCGCGAGGGACACACGTTGATTTATATCCTCATTCTGTCACGACCCGAATGTTTTGACTCGTGACCGGCACTTAACCACGCAACGTCTACAGGCATAACGTGACTAAGTAAGCCGAACCTAGAAATCAAAACCATTTAAAAGTAGCGAGTGCTGAAAACATTTAATTAAGACATTTAGAAAAAACCTTAAATAGTTCAGTAAGTTCTTTTAAAGTTATGTTATCATTTAAATAGTTTTGGCAGCATTTCCTTTGTAAAAGTAACCCCGAAATCGGGTATAAAACAGGATAAAAATTGAGATATAATGAAATAAAGCATCCCCAAACGTAAGCAATCACGCCCAACGGCGGAAACCATCACCACAAGAGTAATATACGACGCCGTAGCGAAGAATGAGCAATAAGTAAACATCACAGAATAATAAACTGCATATATAAACAGTCGGCTCCCACGAGCTCGACACCAGAATACAAAAATATACATCATCGTCCTCACACTGTCTCTACGTCCAGTACATATATGGTAGATGGAGAATACTAGATACAAAAGGGGGGTACAATAAAAGTAATCAGGTACCAAAACCCACCTAAAAGCAAAACAGCTCTCTCACCAACTGTAGTAGTATCTGTAGCCAAAAGATGCAAAAGGCAGCCTGCCGCGACTACTCTGAGGGGCAACCTGCAAATACTGTGGCACAACGGGGGTGAGTTGCCAACTCATGAATAGAGATAACATATAAAAGTAATCGCGAGCATGCACGTACTGCGCTACTCTATCATATGCCAGCAGATAAGATCTATATGCGACAAGTAGTAGGTGCAATGATCATGCAAATGCTGTGTCAGGTAAAATAACTACAGGATGAGATACATGATAATCAATGCTGAGCATGGGATGAACAACATTTACACGGAATATCAACGTGGAAAGATAATCGGTGCCCAAAACTGCACCCAAATCCCAAATAAACTCAGGCGCCAGCACTCTCCTCGGCGCTTAAATCCTGTAAATCTCTGAGAATCACGAGTGCCCAATATCGGCACTCAAAATATCATAAAATACTCGTGTCCAGCATCGACACGCAAATCCTCATATATCGGGCTCCGTATGTCCGGATCAGCCCACGGGCTCCGTCTGCGGTATCGGCCCTCGGCCCCGGCAGTACGGATCATCCCGCATCCATCTCTCGACTCTGGTCAGTATCCTCCGGATAACCGCCAGGTCCAACCAATCACCGGTAGGTACTCTCCCACCTCCAGGCTCAATCGGCAAAGTCCATCGATCATCTTGCCGAGGGGAACCAAACCGGGTCCACCACGAACCCGCAAACGGATCATCCACTCCTCGAATCGGGTTTCAAGCACACGTCTCAGCACCGAGAAAACGCATGGTGGACGCACCAAAATATCATGTCACGAGGAACCGGGTTTTCAAATAGTGCATCTTTTCTTAAATAATCCAACGGTCCTCAAAACCAGAAATCAAATGAAAATCCAACACCAATGAGTAAATCAAATGCGATGTGCTATGTACATCAAGCCATAATATAGGTACAAGGGAGAAACCGCTTTTCTTAAAATAGTTTTAGTTTTCAAAGACAGCATGCAGCTCCCAATTTCTATGAAAAACATATCGAATCATAGGTGAAATGAACTACAGCATAATAACCATGGCAATTCTGCAGTGAGTGTGTCATGGCAATTACTAACGGTGTGTGTGTAACATGCAGATTAGTGCTCGTGTAACATGAACCGTTAGTAATCGTGCGGTGTTCTATCAATTCTAAGTTTACATACATATAGCAGGGAATGCAGTATGCAGCAACAGTATTCATGACAGTCAATGTAGGTAAATGCAACATATAGCTATAAGGTCCTATCAGCCCTGACGCATAACGACATGCGGGCGATATCCCCGTAGATGTTAAATCTACTCACCGAAGTCTCGCGCTAAGTGTAGTCGACGACTTGCTTCCCCTTCTTCGTAGGGTCCGTCTCACGCGCCTGCGAACCTAGAATTACACAATATATCACACATAAGCTCAAATCCACAAAAACGCGATATTAAGGTCATACTAGAAACCCGCGTCGCAAACCAAACGCGCGTGTGCGTGATATGCTAAAACGTGCAATTACGCACCTGAAACTACCCCGACGCGTTGCGATACCCAGAAACCCCAAACCCACACACGTTCCACGCGTGTCGCGAATGTTTAAAAATACGAGAAATAGGTATTTAGCTCCAGATTTTTCTACAGCAACAATTAAATAAATTGCACATGCCATGAGTCTAAGGATAGCGGCAGACACTGTTGGAGATAGTGCCCACAGAGTCAATTATTGGATCACAGGCACGTGGTTGCGATGATTGAGGGAGGACCTATACCGGTAGGACAGTCTTACTCGAGATGATAGTATGCTATCTGGTTTATCTTTATCATCGTGTACTGCTTTAGGTGACCTTACGAGTCGCTATTACACGTTGATAGAGCCCCTAGGATTCTTGCTTGACTACCAACAGTATGAGGGCGATCATATACGTGAGAGCTGGAGTCTATAAGCACATCCTTAAAAGGTCCCTAGTCGTGGGAGTTTCGAGACTGGGCATCGATACTCCATTAGTAGACTAGTGTATACAGTCGAGACCCCGACGAGGGGCGGTGGCCGATCTCACAAGCCACTGGTGTCAGTTGGTTCACCTAAGATGTATACAGGTGCTCATTGGGTTATGAGTACACCGGACAGGACTCGCCGGGAACCTGCTAGTTGGGATTATACCAAACGTCAGATAGCAGTTCCCAGGTGACATGTGTACAGGTTAGTTCATCGACCTGAGATCGTCATTTGCCTCGTGTGAGTTCCCACTGTACTTTGATTACTACCCTACCACGGCTCAAAGGAGTTGTGCAAACAGGTTTTAGTTGGGTAAAGTCCCGAGCCACATGGAGGCAGTGAGTGGATCTGCAGGGGTTCGTCTCTCCCGGTATTGGGGGTGAGGTCGCGCTGTGTCTAGGAGAGCCATTACACAAAGCCCTCGGCCGAGGCAGGAGATTTACTGGTAGGTATTCCAGTAGTATCTCAGGGTGTTTTGGGCTTCACTCCGACACGACTTGTACCGCTTTTGGGGGTCTGACTTTTACCAACCCCCTAGGCCCGCCATGCGATACTCATAGACGAACGGACCGGACTGTACGGATATTGTCACTGACAGGCTCAGTGGGGTGTCAGGATGAGTTCGCTCATCGACGTCCCTTTTGGTCAATAGCTGGCGGCCCGTCACGTATGGCTAATATCTCTGACGTGCTAGTGGTTAAATCCACAGCCATAGTATTGATGAGTCTTTAGAGTCCACCACACACTCAGTTACTCAAGTTTCGGGCGAAACGCTGTAGAGGCCGTATGGAGATATGGCAGGGTTCGATCAGATATGTGCCGTATTGCACGGATCGTGATCGGACGGATTTTACTAGCCGGCTTTGGTTTAAGCCGGATCCTAGTATTAGACAGTGTAGATTTTGTCTCTTTGCATTTGTATTCAGTGGGAATACAAATGCGGGCATGTATATGCAGTAGTAGGGTTTTCCTGTAATTTATTACGGGATCAGTTTTCTGAAGTTTCCAGTTTGCATTTCGTTCCGGCCGGTTTTCATTTGTTCCTTCCCGGCCGGACTTTTTCGATGGAGGGGGTAATTTGCAATTGTGCAAATTACATTTGTGGAGGGGGTCCTTTGCATTTGAGAGATTATGATATGACCATCATCATTATATTCTCTTTACATCACTCACTTGCATTAATTGAGATTAGAAATGGATTAGAACTTGATGAGAGTTGATTTGACCTTGTTATCATTCCTTTTCGATGTGGTCACCCTTTCATGTTTCCTACACTCACCTCCCTTATTGCATTATTCTTTTTCCTCCTCCATTCTTAAAAGGGCAGGCCACACATAGGAGAGAGAGAGGGAGAGATTCATTTTAGGATGGTGGCACATACTTCTTCATCTCATTCTTCTTGTTTGGGAAAAATGAAAGCACCATTTTTCTTTGACCTCATTCTCCATCACCAATGGCAACATAAACCCCAATGAGACAAAGGTTCTACACTACAACCTACAGTACCCTTGGACGCGTCGGCTAGCCAACTTCGCGCCCGAGTTGCCTCGGTCCAGAGGTGGGAGCCCGTAAAAGATATCGGCTATGTGGTGCATTTCCGACGAGGAGGTGACGGACGGAGATTCTGCGGGAGATTGGAGTGGAGACGAAGACCGGAGGACACGGATCGCTCGGTCTAGCTTCTACCCCATTCTCTTGATAGCTAGGATTAGGTTAATGGTTACGATCCGGGTTTTATTGTCCGCGATAGCGCCGGTTTAAAAGTTAAGAAAAAATTTTGATTCCGCATTTTGGCCTCGGATAGACGGCCGGGGCGCTGCCGTGGCGCAACATGGTATCAGAGCCACGCCATTAACCTAGTCTAGGTTGCTCTAACATGTTTACAAGTTCGATCGAACGGATTTTCCGAAAACCCATTTTCATTTGCACAGTTTTCTGTCGAAATTTTTTTGGCTCCAAAATTTTTTCAGTACGTTGCAGTGACATGTGCAGGGAATTCGAAGCATTCTGTGAAAATTTGGTCGCGTGATCTCACTATTCCACCGCGGAACTGCGGCCAAACCCACGTATTTGCCGCGGTTCCGCGGCCATTTTTACTATTCATTGGACCAAATTTTTGCAGTGAGCTCCTGGGTTGAAAATGGGGTTTTTAGAATATTCTTTTTGGGCCTAGACTCTCTTTAAGTGCTACAGTAATGCTTGGGGCCCACTTCGATAAATTTGATCGATCGGATATTTTAAACATATTAGTTCACAGTATTTACATTATATCTGCGACCGTGAATGTCACTCGATCGGTAAATCCTGCCTAACTGCTATAGCCCGGTTAGACGGATTTGCGAACGTGACATTCACGTTGATGTTCTGTGTTTGTGCTGTGATATTACGGATCGGTCGTGGGGGATAGCCTAGTTGCAGTGGTAGTACAGTTTTGTTTTATATGTACGTTTGATATTGCGGGGCGAGCGTCCTTCATGTGGACTGCCGTCACTGCCTGTTTGTATTATTCTTTTGGGGCACGACCAGATCGAGGTCGATGTACCCGTTGTATGTATATTTTACTTTCTGTACTGGGATTACCCCGCGGAGGGGTGCACGGATAGCCGGGTTCTAGAGGGCAACAAGCCCGCATCTCATGGCGTTGAGACGGAGGGGGCTTTACTCTAGAATTGGCGGGCTATTCGCCGCACTCGTAGGGGGTACAGGTTGACCCAAGGAGGAGTGCCCAAGTTACCGGATTCCATGAAGTGCTGGGTGGTCCATTCACGCTGTTCAAGGGGGGCTGCCTCGCTTCAGGTTTTGGCGGGTGACTTGCCGCGCCCGTAGGGGTCTAGGATTTTCATTGCACAGGCTATCCACACAACCAGGGGAACGTCGGGTTTCAGCAGCGACTCTGTGAAACCCGGGGCTTCCAGATATCTGTATTGTTCTGTGATGCTGTACTTTTCTGTGATGTTGCATTTTATCACGCCTTGAGCGAAAATTATATATTATATATATACTAGTAGATGTTGTATATGTTTTGCATCCACGCTAGTCCAGTCCCCGCTCTGTCGTTAGTTAAGTAACCTAACGGGTGATGACGGGACCCAATGGCGAATGCGGATGGCATATACGTACATCATTATTTTCGTTCTTTTGTGGTGTGATCAATTGATGGGACTGTGTTGATTCGGATCAATGCAAGATAAAAAAACTTATTCTGAAGTTGTTGGAACATTTTTCAAAAAGCTGTTATTGCAACGACGTTCACTTTTGTTTTGTATCGTGGTATTCAGTTGGAATATCCTGCTCCTCAGTCGACGAGGCAAGGGCCGAGATCCCTTCACCGGGAGTGACCCCTTAGATAGAAGTTTTCGTCAGGGAAATAATTTCACTATAGCTGATTACTTTTGCTTTGCATCGTGGTATTCAGTTGGAATATCCTGCACCTCATTCCATGGGGAAAGAGCCGAGATCCCTTCACCGGGAGTGACCTCTTTAGCAAAGGTTTTCGTCACTATTTTTTTCTAAAAAGCTATGCAGTTCCTTCAACGATATCAAGTTCATTACGTTAAAGGTTTTTCGCCAAAAACCAGTCGTAGCCCTCCGTCATTTCTTATGGGTATTATTTAGTATTCGTACTGCGTTTGTTGATTCCGTCAAGGCGTAGTGTACGGTAGCTAAGTGGTGCTTGTTAGTTGCATAAATGGGATTGGTTAGGACAGTCGTGCGGCCTTGTTGACTCCGTCAAGGGCACGTACGGGTGGGTTTAATGCAATCCAGATAATGACGGTTTGAACTTGACTAGGACTCTTTGATTTGTTGACTCCGTCAAGGTCACTTGAGTCCTAGGGGTAAAAATCACATCAGGAGTTTCTAAAGAAACTGAAACTTGACAGGCATGCGCATACCTTCTGGAGTGTGATGACGTGAGTAGATTCCGTCACGTTATCATGCAATGATAGTTGGATCCCGATTCCCACTGATAAGTTGGTTTACTCCTGGGGTGATCCCGACTAATTCTTCTTTCAGGTTTAGAGAAGAATTTGACGTTACAGTGGGAGGTTTCCAGATTAGATAAAGTGATAACCATTCTGATCTAGGTTAGAGTGCACGCTGAGTGTTTCTTTTCTCTCTCTCTTTGGCAGCGACCATTGACCTGACCCTTGACTATGACTTAGTGACCAAGATTAACCGAACCTTCTTATAAGACTGGCTTTTGGATTGTCAGTGTTGTAAACCTCATTGCCATTCCTACTTTTATCCTTTTCTCCAGGACACCCCGTATTACTACGAACGTCCACTTCCATTGGACAAAACCATCGTATGGTTATATACGAACCCGAAGGAATTCGAGGATGGTTTCCGGTTCTGGAGAAAACGAATAGGACTATTCAGTTGTCTTTTCCTTTTTACCTTCTCTCAGGTTGTGAATACTCCTTGGTTTAGGAGATAGTACACCTATTACGCAAATTGGATAGTCTTCTTCCAAGCCTTAGGCTGGTGCCGAATGGTGGGGAATGAAGAAAACTAATTAGCCTAAACGGTGTACAGAAGGTATTAAGTTAAGACAAACAAAGGGATTAGTAAGAGGGCAAAGTAAATTGCGAATGCTATTCACGACCAAACAAAGTATTTCTTCGCCAATCCTAAACCACCTTTGTATATCTCCAGAACACTCCGTATCACTACGAGGATCCACAGTTTATTTGGATATTCCATCGTATGGTTATATACGAACTCGAAAGGAACTTATTCCAGTTTGGGGATGGATTCTGGTTCAGGAGAAATAGGAATAAGGTTCATTCGGTTGTCTTTTATCTTCACCTTCTCTCGCATTGCGAGTGCTCCTAAGATAAGGACAGTACACCCATTATGCTTATTGGATAGTCTTTTTCCAAACCATAGGCTGGTGCCAAACGGTAGGGAAGGAAAAAAACCATTTGGCCTAAAGGGGTGTACAGAAGGTAATGGCTAAAGACATATAAAGGGTTTTGGAGAAGTGGCAGAGAATTACACGGTTACAGTTGTGAATATGGATAATGGAAGAGACATTACTAGGAATACCGGCATACCCCATCGAAACATTTCAATGTTTCATTTTCACTGTGTACTGTTAAAAGAAAATTGATTTCCTAATTTGACATTTGCTCCAGGGTATGTATTTACCAGGTTTGATTATTTCATCTGTATGGTTTTACAGATGATGAGTGGGAGTAAGTTATTAGGAATTAGGTGATCTTCCTCATTATATCGGGATTCGTTGTAATTGATGATATTTTAGGAAGTCACTTGGGTTGTTTGCCGGACGGCAAATATTTGGTTTTGAATATCCGTTGCTATGCACCAATTTCAAATTGATATATCTGTACGTCTATTTTTATAGAGTGAGATATACCTTTTTGAAATTATGTCGATGACATTTACCTATATCAGTGGATGGTTAGGTAAGGAGCATTAAACAGCGGTGTAATTCTTCTTAACCATAACTACAGTTTTCAACCTACGACACACAGTGAATGAGTTATTTAACTCAGGGGACTTATACAGAGTATTGTATATTGTCCAGTGTCCATTAGGACAGAGGGGGTGGTCCTCGTACTATATTCGGTTTACTTATGACTTCTCTGGTTCTTAGACAAGTGTTTCGTAGAAACACAGGGTCTGAGTTTTGAGAAGTTATAGGTATATGAGTAAAGTAGAGAACCAGGAGTTGCAAGTATCGGGATTCTTCAAGGTGATCGAAAATGTAGATACTTGTGTATGGTACTCAGTGGATAGTAATGATTAATAGAACTTGCTTCTCTTTCAGGTTACTCATAATTAGAAGCACTCCTAAGTTGAGTAACGCTGATCGGCCTCCTTCCATTTAGTCGACATGCACTGGAGATAGCTGCATGATTTGAATCTAGTTCAATTAAATCAGTGCCTCTGTTTCTATATTGGATATAGAACAGTTCATATCTTGATATTGTTAAGGTACGTGGAGTTGTCCGGCTTATGCTTAAAACCAGACTTTGGATAACTCAAGGCACGTTTCTGTAATGGCTGTTTGTGGGTTGACCCAGGCTATGACGAGGGTTGACTTTCTACCATCTGGAAGATCAATAGTGATATTGTTCTTGACTCGCCACAGTTTTAATAAAATTGGATTTTTTCAGAAAATAGTAGTGGGAGTATGGTAGAACTGGAAGTGATTCCAGAACCGCAAACGATTACGGATGATTTGATAAGAACCTGAAGATTCAATCTGGTTTGACATTTCATTAGCCACTCCGCAGATATGGTGGGTAACCTCAGGAACCCGAGAGGTACTTCGGTATGCTCAAGGACGGTGGCAGGGAGGTTCTTGTTTACCCAGACTTGCCATTGCTGTTGTTCCAGACTGTGAGACCCGGCAGGAGGATGAGTATAGCGTCGTTCTAAACTGGCTTTAGAAGTGTACATCTATATGACTCTGCCAGAGGGTTGTCATAGTCAGTAGGAGCAGCGGAAGCATGGTGGACAGGTGGCTTATGTCTATTTATAGACTAAAGCAGATATAGCGGAGATAGATCATCTATTTCTGATGTGACAGTTATAGGTTTAACTTCATCAGAATAGGGGATGGATCTGTTAAGAAGGTAGTAGGGTGTGATGTCCTGATATTTGATGACATACACAAAGTAGGAAGTGATATTCCTATACTACGATCGGTTATTCTTTGGTTGTCACACAGTGGTTTCTCCATATAGGACTTGGATATTATACATTCTGGTTACCGGATCTATGGTTTTAGATCTATATTTGGGTGGTTTCCCAATCTGGGTACTTAGACAACATTCTATAAGTATTTAGAATGGACGACTCCTGGCACGGTAGTGTACCTGCAGGTGATGGAGTCACCCTCTCTAAAGGTGTCTTACAGACTAAAGTGGAGAGGGATGTGCATGATTGGCAGATCACTTGCTTAGGCAATTGAGTCAATCATGAGATATCAAGTACCACACCAGATGTTGTTCTTGCAGTAGATGCAATAAGTTGATATTAATCCAATCCTGGAGAAACGATCGGAAGCAGTTTTAGGACATAAATGCGTATTCTAGGGATTTGACAACGGCATTATCTTTCGGGAGACAATTATCATTCCAGGCTTCCAAGGTGACCTGGATGGCAGAGTGGCTGTCAGAGTTATAGTTTTCCCTCTGACGAGAGGTAGTATTTTGGACAGGTGGTCCAGGTGGATACCGAAGGAAAGGCATGGCACAGGATACTGATTAAGTTCAGTTGACGATACAGTTTAAGAAGTTTGGATTTGAAGTTCATTTATGAGCTAGGTCCCATCAGACATCCAGACACATTCTAAGATAGGTATTGCTCATTTCGGGAGATGGCTTTCTCCGCGAACTTGAGATATAGAGAGATATAGAAAGAAACATCACAGCGGATCCATTCACTGAGGCTATTCCTCGAACGCAATAGTTTCGCAAACGAGCTTTGTGAGACTGACTAGTAGAGGAGTTGGGTGTTCGGTATCACACGGGCTGTGAGTTTGCGACATCGCAATAATTAGCCTTGAGTGCAAGTGGAAGATTGTAGGAGATAGTGCCCTCAGAGTCAATTATTGGATCACAGGCACGTGGTTGCGATGATTGAGGGAGGACCTATACCGGAAGGACAGTCTTACTCGAGATGATAGTATGCTATCTGGTTTATCTTTATCATCGTGTACTGCTTTAGATGACCTTACGAGTCGATATTACACGTTGATAGAGCCCCTAGGATTCTTGCTTGACTACCAGCAGTATGAGGGCGATCATATACGTGAGAGCTGGAGTCTATAAGCATATCCTTAAAAGGTCCCTAGTCGTGGGAGTTTCTAAACTGGGCATCGATACTCCATTAGTAGACTAGTGTATACAGTCGAGACCCCGACGAGGGGCGGTGGCCGGTCTCACAAGCCACTGGTGTCAGTTGGTTCACCTAAGATGTATACAGGTGCTTATTGGGTTATGAGTACACCGGACAGGACTCGCCGGGAACCTGCTAGTTTGGATTATACCAGACGTCAGATAGCAGTTCCCAGGTGACATGTGTACAGGTTAGTTCATCGACCTGAGATCGTCATTTGTCTCGTGTGAGTTCCCACTGTACTTTGATTACTACCCTACCACAGCTCAAAGGAGTCATGCAAACAGGTTTTAGTTGGATACAGTCCCGAGCCACATGGAGGCAGTGAGCGGATCTGCAGGGGTTCGTCTCTCCCGGTACTGGGGGTGAGGCCGCGCTGTGTCTAGGAGAGCCATTACACAAAGCCCTTGGCCGAGGCAGGAGATTTACTGGTAGGTATTCCAGTTGTATCTCAGGGTGTTCTGGGCTTCACTCCGACACGGCTTGTACCGCTTTTGGTGGTCTGACTTTTACCAACCCCCTAGGCCCGCCATGCGATACTCATAGACAAACGGACCGGACTGTACGAATATTGTCACTGACAGGCTCAGTGGGGTGTCAGGATGAGTTCACTCATCGACGTCCCTTTTGGTCAAAAGCTGGTGGCCCGTCACGTATGGCTAATACCTCTGACGTGCTAGTGGTTAAATCCACAGCCATAGTATTGATTAGTCTTTGGAATCTACCACACACTCAGTTACTCAAGTTTCGGACGAAACGCTGTAGAGGCCGTATGGAGATATGGCAGGGTTCGATCAGATACGTGCGATATTACACGGATCGTGATCGGACGGATTTTACTAGCCGGCTTTGGTTTAAGCCGGATCCTAGTATTAGACAGTGTAGATTTTGTCTCTTTTCATATGTATTCAGTGGGAATACAAATGCGAGCATGTATATGCAGTAGTGGGGTTTTCCTGTAATTTATTACGGGATCAGTTTTCTGAAGTTGCCAGTTTGCATTCCGTTCCGGCCGGTTTTCATTTGTTCCTTCCCGGCCGGACTTTTCCGATGGAGGGGGTAATTTGCAATTGTGCAAATTACATTTGTGGAGGGGGTCCTTTGCATTTGAGGGATTATGATATGACCATCATCATTATATTCTCTTTACATCACTCACTTGCATTAATTGAGATTAGAAATGGATTAGAACTTGATGAGAGTTGATTTGACCTTGTTTTCATTCCTTTTGGATGTGGTCACCCCTTCATGTTTCCTACACTCACCTCCCTTGTTGCATTATTCTTTTTCCTCCTCCATTCTTAAAAGGGCCGGCCACACATAGGAGAGAGAGGAAGAGATTCATTTTTTGGATGGTGGCACATACTTCTTCATCTCATTCTTCTTGTTTGGGAAAAATGAAAGCACCATTTTTCTTTGACCTCATTCCTCCATCACCAATGGCAACATAAACCCCAATGAGACAAAGGTTCTACACTACAACCTACAGTACCCTTGGACACGCCGGCTAGCCAACTTCGCACCCGAGTTGCCTCGGTCCAGAGGTGGGAGCCCGTAAAAGATATCGGCTACGTGGTGCATTTCCGACGAGGAGGTGACGGACGGAGATTCCGCGGGAGATCGGAGTGGAGACGAAGACCGGAGGACACGGATCGCTCGGTATAGCTTCTACCCCATTCTCTTGATAGCTAGGATTAGGTTAATGGTTACGATCCGGGTTTTATTGTCCGCGGTAGCGCCAGTTTAAAAGTTAAGGAAAAATTTTGATTCCGCATTTTGGCCTCGGATAGACGGCCAGGGCGCTGCCGTGGCGCAACAGACACCTACAGAGCCAAACCTAAACCCATGCCCTCCCCATCTGGCCGCAAATTGCGGCCAGAACCAATATTTCGGCGGCCAAAAAGTGGAGTCTGGGGGTCGTGTTCTACACATGGGATCTACACCTCACAACTATACTCCAGTTAACTCAGATTTATTCTTAACTCACTGGGTCGATAACAGTTTGCAGAAAGCTAAAATTTGTTAAAAAACGGTGAATTTGCATCAAACAGAAATCTGGTGGTATTTTAGTGCAATTGGGGGCTAAGCTAGGTTAACATGGCTCTAACAACACTCCATCAACTCAGTTAAACCAATACACACTTCACTTGATCAAAGTTCCCACTAATTACTACATATAGCACTGAAACGCACCATTAATCACTAATCGAAGCTAAACTTCACTAACTAAGAAAACTAGGGCGTAAGTTCAAGAAGTATACCCCATACTCGACCTTAGGGAGCTGGAGGAAGAAGAAGGAGTAGAGGGAAGGAGCTGCAGCTAAAGTTGTTGCTGCTGCTGCTGCTCACTTCTGCTGCTGTGCCTGCTTGCTGCTGCTGTTCACTTCTACTGCTGTGCCTGCTTGCTGCTGCTGCTGCTCTTACTTCTGCTGCTGCTGTGTTTGCTTCTTCTGCTGCTGTGTGAATGTGGGTCTGTGAGAATGAGAGTGAGAGGTTGAGAGAAATGAGCACAAGAATGAGAGGAAAATGATAACTCCCAATGTCAACCCCTCCTTTCTCTCTCATCATTAAATGCAAGCATGGGCTTTGCCATGATGCATTCTCTCTCTCATTCTCTCAAGTCAACACCCCAAAAAAAAAATTCAAATTAAAACAACCATCAATTAACTAAATAGATTTAATTAAAACCCAAAAGACTTAATCCCCATTATTAAACCCACCATGGTTGCTAATCATGGTATAACCTCATTTTAAACCCTAGTTTACATGCACATGTGTGTGCAAGCCTAGGAAAATTCTAGAAAAATGTTATTTAAATTTGGAAAAATATTTGAAACTCAATTTGGTAAACTTTTTATTAAAAACCCTTTATTTAAATATAATTAACCACTAAACACATCCTAAGGTGTTATAATCTCCCCCCTTAAAAGAAATTCGTCCCCAAATTTGAAAATATAAAGCTACACATACCTTCAAAGAGATGAGGGAACTTGTTGCGCATCTCGCCCTCGGCCTTCCAAGTGATCTCTTTGCCACTCGGGCTGTGCCAAAGCACCTTCACTGATGGCAAGACCTTCGATCTAAGTTTCTTCACCTGCCGGTCCAATATCACGACTGGCTGCTCGGTGAACGAAAGGTCGCGCTCGAGCTGAACGGTCTGATGCTGAATCATGTGCGATGGGTCATATAGGTATCTGCGAAGCATCGACATGTGGAACACGGGGTGAACATTTAGGAAGTCTGGTGGAAGAGCCAAACGATAAGCTACCGCGCCAACACGCTCGGGGATCTCCAAGGGACCTACGAATCTGGGGCTAAGCTTCCCCTTCCGTCCAAACCTCATCACTCCCTTCATCGGAGAGACCCTCAGAAAAACGTGATCTCCAACTACGAACTCTAATCTGCGGCGGCGCCTGTCAGCATACGATCTCTGCCCGCTCTGAGCTGTCCTCATCCTGTCTTGAATCAGCTGTATCTTTTCGGTCGTCTCATGTACGATCTGGGGCCCCAAAATACTGCTCTCACTGAGCTCTGTCTAGCAGACGGGCGATCTACATCTCCTCCCATACAGAGCCTCGAAAGGTGCCATTTGAATAGTATCCTGGAAACTATTGTTGTAGGAGATCTCCACCAAGGGTAAATGATGATCCCAGCTACCACCAAAGTCTAAAACGCACGCTCGGAGCATGTCCTCGAGAGTCTGAATCGTCCGCTCTGACTGGCCGTCGGTCTGCAGATGAAATGCTGTGCTGAAACTCAAGCGTGTGCCCAAAGCCTCCTGAAGTCTCTGCCATAGTCGGCTGGTAAACTGGTCGCCTCTGTCGGACACGATACACGTCGGGACTCCATGCATTCGTACTATCTCGTCGATGTAAATCTGGGCATACTGAGCAAATCCGAAAGTCGTCTTCACTGGTAGGAAGTGTGCCGCTTTCGTCAGACGATCCACGATCACCCAAATGGAGTCATACCCTCGCCTAGTGCTGGGTAGACCCACAACGAAATCCATCGAAATATGCTCCCATTTCTACTCTGGAATTGGTAACGGCTGTAGCTCTCCCGCGGACCTCTGGTGCTTGGCCTTGACTTGCTGACAAGTCAGGCATCTCGACATGAAATCTGCGATGTCCCTCTTCATTCCGTCCCACCAGTAAACATCTCTCATATCATGATACATCTTGGTAGAACCGGGATGGACGCTGTACACCGATCAGTGTGCCTCCTCAAGAATCTCACGCCGCAGCCCCTCAGCATCTGGTAAGCACAGTCTAGTCCCAAATCTCAGCATCCCCTGATCATCGATCACGAACTCGGAAAATCTGCCCTGTCCAATCTGCGTCCTGATCTCTGAACATCGGTCATCACTGTGTTGTGCCTCATGTATACGGTCAAGCAACTGTGGGCGTGCACGAACATGCGCAATCTGTCCTCCGATCGGCGTGAACTCGAACTGTACTAAGCTGTCGCATAATATCTGCCAATCTGCAGACGACTGTCCCTGTACTGCGCTCAAACAAGATAGACTACCCCCGGGCCTCCTGCTCAAAGCATCCGCCACTACATTCGCCTTCCCCGGGTGATACAAGATCTCGCAGTCGTAATCCTTCGCTAACTCCATCCATCGGCGCTGTCTAAGGTTCAGGGCTTGCTGCCGAAATATATATTTTAAACTCTTGTGATCAGTGAATATCTGGCACGACTCGCCGTATAGGTAATGTCGCCAGATCTTAAGTGCAAAGACCACTGCAGCCATCTCCAAATCGTGAGTGGGGTAGTTCTGTTCATGTTTCATCAATTGTCGCGAAGCATACGCGATCACCCTGTCATGCTACATAAATACGCACCCTAGCCCCACTCAAGAAGCATCACAATAGACCACAAATCCGCCTTATCCTGAAGGAAACGATAACACCGGTGCCGTAGTCAGCGGAGTCCGTAGCTGCTGAAAACTGTGCTCGCACTCCTTCGTCCAATCGAAAGGAACTCCCTTCCGGGTCAATCCGGTCAAAGGTGTAGCAATACTGGAGAAGTCCTGCACAAATCGCCTGTAGTAACCGGCCAACCCTAAAAAGCTGCGAATCTCCTTAACTGATGTGGGTCTGGGCCAACGCTGAACGGCCTCGATCTTCCTCGGGTCTACACATATACAGTCTCGTGAAATCACATGCCCTAAGAAGTCTACGCTGTCCAGCCAGATAGCACACTTGGAGAATTTCGCGTAAAGCTGGTGCTCCCTCAAAGTCTGCAGTGTAATCTGCAGGTGCTGCTCGTGCTCCTCACTACTCCGGGAATACACCAAGATATCGTCAATGAATACTATGATGAAAAGATCCAGATAAGGACAGAAAATGTTAGTTATATATATGCCCTAGAGGCCATTACTGTACATTGGATGTATATTGTAGTGGATGCTGGGACATATATAGGTAGGACTTTCTTGCTCGACATGATAGTACGCTATCTGGTTGCTCTTTATCTTAACGTGTATACTTTCTGTCTCTCTGTTACATGTTGATAAAGCCCTTAGGATGTGTACTCGACTTCCAGGACTATGATGTAGATCATACTAGTGGGGCTTGGGTAGTCCATGAGTACATCCTTGAAATGTTCCTAGTCGAGGGAATATCGAGACGGGGCATCGATATTCCAGAGTAGACTAGCGTATATCTTCTCGAACCATGCGATGGGCGATGGATGATCCCATATCCATTGGTGTTTGAAATCGGAGATGGTATGCGGGTGCTCAGTGCAGACTGGGTACACTGAACGGACTCGCCGAGAACTCCCAGATGGTATTATACCTCACGTCAGATGGCAGTTCTCTGGTGACACTGGTACAGCTTAGTCTGTTGACCCGAGATCGTCATAGAGTCTTGTGTGTCTCCCACTGTGCTTTGATTTCCACCCTACCACGGCTCTACTGAGTCGTGCAAACAGGTGGTTTTTGGGTACAGTCCCGATTCACATGGAGGCAATGAGCGATAGGAGGGGATTCGTCTCTCCCGGTATTGGGGGTTGATGTTGTGCTATGCTCGACTGGCCATAACAGGAAATCCCTGGCCAGGGTTGCAGTGTTATACTGGTAAGAGTTATCAGTAGTTTCACGAATGTTATGGACCTCAAGTCGGCATGACTTATCGAGTTACTGGGGTCTGACGTTTACCACCCCTAGGCGAGATATGCGACATATCAGACGAACAGACCGGACTGTACGGTAAGTGTTACTGGTTGGATTCACAGGAGTGTGAGCGGGCTTGCTCGTTGATCTTCTGATCGCTCAATACCCGGGTGGCCGTTACGTTTAGCAGACCGCTTGCGGCTTGTGGGTGCTTGATATGATCATCATCCGCTACCGGCGTATTGACGAGTCTTTAGAGCCCTACACAGAGGTTTCCTGGTTCAAGCGAAACGAAATAGGAGCGCATATGAGATATGTGCGGGACCGAGAATAATGCGTGTATGTGATACCGCATTCTATTCTCGCGATGAATGTATCGATTAGTTATATGCGATATAACCTAGTTATCGAATCAAGGATTGATTCGATAAGCCGATACATTGGATACTAGTCGGTTATATATGATATGACCGGATCGTTAAATCAAGTGTTGATTTAATGATTTAATGTATAATTATATATTTGATATATTACTTTGCATTAACTAGTATTGGTTCACTTTAAATGGATTTACTCACTTGTTTTGTGCACATTGCATATGTGATATATTTTGTGCACATGATTGTATCATGTTTGATGATACATGCAAGCTAGGGTTAGTGTAAAGAATTAGACCATGGTTAAGATTATGATTAGGGTTTTCTTTTTCCTTATTTATTTATTTATTTATTTTGGAAAAAGATGAGAAAAGAATGGTTGCTTTTTTTGTTTGCTAGTTGAACATTCTTGAAGCTTTGAATTAGTCCACCATCCTTGTCTTATACTTAACCCTAACCATTCTAGTTAACCATGGTCCATTCTCTACAACTAACCAAGGGTTAGTAAATGATAAGTATTGATTTATTTATCATTTACATAATACTTATCATATTCTTTTTCTTCATCTTCTTCTTCTTCAACATGAGAAAAAAGCTTGCTACATCAATGGTGATTGATGAAAAAGTGTGGGAAATCCAAAACTAAAGTCTACCCAATTCCTATTTCTTCATCCTCTACCTCTTGCCAAGTAGTATAGGGTGTTTCCTTCACATGTTTTCAAGGCTTGGTGAAGTTGGAGCTTGTTCTTGTGATGCCTCGACGTAGATCATCGCGGAGCTTAGGAAGTGGTGGACCGGATCTACAAAGGTTGTAGCCCCTTTCCTTTAGCTATATTTCCGTTTACTTGCTTGCTTCGCCTATTTATCTAGTTAACGATCCGTATTAGGGTTTATAGGCACTTGTAAAATTTGATTTGTGCATGTTTGATCACTTGTGAGACTCCATTAGAGTGCCTAGGAACCCTACAGTGGTATCAGAGCCTAGCTAGAGCCTTAGGCGAAGTCCCGACGGAGTTAGAAGTCCGATCGACCCAAAACCCCGATTTTAACATGCTCTCTGGACTTTTTTGAAATTCATGGTTTTTTGTGAATTAAAAATATTCAGAAAAATCAGCAGGAAGATCTAAGGCTTACTGTGAAATTCGAGCTCCTGTATCCATCAAAGAGCCGTGTTTCCGCCGCATAAGCATGGCTTATGCGGCGGATCCGCGGCCATAATGTATCTTTATTTGATGAAATGTGCACAGTAATTCTTAGTATGCAGTGCTGGTTTTCCTGGGAATATTTTAATATTTATTCCAGAGTTTTATTTTCTGGGTTGTATTGGGAACTCAGTGTATCGATCGGATTGTCTAATTTTGTCAGTGTGTTTTTCCGGATAAATTTTAGAATATGTTAAAAAGTTCGACCGGATATAAATACCCAATTTTTCCCCTGTCGGGAAATTTCCAGGTGTTGGATTTTTCCGTAGTTTAACGACGTTCTAAGTAGTGCAAGTAACGCGATGGACCCTCTAGAAGACAACAAACCTTAACTCGATTATGTGACCGTCTTGAACTGCCCTTTGAACCTTCGGGTTTGGGGCAGTACGGCGTGCCACATGTGAGGCGTTGGCTTGACCCTTCTACGGCTGGACCGTTGGTACTGAGGCACGAACTGAATGTTGTTAGACTTATTTCATGTGTTGAGCTGTATCGGGAAAACTTGGGTGTTCGATTGTTCGATCGAAAAGTTTAGCATTTTCTATTTATCTGGAATGTAATACAATAATTGGAATTCACAAATTGTTATGAGATAACGGAATGAATATTATAAACGTAGCAGTTTAGTCTCACTTGATCGGTTGCCACGGAATTTTGATGTGATCAAAAGTCCGTAGCAATCACGTAGCGTACGCGGATACTCGCCGGGTAAACTTAATAGACAGCCTCACTCCATAGCCCCGACTAAGTGACTGTAGGAGAACCCCGTCGCCGAAAGCATCCGTTCGGGTGCTCGCGGCAGCGGTGTTCCGCCTTGGTGCACTTTGTCGACGGCGTCGGGGGTGCGGCCGCCTACTAAAGTTTGCGACGAGCATTCGATCAGTCTTTCGGGAATCTTGTTGAATTGCCCGACTTGATATTGAAAAGTGTTTTCGATAATGAGACTAAAATGCGGGGTTTATAATTGTTAGGCATGCGATGTCTAAAGAATTCATTTGTTCAGGCATGCGATGTCTGAGGTGGTTGCGGATTCCAACTGTTGTAGTTTTACACTTTCTTTTCTGTGACCGTAAGTGTAATATGTGATATCGCCGGTTTCGTTGCTATATGTCAACGACAATTGGGATACGCATGTTTGCTTACGTTGATGACATGTGATGTTATGTGTTGCTGGATATGTTATATTGGATCGTCGTGTTTGAATAGCCGGGGGTTTTTTTATGTGAGATGAGTGTTTTTCCATTTTCATTCATGTAAAAACTTGTATGTAATATTCTTTTATTGGGGCACTTCCAGGTTGCGGATGTTGTCACCACTTGTATATTATTTACTTTTCTGCACTAGGATAGACCCAAGGAGGGGAGCACAAGTAACCGGGTTCTGGGGTCCAGTGGGAGACCAACTCGAGGAGTCGAGTCCGGGTCTCCTAACCCTGGAATTGGTAGGGTTACTTGCCGCTCTCGTAGGGGTCTAGGGGTGTGGGATTGGCTATTCATCACGACCGTGGAATCCGTGTTTTATACTGGCTCGTATTGAAAACACGGACGTCCTAGTATATCCAATATTTCATATGTTTCTTCTGCTGTGATTTATCTGTGATCATGTGATGTTTAGGTGGACTTAATTGATGGGATATTCATTAATGAGATTAATGAAAGAAAATAAACCTAATTGATGTTGTGGAATCGAATTTCAAAATAAAAACTGGTAGCTACAGTTCTTGCTTTGCATCGCGGTGTTCATTATAGAACATCCTGCACCTTATTCGATGAGGAAAGGACCGAGATCCCTTCACCGGGAGTGACTCCTTTAGCAATAACTGGCAGATGCTATAACCCTCGGTTTGTCTTTGATCGCTTCTATAGTTTCCGCTTTGCACAGTGATATATATGATATATCCCGCACTTCATTCGACGAGGAAAGGGCCGACGATCCCTTCACCGGGAGTGACCCCTTTAGCAAAACTAGAAAAGCCTCGAAAACATTCCATTTAAAAACCATTTGATTCCGCAACGAGATCAAGTTCAAAGCGTTAAAGGTTTTCACAAAAACCATTCGCAACCCTCCGTCATTTTAGGAAGTAGAGTACTTAGTATTCGTGCTGTGTTTGTTGACCATAGTCAAGGCACAGTGTACGGTAGCTAAGTGCTGTCTTCCTACACCGCATATGATGCGATTAGTTAGGACAGTCATGTGGCTTTGTTGACCTTAGCCAAGGGTCATGTGGGTGGGTCTAATTAATCACGAAATGACGGGTAGAACTTGACTAGTACCTATGATTTGTTGACCATAGCCAAGGACATAGGTGCTAGGGGTAAAAACCATTATCGGGAGTTTCAAGTGTTGAAATTTGCAATGAGATTGCATACCTTCTATGTGATAGTTGGATCCCGATACCCACTGCGAGTAATTGTTACTCCTGGGAGAGTTTTGCACTTTGCAATTAGCCGATCAAGTAGGTGTCTAGAAAGGTGTCAACGGGGTTACGCCTCTGGGAAAACGAGGTTTACTGTAATTAGGTCCGTGCGAAAGCACGGGGAACCTCCCTTAAAGTACCGACACTGGCCTGGCTGAAAGATTGGCGAACTTGTAGAGTGTAATTAATCCCGGCTAGTCTTTCCTTTTAAGGTTTGAAGGAAGATTTGATAAAAACAGTGGGAGCCATCCTGATTAGATAAAATATATAACCAATCTGATCTTGCAAGAGCGCACGCAGAGTGTTTTCTTCTCTCTCTCTCCTGGTAGCGACCATATCACGCCTTAATCAAGATAATAATACGGATGTATTGACCGAACCCGCTTGTTATACTGAGCTGGGGAACGTTGGTCCCGCTCCAACTTATAATTGTTATAAGACAGAGCAGGAAATTGGGGAATACCAGAATTCCTATGCCGCCCAAACGAAGAAAGTGCATATGATGCATCTCCTTCGGGTGTGTTCATTACAAAGAACTGTTTCTCAGTATCCTCTGCATCCTGGGTATATGATACCAGATCAGGATCCCAGATATGTAATCTGTTACATAGGGCTACAAAAGGGCAGAAAAACTGAGAACGGGTGATAAGTTTCATGAGACAGAAAACGGGGCAAGTGTTGCAGCCAAGTCTGTAGGTCACTGTCACCCTGTATTACGAATACATTGATTCTGAACAAATGCTATTAGATACCGAACCTGATATACAAAATCATATCAGTCTCTTTATTAGTAAAGAAAGGATATAATTTTGTATTGATGGATAATGTTTTGAACACTTCCTATATCAAAAGTTGATCGGTTCAGGCACGCTATCTAAAAGCATTAATGTTCTAAATCATACTACAGTTCCTAGTATACTGAACACACACAAGAAGAAGAGTTCAGAAATGAACGAATTCTTCTTGAGGCATTGTAGACTAGGTCATATCAATGCGACCCGACTGGCTGAAGTTACATTTAGATGTATATTTAAATCAGTTTGAATTTACATCTTGTGAAACTTGTCAGTCATGTCACAAAGATAATATGACCATAGATCTGTTTATTGGAAACAGAGAAAGAGTTAATGAACTCTTGGGAATGATGCATGATGATGTATGTAAGGTCTCCTGTCTACACATGCCAGGACTGGTTCTTTATACTTCATTATATTCTCTGATGATCTCTCAAGATTCAGTCATATATTCCTGTTGAAATATAAGTCCGAACCTTTTGAGGTATTCACAGAATATAAGTAGGAAGTAGAGAACCAAAATATGGGTATAAGTATTATGTCCTATGATGAGATCAGGGAGGAGAATACTTGTGCATAGCATTCCTGGACTATTCTAAAAGAAAATGAGATTCTCTCTCAGCATTACTCCTCCGTATAAACCATAGCACGATGGTATATCGGGGCGGAGCAATCACACCCTATATGATAAGGTGTGCTCTATGATGAGTACTACTGAGTTGCCTATTTCCTTTTTGGGAGTTATGCGCTTGAGAAGCTGCATACCTATTGAATTAGGTTCAAATCAAATCAGTGCCTACCACTCCATATAAGATATGGTGCGGGAAGATCCTATCTCTTAAGTAAGTTAAGATTTGGGATTGTCCGTCCTATGTCAAAAGCAAAATCCGGACAAGATCGAGGCAAGATCAGTTCTGTAGAACTGGAAAGGTTCCAGCTGTACAAAACTACAAATGATTTGACAGAACCAAAGGATTCAATAGTTTCCGACGAACCTCAGCCTCTCCGCCGATCTAGTAGGGTTCCTCACCCACCTGAGAGATACCTCAGTTTCTCGATGACAGTGGGAGCGAGGATTGCATCATGAGATGATGACCCAACCAGTTTCGAGCAGGCCATCGAGAGTAGGGACTCTGTAAGAATGGCTGGATGCTTAGTGATCTGAGATGGAATCCTTATACACCAACAAAGTATGGACTTTGGTTGCTATAACTGAAGGGTTAAATCCCCATCAGGAGCAAGTATATCTTGAGAAGATTGCTTGGTGTACATGGAAAGGTTAAGACTTTCAAAGCTAGACTTGTTAAAGGTTTTCGTCATCAACCAGGCATGGATAATGATGAAACCTTTTCCAGGGACTATGTTTAAATCCATCCAGATCCTACTTGCCACGGCTACATACCATGACTACGATATCTGGTGGTTGGGTGCCATGACTACTTTTCTAAATAATGATTTAGAAGAGAACGTCTATAAGAACACAGCCAGAGGGCCTCGTACACAGTGGGAGCAGCGGAAACGTGTGAAAGATGCTTTATAGGATAAAGCAGGCATCGCGGAGTTGGAACATCTATTTTGATGGATTAGTCAAATAAGTTGACATCATCAAAATGGTAGATGAACCTTGTATAAACAAAAGGATAGTAGGGAGTATGGTGACGATCCTCGTAGAATACGTGGATGACATACTCTTGTTGGGGAAGGAGTTTCCTATGCTACGCTCGATCAATCTCCGCTTATCACAATGATTTTCCATATAGGATCAAAGTGATACTTACTAAATCCTAAGCTTTGGATCTATGAGATAGATTTAATTGGATGTTAGGATACTCACTAGTTGAAGTGAGATGGTATCAATCGATCCTGGAGAGAATCACTGGAAAAGTTCCAGAGTGATAAAGACGACTGAATGTCAGTCACAGGCATTGTCTTTACCCTCAGTAAAGGGATGGTATGTTGGAAGATTTCCAAGCTAGATACCGTGACAAACTAGACGATAAAGGCTGGTAACATCGCTATTAAAGATACTACCAAAGAGGCAGTTTGGGTGTATATTGGTTCATAAGATGAACTAGGTTCCTGCCATTGTATGACAATGGAAGTGTAGCTTCGGCCCTGGAACCCTGGTCCCATCAGTGACCCAGACAAATTCTGAGGCAGCATCACCTGATCATGGAGATAGTCGATCTCCAGGGTGATCGAGGTTAGGAGAGAAGACTCAGAGGACAACACGGCGGATCCACTCACGAAGGCCTTTTCCCAGAGAGAGACTAATATGGGATGGTTGAGTATTAGATACTGCGACCACTGCTACAGATGGCCCTAGTGCAAGTGGGAGATTGTTAGTTATATATATGCCCTAGAGGCCATTACTGTACATTGGATGTATATTGTAGTGGATGCTGGGACATATATAGGTAGGACTTTCTTGCTCGACATGATAGTACACTATCTGGTTGCTCTTTATCTTAACGTGTATACTTTCTGTCTCTCTGTTACATGTTGATAAAGCCCTTAGGATGTGTACTCGACTTCCAGGACTATGATGTAGATCATACTAGTGGGGCCTGGGTAGTCCATGAGTACATCCTTGAAATGTTCCTAGTCGAGAGCATATCGAGACGGGGCATCGATATTCCAGAGTAGACTAGCGTATATCTTCTCGACCCATGCGATGGGCGATGAATGATCCCATATCCATTGGTGTTTGACATCGGAGATGGTATGCGGGTGCTCAGTGCAGACTGGGTACACTGAACGGACTCGCCGAGAACTCCCAGATGGTATTATACCTCACGTCAGATGGCAGTTCTCTGGTGACACTGGTACAGCTTAGTCTGTTGACCCGAGATCGTCATAGAGTCTTGTGTGTCTCCCACTGTGCTTTGATTTCCACCCTACCACGGCTCTACTGAGTCATGCAAACAGGTGGTTTTTGGGTACAGTCCCGATTCACATGGAGGCAATGAGCGATAGGAGGGGATTCGTCTCTCCCGGTATTGGGGGTTGATGTTGTGCTATGCTCGACTGGCCATAACAGGAAATCCCTGGCCAGGGTTGCAGTGATATACTGGTAAGAGTTATCAGTAGTTTCAAGAATGTTATGGACCTCAAGTCGGCATGACTTATCGAGCTACTGGGGTCTGACGTTTACCACCCCTAGGCGAGATATGCGACATATCAGACGAACAGACCGGACTGTACGGTAAGTGTTACTGGTTGGATTCACAGGAGTGTGAGCGGGCTTGCTCGTCGATCTTCTGATCGCTCAATACCCGGGTGGCCGTTACGTTTAGCAGACCGCTTGCGGCTTGTGGGTGCTTGATATGATCATCATCCGCTACCGGCGTATTGACGAGTCTTTAGAGCCCTACACAGAGGTTTCCTGGTTCAAGCGAAACGAAATAGGAGCGCATATGAGATATGTGCGGGACCGAGAATAATGCGTGTATGTGATACCGCATTCTATTCTCGCGATGAATGTATCGATTAGTTATATGCGATATAACCTAGTTATCGAATCAAGGATTGATTCGATAAGCCGATACATTGGATACTAGTCGGTTATATATGATATGACCGGATCGTTAAATCAAGTGTTGATTTAATGATTTAATGTATAATTATATATTTGATATATTACTTTGCATTAACTAGTATTGGTTCACTTTAAATGGATTTACTCACTTGTTTTGTGCACATTGCATACGTGATATATTTTGTGCACATGATTGTATCATGTATGATGATACATGCAAGCTAGGGTTAGCGTAAAGAATTATACCATGGTTAAGATTATGATTAGTGTTTTCTTTTTCCTTATTTATTTATTTATTTATTTTGGAAAAAGATGAGAAAAGAATGGTTGCTTTTTTTGTTTGCTAGTTGAACATTCTTGAAGCTTTGAATTAGTCCACCATCCTTGTCTTATACTTAACCCTAACCATTCTAGTTAACCATGGTCCATTCTCTACAACTAACCAAGGGTTAGTAAATGATAAGTATTGATTTATTTATCATTTACATAATACTTATCATATTCTTTTTCTTCATCTTCTTCTTCTTCAACATGAGAAAAAAGCTTGCTACATCAATGGTGATTGATGAAAAAGTGTGGGAAATCCAAAACTAAAGTCTACCCAATTCCTATTTCTTCATCCTCTACCTCTTGCCAAGTAGTATAGGGTGTTTCCTTCACAAGTTTTCAAGGCTTGGTGAAGTTGGAGCTTGTTCTTATGATGCCTCGACGTAGATCATCGCGGAGCTTAGGAAGTGGTGGACCGGATCTACAAAGGTTGTAGCCCCTTTCCTTTAGCTATATTTCCGTTTACTTGCTTGCTTCGCCTATTTATCTAGTTAACGATCCGTATTAGGGTTTATAGGCACTTGTAAAATTTGATTTGTGCATGTTTGATCACTTGTGAGACTCCATTAGAGTGCCTAGGAACCCTACAGAAAATACGGTTCATCAAGTCCATGAATGCTGCTGGGGCATTGGTGAGTCCGAACGACATCACCAAAAACTCATAATGGCCGTAGCGCGTACGGAAAGCTCTCATAGGAATGTCCTCCTGTCGAACCCGCAGCTAATGATAGCCCGATCGTAAATCGACCATCGAAAAGTATCCCGCCCCCTGAAGCTGGTCGAACAAATCGTCGATACATGGCAAAGGATATCTGTTCCACACTGTCACCCTGTTCAGCTGGCGGTAGTCGATACACAGACGTAAACTGCCGTCCTTCTTCTTGACGAACAGGACTGGAGCACCCCAAGGAGAAACACTGGGTCGAATAAGTCCCTTATCCAACAAATCTTGCAACTGACCCTTCAATTCTCGAAATTCCGCCGGGGCCATCCGATAAGGCGGTATGGAAATAGGCCCCGTGCCAGGAACCAAATCAATACAGAAAGAGATGTCACGCTCGGGCGGTAGCCTAGGAAGCTCGTCAGGGAACACATCAGGAAACTCGCTAACAACCGGAACCTGATCCAACGGAACCCCTGTAGCGCTAGCATCGCAAACATAGGCGATAAATCCCTGACATCCCTTCCTTAAAAGCTGTCCAGCACGAAAAGAAGAAATAACACTGTGATGGACGGCACCACGGTCCCCTAACACAAAAAAACCGACTCGCCAGGAAAACAGAATCTAACGGTCTTCTCACGGCAGTCCACAAAAGCATAGCACGTGGCTAACCCATCCAAGCCCAAAAGAACGTCGAAGTCCAACATCTCAAGAAGGATCAAGTCGACAGGCAACTCTCTCTCGCCAATACAGACGGTACAGGATCGGAACACGTGCCTAGCAACAAATGACTCTCCCACGGGAGTGGTCACAACAAGCGGCTCATCAAGCAAACCGGACTCTCTACCCAAACTCGGCACAAAGTGTGTGGATACGTACGAGTGTGTGGATCCGGGATCGAACAACACGTGTGCGTCTACAGAACAAACTGGAAGGATACCTGAGACTACCGCATTGGATGCCTGCGCATCTTGATGTGTCAAAGCAAAAACTCACGCCTGTCCTCCACCGGTGACTGACTGCCCTCTGCCTCGGTCATCCCATCCTCTCTGAGCAACTCCTCCACGCTCACGACCTCTCTGTGTATGAGTCTGACGCGGAGCGACAATAGGTACAACAGGCAACGCCCTCTGGGGTGGTGAAGGTGGTAAGGTAACATGCGGTGCTGCTGTCTTCCTCCGGTGTATCTCAGGACAATCTCTGACGAGGTGAAGTAGACTGCCGCATCTATAGCAACCTCGCGACGACTGCTGACTCTCCCGTGAATACGAACTAAACATCTGGCCTCGTCCCGAATCTCTGCCACTAATCGTACCTGAACGATACCTGCCGCGGCGTATGAATGTCTGTCTCCGTGTTGATATACCAGTACGAACTCTCTTCGGCTCTGGAACTACCGAAGTCTCAGCAAGGCACTCCTCGACTAATAGGGCTGCGTCTACCGCTGCTGCATATGTCTCGTAATGCTGCGCGCTGCAAGGAACAGTGGTGTAAGCAAGCCTCGAACAAATATCTTGACTCGAAACTCCTCGGTAGCCACTAAATACGGGGCATAAACTGATAGCTATGTAAACAGCACGTCCTACTCTGCCACTGACATCTCCGGAGTCTGGCGTAAAGACTCGAACTTGCGTGCTCTAGCATCTCTGACACTCAGTGGGAGAAAGCGGGCAAGGAATAGTGCCACGAACTTTGTCAGGTCATAGAAGGAAAACCTGCCACTTTACCCTTCTCGCATCTGCGCATCTGAGGGAATGGCATATCCGAGCCATCCTATCAATGAAAGACTGTGGGTCATCGGCTGTATCGGTGCCTGTGAAGACCAGAGGCTTCAGCCTCATAAATTCTGATAGCGATACTGTAATCACCTCCGTGGCTGCATGGGCAACTGGCTGTGCGGTAGGTACCATCGCGGTCTCTGTAACGGATGGAGCTACCTCTGGTCGCTGCGCTCGAAGCGTCTCAACTAGCGATCCTATCATTTGGCGCATCTCCTGCATGCTGGATCCCACCGTCTGGCGCATCTCCTGCATACCAGCCCCTAGCATGGCGATCTGATCTGTCACGGGAGGAACAGCCGGCTCGGGTACAACCGGTGTACTGCCCGGATCAGTCCTCGTCTCAGACGAATCAACTCGAATCTCGGCCCTCGAGGCCGCTCTCTGCGCCCTCGTAGTCTTTGGCGGCATAATGGCTGAAAGGAAATTAGGATTCGATAAGAATACGGAAATCGAATCGCAAGAATATATATATACTCAAGAGGGAATTTAAATCAATAAGTCCTAAGGTCGCCTTGGCGGAGTACAGTGTCGTGAGTATACCGCGGAACATACACATGCTACGCCACTCTGCTTCAGCTACCTACTCCATCATACCAAGGTCATCCTACACTCCAAAAGGTAAAACCTATGCTTTGATACCAACTTTGTCATGACCCGAATGTTTCGACTCGTGACCGGCACTTAACCATGCTACGTCTACAGGCGTAACGTGACTAAGTAAGCCGAACCCAGAAATCAAAACCATTTAAAAGTAGCGAGTGTTGAAAACATTTAATTAAGACATTTAGAAAAAACCTTAAATAGTTCAATAAGTTCTTTTAAAGTTACGTTATCATTTAAATAGTTTTGGCAGAATTTCCTTTGTAAAAGTAACCCCGAAATCGGGTATAAAACAGGATATAAAATGAGATATAATGACATAAAGCATCCCCAAACGGGAGCAATCACGCCCAACGGCGGAAACCATCACCACAAGAGTAATATACGACGCCGTAGCGAAGAATGAGCAATAAGTAAACAACACAGAATAATAAACTGCATATATAAACAGTCGGCTCCCACGAGCTCGACACCAGAATACGAAAATATACATCATCGTCCTCACACTGTCTCTAAGTCCAGTACATATATGGTAGATGGAGAATACTAGATACAAAAGGGGGTACAATAAAAGTAATCAGGTACCACAACCCACTTAAAAGCAAAACAGCTCTCACACCAACTGTAGTGGTATTTGTAGCCAAAAGATGTAAAAGGCAGCCTGCCGCGACTACTCTGAGGGGCAACCTGCAAATACTATGGCACAACGGGGGTGAGTTGCCAACTCATGAATAAAGATAACATATAAAGGTAATCGCGAGCATGCACGTACTGCGCTACTCTATCATTTGCCAGCAGGTAAGATCTATATGCGACAAGCAGTAAGTGCAATGATCATGCAAATGCTATGTCAGGTAAAATAACTACAGGATGAGATACATGATAATCAATGCTATGCATGGGATGAACCACATCTACACGGAATATCAACGTGGAAAGATAATCGGTGCCCAAAACTGCACCCAAATCCCAAATAAACTCAGGCGCCGGCACTCTCCTCGGCCCTCAAATCCTGTAAATCTTTGAGAATCACGAGTGCCCAACATCGGCACTAAAAATATCATAAAATACTCGTGTCCAGCATCGACACGCAAATCCTCATATATCGGGCTCCGTATGTCCGGATCAGCCCACGGGCTCCGTCTGCTGTATCGTCCCTCGACCGCGACAGTACGGATCATCCCGCATCCATCTCTTGACTCTGGTCAGTATCCTCCGGATAACCGCCAGGTCCAACCAATCACCAGTAGGTACTCGCCCACCTCCAGGCTCAATCGGCAAAGTCCATCGATCATCTTGTCGAGGGGAACCATACCGGGTCCACCACGAACCCGCAAACGGATCATCCACTCCTCGAATCAGGTTTCAAGCACACGTCTCAGCACCGAGAAAACGCGTGGTGGACGCACCAAAATATCATATCACGAGGAACCGGGTTTTCAAATAGTGCATCTTTTCTTAAATAATCCCACGGTCCACAAAACCAGAAATCACATGAAAATCCAACACCAATGAGTAAATCAAATGCGATATGCTGTGTACATCAAGCCATAATATCGGTACAAGGGAGAAACAGCTTTTCTTAAAATAGTTTCAGTTTTCAAAGACAGCATGCGGCTCCCAATTTTATGAAAAACATATCAAATCATAGGTGAAATGAACTATAGCATAATAACCATGGCAATTCTGCAGTGAGTGTGTCATGGCAATTACTAACGGTGTGTGTGTAACATGCAGATTAGTGCTCGTGCAACATGAACCGTTAGTAATAGTGTGGTGTTCTATCAATTCTAAGTTTACATACATATAGCAGGGAATGCAGTATGCAACAACAGTATTCATGATAGTCAATGTAGATAAATGCTACATATAGCTATAAGGTTCTATCAGCCCTGACGCATAACGCCATGCGGGCGATATCCCCGTAGATGTTAAATCTACTCACCGAAGTCTCACGCTAAGTGTAGCCTACGACTTGCTTCCTTTTCTTCGCAGTGTCCGTCTCACTCGCCTGCGAACCTAGAATTACATAATATATCACACATAAGCTCAAATCCATAAAAACGCGATATTAAGGTCAAACTAGAAGCCCGCGTCGCAAACCAAGCGCGCATGTGCGCGATACGCTAAAACGTGTAATTACGCACCTGAAACTTCCCCGACGTGTCGCGATACGCAGAAACCCCAAACCCACACACGTATCACGTGTGTCGCGAAGGTTTAAAAATACGAGAAACAGGTATTTAGCTCCAGATATTTCCACAGCAACAATTAAATAAAATTGCACATGCCATGAGTCTAAGGATAGCAGCAGACACCAACAGAGCCAAACCCAAACCCATGCCCTCCCCATCTTGCCGCAAATTGCGGCCAGAACCAATATTTCGGCGACCAAAAAGTGGAGTCTGGGGGTCATGTTCTACACATGGGATCTACACCTCACAACTATACTCCAGTTAATTCAGATTTATTCTGAACTTATTGGGTTGATAGCAGTTTGCAGAAAGCTAGAATTTGCTAAAAAACTATGAATTTGCATCAAACAGAAATCTGGTGGTATTTTTGAGCAATTGGGGGCTAAGCTAGGTTAACATGGCCCTAACAACACTCCATCAACTCAGTTAAACCAATACACACTTCACTTGATCAAAGTTCGCACTAATTACCACACATCGCACTAAAACGCACCATTAATCACTAATCGAAGCTAAACTTCACTAACTAAGCAAACTAGGGGGTAAGTTCAAGAAGTATACCCCACACTCGACCCTAGGGAGCTGGAGGAAGAAGAAGGAGTAGAGGGAAGGAGCTGCAGCTGAAGTTGTTGTTGTTGCTGCTGCTCACTGCTGCTGCTGCTGCTCACTGCTGCTGCTGTGCCTGCTTGCTGCTGCTGCTGCTCTTGCTTCTGCTGCTGCTGTGCTTGCTTCTGCTGCTGCTGTGTGAATGTGGGTGTGTGAGTATGAGAGTGAGAGGTTGAGAGAAATGAGCACAAGAATGAGAGGAAAATGATGACTCCCAATGTCAACCCCTCCTTTCTCTCTCATCATTAAATGCAAGCATGGGCTTTGCCATGATGCATTCTCTCTCTCTCATTCTCTCAAGTCAACACCCTAAAACAAAATTTCAAATTAAAACAACCATCAATTAACTAAATAGACTTAATTAAAACCCAAAAGACTTAATCCGCATTATTAAACCCACCATGGTTGCTAATCATGGTATAACCTCATTTTAAACCCTAGTTTACATGCACATGTGTGCGCAAGCCTAGGAAAATTCTAGAAAAATGTTATTTAAATTTGGAAAAATATTTGAAACTCAATTTGGTAAACTTTTTATTAAAAACCCTTTATTTAAATATAATTAGCCACTAAACACATCCTAAGGTGTTACACATACTTTCATGCATGTGCTTTTATGATATTTGCATGCGGGATGTTTTGTGTCATTGGTTGACCTGTGGACAAGATCCACATGCGTACAGGCATTGACTACATAGTTGGATGATATCCACATACTTATAGACTTCATGATATAGTTGACACCGATGCATGTTGACTTCATTGATCATAGCTCATATTTATGATATGTTGCTACCTGAGGCACTGACACGAGCACTTGGTATTACACTTATGTGTTGATGTTTACCCTTTTCACCATATCATGCTTTAGACTTTATTATATTGAGGATATATATTACTGATCGTATTGACCTAGGATTGAGTCATACATGCGATTTCTGCTCTGTGATGTTTTCTACTCACGAGTTGGCTACTCACCCCCATTGTGCCACAGTTTCTTGCAGGTTTTTCCATACATGTTTCATTGCGGCTTTCTGGCACACTGTTCCCATTCTGAGTGATTGCTTTGGTAGGTGGGTTCACTCGCATCGTGACCACCATTGTACCTATTTATTTTCAGTTGTGTCTAGTAACTCCATCAACCAGACTTGTATATTTATTTCAGACTTAGAAAACCAGTTGTATATTACTTTCGACCTTAGAGTCGCGCGTTGTACTATTAGGGTTTTCATGATATTCTGAGTTCCTTTTGAGTTTTTATCCTCGCCCTTCGGCGTTGTATATTATATTGCTTGCGTGGTTGTGACCGTCGAATGACGAAGAGTTTGCTCTCGCTTGGGGATGCCTTTTATCATTGTGCATATATTATTCATGTTGTACCCCGTTTGGGACCAGTATTTACAAAGGAAACTCTGCCGAAATTTTCAGAAAAGTCTTGGGATTTAAAAAATGCATACTTCGGCTTATATTATTAAAACCACTTGATTTAAAACTAGTTTCTTCACTTCTTCTTTAAAATGGTTTAGATTTCTGGGATTTTTTTGGCTTATTTGAATTAGATGGTATCCTATAGACTTCATATAATTCAAGTGCCAGTCGCGTGCCATTTCGGGTCGTGACGACTTGAGATTTTAAAAATGCATATTCGGCTTTTGTTATTAAAACAACTTGCTTTAAAATAAGTCTTCTTCACCTTCTTCTTTTAAAATGGTTTAGATTTCTGGAATTTTTTTGGCTTACTTGAATTAGATGGGGTCCTATAGACTTCATATGATTTAAGTGCCAGTCACGTGCCCTTTTTGGTCGTGACAAAGTTGGTATCAGAGCGCTAGGTTAACCTGGGTTCGAGTCTATGTTTGACTATGCGGAGCCTAGGGCGTTTGTATATATACGGAATCTAGGCTTGACCTTACGGAACGTAGACTTAGTCGAGGGGGTGTTAGACCTAAACTTTCGTCGCGTAGGTTGACCTTTGTTGATGAAGTAGTGACTTAAGGAGAGTGACATACCGTGTGTATGTTCCGCGGCATACTTATGATACGCTACTCCGCTTAAGAAGCCTTAGGATGTACATTTTCTTGCACATTATTATATTCATTCCTATGATCTATCCTCATCAATAATTGTTTATGGTTTTTGCTGCCATGATTACACGGGCAGAGAGAGCTACGGCTAGAGTTGCGTCAGCACGAGCTCGTCCTGGACGAGGACTGACCAGGGCGTGATTCCAGGGACACACAATTGCATAGATGTATCGTCCTATTATGTTTTCGCGCCATGAGCGTTTTATGGATCGCTTTTACAGGATTTCTCGGACGTGCAGATCAGCACCAGAGGATTGGGGCCACTGTTAGAGGCCGGCCAGAATGTGATGACCGTCAATGCACCGATTATTTTGATGATTGAGGAACTATTCAGTGTGCGGACGAATGATTCAGTTGTTGCTGCGACCGACGAGATGTCACCCAGATGTTGAAGCTAATGCCGCATGAGTTGTACTTAGAGATATGATAGAAGATCGCTAGTCATCAAAGAAGGAATGACTAGGACATATGATTCATTGCCTACCCCGATGCGAGGTCATCAGATTGATTTATTCCAGCTAGAGACGACTTCACGGAGGTATATTGAGAGTCGCTAGAAGACGATCGAATGTCAGAAACCCATTTTCCAAGTTTATAGTACTCTGGAAAACATGCAAGTAATTCCATGGACCCTATAGAAGAATGAAATCCTAACTCGATATAATGACCATGAGAACACTCTGAAACCTTAGGGTTTATAGCAGTTCCGCGGTGCCATTAATGATGCTTGGGTTTGCCCTTCTACGGCTGGTCCATAGGTACTGTGACATGTACTGGAATACTATTAAACATTACTCAAGATGTTGAGCTCTTGGGGGAAATTATGGAACTATGTCCAATTGATCGAAAAGTTTGACGTCATTCGGATATCATGAGATGGGATTCATTGCTTGGGAGACTCCAGATATGAGTACAGCCGTTGGAGCGCAGTCCATGCAGCCACAAAGAGACGAGTCCGAATCATTCGACATTAGAGAAAAGTGGAGTAAGAGGTTCGTACGAGATCTTGATGAGATGATGTTCCACTCCACTGACATCAGAGATGTGATACGCATGCAGAGGCATTGTATATGGAAATACCTTCCAGAAAGAGTCGCGATGAGTATGCAGCCATTCCGGAATCAGAAATAGATTTAGTAAAGGGTTATAACTTCCATGCAGTTCGGCAGAAACGAGATTTGGGGGAGACTTCGACAGAACCTTTCTGGAATACTTTACGAGAAGAATTGGACCCAGGATCGGTCATATTACGCATACCCAGTAGGCCAGAGTTCGGCATCATCGACGAGACATGTTGTGAGTGACCATGACAATTGGACAGAGATCTTTAGAGGATGTGCTAGAGCAAGACTATTTCCGCCATCTTTGATTTCGGTATTTTCGGTCGATTTATTTGCATGATCGAGATTTTGTGCACCACAGTTGCACTTGACTTCGATTTGATGTCATTCGAGATGCTAATTTTGATTTCATACCTATGGTATGCATGTGATTTGACTTATGCTTTCGGCATAGTTTTCATGCACTTTTAGTATTTTGATTCGATTTTGTGCACACTGATGCACATGGATGTGAGATTATATTTCACGGTATACCTGATTTGGATTTGGATTGAGATGTGTTGTATACCGTGGAATTCGATTGTGATACTCGATATTTGATTTCGTGCACCCTGTGCACTTTATTTGGATTCTTGCAAAAACTTAACGCGCTTGATGCGATTTTGGTGCACACCAGATGCACTAAATCGAGATTCTTCGTGCATATCACATGCACCTGATATTGTTGTCAGGCATACACCGTTGCCCTTGACAGGTGTTTTCGTGCACACCCGTTGCACTTATATGTTGTTTCTGTGCACATGTTGGGCACATTTGTTGATTTTGATTCCCGTGCGTACCAGATGCACGTGGCATTCTTATGCACATTTTGGGATTGATTTCATTTGGAGCAGTATGTTTTATGATAGTTACTATTTGGTATAATAGCTGAGCAGGACTAGTCCGAGAACAGTACCTGAATATATTTTTGCATGCATTGATAGTTACCGAAGGGATTTCCCAAAAGGAGCTATAGTCTCAGTATTTACCTACGTGTCCGAGATGACACAAGACATTTAACAAAGGAAACCCTTCTAAATTATTTTCGAAATGACGGGACGTGTTTGTTAAACAAATGGTGTGTGTGTGTGTGTGTATATATATATATATATGTATATATATATATAGTTATTTTCATACACTGGACGTCCGCCACAGTGCAGTGATTCGCGCATTGCCCAGCGACTTGCAAAAGATTTGGCATGCATTGCTTTCACATGTTTTGACGAATTTACCACAATGTTTACATGTATAGTTTTGATATATATCATGTTGGTTTTCGTATTGGATTTTGACATTGGTGCCTTCACCATAACTCCGATAATTGCGGGATGCTTGACAGAGTTTTGATTTTGGTTTATATATTCATTTTCATGCGCATGCATTGCGCTATGATGTGTTTTATGTATTGTGATTTCGGGACCCCGACGACTTGATCTTTTACTAAAATGTTTTAGAAATTGGGGGAGTTTAAATTTAAATTCGGCAACCGAATTTCTTTCAGGGGGGAAGACTGTAAAATTTCAGAAAAATAAAATATTATTTTTGATAATTTATAAAATTAAATAATAAATATCATGAATATTTTATTAGTGCGGTATAATTAAATACCGATAAATCGGAAAATATTTGGAAAATTATAAAAATTACTGAAATGAGGGTGCTTTAGGTGATTTAACCAAATTATGAATTTTTATAATTAATTATATACCATTTTAATGTTAATCGCGATTAAATATCGCTAATCGTGCATTAAACCGGATTTGTGCACATGACATGCACCATGTCCTATTTCACATTTCCACATTTTTTTCTACCATGACTTTTTCTTTGTTTTCATGCTTGGATTTGTTTTAAAATGAAATGAGAAAAGAAAAAAAAAGAAAAGAAAAGAAAATGGAAAAGGATAAAAAAAAATGGAGTATGGGCATTAGAGAGAAAGGAGAGAGGTGAGGGGTCTTTGACCTTAGGTCCCATTTGTTTCCTCCTTCATTTCTTCATCTTTCTCACTCCCTCATCTCCTATAGCTGCTGCCCCCTTCTCCTCTCCCTTCTACCTCCTCACTTCACCACTAAAAACACATCAAAAGTCCATCTCCATTTCATTAAAAAGGTGCACAAGCTCACTACAAACACTTTGAACCAAGAAAGCAAGGATTTTGGAAAATTGCGGCAACTCAAGAAATTTTTTGAGTTCCCAAATGAGGTAATCTATTTACCATTAGTGTAGAATTTCATTCACTTTTGTATCCATGCATGTTTAGAACCGATTAAGTGTGAATATGTGAACTTTGAAAATTTCTAGAAGAGGTTAGGGTTTGAATTGAATCCAAAGGTGTAATGGAGGTTAGTTGTGACCTTAAACCCCTATCGGGAATGTATATTAGACTGGAACTATAGAGTAAACCCCAAACCCTAGAATTTAGAAACCTGATTGAACGAGATTTTGTGTATGCATTTTTTAAATCAAAGAATATTAACCGCAATCAATAACGGTGTCGCTTGGTAGCTAGCCGGTTGAGTACGGGTCGGTCCACAGGGAGATAGATTCCTATTCTTTATGTTTTAACGAGTTAAATCCAAAAGATTTGGGTTTTATTTTAAGATCTAAGAATGAGATAAAAATTTATAAAAAGCTTGCTAGGGTTAAGATTAGGTTAGTTTGGAAAATCAATTGTTCTCACCGCTTTCTTTTGCCCTAATTAAGAACTTTACGTATTAAGGTAATAATTAACAAAGGGGATTAGCACGATCGGAAAGAAACTAGATTTCTTCCTCTTGGTCCTTGTCCGTCCTGTCTTAACTCTTACCCCTAACCTCCATGGAAAACAATCACAATCGGTCTTTAACTAGGATATCACCGCTACCTCGTGGGATAGGGTGCCATAGTGAGCGGTGTGTGTTTGTATGCATAAAGTCCTACTTTAAAATGTTGAACGGGCAAGAAAGGGATGAGAGATTTTCATCTCTCAAACATTCCCTAAACCTAACCCTAACAAGTGAGGAACTACTCACTCATTAGGGAATTGATAAACGAATTCATTTTTATGGTTTTCTTTTAATTAACTACGAGAGATAAAAAAATCTATAACTACGGCAGATAAAAAAATCTATAACTACGGCAGATAAAAAATTTATAATTAGGGTAGATAAAAAATTTATAATTAGGGCAGAAAAGAAATTCAAGATAAAAAAAACTTACTTCTTTATTGATGCACTCTTTGACAGATTACATGGAGTTGAAAATCTAAGATCTAGAAATTAAAAGAGGCATCTCAAAAGAAGCACCAAAAAAGAGGCACACCCGAAAAAGAGGCTGCAGGGTTCCTATTTATAGATAATAGAAACCCTAGGGTTTACATCTGATCCATATCTAGAATTACAAAAATATCTTAAGAAAACCGGGTCAATGCACCGACTCCACCGACACGCACTGACACGCGTCGACACGTGCAAAGCACGGCGGCGGATCCGCGGCCATATGCCTTGTTTGGCCGCAGATCCGCGGCCATTTGGTGGGCTCTCTGTCTCATCTCTTCAGGGATTCTTTCTGTTGATTTTTCCTTCTATTTTCTTCACTTGGTTCTTCAAAATATCTTCTAGTTTCTTCCAGATTTCCACAGTGCAGAATGTTGTGGACTTTTACCGTTTGCTTCGCGTTGAAGTCTTGAATCTTGTGCTGCCTTTGTACTTTGTGAAATCGAACTGTTCATTGATCTTCATTTGTTCCTTAACTGTAGGCGGCATCATAAAAATTATTCTATTTGTTGGTCGTAGTCTCACTTTGTAGCGTCTTTTCACCATTTTCACTGTATTGTTCCAAGAACCTGTAACCTGCAACTATTTAGCAGACATGGATCAAAAGCATCTATTTATTTGCAATATGATTAAGAATGGGGAATATAATAATGCAAAATTATGATATGAACAATTACCCCCAAACTTATCTTTTGCTCGTCCCGAGCAAAACTAGTTTTATTCTCGAAAAAGCCTAACCTCACTTTCGCAGGGAAACGCGATTGCACTGAGCTCGTGCAACAAGCCGTTAATCCTCTAGGTGTCCCTAGTAGGAGGAGTGTTGTCTCCTTAGGGTTTTCAGCAGATACAACCCACAAAATCCGATCAATTTGGCCTATAGACTTCAATTCGGTGTTCTAGCAAGAAATTCTATTTTCTTCAACTCGGAAATTATCAACCCATATTTTTCACGCTTCTTTATAATTTAACTTAAGATTGTATATGTTCTGTAAATTTATTTAGCTTTTAGCATCTTTTGAATTTTCCTTCTAAGGTTCCATCTCAACTTAGGAATTTTTATCATCTCTACTGAAAGTATAAGCCCTATCATTCATTCCTATCTCTCATCCAAACCCCAATCATATACCCCTACGTGTGTGTATGTATCACCCCTACATTTGGAAATTCAATTCAAGCTCTTATACTCTTGTCCATCGTCTAAAGTACTTTTAGTTGGTGAATTTTTAGATGTAATTTCTCACACATCCGTCATGCGACCGTTAATACTTCTTGAGGAACTAACGACCGATTACAAAATGTGTTTGCGCATTAAGGCGTAATTCTTCGTCTTGTAATACATAAGGCTTTTAGCAGTGACCCCCAAACCAGTTGGTCTAAGGCACTAAAGCACCGTCGCTATATATTTTTTTATTTTACGCAGCCTTAAGTAATTACACAACCAGTGTTCATTTTTTTTATATCTCTTTAGTCAAACTTATAATTTTATTTTCCATCATACTAAGGATTTTAGACAAGAGCATTTCAAGGTATCCTCTACTATTCCATGATTCAAGGTTCGTGTTTGTGCAATTTGTAGGGTGTATATTTTCAGAATTTAGACTTAAACTTAGGAATTATTTTTCAGACTTACACTTTAATAAAAATATCAATACTCTTCCCTTATTTTGATTTAGCCCAAGAAGTGAACTCGAAATTTGCCTCTTTCTAAGTAAACTACAAGGACATATATTTTTTAAAGTTAAATTTTAAGAAAAGTTATTTTTAGGATTTTTAATTTATTAAGTTTAGGATCTAGTTTTTCCCTACTATTCAACCGTCATGTTGAACTTAAGTCAAATATGACCAAAATTGAACTTTTCAATTTTTATAATTTTTAAAAAAATTTCAATTTTTATGGGTTTTAAAATAAGTATGCAAATGCAAAAATATACACATGAATATAAAGGAAGAAAGCTTACCGAGCACACCCCCAAACATAAACTTGACAGTGTCCTCACTGTCAGGCTACACCAAGAGGGTCAAAATTGTCGGTACACCCCTGTTTATTTTTTTTTATAATTTTTTTTTATTGTTAACAGAAGAAAAATATATATATATATATACAAAAAGGTCCCCCCCCCCCAAACTTAGGTGAAACAGTGTTTCTACTGTTGAAGCATTAAAGTTCAGAGTTAGGGAGGAGAAAAACACAGTATCAAGCTATACAAGGCCTTACATAGGCCAAAGGTTAGCACCAACCATTCAAAAAATTTATCGTTATAATGGTATGGTTGGTAAAAGAATGGAGTGTAGAGAAAAAAAATGAGAAGCACACGAGACTGTGTGGAGATAAAAGCAGTATACAGTCTCGGTGGAGGAGAAGAATGGCGGAAGGGAAAAAGAAATGGTGGTGGTTCGACTTCTTCAGGTGGAGGTTGATTAATCACAAAATCTGTGTTCTTTAGGAATGCAAGTTCGTCGGCGAAAATATCTTCGAAACTTTCATCGAGGGTTCAATTGAACGTTTCAATGTCAATAAGTGTCGCGCCCGAATTCAACATACTTGATTTTTCAAAAATTATGAAGGTAGGATAGTCGTAAGGCTCATTTACCTTATTTTCAAAAGAGTCTAAATCAAGTTGTTTTCCTAGAATTATCGAACTCAAAATATCGGGTTGTGATTCATTAACACTCGGTATCAGTAAAGGAAGATTAGAAGAAGAACCAGAGAAAGTGGGAGAAAGAAGTTGAATACAAACTTGAGGGTGGAGATGGAATGTATAAATTAGCACATTTTGTAATGACCGATTGGTAAAAAGCGATTGTGCTAATCAATCAACCCACTGAGAAATGATGTCAAATACCTCAAGATTCATGAGCAAACATGGGTACGTCAAACTTGCTAAACCAGACATTGGAAATGAAAGGGATATAGTCTCTTACGCGGTCGAAATGATGGAAAGGACTTAGAGGAGTGATTTAGGAAGGGTCACAGTTAAAGGTTCAGGAGGGTGTACACAGTCAGTGGAAGGAATAGGATGAATTGGAAAATCCGACTCATCAAACAAAACTGGTTTATCCTCAATAATATCCTCCTAATTCTCCTCAGAAGTTATCTCCTCCATGCAATTATCATCAAAATCAAGACGCATATGAAGTTCGGGAGAAACATTTAATGACTCGGGATGATGAATTGGAGAGAAAAATTCAGTCGAATATGCGGGTTCATCATCCAAAATATTCCAAGCGTCAATATCCTCGATCAAGTTAAAATTAATTTTTTTAGACACCTCATCAAAAGCATGAATATCAATCAGTCCAGGTTCTAGAGTGCAGGTGTAGAGATCAAAAGGAGTGGTGATAGTTTCACTTGAAAAGGGCTCTTCATAATCAAGTAAATAAAACACTACAAAGTCGCACAACTCATTACACGTTTTATCTTCAACTGGTGAATCATTTAGGACACTTGATAGACATTCAAAACCGGAGTTGTGGGATTCAATTGGGGATGGGTAGGTTTGATTTGGAATGGTGTATAGCTCACACTCTCCACTCAAATTCTCAATTTTTCCAACCGCCTCATCATACATTGGAATTTATGGAGCTAGTTGGAAACTAACATCCGGGTCACTAGGTTGTATAAGGGCGGCCACGGACGCATTCAAATCGTTCATCTGTTGGTTGGATACGTGACTACCATATGTCGCTAACATATAAGCTTCCAATGACTGTTCCAGACTAGACATGGGTTGTTAAGGGGTTTCAGTAAAAGATTCAAAGTTGTTTGGATACGTGAAACTCCTAAATGGTTGTGTAGAAGCAATGTCTAGGGAAGGTGCGAATGTCGGGTAGGACTGGTAGGAATTCAATAGTTGGACAGGAGTAGGATCAACATTTGCATAAAAAGGTGAATGGACTTGTTGATCCCAAGAACTAGAAGTGTTGAAAGGAGTGAAAGATCGGTTACGAGATTGTTCAATATGTTCAGCAATAGACATGGGTTTCGGAGTTACCTTCGGACTCTCAAAAGGGGTATCAACGTAAGAAGGTGGTGAAGGTTGAAATGGTTGATATAAAGTGGATTGCGGAGTCCAACTGTTTCTCTGAGACGCTTGTATTCAATCTTTCAAAGAAATTTTGGGCATGGAGGGGTCGTCCGTAATTCGACCAAAACGATGAGCGTAGGAATTAATGTCTGGTTGAGGGTACCAAAGTTAGGCAAGAGTTTTGCGAGGTGGGGTACCCATGATGTAAGAAAGGAGAAGAAAAAGAAAGTGATGATTTTTTTTTTTATTTTTATTATTTTTTTTTAATTTTAAAAAAAAAAATTGTTTGTGTTTGGAGTTTTGAAAATTTTGAAAGTGTTTTTTCAGAAAGAGTTTTGCAAAAATTTGTACGGACTACTACACACTTTCAAACAGTCACAATATAAGCATGCACAATTAAGCCTAGAGCTAGGGTCTCTGAAGTCAACTAGACTGCTCCTAACTGTTCCAAAGGGCAAGTTGTGAGATCCTCAAATCGCCTCTTTACCGCCAATTGTGGCCAGGTAAGCACAAGTAAAGAAAGGAGGGATCCGCTCACGAATCACCGTGAGACGGGCCTTTTAAAATTATCTTTCCTATTTGTGTAGCCTAGGCACCACAAAGTCTAGTTTAGATAAACGACCGATGCCTACAACTTTTCCTTTATCCTATTGAGCGCGACAATCCTTATTGGCTGAGTCTAATATTTTTTTATTAACTCGAAGGTTGATGCAAATGCTTTTTGTGATTTTTGGGGTCCCAGGAAGAGTAATGAAATCCCCACCCAATCTGTATTTGTGTTTTAGCCCCTTAAAAGTCAGTTTTAAATATGCAAAGCAATTAACACACCAAAAATCTAAAACACTTTAAAAAAAAACAAATTATTTTGCAGCGCAAAGAATCCTGCACAAAAAACAATTTATTAGAGAGGGAGAAAGATTTTGAACAAAGAACCCTGCAGGAAATTTTTTTAGAAGATTTCAGAGCGCAGAAAAGAGTAAAATAATGCTTACAGAGAAGATTCCTCTTGCTGACGTCACTAACACGCGGCGGTTGCACGGTCAAAAGCAACAAAGTGCGGCGGATCCACGGTTGAGTAGTCGGTTCAGATCACCAAAATCATTTTGTTTCTCTGTTGTGGCTATCCTCTGTTTGTTCAGATTTGCTGTTTGCTGTATTGCTCACTGGATTTTTCCAGATCTGAATCTATTCGTCTCTCCGATCGTGCACAATTCACACAATACCTCTCAAAAAGAACAAGATGAATTTTTTTATTTTATTTTATTTTATTTTATTTATTTTTTTTGTTTTAAAATTTTCAATTTTTATAATTTTTAATTTTTAATTTTTTTTATTTTTTTAACCCGAAATTACACAAAGAAAGAGACTACCGTCCCCCCGGCAACGGCGCCATTTGATTGAACGAGATTTTGCGTATGCATTTTTTAAATCAAAGAATATTAACCGCAATCAATAACGTTGTCATTTGGTAGCTAGCCGGTTGAGTACGGGTCGGTCCACAGGGAGATGGATTCCTATTATTTGTGTTTTAACGAGTTAAATCCAAAAGATTTGGGTTTTATTTTAAGATCTAAGAATGAGATAAAAGTTTATAAAAAGCTTGCTAGGGTTAAGATTAGGTTAGTTTGGAAAATTAATTGTTCTCACCGCTTTCTTTGCCCTAATTAAGAAATTTTAGGTGTTATGGTAATAATTAACAAAGGGGATTAGCACGATCGGGAAGAAACTAGGTTTCTTCCTCTTGGTCCTTGTCCGTCCTTTCTTAACTCTTACCCTAACCACTATGGAAATCAATCACAACCGGTCATTAACTAGGGTATCACCGCTAACTCGTGGGATAGGGTGCCGTAGTGAGCGGTGTGTGTTTGTATGTATAGAGTCCTACATTAAAATGTTGAACGGGTAAGAAAGGGATGAGAGATTTTCAGCTCTCAAACCTTCCCTAAACCTAACTCTAATAAGTGAGGAACTACACACTCATTAGGGAATTGATAAACGAATTCATTTTTATTGTTTTCTTTTAATTAACTACGACAGATAAAAAAATCTATAACTACGGCAGATAAAAAAATCTATAACTACGGCAGAAAAAAAATTATAATTAGGGCAGATAAAAATTTTATAATTAGAGCAGAAAAGAAATTCAAGATAAAAAAATATTACTTCTTTATTGATGCACTCTTTGACAAATTACATGGAGTTGAAAATCTAAGATCTAGAAATTAAAAGAGGCATCTGAAAAGTGGCACCCAAAAAGAGGCGCACCCAAAAAGAGGCTGTAGGGTTCCTATTTATAGATAATAGAAACCCTAGGGTTTACATCTTATCCACATCTAGAATTACAAAAATATCCTAAGAAAACTGGGTCAATGCACCAACTCCACCGACACGCAACGACACGCGCCAACACGTGCAAAGCACGGCTGCGGATCCGCGGCCATATGCCTTGTTTGGCCGCAGATCCACGGCCATTTGGTAGGCTCTCTGTCTCATTTCTCTAGGGCTTCTTTCTGTTGCTTTTTCCTTCTATTTTCTTCACTTGGTTCTTCAGATTGTCTACTAGTTTCTTCCAGATTTCCATATTGCAGAATGTTGTGTAATTTTACCGTTTGCTTCGCGTTAAAGTCTTGAATCTTGTGCTACCTTTGTACTTTGTGAAATAGAACTGTTCATTGATCTTCATTTGTTCCTTAACTGTAGGCGGCATCATAAAAATTATTCTATTTGTTGGTCGTAGTCTCACTTTTGTAGCGTCTTTTCACCATTTTCACTGTATTGTTCCGAGAACCTGTAACCTGCAACTATTTAGCAGACATGGATCAAAAGCACCTATTTATTTGCAATATGATTAAGAATGGGGAATATAATAATGCAAAATTATTATATGAACAAAACCGCGACATTTGAATTTTTGGAAATTGTGATGGTATATTGACATCTGCTATAACTCAGGTGACCTGAAAATTTTTTAGCAAACACAAGAGTCATGCAGGCAACCTGGAGTGTACCACTGAAACCCTAGCATATATTCCCTTAAATTAGCCGCAATTATATCCTTTCTGGCTGCAATTTGCGGCCAGAGCAGAGAATTATGGGTTCGTATTTGGTCCAGGGATTTATCTCCAGTAAATTAAACCCTCCATATATGCAAAATTGGCTAATTTCACCTAGGGTAAAATCTCGAGCAAGTTTTCAAAGTTTTTGATTTCGTTTTGAGGCTTTCAATGAATTGGGATTTGGTATTTGATTTTGTATTCCGGCTTATGGCGTTTGAACGTCAACGACTAGGGTTATTGGTCGTGTTTTGCATGCGAGGCTATAGGTTTAAACCTATGAGCGAAACGTGTGCCGTTTTGGTATTCCGACTTGATTTTAATACGCATTTACCAAATGTGTATATGTAGGTACCCTCCCCCCTCCCACGTGGACTTCGGAAGATGAAGAAAAGGATGACGACATAGACTTTGGCAAGCGAAGATCGATGTGAGTAGATATATATCTACGGGGGAAGTCGGGTGGATGGCGTATAGCACCACCGCAGTTCGTAGTATAGAAAGCGAATGCGTTATGTTATATATAGATCTATATTTATATGGTATTATAAGATGTGTATACTTAGTTAGAATTGCTTCAGATGACTTTAGATGATAGTGTCGTTAGTTAATTTCCTAGTCGCTAACCCTAGAATATGATTTGCATATACGCACATACATGCTTGCATATATTTTATTACTTGTGCGTATATGGGTTTTAGTTATGTATATGCCCTAGAGACCATTGTTATACATGTGATTTATATTATAATGGATGCTTGGATATATATAGAGAGGACTTTCTTGCCCGATATGATAGTATGCTATCTGGTTTCACTTTATCTTAACGTGTTAACAAATATTGTTTTGTGATCACATGTTGATAAAGCCCTTAGGATATGTACTCGACTACTAGGACTATGATAAGATCATACTGGTGGGGCCAGGGTAGTCCACGAGTACATCCTATAACTGTTCCTAGTCAAGGGTGTATCGAGACAGGGAATCGATACTCCAGAGTAGACTAGCGTACACGCATCTTGACCCATATGATGGGCGATGGATGATCGCATATCCATTGGTGTTGGAAATCAAAGATGGTGTACGGATGCTCAGTGGAGACTGGGTACACTAAACGGACTCGCCGAGAACTCCTGGATGGTATTATACCTATCGTCAGATAGCAGTTCTCCGGTGGCACTGGTACAGGTTATTCTGTAGACCCGAGATCGTCATGGAGTCTTGTATAATTCCCACTATGCTTTGATTTCCACCTTACCATGTCCAAGAGGGCGTGCAAAATGGTGGCTTTTGGGTACAGTCCCGAATCACATGGAGGCAATGAGCGATAGGAGGGGTTTCGTCTCTCCCGGTATTGGGGGTTGATGTTGCGCTGTGTTCGATTGGCTATAACTAGAAGTCCCTGGCCGGGGCTGCTATGGAGATTTACTGGTAAGAGCTATCAGTAGTTTCTCGACCAGTTATGAGCCTTATATCGACACGACTTATCAGTTACTAGGGTCTGATGTTTACCACCCCAAGACTAGATATGCAACATATCAGACGAAGAGATCGGACTGTACGGGAGTGTTACTGATTGGATTCACAGGAAAATGTACAGGCTTGCTTGTTGATCTTCTGATTTCTCAATACACGGGTGGCTATTATGTTTAGCTAACCGCTTGCAGCTTGTGGGTGTTTGATATGATCATCACCTACTGTCGGCGTATTGACGATTCTTTAGAGTCCTACACAGAGGTTTCCTGGCTCAGTCAAAACGAAGTAGGAACACATATGTGATATATGCTGGACCGAGAATAATACGATATGAGATACCGTATTCTATTCTTGCGATATGAGATATCGGCCAGGTATATGCGATATAGCCGGGTCATCGGATCAAGTGTTGATTCGATGAATTGGTACATGTTATATTAATCGGTTATATGTAATATTGTCGGATTGTCGGATCAAGTGATGATTCGATAATTTAATGTATAATTATATATGTGATATATTACATTCCGTTAACTAATATAAGCTCGTTTTATTGATTCATTTTCTCACTGGATAATACATTAATGTATATGCGATATATGTTAATTTTATTATTTTCTTTTGTTACAAAATATATTGTATATGTGAAATATAATATTTGAATAAGTTGGGATTACAAATGCAACATGGTTATTAAGTTTAAACCAAGTTAGGGTTTGGATTTGGGTTAGCTTTTTCATGAAGCTTCATGAAGCTTTCTTTTTATCATTTAGATTTGATATTTTGTGTAGATATTTGTTAACCCATCCAAAAATCATAACTCTAGTTTATTCTCTACATGAGTTAATGACTTCATTTAGTAACTCATTGTTGTAATTTGTAACCACAACAATTCATTATTTATCACAAAAGCTTTCTTCTTCGTCTTCTTCCTTGAAAAAGCTTTCTAGCTTTTTGTGTTCTGATGATTTAAAGTGAGAATTGAAAACAAAAGAGAGCAAAATTACTACTTCATCATCCTCATCTATTCTAGCCACTTAGATTAGGGTGTTCACTTCTCTAATTTTTTCATTAGTGAAGTGTAAGCTTGGGTTTGAGATTCTTCAAGGTAGATCATCTTCGATAAGGAAGACTTCAAGCAAGTATGCATCATTCGACTTGTGGAGCCTCTCTAGAGTCCGGGAGTTCATGGATCGCGGCGAAGGGACTACTACTCGGAGCTTAAGAAGTGAAGGAACGGACGACAAAGGTTTTAACCCATCTCTCTTAGATTAAGTTGTTTACATGCAAAGTTAACCCTAATTCTCTAGTTTGATTACTTGGTTAGCATTCCAAAATTTTTAATATTGTTAGGTTTACCTAGCACCTCATGAAGGGTTTGGAAGCATCACATGTCACAAAATCAAATTTTTATGGTGCTAAGTGAACATACAAAGAATCATCACTAGAATTTTAGGGTTTCTAAAATAACACATCATCACAAGTAGATAAAGCTAGGGTTTTTGAGAGTACAACCTTTGTAGCTCCCTACGCTAGACTCCTTGGCTACTTGAGGGTTGTAAAAGGTCCGCTTGAACTCCTCTAGGTCCACGATGATCCACCCGGAGTCCGCTTTGTCCAAGCTTGTAACTATACAAGATCAACAGAAGAAAATGGAAGCTAACACTCTTCACAAGTGGGCAAGACTGGTGTAGAATGGTGTTGTGGTTGGTTTTCTCACTTCAAAATCCTAACTTGATTACTCTTTTGCTTACTTGAAAGAACTAGAGAGCAAGAGAGAAAGGAGGAGGAAGATGATGGCTTTCTAAGCTCAAGATAATGGTAAGCTTAATATGAAAAATAGAAAATATAAGTATATATATTTTCTACTCTTCATCTTAAACCATGGTTACATAATAAAGATATTATTGTACTTGAGTTAAAACACAAAAAGAAGATTAACTCATGGTTAAACAGTGGGTGAACAAAGGTTAGTTCAAAGAAGTGTGTAGAAGATAACCATGGATTAATCTTTTTCTTTTCTTTTGTTTTAAAACAAATACAAATATATATCCATATATAAACATAAGGTGTGAGTCTTATATTACCACCATCTTCTATATATACAACCATGATAGAATGATGTATGCATGTATGTGTGCATGCACATCCATATGTGCATGAACAAGAATGAATGCATACATGCATGCATACACCCAAAAAGACAAGAAAGGATTTGTAGTGAGAAACTAATGGTCAAATGCTAAATCAACACTTGATTTAGCAACCCGGTCATATCACATACGACCCGACCAAAAGCAAGCCGCCCGATTAATATACGGTATCTCATACGCGCATTTTAACCGGGTCCACGCGCATATCGCATATGCGCACCACAACTTTTCGCCTGGACTAGGTAACTCCATTGTGGGACTCTAAGACTCGTCAATACGCCGGTAGTGGGTGATGATCATATCAAGCACCCCCAAGCTGCAAGCGGTCATCTAAACGTAACGGCCACCCTGTTGTTGAGCGATCAGAAGAAAACAAGCGAACCTGTTACAACTCCCGTCGAGCCAACCGGCAACACTACCGTACAGTCCGGTCTCTTCGTCAGATATGCTGCATATCGAATCTAGGGATGGTAACGTCGACCCTAATAACTCAATAAGTCGTGCCGATGAAAGGTCTATAACAGATCGAGAAACTACTGATAACACTTATTAGTAAACCTCAACAGCCCTGGCCAGGGACTTACTGATATAGCCAGTCAGGCATAGCACAGCATCAACTCCCAATACCGGGAGAGACGAAACCCTCCTATCGCTCATCTCCTTCGTGTGTCTCGAAACTGTACCCAATAGCCACCTGTTTGCATGACTCAGTTGAGCCGTGGTAGGGTGGTAATCAAAGTACAGTGGGAGAACACACAAGACTCTATGACGATCTCGAGTCTACAGACTAACCTGCACCAGTGTCACCTGAGAACTTCTATCCGACGATAGATATAATTCAATATAGGAGTTCTCGGCGAGTCCGTCCAGTTTACCCAGTCACCACTGAGCACCCGTATACGATCTCGATGTCAAAACTCGATGAATGTGGGAACATTCATCGCCCATCATATGGGTCTATTATCATATACGCTAGTCTACTCTGGTACATCGATACCCCGTCTCGATACACCTACGACTAGGGACATTTCAGGATATGCTTATAAACTATAGATGTCCCACTAGTATGATCTCTATCATAATCACAGTAGTCAAGCCTAATTCCTCAGGGCTTTATCAACATGTATGAATAAATAAAAGCATGATCAAATCAACATGTCAGATAAAGAAGAACCAGATAGCATACTATCATGTCGAGCAAGAATGTACACTGAATATATATATACACATGTATAAATACATCCACTGTCATATAATGGCCTCCAGGGCATACATATATCCAACAATCTCCTACTTGCACTAAGGCCAGTTATTAGCGTATCTCATACCCAACATCTCAAAAAGTCGCTCATGCTGAGGCTAAGGGAGGGCCTTGGTGAGTGGATCCGCAGCGTTATTCTTTATGTCTACTGTCTTAATCTCGATCTCGCGGCGATCAACAATCTCCCGGATCAAATGAAAGCGCCTCAGGATGTGTCTGGATCGCTGATGGGACATGGGCTCCTTGGCTAACGCCATAGCCCCATTATTATCACAATACAATGGTATTGGATCAATAATGGTTGGAACTACTCCTAGCTCCGAGACGAACTTCCTGATCCAGACGGCTTCCTTGGTGGCATCATTCGCAGCAATGTACTCAGCTTCCATCATAGAGTCTGCAACGGTATCCTGTTTGGAACTCTTCCAACTTACCGCCCCTCCATTGAGGGTAAATACAAACCCTGAGATAGATTTGTTGTCGTCCTTATCGCTCTGGAAGCTCGAATTGGTAAAGGCCTCCATTTGGAGATCTCCATTACCATACACCAAGAACAATTCTTTAGTCCTTCGCAAATACTTAAGAATGTTCTTCACAGCTATCTAGTGATTCTCCCCTGGGTTGGATTGATACCTGCTTACAATACTAAGTGCATAAGTTACATCTGGACGTGTACATAACATCGCATATATTATAGATCCTACCGCCGAAGCATAGGGTATAATGCTCATGCGAGCTCTCTCTTCATCGGTCTTTGGGCAAGAGTCCTTAGAGAGAGTGACCCCATAGCAAGCGAGTAAGGCACCCCCCTTGGAGTCTTCCATACTAAACCTTTTTAGGATGGTGTTGATGTACCTGGTTTGGGACAATCCTAAAAACCTCTTGGATCTATCCCTATAGATCCTAATGCCCAGAATGTATGTGGTATCACCCAGGTCCTTCATGGAGAACCTTAGTGATAAGAATGATTTGACCGACTGTAGCATAGGAATATCATTTCGTATCAGAAGAATGTCATCCACGTACAATACGAGGAATGTGACAGCTCTCCCTACAGCCTTCTTATAAACACAAGGTTCATCTGGATTTTTGATGAAATCAAACTCTTTGATAACATCATCGAAACAGATGTTCCAACTCCGTGATGCCTGCTTTAACCCATATATGGATTCAAGCAATCTACATGCTTTCCCGCTGCTCCCACTGTCAATGAAGCCCTCTGGCTGATCCATATAAATGCATCCTTCTAAATCTCCATTTAGAAATGTCGTTTTAACGTCCATCTGCCAGATTTCATAGTCGTAGTGAGTAGCAATAGCAAGTAGGATCCGAATAGATTTAAGCATGGCTACGGGCGAAAAAGTCTGTCATAGCCCAGACATGGTCTTTGAAGAAAACCCTTCGCCAAAAGTCTTGCCTTATAGGTCTCTACCTGCCCATCTACACCAATCTTTCTTTTAAAGATCCATTTGCACCCCACAGGTTTTACCCCAGGGGGTACAACGTCCAAAGTCCATACTTTGTTGGTGTACATAGACTCCATTTCGGATCTCATGGCATCCAGCCACTTCACAGAGTCTCCACTCGTGATAGCTTGCTGAAAACTGGTAGGATCATCATCCTCCATGATGCAGTCTTCTCTGTCACCATCAATGAGGAAACCGTAGTACCTCTCCATGGGCGAGAAGTCCTACCATACCTACGGAGTGGCCGAGGTTCTTCAGTTTCTACTGCAACAGCTGGTTCAACCAAGTCGTCATTTGTAGTTTGTGTCTCTAGAACCTCTTCTAGATCCACCACTTTGCCATCATCTTTATCTGTGAAAAACTCTTTTTCCAAGAATGTGGCATGCTGAGAAACAAACACCTTTTGTTCCTCCTTGTAGTAGAATAGATATCCATAAGAGTTCCTTGGATATCCCACAAAGTTACATATGACTGACCGTGTCTCGAGTTTGTTCGGATTCTGCATTCTAACATAGGCCGGGAAACCCCAAATCTTAATTCTCTTAAGAGATGGTCTCTTCCCATGCCATATCTCATATGGCGTGGTAGACACGGTTTTGGTTGGAACCCTATTCAGTAGAAATGCTGCAGTCTCCAATGCATGCCCCCAAAATGAGACAGGTAACTCAGCATCACTCATCATGGATCGGACCATATCTAATAGGGTCCTATTCCGTCGTTCAGACACACCGTTGTGATGTGGTGTGTAAGGAGAAGTGAGCTGAGAATGAATTCCATTCTCTTTTAGGAAGTCAGCAAATTCTGTACTGAGGTACTCCCCACCTCGATTTGATCGAAGCATCTTGATACTCAAGCCGGTTTGTTTTTCTATTTCTTGTTTATATTCAGTGAATTTCTCGAAAGCTTTGGATTTGTGCTTTAATAAAAATAGATGACCGAATCTTGAGAAATCGTCAGTGAAAGTAATGAAGTAAGAAAAACCGCCTCTAGCCTGTGTAGACATTGGCCCACATACATCACTATGTATGAGTCCTAGGAGCTCGGTAGCTCTTTCTCCGTGTCCGGTAAACGGAGTTTTGGTCATTTTACCCTTGATACAAGACCGGCAAGTCGCATAAGATTTATATTCAAAAGAGTTCAAATATCCATCTTTGTGTAACTTGTTTAGTCTTGTTTCGTTAATATGACCAAGTCTACAGTGCCAAAGAAAAGCTTCATTTATTTCTGAAAGTTTTCTTTTATTAGTGTATTGTATGCTGAAAACTGTGTGTTGATTTAGGACGTATATCCCGTTATTAAGTGTACCATACCCAACCAACATTTGATTCAGGTGAATGTTCATAACATTGTTCTGCAATACAAAATTATATCCTTCATTGTTTAACAAAGAAACAGATAGTATATTATAAAGCATACTTGGTACAAAATAACATGGGTTCAAAACCAATATACACCCAGAAGGCAACCGCAAGTGATACTCTCCCACTGCGACTATATGTACATTGGAACCATTTCCAACGCGGAGAGCATGGTCACCTGTCTTCAAAACCTTGCTATTTCTCAGCCCCTGCATAGAATTACAAATGTGAGAACCTAACCGGTATCTAATACCCAGGAAGCAGAGGTTATTGAAAAACAGTTTTCTGTCACAAACACACCTGAAGCGGAAGCATCCCCATGCTTCTTCTTGAGATTTAAATACTCGGTACAGTTGCGCTTCCAATGTCCTGTTTTGTGGCAATGAAAACATTCACCTTTCCCCGATTCTCCAGCTTTGGACATTTCCTTCCCTTTAACCTTTTTAACTCCACCCTTAGGATTGGTGGGCTTCTTCTTTTTCTTTCCCTTGGCCTTTGCCTTTGGGCGAGAAGAGGAAGATTGTGCAACAGTCATAATGGGTGTTTTCACTGATTTCAGTGTGCTCTCTGCACTCCTTAACATAATAAGGAGTTTAGGTAGCTCCCTCTCCATGTTGTGCATGTTGAAGTTAACTATGAATTGAGCAAAGGTGGAGGGAAGAGACTGCAGAATAATATCCGTATATTGTTCATTGTCCATCGTCCATCCAAGGTCCACAAGCTCTTCTATAAGAGTTATCATCTTCAAAACATGGTCTCCTATTGGTGTGCCAGGGGCCATTCGCATCTGAAACAATTTCTTTGATGCTTCGTATCGTAATACGCGGGATTGCTCTCCACACAACTCCTTTGTATGGAGGAATTTGGTTTGAATGTCCATATTCTCGTGATGCTTTTGATTTGTGTTGTCCATCGATGCAAGCACGAGGTATTTGGCCGTGGCACAGTCAGCGTCCCATGTCTTGCGGACTTCAATGTCCGCAACTGAGGATTTTGGACCTGGGACGAGCGGGGCTGAAGCCGTGAGGACATATGATACTTTATCATAAGTCAAGGCTATTTTCAGATTCCTCAGCCAGTCTTTATAATTGGTCCCATTCAGTTTGTTTTTATTTAGTAGAAGCTTGAGTCCAGTCATTGGTATCTGCCATTAAGAGAGAGAAAAGAATACACTCAGCGAAAGCTCTTGCAAAGATCAGATTGGTTATTATCTTGTCTAATCGATGTCTCCCACTGCTTTAATCAAGTTTTTCTTTCAAACATTAAAAAGAAAACCAGCCAGGATTAATTACAGTCTACAACTTCGCTAGCCGTTCAGCCAGGCCAGTGTCGGTACTTGAGGGAGGTTCCCCGTGCTTTCGCATGGACCTAATTAAAGTAAACCTCGTTTTCCCAGAGGCGTAGCCCCGTTAACACCTTTCTAGACACCTAATGAGTTAGCTAATTGTAAACTGTAAAACTCTCCTGGTAGCAACTATTGCCCACAGTGGGATCGGGATCCAACTATCATATGGAAGGTATGCAATCTCAACACTTGAAATTCCCGATATGATTTTTACCCCTAGTACTCATGACCTTGGCTATGGTCAACAAATCACAAGCACTAGTCAAGTTCAACCCGTCATTTCTTGATTAATCAGACCCGTTTACATGACCCTTGGCTAAGATCAACAAAGTCATATGCCCGTCCTAATTAATCTGCATCATATGCATTGTAAGAAGACATCACTTAGCTACCGTACGCTACACCTTGGCTAAGGTCAACAAACGTAGCACGAATACTAAGTACTCTACTTCCTAAAATGACGAATGGTTGCGGATGATATTTAAGAAAATCTTTAACGCTTTGAACTTGATATCGTTGTAGAATCAAATGGTTTTCAAAAGGAGTGGCTTGTGCTCCGGAGTTTTGAAATATAGCTTTTTCATAAAGAGCCGAGTGGTTTTCAAATCCGATTCTACAACATCTTTTTAGGTTTAGTTTGTTTACATTAATCAAATTAATGTAGTCCCATTATTTAAGTCCTTAAGCCAATCACAGAAAAGAAACGAAAATACAACGTACGCTTATGCCATCCGCATTCGCCGCAATGTTCCGTTATGCACTGTTAGGTTACTTAACTAACGGCATACCGGGACGGGACTAGTGCGTGTGTAAAACATAAGCAACGTCTACTATATATCTCATATATAATATATCATTCGTCTCAGATATCACAGAACACAGGCAGCAGAAACATAGATATAATGTGGGATATACTAGGACGTCTGTATTTAGTATTTAGCCAACAATAGAAAATACGGATTCCACAGTCGCGATGAATAGCCAAGCCCATACCCCTAGACCCCTACGAGTGCGGCAAGCGACCCTACCAATCCTGGAGTTTAGGAGACCCGGTCTCGACTCCTCGAGATGGCCTCCCACTGAACCCTATAACCCGGTCACTTGTGCTCCCCTCCTTGGGTCTATCCAAATGCGGAAAAGTAAATAATATACAACACTGGTGACATCAACCTCAACCCGGAAGTGCCCCAAATAAAAGAATATTACATTGGATTTGAATTTTACATGAATGAAAATAAAACTCTCATCTCACATAAACCCCCCCTGGCTATTCAATCACGACAATCCTGCACATCACATCTCAGCAACACATAATATCATATATCATCAACGTAAGTAAGCATGCGTACCCCGATTGTCGTTGATGTATAGCAACGAAACCGGCGATAAACGCCATACTGCACTTACAGTCACAGAAAAGAAAGTGTAAAACTACAATATTTGGAATCCACATTTTCTTTAGACATCGTAAATCCGAAATATCACATACTTCGCTTTTCATGCCTAACTATATGAATTCCACATATTGTATCACATTCCAGATAAATAGACTGTATTAAACATTTGGATCGAATAATCAAATACCCAAAATTTCCTAAAGCTCAACAATTGAGCTGAGTTCAAAAAACCCGGAATGTGACACAGTAGTAGCGGTCCAGCCGTAGAAGGGTCAAGCCAACGCCTCACATGTGGCACGGCGTACTGCCTCAAACCCTAAGGTTCAAAAGGCAGTTCAAGACGGTTACATAATCGAGTTACGGTTTGTTGTCTTCTAGAGGGTCCACCACAAAACTTGCACGTATTTCCGAAAGATTTAAACTCAAAAAAAGATTCAATACTTGAAAAATTTTCGTGCCGGGAAAAAGTGGGTTAATGATGTCCGTTCGAACTTTTTAATACTTTCTAAATTATCTGAAAAAGGTACGAGATTAAAATTCCGATCGAATCATCGAATCCAAAACAATCTCCGGAACATATATCACTGAAACCAGATTAAAAATACCCAAAAACATCTAAAAGCAGTTATGCAGATCACAGTATAAAAACGAGGCCTTAATGCCTCTGTACGGCCGCGGAGCCGCGGCCCAAGCAAGCTTTGGCCGCGGTTCTACGGTGGGATTTGCTTATTAGGGCTTCGTTTTTTACAGTGGTTCTTAGAATTCCCTGCTGAATTTTTTACATATTTTTAATTCTGAAAATAACCAGGTTTGAAAAAATGTCCAGAGAGTGTTCAAGAAGTCCGTATTTTGGTTCGATCGGAGTTTTAACTTTGCTAAAGTGTCGCCTAAAGTTCTAGGTCGGCTCTGATACCAATATTAGGTTTACCCAGCACCACATGAAGGGTTTGGAAGCATCACATGTCACAAAATCAAATTTTTATGGTGCTAAGTTAACATACAAAGAATCATCACTAGAATTTTAGGGTTTATAAAATAACACATCATCACAAGTAGATAAAGCTAGGATTTTTGAGAGTACAACCTTTGTAGCTCCCTATGCTAGACTCCTTGGCTACTTGAGGGTTGTAAAAGGTCCGCTTGAATTCCTCTAGGTCCACGATGATCCACCTAGAGTCCGTTTTGTCCAAGCTTGTAACTTCACAAGATCAAGAGAAGAAAATGGAAGCCAACACTCTTCACAAGTGGGCAAGACTGGTGCAGAATGGTGTTGTGGTTGGTTTTCTCACTTCAAAATCCTAACTTGATTACTCTTTTTCTTATTTGAAAGAACTAGAGAGCAAGAGAGAACGGAGGAAGAAGATGATGTCTTTCTAAGCTCAAGATAATGATAAGCTTAATATGAAAAATAGAAAATATAAGTATATATATTTTCTACTCTTCATCTTAAACCATGGTTACATAATAAAGATATTATTGTACTTGAGTTAAAACACAAAAGGAAGATTAACTCATGGTTAAAAAGTGGGTGAACAAAGGTTAGTTCAAAGAAGTGTGTAGAAGATAACCATGGATTAATCTTTTTCTTTTCTTTTGTTTTAAAACAAATACAAATATATATCCATATATAAACATAAGGTGTGAGTCTTATATTGCCACCATCTTCTATATATACAACCATGATAGAATGATGTATGCATGTATGTGTGCATGCACATCCATATGTGCATGAACAAGAATGAATGCATACATGCATGCATACACCCAAAAAGACAAGAAAGGATTTGTAGTGAGAAACTAATGGTCAAATGATAAATCAACACTTGATTTAGCAACCCGGTCATATCACATACGACCCGACCAAAAGCAAGCCGCCCGATTAATATATGGTATCTCATACGCGCATTTTAACCGGGTCCACGCGCATATCGCATATGCGCACCACAACTTTTCGCCTGGACTAGTTAACTCCATTGTGGGACTCTAAGACTCGTTAATACGCCGGAAGTGGGTGATGATCATATCAAGCACCCCCAAGCCGCAAGCAGTCAGCTAAGCGTAACGGCCACCCGGGTGTTGAGCAATCAGAAGAAAACAAGCGAACTTGTTACAACCCCTGTCGAGCCAACCGGCAACACTACCGTACAGTCCGGTCTCTTCGTCAGATATGCTGCATATCGAGTCTAGGGATGGTAACGTCGACCCCAATAACTCAATAAGTCGTGCCGATGAAAGGTCTATAACAGATCGAGAAACTTCTGATAACACTTATCAGTAAATCTCAACAGCCCTGGCCAGGGACTTGCTGATGTAGCCAGTCGGGCACAGCAAAGCATCAACTCCCAATACCGGGAGAGACGAAACCCCTCCTTTCGCTCATTGCCTTCATGTGTCTCGGGACTGTACCCAATGGCCACCTGTTTGCACGACTCAATAGAGCCGTGGTTGGGTGGTAATCAAAGTACAGTGGGAGAACACACAAGACTCTATGACGATCTCGGGTCTACAGACTAACCTGCACCAGTGTCACCTGAGAACTGCTATCCGACGATAGATATAATTATATATAGGAGTTCTCGGCGAGTCCGTCCAGTGTACCCAGTCACCACTGAGCACCCGTATACGATCTCGATGTCAAAACTTGATGAATGTGGGAACATCCATCGCCCATCATATTGGTCTAGTATCATATACGCTAGTCTACTCTGGTACATCGATGCCCCGTCTCGATACACCTACGACTAGGGACATTTTCAGGATATGCTTATAAACTACAGATGTCCCACTAGTATGATCTCTATCATAATCACAGTAGTCAAGCCTATATCCTCAGGGATTTATCAACATGTATGAATGAATAAAAGCATGATCAAATCAACATGTCAGATAAAGAAGAACCAGATAGCATAGTATCATGTCGAGCAAGAATGTACACTGAATATATATACATACATGTATAAGTACATCCACTATCATATAATGGCCTCCAGGGCATACATATATCCAACAAATATAGCCAAAACCTTGCTAAGGTGCTAACCTAACCCTACAGTGGTATCGGAGCCAAGCTAGAGCATTAGGCGTTGTCTAGACGAAGTTAGAAGTCCGATTGAACCCCGAAACCCTGAAACGATCCCTTTTCTGGAAATTTTTCAAAAAGTTGAATTTTTCCATGTTAAAAATACTCAGAAAATCATGCAGGGAATTCTATGGACACACCTGAAGAACGAAATCCTAACTTGTCTAAGTGACCGTGGATCCGCGGCCAAAACCTGGTTTTGGCGGCGGATCCGCGGCGCCACTTGAGAGGCTTGGGTCGGCCCTTCAGCTGTTGGTCCGTAGGTACTGTGGTATATCTCTGGTTAATTTTATCTGTGCTCAAGTGTTGAGTTCTCTCGGAATTTTTAGGAATTCGCTGTATCGATCGAATTATCGAACTTTGCCTAGTTATCTGTGATGATTATGTGTTGCTGTGATATGTTATATTGGATCGTTGTGTATTGAATAGCCGGGGATTTTATGTGAGATGAGAGTTTTCTTTTTCATTCATGTAATATTCTTTTATTGGGGCACTTCCGGGTTGAGGATGATGTCACCATTGTATATTATTTACTTTTACGCATTAGGACAGACCCAAGACGGAGAGCACAAGTAACCGGGTTCTAGGGTCCAGTAGGAGGCCATGTCGAGGAGTCGAGACCGGGTCTCCTAACCTTAGAATTGGCAGGGTTACTTGCCGCTTTCGTAGGGGTCTAGGGATGTGGGTTTGGCTATTCATCACGATTGTGGAATCCGTGTTTTATACAGGCTCAAAATAAAACACGGACGTCCTAATATATCCAATATTTCATATGTTGACTTCTGCTGCAAGTTTCTGTGATGAGATCATATTACAGCCTGAGATGAATACTTATACTATATGTATGTGTTGATATATAAATATTACTGCTTTCGTTTCTTTTGTAATGCTTAAGAAGCTTAAATGATCGGATTTCGTTAATAAGATTAATGAAAAGAAAAGAAACCTAAAAGATGTTGTAGAATCAAATTTTCAAAAAGGGTAGCTACACATTTTGCTTTGCATAGTGGTATATGTGATATACCCTGCACCTTATTCGATGAGGAAAGAGCCGAGATCCCTTCACCGGCAGTGACCTCTTTAGCAAAACCGGTAGATGTTACAAACTCACGGTTTAGTTTTTGATTGCTTCTACAGTTCTTGCTTTGCGCAGCGGTATTTATGAAATATCCTGCACCTTATTCGATGAGGAAAGAACCGAGATCCCTTCACCGGGAGTGACCACTTTAGCGAAACTAGAAAAGCCTAAAAAACAATCCTTTTGAAAATCGCTTGTTTCTACAAACGATATCAAGTTCATTGCTCTCATGGTTTTCATAAAACCGGCGTAGCCTTCCGTCATTTCAGATAAAGACTATTTAGTATTAGTGCTGCGTTTGTTGGCCTTTGTCAAGGCGTATTGTGCGGTAGCTGACTAGTACTTATCTATTTAAGCATGTGATGCAATTGGATTAGAGTAGTCGTACGACCTTGTTGGCCTTTATCAAGGGTCGTGCGGGTGGGTTTATTTCGATCAAGAAATGACGGGTTGAACTTGACTAGCTTCCTATGGTTTGTTGGCCTTTGTCAAGATCATAGGGGGTTAGGGGTAAAAGATATTATCGAGAATTTCAAATGTTGAAATTTGCAATGAGATTGCATACCTTCTATGAGATAGATGGATCCCGATACCGACTGCTAGTAAGAGTTACTCCTGGAAGAGTTTTACATATGACAATTAGCCGATCAAGTAGGTGTCTAGAAAGGTGTTAACGGGGTCATGCCTCTGGGAAAACGAGGTTTATTCTAATTAGGTCCATGCGAAAGTACGGGGAACCTCCCTCAAAGTACCAACACTGATCTGGCTGAAAGATTGACGAACTTGTAAGGTGTAATTAATCCCGGCTAATCTTATCTTTTAGGGTTTGAAGGAAGATTTGATTAAAACAGTGGGAGCTATCCTGATTTGATAAGATAATAACCAATCTAATCTTGCAAGAGCGCACGCTAAAGTGTTTTTCTTCTCTCTCTCTCCAGGTAGCGACCACGTCAGGCCTTAATCAAGATAATAATATTGATGTATTGACTGAACCCGCTTGTTATACTGAGCAGGGGAACGTTGGTCCCGCTCCCACTTATAATTGTTATAAATCCGAGTAGGGATTAGGAGAATATCTGGATTCTCACGCCACCAAAACAAAGAATAAGCATGTTGATACATCTTCTTCAGGTGTGTTAGTTACCGAGAACTATTTCTCTGTTCACTCTACGTCCGGAGCATTAGTTACCGGATCAGGATCCCATATATGCAATATATTGCATGGGCTAATGAAAGGTAGAGAACTAGGAATAGATGATCATTCCATAAGAGTAGGGAATGGTGCAAATATTGCAGCCAAAGCAGTTGGCGAATATCACCTTGTATTACCAAGTGATAATACATTAATTCTGAACGAATGCTATTATATACCGAACATGATATGCAGCATTATATCAGTTTCTTTATTAAGTAAAGAAGGATATAATTTTGTAATACAGGATAATGTTATGAACATCTTCCTAAATCAAAACTTGATTAGATCAGGCTCGTTACGTAATGGCATATACGTTCTAAATCAAAACACAGTTCTTAATATACAGAACACACACAAGAGGAAGAGTTCGGAAATGAACGAATTCTTCTTGTGGCATTGTAGACTAGGTCATATCAACGCAACACGGCTAGCTAAGTTACATAAGGATGGATATTTGAATCCGTTCGAATTTTCATCTTATGACACTTGCCAGTCATGTCTCAAAGGCAAGATGACCAAAACTCCGTTTAGTGGACACGGAGAAAGAGTTACAGAACTCTTGGGACTGATACATAGTGATGTATGTGGTCCCATATCTATACATGCCTGGAATGGTTCTTCCTACTTCATTATATCCACTGACGATCTCTCAAGATACGGACATGTGTTCCTGATGAAACACAAGTCTGAAGCTTTTGAGAAATTTAGGGAATATAAGCACGAAATAGAGAACCAAATGGGCAAAAGTATTAAGATCCTTCGATCTGATCGAGGAGGAGAATACTTGAGCAATGAGTTCATAGATTATCTAAAAGAGAATGGGATTCTCTCTCAACTTACTCCTCCCTATACACCACAGCACAATGGTGTATCGGAGCGGAGGAATCGCACCCTATTAGATATGGTGCGCTCTATGATGAGTACTGCTGAGTTACCTATTTCCTTTTGGGGTCATGCGCTTGAGACAGCAGCATACCTTTTGAATCAAGTTCCATCTAAATCTGTACCTACCACACCATATGAGATATGGAGTGGGAAGAGACCATGTCATAAACGTGTTAAGATATGGGGTTGTCCGGCCTATGTTAAAACACAAAATCCGGACAAACTCGAGGCACGGTCAGTTCTTTGTAAGTTTGTGGGATATCCTAAACATTCACATGGATATCTTTTCTACCACGGCAAGGAACAAAAGGTGATTGTTTCTCGACATGCCTCCTTTTTAGAAAAGGAATTTCTTGTAAAAGAAATTAGTGGTGAAGCGGTAGAGCTGGAAGAAGTTCCAACACCACAAACTACAACTGAAGATTTAATGGAACCAGATGATTCAGTAGTTCCCAACGAACCCCAGCCTCTCCATCGATCTAGTAGGGTTCCTCATCCACCTGAGAGATACTATGGTTTTCTCATCGATGGTGGGAGCGAGGATTGCATCATGGAAGATGATGACCCTACTAGTTTCGAGCAGGCCATCACGAGCGGTGACTCTGTGAAATGGCTGGATGCAATGCGATCTGATATGGAATCCATGTACACCAACAAAGTATGGACTTTGGAAGTTGCTCCTAGGGGTAAACCCCATTGGGAGAAAATGGATCTTTAAGAAGAAACTTGGTGTAGATGGAAAAGTTGAGACTTTCAAAGCTAGACTTGTTGCAAAGGGTTTTCGTCAACGACCAGGTGTGGATTATGATGAAACCTTTTCTCCAGTGGATATGCTTAAGTCCATTCGGATCTTACTTGCCATTGCTACATACAATGACTACGAAATCTGCCAAATGGATGTTAAGACCGCCTTTCTAAATGGTGATTTAGAAGAGAGCGTGTACATGACTCAAGCAGAGGGCTTTGTAGACAGTGGAAGCAGCGGAAAGATGTGCAAGCTGCTTAAATCCATCTATGGGTTGAAGCATGCATCACGGAGTTGGAACATATATTTTGATGTAGTAGTCAAAGAGTTTGACTTCATCAAAAACATAGATGAACCTTGTATATACAAAAAGGTTGCAGAGAGTAAGGTTGTCTTCCTCGTATTGTACGTGGATGACATACTCTTGATAGGAAATGATATTCCTATGCTGCACTCAGTCAAGCTCTTCTTATCACATAGATTCTCAATGAAAGATCTAGGTGATGCCTCCTGCATTTCGGGGATTAATATCTATAGAGAAAGATCTATACGGATTCTGGGATTGTCCCAATCCATGTACATTGACACCATACTAAAGAGGTTTAGTATGGAAGAATCCAAGCGTAGGAACTTACCCACGATCTCTGGACTCACTCTCTCCAAAGAGATGTCTCCCAAGACTGATTTAGAAAGAGCTCGCATGCAAGGGATACCCTATGCTGCGGCAGTATGCTCTATCATGTACACGATGCTATATACCAAACCCGATGTAGCATACTCACTAAGTATAGTAAATAGGTATCAAGCAGATCCTGGAGAGAATCACTGGAAAGCTGTGAAGAACATTCTCAAGTACTTGAGAAGGACTAAAGAGATGTTCTTGGTGTATGGTAACGGAGAACTCCTGGTGGATCTTTTACCAATTCGAGCTTCCAAAGTGATAAGGACGACTCTAGGTCCCACTCGGGATTTGTCTTTACCCTAAATGGAGGGGCAATTTGTTGGAAGAGTTCCAAACAGGAAACCGTGGCAGACTCGACGATGGAGGCTGAATACATCGCTGCCAACAACGCTGCCAAAGAAGCTGTTTGGATAAAGAAGTTCATCACTGAACTTGGTGTGGTTCCGTCCATTGAGCATCCAATACCTCTGTATTGTGATAACAATGGAGCTGTGGCTTTAGCTAAGGAACCCAGGTCCCATCAGAAGTCCAGACATATTCTAAGGCGGTATCACCTGATCCGGGAGATAGTTGATCGCCGGGAGATCGAGGTCAGGAGAGTTGATACGAAGGAAAACACTACGGATCTACTCACAAAGGCCATTCCTCAAATACAATTTGAGAGACTTTTCGGGATGTTGGGTATGAGATACTACAACAGCTGGCCTTAGTACAAGTGGGAGATTGTTAGTTATGTATATGCCCTAGAGGCTATTGTTGTACATGTGATGTATATTATAATGGATGCATAGATATATAGGGTTACTAGGCACTGTCACAAGGGTCTAACAGGCATCAACCATGCCCGATTTAAATTTTAGACGTGCCGAACAACTCTAACCAAGATCATAGACCAGAGATTAGGCGAAACAAAGCAAGTAAACAACATTACTTCTAAGAGTTTAGGATTACAACCTTTGTAGTCTGGTCCTTCACTTCATAAGCTCCGTGTTGTGGTCCTTCGCTACGATCATCAAGTTCCCGGACTCTAGAGAGGCTCCACGAAGAGAAAGATGCAAGCTTGCTTTCGATCTTCGATAACAAAGATGATCTACCCTGAAGAAACTCAAACCCAAACTCTTGCTTTGCTAATCAAGTATTAGCAAAGCAAACACCCTAATATAAATGGCTAGAATAGATTAGGAAGATAAAGTAGGAATTTAGCTCTCATTTCTTTTCTTAATCTCACACATTTTCATCACTAAACTCAAAGCTAGAAAGCTTTGCAAGGAGGAAGAAGAAGATGATCTCATTTGTGATGAATAATGAATTGTGTGTTATAATTACAAATGCAACCATGGTTAAAGTGTTGGATATAGTGCCCTCAAAGTCAATTATTGGATTGCAGGTACGTGATCGCAATGATTGAGGAGGACCTATGCCGGTGGGACAGTCTTACTCGAAATGATTGTATGTTATCTGGTTTGCCTTTATCAGTCGTGTATAGGTTCAGGTGACTGATCACGATTACACTTTGATAGAGACCTTAGGATCTTGCTTGACTACCAACAGTATGAGGGCGGTCATATAAGTGAGAGTTGGGTGGTCTATAAGCATATCCTTAATAGCGGTCCCTAGTCGTGGGAGTTTCGAGACAGGGCATCGGTACTCCGGAGTAGACAAGTGTATACAGTCGAGACCCCGACGAGGGGCGGTGGCCGGTCACTGGTGTCAGTTGGATCACCTAAGATGTATACAGGTGCTCATTGGGTTATGAGTACACCGGACAGGACTCGCCGGGAACCTACTAGTTGGTATTATACATATCGTCAGATAGCAGTTCCCTGGTGACATGTGTACAGGTTAGTTCATCGACCTGAGGTCGTCATTTGTCTCGTGTGAGTTGCTACTGTGCTTTAATTTCCACCCTACCACGGCTCAAAGGAGTCGTGCAAACAGGTAGTTTTTGGGTACAGTCCCGAGCCACATGGAGGCACGTGAGCGGATCGGCAGGGGATTCGTCTCTCCCGGTATTGGGGGTAGAGGTCGCTCTATGTCTAGGAAAGCCATTACACCAAGTCCTTGGCGAAGGCAGGTGAGATTTACTGGTAGGTACTCCAGTAGTATCTCAGGGTGTTCAGGGCTTGTCTCCGACACGACTTATACAGCTATTGGGGGTCTGACGTTACTAGCCCCTAGGCCGGATATGCGATACTCATAGACGAACGGACCGGACTGTATATACATTGTCACTGTTAGGCTCAGTAGGGTTTCTGGATGAGTTCGCTCATCAGCCTCCCTTGAGGTCAGTCCATGGGCAGCCGTTACGCATAGCTAGTGCCGCTGACGGCTTGTGGTTAAACCCACTGCCAGGGTATTGACGAGTCATTAGAGTCCCCCACAGACAGTTTCCTAAGTTCGGGCGAAACGTTGTAGAGGCCGTATGGTTTTATGGCAGGGTTCGGAAAATGCACGTGCGTTTACGCACGTGTTATTTTTCGGGAAGATAATACTGGTGAGTTTTGGTTTAAGCCGGATCCCTGTATTATATAGAGTAGATATAATATCTTTGTCTCAGTTGCATTTGTATTCGGTCGTAATACAAATGCGGGTATATTTATACAGTTACGGGGTTATCCTGAAATTCGTTTCGGGATCACTTTTGGAAGTTGCCAGTTTCCAGTTTTCTATCAGCCGTCTTTTAACATTCGGTTAAAGACGGATTTATCTTTTCTTGAGATGAGTGTGGAAGTTTCTAGAAGTTTCTAGAAGAGGTGACTAGGTTAGAATGGTGTTGAGTTTTCATTGGTTGTTTTCTGTGTGTTCACACTTTGTGTTCACACTAGAGATATTTTCTTATTGTCACCCCCCTTTCCTACACTCACACCCCACCTCTATATATGTGGGCGGCCCTCCTCCTCTCTCTCTCTCTCTCACTTTGTAGAAAAAGAAATGGTTGTTGGTTAAAAGATTATGATAGTTTTCGGTGTATGGAATTTCACAGCTCATTTCATTCCATCACCCGATTCCTACGGCAACTTCATTAACCGTTCGTCCTTGGCTTTGGACGAAGCGAGACAAAGTATTCCACTCATTCTCTACATCAACCTTGGTCATCTCTTCTAGCAAACTTGATGACCGAGTTGCCTCGAGTCAGAGGCGGGAGCCCGTTTAAAGATCCGATGACGTGGTGCCACCTGGACGAGGAGATCGGAGATCGACGAGATCGGAGCAGCCGCAACGGAGCGTGGGATGATGGTTAAAGAATGAAGGACTCGGATCGTTCGGTATAACCTTTCTTCCCTCCTTGTAGATTGTTAGTTTAGCATTAATGGCAGATCCGGGTTATAGTATGCGATAGCGCCAGTTATAAAAGTTTTTGTTCCGCATTTTGGCGTCTGAAAGACGGCCAGGGCGCTACCGTAGACTTACATGGTATCAGAGCCACGCCATTAAGCTTTACTAACTTGTGCTAACACGTTTAAAAGATCGATCGAACGGATTTTCAAATACTACAATTTTCAAGTTTAAAGTTTCTGTTGAATTTAAATCTGGTCTAAAATTTTTTTTTAGCACCTCAGAAAGTCAAGCAGGCTTTTTAAAGAACACAGAAGAAATTCGACCCACTGATCCGACCGTACGGCCACGGAACCGCCGCCAAAGCCATGCTTTGGCCGCGGAACCGCGGCCGTCTAGGTGAATCAGTGGACCATCTTTCTTCTGTGGATTCTACTTGGGAAATTGTGGTTTATGGAACTGTTCATTTAGCCCCAGTATTTTTTACTGTACAGCAGATTTGCGTGGGCCCACTTCGGGAAATTTAGTCGATCAAAATTTAAACAAGTTAGTTTACAGTGCTTACATTATATATCCGACCGTGAATGTCATTTGATCGGTAAACCGTGTCTGATTGCTATAGTTCTTTTAGACAGGTTTGCGAACGTGACATTCACGTTGATATTCTGTGTTGTGCTGTGATGTTGTGGATTTGTCATGGTGGATAGCAGTGTGCAATGATATTGCAGTTTGGATTTATTTGTACATTTGATATTGCGGGGCGAGCGTCCAACTTGTGGACTGCCGTCACTGCCTGTTGTATAATATTCTTTTAGGGCACGACCAGGTTGCGGTCGATGTACCTGTTGTACATATTTTTCATTTCTGTACTAGGTTTTACCCCGCGACGGAGTGCACGGATAGCCGGGTTCTGAGGGGCAACGGGTCCGCATCTCATGGCTTTGAGAGGCAGAGGGGCCACACTCTAGAATTGGCAGACTATTCACCGCACTCGTAGGGGGTATAGGTTGACCCAAGGAGGGGTCCTCAAGATTACCGGATTCCGTGAAGTGCCGAGTGGTCTATTCACTATGCTGTAGGGGGCTGCCTCGCTTCAGGTTTTGGCGGGTAACTTACCGCACCCGTAGGGGTCTAGGTTTCATTGCACAGGCTATCCACATGACAGGGGAACGTCGGGTTTCAGCAGCGGCTCTGTGAAACTTGGGAATCCCAGATTATCTGTATTATTCTGTGATGCTTATTACTTTTCTGTAATAATGCATATTATCACGCCTGGAGCGATTATTGTATATTGGTTTATATACTATTAGATGTTGTATATGTTTTATACCCGCGCTAGTCCAGTCCCCGCTCTGTCGTTAGTTAAGTAATCTAACGGGTGATGACGGGACCCAGTGACGAATGCGGATGGCATATACGTACATTTTATTTTCGTTATTTTCTGGTGTGATTATTGATAGGGCTGCGTTGATTCTGATCAATGCAAAGTAAACAAACCTGTTTGGATGTTGTTGGAACAATTTTAAAAGTGTTATTACAAAGATGTTTCCTTTTGTTTAGCACAGAGGTATTCGGTTGGAATATCCTGCACCTCATTCGACGGGGCAAGGGCTGATATCCCTTCACCGGGACTGACCCCTTGGGCAGAAGTTTGCGTCAGGGTAATAACTTCACTATAGTCGATTACATGTTGCTTTGCATCGCGGTATTTAGTGGAATATCCTGTACCTCATTCCACGAGGAAAGAGCCGAGATCCCTTCACCGGGAGTGACCTCTTTAGCAAAGGTTTTCGCCACTATACTTTTATAAAAAAGCTATCAGGTTCCTTCAAGGAGATCAAGTTTATTACGTTAAAGGTTTTTCGCCAAAAACCAGCCGTGGCCCTCCGTCATTTCTTATGGATGGTCAGTAATATTCAAGCTATGTTTGTTGGCTTTCGTCAAGGCATAGTGTTTGGTAGTTGCTGGGGTATTCATTTGTTGCATAGATAGATGAGTTGGTTTGGGACAGTCGTATTACCTTGTTGGCTTTCGTCAAGGGTATGTACGGGTGGGTTCGAATTAACAAGATAATGACGGGCAGAACTTGACATGTGTCTTATGATTTGTTGGCTTTCGTCAAGGTCATAAGAACATGGGGTAAAAATCATATCGGGAGTTTCTAAAGAAACTGAAACTTACCAGGCATGCGCATACCTTCTGGAGTGTGATAACGTGAGTGGATTCTGTCACGTTATCATGCGATGAGAGTTGGATCCCGATTCCCACTGATGAGTTGGTTTACTCTTCGGGTGATCCCGATTGATTCTTCTTTTAGGTTTGGAAGAGAATTTGACAGTACAGTGGGAGGTTTCCGGATTAGATAAAGTGATAACCATTCTGATCTAGGTTAGAGTGCAAGCAGAGTTTTTCTTTTCTCTCTCTCTCTTTGGCAGCGACCTTTGACCGACCCTAGACTATGACTCAGTGACCAAGTTGACTGAATCTTCTTAAAATACTGGTTTTTGGATTGTCTGAGTTGCATAAGTCATTGCCACTCCTTCTTCTACACTTTGTATTTCTCAGAACACCCGTATTACTACGGACATCCACTTCCATTGGATAGATCCATCGTATGGTTATATACGAACTCGAAGGGACTCCTTCGAGGATGGATCAAGGTTCAGGAGAAATAGAATTGGTTTATTCAGTTGTCTTTTATTATCACCTTCTCTCAGATTGCGAGGGCTCCATGGTTTAGGAGAGTACACCTATTACGCTTATTGGATAGTCTTATTCCAAACCATAGGCAGGTACCGAACGGTAGGGAATGAAGAAAACCAATTAGCCTAAGGAGGGTGTACAGAAGGTAATACGCAAAGACAAAATAAAGGGATTAGAAAGAGGGCAAAGTATGTTGCGACTATTATCATTCACGACCAAACCGTGTACTTCATCGCCACTCCTATTTCACCTTTAAAAGAATAAGGTATTATTCAGTTGTCTTTTATCATCACCTTCTCTTAGTTGCGAGTACTCCTTGGTTTAGGAGGGCACACCTATTATGCTTACTGGATAGTCTTCTTCCAAACCATAGGCTGGTGCCGAACGGTAGGGAAGAAAGAAAACCATTTAGCCTAACGATGGTGTACAGAAGGTAACGACTAATGACAAATAAAGGGATTTGGAAAGATGGCAAAGAAATATACGGTTAAAGTCATGAATTGGATTATGGAAGAGGCATTACTATGAATACCAGGATACCCCAACGAAACATTTTCATGTTTCAGTGCATTGTTAATGGAAAACTGTTTTCCCGATTAGATACTTACTCCAGGGTGTGTATTCACCAGGTTTCATTCTCATATCTGTATAGTTTTACAGATGATGAGTGGGAGGAAGTTATTGGGAATTAGGTGATCATCCTTATTATATCGGAATTCGTTGTAATTGGTGATATTTGAGGAAATCGTAAGGGTACAGTTTTAAACCTACGACGCACAGGTTTTGAGTTATTCAACTAAGCGGACTTATACAGAGTATTGTATCTTATCCAGTGTCCATCAGGACAAAGGGGTAGGTCCTCGTACTATGTTCTTTTTACTTATGACTTCTCTAGTTTTTAGAGAAGTGTTTCGTAGAAATACAAAGTCTATGTTTTGAGAAGTTATAGGTATAAGAATAAAGTAGAGAACCAGATGTCGCAAGTATCGGGATTCTTCAAAGAGATCGAAGATGTAGATACTTATGATTGGTATTCAGATGATAGTAAAAGTTTTGAGAAACTTATTTCTCATTCAGGTTACACATAATTGGATGGATTCCTAAGTTGAGTAATGCTGATTAACCTCTCTCCATTAAAGTTGATATGCACTAGAGACAGCTGCATGATTAGAATCTGGTTCCAATTAAATAAGTGCCAAAGTTTCTATATTGGATATAGAATGGTTCGTATCTTAACGATGTTAAGGTATGGGGAGTTGTCCGGCTTATGCTTAAAACCAGACTCTGGATAACTCAGGGCACGTTTCTGTATGGCAGTTTGTGGGTTGGCCCAGATTATGACGAGGGTTGACTTTCTACTATCTGGAAGATCAATAGTGATATTGTTCTTGACTCGCCACAGTTTTAGTAAAATGGATTTTTTAAGAAAAAAGTAGTGGGAGTATGGTAGAACTGGAAGTGATTCCAGAACCGCAAACGATTACGGAAAATTTAATAGGACCAAAAGATTCAATCAGTTTTGACATTCCATTAGCCACTCCGCAGATTTGGTGGGTAACCTCAAACACTCGAGAGGTACTCTGGTAGCCTCAAGGACGGTGACAGGGAGGTTCTTATCTACCCAGACTTGACACTACTGTTGTTCCAGGCTATAAGACCCGGTAGGAGGGTTGTTGTGGTCAGTGGGAGCAACGGAAGCATAGTGGTCAAGTAGCTTATGTCTATTTATAGACTAGAGCAGTTATAGCGGAGATTGATCATCTAATTTTGATGTGACAGTCATGGGTTTGACTTCATCAGAATAGGGGATGGATCTGTTAAGAAGGCAGTAGGGTGTGATGTCATGGTATTTGGATGACATACACAGATTAGGAAGTAAAATTCCTATACTACGATCGGTTGTACTTTGGTCGTCACACAGTTGTTTCTCCAAACAGGATATGGATATAATATCAGACATTCTGCTTTCTAGATCTATGGTTTTAGCTCTGGATTTGGGTAGTTTCCCAATGTGGGTACTTTGACAGTATTCTAATGATTTTTAGAATAGTTGACTCCTAGCATGGTGGTGTACCTGCAGGTGATGGAGTCACCCTCTCTAAAGGTGTCTTACAGACTAAAAGGGAGAGGGATGTGCATGATTGGCATATCATTTGCTTAGGCAATTGAGTCAATCGTGAGATGTCAAGTACCACACCAAATGATGTTTTTGCACTAGATGCAATAAGTTTGTATTAATCCAATCCTGGAGAAACATAAGGAAGCAGTTTTAGAACATAAGTGAATGTTCTACGGATTTGATGACGACAGCCTCCTTCGGGAGACGGTTATCATTCCAGGCTTCAAAGGTGACATCGATGACAGAGTGATTGTCAGAGTTATAGTTTTCCCTCTGACGAAGGGGGCAGTATTATGGACAGGTGGTCCAAGAGGATACTGTGGGAGGCAAGGTGCTGGTTACTAATTAGGTTCAGTTATCGATACAGTCTAAGAAGTTTGGATTTGGAGTTCATTTATGAACTAGGTCCCATCAGATATCCAGACATATTCTAAGATAGGTATTACTCAATTCGGGAGATGGCTTTCTCCGCGAACTTGAGATTAAGAGAGACATAGAAAGAAACATCCCGGCGGATCCACACTGAGGCTATTTCTCGAACACAATAGTTTTACAAACGGGCTTTGTGAAACTTATTAGTAGAGGAGTTGGGTGTTGGTTTCACACGGGCTGTGAGTACGCAAAATCGCAATAATTATCCTTAAGTGCAAGTGGGAGATTGTTGGATATAGTGCCCTCAAAGTCAATTATTGGATCGCAGGTACGTGATTGCAATGATTGAGGAGGACCTATGCTGGTAGGACAGTCTTACTCGAAATGATAGTATGCTATCTGGTTTGCCTTTATCAGTCGTGTATAGGTTCAGGTGACTGATCACGATTACACTTTGATAGAGCCCTTAGGATCTTGCTTGACTGCCAACAGTATGAGGGCGATCATATAAGTGAAAGTTGGGTGGTCTATAAGCATATCCTTAATAGTGGTCCCTAGTCGTGGGAGTTTCGAGACAGGGCATCGATACTCCGGAGTAGACTAGTGTATACAGTCGAGACCCCGACGAGGGGCGGTGGCCGGTCACTGGTGTCAGTTGGATCACCTAAGATGTATACAGGTGCTCATTGGGTTATGAGTACACCGGACAGGACTCGCCGGGAATCTGCTAGTTAGTATTATACATATCGTCAGATAGCAGTTCCCTGGTGACATATGTACAGGTTAGTTTATCGACCTGAGGTCGTCATTTGTCTCGTGTGAGTTCCCACTGTGCTTTGATTTCCACCCTACCACGGCTCAAAGGAGTCGTGCAAACAGGTAGTTTTTGGGTACAGTCCCGAGCCACATGGAGGCACGTGAGCGGATCGGCAGGGGATTCGTCTCTCTCGGTATTGGGGGTGGAGGTTGCGCTGTGTCTAGGAAAGCCATTACACCAAGTCCTTGGCCCAGGCAGGTGAGATTTACTGGTAGGTACTCCAGTAGTATCTCAGGATGTTCAGGGCTTGTCTCCGACACGACTTATACAGCTATTGGGGGTCTGATGATAGTAGCCCCCTAGGCCGGATATGCGATACCCATAGACGAACGGACCAGACTGTATATACATTGTCACTGTTAAGCTCAGTAGGGTTTCTGGATGAGTTCTCTCATCAGCCTCCCTTGAGGTCAGTCCATGGGCAGCCGTTACGCATAGCTAGTGCCGCTGACGGCTTATGGTTAAACCCACTGCCAGGGTACTGACGAGTCATTAGAGTCCCCCACAGACAGTTTCCCAAGTTCGGACGAAACGTTGTAGAGGCCGTATGGTTTTATGGTAGGGTTCGGAAAATGCACGTGCGTTTACGCACGTGTTATTTTTCGGGCAGATAATACTGGTGGGCTTTGGTTTAAGCCGGATCCATGTATTATATAGAGTAGATATAATATCTTTGTCTCAGTTGCATTTGTATTCGGTCGTAATACAAATGCGGGTATATTTATACAGTTACGGGATTATCCTGAAATTCGTTTCGGGATCACTTTTGGAAGTTGCTAGTTTCCAGTTTTCTATCAGCCGTCTTTTAACATTCGGTTAAAGACGGATTTATCTTTTCCTGAGATGAGTGTGGAAGGTTCTAGAAGTTTCTAGAAGAGGTGACTAGGTTAGAATGGTGTTGAGTTTTCATTGGTTGTTTTCTGTGTGTTCACACTTTGTGTTCACACTAGAGATATTTTCTTATTGTCACCCCCCTCTCCTACACTCACCCCCCACCTCTATATATGTGGCCGACCCTCCTCCTCTCTCTCTCTCACTTTGTAGAAAAAGAAATGGTTGTTTGTTAAAAGATTATGATAGTTTTCGGTGTATGGAATTTCACAGCTCATTTCATTCCATCACCCGATTCCCACGGCAACTTCCTTAACCGTTCGTCCATGGCTTTGGACGAAGCGAGACAAAGTATTCCACTCATTCTCTACATCAACCTTGGTCATCTCTTCTAGAAAACTTGATGACCGAGTTGCCTCGAGTCAGATGCGGGAGCCCGTTTAAAGATCCGATGACGTGGTGCCACCTGGACGAGGAGATCGGAGATCGACGAGATCGGAGCAGCCGCAACGGAGCGTGGGATGATGGTTAAAGAATGAAGGACTCGGATCGTTCGGTATAACCTTTCTTCCCTCTTTGTAGATTATTAGTTTAACGTTAATGGCAGATCCGGGTTATAGTATGCGATAGCGCCAGTTATAAAAGTTTTTGTTCCGCATTTTGGCGTCTGAAAGACGGCCGGGGCGCTACCGTAGACTTACATAAAGATGAAGAGGCTAACCATTGTAGAGAGTTTACTAGGGTTAAGGGTTTGGGTTGGGTTAAAAAATATCAAGCAAAATATCTAAACAAAATATCTTTGCAAGAAGCAAAATAAAAGCTTCTAGAAGTTTCTAGAAAAGATTAACCCAAATCAAACCCTAACCATATTTAATCTCCACTAATCATGTTGCATTAGTAATCATAACTTGTTACAGTATTATATATCACATATATAATATTTATTGTAACAAAATAAAATAATACAATTAACATATATCACATATATATCAATGTATTACCCGAGTGAGAAAAAGAATCTTTTATTGAGCTTATATTAGTTAATGTAATTTAAATATATCAAATATATAATTATACATTAAATTATCGAATCAACATTTGATCCGATAATCCGGCTGTTTCATAAATAACCGAATAATATAATATGTATCAGTTCATCGAATCAACACTTGATCCGATACCTTGGCTATATCACATATACCCGGCCGATATCTCATATCGCGAGAATCTAATACGGTATCACATACACGTATTGTTCTCGGTCCCGCACATATCATATATGTGCTCCTACTCCGTTTTGCCTGAGCCAGGAAACCTCTGTGTAGGACTCTAAAGAATCGTCAATATGCCGGCAGTGGGTGATGATCATATCAAACACCCACAAGCTGCAAGCGGTCAGCAAAACGTAACAGCCACCCAGGTATTGAGCGATCAGAAGATCAACAAGCTAGCCTATACATTCTCCTGCTAATCCAATCAGTAACACTCCCGTACAGTCCGGTCTCTTCGTCTGATATGTCGCATATCTCGCCTAGGGGTGGTAAACGTCAGACTCCAGTAGCTTGATAAGTCGTGTCGATATGAGGTCTATAACAGTTCGAGAAACTACTGATAACACTTAACAGTAAATCTCAGCAACCCTGGCCAGGGATTTCCAGTTATAGCCAATCGAACACAGCAAAACATCAACTCCCTATACCGGGAGAGACGTAACCCCTCCTATCGCTCATTGCCTCCATGTGATTCGGGACTGTACCCAAAATCCACCTTTTTGCACGCCCTCTTGGACGTGGTATGATGGAAATCAAAGCACAGTGAGAATCACACAAGTCTCTATGACGATCTTGGGTCTACAGACTACTCTATACCAGTGTCACCAGAGAACTGCCATCTGACGTGAGGTATAATACCATCTGGGAGTTCTCGGCGAGTCCGTCCAGTGTATCCAGTCTCCACTGAGCACCTGTATACCTTCTCTGATGTCAAACACCTATGGATATGGGATCATCCATCGCCCATCATATTGGTCAAGAAGCGCATACGCTAGTCTACTCTGGAGTATCGATGCCCTGTCTTGGTACTCCTACGACTAGGAACATTTAAAGGATGTACTTGGCGACTACACTGTCCCCACTAGTATGATCTGCATCATAGTCCTGGTAGTCAAGTACTCATCCTAAGGGCTTTATCAACATGTAACATAAAGACAATCAGAGTACATGTTAAGATAAAAAAACAACCAGATAGCATACTATCATGTCGAGCAAGAAAGTCCTCCTTATATATTTCCAAGCATCCACTACAATATACATCGTATGTACAGTAATGGCATCTAAGGTATACATATAACGAAGAATCTCCCACTTGAACTAGGGTCATCTGTTGTGGTATCGCATACCCAACAATCAGCTGTGGTTAAAGTATCTCATACTCAACCATCCCATAAAAAGTCTCTACTGGGACATAGACCTTTGTGAGTGGATCCGCGCTGTTGTCCTTTGTGTCTACTCTCTTAAGCTCGATCTCCCTGGAGATCAACCATCTTCATGATCAGGCGATACTGCCTAAGAATATGTCTGGATCTCTGATGGGATGGGGGTTCCTAGGCTTCAGCCATAACTCCATTGTCACACAATGGCAGGAACGAAGTTCATCTCATGAACTTATATATATATATATATATCCAGACTGCCTCTTTGGTAGGATCCTTGGTAACGACGTATCTTTCCTTTAATTGTCTAGTAAGTCACGGTATCTAGCTTTGAACTCTTCCAACATACTGTCCCCCCACTGAAGGTAAAGACGATGCCTGCGACTGACATTCAGTCGTCCTTATCACCCTGGAACCTTTTCCAGTGATTCTCCCCAGGATCGATTGATACCATATCATTACAACTAGTGAGAATCCTAACATCCATTTAGATCTATCTCATAGATATAAAACCTAGGATTTAGGAGGTATCACCTTGATCCTATATGGAGAATCTTTATGATAAGCGGAGATTGACCAAGTGTAGCATAGGAAACTCCTTCCCTATCAAGAGTATCTCATCCACGTACTCTACGAGGATCACCACCATACTCCCTACTCCCTTTTTGTTTATACAAGGTTCATCTACTATTTTGATGAAGTCAAACTCTTTGACTACCACATCAAAACAGATGTTCCAACTTCGCGATGCCTGATTTATCACATAAAACATCTTGCACACGTTTCCGCTGCTCCCACTGTCTATGAAGCCCTCTGGATGTGTACTTATAGACGCTCTCTTCCAAATCAACATTTAGAAAAGCAGTCATGACACCCAACCGCCAGATATCGTAGTCATGGTATGTAGCCGTGGCAAGTAGGATATGGATGGACTTAAGCATAACTTTGAAAGTCTCAACTTTTCTATGTACACCAAGTAATCTTCTCAAGATATACTTGCTCCTGATGGGGATTTAACCCTTCAGATAAAGCAACCAAAGTCCATACTTTGTTGGTGTATAAGGATTCTATCTCAGATAGCTAAGCATCCAGCCATTCTTACAGAGACCCACTCCTGATGGCCTGCTCGAAATAAGTTGGGCCATCATCTCATGATGCAATCCTCGCTCCCACTGTCATAGAGAAAATGAAGTATCTCTCAGGTGGGTGAGGAACCCTACTAGATAGGCGGAGAGGCTAAGGTTCGTTAGAAACTATTGAATCCTTCGGTTCTACCAAATCATCAGCTACAGTTTGTATAGCTGGAACTGTTTCCAGTTCTACCTCATGACCACTAATTTCTTCACAAGAAATTCATTTTCACAAAGATGGCATGTTGAGAAACAAAACATCTTTTGTTCCTCGGTTTGGTAGAAGATATTCCCTTGCGAATGCTTGGGATATCCAACAAACTTCTACAGAACTGACTTTGTCTCGAGCTTGTCCGGATTATACTTTTAGACATTGGCTGGACAACCCCAATTCTTAACATACTTAAGATATGGGCTCTTCCCATTCCATATCACATATGAAGTGATAGGCAACTGATTTGATTGGAACCCTATTCAATAGGTATGCAGCTTCTCAAGTGCATAACTCCCAAAAGGAAATAGGAAACTCAGTAGTACTCATCATAGAGCGCACCATATCAAATAGGGTGTATTTGCTCCGCCCTGATACACCAACGTGCTGTAGTGTATACGGAGGAGTAATGCTGAGAGAGAATCTCATTCTCCTTTAGGAAAGTCCAGGAATTCCGTGCTCAAGTATTCTCCTCCTTGATCTCATCAAATGACATAATACTTATACCCGTTTTTGGTTCTCTACTTCTAACTTATATTCTGTGAATATCTCAAAAGCTTCGGACTTGTGTTTCATCAGGAACATTTGTCAAAATCTTGAGAGATCATCAGTGAATGTAATGAAGTACAAAGAACCGTTCCTGGCATGGGTAGACAGGGAACTTACATATCTCATCATGTATCAATCCCAAGAGTTCACTAACTCTTTCTCTGTTTCCAATAAACAGAGCTATAGTCATCTTACCTTTGTGACATGACCGGCAAGTTTCACAAGATGTAAATTCAAACTAATTTAAATATGCATCTAAATGTAACTTCAGCTAGTCGGGTCACATTGATATGACCTAGTCTACAATACCTCAAGAAGGACCCGTTCATTTCTGAACTCTTCCTCTTGTGTGTGTTCTGTATATTAAGAACTGTAGTTTGATTTAGAACGTCTATGCTTTTAGATAACGTGCCTGAACCAATCAGCTCTTGATATAGGAAATGTTCAAAACATTATCCAACAATACAAAATTATATCCTTCTTTACTAATAAAGAGACTGATATGATGTTGTATATCAGGTTCGGTATCTAATAACATTCGTTCAGAATCAATGTATTCTGGTAATACAGGGTGATAACCGCTAACAGACTTGGCTGCAACACTTGCATCATTTCCAACTCATGAAACTTATCACCCGTTCTCAGTTCTCTACCTATCTGTAGCCCATGTAACAGATTACATATGTGGGATCCTGATCCAGTATCTCATACCCAGGACGTAAAGGATACTGAGAAACAGTTCTCGGTAATGAACACACCCGAAGAAAATGCATCAACATGTACTTTCTTCATTTAGGAGGCACGGGAATTCTGGTAATCCCCTATTTCCTGCTCTGTCTTATAACAATTATAAGTTGGAGCGGGACCAACGTTCTTTAGCGCAGTATAACAAGCGGGTTCGGTCAATACATCCGTATTATTATCTTGATTAAGGCATGGCATGATCGCTACCTGGAGAGAGAGAGAGAAGAAAACACTCAGCGTGCGCTTTTACAAGATTAGATTGGCTATCAATTTATCTAATCAGGATGGCTCCCACTGTTTTAGTCAAATCTTCCTTCAAACCCTAAAAGGAAAGACTAGCCGGGATTAATTACACTCTATAAGTTCGCCAATCTTTCAGTCAGGCCAGTGCCGGTACTTTGAGGGAGGTTCCCCGTGCTTTCGCACAGACCTAATTAAAATAAAGCTCATTTTCCTAGAGGCGTAACCCCGTTGACACCATTCTAAACACCTACTTGATCGGCTAATTGTAATGTGTAAAACTCTCCCAGGAGTAACTCTTACTTGCAGCGGGTATCGGGATCCAACTATCTCATAGAAGGTATGCAATCTCATTGCAAATTTCAACACTTGAAATTCCCAATAATATTTTACCCCTAGTGACTTATGACCTTAAATATGGTCAACAAATCATATGCACTAGTCAAGTTCAACCCGTCATTTTCCGATTGATTAGACCCACCCACATGACCCTTAACTAAAGTCAATAAAGTCATATGACTGTCCTAATTAATCACATCATATGTTATAAAGGAAAACATCACTCAGTTACCGTACACTGCGCCTTAACTATGGTAAACAAACGCAGCACGAATACTAAGTACTCTATTTCCTAAAATGACCGAGGGTTACGGCAGGTTTTTAAGAAAACCCTTTGCGTAATGAACTTGATATCGTTGTAGAATCGAGTGATTTTAAATGGAATTTTTTTTAGGCCTTTTCTAGTTTTGCTAAAGAGGTCACTCCCGGTGAAGGGATCTCGGCTCTTTCTTCATCGAATAAGGTACAAGATAGTTCGCAAATACCATTTCACGGCCAGAAAGTACGGAACGTGACCGACACTTAGATTACGAAACGTCTAGAGGCGCAACGTAACCTAAGTAAGCCGAAGCCCAGAAATCTAAACCACACAAAAGGAGAAGAAGTAAAAGAAAACATGAAGAAAAACAAGTTTAAATGCATCGGCAAATTTTCCCAAAAATTTCGGCAGAGTCTCCTCTGTAAAAACTGGCCCAAACGGGTACAACAAGTATAATATACATAAACAATAAAAAGCATCCCCAAACGGGAGCTAGCTCAACGCCAACAGGCGGAAACAAGCACAATAATATACAACGCCAAAGGGCGAGGCTCAAAACTCAAAAGAAAACAAATCCACCAAATCAGAATAAAACACGCGACTCTAAGGTCGAAATAAATAAATGGTCCAATAATCTATCAAATAATACAAGTTTGGTTGATGGAGCTTTCTAGATGCAAATGAAATAATAAAAATACTGCGGCGGTTCAGATACAAATGAACCAACCTACCGTGCAAATCACCCGGAATGAAAATGATATGCCAGCAACTGCCAAGGAACCCTGTACATCAACCTGTAATAAAATTTGGCACAACGGGGGTGAGTTGCCAACTTGTGAGTAGAAGACATCTACGAAAATAAATCGAATGCACGACGCTATCCTAGGTCATAATGATAAACTACTAAGTCCCTATCATCTAGTAATGGCAGTGTAATACTACGTGTAAATGCAAATACTCCGTGCTCGTGTCAGTGCCTCATATAATACTATATCAAAAGAATGAGTTTGCATACACCATGAATGTAACATAACCAATCCTGAAATCTAGATATATTCGCATAAGAAGCCTTTAGCTTTAACCATGTAAAATCTGTATAGAAATCTGAAATAGCAATAATGAAATCCATGGAAATCTGTGTCAAGCATCGACACAAATCATGTAAATCTCAAGTCTCAATACCCCATAATCTCAATGTCTCATAGTCTCAATATCTCGGGCTCCGTCAGTCCGGATCGGCCCATATCATCAAATCTCACGACAACGGTCGGTATCCTCCGGATATCCACCGCGCCAGACATCACCGGTAGGTAGCCTTCCCCTGCCAGGCTCATCGTCTACAACTCGATCTTCTTTCCCCGGGGTACCATACCGGGCCCACCATGTACCCGAGACGGTTCATCCACTCCTCGAATCGGGTCTCGAAATCCAACAGAAAACATGAAATCTCATGGTGGATGACACATACATCACGAGAAAACCGCATCTTATGTTTTAAAAAGAGAGGAGGAGAGAGAAAGAAGTTTTTATATATTTTTGCGGTTTTCCCCAAAATCCAGAAATCTCATAGAAAACCAAAATCTCAAAATCATGAGTAAGTATATAATAAGTGTCGGCGTATGACCCTAATAATGCATGATAACATGGAAATATGAATGCATGAAATGTCTAAGTAATCAATGCCATGTCTATACTAACCCCAGAGAGCAATCACGATATTACATCAATCTAGCTGTTAGCCGATTGCATCAATAAACGATAATATGATCTAAAGTGTACGTGACATAGCAATTACCGATGATGATGTGTGTGAGCCGGTGTGTGTGGAATATGCGCATCATCGGTAATGGTACTAGTATCCTAACAGGCAGAGTTTGATTCTGATTATAGAAACATATGTATGAACATGCAACATTATGATTACAGTATGAATATAAAGACAGAAGTGCAATAACCACTCATTCGATATACAAGTATAACTACAACTATATGTCTCGGGCCTAACTAGTGTCCATCTAACCTCCTAAAGAACTAAACCTAAGAACTAGTCGACAAGAACTAAGGGTACACCTAAAGTATGAGTCCATATCTCTAATAGTCGGCGATCCAGCCTCAATAGCGTCACGTACGTAGTACGGTTTCCTCGAAACAAGAGTGCGGATCAATCACCACATCTGTGCCTCGTACGGTAAAATCCATCGTACGGCATCCCAATATCGGGGCACGGGTCAAGTATCACCTACGTGTCCCATTATTCGTATAATTTCATCATCAACACATGTCATGATCAAGGTGCTATACTGTAATCGCATACATCAATCATATATCATTGTCAGCATAAATATACACCGTTAATTTATCCTCAGAAATGTCATGTCACATATATCATATCTTGATCAAGTCACATATTTCAAGTCGTGATTAAGTCACGCATATAAGATATCGAAATATGTTACATCTATATGATGTAGTAATCAGGTCATACATATATCATATCGTGATTAGTCACAAGTTACAGTCCGGGTGCTATTTTAGAGTCCCATATAACTCAATATCATCACCACCAATTATAATTTATGTTTACCTGTTCGTTACCTTATTTTCTAATGATCCGCTAACATTTTAATACGACTGCATAGCCAAGAATCACGGCATCAAGCTCAGTTATACTGTTTCATTCCCGTGTATCATATCACATCATTGCATCCCGTATACGTGTTGTATATATATATATATATATATATATATATATATATATACCTATACCTAGTCCTATATATATATATACACACACACGTATACACCACGTCGTGTCTCAGTGTGTGCGTGTGTGTGTATCTACCTGAAACCTACGAATCTCTTCCAAGCTACTCATCCTCTGGTATGGTCTTCCTACATCAGTCTAGTCCAGCCTAGGGTCATTACTAGGGTCCTACTCATTAAAAATCTAGGGTCATATCTGGCTTCCAGATGTCAATAAGTACTATTACTATTCTACGTTGTGGGGGTGCTAAACGCCATCCACCCGACTTCCCCCCGTAGATATACGTCTACTCACCTGGTCCTTGTCTGCCGAAGACGGTGTCGCCATCATCTTCTTCATCGACCGCAGTCTACATGAGGGGTACCTATACGCAAACATATTTATAGTATCGTAAACTGAATCACATACAAAAGTCAAAACGACGCAAGAAACAAGCATAGGTTAAAACCTATGTCCCATTCACGCAAAAGAACCAAATATCGCTCGATATCGGCGTACAAACTCCGATGGATCGAGATAAAACATCAACAAATAACTCATATTTTTAAAACTCATTACTTATATTATAAAACATGATTAAATCCATCGAAACACTAAAATCGATCAAACAGTCCGATTTCGAAAAACCCGAAAATGCCAATTTACCGTTTTACTTCAAACATGATGTTTAAATGAAACTAATGGTCGTGATACTCATTAAATAACCTAAATAGATTATAGAAACCATTACCATATTTTTCTCACACTAATTTGTATGAAAAATAGATTCCTAGTTTGCAATTTTATCAACTTTATACATCTTACAAGCAAAATACCACAATTCCACTACTAAACATGAATTTACATGGATTAACTTACTAAACTACAATTCATGATGATAATAATATAATGAAACTATAATTTAAATTTTTACTCTCATTTATTTAAGAATTTCCAAAACTAGTTAGCAAAAATAGCAATTTTTATCATAATTTATCCATTATCAATAAAACTAGTAACTAACTTGAGTTTTTCATTCCACCAACAAATTAAAATTCTCTTTAAAAGCACACTCTAGTGTTATAAACATTAATTGAAATTTTATTTCACCAAAAATTATGTTTTATAGAAACCTAGTTAGCAAAATATTTAATTTAAACAATTTTAAATGAACAAATTACAATTCAACAACCATGCAAGATTTTCCCATTCTAAAAGTGTTGAACTAATTATTATAACCCTATTTAATTAATAAAAATTATAACTTGATTTAACAACCCTAACTTGAATTTTTGAAAATTTAAATAGAAACCACAATTAATTTTGCAATTAAGCTAGATTAATAAAGCAAACAACAATTTAATTATGGTTTAGGATTTATACCTCAAGTGATGTGGATCAACATGAAAACTTAGCCTCCCAAAGATGCTAATTTTGCTCCAAGAACCAAACTAAAATAAGCAAGAATGGTGGGTAGGAATTTATATAGGAATTTGTGGGTTTTTATTTGGATTTTTAATGAATTTTTGATGGATTTTTGATGCAAAATGAAGTGGGGAAATTTTGGGGCAGCCAAGAGTTGAGGCCGGCCATGGCAAAGTGAGGAAATAGAGTGAAGTGAGAGTGTGTAGAAATGTATAGAAGACTTCTTTAGTTAATGCCTCTTTCTTGTCATATCAATAATTATTCCATTTTATTTATTTCTACTTAAATTTTCCTATAGAAAACTCTTGAATTATGAAGACACATTGCAACAAAATAAACATATTACAAACTAAATTCTAATATGTCATGGTTCACATTTGCAAATTAAAACCATTCAAATTTGTAATTTACACTAATTTAGTGTAAAAATAAAGCTTATGTTAATATTTAAAATAATTAATTTGGGAAAAATATTTAATTAAACTAAAAATTTATAAGTGGCTAAATAAACACCATTTACTAGTAATTACATAATTAAAATAGGTATTTTTGAAATTATAATGAAAAACAATTACGGTTTAGTTTTACGAAAAATACATTTTACTTTACCGAAAATCATAAAATTCACTTAAATGATTTTATTTATTTAATTATTTATTTAATTATTTTTAAAACGTTACATACCACTATACAAAGCAAAAGCTATAGAAGCAATCATAAGACAATCCGAGTTTGTAGCATCTGCTAGTTTTGCTAAAGAGGTCACTCCCGGTGAAGGGATCTCGGCTCTTTCTTTATCGAATAAGGTGCTGGATATTCTACAAGGAATACCTCTATTCAAAGCAAGAATTAGAGCTACCAGTTTTTAAACAAGTTTCTACAACATCTTTAGGTTTCTTTTAGTTTCATTGATCTCATTAATGAAGTCCCATTTTATTATGCTTCACAAGCATCACATTTGAAACGAAATCTGCAATATAACATATATCTCATATATATAATATAGACATTCGTTTCAGGCAGTAATATGATCTCATCACAGAACATTGCAGTAGAAGAACATATATGAAATATTGGATATACTAGGATTTCCGTATTTTATGCGAGCCTGTATAAAACGTGGATTCCACGGTCTCGATGAATAGCCAAACCCACATCTCTAGACCCCTACGAGAGCGGCAAGCAACACTGCCAATTCTAGGGTTAGGAGACCCGGCAGTAGGTGAGGATCATATCAAACACCCACAAGCTGCAAGCGGTCAGCTAAACGTAACAGCCATCCAGATATTGAGCGATCAGAAGATCAACAAGCAAGCCTGTACATTCTCCTGCTAATCCAATCAGTAACACTCCCGTACAGTCCGGTCTCTTCGTCTGATATGTCGCATATCTCGCCTAGGGGTGGTAAACGTCAGACCCAAGTAGCTTGATAAGTCGTGTCAATATGAGGTCTATAACAGTTCGAGAAACTACTGATAACACTTACCAGTAAATCTCAGCAAACCTGGCCAGGGATTTCCAGTTATAGCCAATCGAACACAGCGCAACATCAACTCCCTATACCGGGAGAGACGAAACCCCTCTTATCGCTCATTGCCTCTATGTGATTCGGGACTGTACCCAAAAGCTACCTTTTTGCACGCCCTCTTGGACGTGGTATGATGGAAATCAAAGCACAGTGGGAATCACACAAGACTCTATGACGATCTCGGGTCTACAGACTACTCTGTACCTGTGTCACCAGAGAACTGCCATCTGACGTAAGGTATAATACCATCTGGGAGTTCTCGGCGAGTCCGTCCAGTGTACCCAGTCTCCACTGAGCACCCGTATACCTTCTCTGATGTCAAACACCAATGGATATGGGATCATCCATTGCCCATCATATGGGTCAAGAAGCGCATACGCTAGTCTACTCTGGAGTACCGATGCACTGTCTCGGTACTCCCACGACTAGGAACATTTGAAGGATGTACTTGGCGACTACACTGTCCCCACTAGTATGATCTGCATCATAGTCCTGGTAGTCAAGTACTCATCCTTAGGGCTTTATCAACATGTAACATAGAGATAATCAGAGTACATGTTAAGATAAAGAGCAACCAGATAGCGTACTATCATGTTGAGCAAGAAAGTCCTCCCTATATATGTCCAAGCATCCACTACAATATACAACGTATGTACAATAATGGCTTCTAGAGCATACATATAACTAACAGTATATATATAGAGAGGACTTTCTTGCTCGATATGATAGTATGCTATCTGGTTTCACTTTATCTTAACGTGTTAACAAATACTGTTTTGTGATCACATGTTGATAAAGCCCTTAGGATATGTACTCGACTACTAAGACTATGATGAGATCATACTAGTGGGGCCAGGGTAGTCCACGAGTACATCCTATAACTGTTCCTAGTCGAGGGTGTATCAAGACAGGGCATCGATACTCCAGAGTAGATTAGCGTACACGCATCTTGACCCATATGATGGGCGATGGATGATCCCATATCCATTGGTGTTGGACATCAAAGATGGTGTACGGGTGCTTAGTGGAGACTGGGTACACTGAACGGACTCACTGAAAACTCCTGGATGGTATTATACCTATCGTCAGATAGCAGTTCTTCAGTGGCACTTGTACAGGTTAGTCTTTAGACCCGAGATCGTCATGGAGTCTTGTCTGATTCCCACTGTGCTTTGATTTCAACTTTACCACGTCCAAGAGGGCGTGCAAAACGGTGGCTTTTGGGTACAGTCCCGAATCACATGGAGGCAATGAGCGATAGGAAGGGTTTCGTCTCTCCCAGTATTGGGGGTTGATGTTGCGCTGTGTTCGATTGGCTATAACTGGAAGTCCCTAGCCAGGGCTGATATGGAGATTTACTGGTAAGAATAACCAGTAGTTTCTCGACCCGTTATGAGCCTTACATCGACACGACTTATCGGTTATTGGGGTCTGACGTTTACCACCCCTAAACTAGATATGCAACATATCAGACGAAGAGATTAGACTGTACGGGAGTGTTACTGATTGGATTCACAGGAGAATGTACAGGCTTGCTTGTTGATCTTCTGATTGCTCAATACACGGATTGCTGTTACATTATGCTGAACGCTTGCAGCTTGTGGGTGTTTGATATGATCATAACCTACTGTCGGGTTATTGACGATTCTTTAGAGTCCTACACAGAGGATTCTTGGCTCAGGAAAACGGAAGAAGGAGCACATATGCGATATGTGCGGGACCGAGAATCATACGATATGAGATACTGTATTCTATTCTCGCGATATGAGATATCGACCGGGTATATGCGATATAGCCGCGTCATCGGATCAAGTGCTGATTCGATGAATTGGTACATGTTATATTAGTCGGTTATATGTAATATAGCCGTATTTTCGGATAAAGTGATGATTCGATAATTTAATGTATAATTATATATGTGATATATTACATTACGTTAACTAATATAAGCTCGCTTTATTGATTCATTTTCTCACTGGATAATACATTAATGTATATGCGATATATGTTAATTGTATTATTTTCTTTTGTTACAAAATATATTGTATATGTGGTATATAATATTGTAACAAGTTAGGGTACAAATGCAACATGGTTGTTAAGTTTAAACCAAGTTAGGGTTTGGATTTAGGTTAGCTTTCGGGTTAGCTTTTTCAAGAAGCTTCAAGAAGCTTTCCTTTTTTCATTTAGCTTTGATATTTTGTGTAGATATTTGTTTACCCAACCCAAATCCTTAACTCTAGTTTATTCTCTACATGAGTTAATGCCTTCATTTATTAACTCATGGTTGTCATTTGTAACCACAACAATTTATTATTCATATCAAAAGCTTTCTTTTTCTTCTTCTTCATTGAAAAAGTTTTCTAGCTTTTTTTGTTGTGATGATTTAAAGTGAGAAATTGAAAAAAAAATAGAGCAAAATTCCTACATCATAATCCTCATCTATTCTAGCCACTTAGATTAGGGTGTTCACTTCTCTAATTGTTTCATTAGTGAAGTGTAAGCTTGGATTTGAGATTCTTCAAGATAGATCATCTTCGATAAAGAAGACTTCAAGCAAGCATGGATCATTCGACTTGTGGAGCCTCTCTAGAGTCCGGGAGTTCCTGGATCGCGGCGAAGGGACTACTACTCGGAGCTTATGAAGCGAAGGAACGGACTACAAAGGTTGTAATCCCTCTCGCTTAGTTGTAAAGTTGTTTACATGCAAAGTTAACCTAATTCTCTAGTTCGATTACTTGGTTGATTTGTTTAGCACCCAATTTTTTTTTAATATAGCATGTTTGATGCTTGCCAAAACCTTGCTAAGGTGCTAAGCTAACCCTACAATGGGGATATGTATGTATATATATACACACACATAGGTATGGGACTATGTACATATATATATATATATTTATATATTTACGTATACATATACATGGATGATAATGATAGTATACGATATTTGGAGATGAGTCGATGAGATTGGGCAGGGTGTCACAAGATCGGTGATATGTTTTGGTTCGTATTATGAGATACGACATGATATTATAGAGGGTCCATAGGCGGTGTGTTTTCATACACACGCATATATATATGTTGATGGTATCAGAATGTACTAGGCGTAGATCAGTACCCAGCTCATGATATATGATGATAAGGATACCAGATGAATAATGAGATAAATGTGATTTTCGACCCGTACCCAGATTTCGGATGCCGTACGGTGGATTAACCGTACGAGCTATATATTGATGATAGATCCGCACTCTTGACTCGAGGATGTCAAGTTATATATTTATCATATGTGATACAATTGAGACGGGATCACCGACTATTATATGTATATATATATATATATATATATATATATAAATATATATATATATATATCGACTCAGATTTAGGTGGTTTTATATCGACTCAGATTTAGGTGGTTTTCTTACCTCTTCGATTAGCCTGTTAGTTTAGTACTGTAGTTTACTTGTAAATGTTAGACTAGACTCGAGTCATACCTATTTCAAAACCAACGAATCGTGAGTATTTTAAAGACAGGCCAAGTGATTCTACGGATATTTCAAAGGACGTACCTTTTCTTAAATATACCGTAGCCCAATTTTCTAAATACACGATTCGTGTTATTTCAAATGGCAAACTGTATGACTCGTGTATATTAATGTAGCTTTCTTAGTGTTGCATTATTATTCATGTTCCGCATATTATTGCTGCATTTACTATTCATTTGCTATTTATTCGTGTTGTTCGCATCGCATTGCATGCTTATATAGTGTTTTCATTAGTTAGTATTAAAATAATGCTGTCAGGACACCAGCACCATTACCGATGATGCGTATGCTCTACGTACACCAGCTTGCCGGCTCACACACATCTTCGTCGGTAATTGCCGTGTCACGTACACTTTAGAGAATATTACTCCTTTGATCTCTCTTGTTAGCTGATAGTTTCGACATGGTATTAGTGAGCTTGCTTTTATATGATATCTTAGACAGTGCATTTATTTACCGCGTGATCTTATGCATTTATATTTATATATTCATTTACATGTGATAGTATGGGCCAGTCCGGATTGCCAGAGCCCAGTATTCATTATTTATTTACATCGTGATTTATGATTTCGAATTTCTTTGAGATTTCTGAAGTTGGAGAAACTGCAAGAATTTTATAAACTGATCATCTTTTAAAGAATGTGGTTTTCTCATGATATGATTTAAGATATGCCCACCATGAGTTTTCTCAGCTCTTGTGCGATATCATACACCCGATTCGAGGAGGAGGAGGAACCGTCTTTGGGTGCATGGTGGATAGGGTGCGGTACCCCAGGGCGAGAAGGTCGCAGATGATGACGTTGAGCCTATGACAGGGGAGCACTACTGACCGGTAATTTTATTGTGAATCGACGGATATCCGGAGGATATCGATCGGAGTACAGTCCAGTCCGGATAGCCGGAGCCTGAGGTTTTGAGATTTGATGATATGGGCCAGTCCGAATAGCCGGAGCCCTAGATACTGAGATTCGAGCTTGCAGGCCAGTCCGGATTGCTGGAGCCTGAGATATTGAGATATTGGGATTTATGTTTTGTGTCGATGCTTGACACAGATTTCATCTTGCTTTCATTGATGATACCTCGATTTATAAATATACAGAAATTTCACTAAATTAAGAAAACTGTTTTCTCATACATGATGCATTCTGTTTTCATTATATTGTATTCATACCTCAAATTAATGATATGTTTCTACCTGAGGCATTGACACGAGCACTTGGTATTACACTGAGGTATAGATGTTTACCCATGTCATTATGAGATGCTTCAGACTATATCATATTGAAGATATATATTATGATCGTATTGACCTATGATTGAGTCATACATACGATTTCTACTCTGTGATGTTTTCTACTCACCCGTGTTGTGCCACAGTTCTTGCAGGTTTTGCCGTACAGATTTCCCTGGCGGCTTTGCTGGCACACTGTTTCATTCCGGGTGATTGCCTTGGTAAGTGGGTTCACTCGCATCGTGACCAGCATTGTTTTTTATTTTATATTTAGTTGTATCTAGTAAACTCCATCAACCAGACTGTATATTTGTTAACCTTAGAAAACCAGTTCTTTATTCTTTCGACCTTAGAGTCGCGCGTTGTATTATTATGGTTTTCTTGATGATTTTGAGTTTCCTTTTGAGTTTTGATCCTCGCCCTTGGTGTTGTATATTATATTGCTTGCGTTGTTGTGACCGTCAATTGACGAAGAGCTAGCTCTCGCTTGGGGATGCCTTTATTCATATTATGCATGTTGTACCCTTTTGGGGCCAGTATTTATAAAGGAAACTCTGCCGAAATTTTCAGGAAAGACTTGAGATTTTAAAAATGCATATTCGGCTTATGTTATTAAAATCACTTACTTTAAAATAAGTCTTCTTCACCTTCTTCTTTTAAAATGATTTAGATTTCTGGGATTTTTTTGGCTTACTTGAATTAGATGGGGTCCTACAGACTTCATATGATTCAAGTGCCAGTCACGTGCCCTTTCGGATCGTGACACCCTACGACTCCACTAGGCTCCATTTGAAGAATGAAAAATCTTCCTTCGATGACCTTCATGCCGAAGATGATCCACCCGAAGCTCCACTAATCCAAGCTAGCTCTTCACTAAACTCTTTAGTGAAGGAAACACACTACACTTAATTGCTAATCAAGTGTAGGATGGTGAAGTATAGGTTTTTTTTGCTCACTAGGGTTCTCACAAGCTCAAGGTTTCACAATATATGTGAGGGATTGAGCTTGGAGGAGATGAGGAGGAAGATGAAGGGAGCTAGAGATCAAATTGAGCTCAACTCAACAAACCTGCCGCGGAACCGTAGCCAAACCTGAAAATAATTAGTGGGAAAATAATATTAGTTAATATATAATTATATCAAATATAAATATATATATAATTTTATTAAATCAATACTTGATTTAATAATCCGGTTATATCACATATAACCGACTAATATTATTTATCTGTATATCACATTATCAAATTAACACTTGATTCGACAATCCGGTTACATCACATATAACCTAACTGATAACAAATAACCACCAGATTAGAATACGGTATCACATACTCGTATTTAATCAGGCCCCCGCACATATCGACATATGTGTCCTACTTTGTTTCGCTTGAACTTAGAAACTTCTGTGTGGGACTCTAAAGACTCGTCAATACGAAAGCAATAGGTAATGGTCACATCAATCATCCACAAGTCGTCAACGGTACTAGCTGGACGTAACGACTACCCAGGTATTGAGCGATTAGAAGATCAACAAGCAAGCTTTTCCAAAATCTTATGAAGCCTATAGGTAACACTTACCGTACTGTATGTTCTCTTCGTCTGATATGTCGCATATCGAGTCCTCTTCGTCTGATATGTCGCATATCGAGTCTGGGGGTGGATACGTCAGACCCGAATAACATCTTACGTAATGCCGATGTATGGCTCATAACGGTTCGAGAAACCACTGATAATTCATACCAGTAAATCTCAGCAACAACTCTGGCCAGGGACTTCCTGTTATAGCCAATCGAGCATAGCCCAACATCAACTCTCTATACCGGGAGAGACGAAACCCCTCCTACCGCTCATTGCTTCCATGTTACTCGGGACTGTTTGAGCCGTGGTAGGGAGAAAATCAAAGCACGGTGGGAATCATACAAGACTCTATGAGGATCTCGGGTCTCCAGACTAACCTGTACTAGTGTCACTAGAGAACTGCTATCTGACGATAGGTATAGTACCATCTAGAAGTTCTCAATGAGTCATGTTCGGTATACCCAGAGCGCCTGTGTACAATCTTTGATGTCAAACACCAATGGATATGGGATCAACCATCGCCCCCATACAGGGTCAAGAAACGTACACACTAGTCTACTCTGGAATATCGATGCCCTGTCTCGATATTCTTTCGACTAGGAACAATTGAAGGATGTGCTTGTGGACTACACATGTCCTAGTAGTTTGATCCGCATCATAGTCCTGGTAGTCAAGCTAACATCCTAATGGCTTTATCAACATATAAGCGACGGTATAATAATACCAGTGAACATGTTATGATAAAGGCAACCGGATAGCATACTATCATGTCGAGCAAGAAAGTCCTCTATATATATGTCCAAGCATCCACTATATCATACAATAATGGCCTATATGGCATACATATTCCTAAAAGAGATTGCTCCCAGGTGGGGACGCTTTTATATACATTATGCTTTTGTATCAGTTTGGATCAGTTTTTATAAAGGAGATGCTGCCGAAAATTTTAACGACAACTCGTGATTTAAAAAGGTTTTGATATGACTCTTCTACTTTTAAAATTGATATTTTGAAACAAATATTTTTACCACTCTACCTTTTATTACGGTTTAGATTCTAGGTTTTTGGCTTACTTGAATTACGTTACTCTTTTAGACGTTGCGTGACTTAAGTGTCGGTCACGTTCCACATTTAGGTCGTGACAAGAACCCGGCTATTCGAGCACTCTGCCGTGGGGTAATCCTACTGCATGTAATGAAAAATAGAATATACAACGGTGACTACGTCCATAACTTGGACGCGCCTCAAAGAATAATACAAGTTGTGATGATGGCAGTCCACATGTCAGGCGCTCGCCGTGCAATATGAATATACATTACATCATAGAGAACTACACCTAATACTACGTACACCGGGCTGTCAATCGCGACAAATCCAACATAGCTATAATCACAGAGCAACACAAAACATCAACGCGAATATCATGTTCGTAAACCCGTCTGATTGTGCATATAGTAACCGGTCGGATTATACCGCGCTATGATATTCACAGTCGCGGAAACAAATGCTTTGAAAAACACAAATTTAAAATTTTGATCGATTAAAACATTCCGCATTGGCCCCCAAAGTACAAACCAGCACACAAACAAATCTGGACCAAAACCAAATATCCCAAAAATCATATTTCCATGTGTTAGAGCCCTAGAAAAAATTTGGGGCACTGTAACCAAAATTGTACCGCGGTTTAGCGGTCAAATGGAACATTTGACTTCTGTTCCGCTTTCGAATTTTGGGTTTAGGTGCCCAAATTTTTTTCATTGCTCTAATTTTGCCTGCACATAATTTTAATGCAACCAGAATTTTTTTAACAACTTTTAAATTCGATCAGCAAGCAAGAAATATGGAAATGTGAATCGAAAAATTCCGTCGATCGAAACTCTAAATTAGTGCAAACAAGTCTAGCCTTTAGCATGGTTCTGATACCACTGCTGGGAACTTAGGCACACTAGCAAACTAATTTTGCAAGATGGCAACATGGATTTCAAAAGTTTCTTGTTTGCTAAAGTTCCGAAACCAAAAATCGAACTAAAGAGCTAGGACATGTATACAAAACCAAGCTTTCTTCAAGTGCTCCGGATCGCTCTTGTAAGTCGGTCCTCCTTTGCCGAAGATGATCCACCCGAAGGAAACGATCCAAGCTCCAGCTTCGCTTAGCGAAGCTACCGACGCTCCAAGATCGCTAGCAATGGAGAGTGGGGATATAGGAATTTTTCACTAACTTTTTCTCTCATTTCTTAAGCTCAAGTGAGCAACTAAAGAAGAAAGAGGAGGAGGTGAGCTAAACCAAGGCATAAGCAACTCAAGAAAAAAGAGCTAAGTGTGGAAGAGCTATCAAGCATGATAAAATGAAGAGTGTTGTATGTAGAATAGAATGTCTTGCCATTTTACAACCATGAAAATATCTCACATTATTTTACAATAAACAAATAATGGTCCATTCCTCTCTACATACCTCAAACCATGTTCATGCCAGCTCACCCTCCACCTCATTTGCAAATGATTTTCTAAAAAGAAAATCATATAATGAGGTGTCCATCTTTGATTGGTAGAGATTCTGCGTGTTCAAGTTTAGTTAATTACCGCAATCAAAACGGTTTCGCTTGCAGCTAGCCGGTTGAGTACGGGTCGTCCGCAGGGAGATGGGAATCTTTTTCTATGTGCTTTAACGAGTTAAGTCCAAAAGTCCAGATTTGTTTGTGATTAACTAAGTGTTAAAATGATACGTAAAGAGAGCTTGTTAGGGTTAGGGTTAGGTTAGTTTGAGTTAGGAGTCGCTCACTTCTTTCGTTGCCACTCTTCATATCGGTGTTACGGTAATCGGCAACAACGGGGATTAGCACGACTAGGAAGGAACTTGCGAGTATAAGCTATGCTATCCAACGCTTAAGTTCTTCCTTTTGGTGCTTGTCCGTCCGTTCTTGGCTCTTAGCCATAACCTCCGGTTAATTCAACTACAACCGGTCTCACTACGGAATCACCGCTATCATGTAGAATAGGGTGCCGTAGGGAGCGGATTGTGGTTCAATTAACGGGAGTCGAATTAAGATGTTGGGAAAGGAAAGAGTGAGAGAGATTTCCTTCTCTCAAACTTCCCTTATCCTACCCTAACAAGTATGAAACTACTCACCCATTATACAGAAAAGAAAATAAAACAAAAGAGGAAGATAGAAAGAAAGAGATTAGAAGATAACAACTAGCTATTTGCGACCTCACCTTGGCAAGGATCAAGCGTAAGCATCATGGTTGTTTAAGGATAAAGGAAAAGAGAAAAGAAAGAAACAACAAGAAATAACAACAACTCAGTTAACAAATGAAAATTACAAGCAATTAACATAAGAGCAAGACAAGTATCATAATAAAATGAACTTCTTTATTCATCATTCTTCACTCACAAAAGCTCACTACAAGTTTTTCAATGGAGAAGAGATGAGAAGAGGAAGAAGAACAAGTATTCTAAAACCTAGAAAAATACAAGATTAAGCACTCTTGGCTTCACAAGGTTCTGGGCTATTTATAGGCTGGAAAATGAAAACCTAGGGCAAAATTCTGCCTCTATACAAAAAGTCTAAAGTACCCCTGAAAAACGACATACTGAAGACCCAGTACGGCCGCGGATCCGCGGCCTATAGCCTCTATTGGCCGCGGATCCGTGGCCCTATGGTGGAATTGGGGCATGGGGTTTTTGGTGCTTCCCTGGTTTGCTGTGTCCTTTATTCTGGCATATGATTTTTCTCAGATTTGCTTCACGATTTTTCCAGAATTTCTGTTGAGCACTAGATGATTTGATGTGGATCTTTTAGTCATGATTTCCTCGAGCTCCGTGTAGATTTCTTGGATCTTGTGCTGCCATTGATCCTTGTGCATGAAAATGACATTGATTTGCCATTTTGTCTCTTAAACTGGTGTGTGGCAACAGACGGATAAAGAGCGGAGATCCGTATTTTATCTGTGGCTGGCAGGAACCCGGGTTTTGTCGTGTTTTTCCATGAATTTCACCGTTCAGAGCCGAGAACCTGTATCCTGCAATTGACTAGCAAACACGGCTCAAGAGTACCTACCGAAAAGCAATGTGATAAAAATTGGGCGGTATAAAAATGCAAAAATCTGATATGAACAAATACCCCCAAACTTATCATTTGCTCGTCCCGAGCAAAGACAAATTATTCACAAAAAATTTCCTAACCTCACTTTCGCAGGGAACGCGATTGCACTGAGCATGTGCAACAAGCCGTTAAACCTCTAGGTGTCCCTAGTAGGAGGAGTGTTGTCTCCTGAGGGTTTTCAGTGGATACTACCCACAAAATCCGGTCAAGTTGGTTTTGTAAAATAACTAAGATTCGAACCCTAAAGTTTTATTTCAGAAAATAACAATTCTATTATCCTAAGTCTAGACTATCGAACCTTTATTTTTCACACCTCACTTCTTATTTAACTACAGATTTTATCTGTCTTTACGTGCAGTACAAATAGTGTCGTTAAGTTTCCAGAAGGATCGATTTACGTCATCATGTCATACAATAAAGCCCAGATAAAATTTTTTGAAAGGATCACATAAGTTTTATAAAGAGTTAAGCATTTTTCAAGTTTCGTTTTCCAGTAAAGTTTCAACTTTAGAATTTCTATCTTCCTTAACAGGAAACTAGGTCTTATTTTTCACTCCGCCTTTTTCTTGTTTTCATTTCATACACACCTCTGTGAACGTGCAATAGTCTTCATCATAAAATAAAACCTTCATATCTCCGCTAAATTTTTTTATAAAAGCCTGTTTTTTATCAAGATTATTCTCACACAAAGAACCGTTAGGAATTTTAACTCGGAGAGAACACTTGCTTGACTTTGTTTTAAACTGAACTTTCTAGGCCTCTTAGCGAGCTTTGGGCCAATGCACCCAAACCAGTTGGTTTTAGGGCATTAGGTGTAGAAACACCCCAGCGGACTTAATTACTCAAGTTACCTAGGTCCAAAAACAAAAGACAGTTTGGCGTGAAAATCATGATGATTTAATACGAACGGAGATATAGCCGGCAGTTCAATTATTTTTTTTGTTGGATAAAAGACGTGCTTAGTGGGTTTAGTTGTGTAATCATTCCAATCAAGTTCCAGATGGGTTATTTTCCAGACTTAGTTCCAATTAAGGCATCAATAACATTCCTTCATATTCACTCACTTCATAAACTATTCTTGATATTACTTATTTCAGAACAAACCTATTTGATCCTCAGAAAATCATTGATCCATTTAAAAGTTTTTCGACATAAAAGACTTGTCATCTAATTCCCAAAAACTCACGACACGTGTAGTGTGATGTAAAGACGTATATCAGCTATAGTTAACTTCAAAGGAGAGTTATCTTTCAGGTTTTCAAAATCTAAACATAAGATTTAGTTATTCTTATTTAATCAAACAAAACCGTCGAAATGTTGAATCAGAGTCCTCCCACTAGCTAACTTGATAAAAAGTTTTTATGTTTTTAGAAAATTCTCTGATTTTTATGGATTTTTATGGATTTTAGTATGCAGATGCAAAATATACATATGAATGCGAAGGTAAGAAATGCGTACCGAGCGTACCCCCAAACTTAAACTGGACAGTGTCCTCACTGTCATTGCATGAAGAGATCATTTGAAGGGTCAAAATTGTCGGTTAGTGATACACAAAATTTAAATTTTTTTTTTCGTTTTTAAGGAAAAGAAAAAGAAAAAAGAATGGAAAAGAATATCCACAAATATATACAAAAAGGTATATACATACCCCCAAACTTATTTGGAACAGTGTCCACTGTTCTTGGCTGGATAACCGAAGTTTGGTGGTAGGCAGAGGAAGATTATGCAGGGTAAACCGGCTCCTGTAAGACCAGGAGCTCCTCTGTTGGTTCGGCGCTAAGGTACGGTTTTAGTCGGTGTCCGTTCACTTTGAAAAATGAACCGTCCTTTGGATTTTCCAAATCCACAGCGCCCTGCGGATACACATTCCGCACAAAATACGGCCCTTTCCAGCGAGATCTGAGCTTTCCTGGATGGAAATGAAGTCGGGTGTCGTAAAGCAGTACCTGCTGACCAGGTACGAAAGTTTTGCGCAAAAGGTGTTTATCGTGAAACACCTTCGTTCGGTTCTTAACGACAACCGCGTTATCGTAAGCCTCATCCCTAAGCTCGCTCAATTCATTCAACTGTAGCTTCCGATGGCTGCCCGCATCTTCGAGAGATAGATTCAGCTCCTTTATCGCCCAAAATGCACGATGCTCTATTTCGACAGGTAGGTGGCAAGCTTTTCCGTACACAAGCCGATAGGGAGACATGCCAAGATCGGTCTTATAAGCGGTTCGAAATGCCCAAAGGGCATCAGTGAGTTTCAGCGACCAATCCTTACTGTTCTTGGAAACCGTCTTCTCCAGTATCTGCTTGATTTGCCGATTTGAAACTTCGGCCTGCCCGCAGGTTTGGGGGTGGTAGGGCATAGAGAGCTTATGATTAATGGAATATTTCCGCATCAAGGCCTCGAAAGTCTTATTGCAGAAATGAGTTCCATTGTCACTAATGATCGCTCGGGGGTGCACAAAACGGGAGAAAATGTTTTCTTTAAGAAACCTAACGACAACCTTGTTGTCGTTAGTCCGGCTGGGCACAGCCTCGACCCATTTAGAGACGTAATCAACAGCGAGAAGGAGGTACAAGTTCCCAAAAGTGCTGGGAAACGGCCCCATGAAATCGATCCCCCAAACATCGAAAATCTCCACAACCAAGATTGGTTGGAGCGGCATCTCGTTCCTCCTGGATATCCGGCCCAAGTGTTGGCACCGGGAGCAAGTCTTGCAATAGTCATGAGCGTCTTTGAAGAGTTGTGGCCAGTAGAAACCACATTGCAAGATCTTCTCAGCTGTCTTTCTGGGGCCAAAATGCCCGCCACATGCTTGACCGTGGCAAAATGACAGCACACTCTTGAATTCTTCGTCAGGGACACACCGACGAATAATCTGGTCGGGACAGTACTTGAACAGATAGGGTTCGTCCCAGTAAAAGTGTTTTACTTCGGATAAGAAGCGAAGTCTGTCCTGACTTGACCATTCAGTAGGTAGTAATCCTGTGGCCAAATAGTTCACAATATCTGCGAACCAGGGTTCGCAAGATACTGTCAAGAGCTGTTCATCCGGGAAAACGTCGTTGATCGGAATTGGAAGCGAAGGCGAAGAAGGAAGTCGTGAGAGATGGTCGGCAACTACGTTTTCACATCCTCGTTTGTCCTTAATGACAAGGTCAAACTCTTGAAGCAAGAGGATCCAACGTATTAACCGAGATTTTGCATCTTTCTTCGCAAAAAGATGGCGCAGAGCAGAATGGTCTGTGTAGACAATGACTGGAGAGCCGATGAGGTAGGGCCTGAACTTTTCTAAAGCAAATACAACAGCTAAGAATTCCTTCTCAATTGTTGTATAATTGAGTTGGGCGTCGTTCAGGGTTCGGCTCGCATAATATATTACGTGCGGCATCTTGTTGATGTGTTGTCCAAGGACAGCACCAATGGCAAAGTCGGATGCATCGCACATAATCTCAAATGGGTGCGTCCAGTCAGGCGAAGAAAGAACGGGAGCAGAAGTGAGTGAGCTTTTCAATGACTCGAATGCAGTCACACAGCTCGAGTTGAAGTCGAATGGCGTATCCTTGGCCAGCAAAAGAGTCAAGGGCCTAGCAATCTTGCTAAAGTCCTTGATGAACCATCTATAGAAACCGCCATGGCCAAGGAAGGCTCGGATATCTCTGACGCATCGGGGAGGAGGGAGATTGGAAATGACCTCAATCTTCGCTTTGTCAACCTCTATGCCATTTTGCGAGATGATATGTTCGAAGACAATACCTTCGCACACCATGAAGTGGCACTTCTCTCAATTCAAAGTGAGATTCTTGTCCTTACATCGGGTAAGGACAGCGTCAAGATGCAGCAAACACTCGTTGAAGGAATCACCGAAGATGGAGAAATCATCCATGAAGATCTCCAGAAAATTTTCCACCATGTCTGAGAAGATTCCCATCATACACCGCTGGAAGGTAGCGGGCGCATTGCATAACCCAAAGGGCATGCGACGATATGCAAACGTGCCGAAAGGACAAGTGAAAGTGGTCTTGTCCTGGTCGATTTCGGCGATGGGAATTTGATTATAGCCGGAGTAGCCATCAAGAAAGCAGTAGTACTCGTGTCCGGCCAATCGTTCAAGCATCTGGTCAATGAAAGGTAGCGGAAAGTGGTCTTTCCGCGTTGCGGCGTTGAGTTTTCTGTAATCGATGCATACTCACCACCCAGTTTGGGTGCGAGTAGGGATTAACTCGTTCGCCTCGTTGGTTATGACCGTTATACCTGATTTCTTGGGGACAACGTGAATGGGGCTAACCCACTGGCTATCAGAGATAAGGTAAATGATACCACTATCTAGACATTTTACGATCTCCTTCTTCACAGCCTCTTTCATGACTGGATTGAGACGTCTTTGTGGATCCCGGGCTGGTTTGGTATCATCCATCAGATGAATGTGATGTTCAACGATCAGGGGACTAATCCCCTTGATGTCCACCATGGACCAGCCAAAAGCTTTCCTGTTGCTGTGCAAGACCGCGAGAAGGGCTTTCTCTTGCTCGGGAGCTAGAGAAGCCGAGATGATAACCGGGAGGGTCTCGTTCTCACCTAAGTAAGCGTACTTAAGGTGAGACGGCAAAGGCTTGAGTTCGAGCGTTGGAGGTTAAACGATTGAAGGCAAGATTGGTGCAGAGGTCTCGAACTCAAAGGACTCCAGCAAAGGTTCAAAACGAGTGTAGGCGACCGAGTTGGATGGTTCAGGTAACTCATCCGGAAATTCGAAAGATTCAAACTCGGGTTGTGAGCGGCTAAGATCATTCGAGAACGTGAAACACTCGTAGTCGTTGTCTGGCACAGAAACAGCAGCAGGTTCGAAGAGGAACACACTAGTGGCGTCAAGATTATCGTGATCAAACAGAAACTCCTCGAATTCACATTCTTCTGGGGTGATCTCCTGGATCGAGCAGACGTCCAGTATATGAGCATTAGGTTCGGAGGGCTGATTCCCTAACCTAAAAATGTTGAGTCCAATCGTCATATTTCCAAAAGATAGGTTCATCGAACCATTGCGACAATTGATCACAGCATTTGAGGTTGCAAGGAATGGGCGACCGAGTATCACCGGAATTTGATTCCGGGGGTTAGCTACAGGCTGTGTGTCTAATACAATGAAGTCAACGGGGAATATGAAGTCCCCGACTTTGATTAACACATCCTCTAGCTCACCCCTAGGATGGGTGATCGATCGGTCGGCCATTTGGAGAGTGCAGTGCGTGGGTTTCAGCTCTCCTACGCCTAATTGCTCGTATACTGAGTACGGAAGCAGGTTAACATGGCACCAAGATCTAATAGTGCGCGGTTGATGTTCTTATCCCCAATGGTAATATAAATCGTAGGACAGCCAGGGTCCTTCCGTTTTTGTGGTAAAGATTGGGTAAGGGCATCACTTACAGCACTAGCCAAGAAAACTTTCTTTGGTACCTGAGATTTCCACTTTTTCGTGCACAAGTCCTTTAAGATTTTCGCGTAGGACGGGACTTGTTGGACAACATCTAAAAGAGGAATGTTAATGTTAACCTGCTTAAACAACTCCAGAATCTTCTCCATTTATGGATTTTGTTTATTAGACCTCAACCGATTTGGAAATGGGACGTTTTTAAAATTGGTTGAGTCTAATGCTTGTGGAGGAGATTGTGGAGTTGGAACGGATCCCTGAATAGGTGTTGTCGTGGAGTGAGAAGTGGGTCCATTCAGAGCAGAAGAAGAGGAAGGAGAGCCTTGTGAAGAATGGAGAATAGGCTCAGAAGACGAAGAAGCAGGAGAAGAAGAAGAAGAAGTAGCGGCCGGGGTGTCATCGTTGATCCGTGTGCCAATATTGTTTTGCAGCATCCTTCCGGATCTCAATGTGGTCACGGCCCTCACATTATGATTATGTTGTTCAAGAGCAACATGTACATTATGTGGGTGACCGGGATTTGGGAGTGGTTGGGACGGGAGCTTCCCCTTCTCTCGCTTGCTTAAGGCCACATTCAGTTGTGCAATCTGGGCCTCGATGGTCTTGATGCTTTGCCCGTGAGCGGCAGTGTGTTGCACTAAGTACTGAATGGAAGACTGGATGTTGGCGATGGATTGTGTCGATTGTTTAACGAACGCCTCCAGACTTCGTTCGAGCGAGGAAACCTTATCGTTGTTTGACGAAACAAAATTGTTTTGGGGAAAAGAATTGTTGGGTGCAAAGTTGTTCGTCTGATTTTGAAAAGGTTGGGGTTGGAAGGGCTGCTGAAACTGATGTTGAGTTTGTTGTTGCCCTTGTTGTTGCGGAGGAGGGGGCCTTTGGAAATTGTTGCCTTGGAATTGATGCTGATTCTGATTCCAGGCGAAATTGGGGTGGTTCCCCCAACCGGGATTGTACGTGGAAGAGTATGGATCATTCCTCGGTCTTTGCTGAAATGCAGCATTAACCTGATCATGTCCTTGCGATGGTGGATTGTAAGGACACTCTTCGATTAAGTGAGAAAGATCGGAACAACAAGCGCAAATGGTACGAAGGGGAGAACAGGGGTAGGAGCAGGAGAAGAAAATTTGCTCTCTATCGCTTCAAGCTTTCTCGTTATTGCAGCCATTTCAGCTTTCATCTCAATAGAGACATCAAGTTGGTGAATTCCTACCCTAGACTGACCGGTAGAAGTGGAGGTAGAAGAAGAAGAAGTCGGTCTGGTGCTCTCCCATTGTAGCGTTTGCTCCGCAAGGTCGTCAAAGAATTGCCACGCTTCCTCGTCAGATTTCGATAGGAAGTGGCCCTGACAGATGGTTTCCAACAACTACTTCGTTGCTGGGTTCAGGCCCTCGTATAAGGTTTGGCAAAGTTGCCATTTCTCTATACCGTGGTGAGGACACTGAACAAGAAGGTCTTTGTACCGGTCAAAGCACTTCCAGAATGGTTCAGAAGGAAGCTGAGAGAATTGGTTGATTTCGTTACGTATCCTTGCGGTTTTATGATTCGGATAAAATTTCTTGAGAAACGCTTTTACAAACTCGTCCCAACTGGTTATGGAGTGGGAAGCGGTGCTACACAGCCATTTTTCAGCAAGATCGCATAAAGTGAACGGAATGACTCTTAGACATATAGCATCGTCCGACAGTTGGGTGGTTTTCATCATGGCACAAACGTTTTGAAATTTATTGATGAAGATATACGCATCTTCAGATTCAAGCCCATGAAATCGTGGAAGCATGTTGATGAAGTGGGGCTTAATTTCAAAATTATCCCCATTGGCCGGTGGAAGAGAAAGGCAGGTGGGAAGTGCAGAACGGGTGGGATAGAAACAATCCTGGAGCGCGATTCGCTGCGGCGCTACAACAGGCGGTGGTGGTGGGTTATTGGTCTCCGTAGGAGGTGGAGCCAATCCAGGGGTAGTCAAAGAGATGTTTGGATTAAATCCTGACATCGCGGAAGAATAGTTTGGTGATGGTGAAGGTGAAGATGTATGAACAGAATTCCGATCAACGTCGGTGTTGGCCGGCAAAGGTAAGGATGAAAGAGGAGTGGACGGAGTTTCGACGTCTGAGTCGATCGCGTAGTCGGTAGCGACTAACGTAACGCGGACTAGGCGGGCGCTAGTGTCCCGAGTCCAAGCGGACATACACTAAACGAGTTTAGTATAGTCAAAGAGGAGAAGGTGAGGGTAAGAAAACGTCAATGGAGAAATACGATGGGTGGTGGGTGAAAAATGTATTTGGCGACAAAGGGCAAGTTTTTATAAAAGTTTTTGATTTTTCTTTTTTTTTTCTTTTTTTTAGAAAGAGCTTTACAGAAATATGTACGGACTTACGGCTTTAAGCAATCACAAACGAGATATGCACAATCACACCTAGATCTAGGGTCACCTAGGTCTGCTAGACAGCTCCTAACTGTTCCAGAGGGCTAGAAATAGGACCTCAAATCGCCTCTTCTCCGTCAATTGCGACCAGGTAAGTGCCAGGTAAGTGGGAGGTTCTCCAACGCTTTCGCCAAGTTCCTTAATTAAATAACCACTTGCCTTCGACACACTTGCCTAGACACCGCAAAAGTCAGATAGGATAAACGGCTGATGCCTGTAACTAGTCCTCTGTCCTATTGAGCGCGAAGTCCTTAGGGCTGAGTCTAGTATTTTTTAATTAATAATGGTCAATGCATATGCTTTTTGTGATTTCTGGGGTCCTGGGAAGGGTGATGAAATCCCCACCCAATCTGAATTGGTTTCAAGCCTTTTAAGTCTGTATTAATGAATGCAAAGCGGTAACAAATCAACTGCAACCAATTTTTATTTTTATTTTTAATTTTAGCGCGGCGCAAAGAATGCTGCACAAGAACAGTTTATTGGAAGGGGGAAGAGAATTTGCGCAAAGAATGCTGCAGAAAACACAGTTTATTGGAGTCCAGAGGAGTGGGGAAGAGGAGAGAAAGAATTACCCAAAATTTAGGCTCCTGAAAGCTTCAAACCACCGCGGTTCCGCGGCCTTAGAGTGCTAATGCCGCGGTTCCGCGGCTTGAAGGTGCCTTCGGAACATCATTTTTCTTGTGGGTGTTCACCTGGCTGTCCTCTTTTTGTCTGGTTATCCTGAATCTTGATTTGCTTCCTGGACCTGCACTAGAATTTTTCAGTAGACCGTTTTATCCGTCTTGAACCGTCGCGGTGTGGCCGCGAGATGTGGGTCTAACTTCCCACGTCTTTGGCACTGAACTCGAACTTCGTATTATCCTGCACCCTTGCATAAAAACTAATCAAAAATAACAAGATGATTTTTTTACATCGTATATTTTTTTGTTTTGTTTTTCGGTTAGCTTTATATTCAAAAATTAACCCGAAATTACACAAAGAAATAAACTACCGTCTCCCCGGCAACGGTGCCATTTGATTGGTAGAGATTCTGCGTGTTCAAGTTTAGTTAATTACCGCAATCAAAATGGTTTCGATTGCAGCTAGCCGGTTGAGTACGGGTCGTCCGCAGGGAGATGGGAATCTTTTTCTATGTGCTTTAACGAGTTAAGTCCAAAAGTCCAGATTTGTTTATGATTAACTAAGTGTTAAAATGATATGTAAAGAGAGCTTGTTAGGGTTAGGATTAGGTTAGTTTGAGTTAAGAGTCGCTCACTTCTTTCGTTGCCACTCTTAATATCGGTGTTACGGTAATCGGCAACAGCGGGGATTAGCACGACTAGGAAGGAACTTGCGAGTATAAGCTAGGTTTTCCAACGCTTAAGTTCTTCCTTTTGGTGCTTGTCCGTCCGTTCTTGGCTCTTAGCCATAACCTCCGGTTAATTCAACCACAACCGGTCTCACTACGGAATCACCGCTATCATGTAGGATAGGGTGCCGTAGGGAGCGGATTGTGGTTCAATTAACGGGAGTCGAATTAAGATGTTGGGCAAGGAAAGAGTGAGAGAGATTTCCTTCTCTCAAACTTCCCTTATCCTACCCTAACAAGTATGAAACTACTCACCCATTATACGGAAAAGAAAATAAAACAAAAGAGAAAGATAGAAAGAAAGAGATTAGAAGATAACAACTAGCTATTTGCGACCTCACCTTGGCAAGGATCAAGCGTAAGCATCATGGTTGTTTAAGGATAAAGGAAAAGAGAAAAGAAAGAAACAACAAGAAATAACAACAACTAAGTTAACAAATGAAAATTACAAGCAATTAACATAAGAGCAAGACAAGTATCATAATAAGATGAATTTCTTTATTCATCATTCTTCACTCACAAAAGCTCACTACAAGTTTTTCAATGGAGAAGAGATGAGAAGAGGAAGAAGAACAAGTATTCTAAAACCTAGAAAAATACAAGATTAAGCACCCTTGGTTTCACAAGGTTTTGGGCTATTTATAGGCTGGAAAATGAAAACCTAGGGCAAAATTCTGCCTCTATACAAAAAGTCTAAAGTACCCCTGAAAAACGACATACTGAAGACCCAGTACGGCCGCGGATCCGCGGCCTATAGCCCCTATTGGCCGCGGATCCGCGGCCCTATGGTGGAATTGGGGCATGGGGTTTTTGGAGCTTCCCTGGTTTGCTGTGTCCTTTATTCTGGCATATGATTTTTCTCAGATTTGCTTCACGATTTTTCCAGAATTTCTGTTGAGCACTAGATGATTTGATGTGGATCTTTTAGTCATGATTTCCTCGAGCTCCACGTAGATTTCTTGGATCTTGTGCTGCCATTGAGCCTTGTGCATGAAAATGACATTGATTTGCCATTTTGTCTCTTAAACTGGTGTGTGGCAACAGACGGATAAAGAGCGGAGATCCGTGTTTTATCTATGGTTGGCAGGAACCCAGGTTTTGTCGTGTTTTTCCATGAATTTCACCGTTCAGAGCCGAGAACTTGTATCCTGCAATTGACTAGCAAACACGGCTCAAGAGTACCTACCGATAAGCAATGTGATAAAAATTGGGCGGTATAAAAATGCAAAAATCTGATATGAACAATCTTCTAGAAGATATTCCATATAAATCCAGAATACAACCCAGTATACGTATCGAAATACATATACGCGTATTCGTATAAAAATACGAATAGCCAAGAGAGAAAATGAATAGTGAACAATAATACTAGAATAAATATATTAAATATATATATATATATATATTATTAAATCAAAACTTGATTTAATAATCCAGCTTAATCTTAAGCCGCTAGTATTATCAACCGTCCGATTAAAATCTGTATAGCATGTACACATATTTAATCGGATACCTGTATATACCAACATACGTCTTCTACATCATATTGCCCGAACCGTGAAAACCCTCTGTATCGGACTCTAAAGACTCGTCAATATGCTGGCAGTGGGTTTAACCACAAGCATGTTAGCGGCACTAGCTGTACGTAACGGCTATCCATGTATTGAGCGAAAGGAAGGCCGACGAGCAAACTCATCCGTACCCCTATTGAGCCTGTCTGTGACAATCACTGTACAGTTCGGTCTGTTTGTCTAAGAGTATCGCATATCAGGTCTAGGGGGTGGATAAAATCAGACCCATAATAACACGACATTTCGTGTCGGTGTGAAGCTCATCAACTACTAAGAAATTACTGATCCAAATCAGTAATTCTCGTCCACCTTGGACAAGGATTTCTGGTGATGGCCACCTGTGTACAGTGCGACGTCTACCCCCAATACCGGGAGAGACGAATCCCCGACAATCTGCTCACTGCTTCCTTATAGCTCGGGACTGTACCCAACTAAAATATGTTTGCACGACCCCTTTGAGTCGTGGTTGCTGGGTTCCCTAGCACGACCATATAGTTTCGGGAGGCATCAACCATGCCTTTTTCAAAAAATTGGCATGCTAAAGAACCCTAACCTAGAATCTTAACTAGAGAATTGGACGTAACCATGCATGTACACATCTTTACATCTAAGCGAACAAGGAATACAACCTTTGTAGACTGGTCCTTCACTTCAAAAGCTCCGTGTAGTAGTCCCTTCGCTCCAAATAGTGATCTTCCGGACTCTAGTAAGGCTCCATAAGGTGAAATGAACATGCATGCTTTAAGTCTTCGAGGCCGAAGAAGTTCTACATCGAGAAGACACTAACTCAAGCCACCACTTCACTAATTAGGAATTAGTGAAGCAAACAACTGATTGATCGTTCTTTTGCGTGCGTGTGTTTTTAAAATCAAAGAATAGAATATACCACAATCAATAACGGTGTCGCTTGGTAGCTAGCCATTTGAGTATGGGTTGGTCCACAGGGAAAACGTGTCTTTTCTTATTATTCTAACGAGTCAATTCCTATTTGTGGTAGGTTTTGATTTTTATAAAAACTAAGATTGAAATTGATTTTGATTAAAACCTTGCCAGGATTAGGATTAGGTAAGTTTGAAAAGTTAATTCTACTCACCGCTTCCATAGCCCTAATTAAGAACTTAGGTGTTAAGGTAATAGTTAACAAAGGGGATTAGCACGACTAGGAAGAAACGTAATTTCTTCCCTTTGGTCCATGTCCGTCCTTTCTTAACACTTATCCCTAACCTCTATGTAAATCAACCACTACCGGTCTAACTAGGGAATAACCGCTATCTCGTAGGATAGGATGCCGTAGTGAGCGGTAGGTGTTTGTTTTACATAGAGTCCTAATTTATAAAGTTATGAGGGCAAGAAAGGAGTGAGAGATTTCCATCTCTCAAACCTACCCAATCCTAACCCTAACAAGTGAGGAACTACTCACTCATTTGGTTATTAGCAATGGAGTTCATTTTTTTATTTTCTTTTTAATTACCTAATTAACGTGCAGATAACAAAAGACAGATACGAAAATTGCAGAATTTAAATTGCAAATAAGAAAAATTCAAAATAAAAAACTTACTTTTATTGACGCACTCCTGACGATTACAAGCGATTAAAATTTAATCTAGAATTAAAAAGAGGCATGCTCCAAAAGAGCTGTAGGCTTTCCGATTTATAGATAGGAGAAACCCTAGAGTTTACATTTGATCCATATCTGAAATTACAATACTACTTTAAGAAATCCGGGTCAATCACCGACTCCCACCGACACGACCGACACATGCTCTGCACGGCTGTGGATCCGCGGCGGAATGCCATGTTGGGCCGCGGATCCGCGGCCATCTTGAGGGATCTTTGACTCTTCTTTTCAGGGTTGCTTTAGGTTGCTATTTACTTCTATTTTCTTCTCTTGGTTCTTCAAAATCTTTTCTATTTTCTTCAAGATTTCCAACAGTGCAGAATTTGTGGACTTTTACCGTTAGCTTCACGTTGAAGTCTTGAATCTTGTGCTGCCTTCGTTCTTTATGCACTCGAACTGTTCATTGATTTTCATTTGATCCTTAAAATGTATGCGGTATCAAACAGATTCATCTATTTGTTGGTCGTAGTCTCACATTTGTAGCGTCTTTTCACCATTTTCACTATATTGTTCTGAGAACCTGTAACCTGCAACTATTTAGCAGACATGGATCAAAAGAACTTATTTATTTGCAATATAATTAAGAATGGGGAATATAATAATGCAAAATTCTGATTTGAACAAATACCCCCAAATTTATCTTTTGCTCGTCCCGAGCAAAGCCATTTTATTCTCGAAAAAAAACCTAACCTCACTTTCGAAGGGAATCGCGATTGCACTGAGCTTGTGCAACAAGCAGTTAAACCTCTAGGTGTCCCTAGTAGGAGGAGTGTTGTCTCCTGAGGGCTTTCAGCGGATACTACCCACAAAATCTGATCAATTTGGCCTATTAACTTTCATTCTTCAATTCGGTGTTCTAGCAAGAAATTCTATTATCTTTAACTTAGAAATCATCAACCCGTATTTTTCACACTCACTTATCATTTAACTTAAGATCGTATATGTTTTGTAAATTTATTTAGCTTTCAGCATCTTTGAATTTTCCTTCTAAGGTTCCATCTCAACTTAGGAAGTTTTATAATCTTTACTGAAAATATAAGTTCTATTTTTCATTCCTATCTCTCATCCAAACCCAATCATATACCACCTACGTGTGTGTATGTATCACCCCTACACTTGGAAATTCAATTCAAGCTATCATACTCTTGTCCATTGTCCAAAGTACTTTTAGTTGGTGAATTTTAGATGAAATTGCTCACACATCCTTCATTCGACCGTTAATACTTCTTGAGGTACTAACGACCGATTACAAAATGTGTTTGCGCATTAAGGCGTAATTACTCGTCTTGTAATACCTAAGGTTTTAGCAGTGACTCCCAAACCAGTTGGTCTAAGGCACTAGGTGATAAAGCACCCTCGCTATGTATTTTTATTTTACGCAGACTTAAGTAATTACAAAACCAGTGTTCATATTTTTATATCTCTTTATTCACACATATACTTTTATTCAATTTTTTTATACTAAGGATATTAGTCAAGAGCACTTCAAGGTATCCTCTACTATCCCAAGTTTCAAGGTGCTTGTATGTGCGAGTTGTAGGGTATATACTTTCAGAATTTAGACTTAAGGTTCGGAATTATTTTTAGACTTACACTTCAATAAAAATTTCAATACTCTTCCCTTATTTGACTTAGTCCAAGAACTGAACTCTAAATTTGCCTATCTCTAAATAAACTACAAGGACATATATTTTGTACCGTTAAACTTTATGAAAGGTTATTTTTAGGGTTTTTAATTTATTAAGTTTAGGATCTAGTTTTGCCTAGCTTGTTAACAGTCTTGTCAAACTTAAGTCAAATATGGCCAAAATTGAATTTTTCTATTTTTTTAATTTTTAAAATTTTCCAAAAATTTTTTTATTTGATTTTATTTTTATAATTTTTTTTAATTTCATTTTTTTTAATTTTTTTTTAAGATGCAATGCAGAAATAAACATGCAAAAGAAAAAGAAAAATATATACAAAAATTAATATAAGCAATGCAATGATAACTATTTACAAACCACCTCCTCCCCCAAACTTACCAAAAGCAGTGCCCTCACTGCTCAGGCCCTCGCCGTCCCCTTGAAGGTGAACGGGAACGTTCCTTTCGCGCTGGCAGCGTAGATACGCCATGTTCAATCTCAGTCACCCGGTGAACCAAGTTGGTCACCATCCCTACCAAATTATCAATCCCCCTAATGGCTCTTCTAAGAAGACGTGCATGTTCTATGGGGGTGAGCTCTTCCTCGCTTGTGTTCGAGCTAGAACTGGGTGTTCTAGCGGGTACATGTTCGGCCGGTTCTCTTTGCGACCATACATCAGTTAGGCGGGTATAGGACGTGGATACGCCCTCAATGAGAGGCCTAATGGGTATATCTCCATCCATGTAAAACTCAAATTCCTCCACAGGGAGGAAATAGCGACACAATTGTGTCACTAACATAGAGCATGGGTAATTTGCAGCCCTTTTTCCAGCACCAATTGAATTAAGTAAAACCGTGCACATGTCAAATCTAGGATTCCTAGTCATTAAGGTGTGCACGATATGAAGAGAAGGGGTGAAAATGTGGTATTATGTGAACTGCCAAAAATGTTGTTTTGTGCCCACCGGCACACGGTTAAAACATTGGCGAAGAGGGTTCTATCCTGTATTCCCTTCCTAGGTTCCCTCGAACAGTCATTACCCATTAAGGGCATGTAGTCTTCAAATTTAAGAGGTTGGTCGTGAACAGGTAATCTAGGAATTAAGGTGACTTCATGAATGAAGTCTCTGTCAATGATTATTTCCCTATCGCCCCAAAGTAATTTAATAAAACCGTATTGTGCAAGGCAGCCTTCCTCCATGCACTCGTAAAAACGAGTGACTAGATCTGGAAGGGCGTAGGCATTGGGATGATTGTAAATAAAAAAATTCCACCCTCGCTGTGTAATTTCATCAGCAAAATAACTTCCGTAAATTGTGTGTGAAAAGATTTGTGAAAAATCACGTTCTAACTGCATAGTTGGTGCCATTCAGAAAGTTCAGATCTTCTAAAAATATTTAACAGGGAGGACAAAGAGATGCAAACCTCCTGTGAAGTTTTCAGAGGGTGACGAGGCTGGGGCGCGGCGGAAGGGTGGCTTCGGCGGTGGTTGCGCGGCGCTCTGGAGAGATCTGCTTGCTCTGCCTGCGACGGCGGCTAGGGTTTGTAGAGAAATGAAATTAGGGTTTGGTAAAAACAGAGATGGGTCGGGTTTTATCTATAGGGGGAATGTGTTGGTTATTTGTAAAAAACTCCTCCTGAAAAAAGGAAATTATTTATAAATAAAATTTTAATTTTTTTATTTAAAACTGGAAACTTAGAAAAATACCCCAAAATTTTTTTTATTTTCAAATTTTAAATTTTTTTTTATTTTTTTAATATAATTACAAATGATACATACCCCCAAACTTGTTTGAAACTGTATTTTGGCTAGATAATCGAAATTTAGGGGTAAATGGAGGAAGATCAGTCAATGTAGATCGGCTCCTCTTAAAACAGGAGCTCCTCCGAAGGGTCGGCAGTGAGGAACGGTTTATGTTGATGCCCATTCACTTTAAATAGTAAACCGTCCTCCGGGTTTTCTAGATCGACCGCACCGTGCGGATATACGGTGCGTACCAAAAATGGCCGTTTCCATCGAGATCTGAGCTTGCCGGGATGGAAATGTAACCGAGTGTCGTAAAGTAAAACCTGTTGACCAGGTTTAAAAGTTTTTCTTATAAGGTGTTTATCGTGGAACACTTTCGTTCGGTTTTTAACAACTACTGGGTTCTAATAGGTTTCATCCCGAAGCTCGTTCAATTCGTTCAACCGCAACTTTCTATTGCTGCCCGCATCTCCCAAAGATGGATTCAACTCTTTTATTGCCCAAAATGCCTTATGCTCTATTTCAACTGGAAAGTGGCAAGCCTTACCATAAACAAGCTTATATGGAGAGATACCAAGATCGGTCTTATAGGCAGTACGGAATGCCCAAAGGGCATTAATAAGTTTTCATGACCAATCTTTACAGTTTTTGGAAACCGTTTTCTCCAATATCTGTTTAATCTGCCGATTCGAAATCTCGGCTTGCCCACAAGTTTAGGAATGATAGGGCGTTGACAGCTTGTGAGTAATGCATTATTTTCGCATTAAGGACTCGAAAGTCCTATTACAAAAGTGAGATCCATTATCACTGATAATCGCGCGAGGATGCCCAAACCGAGAAAAAATGTTTTCTTTGAGAAATCTAACGATGTACTTATTGAAATCTATTGCTGGGCACAGCCTCGACCCATTTTGAAACATAGTCAACAGCGAGTAGAATATACATGTTCCCAAAAGAGTTGGGAAATGGTCCCATAAAGTCTATCGCCCAAACATCAAAAACTTCAACAACCAAAATTGGTTGGAGCGGCATTTCATTTCTCCGAAATATCCGCCCCAAGTGTTGTCACCGGGAGCATGTCTTGCAGTACTCATATGTGCCTTTAAAAAGTTGTGGCCAGTAGAAACCACACTTCATGATTTTTTCTGCTGTCTTTTTGGGGCCAAAATGCCCGCCACACGCTTGATCGTGGCAGAATGACAGCACGCTCTTAAACTCGTTGTCGGGGACACACCGACGAATGATTTGGTCGGAACAGTATTTGAAAAGATACGGTTCATCCCAGTAAAAATGTTTTACCTGAGATAGAAATCAGAGTTTGTACTGATTCGACCATTCGTTTGGTATCAGTCCGGTGGCCAAATAATTTATGATATCTGCGAACCAAGGTTCTCATGACACAGTTAAGAGCTGCTCATCTGGAAAAATGTCTTTTATAGGAATTTGAAGTGTAGGCAAAGAAGGGAGGCGTGAAAGATGGTCGGCGACTATGTTTTCGCATCCTCTCTTGTCTCTGATGACAAGGTCAAACTCTTGTAGTAAGAGGATCCAACGTATCAGCCGAGATTTAGCATCCGTCTTCGTAAAAAGATGGCGAAGAGCTGAGTGGTCCGTGTAAACGATGAATGGAGAGCTGATTAAATAGGGCCTGAATTTTTCTAGTGCAAACAAAACAGCTAGAAATTCTTTTTCAGTTGTTGTGTAATTCAATTGGGCCTCGTTTAAGGTTCGGCTAGCGTAATAAATTACATGCGGCATCTTGTTAATGTGCTGCCCAAGGACAGCACCAATGGAGAAATCAGATGCATCGCACATAATTTCAAATGGATGCGTCCAGTCAGGAGATGAAAGAATGGGAGCGGAAATAAGTGAGTTTTTCAACGACTCGAATGCTTTCATACAACTTGAGTCGAAATCAAAAGTGGTGTCCTTGGCCAACAAAAGAGTTAAGGGTCTAGCTATCTGGCTAAAATTCTTGATGAACCGTCTATAGAAACCGGCATGGCCAAGGAAGGCTCGGATGTCTTTGACACACTTGGGAGGAGGAAGATTGGAAATGACTTCAATTTTAGCTTTATCTACCTCAATGCCATTTTGCGAGATGATATGTCCTAAGACAATAACTTCTCGTACCATAAAGTTGCATTTCTCCCAATTTAAAGTGAGGTTCTTATCCCTACACCGGGTAAGAACTGCATCTAAATGTAGCCTCATAAAAGGAGTAGCCGAAAATGGAGAAATCATCCATAAAAATCACCAAGAATTTTTCCACCATGTCTGAAAAAATGCCCATCATACATCGCTGGAAAGTAGCGGGTGCATTGCATAACCCAAAGGGCATGCAACGGTAAGCGAATATACTGAAAGGACAAGTGAATGTTGTCTTGTCTAGGTCCTTTTCAGCGATAGGAACTTGATTATAGTCGGAGTAGCCATCAAAAAAGCAGTAAAATTCATGCCCGACCAATTGTTCTAGCATTTGGTCAATAAAAGGTAATGGAAAGTGGTCTTTCCGTGTCGCGGCGTTGAGTTTTCTATAATCGATGCAAACTCGCCACCCAGTTTAGGTGCGAGTTTGTATTAACTAATTTGCCTCATTAGTTATGACCGTTATGCCCGATTTCTTTGGGACAACGTTAATGGGGCTAACCCACTGGCTATCAGAGATAGGGTAAATGATACCACTATCAAGACATTTTACAATCTCCTTTTTAACAGCCTCCTTCATTATAGGGTTAAGGCGTCTTTGTGGATGTAGCGTCTTGAAAAGTCGTTTTGGTGTTTTCCTGAAATTCGGTGAAAATTCGGTATTTTTCCGAAAACCGTCTTTCTCGATATTTTGCAGTTTAGGGCTAATTATACTTAAAGTGGATAGGTAATTACTTGTTTTTAGTGACTAATGAGTTAATTATGAAATTTTGGTCATTTAAAAATTTTTCCCTATTTTTCAATTTTTTTATATTATTTTAAGCCGGTAAGAAAATACTTTAAATAAGCGATAAATACAAATTTTTCCGGGCTAAATTTAATCTCTAAAATTATGATAATTATATTCTAGTGATAACATGAATTTTTAGTAATTTATTTTGATTTTTAACCAATTTTTATAAATTGAAACGAAATTATTGATTTTTGGGCTAAAACTTGCAATTTTTGAGTTGTAGGGGGCCTTTTTGCATAAAATTTCTTTTGTAAAACCCCTCTATCTTTTTCCTCAGCCCAAGAACAGCCCAAGTCTTGGCCAAGACCAGAAAATTCTGACCTCTCTCTTTCTTGAGTTGTTTCTTAAGTTATTTGATAGTTTATGGATTTAATTTAAATAAAATGGTTAATATATGATACTTTTGACTTTAGAAACTTGACCAAGACTTTTCCTCACTTGCCCACACCCCCCACCTTACCTCCAACCTGGCCGAAACTGAACCCTCCCCTTCTTCATCTTTTTCCTTTTCATTTTTCTTCAATTTTCTTCAAAAAATTGCAAGAAAATTCAACAAATATCCATAAATCCTTCTCTTTTTCAACACAAAATCCTTATGCTACCTCTTCTCAAGCCTAATATGGTTGAAATCATGTGGAAAGGAGGCATCTTTGGAGGAAACCTTCTTGCTTGATCTAGTGATCAAGAGGTATAAATTTCCATCTTGTTAAATTCCTTGTTTAAGTGCTTATGTGTTATGGGTTAGTGTTAATTTAGTGTAGTTAATCTAGTTTCCTTAGATTTTGTTTGAAAAATGAACTAGGTTTTGAACCATGATAATTTAATTAAGTTGTTATTTTGTTAATCTAGTTGTTAATGACTAATCTATATAGTTACCTTGTTGTTGTAGTTTCAACTTTGCTAAATTAGTTAACTTTTGAAATGTGAAATTGTTATTTTAGGATTTCAAGAAAAGGTTTTTGTATGGAATTGGTATTTGAAACTTGATTAGTGAGTTGTTTAGGGTTTAGAAACCCTTATTTAGTTGATTAAACCTAATTTGTTAACTAGTATTTTGCTAACCTAAATCTAAGAGATGAACTTGCTAATTGGGGTTGATATTAGTGTTAATTAAGTTTTTCAAGTATGGTTTTTGATTTGCAATGGCTATTTATAAAATCAAGAAAAGGTTTTGTTATGTAAATTAGGTTTTTAAGCTTAGTCAATGGTTTAGAAATTGTGTTTTGGCTAACTTTTTGGTTAGTTTGGAATGTTGGCGTTGGATGGGGTTGACTTTGTCGCTATATTGTCGATGTTTGCATCAAATTGCAATTTCTGCTTACTAGATTTTTATAGAAGTTATGTGATGTGTTATTTGTGGTATCTTGATGATTTTGTTGGCTTGTCCTACGACTTTTAGGATGCGTGAGTGCGGTTTTTGGGTAGTCGGGTTTTAGTTTTGCCGGGTGACCCAAATCGGCGTTTTTCGGCAGTTTTTGCGATTTTCGCGTGTGTCCGCGCACTTTGTGCACGTTGTACCCAGCTAGAGAACTTTAGTAGTTTCGTTGGGGTTTTGCGTCGTTCTTGATATGTAACCTTATATTTGATATAAATTACAGGTTCGGTCGCGGAGACGTCTGACGCGGCGCGAAAGGGAAAGGCGGTGATCGGACACAGCTAGCCAGGAATCCCGGTGAGTAGATTTAACATCTACGGGGGATGATCGTTTGGATGGCGCAAGTCGCCCGATAGATTTAGTAAACTGGAAAATAGTAAATTGGATAATCACTTGTGACATTAGAATAATAATACTGGCATGATAATTACTGCAATTAGATCAATATGTTATACCCATATACGCAAACTCAATTGTAGGACACATGCACCATTACCAGGTCTTTATATGCAGCACGAGCACTATTCATGTTTACACACACACCCTGGTAATTGCCATGCCACCACACTAGATAACCTTTAATTTAAACCTTTTACTAATTGATACTTAAATTGTGCTATTTCCTTAACATGAAACCGTAGGATTGCTATTCATGTGCATGTACTTCATCATATTCATTGTTCATGCTTAATACATTAATCACACATCGCAACTTGATTATTGATATCATACGCATTCATTAGCATTGATATATGCATTTATGAGGATTTCTTGAGATTTTATGATATTGCTGGATTTCGGGGGAAAGCCGCAAAATTTCCAAACTTATGATATTTTTAAAACATGTAAATTGCGGTTTTCTAGTGATGTAAGTGTCGTCCACCATGAGTTTGCTGTGGCTTTGGAAATCCGTGTCGAGGAGTGGAGGAACCGGCACGGGTACATGGTGGGCCCGGTAAGGTACCCCGGGGCAAGAGGAATGTGGTGATGACGTTGAGCCTGGCAGGGGACGGATTACCTACCGGTGACTGTTTGGGACGGCGGATATCCAGAGGATACCGACCGTGGCCACTAGATGATGAGATATTGATATTTGAGATGGGTCAGCCGGACGGCTGAGGCCAGAGGTACATTTATGAGATTTGAGACAGCTTTTGGGTGTCGTTGCTGGACACCGATTTTCGTCGATTCATTGACATTATGCTAGCATTCTAAAAGAATTTCAAAAACAAAAGAGGTAAAATATTTCTTATATGTACCTATTGAGACCTCAGATTTTCATGTTGCATGCATATTAGTACACTGATGTTATATACACACCTGCTAGTGCATCCAGTCATACCTGTATTTTAGATGCTAGGATGCTTGTGTGCATGCATACGATAGCCTTTGTAGATGTTATTTATTACTCACGAGTTGGCAACTCACCCCCGTTGTGCCACAGTCTTTTGCAGGTCCGCTCCGTCAGTTCAGTAGCGGCGGGCGCACTTGTCTTTTACCTCTTTTGCCTGAGCTCGAGATTTGCTCATAGGTGGGTTATGTTATTTTTTGTACCACCTTGTATATTCTTGTATCTAGCGTACTCCATCTACTGTTCTACCAGATATTTGTATATTGACCTAGAGATGAGACTGTGAGGTTTGTGGATTTTATGCTGTATTTTGGGGTCGAACTCACTTGAGTCGACATGATGTTTCCTTATGCTTTATTATGCTTTATTATGCTTGTTGTCATTTACATTGCGTGGGATTTGTGACCGCCGTATGGCGAAGAGCTAGCTCCCGCTTGGGGATGCCCTATTTTGTGGATTCATGTATATATTTTGTTGTACCCTTTTTTGGGGGTCAGTATTTACAAAGGAGACTCTGCCGAAATTTTCGGGAAAAATTTGTATTGTTTTTAAAAAGTGTTTTACATGACTTATTTGATAACTCGCTTTCAATTGATTGGGTTTTCTTCACTCTTTTGCTTCATTGGTTTTGTTTTCTGGGCTTTGGCTTACTTATTTTACGGACGCCTTTAGACGTTCCGTAAACTTAAGTGCCAGTCACGTTCCGTACCCTGCGGGTCGTGACAAAGTTGGTATCAGAGCGATAGGTTTTACCTTTGTGAGTGTAGGATGACCCTTGGTAGATGGAGTAAGTGACTTAAGCAGGGTAACGTAGCGTACGTATGTCCGCGGCATACTTACGATACGGTACTCCGCCTAAGTGACTTTAGGATATACTTGCTTGAAAAATTCCTTCTTCAATTCCGTGTATCCTATGATCCTATTGCACTGTTCTTACTATCCGTTTTCTTGTGACAGCCACTATGCCGCCGAAGGCTACGAGGGCACAGAGGGCTGCCGCCAGAGACGAGATTCGAGCTGGCTCGTCCGAGACTAGGACTGAGCAGGGTGGTATGCCTACGCCGCTGGGACAGACCGATCTACCTTCCCCAGGCCGTATGGATAGGCTCGAGACGGGTATGGAGGAGTTGCGACAGATGATGGGAGGCATGCAGGAGCTGCGTCAGATGGTAGGATCCCTAGTTGCAGCCAGTCGTACACCGAGGCAGGATGACGTACCTACTACATCACAGACGACCATGATACCTGCTCCTACTACTACCATCGTGTCCATTCCGGTTTCACTACAGGACTTCATGAGGCTGAGACCTCCAGTATTCACCGGCACCGAGACAGCGGAGGACCCACAGACGTTCCTTGATAGTTTAGCCAGGATCTGCCGTTCGCTGAGATGTTCGGATGATCGATGGGTAGAGCTTGCCAGTTTCCGGCTAGAGGGTCTCGCGCAGACATGGTGGGAGTCAGTCTTGAGAGGTCGAGCTGCAGATCTGCCGCCTATGACTTGGGCCGAGTTTACAGCGGTCTTTCTAGCCCGTTTCCTTCCAGAGAGCGTTCGTGACGCCAGAGCTCGCAGTTTCGAGGCCTTAGTCAAGACACCTGGGATGACGGTGTCTGAGTATGATATCCAGTTTACACAGTTATCCCGATATGCTCAGTATTTGGTGGATACCGAGGAGAAGATGGTGAAGAGGTTCGTACAGGGACTTGATGCCCAGCTATACCTTGCCATTGGCGCCCAGCACTACGACACTTATTCAGCTGCTATGGATACAGCATTGCGGATGGAGGCACGCATATCACAGACTCCGGCCGTTTTTGGGCCGAAGAGGATGCGCACCGATGTACCATCTCAGAGACAGCGCGCCAGATTCTTTCCGAGAGATAGGCCTGGCAGAGGATTTGGGCGGGGACAGTTATATGGTTCTTATCCCCAGAGGCAGCAGCCGTCACCAGGATGTTTTGGGTGCGGGAGTCTGCATCATCTTGTCAGAGACTGTCCGGTGAGACGACAGGGAGCAGCGACAGTTCCGCACGTGACTCTACCACCATCACCACCCCCTCCTCAGAGAGCCCTACTTCCTACCCCAGGCGATGCTCCACGCCAGTTAGGTGCACCGAGAGGCCGTGGACGCGGCGGTCCTGTTCAGAGAGGACGAGGAGGCAGAGGCCGAGGTCGAGGTCAGCCCGCTATCGGTGGAGGACAGGCCCGAGTTTTTGCTTTGACACCGCAGGATGCGCAGGCATCCAATGCCGTTGTGACAGGTACTTTGCCAGTTTGTTCTTTCGATGCACGGGTGTTATTCGACCCAGGTTCCACACATTCGTACGTATCTACACACTTTGCACCGATGTTGGGCCGTGAGTCGTCGTCGTTAGATCAGCCGCTTGTTGTTGTTACTCCGGTAGGCGAGTCGTTTGTCGCTCGTTTTGTATTTCGTTTGTGTTCCGTTCGTATCGGGGAGAGGGATTCATCAGTTGATTTGATACTCCTCGATACGTTGGACTTTGATGTGCTTCTGGGCATGGATTGGCTAGCCACTTGTTATGCTTCGGTGGACTGCCGTGAGAAGGCAGTCAGTTTTAGCTTTCCGGGAGAGCCAGTCCTTGTTATTCAGGGAGACCGTAGTGTCGCCCTTCCCAGCTTAATTTCTTCTCTTCGCGCTGGTCAGCTCTTGCGGAAGGGATGTCAGGGATTCTTAGCGTTTGTTTGTGATACTCGAGCTACAGAGGTTCCGTTGGACCAGGTCCCGGTAGTTTGTGAGTTCCTTGATGTTTTCCCTGATGAGCTACCTGGGCTACCGCCTGAGCGCGATGTTGAGTTCTGCATTGATTTGATTCCCGGTTCGGGGCCTATTTCTATACCACCGTATCGGATGGCCCCGGCAGAGCTTCGAGAGCTGAAGGAGCAGTTGCAGGATTTGTTGGATAAGGGGCTTATTCGACCGAGTGTTTCTCCGTGGGGTGCTCCGGTCCTGTTTGTCAAGAAGAAGGATGGAAGTTTGCGCTTGTGTGTCGACTACCGCCAGCTGAACAAAGTTACCGTTCGGAACAGATATCCGTTGCCGCGCATTGATGATTTGTTCGACCAACTTCAGGGTGCGGGGTATTTTTCGAGGATCGACTTGCGATCAGGATACCATCAGCTGCGAGTTCGACAGGAGGATATACCGAGGACAGCTTTCCGTACACGCTATGGCCACTACGAGTTTTTGGTGATGTCGTTCGGACTCACCAACGCCCCAGCAGCATTTATGGATTTGATGAACCGTACATTCAGGCCGTATCTTGACTTGTTCATCATCGTGTTTATCGACGATATCTTGGTGTACTCCCGGAGCAGAGAGGAGCACGAGCAGCACTTGCGGATTACATTACAGACTCTGAGGGAGCACCAGCTGTTCGCGAAGTTCTCCAAGTGTGCATTCTGGCTGGACAGCGTCGGATTCTTGGGTCACGTGGTTACGAGAGACGGCATTTGTGTGGACCCGAAGAAGATTGAGGCTGTTCAGCAGTGGCCCCGACCTACATCGGTTACTGAGATCCGTAGTTTTCTAGGCTTGGCGGGCTACTACAGGCGTTTTGTTCAGGACTTCTCCCGTATAGCTGCACCGTTGACCAGTTTGACCCGGAAGGGAGTTCCTTTCGTTTGGACAGAGGAGTGCGAGCGCAGTTTTCAGCAGCTACGGACATGTTTGACTACGGCGCCGGTATTATCTTTACCTTCGGGATCAGGCGGATTTGTTGTCTACTGTGATGCTTCGCGAGTGGGATTAGGATGCGTTTTGATGCAGCATGGCCGGGTGATCGCTTATGCTTCTCGGCAGTTGAAGAAGCATGAACAGAACTACCCCACTCATGATTTGGAGATGGCTGCAGTGGTCTTTGCACTGAAGATTTGGCGACATTACCTTTACGGCGAGTCATGTCAGATATTCACCGATCACAAGAGCTTAAAGTACATATTTCAGCAGCGAGACCTGAACCTCAGACAGCGTCGTTGGATGGAGTTGGTGAAAGACTACGACTGCGAGATCTTATATCACCCCGGCAAGGCGAATGTGGTGGCAGATGCGTTGAGTAGGAGGCCCGGGGGTAGTTTATCCTTTTTGCGCGCAGTGCAGAGGCAGTCGTCAGCAGATTGGCAGATGTTATGCGACAGCCGAGTTGAGTTCGAGTTCACTCAGACAGGGGGACAGCTCGCGCATGTTCGCGCACGCCCACAGTTGCTTGACCGTATATATGAGGCACAGCGTAGTGACGACCGTTGCTCAGAGATCATGGCACAGATGGGACAGGGCAGATTTTCCGAGTTCATGGTTGACGATCAGGGGATTTTACGATATGGATCTAGACTGTGCGTACCAGATGCTGATGGATTGCGGCGCGACATTCTTGAGGAGGCACACCGATCAGTGTATAGTGTCCACCCCGGTTCCACCAAGATGTACCATGATATGAGAGAGACCTACTGGTGGGACGGGATGAAGAGGGACATTGCGGAGTTCGTTTCGAGATGCCTGACTTGTCAGCAAGTCAAGGCTGAGCACCAGAGGCCCGCAGGAGAGCTACAGCCGTTACCCATTCCAGAGTGGAAATGGGAGCAGATTTCGATGGACTTCGTTGTGGGTCTACCCAGGACCAGTCGAGGGTACGACTCCATCTGGGTGATCGTGGATAGATTGACGAAAGCGGCTCACTTCCTTCCAGTGAAGACGACTTTCAGCTTCGCTCAGTATGCTCAGCTCTATATTGACGAGATCGTGCGACTACATGGCGTACCGACTTGTATCGTGTCAGATCGAGGCACTCAGTTCACCAGCCGACTTTGGCAGAGACTTCAGGAGGCTTTGGGCACTCGTTTGAGCTTCAGCACAGCGTTTCATCCGCAGACAGACGGACAGTCAGAGCGGACCATTCAGACTCTCGAGGACATGCTCAGAGCGTGCGTTTTAGACTTTGGGGGTAGCTGGGATCGTCATTTGCCTCTAGTGGAGTTCTCCTACAACAACAGCTTCCAGGATACTATTCAGATGGCACCTTTCGAGGCATTGTATGGGAGGAGATGCAGATCGCCCGTTTGTTGGACAGAGCTCAGCGAGAGCAGCATTTTGGGGCCGCAGCTTGTTGAGGAGACGACAGCGAAGATACAGTTGATCCGAGACCGGATGAGAGCGGCTCAGAGCAGGCAGAAATCGTATGCAGACAGGCGCCGTCGCAGATTAGAGTTCGCAGTTGGCGACCATGTTTTTCTGAAGGTCTCACCGATGAAGGGCGTGATGCGTTTTGGGCGAAAGGGGAAGCTTAGCCCTAGATTCGTAGGCCCCTTCGAGATCCTCGAGCGTGTCGGCGCTGTTGCATATCGTTTGGCTCTTCCACCCAGCTTTCCCGATGTTCACCCCGTCTTCCATGTTTCGATGCTCCGCAAGTACCTTCACGACCCTTCGCATGCGATTCAGCACCCGACAGTCCAGCTAGAGCGCGACCTTTCTTTTGCAGAGCAGCCGGTGGCCATCTTGGATCGGCAGGAGAAGAAGTTGAGGTCGAAGATTATACCAACCGTCAAGGTCCTTTGGCGTAGCCCGAGCAGCGAGGAGGTTACCTGGGAGACCGAGGGCGAGATGAGGAAGAAATATCCCCATCTCTTTGAAGGTACGCGTAGCTATATTTTTAAATTCGGGGACCGAATTTCTTTAAGGGGGGGAAGATTGTAGCGTCTTGAAAAGTCGTTTTGGTGTTTTCCTGAAATTCGGTGAAAATTCGGTATTTTTCCGAAAACCGTCTTTCTCGATATTTTGCAGTTTAGGGCTAATTATACTTAAAGTGGATAGGTAATTACTTGTTTTTAGTGACTAATGAGTTAATTATGAAATTTTGGTCATTTAAAAAATTTTCCCTATTTTTCAATTTTTTTATATTATTTTAAGCCGGTAAGAAAATACTTTAAATAAGCGATAAATACAAATTTTTCCGGGCTAAATTTAATCTCTAAAATTATGATAATTATATTCTAGTGATAACATGAATTTTTAGTAATTTATTTTGATTTTTAACCAATTTTTATAAATTGAAACGAAATTATTGATTTTTGGGCTAAAACTTGCAATTTTTGAGTTGTAGGGGGCCTTTTTGCATAAAATTTCTTTTGTAAAACCCCTCTATCTTTTTCCTCAGCCCAAGAACAGCCCAAGTCTTGGCCAAGACCAGAAAATTCTGACCTCTCTCTTTCTTGAGTTGTTTCTTAAGTTATTTGATAGTTTATGGATTTAATTTAAATAAAATGGTTAATATATGATACTTTTGACTTTAGAAACTTGACCAAGACTTTTCCTCACTTGCCCACACCCCCCACCTTACCTCCAACCTGGCCGAAACTGAACCCTCCCCTTCTTCATCTTTTTCCTTTTCATTTTTCTTCAATTTTCTTCAAAAAATTGCAAGAAAATTCAACAAATATCCATAAATCCTTCTCTTTTTCAACACAAAATCCTTATGCTACCTCTTCTCAAGCCTAATATGGTTGAAATCATGTGGAAAGGAGGCATCTTTGGAGGAAACCTTCTTGCTTGATCTAGTGATCAAGAGGTATAAATTTCCATCTTGTTAAATTCCTTGTTTAAGTGCTTATGTGTTATGGGTTAGTGTTAATTTAGTGTAGTTAATCTAGTTTCCTTAGATTTTGTTTGAAAAATGAACTAGGTTTTGAACCATGATAATTTAATTAAGTTGTTATTTTGTTAATCTAGTTGTTAATGACTAATCTATATAGTTACCTTGTTGTTGTAGTTTCAACTTTGCTAAATTAGTTAACTTTTGAAATGTGAAATTGTTATTTTAGGATTTCAAGAAAAGGTTTTTGTATGGAATTGGTATTTGAAACTTGATTAGTGAGTTGTTTAGGGTTTAGAAACCCTTATTTAGTTGATTAAACCTAATTTGTTAACTAGTATTTTGCTAACCTAAATCTAAGAGATGAACTTGCTAATTGGGGTTGATATTAGTGTTAATTAAGTTTTTCAAGTATGGTTTTTGATTTGCAATGGCTATTTATAAAATCAAGAAAAGGTTTTGTTATGTAAATTAGGTTTTTAAGCTTAGTCAATGGTTTAGAAATTGTGTTTTGGCTAACTTTTTGGTTAGTTTGGAATGTTGGCGTTGGATGGGGTTGACTTTGTCGCTATATTGTCGATGTTTGCATCAAATTGCAATTTCTGCTTACTAGATTTTTATAGAAGTTATGTGATGTGTTATTTGTGGTATCTTGATGATTTTGTTGGCTTGTCCTACGACTTTTAGGATGCGTGAGTGCGGTTTTTGGGTAGTCGGGTTTTAGTTTTGCCGGGTGACCCAAATCGGCGTTTTTCGGCAGTTTTTGCGATTTTCGCGTGTGTCCGCGCACTTTGTGCACGTTGTACCCAGCTAGAGAACTTTAGTAGTTTCGTTGGGGTTTTGCGTCGTTCTTGATATGTAACCTTATATTTGATATAAATTACAGGTTCGGTCGCGGAGACGTCTGACGCGGCGCGAAAGGGAAAGGCGGTGATCGGACACAGCTAGCCAGGAATCCCGGTGAGTAGATTTAACATCTACGGGGGATGATCGTTTGGATGGCGCAAGTCGCCCGATAGATTTAGTAAACTGGAAAATAGTAAATTGGATAATCACTTGTGACATTAGAATAATAATACTGGCATGATAATTACTGCAATTAGATCAATATGTTATACCCATATACGCAAACTCAATTGTAGGACACATGCACCATTACCAGGTCTTTATATGCAGCACGAGCACTATTCATGTTTACACACACACCCTGGTAATTGCCATGCCACCACACTAGATAACCTTTAATTTAAACCTTTTACTAATTGATACTTAAATTGTGCTATTTCCTTAACATGAAACCGTAGGATTGCTATTCATGTGCATGTACTTCATCATATTCATTGTTCATGCTTAATACATTAATCACACATCGCAACTTGATTATTGATATCATACGCATTCATTAGCATTGATATATGCATTTATGAGGATTTCTTGAGATTTTATGATATTGCTGGATTTCGGGGGAAAGCCGCAAAATTTCCAAACTTATGATATTTTTAAAACATGTAAATTGCGGTTTTCTAGTGATGTAAGTGTCGTCCACCATGAGTTTGCTGTGGCTTTGGAAATCCGTGTCGAGGAGTGGAGGAACCGGCACGGGTACATGGTGGGCCCGGTAAGGTACCCCGGGGCAAGAGGAATGTGGTGATGACGTTGAGCCTGGCAGGGGACGGATTACCTACCGGTGACTGTTTGGGACGGCGGATATCCAGAGGATACCGACCGTGGCCACTAGATGATGAGATATTGATATTTGAGATGGGTCAGCCGGACGGCTGAGGCCAGAGGTACATTTATGAGATTTGAGACAGCTTTTGGGTGTCGTTGCTGGACACCGATTTTCGTCGATTCATTGACATTATGCTAGCATTCTAAAAGAATTTCAAAAACAAAAGAGGTAAAATATTTCTTATATGTACCTATTGAGACCTCAGATTTTCATGTTGCATGCATATTAGTACACTGATGTTATATACACACCTGCTAGTGCATCCAGTCATACCTGTATTTTAGATGCTAGGATGCTTGTGTGCATGCATACGATAGCCTTTGTAGATGTTATTTATTACTCACGAGTTGGCAACTCACCCCCGTTGTGCCACAGTCTTTTGCAGGTCCGCTCCGTCAGTTCAGTAGCGGCGGGCGCACTTGTCTTTTACCTCTTTTGCCTGAGCTCGAGATTTGCTCATAGGTGGGTTATGTTATTTTTTGTACCACCTTGTATATTCTTGTATCTAGCGTACTCCATCTACTGTTCTACCAGATATTTGTATATTGACCTAGAGATGAGACTGTGAGGTTTGTGGATTTTATGCTGTATTTTGGGGTCGAACTCACTTGAGTCGACATGATGTTTCCTTATGCTTTATTATGCTTTATTATGCTTGTTGTCATTTACATTGCGTGGGATTTGTGACCGCCGTATGGCGAAGAGCTAGCTCCCGCTTGGGGATGCCCTATTTTGTGGATTCATGTATATATTTTGTTGTACCCTTTTTTGGGGGTCAGTATTTACAAAGGAGACTCTGCCGAAATTTTCGGGAAAAATTTGTATTGTTTTTAAAAAGTGTTTTACATGACTTATTTGATAACTCGCTTTCAATTGATTGGGTTTTCTTCACTCTTTTGCTTCATTGGTTTTGTTTTCTGGGCTTTGGCTTACTTATTTTACGGACGCCTTTAGACGTTCCGTAAACTTAAGTGCCAGTCACGTTCCGTACCCTGCGGGTCGTGACAGTGGATCCCTTGCTGGCTTGGCATCATCCATCATATGAATATGATGTTAAACTATGAGGGGACTAATCCCCTTGATGTCCGCCATAGTCCAGCCAAAAGCTTGCCGATTGTTTTGTAAGACCATTAAAAAGGCTTTCTCTTGCTCGGGGGCTAGAGAGGCCGAGATGATAACAGGAAGGGTCTCATTCTCACCTAAGTAGACGTATTTAAGGTGAGACGGCAATAGCATGAGTTCGAGTTTTGGAGGCGAAACAATTGAAGGTAAAATTGGTGAAACTGTCTCAAACTCGAAGGATTCCAATAGAGGTTCAAATCAAGTGTAAGCAACCGAGTCGGATGGTTCAGCTAACTCATCAAAAAATTCAAAGGACTCAAACTCGGGTGGTGATTCTTCAAAATCGTTCGAAAAAGTGAAACACTCGTAATCGTTATCAGGTATGAAATCAGTGTCCGATTCAAGGAGGAACGCACTAGTAGCGTCAAAATTGCTGTGATCGAACAGAAATTTTTCGAGCTCACAGTCCACCTGAGTGATCTCTTAGATCGAGCAAATATCAAGTATATTAGCATTAGGCTCGGAGGGCTGATTCCCCAACATAAAAATGTTGAGCTCAATTGTCATGTTTCCAAAAGATAGGTTCATCGAACCATTTCGAAAATTGATCACCGCATTAGAAGTTGCAAGGAATGGTCGACCGAGTATCACCGGAATTTGACTCCGGGGGTTAGCTATAGGCTGTGTGTCCATAACAATAAAATCAACGGGGAAAATAAAGTCCCCTACTTTAAATAGCACATCCTCTAACTCACCCTTAGGATGGGTGATGGATCGGTCGGCCATTTAGAGAGTCCAATGTGTGGGTTTTAGCTCTCCAACGCCTACTTGTTCATATACTGAATAAGCAAATTAACATTGGCACCGAGAACTAAAAGTGTGTGGTTTATGTTCTTATCCCCAATAGCTATTGAAATTGTAGGACAGTCAGGGTCCTTGCGTTTTTGAGGTAAAGATTGGGTAAGAGCATCACTTACTGCACTAGCCAAGAAAACTTTCTTAGGTACCTGTGATTTCCTCTTCTTGGTGCATAAGTCCTTCAAGATTTTAGTGTAAGAAGTGACTTGTTGGATTGCATCCAAGAGAGGTATGTTAATGCTTACCTGTTTGAATAACTCCACAATCTTCTCCATTTATGGAGTTGGTTTATTGGATCTCAACCTGTTTGGAAATGGAATATTTTGAAAATTTGTTGAGTCCAATATTTGTGGAGTAGATTGCAGAGTTGGAATGGATCCCAGTGTTGATGTTTTTGTGGAGTGAGATGTGGGTCCGTTCGAATTAGTAGAAGTAGTGCCTTGTGAAGAATGAAGAGCAGGCACTGAAGAAGATGAAGAAGAAGAAGAAGCGGCGGCCGGGGTGTCATTATTGTTACCAACGTTGTTGTGCAATACCTTTCTAGATCTCAATGTAGTCACAGCACTCACATTATGATTTTGTTGTTCATGAGCAACATGTGGATTGTGTGTGTGACCGGGATTTGGCAATAGTTGAGATGGAAACTTTCCCTTTTCTAGCTCGCTTAACGCAGCACTCAGTTGGGAAATTTGGGCTTCAATTGTTTTGATGCTCTGATCATGTGAAGCAGTGTGTTGCACCAAAGACTGAATGGAAGATTGGATGCTGGCTGAGGATTGTGTAGATTGTTTTAAAAACGCATCCAGACTTCGTTCTAGCGAGAAAACCTTATCGTTATTTGGTTGAACAAAATTATTTTGAGGAAACGAGTTGTTTGGTGCAAAATTGTTCATTTGATTTTGGTACGGTTAGGGTTGGAAAGGTTGCTGATATTGAGTTTGTTGAGGGGCTTGTTGTTGTGGAGGAGGCCTCTGAAAATTGTTATTACTTTGGAATTGATGTTGATTTTGATTCCAAGCAAAATTTGGGTGGCTCCTCCAACCAGGATTATAAGTTGAAGAGTATGGATCATTTCTTTGTCTTTGCTGAAAGGTAGCATTGACTGGATCTTGTCCTTGAACAGGCGGGCTGTAAGGACACTCTTCGGTTAAATGTGATGGATCCGAACAACAAGTGCAAATAGTGCGTAGGGGTAAAGCAGGGGCAGGAGAAGGCGATGAGAATTTGCTCTCAATTGCTTCTAGTTTTTTTAGTGAGTGCAGCCATTTCAGCCTTCATTGCAATCGACATATCAAGTTGATATATGCCTGCCCTTGACTGACCTGATGAAGTAGATGAAGTGGTCTTAGTGCTTTCCCACTGAAGTGTTCATTCAGCAAGATCGTCGAGAAATTGACAAGCTTCATCGCTCGATTTGTAAGAAAGTGACCTTGACAAATGGTTTCCAACAACTGCTTAGTTGCTGTGTTCCGTCCTTCGTATAAAATTTAGCAAAGTTGCCATCTCTCGATACCGTGGTGAGGGCACTGAACAAGAAAGTCCTTAAATCGTTCGAAACACTTCCAAAAAGGATCGGAAGGAAGCTGGGAAAATTGATTAATTTCATTTCTGATTCTCGCGGTCTTATGGTGTGGGTAAAACTTTTTAAGAAAAGCCGTAACAAACTCTTCCCAATTTTCTATGGAATGAGATGCTGTACTATATAGCCACTTTTAAGCTAGGTCACATAAAGTGAATGGAATGACATGTAGCCTTATAACATCATCGGAAAGTTGGGTAGTCTTCATCATTGCGCAAACATTCTGGAATTTGTTAATGAAGATGTAGGCATCTTCCGATTTCAGCCCGTGAAATTTGGGCAACATATTGATGAAGTGGGGATTAATTTCGAGGTTATCCCTATTAGCCGGTGGAAGTGAAAAACAAGTAGGAAGTGCAGTGCGGGTTGGATAGAAAAGATCCTGGAGCACGATTCGTTGGAGCGCTTCAACAGGCGGGTGTGGTGGGTTATTCGCACCCAGTTAAGGTGGAATCAGTCCCGAAGTAGGTAAGGGGTTGTTAGGATTGAATCACGACATCTCCTTAGAAGATAATGAATGTGAAGATGAAGGTAAAGAAGTGGATGGAATTTCGAGTTCGGAGTCGAACGCGTCGCCAGTAGGCACTAATGAGATACGGACTAAACGGGCGCTAATGTCCCTAGTCCAACCGGACATACACTAACGAGGTATAGTGTAGTGAAAAAAATAGAAGGTGGGGGTAAGAAAACGTCAATGAGAAAATGAGGGTGAAAGTTGGGTGCAATAGATTTCTAGCGACAAAATGGCATGAAATTTTGTGGTTTTTTTAAAAATTTTTATAAGGTGTTTTACAAAAGATTTTTATAAGGAACTACGACACACTTTTAAGCAATCACGATATGCACAATCAAGCCTAGAGCTAAGGTCTCCTAAGTCAATTAGACTGCTCCTAACTGTTCTAAAGGGCAAGTTGTGAGATATCGTTCGAATCGCCACTTCACCGCCAATTGTGGCAAGGTAAGCACAAGTAAAGAAAGGAGGGATCCGCTCACGAATCACCGTGAGACGGGCCATTTAAAATTACCATTCCTACCTGTCTAGCCTAGGCACCACAAAGTTAGGTTTAGATAAACGACCGATTGCCCACAACCTTCCTTTGTCCTAATGAGCGCGACAGTCCTTATTGGCCGAGTCTAAATATTTTTTAATTAAGTCGAGGGTTGATGCAAATGCTTTTTGTGATTTTTGGGGTCCTAAGAATGGTAATGAAATCCCCATCCAATCTGGATTGGTGTTATATCCCCTTAAAAGTCCGTTTTAAAAATGCAAAGCAGTAAACACACAAAAATCCAAAACACTTGCCAAAATTTTTTTATTTGCGGCGCAAAGAATCCTGCACAAGATTGATTTATTGGAGAAGGGGAAGAAATTTTTGCGCAAAGAACCCTGCAGGAAAATTTTTCAGAGGAGCACAGGGGTTAAAGAGAAGGTAAGAAATACTCACAGAGGTTTCTGGACTGCTGACGTCACCAAAGAGCGGCGAATCTACGGTCAAATGCAAGAAATTGCGGCGGTTCAGCGGTTCTTATGTTGGATCAGGCCGTCAAACTTTTCCTATTTTCTATTGTGGTTCTCCTCTGTCTGTTCAGATCTTCTGTTTCTGGATTTGTTCACCGAGCTTGCTCCAGATCGGAATATGTCCTTCTTCCTTTCCTGCGCAATTCATACAAAAACCCTTCAAAAATTAACAAGACGATAATTTTTTGTTTTTATGATTTTTAATTTTTTAATTAACCCGAAATTACAAAAAGAAAATAACTACCGTTATCCCCGGCAACGGCGCCATTTGATTGATCGTTATTTTGCGTGCGTGCGTTTTTAAAATCAAAGAATAGAATATACCGCAATCGGTGTCGCTTGGTAGCTAGCGGGTTGAGTACGGGTCAGTCCACAGGGAAAACGTGTCTTTTCTTATTGTTCTAACGAGTCAATTCCTATTTGTGGTAGGTTTTGATTTTTATAAAAACTAAGATTGAAATTGATTTGGATTAAAACTTTGCTAGGATTAGGATTAGGTAAGTTTGGAAAGTTAATTCTACTCACCGCTTCCTTAGCCCTAATTAAGAACTTATGTGTTAAGGTAATAGTTAACAAAGGGGATTAGCACGACTAGGAAGAAACGTAGTTTCTTCCCTTTGGTCCTTGTCCGTCCTTTCTTAACTCTTATCCCTAATCTCTATGTAAATCAACCACTACCGATCTAACTAGGGAATCACCGCTATCTCGTAGGATAGGGTGCCGTAGTGAGCGGTGGGTGTTTGTTTTACATAGAGCCCTAATTTATAAAGTTATGAGGGCAAGAAAGGAGTGAGAGATTTCCATCTCTCAAACCTACCCTATCCTAACGCTAACAAGTGAAGAACTACTCACTCATTAGGGTATTAACAATGGAGTTCATTTTTTTATTTTCTTTTTAATTACCTAATTAACGTGCAGATAATAAAAGACTGATACGAAAATTGCTGAATTTAAATTGCAAATAAGAAAATTCAAAATAAAAAACTTACTTTTTTTGATGCACTCTTGACGATTACAAGGGAATTAAAATTTAATCTAGAATTAAAAAGAGGCATGCTCCAAAAGAGCTGTAGGCTTTCCTATTTATAGATAGGAGAAACCCTAAGGTTTACATCTGATCCACATCTGAAATTACAATACTACCCTAAGAAATCTGGGTCAATCACCGACACGCACCGACACGTGCTCTGCACGGCCGTGGATCCAGGCGGATTGCCATGTTTGGCCGCGGATCCGCGGCCATCTTGAGGGATCTTTGATTCATCTTTTCAGGGTTGCTTTAGGTTGCTATTTACTTCTATTGGTTCTTCAGAATCTTTTCTATTTTCTTCCAGATTTCCAACAGTGTAGAATTTGTGGACTTTTACTGTTAGCTTCGCATTGAAGTCTTGAATCTTGTGCTGCCTTCGTACTTTGTGCACTCGAATTGTTCATTGATTTTCATTTGTTCCTTAAACTGTATGCGGCATCAAACAGATTCATCTATTTGTTGGTTGTAGTCTCACATTTGTAGCGTCTTTTCACCATTTTCACTGTATTGTTCTGAGAACCTGTAACCTACAACTATTTAGCAGACATGGATCAAAAGTACCTATTTATTTGCAATATGATTAAGAATGGGTAATATAATAATGCAAAATTCTGATATGAACAACAACCTAGACTAAATGACTAATCTAGTATAGGTTGATGAAGTAGGAATTTTTCTCACTTTAGAAATATTTTTCTCACTAATTTTCTTTACCTCTTCAAAACCTAGAGAGCTTTTTGAAGATGAAGAAGAAGATGAAGTGAATAATCGCTTGAGTTAGAATAGCAACCATGGGTGAGATAATATCTCATACTAACTCATGCAGAGATTTAACCATGGCTTAAGGTAATGGTTGAGTTAATAAATATCTAATGTAAAACAAAACAAGTAGACTAAGTCAATGGTTCTACAAGCTTCAACTAAGCTCAAACCATATGACTAATTTCCAAAAAATTAGTGATTTACTTTAAATAAATAAACCCCACATTATCATAAGAATGGTGTGAGTCTCATACACCCATGTAGCATGTAGCAACTAGCATGACACAATAATATATATCACATATATAATAAGTGCATACAAGTGAGAAAAAGAAATGCTTAAGTGAGCTAATATTAGTTAATGTAAATTAATATATCAAATATATAATTATACATTAAATTATTAAATCAACACTTGATTTAATAATCCGGCTATATCATATATAATCGACTAATATCATTTGTTTCAACTTATCGAATCAACACTTGATTCGATAACCTGGCTATATCACATATAACCGACCGATATCACATATCACGAGATTAGAATACGTTATCATATACACGTATTAATCTCGGTCCCACACATATCACATATATGCTCCTACTTCGTTTCTCCTGGGCTGGAAACCACTATATAGGATTCTAAAGACTCATCAATACGCCGGCAGTAGGTGATGATAATATCAGTCACCCACAAGCCGTCAGCGGTACTAGCTAGATGTAACGGCTACTTGGGTATTGAGCGATCAAAAGATCAACAAGCAATCCTGCTCATACTCCTGCGAATCCCATAAGTAACACTACCGTACTGTCCGGTCTCTTCGTCCGATATGTCGCATATTGAACCTGGAGGTGGTAAACGCCAAACCCCAATAGCCTGATAAGTCATGCCGATGTGCGGCCCATAATGGTTCGAGAAACTACTGATAACACTTACCAGTAAATCTCAGCAACCCTGGCCAGGGATTTCCTGTTACGGCCAATCGAGCATAGCGCAACATCAACCCCTAATACCGAGAGAGACAAAATCCCCTTATCGCTTATTGCTTCCATGTGACTCGGGACTGTACCCAAAAACCACCTTTTTGCACGTTCTCTTGATTGTGGTAAGGTGGAAATCAAAGCACAGTGGGAATCACATAAGACTCTATGACGATCTCGGGTCTACAGACTAACCTGTACCAGTGTCACCAGAGAACTGCTATCTGACGTGAGGTATAATACCATCTAGGATTTCTCGGCGAGTCATGTTCAGTGTACCCGGTCTCCACTGAGCATCCGTATACAATCTTTGATGTCAAACACCAATGGATGTGGGATCATCCATCCCCCATCATATGGGTGAAGAAACATATACGCTAGTCTACTCTGGAATACCGATGCCCCGTCTCGATACTCCCACGACTAGGAACAATTTAAGGATGTACTTATAGACTACCCTGGCCCCACTAATATGATCTGCATCATAATCCTGGTAGTCAAGTACATGTCCTAAGGGCTTTATCAACATGTAACAGAGAGACAATAAGTGTATATGTTAAGATAAAGAGTAACCAGATAGCATACTATCATGTCGAGCAAGAAAGTCCTCCCTATATTTGTCCAAGCATCCAGTATAAAATACATCATATATACAATAATGGCCTCTAAGGCATATATACAACTAACAATCTTCAACTTGCACTAGGGCCAGTTGTTGTAGTATCTCATAGCCAACGTCCTATAAAAGTCTCTCTTGGGAAAGGCCTCTGTGAGTGGATCCGCTGTGTTATCCTTCGCGTCAACATTCCTTACCTCGATCCCTTGGAGATCAACAATCTCCCTGATCAGTTGATACTGTCTCAGAATATGTCTGGATCGCTGATCGGACCGGGGTTCCTAGGCCAAAGGCACAACTCCATTGTTATCACTATAACAGTTATTAGAAGCTCAATGGTAGGAACCATGTCCATCTCATGAACATAAAATATCTAGACAGCCACTTTGGAAGCATCGTTGGTAACGATGTATTCAGCCTTTGTCGTCTAGTTTGCCATGGTATCTTGCTTAGAACTCTTCCAACATACCGTCCCTCTACTGAGAGTAAAGACAAAGCCTGAGACTGACTTTAAGTTGACCTTATCACTCTGGAAGCTCGAATTGGTAAAGGACTCCCACTGGAGTTTACCGTTACCAAACACCAAAAACATTTCTTCAGTGCATCTCAAGTACTTAAGAATGTCCTTCATAGCTGTCGTGTGATTTTCCCAAGATCCGATTGATTCCTCATCACTACATCTAGTGAGTTAGCTACATCTGGTCTAGTACATATCATCGCATACAAGATAGAGCCTAGTGCCGAAGCATAGGGTATCCCTTGCATGCGAGCTCTCTCCAAATCAGTCTTGGGAGACATCTTTTTGGAGAGAGGGATTCCTGAGTAAGTGGGCGAAACACCACACTTTGAATCTTCCATACTAAACCTCTTTAGTATGGTGTTAATGTACCTGGATTTGGGACACTCCCAACATCCACTTAGATCTATCTCTATAGATCTTAATCCTCAAGATGTAGTAGGTATCACCCAGATCTTTCATGGAGAATTCTCGTGATAAGAGGAGCTTGACCGAGTGTAGCTTAGGAAACCTATTTCCTATCAAGAGTATGTCATCTACGTACAATACGTGTAAGGCAACCTTACTCTCTACAACCTTCTTGAATATACAAGGTTCATATACCTTTTTGATGAAGTCAAACTCTTTGACTACCACATCAAAATAGATGTTCCAACTCCGCGATGTCTGCTTTAATCCTGATGTACTTATGCAGAGCCACTGGAGAAAATGTTTCATCATAATCCACACCTGCTTATTGACGAAAACCTTCTACTACAAGTCTAGCTTCGAAAGTCTCAACTTTTTCATCTACACCAAGAAACATCTAAAGATCCACTTGCTCCCGATGGGTTTTACCCCTTTAGGTGCAACTTTCAAATTCATACTTTGTTGGTGTACATGGATTCTATCTCAGATCGCATAGCATCCAGCCATTTCACAGAGTCCCCACTTGTGATGGCCTTCCTGAACTTGGTTGGGTCATCATCTACCATGATGCAATCCTCGCTCTCACCGTCACTGAAGAAACCGTAGTATCTCTCAGGTGGATGAGGAACCCAACTAGATCTGCGGAGAGGTTGAGGTTCGTTGGGAACTATTGAATCCTCCGGTTTTACAAAATCATCAGTTGTTAGTTTGTCTAGCTTGAACACCTTCCAGTTCTACCTTATGACCACTAATTTCTTCCATAAGAAATTCCTTTTCTAAAATGGTGGCATGCTGAGAAACAAAACACCTTTTTCTCCTCATTATGGTAGAAGATATACCTTCACGAATATTTGGGATATCCAACAAACTTATACAGAACTGACCTTGCCTCGAATTTTTCCGGATTTTGCCTTTCAACATAGGTCGGACAACCCATATCTTAACTCGTTTAAGACATGGTCTCTTCCCATACCATATCACATATAGAGTGGCAAGGTCTGATTTGGTTAGAACCCTATTCAATAGGTATGCAGCTTCTTAAGTGCATAACCCCCAAAAGGAAACAGGTAACTCAACAGTACTCATCACAGAGCGTGCCATATCTCATAGGGCGCGATACCTCCGCCCCGATACACTACTGTGGTGTGGTGTACACGATGTAGTAAGCTGAGAGAGAATCCCATTCTCTTTTTAGAAATTCCAGGAACTCCGTGCTGAAGTATTCTCCTCCCTGATCACATCGAAGGACTTAATACTTCTACCCGTCTGGTTTTCAACTTCAAGCTTATATTCCTTGAATTTCTCAAAAGTTTCAGACTTGTGTTTCAACAGGAACATATGTCCGAATCTTGAGAGATGGTCAGTTAATATAATGATGTATGAGGAACCAACCCTGGCATTTGTAGACATAGGACCGTATACATCACCATGTATCAGTTCCAAGAGTTCTGTAACTCTTTCTCTGTTTCCAGTAAACGGAGTATTGGTCATTTTACCTTTGAGACAAGACTGGAAAGTATCATAAGATGAAAATTCGAACGGATTCAAATACTCATCCTTATGTAACTTAGCTAGTTTTGTCGCATTGATATGACCTAGTCTATAATGCCACAAGAAGTATTTGTTCATTTCTGAACTACTCCTCTTGTGTGTGTTCTGTATACATTGAACTGTGGTTTGATTTAGAATATATATATGCCATTACATAACGCGCCTGATCAAATCAACTTTTGATCAAGGAAAATGTTCACAATATTATCCTGCAATACAAAATTATATCCTTCTTTAACTTAATAAAGAAACCGATGTAATGTTGTATATTAGGTTCGGCATGTAATAACATTTGTTCAGGATCAATGTATTTACCATTTGGTAATACAATGTGATATTTGCCAACTAGTTTGGCTGCAACAATTGCACCATTCTCTACACTTAGAGACATATCACCCAATCCCAGTTCTCTACCTTTCTGTAGCCCATGTACCAGATTACATATATGGGATCCTGATCCGGTATCTCATACCTAGGATGTAGAAGATATTGAGAAATAGTTCTCCGTAACGAACACACATGAAGATTATGCATCAACATACTCTTTCTTCGATTGGGTGGCATGGGAATCCTGGTATTCCCCTATTTCCTTCTTAGACTTATAACAATTATAAGGTAGAGCGGAACCAACGTTCCCCAGCTCAGCATAAGAAGCAGGTTCGGTCAATACATCCATGTTATTATCTTGATTAAGGCTTGATATGGTCTCTATCAGGAGAGAGAGGGAGAGAGAAGAAAACACTCAGCGTATGCTCTTGGAATATCAGATTGGTTATTATTTTATCTAATCAGGATGGCTCCCATTGTTTTTATCAAATCTTCCTTCAAACCCTAAAAGGTAAGACTAGCCGTGATTAATTATACCCTACAAGTTCACCAATCTTTCGGCCAGGCCAGTGTCGGAACTTTGAGGGAGGTTCCCTGTGCTTTCGCACGGACCTAATTAAAATAAAACTCGTTTTCGCAGGGGCGTAACCCCGTTAATATCTTTCTAGACACCTACTTTGATCGGCTAATTGTAATGTGTAAAACTCTTGCAGGAGTAATTCTTACTCATAGTGGGTATTGCTATCCAACTATCTCATAGAAGGTATGCAATCTCATTGCAAATTTCAACACTTGAAATTCCCGATAATATTCTACCCCTAGCGTCCTATGACTTTGACAAAGGCCAATAAACCATAGTGCGCAAGTCAAGTTCAACCCATCATTTCATGATTGAATTAAACCCACCAGCACGACCCTTAACAGAGGCCAACAAGGTCATACGACTACCCTAATCCAATCGCAACGCATGCTTGGCAGATAAGCACTAATCAGCTACCGCACACTATGCCTTGACAGAGGCCAACAAACGTAGCATGAACACTAAATAGTATTTATCTGAAATGACGGAGGGATATGACAGGTTTTTAAGAAAACCTTTTGCGTAATGAACTTGATATCGTTGTAAAATCATGTGATTTTGAAAAGGATTTTTTTTTAGGATTTTACTAGTTTCGCTAAAGCGGTCACTCCTGGTGAAGGGATCTCAGCTCTTTCCTCATCGAATGAGGTGATGGATATCCATCAAGGAATATCACTATACAAAACATGAACTAAAAAGAAATCAAAAACAAATCCGAGTTGGTTGAAGCAAGTTTCGCTAAAGAGGTCACTCCCAGTGAAGGGATCTCGGCTCTTTCCTTATCGAATAAGATGCTGGATATTCTACAAGGAATACCACTATGCAAAGTAAGAACTAGAGCTACCCTTTTTGAAAATTTGATCCACAACATCTTTAGGTTTCTTTCTTTTCATTAATCTCATTAATGCAGTCCCGTCATTTATGCTTCCTAAGCATCACAGAAGAAACGAAAATAGAACGTACGCTTATGCTATCCGCATTCGCCGCAGTGTCCCGTTATGCACCATTAAGTTACTTTACTAACGGCATAGCGGGGCAGGACTAGCGTGGGTGCAAAACATAAACAACGTTTATTATATATCATATATATAATAACAACATCCGTCTCATCATATAAAGTGATCACACAACATAATATCAGCAGCAGAAGTTTATATATGAAATATTGGATATATTGGATTTCCGCGTTTTAAATTAAGCCATTAAAAAACACGGATTCCATGGTTGTGATGAATAGCCAAACCCACATCCCTAGACCCTATGAGAGTGGCAAGCAACCCTGCCAATTCTAGAGTTAGGAGACCCGGTCTCGACTTCTCGAGATGGTCTCCCACTGGACTCCAGAACCCGATTACTTGTGCTCCCCCCTTGGGTCTATCCTAAAGGCGGAAAAGTAAATAATATACATCAATGGTGACATCATCCTCAACCCGGAAGTGCCCCAATAAAAGAATATTACATACAAGTTTTTTACATGAACGAAAATGAAAAAACTCTCATCTCATGCAAAAAACCCCGGCTATTCAAACACGACAATCCAATATAACATATCACAGAAACACATAACATCACATGTTATCAACGTATGTAAATATTCATAACCCAATTGTCATTGACATATAGCCACGAAACCGGCGATACACCACATATTACATTTACGGTCGCAAAAAAGAAAGTGAAAACTACAACAATTGGAATCCGCAACTATCTTAGACATCATAAACCCGAAATATCACATACTTCGGATATCATTCCTAACAATATGAATTCATTAGACATCATAAACCCGGAATATCTCATATTCTGAATTTCATGCCTAACATTGTAAACCCTGCATTTTAGTCTTAATATTGAAAACATTTTTCAAAAACCAGTCGGGTAATTCAACAAAATTCCTGACAACCTGGTTGAATGCTCATCGAAAACTTTAGTAGACGGTCGCACCCCCGTTGTCGTCGAAGTGCCCATAGGCGGAACACCGCGGCCGCGAGCACCCGGAAAGATGCTTTTGGCAACGGGGTTCTCCTTAAGTCACTTGGTTAGGGCTATAGGGCATGGCTATCTAGTAATGTTACCCGGCGAGTATCCGCGTACACTACGTAATTGCGATGGACTTTGATCCATATCAAAATCCCGTGGCAACCGATCAACTGAGACAAAATTGCTAAGTATATAAAATTCAAACTAGTTTTCACAAAACTAATTTTTTTGGATTCCAACTATTTTATCACAATCACAGATAGCTAGACGGTGTTAAACATTTAGATCGAATCAACAAACACCCAAAAATTCCCAGAGAGCTCAACACTTGAGCACAGTTTAAAAATACCCAGAACATGCCACAGTACCTATGGACCAACCGTAGAAGGGCCGACTCATGCCTCACTCATAGCGCCGCGAAACTGCCGCAAACCCTAGGGTTTGGCCGCGGTTCCGCGGTTAAAGAGTCGAGTTTGGGTACGTTCTTCTAGAGGGTCCATAGAATTACTTGTATAATTTTCTGAAGATTTTAAACTTGGAAAAATCCAACTTTTGGAAAATTTCCGGCGAGGGAGAAAAATGGGTATTTGATATTCATTCGAACTTTTTAACGTCGTTAAGATAACCCGAAACAATGTTAGAATTACGAATACGAAGCACTCCGAATTTCTTCTACAGAAAGATAACATCACATGCAATCATAGTAAAAACAAACAATACCTGAAACACCAAAACCCAGAGCCTGGAACACCAAACAAAAACGAGGCAAAACAACCAATAAAAAACCGGTGGGGCCTGTCCTTTTCCAACTTCTCGCAGGGTCAAAACCGGTGAAAAAGGCTCATTTTTGTCTGGTGTTCGTGTTACATCTCATGTAACATTCTGCACTTGTTTAAAAATTTTAGAGGACTTTTAAAAATCGACAGAAACTATGGATTTTGTTTCGTGGTTTGGGAGTAGTTTCGGTTTCGTAATTCTACAAACATCGTCTAATTCTCTAGCCGGGCTCTAATACTACTGTTGGGTTCCCTAGCATGACCACAGAGTTTCGGGAGGCATCAACCATACCTTTTTCGAAAAATTGGCATGGTAAAGAACCCTAACCAAGAATCTTAACTAGAGAATTAGACGTAACCATGCATGTAAACATCTTTACATCTTGGTGAACAAGAAATGTAAGTCCACGCTACCTCTCCCGGCTCTTAAGGGCATGCGGAAACGATGAAAAATGATTTTTAGGGTTATGGTAACATGGACAATAAAATACGGATCTTGGCTAAACTACACACTAGCAACCTAACTAGAGATTTATCTACTCGGTTAGGAGTTATACCTCAACTTGAACTCCTTCTCTTAGACTCCTTGTAGTGGTGGGATGGTTCTCTTCTCGTCGCCTTCTCTTGCCGAAGATGGATCCACCTGAGGGTCTCTACCTTGAGCTCTTTTCTCGATCTTGAGAGAACTAAAGTGTCCGGCTTGCTAGACCTTCAACCTTAGGATGAGTAGAGAGTGGTTTTGGGCATTTTATCTCAAAGGAAATGTTTCTCAACACATGAAATCAATTTTCCTTTGAACTAGAGCAGGAGGAAGAAGAAAGGATGAGAGAGAATGGATATGAGAGAATGAGAATAGTTTTACAACCATAACAAGAATATATGTGAATTATCTAATTAATAATATTAATCCAAATGAAAAAGGTGATGGTTAGTTTGATGAGACCATTATCCTATCACATTAAATGTTTTTTTTTGCAAAGATCAAAGAGCATCTTTGAAGTGTAATGATGACGGTCAATGTTTCAACCATGGTCAACAAGTCAACCTTGGTCAACAACTCAACAACCCTAACCATGACACAATTTCATTTAATTAATATTATTAATTGATATGTCACATATTCATTAGGGTTTGGAAAAAGACAACTGTCAACAGTGCACACACACCCGTTCCAAAACCCTAATGAAAATCCTCTTCCTCCGCCTCAATCAACTGTGCATACACACCCGCATTCGTGTTCCGAGGAACACGAATACAATGAGATAAAACTAACCCCAAAACATATACTAGGATCCGGCTCAAACCAAAGCCCGCTAGCAATGACTGTCCGGACACCAAACGTGCACAAGTGCGCGGATGTGAACGAACCCTGTCGCAAAACCATGCGACCTCTACTCTGTCTTGCCCAAAGGCGAATAACTCTCTGTGTGGGACTCTAAAGAATCGACACTATGCTGGCAGTGGGATCAACCACAGACCGCAAGCGGCACTAGCTGTGCGTAACGGCCCCCAGGTAGATGCCGATAAGAAGACTGACGAGGTGAAACCCATCTGAACTCCTACTGAGCCTGAATGTGACAATCTCCGTACAGTCCGGTTTGTTCGTCTGATAACATCGCACGGCGGGCCTAGGGGGGTGGTAAACGTCAGTCCCCTAATAGCGGTACAAGTCGTGTCGGAGTGTATCCCAGAACACCCTGAGATAACAATAGAAACCTACCAGTATATCTCGCTTGCCCTGGCAAGGGACTACTTGTGTAATGGATCTCCTAGACACAGCGCGATGACAACCCCCAATACCGGGAGAGACGAATCCTGTCTAACCGTCACTGCCTCCAAGTGCTTCGGGACTGCACCCAACTACTACCTATTTGCACGACTCCTTTGAGCCGTGGTAGGGTAGTAATCAAAGTACAGTGGGAACACACTCGAGGCAAACTGACAGTGTCAAGTCAGCGGACTAAGCTGTACTCATGTCACCTGGGAACTGATAACTGACAATTGGTATAATACCAACCAACAGTTCCCGACGAGTCCTGTCCAGTGTACTCGTAACTTAACGAGCACCCGCATACTATCTCAAGTACGACGTGCTGATGGCTGTGGGACAGACCGTCTCCTGTGCTGGGATGAGAAGCGCATATGCTAGTCTACTCCGGAGTATCGATGCCCTGTCTCAATAATCCCACGACCATGGATGTGTATATAAGGATGTGCTTGTAGATTACCCAGCCCCCACGAGTGTGACTGCCATCACAACGCTGGTAATCAAGCAAAGATCCTAAGGGCTCTACTAATGCGTATAGGTGATATACTAAAAGAAACACATGTACACATTAAAGCAGAGATAAACCAAGTAGCATACAACTATTTCGAGCAAGATTGTCTATACAACTGTGAATATCCCTAGCTTCTATCAAGTAATATACAAACTAGTATGATACAGTAATGGCCTCTAGGGCATATACACTAACAATCTCCCACTTGCACTAAGGCCATGTACTGGCATATCGAAGACCTATCATCTCGATCAGCCGCTCGAACTGAGTCTGGGGCAAAGCCTTCGTGAATGGATCTGCAGTGTTATCTTCTAATGCAACCCTCCGAACCTCGATCTCCAGGCGATCCACGATCTCCCTGATCAGGTGATACCGCCTTAAGATGTATCTGGATTTCTGATGGGACCTGGGTTCCTTCGCTAAAGCTATAGCCCCGTTGTTGTTGCAATACAGAGGTATTGGATCAACAATGGATGGAACCACCTAAAGTTCTTTCAAGAACTTCCTCATCCAGACAGCTTCTTTTGCGGCATCAGATGCAGTGATATATTCCGCTTCCATAGTCGAGTCAGCAACGGTTTCCTGTTTGGAACTCTTTTAACACACCGCCCTTCCATTGAGGGTAAAGACAAAACCTGACATGGACTTGGAATCATCCTTGTCACTCTGGAAGCTGGAGTCAACAAAGGCCTCAATCTGGAGGTCTTTTCCGCCATACACCAAGAACATCTCCTTAGTCCTTCTCAGGTACTTGAGAATGTTTTTTACCGCAATCCAGTGCTTCTCCCCAGGGTTTGACTGATACCAGCTTACCACACTCAATGCATAAGCAACATCTGGTCTGGTACACAACATCGCATACATTATAGAGCCTACCGCAGAAGCGTAGGGTATAGTAGACATGCGATCCCTTTCTAAATCAGTCTTGGGAGACATCTCTTTGGAGAGGGTGATCCCGTGACAAGCCGGTAGGTTACCGCGCTTGGAATCTTCCATACTGAATCTTTTCAGTATGGTGTCGATGTACCTGGACTGTGAAAGTCCTAATATCCTCTTGGATCTATCACGATGGATCCGGATCCCCAGAATGTAAAAGACATCACCCAGGTCTTTCATGGAGAACCTGTGCGACAAGAATCCTTTGAAAGATTGTAGCATAGGAATGTCATTTCCTATCAAGAGAATGTCATCCACGTATAAAACGAGGAACACGATAGTTCTTGCTACAAATCTACTATAGATACATGGTTCATCTGGATTTTTGATAAAGCCAAATTCTTTGACCGTCTCATCAAAACAGATGTTCCAACTCCGCGATGCCTGCTCTAGTCCATAAATGGACTTAAGCAACTTGCACACCTTTCCCCTGCTCCCACTCTTAATGAAACCCTCTGGCTGGTCCATATAGACACACTCCTTTAAATTTCCATTTAGAAAAGCGGTCTTTACGTCCATCTGCCAGATTTCATAATCGTGGAAGGCAGAGATGGCAAGATGGATCAGAATGGATTTCAGCATAGCCACTGGAGAGAAGGTTTCGTCATAGTCCAAACCAGGTCTTTGACGAAAATCCTTTGCAACAAGTCTAGCTTTATAGGTCTCGACCTGTCCGTCTACACCAATCTTCCTCTTGAAGATCCACTTGCATCCTACGGGTTTTACCCCATCTGGAGCAACGTCCAATGTCCATACTTTGTTGGTGTATATGGACTCCATTTCGGTCCGCATTGCATCCAGCCATTTTACCGAGTCAATGTTCTGAATGGCCTGCTGGAAGGTAGTAGGCTCATCATAATCAATGATGCAATCCTCTCTATCCCCGTCTATGAGAAAACCGTAGTATCTCTCGGGCGGATGAGATTGCCTACTACTCCTGCGGAGCGGTGTAGGAATGTCCTGTTCTTTCGAACCTTCTGGTTCTGCTAAGCTTTCTGTAATAGTCTGTGGTTCTGGAATTTCATCAAGTTCTATCGCGCTCCCACTAATTTCCTTTTCTAAGAACTGGTGTTCCAGAAAGTGGGCATTACGAGAAACAAAGACCTTTTGTTCCTCTGCGTGATTGAAAAGATACCCCCTGGAGTTCTTTAGGTATCGCACAAACTTGCACAGTACTGAGCGTGCCTCGAGTTTGTCCGCATGCTGCTTTTTGACAAAAGCTGGACATCCCTAGATTTTCAGATATTGAAGATCGGGTTTCTTCCCACTCCATAACTCATATGGTGTGGTAGGCACAGTCTCAGTGGGAACTCGGTTCAAAAGGTATGCGGCTGATTCTAGCGCATATCCCCAGAATGATCGCGGCAACTCAGCGTTACTCATCATGGAACGTACCATATCCAATAGGGTTCGGTTCAGTCTCTCCGATACACCGTTATGTTGCGGAGTGTATGGAGTAAGATGAGAGAGAATTCTATTCTTTTTTAAGTAATCCAGGAACTCGGCACTTAAGTATTCACCACCTTGATCAGATCTTAGTGTCTTGATACTTTTGCCTGTTTGTTTTTCTACTTCATTCTTGTATTCCTGGAACTTTTCAAAGGCTTCGGATTTATGCTTCATTAAGAAGACATGTCCGAACCTTGAAAAATCATCCGTAAAAGTAATGAAGTAAGAATAACCGCTTCGCGCATGTGTAGATATTGGACCGCACACATCGCTGTGTACGAGCCCTAAGAGCTCGCTCGCTCTTACCCTGTGTCCAGTGAACGGAGTCTTTGTCATCTTTCCTTTGAGACAGGATTGACAAGTTGCATATGAATGATATTCGAATGAATCCAAATATCCTTCTGTATGTAACTTGGTCAACCTTCTCTCATTGATGTGACCCAGTCTACAATGCCATAAGAAAGCATGATTGATTTCTGGAGACTTTCTTTTGTGTGTATTCTGGATATTGAAAATCTGTGGTTGGTTTAATACGTATACACCATTGTTTAATGCACCCGACCCAATCAAAACTTGGTTAAGGTGAATGTTCACAACATTACTTACAAATGCAAATTCATAACCTTCTTTAGATAATAAAGATACAGATATGATATTACAGGTTGCATTGGGTACAAAGTAACAATCACGCAAAACCAAAACATGCCCATCTGACAATCCCAGGTGATAGTCCCCCACGGACTCAGCATCCATGCCAGCTCCGTTTGCAACTCTGAGGGTCATATCACCTGCCTTCAAAACCCTACGCCTTCTCAATTCCTGCAAAGAATTATAGATATGAGATCCTGATCCAGTATCCAATACCCAGGATGTAGAGTTTATTGATAGACAGTTTTCAATAACATACACACCTGAAGCTGAAGCCGCAACTTGCTTCAGATCCTGGGTTCTGGCCTACCAAGCCCTGCAATCCTTTTTCCAGTGTCCACTCTTGTGACAGTAAAAGCATTCTTCCATTCCCACAAGCTTTCCCGCTACCTTTGTTGCCTTTTCTTTTCCCTTCGTATCCACTTTACTAACATCGGCCCTTGGTTTGGCGGGGGCTTTCTTCTTCTTTCCCTTGGCTTTCACCTTGGACCTAGAAGAGGAAGATCCTCCTACTAACAAAGTGGATGTTTCCCAACCTTTCTGTAGGGTGCCCTCTGCACTCCTCAGCATGTTGAGGAGTTCTGAAAGTTCCACTTTCTTTTCTTGCAAGTTGAAGTTCAGGATAAACTGGACGTAAGTGGAAGGAAGGGACTGGAGAATCAAGTCCGTATAGAGCTCGTTCTCTAACGTGGTCCCAAGATCCGCGAGCTCTTCTATATAGCCAATCATCTTAAGCACGTGTTCCGCTACCGATGATCCGATGGCCAATCTTTCCGAAAACATCTTCTTCAACACTTCGTATCTTGCGATACGAGATTGCTCTCCATAAAGTTCTTTTGTATGAAGAAATATGGATTCCAGGTCCATATTCTCGTGCCTCCTCTGATGTTCATTGTCCATAGAGGCAAGCACGAGGCACTTGGCCTTCGTGCAATCGATCTCCCATGTCTTACGGATTTCTATATCCGCGACGCTGGAGGTGGGACCTGGGACACGGGGAGCTTTGGTGGTAAGGAGATACCCCAACTTGTCGTAAGTGATTGCCATTTTGACATTCCTGAGCTAATCTTTGTAGTTTGGCCTTGTCAGTATGTTTTTATCTAGTAATAACTTAAGTCCGGTCATGTCGATTGGTCGCTGCAATTAGGAGAGAGAAAAGAAACACTTTAGCATGATGCTCTTGCAAGTTTAGAGTGGTTTTTAGTTTGTCTAAACAGGATGGCTCCCACTGTCTCTCGAATCCCTCCTCAAACCATAAAGGAAGAATTAGTCGGGATCAATCTCACCATACAATACTTACTTAACCGTTCAGCCAGGCCAGTGTCGGTACTTCGAGGGAGGTTTTCCAACGCTTTCGCGAAGTTCCTTACTTAAGTAACCTCTTTTCCCTGGGGGCGTAGCCCCGCTAACACCTTTCTAGACACCTACTAGGTTTATAACATTGATCGTTAAGTGAGAAATTTCCCGAGGAGTAGCATATACTCACAGAAGGATCGGGATCCAAATATCATCGCGTGACAAAACTGAAGGAATCCTACCAGAATCATCACACTCCAAATGGTATGTAACGCTAGCAAGTTTCAGTTCTTTTGAAACTCCCGATATGGATTTTTGCCCCATGCTCTTATGACCTTGGCGTGAGGTCAAAATATCATAAGTCACATGTCAAGTTCTTCCCATCATTATCCAGGTTAATTTGAACCCACCTATACCTATCCTTGACGTAGGCCAAAATGGCAGTACGACTGTCCCAAACCAACGCATTCTATCTATGCAACAGATAAATATCCGGCAGCTACCAATCACTATGCCTTGGCGTGAGGTCAAAATACATAGATTGAATACTACCGAATATTTAACTGAAATGATGGAGGGCTACGAATGGTTTTGGCAAAACCGTGAACGCAGTGAACTTGATATAATCGATGGAACGAGATAGCTTTTAAAAGGAGTGGTTCAAGCTCCGCATTTAAAAGTTGGTTTTTGAAAAGAACCGAGTGGTTTTGAATGTGTTCCAACGACTTTTACTTGGTTTATTTTCTTGCATTAATTTTAATGCGTCCCATCATTTAATCCTACCATTGCAGAAAACAACGAAAATATGACGTACGCTTATGCCATCCGCATTCGCCACGGGGTCCCGTCATCACCCGTTAGGTTACTTAACTAATGACAGAGCGGGGGCTGGACTAGCGCGGATGAAAAATATAAACAACGCCTAAATAGATATCGTATATAGATATATAGCAATGATAGCCATTCCAGATCACAGATGAATACATTGGATATATTAGGAATCCATATTCCGTTCGAGCCTGTAATGAAAAGCGGATTACACGGTCGCGATGAATAGCCATTACCCCACCCTAGACCCCTACGGGTGCGGCAGACTACCCGCCAAGTACCCGAAGCGAAGCAACCTCCCTCAACGACGTGAGTAGGCCACTCGGCACTTCGAGATACCCGGTAGTTTGTGCACCCCACCTTGGGTCTATCCTAGGAGCAAAAACAGTAAAAAGAAATTATACAATGGCGGCTACAACCTTATCCCGGATGTGCGGCCAAACAAATAATATTACATCAAATTTACATATTACATGAAATGAAAGATAAAAAAAACTCTCATCTCACAATTCCCCCCGGCTATTCATCCGCGATAATCCAACGAATTCATATACACATACCATCAACATCACAGATCACAGATATGTATAACCCCTATTAATCGACGTATAGCGATTAGCAGACGTTCAATACATATATAACATTACAGATACAACCCATTAGCCAAAGTCTACAGAAAATCGACCAAAATACGGATTTGTAACCACCCCAAAAACAAACTTGTTCTCTGGAAATACTGGGCAGAAACAAACCATATCAAAAATCACAAAACACCACCAGGAGAAAACTGCAGGAGAAACGATCCATGCCCGAGTCAACTCGGCCGCGGATCCGCGGCAGGACCAAGCTCTTGCCGCGGATCCGCGGTGAGTTGGTCGACTCACTGGATCGTTTTTCTTGCATGTTCTTTAAAAAGCCTGAGCCGATTTTTAGTGCATGATTTATTACATTTTGAGCAGAAATAAAAATCGGCAGAAACTTGAATTTTTCGGGGTGTTTTGCGGTTTTTTTTGTCCGATCGAAATTCTAAATACTTTGCTAACAGGCTAGGGTGTGTTTAACCTGGCTTTGATACCACTGTAAGTCCACGTTACCTCTCCCGGTTCTTACGGGCTTGCGGAAACGATGAAAAACGATTTTTAGGGTTATGGTAACATGGACAATAAAATACGGATCTTGGCTAAACTACACACTAGCAACCTAACTAGAGATTTATCTACTCGGTTAGGAGTTATACCTCAACTTGAACTCCTTCTCCTGGACTCCTTGTAGTGGTGGGATGGTTCTCTCCTCGTCGCCTTCTCTTGCCGAAGATGGATCCACCTGAGGGTCTCTACCTTGAGCTCTTTTCTCGATCTTGAGAGAACTAAAGTGTCCGGCTTGCTAGACCTTCAACCTTAGGATGAGTAGAGAGTGGTTTTAGGTATTTTATCTCAAAGGAAATGTTTATCAACACATGAGATCAATTTTCCTTTGAACTAGAGGAGGAAGAAGAAGAAAGGATGAGAGAGAATGGATATGAGAGAATGAGAATAGTTTTACAGCCATAACAAGAATATATGTGAATTATCTAATTAATAATATAAATCTAAATGAAAAAGGTGATGGTTTGTTTGATGAGACCATTATCATATCACATTAAATGTTTTTTTGCAAAGATCAAAGAGCATCTTTGAAGTGTAATGATGATGGTCATTATTTCAACCATGATCAACAAGTCAACCTTGGTCAACAAGTCAACAACCCTAACCATGACACAATTTCATTTAATTAATATTATTAATTGATATATCACATATTCATTAGGGTTTGGAAAAAGACAACTGTCAACAGTGCATACACACCCGTTCCAAAACCCAAATGAAAATCCTCTTCCTCCGCCTCAATCAACTGTGCATACACACCCGCATTCGTGTTCCGAGGAACACGAATACAATGAGATAAAACTAGCCCCAAAACATATACTACGATCCAGCTCAAACCAGAGCCCGCTAGCAATGACTGTCCGGACACCAAACGTGCACAAGTGCGCGGATGTGAACGAACCCTGTCGCAAAACCATGCGACCTCTACTCTGTTTTGCCCAAAGGCGAATAACCCTCTGTGTGGGACTCTAAAGACTAGACACTACGCTGGAAGTGGGTTCAACCACAGACCGCAAGCGGCACTAGCTGTGCGTAACGGCCCCCAGGTAGATGCTGATAAGAAGACTGACGAGGTGAAACCCATCTGAACTCCTACTGAGCCAGAATGTGACAATCTCCGTACAGTCCGGTCTGTTCGTCTGAGAACATCGTATGGCGGACCTAGGAGGGTGGTAAACGTCAGTCCCCTAATAGCGGTACAAGTCATGTCGGAGTGTAGCCCAGAACACACTGAGTTAACACAGGAAACCTACCAGTATATCTCGCTTGCCCTGGCCAGGGACTACTTGTATAATGGCTCTCCTAGACACAGCGCGATGTCAACTCTCAATACCGGGAGAGACGAATCCTGTCTAACCGTCACTGCCTCCAAGTGCTTCGGGACTGCACCCAACTACTACCTGTTTGCACGACTCCTTTGAGCCGTGGTAGGGTAGTAATCAAAGTACAGTGGGAACACACTCGAGGCGAAGTGACAGTGTCAAGTCAGCGGACTAAGCTGTACTCATGTCACCTGGGAACTGATAACTGATGATAGGTATAATACCAACCAACAGTTCCCGACGAGTCCTGTCCAGTGTACTCGTAACCTAACGAGCACCCGCATACTATCTCAAGTACGATGTACTGACGGCTGTGGGATAGACCGTCTCCCATGCTAGGATGAGAAGTGCATACGCTAGTCTACTCCGCAGTATCGATGCCCTGTCTCGATAATCCCACGACCAGGGACGTGTATATATGTATATGCTTGTAGATTACCCAGCCCCCACGAGTGTGACTGCCATCACAACGCTGGCAATTAAGCAAAGATCCTAAAGGCTCTACTAATGCGTACAGGTGATATACTAAAAGAAACATATGTACACATTAAAGCAGAGACAAACCAAGTAGCATACTACCATTTAGAGAAAGATTTTCTATACAACTGTGAATATCCAAAGCTTCCATCAAGTAATATACAAACTAGTATGATACAGTAATGGCCTCTAGGGCATATACACTAACAAGAAATACAACCTTTGTTGACCTTGTTAGTGTATATGCCCTAGGGGCCATTATTGTATCATACTAGCATGTATATTACTTAATGGAAGCTTGGGATATTTACAGTTGAATTGACTGTCTTGCTAAACATGGTAGTATGCTACTTGGTTTTGTCTACTTTAATATTTGCATATATTTCTTGTAACATATCACTTATACATATTAGTAGAGCCCTCAGAATCTTTGATTAAGGAACTTCGCAAAAGCGTTGGAAAACCTACCTCGAAGTATTGACACTGACCTGGCTGAACGGTTAAGCAAGAATTGTACGGTGAGAATAGTCCTGGCTAATTCTTCTTTTATGGTTTGAGGAGGGATTCGAGAAACAGTGGGAGCCATCCTGTTTAGATAAATTAAAAACCACTCTAAACTTGCAAGAGCATCAAGCTAAAAGTGTTTTCTTCTCTCTCTTTTAATTGCAGCGACCTTGTGACCATGACTAGATTACATCTAGATAACAAATTGACTGATTCTGACTTATATGACTGGCAAAGGTCTGTCAAGATGTCCATTGCCTATTACAAGCTGAACCACCCTATTACTACTCAAGATCCCGCCGTCCCAGGTCCAATTTCCACCGTCACGGATATGGATATTCGCCAGACAAGGGAAAAGGATAAAGCGAAAGCCAAATGCCTCATGTTAGCTTCAGTTGATGGTGTATACCAGAAGCAGCACGAGAAGATGGACTCAGTTTCCATCTTTCTCCATAACAAAGATTTATATGGAGAGCAATCTCATATCGCAAGATATGAGACCTCGAACGAATTAATTCAAGCGAGGTTGACTTTCGGGTCATCTGCAAGGGACAACGTCCTTACAATGACTAGCTGTATTGATGAGCTCAAGGACCTGGAGACCACGTTGGGAAGCAGGTCAGATACTGACTTGGTTCTACAGTCTCTGCCTTCTACCCTGAAGGAAACCAGGGAAGTAAAAGGAAAGAGAATGGCAAATGTTTCGGGACTGAATGTAGTAAAAGAAGAACGTTCCTATTGTTATGGGATTGGGCATTGGCAGAAAGATTGCAGGGCTTTTGAAGCCAGTAGCCAGGATATGAATCATGTTGTGGCTTCAGCCTCAAGTGTATTTGTAATTGAGAACTGTTTGTCAATTAACTCTACTTCCTAGGTACTAGATACCGGAGCAGGATCTCATATCTGTAATTCAATACATGCTTTGAAAAACCGTAGAGTTATAAAGGTAGGCGATTAGTCTCTCAGAGTTGCAAACGGAATGAGCGTGGACGCTGAATCCGTAGGAGAATATCGCCTATGTTTGACAAGTGGGCAGATATTGATTCTACGTAACTGTCTGTATGTACCTAGTATGACTTGTAATATCATATCAGTGTCCTCACATTCGAAAGAGGGATATGATTTTACATTCGTAAGCGATGTAGTTCACATCCACCTAAATCAAGTTATGATTGGGTCCGGTACATTAGATAACGGCATATACGTATTAAGTCAAGCTCAGGTTTTCAATATCCAGAACACACTTAAAAGAAAGTCTCCGGAATTAAATCAGGCTTTCTTATGGCATTGTAGACTAGGTCACATCAATGAGAGAAGGTTGACTAAGCTACATAGAGAAGGATATTTGGATCTGTTCGAATATCGAACATATGCAACTTGTCAATCCTGTCTCAAAGGAAAGATGACAAAGACTCCATTCACTGGACACGGAGTAAGAGCAAGCGAGCTCTTGGGACTCGTACACAGTGACGTGTGCGGTCCAGTGTCTACACATGCGAGAGGTGGTTATTCCTACTTCATTACTTTTACGGATGATTTCTCTAGGTATGGATATGTCTTCTTAATGAAGTATAAATCCGAGGCTTTTAAGAAATTCCAAGAATACAGGAATGAAGTGGAAAAACAAACAGGCAAAAGTATAAAGACACTGAGATCTGATCGAGGTGGTGAATACTTAAGTGCCGAGTTCCTGGGATACTTAAAAGAGAATGGAATTCTCTCTCAGCTTACTCCTCCATACACACCACAACACAACGGTGTATCAGAAAGGAGGAATCGAACCCTATTGGATATGGTTCGTTCCATGATGAGTAAGGCTGAGTTACCGCGATCTTTCTGGGGTTATGCGCTAGAAACAGCTGCATATCTTTTGAACAAGGTTCTAACCAAGACTGTGCCTACCACACCATATCAGATGTGGAGTGGGAAGAAACCCTGTCTTAAGTATCTTAAGACATGGGGATGTCCAGCTTTTGTAAAGAAGCAGCATGCGGACAAGCTCGAGACACGCTCAGTACTGTGTAAGTTTGTGGGATACCCAAAGAACACCAGGGGGTATCTTTTCTATTCCGCAGAGGAACAAAAGGGTATTGTTTCTCAGCATCCCCACTTCTTGGAAACTGAATTTTTTGAAAATCAGATAAGTGGGAGCACAATAGAACTGGAAGAAATTCCAAAACCACAAGCTATAACTGAAAGCTTGGAAGAACGAGAAGTTTCAAGACAACCGGACATCCCAACGCCACTCCGCAGGAGTAGTAGGCTGTCTCATCCGCCCGAGAGATACTACGGTTTTCTCATAGACGAGGATAGAGAGGATTGCACTATTGACTATGATGCGCCTACTAGCTTCCAGCAAGCCATTCAGAAGGGCGACTCGGTAAAATGGCTGGATGCAATGCGGACCGAAATGGAGTCCATGTACACTAACAAAGTATGGACTTTGGACATTGCTCCAGATAGCGTAAAACCCGTAGGATGCAAATGGATCTTCAGAAAGAAGATTGGTGTAGATAGACAGGTTGAAACCTATAAGGCTAGACTTCTTGCAAAGTGTTTCCGTCAAAGACCTGGCTTGGACTATGACGAAACCTTTTCTCCAGTGGCTATGCTGAAATCCATTCGTGTCCTTCTTGCTATTGCTGCCTTCCACGATTATGAGATCTGGCAGATGGACGTAAAGACAACCTTTCTAAATGGTAATTTGGAAGAAAACGTCTATATGGATCAGCCAGAGGGATTCATTCAGAGTGGGAGCAGCGGTAAAGTATGCAAGCTGCTTAAGTCCATTTATGGACTAAAGCAGGTATCGCGGAGTTGGAACATCTGTTTTGATGATGCTGTCAAAGAATTTGACTTTATCAAAAATCCAGATGAACCATGCATATACAGAAAGATTGTAGGGAGACCTGTAGTATTCCTCGTCTTGTACGTGGATGACATTCTCCTAATAGGAAATGATATTCCTATATTACAGTCAGTCAAAAGATTCTTGTCACAGAAATTCTCCATGAAAGACCTGGGAGATGCCACCTACATTCTGGGGATCCAGATCTATCGTGATAGATCTAAAAGGATGTTGGGACTTTCGCAGTTTAGGTACATAGACACCATATTGAAAAGATTCAGTATGGAAGATTCTAAGCGCGGTAACCTACCGGCTTGTCACGGAATCACTCTCTCCAAAGAGATGTCTCCCAAGACTGATTTGGAAAGGGATCGCATATCGATTATACCCTACGCTTCAGTGGTAGGCTCTATAATGTATGCGATGTTATATACCAGACCAGATGTAGCATATGCATTGAGCGTTGTAAGCCGGTATCAGACAAACCCAGGGGAGAATCACTGGATAGCAGTAAAGAACATTCTCAAGTACCTGAGGAGGACTAAAGATATGTTCTTGGTGTATGGCGGAAAAGTCCTCCAGATTGAGGCCTTTGCCGACTCCGGCTTCCAGAGTGACAAAGATGACTCCAAGTCCATGTCGGGTTATGTATTTACCCTTAATGGAGGGGCGGTCTGTTGGAAAAGTTCCAAGCAGGAGACCGTTGCTGACTCAACAATAGTAGCGGAGTACATAGCTGCTTGCGATGCCGCAAAAGAAGCTGTCTAGATGAAGAAGTTCCTCACAGAACTTCAGGTGGTTCCTACAAGTGTTGATCCAATACCTCTATATTGTGACAACAACGGCGCTATAGCTTTAGTGAAGGAACCCAGGTCCCATCAGAAGTCCAGACACATCTTAAGGCAGTATCACCTGATCAGGGAGATCGTAGATCGCCGGGAGATTGAGGTGAAAAGAGTAGAGACGGAGAATAACATTGCTGATCCATTCACAAAGGCCATTCCTCATATGCAGTTCGAGAGGCTATTCGAGATGATAGGTCTACGATATGCCAGCTCATGGCCCTAGTGCAAGTGGGAGATTGTTAGTGTATATGCCATAGGGGCCATTATTGTATCATACTAGCATGTATATTACTTAATGGAAGCTTGGGATATTTACAATTGAATTGACAGTCTTGCAAAACATGGTAGTATGCTACTTGGTTTTGTCTACTTTAATATGTGCATATGTTTCTTGTAACGTATCACTTATACATATTAGTAGAGCCCTCAGGATCTTTGCTTGATTACCAGCGTTGTGATGGCAGTCAAACTAGTGGGGGCTGGATAGTCTATAAGCAACATCCTATACTTGTCCCTAGTAGTAGGATTATCGAGACAGGGCAACGATATTCCGGAGTAGACTAGTGTGTACGCTTCTCATCCCAGTTGGGGAGATGGTCTGTCCCACAGCCATCAGTACGTCGTACTAGAGATAGTATACAGGTGCTCGTTAGATTACGGGTACACCGGACAGGACTCGCAGGAGAACTGTTGGTTGGTATTGTACCCATCGTCAGTTAACAGTTCCCAGGTGACATGAGTACAGCATAGTCCGCAGACTTGACACTGCTACTTCGCCTCGAGTGTGTCCCACTGTTCTTAGATTGCTACCCTACCACGGCTCAAAGGAGTCGTACAAACAGGTAGCGGTTGGGTGCAGTCCCGAGCACTTGGAGGCAGTGGCGGTTAGACAGGATTCGTCTCTCCCGGTATTGGGAGTTGATATCGCGCTGTGTCAGAGAGCCATTACGCAAAGTCCCTGGCCAGGGCAAGGGAGATTTACTGGTAGGTTCCAGTAGTTTCTCAGGGTGTAATGGGCTACGCTACAACACGACTTATACCGCTATTAGGGGACTGACGCTTGCCGCCTCCTAGGCTCGATATGCGATAGTCTTAGACGAACAGACCGGACTGTACGGAGATTGTCACATCAGGCTCAGTAGGAGTTTGGATGGGTTTCCTCATCGGCCTTCTTATCGACATCTACCTGGGGACCGTTACGTACTGCTAGTGCCGCTTGCGGTCTATGGTTAAACCCTCTGCCAGCGTAGTGTCGAGTCTTTAGAGACCCACACATAGAGTTTCCCTGCTCCAGGTGAAACGATATAGAGGTCGTATGGTTTTACGATAAGGGTTCGGACGCATACGTGTTTACGCACGTGCGACGTTCGGACAGTTTTTACTAGCCGGCTTTGGTTTAAGCCAGATTCTAGTATCAGATTATTGGATTTATACAGTCTAAAGTTTTTCCGTGTTTTCACGGATGGGAGGGGCGTTCTCATAATTTTCCGGGAAGCTTCTAGAAGCATGGTGACTTGGGGGTTAAGGTGGCATAAGCATTTATTGCTTAATGACTCATTTGTGTGATACATCCTTAGAGTTAATGCTTCATTTATTGAGCTTATGACTCATGTGATGAATCACACAAGCTGAATGCATCAACCATGATGATTAATCATTTATATTATTTATTTGATAAATTGTTATGGTTGTTATATTCTAATGATTTCATTTTTCAATATCATTCTTATCATCACCTTCTCTCTCCTCAAGCTCTCTCATTCTTGAAACCCTAATCCTAACCTCTCATGTGTTAAGATCAAGGGTTAGCTAGACTAATACATCCATAACCTCACTCTATATCCCCTAGGTAGCTTAGAATAGCTCTTTGAGCAACCTAGTTATCTCAAGTTATAGATCAAGCTTGGCGTAGGAGCTCTCGGGTGGATCGTCTTTGACTCGAGGAGGCCGTTGAGGTGCCGATATTCCAAGGAGCCTACGAGGAGTGGAGGACAGCGATGAAGACCTGAAGGACAAGTAACGTGAGGTATAACTTCGAATCCGAGTAGTTAAACCTCTCGTAGTTTGTTAGTAACGGTTTAGATACGATTCATGCGCTCAAGTCCGTGTTACGAAGCTTTGATAATCGTTTTTCATATATTCCGCCTCCCCGCATGTTCGTGGGGTGCGTGACATGGACTTACAGACCGTTCCTTCACTTCAAAAGTTCCGTGTAGTAGTCCCTTCGCTCCAAGTAATGATTTCCCGGACTCTAGTAAGGCTCCACAAGGTGAAATGAACATGCTTGCTTGAAGTCTTCGAGGCCGAAGATGATCAACATCGAGGAGACACTAACTCAAGCTACCTCTTCACTAATTAGGAATTAGTGAAGCAAACAATCTAGACTAAATGGCTAATCTAGTGTAGGTTGATGAAGTAGGAATTTTGCTCACTTTAGAAATATTTTTCTCACTAATTTTCTTCACCTCCTCAAAACCTAGAGAGCTTTTTGAAGATGAAGAAGAAGATGAAGTGAATAATACCTTGAGAGAGAATAACAACCATGGGTAAGATAATATCTCATACTAACTCATGTAGAGACTTAACCATGGCTTAAGTTAATGGTTGGGTTAATAAATATCTAATGTAAAACAAAACTAGTGGACAAAGACAATGGTTCTACAAGCTTCCGCTATGCTCAAACCATGTGACTAATTTCTAACTAATTAGTGATTTACATTAAATAAATAAACCCCACATTATCATAAGCATGGTGTGAGTCTCATACACCCATATAGCATGTAGCAACTAGCATGACACAATAATATATATCACATATATATTAAGTGCACACAAGTGAGAAAAAGAAATGCTTAACTGAGCTAATATTAGTTAATGTAAATTAATATATCAAATATATAATTATACATTAAATTATTAAATCATCACTTGATTTAATAATCCGGCTATATCACATATAACCGACTAATATCATTTGTATCGAATTATAGAATCAACACTTGATTCGATAACCCGGCTATATCACATATAACCGACCGATATCACATATCGCGAGATTAGAATACGGTATCATATACACATATTAATCTCGGTCCCGCACATATCACATATGTGCTCCTACTTCGTTTAGCCTAATCCAGGAAACCTCTGTGTAGGACTCTGAAGACTCGTCAATACACCGGCAGTAGGTGATGATCATATCAGTCACTCATAAGCCGTCAGCGGTACTAGCTGGACGTAACGGCTACCCGAGTATTGAGCGATCAGATGATCAACAAGCAAGCCTGCTAATACTCTTGCGAATCCAATAAGTAACACTATGGTACAGTTCGGTCTCTTCGTCTGATATGTCGCATATTGAACCTGTGGGTGGTAAACGTCAAACCCCAATAGCCTGATAAGTCATGCTGATATGCGGCCCATAACGGTTCGAGAAACTACTGATAACACTTACCAGTAAATCTCAGCAACCCTGCCCACGGATTTCCTGTTATGGCCAATCGAGCATAGCGCAACATCAACCCCTAATACCGGGAGAGACAAAATCCACTCCTATTGCTCATTGCCTCCATATGAACCGGGACTGTACCCAAAAACCACCATTTTGCACATTCTCTTTAACGTGGTAAGGTGGAAATCAAAGCACAGTGGGAATCACACAAGACTCTATGACGATCTCGGGTCTACATACTAACATGTACCAGTGTCACCAGAGAACTGCTATCTGACGTGAAGTATAGTACCATCTTGGATTTCTCGGCGAGTCCTGTTCAGTGTACCCAGTCTCCACTGAGCACCCGTATACAATCTTTGATGTCAAACATCAATGGATGTGGGATCATCCATCGCCCATCATATGGGTCAAGAAACGTATACGTTATTCTACTCTGGAATATCGATGCCCTGTCTCGATCTCCCACGATTAGGAACAATTGAAGGATATACTTATAGACTACCCTGGCCCCACTAGTATGATCCGCATCGTAATCCTGGTAGTCAAGTACACATCCTAATAGCTTTATCTGTAGGGTTTCTTTAGCACTATACCTAGGGTTTGCAAGCATCAAACATGCCACAAGTAAAAATTTAGGGGGTGCTAAGCAAACATCCTAGGAATCGAACTAGAAAACTAGGGTAAAAAAACTTTGTAATCAAACATTACAATAGAAATGAATAAGAGATACAACCTTTGTAGCCCGGTCCTTCACTTAAATAGCTCCGTGTAGTCGTCCCTTCGCTCCAAGCATCGATCTCCTGGACTCAAGATGGACTTCACAAAGCGTAATGAGCAAGCATGCTTGAAGACTTCGAGACCCAAGATGATCTACCTTGAGGAAACTCAAGCACAAGCTACCTCTTCTCTAATGGTAGATTAAGGAAGAGAACACCCTAAACTAAATGGCTAGTAGAGAGGATGATGAAGTAGGAATTTTGCTCTCTCTTTGGATTTTATTTTCTCACTTGGATTCTTCATCTCCCAAAAACCCTAGAGAGCTTGAAGAAGATGAACAAGAGAATAGAATGAGGTTAGAATTGTAACCTTAGGTGAGTTAGTGTCATACACTAACCCTTGTAGAGACTTAACCATGGCAAGGATAATAGTTAGGTTTATGAATATCTCTTAATAAAACAAATTGGGTAAACTAAGTTAATGGCAAGCAAAACTTCTCCAAGATTCCAAGCATGACATAATCCCACTCAATTTTGAATTACTAAAGATAATTAAAACCTAATTATATCATGGTTATGGTGTAAGTCCTACACACCCAACTATCATATATAACCTTGCATGATACATTAATATTGTCACGACCCGAAATTGGCGCATGATGGCCCTAATACTACGCAACGTCTACAGGCGTACGCAGTAAAAGAAAGCCAAAACCCAGAAATCTAAACCATCAAAAGTAATAAGAAATAATAGCATTTTCAAAACCTTTGAAATCTCAACCCAAGTTCTTTAAAAGTCAAACTTATTTTCTTTAATATTTTGACAGCACCTCCTTTGTAAAACAAGCCCCCAAAAATGGGTACAACATAAAAATAAAGTAAAGTATCCCCAACGGGAGAAAATCCATGCCCAAAGGCGGAAAACAATCACAACAATAGATATACGACGCCGTAGCGAAGAAAGAGACGATATATATAAAACTGCATAAAAACCTCCAAGTCACAAAATAATATACAATACCGTCCTCACATCAAGTCTCTAAATCATACAAGATAATGGTAGATAGAGAGTACATGATACAACAAATATACAACAAGCAACATTGGATAACCGCAAAACCTACCTAAGAAAAACTGCACACTGTCAGGCTAAGCGGTATCCGTAGCAAAAGATGATACGATGGGTGGAAATAGCTCTGCCTCTGACTATCCTGAGGAACACCTGCAAAACACAGTGGCACAACGGGGGTGAGTTGCCTACTCGTGAATAGTAAATAACATATGGAGGTAATCGTGAGTATGTACGTACAACGCGAATCTAACATAAGTATTTAATAGCAATGAATGGTCATATGTAATGCATCAGTCATGAAAGGTACGCTAGCAGGTACTACTAATACAAGAAACAGTAATATGACAATCGGTATGCAAAGTATGTAAATGAAACAATGCATATAATAGTATGTAAATGCAACAGTCATGGAAAGTACTCTATCAGGTACGTCTAATACATGAAGCAATGCATAAACAATAAATGTGGAGTATGGAATAAAACATGTCATTTCCACGGAAATCCTAACCTCGTGGTAGGACTAAAATCCAATATGACAATCCAATTCCCAATTTCCACAAATCAGCCCCCAAATTGGCTCTCATATCATGTAAATCTCATATATCCTGAATGTCCAACATCAAGTATATCTCATATATCATGTATGCACAATATCAGTATATCCCACATATCATGTGTGTACAATATCGGTATATCCCATATATCATGTGTGTACAATATCAGTATATCCCACATATCTTTTATGTACAATATCAGTATCAAGTAAGTTTCATATAAGGTGAGTGTCTAACATCGACACCCAAAACATCATGAAACAAGTGTCAAGCATCGACACAGAAATACTGATCTATCAGGTGCTGTCACCATGACTGGCCCCCTGATAAGTACGTATCATACGCTATACCGAAAAACCCGAGTGCCTAGCTCTGACCCTCGTCTCTCTACGTATCCATACGTACATGACTCCCGTCGGTATCCCCACGATAACCGCCGAATCATAGGTAATGTCACCGGTAAGTATGGTTCCCCCACTAACTCATCTCCTCACTGAGATTCTTGCCCCGGGATACCTCCGGGCCCCACCATGTACCCGGACACGGACCCCTCCTGTAATGTTTTAAAAATAATTAAATAAATAAAATCGTTTAAGTGAATTTTCTGATTTTCGGCAAAATTAGCAGTCTTTTCCGTAAAATGTCAAAATAGGTATTTTTCATTATAGACATAATTATACAAAATTTAGATAAGATATTACTATAAATTGGTCACTAAAATGTCACTTAAAATTTTCTAGTTAATTAAAATTTTTCTTTAATTAATTATTTTTAATATTATTTTAAGCTTTTAAAAATGCATTTAATTAGTGATAAATACAAATTTAATTGGGTAAATTACATAATTAGAAACCATTATAAACTAAAATTAAGTGTAACAAAAATTTTAGCAAAACATTTCAAGTTTAGTTGTTTATGGTAAAATGGGTTGGAAAATAAATTTAAATAGGGTTTTTTTATGTAAAATTTGATATGATGGACATTAAATGAGCTTGGAAAAGGCTTTTTGTGTGGAAATTTCTACAAAAATCTCTCACCAATCCCTCCTCTACCCTCTGGCCGAGCCGTACAGCAGGAAACCCCCCTCATTTTTCACCATTTTCTTGCATCAAAATTCTTGCAAAAATCCTCCGAAATCCACAAAAATTCACAATTTTCCTTCACAAATTCAAACCAAAATCTTAAGCCATCCCTTCTCAAACCCTAGATGGTCTAAAGAAAGGGGAAAAGAGTCCACTTTGGAGGTTTAGAGCAAGGGAATCAACACTTGTAAGGTATAATCCTAATCTAGTTGTTTAATTGTAGTTTAAATTTGCTAGATTAAAAAGTTTTAGTGTGTAATTTGGTTTAATTTGTTTGCTTATGATTTTCAAGAGAGGTGTTGATGATCTAATTAGGGTTTTTCATTCTTGGGTATTGATCTAAATTTTTAGTTTAACATATTAGGAAATGTTAAACCTAATCTAGTTGCAAAATTGCTAGTTGTTGCATTAAAATTGTTTTAATTAGGTTCTTTTTGTAAACTAGATTTCTACAAAACATATAAATATGTTAGATAAAATTATAATTAGGGTTTTTATTAATAGATTGTGGTATTAGTGTGTAGATTATATGTAAATTGAGTGTGAAACATAATATAGTTACAAATTTCTAGCTTTCACTTTAAAAATTGTCACAATATTGCTATTTTTATTAAACTAGGTTTTGAAAACTTATTTAAAATGAGAGATTAAAAATAAAGATAGGGTTTTAGAACATCCTTAAGGGTTCAAGGAGTTGTTTAACGATTTAAAATATGCAAAATCAAGTCTAGAAGTGAAATTGTGAAATTTTGCGTAAAAGTATCGAAATCGGACAAATTTCAAAACTAGAATTTCAATTTAATACAAATTAGGGTGTTAAAAAATATAGTAATGGTTTATATAAGCTAGTTATGCTATTTAATGAGTATTATGACCATTAGTTCCAGTTAAACGTCAAGTTTTGAAGTAAAACGGTAAATTGACATTTTCAAGGTTTTTCGGAATTGGATGATTTGATCGATTTTCGGGTTTCGATGATTTAAACTAGGTTTTATATATTAAATAATGAGTTTTGAAATTACGAGTTGTTTGTTGATGTTTTATCTCGATCAATCGGTGTTCGTACATCGATATCGAGCGATATTTGGTTCTTTTGCATGAGCGGGACATATGTTTTAACCTATGCGCTTTTCGTGCGTCGTTTTGATTTTTGTCCGTGATTCAGTTTACGATATTATATATATTTGCATATAGGTACCCTCACGTAGATTTCGGACGATGAAGAAGAGGATGGCGACACCGTTATCGGCAGACAAGGACCAGGTGAGTAGATGTATATCCACGAGGGAAGTCGGGTGGATGGCGTTTAGCACCCCCGCAAACGTAGAATAGGAATATTACTTGTCGTCATTAGGAAGCCAGACGTAACCTTAGATTCTTGATGAGTAGGACCCTAGTAATGACCATAGGTTGGACTAGACTGATTTAGAAAGACCTTACATAAGGATGAACATCTTGGAGGAGATTTGTAGGTTTCAGGTAGATACACACACCCGCACACACAGAAACTTGACTTGGTGTATATGTGTATGTGTGTGTGTGTGTGTCTATATATATATATATAGGTTTATGTGTAGGTATATATATACACAGCATGTATATGTGATATATGTATGTGATATGATACATGGGGATGAAACAATATAACTTGGCTTGATGCCGTGATTCTTGGCTATACAGTCGTGTTATGATATTAGCGGATCATTAAAAAATAAGATAATGAATACTTGTACATAAACAATAATGGGTGGTGGTGATATTGAGTTACATTAGACTCTAAAATAGAAACCAGACTGTAACCTCTGACTGAAATCACGATATGATATATGTGTGACTTGATTACGATATCATATAGGTGTGACTTGATTACGATATGATATAAGTGTGACTTAATCACGATATGATATGTGTGACATGATATTTCTGAAGATAAATTGGCGATGTATATTTATGCTGGTAATGATATATGATTAATGATATTGGGATGTATGCGATTACAGTACAGTACCTTTGATCATGACATTATTTGACGATGATATTAAACGAATGATGAGATACGTAGGTGATACTTGAACTGTACCCCGCTATTAGGATGCCGTACGATGGGTTTTACCATACGAGGCATAGATGTAATGATTGATCCGCACTCTTGACTCGCGGAAGTCGTACTACGTACGTGACGCTATTGAGGCTGGATCGCCGACTATTAGAGATATGGACTCAGACCTTAGGTGCATTCTTATTTCTTATCGGCTAGTTCCTTAGGTTTAGTTCTTTAGGGGGTTAGATAGATACTACTTTAGGCTCGAGGTATATAGTTATAGTTAGACATGTATATTACAAATGAGTGGTTAATACCATCCATCTTTACATTCAGATTGTAATCATCATGTTGCATGTTCATACATATGTTTCTTTAACCAGTATGAAACTCTGCCTGTTAAGACACCAGCACCATTACCGAGGATGCGCATATTCCACACACACTTATTGCCGGCTCACACACATCATCATCGGTAATTGCTATGTCACATATACTTTAGAACATATTAACTTTTATTGATTGAATCAGCTTGAGCCTAGATCAATATAATATTGTGATTACTCTCAGGTGTTAGTCTAGACATTGCATTTATTACTTAGACATTTCATGCATCCAAATTTTCATGTTATCATGCATTATTGTGGGGATTATGCCGACACTTATCATTTGCTTACTCATGATATTGGATTTTGGATTTCTATGAGATTTCTGGATTTTTAGGGAAAACCGCAAGAATATATATAAAAACTTCTCTCTCTCCTCCTCTCTTTCTAAAATATAAGTTGCATTTTTCTCGTGGTGTATGTGTCGTCCACCATGAGATTTCATGTTTTCTGTTGGATTCGAGACCCCATTCGAGGAGTGGATGAACCGTCTCGGGTACATGGTGGGCCCGGTATGGTACCCCGGGGCAAAAAGATCGAGTTGTAGACGATAAGCCTGGCAGGGGAAGACTACTTACCGGTGATGTCTGGCTCGGCGGATATCCGGAGGATACCGACCGTTGTTGTGACATTTGATGGTATGGGCCGATCCGGACTGACGGAGGCCGAGATATTGAGACTTGAGATTTACATGTTTTGTGTCGATGCTTGACACAGATTTCCATGGATTTCATCGTTGATATTTCATATTTTTATACAAATTTTTCCATGATAAAAGCTAAAGATTTCTTATACAGATATATCCCGATTTCAGGATTGGTTATTTTACATTCATGGTTCATGCATACTCATTCACATGACATATTACTCTTTGAGGTACTGACACGTGCACGGAGTATTTGCACTTACACGTAGTTTATTACCCTGCACTACTAGATGACTAGTGAGATATTACTATATTATTATGACCTAGGACAGCGTCGTGCATTCGATTTCTTTTCGCAGATATCTTCTACTCACGAGTTGGCAACTCATTCCCGTTGTGCCAAATTTTATTACAGGTTCGATGTACAGGTTTCCTTGGCAGCTTGCTCGCACATCTTTCATTCTGGGTGATTTGCGCGGTAGGTTGGTTCACTTGTATCTGGGCCGCCATTGTACTTTTATTATTTCATTTGTATCTAGTAATGCTCCATCAACCAAACTTGTATTACTTGATAAGTTTAAAGGACCAGTTGTTTATTTCGACCTTAGAGTCGTGCATGTATTATTATGGTTTGGTGGATTTGTTTTTTTTCTGAGTTTTTAGCCTCGCCCTTTGGCGTTGTATATTATTGTTCTTGGTGTGGTTGTTTCCGCCTGTTAGCGTAGAGCTAGCTCCCGCTTGGGGATGCCATTTTATCGTTTGTATATGTTATTCTTATTTGAACCCGTTTGCGGCCAGTTTTTACAAACGAGACTCTGCCGAAATTTTTGAGCAAATTTTGATCTTGTTTTTTTTAAAACTTGTTTTTCTACATGTTTTCCTTTACTTCTTTTTTTTTATGGTTTAGATTTCTGGGCTTCGGCTTACTTAGATTACGTTGCGCCTCTAGACGCTTCGTAATTTAAGTGCCGGTCACGTTCCGTACTTTCGGGTAATGATAAAGTTGGTATCAGAGTGCTAGGTTTAACCTTGTATAATTCTAGGGTGACCCTTGGTTGATGGAGTAGGTGACTTAGGTAGAGTGACGTACCGTGGGTATGATCCGCGGCATACTTACGATACGCTACTCTTCTTAAGAAGCCTTAGGATGTACATTTCTTTGCACTGTATTCTATTCATTCCTTTCATCTATCTTCGTCGATATCGGATGGTGGTTTCTGTTACCACGGTCACACGGGCAGAAGGAGCTGCGGCTCGAATGCGATAACCCTTAGGGTATCGTTTATTCTTGAGGATTGAAGTATTGTTTAGCGTGCGGACGAAGGGTATTCACATGCTGTCCAGGCGAATTTAAAGGGTTCGAACGATTATCAGAAACCCATTTTCCCAAGTTTAAGATATTCGGAAGAACATGCAGGTATTTCTATGGATCCTCTAGAAGAATGAAACCCTAACTCGACATAATGACCATGAGAACGCCTTTGAACCTTAGGGTTTACGGCAGTTCCGCGGTGCCATTAGTGAGGCTTGGGTTTGACCTTGTACGGCTCATCCGCAGATGCTGGGGTATGTACCGGATATTTTTTTAAACTGTACTTGAGTGTTGAGCTCTCGGGGAATTTTGGGATTTTGATGAATCGATCGAAAAGTTTAACGTAGTCCGGATATCAGGTGAAGGGATAGATTTCGCGGGAGGCTCTCGATTTGAGTATTGTCGTTTGTAGCGCAGTCGGCACTACGAGAAGACGAGTTCAAATCAGCCGATATCAGAGGAAAGAGGCGCACTTTTGATGATAGTGTTTACGATTGTGATTTGGTGGTTTGAATTTCATATTTCCGTTGTTTGGATTTTGGTATTTTGAAGATTTTGTTCTACGATTGGTATTTCTTATACGTACATTCATTATATTCTATTCGTATTTCATATATCAGTTTTATTGATGTTGTTTTGTACATACCCAATGCACTCAATTTGGTTTTATACGTTTTGAGATATTGATTTGATTTCGTGCACATGGGTTGCACATGATTTTGATGGATGCTTCGACATAGTTTACATGCATTTTTCGTACCGTGATTTCGATTTTGATATTTGGTGTATGTTTTTCCTGCACCATATGCACTTGATTGAGATTCTTGCACACACTTGGTGCACTTGATGCGATTTTGTCCACACCAGATGCACTAAATCGGGGTTTTGTGCAGATTAGATGCACCTGATATTAGTGTCGTGCACGCCCGTTGCACTTGACAGATGTTTTTGGTGCACACCCGTTGCACTCAGTTTTGTTTCTGTGCGTATTCATGGCATCTGTATTTGGTTTCAATTTCAGTGCGCACGGGACGCACATGATATTTTATGATGTGATTGGGATTGATTTTAGTTTTGAGCAGCATGTTTTTATAATCATTACTATTTGATTCAGTAAGCAGGAGGGACGTGTATATTAAATAAAATATATATATATAGCTATTTTTAAAATAAACGTCCGCTACTTATACCATGACACGTGCATCGCACGGCGATTTTAAAAAGAGGTTTTTGCGTGTTTCTTTATTAAGATATTTAGCCGATTTTACTATGATGCGCACAATATATAAGTTATAATTTTGATTTATATTATGTTCATTTTCGTATTGGGCTTTGATATTTTATTTTCACTGTAACTCCGATGATTGCGTTATGCTTGACGGAGTTGATTTTAGCTATGTATTGATGATTTCGGAGCCCCGACAATTTGAGTGCTTTGGCTGAATGTTTTAGTAATTGAGGGGAGTCTTAATTTAAATTCAGGGATCGAATGTCTTAAACGGGGGAAGATTGTAACGTTTTAAAAATAATTAAATAAATAAAATCGTTTAAGTGAATTTTCTGGTTTTCGGCAAAATTAGCAGTCTTTTCCGTAAAAAGTCAAAATAGGTATTTTTCATTATATACATAATTATACAAAATTTAGATAAGATATTACTATAAATTGGTCACTAAAATGCCACTTAAAATTTTCTAGTTAATTAAAAATTTTCCTTAATTAATTATTTTTAATATTATTTTAAGCTTTTAAAAATACATTTAATTGGTGATAAATAAAAATTTAATTGAGTAAATTACCTAATTAGGAACCATTATAAACTAAAATTAAGTGTAACAAAAATTTTATCAAAACATTTCAACTTTAGTTGTTTATGGTAAAATGGGTTAGAAAATAAATTTAAATAGGGTTTTTTTTATGTAAAATTTGATATGATGGACATCAAATGAGCTTGGAAAAGGCTTTTTGTGTGGAAATTTCTATACAAATCTCTCACCAATCCCTCCTCTACCCTCTGGCCGAGCCTCACAACAGGAAACCCCCCTCATTTTCCCCCATTTTCTTGCATCAAAATTCTTGCAAAAATCCTCCGAAATCCACAAAAATTCACAATTTTCCTTCACAAATTCAAACCAAAAACTGAAGCCATCCCTTCTCAAACCCTAGTTGGTCTAAAGAAAGGGGAAAAGAGGCCACTTTGGACATTTAGTGCGAGGAAATCAACACTTGTAAGGTATAATCCTAATCTAGTTGTTTAATTGTAGTTTAAATTTGCTAGATTAAAAAGTTTTAGTGTGTAATTTCGTTTAATTTGTTTGCTTATGATTTTCAAGAGAGGTGTTGATGATCTAATTAGGGTTTTTCATTCTTGGGTATTGATCTAAATTTGTAGTTTAACATATTAGGAAATGTTAAACCTAATCTAGTAGCAAAATTGCTAGTTGTTGCATTAAAATTGTTTTAATTTGGTTCTTTTTATAAACTAGATTTCTACAAAACATATAAATATGTTAGATAAAATTATAATTAGTGTTTTTATTAATAGATTGTGGTATTAGTATGTAGATTATATGTAAATTGAGTGTGAAACATAATCTAGTTACAAATTTCTAGCTTTCACTTTAAAAATTGTCACAATATTGCTATTTTTATTAAACTAGGTTTTGAAAACTTATTTAAAATGAGAGATTAAAAATAAAGTTAGGGTTTTAGAACATCCTTAAGGCTTCAAGGAGTTGTTTACCGATTTAAAATATGCAAAATCAAGTCTAGAAGTGAAATTGTGAAATTTTGCGTAAAAGTATCGAAATCGGACAAATTTGCAAACTAGAATTTCAATTTAATACAAATTAGGGTGTTAAAAAATATAGTAATGGTTTATATAAGCTAGTTATGCTATTTAATGAGTATTATGACCATTAATTCCAGTTAAACGTCAAGTTTTGAAGTAAAACGGTAAATTGACATTTTCAAGGTTTTTCGGAATTGGATGATTTGATCGATTTTAGGGTTTCGATAATTTAAACCATGTTTTATATATTAAATAATGGGTTTTGAAATTACGAGTTGTTTGTTGATGTTTTATCTCGATCAATCGGCGTTCGTACGCCGATATCGAGCGATATTTAGTTCTTTTGCATGAGCGGGACATAGGTGTTAACCTATGCGCGTTCCGTGCGTCGTTTTGATTTTTGTCCGTGATTCAGTTTACGATATTATATATATTTGCATATAGATACCCTCACGTGGACTTCGGACGATGAAGAAGAGAATGGCGACACCGTTATCGGCAGACATAGACCAGGTGAGTAGATGTATATCTACGGGGGAAGTCGGGTAGATTGCGTTTAGCACCCCCGCAAACGTAGAATTGGAATATTACTTGTTGTCATTAGGAAGCCAGACGTAACCTTAGATTCTTGATGAGTAGGACCCTAGTAATGACCGTAGGTTGGACTAGACTGATTTAGAAAGACCTTACCTTAGGATGAACATCTTGGAGGAGATTTGTAGCTTTCAGGTAGATACACCCCCCCGCACACACAGAAACTTGACTTGGTGTATATGTGTATGTGTATATATATATAGGGTTATGTGTAGGTTTATATATACACAGCATGTATATGTGATATATGTATGTGATATGATACATGGGGATGAAACAATATAACTGGGTTTGATGCCGTGATTCTTGGCTATACAGTCGTGTTATGATATTAGCGGATCATTAGAAAATGAGATAATGAATACTTGTACATAAACAATAATGGGTGGTGATGATATTGAGGTACATTAGACTCTAAAATAGAAACCGTACTGTAACCTGTGACTGAAATCATGATATGATATATGTGTGACTTGATAACGATATCATATAGGTGTGACTTGATTACGATATGATATAAGTGTGACTTAATCACGATATGATATGTGTGACATGATATTTCTGAAGATAAATTGGCAATGTATATTTATGCTGGTAATGATATATGATTAATGATATTGGGATGTATGCGATTATAGTACAGTACCTTTGATCATGACATTATTTGACGATGATATTAAACGAATGATGAGATACGTAGGTGATACTTGAACCGTATCCCGATATTAGGATGTCGTACGATGGATTTTACCGTACGGGGCATAGATGTAATGATTGATCCGCACTCTTGATTCGAGGAAGTCGTACTACGTACGTAACGCTATTAAGGCTGGATCGCCGACTATTAGAGATATGGACTCAGACCTTAGGTGGATTCTTATTTCTTATCGGCAAGTTCCTTAGGTTTAGTTTCTTAGGGGGTTAGATAGATACTAGTTTAGGCTCGAGTTATATAGTTGTAGTTAGACATGTATATTACAAATGAGTGGTTAATGCACATCCATCTTTTCATTGAGATTGTAATCATCATGTTGCTCGTTCATACATATGTTTCTTTAATCAGTATGAAACTCTTCCTGTTAGGACACCAGCACCATTACCGATGATGCGCATATTCCATGCACACTTATTGCCGGCTCACACACATCATCATCGGTAATTGCTATGTCACATTCACTTTAGAACATATTATCTTTTATTAATAGAATCAGTTAGAGGCTAGATCAATATAATATTGTGATTACTCTCAGGTGTTAGTCTAGACATTGCATTTATTACTTAGACATTTCATGCATCCACATTTTCATATTACCATGCAGTATTGTGGGGATTTTTCCGACACTTATCATTTGCTTACTCATGATATTGGGATTTTGGATTTCTATGAGATTTCTGGATTTTTGGGGAAAACCGCAAGAATATATATAAAAACTTCTCTCTCCTCCTCCTCTCTTTTTAAAATATAAGTTGCGGTTTTCTCGTGATGTATGTGTCGTCCACCATGAGATTTCAAGTTTTCTGTTGGATTTCGAGACCCGATTCGCGGAGTGGATGAACCGTCTCAGGTACATGGTAGGCCCGGTATGTTACCCCGAGACAAGAAGATCGAGTTGTAGACGATGAGCCTGGCAGGGGAAGACTACTTACCGGTGATGTCTGGCGCGACAGATATCCGGAGGATATCGACCATTGTCGTGAGATTTGATGATATGGGCCGATCCGGACTGACGGAGCCTGAGATATTGAGACTTGAGATTTACATGTTTTGTGTCGATGCTTGACACGGATTTTCATGGATTTCATTGTTGATATTTCAGATTTTTATACAAATTTTGCCATGATAAAAGCTAAAGATTTCTTATACAGATATATCCAGATTTCAGGATTGGTTATTTTACATTCATGGTGAATGCATACTCATTCACATGATATATTATTCTTTGAGGTACTGACACGAGCACGGAGTATTTGCACTTACACGTAGTTTATTACCCTGCACTAATAGATGACTGGTGATATATTAGTATATTATTATGACCTAGGACAGCGTCGTGCATTCGATTTCTTTTTCCAGATATTTTCTACTCACGAGTTGGCAACTCACCCCCGTTGTGCCAAATTTAAATACAGGTTCGATGTACAGGTTTCCTTGGCAGCTTGCTCGCACATCTTTCATTCAGAGTGATTTGCACGGTAGGTTGGTTCACTTGTATCTGGGCCGCCGTTGTACTTTTGTTATTTCATTTGTGTAAGGTTCCTAGGCACACTAATGAGGTCTCATAAGGCATCAACCATGCCAAATTAAAAAATTTCCGGTGCCGAGAAACCCTAATGCGATCGTTGACTAGAGATTAGGCGAAACATGCAACTAGTTAACAACTTAACTAAGAATGAACGGAAAATTCAACCTTTGTAGATCCGGTCCTCCACCTCCATAGCTCCATGATGATGTCCCCTCGCTGCGATCATCGGATCCCGGGCTCTAGCGTCGACTTCATCGGAGAAATGGGCGGGCTAGGCCGTCGACTTCGATGCCGAAGATGATCTACGTCGAGGCAACACAAGATCAAGCTCCAACTTCACCAAGCCATGAAACTTGTGAAGAAAACACCCTATACTACTTGGCAAGCGGTAGAGGATGAAGAAATAGGAAGTGGGTTCACTTTAGAATTGGATTTCTCACTCTTTTTCTCAAGACACCATTGAAGCAAGCAAGCTTCTTTCTTCTTGAAGATGTGATATGAATTATTGGAAAAAAGAAAATAAGTCATTCTTATCATATTAGAAACCATGGTTATGTGTAGAGAGTAAACTAAGGTTAGGTGAATGGTTAGGTTAGGCATGAAACAAAAATGGTAGACTTTTTCAATGCTTCATGAAGCTTCAATGTAAAACAAAAGTAGCAATCATTTCATTTCATGCAAGAATGAAATAAATAAATAAATGAATGAATAAATAAATTAAAACCCTAACCATTTACTTAACCAAGGTTTAAATCAAACATACACCCAAGTTTGCATGTATCATCAAACAAGATACAAACTAGTGCACAAAACTATATCAAATATACAATGTGCACATCAAGTGAGAAAATCCATCTTAAGTGAACTAATACTAGTTAATGTAAAGTAATATATCAAATATATAATTATACATTAAATCATTAAATCAACACTTGATTTAACGATCCGGTCATATCGCATATAACCGACTAATATCTAGTCTATCAGTGTATCGAATCAACACTTGATTCGGTAACCCGGCTATATCACATATAACCGACCAATAATACAAATCGTGAGAATCGAATAAAGTATCACATATTGGTATTATTCTCGGTCCCGCACATATCTCATATGCGCTCCTATTTCATTTCGCTTGAGCCAGGAATCCTATGTGTAGGACTCTAAAGACTCGTCAATACGCCGACAGCAGATGATGATCATATCAAGCACCCACAAGCCGCAAGCGGTCTGCTAAACGTAACGGCCACCCGGGTATTGAGCGATCAGAAGATCGACGAGCAACCTGCTCACACTCCTGTGAATCCAACCAGTAACACTTACCGTACAGTCCGGTCTGATCGTCTGATATGTCGCATATCTCGCCTAGGGGTGGTAAATGTCAGACCCCAGTAGCTCGATAAGTCGTGTCGATATGAGGTCTATAACAGTTCGAGAAACTACTGGTAACACTTACCAGTAAATCTTAGCAACCCTGTCCAGGGATTTTCGGTTATAGCCAATCGAACACAGTGCAACATCAACTCCCTATACCGGGAGAGACGAATCCTCTCCTATCGCTCATTGCCTCCATGTGATTCGGGACTGTACCCAAAAACCACCGTTTTGCACGCCCTCTTGGACGTGGTAAGGTGGAAATCAAAGCACAGTAGGAATCATACAAGACTCTATGACGATCTCGGGTCTACAGACTAACATGTACAAGTGTCACCAGAGAACTGCCATCTGACGTAAGGTATAATACCATCTGGGAGTTCTCGGCGAGTCCGCCCAGTGTACACAGTCTCCACTGAGCACCCGTATATCATATTTGATGTCAAACACCGATGGATATAGGATCATTCATCGCCCATCTGTATGGGTCGAGAAGGTATACGCTAGTCTACTCTGGTATATCGATACCTCGTCTCGATACACCCACGACTAGGGACCTTGAAGGATGTACTTATGGACTACTATGTCCCCACTAGTATGATCTGCATCATAGTCCAGGTAGTCAAGTACACATCCTAAGGGCTTTACCAACATGTAACAGAGAGACAATCAGTATACACGTTAAGGTAAAGAGTAACCAGATAGCATACTATTATGTCGAGCATAAAAGTCCTCCCTATATATGTCCCAGCATCCACTACAATATACATCCTATGTACAGTAATGGCCTCTAGGGCATACATATAACTAACAATCTCCTACTTGCACTATGGCCATCTGTAGCAGTGGTTGCAGTATCTCATACTCAACCATCCCATAAAAGTCTCTCTCTGGGAATAGGCCTTCGTGAGTGGATCCATCGTGTTATCCTCTGAGTCTTCTCTCCTAACCTCGATCACCTTGGAGATCAGCCATCTCCATGATCAGGTGATACTGCCTTAGAATTATATCTGGATCACTGATGGGACGGGCGGTCCTTGGCATAAGCAACAACTCCATTGTCACAGAATGGCAGGAACGAAGTTCATCTCATGAACTAATATACATCCAGACTTCCTCTTTGGTAGTATCATAAGTAGCGATATATCCATCCTTTATCGTCTAGTATGCCACGGTATCTAGCTTGGAATTGTTCCAAGATACCGTCCCTTTACTGAGGGTAAAGACAATGCATGTGACTGACATTCAGTCGTCCTTATCACCCTGGAACCCTTCCAGAGATTCTCTCCAGGATCGATTGATACCATCTCACTACAACTAGTGAGTATCCTAACATCCAATTAGATCTATCTCATAGATCCAAAACCCAAGATTTAGTAGGTATCATTATGATCCTATATGGAGAATCCTTGTGATAAGCGGAGATTGACCGAGCGTAGCATAGGAAACTCCTTCCCTATCAAGAGTATGTCATCCATGTACTCTATGAGGATCACCACCATACTCCCTATTACCTTTTTGTAAATAAAAGGTTCATCTACCATTTTGATGATGTCAAACTCTTTGACTATCTCATCAAAACAGATGTTCCAACTCCGCGATGCTTGCTTTATTACATAAAACATCTTGCACACGTTTCCGCTGCTCCCACTGTCTACGAAGCCCTCTGAGTGTGTACTTATAGACGTACTCTTCTAAAACATCATTTAGAAAAGCAGTCATGGCACCCAACCGCCAGATGTCATAGTCATGGTATGTAGCCGTAGCAAGTAGGATCTGGATGGACTTAAGCATAGCCACTGGAAAAAGGTTTCATCATTATCCACGCCTGGTCGATGACGAAAACCTTTAACAAGTCTAGATTTGAAAGTCTCAACTTTTCCCTCTACACCAAGTAATCTTCTCAAGATATACTTGCTCCTGATGGGGATTTAACCCTTCAGATATAGCAACCAAATTCCAAACTTTGTTGGTGTACATGGATTCCATCTCAGATCACTAAGCATCCAGCCATTCTTATAGAGTCTCACTCCTGATGGCCAGCTCGAAACTACTTAGGTTATCATCTCATGATTCAATCCTCGCTCCCACTGTCATAGAGAAACAGAAGTATCTCTCAGGTGGGTGAGGAACCCTGCTAGATCGGCGGAGAGGCTGAGGTTTGTTGGAATCTACTGAATCCTTTGGTTCTATCAAATCATCTGCAGTAGTTTGTATAGCTGGAACATTTCCAATTCTACAGAACTGACCTTGCCTCGATCTTGTCCGGGTTTTGCTCTTAGACATAGGCCGGACAACCCCAAATCTTAACTAGCTTAAGACATGGGCTCTTCCCATACCATATCTCATATGGAGTGGTAGGCTGTGATCTGATTCGAACCTAATTCAATAGGTATGCAGCTTCTCAAGTGCATAACCCCCAAAAGGAAATTGGAAACTCAGTAGTACTCATCATAGAGCACACCATATCATATAGGGTGTTATTGCTCCGCCCCAATGTACCATCGTGCTATGGTGTATACGGAGGAGTAATGATGAGAGAGAATCTCATTCTCCTTTAGAATAGTCCAGGATTTCTGTGCTCAAGTATTATCCTCCCTGATCTCATCAAAGGACATAATACTTATACCCGTATTGGTTCTCTACTTATAACTTATATTCTGTGAATATCTCAGAATGTTCGGACTTGTGTTTCAACAGGAACATATGTCTGAATCTTGAGAGATTATCAGAGAATGTAATGAAGTACAAAGAACCGGTCTTGGCATGTGTAGACAGGGGACGTAACATACATCATCATGTATCAGTCCCAAGAGTTCATTAACTCTTTCTCTGTTTCCAGTAAACAGAGCTATGGCCATCTTATCTTTGTTACATGACCGGCAAGTTTTCACAAGATGTAAATTCAAACTGATTTAAATATGCATCTATGTGCAACTTAGCTATTCGGGTCGCATTGATATGACCTAGTCTACAATACTTCAAGAAGGATCCGTTCATTTCTGAACTATTCCTCGTGTGTGTGTTCCGTATACTAAGAACTGTAGTTTGATTTAGAACATCAATGCTTTTAGATAACGTGCCTGAACTGATCAACTTTTGATATAGGAAATGTTCAAAACATTATCCAACAATACAAAATTTTATCATTTCTTTACTAAAAGAGACTGATATGATTTTGTATATCAGGTTCGGTATCTAATAACATTCGTTCAGAATCAACGTATTTGGAATACAGGGTGACAGTGACCAACAGAATTGGCTGCAACACTTGCGCCGTTTTCTGCCTCATGAAACTCATCACCCGTTCTCAGTTCTCTACCTTTCTGTAGCCCGATGTAACAAATTACATATTCGGGATCCTGATCCGGTATCTCATATCCAGGACGTAGAGAATATTGAGAAACAGTTCTGTATAATGAAGACACCCGAAGATGATGCATCAGCATGCACTCTCTTCGTTTGGGCGGCATGGAAAATCTGGTATTCCCCTATTTCCTGCTCTGTCTTATAACAATTATAAGTTGGAGCGGGACCAACGTTCCCCAGCTCAGTATAACAAGCGGGTTCGGTCAATATTCCGCATTATTATCTTGATTAAGGCGTGACATGGTCGCTACCTGGAGAGAGAGAGAAGAAAACACTCAGCGTATGCTCTTGCAAGAATAGATTGGTTATTATTTTATCTAATCAGGATGGCTCCCACTGTTTTTTATCAAATCTTCCTTCAAACCCTAAAAGGAAAGACTAGCCGGGATTAATTACACGCTTCAAGTTCGCCAATCATTCAGCCAGGCCAGTGTCGGTACTTTGAGGGAGGTCCCCCGTGCTTTCGCACGAACCTAATTAATGTAAACCTCGTTTTCCCAGAGGCGTAACCTCGTTGACACCTTTCTAGACACCTACTTGATCGGCTAATTGTAATGTGCAAAACTCTCCCAGGAGTAACAATTACTCGCAGCGGGTATCAGGATCCAACTATCTCATAGAAGGTATGCAATCTCGTTGCAAATTTCAACACTTGAAATTCCCGATAATTTTGCCCCTAGCGTCCTATGACCTTGACGGAGGCCAAACTACCCATAGTCCGCTAGTCAAGTTCAACCCGTCATTTCCTGATTGAATTAAACCCACCCGCACGACCCTTGACGGAGGCCAAACAACGCCGTACGAATACCCTAATCCAATCACATCATATGCTAGCAGATAAGCACTAGTTATCTAACGTACACTACGCCTTGACGGAGGCTAAACTACCGCAGCATGAATACTATCAAGCACTTATCTGAAATGACGGAGGGCTACGACAGGTTTTTTCTGAAAACCTATTGTGTAATGAACTTGATATCGTTGTAAAATCAAATGATTTTAAAATGGAGTGTTTTTTTAGGCTTTTTCTAGTTTTGCTAAAGGGGTCACTCCCGGTGAAGGGATCGTCGGCCCTTTCCTCATCGAATAAGGTGCTGGATATATCATACATATCACTGTGCAAAGCAAAAACTCTTAAAAGCAATCAAAAGACAAACCGAGTGTGCAGCATCTGTCAGTTATTGCTAAAGGAGTCACTCCCGGTGAAGGGATCTCGGTCCTTTCCTTATCGAATAAGGTGCAGGATATATCATATATACCACTGTGCAAAGCAAGAACTGTAGCTACCTGTTTTTTTTTGAAATTCGATTCTGCAATATCTTTAGGTTTCTTTCATTTCATTTCATTAATCTCATTAATGAAGTCCCATCATTTAAATCACCTAAACTTCACAGATAAATACGACGTATACTTATGCCATCCGCATTCGCCTCGATGTCCCCTCGTGCACCGTTAGGTTAGGTAACTAACGGCAGAGCGGGGCAGGGCTAGCGCGGGTGTAAAACATAAGTAACGTCTATATAATATATCGTATATACTATATACAGTATTTATCACAGAACATATCACATGATCACATCACAGATATCGCAGCAGAAAAATCATATATGAAATATTGGATATACTAGGACGTCCGTGTTTTCAATACGAGCCAGTATAAAACACGGATTCCACGGTCGTGATGAATAGCCAAGCCCACACCCCTAGACCCCTACGAGAGCGGCAAGCAACCCTACCAATTCTAGGGTTAAGAGACCCGGACTCGACTCCTCGAGATGGTCTCGCACTGGACCCTAGAACCCGGTTACTTGTGCTCCCCTCCTTGGGTCTATCCTAGTGCGGAAAAGTAAATATTATACAAATGGTGACATCTTCCGCAACCTGGAAGTGCCCCAATAAAAGAATATTACATACAAGTTTTTACATGAATGAAAAAGAAAAACACTCATCTCAAATAAAAACCCCCGGCTATTCAAACAGGACGATACAATATAACATATCCAGCAACACATAACATCACATGTCATCAACGTAAGTAAACATGCGTATCCTAATTGTCGTTGACATATAGCAACGAAACCGGCGATATCACATATTACACTTACGGTCGCAGAAAAGAAAGTGTAAAACTACAACAGTTGGAATCCGCAACCTCTTTAGACATCGCATGCCTAATCAAATGAATTCTTTAGACTTCACATGCCTAACAATTATAAACCCCGCATTTTAGTCTCATTATCGAAAACTCTTTTCAATATCAAGTCGGGCAATTCAGCAAGATTCCCGACATCCTGATCGAATGCTCGTCGCAAACTTTAGTAGGCGGCCGCACCCCCGACGCCGTCGACGAAGTGCATCAAGGCGGAACACCGCTGCCGCGAGCACCCGAACGGATGCTTTCGGCGACGGGGTTCTCCTACAGTCACTTGGTCGGGGCTATAGAGTGAGGCTGTCTATTAAGTTTACCCGGCGAGTATCCGCGTACGCTACGTGATTGCGACGGACTTTTGATCACATCAAAATTCCGTGGCAACCGATCAATTGAGACTAAAGTGCTATGGTTATAACATTCATATCAGTTATCTCATAACTACTTGTGGATTCCAAGTGTTGTATCCCATTCCAGATAAATAGAAAATGTTAAACTTTTCGATCGAACATTCAAATACCCATGTTTTCCCGAAACAGCTCAACACATGAAATAAGTTTAAATAACATCCAGTTCATGCCTCAGTACCAAAGGTCCAGCCGTAGAAGGGTCAAGCCAACGCCTCACATGTGGCACGCCGTACTGCCCCAAACCCGAAGGTTCAAAGGGCAGTTCAAGACGGTCACATAATCGAGTTAAGGTTTGTTGTCTTCTAGAGGGACCATCGCGTTACTTGCACTACTTAGAACGTCATTAAACTACGGAAAGATCCAACACTTGGAAATTTCCCGGCAGGGGATAAAGTGGGTATTTATATCCGGTCGAACTTTTTAACATATTCAAAAATTATCCGGAAAACACATAGACGGAGTTAAACTTTCCGATCGAATCATCGAAGCCCCAAAACACCCCAGAAAACTCAACTCTTGAGTGCAAATTAAAAATTCCCAGAAAACTCAGCACCAAAATATACAAATTACTGTGCAAAAATTGAAGGCTGATCTAATCATATGGCCGCGGAACCGCCGCAGAAGCTAAGCTTCTGCCGCGGTTCCGCCGCGCTTAAGGCGTATCACTTTGTCGTTTTGCACTGTAATTCTTAGAACTTCCTGCTGAATTTTTAAAGCATTTTTAATCTGGAAAAAACCCAGTTTTAAAAAAATGTACAGAGAGGGGTATTCGGTTAGGGTTTCGAGTTCGAATGGACTTCTAGCTTCGTCTACCCATCGCCTAAGGCTCTAGCTAGGCTCTGATACCACTGTAAGGTTCCTAGGCACACTAATGAGGTCTCACAAGGCATCAACCATGCTAAATTCAAAAATTTCCGGTGCCGAGAAACCCTAATGCGATCGTTGACTAGAGATTAGGCGAAACATGCAACTAGTTAACAACTTAACTAAGAATGAACGGAAAATACAACCTTTGTAGATCCGGTCGTCCACCTCCATAGCTCCGTGATGATGTCCCCTCGCTGCGATCATCGGATCCCGTTCTCTAGCGTCGGCTTCAACGGAGAAATGGGCGGGCTAGGTCGTCGACTTCGATGTCGAAGATGATCTACGTCGAGGCAACACAAGATCAAGCTCCAACTTCACCAAGCTATGAAACTTGTGAAGAAAACACCCTATACTAATTGGCAAGTGGTAGAGGATGAAGAAATAGGAAGTGGGTTCACTTTAGAATTGGATTTCTCACTCTTTTTCTCAAGACACCATTGAAGCTAGCAAGCTTCTTTCTTCTTAAAGAAAAAGAAGAAGAAGATAATATGATATGAATTATTGGAAAAAAGAAAATAAGTCATTCATATCATATTAGCAACCATGGTTATGTGTAGAGAGTAAACTAAGGTTAGGTGAATGGTTAGGTTAGTCATGAAACAAAAATGGTAGACTTTTTCAAAGCTTCATGAAGCTTCAATGTAAAACAAAAGTACCAACCATTTCATTTCTTGCCAAAATGAAATAAATAAATAAATGAATAAATAAATTAAAACCCTAACCATTTACTTAACCAAGGTTTAAATCAAACATACACCCAAGTTTGCATGTATCATCAAACATGATACAAACTAGTGCACAAAACTATATCAAATATACAATGTGCACATCAAGTGAGAAAATCCATCTTAAGTGAACTAATACTAGTTAATGTAAAGTAATATATCAAATATATAATTATATATTAAATCATTAAATCAACACTTGATTTAACGATCCGGTCATATCGCATATAACCGACTAATATCTATTGTATCAATGTATCGAATCAACACTTGATTCGGTAACCCGGCTATATCACATATAACCGACCAATAATACAAATCGCGAGACTCGAATACAGTATCACATACTGGTATTATTCTCGGTCCCGCACATATCTCATATGCGCTCCTATTTCATTTCGCTTGAGCCAGGAAACCTCTGTGTAGGACTTTAAAGACTCGTCAATACGCCGGCAGCAGATGATGATCATATCAAGCACCCACAAGCCGCAAGCGGTCTGCTAAACGTAACGGCCACCCGGGTATTGAGCGATCAGAAGATCGACGAGCAAGCCCGCTCACACTCCTGTGAATCCAACCAGTAACACTTACCGTACAGTCCGGTCTGATCGTCTGATATGTCGCATATCTCGCCTAGGGGTGGTAAACGTCAGACCCCAGTAGCTCGATAAGTCGTGTCGATATGAGGTCTATAATAGTTTGAGAAACTACTGGTAACATTTACCAGTAAATCTTAACAACCCTGGCCAGGTATTTCTGGTTATAGCCAATCGAACACAGTGCAACATCAACTCCCTATACCGGGAGAGATGAATCCCCTCCTATCGCTCATTGCCTCCATGTGATTCGGGACTGTACCCAAAAACCACCGTTTTGCACGCCTTCTTGGACGTGGTAAGGTGGAAATCAAAGCACAGTAGGAATCACACAAGACTCTATAACGATCTCGGGTGTACAGACTAACCTGTACCAGTGTCACCAGAGAACTGCCATGTGACGTAAGGTATAATACCATCTGGGAGTTCTCGGCGAGTCCGTCCAGTGTACCCAGTCTCCACTGAGCACCCGTATATCATCTCTGATGTCAAACACCAATGGATATGGGATCATCCATCGCCCATCTGTATGGGTCGAGAAGGTATACGCTAGTCTACTCTGGTATATCGATGCCCCTTCTCGATACACCCACGACTAGGGACCTTGAAGGATATACTTATGGACTACTATGTTCCCACTACTATGATCTGCATCATAGTCCAGGTAGTCAAGTACACATCCTAAGGGCTTTACCAACATGTAACAAAGAGACAATCAGTATACACGTTAAGGTAAAGAGTAACCAGATAGCATACTATCATGTCGAGCAAGAAAGTCCTCCCTATATATGTCCCAGCATCCACTACAATATACATCCTATGTACAGTAATGGCCTCTAGGGCATACATATAACTAACAATTTGTATCTAGTAATGCTCCATCAACCAAACTTGTATTACTTGATAAGTTTAAAGGACCAGTTGTTTATTTCGACCTTAGAGTCGCGCATATATTATTATGGTTTGGTGGATTTGTTTTTTTTTCTGAGTTTTGAGCCTTGCCCTTTGGCGTTGTATATTATTGTGCTTGGTGTGGTTGTTTCCGCCTGTTAGCGTAGAGCTATGTCACGACCCGAAATTGGCACATGATGGCCCTAATACTATGCAACGCCTCCAGACGTAACACAGTAAAAGAATGCCAAAACCCAGAAATCTAAACCATAAAAATACGGAAAAGATAATAAAAGTTTTTGAAACATTTGAAATCACAACCAAAATTCTTTAAAAGTCCAACTTTATTTCCTTTAAAATTTTGGCAGTACCTCCTTTGTAAAAGCTACCCCCAAAAATGGTTACAACATAAATATAAAGAAAAGCATCCCAAACGGGAGCAAAATCCACGCCCAACGGCGGAAAACAACACCACAACAGATATATGACGCCGTAGCGAAGAAATAAGAGACAAAAGAAAGGAAACTATATAAAATACAACAAATCCAATATAATATACAACATCGTCCTCACCAAGTCTTTAAGTCAATATGAAAATAGTAGATGGAGAGTACAGGGATACAACGAATATACAATACAACGAATAACCACAAAACCCACCTAAGCAAACTGCACACTGTGAGCTGATGCGGTATCCGTAGCAAAAGATGATAGATGAATAGCCAGCCTCGACTATTCTGGGGAACACTCTTTAACACCTGTGGCACAACGGGGGTGAGTTGCCAACTCGTTAATAGTAAATAACATATGCAGGTAATCGCAAGAATGTACGTACAGCATGAATCTAATATATGACAATTGCAGTAATAACAAGTCATGAGTACGAAATAATGGAAAGTACACTAACAAGTACCAGCAATATATAAAGAAATAATGATATGACAACAGTATGCAATAATCATGCACTGGGGATATGAGAAAGTAAATGTGCAACACTCATGAAAGGTACACTCATAGGTACTCCTAATACATGGTACAGTGCACAAGTATATAAAGATGAGGTATGGAGTGAAATATGTCATTTCCACGGAATCCTGACATCGTGGTAGGATCACAATCCAGCAAGACAAATCAAAATCACAATTCCTCAAATCAGCCCCCAAATTGGCTCTCATATCATCTAAGTGTCACATCGCCTCAACTGCACAATATCAAGTATATCTCGCATATGTATCGAATGTACAACATCAAGTAGATCTCACCTATCTAGTATGTACAATATCAGGTATATCTCACATATATCAAATGTACAACATTAAGTGGATCTCACATATCTCGTATGTACAATATCAGCATATCTCACATATATCAAATGTACAACAGCAAGTGGATCTCACATATCTCGTATGTACAATATCAGTATATCTCACATATATCAAATGTACAACAGCAAGTGGATCTCACATATCTCGTATGTAAAATATCAGTATATCTCACATATATCAAATGTACAACAGCAACTGGATCTCACATATCTCGTATGTACAATATCAGTATCCAATCCCAATGAATCTCTTAAGTCCCAAATCAAATCTCCAGCACAGTTCTAACATCCTAATATAATGTCATAAATAAATATGATGAGGGCAATACACATATATCAGCGTCTCATTCCACTAATATTGGTGTAAGGGTATATATAACAGCGGCTCAATCCCCTGTTATATATACAAAGGAGTAATTAGAAATATCATGAAACCAATGTGCCAAGCATCGACATAGAAATGCTGATCCATCAGGTGCTGTCTCCATGACTGGCCCCCCTGATGGGTACGTATCATACGCTATCCCGAGAGCTCGAGTGCCTAGCTCTGACCCTCGCCTCTCGACGTATCCATACGCACATGACTCCCGTCGGTATCCACTCGATAGCCGATGAGTCAATGGTCCTGTCACCGGAAAGTATGGTTCCCCTAAGCCTCATCGCCTCGCACCGCGATGTCGACTCACACAGCGACAACGTTCTTGCTTCAGGGTACCTCCGGGCCCCACCATGTACACACAAACGGTGCCTCCTCACTCCTCGAATCGGGCATATATCAGAACCGATAAATCTCATGGTGGATGCTAAAATATCATATCAAGGGAAACCGGGTTTTTCAAATAATACATAATTTCATGAACTACCACGGTTCCCAAATCCAGAATACATCATGAAAAATCCACATCTCAATGCGAAAATCCATGAATAAAGTATACGCATCATAAATCTGAAATGCGAGCATAAAGAGGAAAAACCGCTAATTAACTGCATCAAGTTAATACAAATATCATGCGGTTCCTATTTATCCACTTCTAAATAACATCAAGAGAAGGTAAACATGTAGCTAAAACCAGATATATATGAAATCAATAAGGTATAGCAAGATAATGTGTCTACCTATAAGCAATGATATAGTATACCCCTTGGGTATAAGAATAGTATGTGCAAGGTATACCTGTAGCTATGACAGGGAGTGTGTATGTACCTATCACTAATGGTACAATACCATATAGGTAAACAGATAACTGTATGTCAATGTGATAAGAAATATGAATCAATGTCACAATGTCCCTAACCAAGCAATATAACATCTATAAGTGGTTATGTGTGTGACATGGTAATTATTGACGGTGTGTGTAGCATAAAAACAGTGTTAGTGCAACATAAATCGTCAATAATATGTGCAGTGTCCTACTACTACTAGTCCAGGCACACTACAATCTAACTAATAGGGTAAACGCGCAATTCTAAACATGACATAGAATATGAGACAATGTAAATATTTCTAGCCCAGACGTATAACGCCATGCGGGCGATTCCCCTGTAAATGTTAAATCTACTCACCAACGCTCCAAGCTAGGTGAAGCCTACCACCAGTATCCCCTTGTCGTAGCGTCCGAAGTTCCCGCTTGCGAACCTAAAATTTCACAAACACAACACATAAGCTAAATATCCTAAAATGACGAAAAGACAACGAAACGCGACGAAAACGCCCGGAAAATTACACTGCGCGCTTAGCGCATCTATCGCGCACGATACCGGCCAAAACCCTAATTAGGGTCGCTAAACTACAAAACACCAATTCTGGACCTCGATCGTCCCGATCGCGCATCACAACACAAAAATTACGAGGAATACACTGGATATAACCTCGCAACTACCAAAAGAACCCTTCGTCGGAAAAACCCCGAAATCTAGTAAGCAACCTATCGCAATATATCGCACTAGATTCAAGATAACACAAATCTAACAATTACAAATACCTTAAAATAGCTTAACTAAGCTATCAAAACCAATCCTATATTTTTATACTTACTTAATTAAGTTTTAGCAAAAATCTAGTAAGCAAAAAGCCTTAATTAGACAAAGTAGTAATTAGCAAAAATTAGCCTTTTCTACTAGGTTAAGCTTTTCCAATTCAAAAATTAACACTTAAATTAACTATTAAACACTTAAATTAAGCTTTAACCTTAACTTGAATTTCTAAAACCATTTCTAGAATTTTGAAACATGAAATTTAAAGCTTAAACTAATATCTAATTAATCTAGCATAAAGTATTAAGCAACTAAAAAAAAAGATTAGAGTTAAGGTTTTATACCTTCAAGAACACTCTTGAATCAAGGATAAAACCAAACATTATCCTCCAAAATGCTCACTAGAATGAAGATCCAAGCAACTTTTGTGAAGAAGAATGAAGGTTTTGGAATTTATTTGAATTTCTATGAATTTATTTGGATTTTTCATGATTATTTTGAAGAAAAATGAGAAGAAATGAGATGAGAAAGTTCATGGGCAGCAAGAGAATGATGTGGCCGGCCATGAGGGAGTGTGGGTGATTTTTTGGTGAATTGTAGAATTTTCTAGAAGAAAATAGAATAATTGGATAATAAAACAAAGCTTATGTTCACACTACTTTTCTTTTTCTTTAATATTTTTAAAAAAAATAAATCCTTTCACCATAAAAATCTAGATATTTAAAAAGAAGATTCTAAAATAATTGTGGTGATAATTTCCAAGAATTTTCATTTAGAAGAAATTTTCCCGATTTACGTGCATATTTTACCGGCTAAAAATAATATTTTATTTGGGAAAAAATCTATCTGAACCAAAACCTCCCAAATACCCCTAAAGTTCGCGCACAACCTTTATTTTAGCTATAAAAAAATGCCTGTAAGTTTATACGGACGTTTGATCGAAATTGGGTTAAAACGGGAAAACCGACAATTTTGCCCTAAAACGGGAAAATTCGCAAAACGATTTCTGAAATGTTACAATCTCCCCCGTTATAAAAATTCGTCCCCGAATTTAAAATTTTTCACTAAGCGTACCTTCAAAGAGAAGAGTATAAAACTCCCAATTCTCGCTCGCAGCCTACCAAGTGATCCCCTCACTATACGGCTACGTCCAAGAAAACTCTCTACAGATGGCAAGACCCTTGACCGAAATTTCTCCACCTGCCTAGCCATTAACACAATTGGCTGCTGGTGAACGAAAGATCGCGTCCAACCTAATGGTCTGGTGCTGAATCATGTGAGAAAGGTCATGAAGGTAATTGCAAAGTATTAACACAAAGAATGCGGGGTGAATACTCAATAATCTGGGCGGAAGTGCCAAATTAAAGGCAACGAACTAACTCGCTTAAAGGATCTCAAAAGGACCAAAAATTCTGGGATAAGCTTCCCAAAACTTAACATGTCATTCATCGGAAAAATCCGTTGGAATACATGATCTCCCACTGCGAACTCAAGTCTACGACCACCATGGTCGGCATAAGACCTCTGTCCGCACAGGACTGTCATCATCCTCACCTGAAACATCTGGATCATTTCCGAAGTCTCTAGACAAGCTGGGGTCCAAAAATCCTACTACACAGAGTCAGAAAACAGACTGATGATCGACATGACCTGTCTAAACCTAAAGGTTGCCAATTGGAATGTCTCCTGATAACAGCTATCAAAGAAGTATCCCAACAATGGCGAGTGACGATCCCAACTGCCAACAATAAATTAACACAAACGCACAACAAGACAAACACTTTGAAACGAAACCTGAATTTTCTCTTTATATTCCTGTCCACCCGTAACTATCTCACAAGTCACGTCAATGTTGGCGGAACCTGAATGAACATAGAGAGTTGACTGATGTGCTTGCTCTAGGATTTCACGTCTCTACCCGATAATATCAGGTACACAAACGCATTCCTAACTTAGCACACCCTTGTCACAATCACAGACTCCGAATCAAAAGCAAGAACTGATGCAGTTGCTAACTGAATCTTCAACTGCTGAAAACTCTGCACACATGCCTCAGTCCAAAAAAGAACCTCCTTTCAGGTCATTCCAGTCAACGGTGCAGCAATACTCTAGTAATCCTGCACGAAACGGTGGTAAAAACCTGCTAAGCCCAAAATCAGCAGACCTCCGTCCTGCACACAAGTCTGGGCCTAAGCTGTACGGCCATGATCTCCCTTGGAACCATACAAAAACCGTCTTCCGTAACTACAAGACCTAGGAGTCAACACAAACAAGCCTAAAGGAACACTCCGAGAATCTAGCAAACAGCTGGGGCTCTCCCAATGTCTGCAAAAACAAATTCTCAAGTGCTGCTCCTGTTCCTCAAGACACATTAGAATAGACCAGAATGTCGTCAATAACACAACAATAACTGGTCGAGGAACGGCCTGAAGAAATCTGGTGCATCATATCCACGAATGCTGCTAGGGCATTGGCGAGTCCAAAGACACCACCAAAACACATAAAGCCATAGCACACACAAGAGCAGTATTCGGAATGCCATTACTCTGAACCCGCAACGACGATGACCTGATCCCAACAACTTAGAAAAAGTCCCGCACTCTGGAGCTGATTGGAGAAATCGTCAATGCGAGGTAAATGATACCTAGCCGCACCGTAAGCCGGTTCAATTGACGATCTATCAATTCACAACCTCAACTGCCGTCCTCCTCCTTGACGAACTGAATTAAGAGCTCCCAAAAGCGAAACACTCGGACACACAAACCTCCCCAACAAACAACTCTGCAGCGGATCCTTAAGCTCCCTAAGCTTCACTAGCTCCCTTGGAACATCGTCGGAAAACTCTCGCACGATAGGAACCCGGTCCAACAATCTCACTATGGCTCCGGTATCACGAATGAACGCAAAGAATCCTGGACATCCTCTCCTCAAAAGAGACTAGCGAAAAAGGCTGAATTCAAGCTGTGAGAGGCGGCACAACTATCCACTTGCACAACAAGAACTGACTCGCCGGGAAAACAATTCCTGACTGTTTCCACACGGTAGTCCACAGACGCCTAACACGTAGCTAACCAATCCATGCCCAGGTGAACGTCAAATCCAACATCTCTAGAAGGATCCAATGACGGCAAAATCTCCCCACCAATTGGCATACGACTGAAATACGTGTCGCGCAACAAAAGAATCGCTGACAGAAGTTAACACAACAAAACGGCTGATCTAACTAACACGATCCTCGTCCCAACCACGGCACAAAGTGCGAAAAACCAACAAGTACATCAAAGAACATGAACAAGGATACCTGAAAACTCTGCATTGGACGCCTGTGCGTCCGGATGAGTAGAAACAAACTCTCGTGTCTGCCTTCTACCCGGAACTGTCAAAACTCTTCCTCTGCCAGACTGACCCCTCTGAGCGAACCTTCCATGCCCACGACCACTTAGAACACGACTCTGACGCGGCGCTAAGGAACAACCCCTGATGAAGTGGTGAAGGCTCCCACATCGATAGCATCCAATATAACGCTGCTGACCCTCCTGGGGATAAGAGCTGAACGTCTGTCCACGTCCTCTGCCTCTGCTGCTCCCGCGATGGTCACGAAATCTATCTCGACGACTAGGCCTCTGTCCCTAGAATGGCACACCTGTACGGGTCCTCCACTGTCCTGGAACTCGCAAAGTCTCTGGAATACGTGTCTCGTCGACTCGGGCTACATCCACTGGTGCTACGTAGGTGACAGACTGCTGCATGCTGGTCCCAAGGAACAACTGAGTAACAGGGGTGTCAACCTCCTGTCGCTGCGCTCGAATGGCATCAACCAATGATCTCATCGTCTGGCGCAAGTCCTGCATCTCTGTCACAAGCCTAGCGAGCTAATCTGTCGAAGGCTGAACCGTCTGCACCTGTGCAACAAAAGTGCCATCCTGGTCAGTGCTCGTCTCACCCGAGCTAACTCTGACCTCGGCCCTCGCTGCACCACTCTGAGTCCCCATAGTCATCGGCGGCAAGGCTATAAACAGAGATAGGATTCGATAAGAACAAGGAAATCGAATCACAAGGATATGAATCATCAAGGAAGGAATTTCAAGCAATTTGTACTTAGGCACTTTAAGCGAAATACTGCATCGTGAGTATGCTGCAGACATACACACACTATGTTACTCCGCTTAGGTTACCTACTCCATCATACCAAGGTCATCCTACACTCCGAAAGGTAAAACCGCGCTCTGATACCAACTTTGTCACGACCCGAAATTGGCACGTGACGGCCCTAATACTACACAACGCCTCCAGACGTAACGCAGTAAAAGAAAGCCAAAACCCAGAAATCTAAACCATAAAAATACGGAAAAGATAATAAAAGTTTTTGAAACATTTGAAATCACAACCCAAATTCTTTAAAAGTCCAACTTTATTTCCTTTAAAATTTTGGCAGCACCTCCTTTGTAAAAGCTACCCCCAAAAATGGGTACAACATAAATATAAAGTAAAGCATCCCAAACGGGAGCAAAATCTACGCCCAACGGCGGAAAACAACACCACAACAGATATACGACGCCGTAGCGAAGAAATAAGAGACAAAAGAAAGGAAACTATATAAAATACAACAAATCCAACATAATATACAACATCGTCCTCACCAAGTCTTTAAGTCAATATGAAAATAGTAGATGGAGAGTACTGGGATACAACGAATATACAATACAACGAATAACCATAAAACCCACCTAAGCAAACTGCACACTGTGAGCTGATGCAGTATCCGTAGCAAAAGATGATAGATGAATAGCCAGCCTCGACTATTCTGGGGAACACTCTGTAACACCTGTGGCACAACGGGGGTGAGTTGCCAACTCGTGAATAGTAAATAACATATGCAGGTAATCGCAAGAATGTACGTACAGTATGAATCTAATATATGACAATTGCAGTAATAACAGGTCATGAGTACGAAATAATGGAAAGTACACTAACAAGTACCACCAATATATAAAGCAATAATGATATGACAACAGTATGCAATAATCATGCACTGGGGATATGAGAAAGTAAATGTGCAACACTCATGAAAGGTACACTCATAGGTACTCCTAATACATGGAACAGTGCACAAGTATATAAAGATGAGGTATGGAGTGAAATATGTCATTTCCACGGAATCCTGACATCGTGGTAGGATCACAATCCAGCAAGACAAATCAAAATCCCAATTCCTCAAATTAGCCCCCAAATTGGCTCTCATATCATCTAAGTGTCACATCGCCTCAACTGCACAATATCAAGTATATCTCGCATATGTATCGAATGTACAACATCAAGTAGATCTCACCTATCTAGTATGTACAATATCAGGTATATCTCACATATATCAAATGTACAACATTAAGTGGATCTCACATATCTCGTATGTACAATATCAGCATATCTCACATATATCAAATGTACAACAGCAAGTGGATCTCACATATCTCGTATGTACAATATCAGTATATCTCACATATATCAAATGTACAACAGCAAGTGGATCTCACATATCTCGTATGTACAATATAAGTATATCTCACATATATCAAATGTACAACAGCAAGTGGATCTCACATATCTCGTATGTGCAATATCAGTATCCAATCCCAATGAATCTCTTAAGTCCCAAATCAAATCTCCAGCACAGTTCTAACATCCTAATATAATGTCATAAATAAATATGATGAGGGCAATACACATATATTAGCGTCACATTCCACTAATATTGGTGTAAGGGTATATATAACAGCGGCTCAATCCCCTGTTATATATACAAAGGAGTAATTAGAAATATCATGAAACCAATGTGCCAAGCATCGACATAGAAATGCTGATCCATCAGGTGCTGTCTCCATGACTGGCCCCCCTGATGGGTACGTATCATACGCTATCCCGAGAGCTCGAGTGCCTAGCTCTGACCCTCGCCTCTCGACGTATCCATACGCACATGACTCCCGTCGGTATCCACTCGATAGCCGATGAGTCAATGGTCCTGTCACCGGAAAGTATGGTTCCCCAAAGCCTCATCGCCTAGCACCGCGATGTCGACTCACACAGCGACAACGTTCTTGCTTCAGGGTACCTCCGGGCCCCACCATTTACCCACAGACGGTGCCTCCTCACTCCTCGAATCGGGCATATATCAGAACCGATAAATCTCATGGTGGATGCTAAAATATCATATCAAGGGAAACCGGGTTTTTCAAATAATGCATAATTTCATGAACTACCACGGTTCCCAAATCCAGAATACATCATGAAAAATCCACATCTCAATGCGAAAATCCATGAATAAAGTATACGCATCATAAATCTGAAATGCGAGCATAAAGAGGAAAAACCGCTAATTAACTGCATCAAGTTAATACAAATATCATGCGGTTCCTATTTATCCACTTCTAAATAACATCAAGAGAAGGTAAACATGTAGCTAAAACCAGATGTATGTGAAATCAATAAGGTATAGCAAGATAATGTGTCTACCTATAAGCAATGATATAGTATACCCCCTGGGTATAAGAATAGTATGTGCAAGGTATACCTGTCGCTATGACAGGGTGTGTGTATGTACCTATCACTAATGGTACAATACCCTATAGGTAAACAGATAACTGTATGTCAATGTGATAAGAAATATGAATCAATGTCACAATGTCCCTAACCAAGCAATATAACATCTATAAGTGGTTATGTGCGTGACATGGTAATTATTAACGGTGTGTGTAGCATAAAAACAGTGTTAGTGCAACATAAATCGTCAATAATATGTGCAGTGTCCTACTACTACTAGTCCAGGCACACTACAATCTAACTAATAGGGTAAACGCGCAATTCTAAACAAGACATAGAATATGCGACAATGTAAATATTTCTAGCCCAGACGCATAACGCCATGCGGGCAATTCCCCTGTAGATGTTAAATCTACTCACCAACGCTCCAAGCTAGGTGAAACCTACCACCAGTATCCCCTTGTCGTAGCGTCCGAAGTCCCCGCTTGCGAACCTAAAATTTCACAAACCCAACACATAAGCTAAATATCCTAAAATGACGAAAAGACAACGAAACGCGACGAAAACGCCCGGAAAATTACACTGCGCGCTTAGCGCATCTATCGCGCACGATACCGGCCAAAACCCTAATTGGGGTCGCTAAACTACAAAACACCAATTCTGGACCCCGATCGTCCCGATCGCGCAACACAACACAAAAATTACGAGGAATACACTAGATATAACCTCGCAACTACCAAAAGAACCCTACGTCGGAAAAATCCCGAAATCTAGTAAGCAACCTATCGCAATATATCGCACTAGATTCAAGATAACACAAATCTAACAATTAAAAATACCTTAAAATAGCTTAACTAAGCTATCAAAACAAATCCTATATTTTTAAACTTACTTAATTAAGTTTTAGCAAAAATCTAGTAAGCAAAAACCCTTAATTAGACAAAGTAGTAATTAGCAAGAATTAGCCTTTTCTACTAGGTTAAGCTTTTCCAATTCACAAATTAACACTTAAATTAAATATTAAACACTTAAATTAAGCTTTAACCTTAACTTGAATTTCTAAAACCATTTCTAGAATTTTGAAACATGAAATTTAAAGCTTAAACTAATATCTAATTAAGCTAGCATAAAGTATTAAGCAACTAAAAAAAAGATTAGAGTTAAGGTTTTATACCTTCAAGAACACTCTTGAATCAAGGATAAAACCAAACATTATCCTCCAAAATCCTCATTAGAATGAAGATCCAAGCAACTTTTGTGAAGAAGAATGAAGGTTTTGGAATTTATTTGAATTTCTATGAATTTATTTGGATTTTTCATGATTATTTTGAAGAAAAATGAGAAGAAATGAGATGAGAAAGTTCATGGGCAGCAAGAGAATGATGTGGCCGGCCATGAGGGAGTGTGGGTGATTTTTTGGTGAATTGTAGAATTTTCTAGAAGAAAATAGAATAATTGGATAATAAAACAAAGCTTATGTTCACACTACTTTTCTTTTTCTTTAATATTTTTTAAAAAAATAAATCCTTTCACCATAAAAATCTAGATATTTAAAAAGAAGATTCTAAAATAATTGTGGTGATAATTTCCAAGAATTTTCATTTAGAAGAAATTTTCCCGATTTACGTGCATATTTTACCGGCTAAAAATAATATTTTATTTGGGAAAAAATCTTTCTGAACCAAAACCTCCCAAATACCCCTAAAGTTCGTGCACAACCTTTATTTTAGCTAAAAAAATGCCTGTAAGTTTATACGGACGTTTGATCGAAATCGGGTTAAAACGGGAAAAACCGACAATTTTGCCCTAAAACGGGAAAATTCACAAAACGATTTCTGAAACGTTACAAGCTAGCTCCCGCTTGGGGATGCCATTTTATCGTTTGTATATATTATTCTTGTTTGTATCCGTTTGGGGCCAGTTTTTACAAAAGAGACTCTGCCGAAATTTTTGAGAAAATTTTGAACTTGTTTTTTTTTAAAACTTGTTTTTCTATATGTTTTCCTTTACTTCTTCTTTTTTTATGATTTAGATTTCTGGGCTTCGGCTTACTTAGATTGCGTTGCGTCTCTTGACGCTTCGGAATTTAAGTGTCGGTCACGTTCCGTACTTTCGGGTCGTGACACCTCCTTTCCTCACGTGGGGTATATATAAGCTCAGAACCGAGAAATCTCATGGTGGCTGTAGAAATATCATATCAAGAGAAACCGGGTTTTTTAAAAAAGGAATAAATTTCATGAAACAAACATGGTTCTCAAATCCAGAAGACATCAAGTAGTGAATACGTATGAATGCATGAATCAATACACACATATTAGCGTCCCATTCCACTAATATATGTGTATAGGCATATATAACAGCGTCCCATTCCACTGTTTTATATACATAGTAGTAAAAATATCAGAGAACATCATATGACATCTATGAATGTAGTATATGCAACATGAAACAGTAATATGAGCATATAAAGGAAAACAACTATTTAAATGCAACAAGTTACTAAATATATCATGCGTTTCCTGATTTCCCCGAAATCAGATGCAACAATAAAGACAGGTGATCATGTAGCTATAATAAGGTATGCGTAACCATGTCGGTATAGCAAGATATGTCTCTATGCTTATCCATAATACCCTCCAGATATATGTATGTATGTATGCCAGATGTATATATAGCTATGTCTCATATGTGTATATACCTATCACTAATGGTACACTACCCTATAGGTATATGGGTAACTTGCATGTAAGCATGTCAGGGCATATGTGTAAGCCTGTAGGTATACAGGTAAGTTATAAGTCATATGCATAAAGAAATATAAATCAACGTCTCAATGCCCCTAACCAAACAATACCATTTCTATAAGTGGGTTGTGCGTGACATGGCAATTATTGATAGTGTGTGTGGCATACAATCAGTGCTCGTGCAACATGAGCCATCAATAATAGTGCAGTGACCTAAGGATACTAGTCCAAGCACAACCCTTAACTAAGCAGAAGGGTGAATGCGCAATTCTAAATATGAAATAGAATATGCGACAAAACATAATATTTCTAGCCCAGACGCATAACGCCATGCGGCGATTCCTCTGTAGATTTTAAATCTACTCACAAACGCTCCTAGCTAAGTGAAGCCAACCACTCGTTTTCCCCTTGTAGCAGTGTCCAAAGTCCCCGCCTGCGAACCTACAACATCAAAACAATAAAGCAAGTATATATTAATAATAGACCCAAAATACGCACAAACAACATTTAACCAACACAACAACACAAAACATACTCTCAAGTGTTCGTATTGTGGCTAACGTGCGTAGCGACACAACGAAAACAACCAAAGAGAAAAAAACAAATAAAGTGCATGATCCGTGTCGTATAACGTATCGCGCAGACACAAAACACTAGATTATAGGAAAACGATCCCAGATTTTGCATACTGCAGTTACAAAAAAAGTAAACAGTACCAAACAACCCTAAACCACAGCAGACAACTACCCACAAAAACCAAACCTTAGCACTCCCACCATAGCCGGCGTCGCCAGAAATTGTCAAAGTGTCGTCGGCCGAGGCTGGTGGGTTGGTGCTCGGGTCTCAGGTGGTGCTCCAGGGTCACTAGTACATCGCTACTATTTTGTTTGGTCACTCACTAAAATTTCCAGGTCACAGAGTTCTCAGAAGTTCAAAAAGACCCTAAAAAATATGATATTGCACAAATCGATACATAAAGAGTTCTGTGTTACAACCAACGAGCTAAACATCATAAAAACTCCTATATAACAGATTAGGAAATATACCTATCAACCTTGCTCCCAAGATTCAAACTTTCCTAGCTCCAATTGATCAAGAAAGAAAAAACTCAAGACTTGAAGTATTTTGTGATTTATTTTGAAATTTTGGATAATTATGAGTTTGGATTGATGCAAAAATGGAAGGGAATGATCAAGAGCAGAAGGGGGAGGAAGGATCTCGGCCAAGTGAGAAAGGGGAGGGTTTGTGTGGAATTTCCTAGCCATTCCTCATCAATAAATGCATATAAATGCATTCACATACACATGCATGCACCTCATTGAATCTTTTCTTTTCTTTAAACTTAATTCTAATTTCCAAACAAATATCTAGATATTATGGAAAGTTTAATTAACTCAAACTTAATTGTTGAAAAGATCACCTAAGAGTAATTTCCCAAAATGTGAATACCGCATTAAAATAATATTAAAATTGGGAAAAATCAAATTGAACCAAAACGTCCCATATTCCCCCAAAACTTGCGCACTAGCTTTATTTTAGCTATATTAGTTGTTGGTAAGTTTATATGGACGTTTGATCACAGTCGGGTTAAAACAAAAAATACCGAAAATTTTACCCTAAAAAGGAAAAATTCGCATAACGATTTCTAAAACGTTACAAATATATATCATATATATATATCATGTATACAAAATGAGAAAAAAATGGTCAAGTGAGCAATATTAGTTAATGTAAATTCATATATCTACTATATAATTATACATTAAATCATTAAATCAAGTCTTTATTCAATGATCCGGCTATATTACATATAACCGACTAATGCCGATAATATCAACTTATCGAATCAACACGTGATTTGATAACCCGGCTATATCATATATACCCGGCCGATATCACATATCGCGAGAATACAATACGGTATCACATACTCGTATCAATCTCGGTCCCGCACATATCATATATGTGCTCCTACTACGTTTTGCCTGAGCCAGGAAACCTATGTGTAGGACTCTAAAGACTCGTCAATACGCCGGCAGTAGGTGCTGATCATATCAAATACCCAGAAGCCGCAAGCGGTCTGCTAAACGTAACGGCCACCCTGGTATTGAGCGATCAGAAGATCAACAAGCAAGCCTGCTCATACTCCTGCGAATCCAATTAGTAACACTACCGTACAGTCCGGTCTCTTCGTCAGATATGTCGCATATCATAGCCTTGGGGTGGTATTAACGTCAGACCCCAATATCCTGATAAGTCATGCCGATACAAGGTCCATAACGGCTCGAGAAACTACTGATAACACTTACCGGTAGATTTCTACAACCCTGGCCAGGAATTTCCTGTTATGCCCAATCGAGCATAGCGCAACATCAACTCCCAATACCGGGAGAGACGAATCCCCTCCTATCGCTCATTGCCTCCATGTGACTCGGGACTGTACCAAAAAACCACCTTTTTGCACGATCTCTTGACCGTGGTATGGTGGAAATTAAACCACAGCAGGAATCACACAAGACTCTATGACGATCTCGGGTCGACAGACTAACCTGTACCAGTGTCACCAGAGAACTGCTATCTGACGATTGGTATAATACCATCCAGGAGTTCTCGGCGAGTCCGTTCAGTGTACCCAGTCTCCACTGAGCACCTGTATACCTTCTCTGATGTCAAACACCAATAGATATAGGATCATCTATCGCCCATCACATGGGTTGAGAAGTGCGTACGCTAGTCTACTCTGGAGTATCGATTCCCTGTCTCGATACTCCCACGACTAGGAACATTTGAAGGATGTACTTACCGACTACCTCTGTCCCACTAGTATGATCCGCATCATAATCCTGGTAGTCAAGTACTCATCCTAAGGGCTTTATCAACATATAACAGAGAGACAATAAGTGAACATGTTAAGATAAAGAGCAACCTGATAGCATACTATCATGTCGAGCAAGAAATTCCTCCCTATATATGTCCAAGCATCCACTACAATATACATCACATGTAAAGTAATGGCCTCTAAGGCATACATATAACTAACAATCTCCCACTTGCACTAAGGCCATCTGTTGTAGTATCCAATACCCAACAATTTAGCAGTGGTTGTAGTATCCCATACTCAACTATAACACTTTGAAAAACGTTTAGGTGAAATTTCGGAGAATCGGTTCAATAACGAGTGTTTTCCGTAAAAATCAAGATATAATTATCTTTCATCATAAAATCAAATATATCTATTCTAGCTATGTAATTGCTAGTATTTGGTGTTTTTTGAGTCACTTGTAAAATTTCTAGTTGACTGAAATGTATTCTGAAATTAATTATTTTAAATATTATTTTAAGCCTTCACTAATACATTTAATTAGGGATAATTACAAATTGGAATGGGCTAATACAAGTTTTGTGCATCATGAGACATTAAACCAAGATGTAACATAATATTTTTGAAATGAAAAGAAATTGTCAAAACGGTTTTAGAAAATATGATAGAAAAAGGCTTAAATAGTGAAATTAATGTAAATGGAAATTGGGGTATAATATTTATCTTTTTTTTTCCTCACCCACACCTTCTCTCTTCCCCCCTATACTGCCGGCCGAACCCTTGGCTGCCCCTTCAAATTTTCCCCACTTGATGAGGCTTTGAAAGAAAAGAAAAAAAAAACAAAGGAAAAGAAAGAAAGAGAAAAGGAGGTATGAGTTTGGGTTGACTTGGACTTTTCTTTACTTGGCATTCCCTGACCTCACACTCTCACCTCTCCCCCCATCTTGGCTGACCCTTACAACAGCAGCCCCTCCCCCAAAATTCTCACACAATTTTGCATCAAAAATTCTACAAAATGCATAAAAAATCCAAACAAACCCACACAAATCCCTAATCTAATCCCTACCCATTTTTACTTGGATATTCTAGTATGGATCTAGGGAACAAAATGGCAATTTGAGGCGCTAGATTGCAAGTTTGATCTATGGGTTGTGAGGTATAAATCTTTACCATTTTGTTAAATTGTTTGTTATTACTTCAATTCAACTAAATTAGATGTTTAATTATGGAATTAATTTCAAATTTATCTTTCAAAAGGAGGGTTTGAATTTAAGTTAGAGTTTTGATAAATTTTTCATGGTTTAATTGTGTTGTTGAACCTCTTGAGATTTGGGAAAACTTAATCTTGTTGCATATTGCTAATTGTAATATTTAAAATGTCCAAATTAAGTTTTTTTAGCAAACTAGATTTTAGAATTTAATTGCAAATGTGATATTAAAATCTAGTTAGGAGTTTATATTATTTGAACATGGTTTAAGTGGGTAATTTATCATATTAAGGCATGTAAAATCAAACTTAGTAGCTAGTTTGCAAATTGTTATTATAAAATTTTACTAATTAAGCCAAATTGCAAATTAGAATTTTGGGTGAATGAAAATAGGTGAGATTAAAATTTAATTATGAATTGTGTAACTTAGTTAAAATATTATGTGAGCAATGTAGCCATTAGATTGGTTAAAACATCATGTTTTGAAGTAAAACGGGTAATTGATGCTTACTAGGTTTTTGGAATAAAATCGATTTGATCAAAATTGAGGTTTTGTTGATATATAATCTATTTCATATTATAATTAGTGAGTTGTGAAAACACGATTGGTACGTTTGGATTTTTCTCGATCAATCGACATTTGTATGCCGATGTCGAGTGTTATTCGGCCGATTTGCGTGAGTAGACCATAGGTTTTAACCTCTGTGAGATTCGGGCGTCGTTTTGGTCATGAGTCGGATTTTAATGAGATACGATGTGTTATGATATATAGGTAGCCTCACGAGGACTTCGAGACGACAAGCAAGCACGCGGAGACATCGGCATCGGCAAGCGAAGATCAAGGTGAGTAGATATATATCTACGGGGGAAGTCGGGTGGATGGCATATAGCACCCCCGCAGTTTTGTAGAATAGAACGCGAATGCGTTATTACATACATATATGCTTATGTGATATGAGATGTGTATACGAAATACTTTAGATGACTTTGGGTTAGTGTTAGTGTATTCGTAAATTAGTGTCGTTAGCTAGTTTCTTAGTCGCGAACCCTAGAGTAGTGATTTGCATACACGCACATACACACGCATACATTTTATTTTATTGTGCGTATATGGGGATATGTACATATATATATACATATATGTATGTGAGTGTGTGTGTGTGTGTGTGTATACGTATACATATACTTGGATGATGAGGATAGTATATAATGCATGGAGATGAGTCGATGTGATTGGGTATGGTGCCATGAGATCGGTGATGTAACTTGGTTCGTATTATGATACGACATGATATTTTAGCAGGTCCTTGGGTGATGTGTTCATACACACACACATATATATATATGGTATCAGTATGTAATAGATGTAGATCAGTACCCAGATCATGATATGATGATAAGGATACCAGATGAATAATGAGATAAATGTGATATTTGACCCTACCCAGATTGGGATGCCGTATGATGGATTTACCGTACGAGCTATATATTGATGATAGATCCGCACTCTTGACTCGAGAATGTCATATGATATATTTTATTGTACGCGATACTATTGAGGAGGGATCACCGACTGTTATATATATATATATCGACTCAGATTTAGGCAGTTTCCTTACCTTTTCGATTAGCCTGTTAGTTTAGTACTGTAGTTTACTTGTAGATGTTAGACTAGACTCGAGTCATATCTATTTCAAAATTAATGAATCTTGAGTATTTTAAGGACGGGACAAGGGATTCTATTGATATTTCAAAGAACGTACCTTTTCTTAAAAACACCGTAATCCCTATTTTATAAACACACGATTCTGGTTATTTCAAATGGCAAACTGTTGACTCGTATATATTAATGTAGCTTCCTTATTATTGCATTGTTATTCATGTTCCGCATATTATTAATGCATTTAATATTCATTTGCCATTTATTCTGCTTATCGCATTGCATTGCATGCTTATATGTATTTTCGTTAGAAATGTTGAAACCTGTTGTTAGGACACTAGCACCATTACCGATGATGCGTATGCTCCACTTACACTCACTTGCTGGCTCACACACATCTTCATCGATAATTGCTATGTCACGTACACTGTAAAGAACATTATTTCAATGACATAGCTTGCTAGCTGATAGATCTTATATATTATCGTTTCATATGCTAATTCATTATTGCATTCATTGCTTGATATTTCATGCATATTTATATATTTATTTGCTATGCAATATTATAAAGGCCAGTCCGGATTGCCGGAGCCCAGTATTCATTATTGATTTACATTGTGATTTATGATTTCAGATTTCCATGAGATTTCTGGATTTAGAGAAACCACAAAGATTTATAAAATGATTATCACTTTCAAAAGATAAAAGTGCAGTTTTCTCATGATATGATATGAGATATGTCCACCATGAGTTTTCTTGGCTCTTGAGCGATATCATACATCCGATTCGAGAAGAAGGAGGAACTGTTTATGGGTACATGGTGGACCCGGTGCGGTAACCCGGAGTAAGATGGTCACAGATGATGGCGTTGAGACTGAGACAGGGAAGCATTGATGACTCGTGATTTTATTGTGACTCGACGGTTATCCGGAAGATACCGATCGGAGTACAGGCCGGTCTGGATAGCCGGAGCCTGAGGTTTTGAGATTTGATGATATGGGCCAGTCCGGATAGCCGGAGCCCTAGATATTGAGATTCGAGATTACAGGCCAGTCCGGACTGCCGGAGCCTGAGATATTGAGATATTTAGTTTTATGTTTTGTGTCGATGCTTGACACTAATTCCATGTTGATTTCATTGATGATACCTTAATTTTTAAATATACAGAAATCTCACTAAAGAAAACAGTTGTCACATTCATGATGCATTCTGTTTTCATGCATTCATACCTCATATTTATAATATGTTGCTATCTGAGGCACTGACACGAGCACATGGTATTACACTTATGTATAGATATTTACCCTTGCCACCTTTTCATGCTTCAAACTTTATCATATTGAGGATATATATTACTGATTGTATTGACCTGGGTTTGAGTCATACATACGATTTATGCTCGGTGATGTTTTCTACTAATGAGTTGGCAACTCACCCCCGTTGTGCAACAGTTCTTGCAGGTTTTGCCGTACAGGTTTCATTGCGGCTTTCTGGCACACAGCCTCCATTCCGGGTGAATGCTTTGGTAGGTGGGTTCACTCGCATCGTGAACACCCTCGTACATTTATTATATTTAGTTGTATCTAGTAACTCCATCAACCAGACTTGTATATTATTTCAGGCTTAGAAAACCAGTTGTTATTATTTCAACCGTAGAGTCGCGCGTTGTATTATTATGGGTTTTCTTAATGATTTTGAGCTTCCTTTTGAGTTTTGATTCTCGCCCTTGGCGTTGTATATTATATTGCTTGTGTGATTATGACCGTCAATTGATGAGGAGGTAGCTCCCGCTTGGAGATGCCTTTATGTATATTATTCATGTTTGTACCCATTTGCGGCCAGTATTTACAAAAGAGACTCTGCCGAAATTTTCGGAAAAATCTGATGTTGCTTTTAAACCCTTAATGCCATTCACGTTTATTTAAACCACTTGCTTTAAACAATTTTTTCTTTCACTTTTCTTAAAAATGGTTTAGATTTCTAGGCTTTTGTCTTACTTGAATTAGGTGTGGTCCTATAGACTTCACATGATTCAAGTGTCAGTCACGTGCTATTTTGGGTCGTGACATCAACCATCTTAAAATCTCTCAAATTGTATTTGGGGAAGCAGGCCTTGGTGAGTGGATCCACCATGTTAACCTCAAAATCTACTCTCCTAACCTCGATCACTTGGAGATCAACCATCTCCCATGATCAGGTGATACTTGCCTCAGAATATGTCTGGATCGCTGATGGGACCGGTGTTCTTAGGCTGTTAGTGTATATGCCCTAGAGGCCATTACTGTATTATACTAGTTTGTATATTATTTAATGGAAGCTTGGGATATTCACAGTTGTATATACAATCTTGCTCAAAATAGTTGTATGCTACTTGGTTTGTTTCTACTTTAATGTGTGCATGTGTTTCTTTTAGCATATCGCCCATACACATTAGTGGAGCCCTTAGGATCTTTGCTTGATTACCAGCGTTGTGATGGCAGTCACACTAGTGGGGGCTGGGTAATCTACAAGCACATCCTTATACAGGTCCCTAGTCGTAGGATTATCGAGACAGGGCATCGATACTCCGGTGTAGACCAGCATATGCGCTTCTCATCCCAGCAGGGGAGATGGCCTGTCCCACAGCCATTAGTACGTCGTACTTGAGATAGTATGCGGGTGCTCGTTAGGTTACGAGTACACTCGACATGACTCGTCGGGAACTGTTGGTTGGTATTATACCTATCGCCAGTTATTAGTTCCCAGGTGACATGAGTACAGCTTAGTTCGTTGACATGACACTGTCACTTCGTCTCGAGTGTGTTCCCACTGTTCTTAGATTGCTACCCTACCACGGCTCAAATGAGTCGTGCAAACAGGTAGCAGTTGGGTGCAGTCCCGAAGCACTTGGATGCAGTGACGGTTAGACAGGATTCGTCTCTCCCTGTATTGGGGGTTGATATCGCGCTGTGTCTAGGAGAGCCGTTACACAAAGTCCCTGGCCAGGGCTAGCGAGATATACTGGTAGCGTTTCCAGTGTTATCTCAGGGTGTTCTGGGCTACACTCCGACACGACTTGTACCGCTATTAGGGGACTGACGTTTACCGCCCCCTAGGCCCGCCATGCGATACTCTTAGACGAACAGACCGGACTATACGGAGAATGTCACATTCTGGCTCAGTAGGAGTTCGGATGGGTTCACCTCATCAGTCTTCTAATCGGCATCTACCTAGGGACCGTTACGTACAGCTAGTACCGCTTGCGGCCTGTGGTTAAACCCACTGCCAGCGTAGTGTCGAGTTTTTAGAGTCCCACACAGAGGGTTATTCGCCATTGGGCAAAACAGAGTAGAGGTCGCATGGTTTTGCGACGGGGTTCATTCACATCCGCGCACTTGTGCACGTTTGGTGTCCGGATAGTTATTACTAGCGGGATTTGGTTTAAGCCAGATCCTAGTATATGTTTTGTGATTGGTTTTATCTCATTGTATTCGTGTTCCTCGGAACATGGATGCGGGTGTGTATGCACAGTTGACAGAGGCAGAGGATTCTCATTAGGGTTGATGACCGTTGTCTTTTTCCAAACACTAATGAATATGTTAAATATGATTAATGATATTAATTAAAGATAATTGTATTATGGTCAGGGTTGTTGACCATTTGACTTTGGTTGATATGTTGACCCATGTTGACATATTGACCATCATCATTTCACATGAAAGATGCTCTTTGATTCTTGCTAAATTCATTAAATATGAAATTATAATGGTCATTCCAAATGAACCATCACAATTTCTTTTTAATTATTATTCTTAATTCATAATTCACATATATGTGAGTATGGTTGATAATTATCCTCATTCTCTCTTACTCATTCTCTCTCATCCAAAGCTCATCCGCTTCCTCTCTCTCAAAGCTCTCATCTCTCATGTGTTGAGAACCATGAGCTCTTAAGATAAAACCTTCAAAACTTCACTCTACTCATTCTAGAGTTCTAGGTTTAGCAAGCCAAGCACTTTAGTTACCTCTAGGTTGAGGTAGGAGCTCTAGATAGAGGCCTTCGGGTGGATCTTTCTTCGACAAGAGAAGGCGACGAGGAGGAGCCGTTCAAACCACTCCAAGGAGCAAGAAGAGAAGGAGTTCAAGACCTAGGTATATCCTTCTAACCGAGTAGGTAAAACTTGTAGTTAGTTTTCTAGTTTTTGTTTAGCAAAGATCCTCTTTTGTAGTCCACGTTACCTTCAGTTTAAAAATCGTTTTTACCTATTCCGCCTCCCCGTATGAACCGGGATGGGTAACGTGGACTTACAGTGGTATCAGATCCTAGCTAAACAACATCTAGCATGTTAGAAAAGTGTTTAGAACTTCGATCCGAAAAAAATCGCGAAACATGTCCAAAAACCATACTTTCTGCCGATTTTTAAAACTGCTTTAAAAATAATTCCACATACCTTAAAATCGGTGCAGGGTTTTTTAACAACTTGCAGAAAAAATGAGACCACGAATCGGTCAACTCGCAGCGGAAGCGCGGAGAAACCACGCGTTTCGCCGCGGATCCGCGGCCGAGTTGACTTGGCCGCGACTCGTTTTTGCTGCAGTTTGTTCAATGTTCTGTTTTGGGATTTTTAGAATATTTTGTTTCTGCCCAGAATTTCCAGAGAACAAGTTGTGTTTGGGGTTGTTACAAATTGGTGTTTTGATCGAAGTTCTACAAACTTTTTGCTAAATGGTTATATCTGTGATGTGATATATGCATTGAACGTCGACTAATCGCTATACGTCGATTAGTGGGGGTTGTGCATATCTGTGATCTGTAATGTTGTTGGATTGTGTATATGAACCTGTTGGATTGTCGCGGATGAATAGCCGGGGGTTGTGAGATGAGAGTTTTCTTTATCTTTCATTTGATGTAATATGTAAATTGATGTAATATTATTTTTATGGCCGCACATCCGGGATGAGATTGTAGCCGCCATTGTATATTATTTCTTTTACTGTTTTTGCTCCTCGGATAGACCCAAGGTGGGGTGCACAAACTACCAGGTACTTTGAAGTGCCGAGTGGCCTACTCACGTTGTTGAGGGAGGTTACTTCACTTCGGGTACTTGGCGGGTAGTTTTCCGCACCCGTAGGGGTCTAGGGTGGGGTTTGGCTATTCATCGCGACCGTGTAATTCGTCTTTCGTTGCAGGCTCAAAAGAAATGCAGATTCCTAGTATATCCAATGTGTTCATCTGTGATCTGGAATGGCTCTCATTGCATCTGATGAATGTATATATCTATATATGATATCTAGTAAGCGTTTCTTATGTTTTGCATCCGCGCTAGTCCAGCCCCCGCTCTGTCGTTAGTTAAGTAACCTAACGGGTGATGACGGGGCCCCGTGGCGAATGCGGATGGCATAAGCGTACGTCATATTTTCGTTGTTTTCTGCAATGGTAGGATTAATTGATGGGACGCATTAAATCAATGCTAGAAAATAAACCAAAGTTAAGTCGTTGGAACAATTTCAAAACTACTCGGTTTCTTTTCAAAACAGAAAACTTTTAAAACGCGGAGCTTGAACCACTCCTTTTAAAAGCTATCACGTTCCTTTGATTATATCAAGTTTACTACGTTCACGGTTTCGCCGAAACTATTCATAGCCCTCCGTCATTTCATATGGATAGTCAATAGTATTCAAGCTGTGTTTGTTGGCCAAAGTCAAGGCATAGTGATTGGTAGCTATTGGATATTCATGTGTAGAATAGATAGATGCGTTGGTTTGGGACAATCGTACTGCCTTATTGGCCAAAGTCAAGGGTAGGTACGGGTGGGTTCAAATTAACTTGGAAAATGACGGGTAGAACTTGACATGTGACTTATGATTTGTTGGCCAAAGTCAAGGTCATAAGAGCATAGGGCAAAAATCCACATCGGGAGTTTCTAATGAAACTGAAACTTGCTAGTGCTGCATACCATTTGGAGTGTGATGATTCTGGTAGGATTCCTTCAGTTTTATCACACGATGATATTTGGATCCCGATCCTACTGTGAGTATATGCTACTCCTCGGGAAACTTTCTAACTTAACAATCAATGCTATAAACAAAGTAGGTGTCTAGAAAGGTGTTAGCGGGGCTACGCCCACAGGGAAAAGAGGTTATTTAATTAAGGAACTTCGCGAAAGCGTCGTAAAACCTCCCTCGAAGTACTAACATTGGCTTGGCTGAACGGTTAAGCAAGTATTGTACGGTGAGATTCACCCCGACTAATTCTTCTTTTTTTGGTTTGAGGAAGGATTCGAGAATCAGTGGGAGCCATCCTGTTTAGACAAACTAAAAACCACTCTAAACTTGCAAGAGCATCATGCTAAAATGTTTCTTCTGTATCTCTCTCCTAATTGAAGCGACCAAGCATCATGACCGGACTTAAGTTACTACTAGATAAAAACATACTGACAGGGCCAAACTACAAAGATTGGCTCAAGAATGTCAAAATGGCAATCACTTATGACATGTTGGGGTATCTCCTTACCACCAAAGCTCCACCTGTCCTAGGTCCTCAATACAGCATCGCGGATAAGGAAATCCGTAAGACCTGGGAAATTGATTGCGCGAAGGCCAAGTGCCTCGTGCTTGCCTCTATGGACAATGAACATCAGAGGAGGCACGAGAATATTGACCTCGAATCCATATTTCTCCATACTAAGGATCTGTATGGAGAGCAATCCCGTATCGCCAGATACGAAGTCTCGAAAAAGTTGTTTTCAGCGAGACTGGCCATCGGATCATCCGTAGCGGAACACGTGCTTAAGATGATTGGCTACATTGAAGAGCTCGCGGACCTAGGGACCACGTTAGAGAACGAGCTCTACACTGACTTGATTCTCCGGTCCCTTCCTTCCACTTATGCCCAGTTTATCCTGAACTTCAACATGCAAGGAAAGTAAGTTGAACTTTTAGAACTCCTGAACATGTTGAGGAGTGCAGAGGGCACCCTACAGAAAGTAAAGGAAACATCCACTTTGTTTGTTGGAGCAGCTTCCTCTTCTAGATCTAAGGCGAGAGCCAAAGGAAGGAAGAAGAAGCCCCCCACTAATCCAAGGGGCAGTGTTAGTAAAGTGGAAGCCAAGGGAAAGGCAAAAGTAGCAAAGGTAGCGGGAAAGCTTGTGGGAATAGAAGAATGTTTTTATTGTCACAAGAGTGGACACTGGAAGAAAAATTGTAGGGCTTGGAAGGCCAGAAACCAGGACCCGAAGCAAGTTGTGGATTCGGCTTCAGGTGTGTATGTTATTGAAAACTATCTATCAATAAACTCTACTTCCTGGGTATTGGATACCGGATCAGGATCTCATATCTGTAATTCTTTGCAGGCACTGAGAAAGCATAGGGTTTTGAAGGCAGGCGATATGACCCTCAGAGTTGCAAACGGAGCTAGCATGGATGCTGAGTCTGTTGGAGATAGTGCCCTCAGAGTCAATTATTGGATCACAGGCACGTGATTGCAATGATTGAGGGAGGACCTATCCCAGTAGGATAGTCTTACTCAAGATGATAGTATGCTATCTGGTTTATCTTTATCATCGTGTACTGCTTTAGGTGACCTGACAGGTCGCTATTACACGTTGATAGAGCCCCTAAGATTCTTGCTTGATTGCCAGCAGTATGAGGGCGATCATATACGTGGGAGCTGGTAGTCTATAAGCACATCCTAGTCGTGGGAGTTTCGAGACAGGGCATTGATACTCCAGAGTAGACTAGTGTATACAGTCGAGACCCCGACGAGGGGCGGTGGCCGGTCTCACAAGCCACTGGTGTCAGTTGGTTCACCCAAGATGTGTCACGTCCCGAAAGTACGGAACATGACCGGCACTTAAACTACGAAAGTCTCGAGGCGTACGTAATCTGAGTAAACCGAGAACCCAGAAATCCGAACCAAGAAAAGTAGTAGAGTGAAGGAAAACCATTTTAAAACAAGTAGTTTCAATAGCATAAGCCGAATTATGCGGTTTTTAAAAACATCAAAAATTTACTGAAAATTTCAGCAGAGTCTCCTTTCTAAATACTGGCTCCCAAACGGGATACAACATGAATAGTATACCAAATCAATAAAAGGCATCCCCAAGCGGGAGCTAGCTCTTCGTCAATCGACGGTCACAACCACACAAGCAATATAATATACAACGCCAACGGCGAGGATCAAAAACTCAAAACCACAAGAAAACCATAGAAATATAACGCGCGACTCTAAGGTCGAAAGAATAACATCACTGGTCTCTATCTCAAAAGTAAATACATGTTTGGTTGATGGAACTTCTAGATATAACAGAGTAATAATATACAAGTTATATAATGGGGGGTACGATACAAGTAAACCCACCTGCTAGCAATTCACCCGAAGGAAACTATGCCCGCAAGCCGTAGTGAAACCTGTACGGCAAACCTGCAAGAAAACTGGGGCACAATGGGGGTGAGTTGCCAACTCGTGAATAGAAAAACATCTACGCACAGAAATCGCATAAATAACGCAACCTAGGTCAATGATCATGATATATCCTCCAATATATGAATAACTTGCAGCCTATAACAATGGCTAGGGTAATATTTAACCCGAGTGTGATCTCATGTGCCCGTGTCAGTGCCTCAGGTAGCCATATATCATATGAATGAGGTATGAATGCAGGAAAACAGAATACATGTAAATGAAGAAACTGTTTTCATAAATTAGTGAGATTTCCTTTGTATTTTTAAAATGAGGTATCATAAATGAAATCAGTATCAACAGTGTCTAGCATCGACACAAAACATAAATCTCAACGTCTCAAAACCTCAGGCTCCGGCTATCCGGACTGGCCTGTATCATCAAATCTCAGTACCTCAATATCTCGAAATCTCAATGTCTCAATCTCAATATCTAGGGCGCCGTCAGTCCACACCGGCCCCTACCGTTCATCTCAAGACCACGACGGTATCCTCCGGATATCCGACGCGTCGGGTAAAATCACCGGTAGGTAGTCTCCCCTTGCCAGGCTCATCGTCATCACCACGAGCTTCTTGGCCCGGGGTACCTTACCGGGCCCACCATGTACCCGAAACGGTTCATCCAACTTCTCGAATCGGGTCTCGAAATCCATCAGCAAACTCATGGTGGACGACTCATACATCATGGTAAAACCGCATTTTTATTTAAAAAGAGAGAAGCTGTTTATATATGTTTTGCGGTTTTCCTCCAAATCCAGAGAATATCATGGAAATCCGAATCGTCAATAGCATGTAAAACCATGAATATAAGCATGAGAATGAATAACAGTATGCATGAAGCGACAAGTAATAACTACAATATCTAAGCTGGCATATAAGGTATGTACACTAATATTATGTCAAACTACTGGTTATCAAGCTAAGTTAAGCAATAATATTTTCTAAGGTGTACGTGACATGGCAATTACCGATGAAGATGTGTGTGAGCCGGCAAGTAGGTGTATGTGGTACATACGCATCATCGGTAATGGTGCTGGTGTCCTAACAGCATAATGTCAACAATGCAATATGAAATAACAATGTAAATATGCGATGCGGAGCGAGCAACCAAAATGAGCGGGAGCTAAATATTAAACAATGGTGCCATTTGAAATAACACGAATCGCGGGGTTTTGAAAATAGGGGCTACGGTGGTTTTTAAGAAAGGATACGTCTTTTGAAATATCCGTAGATCCCTTGACCTATCTTTTAAAATACCCACGATCCGCTAGTTTTGAAATAGGTAGGGGTCTAATCTAACCTAACAACTACACTAAACTATACGGCTGAACTAACAAGCTGAACTACAGGTAAGGAAACCGCCTATTATCTTAGTCGATACATATACATACCTGTATACGTATAGTCGGTGATCCCGCCTCAATAATATCATATTCGATACCCTATCTATAATCAGGCATCCCAAATCAAGAGTGCGGATCAATCATCAAGATATAGCTCGTACGTAAATCCGTCGTACGGCATCCCCAAATCTGGGTACGGGTCAATATCACATTCATCATACTATTCACCTGGTATCCTCTTTATCAAATATCATGATCGGGGTACTAATCTACGTCTAGTACAATACTGATACCGCCTAAGTATGCATGCACGTGTGAGAAACACTACGTCAAGGACCCGCTACAACGTCATGTCGTATCTCAAATATGAACCCTGCTATATCACCTATCTCACGGCCTCAAATCAAATCTCATCGACTCATCTTAAATCCCAAGTACTATTCTCAAATCCGTATGTGAACACATAACAATAAAGAATCCCATGAGCACATATAAATAGGAATGTATGCAAGTATGTATGTGTTTATGTGTAGTGCAACACTACCCTAGGGTTCGCAATACTAAAATAATCCAACACACCAATATCCATCCTAAACATCGTTATTAATCCCAAATAACATATAATAATTGTTGGTGTGTATACGCATCCGTATACACCACCACGGACTGCGGGGGTGCTATACGCCATTCACCCGACTTCTCCCCGTAGATATAAATCTACTCACCTGGTCCTCGCTCGCCGGTGCCGACGTCGCCACGCGCTTGCTTGTCGTCTCGAAGTCCACATGGGGGTACCTACATATCATAACGCACCGCATCGCATTAAAATCCGACTCATGACCAAAACGACACACGAATCCCGCATAGGTCAAAACCTATGGTTGCTTCCACAAATCAACCCAAAAACCCTCGACATCGGCGTACAAACGCCAGACCATCGAGAAAAACCCAAATACACTCATTTGCACATTCACGAACACTAATTTATATATAAAATAGGTTAAAACTCACAAAAACCCCAAATTCACTTTAAAAGCCGTTTTTCCGAAAAACTAGCAAACAAGATTTCCCGTTTTAGTACAAAACTCGACGTTTAAACAATTCTAGCGGTCATAATACTTATTAAATAACTTAAATAAGTCATATAACCCATAACCACAATTTAATCTCATCAAACTATATACGAAAAAAAAACTAGTTTGCAATTTTACCCAAATTTCAACCATTTTAGCAAAAATGCATAAACAACCATGGATACCCTAATTAGATTTTTAATCTCACTGTCTTTCATTAACCCGAAATTCTAGTTTACACTTGCTTAATTAGCAAAATTTTGAAATAACAATTTGCATCTAGCTACAAGGTTTGGTTTTAGCACTCCAATAACATGTTAATCTCCTCATTAAAACCATAATTTAATGGTATAAACCCTCACCATAATTTATCTCACCAATATATGTGATTTATAAAAATCTAGTTTACAAAATTGTACCATTAATACCATTTAAAAGTAACACTTAACCAATTAACAACTAGTTTGCAAAATCTAACAACTAGCCTAAATTTTACATACCCTAATATGCCAAACTACATGTTGTGACCCCAAATGGTGAGGTAAAAACCCTAACTATAATTTTAGAAATCCTTCTTATGAAGGTTAAACCTTGCAATAACAACCATAATTGACATCTAATTTAGATGAGTTAAAGTAATAACAAACAATTAACAAAAGAGTCAAAATTTTATACCTCAAGAACCATGGATCAAGCATATAACTTGACCTCCAAATTGAAATTTTTGCACCAAAATCCATGCTTTGTGGGCTAAGAGAAAATGGGTAGGAGTTGGATTTGAGTTTTAACTTGAAATTTGATGAATTTTGATGGAAAGAGATGGGCATTTTTTTTTGGGGCTGAACAAGGGGAGCTCGGCCAGAATTTTTTTGAGGTGGAGGAGAGAGAGAGTGAGGTGAGGAATAACAAGTAAGGAAAGTCCAAGTCAACACAAAGTCAAAAGTCCAAACTCATTTATCCATTTTCTTTTCTTTTCTTTCATTTCTTTTCTTTGAAATTCAAGTCGGGAAAAAGGTGGGGGCTGCTGAATTCAGCAAGGGAAGAAGTAAATGGGGGTGTGTGAGTGTGGGTATGGGTGTGGGGTGATGGAAAATGATAAATACAATACCCCAAACATCCATTTACACTAAAAAAAAAGCCTTTTTTCTTCAATAATTTCTAAACCATTTTGGCAAACGATTTCATTTCAAAAACCACATGATAAAATTTTAGTTAAAGTTTTATGATGCACAAAATTTGTTTTAACGCATTCCAATTTGTAATTTTCCCTAATTAAATGTATTAGTGACGGCTTAAAATAATAATAAAATAATTTTTTTCAGAAAATTTGAAATTTCATTAGTGGCTCAATAAACACCAAATACTAGCAATTACATAGCTAGAATATGTATATTTAATTTTTATAATAAGATATTTACATTTTGACTTTTTTACAGAAAACCCCCTTAATTTACCGATTTTCCGAAATTTCACCGAAATGATTTTCAAAGCGTTACAATCTTCCCCCCTTAAAGAAATTCGGTCCCCGAATTTAAATTAAAACTCTCCCCAAATACTAAAACATCTAAGCAAAACCATCACGTCGTCGGGGCTCCGAAATCGTAAATACATAAAACAAATCATAGCGCAGCGCATGCGCATGAAAAATGAGCATATAACTCAATCGAAACTCCGTCAAGCATCCCGCAATCATCGGAGTCATGGGGAAGACATCAATGCCAAATCCAAAGCAAAACCAATATGATATAAAACTATACATGTAAATATCGAATCTATATATGTAAGTATCTGAAGGAAATGCATGCCAAATCTCTTTAAGTCGCTGTGCAAAGCGTATAACACTGCACAGTGGCGGACGTCTATCATAAGAAAATAACTATATACATATATACCTTTGTTTGAAATGTACGTTCCGCCGTTTTGGAAACAATTTAGAAGGGTCTCCTTGTTTTAAACATTTCGTGTCATATCGGACACGTAGGTAAATATTGAGGCTATAGCTCGCTTTTTGGAAATCCCTTCAATAACTATCAATGCATGAAAAATATATTCAGGTATTGTCCTCTGACTAGTCCTGCTCAGTACGAAAACACATAGCAATATCATAAAAACGTACTGCTCTATAAGAAAAATTCAATCGCAAAATACGCGTATGAATACTACGTGCGTCTGGTGCGCACGGAAATCAAAATCCATATATGTGCCATACATATGCACAGAAACAACATCTAAGTGCATCGGGTGTGCACGAAACATCTGTCGTAGGCAACATGTGTGCCTGACGGCAAAATCAGCTGTATCTGACATGCACGAAAAAAAAATCTCGATTTAGTGCATCTGTTGTGCAGCAAAATCGCATCTCAAGACATGCGCTCAACATGCGCGAAAACCTAAAACCAGGGGCATCCATAATGCACGAAATCATGAAATCCAATATCAAGCACCGAACATGCGCAAAATCAAATCAGGTGCACAAGGTGCACAAAACAAATATCGAGTATCACAATCGAAATCGAAGTCCAGTGCATCTAAGTGCACAAAAGGCGTATCACTGCACTGCAAGCATATATAAACCATACAGAGTGCAGGAACCAAATCGTGTGCGTGCATACGCACAAAATCAACTCAAATGTCTAAAACCGTAAAATCACAAACATGTGAAACCCAAGCACGAAAACGATATCAAGTGCAACACTGTGCAAAGATCGTAAATCCTCAATCATCATAATCAAATCATGCGAATAAATCACCCAAAACATCAAAATCAATAATGGCGGAATTGTACCGCTCAAGTGCATCCTCTAAGAATCTCGGGCCAACTGTCGTGGTCATTAGTGGGACGTCTCGTCGATGATCATGAACTCTGGCCTGCTGGTGTGCGTAACAATGACCACTCCTGGGTCAAGGTCTTCACTGTGAATTACCAATCTCTCGGTCCATTGGCTCATCGGCCCTGTAAGGTGTGCTAACGGGGATGATCCCGTTCTGGCACGTCATTTGTCATCTCCCGGTCAATCATCGCGACCACTCGTAAGACAGCATATCACTGGCGTCGGTCTCTGGCTCTCTGAATGTACGTGACACATCTGATCCTGGGTGTAAGTATCATTGCAGCAGTGTCCGGAAAGGAATTCTGCTCACGGTCTCTTCCATGTCTCATCTTTGCCAACTGTCCGGAAGTCATCGTCCTTTCCTATATCTGCATCTTGCTCTGGAACGGCTGCATACCCATCGAGACTTCTTCTGGAAGGTATATCCAGTACTCTGCCTCGGCATACGCATCGCATCTCTGATGTCAGCGGAGGGGAACGTCATCATATCCAGATCTTGTACGAACCACTTACTCCATTTTTCTCTAATGTCGTCTGCTTTGGACTCGTCTCGTCGCGGCTGTATGGACTGAGCTCCAATGGCTATCCTCATATCGGGAGTCTCCCAAGAAATGCATCTTACCGCCTAGCATCCGAGTTAAGTCGAGCCATCCGATCGAGTCGTCAAAACTTCATAATCCCCGAAGAGCTCAACATCTTGGGCACAGTTTAATAGTATCGAGTACATACGACAGCATCGGTGGTCCAGCCGTAGAAGGGCAAACCGAAGCCTCACTAATGGCGCCGTAGAACCGCCGCAAACCCGAAGGTTCAAAAGCTTTCACACGGTCATTAAGTCGAGTTAGGGTTTCATTCTTCTAGTGGGTCCATAGAATTGCCTCCATGCCCTTCCGAATACTTTAAACATTGAATAATAGGTTTCTGACATTCGATCGTCTCCGTCGACTCTCAACGTCTCCGCATGAAGTCGTCTCTAGCTGGAATCAATCATCTGATGACCTCGCATCGGGGTAGGCGAACGATCCACATGTCCTATTCATTCATCCTCGATGACTAGCGACCTTCTATCATCTCTTAGTACAACTCGTTCTGCACTAACTCCAGCATCTGGGGCAATATCTCGTCGTTCGCAGCAATAACTGGCTCGCTCGTCTGCACGCTGAACAGTGCCTCGACCATCATGAATAAGCAAGACACCAACGGTCATCAAAATCTGGCTGGCCTCTGTCAGTGGCCCAATCCTCTGATACTGATCGGCACGTCCGAGAAATCTCATAAAGGCGATCCGCCAAACGCTCGTGGCGCGGAAACACAGTAAAAAGACACATCTCCGCAATCGTGTGTCGCCGGAATTTCGCCCTAGTCAGTTCTCGTTCGTGACGAGCTCGTGCTGACCACAACTCTTGCTGTAGCTCTCTTTGCCCGTAATCGTGGCAGCAAACCCATAACTGGTACTGATGAGGCTAGATCGGAATGAATATAATACTGAGCAAAGAAATGTACATTCTAAGGCTTCTTAAGTGGAGTAGCGTATCGTAAATATGCCGCGGAACATACCTACGGTACGTCACTCTACTTTAGTCACCTATTCCATCAACCAAGGGTCATCCTACGCTCCGAAGGTAAAACCTAACGCTCTGATACCAACTTTGTCACGTCCCGAAAGTACGGAACATGACCGGCACTTAAACTACGAACGTCTCGAGGCGTATGTAATCTGAGTAAACCGAGAACCCATAAATCTAAACCAAGAAAAGTAGTAGAGTGAAGGAAAACCAATTTAAAACAAGTAGTTTCAATAGCATAAGCCGAATTATGCGGTTTTTTAAAAACATCAAAAATTTACTGAAAATTTCAGCAGAGTCTCCTTTATAAATACTGGCTCCCAAACGGGATACAGCATGAATAGTATACGAAATCAATAAAAGGCATCCCCAAGCGGGAGCTAGCTCTTCGTCAATCGACGGTCACAACCACACAAGCAATATAATATACAACGCCAACGGCGAGGATCAAAAACTCAAAACCACAAGAAAACCACTGAAATATAACTCGCGACTCTAAGGTCGAAAGAATAACATCACTGGTCTCTATCTCAAAAGTAAATACATGTTTGGTTGATGGAACTTCTAGATACAACAGAGTAATAATATACAAGTTATATAATGGGGGGTACGATACAAGTAAACCCACCTACTAGCAATTCACCCGAAGGAAACTATGCCCGCAAGCTGTAGTGAAACCTGTACGGCAAACCTGCAAGAAAACTGGGGCACAACGGGGGTGAGTTGCCAACTCGTGAATAGAAAAACATCTACGCACAGAAATCGCATAAATAACGCAACCTAGGTCAATGATCATGATATATCCTCCAATATATGAATAACATGCAGCCTATAACAATGGCTAGGGCAATATTTAACCCGAGTGTGATCTCATGTGCCCGTGTCAGTGCCTCAGGTAGCCATATATCATATGAATGAGATATGAATGCAGGAAAACAGAATACATGTAAATGAAGAAACTGTTTTCATAAATTAGTGAGATTTCCTTTGTATTTTTAAAATGAGGTATCATAAATGAAATCAGCATCAACAGTGTCTAGCATCGACACAAAACATAAATCTCAATGTCTCAAAACCTCAGGCTCCGGCTATCCAGACTGGCCTGTATCATCAAATCTCAGTACCTCAATATCTCGAAATCTCAATGTCTCAATCTCAATATCTAGGGCGCCGTCAGTCCAGACCGGCCCCTACCATCCATCTCAAGACCACGAACGGTATCCTCCGGATATCCGATGCGTCAGGTAAAATCACCGGTAGGTAGTCTCCCCCTGCCAGGCTCATCGTCATCACCACGAGCTTCTTGCCACGGGGTACCTTACCGGGCCCACCATGTACCCGAAACGGTTCATCCAACTCCTCGAATCGGGTCTCGAAATCCATCAGCAAACTCATGGTGGACGACTCATACATCATGGGAAAACCGTATTTTTATTTAAAAAGAGAGAAGCAGTTTATATATGTTTTGCGGTTTTCCTCCAAATCGAGAGAATATCATGGAAATCCGAATCGTCAATAGCATGTAAAACCATGAATATAAGCATGAGAATGAATAACAGTATGCATGAAGCGACAAGTAATAACTACAATATCTAAGCTGGCATATAAGGTATGTACACTAATATTATGCCAAACTACTGGCTATCAAGCTAAGTTAAGCAATAATATTTTCTAAGGTGTACGTGACATGGCAATTACCGATGAAGATGTGTGTGAGCCGGCAAGTAGGTGTATGTGGTACATACGCATCATCGGTAATGGTGCTGGTGTCCTAACAACATAATGTCAACAATGCAATATGAAATAACAATGTAAATATGCGATGCGGAGCGAGCAACCAAAATGAGCGGGAGCTAAATATTAAACAATGGTGCCATTTGAAATAACACGAATCGCGGGGTTTTGAAAATAGGGGCTACGGTGGTTTTTAAGAAAGGATACGTCTTTTGAAATATCCGTAAATCCCTTGACCTATCTTTTAAAATACCCACGATCCGCTAGTTTTGAAATAGGTAGGGGTCTAATCTAACCTAACAACTACACTAAACTATACGGCTGAACTAACAAGCTGAACTACAGGTAAGGAAACCGCCTATCATCTGAGTCGATACATATACATACCTGTATACGTATAGTCGGTGATCCCGCCTCAATAATATCATATTCGATACCCTATCAATAATCAGGCATCCCAAATCAAGAGTGCAGATCAATCATCAAGATATAGCTCGTACGTAAATCCGTCGTACGGCATCCCCAAATCTGGGTACGGGTCAATATCACATTCATCATACTATTCACCTGGTATTCTCTTTATCAAATATCATGATCGGGGTACTAATCTACGTCTAGTACAATACTGATACCGCCTAAGTATGCATGCACGTGTGAGAAATGTAGGGTTCCTAGGCACTCTCAAGAGGTCTCACAAGGCATCAACCATGCCAATTTCAAATTTAACGGTGCCGAGAAACTCTAAACTACGGATCGTTGGCTAGATTTCTAGGCGAAAATGAAACTAGTTAACAACTTAACTAAAGTTTAAACGGAAATACAACCTTTGTAGATCCGGTGCTCCACCTCCATAGCTCCGCAACGAAGTCCCCTCGCTGTCCAAATGAATTCCCGGGCTCTAGCGTCGGCTTCGTCGGAGAAATGGCGAGCTAGGTCGTCGATGTCCATGCCGAAGATGATCTACGTCGAGGCATCGCTAGATCAAGCTCCACCTTCACCAACCCATGAAAACTTGTGAAGGAAACACCCTATACTACTTGGCAAGAGGTAGAGGATGAAGAAATAGGAAGTGGGTAGACTTTAGAATTGGATTTCTCACTTGTTTTCATCAATCACCATTGATGAAGTAAGGTTTTCTTCAATGAAGAAGATGAAGAAGAAGAAGCTAGTATTATTATAAGATAATTTAAAATAGAAAAGAAAATCAAAACTTATCATAATCCAACAATGGTTATGTGTAGAGACTAAACTCAAGTTAAGTGAATGGTTAGGTTAGGTATGAAGACAAAAATGGTGACTAAGTCAAAGCTTCATGAAACTTCAACATATATCCAAATTAGCCACCATTTTCCTTTTGCCAAAAATTAATAAATAAACAAATAAATGAATAAGAAATAAAACCCTAACCATTTACTTAACCAAGGTTTAACTCTTTACACAAAACCTAGTAATCTTGCATCATCAAACATGATACAATCAAGTGCACAAAAGTATATCACATATACAATGTGCACACCCAAGTGAGAATATCCATTTAAAGTGAACCGATACTAGTTAATGCAAAGTAATATATCAAATATATAATTACACATTAAATCATTAAATCAACACTTGATTTAACGATCCGGTCATATCATATATAACCGACTAATATTCAATGTATCGGCTTATCGAATCAATCCTTGATTCGATAACTAGGTTATATCGCATACAACCATTCGACACATTCATCGCGAGAATAGAATACGGTATCACATACTCGAATCATTCTCGGTCCCGCACATATCTCATATGCGCTCCTATTTCGTTTCGCTTGAGCCAAGAAACCTCTGTGTAGGACTCTAAAGACTCATCAATACGCCGGCAGCAGGCGATGATCATATCAAACACCCACAAGCCGCAAGCGGTCTGCTAAACGTAACGGCCACCCGGGTATTGAGCGATCTGAAGATCGACGAGCAAGCCCGCTCACACTCCAGTGAATCCAACCAGTAACACTACCGTACAGTCCGGTCTGTTCGTCTGATATGTCGCATATCTCGCCTAGGGGTGGTAAACGTCAGACCCCAATAGCTCGATAAGTCTTGTCGATATGAGGTCTATAACAATTCGAGAAACTACTGGTAACACTTACCAGTAAATCTCAGCAACCCTGGCCAGGGATTTCCGGTTATAGCCAATCGAACACAGCGCAACATCGACCCCCTATACCGGGAGAGACGAGTCCCCTCCTATCGCTCATTGCCTCCATGTGACTCGGGACTGTACCAAAAAACCACCGTTTTGCACGCCCTCTTGGACGTGGTAAGATGGAAATCAAAGCACAGTGGGAACCACACAAGACTCTATGACGATCTCGGGTCAACAGACTACTCTGTACCAGTGTCACCAGAGAACTGCCATCTGACGTAAGGTATAATACCATCTGGGAGTTCTCGGCGAGTCCGTCCAGTGTACCCAGTCTCTACTGAGCACCCGTATATCATCTCTGATGTCAAACACCAATGGATATGGGATCATCCATCGCCCATTTGTATGGGTCGAGAAGGTACACGCTAGTCTACTCTGGTATATCGATGCCCCGTCTCGATATACCCACGACTAGGGACTTTGAAGGATGTACTTATGGACTACCATGTCCCCACTAGTATGATCCGCATCATAATCCAGGTAGTCAAGTACAGATCCTAAGGGCTTTACCAACATGTAACAGGGAGACAATCAGTGTACACGTTAAGGTAAAGATCAACCAGATAGCATACTATCATGTCGAGCAAGAAAGTCCTCCCTATGTATGTCCCAGCATCCACTACAATATACATCCTATGTATAGTAATGGCCTCTAGGGCATACATATAACTAACAATCTCCCACTTGCACTAGGGCCATCTAATAGCAGTGGTTGTAGTATCTCATACTCAACCATCCCCTAAAAGTCTCTCTCTGGGAACAGGCCTTTGTGAGTGGATCCGCTGTGTTTTCCTCTGAATCTACTCTCCCAACCTCGATCACCCTAGAGATCAACTATCTCCATGATCAGGCGATGCTGCCTTAGAATAAGTCTGGATCACTGATGGGACCGGCGTTCCTCGGTATGAGCCACAACTCCATTGTCTCACAATGGTAGGAACGTAGTTCATCTCATGAACTAATATACACCCAAACATCCTCTTTGGTAGCATCTTAAGTAGCGATGTATCCTGCCTTTATCGTCTAGTATGTCACGGTATCTAGCTTGGAACTCTTCCAACATACCGTCCCTTTACTGAGGGTAAAGACAATGCCTGTGACTGACATTCAGTCGTCTTTATCACCCTGGAACTATTCCAGTGATTCTCCCCAGGGTCGATTGATACCATCTCACTACAACTAGTGAGAATCCTAACATCCAATTAGATCTATCTCATAGATCCAAAACCCAGGATTTAGGAGGTATCACTTTGATCCTATATGGAGAATCATTGTGATAAGCGGAGATTGATCGAGCGTAGCATAGGAAACTCCTTCCCTATCAAGAGTATGTCATCCACGTACTCTACGAGGATCGTCACCATACTCCCTACTACCTTCTTGTTTATACAAGGTTCATCTACCATTTTGATGATGTCAACTTCTTTGACTAATCCACCAAAACAGATGTTCCATCTCCGCGATGCCTGCTTTATCAAATAAAGCATCTTGCACACGTTTCCGCTGCTCCCACTGTCTACGAAGCCCTCTGGCTGTGTACTTATAGACGCTCTCTTCAAAATATAATTTAGAAAAGCAGTCATAACACCCAACCACCAGATATCGTAGTCATGGTATGTAGCCGTGGTAAGTAGGATCTGGATGGACTTAAGCATAGATACTTGAAAAGGTTTCATCATTATCCACGCCTGGTCGATGACGAAAAGCTTTAACAAGTCTAGCTTTGAAAGTCTCAACCTTTCCATCTACACCAAGTAATCTTCTCAAGATATACTTGCTCCTGATGGGAATTTAACCCTTCAGATATAGCAACCAAAGTCCATACTTTGTTGGTGTATATGGATTCCATCTCAGATCACTAAGCATCCAGCCATTCTTACAGAGTCTTACTCCTAATGGCCAGCTCGAAGCTAGTTGGGTCATCATCTCATGATGCAATCCTCGCTCCCACTGTCATAGAGAAACCGAAGTAACTCTCAGGTGGGTGAGGAACCGTACTAGATCGGCGGAGAGGCTGAGGTTCGTTGGAATCTACTGAATCCTTTGGTTCTATCAAATCATCAGCTGCATTTTGTATAGCTGGAACATTTCCAGTTCTACTTAACAGACCTTGCCTCGAGCGTGTCCGGATTTTGCTTTTAGACATAGGCCGGACAACCCCAAATCTTAACCAACTTAAGATATGGGCTCTTCCCTTTCCATATCACATATGAAATGGTAGGCAACTGATTTGATTCGAACCCTATTCAATAGGTATGCAGCTTCTCAAGTGCATAACACCCAATAGGAAAAAGGTAACTCAGTAGTACTCATCATAGAGCACACCATATCATATAGGGTGTGATTGCTCCGCCCCGATATACCATCATGCTATGGTGTATACAGAGGAGTAATGCTGAGAGAGAATCTCATTCTCCTTTAGAATAATCCAGGAATTCCGTGCTCAAGTATTCTCCTCCTTGTTCTCATCATAGGACATAATACTTATACCCGTATTTGTTCTCTACTTCTAACTTATATTCTGTGAATATCTCAAAAGGTTCGGACTTGTGTTTCAACAGGAACATATGTCTGAATCTTGAGAGATTATCAGAGAATATAATGAAGTACAAAGAACCAGTCCTGGCATGTGTAGACAGGGGACCTACATACATCATCATGTATCAGTCCCAAGAGTTCATTAACTCTTTCTCTGTTTCCAATAAACAGGGCTATGTTCATTTTATCTTTGTGACATGACTGGCGAGTTTCACAAGATGTAAATTCAAACTGATTTAAATATACATCTATATGTAACTCTAGCCAGTCGGGTCGCATTGATCTGACCTAGTCTACAATACCTCAAGAAGGATTCGTTCATTTCTGAACTCTTCCTCTTGTGTGTGTTCCGTATACTAAGAACTGTAGTTTGATTTAGAACATCAATGCTTTTAGATAACGTGCCTGAACCGATCAACTTTTGATATAGGAAATGTTCAAAACATTATCCAACAATACAAAATTTTATCGTTTCTTTACAAATAAAGAGACAGATATGATTTTGTATATCAGGTTCGGTATCTAATAACATTCGTTCAGAATCAATGTATTACAATACAGGGTGACAGTGACCAACAGACTTGGCTGCAACATTTGCCCCGTTTTCTGCCTCATGAAACTTATCACCCGTTCTCAGTTCTCTACCTTCCTGCAGCCCTATGTAACAGATTACATATCTGGGATCCTGATCTGGTATCACATACCCAGGACGTAAAGGATACTGAGAAACAGTTCTCTGTAATGAACACACCCGAAGATGATGCATCATCATGCACTCTCTTCGTTTGGGCGGCACGGGAATTCTGGTAATCCCCAATTTCTTGCTCTGTCTTATAACAATTATAAGGTGGAGCAGGACCAACGTTCCCTAGCTCAGTATAACAAGCGGGTTCGGTCAATAATCCGTATTATTATCTTGATTAAGGCGTGATATGGTCGCTACCAGGAGAGAGAGAGAAGAAAACACTCAGCGTGCGCTCTTGCAAGAATAGATTGGTTATTATTTTATCTAATTAGGATGGCTCCCACTGCTTTTTATCAAATCTTCCTTCAAACCCTAAAAGGAAAGACTAGCCGGGATTAATTACACACTACAAGTTCGCCAATCTTTCAGCCAGGCCAGTGTCGGTACTTTGAGGGAGGTCCCCCGTGCTTTCGCACGAACCTAATTAATGTAAACCTCGTTTTACCAGAGGCGTAACCCCGTTGACACCTTTCTAGACACCTACTTGATCGGCTAATTGTAATGTATAAAACTCTCCCAGGAGTAACACTTACTCGCAGCGGGTATCGGGATCCAACTATCTCATAGAAGGTATGCAATCTCATTGCAAATTTCAACACTTGAAATTCCCGATAATATTCTGCCTCTAGCGTCCTATGACCTTGACAGAGGTCAACAAACCATAGGCTGCTAGTCAAGTTCAACCCGTCATTTCCTGATTGAAGTAAACCCACCCGCACGACCCTTGACAGAGGTCAACAAGGTCGCACGACTACCCTAAATCAATCACATCATATGCCTATGCAGATAAGCACTAATCAGCTACCGCACACTACGCCTTGACAGAGGTCAACAAACGTAGCACGAATACTAACTAGTACTTATCTGAAATGACGGAGGGCTACGACAGGTTTTTCTGAAAACCTATTGCGTAATGAACTTGATATCGTTGTAGAATCAAATGATTTTTGAAATGGAGTGTTTTTGAGGCTTTTCCAGTTTTGCTAAAGGAGTCACTCCCGGTGAAGGGATCGTCGGTCCTTTCCTCGTCGAATGAGGTGCGGGATATATCGTATATATCACTGTGCAAAGCAAAAACACTTAAAAGTAATCAAAAGACAAACCGAGTGTGTAGCATCTGCCAGTTATTTCTAAAGGAGTCACTCCCGGTGAAGGGATCTCGGTCCTTTCCTCATCGAATAAGGTGCTGGATATATCGCATATACCTCTGTGCAAAGCAAGAACTGTAGCTACCTGTTTTAATTTTGAAATTCGATTCTACAACATCTTTGGTTTCTTTTATTTCATTAATCACATTAATGAAGTCCCATCAATTAAGTACCTAAACATCACAGATAAATACGACGTACACTTATGCCATCCGCATTCGCCTCGATGTCCCCTCGTGCACCGTTAGGTTAGGTAACTAACGGCAGAGCGGGGCAGGGCTAGCGCGGGTGTAAAACATAAGTAACGTCTATATAATATATCATATATACTATATACTGTATCTATCACAGAACATCACCTGATCACATCACAGATATCGCAGCAGAAGAAACATATGAAATATTGGATATACTAGGACGTCCGTGTTTTCAATACGAGCCAGTATAAAACACGGATTCCAATGTCGCGATGAATAGCCAAACCCACACCCCTAGACCCCTACGAGAGCGGCAAGCAACCCTACCAATTCTAGAGTTAGGAGACCCGGACTCGACTCCTCGAGTTGGTCTCCCACTGGACTCCAGAACCCGGTTACTTATGCCCTCCTCCTTGGGTCTATCCTAGTGCGGAAAAGTAAATAATATACAAACGGTGACAACTTCCGCAACCTGGAAGCGCCCCAATAAAAGAATATTACATACAAGTTTTTACATGAATGAAAATGAAAAAAACACTCATCTCACATAAAAACCCCCGGCTATTCAAACACGACGATCCAATATAACATATCCAGCAACACATAACATCACATGTCATCAACGTAAGTAAATATGTCCATCCCAATTGTCGTTGACATATATCAACGAAACCGGCGATATCACATATTACACTTACGGTCACAGAAAAGAAAGTGTAAAACTACAACAGTTGGAATCCGCAACCTCCTCAGACATCGTATGCCTGACCAAATGAATTACTTAGACATCGCATGCCTAACAATTATAAATCCCGCATTTTAGTCTCATCATTGAAAACACTTTTCAATATTAAGTCGGGCAATTCAACTGGATTCCCGACATTCTGATCGAATGCTCGTCGCAAACTTCAATAGACGGCTGCACCCCCGATACCGTCGACGAAGTGCACCAAGGCGGAACACCGCTACCGCGAGCACCCGAGCGGATGCTTTCGGCGACGGGGTTCTCCTACAGTCACTTGGTCGGGGCTATGGAGTGAGGCTGTCTATTAAGTTTACCCGGCGAGTATCCGCGTACGCTACGTGATTGCGACGGACTTTTGATCACATCAAAATTCCGTGGCAACCGATCAAGTGAGACTAAAGTGCTATGTTTATAACATTCATTCAGTTATCTCATAACTTATTCTGAATTCCAATTATTGTATCCCATTCCGGATAAATAGAAAATGTCAAACTTTCCGATCGAACAATCGAACACCCAAGTTTTCCCTATACAGATCAACACATGAAATATGAGTCTAACAACATTCAGTTCGTGCCTCAGTACCAACGGTCCAGCCGTAGAAGGGTCAAGCCAACGCCTCACATGTGGCACGCCGTACTGCCCCAAACCCGAAGGTTCAAAGGGCAGTTCAAGACGGTCACATAATCGAGTTAAGGTTTGTTGTCTTCTAGAGGGTCCATTGAGTTACTTGCACTACTTAGAACGCCGTTAAACTACGGAAAAATCCAACACTTGGAAATTTCCCGACAGGGGAAAAATTGGGTATTTATATCCGGTCGAACTTTTTAACATATTCTAAAAATTTATCCGGAAAGCCAAATAGACAAAATTTGATACCCCGATCGAAACACCGAATCCCCAAAACAACTCCAGAAAATTCAACTCTTGAATAAATTTTAAAAATACCCAGAAAATCCAGCATAATATAATAGGAGTTACTGTGCAAACAGTGTACGATGACGTCATCATTCCGCCGCGGAACCGCCGCAGAAGCCAGGCTTCTGCCGCGTTTCCGCCGCGGTTTGTACTGTTCATCAGTAAATTTTTGCGTCGTAATTCTTAAAATTCCCTGCAGAATTTTTTAAGCATTTTTAATCTGGAAAAATCCATGTTTTCAGAAAAAGTACAGAGAGCAATTTCCGGTTGGGGTTTCGGGTCGTTCGGACTTCAAATTCCTTCTAGACATCGCCTAAGGCTCTAGCTAGGCTCTGATACCACTGTAGGGTTCCTAGGCACTCTCAAGAGGTCTCACAAGGCATCAACCATGCCAATTTCAAATTTAACGGTGCCGAGAAACTCTAAACTACGGATCGTTGGCTAGATTTCTAGGCGAAAATGAAACTAGTTAACAACTTAACTAAAGTTTAAACGGAAATACAACCTTTGTAGATCCGGTGCTCCACCTCCATAGCTCCGCAACGAAGTCCCCTCGCTGTCCAAATGAATTCCCGGGCTCTAGCGTCGGCTTCGTCGGAGAAATGGCGAGCTAGGTCGTCGATGTCCATGCCGAAGATGATCTACGTCGAGGCATCGCTAGATCAAGCTCCACCTTCACCAAGCCATGAAAACTTGTGAAGGAAACACCCTATACTACTTGGCAAGAGGTAGAGGATGAAGAAATAGGAAGTGGGTAGACTTTAGAATTGGATTTCTCACTTGTTTTCATCAATCACCATTGATGAAGTAAGGTTTTCTTCAATGAAGAAGATGAAGAAGAAGAAGCTAGTATTATGATAAGATAATTTAAAATAGAAAAGAAAATCAAAACTTATCATAATCCAACCATGGTTATGTGTAGAGACTAAACTCAAGTTAAGTGAATGGTTAGGTTAGGTATGAAGACAAAAATGGTGACTAAGTCAAAGCTTCATGAAGATTCAACATATATCCAAATTAGCCACCATTTTCCTTTTGCCAAAAATGAATAAATAAACAAATAAATGAATAAGAAATAAAACCCTAACCATTTACTTAACCAAGGTTTAACTCTTTACACAAAACCTAGTAATCTTGCATCATCAAACATGATACAATCAAGTGCACAAAAGTATATCACATATACAATGTGCACACCCAAGTGAGAATATCCATTTAAAGTGAACCGATACTAGTTAATGCAAAGTAATATATCAAATATATAATTACACATTAAATCATTAAATCATTAAATCAACACTTGATTTAACGATCCGGTCATATCACATATAACCGACTAATATTCAATGTATCGGCTTATCGAATCAATCCTTGATTCGATAACAAGGTTATATCGCATACAACCATTCGACACATTCATCGCAAGAATAGAATACGGTATCACATACTCGAATCATTCTCGGTCCCGCACATATCTCATATGCACTCCTATTTCGTTTCGCTTGAGCCAAGAAACCTCTGTGTAGGACTCTAAAGACTCGTCAATACGCCGGCAGCAGGCGATGATCATATCAAACAACCAAAAGCCGCAAGCGGTCTGCTAAACGTAACGGCCACCCGGGTATTGAGCGATCTGAAGATCGACGAGCAAGCCCGCTCACACTCCAGTGAATCCAACCAGTAACACTACCGTACAGTCTGGTCTGTTCGTCTGATATGTCGCATATCTCGCCTAGGGGTGGTAAACGTCAGACCCCAATAGCTCGATAAGTCGTGTCGATATGAGGTCTATAACAATTCGAGAAACTACTGGTAACACTTACCAGTAAATCTCAGCAACCCTGGCCAGGGATTTCCGGTTATAGCCAATCGAACACAGCGCAACATCAACGCCCTATACCGGGAGAGACGAATCCCCTCCTATCGCTCATTGCCTCCATGTGACTCGGGACTGTACCCAAAAACTACCGTTTTGCACGCCCTCTTGGACGTGGTAAGATGGAAATCAAAGCACAGTGGGAACCACACAAGACTCTATGACGATCTCGGGTCAACAGACTACTCTGTACCAGTGTCACCAGAGAACTGCCATCTGACGTAAGGTATAATACCTTTTGGGAGTTCTCGGCGAGTCCGTCTAGTGTACCCAGTCTCTACTGAGCACCCGTATATCATCTTTGATGTCAAACACCAATGGATATGGGATCATCCATCGCCCATTTGTATGGGTCGAGAAGGTACACGCTAGTCTACTCTGGTATATCGATGCCCCGTCTCGATACACCCACGACTAGGGACTTTGAAGGATGTACTTATGGACTACCATGTCCCCACTAGTATGATCCGCATCATAGTCCAGGTAGTCATGTACAGATCCTAAGGGCTTTACCAACATGTAACAGGGAGACAATCAGTGTACACGTTAAGGTAAAGATCAACCAGATAGCATACTATCATGTCGAGCAAGAAAGTCCTCCCTATATATGTCCCAGCATCCACTACAATATACATCCTATGTATAGTACTGGCCTCTAGGGCATACATAAAACTAACAAGAAACACTACGTCAAGGACCCGCTACAACGTTATGTCGTATCTCAAATACGAACCCTGCTATATCACCAATCTCACGGCCTCAAATCAAATCTCATCGACTCATCTTAAATCCCAAGTACTATTCTCAAATCCGTATGTGAACACATAACAATAAAGATGTTAGTTATATGTATGCCCTAGAGGCCATTACTGTACATAGGATGTATATTGTAGTGGATGCTGGGACGTATATAAGGAGGACTTTCTTGCTCGACATGATAGTATGCTATCTGGTTGATCTTTACCTTAACGTGTATGCTGATTGTCTCTCTGTTACATGTTGGTAAAGCCCTTAGGATGTGTGCTTGACTACCTGGACTATGATGCGGATCATACTAGTGGGGACATGGTAGTCCATAAGTACATCCTTCAAAGTCCCTAGTCGTGGGTGTATCGAGATGGGGCATCGATATACCAGAGTAGACTAGCGTGTAGCTTCTCGACCCATACAGATGGGCGATGGATGATCCCATATCCATTGTTGTTTGACATCGGAGATGATATACGGGTGCTCAGTAGAGACTGGGTACACTGGACGGACTCGCCGAGAACTCCCAGATGGTATTATACCTCACGTCAGATGGCAGTTCTATGGTGACACTGGTACAGAGTAGTCTGTTGACTCGAGATCGTCATAGAGTCTTGTGTGGTTCCCACTGTGCTTTGATTTCCATCTTACCACGTCCAAGAGGGCGTGCAAAACGGTGGTTTTTGGGTACAGTCCCGAGTCACATGGAGGCAATGAGCGATAGGAGGGGATTCGTCTCTCCCGGTATAGGGAGTTGATGTTGCACAGTGTTCGATTGGCTATAACAGGAAGTCCCTGGCCAGGGCTGATCAGAGAATTGCTGGTAAGTGTTACCAGTAGTTTCTCGACCCGTTATGAGCCTCATATCGACACGACTTATCGAGCTATTGGGGTCTGACGTTTACCACCCCTAGGCAAGATATGCGACATATCGGACGATCAGACCGGACTGTACGGTAGTGTTACTGGTTGGATTCACTGGAGTGTGAGCGGGCTTGCTCGTCGATCTTCAGATCGCTCAATACCCGGGTGGCCGTTACGTTTAGCAGACCGCTTGCGGCTTGTGGGTGTTTGATATGATCATCATCTGCTGCCGGCGTATTGACGAGTCTTTAGAATCCTACACAGAGGTTTCCTGGCCCAAGCGAAACGAAATAGGAGCGCATATGAGATATGTGCGGGACCGAGAATAATTCGTGTATGTGATACCGTATTCCATTCTCACGAAGAATGTGTCGAATGGTTGTATGCGATATAACCTAGTTATCGAATCGAGGATTGATTCGATAAACCGATACATTGGATATTAGTTGGTTGTATGCGATATGACCGGATCGTTAAATCAAGTGTTGATTTAATGATTTAATGCATAATTATATATTTGATATATTACTTTGCATTAACTAGTATTGGTTCACTTTAAATGGATTTTCTTACCTGGTTTGTGCACATTGTATATGTGATATACTTTTGTACACAAGATTGTATCATGTTTGATGATACATGCTTTTTAGGTTAAGTGTAAAGAATTAACCTTGGTTAAGTTGTTTATTAGGGTTTTTACTTATTCATTTATCTTATTTATTTATTCATTTTGAATAAATTGAAAGATAAATGAATGGTGGCTTCATTTGTCTTTAGTTGAAGTTTCATGAAGCTTTGACTAATTGACCTTTTTGTTCTCATCCTTAACCCTAACCACTCAACCCAACCTTGGTTAATTCTCTACACTTAACTAAGGTTAAGATTATGATAAGTGTTCAATTTATTATCTATTTTTAAATTAATCTTATCATAACTTTCTTCTTCTTCTTCATCTTCTTCTTTGAAGAAGCTTGAGGTCATCAATGGTGGATTGATGATTTGAGTGTGAAATCCAATTCTAAAGTCTACCCACTTCCTATTTCTTCATCCTCTACCTCTTGCCAAGTAGTAGAGTGTGTTTTCTTCACAAGTTTCTTGACTTGGTGAAGTGAGAGCTTGATCTTGCGATGCTTCGACGTAGATCATCTTCGGCATGGACATCGACGACCTAGCTCGCTTATTCTCCGATGAAGTCGACGCTAGAGCCCGGATTCTTTTTGGACAGCGGAGAGGACTTAGTTGCGGAGCTATGGAGGTGGAGCACCGGATAAACAAAGGATGTATTTCCGATTCTCATAGTTAAGTGTTAACTAGTTAGCTTTTTCGCCTAGTTTTCTAGCAAACGATCCGTAGTCGGGTCTCTCGGCAGCTAGATTTTTTGAATTTGGCATGTTCGATGCCTTGTGAGACCTCACTAGTGTGCCTAGTAACCCTACAGTGGTATCAGAGCCTAGCTAGAGCCTTAGGCGAAGTCTAGACGGAATTTGAAACCCGATCGAACCCGAAACCCCAAATCAAAATTGCTCTCTGGAAATTTTCTAAAATCGTGGATTTTTCCAAATTAAAAATTGCTAAAAAATTCAGCAGGGAAAAATAAGAATTACGGTGCAAAATGTTTCTGGTGAACAGTAAATTTCGCGGCGGATCCGCGGCAGAAGCATGGATTCTGCGGCTGATCAGCGGCCCCTTGATGACGTCAGCCCTGTTCCTTTGCACAGTAATTCCTAGTTCAAAGAGCTGAGTTTTCTGGGAATTTTTAATATTTATTCAAGAGTTGAATTTTTCTGCTGTGTTTTTGGGGATTCGGTGTTTCGATCGGAGTATCAAATTTTGTCTGTGTGGCTTTCCAGATAATTTTTAGAATATGTTAAAAAGTTCGACCGGATATAAATACCCAATTTTTCCCCTGTCGGGAAATTTCCAAGAGTTGGATTTTTCCGTAGTTTAACGACGTTCTAAGTAGTGCAAGTAACGCGATGGACCCTCTAGAAGACAACAAACCTTAACTCGATTATGAGACCGTCCTGAACTGCCCTTTGAACCTTCGGGTTTGGGAGAGTACGGCGTGCCACATGTGAGGCGTTGGCTTGACCCTTCTACGGCTGGACCGTCGGTACTGAGGCACGAACTGAATGTTGTTAGACTTATTTCATGTGTTGATCTGTATCGGGAAAACTTGGGTGTTCGAATGTTCAATCAGAAAGTTTAACATTTTCTAATTATCTGGAATGGGATACAATAATTGGAATTCACAAGAAGTTATGAGATAACTGAATGAATGTTATAAACATAGCAATTTAGTCTCACTTGATCGGTTGCCACGGAATTTTGATGTGCAATCACGTTGCGTACGCGGATACTCGCCGGGTAAACTTAATAGACAGCCTCACTCCATAGCCCCGACCAAGTGACTGTAGGAGAACCCCGTCGCCGAAAGCATCCGTTCGGGTGCTCGCGGTAGCGGTGTTCCGCCTTGGTGCACTTCGTCGACGGTATCGGGGGTGCGGCCGTCTACTGAAGTTTGCGACGAGCATTCGATCAGGATGTCGGGAATCTTGTTGAATTGCCCGACTTGATATTGAAAAGTGTTTTCGATTTTGAGACTAAAATGCGGGGTTTATAATTGTTAGGCATGCGATGTCTAATTAATTCATTTGGTCAGGCATGCGATGTCTGAGGAGGTTGCGGATTCCAACTGTTGTAGTTTTACACTTTCTTTTCTGTGACCGTAAGTGTAATATGTGATATCGCCGGTTTCGTTGCTATATGTCAACGACAATTGGGATGCGCATATTTACTTACGTTGATGACATGTGATGTTATGTGTTGCTGGATATGTTATATTGGATCGTCGTGTTTGAATAGCCGGGGGTTTTTATGTGAGATGAGTGTTTTTCATTTTCATTCATGTAAAAACATGTATGTAATATTCTTTTATTGGGGCGCTTCCAGGTTGCGGAAGTTGTCACCCTTTGTATATTATTTACTTTTCCGCACTAGGATAGACTCAAGGAAGGGAGCACAAGTAACCGGGTTCTGGAGTCCAGTGGGAGACCAACTCGAGGAGTCGAGTCCGGGTCTCCTAACTCTAGAATTGGTAGGGTTGCTTGCCGCTCTTGTAGGGGTCTAGGGGTGTGGGTTTGGCTATTCATCGCGACCGTGGAATCCGTGTTTTATACTGGCTCGTATTGAAAACACGGACATCCTAGTATATCCAATATTTCATATGATTCTTCTGCTGCGATATCTGTGATGTGATCATGTGATGTTCTATGATAGATACAGTATATAGTATATATGATATATTATATAGATGTTACTTATGTTTTACACCCGTGCTAGCCCTGCCCTGCTCTGCCGTTAGTTACCTAACCTAACGGTGCACGAGGGGACATCGAGGCGAATACGGATGGCATAAGTGTACGTCGTATTTATCTGTGATGTTTAGGTACTTAAATGATGGGACTTCATTAATGTGATTAATGAAATAAAAGAAACCTAAGATGTTGTAGAATCGAATTTCAAAATAAAACAGGTAGCTACAGTTCTTGCTTTGCACAGAGGTATATATGATATATCCTGCACCTTATTCGATAAGGAAAGGACCGAGATCCCTTCACCGGGAGTGACTCCTTTAGCAATAACTGGCCGATGCTACACACTCGGTTTGACTTTTGATTGCTTTTAATTGTTTTTGCTTTGCACAGTGATATATATGATATATCCCGCACCTCATTCGACGAGGAAAGGACCGACGATCCCTTCACCGGGAGTGACTCCTTTAGCAAAACTAGAAAAGCCTAAAAAACACTCCATTTCAAAATTCATTCGATCCTACAACGATATCAAGTTCATTACGCAATAGGTTTTCAGAAAAACCTGTCGTAGCCCTCCGTCATTTCAGATAAGTCCTATTTAGTATTCGTGCTACGTTTGTTGACCTCCGTCAAGGCGTAGTGTGCGGTAGCTAAGTAGTATTTATCTGTTTATGCATATGATGCAGATTGAGTTAGGGTAGTCGTGCGGCCTTGTTGACCTCCGTCAAGGGTCGTGTGGGTGGGTTTAATTCGATCAAGAAATGACGGGTTGAACTTGACTAGTAGCCTATGGTTTGTTGACCTCCGTCAAGGTCATAGGGTGCTAGGGGCAAAATATTATCGGGAATTTCAAGTGTTGAAATTTGCAATGAGATTGCATACCTTCTATGAGATAGTTGGATCCCGATACCCGCTGTAAGTAATTGTTACTCCTGGGAGAGTTTTATACATTACAATTAGCCGATCAAGTAGGTGTCTAGAAAGGTGTTAACGAGGTTACGCCTCTGGGAAAACGAGGTTTTACATTAATTAGGTTCGTGCGAAAGCACGGGGGACCTCCCTCAAAGTACCGACACTGGCCTGGCTGAAAGATTGGCGAACTTGTAGTGTGTAATTAATCCCGTCTAGTCTTTCCTTTTAGGGTTTGAAGGAAGATTTGATAAAAAGCAGTGGGAGCCATCCTGATTAGATAAAATAATAACCAATCTATTCTTGCAAGAGCGCACGCTGAGTGTTTTCTTCTCTCTCTCTCCTGGTAGCGACCATGTCACGCCTTAATCAAGATAATAAAACGGAATATTGACCGAACCCGCTTGTTATACTGAGCTGGGGAACGTTGGTCCCGCTCCAACTTATAATTGTTATAAGACAGAGCAGGAAATTGGGGATTACCAGAATTCCCGTGCCGCCCAAACGAAGAGAGTACATGTTGATGCATCATCTTCGGGTGTGTTCATTACAGAGAACTGTTTCTCAGTATCCTTTACGTCCTGGGTATGTGATACCAGATCAGGATCCCAGATATGTAATCTGTTACATAGGGCTACAGAAAGGTAGAAGAACTGAGAACGGGTGATAAGTTTCATGAGACAGAAAACGGGGCAAGAGTTGCAGCCAAGTCTGTTGGTCACTGTCACCCAGTATTACCAATACATTGATTCTGAACGAATGTTATTAGATACCGAACCTGATATACAAAATCATATCAGTCTCTTTATTAGTAAAGAAACGATATAATTTTGTATTGTCGGATAATGTTTTGAACATTTCCTATATCAAAAGTTGATCGGTTCAGGCACGTTATCTAAAAGCATTGACGTTCTAAATCAAACTACAGTTCTTTAGTATACAGAACACACACACGAGGAAGAGTTCAGAAATGAACGGATCCTTCTTGAGGCATTGTAGACTAGGTCATATCAATGCGACCCGACTAGCTAAGTTACATAAAGATGCATATTTAAATCAGTTTGAATTTACATCTTGTGAAACTTGCCATTCATGTCACAAAGATAAGATGACCATAGTTCCGTTTATTGGAAACAGAGAAAGAGTTAATGAACTCTTGGGATTGATACACGTTGATGTATGTAGGTCCCCTGTCTACACATGCCAGGACCGGTTCTTTATACTTCATTACATTCTCTGATAATCTCTCAAGATTCAGACATACGTTCCTGTTGAAACATAAGTCCGAACCTTTTGAGATATTCACAGAATATAAGTTAGAAGTAGAGAACCAATACGGGTATAAGTATTATGTCCTTTGATGCGATCAGGGAGGAGAATACTTGAGTACGGAATTCCTGGACTATTCTAAAGGAGAATGAGATTCTCTCTCAGCATTACTCCTCCGTATACACCATAGCACGATGGTATATCGGGGCGGAGCAGATACACCCTATTTGATATGGTGTGCTCTATGATGAGTACTGCTGAGTTACCTATTTCCTTTTGGGAGTTATGCACTTGAGAAGCTGCATACCTATTGAATAGGGTTCAAATCAAATCAGTTGCCTACCACTTCATATGTGATATGGAAAGGGAAGATCCCATATCTTAAGTTAGTTAAGATTTGGGGTTGTCCGGGCTATGTCTAAAAGCATAATCCGCACAAGCTCGAGACAAGGTCTGTTATGTCGAACTGGAAGTGTTCCAGCTATACAAACTACAGTATGATTTGGTACAACCAGAGGATTCAGTGGAAACCAACGAACCTCAGCCTCTCCGCCGATCTAGTAGGGTTCCTCACCCACCTGAGAGATACTTCGGTTTCTCTATGACAGTGGAAGCGAGGAATGCATCATGAGATGATGACCCAACTAGTTTCGAGCTGGCCATCAGGAGTAAGACTCTGTAAGAATGGCTGGATGCTTAGCGATCTGAGATGGAATCCTTATACACCAACAAAGTATGGACTTTGGTTGCTATATCTGAAGGGTTAAATCCCCATCAGCAGAAAGTATATCTTGAGAAGATTACTTGGTGTACTTGGAAAGGTTGAGACTTTCAAAGCTAGACTTGCTAAAGGTTTGCATCATTGACCACATATGGATCATAATGATAAAACCTTTTCAAGTATCTATGCTTAAGTCCATCCAGATCCTACTTACCACGGCTACATACCATGACTACGATATCTGGTGGTTAGGTGTCATGACTGCTATTCTAAATGATATTTTAGAAGAGTGCGTCTATGAGTACACAGCCAGAGGGCTTCGTAGACAGTGGGAGCAGCGGAAACGTGTGCAAGATGCTTTATAGGATAAAGCAGGCATCGCGGAGTTGGAACATCTGTTTTGATGGATTAGTCAAAGAAGTTGACATCATCAATATGGTAGATGAACCTTGTATAAACAAAAAGGGTAGTAGGGAGTATGGTAACGATCCTCGTAGAGTACGTGGATGACATACTCTTGATAGGGAAGGAGTTTCCTATGCTACGCTCGATCAATCTCCGCTTATCACTATGATTCTCCATATAGGATCAAAATGATACCTCCTAAATCCTGAGTTTTGGATCTATAAGATAGATTTAATTGGATGTTAGGATTCTCACTAGTTGTAATAAGATGGTATCAATTGATCCTGGGGAGAATCACTGGAAGGGTTCCAGGGTGATAAAGAAGACTGAATGTCAGTCGCAGGCATTGTCTTTACCCTCAGTAAAGGGACGGTATGTTGGAAGAGTTCCAAGCTAGATACCGTGGCATACTAGACGATAAAGGCAGGATACATCGCTACTAAAGATGCTACCAAAGAGGCTGTTTGGGTGTATATTGGTTCATGAGATGAACTATGTTCCTCCCATTGTGTGACAATGGAGTTGCGGCTTATGCCAAGGAACGCAGGTCCCATCAGTGATCCAGACATATTCTAAGGCAGTGTCGCCTGATCATGGAAATAGTTGATCTCCAGGGTGATCGAGGTTTGGAGAGTAGACTAAGAGGACAACACAGCGGATCCACTCACAAAGGCCTGTTCCCAGAGAGAGACTTTTATGGGATGGTTGAGTATGAGATACTGCAACCACTGCTATCAGATGGCCCTAGTGCAAGTGGGAGATTGTTAGTTATATGTATGCCCTAGAGGCCATTACTGTACATAGGATGTATATTGTAGTGGATGCTGGGACGTATATAAGGAGGACTTTCTTGCTCGACATGATAGTATGCTATCTGGTTGATCTTTACCTTAACGTGTATGCTGATTGTCTCTCTTTTACATGTTGGTAAAGCCCTTAGGATGTGTGCTTGACTACCTGGACTATGATGCGGATCATACTAGTGGGGACATGGTAGTCCATAAGTACATCCTTCAAAGTCCCTAGTCGTGGGTGTATCGAGACGGGGAATCGATATACCAGAGCAGACTAGCGTGTAGCTTCTCGACCCATACAGATGGGCGATGGATGATCCCATATCCATTGGTGTTTGACATCGGAGATGATATACGGGTGCTCAGTAGAGACTGGGTACACTGAACGGACTCGCCGAGAACTCCCAGATGGTATTATACCTCACGTCAGATGGCAGTTCTATGGTGACACTGGTACAGAGTAGTCTGTTGACCCGAGATCGTCATAGAGTCTTGTGTGGTTCCCACTGTGCTTTGATTTCCATCTTACCACGTCCAAGAGGGCGTGCAAAACAGTGGTTTTTGGGTACAGTCCCGAGTCACATGGAGGCAATGAGCGATAGGAGGGGATTCGTCTCTCCCGGTATAGGGAGTTGATGTTGCACAGTGTTCGATTGGCTATAACAGGAAGTCCCTGGCCAGGGCTGATCAGAGAATTGCTGGTAAGTGTTACCAGTAGTTTCTCGACCCGTTATGAGCCTCATATCGACACGACTTATCGAGCTATTGGGGTCTGACGTTTACCACCCCTAGGCAAGATATGCGACATATCAGACGATCAGACCGGACTGTACGGTAGTGTTACTGGTTGGATTCACTGGAGTGTGAGCGGGCTTGCTCGTCGATCTTCAGATCGCTCAATACCCGGGTGGCCGTTACGTTTAGCAGACCGGTTGCGGCTTGTGGGTGTTTGATATGATCATCATCTGCTGCCGGCGTATTGACGAGTCTTTAGAGTCCTACACAGAGGTTTCCTGGCTCAAGAGAAACGAAATAGGAGCGCATATGAGATATGTGCGGGACCGAGAATGATTCGTGTATGTGATACCGTATTCCATTCTCACGAAGAATGTGTCGAATGGTTGTATGCGATATAACCTAGTTATCGAATCGAGGATTGATTCGATAAACCGATACATTGGATATTAGTCGGTTGTATGCGATATGACCGGATCGTTAAATCAAGTGTTGATTTAATGATTTAATGCATAATTATATATTTGATATATTACTTTGCATTAACTAGTATTGGTTCACTTTAAATGGATTTTCTCACCTGGTTTGTGCACATTGTATATGTGATATACTTTTGTACACAAGATTGTATCATGTTTGATGATACATGCTTTTTAGGTTAAGTGTAAAGAATTAACCTTGGTTAAGTTGTTGATTAGGGTTTTTACTTATTCATTTATCTTATTTATTTATTCATTTTGAATAAATTGAAAGATAAATGAATGGTGGCTTCATTTGTCTTTAGTTGAAGTTTCATGAAGCTTTGACTAATTGACCTTTTTGTTCTCATCCTTAACCCTAACCACTCAACCCAACCTTGGTTAATTCTCTACACTTAACTAAGGTTAAGATTATGATAAGTGTTCAATTTATTATCTATTTTTAAATTAATCTTATCATAACTTTCTTCTTCTTCTTCATCTTCTTCTCTGAAGAAGCTTGAGGTCATCAATGGTGGATTGATGATTTGAGTGAGAAATCCAATTCTAAAGTCTACCCACTTCCTATTTCTTCATCCTCTACCTCTTCCCAAGTAGTAGAGTGTGTTTTCTTCACAAGTTTCTTGACTTGGTGAAGTGAGAGCTTGATCTTGCGATGCTTCGACGTAGATCATCTTCGGCATGGACATCGACGACCTAGCTCGCTTATTCTCCGATGAAGTCGACGCTAGAGCCCGGATTCTTTTTGGACAGCGGAGATGACTTAGTTGCGTAGCTATGGAGGTGGAGCACCGGATCTACAAAGTTTGTATTTCCGATTCTCATAGTTAAGTGTTAACTAGTTAGCTTTTTCGCCTAGTTTTCTAGCAAACGATCCATAGTCGGGTCTCTCGGCACCTAGATTTTTTGAATTTGGCATGTTCGATGCCTTGTGAAACCTCACTAGTGTGCCTAGGAACCCTATAAAAGAATCCCATGAGCACATATAAATAGGAATGTATGCAAGTATGTATGTGTGTATGTGTAGTGCAACACTACCCTTGGGTTCGCAACACTAAAATAATCCAACACACCAATATCCATCCTAAATATCGTTATTAATCCCAAATAACATATAATAATTGTTGGTGTGTATACGCATCCGTATACACCACCACGGACTGCGGGGATGCTATACGCCATCCACCCGACTTCTCCCCGTAGATATAAATCTACTCACCTGGTCCTCGCTCGCCGGTGCCGACGTCGCCACGCGCTTGCTTGTCGTCTCGAAGTCCACATAGGGGTACCTACATATCATAACGCACCGCATCGCATTAAAATCCGACTCATGACCAAAACGACACACGAATCCCACATAGGTCAAAACCTATGGTTGCTTCCACAAATCAACCAAAAAACCCTCGACATCGGCGTACAAATGCCAGACCATCGAGAAAAACCCAAATACACTCATTTGCACATTCACGAACACTAATTTATATATAAAATAGGTTAAAACTCACAAAAACCCCAAATTCACTTTAAAAGCCGTTTTTCCGAAAAACTAGCAAGCAAGATTTCCTGTTTTAGTACAAAACTCGACGTTTAAACAATTCTAGCGGCCATAATACTTATTAAATAACTTAAATAAGTCATATAACCCATAACCACAATTTAATCTCATCAAACTATATACGAAAAAAAAAACTAGTTTGCAATTTTACCCAAATTTCAACCATTTTAGCAAAAATGCATAAACAACAATTTAGTTTGGATTTGCATGATCTAAAATATTAAAATACAATTTAAAATGTTAATAATACCATGGATACCCTAATTAGATTTTTAATCTCACTGTCTTTCATTAACCCGAAATTCTAGTTTACACTTGCTTAATTAGCAAAATTTTGAAATAACAATTTGCATCTAGCTACAAGGTTTGGTTTTAGCACTCCAATAACATGTTAATCTCCTCATTAAAACCATAATTTAATGGTAGAAACCCTCATCATAATTTATCTCACCAATAAATGTGATTTATAAAAATCTAGTTTACAAAATTGTACCATTAATACCATTTAAAAGTAACACTTAACCAATTAACAACTAGTTTGCAAAATCTAACAACTAGCCTAAATTTTACATACCCTAATAAGCCAAACTATATGTTGTGACCCCAAATGGTGAGGTAAAAACCCTAACTAGAATTTTAGAAATCCTTCTTATGAAGGTTAAACCTTGCAATAACAACCATAATTGACATCTAATTTAGATGAGTTAAAGTAATAACAAACAATTAACAAAAGAGTCAAAATTTTATACCTCAAGAACCATGGATCAAGCATATAACTTGACCTCCAAATTAAAATTTTTGCACCAAAATCCATGTTTGGTGGGCTAAGGGAAAATGGGTAGGAGTTGGATTTGAGTTTTAACTTGAAATTTGATGAATTTTGATGGAAAGAGATGGGAATTTTTTTTTGGGGCTGAACAAGGGGAGCTCGGCCAGAATTTTTTTGAGCTGGAGGAGAGAGAGAGTGAGGTGAGGAATAACAAGTAAGGAAAGTCCAAGTCAACACAAAGTCAAAAGTCCAAACTCATTTATCCATTTTCTTTTCTTTTCTTTCCTTTCATTTCTTTTCTTTGAAATTCAAGTCGGGAAAAAGGTGGGGGCTGCTGAATTCAGCAAGGGGAGAAGTAAATGGGGGTGTGTGAGTGTGGGTATGGGTGTGGGGTGATTGAAAATGATAAATACAATACCCCAAACATCCATTTATACTAAAAAAAGCCTTTTTTCTTCAATAATTTCTAAACCGTTTTGGCAAACGATTTCGTTTCAAAAACCACATGATAAAATTTTAGTTAAAGTTTTATGATGCACAAAATTTGTTTCAACTCATTCCAATTTGTAATTTTCACTAATTAAATGTATTAGTGACGGCTTAAAATAATAATAAAATAATTTTTTTTTCAGAAAATTTGAAATTTCATTAGTGGCTCAATAAACACCAAATACTAGCAATTACATAGCTAGAATATGTATATTTAATTTTTATAATAAGATATTTACATTTTGACTTTTTTACAGAAAACCCCCTTATTTTACCGATTTTCCGAAATTTCACCGAAACGATTTTCAAAGCGTTACAAGATGTATACAGGTGCTCATTGGGTTATGAGTACACCGGACAGGACTCGCCGGGAACATGCTACTTGGTCTTATACCTGACGTCAGATAGCAGTTCCCTGGTGACATGTGTACAGGTTAGTTCATCGACCTGATGATCGTCATTTGACTCGTGTGAGTTCCTAATGTACTTTGATTACTACCCTACCACGGTCAAAGGAGACGTGCAAACAGGTTCTAGTTTGGTACAGTCCCGAGCCACATGGAGTCAATGAGCGGATCTTCGGGGGTTCGTCTCTTCCGGTATTGGGGGTGAGGTCGCGCTGTGTCTAGGAGAGCCAGAACATGAAAAGTCCTTGGCCAAGGCAGGAGATTTACTGGTAGGCATTCCAGTAGTATCTCAGGGTGTTCTGGGCTGATCTCTGACACGACTTGTACCGCTTTTGGGGGTCTGACTTTTACCAACCCCTTAGGCCCGCCATGCGATGCTCATAGACGAACGGACCGGACTGTACGGATATTGTCACTGACAGGCTCAGTAGGGTGTCAGGATGAGTTCGCTCATCGACGTCCCTTTTGGTCAATAGCTGGTAGCCCGTCACGTATGGCTAATACCAATGACGTGCTAGTGGTTAAATCCACTGCCATAGTATTGACGAGTCTTTAGAGTCCCCCACATTCAGTTACTCAAGTTTCGGGCGAAACGCTGTAGAGGCCGTATGGAGATATGGCAGGGTTCGATCAGATACGTGCGGTATTGCACGGATCAGGATCGGATGGATAATACTAGCCGGCTTTGGTTTAAGCCGGATCCTAGTATAGTACAGTGTAGATTTTGATTTATTGCATTTGTATTTTGGTCGGAATACAGATGGGGGTGTGTATACACAGTTTCGGGGTTTTCCTGTAATTTATTACGGAACCAGTTTTCCGGAGTTGCCAGTTTGCTTTCCGTTTCGGCTATATTTCTTTGCATCTTGTTGTTTCATGATGGTCTCATGATGGAGGACCATCCCTTGACTTTCCATGGTTCATGATTACTTGACTTTGTGAGCAATCATGGTTGTTGATGATGGTTGTTTTGGAATGTGGATTTGTTGGTGATCATTTTCTTTTCATGATCGCATTTGATTCCTCTCCCTTGCATTATTGTGAGGCTCTCCCCCATTCACTCACTCTCCCCTTCTCTCCATTTTTGGCCGGCCATGCTCATGGGGGGCTGCCCATTTTTATGGTGTGGGGTTTTTGGTTCATTTGTATTGCACAAAATCCATTTAGCTCCATCTCCAAAACTCCATTCCTCCACCATCTCAAAAGGCAACTTCCATAAACCCCGAAATGAGACATGAGCACTACACATTCTACAGCAAACCTTGGGCACGTCGGCTCGCCAACTTCATGCCCGAGTTGCCTCGGTATAGAGGTGGGAGCCCGTAAAAGAAGCCGGCGACGTGGTGCCCTTCCGGCGACGAGGTGGAGACCGGAGACTCCGCGGTAGATTGGGACGACGACGAGAAGACTGGAGGACTCGGATCACTCGGTATATTTCTCTACCCGCTCTCTAGATAGCTAGGACTAGTTTAATGGCACGATCCTGGTTTATAGTGCGCGGTGATGCCAGTTTGAAAAATTAAAGTTAAGTATCGCTTCCGCATTCCGGCGTCGGATTGACGGCCGGGGTGCCGCCGTGCACTTACAGTGGTATCAGAGCCTCGCCATTAACCTAGTCTAGCTTTGTCTAATGTGTTTACATTTCCGATCGAACAAAAAAATTCCAAAATCCGCGTTTTTATACACATCAGTTTTCTGTCGAATTTTTTTTTGGCTCCAAAATTTTTTCAGTGTGTTGCAGAATGATGTGCAGGGAATTTTAAGAGTTCTGTGAAAATTTGGTCTCGTGAACAGTCTAAACGACCGCGGAACCACGGCCAAACCCATGCTTGGGCCGCGGTTCCACCGCGACTTGAACTGATTAGTGTACGAAAATTTTGCAGAAAGCTCCTGACTTGAAAATAGGGCTTTTGGAACATTCTTTTTGGGCCAAGAATTTCTTTAAGTGCTACAGTAAAGTTTGGGGCCCACTTGGTAAAATTTGATCGATCGGATATTTTAAACACATTAGTTCACAGTATTTACATTATATCTGCGACCGTGAATGTCACTTGATCGGTAAATCCTGTCTAACTGCTATAGCCCGGTTAGACGGATTTGCGAACGTGACCTTCACGTTGATGTTCTGTGTATTGCTGTGATGTTGCGGATTGGTCATGGGGGATAGCCTGGTTGCAGTGGTAGTACAGTTTTGTTGTATTATGTACATTTGATATTGCGGGACGAGCGTCCGACATGTGGACTGCCGTCACTGCCTGTTTGTATTATTATTTTGGGGCACGACCAGGTTGCGGTCGATGTACCCGTTGTATGTATATTTTACTTTCTGTACTAGGATTACCCCAAGGAGGGGTGCACGGATAGCCGGGTTCTAGAGGGCAACGGGCCCGCATCTCATGGCATTGAGACAGAGTGGGCTTCACTCTAGAATTGGCGGGCTATTCGCCGCACTCATAGGGGGTACAGGTTGACCTAGGAGGGGTGCCCAAGTTACCGGATTCCGTGAAGTGCTGGATGGTCCATTCACGTTTCTTAAGGGAGCTGCCTCACTTCAGGTTTTGGCGGGTAACTTGCCGCACCCGTAGGGGTCTAGGATTTCATTGCACAGGCTATCCACACGACCAGGGGAACGTCGGGTTTCAGTAGTGGCTCTATGAAACCCGGGGATCCCAGATATCTGTATTGTTCTGTGATGCTGTACATTTCTGTGTTGTTGCATTTTATCACGCCTTAAGCGAAAATTATATATTGATATATATTAGTAGATGTTGTATATGTTTTGCATCCGCGCTAGTCCTGTCCCCGCTTTGTCGTTAGTTAGCTAACCAAATGGGTAATGACGGGACCCAGCGGCGAATGCGGATGGCATATACGTACATCAGTATATTTTCGTTCTTTGTGGTGTGATCAATTGATAGGACTGCGTTGATTCGGATCAATGCAAGTTGAAAACAAACCTAATCTGATGTTGTTGGAACACTTTTCAAAAGGCTGTTATTGCAAGGACGTTCTCTTTTGTTTTGCATCGTGGCATTCAGTTAGAATATCCTGCTCCTCAGTCGACGAGGCAAGGGCCGAGATCCCTTCACCGGGAATGACCCCTTGGACAAAAAGTTTGCGTTAGGGCAATAACTTCACTATAGCCGATTACTTTTGCTTTGCATCGTGGTATTCAGTTGGAATATCCTGCACCTCATTCTACGGGGAAAGAGCCGAGATCCCTTCACCAGGAGTGACCTCTTTAGCAAAGGTTTTCGTCACTATATTTTTAAAAGCTATCCGGTTCCTTCAACGATATCAAGTTCATTACGTTAAAGGTTTTCGCCAGAAACCATTCGTAGCCCTCCATCGTTTCAGATGGGTAGCACGTAGTATTCATGCTATGTATGTTGGCCTTCGTCAAGGCATAGTGTATGGTAGCTGCTTGTTACTTTTCTGCTGCATAGATAGATGCGTTGGTTTGGGACAGTCGTACTACTATTTTGGCCTTCGTCAAGGGTATGTACGGGTGGGTTCAAATTAACCTGGACAATGACGGGTAGAACTTGACATGTGACTTATGATATGTTGGCTTTCGTCAAGGTCATAAGAGCATGGGGCAAAAATCACATCGGGAGTTTCTAAAGAAACTGAAACTTGCCAGATATGCGCATACCTTCTGGAGTGTGATGACGTGAGCGGATTCCGTCACGTTATCATGCGATGATAGTTGGATCCCGATTCCCACTGATGAGTTGGTTTACTCCTCGGGTGATCCCGAATAATTCTTCTTTCAGGTTTGGAGGAGAATTTGACAGTACAGTGGGAGGTTTCCAGATTAGATAAATTGGTAACCATTCTGATCTAGGTTAGAGTGCACGCTGAGTGTTTCTTTTCTCTCTCTCTTTGGCAGCGACCATTGACACGACCCTAGACTATGACTCAGAGACCAATATTAACCGAACATTCTTAACACTGGCTTTTGGATTGTCAGAGTTGCAAACCTCATTGCCACTCCTACTTTTACCCTTTTCTCCAGGACACCCCGTATTACTACGAACGTCCACTTCCATTGGACAAAACCATCGTATGGTTATATACGAACTCGAAGGGATTTATTCGAGGATGGTTTCCGGTTCTGGAGAAAACGGATAGGATTATTCAGTTGTCTTTTCCTTTTAGCTTCTCTCAAGTTGTGAGTACTCCTTGGTTTAGGAGATAGTACACCTATTACGCAAATTGGATAGTCTTCTTGCAAACCATAGGCAGGTGCCGACCGGTAGGGAATGAAGAAAACCAATTAGCATAACGATGGTGTGCAGAAGGTATTAAGTAAAGACATATCAAGGGATTAGAAGGGGGCAAAGTAAATTGCGACTGCTATTCACTACCAAACCAAGTATTTCTTCGCCAATCCCACTTCAGCTTTGTATTTCTCCAGGACACTCCGTATCACTACGAAGATCCACAGTTTATTGGATATTCCATCGTATGGTTATATACGAACTCAAAATGAACTTGTTCCAGTTCGGGGATGGATTCTGGTTCAGGAGAAATATGAATAAGGTTTATTCAGGTGTCTTTTATCTTCACCTTCTCTCGCATTGCGAGTGTTCCTAGGATTGGGACAGTACACCCATTATGCTTATTGGATAGTCTTCTTCCAAACCATAGGCTGGTGCCGAACGGTAGGGAAGGAAGAAAACCATTTGGCCTAAAGGGGTGTACAGAAGGTATCGATTAAAGACATATGAAGGGATTTGGAGAGGTGGCAGAGATTTATATGGTTACAGTTGTGAATCTGGAAGAGGCATTACTAGGAATACCAGGATACCCCTACGAAATATTTCAATGTTTCAGTTTCACTGTGTACTGTTAAAAGAAAACTGATTTTCCAATTAGACACTGGCTCCAGGGTATGTATTTACCAGATTTGATTCTCACATCTGTATAGTTTTACAGATGATGAGTGGGAGTAAGTTATTGGGAATTAGGTGATCGTCCTCATTATATCGGAATTCGTTGTAATTGGTGATATTTGAGGAAGTCACCTGGGTTGTTTGCCGGACGGCGAATATTTGGTTTTGAATATCCGTTATAATGCACCAATTTCAAATTGATATATCTGTACGTCTATTTTTATAGAGTGAGATATACCTTTTTGAAAGAATGTCGATGACATTTATCTATATCAGTTGATGGTTAGGTAAGGAGTATTAAACAGCGGTGTAATTCTTCTTAACCATAAGAAAAGTTTTCAACCTACAACACACAGGGAGTGAGTTTTCAGACTCAAGGGACTTATACAGAGTATTGTATGTTGTCCAAAGTCCATCAGGACAGAGGGGTTGGTCCTCGTACTATATTCGGTTTACTTATGATTTCTCTAGTTTTTAGACAGGTGTTTCGTGGAAACACAGGGTCCGAATTTTGAGAAGTTATAGGTATTTGAATAAAGTAGAGAACCAGGTATTGCAAGTATCGGGATTCTTCAAAGTGATCGAAGATGTAGATACTTATGTATGGTATTCAGATGATAGTAATGATCAAGAGATCTTGCTTCTCTTTAAGGTTATTCATAATTGGAAGCATTCCTAAGTTGAGTAACGCTGATCGGCCTCTTTCCATTTAGTTGACATGCACTGGAGACAGCTGCATGATTTGAATCTGGTTCAATTAAATCAGTGCCTCTGGTTCTATATTGGATATAGAGTAGTTCATATCTTAACGATGTTAAGGTACGGGGCGTTGTCCGGATTATGCTTAAAACTAGACTCTGGATAACTCAAGGCACATTTCTGTAATGGCTGTTTGTGGGCTGACCCAGGCTATGACGCGGGTTGACTTTCTACCATCTGGAAGATCAATAGTGATATTGTTCTAGACTCGCCACAGTTTTAACAAAAATGGATATTTTTTCAGAAAAACAGTAGTGGGAGTATGGTAGAACTGGAAGTGATTCCAGAACCACAAACGATTACTGAAGAATTGATAGGAACCTAAAGATTCAATCTGGTTTGACATTCCATTGGCCACTCCGCAGATAAGGTGGGTAACTTCAGGAACCCGAGAGGAACTTCGGTAGCCTCAAGGACGGTGACAGGGAAGTTCTTGTTTACCCACATTTGCCATTGCTGTTGTTCCAGACTGTGAGACCCGGCAGAAGGATGAGTATAGCGTCGTTCTAAACTTGCTTTAGAAGTGTACATTTATATGACTCTGCCAGAGGGTTGTCGTGGTCAGTGGGAGCAGCGGAAGCATGGTGGACCGGTAGCTTATGTCTATTTATAGACTAAAGCAGATGTAGCGGAGATAGATCATCAATTTCTGATGTGACAGTCATAGGTTTGACTTCATCAGAATAGGGGATGGATCTATTGAGAAGGTAGTAGGGTGTGATGTCATGGTATTTGTATGACATACACAGAGTAGGAAGTGATATTCCTATACTACGATCGATTATACTTTGGTCGTCACACAGTGGTTTCTCCACATGGGACTTGCACATTATATCAGACATACTAGTTACTAGATCTATGGTTTTAGATCAAGATTTGGGTGGTTTCCCAATTAAGGGTACTTAGACAGCATTCTAAGAGTATTTAGAATGGACGACTCCAGGCATGGTGGTGTACCTGCAGGTGATGGAGTCACCTTCTCTAAAGGTGTCTTACAGACTAAAGGGGAGAGGGATGTGCATGATTAGCAGATCACTTGCTCAGGCAGTTGAGTCAATCATGAGATGTCAAGTACCACACCAGATGTTGTTCTTGCACTAGATGCAATAAGTTGACATTGATCCAATCCTGGAGAAATAGTCGGAAGCAGTTTTAGAACATAAGTGGATGTTCTAGGGATATGATAACGACAGCCTCATTCGGGAGACAGTTATCATTCCAGGCTTCCAAGGTGACCTGGACAATAAAGAGGTTATCAGAGTTATAGTTTTCCTTCTAACGAGGGGCAGTTTTTTGGACAGGTGGTCCAAGGCAATACTGAGGGAGGCATGGCGCAGGATACTGATTAAGTTCAGTTGACGATACAGTCTAAGAAGTTTGGATTTGGAGTTCATTTATGAGCTAGGTCCCATCAGACATCCAGACACATTCTAAGACAGGTATTGCTCATTTCGGGAGATGGGTTTTCTCCGCGAACTTGAGATATAGAGAGACATAGAAAGAGACATTAAGGCGGATCCACTCACTGAGGCTATTCTTCGAACGCAATAGTTTCGCAAACGAGTTTTGTGAGACTGGCAAGTAGAGGAGTTGGGTGTTCGGTATCACACGGGCTGTGAGTATGCGACATCGCAATAATTAGCCTTGAGTGTAAGTGGGAGATTCTTGGAGATAGTGCCCTCAGAGTCAATTATTGGATCACAGGCACGTGATTGCAATGATTGAGGGATGACCTATCCCGGTAGGACAGTCTTACTCAAGATGATAGTATGCTATCTGGTTTATCTTTATCATCGCGTACTGCTTTAGGTGACCTGACAGGTCGCTATTACACGTTGATAGAGCCCCTAGGATTCTTGCTTGACTGCCAGCAGTATGAGGGTGATCATATACGTGGGAGCTGGTAGTCTATAAGCACATCCTTAAAAGGTCCCTAGTCGTGGGAGTTTCGAGAAAGGGCATCGATACTCTAGAGTAGACTAGTGTATACAGTCGAGACCCCGACGAGGGGCGGTGGCCAGTCTCACAAGCCACTGGTGTCAGTTGGTTCACCTAAGATGTATACAGGTGCTCATTGGGTTATGAGTACACCGGACAGGACTCGCCGGGAATATGGTAGTTGGTCTTATACCTGACGTCAGATAGCAGTTCCCTGGTGACATGTGTACAGGTTAGTTCATCGACCTAAGGATCGTCATTTGTCTCGTGTGAGTTCCCACTGTACTTTGATTACTACCCTGCCACGCTCAAAGGAGACGTGCAAAAAGGTTTTAGTTGGGTACAGTCCCAAGCCATATGGAGGCAATGAGCGGATCTTCGGGGGTTCGTCTCACTCGGTATTGGGGGTGAGGTCGCGCTGTGTCTAGGAGAGCCAGAACATGAAAAGTCCTTGGCAAAGGCAGGAGATTTACTGGTAGGTATTCCAGTAGTATCTCAGGGTGTTCTGGGCTGATCTCTGACACGACTTGTACCGCTTTTGGGGGTCTGACTTTTACCAACCCCTTAGGCCCGCCATGCGATGCTCATAGACGAACGGACCGGAATGTACGGATATTGTCACTGACAGGGTCAGTAGGGTGTCAGGATGAGTTCGCTCATCGACGTCCCTTTTGGTCAATAGCTGGTAGCCCGTCACGTATGGCTAATACCTCTGACGTGCTAGTGGTTAAATCCATAGCCATAGTATTGACGATTCTTTAGAGTCCCCCACATTCAGTTACTCAAGTTTTGGGCGAAACGCTATAGAGGCCGTATGGAGATATGGCAGGGTTCGATCAGATACGTGCGGTATTGCACGGATCAGGATCAGACGGATAATACTAGCCGGCTTTGGTTTAAGCCGGATCCTAATATAGTATAGTGTAGATTTTGTCTCATTGCATTTGTATTTCGGTCGAAATACAGATGCGGGTGTGTATACACAGTATCGGGGTTTTCCTGTAATTTATTACTGGACCAGTTTTCTGGAGTTGCCAGTTTGCTTTCCGTTTCGGCTATATTTCTTTGCATCTTGTTGTTTCATGATGGTCTCATAATGGAGGACCATCCCTTGACTTTCCATGGTTCATGATTGCTTGACTTTGTGAGCAATCATGGTTGTTGATGATGGTTGTTTTGGAGTGTGGATTTGTTGGTGATCATTTTCTTTTCATGATCACATTTGATTCCTCTCCCTTGCATTATTGTGAGGCTCTCCCCCGTTCACTCACTCTCCCCCTCTCTCCATTTTTGGTCGGCCATGCTCATGGGGGGGCTGCCCATTTTTATGGTGTGGGGTTTTTGGTTCATTTGTATTGCACAAAATCCATTTAGATCCATCTCCAAAACTCCATTCCTCCACCATCTCAAAAGGCAACTTCCATAGACCCCGAAATGAGACATGAGCACTACACATTCTACAGCAAACCTTGGGCACGTCGGCTCGTCAACTTCGTGCCCGAGTTGCCACGGTATAGAGGTGGGAGCCCGTAAAAGAAGCCGGCGACGTGGTGCCCTTCCGGCGACGAGGTGGAGACCGGAGACTCCGCGGGAGATTGGGACGACGACGAGAAGACCGGAGGACTCGGATCACTCGGTATATTTCTCTACCCGCTCTCTAGATATCTAGTTCTAGTTTAATGGCACGATCCGGGTTTATAGTGCGCGGTGGTGCCAGTTTGAAAAATTAAAGTTAAGCATCGCTTCCGCATTCCGGCGTCGGATTGACGGCCGGGGCGCCGCCGTGCACTTAGAGAGTCCGTGGGGGACTATCACTTGGGATTGTCAAATGGACATGTTTTGGTTTTACGTGATTGTTATTTTGTACCCAGTTCGACTTGTAATATCATATCTGTATCTTTAATGTCTAAAGAAGGTTATGATTTTGCATTTGTAAGAAATGTTGTAAACATTCACCTTAATCACGTTCTGATTGGGTCGGGTACATTAAGCAACGGAATATACGGATTGAACCAACCACAGATTTTCAATGTCCAGAATACACACAAAAGAAAGTCTCTAGAAATAAATCATGCTTTCTTATGGCATTATAGACTGGGTCACATAAATGAGACAATGTTAACTAAGTTGCACAAAGAAGGATATTTGGACCCGTTCGAATATCTATCATATGCAACTTGTGAATCATGTCTCAAAGGAAAGATGACAAAGACTCCGTTCATTGGACATGGAGTAAGAGCGAGCTAGCTCTTGGGACTCGTACACAGTGATGTATGTGGTCCAATGTCTACACATGCGCGAAGTGGTTATTCTTACTTCGTTACTTTTACGGATGATTTTTCAGGGTACGGATATGTCTTCTTAATGAAGCATAAATCAGAAGCCTTTGAAAAATTCCAGGAATACAAGAATGAAGTAGAAAAACAAACAGGAAAAAGTATCAAGACACTGAGATCTGATCGAGGTGGTGAATACTTGAGTGCCGAGTTCCTGGGTTACCTAAAAGAGAATGGAATTCTCTCTCAACTTACTCCTCCATACACCCCACAACATAATGGTGTATTGGAGAGAAGGAACCGAACCCTATTGGATATGGTACGTTCCATGATGAGTAATGCTGAGTTACCGCAATCATTCTGGGGATATGCACTAGAATCAGCTGCATATCTTTTGAACCGAGTTCCAACTAAGACAGTGCCTATCACACCATATCAGATGTGGAGTGGGAAGAAACCCTATCTTAAGCATATTAAGACATGGGGATGTCCAGCTTTTGTCAAAAAGCAGCATGCGGAAAAACTCGAGGCACGCTCGGTACAGTGTAAGTTTGTGGGATATCCAAAGAACTACAAGGGATATTTTTTCTATTGCGCAGAGGAACAAAAGGTTTTTGTTTCTCGTCATGCCTGCTTCTTGGAATCTGAATTTTTGGAAAATCAGATAAGTGGGAGCGCAATAGAACTGGAAGAAATTCCAGAACTGGAAGAAATTCCAGAACTGGAAGAAATTCAAGAACCACAAGCTATTACTGAAAGCTTAGTAGAACCAAAAGGTTCGAAAGAACACGACATTCATGCGCCACTCCGCAGAAGTAGTAAGAAGTCTCATCCGCCCGAGAGATAATACGGTTTTCTCATAAACGGGGATAGAGAGGATTGCATCATTGATAATGATGAGCCGACTAGCTTCCAGAAGGCCATTCAGAGCAGTGACTCGGTAAGATGGCTGGATGCAATGCGGACCGAAATGGAGTCCATGTACACCAACAAAGTATGGACTTTGGACATTGCTCCAGAAGGAGTAAAACCCGAAGGCTGCAAATGGATCTTCAAAAGGAAGATTGGTGTAGATGGATAGGTTGAGACCTATAAGGCTAGACCTGTTGCAAAGGGTTTCCGTCAAAGACCTGGTTTGGACTATAACGAAACCTTTTCTCCAGTGGCTATGCTCAAATCCATTTGGATCCTTCTTGCCATTGCTGCCTTCCATGATTTTGAGATTTGGCAGATGGACGTAAAGACCGCTTTTCAAAATGGAAATTTAGAGGAGTGTGTCTATATGGACCAGACAGAGGGTTTCGTTCAGAGTGGGAGCAGCGGGAAGATGTGCAAGTTGCTTAAGTCCATTTATGGGCTGAAGCAGGAATCGCAGAGTTGGAACATCTGTTTTGATGAGACGGTCAAAGAATTTGGCTTTATCAAAAATCCAAATGAACCATGCATCTATAGTAAAATTGTAGCACGAATTGTCGTATTCTTTGTTTTATACGTGGATGACATTCTCTTGATAGGAAATGACATTCCTATGCTACAATCTGTCAAAGGGTTCTTGTCACACAGGTTCTCCATGAAAGACCTGGGTGATGCCTCTTACATTCTGGGGATCCAGATCCATCGTGATAGGTCCAAGAGGATATTAGGACTTTCACAGTCTAGGTACATCGACACCATACTGAAAAGATTCAGTATGGAAGATTCCAAGCACGGTAATTTACCGGCTTGTTACGGGGTCACCCTCTCCAGAGAGATGTCTCCCAAGACTGATTTGGAAAGGGATCGCATGTCTATTATACCCTACGCCTCTGCGGTAGGCTCTATAATGTATGCGATGTTGTGTACTAGACCAGATGTAGCTTATGCGCTGAGTGCGGTAAGCCGGTATCAGTCAAACCCTGGGGAGAAGTACTGGATAGCGGTAAAGAACATTCTCAAGTACCTAAGAACGACTAAGGAGATGTTCTTGGTGTATGGCGGAAAAGACCTCCAGATCGAGGCCTTTGCTGACTCCAGCTTCCAGAGTGACAAGGATGACTCCAAGTCCATGTCGGGTTATGTCTTTACCCTCAATGGAGGGGCGGTGTGTTGGAAGAGTTCCAAACAGGAAACCGTTGCTGACTTGATGATGGAAGCGGAATATATCGCTGCATCTGATGCCACAAAAGAAGTTGTCTGGATGAGGAAGTTCTTGACAGATCTTCAGGTGGTTCCGTCCATTGTTGATCTAATACCTCTGTATTGTGACAACAACGGGGCTATAGCTTTAGCGAAGGAACCCAGGTCCCATCAGAAGTCCAGACACATATTGGGGCGGTATTACCTGATCAGGGAGATCGTGGATCGCCGGGAGATCGAGGTTCAGAGGGTTGCTACAGAAGATAACACTGCAGATCGATTCACGAAGGCCTTACCCCAGACTCAGTTCGAGCGGCTGATCGAGATGGTAGGTCTTCGATATGCCAGTACATGGCCTTAGTGCAAGTGGGAGATTATTAGTGTATATGCCCTAGAGGCCATTACTGTATCATACTAGTTTGTATATTACTTAATGGAAGCTTGGGATATTCACAGTTGTATAGACAATCTTGCTCAAAATAGTAGTATGCTACTTGGTTTGTTTCTACTTTAATGTGTGCATGTGTTTCTTTTAGTATATCGCCTATACACATTAGTGGAGCCCTTAGGATTTTTGCTTGATTACCAGCATTGTGATGGCAGTCACACTAGTGGGGGCTGGGTAATCTACAACCACATCCTTATACAGGTCCCTAGTCATAGGATTATCGAGACAGGGCATCGATACTCCGTAGTAGACTAGCGTATGCGCTTCTCATCCCAGCAGGGGAGATGGTCTGTCCCACAACTATTTGTACGTCGTACTTGAGATAGTATGCGGGTGCTCGTTAGGTTACGATTACACAGGACAGGACTCGTCGGGAACTGTTGGTTGGTACTATACCTATCGTCAGTTATCAGTTCCCAGGTGACATGAGTACAGCTTAGTCCGTTGACTTGACACTGTCACTTCCCCTCGAGTGTGTTCCCACTGTTCTTAGATTGCTACCCTACCACGGCTCAAATGAGTCGTGCAAACATGTAGCAGTTGGGTGAAGTCCCGAAGCACTTGGAGGCAGTGACGGTTAGACAAGATTCATCTCTTCCGGTATTCGGGGTTGATATCGTGCTGTGTCTAGGAGAGCCATTACACAAAGTCCCTGGCCAGGGCTAGCGAGATATACTGGTAGCGTTTCCAGTGTTATCTCAGGGTGTTCTGGGCTACACTCCGACATGACCAGTACCGCTATTAGGGGACTGACGTTTACCACCCCCTAGGCCCGCCGTACAATACTCTTAGACGAACAGACCGGACTGTACGGAGATTGTCACATTCAGGCTCAGTAGGAGTTCGGATGGGTTCACCTCATCAGTCTTCTTATCGGCATCTACCTGGGGACCGTTACGTACAGCTAGTACCGCTTGCGGCCTGTGGTTAAACCCACTACCAGCGTAGTGTCGAGTCTTTAGAGTCCCACACAGAGGGTTATTCGCCTTTGGGCAAAACAGAGTAGAGGTTGTATGGTTTTGCGACGGGGTTCGTTCACATCCGCACACTTGTGCACGTTTGGTGTCCGGACAGTTATTGCTAGCGGGCTTTGGTTTAAGCCAGATCCTAGTATATGTTTTGGGATTGGTTTTATCTCATTGTATTCGTGTTCCTCGGAACATAGATGCGGGTGTGTATGCACAGTTGACAGAGGCAGAGGTAGAGGATTCTCATTAAGGTTGATGACCGTTGTCTTTTTCCAAACCTTAATGAATATGTGAAATATGATTAATGATATTAATTAAAGATAATTGTGTTATGGTTAGGGTTGTTGACCATTTGACTTTGGTTGACTTGTTGACCCATGTTGACATATTGACCATCATCATTTCACATGAAAGATTCTCTTTGATTCTTGCAAAATTCATTAAATGTGAAATGATAATGGTCATTTCAAATGAACCATCACAATTTCCTTTTAATTATTATTGTTAATTCATAATTCACATATATATGAGTATGGTTGATAATTATCCTCATTCTCTCTCATCCAAAGCTCATCCTCTTCTTCTCTCTCAAAGCTCTCATCTCTCATGTGTTGAGAACCATGAGCTCTTGAGATAAAACCTTCAAAACTTCACTCTACTCATTTTAGAGTTCTAGGTTTAGCAAGCCAAGCACTTTAGTTACCTCTAGGTTGAGGTAGGAGCTCTAGGTAGAGGCCTTCGGGTGGATTTTTCTTCGACAAGAGAAGGCGACGAGGTGGAGCCGTTCAAACCACTCCAAGGAGCAAGAAGAGAAGGAGTTCAAGACCTAGGTATAAACTTCTAACCGAGTAGGTAAAACTTGTAGTTGGTTTGCTAGTTTTTGTTTAGCAAAGTTCCGCTTTTCTAGTCCATGTTATCTTGAGTTTAAAAATCATTTTTTAACTACTCCGCCTCCCCGTAAAAACCGGGGTGGGTAACGTGGACTTACATAGGCTGAAGCCACAACTCCATTGTAGTCATAATAACATTTATTGGACGCTTAAAGGTAGGAACCATGTTCATCTCATGAACAAGAAATGCCCTGACAGCCACTTTGGTAGTATCGTTGGTAGCGATGTATTTAGCCTTTATCATCTAGAATGTCACGGTATCTAGCTTGGAACTCTGTCAACATATCGTCCCTCCACTGAGGGTAAAGTCAATGCCTGTGACTGACTCTCCGTCGACCTTATCAGTCTTGAAACTAGAACCTAGAACATTAATTTTGTGCTTCTCAAGTACATAAGAATGTCCTCCATAGCTACCCAGTGATTCTCCCAAGATCCGATTAATTCCTGATCACTACACCTAGTGAGTCATCTACATCTGGTCTGGTACATAACATCGCATACATGATAGAGCCTACTGCCGAAGCACATGGTATCCCTTTCGTACGAGCTCTCTCCAAATCAGTCTTGGAAGATATCCTTTCGGAGAGAGTGATTCCTGAGTACGTGGGTGAACCATCACTCTTAGAATCTTCCATACTAAACACCTTTAGTATGGTGTTAATGTACCTGTATTTGGGACACTCCCAACATTCACTTAGATCTATCACCATAGATCATAATCCACAAGATGTAGTAGGTATCGTCCAGATCTTCCATAGAGAATCCTCATGATAAGTGGAGCTTGACCGAGTGTAGCATAGGAAACCATTTCCTATCAAGAGTATGTCATCTACGTACAATACGTGGAAGACCACCTTACTCAATACCATTGATTGGTTGATATTTTAGAGTTTTGTGTAGTAACACGAATCAATAACGGTGTCGCGTGTAGCTATACCGAGATGAGTACGGGTCGTCCTCAGGGAAACGTTGAATATTTTAATCTTACTTTAGACGTGTTGAAAAAGGGGAAGAATAAAGAATGGTGAAGAATGGTTGTAAATTCTAGATCCACGTCAGACACGGATGCTGGATATAGATCTAGATTAACTACGGATGTAGGTTTTGTATTAGAAGGGGGCTTGTAGGGTTCGTTAAGATTTAGTAGTCATGGATGATTAATTAAAGATTACTCCTCTTATCCTTTAATAGATTTAAAACTAGATCGACAGTGATGCATGTATATTAGGATTTCTGGAGGGAATAGGGTTCCCACTCTTAATTCCTACCTTGACATGGATCTCTATTCATGTCTGTCATGACCTGAAATGGCACGTGACTGACACTTAATCATATGTAGTTTATAGGACCCCATATAATTCAAGTAAGCCAAAATCCTAGAAATCTAAACCCTTTAAAGAAGAAAGTGAAGGAAAACTTTAGTTTTAAAGAAAGTGGTTTAACAAAATAAGTCGAAGTATGCATTTTTAAAACCTCAAGTCTTTTCTGAAAATTTCGGCAGAGTTTCCTTTGTAAATACTGGCCCCAAACGGGTACAAACATGAAATATATACATAATGAATAAAGGCATTCCAAGCGGGAGCTAGCTCTTCGGCAATTGGCGGTCACAACCACGCAGCAATATAATATACAACACCGAAGGCGAGGATCAAAACTCAAAAGGAAACCCAAAATCATCAAGAAAACCATAATAATGCAAGCGTGACTCTAAGGTCGAAAGAACATACACTGGTCTTCTAAGTCTAAAAATAATACAAGTCTGGTTGATAGAGTTTACTAGATACAACTAAAATAAATAAATGTACAATGGTGGTCATAATACAAGTGAGTCCACCTACCAAAGCAATTACCCAGAAAGAAGCAGTGTGCCAGAAAAGCCACCAAGAAAACCTGTACGGCAAAACCTACAAGAAACTGTGGCACAACGGAGGTGAGTTGCCAACTCATGAGTAGAAAATATCACCGAGCAGAAATCGTATGTATGATTCAATCCTAGGTCATACGATAGTATATATCCTCAAAATGATAAAACTTGACGCATCTAATAATAGCATGGGTAAACATCTATACATAAGTGTAATACAATGTGCTCGTGTCAGTGCCTCAGGTAGCAACATATCATATATATGATGTATGAATGCATGAAAATAGAATACATCTAATGAGAAAACTGTTTTTCATATCTCAGTGAGATATCTGTAATAAAATCGAAGTATCATCAATGAAATCAATAGGGAATCAGTGTCTAGTATCGACACAAAATATATAAATCCCAATATCTCAATATCTCAGGCTCAGGCAATCCGGACTGGCCTGTATCATCAAATCTCAGTATCTAGGGCTCCGGCTATCTGGACTGGCCCATACTCCGATTGGTATCCTCCGGATATCCATCGAGTCACAATAAAATCACTGGTCGGTAGTGCTCCCCTGCCAGGCTCAACGCCATCATCTACGACCATCTTTCCCCAGGGTACCGCACCGAGTCCACCATGCATCCACAGACGGTTCCTCCCCCTCCTCAAATCGAGTGTATGATATCGCTCAAGAGCCGAGAAAACTCATGGTGGACATATCTTAAATCATAACTTGAGAAAAAACCAATTTTAACTTTAGAAATGATAATCAGTTTATAAAATCCTTGCGGTTTCTCCAAATCCATAAATCTCATGGAAATCTGAAATCTCAAAACTCACGATGTCAATAGACAGTGAATACTGGCATAAAGCTCCATAATATTTCATGACAAATGAATGTATAAATGCATGAAGTATCTCAGTAATAAATGCAATATCTAATCTAACACAGTAATGATATATCGGAACTATCAGCTAGCAAGTGATATCAATGAATTAATATTCTCTAAAGTGTACGCGACATGGCAATTACCGATGATGATGCGTGTGAGCCGGCAAGTAAGTGTTCGTAGACAAACGCATCATCGGTAATGGTGCTGGTGTCCTGATAACATGGGTTCAATATAACAGTAAAACACATTTAAACATGCGATGCGATGCGAATAGCAAGAATATGTCGAAAATGAATAATGAACGCAATAATAAAGAATCTACATTAATATATATGAGTCATACAGTTTTTCCATTTGAAATAATATGAATCGTGTGTTCAGAAAATAGGGGCTACGATGTTTTTAAGAAACGGTATATCCTTTGAAATACCCGTACTGCCCTTGGCTTGTCTTTAAAATACTCACGATTCATTAGTTTTGGAAATAGGTATGACTCGAGCCCAGTCTAACATCTACTAAGTAAACTGCATGACTAAACTAACAGACTAATCGAAAGGGTAAGGAAAACCACATAAGTCTGAGTCGATTTATGTATCTAGTAGTCGGTGATCCCGCCTCAATAGTATCACATACGATACAATATATATAATATGACATCCTCGAGTCAATAGTGCGGATCAATCATCATAATTATATCTCATACGGTAAATCCATCGTACGACATCCCAAATCTAGGTACCGGTCGAATATCACATTTATCTTATTATTCATCCGGTATCCTTATCATCATATCCTGAATTAGGGGTACTGATCTAAGTCTAGTACATTCTGATACCATCAAAATATATATTCGTGTGTATGAAAACACATCGCCTAAGGACCCGCTATAATATCATGTCGTATCTCATAATACGAACCAAATCACATCACCGATCTCGTGGCCTCATGCCCAATCACATCGACTCATCTCCAAGTACCATGTACTATCCTCATTATCCATGTATATGTATACATATATATATATATATACATACTCACAAACATATATATATATATATCCCCATATACGCATAAGAAAGTAAAATGTATGCGAGTGTGTGTGCGCGCGTCTATGCAAATCTTTACTCTAGGGTTTCACGACTAAGAAACTAAACTGAGTTACTTCTAATTACACTAAAACTAACCCATGAACACCTAAAACGTATCTTGATAATCAAGTGTCTCACAAAACACATAATATATATATATATATATATATACATACATATTCATATACTACACTACGAAACTGCGGGGGTGCTATACACCATCCACCCGACTTCCCCCATAGATATATATCTACCCACTTTGATCCTTGCTTGCCGAAGTCGATGACGTCATGCTCATCCTTGTCTTTCATGTCCACTCGAGGGTACCTACATATATACATACACAGTATCCTAAACCGAAATCGCGAACGAAAACCAAAACGGCACGCGTATCACGTATAGGTTAAAACCTATGGTCTCGCATGCAAAACACTACCAAATAACCCTCGTCGCTGACGTACAAACGTCAGACGACGGAACACAATATCAAATACCAGATCCCAAATCATTAAAAGCCGCAAAATGAAATCAGAAACTATGAAAACTTGCTCTAGATTTGCCTCAGGTGACAATTGGGACATTTTGCACATAGGATAGGTCTATTTGCTGGACAAAGGAGCTATGAAACAAGAACGAGGTCAAAGGATCATGGTCTGGGCGCAATTTACGGCCAGAAAGGTTAAATTAGCGGCCAGGTATGGGTTCTGGGTGTAAGTCTATGTGCAACACCCCACGACTTGCGGGGAGGCGGAAATATGAAAAACGATCTTGTTCTTTGCTTAAACATCGACTAGCCGCATGAATCGAAGCTAAACGATAACTAACAACAAACATAGAAGTTCTAAACTACTATGTAAAGGGATTATACCTAAAGAACCGTGTCCTTCGTCTTTATGAACTCCACCTTCTCTTCGGCCTTCTCCAAGTAGTAGACGATCCACCACGAGAGCTAAACTCCAAGTTTTGCCTCTAAACTTGAGGCAACTAGGTATCTTTAAGTGCTAATCAAAGTACCTAGATGAAATAGAGTATGGTTATGGATTAAGTAGTCTAACTAATCCTTGTACTCAACACATGAGAGCGGAGGATTAGGGTTTGAAGAGGGAGAGCTTGAGGAGAGAGAAGATGAACATAATAATGAAGTGAGAATAATGAGTTATGATAATATATATCAAGCATTTCTTTTTATCAAGAAAAGAAAATAAATCAATTTAACAACCATGCTTGATAATATCTAGTGATGATTCATCTCCATGAGTCATTAAGCATTTATGATGCATTAATGACATGGATGAATCATCCATATGACTCACTAATCACATTCATTGTATATGCCACCTAAACCCCCTTAGTCACCACCTTCTAGAAGCTTCTCGCGCAATTACGAGAACGCCCCTCCTTTCCGCAAAAATACGGAAAAACTTTAGACTGTATAAATCCAATAACCGGATACCAGTAACTGGCTTAAACCAAAGCCGAATGGTAAAAACTGTCCGAAAGTCGTACGTGCGTAAACACACGTATGCGTCCGAACCCTTGTCGTAAAACCATACGACCTCTATATCGTTTCGCCCGGAGTAGGGAAACTCTCTGTGTGGGACTCTAGAGACTCGACTACTACGCTGGCAGTGGGTTTAACCACAGACCGCAAGCGACACTAGCTGTACGTAACGGTCCCCAGGTCGATGTCGATAAGAAGGCCGATGAGGAAACCCATCCGAACTCCTACTGAGTCTGATGTGACAATCTCCGTACAGTCCGGTCCGTTCGTCTAAGACTATCGCATATCGGGCCTAGGGGCGGCAAGCGTCAGTCCCCTAATAGCGGTATAAGTCGTGTCGGAGTGAAGCCCATTACACCCTGAGAAACTACTGGAACCTACCAGCAAATCTCGCTTGCCCTGGCCAGGGACTTTGCGTAATGGCTCTCTGACACAGCGCGATATCAACCCCCAATACCGGGAGAGACGAATCCTGTCTAACCGCTACTGCCTCCAAGTGCTCGGGACTGCACCCAATTGCTACCTGTTTGGACGACTCCTTTGAGCCGTGGTAGGGTAGCAATCTAAGAACAGTGGGACACACTCGAGGCGAAGTAGCAGTGTCAAGTCTGCGGACTATGCTGTACTCATGTCACCTGGGAACTGCTCACTGACGACTAGTATAAAACCAACCAACAGTTCCCTATGAGTCCTGTCCGGTGTACCCGTAACCTAACGAGCACCTGCATACTATCTCCAGTACGACGTACTGACGGCTGTGGAACAGACCATCTCCCCAACTGGGATGAGAAGCGTACATACTAGTCTACTCCGGAGTATCGATGCCCTGTCTCGATAATCCAACGACTAGGGACCTGAATAAGGATGTGCTTGTAGACTACCCAGCCCCCACTAGTGTGACTGCCATCACAACGCTGGTAGTCAAGCAAGATCCTAAGAGCTCTATCAATACGTATACTCACATACTAAGATAGAAAAACCAAGTAGCATACTACCATGTTTTAGCAAGACTGTTATATACATGTGAATATCCCAAGCTTCCATTAAGTAATATACAAACTAGTATGATACAGTAATGGCCTTCTAGGGCATAAACACTAACAATCTCCCACTTGCACTAGGGCCATGTACTGGCGTATCGAAGACCGATGATCTCGAGTAGCCTCTCGAACTGAATCTGAGGTAGGGCCTTAGTGAATGGATCAGCAATGTTATCCTCTGTATTTACTCTCTTTACCTCGATCTCCCGGCGATCTACGATCTCCCTGATCAGGTGATACCGCCTTAAGATGTGTCTGGACTTCTGATGGGACCTGGGTTCCTTCGCTAAAGCTATAGCGCCGTTGTTGTCGCAATACAGAAGTATTGGACTAACACTGGTAGGAACCACCTGAAGTTCTGTGAGGAACTTCTTCATCCAGACAGCTTCTTTTGCAGCATCGCAAGCAGCTATGTACTCCGCTTCCATCGTTGAGTCAGCAACGGTGTCCTGCTTGGAACTCTTCCAATAGACCGCCCCTCCATTGAGGGTAAAGACATAACCCGACATGGACTTAGAGTCATCCTTGTCACTCTGGAAGCCGGAATCAGCATAGGCCTCCATCTTGAGGTCCTTTCCGCCGTAAACCAAGAACATCTCCTTAGTCCTCCTCAGGTACTTGAGAATGTTCTTTACTGCTATCCAGTGATTCTCCCTTGGGTTTGCCTGATACCGGCTTACAACGCTCAATGCGTATGCTACATCTGGTATGGTAGATAACATCGCATACATTATAGAGCCTACCGCAGAAGCGTAGGGTATAATCGACATGCGTTCCCTTTCCAAATCAGTCTTGGGAGACATCTCTTTGGAGAGGGTGATTCCGTGACAAGCCGGTAGGTTGCCGCGCTTAGAATCTTCCATACTGAATCTTTTCAATATGGTGTCTATGTACCTGGACTGTGAAAGTCCCAACATCCTCTTTGATCTATCACGATAGATCTGGATCCCCAGAATGTAGGTGGCATCACCCAGGTCCTTCATGGAGAATTTCTGTGAAAAGAATCTTTTGACTGACTGTAGCATAGGAGTATCATTTCCTATTAGGAGAATGTCATCCACGTACAAGACGAGGAATACAACAACTCTCCCTACAATCTTACTGTATATGCATGGTTCATCTGGATTTTTGATAAAGTCGAATTCTTTGACAGTATCATCAAAACAGATGTTCCAACTCCGCGATGCCTGCTTTAGTCCATAAATGGACTTAAGCAGCTTGCATACTTTACCGCTGCTCCCACTCTGAATGAATCCCTCTGGCTGATCCATATAGACGCTCTCTTCTAAATTTCCATTTAGAAAGGCCGTCTTTACGTCCATCTGCCAGATCTCATAATCGTGGAAGGCAGCAATAGCAAGAAGGACCGGAATGGATTTCAGCATAGCCACTGGAGAAAAGGTTTCGTCATAGTCCAAACCAGGTCTTTGACAGAAACCCTTTGCAACAAGTCTAGCCTTATAGGTTTCAACCTGTCCATCTACACCAATCTTCTTTCTGAAGATCCACTTGCATCCTACAGGTTTTACCCCATCTGGAGCAGTATCCAAAGTCCATACTTTGTTAGTATACATGGACTCCATTTCGGTCCGTATTGCATCCAGCCATTTTACCGAGTCGCCGCTCTGAATGGCTTGTTGGAAGCTAGTAGGGTCGTCATTATCAATGACGCAATCTTCTCGATCCCCGTCTATGAGAAAACCGTAGTATCTCTCGGGCGGATGAGACTGCCTACTACTTCTGTGGATAGGCGCTGGTATGTATCTTTCTTCTGAAACTTCTTGTTCTACCAAACTTTCAGTAACAGCTTGTGGTTCTGGAATTTCTTCCAGTTCTACTGCGCTCCCACTCTTCTGATTTTCTAAAAATTCAGTTTCTAAGAAGCGGGCATGACGAGAAACAAAAACCTTTTGTTCCTCTGGGTAGTAGAAGCAATATCCCATGGAGTTCTTTGGATATCCCACAAACTTACACTCTACTGAGCGTTCCTCGAGCTTGTCCGGATGTTGCTTTTTTACAAAAGCTGGACATCCCCATGTCTTCAGGTACTGAAGATAGGGTTTCTTCCCACTCCACATCTGATATGGCGTGGTAGGCACAGTCTTGGTTGGAACCTTGTTCAAAAGATATGCCGCTGATTCTAGCGCATAACCCCAGAATGATCGCGGTAACTCAGCCTTACTCATCATGGAACGAACCATATCTAATAGGATTCGATTCCTCCTTTCCGATACACCGTTGTGTTGTGGTGTGTATGGAGGAGTCAGCTGAGAGAGAATTCCTTTCTCTTTTATGTAACCCAGGAACTCGGCACTTAAGTATTCACCACCTCGATCAGATCTCAGTGTCTTAATACTTTTGCCTGTTTGGTTTTCCACTTCATTCTTGTATTCTTGGAATTTCTCAAAGGCCTCGGATTTATACTTCATCAAGAAGATATGTCCATACCTAGAGAAATCATCCGTAAATGTAATGAAGTAGGAATAACTACCTCGCGCATGTGTAGACATCGGACCGCACACGTCATTGTGTACGAGTCCTAAGAGCTCGCTCGCTCTTACTCCGTGTCCAGTAAACCGAGTCTTTGTCATCTTTCCCATGAGACAAGATTCACAAGTGGCATAAGATTGATATTCAAACGGATTCAAATATCCTTCTCTATGTAACTTCGTTAATCGTGTTTCATTGATGTGACCTAGTCTACAATGCCATAAGAAAGCCTGATTCATTTCTGGAGACTTTCTTTTAAGTGTGTTCTGGACATTGAAAACCTGAGCTTGATTCAATACGTATATACCGTCATCTAATGTACCGGACCCAATCAGAACTTGATTTAGGTGGATGTGAACTACATCGTTTACGAATGTAAAGTCATATCCCTCTCTTGAAAGTGAGGACACTGATATGATATTACAAGTCAAACTAGGTACATACAGACAGTTACGCAGAATCAATATCTGCCCACTTGTCAAACCTAGGCGATATTCTCCCACGGATTCAGCGTCCACGCTCATTCCGTTTGCAACTCTGAGAGACAAATCACCTAACCCTAAAACTTTACGGTTTCTCAAAGCATGTAACGAATTACAGATATGAGATCCTGCTCCGGTATCTAGTACCCAGGAAGTAGAGTTAATTAACAAACAGTTCTCAATTACAAACACACTTGAGGCTGAAGCCATAACATGCTTCGTATCCTGGCTACTGGCTTCCAAAGCCCTGCAATCCTTCTGCCAATGTCCATTCCCATAACAATAGGAATATCCCTCCTTACCTATACCAAGTGCCGAAACTTTTTCTCTTCCCTTTCCTCCTACTTTGCTGACACCGTATATCGGCTTTGTAGAGGTCTTCTTCCTTTTAGCCTTTGCTTTCGCCTTGGATGAAGAAGAAGAAGGTCCCCTATTAAGCAGAGCTTGTGTCTCCCCGGTTTCTTTCAGGGTGTAGGTAGAGGGTAGGGACTGTAGAAATAAGTCAGTATATGACTTGTTTCCCAACGTGGTCTCCAGGTCCTTGAGCTCATTAATATAGCTAGTCATTGTAAGGACGTCGTCCCTTACAGATGACCCGTCAGCCGACCTCGCTTGAATTAAATCGTTCGAGGCCTCATATCTTGCGATATGAGATTGCTCTCCATATAAATCTTTGTTATGGAGAAAAATGGAAACAGAGTCCATCTTCTCGTGCTGCTTCTGGTATATACCATCAACTGAAGCCAACACGAGGCACTTGACTTTCGCTTTATCCTTTTCCTTTGTCTGACGGATATCCATATCCGCGACGGTGGAAACTGGACCTGGGACGGTGGGATCTTGAGTAGTAATAGGGTGGTCCAGCTTGTCATAGGCAATGGTCATCTGGACAGACCTTTGCCAGTCATATAAGTTAGATTCAGTCAACTTGTTATCTAGATGTAACCTAGTCATGGTCACAAGGTCGCTGCAATGAGAGAGAGAGAGAAGAAAACACTTTAGCATGATGCTCTTACAAGTTTAGATTGGTTTTTAATTTATCTAAACTGGATGGCTCCCACTGTTTCTCGAATCCTTCCTCAAACCATAAAAGAAGAATTAGCCAGGACTATTCTCACTGTACAATACTTGCTTAACCGTTCAGCCAGGCTAGTGTCGGTACTTCGAGGGAGGTTTTCCAACGCTTTCGCGAAGTTCCTTAATTAAATAACCTCTTTTCTCTGGGGGCGTAACCCCGTTGACACCTTTCTTGACACCTACTTGGTTTATAGCACTGATCGTTAAGTGATGAATCTCCTGATAAGTAGCATATACCCACAGTAGGATCGGGATCCAAATATCATCGTATGATAATGTTGAAGGAATCCTACCAACATTCATCAAACTCCAAATGGTATGCATCTCTTTGCAAATTTCAGTTTCTTTAGAAATTCCCCATATAGATTTTTGCCCCATGTTCTTATGACCTTGACAAAAGCCAACAAATCATAAAACACATGTCAAGTTCTGCCCATCATTATCTTTTTAATTTGAACCCACCCCTATATACCCTTGACGAAAGCCAACAAGGTTATACGACTGTCCCAAACCAACTCATCTATCTATGCAACAAATGAATACCCTAGCAGCTACCAAACACTATGCCTTGACGAAAGCCAACAAACATAGCTTGAATACTACTGACCATCCATAAGAAATGACGGAGGGCTACGACTGGTTTTGGAGAACCGTGAACGTAGTGAACTTGATATGATCGAAGGAACCTGATAGCTTTTTAAAAGGAGTGGTTAAAGCTCCGCAATTAAAAATTCTGCTCTTTTAAAATAACCGAGTGGTTTCTTTTAAATTGTTCCAACGATTCAACTTTTTGGTTTATTTTCTTTGCATTATAAATAATGCGTCCCATCATTAACCTATCATTGCAGAAAACAACGAAAATACAACGTCCTCTTATGCCATCCGCATTCGCCACGGGGTCCCGTCATCACCCGTTAGGTTACTTAACTAACGGCAGAGCGGGGGCTGGGCTAGCGCGGGAGTAAAACATAAGTGACGTCTAAATAGCTATCATATATAGATATTGTACATTCGTCAGACGCAATAATAGGCATTCCAGATCACAGATGAACTTTATTGGATTTGTAAGCAATCCGTGTTTGTTTTGAGCCTGCAACAAAAGACGGATTACACAGTTGTGATGAATAGCCACTACCCCACCCAAGACCCCAACGGGTACGGCAAACTACCCACCCGGCAGTTTGTGCACCCCACCTTGGGTCTGTCCTAGGAGCAAAAACAGTAAAATAAAATAATACAACGGTGGCTACAACCGCAACCTGGATGTGCCCCACAAAATAATATTACAACAAATTACATTTATATCAAATGAATTAAATAATAACCCATCACATAACCCCGGCTATACATCACAACAGTCCAACACAGTTCATATACACAAACAGTAAAAACCATTACAGAAATGTGCAACCCCCTGCCAACCGACATACTAGCAGTTAGGGGAGGTTTACGAACACATTATACAAACACAGATATAATCCAACAAGCAAATACTGTATAATTTCGATCGATTAAACACTTTTAATTTTGCTCCAATACTTCTCTGTAAATCTGAAACCTGAGCAAAAATTAAAAATTCCAGAAAATACCAAATATCCCAGAGAACCAACACAGAAAAATTGGGTTCCTGAATCGCCAACTCGGCGGTGGAATCGCGGCGTATCGGTGGGATCCACCGCGGTTCCACGGCGCTTTAGGAGATTCAGGGGCCCAATTTTCTTGGGTGTTCTTCTACTATCTTTTCAAGCTTTCTGAACATCACCGAAAAATTTTTGGACTTCATTTAAAAATCGACAGAAACTTATGATTTCGGGCTTTTCCGGTTTCGTTTTTTTCGTTCGAAATTCATACAAATTTGCAAGTAAGTTATTTATTGTTTAGCGAGGCTCTGATACCACTGTAAGTCGATGTGCAACACCCCACGACTTGCGGGGAGGCGGAAATATGAAAAATGATCTTGTTCTTTTGCTTAAACATCGACTAACCGCATGAATCGAAGCTAAACGATAACTAACAACAAACATAGAAGTTCTAAACTACTATGTAAAGGGATTATACCTAAAGAACCGTGTCCTTCGTCTTTATGAACTCCACCTTCTCTTCGGCCTTCTCCAAGTAGTAGACGATCCACCACGAGAGCTAAACTCCAAGCTTTGCCTCTAAACTTGAGGCAACTAGGTATCTTTAAGTGCTAATCAAAGTACCTGGATGAAATAGAGTATGGTTATGGATTAAGTAGTCTAACTAATCCTTGTACTCAACACATGAGAGGGGAGGATTAGGGTTTGAAGAGGGAGAGCTTGAGGAGAGAGAAGATGAACATAATAAGGTGTAAGTCCACGTTGCGACCCCCGGTTCTTACGGGGAGGCGGAAACGGTATAAAAATCAAATTTTTAGCGCATGGGGCAACATGGACTAACAAAGTCGGGATCTTTTCCTAAACTAAAACTAGCAAACAAGCTAAAGAGAGTTAGCTACTCGGAAAGATGGTTATACCTAAACTTGAACTCCTTCTTCTTCAAACTTTTGTGGAGGTTGATGGTGCTTTCCTCGTTGCCTTCTTCCGTCAAAGATGGATCCACCTGAGGGTTCAACCTTCGGGCTCTTTCTCGAACTTTGAGAGAACAAGAATCTTCGGCTTGCTAAACCTTTGATCCTAGAGTGAGTAGAGAGTGTCTAGGGGGTGTTTTCTTTTCAAGGAGAGGGATTCTCAACACATGAGAAGGATTCTCCTTGAGCTTGAGGAAGAAGAAGATGAAGTGAGGAGAGAGAATGAATATGATAGAAATGAGCTCTTTTCCTTCTTGCAACCATAACAAAAGGAAAAAGAATTATCTAATTAATAATAATAATTCAAATGAAATAGTTGATGGTTGTATTTGGAATGACCATTATCATCACTTCATTAAATGAATGTAAGCTAGAATCAAGGAGTATCCTTGCAAAGCAATGATGATGGTCAAACATTCAACCATGGTCAACAAGTCAACCATGGTCAACAAGTCAACAAAATCAACCATGACACAATTTCATTTAATTACTATTATTAATTGATATTTCATAAATCTATTAGGGTTTGGAAAAAGACGACTGTCAACTGTGCATACGCACCCGTTCCGAAACCCTAATGAAAAACCTCTTCCTCCGCCTCAAACAACCGTGCATACACACCTGCATTCTCGTTCCGAGGAACAAGAATACTGAGAGATAAAAGCAACCCCAAAACATATACCAGTATCTGACTCAAACCAGAGCCAGCCAGTAAAAATCGTCCGGACTCCAAACGTGCACAAGTGCGCGGATGAGAACGAACCCTGTCGCAAAACCATGCGACCTCTACTCTGTTTTGCCTAGAGGCGAATTACCCTCTGTGTGGGACTCTAAAGACTCAACACTACGCTGGCAGTTGGTTTAACCACAGACCGCAAGCGGCACTAGCTGTGCGTAACGGTCCCCAGGTGGATGCCGATAAGAAGACTGACGAGGTAAAACCCATCTGAACTCCTACTGAGTCTGAATGTGACATTCTCCGTACAGTCCGGTCTGTTCGTCTGATACATCGCATGGCGGGCCAAGGGGGTGGTAAAACGTCAGTCCCCCAATAGCGGTACAAGTCGTGTCGGAGTGAAGCCCAAAACACCCTGAGATAACACTGGAAGCCTACCAGTATATCTCGCTTGCCCTAGCCAGGGACTACTCGTGTAATGGCTCTCCTAGACACAGCGCGATGTCAACCCCCAATACCGGGAGAGACGAATCCTGTCTAACCGGCACTGCCTCCAAGTGCTTCGGGACTGCACCCAACCATTACCTGTTTGCACGACTCCTTTGAGCCGTGGTAGGGTAGTGATCAAAATGCAGTGGGAACACACTTCAGGCGAAGTGCCAGTGTCAAGTCAGCGGACTAAGCTGTACTCATGTCACCTGGGAACTGATAACTGGCGATAGGTATAATACCAACCTGTCAGTTCCCGACGAGTCCTGTCCAGTGTACTCGTAACCCAACGAGCACCCGTATACTATCTCCAGTACGACGTACTGATGGCTGTGGGACAGACCATCTCCCACACTGGGATGAGAAGCGAATACGCTAGTCTACTCCGGAGTATCGATGCCCTGTCTCGATAGTCCTGCGACTAGGGACCTGTATAAGGATGTGCTTATAGATTACCCAGCCCCCACTAGTGTGACTGCCATCACAACGCTGGTAATCAAGCAAAGATCCTAAGGGCTCCACTAATGCGTATAGGTGATATCGCAAAATAAACACATGTACACATTGAAGTAGAAACAAACCAAGTAACATACTACTATTTTGAGCAAGATTGTTTATACAAGGTGAATATCCCAAGCTTCCATTAAGTAATATACAAACTAGTATGATACAGTAATGGCCTCTAGGGCATATACACTAACAATCTCCCACTTGCACTAAGGCCATGTACTGGCGTATCGAAGACCTATCATCTCGATCAGCCGCTCGAACTGAGTCTAGGGTAAGGCCTTGGTGAATGGATCTGCAGTGTTTTCTTCTGAAGCAACCCTCCGAACCTCGATCTCCTTGCGATCCACGATCTCCCTGATCAGGTGATACCGCCTCAAGATGTGCCTGGATCTCTGATGGGACCTGGGTTCCTTCGCTAAAGCTATAGCCCCGTTGTTGTCGCAATACAGAGGTATTGGGTCAACAATGGACGGAACCACCTGAAGTTCTTTCAAGAACTTCCTCATCCAGACAGCTTCTTTTGCGGCATCAGATGCAGCGATGTATTCTGCTTCCATCGTCGAGTCTGCAACGGTTTCCTCTTTGGAACTCTTCCAACACACCGCCCCTCCATTGAGGGTAAAGACAAAACCCGACATGGACTTGGAATCATCCTTGTCACTCTGGAAGCTGGACTCAGCAAAGGCCTAGATCTGGAGGTCTTTTCCGCCATACACCAAGAACATCTCCTTAGTCCTTCTCAGGTACTTGAGAATGTTCTTTACCGCTATCCAGTGTTTCTCCCCAGGGTTTGACTGATACCGGCTTACTACACTCAGTGCATAAGCTACATCCGGTCTGGTACACAACATCGCATACATTATAGAGCCTACCGCAGAAGCGTAGGGTATAATAGACATGCGATCCCTCTCCAAATTAGTCTTGGGGGACATCTCTTTAGAGAGGGTGATTCCGTGACAAGCCGGTAGGTTACCGCGCTTGGAATCTTCCATGCTGAATCTTTTCAGTACGTTGTCGATATACCTGGACTGTGAAAGTCCTAATATCCTCTTGGATCTATCACGATGGATCCGGATCCCCAGGATGTAAGAGGCATCACCCAGGTCTTTCATGGAGAACCTGTGTGACAAGAAACCCTTGACAGATTGTAGCATAGGAATGTCATTTCCTATTAAGAGAATGTCATCCACGTATAAAACGAGGAATACTACAGTTCTCGCTACAAATCTACTATAGATGCATGGTTCATCTGGATTTTTGATAAAGCCAAATTCCTTGACCGTCTCATCAAAACAGATGTTCCAACTCCGCGATGCCTGCTTTAGTCCATAGATGGACTTAAGCAACTTGCACACCTTTCCGCTGCTCCCACTCTGAATGAAACCCTCTGGCTGATCCATATAGACACACTCCTCTAAATTTCCATTTAGAAAAGCGGTTTTTACGTCCATCTGCCAAATCTCATAATCGAGGAAGGCAGCAATGGCAAGAAGGATCCGAATGGATTTCAGCATAGCCACTGGAGAAAAGGTTTCGTCATAGTCCAAGCCAGGTCTTTGACGGAAACCCTTTGCTACAAGTCTAGCTTTATAGGTCTCAACCTGTCCATCTACACCAATCTTCCTTTTGAAGATCCACTTGCATCCTACGGGTTTTACCCCGTCTGGAGCAATGTCCAACGTCCATACTTTGTTGGTGTACATGGACTCCATTTCGGTCCGCGTTGCATCCAGCCATTTTACCGAGTCAATGCTCTGAACGGCCTGCTGGAAGCTAGTAGGCTCATCATAATCTATGATGCAATCCTCTCTATCCCCGTCTATGAGAAAACCGTAGTACCTCTCGGGCGGATGAGACTACCTACTACTCCTGCGGAGCGGCGTAGGAATGTCTTGTTCATTTGAACCTTCTGGTTCCACTAAGCTTTCAGTAATAGTCTGAGGTTCTAGAATTTCTTCCAGTTCTATTGCGCTCCCACTTACTTCTTTTTCTAAGAACTGATGTTCCAGAAAATGGGCATTACGAGAAACAAGGACTTTTTGTTCCTCTGCGTAATAGAAAAGATACCCCCTGGAGTTCTTTGGGTATCCCACAAACTTGCACAGTACTGAGCGTGCCTCGAGCTTGTCCGTATGCTGCTTTTTGACATAAGCTGGACATCCCCAAATCTTCAGGTACTGAAGATAGGGTTTCTTCCCACTCCATAACTCATATGGTGTGGTAGGCACAGTCTTAGTAGGAACTCGGTTCAAAAGGTATGCAGCTGTTTCTAGCGCATACCCCCAGAATGATCGCGGTAACTCAGCGTTACTCATCATGGACCGTACCATATCCAATAGGGTCCGGTTCCGTCTCTCCGATACACCGTTATGTTGCGGAGTGTATGGAGGAGTAAGCTGAGAGAGAATCCCATTCTCTTTTAAGTAATTCAGGAACTCGGCACTTAAGTATTCTCCACCTCGATCCGATCTTAGAATCTTGATACTTTTGCCGGTTTGTTTTTCAACTTCATTCTTATATTCCTGGAACTTTTCAAAAGCTTCGGACTTATGTTTCATTAAGAAGACATAACCGTACCTTGAAAAGTCATCCGTAAAAGTAATGAAGTAAGAATAACCGCTTCGCGCATGTGTAGACATTGGACCGCACACGTCGCTGTGTACGAGTCCCAAGAGCTCGCTTGCTCTTACTCCGTGTCCAGTGAACGGAGTCTTTGTCATCTTTCCTTTGAGACAGGATTGACAAGTGGCATATGATTGATATTCGAACGGATCCAAATATCCTTCTGTATGTAACTTAGTCAACCTTCTCTTATTGATGTGACCCAGTCTACAATGCCATAAGAAAGTCTGATTGATATCTGGAGACTTTCTTTTGTGTGTATTCTGGACATTGAAAATCTGTGGTTGGTTTAATACGTATATACCATTGCTCAGTGTACCTGACCCAATCAGAACTTGATTAAGGTGAATGTTTACAACATTACTTACAAACGCAAATTCATAACCTTCTTTAGAAACCAAAGATACAGAAATGATATTACAAGTTGCGTTGGGTACAAAAAAGCAATTACGCAAAACCAAAACATGTCCATCTGACATTCCCAGGTGATAGTCCCCCACGGCTTTAGCATCCATGCTAGCTCCGTTCGCAACTCTGAGGGTCATGTCACCTGCCTTCAAAAACTTACGGTTTCTCAACGCCTGCAAAGAATTACAGATATGAGATCCTGATCCGGTATCCAATACCCAGGAAGTAGAGTTTATAGAAAGACAGTTTTCAATAACATACACACCTGAAGCTGAAGCCGCAACCTGCTTCAGTTCCTGTGTCCTGGCTTTCCAAGCCCTGCAATCTTTCTTCCAGTGTCCACTCTTGTGACAATAGAAGTATTCCTCTTTACCCACAAGCTTCCCCGCTATCTTTGTTGCCTTTGCTTTTCCCTTCGTATCCACTTTACTAACACCGCCCCTTGGTTTGGCGGGGGCTTTCCTCTTCTTTCCCTTGGCTTTCGCCTTGGACCTAGAAGAAGAAGATCCTCCTACAAACAAAGTGGATGTTTCCCTACCTTTCTGTAGGGTGCCCTCTGCACTCCTCAGCATGTTGAGGAGTTCTGAAAGTTCAACTTCTTTTTCTTGCAAGTTGAAATTCAGTATGAACTGGGCGTAAGTGGAAGGAAGGGGCAGGAGAACTAAGTCCGTATAGAGCTCACTCTCCAACGTGGTCCCAAGTTCTGCGAGCTCCTCAATGTAGCCTATCATCTTAAGCACGTGGTCCGCTACCGATGATCCGACGGCCAACTTTGCCGAAAATAACTTCTTCGACACTTCGTATCTTGCGATACGAGACTGCTCTCCATACAGTTCTTTTGTATGAAGAAATATGGATTCCAAGTCCATATTCTCGTGCCTCCTCTGATGTTCCATGTCCATAGAGGCAAGCACGAGGCATCTGGCCTTCGCGCAATCAATCTCCCAAGTCTTACGGATTTCCTTATCCGCGACGCTGGAGGTGGGACCTGGGACGGGGGGAGCTTTGGTGGTAAGAAGATACCCCAGCTTGTCGTAAGTGATTGCCATTTTGACATTCCTGAGCCAATCTTTGTAGTTTGGCCCTGTCAGTATGTTTTTATCTAGAAGTAACTTAAGTCCAGTCATTTCAATTTGGTCGCTGCAAGGGGAGAGAGAAGAAACACTTTAGCATGATGCTCTTGCAAGTTTAGAGTGGTTTTTAATTTGTCTAAACAGGATGGCTCCCACTGTCTCTCGAATCCCTCCTCAAACCATAAAGGAAGAATCAGTCGGGATTAATCCCACCGCACAATACTTGCTTAACCGTTCAGCCAGGCCAGTGTCAGTACTTCGAGGGAGGTTTTCCAACGCTTTCGCGAAGTTCCTTAATTTAAGAACCTCTTTTCCCTGGGGGCGTAGCCCCGCTAACACCTTTCTAGACACCTACTAGGTTTATACCATTGATCGTTTGGTGAGAAATTTCCCGAGGAGTAGCATATACTCACAGTAGGATCGGGATCCAAATATCATCGCGTGATGAAAATGAAGGAATCCTACCATAATCATCACACTCCAAATGGTATGCAAATCTAGCAAGTTTCAGTACTTATGAAACTCCCGATGTGGATTTTTGCCCCATGCTCTTATGACCTTGGCGTGAGGTCAAAATGTCATAAGTCACATGTCAAGTTCTTCCCATCATTATCCCGGTTAATTTGAACCCACCCGTACCTACCCTTGACGTAGGCCAAAATGGCAGTACGACTGTCTCAAATCAACGCATTCTATCTTTGCAACAGATAAATATCCGGCAGCTACCAATCACTATGCCTTGGCGTGAGGTCAAAATACATAGCTTGAATACTACCGTATATTTAACTGAAATGATGGAGGGCTACGAATGGTTTTGGCGAAACCGTGAACGTAGTGAACTTGATATAATCGATGGAACGAGATAGCTTTTAGAAGGAGTGGCTCAAGCTCCGCATTTAAAAGTTAGTTTTGAAAAGAACCGAGTGGTTTTTCGAAAGTGTTCCAACGACTTTAGCTTGGTTTATTATCTTACATTAGTTCTTTTAATGCGTGATATTCTTGCATTAGTTCTTTTAATGCGTCCCATCATTTAATCCTACCATTGCAAAAAACAACCAAAATATGACGTACGCTTATGCCATTCGCATTCGCCACGGGGTCCCGTCATCACCCGTTAGGTTACTTAACTAACGACAGAGCGGGGGCTGGGCTAGCGCGGCTGTAAAACATAAGCAACGCCTAAATATAAAGCAATGATAGACATTAAAGATCACAGATGAATACATTGGATATACTAGGAATCCGCAATCCGTTCGAGCCTGCAACGAAAACCGGATTACACGGTCGCGGTGAATAGCCAAAACCCCACCCAAGACCCCTACGGGTGCGGCAAACTACCCGCCAAGTACCCGGTAGTTTGTGCACCCCACCATGGGTCTATCCTAGGAGCAAAAACAGTAAAAAGAATTATACAATGACGGCTACAACCCCGACCCGGTTGTGCGGCCATACAAATAATATTATTACATCAATTTACATTTACAAATGAATGAAAGAAAAACAAAAGCTCATCTCACATCTACCCCGGCTATTCACCCGCGACAGTCCAACACATTCATATACACATTCCAATATCAAACATAGATCACAGAGATGTATAACCCCGACTAATCGACTTATAGCGATTAGCCGACGTTCAATACATACAAACATCACAGATATAACCAATATAGCCAAAGTGTAGCGAAGTTCGAAAAAAATACGGATTTATAGGACCCCAAAAGTAAATTTCTTTTCTGGAAAATCTGGGCACATATAACATATTTGAAAAATCCCAAAACCCTACCAGAAGAACACTGCACAAAACACGATCACATGAAGAGCCCAAACGGCGGCGGATCCGCGGCGAAGAGAATAGCTGAGGCCGCGGATCCGCGGCGGTTTGAAGGATTCATGGGATCGTTTTTCGTGGGTGTTCTCACAAAACCCTGAACCCATTTTAGGAGTAAAAAGTTTTACTTTTAGAGCATAAAAAATTTCAACAGAAACTTAGGGTTTTTGATTTCCGGTTTTTGTGATTTTTCCGTTTCGAACTTCCATACACTTCGCTACCAAGCTAGTTTAAGTTTAGTTAGGCTCTGATACCACTGTAAGTCTACGTTGCGACCCCCGGTTCTTACGGGGAGGCGGAAACGGTATAAAAATCAAATTTTTAGCGCATGGGGCAACATGGACTAACAAAGTCGGGATCTTTTCCTAAACTAAAACTAGCAAACAAGCTAAAGAGAGTTAGCTACTCGGAAAGATGGTTATACCTAAACTTGAACTCCTTCTTCTTCAAACTTTTGTGGAGGTTGATGGTGCTTTCCTCGTTGCCTTCTTCCGTCAAAGATGGATCCACCTGAGGGTTCAACCTTCGGGCTCTTTCTCGAACTTTGAGAGAACTAGAATCTTTGGCTTGCTAAACCATTGATCCTAGAGTGAGTAGAGAGTGTCTAGGGAGTGTTTTCTTTTCAAGGAGAGGGATTCTCAACACATGAGAAGGATTCTCCTTGAGCTTGAGGAAGAAGAAGATGAAGTGAGGAGAGAGAATGAATATGATAGAAATGAGCTCTTTTCCTTCTTGCAACCATAACAAAAGGAAAAAGAATTATCTAATTAATAATAATAATTCAAATGAAATAGTTGATGGTTGTATTTGGAATGACCATTATCATCACTTCATTAAATGAATGTAAGCTAGAATCAAGGAGTATCCTTGCAAAGCAATGATGATGGTCAAACATTCAACCATGGTCAACAAGTCAACCATGGTCAACAAGTCAACAAAATCAACCATGACACAATTTCATTTAATTACTATTATTAATTGATATTTCATAAATCCATTAGGGTTTGGAAAAAGACGACTGTCAACTGTGCATACGCATCCGTTCCGAAACCCTAATGAAAAACCTCTTCCTCCGCCTCAAACAACCGTGCATACACACCTGCATTCTCGTTCCGAGGAACAAGAATACCGAGAGATAAAAGCAACCCCAAAACATATACCATTATCTGACTCAAACCAGACCCAGCCAGTAAAAACCGTCCGGACTCCAAACGTGCACAAGTGCGCGGATGAGAACGAACCCTGTCGCAAAACCATGCGACCTCTACTCTGTTTTGCCCAGAGGCGAATTACCCTCTGTGTGGGACTCTAAAGACTCGACACTACGCTGGCAGTGGGTTTAACCACAGACCGCAAGCGGCACTAACTGTGCGTAAGGGTCCCCAGGTGGATGCCGATAAGAAGACTGACGAGGTAAAACCCATCTGAACTCCTACTGAGTCTGAATGTGACATTCTCCGTACAGTCCGGTCTTTTCGTCTGATACATCGCATGGCGGGCCTAGGGGGTGGTAAAACGTCAGTCCCCCAATAGCGGTACAAGTCGTGTCGGAGTGAAGCCCAAAACACCCTGAGATAACACTGGAAGCCTACCAGTATATCTCGCTTGCCTGGCCAGGGACTACTCGTGTAATGGCTCTCCTAGACACAGCGCGATGTCAACCCCCAATACCGAGAGAGACGAATCCTGTCTAACCGGCACTGCCTCCAAGTGCTTCGGGACTGCACCCAACCATTACCTGTTTGCACGACTCCTTTAAGCCGTGGTAGGGTAGTGATCAAAATTCAGTGGGAACACACTTCAGACGAAGTGCCAGTGTCAAGTCAGCGGACTAAGCTGTACTCATGTCACCTGGGAACTGATAACTGACGATAGGTATAATACCAACCTGTCAGTTCCCGACGAGTCCTGTCCAGTGTACTCGTAACCCAACGAGCACCCGTATACTATCTCCAGTACGACGTACTGATGGCTGTGGGACAGACCATCTCCCACACTGGGATGAGAAGCGCATACGCTAGTCTACTCCGGAGTATCGATGCCCTGTCTCGATAGTCCTACAACTAGGGACCTGTATAAGGATGTGCTTATAGATTACCCAGCCCCCACTAGTGTGACTGCCATCACAACGCTGGTAATCAAGCAAAGATCCTAAGGGCTCCACTAATGCGTATAGGTGATATCGCAAAATAAACACATGTACACATTGAAGTAGAAACAAACCAAGTAGCATACTACTATTTTGAGCAAGATTGTTTATACAAGGTGAATATCCCAAGCTTCCATTAAGTAATATACAAACTAGTATGATACAGTAATGGCCTCTAGGGCATATACACTAACATAAGGAAGTGAGAATAATGAGTTATGATAATATATATCAAGCATTTCTTTTTATCAAGAAAAGAAAATAAATCAATTTAACAACCATGCTTGATAATATCTAGTGATGATTCATCTCCATGAGTAATTAAGCATTTATGATGCATTAATGACATGGATGAATCATCCATATGACTCACTAATTACATTCATTGTATATGCCACCTAAACCCCCTTAGTCACCACCTTCTAGAAGCTTCTCGCGCAATTACGAGAACGCCCCTCCTTTCGGCAAAAATACGGAAAAACTTTAGACTGTATAAATCCAATAACCGGATACCAGTAACTGGCTTAAACCAAAGCCGACTGGTAAAAACTTTCCGAAAGTCGTACGTGCGTAAACACACGTATGCGTCCGAACCCTTGTCGTAAAACCATACGACCTCTATATCGTTTCGCCCGGAGTAGGGAAACTCTCTGTGTGGGACTCTAGAGACTCGACTACTACGCTGGCAGTGGGTTTAATCACAGACCGCAAGCGGCACTAGCTGTACGTAACGGTCCCCAGGTAGATGTCGATAAGAATGCCGATGAGGAAACCCGTCTGAACTCCTACTGAGTCTGATGTGACAATCTCCGTAAAGTCCGGTCCGTTCGTCTAAGACTATCGCATATCGGGCCTAGGGGGCGGCAAGCGTCAGTCCCCTAATAGCGGTATAAGTCGTGTCGGAGCGAAGCCCATTACACCCTGAGAAACTACTGGAACCTACCAGCAAATCTCTCTTGCCCTGGCCAGGGACTTTGCGTAATGGCTCTCTGACACAGCGCGATATCAACCCCCAATACCGGGAGAGACGAATCCTGTCTAACCGCCACTGCCTCCAAGTGCTCGGGACTGCACCCAACTGCTACCTGTTTGCACGACTCCTTTGAGCCGTGGTAGGGTAGCAATCTAAGAACAGTGGGACACATTCGAGGCGAAGTAGCAGTGTCAAGTCTGCGGACTATGCTGTACTCATGTCACCTGGGAACTGCTCACTGACGACTGGTATAAAACCAACCAACAGTTCCCTGTGAGTCCTGTCCGGTGTACCCGTAACCTAACGAGCACCTGCATACTATCTCCAGTACGACGTACTGACGGCTGTGGGACAGACCATCTCCCCAACTGGGATGAGAAGCGTACACACCAGTCTACTCCAGAGTATCGATGCCCTGTCTCGATAATCCAACGACTAGGGACCTGAATAAGGATGTGCTTGTAGACTACCCAGCCCCCACTAGTGTGACTGCCATCACAACGCTGGTAGTCAAGCAAGATCCTAAAAGCTCTATCAATACGTATACTCACATATTAAGATAGAAAAACCAAGTAGCATACTACCATATTTTAGCAAGACTGTTATATACATGTGAATATCCCAAACTTCCATTAAGTAATATACAAACTAGTATGATACAGTAATGGCCTTCTAGGGCATAAACACTAACACTGGGGGCTCGGGTCATGGGGTTAGCTCCTAGGTTGCCTGCATGACTCTCAGTAATTGCTACTTTACTTATATAGCCCCCGGGTGATAGCAGATCTTGAAGCAACCTCACAAATCCAACAAAAATCCGATATTGGGGATTGCTAAGTTCATGTCTTGGGTTTGATTCTCTGGTTTTAGTCAAATATACAAACACTACAGGGGTTATAGCCATGATTAAACCTCAAATACACCTTCACAAACCAATTCATGCCCTAAGCCTTATCTTGGAATTTTCAAAGACCACTAAACCTCGATAAATTGATTCTAAACTAACATTATAAAAGTAAATGGAATGAATTACTACACTAAGTGTGAAAGAATTAGCTCATTTGGCAACTCAAGAATTTTCTTGAGTTTCCCCATGTTTTCAAAATCCTAGCTTTCTTGGTCCAAAATACTTATAGTGAGCTTGTGCATATTTTAAGTGAAAGGGGGATGATGTTTTGATGTGGTTTTGGTGATGTTTTAAGGAGTTAGAGGAGGGAGGAGGTGGAAGGAAGCCATGAAGGAGGAAGAGGGAAAATGAAGGAGAAAACAATGAAGGGGACATTGAGCCATGGTCCAAGGTTGACCCCTCACCTTCTTTCTTCTCTTCTCTCTCTTGTCCATACTCATTTTTTTTTATTCATTTCTTTTTCTTTTCTTATCTTTTCTTTTCATTTAAAAAAAAGAAACCATGCACAAAAGAAATCATGAAGAATAAAATGTAACAAGTGTTAAAAAAATGTGACATGGTGCATGTCGTATGCATAATCACGCTTAATGCAAGATTAGCGAAAAAAATCGAGTTTAGCACTAAAATGGAATATAATTAATTATATAACAATCTATGAATGCTCAAATATTATAATCTCTCTCAAATTCAGTAATTAACATAATTTCCAAGTATTTCCTAATTTATCGGTATTTAATTATACCGCAATATTAAAATATTCATAATATTTATTATTTAATTATATAAATTTGCAAAAATAATATTTTATTTTTCTGAAATGTTACAATCTTCCCTCCTTAAAAAAATTCGGTCCACGAATTTAAATTTAAACCCCTCACATTAAAACATTTCAGTAAAGGGGTCAAGTTGTCGGGGCTCCGAAATCATAAATACGTAAAATACATCATAGCTCAATGCATGCGCATGAAAAACGAGTATATAAACCAAAATCAAAACTCTGTCAAGCATCCCGTAATTATCGGAGTTATGGTGAAGACACCAATGTCAAGTCCCATACGAAAACCAACATGATATACATCGAACTATACATGTATATATCGTTAAAATATCTGAAAGAAATGCATGCCAAACCTTTTCAAGTCGCTGTGCGTTGCGCGTATCACGGCACAGTAGCGGACGTTTATTGTAAGAAAATAACTATATATACATATCCTTTGTTTAACATACACTCCTCGCCGTTTTGAAAACAATTTAGAAGGGTTTCCTTTGTTAAATGTCTCATGTCATCTCGGACACGTAGGTAAATACTGAGACTATAGCTCCTTTTTGGAAATCCCTTCGATAACTATCGATGGATGCAAAAATATATTCAGGTACTGTCCTCTCACTAGTCCTGCTCAGTACTAAAACAAATAGTAAATATCATAAAAACGTACCGCTCCACATGAATCAATCCCAAAATGTGCATATAAGGATGCCACGTGCGTCTGGTGCGCACGGAAATCGAAATTCATGAATATGCCATACATGTGCACAGAAACAAAACCTAAGTGCAATGAGTGTGCACAAAAACACCTGTCAAGGGCAAGGTGTGTGCCTGACAACGAAATCAGGTGCATCTGATATGCACGAAGAATCTCGATTTAGTGCATCTGGCGTGCACCAAAATCGTATCAAGCGCCTAAGTATGCGCAAGAATCCATATCAAGTGCAAAAGGTGCATGAAAACAAATATCGAATATCACAATCGAAATCGATGGTATACAACATATCTCAATCCAAATCAGGTATACCGTAGTATATAATCTCACAACCATGTGCATCAGTGTGCACAAACTTGAATCAAAATACTAAAAGTGCATGAAAACTATGCCGAAAATATAAGTCAAATCACATGCATACCATAGATATGAAATCAAAATCAGCATCTCGGATGACATCAAATCGAAGTCAGGTGTAACTGTGGTGCACAAAATCTCAATCATGCAAATAAATCGCCCAAAATACCGAAATCAAAGATGGCGGAAACCGTCCCGCTCTGGCACATCCTCTAAAGAACTCTGGCCAACTATCATGGTCACTCAAAACATTTCTCGTCGACGATGCCAAACTCTGGCCTGCTGCGTGTGCACAATATGACCGATCCTGGGTCTAAATCTTCTCGTATAGTATTCCAGAAAGATTTTATCGAAGTCTCCCCCAATCTCGTTTCTGCCGAACTGCCCAGAAGTTATCATCCTTTACTAAATCTATTTCATGTTTCGAAACGGCTGCATACTCATCACGACTCCTTCTGGAAGATATATCCATGTACAACGCCTCTGCATGCGTATCACATCTTTGATGTCAGCGGAGTGGAACGTTATCTCATCAAGATCTCGTACGAACCTCTTACTTCATTTTTCTCTAACATCGACTGATTTGGTCTCGTCTCTTCGTGGCTGCATGGACTGCGCTCCAACGACTATACTCATATGTGGAGTCTCCCAAGCAATGTATCCCATCGCATGATATCCGAATGACATCAAACTTTTCGATCGATTCGTCAAAGTCCCATAATTCTCCAAGAGCTCAACTCTTTAGTACATTTTAGTAATATCCAGTACATGCCACAGTACATGTGGACCAACCGTAAAAGGGCAAACCCAAGCATCATTAATGGCACCGCGGAACTGCTGCAAATCCTAAGGTTCAAAAGCGTTACCATGGTTATTATATCGAGTCAGGGTTTCATTCTTCTAGAGGGTCCACCGAATTACTTGCATATTTTTCTGAATACTTTAAACTTGGAAAAATGGGTTTCTGACATTCAATCATCTTCTATCGACTCTCAACATACCTGCGTGAAGTCATCTCTAGATGGAATCAATCAATCTGATGACCTCGCATCGTGGTGTGCAAACGAACCACATGTCCTAGTCATTCATCCTTGGTGACTAGCGATCTTCTATCATATTTCTAAGTATAAACTCATGTTGTAATAGCTCCAAACATCTGGGGCGATATCTTGTCATTTGCAGCAACAACTGGCTCATTCGTCCGCACGCTAAACAGTACCTCAATCATCAAGAGTAATCGGTGCATTGACGGTCATCACATTCTGGCTGGCCCCTAGCAGTGGCCCAATCCTCTAGTGCCGATCTGCACGTTCGAGAAATTTTGTAAAAGAAATCCATCTAACGCTCATGGCGTGAAAACACAATAAAATGACACATCAATACAATCATGTGTCCCCGGAATCATGCCCTGGTCAGTCCTCGTCCGTAACGAGCTCGTGCTGATCGCAACTCTAGCCGCAGCTCTTTCTGCCCGTGTAATCATGGCAGCAAAACCATAAACCGATATCCATGAGGATAGATCATAGGAAAGAATATAATGCTGTGCAAGAAAATGTACATCCTAAGGCTTCTTAAGCGGGGTAGCATATCGTAAATATGCCGCGGAACATACACACGGTACGTCACTCTACTTAAGTCACCTACTCCATCAACCAAGATCAACCTACGCAATGAATGTTCGGGTCTAATACCCCCTCGACTAAGTCTAAGTTCCATAAGGTCAAGCCTAGGTTCCGAATATATACAAACGCCCAAGGCTCCATATAGTCAAACATAGACTCGAACCATGGTTGACGAAGTACTCTGATACCAACTTTGTCACGACCCAAAATGGCATATGACTGGCACTTGAATCATATGAAGTCTATAGGACCCCATCTAATTCAGGTAGGCCAAAATCCCAGAAATCTAAACCCTTTAGAGAAGAAAGTGAAGGAAAACTTTAGTTTTAAAGCAAGTAGTTTAACAAAATAAGCCGAAGTATGCATTTTTAAAACCTCAAGTTTTTTCTGAAAATTTCGGCAGAGTTTCCTTTGTAAATACTGGCCCTAAACGGGTACAAACATGAAATATATACATAATGAATAAAGCCATCCCCAAGCGGGAGCTAGCTCTTCGACAATTGGCGGTCACAACCACGCAGCAATATAATATATAATGCCGAAGGCGAGGATCAAAACTCAAAAGAAAACCAAAAATCATCATGAAAACCATAATAATACAAGCGCGAATCTAAGGTCGAAAGAATATACACTAGTCTTCTAAGTCAAAAAATAATACAAGTCTGGTTGATGGAGTTTACTAGATACAACTAAAATAAATAAATGTACAATGGTGGTCACGATACAAATGTGTCTACCTACCAATACAATCACCCGAAAAGAAGTAGTGTGCCGGCAAAGCCGCCAAGAAAAACTATACGGCAAAACCTGCAAGAAACTGTGGCACAACGGTGGTGAGTTGCCAACTCGTGAGTAGAAAACATCACCGAGAAGAAATCGTATGTATGACTCAATCTTAGGTCATACGATAGTATATATCCTCAAAATGATAAAGCCTGAGGCATCTAATAATGGCATGGGTAAACATCTATACATAAGTATAATACCAAGTGCTCATGTTAGTGCCTTAGGTAGCAACATATCATATATATGATGTATGAATGCATGAAAACAGAATACATCTAATAAGAAAACAGTCATTCTTATCTCAGTGAGATATCTGTAATAAAACTGAAGAATCATTAATGAAATTGTCACGACCCGAAAGAACGGAACATGACCGGCACTTAAACTACGAACGTCTCGAGACGTACGTAATCTAAGTAAACCGAAAACCCAGAAATCCAAACCAAGAAAAGTAGTAGAGTGCAGGAAAAACCAACTTAAAGCAAGTAGTTTCAATAGCATAAGCCGAATTATGCGGTTTTTAAAACATCAAAAATTTACTGAGAATTTCGGCAGAGTCTCCTTTGTAAATACTGGCCCCCAAACGGGATACAACATAAATAGTATACGAAATCAAGAAAAAGGCATCCCCAAGCGGGAGCTAGCTCTTCGTCAATCGACGGTCACAACCACACAAGCAATATAATATACAACGCCAACGGCGAGGATCAAAACTCAAAAGGAAACTCAAAACCACCAGAAATGTAACGAGCGACTCTAAGGTCGAAGAATAAACAACACTGGTCTCTATCTCAATAAATACATGTTTGGTTGATGGAACTTCTAGATACAACAGAATAATGATATACAAGATATATAATGGGGGTATGATACAAGTAAACCCACCTACCAGCAAATCACCCGAATGAAACTGAGCCCGCAAAGCCGTAATGAACCTATACGGCAACCTGCAAGAACTGGGGCACAACGGGGGTGAGTTGCCAACTCGTGAATAGAAAAACATCTACGCACAGAAATCGCATAAATAACGCAACCTAGGTCAATGATCATAATATATCCTCAAATATATATAACATGCAGCCTATAACAATGGCTAGGGTAAATATCTAACCCGAGTGTAAACTCATGTGCCCGTGTCAGTGCCTCAGGTAGCAATATATCATATGAATGAGGTATGAATGCATGAAAACAGAATACATGTAAATGAAGAAACTGTTTTCACGAATTAGTGAGATTTCCTTCGTATTTTTAAACTGAGGTATCATAATGAAATCAGTATCAACAGTGTCTAGCATCGACACAAAACATAAATCTCACTGTCTCGAAATATCAATGTCTCATTCTCAATATCTAGGGTGCCGTCAGTCCAGACCGGCCCCTACCATCCATCTCAAGACCACGACGGTATCCTCCGGATATCCGACGCGTCGGGTAATATCACCGGTAGGTAGTGCTCCCCAGCCAGGCTCAACGTCAACACCACATTCCTCTTGCCCCGGGGTACCATACCGGGCCCACCATGTACCTGTGACGGTTCCTCCACTCCTCGACACGGATCTCCAAAACCACAGCAAACTCATGGTGGACGACACTTTACATCACTAGAAAACCGCAACATTTTATATTTTAAAAGATCATAAGTTGTAAATTTTGCGGCTTTCCCCGAAATCCAGAAATATCATAAATCTCAAGAAATCATCACAAGTGCATATGTTAATGATAATGAACTAGGCATGAACAACTGAATAACAGTATGCATGAAGTGGTAGGTAATAACTACAATGTCTAATATGGCATATAAGGGAAGTACACTAATATCATGTCAAAACTACTAGCTAACAATCTAAGTCAAGCAATTATATTCTCTAAAGTGTACGTGACATGGCAATTACCGATGAAGATGTGTGTGAGCCGGCAAGTAGGTGTACGTGGTACATACGCATCATCGGTAATGGTACTGGTGTCCTAACAGCATGATATCAATAATGGAATATGCAGCAAAATAAATATGCGAGGCAGAGCGAACAGCAATAATGTGCGGGAGCTGAATACTAGACACAACGATAACTAATCTGCAATAATCTAATATAAGTCCTACAAATGGTGCCTTTTGAAATAACACGAATCATGGGGTTTTGAAAATAGGGGCTACGGTGTTTTTATGAAAAGATACGTCGTTTTTGAAATATCCGTAGATTCCTTGAGCTGTCTTTAAAAATGACCACGATTCGTTAGTTTTTGAAATAGGTAAGAAGTCTAATCTAATCTAACAACTACACTAAACTATACGGCTGAACTAACAAGCTGAACTACAGGTAAGGAAACCGCCTATCATCTGAGTCGATACATATACATACCTGTATATGTATAGTCGGTGATCCCGCCTCAATAATATCATATCCGATACCATATCTATAATCAGGCATCCCAAGTCAAGAGTGCGGATCAATCATCAATATAGCTCGTACGTAAATCCGTCGTACGGCATCCCAATCTGGGTACGGGTCAATATCACATTCATCATACTATTCACCTGGTATCCTCTTTATCAAATATCATGATCGGGGTACTGATCTACGTCTAGTACCATACTGATACCGCCTACGTGTGCATGGACGTGTGTGAAACACTACGTCAAGGACCCGCTACAACGTCATGTCGTATCTAAGATACGAACCCTGCTATATCACCGATCTCACGGCCTCAAATCAAATCTCATCGACTCAGCTCAATCCCAAGTATCATCATCAATCCGTATGTGACCACATAGTCCCATACCCATGTGAACACATAACTATAAAGAATCCCATGAGCACATATCAATAGGAATGTATGCAAGTATGTATGTGTGTATGTGTGTGTATGTGTAGTGCAACACTACCCTAGGGTTCGCAACGCTAAAATAATCCAACACACCAATATCCATCCTAAGCATCGTTATTATTCCCAAATAACATATAATAATTGTTGGTGTGTATACGCATCCGTATACACCACCACGGACTACGGGGGTGCTATACGCCATCCACCCGACTTCTCCCCGTAGATATAAATCTACTCACCTGGTCCTCGCTAGCCGGTGCCGACGTCGCCACGCGCTTGCTTGTCGTCTCGAAGTTCACATGGGGGTACCTACATATCATAACGCACCGTATAGCATTAAAACTAAATTCGAAAGTCGAAACGGCACGCGTATCGCGCATAGGTCCAAACCTATCGCCTACGCATGCAAGAATAGTCAAACCAACCCTCGATGTCAATGTACAAACGTCAAACCATCGAGAAAAATCCAATCACACTCATTTGCACATTCACGAACACTAATTTTAATATAAACTAGGTTAAAACTCACAAAAACGCCAATTTCACTTAAAAGTCATTTTTTTCCGAAAATCTAGCAAGCACATTTCGCCGTTTTTGTACAAAACATGGTATTTAAATGAATGTAGCGGCCAATATATTTATTAAATATCTTAAATAAGTCGTATAAACAATTTCCGGAATTTAATCTCATTAAATTCCAAAAATCCTAATATTCTAGTTTACAAAAATACCCTTTTTAACAATTTTAAAGCAAAAATGCACAAACTACAATCTAGCTTAGATTTGCATGATCCAAAGCATTAAACCACACTTAATAAAGTTAATGAAGCCAAGAAAAACTTAATCACATTTTTAATCCCAAGAATTTAACAAATTTTAAAAACCTAGTAAGCAAATTAGCAAATTAACACAATTTTTAAGCTAGCCATTAGCACTAGCTACTAAACTTGTATTAACATGACAACAAAGCCTAATTATAACACACAACCATACACCAATTTTGTAAACCCTAACTTGCATTCAATTTCACAACTTGAATTCCAAAACTTGCAATTAAACTCACATATCCAAATAACACTTAATTAAAATGGTTTAAGAAATTAGTAACAATTAAGAAACAAAAAGTTTTAGAATTATACCCAAAAATATATGAAGGTCCACAAGCATCCATGGCCTCCCAAAATGCTCTCTTTTCACAAGGATCCATGCTTGAAATGCTAAGGAATAATGGGTAAGTGTTGGATTTGGACAAAACTTTGAAATTGTATGGATTTTGAAGCTTTTTTGTGGATTTTTGAAGCAAAATAGTGTGGATTTTGGGGGGGGGGGAAAGGGCTGCTGCTGTGGGGATCATTTTCGGCCAGAAGTGGGTGAGGGCAGAGAGAGGGAGGTGAGGAAAATGCAAGGGAGGAAAGTCAAGGTCAAGGTAAGGTCAAAGTCTAACTACTTTATCTATTTTCTAATCTTTTCTTTTATTTCTTTTCATTTCTTTTTTTCCTTGAAAATCAAGTGGGGAAAAATATGGTGGGTGCTGAATTCAGCCATGGGGAGGAGTAAGTGGGGGTGTGTGGGTGTGGGTACGGGTGTGGGGTGATGAAAAATGATAATACGATACCCTAAACATCCATTTACGCTAAAAAAAAAGCCTTTTTTCCTCAATAATTTCTAAACCGTTTTGGCAAATGATTTCATTCCAAAAACCACATGATAAATTTTTATTTAATGTTTTATGATGCACAAAATTTGTTTCAACTCATTCCAATTTGTAATTTTCCCTAATTAAAAGTATTAGTGACGGCTTAAAATAATAATAAAATAATATTTTTTTCAGAAAATTTGAAATTTCACCAGCGGCTCAATAAACACCAAATAATAGCAATTACATAGCTAGAATATGTATATTTAATTTTTATAATAAGATATTTGTATTTTGATTTTTTTTTTACAGAAAACCCCCTTATTTTACCGATTTTCCGAAATTTCACCGAAACGATTTTCAAAACGTTACAATCTTCCCCCCTTAAAGAAATTCGGTCCCCGAATTTAAATTCAAACTCCCCCAAATACTAAAACATCTAAGAAAACCATCAAGTCGTCGGGGCTCCGAAATTGTAAATACATAAAACAAATCGTAGCGCAGCGCATGCGCTTGAAAATTGAGTATATAACTCAATTCAAAACTCCTTCAAGCATCCCGCAATCATCGGAGTCATGGAGAAGACATCAATGCCAAATCCAAATCAAAACCAATATGATATAACTCGAAACTATACATGTAAATATCGAATCTATATCTGTAAGTATCTGAAGGAAATGCATGCCAAATCTCTTTAAGTCGCTGTGCAACGCGTATAACACCGCACAGTGGCGGACGTCTATCATAAGAAAATAACTATATACATATATACCTTTGTTTGAAATGTACGTTCCGCCGTTTTGGAAACAATTTGGAAGGGTCTCCTTGTTTTAAACATTTCGTGTCATATCAGACACGTAGGTAAATACTGAGGCTATAGCTCGCTTTTTGGAAATCCCTTCAATAACTATCAATGCATGCAAAATATATTCAGGTACTGTCCTCTGACTAGTCCTGCCCAGTACGAAAATACATAGCAATATCATAAAAACGTACTACTCTATAAGAAATCAATCCCAAAATATGCACATGAATACTACGTGCGTCTGGTGCGCACGGAAATCAAAATCCATGAATGTGCCATACATGCACACAGAAACAACATCTAAGTGCATCGGGTGTGCACGAAAATCACCCTTCAAAACATGCGCCCAACATGCGCGAAAATCCAAATCAGGTGCATCCATCATGCACGAAATCATAAAATCCAATATCAAGCGCCGAACGTGCGCAAAATCAATCAGGTGCACAAGGAGCACAAAACAAATATCGAGTATCACAATCGAAATCGAAGTCCAGTGCATCTAAGTGCACAAAAGGCGTATCACTGCACTGCAAGCATATATAAACTATACAGAGTGCAGGAACGAAATCGCGTGCAAGCATACGCACAAAACCAACTCAACTGTTTAAAACCGTAAAATCATAAACATGTGAAACTAAAGCACGAAAACGATATCAAGTGCAACATTGTGCAAAGATCGTAAATCCTCAATCATGAAAATCAAATCATACGAATAAATCACCCAAAACATTGTAATCAATAATGGCGGAACAGTACTGCTCAAGCGCATCCTCTAAGAATCTCGGCAACTGTCGCGGTCACTAGTGGGACGTCTCATCGATGATCATGAACTCTGTCCTGCTGGCATGCGTTACCATGACCACTCCTGGGTCAAGGTCTTCACTGTGGATTACCAATCTTTCGGTCCATCGGCTCATCGGCCCTGTCAGGTGTGCTAACGGGGACGATTCCGTTCTGGCACTTCTCTAGTCATCTCTTGGTTAATCATCGTGACCACTCGTAAGACAGCATATCACTGGCGTTGGCCTCTGGCTCTCTGAATGTACGTGACACATCTGATCCTGGGTGCAAGTATCATTGCAGCAGTGTCCTGGAAGGAATCCTGCTCACGGTCTCTTCCATGTCTCGTCTCTGCCAACTTTCCGGAAGTCATTGTCCTTTCCTATATCTGCATCTTACTCTGGAACGACTGCATACTCATCGCGACTCCTTCTGGAAGGTAAGTCCAAGTACCATGCCTCGGCATGCGCATAGCATCTCTAATGTCGGCGGAGTGGAACGTCATCTCATCTAGATCTGGTGCGAACCTCTTACTCCATTTTTCTCTAATGTCGTCTGCTTTGGACTCGTCTTGTCGCGGCTGCATGGACTGAGCTCCAACGGCTATCCACGTATCGGGAGTCTCCTAAGAAATGCATCTCACCACCTAGCATCTGAATTAAGTCGAGCCATCCGATCGAGTCGTCAAAACCTCATAATCCCCCAAGAGCTCAACATCTTGGGAACAGTTTAATAGTATCGAGTACATACCACAGCACGGTGGTCCAGCCGTAGAAGGGCAAACCCAAGCCTCACTAATGGCGCCGCAGAACTGCCGCAAACCCTATGGTTCAAAGGCTTTCACACGGTCATTAAGTCGAGTTAGGGTTTCATTCTTCTAGAGGGACCATAGAATTGCCTGCATGTCTTTCCGACTACTTTAAACTTGGATAAATAGGTTTCTGACATTCGATCGTCTCTGTCGACTCCCAACGTCTCCGCGTGAAGTCGTCTCTAGGTGGAATCAATCTATCTGATGACCTCGCATCGGGGTAGCGAACGAACCACCTGTCCTAGTCATTCATCATCGGGTGACTAGCGACCTTCTATCATCTATTCGTACAACTCGCCCCACAATAGCTCCAACATATGGGGCGATATCTCGTCGCTCGCAGCAACCACTGGCTTGCTCGTCTGCATGCTGAACAATGCCTCAATCATCAGGAGTAAGCAACATACCAACGGTCATCAAAATCTGGCTGGCCTCTATCATTGGCTCAATTCTCTAGTGTCGATCAGCGCCTCCGAGTAACCTCATAAAGGCGATCTGCCAAACACTCGTGGCACGGATACACAGTAAAGAGATACATCTCTGCAATCGTGTGTCGCCGGAATTTCGCCCTGGTCAGTCCTCGTTCGTGACGAGCTTGTGCTGACCGCAACTCTAGCCGTAGCTCTCCCTACCCATAACCGTAGTAGCAAAACCAAACTGGTACCGATGAGGCTAGATCAGGAAGGAATATAATACTGAACAAGGAAATGTACATCCTAAGGCTTCTTAAGTGGAGTAGCGTATCGTAAATATGCCGCGGAACATACCAACGGTACGTCACTCTACTTTAGTCACCTATTCCATCAACCAAGGGTCATCCTACGCTCCGAAAGTTAAAACCTAACGCTCTGATACCAACTTTGTCACGACCCGAAAGAACAGAACATGACCGGCACTTAAACTACGAACGTCTCGAGGCGTACGTAATCTAAGTAAACCGAAAACCCAGAAATCCAAACCAAGAAAAGTAGTAGAGTGCAGGAAAAACCAACTTAAAGCAAGTAGTTTCAATAGCATAAGCCGAATTATGCGGTTTTTAAAACATCAAAAATTTACTGAAAATTTCGGCAGAGTCTCCTTTGTAAATACTGGCCCCCAAACGGGATACAACATGAATAGTATACGAAATCAAGAAAAAGGCATCCCCAAGCGGGAGCTAGCTCTTCGTCAATCGACGGTCACAACCACACAAGCAATATAATATACAACGCCAACGGCGAGGATCAAAACTCAAAAGGAAACTCAAAACCACCAGAAATGTAACGAGCGACTCTAAGGTCGAAGAATAAACAACACTGGTCTCTATCTCAATAAATACATGTTTGGTTGATGGAACTTCTAGATACAACAGAATAATGATATACAAGATATATAATGGGGGTATGATACAAGTAAACCCACCTACCAGCAAATCACCCGAATGAAACTGAGCCCGCAAAGCCGTAATGAACCTGTACGGCAACCTGCAAGAACTGGCGCACAACGGGGGTGAGTTGCCAACTCGTGAATAGAAAAACATCTACACACAGAAATCGCATAAATAACGCAACCTAGGTCAATGATCATAATATATCCTCAAATATATATAACATGCAGCCTATAACAATGGCTAGGGTAAATATCTAACCCGGGTGTAAACTCATGTGCCCGTGTCAGTGCCTCAGGTAGCAATATATCATATGAATGAGGTATGAATGCATGAAAACAGAATACATGTAAATGAAGAAACTGTTTTCACGAATTAGTGAGATTTCCTTCGTATTTTTAAACTGATGTATCATAATGAAATCAGTATCAACAGTGTCTAGCATCGACACAAAACATAAATCTCACTGTCTCGAAATATCAATGTCTCAATCTCAATATCTAGGGTGCCGTCAGTCCAGACCGGCCCCTACCATCCATCTCAAGACCACGACGGTATCCTCCGGATATCCGACGCGTCGGGTAATATCACCGGTAGGTAGTGCTCCCCAGCCAGGCTCAACGTCAACACCACATTCCTCTTGCCCCGGGGTACCATACCGGGCCCACCATGTACCCGTGACGGTTCCTCCACTCCTCGACACGGATCTCCAAAACTACAGCAAACTTATGGTGGACGACACTTTACATCACTAGAAAACCGCAACATTTTATATTTTAAAAGATCATAAGTTGTAAATTTTGCGGCTTTCCCCGAAATCCAGAAATATCATAAATCTCAAGAAATCATCACAAGTGCATATGTTAATGATAATGAACTAGGCATGAACAACTGAATAACAGTATGCATGAAGTGGTAGGTAATAACTACAATGTCTAATATGGCATATAAGGGAAGTACACTAATATCATGTCAAAACTACTAGCTAACAATCTAAGTCAAGCAATTATATTCTCTAAAGTGTACGTGACATGGCAATTACCGATGAAGATGTGTGTGAGCCGGCAAGTAGGTGTACGTGGTACATACGCATCATCGGTATGGTGCTGGTGTCCTAACAGCATGATATCAATAATGGAATATGCAGCAAAATAAATATGCGAGGCAGAGCGAACAGCAATAATGTGCGGGAGCTGAATACTAGACACAACGATAACTAATCTGCAATAATCTAATATAAGTCCTACAAATGGTGCCTTTTGAAATAACACGAATCATGGGGTTTTGAAAATAGGGGCTACGGTGTTTTTATGAAAAGATACGTCGTTTTTGAAATATCCGTAGATTCCTTGAGCTGTCTTTAAAAATGCCCACGATTCGTTAGTTTTTGAAATAGGTAAGAAGTCTAATCTAATCTAACAACTACACTAAACTAAACGGCTGAACTAACAAGCTGAACTACAGGTAAGGAAACCGCCTATCATCTGAGTCGATACATATACATACCTGTAAATGTATAGTCGGTGATCCCGCCTCAATAATATCATATCCGATACCATATCTATAATCAGGCATCCTAAGTCAAGAGTGCAGATCAATCATCAATATAGCTCGTACGTAAATCCGTCGTACGGCATCCCAATCTGGGTACGGGTCAATATCACATTCATCATACTATTCACCTGGTATCCTCTTTATCAAATATCATGATCGGGGTACTGATCTACGTCTAGTACCATACTGATACCGCCTACGTGTGCATGGACGTGTGTGAAACACTACGTCAAGGACCCGCTACAACGTCATATCGTATCTAAGATACGAACCCTGCTATATCACCGATCTCACGGCCTCAAATCAAATCTCATCGACTCAGCTCAATCCCAAGTATCATCATCAATTCGTATGTGACCACATAGTCCCATACCCATGTGAACACATAACTATAAAGAATCCCATGAGCACATATCAATAGGAATGTATGCAAGTATGTATGTGTGTATGTGTGTGTGTATGTGTAGTGCAACACTACCCTAGGGTTCGCAACGCTAAAATAATCCAACACACCAATATCCATCCTAACCATCGTTATTATTCCCAAATAACATATAATAATTGTTGGTGTGTATACGCATCCGTATACACCACCATGGACTGCGGGGGTGCTATACGCCATCCACCCGACTTCTCCCCGTAGATATAAATCTACTCACCTGGTCCTCGCTAGCCGGTGCCGACGTCGCCACGCGCTTGCTTGTCGTCTCGAAGTTCACATGGGGGTACCTACATATCATAACACACCGTATAGCATTAAAACTAAATTCGAAAGTCGAAACGGCACGCGTATCGCGCATAGGTCCAAACCTATCGCCTACGCATGCAAGAATAGTCAAACCAACCCTCGATGTCGATGTACAAACGTCAAACCATCGAGAAAAATCCAATTACACTCATTTGCACATTCACGAACACTAATTTTAATATAAACTAGGTTAAAACTCACAAAAACGCCAATTTCACTTAAAAGTCATTTTTTCCGAAAATCTAGCAAGCACATTTCGCCGTTTTTGTACAAAACATGGTATTTAAATGAATGTAGCGGCCAATATATTTATTAAATATCTTAAATAAGTCATATAAACAATTTCCGGAATTTAATCTCATTAAATTCCAAAAATCCTAATATTCTAGTTTACAAAAATACCCTTTTTAACAATTTTAAAGCAAAAATGCACAAACTACAATCTATCTTAGATTTGCATGATCCAAAGCATTAAACCATACTTAATAAAGTTAATGAAGCCAAGAAAAACTTAATCACATTTTTAATCTCAAGAATTTAACAAATTTCAAAAACCTAGTAAGCAAATTAGCAAATTAACACAATTTTTAAGCTAGCCATTAGCACTAGCTACTAAACTTGTATTAACATGACAACAAAGCCTAATTATAACACACAACCATACACCAATTTTGTAAACCCTAACTTGCATTCAATTTCACAACTTGAATTCCAAAACTTGCAATTAAACTCACATATCCAAATAACACTTAATTAAAATGGCTTAAGAAATTAGTAACAATTAAGAAACAAAAAGTTTTAGAATTATACCCAAAAATATATGAAGGTCCACAAGCATCCATGGCCTCCCAAAATGCTCTCTTTTCACAAGGATCCATGCTTGAAATGCTAAGGAATAATGGGTAAGTGTTGGAGTTGGACAAAGCTTTGAAATTGTATGGATTTTGAAGCTTTTTTGTGGATTTTTGAAGCAAAATAGTGTGGATTTGGGGGGGGGGGGAAGGGCTGCTGCTGTGGGGATCATTTTCGGCCAGAAGTGGGTGAGGGGAGAGAGAGGGAGGTGAGGAAAATGCAAGGGAGGAAAGTCAAGGTCAAGGTAAGGTCAAAGTCTAACTACTTTATCTATTTTCTAATCTTTTCTTTTATTTCTTTTCATTTCTTTTTTTCCTTGAAAATCAAGTGGGGAAAAATATGGTGGGTGATGAATTCAGCCATGGGGCGGAGTAAGTGGAGGTGTGCGGGTGTGGGTACGGGTGTGGGGTGATGAAAAATGATAATACGATACCCCAAACATCCATTTACGCTAAAAAAAAGCCTTTTTTCCTCAATAATTTCTAAACCGTTTTGGCAAATGATTTCGTTCCAAAAACCATATGATAAATTTTTATTTAATGTTTTATGATGCACAAAATTTGTTTCAACTCATTCCAATTTGTAATTTTCCCTAATTAAATGTATTAGTGACGGCTTAAAATAATAATAAAATAATATTTTTTTCAGAAAATTTGAAATTTCACCAGCGGCTCAATAAACACCAAATAATAGCAATTACATAGCTAGAATATGTATATTTAATTTTTATAATAAGATATTTGTATTTTGAATTTTTTTTACAGAAAACCCCCTTATTTTACCAATTTTTCGAAATTTCACCGAAACGATTTTCAAAACGTTACAGAAATCAACAGGGAATCAGTGTCTAGCATCAACACAAAATATATAAATCCCAATATCTCAGGCTCCGGCAATCCGAACTGGCCTATATCATCAAATCTCAGTATTTAGGGCTCCGGCTATCTGGACTGGCCCATACTCCGATCGGTATCCTCCGGATATCCATCGAGTCATAATAAAATCACCGGTCGGTAGTGCTCCCCTGCCAGGCTCAAAGCCTTCCTCTACGACCATCTTGCCCTGGGGTACCGCACCGAGTCCACCATGCATCCACAGACGGTTCCTCCTCCTCCTCGAATCGGTTGTATGATATCGCTCAAGAGCCGAGAAAACTCATAGTGGACATATCTCAAATCATAACATGAGAAAACAGAAATTTTATCTTTAGAAATGATAATCAGTTTATAAAATCCTTATGGTTTCTCCAAATCCATAAATCTCATGGAAATCCGAAATCTCAAAACTCACGATGTCCATAGACAGTGAATACTGAAATAAAGCTCCATAATATTTCACGACAAATGAATGTATAAATGCATGAAGTATCTCAGTAATAAATACAATATCTAATCTAACACAGTAACGATATATCAGAACTATCAGCTAGCAAGCGATATCAATGAATTAATATTCTCTAAAGTGTACGTGACATGGCAATTACCGATGATGATGTGTGTGAGCTGGCAAGTAAGTGGTCGTAGACATATGCATCATCGGTAATGATGATGGTGTCCTGATAACATGGGTTCAATATAATAGTAAAACACATTTAAACATGCGATACGATGCGAATAGCAAGAATATGCGGAAAATGAATAATGAAGGCAATAATAAAGAATCTACATTAATATATATGAGTCATATAGTTTTGCCATTTGAAATAACATGAATCGTGTGTTTAGAAAATAGGGGCTACGGTGTTTTTAAGAAAAATGTATGTCCTTTAAAATATCTGTAGTATCCCTTGGCCTGTCTTTAAAATTCTCACGATTCGTTAGTTTTGGAAATTGGTATGACTCAAGCCAAGTCAAACATCTACTAAGTATACTACAGGAATAAACTGACAGACTAATCGAAAGGGTAAGGAAAACCACCTAAGTCTTAGTCGATATATGTATCTAGTAGTCGGTGATCCCGCCTCAATAGTATCACATACGATAGATTATATATAATATGACATTCTCGAGTCAAGAGTGCAGATCAGTCATCATAATTATATCTCGTACGGTAAATCCATTGTACGGCATCCCAAATCTGGGTACGGGTCGAATATCACATTTATCTTATTATTCATTCGGTATCCTTATCATCATATCCTGAATTAGGGGTACTGATCTAAGTCTAGTACATTCTGATACCATCAATATATATGCGTGTGTATGAAAACACATCGCCTAAGGACCCGCTATAATATCATGTTGTATTTCATAATACGAACAAAATCACATCACCGATCTCATGGCCTCATGCCCAATCACATCGACTCATCTCTAAGTACCATGTACTATCCTCATTATCCATGTATATGTATACATACATACATACACACACACACATACACACACACACACACATACTCACAAACATATGTGTGTGTGTGTGTATCCCCATATACGCAAAAGAAAGTAAAATGTATGCGAGTTTTTTTGTGTGTGCGTGTATGCAAATCTTTACACTAGGGTTTCGCGACTAAGAAGCTAAACTAAGTTACTTTTAATTACACTAAAACTAACCCATGAACACCTAAAACCTTTCTTGATAATCATGAGTCTCATAATACACATAATATATATATATATATATATATATATATATATATATACACACACACAACATTATGAAACTGCGGGGGGTGCTATACGTCATCCATCTGACTTCTCCCGTAGATATATATCTACTCACTTTGATCCTTACTTGCCGAAGTCGATGACGCCATGCACATCCTTGTCGTTCATGTCCACTCGAGGGTACCTACATATTTACACACACAGTATCGTAAACCGAAATCGCGAAAAAAAACCAAAATGGCACGCGTATCACGTATAGGTTAAAACCTATGGTCTCGCATGCAAAACACTACCAAATAACCCTCGTCGCGGACGTACAAACGTTAGACGACGGAACACAATATCAAATACCAAATCCCAATTCATTAAAAGCCACAAAACAAAATCAGAAATTTTGAAAACTTGCTCCAGATTTGCTTCAGGTGACAATTGGGACATTTTGCACATAGGGTGGGTTTATTTGCTGGACAAAGGAGCTATGAAACAAGAACGATGTCAGGGTATCATGGTCTGGCCGCAATTTGAAGCCAGAAAGGTTAAATTGGCAGCCCGCTGTGGGTTCTGGGGCTCGGGTCTTGGGGCTAGCTCCAAGGTTGCCTACATGACCCTCAGTAATTGCTAGTTTACTTATATAACCCCCGAGTGATAGCAGATCTCGAAACAACCTCACAAATCCAACACAAATCCGATATCGGCGATTTCTAAGTTCATGTCTTGGGTTTGATTCTCTGGTTTTAGTCCAATATGCAAACACTGCAGGGGTTTTAGCCATGATTAAACCTCAAATACACTTTCACAAACCAATTCATGCGCTAAGCCTTATCTTGGAATTTTCAAAGACCACTAAATCTCGATAAATCGATTCTAAACTAACAATAGAGGCTAATGGAATGAATTACTAACACTATGTAAGAATGAATTACCTCATTTGGCAACTCAAGAATTTTCTTGAGTTGCCCCAAGGCTTCAAAATCCTAGCTTTCTTGGTCCAAAGTGCTTGTAGTGAGCTTGTGCATGTTTTTAGAGAAAGGGGGATGATGTTTTGATTTGGTGATATTTTGAGGAGATAGAGGAGGGAGGAGATTGAGGGCAGCCATGAAGGAAGAAGAGGGAAAATGAAGAGGAAAACAATGAAGGGGACAATGAGCCATGATCCATAGTTAACCCCTCACCCTCTCTTTTCTCTTCTCTCTCTTGCCCATACTCATTTTTTTTATTCATTTCTTTTTCTTTTCTTATCTTTTCTTTTCATTTCCAAAAAAGAAAGCATGCACAAAAGAAATCAAGGAGAATAAAAAGTAAAAAGTGTTTTAAAAAAATGTGACATGGTGTATGTCATATGCATAATCACACTTAATGCAAGATTAGCGAAATAAATCTACTTTAGCACTAAAATGGAATATAATTAATTATATAACAATCTATGAATGCTCAAATCTAATAATCTCTTTCAAATTCAGTAATTAACATAATTTCAAAGTATTTCCTAATTTATCGGTATTTAATTATACCGCAATATTAAAATATTCATAATATTCATTATTTAATTATATAAATTCCCAAAATAATATTTTATTTTTCTGAAATGTTAAAATCTTCCCCCCTTAATTTAATTCGGTCCCCGAATTTAAATTTAAACCCCTCAAATACTAAAACAATTCAGTAAAGAGGTCAAGTCGTCGGGGCTCTGAAATCATAAATACATAAAATACATCGTAGCGCAATGCATGCGCATGAAAAACGAGTATATAAACCAAAATCAAAACTCCGTCAAGCATCCCGCAGTCATCAGAGTTATGGTGAAGACACCAATGCCAAGTCCAGTACGAAAACCAACATGATATACATCGGGAACATGTCAACTCATCAACCACTTACGAGTCCTCTCGACTTGTAAGGAAGAAAATTCTCTTGTGAGATCCTTATGACTCTCAAGAGAAAACGGACTTTGGAATCCTCACGATTCCTAAGGAGAAAATACACCAATGAGATCCCCACGACTCGTAGGAAGAAAAAGTCTTCTGAAACCCTCATGGCTCATAAAATTGAAAAGTCTTAGGTGGCAGATCTGAACCTGTTTCCTAAGCCATCACTACCCTACAAGGAGGTCAAGAGGGACTATCTACGGGCCACATTTTCCAAAATTACAGGCCACTGAAATAAAGGAGATACTTACGGTTCCTCACGATTCGTATGGAAAAATACCCGAGTGAGATCCTTACGACTGACGGAGACGATGAACACTTAGAAATCCTCACAATTTCAAGGGAGAATATGCACCTATGAGATCCTCTCGACTTGTTGGGAGAAAATACCTTCTTGAGACCCTTACGGCTCATGAAGATGAAAAAGTCTTAGGCTACAAGGACCCTAAACTTGTCTCCTAAGACCTCAATTCTATGGCCACACATAACTCTGCACTACTTCACCCACGTACATACTTACGTGGGCAAAGTAGTCGAGGGTATTTTTTCCCGCCAAAAATTTCTGCGGAAAAGAGCCCAAGGTATCAAATAGCAGCGATACGCTTAAGAAAATATGAACCAGTATTTTCCGGGCTATATTTTTAAACACTACTGAATGACAAATTACTAAATTCTGATGATATCTAAAGCGTCTCGAGAAAACCTTCGATTTGATATATTATGGGCCTCATAATTTATCCGGGATCAAAAGTTATGAGCAAATGTGCTATGCACGTGTTATCTAAGGAAGAAAATGTGAACTAGTATTTTTTGGGCTGTATTTTGACAAAAACCAGAATGATAAACAGATAAATTCATATATTATCGAAAGTGTCTCGAAAAATCCTTCGATTTGATATATTATGGGCCTCATAATTCATCCGGGATCAAAAATTATGAGCAAATGTGCTACGCACGTGTAATATAAAGTAACGCTCTACTACATGGGGATACATTTTTAGTCCAACATCAGGAAAAAGAAAGATCTCTTCTCTACCACTCCCATATAAATAAGAGGGGATAACTCTAAAAAAAGATAAAGAATTCAATTCTCAAAGTAGATTAGTTCTCCTTAGGAGCTTGCCCCTCCCCATAATGCGTATATGCACAAGCGCCATGTGCGCTACGTGCAACGCACGTGCGTCCGCCATGTGCGCACCACGTGCAACGCACGTGCGCACCACGTGCGAGAATTGAATCCTCAAAGGAGCTTGGTGCTCCAAGTTAGGGCCATAGTCTCCCCCCCATAATGCGCATATACTCAAGTACTATGTGCAACGCACGTGTGCCCGCTACGTACGCACCACGTGCAACGCACGTGTGCCCACCATGTAGGAGCATTTAATCCTCAAAGGAGTTTAGTTCTCCAAGTTAGGGCCATAGCTGCCCCCCCATAGTGCACATATGCGCAAGCTCCATGTGCGCTACGTGCGACACACGTGCGCCCAACACGTGCGACACACTTGCGCCCAACACGTGCGACGCACGTGCGCGAACGCAAAGAAGCCTTTTTCAGCAGCGAGAAGCTTAAGCTCCTGCCTGTTCTTTCCCCTGATGAGTGGGACATGGTTCAAAGGGTACATCCCTCTACACCGTCGATATATGGCGTTGTAATCTCTCAGTGTCTTCGGAGAGGTGGTGGGTCCCAACGACCAATGATCCTTCTTTCTAGAAAAGAGACATAAACACAACAGAGGAATCCCCACATAAACTTTGAGAAATTTCAAAGAGAAGAGCAAGCTCTCGGAAGAAGAAGAATTTCTTCAATGTAAATAAAATCATCTCATAAGAGAAGAAGAACTTAGTTCTCTTTTCAGATCATAGATCTATAAGACAGATGTCTTTCACAAAAAGAGACCATAGCATCTCATCATAAAAGGGGAGGAGAAGAACTTAATTCTCTTCGGATCACAGATCTAAAAAGACAAAGTCTTTCACAAAAACATAAGAGATTGTAACATCTCCTATAAAAATAAGAACTTTGTTGTTAAAGCCACAAGACAAAGTCTTTTATAAACGAGAATTTAATTCTCAGAGCGCAGAACTGATCAAATTTGCCTAAAAAGAGCCTTAGCGCTCCAATTTAAAGAAGCGTCTTAGCGCTCCAAGTCTGGCGCTCAGCGCTCCAAGCGCTATTTTAAGAGCAGCGCCCAGCACTTCAAGGTTGGCGCTTAGCTCCAAGCGCACCACGTGCTCCTACGTGGGCATTATTTTATAAAGAGCGCTCTGCACTCATTAACTGGCGCTCAGCGGCAAGCGCGCCACGTGCTCCTTACGTGTGCACTATCTCACAGGAAGCGCCTTAGCGCTCAAAATGTCACGACTCGAAGTAGTAGCTCGTGACCAGCACTTAAATCACGCAATATCTAAAGGCGTAACGTAATTCAAGTAAGCTGAAACCCAGAAATCTAAACCTTTTTAAGAAAATAAAGGAGGTGAAGTTTTGAAATAAGGATATAATGAAATCAAGTTTTCTTAATGCATAGAAAAAGTAACATAAAAATACTAGTGAAATTTACAATTTTGAAAACGTGTTTCGTTTTTAAAAAATTTGGGCAGCACATCCTTTGTATATTTTGATCCAAAACCATAAATACATAACAAGAATAATGGCATCCCCAAGCAGGAGCTAACGCTTCGCCAAACGGTGGATCACAACCACGCAAGCCAGTATATGTTAGTATACGACGCCCCACGGCGAAGTTCAACACAAAAAGATAAAGAAATAAGCAAGACATCAAAACCACAAGTTGCGGAAAACCCCTCGCTCTAAGTCTCGCAACCACAATCCCACTAAGTCTTATTACTTATACAATTTACTAATTTTGATTGATGGAGTTGACTAGATAAAATATGAAATATAAATACAAGACTGGATACGATAAAAATGCCCCACCTACCAATGCAAAACACCCAAATGAAGCTATGTGCCAGCGATGCCGTTACGGATCCATGCGGTCAATCTGCAAGAACTGTGGAACAACGGGGGTGAGTTGCCAACTCGTGAGTTCAAAAACATCTATAAGTAGAAATCGAATAAACAATGACTCCTAGGTCAAGTATATCATAAAGGTAATACTATGATATCTAGGGTGACCGGGTCATCATATGTGCCAACAATTTAATCAACACCAATATGTATGCGGATATAATCCAACAATATAACCAGTGTCTGTATGCATGTGGATCTCATCCAACCATAAAATCAATGTATGTATGTCTGTGGATCTCGTCCAACCATATAATCAATGTCTGTTGTTAGCTATATGTATGCCCTAGAGGTCATTACTGTACATACGATGTATATTGTAGTGGATGCTTGGACATATATAGGGAGGACTTTCTTTCTCGACATGATAGTATGCTATCTGGTTGCTCTTTATCATAACATGTACTTTTATTGCCTCTATGTTACATGTTGATAAAGCCCTTAGGATATGTACTCAACTACTGGGACTATGATGAGATCATACAAGTGGGGCCACGGTAGTCGACGAGTACATCCTATAACAGTTCCTAGTCGAGGGTGTATCGAGACAGGGCATCGATACACCAGAGTAGACTAGCGTATACGGATCATGACCTATATGATGGGCGTTGGATGATCCTATATCCATCGGTGTTTAACATCAAGGATGGTGTACGGGTGCTCAGTAGAGACTGGGTACACTGGACGGACTCACCAAGAACTCCCATATGGTATTATACCTCACGTCAAATGGAAGTTCTCTGGCGACACTCGTACAGGTTAGTCTGTAGACCCGAGATCGTCATAGAGTCTTGTGTGATTCCCACAGTGCTTTGATTTCCATCATACCACATCCAAGAGGGTGTGCAAAAAGGTGGTTTTTGGGTACAGTCCCGAATCACATGGAAGCAATGAGCGATAGGAGGGGATTCATCTCTCCCGGTATAGGGAGTTGATGTTGCGCTGTGTTCGATTGGCTATAACTGGAAATCCCTGGCCCGGGTTGCTGAGATTTACTGGTAAGTGTTATCAGTAGTTTCTCGAACTGTTATAGACCTCATATCGACACGACTTATCAAACTACTGGGGTCTGACGTTTACCACCCCTAGGCGAGATATGCGACATATCAGACGAAGAGACCGGACTTTACGGGAGTGTTACTGATTGGATTCACAGGAGAATGTACATGCTTGCTTGTTGATCTTCTAAGCGCACAAAACCTGGGTGGCTGTTACGTTTAGCTGACCGCTTGCAGCTTGTGGGTGTTTGATATGATCATCACTTACTGCCGGCGTATTAACGATTCTTTAGAGTCCTACATAGAGGTTTCTTGGCTCAGGCAAAACGGAGTAGGAGCACATATGTGATATGTGCGGGACCGAGAACAATACGTGTATGTGATACCATATTAGATTCTCACGATATGAGATATCGGCCGGGTATATGCGATACAGCCGGGTTATCGGATCAAGCGTTGATTCGATGAACTGATACAGATTATATTAGTCGGTTATTTGTAAAATAGCCGGATTATCGGATCAAGTGTTGATTCGATAATTTAATGTATAATTATATATATGATATATTAAATTACATTAACAAATATAAGCTCATTAACAAATATAATTTAATGTATAATTATATATATGATATATTAAATTAAATTACATTGATATATATGCGATATATGTTAATTGTATTATTTTATTTTGTTACAATAAATATTGTTTATGTGATATATAATATTGTAACATGCTAGGGTTATTAATGCAACATGTTTTGTGGAGAATAAATGTGGTTAGGGTTAAGCTTTCATGAAGCTTCTTGAAGCTTTGAGTTTGACCTTGATATTTTGTGATATTTCCTGAACCCAACCCAACCCTTTAACCATAGTTGATTCTCTACAGAGGTTAAGTCTTCATACTTAACCCATGGTTGCATTTCTAACCTCACTTGATTCATTGTTCATCACAAAAGTGTTAGCTTCTTCTTCTTCTTGCTTCTTGAGAAAAGCTTTCTAGCTTTTTCTCATGTGATGAAAATGAGTGAGAATAAGAAAACAAATGAGAGCTAAATTCCTACTTCATCGTCCTAATCTATCCTTGCCATTTAGATTAGGGTGTTCACTTCATTTAGTGAGTGAGAGCTTGTGTTAAAGAAACTTCAAGGTAGATCATCTTCGTTATCGAAGATCGGAAGCAAGCTTTCATCTTTCTCTTCGTGGAGCCTCTCTAGAGTCCATGAACATGATGATCGCAGCGAAGGGACCTCAACATGGAGCTTTAGAAGTGAAGGACCGGACTACAATGGTTGTACTCCCAAACTCTTAGATGTTAAAGTGTTTAACATGCTTTGTTTCGCCTAATCTCTAGTTTAAAGATCTTAGTTAGGGTTGTTCGGCACGTCTAAATTTTAAATCGGGCATGGTTGATGCCTTATAGATCCTTGTGAGAGTGCCTAGTAATCCTATATCTGTGAATATCATAAAAGCATATTCATGAAAGTCTGAGGATATAAATCAACGGGTGTCCCTCGCGACACATCAAAATCATGGAACCTGAGTGTCCAGTATCAACACTCGAAACATCATGAAAACCGTGTCCAGCATCGACACGTAAATCCTCATATATCTCAGGCGCCGCATCCTCAGATCAGCCCTCAGGCGCCGCACACCCTGGTCGGCCCTCATATTCATCTCGCTACTCGGGTCGGTATCCTCCGGATAACCGCCGAGTCTAAATACTATCACCGGTAGGTAGTGCTCCCCTGCCAGGATCACCGTCTAACATATACGAGTCTTCTTGACCCGGGATACCTCACCGGATCCACCATGTACCCGCAGACGGTGCCTACCGCTCCTCGAATCGGGTTTCACATGCCACTCTAAGAACCGAGAAAACACATGGTGGACACACTGAAATATCATATCAAGAGAAACCGGGTTTTTAAAATAGTACATGCTTTCCTTTGAAATCGCCAGGGTTCTCAAATCCAGAAATCTCATGAAAACAGCATATCCCAATGCGTAAAAGCGTGAAGCATGATGTATGCGACATATAACAGAATGTAAGCATATCCATATATCATGCAACATGGAACAGTAATAAGCACATATCGAGAGGAAACCGCTCTTTTAAATGAATGCAGTTTTAAAATATATCATGCGGTTCCCAAATCTCCAAAATCGAATGCAATATCGTATAAAGGTGCATATGTGTATATACGCAAGTATGGACGTACAAAATGTGTCTGTTCGCATGTATGGGTGTACAATATGTATATACGCAAGTATGGATGTACAATATGTATATACACCAATATGGATGTACAAGTGGTATAAACGCAAGTATGAATGTACAATATGTATGTGCGCCAATATAGATGTACAAGTGGGTATATACGTTAGTATGTGTGTACAATATGTATATGCACCAATATGGATGTACAAGTGGGTATATAAGCAAGTATGAGTGTACAATATGTATATGCACCAATATGGATGTACAAGTTGGTATATACGTAAGTATGAGTGTACAATATATATGTGCGCAAATATGGATGTACAAGTTGGTATATACGCAAGTATGAGTGCACAATATGTATATGCACTAATATGGTTAGGGTTGTTCGGCACGTCTAAATTTCAAATCAGGCATGGTTGATACCTTATAGACCCTTATGAGAGTGCCTAGTAACCATACAGTGGTATCAGAGCCAAGCTAGAGCTTTAGGCGAAGTCTAGACGATGTTTAAAGTCCGATCGAACTCCGGAACCCCGGTTTAGACCCCTCTCTGGATATTTTCTAAAAATGTGATTTTTTCTGCATTAAAAATACTCAAAAAATCAGCAGGGAATTCTATGAAGACCTGTGAAAAACGACACCCTAAGTCCACTATAGCGCCGCGGAACCGCGGCCAAACTGGGATATTGGCGGCGGTTTCACGGCAATAATTGAGAATTAGGGTATCTTTTTCCAACAGTAACATCCGTATGTGTTACCTACTGCTTTTGGGAATTTTTAATCTTTACTCAAGTGTTGAGTTTTCTGGGTTGTATCGGGAGCTCGTTGATTCGATCAGAAAGTCTAACTTCGTTTATTTTCCCCCGGGTAATTTTAGAACGTGTTAAAAAGTTCGAACGGATATCAATAACTCACATTTCCCCTGCCGGAAAATTTCTAAGTGTTGGATTTTTTTCTGTAATTTAAGAACGTTCTAAGTCGTGCAAGTAATGCGGTGGACCTTATAGAAGAACACAAACCTTAACTCGATTATGTGACCGTCTTGAACTGCCTCTAAACCTTAGTGTTTGTGGCAGTACGGCGTTGCCACATATGAGGCGTTGGTTTGACCCTTCTACGGCTGGACCATTGGTACTGTGGCATGTGATGGATGTTTTTAAACTAATTTCAAGTGTAGAGAACAATTTGGGAAAACTTGGGTGTTTGATTATTCGATCGGAATGTTTAACATTGTCTATTTATCAGGAATGTGATACAATATTTGGAACCCACAAGTAGTTATGAGATAACTAATTTGAATGTTATAAATCTAGCAGTTTAGTCTCAGATGATCGGTTGCCGCGGGATTTTGATGCGATCAAAAGTCCGTTGCAATCACGTAGCGTACACGGATACTAGCCGAGTAAACTTAATAGATAGCCACGCCCCATAGCCCCGACCAAGTGACTGTAGGAGAACCCCGTCGCCAAAAGCATCCGTTTGGGTGCTCGCGGCAGCGGTGTTCCGCCTTAGAGCACTTCGTCAACGGCATCTAGGGGTGCGGCCGTCTACTAAACTTTGCGACGAGCATTCGATCAGGATGTTGGGAATCTTGTTTAATTGCACGACTTGATATTGAAAAGAGTTTTCGATTATGAGACTGAAATGCGGGGTTTATAATTGTTAGGCATGCGATGTCTAAGGAATTCATTTGGTTAGGCATGCGATGTCTAAGGAGGTTGCGGATTCCAACTGTTGTAGTTTTACACTTTCTTTTTTGCGACCGTAAGTGTAATATGTGGTGTATCGCCGGTTTCGTTGCTTTACATCAACGACAATTGGGATACGCATATTTACTTACGTTGATGATATGTCATATTATGCGTTGCTGTGATATGTTATATTGGATCGTCGTGTTCTGAATAGCCGGGGTTTTTATGTGAGATGAGAGTTTTTCTTTTTCATTCATGTAAAATTTATTTGTATGTAATATTCTTTTATTGGGGCACTTCCGAGCTGAGGATGATGTCACCATTGTATATTATTTACATTTCAGCATTAGGTAGACCCAAGGCGGGGAGCATAAGTAATCGGGTTCTAGGGTCTAGTGGGAGACCATCTCGAGGAGTCGAGACCGGGTCTCCTAACCCTAGAATTGGCAGTGTTGCTTGCCGCTCTCGTAGGGGTCTTGGGATGTGGGTTTGGCTATTCATCGCGACCGTAGAATCCGTGTTTTATACAGGCTCGTATTAAAAACACGGACCTCCTAGTATATCCAAAATTTCATATATGTTCTTCTGCTGCAATGTTCTTTGATGAGATCATATTACTTCCTGAGACGAATATTTATATTATATATATGAGATATATGTTATATTGCAGATTTCGTTTCAAATGTGATACTTGTGAAGCATAATAAAATGGGACTTCATTAATGAGATTAATGAAACTAAAAGAAACCTAAAGATGTTGTAGAAACTTGTCTCAAAAACTGGTAGCTCGAGTTCTTGCATTGCATAACGGTGTTCCTTGCAGAACATCCAGCACCTTATTCGATAAGGAAATAGCCGAGATCCCTTCACCGGGAGTGACCTCTTTAGCGAAACTAGCAGATGCTACAAACTCGGTTTGTCTTTTGATTGTTTTTATAGTTTTTGCTTTGCATAGTTGTATTTGTGAAATATCCTGCACCTTATTCGATGAGGAAAGAGCCGACGATCCCTTCACCGGGAGTGACCTCTTTAGCAAAACTAGAAAAGACCTCAAAAACATTCCATTCAAAATCACTCGATTCTACAACGATATCAACTTCATTACGCAAAGGGTTTTTCTTAAAAACTTATCGCCCTCCGTCATTTCAGATAAGTAGTATTTATTATTCGTACTACATTTGTTGGATTTCATAAAGGCGTAGTGTGCGGTAGCTATTTATGCTTATCTGTATAAGCATATGATGCGATTGAGTTAGGGTAGTCGTGCGGCTTTGTTGGCTTTCGTCAAGGGTCATGCGGGTGGATTTAATTCAATCGGGAAATGACGGGTTGAACTTGACTAGTAGCCTATGGTTTGTTGGCATTCGTCAAGGTCATAGGACGGTAAGGGTAAAATATTATTGGGAATTTCAAGTGTTGAAATTGACAATGAGTTTGCATACTTTCTATGAGATAGTTGGATCCCGATACCCGCTGCGAGTAAGAGTTACTCCTGGGAGAGTTATACAAATTACAATTAGCCGATCAAGTAGGTGTCTAGAAAGGTGTTAACGGAGTTACGCCCCTGGGAAAACGAGGTTTATTTTTATTAGGTCCGTGCGAAAGCACGGAGAACCTCGCTCAAAGTACCGGCACTGGCCTGGCTGAAAGATTGGCGAACTTGTAGAGTGTAATTAATCCCGGCTAGTTTTTCCTTTTAGGGTTTCAAGGAAGATTTGACTAAAACAGTGGGAGACATCCTGATTAGATATATTAATAACCAATCTAATCTTGCAAGAGCATATGCTGAGTGTTTTCTTCTCTCTCTCTCCTGATTACGACTATGTCACGCCTAAATCAAGATAATAATACGGATGTATTGACCGAACCCTCTTTTTATACTGAGCTGGGGAATGTTGGTCCCGCTCCAACTAATAAATGTTATAAGACAGAGCAGGAAATTAGGGATTACCAGAATTCCCGTGCCGCCCAAACGAAGAAAATACATGTTGATGCATCTTCTTCGGGTGTATTCATTACCGAGAACCGTTTCTCGGTATCCTTTACGTCCTGGGTATGAGATACCAGATCAGGATCCCGCTAATGTAATTTGTTACATGGGCTACGGATAGGTAGAGAACTGAGAACGGGTGATAAGTTTCAAGAGGTAGAAATGGTGCAAGTGTTGCAGCCAAGTCTGTTGGTAGTTATCAACCTGTATTAAAAAATACATTGATTCTGAACGAATGTTATTAGATACCGAACCTGATATACAATATCATATCAGTCTCTTTATTTGTAAAGAAGGATATAATTTTGTATTGTTGGATAATGTTTTGAACATTTCCTATATCAAGAGTTGATCGGTTCAGGCACGTTATCTAAAAGCATAGATGTTCTAAATCAAACCACAGTTCTTAGTATACAGAACACACACAAGAGAAAGAGTTCATAAATGAACGAATCCTTCTTGAGGTATTGTAGACTAGGTCATATCAATGTGACCCGACTAGCTGAAGTTACATTTAGATGCATATTTAAATTAGTTTGAATTTACATCTTGGGAAACTTGTCGGTCATGTCATAAAGATAAGATGACCATAGCTCTGTTTATTGGAAACAGAGAAAGACTTAGTGAACTCTTGGGATAGATACATGTTGATGTATGAAGGTCCCATGTCTACACATGCCAAGACCGATTCTTTGTACTTCATTACATTCACTGATTATCTCTCAAGATCCGGACATATGTTCCTGTTGAAACACAAGTCTGGAACTTTTGAGAAATTCAATGAATATAAGTTAGAAGTAGAGAACCAAAAACGTGTATAAGTATTATGTCCTTTGATGTGATCAAGGAAGAGAATACTTGAGCACGGAATTCCTGGACTATTCTAAAGGAGAATGAGATTCTCTTTCAGCATTACTCCTCCGTATACACCACAGTATGTCGGTGTATCGGGGCGGAGCAATCACACCCAATGAGATATGGTGCGCTCAATGATGAGTACTACTGAGTTTCCTATTTCCTTTTAGGAGTTATGCACTTGAGAAGTTGCATACCTATTGAATAGGGTTCCAATCAAATCAGTTTCCTACCACTTCATATGTGATATGGAATGGGAAGAGCCTATATCTTAAGTAGGTTAAGATTTGGGGTTGTCCGGCCTATGTCTAAAAGCATAATCCAGACAAGCTCGAGGCGAAGTCAGTTCTGTAGAAGTTTGTTGGATATCCCAAGCATTCACAAGGGGATATCTTCTACCTAACTGAGGAACAAAAGATGTTTTGTTTCTCAACATGCCACCTTTGTGAAAGGGAATTTCTTGTGAAGAAATTAGTGGCCATGAGGTAGAACTGGAAACAGTTCCAGCTATACAAACTGCAGCTGATGATTTGGTAGAACCGAAGAATTCAATAGTTTCCAACGAACCTCAGCCTCTCTGCCGATCTAGTAGGGTTCCTCACCCACCTGAGAGATACTTCGGTTTCTCTATGACAGTGGGAGAGAGGATTGCATCATGAGATGATGACCCAACTTATTTCGAGCTGGTCATCAGGAATGGGACTCTGTAAGAATGGCTGGATGCTTAGCAATCTGAGTTGGAATCCTTAAACACCAATAAAGTATGGACTTTGGTTGCTTTATCTGAAGGGTTAAATCCCTATCAGGAGCAAGTATATCTTGAGAAGATTACTTAGTGTACATGGAAAAGTTGAGACTTTCAAAGCTACGCTTAAATCCATCCAGATCCTATTTGCCACGGCTACATACCATGACTACGATATCTGGCGGTTGGGTGTCATGACTGCTTTTCTAAATATTGATTTGGAAGAGAGCGTCTATAAGTACACAGCCAAAGGGCTTCGTAGACAGTGGGAGCAGCGGAAACGTGTGCAAGATGTTTTATGTGATAAATCAGGCATCGCGGAGTTGGAACATCTGTTTTGATGTGATAGTTAAAGAGTTTGACTTCATCAAAATGGTAGATGAACCTTGTATATACAAAAGGGTAGTAGGGAGTATGAAAATGATCCTCGTAGAGTACGTGGATGACATTCTCTTGATAGGGAAGGAGTTTCTTATTCTACGCTCGGTCAATCTCCGCTTATCACAAGGATTCTCCATATAGGATCAAAGTGATACCTCCTAAATCCTGGGTATGGATCTAAGAGATAGATTTAATTGGATGTTAGGATTCTCGCTAGTTGTAGTGAGATGGTATCAATAGATCCTGGGGAGAATCACTGGAAAGATTCCAGGGTGATAAGGACGACTGAATGTCAGTCGCAGGCATTGTCTTTACCCTCAGTGGAGGGACGGTATGTTGGAAGAGTTCCAAGCTAGATACCGTGACTTACTAGACGATTAAAAGCAAGATACGTCGTTACCAAGGATGCTACTAAAGAGGCAGTCTGGATATATGTAAGTTCATGAGATGAACTTCGTTCCTACCATTGTGTGACAATGGAGATGTGGCTTATGCCAAGGAACCCCCGTCCCATCAGAAATCCAGATATAATTCTTAGGCAGTATCACCTGATCATGGAGATGGTTGATCTCCAGGGAGATCGAGGTTAGGAGAGTAGATACAGAGGAAAACAGCGTGGATCCACTAACAAAGGCCTTTTTTTCCAGTAGAGACTTTTATGGGATGGTTGAGTATGAGATACTTCAACCACAGCTAATTGTTTGGTATGTGATACCACAACAGATAGCCCTAGTGCAAGTGGGAGATTGTTAGCTATATGTATGCCCTAGAGGCCATTACTGTACATACGATGTATATTGTAGTGGATGCTTGGATATATATAGGGAGGACTTTCTTGCTCAACATGATAGTATGCTATCTGGTTGCTCTTTATTTTAACATGTACTCTAATTGTCTCTATGTTACATGTTGATAAAGCCCTTAGGATATGTACTCAACTATTGGGACTATGATGAGATCATACTAGTGGGGCCACGGTAGTCGACGAGTACATCCTATAACAGTTTCTAGTCGAGGGTGTATCGAAACAGGGCAACGATACACCAGAATAGACTAGCGTATACGCATCATGAGCCATATGATGGGCGATGGATGATCCCATATCCATCGGTGTTTGACAAAAAGGATGGTGTACGAGTGTTCAGTAGAGACTGGATACACTGGACGTACTCGCCGAGAACTCCCAGATAGTATTATACCTCACGTCAGATGGCAGTTCTCTGGTGAGACTGCTACAGGTTAGTCTGTAGACCCAAGATCGTCATAGAGTCTTGTGTGATTCCAACTGTGCGTTGATTTCCATCATACCATGTCCAAGAGGTCGTGCAAAAAGGTGGCTTTTGGGTACAGTCCCGAATCACATGGAGGCAATGAGCGATAAGAGGGGATTCGTCTCTCCCGGTATAGGGAGTTGATGTTGCGCTATGTTCGATTGGCTATAACTGGAAATCCCTGGCCACGGTTGCTGAGATTTACTGGTAAGTGTTATCGGTAGTTTGTCGAACTGTTATAGACCTCATATCGACACGACTTATCAAACTACTGGGGTCTGACGTTTACCACCCTTAGGCGAGATATGCGACATATCAGACGAAGAGACCGGACTGTACGGTAGTGTTACTGATTGGATTCACAGGAGAATGCACAGGCTTGCTTGTTGATCTTCTGAGCGCTCAATACCTGGGTGGCTGTTATGTTTAGCTGGCCGTTTGCAGCTTGTGGGTGTTTGATATGATCATCAACTACTGCCGGCGTATTGACGATTCTTTAGAGTCCTACACAGAGATTTCTTGGCTCAGGCAAAACGGAGTAGGAGCACATATGTGATATGTGCGGGACCGAGAACAATACGTGTATGTGATACCATATTAGATTCTCATGATATGAGATATCGGCCGGGAATATGCGATATAGCCGGGTCATCGGATCAAGTGTTGATTCGATGAACTGATACAGATTATATTAGTCGGTTATTTGTAAAATAGCCGGATTATCGGATCAAGTGTTGATTCGATAATTTAATGTATAATTATTTATATGATATATTAAATTACATTAACTAATATAAGCTCATTAAAAGATTCTTTTTCTCACTCGGGTAATATATTGATATATATGCGATATATGTTAAATGTATTATTTTATTTTGTTACAATAAGTATTGTATATGTGATATATAATATTGTAACATGTTAGGGTTATCAATGCAACATGTTTTGTGGAGAATAAATGTGCTTAGGGTTTGGATTAGGGTTAAGCTATCACGAAGCTTTCATGAAGCTTCTTGAAGCTTTGACTTTGACCTTGATATTTTGTGATATTTCCTTAACCCAACCCAACCCTTTAACCATAGTTGATTCTTTACATGGGTTAAGTCTTCATACTTAACCCATGGTTGCATTTCTAACCTCACTTGATTCATTGTTCATCACAAAAGAGTTAGCTTCTTCTTCTTCTTCCTTCTTGAGAAAAGCTTTCTAGCTTTTTCTCATGTAATAAAAATGAGTGAGAATAAGAAAACAAATGAGAGCTAAATTCCTACTTCATCATCCTAATCTATCCTTGCCATTTAGATTAGGGTGTTCACTTCATTTAGTGAGTGAGAGCTTGTGTTAAAGAAACTTCAAGGTAGATCATCTTTGTTATCGAAGATCAGAAGCAAGCTTGCATTTTTCTCTTCGTAGAGCCTCTCTAGAGTCCGGGAACATGATGATCGCAGCGAAGGGACCTCAACACGGAGCTTTAGAAGTGAAGGACCGGACTACAAAGGTTGTAATCCCAAACTCTTAGATGTTAAAGTGTTTAACATGCTTTGTTTCGCCTAATCTCTAGTTTAAAGATCTTAGTTAGGGTTGTTCAGCAACTCTAAATTTTAAATCGGGCATGGTTAATGCCTTATAGACCCTTATGAGAGTGCCTAGTAACCCTACATCTGTGAATATCAAAAAAGCATATGCATGAAAGTATGAGGATATAAATCAACGGGTGTCCCTCGCGACACATCAAAATCATGGAACCTGAGTGTCCAGCATCGACACTCGAAACATCATGAAAACCATGTCCAGCATCGATACGTAAATCCTCATATATCTCAGGCGCCGCATCCTCAGATCGGCCCTCAGACGCCGCACACCCTGGACGGCCCTCATATTCATCTCGCTACTCCGGTCGGTATCCTCCGGATAACCGCCGAGTCCAAATACTATCACCGGTAGGTAGTGCTCCCCTGCCAGGCTCACCGTCTAACATATACGAGTCTTCTTGCCCCGGGATACCTCACCGAATCCACCATGTACCTGCAGACGGTGCCTACCGCTCCTCAAATCGGGTTTCACATGCCACTCTAAGAACCGAGAAAACACATGGTGGACACACTGAAATATACCGGGTTTTTAAAACAGTACATGCTTTCCTTTGAAATCGCCATGGTTCTTAAATCCAGAAATCTCATGAAAACAGCATATCTCAATGCGAAAAAGCGTGAAACCGGATGTATTCGACATATAACAGAATGTAAGCATATCCGTATATCATGCATCATGGAACAGTAATATGCACATATCGAGCGGAAACCGCTCTTTTAAATGAATCCAGTTTTAAAATATATCATGCGGTTCCCAAATCTCCAAAATCGAATGCAATATCGTATAAAGGTGCGTATGTGTATATACGCTAGTATGGACGTACAAAATGTGTATGTCCGCAAGTATGGGTGTACAATATGTATGTACGCAAGTAAGGATGTACAATATGTATATGCACCAATATGGATGTTCAAGTGGTATAAACGCAAGTATGAGTGTACAATATGTATGTGCGCCAATATGGATGTACAAGTGGGTATATACGTTAGTATGAGTGCACAATATGTATATGCACCAATATGGATGTACAAGTGGGTATATACGCAAGTATGAGTGTAGAATATGTATATGCACCAATATGGATGTACAAGTGGGTATATACGCAAGTATGAGTGTACAATATATATGTGCGCCAATATGGATGTACAAGTGGGTATATACGTAAGCATGAGTGTAAAATATGTATATGCACCAATATAGATGTACAAGTGGGTATAAATGCAAGTTTTAGTGTACAATATGTGTATTATGATGCACCAACCCTACTGTGTAGTAACATGGCAATTATCGATGATAAAATGTGTGAGCCGGCAAATCTGTGTACGTGCAACATACGCATCATTGATAATGGTGTAAGTGTACTAGCACAGGTATAAATAATGCAATGCGAATAACATGAATGCATCATAAGGTAAATCGTCAGATAAAAGCTATAAAGTATACACATCTAACATGATCGAGTCTGTGAATCCATCAATCGGCATTTAGCCTAATAACATCGCGTACGGTATAATCCATCGTACAGCAACCTCTAGTCAAGGGTATGGATCAATCATCAAGTCAAACTCACCACGCAGGGAAAATCATCGTACGGAGGTATTAAGCTATCAGGGATCCTAACAACCTATAAGACGAGGAGCGTACGGACCTAACGTCACGTAAGGCTAACACTCACGATTCACAACACATATAAATATCTTTATATACCTATGTCCCAGATCACATCCGCAATAATCTCATATCAGGGTACCGGCAGGGTATAAATAATCTCAATAGACTCACATCCGTATACCAACATATCATCAAATCACATATTAAATCGTATTCTCTTTTTATCGCATTTATATCCCTCATCAAGTCAATTTTACAAATACATTCTACCTTTCATATAAGTATTCATATCTAATCTAACATACACACCCGAACCATACAAACAGTTTTTGAAAGATGCGAATCATAGTTTTAAAAGTAGGGGCTACGGTGTTTTTAAAGAAAAGATATCATTTGAAAATCTGTAACATCCCTCAAGGTATTTGTTTAAAAGATGTATACGATTCTTCAGTTTGGAAATAGGTGTTAGTGTATATGCCCTAGAGGCCATTACTGTATCATACTGGATTGTATATTACTTGATGGAAGCTTAGGATATTCACCTTGTATTGACATTTTTTCTCAAAATGGTAGTATGCTACTTGGTTTGTTTCTACTTTAATGTGTACATGTGTTTCTTTTAGCATATCGCCTTTACACATTAGTGGAGCCCTTAGGATCTTTGCTTGATTACCAGCGTTGTGATGGCAGTCACACTCGTGGGGGCTGGGGAATCCACAAGCACAACTTTATGCAGGTCCCTAGTCGCAGGACTATCGAGACAGGGCATCGATACTCCGGAGTATACTAGCGCATGCACTTCTTATCCCAGCTTGGGAGACGGTCTGTCCCACGGCCGTCTGTACGTCGTACTTGAGATAGTATGCGGGTGCTCGTTAGGTTACGAGTACACTGGACAGGACTCGTCAGGGAACTGTTGGTTGGTATTATACCTATCGTCAGTTATCAGTTCCCAGGTGACACGAGTACAGCTTAGTCCGTTGACTTGACACTGTCACTTCCCCTCGAGTGTGTTCCCACTGTACTTTTATTACTACCCTACCACGGCTCAAAGGAGTCGTGCAAACAGGTAGTTTTTGGGTGCAGTCCTGAAGCACTTGGAGGCAGTGACGGTTAGACAGGATTCGACTCTCCCGGTATTGGGGGTTGATATCGCGCTGTGTCTAGGAGAGCCATTACACAAAGTCCCTGGCCAGGGCAAGCGAGATAGACTGGTAGGTTTCCAGTGTTATCTCAGGTGTTCTAGGCTACACTCCGGCACGACTTGTACCGATAGTAGGGGACTGACGTTTATCGCCCCCCTAGGCCCGCCATGCGATATTCTTAGACGAACAGACCGGACTGTACGGAGACTGTCACATTCAGGCTCAGTAGGAGTTCAGATGGGTTTTACTCGTCAGTCTTCTTATCGGCATCTACCTGGGGACCGTTACGTACAGCTAGTGCCGCTTGCGGTCTGTGGTTAAACCCACTGCCAGCGTTGTGTCGAGTCTTTAGAGTCCCACAAAGTGGGTTATTCGCCTTTAGGCAAAATGAGTAGAGGTCGCATGGTTTTGTGACAGGGTTCGTTCACATCCGTGCACTTGTGCACGTTTGGTGTCCGGACAGCTTATACTAGCGGGATTTGGTTTAAGCCGGATCCTAGTATATGATTTAGGATTGGTTTTATCTCATTGTATTCGTGTTCCTCGGACACGAATACGGGTCTGTATGCACAGTTGTTTGAGGCAGAGGAAGAGGATTTTCATTAGAGTTTTGGCACGAGTGCGTATGCACAGCTGACTGTCATCTTTTTCCAAACCCTAATGAATTTGTGATATATCAATTAATAATATTAATTAAATGAAATTGTGTCATGGTTGCGTTTGTTGACTTGTTGACCAAGGTTGACTAGTTGATCATGGTTGAAACTTTGACCATCATCATTACACATCAAAGATGCTCTTTGATCTTAGCAAAAACCATTTAATGTGAAATGATAATTGTCTCATCAAACCAACCATCAACTTTTTCATTTGATTAAAATTATTAATTTGATTAATTCACTTATATTGTTATGGTTGTAAAAAGCTATCTCATTCTATCATTTTGATTCTCTCTCAAGCTCTCCCCTCTCATGAGTTGAGAACCCTTTGAGCTTGAGATAAAACCCTTCAAAAACACTCTCTACTCTTTCTAAGGTCCTAGGTCTAGCACACCAAGCACCTTAGTTACTTCTAGTTTGAGATTGGGGCCAAAGGTTGAGGCCCTCGGGTGGATCTTTCTTCGGCAAGAGAAGGCGACAAGGAGAACTCGTTCTTTCACTCCAAGGAGCAAGAAGAGAAGGACTTGAAGACTTAGGTATAACCCCCTTTTCGAGTAGCTAAACTCTCTTTAGCTTTGTAGTTATTTTTGTTTAGCAAAGATCCCTCCTTTAGCATAGTCCATGTTGCCCAGTGTTGTAAAAATCCGATTTTTTATAACGTTTCCGTCTCCCCGCAAGCACCGGGGTGGGCAACATGGACTTACGGTGGTATCAAAGCCTAGCTAAACACAAACTAACTAGTTAGCAAAGTATCTAGAACTTCGATCGGAAAAAATCGCAAAATTATTTTTCAAAACCATAAGTTTCTGTCGATTTTCATTTCTGCTCTAAAAATAATAAATCATACTTCAAAAATCGGCTCAGGGTTTTTACAGAACGCACGAGGAAAACGATCCACTGACTCGGCCGACTCACCGCGGATCAGAGGCAGAACCTTGCTTCTGCCGCGGATCCACGGCCGAATTGACTCGGCCGTGGTTCATTTTTATTGCAGTGTTCTTCTGTTGTGGTTTTGGGATTTTTAATATAGTTTGTTTCCACCCAGATTTTCCAGAGAGCAAGTTAGTTTTTGGGGTGGTCACAAACCCGTATTTTGATCGAATTTCTTTACAGTTTGGCTAATGGGTTATATCTGTGATGTGATATATGTATTGAACGTCTGCTATTCGCTATACGTCGATTAGTGGGGGTTATACATATTTGTGATCTGTAATGTTGATGGTTTGAGTATATGAATTCGTTGGACTGTCGCGGATGAATAGCCGGGGGTTGTGAGAAGAGAGTTTTCTTATTCTTTCAATTCTTGTAATATGTAAATTTATGTAATATTATTTGTATGGCCGCACAACCGGGTCGGGGTTGTAGCCGTCATTATATAATTTCTTTTTACTATTTTTGCTCCTAGGATGGACCCAAGGTGGGGTGCACAAACTACCAGGTACCTCGAAGTTCCGAGTGGCCTACTCACGTCGTTGAGGGAGGTTGCTTCACTTCGGATACTTGGCGGGTAGTTTGTCGCACCCGTAGGGGTCTAGGGTAGGGTTTGGCTATTCATCGCGACCGTGTAATCCGTTGTTCGTTACAGGCTCGTACGAATTGCGAATTCCTAGTATATCCAATGTATTCATCTGTGATTTGGAATGGCTATCATTGCATTTGATGAATGTTTATATATATATATATATACGATATCTATTTAGGCGTTGCTTATGTTTTGCATCCGCGCTAGTCCAGCCCCCGCTCTGTCGTTAGTTAAGTAACCTAACGGGTGATGACAGGACCCCGTGGCGAATGCGGATGGCATAAGCGTACGTCATATTTTCGTTGTTTTCTGCAATGGTAAGATTAAGTGATGGGACGCATTGGAATTAATGCAAGAAAAAAAAATAAACCAAGTAAAAGTCGTTGGAATACTTTGAAAACCACTCGTTTCTTTTCAAAACCAAACTTTTAAAGGCGGAGCTTGAACCACTCCTTTTTGTTAGTTATATATAAGCCCTAGAGTCCATTACTGTACATAGGATGTATATTGTAGTGGATGCTGGGACATATATAGGTAGGACTTTCTTGCTCTACATGATAGTACGCTATCTGGTTGCTCTTTATCTTAACATGTATACTTCCAGTCTCTCTATTACATGTTGATAAAGCCCTTAGGATGAGTACTCGACTTCCAGGACTATGATGTAGATCATACTAGTGGGGACTGGGTAGTCCATGAGTACATCCTTCAATGTTCCTAGTCGTGGGAATATTGAGACAGGGCATCGATATTCCAGAGTAGACTAGCGTATATCTTCTCGATCCATGTGATGGGCGATGGATGATCCCATATCCATTGGTGTTTGACATCAGAGATGGTAAGCAAGTGCTCAGTGGAGTCTGTGTACACTGAACGGACTCGCCGAGAACTCCCAGATGGTATTATACCTCACGTCAGATGGCAGTTGTCTGGTGACACTGGTACAGCTTAGTCTGTTGACCCGAGATCGTCAAAGAGTCTTGTGTGTCTCCCACTGTGCTTTGATTTCCACCCTACCACGGCTCTACTGAGTCGTGCAAACAGGTGGTTTTTAGGTACAGTCCCAATTCACATGGAGGCAATAAGCGATAGGAGGGGATTCGTCTCTCCCGGTATTGGGGGTTGATGTTGCGCTATGCTCGACTGGCCATAACTGGAAATCCCTGGACAGGGTTGCACTGATTTACTGGTAAGTATTATCGGTAGTTTCGTGCTTGTTATGGACCTTACATCGGCATGACTTATCAAGCTACTGGGGTCTGACGTTTACCACCCCTAGGCGAGATATGCGACATATCAGACGAACAGACCGGACTGTACGGTAAGTGTTACTGGTTGGATTCACAGGAATGTGAGTGGGCTTGCTCGTTGATCTTCTGATCGCTCAATACCCGGATGGCCGTTACGTTTAGCAGACCGCTTGCGGCTTGTGGGTGTTTGATATGATCATCACCTACTTCCGGCGTATTGACGAGTCTTTTGAGTCCTACACAGAGGTTTCCTGGCTCAAGCGAAACGAAATAGGAGCGCATATGAGATATGTGCGGGACCGAAAATAATACCAGTATGTGATACTGAATTCCATTCTCGCGATTTGTATCATCGGACGGTCATATATGATGTAGCCGGGTTACCGAATCAAATGTTGATTCGATATGATGATGCACTAGTTATTAGTCGGTTATATGCAGTATGACCGGATCATTAAATCAAGTATTGATTTAATGATTTAATGTATAATTATATATTTGATATATTACTTTACATTAACTAGTATTGGTTCACTTAAGATTGTTTTTTCTCACTTGATTGTGCACATTGTATATGTGATATATTTTTGTGCACTAGTTTGTATCATGTTTGATGATACATGCAAACTTGGGTGTGTGTATGCTATTCACCATGTTTAGTTAATGGTTAGGGTTTTATTTGCTTTATTTAATTATGTTTTGTTAAAACAAAAATGGTGCTTTTTTCTTTTTTCATGCTAGAAGCTTCATGTTGCTTCATGCATCTTTGAAAAGTCTAACCATTTTTGTTTTGACTCTTTAACCTAACCATTACCTAAACCCTAGTTTACTTTCTACGTTAGTTTACTTCACCCATGGTTGCAATATGAGAAGACTTCAATTGATTTATTTTTGAGATAATTCTTTTTCTTTCTTCTTCTTCATCTTCTTCATGAGGAGAAGAAAACTTACTAGAAAAATTCAAGTGATGAAATCAAGTGAGAAATCCAAATCCAATGTGAACCCACTTCCTATTTCTTCATCCTCTACCACTTCCCATGTTGTATAGGGTGTTTTCTTCACAAGGTTTGTGACCAAGTGAAGATGGAGCTTGAGTTAAACTCACCTCGACGTAGATCATCTTCGGCATCGAAGTCAACAACCTAACCCGATCATTTCTCCGATGAAACCAACGCTAGAGTCCGGGATCCCCATGATCGCAGTGGAGGGACGTCATCACGGAGCTAAAGAAGTGGAGGACTGGACTTACAAAGGTTGTAATCCCTTTCACTTGTTAGTAAAGTTGTTTGCTTGCATTTAGTTTCTCCTATCCTCTAGTTAACAATCTTGCATAGGGTTTCTCGGCATATAAATTTTGGAATTTGGCATGGTTGATCAGTTGTTGGACCTCATGTGTGTGCCTATGAACCCTACAGTGGTATCATAGCCTAGCTAGAGCTTTAGGTGATGTGTAGACGATGTTAGAAACCCGATCGAACCCCGAAACCCTAAATTATACCCTTCTCTGTACAATTTTCAAAACTGTGGATTTTTCCTAATTAAAAATGCTTATAAAATAGAGCAGGAAATTCTAAGAACAACTGAAGAAAACGACAACCTATCTCTACAGTACCGCCGCGGAACCGCGGCCTTAACCTACTTTTTGCGGCGGTTCCGCGGCCGTATGTGATGATTGGGTGCTCCATTTTCTTCAGTTACCTCCGTAGCAGTTTCCTCTGTTCTCTGGGAATTTTTAATCTGTGCTCAACAGTTGAGTTTTCTAGGTTGTTTTGGGGACTCGATGTTTCGATCGGATTATTTAACTTTGTCTATGTGTTTTTCTGGGTAATTTTAGAACATGTTAAAAAGTTCGACCGGATATAAATACCCACTTTTTCCCCTGCCGGGAAATTTCCAAGTATTGGATCTTTCCGTTGTTTAAAGACGTTGTAAGTAGTGCAAGTAACGCGATAGACCCTCCAGAAGACAACAAACCTTAACTCGATTATGTGACCGTCTTGAACTGCCCTTTGAACCTTAGGGTTTGGGGCTGTACGGCGTGCCACATGTGAGGCGTTGGCTTGACCCTTCTACGGCTGGACCGTTGGTACCGTGGCATGAAGTGAATGTTTTTAAACATATTTCATGTGTTGAGCTTTTCGGAAAAACTTGGGTGTTTGATTGTTCGATCGGAAAGTTTAACATTTTCTGTTTATCTGGAATGTGATACAATATTTAGAATCCACAAGTAGTTATGAGATAACTGATTTCGATGTTATAAACATAGCAGTTTAGTCTCACTTGATCGGTTTCCATGGAATTTTGATGTGATCAAAAGTCCGTCGCAATCACGTTTCGTACGTGAATACTCGCCGGATAAACTTAATAGACAGCTGCACCCTATGGCCCCGACCAAGTGACTGTAGGAGAACCCCATCGCCGAAAGCATCCGTTCGGGTGCTCGTGGTAGCGGTGTTCCGCCTTAGTGCACTTCGTCGACGGTATCGGGGGTGTGGCCGTCTACTAAAGTTTGCGACGAGCATTCGTTCAGGAGGTCGGGAATCTTGTTGAATTTCCCGACTTGATATTTAAAAGAGTTTTCGATAAATGAGACTAAAATGTGTGGTTTATAATTGTTAGGCATGCGATGTCTAAGGAATTCATTTGGTTAGGATTCGATGTCTTAAGAGATTTTGGATTCCAACTGTTGTAGTTTTACACTTTCTTTTCTGTGACCGTAAGTGTAATATGTGATATCGCCGGTTTCGTTGCTATATGTCAACGACAATTGGGATACGCATGTTTACTGACGTTGATGACATGTGATGTTATGTGTTGCTGGATATGTTATATTGGATCGTCGTGTTTGAATAGCCGGGTATTTTTTATGTGAGATGAGTGTTTTTCTTTTTCATTCATGTAAAAACTTGTATGTAATATTCTTTTATTGGGGCACTTCCAGGTTGCGGAAGATGTCTCCATTGTATATTATTTACTTTTTCGCATTAGGATAGACCCAAGGAGGGGAGCACAAGTAACCGGGTTCTAGGGTCTAGTGGGAGACCATCTCGAGGAGTCGAGTCGGGGTCTCCTAACTCTAGAATTGGTAGGGTTGCTTGCCGCTCTCGTAGGGGTCTAGGGGTGTGGGATTGGCTATTCATCACGACCGTGGAATACGTGTTTTATACAGGCTCAATATAAAACATGGACGTCCTAGTATATCCAATATTTCATATGATATTTTCTGCTGCGTTATCTGTGATGTTATCATGTGATATGTTCAGATAGATATTATATATAGTATATATGATATATTATATAGACGTTGCTTATGTTTTACACCCGTGCTAGCCCTGCTTCACTCTGCCGTTAGTTACCTAACCTAATGGTGCAGACGGGACATCGAGGCGAATGCGGATGGCATAAGCGTACGTTATATTTATCTGTGATGTTTAGGTGGACTTAAATGATGGGACATTCATTAATGAGATTAATGAAAGAAAATAAACCTAAAATATGTTGTGGAATCGAATTTCTTAAAAACAGGCAGCTACAGTTCTTGCTTTGCATCGCGGTGTTCCTTGTAGAACATCCTGCACCTTATTCGATGAGGAAAGGGCCGACGATCCCTTCACAGGGAGTGACCCCTTTAGTAATAACTGGCAGATACCACAACCCTCGGTTTGTCTTTTGATTGCTTCTATAGTTTTTTCTTTGCACAGCGGTATATATGATATATCCTGCACCTTATTCGATGACGAAAGGGCCGACGATCCCTTCACCGGGAGTGACCCCTTTAGCAAAACTAGAAAAGCCTCAAAAACACTCCATTTAAAAACCATTTGATTCCGCAACGAGATCAAGTTCAAAGCGTTAAAGGTTTTCTTAAAAACCATCCGCAACCCTCCGTCATTTTAGAAAGTAGAGTACTTAGTATTCGTGCTACGTTTGTCGACCATAGCCGAGGCGTAGTGTGCGGTAGCTAAGTGATGTCTTCCTACACAGCATATGATTCGATTAATTAGGACAGTCATATGACATTGTTGACCTTAGCCAAGGGTCATGTGGGTGGGTCTAATTAATCACGAAATGACGGGTAGAACTTGACTAGTGCTTATGATTTTGTTCATAAGTGCTAGGGGTAAAAACCTTTATCGGGAGTTTCGAGTGTTGAAATTTGCAATGAGTTTGCATACCTTCTATATGATAGTTGGATCCCGATACCCACTGCGAGTAAATGTTACTCCTGGGAGAGTTTTGCACTTTACAATTAGCCGATCAAGTAGGTGTCTACAAAGGTGTCAACGGGGTTACGCCCCTGGGAAAATGAGGTTTATTGTAATTAGGTCCGTGCGAATGCACGTGGAACGTCCCTCAAATTACCGACACTGGCCTGGCTGAAAGATTGGCGAACTTGTAGAGTGTAATTAATCCCGTCTAGTCTTTCCTTTTAAGGTTTGAAGGAAGATTTGATAAAAACAGTGGGAGCCAACCTGATTAGATAAAATAAATAACCAATCTAATCTTGCAAGAGCGCACGCAGAGTGTTTTCTTCTCTCTCTCTCTCCAGGTAGCGATCATATCACGCCTTAATCAAGATAATAATATGGATGTATTGACCGAACTCGCTTGTTATACTGAGCTGGGGAACGTTGGTCCCGCTCCAACTTATAATTGTTATAAGACCGAGCAGGAAATAGTGGAATACCAGAATTCCTATGCAGCCCAAACGAAAAAAGTGCATATGATGCATCTCCTTCGGGTGTGTTCTGTTAGTTGTATGTATGCCCTAGAGGCCAGTATTGTACAGATGATGTATATTATATTGGATGCTTGGACATATATAGAGATGACTTTCTTGCTCGATATGATAGTATGCTATCTGGTTACTCTTTATCTTAACATGTACACTTGTCTCTTTAAACTGCCTTATAGTTACATGTTGATAAAGCCCTTAGGATATGTACTTGACTACCTGGAGTATGATGCAGATCATACTAGTGGGGACATGGTAGTCCATAAGTACATCCTTCAAGGTCCCTAGTCGTGGGTGTATCGAGACAGGGCATCGATATACCAGTGTAGACTAGCGTATACGCTTCTCGACCCATGAGATGGGCGATGGATGATCCCATATCCATAGGTGTTTGACATTAGAGATGGTATACGGGTGCTCAGTGGAGACTGGGTACACTGGACGGACTCGCCGAGAACTCCCAGATGGTATTATACCTCACGTCAGATGGCAGTTCTCAGGTGACACTTGTACAGGTTAGTCTGTAGACCCGAGATCGTCATAGAGTCTTGTGTGATTCCCACTGTGCTTTGATCTCCACCTTACCACGTCCATGAGGGCGTGCAAAACGGTGGTCTTTGGGTACAGTCCCGAGTCACATGGAGGCAATGAGCGATAGGAGGGGTTTCGTCTCTCCCGGTATTGGGTGTTGATGTTGCGCTGTGCTCGATTGGCCGTAACAGGGAAGTCCCTGGCCAGGGCTGATCAGAGATTTGCTGGTAAGTGTTACCAGTAGTTTCTCGACCCGTTATGAGCCTCACATCGGCATGACTTATCAGTTATTGGGGTCTGACGTATACCACTCCTAGACTTGATATGCGACATATCAGACGAACAGACCGGACTGTACGGTAAGTGTTACTGGTTGGATTCACAGGAGTGTGAGCGGGCTAGCTCATCGATCTTCTGATCGCTCAATACCCGGATGGCCATTACGTTTGGCAGACCGCTTGCGGCTTGTGGGTGCTTGATATGATCATCATCTGCTACCGGCGTATTGACGAGTCTTTAGAGTCCTACACAGAGGTTTCCTGGCTCAAGCGAAACGAAATAGGAGCGCATATGAGATATGTGCGGGACCGAGAATAATGCGTGTATGTGATACCGCATTTCATTCTCGCGATAAATGTTTCGATTGGTTATATTCGATATGACCTAGTTATCGAATCATTGATTCGATAAGCCGATACATTGGATACTAGTCGGTTATATGCGATATGACCGGATCGTTAAATCAAGTGTTGATTTAATGATTTAATGTATAATTTTATATTTGATATACTACATTGCATTAACTAGTATTGGTTCACTTTATATGGATTTTCTCACTTGATGTGCAAGAAGTATATGTGATATACTTTTGTGCACATATTTGTATCATGTTTGATGATACTTGATCTTGTGGTTAAGTGTAAAGGATTAAACCATGGTTAAGAGATGATTAGGGTTTTGCTTTTTCATTTGTTTATTTGTTTATTTATTTGGAAATGATTTAGATAAGAATGGTGGCTTCTTTTGTTTCTAGTTGAAGATTCATGAAGCTTTGACTTATGCAACCATTCTTGTCATAATGCTTAACCCTAACCCTCTCAAGTGACCATGGTTTATTCTCTACACTTAACCCTAGTTAGATTATGATAAGTATGAATTTTTCTTTTCATTTTAAATAACTTATCATAAACTAGCTTCATCTTCTCCTTCTTCTTCAAGAGAGAAAACTAGATGCCATCAATGGCAACTTGAGCAAAAGTGAGTGAAATCCAATTCTAAAGTGAACCCACCTCCTATTTCTTCACCCTCTACCTTTTGCCAAGTTGTTTTGGGTGTTTTCTTCACAAGTTTCACAACTTTGTGAAGTCGGAGCTTGAACTTGTGATGCCTCGACGTAGATCGTCTTTGACACGAAGCCAACGACCAAGCTCGCTCGTTTCTCCGATGAAGCCGACGATTGAGTTCGGGATTCATGATGGAAAGCGAGAGGACACCCACGTGGAGCTAAGGAAGTGGAGAACCGGATCGACAAAGGTTGTAGCATCTAACTTTTAGTTAAAGTGTTAACTAGTTTATTGTTTCGCCTAGAAATCTAGCCGACGATCCGTATTAGGGTTTCTCGGCACCCATAAAATTTTAAATTGGCATGTTCGATGCCTTATGAGACCTCTATAGTGTGCCTAGGAACCCTACAGTGGTATCAGAGCCAAGCTAGAGCCTTAGGCGAAGTCTAGACGGAGTTTGAAGTCCGAACGAACCCGAAACCCTAAAACCCATGAGCTCTCTGGACTTTTTCCAAAAATGGGGTTTTTTCCATATTAAAAATATGCAGAGAAATCAGCAGGAGATTGTAAGATTTATTGTGAAATTCGATGGTATAATTCAATTAAACTGCCGCAGTTCCGCGGCACGAGCATGGCTCGTGCGGCGGTTCCGCGGCCGTACAGCCCCACTGTTCAAAAATTTTCACACAGTAATTCTTAGTTTGCAGTGCTGGATTTTCTGGGAATTTTTAATATTTATTCAAGAGTTGAATTTTCTGGGATTGTTTTGGGGATTCGGTGTTTCGATCGGAGTATCAGATTTTGTCTATGTGGCATTCCGGATAAATTTTAGAATATGTTAAAAAGTTCCACCGGATATAAATACCCAATTTTTCCCCTGTCGGGAAATTTCCAAGTGTTGGATTTTTCCGTAGTTTAACGACGTTCTAAGTAGTGCAAGTAACGTGATGGACCCTCTAGAAGACAACAAACCTTAACTCGATTATGTGACCGTCTTGAACTGCCCTTTGAACCTTCGGGTTTGGGGCAGTACGGCGTGCCACATGTGAGGCGTTGGCTTGACCCTTCTACGGCTGGACCGTTGGTACTGAGGCACGAACTGAATGTTGTTAGACTTATTTCATGTGTTGAGCTGTATCGGGAAAACTTGGGTATTCGAATGTTCGATCGGAAAGTTTTACATTTTCTGTTTATCTGGAATGTGATACAATAATTGGAATTCACAAACAGTTATGAGATAACTGAATGAATGTTATAAATCTAGCGGTTTAGTTTCACTTGATATCGAAAAGAGTTTTCGATAATTGGACTAAAATGCGGGGTTTATAACTGTTAGGCATATGATGTCTAAAGAGGTTGCGGATTCCAATTGTTGTAGTTTTACACTTTCTTTTCTGTGACCGTAAGTGTAGTATGTTCATATCGCCGGTTTCGTTGCTATACGTCAACGACAATTGGGGTATGCATACTTACTTACGTTGATGACATGTGATGTTATGTGTTGCTGGATATGTTATATTGGATCGTCGTGTTTGAATAGCCGGGTTTTTTTTATGTGAGATGAGTGTTTTTCATTTACATTCATGTAAAAACTTGTATGTAATATTCTTTTATTTTGGGCACTTCCAGGTAGCGGAAGTTGTCACCTTTTGTATATTATTTACTTTTCCGCATTAGGATAGACTCAAGGAGGGGAGCACAAGTAACCGGGTTCTGGGGTCCAGTGGGAGACCAACTCGAGGAGTCGAGTCCGGGTCTCCTAACCCTAGAATTGGCAGGGTTGCTTGCCGCTCTCGTAGGGGTCTAGGGGTGTGGGATTGGCTATTCATCACGACCGTCGAATCCGTGTATTATACTGGCTCGTATTGAAAACACGAACGTCCTAGTATATCCAATATTTCATATGTTTCTTCTGCTGCGATATCTGTGATGTGATCATGCGATGTTCTGTGATGGATACAGTATATAGTATATATGATATATTATATAGACGTTACTTATGTTTTACACCCGTACTAGCCCTGCCCCGCTCTGCCGTTAGTTACCTAACCTAACGGTGCACGAGGGGACATCGAGGCGAATGCGGATGGCATAAGTGTACGTCATATCTATCTGTGATGTTTAGGTATTTAAATGATGGGACTTCATTAATGTGATTAATGAAAGAAAAGAAACCTAAGATGTTGTAGAATCAAATTTCAAAATAAAACAGGTAGCTACAGTTCTTGCTTTCCACAGCGATATATATGATATATCCCGCACCTTATTCGATGAGGAAAGGACCGAGATCCCTTCACCGGGAGTGACTCCTTTAGCAATAACTGGCAGATGCTACACACTCGGTTTGTTTTTGATTGCTTTTAAGAGTTTTTGCTTTGCACAGCGATATATATGATATATCCCGCACCTCATTCGACGAGGAAAGGACTGAGATCCCTTCACCGGGAGTGACTCCTTTAGCAAAACTACAAAAGCCTCAAAATAACTCCATTTCAAAACTTCATTTGATTCTACAACGATATCAAGTTCATTACGCAATAGGTTTTCAGAAAAACCTGCGTAGCCCTCCGTCATTTCAGATAAGTTACATATAGTATTCGTGCTGCATTTGTTGGCTTTCGTCAAGGTGTAGTGTGCGGTAGCTATGTGCTGTTTATCTGCTGCATATGATGCGACTGGATTAGGGTAGTCGTACGGCTTTGTTGGCTTTCGTCAAGGGTCGTGCGGGTGGGTTTAATTCAGTCAAGAAATGTACGGGTTGAACTTGACTAGCGGGCTGTGGTTTGTTGGCTTTCGTCAAGGTCATAGCACGCTAGGGGCAAAAGTATTATCGGGAATTTCAAGTGTTGAAATTTGCAATGAGATTGCATACCTTCTATGAGATAGTTGGATCCCGATACCCACTGCGAGTAAGAGTTACTCCTGGGAGAGTTTTGCATATTACAATTAGCCGATCAAGTAGGTGTCTAGAAAGGTGTCAACGAGGTTACGCCTCTGGGAAAACGAGGTTTACATTAATTAGGTTCGTGCGAAAGCACGGGGGACCTCCCTCAAAGTACCGACACTGGCCTGGCTGAAAGATTGGCGAACTTGTAGTGTGTAATTAATCCCGGCTAGTCTTTCCTTTTAGGGTTTGGAGGAAGATTTGATAAAAAGTAGTGGGAGCCATCCTGATTAGATAAGATAATAACCAATCTGATCTTGCACGAGCATACGCTAAAGTGTTTTCTTCTCTCTCTCTCCAGGTAGCGACCATTTCATGCCCTAATGAAGATAATAATATGGATGTATTGACCGAACCCGCATGTTATACTGTGCTGGGGAACGTTGGTTCCGTTCTTTCTTATAAGAGTTATAGGAATGAACAGGATATAGGGGAATACCAGGATTCCCATGCCACCCGATTGAAGAAAGTACATGTTGATGCATTTTCTTCGGGTGTGTTCGTTACTGAGAACTGTTTCTCCATTTGCTCTACGTCCTGGGTATTAGATACCGGGTCAGGATCCCATATATGTAATCAGTTACATGGGCTCAGGAAAGGTAGAGAACTTGGAGAAGGTGATAAAGACATTAGAGTTGGAAATGGTGCAATTGTTGCAGCTAAGACTGTCGGGGAATATCACGTTGTATTACCAACTGGTAATACATTGGTCCTGAACGAATGCTATTACATGCCGAACCTGATATGCAACATTATATCGGTTTCTTTATTAAGCAAAGAGGGATATAATTTTGTATTACAGGATAATGTTATGAACATTTTCCGTAACCAAAAGTTGGTTGGATCAGGCACGTTGTGCAATGGCATTTATGTTCTAAATCAATCAACAGTTCTGAGCATAACAACCACACACAAGAGGAAGAGTTCAGAACTGAACGAATCCTTCTTGTGGCATTGTAGACTGGGTCACATCAATGCGACACGACTGGCTAAGTTGCATAAGGATGGATATTTGAAACCATTCGAATTTTCATCTTATGACACTTGCCAGTCATGTTTCAAAGGCAAGATGACCAAAACTCCGTTTACGGGACACGGAGAAAGAGTTACCGAACTCTTGGGACTAATACATAGTGATGTATGTGGTCCCATGTCTACACATGCCAGGGATGGTTCTTCATACTTCATTACATTCACTGACGATCTCTCAAGATATGGACATGTGTTCTTAATAAGACACAAGTCTGAAGCTTTTGAGAAGTTTAGAGAATATAAACAAGAAGTCGAGAACCAAACCGGAAAAAGTATTAAAATCCTTCCATCTGATCGAGGAGGTGAATACTTGAGCAATGAATTCCTAGACTTCCTAAAAGAGAATGGGATTCTCTCTCAGCTGACTCCTCCATATACACCACAGCACAACGGTGTATCAGAACGGAGAAACCGCACCCTATTAGATATGGTGCGCTCTATGATGAGCACAGCTGAGTTACCTATTTCCTTCTGGGGGTATGCGCTTGAGACAGCCATACATCTACTGAATATGGTCCCCACCAAATCTGTGCCTACCACTCCATATGAGATATGGAAAGGGAAGAGACCAAGTCTTAACTATGTTAAGATATGGGGTTGTCCAGCCTATGTCAAACGACAAAATCCGGACAAACTCGAGGCACGGTCTGTTCTATGCAAATTTGTAGAATATCCCAAGAATTCTCAAGGGTATATCTTCTACCACCCTGAGGAACAAAGAGTGTTTGTTTCTCGGCATGCCACCTTTTTAGAAAAGGAATTTCTTGAAAAAGAGATTAGTGGTCATGAGGTAGAACTGGAAGAGGTTCCAGCTGCAGAAGCTACAACAGAAGATTTGGTGGAACCAGAGGATTACGTAGTACCCGACGAACCCCAGCCTCTCCGCCGATCTAGTAGGGTTTCTCGTCCACCTGAGAGATACTACGGTTTTCTCATTGACGGTGGAAGCGAGGATTGCATCATGGAGGATGATGACCCAACTAGCTTGGAGCAGGCCATCACGAGTAGGGACTCAGTGAAATGGCTGGATGTTATGCTGTCCGAGATGGATTCCATGTACACCAACAAAGTATGGACTTTGGAAGTTGCTCCTGAAGGGGTAAAACCCATCGGGAGCAAGTGGATCTTCAAGAAGAAACTTGGTGTAGATGGGAAAGTGGAGACTTTCAAAGCTAGACTTGTAGCAAAGGGTTTTCGTCAAAGACCAGGTGTGGACTATGACGAGACCTTTTCTCCAGTAGCTATGCTTAAATCCATCCGGATCATGCTTGCCATCGCTGCATATCATGATTACGAAATCTGGCAAATGGATGTTAAGACCGCCTTTCTAAATGGTGATTTAGAAGAGTACGTGTACATGACTCAGCCAGAGGGCTTCGTAGACAGTGGGAGCAGCGGGAAGGTGTGCAAGCTGCTTAAATCCATTTATGGATTAAAGCAAGCATCGCGGAGTTGGAACATCTGCTTTGATGTCGTTATCAAAGAGTTTGATTTCGTCAAAAATCCAGATGAACCTTGTATCTACAAGAAGGTGGCAGAGAGTAAGGTTGTCTTCCTCGTATTGTACGTGGACGACATACTCTTGATAGGAAATGATATTCCTATGCTGCAAGCGGTCAAGCTCTTCTTATCACAAAGATTCTCAATGAAAGATCTTGGTGATGCCTCCTGCATATTGGGAATTAGGATCTATAGAGATAGATCCAAAAGGATTTTGGGATTGTCCCAATCCAGGTACATTGACACCATACTAAAGAGGTTTAGTATGGAAGAGTCCAAGCGTGGGAACTTGCCCACGATCTCTGGAGTCACTCTCTCCAAAGAGATGTCTCCCAAGACTGATTTGGAGAGAGCTCGCATGCAAGGGATACCCTATGCTTCGGCAGTAGGCTCTATCATGTATGCAATGCTATGTACCAGACCCGATGTAGCATACTCACTAAGTGTAGTGAGCAGGTATCAAGATGATCCTCGAGAGAGTCACTGGACAGCTGTGAAGAGCATTCTCAAGTACTTACGAAGGACTAGAGATATGTTCTTGGTGTATGGTAACGGAGAGCTCCAAGTGGAGTCCTTTACCGATTCGAGCTTCCAAAGTGATAAGGACGACTCTAAGTCGCAGTCGGGCTTTGTCTTTACCCTTTACGGAGGGGCGGTTAGCTGGAAGAGTTCCAAGAAGGAAACCGTGGCAGACTCGACGATGGAGGCTGAATACATCGCTGCCAACGATGCTGCCAAAGAGGCTGTCTGGATCAAGAAGTTCATTACTGAACTTGGAGTGGTTCCATCCATTGAGCATCCAATACCTTTGTATTGCGATAACAATGGAGCGGTGGCTTTGGCCAAGGAACCCAGGTCCAATCAGCGATCCAGGCATATTCTGAGGCGGTATCACCTGATCCGGGAGATAGTTGATCGCCGGGAGATCGAGGTCAGGAGGGTTGACACGAAGAACAACACGGCGGATCCACTCACGAAGGCCATTCCCCAGATACAGTTTGAGAGACTCTTCGGGATGCTCGGTATGCGATACTACAGCAGCTGGCCCTAGTGCAAGTGGGAGATTGTTAGTTGTATGTATGCCCTAGAGGCCAGTATTGTACAGATGATGTATATTATATTGGATGCTTGGACATATATAGAGATGACTTTCTTGCTCGATATGATAGTATGCTATCTGGTTACTCTTTATCTTAACATGTACACCTGTCTCTTTAAACTGCCTTATAGTTACATGTTGATAAAGCCCTTAGGATATGTACTTGACTACCTGGACTATGATGCAGATCATACTAGTGGGGACATGGTAGTCCATAAGTACATCCTTCAAGGTCCCTAGTCGTGGGTGTATCGAGACAGGGCATCGATATACCAGTGTAGACTAGCGTATACGCTTCTCGACCCATGAGATGGGCGATGGATGATCCCATATCCATAGGTGTTTGACATCAGAGATGGTATACGGGTGCTCAGTAGAGACCGAGTACACTGGACGGACTCGCCGAGAACTCCCAGATGGTATTATACCTCACGTCAGATGGCAGTTCTCAGGTGACACTTGTACAGGTTAGTCTGTAGACCCGAGATCGTCATAGAGTCTTGTGTGATTCCCACTGTGCTTTGATCTCCACCTTACCACGTCCATGAGGGCGTGCAAAACGGTGGTCTTTGGGTACAGTCCCGAGTCACATGGAGGCAATGAGCGATAGGAGGGGTTTCGTCTCTCCCGGTATTGGGGGTTGATGTTGCGCTGTGCTCGATTGGCCGTAACAGGGAAGTCCCTGGCCAGGGCTGATCAGAGATTTGCTGGTAAGTGTTACCAGTAGTTTCTCGACCCGTTATGAGCCTCACATCGGCACGACTTATCGGTTATTAGGGTCTGACGTATACCACCCCTAGACTTGATATGCGACATATCAGACGAACAGACTGGACTGTACGGTAAGTGTTACTGGTTGGATTCACCGGAGTGTGAGCGGGCTAGCTCGTCGATCTTCTGATCGCTCAATACCCGGATGGCCGTTACGTTTGGCAGACCGCTTGCGGCTTGTGGGTGCTTGATATGATCATCATCTGCTACAGGCGTATTGACGAGTCTTTAGAGTCCTACACAGAGGTTTCCTGGCTCAAGCGAAACGAAATAGGAGCGCATATGAGATATGTGCGGGACCGAGAATAATGCGTGTATGTGATACCGCATTTCATTCTCGCGATAAATGTTTCGATTGGTTATATTCGATATGACCTAGTTATCGAATCATTGATTCGATAAGCCGATACATTGGATACTAATCGGTTATATGCGATATGACCGGATCGTTAAATCAAGTGTTGATTTAATGATTTAATGTATAATTATATATTTGATATACTACATTGCATTAACTAGTATTGGTTCACTTTATATGGATTTTCTCACTTGATGTGCAAGAAGTATATGTGATATACTTTTATGCACATATTTGTATCATGTTTGATGATACTTGATCTTGTGGTTAAGTGTAAAGGATTAAACCATGGTTAAGAGATGATTAGGGTTTTGCTTTTTCATTTATTTATTTGTTTATTTATTTGGAAATGATTTAGATAAGAATGGTGGCTTCTTTTGTTTCTAGTTGAAGCTTCATGAAGCTTTGACTTATGCAACCATTCTTGTCATCATGCTTAACCCTAACCCTCTCAAGTGACCATGGTTTATTCTCTACACTTAACCCTAGTTAGATTATGATAAGTATGAATTTTTCTTTTCATTTTAAATAACTTATCATAAACTAGCTTCATCTTCTCCTTCTTCTTCAAGAGAGAAAACTAGATGCCATCAATGGCAACTTGAGCAAAAGTGAGTGAAATCCAATTCTAAAGTGAACCCACCTTCTATTTCTTCACCCTCTACCTCTTGCCAAGTTGTTTTGGGTGTTTTCTTCACAAGTTTCACAACTTTGTGAAGTCGGAGCTTGAACTTGTGATGCCTCGACGTAGATCGTCTTTGACACGAAGCCGACGACCAAGCTCGCTCGTTTCTCCGATGAAGCCGACGATTGAGTTCAGGATTCATGATGGACAGCGAGAGGACACCCACGTGGAGCTAAGGAAGTGGAGAACCGGATCTACATAGGTTGTAGCATCTAACTTTTAGTTAAAGTGTTAACTAGTTTATAGTTTCGCCTAGAAATCTAGCCGACGATCCGTATTAGGGTTTCTCGGCACCCATAAAATTTTAAATTGGCATGTTCGATGCCTTGTGAGACCTCTATAGTGTGCCTAGGAACCCTACATGTTCATTATAAAGAACTGTTTCTCAGTATCCTCTACTTCCTGGGTATTTGATACCTGATCAGGATCCCAGATATGTAATCTGTTACATAAGGCTACAGAAAGGTAGAGAACTGAGAACGGGTGATAAGTTTCATGAGACCGAAAACGGTGCAAATGTTGCAGCCAAGTCTGTTGGTCACTGTCACCCTGTATTACCAATACATTGATTCTGAACAAATGCTATTAGATACCGAACCTGATATACAAAATCATATCAGTCTCTTTATTAGTAAAGAAAGGATATAATTTTGTATTGTTGAATGTTGTTTTGTACATTTCCTATATCAAAAGTTGATCCGTTCAGGCACGTTATCTAAAAGCATTGACGTTCTAAATCAAACTACAGTTTCTGGTATACAGAACACACACAAGAGAAAGAGTTCAGAAATGAATGATTCCTTCTTGAGGTATTGTAGACTAGGTCATATCAATGTGACCAGACTAGCTTAAGTTACATTTTAGATGCATATTTAAATCAGTTTGAATTTACATTTTGTGAAACTTGCTAGTCATGTCACAAAGATAAGATGACCATAGCTCTGTTTATTGGAAACAGAGAAAGAGTTAGTGAACTCTTGGGATTGATACATGATGATATATGAAGTTCCCCAGTCTACATATTCTAGGACTGGTTCTTTGTACTTCCTTACATTCTCTGATGATCTCTCAAGATTCGGACACATGTTCCTATTGAAACACAAGTCTTCAGCTTTTGAGAAATTCACAGAATATAAGTCAGAAATAAAGAACTAAAATACGGGTAGAAATATTATGTCCTATGATGAGATCAGGGAGGAGAATACTTGTTCATAGAATTCCTGGACTATTCTAAAGGAGAATGAGATTCTCTCTCAGCATTACTCCTCCGTATACACCATAGCACAACGGTGTATCGGGGCGGAGCAATCGCACCATATTAGATATGGTGTGCTCTATGATGAGTACTACTGAGTTACCTATTTCCTTTTAGGGTTGTGCACTTGAGAAGTTGCATACCTATTGAATTAGGTTCGAATCAAATCAGTGCCAACCACTCCATATGAGATATTGTATGGGAAGAGCCTATCTCTTAAGTAAGTTAAGATTTGGGATTGTCCGGCCTATGTCAAAAGCAAAATCCGGACAAGATCGAGGCAAGGTCAATTCTGTAGAACTGGAAGGAGTTCCAGCTATACAAGCTACAGCTGATGATTTGATAGAACCAAAGGATTCGATAGTCTCCGATGAACCTCAGCCTCTCCGCCGATCTGGAAGGGTTCCTCATCCGCCTGAGAGATACTTCGGTTTCTCGATGACAGTAGGAGCGACGAATGCATCATAAGATGATGACCCAACTAGTTTCGAGCAGGCCATCGAGAGTAGGGACTCTATAAGAATGGCTGGATGCTTAGCGATCTGAGATGGAATCCATGTACACCAACAAAGTATGGACTTTGGTTGCTATATCTGAAGGGTTAAATCCTCATCAGGAGCAAGTATATCTTGAGAAGATTACTTGGTGTAGATGGAAAAGTTGAGACTTTCAAATCTAGACTTGTTAAAGGTTTTCATCATCGACCAGGCGTGGATAATAATGAAACCTTTTCAAGTGGCTATGCTTAAGTCCATCCGGATCATACTTGCCATGGCTACATACCATGACTACGATATCTGGTAGTTGGGTATCATGACTGCTATTCTAAATACTGATTTAGAAGAGAACGCCTATAAGTACACAGCCAGAGGGCTTCGTAAACAGTGGGAGCAGCTGAAACGTGTGCAAGATACTTTACAGAATAAAGCAGGCATCGCGGAGATGAAACGTCAGTTTTGATGTGGTAGTCAAAGTGTTTGACTTCATCAAAATAATAGATGAACCTTGTATATACAAAACGGTAGTAGGGAGTAAGGTGGTCGTCCTCGTATTGTATGTGGACAACATACTCTTGATAGGAAAAGAGTTTCCTATGCTACGATCGGTCAATCTCATCTTATCACATGGATTCTCCATATAGGATCAAAGTGATACCTCCTATATCCTGGGTTTTGGATCTATGAGATAGATCTAAATGGATGTTAGGGTTCTCACTAGGTTGATGGTATCAATCGATCCTGGGGAGAATCACTGGGAAGGTTCCAGGTGTTGGATATATGTATGCCCTAGAGGCCATTATGAGATAGTGGATGTATCTATACATGTATATATATTCAGTATGCATTCTTGCTCGACATGATAGTATGCTATCTGGTTCTTCTTTATCTGACGTGTTGATTTGATCATGCTTATTATTCACTCATACATGCTGATAAAGCCCTGAGGATATTAGCTTGACTGCTCTGATTATGATGGAGATCATACTAGTGGGACATCTGTAGTCTATAAGCATATCCTGGAAAGTCCCTAGTCGTAGGTATATCGAGACGGGGCATTGATATACCAGAGTAGACTAGCGTAAATGATACTAGACCCATACGATGGGCGATGGATGTTCCCACATTCATCGATGTTTGACATCAAGATCAGATACAGGTGCTCAGTGGTGACTGGGTACACTGGACGGACTCCCTGAGAACTCCTATATGGAATTATATCTATCGTCGGATAGCAGTTCTCAGGTGACACTGGTACAGGTTAGTCTGTAGACCCGAGATCATCATGGAGTCTTGTGTGTTCTCCCACTGTACTTTGATTGCCACCCTACCACGGCTCTACTGAGTCGTGCAAACAGGCGGCCGTTGGGTACAGTCCCGAGACACACGAAGGCGATGAGCGATAGGAGGGGTTTCGTCTCTCCCGGTATAGGGAGTTGATGCTGTGCTGCGCCCGACTGGTTATATCAGAAAGTCCCTGGCCATGGCTCATGAGATTTACTGATAAGTGTTATCAGTAGTTTCTCGAACTGTTATAGACCAGTCAACGGCACGACTTATTGAGTCATTAGGGTCGACGTAACCATCCCTAGACTCAATATGCGGCATATCTGACGAAGAGATCGGACTGTACGGTAGTGTTGCCGGATGGCTCGACGGGAGTTGTAACAGGTTCGCTTGTTTTCTTCTGATCGCTCAATACCTGGGTGGCCGTTACATTTAGCTGACCGCTTGCGGCTTGGGGGTGCTTGATGTGATCATCATCCACTGCTGGCGTATTGACGAGTCTTAGAGTCCCACATAGGAGTTACCAAGTCCAGGCGAAACGTTGTGGTGCGCGTATACGATATGCGCTTGGACCCGATTAAAATGCGTGTATAGGATACCGTATATTAATTGGGCGGCTTGCTAATGGTCTGGTCGTATGTGATATGACCGGATTAGTGAATCAAGTGTTGATTTATCATTAGCTTCTCACTACAAATCCTATCTTGTTTATTTTGGATGTATGCATGCATGTATGCATTCATTCTTGTTCATGCACATATGGATGTGCAAGCACACATGCATACATACATCATTTTATCATGGTTGCTTATACAATGAGAATGGTGGCAATATAAGAATCACACCATGGTTATTTTTATGGATTATTATTGCTTTTAAATTAAAACAAAAAGGAAATGAAAATGGGTTAAATCATAAAAGGTTTCTACACTCTTCTTAACCTTACCATGCTCACCTAACATTTAACCCATGGTTTATTTTCTTTTTGTGCCTTTTAACTTTAATCCAATAATATCTTTAGAGTTAACCATGGTTGGATATGAGGAAGGAAAAATATATATGCTTATTTTTTTTCATATTTCTTTCAAGGGTTCATTATTCTCTTCTTCACAAAAAAGACCACCATCTTCATCAACCTTGATCCTTTGCTCTCTAGTTCTTTCAAGAGAGCAAAATACTCATAAAAATAGGATTTTGAAGTGAGATCCTTAGCCACAACACCATTCTACTCAAGTTTAGCCAACTTGATTAGAGTGTTCTCTTTGTTTTACAAAGTTGCGAGCTTGCACGGGGAACTCCGTGGTGGATCGTCGTGGACGTGAGAGGACTACAAGAGAACCTTCTTCCAACACCCAAGAGACTAAGGAGTCAAGCAAAAAGGGAGCTACAAAGGTTGTAGTCTCGAAACCCTTATTTGATTAGCTTTTTCTTTGTTACCCTAATTTTCTAGGATCGATTCCTTTGCGTGTTTGTTTAGCACCATAAAAATACATACTTTGTGACATGTGATGCTTCAAAACTCATTATAGGGTGCTAGGCAAAACTTACATTGGTATCAGAGCCGACCTAGAACATTAGGCGATGCTTTAGCGAAGTAAAAACTCCGATCGAACCAAAATACGGAATTACGGGACATTCTCTGGAAATTTTTTAAAAACTGACATTTTCAGAATTAAAAATACTCCAAAAATAGAGCAGGTAAATATAAGACAAACTGGAGAATTCGAGCCAATGAACAGTACTTTTGGCCGCGGAACCGCGGCGCAAGCAGGCTTAGGCCGCGGATCCGCGGCCATACAAGGGGATCTCTCACTCCATTTTGTACAGTGTTTTTCCTTACCTGCTGTTGTATATTTTGAGCATGTTTAATCTGAATCTACTGTTGAAAATTCTGGAGATGGTTTTGGACTCGGGATTTCGATCGGAATTTTCATTTCGTTTCCTTTTCGGGGTAAAGTAGAAAGTATTGAAGTGTTTGAACGAGTATCATTTGCTCACTATTCACGGGGTTTAAATACTTTGGAGATACGCGCAAGTCTTTTTATGGTGGTCCCTCTAGAAGACAACAAACCTTAACTCGATTATGTGACCGTCTTGAACTGCCCTTTGAACCTTAGGGTTTGGGGTAGTACGGCGTGCCACTTGTGAGGCGTTGGCTTGACCCTTCTACGGCTGGACCGCTACTACTGTGTCACACTCCGGTTTTTTGAACCCTGCTCAAGTGTTGAGCTTTAGTGAATCTTGGGTACTTGATCGTTCATTCGAAAACTTTAATACTGTCTGTTTATCTGGAATGTGATACAATATGTGGAATTCATATAGATTAGGCATGAAATACGAAATATGTGATATTTCGCATTTATGATGTCTAAAGAGAATGTGGATTCCAAATATTGTAGTTTTACACCTTCTTTTCTGTGACCGTAAGTGTAGTATGTACGATATCGCCGGTTTCGTTGCTATACTTCAACGACAATTGGGGTATGCATACTTACTTACGTTGATGATATGAGATATTATGTGTTGCTCAGATATGATGTGCAGGATTGTTGCGATTGAATAGCCGGGGGGTTTTATGAGTTTTATATTTTCATTCATGTAAATTCAAATATAATGTTATATTCTTTTATTTGGTGCACTTCCGGGTTGAGGTTGTGTCACCAGTGTTGTATATTATTTACTTTTCCGCATTAGGATGGACCTAAGGAGGGGAGCACAGGTGACCGGGTTCTGGGGTTCAGTGGGAGGCCATCTCGAGGAGTCAAGACCGGGTCTCCTAAACTCCAGAATTGGTAGGGTCACTTGCCGTTCTCGTAGGGGTCCAGGGTGTGGGCTTGGCTATTCATCGCGACTGTGGAATCCGTATTTTCTATTCTGGCTAAATACTAAATACGGACGTCCTAATATATCCCACATTATATCTATGTTTCTGCTGCCTGTGTTCTGTGATATATGAGACGAATGACATATTATATATATATGATATATAGTTGACGTTGCTTATGTTTTACATCCGCGCTAGTCCCGTCCAGGTATGCCGTTAGTTAAGTAACCTAACGGTGCATAACGGAACATTGCGGCGAATGCGGATGGCATAAGCGTACGTGTTATTTTCGTTTCTTTTCTGTGATTGGCTTAAGGACTTAAATGATGGGATTGCATTAATGTGATTAATGTAAAGAAAATAAACCTAAAAGATGCTGTAGAATCGGATTTGAAAAACCACTCGGCTTTTTATGAAAAAGCTATATTTTAAAACTGCGGAGTTTAAGCCACTCCTTTTAAAAAAACCACTTGATTCTACAACGATATCAAGCTCAAAGCGTTAAAGATTTTCTTAAAAATCATCCGCAACCCTCCGTCACTTTAGAAGTAGAGTACTTAGTATTCGTGCTACGTTTGTTGACCTTAGCCAAGGCGTAGTGTACGGTAGCTAAGTGATGTCTTCCTACAAACGCATATGATGCAGATTAATTAGGACGTGCATATGACTTTGTTGACCTTAGCCAAGGGTCATGTGAACGGGTCTAATCAATCAAGAAATGACGGGTTGATCTTGACTAGTGCTCGTGATTTGTTGACCTTAGCCAAGGTCACGAGTATTAGGGGTAAAAACCACATCGGGAATTTCAATAATTGAAATTTGCAATGAGATTGCATCCCTTCCATGTGATGGTTGGATCCCGATCCTACTGTGGGCAATAGTTGCTCCTAGGAGAGTTTTACAGTTTACAATTAGCTAACTCATTAGGTGTCTAGAAAGGTGTTAATGGGGCTCCGCCTCTGGGAAAACGAGGTTTACTCTAATTAGGTCAATGCGAAAGCACGGGGAACCTCCCTCAAATACCGACACTGGCCTGGCTGAACGGTTAGCGAAGTTGTAGACTGTAATTAATCCTGGCTAGTTTTTCTTTTTAAGGTTTGAAAGAAAAACTCGATAAAAGCAGTGGGAAACATCGATTAGACAAGATAATAACCAATCTGATCTATGCAAGAGCTTTCGCTGAGTGTATTCTTTTCTCTCTTAATGGCAGATACCCATGACTGGACTCAAGCTTTTACTAGATAAAAACAAACTGAATGGGACCAACTATAAAGACTGGCTGAGGAATCTGAAAATCGCCTTGACTTATGATAATGTATCATATGTCCTCACGGCTTCAGCCCCGCCCGTCCCTGGTCCAAAATCCTCAGTTGCGGACATTGAAGTCCGCAAGACATGGGACGCCGACTGTGCCATGGCCACATGCCTCGCGCTTGCATCAATGGATAACACACATCAAAAGCAGCACGAGGACATGGACATTCACGGTATATTGCTCCATACAAAGGAGTTGTATGGGGAGCAATCCCGCGTATTACGATACGAAGCATCAAAGAAATTGTTTCAGATGCGAATGGTCCCTGGCACACCAGTAGGAGACCATGTTCTGAAGATGATAGCTCTTATAGAAGAGCTTGAGGACCTTGGATGGACGATGGACAATGAACAATATATATATATTATTCTGCAGTCCCTCCCCTCCACCTTTGCTCAATTCATAGTGAACTTCAACATGCATGGCATGGAGAAGGAACTCCCTGAACTCCTTAACATGTTAAGGAGTGCAGAGAGCACTATGAAGTCAGCAAGAACTCCCGTTATGACTGTTGGACAATCTTCTTCTTCTCGCCCGAAAGCTAAGGCCAAGGGAAAGAAAAAGAAGAAGCCCACCAATCCTAAAGGTGGAGTTAAAAAGGTGAAGGGAAAGGAAAAGTCCAAGGCTGGAGACTCGGGGAAGGGCGAATGTTTTCATTGCCACAAGACAGGACATTGGAAGCGCAACTGCACGGAGTACTTAAGTCTCAAGAAGAAGCATGGGGATTCTTCTGCTTCAGGTGCGTTTGTGACTGAAAACTGTTTTTCTATAAACTCTGCTTCCTGGGTATTGGATACCGGTTCAGGTTCTCACATTTGCAATTCTATGCAGGGGCTGAGAAATAGCAAGGTTTTGAAGACAGGTGACCATACTCTCCGCGTTGGAAATGGTTCCAATGTACATACAGTCGCAGTGGGAGAGTATCACTTGGGGTTGCCATCTGGATGTATTTTGGTTTTAAATCCATGTTATTTTGTACCAAGTATGCTATGTAATATAATATCCGTTTCTTTGTTGGACAATGAAGGATATAATTTTGTATTGCAGAACAATGTTATGAACATTCACCTGAATCAAATGTTGGTTGGGTATGGTATGCTTAACAATGGAATATATGTCCTAAATCAACACACAGTTTTCAGTATACAACACACTAATAAAAGAAAACTTTCAGAATTAAATGAAGCTTTTCTTTGGCACTATAGACTTGGTCATATTAACGAAACAAGACTAAACAAGTTACACAAAGATGGATATTTAAACTCTTTTGAATATAAATCTTATGCGACTTGCCAGTCTTGTATCAAGGGTAAAATGACCAAAACTCCGTTTACCGAACACAGAGAAAGAGCTACTCAGCTCCTGGGCCTCATACATAGTGATGTATGTGGGCCAATGTCTACACAGGCTAGAGGCGGTTTTTCATACTTCATTACATTCACTGACGACTTCTTAAGATTCGGTCATGTATTTTTATTAAAACACAAGCTCGAAGCTTTCGAGAAATTCATTGAATATAAACAAGAAGTAGAAAAACAAACCGGCTTGAGTATCAAGATGCTTTAATCAGATCGAGGTGGTGAGTATCTCAGTACAGAATTTGCAAACTTCCTAAAAGAGAATGAGATTCTCTCTCAGCTCACTCCCCCTTACACACCACAGCACAATGGTGTGTCAGAACGACGGAATAGGACCCTATTAGATATGGTCCGGTCCATGATGAGTGACGCTGAGTTACCCGTCTCGTTTTGGGGACATGCATTGGAGACTGCAGCATTTCTACTAAACAGGGTTCCAACCAAAACCATATCTACCATGCCATATGAGATATGGCATGGGAAGAGACCATCTCTTATGAGAATTAAGATTTGGGGTTGCCCGGCCTATGTTAAAAAACAGAATCCGGACAAACTCGAGACACGATCAGTCATGTGTAACTTTGTGGGATATCCAAAGAATTCTTATGGATATCTATTCTACCACAAAGAGGAACAAAAAGTGTTTGTTTCTCAACATGCCACATTCTTGGAAAAAGAGTTTTTCACAGATAAAGATGATGGCAAAGTGGTAGATCTAGAAGAGGTTCTAGAGACACAAACTACAAATGATGATTTGGTTGAACCGGCTGTTGCAACAGAAACTGAAGAACCTCGGCCACTCCGTAGGTCTGGTAGGACTTCTCGCCCACCGGAGAGGTACTACGGTTTCCTCTTTGATGGTGACAGAGAAGACTGTATCATGGATGATGATGATCCTACCAGTTTTCAGCAAGCTATCACGAGTAAAGACTCTGTGAAGTGGCTGGATGCCATGAGATCCGAAATGGAGTCTATGTACACCAACAAAGTATGGACTTTAGACGTTGTACCCCCTGGGGTAAAACCTGTGGGGTGCAAATGGATCTTTAAAAGAAAGATTGGTGTAGATGGGCAGGTGGAGACCTATAAGGCAAGACTTGTGGCGAAAGGCTTTCGTCAAAGACCAGGTTTGGACTACGACGAAACTTTTTCGCCCGTAGCCATGCTTAAATCCATTCGGATCCTACTTGCTATTGCTGCTCACTACGACTATGAAATCTGGCAGATGGACGTTAAAACAGCATTTCTAAATGGAGATTTAGAAGAATGCGTTTATATGGATCAGCCAGAAGGCTTCATTGACAGTGGGAGCAACGGGCAAGCATGTAGATTGCTTAAATCCATATATGGGTTAAAGCAGGCATCTCAGAGTTGGAACATTTGTTTCGATGATGTTATCAAAGAGTTTGATTTCATCAAAAATCCAGATGAACCTTGTGTTTATAAGAAGGCTGTAGGAAGAGCTGTCACATTCCTCGTATTGTACGTGGATGACATTCTTCTGATAGGAAATGATATTCCTATGTTACAGTCGGTCAAATCTTTCTTATCACTGAGGTTCTCCATGAAGGACCTGGGTGATGCCACATACATCCTGGGCATAAGGATCTATAGGGATAGATCCAAAAGGTTATTGGGATTGTCCCAAACCAGGTACATTGACACCATCCTAAAAAGGTTTAGTATGGAAGACTCCAAACGGGGTGCCTTACCCGCTTGCCATGGGGTCACTCTCTCCAAGGATTCTTGCCCAAAGACCGATGAAGAGAGAGCTCGCATGAGTATTATACCCTATGCTTCGGCAGTAGGATCTATAATGTATGCGATGTTATGTACACGCCCAGATGTAGCTTATGTACTTAGTGTTGTAAGCAGGTATCAATCCAACCCAGGGGAGAATCACTGGACAGCTGTGAAGAACATTCTTAAGTACTTGCGAAGGACTAAAGAATTGTTCTTGGTGTATGGTAATGGAGATCTCCAAATGGAGGCCTTTACTGATTCGAGCTTCCAGAGCGATAAGGACGACAGCAAATCTATCTCTGGGTTTGTATTTACCCTCAATAGAGGGGCGGTGAGTTGGAAGAGTTCCAAACAAGATACCGTTGCAGACTCTACGATAGAAGCAGAGTACATTGCTGCAAATGATGCTGCTAAGGAGGCCGTCTGGATGAAGAAGTTCGTCTCGGAGCTAGGAGTAGTTCCAACCATTATTGATCCAATACCTTTGTATTGTGATAATAATGGGGCTATGGCGTTAGCCAAGGAGCCCAGATCCCATCAGCGGTCCAGACACATCCTGAGGCGTTTTCATTTGATCCGGGAGATTGTAGATCGCCGCGAGATCCAGATTAGGAGGGTAGACACAAAGAATAACGCCGTGGATCCATTCACCAAGGCCCTCTCTCAGCCGCAGCATGAGCGACTTTTTGAGATGTTGGGTATCAGATACGCCAATAACTGGCCTTAGTGCAAGTGGGAGATTGTTGGATATATGTATGCCCAAGAGGCCATTATGAGATAGTGGATGTATCTATACATGTATATATATTCAGTATGCATTCTTGCTCGACATGATAGTATGCTATCTGGTTCTTCTTTATCTGACGTGTTGATTTGATCATGCTTATTATTCACTCATACATGCTGATAAAGCCCTTAGGATATTAGCTTGACTGCTCTGATTATGATGGAGATCATACTAGTGGGACATCTGTAGTCTATAAGCATATCCTGGAAAGTCCCTAGTCGTAGGTATATCGAGACGGGGCATTGATATACCAGAGTAGACTAGCGTATATGATACTAGACCCATACGATGGGCGATGGATGTTCCCACATTCATCGATGTTTGACATCAAGATCATATACAGGTGCTCAGTGGTGACTGGGTACACTGGACAGACTCACTGAGAACTCCTATATGGAATTATATCTATCGTCGGATAGCAGTTCTCAGGTGACACTGGTACAGGTTAGTCTGTAGACCCGAGATCGTCATGGAGTCTTGTGTGTTCTCCCACTGTACTTTGATTGCCACCCTACCACGGCTCTACTGAGTCGTGTAAACAGGCGGCCGTTGGGTACAGTCCCGAGACACACGAAGGCGATGAGCGTTAGGAGGGGTTTCGTCTCTCCCGGTATAGGAAGTTGATGCTGTGTTGTGCCCGACTGGTTATATCAGAAAGTCCCTGGCCAGGGCTGATGAGATTTACTGATAAGTGTTATCAGTAGTTTCTCGAACTGTTATAGACCAGTCAACGGCATGACTTATTGAGTCATTAGGGTCGACGTAACCATCCCTAGACTCAATATGCGGCATATCTGACGAAGAGACCGGACTGTACGGTAGTGTTGTCGGATGGCTCGACGGGAGTTGTAACAGGGTCGCTTGTTTTCTTCTGATCGCTCAATACCCGGGTGGCCGTTACGTTTAGCTGACCGCTTGCGGCTTGGGGGTGCTTGATGTGATCATCACCCACTGCCGGCATATTGACGAGTCTTAGAGTCCCACATAGGAGTTACCTAGTCCAGGCGAAACGTTGTGGTGCGTGTATGCCATATGCACTTGGACTCGATTAAAATGCGTGTATAGGATACCGTATATTAATTGGGCGGCTTGCTAATGGTCGGGTCGTATGTGATATGACCGGATTAGTGAATCAAGTGTTGATTTATCATTAGCTTCTCACTACAAATCCTATCTTGTTTATTTTGGATGTATGCATGCATGTATGCTTTCATTCTTGTTCATGCACATATGGATGTGCAAGCACACATGCATATGTTGGATATATATGCCCTAAAGGCCTACATTGTATAGGATGCTTGGGATATGTATATACATGACAGTCTTGCTTGATATGATAGTACGCTATTTGGTTTGACTTTGTCTTAACGTATGATATATTTTACTTGGTATTTATATATATATGTTGATAAAGCCCATAGGGTGTTTTGTCTGACTACCGGCGTTGTGACGGCAGTCATACTAGTGGGAGCTGGATAGTCAATAGGCACACGCTTAGATGTCCCTGGTCGCAGGAGTATCGAGATTGGGCATCGATACTCCGGAGTAGACTAGTGTATACATATCTAGACCCTGACGAGGGGCAATGGATTGGTCCCGCAACCATTGGTGGTGTTCACCTAAGATTGTATACAGATGCTCACTGAGTGTGAGTACACCGGACAGGACTCGCCGAGAACTGACTGGATGGTATTATACCTAACGTCAGATAGCAGTTCTCAGGTGACATGTGTGCAGATAGTCCGTTGACTTAAAATCATCATTTGTCTCGTGTGAGTTCCCACTGTGCTTTGATTATTACCCTACCACGGCTCAAAGAAGTCGTGCAAACAGGTTTTAGTTGGGCACAGTCCCGAGCCATGTGGAGGCAGTGAGTGACTGTTAGGGATTCGTCTCTCCCGGTATAGGGAGTTGATATCGTACTATGGTCGGTTGGTCATTACCATAAGTCCCTGGCCAGGGCTGATTGAGAATTACTGATGGAATGATCAGTAGATTCTCGGGTGGTCTTGAACCATACCGACACGACTTGTACGGTTATTAGGGGTTTGACGTCCACCACCTCCCTAGACCATACATGCGATACTCTTAGACGAACAGACCGGACTGCGCGGATATTGTCACAGACAGGCTCAGTAGGATTTCAGATGGATTACCTCATCAGCATTCTTATCGACAACTACCTGGGGACCGTTACGCACAGCTAGTGCCGCTTGCGGTCTGTGGTTAAACCCACTGCCAGCGTAGTAGTCGAGTCTTTAGAGTCCCACACAGAGATTTCCCAAACCCAGGCGAAAAGATATAGAAGTCGTAAGGTTTTACGACAAAGGTTCGGACGCATACGTGTTTGAACGCACGTACGACATTCGGACAGTTTTTACTAGCCGGCTTTGGTTTAAGCCAGATTCTAGTATCAGGTTATTGGATTTATACAGTCTAAAGTTTTTCCGTGTTTTTACGGATGAGAGGGGCGTTCTTGTAATTTTCCGAGAAGCTTCTAGAAGGATGTGACATGGAGGGAGAGGTGGCATTTTCATTTAATGAATTAGTGACTCATTGTGAGTGATTCATCATGTCATTAATGCATTATTAAATGCTTAATGACTCACATAATGAATCACCCACTTGCATTAATGAAACATGATGAATAATCTCTTATTATTCATTTCTTTTTAATTCATTATGTTTCATATATCTAGTGAGAAACTTTTTCATTTTCATATTATTATCATTATCATCTTCTCACTCTCTCTCTTCAAGTTCTCTCTCCTTCACTAAACATAATCCTACCCTCATGAGTTGAGAACAAGGATTAGGAAAGACTAATTACTCCATAACCTATCTCTACATCACCTTAGCTACTCTATTTAGCAACTAGAGAAACTAAGTAACCTCAAGTTTAGAGGTTATAGCTTGGATTACGGTTCTCGGGTGGATCGTCTATCACGGAAGAAAGCCGAAGAGGACGTGGAGATCCAAAGAGGCCGTAGATAACATTAAGACGAAGGACTAGAACCGTTTGGTATAATCTTTTAACATAGTAGTATAGAACTCTATAGCTTTTGTTAAAACTTGTTTAGCAAACGATTCATACGGTTAATCGATGTTTGATCATAGAACAAGATTGTTATTCATATTTCCGCCTCCCCATAAGTATTGGGGTGTTGAACATCGACTTACAGTGGTATCAGAGCCTAGCTAAACAGCATTTAACACACTTGCAAATTTGTATGAATTTCGAACGGAAAAACAAACCGGAAAAACCCCGATATCATGTACTTTCTGTCGAATTTTAAATGAGGTCCAAAAAATTTTCACGGACCATCAGAATGACCTAAATGAATGTATTAGAACACCCAAGAAAATTGGGCTCATGAATCGGCCATAGCGCCGCGGAACCGCGGCGGATCCCACCGATCCGCCGCGATTCCGCCGCGCTTTGGACGATTCATCATCCCAACTTTCTTGTGTTGTTTCTCTGAGATATTTGGGGTTTTCTGGTAATTTTTATTTTTGCTCAGGTTTCAGATTTACAGAGAAGTATTGGAGCAAGATTAAATGTGCTTAATCGATCGAAATTATACAGTATTTGCTTGTTTGATTATATCTGTGAAATGTTTTATGTGTTCGTAAACCTCCCCTAACTGCTAGTATGTCGGTTGGCAGGGGGTTGCACATATCTGTGATGTTATATATAACTGCTTGTGTATATAAACTGTATTGGACTGTTGTGGTGTTTAGCCGGGATTTATGATGGGTTTTTTTATTAATTCATTTGATGTAAATGTAATAAATTGTAATATTATTTTGCGGGGCACATCCAGGTTGCGGTTGTAGCCACCGTTGTATTATTTCTTTTTACTGTTTTTGCTCCTAGGATAGACCCAAGGTGGGGTGCACAAACTACCGGGTATTTTGAAGTGTTGGGGCAGACCGCTTCACTTCTGGTACTTGGCGGGTAGTTTGCCGTACCCGTAGGGGTCTGGGTTGGGAAAATGGCTATTCATCACAACTGTGTAATCCGTCTTTCATTGCAGGCTCAAAAGAAATGCGGATTGCTTGCAAATCCAATATTGTTTATCTGTGATCTGGAATGCCTATTATTGCGTCTGACGAATGTACAATATCTATATATGATAGCTATTTAGACGTCGCTTATGTTTTACACCCGCGCTAGCCCAGCCGCCGCTCTGTCGTTAGTTAAGTAACCTAACGGGTGATGACAGGACCCCGTGGCGAATGCGGATGGCATAAGAGAACGTTGTATTTTCGTTGTTATCTGTAATGATAGGTTAAAGATGGGACGCATTATTATTAATGCAAAGAAAATAAAACCTAAACAGAATCGTTGGAACAATTTCTAAAAACCACTCGGTTTTCTTGAAAAAGCAAATTTTAAATGCGGAGCTTAAACCACTCCTTTTAATAAAAGCTATCTTAGTTCCTTCGATCAAATCAAGTTCACTACGTTAACGGTTTTTGCCAAAAACCAGCCGTAACCCTCCGTCGTTTCAGATAGACAGCACATCGTATTCATGCTATGCTTGTTGGCCTACGTCAAGGCATAGTGAATGGTAGCAGTGTGTGTGCCTATTTGTTGCATAGATAGATGCATTAGTTTAATACAGACGTACACCTTGTTGGCCTACGTCAAGGGCTTGTACGATGTATTTAAATTGAACAGGACAACGACGGGTAAAACTTGACTTGCGTCTTATGAATTGTTGGCCTACGTCAAGGTCTATAAGAGCTTGGGGTAAAAATCACATCGGGAGTTTCAAACATAAAGGAAACTTGCAGATTTAGCTTACCTTCTGGAGTGTGGTGACTAGAGTGGCTTTCATTTAGGGCATCATGCAATGATAGTTGGATCCCGATCCCACTGATGAGTAGGATTACTCTCGGGAATTTCTCTCACTTAACAATCAATGCTATAAACCAAGTAGGTGCCTAGAAATGTGTTAGAGGGGCTACGCCTCCAGGGAAAAGAGGTTCTTTAATTAAGGAACTTCGCGAAAGCGTTGGAAAACCTCCCTCGAAGTACCAACACCAGCCTGGCTGAAAGGTTAAGCAAGAATTGAAACGTGTGATTAAATCCTGACTAGTTCTTCTTTTAGGTTTTGAAGAAGGATTTGAGGAAACAGTGGGAGCCATCCTGTTTAGATAAAATAAATAACCAATCTAAACTTGCAAGAGCATATGCTGAGTGTTTTCTTTTCTCTCTCTCTGGCAGCTACCATGACTGGACTAAAACTATTACTTAAAAAGAATATACTGATCGGGCAGAACTATAAAGATTGGCTAAGGAACGTCAATATTGCGCTGACTTATGACAAAATTGCATATGTTACCACCGCTGTTCCTCCCCTTATCCCAGGACCAGATTCCTCAGTTGCGGACAAGGAAGTTCGTAAAACCTGGGATCTAGACTGTGAACGAGCTAAGTGTATCGTGCTGGCGTCCATGAATAATGAACTCCAGAAACAGCACGAGAGTATGGATATTATATCCATATTCCTCCATTGCAAGGAATTGTATGGTGAACACTCCCGTATCGCGAGGTACGAAACCTCAAGGAAACTCTTCCAGATGAGGTTAGCTCCAGGATCGCCTGTTGGAGAGTACGTCCTCAAAATGATCACCCTCATTGAGGAGCTCGCAAACCTGGGATGCGTGCTAGAGAATGATTTGTATATCGACTTGATTTTGCAGTCCCTTCCCCACACCTTCTCTCAGTTCGTGCTGAACTTCAACATGCACGTGTAGGGTTCCTAGGCACTCTCAAGAGGTCTCACAAGGCATCAACCATGCCAATTTAAAAAAAAAACGGTGCCGAGAAACCCTAGAACGGATCGTTGGCTAGATTTCTAGGCGAAAATTAAACTAGTTAACAACTTAACTAAAGTTTAAACGGAAATACAACCTTTGTAGATCTGGTGCTCCACCTCCATAGCTCCGCAACGAAGTCCCCTCGCTGTCCAAATGAATTCCCGGGCTCTAGCGTCGGCTTCGTCGGAGAAATGGCGAGCTAGGTCGTCGATGTCCATGCCGAAGATGATCTACGTCGAGGCATCGCTAAATCAAGCTCCACCTTCACCAAGTCATGAAAACTTGTGAAGGAAACACACTCTACTACTTGGCAAGAGGTAGAGGATGAAGAAATAGGAAGTGGGTAGAATTTAGAATTGGATTTCTCACTCATTTCCATCAATCACCATTGATGGAGCTTGCTTTCTTCAAGTGAAGAAAGGAAGAAGAAGAAGAATTATGTTATGATAAGTTAATTAAAAAAGAAAAGAATAATCAATCCTTATCATAACATGACCATAGTTAAGTGTAGAGAACTAATCATGGTTTAATGCAATGGTTAGGGTTAAGCTAAAAATAAAATGGTCATCAAGTCAAAGCATTCATGAAGCTTCATGAATGAAAAAAAGAAATGCCACCTTTTTATCATTTCATTTCCTTTTTCCAATAAGAAAAAGATTAATAAATAAATGAATAAAATGAATAAGCAAATAGTAAACCCTAACCATTCCATTAACCAAGGTTTAATTCTATACACTTAATTAAAAAGGCATGTATCATCAAACATGATACAAGCATGTGCACAAAATCATATCGCATATGCAATGCGCACACCCGAGCGAGAAAATCCATTTAAAGTGAACCGATACTAGTTAATGCAAAGTAATATATCAAATATATAATTATGCATTAAATCATTAAATCAACACTTGATTTAACGATCCAGTCATATCGCATATAACCGACTAGTATCATTAGTAACAACTTATCGAATCAACACTTGATCCGATAACCCGGCTATACCGCATATAACCGATCAATGTCACATCGCGAGAATCGAATACAGTATCACATACTGGTATTATTCTCGGTCCCGCACATATCTCATATGCGCTCCTATTTCGTTTCGATTGAGCCAGGAAACCTCTGTGTAGGACTCTAATGACTCGTCAATACGCCGGCAGCAGATGATGATCATATCAAACATCCACAAGCCGCAAGCGGTCTGCTAAACGTAACGGCCACCCGGGTATTGAGCGATCAGAAGATCGACGAGCAAGGCCGCTCACACTCCAGTGAATCCAACCAGTAACACTACCGTACAGTCCGGTCTGTTCGTCTGATATGTCGCATATCTCGCCTAGGGGTGGTAAACGTCAGACCCCAATAGCTTGATAAGTCGTGTCGGTATGAGGTCTATAACAATTCGAGAAACTACTGGTAACACTTACCAGTAAATCTCAGCAACCCTGGCCAGGGATTTCCTGTTATAGCCAATCGAACACAACGCAACATCAACTCCCTATACCGGGAGAGACGAATCCCCTCCTATCGCTCATTGCCTCCATGTGACTCGGGACTGTACCCAAAAACCACCGTTTTGCACGCCCTCTTGGACGTGGTAAGATGGAAATCAAAGCACAGTGGGAACCACACAAGACTCTATGACGATCTCGGGTAAACAGACTACTCTGTACCAGTGTCACCAGAGAACTGCCATCTGACGTAAGGTATATTACCATCTGGGAGTTCTCGGTGAGTCCGTCCAGTGTACCCAGTCTCCACTGAGCACCCGTATATCATCTCTGATGTCAAACCCCAATGGATATGGGATCATCCATCGCCCATCTATATAGGTCGAGAAGGTATACGCTAGTTTACTCTGGCATATCGATACCCCGTCTCGATACACCCACGACTAGGGACCTTGAAGGATGTACTTATGGACCACCATGTCCCCACTAGTATGATCCGCATCATAGTCCAGGTAGTCAAGTACACATCCTAAGGGCTTTACCAACATGTAACAGAGAGACAATCAGCATACACGTTAAGGTAAAGAGTAACCAGATAGCATACTATCATGTCGAGCGAGAAAGTCCTCCCTATATATGTCCCAGCATCCACTACCATATACATCTTATGTACAGTAATGACCTCTAGGGCATACATATAACTAACAGCACGAAATGGAAGCGGATCTTCCAAAGCTTCTCAATATGTTGAGGGTAGCAGAGACCTCCTTGAAAAAGGAGAAGACCCCCGTTCTGTATGTTGGCCAATCATCTTCTTCTAAATCTAAAGCGAAAGCTAAAGGGAAAAAGAAGATGAAAGCCACCAAACCGAAGGGTGGGGTCAAGAAGGTGCAGGGAACGAACAAGGAAGGAAGGGTAAAGGCAGAAAAGAACGAGTGCTTCTATTGTCACAAGCAAGGGCACTGGAAGAAGGACTGTTTGTCCTTTAAAGCCAAGGACATGAAGCAAGCTGTTGCTTCTGCTTCAGGTGTGTTCGTAATCGAAAATTGTCTTTCAGTAAACTCTACTTCATGGGTACTTGATACCGGTTCTGGTTCTCACATCTGTAATTCTTTGCAGGATCTGAGAAATAGTAGAGTACTGGGGGCAGGTGATATGACTTTCCGGATGGGCAATGGAATGCATGTAGATGCAGTTGCAATAGGGGAATATCACCTAGGGTTGAATAGTGGACACATTTTGGTATTGTATAGCTGTTTTTGTATTCCCAGTATGTTGTGTAATATTATATCAGTATCTTTGTTGTCTAATAAAGGATATAATTTTGTGCTTGAAAGAAATGTCATGAACATTCTCCTAAATCAAGAACTGATTGGGTTTGGCACACTGGAAAACGGCATATACATACTTAATCAACCTCAAATTTTCAATATTCAAAACACGCGTAAAAGAAAGGCTCCAGATTTGAATCAAGCCTTCCTATGGCATTGTAGACTTGGTCATATAAATGAAACAAGGCTGACTAAGTTACATAAAGATGGATATCTAGATCCGTTTAAATATTCATCATATGCAACTTGTCAATCATGTATCAAAGGAAAAATGACCAAATCTCCGTTCACCGGACACGGAGAAAGAGCCACTGAACTCTTGGGACTAGTACACAGTGATGTATGTGGTCCGATGTCTATACATGCACGAAGTGGTCACTCCTACATCATCACTTTTACTGATGACTTCTCTAGGTATGGACATGTGTTCTTAATAAAGCATAAATCCGAGGCTTTTGAGAAGTTTAAGGAGTATAAAAATGAAGTAGAGAAACAAACTGGTAAAAGCATCAAGACACTTCGATCTGATCGAGGTGGAGAATACTTAAGTACCAGTTTCCTTGAATACTTAAAAGCGAATGGAATTCTCTCTCAGCTTACTCCACCTTATACACCTCAGCATAATGGTATATCAGAAAGAAGGAATCGCACGCTATTAGATATGGTGCGTTCAATGATGAGTAGTGCTGAGTTGCCACTTTCCTTCTGGGGATTTGCTCTAGAATCAGCCGCATACCTATTGAATAGAGTTCCAACTAAGTCTGTACCTACCACTGCATATGAAATATGGTGTGGGAAGAGACCATATCTCAAGTATATCAAGATATGGGGGTGTCCGGTATATGTTAAAAAGCATAATCCGGACAAGCTCGAAGCACGATCGGTTTTATGCAAGTTTGTAGGATACCCCAAGCATTCAAGGGGGTACATGGTCTACCACACTGAAGAACAAAAGGTGTTTGTCGCTCGTCACATTGTCTTCTTAGAAAGCGAATTTCTTGCAAAAGAAATTAGTGGGAGCGCGGTAGAACTGGAAGAAATTCCAGAACCTCAAACTGCAACCGAAGACTTAGAAGAATCTCAGATTTCAATAGAACATGACGAACCAACGCCACTCCGCAGATCTAGTAGGCTTTCTCATCCTCCTGAAAGATACTATGGTTTTCTTCTTGATGGAGATCGAGAGGATTGCATCATCGATGATGATGAGCCTACTAGTTTTCAGCAGACTATCACGAGTAGCGACTCAGTGAAGTGGCTGGATGCAATGAGATCCTAAATGGAATCCATGTACACCAATAAAGTATGGACTTTAGAAGTTGCTCCTCCTGGGGTAAAACCAGTTGGGTGCAAATGGATCTTCAAAAAGAAGATTGGTACATTTGGACAAGTGGAAACCTACAAAGCTAGACTAGTAGCAAAAGGTTTTCGTCAAAGACCAGGACTGGACTATGATGAAACTTTTTCACCAGTAGCTATGCTTAAATCCATTCGGATCATGCTTGCCATTGCTGCCTTCTATGACTATGAAATCTGGCAAATGGATGTAAAAACAGCTTTTCTAAATGGACATCTAGAAGAGAGTGTTTACATGGATCAACCAGAAGGTTTCTTAGACAGTGGGAGCAGCGGAAGAGTGTGCAAATTGCTTAAATCCATTTATGGGTTAAAGCAAGCATCGCGGAGTTGGAACATCTGCTTTGATGAAACAGTCAAGGAATTTGACTTTATCAAAAATGTAGATGAACCATGTATTTATAGGAAGATTGTAGAAGGAGCAGTAGTCTTCCTCGTTTTGTACGTCGACGACATACTACTGATAGGGAATGATATCCCTATACTACAATCAGTAAAGCACTTCTTGTCACAGAAATTCTCTATGAAAGACTTGGGAGATGCATCATACATTCTGGGCATTAAGATCTATCAAGATAGATCTAATAGAATATTGGGACTTTCACAGTCCAGGTATATAGACACTATACTAAAGAGATTTAGTATGGAAGATTCCAAACGCGGCAATATGCCCGCTTGTCACGGAATCACCCTCTCCAAAGAGATGTCTCCAAAGACTGATGAAGAGAGGGCTCGCATGGGCATTATACCCTACGCTTCGGCGGTAGGATCAATAATGTATGCGATGTTATGTACCAGACCGGATGTAGCTTACGCACTTAGTGTGGTAAGCAGGTATCAGTCTGACCCAGGTGAGAAACATTGGAGAGCGGTGAAGAACATTCTCAAGTACCTGAGAAGGACTAAGGAGATGTTCTTGATTTACGGTAATAGGGACCACCAGGTAGAGGCTTTTACCGACTCCGGCTTCCAAAGTGATAAGGATGATTCTAAATCTATTTCGGGTTTTGTGTTTACCCTCAATGGAGGGGCGGTATGTTGGAAGAGTTCCAAACAAGATACCGTCGCAGACTCAACTATGGAGGCTGAGTATATAGCTGCTAGTGAAGCCACCAAAGAGGCTGTCTGGATGAGGAAGTTCATTTCTGAACTTCAGGTGGTTTCGTCCATTGCCAATCCAATACCTTTGTATTGCGAAAACAATGGCGCTGTAGCTTTAGCGAAGGAACCAAGGTCCCATCAGAAATCCAGGCATATCTTAAGGCGGTTTCACCTGATCAGGAAGATCGTGGATCGTCGGGAGATCGAGATACGGAGAGTGGACACAAAAGACAACACGGCAGATCCATTCACCAAGGCCATTCCTCAAGTACAGTTCGAGAGGATTTTTGAGATGTTGGGCATGCGGCACGCAAGCAACTGGATCTGGTAAAGACAGTGGGTACTCATTGCGCCAATTATAGGCCTTAATGCAAGTGGGAGATTGTTGGATATATATGCCCTAGAGACCTACATTGTATAGGATGCTTGGGATATGTATGTACATGACAGTCTTGCTTGATATGATAGTACGCTATTTGGTTTGACTTTGTCTTAACGTATGATATATTTTACTTGGTATTTATATATATATGTTGATAAAGCCCATAGGGTGTTTTGTCTGACTACCGGCGTTGTGATGGCAGTCATACTAGTGGGAGCTGGATAGTCAATAGGCACACCCTTAGATGTCCCTGGTCGCAGGAGTATCGAGATTGGGCATCGATACTCCGGAGTAGACTAGTGTATACATATCTAGACCCTGACGAGGGGCAATGGATTGGTCCCGCAACCATTGGTGGTGTTCAGCTAAGATTGTATACAGATGCTCACTGGGTGTGAGTACACCGGACAGGACTCACCGAGAACTGACTGGATGGTATTATACCTAACGTCAGATAGCAGTTCTCAGGTGACATGTGTGCAGATAGTCCGTTGACTTAAAGTCATCATTTGTCTCGTGTGAGTTCCCACTGTGCTTTGATTATTACCCTACCGCGGCTCAAAGGAGTCGTGCAAACAGGTTTCAGTTGGGCACAGTCCCGAGCCATGTAGAGGCAGTGAGTGACTGTTAGGGATTCGTCTCTCCTGGTATAGGGAGTTGATATCGCACTGTGGTCGGTTGGTCATTACCATAAGTCCCTGGCCAGGGCTGATTGAGAATTACTGATGGAATGATCAGTAGATTCTCGGGTGGTCTTGAACCATACCGACACGACTTGTACGGTTATTAGGGGTCTGACGTCCACCACCTCCCTAGACCATACATGCGATACTCTTAGACGAACAGACCGGACTGCACGGATATTGTCACAGACAGGCTCAGTAGGATTTCAGATGGATTACCTCATCAGCTTTCTTATCGACAACTACCTGGGGACCGTTACGCACAGCTAGTGCCGCTTGCGGTCTGTGGTTAAACCTACTGCCAGCGTAGTAGTCGAGTCTTTAGAGTCCCACACAGAGATTTCCCAAACCCAGGCGAAAAGATATAGAAGTCGTATGGTTTTACGACAAAGGTTCGGACGCATACGTATTTGAACGCACGTACGACATTCGGACAGTTTTTACTAGCCGGTTTTGGTTTAAGCCAGATTCTAGTATTAGGTTATTGGATTTATACAGTCTAAAGTTTTTCCGTGTTTTTACGGATGAGAGGGGCGTTCTCGTAATTTTCCGAGAAGCTTCTAGAAGGATGTGACATGGAGGGAGAGGTGGCATTTTCATTTAATGAATTAGTGACTCATTGTGAGTGATTCATCATGTCATTAATGCATTATTAAATGCTTAATGACTCACATAATGAATCACCCACTTGCATTAATGAAACATAATGAATAATCTCTTATTATTCATTTCTTTTTAATTCATTATGTTTCATATATCTAGTGAGAAACTTTTTCATTTTCATATTATTATCATTATCATCTTCTCACTCTCTCTCTTCAAGTTCTCTCTCCTTCACCAAACCTAATCCTACCCTCATGAGTTGAGAACAAGGATTAGGAAAGACTAATTACTCCATAACCTATCTCTACATCACCTTAGCTACTCTATTTAGCAACTAGAGAAACTAAGTAATCTCAAGTTTAGAGGATATAGCTTGGATTAGGGTTCTTGGGTGGATCGTCTATCACGGAAGAAAGCCGAAGAGGACGTGGAGATCCAAAGAGGCCGTAGATAACATTAAGACGAAGGGCTAGAACCGTTTGGTATAATCTCTTAACATAGTAGTTTAGAACTCTATAGCTTTTGTTAAAACTTGTTTAGCAAACGATTCATACGGTTAATCGATGTTTGATCATAGAACAAGATTGTTATTCATATTTCCGCCTCCCCATAAGTATTGGGGTGTTGAACATCGACTTACAGCATACATACATCATTTTATCATGGTTGCAATATAAGAATCACACCATGGTTATTTTTATGGATTATTATTGCTTTTAAATTAAAACAAAAAGGAAATGAAAATGGGTTAAATCATAAAAGGTTTCTACACTCTTCTTAACCTTACCATGCTCACCTAACATTTAACCCATGGTTTATTTTCTTTTTGTGCCTTTTAACTTTAATTCAATAATATCTTTAGAGTTAACCATGGTTGGATATGAGGAAGGAAAAATATATATGCTTATTTTTTTTCATATTTCTTTCAAGGGTTCATTATTCTCTTCTTCACAAAAAAGACCACCATCTTCATCAACCTTGATCCTTTGCTCTCTAGTTCTTTCAAGAGAGCAAAATACTCATAAAAATAGGATTTTGAAGTGAGATCCTTAGCCACAACACCATTCTACTCAAGTTTAGCCAACTTGATTAGAGTGTTCTCTTTGTTTTACAAAGTTGCGAGCTTGCACGGGGAACTCCGTGGTGGATCGTCGTGGACGTGAGAGGACTACAAGAGAACCTTCTTCCAACACCCAAGAGACTAAGGAGTCAAGCAAAAAGGGAGCTACAAAGGTTGTAGTCTCGAAACCCTTATTTGATTAGCTTTTTCTTTGTTACCCTAATTTTCTAGGATCGATTCCTTTGCGTGTTTGTTTAGCACCATCAAAATACATACTTTGTGACATGTGATGCTTCAAAACTCATTATAGGGTGCTAGGCAAAACTTACACCAGGGTGATAAGGACGACTGAGTGTCAGTCGCAGGCATTGTCTTTACCCTCAGTAGAGGGACGGTATGTTGGAAGAGTTCCAAGTTAGATACCGTGGCAAACTAGACGATAAAGGCTGGTAACATCGCTATTAAAGATACTACCAAAGAGGCAGTTTGGGTGTATAATAGTTCATAAGATGAACTAGGTTTCTACAAATGTGTGACAATGGAAGTGTGGCTTTAGCCCAGGAACCCTGGTCCCATCAGTGACCCAGACATATTCTGAGGCAGCATCACCTGATCATGGAGATAGTTGATCTCCAGGGTGATCAAGGTTAGGAGAGTAGACTTAGAGGACAACACGGCGGATCCACTCACAAAGGCTTTTTCCAAAAGAGAGACTTATATGGGACGGTTGAGTATTAGATACTACAACCACTGCTACAGATGGCCCTAGTGCAAGTGGGAGATTGTTAGTTATATGTATGCCCTAGAGGCCATTACTGTACATAGTATGTATATTGTAGTGGATGATGGGACATATAAAGGTAGGACTTTCTTGCTCGATATGATAGTACGCAATCTGGTTGCTCTTTATCTTAACATGTATACTTGCAGTCTCTCTATTACATGTTGATAAAGCCCTTAGCATGAGTACTCGACTTCCAGGACTTTGATGTAGATCATACTAGTGGGGCCTGGGTAGTCGATGAGTACATCCTTCAATGTTCCTAGTCGTAGGAATATCGAGACGGGGCATCGATATTCCAGAGTAGACTAAGTAAGTCCTCGGCAGCGCCCCGGCCGTCTAACAGACGCCAATATGCGGAACAAAACTTTTACGACTGGCGCTATCGCGTACTTTATCCCGGATCGTCCATTAAAGCTAAACTAACAAATTGTAAAGAGGGTAGAATTGTTATACCGAATGATCCGAGTCCTTCGGTCTTCAACCATCATCCCACGCTATGTTGCAACTGATCCAAACTTGCTCGATCTCTGGTCTCGTCGTCCAGGTGGCACCACGTCGACGGATCTTTAAACGGGCTCCCGCCTCTGAACCGAGGCAACTCGATCGTCAAGTTTGCTAAAAGAGACGACCAAGATGAAGTAGAGAATGAGTATAATACTTTATCTCGTTACGTCCAAGGCCATGGACGAACGGTTAAAAGAAGTTGCCAATTGGAATCGGGTAAATGGAAATTGAACTGTACGAGATTTCCATACCCTAAACTATCATAATCTTTTCTCCCAAGCAAATGAAAAACCATCATACTCTCACAAGAGAGGCTGGCCATATATATAAAGAAGAGGGAGAGTGAGTGTAGGAGCAAGGAGAGTGAGTGTATGGAAAAATATCAAGGATATTTATCATATGCAAATAATGAGTGGTATGAACACATTAAAAGAATTAATCCACCTCACTTAACACCTCACCTCACAATTAATGCAAATGATGAGTCACTAATCCTAGTCACCATTTCTAGAATCTTCTAGAACCATGACTCACCCAAAAGATGAAAGGATAAATCCGCACTTAACCGAATGTCAAATACGGCTGATAGAAAACTGGAAACTGGCAACTTTCAAAAATCATCCCGAAACGAATTTCAGGATAACCCCGTATCGGTATAAACATACCCGCATTTGTATTACGACCGATTACAAATGCAACTGAGACAAAGATATTATATCTACACAGTATAATACTGGGTTCCGGCTTAAACCAAAGCCTACCAGTATTATCTGCCCGAAAACTGACACGTGCGAAAATGCACGTGCATTTTCCGAACCTTGCCATAAACCCATACGGCATCTACAACGTTTCGCCCGAACTTGGAAAAGTGTCTGTGGGGAACTCTAATGACTCATCAGTACACTGGCACTGGGTATAACCACTAGCACGTCAGAGGTACTAACTGTACGTAACGTTTTGCCTATGTATTGATTGGAAGGGAAGCTGACGAGCGAACTCATCTATAAACCCTACTGAGCCTGACAGTGATAATAACCGTACAGTCCGGAACATTCGTCTATGAGTATCGCATATACGGCCTAGGGGCCAGTAAACGTCAGACCCCCAACAACGATATAAGTCGTGTCAGAGAGCAGCCCAGAACACCCTGAGATTCTGCTGGTATACCTACCAGTATATCTCGATTACCCTGGCCAGGGATTTCGTATAATGGCTCTCCTAAACACAGTGCGATCTCACCCCCAATACCGGGAGAGACGAATCCCCGAAGATCCGCTCACTTGCCTCCAATGTGGCTCGGGACCGTACGCAAAATATACCTGTTTGCACGACTCCTTTGACCCGTGGTGGGGTATAAATCAAAGCACAGTGGGAACTCACACGAGACAAACGACGACCTCAGGTCGATGAACTAACCTGTACACATGTCACCAGGGAACTGCTATCTGACGATATGTATAGTACCAACTAGCATGTTCCCGGCGAGTCCTGTCCGGTGTACTCATAACTTAATGAGCACCTGTAGACATCTTAGGTGATCCAACTGACACCAGCGGCTTGTGGGACCGGCCACCGCCCCTCGTCGGGGTCTCGACTGTATACGCTAGTCTACTCTGGAGTATCGATACCCTGTCTCGAAACTCCTACGACTAGGGACACTTTAAGGATATTTTTATAGACTCCAGCTCCCACTTATATGATCGCCATCATACTGCTGGTAGTCAAACAGGAATCCTATGGGCTCTATTAACATCTATATATGATGATAAAGACAGACCAGATAGCATACTATCATCTCGAGTAAGACTATTTATCGGTATAGGTCCTCCCTCAATCATTGCAATCACGTACCTGCGATCCAATAATTGACTTAGAGGGCACTATATCCAACAATCTCCCACTTGCACCTAAGGCTAATTATTGCGATGTCGTGTACTCACAGCTCGTGTGATACCGAACATCCAACTCCTCTACTAATCAGTTTCACAAAGCTCGTTTGCAAAACTATTGTGTTCGAGAAATAGCCTCAGTGAGTGGATCCGTTTCGGTGTTTCTTTCTGTATCTCTCTATATCTCAACTTCGCGGAAAAAACCATCTCCCGAATTGAGTACTACGTGTCTTAGAATATGTCTGGATATCTGATGGGACCTAGTTCATAAATGAACTCCAAATCCAAACTTCTTAGACTGTATCGATCACTGAAACTAATCAGTGTTGAGCACTATGCCTCCCACAGTATCCTCTTGGACCACCTGTCCATAATACTGTCCCTCGTATGAGGAAAAACTATAACTCTGACAATCAATCTGTTATCCATGTCACCTTTGAAGCCTGGGATGATAACCGTCTCCCGAAGGAGACCGTCGTCATCAAATCCGTAGAACATTCACTTATGTTCTAAAACTGCTTCTGTATGTTTCTTCAGGATTGGATTAATATAAACTTATCGCAGCTAGTGCAACAACATCTGATGTGGTACTTGACATCTCACGATTGACTCAATTGCCTAAACAAGTGATCTGCTAATCATGCACGTCCCTCTCCTTTTTAGTCTGTAAGACACCTTTAGAGAGGGTGACTCCATCACCTGCAGGTACACCACCATGCCAGGAGTCATTTATTCTAAAATACTATTAGAATACTGTCAATGTACCCACATTTGGAAACTACCCAAATCTAGATCTCAAACCATAGATCTAGTAACCAGAATGTCAGATATTATATCCATATCTTTTGTGGAGAAACAACTGTGTGATGACCAAAGTACAACCTGATCGTAGTATAGGAATTTTACTTCCTACTCTGTGTTATGTCATCCAAATACCAGGACATCACACCCTACTACTTTCTTAACAGATCCAACCCTTATTCTGATGAAGTCAAACTCATGACCGTCACATAAAAAATCAGATGATCCATCTCCGCTATTTCTGCTCAAGTCTATAAATAGACACTAGCTACTTGCCCACTATGCTTCCGCTGCTCCCACTGACTACAACAACCCTCTGGCAGAATAATATATACGTGTACTTCTAAAACTAGTTTAGAACGACGCTATACATTTCCTCCTGCCGGGTCTCATAGTCTGGAACAACAGTAGTGTCAAGTCTGGGTAAACAAAAACTTCCCTGTCACTGTCCTTGAGGCTACCGGAGTACCTCTCGGGTGTCTGAGGTTACCCACCACAACTGCGGAGTGGCTATTGGAATGTCAAACCTGATTGAATATAAAGGTCCTATTAAACTTTTCGTAATCGTTTGCGGTTCTGGAATCACTTCCAGTTCTACCATGCTCCCACTACTGTTTTCTGAAAAAATCCATTTTAATAAAACTGTGGCGATACAAGAAAAATATCACTATTGATCTTCCGGATGGTAGAAAATCAACCCTCGTCGAAGCTAGGGTCAACCCGCAAACTGCCATTACAGAAACGTGCCTTGAGTTATCCATGTCTAGTTTTAGGCATAAGCTGGACAACTCCCCTTACCTTAACATCGTTAAGATATGAATCGTTCTATATCCAATATAGAAACTTTGGCACCATTTTAATTGGAACCGGATTCAAATTATGCAGCTGTCTCCAGTGCATATCATCTTAATGGAGAAAGGCTAATCAGCATTACTCAACTTAGGAATACATCCAATTATGAGTAACCTGAAAGAGAAACAAGTTTCTCAAAACCATTACTATCAACTGAATACTAATCACAAGAATCTACATCTTCGATTTCTTTGAAGAATCCCGATACTTGTGACACTTGGTTCTCTACTTTATTCCTATACCCACAACTTCTCAAAACTTAGACATTGTATTTGTACGAAACACTTGTCTAAAAACTAGAGAAGTTACAAGTAAACAGAATATAGTACGAGGACCAACCCTTTTGTCCTGACGGACACTGGACAACATACACAACTCTGTATAAGTCCGCTGAGTTGAATAACTCAAAACATATGCATCGTAGGTTGAAAAATGTACCCAGGCGATTTCCTCAAATATCACCAATTACAACGAATTCCGATATAATGAGGATGATCACCTAATTTCCAAAAACTTGCTCCCACTCAACATCTGTATTCTCATATAGATGTGAGAATGAAACCTGGTAAATATATACCCTGGAGTAAGTATCCAATCGGGAAATCAGTTTTCAATTAACAATGCATAGTGAATATGAAACATAAATATGTTTCGTAGGGGTATCTTGGTATTCTTTAGTAATGCCTCTTCCATAATCCATATCATGACTTTAACCGTATATTTCCCTGCCATCTTTCCAATTCCCTTTAATTTGTCTTTAGTCGTTACCATCTGTACACCAACATTAGGCTAAATGGTTTTCTTCCTTCCCTACCATTCGGCACATGCCTATGGTTTGGAAGAAGACTATCCAATAAGCGTAATGGGTGTACCCTCCTAATCCTAGGAGTACTCGCAACTTGAGAGAAGGTGATGATAAAAACAACTGAATAATACCATATTCTTATTTCTCCTGAACCAGAATCCATCCTCGAAAAAATGTCCTTCGAGTTCGTATATAACCATACGATGGATTTATCCAATAGAATTGGATGTTCGTAGTGATACGGGTTGTTCTGGAGAAATCAAAGGTGAAGTAGGAGTAGCGATGAAATACGTGATTTGGTTATGAATGTAAATAGTCGCAATTTACTTTGCCCTCTTTCTAATTCCTTTATCTTGTCTTTACATATTACCTTTTGCACACCCTACTTAGGCTAATTGGTTTTCTTCATTCCCTACCGTTCGGCACCAGCCTATGCTTTGGAAGAAGACTATCCAATAAGCGTAATAGGTGTACTTTCCTAAACCAAGGAGCCCTCGCAACCTGAGAGAAGGTGATAATAAAAGACAACAGAATAAACCAATTCTATTTCTCCTGAACCTGGATCCATCCTCGAAGAAGTCCCTTCGAGTTCGTATATAACCATACGATGGATCTATCCAATGGAAGTGGATTTCCGTAGTAATACGGGTTGTTCTGAGAAATACAAAGGGTAAAAGAAGGAGCTGCAATGACTTATGCAACTATAGAAAATCCAAAAGTCAGTATATTAAGAAGGTTCGGTCAACTTTGGTCACTGAGTTATAGTCTGGGGTCGGTCAAAAGTCGCTGCCAAAGAGAGAGAGAGAGAAGAAATACTCTGCGTGCACTCTAGCCTAAATCAGAATGGTTATCATTTTATCTAATTAGGAAACCTCTCACTGTTTTCTCAAATTCTCCTCCAAACCTGAAAGAAGAATTAGTCGGGGTCACCCGAAGAGTAAACCAACTCATCAGTGAGAATCAAGATCCAACTATCATCGCATGATAACTTGATGGAAGCCACTCAAGTTAACACACTCCAGAAGGTATGCGCAAATCTGGCAAGTTTCTTGTATGTTTGAAACTCCCGATGTAATTTTTATCCCATGCTCTTATGACCTTGACGTAGGCCAACAAATCATAAGCAACATGTCAAGTTCTACCCGTCGTTGTCCTGATCAACTTAAGTCATCGTACAAGCACTTGACGTAGGCCAACAAGGTGTACGTCTGACTTAAACTAATGCATCTATCTATGCAACAAATGAATACCCAGCAGCTACCAAACACTATGTCTTGACGTAGGCCAACAAACATAGCTTGAATACTACTGACCATCCATAAGAAACGACGGAGGATTACGGCTGGTTTTTGGCGAAAAACCTTTAACGTAATGAACTTGATCTCGTTTGAAGGAACCTGATAGCTTTATAAAAATATATAGTAGCGAAAACCTTTTGTTAAAGAAGTCACACCCGGTGAAGGGATCTCGGCTCTTTCCTCGTGGAATGAGGTGCAGGATATTCCAACTGAATACCAATATGCATAACAAAAGGAAACGTCTTTGTAATAATTTTAAAATTTGTTCCAACAACATCAAATATAGGTTTGTTTTATCCTTGCATTGAAAAGAATCAATGCATTCCCATCAATCAATCACACCAGAAAAGAACGAAAATAAAATGTACGTATATGCCATCCGCATTCGTCACTGGGTCCCGTCATCACCCGTTTGGTTACTTAACTAACGACAGAGCGGGGACTGGACTAGCGCGGGTGTAAAACATATACAACATCTAATAGTATATATACTAATATGTTAGTGTATATGCCCTAGAGGCCATTACTGTATCATACTGGTTTGTATATTACTTAATGGAAGCTTGGGATATTCACCTTGTATATACAATCTTGCTCAAAATAGTAGTATGCTACTTGGTTTGTTTCTACTTCAATGTGTACATGTGTTTATTTTTGTATATCGCCTATACACATTAGTAGAGCCCTTAGGATCTTTGCTTGATTACCAGCGATGTGATGGCCGTCACACTAGTGGGGCTGGGTAATCTATAAGCACATCCTTATGCAGGTCCCTGGTCGCAGGACTATCGAGACAGGGCATCGATACTCCGGAGTAGACCAGCGCATGCGCTTCTCATCCCAGTGTGGGAGACGGTCTGTCCCACAGCCGTCAGTACGTCGTACTTGAGATAGTATGCGGGTGCTCGTTAGGTTACGGGTACACTGGACAGGACTCGTCGGGAACTGACTAGTTGGTATTATACCTATCGTCAGTTATCAGTTCCCAGGTGACATGAGTACAGCTTAGTCCGCTGACTTGACACTGTCATTCCGCCTCGAGTGTGTTCCCACTGTACTTTGATCACTACCCTACCACGGCTCAAAGGAGTCGTGCAAGCAGGTAGTGGTTGGGTGCAGTCCCGAAGCACTTGGAGGCAGTGACGGTTAGACAGGATTCGTCTCTCCCGGTATTGGGGGTTGACATCGCGCTGTGTCTAGGAGAGCCATTAAATGAGTAGTCCCTGGCCAGGGCAAACGAGATATACTGGTAGGTTTCCAGTGTTATCTCAGGGTGTTTTGGGCTTCGCTCCGGCACGACTTGTACCGCTATTGGGGGACTGACGTTTACCGCCCCCTAGGCCCGCCATGCGATGTATCAGACGAACAGACCGGACTGTACGGAGAATGTCACACTCAGGCTCAGTAGGAGTTCAGATGGGTTTCGCCTCGTCGGTCTTCTTGTCGGCATTACCTGGGGACCGTTACGCACAGCTAGTGCCGCTTGCGGTCTGTGGTTAAACCCACTGCCAGCGTAGTGTCGAGTCTTTAGAGTCCCACACAGAAAGCTTTTCGCCTTTAGGCAAAAGAGTATAGGTCGCATGGTATTGCGACAGGTCGCTTGGTTTTGCGACACGGTTCGGTCACATCCGTGCACTTGTGCACGTACAGTGTCCGGACAGTTTACACTAGCGGGCTTTGGTTTAAGCCAGATCCTAGTGTACCTTATGGGATTGGATTTATCCAGTTTGCATTCGTGTTCCTCGGAACGCGGATGCGGGTGTGTATGCACAGTTGACTGGGAGGCAGAGGCAGCGGATTCTCATTAGGGTTGTTGACAGTTGACCGTTGACTTTTTGACTTTATGCTCAACCCTAATGAGAATATGATATGTGATTAACTATTATATTAATTAAGTATTATGGTGATATGGTTGTTGACTTGTTGACTTTTGTTGACTTGTTGACTTTGTTTACTTGTTGACTTTTGTTTACTTGTTGACCGGTTGACTAGGCTTGACTAGTTGACCATCTTGATAACCATAGCCATCATTTCATGGCAAAGACTTTTGTTTACTTGCTCATTTGTGTAAAATGAGTGCATGAAATGATATGGTTATGGTTGCTTCAAACCATCACATAAGACTTTTTTTGATATGATGAGTTATGATCACTTTGGATTATGAGAGGGTGAAAGACAAAAGAGAGCCTCATTCTTTCTTGCTCATTCTCTCTCTTGTTCTTGAGCTCTCCTCTTGCTCTCACCCTCAACCTCTTGCTCCCTCTCTTGATCTATGGTTCTCTTGTCTCATGAGTTGAGAATCAAGAACCATAGATAAAATCCTATTCTATTTCTTCTCTACTCATTCTAGTTCACTAGGTTTAGCAAACCAAGTGAACTAGTTTCTTCAAAGAACGAAGAAGGAGCTAAAGGTTGGAGCTTTCAGGTGGATCTTTCTTCGGCGTACGGAGACGACGAGAAGAAGCCATCGGACCACCATCGGAGCTTTGAAGACGAAGGAGTTCAAGACAAGCAAGGTATAACCCCCTAACCGAGTAGCTAAAACTCATAGTTAGGATGTTAGATAGATGTTTAACCAAGATCCGGGTTTTAGGTCCATGTTACCACCTCCGTAAAAATCGTTTTTTACCAAATTCCGCATTCCCGAAAGTACCGGGAGAGGTAGCATGGACTTACAGTGGTATCAGAGCCTAGTTAAACTCTATCTAACATGTTAGCAAGTAACTAGAAGATCGATCAAAGAAAAAGTCCCGAAAACTAAACCCCAAATTTTCAACTTTCTTTCGATTTCAAAAGTACTGGAAAAACTTTTTGGAACACACCTAAAATCGACTCAGGCTTTTTTAAAGAATCTGCAAAATTTTGGGCCCCTGACTCGATCAAAGCACCGCGTTTCCGCGGCGGGAGCACGCTCCCGCCGCGGAAACGCGGCCGAGTTGACTCGGTCAGGAGTTTTATTTTTTGCAGTTTACTCTTGGAAGTATTTTGGGATTTTTGGTATATATATTTTCTGCCCAGATTTTCCAGAACGAAAATTTTATTTTGGGGTCCCGAAAATCCGTATTTTTGATCGAACTTCTAAAAGACTTGAGCTGACGGGTTTTTCTGTAATGTGATATTTGTATTAAACGTCTACTAATCGCTATATGTCGATTAGTGGGGGTTATACAAATCTGTGATCTGTAATGTTGATGGAATGTGTATATGAATATGTTGGATTGTCGCGGGTGAATAGCCGGGGGTTGTGAGACGAGAGTTTTCTTTTCTTTCAATTCATGTAAATTTATAAATTGATGTAATAATTATTTGTATGGCCGCACAACCGGGTCGGGGTTGTAGCCGTCATTGTATAATTTCTTTTTACTGTTTTTGCTCCTAGGATAGACCCATAGAGGGGGTGCACAAACTACCGGGTATGCCGAAGTGTCGAGTGGCCTACTCATGGAGATGAGGGAGGTTACTACGCTTCGGGTACTTGGCGGGTAGTTTGCCGCACCCGTAGGGGTCTTGGGTGGGGTTTTGGCTATTCACCGCGACCGTGTAATTTGTCTTTCGTTACAGGCTCGTACGAATTACAGATTCCTAGTATATCCAATGTATTCATCTGTGATCTGAAATGTTTATCATTGCAGTATATCTATATATGATATTATTTAGGCGTTGCTTATGTTTTACAGACGCGCTAGCCCAGCCCCCGCTCTGTCGTTAGTTAAGTAACCTAACGGGTAATGACGGGGCCCCGTGGCGAATGCGAATGGCATAAGCGTACGTCATATTTTGGTTGTTTTCTGCAATGGTAGGATTAAATGATGGGACGCATTAAAAGAACTAATGCAAGAATATCACGCATTAAAAGAACTAATGCAAGATAATAAACTAAGTTAAAGTCGTTGGAACACTTTCGAAAAACCACTCAGTTCTTTTCAAAACAACTTTTAAATGCGGAGCTTGAGCCACTCCTTTTAAAAAGCTATCTCGTTCCATCGACCAAATCAAGTTCACTACGTTCACGGTTTTGCCAAAACCATCCGTAGCCCTCCATCATTTCAGTTAAATATTCGGTAGTATTCAAGCTATGTATTTTGACCTTACGCCAAGGCATAGTGATTGGTAGCTGCCGGATATTTATCTGTTGCATAGATAGAATGCGTTGGTTTGAGACAGTCGTACTGCCATTTTGGCCTACGTCAAGGGTATGTACGGGTGGGTTCAAATTAACCTGGATAATGATGGGACGAACTTGACATGTGACTTATGACATTTTGACCTCACGCCAAGATCATAAGAGCATGGGGCAAAAATCCACATCGGGAGTTTCATAAGTACTGAAACTTGCTAGATTTGCATACCATTTGGAGTGTGATGATTCTGGTAGGATTCCTTCAGTTTCGTCACGCAATGATATTTGGATCCCGATCCTACTGTGAGTATATGCTACTCCTCGGGAAATTTCTCACTTAACGATCAATGCTATAAACCTAGTAGGTGCCTAGAAAGGTGTTAGCGGGGCTACGCCCCCAGGGAAAAGAGGTTCTTTAATTAAGGAACTTCGCGAAAGCGTTGGAAAACCTCCCTCGAAGTACCGACACCGGCCTGGCTGAACGGTTAAGCAAGTATTGTACGGTGGGATTGATCCTGACTAATTCTTCCTTTATGGTTTGAGGAGGGATTCGAGAAACAGTGGGAGCCATCCTGTTTAGACAAACTAAAAACCACTCTAAACTTGCAAGAGCATCATGCTGGGTGTTTCTTCTTCTCTCTCCTAATTGCAGCGACCAAATCGACATGACTGGACTTAAGTTACTCCTAGATAAAAACAAACTGACAGGGCCAAACTACAAAGATTGGCTCAGGAATGTCAAGATAGCAATCACTTACGACAAGCTGGGGTATCTTCTTACCACCAAAGCTCCCCCTGTCCCTGGTCCAACTTCCAGCGTCGCGGATAAGGAAATCCGTAAGACTTGGGAGATTGATAGCGCGAAGGCCAAATGCCTCCTGCTTGCCTCGATGGACAACGAACATCAGAGGAGGCATGAGAATATGGACATGGAATCCATATTGCTTCATACAAAAGAACTGTATGGAGAGCAATCTCGTATCGCAAGATACGAAGCGTCGAAAAAGTTATTTTCGACAAGAATGGCCGTCGGATCATCAGTAGCCGAGCACGTGCTAAAGATGATCGGCTACATTGAGGAGCTCGCTGACCTAGGGATCACATTGGAGAGTGAGCTATATACGGATATAGTTCTCCAGTCCCTTCCTTCCACTTACGCCCAGTTTATACTGAACTTCAACTTACAAGAAAAAGAGGTTGAACTTTCAGAGCTCCTCAACATGCTGAGGAGCGCAGAGGGCACCCTACAGAAAGGTAGGGAAACATCCACTTTGTTTGTAGGAGGATCATCTTCTTCTAGGTCCAAGGCGAAAGCCAAGGGAAAGAAGAAGAAGGCCCCCGCCAAACCAAGGGGCGGTGTTAGTAAAGTGGATACGAAGGGAAAAAGTAAAGCAACAAAGATAGCGGGGAAGCTTGTGGATAAGGAAGAATGCTTCTATTGTCATAAGAAAGGACACTGGAAGAATGATTGCAGGGCCTGGAAGGCCAGAACACAGGAATTGAAGCAGGTTGCAGCTTCAGCTTCAGGTGTGTATGTTATTGAAAACTGTCTTTCAATAAACTCTACTTCCTGGGTATTGGATACCGGATCAGGATCTCATATCTTTAATTCTTTGCAGGCGTTGAGAAACCGTAGGGTTTTGAAGGCAGGTGACATGACCCTCAGAGTTGCGAACGGAGCTAGCATGGATGCTAAAGCCGTGGGGGACTATCACCTGGGAATGTCAGATGGACATGTTTTGGTTTTGCGTAATTGCTTTTTTGTACCCAACGCAACTTGTAATATCATTTCTGTATCTTTAGTTTCTAAAGAAGGTTATGAATTTGCGTTTGTAAGTAATGTTGTAAACATTCACCTTAATCAAGTTTTGATTGGGTCAGGTACATTGAGTAATGGTTTATACGTGTTAAACCAACCACAGATTTTCAACGTCCAGAATACACACAAAAGAAAGTCTCCAGAAATAAATCAGACTTTCTTATGGCATTGTAGATTGGGTCACATCAATGAGAGAAGGTTGACTAAGTTACATACAGAAGGATATTTGAATGCGTTCGAATATCAATCGTATGCCACTTGTCAATCTTGTCTCAAAGGAAAGATGACAAAGACTCCGTTTACTGGACAAGGAGTAAGAGCGAGCGAGCTCTTGGGACTCGTACACAGTGACGTGTGCGGTCCAATGTCTACACATGCCAGAAGCGGACATTCTTACTTCATTACTTTTACGGATGACTTCTCAAGGTACGGTTATGTCTTCTTAATGAAACATAAGTCCGAGGCCTTTGGAAAATTCCAGGAGTATAAGAATGAAGTAGAGAAACAGACCGGCAAAAGTATTAAGATTCTAAGATCGGATCGAGGTGGAGAATACTTAAGTGCCGAGTTCCTGGACTATTTAAAAGAGAACGGAATTCTCTCTCAGCCTACTCCTCCATACACCCCGCAACATAACGGTGTATCGGAGAGACGGAACCGCACCCTATTGGATATGGTGCGGTCCATGATGAGTAATGCTGAGTTGCCGCGATCATTCTGGGGATATGCGCTAGAATCAGCCGCATATCTTTTGAACCGAGTTCCAACTAAGACTGTGCCTACCACGCCATATGAAATATGGAGTGGGAAGAAACCCTATCTTCAATATCTGAAGATCTGGGGATGTCCGGCTTTTGTCAAAAAGCAGCATGCGGACAAACTCGAGGCACGCTCAGTACTGTGCAAGTTTGTGGGATACCCAAAGAACACCAGGGGTATCTTTTCTACTACGCAGAGGAACAAAAAGTCCTTGTTTCTCGTAATGCCCACTTTCTAGAACACCAGTTCTTGGAAAAGGAAATTAGTGGGAGCACAGTAGAACTAGAAGAAATTCCAGAACCACATACTATTACTGAAAGGTTAGTGGAACCAGAGGGTTCAACAGAACATGACATTCCTACGCCGCTCCGCAAGAGTAGTAGGCAGTCTCATCCGCCCGAGAGATACTGCGGTTTTCTCATAGACGGGGATAGAGAGGATTGCATCATAGAATATGATGAGCCTACTAGCTTCCAGCAGGCCGTTCAGAGCGTTGACTCAGTGAAATGGCTGGATGCAATGCGGACCGAAATGGAGTCCATGTACACCAACAAGGTATGGACGTTGGACATTGCTCCAGACGGGGTAAAACCCGTAGGATGCAAGTGGATCTTCAAAAGGAAGATTGGTGTAGATGGACAGGTTGAGACCTATAAAGCTAGGCTGGTAGCAAAGGGTTTTCGTCAAAGACCTGGCTTGGACTATGACGAAACCTTTTCTCCAGTGGCCATGCTGAAATCCATTCGGATCCTTCTTGCCATTGCTGCCTTCCACGATTATGAGATCTGGCAAATGGACGTAAAGACAGCTTTTCTAAATGGAAATTTAGAGGAGTGTGTCTATATGGACGAGCCAGAGGGTTTCATTCAGAGTGGGAGCAGCGGAAAGGTGTGCAAGTTGCTTAAGTCTATCTATGGACTAAAGCAGGCATCGCGGAGTTGGAACATCTGCTTTGATGAGACGGTCAAAGAATTTGGCTTTATTAAAAATCCAGATGAACCATGCATCTATAGTAGATTTGTAGCGAGAACTGTAGTATTCCTCGTTTTATACGTGGATGACATTCTCTTAATAGGAAATGACATTCCTATGCTACAATCTGTCAAGGGGTTCTTGTCACACAGGTTCTCCATGAAAGCCCTGGGTGATGCCTCGTACATTCTGGGTATCCGGATCTACCGTGACAGATCCAAGAGGATATTAGGACTTTCACAGTCCAGGTACATCGACACCATACTGAAGAGATTCAGTATGGAAGATTCCAAGCGCGGTAACCTACCGGCTTGTCACGGGATCACCCTCTCTAAAGAGATGTCTCCCAAGACTGATTTGGAGAGGGATCGCATGTCTATTATACCCTACGCTTCTGCGGTAGGCTCTATAATGTATGCGATGTTGTGTACCAGACCGGATGTACCTTATGCACCGAGTGTGGTAAGCCGGTATCAGTCAAACCCTGGGGAGAAACATTGGATAGCGGTAAAGAACATTCTCAAGTACCTGAGAAGGACTAAGGAGATGTTCTTGGTGTATGGCGGAAAAGACCTCCAGATCGAGGCCTTTCCTGACTCCAGCTTCCAGAGTGACAAGGATGATTCCAAGTCCATGTCGGGTTTTGTCTTTACCCTCAATGGAGGGGCGGTGTGTTGGAAGAGTTCCAAACAGGAAACCGTTGCAGACTCGACGATGGAAGCGGAATACATCGCTGCATCTGATGCTGCAAAAGAAGCTGTCTGGATGAGGAAGTTCTTGAAAGAACTTCAGGTGGTTCCATCCATTGTTGATCCAATAGCTCTGTATTGCGACAACAACGGGGCTATAGTTTAGCGAAGGAACCCAGGTCCCATCAGAGATCCAGGCACATCTTAAGGCGGTATCAACTGATCAGGGAGATCGTAGATCGCCAGGAGATCGAGGTTCGGAGAGTCGCTTCAGAAGATAACACTGCAGATCCATTCACCAAGGCCCTGCCCCAGACTCAGTTCGAGCGGCTGATCGAGATGATAGGTCTTTGATACGCCAGTACATGGCCTTAGTGCAAGTGGGAGATTGTTAGTGTATATGCTCTAGAGGCCATTACTGTATCATACTGGTTTGTATATTACTTAATGGAAGCTTGGGATATTCACCTTGTATATACAATCTTGCTCAAAATAGTAGTATGCTACTTGGTTTGTTTCTACTTCAATGTGTACATGTGTTTATTTTTGTATATCGCCTATACACATTAGTAGAGCCCTTAGGATCTTTGCTTGATTACCAGCGATGTGATGGCCGTCACACTAGTGGGGCTGGGTAATCTATAAGCACATCCTTATGCAGGTCCCTGGTCGCAGGACTATCGAGACAGGGCATCGATACTCCGGAGTAGACCAGCGCATGCGCTTCTCATCCCAGTGTGGGAGACGGTCTGTCCCATAGCCGTCAGTACGTCGTACTTGAGATAGTATGCGGGTGCTCGTTAGGTTACGGGTACACTGGAAAGGACTCGTCGGGAACTGACTAGTTGGTATTATACCTATCGTCAGTTATCAGTTCCCAGGTGACATGAGTACAGCTTAGTCCGCTGACTTGACACTATCATTCCGCCTCGAGTGTGTTCCCACTGTACTTTGATCACTACCCTACCACGGCTCAAAGGAGTCGTGCAAACAGGTAGTGGTTGGGTGCAGTCCCGAAGCACTTGGACGCAGTGACGGTTAGACAGGATTCGTCTCTCCCGGTATTGGGGGTTGACATCGCGCTGTGTCTAGGAGAGCCATTACACGAGTAGTCCCTGGCCAGGGCAAACGAGATATACTGGTAGGTTTCCAGTGTTATCTCAGGGTGTTTTGGGCTTCGCTCCGGCACGACTTGTACCGCTATTGGGGGACTGACGTTTACCGCCCCCTAGGCCCGCCATGCGATGTATCAGACGAACAGACCGGACTTTATGGAGAATGTCACACTCAGGCTCAGTAGGAGTTCAGATGGGTTTTGCCTCGTCGGTCTTCTTGTCGGCATTACCTGGGGACCGTTACGCACAGCTAGTGCCGCTTGCGGTCTGTGGTTAAACCCACTGGCAGCGTAGTGTCGAGTCTTTAGAGTCCCACACAGAAAGCTTTTCTCCTTTAGGCAAAAGAGTAGAGGTCGCATGGTATTGCGACAGGTCGCATGGTTTTGCGACACGGTTCGGTCACATCCGTGCACTTGTGCACGTACAGTGTCCGGACAGTTTACACTAGCGGGCTTTGGTTTAAGCCAGATCCTAGTGTACCTTATGGGATTGGATTTATCCAGTTTGCATTCGTGTTCCTCGGAACGCGGATGCGGGTGTGTATGCACAGTTGACAGGGAGGCAGAGGCAGCGGATTCTCATTAGGGTTGTTGACAGTTGACTGTTGACTTTTTGACTTTATGCTCAACCCTAATGAGATTATGATATGTGATTAACTATTATATTAATTAAGTATTATGGTGATATGGTTGTTGACTTGTTGACTTTTGTTGACTTGTTGACTTTGTTGACTTGTTGACTTTTGTTGACTTGTTGACCGGTTGACTAGGCTTGACTAGTTGACCATCATGATAACCATAGCCATCATTTCATGGCAAAGACTTTTGTTTACTTGCTCATTTGTGTAAAATGAGTGCATGAAATGATATGGTTATGGTTGCTTCAAACCATCACATAAGACTTTTTTTGATATGATGAGTTATGATCACTTTGGATTATGAGAGGGTGAAAGACAAAAGAGAGCCTCATTCTTTCTTTCCCATTCTCTCTCTTGTTCTTGAGCTCTCCTCTTGCTCTCATCCTCAACCTCTTGCTCCCTCTCTTGATCTATGGTTCTCTTGTTTCATGAGTTGAGAATCAAGAACCATAGATAAAATCCCATTCTATTTCTTCTCTACTCATTCTAGTTCACTAGGTTTAGCAAACCAAGTGAACTAGTTTCTTCAAAGAACGAAGAAGGAGCTAAAGGTTGGAGCTTTCAGGTGGATCTTTCTTCGGCGTACGGAGACGACGAGAAGAAGCCATCGGACCACCATCGGAGCTTTGAAGACGAAGGAGTTCAAGACAAGCAAGGTATAACCCCCTAACCGAGTAGCTAAAACTCATAGTTAGGATGTTAGATATATGTTTAACCAAGATCCGGGTTTTAGGTCCATGTTACCACCTCCGTAAAAATCGTTTTTTACCAAATTCCGCATTCCCGAAAGTACCGGGAGAGGTAGCATGGACTTACATAATATACAATAATCGCTCCAGGCATGATAAATGCAACATTACAGAAAAGTAATAAGTATCACAGAACAATACAGATAATCTGGGATCCCCGGATTTCATAGAGCCGCTGCTGAAACTCGACATTCCTATTGTCGTGTGGATAGCCTGTGCAATGAAACCTGGACCTCTACGGGTGCGGCAAGTTACCCACCAAAACCTGAAGAGAGGTAGTCCCCACAACATAGTGAATGGAATACCCGGCACTTCACGGAATCCGGTAAATTGAGCACCACTCCTTGGGTCAACCTATACCCCTTACGAGTGCGGCGAATAGTCTGCCAATTCTAGAGTGAGGTCCCTTTGCTTCTCAATGCCATGAGATACGAACCCGTTGCCCTCCAGAACCCGGCTATTCGTGCACCCCACCGCGGGGTAAACCTAGTACAGAAATAAAAATAGTACAATAGGTACATCGACCGCAACCTGGTCGTGCCACAAAAGAATATTATACAAACAGGCAGTGACGGCAGTCCACATGTTGGACCCTCGCCCCGCAATATCAAATGTACAAATAAATTTAAACAGCTCTATCATTGCACCCTGCTATCCACCACGACGAATCCGCAACATTACAGCACAACACAGAACATCAACGCGAATGTCACGTTCGCAAACCCGTCTGAAAGAACTATAGCAATCAGACGCGGTTTACCGATCAAATGACATTCCCGGTCGGAGATATAATGAAAGTACTGAAAAACTAACAAGTTTAAAATTTCGATCGACTAAATTTCCCATAGTGGGCCCCACATACATCTGGTGTACAGTAACAAAATTTTGGCCCAAAAGACATATACCAAAAACCACCATTTCCCATGAGAAACCCACTGAAAAAATTTGGCGCACTGTTCCCACAAAAGCGCGGCGGATCAGTGGCCAAACCATGGTTTGGGCCGCGGATCCGCGGTCGTTTTGTGGGATCACGTGTCCAAATTTCACCAGTGTTCTTCAAAAACCCTGCATGATTTTCTGAAATGCTCAAAATGAATTTTAGAACATTTTAAAAATCGACAGAAACATCATCTACAGAAAATTGTGATTTCACGAAATCCGTTCGATCGATCTTTTAAACGCGTTAGCACAAGTTAGTATAGCTTAATGGTGAGGCTCTGATACCACTGTAAGTCCTCGGCAGCGCCCTGGCCGTCTAACAGACGCCAATATGCGGAACAAAACTTTTACGACTGGCGCTATCACGTACTTTATCTCGGATCGTTCATTAAAGCTAAACTAAAAAATTGTAAAGAGGGTAGAATTGTTATACCGAATGATCCGAGTCCTTCGGTCTTCAACCATCATCCCACGCTATGTTGCAACTGATCCGAACTTGCTCGATCTCCGGTCTCGTCGTCCAGGTGGCACCACGTCGACGGATCTTTAAACGGGCTCCCGCCTCTGAACCGAGGCAACTCGATCGTGAAGTTTGCTAAAAGAGACGACCAAGATGAAGTAGAGAATGAGTAGAATACTTTGTCTCGTTACGTCCAAGGCTATGGACGAACGGTTAAAAGAAGTTGCCAATTGGAATCGGGTAAATGGAAATTGAACTGTATGAGATTTCCATACCCTAAACTATCATAATCTTTTCTCTCAAGCAAATGAAAAACCATCATACTCTCACAAGAGGGGCCGGCCATATATATAAAGAAGAGGGAGAGTGTGTGTAGGAGCAAGGAGAGTGAGTGTAAGGAAAAATATCAAGGATATTTATCATATGCAAATAATGAGTGGTATGAACACATTAAAAGAATTAATCTACCTCACTTAACACCTCACCTCACAAGTAATGCAAATGATGAGTCACTAATCCTAGTCACCATTTCTAGAATCTTCTAGAACCATGACTCACCCAAAAGACGAAAGGATACATCCGCATTTAACCGAATGTCAAATACGGCTGATAGAAAACTGGAAACTGGCAACTTCCAAAAATCATCCCGAAACGAATTTCAGGATAACCCCGTATCGGTATAAACATACCCGCATTTGTATTACGACCGAATACAAATGCAACTGAGACAAAGATATTATATCTACACAGTATAATACTGGGTTCCGGCTTAAACCAAAGCCTACCAGTATTATCTGCCCGAAAACTGACATGTGCGAAAATGCACGTGCATTTTCCGAACCTTGCCATAAACCCATACGGCATATACAACGTTTCGCCCGAACTTGGGAAAGTGTCTGTGGGGAACTCTAATGACTCATCAGTACACTGGCACTGGGTATAACCACTAGCACGTCAGAGGTACTAACTGTACGTAACGTTTTGCCTATGTATTGATTGGAAGGGAAGCTGACGAGCGAACTCATCTATAAACCCTACTGAGCCTGACAGTGACAATAACCGTACAGTCCGGAACATTCGTCTATGAGTATCGCATATACGGCCTAGGGGGCCAGTAAACGTCAGACCCCCAACAGCTATATAAGTCGTGTCAGAGAGCAGCCCAGAACACCCTGAGATTCTGCTGGTATACCTACCAGTATATCTCGATTACCCTGGCCAGGGATTTCGTGTAATAGCTCTCCTAAACACAGCGCGATCTCATCCCCAATACCGGGAGAGACGAATCCCCGAAGATCCGCTCACTTGCCTCCAATGTGGCTCGGGACTGTACCCAAAATATACCTGTTTGCACGACTCCTTTGACCCGTGGTGGGGTATAAATCAAAGCACAGTGGAAACTCACACGAGACAAATGACGACCTCAGGTCGATGAACTAACCTGTACACATGTCACCAGGAAACTGCTATCTGACGATATGTATAGTACCAACTAGCATGTTCCCGGCGAGTCCTGTCCGGTGTACTCATAACCTAATGAGCACCTGTATACATCTTAGGTGATCCAACTGACACCAGTGGCTTGTGAGACCGGCCACCGCCCCTCGTCGGGGTCTCGACTGTATACACTAGTCTACTCTGGAGTATCGATGCCCTGTCTCGAAACTCCTACGACTAGGGACACTTTAAGGATATTCTTATAGACTCCAGCTCCCACTTATATGATCGCCATCATACTGCTGGTAGTCAAACAAGAATCCTATGGGCTCTATTAACATCTATATATGATTATAAAGACAGACCAGATAGCATACTATCATCTCGAGTAAGACTGTTTATCGGTATAGGTCCTCCCTCAATCATTGCAATCACGTACCTGCGATCCAATAATTGATTTAGAGGGCACTATATCCAACAGACTAGCATATATCTTCTCGATCAATGTGATGGGCGATGGATGATCCCATATCCATTGGTGTTTGACATCAGAGATGGTATGCGGGTGCTCAGTGGAGACTGGGTACACTGAACGGACTCACCAAGAACTCCCAGATGGTATTATACCTCACGTCAGATGGCAGTTCTCTGGTGACACTGGTACAGCTTAGTCTGTTGACCCGAGATCGTCATAGAGTCTTGTGTGTCTCCCACTGTGCTTTGATTTCCACCCTACCACGGCTCTGCCGAGTCGTGCAAACAGGTGATTTTTAGGTACAGTCCCGATTCACATGGAGGCAATGAGCGATAAGAGGGGATTCTTCTCTCCCAGTATTGGGGGTTGATGTTGCTCTATGCTCGACTGGCCATAACTGGAAATCCCTGGCCAGGGTTGCACTGATTTACTGGTAAGTGTTATCAGTAGTTTCGTGCTTGTTATGGACCTTACATCGGCATGACTTATCAAGCTACTGGGGTATGACGTTTACCACCCCTAGGCGAGACATGCGACATATCAGTCAAACAGACCGGACTGTACGGTAAGTGCTACTGGTTGGATTCACAGGAGTGTGAGCGGGCTTGCTCGTTGATCTTCTGATCGCTCAATACCCGGGTGGCCGTTACGTTTAGCACACCGCTTGCGGCTTGTGGGTGTTTGATATGATCATCACCTACTGCCGGCGTATTGATGAGTCTTTAGAGACCTACACAGAGGTTTCCTGGCTCAAGCGAAACGAAATAAGAGCGCATATGATATATGTGCGGGACCGAGAATAATACCAGCATATGATACTGAATTCCATTCTCGCGATTTGTATCATCGGACGGTCATATAAGATATAGCCGGGTTACCGAATCAAATGTTGATTCGATATGATGATGCACTAGTTATTAGTTGGTTATATGCAGTATGACCGGATCCTTAAATCAAGTGTTGATTTAATGATTTAATGTATAATTATATATTTGATATATTACTTTACATTAACTAGCATTGGTTCACTTAAGATTGTTTTTCTCACTTGATTGTGCACATTGTATATGTGATATATTTTTGTGCACTCGTTTGTATCATGTTTGATGATACATGCAAACTTGGGTGTGTGTATGCTATACACCATGTTTAGTTAATGGTTAGGGTTTTATTTGCTTTATTTAATTATGTTTTGTTAAAACAAAAATGGTGCTTTTTCTTTTTTCATGCTAGAAGCTTCATGATGCTTCATGCATCTTTGAAAAGTCTAACCATTTTTGTTTTGACTCTTTAACCTAACCATTACCTAAACCCTAGTTTACTCTCTACATTAGTTTACTTCACCCATGGTTGCAATATGAGAAGACTTCACTTGATTTATTTTTGAGATAATTCTTTTTCTTTCTTCTTCTTCATCTTCTTCATGAGGTGAAGAAAACTTACTAGAAAAATTCAAGTGATGAAATCGAGTGAGAAATCCAAATCCAAAGTGAACCCACTTCATATTTCTTCATCCTCTACCACTTTCCATGTTGTATAGGGTGTTTTTTTCACAAGGTTTGTGACCAAGTGAAGATGGAGCTTGAGTTAGAGTCGTCTCGACGTAGATCATCTTCGGCATCGAAGTCAACGACCTAGCCCGATCATTTCTCGGATGAAACCAACGCTAGAGTCCGGGATCCCGATGATCGCAGCGGAGGGACGTCCTCACGGAGCTAAAGAAGTGGAGGACCGGATCTACAAAGGATGTAATCCCTTTCACTAAATAGTAAAGCAGTTTACTAGCTTATACTTTTGCCTAATCTCTAGTTAACGATCTTGCATAGAGTTGTTAGGCACATAAAAATTTGATTTTGGCATGGTTGATGTCTTGTGGAACCTCTTGAGTGTGCCTAGGAACCCTACACTTTTGAAAGCTATCTCGTTCCATCGATTATATCAAGTTCACTACGTTCACGGTTTCGCCAAAACCATTCGTAGCCCTCCGTCGTTTCACATGAATGGTCAATAAGTATTCAAGCTATGTTTGTTGGCCAAAGTCAAGGCATAGTGATTGGTAGCTATTGGGTATTCATGTGCAGCATAGATAGATGTGTTGGTTTGGGGAAGTCGTTCTACCTTGTTGGCTAAAGTCAAGGGTATGTGCGGGTGGGCTCAAATTAACCAGGAGAATGACGGGTAGAACTTGACATGTGACTTATGATTTGTTGGCCAAAGTCAAGGTCATAAGAGCATGGGGCAAAAATCCACATCGGTAGTTTCAAAAGAACTGAAACTTGCTAACGCTGCATACCATTTGGAGTGTGATGATTCTGGTATGATTCCTTCAGTTTTGTCATGCGTTGATATTTGGATCTCGATCCTACTGTGAGTATATGCTACTCCTCGGGAAATTTCTCACTTAACGATCAATGCTATAAACCAAGTAGGTGTCTAGAAAGGTGTTAGCAGGGCAACGCCCCCAGGGAAAAGAGGTTACTTAATTAAGGAACTTCGCGAAAGCGTTCGAAAACCTCCCTCGAAGTACCAACACTGGCCTGGCTGAACGGTTAAGCAAGTATTGTACGGTGCGATTGATCCCGACTAGTTCTTCCTTTATGGTTTGAGGAGGGATTCGAGAGACAGTGGGAGCCATCCTGTTTAGACAAATTGAAAACCACTCTAAACTTGCAAGAGGATCATGCTAAAGTATTTCTTCTCTCTCTCCTAATTGCAGCGACCAAACATCATGACTGGACTTAAGTTACTACTAGATAAAACATACTAACATGGCCAAACTACAAGATTGGCTCAGGAATGTCAAAATGGCAATCACTTATGACAAGTTGGGGTATCTACTTACCACCAAAGCTCCCCCTGTCCCAGGTCCCAAAACCAGCGTCGCGGATAGGGAAATCCGTAAGACGTAGGAAATCGACTACGCGAAGGCTAAGTGCCTCGTGCTTGCCTCTATGGACAACGAACATCAGAGGAGGCACGACAATATGGACCTCGAATCCACATTTCTCCATACAAAAGAACTGTATGGAGAGCAATCCGTATCGCCAGATACGAAGTGTTGAAGAAGTTGTTTTCGGCGAGATTGGTTGTCGGATCATCGGAAGCGGAACACGTGCTTAAGATGATTGGCTACATAGAGGAGCTCGTGGACCTTGGGACCACGTTGGAGAATGAGCTCTATACGGACTTGATTCTTCAGTCCCTTCCTTCCACTTACGCCCAGTTCATCCTGAACTTCAACTTACAGGAAAAGAAAGTTGAACTTCCAGAACTCCTCAATATGCTGAGGAGTGCATAGGGCACCCTACAGAAAGATAGGGAAACATCCACTTTGTTTGTAGGAGGATCTTCCTTTTCTAGGTCTAAGGCGAAAGTCAAGGGACAGAAGAAGAAAACCCCCGCCAAACCAAGGGGCGGTGTTAGTAAAGTGAATACGAAGGGAAAGGCAAAGGCAACAAAGGTAGCGGGAAAGCTTGTAGATAAGGAAGAATGCTTTTACTGTCACAAGAGTGGACACTGGAAGAAAGATTGCAGGGCTTGGAAGGCCAGAACACAGGATCTGAAGCAGGTTGCGGCTTCAGCTTCAGGTGTGTATGTTATTGAAAAATATCTATCAATAAACTCTACGTCCTGGGTATTGGATACCGGATCAGGATCTCATATCTGTAATTCTTTGCAGGCGTTGAGAAAGCGTAGGTTTTTGAAAGCAGGTGACATGACCCTCAAAGTTGCAAACGGAGCTAGCATAGATGCCGAGGCCGTGGGGGACTATCACATGGGAATGTCAGATGGACATGTTTTGGTTTTACGTAATTGTTTTTTTGTACCCAACGCAAGTTGTAATATCATTTCTGTATCTTTGATTTCTAAAGAAGGTTATGAATTTGCGTTTGTAAGTAATGTTGTAAACATTCACCTTAATCAAGTTCTGATTGGGTCAGGTATATTTAGCAATGGTATATACGTATTAAACCAACCACAGATTTTCAATGTCCAGAATACACACAAAAGAAAGTCTCCGGAAACAAATCAGACTTTCTTATGGCATTGTAGACTGGGTCACATCAATGAGAGAAGGTTGACGAAGTTACATACAGATGGATATTTGGATCCGTTCGAATATCAATCGCATGCAACATGTCAATCTCGTCTCAAAGGAAAGATGACAAAGACTCCGTTCACTGGACACGGAGAGAGAGAGAGAGCGAGCTCTTGGGACTCGTACACAGTGACGTGTGCGGTTCAATGTCTACGAATGCACGAAGCAGTTATTCTTACTTCATTACTTTTTCGGATGACTTTTCAAGGTACGGTTATGTCTTCTTAATGAAACATAAATATGAAGCCTTTGGAAAATTCCAGGAATATAAGAATGAAGTAGAAAAATAAATAGGCAAAAGTATCAAGACACTAAGATCTGATCGAGGTGGTGAATACTTGAGTGCCGAGTTCCTGGATTACATAAAAGATAATGGAATTCTCTCTCAGCTTACTCCTCCATACACTCCGCAACACAACGGTGTATCGGAGAGACGGAACCGAACCCTATTGGATATGGTACGGTCCATGATGAGTAACGCTGAGTTACCGCAATCATTCTGGGGATATGCGCTAGAATCAGCTGCATACCTTTTGAACCGAGTTCCAACTAAGACTGTGCCTACTACACCATATCAGATGTGGTATGGGAAGAGACCCTATCTTAATCATATTAAGACATGGGGATGTCCAGCTTTTGTCAAAAAGCAGCATGCGGACAAGCTCGAGGCACGCTCTGTACAGTGCAAGTTTGTGGGATATCCAAAGAACTCTAAGGGATATTTCTTCTATTGCGAAGAGGAACAAAAGGATTTTGTTTCTCGTCATGCCCACTTCTTGGAAACTGCGTTTTTGGAACATCAGATAAGTGGGAGCGCAGTAGAACTGAAAGAAATTCCAGAACCATGAGATATTACTGAAAGCTTAGTAGAACCGGAGGGTTCGAAAGATCAGGACATTCCTACGCCGCTCCGCAGAAATAGTAAGCAGTCTCATCCGCCGGAGAGATACTACGGTTTTCTCATAGACGGGGATAGAGAGGATTGCATCATTGATAGTGATGAGCCAACTAGCTTCCAGCAGGCCATTCAGAGCGTTGACTCGGTAAAATGGCTGGATGCAATGCGGACCGAAATGGAGTCCATGTACACCAACAAAGTATGGACGGTTGACATTGCTCCAGACGGGGTAAAACCCGTAGGATGCAAGTGGATCTTCAAAAGGAAGATTGGTGTAGATGGACAGGTTGAGACCTATAAAGCTAGACTTGTTGCAAAGGGTTTCCGTCAAAGACCTGGCTTGGACTATGACGAAACCTTTTCTCCAGTGGCTATGCTGAAATCCATTCGGATCCTTCTTGCCATTGCTGCCTTCCATGACTATAAGATCTGGCAGATTGACGTAAAGACCGTTTTCCTAAATGGAAATTTAGAGGAGTGTGTCTATATGGATCAGACAGAGGGCTTCATTCAGAGTGGGAGCAGCGGAAATGTGTGCAAGTTGCTCAAGTCCATCTATGGACTAAAACAAGCATCGCGGAGTTGGAACATCTGTTTTGATGAGACGGTCAAAGAATTTGGCTTTATCAAAAATCCAGATGAACCACGCATCTAGAGTAGATTTGTAGCAAGAACTGTAGTATTCCTCGTTTTATACGTGGATGACATTCTCTTAATGGGAAATGACATTCCTATGCTACAATATGTCAAAGGGTTCTTTTCACACAGGTTCTCTATGAAAGACCTAGGTGATGCCTCAAACATTCTGGGGATCCGGATCTATCGTGACAGGTCCAAGAGGATATTAGGACTCTCACAGTCCAGGTACATCGACACCATACTAAAAAGGTTCAGTATGGAAGATTCCAAGCGCGGTAATCTACCGGCTTGTCACAGGATCACCCTCTCCAAAGAGATGTCTCCTAAGACTGATTTGGAAAGGGATCGCATGTCTATTATACCCTACGTTTCTGCGGTAGGCTCTATAATGTATGCGATGTTATGTACCAGATCAAATGTAGCTTATGTACTGAGTGTGGTAAGCCGGTATCAGTCAAATCGTGGAGAGAAACACGGGATAGCGGTAAAGAACATTCTCAAGTACCTGAGAAGGACTAAGGAGATGTTCTTGGTGTATGGCGGAAAAGACCGCCAAATCGAGGCCTTTGCTGACTCCAGCTTCCAGAGTGACAAGGATGATTCCAAGTCCATGTCGGGTTATGTCTTTACCCTCTATGGAGGGGTGGTGTGTTGGAAGAGTTCCAAACAGGAAACCGTTGCTGACTCGACGATGGAAGCAGAATATATCGCTGCTGTAGATGCCGCAATAGAAGCCGTCTCGATGAAGAAGTTCCTCATGGAACTTCAGGTGGTTCTTACCATTGTTGATCTAATACCGCTGTATTGTGACAACAACGGAGCTATAGCTTTAGCGAAGGAACCCAGGTCCCATCAGAAGTCCAGGCACATCTTGAGGCGGTATCACCTGATCAGGGAGATCGTGGGTCGCCAGGAGATCGAGGTTCGGAGAGTTGCTACGGAAGATAACACTGCTGATCTATTCACCAAGACCTCACCCCAAACTCAGTTCGAGCGGCTGATCGAGATGATAGGTCTTCGATATGTAGGGTTACTAGGTACACTCAAGAGGTTCCCCAAGGAATCAACCATGCCAAACAAAAATTTTCTGGTGCCGAGAAACCCTAATAATGATCGTTAACTAGAAGTAAAGGCGAAACTACATGCAAGCAAACAACTTTGCTAATAAGTGAAAGGGATTACAACCTTGTAGATCCGGTCCACCACTTCTTTAGCTCCGAGATGATGTCCCACCGCTGCAATCATCGGGATCCCGGACTCTAGTAATGGTTTCGTCGGAGAAACGAGCGGGCTAGGTCGTTGACTTCGAGGCCGAAGATGATCTACATCGGGGAGACTCAAACTCAAGCTATTCCTTCACTTGGTCAAAAACTTTGTGAAGAGAACACCCTATACTACATGGCAAGTAGTAGAGGATGAAGAAATAGGAAGTGGGTTCACTTTAGAATTGGATTTCTCACTCTTTTTCTCATGGCACCATTGGAGCTCTCAAGCTTTTGTGAGCTTGATGAAGATGAAGAAGAAGAAAAGAATCATATCAATTAAAAAAATAATATGAATACTTATCCTTTTAATCATCGCACCATGGTTGAGTTAAGCCTTCATGCTTAACTCACGTACAGAATTAACCATAGCATAAGGTTAAGGGTTGGGTTAGCTAATATCTTAAGCAAATGACAAAGAGAGTTGACTTTGTCAATGTTTATCAAGCTTCATGAAGCTTGATAACTTTGACCAAAGTCACAGCCTTTTGTTATATGCTTAGGAAAATAGTAAACCCTAATCTAACCTTGATTTGGTTCAACTCTCATACACACAACTTGTTTGTATCATCAAGCATGATACAAACATGTACACTTGCATATATCACATATAAACAATGTGCACATTCAAGTGAGAAAATCAATCTTAAGTGAACCAATACTAGTTAATATAAAGTAATATATCAAATATATAATTATACATTAAATCATTAAATCAACACTTGATTTAACGATCCGGTCATATCGCATATAACCGACTAATATCAAGTGTATCAATGTATCGAATCAACACTTGATTCGATAACCCGGCTATATCACATATAACCGACCGATGATACAAATCGCGAGAATAGAATATAGTATCACATACTGGTATTATTCTCGGTCCCGCACATATCTCATATGCGCTCCTATTTCGTTTCGCTTGAGCCAGGAAACCCCTGTGTAAGACTCTAAAGACTCGTCAATACGCCGGCAGCAGGTGATGATCATATCAAACACCCACAATCCGCAAGCGGTCTGCTAAACGTAACGGCCAGCCGGGTATTGAGCGATCAGATGATCAACGAGCAAGCCCGCTCACACTCCTGTGAATCCAACCAGTAACACTACCGTACAGTCCGGTCTGTTCGTCTGATATATCGCATATCTCGTCTAGGGGTGGTAAACGTCAGACCACAATAACTCGATAAGTCGTGTCGATATGAGGCTCATAACGGATTGAGAAACTACTGGTAACACTTACCAGTAAATCCCTAAAACAGCCTTGGCCAAGGACTTCCTGTTATAGCCAATCGAGCACTGCGCAACATCAACTCCCTATACCGGGAAAGAAGAAACCCCTCCTATCGCTCATTGCCTCCATGTGATTCGGGACTGTACCCAAAAGCCACCTTTTTGCACGCTCTCTTGGACGTGGTATGATGGAAATCAAAGCACAGTGGGAATCACACAAGACTCTATGACGATTTAGGGTCTACAGACTAACCTGTACCAGTGTCACCAGAGAACTGCCATCCGACGTAAGGTATAATACCATCTGGGAGTTCTCGGTGAGTCCGTACAGTGTACCCAGTCTCCACTGAACACCCGAATATCATCTCTGATGTCAAACACCAATGGATATGGGATCATCCATTGCCCGTCTATATGGGTCGAGCAGCTACACGCTAGTCTACTCTGGTATATCGATGCTCCGTCTCGATACACCCACGAATAGGGACATTGAAGGATGTACTTATGGACTACCATGTCCCCACTAGTATGATCGGCATCATAGTCCAGGTAGTCAAGTACACATCCTAAGGGCTTTACTAACATGTAACAGAGAGACAATCAGTGTACACGTTAAGGTAAAGAGTAACCAGATAGCATACTATCATATCGAGCAAGAAAGTCATCCCTATATATGGCCAAGCATCCACTACAATACACATCCTATGTATAGTAATGGCCTCTAGGGCATACATATAACTAACACGATACGCCAGTACATGGCCTTAGTGCAAGTGGGAGATTGTTAGTGTATATGCCCTAGAGGTCATTACTGTATCATACTGGATTGTATATTACTTGATGGAAGCTTGGGATATTCACCTTGCATTGACATTCTTGCTCAAAATGGTAATATGCTACTTAGTTTGTTTCTGCTTTAATGTGTGCATGTGTTTCTTTTAGCATATCGCCTTTACACATTAGTGGAGCCATTAGGATCTTTACTTGATTACCGGCGTTGTGATGGCAGTCACACTCGTGGGGGCTGGGTAATCCACAAGCACATCCTTATGCAGGTCCCTAGTCGCAGGATTATCGAGACAGGGCATCGATACTCCAGAGTAGACTAGCGCATGCGCTTCTTATCCTAGCTTGGGAGACGGTCTGTCCCACAGCCGTCAGTACGTCGCACTTGAGATAGTATGCGGGTGCTCGTTAGGTTACGAGTACACTGCACAGGATTCGTCGGGAACTGTTGGTTGGTATTATACCTATCGTCAGTTATCAGTTCCCAGGTGACATGAGTACAGCTTAGTCCATTGACTTGACACTGTCACTTCCCCTCGAGTGTGTTCCCACTGTACTTTGATTACTACCCTACCACGACTCAAAGGAGTCGTGCAAACAGGAAGTTTTTGGGTGCAGTCCCGAAGCACTTGGAGGGAGTGATGGTTAGACAGATTCGTCTCTCCCGGTATTGGGGGTTGATATCGCGCTGTGTTTAGGAGAGCCATTACACAAAGTCCCTGGCCAGGGCAAGCGAGATAGACTGGTAGGTTTGCAGTGTTATCTCAGGTGTTCGGGGCTACACTCCGGCACGACTTGTACCGCTAGTAGGGGACTGACGTTTACCGCCCCCTAGGCCCGCCATGCAATATTCTTAGACGAACAGACCGGACTGTACGGAGACTGTCACATTCAGGCTCAGTAGGAGTTCAGATGGGTTTTACTCGTCAGTCTTCTTATCGGCATCTACCTGGGGACCATTACGTACAGCTAGTACCGCTTGCGGTCTGTGGTTAAACCCACTTCCAACGTTGTGTCGAGTCTTTAGAGTCCCACACTGAGGGTTATTCGCCTTTAGGCAAAATGAGTAGAGGTCGCATGGTTTTGCGACAGGGTTCGCTCACATTCGCGCACTTGTGCACGTTTGGTGTCCGTACAGCTTATACTAGCGGGCTTTGGATTAAGCCGGATCCTAGTGTATAATTTGGGATTGGTTTTATCTCATTGTATTCGTGTTCTTCGGACATGAATACGGGTGTGTATGCACAGTTGTTTGAGGCAGAGCAAGAGGATTTTCATTAGGGTTTTGGAACGGGTGCGTATGCACTGTTGACTGTCGTCTTTTTCCAAACCCTAATGAATTTATGATATATCAATTAATAATATTAATTAAATGAAATTGTGTCATGGTTGGGTTTGTTGACTTGTTGACCAAGGTTGACTAGTTGACCATGGTTGAAACTTTGACTATCATCATTACACATCAAAGATGCTCTTTGATCTTTGCAAAAACCATTTAATGTGAAATGATAATTATCTCATCAAACCAACCATCAACTTTTTCATTTGATTAAAATTATTAATTTGATTAATTCACTTATATTGTTATGGTTGTAAAAAGCTATCTCATTCTATCATTTTGATTCTCTCTCCTCCTCTTCCTCTCTCTCAAGCTCTCCCCTCTCATGAGTTGAGAACCCTTTGAGCTTGAGATAAAACCCTTCAAAAACACTCTCTACTCTTTCTAAGGTCCTAGGTCTAGCACACCAAGCACCTTAGTTACTTCTAGTTTGAGGTTGGAGCCAAAGGTTGAGGCCCTCGGGTGGATCTTTCTTCGGCAAGAGAAGGCGACAAGGAGAACTCGTTCTTTCACTCCAAGGAGAAAGAAGAGAAGGACTTGAAGACCTAGGTATAACCCCCTTTCCGAGTAGCTAAACTCTCTTTAGCTTTGTAGTTAGTTTTGTTTAACAAAGATCCCTCCTTTAGCATAGTCCATGTTGCCTAGTGTTGTAAAAATCCGATTTTTCATAACGTTTCCGCCACCCCGCAAGCACCGGGGTGGGCAACGTGGACTTACAATAGGTATGGTTCGGATGACACACCTACGTCGACTATCTAGTCCTATAGTACCCTAAACGACAATATCGTCAAATATCATCCTCAAGTTCCGTCATCACATACTAGTCGTATCATATCACTTCTAACTATCCTTAGTTTCTAATATGGTTCTCTAACTACCTTTTTACTCTATCTATACTATCCTATTAAAGGTTTCATTAATCATAATCTATATATATAAATCGGTTTCCATCAAAGTTTGCAGGGGTGCTATACGCCATCCACCCGACTTCCTCCGTAGATATAGATCTACTCACCTTGATCGTCGATTGCCGAAGTCGATGACGGCACGCTCCGTGTCTCGGACTCCACGTGAGTGTACCTACAACCAATACACAATCGCAAAAGTTTATAAAAATCAAGTCGGAGAAACCAAAACGGCACAAGTTTCGCTTATAGGTTAAAACATATAGCTTCGCGTGCAAAACATGACTAAAAATCCTAGTCGTTGACGTTCAAACGCCACACGACCAAATACAAATCCTAATATCAAAACCAAGCATCCTAAAATTCGGAAAACATAGCCAAAAACACCCCAATGTGCTCCCAGATTTTACCCTAGATCAAATTAGCCAATTTTGCTTATGCAAAGGGTCTATTTTACTGGAGATAAAGCCCTGGAAAAAACATGGACCAAATCAACCCTACTCTGGCCGCAAATTACGGCTAGAATGATTAAATCTGCAGCCTATAGGTGGAGTTGGGGTCTCGGGTCTCTGTGGTAGCGTATTGGGTGCCTGCATGTGTCACTATGTTCGCTAGATAATTTTCCAGGTCCCCGAGTGTTAGCAGATTCCAAATTACCCTCACCATTCACACAATTACCTGTTGTCGGGGTTTCTAAGTTCGTATTTTTGGTCAGTATACGATCCCTACAGGGCTTATAAGGTCTCTACTAACCTCAATATCACATCACCACTCAAGATTCCCTCAAATCCAAACTTGAAATTTTCAAAGCTAACAAAACAACACTATATCGATTCTAAACATGTATAGGTACTAAGGTGAATGAAATACAATACAAATGGTGCAGAAATTACCTTATTTGGGAAACCCAAGAAAAACCTTATTTTGCCAATGTTGTCGAATTCCCACTTTTCTTGGTCTAATGTGTAGAGGATAAGGAGGGGATCAACTTTTGTGAAGGGAGTATAACGTTTAGGTGAATGTTTTGAGGTGGATCTTGAGGTAGAGGTGGAGGGATGTGAGTTGAAGGAGGAGATGAAAACAAATGGAGGAGGATGAAGATGGCTGTCCTCTCTCTCTCTCTTTCCTCTCTTATTCTTATCCTCACTCACTATTTATCCTTTTACCCTTTCTCTTTTTAACCTTTCTTTTTATTTAAAACCAAACCATATAATACCCCAAAACAACAAAAGAACAACATGTAACCAGAATGCGACATGCCATGGTGCACTAGCCATGAAAGACTGTAAAAACACGGAATTGGCCTAATCGCGATTAGCAGTGCACTAATCGGGTTTTCATTTAAACTGCATATAGTAAATCTTAAAAATGCCAAATCCTTTAAATATATATTTAAATGATTAAGTCATTTTAATTTCCAATTATTTCATAATTATTGGTATATATTTATACCCTTTTTCGAAAACCCCAATTTCGCAAATCGGGAAAATATATTATTTTAATATTAAATTCCAAAAATAATATTTTATATTTTCTGAAAAGTTACAATCTTCCCCCCTTAAAGAAATTCGGTCCCGGAATTTAAATTTAAACCCCTAAAATCTAAAACATTTCAATAATCAGCTCAAATCAACGGGGCTCCTAAATCACAGAAGATGCAGAAACAACACAGTGCGTCAAGGGCGCATGAAAACATGTACAAAACTCAAAATCGAACTCCGTCAAGCGTCACGCAAATCATCGGATTTTCATGCATATCCTCGGAGTTACAATAGAGATACAGATCTCGAAATCCACTACTGAAATCCAATTTACACTAGTCGAATACTATAATACGTGTATAGTACACATCCTTGAAAAACTTTCAAGAACTAAATAAAACTCATGCAAAAATCTTTCTAAATCGCCGCGTAAAAGCGTAACTCACGACATAAGTGACGGACGCTCATTTTAAAATAATAATATACGTCCATATATGTTTTCCTAAATACACGTTCCGTCGTTTTCAAAATATCCCAAAAGGTTTTCCTTTATAAACGTTCATGTCGCTCACAGACACGTAGAAAATAGCGAGACTATAGCTCTTTTTCAAAAACCTCTTGGTAAACTTTTAATGCATGCAATGAACTCAAGTACTGTCCTCGGATCAATCCGAATTGGCTACTATATAATATAGTGCCTATCATGAAAACAAGGTGCTCAAAAGCAAAATCAGCCTTAAAAGGCATATCCAATAATCACGTGCGTCTGATGCGCACGGAAATCAAATTCAAATACAGGTGCCACAATATGCACAAAAGCAAAACTAAGTGCAACATGTGTGTACGAAAGCATCTGTCCAGTGCAACGGGTGTGCACGACAACAATATCTGGTGCATCCATTGTGTATGAAAATCTCAAATCTGGCGCATCAAATGCGCGAAATACAAGTACAGTGCAACCAATGCACGAAAATCACATTAATAACTCTAATGCGTATAAGAACGACACCGAGTGTACCAAGGTGTATAAATCAAAAACGTGTGCAACTACGAGCACAAATCCATATCAATGAACTACAAGCACATGTGAGCTATATCGAATGCAAAAATCACATCATCCGTAAGAAATCCACGAAATCATAAGCACATGCTACGAAGGTACAAAATCGATATCAAATTCAATGGATATGCACAAATCGCAAATCAACACAACGGTGTATAAAATATATATCAGGTGCGATAACTATGCGCAAACATGTAAATACCCAGTAGGTGGAGCCATGGTGCACAAAATCAATATCAGGAAACTCGACATCAAAACTCAAATCCAAGCGATATAAGCGTGATACTCAGATCACAAACGCAAATCGCAATAAAGGACATTGAGGTACACCTCCTACAATGTCAAAGAATAAATCGGTGCGCCTAAAACCGGCAGAACAAGAACATCCGGTTGCCTCCTGCTCACGGCCTGGCGTCCTCGGTCTCTGGGTCCTTATCTTCTCTGTGGATTTACCAATCTCGCAATCTATCGGCTCATCGACCTAGTCAGGTGCGCTAACGAGGACGATTCCGTCCTGGCACTTCTCTGGTCATCTCTCGGTCAATCATCACGACCACTCGTAAAGCAGCACGTCACTGGTGTCGGCCTCTGGCCCTCTGAATACTCGCGACACAACTAATCCTGAGTGCAAATCTTATTGTAGCAGTGTCCTGGAAGGAATCCTGCTCAAGGTCTCTTCCGATCTCGCCTATGCTGAACTGTACGGAGGCTGGTACTCTAACATAATATGTTCTCGTTTTCTGGACATCTGCGTTCTTAGCACAACATTTACTCGGGAACTGGCTGTATCCCAACGCCTCTGTATCTTATCGGATCTCTAATCTCAATAGGGAGTAACAGCAGCTCGTCCGTGTTGGATATGTATGCCCTAGAGGCCATTATTGTATAGTACTAGTTTCTATAATACATTTTGGAAGCTTGGGATATGTATACGGGTTTACGACAGTCTTGCTCAATATAGTAGTATGATACTTGGTTTGTTTATGTCTTAATATATGTATATGTTTCTTTTAACTAATACATATTGATGGAGCCCTTAGAATCTTTTCTTGACTACCGGCGTTGTGATGGCGATCACACTAGTGGGGGCTGGGTAGTCTATAAGCACATCCTTATCGTGGTCCCTAGTCGTAAGATTATCAAGACAGGGCATCGATACTCCAGAGTAGACTGGTGCATACGCTTCTTATCCCAGCAGGGGAGATGGTCTGTCCCACAGCCATCAGCACGTCGTACTGGAGATAGTATGCAGTTGCTCGTTAGGTTACGAGTACACTGGACCTGACTCGTCTGGAACTGTTGGTTGGTATTATACCTATCGTCAGTTAACAGTTCCCAGGTGACATGACTACAGCTTAGTCCGTTGACTTGACACCGTCACTTCGCCTCGAGTGTGTTCCCACTGTTCTTAGATTACTACCCTACCACGGCTCTATTGAGTCGTGCAAACAGGTAGTAGTTGGGTGCAGTCCCGAAACACTTGGAGGCAGTGACGGTTAGACAGGATTCATCTCTCCCGGTATTGGGAGCTGATATCGCGCTGTGTCTAGAAGAGCCATTACACATAGTCGTCCTTTGCCAGGGCAAGCGAGATTTACTGGTAGTGTTTCCAGTAGTTTCTCAGGGTGTTCTGGGCTACACTCCGACACGACTTGTACCGCTATTAGGGGACTGACGTTTACCGCCCCCTAGACCCGCCATGCGATACTCTTAGACGAATAGACCAGACAGTACGGATATTGTCACGTTGAGGCCCAGTAGGAGTTCGGATGGGTTCACCTCGTCGGTCTTCTTATCGGCATCTACCTGGGGACCATTACGTACAGTTAGTACCGCTTTCGGCCTGTGGTTAAACCCATTGCCAGCATAGTGTCGAGCCTTTAGAGTCCCACACAGAGGGTTATTCTCTTTTGGGCAAAACAGAGTAGAGGTCGCATGGTTTTGCGACGGGGTTCGTTCACATCCGCGCACATGTGCACGTTTGATGTCCGGGCAGTTATTACTAGAGGGCTTTGGTTTAAGCTAGATCCTAGTATTTGTTTTGGGATTGGTTTTGTCTCATTGTTTTCGTGTTCCTCCGAACACGGATGCGGGTGTGTATGCACAGTTGACAGAGGCAGAGGAACCTCATTAGGGTTATTGACCGTTGACTTTTGCTTAACCCTAATGAGAATGAGAAATATGATTAATGATATTAATTAAGGATAATTGTACCATGGTTAGGTTGGCCATTTAACTTTTGTTGACCTTTTGACTTTGGTTGACCGGATGACTTTTGTTGACCTTTTGACCATCATCATTTCACTTGCAAGATACTTCTTGATTCTTGCAAATTGAATTTATTATGAAATGATAATGGTCATTCCAAACTAACCATCATTATTTTCCTTAATTATTATTATTATTATCATTTTCTCTCAAATGAGAGCAGGGCTGTGTTTCTCTCTCATTCTCTCATGCTCTTTCTCTCTCTTGAAAAAGCTCTCCCTCTTCCTCTCTCAAAACTATAATCTTTCATGTGTTGAAAATCAAAAGCTCTTGAGATAAAACCATCAAGACTTCTCTTTACTCATTCTAGGGTTCTTAGTTTAGCAAGCCAAGCATCCTAGTTACCTCTTGGTTAAGGTAGGAGCTCAAGGTAGAGGCCTTCAGGTGGATCTTTCTTCGGCAAAGAGAAGACGACGAGGAGGAGCCGTCTACACCACTCCAAGGAGCAAGCAAGAAGGAGGACCACAACCACAAGAAAAAGAGTTTAAGATCTAGGTATAACCATTCAACATAGTAGCTAGAACTTGTTGTTAGTATGTTAGTTTTGTTTAGCAAAGATCCTTCATGGATGGTCTATGTTACCTTGTGAGAAAATTTTGATTTTTACCTATTCCGCCTCCCCGAAAGAACCGGGGTGGGTAACGTGGACCTAACACTGGTATCATAGCCTAGCTAAACAACAACTAACTGTTAGCAAAGTGTTTAGAACTTCGATCCGGAAAAAATAACACACCAAAATATTGTATTTTCTGTCGAATTTCAAAACCGGCCTAAAAACATTTCCACAGACATGAAAAATACAAGCAGGCTTTTTTGAGAAATCTGTAGAATTTTGGACGGCTGAATCGCTCATTGGACCGCGGATCCGCGGCCGATCCTACCGATCCGCCGCGGTTCCGCGGCCGAGTCAACTCGGCGGCGCACCAAAATTCTTCTGGGGTTCTCTGTGTTGGTTTTGTGTATTCTGGGAATTTTTGTTTCTGCCCAGATTTGTCTGAGTACTGGATTTTACTTGGGGTAGATTCAAATACAGTTATTGATCGAAATTCTATAAACTTTAGCTAAATTGTTATATCTGTAATGTGATATATGTACTGAACGTCGACTAATCGCTATACGTCGATTAGTCGGAGTTGTACATATCTGTGATCTATGATGTTGGTTTGTATATATGAACTTGTTGGATTGTCGCGGATGAATAGCCGGGGTATGTGAGATGAGAGTTTATTTATCTTTCATTTGATGTAAATTGTAAATTGATATAATATTATTTTTATGGCTGCACATCCAGGATGAGGTTGTAGCCGCCATTGTATATTATTTCGTTTACTGTTTTTGCTCCTAGGATAGACCTAAGGAGGGGTGCACAAACTACCAGGTACTTTGAAGCGCCGAGTGGCCTACTCTCGTTGTTGAGGGAGGTTGCTTCACTTTGGGTACTTAGCGGGTAGTTTGCCGCACCCGTAGGGGTCTAGGGTGGGGTGTGGCTATTCATCGCGACAGTGTAATCCGTCTTTCGTTGCAGGCTCGAACGAAACGCGGATTCCTAGCATATCCAATGTGTTCATCTGTGATCTGGAATGGCTATCATTGCACCTGACGAATGTATATATCTATATATGATATCTAGTAGGCGTTGCTTATGTTTTGCATCCGCGCTAGTCCAACCCCCGCTCTGTCGTTAGTTAAGTAACCTAACAGGTGATGACGGGGCCCCGTGGCGAATTCGGATGGCATAAGCGTACGTCATATTTTCGTTGTTTTCTGCAATTGTAGGATTAATTAATGGGACGCATTATATTAATGCATAGAAAAACAAACCTAAAAGATGTTGTTGGAACAATTTTCAAAAAGATGTTATTGCAAGGATGTTCTCTTTTGTTTTGCCCAGAGGTATTCGGTTATGAATACCCAGCACCTCATTCGACGAGGCAAAGGCCGAGATCCCTTCATCGGGAGTGACCCCTTGGACAGAAGTTTGCGTTAGGGTAATAACTTCACTATAGTCGATTATTCTTGCTTTGCAATGAGGTATTCAGTTTGGAATATCCTGCACCTCATTCGACGAGGAAAGAGCCGAGATCCCTTCACAGGGAGTGACCTCTTTAGCAAAAGTTTTCACCGCTATATATTTTAAAAGGCTATCAGGTTCCTTAAGCAAAATCAAGTTCATTATGTTAACGGGTTTTTCGCCAAAAACCCAGTCGTAGCCCGCCGTCGTTTCAGATAATTAATACATAGTATTCATGCTGCGTTTGTTGATTATTCGTCAAGGCACAGTGAACGGTAGCTAAGTAATAATTCTCTGTTGCACTGATAGATGCGATTGGTTAGAACGGTCGCATGATTTTTTTGATTATTCGTCAAGGATCATGCGGGCGGGTCTAATGCAATCCTGGATAACGACGGGTTGAACTTGTCTAGGACCTTTTGATTTGTTGATTATTCGTCAAGGTCACTTGGGTCCTAGGAGAAAAACCACATCGGGAGTTTCAAACATACAGGAAACATGCAGATTCAGCATACCTTCGGGAGTGTGGTGACTAGAGTGGATTCCATCTAGGTCATCACACAATGATAGTTGGATCCCGATCCCACTGATGAGTTGGATTACTCTCTGGAGATTATTTCACTTAACAATCAATGTTATAACCCAAGTAGGTGTCTTGAACGGTATTAGCGGGGCTACGCCTCCAGGGAAAAGAGGTTATGTAATTAAGGAATTTCTTGAAAGCGTTGGAAAATCTACCTCGAAGTACCAACACTAGCCTGGCTGAAAGGTTAAGCAAGTATTGTGACGTGCGATTAATCCCGACTAGTTCTTCTTTTAAAGGTTTGAAGAAGAATTTAAGGAAACAGTGGGAGCCATCCTGGTTAGATAAATTAATAAACCAATCTAATCTTGCAAGAGCGCACGCTAAGTGTTTCTTTTCTCTCTCTCCAGGTAGCAACCATTTCACGCCCTAATGAAGATAATAAAATGTATCGCTTGACCGATCCGAATTCTTATTCGGGGCTGGGGAACGTCGGTTCGGCTCTAACTTATGACAACAGTCATAAGTATGAGCAAGGGAAAAAGGAATGTATGGATTCTAAGGATACCCAGTTGAAGAAGAAGCATAGTTTTGCATCTACTTCGGGTGTTCTTGTAATTGAAAACTGCTTTACGGTCAGCCGTACCTCCTGGGTACTTGATACCCGGTCAGGATCTCATATCTGTAATTTATTGCAGGGACTGAGAAAAAGTAGGAAAGTTGTACCAGGTGATATGTCGCTCAGGATAGCGAATGGAGCACAAGTTAATACTGCAGCCGTCGGTGAATATCACCTAGTGTTGCCAAATGGCAACACTATGATTTGAACAATTGCTACTATGTACCTTCCATGGTTTGCAACATCATATCTGTTTCTTTACTCGATAAAGATGGATATAACTTTGTTCTTGATAGAAATATCATGAACATTTACCTTGATAAGGTACTGGTTGCAGAAGGTACACTGTGTAATGGTATCTATGTTCTAAATCAGAATACAGTTCTCAATATACAAAACACACGCAAGAAGAAGAGTTCAAATACGAACGAATCCTACTTATAACATTGTAGACTTGGTCATATCGGAGAGAAAAGACTAAGTAAGTTGCATAAAAATGGACTCTTGAATATGTTCGAGTTTTCATCTTATGAAACTTGTCAGTCTTGTCTCAAAGGAAAGATGACCAAATCTCCATTCACCAGACATGGAGAAAGAGCAACGGAGCTCTTGGGACTCATACACAGTGATGTATGTGGTCCAATGTCTATATATGCAAGGGGTGGGTTCTCGTACTTCATCACATTCACTGACGATCTCTCTAGGTTCGGATATGTGTATCTGATGAAACACAAATCTAAAGCTTTTGAGAAATTCAAGGAATTCAGAAACGAAGTAGAGAACCAGACTGGAGTATCAAGATCCTCCGATCGGATAGGGGAGGGGAGTACTTAAGCACGGAATTCCTAGATTACTTAAAAGAGAATGGTATTCTCTCTCAGCTTACTCCTCCTTATACACCACAGCACAACGGTGTATCGGAGTGGAGAAATCATACTCTATTGGATATGGTTCGCTCCATGATGAGTAGTGCTGAGTTGCCTCTTTCATTCTGGGGACATGCACTTCAGACAGCGGCATACCTTTTGAATCAAGTTCCGTCCAAATCTGTGCCTAAAACTCCGTATGAAATATGGAGCAGTAAGAAACCATGTCTTAAATTTATTAAGATATGGGGTTTTTCAGCCTATGTGAAACACAGAAACTGGACAAGCTTTAGGCACTTTCAGTTCTATGTAAATTTGTGGGATATCCTAAAGATTCACTAGGATATCTGTTCTACCACATTGAGGAACAGAAGGTGTTTGTATCTTTCCATGCTACCTTTTTAGAAAGGCAGTTTCTTGCAAAAGAAACTAGTGGGAGTTCGGTAGAACTGGGAGAAATCCATGAACCACAAAATGTAACTAAAGATTTGGAGGAACCACTAGATTCAATAAGCTCAGACGAACCTCAGCCACTCCGCAGATCTGGTAGGATTTCTCATCCGCCCGAGAGATACTACGGTTTTCTCATAAACGGGGATCGAGAGGATTGCATCTTGGAAGAAGATGACCCTACCAGTTTCAGGCAGGCCATTATCAGTAGGGACTCTGATAAGTGGCTGGATGCTATGCGATCCGAAATAGAGTCCTTGTACACCAATAAAGTGTGGACCTTGGATATTGCTCCACCTGGGGTAAAACCTATTGGATGCAAATGGATCTACAAAAGGAAACCTTGGTGTAGATGGGCAGGTGGAAACCTATAAGGCTAAACTCGTTGCAAAGAGTTTTCGTTAAAGACCTGCTGTGGACTATGACGAAACTTTTTCTCCAGTGGCTATGCTCAAATCCATTCGGATCCTACTTGCCATTGCTGCCTTCCATGACTATGAAATCTGGCAGATGGACGTAAAAACGGCTTTTCTAAATGGCTGTTTAGAAGAGTGCGTTTACATGGATCAGCCAAAGGGTTTTATAGACAGTGGGAGCAGCGGGAAGGTCTGCAAGTTGCTTAAATCCATTTATGGATTAAAGCAGGCATCGCGGATCTGGAACATCTGTTTTGATGAGGCAATCAAGGAATTTGATTTCATCAAGAACGAAGATGAACCTTGTATCTAAAAGAAGATTGTAGGACGAACTGTCGTGTTCCTAGTCTTGTACGTGGACGACATTCTTGTGATAGGAAATGACATTCCTATGCTACAATCGGTCAAGCTATTTTTATCACAAAGGTTCTCCATGAAAGACTCGAGTGTTGCCTCATACATTCTGGGGATCAAGATCTACAGAGATAGATCCAAGAGACTACTGGGACTTTCACAGTCCAGGTACATAGAGACCGTACTAAAGAGATTTAGTATGGAAGATTCCATGCGCGGTAATATACCCGCATTGCACGGAATCACCCTTTCCAAGAAGATGTCTCCTAAGACTGACGAGGAGAGGGTTCGCATGAGCACTATACCCTACGCTTCGGCGGTAGGATCTATAATGTTTGCGATGCTATGTACAAGACCAGATGTAGCTTACGCGCTGAGCGTGGTAAGCCGGTATCAGTCAGACCCAGGTGAGAACCACTGGACGGCAGTGAAGAACATTCTCAAGTACCTGAGAAGGACTAAGGAGATGTTCCTGGTTTACGGTAATGGAGACCTCAGGGTCGAGTCCATTACCGATTCAAGCTTCCAGAGTGACAAAGATGACAACAAGTCTGTCTCGGGTTTTGTGTTTACCCTCAACGGAAGGGCGTGTGTTAGAGGAGTTCCAAACAGGATACCGTCGCAGACTCGACGATGGAGGCTGAATACATTGCTGCAAGCGATGCAACAAAAGAGGTGGTCTGGATGAAGAAGTTCATTAGTGAACTTCAGGTGGTTCCGTCCATTATTGACCCAATACCTTTGTATTGCGATAACAATGGGGCTATAGCTTTAGCAAAGGAACCAAGGTCCCATCAGAAGTCCAGACACATCTTAAGGCGGTATCACCTAATCAGGGAGATCATTGATCGCCCGGAGATCGAGGTACGGAGAGTGGACACAAAAAACAACACGGCGGATCCATTTACAAAGGCCTTCCCTCAAACACAGTTCGAGCGACTTTTTGAGCTATTGGGTATGCGGTACGCCAGCAGCTGGCCATAGAGAAGACGTTGGGTATGCGGTATACCAATTACTGATCTTTAGTGCAAATGGGAGATTGTTGGATATGTATGCCCTGGAGGCCACTATTGTGTTGGATATATTGCCCTCAAAGTCAATTATTAGATCGCAGGTACATGACTGCAATGATTGAAGGAGGACCTATACCGATATGAAAGTCTTGCTCGAGATGATAGTATGCTATCTGGATTGTCTTTATCATCATGATAAAGCCCATAGGATTCTTGCTTGACTGCCAGTAGTATGATGGCGATCATATATGTGGGAGCTGGGGTCTATAAGCACATCCTTAATGTGTCCCTAGTCGTGGGAGTTTCGAGACAGGGCATCGATACTCCAGTGTAGACTAGTGTATACAGTCGAGACCCCGACGAGGGGCGGTGGCCGGTCTCACAAGCCATTGGTGTCAAGTTGGTTCACCTAGGATGTATACAGGTGCTCATTGAGTTATGAGTACACCGGACTGGACTCGCTGGGAACATGCTGAGTTAGTATTATACATATCGTCAGATAGCAGTTCCCAGGTGACATGTGTACAGGTTAGTTCATCGACCTGAGGTCGTCATTTGTCTCGTGTGAGTTCCCACTGTGCTTTAATTTCTACCCTACCACGGCTCAAAGGAGTCGTGCAAACAGGTATTTTTGGGTACAGTCCCAAGCCACATGGAGGCAATAAGCAGATCGTCCGGGATTCGTCTCTCCCGGTATTGGGGGTGAGATCGCGCTGTGTTTAGGAGAGCCATTACACGAAATCCCTGGCCAGGGTAATCGAGATTTACTGGTAGGTATTCCAGTAGTATCTCAGGGTGTTCTGGGCTTCTCTCTTTGACACGACTTATACAGCTATTGGGGGTCTGACGTTTACCTGCCCTTAGGCCCTATATGCGATACTCATAGACGAATGGACCGGACTGTACGGATATTATCACTGTCAGGCTCAGTAGGGTTTCTGGATGAGTTCGCTCGTCACCTTCCCTTCCAATCAATACATAGGCAACCGTTACGTACAGCTTGTACCTCTGACATGCTAGTGGTTATACCCAATGCCAGTGTGTTGATGAGTCATTAGAGTCCCCCAAAGACAGTTTCCCAAGTTCGGGCGAAACGTTGTAGAGACCGTATGGTTTTATGGCAGTGTTCGGAAAATGCACGTGTGTTTATGCATGTGTCATATTTCGGACAGATAATACTGGTGGGTTTTGGTTTAAGCCGGATCTGAGTATTGTACTGTGTAGATATAATATCTTTGTCTCAGTTGCATTTGTATTCGGTCGTAATACAAATGCGGGTATGTTACGGGATTATCCTGAAATTTGTTTCGAGATTGATTTTGGAAGTTGCCAGTTTCCAGTTTTCTATCACCCGTATTAAACATTCGGTTTAATGCGGATTTATCTTTTCTTCTTTTGGGTGAGTCATGAGGTGAGTCATGAGTGTGGAAGTTTCTAGAAGTGGTGACTAGGTTTTGATTCATTGTATGCATTAATGAATGGATGACTAGGTTTAGTGAGTCATTCATTGCATTAATGTGGTTTTGTTCTTGCATAAGATATTTCTTCTTGATCTTTTGTGAGAAGCTTTTCTAATGGTCACCACTTGCTCCTACACTCACCTCCCTCCTTCTATATATGTGTCCGGCCCATTTTGTGGAGTGATGATGATTGATTCATTTGGAAAAAGTATATGAAATTTGCTTCATGGAAATTTCATAAGTTGATTTCTTATTTCACCCGATCCAAAAAGGCAACTTCATTAACCGTTCATCCATAGTTTTGGATGTAACGAGACAAAGTGTTCTACTCATTCTCTACATCAATCTTGGTCATCTCTTTTAGCAAACTTGGTGATCGAGTTGCCTCGGTTCAGAGGCGGGAGCCCGTTTAAAGATCCGTTGACGTGGTGCCACCTGGACGAGAAGACTGGAGATCGAGGAGATCGGAGCAGCCGCAACAAAGCGTGGGATGATGGTTGAAGACCGAAGGACTCGGATCGTTCGGTATAACATTTCTACCCACTTTGTAGTTTGTTAGTTTAGCTATAATGGAAGATCCGGGTTATACTACGCGATAGCGCCAGTTGTAAAAGTTTTTGTTCCGCATTTGGTGTCTGTTAGACGGCCGGGGCGCTACCGTAAACTTACACTAGTATCAGAGCCTAACCATTAAGCTTTACTAACTTGTGCTAACGCGTTTAAAACATTGATCGAACCGAATTTCAAAAACTGCAATTTTTCTGTTCAATGTTTCTGTCGATTTTAAATCTGGCCTAAAAATTATTTTGAGCATCCCAGAAAATTGAGCAGGGTTTTTTAAGCAAACAGTACAAATTTGGTCACGTGATCCTAGAGTACCACCGCGGATCCGCGGTCAAACCTAGGGTTTGACCGCACATCCGCGGCCAGTATGTGGGACCAGTGGTCCAAATTTGTAAAATGTCTTATTAACAGGAAATTATGGTTTTTGGTATATTTCTTTTGGGCCCAGATTTTATTACTGTACACCAGATGTACGTGGGGCCCATTTCAGGAAGTTTTGTCGATCAAAATTTTAAATTTGTTAGTATGCAGTATTTACATTATATCTCCGACCGTGAATGTCATTCGAGCGGTAAATTGCGTCTAATTGCTATAGTTCTTTTAGACGGGTTTGCGAACGTGATATTCACGTTGATGTTCTGTGTTGTGCTGTGATGTTGCAGATTTGTCGTGGTGGATAGCAATGTGCAATGAAAGTGCTGTTTGGATTTATTTGTATATTTGATATTGCGGGGCGAGCGTCCAACATGTGGACTACCGTCACTGCCTGTTTGTATAATATTCTTTTACGGTACGACCGGGTTGAGGTCGATATACCCGTTGTACATATTTTTCATTTCTGTACTAGGTTTACCCCGCGACGGAGTGCACAGATAGCTGGGTTCTGGAGGGCAACGGATCCGTATCTCATGGCTTTGAGAGGCAGAGGGGCCTCATTCTTGAATTGGCAGACTATTCGCCGCACTCGTAGGGGGTACAGGTTGACCCAAGGAGGGGTGCTCAAGTTACCGGATTCCGTGAAGTGCCGGGTGGTCCATTCATTATGCTGTAGGGGGCTACCTCGTTTCAGGTTCTGGCGGGTAAATTGCCGCACCCGTAGGGGTCTATGTTTCATTGCACAGGCTATCCACACGACCAAGGGAACGTCGGGTTTCAGTAGCGGCTCTGGGAAACCCGGGGATCCCAGATTATCTTTATTGTTCTGTGATGCTTATTACTTTTCTGTAATGTTGCATATTATCACGCCTGGAGCGAATATTGTATATTGGTATATATACTATTAGATGTTGTATATGTTTTACACCCGCGCTAGTCCAGTCCCCGCTCTGTCGTTAGTTAAGTAACCTAACGGGTGATGACGGGACCCAGTGACGAATACGGATGGCATATACATACATTTTATTTTCGTTCTTTTCTGGTGTGATTGATTGACAGGGCTGTGTTAATTCTTATCAATGCAAGAAAAACAAACCTATATTTGATGTTGTTGGAACAGTTTTAAAAGTGTTATTACAAAGACGTTTCCTTTTGTTTTGCATAGCGGTATTCAGTTAGAATATCCTGCACCTCATTCGACGAGGCAAGGGCCGAGATCCCTTCACCGGGAGTGACCCCTTGGGCATAAGTTTACGTCAGGGTAATAACTTCACTATAGTCGATTACAAGTTGCTTCGCTTAGCGGTATTCAGTTAGAATATGCTGCACCTCATTCCACGAGGAAAGAGCCGAGTTCCCTTCACCGGGAGTGACCACTTTAGAAAAAGGTTTTCGCCGCTATATCTTTATAAAAAGCTATCAAGTTCCTTCAACGAGATCAAGTTCATTACGTTAAAGGTTTTTCGCCAAACACCAGCCGTAGCCTCCGTCATTTCTTATGGATAGTCCGTAGTATTCAAGCTATGTTTGTTGACTAAAGTCAAGGCATAGTGTTTGGTAGCTGCTGAATATTCATCCGTTGCATAGATAGATGTGTTGGTTTGGGACAGTCGTATTACCTTGTTGACTAAAGTCAAGGGTATGTACGGGTGGGTTCAAATCAACCTGGATAATGACGGGTAGAACATGACATGTGACTTATGATTTGTTGACTAAAGTCATGGTCATAAGAGCATGAGGTAAAAATCATATCGGGTGTTTCAAAAGATATATGAAACATGCCAGGCATGCGCATACCTTCTGGAGTATGATAACTTGAGTGGCATCCATCAAGTTATCATGCGATGATAGTTGGATCCTGATTCTCACTGATTAGTTGGTTTACTCTTCGAGTGATCCCGACTAATTCTTCTTTCAGGTTTGGAGGAGAATTTGAGATTACAGTGGGAGGTTTCCTGATTAGATAAAGTGATAACCATTCTGATCTAGATTAGAGTGCACACAGAGTGTTTCTTTTCTCTCTCTCTCTCTTTGGCAGCGACCTTTGACCGACCCTAGACTATGACTCAATGACCAAGTTGACCGAACCTTCTTAAAATACTGGCTTTTGGATTGTCTTAGTTGCATAAGTCATTGCCGCTTCTTCTTTTACCCTTTAGATTTCTCAGAACACCCCGTATTACTACGGAAATCCACTTCTTAGTTTAGGAGAGTACACCTATTACTGGCTTTTGGATAGATCCATCGTATGGTTATATACGAACTCGAAGGGACTTCTTCGAGGATGGATCCAGGCTCAGGAGAAATAGAATTGATTTATTCAGTTGTCTTTTATTATCACCTTCTCTCAGGTTGCGAGGGCTCCGTAGTTTAGGAGAGTACACCTATTACGCTTATTGGATAGTCTTCTTCCAAACCATAGGCAGATGCCGAAAGGTAGGGAATGAAGAAAACCAATTAGCCTAAGTAAGATGTACAAAGGTAATAACTAAAGATAAAATAAAGGGATTAGAAAAAGCGCATAGTAAATTGCGACTGTTATCATTCACGACCAAACCGCGCACTTCATCTCCGCTCCTATTTCACCTTTGCTTTTTTCCCCAGTTCGGGAGAAATAGAATAAGGTATTATTCAGATTGTCTTTTATCATCACTTTCTCTCAAGTTGCGAGTACTCCTAGGTTGAGGAGGGTACACCTATTATGCTTACTGGATAGTCTTATTCCAAACCATAGGCTGGTGCCGAACGGTAGGGAAGGAAGAAAACCATTTAGCCTAACGTTGGTGTACAGAAGGTAATGAATAAAGACAAATAAAAGGATTTGGAGAGATGGCAATGAAATATACGGTTAAAGTCATGAATTGGATTATGGAAGAGGCATTACTAGGAATACCAGAATACCCCTATGAAACATTTTGATGTTTCAGTGCATTGTTAATAGGAAAACTGATTTCCCAATTAGATACTTACTCCAGGGTATGTATTTACCAGGTAAGATTCTCATATCTGCATATTTTTACAGATGATGAGCAGGAGTAAGTCATTTGGGAATTAGGTAATATCCTTATTATATCGGAATTCATTGTAATTGGTGATATTTGAGGAAATCGCATGGGTACAGTTTTCAACCTACGATGCACAGATTTTGAGTTATTCGACTCAGGGGACTCATACAGAGTATTGTATGCTGTGCAGTGTCCATCAGGACAATGGGGTTCGTCCTCGTACTATGTTCTGTTTACTTGTAACTTCTCTAGTTTTTAGACAAGTGTTTCGTAGAAATACAATGTCTAAGTTTTGAGAATTTATGGGTATAAAAATAAAGTAGAGAACCAGTTACCACAAGTATCGGGATTCTTCAAAGAGATCGAAGATGTAGATTTTTGTGATTGGTATTCAGTTGATAGTATTGGTTTTGAGAAACTTGTTTCTCTTTCGGGTTACTCATAATTGGATGTATTCCTAAGTTGAGTAATGCTGATTAGCCTCTCTCCATTAACTTGATATGCACTGGAGACAGTTGCACTGTTTGAATCTGGTTCCAGTTAAATTAGTGCCTCTATTTCTATATTGTATATAGAATGGTTCATATCTTAACGATGATAAGATACGGGGAGTTGTCCGGCTTATGCTTAAAACCAGACTCTGGATAACTCAAGGCACGTTTCTGTAATGGCAGTTTGTGGGTTGACCCGGGCTATGTCTAGGGTTGATAATACCATCTGGAAGATCAATAGTTATATTGTTCTTGTCTCGCCACAGTTTTAGTAAAATGGATTTTTTTCAGAAAACAGTACTGGGAGTATGGTAGAACTGGAAGTGATTCCAGAACCGCAAACGATTACGGAACATTTAATAGGACCTATATATTCAATCAGGTTTGACATTCCAATAGCCACTCCGCAGATATGGTGGGTAACCTCAGACACCCGAGAGGTACTCCAGTAACCTAAAGGACAGTGACAGGGAGGTTCTTGTTGACCCAGACTTGACACTACTGTTGTTCCAGACTATGAGACCCGGCAGGAGGTTAAGTATAGCGTCGTTCTAAACTAGCTTTAGAAGTGCACGTATATATTATTTTGCCAGAGGCTTGTTATGGTCAGTGGGAGCAGCGGAAGCATAGTGGGCAAGTAGCTTATGTCTATTTATAGACTTGAGCAGTTAAAGAGGAGATAGATCATCTAATTTTGATGTGATAGTCATGGCTTTGACTTCATCAGAATAGAGGATGGATCTGTTAAGATGGTAGTAGTGTGTGATGTCCTGGTATTATGATGACATACACAGAATAGGAAGTAAAATTCCTATACTACGATTGGTTATGCTTTGGTCATCACACAATTGTTTCTTCAAAGGTGACGTGAATGACAGAATGATTGTCAGAGTTATAGTTTTCCCTCTGACGAGGGACAGTATTATGGACAGTTGGTTCAAGAGGATACTGTGTGTAGCACCTCAGGATGTGTTGTGTGGCTAATTATATTTTAATAAAGGGTTTTAATAAAAAGTTTACCAAATTGAGTTTCCAATATTTTTCAAAATTTAATAAATATTTTTCTAGAATTTTCCTAGGCTTGCATACACATGTGCATGTAAACTAGGGTTTAAAATGAGGTTATACCGTGATTAGCAACCATGGTGAGTTTAATAATGAGGATTAAGTCTTTTGGGTTTTAATTAAGTTGCTTAGTTATTTGTTGTGTTGTTTTAATTTGAAATTTTATTTGGGGTGTTGACTTGGTGAGAGAGAGAGGGAGTGTTTGTGCATTATAGGGCATGATGGCCTTTGCCATGCCTAATTAAATGAAGAGAGAGAGTGGAGGGGTTGACATTGGGAGTTATCTTTTCTTTTTCTCTCATATTTGAGTTTTTTCCTCTCAACCTCTCACTCATACACTCACACACACACCCCCTCACAGCAAACCCATTAGCAGCAGCAGAAGATACAACAGCAGCAGCAAACTCAGCAGCAGCAACTCCAGCTTCAGCAACAGCAGCAGCATCTACAGGCAGCAGCAACAGCTCCAAGCAGCAGCAGCAGCACCCCAGCAGCCCCATCCCATCTTCTTCTTCTCCTACTTTCTTGTGAGATTCCTTGAGGGTATAATCTCTAAACTTATTCCTACTTTCGCTTAATTGTGTAGTTAGCTTCGATTAGCGATAGTTATGTGTTTTTAGTGCTTTATGTGGTGATTAGTGGGAACTTTGATCAAGTGAAGTATGAATTGGTTTTAGTAAGTTGATGGAGAGTTATTAGGGCCATGTTAACACAGCTTAGCCCCCAATTGCACTAAAATACTACCAGATTCATATTCGATGCAAATTCACCGTTTTTAAGCAAAATATAGCTTTCTGCAAACTACTATCTACCCAGTGAGTTCAGATTAAAATTAAGAAGACTGCAGTATAGTTGTGAGGTGCTGATCCCATGTGTAGAACACGTCCCCCAAATTCCGTACTATGGCCGCCGAAATATTGGTTCTGGCCGCAATTTGCGGCCAGATGGGGAGGGATTGGGGTTGGGTTTGGCTCTATAGGTGTCTGCTGCTACCCTTAAACTCATGGCATGTGTAATTTTATTTAATTGTTGCTATAGAAAAATCTGGAGCTAAATACCAGTTTCTCGGATTTTTAAAGTTTCGCGACACGCGTGATACGTGTGTGGGTTTGGGGTTTCTGCGTATCGCGACGCTTCGGGGTAGTTTTAGGCGCGTAATCACATGTTTTAGCGTATCGCGCACACGCGCACTTGGTCTGCGACGCGGGTTTCTAGTTTGACCTTAATATCGCGTTTTGTGGATTTGAGCTTATGTGTGATATATTGTGTAATTCTAGGTTCGCAGGTGAGTGAGACGGACGCTGTGAAGAAGGAGAAGCAAGTCGTCGGCTACACTTAGAGTGAGACTTCGATGAGTAGATTTAACATCTACGGGGATATCGCCCGCATGGCGTTATGCGTCAGGGCAGATAGGACCTTATAGCTATATGTTGCATTTACCCCATTGACTGTCATGGATACTGTTGTTGCATACTGCATTCCCTGCTATATGTATGTAAACTTAGAATTGATAGAACACCGCACTATTACTAACGGTTCATGTTGCACGAGCACTAATCTGCATGTTACACACACACCGTTAGTAATTGCCATGACACACTCACTGTAGAATTGCCATGATTATATTGTTGTAGTTCATTTCACATATGATTCGTTATGATTGTCATAGAAATTGGGAACCGCATGATATCTTAAAAAAAACTGAAACTATTTTAAAAAAGGCAGTTTCCCCTTGTACCTATATTGTGGCTTGATGTACATAGCACATCGCATTTGATTTACTTATTGGTGTTGGATTTTCATGTGATTTTTGGTTTTGAGGACCGTGGGATTATTTAAGAAAAGATGCACTATTTGAAAAACCCGGTTCCTCGTGATATGATATTTTGGTGTGTCCACCACGCGTTTTCTCGGTGCTGAGACGTGTGCTTGAAACCCGATTCGAGGTGTTGGATGATCCGTTTGAGGGTTCATGGTGGACCCGGTATGGTTCCCCTCGGCAAGATGATCGATGGACTTCACCTATTGAGCCTGGAGGTGGGCGAGTACCTACCGGTGATTAGTTGGACCTGGCGGTTATCCGAAGGATACTGACCAGAGCCGAGAGATGGATGCGGGATGATCCGTACTGCCGGAGCCGAGGGCCGATACCGCAGACGGAGCCTGTGGGCTAATCCGGACTGACGGAGCCCGATATATGAGGATTTGCGTGTCGATGCTGGACACGAGTATTTATGATATTTGAGTGCCGATGATGGGCACTCGTGGTTTTTCAGAGATTTACAGTATTTGAGGGCCGATGGGAGTGCCGGAGCCTGAGTTGTTTGGGATTTGGGTGCAGTTTTGGGCACCGATTATTTTTCCATGTTGATATTCCGTGTAGATGTTGTTTATCCCATGCTCAGCATTGATTACCATGTATCTCATCCTGTAGTTATTTTACCTGACAGAGCATTTGCATGATTATTGCACCTACTGCTTGTCGCATATAGATCTTACTTGCTGGCTTATGATAGAGTAGCGCAGTACGTGCTTGCTCGCGATTACCTTTATATGTTATCTCTATTCACGAGTTGGTAACTCACCCCCGTTGTGCCACAGTATTTGCAGGTTGCCTCTCAGAGTAATCGCGGCAGGCTGCATTTTGCATCTTTTGGCTACAGATACCACCACAGTTGGTGCGAGAGCTGTTTTGCTTTTAGGTGGGTTGTGGTATCTGATTACTTTTATTGTACCCCTTTTTGTATCTAGTATTCTCCATCTACCATATATGTACTGGACTTAGATACAGTGTGTGGACGATGATGTATATTTTGTATTCTGGTGTCGAGCTCGTGGGAGGCGACTGTTTTTATATGCAGTTTATTATTCTGTGATGTTTACTTATTGCTCATTCTTCGCTACGGCGTCGTATATTACTCTTGTGATGATGGTTTCCGCCGTTGGGCGTGATTGCTCCTGTTTGGGAATGTTTTGTTCATTGTATCTCATTTTCACTTCATATCCTGTTTTATACTCGATTTTCGGGGTTACTTTTACAAGGAAATGCTGCCAAAATTATTTAAATGATGACGTAACTTTAAATGAACTTATTGAACTAATTTAAGATTTTCTAAATATTTTAACTAAATGTTTTCAACACTCGCTACTTTTATATAGTTTTGATTTCTGGGTTCGGCTTACTTAGTCGCGTTACACCTGTAGACGTTGCGTGGTTAAGTGCCGGTCATGAGTCGAAATATTCGGGTCGTGACAAAGTTGGTATCAGAGCGTAGGCTTTACCTTTTAGAGTGTAGGATGACCTTGGTATGATAGAGTAGGTAGCTGAAGCAGAGTGGCGTAGCGTGTGTATGTTCCGCGGCATACTCACGACACGGTACTCCGCCAAGGCGACCTTAGGACTTATTGATTTAAATTCCTTCTTGAGTATACATATTCTTGTGATTCGATTTCCGTATTCTTATCGAATCCTAATTTCCTTTCAGCCATTAAGCCGCCAAAGACTACGAGGGCGCAGAGAGCGGCCGCGAGGGCCGAGATTAGAGTTGATTCGTCTGAGACGAGGACTGATCCGTGCAGTACACCGGTTGTACCCGAGCAGGTTGTTCCTCCCGTGATAGATCAGATCGCAACGCTAGGGGCTGGTATGCAGGAGATGCGCCAGACGGTGGGATACAGCATGCAGGAGATGCGCCAGATGATTGGGTCGCTAGTTGAGATGCTTCGAGCGCAGCGACCAGAGGCAGCTCCACCCGTTCCAGAGACCGTGATGGTACCTACCGCACAGCCAGTTGCCCCTGCAGCCACGGAGGTGATTACAGTATCGCTATCAGAGTTCATGAAGCTGAAGCCTCCGGTCTTCACAGGCACCGATACAGCCGAGGACCCACAGTCTTTCATTGATACGATGGCTCGGATATGCCGTTCCCTCAGATGTGCAGATGCGAGATGGGTCGAGCTCGCGATCTTTCGCCAGGAAGTTCTTGCGCAGAAATGGTGCGAATTAGTTGAGAAGGGTAGAGCAGCAGGTCTTCCTCCTATGACCTGGACAGAGTTCGTGGCACTGTTCCTTGCCCGCTTCCTCCTATTGAGTGTCAGAGATGCTAGAGCCCGCAGGTTCGAGTCCTTACGCTAGACTCTGGAGATGTCAGTGGCAGAGTATGACGTGTTGTTTACAGAGCTAGCAGTTTATGCCCCGTATTTAGTGGCTACCGAGGAGTTGCGAGTCAAGAGATTTGTTCGAGGCTTGCTTACACCACTGTTCCTTGCGATCAGCGCGCAGGATTACGAGACATATGCAGCAGCAGTAGACTCAGCCCTATTAGTCGAGGAGCGCCTTGCTGAGACTTCGGTAGTTCCAGAGCTGAAGAGAGTTCGTACTGGTATATCAGCACGGAGACAGACATTCAGACGCCGCGGCAGGTATCGTTCAAGTACGAGGAGTGGCAGAGATTCGGGACGAGGCCAGATGTTTAGTTCATATCCGCAGGAGAGTCAGCAGTCGTCGCGGGGTTTCTTTAGATGCGACAGTCTACTTCACCTCGTTAGAGATTGTCCTGAGATAAACCGGAGGGAGGCGGCAGCACCGCATGTTACCTTACCACCTTCACCATCCTAGAGGGCGATGCCCGTTGTACCTATTGTCGCTCCGTGTCAAACTCATACACAGAGAGGTCGTGAGCATGGAGGATTTGCTCAGAGAGGACGGGATGACCGAGGCAGAGGGCAGTCAGTCACCGGTGGAGGACAGGCGCGGGTTTTTGCTTTGACGCATCGGGACGTGCAGGCGACTAATGTGGTAGTCTCAGGTATCCTTCCGGTATGTTCTGTTGATGCACACGTGTTGTCCGATCCCGGATCCATGCACTCGTACGTATCCACACACTTTGTGCCGAGTTTGGGTAGAGAGTCCGGTTTGCTTGCTCAGCCGCTTGTTGTGACCACTCCTGTGGGAGAGTCGTTTGTTGCTAGGCATGTGTTCCGATCCTGTACCGTCTGTATTGGCGAGAGAGAGTTGCCTGTCGACTTGATCCTTCTTGAGATGTTAAACTTTGACGTTCTTTTGGGCATGGATTGGTTAGCCACGTGCTATGCTTCTGTGGACTGCCGTGAGAAGACAGTTAGATTCTTTTTTCCCGGCGAGTCGGTTTTTGTTGTGTTGGGGGACCGTAGTGCCACCCCTCACAGTGTGATTTCTTCTTTTCGCGCTGGATAGCTTTTGAGGAAGGGATGTCAGGGATTTCTCGCCTATGTTTGCGATTCTAGCGCTACAGAGGTTCCGTTGGATCAGGTTCCGGTTGTTAGCGAGTTTCCTGATGTGTTCCCTGACGAGCTTCCTGGGCTACCGCCCGAGCGCGACATTTCTTTCTGTATTGATTTGGTTCCTGGCATGGGGACTATTTCCATACCGCCTTTTCGGATGGCCCCAGCGGAACATCGGAGAATTGAAGGGTCAGTTGCAAGATTTGCTGGATAAGTGACTTATTTAACCCAGTGTTTCTCCTTGGGGTGCTCCAGTCCTGTTCGTCAAGAAGAAGGACGGCAGTTTGCGTCTGTGTATCGACTATCGCTAGCTGAACAGGGTGACAGTGCGAAACAGATATCCTTTGCCACACATCGACGATTTGTTCGACCAGTTTCAGGGGGCAGGATACTTTTCGAGGAGCACGAGCAGCACCTGCGGATTACACTGCAGACTTTGAGGGAGCACCAACTTTACGCAAAATTCTCCAAGTGTGCTTTCTGGCTGGACAGCGTAGACTTCTTGGAGCATATTATTTCAGGAGACGGTATATGTGTAGACCCGAGGAAGATCGAGGCCGTTCAGCGTTGGCCCAGACCCACATCAGTTACGGAGATTCGTAGCTTTTTAGGGTTGGCCGGTTACTACAGGCGATTTGTGCAGGACTTCTCCAGTATTGCTACACCTTTGACCGGGTTGACCCGGAAGGGAGTTCCTTTCGATTGGACGGAGGAGTGCGAGCACAGTTTTTAGCAGCTACGGACTCGGCTGACTACGGCATCGGTGTTATCATTGCCTTCAGGATCAGGCGGATTTGTGGTCTATTATAACACTTCTCGAGTAGGGCTAGGGTGCGTATTTATGCAGCATGACAGGGTGATCGCGTATGCTTCGCGACAATTGAAGAAACATGAACAGAACTACCCCACTCACGATTTGGAGATGGCTGCAGTGGTCTTTGCACTTAAATCTGGCGACATTACCTATACGGCGAGTCGTGCCAGATATTCACTGATCACAAGAGTTTAAAGTATATATTTCAGCAGCGAGACCTGAACCTTAGACAGCGCCGATGGATGGAGTTAGTGAAGGAATACGACTGCGACATCTTGTATCACCCAGGCAAGGCGAATGTAGTGGCAGATGCTTTGAGCAGGAGGCCCGGGGGTAGTCTATCTTGTTTCAGCGCAGTACAGGGGCAGTCGTCGGCAGATTGGCAGATATTATGCGACAGCCGGGTACAGTTCGAGTTCACGCCGATCGGAGGACAGATTACGCATGTTCGTGCACACCCACAGTTGCTTGACCATATACATAAGGCACAGCACAATGATGACCGATGTTCAGAGATTTGGACGCAGATTGGACAGGGCAGATTTTCCGAGTCCGTGATCGCTGATCAGGGGATGCTGAGATTTGGGACTAGACTGTGCATACCAGATGCTGAGGGGATGCGGCGTAAGATTCTTGAGGAGACACATCGATCGGTGTACAGCGTCCATCCCGGTTCCACCAAGATGTATCATGATATGAGGGATGTTTACTGGTGGGACGGAATGAAGAGGGACATCGCAGATTTTGTGTCGAGATACCTGACTTGTGAGCAAGTCAAGGCCGAGCACCAGAGGCCCGCGGGAGAACTACAGCCGTTACCCATTCCGGAGTGGAAATGGGAGCAAATTTCGATGGATTTCGTTGTGGGTCTACCCAGGACTAGGCGAGGGTATGACTCCATTTGGGTGATCGTGGATCGTTTGACGAAAGCGGCTCACTTCCTGCCAGTGAAAACGACTTCGGATTTGCTCAGTAAGCCCAGATTTACATCGACGAGATAGTACGACTGCATGGAGTCCCGACGTGTATCGTGTCCGACAGAGGCACCCAGTGTACCAGCCGACTATGGCAGAGACTTCAGGAGGCTTTAGGCACACGCTTGAGTTTCAGCACAGCATTTCATCCATAGACCGACGGCCAGACAGAGCGGACGATTCGGACTCTCGAGGACATGCTCCGAGCGTGCGTTTTAGACTTTGGTGGTGGCTGGGATCATCATTTACCCTTAGTGGAGTTCTCCTACAACAATAGTTTCCAGGATACTATTCAAATGGCACCTTTCGAAGCTCTGTATGGGAGGAGATGTAGATTGCCCGTCTGCTGGACCGAGCTCAGTGAGAGCAGTATTTTAGGGCCCCAGATCGTACAGGAGACGACCGAGAAGATACAGCTGATTCGAGACAGGATGAGGACAGCTCAGAGCTGGCAGAGATCGTATGCTGATAGGCGCCGCCGCAGATTAGAGTTCACAGTTGGAGATCACGTTTTTGGGAGGGTCTCTCCGATGTAGGGAGTGATGAGGTTTGGACGGAAGGGGAAGCTTAGCCCCAGATTCATAGGTCCCTTCGAGATCCTCGAGCGTGTAGGCGCAGTGGCTTATCATTTGGCTCTTCCACCCGACATTCCAGATGTTCACCCCGTGTTCCACGTGTCGATGCTTCACAGATACCTACATGACCCTTCGCACATGATTCAGCATCAGACCGTTCAGCTCGAGCGCGACCTTTCGTTCACCGAGCAGCCAGTAGTGATATTAGACCGGAAGGTGAAGAAACTTAGATCGAAGGTCTTGCCATCAGTGAAGGTGCTTTGGCACAACCCAAGTGGCGATGAGATCACTTGGGAAGACAAGGGCGAGATGCGGAACATGTTCCCTCATCTCTTTGAAGGTATGCGTAGCTTTATATTTTCAAATTCGGGGACGAATTTCTTTTAAGGGGGGAGATTGTAACACCTCAGGATGTGTTTTGTGGCTAAATATATTTTAATAAAGGGTTTTTAATAAAAAGTTTACCAAATTGAGTTTCCAATATTTTTCCAAATGTAATAAATATTTTTCTAGAATTTTCCTAGGCTTGCACACACATGTGCATGTAAACTAGGGTTTAAAATGAGGTTATACCATGATTAGCAACCATGGTGGGTTTAATAATGAGGATTAAGTCTTTTGGGTTTTAATTAAGTTGCTTAGTTATTTGTTGTGTTGTTTTAATTTGAAATTTTATTTGGGGTGTTGACTTGGTTAGAGAGAGAGGGAGTGTGTGTGCATTAAGGGGCATGATAGCCTTTGCCATGCTTCATTAAATGAAGAGAGAGAGTGGAGGGGTTGACATTGGGAGTTAACTTTTCTTTTCCTCTCATTCTTGAGTTTTTTCCTCTCAACCTCTCACTCATACACTCACACACACACCCTCACAGCAAACCAAGCAGCAGCAGCAGAAGATACAACAGCAGCAGCAGCAAACTCAGCAGCAGCAGCTCCAGCTTCAGCAACAGCAGCAGCAGCTACAGGCAGCAGCAACAGCTCCAAGCAGCAGCAACAGCACCCCAGCAGCTCCATCCCCTCTTCTTCTTCTCCTTCTACTTTCTTGTGAGATTCCTTGAGGGTATAATCTCTAAACTTATTCTTACTTTCGCTTAATTGTGTAGTTAGCTTCGATTAGCGATAGTTATGTGTTTTTAATGCTTTAAGTGGTGATTAGTGGGAACATTGATTAAGTGAAGTACGAATTGGTTTTAGTAAGTTGATGGAGAGTTGTTAGGGGCATGTTAACTGTAACATTTCAGAAAATATAAAATATTATTTTTGGGAATTTAATATTAAAATAATATTTTTCCCGATAACTGCCGATTTGCGAAATTGGGGTTTTCGAAAAAGGGTATAAATATATACCAATAATTATGAAATAAATGGAAATTAAAATGATTTATTCATTTAAATATATAATTAAAGTATTTGGCATTTTTAAAATTTATTTTATGCTGTTTTGATAAAAACCCGATTAGTGCACTGCTAATCGCGATTAAGCCAAATCCGCATTTCTACAGTTTTCCATGGTTAGTGCACCATGACATGTTTCATTTTGTTACATATTTCATTTCTTTTGTGTTATGGTTAATTGGTGGAGAGAAAAGAAAAACGAAAAGGAAAAGTCAAAGGGGACATAATGATGGGGTAGGTATACTGGTGATGAGAGAGAGTGTGTGTGAATTATAATGAGAGAGTGGGGGGGCTGCTGCCCAAATCATAATCCCTCACCATTTATATCATCCTCTTCATCTCCTCAAGCTCCCAACCCTCCTCAAATAATCCCTAGATCCATCTCCTAACAATCCCCAAAACCCTACACACCCTTCACAAATATTAATCCCCTCTTCAAGCTCTATACATGGGACCAAGAAAAATTCATTTTTGATGATCTTGGGGGATTTATGGGTGATTTATGAGGTAATCCCTTCACTAATTAGGGTAGTTTTCCTTTACTTTAGCATTCCTATGTGTTTAGATATGATATTGTGAAGATTAGTGAGATATTGGGAAACCGTAGAAAGAGGTTGAGTGGTTGTTGAAATTGGTGATGTGTAGTGGCTGCCCACAAGCCTTAGTGGTGTTTTACTGACTTGGAATGGGGGATGAAACCCAAAATACGGATTTAGGATTTGAGTTCATGTCGATTTGTGTGATTTTAGAGGGTATTTTGAAATCTGGAGCAACCCGGGGACACTAGAAATAAAATTGAGCTGACAGTGAGTCGTGCAGGCACCCAGGAAGCTACCACCAAGACCTGAGACTCAAACCCCAACCCATGGCCGCAGATTTAATTATTCTGGCCGCAATTTGCGGCCAGAGTAGGATGGAATGGTTCCAGATTTAGTCCATGGCTCCTTTTGCACTAAATTATACCCCTCCTATATGTAGTTTTGGCTAATTGTCATCTGGGGAAAATCTGGGAGCATTTTGGGGTGTTTTAGGCGATATTTTCCGTATTTTGAAATGCAATTTCTTGATATTTGGATTTGTATTTGGTTGTCGGGTGTTTGTACATCGACAACAGAGGTTGTTTGATTGATTTGCACGTTTAAGCTATAGGTTCTAACCTATGAGCACAACGTGCGCCGTATCGGTTTTCTGCCTCGATTTTTAATACGTATTGCGATTGTTATTATTTTAGGTACCCTCGCATGGATTCCGAGGCGTCATCGATTTCGGCGAGCGAAGACCAGGTGAGTAGATCTATATCTACCGGGGAAGTCGGGTGGATGGCGTATAGCACCCCCGCAAACTTCTGATGAAAACTAATTTACAGAGTATGGTTAGGAAACCTAGATTAGGAAACTAGGGTTAGAATATAGATAGCTATGTAGTCATATTAGAAACTACTGGATAGTTAAGTGCGATATGCTACTACTACCCTAGGATGATGTTTAGCGATATTACCGCTTAGGGTTCTGTAGGACTAGATAGTCGATGTAGATGCGTCATCCGAACCATACCTTTTTCTAAATTAAAGAATTGTATGTACCTTTTAAATGTATATCTTGAGGGATGTTACGGATTTTCAAATGATACCTTTTCCTTAAAAACACCGTAACCCCTGTTTTCAAAACTACGATTCACTTCTTGAAAAATCTGATTGTATGGTTCGGGTGTGTCTGTTAGATTAGATATTATTACATAGTAAATATAGCATGTTTATGTAACCTTGACATGATATGAGACATAAATGCGATGAAAGAATACAAGACGAATTTGATTATATGATGAGATTATGATATGATATGAAGGTATACGGATGCGAGTCGATCGAGATGATTTATACCCTGCCGGTCCCCTGATATGAGATTATTGCAGATGCGACCCGGGACATAGGTATATAGGGTTATATATATATAGAATGTTGTGAATCATGGACGTTAGGCCATTTGTGATATTAGGCCGTACCCCCATTGTCGTATAGGATGATAGGATCCCTCTTAGTATAATGCCGCCGCACGATAATATTCCGTGCGTGATGAGTTGACTTGATGATTGATCCTTACCCTTGACTAGAGGTTGCCGTACGATGGATTTTACCGTACGCGGTGTTATTCGGCTAGATGCCGATTGATAGATTCACTGACTCGGACATATGATAGTTATGTATACCTTATAGCTGTTAGCTGATGATTTACTTGCTGCATTCATGATATTATTATGGCATCACATATACCTGTGATAGTAGACCTGCACCATTATCGATGATGCGTATGTTACACGTACACATATTTGCCGGCTCACACACTTCATCATCGATAATTGACATGTCACTACACAGTAGGGTTGCTGCATCATGACATATACATAGATACATTCATACTTACGGATATACACATTCGTATATCCATATTGGTGTACATATACCTTGATACACCCACACTTGTGCACATACACATTGTATATTCATATTTGTGCACACATACATGGTACATCTATACTTGTGCATATTCATATTGTACCTATATAGATGACTGGTTTTATTGGGAAATTGGGAACCGCAAGTTATATTTTAAAAACTGGAATCATTTTAAAAGAGCGGTTTTCCCCTTAATATGTCATATCACTATTCCATATTGCATGATACACGGATATGCTGGCATTTCTTTTTACATGTCGCATACATCATGCTCTATTATTTTACGCATTGAGATATGTTGTTTTCATGAGATTTCTGGATTTGAGAACCGTGGATATTTCAAATGAGATTATGTGTTGTTTTAAAAACCCGGTTTCTCTTGATATGATATTTCAGTGCGTCCACCATGTGTTTTCTCGGTTCTGAGAGTGGCATGTGAAACCCGATTTGAGGAGTGGTAGGCACTGTCTGCGGGTACATGGTGGACCCGGTGAGGTACCCCGGGGCAAGATGACTCATATCTGTTAGACGGTGAGCCCGGCAGGGGGAGCACTACCTACCGGTGATAGTATGTAGACTCGGCGGTTATCCGGAGGATACTGACCGGAGTAGCGAGATGGATATGAGGGCCGACCAGGGAGTGCGGCGCCTGAGGGCCGATCTGAGGATGCGGTGCCTGAGATATATGAGGATTTACGTGCCGATGCTGGGCACGGTTTTCATGATGTTTTCGAGTGTCGATGCTAGGCACTCAGGTTCCATGATTTAGATGTGTCGGGAGGGACACCGTTGATATATATATCCTCTAACTTTCATGCACGCTCTTTCATGATATTTACATGCATGTTATTGTTGCGTCAGTGGTTGACGCGTGGACTGGATCCACATACATACATACATACACTGATGTTACTATGGGAGATTATACACATGCTTATAGACATTGATTCATGGGTGGACGAGATCCACATATCTGCATACCTTGATTATGGTTGGACGATACCCATATACATGCATTGATTATTACTGTTGGGTGTTATCCATATGCACATAGGTAGTGACTACCTTGTTGGCACATATACGACACGGTCACCCTAGATATCATAGTTTTACCTTTTGATATAGTTGACCTAGGAGTCGTTTTTTATTCGATTTCTACTTGTAGATATATTTCTGTTCACGAGTTGGCAACTCACCCCCGTTGTGCCACAGTTCTTGCAGGTTGACCGCTTGGATCAGTAGCGGCTTCGCTGGCATACAGTTCCATTCTGGTGTTTTGCGTTGGTAGGTGGGGCATTTGTATCGTACCCACTCTTGTATTATATTTCATATTGTATCTAGTTAACTCCATCAATCAATCAAAAGTTGTATTTGTATAAGTGATGAGACTTAGTGAGACTTGTAGTTGCGAGATTTGAGCGATGGGTTTTATTTTCCCTTTGGGGTTATATCTTGCTCTTTTCTTTATCTTTTTGTGGTGAACTTCGCCGTTAGGCGTCGTATTCTCATTTATATTGTATTGCGTGGTTGTGATCCGCCGTTTGGCGAAGAGCTAGCTCCCTCTTGGGGATGCCATTATTCTTGCTATGTACTTGTGGTTTTGGACCAAAATATTCAAAGGAGGTGCTGCCAAAATTTTTTCAAAAGACGAACATGTTTTCAAAGTAGAAAATTTCATTTGCATCATTCATGTTTTTTTCTATGCATTAAGCACACTTGATTTTATTATATCTTTATTTCAAAAACTCCACCTCCTTTATTTTCTTAAAAAGGTTTAGATTTCTGGGTTTCAGCTTACTTGAATTCCGTTACGCCTTTAGACATGGCGTGATTCAAGTGCTGGTCACGAGCTAATATTTCGGGTCATGACAAAATTGGTATCAGAGCGCTAGGTTTAACCTTTTTTCGAGTTTATGTTTGACTATGCGGAGTCTTGGGCGGTTATGTATTTCAGAACCTAGGCTTGACCTTACGGAGCATAGACTTGAACGGGGGGGTATTAGACCCGAACTTTCGTTTCATAGGCTGACCCTGATTGATGGAGTAGGTAGCTTGCGTAGAGTGACATACCGTACGTATGTTCCGCGGCATATTTACGATACGATACTCCACTTAAGAAACCTTAGGATGTACATATTTTTGAGACTAGTGATTCTCTTCGTATCCATGATTATACATCCTTTGGAGATTCTTGATTCTATTTGTTTCCATGATCATACTTTCATTGATGCCGTTGCTTCTTATGATCATGTATCCATTTTGGATCTGTCGTTTCCTCTCATGCAGTTGATCTGCTGTAGCGTTTTGAAAATCGTTTCGGTGAAATTTCGGAAAATCGGTAAAATAAGGGGGTTTTCTGTAAAAACTCAAAATGCAAATATCTTATTATAAAAATTAAATATACATATTCTAGCTATGTAATTGCTAGTATTTGGTGTTTATTGAGCCACTGGTGAAATTTCAAATTTTCTGAAAAAAAATTATTTTATTATTATTTTAAGCTGTCACTAATACATTTAATTAGGGAAAATTACAAACTGAAATGGGTTGAAAAATTTTTTTTGTATCATCACACATTAAACAAAATTTTATCATGTAGTTTTTGAAACGAAATCGTTTGCCAAAACGGTTTAGAAATTATTGAAGAAAAAAGGCTTTTTTTAGTGTAAATGGATGTTTGGGGTATTGTATTTATCATTTCCATCACCCCACACCCATACCCACACTCACACACCCCCATTTATTTCTTTCCTTGGCTGAATTCAGCAGCCCCCACCCATTTTCCCCACTTGAATCTCAAAGAAAAGAAAAGAAAGAAAAGAAAAGAGAATGATAGAATTAAAGGTGGACTTTTTGACCACATTCTCTCTCCAATCACCTCACACTCTCTTCTCCTCCCCATTTGGCGGAGCCCACTTGTTTTTCCTGTACCATAACAGCCCCTCTTTCTTCCTCTCTCATTTTGCATCAAAAAAATTCAACAAAATGCCCAAAAACCAACACAAAAATCCCACAAAATCAAAATCCACCTCCTACCCATTTTTCCTTGGCTACTTTAGCATGTATCTAGGGATTTAGATTTCAATTTGGGAGACTAAGTGTGCTTGTGGGAGCTTCAAATTATTTGGGTATAAATTCTAAACTTTTGCTTAATGTGTTGTAATTGTTTCATGTTAGCTTAATTAGGTGTTTAATTAGGTTTAAATAGGTTTTCAATTGGTTTTAAGTGCATGATTTAAAATTTATGAGTTAGGGTTTGAATTCAAATATGGTCATTATCACTTGTTTAAGTTTACAAAGTGTATTTTGGTATGTGAGGGCATGGAAAAACCTAATCTAGTTGCTATTATGTAAATTGTTGCATTTAATTTGTCCAAATCAAGTTTTTAAGCAAACTAGGTTTTTGGAATTTGATTAAATAATGGAGATAAAAATATAATTAGGGTATTCATGAAATTATTAACATTTTAAAGTGTAGTTTAATACTTTAGTTCATGAAAATCCAAGCTAGATTGTAGTTTGTGCATTTTTGCTATAAAATTGTTAAAATTTAGGTATTTTGTAAACTAGAATTTTGGGGTTTATGGAATTTAATGAGATTAAATTATGGGAATTGTTTTTATGACTTATTTAAGATATTTAGTAAATATTGTGGCCACTAGATTCGTTTATACATCGAGTTTTGTACTAAAACGGTGATTTGTGCTTGATAGATTTTCGGAAAAATGACTTTTAAGTGAAATTGGGGTTTTTGTGAATTTTAAGCTAATTTATATTATAATTAGTGCTTGTAATTGTACAAATGAGTGTGTTGGGAGCTTTCTCGATGGTTTGGCGTTTGTACGCTGACGTCGAGGGTTTTTGGGTCGATTTGTGAAAGCAACCATAGGTTTTGACCTATGTAGGATTCGTGCGTCGTTTTGGTCATGAGTCGGATTTTAATGCGATACGGTGCGTTACGATATGTAGGTACCCTATGTGGACTTCGAGACGACAAGCAAGCGCGTGGCGACGTCGGCACCGGCGAGCGAGGACCAGGTGAGTAGATTTATATCTACGGGGAGAAGTCGGGTGGATGGCGTATAGCACCCCCGCAGTCCGTGGTGGTGTATACGGATGCGTATACACACCAATAATTATTATAAGTTATTTGGGATTAATAACGATGTTTAGGATGGATATTGGTGTGTTGGATTATTTTAGTGTTGCGAACCCTAAGGTAGTGTTGCACTACACATACACACATACATACTTGCATACATTCCTATTTATATGTGCTCATGGGATTCTTTATAGTTATGTGTTCACATGGGTATGGGACTATGTGTTCACATACGGATTTGAGGATGATACTTAGGATTGAGCTGAGTCGATGAGATTTTTTTTGTGGTTGTGATATCGGTGATATGGCAGGATTCGTACTTAAGGTACGTCCTGGTGTTATAGCGGATCTTGGGGCGGCGATACGGGTGAATAGTGTTATAAATAAAATGGTCGACATGTGATCGTGATATGAGGCATGATATGCTAGGATATTGATATTAAGTCGTATCGGGCGATGTATACCCCTTGATGATGATATGTGCTGACGATATCGGTTTATACGAGATTGTCGATCAGTAGTCAGATCATGAGTATATTGAGGATATTAGTATTGTACTAGACATAGGTCAGTACCCTAGACTATGATCTTGGATAAAGAGGATACCAGAGGAATAGTGTGAGGAATATGATATTGACCCGTACCCAGATTTGGGGATGCCGTACGACGGATTTACGTACGAGCTATATCTTGATGATTGATCCGCACTCTTGACATGGGATGTCTGATTATAGATATGGTATCGGATATGATATTATTGAGGCGGGATCACCGACTAATATATATACAGGTATGTATATGTATCGACTCAGATGTTAGGCGGTTTCCTTACCTGTAGTCTAGCTTGTAGCTTAGCCCTTTAGTTTAGTTAGTTGTTAGATTAGATTCGGTTCCTACCTATTTCAAAGCTTACGAATCGTGCGTATTTTAAAAGACAAGTCAAGGGATTCTACGGATATTTCAAAAAAAAACGTATCTTTTCTTAAAAACACCGTAGCCCCTATTTTCAAAACCCCACGATTCGTGTTATTTTAAAAGGCACCATTGTAGGACTTATATTAGGTTAATGCAGATTAGTTAGTATTCAGCTCCCGCTCATTATTATTGTTCGCTCCGCATCGCATGCTTATATTAAGCTTCATATTCTACTGTTGATATCTTGTTGTTAGGACACCAGCACCATTACCGATGATGCGTATGTACCACGTACACTTACTTGCCGGCTCACACACATCTTCATCGGTAATTGCCATGTCACGTACACCTTAGAAAATATTATTGCTTGATATAGGTTGTTAGCTAATAGTTTAGACATGATATTAGTGTACTTGCCTTATATGTTAGTTTAGACCTTGTAGTTATTACCTGCTACTTCATTCATACTGTTATTCATTGTTATGCCGCATTCATGGATTCTCATGCATATATTCACTTTTTACGTGCTATTGAGGTTTTGGATTCGGATTTCCATGAGATTTCTGGATTTGGGGAAAACCGAAAAACATATACAAACTTCTTCTTTCTCTTTTTAAATGAAAAGCACGGTTTTTCCCATGATGTATGAGTCGTCCACTATGAGTTTGCTGATGGATTTCGAGACCCGATTCGAGGAGTTGGATGAACCGTTTCGGGTACATGGTTGACCCAGTAAGGTACCCCGGGGCAAGAAGCTCGTGGTGATGACGATGAGCCTGGCAGGGGGAGGCTACCTGCCGGTGATATTACCCGACGCGTCAGATATCCGAAGGATACCGTCGTGGTCTTGAGATGGATGGTAGGGGCCGGTCTGGACTGACGGCGCTCTAGATATTGAGATTGAGACATTGAGATTTCGAGATATTGAGGTACTGAGATTTGATGATACAGGCCAGTCCGGATAGCCGGAGCCTGAGGTTTTGAGACATTGAGATTTATGTTTTGTGTCGATACTAGACACTGTTGATGCTGATTTCATTTATGATACCTCATTTTAAAAATACAAAGGAAATCTCACTAATTTATGAAAACAGTTTCTTCATTTACATATATTCTGTTTTCATGCATTCATACCTCATTCATATGATATGTTGCTACCTGAGGCACTGACACGGGCACATGAGATCACACTCAGGTTAGATATTACCCTAGCCATTGTTATAGGCTGCATGTTATTCATATATTTCAGGATATATTATGATCATTGACCTAGGTTGCGTTATTTATGCGATTTCTGTGCGTAGATGTTTTTCTATTCACGAGTTGGCAACTCACCCCCGTTGTGCCCCGGTTTCTTGCAGGTTTGCCGCACAAGTTTCATTACGGATTTGCGGGCATAGTTTCGTTCGGGTGATTTGCTAGTAGGTGGGTTTACTTGTATCGTACCCCCATTATATATCTTGTATATCATTATTCTGTTGTATCTAGAAGTTCCATAAACCAAACATGTATTTATTTTTTAGATAGAGACCAGTGATGTTATTCTTTCGACCTTAGAGTCGCGTGTTTTTTTTCTTGTGGTTTTGAGTTTCCTTTTGAGTTTTTGATCCTCGCCGTTGGCGTTGTATATTATATTGCTTGTGTGGTTGTGACCGTCGATTGACGAAGAGCTAGCTCCCGCTTGGGGATGCCTTTTTTTTGATTTCGCATACTATTCATGTTGTATCCTGTTTGGGGGCCAGTATTTACAAAGGAGACTCTGCCGAAATTTTCAGTAAATTTTTGATGTTCTTAAAAACCGCATAATTCGGCTTATGCTATTGAAACTACTTGCTTTAAGTTGGTTTTTCCTGCACTCTACTACTTTTCTTGGTTTGGATTTCTGGGTTTTCGGCTTACTTAGATTACGTACGCCTCGAGACGTTGGTAGTTTAAGTGCCGGTCATATTCCGTACTTTCGGGACGTGACAAAGTTGGTATCAGAGCGTTAGGTTTTACCTTCGGAGCGTAGGATGAACCTTGGTTGATGGAATAGGTGACTAAAGTAGAGTGACGTACCGTGGGTATGTTCCGCGTCATATTTACGATACGCTACTCCACTTAAGAAGCCTTAGGATGTACATTTCTTTGCTCAGTATTATATTCATTCCGATCTAACCTCATCAGTACCAGTTATGGTTTTGCTGCCACGATTACGGGCAGGGAGAGCTACGGCTAGAGTTGCGGTCAGCACGAGCTCGTCACGAACGAGGACTGACCAGGACGAAATTCCGGCGACACACGATTGCGGAGATGTGACTTTTTATTGTGTTTTCACGCCCCGAGCGTTTGATGGATCGCTGTATGAGATTACTTAGACGTGCCGATCAGCACTAGAGGATTGAGCCACTGACAGAGGCCAGCCAGATTTTGATGACCGTTGGTCTATTGCTTACTCATGATGATTGAGGTACTGTTCAGCGTGCAGACGAGTGAGCCAGTTGCTGCTGCGAGTGACGAGATATCGCCCCATATGTTGGAGCTATTGCGGGACGAGTTATACTAATAGATGGTAGAAGGTCGCTAGTCACCCGATGATGAATGACTAGGACAGGTGGTTCGTTCGCCTACCCGATGAGAGGTCATCAGATAGATTGATTCCAGCTAGAGACAACTTCACGCGGAGACGTTGGGAGTCGACAGAGGCGATCGAATGTCAGAAACCTATTATTCCAAGTTTAAAGTAGTCGGAAGGACATGCAGGCAATTCTATGGTCCCTCTAGAAGAATGAAACCCTAACTCGACATAATGACCGTGTGAAAGCCTTTGAACCTTAGAGTTTGCGACAGTTCCACGGCGCCATTAGTGAGGCTTGGGTTTGCCCTTCTACGGCTGGACCACCGATGCTGTGGTATGTATTCGATACTATTAAACTGTGCCCAAGATGTTGAGCTCTTGGGGGATTATGAGGTTTTGATGAATCGATCGAATGGTTCGACTTCATTCGGATGCTAGTGGCAAGATGCATTCTTGGGAGACTCCAGATACGAGGATAGTCGTTGGAGCTCAGTCCATGCAGCCACGATGAGACGAGTCCGAAGCAGTCGACATTAGAGAAAGTGGAGTAAGGGGTTCGTACGAGATCTTGATGCGACGACGTTCCACTCCGCCGACATCAGAGATGCGATACGCATGCCGAGGCATTGTGCATAGATATACCTTCCAGAAGGAGTCGCGATGAGTATGCAGCCGTTCCGGAACAAGAAACAGATATAGTAAAGGACGATAACTTCCGGACAGTTCGGCAGAGACGTGATTTGGGAGAGCCTCGACAGGACCTTTCTGGAATGAATTATGAGAAGACTAGGACCCAGGAGTGGTCATGTTACGCACGCCAGCAGACTAGAGTTCTTGATCATTGACGAGACATGTTATGAGTGACCACGACAGTTGGCCAGAGATTCTTGAGTATGTGCTTGAGCGGGACTATTCCGCCATACTAGATTTCGATGTTTTGGGTGAATTATTTGCATGATTTGGTTTTGATGATTGAGGATTTACGATTTTCGCACAGTCGTTGCACTTGATATCGTTTTTGTGCTTTGGTTTCACATGTTTATGATTTTACGGTTTTAGACATTTGAGTTGATTTTGTGCATATGCACGCCCACGATTTGGTTCCTGCACTCTGTATAGTTTATATATGCTTGCAGTCCAGTGATACGCCTTTTGTGCACTTAGATGCACTGGACTTCGATTTCGATTGTGATACTCGATATTTGTTTTATGCACCTTGTGCACCTGATTTGATTTTGCGCATGTTCGGCGCTTGATGCTGGATTTCATGATTTCGTGCACGATGGATGCACCTGATTTGGATTTTCGCGCATGTTGAGCGCATGTCTTGAGATGCGATTTTGGTGCACACCATATGCACTAAATCGAGATTTTTCATGCATGTCAGATGCACCTGATTTTGCTGTTAGGCACGTACGTTGCCTATGACCGATGTTGTGTGCACAACCGTTGCACCTTGATGTTGTTTTATGCACCTGCTTGGCACATGTATGGATTTTGATTTCCGTGCGCAACGGACGCACATGGTTTTCATACGCACTTTTGGATTGATTCTATGGAGCTGTACGTTTTATGATATTTGCTATGTGTCTTCGTACTGGGCAGGACTAGTCAGAGGACAGTACCTGAATATATTTGGCATTCATTTCCTTCAGTTATTTACATATATAGATTTGATATTTACGTGTATAGTTTCGAGTTATATCATATTGGTTTTGTATTGGATTTGACATTTGTGTCTTTACCATGACTCCGATGATTGCGGGATGCTTGACGGAGTTTTGATTTGAGTTATATGCTCATTTTTCATGCGCATGCGCTGCGCTACGATTTGTTTTATGTATTTAAAATTTCGGAGCCCCGACGACTTGATGGTTTTGGTTTAGATGTTTTAGTATTTGGGGGGAGTTTTACTTTAAATTCGGGGACCGAATTTTTTTTAAAGGGGGAAGATTGTAGCGTTTTGAAAATCGTTTCGGTGAAATTTCGGAAAATCGGTAAAATAAGGGGGTTTTCTGTAAAAACTCAAAATGCAAATATCTTATTATAAAAATTAAATATACATATTCTAGCTATGTAATTGCTAGTATTTGGTATTTATTGAGCCACTGGTGAAATTTCAAATTTTCTGAAAAAAAATTATTTTATTATTATTTTATGCCGTCACTAATATATTTAATTAGGGAAAATTACAAACTGGAATGGGTTGAAACAAATTTTGTGTATCATCACACATTAAACAAAATTTTATCATGTAGTTTTTGAAACGAAATCGTTTGCCAAAACGGTCTAGAAATTATTGAAGAAAAAAGGCTTTTTTAGTGTAAATGGATGTTTAGGGTATTGTATTTATCATTTTCCATCACCCCACACCCATACCCACACTCACACACCCCCATTTATTTCTTTCCTTGGCTGAATTCAGCAGCCCCCACCCATTTTCCCCACTTGAATCTCAAAGAAAAGAAAAGAAAAGAGAATGATAGAATTAAAGTTGGACTTTTTGACCACATTCTCTCTCCAATCACCTCACACTCACTTCTCCTTCCCATTTGGCGGAGCCCACTTGTTTTTCCTGCACCACAACAGCCCCTCTTTCTTCCTCTCTCATTTTTCATCAAAAATCATTTTGCATCAAAAAAATTCAACAAAATGCCCAAAAACCAACACAAAAATCCCACAAATTCAAAATCCACCTCCTACCCATTTTTCCTTGGCTACTTTAGCATGGATCTAGGGATTTAGATTTCAATTTGGGAGGCTAAGTGTGCTTGTGGGAGCTTCAAATTATTTGGCTATAAATTCTAACCTTTTGCTTAATGTGTTGTAATTGTTTCATGTTAGCTTAATTAGGTGTTTAATTAGGTTTAAATAGGTTTTCAATTGGTTTTAAGTGCATGATTTAAAATTTATGAGTTAGGGTTTGAATTCAAATATGGTCATTGTCACTTGTTTAAGTTTACAAAGTGTATTTTGGTATGTGAGGGCATGGAAAAACCTAATCTAGTTGCTATTATGTAAATTGTTGCATTTAATTTGTCCAAATCAAGTTTTTAAGCAAACTAGGTTGTTGGAATTTGATTAAATAATGGAGATAAAAATATAATTAGGGTATTCATGGCATTATTAACATTTTAAAGTGTAGTTTAATACTTTAGTTCATGAAAATCCAAGCTAGATTGTAGTTTGTGCATTTTTGCTATAAAATTGTTAAAATTTAGGTATTTTGTAAACTAGAATTTTGGGGTTTATGGAATTTAATGAGATTAAATTATGGGAATTATTTTTATGACTTATTTAAGATATTTAGTAAATATTGTGGCCACTAGATTCGTTTATACATCGAGTTTTGTACTAAAACGGTGATTTGTGCTTGCTAGATTTTCGGAAAAATGAGTTTTAAGTGAAATTGGGGTTTTTGTGAATTTTAAGCTATTTTATATTATAATTAGTGCTTGTAATTGTACAAATGAGTGTGTTGGGAGCTTTCTCGATGGTTTGGCGTTTGTACGCCGACATCGAGGGTTTTTGGGTCGATTTGTGAAAGCAACCATAGGTTTTGACCTATGTAGGATTCGTGCGTCGTTTTTGTCATGAGTCGGATTTTAATGCGATACGGTGCGTTATGATATGTGGGTACCCTATGTGGACTTCGAGACGACAAGCAAGCGCGTGGCGACGTCGGCACCGGCGAGCGAGGACCAGGTGAGTAGATTTATATCTACGGGGAGAAGTCGGGTGGATGGCGTATAGCACCCCCGCAGTCCGTGGTGGTGTATACGGATGCATATACACACCAATAATTATTATATGTTATTTGGGATTAATAACGATGTTTAGGATGGATATTGGTGTGTTGGATTATTTTAGTGTTGCGAACCCTAGGGTAGTGTTGCACTACACATACACACATACATACTTGCATACATTCCTATTTATATGTACTCATGGGATTCTTTATAGTTATGTGTTCACATGGGTATGGGACTATGTGTTCACATACGGATTTGAGGATGATACTTGGGATTGAGCTGAGTCGATGAGATTTGTTTTGTGGTTGTGATATCGGTGATATGGCAGGATTCGTACTTAAGGTACGTCCTGGTGTTATAGCGGATCTTGGGGCGGCGATACGGGTGAATAGTGTTATAAATAAAATGGTCGACATGTAATCGTGATATGAGGCATGATATGCTAGGATATTGATATTAAGCCGTATCGGGCGATGTATACCCCTTGATGATGATATGTGCTGACGATATCGGTTTGTACGAGATTGTCGATCAGTAGTCAGATCATGAGTATATTGAGGATATTAGTATTGTACTAGACATAGGTCAGTACCCTAGACTATGATCTTGGATAAAGAGGATACCAGAGGAATAGTGTGAGGAATATGATATTGACCCGTACCCAGATTTGGGGATGCCGTACGACGGATTTACGTACGAGCTATATCTTGATGATTGATCCGCACTCTTGACTTGGGATGTCTGATTATAGATATGGTATCGGATATGATATTATTGAGGCGGGATCACCGACTAATATATATACAGGTATGTATATGTATCGACTCAGATGTTAGGCGGTTTCCTTACCTGTAGTCTAGCTTGTAGCTTAGCCCTTTAGTTTAGTTAGTTGTTAGATTAGATTCGGTTCCTACCTATTTCAAAGCTTACGAATCGTGCGTATTTTAAAAGACAAGTCAAGGGATTCTACGGATATTTAAAAAAAAAACGTATCTTTTCTTAAAAACACCGTAGCCCCTATTTTCAAAACCCCACGATTCGTGTTATTTTAAAAGGCACCATTGTAGGACTTATATTAGGTTAATGCAGATTAGTTAGTATTCAGCTCCCGCTCATTATTGTTGTTCGCTCCGCATCGCATGCTTATATTAAGCTTCATATTCTACTGTTGATATCCTGTGGTTAGGACACCAGCACCATTACCGATGATGCGTATGTACCACGTACACTTACTTGCTGGCTCACACACATCTTCATCGGTAATTGCCATGTCACGTACACCTTAGAAAATATTATTGCTTGATATAGCTTGTTAGCTAATAGTTTAGACATGATATTAGTGTACTTGCCTTATATGTTAGTTTAGACCTTGTAGTTATTACCTGCTACTTCATTCATACTGTTATTCATTGTTATGCTGCATTCATGGATTCTCATGCATATATTCACTTTTAACGTGCTATTGAGGTTTTGGATTCAGATTTCCATGAGATTTTCTGGATTTGGGGAAAACCGCAAAACATATACAAACTACTTCTTTCTCTTTTTAAATGAAAAGCACGGTTTTTCCCATGATGTATGAGTCGTCCACCATGAGTTTGCTGATTGATTTCAAGACCCAATTCGAGGAGTTGGATGAACCATTTCGGGTACATGGTGGACCCGGTAAGGTACCCCGAGGCAAGAAGCTCGTGGTGATGACGATGAGCCTGGCAGGGGGAGACTACCTACCGGTGATATTACCCGACGCGTCGGATATCCGAAAGATACCGTCGTGGTCTTGAGATGGATGGTAGGGGCCGGTCTGGACTGACAGCGCCCTAGATATTGAGATTGAGACATTGAGATTTCGAGATATTGAGATACTGAGATTTGATGATACAGGCCAGTCCGGATAGCCGGAGCCTGAGGTTTTGAGACATTGAGATTTATGTTTTGTGTCGATGCTAGACACTGTTGATGCTGATTTCATTTATGATACCTCATTTTAAAAATACAAAGGAAATCTCACTAATTTATGAAAACAGTTTCTTCATTTACATGTATTCTGCTTTCATGCATTCATACCTCATTCATATGATATGTTGCTACCTGAGGCACTGACACGGGCACATGAGATCACACTCAGGTTAGATATTACCCTAGCCATTGTTATAGGCTGCATGTTATTCATATATTTGAGGATATATTATGATCATTGACCTAGGTTGCGTTATTTATGCGATTTCTGTGCGTAGATGTTTTTCTATTCACGAGTTGGCAACTCACCCCCGTTGTGCCCCAGTTTCTTGCAGGTTTGCCGGACAAGTTTCATTACGGCTTTGCGGGCATAGTTTCGTTCGGGTGATTTGCTAGTAGGTGGGTTTACTTGTATCGTACCCCCATTATATATCTTGTATATCATTATTCTGTTGTATCTAGAAGTTCCATCAACCAAACATGTATTTATTTTTTAGATAGAGACCAGTGATGTTATTCTTTCGACCTTAGAGTCGCGCGTTTTTTTTCTTGTGGTTTTGAGTTTCCTTTTGAGTTTTTGATCCTCGCCGTTGGCGTTATATATTATATTGCTTGTGTGGTTGTGACCGTCGATTGACGAAGAGCTAGCTCCTGCTTGGGGATTCCTTTTTTTTGATTTCGTATACTATTCATGTTGTATCCCGTTTGGGGGCCAGTATTTACAAAGGAGACTCTGCCAAAATTTTCAGTAAATTTTTGATGTTCTTAAAAACCGCATAATTCGGCTTATGCTATTGAAACTACTTGCTTTAAGTTGGTTTTTCCTGCACTCTACTACTTTTCTTGGTTTGGATTTCTGGGTTTTCGGCTTACTTAGATTACGTACGCCTCGAGACGTTCGTAGTTTAAGTGCCGGTCATATTCCGTACTTTCGGGACGTGACATCTGCTCTCTTCGATACTCGATTGAGGTTCCTGTCACCATCGTTTGAGCGCAATTTGAGCCGCTGCTAGGGTTGCGGTCAGGGTGAGCTCATTTGATACGAGGGCCGACCATTGTGTTTTCTGGTGACATGGGAACATCTCGAGTTAACATTGATGATTGTGACCTCTAGTGGAGGCGAGTGCTCAGTTTTATACCGGATGATCGGGCCATTGTTAGAGCTGCCAGTTGCGAGAGGACTGTTGATGTACAGCATACCTCAGGGATTTTGTTGTCGCCTACCGTGTGGACAGATGACCCAGCTGTTGCTGAGATTGATAGGATGTCGCTTCCGGAGCTTACGAGCTTAGATCGCCGGAGCTTCCAGGCAGATATGAGACAGATGATAGCTAGTCTACCCCGATTTGAGAGACGAAGGTGATTCGTCAGATTGATGCGCCGACGCAGACCCAGTTGAGTTGAAGATTTCCAGTGTGGAGAGTCTTACTCGGATCTAGAGCAGACCGATTTAGAGATGACCGCCAATGTATCGCCTGTCCTGGAGGATTGAGGCACTGTTCAGCGTACAGACAAATGAGCCAGTCGTTGCTGCAAATGACGAGGTATCGCCCAGAGGTTGGAGGTACTGCAGCATAAGTATATAGTTAGAGATATAATAGAAGGTCGCTAGCCACCTAAGGGTGAAGGACTAGGGCATGTGGTTTGTTCGCTACCCGATGCGAGGTCATCAGATAGACTGATTCCAGCTAGAGACGACTTCACGCGGATTCGTAGAGAGTCAACAGAGATGATCGAATGTCAGGAAACCATATTCCAAGTTTAAAGTATTCAGAAAGACGTGCAAGCAATTCTATGGACCCTCTAGAAGAATGAAACCCTAACTCGACATAATGACCGTGTGAAAGCCTTTGAACCTTAGGGTTTATGGCAGTTCCACGGCTCCATTAGTGAGACTTGGGTTTGCCCTTCTACGGCTAGATCACTGATGCTGTGGCATGTACTCGATACTATTAAACTATACCCAAGATGTTGATCTCTTGAGGGATTATGAGGTTTTGACATATCGATCGGATAGGTCGACATCATTCGGATATCTTGTGATGGGATACGTTGATTGGGAGACTCCAGATACGAGCATAGCCGTTGGAGCGCAGTCCTTGCAGCCACAAGAAGACGAGTCCGAATCAGTCGACATTGGAGCCGAGTGAAGTAAAGAGTTCGCACGAGAATTCGATGAGGTGATGTTCCACTCCGCTGATTTCAGAGATATAATATGCGTGCAAAGGCATAGTATATGGATATACCTTCCAGAAGGAGTCGCGAGGGGTATGTAGCCGTTCCTGAACAAGAAACAGATATAGAAAAGGTAATAACTTCCGGGCAATTCGGCAGAAATGAGATTTGAGAGAGACCACGACAGGACCATTCTGGAATACTATACGAGAAAACCTGGACCAGGAGTGTGTAAGTCCATGTCATGCACCCCACGAACTTGCGGGGAGGCGGAATATATGAAAAACGATTATCAAAGCTTCGTAACACGGACTTGAGCGCATGAATCGTTATCCAAACCATTGCTAACTATCTACTAGAAGTTTAACTACTCGGGTATGAAGTTATACCTAACGTTACTTGTCCTTCGGGTCTTCATCGCGGTCCTCCACTTCTTGTAGGCTCCTTGGTACATCGGCACCTCAACGGCCTCCTCGAATCAAAGACGATCCACCCGAAAGCTCCTACGCCAAGCTTAATCTCAAACTTGAGATATATAGGTTGCTTAAAGTGCTAATCTAAGATACCTAGGGGATATAGAGTGAGGTTATGGATGTATTAGTCTAGCTAACCCTTGATCTCAACACGTGAGAGGCTAGGGTTAGGGTTTGAAGAGAGAGTGAGCTTGAGGAGAGAGAAGGTGAAGATGAGAATGAAATGAGATAATGATCTTATCATAATATATATGAAGCATTATTATTTATCCAAAAATCAAATAATAGAATTAACAAGCTTGCTTCATAAATATCTATGAATGATTCATCTCCATGAGTCATTAAGCATTTATGATGCATTAATGACTTGGATGAATCACACAAATGAGTCACTAATCTCATTTAATGCAATGCCACCTTAACCCCTTAGTCACCACTCTTCTAGAAGCTTCCCGACAAATTACGAGAACGCCCCTCCAATCCGTGAAAACACGGAAAATCTTTAGACTGTATAAATCCAGTAACCCGATACTAGAATCTGGCTTAAACCAAAGCCGACTAGTAAAAACTGTCCGAAAAAGTCGTACGTGCGCAAACACACGTATGCGTCCGAACCATTGTCCTAAAACCATACGACCTCTATATCGTTTCGCCTGGAGCAGGGAAACTCTCTGTGTGGGACTCTAAAGACTCGACACTACGCTGGCAGTGGGTTTAACCACAGACCGCAAGCGGCATTAGCTGTACGTAACGGTTCCCAGGTAGATGTCGATAAGAAGGCAGATGAGGAAAATCATCCGAACTCCCACTGAGCCTGATGTGACAATCTCCGTACAGTCCGGTCTGTTCGTTTAAGACTATCACATATCAAGCCTAGGAGGCGGCAAGCGTCAGTCCCCTAATAGCTGTATAAGTCGTGTCGGAGCGAAGCCCATTACACCCTGAGAAACTACTGGAACCTACCAGTATATCTCGCTTGCCCTGGCCAGGGACTTTGCGTAATGGCTCTCAGACACACCGCGATATCAACTCCCAATACCGGGAGAGACGAATCCTATCTAACCGCCACTGCCTCCAAGTGCTCGGGACTGCACCCAACTGCTACCTGTTTGAACGACTCCTTTGAGCCGTGGTAGGGTAGCAATCTAAGAACAGTAGGACACACTCGAGGCGAAGTAGCACTGCGGACTATGCTGTACTCATGTCACCTGAGAACTGTTAACTGACGAGGGGTATAATACCAACCAATCAGTTCCCCTGCGAGTCCTATCCAGTGTACCCGTAACCTAACGAGCATCTGCATACTATCTCCAGTATGACGTATTGATGGCTGTGGGACAGACCATCTCCCCAACTGAGAGGAGAAGCGTACACACTTAGTCTACTCTGGAATATCAATGCCTTATCTCGATAATCCAACGACCAGGGACCTGTATAGGATGTTGCCTACAGACTACCCAGCCCCCACTTGTGTGACTGCCATCACAACGCTGGTAATCAAGCAAAGATCCTATGGGCTCTACTAATATGTATAAGTGATACGTTACAAGAAATATATGCACATATTAAAGTAGACACAAACCAACTAGCATACTACCATTTTTAGCAAGACTGTATATACAACTGTGAATATTCCAAGCTTCCATTAAGTAATATACAATCTAGTATGATACAATAATGGCCCCTAGGGCATATACACTAACAATCTCCCACTTGCACTAGGGCCATGAGCTGGCATATCGTAGACATATCATCTCGAATAGCCTCTCAAACTGCGTCTGAGGAAGGGCCTTTGTGAATGGATCCGCAATGTTATTCTCTGTCTCTACTCTTTTCACTTCAATCTCCCGACGATCTACGATCTCCCTGATAAGGGGATACCGCCTTAAGATGTGTCTGGATTTCTGATGGGACCTGGGTTCCTTCGCTAAAGCTATAGCGCCGTTGTTGTCACAATACAGAGGTATTGGACCAACACTGGATGGAACCACCTGAAGTTCTGTGAAGAACTTCTTCATCCAGACAGCTTCTTTTGCGGCATCGCAAGCAGCTATGTACTCCGCTTCCATCGTTGAGTCAGCAACGGTCTCCTGCTTGGAACTCTTCCAACAGACCGCCACTCCATTGTGGGTAAAGACATAACCCGACATGGATTTGGAGTCATCCTTGTCACTCTGGAAGCCGGAGTCGGCAAAGGCCTCTATCTGGAGGTCTTTTCTGCCATATACCAAGAACATCTCCTTAGTCCTCCTCAAGTACTTGAGAATGTTCTTTACTGCTATCCAGTGCTTCTCCCCTAGGTTTTCCTGATACCTGCTTACAACGCTCAATGCGTATGCTACATCTGGTCTGGTACATAACATCGCATACATTATAGAGCCTACCGCAGAAGCGTAGGGTATAATCGACATGCGATCCCTTTCTAAATCAGTCTTGGAGACATCTCTTTAGAGAGGGTGATTCCGTGACAAGCCGGTAGTTTACCGCGCTTAGAATCATCCATACTGAATCTATTCACAATGGTGTCTATGTACCTGGACTGTGAAAGTCCCAACATCCACTTTGATCTATCACGATAGATCCGGATTCCCAGAATGTAGGTGGCATCACCCAGGTCTTTCATGGAGAATTTATGTGACAAGAATCTTTTGACTGACTGTAACATAGGAATATCATTTCCTATTAGGAGAATGTTATCCATGTACAAGACGAGGAATACTACAGCTCTCCCTACAATCTTACTGTATATGCACGGTTCATCTGGATTTTTGATAAAGTCAAATTCTTTGACAGCATCATCAAAACAGATGTTCCAACTTCGCGATGCCTGCTTTAGTCTATAAATGGACTTAAACAGCTTGCATACTTTACTGCTGCTTCCACTCTGAATGAATCCCTCTGGCTGATCCATATAGACGCTCTCTTCCAAATTACCGTTTAGAAAGGCCGTCTTTACGTCCATCTGCCAGATTTCATAATCGTGGAAGGCAGCAATAGCAAGAAGGACCCGAATGGATTTAAGCATAGCCACTGGAGAAAAGGTTTCGTCATAGTCCAAACCAGGCCTTTGAAGGAAACCCTTTGCAACAAGTCTAGCTTTATAGGTTTCAACCTGTCTGTCTACACCAATCTTCTTTTTGAAGATCCATTTGCATCCTACGGGTTTTACCCCATCTGGAGCAATTTCCAAAGTCCATACTTTGTTAGTGTACATGGACTCCATTTCGGTCCGCATTGCATCGAGCCATTTTACCGAGTCACCGCTCTGAATGGCTTGCTAGAAGCTTGTAGGCTCATTATAGTCAATAGTGCAATCCTCTCTATCCCCGTCTATGAGAAAACCGTAGTATCTCTCGGGCGGATGAGATTGCCTACTACTCCTGCGGAGTGGCGTCGGGATGTCCGGTTCTCCTGAACCTTCTTGTTCTACTAAGGTTTCAGTAATAGTTTGTACTTCTGGAATTTCTTCCAATTCTACTGCGCCCCCACTTATCTGATTTTCTAAAAAACTCAGTTTCCAAGAAGTGAGCATTATGAGAAAAAAAATCTTTTGTTCCTCTGCGTAATAGAAATAATATCCCTTGGAGTTCTTTGGATATCCCACAAACTTACACTGTACTGATCGTGCCTCGAGCTTGTCCGCAAACTACTTCTTTACAAAAGCTTGACATCCCCATATCTTAATGTGCTTAAGATAGGGTTTCTTCCCACACCACATCTGATATGGTGAAGAGGCACAGTCTTAATTGGAACTCGGTTCAAAAGGTATGCAGCCGATTCTAGTGCATATCCCCAGAATGATCGTGGTAACTCAGCCTTACTTATCATGGAACGAACCATATCCAATAGGGTTCGATTCCTTCTTTCGGATACATCGTTGTGTTGGGGTGTGTATGGAGGAGTAAGCTGAGAGAGAATTCTATTCTCTTTTAAGTAACCTAGAAACTCGGCACTTAAGTATTCACCACCTCGATCAGATCTCAGTGTCTTGATACTTTTGTCGGTTTGTTTTTCCACTTCATTCTTGTATTCTTGGAATTTCTCAAAGGCCTCAGATTTATGCTTCATTAAGAAGATATATCCATACCTAGAGAAATCATCCGTAAAAGTAATGAAGTAGGAATAATCGTCTCGCGCATGTGTAGATATTGGACCGCATACGTCACTATGTATGAGTCCCAAGAGCTCGCTTGCTCTTACTCCGTGTCCAAAAAACGAAGTCTTTGTCATCTTTCCCATGAGACAAGATTCACAAGTAGCATAAGATTGATATTCGAACGGATTCAAATATCCTTCTCTATGTAGCTTAGTCAACCTTCTCTCATTGATGTGACCTAGTCTACAATGCCATAAGAAAGCCTGATTTAATTCTGGAGACTTTCATTTAAGTGTATTCTGGACATTGAAAACCTGAGCTTGACTTACTACGTATATGTCGTTATCTAATGTACCGACGCAATCAAAACTTGATTTAGGTGGATGTTAACTACATCGCTTACGAATGTAAAATCATATCCCTCTCTCGAATATGAGGACACTGATATGATATTACAAGTCATACTAGGTATATATAAACAGCTACGTAAAATCAATATATGCCCACTTGTCAAACCTAGGCGATATTCTCCTACGGATTCAGCATTCACTGTCATTCCGTTTGCAACTTTGAGAGACCAATCACCCACCTTTATAAATTTACGGTTTCTCAAAGCATGTAATGAATTACAGATATGAGATCCTGCTCCGGTATCTAATACCCAGGAAGTAGAGTTAATTGACAAACAGTTCTCAATAACAAACACACTTGAGGCTGAAGCCACAACATGCTTTGTATCTTGGCTACTGGCTTCCATAGCCCTGCAATCATTGTGCCAATGTTCATTCTTTTAACAATAGGAACATCCCACTTTTACTATATCCAGTCCCGAAACTTTTGCCTTTCTCTTTCCTTCTCCTTCCCTGGTTTCCTTCAGGGTAGGAGGTAGAGAGTGTAGAATCAAGTCAGTATCTGACTCGTTTCCCAATGCGGTCTCCAGGTCCTGAAGCTCATCAATACAGCTAGTCATTGTAAGGACGTTGTCCCCTACAGATGACTCGTCAGCCAACCTTTCTTGAATTAATTCGTTCGAGTTTTCATATCTAGTGATATGAGATTGCTCTCCATATAAATCTTTATTATGGAGAAAGATGGAAAATAAGTCCATCTTCTCGTGCTGCTTCTGGTATACGCCATCAAATGAAGCTAACACGAGGCACTTAGCTTTCGCTTTATCTTTTTCCCTTGTCTGACGGATATCCATATCCGCTGTTAGGTTTACCTAGCTACCCTATGAATTGTTTGGAAGGATCACATGTCTCAAAGATTAAATTTTTATGGTGCTAAGTGAACATACGAGGGATCATTCCTAGAAAATTAGGGTTTCATAACTTTAATCAACATCACAAGAAACAAAGGCTATGGTTTTGAGACTATAACCTTTTTAACTCCCTATGCTAGACTCCTTGGCCACTTGAAGGTTGGAGAAGGGTTTGCTTGAGGTCTTCTAGTGTCCACGACGATCCACCCGAAGCTCCTTTGTCCAAGCTTGCAACTTCACTTTATCAAGAGAAAGAAATGAAGCTAACGCTCTAAACAAGTGGGCAAGACTTGTGTATAATGATGTTGTGGTGGCTTTTCTCACTTCAAAAACCTAACTTGATGAGTATTTTGCTCACTACAAAAGTCTAGAGAGCAAAAGAAGAAGGAGGAAGAAGATGATGGCCTTTTTTAGAACAAGAGTGAAAGATAATCTCATATGAAGAAAATGGAAAATATATGTATATATATTTTTCACCCTTCATCTCAAACCATGGTTATATTATATGAATATTTATTTCACTTGAGTTAAAACAAAAGAGGAAGATTAACTCATGGTTAAGAAGTAGGTGAGCATGGTTAGTTGAAGAAGAGTGTAGAATCAAGACCATGAATTATCCTTTTCTTTTTCTTTTTGTTTTAACACAAATAGAAATAATAATCCATATAAATAACCAAGGTGTGAGTCTTATATTGCCACCATTTTCTATGTATATACAACCATGAAGGATGATGTATGTATGTATGTGTGCATGCACATCCAAATGTGCACGAACAAGAATGAATGCATACATGCATGCATACATACAAAATACAAGAAAGGATTTCTAGTGAGATACTAATGGTTAAATGATAAATCAACACTTGATTTATCAATCCGGCCATATCACATACGACCCAACCAAAAGAAAGCCGCACGATTAATATACGGTATCTTATACGCGCATTTTAACCGGGTCCATGCGCATATCGCATACGCGCACCACAACGTTTCGCCTGGACTAGGTAACTCCATTGTGGGACTCTAAGACTCGTCAATACGCCGGCAGTGGGTGATGATATATCAAGCACCCCCAAGCCGCAAGCGGTCAGCTAAACGTAACGGCCACCCGGGTATTGAGCGATCAGAAGAAAACAAGCGAACCTGCTACAACTCCCGTCGAGCCAACCGGCAACACTACCGTACAGTCCGTTCTCTTCGTCAGATATGCTGCATATCGAGCCTCGGGATGGTCACGTCGACCCCAATAACTCAATAAGTCGTGCCGGTGAATGGTCTATAACAGATCGAGAAACTACTGATAACACTTATCAGTAAATCTCAGCAGCCCTGGCCAGGGACTTACTGATATAACCAGTCGAGCACAGCACAACATCAACTCCCAATACCGGGAGAGACGAAACCCCTCCTATCGCTCATCGCCTTCGTGTGTCTCGGGACTATACCCAACGGCCACCTGTTTGCACGACTCAGTAGAGCCGTGGTAGGGTGGTAATCAAAATACAGTGGGAGAGCACACAAGACTCTATGACGATCTCGGGTCTACAGACTAACCTGTACCAGTGTCACCTGAGAACTGCTATCCGACGATAGATATAATTCCATATAGGAGTTCTCGGTGAGTCCGTCCAGTGTACCCAGTCACCACTGAGCACCCGTATATGATCTCGATGTCAAACATCGACGAATGTGGGAACATTCATCACCCATCGTATAGGTCTAGTATCATATACGCTAGTCTACTCTGGCATATCAATGCCCCGTCTCGATATACCTATGACTAGGGACATTCCAGGATATGCTTATAAACTACAGATGTCCCACTAGTATGATCTACATCATAATCACAGTAGTCAAGCCGATATCCTCAGGGCTTTATCAGCATGTATGAATGAATAAAAGCATGATCAAATCAACATGTCAGATAAAGAAGAACCAGATAGCATACTATCATGTCGAGCAAGAATGTACACTGAATATATATATATATACATGTACAGATACATCTACTATCACATAATGGCCTCTAGGGCATACATATATCCAACAATCTCCCACTTGCACTAAGGCCAGTTATTAGCGTATCGCATACCCAACATCTCAAAAAGTCTCTCATGCTGCAGCTGAGGGAGGGCCTTGGTGAATGGATCCGCGGCGTTATTCTTTGTGTCTACTCTCTTAATCTCGATCTAGCGGCGATCTACTATCTAACGGATCAAATGAAAGCGCCTCAGGATGTGTCTGAACCGCTGATGGGACCTGGGCTCCTTGGCCAACGCCATAGCCCCATTATTGTCACAATACAAAGGTATTGGATCAATAATGGTTGGAACTACTCCTAGCTCCGAGACGAACTTCTTCATCCAGACGGCTTCCTTGGCGGCATCATTCGCAGCAATGTACTCAGCTTCCATCGTAGAGTCTGCAACGGTATCCTGTTTGGAACTCTTCCAACTTACCGCCCCTCCATTGAGGGTAAATACAAACCCAGAGATAGATTTGCTGTCATCCTTATCGCTCTGGAAGCTCGAATTGATAAAGGCCTCCATTTGGAGATCACCATTACCATACACCAAGAACAATTCTTTAGTCCTTCGTAAGTACTTAAGAATGTTCTTCACAGCTGTCCAGTGGTTCTCCCCTGGGTTGGATTGATACCTGCTTACAACACTAAGTGCATAAGCTACATCTGGGCGTGTACATAATATCGCATACATTATAGATCCTACTACCGAAGCATAGGGTATAATTCTCATGCGAGCTCTCTCTTCATCGGTCCTTGAGCAAGAGTCCTTGGAGAGAGTGACCCCATGGCAAGCGGGTAAGGCACCCCGCTTGGAGTCTTCCATACTAAACCTTTTTAGCATGGTGTTGATGTACCTGGTTTGGGACAATCCCAATAACCTCTTGGATCTATCCCTATAGATCTTTATGTCCAGAATGTATGTGGCATCACCAAGGTCCTTCATGAAGAACCTTAGTGATAAGAAAGATTTGACCGACTGTAGCATAGGAATATCATTTCCTATCAGAACAATGTCGTCCACGTACAATACGAGGAATGTGACAGCTCTCCCAACAGCCTTCTTATAAACACAAGGTTCATCTATGGATTTTTGATGAAATCAAACTCTTTGATGACATCATCGAAACAGATGTTCCAACTCTGTGATGCCTGCTTTAACCCATATATGGATTTAAGCAGCTTACATGCTTTCCCACTGCTCCCACTGTCAATGAAGCCCTCTAGCTGATCCATATAAACGCATTCTTCTAAATTTCCATTTAGAAATGCCGTTTTAACGTCCATCTGCCAGATTTCATGGTCGTAGTGAGCAGCAATAGCAAGTAGGATCCGAATGGATTTAAGCATGGCTACGGGTGAAAAAGTCTCGTCATAGTCTAAACCTCGTCTTTAACGAAAACCCTTCGCCACAAGTCTTGCCTTATAGGTCTCTACCTGCCCCTCTACACCAATCTTTCTTTTAAAGATCCATTTGCACCCCACAGGTTTTACCCCAGGGTGTACAATGTCCAAAGTCCATACTTTGTTGGTGTACATAGACTCCATTTCGGATCTCATGGCATCCAGCCACTTCACAGAGTCTCCACTCGTGATAGCTTGCTGAAAACTGGTAGGATCATCATCATCCATGATGCAGTCGTTTCCGTCACCATCAATGAGGAAACCGTAGTACCACTCCGGTAGGAGAGAAGTTCTACCAGACCTACGGAGTGGCCGAGATTCCTCAGTTTCTATTGCAACAGCCGGTTCAACCAAATCGTCATTTGTAGTTTGTGTCTCAAGAACCTCTTCTAGATCTACCACCTTGCCATCATATTTATCTGTGAAAAACTCTTTTTCCAAGAATGTGGCATACTGAGAAACAAACACCTTTTGTTCCACTTTGTGGTAAAATAGATATCCATAAGAATTCTTTGGATACCCCACAAAATTACACATGACCGACTGTGTCTCAAGTTTGTCCGGATTTTGCTTTTTAACATAGGCCGGGCAACCCCAAATCTTAATTATCTTAAGAGATGGTCTCTTTCCATGCCATATCTCATATGGCGTGGTAGACACGGTTTTGGTTGGGACCCTGTTCAGTAGAAACGCTGCAGTCTCTATTGCATATCCCCAAAACGAGACAGGTAACTCAGTATCACTCATCATGAAACGGACCATATCTAATAGGGTCCGATTCCGTCGTTCTGACACACCGTTGTGCTGTGGTGTGTAAGGAGGAGTGAGCTGAGAGAGAATCCCATTCTCTTTTAGGAAGTTTGCAAATTCTATACTGAGATATTCTCCACCTCGATCTGATCGAAGCATCTTGATAGTCAAGCCGGTTTGTTTTTCTACTTCTAGTTTATATTCAGTGAATTTCTCGAAAGCTTCGGACTTATGCTTTAATAAAAATACATGACCGAATCTTGAGAAATCGTCAGTGAACGTAATGAAGTATGAAAAACCGCCTCTAGCATGTGTAGACATTGGCCCGCATAGATCACTATGTATGAGGCCTAGGAGCTCAGTAGCTCTTTCTCCGTGTCCGGTAAACGGAGTTTTGGTCATTTTACCCTTGATACATGACTGGCAAGTTGCATATGATTTATATTTAAAAGGGTTTAAATATCCATCTTTGCGTAACTTGTTTAGTCTTGTTTCGTTAATATGACCAAGTCTACAGTGCCAAAGAAAAGCTTCATTTAATTCTGAAAGTTTTCTTTTATTAGTGTGTTGTATACTGAAAACTGTATGTTGTTTTAGGACATATATCCCGTTATTAAGTGTACCATACCCAACCAACATTTGATTCAGGTGAATGTTCATAACATTGTTCTGCAATATAAAGTTATATCCTTCATTGTCTAACAAAGAAACAGATATTATATTACATACATACATGGTACAAAATAACATGGGTTCAAAACCAATATACACCCAGATGGCAACCCCAAGTGATACTCTCCCACTGCGACTGTATGTACATTGGAACCATTTCCAACGCGGAGAGTATGGTCACCTGTCTTCAAAACTTTGCTATTTCTCAGCCTCTGCATAGAATTGCAAATGTGAGAACCTGAACCGGTATCCAATACCCTGTAAGCAGAGTTTATTGAAAAACAGTTTTCTGTCACAAACGCACCTGAAGCAGAAGCATCCCCATTCTTCTTCTTGAGATTTAAGTACTCCGTGCAGTTGCGCTTCCAATGTCCTGTCTTGTGGTAATGAAAACATTCCCTTTTCCCAGAGTTTCCAGCTTTGGACTTTTCCTTTCCCTTCACCTTTTTAACTCCACCCTTAGGATTGGCGGGCTTCTTCTTTTTCTTTCCCTTGGCCTTAGCTTTTTGGCGAGAAGAGGAAGACTGTCCAACAGTCATAACGGGAGCTTTTACTGATTTCATAGTGCTCTCTGCACTCCTTAACATATTAAGGAGTTCAGGTAGTTCCTTCTCCATGTTATGCATGTTGAAGTTCACTATGAATTGAGCAAAGGTGGAGGGGAGGGACTGCAGAATAATATCCGTATATTGTTCATTGTCCATCGTCCATCCAAGATCCTTAAGCTCTTCTATAAGAGCTATCATCTTCAGAACATGGTCTCTTACTGGTGTGCCAGGGGCCATTTGCATCTGAAACAATTTCTTTGATGCTTCGTATCATAATACACAGGATTGCTCTCCATACAACTCCTTTGTATGGAGCAATATGGTTTGAATGTCCATATTCTCGTGCTGCTTTTGATGTGTATTGTCCATCGATGCAAGTGCGAGGCATTTGGCCGTGGCACAGTCAGCGTCCCATGTCTTGCGGACTTCAATATCCGCAACTGAGGATTTAGGACCTGGGGTAGGCGGGGCTGAAGCCGTGAGGACATATGATACTTTATCATAAGTCAAGGCTATTTTCAAATTCCTCAGCCAGTCTTTATAATTGGTCCCATTCAGTTTATTTTTATCTAGTAGAAGCTTGAGTCCAGTCATGGGTATCTGTCATTAAGAGAGAGAAAAGAATACACTCAGCGAAAGCTCTTGCATTGATCAGATTGGTTATTATCTTGTCTAATAGATGTTTCCCACTGCTTTAATCGAGATTTTCTTTCAAACCTTAAAAAGAAAAACTAGCCAGGATTAATTACAGTCTACAACTTCGCTAACCGTTCAGCCAGGCCAGTGTCGGTACTTGAGGGAGGTTCCCCGTGCATTCGCACGGACCTAATTAAAGTAAACCTTGTTTTCCCAGAGGCGTAGCCCCGTTAACACCTTTCTAGACACCTAATGAGTTAGCTAATTGTAAACTGTAAAACTCTCCTGGGAGAAACTATTGCCCACAGTGGGATCGGGATCCAACCATCACATGGAAGGTATGCAATCTCATTGCAAATTTCAACTATTGAAATTACCGGTGTGGTTTTTACCCATAGTACCTATGACCTTAACTAAGGTCAACAAATCATAAGTACCAGTCAAGTTCTACCCGTCATTTCTTGATTAATTAAACCCACTCATATGACCCTTAACTATGGTCAACAAAGTCGTATGAATGTCTTAATTAATCTGCATCATATGCTTTGTAGGAAGACATCACTTAGCTAGCATACACTACGCCTTAACTATAGTCAACAAACGTAGCACGAATACTAAGTACTCTACTTCCTAAAATGACGGAGGGTTGCGGATGATTTTTAAGAAAATCTTTAACGCTTTGAACTTGATATCGTTGTAGAATCAAATGGTTTTCAAAAGGAGTGGCTTAAGCTCCGCAGTTTTGAAATGTAGCTTTTTCATAAAAGGCTGAGTGGTTTTCAAATCCGATTCTACAAAATATTTTTAGGTTTATTTTCTTTACATTAATCACATTAATGTAATCCCATCATTTAAGTCCTTAAGCCAATCATAGAAAATAAACGAAAATAACACGTATGCTTATGCCATCCGCATTCGCCGCAATGTTCCGTTATGCACCGTTAGGTTACTTAATATATCATTCGTTTCAGATATCACAGAACACAGGCAGCAGAAACATAGATATAATGTGGGATATACTAGGACGTCCGTATTTAGTATTTAGCCAATAATAGAAAATACGGATTCCACAGTCGCGACGAATAGCCAAGCCCATACCCTAGACCCCTACGAGAGCGGCAAGCGACCCTACCGATTCTGGAGTTTAGGAGACCCGGTCTCGACTCCTCGAGATGGCCTCCCACTGAACCCCAGAACCCGGTCACCTGTGTGTTAGTTGTATGTATGCCCTAGAGGCCAGTATTGTATAGATGATGTATATTATATTGGATTCTTGGACATATATAGAGATGACTTTCTTGCTCGATATGATAGTATGCTATCTGGTTACCCTTTATCTTAACATGTATACTAGTCTCTTTAAACTGTCTTATAGTTACATGTTGGTAAAGCCCTTAGGATGGGTACTTGACTACCTGGACTATGATGCAGATCATACTAGTAGGGACATCGTAGTCCATAAGTATATCCTTCAAGGTCCCTAATCATGGGTGTATCGAGACAGGGCATCGATATACCAGAGTAGACTAGCGTATACGCTTCTCGACCCATGAGATGGGCGATGGATGATCCCATATCCATTGGTGTTTGACATCAGAGATAGTATACGGGTGCTCAGTGGAGACTGGGTACACTGGACGGACTCGCCGAGAACTCCCAGATGGTATTATACCTCACGTCAGATGGCAGTTCTCAGGTGACACTTATGCAGGTTAGTCTGTAGACCCGAGATCGTCATAGAGTCTTGTGTGATTCCCACTGTGCTTTGATCTCCACCTTACCACGTCCATGAGGGCATGCAAAACGGTGGTCTTTGGGCACAGTCCCGAGTCACATGGAGGCAATGAATGATAGGAGGGGTTTCGTCTCTCCCGGTTTTGGGGGTTGATGTTGCGCTGTGCTCGATTGGCCGTAACAGGGAAGTCCCTGGCCAGGGCTGATCAGAGATTTGCTGGTAAGTGTTACCAGTAGTTTCTCGACCTGTTATGAGCCTCACATCGGCACGACTTATCGGTTATTGGGTTCTGACGTTTACCACCCCTAGACTTGATATGCGACATATCAGACGAACAGACCGGACTGTACGGTAAGTGTTACTGGTTGGATTCACAGGAGTGTGAGCGGGCTAGCTCGTCGATCTTCTGATCGCTCAATACCCGGATGGCCGTTACGTTTAGCAGACCGCTTGCGGCTTGTGGGTGCTTGATATGATCATCATCTGCTACCGGCGTATTGACGAGTCTTTAGAGTCCTACACAGAGGTTTCCTGGCTCAAGCGAAACGAAATAGGAGTCATATAAGATATGTGCAGGACCGAGAATAATGCGTGTATGTGATACCGTATTTCATTCTCGCGATGAATGTATCAATTGGTTATATGCGATATAACCTAGATATCGAATCAAGGATTGATTCGATAAGCCGATACATAGGATACTAGTCGGTTATATGCGATATGACCGGATCGTTAAATCAAGTGTTGATTTAATGATTTAATGTATAATTATATATTTGATATATTGCTTTGCATTAACTAGTATTGGTTCACTTTAAATGGATTTTCTCACTTGATGTGCAAGTTGTATATGTGATATACTTTTGTGCACATGTTTGTATCATGTTTTATGATACTTGCTCATTTGGTAAAGTGTAAAGAATTAAACCATGGTTAAGAGATGATTAGGGTTTTGCTTTTTCATTTATTCATTTGTTTATTTATTTTGAAAAGATTATGATAAGAATGGTGGGTTTCTTTGTTTCTAGTTGAAGCTTCATGAAGCTTTGACTTCTTAACCATTCTTGTCTTCATGCTTAACCCTAACTCATCCAAGTAACCATGGTCTATTCTCTACACTCTACCCTAGTTAGTATATGATAAGTATTCATTTACTTTTCAATTTTAAAAGGAGACTTATCATATTCTAGCTTCATCTTCTTCTTCATCTTAAAAAGAAAAAGCTTAAGTCCATTAATGGCAACTTGAGCTAAAGTGTGAGAAATCCAATTCTAAAGTGAGCCCACCTCCTATTTCTTCACCCTCTACCTCTTGCCAAGTTGTTTTGGGTGTTTTCTTCACAAGTTTCACAACTTGGTGAAGTCGGAGCTAGATCTTGTGAAACCTCGACGTAGATCATCTTCGGCACGAAGCCGACGACCTTGCCCGCCCATTTCTCCGATGAAGCCGATGCTTGAGTTCGGGATTCGAGACGGACAACGAGAGGACGTCTACGTGAAGCTAAGGAAGTGGATATCCGGATCTACAAAGGTTGTAGCTTCTTATCTTTAGTTAAGTTGTTAACTAGATTCGTATTTCGCCTAAATTTCTAGTCGACGATCCATATTAGGGTTTCTCGGCACCCATAAAATTTGAAATTGGCATGGTTGATGCCTTATGAAACCTCTTTAGTGTGCCTAGGAACCCTACGGTGGTATCACAGCCTAGCTAGAGCCTTAGGCGAAGTGTAGACGACGTTTGAAACCCAATCGAACATCGAAACCCTAATTTTCCATGCTATCTGGACATTTTTCAAAAACTGGGTTTTTTCCAAATTAAAATTATGCAGAAAAATCAGCAGGGAATCCTAAGAATTACTGTGCAACACGTGTCCATGATTTCTCAAAAGTGCGGGGGAACCGCGGCAGAAGCATGGCTTCTGCGGCGGTTCCGCGGCCGTATGATGACGTCACCCATCCAATTTTGCACAGTAACTTCCTTTATTCAGTGCTGAGTTATCTGGGTATTTTTAAATATCACTCAAGAGTTGAGTTTTCTGGGGAGTTTTGGGAGTTCGATGATTCTATCGGATTATCAGATTTTGTCTATGTGGCTTCCGGATAATTTTTGAATATGTTAAAAAGTTCGACCGGATATAAATACCCAACTTTTCCCCTGCCGGAAAATTTCCAAGTGTTGGATTTTTCTGTGGTTTAAAGACGTTCTAAGTAGTGCAAGTAATGCGATGGTCCCTCTAGAAGACAACAAACCTTAACTCGATTATGTGACCGTCTTGAACTGCCCTTTGAACCTTCGGTTTTGGGGCAGTACGGCGTGCCACATGTGAGGCGTTGGCTTGACCCTTCTACGGCTGGACCGTTGGTACTGAGGCATGAAGTGATTGTCTTTGAACTTATTTCATGTGTTGATCGGTTTCGGGAAAACTTGGGTGTTCGAATGTTCGATCGGAAAGTTTAATATTTTCTATTTATCCGGAATGGGATACAATAATTGGAATTCATAAACAGTTATGAGATAACTGAATGAATGTTATAAATCTAGCGGTTTAGTTTCATTTGATATTGAAAAGAGTTTTCGATAATGAGACTAAAATGCGGGGTTTATAACTAATTGGGCATGTGATGTCTAAAGAGGTTGCGGATTCCAACTGTTGTAGTTTTACACTTTCTTTTCTGTGACCGTAAGTGTAATATGTGATATCGCCGGTTTCGTTGCTATATGTCAACGATAATTGGGGTATGCATACTTACTTACGTTGATGACATGTGATGTTATGTGTTGCTAGATATGTTATATTGGATCGTCGTGTTTGAATAGCCGGGGTTTTTTATGTGAGATGATTGTTTTTCATTTTCATTCATGTAAAAACTTGTATGAAATATTCTTTTATTGGGGCACTTCCAGGTTGCGGAAGTTGTCACCTTTTGTATATTATTTATTTTTCTGCATTAGGATAGACCCAAGGAGGGGAGCACAAGTAACCGGGTTCTGGGGTCCAGTGGGAGACCAACTCGAGGAGTCGAGTCCGGGTCTCCTAACCCTAGAATTGGTAGGGTTGCTTGCCGCTCTCGTAGGGGTCTAGGGATGTGGGATTGGCTATTCATCACGACCGTGGAATCCGTGTTTTATACTGGCTCGTATTGAAAACACGGACGTCCTAGTATATCTAATGTTTCATATGTTTCTTCTGCTGCTTTATCTGTGATGTGATCTTGTGATGTTCTCTGATAGATACAGTATATAGTATATATGATATATTATATAGGCGTTACTTATGTTTTGCACCCGCACTAGCCCTGCCCTGCTCTGTCGTTAGTTACCTAACCTAACGGTGCACGAGGGGACATCGAGGCGAATGCGGATGGTATAAGTGTACGTCATATTTATCTGTGATGTTTAGGTATTTAAGTGATGGGACTTCATTAATGTGATTAATGAAAGAAAAGAAACCTAAGATGCTGTAGAATCAAATTTTAAACAAAAAGGGTAGCTATAGTTCTTGCTTTGCATAGCGGTATATGTGATATATCCTGCACTTTATTCGATGAGGAAAGGACCGAGATCCCTTCACCGGGAGTGACTCCTTTAGCAATAACTGGCAGATGCTACACACTCGGTTTGTTTTTGATTGCTTCTATAGTTTCTGCTTTGCACAGTGATATATATGATATATTCCGCACCTCATTCGACGAGGAAAGGGCCGACGATCCCTTCACCGGGAGTGACCCCTTTAGCAAAACTAGAAAAGCCTCAAAATCACTCCATTTCAAAACTTCATTTGATTCTACAACGATATCAAGTTCATTACGCTCATGGTTTTTATGAAAAACCTGCGTAGCCCTCCGTCATTTCAGATAAGTACTAGTTAGTATTCGTGCTGCGGTAGTTTGGCCTCCGTCAAGACGTAGTGTACGGTAGCTAACTAGTGCTTATCTGCTAGCATATGATGCGATTGGATTAGGGTATTCGTACGGCGTTGTTTGGCCTCCGTCAAGGGTCGTGCGGGTGGGTTTAATTCAATCAGGAAATGACGGGTTGAACTTGACTAGCGGACTATGGGTTGTTTGGCCTCCGTCAAGGTCATAGGACGCTAGGGGCAAAATATTATCGGGAATTTCAAGTGTTGAAATTTGCAATGAGATTGCATACCTTCTATGAGATAGTTGGATCCCGATACCCGCTGCGAGTAAGAGTTACTCCTGGGAGAGTTTTACACATTACAATTAGCCGATCAAGTAGGTGTCTAGAAAGGTGTTAACGAGGTTACGCCTCTGGGAAAACGAGGTTTACATTAATTAGGTTCGTGCGAAAGCACGGGGGACCTCCCTCAAAGTACCGACACTGGCCTGGCTGAAAGATTGGCGAACTTGTAGTGTGTAATTAATCCCGGCTAGTCTTTCCTTTTAGGGTTTGAAGGAAGATTTGATAAAAAGCAGTGGGAGCCATCCTGATTAGATAAGATAATAACCAATCTGATCTTGCACGAGCATACGCTAAAGTGTTTTCTTCTCTCACTCTCCAGGTAGCGACCATTTCATGCCTTAATCAAGATAATAATATGGATGTATTGACCGAACCCGCATGTTATACTGTGCAGGGGAACGTTGGACCCGTTCTACCTTATAAGTGTTATAAGAATGAACAGGAAACAGGAGAATATCTGGATTCTCACACCGCCCAAACGGAGAACACGCATGATGATGCATCATCTTCGGGTGTGTTTGTCATTGAGAACTGTTTTTCAGTTCACCCTACGTCCTGGGTATTAGATACCGGATCAGGATCCCACATATGTAAAATGTTACATGGGCTACGGAAAGGTAGAGAACTGGGAAACGGTGATCATTCCGTTCAAGTAGGGAATGGGGCAAATGTTGCAGCCAAAGCAGTTGGCGAATATCACCTAGTATTACCAAGTGGTGATACACTGATTCTAAATGAATGCTATTATATACCGAACATGATGTGCAACATTATATCAGTTTCTTTATTAAGTAAAGAAGGATATAATTTTGTAGTGAAGGACAATGTTATGAACATATTCCTAGATCAAAAGTTGATTGCATCAGGCTCGTTACATAATGGCATATTCATTCTTAATCAAAATGCAGTCCTCAATTTACAAAACACACACAAGAGGAAGAGTTTTGAACTGAACGAATCCTTCTTGTGGCATTGTAGACTGGGTCACATCAATGCGACACGACTAGCTAAGTTGCATAAGGATGGATATTTAAATCCGTTTGAATTTTCATCTTATGACACTTGCCAGCCATGTCTCAAAGGCAAGATGACCAAAACTCCGTTTACGGGACATGGAGAAAGAGTTACTGAACTCTTAGGACTGATACATAGTGATGTATGCGGTCCTATGTCTACACATGCCAGGGATGGTTCTTCGTACTTCATTACATTCACTGACGATCTCTCTAGATTCGAATATGTGTTCTTGATGAAACACAGATCAGAAGCTTTTGAGAAATTCAGAGAATATAAAACCGAAGTAGAGAACCAAACGGGAAAAAGTATTAAGATCCTTCGATCTGATCGAGGAGGAGAATACTTAAGCAACGAATTCAGAGATTATCTAAAAGAGAATGGGATTCTCTCTCAGCTTACTCCTCCTTATACACCACAGCACAACGGTGTATCAGAACGGAGGAACCGCACCCTATTAGATATGGTGCGCTCTATGATGAGCACAGCTGAGTTACCTGTTTCCTTCTGGGGATATGCACTGGAAACTGCTGCATATCTATTGAATAGAGTTCCAACCAAGTCAGTGCCTACCACTCCATATGAGATATGGAATGGTAAGAGACCATGTCTTAATTTTATTCAGATATGGGGTTGTCCGGCCTATGTTAAAACACAAAATCCGGACAAGCTCGAGGCAAGGTCTGTTCTATGTAAGTTTGTTGGATATCCTAAACATTCGCGAGGGTATATCTTCTATCACTCCGAGGAACAAAAAGTGTTTGTTTCTCGACATGCCACTTTCTTAGAAAAGAGTTTTCTTATAAAACAGACAAGTGGCATTGAGGTAGAACTGGAAGAGGTTCCAGCGACACAAACTATAACAGAAGACTTGGTAGAACCAGAGGATTCGGTAGTACCCGACGAACCCCAGCCTCTCCGCCGATCTAGTAGGGTTTCTCGTCCACCTGAGAGATACTACGGTTTTCTCATTGACGGTGGAAGCGAGGATTGCATCATGGAGGATGATGACCCAACTAGCTTCGAGCAGGCCATCACGAGTAGGGACTCAGTGAAATGGCTCGATGCTATGCGGTCCGAGATGGAATCCATGTACACCAACAAAGTATGGACTTTGGAAGTTGCTCCTGAGGGGGTAAAACCCATTAGGAGCAAGTGGATCTTCAAGATAAAACTTGGTGTAGATGGGAAAGTGGAGACTTTCAAAGCTAGACTTGTTGCAAAGGGTTTTCGTCAAAGACCAGGTGTGGACTATGACGAAACCTTTTCTCTAGTGGCTATGCTTAAATCCATACGGATCATGCTTGCCATCGCTGCATATCATGATTACGAAATCTGGCAAATGGATGTTAAGACCGCCTTTCTAAATGGTGATTTAGAAGAGTACGTGTACATGACTCAGCCAGAGGGCTTCGTAGATAGTGGGAGCAGCGGGAAGGCGTGCAAGCTGCTTAAATCCATTTATGGATTAAAGCAAGCATCACGGAGTTGGAACATCTGCTTTAACGTCGTTATCAAAGAGTTTGATTTCGTCAAAAACCCAGATGAACCTTATATCTACAAGAAGGTGGAAGAGAGTAAGGTTGTCTTCCTCATATTGTACGTGGACGACATACTCTTGATAGGAAATGATATTCCGATGCTGCAATCGGTCAAGCTCTTCTTATCACAAAGATTCTCAATGAAAGATCTTGGTGATGCCTCCTGCATATTGGGGATTAGGATCTATAGAGATAGATCCAAACGGATACTGGGATTGTCCCAATCCAGGTACATTGACACCATACTAAAGAGGTTTAGTATGGAAGAATCCAAGTGTGGGAACTTGCCCACGATCTCTGGAGTCACTCTCTCCAAAGAGATGTCTCCCCAGACTGATTTGGAGAGAGCTCGCATGCAAGGGATACCTTATGCTTCGGCAGTAGGCTCTATCATGTACGCGATGCTATGTACCAGACCCGATGTAGCATACTCACTAAGTGTAGTGAGCAGGTATCAAGCTGATCCTGGAGAGAGTCACTGGACAGCTGTGAAGAGTATTCTCATGTACTTGCGAAGGACTAAAGAGATGCTCTTGGTGTATGGTAACGGAGAACTCCAAGTGGAGTCCTTTACCGATTCGAGCTTCCAGAGTGATAAGGACGACTCTTAAGTCGCATTCGGGATTTGTCTTTACCCTTTACGGAGGGGCGGTTAGCTGGAAGAGTTCCAAGCAGGAAACCGTGGCAGACTCGACGATGGAGGCTGAATACATCGCTGCCAACGATGCTGCCAAAGAGGCTGTCTGGATCAAGAAGTTCATTACTGAACTTAGAGTGGTTCCATCCATTGAGCATCCAATACCTTTGTATTGCGATAACAATGGAGCGGTGGCTTTGGCCAAGGAACCCAGGTCCCATCAGCGATCCAGGCATATTCTGAGGTGGTATCACCTGATCCGGGAGATAGTTGATCGCCGGGAGATCGAGGTCAGGAGGGTTGACACGAAGAACAACACGGCGGATCCACTCACGAAGGCCATTCCCCAGATACAGTTTGAGAGACTCTTCGGGATGCTCGGTATGCGATACTACAGCAGCTGGCCCTAGTGCAAGTGGGAGATTGTTAGTTGTATGTATGCCCTAGAGGCCAGTATTGTATAGATGATGTATATTATATTGGATGCTTGGACATATATAGAGATGACTTTCTTGCTCGATATGATAGTATGCTATCTGGTTACCCTTTATCTTAACATGTATACTAGTCTCTTTAAACTGTCTTATAGTTACATGTTGGTAAAGCCCTTAGGATGGGTACTTGACTACCTGGACTATGATGCAGATCATACTAGTGGGGACATGGTAGTCCATAAGTACATCCTTCAAGGTCCCTAGGCGTGGGTGTATCGAGACAGGGCATCGATATACCAGAGTAGACTAGCGTATACGCTTCTCGACCCATGAGATGGGCGATGGATGATCCCATATCCATTGGTGTTTGACATCAGAGATAGTATACGGGTGCTCAGTGGAGACTGGGAACACTGGACGGACTCGCCGAGAACTGCCAGATGGTATTATACCTCATGTCAGATGGCAGTTCTCAGGTGACACTTGTGCAGGTTAGTCTGTAGACCCGAGATCGTCATAGAGTCTTGTGTGATTCCCACTGTGCTTTGATCTCCACCTTACCACGTCCATGAGGGCGTGCAAAACGGTGGTCTTTGGGCACAGTCCCGAGTCACATGGAGGCAATGAGCGATAGGAGGGGTTTCGTCTCTCCCGGTATTGGGGGTTGATGTTGCGCTGTCCTCGATTGGCCGTAACAGGGAAGTCCCTGGCCAGGGCTGATCAAAGATTTGCTGGTAAGTGTTACCAGTAGTTTCTCGACCCGTTATGAGCCTCACATCGGCACGACTTATCGGTTATTGGGGTCTGACGTTTACCACCCCTAGACTTGATATGCGACATATCAGACGAACAGACCGGACTGTACGGTAAGTGTTACTGGTTGGATTGACAGGAATGAGAGCGGGCTAGCTCGTCGATCTTCTGATCGTTCAATACCCGGATGGCCGTTATGTTTAGCAGACCGCTTGCGGCTTGTGGGTGCTTGATATGATCATAATCTGCTACCGGCGTATTGACGAGTCTTTAAAGTCCTACACAGAGGTTTCTGGCTCAAGCGAAACGAAATAGGAGCGCATATGAGATATGTGCAGGACCGAGAATAATGCGTGTATGTGATACCGTATTTCATTCTTGCGATGAATGTATCGATTGGTTATATGCGATATAACCTAGATATCGAATCAATGATTGATTCGATAAGCCGATACATAGGATACTAGTCGGTTATATGCGATATGACCGGATCGTTAAATCAAGTGTTGATTTAATGATTTAATGTATAATTAAATATTTGATATATTGCTTTGCATTAACTAGTATTAGTTCACTTTAAGTGGATTTTCTCACTTGATGTGCAAGTTGTATATGTGATATACTTTTGTGCACATGTTTGTATCATGTTTGATGATACTTGCTGATTTGGTAAAGTGTAAAGAATTAAACCATGGTTAAGAGATGATTAGGGTTTTGCTTTTTCATTTATTCATTTGTTTATTTATTTTGAAAAGATTATGATAAGAATGGTGGGTTTCTTTGTTTCTAGTTGAAGCTTCATGAAGCTTTGACTTCTTAACCATTCTTGTCTTCATGCTTAACCCTAACTCATCCAAGTAACCATGGTCTATTCTCTACACTCTACCCTAGTTAGTATATGATAAGTATTCATTTACTTTTCAATTTTAAAAGGAGACTTATCATATTCTAGCTTCATCTTCTTCTTCATCTTAAAAAGAAAAAGCTTAAGTCCATTAATGGCAACTTGAGCTAAAGTGTGAGAAATCCAATTCTAAAGTGAACCCACCTCCTATTTCTTCACCCTCTACCTCTTGCCAAGTTGTTTTGGGTGTTTTCTTCATAAGTTTCACAACTTGGTGAAGTCGGAGCTAGATCTTGTGAAACCTCGACGTAGATCATCTTCGGCACGAAGCCGACGACCTTGCCCGCCCATTTCTCCGATGAAGCCGATGCTTGAGTTTGTGATTCGAGACGGACAGCGAGAGGACGTCTACGTGGAGCTAAGGAAGTGGATATCCGGATCTACAAAGGTTGTAGCTTCTTATCTTTAGTTAAGTTGTTAACTAGATTCGTATTTCGCCTAAATTTCTAGTCGACGATCCGTATTAGGGTTTCTCGGCACCCATAAAATTTGAAATTGGTATGGTTGATGCCTTGTGAGACCTCTATAGTGTGCCTAGGAACCCTACACTGTGCTCCCCTCCTTGGGTCCATCCTAATGCGGAAATGTAAATAATATACAACACTGGTGACATCAACCTCAACCCGGAAGTGCCCCAAATAAAAGAATATTACATTATATTTGAATTTACATGAATGAAAATATAGAACTCTCATCTCACATAAAACCCCCCGGCTATTCAATCGCGACAATCTTGCACATCATATCTCAGCAACACATAATATCTCATATCATCAACGTAAGTAAGTATGCATACACCGATCGTCGTCGACGTATAGCAACGACAATCGGCAATACCACTACATACTACACTTACGGTCACAGAAAAGAAAGTGTAAAACTGCAATATCTGGAATCCACATTCTCTTTAGACATCGTAAATGCAAAATATCACATACTTCGTATTTCATGTCTAGTTATATGAATTCCACACATTGCATCACATTCCAGATAAATAGACAGTATTGAACTTTTCGAACGAATGATCAAATACCCAAAATTTCCAAAGCTCAACACTTGAGCGGAGTTCAAAAACTTCGGAATGTGCCACAGTAGTAGCGGTCCAGTCGTAAAAGGGTCAACCCAACGCCTCACATGTGGCATGCCGTACTGCCCCAAACCCTAAGGTTCAAAAGGCAGTTCAAGACGGTCACAAAATCTTGTTAAGGTTTGTTGTCTTCTAGAGGGTCCACCACAAAAAAACGTGCACAGATTTCCGAAAGATTTAAACCCCGTGAAATAGTGAGTTAATGATACTCGTTCGAACACTTTAATACTTTCTAAATTACCCGGAAAAAAGCACGAAATTAAAATTCCGATCAAATCGTAGAATCCAAAACAATCTCCAGAACATACAACACTAGATTCAGATTAAAAATACCCAAAAATATATTTAAGCAGTTATAAGCATTACTGTATAAAAATAACAAAATATAGCCTCTGTACGGCCGTGGAGCCGCGGCCCAAGCAAGCTTTGGCCGCGGTTCCATGGTGGAAGTAACTGTTCATGGGCTGGTTTTTTACAGTTGTCCTTATATTTACCTGCTGAATTTTTTAAGGATTTTTAATTCTGAAAAATAACAGATTTTAAAAAATGTCCAGAGAGTGGCCCAAAAAACCGTATTTCGGTTCGATCGGAGTTTTAACTTCGCTAAAGTGTCGCCTAATGTTCTAGGTCGGCTCTGATACCAATGTTAGGTTTACCTAGCACCTTATGAAAGGTTTGGAAGCATCACATGTCTCAAAAATTAAATATTTATGGTGCTAAGTGAACATACAAAGGATCATTCCTGGAAAATTAGGGTTTCATAAATTTAATAAACATCACAAGCAACAAAGGCTAGAGTTTTGAGAGTACAACCTTTGTAACTCCCTACGCTAGACTCCTTGGTCACTTGAAGGTTGGAGAAAGGTTCGCTTGAGGTCTTCTAGTGTCTACGACGATCCACCCGAAGCTCCTTTGTCCAAGCTTGCAACTTCACTTTATCAAGAGAAAGAAATGAAGCTAACACTCTAAACAGGTGGGCAAGACTTGTGTAGAATGATGTTGTGGTGTCTTTTCTCACTTCAAAAACCTAACTTGATGAGTATTTTGCTCACTACAAAAGTCTAGAGAGCAAAAGAAGAAGGAGGAAGAAGATGGTGGCTTTTTTTAGAACAAGAGTGAAAGATAATCTCATATGAAGAAAATGGAAAATATATGTATATATATTTTTCACCCTTCATCTCAAACCATGGTTATATTATATGAATATTTATTTCACTTGAGTTAAAACAAAAGAGGAAGATTAACTCATGGTTAAGAAGTAGGTGAGCATGGTTAGTTGAAGAAGAGTGTAGAATCAAGACCATGAATTATCCTTTTCTTTTTCTTTTTGTTTTAACACAAATAGAAATAATAATCCATATAAATAACCAAGGTGTTAGTCTTATATTGCCACCATTTTCTATGTATAGACAAGCATGAAGGATGATGTATGTGTGTATGTGTGCATGCACATCCAAATGTGCATGAACAAGAATGAATGCATACACTCATGCATACATCCAAAATACAAGAAAGGATTTCTAGTGAGAAACTAATGGTTAAATGATAAATCAACACTTGATTTATCAATCCGGCCATATCACATACGACCCAACCAAAAGCAAGCCGCCCGATTAATATACGGTATCTTATATGCGCATTTTAACCGGGTCCATGTGCATATCGCATACGCGCACCACAACGTTTCGCCTCGACTAGGTAACTCCTTTGTGGGACTCTAAGATTTGTCAATACGCCGGCAGTGGGTGATGATCATATCAAGCACTCCCAAGCCGCAAGCGGTCAGCTAAACGTAACGGCTACCCGGGTATTGAGCGATCAGAAGAAAACAAGCGAACCTGCTACAACTCCCGTCGAGCCAACCGGCAACACTACCGTACAGTCCGGTCTCTTCGTCAGATATGCTGCATATCGAGCCTCGGGATAGTCACGTCGACCCTAATAACTCAATAAGTCGTGCCGGTGAATGGTCTATAACAGATCGAGAAACTACTGATAACACTTATCAGTAAATCTCAGCAGCCCTGGCCAGGGACTTACTGATATACCCAGTGGAGCACAGCACAGCATCAACTCCCAATACCGGGAGAGACGAAACCCCTCCTATCGCTCATCGCCTTCGTGTGTCTCGGGACTGTACCGAACGGCCACCTGTTTGCACGAATCAGTAGAGCCGTGGTAGGATGGTAATCAAAATACAGTGGGAGAGCACACAAGACTCTATGACGATCTCGGGTCTACAGACTAACCTGCACCAGTGTCACCTGAGAACTGCTATCCAACAATAGATATAATTCCATATAGGAGTTCTCGGTGAGTCCGTCCAGTATACCCAGTCACCACTGAGGAACCGTATATGATCTCGATGTCAAACATCGACGAATATGGGAACATTCATCGCCCATCGTATGGGTCTAGTAACATATACGCTAGTCTACTCTGGTATATCAATGCCCCATCTCGATATACCTACGACTAGGGATATTCCAGGATATGCTTATAAACTACAGATGTCCCACTAGTATGATCTACATCATAATCACAGTAGTCAAGCCGATATCCTCAGGGCGTTATCAGCATGTATGAATGAATAAAAGCATGATCAAATCAACATGTCAGATAAAGAAGAAGCAGATAGCATACTATCATGTCGAGCAAGAATGTACACTGAATATATATATACATGTACAGATACATCCACTATCATATAATGGCCTCTAGGGCATACATATATCCAACATCCGCGACAGTGGAAACTGGACCTGGGACGGCGGGATCTTGAGTAGTAATAGGGTGGTCCAGCTTGTTATTGCCAATGGACATCTGGACAGACCATTGCCAGTCATATAAGTCAGATTCAGTCAATTTGTTATCTAGATGTAACCTAGGTGTGGTCATAAGGTCGCTGCAATTAAGAGAGAGAGAAGAAAACATTTTAGCATGATGCTGTTGCAAGTTTAGATTGGTTTTAAGTTTATCTGAACAGGATGGCTCCTACTGCTTCTCGAATCCCTCCTCAAACCAAAAAAGAAGAACTAGCCAGGACTATTCTCACCGTACAATACTTGCTTAACCGTTCAGCCAGGCTAGTGTCGATATTTCGAGGGAGGTTTTCCAACGCTTTCGCGAAGTTCCTTAATTAAATAACCTCTTTTCTCTGGGGGCGTAACCCCGCTGACACCTTTGTAGGCACCTACTTAGTTTATTGCATTGATCGTTATGTGACGAATCTCCTGATAAGTAGTATATACTCACAGTAGGATCGGGATCCAAAATATCATCGTATGATAATGTTGAAGGAATCCTACCAACATTCATCAAACTCCAAAATTGGTATGCATCTCTCTGCAAATTTCAGTTTCTTTAGAAATTCCCGATGTGGATTTTTCCCCATGCTCTTATGACCTTGACTTTGGCAAAACAAATCATAAGTCACATGTCAAGTTCTACCCGTCATTGTCTAGGTTAATTTGAACCCACCCGTACATACCCTTGACTTTGGTCAAACAAGGTAGTACGACTGTCCCAAACCAACGCATCTATCTATGCTACATATGACCATCCAACAGCTACCAAACACTGTGCCTTGACTTTGGCCAAACAAACACATCTTGAATACTATTGAATACCCAAATGAAATGACGGAGGGCTACGAATTGTTTTGGCAAAACTGTGAACGTAGTGAACTTGATATAATCGAAGGAACCTGATACTTTTTAAAAGGAGTGGTTAAAGCTCCGCAATTTAAAAAATTCTGATCTTTTAAAATAACTGAGTGGTTTCTTTTAAATTTGTTCCAACGATTAAACTTTGGTTTATTTTCTTTGCATTATAATAATGCGTCCCATCATTTATCCTATCATTGCAGAAAACAACGAAAATACCACGTCCTCTTATGCCATCCGCATTCACCAATGGGTCCCGTCATCACCCGTTAGGTTACTTAACTAACGACAGAGCGGGGGCTGGGCTAGCGCGGGTGTAAAACATAAGTGACGTCTAATAGCTATCCTATAGATATTGTACATTCGTCAGACGCAATAATAAGCATTCCAGATCACAGATGAACTTTATTGGATTTACTAGCAATCCGCATTTGCCTTGAGCCAGCAATAAAAGACGGATTACACAGTTGGGATGAATAGCCATTACCCCACCCTAGACCCCTACGGGTACGGCAAACTACCCGCCAAGTACCCGAAGTGAAGCGGTCTCCCTCAACAACGTGAGTAGGACACTAAACACTTCAACGTACCCGGTAGTTTGTGTACCCCATCTTGGGTCTATCCTAGGAGGAAAAACAGTAAAAAGAAATAATAATACAACGGTGGCTACAACCGCAACCTGGATGTGCCCCGCAAAAGAATATTACATCAAATTACATTTACATTGAAATGAATGAATATTAAAGACATTTCAAACCCCGGCTAATCATCACAACAGTCCAACACAGTTCACATATACAAACAGTAAACATTTCAGAAATGTGCAACCCCCTGCCAACCGACATACTAGCAGTTAGTGTTGGAGATAGTGCCCTCAGAGTCAATTATTGGATCACAAACACGTGATTGCAATGATTGAGGGGAGGACCTGTCCTAGTAGGACAGTCTTACTCAAGATGATAGTATACTATCTGGTTTATCTTTATCATCGTGTACCGCTTTAGGTGACTTTACGAGTCGCTATTACACGTTGATAGAGCCCCTAAGATTCTTGCTTGACTACCAGCAGTATGACGGCGATCATATACGTGAGAGCTGGAGTCTATAAGCACATCCTTAAAAGGTCCCTAGTCGTGGGAGTTTCGAGACAGGGCATCGATTCTCCAGAGTAGACTAGTGTATACAGTCGAGACCCCTACGAGGGGCGGTGGCCGGTCTCATAAGCCACTGGTGTCAGTTGGTTCACCTAAGATGTATACAGGTGCTCATTGGGTTATGAGTACCCCGGACAGGACTCGCCGGGAACCTGCTAGTTGGGATTATACTAGACGTCAGATAGCAGTTCCCTGGTGACATGTGTACAGGTTAATTCATCGACCTGAGATCGTCATTTGTCTCGTGTGAGTTCCCACTGTGCTTTGATTACTACCCTACCACGCTCAAAGGAGACGTGCAAACAGGTTTTAGTTGGGTACAGTCCCGAGCCACATGGAGGCAGTGAGCGGATCTGCAGGGGTTCGTCTCTCCCGGTATTGGGGGTGAGGTCGCGTTGTGTCAAGGAGAGCCAGAACATGAAAATTCCTTGGCCAAGGCAGGAGATTTGCTAGTAGGTATTCCAGTAGTATCTCAGGGTGTTCTGGGCTACACTCCGACACGACTTATACCGCTATTGGGGGTCTGACTTTTACCAACCCCCTAGGCCTGCCATGCGATGCTCATAGACGAACGGACTAGACTGTACGGATATTGTCACTGACAGGCTCAGTAGGGTGTCAGGATGAGTTAGCTCATCGACGTCCCTTTTTGTCAATAGCTGGTGGCCCGTCACGTATGGCTAATACCTCTGACGTGCTAGTGGTTAAATCCACAGCCATAGTATTGACGAGTCTTTAGAGTCCACCTAACACAGTTACTCAAGTTTCGGGCGAAACGCTGTAGAGGCCGTATGGAGATATGGCAGGGTTCGATCAGATACGTGCGGTATTGCACGGATCGTGATTGGACGGTTTTTACTAGCCGGCTTTGGCTTAAGACGGATCCTAGTATTAGATAGTGTAGATATTGTCTCTTTGCATTTGTGTTCAGTGGTAATACAAATGCGGGCATGTATTTGCAGTAGCGGGGTTTTCCTGTAATTTATTACGGGATCAGTTTTCTGAAGTTCCCAGTTTGCATTCCGTTCCGGCCGGTTTTCCTTTGTTCCTTCACGGCCGGACTTTATCGTTGGAGGGTGTTATTTGCAGTTTTCAAATAACATTTTGTGGAGGGGTTTCTTGCTTATTTGTGGCCTCTTCATCATGAGATTCCTTTTTGATCTCATCCTTTGATTTATTGTGATGGTTATGAAAGGATTGATATGTGAGATGAGAGTGACCATTTTCTTTTTGTGGTTGATACCTTTTCTTCTCTTTTTAATCTAGCCTTTTCTTATGGTGATAATGATTCATTTTCTTTCCTCCACCATTACAAGATTGGCCGGCCACTTTTGAGGGGTGGGAATGAGATAGGTTCATTTTTGGTGTAGTATTCTTTTCATCTCATTCCCTTGCTAAAGAATTGTGAGCTCCATTTTTTTCACAAAGCTCGTTCTCTATCTCCACCTCCACATCCATGGCAACTTCTAAAACCCTAAAGAGACAACCCACTACACTATATCTACAGAAAATCTTGGACGCGTCGGCTAGCCAACTTCGCCCCCGAGTTGCCTCGGTCCAGAGGTGGGAGCCCGTAAAAGTATTCGGCTACGTGGTGCCCTTTCCGACGAGGACGTGACGGACGGAGATTCCGTAGGAGATCGGAGTGGAGATGAAGACCGAAGGACACGGATCGCTTGGTATACTTCTCTACTGGTATTTTACTTTGCTAGTAGCTAGGTTAATGGCCCGATCCGGGTGAAAAGTCCAAGGTGGTGCGGGTTTGCTAGTTTGCAGTTTTTGTTTCCGCGTTTCCGGCGTCGGATCGAAGGCCGGTGCGCCGCTGCGGACTTACATTGGTATCAGAGCCACGCCATTAACCTATGCCTAGCTTGCTCTAGTATGTTTGAAACCCGATCGAACAAAAAATCGCAAAAACCGTATTTTGGTGCACATGTGTTCTCTGTCGAAATTTTTTGAGCTCCAAAATTTTTTCAGGTTGTTGCAGAATACTGTGCATGGAACAATAAGAATTCTTGTAAAATTTGGTCGCGAGATCTGACTATACCGCCGCGGAACTGCGGCCAAACCCATGCTTGAGCCGCGGTTCCGCCACGCTTTTCACTGTTCATTGTGCCAAATTTTTCCAGAGGGCTTTTGACATGGAAATAGGGCTTTTGGGATATTCTTTTTGGGCCCAGATTTTCTGTAAGTGCTACAGTAATACTTTGGGTCCCACTTGGTAAAATTTGTTCGATCGGATATTTTAAACATGCTAGTTCACAGTATTTATATTATATCTGCGACCGTGAATGTCACTCGATCGGTAAATCCTGTCTGACCGCTATAGCCCTTTTAGACGGATTTGCGAACGTGACATTCACGTTGATGTTCTGTGTTTTGCTGTGATGTTGCGGATCGGTCGGTGGGGATAGCCCGGTTGCAATGTTAGTACAGTTTTGTTTTATATGTACATTTGATATTGCGGGACGAGCGTCCGACATGTGGACTGCCGTCACTGCCTGTTTGTATTATTCTTTTGGGGCACGACCAAGTTGCGGTCGATGTACCCGTTGTATGTATATTTTACTTTCCGTACTAGGATTACCCCAAGGAGGGGTGCACGGATAGCTGGGTTCTAGAGGTAAACGAGCCCGCATCTCATGGTGTTGAGACGGAGGGGACTTTACTCTAGAATTGGCGGGCTATTCGCTGCACTCGTAGGGGGTATAGGTTGACCCAGGAGGGGTGCCCAAGTTACCGGATTCCGTGAAGTGCTAGGTGGTCCATTCACGTTGCTGAAGGGGGCTGCCTCGCTTCAGGTTTTGGCGGGTAACTTGCCGCGCCCGTAGGGGTCTAGGTTTTCATTGCACAGGCTATCCACACGACCCGGGGAACGTCTGGTTTCAGTAGCGGCTCTGTGAAACCCGGGGATCCCAGATATCTGCATTATTCTGTGATGCTGTACATTTCTGTGTTGTTGCATTTTATCACACCTTGAGCGAAAATTATATATTATATATATACTAGTAGATGTTGTATATGTTTTGCATCCACGCTAGTCCAGTCCCCGCTCTGTCGTTAGTTAAGAAACCTAACGGGTGATGACGGGACCGAGTGGTGAATGTGGATGGAATATACGTACATCATTATTTTCGTTCTTTTGTGGTGTGATCAATTGATGGGACTGCGTTGATTCGGATCAATGCAAGCTAAACAAACCTATTCTGATGTTGTTGGAACATTTTTCAAAAAAATCTGTTATTGCAACGGCGTTCTCTTTTTTTTTGCACAGTGGTATTCGGTTATGAATATCCAGCTCCTCAGTCGACAAGGTAAGGGCCGAGATCACTTCACCGGGAGTGACCCCTTGGACAAAAGTTTGCGTCAGGGAAATAACTTCACTATAGCCGATTACTTTTGCTTTGCATCGTGGTATTCAGTTGGAATATCCCGCACCTCATTCTACGGGGAAAGAGCCGAGATCCCTTCACCTGGAGTGACCTCTTTAGCAATGGTTTCCGTAACTATATTTTTCTAAAAAGCTATCAGTTCCTTCAACGATATCAAGTTCATTACATTAAAGGTTTTCGCCAGAAACCATTCGTAGCCCTCCGTCGTTTCAGACGGGTAGCACGTAGTATTCATGCTATGTTTGTTGGCCTTCGTCAAGGCATAGTGTATGGTAGCTGCTTGTTGCCTTTCTGCTGCATAGATAGATGCTTTGGTTTGGGACAGTCGTATAGCCTTGTTGACCTTCTTCAAGGGCTTGTACGGGTGGGTTCAAATTAACCTGGACAATGACGGGTAGAACTTGACATGTGACTTATGATTTGTTGACCTTCGTCAAGGTCATAAGAGCATGGGGCAAAAATCCATATCGGGAGTTTCAAAAGAACTGAAACTTGCCAGATATGCACATACCTTCTGGAGTGTGATAACGTGAGCGGATTCCGTCACGTTATTATGCGATGATAGTTGGATCCCGATTCCCACTGATGAGTTGGTTTACTCCTCGGGTGATCCCGGCTAATTCTTCTTTCAGGTTTGGGGAAGAATTTGACGTTACAGTGGGAGGTTTTCAGATTAGATAAAGTGATAACCATTCTGATCTAGGTTAGAGTGCACGCTGAGTGTTTCTTTTCTCTCTCTCTTTGGCAGCGACCATTGACCCGACCCTAGAGTATGACTCAGTGACCAAGTTGACCGAACCTTCTTAACACTGGCTTTTGGATTGTCAGAGTTGCAAACCTCATTGCCACTCCTACTTTTACCCTTTTCTCCAGGACACCCCGTATTACTACGAACGTCCACTTCCATTGGACAAAAGCATCGTATGGTTATATACGAACTCGAAGGAATTCGAGGATGGTTTCCGGTTCTGGAGAAAACGAATAGGACTATTCAGTTGTCTTTTCCTTTTACCTTCTCTCAGGTTGGGAGTTCTCCTTGGTTTAGGAGATAGTACACCTATTACGCAAATTGGATAGTCTTCTTCCAAACCTTAGGCTGGTGACGAACGGTAGGGAATGAAGAAAACTAATTAGCCTAAACGGTGTACAGAAGATATTAAGTTAAGACAAAGCAAGGGATTAGTAAGAGGGCAAAGTAAATTGCGACTGCTATTCACGACCAAACCAAATATTTCTTCGCCAATCCTAAATCACCTTTGTATTTCTCCTGGACACTCCGTATCACTATGAAGATCCCAGTTTATTGGATAATCCATCGTATGGTTATATACGAACTCGAAAGGAACTTGTTCCAGTTCGGGGATGTATCCTGGTTCAGGAGAAATAGGAATAAGGTTCATTCAAGTGTCTTTTATCTTCACCTTCTCTCGCATTGTGAGTGCTCCTTGGATTAGGACAGTACACCCATTATGCTTATTGGATAGTCTTCTTTCAAACCATAGGCTGGTGCCGAACGGTAGGGAAGGAAGAAAACCATTTGGCCGAAAGGGTGTACAGAAGGTAATGACTAAAGACATATAAAGGGATTTGGAGAGATGGCAAAGAATTATACGGTTACAGTTGTGAATCTGGATGATGGAAGAGGCATTACTATGAATACCAGGATACCCCATCGAAACATTTCAATGTTTCAGGTTCACTGTGTACTGTTAAAGGAAAACTAATTTCCCGATTAGACACTTGCTCCCGGGTATGTATTTACCAGGTATGATTCTCACATCTGTATGGTTTTACAGATGATGAGTGGGAGTAAGTTATTGGGAATTAGGTGATCATCCTCATTATATCGCGATTCGTTGTAATTGGTGATATTTGAGGAAATCACCTGGGTTGTTTGCCGGTCGGCAAATATTTGGTTTTGAATATCCGTTGTTATGCACCCATTTCAAATTGATATATCTGTACGTCTATTTTTATAGAGTGAGATATACCTTTTTGAAATTATGTCTATGACGTTTACCTATATCAGTGGATGGTTAGGTAAGGAGCATTGAACAGCGGTGTAATTCTTCATAACCATAGTACAGTTTTCAACCTACGACACACAGTGAATGAGTCACTACACTCAGGGGACTTATACAGAGTATTGTATATTGTCCAGTGTCCATCAGGACAGAGGGGTTGGTCCTCATACTATATTCTGTTTACTTATGACTTCTCTAGTTCTTAGACAAGTGTTTCGTAGAAACACAGGGTCGAAGTTTTGAGAAGTTATAGGTATAAGAATAAAGTAGAGAACCAGATATTGCAAGTATCGGGATTCTTCAAAGTGATCGAAGATGTAGATACTTGTATATGGTATTCAGTTGATAGTAATGGTTAAGAGAACTTGCTTCTCTTTCAGGTTACTCATAATTGGAAGCATTCCTAAGTTGAGTAACGCTGATCGATCTCCTTCCATTTAGTTGACATGCACTGGAGACAGCTGCATGATTTGAATCTGGTTCAATTAAATCAGTGCCTCTGTTTCTATATTGGATATAGAACAGTTCATATCTTGACATTGTTAAAGTACGGGGAGTTGTCCAGCTTATGCTTAAAACCAGACTCTGGATAACTCAAGGCACATTTCTGTAATGGCTGTTTGTGGGTTTACCCGGGCTATGACGAGGGTTTATATTCTACCATCTGGAAGATCAATAGTGATATTGTTCTTGACTCGTCACAGTTTTAATTAAAAATTGATTTTTTTCAGAAAACAGTAGTGGGAGTATGGTAGAACTGGAAGTGATTCCAGAACCGCAAACGATTACTGAAGATTTGATAAGAACCTAATGATTCAATCTGGTTTGACATTCCATTGGCCACTCCGCAGATAAAGTGGGTAGCCTCAGGCGCTCGAGAGGTACTTCGGTATGCTCAAGGACGGTGGCAGGGAGGTTCTTGTTTACCCAGACTTGCCATTGCTGTTGTTCCAGACTGTGAGACCCGGCAGGAGGATGCGTATAGCGTCATTCTAAACTAGCTTTAGTAGTGCACGTGTATATGACTCTGCCAGAGGGTTGTCGTAGTCAGTGGGAGCAGCGGAAGCATTGGTGGACAGTTAGCTTATGTCTATTTATAGACTAAAGCAGATATAGCGGAGATAGATCATCTATTTCTGATGTGATAGTCATAGGTTTGACTTCATCAGAATAGGGGATGGATCTGTTAAGAGGGTAGTAGGGTGTGATTCCTGGTATTTGGATGACATACACAGAGTAAGAAGTGATATTCCTATACTACGATCGGTTATACTTTGGTCGTCACACAGTGGTTTCTCCACATAGGACTTGGACATTATATCAGACATTCTGGTCACTAGATCTATGGTTTTAGATCTAGATTTGGGTGGTTTCCCAATCTGGGTACTTAGACAGCATTCTAAGAGTATTTAGAAAGGACGACTCCTGGCACGGTAGTGTACCTGCAGGTGATGGAGTCACCCTCTCTGATGGTGTCTTACAGACTAAATGGGAGAGGGATGTGCATGATTGACAGATCACTTGCTTAGGCAATTGAGTCAATCATGATATGTCAAGTACCACACCAGATGTTGTTCTTGCAGTAGGTGCAATAAGTTGATATTGGTCCAATCCTGGAGAAACAGTCGGAAGCAGTTTTAGAACATAAGTTGATGTTCTAGGGATATGATAACAGCATTCTCCTTCGGGAGACAGTTATCATTCCAGGCTTCTAAGGTGACCTGGAAGGCAGAGTGGCTGTCAGAGTTATAGTTTTCCTTCTGACGAGGGGCAGTAGTTTAGACAGGAGGTCCAAGAAGATTGTCACGACCCGAAAGTACGGAATATGACCGGTACTTAAACTACGAGACGTCTTGAGACGTACGTAATCTAAGTAAGCCGAAAACCCAGAAATCCAAACCAAGAAAAGCAGTAGAGTGAAGGAAAAACCAATTTAAAACAAGTAGTTTTAATAGCATAAGCCGAATTATGCGGTTTTTAAAAACATCAAGTATTTTCTGAAAATTTCGGCAGAGTCTCCTTTGTAAATACTGCCCCCCCAAACGGGATACAATATGAATAGTATACGAAATCAAAAAAAAAGGGCATCCCCAAGCGGGAGCTAGCTCTTTGTCAACCGACGGCCGCAACCACACAAGGAATATAATATACAACGCCAAGGGCGAGGATCAAAACTCAAATAGAAACTCAAAACAACAAGAAATCCACAGAAATACAACGCGTGACTCTAAGGTCGAAAGAATAAACATCACTGGTCTCTATCTCAGATAAATACTTGCTTGGTTGATGGAACTTCTAGATACAACAGAATAATGATATACAAGATATATAATGGGGGTACGATACAAGTAAACCCACCTACTAGCAAATCACCCGAAGGAAACTATGCCCGCAAAGCCGTAATGAAACCTGTACGGCAAACCTGCAAGAAACTGGGGCACAACGGGGGTGAGTTGCCAACTCGTGAAAAGAAAAACATCTACGAAAAGAAATCGCATAAATAACGCAACCTAGGTCAATGATCATAATATATCCTCAAATATAAGAATAACATGCAACCTATAACAAGGCTAGGGTAAATATCTAACCCGAGTGTAATCTCATGTGCCCGTGTCAGTGCCTCAGGTAGCAATATATCATATGAATGAGGTATGAATGCATGAAAACAGAATACATGTAAATGAAGAACTGTTTTCATAATTTAGTGAGATTTCCTTTGTATTTTTAAAATGAGGTATCATAATGAAATCGGCATAAAACAGTGCCTAGCATCGGCACAAAACGTAATCCCAACATCTCGATATCTCTATATCACAGTCTCTGTATCTCAATATCTCGAAATCTCAATATCACAGTCTCAATATCTAGGGCGCCGTCAGTCCAGACCGGCCGCTACCATCCATCTCAAGACCACGACGGTATCCTCCGGATATCCGACGCGTCGGGTAAAATCACCGGTAGGTAGTGCTCCCCTGCCAGGCTCACATCGTCATCATCACGCGCTTCTTGCCCCGGGGTACCTTACCGGGTCCACCATGTACCCAAAACGGTTCATCCGTCTCCTCGAATCGGGTCTCGAAATCCATCAGCAAACTCATGGTGGACGACTCATACATCATGGGAAAAACCGCACTTTTTTTATTTAAAAAGAGAGAAATCAATTTATATAAGTTTCTGCGGTTTCCCCCCCAAAATCCAGAAAATCTCATGGAAATCCGAATCCAAATCATCAATAGCATGTAAAACCATGAATGTAGGCATAACAATGAATAACAGTATGCATGAAGTGACAGGTAATAACTACAATGTTAAGCTGGCATATAAGGCAGGTATACTAATATCATGTCAAATTACTAACTAACAAGCTAAGTCAAGCAATAATATTTTCTAAGGTGTACGTGACATGGCAATTACCGATGAAGAAGTGAGTGAGCCGGCAAGTAAGTGTACGTGGTACATACGCATCATCGGTAATGGTGCTGGTGTCCTAACAGCATGATATCAATAATGGAGTATGAAACATAATATAAGCATGCGATGCGAAGCGAACCACAATAAAGAGCGGGAGCTGAATACTAGACGCAACTATAACTAATCTGCATTAACCTAATATAAGTCCTACAAATGGTGCCTTTTGAAATAACACGAATCATGGGGTTTTGAAAATAGGGGCTACGGTGTTTTTATGAAAAGATACGTCTTTTGAAATATCCGTAGGATCCCTTGGGCTGTCCTTTAAAATACCCACGATTCGTTAGTTTTGAAATAGGTAAGAATCGAATCTAATCTAACAACTAAACTAAACTAAAGGGCTAAGCTGACCAGCTGCCTACAGGTAAGGAAACCGCCTAACATCTGAGTCGATACATATGCATACCTGTATATATATTAGTCGGTGATCCCGCCTCAATAATATCATATCCGATACCATATCTATAATCAGACATCCCAAGTCAAGAGTGCGGATCAATCATCAAAATATAGCTCGTACGTAAATCCGTCGTACGGCATCCCCAAATCTGGGTACGGGTTAATATCATATTCATCACACTATTCATCTGGTATCCTCTTTATCCAAGATCATAGTCCAGGGTACTGACCTATGTCTAGTACAATACTAATATCATCAATATAGTCATGATCTGACTACTGATCGACAGTCTCGTACAAACCGATATCACAAACACAAAACAAATCTCATCGACTCAGCTCAATCCCTAGTATCGTCCTCATATCCGTATGTGAACACATAGTCCCATACCCATGTGAACACATAACTATAAAGAATCCCATGAACACATATAAATAGGAATGTATGCAAGTATGTATGGTGTATGTGTAGTGCAACACTACCCTAGGGTTCGCAACACTAAAGTAATCCAACACACCAATATCCATCCTAACATCGTTATTAATCCCAAATAACATATAATAATTGTTGGTGTGTATACGCATCCGTATACACCACCACGGACTGCGGGGGTGCTATACGCCATCCACCCAACTTCTCCCCGTAGATATAAATCTACTCACATGGTCCTCGCATGCCGGTGCCGATGTCGCCATGCGCTTGCTTTCCGTCTCGAAATCCACATGGGGGTACCTACATATCATAACGCACCGCATCGCATTAAAATCCGACTCATGACCAAAACGACACACGAATCCCACATATGTCAAAACCAATGGTTGCTTCCACAAATCAACCCAAAAACCCTCGACATCGGCGTACAAACGCCAAACCATCGAGAAAAATCCAAACACACTCATTTGCACATTCACAAACACTAATTATAATATGAAATAGGTTAAAATTCACAAAAACCTCAAACTCACTTTAAAAGCTATTTTTCCGAAAACCTAGCAAGCAAGGTTTATCGTTTTGTACAAAATATGATGTTTTAACAATTCTAGTGACCAAGATGATAACTTAATATCTTAATTATGCCATAGAAACCATTACGTAAATTTTAAATCCACAATTTAATTCAATTTCAAAAACCTAGTTTGCAATTTTAACCAATTTCGACAATTTTATAGCAAAAATGTACATACAACAATCTAACTTGGATTTGCATGATCTAAAGTATTAAACTACCTTTTAGAATGTTAATGAAGTCATGAAAAACCTACTTACATTTTTCTCTTAAACAAATTCATGGTTTACAAAAACCTAGTTAGCAATATAGCTTAATTATCACAATTTCAACCTAACAATTTACAAACTAGCAATTTGATTAGGTTTTACATTTCACAATAAGATGAATTACACTTGCAACCATAATTACACAACAAAAACCCTAATTTTAATTCACAACCCCCTCTTGAAATTCCAAAACTTGCAATTAGAACCAAGATCAATTTCCTAATTAAGCTAGATTAAAGCAATAACCAACGATTGAACAAAAGGGTTAGGATTTATACCTCAATTTGTAGATCTAGGTTGACAAATCTTGATTTCCAAAATGCTAACTTGCTCCAAGAATCATGCTAGTATAGGTTGAGGAGAAATGGGTAAGGCTTAGTTAGGAGTTTGGAAGGTTTTAGTTTGGATTTTTGAGTGCATTCTTGTGGATTTTTGATGTGAAGAAGTGAGGATTTTTCAAGAGGGGAGGGCTGCTCAATTTCGGCCAGAGGATGATGGGGGGAATGGTGTGGGTGTTGTGCAAAATTGGCCAAGTCAACCCCCCTCAAATCAAGGTACAATAAGCCTCCAAAACAATACATCTTAACCTACACCTATTTAACTCATTTCCTCTCATAAAAAGAGTTGAAGAAACAAATTGGAGGGGGGGAAATTTCATGGGCTGCTGCTGGTGGTGGGCCGGCCAATTGAGTGAGGAAAGAGTGTGAGAGATTGCACAAAAGAAATCCATGCAAAAAGAACCCCTCAAGTTACAAAAATGCAAATTTTAGTTTAATTAATTAAAAATTTTAATTCCCTTCGATTATAACTAATAAGAACTTGAAATAAAATACTAAAAATTTATATTATAAACTAGATTTTATTTGCCATGGTTCTAAAGATTAAAACTAACCCATTCAAATTTGTAATTTTCCCTAATTAAATGTATTAGGGACGGCTTAAAATAATATTAAAATAATTAATTTCGGAAAAAATTTCAGAAAATTAGAAATTTTACAAGTGGCTCAATAAACACCAAATACTAGCAATTACATAACTAGAATATGTATATTTAATTTTATAATTAAGATATTTGTATTTTGACTTTTTACAGAAAACTCCTTTATTTTACCGATTTTCCGAAATTTCACCGAAACAATTTTCAAAACGTTACACAGATACTGAGGGAGGCATGGCGCAGGATACTGATTAAGTTCAGTTGACGATACAGTCTAAGAAGTTTGGATTTGGAGTTCATTTATGAGCTAGGTCCCATCAGACATCCAGACATATTCTAAGACAGGTATTGCTCATTTCGGGAGATGGCTTTCTCCGCGAACTTGAGATAAAGAGAGACATAGAAAAAAACATTAGAGCGGATCCACTCACTGAAGCTATTCCTCGAACGCAATAGTTTCGCAAACGAGCTTTGTGAGACTGACAAGTAGAGGAGTTGGGTGTTCGGTATCACACGGGCTGTGAGTATGCGACATCGCAATAATTAGCCTTGAGTGCAAGTGGGTGATTGTTGGAGATAGTGCCCTCAGAGTCAATTATTGGATCACAGGCACATGATTGCAATGATTGAGGGGAGGACCTGTCCCAGTATGAGAGTCTTACTCAAGATGATAGTATACTATCTGGTTTATCTTTATCATCGTGTACTGCTTTAGGTGACCTTACGAGTCGCTATTACACGTTGATAGAGCCCCTAGGATTCTTGCTTGACTACCAGCAGTATGAGGGCGATCATATACGTGAGAGCTGGAGTCTATAAGCACATCATTAAAAGGTCCCTAGTCGTGGGAGTTTCGAGACAGGGCATCAATTCTCCAGAGTAGACTAGTGTATACAGTCGAGTCCCAGACGAGGGGCGGTGGCCGGTCTCACAAGCCACTGGTGTCAGTTGGTTCACATAAGATGTATACAGATGCTCATTGGGTTATGAGTACACCGGACAGGACTCGCCGGGAACCTGCTAGTTGGGATTATACCAGACATCAGATAGCAGTTCCTTGGTGACATGTGTACAGGTTAGTTCATCGACCTGAGATCGTCATTTGTCTCGTGTGAGTTCCCACTGTGCTTTGATTACTACCCTACCACGCTCAAAGGAGACGTGCAAACAGGTTTTAGTTGGGTACAATCCCGAGCCACATGGAGGCAGTGAGTGGATCTGCAGGGGTTCGTCTCTCCCGGTATTGGGGGTGAGGTCGCGCTGTGTCTAGGAGAGCCAGAACTTGAAAAGTCCTTGGCCAAGGCAGGAGATTTGCTGGTAGGTATTCCAGTAGTATCTCAGGGTGTTCTGGGCTACACTCCGACACGACTTGTACCGCTATTGGGGGTCTGACTTTTACCAATCCCCTAGGCCTGCCATGCGATGCTCATAGACGAATGGACCGGACTGTACGGATATTGTCACTGACAGGCTCAGTAGGGTGTCAGGATGAGTTCGCTCATCGACGTCCCTTTTTGTCAATAGCTGGTGGCCGGTCACGTATGGCTAATACCTCTGACGTGCTAGTGGTTAAATCCACAGCCATAGTATTGACGAGTCTTTAGAGTCCACCACACACAGTTACTCAAGTTTCGGGCGAAATGCTGTAGAGGCCGTATGGAGATATGGCAGGGTTCGATCAGATACGTGCGGTATTGCACGGATCGTGATCGGACGGTTTTTACTAGCCGGCTTTGGCTTAAGCCGGATCCTAGTATTAGATAGTGTAGATATTGTCTCTTTGCATTTGTGTTCAGTGGGAATACAAATGCGGGTATGTATTTGCAGTAGCGGGGTTTTCCTGTAATTTATTACGGGATCAGTTTTCTGAAGTTCCCAGTTTGCATTCCGTTCCGGCCGGTTTTCCTTTGTTCCTTCACGGCCGGACTTTATCGTTGGAGGGTGTTATTTGCATTTTGCAAATAACATTTTGTGGAGGGGTTTCTTGCTTATTTGTGGCCTCTTCATCATGAGATTCCTTTTTGGTCTCATCCTTTGATTTATTGTGATAGTTATGAAAGGATTGATATGTGAGATGAGAGTGACCATTTTCTTTTTGAGGTTGATACCTTTTCTTCTCTTTTTAATCTAGCCTTTTTCTTATGGTGATAATGATTCATTTTCTTTCCTCCACCATTACAAGAATGGCCGGCCACTTTTGAGGGGTGGGAATGAGATAGGTTCATTTTTGGTGTAGCATTCTCTTCATCTCATTCCCTTGCTAAAGAATTGTGAGCTCCATTTTTTTTTCACAAAGCTCATTCTCTATCTCCACCTCCACATCCATGGCAACTTCTAAAACCCTAAAGAGACAACCCACTACACTATATCTACAGCAAATCTTGGACGCGTCGGCTAGCCAACTTCGCGCCCGAGTTACCTCGGTCCAGAGGTGGGAGCCCGTAAAAGTATTCGGCTACGTGGTGCCCTTTCTGACGAGGACGTGACGGACGGAGATTCCGCAGGAGATCGGAGTGGAGATGAAGACTGAAGGACACGGATCGCTTGGTATACTTCTCTACCAGTATTTTACTTTGCTAGTAGCTAGGTTAATGGCCCGATCCGGATGAAAAATGCACGGTGGTGCCGGTTTGCTAGTTTTCAAAGTTTTTGATTCCGCGTTTCCGGCGTCGGATCGACGGCCGGGGCGCCGCCGCGGACTTACAGTTAGGGGAGGTTTACGAACACATTAAACATTACAGATACAAACCCAATTAGCAATATCTTAGAACATCGATCGAATACCATATTCCGTGTCTACCCCAAAAGCAAACCTGCACTGAAGCAACCTGGGTAGAAACAGAGCATACAGGAAACCAAAACACCAATAAATATGAATAACAGAGCAAATCCGAGTCAACTCGGCGTTGACTCGGCGGCGGATCCGCGGCCAAAAGCACCTTCTTGCCGCAGATCCGCCGCCGTCTTGCCGAGTTAGGGGCTCGTATTTTCCCAGTATTCTTATATTTCCCTGGTGTGAATTTTAAGGCATATCAAATAATTTTTCAGACATGTTTAAAATTAACAGAAACTTAGGGATCCCGGGGTTTCGTTTTCGTGTTTTCCGTCGATCGAACTTCTAACTAGTTGCTAACAAGCTAGTAATTTTTTAGTTGGCTCTGATACCACTGTAAGTCCATGTCACGCACCCCACGAACTTGCGGGGAGGCGGAATATGTGAAAAACGATTATCAAAGCTTCGTAACATGGACATAAGCACATGAATCGTTATCTAAACCATTGCTAACTATCTACTAGAGCTTTAACTACTCGGATATGAAGTTATACCTCACGTTACTTGTCCTTCGGGTCTTCATCACGGTCCTCCACTCCTTGTAGGCTCCTTGGTACATCGGCACCTCAACGGCCTCCTCGAATCAAAGACGATCCACCCGAAAGCTCCAACGCCAAGCATAATCTCAAACTTGAGATAACTAGGTTGCTTAAAGTGTTAATCTAAGCTACCTAGGGGATATAGAGTGAGGTTATGGATGTATTAGTCTAGCTAACCCTTGATCTCAACACATGAGAGGCTAGGGTTAGGGTTTGAAAAGAGAGTGAGCTTGAGGAGAGAGAAGGTGAAGATGAGAATGAAATAAGATAATGATCTTATCATAATATATATGAAGTATTATTATTTATCCAAAAATCAAATAATAGAATTAACAACCATGCTTCATAAATATCTATGAGTGATTCATCTCCATAAGTCATTAAGCATTTATGATGCATTAATGACTTGGATGAATCACACAAATGAGTAACTAATCTCATTTAATGCAATGCTACCTTAACCCCTTAGTCACCACTCTTCTAGAAGCTTCCCGACAAATTACGAGAACGCCCTCCAATCCGTTAAAAAACGGAAAAACTTTAGACTGTATAAATCCTGTAACCCGATACTAGAATCTGGCTTAAACCAGAGCCGACTAGTAAAAACTGTCCGAAAAAGTCGTACGTGCGTAAACACACGTATGCGTCCGAACCCTTGTCGTAAAACCATACGACCTCTATAGCATTTCGCCTGGAGCAGGAAAGCTCTCTGTGTGGAACTCTAAAGACTCGACACTATGCTAGCAGTGGGTTTAACCATAGACTGCAAGCGGCACTAGCTGTACGTAACGGTCCCCAGGTAGATGTCGATAAGAAGGCCGATGAGGAAAATCATCCGAACTCCTACTGAGCCTGATGTGACAATCTCCGTACAGTCCGGTCTGTTCGTCTAAGACTATCGCATATCAAGCCTAGGGGCGGCAAGCGTCAGTCCCCTAATAGCTGTATAAGTCGTGTCAGAGCGAAGCCCATTACACCCTGAGAAGCTACTGGAACCTACCAGTATATCTCGCTTGCCCTGGCCAGGGACTTTGCGTAATGGCTCTCTGACACAGCGCGATATCAACTCCCAATACCGGGAGAGACGAATCCTATCTAACCGCCACTGCCTCCAAGTGCTCGGGACTGCACCTAACTGCTACCTATTTGCACGACTCCTTTGAGCCGTGGTAGGGTAGCAATCAAAGAACAGTGGGAGACACTCGAGGCGAAGTAGCAGTGTCAAGTCTGCGGACTATGCTGTACTCATGTTACCTGGGAACTGTTAACTGACGATGGGTATAATACCAACCAATCAGTTCCCCTGCGAGTCCTGTCCGGTGTACCCGTAACCTAACGAGCACCTGCATACTATCTCCAGTACGACGTACTGATGGCTGTGGGACAGACCATCTCCCCAACTGGGAGGAGAAGCGTACACACTTAGTCTACTCCGGAATATCAATGCCCTATCTCGATAATCCAACGACCAGGGACATGTATAGGATGTTGCCTACAGACTACCCAGCCCCCACTAGTGTGACTGCCATCACAACGCTGGTAATCAAGCAAAGATCTTATGGGCTCTACTAATATGTATAACTGATACGTTACAAGAAACATATGCACAAATTAAAGTAGACACAAACCAAGTAGCATACTACCATTTTTAGCAAGACTGTATATACAACTGTGAATATCCCAAGCTTCCATTAAGTAATATACAATCTATTATAATACAATAATGGCCCTTAGGGCATATACACTAATAGAGTGGTCATTTTGCGCACACCCAGAAGGCCAGGGTTCGGCATCGTCGACGAGATAGTTGACCTGGTTCGGATAGAAGACCTCACCCAGATGCGTTGTAAGTTGATCGAGGACGGACGAACATTGAGTATTCCTCCGATGGTTGGGACGAGTTTCCGAGGATGTGTTCGGCCAGATATCTTCTACCGAGTGATGAAGATACCGAGTTCGTGACTTCGAGTCCGTGCGAGAGACTTCGGATTGACCGTGGCCGAGAACAGTAGCAGTGCGCAGATATCATGGCGTGACGTCAAAGTGAGAGATGATAAAGACTAGTGGAACCAGAAGTTCGTGCGAGACGCTGACGAGCTGTTATTACTCCCCATCGAGATTAGAGACCTGATATGCCTATAGAGGCGTTGGGATACGGCCAGTTTCCGAGGAAATATGTGCAGCACATGCAGATGTCCAGAAAACGAGAAAAGATTATATAAGAGTACCAGCCTCCGTACAGTTCGGCATAGGCGAGATCGGAAGAGACCTTGAGCAGGATTCCTTCCAGTACACTGCTGCAATGAGATTTGCACCCAGGATCAGATGTGCCACGTACAGTCAGAGGACCAGAGGCCGACGCCAGCAACGTGCTGCTTTATGAGTGGTCATGATGATTGACCGAGAGATGACCAGAGAAGTGCTAGAGCGGAATCGTCCCCGTTAGCACACCTGACAGGGCCGATGAGCCGATAGATTTCGAGATTGGTAATCCGCAGAGAATATAAGGAACCAGAGACCGAGGATGCCAGACCGTAAGCAGGATGCAAGCGGATGTTCTTTTTCTGCCAGTTTCTAGGCGCACCGATTTATTTCTCGACATTGTAGGAGGTGTACCTCGATGTCCTTTGTCGCGATTTGCGTTTGTGATCTGAGTATCACGCTTATATCGCTTGGATTTGAGTTTTGATAACGAGTTTCCTGATATTGATTTCGTGCACCATGGTTGCACTTACTGGGTATTTACATTTTTGCGCATAGTTATCGCACCATGTATATATTTTATACACCGTTGTGTTGATTTGCGATTTGTGCCTATCCATTGCATTTGATGTTGATTTTGTACTTCCGTAGCATGTGTTTATGATTTCATGGATTTCATACGGATGATTTGATTTTTGCACTCGGTATAGCTTATATGTGCTTGCAGTGCATTGATATGTGTTTTATGCACGCAGTTGCACGCGATCTTGATTTATACACCTTGGTGTACTCGGTGTTGCTGTTTATGCATTTGAGTTTTCATCGGTATTTTGTGTACAGGATGCACCGTATTTGTATTTCGTGCATTGGATGCACTGTATTTGTATTTTATGCACTAGATTGCATTCTGCATTTGTTGCACCGAACGGGTATTTATGCGTTGTCACACTGGATTTATACCCCGTACCTAGGTTGCACCCGATTTATACCCTTGAGCATTCGTTTTACCAGATTTGTATTTTCGTGCGCGTTGGCACTTGCCGTTCGTTTTTGTGCATGTTACTGCATTATATGCTTTTACGGACCCGACGCGCTTTGGTTGGATTTTCGCGCATGTTGGGCGCATGATATGAGATGCGATTCTGTGCACACCGGATGCACTGGATTGAGATTTTATGCACTTTAGATGCACTTGATGTTGTTGTCGTGCACACCCGTTCCACTGGACAGATGCTTTGTGCACACCCGTTGCACTTATTTTTGCTTGTGTGTATTATTGCACCTGTATTTGGATTTGATTTCTATGCGCACCAGACGCATGTGATTATTGGATACGCCTTTTGAGCCTGATTTTGCTTTTGAGCACATTGTTTTCATATTGGGCACTATTTTGTGTTATAGCCAAACATGACTGATCTGAGGACAGTACCTGAGTACTTTGCATGCATTAAAGGATTACTAAAGGGTTTTCAAGAGGAGCTATAGTCTCGCTATTTTCTTAAGTGTCCGTGAGCAACACGAACGTTTATAAAGGAAAACCTTTTGGGATGTTTTGAAAACGACGGGACGTGTATTTAAGAAAACATATATGGATATATATTATTATTTTAAAATGAGCGTCCGTCAGTTATGCCGTGAGTTATGCATTCCCGCCGTGATTTAGAAAAGATTTTGCATGTGTTTTATTCATATTTTCGAGTTTTCAAGGATGCGTACTATACACGTATTATAGTATTTGACAAGTGTATATTGGATTTCAGTAGTGGCTTTCGAGATCTGTATCTCTATTCGTAACTCTGAGGATATGCGTGCAAATCTGATGATTTGCGTGATGCTATACGGAGTTCGGTTTTGAGTTTTTACTCGTTTTCATGCGCACTTGACGCGCTGTGTTATTTCTACAATTTCCATGATTTCGGAGCCCCGTGATTTGAGCCAATTATTGAAATGTTTTAGATTTTGGGGGTTTAAATTTAAATTCGTGGACCGAATTTATTTAAGGGGGGAAGATTGTAACATTTCAGAAAATATAAAATATTATTTTTGGGAATTTAATATTAAAATAATATTTTTCCCGAAAACTGCCGATTTGCGAAAATGGGGTTTTCGAAAAAGGGTATAAATATATACCAATAATTATGAAATAAATGGAAATTAAAATGATTTATTCATTTAAATATATAATTAAAGGATTTGGCTTTTTTAAAATTTATTTTATGCAGTTTTGATAAAAACCCGATTAGTGCACTGCTAATCGCGATTAAGCCAAATCCGCATTTCTACAGTTTTCCATGGTTAGTGCACCATGACATATTTCATTTTGTTACATCTTTCATTTCTTTTGTGTTATGGTTTATTGGTGGAGAGAAATGAAAATGAAAAAGCAAAAGTCAAAGGGGACATAATGATGGGGTAGGTATACTGGTGATGAGAGAGAGTGTGTGTGAATTATAATGAGAGAGAGGGGGAGCTGCTGCCCAAATCATAATCCCTCACCATTTCCATCATCCTCTTCATCTCCTCAAGCTCCCAACCCTCCTCAAATAATCCCTAGAACCATCTCCAAACAATCTCCAAAACCCTACACACCCTTCACAAATATTAATCCCCTCTTCAAGCTCAATACATGAGACCAAGGAAAATTCATTTATGATGATCTTGGGGATTCATGAGTGCTTTATGAGATAATACCTTCACTAATTAGGGTAGTTTTCCTTTACTTTAGCATTCCTATGTGTTTAGATATGATATTGTGAAGATTAGTGAGATATTGGGATACCCTAGAAAGAGGTTGAGTGGTTGTTGAAATTGGTGATGTGTAGTGGCTTCCCATAAGCCTTAGTGGTGTTTTACTGACCTGGAACGGGGGATGAAAACCAAAACACGGATTTGGGATTTGAGTTCATGTCGATTTGTGTGATTTTAGAGGGTATTTTCAAATCTGGAGCAACCCGGGGACACTAGAAATAAAATTGAGCTGACTGTGAGTCGTGCAGGCACCCAGGAAGCTACCACAAAGACCTGAGCCCTAAACCACAACCCATGGCCGCAGATTTAATCATTCTGGCCGCAATTTGCGGCCAGAGTAGGATGGAATGGTTCTAGATTTGGTTCATGGTTCCTTTTGCACTAAATTAGACCCCTCCTATATGTAGTTTTGTCTAAGTGCCATCTCGGGAAAATCTGGGAGCATTTTGGTGTGTTTTAGGCGATGTTTTCCGTATTTTGAAATGCAATTTCTTGATATTTGGATTTTTATTCGGTTGTCGGGTGTTTGTACATCGACAACAGAGGTTGTTTGATTGATTTGCACGTTTAAGCCATAGGTTCTAACATATGAGCACACCGTGCGTCGTATCGGTTTTCTACCTCGATTTTTAATACGTATTACGATTGTTATTATTATAGGTACCCTCGCATGGATTCCGTGGTGAAGAAGTGAGGCGTCATCGATTTCGGCGAGCGAAGACCAGGTGATTAGATCTATATCTACCAGGGAAGTAGGCTGGATGGCGTATAGCACCCCCGCAAACTTCTGATGGAAACCGATTTATAGAGTATGGTTAGGAAACCTAGATTAGGAAACTAGGGTTAGAATATAGATAGCTATGTAGTCATATTAGAAACTAGAGGAAGTTAAGTGCGATATGCTACTACTATCCTAGGATGATGTTTAGCGATATTACCGCTTAGGGTTCTGTAGGACTAGATAGTCGATATAGATGCGTCATCCGAAACATACCTTTTTCTAAACTAAAGAATCGTATATACCTTTTAAATGTATATCTTGAGGGATGTTACGGATTTTCAAATGATATCTTTACCTTAAAAACACCGTAACCCCTGTTTTCAAAACTACGATTCACTTCTTTAAAAATCTGATTGTATGGTTCGGGTGTGTTTGTTAGATTAGATACTATTACATAGTAGAGATAGCATGTTTATGTAACCTTGACATGATATGAGACATAAATGTGATGAAAGAATACAAGACGAATTTGATGATATGATGAGATGATGATATGATATGAAGGTATACGGATGCGAGTCGATCGAGATGATTTATACCCTGCCGGTCCCCTGATATGAGATTATTGCAGATGCGACCCGGGACATAGGTATATAGAGTTATATATATATAGAATGTTGTGAATCATGGACGATAGGCCGTATGTGATATTAGGCCGTACCCTCATTGTCGTATAGGATGATAGGATCCCTCTTAGTATAATGCCGCCGCACGATGATATTCCGTGTGTGATGAGTTGACTTGATGATTGATCCTTACCCTTGACTAGAGGTTGCCGCACGATGGATTTTACCGTACGCGGTGTTATTGGGCTAGATGTCGATTGATAGATTCACCGACTCGGACATATGATAGTTATGTATAACTTATAGCTGTTAGCTGATGATTTACTTGCTGCATTCATGATATTATTATGGCATCGCATATACCTGTGATAGTACACCTGCACCATTATCGATGATGCGTATGTTACATGTACACATATTTGCCGGCTCACACACTTCATCATCGATAATTGCCATGTCATTACACAGTAGGGTTGCTGCATCATGACATATGCATAGATAAATTCATACTTGCGGATATACACATTCGTGTATCCATATTGGTGTACATATACCTTGATACACCCATACTTGTGCACATACACATTGTATATTCATATTTGTGCACACATACATGGTACATCTATACTTGTGCATATTCATACTGTACCTATATAGATGACTGGTTTTATTGGGAAATTGGGAACCGCAAGTTATATTTTAAAAACGGGAATCATTTTAAAAGAGCGGTTTTCCCCTTAATATGTTATATCATAATTCCATATTGCATGATACAGGGATATGCTCGCATTTCTTTTTACATGTCGCATACATCATGCTCTATTATTTTACGCATTGAGATATGCTATTTTCATGAGATTCCTAGATTTGAGAACCGTGGATATTTCAAATGAGATTATGTGTTGTTTAAAAAACCCGGTTTCTCTTGATATGATATTTCAGTACGTCCACCATGTGTTTTCTCGGTTCTGAGAGTGGCATGTGAAACCCGATTCGAGGAGTGGTAGGCACCGTCTGCGGGTACATGGTGGACCTGGTAAGGTACCCCGGGGCAAGAAGACTCGTATATGTTAGACGGTGAGCCCGGCAGGGGGAGCACTACCTACCGGTGATAGTATGTAGACTCGGCGGTTATCCCGAGGATACCGACCGAAGTAGCAAGATGGATATGAAGGCCGACCAGGGAGTGCGGCGCCTGAGGGCCGATCTGAGGATGCGGCGCCTGAGGTATATGAGGATTTACGTGCCGATGCTGGGCATGGTTTTCATGATGTTTTCGAGTGTCGATGCTAGGCACTCAGGTTCCATGATTTAGATGTGTCGGGAGGGACACCGTTGATATATATATCCTCTTACTTTCATGCACGCTCTTTCACGATATTTACATGCATGTTATTGTTGCGTCAGTGGTTGACGCGTGGACTGGATCCACATACATACATACATACACTGATGTTACTATGGGAGATTATACACATGCTTATAGACATTGATTAATGGGTGGACGAGATCCACATATCTGCATACCTTGATTATGGTTGGACGATACCCATATACATGCATTGATTATTACTGTTGGATGTTATCCGCATGCACATAGGTAGTGACTACCTTGTTGGCACATATACGACCCGGTCACCCTAGATATCATAGTTTTACCTTTTGATATAGTTGACCTAGGAGTCGTTGTTTATTCGATTTCTACTTATAGATATATTTCTATTCACGAGTTGGCAACTCACCCCCGCTGTGCCACAGTTCTTACAGGTTGACCGCTTGGATCAGTAGCGGCTTCGCTGGCATACAGTTCCATTCTGGTGTTTTGCATTGGTAGGTGAGGCATTTGTATCGTACACACTCTTGTATTATATTTCATATTGTATCTAGTTAACTCCATCAATCAATCAAAAGTTGTTTTTGTATAAGTGATGAGACTTAGTGAGACTTGTAGTTGCGAGATTTGAGCGATGGGTTTTATTTTCCCTTTGGGGTTATATCTTGCTCTTTTCTTTATCTTTTTGTGGTGAACTTCGCCGTTGGGCGTCGTATACTCATTTATATTGTATTGCGTGGTTGTGATCCGCCGTTTGGCGAAGAGCTAGCTCCCGCTTGGGGATGCCATTATTCTTGCTATGTACTTGTGGTTTTGGACCAAAATTTTCAAAGAAGGTGCTGCCAAAATTTTTTCAAAAGACGAACATGTTTTCAAACTAGAAAATTTCATTTGCATCATTCATGTTTCTTTCTATGTATTAAGCACACTTGATTTTATTATACCTTTATTTCAAAAACTCCACCTCCTTTATTTTCTTTAAAAGGTTTAGATTTCTGGGTTTCAGCTTACTTGAATTCCGTTACGTCTTTAGACGTGGCGTGATTCAAGTGCTGGTCACGAGCTAATATTTCGGGTCGTGACATTAACCCTGCTTAGCCCCCAATTGCACTAAAATACCACCAGATTCATATTCGATGCAAATTCACCGTTTTTGAGCAAAATCTAGCTTTTTGCAAACTGCTATCTACCTAGTAAGTTCAGATTAAAATTAAGAAGACTGCAGTATAGTTGTCAGGTGCTGATCCCATGTATAGAACACGACCCCTAAATTACGTACTATGGCCGCCGAAATATTGGTTCTGGCAGCAATTTGCGGCCAGATGGGGAGGGATTGGGGTTGGGTTTGGCTCTATAGGTGTCTGCTGCTACCCTTAGACTCATCGCATGTGTAATTTTATTTAATTGTTGCTGTAGAATAATCTGGAGCTAAATACCTGTTTCTCGTATTTTTAAACCTTCACGACACGCTTGATACGTGTGTGGGTTTAGGGTTTCTGCGTATCGCGACGCGTCGGGGTAGTTTCAGGTGCGTAATCACACGTTTTTGCGTATCGCGCACACGCGTGCTTGGTTTGCGACGCGGGTTTCTAGTTTGACCTTAATATCGCGTTTTGTGGATTTGAGCTTATGTGTGATATATTGTGTAATTCTAGGTTCGCAGGCGAGTGAGACTGACGCTGCGAAGAAGGGGAAGAAAGTCGTCGGCTAAACTTAGCGTGAGACTTCGGTGAGTCGATTTAACATCTACGGGGATATCGCCCGCATGGCGTTATGCGTCAGGGCTGATAGGACCTTATACCTATATGTTGCATTTACCCCATTGACTGTCATGGATACTGTTGTTGCATACTACATTCCCTGCTATATGTATGTAAACTTAGAATTGATAGAACACCGCACTATTACTAACGGTTCATGTTGCACGAGCACTAATCTGCATGTTACACACACACCGTTAGTAATTGCCATGACACACTCACTGTAGAATTGCCATGATTATATTGTTGTAGTTCATTTCACATATGATTCGTTATGATTGTCATAGAAATTGGGAACCGCATGATATCTTAAAAAAAACTGAAACTATTTTAAAAAAGGCGGTTTCTCCATGTACTTATATTGTGGCTTGATGTACATAGCACATCGCATTTGATTTACTTATTGGTGTTGGATTTTCATGTGATTTCTGGTTTTGAGTACCGTGGGATTATTTAAGAAAAGTTGCACTATTTGAAAAACCCGGTTCCTTGTGATATGATATTTTGGTGCGTCCACCACGCGTTTCCTCGGTGCTGAGATGTGTGCTTGAAACACGATTCGAGCTGTTGGATTGTCCGTTTGCGGGTTCGTGGTGGACCCGGTATGGTTCCCCTCGGCAAGATGATCGATGGACTTTGTCGATTGAGCCTGGAGGTGGGCGAGTACCTACCGGTGATTGGTTGGACCTGGCGGTTATCCGGAGGATACTGACCTAAGTCGAGAGATGGATGCGGGATGATCCGTACTGCCGGGGCCGATGGCCGATACCGCAGACGGAGCCCGTGGGCTGATCCGGACTGACGGAGCCCGATATATGAGGATTTGCGTGTCGATACTGGACACGAGTATTTATGATATTTGAGTGCCGATGATGGGCACTTGTGGTTTTTCAGAGCTTTACAGGATTTGAAGGCCGATGGGAGTGTCGGCGCCTGAGTTGTTTGGGATTTGGGTGCAGTTTTGGGCATCGATTATTTTTCCACGTTGATATTCCGTGTAGATGTTGTTTATCCCATGCTCAACATTGATTATCATGTATCTCATTCTGTAGTTATTTTACCTGACAGATCATTTGCATGATTATTGCACCTACTGCTTGTCGCATATAGATCTTACTTGCTGGCTTATGATAGAGTAGCGCAGTGCGTGCATGCTCGCGATTACCTTTTTATGTTATCTCTATTCACGAGTTGGCAACTCACCCCCGTTGTGCCACAGTATTTGCAGGTTGCCCCTCAAAGTAGTCGCGACAGGCTGCATTTTGAATCTTTTGGCTACAGATACCACCACAGTTGGTGCGAGAGCTATTTTGCTTTTAGGTGGGTTATGGTATCTGATTACTTTTATTGTACCCCTTTTTGTATCTAGTATTCTCCAACTACCATATATGTACTGGACTTAAATACAGTGTGAGGACGATGATGTATATTTTGTATTCTGGTGTCGAGCTCGTGGGAGTCGACTGTTTTTATATGCAATTTATTATTCTGTGATGTTTACTTATTGCTCATTCTTCGCTACAGCGTCGTATATTACTCTTATGATGATGGTTTCCGTCGTTGGGCGTGATTGCTCCCGTTTGGGAATGTTTTGTTCATTGTATCTCATTTTCACTCATATCCTGTTTTATACTCGATTTTCGGTGTTACTTTTACAAGGAAATGCTGCTAAAATTATTTAAATGATGACGTAACTTTAAAAGAACTTATTGAACTAATTTAAGATTTTCTAAATATTTTAACTAAATGTTTTCAACACTCGCTACTTTTATATGGTTTTTATTTCTGGCTTCGGCTCACTTAGTCGCGTTACGCCTGTAGACGTTACGTGGTTAAGTGCCGGTCACAAGTCAAAATATTCGGGTCGTGACACTGTGGGAGGCATAGGGCTGGACACTGATTAGTTTCAGTTGTCGATACAGTCTAAGAAGTTTGGATTTGAAGTTCATTTATGATCTAGGTCCCATCAGATATCCAAACATATTCTAAGATAGGTATTACTAAATTCGGGAGATGGCTTTCTCCGTGAATTTGTGTTTAAGAGAGACATAGAAAGAAACATCAGGGCGGATCCACTCACTGAGGCTATGAGTATGTGATATCGCAATAATAGCCGTAAGTGCAAGTGGGAGATTGTTGGATATAGTACCCTCAAAGTCAATTATTGGATCGCAGGTACATGATTGCAATGATTAAAGGAGGACCTATACCGATATGAAAGTCTTGCTCGAGATGATAGTATGCTATCTGGTTTGTCTTTATCATCATGATAGAGCCCATAGAATTCTTGCTTGACTGCCAGCAGTATGATGGCGATCATATATGTGGGAGCTGGGGTCTATAAGCACATCCTTAAAGTGTCCCTAGTGAGTTTCGAGACAGGGCATCGATACTCCAGTGTAGACTAGTGTATACAGTCGAGACCTCGACGAGGGGCGGTGGACGGTCTCACAAGCCATTGGTGTCAGTTGGTTCACCTAAGATGTATACAGGTGCTCATTGAGTTATGAGTACACCGGACTGGACTCCCTGGGAACATGCTGAGTTGGTATTATACATATCATCAGATAATAGTTCTCAGGTGACATGTGTACAGGTTAGTTCATCGACCTGAGGTCGTCATTTTTCTCATGTGAGTTCCCACCGTGCTTTGATTTCTACCCTACCACGGCTCAAAGGAGTCGTGCAAACAGGTATTTTTTGGGTACAGTCCCGAGCAACATGGAGACAGTGAGCAGATCGTCGGGGATTCGTCTCTCCCGGTATTAGAGGTGAGATCGCGCTGTGTTTAGGAGAGACATTACATGAAATCCCTGGCCAGGGTAATCGAGATTTACTAGTAGGTATTCCAGTAGTATCTTAGGGTGTTCTGGGCTTCTCTCTTTGACACGACTTATACAGCTATTGAGGGTCTGACGTTTACCAGCCCCTAGGCCCTATATGCGATACTCATAGACGAATGGACTGGACTGTATGGATATTGTCACTGTCAGGCTCAGTAGGGTTTCTGGATGAGTTCGCTCGTCAGCTTCCCTTCCAATCAATACATAGGCAACCGTTACGTACAACTTGTACCTCTGATGTGCTAGTGGTTATACCCAGTGCCGGTGTGTTGATGAGTCATTAGAGTCCCTCACAGACAGTTTCCCAAGTTCGGGCGAAACGTAGTAGAGGCCGTATGGTTTTATGGCAGGGTTCGGAAGATGCACGTGCGTTTACGCACGTGTCATATTTCGGAAAGATAATACTGGTGGTCTTTGGTTTAAGCCGGATCCGAGTATTATACTGTGTAGATATAATATCTTTGTCTCAGTTGCATTTGTATTCGGTCGTAATACAAATGCGGGTTTGTTACGGGGTTATCCTGAAATTCGTTTCGGGATCACTTTTGGAAGTTGCCAGTTTCCAGTTTTCTATCACCCGTATTAAACATTCGGTTTAATGCGGATTTATCTTTTCTTCTTTTGGGTGAGTCATGAGGTGAGTCATGAGTGTGGAAGTTTCTAGAAGTGGTGACTAGGTTTTGGTTCATTATATGCATTAATGAATGGAGGACAAGGTTTAGTGAGTCATTCATTGCATTAATGTGGTTTTGTTCTTGCATAAGATATTTCTTCTTGAACTTTGTGAGAAGCTTTTCTAATGGTCACCACTTGCTCCTACACTCACCTCCCTCCTTCTATATATGTGGCCGGCCTATTTTGTGGAGTGATGATGATTGATTCATTTGGAAAAAGTATATGAAATTTTCTTCATGGAAATTTCATAAGTTGATTTCTTATTTCACCCGATCCAAAAAGGCAACTTCATTAACCGTTCATCCATAGCTTTGGATGTAACGAGACAAAGTGTTCTACTCATTCTCTACATCAATCTTGGTCATCTCTTTTAGCAAACTTGATGATCGAGTTGCCTCGGTTCAGAGGCGGGAGCCCGTTTAAAAACCCGTTGACGTGGTGCCACCTGGACGAGAAAACTGGAGATCGAGGAGATCGGAGCAGCCGCAATAAAGCGTGGGATGATGGTAGAAGAACGAAGGACTCGGATTGTTCAGTATAACATTTCTACCCACTTTGTAGTTTGTTAGTTTAGCAATAATGGCAGATCCGGGATATAGTACGCGATAGCGCCAGTTGTAAAAGATTTTGTTCTGCATTTGGCGTCTGTTAGACGGCCGTGGCGCTACCGTGCACTTACATATTGTATAGTACTAGTTTGTATAATTCCTTTTTTAAGCTTGGGATATATATACGGGTTTACGATAGTCTTGCTCAATATAGTAATATGCTACTTGGTTTGTTTCTGTCTTAATATGTGTATATGTTTCTTTTAACATATCACTAATACATATTGATAGAGCCCTTAGTGTTAGTTATATGTATGCCCTAGAGACCATTACAATACATGCGTTGTTTATTGTAGTGGATGCTGGGACATATATAGGGAGGACTTTCTTGCTCGACATGATAGTATGCTATCTGGTTACTCTTTATCTTAACATGTACTCTGATTGTCTCTATGTCACATGTTGATAAAGCCCTTAGGATGAGTACTTGACTACCAGGACTATGATGCAGATCATACTAGTGAGGACAGTGTAGTCGCCAAGTACATCCTTCAAATGTTCCTAGTCATGGGAGTAGCGAGACAGGGCAATGATACTCCAGAGTAGACTAGCGTATGCGCTTCTTGACCCATATGATGGGCGATGGATGATCTCATATCCATTAGTATTTGACATCAGAGAAGGTATACGGGTGCTCGGTGGAGACTGGGTACACTGGACGGACTCGCTGAGAACTCCCATATGGTATTATACCTCACGTCAGATGGCAGTTCTCTGGTGACACTGGTACAGAGTAGTCTGTAGACCCAAGACCGTCATAGAGTCTTGTGTGATTCCCACTGTGCTTTGATTTCTATCATACCACGTCCAAGAGGGCGTGCAAAACGGTGGCTTTTGGGTACAGTCCCGAATCATAAGGAGGCAATGAGCGATAGGAGGGGATTCGTCTCTCCCGGTATAGGGAGTTGATGTTGCGCTGTGTTCGATTGGCTATAACTGGAAATCCCTGGCCATGGTTGCTGAGATTTACAGGTAAGTGTTAGCAGTAGTTTCTCGAACTATTATGGACCTCATATCGACATGACTTATCGAGCTACTGGGGTCTGACGTTTACCACTCCTAGGCGAGATATGCGACATATCAGATGAAGAGACCAGACTGTACGGGAGTGTTACTGATTGGATTCATGGGAGAAACTACAGGGTTGCTTGTTGATCTTTTGATCGCTCAATACCTGGGTAGCTGTTACGTTTAGCTGACCGCTTGCAGCTTGTGGGTGTTTGATATGATCATCACCTACTGTCGGCGTATTAACGATTCTTTAGTGTCCTAAACAGAGGTTTCCTGGCTCAGGAAAAACAGAGTAGGAGCACATATATGATATGTGCAGGACCGAGAACAATACGTGTATATGATACCATATTAGATTTGTTGGAGAGAGTGCCCTCAGAGTCAATTATTGGATCACATGCACGTGATTGCAATAATTGAGGGATGACCTATACCGTTAGAACAGTCTTACTCAAGATGATAATATGCTATATGGTTTATCTTTATCATCGTGTACTGCTTTAGGTAACCTTATAGGTCACTATTGCGCGTTGATAGAGCCCTTAGGATTCTTGCTTGATAGCCAGCAATATGATGGCGATTATATACGTGGGAGCTGGCAGTCTATAAGCACATCCTTAAAAGGTCCCTAGTCATGGGAGTTTCGAGACGGGGCATCGATACTCCAGAGTAGACTAGTGTGTACAGTCGAGACCCCGACGAGGGGCGGTGGCCGGTCTCACAAGCCACTGGTGTCAGTTGGTTCACCTAAGATGTATACAGGTGCTCATTGGGTTATGAGTACACCGAACAGGACTCGCTGGGAACATGCTAGTTGGTCATATACCAGACGTCAGATAGCAGTTCCCTGGTGACATGTGTACAGGTTAGTTCATCGACCTGAGATCGTCATTTGTCTCGTGTGAGTGCCCACTGTACTTTGATTACTGCCCTACCATGCTCAAAGGAGACGTGCAAACAGGTTTTAGTTGGGTACAGTCCCGAGCCATATGGAGGCAGTGAGCGGATCTGCACGGGTTCGTCTCTCCCAGTATTAGGGGTGAGGTCGCGCTGTCTCTAGGAGAGCCATTACACGAAGTCTTTGGCCAAGGCAGGAAATTTACTGGTAGGTATTCTAGTAGTATCTCAGGGTGTTCTGGGCTACACCCCGACACGATTTGTACCGCTTTTGGGGGTCTGACTTTTACCAACCCCCTAGGCCCGCCATGCGATGCTCATAGACGAACGGACCGGACTGTACGGATATTGTCACTGACAAGCTCAGTAGTGTGTCAGGATGAGTTCGCTCATCGACGTCCCTTTTGGTCAATACCTGGTTGCTCGTTACGTATGGCTAATACCTCTGACAAGCTAGTAGTTAAATCCACAGCCAAAGTGTTGTCGATTCTTTAGAGTCCCCACAGACAGCTTCTCAAGTTTCAGGAGAAACGCTGTAGAAGCCGTATGGAGATATGGCTGGGTTCGATCAGATACGTGCGGTATTCACGGATCATGATCGGACAGATAATACTAGCGGGCTTTGGTTTAAGCCGGATCCTAGTATTGTACAGTGTAGATTTTGTCTCATTGCATTTGTATTCGGTCGCAATACAAATGCGGGTATGTATATACAGACGCGGGGTTTTCCTGTAATTTATAACAGGATCAGTTTTCTGAAGTTGCCAGTTTGGTTTCCGTTTCGGCCATTTTCCTTTGTTTCTTTCCTTTGCTGAAATTTGGTGGAGGAGGGCTTATTTGCAAATGTGCAAATTAGCATTGTGGAGGGTGGTCTTTGTAAATTGTTGCTTAATGATGGTTCAACCATCATTTGACTTCTTTACTCATGATTGCTTGACTTTTGGAGATAAGATGGTGATGGGAGTTGATATGGATTTAGTAGTGATCATTATTCTTAATGATTATCACTTTTCTCTCTCTTGCATTATTCCCTCTCTTGGCTCACTCCTCTTATTATTTTTTTCATCAAGTCTTGGCCGGCCATTCCTTGATGGGGATGTCCCAATTTTTGGAGTGGGGATTTTGGTATCTCATTTGCTTGCAAAATCATATAATCATCACAAAAGTTCACTTCATCTCCTTCCTCCATCCAAATAGGAACTTCACAATCCCTTGAGACAAAGATTACTACACTAGCCTACGTCATTCTTGGACACGTCGACTCGCCAACTTCGTGCCCGAGTTGCCTCAGTCCAGAGGTAGGAGCCCGTAAAAGAACCTGGCGATGTGGTGCCCTTCCGACGAGGAGATGAAGACCAGAGATTCCGTGGGAAGATCGGGACGACGACGAGAAGACCGAAGGACACGGATCGCTCGGTATATCTCTCTACCCCTTCTCTAGTTAGCTAGTAGTAGGTTAATGGCCCGATCCGGGTTTATAGTGCGCGGTGGTGCCGGTTTACAAGTTCCGTAAAAGTATCGTTTCTGCATTTTGGGCCCGGATTGACGGTCGGGGCGCCGCCGTGCACTTACACTGGTATCAGAGCCACGCCATTAAGCTAGTCTAGCTTGCTCTAACGTGTTTACAAGTTCGATCGAACTAATTTTCAAAAACCCGCATTTTCTGGTCTAGTTGCTGTCGATTTTATTTTGTGCTCCAAAAATTTTTCTGAGCATGTAAAAAAATCGTGCAGGGTTTTTTAAGTATTCTGTGAAATTTTTGTTCACTGTTGTTCCTGTAGCACCGCGGAACCGCGGCCTTACCCCTGTTCCGGCCGCGGTTCCGCCACAGTATTAAGGAAACAGTGCACCAAATTTTTACAGAGGGTCTTGGACTTGGAAATGGGGGTTTTGGTATATTCTTTTTGGGCCCAGATTTTCTTTGAGTACTGCAGTAATGCTTGGGGCCCACTTGGGAAAATTTTGGTCGATCGAAAATTTTAAACATGTTAGTTCACAGTATTTATATTATATCTGCGACCGTGAATGTCATTTGATCGGTAAATCCTGTCTAACTGCTATAGCCCTTTTAGATGGATTTGCGAACGTGACATTCACGTTGATGTTCTGTGTTGTGCTGTGATGTTGTGGATTGTCGTGGTTGATAGCCTGGATGCAATGGTAGTATAGTTTGGTTTATTATGTACATTTGATATTGCGGGGTGAGCGTCCGACATGTGGACTTCCGTCACTGCCTGTTTGTATATTATTCTTTTGGGGCACGACCGGGCTGAGGTCGATATACCCGTTGTATGTAAATTTTACTTTTTGTACTAGGATTACCCCGTGGAGGGGTGCACGGATAGCCGGGTTCTAGAGGGAAACGGGCCCGCATCTCATGGCATTGAGATGGAGGGGTCTTTACTCTAGAATTGGCGGGCTATTCGCCGCACTCGTAGGGGGTACAGGTTGACCCAGGAGGGGTGCCCAAGTTACCGGATTCCGTGAAGTGCGGGGTGGTCCATTCACGTTGCTGAAGGGGGCTGCCTCGCTTCAAATTTTAGCGGGTAACTTGCCGCACCCATAGGGGTCTAGGATTTCATTGCACAGGCTATCCACACGACCAGGGGAACGTCGGGTTTCAGTAGCGGCTCTGTGAAACCCGGGGATCCCAGATATCTGTATTGTTCTGTGATGCTTATTACTTTTCCGTGATGTTGCATTTTTATCACGCCTTGAGCGAATATTATATATTGATATATATACTAGTAGATGTTGTATATGTTTTACATCCGCGCTAGTCCAGTCCCCGCTCTGTCGTTAGTTAAGTAACCTAACGGGTGATGACGGGACCCAGTGGCGAATGCGGATGGCATATACGTACATCATTATTTTCGTTCTTTGTGGTGTGATCAATTGATGGGACTGCGTTGATTCGGATCGATGCAAGCTAAACAAACCTATTTTGACATTGTTGAAACAATTTTTCAAAAAGCTGTTATTGCAAAGGCGTTCTCTTTTGTTTTGCACAGTGGTATTCGGTTATGAATATCCAGCACCTCAGTCGACGAGGCAAGGGCCGAGATCCCTTCACCGGGAGTGACCCCTTGGACAGAAGTTTGCGTCAATGACTTCACTATAGTCCTTTACTTTTGCTTTGCATCGTGGTATTCAGTTGGAATATCCTGCATCTCATTCTACGGGGAAAGAGTCGAGATCCCTTCACCGGGACTGACCTCTTTAGCAAAGGTTTTCGCCACTATATTTTTATAAAAGTTATCCGGTTCCTTCAACGATATTAAGTTCATTATGTTAAAGGTTTTTTGCCAAAAACCATTCGTAGCCCTCCGTCATTTCAGTTAAATGTTCGGTAGTATTCAAGCTATGTATTTTGACCTACGCCAAGGCATAGTGATTGGTAGCTACCGGATATTTTTCTGCTGCATAGATAGATGCGTTGTTTTAGGACAGCCGTATAACCTTGTTGACCTTCGTCAAGGGCTTGTACGGGTGGGTTCAAATTAACCTGGACAATGACAGGTAGAACTTGACATGTGACTTATGATTTGTTGACCTTCGTCAAGGTCATAAGAGCATAGGGCAAAAATTACATCGGGAGTTTCTAAAGAAACTGAAACTTGCCAGATATGCGCATACCTTCTGGAGTGTGATAACGTGAGCGGATTCCGTCACGTTATCATGCGATGATAGTTGGATCCCGATTCCCACTAATGAGTTGGTTTACTCCTCGGGTGATCCCGACTAATTCTTCTTTAAGGTTTGGGGAAGAATTTGACGTTACTGTGGGAGATTTCCTGATTAGATAAAGTGATAACCATTCTGATCTAGGTTAGAGTGCACGCTGAGTGTTTCTTTTCTCTCTCTCTTTGGCAGCGACTATGACCCGACCCTAGACTAAGACTCAGTGACCAAAATTAACCGAAACTTCTTAAACACTGGCTTTTGGATTGTCAGAGTTGCAAACCTCATTGCCACTCCTACTTTTACCCTTTTCTCCAGGACACCCCGTATTACTACAAACGTCCACTTCCATTGGACAAAACCATCGTATGGTTATATACGAACTCGAAGGAGTTTATTCGAGGATGGTTTCCGGTTCTATAGAAAACGAATAGGACTATTCAGTTGTCTTTTCCTTTTACCTTCTCTTAGGTTGCGAGTACTCCTTGATTTAGGAGATAGTACACCCGTTACGCCTATCGGATGGTCTTCTTCCAAACCTTAGGCTGGTGCCGAACGGTAGGGAATGAAGAAAGCCGATTAGCCTAATTGTGGTGTGCAGGAGGTATTAAGTTAAGACAAATAAAGAGATTAGTAAGAGGGCAAAGTAAATTGCGACTGCTATTCACAACTAAACCAAGTATTTCATTACCACTCCCATTTCACCTTTGTATTTCTCCAGAACACTCCGTATCACTACGAAGATCCACAGTTATTTGGATACTCCATCGTATGATTATATACGAACTCGAAAGGAACTTGTTCCAGTTCGGGGATGGATTCTGGTTCGGGAGAAATAGGAATAAGGTTTATTCGGTTGTCTTTAATCTTCAACTTCTCTCGCATTGCAAGTGCTCCTAGGATTAAGAAAGTACACCCATTATGCTTATTGGATAGTCTTCTTCCAAACCATAGGCTGGTGCCGAACGGTAGAGAAGGAAGAAAACCATTTAGCCTAAGAGGGTGTACAGAAGGCAATGACTAAAGACATATGAAGGGATTTGGAGAGATGTCAAAGAAATATACGGTTACAGTTGTGAATCTGATAATGGAAGAGGCATTACTAGGAATACCAGAATACCCCTACGAAACATTTCAATACTTCAGTTTCACTGTGTACTGTTAAAAGAAAACTGATTTCCCAATTAGACACTTGCTCCAGGGTATGTATTTACCAGGTATGATTCTCACATCTGTATGGTTTTACAGATGATGAGTGGGAGTAAGTTATTGGGAATTAGGTGATCATCCTCATTATATCAGAATTCGTTGTAATTGGTGATATTTGAGGAAATCTCCTTGGTTGTTTGCCGGACGACAAATATTTGGTTTTGAATATCCGCTGTCATGCACCAATTTAAAATTGATATATCTGTAGGTCTATTTTTATAGAGTGAGATATACCTTTTTGAAATTATGTCTCTGACATTTAGCTATAACAGTGGATGGTTAGGTAAGGAGCATTAAACAGCGGTGTAATTTTTCTTAACCATAAGTACAGTTTTCAACCTACGACACACAGGGAATGAGTTATTAGACTCAAGGGACTTATACAGAGTATTATATGTTGTCCAGCGTCCATGAAGACAGAGGGGTTGGTTCTCGTACTATATTCGGTTTACTTATGACTTCTCTAGTTTTTAGACAGGTGTTTCGTAGAAACACAGGGTCCAAGTTTTGAGAAGTTATAGGTATATGAATAAACTAGAGAACCAGGTGTTGCAGGTATCAGGATTCTTCAAGGTGATCGAAGATGTAGATACTTGTGTATGGTATTCATTTGATAGTAATGTTTAAGAGAACTTGCTTCTCTTTCAGGTTACTCATAATTGGAAGCATTCCTAAGTTGAGTAACGCTGATCGGCCTCTTTTCATTTAGTTGACATGCACAGGAGACAGCTGCATGATTTGAATCTAGTTCAATTAAATAAGTGCCTCTTTTTCTGTATTGGATATAGAACAGTTCATATCTTGACATTGTTAAGGTACGGGGAGTTGTCCGGCTTATGCTTAAAACCAGACTCTGGATAACTCAAGGCACGTTTCTGTAATGGCTGTTTGTGGGTTGACCCAGGCTATGATGAGGGTTGACTTTCTACCATCTGGAAGATTAATAGTGATATTGTTCTTGACTCGCCACAGTTTTAAGTAAAATGGATTTTTTCAGAAAACAAAAGTGGGAGTATGGTAGAACTGGAAGTGATTCCAGAACCGCAAACGATTACTAAAAATTTGATAAGAACCTAAAGATTCAATCAGGTTTGACATTCCATTAGCCACTCCGCAGATATGATGGGTAACCTCAGGCACCCGAGAGGTACTCCGGTAGACTCAAGGACGGTGACAGGGAGGTTCTTGTTTACCCAGACTTTCCATTGCTGTTGTTCCAGACTATGAGACCCGGCAGGAGGATGAGTATAGCGTTGTTCTAAACTAGCTTTAGAAGTGTACGTTTATATGACTCCGCCAGAGGGTTGTCGTAATCAGTGGGAGCAGCGGAAGCATTGGTGGACAACAGGCTTATGTCTATTTATAGACTAAAGCAGATATAGCAAAGATAGATCATCTATTTCTGATGCGACAGTCATAGTTTTGACTTCATCAGAATAGGGGATGGATCTGTTAAGAAGGTAGTAGGGTGTGATGTCCTGTTATTTGGATGACATACACAGAGTAGGAAGTGAAATTCCTATATTACGGTCGGTTGGTTGTCACACTGTAGTTTCTCCACAAAGGATATAGATATAATATCAGACATTCTGGTTACTAGATCTATGGTTTTAGATCTAGATTTAGGTAGTTTCCCAATCTGGATACTTAGACAGCATTCTAAAGGTGCTTTAGAGTGGACAACTCCTGGCACGGTAGTGCACCTACAGGTGATGGAGTCACCCTCTCTAAAGGTGTCTTACAGACTAAAGGGGAGAGGGATGTGCATGATTGGCAGATCACTTGCTTTGGCAATTGAGTCAATCATGAGTTGTCAAGTACCACACCAGATGTTGTTTTTATAGTAGATGCAATAAGTCGATATTAATCCAATCCTGGAGAAACATTCGGAAGCGGTTTTAGAACATAAGTGGATGTTCTTAGGATATGATAACGACAGCCTCATTCGGGAGACAGTTATAATTCCATGCTTCCAAGGTGACATGGATGACAGAGTGACTGTCAGAGTTATAGTTTTCCCTCTGACGAGGGGCAGTACTTTGGACAGGTGGTCCAAGCGGATACTGAGGGAGGCATGGCGCAGGATACAGATTAAGTTCAGTTGACGATACAGTCTGAGAAGTTTGGATTTGGAGTTCATTTGTGAACTATGTCCCATCAAATATCCAGACATACTCTAAGACAGGTATTGCTCATTTCGGGAGATGGATTTCTCCGCGAACTTGAGATAAAGAGAGACATAGACTGAAACATTAGGGCGGATCCACTCACTGAGGCTATTCCTCGAACGTGTTAGTTTCGCAAAAGGGTTTTGTGAGACTGATTAGTAGAGGAGTTGGGTGTTCGGTATCACACGGGCTGTGAATATGCGACATCGCAATAATTAGCCTTGAGTGCAAGAGGGAGATTGTTGGAGATAGTGCCCTCAGAGTCAATTATTGGATCACAGGCACGTGATTGCAATGATTGAGGGAGGACCTATACCGTTAGAACGGTCTTATTCAAGATGATAGTATGCTATCTGGTTTATCTTTATCATCGTGTACTTCTTTAGGTGACCTTTCAGGTCACTATTGCGCGTTGATAGAGCCCTTAGGATTCTTTCTTGACAGCCAGCAGTATGATGGCTATCATATACATGGGAGCTAGTAGTCTATAAGCACATCCTTATAAGGTCCCTAGTCGTGGGAGTTTCGAGACAGGGTATCGATACTCCAGAGTAGACTAGTGTGTACAGTCGAGACCCCGACGAGGGGCGGCGGCCGGTCTCACAAGCCACTGGTGTCAGTTGGTTGACCTAAGATGTATACAGGTGCTCATTGGGTTATGAGTACACCGGACAGGACTCGCTGGGAACATGCAAGTTGGTCTTATACCAGACGTCAGATCGCAGTTCCCTGGTGACATGTGTACAGGTTAGTTTATCGACCTGAGATCATCATTTGTCTCATGTGAGTTCCCACTTTACTTTGATTACTACCCTACCACGCTCAAAGGAGACGTGCAAACAGGTTTTAGTTGGATACAGTCCCGAGCCACATGGAGGCAGTGAGCGGATCTGCAGGGGTTTGTCTCTCCCGGAATTTGGGGTGAGGTCGCGCTGTGTCTAGGAGAGCCATTACACGAAGTCCTTGGCCAAGGCAGGAGATTTACTGGTAGGTATTCCAGTAGTATCTCAGGGTGTTCTGGGCTACACTCCGACACGACTTGTACCGCTTTTGGGGGTCTAACTTTTACCAACCCCCTAGGCTTGCCATGCGATACTCATAGACGAACGGACCGGACTGTACGGATATTGTCACTGACAGGCTTAGTAGGGTGTTAGGATGAGTTCGCTCATCGATGTCCTTTTTGGTCGATACTTGGTAGCCCGTTACGTATGGCTAATATCTCTGACGTGCTAGTGGTTAAATCCACAGCCAAAGTGTTGACGAGTCTTTAGAGTCCCCCACAGACAGCTTCTCAGGTTTCGGGCGAAACGCTGTTGTGGCCTTATGGAGATATGGCAGGGTTCGATCAGATACAAGCGGTATTGCATGTATCATGATCGGACAGATAATACTAGCGAACTTTGGTTTAAGCCGGATCCTAGTATTGTACAGTATAGATTTTGTCTCATTGCATTTGTATTCGGTCGCAATACAAATACGGGTATGTATATACAGTCGCGGGGTTTTCCTGTAATTTATTACAGGATCAGATTTTTGAAGTTGCCAGTTTGCTTTCCGTTTCGGCCATTTTCCTTTGTTTCTTTCCTTGGCTGAAATTTGGTGGAGGAGGGCTTATTTGCAAATGTGCAAATTAGCATTGTGGAGGGTGGTCTTTGTAAATTGTTGCTTCATGATGGTTCAACCATCATTTGACTTCTTTACTCATGATTGCTTGACTTTTGGAGATAAGATGGTGATGGGAGTTGATATGGATTTAGTAGTGATCATTATTCTTCATGATTATCACTTTTCTCTCTCTTGCATTATTTCCTCTCTTGGCACACTCCTCTTATTATTTTTTTCATCAAGTCTTGGTCGGCCATTCCTTGATGGGGCTGTCCCAATTTTTGGAGTGGGGATTTTGGTATCTCATTTGCTTGCAAAATCATATAGCCATCATAAAAGTTCACTTCATCTCCTTCCTCCATCCAAATGGCAACTTCACAACCCCTTGTGACAAAGAGTACTACACTAACCTACAGCATTCTTGCACACGTCGATGTTACGCCACGGCAGCGCCCCGGCCGTCTATCCGAGGCCAAAATGCGGAATCAAAAATTTTCCTTACTTGGAAACTGGCGCTACCGCGGACAATAAAACCCGGATCGTTAACCATTAACCTATACTAGCATACAAGAGATGGGAAGAGAAGTATACCGAATGATCCGAGTCCTCCGGTCTTCTCCTCGCCGTCCCGATCTCCCGCGGAAAGTCTTGTCTCCATATCGTCGCCTCCTCGCCGGAAGGGCACCACATCGCCTGCGTCTTTTACGGGCTCCCGCCTCAATACCGAGGCAACTCGGGCATGAAGCCGGCAACTCGACATGCCCAAGAATTGCTGTAGAATGTAGTGTAGAAACTTTGTCTCTTGGAGTTTATGTAGTTGCCATTGATGGATGGAGGAAGAGGTAAAGAAAATTGGTGCTTTCAATTTTCTAGCAAGAAGAAGATGAAATGAACTCTCTCATATTTTTTTCTCTCAAGTGAATCCTCTCTCATCTAATTAGAATGGTGGAGGAATGAAAATCCAAAACATAACAAGAAGGGAGGTGAGTGTAGGAGAAGAAGAAAGGTGATCATATCCAAACACCATCATCACAATCTCACATCAACCATTCTCATCACTTCTAATCACATAAAGCAAAAGAGGTGATGGAAAAAGAATATAATCATGAAAAGCTATCATGATGCCACCAATATGCAAGATACCCCCTCCCCAAAAGTAATTTGCAAAACTGCAAATTACCCCCTCCATCGGAAAAGTCCGGCCGGGAAAGAACAAAGGAAAACCGGCCGGAACGGAATGCAAACTGGCAACTCCAGAAAACTGGTCCCGTAATAAATTACAGGAAAACCCCGATACTGTGCATACACACCCGCATCTGTATTCCGTCCGGATACAAATGCAAAATCTACACTGTACTATACTAGGATCCGGCTTAAACCAAAGCCGGCTAGTAATATCCGTTCGATCCTGATCCGTGCAATACCACACGTATCTGATCGAACCCTGCCATATTTCCATACGGCCACTAGTACAAACCGTCCGATCCTGATCCGTGCAATACCGCACGCATCTGATCAGACCCTGCCATATCTCCATACGGCCTCTACAGCGTTTCGCCCGAAAGCTTGAGTAACTGAAAGTGTGGTGGACTCTAAAGACTCGTCAATACTATGGTTGTGGATTTAACCACTAGCACGTCAGAGGTATAAGCCAATACATGACGGGCCACCAGCTATTGACCAAAAGGGACGTCGATGAGCGAACTCATCCTGACACCCTACTGAGCCTGTCAGTGACAATATCCATACAGTCCGGTCCGTTCGTCTATGAGCATCGCATGGCGGGCCTAGGGGGTTGGTAAAAGTCAGACCCCCAAAGGCGGTACAAGTCGTGTCGGAGTGAAGCCCAGAACACCCTGAGATACTACTGGAATACCTACCAGTAAATCTCCTGCCTCGGCCGAGGGCTTTGTGTAATGGCTCTCCTAGACACAGCGCGACCTCACCCCCAATACCGGGAGAGACGAACCCCTGCAGATCCGCTCACTGCCTCCATGTGGCTCGGGACTGTACCCAACTAAAACCTGTTTGCACGACTCCTTTGAGCCGTGGTAGGGTAGTAATCAAAGCACAGTGGGAACTCACACGAGACAAATGACGATCTCAGGTCGATGAACTAACCTGTACACATGTCACCTGGGAACTGCTATCTGACGTCTGGTATAATCCCAACTAGCAGGTTCCCGGCGAGTCCTGTCCGGTGTACTCATAACCCAATGAGCACCTGTATACATCTTAGGTGAACCAACTGACACCAGTGGCTTATGAGACCGGCCACCGCCCCTCGTCGGGGTCTCGACTGTATACACTAGTCTACTCTGGAGAATCGATGCCCTGTCTCGAAACTCCCACGACTAGGGACCTTTTAAGGATGTGCTTATAGACCACCAGCTCTCAAGTATATGATCGCCATCATACTGGCGGCAGTCAAGCAAGAATCCTAGGGGCTCTATCAGCGTGTAATAGCGACCTGTAAGGTCACCTAAAGCAGTACACGATGATAAAGATAAACCAGATAGCATACTATCATCTCGAGTAAGACTGTCCTACCGGGATAGGTCCTCCCTCAATCATTGCAATCACGTGCCTGTGATCCAATAATTGACTCTGAGGGCACTATCTCCAACAATCTCCCACTTGCACTCAAGGCTAATTATTGCGATGTCGCATACTCACAGCCCGTGTGATACCGAACACCCAACTCCTCTACTAGTCAGTCGCACAAAGCCTGTTTGCGAAACTATTGCATTCGAGGAATAGCCTCAGTGAGTGGATCCGCCTAGATGTTTCTTTCTATGTCTCTCTATATCTCAAGTTCGCGGAGAAAACCATCTCCCGAAATGAGCAATACCTGTCTTGGAATGTCTGGATGTCTGATGGGACCTAGTTCATAAATGAACTCCAAATCCAAACTTCTTAGACTGTATCGTCAACTGAACTTAATCAGCATCCTGCGCCATGCCTCCCTCAGTATTGCCTTGGATCACCTGTCCAAAATACTGCCCCTCGTCAGAAGGAAAACTATAACTCTGACAACCTCCTTGTCGTCCATGTCACCTTGGAAGCCTGGAGTGATAACCGTCTCCTAAAGGAGGCAGCCGTTATCATATCCCTAGAACATTCACTTATGTTCTAAAACTGCTTCCGACTGTTCCTCCAGGATTGGATCAATATCAACTTATTGCATCTAGTGCAAGAACAACATCTGGTGTGGTACTTGACATCTCATGATTGACTCAATTGCCTAAGAAAGTGATCTGCCAATCATGCACACCCCTCTCTACTTTAGTCTATAAGACACCTTTAGAGAGGGTGACTCCATTACCTGCAGGTACACAACCATGCCAGGAGTCGTCCATTCTAAATACTCTTAGAATGCTGTCAAAGTACCCTGATTGGGAAACCACCCAAATCTAGATCTAAAACCATAGATCTAGTAACCAGTATGTCTGATATAATGTCCAAGTCCCTTGTGGAGAAACCACTGTGTGACGACCAAAGTATAACCGATCGTAGTATAGGAATGTCACTTCCTACTTTGTGTATGTCATCCAAAACCCGGATATCACACCCTACTACCTTCTCAACAGATCCATCCCCTATTCTGATGACGTCAAACCTATGACTGTCACATCAGAAATAGATGATCTATCTCCGCTATATCTGTTTTAGTCTATAAATAGACATAAGCCTGATGTCCACCAATGCTTCCGCTGCTCCCACTGACTATGAAAACCCTCTGGCAGAGTCATATAGACGTGCACTTCTAAAGCTAGTTTAGAACGACGCTATACTCATCCTCCTGCCGGGTCTCGCAGCCTGGAACAACAACAATGGCAAGTGTGGGTAAACAAGAACTTCCCTGTCACCGTCCTTGAGGCTACCGGAGTACCTCTCGGGTGCCTGAAGTTACCCACCGTATCTGCGGAGTGGCCAATGGAATGTCAAATCAGATTGAATCTTTAGGTTCCTTATCAAATCTTCAGTAATCGTTTGCGGTTCTGGAATCGCTTCCAGTTCTACCATACTCCCACTACTGTTTTCTGAAAAATAACCATTTCTTTTTAAAACTGTGGCGAGTCTAGAACAATATTTCTATTGATCTGCCAGATGGTAGAAAGTCAACCCTCGTCATAGCCTGGGTCAACTCACAAACAGCCATTACAGAAACGTGCCTTGAGTTGTCCAGTGTCTGGTTTTAATCATAAGCCGGACAACTCCCCGTACCATAACATCGTTAAGATATGAACTGTTCTATATCCAATATAGAACCAGAGGCACTGATTTAATTGAACCAGATTCAAATCATGCAGCTATCTCCAGTGCATGTCAAATAAATGGAAGAGAGGCCGATCAGCGTTACTCAACTTAGGAATGCTTCCAATTATGAGTAACCTGAAAGAGAAGCAATTTCTATTTATCATTACTATCAACTGAATACCATACACAAGTATCTACATCTTCGATCACTTTGAAGAATCCCGATACTTGCTACACCTGGTACACTACTCTATTCAAATACCTATAACTCCTTAAAACTTAGACCCTGTGTTTCTACGAAACACATGTCTAAGAATTAGAGAAGTTAAAAGTAAACAGAATATAGTATGAGGACCAACCCCTCTGTCCTAATGGACACTGGACAACATACAATACTCTGTATAAGTCCGCTGAGTCTAACAACTCTTTCACTGTGCGTCGTAGGTTGAAAACTGTACTTATGGTTAAGAAGAATTACACCGCTGTTTGATGCTCCTTACCTAACCATCCACTGATATAGGTAAATGTCATCGACATAATATCAAAAGGTATATCTCACTCTATGAAAATAGACGTACAGATATATCAATTTGAAATTGGTGCACAACAGCGGATATTCAAAACCAAATATTTGCCGACCGGCAAACAACCCAGGTGGCTTCCTCAAATATCACCAATTACAACGAATCCCGATATAATGAGGATGGTCACCTAATTCCCAATAACTTACTCCCACTCATCATCTGTAAAACCATACAGATGTGAGAATCATACCTGGTAAATACATATCCTGGAGTAAGTATCTAATCGGGAAATCAGTTTTCTTTTAACATTACACAGTGAAACTGAAACATTGAAATGTTTCGGTGGGGTATTCCGGTATTCTTAGTAATGCCTCTTCCATTATCCAGATTCACAACTACAACCGTATAATTTTTTGCCACCTCTCCAAATCCCTTTATATGTCTTTAGTCATTACCTTCTGTACACCCCTTTAGGCCAATTGGTTTTCTTCCCTCCCTACCGTTCGGCACCAGCCTATGGTTTGGAAGAAGACTATCCAATAAGCATAATGGGTGTACTGTCCCAATCCTAGGAGCACTCGCAATGCGAGAGAAGGTGAAGAGAAAAGACAACCGAATAATCCTTATTCCTATTTCTCCTGGACCAGAATCCATCCCCGAACTGGAACAAGTTCCTTTCGAGTTCGTATATAACCATACGATGGAGTATCCAATAAACTGTGGATCTTCGTAGTGATACGGAGTGTCCTGGAGAAATACAAAGGTGATTTAGGATTGGCGAAGAAATACTTGGCTCGGTCGTGAATAGCAGTCGCAATTTACTTTGCCCTCTTACTAATCCCTTGCTTTGTCTTAACTTAATACCTTCTGTACACCATCGTTATGCTAATTGGTTTTCTTCATTCCCCACCGTTCGGCACTTGCCTAAGGTTTGGAAGAAGACTATCCAATTTGCGTAATAGGTGTACTATCTCCTAAACCAAGGAGTACTCGCAATGAGAGAAGGTGAAAAGAAAAGACAACTGAATAATCCTATTCGTTTTCTCCAGAACCAGAAACCATCCTCGAAGTCCTTCGAGTTCGTATATAACCATACGATGGTTTTGTCCAATGGAAGTGGACGTTCGTAGTAATACGGGGTGTCCTGGAGAAAAGGGTAAAAGTAGGAGTGGCAATGAGGTTTGCAACTCTGACAATCCAAAAGCCAGTGTTAAGAAGGTTCGGTCAACTTGGTCACTGAGTCATAGTCCAGGGTCGAGTCAATGGTCGCTGCCAAAGAGAGAGAGAAAAGAAACACTCAGCGTGCACTCTAACCTAGATCAGAACGGTTATCACTTTGTCTAATCTGGAAACCTCCCACTGTACCTCAAATTCTCCTCCAAACCTGAAAGAAGAATTAGTCGGGATCGCCCGAGGAGTAAACCAACTCATCAGTGGAAATCGGGATCCAACTATCATCGCATGATAACTTGACGGAATCCACTCAAGTCACCACACTCCAGAAGGTATGCGCATGCCTGGCAAGTTTCAGTCCTTTTGAAACTCCCGATGTGATTTTTACCCCAAGCGGTTTATGACCTTGACTAGGTCAACAAACCATAAACCGCCAGTCAAGTTCAACCCGTCATTATTCTGGATTGCATTAAACCCACCCGCACGTGCCCTTGACTAGGTCAACAAGGCCGCACGACTGTCTCAACCAATCCCACTTATGCAACAAACAAGTACCACTTAGCTACCGAACACTACGTCTTGACTAGGTCAACAAACGCAGCACGAATACCAAATAATACCTGTAGGAAATGACGGAGGGCTACGGCTGGTTTTTGGCGAAAAACCTTTAACGTAATGAACTTGATATCGTTGAAGGAACTGCATAGCCTTTTATAAAAATATAGTGACGAAAACCTTTACTAAAGAGGTCACTCCCGGTGAAGGGATCTCGGCTCTTTCCCCGTAGAATGAGGTGCAGGATATTCCAACTGAATACCACGATGCAAAGAAAAAGTAATCGGCTATAGTAAAGTTAATGCCCTGACGCAAACTTCTGTCCAAGGGGTCACTCCCGGTGAAGGGATCTCGGCCCTTGCCTCGTCGACTGAGGAGCAGGATATTCCAAATGAATACCACGATGCAAAATAAAAGTGAACGTCCTTGCAATAACAGCTTTTTGAAAAATTGTTCCAACAACATCAGAATAGGTTTGTTTATCTTGCATTGATCCGAATCAACGCAGTCCCATCAATTGATCAAACCACAAAGAACGAAAATATACTGACGTACGTATATGCCATCCGTATTCGCCACTGGGTCCCGTCATCACCCGTTAGGTTAGCTAACTAACGGCAGAGCGGGGACTGGACTAGCGCGGATGAAAAACATATACAACATCTACTAATATATATACGAATATATAGTATTTCGCTCAAGGCGTGATAAAATGCAACATCACAGAGATATACAGCATCACAGAACAATACAGATATCTGGAAGCCCCGGGTTTCACAGAGCCGCTGCTGAAACCCGACGTTCCCCTGGTCGTGTGGATAGCCTGTGCAATGAAAACCTAGACCCCTAAGGGAGCGGCAAGTCACCCGCCAAAACCTGAAGCGAGGCAGCCCCCTTCAGCACCGTGAATGGACCACCCAGCACTTCACGGAATCCGGTAACTTGGGCACCCCTCCTGGGTCAACCTGTACCCCCTACGAGTGCAGCGAATAGCCCGCCAATCCTGGAGTGAAGCCCCCTCCGTCCCAATGCCATGAGATGCGGGCTTGTTGCCCTCCAGAACCCGGCTATCCGTGCACCCCACCGCGGGGCAACCCTAGTACAGAAAGTAAAATATACATACACCGGGTACATCGACCGCAACCAGGTCGTGCCCCAAAAGAATAATACAAACAGGCAGTGACGGCAGTCCACATGTCGGACGCTCGCCCCGCAATATCAAATGTACATATAAAACAAAACAGTACTAGCATTGCATCCAGGCTATCCCCCACGACCGATCCGCAACAACACAGCATAAACATAGAACATCAACGTGAAAGTCACGTTCGCAAATCCGTCTAACCGGGCTATAGCAGTTAGACGGGATTTACCGATCAAGTGACATTCACGGTCGCAGATATAATGTAAATACTGTGAAATAATGTGTTTAAAATATCCGATCGATCAAATAATTAACAAGTGGGCCCCTACGCAATACTGTAGCACTCACAGAGATTCTGGGCCCAAATTTAATATTCCAAAACCCCCAAAATCAGCCCACAAGCCCACTGGAAAAATTGGATGCAGTGAGGACACCAATGCGCGGCGGAACCGCGGCCCAAGGGGGGTTTGGCCGCGGTTCCGCGCTTCAGTGGTCGAGTCACTGTGTCGAACTTTTCCAGTATTCTTAGAATTTCTTGTACATCAGTTTTCTACAACCTGAAAAATTTTTTGAGCAAGAAAAAATTCAACAGAAAACTGATGTGAGGAAAAATGTAGATTTTGGAATTTTGGTCGATCGGAAATGCAAAAACACATCGAACAAAGCTAGAAAAGGTTAATGGCGTGTCTCTGATACCATGTTGCGCCACGGCAGCGCCCTGGCCGTCTATCCGAGGCCAAAATGCGGAATCAAAAATTTTCCTTACTTGGAAACTGGCGCTACCGCGGACAATAAAACCCGGATCGTTAACCATTAACCTATACTAGCATACAAGAGATGGGAAGAGAAGTATACCGAATGATCCGAGTCCTCCGGTCTTCTCCTTGCCGTCCCGATCTCCCGCGGAAAGTCTTGTCTCCATATCGTCGCCTCCTCGCCGGAAGGGCACCACATCGCCTGCGTCTTTTACGGGCTCCCGCCTCAATACCGAGGCAACTCGGGCATGAAGCCGGCAACTCGACATGCCCAAGAATTGCTGTAGAATGTAGTGTAGAAACTTTGTCTCTTGGAGTTTATGTAGTTGCCATTGATGGATGGAGGAAGAGGTAAAGAAAATTGGTGCTTTCAATTTTCTAGCAAGAAGAAGATGAAATGAACTCTCTCATATTTTTTTTCTCAAGTGAAGCCTCTCTCATCTAATTAGAATGGTGAAGGAATGAAAATCCAAAACATAACAAGAAGGGAGGTGAGTGTAGGAGAAAAAGAAAGGTGATCATATCCAAACACCATCATCACAATCTCACATCAACCATTCTCATCACTTCTAATCACATAAAGCAAAAGACGTGATGGAAAAAGAATATAATCATGAAAAGCTATCATGATGCCACCAATATGCAAGATACCCCCTCCCCAAAAGTAATTTGCAAAACTGCAAATTACCCCCTCCATCGGAAAAGTCCGGCCGGGAAAGAACAAAGGAAAACCGGCCGGAACGGAATGCAAACTGGCAACTCCAGAAAACTGGTCCCGTAATAAATTACAGGAAAACCCCGATACTATGCATACACACCCGCATCTGTATTCCGTCCGGATACAAATGCAAAATCTACACTGTACTATACTAGGATCCGGCTTAAACCAAAGCCGGCTAGTAATATCCGTTCGATCCTGATCCGTGCAATACCACACGTATCTGATCGAACCCTGCCATATTTCCATACGGCCACTAGTACAAACCGTCCGATCCTGATCCGTGCAATACCGCACGTATCTGATCAGACCCTGCCATATCTCCATACGGCCTCTACAGCGTTTCGCCCGAAAGCTTGAGTAACTGAAAGTGTGGTGGACTCTAAAGACTCGTCAATACTATGGTTGTGGATTTAACCACTAGCACGTCAGAGGTATAAGCCAATACATGACGGGCATCCGGGGGTGCAGCCGTCTACTTAAGTTTGCAACGAGCATTCGATCAGAATGTCAGGAATCTTGTTGAATTGCCTAACTAGATATTGAAAAGTGTTTTCGAGATCGAGACTAAAATGCGGGGTTTATAATTGTTAGGCATGAAATGTCTAAGGAATTCATTTGGTTAGGCATGCGATGTCTAAGGAGGTTGCGGATTCCAGCTGTTGTAGTTTTACACTTTCTTTTCTGTGACCGTAAGCGTAGTATGTGGTGTATCGCCGGCTTTGTTACTATACATCAACGACAATCGGGATACGTATTTGATGATATGTGTTATTATGTGTTGCTGTTATATGTTATATTGGATCGTCGCGTTCTGAATAGCCGGGGTTTTATGTGAGATGAAAGTTTTTCATTTTCATTCATGTAAAATTCATTGTATATAATATTCTTTTATTGGGGCACTTCCGGACTGAGGATGATGTCACCATTGTATATTATTTACTTTTCCGCATTAGGTTAGACCCAAGGCGGGGAGCACAAGTAACCGGGTTCTAGGGTCCAGTGGGAGACCATCTCGAGGAGTCGAAACCGGGTCTCCTAACCCTAGAATTGGCAGTGTTGCTTGCCGCTCTCGTATGGGTCTAGGGATGTGGGTTTGGCTATTCATCGCGACCGTGGAATCCGTGTTTTATACAGGCTCGTATCAAAACACGGACCACCTAGTATATCCAATATTTCATATATGTTCTTTTGCTGCAATGTTCTGTGATGAGATCATATTACTACCTGTGATGAATGTTTATATTATATATATGAGATATATGTTATATTGCAGATTTCTTTTCAAATGTGATGCTTGTAAAGCATAATAAAATGGGACTTCATTAATGAGATTAATGAAACTAAAAGAAACCTTAAGATGTTGTAGAAACTTGTTTAAAAACTGGTAGCTCTAGTTCTTGCTTTGCATAGCGGTATTCCTTGTAGAATATCCAGCACCTTATTCGATAAGGAAAGAGCCGAGATCCCTTCACCGGGAGTGACCTCTTTAGCGAAACTAGCAAATACTACACACTCAGTTTGTCTTTTGATTGCTTCTATAGTTTGGCTTTGCACGGTGGTATTTGTGAAATATCATGCACCTTATTCGATAAAGAAAGAGCTGAGATCCATTCACCGGGAGTGACCTATTTAGCAAAACTAGTAAAGGCCTCAAAAACACTCCATTTAAAATCACTCGATTCTACATTGATATCAAGTTCATTATGCAAAGGGTTTTCTTAAAATCCTGTCGTAGCCCTCCGTCATTTCAGATAAGTACTAGTTAGTATTCGTGCTACGTTTGTTGACTATGTTAAAATGTAGTGTGCGGTAGCTGATTAGTGCTTATCTGTATAAGCATATGATGCGATTGGATTAGGGAGTCGTGCGACTTTGTTGACTATGTTAAGGATCGTGCAGGTGGATTTAATTCAATCGGGAAATGACAGGTTGAACTTGACTAGCACTTATGATTTGTTGACCATGTTATAGTCATATAGCTGCTAGAGGTAAAATATTATTGGGAATTTCAAGAGTTGAAATTTGCAATGAGATTGCATACCTTCTATGAGATAGTTGGATCCCGATACCCACTGCGAGTAAGAGTTTTTCCTGGGAGAGTTTTACACATTACAATTAGCCGATCAAGTAGGTGTCTAGAAAGGTGTTAATAGGGTTACGCCCCAGGAAAAACGAGGTTTATTTTTAATTAGGTCTGTGCGAAAACACGGGGAACCTCCCTTAAAGTACCGGCACTGGCCTGGCTGAAAGACTGGCGAACTTGTATGGTGTGATTAATCCTGGCCAGTCTTTCCTTTTAGGGTTTGAAGGAAGATTTGACTAAAACAGTGGGAGCCATCCTGATTAGATAAATTGATAACCAATCTAATCTTGTAAAAGCGCACGCTGAGTGTTTTCTTCTCTCTCTCTCCAGGTAGCGACCATGTCACGCCTTAATCAAGATAATAATACAGATGTATTGACCGAACCCGCTTGTTATACTGCGCTAGGGAACGTTGGTCCCGCTCCAACTTATAATTGTTATAAGACAGAGCAGGAAATAGGGGATTACCAGAATTCCCATGCCGCCCAAACGATGAAAGTGCATGCTGATGCATCTTCTTCGGGTGTGTTCATTACAGAGAACTGTTTCTCAGTATCCTTTACATCCTGGGTATGAGATACCGGATCAAGATCCCACATATGTAATTTATTACATGGGCTACAGATAGGTAGAGAACTGAGAACGGGTGATAAGTTTCATGAGATAGAAACGGTGCAAGTGTTGCAGCCAAGTCTGTTGGTAGTTATCACCCTGTATTACCAGAATACATTGATTCTGAATGAATGTTATTAGATACTAAACCTGATATACAACATCATATCAGTCTCTTTATTAGTAAAGAAGGATATAATTTTGTATTGTTGGATAATGTTTTGAACATTTCCTATATCAAGAGTTGATCGGTTCAGGCACGTTATCTAAAAGAATAGACGTTCTAAATCAAACCACAGTTCTTAGTGTACATGACACACACAAGAGGAAGAGTTCAGAAATGAATGAATCCTTCTTGAGGTATTGTAGACTAGGTCATATCAATATGACCCGACTAGCTGAAGTTACATTTAGATGCATATTTAAATTAGTTTGAATTTACATCTTGTGAAACTTGCCGGTCATGTCACAAAGATAAGATGACCATAGCTCTGTTTATTGGAAACAGAGAAAGAGTTAGTGAACTCTTGGGATAGATTCATGATGATGTATGTAAGTTCCCTGTCTACACATGCCAGGGCCGGTTCTTTGTACTTCATTACATTCACTGATGATCTCTCAAGTTTCAGACATATGTTCCTAATGAAACACAAGTCCGAAGCTTTTGAGATATTCACAGAATATAAGTAAGAAGTAGAGAATCAAAAACGGGTATAAGTATTATGTCCTTTGATGAGATCAAGGAGAAGAATACTTGAGCTCGGAATTCCTGGACTATTCTAAAGGGGAATGAGATTCTCTCTCAGCATTACTCCTCCGTATACACCACAGCACGCCGGTGTATCAGCGCGGAGCAATCACACCCTATTAGATATGGTGCGCTCCATGATGAGTACTACTGAGTTTCCTATTTCCTTTTGGGAGTATATGCACTTGAGAAGTTGCATACCTATTGAATAGGGTTCCAATCAAATCAGTTGCCTACCACTTCATATGTGATATGGAATGGGAAGAGCCAATATCTTAAGTATGTTAAGATTTGGGGTTTTCCAGCCTATGTCTAAAAGCATAATCCGAACAAGCTCGAGGCAAAGTCAGTTCTGTAGAAGTTTGTTGGATATCCCAAGCATTCGCAAAGAAATATCTTCTACCAAACCAAGGAAAAAAAGATGTTTTGTTCTCAGCATGCCCCCTTTGTGAAAGGGAATTTCTTGTGAAGAAATTAGTGGTCATGAGGTAGAACTGGATAGACTTCTAGCTATACAAACTGCAGCTGATGATTTGGTAGATCCAAAGGATTCAATAGTTTCTAACGAACTTCAGCCTTTCCGCCAATCTAGTAGGGTTCCTCACCCACCTGAGAGATACTTCGGTATTCTCTATGACAGTTGGAGCGAGGATTGCATCATGAGATGATGACCTAACTAGTTTCGAGCAGGCCATCAGGAGTGGGGACTCTGTAAGAATGGCTCGATGCTTAGCGATCTGAGATGGAATCCTTATACACCAACAAAGTATGGACTTTGGTTGCTTTATCTGAAGGGTTAAATCCCCATCAGGAGTAAGAATATCTTGAGAAGATTACTTGGTGTACATGGAAAAGATGAGACTTTCAAAGCTATGCTTAAGTCCATCCAGATCATACTTGCCACTGCTACATACCATGACTACGATATCTGGCGGTTGGGTGTCATGACTGCTTTTCTAAATGTTGATTTGGAAGAGAGCGTCTATAAGTACACAGCCAAAGGGCTTCATAGACAGTGGGAGAAGCGGAAACGTGTGCAAAATGTTTTATGTGATAAATCAGGCATCGCGGAGTTGGAACGTTTATTTTGATGTGGCAGTCAAAGAGTTTGACTTCATCAAAATGTTAGATGAACCTTGTATATACAAAAAGGTAGTAGAGAGTATGGTGGTGATCCTCGTAGAGTACGTGGATGACATACTCTTGATAGGGAAGGAGTTTCCTATGCTACGCTCGGTCAATCTCCTCTTTTCACAAGGATTCTCCATATAGGATCAAGGTGATACCTCCTAAATCCTGGATTATGGATCTATGCGATAGATCCAATTGGATGTTAGGATTCTCACTAGTTGTAGTGAGATGGTATCAATCGATCCTGGGGAGAATCACTGGAAAGGTTCCAGGGTGATAAGGACGACTGAATGCCAGTCGCAGGCATTGTCTTTACCCTTAATGGAGGGACGGTATGTTGGAAGAGTTCCAAGCTAGATACCGTGACTTACTAGACGATTAAAGGCTAGATACATCGTTACCAAGGATGCTACCAAAGAGGCAGTCTAGATATATACTAGTTCATGAGATGAACTTCGTTCCAACCATTGTGTGACAATGGAGTTATGGCTTATGCCTGGGAACCCCTGTCCTATCAGATATCCAGACATATTCTTAGGCAGTATCACCTAATCATGGAGATGGTTGATTTCGAGGGAGATCAAGGTTAGGAGAGTAGACACATAGAAAAACAGTGCGGATCCACTCACAAAGGCCTATTTCCAACTAGAGACTTTTATGGGATGCTTGAGTATGAGATACTTCAACCACAGCTGATTGTTGGGTATGCGATACCACAACAGATGGCCCTAGTGCAAGTGGGACATTGTTAGTTATATTTATGCCCTAGAGGCCATTACTATACATGCATTGTATATTGTAGTGGATGCTGGGACATATATAGGAAGGACTTTCTTGCTCGACATGATAGTATGCCATCTGGTTACTCTTTATATTAACATGTACTCTGATTGTCTCTATGTCACATGTTGATAAAGCCCTTAGGATGAGTACTTGACTACCAGGACTATGATGCAGATCATACTAGTGAGGACAGTGTAGTCGCCAAGTACATCCTTCAAATGTTCCTAGTCGTGGGAGTACCGAGACAGGGCATCGATACTCCAGAGTAGACTAGCGTATGTGCTTCTTGACCCATATGATGGGCAATGGATGATCTCATATCTATTGGTGTTTGACATCAGAGAAGGTATACGGGTGCTCGGTGGAGACAGGGTACACTGGATGGACTCGCCGAGAACTCCCAGATGGTATTATACCTCACGTCAGATGGCAGTTCTCTGGTGACACTGGTACAGAGTAGTCTGTACACCCGAGATTGTCATAGAGTCTTGTGTGATTCCTACTGTGCTTTAATTTCCATCATACCACGTCCAAGAGGGCATACAAAACGGTGGCTTTTGGGTACAGTCCCGAATCATATGGAGGCAATGAGCGTTAGGAGGGGATTCGTCTCTCCCGGTATAGCAAGTTGATGTTGCGCTGTGTTCGATTGGCTATAACTGGAAATCCATGGCCAGGGTTGCTGAGATTTACTGGTAAGTGTTATCAATAGTTTCTCGAACTATTATGGACCTCATATCGACACGACTTATCGAGCTACTGGGGTCTGACGTTTACCACCCCTAAGAGAGATATGCGACATATCAAACGAAGAGACCGGACTGTACGGGAGTGTTACTGATTGGATTCACGGGAGAAAGTACAGGCTTGCTTGTTGATCTTCTAATCGCTCAATACCTGGGTAGCTGTTACGTTTAGCCGACCGCTTGCAGCTTTTGGGTGTTTGATATGATCATCACCCACTGCTGGCGTATTGACGATTCTTTAGAGTCCTACACAGAGGTTTTCTGGCTCAGGAAAAACGGAGTAGGCGCACAAATATGATATGTGCAGGACCGAGAACAATACGTGTATGTGATATCGTATTAGATTCTCGCGATATGAGATATCGGCCGGGTATATGTGATATAGCCGGGTCATCGGATCAAGTGTTGATTCGATGAACTGATACAGATTATATTAGTCGGTTATTTGTGAAATAGCCAGATTATCGGATCAAGTGTTGATTCGATAATTTAATGTATAATTATATATTTGATATATAAAATTACATTAACTAGTATAAGCTCACTTAAAGATTCTTTTTCTCACTCGGGCAATACATTGATATATATGTGATATATGTTAATTTTACTATTTTATTTTGTTACAATAAATATTGTATATGTGATATATAATGTTGTAACATGTTATGGTTATAAATGTAACATGATTTGTGGAGTTTAAATATGGTTAGGGTTTGGATTAGGGTTAAGCTTTCATGAAGCTTTCAAGAAGCTTCTTGAAGCTTTGACTTTGACTTGGATATTTTGCGATATTTTGCAAGATATTTTTTTAACCCAAACCATCTCTTTAACCATAGTTAAATCTCTACATGTGTTAAGTCTTCATACTTAACCCATGGTTGCATTTCTAACCACACTTGGTTTTATTATTCATCACAAAAGGTTTTTGATCTTCTTCTTCTTCTTCCTTTGATAAAAAGCTTTCTAGGATTTTCATTTGTGATGTTTATATGTGAGAAATTGAAAACAAAAGAGTGCTAAATTCCTACTTCATCATCCTCATCTATTCTACCCGCTTAGATTAAGGTGTTCGCTTTGCTAATACTTGATTAGCAAAGCAAGAGCTTGGGTTTGAGTTTCTTCAAGGTAGATCATCTTAGTTTTCGAAGATCGGAAGCAAGCTTGCATCTTTCTCTTCATGGAGCCTCTCTTCAGTCTGGGTACTCGATGATTGCAGTGAAGGGACCACAACACGGAGCTTATGAAGTGAAGGAACGGACTACAAAGGTTGTAATCCCAAATTCATAGAAGTAAAGTTGTTTACTTGCTATTTGTTTCACCTAATCTCTAGTCTAAGATCTTGGTTAGGGTTGGTCGGCACGTCTAAATTTTTAATCGGGTATAGTTGATGCCTTGTAGGCCCTTGTGACAGTACCTAGTAACCCTACACTTAGTATCTTTGCTTGACTACCGGCGTTGTGATAGCGATCACACTAGTGGGGGTTGGGTAGTCTATAAGCACATCCTTATCATGATCCCTAGTCGTAGGATTATCGAGACAGGGCATCGATACTCCAGAGTAGACCGGTGCATACGCTTCTTATCCCCGCAGGGGAGATGGTCTGTCCCACAGCCATCAGTACGTCGTACAGGAGATAGTATGCAGGTGCTCGTTAGGTTACGAGTACACTGGACAGGACTCGTCGGGAACTGTTGGTTGGTATTATACCTATCGTCAGTTAACATTTGCCAGGTGACATAAGTACAGCTTAGTCCGTTGACTTGACACTGTCACCTCGCCTCGAGTGTGATCCCACTGTTCTTCGATTACTACCCTACCACGGCTCTATTGAGTCGTGCAAACAGGTAGTAGTTGGGTGCAGTCCCGAAGCACTTGGAGGCAGTGACGGTTAGACAGGATTCGTCTCTCCCGGTATTGGGTGTTGATATCGCGTTGTTTCTAGGAGAGCCATTACACAGTCATCCCTTGCCAGGGCAAGCATGATTTACTGGTATTGTTTCCAGTAGTTTCTCAGGGTGTTCTGGGCTACACTCCAACACGACTTGTACCGCTATTAGGGGACTGGCGTTTACCGCCCTGTAGGTCCACCATGCGATACTCTCAGACGAACAGACCGGACTGTACGTAGATTGTCACATTCAGGCTCAGTAGGAGTTCGGATCGGTTCACCTCGTCGGTCTTCTTATCGGCATCTACCTGGGGACCGTACGTACAGCTAGTACCGCTTGCGGCCTTTGGTTAAACCCACTGCCAGCGTAGTGTCGAGCCTTTAGAGTCCCACACAGAGGGTTATCCGCCTGTGGGAAAAACAGAGTAGAGGTCGCATGGTTTTGCGACGGGGTTCGTTCACATCCGCACACTTGTGCATGTTTGGTGTCCGGGTAGTTATTACTAGCGGGCTTTGGTTTAAGCCAGATCCTAGTATTTGTTTTGGGATTGGTTTTGTCCTATTATATTCGTGTTCCTCAGAACACGGATGCGGGTGTGTATGCACAGTTTTGACAGAGGTAGAGGAACCTTATTAGGGTTATTGACCGTTGACTTTTCCATAACCCTAATGAGAATGAGAAATATGATTAATGATATTAATTAAGGATAATTGTACCATGGTTAGATTTACCATTTGACTTTTGTTGACCTTTTGACTTTGGTTGACCGGTTGACTTTTGTTGACCTTTTGACCATCATCATTTCACTTGCAAGATGCTTCTTGATTCTTGCAAATTGCATTTATTATGAAATGATAATGGTCATTCCAAACTAACCATCACTATTTTCCTTAATTATTATTATTATTATCATTTTCTCTCATATGAGAGCATGGTTGTGTTTCTCTCTCATTCTCTCATGCTCTTTCTCTCTCTTAAAAAAGCTCTCCCTCTTCCTCTCTAGAAGCTTTAATCTTTCATGTGTTGAAAATTGAAAGCTCTTGAGTTAAAACCATCAAGACTTCTCTCTACTCATTCTAGGGTTCTTAGTTTAGCAAGCCAAGCATCCTAGTTACCTCTTAGTTGAGGTAGGAGCTCAAGGTAGAGGCCTTCGGGTGGATCTTTCTTCGGCAAAGAGAAAATGACGAGGAGGAGCCGTCTACACCACTCCAAGGAGCAAGCAAGAAGGAAGACCACAACAAGAAGAGAAGGAGTTCAAGATCTAGGTATAACCATTTATCATAGTAGCTAGAACTTGTTGTTAGTATGTTAGTTTTGTTTAGCAAAGATCCTTCATGGTTGGTCCATGTTACCCTGTGAGAAAATTTTGATTTTTACCTATTCCGCCTCCCCGAAAGAACCGGGGTGGGTAACGTAGACCTAACAGTCCGCATCTTGCACGAAACTCTGGTTCCGCTCTTCTCCATCATCGTCCACCTTGACGTCACGCCATGCGAACTCGGTATGTTCAGCACTCTGTAGAAGATACCTAGCCGAACACGTCCTCGGAAAGTCGTCCCAACCATCGGAGGAATACTCAATACTCATCCGTCCTCGATCAACTCACAATATATCTGGGTGAGGTCCTCTATCCGAAGTTGGTCAGCTTACTGGTCTCCTATCACATGATATCCGGACGACGTCAAACTTTTCGATCAAGTCATCAATGTCCCATAATTTCCCGAAAGCTCAATACCTGAGCACAGTGTAAAACATCTGGTACATTCCACAGAACCTCTGGACCAGCCATAGAAGGGAAAACCCAAGCCTCATTGATGGCACCGCTAAACTGCCGCAAACCCTAAGGTTCAAAAGCGGTTCCATGGTCATCATGTCGAGTTAGGGTTTCATTCTTCTTGAGGGTCCACAGAATCACTTGCATGTTCCTCCGAACACTTTAAAATTGGGAAAATGGTTTTCTGACACTCGTTCGAAAATTTTTTTAGCTTCGCCTATACAACATGTGAATCCTCTTCGCCCGCATGCTAAACAATGCTTTAATCCTGCATGAAAAACGATACATCAATGGTCATCTCTGGATCAGTCTGCTCTAAATCTGAGTAAGACTCTCCAAACTGAAAATCTTGAACTCAACTGGGCCTGCGTCGACGCATCAATCTGACGAATCACCTTCGTCACTCAACTCGGGATAGACTAGCTATCACATGTCGCATTTCTGCCTGGAAGCTCCGGCGATCTCATCTCGTAAGCTCTGGAAGCGACATCTTATCAATCTGAGCAATAGCAGGGTCATCTGTCTGCACGGTAGACGACATCACAACTCTGAGGTATGTTGTACATCAACAGTCCTCTTCATCTGGCAGCTCTATCAATAGCCCGATCATCCTGTGCAACGCCAAACACTCGCCTCATCCGAGAGGTCACAACATAAAACTAACTCGAGACGTTCCCGTGTCACTAGAAAACAGGATGGTCAGTCCACGTCCATGACGTGCTCGCCCTGATCGCATCATTAGTAGCAGCTCAATCTGCACTCAAACCATGGTGACAAGAACCTCTATCGAGTATCGAAGAAAGCAGATCAACGGCATGAAAGGAAACGACAGATCCAGAATGGATACATGATCATAAGAAGGAACATCATCAAAGAGGGTATGATCATGGAAACAAATATAATCAATGATCTCAAATTGATGTATTATCAAGAGAACAAGGAGAATCACAGATCTCAAAATATGTACATCGTAAGGTTTCTTAAGTGGAGTATCGTATCGTAAATATGCCGCGGAACATACGTACGGTACGTCACTCTACTCAAGCTACCTACTCCATCAATCAGGGTCAACCTAAGAAACGAAAGTTCGGGTCTAATACCCCTCCCCCCTCCCGTTCATGTCCAAGTTCCGTAAGGTCAAGCCTAGGTTCCGAAATACATACCCGCCCTAGACTCCACAAAGTCAAACATAGACTCGAACCAAGGTTAAACCGAGCGCTCTGATACCAACTTTGTCACGACCCGAAATATTAGCTCGTGATCAGCACTTAAATCACGCAACGTCTAAAGGCGTAACGTAATTCAAGTAAGCCAAAACCTAAAAATCTAAACCTTTTTAAGAAAATAAAGGAGGTGAAGTTTTGAAATAAGGGTATAATGAAATCAAGTTTTCTTAATACATAGAAAAGGAACATAAAAATACAAGTGAAATTTACAAGTTTAAAAATGTGTTTCGTCTTTTAAAAATTTGGGCAGCACCTCCATTGTATATTTTGATCCAAAACCATAAATACATAATAAGAATAATGGCATCCACAAGCGGGAGCTAGCTCTTCGCCAAACGGTGGATCACAACCATGCAAGACAGTATATGTAATTATACGACACCCAATGGCGAAGTTCACCCCAAAAAGATAAAGAAATAAGCAAGACATCAAAACCACAAGTAGCGGAAAACCCCTCGCTCTAACTCTCACAACCACAATCTCACTAAGTCTCATTACTTATACAATTTACTAATTTTGATTGGTGGAGTTGAGTAGATACAATGTGAAATATAAATACAAGAATCGGTACGATACAAATGCCCCATCTACCAATGGAAAACACCCAAATGAAGCTATATGCCAACGATGCCGCTACGGGTCCATGCGGTCAACCTGCAAGAACTGTGGCACAACGGGGGTGAGTTGCCAACTCGTGAGTAGAAAAACATCTATAAGTAGAAATCGAATAAACAACGACTCCTAGGTCAACTATATCATAAAGGTAATACTATGATAACTAGGGTGACCGGCTCATCATATGTGCGAACAATGTAATCAATACCTATATGTATGCGGATATAATCCAACAATATAACCAGTGTCTGTATGTATGTGGATCTCATCCAACCATAAAATCAAAGTTTGTATGTATGTGGATCTCGTCCAACCATATAATCAATGTCTGTGAATATCAAAAAAGCATATGCATGAAAGTATGAGGATATAAATCAACGGGTGTCCCTCGCGACACATCAAAATCATGGAACGTGAGTGTCCAGCATCGACACCCGAAACATCATGAAAACCATGTCCAGCATCGACACGTAAATCCTCATATATCTCAGGCGCCGCATCCTCAGATCGGCTCTCAGGCGCCGCACACCCTGGTCGGCCCTCATATTCATCTCGCTACTCCGGTCGGTATCCTCCGGATAACCGCCGTGTCCAAATACTGTCACCGGTAGGTAGTGCTCCCCTGCCAGGCTCACCGTCTAACATATACGAGTGTTCTTTTCCCGGGATACTGTAAGTCCACGTTGCCCACCCCGGTGCTTGCGGGGAGGCGGTAAATGGAATAAAAATCGGATTTTTATCACTTTAGGCAACATGGACTAGACAAAGAAGGATCTTTGCTAAACAAAAACGAGCTAAAGCTAACTAGAAACTAGCTAAAGGGTAGAATGGTTATACCTAGGGCTTTATGTCCTTCTCTCCTTGCACCTTGGAGTAGTAGAAAAGGATCACCTTTGTCGTCTTCTTGAGTCGAAGAAGGATCCACTTGAAAGCCTCAACCTTTGGCTTCAACTTCAAGCTAGAAGTAACTAGGGTGCTAGAAGTGCTAGTCCTAAAACCCTAGAAGAGAGTAAAGATTATCAAGAAGAGGTTTTTCTCAAGCTCAAGTGTTTCTCAACACATGAGAGGGGAGAGCATGAGGGAGAGGAAGAACAAGAGAGAGAAAGTGAATGATAGAATGAGAGAATAAAACAACCATTCTCACATATATGTGTGAATTATTATAAATTGATAATTAGCTAGATAATTGTAATGGTTAATCAAGACATGACCATTATCATTTCATTTTTAATGCAAATTGCAAGGATCAAAGAGCATCTTCCAAATAAAATGATGATAGTCAAAGTGTCAACCTAGGTCAACAAGTCAAGAAGGTCAAATGGTCATCAACCATAACCATGCACAATTATATTAAACTAATATCAATTAACCATAATACACACATAAGCATTAGGGTTAACAAAATGACAAAGGTCATTAACCCTAATCAAAGTCCTCTCCCTCTGTCTCAAGCAACTGTGCATACGCACCCGTATTCGTGATCCGAGGAACACGAATACAATGAGATAAAACCAATCCCAAATCATATACTAGGATCCGGCTTAAACCAAAGCCCGCTAGTATAAGCTGTCCGGACAGCAAACGTGCATAAGTGCGCGGATGTGAACGAACCCTGTCGTAAAACCATGCGACCTTTACTCATTTTGCCTAAAGAAGAATAGCTCTCTGTGTGGGACTTTAAAGACTCGACACTACGCTGGCAATGGGTTAAACCATAGACCGCAAGCGGCACTAGCTGTACGTAACGGTCCCCAGGTAGATGCCGATAAGAAGACTGACGAGGTGAACCCCATCTGAACTCCTACTGAGCCTGTATGTGACGGTCTCCGTACAGTCCGGTCTGTTCGTCTGATACATCGCATGGCTGGCCTAGGAAGGCGGTGAACATCAGTTCCCTAATAGCGGTACAAGTCGTGTCGGAGTGTAGTCCAGAACACCCTGAGATAACACTGGAAACCTACCAGTATATCTCGCTTGCCCTGGCCAGGGACTACTCGTGTAATGGCTCTCCTGGACACAGCGCGATGTCAACCCCCAATACCGGGAGAGACGAATCCTGTCTAACCGTCATTGCCTCCAAGTGCTTCGGGACTGCACCCAAAAACTACCTGTTTGCACGACTCCTTTGAGCTATGGTAGGGTAGTAATCAAAGTGCAGTGGGAACACACTTGAGGCGAAGTGACAGTGTCAAGTCCGCGGACTAAGCTGTACTCATGTCACCAGGGAACTGATAACTGACGATAGGTATAATACCAACCAACAGTTCCCGACGAGTCCTGTCCAGTGTACTCGTAACCTAACGAGCACCCGCATACTATCTCAAGTACGACGTACTAACGGCTGTGGGATAGACCGTCTCCCACGCTGGGATAAGAAGCGCATACGCTAGTCTACTACGGAGTATCGATGCCCTGTCTCGATAGTCCAACGACTAGGGACCTGTATAAGGATGTGCTTATGGATTACCCAGCCTCCATGAGTGTGAGCGTCATCACAACGCTGGTAATCAAGCAAAGATCCTAAGGGCTCTACTAATATGTATATCAGCGATATGCTAAAAGAAACACATGCATATATTAAAGAAGAGACAAACCAAGTAGCATACTACCATTTCGAGCAAGATTGTATATACAACTGTGAATATCCCAAGCTTCCATCAAGTAATATACAAACTAGTATGATACAGTAATGGCCTCTAGGGCATATACACTAACAATCTCCCACTTGCACTAAGGCCATGTACTGTCGTATCGAAGACCTATCATCTCGATCAGCCGCTCGAACTGAGTCTGGGGCAAGGCCTTGGTGAATGGATCTGCAGTGTTATCATCTGAAGCAACCCTCCGAACCTCGATCTCCTGGCGATCCACGATCTCCCTGATCAGGTGATACCGCCTCAAGATGTGTCTGGATTTATGATGGGACCTGGGTTGATTCGGTAAAGCTATAGCCCCGTTGTTGTCGCAATACAGAGGTATTGGGTCAAAAATGGACCGAACCACCTGAAGTTCTTTCAAGAACTTCCTCATCCAGACAGCTTCTTTTGCGGCATCAGATGCAGCGATGTATTCCGCTTCCATAGTTGAGTCAGCAACGGTTTCCTGTTTGGAGCTCTTCCAACACACCGCCCCTCCATTGAGGGTAAAGACAAAACCCGACATGGACTTGGAATCATCCTTTTCACTCTGGAAGCTGGAGTCAGCAAAGGCCTCAATCTGGAAGTCTTTTCCGCCATACACCAAGAACATCTCCTTAGTCCTTCTCAGGTACTTGAGAATGTTCTTTACCGCTATCCAATGTTTCTCCCCAGGGTTTGACTGATACCTGCTTACCACACTCAGTGCATAAGCCACATCTAGTCTGGTACACAACATCGCATACATTATAGAGCCTACCGCAGAAGCGTAGGGTATAATAGACATGCGATCCCTCTCCAAATCAGTCTTGGGAGACATCTCTTTGGAGAGGGTGACCCCGTGACAAGCCGGTAGATTACCGCGCTTGGAATCTTCCATACTGAATCTCTTCTGTAAGTCCACGTTGCGACCCCCGGTTCTTACGGGGAGGCGGAAACGGTATAAAAATCAAATTTTTAGCGCATGGGGCAACTTGGACTAACAAAGTCGGGATCTTCTCCTAAACTAAAACTAGCAAACAAGCTAAAGAGAGTTAGCTACTCGGAAAGATGGTTATACCTAAACTTGAACTCCTTCTTCTTGAAACCTTGTAGAGGTTGATGGTTCTCTTCTCGTCGCCTTCTTCCGTCGAAGATGGATCCACCTGAGGGTTCAACCTTCGGGCTCTTTCTCAAACTTTGAGTGAACTAGAATCTCCGGCTTGCTAAACCCTTGATCCTAGAGTGAGTAGAGAGTGTCTAAGGGGTGCTTTTCTTTTAAGGAGAGGGATTCTCAACACATGAGAAGGATTCTCCTTTGGCTAGAGGAAGAAGAAGATGAAGTGAGGAGAGAGAATGATTATGATAGAATGAGCTCTTTTCTTTTGCAACCATAACTAAAAGAAAAGGAATTATCTAATTAATAATAATAATTGAAATGAGAATAGTTGATGGTTGTTTTGGAATGACCACTATCATACTTTCAATAAATGAGTGTAAGCAAGAATCAAGGAGTATCCTTGCAAAGCAATGATGGTGGTCAACATTCAACCATGGTCAACAAGTCAACCATGGTCAACAAGTCAACAAAAATCAACCATAACAATATTTCATTTAATTACTATTATTAATTTATGTTTCATAAATCTATTAAGGTTCGGAAAATGACGACTGTCAACTGTGCATACGCACCCGTTCCGAAACCCTAATGAAATACCTCATCCTCCGCCTCAAGCAACTGTGCATACACACCTGCATTCTCGTTCCGAGGAACAAGAATACCGAGATATAAAAGCAACCCCAAAACATATACCAGTATCTGGCTCAAACCAGAGCCTGCTAGTATAATCCGTCCGGACTCCAAACATGCACAAGTGCGCGGATGAGAACGAACCCTGCCGCAAAACCATGCGACCTCTACTCATTTTGTCCAGAGGCGAATACCCTCTGTGTGGGACTCTAAAGACTCGACACTACGCTGGCAGTGGGTTTAACCACAGACCGCAAGCGGCACTAGCTGTGCGTAACGGTCCCCAGGTAGATGCCGACAAGAAGGCTGACGAGGTGAACCCCATCTGAACTCCTACTGAGTCTGAATGTGACATTCTCCGTACAGTCCGGTCTGTTCGTCTGATACATCGTATGGCGGGCCTAGGGGGCGGTAAACGTCAGTCCCCTAATAGCGGTACAAGTCGTGTCGGCGTGAAGCCCAAAACACCCTGAGATAACACTGGAAGCCTACCAGTATATCTCGCTTGCCCTGGCCAGGGACTACTCGTGTAATGGCTCTCCTAGACACAGCGCGATGTCAACCCCCAATACCGGGAGAGACGAATCCTGTCTAACTGTCACTGCCTCCAAGTGCTTCGGGAGTGCACCCAACTACCACCTGTTTGCACGACTCCTTTGAGCCGTGGTAGGGTAGTGGTCAAAGTACAGTGGGAACACACTCGAGGCGAAGTTCCAGTGTCAAGTCAGCGGACTAAGCTGTACTCATGTCACCTGGGAACTGATAACTGACGATAGGTATAATACCAACCTGTCAGTTCCCGACGAGTCCTGTCCAGTGTACTCGTAACCCAACGAGCACCCGTATACTATCTCCAGTACGACGTACTGATGGCTGTGGGACAGACCATCTCCCACACTGGGATGAGAAGCGCATACGCTAGTCTACTCCGGAGTATCGATGCCCTGTCTCGATAGTCCTACGACTAGGGACCTGTATAAGAATGTGCTTATATATTACCCAGCCCCCACTAGTGTGACTGCCATCACAACGCTGGTAATCAAGCAAAGATCCTAAGGGCTCCACTAATGTGTATAGGTGATATCGCAAAATAAACATATACGCACATTGAAGTAGAAACAAACCAAGTAGCATACTACTATATTGAGCAAGATTGTTTATACAAGGTGAATATCCCAAGCTTCCATTAAGTAATATACAAACTAGTATGATACAGTAATGGCCTCTAGGGCATATACACTAACAATCTCCCACTTGCACTAAGGCCATGTACTGGCGTATCGAAGACCTATCATCTCGATCAGCCGCTCGAACTGAGTCTGGGGTAGGGCCTTGGTGAATGGATCTGCAGTGTTTTCTTCTGAAGCAACCCTCCGAACCTCGATCTCCTTGCGATCCACGATCTCCCTGATCAGGTGATACCGCCTCAAGATGTGCCTGGATCTCTGATGGGACCTGGGTTCCTTCGCTAAAGCTATAGCCCCGTTGTTGTCGCAATACAGAGGTATTGGGTCAACAATGGACGGAACCACCTGAAGTTCTTTCAAGAACTTCCTCATCCAGACAGCTTCTTTTGCGGCATCAGATGCAGCGATGTATTCCGCTTCCATCGTCGAGTCTGCAACGGTTTCCTGTTTGGAACTCTTCCAACACCCCGCCCCTCCATTGAGGGTAAAGACAAAACCCGACATGGACTTGGAATCATCCTTGTCACTCTGGAAGCTGGAGTCAGCAAAGGCCTCGATCTGGAGGTCTTTTCCGCCATACACCAAGAACATCTCCTTAGTCCTCCTTAGGTACTTGAGAATGTTCTTTACTGCTATCCATTGTTTCTCCCCAGGGTTTGACTGATACCGGCTTACTACACTCAGTGCATAAGCTACATCTGGTCTGGTGCACAACATCGCATACATTATAGAGCCTACCGCAGAAGCGTAGGGTATAATAGACATGCGATCCCTCTCCAAATCAGTCTTGGGAGACATCTCTTTAGAGAGGGTGATCCCGTGACAAGCCGGTAGGTTACCGCTCTTGGAATCTTCCATACTGAATCTTTTCAGTACGGTGTCGATGTACCTGGACTGTGAAAGTCCTAATATCCTCTTGGATCTATCACGATGGATCCGGATCCCCAGGATGTAAGAGGCATCACCCAGGTCTTTCATGGAGAACCTGTGTGACAAGAATCCCTTGACAGATTGTAGCATAGGAATGTCATTTCCTATTAAGAGAATGTCATCCACGTATAAAACGAGGAATACTACAGTTCTCGCTACAAATCTACAATAGATGCATGGTTCATCTGGTTTTTTGATAAAGCCAAATTCCTTGACCGTTTCATCAAAACAGATGTTCCAACTCCACGATGCCTGCTTTAGTCCATAAATGGAATTAAGCAACTTGCACACCTTTCCGCTGCTCCCACTCTGAATGAAACCCTCTGGCTGATCCATATAGACACACTCCTCTAAATTTCCATTTAGAAAAGCGGTTTTTACGTCCATCTGCCAAATCTCATAATCGTGGAAGGCAGCAATGGCAAGAAGGATCCGAATGGATTTCAGCATAGCCACTGGAGAAAAGGTTTCGTCATAGTCCAAGCCAGGTCTTTGACGGAATCCCTTTGCTACAAGTCTAGCTTTATAGGTCTCAACCTGTCCATCTACACCAATCTTCCTTTTGAAGATCCACTTGCATCCTACGGGTTTTACCCCGTCTGGAGCAATGTCCAACGTCCATACTTTGTTGGTGTACATGGACTCCATTTCGGTCCTCATTGCATCCAGCCATTTTACCGAGTCAACGCTCTGAACGGCCTGCTGGAAGCTAGTAGGCTCATCATAATCTATGATGCAATCCTCTCTATCCCCGTCTATGAGAAAACCGTAGTATCTCTCGGGCGGATGAGACTGCCTACTACTTCTGCGGAGCGGCATAGGAATGTCCTGTTCTTTTGAACCTACTGGCTCTTCCAAGCTTTCAGTAATAGCTTGTGGTTCTGGAATTTCTTCCAGTTCTATTGCGTTCCCACTTATCTGGGTTTCCAAAAACTCAGTTTCCAAGAAGCGGGCATGTTGAGAAACAAAAACCTTTTGTTCCTCAGCGGAATAGAACAGATACCCCCTGGAGTTCTTTGGGTATCCCACAAACTTACACTGTACTGAACGTGCCTCGAGCTTGTCCGCATGCTGCTTTTTTACAAAAGCTGGACATCCCCATATCTTAAGGTACTTAAGACAGGGTTTCTTCCCACTCCACATCTGATATGGAGTGGTAGGCACAGTCTTGGTGGGAGCCTTGTTCAAGAGATATGCAGCTACTTCTAGTGCATAGCCCCAGAAAGATCGCGGTAACTCAGCCTTACTCATCATGGAACGAACCATATCCAATAGGGTTCGATTCCTCCTTTCCGATACACCGTTATGTTGCGGAGTGTATGGAGGAGTACGCTGAGAAAGAATTCCATTCTCTTTTAAATAGTCCAGGAACTCGGCACTCAAGTATTCACCACCTCGATCCGATCTTAGAATCTTAATACTTTTGCCTGTTTGTTTTTCAACTTCATTCTTGTAATCCCGAAATTTCTCAAAGGCCTCGGATTTGTGCTTCATTAAGAAGACATGTCCATACCTAGAGAAATCATCTGTGAAAGTAATGAAGTATGAATAACCGCTTCGCGCATGTGTAGACATTGGACCACACACGTCACTGTGTATGAGTCCTAAGAGCTCGCTCGCTCTTTCTCCGTGTCCAGTGAACGGAGTCTTTGTCATCTTTTCCATGAGACAAGATTCACAAGTGGCATAAGACTGATACTCGAACGGATCCAAGTATCCTTCTTTATGTAACTTAGTCAACCGTGTCTCATTGATGTGACCCAGTCTACAATGCCATAAGAAAGCCTGATTGATATCTGGAGACTTTCTTTTGTGTGTATTCTGGACATTGAAAATCTGTGGTTGGTTTAATACGTATATACCATTGCTCAGTGTACCTGACCCAATCAGAACTTGATTAAGGTGAATGTTTACAACATTACTTACAAACGCAAATTCATAACCTTCTTTAGAAACCAAAGATACAGAAATGATATTACAAGTTGCGTTGGGTACAAAAAAGCAATTACGCAAAACCAAAACATGCCCATCTGACATTCCCAGGTGATAGTCCCCCACGGCTTTAGCATCCATGCTAGCTCCGTTCGCAACTCTGAGGGTCATGTCACCTGCCTTCAAAAACCTACGGTTTCTCAACGCCTGCAAAGAATTACAGATATGAGATCCTGATCCGGTATCCAATACCTAAGAAGTAGAGTTTATAGAAAGACAGTTTTCAATAACATACACACCTGAAGCTGAAGCCGCAACCTGCTTCAGTTCCTGTGTCCTGGCTTTCCAAGCCTTGCAATCTTTCTTCCAGTGTCCACTCTTGTGACAATAGAAGCATTCCTCTTTACCCACAAGCTTCCCCGCTATCTTTGTTGCCTTTGCTTTTCCCTTCGTATCCACTTTACTAACACCGCCCCTTGGTTTGGCGGGGGCTTTCCTCTTCTTTCCCTTGGCTTTCGCCTTGGACCTAGAAGAAGAAGATCCTCCTACAAACAAAGTGTATGTTTCCCTACCTTTCTGTAGGGTGCCCTCTGCACTCCTCAGCATGTTGAGAAGTTCTGAAAGTTCAACTTCCTTTTCTTGCAAGTTGAAATTCAGTATGAACTGGGCGTAAGTGGAAGGAAGGGACTGGAGAACTAAGTCCGTATAGAGCTCACTCTCCAACGTGGTCCCAAGTTCCGCGAGCTCCTCAATGTAGCCAATCATCTTAAGAACGTGGTCCGCTACCGATGATCCGACGGCCAACTTTGCCGAAAATAACTTCTTCGACACTTCGTATCTTGCGATACGAGACTGCTCTCCATACAGTTCTTTTGTATGAAGAAATATGGATTCCAAATCCATATTCTCGTGCCTCCTCTGGTGATCGTTGTCCATAGAGGCAAGCACGAGGCACTTGGCCTTCGCGCAATCAATCTCCCAAGTCTTACGGATTTCTTTATCCGCGACGCTGGAGGTGGGACCTGGGACGGGGGGAGCTTTGGTGGTAAGAAGATACCCCAGCTTGTCGTAAGTGATTGCCATTTTGACATTCCTTAGCCAATCTTTGTAGTTTGGCCCTGTCAGTATGTTTTTATCTAGAAGTAACTTAAGTCCAGTCATTTCGATTTGGTCGCTGCAGGGGGAGAGAAGAAACACTTAGCACGATGCTCTTGCAAGTTTAGAATGGTTTTTAATTTGTCTAAACAGGATGGCTCCCACTGTCTCTCGAATCCCTCCTCAAACCACAAAGGAAGAATTAGCCGGGATCAATCCCACCGCACAATACTTGCTTAACCGTTCAGCCAGGCCAGTGTCGGTACTTCGAGGGAGGTTTTCCAACGCTTTCGCGAAGTTCCTTAATTTAAGAACCTCTTTTGCCTGGGGGCGTAGCCCCGCTAACACCTTTCTAGGCACCTACTAGGTTTATAGCATTGATCGTTTAGTGAGAAATTTCCCGAGGAGTAGCATATACTCACAGTAGGATCGGGATCCAAATATCATCGTGTGACGAAACTGAAGGAATCCTACCAGAATCATCACACTCCAAATGGTATGCAAATCTAGCAAGTTTCAGTACTTATGAAACTCCCGATGTGGATTTTTGCCCTATGCTCTTATGACCTTGACGAAGGTCAACAAATCATAAGTCACATGTCAAGTTCTGCCCGTCATTATCCAGGTTAATTTGAACCCACCCGTATATACCCTTGACGAAGGTCAACAAGGCAATACGACTGTCCCAAACCAACGCATCTATCTATGCTACATATGAACACCCAACAGCTACCAATCTCTATGCCTTGACGAAGGTCAACAAACATAGCTTGAATACTATTGAATATTCATACGAAACGACGGAGGGCTACGAATGGTTTTGGCGAAACCGTGAACGTAGTGAACTTGATATAATCGATGGAACGAGATAGCTTTTAGAAGGAGTGGCTCAAGCTCCGCATTTAAAAGTTAGTTTTGAAAAGAACCGAGTGGTTTTTCGAAAGTGTTCCAACGACTTTAACTTGGTTTATTATCTTGCATTAGTTCTTTTAATGCGTGATATTCTTGCATTAGTTCTTTTAATGCGTCCCATCATTTAATCCTACCATTGCAGAAAACAACCAAAATATGACGTACGCTTATGCCATTCGCATTCGCCACGGGGTCCCGTCATCACCCGTTAGGTTACTTAACTAACGACAGAGCGGGGGCTGGGCTAGCGCGGCTGTAAAACATAAGCAACGCCTAAATATAAAGCAATGATAGACATTACAGATCACAGATGAATGCATTGGATATACTAGGAATCCGCAATACGTTTGAGCCCGCAACGAAAAGCGGATTACACGGTCGCGGTGAATAGCAAATACCCCACCCAAGACCCCTACGGGTGCGGCAAACTACCCGCCAAGTACCCGGTAGTTTGTGCACCCCTCCATGGGTCTATCCTAGGAGCAAAAACAGTAAAAAGAATTATACAATGATGGCTACAACCCCGACCCGGTTGTGCGGCCATACAAATAATATTATTACATCAATTTACATTTACAAATGAATGAAAGAAAAACAAAAGCTCATCTCACATCCGCCCTGGCTATTCACCCGCGACAGTCCAACACATTCATATACACATTCCAATATCAAACACAGATCACACAGATGTATAACCCCGACTAATCGACTTATAGCGATTAGCCGACGTTCAATACATGCAAACATCACAGATATAACCATCATAGTCAAAGTGCAGTGAAGTTCGGAAAAAAATACGGAATTATAGGACCCCAAAAGCAAATTTCTGTTCTGGAAAATCTGGGCACATATAATATATTTTAAAAATCCCAAAACCAACACAGAGACACACTGCACGAAACCCGATCACCAGAAGACTCTAAACGGCGGCGGATCCGCGGCTCGAAGAATAGGTGAGGCCGCGGATCCGCGGCGGTTTGAAGGAATTAGGGGATCGTTTTTCTTGGGTGTTCACACAAAACCTTGAGCCGAATTTAGGTGTATAACAAATCTTGTTTTGACCAGAAAAATTTTTAACAGAAACTAGGGTTTTGTAAAAGTTTGGTTTTTGGATTTTTCCGGTTCCGAACTTCGTTACACTTCACTACCAAGCTAGTTTAAGTTTAGTTAGGCTCTGATACCACTGTAAGTCCACGTTGCGACCCCCGGTTCTTACGGGGAGGCGGAAACGGTATAAAAATCAAATTTTTAGCGCATGGGGCAACATGGACTAACAAAGTCAGGATCTTTTCCTAAACTAAAACTAGCAAACAAGCTAAAGAGAGTTAGCTACTCGGAAAGATGGTTATACCTAAACTTGAACTCCTTCTTCTTGAAACCTTGTAGAGGTTGATGGTTCTCTTCTCGTCGCCTTCTTCCGTCGAAGATGGATCCACCTGAGGGTTCAACCTTCGGGCTCTTTCTCGAACTTTGAGTGAACTAGAATCTCCGGCTTGCTAAACCCTTGATCCTAGAGTGAGTAGAGAGTGTCTAAGGGGTGCTTTTCTTTTAAGGAGAGGGATTCTCAACACATGAGAAGGATTCTCCTTTGGCTAGAGGAAGAAGAAGATGAAGTGAGGAGAGAATGATTATGATAGAATGAGCTCTTTTCTTTTGCAACCATAACTAAAAGAAAAGGAATTATCTAATTAATAATAATAATTGAAATGAGAATAGTTGATGGTTGTTTTGGAATGACCACTATCATACTTTCAATAAATGAGTGTAAGCAAGAATCAAGGAGTATCCTTGCAAAGCAATGATGGTGGTCAACATTCAACCATGGTCAACAAGTCAACCATGGTCAACAAGTCAACAAAAATCAACCATAACAATATTTCATTTAATTACTATTATTAATTTATGTTTCATAAATCTATTAGGGTTTGGAAAATGACGACTGTCAACTGTGCATACGCACCCGTTCCGAAACCCTAATGAAATACCTCATCCTCCGCCTCAAGCAACTGTGCATACACACCTGCATTCTCGTTCCGAGGAACAAGAATACCGAGATATAAAAGCAACCCCAAAACATATACCAGTATCTGGCTCAAACCAGAGCCTGCTAGTATAATCCGTCCGGACTCCAAACGTGCACAAGTGCGCGGATGAGAACGAACCCTGCCGCAAAACCATGCGACCTCTACTCATTTTGCCCAGAGGCGAATACCCTCTGTGTGGGACTCTAAAGACTCGACACTACGCTGGCAGTGGGTTTAACCACAGACCGCAAGCGGCACTAGCTGTGCGTAACGGTCCCCAGGTACATGCCGACAAGAAGGCTGACGAGGTGAACCCCATCTGAACTCCTACTGAGTCTGAATGTGACATTCTCCGTACAGTCCGGTCTGTTCGTCTGATACATCGCATGGCGGGCCTAGGGGGCGGTAAACGTCAGTCCCCTAATAGCGGTACAAGTCGTGTCTGAGTGAAGCCCAAAACACCCTGAGATAACACTGGAAGCCTACCAGTATATTTCGCTTGCCCTGGCCAGGGACTACTCGTGTAATGGCTCTCCTAGACACAGCGCGATGTCAACCCCCAATACCGGGAGAGACGAATCCTGTCTAACTGTCACTGCCTCTAAGTGCTTCGGGACTGCACCCAACTACCACCTGTTTGCACGACTCCTTTGAGCCGTGGTAGGGTAGTGGTCAAAGTACAGTGGGAACACACTCGAGGCGAAGTGCCAGTGTCAAGTCAGCGGACTAAGCTGTACTCATGTCACCTGGGAACTGATAACTGACGATAGGTATAATACCAACCTGTCAGTTCCCGACGAGTCCTGTCCAGTGTACTCGTAACCCAACGAGCACCCGTATACTATCTCCAGTACGACGTACTGATGGCTGTGGGACAGACCATCTCCCACACTGGGATGAGAAGCGCATACGCTAGTCTACTCCGGAGTATCGATGCCCTGTCTCGATAGTCCTACGACTAGGGACCTGTATAAGGATGTGCTTATAGATTACCCAGCCCCCACTAGTGTGACTGCCATCACAACGCTGGTAATCAGGCAAAGATCCTAAGGGCTCCACTAATGTGTATAGGTGATATCGCAAAATAAACATATACACACATTGAAGTAGAAACAAACCAAGTAGCATACTACTATATTGAGCAAGATTGTTTATACAAGGTGAATATCCCAAGCTTCCATTAAGTAATATACAAACTAGTATGATACAGTAATGGCCTATAGGGCATATACACTAACATCTTCAGTATGGTGTCGATGTACCTGGACTGTGAAAGTCCTAATATCCTCTTGGATCTGTCACGGTAGATCCGGATACCCAGAATGTATGAGGCATCACCCAGGTCTTTCATGGAGAACCTGTGTGACAAGAACCCCTTGACAGAATGTAGCATAGGAATGTCATTTTCTATTAAGAGAATGTCATCCACGTATAAAACGAGGAATACTACAGTTCTCGCTACAAATCTACAATAGATGCATGGTTCATCTGGATTTTTGATAAAGCCAAATTCCTTGACCGTCTCATCAAAACAGATGTTCCAACTCCGCGATGCCTGCTTCAGTCCATAAATGGACTTAAGCAACTTGCATACTAATGAGGTCTCACAAGGCATCAACCATGCCAATTTCAAATTTTACAAGTGTTGAGAAACCCTAATACGGATCGTTAACTAGAATTTTAGGCGAAACATGCAACTAGTTAACAACTTAACTAAGGGAACGGAAATACAAACTTTGTAGATCCGGTTCTCCACTTCCTTAGCTCTACGTAGACGTCCCTCCGCTGTACAAATCGGATCTTGGACTCTAGTGTCGGCTTCATCAGAGAAATGAGCGGGCTAGGTCATCGACTACGCTGCCGAAGATGATCTACATCGAGGCATCACAAGATCAAGCTCCCACTTCACCAAGTCATGAAACTTGTGAAGAAAACACCCTATACTACTTGGTAAGAGGTAGAGGATGAAGAAATAGGAAGTGGGTTCTCTTTAGAATTGGATTTCTCACTCTTTTCATCAAATCACCATTGATGGTTGCAAGCTTTTTCTTCTTGAAGAAGAAGAAGAAAATATCTTATGATAAGTATTTCTAAAATAAGAAATAATATCATACTTATCATAATGCTAACCTTAGTTAGGTGTAGAGAATAATTCATGGTTAAGTGGAATGGTTAGGGTTAAGCATGAGACAAAGATGGTGGACTTGTTCAAAGCTTCAAGAAGCTTCAACAAGCAAACAAAGAAAGCCACCATTTTTCCCTTTGCCAAAAATGATTAAATAAATAAACAAATAAATAAATAAAATCAAAACCTTAACCATTACACAACCATGGTTTAATCATACACTTAACCAAGTTAGCATGTATCATCAAAACATGATACAATCTTGTGCATAAAAGTATATCACATATACAACTTGTGTAACTTCAAGTGAGAAAATCCTATTAAAGTGAACCAATACTAGTTAATGCAAAATAATATATCAAATATATAATTATGCATTAAATCATTAAATCAACACTTGATTTAACGATCCGGTCATATCGCATATAACCGACTAATATCCAATGTATCGGCTTATCGAATCAATCCTTGATTCGATAACTAGGTTATATCGCATACAACCAATCGATACATTCATCGCGAGAATAGAATACGGTATAACATACACGCATTATTCTCGGTCCCGCACATATCTCATATGCGCTCCTATTTCGTTTTGCTTGAGCCAGGAAACCTCTGTGTAGGACTCTAAAGACTCGTCAATACGCCGGCAGCAGGTGATGATCATATCAAACACCCACAAGCCGCAAGCGGTCTGCTAAACGTAACGGCCACCCGGGTATTGAGCGATCAGAAGATCGACGAGCAAGCCCGCTCACACTCCTGTGAATCCAACCAGTAACACTTACCGTACAGTCCGGTCTGTCCGTCTGATATGTCGCATATCTCGCCTAGGGGTGGTAAACGTCAGACCCCAACAGCTCGATAAGTTGTGTCGATATGACGTCTATAACAGTTTGAGAAACTACTGGTAACACTTACCAGTAAATCTCAGCAACCCTGGCCAGGGATTTCCGGTTATAGCCAATCGAACACAGCGCAACATCAACTCCCTATACCGGGAGAGACGAATCCCCTCCTATCGCTCATTGCCTCCATATGATTCGGGACTGTACCCAAAAACCACCGTTTTGCACGCCCTCTTGGACGTGGTAAGGTGGAAATCAAAGCACAGTGGGAACCACACAAGACTCTATGACGATCTCGGGTCAACAGACTACTCTGTACCAGTGTCACCAGAGAACTGCCATCTGACGTAAGGTATAATACCATCTGGGAGTTCTCGGCGAGTCCGTCCAGTGTACCCAGTCTCCACTAAGCACCCGTATATCATCTCTGATGTCAAACACCAATGGATATGGGATCATCCATCGCCCATCTGTATGGGTCGAGAAGGTATACGCTAGTCTACTCTGGTATATCGATATCCCGTCTCGATACACCCACGACTAGGGACCTTGAAGGATGTACTTATGGACTACCATGTCCCCACTAGTATGTGTAAGTCCACGTTGCGACCCCCGGTTCTTACGGGGAGGCGGAAACGGTATAAGAAAACGAATTTTTATCGCAAGAGGCAACATGGACTAAACTATGGTCGGGATCGTTGTCTAAACTAAAACTAGCAAACTATGCTAAAGAGAGTTAGCTACTCGGATGAAGATGGTTATACCTAAACTTGAACTCCTTCTCTTCAAGCTCCGATGGTGGTTCGATGGCTCCTTCTCGTTGTCTCCGTACGCCGAAGATAGATCCACTTGAAAGCTCCAACCTTTAGCTCCTTCTTCGTTCTTTGAAGAAACTAGTTCACTTGGTTTGCTAAACCTAGTGAACTAGAATGAGTAGAGATGATTTAGAATGGGATTTTATCTATGGTTCTTGATTCTCAACTCATGAGACAAGAGAACCATAGATCAAGAGAGGGAGCAAGAGGTTGAGGGTGAGAGCAAGAGGAGAGCTCAAGAACAAGAGAGAGAATGAGCAAGAAAGAATGAGCAAGTATTTTGTCTCTCACCCTCTCATAATCCAAAACAATGATAACTCATCATATCAACAAAAGTCTTATGTGATGGTTGAAGTAACCATAACCTTATCATGTCATGCACTCATTTTACTCAAATGAACAAGCAAGAAAAAGTCTTTGGCATGAAATGATAACCATGGTTATCATGATGGTCAACTAGTCAAGCCTAGTCAACCGGTCAACAAGTCAACAAAAGTCAACAAGTCACCAAAGTCAACAAGTCAACAAAAGTCAACAAGTCAACAACCATATCACCATAATACTTAATTAATATAATAGTTAATCACATATCATATTCTCATTAGGGTTGAGCATAAAGTCAAAAAGTCAACGGTCAACTGTCAACAACCCTAATGAGAATCCGCTGCCTCTGCCTCCCTGTCAACTGTGCATACACACCCGCATCCGCGTTCCGAGGAACACGAATGCAAACTGGATAAATCCAATCCCATAAGGTACACTAGGATCTGGCTTAAACCAAAGCCCGCTAGTGTAAACTGTCCGGACACTGTACGTGCACAAGTGCACGGATGTGACCGAACCCTGTCGCAAAACCATGCGACCTGTCGCAATACCATGCGACCTCTACTCTTTTGCCTAAAGGCGAAAAGCTTTCTGTGTGGGACTCTAAAGACTCGACACTACGCTGGCAGTGGGTTTAACCACAGACCGCAAGCGGCACTAGCTGTGCGTAACGGTCCCCAGGTAATGCCGACAAGAAGACCGACGAGGCGAAACCCATCTGAACTCCTACTGAGCCTGAGCGTGACATTCTCCGTACAGTCCGGTCTGTTCGTCTGATACATCGCATGGCGGGCCTAGGGGGCGGTAAACGTCAGTCCCCCAATAGCGGTACAAGTCGTGCCGGAGTGAAGCCCAATACACCCTGAGATAACACTGGAAACCTACCAGTATATCTCGTTTGCCCTGGCCAGGGACTACTCGTGTAATGGCTCTCCTAGACACAGCGCGATGTCAACCCCCAATACCGGGAGAGACGAATCCTGTCTAACCGTCACTGCCTCCAAGTGCTTCGGGACTGCACCCAACTACCACCTGTTTGCACGACTCCTTTGAGCCGTGGTAGGGTAGTGATCAAAGTACAGTGGGAACACACCCGAGGCGAAGTGACAGTGTCAAGTCAGCGGACTAAGCTGTACTCATGTCACCTGGGAACTGATAACTGACGATAGGTATAATACCAACTAGTCAGTTCCCGACGAGTCCTGTCCAGTGTACCCGTAACCTAACGAGCACCCGCATACTATCTCAAGTACGACGTACTGACGGCTGTGGGACAGACCGTCTCCCACACTGGGATGAGAAGCGCATGCGCTGGTCTACTCCGGAGTATCGATGCCCTGTCTCGATAGTCCTGCGACCAGGGACCTGAATAAGGATGTGCTTATAGATTACCCAGCCCCCACTAGTGTGACTGCCATCACAACGCTGGTAATCAAGCAAAGATCCTAAGGGCTCCACTAATGCGTATAAGTGATATACTGAAATAAACACAAGTACACATTGAAGTAGAAACAAACCAAGTAGCATACTACTATTTTGAGCAAGATTGTATATACAAGGTGAATATCCCAAGCATCCATTAAGTAATATACAAACTAGTATGATACAGTAATGGCATCTAGGGCATATACACTAACAATCTCCCACTTGCACTAAGGCCATGTACTGGCGTATCGAAGACCTATCATCTCGATCAGCCGCTCGAACTGAGTCTGGGGCAAGGCCTTGGTGAATGGATCTGCAGTGTTATCTTCTGAAGCGACTCTCCGAACCTCGATCTCCTGGCGATCCACGATCTCCCTGATCAGGTGATACCGCCTCAAGATGTGCCTGGATCTCTGATGGGACCTGGGTTCCTTCGCTAAAGCTATAGCCCCGTTGTTGTCGCAATACAGAGGTATTGGATCAACAATGGACGGAACCACCTGAAGTTCTTTCAAGAACTTCCTCATCCAGACAGCTTCTTTTGCGGCATCAGATGCAGCGATGTATTCCGCTTCCATCGTCGAGTCTGCAACGGTTTCTTGTTTGGAACTCTTCCAACACACCGCCCCTCCATTGAGGGTAAAGACAAAACCCGACATGGACTTGGAATCATCCTTGTCACTCTGGAAGCTGGAGTCAGCAAAGGCCTCGATCTGGAGGTCTTTTCCGCCATACACCAAGAACATCTCCTTAGTCCTTCTCAGGTACCTGAGAATGTTCTTTACCGCTATCAAGTGTTTCTCCCCAGGGTTTGACTGATACCGGCTTACCACACTCAGTGCATAAGCTACATCCGGTCTGGTACACAACATCGCATACATTATAGAGCCTACCGCAGAAGCGTAGGGTATAATAGACATGCGATCCCTCTCCAAATCAGTCTTGGGAGACATCTCTTTAGAGAGGGTGATCCCGTGACAAGCCGGTAGGTTACCGCGCTTGGAATCTTCCATACTGAATCTCTTCAGTATGGTGTCGATGTACCTGGACTGTGAAAGTCCTAATATCCTCTTGGATCTGTCACGGTAGATCCGGATACCCAGAATGTACGAGGCATCACCCAGGTCTTTCATGGAGAACCTGTGTGACAAGAACCCCTTGACAGATTGTAGCATAGGAATGTCATTTCCTATTAAGAGAATGTCATCCACGTATAAAACGAGGAATACTACAGTTCTCGCTACAAATCTACTATAGATGCATGGTTCATCTGGATTTTTGATAAAGCCAAATTCTTTGACCGTCTCATCAAAGCAGATGTTCCAACTCCGCGATGCCTGCTTTAGTCCATAGATGGACTTAAGCAACTTGCACACCTTTCCGCTGCTCCCACTCTGAATGAAACCCTCTGGCTGGTCCATATAGACACACTCCTCTAAATTTCCATTTAGAAAAGCTGTCTTTACGTCCATTTGCCAGATCTCATAATCGTGGAAGGCAGCAATGGCAAGAAGGATCCGAATGGATTTCAGCATGGCTACTGGAGAAAAGGTTTCGTCGTAGTCCAAGCCAGGTCTTTGACGAAAACCCTTTGCTACCAGCCTAGCTTTATAGGTCTCAACCTGTCCATCTACACCAATCTTCCTTTTGAAGATCCACTTGCATCCTACGGGTTTTACCCCGTCTGGAGCAATGTCCAACGTCCATACCTTGTTGGTGTACATGGACTCCATTTCGGTCCGCATTGCATCCAGCCATTTCACTGAGTCAACGCTCTGAACGGCCTGCTGGAAGCTAGTAGGCTCATCATAATCTATGATGCAATCCTCTCTATCCCTGTCCATGAGAAAACCGTAGTATCTCTCAGGCGGATGAGACTGCCTACTACTTCTGCGGAGCGGCGTAGGAATGTCCTGTTCTTCCGAACCTTCTGGTTCCACTAAACTTTCAGTAACAGTCCGTGGTTCTGGAATTTCTTCCAGTTCTACTGTGCTCCCACTTATCTGGTTTTCCAAAAACTCAGTTTCCAAGAAGTAGGCATGACGAGAAACAAGAACTTTTTGTTCCTCTTCACAGTAGAAGAAATATCCTTTTGAGTTCTTTGGATACCCCACAAACTTGCACTGTACTGAGCGTGCCTCGAGCTTGTCCGCATGCTGCTTTTTGACAAAAGCCGGACATCCCCATGTCTTAATGTGTTTAAGATAGGGTCTCTTCCCACACCACATCTCATATGGTGTAGTAGGCACGGTCTTAGTAGGTACTCGGTTCAAAAGGTATGCGGCTGATTCTAGCGCATATCCCCAGAATGATCGCGGTAACTCAGCGTTACTCATCATGGACCGCACCATATCCAATAGGGTGCGGTTCCGTCTCTCCGATACACCGTTATGTTGCGGGGTGTATGGAGGAGTAAGCTGAGAGAGAATTCCGTTCTCTTTTAAATAGTCCAGGAACTCGGCACTTAAGTATTCTCCTCCTCGATCCGATCTTAGAATCTTAATACTTTTGCCGGTCTGTTTCTCTACTTCATTCTTATACTCCTGGAATTTTCCAAAGGCCTCGGACTTATGTTTCATCAAGAAGACATAACCGTACCTTGAGAAGTCATCCGTAAAAGTAATGAAGTAAGAATGTCCGCTTCGGGCATGTGTAGACATTGGACCGCACACGTCACTGTGTACGAGTCCCAAGAGCTCGCTCGCTCTTACTCCATGTCCAGTAAACGGAGTCTTTGTCATCTTTCCTTTGAGACAAGATTGACAAGTGGCATACGATTGATATTCGAACGCATTCAAATATCCTTCTGTATGTAACTTAGTCAACCTTCTCTCATTGATGTGACCCAATCTACAATGCCATAAGAAAGTCTGATTTATTTCCGGAGACTTTCTTTTGTGTGTATTCTGGACGTTGAAAATCTGTGGTTGGTTTAACACGTATATACCATTACTCAATGTACCTGACCCAATCAAAACTTGATTAAGGTGAATGTTTACAACATTACTTACAAACGCAAATTCATAACCTTCTTTAGAAACTAAAGATACAGAAATGATATTACAAGTTGCGTTGGGTACAAAAAAGCAATTACGCAAAACCAAAACATGTCCATCTGACATTCCCAGGTGATAGTCCCCCACGGCTTTAGCATCCATGCTAGCTCCGTTCGCAACTTTGAGGGTCATGTCACCTGCCTTCAAAACCCTACGGTTTCTCAACGCCTGCAAAGAATTACAGATATGAGATCCTGATCCGGTATCCAATACCCAGGAAGTAGAGTTTATTGAAAGACAATTTTCAATAACATACACACCTGAAGCTGAAGCTGCAACCTGCTTCAATTCCTGTGTTCTGGCCTTCCAGGCCCTGCAATCATTCTTCCAGTGTCCTTTCTTATGACAATAGAAGCATTCTTCCTTATCCACAAGCTTTCCCGCTAACTTTGTTGCTTTGCCTTTTCCCTTCGTATCCACTTTACCAACACCGCCCCTTGGTTTGGCGGGGGCCTTCTTCTTCTTTCCCTTGGCTTTCGCCTTGGACCTAGAAGAAGATGATCCTCCTACAAACAAAGTGGATGTTTCCCTACCTTTCTGTAGGGTGCCCTCTGCGCTCCTCAGCATGTTGAGGAGCTCTGATAGTTCAACCTCTTTTTCTTGTAGGTTGAAGTTCAGTATAAACTGGGCGTAAGTGGAAGGAAGGGACTGGAGAACTATATCCGTATATAGCTCACTCTCCAATGTGATCCCTAGGTCAGCGAGCTCCTCAATGTAGCCGATCATCTTTAGCACATGCTCGGCTACTGATGATCCGACGGCCATTCTTGTAGAAAATAACTTTTTCGACGCTTCGTATCTTGCGATACGTGATTGCTCTCCATACAGTTCTTTTGTATGGAGCAATATGGACTCCATGTCCATATTCTCATGCCTCCTCTGATGTTCGTTGTCCATCGAGGCAAGCAGGAGGCACTTGGCCTTCGCGCTATCAATCTCCCAAGTCTTGCGGATTTCCTTATCCGCGACACTGGAAGTTGGACCAGGGACAGGGGGAGCTTTGGTGGTAAGAAGATACCCCAGCTTGTCATAAGTGATTGCTATCGTGACATTCCTGAGCCAATCTTTGTAGTTTGGCCCTGTCAGTTTGTTTTTATCTAGGAGTAACTTAAGTCCAGTCATGTTGATTGGTCGCTGCAATTAGAAGAGAGAAGAAGAAACACTCAGCATGATGCTCTTGCAAGTTTAGAGTGGTTTTTAGTTTGTCTAAACAGGATGGCTCCCACTGTTTCTCGAATCCCTCCTCAAACCATAAAGGAAGAATTAGTCAGGATCAATCCCACCGTACAATACTTGCTTAACCGTTCAGCCAGGCCGGTGTCGGTACTTCGAGGGAGGTTTTCCAACGCTTTCGCGAAGTTCCTTAATTAGATAACCTCTTTTCCCTGGGGGCGTAGCCCCGCTAACACCTTTCTAGGCACCTACTAGGTTTATAGCATTGATCGTTAAGTGAGAAATTTCCCGAGGAGTAGCATATACTCACAGTAGGATCGGGATCCAAATATCATCGCGTGACGAAACTGAAGGAATCCTACCAGAATCATCACACTCCAAATGGTATGCAAATCTAGCAAGTTTCAGTACTTATGAAACTCCCGATGTGGATTTTTGCCCCATGCTCTTATGACCTTGACTTTGGCCAACAAATCATAAGTCACATGTCAAGTTCTGCCCGTCGTTCTCCAGGTTAGTTTGAATCCACCCGCACCTACCCTTGACTTTGGCCAACAAGGCAGTACGACTGTTCCAAACCAACGCATCTATCTATGCTGCACATGAATACCCAATAGCTACCAATCACTGTGCCTTGACTTTGGCCAACAAACACAGCTTGAATACTATTGACTATTCATGTGAAACGACGGAGGGCTACGGATGGTTTTGGCAAAACCGTGAACGTAGTGAACTTGATTTGGTCGATGGAACGAAATAGCTTTTAAAAGGAGTGGCTCAAGCTCCGTATTTAAAAGTTGTTTTGAAAAGAACCGAGTGGTTTTTCGAAAGTGTTCCAACGACTTTAACTTGGTTTATTATCTTGCATTAGTTCTTTTAATGCGTGATATTCTTGCATTAGTTCTTTTAATGCGTCCCATCATTTAACCCTACCATTGCAGAAAACAACCAAAATATGACGTACGCTTATGCCATTCGCATTCGCCACTGGGCCCCGTCATTACCCGTTAGGTTACTTAACTAACGACAGAGCGGGGGCTGGGCTAGCGCGTCTGTAAAACATAAGCAACGCCTAAATAGTAAGCAATGATAGACATTACAGATCATAGATGAATGCATTGGATATACTAGCAATCCGCAATCCTTTCGAGCCTGAAACGAAAAGCGGATAACACGGTCGCGGTGAATAGCCAAATACCCCACCCAAGACCCCTACGGGTGCGGCAAACTACCCGCCAAGTACTTGGTAGTTTGTGCACCCCTCCTTGGGTCTATCCTAGGAGCAAAAACAGTAAAAAGAATTATACAATGACGGCTACAACCCCGACCCGGTTGTGCGGCCAAACAAATAATATTATTACATCAATTTACATTTACAATGAATGAAAGAAAAACAAAAGCTCATCTCACATCCACCCCGGCTATTCACCCGCGACAGTCCAACACATTCATATACACATTCCAGCACATTACAGATCATGTATAACCCCGACTAATCGACTTATAGCGATTAGCCGACGTTCAATACATGCAAGCATCACAGATATAACCATCATAGTCAAAGTGCAGTGAAGTTCGGAAAAAATACGGAATTATAGGACCCCAAAAGGAAATTTCTTTTCTGGACAATCTGGGCACATATAATATATTTTAAAAATCCCAAAACCAATACACAAACACACTGCACGAAAAACGATGCAGAGAAGACACCAAGTCGCGGCGGTTCCGCGGCGTCTAAGAACGATAACGCGGCGGAAGCGCGGCACTTTAGGCGAATCACTGTATCGTTTTTCTTGGGTGTTCACACAAAACCCTGAGCCGAATTTAGGAGTATAAAGTTTTTCATTTTGAGCAGAAAAAATTTCAACAGAAACTCAGTTTTTGTGATTATCCGGTTTTGTGATTTTTTTCGGTTCCGAACTTCGTTACACTTCACTACTAAGCTAGTTTAAGTTTAGTTAGGCTCTGATACCACTGTAAGTCCACGTTGCGACCCCCGGTTCTTACGGGGAGGCGGAAACGGTATAAGAAAACGAATTTTTATCGCAAGAGGCAACATGGACTAAACTATGGTCGGGATCGTTGTCTAAACTAAAACTAGCAAACTATGCTAAAGAGAGTTAGCTACTCGGATGAAGATGGTTATACCTAAACTTGAACTCCTTCTCTTCAAGCTCCGATGGTGGTTCGATGGCTCCTTCTCGTTGTCTCCGTACGCCGAAGATAGATCCACTTGAAAGCTCCAACCTTTAGCTCATTCTTCGTTCTTTGAAGAAACTAGTTCACTTGGTTTGCTAAACCTAGTGAACTAGAATGAGTAGAGATGATTTAGAATGGGATTTTATCTATGGTTCTTGATTCTCAACTCATGAGACAAGAGAACCATAGATCAAGAGAGGGAGCAAGAGGTTGAGGGTGAGAGCAAGAGGAGAGCTCAAGAACAAGAGAGAGAATGAGCAAGAAAGAATGAGCAAGTATTTTGTCTCTCACCCTCTCATAATCCAAAGCAATGATAACTCATCATATCAACAAAAGTCTTATGTGATGGTTTAAGTAACCATAACCTTATCATGTCATGCACTCATTTTACTCAAATGAACAAGCAAGAAAAAGTCTTTGGCATGAAATGATAACCATGGTTATCATGATGGTCAACTAGTCAAGCCTAGTCAACCGGTCAACAAGTCAACAAAAGTCAACAAGTCACCAAAGTCAACAAGTCAACAAAAGTCAACAAGTCAACAACCATATCACCATAATACTTAATTAATATAATAGTTAATCACATATCATATTCTCATTAGGGTTGAGCATAAAGTCAAAAAGTCAACGGTCAACTGTCAACAACCCTAATGAGAATCCGCTGCCTCTGCCTCCCTGTCAACTGTGCATACACACCCGCATCCGCGTTCCGAGGAACACGAATGCAAACTGGATAAATCCAATCCCATAAGGTACACTAGGATCTGGCTTAAACCAAAGCCCGCTAGTGTAAACTGTCCGGACACTGTACGTGCACAAGTGCACGGATGTGACCGAACCCTGTCGCAAAACCATGCGACCTGTCGCAATACCATGCGACCTCTACTCTTTTGCCTAAAGGCGAAAAGCTTTCTGTGTGGGACTCTAAAGACTCGACACTACGCTGGCAGTGGGTTTAACCACAGACCGCAAGCGGCACTAGCTGTGCGTAACGGTCCCCAGGTAATGCCGACAAGAAGACCGACGAGGCGAAACCCATCTGAACTCCTACTGAGCCTGAGCGTGACATTCTCCGTACAGTCCGGTCTGTTCGTCTGATACATCGCATGGCGGGCCTAGGGGGCGGTAAACGTCAGTCCCCCAATAGCGGTACAAGTCGTGCCGGAGTGAAGCCCAATACACCCTGAGATAACACTGGAAACCTACCAGTATATCTCGTTTGCCCTGGCCAGGGACTACTCGTGTAATGGCTCTCCTAGACACAGCGCGATGTCAACCCCCAATACCGGGAGAGACGAATCCTGTCTAACCGTCACTACCTCCAAGTGCTTCGGGACTGCACCCAACTACCACCTGTTTGCACGACTCCTTTGAGCCGTGGTAGGGTAGTGATCAAAGTACAGTGGGAACACACCCGAGGCGAAGTGACAGTGTCAAGTCAGCGGACTAAGCTGTACTCATGTCACCTGGGAACTGATAACTGACGATAGGTATAATACCAACTAGTCAGTTCCCGACGAGTCCTGTCCAGTGTACCCGTAACCTAACGAGCACCCGCATACTATCTCAAGTACGACGTACTGACGGCTGTGGGACAGACCGTCTCCCACACTGGGATGAGAAGCGCATGCGCTGGTCTACTCCGGAGTATCGATGCCCTGTCTCGATAGTCCTGTGACCAGGGACCTGAATAAGGATGTGCTTATAGATTACCCAGCCCCCACTAGTGTGACTGCCATCACAACGCTGGTAATCAAGCAATGATCCTAAGGGCTCCACTAATGCGTATAAGTGATATACTGAAATAAACACAAGTACACATTGAAGTAGAAACAAACCAAGTAGCATACTACTATTTTGAGCAAGATTGTATATACAAGGTGAATATCCCAAGCATCCATTAAGTAATATACAAACTAGTATGATACAGTAATGGCCTCTAGGGCATATACACTAACAGTATGATCCGCATCATAGTCCAGGTAGTCAAGTACACATCCTAAGGGCTTTACCAACATGTAACAGAAAGACAATCAATGTACACGTTAAGGTAAAGAGTAACCAGATAGCATACTATCATGTCGAGCAAGAAAGTCCTCCCTATATATGTCCCAGCATCCACTACAATATACATCATATATACAGTAATGGCCTCTAGGTCATACATATAACTAACAATCTCCCACTTGCACTAGGGCCATCTGATAGCAGTGGTTGCAGTATCTCATACTCAACCATCCCATAAAATTCTCTCTCTGGAAAAAAGCCGTTGTGAGTGGATCCGCCGTGCTGTCCTCTGAGTCTACTCTCCTAACCTTGATCTCCTTGGAGATCAACCATCTCCATGATCAGGTGATACTGCCTTAGAATATATCTGGATCATTGATGGGACGGACGTTCCTTGGCATATGCCACAACTCCATTGTCACACAATGGGAGGAACTAAGTTCATCTCATGAACATATATACATCCAGACTGCCTCTTTGGTAGCATCTTAAGTAGCGATGTATCGAGCCTTTATCGTCTAGTATGCCACGGTATCTAGCTTGGAACTCTTCCAACATACCGTCCCTTTACTAAGGGTAAAGACAATGCCTGTGACTGACATTCAGTCGTGTTTATCACCCTGGAACCTTTCCAGTGATTCTCCCCAGGATCGGTTGATACCATCTAACTACAACTAGTGAGAATCCTAACATCCAATTAGATCTATCTCATAGATCTAAAACCCAGGATTTAGGAGGTATCACTTTGATCCTATATGGAGAATCATTATGATAAGCGGAGATTGACCGAGCGTAGCATAGGAAACTCCTTCCCTATCAAGAGCATGCCATCCACGTACTCTACAAGGATCGTCACTATACTCCCTACTACCTTTTTGTTTATACAAGGTTCATCTACCATTTTGATGATGTCAAACTCTTTGACTAACACATCAAAACAGATGTTCCAACTCCGTGATACCTGCTTTATCCTATAAAGCATCTTGTGTTAGTTATATGTATGCCCTATAGGCCATTACTGTACATAGGATGTATATTGTAGTGGATGCTGGGACATATATAGGGAGGACTTTCTTGCTCGACATGATAGTATGCTATCTTGTTCAACTTTACCTTAACGTGTATACTGATTGTCTCTCTGTTACATGTTGGTAAAGCCCTTAGGATCTGTACTTGACTACCTGGACTATGATGCGGATCATACTAGTGGGGACATGGTAGTCCGTAAGTACATCCTTCAAAGTCCCTAGTCGTGGGTGTATCGAGACGGGGCATCGATATACCAGTGTAGACTAGCGTGTACCTTCTCGACCCATACAGATGGGCGATGGATGATCCCATATCCATTGGTGTTTCACATCAGACATGATATACGGGTGCTCAGTAGAGACTAGGTACACTGGACAGACTCGTCGAGAACTCCCAGATGGTATTATACCTCACGTCAGATGGCAGTTCTCTGGTGACACTGGTACAGAGTAGTCTGTTGACCCGAGATCGTCATAGAGTCTTGTGTGGTTCCCACTGTGCTTTGATTTCCATCTTACCACGTCCAAGAGGGCGTGCAAAACGGTGGTTTTTGGGTACAGTCCCGAGTCACATGGAGGCAATGAGCGATAGGAGGGGATTCGTCTCTCCCGGTATAGGGGGTTGATGTTGCGCTGTGTTCGATTGGTTATAACAGGAAATCCCTGGCCAGGGTTGCTGAGATTTACTGGTAAGTGTTACCAGTAGTTTCTCGAATTGTTATAGACCTCATATCGACACGACTTATCGAACTATTGGGGTCTGACGTTTACCACCCCTAGGCGAGATATGCGACATATCAGACGATCAGACCGGACTGTACGGTAGTGTTACTGGTTAGATTCACTGGAGTGTGAGTGGGCTTGCTCGTCGATCTTCAGATCGCTCAATACCCGGGTGGCCGTTACGTTTAGCAGACCGCTTACGGCTTGTGGGTGTTTGATATGATCATCACCTGCTGCCGGCGTATTGACGAGTCTTTAGAGTCCTACACAGAGGTTTCCTGGCTCAAGCGAAACGAAATAGGAGCGCATATGAGATATGTGCGGGACCGAGAATAATGCGTGTATGTGATACCGTATTCTATTCTCGCGATGAATGTATCGAATGGTTGTATGCGATATAACCTAGTTATCGAATCAAGTATTGATTCGATAAGCCGATACATTGAATACTAGTCGGTTGTGTGCGACATGACCGGATCATTGAATCAAGTGTTGATTTAATGATTTAATGCATAATTATATATATGATATATTACTTTGCACTAACTAGTATTGGTTCACTTTAAACGGATTTTCTCACTTGGTTTGTGCACATTGTATATGTGATATACTTTTGTACACTTGTATGTATCATGTTTGATGATGCATGCTAACTTGTGTTTTGTGTAAAGTTTAAACCATGGTTATGTAATGGTTAGGGTTTTCATTTTCATATCTATTTATTTATTTGTTTATTCATTTTGGAAAATGATAAGCATAATGCAAAATGGTGACTTTGTTTGGAAGCTTGTTGAAGCTTCATAAAGACTTTGACCATTTTGTATTTTAGCTTAACCCTAACCATTGCATTGAACCATGATTAGTTCTCTACACTTAACTATGGTCATGTAATGATAAGGATTGAATTATTCTTTTCTTTTGAATTATCTCATCATATCATTTTCTTCTTCTTCTTCCTTGAACTCAAGAAGAAAACCTTGAGGTCATCAATGGTGATTGATGATAAAGAGTGAGAAATCCAATTCTAAATTGAACCCACTTCCTATTTCTTCATCCTCTACCTCTTGCCAAGTAGTAGAGTGTGTTTTCTTCACAAGTTTCTAGACTTGGTGAAGTCGGAGCTTGATTTAGCGATGCCTCGACGTAGATCATCTTCGGCATGGACATCGACGACCTAGCTCGCTTATTCTCCGATGAAGTCGACGCTAGAGCCCGGATTCTTTTTGGACAGCGGAGAGGACTTCGTTGCGGAGCTATGGAGGTGGAGAACCGGATCTACAAAGATTGTATTTCCGTTTCCCATTAGTTAAGTGTTAACTAGTTTACTTTTCGCCTAGAAATCTAGCCGACGATCCGTAGTCTAGGGTTTCTCGGCACCGTATTTTTTGAAATTGGCATGGTTGATGCCTTGTGAGACCTCACTAGGGTGCCTAGGAACCCTATATCTTGTACACGTTTCCGCTGCTCCCACTGTCTACGAAGCCCTTTGGCTGTGTACTTATAGACGTTCTCTTCTAAAAGAGCATTTAGAAAAGCAGTCATGACACCCAACCGCCAGATATCGTAGTCATGGTATATAGCCGTGGCAAGTAGGATCTGGATGGACTTAAGCATAGCCACTTGAAAAGGTTTCATCATTATCCATGCCTGGTTGATGAAGAAAAGATTTAACAAGTCTAGCTTTGAAAGTCTCAACTTTTCCATCTACACCAGGTAATCTTCTCAAGATATACTTGCTCCTGATGGGGATTTAACCCTTCAGATAAAGCAACTAAAGTCCATACTTTGTTGGTGTATAAGGATTCCATCTCAGATCACTAAGCTTCCAGCCATTCTTACAGAGTCCCACTCCTGATGGCCAGCTCGAAACTAGTTTGGTCATCCTCTCATGATGCAATCCTCGCTCCCACTGTCATCGAGAAACCGAAGTATCTCTCAGGTGGGTGAGGAACCCTACTAGATCGGCGGAGAGGCTGAGGTTCGTTGGTAACTATTAAATCCTTTGGTTCTTTCAAATCATCAGCTGCAGTTTGTATAGCTGGAACATTTCCAGTTCTACATAACAGACCTTGCCTCGAGGTTGTCTGGATTATGCTTTTAGACATAGCCCGGACAACCCCAAATCTTAACCAACTTAAGATATGGGCTCTTCCCTTTCCATATCATATATGAAATGGTAGGCAACTGATTTGATCGGAACCCTACTCAATAGGTATGCAACTTCATAAGTGCATAACTCCCAAAAGGAAATAGGAAACTCAGTAGTACTCATCATAGAGCGCACCATATCATATAGGGTGTGATTGCTCCGCCCCGATATACCATCATGCTATGGTGTATACGGAGGAGTAATGCTGAGAGAGAATCTCATTCTCTTTTAGAATAGTTCAGAAATTCCGTGCTCAAGTATTCTCCTCCCTGATCTTATCATAGGACATAATACTTATACCCGTATTTTGGTTCTCTACTTCTAACTTATATTCTGTGAATATCTCAAAAGGTTCGGACTTGTGCTTCAATAGGAACATATGTCTGAATCTTGAAAGATTATCAGAGAACGTAATGAAGTATAAAGAACCAGTCCTGGCATGTGTAGACAGGAGACCTCACATACATCATCATGTATCAATCCCAAGAGTTCACTAACTCTTTCTCTGTTTCCAGTAAACGGAGCTATGGTCATCTTATCTTTGTGACATGACTGGAAAGTTTCATAAGATGTAATTCAAACTAATTTAAATATACATCTAGATGTAACTTATATAGGCCATTACTATACATAGGATGTATATTGTAGTGGATGCATCTAGATGTGTTAGTTATATGTATGCCCTAGAGGCCATTACTATACATAGGATGTATATTGTAGTGGATGCTTGGACATATATAGGGAGGACTTTCTTGCTCGACATGATAGTATGCTATCTGGTTACTCATTACCTTAACGTGTACACTGATTGTCTCTCTGTTACATGTTGGTAAAGCCCTTAGAATGTGTACTTGACTACCTGGACTATGATGCGGATCATACTAGTGGGGACATGGTAGTCCATAAGTACATCCTTGAAAGTCCCTAGTCGTAGGTGTATCGAGATGGGGCATCGATATACCAGAGTAGACTAGCGTGTACCTTCTCGACCCATACAGATAGGCGATGGATGATCCCATATCCATTGGTGTTTGACATCAGAGATGATATACGGGTGCTCAGTAGAGACTGGGTACACTGGACGGACTCACCGAGAACTCCCAGATGGTATTATACCTTACGTCAGATGGCAGTTCTCTGGTGACACTGGTACAGAGTAGTCTGTTGACCCGAGATCGTCATAGAGTCTTGTGTGGTTCCTACTGTGCTTTGATTTCCATCTTACCACGTCCAAGAGGGCGTGCAAAACGGTGGTTTTTGGGTACAGTCCCGAGTCACATGGAGGCAATGAGCGATAGGAGGGGATTCGTCTCTCCCGGTATAGGGGGTTGATGTTGCGCTGTGTTCGATTGGCTATAACAGGAAATCCCTGGCCAGGGTTGCTGAGATTTACAGGTAAGTGTTACCAGTAGTTTCTCGAATTGTTAAAGACCTCATATCGACACGACTTATCGAGCTATTGGGGTCTGACGTTTACCACCCCTAGGCAAGATATGCGACATATCAGACGAACAGACCGGACTGTACGGTAGTGTTACTGGTTGGATTCACTGGAGTGTGAGCGGGCTTGCTCGTCGATCTTCAGATCGCTCAATACCCGGGTGGCCGTTACGTTTAGCAGACCGCTTGCGGCTTGTGGGTGTTTGATATGATCATCACCTGCTGCCGGCGTATTGACGAGTCTTTAGAGTCCTACACAGAGGTTTCCTGGCTCAAGCGAAACGAAATAGGAGCGCATATGAGATATGTGCGGGACTGAGAATAATACGTGTATGTGATACCGCATTCTATTCTCGCGATGAATGTATCGGAAGGTTGTATGCGATATAACCTAGTTATCGAATCATGGATTGATTCGATAAGCCGATACATTGGATACTAGTCGGTTATGTGCGACATGACCGGATCATTGAATCAAGTGTTGATTTAATGATTTAATGCATAATTATATATTTGATATATTACTTTGCATTAACTAGTATCGGTTCACTTTAAATGGATTTTCTCACTTGCATTGCACAAGTTGTATATGTGATATACTTTTGTGCACTTGATTGTGTCATGTTTGATGATACATGTTAACTTGGATTTGTGTGAAGATTAAACCATGGTTGTGAGAGTGGTTAGGGTTTTGTTTATTCTCTTGTTATCTATTTATTTATTTATATATTCATTTTGGAAAGTTTTAAGGATGGTGGCTAGTTTTGTTTTTATGTTGAAGCTTCTTGAAGCTTTTGATCAAGTCAACCATTCTTATCTCATCCTTAACCCTAACCATTCCCACTAACCCTAGTTTAGTCTCTACACTTGACCATGATTAATTTTATGATAAGAATCATTTTATTATTCATTTTAAAAATAACTTATCATAAGATTATCTTCTTCTTCTTCTTCTTTTTGAAGATGAAGAAGCTTGACTTCATCAATGGTGGATTGATGAAATGAGTGAGAAATCCAATTCTAAAGTCTACCCACTTCCTATTTCTTCATCCTCTACCTCTTGCCAAGTAGTAGAGTGTGTTTCCTTCACAAGTTTTCTAGACTTGGTGAAGTTGGAGCTTGATCTAGCGATGCCTCGACGTAGATCATCCTCGGCACGTCGTCGATGACCTAGCCCGCTCTTTCTCCGATGAAGCCGACGCTAGAGCCCGGGATTTGATATGGACAGCGAGAGGACTTCATCACGGAGCCGTGGAGGTGGAGGACCGGATCTACAAACGTTGTATTTCCGTATTCTTGTAGTTAAGTGTTAACTAGTTTACTTTGTCGCCTAAAAATCTAGCCAACGATCTTGTTAGGGTTTCTCGGCTCCGTTAAAATTTGAAATTGGCATGTTTGATGCCTTGTGAGACCTCTTGAGAGTGCCTAGGAACCCTACAGTGGTATCAGAGCCTAGCTAGAGCCTTAGGCGAAGTGTAGACGGAGTTTGAAGTCCTATCGACCCGAAACCCCAACTCAAAAAATGCTCTCTGTCCTTTTTCTAAAATCTGGGATTTTTCATCATTAAAAATATGCAGAAAAATCAGTAGGAAATTCTAAGGGATACTGTAAAATTCGTGTGCCTAATTCCATCAATGCGCCGTGGTTCCGCGGCACGAGCATGGCTCGTGCGGTGGATCCGCGGCCGTTTTGTCTTTTGTGGCATCCAATTTTGCACAGTAATTCATAATTTGCAGTGCTGGTTTTCCTGGGAATTTTTAATATTTTTTCAAGAGTTGAATTTTCTGAGTTGTTTTGGGGATTCGAATGTTCGATCGGATTATCAAATTTTGCCTGTGTGGCTTTCCGGATAATTTTTGAATATGTTAAAAAGTTCGACCGGATATAAATACCCACTTTTTCCCCTGTCGGGAAATTTCCAAGTGTTGGATTTTTCCATAGTTTAACGACGTTCTAAGTAGTGCAAGTAACGCGATGGTCCCTCTAGAAGACAACAAACCTTAACTCGATTATGTGACCGTCTTGAACTGCCCTTTGAACCTTCGGGTTTGGGCAGTACGGCATGCCACATGTGAGGCGTTGGCGTGACCCTTCTACGGCTGGACCGTTGGTACTGAGGTACGAACTGAATGTTGTTAGACTTATTTCATGTGTTGAGCTGTTTAGGGAAAACTTGGGTGTTCGAATGTTAAATCGAAAAGTTTAACATTTTCTATTTATCTAGAATGTGATACAACAATTGGAATTCACAAGTAGTTATGAGATAACTGAATGAATGTTATAAACATAGCACTTTAGTCTCACTTGATCGGTTGCCACGGAATTTTGATGTGATCAAAAGTCTGTCGCAATCACGTAGTGTACGCGGATACTCGCCGGGTAAACTTAATAGACAGCCTCGCCCCATAGCCCCGACCAAGTGACTGTAGGAGAACCCCGTCGCCGAAAGCATCCGTTCGGGTGCTCGCGGTGGCGGTGTTCCTCCTTGGTGCACTTCGTCGACGGCGTCAGGGGTGCGGCCGCCTACTGAAGTTTGCGACGAGCATGCGATCAGGATGTCGGGAATCTTGTTGAATAGCCCGACTTGATATTGAAAAGTGGTTTCGATTTTGAGACTAAAATGCGGGGTTTATAAATGTTAGGCATGCGATGTCTAAATAATTCATTTGGTCAGGCATGCGATGTCTGAGGTGGTTGCAGATTCCAACTGTTGTAGTTTTACACTTTCTTTTCTGTGACCGTAAGTGTAATATGTGATATCGCCGGTTTCGTTGCTATAGGTCAACGACAATTGGGGTATGCATACTTACTTACGTTGATGACATGTGATGTTATGTGTTGCTGGATATGTTATATTGGATCGTCGTGTTTGAATAGCCGGGGTTTTTTATGTGAGATGAGTGTTTTTCATTTTCATTCATGTAAAAACTTGTTTGTAATATTCTTTTATTGGGGCACTTCCAGGTTGCGGAAGTTGTCACCCTTTGTATATTATTTACTTTTCTGCACTAGGATAGATCCAAGGAGGGGAGCACAAGTAACCGGGTTCTGGAGTCCAGTGGGAGACCAACTCGAGGAGTCGAGTCCGGGTCTCCTAACTCTAAAATTGGTAGGGTTGCTTGCCGCTCTCGTAGGGGTCTAGGGGTGTGGGTTTGGCTATTCATCACGACCGTGGAATCCGTGTTTTATACTGGCTCGTATTGAAAACACGGACGTCCTAGTATATCCAATATTTCATATGATTCTTCTGCTGCGATATCTGTGATGTGATCATGTGATGTTCTGTGATAGATACAGTATATAGCATATATGATATATTATATAGACGTTACTTCTGTTTTACACCCGCGCTAGCCCTGCCCCGCTCTGCCGTTAGTTACCTAACATAACGGTGCACGAGGGGACATCGAGGCGAATGCGGATGGCATAAGTGTACGTCGTATTTATCTGTGATGTTTAAGTATTTAAATGATGGGACTTCATTAATATGATTAATGAAATAAAAGAAACCTAAGATGTTGTAGAATCGAATTTCAAAAATAAAACAGGTAGCTACAGTTCTTGCTTTGCACAGTGGTATATATGATATATCCTGCACCTTATTCGATGAGGAAAGGACCGAGATCCCTTCACCGGGAGTGACTCCTTTAGCAATAACTGGCAGATGCTACACACTCGGTTTGTCTTTTGATTGCTTTTAAGAGTTTTTGCTTTGCACGGTGATATATATGATATATCCCGCACCTCATTCGACGAGGAAAGGACCGACAATCCCTTCACCGGGAGTGACTCCTTTAGCAAAACTAGAAAAGCCTCAAAAGCACACCATTTTTAAAATCATTTGATTCTACAACGATATCAAGTTCATTACGCAATAGGTTTTAAGAAAAACCTGTCGTAGCCCTCCGTCATTTCAGATAAGTAGTAGTTAGTATTCGTGCTGCGTTTGTTGGGCTTTGTCAAGGCGTAGTGTGCGGTAGCTAACTGGTGCTTATCTGCTTATGCATATGATGCAGATTGGATTAGGGTAGTCGTGCGACCTTGTTGGCCTTTGTCAAGGGCCGTGCGGGTGGGTTTAATTCAATCAGGAAATGACGGGTTGAACTTGACTAGCATCTTATGGTTTGTTGGCCTTTGTCAAGGTCATAGGAGGTTCGGGGCAAAATATTATCGGGAATTTCAAGTGTTTAAATTTGCAATGAGATTGCATACCTTCTATGAGATAGTTGGATCCCGATACCCGCTGCGAGTAAGAGTTAATCCTGGGAGAGTTTTATACATTACAATTAGCCGATCAAGTAGGTGTCTAGAAAAGTGTCAACGAGGTTACGCCTCTGGGAAAACGAGGTTTACATTAATTAGGTTCGTGCGAAAGCACGGGGGACCTCCCTCAAAGTACCGACACTGGCCTGGCTGTAAGATTGGCGAACTTGTAGTGTGTAATTAATCCCGGCTAGTCTTTCCTTTTAGGGTTTGAAGGAAGATTTGATAAAAAGCAGTGGGAACCATCATGATTAGATAAAATAATAACCAATCTATTCTTGCAAGAGCGCACGCTGAGTGTTTTCTTCTCTCTCTCCTGGTAGCGACCATGTCACGCCTTAATCAAGATAATAATACGGATGTATTGACCGAACCCACTTGTTATACTGAGCTGGGGAACGTTGGTCCCGCTCCAACTTATAATTGTTATAAGACAGAGCAGGAAATTGGGGAATACCAGATTTCCCGTGCCGCCCAAACGAAGAGAGTGCATGCTGATGCATCATCTTCGGGTGTGTTCATTACAGAGAACAGTTTCTCAGTATCCTTTATGTCCTGAGTATGTGATACCAGATCTGGATCCCAGATATGTAATTTGTTACATAGGGCTACAGAAAGGTAGAGAACTGAGAACGGGTGATAAGTTTCATGAGGCAGAAAACGGGGCAAGTGTTGCAGCCAAGTCTGTTGGTCACTGTCACCCTGTAATACCAATACATTGATTCTAAACGAATGTTATTAGATACCGAACCTGATATACAAAATCATATCAGTCTCTTTATTAGTAAAGAAATGATAAAATTCTGTATTGTTGGATAATGTTTTGAACATTTCCTATATCAAAAGTTGATCGGTTCAGGCACGTTATCTAAAAGCGTTGATGTTCTAAATCAAACTACAGTTCTTTAGTATACAGAACACACACAAGAGGAAGAGTTCAGAAATGACCGAATTCTTCTTGAGGCATTGTAGACTAGGTCATATCAATGTGACCCGACTAGCTGAAGTTACATAAAGATGCATATTTAAATGAGTTTGAATTTACATCTTGTGAAACTTTCCAGTCATGTCACAGAGATAACATGACCACAGCTCTGTTTATTGGAAACAGAGAAAGAGTTAGTGAACTCTTGGGATGATACATGTTAATGTATGTTAGGTCCCCTGTCTACATATGCCAGGACTGGTTCTTTATACTTCATTACGTTCTCTGATAATCTCTCAAGATTCAGACATATGTTCCTGTTGAAACACAAGTCTAAACCTTTTGAGATATTCACAGAATATAAGTTAGAAGTAGAGAACCAATAAGGGTACAAGTATTATGTCCTTTGATATGATCAGGGAGGAGAATACTTGAGCACGGAAATCCTGGACTATTCTAAAGGAGAATGAGATTCTCTCTCAGCATTACTCCTCCGAATACACCAAAGTACGATGGTATATCGGGGCGGAGCTATCTCACCCTATATGATAAGGTGTGCTCTATAATGAGTACTACTGAGTTACCTATTTCATTTTTGGGAGTTATGCACTTGAGAAGCTGCATACCTATTGAATAGGGTTCAAATCAAATCAGTTGCCTACCGCTTCATATTTGATATGATAAGGGAAGAGCCCATCTCTCAAGTTAGTTGAGATTTGGGGTTGTCCAGCCTATGTATGAAAAGCAAAATCCGGACAAGCTCGAGGCAAAGTCTGTAATGTAGAACTGGAAAGGTTCCAGCTATACAAACAACAGCAGATGATTTGGTAGAACCAAAGGATTCAGTAGATTCCAACGAACCTCAGCCTCTCCGCCGATCTAGTAGGGTTCCTCACCCACCTGAGAGATACTTCGGTTTCTCTATGACAGTGGGAGCGAGGATTGCATCATGAGATGATGACCCAACTAGCTTCGAGCTGGCCATCAGGAGTGAGACTCTATAAGAATGGCTGGATGCTTAGTGATCTGAGATGGAATCCATGTACACCAACAAAGTATGGACTTTGGCTGCTATATCTGAAGGGTTAAATCCCCATCAGGAGCAAGTATATCTTGAGAAGATTACTTGGTGTAGATGGAAAAGTTGAGACTTTCAAAGCTAGACTTGTTAAAGGTCTTCGTCATCAACCAGGCGTGGATAATGATGAAACCTTTTCCAGTACCTATGCTTAAGTTCATCCAGATACTACTTGCCACGGCTACATACCATAACTACGATATCTGGTGGTTGGGTGTCATAACAGCTTTTCTAAATGATGTTTTAGAAGAGAGCGTTTATAAGTACACAGCCAGAGGGCCTCATAGACAGTGGGAGCAGCGGAAACGTGTGCAAGATGTTTTATTTGATCAAGCAGGCATCGCGGAGTTGGAACATCTGTTTTGATGAAGTAGTCAAAGAGTTTGACATCATCAAAATGGTAGATGAACCTTGTATAAACAAAAAGGTAGTAGGGAGTATGGTGGTGATCCTCGTAGAGTACGTGGATGACATACTCTTGATAAGAAAGGAGTTTCTTATGCTACGCTCGATCAATCTCCGTTTATCACAAAGATTCTCCGTGTAGGATCAAAATGATACCTCCTAAATCCTGAGTTTTGGATCTATGAGATAGATTTAATTGGATGTTAGGATTCTCACTAGTTGTAGTGAGATGATATCAACCGATCCTGGGGAGAATCACTGGAAGGGTTCCAGGGTGATAAGGACGACTGAATGTCAGTCGCAGGCATTGTCTTTACCCTCAGTAAAGGGACGGTATGTTGGAAGAGTTCCAAGATAGATACCGTGGCATACTAGACGATAAAGGCTGGATACATCGCTACTAAAGATGCTACCAAGGAGGCAGTCTGGATGTATATTTGTTCATGAGAAGAACTTAGTTCCTCCTATTGTGTGACAATGGGGTTGTGGCTTATGACAAGGAACGTCCGTCCCATCAGTGATCCAGACATATTCTAAGGCAGTGTCACCTGATCATGGAGATGGTTGATCTCCAGGGTGATCGAGGTTTGGAGAGTAGACTAAGAGGACAAACACAACGGATCCACTCACAAAGGCCAGTTCCCAGAGAGAGACTTTTATGGCATGGTTGAGTATGAGATACTACAACCACTGCTATCAGATGGCCCTAGTGCAAGTGGGAGATTGTTAGTTATATGTATGCCCTAGAGGCCATTACTATACATAGGATGTATATTGTAGTGGATGCTTGGACATATATAGGGAGGACTTTCTTGCTCGACATGATAGTATGCTATCTGGTTACTCTTTACCTTAACGTGTACACTGATTGTCTCCCTGTTACATGTTGGTAAAGCCCTTAGGATGTGTACTTGACTACCTGGACTATGATGCGGATCATACTAGTGGGGACATTGTAGTCCATAAGTACATCCTTGAAAGTCCCTAGTCGTGGGTGTATCGAGATGGGGCATCGATATACCAGAGTAGACTAGCGTGTACCTTCTCGACCCATACAGATGGGCGATGAATGATCCCATATCCATTGGTTTTTGACATCAGAGATGATATACGGGTGCTCAGTAGAGACTGGGTACACTGGACGGACTCGCCGAGAACTCCCAGATGGTATTATACCTTACGTCAGATGGCAGTTCTCTGGTGACACTGGTACAGAGTAGTCTGTTGACCCGAGATCGTCATAGAGTCTTGTGTGGTTCCCACTGTGCTTTGATTTCCATCTTACCACGTCCAAGAGGGCGTGAAAAACGGTGGTTTTTGGGTACAGTCCCGAGTCACATGGAGGCAATGAGCGATAGGAGGGGATTCGTCTCTCCCGGTATAGGGGGTTGATGTTGCGCTGTGTTCGATTGGCTATAACAGGAAATCCCTGGCCAGGGTTGCTGAGATTTAATGGTAAGTGTTACCAGTAGTTTCTCGAATTGTTATAGACCTCATATCGACACGACTTATCGAGCTATTGGGGTCTGACATTTACCACCCCTAGGCAAGATATGCGACATATCAGACGAACAGACCGGACTGTACGGTAGTGTTACTGGTTAGATTCACTAGAGTGTGAGCGGGCTTGCTCGTCGATCTTCAGATCGCTCAATACCCGGGTGGCCGTTACGTTTAGCAGACCGCTTGTGGCTTGTGGGTGTTTGATATGATCATCACCTGCTGCCGGCATATTGACGAGTCTTTAGAGTCCTACACAGAGGTTTCCTGGCTCAAGCGAAACGAAATAGGAGCGCATATGAGATATGTGCGGGACCGAGAATAATACGTGTATGTGATACCGCATTCTATTATCGCGATGAATGTATCGGAAGGTTGTATGCTATATAACCTAGTTATCGAATCATGGATTGATTCGATAAGCCGATACATTGGATACTAGTCGGTTATGTGCGACATGACCGGATCATTGAATCAAGTGTTGATTTAATGATTTAAAGCATAATTATATATTTGATATATTGCTTTCCATTAACTAGTATCGGTTCACTTTAAATGGATTTTCTCACTTGCATTGCACAAGTTGTATATGTGATATACTTTTGTGCACTTGATTGTGTCATGTTTGATGATACATGTTAACTTGGATTTGTGTGAAGATTAAACCATGGTTGTGAGAGTGGTTAGGGTTTTGTTTATTCTCTTGTTATCTATTTATTTATTTATATATTCATTTTGGAAAGTTATAAGGATGGTGGCTTGTTTTGTTTTTATGTTGAAGCTTCTTGAAACTTTGATCAAGTCAACCATTCTTATCTCATCCTTAACCCTAACCATTCCCACTAACCCTAGTTTAGTCTCTACACTTGACCATGGTTAATTTTATGATAAGAATCATTTTATTATTCATTTTAAAAATAACTTATCATAAGATTATCTTCTTCTTCTTCTTCTTCTTCTTCTTGAAGATGAAGAAGCTTGACTTCATCAATGGTGGATTGATGAAATGAGTGAGAAATCCAATTCTAAAGTCTACCCACTTCCTATTTCTTCATCCTTTACCTCTTGCCAAGTAGTAGAGTGTGTTTCCTTCACAAGTTTTCTAGACTTGGTGAAGTTGGAGCTTGATCTAGCGATGCCTCGACGTAGATCATCTTCAGCACGTCGTCGATGACCTAGCCCGCTCTTTCTCCGATGAAGCCGACGCTAGAGCCGGGATTTGATATGGACAGCGAGAGGACTTCATGACGGAGCCGTGGAGGTTGAGGACCGGATCTACAAAGGTTGTATTTCCGTATTCTTGTAGTTAAGTGTTAACTAGTTTACTTTGTCGCCTAAAAATCTAGCCAACGATCTTGTTAGGGTTTCTCGGCTCCGTTAAAATTTGAAATTGGCATGGTTGATGCCTTGTGAGACCTTTTGAGAGTGACTAGGAACCCTACAAGCCAGTCAGGTCGCATTGATATGACCTAGTCTACAATGCCTTAAGAAGGATTCGTTCATTTTTGAACTCTTCCTCTTGTGTGTGTTCCGTATACTAAGAACTGTAGTTTGATTTAGAACATCAATGCTTTTAGATAACGTGCCTGAACCGATCAACTTTTGATATAGGAAATGTTCAAAACATTATCCAACAATACAAAATTATATCCTTTCTTTACTAATAAAGAGACTGATATGATTTTGTATATCAGGTTCGGTATCTAATAACATTCGTTCAGAATCAATGTATTGATAATACAGGGTGACTGTGACCAACAGACTTGGCTGCAATACTTGCCCCGTTTTCTGTCTCATGAAACTTATCACCCATTCTCAGTTCTCTATCTTTCTGTAGCCCTATGTAACAGATTACATATCTGGGATCCTGATTTGGTATCAAATACCCAGGACGTAGAGGATACAGAGAAACAGTTCTTTGTAATGAACACACACGAAGGAGATGCATCATATGCACTTTCTTCATTTGGGCGGCATGGGAATTCTTGTAATCCCCTAATTCCTGCTCGGTCTTATAACAATTATAAGTTGGAGCGGGACCAACATTCCCCAGCTCAGTATAACAAGCGGGTTCAGTCAATACATCCGTATTATTATCTTGATTAAGGCGTGATATGGTCGCTACATGGAGAGAGAGAGAAGAAAACACTCAGCGTGCGCTCTTGCAAGAATAGATTGGTTATTATTTTATCTAATCAGGATGGCTCCCACTGTTTTTATCAAATCTTCCTTCAAACCCTAAAAGGAAAGACTAGCCGGGATTAATTACACACTACAAGTTCGCCAATCTTTCAGCCAGGCCAGTGTCGGTACTTTGAGGGAGGTCCCCCGTGCATTCGCACGAACCTAATTATGTAAACCACGTTTTCCCAGAGGCGTAACCTCGTTAACACCTTTCTAGACACCTACTTGTTCGGCTAATTGTAATGTGTAAAACTCTCCCAGGAGTAACTCTTACTCGCAGCGGGTATCGGGATCCAACTATCTCATAGAAGGTATGCAATCTCATTCCAAATTTCAACACTTGAAATTCCCGATAATATTTTGCCCCTAACGTGCTATGACCTTGATGAAAGCCAACAAACCATAGCCCGCTAGTCAAGTTCAACCCGTACATTTCTTGATTGAATTAAACCCACCCGCACGACCCTTGACGAAAGCCAACAAAACCGCACGACTACCCTAATCCAATCGCATCGTATGCAACAGATAAGCAGCATATAGCTACCGCACACTACACCTTGACGAAAGCCATCAAATGTAGCACGAATACTATATACAACTTATCTGAAATGACGGAGGGCTACGACAGGTTTTTTTGAAAACCTATTGCGTAATAAACTTGATATCGTTGTAGAATCAAATGATTTTGAAATGGAGTGTTTTTGAGGGTTTTCTAGTTTAGCTAAAGGAGTCACTCCCGGTGAAGGGATCGTCGGTCCTTTCCTCATCGAATGAGGTGCGGGATATATCATATATATCACTGTGCACAGCAGAAACTATAGAAGCTATCAAAAGACAAACCGAGACTTGTAGCATCTGCCAGTTATTGCTCAAGGAGTCACTCCCGGTGAAGGGATCTCGGTCTTTTCCTCATCGAATAAGGTGCAGGATATATCACATATACCTTTGTGCAAAGCAAGAACTGTAGCTACCTGTTTTACTTTGAAATTCGATTCTACAACATCTTTAGGTTTCTTTTAGTTTCATTAATCATATTAATGAAGTCCCATCATTTAAGTACCTTAACATCACAGATAAATACGACGTACACTTATGCCATCCGTATTCGCCTCGATGTCCCCTCGTGCACCGTTAGGTTAGGTAACTAACGTCAGAGCGGGGCAGGGCTAGCGCGGGTGTAAAACATAAGTAACGTCTATATAATATATCATATATACTATATACAGTATCTATCAGAGAACATCACATGATCACATCACAGATATCGCAGCAGAAGAAACATATGATATATTGGATAAACTAGGACGTCCGTGTTTTCAATACGAGCCAGTATAAAACACGGATTCCAAGGTCGTGATGAATAGCCAAACCCACACCCCTAGACCCCTACGAGAGCGGCAAGCAACCCTACCAATTCTAGAGTTAGGAGACCCGGACTCGACTCCTCGAGTTGGTCTCCCACTGGACTCCAGAACCCGGTTACTTGTGCTCCCCTCCTTGGGTCTATCCTAGTGCGGAAAAGTAAATAATATACAAAAGGTGACATCTTCCGCAACCTGGAAGTGCCCCAAAAAAAAGAATATTGCATACAAGTTTTTATATGAATGAAAATGAAATACACTCATCTCACATAAAACCCCCCCGGCTATTCATGCACGACGATCCAATATAACATATCCAGCAACACATAACATCACTTGTCATCAACGTAAGTAAATATGCGCATCCCAATTGTCGTTGACATATAGCAACGAAACCGGCGATATCACATATTACACTTACGGTCACAGAAAAGAAAGTGTAAAACTACAACAGTTGGAATCCGCAACCTCCTTAGACATCACATGCCTAATCAAATGAATTACTTAGACATCGCATGCCTAACAATTATAAACCCCGCATTTTAGTCTCAAAATCGAAACTCTTTTCAATATCAAGTCGGGCAATACAACAAGATTCCCGACATCCTGATCGAATACTCGTCGCAAACTTTAGTAGACGGCCGCACCCCCGATATCGTCGACGAAGTGCACCAAGGCGGAACACCGCTGCCGCAAGCACCCGAACGGATGCTTTCGGCGACGGGGTTCTCCTACAGTCACTTGGTCGGGGCTATGGAGTGAGGTTGTCTATTAAGTTTACCCGGCGAGTATCCGCGTACGCTACGTGATTGCGACGGACTTTTGATCGCATCAAATTCCGTGGCAACCGATCAAGTGAGACTAAACTGCTGTGTTTATATCATTCATATTAGTTATCTCATAACTACTTGTGGATTCCAAGTATTGTATCACATTCCAGATAAATAGAAAATGTTAAACTTTCCGATCAAACAGTCAAACACCCAAGTTTTCCCGAAACGGCTCAACACATGAAACAAGTTAAAAACATCCAGTTCATGCCTCAGTACCAACGGTCCAGCCGTAGAAGGGTCAAGCCAACGCCTCACATGTGGCACGCCGTACTGCCCCAAACCCTAAGGTTCAAAGGGCAGTTCAAGACGGTCACATAATCGAGTTTAGGTTTGTTGTCTTCTAGAGGGTCCATCGCGTTACTTGCACTGCTTAGAACATCTTTAAACCACGGAAAAATCCAACACTTGGAAATTTCCCGACAGGGGAAAAATTGGGTATTTATATCCAGTCGAACTTTTTAACATATTCAACAAATTATCCGGAAAACACATAGACAAAATTTGAAAATCCGATCAAATTTACAAACTCCCAATACAACCCAGAAAACTCAACTCTTGAGTAAGTATTAAAAATTCCCAGAAAACTCAGTATTAAAATAAAGAAGTTACTGTGTAAAAATAGTTACCTGAAGAGACATATTGGCCGCGGAACCGCCGCAGAAGCCATGCTTCCGCCGCGGTTCCGCCGCGCAATGATTGAATCAGGGGTACCGTTTTGTACAGTAATTCTTAAAATCTCCTGCTGAGTTTTCTGCATATTTTTAATTTGGAAAAAACCCAGTTTTTAAAAAATGTACAGAGAGCCGTTTTTGTGTTAGGGTTTCGGTTCGATCGGAATTCTAACTCCGTCAGTGCATCGCCTAAGGCTCTAGCTAGTCTCTGATACCCCTGTAGGGTTCCTAGGCACGCTAATAAGGTCTCACAAAGCATCAACCATGCCAATTTCAAATTTTACAAGTGCCGAGAAACCCTAATACGGATCGTTAACTAGAATTTTAGGCGAAACATGCAACTAGTTAACAACTTAAGTAAGGGAACGGAAATACAACCTTTGTAGATCCGGTTCTCTACTTCCTTAGCTCTACTTAGACGTCCCTCCGCTGTACAAATCGGATCTTGGACTCTAGTGTCGGCTTCATCGGAGAAATGGGCGGGCTAGGTCATTGACTATGATGCCGAAGATGATCTACGTCGAGGCATCACAAGATCAAGCTCCCACTTCACCAAGTCATGAAACTTGTGAAGAAAACACCCTATACTACTTGGCAAGAGGTAGAGGATGAAGAAATAGGAAGTGGGTTCATTTTAGAACTGGATTTCTCACTCTTTTCATCAAATCACCATTGATGGTTGCAAGCTTTTTCTTCTTCTTGAAGAAGAAGAAAATATCTTATGATAAGTATTTCTAAAATAAGAAATAATATCATACTTATCATAATGCTAACCTTAGTTAGGTTTAGAGAATAAATCATGGTTAGGTGGAATGGTTAGGGTTAAGCATGAGACAAAGATGGTGGACTTGTTCAAAGCTTCAAGAAGCTTCAACAAGCAAACAAAGAAAGCCACCATTTTTCCCTTTGCCAAAAATGATTCAATAAATAAACAAATAAATAAATAAAATCAAAACCCTAACCATTACACAACCATGGTTTAATCATACACTTAGCCAAGTTAGCATGTATCATCAAAACATGATACAATCTTGTGCACAAAAGTATATCACATATACAACTTGTGTAACTTCAAGTGAGAAAATCTCATTAAAGTGAACCAATACTAGTTAATGCAAAGTAATATATCAAATATATAATTATGCATTAAATCATTAAATCAACACTTGATTTAACGATCCGGTCATTTCGCATATAACCGACTAATATCTAATGTATCGGCTTATCGAATCAATCCTTGATTCGATAACTAGGTTATATCGCATACAACCAATCGATACATTCATCACGAGAATAGAATACGGTATCACATACACGCATTATTCTCGGTCCCGCACATATCTCATATGCGCTCCTATTTCGTTTTGCTTGAGCCAGGAAACCTCTGTGTAGGACTCTAAAGACTCGTCAATACGCCGGCAGCAGGTGATGATCATATCAAACACCCACAAGCCGCAAGCGGTCTACTAAACGTAACGGCCACCCGGGTATTGAGCGATCAGAAGATCGACGAGCAAGCCCGCTCACACTCCTGTGAATCCAACCAGTAACACTTACCGTACAGTCCGGTCTGTCCGTCTGATATGTCGCATATCTCGCCTAGGGGTGGTAAACGTCAGACCCCAACAGCTCGATAAGTTGTGTCGATATGAGGTCTATAACAGTTCGAGAAACTACTGATAACACTTACCAGTAAATCTCAGCAACCCTGGCCAGGGATTTCCGGTTATAGCCAATCGAACACAGCGCAACATCAACTCCCTATACCGGGAGAGACGAATCCCCTCCTATCGCTCATTGCCTCCATGTGATTCGGGACTGTACCCAAAAACCACCGTTTTGCACGCCCTCTTGGACGTGGTAAGGTGGAAATCAAAGCACAGTGGGAACCACACAAGACTCTATGACGATCTCGGGTCAACAGACTACTCTGTACCAGTGTCACCAGAGAACTGCCATCTGACGTAAGGTATAATACCATCTGGGAGTTCTCGGCGAGTCCGTCCAGTGTACCCAGTCTCCACTGAGCACCCGTATATCATCTCTGATGTCAAACACCAATGGATATGGGATCATCCATCGCCCATCTGTATGGGTCGAGAAGGTATACGCTAGTCTACTCTGGTATATCGATGCCCCGTCTCGATACACCCACGACTAGAGACCTTGAAGGATGTACTTATGGACAACCATGTCCCCACTAGTATGATCTGCATCATAGTCCAGGTAGTCAAGTACACATCCTAAGGGCTTTACCAACATTAACAGAAAGACAATCAATGTACACGTTAAGGTAAAGAGTAACCAGATAGCAGACTATCATGTCGAGCAAGAAAGTCCTCCCTATATATGTCCTAGCATCCACTACAATATACATCCTATGTACAGTAATGGCCACTAGGGCATACATATAACTAACATCTTCCCACACCACATCTGATATGGTGTAGTAGGCACAGTCTTAGTTGGAACTCGGTTCAAAAGGTATGCAACTGAGTCTTGCGCATATCCCCAAAACGATCGCGGCAACTCAGCGTTACTCATCATGGACCGTACCATATCCAATAGGGTTCGGTTCCGTCTCTCTGATACACCGTTATGTTGCGGAGTGTATGGAGGAGTATGTTAGTTATATGTATGCCCTAGAGGCCATTACTGTACATAGGATGTATATTGTAGTGGATGCTGGGACATATATAGGGAGGACTTTCTTGCTCGACATGATAGTATGCTATCTGGTTGAACTTTACCTTAACGTGTATACTGATTGTCTCTCTGTTACATGTTGGTAAAGCCCTTAGGATGTGTGCTTGACTACCTGGACTATGATGCGGATCATACTAGTGGGGACATGGTAGTCCATAAGCACATCCTTCAAAGTCCCTAGTCGAGGGTGTATCGAGACGGGGCATCGATATACCAGAGTAGACTAGCGTATACCTTCTCGACCCGTACAGATGGGCGATGGATGATCCCATATCCATTGGTGTTTGACATCAGAGATGATATACGGGTGCTCAGTAGAGACTGGGTACACTGGACGGACTTGCCGAGAACTCCCAGATGGTATTATACCTCACGTCAGATGGCAGTTCTCTGGTGACACTGGTACAGAGTAGTCTGTTGACCCGAGATCGTTATAGAGTCTCGTGTGGTTCCCACGGTGCTTTGATTTCCATCTTACCACGTCCAAGAAGGCATGCAAAACGGTGGTGTTTGGGTACAGTCCCGAGTCACATGGAGGCAATGAGCGATAGGAGGGGATTCGTCTCTCCCGGTATAGGGGGTTGATGTTGTGCTGTGTTCGATTGGCTATAACAGGAAATCCCTGGACAGGGTTGCTGAGATATACTGGTAAGTGTTACCAGTAGTTTCTCGAACAGTTATAGACCTCATATCGACACGACTTATCGAGCTATTGGGGTCTGACGTTTACCACCCCTAGGCAAGATATGCGACATATCAGACGATCAGACCGGACTGTACGGTAGTGTTACTGGTTGGATTCACTGGCGTGTGAGCGGGCTTGCTCGTCGATCTTCAGATCGCTCAATACCCGGGTGGCCGTTACGTTTAGCAGACCGCTTGCGGCTTGTGGATGTTTGATATGATCATCATCCGCTGCCGGCGTATTGACGAGTCTTTAGAATCCTACACAGAGGTTTCCTGGCTCAAGCGAAACGAAATAGGAGCGCATATGAGATATGTGCGGGACCGAGAATAATGCATGTATGTGATACTGTATTCTATTCTCGCGATGAATGTGTCGAATGGTTATATGCGATATAAACTAGTTATCGAATCAAAGATTGATTCGATAAGCCGATACATTGTATACTAGTCGGTTGTGTGCGACATGACCGGATCATTGAATCAAGGGTTGATTTAATGATTTAATGCATAATTATATATATGATATATTACTTTGCATTAACTAGTTTTGGTTCACTTTAAATGGATTTTCTCACTTGGTTTGTGCACATTGTATATGTGATATATTTTTGTGCACTTGTATGTATCATGTTTGATGATGCATGCTAACTTGTGTTTTGTGTAAAGTTTAAACCATGGTTATGTAATGGTTAGGGTTTTCATTTTCATATCTATTTATTTATTTGTTTATTCATTTTGGAAAATGATAAGCATAATGCAAAATGGTGGCTTTCTTTGGAAGCTTGTTGAAGCTTCATGAAGACTTTGACCAAGTGACCATTTTGTCTCATGCTTAACCCTAACCATTCCATTCAACCATGATTAACTCTCTACACATTACCATGGTTAAGATTATGATAAGAATGATTTTATTATTCTTATTATAATAACTGATCATATTCATTTCTTTCTTCTTCTTCTTCTTCTTCATCACATGAAGAAGCTTACTTCATCAATGGTGATTGATGAAAACAAGTGAGAAATCCAATTCTAAAGTCTACCCACTTCCTATTTCTTCATCCTCTACCTCTTGCCAAGTAGTAGAGTGTGTTTTCTTCACAAGTTTCTTGACTTGGTGAAGTCGGAGCTTGATTTAGCGATGCCTCGACGTAGATCATCTTCGGCATGGACATCGATGACCTAGCCCGTCCATTCTCCGATGAAGCCGACGCTAGAGCCCGGGACTTGTTATGGACAGCGAGGAGACTTCATTGCGGAGCTATGGAGGTGGAGAACCGGATCTACAAAGGTTGTATTTCCGTATCTCTTAGTTAAGTGTTAACTAGTTTATTGTTTCACCTAGATTTCTTGCCAACGATCCGTATTAGGGTTTCTCGGCACCTAGATTTTTTGAAATTGGCATGGTTGATGCCTTGTGAGACCTCATTAGGGTGCCTAGGAACCCTACAGTAGTATCAGAGCCAAGCTAGAGCCTTAGGCGAAGTCTAGACGGAATTTGAAACCCGATCGAACCCGAAACCCCAAATCAAAATTGCTCTCTGGAAATTTTCTAAAATCGTGGATTTTTCCAAATTAAAAATTGCTAAAAAATTCAGCAGGGAAAAATAAGAATTACGATGCAAAATTTTTTCGATGAACAGTAATTATTGCGGCGGAACCGCGGCAGAAGCCTAGCTTCTGCGGCGGTTCCGCGGCTATCTGGTGACGTCAGCCCTCATTGTTTGCACAGTAATTCCTGATAAATTATGCTGAGTTTTCTGGGAATTTTAAAAATTTATTCAAGAGTTGAATTTTCTGGGATTGTTTTGGGGATTCGGTATTTCGATCGGAGTATCAAATTTTGTCTATGTGGCTTTCCGGATAAATTTTTAGAATATGTTAAAAAGTTCGACCGGATATAAATACCCAATTTTTCCCCTGTCGGGAAATTTCCAAGTGTTGGATTTTTCCGTAGTTTAACGATGTTCTAAGTAGTGCAAGTAACTCGATGGACCCTTTAGAAGACAACAAACCTTAACTCGATTATGTGACCGTCTTGAACTGCCCTTTGAACCTTAGGGTTTGGGGCAGTACGGCGTGCCACATGTGAGGCGTTGGCTTGACCCTTCTACGGCTGGACCGTTGGTACTGAGGCACGAACTGAATGTTGTTAGACTTATTTCATGTGTTGGATTGTATCGGGAAAACTTGGGTGTTCGATTGTTCGATCGGAAAGTTTAACATTTTCTGTTTATCTGGAATGTGATACAATAATTGGAATTCAAAAATAGTTATGAGATAACGGAATGAATATTATAAACGTAGCAGTTTAGTCTCACTTGATCGGTTGCCACGGAATTTTGATATGATCAAAAGTCCGTCGCAATCACGTAGCGTACGCGGATACTCGCCGGTTAAACTTAATAGACAGCCTCACCCCATAGCCCCGACCAAGTGACTGTAGGAGAACCCCGTCGCCAAAAGCATCCGTTCGGGTGCTCCCGGCAGCGGTGTTCCTCCTTGGTGCACTTCGTCGACGGTATCGGGGGTGCGGCCGTCTACTGAAGTTTGCGACGAGCATTCGATCAGGATGTCGGGAATCCTGTTGAATTGCCCGACTTGGTATTGAAAAGTGTTTTCGATTTTGAGACTAAAATGCGGTGTTTATAATTGTTAGGCATGCGATGTCTAAAGAATTCATTTGGTCAGGCATGCGATGTCTGAGGTGGTTGCGGATTCCAACTGTTGTAGTTTTACACTTTCTTTTCTGTGACCGTAAGTGTAATATGTGATATCGCCGGTTTCGTTGCTATATGCCAACGATAATTGGGATGCGCATATTTACTTACGTTGATGACATGTGATGTTATGTGTTGCTGGATATGTTATATTGGATCGTCGTGTTTGAATAGCCGGGGGTTTTTATGTGAGATGAGTGTTTTTCATTTTCATTCATGTAAAAACTTGTATGTAATATTCTTTTTTTTGGGGCACTTCCAGGTTGCGGAAGTTGTCACCGTTTGTATATTATTTACTTTTCCGCACTAGGATAGACCCAAGGAGGAGGGCACAAGTAACCGGGTTCTGGGGTCCAGTAGGAGACCAACTCGAGGAGTCGAGTCCGGGTCTCCTAACTCCAGAATTGGTAGGGTTGCTTGCCGCTCTCGTAGGGGTCTAGGGGTGTGGGTTTGGCTATTCATCGCGACCGTGGAATCCGTGTTTTATACTGGCTCGTATTGAAAACACGGACGTCCTAGTATATCCAATATTTCATATGTTTCTTCTGCTGCGATATCTGTGATGTGATCATGTGATGTTCTGTGATAGATACAGTATATAGTATATATGATATATTATATAGGCGTTACTTATGTTTTACACCCGCGCTAGCCTTGCCCCGCTCTGCCGTTAGTTACCTAACCTAACGGTGCATGAGGGGACATCGAGGCGAATGCGGATGGCATAAGTGTACGTCGTATTTATCTGTGATGTTTAGGTAATTTAAATGATGGGACTTCATTAATGAGATTAATGAAATAAAAGAAACCTAATGATGTTGTAGAATCGAATTTCAAAATAAAAAGGGTAGCTACAGTTCTTGCTTTGCACGGAGTTATATGTGATATATCCTGCACCTTATTCGATGAGGAAAGGACCGAGATCCCTTCACCGGGAGTGACTCCTTTAGCAATAACTGGCAGATGCTACACACTCGGTTTGTCTTTTGATTGCTTTTAAGGGTTTTTGCTTTGCACAGTGATATATATGATATATTCCGCATCTCATTCGACGAGGAAAGGACCGACGATCCCTTTACCGGGAGTGACTCCTTTAGCAAAACTAGAAAAGCCTCAAAAACACTCCATTTCAAAATTCATTCGATTCTACAACGATTTCAAGTTCATTACGCAATAAGTTTTCAGAAAAACCTGTCGTAGCCCTCCGTCATTTCAGATAAATCCTGTTTAGTATTCGTGCTGCGTTTGTTGACCTTGTCAAGGCGCAGTGTGCGGTAGCTAACCAGTATATATCTGCTTATGGATATGATGCAGATTGGGTTAGGGTAGTCGTGCGGCCTTGTTGACCTTGTCAAGGGTCGTGCGGGTGGGTTTAATTCAATCAAGAAATGACGGGTTGAACTTTACTTGCGGTCTATGGTTTGTTGACCTTGTCAAGGTCATAGATCGTTCGGGGCAAAATATTATCGGGAATTTCAAGTGTTGAAATTTGCAATGAGATTGCATACCTTCTATGAGATAGTTGGATCCCGATACCCGCTGCGAGTAAGAGTTACTCCTAGGAGAGTTTTATACATTACAATTAGCCGATCAAGTAGGTGTCTAGAAAGGTGTTAACGAGGTTACGCCTCTGGGAAAACGAGGTTTACATTAATTAGGTTCGTGCGAAAGCACGGGGGACCTCCCTCAAAGTACCGACACTGGCCTGGCTGAAAGATTGGCGAACTTGTAGTGTGTAATTAATCCCGGCTAGTCTTTCCTTTTAGGGTTTGAAAGATGATTTGATAAAAAGCAGTGGGAGCCATCCTGATTAGATAAAATAATATCCAATCTATTCTTGCAAGAGCGCACGCTGGGTGTTTTCTTCTCTCTCTCTCCAGGTAGCGACCATATCACGCCTTAATCAAGATAATAATACGGATATTTGACCGAACCCGCTTGTTATACTGAGCTGGGGAACGTTGGTCCCGCTCCAACTTATAATTGTTATAAGACAGAGCAGGAAATTGTGGAATACCAGATTTCCCGTGCCGCCCAAACGAAGAGAGTGCATGCTGATGCATCATCTTCGGGTGTGTTCATTACAAAGAACTGTTTCTCAGTACCCTTTACGTCCTGGGTATATGATACCGGATCAGGATCCCAGATATGTAATCTGTTACATAGGGCTACAGAAAGGTAGAGAACTGAGAACGGGTGATAAGTTTCATGAGGCAGAAAACGGGGCAAGTGTTGCAGCCAAGTCTGTTGGTCACTGTCACCCTGTATTACCAATACATTGATTCTGAACGAATGTTATTAGATACCGAACCTGATATACAAAATCATATCAGTCTCTTTATAAGTAAAGAAATGATAAAATTTTGTATTGTTGGATAATGTTTTGAACATTTCCTATATCAAAAGTTGATCGGTTCAGGCACGTTATCTAAAAGCATTGATGTTCTAAATCAAACTACAGTTCTTTAGTATAAAGAACACACACAAGAGGAAGAGTTCAGAAATGAACGAATCCTTCTTGAGGCATTGTAGACTTGGTCATATCAATGTGACCCGACTAGCTGAAGTTACATATAGATGCATATTTAAATCAGTTTGAATTTACATCTTGTGAAACTTGCCAGTCATGTCACAAAGATAAGATGACCATAGCTCTGTTTATTGGAAACAGAGAAAGAGTTAGTGAACTCTTGGGACTGATACATGATGATGTATGTAAGGTCTCCTGTCTACACATGCCAAGAATGGTTCTTTGTACTTCGTTACATTCTCTGATAAATCTCTCAAGATTCAGACATATGTTCCTGTTGAAACACAAGTCCGAACCTTTTGAGATATTCACAGAATATAAGTTAGAAGTAGAGAACCGAAATACGGGTTTAAGTATTATGTCCGTTGATGTGATCACGGAGGAGAATACTTGAGCATGGAATTCCTGGACTTTTCTAAAGGAGAATGAGATTCTCTCTCAGCATTACTCCTCTGTATACACCATAGCACAATGGTATATCAGGGCGGAGCAATCACACCCTATATGATAAGGTGTGCTCTATGATGAGTACTACTGAGTTACCTGTTTCCTTTTGGGTGTTATGCACTTGAGAAGTTGCATACCTATTGAATAGGGTTCGAATCAAATCAATGCCTACCACTTCATATGTGATATGGAAAGGGAAGAGCCCATGTCTTAAGTTAGTTAAGATTTGGGGTTGTCCGGTCTATGTCTAAAAGCAAAATCCGGACAAACTCGAGGCATGATTAGTTATGTAGAACTGGAAAGGTTCCAGCTATGCAAACTACAGAAGTTGATTTGATGGAACCAAAGGATTCAATAGTTACCAACGAACTCGGCCTCTCCGCCGATCTAGTAGGGTTCCTCACCCACCTGAGAGATACTTCGGTTCCTCTATGACAGTGGGAGCGAGGATTGCATCATGAGATGATGACCCAACTAGTTTCGAGCTGGCCATCAGGAGTGTGACTCTGTAAGAATGGCTGGTTGCTTAGTGATCTGAGATGGAATCCTTATACACCAACAAAGTATGGACTTTGGTTGCTATATCTGAAGGGTTAAATTCCCATCAGGAGCAAGTATATCTTGAGAAGATTACTTGGTGTACATGGAAAAGTTGAGACTTTCAAAGCTAGACTTGTTAAAAGTTTGCATCATTGACCAGATATGGATCATGATGAAACTTTTTGTAAGGATCTATGCTTAAGTCCATCCAGATCCTACTTGCCACGGCTACATACCATGACTACGATATCTGGTGGTTGGGTGTCATGACTGCTTTTCTAAATGATGATTTGGAAGAGAGCGTCTATAAGTACATAGCCAGAGGGCTTCGTAGACAGTGGGAGCAGCGGAAACGTGTGCAAAATGTTTTATATGATGAAGCAGGCATCGCGGAGTTGGAACATCTGTTTTGATGAGACAGTCAAACAGTTTGACATCATCAAAATGGTAGATGAACCTAGTATTTACAAAAAGGTAGTAGGGAGTATGGTGATGAACCTCGTAGAGTACGTGGATGTCATGCTCTTGATAAGAAAGGAGTTTCTTATGCTACGCTCGATCAATCTCCGCATATCACAATGATTCTCCACATAGGATCATGATGATACCTGCTAAATCCTGAGTTTTGGATCTATGAGATAGATCTAAATGGATGTTAGGATACTCACTAGCTGTAGTGAGATGGTATCAGTTGATCCTAGAGAGAATCACTGGAAGGGTTCCAGGGTGATAAAGACGACTGAATGTCAGTCGCAGGCATTGTCTTTACCATCAGTAAAGGGACGGTATGTTGGAAGAGTTCCAAGCTAGATACCGTGACATACTAGACGATAAAGGCAGGATACATCGCTACTTAAGATGCTACCAAAGAGGATATTTGGGTGTATATTAGTTCATGAGATGAACTACGTTCCTACCATTGTGAGACAATGGAGTTATGGCTCATGCCGAGGAACGCCGGTCCCATCAGTGATCCAGACTTATTCTAAGGCAGCATCGCCTGATCATGGAGATAGTTGATCTCCAGGGTGATCGAGGTTAGGAGAGTAGATTCAGAGGACAACACAGCGGATCCACTCACAAAGGCCTGTTCCCAGAGAGAGATTTTTATGGGATGGTTGAGTATGAGATACTACAACCACTGCTACAGATGGCCCTAGTGCAAGTGGGAGATTGTTAGTTATATGTATGCCCTAGAGGCCATTACTGTACATAGGATGTATATTGTAGTGGATGCTGGGACATATATAGGGAGGACTTTCTTGCTCGACATGATAGTATGCTATCTGGTTGAACTTTACCTTAACGTGTATACTGATTGTCTCTCTGTTACATGTTGGTAAAGCCCTTAGGATGTGTGCTTGACTACCAGGACTATGATGCGGATCATACTAGTGGGGACATGGTAGTCCATAAGTACATCCTTCAAAGTCCCTAGTCGAGGGTGTATCGAGACGGGGCATCGATATACCAGAGTAGACTAGCGTATACCTTCTCGACCCATACAGATGGGCGATGGATGATCCCATATCCATTGGTGTTTGACATCAGAGATGATATACGGGTGCTCAGTAGAGACTGGGTACACTGGACGGACTCGCCGAAAACTCCCAGATGGTATTATACCTCATGTCAGATGGCAGTTCTCTGGTGACACTGGTACAGAGTAGTCTGTTGACCCGAGATTGTCATAGAGTCTCGTGTGGTTCCCACTATGCTTTGATTTCCATCTTACCACGTCCAAGAGGGCGTGCAAAATGGTGGTTTTTGGGTACAGTCCCGAGTCACATGGAGGCAATGAGCGATAGGAGGGGATTCGTCTCTCCCGGTATAGGGGGTTGATGTTGTGCTGTGTTCGATTGGCTATAACAGGAAATCCCTGGCCAGGGTTGCTGAGATTTACTGGTAAGTGTTACCAGTAGTTTCTCGAACAGTTATAGACCTCATATCGACACGACTTATCGAGCTATTGGGGTCTGACGTTTACCACCCCTAGGCGAGATATGCGACATATCAGACGATCAGACCGGACTGTACGGTAGTGTTACTGGTTGGATTCACTGGAGTGTGAGCGGGCTTGCTCGTCGATCTTCAGATCGCTCAATACCTGGGTGGCCGTTACGTTTAGCAGACCGCTTGCGGCTTGTGGATGTTTGATATGATCATCATCCGCTGCCGGCGTATTGACGAGTCTTTGGAGTCCTACACAGAGGTTTCCTGGCTCAAGCGAAACGAAATAGGAGCGCATATGAGATATGTGCGGGACCGAGAATAATGCATGTATGTGATACTGTATTCTATTCTCGCGATGAATGTGTCGAATGGTTATATGCGATATAACCTAGTTATCGAATCAAAGATTGATTCGATAAGCCGATACATTGTATACTAGTCGGTTGTGTGCGACATGACCGGATCATTGAATTAAGTGTTGATTTAATGATTTAATGCATAATTATATATATGATATATTACTTTGCATTAACTAGTATTGGTTCACTTTAAATGGATTTTCTCACTTGGTTTGTGCACATTGTATATGTGATATATTTTTGTGCACTTGTATGTATCATGTTTGATGATGCATGCTAACTTGTGTTTTGTGTAAAGTTTAAACCATGGTTATGTAATGGTTAGGGTTTTCATTTTCATATCTATTTATTTATTTGTTTATTCATTTTGGAAAATGATAAGCATAATGCAAAATGGTGGCTTTCTTTGGAAGCTTGTTGAAGCTTCATGAAGACTTTGACCAAGTGACCATTTTGTCTCATGCTTAACCCTAACCATTCCATTCAACCATGATTAACTCTCTACACATTACCATGGTTAAGATTATGATAAGAATGATTTTATTATTCTTATTATAATAACTTATCATATTCATTTCTTTCTTCTTCTTCTTCTTCATCACATGAAGAAGCTTACTTCATCAATGGTGATTGATGAAAACAAGTGAGAAATCCAATTCTAAAGTCTACCCACTTCCTATTTCTTCATCCTCTACCTCTTGCCAAGTAGTAGAGTGTGTTTTCTTCACAAGTTTCTTGACTTGGTGAAGTCGGAGCTTGATTTAGCGATGCCTCGACGTAGATCATCTTCGGCATGGACATCGATGACCTAGCCCGTCCATTCTCCGATGAAGCCGACGCTAGAGCCCGGAACTTGTTATGGACAGTGAGGAGAATTCATTACGGAGCTATGGAGGTGGAGAACCGGATCTACAAAGGTTGTATTTCCGTATCTCTTAGTTAAGTGTTATAAAGTTTATTGTTTCGCCTAGATTTCTAGCCAACGATCCGTATTAGGGTTTCTCGGCACCTAGATTTTTTGAAATTAGCATGGTTGATGCCTTGTGAGTGTTGCGCCACGGCAGCGCCCCGGCCGTCTATCCGAGGCCAAAATGCGGAATCAAAAATTTTCCTTACTTGGAAACTGGCGCTACCGCGGACAAATACCCGGATCGTAACCATTAACCTATACTAGCTAACAAGAGATGGGATTCGAGATATACCGAGTGATCCGAGTTCTCCGGTCTTCTCATCATCGTCCCGATCTCCCGCGGAAACTCCGGTCGTCGCCTCCTTGCAGGAAGGGCACCACATCGTCTGTATCTTTTACGGGCTCCCACCTCAATACCGAGGCAACTCGGGCACGAAGCTGGCAAGTCGACGTGCCCAAGATATACTGCATAATGTAGTGTAGATGATGCATGTCTCATAAGGGGTAATGGAGTTGCCTTTGGTTGGAGGGAAGTGAAGAATGAAATGGAGATGAACTTTGGAGTAACCAAAATGAGATGATAAATTTCCCATTTCACCAAATGAAAATCCCTCATCTCTCATCCTCAAGTGGCCGGCCAAATCAAGTGGGAAAATAGTGGGAGTAATCAACTAAGGGAGGTGAGTGTAGGATAAAGAGAAGGGTGACCACATCATAAAGCTAATAAACAACAACCATGCTTATATTTCCATACCCATTCAAATCACAATAAATGCAAGTGATGGAAAAGAGAATGATGATGGTCATATTAAAATCCCACATATGCAAGAAACCCCCTCCTCAAATGTTATTTGCACAAATGCAAATAACCCCCTCCATCGGAAAAGTCCGGCCGGGAAAGAACAAAGGAAAACCGGCCGGAACGGAATGCAAACTGGCAACTCCAGAAAACAGGTCCCGTAATAAATTACAGGAAAACCCCAAAACTGTGCATACACACCCGCATCTGTATTCCGACCGGATACAAATGCAATGAGACAAAATCTACACTGTACTAAACTAGGACCGGCTTAAACCAAAGCCGGCTAGTAAAATCCGTTCGATCCTGATCCGTGCAATACCGCACGTATCTGATCGAACCCTGCCATATATCCATACGGCCGCTAGTACAAACCGTCCAATCCTGATCCGTGCAATACCGCACGTATCTGATCGGACCCTGCCATATCTCCATACGGCCTCTACAGCGTTTCGCCCGAAAGCTTGAGTAACTGAAAGTGTGGTGGACTCTAAAGACTCGTCAATACTATGGCTGTGGATTTAACCACTAGCACGTCAGAGGTATAAGCCAATACGTGACGGGCCACCAGCTATTGACCAAAAGGGACGTCGATGAGCGAACTCATCCTGACACCCTACTGAGCCTGTCAGTGACAATATCCGTACAGTCCGGTCCGTTCGTCTATGAGGATCGCATGTCGGGCCTAGGGGGTTGGTAAAAGTCAGACCCCCAAAGGCGGTACAAGTCGTGTCGGAGTGTAGCCCAGAACGCCCTGAGATACTACTGGAATACCTACCAGTAAATCTCCTGCCTCGGCCGAGGGCTTTGCGTAATGGCTCTCCTAGACACAGCGCGACCTCACCCCCAATACCGGGAGAGACGAACCCCTGCAGATCCGCTCACTGCCTCCATGTGGCTCGGGACTGTACCCAACTAAAACCTGTTTGCACGACTCCTTTGAGCCGTGGTAAGGTAGTAATCAAAGCACAGTGGGAACTCACACGAGACAAATGACGATCTCAGGTCGATGAACTAACCTGTACACATGTCACCAGGGAACTGCTATCTGACGTCTGGTATAATCCCAACTAGCAGGTTCCCGGCGAGTCCTGTCCGGTGTACTTATAACCCAATGAGCACCTGTATACATCTTAGGTGAACCAACTGACACCAGTGGCTTGTGAGACCGGCCACCGCCCCTCGTCGGGGTCTCGACTGCATACACTAGTCTACTAATGGAGTATCGATGCCCAGTCTCGAAACTCCCACGACTAGGGACCTTTTTAGGATGTGCTTATAGACCCCTGCTCCCACGTATATGATCGCCATCATACTGCTGGTCGTCAAGAAAGAATCCTAGGGGCTCTATCAACGTGTAATAGCGACCTGTAAGGTCACCTGAAACAGTACACGATGATAAAGGTAAACCAGATAGCATACTATCATCTCGAGTAAGACTGTTCTACCGGGATAGGTCCTCCCTCAATCATTGCAATCATGTGCCTGTGATCCAATAATTGACTCTGAGGCTCCAACAATCTCCCACTTGCACTCAAGGCTAATTATTGCGATGTCGCATACTCACAGCCCGTGTGATACCGACCACCCAACTCCTCTACTAGTCAGTCTCACAAAGCCTGTTTGCGAAACTATTGCGTTCGAGGAAAAGCCTCAGTGAGTGGATCCGCCTAGTTGTTTCTTTCTATGTCTCTCTATATCTCAAGTTCGCGGAGAAAGCCATCTCCCGAAATGAGCAATACCTGTCTTAGAGTATGTCTGGATATCTGATGGGAACTAGCTCATAAATGAACTCCAAATCCAAACTTCTTAGACTGTATCGATAACTGAACTTAATCAGTACCCAGCGCCATGCCTCCCTCAGTATCGCCTTAGACCACCTGTCCAAAATACTGCCCCTCGTCAGAAGGAGAAACTATAACTCTGACAGCCACTCTGCCATCCATGTCACCTTGGAAGCCTGGAATGATAACCGTCTCCTAAAAGAGGCTGTCGTTATCACATCCCTAGAACATCAACTTATGTTCTAAAACTGCTTCCGACTGATTCTCCAGGATTGGATTAATATCAACTTATTGCATCTACTGCAAGAACAACATCTGGTGTGGTACTTGACATCTCATGATTGACTCAATTGCCTAAGCAAGTGATCTGTCAATCATGCGTATCCCTCTCCCCTTTAGTCTGTAAGACATCTTTAGAGAGGGTGACTCTATTACCTGCAGGTACACTACCATGCCTGGAGTCGTCCATTCTAAATACTCATAGAATGCTGTCAAGGTACCCAGATTGGGAAACTACCCAAATCTAGATCTAAAACCATAGATCTAGTAACCAGAATGTCTGATATAATATCCAAGTCCTGTGTGGAGAAACCACTGTGTGACAACCATAGTATAACCGATCGTATTATAGGAGTTTCCTTTCCTACTCTGTGTATGTCATCCAAAACCAGGACATCACACCCTACTACCTTCTTAACAGATCCATCCCCTATTCTGATGAAGTCAAACCTATAACTGTCACATCAGAAATAGATGATCTATCTCCGCTATATCTGCTTTAGTCTATAAATAGACATAAGCCTGATGTCCACCAATGCTTCCGCTGCTCCCACTGACTACGACAACCCTCTGGTAGAGTCATATAGACGCGCACTTCTAAAGCTAGTTTAGAACGACGCTATACTCATCCTCCTGTCGGGTCTCACAGTCTGGAACAACAGCAATGGTAAGTCTGGGTAAACAAGAACTTCCCTGCCACCGTCCTTGAGGCTACCGGAGTACCTCTCGGGTGCCTGAAGTTACCCACCTTATCTGCGGAGTGGCTAATGGAATGTCAAATCAGATTGAATCTTTAGGTTCCTTATCAAATCTTCAGTAATCGTTTGCGGTTCTGGAATCACTTCCAGTTCTACCATACTCCCACTACTTGTTTTTGAAAAAAAATCCATTTTTAATAAAACTGTGGCGAGTCTAGAACAATATTTCTATTGATCTGCCAGATGGTAGAAAGTCAACCCTCGCCATAGCCTGGGTCAACCCACAAACAGCCATTACAGAAACGTGCCTTGAGTTGTCCAGTGTCTGGTTTTAATCATAAGCCGGACAACTCCCCGTACCTTAACATCGTTAAGATATGAACTGTTCTATATTAATATAGAACCAGAGGCACTGATTTAAATGAACCAGATTCAAATCATGCAGCTGTCTCCAGTGCATGTCAACTAAATAGAGAGAGGCCGATCAGCGTTACTCAACTTAGGAATGCTTCCAATTATGAGTAACCTGAAAGAGAAGCAAGTTCTCATTACTATTAACTGAATACCATACACAAGTATCTATATTTTCGATCACCTTGAAGAATCCCGATACTTGCAACACCTGGTTCTCTACTCTATTCTTATACCAATAACTCCTCAAAACTCAGACCCTGTGTTTCTACGAAACACATATCTAAGAATTAGAGTAGTTAAAAGTAAACAGAATATAGTATGAGAACCAACCCCTCTGTCCCAATGGACACTGGACAACATACAATACTCTGTATAAGTCCGCTGAGTCTAACAACTCTTTCACTGTGCGTCGTAGGTTGAAAACTGTACTTATGGTTAAGAAGAATTACACCGCTGTTTGATGCTCCTTACCTAACCATCCACTGATATAAGTAAATGTCATCGACATAATATCAAAAGGTATATCTCACTCTATGAAAATAGACGTACAGATATATCAATTTGAAATTGGTGCACAACAGCGGATATTCAAAACCAAATATTTGCCGACCGGCAAACAGCCCAGGTGATCTCCTCAAATATCACCGATTACAACGAATCCCGACATAATGAGGATGATCACTCAATTCCCAATAACTTACTCCCACTCATCATCTGTAAAACCATACAGATGTGAGAATCATTCCTGGTAAATATATACCCTGGAGTAAGTATCTAATCGGGAAATCAGTTTTCTTTTAACATTACACAGTGAAACTGAAGCATTGAAATGTTTCGGTGGGGTATTCCGGTATTCTTAGTAATGCCTCTTCCATTATCCAGATTCATAACTACAACCGTATAATTCTTTGCCACCTCTCCAAATCCCTTTATATGTCTTTAGTCATTACCTTCTGTACACCCCTTTAGGCCAATTGGTTTTCTTCCCTCCCTACCGTTCGGCACCAGCCTATGGTTTGGAAGAAGACTATCCAATAAGCATAATGGGTGTACTGTCCCAATCCTAGGAGCACTCGCAATGCGAGAGAAGGTGAAGAGAAAAGGCAACCGAATAATCCTTATTCCTATTTCTCCTGGACCAGAATCCATCCCCGAACTGGAACAAGTTCCTTTCGAGTTCGTATATAACCATACGATGGAGTATCCAAATAAACTGTAGATTTTCGTAGTGATACGGAGTGTCCTGGAGAAATACAAAGGTGATTTAGGATTGGCGAAGAAATACTTGGTTCGGTCGTGAATAGCAGTTGCAATTTACTTTGCCCTCTTACTAATCCCTTGCTTTGTCTTAACTTAATACCTTCTGTACACCATCGTTATACTAATTGGTTTTCTTCATTCCCCACCGTTCGGCACCTGCCTAAGGTTTGGAAGAAGACTATCCAATTTGCGTAATAGGTGTACTATCTCCTAAACCAAGGAGTACTCACAATGAGAGAAGGTGAAAAGAAAAGACAACTGAATAATCCTATTCGTTTTCTCCAGAACCAGAAACCATCCTCGAAGTCCTTCGAGTTCGTATATAACCATACGATGGTTTTGTCCAATGGAAGTGGACGTTCGTAGTAATACGGGGTGTCCTGGAGAAAAGGGTAAAAGTAAGAGTGGCAATGAGGTTTGCAACTCTGACAATCCAAAAGCCAGTGTTAAGAAGGTTCGGTCAACTTGGTCACTGAGTCATAGTCTAGGGTCGGGTTAATGGTCGCTGCCAAAGAGAGAGAGAGAAAAGAAACACTCAGCGTGCACTCTAACCTAGATCAGAATGGTTATCACTTTATCTAATCTGGAAACCTCCCACTGTACCTCAAATTCTCCTCCAAACCTAAAAGAAGAATTAGTCGGGGTCACCCGAGGAGTAAACTAACTAATCAGTGGGAATCGGGATCCAACTATCATCGCAAGATAACTTGACGGAATCCACTCAAGTCACCACACTCCAGAAGGTATGCGCATGTCTGGCAAGTTTCAGTTCTTTTGAAACTCCCGATGTGATTTTTACCCCTAGGACCCAAGTGACTTTGACACAGTCAACAAATCAAAGAGTCCTAGTCAAGTTCAGCCCGTCATTATCCTGGATTGCATTAAACCCACCCGTACGAGCCCTTGACACAGTCAACAAGGCCGCACGACTGTCCTAACCAATCCCATTAATATGCTGCAAACAAACACTACTTAGCTACCGCACACTACGCCTTGACACAGTCAACAAACGCAGCACGAATACTAAGTAATACTTATAAGAAATGACGGAGGGCTACGACTGGTTTTTGGTGAAAAACCTTTAACGTAATGAACTTGATATCGTTGAAGGAACTGCATAGCCTTTTATAAAATATAGTGACGAAAACCTTCGCTAAAGAGGTCACTCCCGGTGAAGGGATCTCGGCTCTTTCCCCGTAGAATGAGGTGCAGGATATTCCAACTGAATACCACGATGCAAAGCAAAAGTAATCGTCTATAGTGAAGTTAATGCCCTGACGCAAACTTCTGTCCAAGGGGTCACTCCCGGTGAAGGGATCTCGGCCCTTGCCTCGTCGACTGAGGAGCAGGATATTCCAAATGAATACCACGATGCAAAACAAAAGTGAACGTCCTTGCAATAACAGCTTTTTGAAAAATGTTCCAACAACATCAGAATAGGTTTGTTTATCTTGCATTGATCCGAATCAATGCAGTCCCATCAATTGATCACACCATAAAGAACGAAAATATACTGACGTACGTATATGCCATCCGCATTCGCCACTGGGTCCCGTCATCACCCGTTAGGTTAGCTAACTAACGGCAGAGCGGGGACTGGACTAGCGCGGATGAAAAACATATACAACATCTACTAATATATATACCAATATATAGTATTTCGCTCAAGGCGTGAATAAAATGCAACATCACAGAAATGTACAGCATCACAGAACAAAACAGATATCTGGAAGCCCCGGGTTTAACAGAGCCGCTGCTGAAACCCGACGTTCCCCTGGTCGTGTGGATAGCCTGTGCAATGAAATCCTAGACCCCTACGGGCGCGGCAAGTCACCCGCCAAAACCTGAAGCGAGGCAGCCCCCTTCAGCACTGTGAATGGACCACCCAGCACTTCACGGAATCCGGTAACTTGGGCACCCCTCCTGGGTCAACCTGTACCCCCTACGAGTGCGGCGAATAGCCCGCCAATTCTAGACTGAAGCCCCCTCCGTCCCAATGCCATGAGATGCGGGCTTGTTGCCCTCCAGAACCCGGCTATCCGTGCACCCCACCGCGGGGCATATCTAGTACAGAAAGTAAAATATACATACACCGGGTACATCGACCGCAACAAGGTCGTGCCCCAAAAGAATAATACAAACAGGCAGTGACGGCAGTCCACATGTCGGACGCTCGCCCCGCAATAACAAATGTACATAATACAACAGAAACTGTACTAGCATTGCATCCAGGCTATCCCCATGACCGATCCGCAACATCACAGCAAAAACACAAAACATCAACGTGAAAGTCACGTTCGCAAATCCGTCTAACCGGGCTATAGCAGTTAGACCGGATTTACCGATCGAGTGACATTCACGGTCGCAGATATAATGTAAATACTGTGAAATAATGTGTTTAAAATATCCAATCGATCAAAAATTAACAAGTGGGCCCCCAAACAATACTGTAGCACTCACAGAAAATCTGGGCCTAATTTTAATATTCCAAAACCCCTATTTTTAGCCCACAAGCCCACTGCAGAAAAACGACGACATGATGCCTCATTACTGCGGCGGATCCGCGGCCTGAGAAAGGTTAATGGCCGCGGATCCGTGCTCTTAGTGAGGGATTACGTTGTCGAATTTTCCCAGTGTTCTTAGAACTCCCTGCACATCATTCTGAGACAACCTGAAAAATTTTTGGAGACCAAAATATTTCGACAGAAACTGATGTGAAGGTAAATACGGTTTTTGGGATTTTGGTCGAACGGATAAGTAAAATGCATTAGAACAAACTAGACAAGGTTAATGGCGTGGCTCTGATACCATGTTGCGCCACGGCAGCGCCCCGGCCGTCTATCCGAGGCCAAAATGCCGAATCAAAAATTTTCCTTACTTGGAAACTGGCGCTACCGCGGACAAATACCCGGATCGTAACCATTAACCTATACTAGCTAACAAGAGATGGGATTCGAGATATACCGAGTGATCCGAGTTCTCCGGTCTTCTCATCATCGTCCCGATCTCCCGCGGAAACTCCGGTCGTCGCCTCCTTACCGGAAGGGCACCACATCGTCTGTATCTTTTACGGGCTCCCACCTCAATACCGAGGCAACTCGGGCACGAAGCTGGCAAGTCGACGTGCCCAAGATATGCTGTATAATGTAGTGTAGATGATGCATGTCTCATATGGGGTAATGGAGTTGCCTTTGGATGGAGGGAAGTGAAGAATGAAATGGAGATGAACTTTGGAGTAACCAAAATGAGATGATAAATTTCCCATTTCACCAAATGAAAATCCCTCATCTCTCATCCTCAAGTTGCCGGCCAAATCAAGTGGGAAAATAGTGGGAGTAATCAACTAAGGGAGGTGAGTGTAGGATAAAGAGAAGGGTGACCACATCATAAAGCTAATAAACAACAACCATGCTTATATTTCCATACCCATTCAAATCACAATAAATGCAAGTGATGGAAAAGAGAATGATGATGGTCATATCAAAATCCCACATATGCAAGAAACCCCCTCCTCAAATGTTATTTGCACAAATGCAAATAACCCCCTCCATCGGAAAAGTCCGGCCGGGAAAGAACAAAGGAAAACCGGCCGGAACGGAATGCAAACTGGCAACTCCAGAAAACAGGTCCCGTAATAAATTACAGGAAAACCCCAAAACTGTGCATACACACCCGCATCTGTATTCCGACCGGATACAAATGCAATGAGACAAAATCTACACTGTACTAAACTAGGACCGGCTTAAACCAAAGCCGGCTAGTAAAATCCGTTCGATCCTGATCCGTGCAATACCGCACGTATCTGATCGAACCCTGCCATATATCCATACGGCCGCTAGTACAAACCGTCCAATCCTGATCCGTGCAATACCGCACGTATCTGATCGGACCCTGCCATATCTCCATACGGCCTCTACAGCGTTTCGCCCGAAAGCTTGAGTAACTGAAAGTGTGGTGGACTCTAAAGACTCGTCAATACTATGGCTGTGGATTTAACCACTAGCACGTCAGAGGTATAAGCCAATACGTGACGGGCCACCAGCTATTGACCAAAAGGGACGTCGATGAGCGAACTCATCCTGACACCCTACTGAGCCTGTCAGTGACAATATCCGTACAGTCCGGTCCGTTCGTCTATGAGGATCGCATGTCGGGCCTAGGGGGTTGGTAAAAGTCAGACCCCCAAAGGCGGTACAAGTCGTGTCGGAGTGTAGCCCAGAACGCCCTGAGATACTACTGGAATTCCTACCAGTAAATCTCCTGCCTCGGCCGAGGGCTTTGCGTAATGGCTCTCCTAGACACAGCGCGACCTCATCCCCAATACCGGGAGAGACGAACCCCTGCAGATCCGCTCACTGCCTCCATGTGGCTCGGGACTGTACCCAACTAAAACCTGTTTGCACGACTCCTTTGAGCCGTGGTAGGGTAGTAATCAAAGCACAGTGGGAACTCACACGAGACAAATGACGATCTCAGGTCGATGAACTAACCTGTACACATGTCACCAGGGAACTGCTATCTGACGTCTGGTATAATCCCAACTAGCAGGTTCCCGGCGAGTCCTGTCCGGTGTACTCATAACCCAATGAGCACCTGTATACATCTTAGGTGAACCAACTGACACCAGTGGCTTGTGAGACCGGCCACCGCCCCTCGTCGGGGTCTCGACTGCATACACTAGTCTACTAATGGAGTATCGATGCCCAGTCTCGAAACTCCCACGACTAGGGACCTTTTAAGGATGTGCTTATAGACTCCAGCTCCCACGTATATGATCGCCATCATACTGCTGGTCGTCAAGCAAGAATCCTAGGGGCTCTATCAACGTGTAATAGCGACCTGTAAGGTCACCTGAAACAGTCCACGATGATAAAGGTAAACCAGATAGCATACTATCATCTCGAGTAAGACTGTTCTACCGGGATAGGTCCTCCCTCAATCATTGCAATCACGTGCCTGTGATCCAATAATTGACTCTGAGGGCACTATCTCCAACAGTGAGACCTCATTAGGGTGCCTAGGAACCCTACAGAGTAAGCTGAGAGAGAATTCCATTCTCTTTTAAGTAACCCAGGAACTCGGCACTCAAGTATTCACCACCTCGATCAGATCTCAGTGCCTTGATACTTTTGCCTGTTTGTTTTTCTACCTCATTCTTATATTCCTGGAATTTTTCAAAAGCCTCGGATTTATGTTTCATTAAGAAGACATAACCGTACCTTGAAAAATCATCCGTAAAAGTAATGAAGTAAGAATAACCGCTTCGTGCATGTGTAGACATTAGACCGCACACGTCACTGTGTACGAGTCCCAAGAGCTCGCTCGCTCTTACTCCGTGTCCAGTGAACGGAGTCTTTGTCATCTTTCTTTTGAGACAGGATTGATAAGTTGCATACGATTGATATTCGAACAAATCCAAATATCCTTCTGCATGTAACTTAGTCAACCTTCTCTCATTGATGTGACCTAGTCTACAATGCCATAAGAAAGTTTTATTGATTTCTGGAGACTTTCTTTTGTGTGTATTCTGGACATTGAAAATCTGTGGTTGGTTTAATACGTATATACCGTTGTTCAATGACCTGACCCAATCAAAACTTGATTAAGGTGAATGTTCACTACATTACTTACAAATGCAAATTCATAACCTTCTTTAGATAATAAAGATACAGAAATGATATTACAGGTTGCATTTGGTACATAATAACAACTACGCAAAACCAAAAAGTGTCCATCCGACAGCCCCAGGTGATAGCCCTCCACGGCCTCAGCATCCATGCTAGCACTGTTTGCAACTCTGAGGGTCATGTCACCTGCCTTCAAAACTCTACGCTTTCTCAACGCCTGAAAAGAATTACAGATATGAGATCCTGATCCGGTATCCAATACCCAGGATGTAGAGTTTATTGATAGACAGTTTTCAATAACATACACACCTGAAGCTGAAGCCGCAACCCGCTTCAAATCCTGTGTTTTGCCCTTCCAAGCCTTGCAATCCTGTTTCCAGTGACCACTTTTGTGACAATAGAAGCATTCTTCCTTACCCACCAGCTTTCCCGCTACCTTTGTTGCTTCTCCTTTTCCCTTCGTATCCACTTTACTGACACCGCCTCTTGGTTTGGCGGGGGCTTTCTTCTTCTTGCCCTTGGCTTTCGCCCTGGACCTAGAAGAGGAAGATTCTCCTACAAACAAAGTGGATGTCTCCCTACTCTTCTGTAGGGTGCCCTCAGCACTCCTTAACATGTTCAGAAGTTCGGAAAGTTCAACCTCCTTTCCTTGCATGTTGAAGTTAAGGATAAACTGGGCGTAAGTGGAAGGAAGGGACTGGAGAATCAAATCAGTATAGAGTTCATTCTCCAACGTGGTCCCAAGGTCCGCGAGCTCCTCTATGTAGCCAATCATCTTAAGCACGTGTTCCGCTACCGATGATCCGGCGGCCAACCTTGCCGAAAACAACTTCTTCGACACTTCGTATCTGGCGATACGAGACTGCTCTCCATACAGTTCTTTTGTATGAAGAAATATGGACTCTAGGTCCATATTCTCGTGCCTCCTCTGATGTTCGTTGTCCATCGAGGCAAGTACGAGGCATTTGGCCTTCGCGCAATCTATTTCCCATGTCTTACGGATTTCCCTATCCGCGACACTGGTTTTGGGACCTAGGACAGGGGGAGCTTTAGTGGTAAGGACATACCCCAACTTGTCGTAAGTGATTGCCATCTTAACATTCCTGAGCCAATCTTTGTAGTTTGGCCCTGTCAATATGTTTTTATCTAGTAATAACTTAAATCCGGTCATGTTGAATGGTCGCTGCAATTAGGAGAGAGAAAAGAAACACTTTAGCATGATGCTTTTGCAAGTTTAGAGTGGTTTTTAGTTTGTCTAAACAGGATGGCTCCCACTGTCTCTCGAATCCCTTCTCAAACCTTAAAGAAAGGATTAGTCAGGATCAATCTCACCGTACAATACTTGCTTAACCGTTCAGCCAGGCCAGTGTCGGTACTTCGAGGGAGGTTTTCCAACGCTTTCGCGAAGTTCCTTAATTAAGTAACCTCTTTTCCCTGTGGGCGTAGCCCCGCTAACACCTTTCTAGACACCTACTAGGTTTATAGCATTGATCGTTAAGTGAGAGTTTTCCCGAGGAGTAGCATATACTCACAGTAGGATCGGGATCCAAATATCATCGTGTGATAAAACCGAAGGAATCCTACCAGAATCATCACACTCCAAATGGTATGCAGCGCTAGCAAGTTTCAATACTTATGAAACTCCCGATGTGGATTTTTGCCCCATGCTCTTATGACCTTGACTTTGGCCAAAATATCATAAGTCACATGTCAAGTTCTACCCGTCATTCTCTTGGTTAATTTGGACCCACCCTTTTTACCTACCCTTGACTTTGGCCAAAATGGCAGCACGACTGTCCCAAACCAACGCATCTATCTATGCTGCACATGAATACCCAATAGCTACCAATCACTATGCCTTGACTTTAGCCAAAATACATAGCTTGAATACTTTTTGACCATTCATGTGGAATGACGGAGAGCTACGAATGGTTTTGTCACGACCCGCAGGGTACGGAACGTGACTGGCACTTAAGTTACGAAACGTCTCAAGACGTCCGTAAAATAAGTAAGCCAAAGCCCAGAAACCAAAACCAAATAAGCAAAAGAATGAAGGAAAACCAATCAATTGAAAGCGAGTTTATCCAATAAGTCATATAAAACCTTTTTTAAAAAAACAATATCAATTTTTCCGAAAATTTCGGCAGAGTCTCCTTTGTAAATACTGGCCCCCAAAATGGGTACAACAAGAATATACATGAATCCCACAAATAAGGCATCCCCAAGCGGGAGCTAGCTCTTCGCCACAAGGCGGTCACAAATCCCACGCAATATAAGACAACATCATGCAAAATAATCATAAAGAAGCATGAGAAAAACAGCATGTCGACTCAAGTGAGCTCGACCCCAAAATACAGCATAAAAAGTCCACAAATCTCACAGTCTCATCTCTAGGTCAATATACAACAATACTGGTAGATACAGTAGATGGAGTACACTAGATACAAAGAATATACAAGGTGGTGCAAAAATAATCATATAACCCACCTAAGAGCAAAACCTCGAGTCCAGGCAAAAGAGGCAAAAGAAGCAAGTGCACCCGCCGCTACTGTACTGACGGAGCGGACCTACAAAAGGCTATGGCACAACGGGGGTGAGTTGCCAACTCGTGAGTAATAAATAACATCTACACAGGCTATCGTATGCATGCACACAAGCATCCTAGCATCTAAATACAGGTAAGGCAGGACATAATGGCAAGTATGTATGCAATATGAATATACTAGCAGGTATGAATGCAATGCGAGTCAACTCATGATCTGAATGTGTAAGTATAAGAAATCATGTTTTTCCCTTTAAGAATCTCTTTTGAAATACCAGCACAATACCAATAGAATCAACAAGAACCTGTGTCCAGCAACGACAGCTCAAAACTATCACAAATCTCATATATCCATGTCATAGTATCTCTGGCCTCAGCCATCCGGCTGACCCAGCTCAATATCAAAATCTCATCATCTCGCGGCCACGGTCGGTATCCTCTGGATATCCGCCGTGCCAAACAGTCACCGGTAGGTAATACGTCCCCTACCAGGCTCAACGTCAACACCACATTCATCTTGCCCCGGGGTACCATACCGGGCCCACCATGTACCCGTGACGGTTCCTCCACTCCTCGACACGGATCTCGAAAACCACAGCAAACTCATGGTGGACGACACTTACATCACTAGAAAACCGCAATTTACATATTTTAAAAGTATAATAAGTTTAGAAATTTTGCGGCTTTCCCCCGAAATCCAGAAATATCATAAAATCTCAAGAAATCCTCATAAGTGCATATGTCAATGATAATGAATGCATATGGTATCAATAATCAAGTTGCGATGTGTGATTAATAGATTAGGCATGAACAAATAATATGATGAAGCACATGCACATGAATAGCAATCCTACGATTTCATTTTAAGGAATTAAAGCAATAGCGCGAGTTTAAGTATCAATTATAGTAAAAGGTTTCAATTTAAAGGTTATCTAGTGTGGTGGCATGGCAATTACCAGGGTGTGTGTGTAAGCATGAATAGTGCTCGTGCTGCATATAAAAACCCTGGCAATGGTGCAGGTGTCCTATAAAATGGTTTCGCATATGTATGTCAATATAGGGCATGAATGTAGCAAATAATCATACAAGTATTACACCCCTAATTACTAACATTACTAAGAATCTTTTTAAGGTACTAAAACTATCGGGCGACTTGCGCCATCCAACGATAGTCCCCCGTAGATGTTACATTTACTCACCGGAATCCCTAGCTAGTCACGTCCAATCACAGCTTTCCCCTTTCGTGCCGCGTCTGACGTCTCCGCGACCGAACCTGGAATTTACATCAATACCAAAGATAAGGTTACATATCAAGAAAGACGCAAAAACCCAAACGAAAATACTAACGTTCACAAGCTAGGTACAACGTGCACAAGGTGCGCGGAACACACGTGAAAATCGCAAAAACTGCAAAAATGTCGATTTGGTCGCCTGGCAAAACTAAAACCCGATTACTCAAAAAAAAATCCGCACTCACACATCCTAAAAGTCATAGGATATGCCAACGATATAATCTAGATATCGCAATTAATTCGCCACAATAATATAATAAAACCTAGTAAGCTAGAAGTTTGCAAATTTGGTGCAAACATCGACAATTAGCGACAAAAATAACACAATCCAACACAACAATCCAAACTAACCCACTAGCTAGCCATTACACTAATTTTAAACCATTAACTATGCATCAAACCATAATTCCAACACAAACCTTCTCTTGATTTTTGGTAATTAGCAACAACAATGAAAATTTAACACAAGTTAACTTAGATTAGCATAACATCAAGCCACTTAAGCAAAGTAACCATATAGATTGGTTAAGTAACAACTAGATTAATTAAAAGGATTTAATTAACTAAAGCATGGCTTCAAGAAACCCTAGTTTAATTCAACCATTAACTTTTAAAAAAAAATAGATTAGGATTAACACTAAAATTAACACTAAACAACTAGATTAAAGAATTCTAACCATATCAACTTACAAGAGTAGAAATTATACCTTAAATTTTTAAAGATCTAGCAAGAAGAAATTTGCTTCAATTGATGGTCTCAAAGCATCATGATCCAAGCAAGGGAGGTGAAGGAAAAAGGGATGAAGGATGGGGTTATTTTGTGAGCTTTAAATTGCAATTTTTTTGAAGCAAACTTGAAGAATTTTGAAGAAGATGAAAAGAAAAGAGATGAAGGGGAGGGGGCTGCTGGTTTCGGCCAGAGCAAAGGGAGAGGGGAGTGGTGTGGGGTGTGTGAATGGTCACTAGTCAAACTCCCCCAAAGTCAATGCACCATACCTTCAACATACTATATTTTAGTCAATTCTCAAAACAATCCATTTCATCACATGAATAAAGTCAAAGGGAGGCAAGCAATTTTCTGGACCTAATCATGGTAGGGCCGGCCTAGGGCTGAGGGAAGAGAGGGAGGGGTTTACAAAAGAAATTTTATGCAAAAAGACCCCCTATAAGTCCAAAATTGCAAGTTTAAGCTTAAATTCAATAAATTTCGTTTCCCCTAATAAAAATTAGCTAAAACTCAAAATAAAATACTAAAAATTTATGTTAAAATTAGATTTTAATTAACATGATTTTAAAGCTTAAATTTAGCCCATTTAAATTTGTATTTATCGCTAATTTAATGTATTTTCTTACCGGCTTAAAATAATATTAAAAATTGAAAAATTAGGGAAAAATTTTAAACGACCAGAATTTCATAATTAACTCATTTGCTGCTAAAAACTAGTAATTACCTATCCAAATTAGGTATAATTAGTCCTAAACTGCAAAATAACAAAAAGGACGGTTTTCGGAAAAATACCGAATTTCCACCGATTTTCAGGAAAACTCCAAAACGACTTTTCAAGACGTTACAATCTTCCCCACTTAAAGAAATTCGGTCCCCGAATTTAAAAAAATAACTACGCGTACCTTCAAAGAGATGGGGATATTTCTTCCTCATCTCGCCCTCGGTCTCCCAGGTAACCTCCTCGCTGCTCGGGCTACGCCGAAGGACCTTGACGGTTGGTATAATCTTCGATCTCAACTTCTTCACCTGCCGATCCAGGATGGCCACCGGCTGCTCTGCAAAAGAAAGGTCGCGCTCTAGCTGGACTGTCGGGTGCTGAATCGCATGCGAAGGGTCGTGAAGGTACTTGTGGAGCATCGAAACATGGAAGACGGGGTGAACATCGGGAAAGCTGGGTGGAAGGGCCAAACGAAATGCAACTGCGCCGACACGCTCGAGGATCTCGAAAGGACCTACGAATCTAGGGCTAAGCTTCCTCTTTTGCCCAAAACGCATCACGCCCTTCATCGGAGAGACTTTCAGAAAAACATGGTCGCCAACTGCGAACTCTAATCTGCGACGGCGCCTGTCTGCATAGGATTTCTGTCTGCTCTGAGCTGCCCTCATCCGGTCTCGAATCAACTGTATCTTCGCTGTCGTCTCCTCAACAAGCTGCGGCCCCAAAATACTGCTCTCGCTGAGCTCTGTCCAACAGACGGGCGATCTGCATCTCCTCCCATACAATGCCTCGAAAGGTGCCATCTGAATAGTATCCTGAAAGCTGTTGTTGTAGGAGAACTCCACTAGAGGTAAATGACGATCCCAGCTACTGCCGAAGTCTAAAACGCACGCTCTGAGCATGTCCTCGAGAGTCTGAATGGTCCGCTCTGACTGTCCGTCGGTCTGCGGATGAAACGCTGTGCTGAAGCTCAAACGGGTGCCCAAAGCCTCCTGAAGTCTCTGCCAAAGTCGGCTGGTGAACTTGGTGCCTCGATCTAACACAATACAAGTCGGTATGCCATGTAGTCGCACGATCTCGTCAATGTAGAGCTGAGCATACTGAGCGAAGCTGAAAGTCGTCTTCACTGGCAGGAAGTGAGCCGCTTTCGTCAATCGATCTACAATCACCCAGATGGAGTCATACCCTCGACTGGTCCTGGGTAGACCCACAACGAAATCCATCGAAATCTGCTCCCATTTCCACTCCGGAATGGGTAACGGCTGCAGCTCTCCTGCGGGCCTCTGGTGCATGGCCTTGACTTGCTGACAAGTCAGGCATCTCGATACAAACTCCGCAATGTCCCTCTTCATCCCGTCCCACCAGTATGTCCCTCTCATATCATGGTACATCTTGGTGGAACCGGGGTGGACACTATACACTGATCGGTGTGCCTCCTCAAGAATGTCGCGCCGCAATCCATCAGCATCTGGTATGCACAGTCTAGATTCATATCGTAAAATCCCCTGATCATCAATCACGAACTCGGAAAATCTGCCCTGTCCCATCTGTGCCATGATCTCTGAGCAACGGTCGTCGCTGCGCTGTGCCTCATATATACGCTCAAGCAACTGTGGGCGTGCACGAACATGCGCGAGCTATCCCCCTGTCTGAGTGAACTCGAACTCAACTCGGCTGTCGCATAACATCTGCCAATCTGCTGACGACTGCCTCTGCACTGCGCGCAAAAAGGATAGACTACCCCCGGGCTTCCTGCTCAAAGCATCTGCCACTACATTCGCCTTGCCTGGGTGATATAAGATCTCGCAGTCGTAGTCCTTCACCAACTCCATCCAACGATGCTGTCTGAAGTTCAGGTCTCGCTGCTGAAATATGTACTTTAAGCTCTTGTGATCGGTGAATATCTGACACGACTCGCCGTATAGGTAATGTCGCCAAATCTTCAGTGCAAAGACCACTGCAGCCATCTCCAAATCATGAGTGGGGTAGTTCTGTTCATGCTTCTTCAACTGCCGAGAAGCACATGCGATCACCCGGCCATGCTGCATCAACACGCATCCTAATCCCACTCGCGAAGCATCACAGTAGACCACAAATCCGCCTGATCCCGAAGGCAAAGATAATACCGACGCCGTAGTCAAACAAGTCCGTAGCTGCTGAAAATGGCGCTCGCACTCCTCTGTCCAAACGAAAGGGACTCCCTTCCGGGTCAAACCAGTCAAAGGTGCAGCTATATGGGAGAAGTCCTAAACAAAACGCCTGTAGTAGCCTGCCAGGCCTAGAAAACTTCGGATCTCAGTAATCGATGTAGGTCGGGGCCACTGCTGAACAGCCTCAATCTTCTTCGGGTCCACACATATGCCGTCTCTCGTAACCACGTGACCCAAGAATCCGACGTTGTCCAGCCAGAATGCACACTTGGAGAACTTTGCGAACAGCTGGTGCTCCCTCAGAGTCTGTAACGTAATCTGCAAGTGCTACTCGTGCTCCTCTCTGCTCCGGGAGTACACAAAGATATCGTCGATAAACACGATGATGAACAAGTCAAGATACGGCCGGAATGTACGGTTCATCAAATCCATGAATGCTGCTGGGGCGTTTGTGAGTCCGAACGACATCACCAAAAACTTGTAGTGGCCGTAGCGCGTGCGGAAAGCTGTCCTCGGTATATCCTCCTGTCGAACTCGCAGCTGATGGTATCCTGATCGTAAGTCGATCCTCGAAAAATACCCCGCACCCTGAAGCTGGTCGAACAAATCATCAATGCGTGGCAACGGATATCTGTTCCGCACGGTAACCTTGTTCAGCTGGCGGTAGTCAATATATAAGCGCAAACTTCCATCCTTCTTCTTGAAAAACAGGACCGGAGCACCCCACGGAGAAACACTAGGTCGAATAAGCCCTTTATCTAACAAATCCTGCAACTGATCCTTCAGCTCTCGAAGCTCTGCCGGGGCCATCCGATAAGGCGGTATAGAAATAGGCCCCGAGCCGGGAATCAAATCGATGCAGAACTCAACGTCGCGCTCAGGTGGTAGCCCAGGTAGCTCATCAAGGAAAACATCAGGGAACTCACAAACAACCGGGACCCGGTCCAACGGAACCTCTGCAGCTCGAGTATCATAAATATACGCTAAGAATCCCTGACATCCCTTCCGCAAGAGCTAACCAGCGCGAAGAGACGAAATCAAGCTGGGAAGGGTGACGCTGCGGTCTCCCTGAATAACAAGGACTGGCTCTCCCGGAAAGCTAAATCTGTCTGCCTTCTCACGGCAGTCCACCGAAGCATAACAGGTGGCTAGCCAATCCATGCCCAGAAGCACATCAAAGTCCAACATATCGAGGAGAATCAAATCAACCGATGAATCCCTCTCCCCGATACGAACGGAACACAAACGAAATACAAAACGAGCGACAAACGACTCGCCTACCGGACTACTAACAATAAGCGGATGATCTAACGACGACGACTCACGGCCCAACATCGGTGCAAAGTGTGCAGAGACGTACGAATGTGTGGAACCTGGGTCAAATAATACCCGTGCGTCGAAAGAACAAACTGGCAAGGTACCTGTCACAACGGCATTGGATGCCTGCGCATCCTGCGGTGTCAAAGCAAATACTCGGGCCTGTCCTCCACCGATAGCGGGCTGACCTCGACCTCGGCCTCTGCCTCCTCGTCCTCTCTGAACAGGACCGCCGCGTCCACGGTCTCTGGGTGCACCTATCTGACGTGAAGCATCTCCAGTGGTAGGAAGAAGAGCTCTCTGAGGAGGGGGTGGTGATGGTGGTAAGGTAACATGTGGCACTGTCACCGCTCCCTGTCATCTCACCGGACAGTCTCTAATACGATGATGCAGGCTACCACACCAAAAACATCCTAACCATGGCTGCTGACCATATGGGTGAAGGCGATACAACTGGCCCCTAAAGAATCCGCCACGGCCTCTGCGAACACGCCAAGGTGCTAATATATCTGTGTGAATCCGACTCGGTCTCGAAACGACCTTAGGGGGAGTAGTATCCGATCTCTGCGCTCGATTGACCTCTACTAAGGATCCCACCATCTGTCGTAGCTCCTGCATGCCTCCCATCATCTGTCGCGGCTCCTCCATACCGGACTCAAGCCTATCCATACGGCCTGGGGAAGGCGGATCAGTCTGTCTCTGCGGCGTAGGCATACCCCCCTGCTCAGTCCTATTCTCGGACGAGCCAGCTCGAATCTCGTCTCGAGCGGCAGCCCTCTGTGCCTTCGTAGCCTTCGGCGGCATAGTGGCTGTTACAGGAAAACGGATAGTAAGAACGGTGCAATAGAATCATAGGATACACGGAAATGAAGAAGGAATTTCAAGCAAGTATATCCTAAAGTCACTTAGGCGGAGTACCGTATCGCAAGTATGCTGCGGACATACACACGCTACGTTACCCTACTTAAGTCACTTACTCCATCTACCAAGGGTCATCCTACACTCAAAAAGGTAAAACCTATCGCTCTGATACCAACTTTGTCACGACCCGCTGGGTACGGAACGTGATTGACACTTAAGTTACGAAACGTCTCAAGACGTCCGTAAAATAAGTAAGCCAAAGCCCAGAAACCAAAACCAAATAAGCAAAAGAATGAAGGAAAACAAATCAATTGAAAGCGAGTTTATCCAATAAGTCGTATAAAACCTTTTTTAAAAAAAACAATATCAATTTTTCCGAAAATTTCGGCAGAGTTTCCTTTGTAAATACTGGCCCCCAAAAATGGGTACAACGAGAATATACATGAATCCAACAAATAAGGCATCCCCAAGCGGGAGCTAGCTCTTCGCCACAAGGCGGTCACAAATCCCACGCAATATAAGACAACATCATGCAAAATAATCATAAAGAAGCATGAGAAAAACAGCATGTCAACTCAAGTGAGCTCGACCCCAAAATACAGCATAAAAAGTCCACAAATCTCACAGTCTCATCTCTAGGTCAATATATAACAATACTGGTAGATACAGTAGATGGAGTACACTAGATATAAAGAATATACAAGGTGGTGCAAAAATAATCATATAACCCACCTAAGAGCAAAATCTCGAGTCCAGGCAAAAGAGGCAAAAGAAGCAAGTGCACCCGCCGCTACTGTACTGACGGAGCGGACCTACAAAAGGCTATGGCACAACGGGGGTGAGTTGCCAACTCGTGAGTAATAAATAACATCTACATAGGCTATCGTATGCATGCACACAAGCATCCTACCATCTAAATACAGGTAAGGCAGGACATAATGGCAAATATGTATGCAATATGAATATACTAGCAAGTGTGAATGCAATGCGAGTCAACTCGTGATCTGAATGTGTAAGTATAAGAAATCATGTTTTTCCCTTTAAGAATCTCTTTTGAAATACCAGCACAATACCAATAGAAACAACAGGAACCTATGTCCAGCAACGACAGCTCAAAACTATCACAAATCTCATATATCCATGTCATAGTATCTCTGGCCTCAGCCATCCGGCTGACCTAGCTCAATATCAAAATCTCATCATCTCGCGGCCACGGTCGGTATCCTCTGGATATCCGCCGTGCCAAACAGTCACCGGTAGGTAATCCATCCCCTACCAGGCTCAACGTCAACACCACATTCATCTTGCCCCGGGGTACCATACCGGGCCCACCATGTACCCGTGACGGTTCCTCCACTCCTCGACACGGATCTCGAAAACCACAGCAAACTCATGGTGGACGACACTTACATCACTAGAAAACCGCAATTTACATATTTTAAAAATATAATAAGTTTAGAAATTTTGCGGCTTTCCCCCGAAATCCAGAAATATCATAAAATCTCAAGAAATCCTCATAAGTGCATATGTCAATGATAATGAATGCATATGGTATCAATAATCAAGTTGCGATGTGTGATTAATAGATTAGGCATGAACAAATAATATGATGAAGCACATGCTCATGAATAGCAATCCTACGATTTCATTTTAAGGAATTAAAGCAATAGCGCGAGTTTAAGTATCAATTATAGTAAAAGGTTTCAATTTAATGGTTATCTAGTGTGGTGGCATGGAAATTACCAGGGTGTGTGTGTAAGCATGAATAGTGCTCGTGCTGCATATAAAAACCCTGGCAATGGTGCTGGTGTCCTATAAAATGGTTTCGCATATGTATGTCAATATAGGGCATGAATGTAGCAAATAATCATACAAGTATTACACCCCTAATTACTAACATTACTAAGAATCTTTTTGAGGTACTAAAACTATCGGGCGACTTGCGCCATCCAATGATAGTCCCCCGTAGATGTTACATCTACTCACCGGAATCCCTAGCTAGTCACGTCCAATCACCGCTTTCCCCTTTCGTGCCGCGTCTGACGTCTCCGCGACCGAACCTGGAATTTACATCAATACCAAAGATAAGGTTACATATCAAGAAAGACGCAAAAACCCAAACGAAAATACTAACGTTCACAAGCTAGGTACAACGTGCACAAGGTGCGCGGAACACAAGTGAAAATCGCAAAAACTGCAAAAATGTCGATTTGGTCGCCTGGCAAAACTAAAACCCGATTACTCAAAAAAAAATCCGCACTCACACATCCTAAAAGTCATAGGATATGCCAACGATATAATCTAGATATCGCAATTAATTCGCCACAATAATATAATAAAACCTAGTAAGCTAGAAGTTTGCAAATTTGGTGCAAACATCGACAATTAGCGACAAAAATAACACAATCCAACACAACAATCCAAACTAACCCACTAGCTAGCCATTACACTAATTTTAAACCATTAACTATGCATCAAACCATAATTCCAACACAAACCTTCTCTTGATTTTTGGTAATTAGCAACAACAATGAAAATTTAACACAAGTTAACTTAGATTAGCATAACATCAAGCCACTTAAGCAAAGTAACCATATAGATTGGTTAAGTAACAACTAGATTAATTAAAAGGATTTAATTAACTAAAACATGGCTTCAAGAAACCCTAGTTTAATTCAACCATTAACTTTTAAAAAAAACTAGATTAGGATTAATACTAAAATTAACACTAAACAACTAGATTAAAGAATTCTAACCATATCAACTTACAAGAGTAGAAATTATACCTCAAATTTTTATAGATCTAGCAAGAAGAAATTTGCTTCAATTGATGGCCTCAAAGCATCATGATTCAAGCAAGTGAGGTGAAGGAAAAAGGGATGAAGGATGGGGTTATTTTGTGAGCTTTAAATTGCAATTTTTTTGAAGCAAACTTGAAGAATTTTGAAGAAGATGAAAAGAAAAGAGATGAAGGGGAGGGGGCTGCTGGTTTCAGCCAGAGCAAAAGGAGAGGGGAGTGGTGTGGTGTGTGGAATGGTCACTAGTCAAACTCCCCCAAAGTCAAAGCACCATACCTTCAACATACTATATTTTAATCAATTCTCAAAACAATCCATTTCATCACATGAATACAGTCAAAGTGAGGCAAGCAATTTTCTGGACCTGATCATGGTGGGGCCGGCCTAGGGCTGAGGGAAGAGAGAGAGGGGTTTACAAAAGAAATTTTATGCAAAAAGACCCCCTACAAGTCCAAAATTGCAAGTTTAAGCTTAAATTCAATAAATTTCGTTTCCCATAATAAAAATTAGCTAAAACTCAAAATAAAATACTAAAAATTTATGTTACAATTAGATTTTAATTAACATGATTTTAAAGCTTAAATTTAGCCCATTTAAATTTGTATTTATCGCTAATTTAATGTATTTTCTTACCGGCTTAAAATAATATTAAAAATTGAAAAATTAGGGAAAAATTTTAAACGACCAGAATTTCATAATTAACTCATTTGCTGCTAAAAACTAGTAATTACTTATCCAAATTAGGTATAATTAGTCATAAACTGCAAAATAACAAAAAGGACGGTTTTCGGAAAAATACCGAATTTCCATCGATTTTCAGGAAAACTCCAAAACGACTTTTCAAGACGTTACAGGTTTTGGCGAAACCGTGAACGTAGTGAACTTGATATAATCGATGGAACGAGATAGCTTTTAAAAGGAGTGGTTCAAGCTCCGCGTTTAAAAGTTTAGTTTTGAAAAGAATCGAGTGGTTTTCAAAATGTTCCAATCGACTTTTACTTGGATTATTTTCTTGCATTAGTTCTTTTAATGCGTCCCATCATTTAATCCTACCATTGCAGAAAACAACCAAAATATGACGTACGCTTATGCCATTCGCATTCGCCACGGGGCCCCGTCATCACCCGTTAGGTTACTTAACTAACGACAGAGCGGGGGCTGGGCTAGCGCGGCTGTAAAATATATGCAACGCCTAAATAGTTATAATATATAAATATATAGCAATGATCAACATTACAGATCACAGATGAATACATTGGATATACTAGGAATCCGCAATCCGTTCGAGCCTGCAACGAAAAGCGGATTACACGGTCGCGGTGAATAGCCAATACCCCACCCAAGACCCCTACGGGTGCGGCAAACTACCCGCCAAGTACCCGAAGCGAAGCAACTTCCCTCACCACCGTGAGTAGGCTACTCGGCACTTCGAGATACCCGGTAGTTTGTGCACCCCCTCCATGGGTCTATCCTAGGAGCAAAAACAGTAAAAAGAATTATACAATGACGGCTACAACCCCGGCCTGGTTGTGCGGCCATATAAATAATATTACATCAATTTACATGTTACAATGAATGAAAGAAAAAGAAACACTCATCTCACATCCACCCCGGCTATTCACCCGCGACAATCCAACGCATTCATATACACATACCATCATCAAACACAGATCACAGATATGTATAACCCCCACTAATCGACATATAGCGATTAGCCGACGTTCAATACATATAAACATCACAGATATAACCATTTAGTAAAAGTGTATTGAAGTTCGATCAAAAATATGGATTTATAGGCCCCCAAAAACAAATTTCTTTTCTGGAAAACCTGGGCACATATAAACCATCTTAAAAATCCCAAAACCATGCCAGAAGAACACTGCACCAAACTCGACCCAGAGCCGAGCCAACACGGCCGCGGTTGCGCGGCAATAGCTTGCGATTGCCGCGGAACCGCGGCGCTTTGAGCGAATCTCTGGATTGTTTTTGGTGACTTTCTTCATAAAACCCTGAGATGATTTTTGGAGTATGATATATTTTATTTTGAACAGGAAAAATTTTAACAGAAAGTTAGGGTTTTGATATTTTGGTTTTTCGATTTTTCTGATCAAACTTCCATACACTTTCACTACCTAGCTAGTTTATATTTAGTTAGGCTCTGATACCACTGTAAGTCCACGTTGCCCACCCCGGTGCTTGTGGGGAGGCGGAAAACGGAATAAAAATTGGATTTTTATCACTTTAGGCAGCATGGACTAGACAAAGAAGGATCTTTGCTAAACAAAAACCAGCTAAAGCTAACTAGAAACTAGCTAAAGGGTAGAATGGTTATACCTAGGGCTTTATGTCCTTCTCTCCTTGCTCCTTGGCGTAGTAGAAAGGGATCACCTTTGTCGTCTTCTTGAGTCGAAGAAGGATCCACCCGAAAGCCTCAACCTTTGGTTTCAACTTCAAGCTAGAAGTAACTAGGGTGCTAGAAGTGCTGGTCCTAAAACCCTAGAAGAGAGTAAAGATTATCAAGAAGATGTTTTTCTCATGCTCAAGTGTTTCTCAACACATGAGAGGGGAGAGCTTGAGGGAGAGGAAGAACAAGAGAGAGAAAGTGAATGATAGAATGAGAGAATAAAACAACCATTCTCACATATATGTGTGAATTATTATAAATTGATAATTAGCTAGATAATTGTCATGGTTAATCAAGACATGACCATTATCATTTCATTTTTAATGCAAATTGCAAGGATCAAAGAGCATCATCTAAATGAAATGATGATGGTCAAAGTGTCAACCTAGGTCAACAAGTCAAGAAGGTCAAATGGTCAACAACCATAACCATGCACAATTATATTAAACTAATATCAATTAACCATAATACACACATAAGCATGAGGGTTAATAAAATGACAAAGGTCATTAACCCTAATCAAAGTCCTCTCCCTCTGTCTCAAGCAACTGTGCATACGCACCCGTATTCGTGATCCGAGGAACACGAATACAATGAGATAAAACCAATCCCAAATCATATACTAGGATCCGGCTTAAACCAAAGCCCGCTAGTATAAGCTGTCAGGACAGCAAACGTGCACAAGTGCGCGGATGTGAACGAATCCTGTCGCAAAACCATGCGACCTTTACTCGTTTTGCCTAAAGGCGAATAGCTCTCTGTGTGGGACTCTAAAGACTCGACACTACGCTGGCAGTGGGTTTAACCACAGACCGCATGCGGCACTAGCTGTGCGTAACGGTCCCCAGGTAGATGCCGATAAGAAGACTGACGAGGTGAACCCCATCTGAACTTCTACTGAGCCTGTATGTGACAGTCTCCGTACAGTCCGGTATGTTCGTCTGATACATCGCATGGTGGGCCTAGGGGGCGATGAACGTCAGTCCCCTAATTGCGGTACAAGTCGTGTCGGAGTGTAGCCCAGAACACCTTGAGATAACACTGGAAACCTACCAGTATATCTCGCTTGCCCTGTCCAGGTACTATTCGTGTAATGGCTCTCCTGGACACAGCGCGATGTCAACCCCCAATACCGGGAGAGACGAATCCTGTCTAACCGTCACTGCCTCCAAGTGCTTCGGGACTGCACCCAAAAACTACCTGTTTGCACGACTCCTTTGAGCCGTGGTAGGGTAGTAATCAAAGTGTAGTGGGAACACACTTGAGGCGAATTGAGAGTGTCAAGTCAGCGGACTAAACTGTACTCATGTCACCTGGGAACTGATAACTGACGATAGGTATAATACCAACCAACAGTTCCCGACGAGTCCTGTCCAGTGTACTCGTAACCTAACGAGCACCTGCATACTATCTCAAGTACGATGTACTGACGGCTGTGGGACAGACCGTCTCCCACGCTGGGATGAGAAGCGCATACGCTAGTCTACTCCAGAGTATCGATGCCCTGTCTCGATAGTCCAACGACTAGGGACCTGTATATGGATGTGCTTATGGATTACCCAGCCCCCATGAGTGTGAGCGCCATCATAACGCTGGTAATCAAGCAAAGATCCAAAGGGCTCTACTAATATGTATATCAGCGATATGCTAAAAGAAACACATGCACATATTAAAGCAGAGACAAACCAAGTAGCATACTACCATTTCGAGCAAGATTGTATATACAACTGTGAATATCCCAAGCTTCCATCAAGTAATATACAAACTAGTATGATACAGTAATGGCCTCTAGGGCATATACACTAACAGATACCTCATCGGATCCTCCGTGTAGCTGCAGACGGTGTCTACCGCTCCTCGAATCGGGTTTCACATGCCACTCTCAGAACCAAGAAAACATATGGTGGACGCACTGAAATATCATATCAAGAGAAACTTTCTTTTTAAAACAGTACATGCTTTCCTTTAAAATATCCACGGTTCTGAAATCCAGAAATCTCATGAAAACAGCATATCTCAATGCGTAAAAGTGTAAAGCATGATGTATGTGACAAATAACAGAATGTAAGAAGATCCGTATATCATGCAATATGGAACAGTAATATGCACATATTGAGGGGAAACCGCTCTTTTAAATGAATCCAGTTTTAAAATATATCATGCGGTTCCCAAATCTTTAAAATCGAATGCAATATCGTAAAAAGGTGCATATGTGTATATACGCAAGTATGGACGTACAAAATATGTATGTCCGCAAGTATGGGTGTACAATATGTATTCTTCCCTTGCGGAAAAGAATGAAGTTCATGTACAATATGTATATGCACCAATATGGATGTACAGGTGGTATATACGCAAGTATGAGTGTACAATATGTATATGCGCCAATATGGATGTACAAGTGGGTATATACGTTAGTATGAGCGTACAATATGTATATGCACCAATATGGATGTACAAGTGGGTATATACGCAAGTATGAGTGTACAATGTGTATATGCACCAATATAGATGTACAAGTGGGTATATACGCAAGTATGAGTGTACAATATGTATGTGCGCCAATATGTTTGTACAAGTGGGTATATACACAAGTATGAGTGTACAATATGTATATGAACCAATATGGATGTACAAGTGGGTATATATGCAAGTATGAGTGTACAATATGTTTATCATGATGCAGCAACCCTACTGTGTAGTGACATGGCAATTATCGATGATGAAGTGTGTGAGCCGACAAATCTGTGTACGTGTAACATACGCTTCATCGATAATGGTGTAAGTGTACTAGCACAGGTATAAGTAATGCAATGCGAATAACATGAATGCATCATAAGGTAAATGATCAGCTAAAAGCTATAAGGTATACATAACTAACATGATCGAGTTGGTGAATCCATAAATAGGCATCCAGCCTAACAACATCGTGTACGGTATAATCCATCGTACGACAACCTCTAGACAAGGGTATGGATCAATCATCAAGTCAAACTCATCATGCACGGAAAATCATCGTACGGCGGCATTAAGCTATCAGGGATCCTATCAACCTATAAGACGAGGAGCGTACGGACCTAACGTCACGTATGGATAACACTCACGATTCATGATCAGTAGAAAATATTGCATTTTTAACACATCAATTTCCTTACTATTTGCAATCATCTAAAGGTGTTTAGAATGAATATAGCATAAATTAGAAAAACATCGGTAAAATACCAAATAACATGTGTTATATATTATAACCGACACTTTGAGGGAAATTGAGTGTTTATCATTCCACGCATCATCTTTGTAAAGCGCAACACTTGTCTCACGAATCTGTGCAGGAAATTCTAGGAAAAGAGCCGAAACGGTTAAAAGTGCTAATAAAAATACGCCAAGTCCAAGACTTGTAATCTGGCAGTGATCAAGAAATATTTAGACTATTCCACACATCAGAAAATACACCTACAGTCAGCACCAAGCATTGCAGGAAATTCCATGCACAGAGGCTACCAAAGGGCCGCGGATCCGCGGCCAGAGTGCCCTTCCCGCGGTGGATCCGCGGCCACATAAGCATGACGTCAGCGTCGCTTTGCTTCAGAATTCTTCTTTCAAGTTCCAGACCTCTTCAAGCCACTACAAACTCCAGAGAACTCCAGAAGCTTCTGTCCGAACAGCAAAGCTCCTTGTTCAAGCTAAACACTCTCAGGCTTCTCTAGCAAGCCTCTCAAATAACTACCTAAGCCTAGAAGCTTCTCCCTAACCTCCAAGCTTATGAAGGAAGCTATCCCTAACTAACTAACTCTAGAACCTTCTACCTAACTACCAAGCTTACAAGAGAAGCTAATCTAAACCTAGCTTCTAAAGGAAGCTAATCCCAATCCTAAGGCTATAAAAGAGGACCTAAAGCTTCACTTCTAAGGTTGTTGATCCTTCCATCAATTTCCACCCACAAGTTGACTGACACGACTTGTGCATTCAAACCCTAACCCTAATCCAATCACCAAAGCCAAAATTCAAGATCTTTGAGTACAAATCAAGCAAGAAGCCTTCAACCTTTTTATAAGCGACGCCGATCTTCAACCGAGCAAGTGTCCAAGACGATCCGCACGGAGACGATGCAGAGCTAAATCGACGATCGAGTTCTTTTCTCTTGTAGTTCTTGAGAGAATTGTAACAACATTGTTGATAAATAAAAGGTGAAATTTCGTTACCTTGCTTACTTCTATATTTGAGCATTATGATTAGATCTCAATTCTTGATTGTGTTCTTTGATATGATGCTTGAGTAAAAACTCCGCTCATGGAGGAGTCGAGAGAATCATAGATGATGATGTTACAAATCTTGAAACGATTCTTAATTCCTATAAGTTTTATAAACTCTTGTAAATTGAATCATCGACAACCTAGTTTCGAGCGAGATGCTTTCTTGAATGTTTTCGCTCATAACTAGAGATCGACGATCGGTAATTCAATTCACTAGAGGCTAGCTTTTGAATGAAATTCATCGAAAGGACAAAGGATGAGATGAAGAAATCCTAGTTCCTTCAAGATATCCTTAAACCTCGATTGATCATCATCGATCTAGTATCAAATCATTAATGGATAAGAAAACGTAATCACAAGTTTTCATCACTTCTATAGATTCGATCGATTCCTACGAGCCTCACTTCAATTCTTGAAACCTAATTCGAATGGATATCATCAATTCTTGATTCTTGATTTTTAATGTTTTCTTGATATTAGATTTAGATCTAGATAATTCTTGAAATTCACTTTTAAATCTTGAATTGAATTGTCTTTTCTTTTATTTTTAATTTTCAATTCAACTAAAACAAATACGAGCAAATCCCACTTTCCCTGTGGACGATCCGTACTCGCTAACGAACCTACCTCGACCCCGTTATTGATTGCGGTTTACAAATTTCTTTGGTTGTGATTTCTATACATTTTCTAAACCTACACACCGAGAATTCATATTAATCAAATGGCGCCGTTGCTGGGGATAGTGTACTAATTTGTTCGTTTTTGAAATTTGAGTTTAAAAGTTTATTCCATCAGAATCTTTGGATCAAAATTCGCGCAAACACTAAACGATTCGTTGCGATTTGTTGTAAGGAAATCTGGAATCTGTGGATCAAGTGAATTTTTTTTCTGAATATTCCAGAGAGCTCAAGGAGTGAACAGAAGCATACGCTTAAAATTTTGTGCAGAAATTCCTCTTGGTCGCGGCAAAACAGCGGCATTAGCAGCCTCTCGCGGCGGATCCACGGCGTAAAAGTTTTGTCTCTGTGCGACATTCTTCTGGTATCTTCTGAACTGTCTTATCTCTTCCTCAATCTGCTCCATTAACAAATTTCTACAGGATTCTTTGCAAAAATTCACAGCGCCGCAAAAATAAAAAATTGTGCGTGTTTGATCTTGGTTGTTTGCATTTTTTTAATACGGAAATTAAGGGGCAAAGACCAAATTCAGATTAAGTGGGGAGTTCATTACCCTTCTTAAGCCCCGGAAATCACAAAACTGCATCCGCATTACCCTTCATTAATTAAAAGAAATCTAGAAAAGACTCTAAGGACCGTCGCGCTCACTTAGGACGGAAGGAGGTCGTGGCTAATCTATTGCTTATCCGCGTTTCTTTTATGGTGTCTAAGGCAAGTGTGTCTAAGGCAAGTGGTTACTTAATTAGGCCCACTACTTACGTAGTGGAGAACCTCCCACTTACCTGGCCACAGGAGAGACAAAGAGACAGTAGAGAATTGATCTTGCGACTTGTCTTCTGGCAGTTAGGAGCGTTCTAGAGACTTGACTTAGGTGACCATTAGACTTAGGGTTGTGTGTGCATTTGTTGTGATTTGCATCATTTTTTTTCAAAAATCCGTATCTTTTTCAAAACAAATACTAATCCACATTTTCTCTAATTATATTAACGTTGCCACTTGTACTAAACACTTTTAGTGCAAGATAGGCTGGACATGGGATTCTAGTGCCCGTCTTGTCCGCGTTCCCGCTATCGACTCCGAAGTCGGTATTTCTACGTCTACTTCTTCTTTACCCACCACCACACCCACTTCGATGGACGGTTCTCCATCGAACTTCTTTACCACTACTCTGCCGCCGTCCACAGGTGCGCAGAATCCATCCCACATCTCTCTCCAGGAGAGATGCTATCCTATGTGAGGTCCCCTTTTGACCAGTGTCCATTCTGCCAGCCAACGGGGATAATTTTGAAATAAAACCTCAATACATCAATCTTCTACCCAAATATCACGGCCTCGAGTCTGAAGACACATATGTCTTTATTACCAAATTTGAAAATGTATGCGCTATGATGGGTACTTCCCAGCTTTCTGTGGATGCTATACGTCTCCGTCTTCTTCCATTTACCTTGTGCGATATAGCCGAGAAGTGGCTGTATAACACAACAGCACATTCCATTTCAAACTGGGTAGAATTCGTCGCAGCAATCCTTAAGAAATTCTACCCTAATCATAAAACAGCTCGAGTCTGTAGCGAAATAAATCAATTCACCCAGCTTCCAAATGAACCATTCTCGAAGTGTTTTGAACGCTTCAAGGATCTGTTGGTTCAATGCCCACATCACGGAATCCCTAGATGGGATCTGTGCAGAATCATATATGAGGGCATTAATCCTACCACTAAACAGAACCTTGAAGCCATGTTTCAAGGCATTTTTATGACCAAAGATGATGGGGAAGCTTGGAAATTCTTAGAAGATTTCGCTGAAAAATCTTTACAGTGGGAGAGTGTAAACCAGTCATCGTCTAGGGGTGTCATTCACCAAATTGATGTTTCCATAGGTGTTAGAGCTGAGATGCCAGCAATGCAAAAGAAGCTAGAAGCTATGAAACAAAAATTTTTAGCAGTCTCCCTAAATCCGATGTCGCTCCCCAAAACTGTATGTGGATGTTGTTCTGTTCCTTCTCATTTGATGGAAGAATGTCCATTGAATTCTCTGTTTCAAGGTCAAGAATATACCAATGCTGCTTTTCAAAGACCTAGAAATGATCCGTATTCTTCTACATATAATCAGGGTTGGATGAATCACCCTAACTTTGGTTGGAACCAACAGCAAAATCAACACGCGGTTCCAAATCAAAATAATTTTCAAAGGGCCCTTCCACCACCACAGCAACCATTTCAACTGACTCAGCACCCTTACCAATCACAAAACTTTCAAGATCTAGTCAACACACCTGCACCGTATAATTCTTCATAGTTGACTGGTACTGATCTCTTTGCTTCACTCGAACGGACTTTCGAAATGTACATGAAATGAATGTCGGCCGAATTTAGGTCTTCCCTCGATAAATTTGAGAAAAACTCTTACCTCCAAGCTGGGAGTTTAAAATCGATGGAAGCAGAAATTTCACGTCTAAAAGCCGAAATGAGTGCGAGAGAAAGGGAAATTTCCGTCTCAACACTTACCGAATCCTGGGCATTACAATGTAAATTCCATCACAACTTTGAGATCAGGAAGAGTGCTGAATAATCATGTTGGGGAAGAAATTGATGATGCTGAAATATCTATCAATAATACCCCGGCTGAGACATTTCCTCACACACACACTTCTACTTCTGATCCTTGTTCTTCTTCCTCACCGCCTTCTCACGAGCCTATTCTTCGTTTCCCACAAGGCTCGTTACCTCAGCAACCCACTTCTAGTCCACCAAAGACGATCCCCACTCCTATTCTGGGATCACTTCCAGACACACCACCTTCTCCAATGATGGACCCAGCTCTTATTGCTAAAGCACCTTATCCGAATCGGTTAAGGGGTAACAAATCAAGTCCACATATGGAGAAGATTACGGAAATGTTCAAACAGGTTAACATCAACATCCCTCTCCTAGATGCTATTCAACAAATCCTCGCTTATGCGAAAATTCATAAAGACTTGTGCACTAGGAAGAGGAAGACTCAAGTGCCAAAGAAGGTCTTCATGACAAATAATGTTAGCACTGCTTTTACCCCACAGTTACCAAAGAAACATAAGAACCCAGGATGTCCTACAATATCGGTTTTTATTGGGGGTAAAAACATCAACCGTGCTGTTCTTGACCTTGGCGCAAGTGTTAACCTGCTTCCATATTCTCTATTCGAGCAGTTAGGGATTGGAGAGTTGAAACCAGCTCACTGCACTCTCCAAATGGCAGACCGTTCAATCACCAAACCTAGGGGTGATATGGAGGATGTGTTAATAAAAGTTGGGGAATTTGTATTCCCTGTGGACTTCATTGTTCTTGATACACAACCTGTAGCAAACCCACGGAATCAAATTCCGGTTATTTTGGGTCGACCATTCCTTGCCACTTCCAATGCTGTCATTAACTGTCGAAACGGTTCAATGAACCTATCTTTTGGAAAAATGACAATTGAACTGAACATCTATAAAATTGGAAGTCAGCCATCTGAACCCTCAGCTCATATACTTGATTTTTGTTCTGTCCATGAGATTGCTCCCGAAAGTTGCGAAGTTGGTGAACTTTGCTTTGAAGATCTCGACGACACTACCACATCAATGTTTGATCTTGCACAACTTAGTGAGGACACATTTTCCACGCCTGAGTCCGACATTCTTGACTCATCACCATCCGAGTCTGTATCTTATGCAGGCTATGAGCTTCTTTGTGACTCCGAAAATCATCAATGATCCCACCTTCTATTATTTCTCCGTCAGCATTAGATCTCAAACTTTTACCTTCTCATCTTAAATATTCATATTTAGGTGAAAATGAGTCTTTGCCGGTTATCATATCTGAAGGGGTTCCTACAGCACCACTACAAGGGTTTACAGGCATCACACATGCCATATTTAAAATTTATATGGTGCTAGAGAAACAAACTTAAGGATCATGCTAGAAAAGCTAGGGTAATATAACTTTAACATAAACACAAGTAGTAAAAGGTAGGATTTTGAGAGTACAACCTTTGTAGCTCCCTACGCTAGACTCCTTGGCTACTTGAAGGTTGGAAAAAGGTTCACTTGAGATCCTCTAAGTCCACGACGATCCACCCGGAGTCCTTTTTGTCCAAGCTTGAAGCTCCACTAGATCAAGAGAAGAAATAGAAGTTTACACTCTAGACTAATGGGCAAGACTAGTGTAGAATGGTGATGTGGTTTTTTTTCTCGCTTCAAAATCCTAACTTGATGACTCTTTTGCCTACAAGAGAAAGCTAGAGAGCAAGAGAGAAAGGAGGAAGAAGATGATGGCTTGTAAAGAGCTCAAGATAATGATAAGCATATGAATAAAAATGAGAAAAGAAAATATATATATTTTCTCTTTCTCATTCTTAACCATAGTTATAAAATATCTAAATATTTATTTTGGATAAAAAATGGCCATAGAAATTAAATCATGGTTAAACCAAAGGGTTAGTGCAAGAATAAAATATTAAACCATGATAACAATTTTCATTTCCATTTTTCTTTTCCAAAAAATAATATCCATATATTTTATAAATGGTGTGAGTCTTATATTGCCACCATCCACTATATCAACAATCATGATAGAATTATGTATGCATGTATGTGTGCATGCACATCCATATGTGCATGAATGAGAATAAATGCATACATGCATGCATACAACAAAAAGACAAGAAAGGTTTTAAAGTGAGAAACTAATGGTCAATGATAAATCAACACTTGATTTAGCAAACCGGTCATATCACATACGACCCGACCAAAAGCAAACCGCCTGATTAATATACGGTATCTCATACGCGCATTTTAACCGGGTCCACACGCATATCCCATATGCGCACCACATCGTTTCACCTGGACTAGGTAACTCAATTGTGGGACTCTAAGACTCGTCAATACGCCGGCAGTGGGTGATGATCATATCAAGTAGCCCAAAGCCGCAAGCGGTCAGCTAAACGTAATGGCCACCCGGGTATTGAGCGATCAGAAGAAAACAAGCGAACCTGTCACAACTCCCGTCGAGCCAACCGGCAACACTTCCGTACAGTCCGGTCTCTTCGTCAGATATGCTGCATATCGAGTCTAGGGATGGTAACGTCGACCCCAATAACTCAATAAGTCATGCCGACGAATGGTCTATAACAGATCGAGAAACTACTGATAACACTTATCAGTAAATCTCAACAGCCCTGGCTAGGGACTTACTGATATAGCTAATCGAGCACAGCACAGCATCAACTCCCAATACCGGGAAAGACGAAACCCCTCCTATCGCTCATCGCCTTCGTGTGTCTCGGGACTGTACCCAACGGCCACCTGTTTGCACAACTCAGTAGAGCCGTGGTAGGGTGGTAATCAAAGTACAGTGGGAGAACACACAAGACTCTATGACGATCTCGGGTCTACAGACTAACCTGTACCAGTGTCACCTGAGAACTGCTATTCGACGATAGATATAATTCCATATAGGAGTTCTCGGCGAGTCCGTCCAGTGTACCCAGTCACCACTGAGCACCCGTATACGATTTCGATGTCAAACATCGATGAAAGTGGGAACATCCATCGCCCATCATATGGGTCAAGTATCATATACGCTAGTCTACTCTGGTATATTGATGCCCCGTCTCGTTACACCTACGACTAGGGACATTCCAGGATAGGCTTATAAACTACAAATGTCCCACTAGTATGATCTCTATCATAATCACAGTAGTCAAGCCTATATCCTCAAGGCTTTATCAATATGTGTAAATGAATAAAAGCATGATCAAATCAACATGTCAGATAAAGAAGAACCAGATAGTATACTATCATGTCGAGCAAGAATGTACACTGAATACACACACACACACACACACACACACACACATGTATAAATACATCCACTATCATATAATGGCCTCTAGGGAAAACATATATCTAACAATCTCCCACTTGCACTAAGGCCAGTTATTGGCGTATCTCATACCCAACATCTCAAAAAGTCGCTCATGCTACGGCTGAGGGAGGGCCTTGGTGAGTGGATCCGCGACGTTATTCTTTGTGTCTACTCTCCTAATCTCGATCTCCTGGATCAAATGAAAGCGCCTCAGGATGTGTCTGGACCGCTGATGGGACCTGAGCTCTTTGGCTAATGCCATAGCCCTATTATTATCACAATACAATGGTATTGGATCAATAATGGTTGGAACAACTCCTAGCTCCGAGACGAACTTTTTCATCCAGACGGCTTCCTTGGCGGCATCATTCGCAGCAATGTACTCAGCCTCCATCGTAGAGTCTGCAACGGTATCCTGTTTAGAACTCTTCCAACTTACCGCCCCTCCATTGAGGGTAAATACAAACCCGGAGATAGATTTGCTATCGTCCTTATCGCTCTGGAAGCTCGAATCGGTAAAGGCCTCCATTTGGAGATCTCCATTACCATACACCAAGAACAATTCTTTAGTCCTTCGGAAGTACTTAAGAATGTTCTTCACAGCTATCCAGTGATTCTACCCTGGGTTGGATTGATACCTGCTTACAACACTAAGTGCATAAGCTACATCTGGGCATGTACATAACATCGCATACATTATAAATCCTACTGCCGAAACATAGGGTATAATGCTCATGTGAGCTCTCTCTTCATCGGTCTTTGGGCAAGAGTCCTTAGAGAGAGTGATCCTATGGCAAGCGGGTAAGGCACCCCGCTTGGAGTCTTCCATACTAAACCTTTTTAGGATGGTGTTGATGTACCTGGTTTGAGACAATCCCAATAACCTCTTGGATCTATCCCTATAGATCCTAATGCCCAGAATCTACGTGGCATCACCCAGGTCATTTATGGAGAACCTTAGTGATAAGAAAGATTTGACCGACTGTAGCATAGGAATATCATTTCCTATCAGAAGAATGCCATCCACGTACAATACGAGGAATGTGACAGCTCTCCCTACAGCCTTCTTATAAACACAAGGTTCATCTGGATTTTTGATGAAATCAAACTCTTTGATAACATCATCGAAACAGATGTTCCAACTCCATGATGCCTGCTTTAACCCATAAATGGATTTAAGCAATCTACATGCTTTCCCGCTGGTCCCACTGTCAATGAAGCCCTCTGGCTGATCCATATAAACGCATTCTTCTAAATCTCCATTTAGAAATGCCGTTTTAACGTCCATCTGCCAGATTTCATAGTCGTAGTGAGCAACAATAGTAAGTAGAATCCGAATGGATTTAAGCATGGCTACGGGAGAAAAAGTCTCGTCATAGTCCAAACATGGTCTTTGACGAAAACCCTTCGCCACAAGTCTTGCCTTATAGGTCTCTACCTGCCCATCTACACCAATCTTTCTTTTAAAGATCCATTTGCACCCCACAGGTTTTACCCCATAGGGTACAACGTCCAAAGTCCATACTTTGTTGGTGTGCATAGACTCCATTTCGGATCTCATGGCATCCAGCCACTTCACAGAGTCTCCACTCGTGATAGCTTGCTGAAAGCTGGTAGGATCATCATCCTCCATGATGTAGTCTTCTCTGTCACCATCAATGAGGAAACCATAGTACCTCTCCGATGGGCGAGAAGTCCTACCAGACCTACGGAGTGGTCGAGATTCCTCAGTTTCTACCGCAACAACCGGTTCAACCAAGTCGTCATTTGTAGTTTGTGTCTCTAGAACCTCTTCTAGATCCTCCACATTGCCATTAGCTTTATCTGTGAAAAACATTTTTTCCAAGAATGTGGTATACTGAGAAACAAACACCTTTTGTTCCTCCTTGTGGTAGAATAGATATCCATAAGAATTCTTTGGATATCCCACAAAATTACACAAGACCGACCGTGTCTCGAGTTTGTCCGGATTCTTCTTTTTAACATAGGCCAGGCAACCCCAAATCTTAATTCTCTTAAGAGATGGTATCTTCCCATGCCATATCTCATATGGTGTGGTAGACACGGTTTTGGTTGGGACCCTATTCAGTAGAAACGCTGCAGTTTCCAATGCATGCCCCCAAAATGAGACGGGTAACTCAGCATCACTCATCATGGAACGGACCATATCTAATAGGGTCCGATTCCGGCGTTCTGACACACCGTTGTGCTGTGGTGTGTAAGGAGGAATGAGCTGAGAGAGAATCCCATTCTCTTTTAGGAAGTTTGCAAATTCTGTACTGAGATACTCTCCACCTCGATCTGATCGAAGCATTTTGATACTCAAGCAGGATTTTTTTTCTACTTTGAGTTTATATTCAGTGAATTTCTCGAAAGGTTCGGATTTATGCTTTAATAAAAATACATGACCGAATCTTGAGAAATCGTCAGTGAAAGTAATGAAGTATGAAAAACCGCCTCTAGCCTGTGTAGACATTGGCCCACAAACATCACTATGTATGAGGCCTAGGAGCTCAGTAGCTCTTTCTCCGTGTCCTGTAAACGGAGTTTTGGTAATTTTACCCTTGATACAAGACCGGCAAGTCGCATAAGATTTATATTCAACAAGGTTTAAATATCCATTTTTGTGTAACTTGTTTAGTCTTGTTTCGTTAATATGACCAAGTCTACAGTGCCAAAGAAAAGTTTCATTTATTTCTGAAAGTTTTCTTTTATTAGTGTGTCGTATGCTGAAAACTATGTGTTGATTTAGGACGTATATCCCGTTATTAAACGTACCATACCCAACCAACATTTGATTCAGGTGAATTTTCATAACATTATTCTGCAATACAAAATTATATCTTTTATTGTCTAACAAGGAAACGGATATTATATTACAAAGCATACTAGGTACATAGTAACATGGGTTCAAAACCAATATACACCCAGATGCCAACCACAAGTGATACTCTCCCACTGCAACTGTATGTACATTGGAACCATTTCCAACGCGGAGAGTATGGTCACCTGTCTTCAAAACCTTGCTATTTCTCAGCCACAGCATAGAATTGCAAATGTGAGAACCTGAACCGGTATCTAATACCCAAGAAGCAGAGTTTATTGAAAAACAGTTTTCTGTCACAAACACACCTGAAGCGGAAGCATCCCCATGCTACTTCTTGAGATTCAAGTACTCCGTGCAGTTGTGCTTCCAATGTCCTTTTTTTGACAGTGATAACATTCCCCTTTCCCCGATTCTCCAGCTTTAGACTTTTCCTTCCCCTTAACCCTTTTAACTCCTCCCCTAGGATTGGTGGGCTTCTTCTTCAACTTTCCCTTGGCCTTATCCTTTGGGCGAGAAGAGGAAGATTGCCTAACACTCAAAACGGGAGTTTTCACTGATTTCAGTGTGCTTTCTGCACTCTTTAACATATTAAGGAGCTCAGGTAGTTCCTTCTCCGTGTTGTGCATGTTGAAGTTAACTATAAATTGTGCAAAGATGGAGGGGAGGGACTGCAGAATAATATCAGTATATTGTTTATTGTCCATTGTCCATCCAAGGTCCTTAAGCTCTTCTATGAGAGCTATCATCTTCAGAACATGGTCTCCTACTGGTGTGCCAGGGGCCATTCGCATCTCAAACAATTTTCTTGATGCTTCGTATCGTAATACGCGGGATTGCTCTCCGTACAACTCCTTTGTATGGAGGAATATGGCGTGAACGTCTATATTCTCATGCTGCTTTTGATGTGTGTTATCCATCGATGCAAGCGCGAGGCATTTGGCCGTGGCACAGTCAGCGTCCCATGTCTTGCGGACTTCAATATCCGCAGCTGAGGATTTTAGACCTGAGACGGGTGGGGCTGGAGCCATGAAGACATATGATACCTTATCATAAGTCAAGGCAATGTTACGATTCCTCAGCCAGTCTTTATAATTGGTCCCGTTCAGTTTATTTTTATCTAGTAGAAGATTGAGTCCTGACATTGGTATCTGCCATTAAGAGAGAGAAAAGAATACACTCAGCGAAAGCTCTTGCAAAGATCATATTGGTTATTATCTTATCTAATCGATGTCTCCCACTGCTTTAATCAAGTTTTTCTTTCAAACCTTAAAAAGAAGACTAGCCAGGAATAATTACAGTTTACAACTTCGCTAACCGTTCAGCCATGCCAGTGTCGGTACATGAGGGAGGTTCCCCATGCTTTCGCACAGACCTAATTAATATAAACCTCGTCTTTCCAGAAGCATAGCCCCGTTAACACCTTTCTAGACACCTAATGGGTTAGCTAATTGTAAACTGCAAAACTTTCCTTGGAGCAACTATTGCCCACAGTGGGATCGGGATCCAGCAATCATATGGAAGGTATGCAATCTCATTGCAAATTTCAACTATTGAAATTCCCGATGTGGTTTTTACCCCTAGTACCCATGACCTTAACTATGGTCAACAAATCATAAGCACCAGTCAAGTTCTACCCGTCATTTCTTGATAATTAGACCCACTCACATGACCCTTATCTATGGTCAACAAAGTCGCATGAATGTCCTAATTAATCCGCATCATATGCAGTGTAGGAAGACATCACTTAGCTACCGTACACTACTCCTTAACTATAGTCAACAAACGTAGCACGAATACTAAGTACTCTACTTTCTAAAATGACGGAGGGTTGCGGATGATTTTTAAGAAAATCTTTAACGCTTTGAACTTGATATCGTCGTAGAATCAAATGCTTTTCAAAAGGAGTGGCCTGAGCTCCGCGGTTTTGAAATGTAGCTTTTTCATAAAGAGTCGAGTGGTTTTCAAATCCGATTCTACAACATCTTTTTAGGTTTATTTTCTTTACATTAATCATATTAATGTAGCCCCATCATTTAAGTCCTTAAGCCAATCACAGAAAAGAAACGAAAATACAACGTACGCTTATGCCATCCGCATTCGCCGCAATGTTCCGTTATGCACCGTTAGGTTACTTAACTAACGGCATACCGGGACGGGACTAGCGCGGGTGTAAAACATAAGCAACGTCTACTATATATCTCATATATAATGTAACATTCGTCTTAGATATCACATCACAGTATATAGGCAGCAGAAACACAGATATGATAATATAGGATATACTAGGACGTCCGTATTTAGTATTTAGCCAACAATAGAAAATACGGATTCCACAGTCGCGATGAATAGCCAAGCCCACCCCTTAGGCCCCTACGAGAGCGGCAAGCGACCCTACCAATTCTGGAGTTTAGGAGACCCGGTCTCGACTCCTCGAGATGGCCTCCCTCTGAACCCCAAAACCCGGTCACTTGTGCTCCCCTCCTTGAGTCTATCCTAATGCGGAAAAGTAAATAATATACAACACTAGTGACATCAACCTCAACCCGGAAGTGGCCCAAATAAAAGAATATTATATTACATTTGAATTTGACATGAATGAAAAGATAACTCTCATCTTACATCAAACTCCCCGGCTATTCAATCACGACAATCCTACATGTCAAACCTCAGCAACACATAATATCACATATCATCAACGTAAGTAAGTATGCGTATCCCGATTGTCGTTGATGTATACCAACAAAACCGGTGATATACCACATACTACACTTACGGTCACAGAGAAATAAAATGAAAAACTACAACAATTGGAATCGTAACCGCCTTTAGACAACACAAACCCGGAATATCACATATACAAGATTTCATGCCTAACAATGTAAAGCTCGCATTTCGGTCTCATCCATAAAAACACCTTTTCAAAACAAGCCGGATAATTCAACAAGATTTCCGATTGTCGCCGAGACCGAACTGCTGGATTTACACGCAACAAACAAATTTGTAGATTCCAATTATTGTATCAAATATTAATAAACTAGGCGACATTAAAACATTCGATCGAACGATTGAACACCCAAACACTTCTCACAAAGCTCAACACCTGAGCAGATTTAAAAAATACCAGTAACTGCACAAAATACATACGGGCCTGCACAAGAAAATAAGTCCCATAACTCTCCTAATGCGCCGCGGAACCGCCGCAGAAAGGCCACTATGGCCGCGGTTCCGCGGTCGTACGGATGAGTCAGGGCGTCGTATTTCTTGTGGGCCCATAAATTACCCTGTTGAATTTTTTAAGTATTTTTAATTTGAAAAAAATCCAGGTTTTAGAAAAATTTCCAGAGAGCACCCCCGGGCATCGTGTTTCGTTCGTTCGAGTGTTTTTAACGTCGTCTAGGTTACCCAAAGGCTCTAACTTGGCTCTGATACCATGAATGGGTTCCTACAGCACCACTACAAGGGTTTGGAGGCATCACACATGCCATATTTAAAATTTATATGGTGCTAGAGAAACAACTTAAGGATCATGCTAGAAAAGCTTGGGTAACATAACTTTAACATAAACACAAGTAGTAAAAGCTAGGGTTTTGAGACTACAACCTTTGTAGCTCCCTACGCTAGACTCCTTGGCTACTTGAGGGTTGGAAAAAGGTTCACTTGAGATCCTCTAGGTCCACGAAGATCCACCCGGAGTCCTCTTTGTCCAAGCTTGAAGCTCCACTAGATCAAGAGAAGAAATGGAAGCTAACACTCTAGACTAATGGGCAAGACTAGTGTAGAATGGTGATGTGCTTTGTTTTCTTACTTCAAATCCTAACTTGATGACTCTTTTGCTCACAAGAGAAAGCTAGAGAGCAAGAGAGAAAGTAGGAAGAAGATGATGGATTGTAAAGAGCTCAAGATAATGATAAGCATATGAATAAAAATGAGAAATGAAAATATATATATATATATATATATATATATATTCTCTTTCTCATTCTTAACCATAGTTATAAAATATCTAGATATTTGTTTTGTATCAAAAATGGCCATAGAAATTAAATCATTGTTAAACCAAAGGGTTAGTGCAAGAATAAAATATTAAACCATGATAACAATTTCTATTTCCATTTTTCTTTTCCAAAAAATAATATCCATATATTTTATAAATGGTGTGAGTCTTATATTGCCACCATCCACTATATCAACAACCATGATAGAATTATGTATGCATGTATGTGTGCATGCACATCCATATATGCATGAATGAGAATAAATGCATACATGCATTCATACAACAAAAAGACAAGAAAGGGTTTAAAGTGAGAAACTAATGGTCAATGATAAATCAACACTTGATTTAGCAAACCGGTCATATCACATATGACCCGACCAAAAGCAAACCGCCCGATTAATATACGGTATCTCATACGCGCATTTTAACCGGGTCCATGCGCGTATCTCATATGCGCACCACATCGTTTCACCTGGACTAGGTAACTCCATTGTGGGACTCTAAGACTCGTCAATACGCCGGCAGTGGGTGATGATCATATCAAGTACCCCCAAGTCGCAAGCGGTCAGCTAAACGTAATGGCCACCCGAGTATTAACCGATCAGAAGAAAACAAGTGAACCTGTTACAACTCCCGTCGAGCCAACCGGCAACACTTCCGTACAGTCCGGTCTCTTCGTCAGATATGCTGCATATCGAGTCTAGGGATGGTAACGCCGACCCCAATAACTTAATAAGTCGTGCCGATGAATGGTCTATAACAGAACGAGAAACTACTGATAACACTTATCAGTAAATCTCAATAGCCTTGGCCAGGGACTTACTGATATAGCCAATCGAGCATAGCACAGCATCAACTCCCAATACCGGGAGAGGCGAAACCCCTCCTATCGCTCATCGCCTTCGTGTATCTCAGGACTGTACCCAACGGCCACCTATTTTCACAACTCAGTAGAGCCGTGGTAAGGTGGTAATCAAAGTACAGTGGGAGAACACACAAGACTCTATGGCGATCTCGGGTCTACAGACTAACCTGTACCAGTATCACTTGAGAACTGCTATCCGACGATAGATATAATTTCATATAGGAGTTCTCGGCGAGTCCGTCCAGTGTACCCAGTCACCACTGAGCACCCGTATACGATCTCGATGTCAAACATCGATGAATGTGGGAACATCCATCGCCCATCATATGGGTTAAGTATCATATACGCTAGTCTAATCTGGTATATCGATGACCCGTCTCGATACACCTACGACTAGGGACATTCCAGGATATGCTTATAAACGACAGATGTCCTACTAGTATGATCTCCATCATAATCACAGAAGTCAAGCCTATATCCTCAGGGCTTTTTCAACATGTGTAAATGAATAAAAGCATGATCAAATCAACATGTCAGATAAAGAAGAACCAGATAGCATACTATCATGTCGAGCAAGAATGTACACTGAATATATATATATACATGTATAAATACATCCACTATCATATAATGGCCTCTAGGGCATACATATATCCAACAATATCCGCTTCTCTAGCATCAGAGCAAGAGAATGCACTTTTGACGGTATTGAGATCTAATAGGTAGGCATTTGGTTGGACCTTGACTGACATCAAAGGGATTAGTCCCTTGATTGTTGAACATCATTTACATTTGATGGATGAAGCCAAACCAATCCGAGAACCACAGAGAAGGTTGAACCCCGTCATGAAGGATGCGGTGAAGAAAGAAATCGTCAAATGCCTTGACAATGGTATCATTTACCCAATCTCCGATAGCCAATGGGTAAGTCCAATTCATGTCGTCCCTAAGAAATCTGGCATCACAGTCATTACCAATGAGGCAAATGAGTTAATTCAGACATGCACTCAAATTGGGTGGCGTGTATGTATTGATTACAGAAAACTCAATGCCGCTACGAGGAAAGACCACTTTCCTCTACCTTTCATTGACCAGATGCTGGAGCGCTTAGCTGGACGAGAGTATTATTGCTTTATGGACGGATACTCTGGCTATAATCAGGTCCCTATTGCCAAAAAGGATCAAGATAAAACCACATTTACTTGTCCTTTTGGTAGCATTGCTTATAGATGCATGCCCTTTGGGTTATGCAATGCTCCCGCTACATTTCAGCGGTGTATGATGGGGATATTCTCGGACATGGTCGAGAATTTTTTGGATATTTTCATGGACGATTTCTCGATTTTCGGAGATTTTTTTTCGGACTGCCTATCGAATCTTGACGCAGTTCTTACTCGTTGTAAAGAGAAGAACTTAACCTTGAATTGGGAAAAATGCCATTTCATGGTTCAAGAGGGAATTGTGCTTGGACATATTATTTCACGAAAAGGCATTGAGGTTGACAAATCTAAAATAGATGTCATTCAAAACCTTCCTCATCCCAAAAGAGTCAAGGATATCCGATCTTTTCTTGGCCATGCAGGCTTTTACAGGAGATTCATTAAGGATTTTAGCAAAATTGCTAGATCTTTAACTATTCTCTTGGCCAAGGATACGACCTTCCACTTTGACTTGGATTGTGAGGCAGCATTCGACTCACTCAAACACTCTCTCACTACAGCCCTCGTTCTATCATCTCCATATTGGAACCACCCTTCTGAGCTTATGTGTGATGCATCAGATTTTGCAGTTGGTGCAGTCTTAGGACAGCACATTGAAAAGATGCCGCACGTGATCTATTACGCAAGTAAGACCCTGAATGATGCTCAAATTAACTATACAACTACCGAAAAAGAACTTTTGGTGGTTGTATTTGCATAAGAAAAATTCAGGCCTTACTTGATTGGCTCACCGATTGTTGTGTACACTAACCACTCCGCCTTGAAACATCTTTTTGCGAAGAAGGATGCTAAAGGTAGGCTAATACGTTGGATCCTTCTATTACAAGAATTTGATCTTGTTATTAAAGATAAGAAAGGAAGTAAAAACGTTGTAGCCGACCATCTGTCGCGCATCTCTTCTTCACCTGTGACCCTGCCGATCAATGATTCGTTTCCGGACGAACAACTATTGAACGTATCCGATGAATCTTGGTTCAGGGATATTGTGAATTATCTTGCCACGGGACTTATCTCCAGTGAATGGTCAAAACAGGACAAACATCGTTTTCTATCCCAAGTAAAATACTTTTACTGGGATGAACCATATCTATTTAAGTATTGTACTGACCAGATCATTCGTCGGTGTGTCCCGAATGAGGAATTCAAGAGTGTTCTATCTTTTTGTCATGATCAGGCATGTGGGGATCACTTCGGTCCTAGAAAGACGGCGGAGAAGGTTTTGCAATGCGGTTTTTATTGGCCGACCTTGTTTAAAGACGCATTTGATCATTGCAAAACCTGTACACAGCGTCAACACACGGGTAGGATTTCCCGGAGAAATGAGATGCCATAGCAACCCATCTTAGTGATTGAAATTTTCGATGTTTGGGGCATTGACTTTATGGGTCCCATTTCCAACTCCTTTGGGAATCTGTACATACTGCTTGCTGTTGATTACGTCTCAAAGTGGGTTGAAGCTATTCTTTGTCGCACTAATGACAAAAAGGTTGTCATTAAGTTCTTAAAAGAAAACATCTTTTCGCGATTTGGACACCCACGCGCTATTATTAGCGATAATGGGACTCATTTCTGCAACAGGTCTTTCGAGATTTTGATGCGGAAATATGCAATCAACCACAAACTTTCCACACCCTATCATCCCCAAACGAGCGGGCAGGCTGAGATTTCCAACAGACAAATCAAACAAATTCTGGAGAAAACTGTTTCAAAAAATAGAAAATATTGGTCAACCAAATTGACGGATGCTATTTGGGCATTCCGAACTGCATATAAAACCAATCTAGGGATGTCTTCTTACAGGTTAGTGTTTGGGAAGGCTTGTCACCTTCCGGTCGAGATTGAACACAAAGCAATGTGGGCCATTAGAGAAATCAACTTTGACTTGAATCAAGCCTGCAACTTTTGGAAGGTGCAATTAATCCAGCTAAGTGAACTCCGTGATGAAGCTTTATGATAACGCTGTAATTGTAAAGAACCGGACTAAGGTATTTCACGATAAAAACATTTTGTGGAAAACATTTACACCTGGTCAACAAGTCCTTCTTTCTGCTTCACGACTACACCTTCACGCGGGTAAGCTATGATCTCGGTGGAAAGGCCCTTTTATTATGCGGTCTGTATACCCGCACGGGGCAGTTGAAGGAAGCTAGCCCTAACTAACTAACTAACTCTAGTGCCTTAAACCAACTGGTCTGGGAGTCACTGCTAAGCCTTAGGTGGTGCAAGACGAGGAAAATACACCTAATAAGCAAGCACATGAGTAATGGGTCGGTTAGTACCTCAAAATGTATTAACGGTCGCAGGAAAAATGTGTGAGCAAATCTCATCTAAATATTCATTGATTAAAAATTACTGAGGTAGATGGACAAGAGTATAATAGCTTGAATTGAATTCTCCGAGTGTAGGGATGTCTTTTACACACACGTAGGGTTATATGATCGGTGTTTGAAAGAAAGATAGGAATGAAGAATAAAGACGATGTTTTATTGAGGGATGATGTGATTTTTAACATCTTTTCATGGCTATTAAGATAGGGCTCATGACAACCGAAAAGTTAGTGTAGTTGGAAACTCTGATTTTCAAAGTCTTTCTTTTACAATTCTGATCTTTATATGTTACTTTCACGGTCTTTCTTTTATTATGGGATTTTGTGGGTGCAATCCGCTGAAAACCCTCAGGAGACAACACTCCTACTACTAGGGACACCTAGAGGTTTAAAGGCTTGTTGCACGTGCTCAGTGCAATCGTGTTGCCAACGAAAGTGTGCTAGTTAGTTTTTCTTTTTCTTATATTTTCTCCTTCTCTTTCTAATAAAGCAGTTTGCTCGAGACGACCAAAAATAAGTTTGGGGGAATTTGATCAGTCGAAAATATTGCATTTTTAACACATCAATTTCCCAACTATTTGCAATCATCTAAAGGTTTTCAGAATGAATATAGCACATATTAGCAAAACATCTGTAAAATACCAAATAACATGTGTTGATCCTTCTACCTAACTACCTTATGAAGGAAGCTAGCCCTAACTAACTAACTCTAGAACCTTCTACCTAACTACCAAGCTTACAAGAGAAGCTAATCTAAACCTAGCTTCTAAAGGAAGCTAATCCAAATCCTAAGTCTATAAAAGAGGACCTAAAGCTTCACTTCTAAGGTTGTTGATCCTTCCATCAATTTCCACCCACAATTTGAGTGACACGACTTGTGCATTCAAACCCTAACCCTAATCCAATCACCAAAGCGAAAATTCAAGATCTTTGAGTACAAATCAAGCAAGAAGCCTTCAACCTTTTAGAAGCGACGCCGATCTTCAACCGAGCAAGTGATCCAAAATGATCCGCGACTCACAGAGACGATCCGGAGCTAAATCGATGATCGAGTTCTTTCCTCTTGTAGTTCTTGAGAGAATTGTAACAACATTGTTGATAAATAAAAGGTGAAATTTCTTTATCTTGCTTACTTCTATATTTGAGCATTATGATTAGATCTCAATTCTTGATTGTGTTCTTTGATATGATACTTGAGTAAAAACTCTGCTCGTGGAGAAGTCGAGAGAATCAATAGATGATGATGTTACAAATCTTGAAACGATTCTTAATTCGTATAAGTTTTGTAAACTCTTGTAAATTGAATCATCGACAACCTAGTTACGAGCGAGATGCTTTCTTGAATGTTTTCGCTCGTAACTAGAGATCGACGATCGGTAATTCAATTCACTAGAGGCTAGCTTTTGGATGAGATTCATTAAAAGTACAAAGGATGAGATGAAGAAACCCTAGTTTCTTCAAGAGATCCTTAAACCTCGATTGATCGTCATCGATCTAGTATCAAATCATTAATGGATAAGAAAACGTAATTATAAGTTTTCATCACTTCTATAGGTTCGATCGATTCCTACGAGCCTCACTTCAATTCTTGAAACCTAATTCGATTGGATATCATCAATTCTTGATTCATGATTTTTAATGTTTTCTTGATATTAGATTTAGATCAAGATAATTCTTAAAATTCACTTTTAAATCTTGAATTGAATTGTCTTTTCTTTTCTTTTTAATTTTCAATTCAACTAAAACAAATACGAGCAAATCTCACTTTCCCTGTGGACGATCCGCACTCGCTAACGAACCTACATCGACACAGTTATTGATTGCGGTTTACAAATTTCTTTGGTTGTGATTTCTATACATTTTCTAAACCTACACACCGAGAATTCATATCAATCAATTCACAACACATATAAATATCTCTATATACCTATGTCCCATGTCACATCCGCAATAATGTCATATCAGGGGACCGGAAGGCTATAAATCATCTCAATAGACTCGCATCCGTATACCAACATATCATCAAATCACATATTAAATCGTATTCTCTTTTTTTATATCCCTCATCAAGTCAATTTTACAAATACATTCTACATTTGCTATAAGTATACGTATCTAATCTAACATACACACCCGAACCATACAAACAGTTTTTTAACGATTCGAATCGTAGTTTTGAAAGTAGGGGCTACCACTACTAAAATAGGGGGTTGCCCCTACGGATAAAGACATCTGTAGGGGCAATTTTAGTTTGGCCCTACGGACTAATCCGTAGGGCAAAAAGGTTACCCCTACGGTCCTTACATATTAATTTAAAAATATTAAATCTTAAATTGTTGTTTGCCCTTACGGAGCCGCAAACCAAGAACCTACGGACTTATCCGTAGGGGCATCTAAATAGGGATTTAAGTAAAAAGGCACAGATCGATCCCTACGCTGATTATCCCTAATATTATTTTCTCCTGCGCGCTAACCCAAATTCCCAAACCCCTCGTTCCCGCCGATCGATCGTCATTCTCGTCGTCGCCAGCGCCGGCCGATTCGTCGTAGCCACCGCCTGCTTTCGACGTCGCCAGCGCCGGCTCATCTCCGTTTTCTTCATCACCTCCGATCGATCGTCGCCTCTGCACAGGTAAGGAAATCTTTAATTACTCAAATTTTTGATTGTTTTTGGGCTATGGTTCATGGTTTGGGTACCGATGAGGCATCGGTTCGGGTTAGCGTTAGGGTTAGGGCTGGGGCTGGGGCTGGGGCTGGGGCTGCGGTTGGGGTTGGCGTTCGGCAGGGGGTTGCGGTTGGGGTTAGGGTTGGGGTTAGGGTAGGGGTTGGGGTTCGGCTGGGGCTGGGGTTGGGGATGGGGTTAGGGTTAGGGTTAGGGTTGGGGTTGGTGTTTAGCTGGGGCTGGGGCTAGGGCTGGGGTTAGGGTTAGGTTGGGGCTGGGCTGGGGCTGGGGCTGGGGTGGGGCTGAGGTTAGGGTTAGGTTGGGGTTGGGGTAGGGTTGGGCTAGGCTGGGGCTGGGGCTGGGGCTGGGCTGAGGCTGGGGCTAGGGAAGAATTCGTGGAGTCATAAGGAATTAGTGTAGTCTCTGACGATGTTGCCCCAATTTCCATGGAGACATGGGAAGAATTCATGTCTTTCGTGTTGTAGATATAGAATCAAGTAGCTAGCTATAGATCGATTGCCCAAAAATTATAATTGTATGCATTGATGTGGTGGTTGTAGTTTGTGGCCAAATAAATCTTTGCATGCTGCCATTGGCAAGTCTTTGTCCAACCAAAACATGATTCAACATACTCAGATTGTGGTACCAGACCATTCATAATGCAAAAAAAGACACATTTCTGATTTGAAGAAAATGAAGGGCAAGATAGGGATTTAGTTATGGATTTTACTTGGGCGCCTCCTCTTTTAATACATGTCTATCATTACAAGAATATCGTGTCACATATTCGGTTTTAGCATCCGTACGCAACTGCTTTGATTATCATCGTGTTATTAACATCTTGAACTTCTATCCTTTTTCTAATATGTTTTATAGTTAATATAATAATCCTTTGTCTAGATTTGTTGACAGTGGCCTTTCTTTTGGATGAACATGTTTTTTGATGCTTGTTTCAATCATGTGAATTCATATGTTGCGTATAACGCTTTATGATATCAGTATCCTACATTTGTAGTTTTAATTGTTGATTGTTATAGATGAATGCCATTGCAATAATAGTTTTTGGTAGATGAATGCCATTGCAATTTAGGATGATCAGTTCTATTAATCTTGATCTCAATGGTTTAAAATCATGTTACACATACAACACGAATGCACAACAAACGCATCATTAGAGAGTGATTCGAGATGTTCAGGTTAAAACCAATATATGATACTCGATGATAATATGAAACCTTCATATTCTCATCGATACTCATATATGAAACTAAAAGCGCCACTTAGTCCCCGTCTATCGGTTAACATACGTGTGATGTTCGTCGTGACATAGAACTATATGAAGGTTGTTAAATATCGGATGGTATAGCTCCATACTAACAACCGTCGTATAGTCTATATATGCGACGAGAAGATTCAATCGTATGGTAACCGATAGATTTGTCCCGTGTGGACAAGTTAGGAATGTATAAAGCAAACACCTTCATTCACTTATGTTTTCATCCATTTCGAGATATTTCGTCGGTACCTTTCCGCTGGTTCTCCGTATACAAAGATAGATTAGATGTTCATTTCAACATTGTTTCACAGCTTTGAAATGATTATCTATTCTATTACAGTGTACTCGGAGAACAGCGGGGAGGTGCTGCTAAAATTTACTCGAAACTGTTGAAAGCACAAGTGATGGGTGTTCGCTCTATACATTCTTAATGGGATAGAAGCCTTACCCCCGACAGCCGGAACACACATACAACAAGAATACACAACAAACGCATAATTAGAGAGTGATTCGAGATGTTCAAGTTAAAACCAATATATGATACTCGATGATAATATGAAACCTTCATATTCTCATCGATACTCATATATGAAAGTAAAAGCGCCACTTAGTCTCCGTCTATCGGTTAACATACGTGCGATGTTTGTCGTGACTTAGAACTATACGAAGGTTGTTAAATATCGGACGGTATAGCTCGATACTAACAACCTTCGTATAGTCTATATATGCGACGACAAGATTCAATTGTATGGTAACCGATAGATTTGTCCCGTGTGGACAACTTAGGAATGTATAAATCAAACACCTTCATTCACTTGTGTTATCATCCGTTTCGAGTTATTTCGTCGGTACCTTTCCGCTGGTTCTTCGAGTACAAAGATAGATTATATGTTCATTTCAAAGTTGTTTCACAGCTTTGAAATGATTATCTATTCTATTAAAGTGTACTCGGAGAACAGCGGGGAGGTTCTGCCGAAATTTACTCTAAACGGTTGAAAGCACAATTGCTGAGTGTTCACTCTATACATTCTTAATGGGATAGAAGGCTTACCCCCGACATCCGGAACACACACATACAACAAGAATACACAACAAACGCATAATTAGAGAGTGATTTGAGATGTTCAAGTTAAAACCAATATATGATACTCGATGATAATATGAAACCTTCATATTCTCATCGATACTCATATATGAAACTAAAAGAGTCACTTAGTCCCCGTCTATCGGTTAACATACATGCGATGTTCGTCGTGACATAGAACTATATGAAGTTTGTTAAATATAGGACGGTATAGCTCGATACTAACAACCGTCGTATAGTCTATATATGCGACGAGAAGAATCAATTGTATGGTAACCGATAGATTTGTCCCGTGTGGACAAGTTAGGAATGTATAAAGCAAACACCTTCATTCACTTCTGTTTTCATCTGTTTCGAGATATTTCGTCGGTACCTTTCCGCTGGCTCTCCGTGTACAAAGATAGATTAGATGTTCATTTCAACGTTGTTTCACAGCTTTAAAATGATTATCTATTCTATTACAGTGTACTCGGAGAACAGCGGGGAGGTGCTGCCGAAATTTACTCGAAACGGTTGAATGTACAAGTGATTGGTGTTCGCTCTTTACATTCTTAATGGGATAGAAGCCTTACCCCCGACAGCCGGAACACACACATACAACAAGAATACACAACAAACGCATAATTAGAGAGTGATTCGAGATGTTCAAGTTAAAACCAATATATGATACTCGATGATAATATGAAACCTTCATATTCTCATCGATACTCATATATGAAACTAAAAGCGCCACTTAGTCCCCGTCTATCGGTTAACATACGTGCGATGATCGTCGTGACATAGAACTATACGAAGGTTGTTAAATATAGGATGGTATAGCTCGATACTAACAACCGTCATATAGTCTATATAAGCGATAAGAAGATTCAATCGTATGGCAACCGATAGATTTGTCCCGTGTGGACAAGTTAGGAATGTATAAAGCAAACACCTTCATTCACTTTTGTTTTCATCCATTTCGAGATATTTCGTCGGTATCTTTCCGCTGGTTCTCCGTGTACAAAGATAGATTAGATGTTCATTTCTTCGTTGTTTCACAGCTTTGAAATGATTATCTGTTCTATTACAGTGTACTCGAAGATCAGCGGGGAGGTGCTGCCGAAATTTACTCGAAACGGTTGAAAGCACAAGTGATGGGTGTTCGCTCTATACATTCTTAATGGGATAGAAGCCTTACCCCCGACAGCCGGAACACACACATACAACAAGAATACACAACAAACGCATAATTTGATAGTGATTCGAGATGTTCAAGTTAAAACCACTATATGATACTCGATGATAATATGAAACCTTTATATTCTGATCGATACTCATATATGAAACTAAAAGCGCCACTTAGTCCCCGTCTATCGGTTAACATACGTGTGATGTTCGTCGTGACATTGAACTATACGAAGGTTGTTAAATATCGGACGGTATAGCTCGATACTAACAACCGTCGAATAGTCTATATAAGCGATGAGAAGATTCAATCGTATGGTAACCGATAGATTTGTCCCATGTGGACAAGTTAGGAATGTATAAAGCAAACACCTTCATTCACTTGTGGTTTCATCCGTTTCGAGATATTTCGTCGGTACCTTTCCACTGGTTCTCCGTGTACAAAGATAGATTAGATGTTCATTTCAACGTTGTTTCACAGTTTTGAAATGATTATCTATTCTATTACAGTGTACTCGGAGAACAGCGGGGAGATGCTGCCGAAATTTACTCGAAACGGTTGAAAGCACAAGTGATGGGTGTTCGCTCTATACGTCCTTAATGGGATAGAAGGCTTACCCCCGACAGCCGGAACACACACATACAACAAGAGTACACAACAAACGCATAATTAGAGAGTGATTCGAGATGTTCAAGTTAAAACCAATATATGATACTCGATGATAATATGAAACCTTCACATTCTCAATTATACTCATATATGAAACTAAAAGCGCCACATAGTCCCCGTCTATTGGTTAACATACATTCGATAACTTATTCTTTTCAACGACAAACGCAGACACAAAGCATATACACGGATTTTATCCTTTGTCAGTAACTATCCCGTTCTTATATTTCTCAATATAGTCACCATAACTACAATTTATATGTTATACAGTCTAACATGGCCCATGAGTACGTCAGAGTTAAGGACTGGATGTATGTGGATTGGCAACAACGTATGCAACCTAAGTTTGTTGCTGGAGTTGCTGCTTTCATTGAATTTGCACGCGCACATAATAAGATCATAATAGAGAAGATTCTCTGTCCGTGCGATAGATGTGGCAATAAGTACTGGCAGAAGGTAGAATTGGCAGAGATTCATATTGTAAAATATGGGTTTACTAGACTTTATAAAACTTGGAAATATCACGGGGAAGGAGAAGAATGCAGCAATGCGACAGAAGAAGAAGGAGAAGAAGGAGAATTCGGTAATGCGGCAGAAGGATAAGACGGTAATTTATTTCCATCATAAGAAATGGAAGATATGGTAGAGGCTGCCCAAGGTGAATCTATTCGTACCGAGGATGACATTCCTTCCGGTCAAGGACCGCGTGCGAATAAATTTGAAAATTTCATTAATGATGCTAGAAAACCAATTTATGAGAATGCGAAGTATTCCACCCTCTCATGGTTCGTCCAACTTTTCTAGATTAAGTGTCTAAATGGATAGAGCAACAAGTCATTCGCAATGCTTCATTCGTTCTTGAAAGATTCTATGCCTCCGGGAAATAACGTGGCCGACAGCTGGTACGGAGCCCAGAAGATGATGTCTGATTTGGGTCTAAAGTGCGAGAAAATTCAAGGATGTCCTAAAAATTGCGTGTTGTACAGGAAAGAGAATTCAGATTTGAAAGAGTGTCCAACATGCGGAGAGGCCAGGTATAAGCCAAAAGATTCTGATAAGAATCCTGATATACCTGTTAAGATAGCACGATACTTTCCCATAACACAGAGGCTACAGAGGCTATTCAGATGCAAGAAAACAGCCGAGGCAATGATTTGGCATCACCGTGCTCCTCCATGTGAAGATGGAAAACTGAGCCATCAAAGAGATTCACCGGCATGGAAGGATTTCGATAGGACGCTCGCAATATTCAGTAGCAATCCTCGCAATGTCCGGCTCGGACTGGCTACTGATGGCTTCTGCCCATTCAACTATATGGCTGGAAGTCACAGCACATGTCCCATTGTACTGATAATTTATAATCTGTCGCCTTGGTTGGCTATGGACCAATCATACTTTATGAAGCCTCTTCTTATCGACGGACCAAACTCACCGGGGAACAATATCGACTTCTATCTCCAACCTCTGATCGAGGAGTTGAAATCTTTGTTCATTGATGGTGTAGAGACATACGATGCAAACACAAATACAACCTTCATACTGCGTGCGGCTTTAATGTGGACAATTAATGACTTTCCTGCGTATGGAATGCTATCAGGTTGGTCCGTACATGGTCACAAAGCATGTCATTGCCATTAACACACAACATCAAAATTCTTGAATTTTAGCAAGAAGGTTTGTTATTGCGGCCATCGACATTTCCTGCCTCCAGACCACCCTTATAGGTTAGACACGGTTCACTTTGATGGTCATCATGAGCTTCTTGGACCTCCATCCACATTTTCCGGAGAGGACGTGACTGCTAAATGGGATGGTTACAATAATGTGACCTTCAGGATGGATCCGACGAAACAGGTCAAACCACCATTTTGGAACAAGTTAAGCATTTTCTTCGAGCTTCCGTACTGGTCAACAAATTTAGTGCGTCATTGTCTGAACGTCATGCATATAGAGAAGGGAGTATCAGAGCACATACTTAACTTGCTTCTTTGTAAAGACTGGAAATCGAAAGACAACCTGAATGCTCGGATGGATCTACAGGAGTGGGAAATAAGAAGTGAATTGCACCCTAGACCGGTAGCGGGTAAACCGGGCAAGTTTGTACTTCCCAATGTCGCTTATCATATGTCACAACCGGAGAAGAAAAGATTCCTGCAGGTGTTGCATGATTTGAAAGTTCACACAGGTTTCTCAGGATCATTCAGCAAGAAAATAAAAATTATGAAAGGCAAGATCGATGGGTTAAAAAGTCATGATCACCGTGTTATCGTGGAGCGCCTTCTTCCATTAGCCTTCAGGACTTCTCTCCCCGAATCAGTTGGTCTAGTAATCAACGACCTATGTTATTTTTTAAGAGAGTTGTGTGCTAAAACACAAGAGGTTGTGACGCTGGATAAGCTAGAAAATTCTATTGCGTTGATACTTTGCAAGTTTGAGCGTATTTTCCCACAGTCATTCTTCGATATCATAATACACTAGACGGTTCATCTTGCAACTGAGGATAAGTTAGCCTGACCGGTACAATATCGATGGAAGTATCCCGTCGAGAGGTACGTGTAATTTTTCGTTTCGCGCAATTTATAAATTTATTGTTGTCTTGTATGCCCGTATTTATTTATTCAACATATTTTCATTAGGTAGCTCTACACTCTTAAAAAGTATATACGCAATAAAAATCGACCAGAGGGTTCTATCATGCAAGGTTATCTTCTTGATGAAGCAACCACATTTTGTTCCCGCTATCTGAACGAGAACATTGAGACAAGATTTAACCGGCCTCGAAGAATTCAAGACGGGCCATATGGTAAAGCCGAGTATAAGAGGGTAGACACTATATTTATCAACAAGATATACCGGTTTATCTTGCTTAATTGCGCATGTCTAGAACAAATTAAAGAGTAAGTTTTTTTTGGATTAATTGTTATATTTATGTTTGTGTGTGTATGAAATGATATAATTTTAATGTCACCATTATTTGTCAAAAACAGAATTCATTTTAACGAAGTACGTGAGGGGCATCCTGATTGGAATGAAGAACGATTGGAAAAATATCATCAGGATAATTTTTGTGATTGGGTCACAGATCATGTAAGTTATTCGAATAACATTTTATTGCTATCAGTTTTAATCTAAACTTGTATCTTTATGTATTTTTTCGTAAAATTTGTTTTGTTAGATCCACGATCCGAACTTGTCTGCATCATTTGAGAGTGATTCAAGATATTTAGCTCAATTTCCTAGTATGCAGGTTGCATATTACAAAGGATTTGGTGTCCTTGGATACAAATTCGAAGTTAAGGACATAGGAACATCTAGAACCACTCAGAATAGTGGGATTGCGACGGTAGGATCGGGCGGTGTGATTTATTATGGGTACTTAAATTTTATACTCGGCATCTACTATCCCGGACGATCAGAACCCTTTTATATATTCCAGTGTACTTGGTACGATACGCGAACCGATACGGATAAGTGGAGAAGCAGTCTTGGGACTTGGAAAGATGAATATGGATTGACCAGTGTGAACACACTTCGAATTTACGGTCAGGAAGATCTGTTTATCTTTCCGAACCAAGCGTTCCAAGTATACTACTCACAGTGTTTGAAGCATCCGGGATGGAGTGTTGTAAGCCGATGGAGACCCAGATATGTCTATGATGTCCCAGAATTCGAGGACAGCGATGAGGATGAAGAAGAGAGAAGTCTTAGAGTGCTCCGACCGTCTGTTTCGAAGGACGGGTTGTTTTCGACCGATCATGAAGTTGCGTAGGTTATAAATGACATCGATGATGAAATCCAAGTAGATATGTATAATGTGCCCACGAAACGAAAAAGGTTATCAGTAATGTTATATTATTACTTCACATTTTACGATCTATACATATATAGTCAATACTTTTAATGATTGTCTAATGCGTCCACGAACCGTTTATTTAGATTTGATGACGATGTCGGGAGCAGCGAGGGGCGGCAGGAGCTCCAGCAGAGGCAAGGGCAGAGGCAGAGCGGTTCTGCCGCCCGGAGAGCTCCGTAGGGAGCTTCAGAGGTCCGGTCTTGCACCCAGATCGGAGACCCCTTCGGATGCCTCCTTCCGTGTCGATTTTTCCATACCTCCAAGTATATTGCATGCATATCCATTTTGAATGTAATATTATAGATATTCATGCCTGTTTATGTAAAAATTACTTATATTGACAATATTTGATTGTCTAGTTGTTGGTGATTCGTCCACATCTGGGACAGAGGCCACTCCCGCTCCTCCAGGTATGTTTATATATCATATATTGCATGTATATTGATTTAGAATGCTATATCATAAATATAAACACATTCCTTTTGCTCTTACTTAGATAGTAATTTTTATTATTGTCTAGCTGTAGGTGGTGACACCACCGCACCTGCGGGTATGTTTATATATCCTATAGTGCATGCATATTGATTTAGAACGTTATATTATTGATCTACATATTCTTTTTGCAATTACTTATATAATCTATTTTTAACTGTCTAATTATAGGTGGTGCATCCACATCTGACGCAGGGGCCACTCCTGCCACTTCCATACCCTCCGCATCGTCTGCATGTTAGTATGAATAAATATAAAATATTTATTCATTTTACATATGCTCTGTAGAATAAATATGAACTTCATGGAAATTTAGCGTCAATGTTTATTTTCTAGTAGGAAGGGATGCGTCAGCATCCGGGAAACCGGCTGTTCCTCACCGGAGGAACTATCGTCCCGCTCGTGCTGCTGCCCGGGCCCGGGCTCGTGCTTTAGTCACCAGAGGTATATATCACACTTCAATTTTCGTTTAACCTTGATTTCTTAATATAACTTTCTCTTAATATTGATTGTCTTGATATTTCTTGCAGACGTAGGGCCTCCCCATCCCCAGAGGGGGACTCGAGGCCCGAATCAGTCCCATAGGCTGAGGTCTGACAGAGCTAGGGGTGAGGCAGCATTCCCCCTCTTTTTTACCCTTGACTATCAGTATACCGGTCCTCATGCCGAGAGGTTCGGCCGGTATATGGCGGATGAGAGCCGGCTCGTGAAGAACTATCCACTTCACGTTGAGTGGGGCGAGCAGCATCGGCGCTCATTCGCCCTCTTCTTTGATCAGGCTCGGACATTAATATATATTTTCATTTGATTTATCCAATATATTTATTATTAACACTTGCAATCTAATAACAATATTTTTTTTGTATTTTCAGTTGGATTACGATTTTCAGCCTGTACCCGACCCTGATCACCCTGGGAGGGTGCTCGACCTTCATGCTCTGTACAATGGCCTGATGAAGAACATGCAGACCGAGGTCCGATACAACAGGAATGAGCTGAAGGCTGACTGCTACTCCCTGTGGATAGCGACCCCCGAAGTAGAGAGAGAAGCCATCCTATCTACTCCGGCGTTTGCGAGAGTCGACGTAGAGACATGGCTTCTATTGTGCGAATATTTCGACTCTCAACGCAAACAGGTATGCATTTTAAATGTAATTCATTATTTAGGATATAATTTATTTTTTTGTGTTCCTTAATTAGAAAACTAAATGTGAATGCGTTGTGCAGAAACAGGCCGCTCAAAATACAGAGAATAGAAAGTCGGCGAAGAGGGGTCGCCCCACTTACACAGGTGGCTCGAGAAATATTACTCGAGCCATGGAGTTATCGGTAAATTACAATAGACCGGCCTTTGTGATATAATGCAATATTAAGAGTTATTTTCTAGTATATCTAATATTAAGAGTTATTTTCTAATATTGCAGACAGCTCAGACCCTGGCGCAAGGTGGTACACCGAGCGTGCTGTCCGCATATCTTGCCATCCATGGCACCTCGACAGATCCTGCCATGGCCGAGCTTCGATATCCCGACGTCACTACCCAGGAGTATTGAGTAAGTGTTAATATTTATTCTACCCATATTTGAAATTTTAGTTTTGGAAGGTTCAAATTTAAATTTTATACTTATACTTTACTGCTTAATGTGGGTGTAGGAGCGGGTGGTTGAGCAGGCCGAGGCCTCGGGGATCGATTTTACCGGACAGAGCGATCCGAGGTAGCTGACCCCAGTCCTGGACGCCGCACATGGAGGGCACCACGGTGGTTGGGAGAGAGGCCGGGGACTGGGCCGTAGCAGGGCCCATATGAGATTGGAGTCCACCCCGGCGGTTACTTCCTCCGTCTCCAGTGAGCGACGTGTCCAGCAGGAACTGGAGAGCTTGAAGGCCACCGTTCAGGAGATGAAGGAGATGCTGGTATGTATACTACTTTATAGTAAAATATCATGTCATATTATAGATATCAACATATCCAATATTAGTACGTAGCCTGAGCTTATTTGGTTTTAGACTTAGGTTTGATTAATCATACATTCATATCTAATTAAAATAAACTACGGTTTTCCAAACTAGATATCCAAATGGGATTTCGAAATAACTTGATAATGATAAGAATTCGAATAATACACAGTTCTTACAAGCTTATTACACACATTAGGTCAAGACGCGACAGGGTACATCGGCTGAGCCTCCACATGCATCTCCTTCAGCTGCGGCTCCGCAAGTCACTACATCGGCTGCGGTTCCGCAGACAGCTCCTATAGCTCCACCGCCCGCTCAGACTCCCGCAGCTGCGGCTCCGCAAGCCACTACCTCGACGGTGGCTGCGCAGACCACATCTCCAGCTCCACAGCCTGCTCAGACTCCCGCACACGCCGAATTGCATGGTTTATTGACCGAGGAGCAGGCGCGTCAGAATCTAGCGTTTATCAGTGGTGGAGCTGGACCGAGCTAGGGTAGCTTTTTGATTCTTATTTTTTGAAACATCTATTTATTTATATGATACATATTGTACTACATTTTGGACGATATTGATATTGGTGGTCCTACGGTGTTTATATTTATATCATATTCTGTTTTTTGGTTTCTTTTGTATATTATATGTGTGGGATGTGATTATGAATACTATGATTTATGTTGTGTGATAATTAATTTTATATTCGATTGATGTATATATTATTGTGCACAGGGCGAGAAAAAAATAAACAGCCCTTTTTTAAAAAAAAATGATAGTATGTACCTACGGATTAATCCGTAGGTATAAACTTTGCCCCTACGGATTAAACCGTAAGGGCGAAATATCCGGATATCTGATACTTCCCCAGTGATCTCAGTATCCGGGGGGTTGGGTTTGCCCCTACGGATATATCCGTAGGGGCAAACAAATGGCCCTACGGAGTTATCCGTAGGGGCAAAATATCAGGATTCCTGATATTTTGCCCCTACGGATACGTACCTACGCATGTATCCGTAGGGGCTATTACTTGGCTTTACGGATTCATCCATAGGTACAAGTGATATTTTTTAAAAAACAGTAAATAAAATAAATTTGTTGCCCCTACGGCCTAATCCGTAGGGCAAACGGGACCTACACAGAACTCCGTAGGGGCAAATATTTGTCCGTAGGGGCATGTTCAGGGCTTCAACTTGCACCTACGGCGTTTGTATCTACAGGGTATTTTATTGTCCCTACGGATATATCCTTAAGGGCAGTGGTTTTCTCCTATGGGTAAATCCGTAGGGGCAACCCTTATTTGTAGTAGTGTACGGTGTTTTTAAAGAAAAGATATCATTTGAAAATCCGTAACATCCCTCAAGGTATCTGTTTAAAAGATGCATACGATTCTTCAGTTTGGAAATAGGTATGGTTCGGATGACACACTTATGTCCACTATCTAGTCTTATAGTACCCTAAACGGCAATATCGTCAAATATCATCCTCAAGTTCCGTCATCATATACTAGTCGTATCATATCACTTCTAACTATCCTCAGTTTCTAATATGGTTCTCTAACTACCTTTTAACTCTATCTATAGTATCCTATTAAAGGTTTCATTAATCATAATCTATATATATAAATCGGTTTCCATCAAAGTTTGCGGGGGTGCTATACGCCATCCACCCGACTTCCCCCGTAGATATAGATTTACTCACCTTGATCCTCAATTACCGAAGTCGATGACGCCATGCTCCGTGTCTCAGAATCCACGCAAAGGTACCTACAACAAATATTATAGCTTATAAAAATCAAGTCGGAGAATCCAAAACGGCACAAGTTTCGCTCATAGGTTAAAACTTATAGCTTCGCGTGCAAAACACGATTAAAAATCCTAGTCGTTGACGTTCAAATGCCACACGACCAAATACAAATCCTAATATCAAAACCAAGCATCCCAAAATATGGAAAACATAGCCAAAAACACCCCAATGTGCTCCCAGATTTTACCCTAGATCAAATTAGCCAATTTTGCATATATGCAAAGGGTCTATTTTACTTGAGATAAAGCCCTGGAACAAACATGGACCAAATCAACCCTACTCTGGCCACAAATTGTGGATAGAATGATTAAATCTATGGCCTACAGGTGGAGTTGGGGTCTCGGGTCTCTGTGGTAGCTTCCTGGGTGCCTGCATATGTCACTGTATTCGCTAAATAATTTTCCAGGTCGCCGAGTGTTAGCAGATTCTAAAATACCCTCACCATTTACAAAATTACCCGATGTCGGGGTTTCTATGTTCGTATTCCGGGGGTCAAGTCTCAGGTTTTGGTCAGTATATGATCCCTATAGGGGTTATAAGGTCTCTACTAACCTCAATTACACATCACCACTCAAGATTCCCTCAAACCCTAACTTGAAATTTTCAAAACTCACTAAACAACACTATATCGATACTAAACATGTATAGGTAATAAGGTGAATGAAATACAATACAAATGGTGTAGAAATTACCTCATTTAGACAACCCAAGAAAAACCATAGTTTGCCAATGTTGTCAAATTCCTACTTTTCTTGGTCCAATGTGTAGAGGAGAAAAAGGGGATCAACTTTTGTGAAGGGAGTATAGGGTTTAGATGAATGTTTGGAGGTGGATCTTGGGGTGGAGGTGGAGGGAAGTGAGTTGAAGGAGGAGATGAAAACAAATAGGGGAGGATGAAGATGGCTGACCTCTCTCTCTCTCTTTCCTTTCTTATTCTCACCCTCACTCACTATTTACCCTTTTACCCTTTTTCTTTTTAAACTTTTATTTTTATTTAAAACCAAACCATATAATACCCCAAAACAACCCAAGAACAACATGTAACCAGAATGCGACATGCCATGGTGCACTAGCCATGAAAAACTGTAAAAACACGGATTTGGCCTAATCGCGATTAGCAGTGGCCTAATCGGGTTTTCATTTAAACTGCATATAGTAAATCTTAAAAATGCCATATCCTTTAAATATATATTTAAATGAAGAAATCATTTTAATTTTCAATTATTTAACAGTTATTGGTATATATTTATACCCTTTTTCGAAAACCCCAATTTCGCAAATCGGGCAATTTTCGGGAAATATATTATTTTAATATTAAATTCCAAAAATAATATTTTATATTTTCTGAAATGTTACACTAAATGTGGCGCTCAGCGCCAAGCGCGCCACGTGCTCCTCACGTGTGTGCTGAGGGAACATAAATCGTTCTTTAAATAAAGCCCAGAGCCATAATAAGTGCTCAGCATTCAATAAAAGAAAAAAATATTGTCGAAACCCAAACCATTCTCAGCATTGTTAAATGAAAAAGGACTGAGCCTTATTAAATGTGCAACATTTTAACTAAATTGGCCATGCCCAAGTTGGCTACAGATCCCTAATTGAGCTCATATGCTCATAAATCTTTGATCTTAGTCCCAAACTAGACTACAGATCTCCCAACCGACATTGGTTCAAGGGTACATATCTTCGTACCTTTGATATATGTCGTAATTCTTCAACGTCTTCAGAGAGACGGAGTGTCCCGATAACCAATAACTTTTGGTACATCCCCAAACGGTTGAACCAAAACCACATAGACTATGACGTCTTTAAACTGGGCTATGACGTCCTTAAACTTTTCGGACTGTGGGGTCCTTAAACTCATGGACTATGATGTCCTTAAACTTTATGGACCATGGAGTCCTTAAACTCATAGTCTCTGATGTCTTTAAATTTTACAGACTATGACGTCTTTAAACTGTCACGGACTATGATTTCCTTAAACTTATGGATCGCAATGTTCCTAAACTAAAACAATAGAGTCCATATGCTCTTTTGTTAGATCTAAATGATTCTGTTAAGTAGATCTTAGTTTAAAATTAGACTAACATATCCTTAACAAACGTTTAAGTTGATCTTAGTCTCAAATGAGATTAACGATTCTTAAACCCAACCCAAACCCAAATCTAAGAAAATACGGACTTGGACTAATCCACGCCCTACGGGCGACGACATAAATTAGTCTCCGTATACAATCCACGGGCAACCAAAAACAAAACAAACATACACGACATGAAGTGACCATCTGGAGAAGGAGAAAGTTGTTACTGCGATGCGGTAGCGTAATTAACTGTAGGGGTTGCGCCTGCAGGGAAGAGCGTCCCCAAAATCAAAAACTCCTCATAATGAGGGGGGAATCTGACGAAATCTGTTACATCGGCCGCATCCGTCTAAACCTTCGATACATGGTGCCATAAATCAAGTTGGCTTCTTCGGAGAGGTGGACGGATAAAACCAAATAGCATCTGCCCCCAAAATTCAGGCCAGACGTCCCAACGTCCCGGTCGCGTCTTTCAGCGGTGAACACACCTCTCAAATCATATCATAAGAAAACCCTAATTTTCTATCTTTAAAATGATAATAAGTTTATAAAATCATTGCGGTTTCTCCAAATCCAGAAATCTCATGGAAATCCGAAATCCCAATCTCAAGAGAAAATAACAGTGAATTACCGGCATAAAGCCCCATAATATTGCATGACAAATGAATATATGAATGCATCAGATATCAAGCAAGGAATGCAAATGTCTAATTTAGCACATGAAAGCACGCATACTATTAATATGTTGAAACCACCGGCTAGCAGATCATATCAATGAAGTAATAATTCTAAAGTGTACGTGTCATGGCAGTTGCCGATATTGATGTGTGTGAGCCGGCAAGCAAGTGTTCGTAGACATACGCATCATCGGTAATAGTACTGGTGTCCTGACTGCATGGGTTCATAATAAACAAAGGAATCACAAGTATAAGCATGCAATGCGATATGAACAGCAAGAATATACGGAAAATGAATCGTAAACGCAACATATAAGAATATACAATATAAATACGAGTCATACAGTTTAGGCATTTGAAATAGCACGAATCATGGTGTTTAGAAAATAGGGGCTACGGTGTTTTTAAGAAAATGTACATCCTTTGAAATATCCATAGTACCCCTTGGCCTGTCTTTAAAATAATCACGATTCGTTCGTTTTGGAAATAAGTTTGACTCGAGCCCAAATCTAACATCTACTTAGTTAGCTACAAGACTAAACTAAGAGACTAGTCGAAAGGGTAAGGAATTCCACCTATGTCTGAGTCGATATATATATCTAGTAGTCGGTGATCCCGCCTGAATAGCATCACGTACAATACAAAATATAATACAACATCCTCGAATCATGAGTGCGGATCTATCATAAATTATATATCTCGTACGATAAATCCCTCGTACGGCATCCCAAAATCAGGGTACGGGTCGAATATCATATATAACACATTATTCATATGGTATCATCATCATAATATCATGAACTCGGGTATTGATCTAAGTCTAGTACATACCGATACCATCAACATATATCCGCGTGAGTATGAAAACACATCGCCCAATAATCCGCTAATATAATATGTCGTATCTCATAACACGACCCAGATCACATCACCGATCTCACGGCATCATGCCAATCACATCGACTCATCTCCAAGTATCATATACTATCCTCATCATCCGTGTATACGTATATATATATACGTACCAATGCAATCCACATATATATATATATATATAGACACACACATATAAACATATACACCCAAACATATCCCGTGTGTGCATGTGAGTGTGTACACCTATACTCTAGGGTTTGCGACTAAGAAACTATACAATAAGCGCTATTTTCAAATTACACTAAAACTAATCCGTGAACACCTAAAGCCTATCTTGATGATCATCCACGTTTTACAAAAACGCATATAAATATATAACATATCGTATGCTACACTACGAACTGCAGGGGTGCTATACGCCATCCACCCGACTTCCCCCGTTGATATATATCTACTCACCTTGATCCTTACTTGCCGAAGTCGATGACGCCATGCTTATCCTTGTTGTTTCAAAGTCCACTTGAGGGCACCTACATATATAAACACATAGCATCGTAAACAGAAATCACGCACGAAAACCAAAACAACACACGAATCGCACATAGGTTAAAACCTATGGTCTACTCATGCAAAGGAGACAAACAACACCCGATATTGGCGTACAAACATCAAGTGGCCGATACAAAACAAAAATATCAAAACTTAATTCACGGAAAGTTACAAAAACAATACGCCAACTCATGAAAACTTGCTCCAGATTTTGGTTGAGGTAAAATAGGGATAAACAAGCAGTACTTGGGTGTTGTATAGGGGGTATATGAGCTACAGAACAAATCCTAGCACCAACACCTACAATTTGGCCAGCCACATTGCCCTAAATTCCGGCATGCTCGGCCAAGTATGCATGGATTGGGTTTGTATTGGCAGGGTAGCCTCCTAGTGTCCAATATAGGTCAATGGTGTTGTTTGATTTTCTTCTAAAAGTCTCAGGTCATTCCAGATTCCCTGTAGGCCTAATATAAACACAAAACCGACATTTTGATATCCAATTCACATTGCATGGTCTAGGCTCTATTTAGTCCAGTTTTTTAGCACTATGGGGGGTTTAAGGTCACTACTACACCTCAATTGCATCTTCACTACTCAAGAATCCGTAAACTTGATCTTGGAATTTTCAACCATCACTAAACTACACTTAAACACTTCTAAACTAAATTAGATGTTGAGGTAATTGAAACGCTACCCTAATGATGAAGGAATTACCTCATTTAGCAACTCAAAAATTTTCTTGAGTTGCCCCAAGTCTTCAAAATCCAAACTTTCTTGCTTCCCTATGTTTGTAGTGAGCTTGTGCATGTATTTAATAAAGTGAATGAAATGTTTTGATGTATTTTTGATGGTGTTGTGAGGAGTAGGAGGAGATGAAGAGAAGAAGGCAGCCATGGGAGAGAAGAGAGGAAAGAGAAAGATGGAAATGAAATGAGGAGGAGAATAGCCTTGGTCAAAGATGACCCCACACCCTCTCTCCCTTGCCTATACCTCCATATTCTAATCTTTTTCTTTTTTCTTTTCTATTTCCCCTTTTTCTTTTCCATTAACTCTTATAAAATAAAACAACACGATAGCAATAACAATGAAGCCGTAGTTCAATAAAAATGAAACAAGTTTTGTTGTATGTCATGTTGCGTAATCATACTTAATGCAAGATTAGAGGAAATTAATCGAGATTGGACATGAACTTGTATATAATAAATTATAAAAATTTATAATTTGCCTAAATCATATAAATCCCTCCAAAAATCACCATTCAATTAAATTTTCCAATATTTTCCAAACTATCGGTGTATAATTATACCACATCATTAAAATATTCATAATATTTATTATTTTAATTATATAAATTCCCCAAAAATAATATTTTATTTTTCTGAAATGTTACATGAGATTATTGTAATAAAAAGAAACCTAAAGATGTTTTAGAAACTTGTTTTAAAAACTGGTAGCTCTAGTTCTTGTTGGCTATAGTGCCCTCAAGGCAATTATCATAGTCGCGGACATGTGATTATGATAATTGAGTGAGGACCTATACCGATAAAACAGTCTTACTCAAGATGATAGTATGCTATCTGCTTTGTCTTTGTCATCATATACATGTTGATAGAGCCCATAGGATTCTTGCATGACTGCCAGCATTGTGATGGCGATCACATACGTGGGAGCTGGGGGTCTATAAGCACATCCTTTAATGTCCTTAGTCGTGGGAGTATCGAGACCGGGCATCGATACTCCAGTGTAAACTAGTGTATACTGATCGAGACACCGACGAGGGGCGGTGGCCAGGTCTCACAAGCCACTGGTGTTAGTTTGTTCACCTAAGATAGTATACAGGTGCTCATTGGGATATGAGTACAGTGGACGGACTCGCCGGGAACCTGCTAGTTGGTATTATACCTATTGTCAGATAGCAGTTCCTAGGTGACATGTCTACAGGTTAGTTTGTCGACCTGAGATCGTCATTTGTCTCGTGTGAGTTCCCACTGTGCTTTGATTACTACCCTACCACGGCTCAAAGGAGTCGTGCAAACAAGTTTTGGTTGGGTACAGTCCCGAGCCACATGGAGACAGTGATTAGATCGGCGGGGATTCATCTCTCCCGGTATTAGGGGTTGATGTCGCGTTGTGTACGGATGGCCATCACCTTAAATCTATGGCCACGGTGGACGAGAATTACCGATCAAGGATCGATAGTTTCTCAGGTGGTGATAGGTTTCATACCGACACTAAATATCACGTTGTTGGGGGTCTGACTTTATCCACCCCCTAGACTCGATATGCGATACTCTTAGACGAACAGACCAGACTGTACGGATATTGTCACAGTCAGGCTCAGTAGGGGTTCAGGATGAGTTCACTCGTCGGCCTCTCATTCGCTCAATACCTGGGTAGCCGTTACGTACTGCTAGTGCCGCTAACGTGCTTGTGGTTAAACCCACTGCCAGCTATTGACGAGTCTTTAGAGTCCCATACAGAGGGTTTTCACGGTTCAGGCGATATGGTGTACATGAGGTATGTTGATACATACAGGTGTCCGATTAAATATGTGCACATGCTGCGCAGACTTTAATCGGACGGTTAATAACACTAGCGGCTTAGAATTAAGCCATTTTATTAAATCAGGTTTTGATTTAATAATTTATATATGTCTTTGTTGTTAGTTGTATGTATGCCCTAGAGGCCATTACTGTACATAGGATGTATATTGTAATGGATGCTGGGACATATATAGGGAGGACTTTCTTGCTCGACATGATAGTATGCTGTCTGGTTACTCTTTACTTTAACGTGTACACTGATTGTCTCTCTACTACATGTTGGTAAAGCCCTTAGGATGTGTACTTGACTCCCTGGACTATGATGCGGATCATACTAGTGGGGACATGGTAGCCCATAAGTACATCCTTCAAGGTCCCTAGTCGTGGGTGTATCGAGACAGGGCATCGATATACCAGTGTAGACTAGCGTATACCTTCTCGACCCATACAGATGGGCGATGGATGATCCCATATCCATTGGTGTTTGACATCATAGATGATGTACGGGTGCTCAGTGGAGACTGGGTACACTGGACGGACTCGCCGAGAACTCCCAGATGGTATTATACCTCACGTCAGATGGCAGTTCTCTGCTGACACTGGTACAGGTTAGTCTGTAGACCCGAGATCGTCATAGAGTCTTGTGTGATTCCCACTGTGCTTTGATTTCCACCTTACCACGTCCAAGAGGGTGTGCAAAACGGTGGTTTTTGGGTACAGTCCCGAATCGCATGGTGGCAATGAGCTATAGGAGGGGATTCGTCTCTCCCGGTATAGGGAGTTGATGTTGCGCTGTGTTCGATTGGCTATAACCGGAAATCCCTGGCCAGGGTTGCTGAGATTTACTGGTAAGTGTTACAAGTAGTTTCTCAAACTGTTATAGACCTCATATCGATACGACTTATCGAGCTACTGGGGTCTGACGTTTACCACCCCTAGGCGAGATATGCGACATATCAGACGATCAGACCGGACTGTACGGTAAGTGTTACTGGTTGGATTCACAAGAGAGTGAGTGGGCTTGCTCGTCGATCTTCTGATCGCTCAATACCCGGGTGGCCGTTACGTTTAGCAGACCGCTTGCGGCTTGTGGGTGTTTGATATGATCATCACCTGCTGCCGGCGTATTGACAAGTCTTTAGAGTCCAACACAGAGGTTTCCTGGCTCAAGCGAAACGAAATAGGAGCGCATATGAGATATGTGCGGGACCGAGAATAATACCAGTATGTGATACTGTATTCAATTCTCGCGATTTGTATCATTGGTCGGTTATATGTGATATAGCTGGGTTACCGAATCAAGTGTTGATTCGATACATTGATACACTAGGTATTAGTCGGTTATATGCGATATGACCGGATCGTTAAATCAATTATTGATTTAATAATTTAATGCATAATTGTATATTTGATATATTACTTTGCATTAACTAGTATTGGTTCACTTTAAATGGATTTTCTCACTTGAATTGCATAAGTTGTATATGTGATATACTTTTGTGCACTTGTCTGTATCATGTTTGATGATACATGCATACTTGGGTTTGTGTAAAGACTTAAACCATGGTTATGTTAATGGTTAGGGTTTTGATTTACTCACTTATTCATTTATCTATTTATTTTGGATTAAAAAATGAGAAAAGAAAACAAAATAGTTGCTTTCATACATGAACCTTCTTGAAGCTTCATGCAACTTTGACTAAAGCAACCATTCTTGTCTTCTTCTCCTAACCCTAACCATTCAACCTAACCTTAGTTAATTCTCTACATCTAACCATGGTTGAAATTATGATAAGAATGATCTATTTTCTTTTTTTCTCTTTTTCTTATCATAATTATCTTTTTCTTCTTTTTCAACAATGAAGAAAGCTTGCAACCTTTAATTGCAACTTGAGAAAAACAGTGAGAAATCCAATTCTAAAGTGAACCCACTTCCTATTTCTTCATCCTCTACCACTTGCCACGTAGTATAGGGTGTTTTCTTCACAAATTTCATGACTTGGTGAAGTTAGAGCTTGATCTTGTGTTGTCTCGACGTAGATCATCTTCGGCATCGAAGTCGACGACCTAGCCCGTCCATTTCTCCGATGAAGCCGACGCTAGAGCCCGAGATCCGATGATCGAAGTGAGGGGACTTCATCACGGAGCTATGGAGGTGGAGGACCGGATCTACAAAGGTTGTATTTCCATTTTACTCTTAGTTAAGTTGTTAACTCGTTATCGTTATCGCCTAAATTCTAGTTAACGATCCATATTAGGGTTTGTAGGCACATGTCAACTTTGAAATTGGCATGATTGATGCCTTGTGAGACCTTTAGTGTGTGCCTAGCAACCCTACAGTGGTATCAGAGCCTAGCTAGAGCCTTAGGCGAAGTGTAGACGACGTTTGAAATCCGAACGAACATCGAAACCCTAACTCAAATTGCTCTCTGGACAATTTTCAAAAATGTGGATTTTTGTGAATTAAAAATATGCAGAAAAATCAGCAGGAGTTTTTAAGAATTACTGTGAAATTCGAGCGGCAATTCGTCTAAAGAGCGGCGGAACCGCGGCACGAGCATGGCCCGTGCGGCGGTTCCGCGGCCAAGTTGTGACATCACCTTTTGAAAATTGCACAGTAATTCCAATATTTTAGTATTGAATTTTTTGGGAATTTTTAATATTTATTCAAGAGTTGAGTATTTTGGGTTGTATTGTGAGTTCGTAGATTCGATCGGATTGTCAAACTTTGTCTATGTGTTTTTCCGGATATTTTAGAATATGTTAAAAAGTACGACCGGATATAAATACCCACTTTTTCGCCTGCCGGGAAATTTCCAAGTATTGGATCTTTCCGTAGTTTAATGACGTTCTAAGTAGTGCAAGTAACGCGATGGTCCCTCTAGAAGACAACAAACCTTAACTCGATTATGTGACCGTCGTGAACTGCCTTTGAACCTTAGGGTTTGGGGCAGTACGGCGTGCCACATGTGAGGCGTTGGCTTGACCCTTTTACGGCTGGACCATTGGTACTGAGGCACGAAGTGAATGTTTTTAAACTTGTTTCATGTGTTGAGCTGTTTCGGGAAAACTTGGGTGTTTGAATGTTCGATCGGAAAGTTTAACATTTTCTATTTTATCTGGAATGTGATACAATAATTGGAATTCACAAGTAGTTATGAGATAACTGAATGAATGTTATAAACATAGCAGTTTAGTCTCACATGATTGGTTGCCACGGGATTTTGATGTGATCAAAAGTCCGTCGCAATCACGTAGGGCATGCGGATACTTGCCGGGTAAACTTAACAGACAGCCTCATCCCATAGCCCCGACCAAGTGACTGTAGGAGAACCCCGTCGCCGAAAGCATCCGTTCGGGTGCTCGCGGTAGCGGTGTTCCGCCTTAGTGCACTTCGTCGACGGTATCTGGGGTACAGCCGTCTACTAAAGTTTACGACGAGCATTCGTACCGGGTGTCGGGAATCTTGTTGAATCTCCCGACATGATATTGAAAAGAGTTTTCGATAATGAGACTAGAATGCGGGGTTTATAATTGTTAGGCATGCGATGTCTAAGAAATTCATTTATTTAGGCATGCGATGTCTAAAGAGGTTGCGGATTCCAACTGTTGTAGTTTTACACTTTCTTTTCTGTGACCGTAAGTGTAATATGTGATATCTCCGGCTTCGTTGCTATATGCCAATGACAATTGGGATGCGCATATTTACTTACGTTGATAACATGTGATGTTATGTGTTGCTGGATATGTTATATTAAATCGTCGTGTTTGAATAGCCGGGTTTTTTTATGTGAGATGAGTGTTTTTCGTTTTCATTCATGTAAAAACTTGTATGTAATATTCTTTTATTGGGGCACTTCCAGATTGCGGAAGATGTCACCTTTTGTATATTATTTACTTTTCCGCACTAGGATAGACCCAATGAGGGGAGCACAAGTAACCGGGTTCTCGAGTCCAGTGGGAGACCAACTCGAGGAGTCGAGTCCGGGTCTCCTAACTCTAGAATTGGTAGGGTTGCTTGCCGCTCTCGTAGGGGTCTAGGGGTGTGGGTTTGGCTATTCATCGCGACCGTGGAATCCATGTTTTATACTGGCTCGTATTGAAAACACGGACGTCCTAGTATATCCAATATTTCATATGATTCTTCTGCTGCGATATCTGTGATGTGATCATGTAATGTTCTGTGATAAATACTGTATATAGTATATATGATATATTATATAGATGTTACTTATGTTTTACATCCGCGCTAGCCTTGCCCTGCTCTGCCGTTAGTTACCTAACCTAACGGTGCACGAGGGGGCATCGAGGCGAATGCGGATGGCATAAGTGTACGTCGTATTTATCTGTGATGTTTAGGTACTTAAATGATGGGACTTCATTAATGTGATTAATGAAAGAAAAGAAACCTAAGATGTTGTGGAATCGAATTTCTAAATAAAACAGGTAGCTACAGTTCTTGCTTTGCATCGCGGTGTTCCTTGGAGAACATCCTGCACCTTATTCGATAAGGAAAGGACCGAGATCCCTTCACCGGGAGTGACTCCTTTAGCAATAACTGGCAGATACTACACACTCGGTTTGTCTTTTGAATGCTTCTATAGTTTCTGCTTTGCACAGTGATATATATGATATATCCCGCACCTCATTCGATGAGGAAAGGACCGACGATCCCTTCACCGGGAGTGACTCCTTTAGCAAAACTAGAAAAGCCTAAAAAACACTCCATTTCAAAATTCATTCGATCCTACAACGATATCAATTTCATTACGCAATAGGTTTTCAGAAAAACCTATCGTAGCCCTCCGTCATTTCAGATAAGTAATAGTTAGTATTCGTGCTGCAGTTGTTTGGCATGCGTCAAGGCGTAGTGTACGGTAGCTAACTAGTGCTTATCTGCTCGCATACGATGCGATTGGATTAGGGTATTCGTACGGCGTTGTTTGGCATGTGTCAAGGGTCGTGCGGGTGGGTTTAATTCAATCAAGAAATGTACGAGTTGAACTTGACTAGCGGACTATGGGTTGTTTGGCATGCGTCAAGGTCATAGCACGCTAGGGGCAAAATTATCGGGAATTTCAAATGTTGAAATTTGCAATGAGATTGCATACCTTCTTTGAGATAGTTGGATCCCGATACCCGCTGTGAGTAAGAGTTACTCCTGGGAGAGTTTTACACATTACAATTACCCGATCAAGTAGGTGTCTAGAAAGGTGTTAACGAGGTTACGCCTCTGGGAAAACGAGGTTTACATTAATTTGGTTCGTGCGAAAGCACGGGGGACATCACTCAAAGTACCGACACTGGCCTGGCTGAAAGATTGGCGAACTTGTAGTGTGTAATTAATCCCGGCTAGTCTTTCCTTTTAGGGTTTGAAGGAAGATTTGATAAAAACAGTGGGAGCCATCCTGATTAGATAAAATAATAACCAATCTGATCTTGCAAGAGCGCACGCTGAGTGTTTTCTTCTCTTTCTCTCCAGGTAGCGACCATATCACGCCTTGATTAAGATAATAATACGGATTATTGACCGAACCCGCTTGTTATACTGAGCTGGGGAACGTTGGTCCCGCTCCAACTTATAATTGTTATAAGACAGAGCAGGAAATTGGGGAATACCAGATTTCCCGTGCCGCCCAAACGAAGAAAGTGCATATGATGCATCTTTTTTGGGTGTGTTCATTACAAAGAACTGTTTCTCAATATCCTCTGCGTCCTGGGTATTTGATACCGGATCAGCATCCCAGATATGTAATCTGTTACATAGGGCTACAGATAGGTAGAGAACTGAGAACGGGTGATAAGTTTCATGAGGCAGAAAACGAGGCAAGTGTTGCAGCCAAGTCTGTTGGTCACTGTCACCCTGTATTACCAACACATTGATTCTGAACGAATGTTATTAGATACCGAACCTGATATACAAAATCATATCAGTCTCTTTATTAGTAAAGAAAGGATATAATTTTGTATTGTTTGATTATGTTTTGAACATTTCCTATATCAAAAGTTGATCGGTTCAGGCACGTTATCTAAAAGCATTGATGTTCTAAATCAAACTACAGTTCTTAATATATGGAACACACACAAGAGGAAGAGTTCAGAAATGAACAAATCCTTCTTGAGGTATTGTAGACTAGGTCATATCAATGCGACCCGACTAGCTTAAGTTACATATAGATGCATATTTAAATTAGTTTGAATTTACATCTTGTGAAACTTGCCAGTCATGTCACACAGATAAGATGACCATATCTCTGTTTACTGGAAATAGAGAAAGAGTTAGTGAACTCTTGGGATGATACATGTTGATGTATAAAGGTCCCCTGTCTACACATGCCAAGACCGGTTCTTTGTACTTCATTACATTCTCTGATAATCTCTCTAGATTCAGACATATGTTCCTGTTGAAACATAAGTCCGAACCTTTTGAGATATTCACAGAATATAAGTTAGAAGTAGAGAACCAATACGGGTATAAGTATTATGTCCTTTGATGTGATCAAGGAGGAGAATACTTTAGCACGGAATTATTGGACTATTCTAAAGGAGAATGAGATTCTCTCTCATCATTACTCCTCCATACACACCACAGTACATGGGTGTATCGGGGCGGAGCAATCACACCCTATATGACAAGGTGTGCTCTATGATGAGTACTACTGAGTTACTTGTTTCCTTTTTGGGGTTATGCACTTGAGAAGATGCATGCCTATTGAATAAGGTTTGAATCAGATCACAGCCTACTACTCCATATGAGATATGGTATGGGAAGAGCCCATGTCTTAAGCTAGTTAAGATTTGGGTTGTCCGGCCTATGTCTAAAAGAAAAATCCGGACAAGCTCGAGGCAAGGTCTGTTATGTACAACTGGAAAGGTTCCAGCTATACAAACTACAACAGATGATTTGGTAGAACCAAAGGATTCAGTAGATACCAACGAACCTCAGCCTCTCCGCCGATCTAGTGGGGTTTCTCACCCACCTGAGAGATACTTCTGCTTCTCAATGACAGTGGGAGCGAGGATTGCATCATGAGATGATGACCCAACTGGTTTCGAGCAGGCCATCGAGAGTAAGGACTCTGTAAGAATGGCTGGATGCTTAGCGATCCGAGATGGAATCCATGTACACCAACAAAGTATGGACTTTGGTTGCTATATCTGAAGGGTTAAATCCCCATCAGGAGCAAGTATATCTTGAGAAGATTACTTGGTGTAGATGGAAAAGTTGAGACTTTCAAAGCTAGACTTGTTAAAAGTTTGCATCATTGACCAGATATGGATTATGATGAAACCTTTTTCTAAGTAGCTATGCTTAAGTCCATCCAGATCCTACTTGCTACGGCTACATACCATGACTACGATATCTGGCGGTTGGGTGTCATGACTGCTTTTCTAAATGATGTTTTAGAAGAGTGCGTCTATAAGTACAAAGCCAGAGGGCTTCGTAAATAATGGGAGCAGCGGAAACGTATGCAAGATGTTTTATGTGATGAAGCAGGTATCGCGGAGTTGGAACATCTATTTTGATGAGTTATTCAAACAGTTTGACATCATCAAAATGGTAGATGAACCTTGTATATATAAAAATGGTAGTAGGGAGTATGGTAGTGATCTTCGTAGAGTACGTAGATGACATACTCTTGATAGGGAAGGAGTTTCCTATGCTACGCTCGGTCAATCTCCGCTTATCACAATGATTCTCCATATAGGATCAAAGTGATACCTACTAAATCCTGGGTTTTGGATCTATGAGATAGATCTAATTAGATGTTAGGATTCTCACTAGTTGTAGTGAGATTGTATCAATCGATCCTGGGGAGAATCACTGGAAAGGTTCCAGAGTGATAAGGACGACTGAATGTCAGTCACAGGCATTGTCTTTACCCTTAGTAAAGGGACGGTATGTTGGAAGAGTTCCAAGCTAGATACCGTGGCATACTAGACGATAAAGGCAGGATACATCGCTGCTATAAGATGCTACCAAAGAGGCTGTTTGGGTGTATATTGGTTCATGAGATGAACTCGGTTTCTACCATTGTGTGACAATGGAAGTGTGGCTTTGGCCCGGGATCCACGGTCCTATCAGTGACCCAGACATAATCTAAGGCAGTATCACCTGATCATGGAGATGGTTGATCTGCAGGGTGATCGAGGTTAGGAGAACAGACTCAGAGGACAACACGGCGGATCCACTCACAAAGGCCTTTTCCCAGAGAGAGACTTTTATGGGATGGTTGAGTATGAGATACTACAACCACTGCTATCAGATGGCCCTAGTGCAAGTGGGAGATTGTTAGTTGTATGTATGCCCTAGAGGCCATTATAGTACATAGGATGTATATTGTAGTGGATGCTGGGACATATATAGGGAGGACTTTCTTGCTCGACATGATAGTATGCTGTCTGGTTACTCTTTACTTTAACATGGACACTGATTATCTTTCTGTTACATGTTGGTAAAGCCCTTAGGATGTGTACTTGACAACCTGGACTATGATGCAGATCATACTAGTGGGGACATGGTAGTCCAAAAGTACATCCTTCAAGGTCCCTAGTCGTGGGTGTATCGAGACAGGGCATCGATATACCAGTGTAGACTAGCGTATACCTTCTCGACCCATACAGATGGGCGACGGATGATCCCATATCCATTGGTGTTTGACATCAGAGATGATGTACGGGTGCTCAGCGGAGACTGGATACACTGGACGGACTCGCCGAGAACTCCCAGATGGTATTATACTTCACGTCAGATGGCAGTTCTCTGGTGACACTAGTACAGGTTAGTCTGTAGACCGGAGATCGTCATAGAGTCTTGTGTGATTCCCACTGTGCTTTGATTTCCACCTTACCACGTCCAAGAGGGCGTGCAAAACGGTGGTTTTTGGGTACAGTCCCGAATCACATGGAGGCAATGAGCGATAGGAGGGGATTCGTCTCTCCCGGTATAGGAAGTTGATGTTGCGCTGTGTTCGATTGGCTATAACCGGAAATCCCTGGCCAGGTACATCGACACCGTTCAGGGTTTTGTCGGGTTTTGTCTTTACCCTCAATGGAGGGGCGGTGTGTTGGAAGAGTTCCAAACAGGAAACCGTTGCAGACTCGACAATGGAAGCGGAATACATCGCTGCATCTGATGCCGCAAAAGAAGCTGTCTGGATGAGGAAGTTCTTGAAAGAACTTCAGGTGGTTCCGTCTATTGTTGATCGAATACCTCTGTATTGCGACAACAACGGGGCTATAGCTTTAGCGAAGGAACCCAGGTCCCATCAGAGATCCAGGCACATCTTAAGGCGGTATCACCTGATCAGGGAGATCGTGGATCTCCAGGAGATCGAGGTTCGGAGAGTCGCTTCAGAAGATAACACTGCAGATCCATTCACCAAGGCCCTGCCCCAGACTCAGTTCGAGCGGCTGATCGAGATGATAGGTCTTCGATACGCCAGTACATGGCCTTAGTGCAAGTGGGAGATTGTTAGTGTATATGCCCTAGAGGCCATTATTGTATCATACTAGTTTGTATATTACTTAATGGATGCTTGGGATATTCACCTTGTATATACAATCTTGCTTAAAATAGTAGTATGCTACTTGGTTTGTTTCTACTTCAATGTGTACATGTGTTTATTTTAGTATATCGCCTATACACATTAGTAGAGCCCTTAGGATCTTTGCTTGATTACCAGCGATGTGATGGCAGTCACACTAGTGGGGCTGGGTAATCTATAAGCACATCCTTATGCAGGTCCCTGGTCGCAGGACTATCGAGACAGGGCATCGATACTCCGGAGTAGACCAGCGCATGCGCTTCTCATCCCAGTATGGGAGACGGTCTGTCCCACAGCCGTCAGTACGTCGTACTTGAGATAGTATGCGGGTGCTCGTTTGGTTACGGGTACACTGGACAGGACTCGTCGGGAACTGATTAGTTAGTATTATGCCTATCGTCAGTTATCAGTTCCCAGGTGACATGAGTACAGCTTAGTCCGCTGACTTGACACTGTCACTTCGCCTCGAGTGTGTTCCCACTGCACTTTGATTACTACCCTACCACGGCTCAAAGGAGTCGTGCAAACAGGTAGTAGTTGGGTGCAGTCCTGAAGCACTTGGAGGCAGTGACGGTTAGACAGGATTCGTCTCTCCCGGTATTGGGGGTTGACATCGCGCTGTGTCTAGGAGAGCCATTACACGAGTAGTCCCTGGCCAGGGCAAACGAGATATACTGGTAGGCTTCCAGTGTTATCTCAGGGTGTTTTGGGCTTCGCTCCGGCAAGACTCGTACCGCTATTGGGCGACTGACGTTCACCGCCCCCTAGGCCCGCCATGCGATGTATCAGACGAACAGACCGGACTGTACGGAGAATGTCACACTCAGGCTCAGTAGGAGTTCATATGGGTTTCGCCTCGTCGGTCTTCTTGTCGGCATTACCTGGGGACCGTTACGCACAGCTAGTGCCGCTTGCGGTCTGTGGTTAAACCCACTGCCAGCGTAGTGTCGAGTCTTTAGAGTCCCACACAGAAAGCTTTTCGCCTTTAGGCAAAAGAGTAGAGGTCGCATGGTATTGCGACAGGTCGCATGGTTTTGCGACAGGGTTCGGTCACATCTGTGCACTTGTGCACGTACAGTGTCCGGACAGTTTACACTAGTGGGCTTTGGTTTAAGACAGATCCTAGTGTACCTTTTGGGATTGGATTTATCCAGTGTGCATTCGTGTTCCTCGGAACGCGGATGCGGGTGCGTATGCACAGTTGACAGGGAGACAGAGGCAGCGGATTCTCATTAGGGTTGTTGACAGTTGACCGTTGACTATTTGACTTTTTGTTCAACCCTAATGAGAATATGATATGTGATTAACTATTATATTAATTAAGTATTATGGTGACATGGTTGTTGACTTTTGTTGACTTTGTTGACTTGTTGACTTTTGTTGACTTGTTGACTTTGTTGACTTGTTGATTTTTGTTGACTTGTTGACTTTGTTGACCGGTTGACTAGGCTTGACTAGTTGACCATCGTGATAACCATAGCCATCATTTCATGGCAAAGACTTTTACTTACTTGCTCATTTGTGTAAAATGAGTGCATGAAATGATATGGTTATGGTTGCTTCAACCATCACATAAGACTTTTTTGGTATGATGAGTTATCATGACTTTGGATTATGAGAGGGTGAGAGACAAAAGACTTGCTCATTCTTTCTTGGTCATTCTCTCTCTTGTTCTTGAGCTCTCTTGTTTTGCTCTCACCCTCAACCTCTTGCTCCCTCTCTTGACTCTATGGTTCTCTTGTCTCATGAGTTGAGAATCAAGAACCATAGATAAAATCCCACACAAACACTTCTCTACTCATTCTAGTTCACAAGGTTTAGCAAACCGAGTGAACTAGTTTCTTCAAAGAACGAAGAAGGAGCCAAAGGTTGGAGCTTTCAGGTGGATCTATCTTCGGCGTACGGAGACGACGGGAAGAAGCCAATCAGGACCACCATCGGAGTTTGAAGACGAAGGAGTTCAAGACAAGCAAGGTATAACCCCCTAACCGAGTAGCTAGAAACTCGTAGTTAGGTTGTTAGATAGATGTTTAACCAAGATCCGGGTTTTTAGGTCCATGTTACCACCTCCGAAAAAATTCGTTTTTTACCAAATTCCGCATTCCTGAAAGTACCGGGAGAGGTAGCATGGACTTACAGTGGTATCAGAGCCTAATTAAACTCTATCTAACATGTTAGCAAGTAACTAGAAGATCGATCAAAGAAAAAGACCCGAAAACGAACCCCAAAAATTCGAGTTTCTGTCGATTTTTTTACTGTTCAAAAGTTGATTATTTTAACACCTAAAATCGGCTCAGGCTTTTGTGTGAATAACCACCAAAGATGGTCCCACGATCGAGTCAAAGCGACGCGGAAACGCGGCGGGAGCACGCTCCCGCAGCGGATCCGCGGCCGAGTTGACTCGGCCGAGGACAATCTTTGGTGCAGTGTTATTCTGGGGGTATTTTGGGATTTTTAGTATATGTGTTTTCTGCCCAGATTTTCCAGAACGAAAATTTTATTTTTTGGGGTCCCGAAAATCCGTATTTTTGATCGAACTTCTAAAAGACTTGAGCTAACGGGTTTTCTGTAATGTGATATTTGTATTGAACGTCTACTAATCGCTATATGTCGATTAGTGGGAGTTATACAAATCTGTGATCTGTAATGTTGCTGAAATGTGTATATGAATATGTTGGATTGTCGCGGGTGAATAGCCGGGGGTTGTGAGACGAGAGTTTTCTTTTCTTTCAATTCATGTAAATTTGTAAATTGATGTAATAATTATTTGTATGGCCGCACAACCGGGTCGGGGTTGTAGCCGTCATTGTATAATTTCTTTTTACTGTTTTTGCTCCTAGGATAGACCCATGGAGGGGGTGCACAAACTACCGGGTTTGCCGAAGTGTCGAGTGGCCTACTCATGGAGATGAGGGAGGTTGCTACGCTTCGGGTACTTGGCGGGTAGTTTGCCGCACCCGTAGGGGTCTTGGGTGGGGTATTGGCTATTCACCGCGACCGTGTAATCTGTCTTTCGTTACAGGCTCGTACGAATTGCAGATTCCTAGTATATCCAATGTATTCATCTGTGATCTGAAATGTTTATCATTGCAGTATATCTATATATGATATTATTTAGGCGTTGCTTATGTTTTACAGCCGCGCTAGCCCAGCCCCCGCTCTGTCGTTAGTTAAGTAACCTAACGGGTAATGACGGGGCCCCGTGGCGAATGCGAATGGCATAAGCGTACGTCATATTTTGGTTGTTTTCTGCAATGGTAGGATTAAATGATGGGACGCATTAAAAGAACTAATGCAAGAATATCACACATTAAAAGAACTAATGCAAGATAATAAACCAAGTTAAAGTCGTTGGAACACTTTCGAAAAACCACTCGGTTCTTTTCAAAACCAACTTTTAAATGCGGAGCTTGAGCCACTCCTTTTAAAAGCTATCTCGTTCCATCGACCAAATCAAGTTCACTACGTTCACGGTTTTGCCAAAACCATCCGTAGCCCTCCGTCGTTTCATATGAATAGTCAATAGTATTCAAGCTGTGTATGTTGGCCAAAGTCAAGGCACAGTTATTGGTAGCTATTGGGTGTTCATGTGTAGCATAGATAGATGCGTTGGTTTGGGACAGTCGTACTGCCATTTTGGCCAAAGTCAAGGGTAGGTACGGATGGATCCAAATTAACCTGGATAATGACGGGTAGAACTTGACATGTGACTTATGATATTTTGGCCAAAGTCAAGGTCATAAGAGCATGGGGCAAAAATCCACATCGGGAGTTTCATAAGTACTGAAACTTGCTAGATTTGCATACCATTTGGAGTGTGATGATTCTGGTAGGATTCCTTCAGTTTCGTCACGCGATGATATTTGGATCCCGATCCTACTGTGAGTATATGCTACTCCTCGGGAAATTTCTCACTAAACGATCAATGCTATAAACCTAGTAGGTGCCTAGAAAGGTGTTAGCGGGGCTACGCCCCCAGGGAAAAGAGGTTCTTTAATTAAGGAACTTCACGAAAGCGTTGGAAAACCTCCCTCGAAGTACCGACACCGGCCTGGCTGAACGGTTAAGCAAGTATTGTGCGGTGGGATTGATCCCGACTAATTCTTCCTTTATGGTTTGAGGAGGGATTCGAGAAACAGTGGGAGCCATCCTGTTTAGACAAACTAAAAACCACTCTAAACTTGCAAGAGCATCATGCTGAGTGTTTCTTCTTCTCTCTCCTAATTGCAGCGACCAATCGACATGACTGGACTTAAGTTACTCCTAGATAAAAACAAACTGACAGGGCCAAACTACAAAGATTGGCTCAGGAATGTCAAGATAGCAATCACTTACGACAAGCTGGGGTATCTTCTTACCACCAAAGCTCCCCCTGCCCCTGGTCCCACTTCCAGCGTCGCGGATAAGGAAATCCGCAAGACTTGGGAGATTGATAGCGCGAAAGCCAAGTGCCTCGTACTTGCCTCGATGGACAACGAACATCAGAGGAGGCACGAGAATATGGACCTTGAATCCATATTTCTCCATACAAAAGAACTGTATGGAGAGCAATCTCGTATCGCAAGATACGAAGCGTCGAAAAAGTTATTTTCGGCAAAGATGGCCGTCGGATCATCAGTAGCCGAGCACGTGCTAAAGATGATCGGCTACATTGAGGAGCTCGCGGACCTAGGGACCACATTGGAGAGTGAACTCTATACAGACATAGTTCTCCAGTCCCATCCTTCCACTTACGCCCAGTTCATACTGAACTTCAACTTACAAGAAAAAGAGGTTGAACTTTCAGAGCTCCTCAACATGCTGAGGAGCGCAGAGGGCACCCTACAGAAAGGTAGGGAAACATCCACTTTGTTTGCAGGAGGATCATCTTCTTCTAGGTCCAAGGCGAAAGCCAAGGGAAAGAAGAAGAAAGCCCCCGCCAAACCAAGGGGCGGTGTTAGTAAAGTAGATACGAAGGGTAAAGCTAAAGCAACAAAGAAAGCGGGGAAGCTTGTGGATAAGGAAGAATGCTTCTATTGTCATAAGAAAGGACACTGGAAGAATGATTGCAGGGCCTGGAAGGCCAGAACACAGGAATTGAAGCAGGTTGCAGCTTCAGCTTCAGGTGTGTATGTTATTGAAAACTGTCTTTCAATAAACTCTACTTCCTGGGTATTGGATACCGGATCAGGATCTCATATCTGTAATTCTTTGCAGGCGTTGAGAAACCGTAGGGTTTTGAAGGCAGGTGACATGACCCTCAGAGTTGCGAACGGAGCTAGCATGGATGCTAAAGCCGTGGGGGACTATCACCTGGGAATGTCAGATGGACATGTTTTGGTTTTGCGTAATTGCTTTTTTGTACCCAACGCAACTTGTAATATCATTTCTGTATCTTTAGTTTCTAAAGAAGGTTATGAATTTGCGTTTGTAAGTAATGTTGTAAACATTCACCTTAATCAAGTTTTGATTGGGTTAGGTACATTGAGTAATGGTATATACGTATTGAACCAACCACAGATTTTCAATGTCCAGAATACACACAAAGGAAAGTCTCCAGAAATAAATCAGACTTTCTTGTGGCATTGTAGACTGGGTCACATCAATAAGAGAAGGTTGACGAAGTTACATACAGAAGGGTATTTGAATGCGTTCGAATATCAATCGTATGCCACTTGTCAATCCTGTCTCAAAGGAAAGATGACAAAGACTCCGTTTACTGGACAAGGAGTAAGAGCGAGCACTTGGGACTCGTATACAGTGACGTGTGCGGTCCAATGTCTACGCATGCGCGAAGCGGTTATTCTTACTTCATTACTTTTACGGATGACTTCTCAAGGTACGGTTATGTTTTCTTAATGAAACATAAGTCCGAAGCCTTTGGAAAATTCCAGGAGTATAAGAATAAAGTAGAGAAACAGACCGGCAAAAGTATTAAGATTCTAAGATCGGATCGAGGTGGAGAATACTTAAGTGCCGAGTTCCTGGACTATTTAAAAGAGAACGGAATTCTCTCTCAGCTTACTCCTCCATACACCCCGCAACATAACGGTGTATCGGAGAGACGGAACCGCACCCTATTAGATATGGTGCGGTCCATGATGAGTAACGCTGAGTTACCGCGATCATTCTGGGGATATGCGCTAGAATCAGCCGCATACCTTTTGAACCGAGTTCCCACTAAAACTGTGCCTACCATGCCATTTGAGATGTGGTGTGGGAAGAGACCCCGTCTTAATCACATTAAGACATGGGGAAGTCCAGCTTTTGTCAAAAAGCAGCATGCGGACAAGCTCGAGGCACGCTCAGTACTGTGCAAGTTTGTGGGATATCCAAAGAATTCCAGAGGATATTTCTTCTACTGCGAAGAGGAACAAAAAGTTCTTGTTTCTCGTCATGCCCACTTTCTAGAACACCAGTTCTTAGAAAAGGAAATAAGTGGGGGCGCAGTAGAACTGGAAGAAATTCCAGAACCACGGACTATTACTGAAAGTTTAGTGGAACCAGAGGGTTCGAAAGAACAGGACATTCCTACGCCGCTCCGCAGGAGTAGTAGGCAGACTCATCCGCCCGAGAGATACTACGGTTTTCTCATAGACGGGGATAGAGAGGATTGCATCATAGATTATGATGAGCCTACTAGCTTCCAGAAGGCCGTTCAGAGCGTTGACTCAGTAAAATGGCTGGATGCAATGCGGACCGAAATGGAGTCCATGTACACCAACAAGGTATGGACGTTGGACATTGCTCCAGACGGGGTAAAACCCGTAGGATGCAAGTGGATCTTCAAAAGGAAGATTGGTGTAGATGGACAGGTTGAGACCTATAAAGCTAGGCTGGTAGCAAAGGGTTTTCGTCAAAGACCTGGCTTGGACTATGACGAAACCTTTTCTCCAGTAGCCATGCTGAAATCCATTCGGATCCTTCTTGCCATTGCTGCCTTCCACGATTATGAGATCTGGCAAATGGACGTAAAGATCGCTTTTCTAAATGGAAATTTCGAAGAGTGTGTCTATATGGACCAACCAGAGGGTTTCATTCAGAGTGGGAGCAGCGGAAAGGTGTGCAAGTTGCTTAAGTCCATCTATGGACTAAAGCAGGCATCGCGGAGTTGGAACATCTGCTTTGATGAGACGGTCAAAGAATTTGGCTTTATCAAAAATCCAGATGAACCATGCATCTATAGTAGATTTGTAGCGAGAACTGTAGTATTCCTCGTTTTATACGTGGATGACATTCTCTTAATAGGAAATGACATTCCTATGCTACAATCTGTCAAGGGGTTCTTGTCACACAGGTTCTCCATGAAAGACCTGGGTGATGCCTCATACATTCTGGGTATCCGGATCTACCGTGACAGATCCAAGAGGATATTGGGACTTTCTCAGTCCAGGTACATCGACACCATGCTGAAAAGATTCAGTATGGAAGATTCCAAGCGCGGTAACCTACCGGCTTGTCACGGGATCACCCTCTCTAAAGAGATGTCTCCCAAGACTGATTTGGAGAGGGATCGCATGTTTATTATATCCTACGCTTCTGCGGTAGGCTCTATAATGTATGCGATGTTGTGTACCAGACCGGATGTAGCTTATGCACTGAGTGTGGTAAGCCGGTATCAGTCAAACCCTGGGGAAAAACACTGGATAGCGGTAAAGAACATTCTCAAGTACCTGAGAAGGACTAAGGAGATGTTCTTGGTGTATGGTGGAAAAGACCTCCAGATCGAGGCCTTTGCTGACTCCAGCTTCCAGAGTGACAAGGATGATTCCAAGTCCATGTCGGGTTTTGTCTTTACCCTCAATGGAGGGGCGGTGTGTTGGAAGAGTTCCAAACAGGAAACCGTTGCAGACTCGACAATGGAAGCGGAATACATCGCTGCATCTGATGCCGCAAAAGAAGCTGTCTGGATGAGGAAGTCCTTGAAAGAACTTCAGGTGGTTCCGTCCATTGTTGATCCAATACCTCTGTATTGCGACAACAACGGGGCTATAGCTTTAGCGAAGGAACCCAGGTCCCATCAGAGATCCAGGCACATCTTAAGGCGGTATCACCTGATCAGGGAGATCGTGGATCGCCAGGAGATCGAGGTTCGGAGAGTCGCTTCAGAAGATAACACTGCAGATCCATTCACCAAGGCCCTGCCCCAGACTCAGTTCGAGCGGCTGATCGAGATGATAGGTCTTCGATACGCCAGTACATGGCCTTAGTGCAAGTGGGAGATTGTTAGTGTATATGCCCTAGAGGCCATTATTGTATCATACTAGTTTGTATATTACTTAATGGATGCTTGGGATATTCACCTTGTATATACAATCTTGCTCAAAATAGTAGTATGCTACTTGGTTTGTTTCTACTTCAATGTGTACATGTGTTTATTTTAGTATATCGCCTATACACATTAGTAGAGCCCTTAGGATCTTTGCTTGATTACCAGCGATGTGATGGCAGTCACACTAGTGGGGCTGGGTAATCTATAAGCACATCCTTATGCAGGTCCCTGGTCGCAGGACTATCGAGACAGGGCATCGATACTCCGGAGTAGACCAACGCATGCGCTTCTCATCCCAGTATGGGAGACGGTCTGTCCCACAGCCGTCAGTACGTCGTACTTGAGATAGTATGCGGGTGCTCGTTAGGTTACGGGTACACTGGACAGGACTCGTCGGGAACTGATTAGTTGGTATTATGCCTATCGTCAGTTATCAGTTCCCAGGTGACATGAGTACAGCTTAGTCCGCTGACTTGACACTGTCACTTCGCCTCGAGTGTGTTCCCACTGCACTTTGATTACTACCCTACCACGGCTCAAAGGAGTCGTGCAAACAGGTAGTAGTTGGGTGCTGTCCCGAAGCACTTGGAGGCAGTGACGGTTAGACAGGATTCGTCTCTCCTGGTATTGGGGGTTGACATCGCGCTGTGTCTAGGAGAGCCATTACACGAGTAGTCCCTGGCCAGGGCAAACGAGATATACTGGTAGGCTTCCAGTGTTATCTCAGGGTGTTTTGGGCTTCTCTCCGGCACGACTTGTACCGCTATTGGGGGAATGATGTTCACCGCCCCCTAGGCCCGCCATGCGATGTATCAGACGAACAGACCGGACTGTACGGAGAATGTCACACTCAGGCTCAGTAGGAGTTCAGATGGGTTTCTCCTCGTCGGTCTTCTTGTCGGCATTACCTGGGGACCGTTACGCACAGCTAGTGCCGCTTGCGGTCTGTGGTTAAACCCACTGCCAGCGTAGTGTCGAGTCTTTAGAGTCCCACACAGAAAGCTTTTCGCCTTTAGGCAAAAGAGTAGAGGTCGTGTGGTATTGCGACAGGTCGCATGGTTTTGCGACAGGGTTCGGTCACATCCGTGCACTTGTGCACGTACAGTGTCCGGACAGTTTACACTAGCGGGCTTTAGTTTAAGCCAGATCCTAGTGTACCTTTTGGGATTGGATTTATCCAGTGTGCATTCGTGTTCCTCGGAACGCGGATGCGGGTGCGTATGCACAGTTGACAGGGAGACAGAGGCAGCGGATTCTCATTAGGGTTGTTGACAGTTGACCGTTGACTATTTGACTTTTTGTTCAACCCTAATGAGAATATGATATGTGATTAACTATTATATTAATTAAGTATTATGGTGACATGGTTGTTGACTTTTGTTGACTTGTTGACTTTGTTGACTTGTTGATTTTTGTTGACTTGTTGACTTTGTTGACCGGTTGACTAGGCTTGACTAGTTGACCATCATGATAACCATAGCCATCATTTCATGGCAAAGACTTTTACTTACTTGCTCATTTGTGTAAAATGAGTGCATGAAATGATATGGTTATGGTTGCTTCAACCATCACATAAGACTTTTTTGGTATGATGAGTTATCATGAGTTTGGATTATGAGAGGGTGAGAGACAAAAGACTTGCTCATTCTTTCTTGCTCATTCTCTCTCTTGTTCTTGAGCTCTCTTGTTTTGCTCTCACCCTCAACCTCTTGCTCCCTCTCTTGACTCTATGGTTCTCTTGTCTCATGAGTTGAGAATCAAGAACCATAGATAAAATCCCACACAAACACTTCTCTACTCATTCTAGTTCACAAGGTTTAGCAAACCGAGTGAACTAGTTTCTTCAAAGAACGAAGAAGGAGCCAAAGGTTGGAGCTTTCAGGTGGATCTATCTTCGACGTACGGAGACGATGGGAAGAAGCCAATCCGGACCACCATCGGAGTTTGAAGACGAAGGAGTTCAAGACAAGCAAGGTATAACCCCCTATCCGAGTAGCTAGAAACTCGTAGTTAGGTTGTTAGATAGATGTTTAACCAAGATCCGGGTTTTTAGGTCCATGTTACCACCTCCGAAAAAAATCGTTTTTTACCAAATTCCGCATTCCCGAAAGTACCGGGAGAGGTAGCATGGACTTACAGATCATACTGGTGGGGACATGGTAGTCCATAAGTACATCCTTCAAAGTCCCTAGTCGTGGGTGTATCGAGACGGGGCATCGATATACCAGAGTAGACTAGCGTATACCTTCTCGACCCATACAGATGGGCGATGGATGATCCCATATCCATTGGTGTCTGACATCGGAGATGATATACGGGTGCTCAGTGGAGACTGGGTACACTGGACGGACTCGCCGAGAACTCCCAGATGGTATTATACCTCACGTCAGATGGCAGTTCTCTGGTGACACTGGTACAGAGTAGTCTGTTGACCCGAGATCGTCATAGAGTCTTGTGTGGTTCCCACTGTGCTTTGATTTCCATCTTACCACGTCCAAGAGGGCGTGCAAAACGGTGGTTTTTGGGTACAGTCCCGAGTCACATGGAGGCAATGAGCGATAGGAGGGGATTCGTCTCTCCCGGTATAGGGGGTTGATGTTGCGCTGTGTTTGATTGGCTATAACAGGAAATCCCTGGCCAGGGTTGCTGAGATTTACTGGTAAGTGTTACCAGGAGTTTCTCGAATTGTTATAGACCTCATATCGACACGACTTATCGAGCTATTGGGGTCTGACGTTTACCACCCCTAGGCGAGATATGCGACATATCAGACGAACAGACCGGACTGTACGGTAGTGTTACTGGTTGGATTCACTGGAGTGTGAGCGGGCTTGCTCGTCGATCTTCTGATCGCTAAATACCCGGGTGGCCGTTACGTTTAGCAGACCGCTTGCGGCTTGTGGGTGTTTGATATGATCATCACCTGCTGCCGGCGTATTGACGAGTCTTTAGAGTCCTACACAGAGGTTTCCTGGCTCAAGCGAAACGAAATAGGAGCGCATATGAGATATGTGCGGCACCGAGAATAATGCGTGTATGTTATACCGTATTCTATTCTCGCGATGGATGTATCGATTGGCTATATGCGATATAACCAAGTTATCGAATCAAGGATTGATTCGATAAGCCGATACATAGGATACTAGCCGGTTATATGCGATATGACCGGATCGTTAAATCAAGTGTTGATTTAATGATTTAATGCATAATTATATATTTGATATATTACTTTGCATTAACTAGTATTGGTTCATTTAAAATGGATTTTCTCACTCGGGTGTGCGCATTGCATATGCGATATGATTTTGTACACTTGCTTGTATCATGTTTGATGATACATGCCTTATTTGTTAAGTGTATAGAATTAAACCTTGGTTAATGGAATGGTTAGGGTTTACTATTTGATTATTCATTTTTATTCATTTGTTTATTCTTTTTGGAAAAGAAAAAGAGCATGATAAAATGGTGGCATTTTTTGTTTTGTTCATGAAGTTTCTTGAACACTTTGACTTTGTAACCCTTTTGTCTCATGCTTAAACCTAACCACTTCATTTAACCCTAATTAGTTCTCTATACTTAACCATGGTCATGTTATGATAAGAATTGATTTCTTTTCCTTTTTAATAATAACTTATCATAACTTTCTTCTTCTTCTTCTTGATATCTATCATGAAGAAAGCTTAGGTCATCAATGGTGATTGATGATAAAGAGTGAGAAATCCAATTCTAAATTGAACCCACTTCCTATTTCTTCATCCTCTACCTCTTGCCAAGTAGTAGAGTGTGTTTCCTTCACAAGTTTTCATGACTTGGTGAAGTTGGAGCTTGATCTAGCGATGCCTCGACGTAGATCATCTTCGGCATGGACATCGACGACCTAGCTTGCCCATTCTCCGACGAAGCCGACGCTAGAGCCAGGGAACTCATTTGGACAGCGAGGGGACTTCGTTGCGAAGCTATGGAGGTGGAGCACCGGATCTACAAAGGTTGTATTTCCGTATTCTTTATAGTTAAGTTGTTAACTAGTTTCTAGTTTCGCCTAAACTTTAGCCAACGATCCGTATTAGGGTTTCTCGGCACCTAGATTTTTCGAAATTGGCATGGTTGATGCCTTGTGAGACCTCATTAGGGTGCCTAGGAACCGTACAGAATAATACCAGTATCTGATACTATATTCAATTCTCGCGATTTGTATCATTGGTCGGTTATATGTGATATAGCAGGGTTACCGAATAAGGTGTTGATTCGATACATTGATACACTAGGTATTAGTCGGTTATATGCGATATGACCGGATCGTTAAATCAAGTATTGATTTAATGATTTAATGCATAATTATATATTTGATATATTACTTTGCATTAACTAGTATTGGTTCACTTTAAATGGATTTTCTCACTTGAATTGCATAAGTTGTATATGTGATATACTTTTGTGCACTTGTTTGTATCATGTTTGATGATACATGCATACTTGGGTTTGTGTAAAGACTTAAACCATGGTTATGTTAATGGTTAGGGTTTTGATTTACTCACTTATTCATTTATCTATTTATTTTGGATTAAAAAATCAGAAAAGAAAATAAAATGGTTGCTTTCATACATGAAGCTTCTTGAAGCTTCATGCAACTTTGACTAAAGCAACCATTCTTGTCTTCTTCTCCTAACCCTAACCATTCAACCTAACCTTAGTTAATTCTCTACATCTAACCATGGTTGAAATTATGATAAGAATGATCTATTTTCTTTTTTTCTCTGTTTCTTATCATAATTATCTTCTTCTTCTTCTTCTTCTTCGACAATGAAGAAAGCTTGCAACCTTTAATGGAAACTTGAGAAAAAGAGTGAGAAATCCAATTCTAAAGTGAACCCACTTCCTATTTCTTCATCCTCTACCACTTGCCAAGTAGTATAGGGTGTTTTCTTCACAAGTTTCATGACTTGGTGAAGTTGGAGCTTGATCTTGTGTTGCCTCGACGTCGATCATCTTCGGCATCGAAGTCGACGACCTAGCTCGTCCATTTCTCCGATGAAGCCAACTATAGAGCCCGAGATCCGATGATCGCAGCGAGGGGACTTCATCACGGAGCTATGGAGGTGGAGGACCGGATCTACAAAGGTTGTATTTCCGTTTTACTCTTAGTTAAGTTGTTAACTAGTTATCGTTATCGCCTAAATTCTAGTTAACGATCCGTATTAGGGTTTGTAGGCACATGTCAACTTTGAAATTGGCATGGTTGATGCCTTGTGAGACCTCTAGTGTGTGCCTAGGAACCCTACATTTGTATATACGCATTCTAGTATTATTGTTCACTATTCACTTTCTCTCTTGGCTATTCATATTTTTGTACGAATACGCGTATATGTATTTTGATACATGTACCGGGAAGTATTCCATATTTTATACGGAATAGCTTCTAGAAGTTTTGCCACCTCATTATTTGACTTTTAATTTATGAAAATTCATTTTGTTTAATGATGAGGTGGAGGGTGACAAGGCAAAGGCTTGGGCATGAGTCAAGCATAGTGCGTGGTATGGTTGTGTATATTTTATTTGATTAATGGAAAATGATATTTTTTGAGGGCATGAGAAGGGGGCGGCCACTTATTTGTGGTGGAGGGATTTCATTTTGGTAAGAGATTAATTTACATACTATACTCCCTCTCTCTTATTCACTCAAAAAGAAAAGAACGCAAAAACACTTAGCATTATTCTTGCTTATCCCAAAGCTTTCACCTCCATCATCTTCTTCTTGAGTTGCTCCATGGAGCACATGGATGAGAGAAAAATTGTAGTGACACTTCCATACACACCCACTCTCCATAGCTAGCAACTTTGGAGCGTCGGTTACCTCGTTTGTCGAGGTTGAAGCTTGCGTCGTTTCCCACAGGTGGACCATCGGAGATGGAGGAAGACCGGCAACCAAACATCGTCAAAGGATCGCTAGGAGCTTGGAATGAAGACCGAAGGACTCGGATCATCTCGGTATAACCTTTCCAACTCTTAGTTAGCTCGCTAGAATAGGGTTTAAGGTCGATCCGGAAATCGGGTAGTGGTAGCGCCAGTTTAGAAAATTTTTGTTCTGCATTTTGGCCGCGTTTCGACGGCCGGGGCGCTGCCGGAACTCATCATGGTATCAGAGCCACCCTTTAAACCCCTTACTAGCTTGTTTAGACGTGCTTAAAAGATCGATCGACGTATTTTACCAAAATCACGATTTCATTTTTCAGTTTGCTGTCGTTTTTCAAAAGTGTTCAAAAAATTATTTGCAGTAGCTGAAAAATCCGTGCAGGCAATTCTAAGGGTACAGAAAAAATTTGAGCCCCTGAAGCCTCTATAGAGCCGCGGAACTGCCGCACTAACCCCCCATTGGCAGCGGATCCATGGCCATTTAGTGGCGACGGGCTTCAAAATTTTTCCTGTAGCTCCCTGATGTGAAATTGTGATTTTTGAGATATTCTGTATTGGCCCAGGTTTCTGTGCAGTATTGTTTTTGCTATTGGGGCCAATTTGGAACTTAGTCGATCGATATTTTAAGCGTGCATTTGACAGTACATACATTATATTCTTCGACCGTGAATGTCATTTGATCGGTAAACCCGTCTAACTGCTATATGTCTTTTAGACGGGTTTGCGAACGTGACATTCACGTTGATGTTCTGTGTTGTGCTGTGATGTTGGTTGGATCGTCGTGGTGGATAGCTATGGTCCAATGTTAGTACAGTTTTATTTCATTTGTACATTTGATATTGCGGGGCGAGCATCCGATATGTGCACTGCCGTCACTGCCAGTTTGTATATTATTCTTTTGGGGCACAACCGGGCTGAGGTCGATGTCACCCTTGTATATTATTTTATTTTCTGTACTAGGATTACCCCGGGGTGGGGTGCACGAATAGCCGAATTATAGAGGGCAACGGGTCCGCATCTCATGGCGTTAGGACGGAGGGGACTTTACTCTAGAAGTAGCGGGCTATTCGCCGCACTCGTAAGGGGTATAGATGACCCAGGAGGGGTGCTCAAGTTACCGGATTCCGTGAAGTGCTGGGTGGTCCATTCACGTTGCTGAAGGGGGCTGCCTCACTTCTGGTTTTGGCGGGTAACTTGCCACGCTAGTAGGGGTCTAGGTTTCATTGCACAGGCTATCTACACGACAGGGAACGTCGCGTCTCACTTGCGGCTCAAGTGAAACCCGGGGCTCCAGATTATCCACCATTCTGTGTTGTTTCGGTGATGTTGCTTTATATCATGCCTGGGATGAATGTTATATATATATTTATATATACTAGTAGATGTTGTATATGTTTTGCACCCGCGCTAGCCCAGTCCCCGCTCTGTCGTTAGTTAAGTAACCTAACGGGTGATGACGGGACCCAGTGGCGAATGCGGATGGCATATACGTACATTTTATTTTCGTTCTTTTCTGGTGTGATTAAGTAATGGGACTGCATAGATTCTTATTAATGCAAGGATAAAACAAACCTATATTTGATGTTGTTGGAACCAAATTTTTAAAAAACTGACATTACAGACGTTCTCTTTTGCTTTGCATCATGGTATTCGATTGGGAATATCCTGCACCTCATTCGACGAGGCAAGGGCCGAGATCCCTTCATCGGGAGTGACCCCTTGAGTAAAAGTTTGCGTCAATGTAATAACTTTACTATAGTCGATTATTTTTGCTTTGCATCGTGGTATTCAGTTTGGGATATCCTGCACCCCATTCGACGGGGAAAGAGCCGAGATCCCTTCACCGGGAGTGACCTCTTTAGCAAAAGTTTTCGCCACTATATATTTATAAAATCACTTGGATTCCTTCAACAATATCATGTTCATTACATTAAAGGTTCTTCGCCAAAAACCATCCGTAGCCCTCCGTCATTTCGGATAAATAGTGCAAAGTATTCGTGCGGTGTTTGTTGGCCAAAGTCAAGGCATCGTGTGCGGTAGCTGTGTATTGCTTGTCCGTTGCATGGATATGCATTAGTTTAGGACAGTCGTACCACTTTGTTGGCCAAAGTCAAGGTTGTGTACGGGTGGGTCTAAATCAATCCGGACAATGACGGGTAGAACTTGACTTGCGGGTTATGATTTGTTGGCCAAAGTCAAGGTCATAAACCGCTTGGGGTAAAAATCATATCGGGAGTTTCCAACATACGGGAAACTTTCCAGGTTTGCGCATACCTTCTGGAGTGTGGTGGCTTGAGTGGATTCCATCAAGTCATCATGCGATGATAGTTGGATCCCGATTCCCACTGATGAGTAGAACTACTCCTCGGGTAATTCCGGCTAATTCTCCTTTTGGGTCTGGAAGAGAATTCGAGGAAACAGTGGGAGCCATCCTGATTAGATAAAGTGATTAACCATTCTGATCTAGGTTAGAGTGCACACTGAGTGTTTCTTCTCTCTCTCTCTTTCTCTGACTGCGACTATGACCCGACCCTTGACTAAAACTCATAAACCAAGTTGACCGAATGTTCTTAAAACACTTTGGCTTTTGGAATGTCACGGTGTCGCATACATCATTGCCACTTCTATATCACCTTTACATTTCTCCAGAACACCTCATATCACTACGGGCATCCACTTCCATTGGATAAATCCATCATATGGTTATATACGAACTCGAAGGAACTCTTTCGAGGATGGGTTCTGGTTCTGGAGAGATTGAATAGGATTATTCAGTTGTCTTTTCTCTTTACCATCTCTCAGATTGTGAGGGCTCCTAGGATTAGGAGAGGGTACACCTATTGAGCTTATTGGATAGTCTTCCTCCGGACCATAGGAAGGTGCCGAATGGTAGGGAAGGAAGAAAACCAACAAGCTTAACTGTGGTGTACAGAAAGTAATAAGTAAAGACATATAAAGGGATTAGAATAATGGCGAAGAAAGTTGTGATCACCATCATTCACGACAAAGATCGTGTATATCCCTGCCACAACTAAATCCACTTTGATTTTCTCTAGAACACTCCGTATCACTACGGATATCCACTTCCATTGGATAAATTCATCGTATAGTTACGTACGAAATCGAAGCGACTTTTTCGAGGATGGATTCTGGTTCAGGAGAAAAAGAATAGGATTATTCAGATGTCTTTTCTCTTTACCATCTCTCAGGTTGTGAGGGCTCCTAGGATTAGGAGAGTACACCTATTACACTTATTGGATAGTCTTCTTCGAAACCTTAGGCTGGTGCCGAAGGGTAGGGAATGAAGAAAACCAATTAGCGTAAAGGAGGTGTACAGAATGTAATAAGTAAAAACATAATAAAGGGATTGCTGTGAGGGCAGGTAAGTATATGATTACTGTCATGATTCAGGATAATGGAAGAGGCATTACTAGGAATACCAATTAACCCTTTCGAAACATTTTCATGTTTCAGTTTTACTATGAAATGTTAATTGAAAACTGTTTTCCCAATAAGAATCAAACTCTACGGTATGTATTTACCAGATCAGTTTCTCACATCTGTATGTTATTACAGATGGCGAGTGGGAATAAGATATTGGGAATTGGGTGATTAGATGTTCATTATATCGGAATTCATTGTAATTGGTGATATTTGAGAAAATCATCTGGATTTTTCCGAATGGCAAATATTTGGTTTTGAATATCCTTTGTTACGCACCAATTTCAAACTGGTATATCTGTACATTTATTTTATATAGTGAGATATAACTTTTTGATATTATGTCTATGACATTTACACATATCAGTTGGTGATTAGGTAAGATGCATTCAACAGCGGTGTAACTCTTCTTAACCAAAGTACAGTTTTTTCAACCTACGACGCACAGAGTTTGAGTTATTGGACTCTGGGGACTTATACAAAGTATTGTATGTTGTCCAGTGTCCGTTAGGACAATGGGATTGGTACTCGTACTATATTCTGTTTGCTTGTGACTTCTCCAGTTCTGGACAAGTATTTCGTTAAATGCAAAGTCCAGATATCGAGAAGTTATAGGTATAAGAATGAAGTAGAGAACCATTTGTTGTAAGTATCAGGATTCTTCGAGGAAGTCGAAGATGTAGATACTTGTGTTTGGTATTCAGTTAATAGTAATGGTTTTGAGAACTTGCTTCTTTTTCAGGTTACTCATATATGGATGCACTCCTAGATGAGTAATGCCGATTGTCCTCTTTCCATTTGGTTGATGTGCACTGGAGACAGCTGCATGTTTTTTAATCTGGTTCCAATTAGATTAGTGTTTTTTTTCTATATTAGATAAATATAGAATCAATTTATATCTTAATGATGTTAAGGTATAGGGAGTTGTCCGGCTGATGCTTAAAACCAGAATCCGGATAAACTCGAGGCACGTTTCAGTAATGGCTGTTTGTGGGTTATCCCGGGCATTGACGAGGGTTAACATTCTACCATCAGGATGATCAATATTTATATTGTTCTTGACTCGCCACAGTTTTAATAAAATGGATTTTTTCAGAAAACAGAAGTGGGAGTATGGTAGAACTGGAATTATTCCATAACAACAAACGATTACTGGAAACTTAATAAAACCTAAGGATTCAATTGGATTTGATATTCATTAGCCACTCGGCAGATTTGGTGGGTAACCTCAGGCAACTGAGAGGTACTTTGGTGTTCACAGAGACGGTGACAGGGAGGTTCTTGTTTACCCAGACTTGCCATTGCTGCCGTTCTAGACTATAAGACCCGGCAGGAGGATGAGTATAGCGTCGTTCTAAACTAGCTTTAGAAGTGCACATGTATATGTCTCTGCCAGAGGGTTGTTGTAGTCAGTGGGAGCAGCGGAAGCATAGAAAGCAAGTAGCTTATGTCTATTTTTAGACTAAAACAGGTATAGTGGAAATAGATCATCTATTTTTGATATGACAGTCATAGGCTTTGACCTCATCAGAATAGGAAATGGATCTGGTAAGAAGGTAGTAGAGAGTGATGTCCAGGTATTTTGGATGACATGCACTTGATAGGAAGAGATATTCCTATACTACGATCGGTTATATTGTGGTTGTCACAAAATTGTTTCTCCGCAGAGGATGTGGATATAATATCAGGTTTTCTGGTTACTAGATCTATGGTTTTAGATCTAGATTTGGGAAGTATCCCAATCTGGGTACTTTAACATTAAATGGACGACTCCTAGTATGGTGGTGTACCTGCAGGTGATGGAGTCACCCTCTCTAAAGGTGTCTTATAGACTAAAGGGGAGAGAGATCTGCATGATTAGCATATCACTTGCTTAGGCAATTGAGTTAATCGTGAAATGTCAAGTACCACACCAGATATTGCGTTTGCACTAGATGCAATATGCAGATATATTAATCCACTCCTGGAGAAACGTTGGGAAGCAGTTATTGAACATAAATCGATGTTCTTGCGATATAGTAACGGCAGCCTCCTACTGGAGACGGTTATCATTTCAGGATTCCAAGGTGACCTGGTGACAGAGTGATTGTCAGAGTTATAGATTTCCCTCTTTTGAGGGACAGTATGTTAGACAGGTGGTCCAAGAGGATACTGAGGAAGGCATGTCGCATGTTACTGATTAAATTCAGTAGATGATACTGTCTAGGAGGTTTGCTGGATTTGGAGTTCATTTATGAACTGGGTCCCATAAGATATCCAGACAAATTCTAAGACAGGTATTGCTCATTTCGGGAGACAGTTTCTCCGCGAAGTTGAGATACAGAGAGATACAAAAAGAAATATTGGAGCGGATCCACTCACTGAGGCTATTTCTCGAACGCAAACATTTTCTCAAAACGGGCTTTGCGAAACTGATTAGTAGAGAAGTTGGGTGTTCGGTATCACACGGGCTGTGAGTATGCGACATCGCAATAATTGGCCTTAAGTGCAAGTGGGAGATTGTTGGCTATAGTGCCCTCAAGGTAATTATCGTAGTCGCGGACTTGTGATTATGATGATTGAGTGAGGACCTATACCAATAAAATAGTCTTACTCAAGATGATAGTATGCTATCTGGTTTGTCTTTATCATCATATACATGTTGATAGAGCCTATAGGATTCTTTCTTGACTGCCAGCATTGTGATGGCGATCACATACGTGGGAGCTGGGGGTCTATAAGCACATCCGTAAATGTCCCTAGTCATGGGAGTATCGAGACCGGGTATCCATACTCCAGTGTAGACTAGTGTATACTAATCGAGACCCCGACGAGGGGTGGTGGCCAGGTCTCACAAGCCATTGGTGTTAGTTTGTTCACCTAAGATAGTATACAGGTGCTCATTGGGATATGAGTACATTGGACGAACTCGCCGGGAACCTGCTAGTTGGTATTATACCTATTGTCAGATAGCAGTTCCCAGGTGACATGTACACAGGTTAGTCTGTCGACCTGAGATCGTCATTTATCTCGTATGAGCTCCCACTGTGCTTTGATTACTACCTTACCACGGTTCAAAGGATTCGTGCAAACAGGTTTTACTTGGGTACAGTCCCGAGCCACATGGAGGCAGTGATTGGATCGTCGAGGATTCATCTCTCCCGGTATTGGGGGTTGATGTCGCGTTGTGTACGGATGGCCATCACCATAAATCCGTGGCCACAGTGGACGAGAATTACCGATCCAGGATCGATAGTTTCTCAGGTGGTGAAGGGTTTCATACCGACACTAAATATCACGTTGTTGGGGATCTGACTTTATCCAGCCCCCTAGACTCGATATGCGATACTCTTAGACGAACAGACCGGACCGTACGGATATTGTCACTGTCAAGCTCAGTAGGGGTTCAGGATGAGTTTGCTTGTCGGCCTCCCTTTCGCTCAATACCTAGGTAGCCGTTACGTACAGCTAGTGCCGCTGACGTGCTTGTGGTTAAACCCACTGCCAGCGTATTGACGAGTCTTTAGAGTCCCACACAGAGGGTTTTCACGGTTCAGGCGATATAGTGTACATGAGGTATGTTGATACATACAGGTGTCCGATTAAATATGTGTACATGCTGCGCAGACTTTAATCGGACGGTTGATAATACTAGCGGCTTAGGATTAAGCCAGTTTATTAAATCAGGTTTTGATTTAATAATTTATATATGTATTTGTATATACTTATTCTAGTATTATTGTTCACTATTCACTTTTTCTCTTGGCTATTCGTATTTTTGTACGAATACGCGTATATGTATTTTGATACATGTACCGGGAAGTATTCCGTATTTTATACGGAATAGCTTCTAGAAGTTTTACCACCTCATTATTTGACTTTTAATTTATGAAAATTCATTTTGTTTAATGATGAGGTGGAGGGTGCCAAGGCAAAGGCATGGGCATGAGTCAAGCATAGTGCATGGTATTTTATTTGATTAACGGAAAATGATATTTTTTTAGGGCATGAGAAGGGGGAGCGGCCACATATTTGTGTTGGAGGGATTTCATTTTGTTAAGAGATTAATTTACATACTATACTCCCTCTCTCTCATTCACTCAAAAAGAAAAGAACACAAAAACACTTAGCATTATACTTGCCTATGCCAAAGCTTTCACCTCTATCATCTTCTTCTTGAGTTGCTCCATGGAGCACATGGATGAGAGAAAAATTGTAGTGACACTTCTATACACCCCCACTCTCCATAGCTACCAACTTTGGAGCATCGGTTACCTCATTTGTCGAGGTTGGAGCTTACGCCGTTTCCCTCGGGTGGATCATCGGAGATGGAGGAAGACCGGCAACCAAACATCATCAAAGGATCGTTAGGAGCTTGGAATGAAGACCGAAGGACTCGGATCATCTCGGTATAACCTTTCCAACTCTTAGTTAGCTCGCTAGAATAGGGTTTAAGGTCGATCCCGAAATCGGGTAGCGGTACCGCCAGTTTAGAAAATTTTTGTTCCGCATATTGGCCGCGTTTCGATGGCCGGGGCGCTGCCGGAACCCTTCAGTTCTTACTTTGCATAGCTGTATTCCTTATAGAATATCCAGCACCTTATTCAATAAGGAATGAGCCGACGATCCATTCACCGGGAGTGACCTCTTTAGCGAAAGTAGAAGATGTTACAACCCATTCGGTTTGTCTTTTGATTGCTTCTATAGTTTTTGCTTTGCATAGTGGTATTTGTGAAATATCCTGCCCCTTATTTGATAAGGAAAGAGCCGAGATCCCTTCACCAGGAGTGACCTCTTTAGCAAAACTAGAAAAAGCCACAAAACACTCCTTTTTATAAATCACTCGATTCTGCAACGATATCAAGTTCATTACGCTCATGGTTTTCTTAAAAGCCTACATAGCCTTCCATCATTTCAGATAAGTACTACTTAGTAATCGTGCTGCGGTAGTTTGGCCTGCATCAAGGCATAGTGTACGGTAGCTAACTAGTGCTTATTAGCAGCATACGATGCGATTGGATTAGGGTATTCGTACGGCGTAGTTTGGCCTGCATCAAGGGTCGTGCGGGTGGGTTTAATTCAATCATGAAATGTACGGGTTGAACTTGACTAGCGGACTATGGGTTGTTTGGCCTGCATCAAGGTCATAGGACGGTAGGGGAAAAAATCATTATCAGGAATTTCAAGTGTTGAAATTTGCAATGAGATTGCATACCTTCTATGAGATAGTTGGATCCTGATACCCAAATCATTAGCTGTTAGTATGTCTACCGTCCTGCAAGAAAGTAAACCCTGACACCGTAGAAAACGAAGAAAGTCGATCCCCGACACCATAGAAAACGGAGAAAGTCGATCCCGACACCGTAAAAAACGGAGAAAGTCAATCCCGACACCTTAGAAAACGGAGAAAGTCGATCCCCGACACCATAGAAAACGGAGAAAGTCGATCCCGACACCGTAGAAAATGGAGAAAGTCGATCCCTATACCGTAGAAAATGGATCAAACTTTCTCCGTTTTCTACGGTGTCGGGGATCGAATTTCTCCGTTTTCTACGGTGTCGGGGATCGACTTTCTCCGTTTTCTATGGTGTCGGGATTGACTTTCTCCGTTTTCTACTGTGTCAGTGATGACTTTCTCCGTTTTCTACGGTGTCGAGGATCGACTTCTCCATTTTTTCTACGGTGTCAGGGATGACTTTCTCCGTTTTCTACGGTGTCGAGAAAACGGTGTCGGGGGTCGACTTTCTCCGTTTTCTACGGTGTCGGGCTCGACTTTCTCCGTTTTCTATGGTGTCGGGTATCGACTTTCACTATTTTCTACGGTGTCGGGGGTTGACTTCAGGTTGTCTGTGAACCGCAGAGTCTTGGAACTGGGGACTTTGTCGTGGCTCGGATTGGTAGTGTCGCGTCCATGTCCTACTGGAATGAAGAGGAACACCATTGTTGATCTCCAGGTTGTAGATGTTGCCGTCGAGATTTGTGACTAGGGACTTTGCCATGGCTCCGCTTCGTTGCGACTCTGAGGTCGGTTGTTGAAGTCATGTCTGCATTCGGTTGGAGTGAGAGGAAACGTCATTGTTGATCTTTAGGCTGTAGATGTTGCCGTCGAGATCTGACTCTCTCTTTGACAGAGTCCGGTAGGGAAATGTGGTTCCCTTTCGTTTATGCCCATGGATTGTATACAGGGGTCAGTATGGACTCACCTGTAGGGCAATTTGAGAGATATGACGGCTTAAGAATAGGTCTAGATCCCTCTAACTTAAGGCTTTTGAATCTTATGAGCCATGAGGGTCTCACAGGGGGATTCTCCTTACGTGTCGTGAAGATCTCGTAAGTGTATTTAACGAGGTTGCGCCCTTCCGGGTTTTCACAAACTCGCCGGTAGCCCTGCTGTTTTTACTCACGGTGCCCTTTCGGGTTTTCATCTGTGCCCATTTTTCTTGTAGAAATACCATTTTTTTGTTTTTTTAAACGAGATCGCGCCCCTCCGGGTTTTCACAAACTCGTCGGTAATCCTGCTGTTTTTACTTATAAGTCTACGGTAGCGCACCGGCCGTCTGTCCGAGGCCAAAATGCGGAAACGAAAACTTTTTCTTAACTTGAAACCGGCGCTATCGTATGCTTAAAACCCGGATCGAACCATTAACCTACAACTAGCAAACTAGAGAATGGTTGGAAAGGCTATACCGATCGATCCGTGTCCTTCGGTCTTTGGCCACCATCCTAAGCAGCTCACGGCATCTTTGATCTCGATCTGCTCGTCGGAAAAGGGCACCACATCATCGAGTCTTTTTACGGGCACCCGCTTCATCCGAAGCAACTCGGGCACGAAGTTCGCTAGTCGACGTGTCCAAGGCGATGTAGGAAATGTGTGTGATAACTTTGTCTCTTGCATCCATTGTATGGATGGAGGTTGGAGATGATGGCATTGATGGAAATGGTGAGCTAGAGGAGGAAGAAGAAGAGGCTTTTTCTTTCTCATGAGTGATGAAATGAAAAAAAGAGCAAGAAGAAAATAATACAAGAGCTAACCTTATACATGGCTCCCATTTCTCTCTCTTTCTTTCATTTCACCATACTAATCAATCACTAAACATGACATGGTTCAAAGAATAAGACCATGAATCACCACCCTTCTCCATGTCATAATTAATGCACCTCATCATGAATTAAGCTCACTATTTCCACCAAAGTAAATATTAACCCAATGTTTACAACAATAAAAAGATACGGCAACATCAAAAGTAAACTCGTGACGGATCACAAGGATACCCATCACCTGTATATACATACCTGCATCAGCATTCCGACCGAATGCGATTGCGATGAGACTAAAGTAATCCAACAAATCTAATACTAGGATCCGGCTTAAACCAAAGCCCACTAGTATGATCCGTCCGATCATGATCCGTGCACTACTGCACGTATATGATCGAACCCTGCCATATATCATACGTCCTCTACAAGTTTCACCCGAAACATGAGAAACTGTCTGTGGGGGACTCTAAAGACTCGTCAATATTTTGGCTGTGGATTAAACCACCAGAACGTCAGTGTTACTAGCTATACGTAACGGGCTATCAGGTATTGACCAAAAGGGAGGTCGATGAACGAGCTCATCCTGACACCCTACTGAGCCTGTCAGTGACAATATCCGTACAGTCCGGTCCGTTCGTCTATGAGCATCGCATGGCGGGCCTAGGGGGTTGGTAAAAGTCAGACCCCCAAAAGCGGTACAAGTCGTGTCGGAGTGTAGCCCAGAACACCCCGAGATACTATTGGAATACCTACCAGTAAATCTCCTGCCTTGGCCAAGGACTTCGTGTAATGGCTCTCCTAGACATAGCTCGATCTCACCCCCAATACCGGGAGAGACGAAACCCCTGCCGATCCACTCACTGCCTCCATGTGGCTCGGGACTGTACCCAACTAAAACCTGTTTGCACGACTCCTTTGAGCCGTTGAAGGGTAGTAATCAAAGCACAATGGGAACTCACACGAGACAAATGACGATCTCAGGTCGATGAACAAACCTATATACATGTCACCAGGGAACTGCTATCTGACGTCAGGTATAATACCAACTAGCATGCTCCCGACGAGTCCTGTCCAGTGTACTCATAACCCAATGAGCACCTGTATACATCTTAGATGAACCAACTGACACCAATGGCTTGTGAGACCGGCCACCGCCCCTCGCCGGGGTCTCGACTGTATACACTAGTCTATTAATGGAGTATCGATGCCCAGTCTCGAAAACTCCCACGACTAGGGACCTGTTAAGGATGTGCTTATAGACCCCAGCTCCCACGTATATGATCGCCATCATACTGCTGGCAGTCAAGTAAGAATCCTCAGGGCTCTATCAACGTGTAATAGCGACCTTTAAGGTCACCTGAAGCAGTACACGATGATAAAGATAAACCAGATAGCATACTATCATCTTGAGTAAGACTGTCCTACCGGTATAGGTCCTCCCTCAATCATTGCAATCACGTGCCTGTGATCCAATAATTGACTCTGAGGGCACTTTATCCAACAATCTCCCACTTGCACTCAAGGCTAATTATTGCGATGTCGCATACTCACAGCCCGTGTGATACCGAACACCCAACTCCTATACTAATCAGTTTCACAAAGCCCGTTTGCGAAACTATTGCATTTGAGGAATAGCCTCAGTGAGTGGATCCGCCCTGATGTTTCCCTCTATGTCTCTCTTTATCTCAAGTTCGCGGAGAAAGCCATCTCCCGAAATGAACAATACCTGTCTTAGAATATGTCAGGATATCTGATGGGACCTAGTTCATGAATGAACTCCAGATCCATACTTCTTAGGCTGTATCGTCAACTCAATTTAATCAGTATCCTGTGCCATGCCTCCATCAATATCCGCTAGGACCACCTGTCCAAACTACTGCCCCTCGTCAGAGGCAAAACTATAACTCTGACAGTCACTCTGTCATCCATGTCACCTTCGAAGCCTGGAATGATAATCGATTCCCGAAAGAGGCTGTCGTTATCATATCCCTAGAACATCTACTTATGTTCTAAAACTACTTCCGAACGTTTCTCCAGGATTGGATCAATATCAACTTATTGCAGCTCGTGCAAAAAAAAATCTGGTGTGATACTTAACATCTCATGATTGACTCAATTGCCTAAGCAAGTGATCTGCCAATCATGCACATCCCTCTCCCCTTTAGTCTGTAAGACACATTTAGAGAGGGTGACTCCATCACCTGCAGGTACACTACTGTGCCAGGAGTCATCCATTCTAAAACACCTGTAAAATGCTGTCTAAGTACCCAGATTGGGAAACTACCCAAATCTAGATCTAAAATCATAGATCTAGTAACTAGAATGTCTGATATAATATCCAATTCCTATATGGAGAAACCACTGTGTGACAACCATAGTATAACCGATCGTAGTGTAAGAATTTCACTTCCTACTCTGTGTATGTCATCCAAATACCAAGTCATCACACCCTACTACCTTCTTAACAGACCCATCCCCTATTCTGATGAAGTCAAAACCTATGACTGTGAAATAGATAATCTATCTCCGCTATATCTGCTTTAGTCCATAAATTGACATAAGCTACTTGTCCACTATGCTTCCGCTGCTCCCACTGACTACGACAACCCTCTGGCAGAATAATATACACGTGCACTTCTAAAGACAGTTTAGAACGATGCTATATTCATCCTACTGCCGGGTCTCATAGCCTGGAACAACAGTAGTGTCAAGTCTGGGTAAACAAGAACATCCCTGTCACCGTCCTTGAGCATACCGAAGTACCTCTTGAGTGCCTAACGTTACCCACCATATCTGCGGAGTGGCTAATGGGATGACAATCCAAATTGAATCTTTTGGTTCTTATCAAATTTCCAGTAATCGTTTGTAGTTCTAGAATCACTTCCAGTTCTACCATACTCCCACTACTGTTTTCTGAAAAAATCCATTTTTATCAAAACTGTGGCGAGTCAAGAACAATATCACTATTGATCTTCCAGATTGTAGAAAGTTAACCCTCGTCATAGCTCAGGTCATCCCACAAATAGCCATTACCGAAACGTGCCTTGAGTTATCCAGAGTCTGTTTTTAAGCATAAGCCGGACAACTCCCCGTACCTTAACAACGTTAAGATATGAATCGTTCTATATCCAATATAGAAACAGAGGCACTGATTTAATTGGAACCAGATTCAAATCATGCAGCTGTCTCCAGTGCATGTAAACTAAATGGAAGGAGGCCGATCAGCGTTACTCAACTTAGGAATGCATCCAGATATGAGTAACCCGAAAGAGAAACAAGTTTCTCAAAACCATTACTATCAACTGAATACTATACACAAGTATCTGCATCTTCAATCACTTTGAAGAATCCCGATACTTGCAACACCTGGTTCTCTACTTTACTCTTATACCTATAACTTTCCAAAACTTGGATCTTGTATTTCTATGAAACACATGTCTAAGAACTAGAGAAGTCATAAGTAAACAGAATATAGTGCGAGTACCAACCCCTCTGTCCTAATAGACACTGGACAACATACAATACTCTGTATAAGTCCCCTGAGTCTAATAACTCATTCCCTGTGTGTTGTAGATTGAAAACTGTACTTATGGTTAAGAAGAATTACACCGCTGTTTAATACTCCTTACCTAACCATCAACTGATATAGGTAAATGTCATCGACATAATTTCAAAAAGTTATATCTCACTTTATAAAAATAAACGTACAGATATATCAATTTGAAATTGGTGCATAACAATGGATATTCAAAACCAAATATTTGCCGTCCGGCAAACAACCCAGGCGATTTTCTCAAATATCACCAATTACAACGAATCACGATATAATGAGGATGATCACCCAATTCCCAATAACTTACTCCCACTCATCATCTGTAAAACTATACAGATGTGAGAATCATACTTGGTAAATACATAGCCTGGAGCAAGGGCTAATTGAAAAATCGGTTTTCTTTTAACAATACACAGTGAAACTGAAACATATGAATGCTTCGAAGTGGTATCCGGATATTCCTAGTAATGCCTCTTCCATTATCAGATTCACAACTATAACCATATATTTCTTTGCCATCTCTCCAAATCCCTTTATATGTCTTTAGTTATTACCTTCTGTACACCCACTTAGGCTAAATGGTTTTCTTCCTTCCCTACCGTTCGGCACCAGCCTATGGTTTGGAAGAACACTATCCAATAAGCATAATGGGTGTACTCTCCTAATCCTAGGAGTACTTGTAACCTGAGAGAAGGTGAAGATAAAAGACAACTGAATAAATCTTATTCCTATTTCTCCTGAACCAGAATCCATCCCCGAACTGGAACAAGTTCTTTCGAGTTCGTATATAACCATACGATGGAATATCCAAGTAACTGTGGATCTTCGTAGTGAAACGGAGTGTCCTGGAGAAATACAAAGGTGAAATAGGAATGGCGATGAAATACTTGGTTTGGTCGTGAATAGCAGTCGCAGTTTACTTTGCCCTCTTACTAATCCCCTTATTTGTCTTTACTTAATACTTTCTGTACACCTTTGTTAGGATAATTGGTTTTCTTCATTCCCCACCGTTCGGCACCTGCCTATGGTTTGGAAGAAGAGTATCCAATAAGCGTAATAGGTGTACTGTCCTAATCCAAGGAGCACTCGCAACCTGAGAGAATGTAAAAGGAAAAGACAACTGAATAGTCCTATTCATTTTCCCCAGAACCGGAAACCATCCTCGAATCTGGAATAAGTTCCTTCGAGTTCGTATATAACCATACGATGGTTTTATCCAATGGAAGTGGATGTTCGTAGTAATACTGGGTGTTCTGGAGAAAAAGGTAAAAGTAGGAGTGGCAATGGGGTATGCAACTCAGACAATCCAAATGCCAGTGTTTTAAGAAGGTTCGGTTAACTTGGTCACTGAGTCATAGTCTAGGGTCAGGTCATGGTCACTACTAAAGAGAGAGAGAAGAGAAACACTCAGCCTGCACTCTAATCTAGATCAGAACGGTTATCACTTTATCCAATCAAGAAACCTTCCACTGTATCGTCAAATTCTCCTCCAAACCTGAAAGAAGAATTAGTCGGGATCACCCGAGGAGTAAACCAACTCATCAGTGGCAATTGGGATCCAACTATCATCGCATGATAACGTGATGGAATCCACTCACGTTATCACACTCCAGAAGGTATGCGCATATCTGGCAAGTTTCAGTTTCTTTAGAAACTCCAGATGTGATTTTTACCCCATGCTCTTATGACCTTGACTAAGGCCAACAAATCATAAGTCACATGTCAAGTTCTACCCGTCATTGTCTAGGTTAATTTGAACCCACCCGTACAAGCCCTTGACGAAGGCCAACAAGGCTGTACGACTGTCCCAAACCAACGCATCTATTTATATAGCAGAAAGGTAATAAATAGCTACCATACACTATGCCTTGACGAAGGCCAACAAACATAGCATGAATACTAAGTGCTACACGTCTGAAATGACAGAGGGCTACGAATGGTTTTTGGAGAAAAACCTTTAACGTAATGAACTTGATATCTTTGAAGGAACCGGATAGCATTTTTAAAAAAATATAGTGGCGAAAACCATTGCTAAAGTGGTCACTCCCGGTGAAGGGATCTCGGCTCTTTTCCCATAGAATGAGGTGCAGGATATTCCAACTGAATACCACGATGCAAAGCAAAAAGGCAATCGGCTATAGTGAAGTTATTACCCAGACACAAACTTCTTCCCAAGGGGTCACTCCCGGTGAAGGGATCTCGGCCCTTGCCTCGTCGACTGAGGTGCTGGATATTCATAACCGAATACCACTGTGCAAAACAAAAGAAAACGTACTTGCAATCACAGCTTTTTTTTCGAAAAATGTCCCAACAACATCAAACAGGTTTGTTTAGCTTGCATTGATCCGAATCAATGCAGTGCCATCAATTAATCACACCACAAAAGAAAGATAATATGATGTACGTATATGCCATCCGCATTCGCCACTGGGTCTCATCATCACCCGTTAGGTTACTTAACTAACGACAGAGCGGGGACTGGACTAGCGCGGGTGTAAAGCATATACAACATCTACTAGTATATATATCAATATATAATAATCGCTCAAAGCGTGATAAAATGCAACATCACAGAAATGTAATAAGTATCACAGAACAATACAGATAATCTGGGATCCCCGGGTTTCATAGAGCCGCTACTGAAACCCGACGTTCCCCCGGTCGTGTGGATAGCCTGTGCAATGAAATCCTAGACCCCTACAGGTGCGGCAAGTTACCCGCCAAAACTTGAAGCGAGGCAGCCCCTTTCAACAAAGTGAATGGACCACCCAGCACTTCACGGAATCCGGTAACTTGGGCACTCCTCCTTGGGTCAACCTATACCCCTTACGAGTGCGGGGAATAGCCTGCCAATTCTAGAGTAAAGCCCCCTCTGTCTCAAAGCCATGAGATGCGGCTCGTTGCCCTCTAGAACCCGGCTATCCGTGCACCCCACCGTGGGGTAATCCTAGTACAGAAAGTAAAATATATACAACGGGTATATCGACTTCAGCCCGGTCGTGCCCCAAAAGAATAATATACAAACAATGCAGTGACGGCAGTCCACATGTCGGACACTTGCCCCGCAATATCAAATGTACAAATACAACCAAACTGTAATACCATTGCATCCAGGCTATCCACCACGACAAATCCGCAATATCACAACACAACACAGAACATCAACGTAAATGTCACGTTCGCAAATCCGTCTAAAAGGGCTATAGCAATTAGACAAGATTTACCGATCAAATGACATTCACGGTCGCAGATATAATGTAAATACTGTGAACTAACATGTTTAAAATTTTCGATCGACAAAATTTCCCGAAGTGGGCGCCAAGTACAATTCCCAGTACTCAAAATAATCTGGGCCAAAACAAAAATTACCAGAAACCCCAATTCTAACTCAGAGACCACTGCAGAAAGTTTGGTGCATTCATACTACAGGAGTGCGACGGAACCGCGGCCAAAACAAGGGTAATGCCGCGGTTCCGCGGCGCTACAGTGTGATCACTTCACCAAATTTCAGCTGTGGTCTTAAAAAAGCCTGCCTGATTTTCTGACACACTCCAAAAAAAAATTTGACGATAAAAAAAATTCGACAGAAACTTCAGAATTGGAAATCGCGGTTTTGGAAATTTCGTTCGATCAATTTTTTAAATACGTTAGAACAAGCTAGTAAAAGTTAATGGCGTGGCTCTGAAACAATGTAAGTCTACGATAGCGCCCCGGCCGTCTGTCCGAGGCCAAAATGCGGAAACGAAAACTTTTTCTTAACTTGAACCCGGCGCTATCGTATGATTAAAACCCGGATCGAACCATTAACCTACAACTAGCAAACTAGATAAGGGTTGGAAAGGCTATACCGATCGATCCGTGTCCTTCGGTCTTTGGCCACCATCCGAAGCTGCTCGCGGCATCTCGGATCTCGATCTCCTCGTCGGAAAAGGGCACTGTAAGTCTACGGTAGCGCCACGGCCGTCTACAGGCGCCAAATGCGGAATAAAAACTTTTAAACTGGCGCTATCGTATACTTTAACCCGGATCTTCCATTATTGCTAAACAAACAAACTGTAAAGAGAGTAGAATGGTTATACCGAACGATCCGAGTCCTTCGTTCTTTAACCATCATCCCACGCTCCGTTGCGGCTGCTTCGATCTCGTCGATCTCAGATCTGCTCGTCCAGGTGGCACCATGTCAACGATTCTTTAAACAGGCTCCCGCCTCTGACTCGAGGCAACTCGATAGTCAAGTTTGCTCAAAGAGACGACCAAGATTGATGTAGACAATGAGTAGATTACTTTGTCTCACTTCGTCCAAAGCCGTGGACGGTTATTGAAGTTGCCACTCGAATCGGGTGATGGAATGAAATGAGCTATGGAATTTCCATACACCCCAAAAACTATCGTAATCGTTTTTCCAAATCAAGTGAGAGTGAGTGAGAGGGGGAAGGGGCCGGCCATCTTATAAGAGGTGGGGGGGTGAGTGTAGGAGGAGGGAGGTGACCACAAGAACAAATATCATGTGTGAACACAAAGTGTGAACACAAAGTATGAATACATTAAATGCAACCAATGAAACATCAACACCATTCAACCTAGTCGCCTCTTCTAGAAACTTCTAGAACCTTCCACACTCATCTCAAGAAAAGATAAATCCGTGTTTAACCGAATGTTAAAAGACGGCTGATAGAAAACTGGAAACTGGCAACTTCCAAAAGCGATCCCGAAACGAATTTCAGGATAACCCCGTAACTGTATAAATATACCCGCATTTGTATTACGACCGAATACAAATGCAACTGAGACAAAGATATTATATCTACTCAATATAATACTCGGATCCGGCTTAAACCAAAGCCCACCAGTATTATCTGCCCGAAAAATGACACGTGCGTAAACGCACGTGCATTTTCCGAACCCTGCCATAAAACCATACGGCCTCTACAACGTTTCGCCCGAACTTGGGAAACTGTCTGTGGGGTACTCTAATGACTCGTCTGTACCCTGGCAGTGGGTTTAACCACAAACCGTCAGCGGCACTAGCTATGCGTAAAGGCTGCCCATGGACTGACCTCAAGGGAGGCCGATGAGCGAACGCATCCGGAAATCCTACTGAGCTTAACAGTAACAATGTATATACAGTCCGGTCCGTTCGTCTATGAGTATCGCATATCTGCCTAGGGGGCTAGTAACGTCAGACCTCCAATAGCCGTATAAGTCGTGTCGGAGTGTAGCCCAATAACACCCTGAGATACTACTGGAGTACCTACTAGTAAATCTCCTGCCACGGCTGTGGGCTATGTGTGATGGATCTCCTAGACACAGCACGATCTCGCCCCCAATACCGGGAGAGACGAATCCCCTGCCGATCCGCTCACGTGCCTCCATGTGGCTCGGGACTGTACCCAAAAACTACCTGTTTGCACGACTCCTTTGAGCCGTGGTAGGGTAGAAATCAAAGCACAGTGGGAACTCACATGAGACAAATGACGACCTCAGGTCGATGAACTAACCTGTACACATGTCACCTGGGAACTGCTATCTGACGATAGGTATAGTACTAACTAGCAGATTCCCGGCGAGTCCTGTCCGGTGTACTCATAATCCAATGAGCACCTGTATACATCTTAGGTGATCCAACGGACACCAGTGGCCTGTGATACCAGCCACCGCCCCTCGTCGGGGTCTCGACTATATACACTAGCCTACTCCGGAGTATCGATGCCCTGTCTCGAAACTCCCACGACTAGGGACCATAATTAAGGATATGCGTATAAACCACCCAACTCTCACGTATATGATCGCCATCATACTGTTGGTGGTAAAGCAAGATCCTAAGGGCTCTACCAAAGTGTAACATGTAATCAGTCACCTGAACATGTACACGACTGATAAAGGCAAACCAGATAGCATATTATCATCTCGAGTAAGACTGTCCTACCGGTATAGATCCTCCGCAATCATTGCAATCACGTACCTGCGATCCAATAATTGACTCTGAGGGCACTATCTCCAACAATCTCCCATATGCACTTAAGGCTAATTATTGCGATGTCGACTACTCACAGCCCGTGTGAAACCGAACATCCAACTCCTCTACTAATCTGTTTCACAAAGCCCGTTTGTAAAACTATTGTGTTCGAGAAATAGCCTCAGTGAGTGGATCCGCCTAGATATTTCTTTCTATATCTTTCTTAATCTCAAGTTCGTGGAGAAAGCCATCTCCCGAATTGAGTAGTACTTGTCTTAGAATATGTCTGGATATCTGATGGGACCTAGTTAATTAATGAACTCCAAATCCAAACTTCTTAGACTGTATCGATCACTGAACCTAATCAGTATCCGGCACCATGCCACCCGCAGTATCCTCTTGGACCACCTGTCTATAATACTGTCCCTCTTCATCAGAGGGAAAACTATAACTCAGACAATCACTCTGTCAACCATGTCACCTTTGAAGCCTGGAATGGTAACCGTCTCCCGAAGGAGGCTGCCGTCATCAAATCCGTAGAACATGCACTTATGTTCTAAAATTGCTTCCTTATGTTTCTCCAGGATTGGATTAATACAAACTTATTGCATATAGTGCAAAAACAACATCTGGTGTAGTACTTGACATCTCATGATTGACTCGGTTACCTAAGAAAGTGATATGTCAATCATGCCCATCCCTCTCCCCTTTAGTCTGTAAGACACCTTTAGAAAGGGTGACTCCATCACCTGCAGGTACACCACCATGCCAAGAGTCATCTATTCTAAAAACCATTAGAATACTGTCAAAGTACCCACATTGGGAAACTACCCAAATCCAGATCTAAAACCATAGATCTAGAAACCAGAATGTCAAATATTATATCCATATCTTGTCTGAAGAAATAACTGTGTGACAACCATAATACAACCGATCGTAGTATAGGAATTTTACTTCCTACTCTTTGTATGTCATCCATATACCATGACATCACACCCTACTACCTTCTTAACAGATCCGTCCCCTATTCTGATTGAAGTCAAACCCATGACTGTCACATCAAAAATAGATGATCTATCTCAGCTATAACTGCTCAAGTCTATAAATAGATATAAGAAACTTGCCCACTATACTTCCGATGCTCCCACTGACTACGACAACCCTCCTACCGGGTCTCATAGCCTGGAACAACAGTAGTGTCAAGTCTAGGTGGATAAGAACCTCCCTGTCACCGTCCTTGAGGCTACCGGAGTACCTCTCGGGTGTCTGAGGTTATCTACCATATCTGCGGAGTGGCTAATGGAATGTCAAACCTGATTGAATATATAGGTCCTATTAAATTTTCCATAATTGTTTGTGGTTCTGGAATTACTTCCAGTTCTACCATACTCCCACTACTGTTTTCTGAAAAAATCCATTTTACTAAAACTGTGGCGAGTCAAGAACAATATCACTATTGATCTTCCAAATGGTAGAATATCAACCCTCGTCATAGCCAGGGTTAACCCACAAACAACCATTACAAAAACGTGCCTTGAGTTATCCAGAGTCTGGTTTTAAGCTTAAGCTGGACAACTCCCCGTACCTTAACATCTTTTAAGGTATGAACCATTCTATATCCAATATAGAAACTTTGGCACTTATTTAATTGGAACCAGATTCAATCATGCAGCTGTCTCCAGTGCATATCAACTTAATAGAAAGAGGCTAATCAGCATTATTCAACTTAGGAATCCATCCAATTATGAGCAACCTGAAAGAGAAACAAGTTTCTCAAAACCATTACTATCATCTGAATACCAATCTCAAGAATCTACATCTTCGATCTCTTTGAAGAATCCCGATACTTGTGATACCTGGTTCTCTACTTTATTCTTATACCCACAACTTCTCAAAACTTAGACCTCGTATTTATACGAAACACTTGTCCAAAAACTAGAGAAGTCATAAGTAAACAGAACATAGTACTAGGACCTACCCCTTTGTCCTGATGGACACCGGACAACATACAATACTCTGTATAAGTCCGCTGAGTTAAGTAACTCATAACCTGTGCATCTTAGGTTGAAAACTGTACCCTGGCAATTTCCTCAAATATCACCAATTACAACGAATTCCGATATAATGAGGATGATCACCTAATTCCCAATAACTTACTCCCACTCATCATCTATAAAACCATACAGATATGAGAATGAAACCTGGTAAATACATACCCTTGGAGTAAGTATCTAATCGGGAAAACAGTTTTCTTTTAACAATGCACTGAAACATGAAAATGTTTCGTAGGGGTATCCTGGTATTCAAAGCAATGCCTCTTCCATAATCCAATTCATGACTTTAACCGTATATTTCTTTGCCTTCTCTCCAAATCCCTTTATTTGTCTTTAGCCATTACCTTCTGTACACCGTCGTTAGGCTAAATGGTTTTCTTCCTTCCCTACCGTTCGGCACCAGCCTATGGTTTGGAAGAAGACTATCCAGTAAGCATAATAGGTGTACCCTCCTAAACTAAGGAGTACTCGCATCTTGAGAGAAGGTGATGATAAAAGACTTCTGAATAATACCTTATTCTTTTAAAGGTGAAATAGGAGTGGCGATGAAGTACGCGGTTTTGGTCGTGAATGATAACAGTCGCAATTTACTTTGCCCTCTTTCTAATCCCTTTATTTTGTCTTTACATATTACCTTCTGCACACCCTACTTAGGCTAATTGGTTTTCTTCATTCCCTACCTTTCGGCACCTGCCTATAGTTTGGAATAAGACTATCCAATAAGCGTAATAGGTGTACTCTCCTAAACCAAGGAGCCCTCGCAACGTGAGAGAAGGTGATAATAAAAGACGACTGAATAAACCAATTCTATTTCTCCTGAATCTGGATCCATCCTCGAAGAAGTCCCTCCGAGTTCGTATATAACCATACGATGGATCTATCCAATGGAAGTGGATGTCCGTAGTAATACGGGGTGTTCTGAGAAATACAAAGGGTAAAAGAAGGAGTGGCAATGACATGCAATTCAGACAATCGAAAAGCCAGTATTTTAAGAAGATTCGGTCAACTTGGTCACTGAGTCATAGTCTAGGGTCGGTCAAAGGTCGCTGCCAAAGAGAGAGAGAAAAGAAACACTATGCATGCATTCTAACCTGGATAAGAATGGTTATCACTTTATCTAATCCGGAAACCTCCCACTGTCCTGTCAAATTCTCCTCCAAACCAGAAAAAAGAATCAATTGGGATCACCCAAAGAGTAAACCAACTCATCAGTGGGAATCAGGATCCAACTCTCATCGCATGATAACGTGACGGAATGCATCCACGTTACTCAAACTCCAAAAGGTATGCGCATACTTGGCAAGTTTCAGTTTCTTTAAAAACTCCCGATATTATTTTTACCCCATACTCTTATAACCTTGGCGTTAGGTCAAAATGTCATAAGTCACATGCCAAGTTCAACCCATCATTATCTTGTTAATTTGAACCCACCAGCACATGCCCTTGGCGTTAGGTCAAAATGGCAGAACGGCTGTCCCAAACCAACTCATCTATCTATGCAACAAATGAATACCCAGCATCTACCAAACACTATGCCTTGGCGTTAGGTCAAAATACATAGCTTGAATACTACTAAATACCCAAAAGAAATGATGGAGGGCTACGGCTGGTTTTTGGCGAAAAAACTTTAACGTAGTGAACTTGATATCGCTGAAGGAACCTGATAGCTTTTTAAAATATAGTGGTGAAAACCTTTTACTAAAGAGGTCACTCCCGGTGAAGGGATCACGGCTCTTTCCCCGTGGAATGAGGTGCAGGATATTCCACTGAATACCACGATGCAAAGCAACTTGTAATCGACTATAGTGAAGTTATTACCCTGACGCAAACTTCTGCCCAAGGGGCAAGTCCCGGTAAAGGGATATCAGCCCTTGCCCCGTCGAATGAGGTGCAGGATATTCCACTGAATACCGCTATGCAAAACAAAAGGAAACGTTTTTGTAATAACACATTTTAAATTTGTTCCAACAACTGCAAACATGTTTGCTTTCCTTTGCATTGATCAGAATTAACGCAGTCCCATCAAACAATCACACCAAAAAAGAACGAAAATAAAATGTACGTATATGCCATCCGCATTCGTCACTGGGTCCCGTCATCACCCGTTAGGTTACTTAACTAACGACAGAGCGGGGACTGGACTAGCGCGGGTGTAAAACATATACAACATCTAATACTATATACCAATATACAATAATCGCTCCAGGCGTGATAATATGCAACATTACAGAAAAGTAATAAGCATCACAGAACAATACATATAATCTGGGATTCCTGGGTTTCATAGAGCCACTGCTGAAACCCGACGTTCCCCTGGTCGTGTGGATAGCCTGTGCAATGAAACCTAGACCCCTATGGGTGCGGCAAGTTACCCGCTAAAACCTGAAGCGAGGCAGCCCCTACAGCAAAGTGAATGGACCACCCTGCACTTCACAGAATCCGGTAGCTTTAGCACCCCTCCTTGGGTCAACCTGTACCCCCTACGAGTGCGGCGAATAGTCTGCCAATTCTAGAGTGAGGCCCCTCTGCCTCTCAAAGCCATGAGATGCGGACCCGTTGCCCTCCAGAACCCGGCTATCCGTGCACTCCGTCGCGGGGTAAAACTAGTACAGAAATGAAAAATAGTACAACAGGTACATCGACCGCAACCTGGTCGTGCCCCAAAAGAATATTATACAACAGGCAGTGACGGCAGTCCACATGTTGGACGCTCGCCCCGCAATATCAAATGTACAAATAAATCCAAACTGCACTACCATTGCACACTGCTATCCACCACGACAAATCCGCAACATCACAGCACAACACAGAACATCAACGCGAATGTCACGTTCGCAAACCCGTCTAAAAGAACTATAGCAATCAAACGCAGTTTACCTATCAAATGACATTCCCGGTCGGAGATATAATGTAAGCACTGTAAACTAACATGTTTAAATTTCGATCGACTAAATATCACGAAGTGGACCCCACAAACATCTGTTGAACAGTAACAAAATCTGGGCCCAAAAGATATATACAAAAAACCTCAAATTCCAACATAGAAACTACTGTGCAAATTTGGGGGCATGATCTCACAGAATGGCCGCGGATGCGGGGTCAATCCATAGGTTTGACCGCGATTCCGCGGCAGTCTTGTCGAATCATGTGCCCAAATTTGTACGGTGTTCTTAGAAAACCCTGCACAGAATTCTGTGATATGTAAAATAATTTTTGGAACCCATTAAAAATCAACAGAAACTGTGAATGGAAATTTTGCAGTTTTCGATATCCGGTTCGATCGATGTTTTAAACGCGTTAGCACAAGTTAGTATAGCAAAATGCTGAGGCTCTGATACCACTGTAAGTCTACGGTAGCGCCCCGGCCGTCTACAGACACCAAAAGCAGAACAAAAACTTTTAAACTGCCGCTATTGTATACTTTAACCCGGATCTTCCATTATTGCTAAACTAACAAACTGTAAAGAGAGTAGAAAGGTTATACCGAATGATCCGAGTCCTTCGTTCTTTAACCATCATCCCACGCTCCGTTGAGGCTACTCCGATCTCGTCGATCTCCGATCTGCTCATCCTAGTGGCACCACGTCAACGATTCTTTAAACGGGCTCCCGCCTCTGACTCGAGGCAACTCGATCGTCAAGTTTGCTAAAAGAGACGACCAAGATTGATGTAGAGAATGAGTAGATTACTTTGTCTCACTTCGTCCAAAGCCGTGGACGATCGGTTAATGAAGTTGCCACTCGAATCGGGTGATGGAATGAAATGAGCTATGAAATTTCAATACACCCCAAAAACTATCATAATCTTTTTTCCAAATCAAGTGAGAGAGAGTGAGAGGGGGAAGGGGCCGGCCATCTTATAGGAGGTGGGGGGTGAGTGTAGGAGGAGGGAGGTGACCACAAGAACAAATATCATGTGTGAACACATAGTGTGAACACAAAGTGTGAACACAAAGTATGAATACATTAAATGCAACCAATGAAACATCAACACCATTCAACCTAGTCACGTCTTCTAGAAACTTCTAGAACATTCCACACTCATCTCAAGAAAAGATAAATCCGTCTTTAACCGAATGTTAAAAGACGGCTGATAGAAAACTGGAAACTGGCAACTTCCAAAAGCGATCCCGAAACGAATTTCAGGATAACCCCGTAACTGTATAAATATACACGCATTTGTATTACGACCGAATACAAATGCAACTGAGATAAATATATTATATCTACTCAATATAATACTCAGATCCGGTTTAAACCAAAGCCCACCTGTATTATCTGCCCGAAAAATGACACGTGCGTAAACGCGCATGCATTTTCCGAACCCTGCCATAAAACCATACGGCCTCTACAACGTTTCGCCCGAACTTGGGAAACAGTCTGTGGGGGACTCTAATGACTCATCTGTACCCTGGCAGTGGGTTTAACCACAAACCGTCAGCGGTACTAGCTATGCGTAACGACTGCCCATGGACTGACCTAAAGGGAGGCCGATGAGCGAACTCATCCGAAAACCCTACTGAGCCTAACAGTGACAATGTAAATACAGTCCGGTCCGTTCGTCTATGAGTATCGCATATCTGCCTAGGGGGCTAGTAACGTCAGACCCCCAATAGCAGTATAAGTCGTGTCGGAGTGTAGCCCAATAACACCCTGAGATACTACTGGAGTACCTACCAGTAAATCTCCTGCCACGGCCGTGGGCTATATGTAATGGCTCTCCTAGACACAGCACGATCTCGCCCCCAATACCGGGAGAGACGAATCCCGTGCCGATCCGCTCACGTGCCTCCATGTGGCTCGGGACTGTACCCAAAAACTACCTGTTTACACGGCTCCTATGAGCCGTGGTAGGGTAGAAATCAAAGCACAGTGGGAACTCACATGAGACAAATGACGACCTCAGGTCGATGAACTAACCTGTACACATGTCACCTGGAAACTGCTATCTGACGATAGGTATAGTACTAACTAGCAGATTCCCAACGAGTCCTGTCCGGTGTACTCATAAAAGAAGGAGCGGCAAGCAACCCTGCCAATTCTAGGGTTAGGAGACCCGGACTCGACTCCTCGAGTTGGTCTCCCACTGGACCCCAGAACCCGGTTACTTGTGCTCCCCTCCTTGGGTCTATCCTAATGCGGAAAAGTAAATAATATACAAAGGGTGACAACTTCCGCTACCTGGAAGTGCCCCAAATAAAAGAATATTACATACAAGTTTTTACATGAATGAAAATGAAAAACACTCATCTCACATAAAAACCCCCGGCTATTCGAACACGACGATCCAATATAACATATCCAGCAACACATAACATCACATGTCATCAACGTAAGTAAATATGCGCATCCCAATTGTCGTTGACATATAGCAACGAAACCGGCGATATCACATATTACACTTACGGTCACAGAAAAGAAAGTGTAAAACTACAACAATTGGAATCCGCAACTTCTTTAGACATCGCATGCCTCATCAAATGAAATACTTAGACATCACATGCCTAACAGTTATAAACCCCGCATTTTAGTCTCATTATCGAAAACTCTTTTCAATATCAAGTGAAACTAAACCGCTAGATTTATAACATTCATTCAGTTATCTCATAACTGTTTGTGAATTCCAATTATTGTATCACATTCCAGATAAACAGAAAATGTTAAACGTTCCGATCGAACAGTCGAATACCCAAGTTTTCCCGATACAGCTCAACACATGAAATAAGTCTAACAACATTCAGTTCGTGCCTCAGTACCAATGGTCCAGCCGTAGAAGGGTCAAGCCAACGCCTCACATGTGGCACGCCGTACTGCCCCAAAGCCGAAGGTTCAAAGGGCAGTTCAAGACGGTCACATAATCGAGTTAAGGTTTGTTGTCTTCTAGAGGGTCCATCGCGTTACTTGCACTACTTAGAACGTCGTTAAACTACGGAAAAATCCAACACTTGGAAATCTCCCGACAGGGGAAAAATTGGGTATTTATATCCGGTCGAACTTTTTAACATATTTTAAAAATTATCCGGAAATACACAAAAGACGAAATTTGATAATCCGATCGAAATACCGAATCCCCAAAACAACCCTGAAAATTCAACTCTTGAAAAAATATTAAAAATTCCCAGGAAAATCACCACTGGAAACTAAGAGTTACTGTGCAAAAAACTTTACATACTGTGGCCGTACGGCCGCGGAACCGCCGCATGAGCCTTGCTCATGCCGCGGAACCGCGGTGATAAAGTGGAATTAGGCTCATGAATTTCACAGTAAACCTTAGAATTTCCTGCTGATTTTTCTGCATATTTTTAATATCGAAAAACTCCAGATTTTGGAAAAAGTCCAGGGAGCATGTTTGGTTTAGGGTTTCGGGTTCGTTCGGGCTTCAAATTGCGTCTAGACTTCGCCTAAGCCTCTAGCTAGGCTCTGATACCAGTGAAAGGTTCCTAGGCACCCTATAGAGGTCTCACAAGGCATCAACCATGCCAATTTATAAAAATTATGGTGCCGAGAAACCCTAATACGGATCGTCGGCTAGAATCCTAGGCGAAAAACAAATCTAGTTAACATATTAACTAAAGGAGAGAGGCTACAACCTTTGTAGATCCGGTTACCCTCTTCCTTGCCTCCACGTAGGTGTCCTCTCGCTGTCCATCTCGAATCCTAGACTCGATCGTCGGCTTCATCGGGAAAACGAGCGGGCAATGTCGTCGGCTTCGTGCCGAAGATGATCTACGTCGAGGTTGCACAAGTTCAAGCTCCAACTTCACCAAGTTGTGAAACTTGTGAAGAAAACACCCAAAAAAACTTGGCAAGAGGTAGAGGGTGAAGAAATAGGAGGTGGGTTCACTTTAGAATTGGATTTCACTCACTTTTGCTCAAGTTGCCATTGATGGCATCAAGCTTTTCTCTTGAAGATGAAGATGAAGAAGCAAATAGAATATGATAAGTATTATGAAAAATGATAATAAAATCAAATACTTATCATGTTCTAACCTAGGTTAAGTGTAGAGAATAAACCATGGTCACTTGGATGGGTTAGGGTTAAGCATGATGACAAGAATGGTTACAAAAGTCAAAGCTTCATGAAGCTTCAACTTAAAACAAAAAAGGCCACCATTCTCATCTTAATCCTTTTCAAATAAATAAATAAATAAATAAATGAAAATGCAAAACCCTAATCAACACTTAACCATGGTTTAATTCTTTATACTTAACAACAAGATCATGTATCATCAAACATGATACAAATATGTGCACAAAAGTATATCACATATACTTCTTGCACATTAAGTGAGAAAATCCATATAAAGTGAACCAATACTAGTTAATGCAATGTAGTATATCAAATATATAATTATACATTAAATCATTAAATCAACACTTGATTTAACGATCCGGTCATATCGCATATAACCGACTAGAATCCAATGTATCGATTTATCGAATCAATGATTCGATAACTAGGTCATATCGAATATAACCAATTGAAACATATATCGCGAGAATGAAATGCGGTATCACATACACGTATTATTCTCGGTCCTGCACATATCTCATATGCGCTCCTATTTCGTTTCGCTTGAGCCAGGAAACCTCTGTGTAGGACTCTAAAGACTCGTCAATACGCCGGTAGCAGATGATGATCATATCAAGCACCCACAAGTCGCAAGCGGTCTGCTAAACGTAACGTCCATCCGGGTGTTGAGCGATCAGAAGATCGACGAGCTAGCCCGCTCACACTCCTGTGAATCCAACTAGTAACACTTAGCGTACAGTCCGGTCTGTTCGTCTGATATGTCGCATATCAAGTCTAGGGGTGGTATACGTCAGACCCCAATAACCGATAAGCCGTGCCGATGTGAGGCTCATAACGGGTCGAGAAACTACTGGTAACACTTACCAGCAAATCTCTGATCAGCCCTGGCCAGGGACTTCCCTGTTACGGCCAATCGAGCACAGCGCAACATCAACCCCCAATACCGGGAGAGACGAAACCCCTCCTATCGCTCATTGCCTCCATGTGACTCGGGACTGTACCCAAAGACCACCGTTTTGCACGCCCTCATGGACGTGGTAAGGTGGAGATCAAAGCACAGTGGGAATCACATAAGACTCTATGACGATCTCGGGTCTACAGACTAACCTGCACAAGTGTCACCTGAGAACTGCCATCTGACGTGAGGTATAATACCATCTGGGAGTTCTCGGCGAGTCCGTCCAGTGCACCCAGTCTCCACTGAGCACCCGTATACCATCTCTGATGTCAAACACCAATGGATATGGGATCATCCATCGCCCATCTCATGGGTCGAGAAGTGTATACGCTAGTCTACACTGGTATATCGATGCCCCGTCTCGATACACCTACGACTAGGGACCTTGAAGGATGTACTTATGGACTACCATGTCCCCACTAGTATGATCTGCATCATAGTCCAGGCAGTCAAGTACACATCCTAAGGGCTTTACCAACATGTAACCATAAGACAGTTTAAAGAGACGAGTATACATGTTAAGATAAAGAGTAACCAGATAGCATACTATCATATCGAGCAAGAAAGTCATCTCTATATATGTCCAAGCATCCAATATAATATACAACATCTGTACAATACTGGCCTCTAGGGCATACATACAACTAACATAACATGTAATCAGTCACCTGAACATGTACACGACTGATAAAAGCAAACCAGATAACATACTATCATCTAGAGTAAGACTGTCCTACCGGTATAGATCCTCCGCAATCATTGCAATCACGTACCTGCGATCCAATAATTGACTCTGAGGGCACTATCTCCAACAGGCACCACATCATCGAGTCTTTTTACGGGCTCCCGCTTCATCCGAAGCAACTCGAGTACGAAGTTCGCTAGCCGCATATCCAAGGCGATATAGAGAATGTGTGTGATAACTTTGTCTCTTGCATCCATTGTATGGATGGAGGTTGGAGACGATGCCATTGATGGAAATGGTGAGCTAGAGGAAGAAGAAGAAGAAGAGGCTTTTTCTTTCTCATGTGTGATGAAATGAAAAAAAGAGCAAGAAGAAAATAATAAAAGAGCTAACCTTATACATGGCTGCCCTTTCTCTCTCTCTTTCTTTCATTTCACCATACTAATCAATCACTAAACATGACATGGTTCAAAGAATAAGACCATGAGTCACCACCCTTGTCCATGTTATAATTAATGCACCTCACCATGAATTAAGCTCACTATTTACACCAAAGTAAACATTAACCCAAATGTTTACAACAATAAAAAGATACGGCAACATCTAAAGTAAACTCGTGACGGATCACAAGGATACCCCTCACCTGTATATACATACCTGCATCCGCATTCCGACCGAATGCGAATGCGATGAGACTAAAGTAATCCAACAAATCTAATACTAGGATCCGGCTTAAACCAAAGCCCACTAGTACGATCCGTCCGATCATGATCCGTGCACTACTGCACGTATATGATCGAACCCTGCCATATATCATACGGCCTCTAAAACGTTTCGCCCGAAACATGAGAAACTGTTTGTGGGGGACTCTAAAGTCTCGTCAATATTTTAGCTGTGGATTTAACCACTAGCATGTCAGTGGTACTAGCTGTACGTAACGGGCTACCGGGTATTGACCAAAAGGGAGGTCGATGAGCGAACTCATCCTGACATCCTACTGAGCCTGTCAGTGACAATATCCGTACAGTCCGGTCCGTTCGTCTATGAGCATCGCATGGCAGGTCTAGGGGGTTGGTAAAAGTCAGACCCCCAAAAGCGATACAAGTCATGTGAGAGTGTAGCCCAGAAAACCCCGAGATACTACTGGAATACCTACCAGTAAATCTCCTGCCTTGGCCAAGGATTTCGTGTAATGGCTCTCCTAGACATAGCGCGATCTCACCCCCAATACCGGGAGAGACGAAACCTCTGCCGATCCGCTCACTGCCTCCATGTGGCTCGGGACTGTACCCAACTAAAACCTGTTTGCACGACTCATTTGAGCCGTGGTAGGGTAGTAATAAAAGCACAGTAGGAACTCATACGAGACAAATGACGATCTCAGGTCGATGAACTAACATGTACACATGTCACCAGGGAACTGCTATCTGACGTCAGGTATAATACCAACTAGCATGCTCCCGGCGAGTCCTGTCCGGTGTACTCATAATCCACTGAGCACCTATATAAATCTTAGGTGAACCAACTGAGACCAATGGCTTGTGAGACCGGCCACCGCCCCTTATCGGGGTCTCGACTGTATACACTAGTCTACTAATGGAGTATCGATGCCCAGTCTCAAAAACTCCCACGACTAGGGACCTCTTAAGGATGTGCTTATAGACCATAGCTCCCACGTATATGATCGCCATCGTACTGCTGCCAGTTAAGCAAGAATCCTAAGGGCTCTATCAACGTGTAATAGCGACCTGTAAGGTCACCTGAAGCAGTACACGATGATAAAGATCAACCAAATAGCATACTATCATCTTGAGTAAGACTGTCCTACCGGTATATGTCCTCCCTCAATCATTGCAATCACATGCATGTGATCCAATAATTGACTCTGAGGGCACTATATCCAACATTACTCACGGCGCCCTTTCGGGTTTTCATCCGTGCCCATTTCGCTTGTGGATATACTGTTTTTTTTGTTTTTTAAGCGGGGCATTCCACTAGGTTGTAGGACTATTTTGTAGGCCACTTAATATCCTTCCTACCTTTTGAGAAGAAAGGACCATTCTAGAAAGAGATTCTTCCACCAGTGAAGAATATGTCCCTGTGTATATCTTGGGGGGAACGAGTACCCACGTCGTCGCTATTTTGGCGACAGGTTGCTTTAGAGCCGCTTATTTTTGTTTAGCGTAGGCGACAAATGCCATCTTACTTCCACTTTTCACTCGTCATCATCGGATGAGAAAGAGTCTTGACCCATTTGATCCAATCGAGCCATTTTATCCATGAGTTTTTTGGAAGGTCGTCGGCTTGAAGAGGGCCATATATGAGGATGCCTTTTGAATTTGGGTCAAGGGTGGCTATGAACTTTCCCACAGCTGCCGCTTCGTTGATACGTTACTCATATTTGACCAGAGATTTTACCATTGGGTGACATATTGAACCCAAGTCTCATTCGGTCTAACCCTTTCCTTGACTAGCGCCGTCACGATAGTATGTTCGTTCTAATTAGCGAATCCCTGACAGAAGAGCATATCCATTTCGTTCAAGCTCTTCACAAAATCATTTTGTGTTGGATTTCCCTTGCACCTAGTCTAGGGTTTGGTAGCATCACTTATACAACTTTAAAATTTAGAGAAGTGCAAATCAAACAAACCATGAATCTTAACTAGAATAATTAGGGTAACAAGTTTTTTATCACATACAAAGAACAATCTATCACAAAGAGTAGAGATTACAACCTTTGTATTCTCTCTTTGGTGACTCCTTGGACCTTTGAGAGTTTGGAACGGATCGCTAGCAACCTTCCAAGTCCACGATGATCCACCCGAAGTCCCTTTGCCCAAAGCTCTTTGCTTTACTTGATCCATGGAAGAAGTGTAGCAAACACCCCAAATGGGCTAGATGTGTGTAGAATGATGAGGTGGTTTGTATTCTCTAATCAAAACTCTTTCTTTTTATCAACCTCACTCAAAAGAAAACTCAAGAGAGCTTGGAGGAAAAAGAAGATAATGGTGGCTAAGCTTTGAGCTCAAGAGAAAATGATAATGATGATTGAATTATGTGAGAATGAATAATCAATATTAATCCTTCTCACTTCAACAATGGTTAACTAATATCTAGATATTTTGCATATGGGTTAAAGTCCAAATGGAAATTCAACCGTGGGTCAAAGCTAGGTCAAAAGAAAGAAGAGTGTAGAAAAACCAATTATTGACCTAATTTCCATTTGCTTCTTTAAACCATATATATATATATATATATATATATATATATATATATTAGTGAACCATGTGAGTCTAGCATTGCCACCATTTAGTGTATCATGGGACTCTAAGACTCGTCAATACGCCGGCAGTAGGTCATGATCATATCAAACACCTACAAGCCGCAAGAGGTCAGCTAACGTAACGGCCACCCGGGTATTGAGCGATCAGAAGAAAACCAGCGAAGCTGTCAAAACTCCAATCGAGCCAATCAGTAACACTACCGTACAGTCCGGTCTCTTCGTCCCATATGTCGCATATCCAGTCTAGGGGTGGTGAACGTCAGACCCCAGTAACCGATAAGTCGTGTCGCTGTGAGGCTCATAACGGGTCGAGAAACTACTGATAACTCTTACCAGTAGCACTCCATATCAGCCCAGGCCAGGGACTTCCAGTTATAGCCAATCGAATACGGCACAACATCAACTCCCAATACAGGGAGAGACGAAACCCCTCCTATCGCTCATTGCCTCCATGTGATTCAGGACTGTACCCAAAAGCCACCGCTTTGCATGCCCTCTTGGACGTGGTAAAGTGGAAATCAAAGCACAGTGAGAATCACACAAGACTCTATGACGATCTTGGGTCTACAGACTAACCTGTACCAGTGTCACCAGAGAACTGCAATCTGACGATAGGTATAATACAATCTAGGAGTTCTCGGTGAGTCCGTTCAGTATACCCAGTCTCCACTGAGCACCCGTATACCTTCTTTGATGTCAAGCACCAATGGATAAGGGATCATCCATCGCCCATCATATGGGTCAAGATGCGTATACGCTAATCTACTCTGGAGTATCGATGCCCTGTCTCGATACATCCTCGACTAGGAACAGTTATAGGATATGCTCTTGGACTACCCTGGCCCCACTAGTATGATCTGCATCGTAGTCCTAGTAGTCGAGTACATATCCTAAGGGCTTTATCAACATGTGAGAGCAAGACAGTATACCGATACAAGTCAACATGTTAAGATAAAGTGAAACCGGATAGCATACTATAACATTGAGCAAGAAATTCCTCTATATATATATATCCAAGCATCCACTATAATATACATCATATGTACAACAATGGCCTCTAAGGCATATATACAACTAACAATCTCCCACTTGCACTAAGGCCAGCTGTTGTAGTATCTCATACCCAACATCCCGAAAAATCTCTCAAATCGTATCTGGGGTATGGCTTTCGTGAGTGGATCCGCAGTGTTTTCCTTCGTGTCAACTCTCCTGACCTCGATCTCGCGGGGATCAACTATCTCCTGGATCAGGTGATACCGCCTCAGAATATGTCTGGACTTCTGATTGGACCTGGGTTCCTTGGCCAAAGATACAGCACCATTGTTATCACAATACAAAGGTATTGGATGATCAATGGACGGAACCACACCTAGTTCAGTGATGAACTTCTTCATCCAGACAGCCTCTTTGGCAGCATCGTTGGTAGCGATGTATTCAGCCTCCATCGTCGAGTCTGCCACGATTTCTTGCTTGGAACTCTTCCAACAAACCGCCCCTCCATTTAGGGTAAAGACAAATCCCGAGTGCGACTTAGAGTCGTCCTTATCACTTTGGAAGCTCGAATCGGTAAAGGACTCCACCTTGAGTTCTCCGTTACTGTACACCAAGAACATCTCCTTAGTCCTTCTCAAGTACTTGAGAATGTTCTTCACAGTTGTCCAGTGACTCTCTCCTGGATCTGCTTGAGACCAACTCATTACACTTAGTGAGTATGCTTTATCGGTCTGGTACACAACATCGTGTACATGATAGAGCCTACTTCCGAAGCATAGGGTATCCCTTGCATGCGAGCTCTCTCCAAATCAGTCTTGGGAGACATCTCTTTAGAGAGAGTGAGTCCAGAGATCGTGGGTTGGTTCCCACGTTTGGATTCTTCCATACTAAACCTCTTTAGTATGGTGTCAATGTACCTGGATTGGGACAATCCCAATATCCGCTTAGATCTATCTCTATAGATCCTAATCCCCAAAATGCAGGAGGCATCACCAAGATCTTTCATTGAGAATATATGTCATAATAAGAGCTTGACCGAGTGCAGCATACGAACATCATTTCCTATCAAGAGCTTGTCGTCCACGTACAATACGAGGAAGACAACCTTACTCTCTGCAACCTTCTTGTAAAAACAAGGTTCATTTACGTTTTTGATGAGGTCAAACTCTTTGAATATTACATCAAAACAGATGTTCCAACTCCGCGATGCCTGCTTTAACCCGTAGATGGATTTAAGCAGCGTACACACCTTTCCGCTGCTCCCATTATCTAAGAAGCCCAATGGCCGAGTCATGTACACGCACTCCTCTAAATCACCATTTAGAAAGGTAGTCTTAACATCCATTTGCCAGATTTTGTAGTCATGGTATGCAGCAATGGCAAGTAGGATCCGGATGGACTTAAGCATAGCAACTGGAGAAAAGGTTTCGTCATAATCCACACCTGGTCGTTGACGGAAACCCTTTGCCACAAGTCTAGCTTTGAAAGTCTCAACTTTTCCATCTACACCAAGTTTCTTCTTAAAGATCCATTTGCTCCCAATGGGTTTTACCCCTTCAGGAGTAACTTCCAAAGTCCATACTTTGTTGGCGTACATGGATTCCATCTCAGATCGCATTGCATCCAGCCACTTCACAGAGTCTCCACTCGTGATGGCCTGCTCGAAGCTAGTTGGGTCTTCATCTTTCATGATGCAATCCTTGCTTCCACCGTCAATGAGAAAACTATAGTATCTCTCAGGTGGATGAGGAACCCTACTAGATCAGCGGATGGGCTGGGGTTCGTCGGGAACTACTGAATTCTCTGGTTCGACTAAATCTTCAGTTGTAGTTTGTGGTGCTGGAACTTCTTCCAGCTCTACCTTTTCGCCACTAATTTCTTTTGCAAGAAATTCCTTTTCTAAAAAGGTGGTATGTTGAGCAACAAACACTTTTTGTTCCTCATTGTGGTAGAAAAAATATCCATAAGAATTCTTTGGATATCCTACAAACTTGTAGAGAACTGATTGTGCCTCGAGTTTGTCTGGATTTTGCCTTTTGACATAGGCCGGACAAACTCATATCTTTACTCGTTTAAGATATGGTCTCTTCCCACTCTATATCTCATATGGTGTGGTAGGCACAGATTTAGATGGAACTTGATTCAATAGGTATGCTGCTGTCTCAAGCGCATAACCCCAAAATAAAATAGGCTACTCAGCAGTACTCATCATAGAGCGCACCATATCTAATAGGGTACGATTCCTCCGCTCCAATACACCGTTGTGTTGTGGTGTATAGGGAGTAGTTAGCTGAGAGAGAATCCCATTCTCTTTTAGATACTACAGAAAATCATTGCTCAAGTATTCTCCTCCTCGATCAGATCGAAGGATCTTAATACATTTACCCGTTTGGTTCTCTACTTCGTTCTTATATTCTCTGAATTTCTCAAAAGCATCAGACTTATGTTTCAACAGGAACACATGTCCGTATCTTGAGAGATCGTCAGTGAATGTAATGAAGTATGAGGAACTGTTCCTGGCATGTGTAGACATGGGACCGCATACATCATTATGAATCAGTCCTAAGAGTTCCGTAACTCTTTCTCCGTGTCCACTAAACGGAGTTTTGGTCATCTTGCCTTTGAGACATGACTGGCAAGTGTCATAAGATGAAAATTCGAACGGATTCAAATATCCATCCTTATGCAACTTAGCTAGTCGTGTCGCATTGATATGACCAAGTCTATAATGCCACAAGAAGGATTCGTTCATTTCTGAACTCTTCCTCTTGTGTGTGTTTTGTACATTAAGTACTGTAGTTTGATTGAGAAAGTATATGCCATTATTTAACGAGCCTGATCCAATCAACTTTTAATTCAGGAAGATGTTCATAACATTATCCTGTACTACAAAATTAAATCCTTCTTTACTCAATAAAAAAACTGATATAATATTGCATATCAGGGTCGGAATGTAATAGGATTCATTCAGAATCAATGTATTTACCATTTGGTAACACAAGGTTATATTCGCCAACCGCCTTGGCTGCAACATTTGCACCATTCCCTACTCTTATAGAATGATCACTCTCTCCCAGTTCCCTACCTTTCCGTAGCCCATGTAACATGTTACATATGTGGGATCCCGATCCGGTATCTAATACCCAGGACGCAGAGTGAACTGAGAAACAGTTCTCTATAACTAACACACCCGGAGAAGATGCATCAGCATGCTTGTTCTTCATTTAGGTGGCGTAAGAATCCAGATATTCTCCTATTCCCTGCTCCGACTTATAACAATTATAAGTTGGAGCGGGACCAACGTTCCCCTGCTTGGTATAATAAGCGTGTTCGGTCAATACATCCATATTATTATCTTGATTAAGGCCAGACATGGTCGCTACCTGGAGAGAGAGAGAAGAAAACACTTTAGCGTATGCTCTTGCAAGATTAGATTGGTTATTATCTTATCTAATCAGGATGGCTCCTACTATTTTCATCAAATCTTCCTTCAAACTCTAAAAGGTAAGATTAGCCGGGATTAATTACACCTTACAAGTTCGCCAATCTTTCAGCCAGGCTAGTGTTGGTAATTTGAGGGAGGTTCGCCGTGCTTTCGCATGGACCTAATTAGAATAAACCTCGTTTTCCCAGAGGCATAACCCCGTTAACACCTTTCTATACACCTACTTGATCGGCTAATTGTCATGTGTAAAACTCTCCCAGGAGTAACTCTTACTCGCAGTGGGTATCAGGATCCGACTATTTCATAGGAGGTATGCAATCTCATTGCAAATTTCAACACTTGAAATTCCTGATAATATTCTGCCCCTAGCGATATATGACCTTGATAAGGTCAACAAATCATAAATCACAAGTCCGGTTCAACCCGTCATTTCCCGATTGAATTAAACCCACCCGTATGACCCTTGAGAAAGTCAACAAGGCCATACCACTACCCTAATCCAATAACATCTCAGGTTTTAGCAGATAAATACTAATTATCTACCATACATTGTGCCTTGACAAGGTCAACAAACGCAGCACGAATACCAAGTAGGACTTATCTGAAATGACGGAGGTTTACGACAGGTTTTTCAGAAAACCTATTGCGTAATGAACTTGATATCGTTGTAGAAACAAGTGATTTTGAAAAGGAGTGTTTTTTAGGCTTTTTCTAGTTTTGCTAAAGAGGTCACTCCCGGTGATGGGATCTCGGCTCTTTCCTTATCGAATAAGGTGCAGGATATTTCACAAATACCGTTGTACAAAGCAAGAACTATAGAAGCAATCAAAAACAAAACCGATTGAGTTGTAGTATCTACTAGTTTCGCTAAAGAGGTCATTCCCGGTGAAGGGATCTCAGCCTTTTCCTTATCGAATAACGTGTTGGATATTCTCCAAGGAATACGCTATGCAAAGCAAAACTAGAGCTACCATTTTTATAAATTTGATTCTACAACATCTTTTTGGTTTATTTTCTTTCATTAATCTCATTAAAGAATCCCATCATTTAAGTTTTCTAAGCATCACAGAAGAAACGAAAATACAACGTACGCTTATGCCATCCGCATTCGCCACAGTGTCCCGTTATGCACCGTTAGGTTACTTAACTAACGGCATATCGGGACGGGACTAGCGCAGGTGTAAAACATAAGCAACATTTATTACATATCATATATATAATAATAAAGCATTCGTCTCACGCATATAATATGATCACATCACAGTATAACAGCAGCAGAAGAAATATATAAAATATTGGATATACTAGGAGGTCCGTGTTTTATTTTGAGCCTGTATAAAACACGGATTCCACGGTCGCGATGAATAGCCAAACCCATAATCCTAGACCCTTACAAGAGTGGCATGTAACCCTACCAATTCTAGGGTTAGGAGACCCGGTCTCGACTTCTCGAGATGGCCTCCCTCTGGACCCTAGAACCCGGTTACTTGTGCTCTCCTCCATGGGTCTATCCTAATGTGGAAAAGTAAATAATATACAATGGTGACATCATCCTCAACCCGGAAATGCCCCAATAAAATAATATTACATACATTGAATTTTACATGAATGAAAATAAAAACCCTCATCTCACATAAAACCCCCGGCTATTCAAAACACGACGATCCAATATAACATATCACGGCAACACATAATGTCTCATATCATCAACGTAAGCAAGTATGCGTATCCTGATTTTCGTTGAAGTATAGCAACGAAGTCGGCGATACACCACATATTACAGTTACGGTCACAGAAAAGAAAAGTGAAAAACTACAACATTTGGAATCCAAAATCATTTTAGACATCGTAAACCCAAAAATCACATATTGCGGATTTCATGCCTAACTCATTGAATTCCACATATTGTATCACATTACAGATATATCAAGACAATGTTTAACGTTTTGATCGAATCAACATACACTCACAAATTACCCCATGAGCTCAACACTTGAGCAAAGTCAAAAATACACAAAAACCGTGCCACAGTGTCCATGGACCATCCGTAGAAGGAGTTAACCAATGCCTCACCTATGACACCATGGAACTACGGCAAACCCTAGGGTTCGATCGCGGTTCCATGGGCATAGAATCGAGTTAAGGTTAGTATGTTCTTCTAGAGTGTCCACTGGGGTACTTGCATGATTTTACGAATACAATCAACTAAGGAAAATCACAACACTTGGAAATTTCAACGGGGTACGAAATGTGGTGTTCGAAGTTCGTTCGAACTGCTAAACATTGTCAAGCTTACCAATATAGTGTTAAATTATATGACTACGAAACACTACAAATTAGCCCCAGGTCAAAATAATCATCACATGAAAATTAGGCTAAGCAAACAATACTAGAAACCCCAAATACAGAAGAATAAAGCACATATGAAATACGGAGTGCAGAGGAGGCCAAGGGGCCGGCCAGGCCAGATTTGGAGGCCATGTGCTCGGCCAAAATCCGAGCACATTCCCCCGTATTTCACTTGTATTCATGTATTCTCCTATGTTACATTCTGCAACTGTTTGAAAAAATTTTAAAGGACTTTTTACAAAATTACAGAGAGCAAAATAAGGGTTTCATAATACCGTATTCCGGAGTCGATTTCGTTTTCGTAATTGTTTTAACACCGTGTCTAAAATTCTAGCTTGGCTCTGATACCACTGTTGGGTTTCCATTGCACCTAGTCTAGGGTTTGGTAGCATCACTCATGCCACTTTAAAATTTAGAGCGGTGCAAAGCAAACAAACAATGAATCTTAACTAGAATATTTAGGGTAACAAGTTTTTTATCACATACAAAGAACAATCTATCACTAAGAGTAGAGATTACAAACTTTGTATTCTCTCTTTGGTGACTCTTTAGACCTTTGAGAGTTTGGAATGGATCGCTAGCAACCTTCCAAGTCCATGATGATCCACCCGAAGTCCCTTTGCCCAAAGCTCCTTGCTTTACTTGATCCATGGAAGAAGTGTAGCAAACACCCTACACAAATGGTCTAGATGTGTGTAGAATGATGAGGTAGTTTGAATTCTCTAATCAAAACCCTTTCTTTTTATCAACGTCACCAAAAGAAAACTCAAAAAGAGTTTGGAGGAAGAAGAAGATAATGGTGGCTAAGCTTTGAGCTCAAGAGAAAAAGATAATGATGATTGAATTAAGTGAGAATGAATAATCAATATTAATCCTTCTCACTTCAACCATGGTTAACTAATATCAAGATATTTTGCAAATAGGTTAAAGTCCAAATGAAAATTCAACCATGGGTCAAAGCTAGGACAAAAGAAAGAAGAGTGTACAAAAACCAATTATTAACCTAATTTCCATTTGCTTCTTTAAACCATATACAATTATATATATATATATTAGTGAACCATGTGAGTCTTGCATTGCCACCATTTAGTGTATCATCAACCATGATACTTTGTATATATGTATGTGTCCATACACATCAACATGTGCATACGTGCATGCATACATCTTCAACAAATAAAAAGGTTTAAATAAAGAATTAAACTAAAAGTCAAATGTTAAATCAACACTTGATTTAACAAACCGGTCATATCACATACGACCCGACCAATACAAAAATGTCCGATTAACATACGGTATCACATACTCGCATTCAATCGGGTCCCCACGCATATCTCATATGCACACCACATCATTTCGCCTGTGCTAGGAAACTCCTGTGTGGGACTCTAAGACTCGTCAATACGCCAGCAGTAGGTGATGATCATATCAAACACTTACAAGCCGCAAGCGGTCAGCTAAACGTAACGGCCACCCGGGTATTGAGCGATCAGAAGAATACCAGCGAAGCTGTCAAAACTCCCGTCGAGCCAATAAGTAACACTACCGTACAGTCCGGTCTTTTCGTCTCATATGTCGCATATCCAGTGTAGAGGTGGTGAACGTCAGACCCCAGTAACCGATAAATCGTGTCGATGTAAGGCTCATAACGGGTCGAGAAACTACTAATAACTTTTACCAGTAGCACTCCATATCAGCCCTGGCTAGGGACTTCCAGTTATAGCCAATCGAACACAGCGCAACATCAACTCCCAATACCGGGAGAGACGAAACCCTTCCTATCGCTCATTGCCTCCATGTGATTCGGGACTGTACCCAAAAGCCACCATTTTGCATGCCCTCTTGGACGTGGTAAGGTGGAAATCAAAGCACAGTGGGAATCACACAAGACTCTATGACGATCTCCGGTCTACAGACTAACCTGTACCAGTGTCACCAGATAACTGCTATCTGACGATAGGTATAATACCATCTAGGAGTTCTCAGCGAGTCCATTCAGTGTACCCAGTCTCCACTGAGCACCCGTATACCATCTTTGATGTCAAACACCAATGGATATGGGATCATCCATCGCCCATCATATGGGTCAAGATGCGTATACACTAGTCTACTCTGGAGTATCGATGCCCTGTCCCAATACACCCTCGACTAGGAACAGTTATAGGATGTATTCTTGGACAACCCTGGCCCCACTAGTATGATCTGCATCGTAGTCCTAGTAGTCGAGTACATATCCTAAGGGCTTTATCAACATGTGAGAGCAAGACAGTAAACCAATACAAGTCAATATGTTAAGATAAAGTGAAACCAGATAGCATACTATCATATTGAGCAAGAAAGTCCTCTCTATATATATCCAAGCATCCACTATAATATACATCATATGTACAACAATAGCCTCAAGGGCATATATACAACTAACATTTTGGAGTTCAGCATACCATTCGAAGGCAATGCCCGCCAGACTGCTGACGAACTGTCATAGGAGGAGTATATCATTTCTTCCAGTATTTCCACACATGGATTTAAATCACGCAATATGCTGGCGAGGATTCCTAGTTCCTTTGTGCATGTGGAACGTTGGAAGTGTGTACTCTGGCGGGTACTGTATTTGATCGTACCATATCGGATACGGTCGACCGATCTTGATTGATCTATTTGCGGCTTCACTGGCATAGTGAGTTTTGATTTGCTGAGCGGCATATTCGTTCAGCTTTTCTTTTGGAATCATATCCTCTTCGGCCATTGATAAGACTCGTAAAGGATTTGAATGTCACACTTGTCTTTAAGAGCGACCACCGGCAGTTCATTCGCATGTGGTTCCGATTGAACCATCATTCCGGCCATTTCTGAATCAGATTGGCCATCCGGTTCATTTTAGTGGACATTTCTGCCGCTTCTTCATCTCTCTTTTTCAGAGCGCGCTTTAGGAAATCAATATCCGACTCCTTCTCTATTCCTTTTTTGGGTGCGTCCTCGGGACTTTCCTTAGGTGATGGATTAGCGTTTGCTGCCGCCTGAGCGAGCATATCCTGCAGCTTTTCATGTTTGTAGTTGAACTTTTGTCAGGGACCAAGTTTAAGGTCGGCGACAAGTAGAAACTCGAACTTCGTCTTTGGAATTCACCATATATACTATATGAACTACCATGCCCCCAGGCTTGGGGTGTTTGGAGTTTTGGCCTTTGAAGTTTGCTCCGGGCACTTGAGCTTTATTAGGCTTCTTATTGTGAAAAGCCGCTTTGGTTTTTGGGAGGAACCGCTGTATCAGGATCCGTCTTGGGGTGAGCCCCCTTCACCTACTTCCGCACCTTATATATAGATGAGGAAAGTTGTCTCAGGGAGCGAATTGGTTTCTGCTCTCGTGGGATCTCCATGGGCTGTGGAGATTTCTTCAATATTGAGGTAAGAGAATTTTGTTTGACCCTTTGCAACAGTTTGAAGTTGTTCCCAGTTGGAACAACAACATTCACCACTGGGGTTGAAAGAGGACCATACGGGGAACTGCCCCCAGATCATTTTGTATGATGCCGATATCGACGTCGACCGTTTCTTACGGCCGGGATTTGATTGGCTTCAGGATTTTGCTGAGCATGCCCCCTGTTTCCTTTGAGAGTTTGAATATTCTGTCCCCTGTGTTCACCTTGGTCCTTGGCAAGTGTCGGTTGTTTGAGGACTGATTTCGTTGGCAAAGCTGCAATTTGGGGAACCAGCATGTGGAAAACAGACTTCCTCTAGGCTTCCTTCAACCGTGTTGAGGCACAAAGGGTGGGAAGTGGGAGTATCAACCCAAAGAGAAGCCCGTTGATTTCTTGAAGAGCTGGATTGCAGAGATTTGAGATTGCAAATGGCCCATACTTGACTCCACCGGATACGAAAGAGCCTGAGTTTCTAAGGTGGGAGCAAACGCCATTAGAGACGAAACGCCGGCTTCAATATCCCCTCCCCTAAGGGCAACCACAAACATATACACTGCGATTATCTGATCGCGGGAAAAACACGACACACGAAGTGTGGAGTGGAAATAGGAAGAGGTACCACCGGGCTTGCCAGAATCTGTTCACTGCCCAAAGACGCGACCGGGATGTTGGGACTTCTGGCCTGAATTTTGGGGGCAGATGCTATTTGGTTTTATCCGTCCACCTCTCCATAGATGCCAAATTGATTTATGGCACCATGTATCGAAGGTTTAGATGGATGTGGTCGATGTAGCAGACTTCGTCAGATTCCCCCTCATTGTGAGGGGTTTTTGATTGTAGGGACGCTCTTCCCTACAGGCGTAAGCCTCTGCGGTTAATTACGCTACCGCATTGCGGTAACCACTTTTTTCTTCTCCAGATGGTCACTTCGTGTCGTGTATGTTTGTTTTGTTTTTGGTTGCCCGTGGATTGTATACGGAGACTAATTTATGTTGTCGCCCGTAGGGCGTGGATTAGTCCAAATCTGTATTTTCTTATATTTGGGTTTGGGTTGGGCTTAAGGATCATTAATCTCATTTGAGACTAAGATCAACTTAAACATTTGTTATGGATACGTTAGTCTAATTTTAAACTAATATCTACTTAACAGGATCATTTAGATCCAACAAAAGGGCATTTGAACTCTATTGTTTTAGTTTAGGGACGTTGCGATCCATAATTTTAAGGACATCATAGTCCGTGACAGTTTAAAGGCGTCATAGTCTGTAAAGTTTAAAGACATCATAGTCTATGAGTTTAAGGACCCCACAGTCCATAAAGTTTAAAGACATCATAGTCCATGAGTTTAAGGACCCCACAGTCCGTATATTTTATGGACATCATAATCCAGTTTAAAGACGTAATAGTATATGTGGTTTTCGTTCAACCGTTTGGGGATGTACCAAAAGTTATTGGTTATTGGGACCCTCCGTCTCTCTAAAGACATTAAAGAATTACAACGACATATATCAGATGTACGAAGGTATACCCTTGAACCAATGTCGGTTAGGAGATATATAGTTAAGTTTGGGACTAAAATCAAAGATTTATGAGCATATGAGCTCAATTAGGGATCTGTGGCCAACTTGGGCTCGGCCCATTCAGTTAAAATGTTGGACATTTAATTAGGCTCGGTCCTTTTTCATTTAACATTGCAGAGCATTGGTTTGGTTTCTGGCAATATTTTTGTCTTTTATTGAGTGTTGACCACTCATTATGGCTCTAGGGCTTTATTTAATGAACAATTTATGTTCTCTCAGCGCACACGTGAGGAGCACGTGGCGCGCTTGGCGCTGAGCGCCAGATTTAGAGCGCTAAGGCGCTTCCTGTGAGATAGCGCACACGTGAGGAGCACGTGGCGTGCTTGGCGCTGAGTGCCAGTTAATGAGTGTAGAGTGCTCTTTATAAAATAGCGCCTACGTGAGGAGCACGTGGTACGCTTGGCACTGAGCGCCAACTTTGAAGCGCTGGGCGCTTCACTTAAAATAGCGCTTGGAGCGCTGAGCGCCAGACTTGGAGCGCTAAGGTGCTTTTTTAAATTGCAGCGCTAAGGCTCTTTTTAGGCAACTTTGTTCAGTTCTGCGCTCTGAGAATTAAATTCTCGTTTATAAGAGACTTTGTCTCGTGACTTTAAGAACAAGGTTCTTATTTTTATAAGAGATATTATAATCTCTTATGTTTTTGTGAAAGACTTTGTCTTTGTGGATCTGTGATCCGATGAGAATTATGTTCTTATTTTCCCTTTTTATGATGAGATGCTATGATCTCTTTTTGTGAAAGACATCTGTTTTATAGATCTATGATCAAGAAAGAGAACTAAGTTCTTCTCTTATGAGATGATTTTATCTCTCTGTTTTATTTACCTTGAAGAAATATTTCTTCTTCCGAGAGCTTGCTCTTCTCTTTGAAATTTCTCAAAGATTATGGGGGGTTCCTCTGTTGTGTGTATGTCTCTTTTTTTGGAAAGAATGATCATTGGTCGTTGGGACCCACCACCTCTCCGACGACACTAAGAGATTACAGCACCATATATCGAAGGTGCAGAGGGATGTACCCTTTGAACCATATCCCACTCATCAGGGGGGAGAACAGGCTGGAGCTTAAGTTTCTCGCTGCTGAAAAATGCTTCTTTGCGTTCGCGCACGTGCGTCGCACGTGTTGGGCGCTGGACACACATGTTTGCACATAGCGCACAAGGAGCTTGCGCATATGCGTATTATGGAGGGACAGCTATGGCCCTAACTTGGAGAACTAAGCTCCTTTGAGGATTAAATCCTCCTACGTGGTAGGCACACGGGCGTTGCACGTGGTGCGCACGTAGCGGGCGCATGTGCGTTGCACGTGGTGCGCACGTAGCGGGCGCACGTGCGTGGCACGTAGCGCTTGTGCATATGCGCATTGTGGGAGGCGGCTATAGCCCAAACTTGGACCACTAAGCTCTTTTGAGGATTGAATGCTCGCACGTGGTGTGCACGTGTATTGCACGTGGTGCGCACGTGGCGGGTGCACGTGCGTTGCACGTAGCGCACATGGCGCTTGCGCATATGCGCAATATGGGGGAAGCAAGCTGCTATGGAGAACTAATATCCTTTGTGAATTGAATTATCTATCTTTTCTAAGAGATATCCTCTCTTATTTATATGGGAGTGGTAGAGAAGGGATCTCTCTTTTTCCCGATGTGGGACTAAAAATGCATTCCCCATGTAGTAGAGCATTACTTTAGATTACACGTGCGTAGCACATTTGCTCATAACTTTTGATCCCGGATGAATTATGAGGCCCATAATATATCAAATCGAAGGATTTTTTGAGACACTTTCGATACCATCAGAATTTAGCTATTTTTCATTTATGAGTTTGTCAAAATACAGCCCGGAAAATACTGGTTCGCATTTTCTTTCTTAGATTACACGTGCATAGCACATTTGCTCATAACTTTTGATCCCGAATGAATTATGAAACCCATAATATATCAAATCGTTTCGAGGCGCTTTCGATACCATCAGAATTTAGCAGTTTCTCATTCGGAAGTTTGTGAAAATACATTCCGTAAAATACTGGTTAAAATTTTCTTAAGCGCATCGCTGCCATTTGATACCTTGGGCTCTTTTGCGCAGAAATTTTTGACGGGAACAAGATGCTCACCATGAGTTTTCTTGGCTCCTGTGGGTGCATGGTGGACCCGGTGCAGTATCCCGGGATAAGATGGTCGCAGATGATAGTGTTGAACCCGGCAGAGGAGCACTACCGACCGGTTATTTGTAACGCTGCGGATATCCAGAGGATACCGACGTAGTGGTGAGATATTATGATTTGGGGTAGTCTGGATTGCCGGTGCCCGGGGCCAGTCCGGATTGCCGGAGCCCGAGATATTGAGACATTAAGATTTTATGATATGGGTCAGTCCGGATTGCCGGTGCCCGAGATATTTGATATTGGGATAGATGTTTTATGTCGATGCTTGACATGTATTCTATGTTGATTTCATTGATGATGCCTCGATTTTTATATACAGAAATCTCATTAAATTAAGAAAACAGTTTTCTCATTCATGATGTATTCTGTTTTCATTTGTAATTCATTCGTACATCATAATTGTGATATGTTGCTACCTGAGGCACTGACACGAGCACTTGATATTACACTTATGTGTAGATGTTTCAGGGTTATATTTTATTGAGGATATATTATTTGATGACTTAGGATAGAGTCATACATGCGATTTCTGCTCGGTGATATTTTCTACTCACGAGTTGGCAACTCACCCCCGTTGTGCCACCGTTTCTTGCAGGTTTTGCCGTACAGCTTTCGTTGCGGCTTGCTGGCACACTACTTCCTTCCGGGTGATTGCTTGGTAAGTGGGTTCACTTGCATCATGACCACCATTGTAGTGTATTTAAATTCTGTTGTATCTACTAAACTCCATCAACCAGACTTGTATTATTTTATAGACTTAGAAGACCAGTTGTATATTCTTTCGACCTTAGAGTCGCGCGCTGTATTATCTTGGTTTTCCTCAGGTTTTCCTTCTGAGTTTTGATCCTTGCCTTTCGGCGTTATATATTATATTTCTTGCGTGGTTGTGTCCGCTATTTGGCGAAGAGCTAGCTCCCGCTTGGGGATGTCCTTATTCATTATTTTTATTATGCATGTTTGTACCCGTTTGGGGCCAGTATTTACAAAGGAGACTCTGCCGAAAAATTTAGAATTGACTTGATATTTTAAAAATGTTTACTACGACTTTCAAAGTAATTTATGCAAACTTTTAAACAAGTTTTCCTTCACTTTCTCTTCAAAATGGTTTAGATTTCTGGGTTTTTGGCTTACTTGAATTAGGTGTGGTCCTATAGACTTCACCTGATTCAGGTACCAATCACGTACTATTTCAGGTCGTGACATCTCATTAATAAAGTCCCATCAATTTATGCTTCCCAAGCATCACATATGAAATGAAAGCAGCAATATTAATTATATCTCATATATATAATATAGGCATTCGTCTCAGAATATATCAAGTGATCACATCACAAAATATCAGCAGCAGAAGAACGCATATGAAATATTGGATATACTAGGAATTCTGTGTTTTATTTAAGCCAATAAAAAACGCGGATTCCACGGTCGCGATGAATAGCCAAACCCACATCCCTAGACCCCTATGAGAGCGGCAAGCAACCCTACCAATTCAAGAATTAGGAGACCCGGTCTCCACTCCTCGAGATGGTCTCTTAATGGACCCTAGAACCCGGTTACTTGTGCTTTCATCCCTGGGTCTATCCTAATGCGGAAAAGCAAATAATATACATCAACGGTGACATTATCCTCAACCCGAAAGTGCCCCAATAAAAGAATATTACATACAAGCTTTTACATGAACGAAAATGAAAAACTCTCATCTCACATAAAAACCCCCGGCTATTCAAAACACAACGATCCAATATAACATATCACAGCAACACATAACATCACATGTCATCAACGTAAGTAAATATGCGTATCTCAATTGTCGTTGACGTATAGCAACGAAACCGACGATACCCCACATATTACACATATGGTCGCAGAAAAGAAAGTGAAAAACTACAACAGTTGGAATCCGCAATCACCTTAGACATCATAAACCCAATGTATCTCATACTTTGGATTTCATGCCTAACAATATGAATTCCTTAGACATCACATGCTTAACAATTATAAACTACACATTTTAGTCTCGATATTGAAAACACTTTTCAATAACCAATCGGGTAATTAACAAGATTCCCGATAACCTGATCGAATGCTCGTTGGAAACTTTAGTAGACGGCCACACCCCCGATGCCGTCGACGAAGTGCACTTAGGCGAAACACCGCAGCCGCGAGCACCCGAACGGATGCTTTTGGCGACGGCGTTCTCCTACAGTCACTTAGTCGGGGCTATGGGGCATAGCTATCTAGTAAGGTTACCCGGCGAGTATCTGCGTACGCTTCGTGATTGCGTCGGATTTTTGATCCACATCAAAATTCCGTGGCAACCGATCAAATGAAACTAAATTGCTAGATTTAAAAATTCAAACTAGTTATAACATAACTAATTATTGTGGATTCCAAATATTGTATCACAATCAACAAGACGATGTTAAACATTTCGATCAAATCAACAAACACCCTCATCTCCTTAAGAACTCAACACTTGAGCAAAGTTGAAATACCTAAAACGTGACACAGTACCTATGGACCAGCCGTAGAAGGGTCAACCAATGCATCACCTATGGCACCGGGGAACTACGGCAAATCCTAGGGTTCGATCGCGGTTCCGTGGGCATAGAATCGAGTTAAGGTTCTCGTTCTTCTACCGGGTCCATAGACATACTTGCATGGCCATTGAATATACTCAACTTAGAAAATTCCAACTCTTGGAAAACTTCAGAGGGGTTCATGAGGCAGTGTTCGAAGCTCGTTCGAAGTATTAAACATCATCTAGGTTACCGTTACAATGTTAAAATATACGATTACGAAACACTCCGTATTAGTCCTATAGAAAAATTAATATCACATGAAATTTTGGACTAAACAAACAATACCTGAAACCAAAAAATCTACAGAACAAAGCACAGAAGAAATTCGAGACGAAATGGAGCCAAATGGGCCGGCCTCCTCGGTTTTGAGGTGAATGTGCTTGGGTCAAATCCGAGCAATAGGTCTCAAATTTCTTCTGTACACTTCTTGCATCACATACGAGCTTCTGCAGTTGCTGGAATAATTTTTACAGAACATTTCAAAAACGACAGAGAGCAATTTTGTAGGGTTGCAGAATTCGTATTTTATGGAGTTGTATCGGTTTCGTATTATTCTAACATCGTCTAAGTTTCTAGTTTGGCTCTGATACCACTGTAGGGTTTCCTTAGCACCATGCCTAGGGTTTGCAAGCATCAAACATGCTACATGTAAAAATTTAGGGGGTGCTAAGCAAACATCATAGGAATCAAACTAGAAAACTGGAGTAACAAAACTTTGTAATCAAACATTACAATAGAAATGAATAAGAGATACAACCTTTGTAGCCCGGTCCTTCACTTCAATAGCTCTGTGTAGTCGTCCCTTTGCTCCAAGCATCGATCTCCCGGACTCAAGATGGACTTCATAAAGCGTAGTGAGCAAGCATGTTTGAAAACTTCGAGGCCGAAGGTGATCTACGTCGAGAAAACTCAAGCACAACCTACCTCTTCTCTAATGGTGGATTAGGGAAGATAACACCCTAAACTAAATGGCTAGTAGTAGAGAATGATGAAGTAGGAATTTTGCTCACTTTGGATTTTATTTTCTCACTTGGATTCTTCATCTCCCAAAAACCCTAGAGAGCTTGAAGCGATGAGGAAGAAGATGAACAAGATGATAGAATGAGGTTAGAATTGCAACCTTAGGTGAGTTAGTGTCATACACTAACCCTTGTAGAGACTTAACCATGGCAAGAATAATGGTTAGGTTTATAAATATCTCTTAATAAAACAAATTGGGTGGACTAAGTCAATGACAAGCAAAACTTCTCCAAGCTTCCAAGCATGACATAATCCCACTCAATTTTGAATTACTAAAGATAATTAAAACCTAATTGTATCATGGTTATGGTGTAAGTCCTACATACACAAGTTGCATATATAACCTTACATGATACATTAATATAAATATATATATATATATATATATATATATATATCTTGTATAAAAAATGAGAAAAAGAAATGGTCAAGTGAGCAATATTAGTTAATGTAAATTCATATATCTAATATATGATTATACATTAAATCATTAAATCAACACTTGATTCAATGATCCGGCTAAATCACATATAACCGACTAATATCAATAATATCAACTTACCGAATCAACCCTTGATTCGATAACCCGGCTATATCACATATACCCGGCCGATATCACATATCGCGAGAATACAATACGGTATCACATACTCGTATCAATCTCGGTCCCGCACATATCACATATGTGCTCCTACTTCATTTCGCCTGAGCCAGGAAACCTCTAGTAGGACTCTAAAGACTCGTCAATACGTCGGCAGTAGGTGATGATCATATAAAACATCCACAAGCCGCAAGCAATCTGCTAAACGTAACGGCCATCCAGGTATTGAGCGATCAGAAGATCAACAAGCAAGCCTGCTCATACTCCTGCGAATCCAATCAGTAACGCTACAGTATAGTCTGGTCTCATCGTCAGATATGTCACATATAATAACCTGGGGTGGTATTAACATCAGACCCCAATAGCCTGATAAGTCATGCTGATGCAAGGTCCATAACGGTTCGAGAAACTACTGATAACACTTACAGGTAGATCTCAGTAACCTGGCCAGGGATTTCCTGTTATGGCCAATCGAGCATAGCGCAACATCAACTCCTAATACCGGGAGAGAAGAATCCTCTCCTATTGCTCATTGCCTCCATGTGACTCGGGACTGTACCCAAAAACCACCATTTTGCATGATCTCTTGACCGTGGTATGGTGGAAATCAAAACACAGTGGGAATCACACAAGACTCTATGACGATCTCGGATCGACGGACTAACCTGTACCAGCGTCACCAGAGAACTGCTATCTGACGATAGGTATAATACTATTTAGGAGTTCTCGGCGAGTCTGTTCAGTGTACCCAGTCTCCACTGAGCACCCGTATACTTTCTCTGATGTCAAACACCAATGGATATGGGATCATCCATCGCCCATCACATGGGTCGAGAAGCGCATACGTTAGTCTACTCTGGAGTATCGATGCCCTATCTCGATACTCCCACGACTAAGAACATTTGAAGGATGTACTTACCGACTACCTCTGGCCCACTAGTATGATTCTCATCATAATCCTGGTAGTCAAGTACTCATCCTAAGGGCTTTATCAATATGTAATAAAGAGACAATAAGTGTACATGTTAAGATAAAGATAAACCAGATAGCATACTATCATGTCGAGCAAGAAATCCCTCCTTATATATGTCCAAGCATTCACTACAATATACATCACATGTACAGTAATGGCCTCTAGGGCATACATATAACTAACATTATCAATATGTAACAGAGAGAAAATAAGTGTATATGTTAAGATAAAGGGTAACCAGATAGCATACTATCATGTCGAACAAGAAAGTCCTCCCTATATATGTCCAAGCATCCATTATAATATACATCACATATACAATAATGGCCTCTAGGGCATACATACAACTAACAGTGGTAAGGTAGTAATCAAAGCACAGTGGGAACTCTCACGAGAAAAATGATAATCTCAGGTCAACAGACTAATCTGTACTCATGTCACCTGAGAACTGCTATTTGACAATAGGTATAATACCATCTAGCATGTTCTCGGCGAGTCCGTCCAGTATAACTCATAACCCAATGAGCATCTGTTTACTATCTTAGGTGACTAACTGACACCAATGGCTTGTTAGACCGACTACCTCCCCTCGTCGGGGTCTTAAAAGTATACACTAGTCTACTCCAGAGTATCGATGCCCAGTCTCGATACTCCCTCGACTAGGGACATTTAAGGATGTGCTTATGGACCATCCAGCTCTCACATATATGGTCACCATAATAATGCTGGTATTCTAGCAAGAATCTTATGGGCTCTATCAACGTGTAATAGTGATATGTAATACCACATAATGCATGTACATGATGATAAAGACAAACAAGATAGCATACTATCATATAGAGTAAGACTTTTCTACCTGTATAGGTCCTCCCGCAATCATCATAATCGCCTTCCTGCGATCACAATAATTGCCTTGAGGGCACTATAGCCAACAATAGAATGGATTAATATCTTAACAATGTTAAGGTATATGGAGTTGTCTGGCTTATGCTTAAAACCAAAATCCGGATAAACTCAAGGTATATTTCAGTAATGGCAATTTGTAGGTTATCCCGGGTTTTGACGAAGGTTAACATTCTACCATTTGCAGGATTCATATTTATATTGTTCTTGACTTGCCATCCGTTTTAGTAAAATAAATTCTTTTCAGAAAACATTAGTGGGAGTACGGTAGAACTGGAAGTGATTCCAGAACCACAAACGGTTACTGAAAATTTGTTAGAACCTAAAAATTCAATTAGATTCGACAATCCATTATCCACTCCGTAGATTTGGTGGGTAAGCTCAGCCGTCCGAGAGGTACTTCGGTCTCCTTAAAGACGGTGACAGTGAGGTTTTGATAACTCAAGCTTGCCACTACAGCTGTCCTAAACTATGAGATCTGGAAGGTGGATGACTATAACGTCATTCTAAATTATCTTTATAAATACACGTGTATTTGACTCTGCCAGAGGGTTGTAGTCAGTGGAAGCAGCGGAAGCGTGGTGGGCAAGTATATTATTTCTATTTATAGACTAAAGCAAATATAGCGGAGGTAAATCATCTATTTTTGATATGACTGTAATAGAGTTTGAGTTCATCAGAATAACAGATGGACCTGGTATGAAAGTAATAGGGAGTGATGTCCAGGTATTTGAATGACGTACTCCTGATAGGAAGTGATTATACTGTGATTGTCACAAGGTGTTTCTCTACATAGGATATGGACAAAATATTAGGGATTCTGATGACTAGATCTATGGTTTTAGATTTAGATATAGTAAGTGTCCCAATTCGGGTACTTTGACACTATTCTGAAGTGTTTTAGAATGGAAGACTCTTGGCGTGGTGGTGTACCCACAGGTGAAGGAGTCACCCTCTCTAAAGAGATTTTTTCTAAACTAATGAGGAGAGAGATTTGCATGAATGACATATCACTTACTTAGGCAATTGATTCAATCATGCTTTGTCAAGTACCACACCAGATATTGCTTTTGCACTGGCTGCAATAAGCATATATTAATTCAATCCTAGAGAAACATTGGGATGCAGTATGAACATAAGAGAATGTTCTTGATATATAGTAACGGCAGCCTCCTTAAGGACGCGGTTATCATTTCAAGCTTCCAAGGTGACCTGGATGACAGAGTGACTGTCAGAGTTAAAGTTTACCCTCTTCTGAGAGACTGTATATTGGATAGTGGTCCAAACAGATACTAAGGTAGGCATGGCACACGATACTGATTAAATTCATTGAAAGATACAATCTAAGAAGTTTTGTTGGATTTGGAGTTCATTTATGAACTTGGTCCCATCAGACATTCAGAAAAATTCTAAGACAGGTATCACTCATTTCGGGAAGTAGTATTTCTCCGCGAAGTTGAGATAGAGAGATAGAGATAGAAATATTGAAGCGGGTTCCCTCACCGAAGCTGATTTGCGAAACTGATTAGTAGAGAAGTTGGATGTTCGGTAGCACACGAAATGTGAGTATGCGACACCGCAATAATTAGCATTAAGTGCAAGTGGGGGATTGTTGGATATAGTGCCCTCAAGGAAATTATTGTAATTGTAGGCAGGCAATTATGATGATTGAAGGAAGACCTATACGGGTAGAACGGTCTTACTTGATGTGATAGTATACTATCTGGTTTGACTTTATCATCATGTACATGCATTATGTAGTATTACAGATCACAATTACATATTTATAGATCCCATAGGTTTATTGCTTGACTAGAAGCATTATGATGGCAATCATATACGGGGAGCTGGGTGGTCCATAAGCACATCCTTAAAAGTCCCTAGTCGAGAGAGTGTCGAGACTTGGCATCGATACTTCGGAGTAGACTACTGTATACTTTTTGAGACCCCGACGAGGGGAAGTGGTCGGTCTCACAAGCCATTGGTGTCAATTGGTCACCTAATATAGTATACAGGTGCTCACTGGAGGTGAGTACATTAGACGGACTCGCCGGGAACATGCTAGATGGTATTATAGCTATTGTCAGATAGCAGTTCTCAGGTGACATGAGTACAGGTAAGTCTGCCGACCTGAGATCATCATTTATCTCGTGTGAGTTCCTATTGTATTTTGATTACTATCCTACCACGGCTCAAAGGAGTCATGCAAACGGGTTTTAGTCGGTACAGTCTCGAGCCGCATGGAGGCAGTGAGCGGATCGTCATGGATTCGTCTCTCCCGGTATTAGGGGTATATGTCGCGCTGTGCACATGTGGCCATCACCAGAAATCTTTGGCCAAGGTAGACGAGAATTACTAATTTGGATCGGTAGTTTATTAGTGGGTGATAGGCTTCACATCAACACGAAATATCGTGTTATTAGGGGTCTGAGTTTATCCACCCCTATACCCGATATGCGATACTCTTAGACGAATAGACTGGACTGTATAGATATTGTCACAGATAGGCTCAGTAAGGGTACGGATGAGTTTACTCGTTGGCCTTCATTTCGCTCAATAGCTAGATAGCCATTACGTACAGCTAGCGCCGCTGACGTGCTTGTGGTTAAACTCATTACTAGCATATTGATGAGTTTTTAGAGTCTCACACAGAGAGTTTTCCCGGTTCAAGCAATATGATATAGATGACCTATGTTGGTATATATAGGTGTTCAATTAAATATGTGTACAGACTACACGGACTTTTATCGGACGGTTGATAATACCAACGGTTTAGGATTAAGCCGGATTATTAAATCAAGTTTTGATTTAATAATTTATATATATATATATTATATGTATTCTAGTATTATTGTTCACTATTCATTCTCTCTTGGCTATTCGTATTTTTATATGAATACGCGTATATGTATTTCGATACGTAAATCGGGTTTTATTCCGTATTTATAGGAAATTTGTTTTAGAAGATTGATACTTCATTTGTGAATATTCATTTTTGAATATTCATGAAATGGGGTGGAGGCTGAAGTGGTATTGAGCATGGTTGAAGATATGTAGAGAGGAACGAGCTTCTTTATTTTTTTACATATTGATTTAAGTTTTTTATTTGTATGGTTGCTAAAAATTATGAAGTCGTTCTTCATTCTACACTCGATTCATTCTTCACTCATATTCTTCAACACCTTCTCATGCCTATTTTTCCTCACCTCCTTCTCCTTCTCCTACTCTTGTTTTCTTGAGCTTAAATTTAAGAGAAAACGATAGTGGAAAATTTCTACATCCTCACTCTCCATTCCGAGCGAGCTTGGAGCGTCAGTTGCTTCACTAGGTGAAACCGGAGCTTGAATCGGTTACCTCGGGTGGATCATCTTCATTAAAGGAGGACCGACTTGCAAACACAACTCGGAGCTCTTGAGAGCATGTTAGTGTAAGTCCACGTTACCCAACCCGGTGCTTACGGGAAGGCGGAAAAGGTAAAAAACGGTTTTTTAACACAAGGTAACATGGACTAGAAATGGAGGATCTTTGCTAAACAAAAACTAACAAGCAAGCTAAAAGATTTAGGTACCCGGTTAGAAGGTTATACCTAGGTCTTGAACTCCTTCTCTTGTTGCTTCTTGGAGTGGTTTGAACGGCTCCTCCTCGTCGCCTTCTCTTTGTCGAAAAAAGATCAACCCAGAGGACTCTACCTTGAGCTCCTACCTCAACCTAGAGGTAACTAAAGTGCTTGGCTTGCTAAACCTAGAACCCTAGAATGAGTAGAGAGGAGTTTTGATGGTTTTATCTCAATAGCTAATGTTTCTCAACACATGAGAGATAAGAGCTTTGAGAGAGAGGAAGAGGATGAGCTTAACCTATGAAAGAGAAAGAGCAAGAAGGAATGAGGATAATTATCAACCATACTCTCATATAAGTGAATTATGAAAAATAATAATAATCAAAGAAAATTGTGCTGGTTCATTTAGAATGACCATTATCATTTCACATTAAATGAATTTTGCAAGAATCAAAGAGCATCTTTCATGTGAAATGATGATGGTCAATATGTCAACATAGGTCAACAAGTCAACCAAAGTCAAATGGTCAACAACCCTAACCATGGCACAATTATTTTTAATTAATATCATTAATCATAATTCCCATTTTCATTAGGGTTTGGAAAAAGACAACGGTCAACAACCCTAATGAGAATCCTCTGCCTCAGCCTCCGTCAACTGTGCATACACACCCGCATCCGTGTTCCAAGGAACACGAATATAGTGAGATAAAACCAATCCCGAAACAAATACTAGAATCTAGCTTAAACCAAAGCCCGCTAGTAATAACTGCTCGGACACCAAACGTGCACAAGTGCACGGATGTGAATGAACCCCGTCGCAAAACCATACGACCTCTACTCTGTTTTGCCCAAAGGCGAATAACCCTCTGTGTGGGACTCTAAAGACTCGACACTACGCTGGTAGTGGGTTTAACCATAGGCCGCAAGCGGTACTAGCTGTACATAACGGTCCCCAGGTATATGCCGATAAGAAGACTGATGAGGTGAACCCATCCGAACTCTTACCGAGCCTGAATGTGACAATCTCCGTACAGTCCGGTCTGTTCGTTTAAGAGTATCGCATTGCGGGCCTAGGGGACGGTAAACATCAGTCTCCTAATAGCGGTACAAGTCGTGTCGGAGTGTAGCCTAGAACACCCTGAGATAACACTGGAAACGCTACCAGTATATCTCGCTTGCCCTGGCCAGGGACTTTGTGTAAGGGCTCTCCTAGACACAGCGCGATATCAACCCCCAATACCGGGAGAGACGAATCCTGTCTAACCGTTACTGCTTCCAAGTGCTTCGGGACTGCACCCAACTGCTACCTGTGTGTACGACTCATTTGAGCCGTGGTAGGGTAGCAATCTAAGAACAGTGGGAACACACTCGAGGCGAAGTGACAGTGTCAAGTCAGCGTACTAAGCTGTACTCATGTCACCTGAGAACTGATAACTGACGATAGGTATAGTACCAACCAACAGTTCCCGACGAGTCCTGTCCAGTGTACTCGTAACCTAACGAGCACCCGCATACTATCTCAAGTACGACGTACTAATGGCTGTGGGACAAACCATCTCCCCTGCTGGGATGAGAAGCGCATAAGCTAGTCTACTCCGGAGTATCGATGCCCTGTCTCGATAATCCTACGACTAGGGACCTGTATAAGGATGTGCTTGTAGATTACCCATCCCCCACTAGTGTGACTGCCATCACAACGCTGGTAATCAAGCAAAGATCCTAAGGGCTCCACTAATGTATATAGGTGATAAGCTAAAAGAAACACATGCACACATTAAAGTAGAAACAAACGAAGTAGCATACTACTATTTTGATCAAGATTTTCTGTACAACAGTGAATATTCCAAGCTTCCATTAAGTAATATACAAACTTGTATGATACAGTAATGGCCTCTAGGGCATATACAATAACAATCTCCCACTTGCACTAAGGCCATGTACTGGCGTATCGAAGACCTATCATCTCAATCAGCCGCTCGAACTGAGTCTGGGGTAAGGCCTTCGTGAATGGATCTGCAGTGTTTTCTTCTGTAGCAACCCTCCGAACCTCGAACTCCCGATCAGGTGATACTGCCTCAAGATGTGTCTGGACTTCTGATGGGACCTGGGTTCCTTCGCTAAAGCTATAGCCCCGTTGTTGTCACAATACTGAGGTACTGGATCAACAATGGACGGAACCACCTGAAGTTTTGTCAAGAACTTCCTCATCCAGACGCCTTCTTTTGCGGCATCAGATGCAGCGATATATTCCGCTTCCATCGTTGAGTCAGCAACAGTTTCCTGTTTGGAACTCTTCCAACACACCGCCCCTCCATTGAGGGTAAAGACATAACCCGACATAGATTTGGAGTCATCCTTGTCACTCTGGAAGATGGAGTCAACAAAGGCCTCTATCTGGAGGTCTTTTCCGCCGTAAACCAAAAACATCTCCTTTGTCCTTCTCAGGTACTTGAGAATGTTCTTTACCGCTATCCAGTGCTTCTCCCCAGGGTTTGACTGATACCGGCTTACCACACTCAGTGCATAAGCTACATCTAGTCTGGTACACAACATCGCATACATTATAGAGCCTACCGCAGAGGCGTAGGGTATAATAGACATGCGATCCCTTTCCAAATCAGTCTTGGTAGACATCTCTTTGGAGAGGGTGATCCCGTGACAAGCCGGTAAATTACCGCGCTTGGAATCTTCCATACTGAATCTTTTCAGTATGGTGTCCATGTACCTGGACTGTGAAAGTCCTAATATCCTCTTGGACCTATTACGATGGATCCGGATCCCCAGAATGTAAGAGGCATCACCCAGGTCTTTCATGGAGAACCTGTGTGATAATAACCCTTTGACAGATTGTAGCATAGGAATGCCATTTCCTATCAAGAGAATGTCATCCATGTATAAAACGAGGAATACGACAGTTCGTACTACATTTTACTATAGATACATGGTTCATCTGGATTTTTGATAAAGCCAAAATCTTTGACCGTCTCATCAAAACAGATGTTCCAACTCCGCGATGCCTGCTTCAGTCCATAAATGGACTTAAGCAACTTGCACACCTTTCCGCTGCTCCCACTCTGAATGAAACCCTCTGGCTGGTCTATATAGACACACTGCTCTAAATTTCCATTTAGAAAAGCGGTCTTTAAGTCCATCTGCCAAATCTCATAATTGTGGAAGGCAGCAATGGAAAGAAGGATCCGAATGGATTTGAGCATAGCCACTGGAGAAAAGGTTTTGTCATAGTCCAAATCAGGTCTTTGACGGAAACCCTTTTGCAACAAGTCTAGCATTATAGGTCTCAACCTGTTCATCTACAACAATCTTCCTTTTGAAGATCCATTTGCAGCCTACGGGTTTTACCCCTTCTGGAGCAACGTCCAAACTCCATACTTTGTTGGTATACATGGACTCCATTTCGGTCCGCATTGCATCCAGTCATCTTACCGAGTCAGTGCTCTGAATGGCCTGCTGGAAGCTAGTCGGCTCATCATTATCAATGATGCAATCCTCTCTATCCCCGTCTATGAGAAAACCGTTGTATCTCTCGGGTGGATGAGACTGCCTACTACTCCTGTGGAGCGGCGCAGGAATGTTGTGTTCTTTCGAACCTTCTGGTTCTACTAAACTTTCAGTAATAGCTTATGGTTCTGGAATTTCTTCCAGTTCTTTTGCGCTTCCACTTAACTGATTTTCCAAAAATTCAGTTTCCAAGAAGCAGGTATGACGAGAAACAAAAACCTTTTGTTCCTCTGCATAATAGAAGAAATATCCCTTAGAGTTCTTTGGATATCCCACAAACTTGCACTGTATTGAGCGTGCCTCGAGTTTGTCCGCATGCTGCTTTTTGACAAAAGCTGGACATCCCCATGTCTTAATGTGCTTAAGATAGGGTTTCTTCCCACTCCACATCTGATATGGTGTGGTAGGCACTGTCTTAGTTGGAACTCGGTTCAAAAGATATGCAGCTGATTCTAGTGCATATCCCCGGAATAATCGCGGCAACTCAGCATTACTCATCATGGAACGTACCATATCTAATAGGGTTCGGTTCCTTCTCTTCGATACACCATTATGTTGTGGGGTGTATGGAGGAGTAAGTTGAGAGAGAATTCCATTCTCTTTTAGGTAACCCAGGAACTTGGCACTCAAGTATTCAACACCTCGATCAGATCTCAGTGTCTTGATACTTTTTCCTGTTTGTTTTTTCTACTTCATTCTTGTATTCCTGGAATTTTTCAAAGGCTTCTGATTTATGCTTCATCAAGAAGACATATCCGTACCTTGAAAAATCATCCGTAAAAGTAATGAAGTAAGAATAACCACTCCGCACATGTGTAGACATTGGACCGCATGCATCGCTGTGTACGAGTCCTAAGAGCTCGCTCACTCTTACTCCGTGTCCAGTGAACGGAGTCTTTGTCATCTTTCCTTTGAGACATGATTGACAAGTTGCATATGATTGATATTCGAACGGATCCAAATATCCTTCTTTATGCAACTTAGTTAACCTTGTCTCATTTATGTGACCGAATCTACAATACCATAAGAAAGCTGTTAGTTATATGTATGCCCTAGAGGCCATTACTGTACATACGATGTATATTGTAGTGGATGCTTGGACATATATAGGGAGGACTTTCTTGCTCGACATGATAGTATGCTATCTGGTTGCTCTTTATCTTAACGTGTACACTGATTGTCTCTCTGTTATATGTTGGTAAAGCCCTTAGGATGTGTACTTGACTACCTGGACTATGATGCGGATCATACTAGTGGGGACATGGTAGTCCATAAGTACATCCTTCAAGGTCCCTAGTCGTCGGTGTATCGAGACGAGGCATCGATATACCAGAGTAGACTAGCGTATACCTTCTCGACCCATACAGATAGGCGATGGATGATCCCATATCCATTGGTGTTTGACATCAGAGATGATATACAGATGCGCAGTAGAGACTGGGTACACTGGACGGACTCACCGAGAACTCCCAGATGGTATTATACCTCACGTCAGATGGCAGTTCTATGGTGACACTGGTACAGAGTAGTCAATTGACCCGAGATCGTCATAGAGTCTTGTTTGATTCCCACTGTGCTTTGATTTCCACCTTACCATGTCCAAGAGGGCATGCAAAACGGCGGTTTTTGGGTACAGTCCCGAATCACATGGAGGCATTGAGCGATAGGAGGGGATTCGTCTCTCCCGGTATAGGGAGTTGATGTTGTGCTGTGTTCGATTGGCTATAACCTGAAATCCCTGGCCAGGGTTGCTGAGATTTACTGGTAAGTGTTAACAGTAGTTTCTCGAACTGTTATAGACCTCATATCAACACGACTTATTGAGCTATTGGGGTCTGACGTTTACCACCCCTAGGCAAGATATGCGACATATCAAACGATCCGACCGGACTGTACGGTAAGTATTACTGGTTGGATTCACAGGAGTGTGAGCGGGCTTGCTCGTTGATCTTCTGATCGCTCAATACCCGGGTGGCCGTTACGTTTAGCAGACCGCTTGCGGCTTGTGGGTGTTTGATATGATCATCACCTGCTGCCGGCGTATTGACGAGTCTTTAGAGTCCTACACAGAGATTTTCTGGCTCAAGCGAAACGAAATAGGAGCACATATGAGATATGTGCGGGACCGATAATAATACCAGTATGTGATACTGTATTCTATTCTCGTGATTTGTATCATCGGACGGTTATGTGATATAGCCTGGTTACCGAATCAAGTGTTGATTCGATACATTGATACACTTGATATTAGTCGGTTATATGCGATATGACCGGATCATTAAATCAAGTATTGATTTAATGATTTAATGTATAATTATATATTTAATATATTACTTTACATTGACTAGTATTGTTCACTTAAGATGGATTTTCTCACTTGATGTGCACAAGTAGTATATGTGATATATTTTTGTGCACTTGATTGTATCATGTTTGATGATACATGCAAACTTGGGTGTATGTTTGCTTTAAACCATCTTTAGGTTAATGTTTAGGTTTTAATTTGTTTTATTTATTTTCTTTATTAATTTTAGCAAAAATAAAATGGAGGCTTGCTTTGTTTTATTCATGAAGATTCATGAAGCTTTGAAAGTCTTTACCATTTTGTTTTTTCCTTAATCTAACCATTACACCTAAACCCTAGTTTATTCTCTACATGAGTTTACTTCACCCATTGTTGCATTATGATAACTCTTCACTTGAATTTTCATTTTTGATAATTATTGATATTCTTTTCTTTTTCTTCTTCTTCTTGAGGAAGAGAAGAAAACCATTCTTGAAAATTCCAAGTGATGATTCCAAGTGAGAAATCCAAATCCAATGTGAACCCACTTCCTATTTCTTCATCCTCTACCACTTGCCATGTAGTAGAGGGTGTTTCCTTCACAAGTTTCTTGACCTAGTGAAGATGGAGATTGAGTTTGAGTCGCCTCGACGTAGATCATCTTCGGTATCGAAGTCAACGACCTAGCCCGATTATTTCTCCGACGAAACCATCGCTAGAGTCCGGGATTCCGATGATCGCAGTAGAGGGACGTCAACACAGAGCCAAAGAAGTGGTGGAGAGGATCTACAAAGGTTGTTATTCATTTCACTTAGCAATAAAGTTGTTTACTTGCTTACTTTTCGCCTAATCTCTAGTTAACGATCTTGCATAGGATTCTTAGGCACATGAAAAATTTGATTTTGGCATGGTTGATGCCTTGTGGAACCTCTTGAGTGTGCCTAGTAACCCTACAGTGGTATCAGAGCCTAGCTAGAGCCTTAGGCGAAGCGTAGACAAAGTTAGAAATCCGATCGAACCCCGAAACCCTAAATCAAACCCTTCTCTGTACATTTTCGGAAAATGTGGATTTTTCCAAATTAAAAATGCTTAAAAAATTCAGCAGGCAATTATAAGAAATACTGTGCAAAACGACAAAAAGTTGCGCCCAAACCGCCGTGGAACCGCGGCAGAATTTTGGCTTCTGCGGAGGTTCCGCCGCCATATGATGACGTAATCCTTCACTTTTTGCACAGTAATTTCTTTCTGTAGGTGCTGTATTTTCTTGGGAATTTTTAATATTTACTCAAGGGTTGAGTTTTTTGGGTTATATTGGGTGTTCGGAAATTCGATCGGATAGTCTAACCTCGTTTGTGTTTTTCCCGATATTTTAGAACATGTTAAAAAGTTCGACCGGATAAAAATACCCACTTTTTCCCCTTCCGGGAAGTTTCCAAATGTTGGATTTTTTCGTAGTTTAATAGCGTTCTAAGTAGTGCAAGTAACGCGATGGACCCTCTAGAAGACAACAAACCTTAATTCGATTATGTGACCGTCTTGAACTGCCCTTTGAACCTTAGGGTTTGGGGCAGTACGGCGTGCCACATGTGAGGCGTTGGCTTGACCCTTCTAGGCTGGACCGTTGGTACTGAGGCATGAAGTGAATGTTTTTAAACTTATTTCATGTGTTGAGCTGTTTCGGGAAAACTTGGGTGTTTGATTGTTCGATCGGAAAGTTTAACATTTTCTATTTATCTGGAATGTGATACAATATTTGGAATCCACAAGTAGTTATGAGATAACTAATATGAATGTTATAAACATGGCAGTTTAGTCTCACTTGATCGGTTGCCATGGAATTTTGATGTGATCAAAAGTCCGTCGCAATCACGTAGCGTACGCGGATACTCGCCGGGTAAACATAATAAACAGCTACACACCATAGCCCCGACCAAGTGACTGTAGGAGAACCCCGTCGCCGAAAGCATCCGTTCGGGTGCTCACGGTAGCGGTGTTCCACCTTGGTGCACTTCGTCGACGGCATCGGGGGTGCGGCCATCTACTAAACTTTGCGACGAGCATTCGATCACTTGTCGGGAATCTTGTTGAATTGCCCGACTAGATATTGAAAGGAGTTTTCGATGACGAGACTAAAATGCGGGGTTTATAATTGTTAGGCATGCGATGTCTAAGTAATTCATTTGATTAGGCATGTGATGTCTAAGGAGGTTGCGGATTCCAACTGTTGTAGTTTTACACTTTCTTTTCTGCGACCGTAAGTGTAATATGTGATATCGCCAGTTTCGTTGCTATATGTCAACGACAATTCGGATACGCATGTTTACTTACGTTGATGACATGTGATGTTATGTGTTGCTGGATATGTTATATTAGATCGTCGTGTTTGAATAGCCGGGTTTTTTTTATGTGAGATGAGTGTTTTTCATTTTCATTCATGTAAAAAACTTGTATGTAATATTCTTTTATTGGGGCACTTCCAGGTTGCGGAAGATATCACCCATTGTATATTATTTACTTTTCCGCACTAGGATAGACCCAAGGAGGAGGGTACAAGTAACCGGGTTCTGGAGTCAAGTGGGAGACCAACCCGAGGAGTCGAGTCCGGGTTTCCTGACTCTAGAATTGGTAGGGTTGCTTGCCACTCTCGTGGGGGTCTAGGGGTGTGGGTTTGGCTATTCATCGCGACCGTGAAATCCGTGTTTTATACTGGCTCGTATTAAAAACACGAACGTCCTAGCATATCCAATATTTCATATGATATTTTCCGCTGCGTTATCTGTGATGTGATCATGTGATATGTTCAGATAGATATTGTATATAGCATATAGTATATATGATATATTATATAGACGTTGCTTATGTTCTACACCCGCGCTAGCCCTGCCACGTTCTGCCGTTAGTTACCTAACCTAACGGTGCAGACGGGACATCGAGGCGAATGCGGATGGCATAAGCGTACGTTATATTTATCTGTGATGTTTAGGTGATTTAAATGATGGGACTTCATTAATATGCTTAATGAAAGAAAAGAAACCTAAAAGATGTTGTGGAATCGAATTTTCAAAAACAGGTAGCTACGGTTCTTGCTTTGCATCGCGGTGTTCCTTGTAGAACATCCTTCACCTTATTCGATATGGAAAGGGCCGAGATCCCTTTACCGGATGTGACCCCTTTAGCAATAACTGGCAGATGTACACCCCTCGGTTTGTCTTTTGATTGCTCCTATAGTTCTTGCTTTGCACAGTGATATATATGATATATCCCGCACCTCATTCGATGAGGAAAGGGCCGACGATCCCTTCACCGGGAGTGACCCCTTTAGCAAAACTAGAAAAGCCTCAAAAACACTTCATTTTTAAAATCATTTGATTCTACAACGATATCAAGTTCATTACGCAATAGGTTTTCAGAAAAACCTGTCGTAGTCCTCCGTCATTTCAGATAAGTTGTATATAGTATTCGTGCTACATTTGTTGGCTTTCGTCAAGGTGTAGTGTGCGGTAGCTATATACTGCTTATCTGCTGCATACGATGCGATTGGATTAGGGTAGTCGTACGGTTTTGTTGGCTTTCATCAAGGGTCGTGCGGGTGGGTTTAATTCAGTCAAGAAATGTACGGGTTGAACTTGACTAGCGGGCTATGGTTTGTTGGCTTTCGTCAAAGTCATAGCACGTTAGGGGCAAAATTATCGGGAATTTCAAGTGTTGAAATTTGCAATGAGATTGCCTACCTTCTATGAGATAGTTGGATCCTGATACCCACTGCGAGTAATTGTTACTCCTGGTAGAGTTTTACACATTACAATTAGCCGATCAAGTAGGTGTCTAGAAAGGTGTTAACGGGGTTACGCCTCTGGGAAAACGCGGTTTACATTAATTAGGTCCGTGCGAAAGCACGGGGCACCTCCCTCAAAGTACCGATACTGGCCTGGCTGAATGATTGGCGAACTTGTAGCGTGTAATTAATCCCGGCTAGTCTTTCCTTTTAGGGTTTGAAGGAAGATTTGATAAAAACGGTGGGAGCCATCCTGATTAGATAAAATAATAACCAATCTGATCTTGCAAGAGCGCACGCAGAGTGTTTTCTTCTCTCTCTCTCCAGGTAGTGACCATGTCACTCCTTAATCAATATAATAATACGGATACATTGACCGAACCCGCTTGTTATACTGAGCTGGGGAACGTTGGTCCCGCTCCAACTTGTAATTGTTATAAGACAGAGCAGGAAATTGGGGATTACAAGAATTCCCGTGCCGCCCAAACGAAGAAAGTGCATTATGATGCATCTTCTTCAGGTGTGTTCACTACAAAGAACTATTTCTCTGTATTCTCTACGTCCTGGGTATTTGATGCCGGATCAGGATCCCAGATATGTAATCAGTTACATAGGGCTACAGAAAGGTAGATAACTGAGAGCGGGTGATAAGTTTTATGAGACAGAAAACGGTGCAAGTGTTGCAGCCAAGTCTGTTGGTCACTGTCACCATGTATTACCAGTATATTGATTCTGAACAAATGATATTAGATACCGAACCTGATATACAAAGTCATATCAATCTTTATTTATTAAAGAAGGATATAATTTTGTATTGTTGGATAATGTTTTGAACATTTCCTATATCAATAGTTGATCGGTTCAGGCACGTTATCTAAAAGCATTGACGTTCTAAATCAAACTACAGTTCTTAGTATACAGAACACACACAAGAGGAAGAGTTCAGAAATGAACAAATCCTTCTTGAGGTATTGTAGACTAGGTCATATCAATGCGACCCGACTAGCTGAAGTTACATATAGATGCGTATTTAAATTAGTTTGAATTTGCATCTTGTGAAACTTGCCAGTCATGTCACAGAGATAAGATGACCATAGCTCTGTTTATTGGAAGCAGAAAAAGAGTTAGTGAACTCTTGGGATGATACATATTGATGTATAAAGGTCCCCTGTCTACACATGCCAACACCGGTTCTTTGTACTTCATTACCTTATCTGATGATCTCTCAAGATTCGGACATTTGTTCCTGTTGAAACACAAGTCCGAACCTTTTGAGATATTCACAGAATATAAGTTAGAAGTAGAGAACCAAAATACGGGTATAAGTATTATGTCCTATGATGAGATCAGGGAGGAGAATACTTGTGCATAGAATTCCTGGACTATTCTAAAGGAGAATGAGATTCTCTCTCGGTGTTACTCCTCTGAATACACCACAGCACAACAGTGTATCGGGGCAGAGAAATCTCATTGGACGACTGAATGTCAGTCACAGGCATTGTCTTTACCCTCATTGGAGGGACGGTATGTTGGAAGAGTTCTAAGCTAGATACCGTTGCTTACTAGACGATAAAGGCTGGACACATCGCTACTCAAGATGAAGTCTGGGTGTATATTAGTTCATGAGATGAACTTCGCTCCTACCATTGTGAGACAATGGAGTTGTGGCTTATGCCTAGGAACGCCCGTCCCATCAGTGATCCAGACATATTCTGAGGCAGTGTCACCTTGTAATGTTTTGAAAATCGTTTCGGTGAAATTTCGAAAAATCGGTAAAATAAGGGGGTTTTCTGTAAAAAGTCAAAATACAAATATCTTATTATAAAAATTAAATATACATATTCTAGCTATGTAATTGCTATTATTTGGTGTTTATTAAGCCGCTGGTGAAATTTCAAATTTTCTGAAAAAAATATTATTTTATTTTTATTTAAGCCGTCACTAATATATTTAATTAGGGAAAATTACAAATTGGAATGAGTTGAAACAAATTTTTTGCATCATAAAACATTAAATAAAATTTTATCATGTGGTTTTTGGAACGAAATCATTTGCCAAAACGGTTTAGAAATTATTGAAGAAAAAAGGGGTTTTTTTAGCGTAAATGGATGTTTTGGGTATTATATTTATCATTTTTCATCACCCCACACCCGTACCCACATCCACACACTCCCATTTACTTCTCCCCTTGAAGAATTCAGCAGCCCCCATTTATTTTCCCCACTTGAATTTCAAAGGAAAGAAATGAAAGAAAAGAAAAGAAAATGGAGAAATGAGGTGGACCTTTGACCTTGAATTGACTTTGACTTCGTCCCCCACTTTCTCTACCTCCCTCTCTATCCTCTCCCACTCCCATTCCAGTCGACCCCCCTCCTACAGCAGCAACAGCCCCCCCCCCATTTCCCTTCTCTTTTCTCTTCAAACTTCATCAAAAATTGCCTCAAATCCATCAAAAAAAATCCCAAAACCCAAATCCGACTCCTACCCAATTTAGCTTAGCCCGTATAACATGGATCTTTGTGAAAAGAGAGCATTTTGGGAGGCCATGGATGCTTGTGGATCTTCAAATGTTTTTGGGTATAATTCTAAAACATTTTTGCTTAATTTGTTACTAATTTCTTAAAGCTAAACTACTTAAGTGTTAATTAGGCTTAAGTTGCAAGTTTTGGAATTCAAGTTATGAATTTGAATGCAAGTTAGGGTTTTATAAAATTGGTGTATGGTTGTGTGTTATATTTAGGCTTTTGTCATGTTAATACAAGATTAGTAGCTTGTGTTAATGGTTAGTTTAAAAATTGTGTTAATTTGCTAATTTGCTTACTAGGTTTTTGAAATTGGTTAAATACTTGGGATTAAAAATGTGTTTAGGTTTTTCATGACTTCATTAACTTTATTAAGTGTGGTTTAATGCTTTAGATCATGCAAATCTAAGCTAGATTATAGTTTGTGCATTTTTGCTTTGAAATTGTTAAATTTTAGGTATTTTGTAAACTAGAATATTAGGGTTTTTGGAATTTAATGAGATTAAATTCCGGGAATTGTTTATATGACTTATTTAAGATATTTAATAAATATATTGGCCGCTACATTCATTTAAACATCCTGTTTTGTACAAAAACGGCGAATTGTGCTTGCTAGATTTTCGGAAAAATGATTTTTTAAGTAAAATTGGGGTTTTTGTGAGTTTTAACCTAGTTTATATTAAAATTAGTGTTCGTGAATTTGCAAATGAGTGTGATTGGATTTTTCTCGATGGTTTGACGTTTGTACATCGACATCGAGGGTTGGTTTGACTATTCTTGCATGCGTAGGCGATAGGTTTGGACCTATGCGTGATACGCGTGCCGATTTGATTTTCGTATGCCGTTTCGATTTCGAATTTAGTTTTAATGCGATATGGTGCGTTATGATATGTAGGTACCCCCATGTGAACTTCGAGACGACAAGCAAGCGCGTGGCGACGTCGGCACCGGCTACCGAGGACCAGGTGAGTAGATTTATATCTACGGGGAGAAGTCGGGTGGATGGCGTATAGCACCCCCGCAGTCTGTGGTGGTGTATACGGATGCGTATACACACCAACAATTATTATATGTTATTTGGGATTAATAACGATGCTTAGGATGGATATTGGTGTGTTGGATTACTTTAGTGTTGCGAACCCTAGGGAAGTGTTGCACTACATATACACACATACATACTTGCATACATTCCTATTGATATGTGCTCATGGGATTCTTTATAGTTATGGGTTTACATGGGTATGGGACTGTGTGTTCACATAAGGATTTGAGGATGATACTTGGGATTGAGCTGAGTCGATGAGATTTGATTTTAGGCCGTGAGATCGGTGATATAGTAGGGTTCGTATTTAAGATACGACATGACGTTGCAGCGGGTCCTTGACGTAGTGTTTCACACACGTCCATTCATACGTAGGCGGTATCAGTATGGTACTAGACGTAGATCAGTACCCCGATCATGATATTTTATAAAGAGGATACCAGGTGAATAGTATGATGAATGTGATATTGACCCGTACCCAGATTGGGATGCCGTACGACGGATTTACGTACGAGCTATATTGATGATTGATCCGCACTCTTGACTTGGGATGCCTGATTATAGATATGGTATCGGATATGATATTATTGAGGCAGGATCACGGACTAATTTATATACAGGTATGTATATGTATCGACTCAGATGTTAGGCGGTTTCCTTACCTGTAGTTCAGCTTGTTAGTTCAGCCGTATAGTTTAGTGTAGTTGTTAGATTAGATTAGACTTCTTACCTATTTCAAAAAAAACTAACGAATCGTGGTCATTTTTAAAGACAGCCCAAGGGATCCTACGGATATTTCAAAAGACGTATCTTTTCATAAAAACACTGTAGCCCCTATTTTCGAACCCCATGATTCATGTTATTTCAAAAGGCACCATTTGTAGGACTGATATTAGATTAATGCAGATTAGTTATAGTTGCGTCTAGTTTTCAGCTCCCGCTCATTTTTGCGGTCCGCTTCGCATCGCATGCTTATTTTATGTTTCATACTCCATTATTGATATCATGCTGTTAGGACACCAGCACCATTACCGATGATGCGTATGTACCACGTACACTTAATTGCCGGCTCACACACATCTTCATCGGTAATTGCCATGTCACGTACACCTTAGAAAATATTATTGCTTGACATAGCCTGTTAGCTAATAGTTAGACATGATATTAGTGTACTTGCTTTATATGTTAGACATTGTAGTTATTACCTGCTACTTCATGCATATTGTTATTCATTGTTATGCCGCATTCAAGGATTCTCATGCATATATTCACTATTTTACGTGTTATTGAGGTTTTGGATTCGGATTTCCATGAGATTTTCTGGATTTGGAGGAAAACCGCAAAAACTTATATGAACTGATTTCTCTCTTTTTAAAATAAAATGTGCGGTTTTCCCATGATGTATGAGTCGTCCACCATGAGTTTGCTGATGGATTTCGAGACCCGATTCGAGGAGACGGATGAACCGTTTCGGGTACATGGTGGACCCGGTAAGGTACCCCGGGGCAAGAAGCGCATGATGATGACGATGTGAGCCTGGCAGGGGAGCACTACCTACCGGTGATATTACCCGACGCGTCGGATATCCGGAGGATACCGTCATGGTCTTGAGATGGATGGTAGGGGCCGGTTTGGACTGACGGCGCCCTAGATATTGAGATTGAGACATTGAGATTGAGACTTGAGGTACATAGATTGTGACACAGAGATATCAAGGTATTTGGACACTTGTTTTGTGTCGATGCTGGGCACTGTTTTATGCTGATTTCATATATGGTACCTCATTTCTTTTAAAATACAGAAATCTTACTGATTTATGAAACCAGTTTTATTTAGTACATGCATTCTGTTTTATGCATTCATACATCATCCATATGATATATTGCTACCTGAGGCACTGACACGGGCACATGAGATTACACTCGGGTTAGATATTTACCCTAGCCTTGTTATAGGCTACGTGTTATATACATTTTTGAGGATATATTATGATCATTGACCTAGGTTGCGTTATTTATGCGATTTCTGTGCGTAGATATTTTTCTATTCATGAGTTGGCAACTCACCCCCGTTGTGCCCCAGTTTCTTGCAGGTTGCCGTATAGGTTTCATTACGGCTTTGCGGGCTCAGTTTCATTCGGGTGACTTGCTAGTAGGTGGGTTTTTCTTGTATCGTACCCATCATATTACCTTTTATAATATTATTCCGTTGTATCTAGTAAATTCCATCAACCAAACATGTATTTATTGAGATAGAGACCAGTGTTGTTTATTCTTTCGACCTTAGAGTCGCTCGTTATATTTCTGGTGGTTTTGAGTTTCCTTTTGAGTTTTGATCCTCGCCGTTGGCGTTGTATATTATAATGCTTGTGTGGTTGTGACCGTCGATTGACGAAGAGCTAGCTCCCGCTTGGGGATGACTTTTTCTTGATTTCGTATACTATTCATGTTGTATCCCGTTTTGGGGCTAGTATTTTCAAAGGAGACTCTGCCGAAATTTTCAGTAAATTTTTGATGTTTTAAAAAACCGCATAATTCGGCTTATGCTATTGAAATTACTTGCTTTAAGTTGGTTTTTCCTGCACTCTACTACTTTTCTTGGTTTGGATTTCTGGGTTTTCGGTTTACTTAGATTACGTACGTCTCGAGACGTTCGTAGTTTAAGTGTCGGTCATGTTCCGTACTTTCGGGTCGTGACAAAGTTGGTATCAGAGCGTTAGGTTTTACCTCCGGAGCGTAGGATGACCCTTGGTTGATGGAATAGGTGACTAAAGTAGAGTGACGTACCGTTGGTATGTTCCGCGGCATATTTACGACACGCCACTCCACTTAAGAAGCCTTAGGATGTACATTTCCTTGTTCAGTATTATATTCCTTCCTGATCTAGCCTCATCGCTACCAGTTTGGTTTTGCTGCCACGATTTCGGGCAGGGAGAGCTACGGCTAGAGTTGCGGTCAGCAGGAGCTCGTCACAAACGAGGACTGACCAGGGCGTGATTCCGGCGACACCCGATAGTAGAGAGGTGTCTTTTGATTGTGTTTTCGCACCACGAGCGTTGATGATCGCTGTATGAGATTACTCGGACGGACATATCAGCACCAGAGGATTGAGCCAATGATAGAAGGTCGCTAGTCACCCACGGATGAATGACTGAGACATGTGGTTCGTTCGCCTACCCGATGAGAGGTCATCAGATAGATTGATTCCAGCTAGAGACGACTTCACGCGGAGACGTTGGGAGTCGACAGAGACGATCGAATGTCAGAAACCTATTATTCCAAGTTTAAAGTAGTCGGAAGGACATGCAGGCAATTCTATAGTCCCTCTAGAAGAATGAAACTCTAACTCGACATAATGACCGTGTGAAAGCCTTTGAACCTTAGGGTTTGCGGCAGTTCCACGGCGCCATTAGTGAGGCTTGGGTTTGCCCTTCTACGGCTGGACCACCGATGCTGTGGTATGTACTCGATACTATTAAACTGTACCAAGATGTTGAGCTCTTGGGGGATTATGAGGTTTCGACGAATCGATCGAATGGTTCGACTTCAATCGGATGCTAGGTGGTGAGATGCATTCTTGGGAGACTCCAGATACGAGGATAGCCGTTGGAGCTCAGTCCATGCAGCCACGACGAGACGAGTCCGAAGCGGTCGACATTAGAGAAAAGTGGAGTAAGAGGTTCGCACCAGATCAAGATGAGATGACGTTCCACTCCGCCGACATCAGAGAGGCGATGCGCATGCCGAGGCATGGTACTTGGACTTACCTTCCAGAAGGAGTCGCGATGAGTATGCAGTCGTTCCAGAGCAAGATGCAGATATAGGAAAGGACAATGACTTCCGGACAGTTGGCAGAGACGAGACATGGAAGAGACCGTGAGCAGGATTCCTTCCAGGACACTGCTGCAATGATACTTCCATCCAGGATCAGATGTGTCACGTACATTTAGAGAGCCAGAGGCCGACACCAGTAATACGCTGTCTTACGAGTGGTCGCGATGATTGACCAAGAGATGACCAGAGAAGTGCCAGAACGGAATCGTCCCCGTTAGCACACCTGACAGGGCCGATGAGCCGATGGACCGAAAGATTGGTAATTCACGGTGAAGACCTTGACCCAGGAGTGGTCATGGTTACGCACGCCAGCAGGACAGAGTTCATGATCATCGACGAGACGTCCCACTAGGGACCGCGACAGTTGGCCGAGATTCTTAGAGGATGCGCTTGAGCAGTACTATTCCGCCATTATTGATTACGATGTTTTGGGTGATTTATTCGTATGAGTTGATTTTGATGATTGAGGATTTACGACCTTTGCACAGTGTTGCACTTGATATCGTTTTCGTGCTTCAGTTTCACATGTTTGTGATTTTACGATTTTAAACAGTTGAGTTAGTTTTGTGCGTATGCATGCACACGATTTCGTTCCTGCACTCGGTATAGTTTATATATGCTTGCAGTGCAGTGATACGCCTTTTGTGCACTTAGATGCACTGGACTTCGATTTCGATTGTGATACCCGATATTTGTTTTGTGCACCTTGTGCACCTGATTGATTTTACGCACGTTCGGCTCTTGATATTGGATTTCATGATTTCGTGCACGATAGATGCACCTGATTTTGCTGTCAGACACACATGTTGCCTACGACAGATGTCTCATGCACACCCGATGCACTTAGATGTTGTTTCTGTGCGCATGTATGGCACATTCATGGATTTTGATTTCCGTGCGCACCAGACGCACGTAGCATTCATGTGCATATTTTGGGATTGATTTCGTATAGAGCAGTACGTTTTTATGATATTGCTATGTATTTTCGTACTGAGCAGGACTAGTCAGAGGACAGTACCTGAATATATTTTGCATGCATTGATAGTTATTGAAGGGATTTCCAAAAAGCGAGCTATAGCCTCAGTATTTACCTACGTGTCTGATATGACACGAAATGTTTAAAATAAGGAGACCCTTCTAAATTGTTTCCAAAACGGCGGAACGTACATTTCAAAAAAAGGTATATGTGTATATAGTTATTTTCTTATGATAGGCGTCCGCCACTGTGCAGTGTTATACGCGTTGCACAGCGACTTAAAGAGATTTGGCATGCATTTCCTTCAGATACTTACAGATATAGATTCGGTGTTTACATGTATAGTTTCGAGTTATATCATATTGGTTTGATTTAGATTTGGCATTGATGTCTTCTCCATGACTCCGATGATTGCGGGATGCACGGAGTTTTGATTTGAATTATATACTCATTTTTCAAGCGCATGCGCTGCGCTATTAATTGTTTTATGTAGTTACAATTTCGGAGCCCCGACGACTTGATGGTTTTTCTTAGATATTTTAGTATTTGGGGGAGTTTGAATTTAAATTCGGGGACCGAATTTCTTTAAGGGAGGAAGATTGTAACGTTTTGAAAATCGTTTCGGTGAAATTTCGAAAAATCGGTAAAATAATGGGGTTTTCTGTAAAAAGTCAAAATACAAATATCTTATTATAAAAATTAAATATATATATTCTAGCTATGTAATTGCTATTATTTGGTGTTTATTGAGCCGCTGGTGAAATTTCAAATTTTCTGAAAAAAATATTATTTTATTATTATTTAAGCCGTCACTAATACATTTAATTAGGGAAAATTACAAATTGGAATGAGTTGAAACAAATTTTGTGCATCATAAAACATTAAATAAAATTTTATCATGTGGTTTTTGGAACGAAATCATTTGCCAAAACGGTTTAGAAATTATTAAAGAAAAAATGCTTTTTTTTAGAGTAAATGGATATTTGGGGTACTATATTTATCATTTTTCATCACCCCACATCCGTACCCACATCAACACACTCCCATTTACTTCTCCCCTTGAAGAATTCAGCAGCCCCCATTTATTTTCCCCACTTGAATTTCAAAGGAAAGAAATGAAAGAAAAGAAAAGAAAATGGAGAAATGAGGTGGACCTTTGACCTTGAATTGACTTTGACTTCTTCCACCACTTTCTCTACCTCCCACTCTCTCCTCTCCCACTCCCATTCCAGCCGACCCCCTCTCCTACAGCAACAACAGCCCCCCCATTTCCCTTCTCTTTTCTCTTCAAACTTCATCAAAAATTGCCTCAAATCCATCAAAAAAAATCCCAAAACCCAAATCCGACTCCTACCCAATTTAGCTTAGCCCGTATAGCATGGATCTTTGTGAAAAGAGAGCATTTTGGGAGGCCATGGATGCTTGTGGATCTTCAAATATTTTTGGGTATAATTCTAAAACATTTTTGCTTAATTTGTTACTAATTTCTTAATGCTAAACTACTTAAGTGTTAATTAGGCTTAAGTTGCAAGTTTTGGAATTCAAGTTATGAATTTGAATGCAAGTTAGGGTTTTATAAAATTGGTGTATGGTTGTGTGTTATATTTAGGCTTTTGTCATGTTAATACAAGATTAGTAGCTTGTGCTAATGGTTAGTTTAAAAATTGTGTTAATTTGCTAATTTGCTTAATAGGTTTTTGAAATTGGTTAAATACTTGGGATTAAAAATGTGTTTAGGTTTTTCATGACTTCATTAACTTTATTAAGTGTGGTTTAATGCTTTAGATCATGCAAATCTAAGCTAGATTGTAGTTTGTGCATTTTTGCTTTGAAATTGATAAATTTTAGGTATTTTGTAAACTAGAATATTAGGGTTTTTGGAATTTAATGAGATTAAATTCCGGGAATTGTTTATATGACTTATTTAAGATATTTAATAAATATATTGGCCGCTACATTCATTTAAACATCCTGTTTTGTACAAAAACGGCGAATTGCGCTTGCTAGATTTTAGGAAAAATGATTTTTAAGTAAAATTGGGGGTTTTGTGAGTTTTAACCTAGTTTATATTAAAATTAGTGTTCGTGAATGTGCAAATGAGTGTGATTGGATTTTTCTCGATGGTTTGACGTTTGTACATCGACATCGAGTGTTGGTTTGACTATTCTTGCATGCGTAGGCGATAGGTTTGGACCTATGCGTGATACGCGTGCCGATTTGATTTTCGTATGCCGTTTCGATTTCGAATTTAGTTTTAATGCGATATGGTGCGTTATGATATGTAGGTACCCCCATGTGGACTTCGAAACGACAAGCAAGCGCGTGGCGACGTCGGCACCGGCTAGCGAGGACCAGGTGAGTAGATTTATATCTACGGGGAGAAGTCGGGTGGATGGCGTATAGCACCCCGCAGTCCTTGGTGGTGTATACGGATGCGTATACACACCAACAATTATTATATGTTATTTGGGATTAATAACGATGCTTAGGATGGATATTGGTGTGTTGGATTACTTTAGTGTTGCGAACCCTAGGGTAGTGTTGCACTACACATACACACATACATACTTGCATACATTCCTATTGATATGTGCTCATGGGATTCTTTATAGTTATGGGTTCACATGGGTATGGGACTGTGTGTTCACATACGGATTTGAGGATGATACTTGGGATTGAGCTGAGTCGATGAGATTTCATTTGAGGCCGTGAGATCGGTGATATAGTAGGGTTCGTATTTGAGATACGACATGACGTTGTAGCGGGTCCTTGACGTAGTGTTACACACACGTCCATGCATACGTAGGCGGTATCAGTATGGTACTAGACGTAGATCAGTACCCCGATCATGATATTTGATAAAGAGGATACCAGGTGAATAGTATGATGAATGTGATATTGACCCGTACCCAGATTGGGATGCCGTACGACGGATTTACGTACGAGCTATATTGATGATTGATCCGCACTCTTGACTTGGGATGCCTGATTATAGATATGGTATCGGATATGATATTATTGAGGCGGGATCACCGACTAATATATATACAGGTATGTATATGTATCGTCTCAGATGTTAGGCGGTTTCCTTACCAGTAGTTCAGCTTGTTAGTTCAGCCGTATAGTTTAGTGTAGTTGTTAGATTAGATTAAACTTCTTACCTATTTCAAAAAAAACTAACGAATCGTGGTCATTTTTAAAGACAGCCCAAGGGATCCTACGGATATTTCAAAAGACGTATCTTTTCATAAAAACACCGTACCCCTATTTTCAAACCCCATGATTCCTGTTATTTCAAAAGGCACCATTTGTAGGACTGATATTAGATTAATGCAGATTAGTTATAGTTGCGTCTAGTTTTCAGCTCCCGCTCATTTTTGTGGTCCGCTTCACATCGCATGCTTATTTTATGTCTCATACTCCATTATTGATATCATGCTGTTAGGACACCAGCACCATTACCGATGATGCGTATATACCACGTACACTTAATTGCCGGCTCACACACATCTTCATCGGTAATTGCCATGTCACGTACACCTTAGAAAATATTATTGCTTGACATAGCCTGTTAGCTAATAGTTAGACATGATATTAGTGTACTTGCTTTATATGTTAGACATTGTAGTTATTACCTGCTACTTCATGCATATTGTTATTCATTGTTATGCCGCATTCATGAATTCTCATGCATATATTCACTATTTTACGTTTTATTGAGGTTTTGGATTCGGATTTCCATGAGATTTTATGGATTTGGAGGAAAACCGCAAAAACTTATATGAACTGATTTTTCTCTTTTTAAAATAAAATGTGCGGTTTTCCCATGATATATGAGTCTTCCACCATGAGTTTGCTGATGGATTTCGAGACCCGATTCGAGGAGACGGATGAACCGTTTCGGCTACATGGTGGACCCGGTAAGGTACCCCGGGGCAAGAAGCGCGTGATGATGACGATGTGAGCCTGGCAGGGGAGCACTACCTACCGGTGATATTACCCGACGCGTCGGATATCCGGAGGATACCGTCGTGGTCTTGAGATGGATGGTAGGGGCCGGTCTGGACTGACGGCGCCCCAGATATTGAGATTGAGACATTGAGATTGAGACTTGAGGTACATAGATTGTGACACAGAGATATCGAGGTATTTGGACACTTGTTTTGTGTCGATGCTGGGCACTGTTTTATGCTGATTTCATATATGGTACCTCATTTCTTTTAAAATACAGAAATCTTACTGATTTATGAAACCAGTTTTATTCAGTACATGCATTCTGTTTTATGCATTCATACATCATCCATATGATATATTGCTACCTGAGGCACTGACACGGGCACATGAGATTACACTCGGGTTAGATATTTACTCTAGCCTTGTTATAGGCTACGTGTTATATACATTTTTGAGGATATATTATAATCATTGACCTAGGTTGCGTTATTTATGCGATTTCTGTGCGTAGATATTTTTCTATTCACGAGTTGGCAACTCACCCCCGTTGTGCCCCAGTTTCTTGCAGGTTGCCGTACAGGTTTCATTACGGCTTTGCGGGCTCAGTTTCATTCGGGTGACTTGCTAGTAGGTGGGTTTTTCTTGTATTGTACCCATCATATTACCTTGTATAATATTATTCCGTTGTATCTAGTAAATTCCATCAACCAAACATGTATTTATTGAAATAGAGACCAGTGTTGTTTATTCTTTCGACCTTAGAGTCGCTCGTTATATTTCTGGTGGTTTTGAGTTTTCTTTTGAGTTTTGATCCTCGCCGTTGGCGTTGTATATTATATTGCTTGTGTGGTTGTGACCGTCGATTGACGAAGAGCTAGCTCCCGCTTGGGGATGCCTTTTTATTGATTTCGTATACTATTCATGTTGTATCCCGTTTTGGGGCTAGTATTTTCAAAGGAGACTCTGCCGAAATTTTCAGTAAATTTTTGATGTTTTAAAAAACCGCATAATTCGGCTTATGCTATTGAAATTACTTGCTTTAAGTTGGTTTTTCCTGCACTCTACTACTTTTCTTAATTTGGATTTCTGGGTTTTCGGTTTACTTAGAATACGTACGTCTCGAGACGTTCGTAGTTTAAGTGCCGGTCATGTTCCGTACTTTCGGGTCGTGACAAAGTTGGTATCAGAGCGTTAGGTTTTACCTCCGGAGCGTAGGATGACCCTTGGTTGATGGAATAGGTGACTAAAGTAGAGTGACGTACCGTTGGTATATTCCGCGGCATATTTACGACACGCCACTCCACTTAAGAAGCCTTAGGATGTACATTTCCTTGTTCAGTATTATATTCCTTCCTGATCTAGCCTCATCGTTACCAGTTTGGTTTTGCTGCCACGATTTCGGGAAGGGAGAGCTACGGCTAGAGTTGCGGTCAGCAGGAGCTCGTCACAAACGAGGACTGACCAGGGCGTGATCCCGGCGACACCCGATTGTAGAGAGGTGTCTTTTGATTGTGTTTTCGCACCACGAGCGTTGATGATCGCTGTATGAGATTACTCGGACGGACATATCAGCACCAGAGGATTGAGCCAATGATAGAAGGTCGCTAGTCACCCACAGATGAATGACTGAGACATGTGGTTCGTTCGCCTACCCGATGAGAGGTCATCAGATAGATTGATTCCAGCTAGAGACGACTTCACGCGGAGACTTTGGGAGTCGACAGAGACGATCGAATGTCAGAAACCTATTATTCCAAGTTTAAAGTAGTCGGAAGGACATGCAGGCAATTCTATAGTCCCTCTAGAAGAATGAAACCCTAACTCGACATAATGACCGTGTGAAAGCCTTTGAACCTTAGGGTTTGCGGCAGTTCCACGGCGCCATTAGTGAGGCTTGGGTTTGCCCTTCTACGGCTGGACCACCGATGCTGTGGTATGTACTCGATACTATTAAACTGTACCAAGATATTGAGCTCTTGGGGGATTATGAGGTTTCGATGAATCGATCGAATAGTTCGACTTCAATCGGATGCTAGGTGGTGAGATGCATTCTTGGGAGACTCCAGATACGAGGATAGCCGTTGGAGCTCAGTCCATACAGCCACGATGAGACGAGTCCGAAGCGGTCGACATTAGAGAAAAGTGGAGTAAGAGGTTCGCACCAGATCGAGATGAGATGACGTTCCACTCCGCCGACATCAGAGAGGCGATGCGCATGCCGAGGCATGGTACTTGGACTTACCTTCCAGAAGGAGTCGCGATGAGTATGCAGTCGTTCCAGAGCAAGATGCAGATATAGGAAAGGACAATGACTTCCGGACAGTTGGCAGAGACGAGACATGGAAGAGACCGTGAGCAGGATTCCTTCCAGGACACTGCTGCAATGATACTTGCATTCAGGATCAGATGTGTCACGTACATTTAGAGAGCCAGAGGCCGACGCCAGTAATACGCTGTCTTACGAGTGGTCGCGATGATTGACCAAGAGATGACCAGAGAAGTGCCAGAACGGAATCGTCCCCGTTAGCACACCTGACAGGGCCGATGAGCCGATGGACCGAAAGATTGGTAATTCACAGTGAAGACCTTGACCCAGGAGTGGTCATGGTTACGCATGCCAGCAGGACAGAGTTCATGATCATCGACGAGACGTCCCACTAGGGACCGCGACAGTTGGCCGAGATTCTTAGAGGATGCGCTTGAGCAGTACTATTCCGCCATTATTGATTACGATGTTTTGGGTGATTTATTCGTATGAGTTGATTTTGATGATTGAGGATTTACGACCTTTGCACAGTGTTGCACTTGATATCGTTTTCGTGCTTCAGTTTCACATGTTTGTGATTTTACGATTTTAAACAGTTGAGTTAGTTTTGTGCGTATGTATGCACACGATTTCGTTCCTGCACTCGGTATAGTTTATATATGCTTGCAGTGCAGTGATACGCCTTTTGTGCACTTAGATGCACTGGACTTCGATTTCGATTGTGATACCCGATATTTGTTTTGTGCACCTTGTGCACCTGATTGATTTTGCGTACGTTCGGCGCTTGATATTGGATTTCATGATTTCGTGCACGATAGATGCACCTGATTTTGCTGTCAGGCACACATGTTGCCTACGACAGATGTCTCGTGCACACCCGATGCACTTAGATGTTGTTTCTGTGCGCATGTATGGCACATTCATGGATTTTGATTTCCGTGCGCACCAGACGCACGTAGCATTCATGTGCATATTTTGGGATTGATTTCGTATAGAGCAGTACGTTTTTATGATATTGCTATGTATTTTCGTACTGAGCAGGACTAGTCAGAGGACAGTACCTGAATATATTTTGCATGCATTGATAGTTATTGAAGGGATTTCCAAAAAGCGAGCTATAGCCTCAGTATTTACCTACGTGTCTGATATGACACGAAATATTTAAAACAAGGAGACCCTTCTAAATTGTTTCCAAAACGGCGGAACGTTCATTTCAAACAAAGGTATATGTGTATATAGTTATTTTCTTATGATAGACGTCCGCCACTGTGCAGTGTTATACGCGTTGCACAGCGACTTAAAGAGATTTGGCATGCATTTCCTTCAGATACTTACAGATATAGATTCGGTGTTTACATGTATAGTTTCGAGTTATATCATATTGGTTTGATTTAGATTTGGCATTGATGTCTTCTCCATGACTCCGATGATTGCGGGATGCTTGACGGAGTTTTGATTTGAATTATATACTCATTTTTCAAGCGCATGCGCTGCGCTATGAATTGTTTTATGTAGTTACAATTTCGGAGCCCCGACGACTTGATGGTTTTTCTTAGATGTTTTAGTATTTGGGGAGTTTGAATTTAAATTCGGGGACCGAATTTCTTTAAGGGGGGAAGATTGTAACGTTTTGAAAATCGTTTCGGTGAAATTTCGAAAAATCGGTAAAATAAGGGGGTTTTCTGTAAAAAGTCAAAATACAAATATCTTATTATAAAAATTAAATATACATATTCTAGCTATGTAATTGCTATTATTTGGTGTTTATTGAGCCGCTGGAGAAATTTCAAATTTTCTGAAAAAAATATTATTTTATTATTATTTAAGCCGTCACTAATACATTTAATTAGGGAAAATTACAAATTGGAATGAGTTGAAACAAATTTTGTGCATCATAAAACATTAAATAAAATTTTATCATGTGGTTTTTGGAACGAAATCATTTGCCAAAACGGTTTAGAAATTATTGAAGAAAAAAGGCTTTTTTTTAGCGTAAATGGATGTTTGGGGTATTATATTTATCATTTTTCATCACCCCACACCCGTACCCACATCCACACACTCCCATTTACTTCTCCCCTTAAAGAATTCAGCAGCCCCCATTTATTTTCCCTACTTGAATTTCAAAGGAAAGAAATGAAAGAAAAGAAAAGAAAATGGAGAAATGAGGTGGACCTTTGACCTTGAATTGACTTTGACTTCTTCCCCCACTTTCTCTACCTCCCTCTCTCCCCTCTCCCACTCCCATTCCAGCCGACCCCCCCTCCTACAGCAGCAACAGCCCCCCCATTTCCCTTCTCTTTTCTCTTCAAACTTCATGAAAAATTGCCTCAAATCCATCAAAAAAAATCCCAAAACCCAAATCCGACTCCTACCCAATTTAGCTTAGCCCGTATAGCATGGATCTTTGTGAAAAGAGAGCATTTTGGGAGGCCATGGATGCTTGTGGATCTTCAAATGTTTTTGGGTATAATTCTAAAACATTTTTTCTTAATTTGTTACTAATTTCTTAAAGCTAAACTAATTAAGTGTTAATTAGGCTTAAGTTGCAAGTTTTGGAATTCAAGTTATGAATTTGAATGCAAGTTAGGCTTTAATAAAATTGGTGTATGGTTGTGTGTTATATTTAGGCTTTTGTCATGTTAATACAAGATTAGTAGCTTGTGCTAATGGTTAGTTTAAAAATTGTGTTAATTTGCTAATTTGCTTACTAGGTTTTTGAAATTGGTTAAATACTTGGGATTAAAAATGTGTTTAGGTTTTTCATGACTTCATTAACTCTATTAAGTGTGGTTTAATGCTTTAGATCATGCAAATCTAAGCTAGATTGTAGTTTGTCCATTTTTACTTTGAAATTGTTAAATTTTAGGTATTTTGTAAACTAGAATATTAGGGTTTTTGGAATTTAATGAGATTAAATTCCGGGAATTGTTTATATGACTAATTTAAGATATTTAATAAATATATTGGCCGCTACATTCATTTAAACATCCTGTTTTGTACAAAAACTGCGAATTGTGCTTGCTAGATTTTCGGAAAAATGATTTTTTAAGTAAAATTGGGGTTTTTGTGAGTTTTAACCTAGTTTATATTAAAATTAGTGTTCGTGAATGTGCAAATGAGTGTGATTGGATTTTTCTCGATGGTTTGACGTTTGTACATCGACATCGAGGGTTGGTTCGACTATTCTTGCATGCGTAGGCGATAGGTTTGGACCTATGCGTGATACGCGTGCCGATTTGATTTTCGTATGCCGTTTCGATTTCGAATTTAGTTTTAATACGATATGGTGCGTTATGATATGTAGGTACCCCCATGTGGACTTCGAGACGTCAAGCAAGCGCGTGGCGACGTCGGCACCGGCTAGCGAGGACCAGGTGAGTAGATTTATATCTACGGGGAGAAGTCGGGTGGATGGCGTATAGCACCCCCGCAGTCCTTGGTGGTGTATACGGATGCGTATACACACCAACAATTATTATATGTTATTTGGGATTAATAACGATGCTTAGGATGGATATTGGTGTGTTGGATTACTTTAGTGTTGCGAACCCTAGGGTAGTGTTGCACTACACATACACACATACATACTTGCATACATTCCTATCGATATATGCTCATGGGATTCTTTATAGTTATGGGTTCACATGGGTATGGGACTGTGTGTTCACATACGGATTTGAGGATGATACTTGGGATTGAGCTGAGTCGATGAGATTTGATTTGAGGCCGTGAGATCGGTGATATAGTAGGGTTCGTATTTGAGATACGACATGACGTTGTAGCGGGTCCTTGACGTAGTGTTTCACACACGTCCATGCATACGTAGGCGGTATCAGTATGGTACTAGACGTAGATCAGTACCCCGATCATGATATTTGATAAAGAGGATACCAGGTGAATAGTATGATGAATGTTATATTGACCCGTACCCAGATTGGGATGCCGTACGACGGATTTACGTACGAGCTATATTGATGATTGATCCGCACTCTTGAGTTGGGATGCCTGATTATAGATATGGTATCGGATATGATATTATTGAGGCGGGATCACCGACTAATATATATACAGGTATGTATATGTATCGTCTCAGATGTTAGGCGGTTTCCTTACCTGTAGTTCAGCTTGTTAGTTCAGCCGTATAGTTTAGTGTAGTTGTTAGATTAGATTAAACTTCTTACCTATTTCAAAAAAAACTAACGAATCGTGGTCATTTTTAAAGACAGCCCAAGGGATCCTACGGATATTTCAAAAGACGTATCTTTTCATAAAAACACCGTACCCCTATTTTCAAACCCCATGATTCGTGTTATTTCAAAAGGCACCATTTGTAGGACTGATATTAGATTAATGCAGATTAGTTATAGTTGCGTCTAGTTTTCAGCTCCCGCTCATTTTTGTGGTCCGCTTCGCATCGCATGCTTATTTTATGTTTCATACTCCATTATTGATATCATGCTGTTAGGACACCAGCACCATTACCGATGATGCGTATGTACCACGTACACTTAACTGCCGGCTCACACACATCTTCATCGGTAATTGCCATGTCACGTACACCTTAGAAAATATTATTGCTTGACATAGCCTGTTAGCTAATAGTTAGACATGATATTAGTGTACTTGCTTTATATGTTAGATATTGTAGTTATTACCTGCTACTTCATGCATACTGTTATTCATTGTTATGCCGCATTCATGGATTCTCATACATATATTCACTATTTTACGTGTTATTGAGGTTTTGGATTCGGATTTCCATGAGATTTTGTGGATTTGGAGGAAAACAGCAAAAACTTATATGAACTGATTTCTCTCTATATAAAATAAAATGTGCGGTTTTCCCATGATGTATGAGTCGTCCACCATGAGTTTGCTGATGGATTTCGAGACCCGATTCGAGGAGACGGATGAACCGTTTCGGGTACATGGTTGACCCGGTAAGGTACCCCAGGGTAAGAAGCGCGTGATGATGACGATGTGAGCCTGGCAGGGGAGCACTACCTACCGGTGATATTACCCGACGCGTCGGATATCCGGAGGATACCGTCGTGGTCTTGAGATGGATGGTAGGGGCCGGTCTGGACTGACGGCGCCCTAGATATTGAGATTGAGACATTGAGATTGAGACTTGAGGTACATAGATTGTGACACAGAGATATCGAGGTATTTGGACACTTGTTTTGTGTCGATGCTGGGCACTGTTTTATGCTGATTTCATATATGGTACCTCATTTCTTTTAAAATACATAAATCATACTGATTTATGAAACCAGTTTTATTCAGTACATGCATTCAGTTTTATACATTCATACATCATCCATATGATATATTGCTACCTGAGTCACTGACACGGGCACATGAGATTACACTCGGGTTAGATATTTACCCTAGCCTTATTATAGGCTACGTGTTATATACATTTTTGAGGATATATTATGATCATTGACCTAGGTTGCGTTATTTATGCGATTTCTGTGCGTAGATATTTTTCTATTCACGAGTTGGCAACTCACCCCCGTTGTGCCCCAGTTTCTTGCAGGTTGCCGTACAGGTTTCATTACGGCTTTGCGGGCTCAGTTTCATTCGGGTGACTTGCTAGTAGGTGGGTTTTTCTTGTATCGTACCCATCATATTACCTTGTATAATATTATTCCGTTGTATCTAGTAAATTCCATCAACCAAACATGTATTTATTGAGATAGAGACCAGTGTTGTTTATTCTTTCGACCTTAGAGTCGCTCGTTATATTTCTGGTGGTTTTGAGTTTCCTTTTGAGTTTTGATCCTCGCCGTTGGCGTTGTATATTATATTGCTTGTGTGGTTGTGACCGTCGATTGACGAAGAGCTAGCTCCCGCTTGGGGTTGCCTTTTTATTGATTTCGTATACTATTCATGTTGTATCCCGTTTTGGGGCCAGTATTTTCAAAGGAGACTCTGCCGAAATTTTCAGTAAATTTTTGATGTTTTAAAAAACCGCATAATTCGGCTTATGCTATTGAAATTACTTGCTTTAAGTTGGTTTTTCCTGCACTCTACTACTTTTCTTGGTTTGAATTTCTGGGTTTTCGGTTTACTTAGATTACGTACGTCTCGAGACGTTCGTAGTTTAAGTGCTGGTCATGTTCCGTACTTTCGGGTCGTGACACACCTGATCATGGAGATGGTTGATCTCCAAGGGATCGAGGTCAGGAGAGTAGACTCAGAGGACAACACGGCGGATCCACACACAAAGGCCTTTTTCCAGATAGAGACTTTTATGGGATGGTTGAGTATGAGATACTGCAACCACTGCTACAGATGGCCCTGGTGCAAGTTGGAGATTGTTAGTTATATGTATGCCCTAGAGGCCATTACTGTACATAGGATGTATATTGTAGTGGATGCTGGGACATATATAGGGAGGACTTTCTTGCTCGACATGATAGTATGCTATCTGGTTGCTCTTTATCTTAACGTGTACACTGATTGTCTCTCTGTTACATGTTGGTAAAGCCATTAGGATGTGTACTTGACTACCTGGACTATGATGCGGATCATACTAGTGGGGACATGGTAGTCCATAAGTACATCCTTCAAGGTCCCTAGTCGTGGGTGTATCGAGACGGGGCATCGATATACCAGAGTAGACTAGCGTATACCTTCTCGACCCATACAGATGGGCGATGGATGATCCCATATCCATTGGTGTTTGACATCAGAGATGATATACGGGTGCTCAGTGGAGACTGGGTACACTGGACGGACACGCCGAGAACTCCCAGATGGTATTATACCTCACGTCAGATGGCAGTTCTATGGTGACACTGGTACAGAGTAGTCTATTGACCCGAGATCGTCATAGAGTCTTGTGTGATTCTACTGTGCTTTGATTTCCACCTTACCATGTCCAAGAGGGCATGCAAAACGGTGGTTTTTGGGTACAGTCCTGAATCACATGGAGGCAATGAGCGATAGGAGGGGATTCGTCTCTCCTAGTATAGGGAATTGATGTTGCGCTGTGTTCGATTGGCAATAACTAGAAATCCCTGGCTAGGGTTGCTGAGATTTACTGGTAAGTGTTAACAGTAGTTTCTCGAACTGTTATAGACCTCATATCGACACGACTTATCGAGCTATTGGGGTCTGACGTTTACCACCCCTAGGTAAGATATGCGACATATCAGACGATCAGACCGGACTGTACGGTAAGTGTTACTGGTTGGATTCACAGGAGTGTGAGCGGGCTTGCTCATTGATCTTCTGATCGCTCAATACCCGGGTGGCCGTTACATTTAGCAGACCGCTTGCGGCTTGTAGGTGTTTGATATGATCATCACCTGCTGCCGGCGTATTGACGAGTCTTTAGAGTCCTACACAGAGGTTTCCTGGCTCAAGCGAAACGAAATTGGAGCGCATATGAGATATGTGCGGGACCGAGAATAATACCAGTATGTGATATTGTATTCTATTCTCGCGATTTGTATCATCGGATGGTTATATGTGGTATAGCCGGGTTACCGAATCAAGTGTTGATTTGACACATTGATACACTTGATATTAGTCGGTTATATGCGATATGACCGGATCATTAAATCAAGTATTGATTTAATGATTTAATGTATAATTATATATTTGATATATTACTTTACATTGACTAGTATTGTTCACTTAAGATGGATTTTCTCACTTGATGTGCACAAGTAGTATATGTGATATATTTTTGTGCACTTGATTGTATCATGTTTGATGATACATGCAAACTTGGGTGTATGTTTGCTTTAAACCATCTTTAGGTTAATGGTTAGGTTTTAATTTGTTTTATTTATTTTCTTTATTCATTTTGGCAAAAATAAAATGGAGGCTTGCTTTGTTTTATTCATGAAGCTTCATGAAGCTTTGAAAGTCTTTACCATTTTGTATTTTCCTTAACCTAACCATTACACGTAAACCCTAGTTTATTCTCTACATGAGTTTACTTCACCCATGGTTGCATTATGATAACTCTTCACTTGAATTTTTATTTTTGATAATTATTGATATTCTTTTCTTCTTCTTCTTCTTCTTAAGGAAGAGAAGAAAACCATTCTTGAAAATTCCAAGTGATGATTCCAAATGAGAAATCCAAATCCAAAGTGAACCCACTTCCTATTTCTTCATCCTCTACCACTTGCCATATAGTAGAGGGTGTGTTTTCATCACAAGTTTCTTGACCTAGTGAAGATGGAGCTTGAGTTTGAGTCGCCTCGACGCAGATCATCTTCGGCATCGAAGTCAACGACCTAGCCCGATTATTTCTCCGACGAAACCATCGCTAGTGTCCAGGATTCCGATGATCGCAGCGGAGGGACGTCAACACGGAGCCAAAGAAATGGTGGAGCAGATCTACAAAGGTTGTAGTCCCTTTGACTTAGCAATAAAGTTGTTTACTTGCTTACTTTTCGCCTAATCTCTAGTTAACGATCTTGCATAGGATTCTTAGGCACATGAAAAATTTGATTTTGGCATGGTTGATGCCTTGTGGAACCTCTTGAGTGTGCCTAGTAACCCTACAAAAGCATGATATATTTCTGGAGACTTTCTTTTGTGTGTATTCTGGACATTGAAAATTTGTGGTTGGTTCAATACGTATATACTGTTGCTTAATGTACCCGACCCAATCAGAACATGATTAAGGTGAATGTTTACAACATTGCTTAAAAATGCAAAATCATAACCTTCTTTAGACATTAAAGATACAGATATGATATTACAAGTCGAACTGGATACAAAATAACAATCACGCAGAACCAAAAAATGTCCATCCGACAATCCCAAGTGATAGTCCCCCACGGACTCAGCATCCATGCTAGCTCCGTTTGCAACTCTGAGGGTCATATCACCTGCCTTCAAAACCATACGCTCTTTCAGTGCCTGCAAAGAATTACAGATATGAGATCCTGATCCGGTATCCAATACCCAGGAAGTAGAGTTTATTGATAGACAGTTTTCAATAACATACACACCTGAAGCCGATGCCACAACTTGCTTCGGGTCCTGGTTCTTGGCCTTCCAAGCCCTGCAATCTTTCTTCCAGTGTCCATTCTTGTGACAGTAAAAGCACTCTTCCTTTCCCACAAGCTTTCCCGCTACCTTTGCTACTTTTGCCTTTCCCTTGGCTTCCACTTTACTAACACCGCCCCTTGGTATGGTGGGGGCCTTCTTCTTCTTTCCTTTGGCTTACGCCTTGGACCTAGAATATGAAGCTCCTCCAACAAACAAAGTGGATGTTTCCCTTACTTTCTGTAGTGTGCCATCTGCACTTCTCAATATGTTTAGGAGTTCCGAAAGTTCAACTTCCTTTCCTTGCATGTTGAAGTTCAAGATAAACTGGGCGTAAATGGAAGGAAGGGACTGGAGAATCAAGTCAGTGTAGAGCTCGTTCTCTAACGTGGTCCCAAGGTCCACGTTAGAGAACGAGCTCTACACTGACGAGCTCTTCAATATAGCCAATCATCTTAAGCACGTGTTCCGCTACAGATGACCCGACGGCCAATCTCGCCGAAAACAACTTTTTCGAGACTTCGTATCTGGCGATACGGGATTGCTCTCCATACAGATCCTTAGTATGGAGAAATATGGATTCGAGGTCCATATTCTCGTGCCTCCTCTGATGTTCATTGTCCATAGAGGCAAGCATGAGGCACTTGGCCTTCGCGCAATCAATCTCCTAGGTCTTATGGATTTCCTTATCCGCGATGCTTGATTGAGGACATGGGACAGGAGAAGCTTTGGTAGTAAGGAGATACCCCAACTTGTCATAGGTGATTGTCCTTTTGACATTCCTGAGCTAATATTTGTAGTTTGGCCCTGTCAGTATATTTTTATCTAGTAGTAACTTAAGTCCGGTCATGATGTTTGGTCGCTGTAATTAGGAGAGAGAGAAGAAACACTTTAGCATGATGCTCTTGCAAGTTTAGAGTGGTTTTTAATTTGTCTAAACAGGATGGGTCCCACTGTTTCTCGAATCCTTCCTCAAACCAAAAAAGAAGAATTAATCGGGATCAATCTCACCGTACAATACTTGCTTAACCGTTCAGCCAGGCCAGTATTGGTACTTCGAGGGAGGTTTTACGACGCTTTCACGAAGTTCCTTAATTAAATAAGCTCTTTTCCCTGTGGGCGTAGCCCCGCTAACACCTTTCTAGACACCTACATGGTTTATAGCATTGATCGTTAAGTGAGAAAGTTTCCCGAGGAGTAGCATATACTCACAGTAGGATCGGGATCCAAATATCATCATATGATAAAACTGAAGGAATCTTACCAGAATCATCACACTCCAAATGGTATGCAGCACTAGCAAGTTTCAGTTTCTTTAGAAACTCCCGATGTGGATTTTTGCCCCATGCTCTTATGACCTTGACTTTGGCAAACCAATCATAAGTCACATGTCAAGTTCTACCCGTCATTTTCCAGATTAATTTGAACCCACCCGTACCTACCCTTGGCTTTGGCCAACAAGACAGTACGACTGTTCCAAACCAAAGCATCTATCTATGCTACATATGAATATCCAATAGCTAACAATCACTATGCCTTGACTTTGGCCAACAAACACAGCGTAAATACTATTGACTATCCATATGAAATGACGGAGGGCTACGAATGGTTTTGGCGAAACCGTGAACGTAGTGAACTTGATATAATCAAAGGAACGTGATAGCTTTTAAAGGGAGTGGTTCAAGCTCCGCGTTTTAAAAGTTTTCTGTTTTGAAAAGAAACCGAGTGGTTTTGAAATTGTTCCAACGACTTAACTTTGGTTTATTTTCTTGCATTAATTTAATGCGTCCCATAAATTAATCCTACCATTGCAGAAAACAACGAAAATATATCATACGTTTATGCCATCCGCATTCGCCATGGGGCCACGTCATCACCTATTAGGTTACTTAACTAATGATAGAGCGGGGGCTGGACTAGCGCGGATGCAAAACATAAGCAACGCCTACTAGATATCATATATAGATATATACATTCGTCAGATGCAATGATAGCCATTCCAGATCACAGATGAACACATTGGATATACTAGGAATCCGCGTTTCGTTCGAGCCTGCAACGAAAGACGGATTACACGGTCGCGATGAATAGCCAAACCCCACCCTAGACTCCTACGTGTACGGCAAACTACCCGCCAAGTACCCGAAGTGAAGCAACCTCCCTCAACAATGTGAGTAGGCCACTCGGCACTTCAAAATACCCGGTAGTTTGTGCACCCCACCTTGGGTCTATCCTAGAAGCAAAAACAGTAAAAGAAATAATATACAATGGCGGCTACAACCTCATCCCGGATGTGCGGCCATAAAATAATATTACATCAATTTACATATTACATCAAATGAAAGATAAAGAAACTCTCATCTCACAAAACCCTGGCTATTCATCCGCGACAATCCAACGAGTTCATAAACACAATCCAACAACATTATGTTAGTTATATGTATGGCCTAGAGGCCATTACTGTACATTGGATGTATATTGTAGTGGATGCTGGGACATATATAGGAAGGACTTTCTTGCTCGACATGATAGTACGCTATCTGGTTGCACTTTATCTTAACATGTATACTTTCTGTCTCTCTGATTACATGTTGATAAAGCCCTTAGGATGTGTGCTCGACTTCCAGGGCTATGATGTAGATCATACTAATGGGGCCTGAGTAGTCCATGAGTACATCCTTGAAAAGTTCCTAGTCGAGGGAATATCGAGACGGGGCATCGATATTCCAGAGTAGACTAGCGCATATCTTCTCGACCCATGCGATGGGCGATGGATGATCCCATATCCATTGGTGTTTGACATCGAAGATGGTATACGGGTGCTCAGTGGAGACTGGGTACACTGAACGGACTCGCCGAGAACTCCCAGATGGTATTATACCTCACGTCAGATGGCAGTTCTCTGGTGACACTGGTACAGCTTAGTCTGTAGACCCGAGATCGTCATAGAGTCTTGTGTGTCTCCCACTGTGCTTTGATTTCCACCCTACCATGGCTCTACTGAGTTGTGCAAACAGGTGGTTTTTGGGTACAGTCCCGATTCACATGGAGGCAATGAGCGATAGGAGGGGATTCGTCTCTCCCGGTATTGGGGGTTGATGTTGTGCTATGCTCGACTGGCCATAACAGGATATCCCTGGCCAGGGTTGCAGTGATATACTGGTAAGTGTTATCAGTAGTTTCACGAATGTTATGGACCCTACGTCGGCATGACTTATCGAGCTATTGGGGTCTGACGTTTACCACCCCTAGGCGAGATATGCGACTTATCAGACGAACAGACCGGACTATACGGTAGTGTTACTGGTCGGATTCGCAGGAGTGTGAGCGGGCTTGCTCGTCGATCTTCTGATCGCTCAATACCCGGGTGGCCGTTACGTTTGGCAGACCGCTTGTGGCTTGTGGGTGTTTGATATGATCATCATCTGCTGCCGGCGTATTGACGAGTCTTTAGAGTCCTACACAGAGGTTTCCTGGCTCAAGCGAAACGAAATAGGAGCGCATATGAGATATGTGCGGGACCGAGAATAATGCGTGTATGTGATACCGTATTCCATTCTCGTGATCTGTGTATCGATTGGTTATATGCGATATAACCTAGTTATCGAATCAAGGATTGATTCGATAAGCCGATACATAGGATACTGGCCGGTTATATGCGACATGACCGGATCATTGAATCAAGTGTTGATTTAATGATTTAATGTATAATTATATATATTTGATATATTACTTTGCATTAACTAGTAATGGTTCACTTTAAATGGATTTTCTCACTTGGATGTGCGCATTGCATATGCGATATGATATTGTGCACTAGCTTGTATCATGTTTGATGATACATATCTTATTTGTTAAGTGTAAAGAGTTAAACCTTGGTTAATGAAATCATTAGGGTTTACTATTTGCTTATTCCTTTATTTATTTGTTTTATTCATTATGGTATTTATAATAAGCATAATGAGAAAGAAACAAAATGGTTAGCTTTCATTCTTTCATGAAGCTTAATGAAGCTTCATGAAGCTTTGACCAAAGGTGACCATTTTGTTTTTATCTCAAACCCTAACCACTCACTAACCTTGGTTAACTCTCTACACTTTACTATGGTTCAAATATGATAAGGATTGATTTTTTCTTTTCTATTCTATTATTCTTATCATAATATTTGAGCTTCTTCTTCTTCTTCCTTCAAGTGAAGAAAAGCTTGACCATCAATGGCAAGTCTTCAAATCTAGTGAGAAATCCAAAACTAAAGTTTACCCACTTCCTATTTTTTCATCCTCTACCTATTGCCAAGTAGTATAGGGTGTTTCCTTCACAAGTTTTTCCGACTTGGTGAAGTTGGAGCTTGTTCTAGCGATGCCTCGACGTAGATCATCTTCGGCATCGAACCGACGATCAAGCCCGCCCATTTCTTCGACGAAGCCGATACTTGAGTTCCGGATTCATTTTGGACAGCGGAGGGGACTTCGTTGCGGAGCCGTGGAGGTGGTGGACCGGATCTACAAAGGTTGTATGTCCGTTCCCTTAGTTAATATGTTAACTAGTTTATGTTTCGCCTAAATATCTAGTAAACGATCCGTAGTCGGGTTTGTAGGCACCCGTAAAATTTTATTTGTGCATGTTTGATCACTTGTGAAACTTAACTAGTGTGCCTAGGAACCCTACAGTGGTATCAGAGCCTAGCTAGAGCCTTAGGCGAAGTCCCGACGGAATCAGAAGTCCGATCGACCCAAAACCCCGACTTAGAATATGCTCTCTGTACATTTTCTAATTTCGAGGATTTTTCCACATTAAAAATATCCAGAAACATCAGCAGGAAGATCTAAGAGAAACTGTAAAATTCGTAGTCCCAATTCAATGAACTTGGCGCGGATCCGCGGCCAGATAGAAGGATGATGCCGCTCATCCGCGGCATGTTTGTCTCGTAGTGCATTTATTTCTCTACAGTAATTCGTATTTTCCTGTGCTGATCTTCCTGGAAATTTTTAATATTTTTTCCAGAGTTGTATTTTCTGGGTTGAATTGGGGACTCGGTGTTTTCGATCGGACTGTCTAATTTTTGTCGGTGTGGCTTTCCGGGTATTTTTAGAATATGTTAAAAAGTTCGACCGGATATAAATAACCACTTTTTCCCCTGCTGGGAAATTTCCGAGTGTTGGATTTTTCCGTAGTTTAACGACGTTCTAAGTAGTGCAAGTAACGCGATGGTCCCTCTAGAAAACAACAAACCTTAACTCGATTATGTGACCGTCTTGAACTGCCCTTTGAACCTTCGGGTTTGGGGCAGTACAGCGTGCCACATGTGAGGCGTTGGCTTGACCCTTCTACGGCTGGACCGTTGGTACTGAGGTACGAACGGAATGTTGTTAGACTTATTTCATATGTTTAGCTGTATCGGGAAAACTTGGGTGTTCGATTGTTCGATCGGAAAGTTTAACATTTTCTGTTTATCTGGAATGTGATACAATAATTGGAATTCACAAATAGTTATGAGATAACTGAATGAATGTTATAAACATAGCAGTTTAGTCTCACTTGATCGGTTGCCACGGAATTTTGATGTGATCAAAAGTCCGTCGCAATCACGTAGCGTACGCGGATACTCGCCGGGTAAACTTAATAGACAGCCTCACTCCATAGCCCCGACCAAGTGACTGTAGGAGAACCCCGTCGCCGAAAGCATCCGTACGGGTGCTCGCGGTAGCGGTGTTCCGCCTTGGTGCACTTCGTCGACGGTATCGGGGGTGCGGCCGTCTACTGAAGTTTGCGACGAGCATTCGATCAGGATGTCGGGAATCTTGTTGAATTGCCCGACTTGATATTGAAAAGTGTTTTCGATAATGTGAGACTAAAATGCGGGGTTTATAATTGTTAGGCATGCGATGTCTAAGTAATTCATTTGGTCAGGCATGCGATGTCTGAGGAGGTTGCGGATTCTAACTGTTGTAGTTTTACACTTTCTTTTCTGTGACCGTAAGTGTAATATGTGATATCGCTGGTTTCGTTGCTATATGTCAACGACAATTGGGATGGACATATTTACTTACGTTGATGACATGTGATGTTATATGTTGCTGGATATGTTATATTGGATCGTCGTATTTGAATAGCCGGGGGTTTTTATGTGAGATGAGTGTTTTTCATTTTCATTCATGTAAAAACTTGTATGTAATATTCTTTTATTTGGGGCACTTCCAGGTTGCGGAAGTAGTCACCGTTTGTATATTATTTACTTTTCTGCACTAGGATAGACCCAAGGAGGGGAGCACAAGTAACCGGGTTCTGGGGTCCAGTGGGAGACCAACTCGAGGAGTCGAGTCCGGGTTTCCTAACCCTAGAATTGGCAGGGTTGCTTGCCGCTCTCGTAGGGGTCTAGGGGTGTGGGATTGGCTATTCATCACGACCGTGGAATCCGTGTTTTATACTGGCTCGTATTGAAAACACGGACGTCCTAGTATATCCAATATTTCATATGTTTCTTCTGCTGTGTTTTATCTGTGATCATGCGATGTTCTGTGCTCTGTGACAGATATTATAGTATATATGATATATTATATAGACGTTGCTTATGTTTTACACCCGCGCTAGCCCTGCCTCGCTCTGGCGTTAGTTACCTAACCTAACGGTGCAGACGGGACATCGAGGCGAATGCGGATGGCATAAGCGTACGTTATATTTATCTGTGATGGTTAGGTGGAATTAAATGATGGGATATTCATTAATAAGATTAATGAAAGAAAAATAAACCTAATTGATGTTGTGGAATCGAATTTCAAAATAAAAACAGGTAGCGACAGTTCTTGCTTTGCATCGCGGTGTTCATTATAGAACATCCAGCACCTTATTCGATGAGGAAAGGACCGAGATCCCTTCACCGGGAGTGACTCCTTTAGCAATAACTGGCAGATGCTACAACCCTCGGTTTGTCTTTGATCGCTTCTATAGTTTCCGCTTTGCACAGTGATATATATGATATATCCCGCACCTCATTCGACGAGGAAAGGGCCGACGATCCCTTCATCGGGAGTGACCCCTTTAGCAAAACTAGAAAAGCCTCGAAACCATTCCATTTAAAAACCATTTGATTCCGCAACGAGATCAAGTTCAAAGCGTTAAAGGTTTTCACAAAAACCAGCCGCAACCCTCCGTCATTTTAGGAAGTAGAGTACTTAGTATTCGTGCTGTGTTTGTTGACCATAGTCAAGGCATAATGTACGGTAGCTAAGTGATGTCTTCCTACACCGCATATGATGCGATTAGTTAGGACAGTCTTGTGACTTTGTTGACCTTAGTTAAGGGTCATGTGGGTGGGTCTAATTAATCACGAAATGACGGGTAGAACTTGACTAGTACTTATGATTTGTTGACCATAGTTAAGGTCATAGGTGCTAGGGGTAGAAACCATTATCGGGAGTTTCAAGTGTTGAAACTTGCAATGAGATTGCATACCTTCTATGTGATAGTTGGATCCCGATACCCACTGTGAGTAAGTGTTACTCCTGGGAGAGTTTTATACATTACAATTAGCCGATCAAGTAGGTGTCTAGAAAGGTGTCAACGGGGTTACGCCTCTGGGAAAACGAGGTTTACATTAATTAGGTTCGTGCGAAAGCACGGGGGACCTCCCTCAAAGTACCGAAACTGGCCTGGCTGAAAGATTGGCGAACTTGTAGTGAGTAATTAATCCCGGCTATTCTTTCCTTTTAGGGTTTGAAGGAAGATTTGATAAAAACAGTGGGAGCCATCATGATTAGATAAAATATATAACCAATCTGATCTTGCAAGAGCGCACGCAGAGTGTTTTCTTCTCTCTCTCTCCTGGTAGCGACCATATCACGCCTTAATCAAGATAATAATACGGATTATTGACCGAACCCGCTTGTTATACAGAGCTGGGGAACGTTGGTCCCGCTCTAACTTATAATTGTTATAAGACAGAGCAGGAAATAGGGAAATACCAGAATTCCTATGCCGCCCAAACGAAGAAAGTGCATATGATGCATCTCCTTCGGGTGTGTTCATTACAAAGAACTGTTTCTCAGTATCCTCTGCATCCCGGGTATATGATACCGGATCAGGATCCCAGATATGTAATCTGTTACATAGGGCTACAAAAAGGTAGAAAAACTGAGAACGGGTGATAAGTTTCATGAGACAGAAAATGGGGCAAGTGTTGCAGCCAAGTCTGTCGGTCATTGTCACACTGTATTACGAATACATTGATTCTGAACAAATGCTATTAGATACCGAACCTGATATACAAAATCATATCAGTCTCTTTATTACTAAAGAAAGGATATAATTTTGTATTGATGGATAATGTTTTGAACATTTCCTATATCAAAAGTTGATCGATTCAGGCACGTTATCTAAAAGCATTGAAGTTCTAAATCAAACTCCAGTTCCTAGTATACAGAACACACACAAGAGGAAGAGTTCAGAAATGAACGAATCATTCTTGAGGCATTGCAGACTAGGTCATATCAATGCGACCCAACTGGCTGAAGTTACATTTTAGATGCATATTTAAATCAGTTTGAATTTACATCTTATGAAACTTGCCAGTCATGTCACAAAGATTAGATGACCATAGCTCTGTTTACTAGAAACAGAGAAAGAGTTAGTAAACTCTTGGGACTGATACATGATGATGTATGTAAAGTCTCCTGTCTACAAATGCCAGGACTGGTTCTTTATACTTCATTATATTCTCTGATAATCTCTCAAGATTCAGTCATATGTTCCTGTTGAAACATAAGTCTGAACCTTTTGAGGTATTCACAGAATATAAGTTAGAAGTAGAGAACCAATAACCGGGTATAAGTATTATGTCCTATGATGAGATCAGGGAGGAGAATACTTGTGCATGGCATTCCTGGACCATTCTAAAGGAGAATGAGATTCTCTCTCCGTACTACTCCTCTGATTACACCACAGCACAACGGTGTATCAGGGCGGAGCAATCACACCCTATATGAGATGGTGTGCTCTATGATGAGTATTACTGAGTGACCTATTTCCTTTTGGGGTGTTATGCACTTGAGAAGCTGCATACCTATTGAATTGGGTTCGAATCAAATCACTGCCTACCACTCCATATAAGATATGGTATGGGAAGAACCCATCTCTTAAGCAAGTTAAGATTTGGGATTGTCCGGCCTATGTCAAAAGCAAAATCCGGACAAGATCGAGGTAAGATCAGTTCTGTAGAACTGGAAAGGTTCCAGCTGTACATAACTGCAGATAATTTGGTAGAACCAAAGGATTCAATATTTTCCGACGAAACTCAGCCTCTCCGCCGATCTAGTAGGGTTCCTCACCCACCTGAGAGATACCTCGGTTTCTCGATGACAGTGGGAGCAAGGATTGCATCATGAGATGATGACCCAACTAGTTTCGAGCAGGCCATCGAGAGTAGGGACTCTGTAAGAATGGCTGGATGCTTAGCAATCTGAGATGGAATCCACATACACCAGCAAAGTATGGACTTTAGCTGCTATATCTGAAGGGTTAAATCCCCATCAGGAGCAAGTATATCTTGAGAAGATTACTTGGTGTAGATGGAGAAGTTGAGACTTTCAAAGCTAGACTTGTTAAAGGTTTTCGTCATCGACCAGGCATGGATAATGATGAAACATTTTTCCAGTAGCTATGCTTAAGTCTATCCAGATCCTACTTACCACGGCTACATACCATGACTACGATATCTGGTGGTTGGGTTCCATGACTGTTGTTCTAAATACTGATTTAGAAGAGAACGTCTATAAGAACACAGCCAGAGGTCTTCGTAAACAGTGGGAGCAGCGGAAACGTGTGCAAGTTGCTTTACATAATAAAGCAGGCATCGCGGAGTTGGAACGTCTGTTTTGATGTGATAGTCAAAGTGTTTGACTTCATCAAAATGGTAGACGAACCTTGTATATACAAAAGGGTAGTAGAGAGTAAGGTGGTCATCTTCGTATTGTACGTAGACAACATACTCTTGATAGGAAAAGAGTTTTCTATACTACGATCGGTCAATCTCCTTTTATCACTAGGATTCCCCAAATAGGATCAAAGTGATACCTCCTAAATCCTGAGTTTTCATCTATGAGATAGATGTAATTGGATGTTAGGATTCTCACTAGATGTAGTGAGATGGTATCAATCGATCCTGGGGAGAATCACTGGAAGTGTTCCAGGGTGATAAAGACGACTGAATGTCAGTCACAGGCACTATCTTTACCCTCAGTAAAGGGATGGTATGTTGGAAGAGTTCCAAGCTCGATACCGTGGCAAACTAGACGATAAAGGCTGGTAACATCGCTATTGAAGATACTACCAAAGAGGAAGTTTGGGTGTATATTGGTTCATAAGATGAACTAGGTTCCTGCTATTGTATGACAATGGAAATTTGGCTTTGGCCCTGGAACCCTGGTCCCATCAGTGACCCAGACAAATTCTGAGGCAGCATCACCTGATCATGGAGATAGTTGATCTCCAGGGTGATCGAGGTTAAGGGAGTAGACTCAGAGGACAACACGGCGGATCCACTCACGAAGGCCTTTTTCCCAAAGAGAGACTTTTAGGGGATGGTTGAGTATGTGATACTGCAACCACTGCTACAAATAGCCCTAGTGCAAGTGGGAGATTGTTAGTTATATGTATGCCCTAGAGGCCATTACTGTACATTGGATGTATATTGTAGTGGATGCTGGGACATATATAGGAAGGACTTTCTTGCTCGACATGATAGTACGCTATCTGGTTGCACTTTATCTTAACATGTATACTTTCTGTCTCTCTGATTACATGTTGATAAAGCCCTTAGGATGTGTGCTCGACTTCCAGGGCTATGATGTAGATCATACTAATGGGGCCTGAGTAGTCCATGAGTACATCCTTGAAAAGTTCCTAGTCGAGGGAATATCGAGACGGGGCATCGATATTCCAGAGTAGACTAGCGCATATCTTCTCGACCCATGCGATGGGCGATGGATGATCCCATATCCATTGGTGTTTGACATCGAAGATGGTATGCGGGTGCTCAGTGGAGACTGGGTACACTGAACGGACTCGCCGAGAACTCCCAGATGGTATTATACCTCACGTCAGATGGCAGTTCTCTGGTGACACTGGTACAGCTTAGTCTGTAGACCCGAGATCGTCATAGAGTCTTGTGTGTCTCCCACTGAGCTTTGATTTCCACCCTACCACGGCTCTACTGAGTTGTGCAAACAGGTGGTTTTTGGGTACAGTCCCGATTCACATGGAGGCAATGAGCGATAGGAGGGGATTCGTCTCTCCCGGTATTGGGGGTTGATGTTGTGCTATGCTCGACTGGCCATAACAGGAAATCCCTGGCCAGGGTTGCAGTGATATACTGGTAAGTGTTATCAGTAGTTTCACGAATGTTATGGACCCTACGTCGGCATGACTTATCGAGCTATTGGGGTCTGACGTTTACCACCCCTAGGCGAGATATGCGACATATCAGACGAACAGACCGGACTATACGGCAGTGTTACTGGTCGGATTCGCAGGAGTGTGAGCGGGCTTGCTCGTCGATCTTCTGATCGCTCAATACCCGGGTGGCCGTTACGTTTGGCAGACCGCTTGCGGCTTGTGGGTGTTTGATATGATCATCATCTGCTGCCGGCGTATTGACGAGTCTTTAGAGTCCTACACAGAGGTTTCCTGGCTCAAGCGAAACGAAATAGGAGCGCATATGAGATATGTGCGGGACCGAGAATAATGCGTGTATGTGATACCGTATTCCATTCTCGTGATCTGTGTATCGATTGGTTATATGCGATATAACCTAGTTATCGAATCAAGGATTGATTCGATAAGCCGATACATAGGATACTGGCCGGTTATATGCGACATGACCGGATCATTGAATCAAGTGTTGATTTAATGATTTAATGTATAATTATATATATTTGATATATTACTTTGCATTAACTAGTAATGGTTCACTTTAAATGGATTTTCTCACTTGGATGTGCGCATTGCATATGCGATATGATATTGTGCACTAGCTTGTATCATGTTTGATGATACATATCTTATTTGTTAAGTGTAAAGAGTTAAACCTTGGTTAATGAAATCATTAGGGTTTACTATTTGCTTATTCCTTTATTTATTTGTTTTATTCATTATGGTATTTATAATAAGCATAATGAGAAAGAAACAAAATGGTTAGCTTTCATTCTTTCATGAAGCTTAATGAAGCTTCATGAAGCTTTGACCAAAGGTGACCATTTTGTTTTTATCTCAAACCCTAACCACTCACTAACCTTGGTTAACTCTCTACACTTTACTATGGTTCAAATATGATAAGGATTGATTTTTTCTTTTCTATTCTATTATTCTTATCATAATATTTGAGCTTCTTCTTCTTCTTCCTTCAAGTGAAGAAAAGCTTGACCATCAATGGCAAGTCTTCAAATCTAGTGAGAAATCCAAAACTAAAGTTTACCCACTTCCTATTTCTTCATCCTCTACCTATTGCCAAGTAGTATAGGGTGTTTCCTTCACAAGTTTTTCCGACTTGGTGAAGTTGGAGCTTGTTCTAGCGATGCCTCGACGTAGATCATCTTCGGCATCGAACCGACGATCAAGCCCGCCCATTTCTTCGACGAAGCCGATACTTGAGTTCCGGATTCATTTTGGACAGCGGAGGGGACTTCGTTGCGGAGCCGTGGAGGTGGTGGACCGGATCTACAAAGGTTGTATGTCCGTTCTCTTAGTTAATATGTTAACTAGTTTATGTTTCGCCTAAATATCTAGTAAACGATCCGTAGTCGGGTTTGTAGGCACCCGTAAAATTTTATTTGTGCATGTTTGATCACTTGTGAAACTTAACTAGTGTGCCTAGGAACCCTACACATTACAGATCACAGATATGCACAACCCCCACTAATCAATGTATAGAGATTAGTCGACGTTCAATGCATATATCACATCACAGATATAACCATTTAGCAAAAGTTTGTAGAACTTCGATCAAAACACCAATTTGTAACTACCCCAAACACAACATTGTTCTCTGGAAATTCTGGGCAGAAACAAAATATCCTAAAAATCCCAAAACAGAACACTGAACAAACTGCAGCAAAGACGAGTCCCGGCCGAGTCAACTCGGCCACGGTTCCGCGGCGAAACGCGTGGTTTCGCCGCGCTTCCACGGCGAGTTCACCGAGTTGTGGTCTTATTTTTCTGCATGTTCTTAAAAAACCCTGCACCGATTTTTAAGGTATGTGGAATTATTTTTAGAGCAGTTTTAAAAATCGGCAGAAAGTTTAGTTTTTGGACATGTTTCGCGATTTTTTTCCGCATCGAAGTTCTAATCACTTTGCTAACATGCTAGTTGTTGTTTAGCTAGGCTCTGATACCACTGTAAGTCCACGTTACCCACCCCGGTGCTTACGGGGAGGCGGAAAAGGTAAAAAACGGGTTTTTAACATAAGGTAACATGGACTAGAAATGGAGGATCTTTGCTAAACAAAAACTAACAAGCAAGCTAAAAGATTTAGCTACCCGGTTAGAAGGTTATACCTAGGTCTTGAACTCCTTCTCTTCTTGCTTCTTGGAGTGGTTTGAACGGCTCCTCCTCGTCGCCTTCTCTTTATCGAAGAATGACCCACCCGAAGGCCTCTACCTTGAGCTCCTACCTCAACCTAGATGTAACTAAAGCGGTTGGCTTGTTAAACCTAGAACCCTAGAATGAGTAGAGAGGAGTTTTGGTGGTTTTATCTCAATAGCTAATGGTTCTCAACACATGAGAGATGAGAGCTTTGAGAGAGAGGAAGAGGATGAGCCTAACCTATGAGAGGGAAAGAGCAAGAAGGAACGAGGATAATTATCAACCATACTCTGATATAAGTGAATTATGAAAAATAATAATAATCAAATAAAATTGTGATGGTTCATTTGGAATGACCATTATCATTTGACATTAAATGAATTTTGCAAGAATCAAAGAGTATCTTTCATGTGAATGATGATGGTCAATATGTCAACATAGGTCAACAAGTCAACCAAAGTCAAATGGTCAACAACCCTAACCATGGCACAATTGTCTTTAATTAATATCATTAATCATAATTCCCATTTTCATTAGGGTTCGGAAAAAGAAAACGGTCAACAACCATAATGAGAATCCTTTACCTCTGCCTCTCTCAACTGTGCATACACTGTAAGTGCACGGCGGCGCCCCGGCCGTCTTTCCGAGGCCAAAATGTGGAAGCGATAATTTACTTTAAACTTTATAACCGGCACCACCGCGCATAAAATGTAGTCGATGTTCAACACCCCAATACTTATGGGGAGGCGGAAATATGAATAACAATCTTGTTCTATGAATTAACATCGAATAACCGTATGAATCGTTTGCTAAGCAAGTTTTAACAAAAGCTATAGAGTTCTAAACTACTATGTTAAGAGATTATACCAAACGGTTCTAGTCCTTCGTCTTAATGTTATCTACGGCCTCTTTGGATCTCCACGTCCTCTTCGGCTTTCTTCCGTGATAGACGATCCACCCGAGAACCCTAATCCAAGCTATAACCTTTAAACTTGAGGTTACTTAGTTTCTCTAGTTTCTAAATAGAGTAGCTAAAGTAATGTAGAGATAGGTTATGGAGTAATCAGTCTTTCCTAATCCTTGTTCTCAACTCATGAGGGTAAGATTAGGTTTGGCGAAGGAGAGAGAACTTGAAGAGAGAGAGTGAGAAGATGATAATCATAATCATAATGAAAATGAAAAAGCTTCTCACTAGATATATGAAACATAATGAATTAAAAAGAAATGAATAATATGAGATTATTCATCATGTTTCATTAATGCAAGTGGGTGATTCATTATGTGAGTCATTAAGCATTTAATAATGCATTAATGACATGATGAATCACTCACAATGAGTCACTAATTCATTAAATGAAAATGCCACCTCTCCCTCCATGTCACATCCTTCTAGAAGCTTCCCCGAAAATTACGAGAACGCCCCTCTCATCCGTGAAAACACGGAAAAACTTTAGACTGTATAAATCCAATAACCTGATACTAGAATCTGGTTTAAACCAAAGCCGGCTAGTAAAAACTGTCCGAATGTCGTACGTGCATTCAAACACGTATGCGTCCGAACCTTTGTCGTAAAACCATACGACCTCTATATCTTTTCGCCTGGGTTTGGGAAATCTCTATGTGGGACTCTAAAGACTCAACTACTACGCTGGCAGTGGGTTTAACCACAAACCGCAAGCGGCACTACCTGTACGTAACGGTCCCCAGGTAGTTGTCGATAAGAAAGCTTGATGAGGTAACCCATCTGAAATCCTACTGAGCCTGTCTGTGACAATATCCGTGCAGTCCGGTCTGTTCGTCTAAGAGTATCGCATGTATGGTCTAGGGAGGTGGTGGACGTCAGACCCCTAATAACCGTACAAGTCGTGTCGGTATGGTTCAAGACCACCCGAGAATCTACTGATCATTCCATCAGTAATTCTCAATCAGCCCTGGCCAGGGACTTATGGTAATGACCAACCGACTACAGTGCGATATCAACTCCCTATACCGGGAGAGATGAATCCCTAACAGTCGTTCGGGACTGTGCCCAACCGAAACCTGTTTGCACGACTCCTTTGAGCCGTGGTAGGGTAATAATCAAAGCACAGTGGGAACTCACACGAGACAAATGATGACCTTAAGTCAACGGACTATCTGCACACATGTCACCTGAGAACTGCTATCTGACGTTAGGTATAATACCATCCAGTCAGTTCTCGGCGAGTCCTGTCCGGTGTACTCACACCCAGTGAGCATCTGTATACAATCTTAGGTGAACACCACCAATGGTTGCGGGACCAATCCATCGCCCCTCGTCAGGGTCTAGATATGTATACACTAGTCTACTCCGGAGTATCGATGCCCAATCTCGATACTCCTGCGACCAGGGACATCTAAAGGTGTGCCTATTGACTATCCAGCTCCCACTAGTATGACTGCCATCACAACGCCGGTAGTCAGACAGACACCCTATGGGCTTTATCAAAATATATATATAAATACCAAGTAAAATATATCATACGTTAAGACAAAGTCAAACCAAATAGCGTACTATCATATCAAGCAAGACTGTCATGTACATACATATCCCAAGCATCCTATACAATGCAGGCCTCTAGGGCATATATATCCAACAATCTCCCACTTGCACTAAGGCCTATAATTGCTGCAATGAGTACCCACTGTCTCTACCAGATCCAGTTGCTGGCGTACCGCATGCCCAACATCTCAAATAACCTCTCGAACTATATTTGAGGAATGGCCTTGGTGAATGAATCTGCCGTGTTGTCTTTTGTGTCCACTCTCCGCATCTCGATCTCCCGACGATCCACGATCTCCTTGATCAGGTGAAACCGCCTTAAGATATGCCTGGATTTCTGATGGGACCTTGGTTCCTTCGCTAAAACTACAGCGCCATTGTTATCGCAATACAAAGATATTGGATTGGCAATGGACGGAACCACCTGAAGTTCAGAAATGAACTTCCTCATCCAGACAGTCTCTTTTGCGGCTTCACTAGCAGCTATATACTCAGCCTCCATTGTTGAGTCTGCGACGGTATCTTGTGTTGAACTCTTCCAACATACCGCCCCTCCATTGAGGGTAAACACAAAACCCGAAATGGATTTAGAATCATCCTTGTCACTTTGGAAGCCGGAGTCGGTAAAATCCTCTACCTGGAGGTCCCCATTACCGTAAATCAAGAACATCTCCTTAGTCCTTCTTAGGTACTTGAGAATGTTCTTCACCGCTCTCCAATGTTTCTTACCTGGGTCAGACTGATACCTGCTTACCACACTAAGTGCATAAGCTACATCCGGTCTGGTACATAACATCGCATACATTATTGATCCTATCGCCGAAGCGTAGGGTATAATGCCCATGCAAGCTCTCTCTTCATCAGTCTTTGGAGACATCTCCTTGGAGAGGGTGATTCCGTGACAAGCGGGCTTATTTCCGCGCTTGGAATCTTCCATACTAAATCTCTTTAGTATAGTGTCTATATACCTGGACTGTGAAAGTCCCAATATTCTATTAGATCTATCTCGATAGATCTTAATGCCCAGAATGTATGATGCATCTCCCAAGTCTTTCATAGAGAAGTTCTGTGACAAGAAGAGCTTTACTGATTGTAGTATAGGGATATCATTCCCTATCAGTAGTATGTCGTCTGTAAGTCCATGCTACCTCTCCCCGTACTTTCGGGCATGCGGAATTTGGTGAAAAACGATTTTAATAGAGGTGGTAACATAGACTCAAAAACCGGATCTTTGTTAAACATCTAACTAACAACCTAACTACGAGTTGCTAACTACTCGGTTAGGGGGTTATACCTTTCTTTTTCTCGAACTCTTTCGTCTTCAAGCTTCGATGGTCGTCCGAACCGGCTTCTCCCCGTCGTCTCCTTGCGCCGAAGATAGATCCACCTGAAAGCTTCAACCTTTGGCTCCTTCTTCGAACTTTGAAGAAACTAGTTCACTCGGTTTGCTAAACCTTGTGAACTAGAGTGAGTAGAGAAGAGTTTGTATGGGATTTTATCTATGGTTCTTGGTTCTCAACTCATGAGACAAGTGAACCATAGAATCAAGAGAGGGAGAGCAAGAGGAGGAAGATGAGAGCTCAAGAACAAGAGAGAGAATGAGCATGAAAGAATGAGAGAAGACTTTTCTCATTTTGGCTCTCATAATCCAAAACCATCATCACAAAAATAATAATCAAGTATTGTGTAAAATGGTTCTAGTCAAAATGGCTAAATCATTTCATGCACTCATTTCTCACAAAAGAAACAAGCAAGTAAAAAGTCTTTGCCATGAAATGATAGCCATTGTCATCATGATGGTCAACTAGTCCAACCTAGTCAACCGGTCAACAAAGTCAACAAGTCAACAAAGTCAACCCCTCAACAACCATGTCACCACAATACTTAATTAATATTATTGTTAATCACATATCATATTCTCATTAGGGTTGAGCAAAAAGTCAATGGTCAACTGTCAACGGTCAACAACCCTAATGAGAATCCTCTGCCTCTGTCTCTCCGTCAACTGTGCATACACACCCGCATCCGCGTTCCGAGGAACACGAATACATACTGGATAAATCCAATCCCAAAAGGTACACTAGGATCTGGCTTAAACAAAGCCCGCTAGTGTGAACTGTCCGGACACTGTACGTGCACAAGTGCACGGATGTGACGGAACCCTGTCGCAAAACCATGCGACCTGTCGCAAAACCATGCGACCTCTACTCTTTTGCCTAAAGGCGAATAGATTTCTGTGTGGGACTCTAAAGACTCGACACTACGCTGGCAGTGGGTTTAACCACAGACCGCAAGCGGCACTAGCTGTGCGTAACGGTCCCCAAGTAGATGCCGACAAGAAGACTGACGAGGCGAAACCCATTTTAACTCTTACTGAGCCTGAATGTGACATTCTCCGTACAGTCCGGTCTGTTCGTCTGATACATCGCATGGCGGGCCTAGGGGGCGGTAAACGTCAGTCCCCCAATAGCGGTACAAGTCGTGTCGGAGTGAAGCCCAAAACACCCTGAGATAACACTGGAAGCCTACCAGTATATCTCGTTTGCCCTGGCCAGGGACTACTCATGTAATGGCTCTCCTAGACACAGCGCGATGTCAACCCCCAATACCGGGAGAGACGAATCCTGTCTAACCGTCACTGCCTCCAAGTGCTTCGGGACTGCACCCAACTACCACCTGTTTGCACGACTCCTTTGAGCCGTGGTAGGGTAGTAATCAAAGTACAGTGGGAACACACTCGAGGCGAAGTGACAGTGTCAAGTCAGCAGACTAAGTTGCACTCATGTCACCTGGGAACTGATAACTGACGATAGGCATAATACCAACTTGTCAGTTCCCGACGAGTCCTGTCCAGTGTACTCGTAACCCAACGAGCACCCGCATACTCTCTCAAGTACGACGTACCGACGGCTGTGGGACAGACCGTCTCCCACACTGGGATGAGAAGCGCATGCGCTAGTCTACTCCGGAGTATCGATGCCCTGCCTTGATAGTCCTGTGACTAGGGACCTGCATAAGGATGTGCTTATAGATTACCCAGCCCCACTAGTGTGACTGCCATCACAACGCTGGTAATCAAGCAAAGATCCTAAGGGCTCCACTAATGTGTATAGGCGATATAAACACATGTACACATTGAAGTAGAAACAAACCAAGTAGCATACTACTATTTTGAGCAAGATTGTATATACAAGGTGAATATCCCAAGCTTCCATTAAGTAATATACAAACTAGTATGATACAGTAATGGCCTCTAGGGCATATACACTAACAATCTCCCACTTGCACTAAGGCCATGTACTGGCGTATCGAAGACCTATCATCTCGATCAGCAGCTCGAACTGAGTCTGGGGCAAGGCCTTGGTGAATGGATCTGCAGTGTTATCTTCTGAAGCGACTCTCCGAACCTCGATCTCCTGGCGATCCACGATCTCCCTGATCAGGTGATACCGCCTCAAGATGTGTCTGGATCTCTGATGGGACCTGGGTTCCTTCGCTAAAGCTATAGCCCCGTTGTTCTCGCAATACAGAGGTATTGGATCAACAATGGACGGAACCACCTGAAGTTCTTTCAAGAACTTCCTCATCCAGACAGCTTCTTTTGCGGCATCAGATGCAGCGATGTATTCCGCTTCCATCGTCGAGTCTGCAACGGTTTCCTGTTTGGAACTCTTCCAACACACCGCCCCTCCATTGAGGGTAAAGACAAAACCCGACATGGACTTGGAATCATCCTTGTCACTCTGGAAGCTGGAGTCAGCAAAGGCCTCGATCTGGAGGTCTTTTCCGCCATACACTAAGAACATCTCCTTAGTCCTTCTCAGGTACTTGAGAATGTTCTTTACCGCTATCCAGTGTTTCTCCCCAGGGTTTGACTGATACCGGCTTACCACACTCAGTGCATAAGCTACATCCGGTCTGGTACACAACATCGCATACATTATAGAGCCTACCGCAGAAGCGTAGGGTATAATAGACATGCGATCCCTCTCCAAATCAGTCTTGGGAGACATCTCTTTAGAGAGGGTGATCCCGTGACAAGCCGGTAGGTTACCACGCTTGGAATCTTCCATACTGAATCTCTTCAGTATGGTGTCGATGTACCTGGACTGTGAAAGTCCTAATATCCTCTTGGATCTATCACGATGGATCCGGATCCCCAGGATGTATGAGGCATCACCCAGGTCTTTCATGGAGAACCTGTGTGATAAGAACCCCTTGACAGATTGTAGCATAGGAATGTCATTTCCTATTAAGAGAATGTCATCCACGTACAAAACGAGGAATACTACAGTTCTCGCTACAAATCTACAATAGATGCATGGTTCATCTGGATTTTTGATAAAGCCAAATTCCTTGACCGTCTCATCAAAACAGATGTTCTAACTCCGCGATGCCTGCTTTAGTCCATAGATGGACTTAAGCAACTTGCACACCTTTTCGCTGCTCCCACTCTGAATGAAGCCCTCTGGTTGGTCCATATAGACACACTCCTCTAAATTTCCATTTAGAAAAGCGGTCTTTATGTCCATTTGCCAGATCTCATAATCATGGAAGGCAGCAATGGCAAGAAGGATCCGAATGGATTTCAGCATAGCCACTGGAGAAAAGGTTTCGTCATAGTCCAAGCCAGGTCTTTGACGGAAACCCTTTGCAACAAGTCTAGCTTTATAGGTCTCAACCTGTCCATCTACACCAATCTTCCTTTTGAAGATCCACTTGCATCCTACGGGTTTTACCCCGTCTGGAGCAATGTCCAACGTCCATACTTTGTTGGTGTACACGGACTCCATTTCGGTCCGTATTGCATCCAGCCATTTTACTGAGTCAACGCTCTGAACGGCCTGCTGGAAGCTAGTAGGCTCATCATAATCTATGATGCAATCCTCTCTATCCCCGTCTATGAGAAAACCGTAGTATCTCTCGGGCGAATGAGACTGCCTACTACTCCTACGGAGCGGCGTAGGAATGTCCTGTTCTCTTGAACCCTCTGGTTCCACTAAGCTTTCAGTAATAGCTCGTGGTTCTGGAATTTCTTCCAGTTCTACTGCGCTCCCACTAATTTTCTTTTCTAAGAACTGATGTTCTAGAAAGTGGGCATGACGAGAAACAATAACTTTTTGTTCCTCTTCGCAGTAGATGAAATATCCCTTGGAGTTCTTTGGAAATCCCACAAACTTACACTGTACTGAGCGTGCCTCGAGCTTGTCCGCATGCTGCTTTTTGACAAAAGCTGGACTTCCCCATGTCTTAATGTGATTAAGATGGGGCATCTTCCCACACCACATCTCATATGGTATGGTAGGCACAGTCTTAGTGGGAACTCGGTTCAAAAGGTACGCAGCTGATTCTAGCGCATACCCCCAGAATGATCGCGGTAACTCAGCGTTACTCATCATGGACCGTACCATATCCAATAGGGTTCGGTTCCGTCTCTCCGATACACCGTTATGTTGCGGAGTGTATGGAGGAGTAAGCTGAGAGAGAATTCCGTTCTCTTTTAAATAGTCCAGGAACTCGGCACTTAAGTATTCACCACCTTGATCCGATCTTAGAATCTTGATACTTTTGCCGGTCTGTTTTTCTACTTCATTCTTATATTCCTGGAACTTTCCAAAGGCTTCGGACTTATGTTTCATTAAGAAGACATAACCGTACCTTGAAAAGTCATCCGTAAAAGTAATGAAGTAAGAATAACCGCTTCGCGCATGTGTAGACATTGGACCGCACACGTCGCTGTGTACGAGTCCCAAGAGCTCGCTCGCTCTTACTCCGTGTCCAGTGAACGGAGTCTTTGTCATCTTTCCTTTGAGACAGGATTGACAAGTGGCATACGATTGATATTCGAACGCATTCAAATATCCTTCTGTATGTAACTTCGTCAACCTTCTCTCATTGATGTGACCCAGTCTACAATGCGACAAGAAAGTCTGATTTACTTCCGGAGACTTTCTTTTGTGTGTATTCTGAACATTGAAAATCTGTGGTTGGTTTAATACGTATATACCATTGCTCAATGTACCTGACCCAATCAGAACTTGATTAAGGTGAATGTTTACAACATTGCTTACAAACGCAAATTCATAACCTTCTTTAGAAACTAAAGATACAGAAATAATATTACAAGTTGCGTTGGGTACAAAAAAGTAATTACGCAAAACCAAAACATGTCCATCTGACATTCCCAGGTGATAGTCCCCCACGGATTTAGCATCCATGCTAGCTCCGTTCGCAACTCTGAGGGTCATGTCACCTGCTTTCAAAACACTACGGTTTCTCAACGCCTGCAAAGAATTACAGATATGAGATCCTGATCCGGTATCCAATACCCAGGAAGTAGAGTTTATTGAAAGACAGTTTTCAATAACATACACACCTGAAGCTGAAGCTGCAACCTGCTTCAATTCCTGTGTTCTGGCCTTCCAGGCCCTGCAATCATTCTTCCAGTGTCCTTTCTTATGACAATAGAAGCATTCTTCCTTATCCACAAGCTTCCCCGCTTTCTTTGTTGCTTTAGCTTTTCCCTTCGTATCCACTTTCCTAACACCGCCTCTTGGTTTGGCAGGGGCTTTCTTCTTCTTTCCCTTGGCTTTCGCCTTGGACCTAGAAGAAGATGATCCTCCTACAAACAAAGTGGATGTTTCCCTACCTTTCTGTAGGGTGCCCTCTGCGCTCCTCAGCATGTTGAGGAGCTCTGAAAGTTCAACTTCTTTTTCTTGTAAGTTGAAGTTCAGTATAAACTGGGCGTAAGTGGAAGGAAGGGACTGAAGAACTAAGTCCGTATAGAGCTCACTCTCCAATGTGGTCCCTAGGTCCGCGAGCTCCTCAATGTAGCCGATCATCTTAAGCACGTGTTCTGCTACTGATGATCCGACGGCCATCCTTGCCGAAAATAACTTTTTCGACGCTTCGTATCTTGCGATACGAGATTGCTCTCCATACAGTTCTTTTGTATGAAGAAATATGGATTCCAAGTCCATATTCTCGTGCCTCCTCTGATGTTCATTGTCCATAGAGGCAAGTACGAGGCACTTGGCCTTCGCGCTATCAATCTCCCAAGTCTTACGGATTTCCTTATCCGCGTCTTTGGAAGTGGGACCAGGGACAGGGGGAGCTTTGGTGGTAAGAAGATACCCCAGCTTGTCGTAAGTGATTGCCATCTTGACATTCCTGAGCCAATCTTTGTAGTTTGGCCCTGTCAGTATGTTTTTATCTAGAAGTAACTTAAGTCCAGTCATGTCGATTGGTCGCTGCAATTAGGAAAGAGAAGAAACACTCAGCTTGATGCTCTTGCAAGTTTAGAATGGTTTTTAGTTTGTCTAAACAGGATGGCTCCCACTGTTTCTCGAATCCCTCCTCAAACCAAAAAGGAAGAATTAGTCAGGATCAATCTCACCGTACAATACTTGCTTAGCCGTTCAGCCAGGCCAGTGTCGGTACTTCGAGGGAGGTTTTCCAACGCTTTCGCGAAGTTCCTTAATTAAATAACCTCTTTTCCCTGGGGGCGTAGCCCCGCTAACACCTTTCTAGACACCTAATAGGTTTATAGCATTGATCGTTTAGTGAGAAATTTCCCGAGGAGTAACATATACTCACAGTAGGATCGGGATCCAAATATCATCGCGTGACGAAACTGAAGGAATCCTACCAGAATCATCACTCCAAGTGGTATGCAAATCTAGCAAGTTTCAGTACTTATGAAACTCCCGATGTGGATTTTTGCCCCATGCTCTTATGACCTTGACTTTGGCCAAAATATCATAAGTCACATGTCAAGTTCTACCCGTCATTCTCCAGGTTAATTTGGATCCATCCGTACCTATCCTTGACTTTGGCCAAAATGGCAGTACGACTGTCCCAAACCAACGCATCTATCTATGCTACACATGAATACCCAATAGCTTCCAATCACTATGCCTTGACTTTAGCCAACATACACAGCTTGAATACTATTGACTATTCATGTGAAACGACGGAGGGCTACGAATGGTTTTGGAAAAACCGTGAACGTAGTGAACTTGATATAATCGATGGAACGAGATAGCTTTTAAAAGGAGTGGCTCAAGCTCCGCATTTAAAAGTTAGTTTTGAAAATAACCGAGTGGTTTTCCGAAAGTGTTCCAACGATTTTAACTTGGTTTATTTTCTTGCATTAGTTCTTTTAATGCGTGATATTCTTGCATTAGTTCTTTTAATGCGTCCCATCATTTAATCCTACCATTGCAGAAAACAACCAAAATATGACGTACGCTTATGCCATTCGCATTCGCCACCGGGCCCCGTCATTACCCGTTAGGTTACTTAACTAACGACAGAGCGGGGGCTGGGCTAGCGCGGCTGTAAAACATAAGCAACGCCTAAATAATATCATATATAGATATATTGCAATGATAGCCATTTCAGATCACAGATGAACACATTGGATATACTAGGAATCCGCAATTCGTACGAGCCTGTAACGAAAAGCAGATTAAACGGTCGCGGTGAATAGCCAATACCCCACCCAAGACCCCTACGGGTGCTGCAAACTACCCGCCAAGTACCCGAAGCGAAGCAACCTCCCTCAACTCCGTGAGTAGGCCACTCGGCACTTCGGCATACCCGGTAGTTTGTGCACCCCCTCCATGGGTCTATCCTAGGAGCAAAAACAGTAAAAAGAAATTATACAATGACGGCTACAACCCCGACCCGGTTGTGCGGCCATACAAATAATTATTACATCAATTTACAAATTTACATGAATTGAAAGAAAAGAAAACTCTCGTCTCACAACCCCCGGCTATTCACCCGCGACAATCCAACATATTCATATACACATTCCAATAACATTACAGATCACAGATTTGTATAACCCCCACTAATCGACATATAGTGATTAGCAGACGTTCAATACAAATATCACATCACAGAAAAATCCGTCAGCTTAAGTCTTTTAGAAGTTCGATCAAAAATACGGATTTTCAGGACCCCAAAAATAAAATTTTCGTTCTGGAAAATCTGGGCAGAAAATATATATTCCAAAAATCCCAAAACAACCCCAGAAAAACACTGCACCAAACTTAGACCTCGGCAGAGTCAACTCGGCCGCGGATCCGCAGCGGGAGCGTGCTCCCGCCGCGTTTCCGCGGCGCTTTGAATCGATCGTTGGACCAAATTTGGTGGGTGATCACACAAAAGCCTGAGCCGATTTTTAAGATAAAATTTATCAATTTTTGAACAGAAAAAAAATCAGCAGAAACTTATGATATCGGGTTCGTTTTGCGACTTTTTCTTTGATCGATCTTCTAGCTACTTTGCTAACATGTTAGATAGAGTTTAACTAGGCTCTGATACCACTGTAAGTCCATGCTACCTCTCCCGGTACTTTCGGGCATGCGGAATTTGGTGAAAAACGATTTTAATAGAGGTGGTAACATGGACTCAAAAACCGGATCTTTGTTAAACATCTAACTAACAACCTAATTACGAGTTGCTAACTACTCGGTTAGGGGGTTATACCTTTCTTTTTCTCGAACTCCTTCGTCTTCAAGCTTCTATGGTCGTCCGAACCGGCTTCTCCCCGTCGTCTCCTTGCACCGAAGATAGATCCACCTGAAAGCTTCAACCTTTGGCTCCTTCTTCGAACTTTGAAGAAACTAGTTCACTCGGTTTGCTAAACCTTGTGAACTAGAGTGAGTAGAGAAGAGTTTGTATGGGATTTTATCTATGGTTCTTGGTTCTCAACTCATGAGACAAGTGAACCATAGAATCAAGAGAGGGAGAGCAAGAGGAGGAAGATGAGAGCTCAAGAACAAGAGAGAGAATGAGCATGAAAGAATGAGAGAAGACTTTTCTCATTTTGGCTCTCATAATCCAAAACCATCATCACAAAAATAATAATCAAGTATTGTGTAAAATGGTTCAAGTCAAAATGGCTAAATCATTTCATGCACTCATTTCTCACAAAAGAAACAAGCAAGTAAAAAGTCTTTGCCATGAAATGATAGCCATTGTCATCATGATGGTCAACTAGTCCAACCTAGTCAACCGGTCAACAAAGTCAACAAGTCAACAAAGTCAACCCCTCAACAACCATGTCACCACAATACTTAATTAATATTATTGTTAATCACATATCATATTCTCATTAGGGTTGAGCAAAAAGTCAATGGTCAACTGTCAACGGTCAACAACCCTAATGAGAATCCTCTGCCTCTGTCTCTCCTTCAACTGTGCATACACACCCGCATCCGCGTTCCGAGGAACACGAATACATACTGGATAAATCCAATCCTAAAAGGTACACTAGGATCTGGCTTAAACAAAGCCCGCTAGTGTGAACTGTCCGGACACTGTACGTGCACAAGTGCACGGATGTGACCGAACCCTGTCGCAAAACCATGCGACCTGTCGCAAAACCATGCGACCTGTCGCAAAACCATGCGACCTCTACTCTTTTGCCTAAAGGCGAATAGCTTTCTGTGTGGGACTCTAAAGACTCGACACTACGCTGGCAGTGGGTTTAACCACAGACCGCAAGCGGCACTAGCTGTGCGTAACGGTCCCCAGGTAGATGCCGACAAGAAGACTGACGAGGCGAAACCCATCTGAACTCCTACTGAGCCTGAATGTGACATTCTCCGTACAGTCCATTCTGTTCGTCTGATACATCGCATGGCGGGCCTAGGGGGCGGTAAACGTCAGTCCCCCAATAGCGGTACAAGTCGTGTCGGAGTGAAGCCCAAAACACCCTGAGATAACACTGGAAGCCTACCAGTATATCTCGTTTGCCCTGGCCAGGGACTATTCGTGTAATGGCTCTCCTAGACACAGCGCGATGTCAACCCCCAATACCGGGAGAGATGAATCCTGTCTAACCGTCACTGCCTCCAAGTGCTTCGGGACTGCACCCAACTACCACCTGTTTGCACGACTCCTTTGAGCCGTGGTAGGGTAGTAATCAAAGTACAGTGGGAACACACTCGAGGCGAAGTGACAGTGTCAAGTCAGCGGACTAAGCTGTACTCATGTCACCTGGGAACTGATAACTGACGATAGGCATAATACCAACTAGTCAGTTCCCGACGAGTCCTGTCCAGTGTACTCGTAACCCAACGAGCACCCGCATACTCTCTCAAGTACGACGTACCGACGGCTGTGGGACAGACCGTCTCCCACACTGGGATGAGAAGCGCATGCGCTAGTCTACTCCGGAGTATCGATGCCCTGTCTCGATAGTCCTGCGACCAGGGACCTGCATAAGGATGTGCTTATAGATTACCCAGCCCCACTAGTGTGACTGCCATCACAACGCTAGTAATCAAGCAAAGATCCTAAGGGCTCCACTAATGTGTATAGGCGATATAAATACATGTACACATTGAAGTAGAAACAAACCAAGTAGCATACTACTATTTTGAGCAAGATTGTATATACAAGGTGAATATCCCAAGCTTTCATTAAGTAATATACAAACTAGTATGATACAGTAATGGCCTCTAGGGCATATACACTAACATCGTCGACGTACAAAACGAGGAAGACTACTGCTCCTTCTACAATCTTCCTATAAATACATGGTTCATCTATATTTTTGATAAAGTCAAATTCCTTGACTGTTTCATCAAAGCAGATGTTCCAACTCCGACATGCTTACTTTAACCCATAAATGGATTTAAGCAATTTGCACACTCTTCCGCTGCTCCCACTGTCTAAGAAACCTTCTGGTTGATCCATGTAAACACTCTCTTCTAGATGTCCATTTAGAAAAGCTGTTTTTACATCCATTTGCCAGATTTCATAGTCATGGAAGGCAGCAATGGTAAGCATGATCCGAATGGATTTAAGCATAGCTACTGGTGAAAAAGTTTCATCATAGTCCAATCCTGGTCTTTGACGTAAACATTTTGCTACTAGTCTAGCTTTGTAGGTTTCTACTTGTCCAAATGTACCAATCTTCTTTTTGAAGATCCATTTGCACCCAACTGGTTTTACCCCAGGAGGAGCAACTTCTAAAGTCCATACTTTATTGGTGTACATGGATTCCATTTCGGATCTCATTGCATCCAGCCACTTCACTGAGTCGCCACTCGTGATAGCCTGCTGAAAACTAGTAGGCTCATCATCATCAATGATGCAATCCTCTCGATCCCCATCAAGAAGAAAACCATAGTATCTTTCAGGAGGATGAGAAAGCCTACTAGATCTGCGGAGTGGCGTTGGTTCGTCATGTTCTATTGAAATGTGAGATTCTTCTAAGTCTTCGGTTGCAGTTTGAGGTTCTGGAATTTCTTCCAGTTCTACCGTGCTCCCACTAATTTCTTTTGCAAGAAATTCGCTTTCTAAGAAGGCAATGTGACGAGCGACAAACACCTTTTGTTCTTCAGTGTGGTAGACCATGTACCCCCTTGAATGCTTGGGGTATCCTACAAACTTGCATAAAACCGATCGTGCTTCGAGCTTGTCCGGATTATGCTTTTTAACATATACCGGACACCCCCATATCTTGATATACTTGAGATATGGTCTCTTCCCACACCACATTTTATATGGAGTGGTAGGTACAGACTTAGTTGGAACTCTATTCAATAGGTATGCGGCTGATTCTAGAGCAAATCCCCAGAAGGAAAGTGGCAACTCAGCACTACTCATCATTGAACGCACCATATCTAATAGCGTGAGATTCCTCCTTTCTGATACACCATTATGCTGAGGTGTATAAGGCGGAGTAAGCTGAGAGAGAATTCCATTCTCTTTTAAGTATTCAAGGAAACTGGTACTTAAGTATTCTCCACCTCGATCAGATCGAAGTGTCTTGATGCTTTTACCAGTCTGTTTCTCTACTTCATTTTTATACTCCTTAAACTTCTCAAAGGCCTCGGATTTATGTTTTATTAAGAATATATGTCCATACCTAGAGAAGTCATCAGTAAAAGTTATGAAGTAGGAGTGACCGCTTCGTGCATGCGTAGACATCGGACCACATACATCACTGTGTACTAGTCCCAAGAGTTCAGTAGCTCTTTCTCCGTGTCCGGTGAACGGAGATTTGGTCATTTTTCCTTTGATACATGATTGACAAGTTGCATATGATAAATATTCAAACGGATCTAGATATCCATCTTTATGTAACTTAGTCAACCTTGTTTCATTTATATGACCAAGTCTACAATGCCATAGGAAGGCTTGATTCGAATCTGGAGCCTTTCTTTTACGGTGTTTTGAATATTGAAAATTTGAGGTTGATTAAGTATGTATATGCCGTTTTCCAGTGTGCCAAACCCAATCAGTTCTTGATTTAGGAGAATGTTCATGACATTTCTTTCAAGCACAAAATTATATCCTTTATTAGACAACAAAGATACTGATATAATATTACACAACATACTGGGAATACAAAAACAGCTGTGCAATACCAAAATGTGTCCACTATCCACCCCTAGGTGATATTCTCCTATTGCAACTGCATCTACATGCATTCCATTGCCCATCCGGAGAGTCATATCACCTGCCCTCAGTACTCTACTATTTCTCAGATCCTGCAAAGAATTACAGATGTGAGAACCAGAACCGGTATCAAGTACCCATGAAGTAGAGTTTACTGAAAGACAATTTTCGATTACGAACACACCTGAAGCAGAAGCAACAGCTTGCTTCATGTCCTTGGCTTTAAAGGCCATACAGTCCTTCTTCCAGTGCCCTTGCTTGTGACAATAGAAGCACTCGTTCTTTTCTGCCTTCACCCTTCCTGCCTTGTTCGTTCCCTGCACCTTCTTGACCCCACCCTTCGGTTTGGTGGCTTTCATCTTCTTCTTACCTTTAGCTTTCGCTTTAGATTTAGAAGAAGATGATTGGCCAACATACAGAACGGGGGTCTTCTCCTTTTTCAAGGAGGTCTCTGCTACCCTCAACATATTGAGGAGCTTTGGAAGATCCGCTTCCATTTCGTGCATGTTGAAGTTCAGCACGAACTGAGAGAAGGTGTGGGGAAGGGACTGCAAAATCAATTCGATATACAAATCATTCTCTAGCACGCATCCCAGGTTTGCGAGTTCCTCAATGAGGGTGATCATTTTGAGGACATGCTCTCCAACAGGCGATCCTGGAGCTAACCTCATCTGGAAGAGTTTCCTTGAGGTTTCGTACCTCGCGATACGGGAGTGTTCACCATACAATTCCTTGCAATGGAGGAATATGGATACAATATCCATACTCTCGTGCTGTTTCTGGAGTTCATTATTCATGGACGCCAGCACGATACACTTAGCTCGCTCACAGTCTAGATCCCAGGTTTTACGAACTTCCTTGTCCGCAACTGAGGAATCTGGTCCTGGGATAAGGGGAGGAACAGCGGTGGTAACATATGCAACTTTGTCATAAGTCAGCGCAATATTGACGTTCCTTAGCCAATCTTTATAGTTCTGCCCGGTCAGTATATTCTTTTCAAGTAATAGTTTTAGTCCAGTCATGGTAGCTGCCAGAGAGAGAGAAAAGAAAACACTCAGCATATGCTCTTGCAAGTTTAGATTGGTTATTATTTTATCTAAACAGGATGGCTCCCACTGTTTCCTCAAATCCTTCTTCAAAACCTAAAAGAAGAACTAGTCAGGATTTAATCACACGTTACAATTCTTGCTTAACCTTTCAGCCAGGCTGGTGTTGGTACTTCGAGGGAGGTTTTCCAACGCTTTCACGAAGTTCCTTAATTAAAGAACCTCTTTTCCGTGGAGGCGTAGCCCCTCTAACACCTTTCTAGGCACCTACTTGGTTTATAGCATTGATTGTTAAGTGAGAGAAATTCCCGAGAGTAATCCTACTCATCAGTGGGATCGGGATCCAACTATCATTGCATGATGCCCTAGATGGAAGCCACTCTAGTCACCACACTCAGAAAGGTAAGCTAAATCTGCAAGTTTCCTTTATGTTTGAAACTCCCGATGTGATTTTTACCCCAAGCTCTTATAGACCTTGACGTAGGCCAACAAGTCATAAGACGCAAGTCAAGTTCTACCCGTCGTTGTCCTGATCAATTTAAATACATCGTACAGGCCCTTGACGTAGGCCAACAAGGTGTACGTCTGTATTAAACTAATGCATCTATCTATGCAACAAATAGGCACACACACTGCTACCATTCACTATGCCTTGACGTAGGCCAACAAGCATAGCATGAATACGATGTGCTGTCTATCTGAAACGACGGAGGGTTACGGCTGGTTTTTGGCAAAAAAACCGTTAACGAAGTGAACTTGATTTGATCGAAGGAACTAAGATAGCTTTTATTAAAAGGAGTGGTTTAAGCTCCGCATTTAAAATTTGCTTTTTAAAGAAAACCGAGTGGTTTTTAGAAATTGTTCCAACGATTCAGTTTAGGTTTTATTTTCTTTGCATTAATAATAATGCGTCCCATCTTTAACCTATCATTACAGATAACAACGAAAATACGACGTCCTCTTATGCCATCTGTATTCGCCACGGGGTCCCGTCATCACCCGTTAGGTTACTTAACTAACGACAGAACGGGGGTTGGGCTAGCGCGGGTGTAAAACATAAGCGACGTCTAAATAGCTATCATATATAGATATTGTACATTCGTCAGACGCAATAATAGGCATTCCAGATCACAGATAAACAATATTGGATTTGCAAGCAATCCGCATTTCGTTTGAGCCTGCAATGAAAGACGGATTACACAGTTGTGATGAATAGCCATTTTCGCACTCCAGACCCCTACGGGTACGGCAAACTACCCGCCAAGTACCAGAAGTGAAGCGGTCTGCCCCAACACTTCAAAATATCCGGTAGTTTTTGCACCCCACCTTGGGTCTATCCTAGGAGCAAAAACAGTAAAAAGAAATAATACAACGGTCGCTACAACCGCAACCTGGATGTGCCCCGCAAAATAATATTACAACTTATTACATTTACATCAAATGAATTAATACAATAACCCATCACAAAACCCGGATAATCACCACAACAGTCCAATACAGTTTATATACACAAACAGTTATATATAACATCACAGATATGTGCAACCCCTGCCAACCGACATACTAGCAGTTAGGGGAGGTTTACGAACACATAAAACCTTTCACAGATATAATCAAACAAGCAAATACCGTATAATTTCGATCGATAAAACACATTTAATTTTGCTCCAATACTTCTCTGTAAATCTGAAACCTGAGCAAAAATAAAAATTACCAGAAAACACCAAATATCACAGAGAAACAACACAAGAAACTTGGGATGATGAATCGTCCAAAGCGCGGCGGAATCGGGGCGGATCGGTAGGATCGGCCGCGGTTCCGCGGCGCTATGGCCGATTCATGAGCCCAATTTTCTTGGGTGTTCTAATACATTCATTTAGGTCATTCTGAGGGTCCCTGAAAAATTTTTGGACTTCATTTAAAATTCGACAGAAAGTACATGATATCGAGGTTTTTCCGGTATGTTTTTCTGTTCGAAATTCATACAAATTTGCAAGTGTCTTAAATACTGTTTAGCTAGGCTCTGATACCACTGTAAGTCGATGTTAAACACCCCAATACTTATGGGGATGCGGAAATATGAATAACAATCTTGTTCTATGATTAAACATCGAATAACCGTATGAATCGTTTGCTAAACAAGTTTTAACAAAAGCTATAGAGTTCTAAACTACTATGTTAAGAGATTATACCAAACGGTTCTAGTCCTTCGTCTTAATGTTATCTACGGCCTCTTTGGATCTCCACGTCCTCTTCGGCTTTCTTCCGTGATAGACGATCCACCCGAGAACCCTAATCCAAGCTATAACCTCTAAACTTGAGGTTACTTAGTTTCTCTAGTTGCTAAATAGAGTAGCTAAGGTGATGTAGAGATAGGTTATGGAGTAATAAGTCTTTCCTAATCCTTGTTCTCAACTAATGAGGGTAGGATTAGGTTTGGCGAAGGAGAGAGAACTTGAAGAGAGAGAGTGAGAAGATGATAATGATAATCATAATGAAAATGAAAAAGCTTCTCACTAGATATATGAAACATAATGAATTAAAAAGAAATGAATAATATGAGATTATTCATCATGTTTCATTAATGCAAGTGGGTGATTCATTATGTGAGTCATTAAGCATTTAATAATGCATTAATGACATGATAAATCACTCACAATGAGTCACTAATTCATTAAATGAAAATGCCACCTCTCCCTCCATGTCACATCCTTCTAGAAGCTTCCCCGAAAATTACGAGAACGCCCCTCTCATCCGTGAAAACACGGAAAAACTTTAGACTGTATAAATCCAATAACCTGATACTAGAATCTGGCTTAAAACAAAGCCGGCTAGTAAAAACTGTCCCAATGTCGTACGTGCGTTCAAACACGTATGCGTCCGAACCTTTGTCGTAAAACCATACGACTTCTATATCTTTTCGTCTGGGTTTGGGAAATCTCTATGTGGGACTCTAAAGACTCAATTACTACGCTGGCAGTGGGTTTAACCACAGACCGCAAGCGGCACGAGCTGTACGTAACGGTCCCCACGTAGTTATCGATAAGAAAGCTTGATGAGGTAACCCATCTGAAATCCTACTGAGCCTGTCTGTGACAATATCCGTGCAGTCCGGTCTGTTCCTCTAAGAGTATCGCATGTATGGTCTAGGGAGGTGGTGGACGTCAGACCCGTAATAACCGTACAAGTCGTGTCGGTATGGTTCAAGACCACCCGAGAATCTACTGATCATTCCATCAGTAATTCTCAATCAGCCCTGGCCAGGGACTTATGGTAATGACCAACCGACTACAGTGCGATATCAACTCCCTATACCGGGAGAGACGAATCCCTAACAATCGCTCACTGCCTCCACGTGGCTCGGGACTGTGCCCAACCAAAACCTGTTTGCACGACTCCTTTGAGCCGTGGTAGAGTAATAATCAAAGCACAGTGGGAACTCACACGAGACAAATGATGACCTTAAGTCAACGGACTATCTGCACACATGTCACCTGAGAACTGCTATCTGACGTTAGGTATAATACCATCCAGTCAGTTCTCGGCGAGTCCTGTCCGGTGTACTCACACCCAGTGAGCATCTGTATACAGTCTTAGGTGAACACCACCAATGGTTGCGGGACCAATCCATCGCCCCTCGTCAGGGTCTAGATATGTATACACTAGTCTACTCCGGAGTATCGATGCCCAATCTCGATACTCCTGCGACCAGGGACATCTAAAGGTGTGCCTATTGACTATCCAGCTCCCACTAGTATGACTGCCATCACAACGCTGGTAGTCAGACAGACACCCTATGGGCTTTATCAACATATATATATAAATACCAAGTAAAACATATCATACGTTAAGAAAAAGTCAAACCAAATAACGTACTATCATATCAAGCAAGATTGTCATGTACATAGATATCCCAAGCATCCTATACAATGTAGGCCTCTAGGGCATATATATCCAACACAAAAGTCCCGGATCGGGCCATTAATCTAATCCTAGCTAAACTAGAGAAGGGGTAGAGAGATATACCGAGCGATCCGTGTCCTTCGGTCTACTCGTCGTCGTACCGATCTCCAGCGGAATCTCCGGTCTTCACGTCCTCGCCGGAAGGGCACCACATCGCCAGCTTCTTTTACGGGCTCCCACCTCTGGACCGAGGCAACTCGGGCATGAAGTTGGCGAGTCGACGTGCCTAAGGGTACTGTAGATGAAGTGTAGAGAGCTATTTGTCTCATGGGGTTTGAGGAAGTTGCCATTTGGTAGAGGAAATGAACTAAACTCTTTTGGAGATGAACTTGGGAATTTTTGTAGCATGAAAAGAACAAAAATCCCCCACTCAAATTTTGGACAGCCCCTCTAAGGGAATGGCCGGCCATGGCAAGGTGAGAAAATGAGAGGAGTGTGTGTGGCCAAATGAATATGGGTGTCTCCAATAATCAAGAGAGAGAAAGGGTTATCATGAACAAAAGAAAATGATCACAAACTAATCCAAATACCCCATCAACCATAACCCTCCATCATCACCAAACATCATCATCAAGCATGATGACTCCAAAAGTAAACCATGATGAATAAGAAAGTCAAGCAATGATTATCCAAAGAAAGTCAAATGAGGGTGCAACCATCATGAAGCAATAATATGCAAAGACAGCCCTCCAAATTGCTAATTTGCACAAATGCAAATAAGCTCTCCTCCACCAAACTTCAGCCAATGAAAGATACAAGAAAAATGGCCGAAACGGAAAGCAAACTGGCAACTTCAGAAAACTGATCCCGTAATAAATTACAGGAAAATCCCGCTACTGTATATACATACCCGCATTTGTATTCCGACCGAAATACAAATGCAATGAGACAAAATCTACACTGTACAATACTAGGATCCGGCTTAAACCAAAGCCCGCTAGTATAATCCGTCCGATCATGATCCGTGCAATACAGCACATATCTGATCGAACCCTGCCATATCTCCATACGGCCTCTACAGCGTTTCGCCCGAAACTTGAGCAACTGTCTGTGGGGGACTCTAAAGACTCGTCAATACTATGGCTGTGGATTTAACCACTAGCACGTCAGAGGTATTAGCCATACGTCACGGGCTACCAGCTATTGACCGAAAGGGACGTCGATGAGCGAACTCATCCTGACACCCTACTGAGCCTGTCAGGGACAATATCCGTACAGTCCGGTCCGTTCGTCTATGAGCATCGCATGGCGGGCCTAGGGGGTTAGTAAAAGTCAGACCCCCAAAAGCGGTACAAGTCGTGTCGGAGTGTAACCCAGAACACCCTGAGATACTACTGGAATACCTACCAGTAAATCTCCTTCCTCGGCCGAGGGCTTCGTGTAATGGCTCTCCTAGACACAGCGCGACCTCACCCCCAATACCGGGAGAGACGAACCCCTGAAGATCCGCTCACTGCCTCCATGTGGCTCGGGACTGTATCCAACTAAAACCTGTTTGCACGTCTCCTTTGCGCGTGGTAGGGTAGTAATCAAAGTACAGTGAGAACTCACACGAGACAAATGACGATCCTCAGGTCGATGAACTAACCTGTACACATGTCACCCGGAAACTGCTATCTGACGTCAGGTATAAGACCAACTAGCATGTTCCCGGCGAGTCCTGTCCGGTGTACTCATAACCCAATGAGCACCTGTGTACATCTTAGGTGAACCAACTGACACCAGTGGCTTGTGAGACCGGCCACCACCCCTCGTCGGGGTCTCGACTGTATACACTAGTCTACTCTGGAGTCTCGATGCCCTGTCTCGAAACTCCCACGACTAGGGACCTTTTAAGGATGTACTTATAGACTACCAGCTCCCACGTATATGATCGCCCTCATACTGCTAGCAGTCAAGCAAGAATCCTAGGGGCTCTATCAATGTGTAATAGCGACCTGTCAAGTCACCTAAAGAAGTACACGATGATAAAGATAAACCAGGTAGCAAACTATCATCTTGAGTAAGACTGTCCTACCGGATTAGGTCCTCCCGCAATCATTGCAATCACGTGCCTGTGATCCAATAATTGACTCTGAGGGCACTATCTCCAAAAATCTCCCACTTGCACTCAAGGCTAATTATTGCGATGTCGCATACTCACAGCCTGTGTGATACCGAACACCCAACTCCTCTACTAGTCAGTCTTACAAAATCCGTTTGTGAAACTATTGCGTTCGAGGAATAGCCTCAGTGAGTGGATCCTCTTTGATGTTTCTTTCTATGTCTCTCTTTATCTCAAGTTCGGAGAGAAACCTATCTCCCGAAATGAGCAATACCTGTCTTAGAGTATGTCTGGATATCTGATGGGACCTAGCTCATAAATGAACTCCAAATCCAAACTTCTTAGACTGTATTGTCAACTGAACTTAATCAGTATCCTGCGTCATGCCTCCCTCAGTATTCGCCTGGACCACCTGTCCAAATACTGCCCCTCATCAGAAGGAAAACTATAACTCTGACAACCTCTCCGCCGTCCAGGTCACCATGGAAGCCTGGAATGATAACTGTCTCCCGAATGAGGCTGTCGTTATCATATCCCTAGAACATCCACTTATGTTCTAAAACTGCTTCCGATTATTTCTCCAGGATTGGATCAATATCAACTTATTGCATCTACTGCAAAAACAACATCTGGTGTGGTACTTGACATCTCATGATTGACTCAATTGCCTAAGCAAGTGATCTGTCAATTATGCACATCCCTCTCCCCTTTAGTTTGTAAGACACCTTTAGAGAGGGTGACTCCATCACCTGCAGGTACATCACCATGCCAGGAGTCGTCCATTCTAAAACATTTTTAGAATGCTATCTAAGTACCCTGATTAGGAAACCACCTAAATCTAGATCCTATAGATCTAGTAACCAGAATGTCTGACATAATATCCAAGTCCCTTTGTGGAGAAACCACTGTGTGACAACCAAAGTATAACCGATTGTGGTATAGGAATTTCACTTCCTACTCTGTGTGTGTCATCCAAATACCAGGACATCACACCCTACTACCTTCTTAACAGATCCATCCCCTATTCTGATGAAGTCAAACCAATGACTGTCATATCAAAAATAGATGATCTATCTCCGCTACATCTGCTTTAGTCTATCGCTAGACATAAGCCACTTGTCCACCAATGCTTCCGCTGCTCCCACTGACCACGACAACCCTCTGGCAGAGTCATATACACGTTCACTTCTGAAGCCAGTTCAGAATGACGCTATACTCATCCTCCTGCCGGGTCTCGCAGCCTTGAACAACAGCAATGGCAAGTCTGGGTAAACAAGAACCTCCCTGTCACCGTCCTTGAGGCTACCGGAGTACCCCTCGGGTGCCTGAGGTTACCCACCGTATCTACGGAGTGGCCAATGGAATATCAAACAAGATTGAATGTTTAGGATCTTATCAAATCTTCAGTAATCGTTTGCAGTTCTGGAATCACTTCCAGTTCTACCATACTCCCACTACTGTTTTCTAAAAAAATCCATTTTTATTAAAACTGTGGCGAGTCAAGAACAATATCACTATTGATCTTCCAGATGGTAGAAAGTCAACCCTCGTCATAGCCTGGATCAACCCACAAACAGCCATTACAGAAACGTGCCTTGAGTTATCCAGAGTCTGGTTTTAAGCAAAAGCCGGACAACTCCCCGTACCTTAACATCGTTAAGATACGAACTGTTCTATATCCAATATAGGACCAGAGGCACTGATTTAATTGAACCAGATTCAAATCATGCAGCTGTCTCCAGTGCATGTTAACTAAATGGAAGGAGGACGATCAGCGTTACTCAACTTAGGAACGCTTCCAATTATGAGCAACTTGAAAGAGAAGCAAGTTCTCTTAATCATTACTATCAACTGAATACCATACACAAGTATCTACATCTTCGATCACAATGAAGAATCCCAATACTTGCAACACCTGGTTCTCTACTTTATTCATATACCTACAACTTCTCAAAACTCAGACCTTGTGTTTCTACGAAACACTTATCTAAGAACTAGAGAAGCCATAAGTAAACCGAATATAGTACGAGGACAAACCCCTCTGTCCTAATGGACACTGGACAACATACAATATTATGTATAAGTCCTTGAGTCTGATAACTCAATCCCTGTGTGTCGTAGGTTGAAAACTGTACCTTTGGTTATGAAGAATTACACCGCTGTTTAATACTCCTTACCTAACCATCCACTGATATAGGTAAATGTCATAGACATAATTTCAAAAAGGTATATCTCACTCTATGAAAATAGACGTACAGATATATCAATTTGAAATTGGTGCATAACAGCGGATATTCAAAACCAAATATTTGCCGTCCGGCAAACAACCCAGGTGATTTCCTCAAATATCACCGATTACAACGAATCCTGATATAATGAGGATGATCACCTAATTCCCAATAACTTACTCCCACTCATCATCTGTAAAACCATACAGATGTGAGATTCATACATGGTAAATACATACCCTGGACAGGTGTTGGGAAATCAGTTTTCCTTTAATAGTACACAGTGAAACTGAAACATTGAAATGTTTCGATGGGGTATTTGGGTATTCCTAGTAATGCCTCTTCCATTATCAGATTCACAACTATAACCGTATATTTCTATGCCATCTCTCCGCATCCCTTCATATGTCTTTAGTCATTACCTTCTGTACACCCCTTTAGGCCAAATGGTTTTCTTCCTTCCCTACCGTTCGGCACCAGCCTATGGTTTGGAAGAAGACTATCCAATAAGCATAATGGGTGTACTGTCCTAATCCTAGGAGCACTCGCAATGCGAGAGAAGGTGAGGATAAAAGACAACCGAATAAACCTTATTCCTATTTCTCCTGAACCAGAATCCATCCCCGAACTGGAACAAGTTCCTTTCGAGTTCGTATATAACCATACGATGGAGTATCCAATAAACTGTGGATCTTCGTAGTGATACGGAGTGTCCTGGAGAAATACAAAGGTGAAGTGGGAGTGGTAACGAAATACCAGGTTTGGTCGTGAATATCAATCGCAATTTACTTTGCCCTCTTACTAATCCCTTGATATGCCTTTACTTAATACCTTCTGCACACCATCGTTATGCTAATTGGTTTTCTTCATTCCCTACCGTTCGGCACCAGCCTAAGGTTTGAAAGAAGACTATCCAATTTGCGTAATAGGTGTACTATCTCCTAAACCAAGAAGTACTCGCAACTTGAGAGAAGGTAAAAGGAAAAGACAACTGAATAATCCTATTCGTTTTCTCCAGAACCGGAAACCTTCCTCGAATAAATTCCTTCGAGTTTGTACATAACCATACGATGGTTTTGTCCAATGGAAGTGGATGTTCGTAGTAATACGGGGTGTCCTGGAGAAAATGGTAAAAGTAGGAGTGGCAATGAGGTTGGCAACTCTGACAATCCAAAAGCCAGTGTTTAAGAAGGTTCCGTTAATTTTGGTCACTGAGTCATAGTCGTAGGGCCGGGTCATGGTCGCTGCCAAAGAGAGAGAAAAAAGAAACACTCAGCGTGCACTCTAACCTAGATCAGAATGGTTACCAATTTATCTAATCAGGAAACCTCCCACTGTACCGTCAAATTCTCCTCCAAACCTGAAAGAAGAATTAGTCGGGTTCACCCGAGGAGTAAACTAACTCATCAGTGGGAATCGGGATCCAACTATCATCGCATGATAACGTGACGGACTTCGCTCACGTTATCACACTCCAGAAGGTATGCGCATATATGGCAAGTTTCAGTTTCTTTAGAAACTCCCGATGTGATTTTTGCCCCATGCTCTTATGACCTTGACTTTGGCCAACAAATCATAAGTCACATGTCAAGTTCTACCCGTCATTCTCCAGGTTAATTTGAACCCACCCGTACATACCCTTGACTTTGGCCAACAAGCTAGTACGACTGTCCCAAACCAACGCATCTATCTATACTGCATATGAATACCCAACAGCTACCAAACACTGTGCCATAACTTTGGCCAACAAACACAGCTTGAATACTATTGACTACCCATATGAAATGACAGAGGGCTACAAATGGTTTCTGGCGAAAAACCTTTAACGTAATGAACTTGATATCGTTGAAGGAACCGGATAGCTTTTATAAAAATATAGTGACGAAAACCTTTGCTAAAGAGGTCACTCCCGGTGAAGGGATCTCGGCTCTTTCCCCGTAGAATGAGGTGCAGGATATTCCAACTGAATACCACGATGCAAAGCAAAAGTAAACGACTATAGTGAAGTTATTGCCCTGACGCAAACTTCTGTCCAAGGGATCACTCCCGGTGAAGGGATCTCGACCCTTGCCTCGTCGACTGAGGAGCAGGATATTCCTACTGAATACCATGATGCAAAACAAAAGAGAACGCCCTTGCAATAACAACTTTTTGAAAAATTGTTCCAACAACATCAAATAGGTTTGTTTAGTTTGCATTGACCCGAATCAATGCAGTCCCATCAATTGATCACACCACAAAGAACGAAAATGATGATGTACGTATATGCCATCCGCATTCGCCACTGGGTCCCGTCATTACCCGTTAGGTTAGTTAACTAACGACAGAGCGGGGACTGGACTAGCGCGGATGCAAAACATATACAACATCTACTAGTATATATATAATATATAATTATCGCTCAAGGCATGATAAAATGCAACATCACAGAAATATAATAAGCATCACAGAACAATACAGATATCTGGGATCCCCGGGTTTCACAGAGACGCTACTGAAACCCGATGTTCCCCTGGTCATGTGGATAGCCTGTGCAATGAAATTCTAGACCCCTACGGGCGCGGCAAGCTATCCGCCAAAACCTGAAGCAAGGCAGCCCCCTTCAGCAACGTGAATGGACCACCCAGCACTTCACGGAATCCGGTAACTTGGGCACCCCTCCTGGGTCAACCTGTACCCCCTACGAGTGAGGCGAATAGCCCGCCAATTCTAGAGTGAAGCCCCCTCCGTCTCAATGCCATGAGATGCAGGCCCGTTTCCCTCTAGAACCCGGCTATCCGTGTACCCCTCCGCGGGGTAATCCTAGTACAGAAAGTAAAATATACATACAACGGGTACATCGACCTCACCCCGGTCATGCCCCAAAAGAATAATATACAAACAGGCAGTGACGGCAGTCCACATGTCGGATGCTCGCCCCGCAATAACAAATGTACATAATACAACAAAAACTGTACTAACATTGCATCCAGGCTATCCCCACGACCAATCCGCAACATCACAGCACAATCACAGAACATCAACGTGAATGTCACGTTCGCAAATCCGTCTAACCGGGCTATAGCAGTTAGACAGGATTTACCGATCAAGTGACATTCACGGTCGCAGATATAATGTAAATGCTGTGAACTAATATGTTTAAAATTTTCGATCGATCAAATATACCCAAGTGGACCCCAAGCACTACTGTAGCACTCATAGAAAATCTGGGCCCAAAAAGAATGTTCCAAAAACCCTATTTTCTACACAGGAGCTCTCTGTAAAAATTTAGTACACTGAACTGTAAAAGTGGCGGCGGAACCGCGGCCCAAGCATGGGTTTGGCCGCGGTTCCACGGTGGTATGGTGAGATCACGCGATCAAATTTTCACAGAGTGCTTATATTTCCCTGCACAGTATTCTTCAACAACCTGAAAAATTTTTGGAGCTAAAAAAATTTCGACAGAAACTGATGCAAATGAAAATACGGTTTTTGGAATTTTATTCGATCGAAAGTGTAAACAAATTAGACCAAGCTAGACTAGGTTAATGGCGTGGCTCTGATACCAGTGTAAGTGCACGGTGGCGCCCCGGCCGTCTTTCCGAGGCCAAAATACGGAAGCGATGATTTACTTTAAACTTTATAACCGGCACCACCGCGCACAAAAGTCCCGGATCGGGCCATTAATTTAATCCTAGCTAAACTAAAGAAGGGGTAGAGAGATATACCGAGCGATCCGTGTCCTTCGGTCTTCTCGTCGTCGTCCCGATCTCCCGCGGAATCTCCGGTCTTCACGTCCTCGCCGGAAGAGCACCACATCGCAGGCTTCTTTTACGGGCTCCCACCTCTGGACCGAGGCAACTCGGGCACGAAGTTGGCGAGTCGACGTGCCCAAGGGTACTGTAGATGAAGTGTAGAGAGCTATTTGTCTCATGGGGTTTGAGGAAGTTGCCATTTGGTAGAGGAAATGAACTAAACTCTTTTGGAGATGAACTTGGGAATTTTTGTAGGATGAAAAGAACAAAAATCCCCCACTCAAATTTTGGACAGCCCCTCTAAGGGAATGGCCGGCCATGGCAAGGTGAGAAAATGAGAGGAGTGTGAGTGGCCAAATAAATATGGGTGTCTCTAATAATCAAGAGAGAGAAAGGGTTATCATGAACAAAAGAAAATGATCACAAACTAATCCAAACACTCCATCAACTATAACCCTCCATCATCACCAAACATCATCATCAAGCATGATGACTCCAAAAGTAAACCATGATGAATAAGAAAGTCAAGCAATGATTTGTTAGTTATATGTATGCCCTAGAGGCCATTACTGTACATTGGATGTATATTGTAGTGGATGCTGGGACATATATAGGTAGGACTTTCTTGCTCGACATGATAGTACGCTATCTGGTTGCTCTTTATCTTAACGTGTATACTTTCTGTCTCTCTGTTACATGTTGATAAAGCCCTTAGGATGTGTACTCGACTTCCAGGACTATGATGTAGATCATACTAGCGGGGCCTGGGTAGTCCATGAGTACATCCTTGAAATGTTCCTAGTCGAGGGAATATCGAGACGGGGCATCGATATTCCAGAGTAGACTAGCGCATATCTTCTCGACCCATGCGATGGGCGATGGATGATCCCATATCCATTGGTGTTTGACATCAGAGATGGTATACGGGTGCTCAGTAGAGACTGGGTATACTGAACGGACTCGCCGAGAACTCCCAGATGGTATTATACCTCACGTCAGATGGCAGTTCTCTGGTGACACTGGTACAGCTTAGTCTGTTGACCTGAGATCGTCATAGAGTCTTGTGTGTCTCCCACTGTGCTTTGATTTCCACCCTACCACGGCTCTACTGAGTCGTGCAAACAGGTGGTTTTTGGGTACAGTCCCGATTCACATGAAGGCAATGAGCGATAGGAGGGGATTCGTCTCTCCCGGTATTGGGGGTTGATGTTGTGCTTTGCTCGACTGGCCATAACAGGAAATCCCTGGCCAGGGTTGCAGTGATATACTGGTAAGAGTTATCAGTAGTTTCACGAATGTTATGGACCTCAAGTCGGCATGACTTATCGAGCTACTGGGGTCTGACGTTTACCACCCCTAGGCGAGATATGCGACATATCAGACGAACAGACCGGACTGTACGGTAAGTGTTACTGGTTGGATTCACAGGAGTGTGAGCGTGCTTGCTCGTCGATCTTCTGATCGCTCAATACCCGGGTGGCCGTTACGTTTAGCAGACCGCTTGCGGCTTGTGGGTGTTTGATATGATCAACATCTGCTGCCGGCGTATTGACGAGTCTTTAGAGTCCTACACAGAGGTTTCCTGGCTCAAGCGAAACGAAATAGGAGCGCATGTGAGATATGTGCGGGACCGAGAATAATGCGTGTATGTGATACCGTATTCTATTCTCGCGATGAATGTATCGATTAGTTATATGCAATATAACCTAGTTATCGAATCAAGGATTGATTCGATAAGCCGATACATTGGATACTAGCCAGTTATATGCGATATGACCGGATCATTGAATCAAGTGTTGATTTAATGATTTAATGCATAATTATATATATTTGATATATTACTTTGCATTAACTAGTATTGGTTCACTTTAAAAGGATTTTCTCACTTGAATTGTGCAAGTTGTATATGTGATATACTTTTGTGCACAAAATTGTATCATGTTTGATGATACTTGCTCTTTTGGGTTTGTGTAAAGATTAAACCATGTTTAGTGAATGGTTAGGGTTTCTTTTCTCTTATTTATTTATCCATTTATTATTGTTTTGGAAAAGATAAAGAGAAAAAGAAATGGTGGCTTATTTTGTTTTTTCTTTAAAGTTTCTTGAAGCTTTGAACAAGTCTACCATTCTTGTCTCTTCTTTAACCCTAACCACTCATCTAAACCTTAGTTAAATCTCTACACTAAACCATGGTTGAAGTTATGATAAGTATTCTTTTTATTTTCCTTTTTAATGAACTTATCATATCTTCTTCTTCTTCTTCTTCCATGAAGAAAGCTAGTGACCATCAATGGCAACTAGTGAAATCAAGTGAGAAATCCAATTCTAAAGTCTACCCACTTCCTATTTCTTCATCCTCTACCTCTTGCCGAGTTGTATAGGGTGTTTACTTCACAAGTTTTCAAAGCTTGGTGAAGTTGGAGCTTGTTCTTGTGATGCCTCGACGTAGATCATCTTCGGCATCGAACCGACGATCAAGCCCACCCATTCTTCGATGATGCCAATGCTAGAGTCAAGGGTTCGATTTGGACAGCGGAGGAAGATCATCGCGGAGCTTAGGAAGTGGTGGACCGGATCTACAAAGGTTGTAGCTCCTTTCCTTTAGCTATATTTCCGTTTACTTACTCGCTTCGCCTATATATCTAGTTAACGATCCGTTCTAGGGTTTCTCGGCACCGTATTTTTTAGAAATTTGCATGGATGATGACTTGTGAGACCTCACTAGGGTGCCTAGGAACCTTACAGTGGCATCAGAGCCTAGCTAGAGCCTTAGGCGAAGTCCCGACGGAATTAGAAGTCCGATCGACCCAAAACCCCGACTTTAAAAATGCTCTCTAGACATTTCTGTAAAATGTGGATTTTTGTAGATTAAAAATATTCAGAAAAATCACAGGGTATTGTTAGGGTTACTGCAAAATTCGATCGCCTAATTCCTTAAAAGCACCGCGGATCCGCGGCATGAGCATGGTCATGCGGCGGTTCCGCGGCAGTCTTGTCCTTTTGTGCATCGAAGTTTGCACCGTAATTCTCAGTAAAAAGTGCTGGTTTTCCTGGGAACATTTTAATATTTATTCCAGAGTTTTATTTTCTGGGTTGTATTGGGACTCGGTGTATTCGATCGGACTGTCTAATTTTTATCAGTGTGCTTTTCCGGGTATTTTTTAGAATATGTAAAAAAGTTCGACCGGATATAAATACCCACTTTTTCCCCTGCCGGGAAATTTCCAATTGTTGGATTTTTCCGTAGTTTAACGACGTTCTAAGTTGTGCAAGTAACGCGATGGGCCCTCTAGAAGACAACAAACCTTAACTCGATTATGTGACCGTCTTGAACTGCCCTTTGAAAATTCGGGTTTGGGGCAGTACGGCGTGCCACATGTGAGGCGTTGGCTTGACCCTTCTACGGCTGGACCGTTGGTACTGAGGCACGAACTGAATGTTGTTAGACTTATTTCATGTGTTGAGCTGTATCGGGAAAACTTGGGTGTTCGATTGTTCGATCGAAAAGTTTAGCATTTTTCTATTTATCCGGAATGTGATACAATAATTGGAATTCACAAATTGTTATGAGATAACGGAATGAATATTATAAACGTAGCAGTTTAGTCTCACTTGATCGGTTGCCACAGAATTTTGATGTGATCAAAAGTCCGTCGCAATCACGTAGTGTACGCGGATACTCGCCGGGTAAACTTAATAGACAGCCTCACTCCATAGCCCCCGACCAAGTGAGTGTAGGAGAACCCCGTCGCCGAAAGCATCCGTTTGGGTGCTCGTGGCAGCGGTGTTCCTCCTTGGTGCACTTCGTCGACGGCATCGGGGGTGCGGCCGCCTACTAAAGTTTGCGACGAGCATTCGATCAGTTTTTCGGGAATCTTGTTGAATTGCCCGACTTGATATTGAAAAGTGTTTTCGATAATGAGACCAAAATGCGGGGTTTATAATTATTAGGCATGCGATGTCTAAAGAATTCATTTGGTCAGGCATGCGATGTCTGAGGTGGTTGTGGATTCCAACTGTTGTAGTTTTACACTTTTTTTCTGTGACCGTAAGTGTAATATGTGATATCGCCGGTTTCGTTGCTATATGTCAACGACAATTGGGATGTTCATATTTACTTACGTTGATGACATGTGATGTTATGTGTTGCTGGATATGTTATATTGGATCGTCGTGTTTGAATAGCCGGGGGGGTTTTATGTGAGATGAGTGTTTTTCATTTTCATTCATGTAAAAACTTGTATGTAATATTCTTTCATTGGGGCACTTCCAGGTTGCGGTAGTTGTCACCGTTGATGTATATTATTTACTTTTCTGCACTAGGATAGACCCAAGGAGGGGAGCACAAGTAACCGGGTTCTGGGGTCCAGTGGGAGACCAACTCGAGGAGTCGAGTCTGGGTCTCCTAACTCTAGAATTGGTAGGGTTACTTGCCGCTCTCGTAGGGGTCTAGGGGTGTGGGATTGGCTATTCATCACAACCGTGGAATCCGTGTTTTATACTAGCTCGTATTGAAAACACGGACGTCCTAGTATATCCAATATTTCATATGTATCTTCTGCTGTGATTTATCTGTGATCATGTGATGTTCTGTGACAGATATTATATATAGTATATATGATATATTATATAAACGTTGCTTATGTTTTACACCCGCGCTAGCCCTGCCCCGCTCTGACGTTAGTTACCTAACCTAACGGTGCAGACGGGACATCGAGACGAATGCGGATGGCATAAGCGTACGTTATATTTATCTGTGATGTTTAGGTGAACTTAAATGATGGGATATTCATTAATGAGATTAATGAAAGAAAATAAACCTAATTGATGTTGTGGAATCGAATTTCAAAATAAATAAAAACAGGTAGCTACAGTTCTTGCTTTGCATCGCGGTGTTCATTATAGAACATCCTGCACCTTATTCGATGAGGAAAGGACCGAGATCCCTTCACCGGGAGTGACTCCTTTAGCAATAACTGGCAGATGCTACAACCCTCAGTTTGTCTTTGATCGCTTCTATAGTTTCCGCTTTGCACAGTGATATATATGATATATCCCGCACCTTATTCGACGAGGAAAGGGCCGACGATCCCTTCGCCGGGAGTGACCCCTTTAGCAAAACTAGAAAAGCTTTAAAAACATTCCATTTAAAAACCATTTGATTCCGCAACGAGATCAAGTTCAAAGCGTTAAAGGTTTTCACAAAAAACAGCCTCAACCCTCCGTCATTTTAGGAAGTAGAGTACTTAGTATTCGTGCTGTGTTTGTTGACCATAGTCAAGGCACAGTGTACGGTAGCTAAGTGATGTCTTCCTACACCGCATATGATGCGATTAGTTAGGACAGTCGCGTGACTTTGTTGACCTTAGTTAAGGGTCATGTGGGTGGGTCTAATTAATCACGAAATGACGGGTAGAACTTGACTAGTACTTATGATTTGTTGACCATAGTTAAGGTCATAGGTGCTAGGGGTAAAAACCTTTATCGGGAGTTTCAAGTGTTGAAACTTGCAATGAGATTGCTTACCTTCTATATGATAGTTGGATCCCGATACCCACTGCGAGTAATTGTTACTCCTGGGAGAGTTTTGCACTTTGCAATTAGCCGATCAAGTAGGTGTCTAGAAAGGTGTCAACGGGGTTACGCCTCTGGGAAAACGAGGTTTACTGTAATTAGGTCCGTGCGAAAGCACGGGGAACCTCCCTCAAAGTACCGACACTGGCCTGGCTGAAAGATTGGCGAACTTGTAGAGTGTAATTAATCCCGGCTAGTCTTTCCTTTTAGGGTTTGAAGGAAGATTTGATAAAAACAGTGGGAGCCATCCTGATTAGATAAAATACATAACCAATCTAATCTTGCAAGAGCGCACGCAGAGTGTTTTCTTCTCTCTCTCTCATGGTAGCGACCATATCACGCCTTAATCAAGATAATAAAATGGATGTTTTGACCGAACCCGCTTGTTATACTGAGCTGGGGAACGTTGGTCCCGCTCCAACTTATAATTGTTATAAGACAGCGCAGGAAATTGGGGAATACCAGAATTCTTATGCCGCCCAAACGAAGAAAGTGCATATGATGCATCTCCTTCGGGTGTGTTCATTATAAAGAACTGTTTCTCAGTATCCTCTGCATCCTGGGTATATGATACCGGATCAGGATCCCAGATATGTAATCTGTTACATAGGGCTACAAAAGGGTAGAAAAACTGAGAACGGGTGATAAGTTTCATGAGACAGAAACCGGGGCAAGTGTTGCAGCCAAGTCTGTTGGTCACTGTCACCCTGTATTACGAATACATTGATTCTGAACAAATGCTGTTAGATACCGAACCTGATATACAAAATCATATCAGTCTCTTTATTAGTAAAGAAAGGATATAATTTTGTATTGTTGGATAATGTTTTGAACATTTCCTATATCAAAAGTTGATCGGTTCAGGCACGTTATCTAAAAGCATTGACGTTCTAAATCAAACTACAGTTCCTTGTATACAGAACACACACAAGAGGAAGAGTTCAGAAATGAACGATTCGTTCTTGAGGCATTATAGACTAGGTCATATCAATGCGACCTGACTGGCTGAAGTTACATTTTAGATGCATATTTAAATCAGTTTGAATTTACATCTTGTGAAACTTGCCAGTCATGTCACAAAGATTAGATGACCATAGCTCTGTTTATTGGAAGCAGAGGAAGAGTTAGTAAACTCTTGGGACTTATACATGATGATGTATGTAAGATCTCCTGTCTACACATGCCAGGACTGGTTCTTTATACTTCATTATATTCTCTGATAATCTCTCAAGATTCAGTCGTATGTTCCTGTTGAAGCATAAGTCCGAACCTTTTGAGGTATTCACAGAATATAAGTTAAAAGTAGAGAACCAAAATACGGGTATAAGTATTATGTCCTATGATGAGATCAGGGAGGAGAATACTTGTGCATGGCATTCCTGGACCATTCTAAAGGAGAATGAGATTCTCTCTCCGTATTACTCCTCTGAATACACCACAGCACAACGGTGTGTCAGGGCAGAGCAATCACACGATATTAGATATGGTGTGCTCTATGATGAGTATTACTGAGTTACCTATTTCCTTTTTGGGTGTTATGCACTTGAGAAGCTGCATACCTATTGAATTAGGTTCGAATCAAATCACTGCCTACCACTTCATATGTGATATGGAAAGGGAAGAGCCCATATCTTAAGTTAGTTAAGATTTGGGGTTGTCTGGCCTATGTCAAAAGCAAAATCCGGACAAGATCGAGGTAAAGTCAGTTGTGTAGAACTGGAAAGGTTCCAGCTATACAAAACTGCAGTTGATGATTTGACAGAACCAAAGGATTCTATAGTTCCCGACGAACCTCAGCCTCTCCGCCGATCTAGTAGGGTTCCTCATCCTCCTGAGAGATACCTCGGTTTCTCGATGACAGTGGGAGCAAGGATTGCATCATGAGATGATGACCCAACTAGTTTCGAGCAGGCCATCGAGAGTAGGGACTCTGTAAGAATGGCTGGATGCTTAGCGATCTGAGATGGAATCCATGTACACCAGCAAAGTATGGACTTTAGTTGCTATATCTGAAGGGTTAAATCCCCATCAGGAGCAAGTATATCTTGAGAAGATTACTTGGTGTAGATGGAAAAGTTGAGACTTTCAAAGCTAGACTTGTTAAAGGTTTTCGTCATCGACCAGGCGTGGATAATGATGAAACCTTTTTCCAGTAGCTATGCTTAAGTCTATCCAGATCCTACTTAACATTGCTACATACCATGACTACGATATCTGGTGGTTGGGTGCCCTGACTGCTTTTCTAAATACTGATTTAGAAGAGAACGTCTATAAGAACACAGCCAGAGGTCTTCGTAAACAGTGGGAGCAGCGGAAACGTGTGCAAGTTGCTTTACATAATGAAGCAGGCGTCGTAGAGTTGGAACGTCTGTTTTGATGTGATAGTCAAAGTGTTTGACTTCATCAAAATGGTAGATGAATCTTGTATATACAAAACGGTAGTAGAGAGTAAGGTGAACGAGGATGACATACTCTTATTGAACGTGGACAACATACTCTTGATAGGAAAAGAGTTTCCTATACTACGATCGGTCAATCTCCTCTTATCATAAGGATTCTCCAATAGGATAAAGATGATACCTCCTAAATCCTGGAATTCGGGTCTATGAGATAGATCTAAATGGATGTTAGGATTCTCACTAGCTGTAGTAAGATAGTATCAATCGATCCTGGGGAGAATCACTGGAAGTGTTCCAGAGTGATAAGGACGACTGAATGTCAGTCGCAGGCATTGTCTTTACCCTCAAGAAAGGGACGGTATGTTGGAAGATTTCCAAGCTAGATACCGTGACAAACTAGACGATAAAGGCTGGTAACATCGCTATTAAAGATACTACCAAAGAGGCAGTTTGGGTATATATTGGTTCATAAGATGAACTAGGTTCCTACCATTGTGTGACAATGGAACTGTGGCTTTGGCCAAGGAACCATGGTCCCATCAGTGACCCAGACATATTCTGAGGCAGCATCACCTGATCATGGAGATAGCTGATCTCCAGGGTGATCGAGGTTAGGAGAGTAGACTCAGAGGACAACACGGCGGATCTACTCACGAAGGCCTTTTCCCAAAGAGAGACTTTTAGGGGATGGTTGAGTATGCGATACTGCAACCACTGCTACAGATGGCCCTAGTGCAAGTGGGAGATTGTTAGTTATATGTATGCCCTAGAGGCCATTACTGTACATTGGATGTATATTGTAGTGGATGCTGGGACATATATAGGTAGGACTTTCTTGCTTGACATGATAGTACGCTATCTGGTTGCTCTTTATCTTAACGTGTATACTTTCTGTCTCTCTGTTACATGTTGATAAAGCCCTTAGGATGTGTACTCGACTTTCAGGACTATGATGTAGATCATACTAGCGGGGCCTGGGTAGTCCATGAGTACATCCTTGAAATGTTCCTAGTCGAGGGAATATCGAGACGGGGCATCGATATTCCAGAGTAGACTAGCGCATATCTTCTCGACCCATGCGATGGGCGATGGATGATCCTATATCCATTGGTGTTTGACATCAGAGATGGTATACGGGTGCTCAGTAGAGACTGGGTACACTGAACGGACTCGCCGAGAACTCCCAGATGGTATTATACCTCACGTCAGATGGCAGTTCTCTGGTGACACTGGTACAGCTTAGTCTGTTGACCCGAGATCGTCATAGAGTCTTGTGTGTCTCCCACTGTGCTTTGATTTCCACCCTACCACGGCTCTACTGAGTCGTGCAAACAGGTGGTTTTTGGGTACAGTCTCGATTCACATGGAGGCAATGAGCGATAGGAGGGGATTCGTCTCTCCCGGTATTGGGGGTTGATGTTGTGCTATGCTCGACTGGCCATAACAGGAAATCCCTGGCCAGGGTTGCAGTAATATACTGGTAAGGGTTGCAGTAGTTTCACGAATGTTATGGTCCTCAAGTCAGCATGACTTATCGAGCTACTGGGGTCTGACGTTTACCACCCCTAGACGAGATATGCGACATATCAGACGAACAGACCGGACTGTACGGTAAGTGTTACTGGTTGGATTCACAGGAGTGTGAGCGGGCTTGCTCGTCGATCTTCTGATCGCTCAATACCCGGGTGGCCGTTACGTTTAGCTGACCGCTTGCGGCTTGTGGGTGTTTGATATGATCAACATCTGCTGCCGGCGTATTGACGAGTCTTTAGAGTCCTACACAGAGGTTTCCTGGCTCAAGCGAAACGAAATAGGAGCGCATGTGAGATATGTGCGGGACCGAGAATAATGCGTGTATGTGATACCGTATTCTATTCTCGCGATGAATGTATCGATTAGTTATATGCGATATAACCTAGTTATCGAATCAAGGATTGATTCGATAAGCCGATACATTGGATACTAGCCGGTTATATGCGATATGACCGGATCATTGAATCAAGTGTTGATTTAATGATTTAATGCATAATTATATATATTTGATATATTACTTTGCATTAAGTAGTATTGGTTCACTTTAAAAGGATTTTCTCACTTGAATTGTGCAAGTTGTATATGTGATATACTTTTGTGCACAAAATTGTATCATGTTTGATGATACTTGCTCTTTTGGGTTTGTGTAAAGATTAAACCATGTTTAGTGAATGGTTAGGGTTTCTTTTCTCTTATTTATTTATCCATTTATTATTGTTTTGGAAAAGATAAAGAGAAAAAGAAATGGTGGCTTATTTTGTTTTTTCTTTAAAGCTTCTTGAAGCTTTGAACAAGTCTTCCATTCTTGTCTCTTCTTTAACCCTAACCACTCATCTAAACCTTAGTTAAATCTCTACACTAAACCATGGTTGAAGTTATGATAAGTATTCTTTTTATTTTCCTTTTTAATGAACTTATCATATCTTCTTCTTCTTCTTCATCTTCTTCTTCCATGAAGAAAGCTAGTGACCATCAATGGCAACTAGTGAAATCAAGTGAGAAATCCAATTCTAAAGTCTACCCACTTCCTATTTCTTCATCCTCTACCTCTTGCCAAGTTGTATAAGGTGTTTACTTCACAAGTTTTCAAAGCTTGGTGAAGTTGGAGCTTGTTCTTGTGATGCCTCGACGTAGATCATCTTCGGCATCGAACTGACGATCAAGCCCGCCCATTCTTCGATGATGCCAATGCTAGAGTCAAGGGTTCGATTTGGACAGCAGAGGGAGATCATCGCGGAGCTTAGGAAGTGGTGGACCGGATCTACAAAGGTTGTAGCTCCTTTCCTTTATCTATATTTCCGTTTACTTACTCGCTTCGCCTATATATCTAATTAACGATCCGTTCTAGGGTTTCTCGGCACCGTATTTTTTAGAAATTTGTATGGATGATAACTTGTGAGACCTCACTAGGGTGCCTAGGAACCTTACATGATTATCCAAGAAAAGTCAAATGAGGGTGCAACCATCATGAAGCAATAATATGCAAAGACAACCCTCCAAATTGCTAATTTGCACAAATGCAAATAAGCCCTCCTCCACCAAACTTCAGCCAATGAAAGATACAAGAAAGATGGCCGAAACGGAAAGCAAACTGGCAACTTCAGTAAACTGATCCCGTAATAAATTACAGGAAAACACCGCTACTGTATATACATGCCCGCATTTGTATTCCGACCGAAATACAAATGCAATGAGACAAAATCTACACTGTACAATACTAGGATCCGGCTTAAACCAAAGCCCGCCAGTATAATCCGTCCGATCATGATCCGTGCAATACCGCACGTATCTGATCGAACCCTGCCATATCTCCATACGGCCTCTACAGCGTTTCGCCCAAAACTTGAGCAACTGTCTGTGGGGGACTCTAAAGACTCGTCAACACTATGGCTGTGGATTTAACCACTAGCACGTCAGAGGTATTAGCCATACGTGACGGGCTACCAGCTATTAACCGAAAGGGACGTCGATGAGCGAACTCATCCTGACACCCTACTGAGCCTGTCAGTGACAATATCCGTACAGTCCGGTCCGTTCGTCTATGAGCATCGCATGGCAGGCCTAGGGGGTTGGTAAAAGTCATACCCCCAAAAGCGGTACAAGTCGTGTCGGAGTGTAGCCCAGAACACCCTAAGATACTACTGGAATACCTACCAGTAAATCTCCTGCCTCGGCCGAGGGCTTTGTGTAATGGCTCTCCTAGACACAGCGCGACCTCAACCCCAATACCCGGAGAGACAAACACCTGAAGATCCGCTAACTGCCTCCATGTGGCTCGGGATTGTACCCAACTAAAACCTGTTTGCACGTCTCCTTTGAGCGTGCTAGGGTAGTAATCAAAATACAGTGGGAACTCACATGAGACAAAGGACGATCCTCAGGTCGATGAACTAACCTGTACACATGTCACCAGGGAACTGCTATCTGACGTCAGGTATAAGACCAACTAGTATGTTCCCGGCGAGTCCTGTCCGGTGTACTCATAACCCAATGAGCACCTGTATACATCTTAGGTGAGCAACTGACACCAGTGGCTTGTGAGACCGGCCACCGCCCCTCGTCGAGGTCTCGACTGTATACACTAGTCTACTCTGGAGTATCGATGCCCTGTCTCGAAACTCTTACGACTAGGGACCTTTTATGAATGTGCTTATAGACTACTAACTCCCACGTATATGATAGCCCTCATACTGCTGGCAGTCAAGCAAGAATCCTAGGGGATCTATCAACGTGTAATAGCGACCTGTCAGGTCACCTAAAGCAGTACACGATGATAAAGATAAACCAGATTGCATACTATCATCTTGAGTAAGATGTCCTACCGGAATAGGTCCTCCCTCAATCATTGCAATCACGTGCCTGTGATCCAATAATTGACTCTGAGGGCACTATCTCCAACATACACACCCGCATCCGTGTTCCAAGGAACACGAATACAATAAGACAAAACCAATCCCAAAACAAATACTAGGATCTGGCTTAAACCAAAGCCCGCTAGTAATAACTGCTCGGACACCAAACGTGCACAAGTGCACGGATGTGAACAAACACCGTCGCAAAACCATGCGACCTTTACTCTGTTTTGCCCAAAGGCGAATAACCCTCTGTGTGGGACTCTAAAGACTCGACACTACGCTGGCAGTGGGTTTAACCACAAGCCGCAAGCGGTACTAGCTATACGTAACGGTCCCCAGGTAGATGCCGATAAGAAGACTGATGAGGTGAACCCATCCGAACTCCTACTGAGCCTGAATGTGACAATCTCCGAACAGTCCGATCTGTTCGTCTAAGAGTATCGCATGGCGGGCCTAGGGGGCGGTAAACGTCAGTCCCCTAATAGTGGTACAAGTCGTGTCGGAGTGTAGCCCAGAACACCCTGAGATAACACTGGAAACGCTACCAGTATATCTCGCTTGCCCTGGCCAAGGATTTTGTGTAATGGCTCTCCTAGACACAGCGCAATATCAACCACCAATACCGGGTGAGACGAATCCTGTCTAACTGTCACTGCCTCCAAGTGCTTCGCGACTGCACCTAATTGCTACCTGTTTGCATGACTCATTTGAGCCGTGGTAGGGTAGCAATCTAAGAACAGTGGGAACACACTCGAGGCGAAGTGACAGTGTCAAGTCAGCGGACTAAGCTGTACTCATGTCACCTGGGAATTGATAACTGACGATAGGTATAGTACCAACCAACAGTTCCCGACGAGTCCTGTCCAGTGTACTCGTAACCTAACGAGCACCCGCATACTATCTCAAGTACGACGTACTAATGGCTGTGGGACAGACCATCTCCCCTGCTGGGATGAGAAGCGCATACGCTAGTCTACTCCGGAGTATCGGTGCCCCGTCTCGATAATCCTACGACTAGGGACCTGTATAAGGATGTGATTGTAGATTACCCAGCCCCACTACTGTGACTGCCATCAAAACGCTGGTAATCAAGCAAAGATCCTAAGGGCTCCACTAATGTGTATAGGCGATATGCTTAAAGAAACACATGGACACATTAAAGTAGAAACAAACCAAGTAGCATACTACTATTTTGAGCAAGATTGTCTATACAACTGTGAATATCCCAAACTTCCATTAAGTAATATACAAACTAGTATGATACAGTAATGGCCTATAGGGCATATACACTAACAGTTAGTGTCCAACCCAATTGGAGCAAATGAAGGCGCTACAAAGGTTGTAATTTCTATTTTGTTATGGTTCTAGTTTAGGTGTTTGGTACGATTCTTGAGTTTTAGTTTCTAGTGCAATGAAAATCTTTGTTTTCGAATTCCGCCTTGGCTGCGGGTTAGCGGCGAAAGCACTAGGAACGAATAATAGGTACCTTTACAATTTCAGAACGGGTCCTTTAATAGACTTACAATCGTAATCGAAACTAATTTATTGACAAAATAGAAACTGCTGAAAATAGAAAGTTGCTAAAATTCGAAACAAATTATTGGATTGCATCCTAAATTGATTCCCGATATTTCCTGTCAAATCTTAACTGATTCTGAAGTTGATTTCATCCCATAATTCGAAAGTCAAAGTTCGTAACGAATCTTTGGCCGCGATTTCGGGTGTCTAAATAATGGATTTTCGATTTGGTTGGTCAAACGCACAAATCGGACAAGATTTGACAGTCCGGGTTCTTGGGTTGAACTAGACACAACTTGTTTTGGGATGATCGAGCCGCCTAATGTAGGCTAGGGCTGCATCACATTCCCTATATCTAATTGTAACATTTCAGAAATATAAAAATATTATTTTTTGAAATTTAATATTAAAATAATATATTTCGCGAAAACTATTCGATTTGTGAAGAGGAATTTTTCGTAAAATGGTATAAGTATATACCAATATTTGGAAATTTATCGGAGGTTAATAGGATTTATTTATTTTAATGATATTTAACGGATTTTTGGCAAAATTCGTATTTTTATTCACTTTTCGTGTCATGTGCATGTTGTGCATGTGTTGTGTGTGTTTGTGAGTGTGTGTGTGACTTAGAGGAAAAGAGATAGGAAAAGAAAAGAAAGGAGAATGAAACAAATGAAAAGAAGAAAGAAAGGAATTGAGTTTGTATGTGAAAGGGTTTAATGGGTGAAAAACAAATGGGAAAAGAAAACAAAAAAGATATTTGTTGATATTGTGAGAGAGAGTGAGTATAAGGGAGATATTATCGTGAGAGAGTGAGGCTAAGTGAGAGTTGGCTGCCCCATTCCCTTTATTCTCCATTGTTTCCTCCATCTTCTTCATCTCCATCACTTCCCCACTACACCAATGCATCATCTCCAATTCTTTCACAAAGCCTCATGCACCCTTCATTAAAAACATGCACGCATCCATTCTAAGACCTTAGAACCAACCAAGTTTGGATTTTGAAGACTTGGGCAACTCAAGAAGTTTCCTAGGCTGCAAATAAGGTAATCTATTCACTTTAGTTTAGAGTTTATGCTTAATATCGTATTTTTTAGTTAGAAATTGAGTTAAATAGGTTTGTGATCTTAGAAAATTAGAAGTTGTTGTCTATTGTCCATTTGAGGTGTAGTGAGTGTTTACAAGACCTTAGGGATTGATTCTATGGCCTAGAAATAAGTTTAGAACCCAAAATACGAAGTTAGAAACTTTCTGTGTCGGTTTTGTGTGACCTTAAAGCCTACAAGGGATCTGGGATGACCTGGGGAATTTATAAGAAAATCAAACAAGACCATTAATCTAGATAGACCACCAGAAAACCACCACCTGAATACGAGCACGATTGGGGCTCAATTGGCCAGTGAGGCCGGATTATCCCATATTGTCGCCGGATTTTTGGTGAGTTATGGTGATGGGTTTTTAACTGTAGCTCACTTACCCTATAACCTATCCCCTATACTTGTTTGTTTAGCTCCAATTTACCTGAGCCAAAATCTGGGAGTGATTTCCTGAGTTGCTGGATTAGTGTAATGCAATTTTTGAAATTGGGGTTTTGTTTTTATATTGAATTCGTGATTTTGGTATTTGAGATTCGGATTGCGTCGTTGGACGTTTGTACGTCAACACACGAGGGTTGTTTGGTTGATTTTGCATGAGAAGCTATAGGTTCTAACCTATAAGCAATCTATGTGCCGTATCGGTTTTCGGATATTAATTGTGTTTGCGTTTCGATGTGTATTGATTGTAGGTACTTCGCGTGGACTTCCGAGACGACGAAGCACATCGACTTCGGCTAAGTGAGGAGAATTGCGGTGAATAGATTTATATCTACGGGAAAGTCGGGTGGATGGCGTATAGCACCCCCGCAAATCATAATGAAAACCCATATATATATATATATATTAGGGTTGTAGAAAACATATATAAGATTCACGGATATGATAGCTAATGATGATTGATATGATAAAGTAAATCATGACAAGTATGAATCGAAAGAGAACAAGTGTGAGTTGATAATGGCTTAGTATGAGATCGAGATTGATACAAACGTGTTTTGAGATATATGTGTATGATATATCTATATTGATGAGCCGAATGAGTGATGTGATGTACGAGACTTTAGATTCGTACCTTCTATATTGTATAGGATGATAGATTCCCTATCCTGTTTGTTGTTACCGTACAAGATATATTGAATAGGATGATAGATTCCCTTTTTTGTTAATGTCACCGTACGATGGATTGCCGTACGCGATGTGTTTTGCCGGATGATTGATCCATGCTTGTGATTTGAGAATAATGATAGAGTATTATTGCCATATCAGATGTTAAGAGGCGTGATCGCCAATGTAGAAGATATTACCTAAACCAAACCTAATTCCAAACCGATGAATCGTATACATCTTTTGATAAGAAAGCTCAAGGGACGTTACGGATTTTCAAATGATATTCTTTTCTTAAAATATCGTAGCCCCCACTTTCAAAACTACGATTCGTATCTTAAAAAGGGACCGTATAGTTTACATGTAGATAGATATACCCATTGATTATTCATGTTATATAAGATATTACCCTTAGTGATGTATACACCTTGTTCCCGTATGAAATGTTATATGATATCATTTGCTAGTACACCTACACCATTACCGTTGATGCGCATGTTACACTTACACAGATTGCCGGCTCACACACATTCTTCATCGGTAATTGATATGTCACTTACACTGTAGAATTGCCACATCATGATATGATTCGTAACTGTGTAGTATATTCATTGTTCTGTACCATCACTTGACATGCTTGCATGATATACCGATATGCTCCTATTACTACTCTATATTGCATACATCGTACCTTGTGGTTATATGCATGCATGATATACCGATATGCTCATATTATTACTCTGTGTTGCATACGTCGTACTTTATGGTTATATGCATTGAAATGCAGTTTTTCATGAGATTTCTGGACTTGAGAACCGTGGTTATATTTCGAAGGTAATGATGTATTGTTTTAAAAACCCGGATTCTCATGATATGATATTTCGATGCATCCACCATGAGTTTTCTCGGTTATGAGATTGGTTTTCGAGACCCGATTTGAGAAGATGGATGATCCGCTTGCGGGTACATGATGGACCCGGTATGGTACCCCTGGGGCAAGAAATGATTGTCGTGGTGTAGCCGATGAGTCTGGTGATTGCATGATTCTCGGTGTGTAGGTAGAAAATGTATAAAAATCACAACTAAAGAAATTTGTAAACCGCAATCAATAACGGTGTCAATTATAGCGCATTAATGAATACGGATCGTCCACTAAGATATATGTTTTGCTCGCTATTGTTTTAGATGAGTCGAAATGAAAAGAATAAAGAAAAATTGCAAGAAAATTGATTCAAGAATTTTGAAATTTAGTTTGAAGAAAAGTAAAGAACTAGATCTAAAGATCAAGAATCAATAAAATTCTAGAAGATGTCCAAATATAATGAACTATCAAGATTTGTAATGAAGCTCGTAGGAATCGATCGAATCTATAGTGTGGATGAAGACTTGTGATTGCGTATTCCTATCCATTGATGATTTGTTGCTAGATCGATGATGATCAACGAGGATTAGGGATCTCTTGAAGAAACTAGGGTTCCTCCATCATCATCCCTTGTCTTTTCGTTGATTATCATTCAAACTCTAGCCTCTAGGAAATTCAATCATCGATCGTTGATCTCTAATTAAGAGCGAAAACATTCAATAAATTATCTCGCTGAAAACTAGGTTATCGATGATTCAATTTGCTAAAGTTTACAAAACTCATAAGACTTAAGAATCGTTCAAGAATTTAATCATCATCATCTATTGTTTTTCTCGATTCCTCCACGAGCGGAGTTTTTACTCAAACAGCTTAACAAAGAAAATAATCAAGAATTGAGATCTCATCATAATGCTCAAATATAAATGTAAGCAAGATAAAGAAATTTCACCTTTTATTATTCAACAATTCCGTCACAATTCGCTCAAGAACTACAAGAATTGAGGAAAGAACTCGATCGTCGAATTAGCTTCGCATCGTCTCCATGAGTCGGGATCGTCTTGGATCACTTGCTCGATTGAAGATCGGCGTCGCTTCTAAAAGGTTGATGGCTTCTTGCTTGAATCGGCACTCGATAGATCTTGATTTCAATCAAATTGTGTCACTCAATTTGATTTGAATTTTATTTAGATCTACAATTTTTCCCTCCAAAATGAACTAACCTCAAACCCTAGATCTAGATCTCATTTTATAACCACCTCATTTGAATTTTCCCTCCAAAATGAACCACCTCATTTGAATTTTCCCTCTAAACCTAGGTTGTTAGAAAGAATCTTCTAGAAAAAGTTTATTGGAGGGAATATTCTAGAATGAGGTTGTTACAAGGAAGCTTCTAGAAGAAGGTTGTTATAAGAAGGCTTTTAGAAGAAGGTTGTTGGAGAGAGCCTTCTAGAAGAAGGTTGTTGCAAGGAATATTCTAGAGTGAGTTTGTTATGCAGAGCCTTCTGGAAGAAGCCACATGGTCTTTGATACTCTTCTAGAAGCAAGGGTTGTTACAAGAAGCCGCGTAGAGAATTGTGAAGAACTGACGTGTCAATTACGCCGCGGATCCGCGGCGGATAGGCCCTTTAGGCCGTGGATCCGCGGGCCATTGAAGGCATTGGAGCATGGAACTTCTGTGATGATTTTGTGTTGTCCTTGTGGCACTTTTCTGATGTGTGGAATCTCATAAATCTTTCTTGTTCACTTCCAAATCACAAGTCTTGGACTTGGCGTATTTTTATCAGCACTTTTAGTAATTCCGGCTCTTTTCCTGGAATTTCCTGCACAGATTCTCGAGACAAGTGTTGCGCTATACAAACATTATGCGTGCAATGATAAACACTCAATTTCCCTCAAAATATTGGTTATAACATATAACACATGTTATTTGGTATTTTACAGATGTTTTGCTAATATGTGCTATATTTATACCGAACACCTTTAGATGATTGCAAATACTAGGGAAATTGATGTGTTAAAAATGCAATATTTTCATCTGATCAAATTCCCCTAAACTTATTTTTGGTCGTCTCGAGCAAACTATTTTATTAGAAAGAGAGGGAGAAAATATAAGAAAAAGAAAAACTAACTAGCACACTTTCGTAGGCAACACGATTGCACTGAGCACGTGCAACAAGCCTTTAAATCTCTAAGTGTCCCTAGTAGGAGGAGTGTTATCTCCTGATGGTTTTCAGCTGATTGCACCCACAAAATCCCATAAAAAAGGAAGACTGTGAAAGTTACATATAAAGATCAGAATTGTAAAAGAAAGACTTTGAAAATTAGAGTTTCCAACTACACTAGCTTTTCGGTTGTCATGAGCTCTATCTTAATAGCCATGAAAAGATGTTAAAAATCACATCATCCCTCAATAAAATATCGTCTTTATTCTTCATTCCTATCTTTCTTCCAAACACCGATCATATAACCCTACGTGTGTGTAAAAGACATCCCTACACTCGGAGAATTCAATTCAAGATATCATACTCTTGTCCATCTGCCTCAGTACTTTTTAATCAATGAATATTTAGATGAGATTTGCTCACACATTTTTCATGCGACCGTTAATACTTCTTGAGGTACTAACCGACCGATTACTCTTGTGCTTTCTTATTAGGTGTATTTTCCTCGTCTTGCACCACCTAAGGCTTAGCAGTGACTCCCAGACCAGTTGGTCTAAAGCACTAGGTGATGACGCACCCTCGCTATATTTTTTATATTGCTGCCTTGGCGATAACAAAATTAGTGTTCCTTTTTCTTCACCATTTTATATTTTTTCCAATTTTTTATTTCCTTCATACTTTCGGCTTTTAGACAACAGCATTTCAAGGTATCCTCTACTATCCCGAGTTTCAAGACGTGTGTAAGTGGGTATAGTAGGGTATCAACGTTCAAATGTTTGGCTTTCAGAAAAGGAACTATTTTTCAGACTTATTTTTATCCTCAGATTAGTGACTTCCTTCATCTTACTAACCCTTGGGACAACGGCTCATAACTACTTATTACTAGTTCGTATAAGAAAACTTCTAATTTTCTTAGTTTTCTTAAATTTTTCCAATCTTTTAGATGTAATTTTTCACTATCTAATCTTTTATTATCTTATTTATGTACAAAAAAAAATTATTTTTTGAAATTTTTTAAATATTTATAGGTTTTCAAATGTTTTGTGCTTATGCAAAGTATATGCAAATGATGCGAAAATAAGCACAAAGCTCCCCCAAACTTATTTTCAACAGTGTCCTCACTGTTGCCATCCGCTAGATCACAACAACCTGTAAGCTTGGGAGGAAATTTATTAACGGGGGCAATAAATATGATCGTGAAAATCCTCCCCCAAACTTATTTTTGGCTCACAATTTTTGAGTAAAAATTTTCTTTTCAAGAGCCAGATTATACCCCCCCAAACTTGAGTTAAACCATATTAAGCTTTGGAAATCACAAGAGGGGGGTCAAAATTATTGGTCGATGCCAAGCTTTGCAAAGACCGAAGGTCAACACCAACCATTCGAAAATTTTATCAATGTAGTGCACCGGTTGGTGGAAGAACAAGTTGAATAGAGCCAAGAAGGAGTGGGGTAAAGATAAGTGGTGTAAAAGAAAGTGTTTGCGTCTTGTTTTGGAGAGACGACACAGTAATTGTGATGGATTACTCGCATCCTTTTTATAGTCCAGAAGAAGGGGTGGAGGTTCAATTTCTTTGTTTTGGAGATGATTTATCTCAACACCCGTATTTGCTAAGAGTGCGAGTCTATCAGCGAAGCTTTCATCGATATCCCGAAGAATAATGTCATCAAAAGTGCGGGTTGATACTCAGACTTCAAAAAAAATTCATCTTCGACGTTAGATGTTGACCTGGACAACTCAAAAGAAGGGTCCGTATGTATATGATACATATCTGGGTCAAACAACAACGTATAAAAGAAGTCTGGATTTGTATCGTGAAGCTGATCAAATTCGCTGCTGTCGACATCCATTAATTCGACAGAACAGACTCGAGCATGAGGATTGGAGGGTTGACTTCCCAACTTGTAAATGTTGAGCTCAATTGACCTATTCCTAAAAGATAACTTCATAGAGCTGTTTCTACAGTTGATTACAGTGTTGGAAGTAGCCAAAAAGGGACGACCTAAAATCACCGGAATTTGGTTCCGTGGGTTCGCTACAGGCTGTGTATCAAGTACAATAAAGTCCACAGGGAATATAAATTCCCCAAATTTTATCAACACATCCTCAAGTTCACCCCTGGGTTTGGTGATTGATCTGTCGGCCATCTGTAGAGTTATGTTCGAGGGCTTTAAAACTCCAATACCTAGTTGCTCGTAGACCAAGTAAGGAAGCAAGTTAACACTAGCACCAAGGTCAAGTAAAGCACGGTTAATGTGTTTATCCCCAATAGAAATAGAAATAGTAGGACAGCCAGGGTCCTTACGTTTCCTTGGTAATTGTTGTGGAAAAGCCGTGTCTACAGTGCTTGACATGAACAATTTTTTTGGCACTTGAGTCTTCCTCTTCCTAGTGCACAAGTTCTTAAGAATTTTCGCATAAGACGAAACTTGTTGGATAGTATCTAGGAGAGAGATGTTGATGTTAACTTCCTTAAACATGTCCACAAGCTTCTCCATTTGTGCATCATGTTTGTTGGGCCTCAACCTCTCAGGAAATGGAGCTCTATCAATAAGTGTTGGGTCCAACATTTGTGGAGAAGTTTGTGGGGGTGGAAAAGGTGAAGTGGGTGGAGGGTTCGAGCCTTTGGGAAAACGGAGAATAGGCTTGGAAGAAGAAGGTATATTAGACGAAATAGAACAAGTGGAAGAAGTAGAAATAGAAGTGGAAGTGGAAGTGGAAGCCAGGGTGTTAATGATCAATTCATCATTATCAATTTGTTCACCCACATGATTGTCTAGCACTCTTCTAGATCTCAACGTTGTAAATGCATCCGCATTAGTGCAATGTGAAGGTCCAGGATCAGGTAGGGGTTGAGATGGAAGATTCCCTTTTTCTCCAGCACTCATTCTGACAATCAGTTGTGCAATTTGTGCTTCTATCGATTTGATACTCTCACCGTGGGAGACAATGTTTTGCACTAACGTCTGGATAGAAGATTTTAAAATGTCATTCGTTTGCATGAACTGTGTAATGAACATGTTGAGTGCAGAGGGTGTAGAAGTTGAAGGGTTACCCTAGCGCCCCGGCCATATCACGTGGCCAAATGCGGAATAAAAATATTTCTTACGAATAAAACTTGGCGCTAGACTAAACCCTAAAACCGGATCTTTCTATAAAACTAACTAGCTACACTAAGAGAGCTATCTGCTATGATAGAAACCTTACCAAATGAACCAAGTCCTTCGGTCTTCTTTCTTCATCCTTGGCTCCTAGCAAGCGCCTTGAACATACTTGAACGCCAAATCCGGCTCCATCGGTCCATCGGGATCGAGCTTGTTCTCCGGCCTCCTTTTGTCGTAGATGATCCACCTAGGGAGTATGATCCATTGCTCTAGCTCTTTGCAATATGTCAAAAGAGCAACTAGAGAACTTGGGATGCTAGTCCAAGTAATCTAGGATGTAGTTTGGATGTCTAAGTGTTCTATCTCTATCTAGCCTCTTCACTTGTATCTTAACACATGAGAAATGTAGTGAAGTGGAAGAATATGAAGGTGGAGGAGAAAGCTAGAGGGGGGAGGAGATGAGAACTCAAAAGAGAAAAATGAATCAAGCATGAAAGAGAAAATACACACAATGGTTTTGTATATCAATTCTTTCATTAAACAATTAGCAACCATGCTTCAATAGTAAACCCAAAATGAATTATAAATTCATTTGACTACTATTGAAGTATGGTCACCTCTTTTCCTCCCATACTCTTACTTTTCACCTCATTTCCATTTATGAAATAAATGGAAAATACATAATGAGGTGGCCACCTTCTAGAAGAAAATCTGTAGTAAATATGGATTTCAGTCTACTGGACAAATATACCGGCAATCAGATAAAAATCCGAACGCCCAAAAGAGATAGAATAACACGAAGAACGTAATACTAGAATATATATATATATCGAAATACATATACGTAAATTATTAAATCAATACCTGATTTAATAATCCGGCTCAAACCCGAGCCGGCTAGTATTACAAACTGTCCGATCGAAAATCCGAGTACCAAGTACATCAATCGATCGAACCCTGCACGTATCCAATACGGATACTACATCATTTCGCCTGAATCAGGGAAACCCTCTGTATGGGACTCTAAAGACTCGACAGTACTCTGGCAGTGGGTTTAACCACAAGCTCGTCAGCGGCACTAGCTGTACGTAACGGCTACCCAGGTACCTGTCGAAAAGAAGGCCAATGAGCAAACTCATCCGGATCTCCTACTGAGCCTATCCGTGACAATATCCGTACGGTCCGGTCTCTTCGTCAAAGAATATCGCATACCGGGTCTAGGAGATGGTGAACGTCAGACCCTAACAACTTGATAAGTCGTGCCGATGTGGCTCTGGACCAATCCGGGAAACTACAGATCAACCTATCAGTAAATCCCAAGTTCCTTGGCAAAGGTCTTATGTGTAGGGTTACTAAGCACTGACACAAGGGTCTTTAAGGCATCAACCATGCCCGATTTAAAATTTAGACGTGCCGAACAACCCTAACTAAGATTTTTAAACTAGAGATTAGGCGAAACAAAGTAAGTAAACAACTTTACTTCTAAGAGTTTGGGATTACAACCTTTGTAGTCTGGTCCTTCACTTCTAAAGCTCCGTGTTGAGGTCCCTTCACTGCGATCATCGAGTACCCGGAATCTAGAGAGGCTCCACGAAGAGAAAGATGCAAGCTTGCTTCCGATCTTCGATAACAAAGATGATCTACCTTGAAGTTTCTTCAACACAAGCTCTCACTTACTAATGAAGTGAACACCCTAATCTAATTGGCAAGAATAGATTAGGATGATGAAGTAGGATTTTAGCTCTCATTTATTTTCTATTTCTCACTCATTTTCATCACTAAGTAAAAAGCTAGAAAGCTTTTTATCAAGGAAGAAGAAGAAGAATATCCAAAACCTTTTGTGATGAATAATCAAAACTCTAGTGAGGTTAGAAATGCAACCATGGGTTATGTATGAAGACTTAACCTATGTAGAGAAACAACTATGGTTAAAGGGTTGGGTTGGGTTAAAGAAATATCACAAAATATCCAAGTCAAAGTCAAAACTTCAAGAAGCTTCTTGAAAGCTTCAAGAAAGCTTAACCCTAATCCAAACCCTAACCACATTTATTCTCCACAAAACATGTTGCATTTATAACCATAACATGTTACAATATTATATATCACATATACAATATTTATTGTAACAAAATAAAATAATACAAATAACATATATCACATATATATCAATGTATCACCAGAGTGAGAAAAAGAATCTTTAAGTGAGCTTATATTAGTTAATGTAATTTAATATATCAAATATATAATTATACATTAAATTATCAAATCAATACATGATCCAATAATTCGGCCATTTCATAAATAACCGACTAATATAATCTGTATCGGTTCATCGAATCAACACTTGATCCGATGACCCGGCTATATCACATATACCCGGTCGATATCACATATCGCGAGAATCTAATACGGTATCACATACACGTATTGTTCTCGGTCCCGCACATATCATATATGTGCTCCTACTCCATTTTTCCTGAGCCAGGAAACCTCTGTGTAGGACTCTAAAGAATCGTCAATACGCCGGCAGTAGGTGATGATCATATCAAACACCCACAAGCTGCAAGCGGTCAGCTAAACGTAACAGCCATCCAAGTATTGAGCGATCAGAAGATCAACAAGCAAGCCTGTACATTCTCCTGCGAATCCAATCAGTAACACTCGCGTACAGTCCGGTCTCTTCGTCTGATATGTCGCATATCTCGCCTAGGGACGGTAAACAACAGACCCCAGTACCTTGATAAGTCGTGTCGATATGAGGTCTATAACAGTTTGAGAAACTACTAATAACACTTACCAGTAAATCTCAGCAACCATGGCCAGGGATTTCCAGTTATAGCCAATCAAACACAGCGCAACATCAACTCCCTATACCGGGAGGACGAATCCCCTCCTATCGCTTATTGCCTCCATGTGATTCGGGACTGTACCCAACAGCCACCTTTTTGCACACCCTCTTGGACGTGGTATGATGGAAATCAAATCACAATGGGAATCACACAAGACTCTATGACGATCTCGGGTCTACAGACTAACCTATACCAGGGTCACCAGAGAACTGCCATCTGACGTGAGGTATAAAACCATCTGGGAGTTCTCGGCGAGGGTGTTCTGGGCTACACTCCGACACGACTTGTACCGCTATTGGGGGTCTGACATTTACCAACCCCCTAGGCCCGCCATGCGATGCTCGTAGACGAACGGACCAGACTGTACGGATATTGTCACTGACAGGCTCAGTAGGGTGTCAGGATGAGTTCGCTCATCGACGTCCCTTTTGGTCAGTACCTGGTAGCCCGTTACGTATTGGCTAATACTTCTGACGTGCTAGTGGTTAAATCCACAACCAAAGTATTGACGAGTCTTTAGAGTCCCCCACACAGACAGTTACTCAAGTTTCGGGCGAAACGCTGTAGAGGCCGTATGGAGATATGGCAGGGTTCGATCAGATACGTGCGGTATTGCACGGATCGTGATCGGACGGATTTTACTAGCCGGCTTTAGGTTAAGCCGGATCCTAGTATTAGACAGTGTAGTTTTGTCTCTTTGTATTTGTATACAAATGCAGGCATGTATATGCAGTAGCGGGGTTTTCCTGTAATTTATTACGGGATTAGTTTTCTAAAGTTGCCAGTTTACATTCCGTTCCGGCCGGTTTTCCTTTGTTCCTTCGCGGCCGGACTTTCCGTTGGAGGGGGTTATTTGCAGTTGTGCAAATTATCTTTTGTGGAGGTGTTACTTGCATTTGTGGCTTCATGATGGTTCTACCATCATGAGATTCTTTATTAGTCTCTTCCTTTGCATTAAATAAGATTAGAAATTGATATGATATGGTTATCATTGCTTTTGGATGTGGTCACCAATTCTACTTTTCCTACACTCACCTCCCATCATGTTTTATTCTTTTTTCCCTCCACCATTTGGAACCAAGAGGGGCTGGCCACTTTATGGGAGAGGAATGAGAGAGTTAATTTTGTGAGGGAAATCATTCATCTCATTTTCATTCTATGCTTGCCACAAAAAATCCCTCACCTCTCCAAAGTTCATTCTTCACTTCCTCTACCATGGCAACTACATAAACCCCAAAGAGACATAGATTCTACACTACACCTACAGTAGCCTTGGACGCGTCGACTTGCCAACTTCACGCCCGAGTTGCCTCGGTCCAGAGGTGGGAGCCCGTAAACGAAAATGGCTACGTGGTGCCCTTTCCGATGAGGAGGTGACGAACGGAGATTCCGCGGGAGATCGGGACGACGACGAGAAGACCGAAGGACACGGATCGCTCGGTATATCTCTCTACCCATCTTTTTATTTGCTACTAGTTAGGTTAATAGCCCGATCCGGGTTAAAAGTGCGCGGTGGTGCCGGTTTGCAAGTTTCGCAAAGTTTTTCGTTTCCGCGTTTTCGGCGTCGGATCGACGGCCGGAGCGTCGCCGTGCACTTACATTGGTATCAGAGCCTTGCCATTAACCTAGTCTATCTTGCTCTAATGTGTTTACAAGTTCGATCGAACAAATTTCCGAAGACCCGATTTCCATTGCATGAGTTTCTGTCGAAATTTTTTTGGGCTCTAAAAATTTTTCAAGTTGTTGCAGAAACACGTGCAGGTAATTCTAAGCAATCTGAGAAAATTTCGTCGTGTGATGTCACCTTTCCACCGCGGAACCGCGGCCAAACCCTTGCATTGGCCGCCGTTCCGCCGTAAGGTAGACTGTTCATTTGACCAAATTTTACAGTGGGCTTATGAGTTGAAAATGGGGTTTTTGGAACATTCTTTTTGGGCCCAGATTTTCTGTGAGTGCTACAGTAGTGCTTGGGGCCCACTTGGGTATATTTGATCGATCGAAAATTTTAAACATGTTAGTTCACAGTATTTACATTATATCTGCGACCGTGAATGTCATTTGATCGGTAAATCCTGTCTAACTGCTATAGCCATTTTAGACGGATTTGCGAACGTGACATTCAAGTTCTGTGTTGTGCTGTGATGTTGCGGATCGGTCGTGGGGATATCCTAGATGCAATGTTAGTACAGTTTTGTTTTATATGTACATTTGATATTGCGGGACGAACGTCCGACATGTGGACTGCCGTCACTGCCTGTTTGTATTATTCTTTTGAGGCACGACCGGGTCGAGGTCGATGTACCCGTTGTATATATATTTTACTTTCTGTACTAGGATTACCCCGCGGAGAGGTGCACGAATAGCCGGATTCTAGAGGGCAACGGGCCCGCATCTCATGGAATTGAGACGGAGGGGGCTTCATTTTAGAATTGGTGGGCTATTCGCCGCACTCGTAGGGGGTACAGGTTGACCCAGGAGGGGTGCCCAAGTTACCGGATTCCGTGAAGTGCTGGGTGGTCCATTCACGTTGCTGAAGGGGGCTGCCTCGCTTCAGGTTTTGGCAGGTAACTTGCCGCCCCGTAAGGGTCTAGGATTTCATTGCACAGGCTATCCACACGACCAGGGGAACGTCGGGTTTCAGTAGCGGCTCTATGAAACCCGGGGATCCCAGATATCTGTATTGTTCTGTGATGCTGATTACATTTCTGTGATGTTGCATTTTATCACGCCTTGAGCGAAATATTATATATTGATATATATACTAGTAGATGTTGTATATGTTTTGCATCCGCGCTAGTCCAGTCCCAGCTCTGTCGTTAGTTAAGTAACCTAACGGGTGATGACGGGACCCAGTGGCGAATGCGGATGGCATATACGTACATCATTATTTTCGTTCTTTTGTGGTGTGATCAATTGATGGGACTGCGTTGATTCGGATCAATGCAAGATAAACAAACCTATTTTGATGTTGTTGGAACAATTTTTCAAAAAGCTGTTATTGCAAGGGCGTTCTCTTTTGTTTTGCACAGTGGTATTCAGTTGGAATATCCTGCTCCTCAGTCGACGAGGCAAGGGCCGAGATCCCTTCACCGGGAGTGACCCCTTGGACAAAAGTTTGCGTCAGGGCAATAACTTCACTATAGCCGATTACTTTTGCTTTGCATCGTGGTATTTAGTTAGAATATCCTGCACCTCATTCCACGGGGAAAGAGCCGAGATCCCTTCACCGGGAGTGACCTCTTTAGCAAAGGTTTTCGTCACTATATTTTTATAAAGCTATCCGGTTCCTTCAATGATATCAAGTTCATTACGTTAAAGGTTTTTCGCCAGAAACCATTCGTAGCCCTCCATCGTTTCATATGGATAGTCAATAGTATTCAAGCTGTGTTTGTTGGCCAAAGTCAAGGCACAGTGTTTGGTAGCTGTTGGTTATTCATATGCAGTATAGATAGATGCGTTGGTTTGGGACAGTCGTATAGCCTTGTTGGACAAAGTTAAGGGCTTGTACGGATGGGTTCAAATTAACCTGGAGAATGACGGGTAGAACTTGACATGTGACTTATGATTTGTTGGCCAAAGTCAAGGTCATAAGAGCATGGGGCAAAAATCACATCGGGAGTTTCTAAAGAAACTGAAACTTACCAGATATGCGCATACTTTCTGGAGTGTGATAACGTGAGCGGATTCCGTCACGTTATCATGCGATGATAGTTGGATCCTGATTACTACTGATAAGTTGGTTTACTCCTCAGGTGATCCCGACTAATTCTTCTTTCAGGTTTAGGGAAAAATTTGACGTTACAGTGGGAGGTTTACTGATTAGATAAAGTAATAACCATTCTGATCTAGGCTAGAGTGCACGCTGAGTGTTTCTTTTCTCTCTCTCTTTGGCAGCGACCATTGACCCGACCCTAGACTATGACTCAGTGACTAAGATTAACCGAACCTTCTTATAAGACTGGCTTTTAGATTGTCAGAGTTGCAAACCTTATTGCCACTCCTACTTTTACCCTTTTCTCCAGGACACCCCGTATTACTACGAACGTCCACTTCCATTGGACAAAACCATCGTATGGTTATATACGAACTCGAAGGGATTTATTCGAGGATGGTTTCTGGTTCTGGAGAAAACGGATAGGACTATTCAGTTGTCTTTTCCTTTTACCTTCTCTCAGGTTGCAAGTACTCCTTGGTTTAGGAGATAGTACACCTATTATGCAAATTGGATAGTCTTCTTCCAAACCTTAGGCTGGTGCCAAACGGTGGGGAATGAAGAAAACCAATTAGCCTAAACGGTGTGCAGAAGGTACTAAGTAAAGACAAAGAAAGGGATTAGTAAGAGGGCAAAGTAAATTGCGACAGATATTCTCGACCAAACCAAGTGTTTCTTTACCATTCCCATTTCACCTTTCTATTTCTCCAGGACACTCCGTATTACTACGAAAATCCACATTTATTTAGATACTCCATCGTATGGTTATATACGAACTCGAAAGGAACTCGTTACAGTTCGGGGATGGATTCTGGTTCAGGAGAAATAGGAATAAGGTTTATTCGGTTGTCTTTTATCATCACCTTCTCTCGCATTGCGAGTGTTCCTAAGATTAGGACAGTACACCCATTATGCTTATTGGATAGTCTTCTTCCAAACCATAGGCTGGTGCCGAACGGTAGGGAAGGAAGAAAACCATTTGGCCTAAAGGGGTGTGCAGAAGGTAATGACTAAAGACATATAAAGGGATTTGGAGAGATGGCAAAGAAATATACGGTTACAGTTGTAAATCTGGATAATGGAAGAAGTATTACTAGGAATACCAGGATACCCCATCGAAACATTTCAATGTTTCAGTTTCACTGTGTGCTGTTAAAAGAAAACTGATTTCCTAATTAAACACTTGCTCCAGGGTATGTATTTACCAGGTATGATTCTCACATCTGTATGGTTTTACAGATGATGAGTGGGAGTAAGTTATTAGGAATTAGGTGATCATCCTCATTATATCGGAATTCGTTGTAATTGGTGATATTTGAGGAAATCACCTGGGTTGTTTGCCGGACGACAAATATTTGGTTTTGAATATCCGTTGTTATGCACCAATTTCAAATTGATATATCTATATGTCTATTTTTATAGAGTGAGATATACCTTTTTGAAATTATGTCTATGACATTTACCTATATCAGTGGATGGTTAGGTAAGGAGCATTAAACAGCGGTGTAATTCTTCTTAACCATAAGTACAGTTTTCAACCTACGACACACGGTGAATGAGTCACTAGACTCAGGGGACTTATACAGAGTATTGTATATCGTCCAGTGTCCATTAGGACAGAGGGGTTGGTCCTCGTACTATATTCTGTTTACTTATGACTTCTCTAGTTTTTAGACGAGTGTTTCGTAGAAACACAATGTCTGAGTTTTGAGAAGTTATAGGTATAAGAATAAAGTAGAGAACCAGATGTTACAAGTATCGGGATTCTTCAAAGTGATCGAAGATGTAGATACTTGTGTATGGTATTCAGTTGATAGTAATGATTAAGAGAACTTGCTTCTCTTTCAGGTTACTCATAATTGGAAGCGCTCCTAAGTTGAGTAACATTGATCGGCCTCCTTCCATTTAGTTGACATGCACTGGAGACAACTGCATGATTTGAATCTGGTTCAATTAAATCTGTGCCTCTGTTTCTATATTGGATATAGAACAGTTCATATCTTGACATTGTTAAGGTACGGGGAGTTGTCTGGCTTATGCTTAAAACCAGACTTTGGATAACTCAAGGCACGTTTCTGTAATGGCTGTTTGTGGGTTGACCCAGGCTATGACGAGGGTTAACTTTCTACCATCTGGAAGATCAATAGTGATATTGTTCTAGACTCGCCACAATTTCAATAAAAATGGATTTTTTTTTCAGAAAACAGTAGTGGGAGTATGGTAGAACTGGAAGTGATTCCAGAACCACAAACGATTACTGAAGATTTGATAGGAACCTAAAGATTCAATCTGTATTGACATTCCATTAGCCACTCCGCAGATATGGTGGGAAACCTCAGGCACCCGAGAGGTACTCCGATAGCCTCAAGGACGGTAGCGGGGAGGTTCTTCTTTACCCAGACTTGCCATTGCTGTTGTTCCAGACTGTGAGACCCGGCAGGAGGATGAGTATAGCGTCGTTCTAAACTAGCTTTAGAAGTGTACGTCTATATGACTCTGCCAGAGGGTTGTCATAGTCAGTGGGAGCAGCGGAAGCATTGGTGGACAGGTGGCTTATGTCTATTTATAGACTAAAGAAGATATAGCGGAGATAGATCATCTATTTCTGATGTGACAGTCATAGGTTTGACTTCATCAGAATAAAGGATGGATCTGTTAAGGAGGTAGTAGGGTGTGATGTCCTGGTATTTGGATGACATACACAAAGTAAGAAGTGAAATTCCTATACTACGATCGGTTATACTTTGGTTGTCACATAGTGGTATCTCCATATAGGACTTGGATATTATATCAGACATTCTGGTTACTGGATCTATGGTATTAGATCTAGATTTTGGTGGTTTCCCAACCAGGGTACTTAGACAGCATTCTAAGAGTTTTTAGAATGGACGACTCCTGGCACGGTAGTGTACCTGCAGGTAATGGAGTCACCCTCTCTAAAGGTGTCTTATAGACTAAAGTAGAGAGGGATGTGCATGATTGGCAGATCACTTGCTTAGGCAATTGAGTCAATCATGAGATGTCAAGTACCATACCAGATGTTGTTCTTGCAGGAGATGCAATAAGTTGATATTAATCCAATCCTGGAGAAACAATCGGAAGCAGCTTTAGAACATAAGTGCATGTTCTAGGGATATGATAACGATAGCCTCCTTTAGGAGACGGTTATCATTCCAGGCTTCCAAGGTGACTTGGACGACAGGGTGGCCGTCAGAGTTACAGTTTTCCCTCTGACGAGGGGCAGTATTTTGGACAGGTGGTCCAGGTAGATACTGAGGGAAGGCATGGCGCAGGATACTGATTAAGTTCAGTTGACGATACAGTCTGAGAACTTTGGATTTGGAGTTCATTTACGAACTAGGTCCCATCAGACATCCAGACATTCTAAGACAGGTATTGCTCATTTCGGGAGATGGCTTTCTCCGCGAACATGAGATATAGAGAGACATAGAAAGAAATATTAGAGCGGATCCACTCACTGAGGCTATTCCTCGAACGCAATAGTTTCGCAAACGAGCTTTGTGAGACTGATTAGTAGAGGAGTTGGATGTTCGGTATCACACGGGCTGTGAGTATGCGACATCGCAATAATTAGCCTTGAGTGCAAGTGGGAGATTGTTGGATATAGTGCCCTCAAAGTCAATTATTGGATCACAGACACGTGATTGCAAGGATTGAGGGAGGACCTATGCCGGTAGGACAGTCTTACTCGAGATGATAATATGCTATCTGGTTTATCTTTATCATCGTGTACTGCTTTAGGTTACCTTACAGGTCACTATTGCACGTTGATAGAGCCCCTAGGATTCTTGCTTGACTACCAGCAGTATGAGGGCGATCATATACGTGGGAGCTGGAGTCTATAAGCAAATCCTTAAAAGGTCCCTAGTCGTGGGAGTTTCGAGACAGGGCATCGATACTCCAGAGTAGACTAGTGTATACAGTCGAGACCTCGACGAGGGGCGGTGGCCGGTCTCATAAGCCACTGGTGTCAGTTGCTCACCTAAGATGTATACAGGTGCTCATTGGGTTATGAGTACACCGGACAGGACTCGCCGGGAACATACTAGTTGGTCTTATACCAGACGTCAGATAGCAGTTCCCTGGTGACATGTGTACAGGTTAGTTCATCGACCTGAGATCGTCATTTGTCTCGTGTGAGTTCCCACTGTACTTATATTACTACCCTTCCATGCTCAAAGGAGACGTGCAAATAGGTTTTAGTTGGGTACAGTCCCGGATCTGTAGGGGTTCGTCTCTCCCGGTATTGGGGGTGAGGTCGCGCTGTGTCTAGGAGAGCCATTACACAAAGCCCACGGCCGAGGCAGGAGATTTATTGGTAGGTATTCCAGCAGTATCTCAGGGTGTTCTGGGCTACACTCCGACACGACTTGTACCGCTATTGGGGGTCTGACTTTTACCAACCCCCTAGACCCGCCATGCGATGCTCATAGAAGAACGGACCGGACTGTACGAATATTGTCACTGACAGGCTCAGTAGGGTGTCAGGATGAGTTCGCTCATCGACGTCCCTTTTGGTCAGTACCTGGTAGCCCGTTACGTATTGGCTAATACCTCTGACGTGCTAGTGGTTAAATCCACAACCAAAGTATTGAGGAGTCTTTAGAGTCCCCCACACAGACAGTTACTCAATTTTCGGGCGAAACGCTGTAGAGGCCGTATGGAGATATGGCAGGTTTCGATCAAATACGTGCGGTATTGCACGGATCGTGATCGGACGGATTTTACTAGCCGGCTTTGGATGTGTACTTGACTACCTGGACAATGATGCGGATCATACTAGTGGGGGCATGGTAGTCCATAAGTACATCCTTCAAGGTCCCTAGTCGTGGGTGTATCGAGATGGGGCATCGATATACCAGTGTAGACTAGAGTATACGCTTCTCGATCCATGAGATGGGCGATGGATGATCCCATATCCATTGGTGTTTGACATCAGAGATGGTATACGGGTGCTCAGTGGAGACTGGGTATACTGGACAGACTCGCCGAGAACTCCCAGATGGTATTATACCTCACGTCAGATGGCAGTTCTCAGGTGACACTTGTGAAGGTTAGTCTGTAGACCCGAGATCGTCATAGAGTCTTGTGTGATTCCCACTGTGCTTTGATTTCCACCTTACCACGTTCATAAGGGCGTGCAAAACGGTGGTTTTTGGGTACAGTCCCGAGTCACATGGAGGCAATGAGCGATAGGAGGGGTTTCGTCTCTCCCGGTATTGGGGGTTGATGTTGCACTGTGCTCGATTGGCCGTAACAGGGAAGTCCCTGGTCAGGGCTGATTAGAGATTTACTGGTAAGTGTTACCAGTAGTTTCTCGACCCATTATGAGCATCACATCGGCACGACTTATCAGTTATTGGGGTCTGACGTTTACCACCCCTAGACTTGATATGCGACATATCATACGAGGAGACCGGACTGTACGGGAAGTGTTGCCGATTGGCTCGACGGGAGTTGTAGCAGGTTCGCTTGTGTTCTTCTGATCGTTCAATACCCGGGTGGCCGTTACGTTTAGCTGACCTCTTACGGCTTGGGGGTGCTTGATATGATCATCACCCACTGCCGGCGTATTGACGAATCTTAGAGTCCCACAAAGGAGTTACCTAGTCCAGGCGAAACATTGTGGTGCGTGTATGCGATATGCGCATGGACCCGATTAAAATGTGCGTATAGGATACCGTATATTGATCGGGCGGCTTGCTTTTGGTGGGGTCATATGTGTTATGGCCGGATTGATAAATCAAGTGTTGATTTATCACTTGACCATTAGTTTTCTCACTTGAAATCCTTTCTTGTACATGATGGATGTATGCATGCATGTATGCTTTCTTTCTTTATAGATTCATGCACATATGGATGTACATACACACACACATACATACATACATCCTTCATGGTTGTACATACATGAAAATGGTGGCAATATGAGACTCACACCATGGTTGGATTTATATATGATTTATTATTGCATTTGATTTAAAACAAAAGAAAAGAAAAGGATAATTCATGGATGCTTTCTACACTCTTCTTGACCTAACCATTCTCACCCACCATTTGACCATGGATTACTTTTCCTTTTGTGTTTTAACTCAAATTCAATAATATCTTAACCATGGTTTGATATGAGAAGTGGAAAATATATATTGATATATTTTCTATTTTTCTTTGATGAATTGAACTTATCTTCTTCTCAAAAAGCCATCATCTTCTTCCTCCTTCTTCCATTGCTCTCTAGAAATCTCAAGTGAGCAAAATACTCATCAAGTTAGGATTTTGATGTGAGAAAAGCCACCACAATATCATTCTACACAAGTCTTGCCCACTTGTTTAGAGTGTTAGCTTCGATTTTCATTCTTGATCTTGCGAAGCCGCTAGCTTGGACAAAGCGGACTCCGGGTGGATCATCGGTGACCTCGAGGAGTTCAAGCGGACCTTTTACAAACCCCAAGTAGCCGAGGATTCTAGCGTAAGGAGCTACAAAGGTTGTACTCTCAAAACCCTAGCTTTACTTTCATGAGATGAAGTGTGAAAAATTTGAAACCCTAATTTTTCTAGGAACGATCCGATGTTTGTTAACTTAGCACTCTAAAGTTTCCATATTTGGTACATGTGATGCTTCCAAACCCTTCATAAGGTGCTAGACTGACCTACATTGGTATCAGAGCCGACCTAGAACATTAGGTGACACTTTAGCGAAGTTAAAACTCCGATCAAACCGTAAAATACGGATTTTTTGTGCTCTCTGGACATTTTTTCAAAACTGATGTTTTTCAGAATTAAAAATAAGTAAAAATTACAGCAAGAAAATATAAGCATTACTGTGAAATACGAGGACATGAACAGTTATTCTCGCCGTGAAAACGCGGCCAAAGCTTGCTTGGGCCGCGGTTCCGCGGCCGTACAGATGTGTCAGTGCATAATTCTTACACAGTAATACTTATAACTGCTTGGTGATATTTTAGGGTATTTTTAATCTGAATTATGTGCTGTTTGTTCTGGAGATGGTTTTGGACTAGTCGATTCGATCGGAATTTTCGTTTCGTGTCTTTTCCGGATAAATTAGAATGTATTGAAGTGTTTGATCGAGTATCATTTGCTCACTTTTCACCGGGTTTAAAATCTTTCGGAAATACGTGCAAGTTTGTTTGTGGTGGACCCTCTAGAAGACAACAAACCTTAACTCGATTATGTGACCGTCTTGAACTGCCTTTTGAACCTTAGGGTTTGGGGCAGTACGGCATGCCACATGTGAGGCATTGGCTTGACCCTTCTACGGCTGGACCGCTACCACTGTGTCACACTCCGGGTTTTTGAACACCGCTCAAGTGTTGAGGTTTAGGGAATTTTGGGTATTTGATCATTCGTTCGAAAACTTTAATACCGTCTAATAATCTGGAATGAGATGCAATATGTGGAATTCATATAGTTGGACATGAAATACGAAGTATGTGATAGTTCGTATTTACGATGTTTAAAGAGAATGTGGATTCCAAATATTGCAGTTTTACACTTTCTTTTCTGTGACCGTAAGTGTAGTATGTCGATATCGTCGGTTTCGTTGCTATACATCAACGACAATTGGGGTACGCATACTTACTTACGTTGATGATATATGATATTATATGTTGCTGAGATATGATGCGTAGGATTGTCGCGATTGAATAGCCGGGGGGTTTTATGTGAGATGAGAGTTTTTATATTTTCATTCATGTAAATTCAAAAGTGATGTAATATTCTTTTATTTGGGGCACTTCCGGGTTGGGGTTGATGCCACCAGTGTTGTATATTATTTACTTTTCCGCATTAGGATGGACCCAAGGAGGGGAGCACAGGTGACCGGGTTCTGGGGTTCAGTGGGAGGCCATCTCGAGGAGTCGAGACCGGGTCTCCTAAACTCCAGAATTGGTAGGGTCGCTTGCCGCTCTCGTAGGGGTCCAGGGTGTGGGCTTGGCTATTCATCGCGACTGTGGAATCCGTATTTTCTATTGTTGGCTAAATATTAAATACGGACGTCCTAGTATATCCCACATTATATCTATGTTTCTGCTGCGATATCTGTGATGTGATCATTTGATATGTTGTGATGGATACAGTATATAGTATATATGATATATTATATAGGCGTTACTTATGTTTTACACCCGCACTAGCCCTGCCCTGCTCTGTCGTTAGTTACCTAACCTAACGGTGCATGAGGGGACATCGAGGCGAATGTGGATGGCATAAGTGTGCGTCGTATTTATCTGTGATGTTTAGGTGAGTTAAATGATGGGACTTCCTTAATGTGATTAATGAAAGAAAAGAAACCTAAAAGATGTTGTAGAATCAAATTTTTAAATAAAAGGGTAGCTACAGTTTTGCTTTGCATAGCGGTATATATGATATACCCTGCACTTTATTCGATGGGGATAGAGCCGAGATCTTTTCACCAGGAGTGACCTCTTTAGCAAAACTGGCAGATGCTAGAACACTCGGTTTGACTTTTGACTGCTTTATGGAGTTTTGCTTTGCACAGTGATATATATGATAAATCCCGCACCTTATTCGATGAGGAAAGAGCCGATATCCCCTCACCGGGAGTGACCTCTTTAGCATAACTAATAAAAGCCTCAAAATCACTCCATTTCAAAATTTCACTTGATTCTACAATGATATCAAGTTGATTACGCAATAGGTTTTCAGAAAAACCTGTCGTAGCCCTCCGTCATTTCAGATAAGTTCTATATAGTATTCGTGCTACATTTGTTGGCTTTCGTCAAGGTGTAGTGTGCGGTAGCTATATGCTGCTTATCTGCTGCATATGATGCGACTGGATTAGGGTAGTCGTACGGCTTTGTTGGCTTTCGTCAAGGGTCGTGCGGGTGGGTTTAATTCAGTCAAGAAATGTACGGGTTGAACTTAACTAGCGCGCTATGGTTTGTTGGCTTTCGTCAAGGTCATAGCACGTTAGGGGCAAAATATTATCGGGAATTTCAAGTGTTGAAATTTGCAATGAGATTGCATACCTTCTATGAGATAGTTGGATCCCGATACCCACTGTGAGTAATTGTTACTCCTGGGAGAGTTTTACACAGGACAATTAGCCGATCAAGTAGGTGTCTAGAAAGGTGTCAACGGGGTTACGCCTCTGGGAAAACGAGGTTTGCTTTAATTAGGTCCGTGCGAAAGCACGGGAAACCTCCCTCAAAGTACCGACACTGGCCTGGCTGAAAGATCGATGAAGTTGTAGGGTGCAATTAATCCCGGCTAGTCTTTCCTTTTAAGGTTTGAAGGAAGATTTGATAAAAACAGTGGGAGCCATCCTGATTACATAAGATAATAACCAATCTGATCTTGCAAGAGCATACGCTAAAGTGTTTTCTTCTCTCTCTCTCCAGGTAGCAACCATGACATGCCTTAATCAAGATAATAATATGGATGTATTGACCGAACCCGCATGCTATACTGTGCTGGGGAACGCTGGTTCTGTTCTTTCTTATAAGAGTTATAGGATTGAACAGGACATAGGGGAATACCAGGATTCCCATGCCACCCGAATGAAGAAAGTACATGATGATGCATTTTCTTCGGGTGTGTTCGTTACAGAGAACTGTTTCTCCATTTGCCCTACGTCCTGGGTATTAGATACCGGGTCAGGATCCCATATATGTAATCAGTTACATGGGCTTAGGAAAGGTAGAGAACTTGGAGAAGGTGATAAAGACATTAGAGTTGGAAATGGTGCAATTGTTGCAGCTAAGACTGTCGGGGAATATCACCTTGCATTACCAACTGGTAACACATTAGTTCTGAATGAATGCTATTACATACCGAACCTGATATGCAACATTATATCGGTTTCTTTGTTGAGTAAACAGGGATATAATTTTGTATTACAGGATAATGTTATGAACATTTTCCATAACCAAAAGTTGGTTGGATCAGGCACGTTGTGCAATGGCATTTATGTTCTAAATCAATCAACAGTTCTGAGCATAACAAACACACACAAGAGGAAGAGTTCAGAACTGAACGAATCCTTCTTGTGGCATTGTAGACTGGGTCACATCAATGCGACACGACTGGCTAAGTTGCATATGTTAGTTATATGTATGCCCTAGAGGCCATTGCTATACATAGGATGTATATTGCAGTGGATGCTGGGACATATATAGGGAGGACTTTCTTGCTCGACATGATAGTACGCTATCTGGTTACTCTTTGCCTTAACGTGTATACTGTTTGTCTCCCTGTTACATGTTGGTAATGCCCTTAGGATGTGTACTTGACTACCTGGACTATGATGCGGATCATACTAGTGGGGACATGGTAGTCCATAAGTACATCCTTCAAAGTCCTTAGTCGTGGATGTATCGAGATGGGGCATCGATATACCAGAGTAGACTAGCGTGTACCTTCTCGACCCATACAGATGGGCGATTGATGATCCCATATCCATTGGTGTTTGACATCGGAGATGATATACGGGTGCTCAGTAGAGACTGGGTACACTGGACGGACTCGCCGAGAACTCCCAGATGGTATTATACCTTACGTCAGATGGCAGTTCTCTGGTGACACTGGTACAGAGTAGTCTGTTGACCCGAGATCGTCATAGAGTCTTGTGTGGTTCCCACTGTGCTTTGATTTCCATCTTACCACGTCCAAGAGGGCGTGCAAAACGGTGGTTTTTGGGTACAGTCCCGAGTCACATGGAGACAATGAGCGATAGGAGGGGATTCGTCTCTCCCGGTATAGGGAGTTGATGTTGCGCTGTGTTCGATTGGCTATAACCGGAAATCCCTGGCCAGGGTTGCTGAGATTTACTGGTAAGTGTTACCAGTAGTTTCTCGAATTGTTATAGACCTCATATCGACATGACTTATCGAGCTACTGGGGTCTGACGTTTACCACCCCTAGGCGAGATATGCGACATATCAGACGAACAGACCGGACTGTACGGTAGTGTTACTGGTTGGATTCACTAGAGTGTGAGCGGGCTTGCTCGTCGATCTTCTGATCACTCAATACCCGGGTGTCCGTTACGTTTAGCAGACCGCTTGCGGCTTGTGGATGCTTGATATGATCATCATCTGCTGCCGGCGTATTGACGAGTCTTTAGAGTCCTACACAGAGGTTTCCTGGCTCAAGCGAAACGAAATAGGAGCGCATATGAGATATGTGCGGGACCGAGAATAATGCGTGTATGTGATACCGTATTCTATTCTCGCGATGAATGTGTCGACTGGTTGTATGCGATATAACCTAGTTATCGATTCAAGCATTGATTCGATAAACCGATACATAGGATACTAGTCGGTTATATGCGATATGACCGGATCGTTAAATCAAGTGTTGATTTAATGATTTAATGTATAATTATATATTTGATATATTACTTTGCATTAACTAGTATTGGTTCACTTTAAATGGATTTTCTCACTTGGGTTGTGCACATTGTATATATGATATACTTTTGTACACAAGTTTGTTTCATGTTTGATGATACATGCTTACTAGGGTTTGTGTGAAGATTAAACCATGGTTGTAGATTGGTTAGGGTTTTCATTTTCTTATTCCTTTATTTATTTATTTATTCTTTTTGGAAAAATGAAAAGCATAAAGGAAAATGGTGGCTTTGTTTGTTTTCTAGTTGAAGCTTCATGAAGCTTTGACCAAAGTGACCATTTTGTCTCATGCTTAACCCTAACCACTCCATTAACCCTAGTTTAATCTATACACTTGACCATGGTTCATTATATGATAAGTATTGATTTTCTTTTCAATAGAAATTAACTTATCATAACACTTTCTTCTTCTTCTTCATCTTCTTCTATGAAGAAAGTTTCACTTCATCAATGGTGGATTGATGAAAAGTGTGAGAAATCCAATTCTAAAGTGAACCCACTTCCTATTTCTTCATCCTCTACCTCTTGCCAAGTAGTATAGGGTGTTTTCTTCACAAGTTTCATGACTTGGTGAAGTGGGAGCTTGATCTAGCGATGCCTCGACGTAGATCATCTTCGGCATGGACATCGACGACCTAGCCCGCCTATTCTCCGATGAAGCCGACGCTAGAGCCCGAGAATTCATTTGGACAGCAAGGGGACTTTGTTGCGGAGCTATGGAGGTGGAGCACCAGATCTATAAAGGTTGTATTTCTGTATAAACCTTAGTTAAGTTGTTAACTAGTTTTGTTTCGCCTAGTTTTCTAGCCAACGATCCGTATTCTAGGGTTTCTCGGCACCGTAATTTTTGAAATTGGCATGGTTGATGCCTTGAGAGACCTCTTGAGAGTGCCTAGGATCCCTACAGTGGTATCAGAGCCAAGCTAGAGCCTTAGGCGTAGTCTAGACGACGTTTGAGATCCGAAGAACCCGAAAACCCATTTCCCAAATGCTCTCTGTCCAATTTTTAAAAATCTGGATTTTTCAATATTAAAAATATGCAGAAAATTAAGCAGGGTTTTTTATGAATTACTGTGAAAAAAGGAGACCTAACTCCGTCATAACTCCGCGGAAGCGCGGCCTAAGCCCACGTGGCGCGGCGCTTCCGCGGCCATAATGTTGACTCTTTGACTCCTCTTTACACAGTAATGTTTATAATTAATTCCTGTGTTTTCTGGGTAATTTTAATATATACTATACAGTTGAGTTTTCTGGGGTTGTTTTGGGATTTCATAGATTCGATCGGATTATCAAATTTTGTCTGTGTGCCTTTCCGGGTAAATTTTAGAACATGTTAAAAAGTTCGACCGGATATAAATACCCAATTTTTCCCCTGTCGGGAAATTTCCAAGTGTTGGATTTTTCCGTGGTTTAAAGACGTTCTAAGTAGTGCAAGTAACTCGATGGACCCTCTAGAAGACAACAAACCTTAACTCGATTATGTGACCGTCTTGAACTGCCCTTTGAACCTTAGGGCTTGGGGCAGTACGGCGTGCCACATGTGAGGCGTTGGCTTGACCCTTCTACGGCTGGACCGTTGGTACTGAGGCACGAACTGAATGTTTTTAGACTTGTTTCATGTGTTGATCTGTATCGGGAAAACTTGGGTGTTTGAAAGTTCGATCGGAAAGTTTAACATTTTCTATTTATCCGGAATGTGATACAATAATTGGAATTCACAAGTACTTATGAGATAACTAAATGAATGTTATGAACATAGCAGTTTAGTCTCACTTGATCGGTTGCCACGGAATTTTGATGTGATCAAAAGTCCGTCGCAATCACGTAGCGTACGCGGATACTCGCCGGGTAAACTTAATAGACAGCCTCACTCCATAGCCCCGACCAAGTGACTGTAGGAGAACCCCGTCGCCGAAAGCATCCGTTCGGGTGCTCACGGTAGCGGTGTTCCGCCTTGGTGCACTTCATCGACGGTATCAGGGGTGCAGCCATCTACTGAAGTTTGCGACGAGCATTCGATCAGGATGTCGGGAATCTTGTTGAATTGCCCGACTTGGTATTGAAAAGTGTTTTCGATTTTGAGACTAAAATGCGGGGTTTATAATTGTTAGGCATGCGATGTCTAAAGAATTCATTTGATTAGGCATGCGATGTCTAAAGAGTTTGCGGATTCCAACTGTTGTAGTTTTACACTTTCTTTTCTGTTACCGTAAGTGTAATATGTGATATCGCCGGTTTCGTTGCTATATGTCAACGACAATTGGGATGCGCATATTTACTTACGTTGATGACATGTGATGTTATGTGTTGCTGGATATGTTATATTGGATCGTCGTGTTTGAATAGCCGGGGGTTTTTATGTGAGATGAGTGTTTTTCATTTTCATTGATGTAAAAACTTGTATGTAATATTCTTTTATTGGGGCACTTCCAGGTTGCGGAAGTTGTCACCTTTTGTATATTATTTACTTTTCCGCACTAGGACAGACCCAAGGAGGAGGGCATAAGTAACCGGGTTCTGGAGTCCAGTGGGAGACCAACTCGAGGAGTCGAGTCCGGGTCTCCTAACTCTAGAATTGGTAGGGTTGCTTGCCGCTCTCGTAGGGGTCTAGGGGTGTGGGTTTGGCTATTCATCGCGACCGTGGAATCCGTGTTTTATACTGGCTCGTATTGAAAACACGGACGTCCTAGTATATCCAATATTTCATATGATTCTTCTGCTGCGATATCTGTGATGTGATCATGTGATGTTCTGTGATAGATACAGTATATAGTATATATGATATATTATATAGGCGTTACTTATGTTTTACACCCGCGCTAGCCCTGCCCCGCTCTGCCGTTAGTTACCTAACCTAACGGTGCACGAGGGGACATCGAGGCGAATGCGGATGGCATAAGTGTTCGTCGTATTTATCTGTGATGTTTAGGTATTTAAATGATGGGACTTCATTAATGAGATTAATCAAATAAAAGAAACCTAAGATGTTGTAGAATCGAATTTCAAAATAAAACAGGTAGCTACAGTTTTTGCTTTGCACAGCGGTATATGTGATATATCCTGCACCTTATTCGATGAGGAAAGGACCGAGATCCCTTCACCGGGAGTGACTCCTTTAGTAATAATTGGCAGATGCTACACACTCGGTTTGTCTTTTGATTGCTTTTAAGTGTTTTTGCTTTGCACAGTGATATATATAATATATCCCGAACCTCATTCGAAGAGGAAAGGACCGACGATCCCTTCACCGGGAGTGACTCCTTTAACAAAACTAGAAAAGCCTCAAAAGCACTCCATTTTAAAATCATTTGATTCTACAACGATATCAAGTTCATTACGCAATAGGTTTTCAGAAAAACCTGTCGTAGCCCTCCGTCATTTCAGATAAGTCCTGTTTAGTATTCATGCTGCGTTTGTTGACCTTGTCAAGGCGCAGTATGCGGTAGCTAACCAGTATTTATCTGCTTATGCATATGATGGAGATTGGGTTAGGGTAGTCGTGCGGCCTTGTTGACCTTGTCAAGGGTCGTGCGGGTGGGTTTGATTCAATCAAGAAATGACGGGTTGAACTTGACTTGCGGTCTATGGATTGTTGACCTTGTCAAGGTCATAGATCGTTCGGGGCAAAACATTATCGGGAATTTCAAGTGTTGAAATTTGCAATGAGATTGCATACCTTCTATGAGATAGTTGGATCCCGATACCCGCTGCGAGTAAGAGTTACTCCTGGGAGAGTTTTATACATTACAATTAGCCGATCAAGTAGGTGTCTAGAAAGGTGTTAACGAGGTTACGCCTCTGGGAAAACGAGGTTTACATTAATTAGGTTCGTGCGAAAGCACGGGGGACCTCCCTCAAAGTACCGACACTGGCCTGGCTGAAAGATTGGCGAACTTGTAGTGTGTAATTAATCCCGGATAGTCTTTCCTTTTAGGGTTTGAAGGAAGATTTGATAAAAAGCAGTGGGAGCCATCCTGATTAGATAAAATAATAACCAATCTGATCTTGCAAGAGCATACGCTGAGTGTTTTCTTCTCTCTCTCTCCAAGTAGCGACCATATCACGCCTTAATCAAGATAATAATACGGATTATTGACCGAACCCGCTTGTTATACTGAGCTAGGGAACGTTGGTCCCGCTCCAACTTATAAATGTTATAAGACAGAGCAGGAAATTGGGGATTACCAGAATTCCCGTGCCGCCCAAACGAGGAGAGTGCATGATGATGCATCATCTTCGGGTGTGTTCATTACAGAGAACTGTTTCTCAGTATCCTTTACGTCCTGGGTATGTGATACCAGATCAGGATCCCAGATATGTAATCTGTTACATAGGGCTACAGAAAGGTAGAGGACTGAGAACGGGTGATAAGTTTCATGAGACAGAAAACGGGGCAAGAGTTGCAGCCAAGTCTGTTGGTCACTGTCACCCTGTATTACCAATACATTGATTCTGAACGAATGTTATTAGATACCGAACCTGATATACAAAATCATATCTGTCTCTTTATTAGTAAAGAAACGGTAAAATTTTGTATTGTTGGATAATGTTTTGAACATTTCCTATATCAAAAGTTGATCGGTTCAGGCACGTTATCTAAAAGCGTTGATGCTCTAAATCAAACTACAGTTCTTAGTATACGGATCACACACAAGAGGAAGAGTTCAGAAATGAACGAATTCTTCTTGAGGTATTGTAGACTAGGTCATATCAATGCGACCCGACTAGCTAAGTTACATTTAGATGCATATTTAAATCAGTTTGAATTTACATCTTGTGAAACTTGCCAGTCATGTCACAGAGATAAGATGACCATATCTCCGTTTATTGGAAACGGAGAAAGAGTTAGTGAACTCTTGGGATGATACATGTTGATGTATGTAGGTCCCCTGTCTACACATGCCAAGACTGGTTCTTTATACTTCGTTATATTCTCTGATAATCTCTCAAGATTCAGTCATATGTTCCTGTTGAAACACAAGTCCGAACCTTTTGAGATATTCACAGAATATAAGTTAGAAGTAGAAAACCAAAATACGGGTATAAGTATTATGTCCTTTGATGTGATCAAGGAGGAGAATACTTGAGCACGGAAATACTGGACTATTCTAAAGGAGAATGAGATTCTCTCTCAGCATTACTCCTCTGTATACACCATAGCACGATGGTATATCAGGGCGGAGCAATCACACCCTATATGATAAGGTGTGCTCTATGATGAGTACTACTGAGTTACCTTTTTCCTTTTTGGGAGTTATGCACTTGAGAAGCTGCATACCTATTGAATAGGGTTCCAATCAAATCAATTGCTTACCATTTCATATGTGATATGGAAAGGGAAGAGCCCATATCTTAAGATAGTTAAGATTTGGGATTGTCCGGCCTATGTCTAAAAGCAAAATCCGGACAAGCTCGAGGCAAGGTTTGTTATGTACAACTGGAAAGGTTCCAGCTATACAAACTACAGCTGATGATTTGAAAGAACCAAAGGATTCAGTAGATTCCAACGAACCTCAGCCTCTCCTCCGATCTAGTAGGGTTCCTCACCCACCTGAGAGATACTTCGGTTTCTCTATGACAGTGGGAGCAAGGATTGCATCATGAGATGATGACCCAACTAACTTCGAGCTGGCCGTCAGGAGTAAGACTCTGTAAGAATGGCTGGATGCTTAGCGATCTGAGATGGAATCCTTATACACCAACAAAGTATGGACTTTGGTTGCTATATCTGAAGGGTTAAATCCCCATCAGGAGCAAGTATATCTTGAGAAGATTACTTGGTGTAGATGGAAAAGTTGAGACTTTCAAAGCTGGACTTGTTAAAGGTTTTCGTCATCGACCAAGCGTGGATAATGATGAAACCTTTTCAAGTAGCTATGCTTAAGTCCATCCAGATCCTACTTGCCACGGCTGCATACCATGACTACGATATCTGGTGGTTGGATGTCATGACAGCTTTTCTAAATGAAAAGAGAGCGTCTATAAGTACACAGCCAGAGGGCCTCGTAGACAGTGGGAGCAGCGGAAACGTGTGCAAGATGTTTTATATGATAAAGCAGGCATCGCGGAGTTGGAACATCTGTTTTGATGGATTAGTCAAAGAAGTTGACATCATCATAATGGTAGATGAACCTTGTATGAAGGAAAAGGTAGTAGGGAGTATGGTGACGATCCTCGTAGAGTACGTGGATGACATACTCTTGATAGGGAAGGAGTTTCCTATGCTACGCTCGGTCGATCTCCGCTTATCACATGGATTCTCCATATAGGATCAAAATGATACCTCCTAAATCCTGGATTTTGGATCTATGAGATAGATCTAATTGGAAATTAGGATACTCACTAGTTGTAGTGAGATGGTATCAATCGATCCTGGGGAGAATCGCTGGAAGGGTTCCAGTGTGATAAAGACGACTGAATGTCAGTCGCAGGCATTATCTTTACCCTCAGTGAAGGGACGGTATGTTGGAAGAGTTCCAAGCTACATACCGTGACATACTAGACGATAAAGGCAGGATACATCGCTACTTAAGATGCTACCAAAGAGGCTGTTTGGGTGTATATTGGTTCATGAGATGAACTATGTTCCTCCCATTGTGTGACAATGGAGTTGTGGCTTATACCAAGGAACGCAGGTCCCATCAGTGATCCAGACATATTCTAAGGCAGTATCACTTGATCATGGAGATGGTTGATCTCTAAGTGATCGAGGTTAGGAGAGTAGACTCAGAGGACAACACGGCGGATCCACTCACGAAGGCCTATTCCCAGAGAGAGACTTTTATGGGATGGTTGAGTATGAGATACTACAACCACTGCTACAGATGGCCCTAGTGCAAGTGGGAGATTGTTAGTTATATGTATGCCCTAGAGGCCATTGCTATACATAGGATGTATATTGCAGTGGATGCTGGGACATATATAGGGAGGACTTTCTTGCTCGACATGATAGTACGCTATCTGGTTACTCTTTGCCTTAACGTGTATACTGTTTGTCTCCCTGTTACATGTTGGTAAAGCCCTTAGGATGTGTACTTGACTACCTGGACTATGATGCGGATCATACTAGTGGGGACATGGTAGTCCATAAGTACATCCTTCAAAGTCCCTAGTCGTGGGTGTATCGAGATGGGGCATCGATATACCAGAGTAGACTAGCGTGTACCTTCTCGACCCATACAGATGGGCGATGGATGATCCCATATCCATTGGTGTTGGACATCGGAGATGATATACGGGTGCTCAGTAGAGACTGGGTTCACTGGACGGACTCGCCGAGAACTCCCAGATGGTATTATACCTTACGTCAGATGGCAGTTCTCTGGTGACACTGGTACAGAGTAGTCTGTTGACCCGAGATCGTCATAGAGTCTTGTGTGGTTCCCACTGTGCTTTGATTTCCATCTTACCACGTCCAAGAGGGCGTGCAAAACGGTGGTTTTTGGGTACAGTCCCGAGTCACATGGAGACAATGAGCGATAGGAGGGGATTCGTCTCTCCCGGTATAGGGAGTTGATGTTGCGCTGTGTTCGATTGGCTATAACCAGAAATCCCTGGCCAGCGTTGCTGAGATTTACTGGTAAGTGTTACCAGTAGTTTCTCGAATTGTTATAGACCTCATATCGACATGACTTATCGAGCTACTGGGGTCTGACGTTTACCACCCCTAGGCGAGATATGCGACATATCAGACGAACAGACCGGACTGTACGGTAGTGTTACTGGTTGGATTCACTGGAGTGTGAGCGGGCTTGCTCGTCGATCTTCTGATCGCTCAATACCCGGGTGGCCGTTACGTTTAGCAGACCGCTTGCGGCTTGTGGATGCTTGATATGATCATCATCTGCTGCCGGCGTATTGACGAGTCTTTAGAGTCCTACACAGAGGTTTCCTGGCTCAAGCGAAACGAAATAGGAGCCCATATGAGATATGTGCGGGACTGAGAATAATGCGTGTATGTGATACCGTATTCTATTCTCCCGATGAATGTGTCGACTGGTTGTATGCGATATAACCTAGTTATCGATTCAAGCATTGATTCGATAAACCGATACATAGGATACTAGTCGGTTATATGCGATATGACCGGATCGTTAAATCAAGTGTTGATTTAATGATTTAATATATAATTATATATTTGATATATTACTTTGCATTAACTAGTATTGGTTCACTTTAAATGGATTTTCTCACTTGGGTTGTGCACATTATATATATGATATACTTTTGTACACAAGTTTGCATCATGTTTGATGATACATGCTTACTAGGGTTTGTGTGAAGATTAAACCATGGTTGTAGATTGGTTAGGGTTTTCATTTTCTTATTCCTTTATTTATTTATTTATTCTTTTTGGAAAAATGAAAAGCATAAAGGAAAATGGTGGCTTTGTTTGTTTTTTAGTTGAAGCTTCATGAAGCTTTGACCAAAGTGACCATTTTGTCTCATGCTTAACCCTAACCACTCCATTAACCCTAGTTTAATCTCTACACTTGACCATGGTTCATTATATGATAAGTATTGATTTTCTTTTCAATAGAAATTAACTTATCATAACACTTTCTTCTTCTTCTTCATCTTCTTCTATGAAGAAAGCTTCACTTCATCAATGGTGGATTGATGAAAAGTGTGAGAAATCCAATTCTAAAGTGAACTCACTTCCTATTTCTTCATCCTCTACCTCTTGCCAAGTAGTATAGGGTGTTTTCTTCACAAGTTTCATGACTTGGTGAAGTGGGAGCTTGATCTAGCGATGCCTCGACGTAGATCATCTTCGGCATGGACATCGACGACCTAGCCCGCCTATTCTACGATGAAGCCGACGCTAGAGCCCGGGAATTCATTTGGACAGCAAGGGGACTTCGTTGCGGAGCTATGGAGTTGGAGCACCGGATCTACAAAGGTTGTATTTCCGTATAAACCTTAGTTAAGTTGTTAACTAGTTTTGTTTCGCCTAGTTTTCTAGCCAACGATCCGTATTCTAGGGTTTCTCGGCACCGTAATTTTTGAAATTGGCATGGTTGATGCCTTGAGAGACCTCTTGAGAGTGCCTAGGATCCCTACAGCATAAGGATGGATATTTGAAACCGTTCGAATTTTCATCTTATGACACTTGCCAGTCATGTCTCAAAGGCAAGATAACCAAAACTCCGTTTACGGGACACAGAGAAAGAGTTACCGAACTCTTGGGACTGATACATAGTGAAGTATGCGGTCCCAAGTCTACACATACCAGGGATGGTTCTTCGTACTTCATTACATTCACTGACGATCTCTCAAGATACGGACATGTGTTCTTGATAAGACACAAGTCTGAAGCTTTTGAGAAATTTAGAGAATATAAACAAGAAGTCAAGAACCAAACCGGAAAAAGTATTAAAATCCTTCGATCTGATCGAGGAGGTGAATACTTGAGCAGTGAATTCCTGGACTTCCTAAAAGAGAATGGGATTCTCTCTCAGCTGACTCCTCCGTATACACCACAGCACAACGGTGTATCAGAACGGAGGAACCGCACCCTATTAAATATGGTGCGCTCTATGATGAGCACAGCTGAATTACCTATTTCCTTCTAGGGGTATGCGCTTCAAACAGCCATACATCTATTGAATATGGTCCCCACCAAATCTGTGCCTACCACTCCATATGAGATATGGAAAGGGAAGAGACCATGTCTTAACTATGCTAAGATATGGGGTTGTCCAGCCTATGTCAAACGAAAAAATCCGGACAAACTCGAGGCACGGTCTGTTCTATGCAAATTTATAGGATATCCCAAGGATTCACAAGGGTATATCTTCTACCACCTTAAGGAACAAAGTGTGTTTGTTTCTCGACATGCCACCTTTTTAGAAAAGGAATTTCTTGAAAAAGAGATTAGTGGTCATGAGGTAGAACTGGAAGAGGTTCCAGCTATAAAAGCTGCAACAGAAGATCTGGTGGAACAAGAGGATTCCGTAGTTCCCAATGAACCCCAGCCACTCCGCCGATCTGGTAGGGTTCCTCGCCCACCTGAGAGATACTACGGTTTTCTCATGGATGGTGGGAGCGAGGATTGCATCATGGAGGATGATGACCCAACTTGCTTCGAGCAGGCCATCACAAGTGGGGACTCAGAGAAATGGCCGGATGCAATGCAGTCCGAGATGGAATCCATGTACACCAACAAAGTATGGACTTTGGAAGATACTCCTGAAGGGGTAAAACCCATTGGGAGCAAGTGGATCTTCAAGAAAAAACTTGGTGTAGATGGGAAAGTGGAGACTTTCAAAGCTAGACTTGTTGCAAAGGGTTTTCGTCAAAGAACAGGTGTGGACTATGACGAGACTTTTTCTCCAGTAGCTATGCTTAAATCCATCCGGATCATGCTTGCCATCGTTGCATATCATGACTACGAAATCTGGGAAATGGATGTTAAGACCGGCTTTCTAAACGGTGATTTAGAAGAGTGCATGTACATGACTCAGCCAGAGGGCTTCGTAGATAGTGGGAGCAGCAGGAAGGTGTGCAAGCTGCTTAAATCCATTTATGGATTAAAGCAAGCATCGCGGAGTTGGAACATCTGCTTTGACGTCGTTATCAAAGAGTTTGATTTCGTCAAAAACATATATGAACCTTGTATCTACAAGAAGGAGGCAGAGAGTAAGGTTGTCTTCCTCGTATTGTACGTGGACGACATACTCTTGATAGGAAATGACATTCCTATGCTGTAATCGGTCAAGCTCTTCTTATCACAAAGATTCTCAAAGAAAGATCTTGGTGATGCCTCCGGCATATTGGGAATTAGGATCTATAGAGATAGATCCAAACGGATATTGGGATTGTCCCAATCCAGCTACATTGACATCATACTAAAGAGGTTTAGTATGGAAGAATCCAAGCGTGGGAACTTACCCATGATCTCTGGAGTCACTCTCTCCAAAGAGATGTCTCCCAAGACTGATTTAGAGAGAGCTCGCATGCAAGAGATACCCTATGCTTCGGCTGTAGGCTCTATCATGTACGCGATACTATGTACCAGACCCGATGTAGCATACTCACTAAGTGTAGTGAGCAGGTATCAAGCTGATCCTGGAGAGAGTCACTGGACAGCTGTGAAGAGCATTCTCAAGTACTTACGAAGGACTAAAGAGATGCTCTTGGTGTATGGTAACGGAGAACTCCAAGTGGAGTCCTTTACCGATTCGAGCATCCAGAGTGATAAGGACGACTCTAAGTCGCAGTCGGGATTTGTCTTTACCCTTTACAGAGGGGCGGTTAGCTGGAAGAGTTCCAAGAAGGAAACCGTGGCAGACTCGACGATGGAGGATGAATACATCGCTGCCAACGATGCTGCCAAAGAGACTGTCTGGATCAAGAAGTTCATTACTGAACTTGGAGTGGTTCCATCCATTGAGCATCCAATACCTTTGTATTGCGATAACAATGGAGCGGTGGCTTTGGCCCAGGAACCCAGGTCCCATCAGTGATCCAGGCATATTCTGAGGCGGTATCACCTGATCCGGGAGATAGTTGATTGCCGGGAGATCGAGGTCAGGAGGGTTGACACGAAGAATAACACAGCGGATCCACTTACGAAGGCCATTCCCCAGATACAGTTTGAGAGACTCTTCGGGATGCTCGGTATGCGATACTACAGCAGCTGGCCCTAGTGCAAGTGGGAGATTGTTAGTTGTATGTATGCCCTAGAGGCCAGTATTGTACAGATGATGTATATTATATTGGATGCTTGGACATATATAGAGATGACTTTCTTGCTCGATATGATAGTATGCTATCTGGTTGCTCTTTATCTTAACATGTATACTAGTCTCTTTATACTGTCTTATAGTTACATGTTGATAAAGCCCTTAGGATGTGTACTTGACTACCTGGACTATGATGCGGATCATACTAGTGGGGGCATGGTAGCCCATAAGTGCATCCTTCAAGGTCCCTGGTCGTGGGTGTATCGAGACGGGGCATCGATATACCAGTGTAGACTAGCGTATACGCTTCTCGATCCATGAGATGGGCGATGGATGATCCCATATCCATTGGTGTTTGACATCAGAGATGGTATACGGGTGCTCAGTGGAGACTGGGTATACTGGACGGACTCGCCGAGAACTCCCAGATGGTATTATACCTCACGTCAGATGGCAGTTCTCAGGTGACACTTGTGCAGGTTAGTCTGTAGACCCGAGATCGTCATAGAGTCTTGTGTGATTCCCACTGTGCTTTGATTTCCACTTTACCACGTTCATAAGGGCGTGCAAAACGGTGGTTTTTGGGTACAGTCCCGAGTCATATGGAGGCAATGAGCGATAGGAGGGGTTTCGTCACTCCATGTATTGGGGGTTGATGTTGCACTGTGCTCGATTGGCCGTAACAGGGAAGTCCCTGGCCAGGGCTGATTAGAGATTTACTGGTAAGTGTTACCAGTAGTTTCTCGACCCGTTATGAGCCTCACATCGGCACGACTTATCAGTTATTGGGGTCTGACATTTACCACCCCTAGACTTGATATGTGACATATCAGACGAGGAGACCGGACTGTACGGGAAGTGTTGCCGATGGGCTCGACGGGAGTTGTAGCCGGTTCGCTTGTTTTCTTCTGCTCGTTCAATACCCGGGTGGCCGTTACGTTTAGCTTACCGCTTACGGCTTGGGGGTGCTTGATATGATCATCATCCACTGCCGGCGTATTGACGAGTCTTAGAGTCCCACAAAGGAGTTACCTAGTCCAGGAGAAACGCTGTGGTGCGCGTATGCGATATGCGCATGGACCCGATTAAAATGCGCGTATAGGATACCGTATATTGATCGGGCGGCTTGCTTTTGGTGGGGTCATATGTAATATGGCCGTATTGATAAATCAAGTATTGATTTATCACTTGACTATTAGTTTTCTCACTTGAAATCCTTTCTTGTACATGATGGATGTATGCATGCATGTATGCTTTCTTTCTTTATAGATTCATGCACATATGGATGTACATACACACACACATACATACATGCATCCTTCATGGTTGTACATACATGAAAATGGTGGCAATATGAGACTCACACCATGGTTGGATTTATATATGATTTATTATTGCATTTGATTTAAAACAAAAGAAAAGAAAAGGATAATTCATGGATGCTTTCTACACTCTTCTTGACCTAACCATTCTCACCCACCATTTGACCATGGATTACTTTTCCTTTTGTCTTTTAACTCAAATTCAATAATATCTTAACCATGGTTTGATATGAGAAGTGGAAAATATATATTGATATATTTTCTATTTTTCTTTGATGAGTTGAACTTATCTTCTTCTCAAAAAGCCATCATCTTCTTCCTCCTTCTTCCATTGCTCTCTAGAAATCTCAAGTGAGCAAAATACTCATCAAGTTAGGATTTTGAAGTGAGAAAAGCCACCACAACATCATTCTACACAAGTCTTGCCCACTTTTTTAGAGTGTTAGCTTCGATTTTCATTCTTGATCTTGCAAAGCCGCTAGCTTGGACAAAGCGGACACCGGGTGGATCATCGGTGACCTCGAGGAGTTCAAGCGGACCTTTTACAAACCCCAAGTAGCCGAGGAGTCTAGCGTAGGGAGCTACAAAGGTTGTACTCTCAAAACCCTAGCTTTACTTTCATGAGATGATGTGTGAAAAATTTGAAACCCTAATTTCTCTAGAACGATACGATGTTTGTTAACTTAGCACTCTAAAGTTTCCATATTTGGGTCATGTGATGCTTCCAAACCCTTCATGAGGTGCTAGGCTAACCCAACACTTACAAAAACAGGCCAAAAATGTGAACTTTCTGCCGATTTTTAGATCTGTTCAAAAAATAATTTAACATACACTAAAAATCGGCTCAGGGTTTTTAAAGAACACACAAGAAAAACGCCCTACTGACTCGGTCAAAGCGCCGCGGAACCGCGGCAAGAACATGCTTCTTGCCGCGGATCCGCAGCCGTGTTGACTCGGCCGTGGATCGTTTTTCCTGCAGTGTTCTTAGTATGGTGTTTTGGGATTTTTAGAATATGTTGTTTCTTCCCAGATTTTCCAGAGAACAAATTTGTGTTTGGGGTGGTTACAAATCCGTATTTTGATCGAACTTCTCTAGACTTTAGCTAATGGGTTATATCTGTGATGTGATATATGTATTGAATGTCTGCTAATCGCTATATGTCGATTAGTGGGGGTTATACATATCAGTGAACTGTAATGTTGATGGTTTGTGTATATGAATTCGTTGGATTGTCGCGGATGAATGGCCGGGGGGTTATGTGATGAGAGTTTTATTTATCTTTCAATTCATGTAATATGTAAATTGATGTAATATTATTTGTATGGCCGCACATCCGGGATAAGGTTGTAGCCGCCGTTGTATAATTTCTTTTTACTGTTTTTGCTCCTAGGATAGACCCAAGGTGGGGTGCACAAACTACCGGGTACCTCGAAGTGCCGAGTGGCCTACTCACGTTATTGAGGGAGCTTGCTTCACTTCGGGTATTTGCCGGGTAGTTTGCCGCACCCGTAGGGGTCTAGGGTGGGGTATTGGCTATTCATCGCGACCGTGTAATCCGTCTTTTGTTGCAGGCTCGAACGAAACGCAGATTCCTAGTATATCCAAATGTTTTCATCTGTGATCTGGAATGGCTATCATTGCATCTGACGAATGTTTATATCTATTTATGATATCTAGTAGGCGTTTCTTATGTTTTGCATCCACGCTAGTCCAGCCCCCGCTCTGTCGTTAGTTAAGTAACCTAACGGGTGATGACGGGGCCCCGTGGCGAATGCGGATGGCATAAGCGTACGTCATATTTTCATTGTTTTTTGCAATGGTAGGATTAATTGATGGGACGCATTAAATTAATGTAAGAAAATAAACCAAAGTTAAAGTCGTTGGAACAATTTCAAAACCACACGGTTTCTTTTCAAAACAACTTTTAAACGCGGAGCTTAAACCACTCCTTTTAAAAGCTATCTCGTTCCTTCGATTATACCAAGTTCACTACGTTCACGGTTTCGCCAAAACCATTCGTAGCCCTCCATCATTTCATATGGATAGTCAATAGTATTCAAGCTGTGTTTGTTGGCCAAAGTCAAGGCATAGTGATTGGTAGCTATTGAATGTTCATGTGTAGCATAGATAGATGCGTTGGTTTGGGACAGTCGTACTGCCTTGTTGGCCAAAGTTAAGGGTAGTTACGGGTGGGTTCAAATTAACCTGGAAAATGACGGGTAGAACTTGACATGTGACTTATGATTTGTTGGTAAAAGTCAAGGTCATAAGAGCATGGGGTAAAAATCCACATCGGGAGTTTCTAAAGAAACTGAAACTTGCTAGTGCTGCATACCATTTGGAGTGTGATGATTCTGGTAGGATTCATTCAGTTTTATCACACGATGATATTTGGATCCCGATCCTACTTTGAGTATATGCTACTCCTCGGAAACTTTCTCACTTAACGATCAATGCTATAAACCAAGTAGGTGTCTAGAAAGGTGTTAGCGGGGCTATGCCCACAGGGAAAAGAGGTTATTTAATTAAGGAACTTCGTGAAAGCGTTGGAAAACCTCCCTCGAAGTACCAACACTGGCCTGGCTGAACGGTTAAGCAAGGATTGTACGGTGAGATTGATCCCGACTAATTCTTCTTTTTTAGTTTGAGGAAGGATTCGAGAGACAGTGGGAGCCATCCTGTTTAGACAAACTAAAAACCACTCTAAACTTGCAAGAGCATCATGCTAAAGTATTTCTTCTCTCTCTCCTAATTGCAGCGACCAAGCATCATGACCGGACTTAAGTTATTATTAGATAAAAACATACTGACAGGGCCAAACTACAAAGATTGGCTCAGGAATGTCAAAATGGAAATCACTTATGACAAGTTGGGGTATCTCCTTACCACTAAAGCTCCCTCTGTCCCAGGTCCTCAATCCAGCATCGCGGATAAGGAAATCCGTAAGACCTGGGAGATTGATTGCGCGAAGGCCAGGTGCCTCGTGCTTGCCTCTATGGACAATGAACATCAGAGGAGGCACGAGAATATGGATCTCGAATCCATATTTCTCCATACTAAGGATCTGTATGGAAAGAAATCCTGTATCGCCAGATACGAAGTCTCGAAAAAGTTGTTTCCGGCGAGATTGTCCATCGGATCATCCGTAGCGGAACACGTGCTTAAGATGATTGGCTATATTAAAGAGCTCGCGGACCTTGGGACCACGTTAGAGAACGAGCTCTACACTGACTTGATTCTCCAATCCCTTCCTTCCACTTACGCCCAGTTTATTTTGAACTTCAATATGCAAGGAAAGGAAGTTGAACTTTCGGAACTCCTAAACATGTTGAGGAGTGCAGAGGGCACCCTACAGAAAGGTAGGGAAACATCCACTTTGTTTGTTGGAGGACCTTCCTCTTCTAGGTCCAAGGCAAAAACCAAGGGAAAGAAGAAGAAAACCCCCTACCGAACCAAGGGGCGGTGTTAGTAAAGTGGAAACGAAGGGAAAGGCAAAAGCAACTAAGGTAGCAGGAAAGCTTGTGGGAAAGGAAGAGTGCTTTTACTGTCACAAGAGTGGACATTGGAAAAGGGATTGCAGGGCTTGGAAGGCCAGAAACCAGGACCCAAAGCAAGTTGTGGCTTCGGCTTCAGGTGTGTATGTTATTGAAAACTGTCTTTCAGTAAACTCTACTTCCTGGATATTGGATACCGAATCAGGATCTCATATCTGTAATTCTTTGCAGGCACTGAGAAGGTGTAGGGTTTTGAAGGCAGGTGATATGACCTTCAGAGTTGCAAACGGAGCTAGCATGGATGCTGAGGCCGTGGGGGACTATCACCTGGGATTGTCAGATGGACATGTTTTGGTTTTACGTGATTGTTTTTTTTGTACCCAGTTCGACTTGTAATATCATATCTGTATTTTTAATGTCTAAAGAAGGTTATGATTTTGCATTTGTAAGCAATGTTGTAAACATTCACCTTAATCATGTTCTGATTGGGTCGGGTACATTAAACAACGGAATATACGTATTGAACCAACCACAGATTTTCAATGTCCAGAATACACACAAAAGAAAGTCTCCAGAAATAAATCATGCTTTCTTATGGTATTGTAGATTGGGTCACATAAATTAGACAAGGTTAACTAAGTTGCATAAAGAAGGATATTTGGATCCGTTCGAATATTAGTCATATGCAACTTGTCAATCATGTCTCAAAGGAAAGATGACAAAGACTCCGTTCACTGGACACGGAGTAAGAGCGAGCAAGCTCTTGGGACTCGTACACAGTGATGTATGCGGTCCAATGTCTATACATGCGCGAAGTGGTTTTTCTTACTTCATTACTTTTACGGATGATTTTTCAAGGTACGGATATGTCTTCTAGATGAAGCATAAATCAGAAGCCTTTGAAAAATTCCAAGAATACAAGAATGAAGTAGAAAAACAAACAGGCAAAAGTATCAAGACACTGAGATCTGATCGAAGTGGTGAATACTTGAGTACCGAGTTCCTGGGTTACCTAAAAGAGAATGGAATTCTCTCTCAACTTACTCCTCCATACACCCCACAACATAATGGTGTATCGGAGAGAAGGAACCGAACCCTATTGGATATGGTACGTTCCATGATGAGTAATGCTGAGTTGCCGTGATCATTCTGGGGATATGCACTAGAATCTGCTGCATATCTTTTGAACCGAGTTCCAACTAAGACTGTGCCTACCACACCATATCAGATGTGGAGTGGGAAGAAACCCTATCTTAAGTACATTAAGACATGGGGATGTCCAGCTTTTGTCAAAAAGCAGCATGCGGACAAACTCGAGGCACGCTCAGTACAGTGAAAGTTTGTGGGATATCCAAAGAACTCCAAGGGATATTTCTTCTATTGCGTAGAGGAACAAAAGGTTTTTGTTTCTCGTCATGCCTGCTTCTTAGAAACTAAATTTTTGGAAAATCAGTAAGTGGGAGCGCAATAGAACTGGAAGAAATTCCAGAACCACAAGCTATTACTGAAAGCTTAGTAGAACCAGAGGGTTCGAAAGAACACGACATTCCTGCGCCGCTCCGCAGAAGTAGTAGGAAGTCTTATCCGCCCGAGAGATACTACGGTTTTCTCATAGACGGGGATAGAGAGGATTGCATCATTGATAATGATGAGCCGACTAGCTTCCAGCAGGCCATTCAGAGCGCTGACTCGGTAAAATGGCTGGATGCAATACGGACCGAAATGGAGTCCATGTACATCAACAAAGTATGGACTTTGGACGTTGCTCCAGAAGGGGTAAAACCCATAGGCAGCAAATGGATCATCAAAAGAAAGATTGGTGTAGATGGATAGGTGGAGACCTATAAGGCTAGACTTGTTGCAAAGGGTTTCCATCAAAGACCTGGTTTGGACTATGACGAAACCTTTTCTCCAGTGGCTATGCTCAAATCCATTCGGATCCTTCTTGCCATTGTTGCCTTGCACGATTATGAGATTTTGCAGATGGACGTAAAGACGGCTTTTCTAAATGGAAATTTAGAGGAGTGTGTCTATATGGAGCATCCAGAGGGTTTCATTTAGAGTGGGAGCAGCGGGAAGGTGTGAAAGTTGCTTAAGTCCATTTATGGACTGAAGCAGGCATCACGGAGTTGGAACATCTATTTTGATGAGACGGACAAAGAATTTGGCTTTATCAAAAATCCAGATGAACCATGCATCTATAGTAAAATTGTAGCACGAACTGTCGTATTCCTCGTTTTATACGTGGATGACATTCTCTTGATAGGAAATGACATTCCTATGCTACAATCTGTCAAAGGGTTCTTGTCACACAGGTTCTCCATGAAAGACCTGGGTGATGCCTCTTACATTCTGGGGATCCGGATCTATCGTGACAGGTCCAAGAGGATATTAGGACTTTCACAGCCAAGGTACATCGATACCATACTGAAAAGATTCGTTATGGAAGATTCCAAGCGCGGTACTTTACCGGCTTGTCACGGGATCACCCTCTCCAAAGAGATGTCTCCCAAGAATGATTTGGAAAGGGATCGCATGTCTATTATACCCTACGCCTCTGCGGTAGGCTCTATAATGTATGCGATGTTGTGTACCAGACCAGATGTAGCTTATGCACTGAGTGTGGTAAGCCGGTATCAGTCAAACCCTGCGGAGAAATACTGGATAGCGGTAAAGAACATTCTCAAGTACCTGAGAAGGACTAAGGAGATGTTCTTGGTGTATGGCGGAAAAGACCTCAAGATCGAGGCCTTTGCTGACTCCAGCTTCCAGAGTGAGAAGGATGACTCCAAGTCCATGTCGGATTATGTCTTTACCTTCAATGTAGGGGTGGTGTGTTGGAAGAGTTCCAAACAGGAAACCGTTGCTGACTCGACGATGGAAGTGGAATATATTGCTGCATCTGATGCCGCAAAAGAAGCCGTCTGGATGAGGAAGTTCTTGATATAACTTCAGGTGGTTCCATCCATTGTTGATCCAATACCTCTGTATTGCGACAACAACGGGGCTATAGCTTTAGCGAAGGAACCCAGGTCCCATCAGAAGTCCAGGCACATCTTGAGGCGGTATCACCTGATCAGGGAGATCGTGGATCGCCGGGAGATCGAGGTTCGGAGGGTTGCTACAGAAGATAACACTGCAGATCCATTCACAAAGGCCTTACCCTAGACTCAGTTCGAGCGGCTGATCGAGATGATAGGTCTTTGATACGCCAGTACATAGCCCTAGTGCAAGTGGGAGTTTGTTAGTGTATATGCCCTAGAGGCCATTACCGTATCATACTAGTTTGTATATTACTTAATGGAAGCTTGGGATATTCACAGTTGTATAGACAATCTTGCTCAAAATGGTAGTATGCTACTTGGTTTGTTTCTACTTTAATATGTGCATGTGTTTCTTTTAGCATATCACTTATACATATTAGTATAGCCCTTAGGATCTTTGCTTGATTACCAGCATTGTGATGGCAGTCACACTGGTGGGGGCTGGGTGATCTTCAAGCACATCCTTATACAGGTCCCTAGTCGTAGGATTATCGAGACGGGGCATCGATATTCCGGAGTAGACTAGCGTATGCGCTTCTCATCCCAGCAGGGGAGATGGTCTGTCCCACAGCCATTAGTACGTCGTACTTAAGATAGTATGCGGGTGCTCGTTAGGTTACGAGTACACTGGACAGGACTCATCGGGAAATGTTGGTTGGTATTATCCCTATCGTTAATTATCAGTTTCCAGGTGACATGAGTACAGCTTAGTCCGTTGACTTGACACTGTCATTTCTCCTCGAGTGTGTTCCCACTGTTCTAAAATTGTTACCCAACAACGGCTCAAAGGAGTCGTGCAAACAGGTAGCAGTTGGGTGCAGTCCCGAAGCACTTGGAGGCAGTGACAGTTAGATAGGATTCGTCTCTCCCGGTATTGGGGGTTGATATCACGCTGTGTCTAGGAGAGCCATTACACAAAGTCCCTGGACAGGGCTAGCGAGATATACTGGTAGGGTTTCCAGTGTTATCTCAGGGTGTTCTGGGCTACACTCCGACACGACTTGTACCGCTATTAGGGGACTGACGTTTACCGCCCCCTCGGCCCGCTATGCGATACTCTTAGACGAACAGACCGGACTGTACGGAGATTGTTACATACAGGCTCAGTAGAAGTTCAGATGGGTTCACCTCATCAGTCTTCTTATCGGCATCTACCTGGGGATCGTTACGTGCAGCTAGTGCCGCTTGCGGTCTGTGGTTAAAACCACTGCCAGCGTAGTATCGAGTCTTTAGAGTCCCGCACATAGGGTTATTTGCCTTTGAGCAAAACAGAGTAGAGGTCGCATGGTTTTGCGACGGGGTTCGTTCACATCTGCACACTTGTGCACGTTTGGTGTCCGGAAAGTTATTACTAGCGGGCTTTGGTTTAAGCCAGATCCTAGTATATGTTTTGGGATTGATTTTATCTCATTGTATTGTAAGTCGATGTACAACACCCCAATACTTGTGGGGAGGCAGAATTTTCAAAAACGAACTTGTTTAGTGAACAAACATCGACTAACCGCTTGAATCGAAGCTAAACGATAACTAACTTAAAACATAGAGTTTCTATGCTACTATGTTTAGGGATTATACCTAACGAATCGTGTCCTTCGTCTTTGCGAACTCCACCTCCTCCTCGGCCTTCTCGAAGTAGTAGACGATCCACCCGAGAGCTTTACTCCAAGCTTAGCTTCTAAACTTGAGGCAACTAAACTTATCTAAGTGCTAATCAAAGAAGCTAGGTGAAATATAGAGAGAGGGTTATGGTTTAATTAGTCTAACTAATCCTTGTACTCAACACATGAGAGGGGAGGATTAGGGTTTGAAGAGGGAGAGCTTGAGGAGAGAGAAGATGAAGATAATAATGAAGTGAGAAGAATGAGTTATCATAATATATATCAAGCATTTCTTTTTATCAAGAAAAGAAAAGAAATGAATTTAACAACCATGCTTGATAATATCTAGTGATGATTCATATCCATGAGTCATTAAGCATTTATGATGCATTAATGACATGGATGAATCATCCATATGACTCACTAATCACATTCATTGTATATGCCACCTAAACCTCCTTAGTCACCATCTTCTAGAAGCTTCTCGCGCAATTACGAGAACGCCCCTCCTTTCCGCAAAAATACGGAAAAACTTTAGACTGTATAAATCCAATAACCGGATACCAGTAACTGGCTTAAACCAAAGCCGACTGGTAAAAACTGTCCGAAAGTCGTACGTGCGTAAACACACGTATGCGTCCGAACCCTTGTCGTAAAACCATACGACCTCTATATCGTTTCGCCTGGAGTAGGAAAACTCTCTGTGTGGGACTCTAGAGACTCGACTACTACGCTGGCAGTGGGTTTAACCACAGACCGCAAGCGGCACTAGCTGTACGTAACGGTCCCCAGGTAGATGTCGATAAGAAGGCCGATGAGGAAACCCATCCGAACTCCTACTGAGCCTGCTGTGACAATCTCCATACAGTCCGGTCCGTTCGTCTAAGACTATCGCATATCGGGCCTAGGGGGCGGCAAGCGTCAGTCCCCTAATAGCGGTATAAGTCGTATCGGAGGGAAGCCCATTACACCTTGAGAAACTACTGGAACCTACCAGCAAATCTCGCTTGCCCTGGCCAGGAACTTTGCGTAATGGCTCTCTGACACAGCGCGATATCAACTCCCAATACCGGGAGAGACGAATCATGTCTAACAGCCACTGCCTCCAAGTGCTCGGGACTGCACCCAACTGCTACCTGTTTGCACGACTCCTTTGAGTCGTGGTAGGGTAGCAATCTAAGAACAGTGGGACACACTCGAGGCGAAGTAGCAGTGTCAAGTCTGCGGACTATGCTGTACTCATGTCACCTGGGAACTATTCACTGACGACTGGTATAAAACCAACTAACAGTTCCCCGTGAGTCCTGTCCGGTGTACCCGTAACCTAACGAGCACCTGCATACTATCTCCAGTACGACGTACTGACGGCTGTGGGACAGACGATCTCCCCAACTGGGATGAGAAGCTTACACACTAGTCTACTCCGGAGTATCGATGCTCTGTCTCGATAACCCAACGACCAGGGACCTGAATAAGGATGTGCTTGTAGACTACCCAGCCCCCACTAGTGTGACTGCCATCACAACGCCGGTAGTCAAGCAAGATCCTAAGAGCTCTATCAATACGTATACTCACGTATTAAGATAGAAAAACCAAGTAGCATACTACCATGTTTAGCAAGACTGTTATATACATGTGAATATCCCAAGCTTCCATTAAGTAATATACAAACTAGTATGATACAGTAATGGCCTTCTAGGGCATAAACACTAACAATCTCCCACTTGCACTAGGGCCATGTACTAGCGTATCGTAGACCGATGATCTCGAGTAGCCTCTCGAACTGAATCTGAGGTAGGGCCTTCGTGAATGGATCAGCAATGTTCTCTTCAGAAGCAACTCTCCGAACCTCGATCTCCTGACGATCAATGATCTCCCTGATCAGGTGATACCGCCTTAAGATGTGTCTGGATTTCTGATGGGACCTTGGTTCTTTCGCTAAAGCTATAGCTCCGTTGTTGTCGCAATACAGAGGTATTGGATCAACTATGGTAGGAACCACCTGAAGTTCTGTTAGGAACTTCTTCATCCAGACTGCTTCTTTTGCGGCATCGCAAGCAGCTATATACTCCGCTTCCATCGTTGAGTCAGCAACGGTGTCCTGCTTAGACCTCTTCCAGCACACCGCCCCTCCATTGAGGGTAAAGACATAACCCGACATGGACTTGGAATCGTCCTTATCACTCTGGAAGCCGGAATCAGCAAAGGCCTCCAACCTGAGGTCTTTTCCACCGTAAACCAAGAACATCTCCTTAGTCCTTCTCAGGTACTTGAGAATGTTCTTTACTGCTATCCAGTGCTTCTCCCCTGGGTCTGACTGATACCGGCTTACCACGCTCAGTGCGTAAGCTACATCTGGTCTGGTGCACAACATCGCAAACATTATAGAGCCTACCGCAGAAGCGTAGGGTATAATAGACATGCGTTCCCTTTCCAAATCAGTCTTGGGAGACATCTCTTTGGAGAGGGTGATTCCGTGACAAGCCGGTAGATTACCGTGCTTAGAATCTTCCATACTGAATCTTTTCAGTACAGTGTCGATATACCTGGACTGCGAAAGTCCCAACATCCTCTTGGATCTATCACGATAGATCCGGATCTCCAGAATGTAAGAGGCATCACCCAGGTCTTTCATGGAGAACCTGTGTGACAAGAATCCTTTGACAGATTGTAGCATAGGAATGTCATTTCCTATCAATAGAATGTCATCCACGTACAAGACGAGGAATACGACACTTCTGGCTATAACTTTACTATATATGCACGGTTCATCGGGATTTTTGATAAAGTCTTATTCTTTGACTGTCTCATCAAAACAGATGTTCCAACTCCGCGATGCCTGCTTTAGTCCATAAATGGACTTAAGCAGCTTGCATACTTTCCCGCTGCTCCCACTCTGATTGAAACCCTCTGGTTGATCCATATAGATGCATTCTTCTAAATTTCCATTCAGAAAAGCCGTCTTTACGTCCATCTGCCAGATTTCATAATCATGGAAGGCAGCAATAGCAAGAAGGACCCGAATGGATTTGAGCATAGCCACTGGAGAAAAAGTTTCGTCATAGTCCAAACCAGGTCTTTGACGAAAACCCTTTGCAACAAGTCTAGCCTTATAGGTTTCCACCTGTCCATCTACACCAATCTTTTTCTTGAAGATCCATTTGCATCCTATGGGTTTTACCCCATCTGGAGCAAAGTCCAAAGTCCATACTTTGTTGGTGTACATGGACTCCATTTCGGTCCGCATTGCATCTAGCCATCGTACCGAGTCGCCGCTCTGGATGGCCTGCTGGAAGTCAGTAGGTTCATCATCATCTATGATGTAATCCTCTCTATTCCCATCTATGAGAAAACCGTAGTATCTCTCAGGCGGATGAGACGGCCTACTACTCCTGCGGAGGGGTGTGGGAATTCCTGTTCTTCTTGAACTCCTGGTTCTACCAAACTTTCAGTAGCAGTTTGTGGTTCTGGAATTTCTTCCAGTTCTATTTCGCTCCCACTTATTTCCTTTTCTAAAAACTGATTTTCCAGAAAATGGGCATTACGAGAAACAAAAACCTTTTGTTCCTCTGCGTAATAGAAATAATATCCCTTGGAGTTCTTTGGATATCCCACAAACATACATTTTACTGATCGTACCTTGAGCTTGTCCACATGCTGCTTTTTAACAAAAGCTGGACATCCCCAAATCTTCATATGTTGAAGATGGGGTTTCTTCCCAGTCCATATCTGATATGGAGTGGTAGGCACAGTCTTGGTAGGAGCCCTGTTCAAAAGATATGCCGCTGATTCTAGCGCATAACCCCAGAAAGATCGCGGTAACTCGGTATTACTCATCATGGATCGTACCATATCCAATAGGGTTCGATTCCGTCTCTCCGATACACCGTTGTGCTGTGGAGTGTATGGAGGAGTAAGCTGAGAGAGAATTCCTTTCTCTTTTAGGTAACCTAGGAACTCGGCACTTAAGTATTCTCCACCTCGATCAGATCTCAGTGTCTTAATACTTTTGCCGGTTTGGTTTTCTACTTCATTCTTATACTCTTGGAATTTCTCAAAAGCCTCGGATTTATGTTTCATCAGATAAATGAATCCGTACCTTGAGTAATCATCCGTGAAAGTAATGAAATAGGAAAAACCACCTCTTGCATGTGTACACATTGGACCGCATACATCGCTGTGTATGAGTCCTAAGAGCTCGCTCGCTCTTACTCCTTGTCCAGTAAATGGAGTCTTTGTCATCTTTCCTTTGAGACAAGATTGACAAGTGTCATAAGTTTGATATTCGAACGAGTCCAAATATCCTTCTCTATGCAACTTAGTCAACCTTCTCTCATTGATGTGACCCAGTCTACAATGCCATAAGAAAGCTTTATTTAAATCTGGAGACTTTCTTTTTAGTGTGTTCTGGACATTGAAAATTTGGAGTTGGTTTAGAACATATATACCGTTATTTAGGGTACCGGACCCAATCAAACCATGATTAAGGTGGATGTTAACAACATCTCTTACAAACGTGAAATCATAACCTTTATTTGATAATAAGGAAACTGATATGATATTACACGTTAAGCTTGGTACAAAATAACAGTTATGTAAAACCAAAATGTGTCCACTCGTCAATCCTAGGTGATAATCCCCGACGGACGCAGCTCCCACGCTAGCTCCGTTAGCAACCTTTAGGGTCATATCACCTTCCTTCAGCACTCAACGGTTTCTCAGTGCCTGCAATGAATTGCAAATATGAGATCCTGATCCGGTATCCAATACCCAGGAAGTAGAGTTGATCGACAGACAATTCTCAATTACAAACACACCTGAAGTCGAAGCCACAACTTGCTTCGGTTCCTGGTTCTTGGCGTTCCACGCCTTGCAATCCTTCTTCCAGTGCCCTTTCCTGTGACAATGGAAGCACTCATCCTGGCCAACTACCGGTACCGCAAACTTTTTCTTTCCCTTCCCTCCCACCTTACTAACACCTCCTCTAGGTTTGTTGGCGGCCTTCTTCTTCCTTCCTTTGGCCCTAGCCTTGGACCCGGAAGAAGATGCACCGCTAACAAACATAGCGGGTATTTCCCTTGCTTTCTGCAAGGTGCCCTCTGCACTCCTTAACATGTTCAGGAGTTCCGGAAGTTCAACTTCTTTTCTTTGAAGGTTGAAGTTCAGGATAAACTGGGCGTAGGTGTGAGGAAGGGACTGGAGAATAAGGTCTGTATAGAGCTCATTATCCAAAGTCGTCCCAAGGTCTGCGAGCTCTTCAATATAGTCGATCATCTTTAGGACATGTTCTCCTACTGATGACCCGACAGCCAACCTCGCTCGAAACAAGTTCTTAGAGGTCTCGTATCTTGCTATACGAGATTGCTCTCCATAAAGTTCCTTTGTATGGAGAAATATGCCATCTAGGGTCATATCCTCGTGCCTCCTCTGATGTTCATTGTTCATTGAGGCAAGCACGATGCACTTGGCTTTCGCGCAATCTAAATCCCAGGTTTTGCGGATTTCCTTATCCGCATTGCTGGATTTGGGACCAGGGACAGCAGGTGCCGTAGCGGTGAGGACGTACCCCAATTTGTCGTAGGTCAAAGCCATTTTGACATTCCGCAGCCAATCTTTATAGTTTGGCCCTGTCAGTATATTTTTCTCTAAAAGTAACTTAAGTCCAGTCATTTTCAGGGTCGCTGCAATTAGGAGAGAGAGAAGAAAACTCTTTAGCATGATGCACTTGCAAGTTTAGAGTGGTTTTTAGTTTATCTAAACTGGATGGCTCCCACTGTTTCTCGAATCCTTCCTCAAACCATAAAAGAAGAATTAGCCAGGACTATTCTCACCGTACAATACTTGCTTAACCGTTCAGCCAGGCCAGTGTCGATACTTCGAGGGAGGTTTTCCAACGCTTTCGCGAAGTTCCTTAATTAAATAACCTCTTTTCTCTGGGGGCGTAACCCCGCTGACACCTTTCTGGACACCTACTTGGTTTATAGCATTGATCGTTAAGTGACGAATCTCCTGATAAGTAGCATATACTCACAGTAGGATCGGGATCCAAATATCATCGTATGATAATGTTGAAGGTATCCTACCAACATTCATCAAACTCCAAATGGTATGCAACTCTTTGCAAATTTCAGTTTCTTTAAAAATTCCCGATATATATTTTTGCCCCATGCTCTTATGACCTTGGCTTTGGTCAAAATGTCATAAGTCACATGTCAAGTTCTACCCATCATTATCTTGTCAATTTGAACCCATCCGTATATACCCCTGACTTTGGTCAAATGATAATACGACTGTCCCAAACTAACTCATCTATCTTATGCAACAAATGAAAACCCAGCAGCTACCAAACACTATGCCTTGACTTTGGCCAAAATGCATAGCTTGAATACTACTGAATACCCAAATGAAATGACGGAGGGCTACGAATGGTTTTGGCGAAACCGTGAACGTAGTGAACTTGATATAACCGAAGGAACCTGATAGCTTTTAAAAAGAGTGGTTAAAGCTCCGCATTTAAAATATCTGTTTTTAAAATTAACCGAGTGGTTTCTTTTAAATTGTTCCAACGATTAAACTTTGGTTTGTTTTTCTTTGCATTATAGATAATGCGTCCCATCATTAACCTATCATTGAAGAAAACAACGAAAATACAACGTCCTCTTATGCCATCCGCATTCGCCACGGGGTCCCATCATCACCCGTTAGGTTACTTAACTAACGACAGAGCGGGGGCTGGGCTAGCGCGGGTGTAAAATATAAGTGACGTCTAAATAGCTATCATATATAGATATTGTACATTCGTCAGACGCAATAATAGGCATTCCAGATCACTGATGAACTTTATTGGATTTGCAAGTAATCCGTGTTTGTTTCGAGCCTGCAACAAAAGACGGATTACACAGTTGTGATGAATAGCCATTACCCCACCCAAGACCCCAACGGGTACGGCAAACTACCCACCCGGCAGTTTGTGCACCCCACCTTGGGTCTGTCCTAGGAGCAAAAAACAGTAAAATGAAATAATACAACGGTGGCTACAACCGCAACTGGATGTGCCCCGCAAAATAATATTACAACAAATTACATTTACATAAAATGAATTAAATAATAACCCATCACATAACCCCGGCTATACATCACAACAGTCCAACACAGTTCATATCCACAAACAGTAAAAACCATTACAGAAATGTGCAACCCCTTGCCAACCGACATACTAGCAGTTAGGGGAGGTTTACGAACACATTATACAAACACAGATATAATCCAACAAGCAAATACTGTATAATTTCGATCGATTAAACACTTTTAATTTTGCTCCAATACTTCTCTGTAAACCTGAAACCTGAGCAAAAATAAAATATTCCAGAAAATACCAAATATCACAAAGAAGCAACACAAGAAATTTGGGTTCCTGAATCGCCAACTCGGCGGCGGAAGCGCGGCGGATCGGTGCGATCCGCCGCGGTTCCGCGGCGCTTTAGGCGATTCAGGGGCCCAAATTTCTTGGGTGTTCTTCTACTGTCTTTTTAAGCTTTCTGAACCTCCCTGAAAAATTTTAGGACTTCATTTAAAATTCGACAGAAACTAGTGATTTCGGGGTTTTCCGGTTTCGTTTTTTCCGTTCGAAATTCATACAAATTTGCAAGTAAGTTATTTATTGTTTAGCGAGGCTCTGATACCACTGTAAGTCGATGTACAACACCTCAATACTTGTGGGGAGGCGGAATTTTTAAAAACGAACTTGTTTAGTGAACAAACATCGACTAACCGCTTGAATCGAAGCTAAACGATAACTAACTTAAAACATAGAGTTTCTATGCTACTATGTTTAGGGATTATACCTAACGAATCTGTTAGTTATATGTATGCCCTAGAGGCCATTACTGTACACAGGATGTATATTGTAGTGGATGCTGGGACATATATAGGGAGGACTTTCTTGCTCGACATGATAGTATGCTATCTGGTTGAACTTTACCTTAACGTGTATACTGATTGTCTCTCTGTTACATGTTGGTAAAGCCCTTAGGATGTGTGCTTGACTACCTGGACTATGATGCGGATCATACTAGTGGGGACATGGTAGTCCATAAGTACATCCTTCAAAGTCCCTAGTCGAGGGTGTGTCGAGACGGGGCATCGATATACCAGAGTAGACTAGCGTGTACCTTCTCGACCCATACAGATGGGCGATGGATGATCCCATATCCATCGGTGTTTGACATCAGAGATGATATACGGGTGCTCAGTGTAGACTGGGTACACTGGACGGACTCGTCGAGAACTCCCAGATGGTATTATACCTCACGTCAGATGGCAGTTCTCTGGTGACACTGGTACAGAGTAGTCTGTTGACCCGAGATCGTCATAGAGTCTTGTGTGGTTCCCACTGTGCTTTGATTTCCATCTTACCACGTCCAAGAGGGCGTGCAAAACGGTGGTTTTTGGGTACAGTCCCGAGTCACATGGAGGCAATGAGCGATAGGAGGGGATTCATCTCTCCCGGTATAGGGAGTTGATGTTGTGCTGTGTTCGATTGGCTATAACAGGAAATCCCTGGCCAGGGTTGCTGAGATTTACTGGTAAGTGTTACCTGTAGTTTCTCGAATAGTTATAGACCTCATATCGACACGACTTATTGAGCTATTGGGGTCTGACGTTTACCACCCCTAGGCGAGATATGCGACATATCAGACGATCAGACCGGACTGTACGGTAGTGTTACTGGTCGGATTCACTGGAGTGTGAGCAGGCTTGCTCGTTGATCTTCAGATCGCTCAATACCCGGGTGGCCGTTACGTTTAGCAGACCGCTTGCAGCTTGTGGGTGTTTGATATGATCATCACCTGATGCCGGCGTATTGATGAGTCTTTATAGTCCTACACAGAGGTTTCCTGGCTCAAGCGAAACGAAATAGGAGCGCATATGAGATATGTGCGGGACCGAGAATAATGCGTGTATGTGATACCATATTCTATTCTCGCGATAAATGTATCGAATGGTTATATGCGATATAACCTAGTTATCGATTCAAGCGTTGATTCGATAAGCCGATATATTATATACTAATCGGTTGTGTGCGACATAACCGGATCATTGAATCAAGTGTTGATTTAATGATTTAATGCATAATTATATATTTGATATATTACTTTGCATTAACTAGTATTGGTTCACTTTAAATGGATTTTCTCACTCGGATTGTACACATTGTATATGTGATATACTTTTGTGCACTTGATTGTATCATGTTTGATGATACATGTTTACTTGAGTTTGTGTAAAGATTAAACCATGGTTATTTAAATGGTTAGGGTTTTGTTTTTCATATCTATTTATTTATTTATTTATTTATTTTCTTTTTGTAAAAAGAAATGAGAAGAATGGTGGCTTTCTTTGTTTGTAGTTGAAGATTCATGAACCTTTGACTTTGTCCACCATTCTTATCTCATGCTTAACCTAACCATTTGATTTAACCCTAGTTCAATCTCTACACTTGACCATGGTTTAGATTATGATAAGTTTTGATTTTTCTTTTCATTTTTTAATTAACTTATCATAACTATTTCCTTCTTCTTCTTCATTTCTTCAAGTGAAGAAAGCTTGCCTCCATCAATGGCAAGTGATGAAAAAGAGTGAGAAATCCAAAACTAAAGTTAACCCACTTCCTATTTCTTCATCCTCTACCTCTTTCCAAGTAGTAGAGTGTGTTTTCTTCACAAGTTTCTTGACTTGGTGAAGTCGGAGCTTGATTTAGCGATGCCTCGACGTAGATCATCTTCGGCATGGACATCGACGACCTAGCTTGCCCATTCTCCGACGAAGCCGACGCTAGAGCCCGGATTTGATTTGGACAGCGGAGAGGACTTCGTTGCGGAGCTATGGAGGTGGAGCACCGGATCTACAAAGGTTGTATTTCCGTATTCCCTTAGTTAAGTGTTAACTAGTTATCTTTTCGCCTAGTTTTCTAGCAAACGATCCGTAGTCGGGTTTCTCGGCACCTAGAATTTTTGAAATTGGCATGGATGATGCCTTGTGAGACCTCACTAGCGTGCCTAGGAACCCTACAGAATCGTGTCCTTCGTCTTTGCGAACTCCACCTCCTCCTCGGCCTTCTCGAAGAAGTAGACGATCCACCCGAGAGCTTTACTCCAAGCTTAGCCTCTAAACTTGAGGCAACTAAACTTATCTAAGTGCTAATCAAAGAAGCTAGGTGAAATATAGAGAGAGGGTTATGGTTTAATTAGTCTAACTAATCCTTGTACTCAACACATGAGAGGGGAGGATTAGGGTTTGAAGAGGGAGAGCTTGAGGAGAGAGAAGATGAAGATAATAATGAAGTGAGAAGAATGAGTTATCATAATATATATCAAGCATTTCTTTTTATCAAGAAAAGAAAAGAAATGAATTTAACAACCATGCTTGATAATATCTAGTGATGATTCACATCCATGAGTCATTAAGCATTTATGATGCATTAATGACATGGATGAATCATCCATATGACTCACTAATCACATTCATTGTATATGCCACCTAAACCTCCTTAGTCACCATCTTCAAGAAACTTCTCGCGCAATTACGAGAACGCCCCTCCTTTCCGCAAAAATACGGAAAAACTTTAGACTGTATAAATCCAATAACCGGATACCAGTAACTGGCTTAAACCAAAGCCGACTGGTAAAAACTGTCCGAAAGTCGTACGTGCGTAAACACACGTATGCATCCGAACCCTTGTCGTAAAACCATACGACCTCTATATCGTTTCGCCTGGAGTAGGGAAACTCTCTGTGTGGGACTCTAGAGACTCGACTACTACGCTGGCAGTGGGTTTAACCACAGACCGCAAGCGGTACTAGCTGTACGTAACGGTCCCCAGGTAGATGTCGATAAGAAGGCCGATGAGGAAACCCATCCGAACTCCTACTGAGCCTGCTGTGACAATCTCCATACAGTCCGGTCCGTTCGTCTAAGACTATCGTATATCGGGCCTAGGGGGCGGCAAGCGTCAGTCCCCTAATAGCGGTATAAGTCGTGTCGGAGGGAAGCCCATTACACCTTGAGAAACTACTGAAACCTACCGGCAAATCTCGCTTGCCCTGGACAGGGACTTTGCGTAATGGCTCTCTGACACAGCGCGATATCAACTCCCAATACCGGGAGAGACGAATCCTGTCTAACCGCCACTGCCTCCAAGTGCTCGGGACTGCACCCAACTGCTACCTGTTTGCACGACTCCTTTGAGTCGTGGTAGGGTAGCAATCTAAGAACAGTGGGACACACTCGAGGCGAAGTAGCAGTGTCAAGTCTGCGGACTATGCTGTACTCATGTCACCTGGGAACTGTTCACTGACGACTGGTATAAAACCAACCAACAGTTCCCCGTGAGTCCTATCCGTTGTACCCGTAACCTAACGAGCACCTGCATACTATCTCCAGTACGACGTACTGACGGCTGTGGGACAGACCATCTCCCCAACTGGGATGAGAAGCGTACACACTAGTCTACTCCGGAGTATCGATGCTCTGTCTCGATAATCCAACTACCAGGGACCTGAATAAGGATGTGCTTGTAGACTACCCAGCCCCCACTAGTGTGACTGCCATCACAACGCCGGTAGTCAAGCAAGATCCTAAGAGCTCTATCAATACGTATACTCACATATTAAGATAGAAAAACCAAGTAGTATACTACCATGTTTAGCAAGACTGTTATATACATGTGAATATCCCAAGCTTCCATTAAGTAATATACAAACTAGTATGATACAGTAATGGCCTTCTAAGGCATAAACACTAACATGTATTCGTGTTCATCGGAACATGGATGCGGGTGTTTATGCACAGTTGAGAGAGGTAGAGGCAGAGGATTCATATTAGGGTTGATGACAGTTGTCTTTTTCTAAACCCTAATAAATATGTGAAATATGATTAATAATATTAATTAATGGAAATTGTGTTATGGTTAGGGTTGTTGACCTTTTGACCTTGGTTTACTTGTTGACCAAAGTTGAAACATTGACCATCATCATTTCACACATAAGATGCTCTTTGATTTTAGCAAAATTCATTAAATGTGAAATGATAATGGTCTTTTCAAATCAACCAACACCTTTTTTTTGATTAATATTGTTAATTGATAATTCACATATATGTGAATATGGTTGCAAAATTATTTTCATTCTCTCATTCTCATTCTCTCTCAACCTCTTCCTCTCTCTCAAGGCAAGAATCTCTCATGAGTTGAGAACCATTTGCCATTGAGATAAAACACCAAAATCACTCTCTACTTATCATAAGGTTTATGGTTTAGCAAACCTAACACTTTAGTTACCTCAAGTTTGAGGAAGGAGCTCAAGGTAGAGGCCCTCGGGTGGATCTTTCTTCGGCAAGAGAAGGCGACGAGGAGGAACCATTCAACACACTTCAAGGAGAAGAAGAGAAGGAGTTCAAGACTAGGTATAACCCTCTAACCGAGTAGGTAAAGCTTGTAGTTAGTTGCTAGTATGTTGTTTAGCAAAGATCCTCCTTTTTAGTCCATGTTGCCTTTGGTTTCAAAATTTGTTTTTTACCGTTTCCGCCTCCCCGTAAGCACCGGGGTGGGCAACGTGGACTTACAGATCCATCGCCCATCATATGGGTTAAGAAGCGCATACGCTTATTTACTCTGGAGTATCGATGCCCTGTCTCGGTACTCTCACGACTAGGAACATTTGAAGGATGTACTTAGCGACTACAATGTCCCCACTAGTATGATCCGCATCATAGTCCTGGTAGTCAAGTACTCATCCTAAAGGTTTTACCAACATATAACATAGAGACAATCAGAGTACATTTTAAGATAAAGAGCAACCAGATAGCATACTATCATGTCGAGCAAGAAAGTCCTCCCTATGTATGTCCAAGCATCCACTACAATATACATCGTATGTACAGTAATGGCCTCTAGGGCATACATATAACTAACATTATGGTACTGACCAATCGAATCACAGTGCGATATCGACTCCCTTTACCGGGAGAGACGAATTCCCGACAATCGCTCACTGCCTCCATGTGGCTCGGGACTGAACCCAACTAAAGCCTGTTTGCATGACCCAGTAGAGTCGTGGTAGGGTAGTGATCAAAGTTCAGTGGGAACTCACACGAGACAAATGCCGATCTCGGGTCCAAAGACTAACCTGTACACATGTCACCTGAGAACTTCCATCTGACGATAGGTATAGTACCATATGGAAGTTCTCGGCGAGTCCGTCCAGTGTACTCACCCCAGTGAGCACCTGTATACGATCTTGGGTACATCAGACCAATGGCTGAGGGACCAACCATCCCCCGACGGGGGTAGAAACGTATACACTAGTCTACTCTGGAGTATCAATGCCCAGTCTCGATACTCAAGCCACTAGGGACCATTTAAGGATGTGCTTATAGACTACCCTGCTCCCACAAGTATGATCGCCATCACAACGCAGGTAGTCAAGCAAGATCCTAGGGGCTTTATCTACATGTAACCGCAATATGTAATAACGAGTATGACATATGCCATATTAAGATAAAGACAAACCATAATAGTATACTACCGTATCGAGTCTTTATCAATATGTGCAAACCAGATATAATAACAATAAATACACATATCCTGATAATGACAAGTCAAATAATATACTATAAAACTGAGCAAGATTGTTCTGTACATACATATCCCTAGTATCCATATGTATACATATACAATACTGGCCTCTAGGGCATATACATCCAACAATCTCCCTCTTGCAGTAAAGGCCAGTAATTGGTATACCGAATACCCAACGTCTGCACTAAGGCCAGCTGTTGGCATACCGCATACCCAACATCCCAAAAGTCGCTAGAACTGTGCTTGAGGGAGTGCCTTGTTAAATGGATCCGCCGTGTTATCTTTCGTATACACTCTTCGGACCTCGATCTCATGGCGATCTGCGATCTCCCTGATCAGGTGATACCGCCTTAAGATCTGCCTGGATTTCTGATGGGACCGTGGTTCCTTCGCTAAAGCTATAGCCCCATTGTTATCGCAATACACAGGTATTGGGTAAACAATGGACGGAACTGCCTAAAGTTCAGCTATGAACTTCTTCATCTAGACCGCCTCTTTTGCGGCATCGCTTGCGGCAATGTATTCAGCCTCCATCGTCGAGTCTGCGACGGTATCCTGTTCGAAACTCTTCCAACATACCGCCCCTCCGTTGAGGGTAAACATAAAACCCGAGACAGACTTGCTGTCATCCTTGTCACTCTAGAAGCTTGAGTCGGTAAAGGACTCGACCCTGAGGTCTCCATTACCGTAAATCAGGAACATCTCCTTAGTCCTTCTTAGGTACTTGAGAATGTTCTTTATTGCTGTCCAGTGGTCCTCACCTGGGTCCGACTGATACCGGCTCACCATGCTTAGCGCGTAAACTACATCTGGTCTTATACATAGCATCGCATACATTATAGATCCTACCGCCGAAGCGTAGGGTATACTGCTCATGCGAACCCTCTCCTCGTCAGTCTTGGGAGACATGTCCCTGGAGAGGGTGATTCCGTGCAATGCGGGTATGTTATCGCGCTTGGAATCATCCATACTAAATCTCTTTAGTTCAGCCTCTATGTACCTAGACTGTGAAAGTCCCAGTAGTCTCTTAGATCTATCTCTGTAGATCTTGATCCCCAGAATATACGAGGCATCACCTAGGTCTTTCATAAAGAACATTTGTGATAAGAATAGCTTGACCGATTGTAGCATAGGAATGTCATTTCCTATCAAAAGATTGCCGTCCACGTACAAGACTAGGAATACGACAGTTTGTCCTACAATCTTCTTATAAATACATGGCTCATCTTTGTTCTTGATGAAGTCAAAGTCCTTGACTGTCTCATCAAAACAGATGTTCCAGCTCCGCGACGCTTGCTTCAATCCATAAATGTATTTGAGCAGCTTGCACACCTTTCCGCAACTCCCACTGTCTACAAAACCTTCTGGCTGATCTATGTAAACGCACTCTTCTAAACTTCCATTTAGAAAAGCCGTTTTTACGTCCATCTGTCAGATCTCATAGTCATGGAAGGCAGCAATGGCAAGCAGGATCCTAATGGATTTGAGCATAGCCACTGGAGAAAAGGTTTCGTCATAGTCCACTCCTGGTCTTTAACGAAAACCTTTTGCAACGGGTCTAGCCTTATAGGTTTCCACCTGCCCATCCACACCATGTTTCTTCTTGTAGATCCATTTGCATCCAACGGGTTTTACCCCAGGTGGAGCAACTTCCAGGGTCCACACTTTATTGGTGTACATGGACTCCATTTCAGATTGCATAGCATCTAGCCACTTATCAGAGTCCCTACTGATAATGGCCTGTCTGAAACTAGTAGGATCATCTTCTTCCAAGATGCAATCCTCTCGATCCCCATCTATGAGAAAACCGTAGTATCTCTCGGGCGGATGAGAAATCCTACTAGATCTGCGGAGTGGCTGAGGTTCGTCCAAGGTTGTTGAATCCTGAGGTTCTACCAAATCTTCAGTTGCAATTTGTCCCTCTGGAATTTCTTCCAGTTCTACCGTGCTCCCACTAATTTCTTTTGCAAGAAATTCCTTTTCTAAGAAGACAGCGTGGCGAGCTACAAACACCTTCTGTTCCTCGGTGTGGTAGAACTGATATCCTTGCGAATGCTTAGGATATCCTACAAACTTATACAAAACTGACCGTGCCTCGAGTTTGTCCGGGTTCTGCTTCTTTACATAAGCTAGACAACCCCGTATCTTAATAAAATTAAGATACGGTCTCTTCCGCTCCCACAGTTCATATGGGGTGGTAGGCACGGATTTGGTCGGAACACTATTCAATAGATAAGCTGTTGTTTCAAGCGCAATTCCCCAAAATGAAAGAGGAAACTCAGCAATACTCATCATGGAGCGAACCATATCCAATAGGGTACGATTCCTCCGCTCCCATACACCGTTGTGCTGTGGTGTATAAGGAGGAGTAAGCTGAGAGAGAATTCCATTCTCTTTTAAGTATTCTAGAAATTCCATGCTTAAGTACCCCCTTCCTCTATCAGATCTGAGGATCTTAATACTTTTGCCAGTCTGGTTCTCTACTTCATTTCCGAATTTTTGAATTTCTCAAAAGCTTCAAATTTGTGTTTCATAAGATATACATATCTGAATCTAGAGAGATTGTCAGTGAATGTGATGAAGTACGAGAACCCTCCCCTTGCATGTATAGACATAGGACCACACACATCACTATGTATGAGTCCTAAGAGCTCTGCTGCTCTTTCTTCATGTCCGGTGAACGGAGATTTGGTCATCTTTCCTTTGAGACAAGACCGACAAGTTTCATAAGATGAAAATTCAAACATATTCAAGAATCCATCTTTATGTAACTTACTCAGTCTTTTCTCTCCGATATGACCAAGTCTACAATGCCAAAAGTAGGATTCGTTCGTATCTGAACTCTTCCTCTTGCGTGTGTTTTGTACATTGAGAACTGTATTCTGATTTAGAACATAGATACCATTACACGGTGTACCTTCTGCAACCAGTACCTTATCAAGGTAAATGTTGATGATATTTATATCAAGAACAAAGTTATATTCATCTTTATTAAGTAAAGAAACCGATATGATGTTGCAAAGCATGGAAGGTACATAGTAGCAATTGTTCAAAATCATAGCATTGCCATTTGGCAACACTAAGTGATATTCACCGACGGCCGCAGCATTAACTTGTGCTCTGTTCCCTACTCTGAGGGACATATCACCAGGTCCAACTATCCTACTTTTTCTCAGTCCCTGCAATAAATTACAGATATGAGATCCTGATCCAGTATCTAGTACCCAGGAGATAGGACTGACCGAAAAGCAGTTCTCAACTACAAGAACACCTGAAGAAGATGCAACAATATGTTTCTTCTTCGATGGGGTCATCAAGGAATTCAAACAAACCTCTTTCCCATGCTCATACTCATGACCGTTGTCATAAGTTAGAGCTGAACCTATGTTCCCCAGCCCCGAATAAGAATTCGGATCGGTCAAGCGATACATTTTATTATCTTGATTAGGGCGTGAAATGGTTGCTACCTGGAGAGAGAGAGAGGGAAAACACTCAGCGTGCGCTCTTGCAAGATTAGATTGGTTAATAATTAATCTAACCAGGATGGCTCCCACTGTTTCCTTAAATTCTTCTTCAAACCCTAAAAGAAGAACCAGTCAGGATTAATCGCACGTCACAATACTTGCTTAACCTTTCAGCCAGGCTGGTGTCGGTACTTCGAGGGAGGTTTTCCAACGCTTTCGTGAAGTTCCTTAATTACATAACCTCTTTTCCCTGGAGGCGTAGCCCCGCTAACACCGATCTAGACACCTACTTGGTTTATAGCATTGATTGTTAAGTGAAATGATCTCCCGAGAGTAATCCTACTCATCAGTGGGATCGGGATCCAACTATCATTGTGTGATGCACTAGATGGAATCCACTCTAGTCACCACACTCCAGAAGGTATGCTAAATCTGCAAGTTTACCGTATGTTTGAAACTCCCGATGTGGTTTATGCCCCAAGCGTTATATGACCTTGACGGATGCCAACAAATCATAAAGCGCAAGTCAAGTTCTACCCGTCATTGTCCTGATTAATTTAAACCCACCCATACATGCCCTTGACGGATGCCAACAAGGCTGCATGACTGTCCTAAATTAATGCATATCCATGCAACAAATAAGTATCATTCAGCTACCGCACACTATACCTTGACGGATGCCAACAAACATAGCACGAATACTAAATGCTACTTATCTGAAATGACGGAGGGCTACGGCTGGTTTTTTGGCGAGAAACCCGTTAACGTAATGAACTTGATATCGTTGAAGGAACCTGAGTAATTTTGTAAATATATAGTGGCGAAAACTTTTGCTAAAGAGGTCACTCCTTGTGAAGGGATCTCGGCTCTTTCCTCGTCGAATGAAATGCAGAATATTCCAAACTGAATACCTCGATGCAAAGCAAAAATAGTCAACAATATTAAAGTTATTACCCTGACGCAAATTTTTACTCAAGGGGTCACTCCCGGTGAAGGGATCTCGGCCCTTGCCTCATCGAATGAGGTGCAGGATATTCCAAACTGAATACCACTATGTAAAGCAAAAGAGAACGTCTATAATGTCAGTTTTTAAAGCTTGGTTCCAACAACATCTTTTAGGTTTATTATCTTGCATTAATTAAAATTAATGCGGTCCCATCAATTTGTAACCTATCACACCAGAAAAGAACGAAAATAAAATGTACGTATATGCCATCCGCATTCGCCACGGGGCCCCGTCATCACCCGTTAGGTTACTTAACTAACGACAGAGCGGGGGCTAGACTAGCGCGGGTGCAAAACATATACAACATCTACTAGTATATATATAAGTATATATAACATTCGTCCCAGGCATGATAATAAACAACATCACAGATAACAATACAGAATGGTGGATAGTCTTGGATCCCCGGATTTCATTTGAGCCGTAAATAAAACCCGACATTCTCGGTCGTATGGATAGCCTGTGCAACGATAACCTGTACCCCCTACGAGTGCAGCGAATAGCCCGCCAATCCTAGAATGAAGCCCTCTCCGTCTCAACACCATGAGAATGTAGCCTCCTCCGTCTCGATGCCATGAGATGCGGGCTTGTTGCCTTCTAGAACCCGGCTATCCGTGCACTCCGCCGTGGGGTAATCATAGTACAGAATATTAAAAAAATATATACAACCGGTGACATCGACCTCATCCCGGTCGTGCCCCAAAACAATATACAATCTGGCAAAGACGGCAGTCCATATGTCGGACGCTCGCCTCGCAATAACAAATGTACAGATGAATATAAAACTGTATTCTAACATTGCACCACATGCTATCCACCACGACAATCCAACCATAATCACAGCACAAGCACACAACATCAAAGCGAATGTCACGTTCGCAAAACCTATCTAAAGGAACATATAGCAATCAGACGAGTTTTAACGATCGAGTGACATTCCCGGTCGCAGATAAAAGTGAATGTACTGACAACAAAATACGTGTTTTAAAATTACGATCGACTAAACTTTCCATGTGGGCCCCAAGTATTAAACCAACACTGTAACAAATCTGGGCCTAAAAAATAATTATCCAGAAACCACAATCCCAACAATTAAGAGGCCCATATGCTGCCGCGGAACCACGGCCAAGTGGGGCATTATGCGGCGGTTCCGCGGTGGAAGTATGGGTTCAGGGGCCCAAATTTCTGGTGGGTTCTTAAAAAAGCCTGCATGATTTTCTGAGAACAAAAAATTGATTTTTCGAGCACTTTTAAAATCGACAAAAAACACATGTGAGGAAATGCGGTTTTTGAAAAATCCAGTCGATCGTTATTCTGAACACGTTTAAACAAGCTAGTATAGGTTTTATTGGTGGCTCTGATACCATGAAGGGTTACCCTAGCGCCTCGGCCATCTCACGTGGCCAAATACGAAATAAAAAAATTTCTTACGAATAAAACTTGGCACTAGACTAAACCCTAAAACCGGATCTTTCCATAATACTAACTAGCTACACTAAGAGAGCTATCTGCTATGATAGAAACCTCACCAAATGAACCAAGTCCTTCGGTCTTCTTTCTTCATCCTTAGCTCCTAGCAAGCGCCTTGAACATACTTGAACTCCAAATCCGGCTCCATCGGTCCTTCGGGATCGAGCTTGTTCTTCGGCCTCCTTTTGTCGTAGATGATCCACCTGTGGAGTATGATCCATGGCTCTAGCTCTTTGCAATGTGTCAAAAGAGCAACTAGAGAACTTGGGATGCTAGTCTAAGTAATCTAGGATGTAGTTTGGATGTCTAAGTGTTCTATCTCTTTCTAGCCTCTTCACTTGTATCTCAACACATGAGAAATGTAGTGAAGAGGAAGAAGATTAAGGTGGAGGAGAAAACTAGAGGAGGGAGGAGATGAGAGCTCAAAAGAGAAAAATGAATCAAGCATGAAAGAGAAAATACACACAATGGTTTTGCATATCAATTCTTTCATTAAACAATTAGCAACCATGCTTCAATAGTAAACCCAAAATGAATTATAAATTCATTTGACTACTATTGAAGCATGGTCACCTCTTTTCCTCCCATACTCTTACTTTACCCCTCATTTCCATTTATGAAATAAATGGAAAATATATAATGAGGTGGCCACCTTCTAGAAGGAAATCTGTAGTAAATACGGATTTCAGTCTACTGTACAAATATACCGGCAATCAGATAAAAATCCGAACGCCCAAAAGAGATAGAATAACACGAAGAACGTAATACTAGAATATATATATCGAAATACATATACGTAAATTATTAAATCAATACCTGATTTAATAATCCGTCTCAAATCCAAGCCGGCTAGTATTACAAACTGTCCGATCGAAAATCCGAGTACTAAGTACATCAATCGATCGAACCCTGCACGTATCCAATACGGCTACTACATCATTTCTCCTGAATCAGGGAAACCCTCTGTGTGGGACTCTAAAGACTCGACAGTACTCTGGCAGTAGGTTTAACCACAAGCTCGTCAGTGGCACTAGCTGTACGTAACGGCTACCCAGGTACCTTTTGAAAAGAAGGCCGATGAGCAAACTCATCCGTATCTCCTACTGAGCCTATCCGTGACAATATCCATACAGTCCGGCCACTTCGTCAAAGAGTATCGCATACCGGGTCTAGGTGATGGTGAACGTCAGACCCTAACAACCTGATAAGTCATGCCGATGTTGCTCAGGACCAATCCGGAAAATTACTGATCAACCTATCAGTAAATCCCAAGTGTCTTGGCTAAGGTCTTATGGTCCTGACCAATCGAATCACAGTGCGATATCGACTCCCTATACCGGGAGAGACGAATCCCCGACAATCGCTCACTGCCTCCATGTGGCTCGGGACTGAACCCAACCAAAGCCTGTATGCACGACTCAGTAGAGCCGTGGTAGGGTAGTGATCAAAGTTCAGTGGGAACTCACACGAGAAAAATGCCGATCTCGGGTCCAAAGACTAACCTGTACACATGTCACCAGAGAACTTCCATCTGACGATAGGTATAGTACCATATGGAAGTTCTCGGCAAGTCCGTCCAGTGTACTCATCCCAGTGAGCACCTGTATACGATCTTGGGTACATCAGACCAATGGCTGTGGGACCAACCATCCCCCGACGGGGGTAGAAACGTATACACTAATCTACTCTGGAGTATCAATGCCCAGTCTCGATACACACGCGACTAGGGACCATTTAAGGATGTGCTTATAGATTACCCTGCTCCCATAAGTATGATCGCCATCACATCGCAGGTAGTCAAGCAAGATCCTAGGGGCTTTATCTACATGTAAGCGCAATATGTAATAACGAGTATGACATATGCCATGTTAAGATAAAGACAAACTACAATAGTATACTACCGTATCGAGTCTTTATCAATATGTGCAAACCAGATATAAAAATAATAAATACACATATCCCGATAATGACAAGTCAAATAATATACTATAAAACTGAGCAAGATTGTTCTGTACATACATATCCCTAGTATCCATATGTATACATATACAATACTGGCCTCTAGGGCATATACATCCAACAGAAGTACCGGCAGAAGAAGGATCGAAGTTGTTGGCCGGGTTTTGAAAATTTTGTGGTTGAAAGGGGTGCTGACTCATTTGTGGTGGTTGCTGTTGCTGTGGAGGGACCCGTTGAAAGTTATTATGGTTTGGATCCGTGTATTGAGTTTGGTGTTGGATCCAAGAAAGATCAGGGTGATTTCTCCAATCTTGATTATATAAGGAAGAAGAGGGATCGTTTCCAGGTCTTTGCTGAAATGCAGCATTAGTGTGACCTTGAAACGGTACATTCAAAGGACATTCTTCCGTCAAATATGATGGGTTTGAACAGTAGCCACACATGGTTTTGGAAAGTGTGTATTGGTTTAGGGAGGCTGAAGAAAACTTGTTTTCTAGAGCATCGAGCTTCCTTTGCATTGCGGCCATTTCGGCTCTCATTGTGACGGAAACATCGAGCTGATTGATATCTTCCCCAGGCGGTGGTGGTCTAACACTTTCCCATTGTAAAGTGTTTTGAGCTAAATTTTCTAGGTATTTCCAAGCTTCATCATCATCTTTATATAGGAATTGGTAATGACACATGGTTTCAAGCATCTGTTTAGTCGTGAGATCAATACCCTCATAGATAACTCGACACAAATCCCATCTGGGGATTCCGTGATGAGGGCATTATAAAAGAAGATCCTTAAACCGTTCAAAACATTTCCAAAATGGTTCATTGGGAAGTTGGGTAAATTTAAAGATTTCGCTCCGAATACGGGTGGTCTTATGATTGGAATAAAATTTCTTAAGGAATGCTGCAATGAACTCGTCCCATATTGAAATAGAATGTGCAGTTGTGTTGTAAAGCCACTTCTCGGGTAAATCGCACAAAGTGAATGGGAGAAAACGTAAACGCAGAGCATCCAAAGACAGTTGTGAATTACCCATCAGAGCACATACGTTTTCGAATTTGGTGATAAACACTGTTAGTTATAAGTATGCCCTAGAGGCCATTACTGTACATAGGATGTATATTGTAGTGGATGCTGGGACATATATAGGGAGGACTTTCTTGCTCGACATGATAGTATGCTATCTGGTTACTCTTTACCTTAACGTGTACACTGATTGTCTCTCTGTTACATGTTGGTAAAGCCCTTAGGATGTGTACTTGACTACCTGGACTATGATGCGGATCATACTAGTGGGGACATGGTAGTCCATAAGTACATCCTTCAAAGTCCCTAGTCGTGGGTGTATCGAGACGGGGCATCGATATACCAGAGTAGACTAGCGTATACCTTCTCGACCCATACAGATGGGCGATGGATGATCCCATATCCATTGGTGTTTGACATCAGAGATGATATACGGGTGCTCAGTAGAGACTGGGTACACTGGACGGACTCACCGAGAACTCCCAGATGGTATTATACCTTACGTCAGATGGCAGTTCTCTGGTGACACTGGTACAGAGTAGTCTGTTGACCCGAGATCGTCATAGAGTCTTGTGTGATTCCCACTGTGCTTTGATTTCCACCTTACCACGTCCAAGAGGGCGTGCAAAACGGTGGTTTTTGGGTACAGTCCCGAATCACATGGAGGCAATGAGCGATAGGAGGGGATTCGTCTCTCCCGGTATAGGGAGTTGATGTTGCGCTGTGTTCGATTGGCTATAACCGGAAATCCCTGGCCAGGGTTGCTGAGATTTACTGGTAAGTGTTACCAATAGTTTCTCAAACTGTTATAGACCTCATATCGACACGACTTATCGAGCTATTGGGGTCTGACGTTTACCACCCCTAGGCGAGATATGCGACATATCAGACGACGAGACCGGACTGTACGGTAAGTGTTACTGGTTGGATTCACAGGAGTGTGAGCGGGCTTGCTCGTCGATCTTCTGATCGCTCAATACCCGGGTGGCCGTTACATTTAGCAGACCGATTGCGGCTTGTGGGTGTTTGATATGATCATCACCTGCTGCCGGCGTATTGACGAGTCTTTAGAGTCCTACACAGAGGTTTCCTGGCTCAAGCGAAACGAAATAGGAGCGCATATGAGATATGTGCGGGACCGAGAATAATGCGTGTATTTGATACCGTATTTCATTCTCGCGATGAATGTGTCGATTGGTTGTATGCGATATAACCTAGTTATCGAATCAAGGATTGATTCGATAAATCGATACATTGAATACTAGTCGGTTATATGCGATATGACCGGATCATTGAATCAAGTGTTGATTTAATGATTTAATGTATAATTATATATTTGATATATTACTTTGCATTAACTAGTATTGGTTCATTTTAAATGGATTTTCTCACTTGGATGGACAAGTTGTATATGTGATATACTTTTTGTGCACAAGATTGTATCATGTTTGATGATACATGCAACCTTGGGTTTGTGTAAAGAATTGATCATGGTTAGTTAATGGTTAGGGTTTCATTTGATTTATTTATTCATTCTTTTATCTATTTATTTTTGGATTAAAAGAAATGAGAAATGAAAAGATAATGGTTGCTTTCATTCATGATGCTTCTTAAAGCTTCATGCAACTTTGACCAAAGTGACCATTTTGTCTTCATTTCCAAAACCCTAACCATTCTTCTAACCTTAGTTAATTCTCTACATCTAACCATGGTTTAAATTATGATAAGAATGATTTTTATTATTCTTTTGAAATACTTATCATAACATATTTCATCTTCTTCTTCTTCTTCTCCTTCAAGAAGAAAACCAAGTTTCCATCAATGGTGATCGATGAAAAAGAGTGAGAAATCCAAATCTAAAGTGAACCCACCTCCTATTTCTTCATCCTCTACCTCTTGCCAAGTAGTATAGGGTGTTTCCTTCATAAGTTTTCATGGCTTGGTGAAGGTGGAGCTTGATCTTGTGATGCCTCGACGTAGATCATCTTCGGCATCGTCGTCGATGACCTAGCCCGCTTTTTCTCCGATGAAGCCGACGCTAGAGCCCGGGATCCGATGATCGCAGCGAGGAGACATCATCACGGAGCTATGGAGTTAGAGCACCGGATCTACAAAGGTTGTATTTTCGTTACTTTTCAGTTAAGTAGTTAACTAGTTTTCGTTTTCGCCTAAAATCTAGTTAACGATCCGTATTAGGGTTTCTCGGCACTTGTAATTTTTGAAATTGGCATGGTTGATACCTTTTGAGACCTCATTAGTGTGTCTAGGAACCCTGCAGTGGTATCGGAGCCTAGCTAGAGCCTTAGGCGAAGTCTAGACGACGTTTGAAATCCGAACGAACCGAAACCCTAACCCAAAAATTGCTCTCTGTACATTTTTGAAAATTGTGGATTTTTGAGAATTAAAAATATGCAGAAAAATCAGCAGGAATATCTAAGAGTTACTGTAAAATTCGATGCCCTAATTCCATCAAGCCGCCGTGGTTTCGCGGCACGAGCATGGCTCGTGCGGCGGTTCCGCGGCCTATTTGTCTTATCATGCATTGAATTTTGCACAGTAACTCCTACTTTGCAGTTCTGGTTTTCCAGGGAATTTTTAATATTTATTATAGAGTTGAAATTTCTGGGTTGTATTGGGAGTTCGTAGATTCGATCGGATTATCAAACTTTGTCTATGTGTTTTCCGGATAATTTTTGAATATGTTAAAAAGTTCGACCGGATATAAATACCCAATCTTTCCCCTGCCGGAAAATTTCCAAGTGTTGGATTTTTCCGAGGTTTAAGGACGTTCTAAGTAGTGCAAGTAACGCGATGGTCTCTCTAGAAGACAACAAACCTTAACTCGATTATGTGACCGTCTTGAACTGCCCTTTGAACCTTCGGGTTTGGGGCAGTACGGCGTGCCACATATGAGGCGTTGGCTTGACCCTTCTACGGCTGGACCGTTGGTACTGAGGCACGAAGTGAATGTTTTTAAACTTATTTCATGTGTTGAGCTGTATCGGGAAAACTTGGGTGTTCGAATGTTCGATCGGAAAGTTTAACATTTTCTGCTTATCCGGAATGGGATACAATAATTGGAATTCACAAGTAGTTATGAGATAACTGAATGAATGTTATAAACATAGCAGTTTAGTCTCACTTGATCGGTTGCCACGAAATTTTGATATGATCAAAAGTCCGTCGCAATCACGTAGCGTACGCGGATACTCGCCCGGTAAACTTAATAGACAGCCTCGCTCCATATCCCCGACCAAGTGACTGTAGGAGAACCCCGTCGCCGAAAGCATCCGTTCGGGTGCTCGCGGCAGCGGTGTTCCGCCTTGGTGCACTTCGTCGACGGCGTCAGGGGTGCGGCCGCCTACTAAAGTTTGCGACGAGCATTCGATCAGGATGTCGGGAATCCTGTTGAATTGCCCGACTTGATATTGAAAAGAGTTTTCGATAATGAGACTAAAATGCGAGGTTTATAATTGTTAGGCATGCGATGTCTAAGGAATTCATTTGATTAGGCATGCGATGTCTATGGAGGTTGCGAATTCCAACTATTGTAGTTTTACACTTTCTTTTTTGTGACCGTAAGTGTAATATGTGATATCGCCGGTTTCGTTGCTATATGTCAACGACAATTGGGATGCGCATATTTACTTACGTTGATGACATGTGATGTTATGTGTTGCTGGATATGTTATATTGGATCGTCGTGTTTGAATAGCCGGGGGTTTTTATGTGAGATGAGTGTTTTTCATTTTCATTCATGTAAAAACTTGTATATAATATTCTTTTATTGGGGCACTTCAAGGTTGCGGAAGATGTCACCGTTTGTATATTATTTACTTTTCCGCAGTAGGATAGACCCAAGGAGGGGAGCACAAGTAACCGGGTTCTGGAGTCCAGTGGGAGACCAACTCGAGGAGTCGAGTCCAGGTCTCCTAACTCTAGAATTGGTTGGGTTGCTTGCCGCTCTCGTAGGGGTCTAGGGGTGTGGGTTTGTCTATTCATCACGACCGTGGAATCCGTGTTTTATACTGGCTCATATTGAAAACACGGACGTCCTAGTATATCCAATGTTTCATATGTTTCTTCTGCTGCGATATCTGCGATGTGATCATGTGATGTTCTGTGATGGATACTGTATATAGTATATATGATATATTATATAGGCGTTACTGTTAGTGTATATGCCCTAGAGGCCATTACTGTATCATACTAGTATGTATATTACTTGATGGAAGCTTGGGATATTCACAGTTGTACAGACAATCTTGCTCAATATAGTAGTATGCTACTTGGTTTGTCTCTGCTTTAATGTGTACATGTGTGTTTATTTATTATATCACCTATACGCATTAGTAGAGCCCTTAGGATCTTTGCTTGATTACCGGCGTTGTGATGGCGATCACACTCGTGGGGGCTGGGTAATCTACAAGCACATCCTTATACACGTCCCTGGTCGTGGGAGTATCGAGATAGGGCATCGATGCTCCGGAGTAGACTAGCGTATGCGCTTCTCATCCCAGCACGGGAGACGGTCTGTCCCACAGCCGTCAGTACGTCGTACTTGAGATAGTATGCGGGTGCTCGTTGGGTTACGAGTACACTGGACAGGACTCGTCGGGAACTGATGGTTGGTATTATACCTATCGTCAGTTATCAGTTCCCAGGTGACATGAGTACAGCTTAGTCCGCTGACTTGACACTGTCACTTTGCCTCGAGTGTGTTCCCACTGTTCTTTGATTACTACCCTACCACGGCTCTACTGAGTCGTGCAAACAGGTAGTAGTTGGGAGCAGTCCCGAAGCACTTGGAGGCAGTGACGGTTAGACAGGATTCGTCTCTCCCGGTATTGGGGGTTGACATCGCGCTGTGTCTAGGAGAGCCATTACACAAGTAGTCCCTGGCCAGGGCAAGCGAGATGTACTGGTAGGTTCCAGTGTTATCTCAGGGTGTATTGGGCTTCACTCCGACACGACTTGTACCGCTATTAGGGGACTGACGTTTACCGCCCCCCTAGGCCCGCCATGCGATGTATCAGACGAACAGACCGGACTGTACGGAGAATGTCACATTCAGACTCAGTAGGAGTTCAGATGGGGTTTCACCTCGTCAGCCTTCTTGTCGGCATCTACCTGGGGACCGTTACGCACAGCTAGTGCCGCTTGCGGTCTGTGGTTAAACCCACTGCCAGCGTAGTGTCGAGTCTTTAGAGTCCCACACAGAGGGTTTTCGCCTCTGGGCAAAACAGAGTAGAGGTTGCATGGTTTTGCGACAGGGTTCGTTCTCATCCGCGCACTTGTGCACGTTTGGAGTCCGGACGGATTATACTGGCAGGCTCTGGTTTGAGCCAGATACTGGTATATGTTTTGGGGGTTGCTTTTATATCTTGGTATTCTTGTTCCTCGGAACGAGAATGCAGGTGTGTATGCACAGTTGCTTGAGGCGGAGAATGAGGTTTTTCATTAGGGTTTCGGAACGGGTGCGTATGCACAGTTGACAGTCTTCATTTTCCAAACCCTAATGGATTTATATATTATTTATTAATAATAGTAATTAAATGAGAATTATGTTATGGTTGATTTTTTTGTTGACTTGTTGACCTTGGTTGACTTGTTGACCATTGACCACTTTCATGCCTTGAAAGTCTTCCTTGATTCATGCTTACACTTCATTTAAAGAAGCATGATAGTGGTCATTCCAAAATTACCATCAACTATTCTTATTTCAATTATTATCATTTAGATAATACTTTTTCTTTTGCATTATGGTTGCAAAAAGGAAAAAGAGAGCTCATTCTTTCATATCTATTCTCTCTCCTCTCTTCATCTTCTTCCTCCTCAAGCTCAAGGTGATTCCTTCTCATGTGTTGAGATTCCTTCACCTTGAAAAGAAAACAACCCTTAGACACTCTCTACTCTCTCTAGGGTTCAAGGTTTAGCAAGCCGGAAACCCTAGTTCACTCAAAGATCGAGGAAGAGCCCAAAGGTCGAACCTTCAAGGTGGATCTATCTTCGGCAAGAAGAAGGCGACGAGAAGAGAACCATTCAAGCTTCTACAAAGAACAAGTAAGAAGAACAACAACAAGAAGAGAAGGAGTTCAAGTTTAGGTATAACCATCAACATAGTAGCTAACTCTCTTTAGCAAGTATGCTAGTTTAGTTTAGCAAAGATCCGGCTTTTACGGTCCATGTTACAAAGTTTAGAAAAAATTTTGATTTACCGTTTCCGCAACCCCGTAAGTACCGGGAGAGGTAACGTGGACCTAACAGTGGTATCAGAGCCTAACTAAACTTAAACTAGCTTGGTAGCAAAGTGTAACGAAGTTCGGAACCGAAAAATCACAAAACCGGAAAAACAAAACCCTAAGTTTCTGTTGAAATTTTTTCTGCTCTAAATGAAAAACTTTATACTTGTAAAATCAGCTCAGCGTTTTGTTTGAAGATACAAGAAATTCGATGCCCTAATTTGTTTAAACCGCCGCGCTTCCGCGGCATGAGGTATGCATGGCGCCGCGGAAGCGCCGCTGTTTGTTTCTCTCTCTTCATCGATTTTCGTGCAGTGTTCTTCTGGTGGGATTTTGGGATTTTTCAGATATATTATATGTGCCCAGATTTTCCAGAACTGAAATTCACTTTTGGGGTCCTATAATTCCGTATTTTTTTTTTCCGAACTTCACTGCACTTTGGCTATGTTGGTTATATCTGTGATGTTTGCATGTATTGAACGTCGGCTAATCGCTATAAGTCGATTAGTCGGGGTTATACATGATCTGTAATGTGCTGGAATGTGTATATGAATGTGTTGGACTGTCGCGGGTGAATAGCCGGGGTGGATGTGAGATGAGCTTTTGTTTTTCTTTCATTCATTGTAAATGTAAATTGATGTAATAATATTTTTGTTTGGCCGCACAACCGGGTCGGGGTTGTAGCCGTCATTGTATAATTCTTTTTACTGTTTTTGCTCCTAGGATAGACCCATGGAGGGGGTGCACAAACTACCGAGTACTTGGCGGGTAGTTTGCCGCACCCGTAGGGGTCTTGGGTGGGGTATTTGGCTATTCACCGCGACCGTGTTATCCGCTTTTCGTTCCAGGCTCGAAAGGATTGCGGATTGCTAGTATATCCAATGTATTCATCTGTGATCTGTAATGTCTATCATTGCTTTACTATTTAGGCGTTGCTTATGTTTTACAGCCGCGCTAGCCCAGCCCCCGCTCTGTCGTTAGTTAAGTAACCTAACGAGTGATGACGGGACCCCGTGGCGAATGCGAATGGCATAAGCGTACGTCATATTTTGGTTGTTTTCTGCAATGGTAGGATTAAATGATGGGACGCATTAAAAGAACTAATGCAAGAATATCACGCATTAAAAGAACTAATGCAAGAAAATAAACCTAAAAGACGTTGTTGGAACAAATTTTTCAAAAAGCTGTTATTGCAAGGACGTTCATTTTTGTTTTGCATCGCGGTATTCGGTTATGAATACCCAGCACCTCAGTCGACGAGGCAAGGGCCGAGATCCCTTCACCGGGAGTGACCCCTTGGACAAAAGTTTGCGTCAGGGTAATAACTTCACTATAGTCGATTATTCTTGCTTTGCATCGAGGTATTCATCTTACGAATGCCCAGCACCTCACTCGACGAGGAAAGAGCCGAGATCCCTTCACCGGGAGTGACCACTTTAGCAAAAGTTTTCGCCACTGTATTTTTCAAAAAGGTGCTATCACGTTCCTTCAACGATATCAAGTTCATTACGTTAACGGGTTTTTCGCCAAAAACCCATCCGTAGCCCTCCGTCGTTTCGGATAATTAATACTTAGTATTCGTGCTGCGTTTGTTGATTATTCGTCAAGACACAGTGAACGGTAGCTGAGTAGTAATTTTCTGTTGCACTAAAAGATGTGATTGGTTAGGACGGTCGCATGATTTTGTTGATTATTCGTCAAGGATCATGCGGGCAGGTCTAATGCAATCCTGGATAACGACGGGTTGAACTTGACTAAGACCTTTTGATTTGTTGATTATTCGTCAAGGTCACTTGGGTCCTAGGGGCGAAAACCACATCGGGAGTTTCAAAAGAACTGAAACTTGCAGATTTAGCATACCTTCTGGAGTGTGGTGACTAGAGTGGATTCCATCTAGGTTATCACACAATGACAGTTGGATCCCGATCCCACTGATGAGTTGGTTTACTCTCGGGAGATTATTTCACTTAACGATCAATGCTATAAACCAAGTAGGTGTCTAGAAAGGTGTTAGCGGGGTTACGCCCACAGGGAAAAGAGGTTCTTTAATTAAGGAACTTCGCGAAAGCGTTGGAAAACCTCCCTCGAAGTACCGACACTAGCCTGGCTGAAAGGTTAAGCAAGTATTGTAACGTGAATTAAAACCCGGCTAGTTCTTCTTTTAAAAAGGTTTTAAGAAGGATTTGAGGAAACAGTGGGAGACACCCTGGTTAGATAAATTAATAAACCAATCTAATCTTGCACGAGCATACGCTGAGTGTTTCTTTTCTCTCTCTCCAGGCAGCAACCTTTTCACGCCCTAATCAAGATAATAAAATGTATCGCTTGACCGAACCGAATTCTTATTCGGGACTGGGGAAAGTTGGTTCAGCTCTAACTTGTGACAACAGTCATGAGTATGAGAATGGGAAAGAGGAAAGTATGGATTTCCAGGATACCCAGTTGATGAAGAAGCATGGTTTTGCATCTACTTCAGGTGTTCTTGTAATTGAGAACTGTTTTACGGTCAGCCCTACCTCCTGGGTACTTGATACCGGATCAGGATCTCATATTTGTAATTTATTGCAAGGACTGAGAAAAAGTAGGAAAGTTGCACCGGGTGATATGTCGCTCAGAGTAGCGAACGGAGCACAAGTTTATGCGGCAGCCGTCGGTGAATATCACCTAGTATTGCCAAATGGCAAGACTATGATTTTGAACGATTGTTACTATGTACCCTCTATGGTTTGCAACATCATATCAGTTTCTTTACTCGATAAAGATAGATATAAGTTTGTTCTTGAAAAGAATATCATGAACATTTACCTTGATAAGGTACTGGTTGCAGAGGGTACACTGTTTAATGGTATCTACGTTCTAAATCAGAATACAGTTCTCAATATACAAAACACACGCAAGAGGAAGAATTCAGATATGAATGAGTCCTACTTGTGGCATTGTAGACTCGGTCATATCGGAGAGAAAAGACTGAGTAAGTTGCATAGAAATGGACTCTTGAATGCGTTCGAGTTTTCATCTTATGAAACTTGTCAGTCTTGTCTCAAAGGGAAGATGACCAAATCTCCGTTCACCGGACATGGAGAAAGAGCAAGAGAGCTCTTGGGACTCATACACAGTGATGTGTGTGGTCCGATGTCTATACATGCAAGGGGTGGGTTCTCGTACTTCATCACATTCACTGACGATCTCTCTAGGTTCGGATATGTGTATCTGATGAAACACAAATCTGAAGCTTTTGAGAAATTCAAGGAATTCAGAAAGGAAGTAGAGAACCAGACAGGCAAAAGTATCAAGATCCTCCGGTCTGACAGGGGAGGGGAGTACTTAAGCACGGAATTCCTAGATTACTTAAAAGAGAATGGTATTCTCTCTCAGCTTACTCCTCCTTATACACCACAGCACAACGGTGTATCGGAGCGGAGGAATCGTACCCTACTGGATATGGTTCGCTCCGTGATGAGTAGTGCTGAGTTACCTCTTTCATTCTGGGGACATGCGCTTCAGACAGCGGCATACCTTTTGAATCAAGTTCCGTCCAAATCAGTGCCTTAAACTCCGTATGAAATATGGAGCAGTAAGAAACCATGTCTTAAGTTTATTAAGATATGGGGTTGTCCGGCCTATGTGAAAACACAGAAACCGGACAAGTTAGAGGCACGGTCAGTTCTCTGTAAATTTGTGGGATATCCTAAAGACTCACTAGGATATCTGTTCTACCACACTGAGGAACAGAAGGTGTTTGTATCTCGCCACGCTACCTTCTTAGAAAGGGAGTTTCTTGCAAAAGAAACTAGTGGGAGTTCGGTAGAACTGGAAGAAATTCAGCGACCACAAAATGTAACTGAAAATTTGGAGGAACCGCTAGATTCAATAACCCCAAACGAACCTCAGCCACTCCGCAGATCTGGTAGGATTTCTCATCCGCCCGAGAGATACTACGGTTTTCTCATAGACGGGGATCGAGAGGATTGCATCTTGGAAGAAGATGACCCTACCAGTTTCATGCAGGCCATTATCAGTAAGGACTCTGATAAGTGGCAGGAAGCAATGCAATCTGAAATGGAGTCCATGTACGCCAATAAAGTGTGGACCATGGATATTGCTCCACCTGGGGTAAAACCCGTTGGATGCAAATGGATCTACAAAAGGAAACTTGGTGTAGATGGGCAGGTGGAAACCTATAAAGCTAGACTCGTTGCAAAAGGTTTTCGTCAAAGACCTGGTTTGGACTATGACGAGACTTTTTCTCCGGTGGCTATGCTCAAATCCATTCGGATCCTACTTGCCATTGCTGCCTTCCATGACTATGAAATCTGGCAGATGGATGTTAAGACGGCTTTCCTAAACGGTTGTTTGGAAGAGTGCGTTTACATGGATCAACCAGAAGGTTTCGTAGACAGTGGGAGCAGCGGAAAGGTGTGCAAGTTGCTTAAATCCATTTATGGATTAAAGCAGGCATCGCGGAGCTGGAACATCTGTTTTGATGAGGCAATCAAGGAATTTGATTTCATCAAGAACGAAGATGAACCCTGTGTGTATAAGAAGATTGTAGGACGAACTGTCGTATTCCTAGTCTTGTACGTGGACGACATTCTTTTGATAGGAAATGATATTCCTATGCTACAATCGGTCAAGCTATTTTTGTCACAAAGGTTCTCCATGAAGGACCTGGGTGATGCCTCGTACATTCTGGGGATCAAGATCTATAGAGATAGATCCAAGAGACTATTGGGACTTTCGCAGTCCAGGTACATAGAGACCGTACTAAAGAGATTTAGTATGGAGGATTCCAAGCGCGGTAACATACCCGCATTGCACGGAATTACTCTCTCCAAGAAGATGTCTCCTAAGACTGACGAGGAGAGGGTTCGCATGAGCACTATACCCTACGCTTCGGCGGTAGGATCTATAATGTATGCGATGCTATGTACAAGACCAGATGTATCTTACGCGTTGAGCACGGTAAGCCGGTATCAGTCAGACCCAGGGGAGGACCACTGGATAGCAGTGAAGAACATTCTCAAGTACCTGAGGAGGACTAAGGAGATGTTCCTGGTTTACGGTAATGGAGACCTCAGGGTCGAGTCCTTTACCGATTCAAGCTTCCAGAGTGACAAAGATGACAGCAAGTCTGTCTCGGGTTTTGTGTTTACCCTCAACGGAGGGGCGGTATGTTGGAGGAGTTCCAAGCAGGATACCGTCGCAGACTCGACGATGGAGGCTGAATACATTGCTGCAAGCGATGCCGCAAAAGAGGCGGTCTGGATTAAGAAGTTCATTAGTGAACTTCAGGTGGTTCCGTCCATTGTTGACCCAATACCTTTGTATTGCGATAACAATGGGGCTATAGCTTTAGCGAAGGAACCAAGGTCCCATCAGAAATCCAGGCACATCTTAAGGCGGTATCACCTGATCAGGGAGATCATTGATCGACAGGAGATCGAGATGCGGAGAGTGGATACAAAGGACAACACTGCGGACCCATTCACAAAGGCTTTACCCCAGACTCAGTTCGAGCGGCTGATCGAGATGATAGGTCTTCGATACGCCAGTACATGGCCTTAGTGCAAGTGGGAGATTGTTAGTGTATATGCCCTAGAGGCCATTACTGTATCATACTAGTATGTATATTACTTGATGGAAGCTTGGGATATTCACAGTTGTACAGACAATCTTGCTCAATATAGTAGTATGCTACTTGGTTTGTCTCTGCTTTAATGTGTACATGTGTGTTTATTTATTATATCACCTATACGCATTAGTAGAGCCCTTAGGATCTTTGCTTGATTACCGGCGTTGTGATGGCGATCACACTCGTGGGGGCTGGGTAATCTACAAGCACATCCTTATACACGTCCCTGGTCGTGGGAGTATCGAGATAGGGCATCGATGCTCCGGAGTAGACTAGCGTATGCGCTTCTCATCCCATCACGGGAGACGGTCTGTCCCACAGCCGTCAGTACGTCGTACTTGAGATAGTATGCGGGTGCTCGTTGGGTTACGAGTACACTGGACAGGACTCGTCGGGAACTGATGGTTGGTATTATACCTATCGTCAGTTATCAGTTCCCAGGTGACATGAGTACAGCTTAGTCCGCTGACTTGACACTGTCACTTCGCCTCGAGTGTGTTCCCACTGTTCTTTGATTACTACCCTACCACGGCTCTACTGAGTCGTGCAAACAGGTAGTAGTTGGGAGCAGTCCCGAAGCACTTGGAGGCAGTGACGGTTAGACAGGATTCGTCTCTCCCGGTATTGGGGGTTGACATCGCGCTGTGTCTAGGAGAGCCATTACACAAGTAGTCCCTGGCCAGGGCAAGCGAGATGTACTGGTAGGTTCCAGTGTTATCTCAGGGTGTATTGGGCTTCACTCCGACACGACTTGTACCGCTATTAGGGGACTGACGTTTACCGCCCCCCTAGGCCCGCCATGCGATGTATCAGACGAACAGACCGGACTGTACGGAGAATGTCACATTCAGACTCAGTAGGAGTTCAGATGGGGTTTCACCTCGTCAGCCTTCTTGTCGGCATCTACCTGGGGACCGTTACGCACAGCTAGTGCCGCTTGCGGTCTGTGGTTAAACCCACTGCCAGCGTAGTGTCGAGTCTTTAGAGTCCCACACAGAGGGTTTTCGCCTCTGGGCAAAACAGAGTAGAGGTTGCATGGTTTTGCGACAGGGTTCGTTCTCATCCGCGCACTTGTGCACGTTTGGAGTCCGGACGGATTATACTGGCAGGCTCTGGCTTGAGCCAGATACTGGTATATGTTTTGGGGGTTGCTTTTATATCTTGGTATTCTTGTTCCTCGGAACGAGAATGCAGGTGTGTATGCACAGTTGCTTGAGGCGGAGAATGAGGTTTTTCATTAGGGTTTCGGAACGGGTGCGTATGCACAGTTGACAGTCTTCATTTTCCAAACCCTAATGGATTTATATATTATCTATTAATAATAGTAATTAAATGAGAATTATGTTATGGTTGATTTTTTTGTTGACTTGTTGACCTTGGTTGACTTGTTGACCATTGACCACTTTCATGCCTTGAAAGTCTTCCTTGATTCATGCTTACACTTCATTTAAAGAAGCATGATAGTGGTCATTCCAAAATTACCATCAACTATTCTTATTTCAATTATTATCATTTAGATAATACTTTTTCTTTTGCATTATGGTTGCAAAAAGGAAAAAGAGAGCTCATTCTTTCATATCTATTCTCTCTCCTCTCTTCATCTTCTTCCTCCTCAAGCTCAAGGTGATTCCTTCTCATGTGTTGAGATTCCTTCACCTTGAAAAGAAAACAACCCCTAGACACTCTCTACTCTCTCTAGGGTTCAAGGTTTAGCAAGCCGGAAACCCTAGTTCACTCAAAGATCGAGGAAGAGCCCAAAGGTCGAACCTTCAAGGTGGATCTATCTTCGGCAAGAAGAAGGCGACGAGAAGAGAACCATTCAAGCTTCTACAAAGAACAAGTAAGAAGAACAACAACAAGAAGAGAAGGAGTTCAAGTTTAGGTATAACCATCAACATAGTAGCTAACTCTCTTTAGCAAGTATGCTAGTTTAGTTTAGCAAAGATCCGGCTTTTACGGTCCATGTTACAAAGTTTAGAAAAAATTTTGATTTACCGTTTCCGCAACCCCGTAAGTACCGGGAGAGGTAACGTGGACCTAACAGTTACTTATGTTTTACACCCGCGCTAGCCCTGCCCCGCTCTGCCGTTAGTTACCTAACCTAACGGTGCACGAGGGGACATCGAGGCGAATGCGGATGGCATAAGTGTTCGTCGTATTTATCTGTGATGTTTAGGTACTTAAATGATGGGACTTCATTAATAAGATTAATGAAAGAAAAAGAAACCTAAGATGTTGTAGAATCGAATTTCAAAATAAAAAAGGTAGCTACAGTTCTTGCTTTGCACAGCGGTATATGTGATATACCCTGCACCTTATTCGATAAGGAAAGGACCGAGATCCCTTCACCGGGAGTGACTCCTTTAGCAATAACTGGCAGATGCTACACAGACGGTTTGTCTTTTGATTGCTTTTAAGAGTTTTTGCTTTGCACAGTGATATATATAATATATCCCGCACCTCATTCGACGAGGAAAGGGCCGACGATCCCTTCACCGGGAGTGACCCCTTTAGCAAAACTAGAAAATCCTCAAAAACACTCCATTTTAAAATTATTTGATTCTACAAGGATATAAAGTTCATTACGCAAAAGGTTTTCTTAAAAACCTGTCGTAGCCCTCCGTCATTTCAGATAAGTCCTAGTTAGTATTCGTGCTGCGTTTGTTGACTCAGTCAAGGCGTAGTGTGCGGTAGCTGATTAGTGCTTATCTGCAAAGCATATGATGCGATTGGATTAGGGTAGTCGTGCGGCCTTGTTGACTCAGTCAAGGGTCGTGCGGGTGGGTTTAATTCAATCAGGAAATGACGGGTTGAACTTTACTTGCGGTCTATGGTTTGTTGACTCAGTCAAGGTTATAGATCACTTGGGGCTAAATTTTATCGGGAATTTCAAGTGTTGAAATTTGCAATGAGATTGCATACCTTCTATGAGATAGTTGGATCCCGATACCCGCTGCGAGTAAGAGTTACTCCTGGGAGAGTTTTACACATTACAATTAGCCGATCAAGTAGGTGTCTAGAAAGATGTTAACGAGGTTACGCCTCTGGGAAAACGAGGTTTAACATTAATTAGGTTCGTGCGAAAGCATGGGGGACCTCCCTCAAAGTACCGACACTGGCCTGGCTGAAAGATTGGCGAACTTGTAGTGTGTAATTAATCCCGGCTGGTCTTTCCTTTTTGGGTTTGAAGGAAGATTTGATTAAAACAGTGGAAGCCATCCTGATTAGATAAAATAATAACCAATCTATTCTTGCAAGAGCGCACGCTGAGTGTTTTCTTCTCTCTCTCTCCAGGTAGCGACCATATCACGCCTTAATCAAGATAATAATACGGATTATTGACCGAACCAGCTTGTTATACTGAGCTGGGGAACGTTGGTCCCGCTCCAACTTATAATTGTTATAAGACAGAGCAGGAAATTGGGGATTACCAGAATTCCCTTTCCGCCCAAACGAAGAGAGTGCATGCTGATGCATCATCTTCGGGTGTGTTCATTATGCAGAACTGTTTCTCAGTGTCCTTTACGTCCTGGGTATATGATACCGGATCAGGATCCCGCATATGTAATATGTTACATAGGGCTACAGGAAGGTAGAGAACTGAGAACGCGTGATAAGTTTCATGAGGCAGAAAACGGGGCAAGTGTTGCAGCCAAGTCTGTTGGTCACTGTCACCCTGTATTCCAAATACATTGATTCTGAACGAATGTTATTAGATACCGAACCTGATATACAAAATCATATCTATCTCTTTATTAATAAAGAAATGATAAAATTTTGTATTGTTGGATAATGTTTTGAACATTTCCTATATCAAAAGTTGATCGGTTCAGGCACGTTATCTAAAAGCATTGATGTTCTAAATCAAACTACAGTTCATAGTATACAGAACACACACAAGAGGAAGAGTTCAGAAATGAACGAATCCTTCTTGAGGTATTGTAGACTAGGTCATATCGATGCGACCCGACTAGCTAAGTTGCACATAGATGCATATTTAAATCAGTTTGAATTTACATCTTGTGAAACTTGCCAGTCATGTCACAGAGATAAGATGACCACAGCTCTGTTTATTGGTAACAGAGAAAGAGTTAGTGAACTCTTGGGACGATACATGTAGATGTATGTAAGGTCCCCTATCTACACATGCCAAGACCGGTTCTTTGTACTTCGTTACATTCTCTGATAATCTCTCAAGATTCAGACATATGTTCCTGTTGAAACACAAGTCCGAACCTTTTGAGATATTCACAGAATATGATTTAGAAGTAGAGAACTAAAACACGGGTATAAGTATTATGTCCTTTGATGTGATCGAGGAGGAGAATACTTGAGCACGAAAATCCTGGATTATTCTAAAGGAGAATGAGATTCTCTCTCAGCATTACTCCTCCGAATACACCATAGCACGATGGTATATCGGGGCGGAGCAATAGCACCCTATGTGATATGGTGTGCTCTATGATGAGTACTACTGAGTATTCTATTTCCTTTTGGGAGTTATGCACTTGAGAAGCTGTATACCTATTGGATTGGGTTCCGATCAAATCAGTTGCCTACCACTTCATATGTGATATGGAAAGGGAAGAGCCCATATCTTAAGTTGATTAAGATTTGGGGTTGTCCGGGCTATGTCTAAAAAGCATAATCCGGACAAGCTCGAGGCAAGGTCAGTTATGTAGAACTGGAAAGGTTCCAGCTATACAAATTACAGCAGATGATTTGGTAGAACCAAAGGATTTAGTAGATGCCAACGAACCTCTGCCTCTCTGCCGATCTAGTAGGGTTCCTCACCCACCTGAGAGATACTTTGGTTTCTCTATGACAGTGGGAGCGAGGATTGCGTCATGAGATGATGACCCAACTAGTTTCGAGCTGGCCATCAGGAGTGAGACTCTGTAAGAATGGCTGGATGCTTAGCGATCTGAGATGGAATCCATGTACACCAACAAAGTATGGACTTTGGTTGCTATATCTGAAGGGTTAAATCCCCATCAGGAGCAAGTATATCTTGAGAAGATTACTTGGTGTACATGGAAAAGTTGAGACTTTCAAAGCTAGACTTGTTAAAGGTATTCGTCATCGACCAGGTGGGATAATGATGAAACCTTTTCAAGTAGCTATGCTTAAGTCTATCCAGATCCTACTTGCCACGGCTACGTACCATGACTACGATATCTGGCGGTTGGGTGCCATGACTGCTTTTCTAAATGATGTTTTAGAAGAGAACGTCTATAAGTACACAGCCAGAGGGCTTCGTAGACAGTGGGAGCAGCGGAAACGTGTACAAGATGCTTTATAGGATAAAGCAGACATCGCGGGGTTGGAACATCTGTTTTGATGTGTTAGTCAAACAGTTTGACATCATCAAAATGGTAGATGAACCTTGTATAAACAAAAAGGTAGTAAGGAGTATGGTGGTGATCCTCGTAGAGTACGTGGATGTCATACTCTTGATAAGAAAGAAGTTTTCTATGCTACGCTCGGTCAATCTCCGCTTATCACAAGGATTCTCCATATAGGATCAAAGTGATACCTCCTAAATCCTGGGTTTTGGATCTATGAGATAGATCTAAATGGATGTTAGGATACTCACTAGTTGTAGTGAGATGGTATCAATCGATCCTGGGGAGAATCACTGGAAGTGTTCCAGGATGATAAGGACGACTGAATGTCAGTCACAGGCATTGTCTTTACTCTCAGTAAAGGGACGGTATGTTGGAAGAGTTCCAAGCTAGATACGTGGCTAACTAGACGATAAAGGCAGGATACATCGCTACTTAAGATGCTACCAAAGAGGATGTTTGGGTGTATATTGGTTCATAAGATGAACTACGTTCCAACCATTGTGAGACAATGGAGTTGTGGCTTATGCCAAGGAACGCCGGTCCCATCAGTGATCCAGACATATTCTAAGGCAGTGTCACCTGATCATGGAGATGGTTGATCTACAGGGTGATCGAGGTTAGGAGAGTAGACTCAGAGGACAACACGGCGGATCCACTCACAAAGGCCTTTTCCCAGAGAGAGACTATTAAGGGATGGTTGAGTATGAGATACTACAACCACTGCAATCAGATGGCCCTAGTGCAAGTGGGAGATTGTTAGTTATATGTATGCCATAGAGGCCATTACTGTACATAGGATGTATATTGTAGTGGCTGCTGGGACATATATAGGAAGGACTTTCTTGCTCGACATGATAGTATGCTATCTGGTTACTCTTTACCTTAACGTGTACACTGATTGTCTCTCTGTTACATGTTGGTAAAGCCCTTAGGATGTGTACTTGACTACCTGGACTACGATGCAGATCATACTAGTGGGGACATGGTAGTCCATAAGTACATCCTTCAAAGTCCCCAGTCGTGGGTGTATCGAGACGGGGCATCAATATACCAGAGTAGACTAGCGTATACCTTCTCGACCCATACAGATAGGCGATGGATGATCCCATATCCATTAGTGTTTGACATCAGAGATGATATACGGGTGCTCAGTAAGGACTGGGTACACTGGACGGACTCGCCGAGAACTCCCAGATGGTATTATACCTTACGTCAGATGGCAGTTCTCTGGTGACACTGGTACAGAGTAGTCTGTTGACCCGAGATCGTCATAGAGTCTTGTGTGATTCCCACTGTGCTTTGATTTCCACCTTACCACATCCAAGAGGGCGTGCAAAACGGTGGTTTTTGGGTACAGTCCCGAATCACATGGAGGCAATGAGCGATAGGAGGGGATTCGTCTCTCCCGGTATAGGGAGTTGATGTTGCGCTGTGTTCGATTGGCTATAACCGGAAATCCCTGGCCAGGGTTGCTGAGATTTACTGGTAAGTGTTACCAGTAGTTTCTTAAACTGTTATAGACCTCATATCGACACGACTTATCGAGCTATTGGGGTCTGACGTTTACCACCCCTAGGCGAGATATGCGACATATCAGACGACGAGACCGGACTGTACGGTAAGTGTTACTGGTTGGATTCACAGGAGTGTGAGCGGGCTTGCTCGTCGATCTTCTGATCGCTCAATACCCGGGTGGCCGTTACGTTTAGCAGACCGCTTGCGGTTTGTAGGTGTTTGATATGATCATCACTTGCTGCCGGCGTATTGACGAGTCTTTAGAGTCCTACACAGAGGTTTCCTGGCTCAAGCGAAACGAAATAGGAGCGCATATGAGATATGTGCGGGACCGAGAATAATGCGTGTATGTGATACCGTATTTCATTCTCGCGATGAATGTGTCGATTGGTTGTATGCGATATAACCTAGTTATCGAATCAAGGATTGATTCGATAAATCGATACATTGAATACTGGTCGGTTATATGCGATATGACCGGATCATTGAATCAAGTGTTGATTTAATGATTTAATGTATAATTATATATTTGATATATTACTTTGCATTAACTAGTATTGGTTCATTTTAAATGGATTTTCTCACTTGGATGGACAAGTTGTATATGTGATATACTTTTTGTGCACAAGATTGTGTCATGTTTGATGATACATGCAAGCTTGGGTTTGTGTAAAGAATTGATCATGGTTAGTTAATGGTTAGGGTTTCATTTGATTTATTTATTCATTCTTGTATCTATTTATTTTTGGATTAAAAGAAATGAGAAATGAAAAGATAATGGTTTCTTTCATTCATGATGCTTCTTGAAGCTTCATGCAACTTTGACCAAAGTGACCATTTTGTCTTCATTTCCAAAACCCTAACCATTCTTCTAACCTTAGTTAATTCTCTACATCTAACCATGGTTTAAATTATGATAAGAATGATTTTTATTATTCTTTTGAAATACTTATCATAACATATTTCATCTTCTTCTTCTTCTTCTCCTTCAAGAAGAAAACCAAGTTTCCATCAATGGTGATGGATGAAAAAGAGTGAGAAATCCAAATCTAAAGTGAACCCACCTCCTATTTCTTCATCCTCTACCTCTTTCCAAGTAGTATAGGGTGTTTCCTTCACAAGTTTTCATGGCTTGGTGAAGGTGGAGCTTGATCTTGTGATGCCTCGACGTAGATCATCTTCGGCATCGTCGTCGATGACCTAGCCCGCTTTTTCTCCGATGAAGCCGACGCTAGAGCCCGGGATCCGATGATCGCAGCAAGGAGACATCATCACGGAGCTCTGGAGGTGGAGCACCGGATCTACAAAGGTTGTATTTTCGTTACTTTCAGTTAAGTAGTTAACTAGTTTTCGTTTTCGCCTAAAATCTAGTTAACGATCCGTATTAGGGTTTCTCGGCACTTGTAATTTTTGAAATTGGCATGGTTGATGCCTTGTGAGACCTCATTAGTGTGCCTAGGAACCCTGCAAACACGTATGCGTCTTCAGACTCGAGCCCGTGAAATTTGGGTAAAAGTTTGATGAATTGGGGTTTAATTTCAAAATTGTCCCCATTGGCTGGTGGTATAGAAAGACAGGTGGGAAGGGGAACACATGAAGGATAGCATCTTTCTTGGAGAGAAATGCGTGGAGGATTCTACGCACCTGCGGGCGGTGGCATAGTGGTGTTAAAGTTTGATGGAAATCCATCCATCGCGGTCGTAGTGGGTGGTGGGGAAGAAGACGAAGAATTACCGACTCTGGGGTCGATAAAAGAAACGCGGACAAGACGGGAAATGGAATCCCGTGTCCAGCCTAACATGTGCTAAATGGTTGTAGCACAAGTAGCAACGTTGGTAATAATTAGGGGAAAGATTGGTTGGTGTTTGTTTTGAAAAAGAAAATACGGATTTTTTGAAAAAATGGAAATCGCAAACAATGCACAAGCAACCCTAAACCTAGTGGTCACTTAGGTTAAGTCACTAGACTGCTCCTAGACTTCCAGAAGACAAGTCGCAGGATCAATCCTCTACTGCCTCTTTGTCTCTCCTGTGGCCAGGTAAGTGCCAGGTAAGTGGGAGGTTCACCACTACGTAAGTAGTGGGCCTAATTAAGTAACCACTTGCCGTAGACACACTTGCATTAGACACCACAAAAGGAACGCGGATAAGCAATAGATTACCGACGACCTCCTTCTGTCCTAAGTGAGCGCGACGGTCCTTAGAGTCTTGTCTAGATTTCTTTTAATTCATGAGGGTGATACGGATGCAAGTTTATGATTTTTGGAGCTTAGGAAGGGTAATGAACTCCCCACCTAATCTGAATTTGGTCGTGCCCCTTAATTTCCGTATAAAAATATGCAAACAACCAAGATCAAACACGCAACAATTTTTTTCTTTTTGCGGCGCTGCGAACTTTTGCAAAGAAACCTGCAGAAAATGGTTATTGGAGAAGAGCAGGGAGGAGATAAGAAAGTGAGAAACAGACCTGAGAATTTTGAAACAGTGAAGCTTTCACCTCACCGCGGTTCCGCCGCAAAATCCCCCTATACCGCGGATCCACCGCGAGATTCCAAGATCCCTGCACAAAAATTTGGTACAAAGGCTTCTGTTCACTCACTGAACTCTTTGAGATACTCTGAAAATTTTTCCTCTCGCTCCACAGATTCCAGATTTCCTCGCAACAAATCACAACAAATCGTTAAGCGCTTGTTACGAATTTTGATCTAAAAATTGATGGAATAATAATTTTTCAACTCAAATAACAAAAACGAACAAAATAGCACACATCCCCAGCAACAGCGCCATTTGATTGCATGATTCTCGGTGTGTAGGTAGAAAATGTATAGAAATCACAACCAAAGAAATTTATAAACCGCAATCAATAACGGTGTCAATTGTAGCGTGTTAATGAATACGGATCGTCCACTGAAATGTATGTTTTGCTCACTATTGTTTTAGATGAGTCGAAATGAAAAGAATAAAGAAATATTGCAAGAAAATTGATTCAAGAATTTTGAAATTTAGTTTCAAGAAAAGTAAAGAACTAGATCTAAAGATCAAGAATCAATAAAATTCTAGAAGATGTCCAAATCTAATGAAATATCAAGATTTGTAATGAAGCTCGTAGGAATCGATCGAATCTATAGTGAGGATGGAGACTTGTGATTGCGTATTCCTATCCATTGATGATTTGTTGCTAGATCAATGATGGTCAACGAGAATTAGGGATCTCTTGAAGAAACTAGGGTTCCTCCATCATCATCCCTTGTCCTTTCGTTGATTATCATTTAAACTCTAGCCTCTAGGAAATTCAATCATCGATCATTGATCTCTAATTAAGAGCGAAAACATTCAATAAAGTATCTCGCTCAAAACTAGGTTGTCGATGATTCAATTTTCTAAAGTTTACAAAACTCATAAGACTTAAGAATCGTTCAAAAATTTAATCATCATCATCTATTGATTTTCTCGATTCCTCCACGAGCGGAGTTTTTACTCAAACATCATAACAAAGAAAACAATCAAGAATTGAGATCACATCATAATGCTCAAATATAAAGATAAGCAAGAAAAAGAAATTTCACCTTTTATTATTCAACAATTCCATTACAATTCGCTCAAGAACTACAAGAATTGAGGAAAGAACTCGATCGTCGAATTAGCTTCGCATCGTCTCCGTGAGTCGCAGATGTCTTGGATCACTTGCTCGATTGAAGATCGGCGTCGTTTCTAAAAGGATGATGGCTTCTTACTTGAATCGGCACTCGATAGATCTTGATTTCAATCAAATTGTGTCACTCAATTTGATTTGAATTTTATTTGGATCTACAATTTTTCCCTCCAAAATGAACCAACCTCAAACCCTAGATCTAGATCTCATTTTATAACAATCTCATTTGAATTTTCCCTCCAAAAAGAACCACCTCATTTGATTTTTCCCTCCAAAATGAACCACCTCATTTGAATTTTCCCTCCAAACCTAGGTTGTTAGAAAGAATCTTCTAGAAGAAGTTTGTTGGAGAGAATATTCTAGAATGAGGTTGTTACAAAGAGGCTTCTAGAAGAAGATTGTTATAAGGAGGCTTCTAGAAGAAGGTTGTTGGAGAGAACCTTCTAGAAGAAGGTTGTTGCAAGGAATATTCTAGAGTGAGTTTTTTATGCAGAGCCTTCTAGAAGAAACCACGTGGTCTTTGAGAGTCTTCTAGAAGCAAGGGTTGTTACAAGAAGCCACATAGAGAATTGTGAAGCGCTGACGTGTCAATTACGCCGCGGATCAACGGCGGATAGGCCCTTCCCATTGAAGGCATTAGAGCATGGACATCTGTGATGATTTTGTGCTGTCCTTGTTGCACTTTTCTGTTAGTTATATGTATGCCCTAGAGGCCATTACTATACATGAGATGTATATTGTAGTGGATGCTTGGACATATATAGGGAGGATTTTCTTGCTCGACATAATAGTATGCTATCTGGTTACTCTTTACCTTAACGTGTACATTGATTCTCTCTGTTACATGTTGGTAAAGCCCTTAGGATGTATACTTGACTACCTGAACTATGATGCGGATCATACTAGTGGGGACATGGTAGTCCATAAGTACATCCTTTAAGGTCCCTAGTCGTGGGTGTATCGAGACGGGGCATCGATATACTAGAGTAGACTAGCGTATACCTTCTCGACCCATATAGATGGGCGATGGATGATCCCATATCCATTGGTGTTTGACATCAGAGATGATATACGGGTGCTCAGTAGAGACTGGGTACTCTGGACGGACTCGCCGAGAACTCCTAGATGGTATTATACCTTACGTCAGATGGCACTTCTCTGGTGACACTGGTACTGGTTAGTCTGTAGACCCGAGATCGTCATAAAGTCTTGTGTGATTCCCACTGTGCTTTGATTTCCACCTTACCACGTCCAAGAGGGCGTGTAAAACGGTGCTTTTTGGGTACAGTCCCGAGTCATATGGAGGCAATGAGCGATAGTATGGGTTTCATCTCTCCCGGTATTGGGGGTTGATGTTGCGCTATGCTTGATTGGCCATAACAGGGAAGTCCCTGGCCAGGGCTGGTATAGAGATTTACTGGTAAGTGTTACCAGTAGTTTCTCGACCCGTTATGAGCCTCATATCGGCATGACTTATCGGTTATTGGGGTCTGACATTTACCACCCCTAGACTTGATATGTGACATATCAGACGAGAAGACCGGACCGTACGGTAGTGTCACTGTCAGGCTTTTACAGGAGTAGGAGCGGGCTTGCTTGCTGATCTTCTGATCGCTCAATACCCGGGTAGCCGTTACGTCCAGCTAGTACCGCTGACGGCTTGTGGATGCTTGATATGATCATCACCTACTGCCGGCGTATTGACGTGTCTTTAGAGTCCTACATAGAGGTTTTACTGGCTCAGGAAAAATGAAATAGGAGCGCATATGTGATATGTGCGGGACCAAGAATAATGAGAGTATGTGATACCGTATTCTATTCTCGCGAAGTTTGTGTCGATCGGTTATATGCGATATAACCAAGTTATTGAATCAAGGGTTGATTCGATAAGTCGATACATTGGATGTTAGTCGGTTATATATGATATAACCGGATTATTAAGTCAAGTGTTGATTTAATAATTTAGTGTATAATTGTATATGTGATATACTAATTTACATTAACTAACATTGGTTCACTTAAGCATTTATTTTTCTCACTTGTGCACAAGTTAATATATATGTGATATATATTTATTAGTGTACAATTTGTATCATGGTTGTTGATACACATTACATGGGTGTATAAGACTTATACCATATTAATTATATTTGTTAGGTTTTTAATATCTAAAGTAATTCTAAAACAAATGGATAATGAGCACAAATGCATGAAGCTTCATGAAGCTTATGTTGCATTGACTTAGTCCACTAGTTTTGTTTTACTTAAGATATTAACTAACCTAACCACTATAATTAGCCATGGTAAAGTCTCTACATGAGTTAGTATATGATACTCACTCACCATGGTTAACTCATTCTCTCTCTCTTGATTATTTTTCATATTCATTTTGAGCTCATCTTCTTCCTCCTCAAAATTTCTTTCTAGGGTTTGAAATAGAGAGAGAATCAAAGTGAGAAAAGAAATTCTAATGTGTACCCATTTTCTATCTCACCATCCTCTACTAGAATAGCACTTTAGTTTAGGGTGTTTGCTTCACTAATTCTCAAGTTAGTGAAGCAGAAGCTTGAGTTCGTATTCCCTCGACGTAGATCATCTTCGGCCTCGAAGACTTCAAGCAATACCGTTGCCTCTTCTCATGGAGCCGTCCGAGAGTCCGGGTGTTCGATGATCGCAGCGAAGGGACTACAACAAGGAGCTTTAGAAGTGAAGTACTGATCTACAAAGGTTGTATTTCGTATTCCTTTAGTGATAATTGTTATTCACTAGCATGTGTTCGCCAAATCTCTATGTAACGATCTTGTTTAGGGTTATTCGGCACTGCTAAAATTTTAATCGGGCATGTTTGATGCGTTGTAGAACCTTGTTAGTGTGCCTAGTAACCCTACAGTGGTATCAGAGCCTAGCTAGAGTATTAGGTGATGTGTTAACAAAGTTAAAACCCCGAACGAACCCGGAAACTACAAAGTAAACCCCTCTCTGGAAATTTTTTCAAAACTGGTATTTTTCTGAATTAAAAATACCTAAAAAATTCATCAGGGTTTTCTAAGAATTACCATGAAAAACAAGCCCCCAATTCCTCCACGTGGCCGCGGAACCGTGGCAAGAAGCCACTTTTGGCGGCGGTTCCGCGGCAAGGTAAGAGTATTGGGGACGGTTCTTTGTGCAGTAATGTCCATTAATATTCCTGCATTTTTCTGGGTATGTTTTATTCTGACTCAAGAGTTGAGTATTTTGGGGTTTATTTTGTAATCGTCGATTCGATCGGAGAATTTAATTTTGTTATGTTATTCTGGATAATTTAGAAAGTATTAAAATGTTCGAACGGATATCATTAACTCAATTTTTCCCGGCACGAAAAACATTCAAGTGTTGAATTTTTCTTGGGTTTAAATCTTTCGGAAAAACGTACATGTGACGCGATGGACCCTCTAGAAGACAACAAACCTTAACTCGATTATGTGACCGTCTTGAACTACCTTTTGAATCTTAGGGTTTGGGGCAGTACGGCGTGCCACATGTGAGGCGTTGGCTTGACCCTTCTACGGCTGGACCATTGGTACTGTGGCATGTGATGGATGTTTTTAAACTCCCCTCAAGTGTTGAGAACTATTTGGGAAAACTTGTGTGTTTGATTATTCGATCGGAAAGTTTAACACTGTCTATTTATCTGGAATGTGATACAATATTTGGAATCCACAAGTGGTTATGAGGTTACTAATCTGGATGTTATAAACATAGCATTTTAGTCTCAAATGATCGGTTGCCACAGAATTTTGATGTGATCAAAAGTCCGTCGCAATCACGTAGCGTACTCGGATACTCGCCGGATAAACATAATAGATAGCCATGCCCCATAGCCCCGACCAAGTGACTGTAGGAGAACCCCGTCATCGAAAGCATCCGTTCGGGTGCTCGCGGCAGCGGTGTTCCGCCTTAGTGCACTTCGTCGACGGCATCCGGGGGTGCGGCCGTCTACTAAAGTTTGCGACGAGCATTCGATCACTTATCGGGAATCTTGTTGAATTGCCCGACGATATATTGAAAAGTGTTTTCGATATAGAGACTAAAATGCGGGGTTTATAATTGTTAGGCATGCGATGTCTAAGGAGGTTGCGGATTCCAACTGTTGTAGTTTTACACTTTCTTTTCTGCGACCGTAAGTATAATATGTGATATCGCCGGTTTCGTTGCCATATGTCAACGACAATTGGGATGCGCATATTTACTTACGTTGATGACATGTGATGTTATGTGTTGCTGGATATGTTATATTGGATCGTCGCGTTTTGAATAGCCGGGGCTTTTTTATGTGAGATGAGGGTTTTTATTTTCATTCATGTAAAATTCAATGTATGTAATATTATTTTATTGGGGCACTTCCGGGATAAGGTTTATGTCACCATTTGTATATTTTTTACTTTTCCGCACTAGGATAGACCCAAGGAGGAGAGCACAAGTAACCGGGTTCTGGAGTCCAATAGGAGACCAACTCGAGGAGTCGAGTCCGCGTCTCCTAACTCTAGAATTGGAAGGGTTGCTTGCCGCTCTCGTAGGGGTCTAGGGGTGTGGGTTTGGCTATTCATCACGACCGTGGAATCCGTATTTTATAGAGGCTCAAAAAAAAACACGGACGTCCTAATATATCCAATGTTTCATATGTTTCTTCTGCTGCGATATCTGTGATGTGATCATTTGATATGTTGTGATAAATACTGCATATAGTATATATGATATATTATATAGACGTTACTTATGTTTACACCCGCGCTAGCCCTGCCCCGCTCTGCCGTTAGTTACCTAACCTAACGGTGCACGAGGGGACATTAAGGCGAATGCGAATGGCATAAGTGTTCGTCGTATTTATCTGTGATGTTTAGGTGATTTAAATGATGGGACTTCATTAATATGATTAATGAAAGAAAAGAAACCTAAAAGATGTTGTGGAATCGAATTTTCAAAAACAGGTAGCTACAATTCTTACTTTGCATCGCGGTGTTCCTTGTAGAACATTCTGCACCTTATTCGATAAAGAAAGGGCCGAGATCCCTTCACCGGGAATGACCCCTTTAGCAATAACTGGCCGATGCTACACCCTTCGGTTTGTCTTTTGATTGCTTTTCTAGTTCTTGCTTTGCACAGTGATATATGTGATATGTCATGCACCTCATTCGACGAGGAAAGAGCCGAGATCCCTTCATCGGGAGTGACTTCTTTAGCGAAACTAGTAAAAGCCTCAAAAACACTCTATTTTAAAATCATTTGATTCTACAACGATATCAAGTTCATTACGCAAAAGGTTTTCAGAAAAACCTATCGTAGCCCTCCGTCATTTCAGATAAGTAGTAGTTAGTATTCGTGCTGCGTTTGTTGGCCTTTGTCAAGGCGTAGTGTGCGGTAGCTGACTAGTGCTTATCTGCTTTGCATATGATGCAGATTGGGTTAGGGTAGTCGTACGACCTTGTTGGCCTTTGTCAAGGGTCGTGCGGGTGGGTTTAATTCAATCAAGAAATGACGGGTTGAACTTGACTAGCATCCTATGGTTTGTTGGCCTTTGTCAAGGTCATAGGAGGTTAGGGGCAAAATATTATCGGGAATTTCAAGTGTTGAAATTTGCAATGAGATTGCATATCTTCTATGAGATAGTTGGATCCCGATACCCACTGCGAGTAATTGTTACTCTCGAGAGAGTTTTATACATTACAATTAGCCGATCAAGTAGGTGTCTAGAAAGGTGTCAACGGGGTTACGCCTCTGGGAAAACGAGGTTTACTTTAATTAGGTCCGTGCGAAAGCACGGGGAACCTCCCTCAAAGTACCGACACTGGCCTGGCTGAAAGATTGGCGAAGTTGTAGGGTGTAATTAATCCCGGCTAGTCTTTCCTTTTAGGGTTTAAAGGAAGATTTGATAAAAAAAACAGTGGGAGCCATCCTGATTAGATAAAATAATAACCAATCTGATCTTGAAAGAGCGCACGCAGAGTGTTTTCTTCTCTCTCTCTCCAGGTAGCGACCATATCATGCCTTAATCAAGATAATAATACGGATGAATTGACCGAACCCGCTTGTTATACTGAGCTGGGGAACGTTGGTCCCGCTCCAACTTATAATTGTTATAAGGCAGAGCAGGATATTGGGGATTACCAGAATTTCCGTGCCGCTCAAACGAAGAAAGTGCATGCTGATGCATCTTCTTCGGGTGCGTTCATTACAGAGAACTGTTTCTCAGTATCCTTTACGTCCTGGGTATGAGATACCGGATCAGGATCCCGCATATGTAATCTGTTACATGGGCTACAGATAGGTAGAGAACTGAGAACGAGTGATAAATTTCATGAGATAGAACGGTGCAAATGTTGCAGCCAAGTCTATTGGTCGCTATCACCCTGTATTACCAGAATACATTGATTCTGAACGAATATTGTTAGATACCGAATCTGATATACAACATCATATCAGTCTCTTTATTAGTAAAGAAGGATATAATTTTGTATTGTTGGATAATGTTTTGAACATTTCCTATATCAAAAGTTGATCGGTTCAGGCACGTTATCTAAAAGCATTGATGTTCTAAATCAAACTACAGTTCTTAGTATACAGAACACACACAAGAGGAAGAGTTCAGAAATGAACGAATCCTTCTTGAGGTATTGTAGACTAGGTTATATCAATGCGACCCGACAAGCTGAAGTTACATATAGATGCATATTTAAATTAGTTTGAATTTACATCTTCTGAAACTTGCCGGTCATGTCACAGAGATAAGATGACCATAGCTCTGTTTATAGGAAACAGAGAAAGAGTTTGTGAACTCTTGGGATGATACATGTTGATGTATAAAGGTCCCCTGTCTATACATGCCAAGACCGATTCTTTGTACTTCATTACATTCTCTGATAATCTCTCAAGATTCAGACATATGTTCCTGTTGAAACACAAGTAAGAACCTTTTAAGATATTCACAGAATATAAGTTAGAAGTAAAGAACCAAAACGGGTATAAGTATTATGTCCTTTGATGTGATCAAGGAGGAGAATACTTGAGCACGGAATTCCTGGACTATTCTAAAGGAGAATGAGATTCTCTCTCAGCATTACTCCTCCGTATACACCACAGCACGTCGGCGTATCGGGGCGGAGCAATCACACCCTATGTGATAAGGTGTGCTCTATGATGAGTACTACTGAGTTACCTATTTCCTTTTAGAGAGTTATGCACTTGTGAAGTTGCATACCTATTGAATAGGGTTCCGATCAAATCAGTTGCCTACCACTTCATATGAGATATGGAAAGGGAAGAGCCCATATCTTAATTTTGTTAAGATTTGGGGTTGTCCAGCCTATGTCTAAAAGCATAATCAGGACAAGCTCGAGGCAAAGTCAGTTCTGTAGAAGTTTGTTGGATATCCTAAGCATTCGCAAGGGAATATCTTCTACCAAACCGAGGAACAAAAGATGTTTTGTTTCTCAGCATGCCACCTTTGTGAAAGGGAATTTCTTATGAAGAGATTAGTGGACATGAGGTAGAACTGGAAGGAGTTCCAGTTATAAAAACTGCAGCTGATGATTTGATAGAACCAAAGGATTCAATAGTAACCAACGAACCCCAGCCTCTCCGCCGATCTAGTAGGGTTCCTCACCCACTTGAGAGATACTTAAGTTTCTCTATAACAGTGGGAGTGAGGAATGCATCATGAGATGATGACCCAACTAGTTTCGAGCTGGCCATCAGGAGTGGGACTCTATAAGAATGGCTGGATGCTTAGTGATCTGAGATGGAATCCTTATACACCAACAAAGTATAGACTTGATTGCTTTATCTGAAGGGTTAAATCCCCATCAGGAGCAAGTATATCTTGTGAAGATTACTTGGTGAACATGGAAAAGTTGAGACTTTCAAAACTAGACTTGTCAAAGGTTTGCATCATTTGACCAGGTGTGGATTATGATGAAACCTTTTCTAAGTAGCTATGCTTAAGTCCATCCAGATCCTACTTGCCACGGCTACATACCATGACTACCATATCTGGCGGTTGGGAGTCATGACTGCTTTTCTAAATGATGATTTAGAAGAGAGCGTCTATAAGTACACAGCTTCGTAGACAGTAGGAGCAGCGGAAACGTGTGCAAGATGTTTTATGTGATAAAGCAGGCATCGCGGAGTTGGAACGTCTGTTTTGATGTGTTAGTCAAAGAGTTTGACATCATCAAAATGGTAGATGAACCTTGTATATACAAAAAGGTAGTAGGGAGTATGGTGGACATCCTTATAGAGTACGTGGATAACATACTCTTGATAGGGAAGGAGTTTCCTATGCTACGCTCGGTCAATCTCCGCTTATCTCAATGATTCACCACATAGGATCAAAGTGATACCTACTAAATCCTGGGTTTTGGATCTATGAGATAGATCTAATTGGATGTTAGGATACTCACTAATTGTAGTGAGATGGTATCAATTGATCCTGGAGAGAATCACTGGAAAGGTTCCAGAGTGATAAAGACGACTGAAAGTCAGTCACAGGAATTGTCTTTACCCTCAATAAAGGGACGGTATGTTGGAAGAGTTCCAAGCTAGATACCGTGGCATACTAGACGATAAAGGCTGGATACATCGTTACCAAAGATGCTACCAAAGAGGTAGTCTGGGTGTATATTAGTTCATGAGATGAACTTCGTTCCTACCATTGTGTAATAATGGAGTTGTGGCTTATGCATAGGAACGCCCGTCCCATCAGTGATCCAGACATATTCTAAGGCAGTGTCACCTGATCATGGAGATGGTTGATCTCCAGGGGATCGAGATTAGGAGAGTAGACTCAGAGGACAACACGGCGGATCCACTCACAAAGGCCTTTTCCCAGAGATAGACTATTATGGGATGGGCGATGGATGATCCCATATCCATTGGTGTTTGACATCACAGATGATATACGGGTGCTCAGTAGAGACTGGGTACACTGGACGGACTCGCCGAGAACTCCCAGATGGTATTATACCTTACGTCAGATGGCAGTTCTCTGGTGACACTGGTACAGGTTAGTCTGTAGACCCGAGATCTTCATAGAGTCTTATGTATTAGTGTATATGCCCTAGAGGCCATTACTGTATCATACTAGTTTGTATATTACTTAATGGATGCTTGGGATATTCACCTTGTATATACAATCTTGCTCAAAATAGTAGTATGCTACTTGGTTTGTTTCTACTTCAATGTGTACTTGTGTTTATTTCATTATATCACTTATACGCATTAGTGGAGCCCTTAGGATCTTTGCTTGATTACCAGCGTTGTGATGGCAGTCACACTAGTGGGGGCTGGGTAATCTATAAGCACATCCTTATTCAGGTCCCTGGTCGCAGGACTATCGAGACAGGGCATCGATACTCCGGAGTAGACCAGCGCATGCGCTTCTCATCCCAGTGTGGGAGACGGTCTGTCCCACAGCCGTCAGTACGTCGTACTTGAGATAGTATGCGGGTGCTCGTTAGGTTACGGGTACACTGGACAGGACTCGTCGGGAACTGACTAGTTGGTATTATACCTATCGTCAGTTATCAGTTCCCAGGTGACATGAGTACAGCTTAGTCCGCTGACTTGACACTGTCACTTCGCCTCGGGTGTGTTCCCACTGTACTTTGATCACTACCCTACCACGGCTCAAAGGAGTCGTGCAAACAGGTGGTAATTGGGTGCAGTCCCGAAGCACTTGGAGGCAGTGACGGTTAGACAGGATTCGTCTCTCCCGGTATTGGGGGTTGACATCGCGCTGTGTCTAGGAGAGCCATTACACGAGTAGTCCCTGGCCAGGGCAAACGAGATATACTGGTAGGTTTCCAGTGTTATCTCAGGGTGTATTGGGCTTCACTCCGGCACGACTTGTACCGCTATTGGGGGACTGACGTTTACCGCCCCCTAGGCCCGCCATGCGATGTATCAGACGAACAGACCGGACTGTACGGAGAATGTCACGCTCAGGCTCAGTAGGAGTTCAGATGGGTTTCGCCTCGTCGGTCTTCTTGTCGGCATTACCTGGGGACCGTTACGCACAGCTAGTGCCGCTTGCGGTCTGTGGTTAAACCCACTGCCAGCGTAGTGTTGAGTCTTTAGAGTCCCACACAGAAAGCTTTTCGCCTTTAGGCAAAAGAGTAGAGGTCGCATGGTATTGCGACAGGTCGCATGGTTTTGCGACAGGGTTCGGTCACATCCGTGCACTTGTGCACGTACAGTGTCCGGACAGTTTACACTAGCGGGCTTTGGTTTAAGCCAGATCCTAGTGTACCTTATGGGATTGGATTTATCCAGTTTGCATTCGTGTTCCTCTGAACGCGGATGCGGGTGTGTATGCACAGTTGACAGGGAGGCAGAGGCAGCGGATTCTCATTAGGGTTGTTGACAGTTGACCGTTGACTTTTTGACTTTATGCTCAACCCTAATGAGAATATGATATGTGATTAACTATTATATTAATTAAGTGTTATGGTGATATGGTTGTTGACTTGTTGACTTTTGTTGACTTGTTGACTTTGGTGACTTGTTGACTTTTGTTGACTTGTTGACCGGTTGACTAGGCTTGACTAGTTGACCATCATGATAACTATGGTTATCATTTCATGCCAAAGACTTTTTCTTGCTTGCTCATTTGAGTAAAATGAGTGCATGACATGATAAGCTTATGGTTGCTTCAAACCATCACATAAGACTTTTTTGATATGATGAGTTATGATCACTTTGGATTATGAGAGGGTGAAAGACAAAAGAGTTGCTCATTCTTTCTTGCTCATTCTCTCTCTTGTTCTTGAGCTCTCCTCTTGCTCTCATCCTCAACCTCTTGCTCCCTCTCTTGATCTATGGTTCTCTTGTCTCATGAGTTGAGAATAAAGAACCATAGATAAAATCCCATTCTAAATCATCTCTACTCATTCTAGTTCACTAGGTTTAGCAAACCAAGTGAACTAGTTTCTTCAAAGAACGAAGAAGGAGCTAAAGGTTGGAGCTTTCAAGTGGATCTATCTTCGGCGTACGGAGACAACGAGAAGGAGCCATCGAACCACCATCGGAGCTTGAAGAGAAGGAGTTCAAGTTTAGGTATAACCATCTTCATCCGAGTAGCTAACTCTCTTTAGCATAGTTTGCTAGTTTTAGTTTAGACAACGATCCCGACCATAGTTTAGTCCATGTTGCCTCTTGCGATAAAAATTCGTTTTTTATACCGTTTCCGCCTCCCCGTAAGAACCGGGGGTCGCAATATGGACTTACAGTGGTATCAGAGCCTAACTAAACTTAAACTAGCTTGGTAGTGAAGTGTAACGAAGTTCGGAACCGGAAAAATCCAAAAACCAAACTTCACAAAAACTGAGTTTCTGTTGAAATTTTTTCTGCTCAAAATGAAAAACTTTACACTTGTAAATTCGGCTCAGGGTTTTGTGTGAACACCCAAGAAAAACGATACAGTGATTCGCCTAAAGTGCCGCGCTTCCGCCGCGTGATCCTTCTTAGCCGCCGCGGAACCGCCGCGACTTGGTGTCTTCTCTGCATCGTTTTTCGTGCAGTGTGTTTGTGTGTTGGTTTTGGGATTTTTAAAATATATTATATGTGCCCAGATTGTCCAGAAAAGAAATTTCCTTTTGGGGTCCTATAATTCCGTATTTTTTCCGAACTTCACTGCACTTTGACTATGATGGTTATATCTGTGATGCTTACATGTATTGAACGTCGGCTAATCGCTATAAGTCGATTAGTCGGGGTTATACATGATCTGTAATGTGCTGGAATGTGTATATGAATGTGTTGGACTGTCGCGGGTGAATAGCCGGGGTGGATGTGAGATGAGCTTTTGTTTTTCTTTCATTCATTGTAAATGTAAATTGATGTAATAATATTATTTGTTTGGCCGCACAACCGGGTCGGGGTTGTAGCCGTCATTGTATAATTCTTTTTACTGTTTTTGCTCCTAGGATAGACCCATGGAGGGGTGCACAAACTACCGAGTACTTGGCGGGTAGTTTGCCGCACCCGTAGGGGTCTTGGGTGGGGTATTTGGCTATTCACCGCGACCGTGTTATCCGCTTTTCGTTTCAGGCTCGAAAGGATTGCGGATTGCTAGTATATCCAATGCATTCATCTGTGATCTGTAATGTCTATCATTGCTTACTATTTAGGCGTTGCTTATGTTTTACAGACGCGCTAGCCCAGCCCCCGCTCTGTCGTTAGTTAAGTAACCTAACGGGTAATGACGGGGCCCAGTGGCGAATGCGAATGGCATAAGCGTACGTCATATTTTGGTTGTTTTCTGCAATGGTAGGGTTAAATGATGGGACGCATTAAAAGTACTAATGCAAGAATATCACGCATTAAAAGAACTAATGCAAGATAATAAACCAAGTTAAAGTCGTTGGAACACTTTCGAAAAACCACTCGGTTCTTTTCAAAACAAACTTTTAAAATACGGAGTTTGAGCCACTCCATTTAAAAGCTATCTCGTTCCATCGACCAAATCAAGTTCACTACGTTCACGGTTTTGCCAAAACCATCCGTAGCCCTCCATCATTTCAGTTAAATATTCGGTAGTATTCAAGCTATGTATTTTGACCTCACGCCAAGGCATAGTGATTGGTAGCTGCCGGATATTTATCTGTTGCATAGATAGAATGCGTTGGTTTGAGACAGTCGTACTGCCATTTTGGCCTACGTCAAGGGTATGTACGGGTGGATTCAAATTAACCTGGATAATGATGGGACGAACTTGACATGTGACTTATGACATTTTGACCTCACGCCAAGGTCATAAGAGCATGGGGCAAAAATCCACATCGGGAGTTTCATTAGTACTGAAACTTGCTAGATTTGCATACCATTTGGAGTGTGATGATTCTGGTAGGATTCCTTCAGTTTCGTCACGCGATGATATTTGGATCCCGATCCTACTGTGAGTATATGCTACTCCTCGGGAAATTTCTCACTTAACGATCAATGCTATAAACCTAGTAGGTGCCTAGAAAGGTGTTAGCGGGGCTACGCCCCAAGGGAAAAGAGGTTCTTTAATTAAGGAACTTCGCGAAAGCGTTGGAAAACCTCCCTCGAAGTACCGACACCCGGCCTGGCTGAACGGTTAAGCAAGTATTGTACGGTGGGATTGATCCTGACTAATTCTTCCTTTATGGTTTGAGGAGGGATTCGAGAAACAGTGGGAGCCATCCTGTTTAGACAAACTAAAAACCACTCTAAACTTGCAAGAGCATCATGCTGAGTGTTTCTTCTTCTCTCTCCTAATTGCAGCGACCAATCAACATGACTGGACTTAAGTTACTCCTAGATAAAAACAAACTGACAGGGCCAAACTACAAAGATTGGCTCAGGAATGTCACGATAGCAATCACTTATGACAAGCTGGGGTATCTTCTTACCACCAAAGCTCCCCCTGTCCCTGGTCCAACTTCCAGTGTCGCGGATAAGGAAATCCGCAAGACTTGGGAGATTGATAGCGCGAAGGCCAAGTGCCTCCTGCTTGCCTCGATGGACAACGAACATCAGAGGAGGCATGAGAATATGGACATGGAGTCCATATTGCTCCATACAAAAGAACTGTATGGAGAGCAATCACGTATCGCAAGATACGAAGCGTCGAAAAGGTTATTTTCGACAAGAATGGACGTCGGATCATCAGTAGCCGAGCACGTGCTAAAGATGATCGGCTTCATTGAGGAGCTCGCTGACCTAGGGATCACATTGGAGAGTGAGCTATATACGGATATAGTTCTCCAGTCCCTTCCTTCCACTTACGCCCAGTTTATACTGAACTTCAACCTACAAGAAAAAGAGGTTGAACTATCAGAGCTCCTCAACATGCTGAGGAGCGCAGAGGGCACCCTACAGAAAGGTAGGGAAACATCCACTTTGTTTGTAGGAGGATCATCTTCTTCTAGGTCCAAGGAGAAAGCCAAGGGAAAGAAGAAGAAGGCCCCCGCCAAACCAAGGGGCGGTGTTGGTAAAGTGGATACGAAGGGAAAAGGCAAAGCAACAAAGTTAGCGGGAAAGCTTGTGGATAAGGAAGAATGCTTCTATTGTCATAAGAAAGGACACTGGAAGAATGATTGCAGGGCCTGGAAGGCCAGAACACAGGAATTGAAGCAGGTTGCAGCTTCAGCTTCAGGTGTGTATGTTATTGAAAACTGTCTTTCAATAAACTCTACTTCCTGGGTATTGGATACCGGATCAGGATCTCATATCTGTAATTCTTTGCAGGCGTTGAGAAACCGTAGTGTTTTGAAAGCAGGTGACATGACCCTCAGAGTTGCAAACGGAGCTAGCATGGATGCTAAAGCCGTGGGGGACTATCACCTGGGAATGTCAGATGGACATGTTTTGGTTTTGCGTAATTGCTTTTTTGTACCCAACGCAACTTGTAATATCATTTCTGTATCTTTAGTTTCTAAAGAAGGTTATGAATTTGCGTTTGTAAGTAATGTTGTAAACATTCACCTTAATCAAGTATTGATTGGGTCAGGTACTCTGAGTAATGGTATATACGTGTTAAACCAACCACAGATTTTTAATGTCCAGAATACACACAAAAGAAAGTCTCCAGAAATAAATCAGACTTTCTTATGGCATTGTAGATTGGGTCACATCAATGAGAGAAGGTTGACGAAGTTACATACAGAAGGGTATTTGAATGCGTTCGAATATCAGTCGTATGCCACTTGTCAATCCTGTCTCAAGGGAAAGATGACAAAGACTCCGTTTACTGGACATAGAGTAAGAGCGAGCGAGCTCTTGGGACTCGTACACAGTGACGTGTGCGGTCCAATGTCTACACATGCCCGAAGCGGACATTCTTACTTCATTACTTTTACGGATGACTTCTCAAGGTACGGTTATGTCTTCTTAATGAAACATAAGTCCGAGGCCTTTGGAAAATTCCAGGAGTATAAGAATGAAGTAGAGAAACAGACCGGCAAAAGTATTAAGATTCTAAGATCGGATCGAGGTGGAGAATACTTAAGTGCCGAGTTCCTGGACTATTTAAAAGAGAACGGAATTCTCTCTCAGCTTACTCCTCCATACACCCCGCAACATAATGGTGTATCGGAGAGACGGAACCGCACCCTATTGGATATGGTGCGGTCCATGATGAGTAACGCTGAGTTACCGCGATCGTTCTGGGGGTATGCGCTAGAATCAGCTGCATACCTTTTGAACCGAGTTCCGACTAAGACTGTGCCTACCACCCCATATGAAATGTGGAGTGGGAAGAAACCCTATCTTCAATATCTGAAGATCTGGGGATGTCCAGCTTTTGTCAAAAAGCAGCATGCGGACAAACTTGAGGCACGCTCAGTACTGTGCAAGTTTGTGGGATACCCAAAGAACACCATGGGGTATCTTTTCTACTACGCAGAGGAACAAAAAGTCCTTGTTTCTCGTAATGCCCACTTTCTAGAACACCAGTTCTTGGAAAAGGAAATTAGTGGGAGCGCAGTAGAACTAGAAGAAATTCCAGAACCACAGACTATTACTGAAAGGTTAGTAGAACCAGAGGGTTCAACAGAACAGGACATTCCTACGCCGCTCCGCAGAAGTAGTAGGCAGTCTCATCCGCCCGAGAGATACTACGGTTTTCTCATAGACGGGGATAGAGAGGATTGCATCATAGATTATGATGAGCCTACTAGCTTCCAGCAGGCCGTTCAGAGCGTTGACTCAGTGAAATGGCTGGATGCAATGCGGGCCGAAATGGAGTCCATGTACACCAACAAGGTATGGACGTTGGACATTGCTCCAGACGGGGTAAAACCCGTAGGATGCAAGTGGATCTTCAAAAGGAAGATTGGTGTAGATGGACAGGTTGAGACCTATAAAGCTAGGCTGGTAGCAAAGGGTTTTCGTCAAAGACCTGGCTTGGACTACGACGAAACCTTTTCTCCAGTAGCCATGCTGAAATCCATTCGGATCCTTCTTGCCATTGCTGCCTTCCACGATTATTAGATTATTAGATTTGGCAGATGGACGTAAAAACCGCTTTTCTAAATGGAAATTTAGAGGAGTGTGTCTATATGGATCAGCCAGAGGGTTTCATTCAGAGTGGGAGCAGCGGAAAGGTGTGCAAGTTGCTTAAGTCCATCTATGGACTAAAGCAGGCATCGCGGAGTTGGAACATCTGTTTTGATGAGACGGTCAAGGAATTTGGCTTTATCAAAAATCCAGATGAACCATGCATCTATAGTAGATTTGTAGCGAGAACTGTAGTATTCCTCGTTTTATACGTGGATGACATTCTCTTAATAGGAAATGATATTCCTATGCTACAATCTGTCAAGGGGTTCTTGTCACAAAGGTTCTCCATGAAAGACCTGGGTGATGCCTCATACATCCTGGGGATCCGGATCCATCGTGATAGATCCAAGAGGATATTGGGACTTTCTCAGTCCATGTACATCGACACCGTACTGAAAAGATTCAGTATGGAAGATTCCAAGCGCGGTAACCTACCGGCTTGTCACGGGATCACCCTCTCTAAAGAGATGTCTCCCAAGACTGATTTGGAGAGGGATCGCATGTCTATTATACCCTACGCTTCTGCGGTAGGCTCTATAATGTATGCGATGTTGTGTACCAGACCGGATGTAGCTTATGCACTGAGTGTAGTAAGCCGGTATCAGTCAAACCCTGGGGAGAAACATTGGATAGCGGTAAAGAACATTCTCAAGTACCTGAGGAGGACTAAGGAGATGTTTTTGGTGTATGGCGGAAAAGACCTCCAGATTGAGGCCTTTGCTGACTCCAGCTTCCAGAGTGACAAGGATGATTCCAAGTCCATGTCGGGTTTTTTCTTTACCCTCAATGGAGGGGCGGTGTGTTGGAAGAGTTCCAAACAGGAAACCGTTGCAGACTCGACTATGGAAGCGGAATACATCGCTGCATCTGATGCCGCAAAAGAAGCTGTCTGGATAAGGAAGTTCTTAAAGGAACTTCAGGTGGTTCCGTCCATTGTTGACCCAGTACCTCTGTATTGCGACAACAACGGGGCTATAGCTTTAGCAAAGGAACCCAGGTCCCATCAAAGATCCAGGCACATCTTGAGGCGGTATCACCTGATCAGGGAGATCGTGGATCGCAAGGAGATCGAGGTTCGGAGAGTTGCTTCAGAAGACAACACTGCAGATCCATTCACCAAGGCCCTGCCCCAGACTCAGTTCGAGCGGCTGATCGAGATGATTGGTCTTCGATACGCCAGTACATGGCCTTAGTGCAAGTGGGAGATTGTTAGTGTATATGCCCTAGAGGCCATTACTGTATCATACTAGTTTGTATATTACTTAATGGATGCTTGGGATATTCACCTTGTATATACAATCTTGCTCAAAATAGTAGTATGCTACTTGGTTTGTTTCTACTTCAATGTGTACTTGTGTTTATTTCAGTATATCACTTATACGCATTAGTGGAGCCCTTAGGATCTTTGCTTGATTACCAGCGTTGTGATGGCAGTCACACTAGTGGGGGCTGGGTAATCTATAAGCACATCCTTATTCAGGTCCCTGGTCGCAGGACTATCGAGACAGGGCATCGATACTCCGGAGTAGACCAGCGCATGCGCTTCTCATCCCAGTGTGGGAGACGGTCTGTCCCACAGCCGTCAGTACGTCGTACTTGAGATAGTATGCGGGTGCTCGTTAGGTTACGGGTACACTGGACAGGACTCGTCGGGAACTGACTAGTTGGTATTATACCTATCGTCAGTTATCAGTTCCCAGGTGACATGAGTACAGCTTAGTCCGCTGACTTGACACTGTCACTTCGCCTCGGGTGTGTTCCCACTGTACTTTGATCACTACCCTACCACGGCTCAAAGGAGTCGTGCAAACAGGTGGTAGTTGGGTGCAGTCCCGAAGCACTTGGAGGCAGTGACGGTTAGACAGGATTCGTCTCTCCCGGTATTGGGGGTTGACATCGCGCTGTGTCTAGGAGAGCCATTACACGAGTAGTCCCTGGCCAGGGCAAACGAGATATACTGGTAGGTTTCCAGTGTTATCTCAGGGTGTATTGGGCTTCACTCCGGCACGACTTGTACCGCTATTGGGGGACTGACGTTTACCGCCCCCTAGGCCCGCCATGCGATGTATCAGACGAACAGACCGGACTGTACGGAGAATGTCACGCTCAGGCTCAGTAGGAGTTCAGATGGGTTTCGCCTCGTCGGTCTTCTTGTCGGCATTACCTGGGGACCGTTACGCACAGCTAGTGCCGCTTGCGGTCTGTGGTTAAACCCACTGCCAGCGTAGTGTTGAGTCTTTAGAGTCCCACACAGAAAGCTTTTCGCCTTTAGGCAAAAGAGTAGAGGTCGCATGGTATTGCGACAGGTCGCATGGTTTTGCGACAGGGTTCGGTCACATCCGTGCACTTGTGCACGTACAGTGTCCGGACAGTTTACACTAGCGGGCTTTGGTTTAAGCCAGATCCTAGTGTACCTTATGGGATTGGATTTATCCAGTTTGCATTCGTGTTCCTCGGAACGCGGATGCGGGTGTGTATGCACAGTTGACAGGGAGGCAGAGGCAGCGGATTCTCATTAGGGTTGTTGACAGTTGACCGTTGACTTTTTGACTTTATGCTCAACCCTAATGAGAATATGATATGTGATTAACTATTATATTAATTAAGTGTTATGGTGATATGGTTGTTGACTTGTTGACTTTTGTTGACTTGTTGACTTTGGTGACTTGTTGACTTTTGTTGACTTGTTGACCGGTTGACTAGGCTTGACTAGTTGACCATCATGATAACCATGGTTATCATTTCATGCCAAAGACTTTTTCTTGCTTGCTCATTTGAGTAAAATGAGTGCATGACATGATAAGCTTATGGTTGCTTCAAACCATCACATAAGACTTTTTTGATATGATGAGTTATGATCACTTTGGATTATGAGAGGGTGAAAGACAAAAGAGTTGCTCATTCTTTCTTGCTCATTCTCTCTCTTGTTCTTGAGCTCTCCTCTTGCTCTCATCCTCAACCTCTTGCTCCCTCTCTTGATCTATGGTTCTCTTGTCTCATGAGTTGAGAATCAAGAACCATAGATAAAATCCCATTCTAAATCATCTCTACTCATTCTAGTTCACTAGGTTTAGCAAACCAAGTGAACTAGTTTCTTCAAAGAACGAAGAAGGAGCTAAAGGTTGGAGCTTTCAAGTGGATCTATCTTCGGCGTACGGAGACAACGAGAAGGAGCCATCGAACCACCATCAGAGCTTGAAGAGAAGGAGTTCAAGTTTAGGTATAACCATCTTCATCCGAGTAGCTAACTCTCTTTAGCATAGTTTGCTAGTTTTAGTTTAGACAACGATCCCGACCATAGTTTAGTCCATGTTGCCTCTTGCGATAAAAATTCGTTTTTTATACCGTTTCCGCCTCCCCGTAAGAACCGGGGGTCGCAATATAGACTTACATTATGTGATTCCCACTGTGCTTTGATTTCCACCTTACCACGTCCAAGAAGGCGTGCAAAACGGTGGTTTTTGGGTACAGTCCCGAGTCACATGGAGGCAATGAGCGATAGGAGGGGTTTCGTCTCTCCCGGTATTGGGGGTTGATGTTGCGCTATGCTTGATTGGCCATAACAGGGAAGTCCCTGGCCAGGGCTGGTATAGAGATTTACTGGTAAGTGTTACCAGTAGTTTCTCGACCCGTTATGAGCCTCATATCGGCATGACTTATCGGTTATTGGGGTCTGACGTTTACCACCCCTAGACTTGATATGCGACATATCAGACGAGAAGACCGGACCGTACGATAGTGTTACTGTCAGGCTTTTACAGGAGTAGGAGCGGGCTTGCTTGCTGATCTTCTAATCGCTCAATACCCGGGTAGCCGTTACGTCCAGCTAGTACCGCTGACGGCTTGTGGGTGCTTGATATGATCATCACCTACTGCCGGCGTATTGACGAGTCTTTAGAGTCCTACATAGAGGTTTTACTGGCTCAGGCAAAACGAAATAGGAGCGCATATATGATATGTGCGGCACCGAGAATAATGCGAGTATGTGATACCGTATTCTATTCTCGCGAAGTTTATGTCCATCGGTTATATGGGATATAACCAAGTTATCGAATCAAGGGTTGATTCGATAAGTCGATACATTGGATGTTAGTCGGTTATATGTGATATAACCGGATTATTAAGTCAAGTGTTGATTTAATAATTTAGTGTATAATTATATATGTGATATACTAATTTACATTAACTAACATTGGTTCACATAAGCATTTATTTTTCTCACTTGTGCACAAGTTAATATATATGTGATATATATTTATTAGTGTACAATTTGTATCATGGTTGTTGATACACATTACATGGGTGTATAAGACTTATACCATACTAATTATATTTGTTAGGTTTTTAATATCTAAAGCAATTCTAAAACAAATGGATAATGAGCACAAATGCATGAAGTTTCATGAAGCTTATGTTGCATTGACTTAGTCCACTAGTTTTGTTTTACTTAAGATATTAACTAACCTAACCACTATAATTAGCCATGGTAAAGTCTCTACATGAGTTAGTATATAATACTCACTCACCATGGTTAACTCATTCTCTCTCTTGATTATTTTTCATATTCATTTTGAGCTCATCTTCTTCCTCCTCAAAATTTCTTTCTAGGGTTTGAAATAGAAAGAGAATCAAAGTGAGAAAAGAAATTCTAAAGTGTACCCATTTCCTATCTCACCATCCTCTACTAGACTAGCACTTTAGTTTAGGGTGTTTGCTTCACTAATTCTCAAGTTAGTGAAGCAGAAGCTTGAGTTCGTATTCCCTCGACGTTGATCATTTTCGGCCTCGAAGACTTCAAGCAATACCGTTGCCTCTTCTCATGGAGCCGTCCGAGAGTCCGGGTGTTCGATGATCGCAGCGAAGGGACTACAACAAGGAGCTTTAGAAGTGGAGGACCGATCTACAAAGGTTGTATTTCGTATTCCTTTAGTGATAATTGATATTCACTAGCATGCGTTCGCCTAATCTCTAGTTAACGATCTTGTTTAGGGTTATTCGGCACGGCTAAAATTTTAATCGGGCATGTTTGATGCGTTGTAGAACCTTGTTAGTGTGCCTAGTAACCCTACGTTTTCTGATGTGTGGAATCTCATAAATCTTTCTTGTTCACTACCAGATCACAAGTCTTGGACTTGGTGTAATTTTATCAGCACTTTTAGTAATTCCGGCTCTTTTCCTGGAATTTCCTGCACAGATTCTCGAGATAAGTGTTGCGCTATACAAACATTATGCGTGCAATGATAAACACTCAATTTCCCTCAAAATGTCGGTTATAATATATAACACATGTTATTTGGTATTTTACAGATGTTTTGCTGATATGTGCTATATTCATACCGAACACCTTTAGATAATTGCAAATAGTAGGGAAATTGATGTGTTAAAAATGCAATACCGATATGCTCCTATTACTACTCTATATTTCATACATCGTACCTTGTAGTTATATGCATGCATGATATACTGATATGCTCATATTATTACTCTATGTTGCATACGTCGTACTTTATGGTTATATGCATTGAAATGCAATTTTTCATGAGATTTCTGGATTTGAGAAACGTTGTTATATTTCGAAGGAAATGATGTAATGTTTTAAAAATCCGGTTTCTCATGATATGATATTTCGATGCGTCCACCATAAGTTTTCTCGGTTATGAGATTGGTTTTCGAGATCCGATTTGAGAAGATGGATGATCCGCTTGCGGTTACATGATGGACCCGGTATGGTACCCCCTGGGGTAAGAAAAGATTGTCGTGGTGTAGCCGATGAGTCTGGCAGAGGGAACACTACCTACTGGTGATTGTATAGAACTCGGCGGATATCTGGAAGATACCGACCGGAGTCGTGAGATGGATATGAGGGTCGATCTCAGTATGCGGCGCTTGAGATGAGATACGTATATGAGGGCCGTTCTGAAGATGCGGTGCCTGAGGTATGAGGATTTACGTGTCGATACTGAACACGGGTTTTCATGATGTTTCGAGTGTCGGTGTTAGACACTCATGTTCCATGAATTTGATGTGTCGTTGATAGACACAGATGGTTGATATTCTCATACATACATACATATATATACTATGTTTTCATAATGTTTCGAGTGTCGATGTTGGACATTCATGTTCCATGATATTGAGTTGTGTCATTGATCGACACGTGGATGTTATCCATGTATATTATATGCATATGATGTCAGATGTTTATTTTGTAAGTCCACGTTGCGACCCCCGGTTCTTACGGGGAGGCGGAAACGGTATAAAAATCAAATTAAAAGCGCAAGGGGCAACATGGACTAAGCAAAGTCGGGATCTTTGACTAAACTAAAACTAGCATACTTAGCTAAAGAGAGTTAGCTACTCGGATAGAGATGGTTATACCTGAACTTGTCTTGAACTCCTTCGTCTTCAAAGCTCCGATGGTGGTCCGATGGCTTCTTCTCGTCGTCTCCGTACGCCGAAGATAGATCCACCTGAAAGCTCCAACCTTTAGCTCCTTCTTCGTTCTTTGAAGAAACTAGTTCACTTGGTTTGCTAAACCTAGTGAACTAGAATGAGTAGAGAAGAAATAGAATGGGATTTTATCTATGGTTCTTGATTCTCAACTCATGAGACAAGAGAACCATAGATCAAGAGAGGGAGCAAGAGGTTGAGGGTGAGAGCAAGAGGAGAGCTCAAGAACAAGAGAGAGAATGAGCAAGAAAAGAATGAGCAACTCTTTTGTCTTTCACCCTCTCATAATCCAAAGTGATCATAACTCATCATATCAAAAAAGTCTTATGTGATGGTTTGAAGCAACCATAACCTTATCATGTCATGCACTCATTTTACTCAAATATGCAAGTAAGTAAAAGTCTTTGGCATGAAATGATAACCATGGTTATCATGATGGTCAACTAGTCAAGCCTAGTCAACCGGTCAACAAGTCAACAAAAGTCAACAAGTCAACAAAGTCAACAAGTCAACAAAAGTCAACAAGTCAACAACCATATCACCATAATACTTAATTAATATAATAGTTAATCACATATCATATTCTCATTAGGGTTGAGCATAAAGTCAAATAGTCAACGGTCAACAGTCAACAACCCTAATGAGAATCCGCCGCCTCTGCCTCCCTGTCAACTGTGCATACACACCCGCATCCGCGTTCCGAGGAACACGAATGCAAACTGGATAAATCCAATCCCATAAGGTACACTAGGATCTGGCTTAAACCAAAGCCCGCTAGTGTAAACTGTCCGGACACTGTACGTGCACAAGTGCACGGATGTGACCGAACCCTGTCGCAAAACCATGCGACCTGTCGCAATACCATGCGACCTCTACTCTTTTGCCTAAAGGCGAAAAGCTTTCTGTATGGGACTCTAAAGACTCGACACTACGCTGGCAGTGGGTTTAACCACAGACCGCAAGCGGCACTAGCTGTGCGTAACGGTCCCCAGGTAATGCCGACAAGAAGACCGACGAGGCGAAACCCATCTGAACTCCTACTGAGCCTGAGTGTGACATTCTCCGTACAGTCCGGTCTGTTCGTCTGATACATCGCATGGCGGGCCTAGGGGGCGGTAAACGTCAGTCCCCCAATAGCGGTACAAGTCGTGCCGGAGCGAAGCCCAAAACACCCTGAGATAACACTGGAAACCTACCAGTATATCTCGTTTGCCCTGGCCAGGGACTACTCGTGTAATGGCTCTCCTAGACACAGCGCGATGTCAACCCCCAATACCGGGAGAGACGAATCCTGTCTAACCGTCACTGCCTCCAAGTGCTTCGGGACTGCACCCAACCACTACCTGTTTGCACGACTCCTTTGAGCCGTGGTAGGGTAGTGATCAAAGTACAGTGGGAACACACTCGAGGCGGAGTGACAGTGTCATGTCAGCGGACTAAGCTGTACTCATGTCACCTGGGAACTGATAACTGACGATAGGTATAATACCAACTAGTCAGTTCCCGACGAGTCCTGTCCAGTGTACCCGTAACCTAACGAGCACCCGCATACTATCTCAAGTACGACGTACTGACGGCTGTGGGACAGACCGTCTCCCACACTGGGATGAGAAGCGCATGCGCTGGTCTACTCCGGAGTATCGATGCCCTGTCTCGATAGTCCTGCGACCAGGGACCTGCATAAGGATGTGCTTATAGATTACCCAGCCCCACTAGTGTGACGGCCATCACATCGCTGGTAATCAAGCAAAGATCCTAAGGGCTCTACTAATGTGTATAGGCGATATACTAAAATAAACACATGTACACATTGAAGTAGAAACAAACCAAGTAGCATACTACTATTTTGAGCAAGATTGTCAATACAAGGTGAATATCCCAAGCTTCCATTAAGTAATATACATACTAGTATGATACAGTAATGGCCTCTAGGGCATATACACTAACAATCTCCCACTTGCACTAAGGCCATGTACTGGCGTATCGAAGACCTATCATCTCGATCAGCCGCTCGAACTGAGTCTGGGGCAAGGCCTTGGTGAATGGATCTGCAATGTTATCTTCTGATTTTACTCTCTTTACCTCGATCTCCTGGCGATCAATGATCTCCCTGATCAGGTGGAACCGCCTCAAAATGTGCCTGGACTTCTGATGGGACCTTGGTTCCTTCGCTAAAGCTATAGCGCCGTTGTTGTCACAATACAGCGGTATTGGATCAACACTGGTAGGAACCACCTGAAGTTCCGTGAAGAACTTCTTCATCCAGACAGCTTCCTTTGCGGCATCGCAAGCAGCTATGTACTCCGCTTCCATGGTTGAGTCAGCAACGGTTTCCTGCTTGGAACTCTTCCAGCAAACCGCCCCTCCATTGAGGGTAAAGACATAACCCGACATGGACTTGGAGTCATCCTTGTCACTCTGGAAGCTGGAGTCAGCAAAGGCCTCAATCTGGAGGTCTTTTCCGCCATACACCAAGAACATCTCCTTAGTCCTTCTGAGGTACTTGAGAATGTTCTTTACTGCTATCCAGTGTTTCTCCCCTGGGTCCGACTGATACCGGCTTACAACGCTCAATGCGTATGCTACATCTGGTCTGGTACATAACATCGCATACATAATAGAGCCTACCGCAGATGCGTAGGGTATTGATGACATGCGAGCCCTTTCCAAATCAGTCTTGGAAGACATCTCTTTGGAGAGGGTGATTCCGTGACAAGCCGGTAGATTACCGCGCTTGGAATCCTCCATACTGAATCGTTTCAGTATGGTGTCGATGTACCTTGACTGTGAAAGTCCCAACATCCTTTTAGATCTATCACGATAGATCTGGATCCCCAGAATGTAGTTGGCATCGCCCAGGTCCTTCATGGAGAACCTCTGTGACAAGAATCCTTTGACTAACTGTAGCATAGGAATATCATTTCCTATTAGGAGAATGTCATCGACGTACAAGACGAGGAATACCACATTTCTCCCTACAATCTTACTGTAAATGCATGGTTCATCTGGGTTTTTGACAAAGTCGAATTCTTTGACAGTTTCATCAAAGCAGATGTTCCAGCTCCGCGATGCCTGCTTAAGTCCATAGATGGACTTGAGCAACTTGCATACTTTACCGCTGCTCCCACTCTGATTGAATCCCTCTGGCTGATCCATATAGACGCACTCTTCTAAATTTCCATTTAGGAAAGCCGTCTTAACGTCCATCTGCCAGATCTCATAATCGTGGAAGGCAGCAATGGCAAGAAGGATCCGAATGGATTTAAGCATGGCTACCGGAGAAAAAGTCTCGTCATAGTCCAAACCAGGTCTTTGACGAAAACCCTTTGCAACGAGCCTAGCTTTATAGGTTTCAACCTGCCCATCTACACCAATCTTCTTTCTGAAGATCCATTTGCAGCCTACGGGTTTTACCCCTTCTGGAGCAAAGTCCAAAGTCCAAACTTTGTTGGTGTACATGGACTCCATCTCGGTCCGCATTGCATCCAGCCATTTTACCGAGTCACCGCTCTGAATGGCTTGCTGGAAGCTAGTAGGCTCATCATAATCTATGATGCAATCCTCTCTATCCCCGTCTATGAGAAAACCGTAGTATCTCTCGGGCGGATGAGACTGCCTACTACTCCTGCGGAGCGGCGTAGGAATGTCCGGTTCCCCTGAACCTTCTGGTTCTACTAAGGTTTCAGTAATAGCTTGTGGTTCTAGAATTTCTTCCAGTTCTATTGCGCTCCCACTTATCTGATTTTCTAAAAACTCAGTTTCCAAGAAGCGGGCATGACGAGAAACAAGGACTTTTTGCTCCTCTGCGTAATAGAAAAGATACCCCTTGGAGTTCTTTGGGTATCCCACAAACTTGCACTGTACTGAGCGTGCCTCGAGCTTGTCCGCATGCTGCTTTTTTACAAAAGCCGGACATCCCCATGTCTTAAAGGATTTAAGACAGGGTTTCTTCCCACTCCACATCTGGTATGGTGTGGTAGGCACTGTCTTAGTAGGAACTTGGTTCAAGAGATGTGCAGCTGTTTCCAGTGCATAACCCCAGAAAGATCGCGGTAACTCAGCCTTACTCATCATGGAACGAACCATATCTAATAGGGTTCGATTCCTTCTTTCCGATACACCGTTATGTTGTGGTGTGTATGGAGGAGTACGCTGAGAGAGAATTCCATTCTCTTTTAAGTAGTCCAGAAACTCGGCACTCAAGTATTCACCACCTCGATCCGATCTTAGGATCTTGATACTTTTGCCTGTTTGTTTTTCTACTTCATTCTTATATTCTCGAAATTTCTCAAAGGCCTCGGATTTGTGCTTCATTAAGAAGACATGTCCAAACCTAGAGAAATCATCTGTGAAAGTAATGAAGTATGAATAACCGCTTCTCGCATGTGTAGACATTGGACCACACACGTCACTGTGTATAAGTCCCAAGAGCTCGCTCGCTCTTACTCCGTGTCCAGTGAACGGAGTCTTTATCATCTTTCACATGAGACAAGATTCACAAGTGGCATAAGACTGGTACTCGAACGGATCCAAGTATCCTTCTTTATGCAACTTAGTCAACCGTGTCTCATTGATGTGACCCAGTCTACAATGCCATAAGAAAGCCTGATTTAATTCTGGAGACTTTCTTTTAAGTGTGTTCTGGACACTGAATATCTGAGCTTGATTCAATACGTATATACCATTATTTAATGTACCTGACCCAATCAGTGCTTGATTTAGGTGGATGTTTACTACATCGCTTACAAAAGCAAAATCATATCCTTCCTTAGAAAGTAAGGATACAGATATGATGTTACAAGTCGCACCTGGTACATACAAACAGTCACGCAGAATCAATATCTGCCCAGTTGTCAGTCCTAGGTGATATTCCCCTACGGATACAGCATCCATGCTCATTCCGTTAGCAACCCTGAGAGTCATATCACCTTTCCTGATAACCCCACGGTTTCTCAGACCCTGTAACGAATTACAGATATGAGATCCTGATCCGGTATCCAATACCCAGGAAGTAGGGTTAACTGACAAACAGTTCTCAATTACAAACACACTCGAAGCCGAAGCCACAACATGCTTCGAATTCTGGCTACAGGCTTTACAAGCCCTGCAATCTTTCTGCCATAGTTCATTCCCGTTACAATAGGAACATCCCTCTTTTACTATATCCAGTCCTGAAACTTTTGCCCTTGTTTTTCCTTTTTCTTCCCTGGTTTCTTTCAGGGTATAAGCAGAGGGCAGGGACTGTAGAATTAGGTCAGTACTTGACCCATTCTCCAACGTGGTCTCCAGGTCCGTGAGCTCAATATAGCTGGTCTCTGTAAGGACGTTGCCCCTTACAGATGACCCGACAGCCAACCTCGCTTGAAGCAATTCGTTCGAGGTCTCATATCTTGCGATACGAGATTGCTCTCCATATAAAACTTTGTTATGGAGGAAGACAGAAACTGAGTCCATCTTCTCGTGCTGCCTCTGGTTTGCACCATCAACTGAGGCTAACACGAGGCACTTGGCTTTCGCACAATCCTTTTCCGATGTCCTGCGGATGTGAACATCCATGACAGGGGAAACTGGACCTGAGACAGCAGGGTTTTGATTAGTTAAGAGGCGTTCCAGCTTGTCATGGGCAATGGACATCTGGACAGACCTTTGCCAGTCATAACAGTCAGGTTCAGTCATATTTTTATCTAGATGTAACCTAGGCGTGGTCACAGGGTCGCTGCAATTAAGAGAGAGAAGAAGAAACACTCAGCATGATGCTCTTGCAAGTTTAGAGTGGTTTTTAGTTTGTCTAAACAGGATGGCTCCCACTGTTTCTCGAATCCCTCCTCAAACCAGAAAGGAAGAATTAGTCAGGATCAATCCCACCGTACAATACTTGCTTAACCGTTCAGCCAGGCCGGTGTCGGTACTTCGAGGGAGGTTTTCCAACGCTTTCGCGAAGTTCCTTAATTAAAGAACCTCTTTTCCCTGGGGGCGTAGCCCCGCTAACACCTTTCTAGGCACCTACTAGGTTTATAGCATTGATCGTTAAGTGAGAAATTTCCCGAGGAGTAGCATATACTCACAGTAGGATCGGGATCCAAATATCATCGCGCGACGAAACTGAAGGAATCCTACCAGAATCATCACACTCCAAATGGTATGCAAATCTAGCAAGTTTCAGTACTTTTGAAACTCCCGATGTGGATTTTTGCCCCATGCTCTTATGACCTTGACTAAGGCCAACAAATCATAAGTCACATGTCAAGTTCTACCCGTCGTTGTCCAGGTTAATTTGAATCCATCCGTATATACCCTTGACTAAGGCCAACAAAGTAATACGACTGTCCCAAACCAACGCATCTATCTATGCAACATATGAATGTCCACCAGCTACCAATCACTGTGCCTTGACTAAGGCCAACAAACACAGCTTGAATACCGTTGAATATTCATATGAAACGACGGAGGGCTACGAATGGTTTTGGCGAAACCGTGAACGTAGTGAACTTGATTTAGTCGATGGAACGAGATAGCTTTTAAATGGAGTGGCTCAAACTCCGTATTTTTAAAAGTTTGTTTTTGAAAAGAACCGAGTGGTTTTTCGAAAGTGTTCCAACGACTTGTACTTGGTTTATTTTCTTGCATTAGTTCTTTTAATGCATGTTTTGCTTGCATTAGTTCTTTTAATGCGTGATATTCTTGCATTAGTTCTTTTAATGCGTCCCATCATTTAATCCTACCATTGCAGAAAACAACCAAAATATGACGTACGCTTATGCCATTCGCATTCGCCACGGGGCCCCGTCATTACCCGTTAGGTTACTTAACTAACGACAGAGCGGGGGCTGGGCTAGCGCGTCTGTAAAACATAAGCAACGCCTAAATAATATCATATATAGATATACTGCAATGATAAACATTTCAGATCACAGATAAATACATTGGATATACTAGCAATCTGTAATTTGTACGAGCCTGTAACAAAAACAGATAACACGGTCGCGGTGAATAGCCAATACCCCACCCAAGACCCCTACGGGTGCGGCAAACTACCCGCCAAGTACCCGAAGCGTAGCAACCTCCCTCATCTCCATGAGTAGGCCACTCGACACTTCGGCATACCCGGTAGTTTGTGCACCCCTCCATGGGTCTATCCTAGGAGCAAAAACAGTAAAAAGAAATTATACAATGACGGCTACAACCCCGACCCGGTTGTGCGGCCATACAAATAATTATTACATCAATTTACAAATTTACATGAATTGCAAGAAAAGAAAACTCTCGTCTCACAACCCCCAGCTATTCACCCGCGACAATCCAACATATTTATATACACATTCCAATATCAAACTCAGATCATGTATAACCCCGACCAATCGACTTATAGCGATTAGCCGACGTTCAATACATGCAAGCATCACAGATATAACCATCATAGTCAAAGTGCAGTGAAGTTCGGAAAAATACGGAATTATAGGACCCCAAAAGGAAATTTCTTTTCTGGAAAATCTGGGGACATATAATATATTTCAAAAATCCCAAAACCAACACAGACACACACTGCACGAAAAACGATGCAGAGAAGACGACAAATCGCGGCGCTTCCGCGGCACATGCCTACCTCGTGCGGCGGAAGCGCGGCGGTTTGAAGGAAACAGTGGACCGTTTTTCATGGGTGTTCACACAAAACCCTGAGCCGAATTTAGGAGTATAAAGTTTTTCATTTTGACCAGAAAAAATTTCAACAGAAACTCAGTTTTTGTAAAAGTTTGGTTTTTGGATTTTTCCGGTTCCGAACTTCGTTACACTTCACTACCAAGCTAGTTTAAGTTTAGTTAGGCTCTGATACCACTGTAAGTCCACGTTGCGACCCCCGGTTCTTACGGGGAGGCGGAAACGGTATAAAAATCAAATTAAAAGCGCAAGGGGCAACATGGACTAAGCAAAGTCGGGATCTTTGACTAAACTAAAACTAGCATACTTAGCTAAAGAGAGTTAGCTACTCGGATAGAGATGGTTATACCTGAACTTGTCTTGAACTCCTTCGTCTTCAAAGCTCCGATGGTGGTCCGATGGCTTCTTCTCGTCGTCTCCGTACGCCGAAGATAGATCCACCTGAAAGCTCCAACCTTTAGCTCTTTCTTCGTTCTTTGAAGAAACTAGTTCACTTGGTTTGCTAAACCTAGTGAACTAGAATGAGTAGAGAAGAAATAGAATGGGATTTTATCTATGGTTCTTGATTCTCAACTCATGAGACAAGAGAACCATAGATCAAGAGAGGGAGCAAGAGGTTGAGGGTGAGAGCAAGAGGAGAGCTCAAGAACAAGAGAGAGAATGAGCAAGAAAAGAATGAGCAACTCTTTTGTCTTTCACCCTCTCATAATCCAAAGTGATCATAACTCATCATATCAAAAAAGTCTTATGTGATGGTTTGAAGCAACCATAACCTTATCATGTCATGCACTCATTTTACTCAAATGAGCAAGTAAGTAAAAGTCTTTGGCATGAAATGATAACCATGGTTATCATGATGGTCAACTAGTCAAGCCTAGTCAACCGGTCAACAAGTCAACAAAAGTCAACAAGTCAACAAAGTCAACAAGTCAACAAAAGTCAACAAGTCAACAACCATATCACCATAATACTTAATTAATATAATAGTTAATCACATATCATATTCTCATTAGGGTTGAGCATAAAGTCAAATAGTCAACGGTCAACAGTCAACAACCCTAATGAGAATCCGCCGCCTCTGCCTCCCTGTCAACTGTACATACACACCCGCATCCGCGTTCCGAGGAACACGAATGCAAACTGGATAAATCCAATCCCATAAGGTACACTAGGATCTGGCTTAAACCAAAGCCCGCTAGTGTAAACTGTCCGGACACTGTACGTGCACAAGTGCACGGATGTGACCGAACCCTGTCGCAAAACCATGCGACCTGTCGCAATACCATGCGACCTCTACTCTTTTGCCTAAAGGCGAAAAGCTTTCTGTGTGGGACTCTAAAGACTCGACACTACGCTTGCAGTGGGTTTAACCACAGACCGCAAGCGGCACTAGCTGTGCGTAACGGTCCCCAGGTAATGCCGACAAGAAGACCGACGAGGCGAAACCCATCTGAACTCCTACTGAGCCTGAGTGTGACATTCTCCGTACAGTCCGGTCTGTTCGTCTGATACATCGCATGGCGGGCCTAGGGGGCGGTAAACGTCAGTCCCCCAATAGCGGTACAAGTCGTGCAGGAGCGAAGCCCAAAACACCCTGAGATAACACTGGAAACCTACCAGTATATCTCGTTTGCCCTGGCCAGGGACTACTCGTGTAATGGCTCTCCTAGACACAGCGCGATGTCAACCCCCAATACCGGGAGAGACGAATCCTGTCTAACCGTCACTGCCTCCAAGTGCTTCGGGACTGCACCCAACCACTACCTGTTTGCACGACTCCTTTGAGCCGTGGTAGGGTAGTGATCAAAGTACAGTGGGAACACACTCGAGGCGGAGTGACAGTGTCAAGTCAGCGGACTAAGCTGTACTCATGTCACCTGGGAACTGATAACTGACGATAGGTATAATACCAACTAGTCAGTTCCCGACGAGTCCTGTCCAGTGTACCCGTAACCTAACGAGCACCCGCATACTATCTCAAGTACGACGTACTGACGGCTGTGGGACAGACCGTCTCCCACACTGGGATGAGAAGCGCATGCGCTGGTCTACTCCGGAGTATCGATGCCCTGTCTCGATAGTCCTGCGACCAGGGACCTGCATAAGGATGTGCTTATAGATTACCCAGCCCCACTAGTGTGACGGCCATCACATCGCTGGTAATCAAGCAAAGATCCTAAGGGCTCTACTAATGTGTATAGGCGATATACTAAAATAAACACATGTACACATTGAAGTAGAAACAAACCAAGTAGCATACTACTATTTTGAGCAAGATTGTCAATACAAGGTGAATATCCCAAGCTTCCATTAAGTAATATACATACTAGTATGATACAGTAATGGCCTCTAGGGCATATACACTAACATATTTATATATGCTATGGGCATTGACTTGATTGTGGACATATATGCATTTGTGGTCACCATAAATATTATAGTATTACCTTCAGGATATAGTGACCTAGGAAATCGTTATTTATTCGATTTCTATTTGTTGCATATATGGTTTTGGATCAAAATATACGAGGGATGTGCTGTCCAAATTTTGAAAAGACAAAATATGATTCATTATACTTTATTTCAAAACTGCACTCTAATATAAAAAAAAGGGTTTAGATTTTCTGGGTTTCGGCTTACTTAATTTACGTTACGCCTGTAGACGTGGCGTGATTTAAGTGCCGGTCACGAACTAAATTTCGGGTCGTGACACTAACATAACTAGACATCAACAACCTGTGATGCATGTATATAAAATTTAATTATTTTATATTTGAAAATTACATTTGGAGAATTAAAATGTTTAGTCTAAAAGACGTTTTAAACATTTTTTATTTGAATGCTTATATGCTAAAAGATTCACATATGCGACTATAAAGGTTAATGCATCAAATTTTTAATCCCCCTTCCCCCCTCAAAAAAAAAATACCTCCAAAATTTTGGGAACATGAATTTTTGAAAAACAACCAAAGAATGAGGCATTTATTGAAAATAAAATAAAATGATATAATAATTAAATGTTTAGGGAGTTGTATATATTTATATGCATTTGCTTTTGTGTCTTGTCTTTTTAGAGAGAAAGAAAGAACATGAAGTGATGAAACTTCAATCGTTTTTAAAATCTTTTTTGAATAAGGGAAAAGGTATCAAAGATGCAATCTCAACCCAAAAGGTTCTGATTATGCTAGTAGGGCAAATAACAATTTAAATGAAGATTTCTATGATAAATACTTTAATGATCAGATAGGACCAGAGATAACAAGCTTTGGGCTGAGATAATTACACTATCTCAAGTCCGAAATGATTGTCAATTAAGACAAATTAGCATTTTGAAATTAAAACAACAGTTTAGAAAACTGAACCCCATTTCGGAACCGGGCATAAACATGTTTTGCTTATGAAATAATGAGTTTTTCGATATGTTTAGATTTGATTTTGAAATGACATATTTGGTTTTTTAGTGGTCAGAACTGATGATTTTATTTAAAACTAGAATCTTCAATAAAACCATTGGAATCTTGCAACATGATTGTAAAATTATCTTGTCATCTTCTACTCTTGTATAGGACTAAACCAATTGAAAAAACAAATGATAGTGCCACGTCGGATTTTTGTATAAGGGAAGCACAATTAAGTCATAATGATGGAGACAATGCAAGAAATCCTGATATGGACATCTCATGGAGCTTTTGCTTTTGGTAAAATGACAGCTAATTAAGCCAAGATTCAACTTTCTTCCTTTTAATTTATTTTATTTTATATTCATGAGCTGCCATTTATCATTTATTTTTAGCCACAATTATTCATCATTAAGTGTTTGACCGGATCACTTATAACACACAAAACTAACTGTTACGTCTCGAAAACTTATTGCATATCTTTTAACTCAGAAAGCAAGGTTCTACCGTAAACAAGAAATCTGCATGCATTGACGGAATAAATGGCTGGAAAGCCGCTTGAAGGCTATTTCACACCTCTATGCATTTATTTAATTTCAGTATTTGGAAAACAACATGATGGATGTGCTTATATTAGTATTTATATACATCAATCTTATAAAGAAAAATAACAATTAATAATAAAAAATAACTATGACTACCTAATTGTCGATTGTTTCTAAAATTTTGCTAATGTCACAATCATGCATGCTCCTTGATCAAGAAGCAATTATTTTGTGAAGACTTTATCTTTATTGTGTATCTTTGCAGGAGAGATGCAAGTGGTGCTGAAATTTCAAACTAAGCCATGCGAGGAAAATGATGTTATAATCAAAATGAAACATCTCAGAATGAGATGTTGAAAAGGAAAGGTGAGGAGTTGAGGCAAAGTTGCAGGAAACTCTATTAAAGGACAAGGTATAGGGCATTTAATTTGGGGAGAGTGGGCCTATTTTAAATCTTGGTAATGATTTAAAAGTCCATGTTAGAAGTTAACATGTTGTCTTGGAGTAGCAGCGTTCGGGAGACCCGGTATCGAGCCCGGGGTCTTTTATTTATAAGAGGATGGCTAATTTATTCTACTTATTATCTCAAAAAAAAAATCATGCTGTCAATATTCTTGAGGAATGCACAAAAAATCATTTTTCTAATCCTTCTCAAGATCCAAATAGACAAGAATAAGAATAAAATGCTAAAATCCATTAACATTTCCATGGACCTTTACTGTAAATGAATAGTTAAGGATATTTATCTGTAATTTCTGAAGTTAAAAGGTATTTATCGGAAAAACGTCAATAGTTAAAGATATACATGTGAAATTTACCCTTGTTTTAAATCTTGGTAACAATTTAATATAATAAATAGACCGCAAAGCTTATGCAAACAGGGTTCGAACCCTAGAGCTCTTGCTCAGCTGTAAGAAGGTTTTACCCCTGGCTATAATTAATACTTATCAATGACAATGAGCATATATTTTCTTAATCTTCGAGTAGAAAATTAGTTTTAGAAAAATAAACTTAATAATAAATCCAATTTGTCCGCATGTGTCCGCATGGGATCATAGCAAGATCTGGATTCTTTGAGCTTAAATTCCGTTCTCCTCTTTGGAAAACCCAAATATATATCCCCTTCATAGTTTGTCTCGTAGCCTACAAAATCGGTAAGATATCTTTGGTGGGATAGAAAAAGAACTTAATTATAAATCCCATATTCTGATATCAAATTTGCATAGATATATTGCAGAATAATTAAAGATTAGGTCCTTTGTTCCGAATCAATTCCAACAGTGTAGAAAAATGAACTTATGAATCCGATAACTTTCGACGTCAAGGCCAGAGTGATCATTAAAACCAATGTTTCGAAAAGAAACTCTGTGTTGTACATATAATTCAGGTATTGCGCAGTTCAGAGATATTTTGAGCCGATGGATGAATGCTCGAAAGTATGATGACAAGTTTCATACATTTATGGTTTTCTATTTAAAACGTCTTTATTCTATAATGTAATTTTTGTGAGGTTATATTTATATATATATATATATATATATATATATATATATATATATATATATATATATATATATATATATATATTTTGTGTGTGTATCAATTAGGACGGGTTCGTATTTTCACGAACTTTTTGGTGTGATCTCTTTTCAACGATCCACGGTGTCCAAGTTGTTCTACACATTCTGGACAGCGTGTGGATGAAAAATTATGTTGATTGGACGTGTTTTTCATGTACAAAACTTATTTTTAAAATTTTAAAAGCTGCACGGCTGAAATGAATCCACTAGATTTTGCACGTGCAAAACACTTCAAATCAACGTGATTTTTCATCCATATATATACCATTTATGACGTATAGAATAACTTGGACGGAGCGGATCTTTGAAAGAAGATCACACGAAAAGTTTGTGAATTTGAAAAAAACAAGAATCCGCATACACACACAGAATAATGGAGGAAAGAGGTAATAGGAGGCTTTTTCGTCAGGTGGCGTCAAAAAACTATACTATACCCTCTATTGTTTTATTCGACGATCGGTACCCATCACCTTCATCTTTTTCATCTAAGATGTAGATACACCGAATTTCATGTGATGTTACTATTAGGAATATGTATGTGTAGAACCTTAGAACGCGATTAATATTAATTAAGCGAGATAATGGGAGTTTTTAATAAATTTAACCAATAATTATTTTCACATATTTTATTATAATTAATTAATATTTTATTTGATTATTTTTGTACTTGCAAACACTTGTGCATGTTAATCAAGGGTTAAGAATGTGTTAACCATATTTTGTTAGCCATGGCACCTTAACATATATGTATATTTTGTTTTAAGTAAAAAGAATTTTACTTTAAAAATAAGAGAAAAGGGGAAAATGACACAATTATGAGGCCTGGAGGCATGGGAGACAAGCATGGGAAAGGGGACATTAAATGAAGTGAGAGAAAGAGTATGGCTCAACTCTCATATATCATTTTCACCCCCTCTCTCTCATTTTTCTCAACACACTCACACTCTCTCACTTTCTTCTTCTTTCTCCTCTTCACACAAAAAAAAAATTCCCCTCTTGATTTTTATTTTCACTACTTACCTTAAGCCTAAACTAACATCAAATCCCACTAAACCCTTCACTAAGCTTGCTTAAGCCCTCTTATCATGTCTTGGAGCTTGATGGCTGGGGTTTCATCCAAGTCTTGGTGAGGTATTGATGTTACACTCTTTGGTATGCTCTAGGGATGGTTTTGTATTAATTAGTTTCACTAAAATACCTTAATTTTATAGTTTAGTGCTAATATCGTATTATTGTTAAGTTTAGGGATTCTGTTGAATCTGCTATCTTTTTGTTAATGTTGGACATAGTGTCATCAGAGTCAATTATTGGATCACAGGCACGTGATTGCAATGATTGAGGGAGGACCTATACCGGTAGGACAGTCTTACTCAAGATGATAGTATGCTATCTAGTTTATCTTTATTATCGTGTACTGCTTTAGGTGACCGTACAGGTTACTATTGCGCATTGATAGAGCCCTTAGGATTCTTGCTTGACGGCCAGCAGTATGATGGCGATCATATACGCGGGAGCTGGGGTCTATAAGCATATCCTTAAAAAGGTCCCTAGTCGTGGGAGTTTTCGAGACAGGGCATCGATACTCCAGAGTAGACTAGTGTATACAGTCGAGATCCCGACGAGGGGCGGTGGCCGGTCTCACAAGCCACTGGTGTCAGTTGGTTCACCTAAGATGAATACAGGTGCTCATTGGGTTATGAGTACACCGGACAGTACTCGCCGGGAACATGCTAATTGGTCTTATACCTGACGTCAGATAGCAGTTCCCTGGTGACATGTGTACAGGTTAGTTCATCGACCTGAGATCGTCATTTGTCTCATGTGAGTTCCCATTGTATTTTGATTACTACCTTACCACGGCTCAAAAGAGTCGTGCAAACAGGTTTTAGTTAGGTACAGTTCCGAACCACATGGAGGCAGCGAGCGGATCTGCAGGGGTTCGTCTCTCCCGGTATTGGGGGTGAGGTCGCGCTGTGTCTAGAAGAGCCATTACACGAAGTCCTTGGCCAAGGCAGGAGATTTACTGGTAGGTATTCCAGTAGTATCTCAAGGTGTTCTGGGCAACACTCCGACACGACTTGTACCGTCTTTGGGGGTCTGACTTTCACCAACCCCCTAGGCCCGCCATGCGATGCTCATAGACGAACGGACCGGACTGTACGGATATTGTCACTGACAGGCTCAGTAGGGTGTCAGGATGAGTTCGCTCTTCGACGTCCCTTTTGGACAATATCTGGTAGCCCGTTACGTACGGCTAATACCTTTGACGTGCTAGTGGTTAAATCCACAGCCAAAATATTGACGAGTCTTTAGAGTCCCCCACAGACAGTTTCTCAAGTTTCGGGCGAAACGCTGTAGAGGCCGTATGGACATATGGCAGGGTTCGATCATATACATGCGGTATTGCACGGATCATGATCGGACGGATAATACTAGCGGGCTTTGGTTTAAGCCGGATCCTAGTATTGTACAGTGTAGATTTTGTCTCATTGCATTTGTATTCGGCCGGAATACAAATGCGGGTATGTATATACAATCGCGGGGTTTTCCTGTAATTTATTACGGGATCAGTTTTTTGAAGTTGCCAGTTTACATTCCGTTTCGGCCAGTTTTCCTTTGTTCCTTCATGGCCGAATTTTTGTGATGGGAGGGGCTTATTTGCAAATGTGCAAATTAGCTTAGTTGAGGGTGTTATTTGTGATATGAGGCTTCATGATGGTTCTAAGCATCATTTGATTCTTTTTGAATCATTTCCTTTGCATTGATTATGAAAGGATTTTGGAAAGACTTTGGTGTGACATAATTTCCTCTTTATCATCACATTTTCTTATACTCACCCCATGCCTTCTCTTGTGATCACCCCCTTGAAAATTCCTACTCCCATTTTTTTGCTTGGCCGGCCACATTAAAGGGGAGAGAAAAATGTGTGTGAAAGAGGATTGATCTCATTATTTTTGCTTGCTACAAAATTTCATTAACCTCTCCCCAAAAGTTCTTTTTCTCCTCCACATCTAAACATAGCAACTTGAAACCCCCTTGAGATAAATGATTCTACACTTAGCCTACAACATTCTTGGACACGTCGGCTTGTCAACTTCATGTCCGAGTTGGCTCGGTCCAGAGGTGGGAGCCCGTAAAAAGACTCGGTGGTGTGGTGCCCTTTCCGACGAGGAGATGAAGACCGGAGATTCCGCGAGGAGATCGGGATGAAGGCCGAAGACCGAAGGACACGGATCGCTCGGTATAGTATTCTACCCATTCTCTAGTTAGCTAGCATTAGGTTAATGGTCAGATCCGGGGTTTTAGTACGCGGTAGCGCCGGTTTTCTAGTTTTGAAAAAGTTTCGTTTCTGCATTTTGGCCTCGGAATGACGGCCGGGGCGCTGCCGTACAGTTACATGGTATCAGAGCCACGCCATTAACCTAGTCTAGCTTGCTCTAACGTGTTTACAAACTCGATCGAACGAAAATTCCAAAAACCACAATTTCAAAATGCAGTTTCTGTCGAATTTTATTTTTGCTTAAAAAAATATTTGGTATATTGTAGAAATATGTCCAGGTTTTTTCAAGAGAACTGAAGAAATTTGGTCTGCTGATGTTACTGTAGCACGGCGGATCAGCGGCCAAAATCACGTTTTGGCCGCGGATCCGCGGCCGTACTGTAGCCATAGTGCACCAAATTTCTTCAGTAGGTCTCTATGTTGGAATTGGGGTTTTTGGTATGTTCTGTTTGGGCCCAGATTGTTTTTTGGTACTGAGTATTGTACGTGGGGCCCACTTCGGGAAACTTAGTCGATCGAAATTTTTTAACATGTTAGTTCACAGTATTTACATTATATCTGCGACCGTGAATGTCACTTGATCGGTAAATCCTGTCTAACTGCTATAGCCCTTTTAGACGGATTTACGAACGTGACATTTACGTTGATGTTATGTGTTGTGCTGTGATGTTGCGGATTTGTCGTGGTGAATATCCTGGATGCAATGGTAGTACAGTTTGGTTGTATTTGTACATTTCATATTGCGGGGCGAGCGTCCGACATGTGGACTGCCGTTACTGCCTGTTTGTATATTATTCTTTTGGGGCACGACCGGGCTGAGGTTGATGTACTCGTTGTATATATTATTTTACTTGCTGTACTAGGATTACCCCGCGGTGGGGTGCACGGATAGCCGGGTTCTAGAGGGCAACGAGCCCGCATCTCATGGCTTTGAGATGGAGGGGGCTTCACTCTAGAATTGGCGGGCTATTCGCCGCACTCGTAAGGGGTACAGGTTGACCCAAGGGGTGCTCAAGTTACCGGATTCCGTGAAGTACTGGGTGGTCCATTCACGTTGTTGAAGGGGGCTGCCTCGCTTCAGGTTTTGGCAGGTAACTTGCCGCGCCCGTAGGGGTCTAGGATTTCATTGCACAGGCTATCCATACGACCAGGGGAACGTCGGGTTTCAGTAGCGGCTCTATGAAACCTAGGGATCCCAGATATTTGTATTGTTCTGTGATGCTTATTACATTTCTGTGATGTTGTATTTTATCACGCTATATATAGATATATATACTAGTAGATGTTGTATATGTTTTACATCCGCGCTAGTCCAGTCCCCGCTCCGTCGTTAGTTAAGTAACCTAACGGGTGATGACGGGACCTAGTGGCGAATGCGGATGGCATATGCGTACATCATTATTTTCGTTTTTTTTGTGGTGTGATCAATTGATGGGACTGCGTTGATTCGTATCAATGCAAGCTAAACAAACCTATTCTGATGTTGTTGGATCATTTTTTAAAAAAGCTGTTATTGCAAGGACGTTCTCTTTTGTTTTGCACAGTGGTATTCGGTTATGAATATCCAGCACCTCAGTCGACGAGGCAAGGGCCGAGATCGCTTCACCGGGAGTGATCCCTTGGACAGAAGTTTGCGTCAGGGCAATAACTTCACTATAGTCGATTACTTTTGTTTTGCATCGTGGTATTCAGTTGGAATATCCTGCACCTCATTCTACGGGAAAAGAGCCGAGATCCCTTCACCGGGAGTGACCTCTTTAGCAAAGGTTTTCGCCACTATATTTTTATAAAGTTATCTGGTTCCTTCAACGATATCAAGTTCATTACGTTAATGGTTTTTCGCTAAAAACCATTCGTAGCCCTCCGTCATTTCAGACGGGTAGCACATAGTATTCATGCTATGTTTGTTGGCCAAAGTCAAGGTATAGTGTATGGTAGCTATTTGTTACTCTTTTGCAGCATAGATAGATGCGTTGGTTTGGGACAGTCGTACTGCCTTGTTGGCCAAAGTCAAGGGTAGGTACGGGTGGGTTCAAATCAACCTGGATAATGACTGGTAGAATTGACATGTGACTTATGATTTGTTGGCTAAAGTCAAGGTCATAAGAGCATGGGGTAAAAATCACATCGGGAGTTTCTAAAGAAACAGAAACTTGCCAGATATGCGTATACCTTCTGGAGTGTGATAACGTGAGTGAATTCCATCACATTATCATGCGATGATAGTCAGATCCCGATTCCCACTGATGAGTTGGTTTACTCCTCGGGTGATCCCGACTAATTCTTCTTTCAGGTTTGGAGGAGAATTTGAGGTTACAGTGGGAGGTTTCCTGATTAGATAAATTGATAACCATTCTGATCTAGGTTAGAGTGCACGCAGAGTATTTCTTTTCTCTCTCTCTCTCTTTGGTAGCGACCGTGGCCCGACCCTAGACTATGACTCAGTGACCAAGATTAACCGAACCTTCTTAAACACTGGCTTTTGGATTGTCAGAGTTGCATACCTCAATGCCACGCCTTCTTTTACCCTTTTCTCCAGAAAACCCCGTATTACTATGAACGTCCACTTCCATTAGATAAAACCATCGTATGGTTATATACGAACTCGAAGGAATTTATTCGAGGATGGTTTCCGGTTCTAGAGAAAACGAATAGGACTATTCAGTTGTCTTTTCCTTTTACCTTCTCTCAGGTTGCGAGTGCCCCTTGGATTAGGAGATAGTACACCTATTACGATAATTAGATAGTCTTCTTCCAAACCATAAGCAGGTGCCGAACGGTAGGGAATGAAGAAAACCAATTAGCCTAACGATGGTGTACAGAAGGTATTATGTAAAGACAAATAAAATGATTAGTAAGAGGACAAAGTAAACTGCGACTGCTATTCACGACCAAACCAAATATTTCATTACCACTCCCACTTCACCTTTGTATTTCTCCAGGACACTCCGTATCACTACGAAGATCCACAGTTATTTGGATATTCCATCATATGGTTATATACGAACTCGAAAGGAACTTGTTCCAGTTCGGGGATGGATTCTGGTTAAGGAGAAATAGGAATAAGCTTTATTCGGTTGTCTTTTATCTTCATCTTCTCTTGCGTTGCGAGTGCTCCTAGGATTAGGACAGTACACCCATTATGCTTATTGGATAGTCTTCTTCCAAACCATAGGCTGGTGCCGAAAGGTAGGGAAGGAAGAAAGCCATTTAGCCTAAGAGGGTGTACAGAAGGTAATGACTAAAGACATATGAAGGGATGTGGAGATGGCAAAGAAATATACGGTTACAGTTGTGAATCTGGATAACGGAAGAGGTATTACTAGGAATACCAGGATACCCCTTCGAAACATTTACATGTTTCACTTTCACTGTGTACTGTTAAAAGAAAACTGATTTCCCAATTAGACACTTGCTCCAGGGTATGTATTTACCAGGTATGATTCTCACATCTGCATGGTTTTACAGATGATGAGTGGGAGTAAGTTATTGGGAATTGGGTGATTATCCTCATTATATCGGGATTAGTTGAAATTGGTGATATTTGAGGAAATCGTCTGGGTTGTTTGTCGGACGGCGAATATTTGGTTTTGAATATCCGTTGTTATGCGCCAATTTCAAATTGATATATTTGTACGTTCATTTTTATGAAGTGAGATATAACTTTTTTGAAATTTTGTCCATGACATTTACCTATATCAGTTGATGGTTAGGTAAGGAGTATTAAACAATGGTGTAATTCTTCTTAACCATAAGTATAGTTTTCAACCTACGACACACAGGGAATGAGTTATTAAACTCAGGGGACTTGTACAAAATATTGTATATTGTCCAGTTTCCATTAGGACAGAGGGGTTGGTCCTCGTACTATATTTGGTTTACTTGTGACTTCTCTACCTCTTAGACAAGTGTTTCGTAGAAACACAAGGTCCAAGTTTTGAGAAGTTATAGGTATATGAATAAAATAGAGAACCAGGTATTGCAAGTATCAGGATTCTTCAAGGTGATCGAAGATATGGATACTTGTGTTTGGTATTCAGTTGATAGTAATGATTAAGAGAATTTACTTCTCTTTCAGGTTACTCATAATTGGAAGCACTCCTAAATTGAGTAATGCTGATTGGCCTCTCTCCATTTATTTTACATGCATTGGAGATAGCTGTATGATTTGAATCTGGTTCAATTAAATCAGTGACTCTATTTCTGTATTGGATATAGAACAGTTCATATCTTAACGATGTTAAGATACGAGGAGTTGTCCAGCTTATGCTTAAAACCAGACTCTGGATAAATCAAGACACGTTTCTGTAATGGCTGTTTGTGTGTTAACCCGGGCTATGACGAGGGTTGATTTTTCTACCATCTGGAAGATCAATAGTGATATTATTCTAGACTCGCCACAGTTTTAATAAAAATGGATTTTTTCAGAAAACAGTAGTGGGAGTATGGTAGAACTGGAAGTGATTCCAGAACCGCAAACGATTACTGAAAATTTGATAAGAACCTAAAGATTCAATCTGGTTTGATATTCAATTGGCCACTCCGCAGATATGGCGGGTAACCTCAGGCACCCAAGAGGTACTCCGGTAGCCTCAAAGACGGTGACAGGGAGGTTCTTGTTTACCCAGACTTGCCATTGCTGTTGTTCCAGACTGTGAGACCCGGCAGGAAGATGAGTATAACGTCGTTCTAAACTAGCTTTAGAAGTGTACGTTTATATGACTCTGCCAGAGGGTTGTCGTGGTCAGTGGGAGCAGCAGAAGCTAAGTGGGGACTTGACACTACTGTTGTTCCAGGCTATGAGACCCGGCAGGAGGATGAGTATAGTGTAAGTCCACGGTAGCGCCCCGGCCGTCTAACAGACGCCAAATGCGGAACAAAAACTTTTACAACTGGCGCTATCGTGTACTGTAACCCAGATCTGCCATTAAAGCTAAACTAACAAACTACAAAGTGGGTAGAAATGTTATACCGAACGATCCGTGTCCTTCGGTCTTCAACCATCATCCCACGCTTTGTTGCTGCTGCTCCGATCTCCTGAATCTCCAGTCTTCTCATCCAGGTGGCACCACGTCGACGGATCTTTAAACGGGCTCCCGCCTCTGAACCGAGGCAACTCGATCATCAAGTTTGCTAAAAGAGATGACCAAGATTGATGTAGAGAATGAGTAGAACACTTTGTCTCGTTACGTCCAATGCTATGGACGAACGGTTAATGAAGTTGCCTTTTGGATCGGGTGAAATGAGAAATGAGGCTATTTAATTTTCATGAACTCAAAACCATAATCTTTTTAACAAATGAACAACCATTTTCTCATCAAATGAATGGCCGACCACTATATAGGAAGAGGGAGGTGAGTGTAGGAGAGGGGGGTGACCAAAAGATAAAGATCAATCATCAAAAGAAATGAGTCACCTAGACACCTTGCATTATCATTAATAGCAAACAATAATCATAATCCTTAGTCATCAACACTAATTAATGCAAATGATGACACAACTTAACACATCACCAAATCATTTAATGCAAATGGATGACTCACTAATCCTAGTCACAACTCCTAGAAGCTTCTACACTCACCATCAAGAAAAGATAAATCCGCATTTAACCGAATGTTAAATACGGGTGATAGAAAACTGAAAACTGGCAACTTCCAAAAGTGATCCTGAAACGAATTTCAGGATAACCCCGTACCAGTATAAACATACCTGCATTTGTATTACAACCGAATACAAATGCAACTGAGACAAAGATATTATATCTACACAGTATAATACTCGGATCCGGCTTAAACCAAAGCCCACCAGTATTATCTGTCCGAAATGTGACACGTGCGTAAACGCACTTGCATTTTCCGAACCCTGCCATAAAACCATACGGCCTCTACAACGTTTCGCCCGAACAAGGGAAACTGTCTGTGGGGGGACTCTAATGACTCATAAATACACTGGCACTGGGTATAACCTCTAGCACGTCAGAGGTACAAGCTGTACGTAACGGTTGCCTATGTATTGATTGGAAGGGAAGTTGACGAGCGAACTCATCCAGAAACCCTACTGAGCCTAACAGTGACAATATCCGTACAGTCCGGTCCGTTCGTCTAAAGAGCATCACATATCGAGTCTAGGGGGTGGATAAAGTCAGACCCCTAATAACGCGATAAATCGTGTCGGCATGAAGCCCATCACCTCCTGAGAAACTACTGATCCAAATCAGTAATTCTCCAATACCTCGGCCGAGGATTTCTAGTGATGGCCACCCGTGCACTGTGCGACATCACCCCCCAATACCGGGAGACACGAATCCCTGACGATCCGCTCACTGCCTCCTTGTGGCTCGGGACTGTACCCAAAAAATACCTGTTTGCACGTCTCCTTTGAGCGTGGTAGGGTAGAAATCAAAGCACAGTGGGAACTCACACGATATAAATGACGATTTCAGGTCGACAAACTAACCTGTACACATGTCACCAGGGAACTTCTATCTGACGATATGTATAATACCAACTATCATGTTCCCGGCGAGTCCTGTCCGGTGTACTCATAACCCAATGAGCACCTGTATACATCTTAGGTGAACCTACTGACAACAATGGCTTGTGAGACCGGCCACCACCCCTCGTCGGGGTCTCGACTGTATACACTAGTCTACTCTGGAGTATCGATACCCTGTCTCGAAACTCCCACGACTAGGGACACTTTAAGGATGTGCTTACAGACCCCAGCTCCCACGTATATGATCGCCATCATATTTCTGGCAGTCAAGCAAGAATCCTATGGGCTTTATCATTTTGCAATAGTGAACTAAAGCATGTATACGATGATAAAGACAAACTAGATAGCATACTATCATCACGAGCAAGACTGTCATATTGGTATAAGTCCTGCCTCAATCATTGCAATCACGTACCTGCGATCCAATAATTGACTTTGAGGGCACTATATCCAACAATCTCCCACTTGCACTTAAGTCTAATTATTGCGATGTCGCATACTCACAGCCCGTGTGATACCGAACACCCAACTTCTCTACTAATCAGTTTCACAAAACTAGTTTGTAAAACTCTTGTGTTCGAGAAATAGCCTCTGTGAGTGGATCCGTCCTGATGTTTCTTTCTTTGTCTCTCTTAATCTCAAGTTCGCGGAGAAAGCCATCTCCCGAATCGATCAATACCTGTCTTAGAATATGTCTGGATTTCTGATGGGACCTAGTTCATAAATAAACTCCAAATCCAAACTTCTTAGACTTTAATGATCACTGAACCTAATCAGTATCCAGCACCATGTCTCCCACAGTATCCTCTTGGACCACCTGTCCGTAATACTATCCTTCGTCAGAGGGAAAACTATAACTCTGACAATCACTCTGTCATTCAGGTCACCTTGGATGTCTGGAATGATAACCGTCTCCCGAAGGAGGCTGCCGTCATCAAATCTGTAGAACATACACTCATGTTCTAAAACTGCTTCCTTATGTTTCTTCAGGATTGGATTAATATAAACTTATCGCAACTAGTGCAAATACAACATCTGGTGTGGTACTTGACATCTCACGATTGACTCAATTGCCTAAGCAAGTGATCTGCCAATCATGCACATCCCTCTCTCCTTTAGTCTGTAAGACACCTTTAGAGAGGGTGACTCCATCATCTGTAGGTACACCACCATGCCAGGAGTCATCTATTCTAAAATCTATTAGAATACTGTCAAAGTACACATATTGGGAAACTATCCAAATCTAGATCTAAAACCATAGATCTAGTAACCAGAATGTCTGATATTATATCCATATCCTTTGTGGAGAAACAACTGTGTGACGACCAAAGTACAACCGATCGTAGTATAGGAATTTTACTTCCTACTCTGTGTATGTCATCCAAATACCAGGACATCACACCCTACTACCTTCTTAACAGATCCATCCCCTATTCTGATGAAGTCAAAGCCATGAATATTACATCAAAATTAGATGATCTAATCTCCGCTATATCTGCTCAAGCCTATAAATAGACATAAGCTACTTGCCCACTATGCTTCCGCTGCTCCCACAGACTACGACAATCCTCTGGCAGAATAATATATACGTACACTTCTAAAGCTAGTTTAGAACGATGCTATACTTATCCTCCTGCCGGGTCTCATAGTCTGGAACAACAGTAGTGTCAAGTCTGGGTAAACCATAACCTCCCGTCACCGTCCTTGAGGCTACTGGAGTACCTCTCGGGTGTCTGAGGTTACCCACCATGTCTGCGGAGTGGCTGTTGGAATGTCAAAACCTGATCGAATATATAAGTCATATTAAATTTTTCGTAATCTTTTGCGGTTTTGGAATCAATTCCAGTTCTACTATACTCCCACTACTGTTTTCTGAAAAAATCTAATTTACTAAAACTGTGGCGAGTCAAGAACAATATCACTATTGATCTTTCAGATGGTAGAAATGTCAACCCTCGTCAAAGCCAGGGTCAACCCACAAACAGCCATTACAGAAACGTGCCTTGAGTTATCCAGTGTCTGGTTTTAAGCATAAGCTGGAAAACTCCCCTTACCTTAACATCGTTAAGATATGAACCATTCTATATACAATATAGAAATAGAGGCACTAATTTAACTAGAACCAGAATCAAACCATGCAACTGTCTCCGGTGCATATCATCTTAATGGAGAGAGGCTAATCAGCATTACTCAACTTAGAAATACATCCAATTATGAGTAACCTGAAAAAGAAACAAGTTTCTCAAAACCATTACTATCAACTGAATACTAGTCACAAGAATCTACATCTTCAATCTCTTTGAAGAATCCCGATACTTGCGACACCTGGTTCTCTACTTTATTCTTATACCCACAACTTCTCAAAACTTAGACATTGTATTTCTGCGAAACACTTGTCTAAAATGTAGAGAAGTCATAAGTAAACAGAACATAGTACGAGGACCTCCCCCTTTGTCCTGACGGACACTGGACAACATACAATACTCTGTATAAGTCTGCTGAGTTGAATAACTCAAAACCTGTGCAACGTAGGTTGAAAAACTGTACCCAGGCGATTTCCTCAAATATCACCAATTACAACGAATTCCGATATAATGAGGACAATTACCTAATTCCCAATAACTTACTTCTACTCATCATCTGTAAAACTATACAGATATGAGAATGAAACCTGGTAAATACATACCCAGGAGTAAGTATCTAATTGAGAAATCAGTTTTCTTTTAACAATGCACTGAAACATGAAAATGTTTCGTAGGGGTATCCTGGTATTCTAAGTAATGCCTCTTCCATAAACCAATTCATGACTATAATCGTATATTACTTTGTCATCTCTCTAAATCCCTTTATTTGTCTTTATTCATTACCTTCTGTACACCATCGTTAAGCTAAGTGGTTTTCTTCCTTCCCTACCGTTCGGCACCAGCCTACGGTTTGGAAGAAGACTATCCAATAAGCATAATAGGTGTACTCTCCTAAACGAAGGAGTACTCGCAACTTGAGAGAAGATGATGATAAAAGACAACTGAATAATACCTTATTCTATTAAAAGTGAAATAGGAGCGGCGATGAAGTACGCGGTTTGGTCGTGAACGATAAGAGTCGCAATTTACTTTGCCCTCTTTTTAATCCATTTATTTTGTCTTTAGTTTTTACCTTCTGCACACTCTACTTAGGCTAATTGGTTTTCTTCATTCCCTACCTTTCGGCACCTGCCTATGGTTTGGCAGAAGACTATCCAATAAGCGTAATAGGTGTACTCTCCTATACTAAGGAGCCCTCGCAACCTGAGAGAAGGTGATAATAAAAGACAACTGAATAAACCAATTCTATTTCTCCTGAACCTGGATCCATCCTCGAAGAAGTCCCTTCGAGTTCGTATATAACTATACGATAGATCTATCCAATGGAAGTGGATATCCGTAATAATACGGGGTGTTCTGAGAAATGCAAAGGGTAAAAGAAGGAGCGGCAATGACTTATGCAACTTTAGACAATCCAAAAGCCAGTATATTAAGAAGGTTCGGTCAAATTGGTCACTGAGTCATAGTCTAGGGTCGGTCAAAGGTCGCTGCCAAAGAGAGAGAGAAAAGAAACACTCTGCGTGCACTCTAACCTAGATTAGAATGGTTATCATTTTATCTAATCAGGAAACCTCCCACTGTAATCTCAAATTCTCCTCCAAACCTGAAAGAAGAATTAGTCGGGATCACCTGAAGAGTAAACCAACTCATCAGTAGGAATCGGGATCCAACTCTCATCTCATGATAACTTGATGGAAGCCACTCAAGTTATCATACTCCAGAAGGTATGCGCATGCCTGGCAAGTTTCCTATATGTTTGAAACTCCCGATGTGATTTTTACCCCATGCTCTTATGACCTTGACGAAATCCAACAAATCATAAGTCACATGTCAAGTTCTACCCGTCATTATCCAGGTTAATTTGAACCCACCCGTACATACCCTTGACGAAAGCTAACAAAGTAATACGACTGTCCCAAACCAACACATCTATCTATGCTACAAATGAATACCCAGCAGCTACCAAGCTGTATGCCTTGACGAAAGCTAACAAACATAGCTTGAATACTACTGACCTTCCATAAGATACGACGGAGGGCTACGACTAGTTTTTGGCAAAAAATCTTTAACGTAATGAACTTGATCTCGTTGAAGGAACGTGATAGCTTTTTATAAAAATATAGCGGCAAAAACCTTTGCTAAAGAGGTCACTCCCGGTGAAGGGATCTCGGCTCTTTCCTTGTGAAATGCGGTGCAGGATATTCCAACTGAATACCACTATGCAAAACAACTTGTAATCGACTATATTGAAGTTATTAGCCTGACGCAAACTTCTGCCCAAGGGGTCACTCCCGGTGAAGGGATCTCAGCCCTTGCCTCGTCGAATGAGGTGCTGGATATTCATAACCGAATATCACTATGCAAAACAAAAGGAAACGTCTTTGTAATAACACTTTTAAAATTTGTTCCAACAACATCAAATATAGGTTTGTTTTATCCTTGCATTGATAAGAATCAACGCAGTCCCATCAATCAATCACACCAGAAAAGAACAAAAAATAAAATGTACGTATATGCCATCCGCATTCGTCACTGGGTCCCGTCATCACCTTTTAGGTTACTTAACTAACGACAGAGCGGGGACTGGACTAGCGCGGGTGTAAAACATATACAACATCTAATAGTATATATACCAATATACAGTAATCGCTCCAGGCGTGAATATATGCAACATTACAGAAAAGTAATAAGTATCACAGAACAAAACAGATAATCTGGGATTCCCGGGTTTCACAGAGCCGCTACTGAAACCCGACGTTCCTCTGGTCGTGTGGATAGCCTATGCAATGAAACCTAGACCCCTATGGGTGCGGCAAGTTACCCGCCAAAACCTGAAGCGAGGCAACCCCCTACAGCATAGTGAATGGACCACCCGGCACTTCACGGAATCCGGTAAATTGAGCACCCCTCCTTGGGTCAACCTGAACCCCCTATGAGTGCGGCGAATAGTCTGCCAATTCTAGAGTGAGGTCCCCTTGCCTCTCAAAGCCATGAGATACGGACCCGTTGCCCTCCAGAACTCGGCTATCCGTGCACTCCGTCGCGGGGTAATCCTAGTACAGAAAAGAAAATATATACAACGGGTACATCGACCTCAGCTCGGTCGTGCCCTAAAAGAATATTATACAAACAGGCAGTGACGGTAGTCCACATGTTGGACGCTCGCCCCGCAATATCAAATGTACAAATAAATCCAAAAAGCACTACCATTGCACACTGCTATCCATAACGACATATCCGCAACATCACAGCACAACACAGAACATCAACGCAAATGTCACGTTCGCAAACCCGTCTAAAAGAACTATAGCAATTAGACGCGGTTTACCGCTCAAATGACAAAACTTCCCGGTCGGAGATATAATGTAAATACTGCAAACTAATATGTTTAAAATTTCGATCGACAAAACTTCCCGAAGTGGGCCCCACGTACATCTGCTGTACAGTAACAAAATCTGGCCCAAAAGAACTATACCAGAAATCACAATTTCCAACAAAGAATCACCAGTAGAAAAATGACCAACTGAAATGCCAAGACGGCCGCGGTTCCGCGATCAAAGCTAGGCTTTGACTGCGGTTCCGCGGCCGTACGGACGATTCAGTTGACCATTTTTCTCCATTATTCTTTAAAAAGCCTGCTTGTTTTTCTGTGATGCTCAAAATAATTTTTAGACCAGATAAAAAATTAATAGAAACTTTAACACTAGAAATTGCGATTTTGAAAATTCCGTTCGATCGATATTTTAAACGCATTAGCACAAGTTAGTAAAGCTTAATGGTAAGGCTTTGATACCACTGTAAGTCCACGGTAGCGCCCCGGCCGTCTAACAGACGCCAAATGCGGAACAAAAACTTTTACAACTGGTGCTATCGTGTACTGTAACCCGGATCTGCCATAAAAACTAAACTAACAAACTACAAAGTGGGTAGAAATGTTATACCGAACGATCCAAGTCCTTCGGTCTTCAACCATCATCCCACGCTTTATTGCGGCTGCTCTGATCTCCTGAATCTCCAGTCTTCTCGTCCAGGTGGCACCGTGTCGACGGATCTTTAAACAGGCTCCCGTCTCTGAACCGAGGCAACCCGATCATCAAGTTTGCTAAAAGAGATGACCAAGATTGATGTAGAGAATGAGTAGAACACTTTGTCTCGTTACGTCCAAAGCTATGAACGAACGGTTAATGAAGTTGCATTTTGGATCGGGTGAAATGAGAAATGAGGCTATCTAATTTTCATAAACCCAAAACCATAATCTTTTTAACAAATGAACAACCATTTTTCTCATCAAATGAATGGCTGACCACTATATAGGAAAAGGGAGGTGAGTGTTGGAGAGGGGGGTGACCAAAAGATAAAGATCAATCATCAAAAGAAATGAGTCACCTAGACACCTTGCATTATCATTAATAGCAAACAATGAATCATAATCCTTAGTCATCAAAACCATTTAATGCAAATGATGACACAACTTAACACATCACCAAATCATTAAATGCAAATGGATGACTCACTAATCCTAGTCACAACTCTTAGAAGCTTCTACACACACCCTCAAGAAAAGATAAATCCGCATTTAACCGAATGTTAAATACGGGTGATAGAAAACTGGAAACTGGAAACTTCTAAAAGTGATCCTGAAACGAATTTCAGGATAACCCCATAACAGTATAAACATACCCGCATTTGTATTACGATCGAATACAAATGCAACTGAGACAAAGATATTATATCTACACAGTATAATACTCGGATCCGGCTTAAACCAAAGCCCACCAGTATTATCTGTCCGAAATGTGACACGTGCGTAAACGCACGTGCATTTTCCGAACCCTGCCATAAAACCATACGGCCTCTACAACGTTTCGCCCGAACAAGGGAAACTGTCTGTGGGGGGACTCTAATGACTCATCAACACACTGGCACTGGTTATAACCTCTAGCACGTCAGAGGTACAAGCTGTACGTAACGGTTGCCTACGTATTGATTAGAAGGGAAGCTGACGAGCGAACTCATACAGAAACCCTACTGAGCCTAACAGTGACAATATCCGTACAGTCCGGTCCGTTCGTCTAAAGAGCATCACATATCGAGTCTAAGGGGTGGATAAAGTCAGACCCCTAATAACGCGATAAATCGTGTCGGCATGAAGCCCATCACCTCCTGAGAAACTACTGATCCAAATCAGTAATTCTCCAATACCTCGGCCGAGGATTTCTAGTGATGGCCACCCGTGTACTGTGCGATATCAACCCCTAATACCGGGAGAGACGAATCCCCGACGATCCGCTCACTGCCTCCATGTGGCTCGGGACTGTACCCAAAAAATACCTGTTTGCACGTCTCCTTTGAGCGTGGTAGGATAGAAATCAAAGCACAGTGGGAAATCAAACGAGATAAATGACGATCTCAGGTCGACAAACTAACCTGTATACATGTCACCAGGGAACTGCTATCTGACGATATGTATAATACCAACTAGCATGTTCCCGGCGAGTCCTGTCCGGTGTACTCATAACCCAATGAGCACCTGTATATATCTTAGGTGAACCTACTGACACCAATGGCTTATGAGATTGGCCACCGCCCCTCGTCTGGGTCTCGACTGTATACACTAGTCTACTCTGAAGTATCGATGCCCTATCTCGAAACTCCCACGACTAGGGACACTTTATGGATGTGCTTACAGACCCCAGCTCCCACGTATATGATCGCCATCATACTGCTGGCAGTCAAGCAAGAATCCTATGGGCTCTATTATTATGCAATAGTGAACTAAAGCATGTATACGATGATAAAGACAAACCAGATAGCATACTATCATCACGAGCAAGACTGTCATATCGGTATAGGTCCTGCCTCAATCATTGCAATCACGTACCTGCGATCCAATAATTGACTTTGAGGGCACTATATCCAACATATAGCGTCGTTCTAAATAGGCTTTAGAAGTGCACGTGTATATGATCCTGCCAGAGGGTTGTCGTAGTCGGTGGGAGCAGTGGAAGCATAGTGGACAAGTGGCTTATGTCTATTTATAGACTTAAGCAGATATAGCGGAGATAGATCATCTATTTCTGATGTGACAGTCATAGGTTTGGCTTTATCAGAATAGGGGATGGATCTGTTAAGAAGGTAGTAGGGAGTGATGTCCTAGTATTTGGATGACATACACAGAGTAGGAAGTGAAATTCGTATACTACGATCGGTTAAAATTTGGTTGTCACACAGTGGTTTCTCCACATAGGATATAGATATAATATCATACATTCTGTTTACTAGATCTATGGTTTTAGATCTAGATTTGGGAAGCGTCCCAATCTGGGTACTTAGACAGCATTCTAAAGGTGTTTTAGAATGGACGACTCCTGGCACGGTAGTGTATCTGCAAGTGATGGAATCACCATCTCTAAAGGTGTCTTACAGACTAAAGTGGAGAGGGATGTGCATGATTGGCAGATCACTTGCATAGGCAATTGAGTCAATCATGAGATGTCAAGTACCACACTAGATGTTTTTGGCACTAGATGCAATAAGATGATATTGATCCAATCCTGGAGAAACGTTCGGAAGCAGTTTTAGAACATAAGTAGATGTTCTAGGGATATGATAACGCCATCCTCCTTCGGGAGACAGTTATCATTCCAGGCTTCCAAGGTGACCAGGATGACAGTGTGACTGTCAGAGTTATAGTTTTCCCTCTGACGAGGGGCAGTTGTTATGGACAGGAGGTCCAAGCAGATACTGAGGGAGGCATGGTGCAGGATACTGAATAAGTTCAGTTGACGATACAGTCTAAGAAGTTTGGATTTGGAGTTCACTTATGAACTAGGTCACATCAGACATCCAAACATGTTCTAAGACAGGTATTACTCATTTTGGGAGATGGCTTTCTCCGCGAACTTGAGATAAAGAGAGACATAGAAAGAAATATCAGCGCGGATCCACTAGCTGAGGCTATTTCTTGAACGCAATAGTTTCGCAAACGAGCTTTGTGAGACTGATTAGTAGAAGAGTTGGGTGTTCGGTATCACACGGGCTGTGAGTATGCGACATCGCAATAATTAGCCTTGAGTGCAAGTGTGAGATTGTTGGACATAGTGCCCTCAGAGTCAATTATTGGATCACAGGCACGTGATTGCAATGATTGAGAGGGGACCTATACCAGTAGGACAGTCTTACTCAAGATGATAGTATGCTATCTGGTTTATCTTTATCATCGTGTACTGCTTTAGGTGACCTTACAAGTCAGTATTACGCGTTGATAGAGCCCTTAGATTCTTGCTTGACGGCCAGCATTATGATGACGATCATATACGTGGGAGCTGGGGTCTATAAGCACATCCTTAAAAAGGTCCCTAGTCGTAGGAGTTTTCAAGACAGGGCATCGATACTCCAGAGTAGACTAGTGTATACAGTCGAGACCCCGACGAGGGGCGGCGGCCGGTCTCACAAGCCACTGGTGTCAGTTGGTTCACCTAATATGTATATAGGTGCTCATTGGGTTATGAGTACACTGGACATGACTCGCCGGAAACATGCTAGTTGGTCTTATACCTGACGTCAGATAGCAGTTCCCTGGTGACATGTGTACATGTTAGTTCATCGACCTGAGATTGTCATTTGTCTTGTGTGAGTTCCCACTGTACTTTGATTACTACCCTACCACAGCTCAAAAGATTCATGCAAACAGGTTTTAATTGGGTACAGTCCCGAGCCACATGGAGGCAGTGAGCGGATCTGCAGGGGTTCGTCTCTCCCGGTATTGGGGGTGAGGTCGCGCTGTGTTTAGGAGAGCCATTACACGAAGTCTTTGGCCAAGGCAGGAGATTTACTGGTAGGTATTCCAGTAGTATCTCAGGGTGTTCTGGGCTACACTCCGACACGACTTGTACCGCTTTTGGGGGTCTGACTTTTACCAACCCCCTAGGCCCGCCATGCGATGCTCATAGACGAACGGACCAGACTGTACGGATATTGTCACTGACAGGCTCAGTTGGGTGTCAGGATGAGTTTGCTCATCGACGTCCCTTTTGGTCAAAACCTGGTAGCCCGTTATGTACTGCTAATACCTCTGACGTGCTAGTGGTTAAATCCACAGCCAAAGTATTAATGAGTCTTTAGAGTCCCCCACAGACAGTTTCTCAAGTTTCGGGCGAAACGCTGTAGAGGCCGTATGGACAAATGGCAGGGTTCAATCATATACATGCGGTATTGCACGGATCATGATCGGACGGATAATATTAGCGGGCTTTGGTTTAAGCCGGATCCTAGTATTATACAGTGTAGATTTTGTCTCATTGCATTTGTATTCGGTCGGAATACAAATGCGGGTATATATATACAGCCGCGGGGTTTTCCTGTAATTTATTACGGGATCAATTTTTTAAAGTTACCAGTTTACATTCCGTTTCGGCCAGTTTTCCTTCATTCCTTTATGGCCGAATTTTTGTGATGGGAGGGGCTTATTTGCAAATGTGCAAATTAGCTTAGTGGAGGGTGTTATTTGTGATATGAGGCTTCATGATGGTTCTAAGCATCATTTGATTCTTTTTGAATCATTTCCTTTGCATTGATTATGAAAGGATTTTGGAAAGACTTTGGTGTGACATAATTTCCCCTTTATCATCACATTTTCTTATACTCACCCAATGCCTTCTCTTGTGATCACCCCCTTGAAAATTCCCACTCCCATTTTTTTGCTTGGCCGGCCACATTAAAGGGGAGAGAAAAATGTGTGTGAAAGAGTATTGATCTCATTATTTTTGCTTGCTGCAAAAATTCATTAACCTTTCCTTAAAAGTTCTTTCTCTCCTCCACATCTAAACATGGCAACTTCATACCCCCTTGAGATAAATGATTCTACACTTAGCCTACAACATTCTTGGACACGCCGGCTTGCCAACTTCGTGTCCGAGTTGCCTCGGTCCAGAGGTGGGAGCCCGTAAAAAGACTCGGTGGTGTGATGCCCTTTTTGACGAGGAGATGAAGACCGAAGATTCCGCGAGGAGATCGGGATGGAGGCCGAAGAACGAAGGACACAGATCGCTCGGTATAGCATTCTACCCATTCTCTAGTTAGCTAGCATTAGGTTAATGGTCCGATGCGAGGTTTTAGTACGCGGTAGCGCCAGTTTTCTAGTTTTGAAAAAGTTTCGTTTCCGCATTTTGGCCTCGGAATGACGGCCGGGGCGCTGCCGTACACTTACAGTTAATCTATAATTTAATCTAACAATACAGTAGAATAACATTAAAGCCTTGTGTATACCCTAGAAACCCGGACCCCACCCTTCACTTTTCGACCAGCGAGAATCCTCTTTCTCCCGGCGCCACTGGTTTTACTGTTGAATTGGGTGTTGGTTTTTTGTGGGTAGCTCTTTGTAAGTCATGTAAGATATTTGGTATACCTTATTTTTCTTATATAATCTTTAGATAAAATCTGGGGCTGTTTAGCTATAATTCTAGCGTTTTGATATCGTGCGATACGGATTTATCCGACATTCGCTTTAGGGGTTTGTGTAGCTTGCAACAATAGGTTTGGTTTAGGGTGTCGCTGCACACGTTTTGCCCGCTAAGCTAGCACTTGGTAGCTTGTGTGAGTCGTTCCGTTGGTTTTACATTGTGTCCGTGTATTATAGGTATGTTTACTAATTTCATTCATGATGGTTTTGTGTGATTCTAGGATCTTGATTTAATTGATTATTCGTGTGTCGTGTTTTGAAAATGTATAAAGATCACAATCAAAGAAATTTTTAAACCGCAATCAATAACGGTGTCGATATAGGTTCGTTAGCGAGTGCGGATCGTCCACAGGGAAAGTGTGATTTGATCGTATTTTATTTAGATGAATTGAAAATTAAAAGAGAAAAGAAAAGAGAATTCGATTCAAGATTTAAAAGTGAATTTCAAGAATTATCAAAATCTAGATCTAACATCAAGAATACTAAAACTCAAGAATCAAGAATCGTCCGATTTGAATTAGTTATCAAGATTTGTAATGAGGCTCGTAGGAATCGATCGAATCGATAGTGAGGATGAAAACTTGTGATTACGTATTCTTATTCATTGATGATTTGTTGCTAGATCAATGATGATCAACGAGAATTAGGGATCTCTTGCGGAAACTAGGGTTTCATCATCTATCCCTTGTCCTTTCGTTGATTTTCATTCACATTCTAGTCTCTAGGAAATTCAAGTATCGATCGTTGATTACTAATTAAGAGTGAAAACATTCAAGAAAGCATCTCGCTCAAAACTAGGTTGTCGATGATTTAATTTACTAGAGTTTACAAAACACAAAAGACTTAAGAATCGTACAAGAATTTAATCAACTTCAACTATCAGTTTTCTCGATTCCTCCACGAGCGGAGTTTTTACTCAAGCATTATAACAAAGAAAACAATCAAGAATTGAGATCTCATCATAATGCTCAAATATAAAGAAAAACAAGATAAAGAAATTTCACCTTTTATTATTCAACAATTCCGTTACAATTCACTCAAGAACTACAAGAATTTGAGGAAAGAACTCGATCGTCGAATTAGCTCCGCATCGTCTCTGTGAGTCACGGATCGTCTTGGATCACTTGCTCGGTTGAAGATCGGCTTCGTTTCTAAAAGGTTGAAGGCTTCTTGCTTGATTTGTACTCGGAGATCTTGAATTTGGCTTTTGGTAATTGGATTAGGATTTGGATGCACAAGTTGTGTCACTCAACTTGTGGGTGAATTGATGTGGAATGATCAACAACGAACAACCCTTGAGAAGAAGCCTTGGGTCCCCTTTTATAGCCCTCTCCTTTAGCTTCCCTTAGAATCTAGGTTAGGATTAGCTTCTCTTGCAAGCTTGGTAGTTGAGTATAAACTTCTAGAGTTAGTTAGTTAGCAAGCTTCCTTTAGAAGCTTGGAGGTTAGGAGGAAGCTTCTAAGTTGAGTTAGTTATGTGGCTTGCTTGAGAAGCTTGAAGGCGTTATGCTTGTACAAAAAGCATGGCTGTTCGGACAGAAGCTTCTGGAGATCTATGGAATTTGAAGTGACTTGAAGACAATTAGACCTTGAGATGAGAAGTCTGAGAAGTCAAACTGCCAACGAGGTGCTGACGTGGCCGCGGATCCGCCGCCAATAGGGCCATCGGCCGCGGATCCGCGGCCCATTGGTGGCATCTGTGCAACAAATTTCCAGGGTACACCTGTGGTGGCTTTAGTGCTGTTTCCTGATGTCTGGAATCTTACAAATCTTTCTTGTTCACTGCCAGATCACAAATCTTGGACTTGGTGTATTTTTATCAGCACTTTTATCCGTTTCGACTTTTTACCTGGAATTTCCTGCACAGATTCTCGAGACAAGTGTTGCGCTATACAAAAGATCATGCGTGTAATGATAAACACTCAATTTCCCTCAAAAATGCCGGTTATAATATATAACACATGTTATTTGGAATTTTACAGTCAAATTGCTAATATGTGCTATATTCATACCGAACACCTTTAGATGATTGTAAATAGTAGGGAAATTGATGTGTTAAAAAATGCAATATTTTCGACTGATCAAATTCCCTCAAACTTATTTTTGGTCGTCTCGAGCAAACGTTTTATTAAAAAGAGAAGGAGAAAATAAAGAAAAAGAAAAACTAACTAGCACACTTTCGTAGGCAACACAGTTGCACTGAGCACGTGCAACAAGCCTTTAAACTTCTAGGTGTTCCTAATAGGAGGAGTGTTGTCTCTTGAGGGTTTTCAGCGGATTGCACCCACAAAATCCCATAATAAAAGGAAGACCGTGAAAGTTACATATAAAGATAAGAATTGTAAAAGAAAGACTTTGAAAATTAGAGTTTCCAACTACACTAGCTTTTCGGTTGTCATGGGCCCTATCTTAATAGTCATGAAAAGATGTTAGAAATCACATCATCTCTCAATAAAACATCATCTTTATTCTTCATTCCTATCTTTCTTCAAAACATCAATCATATACCCCTACGTATGTGTAAAAGACATCCCTACACCCGGAGAATTCAATTCAAGCTATCATAATCTTGTCCACCTGCCTCAGTACTTTTTAATTTGATGAATATTTAGATGAGATTGCTCACACATTTTCCATGCGACCGTTAATACTTCTTGAGATACTAACCGACCGATTACTCATGCGCTTGCTTATTAGGTGTATTTTCCTCGTCTTGCACCACCTAAGGCTTAGCAGTGACTCCCAGACCAGTTGGTCTAAGGCACTAGGTGATGAAGCCCCCTCGCTATATTTTTTTATTGCTGCCTTGGCGATAACAAAACCAGTGTTCATTTTTTTTCTTCACCATTTTATATTTTCTTCATTTATTATTTCCTTCATACTTTGGCTTTCAGACAAGAGCACTTCAAGGTATCCACTACTATCCCGAGCTTCAAGACGTGTGTAAGTGCGTATAGTAGGGTATCAACGTTCAAATGTTTGGCTTCCAAAATAGAAACTATTTTTCAGACTTATTTTTATCCTCAGATTAGTGACTTCTTTCATCTTACTAACCCTTGGGACAACGGCTCATAACTACTTATTACTAGTTCGTTTAAGAAAACTTCTAATTTTCTTGCTTTTCTTAAATTTTTCTAATATTTTGGATATAATTTTTCACTGTCTAATCTTTTATTATCTTATTTATGTACAAAATATTAAATATTAAATATTTTTATTTTTTTTTGAAATTTTGAAATTTTTTTATAGGTTTTAGAAAATGTTTTGTGCTTATGCAAAGTGATATGCAAATGATGCGTAAATAAGCACAAAGCTCCCCCAAACTTGTTTTCAACAGTGTCCTCACTGTTGCCATGCGCTAAATCTCGAAAACATGTAAGCCTGGGAGGAAATTTATTAACGGGGGCAATATATATGATCGTGAAAATCCTCCCCCAAACTTACTTTTAGCTCACAATTTTTAGTAAAAATTTTCTTTTCAGGAGCCAGATTATACCCCCCAAAACTTGAGTTAAACAATGTTAAGCTTTGAAAATCACATGATGGGGTCAAAGTTATTGGTCGATGCAAAGCTTTGCAAAGACCGAAAGTTAACACCAACAATTCGAAAATTTTATCAATGTAGTGCACCGGTTGGTGGAATAAGAAGTAGGGAAAGGGTAAGTGGTGGAATAGAATGTGTTTGCGTCTCTTTTTAGAGAGATGACTCAGTGATTGTGATGGATTACTCGCATCCTTTTTACAGTCCAGAAGAAGGGGTGGAGGTTCAATTTCAATGTTTGGGAGATGATTCATCTCAACACCCGTGCTTTTCAAAAATGCGAGTTCATCAGCGAAGATTTCCTCAAAAGTCTCATCAATACCCCGAAGAATAATGTCATCACAAAGCGCGGGGTGATCTTTAGACTCCAAATATAGTTCATAATCAGTGTTAGTTGTTGACCCGGACAACTCAGTGAAAGAGTCCATATATGTATGATACATAATTGGGTTAAACAACAACATATGAAAAGAGGCAAGATCAGTATCATGAGGATCATCAAATTCGCTGCTGTCGACATCTATTAATTCGACAGAACAGACCTGAGCAGTAGGTTCGGAGGGTACACTTCCCAACTTGTAAATGTTTAGCTCAATTGACCTATTCCCGAAGGATAGGGTCATAGAGCCATTACGACAGTTGATTATAGCATTGGAAGTGGCCAAAAAGGGACGACCAAGATTGTTGGATATAGTGCCCTCAGAGTCAATTATTGGATCGCAGGCATGTGATTGCAATGATTGAGCGAGGACCTATACCGGTAGGACAGTCTTACTCGAAAGGTTTGTATACTATCTGGTTTGTCTTTATCATCGTGTACATACTTTAGGTGACATTTTAGTTCACTATTACACGTTGATAGAGAATAGTATGCTACTATGGTTTATATTTATCATCGTGCACTGCTTCAGGTGACCTTACAGGTCACTATTGCACGTTGATAGAGCCCTTAGGATTCTTGCTTGACGGCCAGCAATATGATGGCGATCATATACGATGGAGCCGGGGTCTATAAGCACGTCCTTAAATTGGTCCCTAGTTGTGGGAGTTTCGAGACTGGGCATCGATACTCCATTAGTAGACTATTGTATACAGTCGAGACCCCGACAAGAGGCGGTGGCCAGTCTCACAAGCCATTGGTATCAGTTGGATCACCTAAGATGTATACAGGTGCTCATTGGGTTATAAGTACACCGGACAGGACTCGCCGGGAACATACTAGTTGGTATTATACCTGACGTCAGATAGCAGTTCCCTGGTGACATGTGTACAGGTTAGTTCATTGACCTAAGATCGTCATTTGTCTCGTGTGAGTTCTCACTGTGCTTTGATTACTACCCTACCACGGCTCAAAAGAGTCGTGCAAACAGCTTTTAGTTGGGTACAGTCCCGAGCCACATGGAGGCAGTGAGCGGATCTGCAGGGGTTTCGTCTCTCCCGGTATTGGGGGAGAGATCGCGCTGTGTCTAGGAGAGCCATTACACGAATTGCTTGGCCAAGGCAGGGGATTTACTGGTAAGTATTCTAGTAATATCTCAGGGTGTTCTGGGCTACACTCCGACACGGCTTGTACCGCTTTTGGGGGTCTGACTTTTTCCAACCTCCTAGGCTCGCCATGCGATGCTCATAGACGAATGGATGGGACTGTACGGATATTGTCGCTGAGAGGCTCAGTAGGATGTCAGGATGAGTTCGCTCATCGACCTCCCTTTTGGTCAATACCTGGTAGCCCGTTACGTACAGCTAGTACCACTGATGTGCTAGTGGTTAAATCTACAGCCAAAATATTGACGAGTCTTTAGAGTCTGCCGCAGACAGTTTCTCAAGTTTCGGGCGAGAAGTTGTAGAGGCCGCTTGATATATGGCAGGGTCCAATCATATACGTGCAGTAGTGCACGGATCATGATCTGGCGGATCAAAGTAGTAGGCTTTGGTTTAAGCCGGATCCTAGTATTAGATTTGTTGGATTACTTTAGTCTCATCACATTCGTATTCAGTTGGAATGCGGATGCAGGTATGTATATACCGGTAAGGAGTATCCTTTTGATCCGTCACGAGTTTACTTTAGATGTTGCCGGATCTTTTTTGTTGGACCAAACATTTGGATTAATGTTTGGATGGTAGAAATTATGAGCTAGAATTCATCATGTGATGCATTAAATGTGGCACATGCAGCCTAGTGACTCATGGTCTCTTTATTGTGCATGTGTCACATTTGAGATTGATTTGTGAGTTGATATGAGAGGAAGAAAGAGAAAGGGCGGCCATTAGGTTGTGGGTGAGCTCTTGGATTCTCTCATTCTTGCTCTCATTATATTATTCTATCACAAAAGAAAAGAAGGAGAAAAACTTCTTCTTCCTCTTTCTTCTGTAGCTCATAATCTCCATCAATGGCAACACCTTCAACCTCCATCCATCTCATGGATCCAAGAGACAAAGTGATCACAAACATTCTCTACATCACCTTGGACACGTCGGCTAGCACACTTCGTGCCCGAGTTGCTTCGGATGAAGCGGGAGCCCGTAAAAAGACTCGAAGATGTGGTGCCCTTTCCGACGAGGAGATCGAGATCGGGGATGCCTCCAGGAGCGTGGGATGGTGGCCAAAGACCGAAGGACACGGATCGATCGGTATAGCCTTTATATCCCTTCTCTAGTTTGCTAGTAGTAGGTTAATGGTTCGATATGGGATTAAAGCCTGCGATAGTGCCGGTTTCTAGTTTAGAAAAAGTTTTCGTTTCCGCATTTTGGCCTCGGACAGATGGCTGAGGCGCTACCATAGACTTACATGGTATCAGAGCCACGCTATTAACCTTTACTAGCATGCTCTAACGTATTTAAAACTTCGATCGGCCGAATTTTCCAAAACCGCGATTTCAAAAAGTGCAGTTTTTGTCGATTTTTTTTTGTGTCAAAAAAATTGTTTGGTGTGTTGCAGAAAATCAGGCAGGCTGTTCTAAGAACACTGCAGAAAATTGGTGGCATGATAGCACTGTTGTAACACCTTAGAATGTATTTTGTGGCTAATTATATTATAATATATGGTTTTTAATAAAAAGTTTACCAAAATGATTTCCAATTATTTTATCCTATTTAATGAAAATTTTATTAGATTTTTCCTAGGCTTGCACACACTTGTGCATGATAACTAGGGTTGTAATTTGGGTTTTAAGTGTGCATGGTTGTTTTATAAATAAAATGAATATTTAAAAGGGTTTTATTTTGGTTTGAAATGTTGACTTTGTGAGAGGGAGAGGGTATGGTGCGACATGGAGAGAGAGCCATGCCTCATTAATGAAGTGAAAGAGAGTGAGAAGGAGGGGGGGTTGTTTGTGTTCTCTCATTCTCACTCATTGCTCTCATTCTCTCACTCTCAAATACACACACACACACTCACCTACAGCAGCAGAAGCAGCAGCAGCAGCAGCCATCAGCAGCTGCAGCAGCAGCAGGAGCTCCAGCTACTTGCAAGCTCTCTTCTTCCTCCATTCACTTCTTCACCTGCCTTCTAGGGTTCCAATAGGGTATAATTCCTAAACACAATTTCCCTTTTCCTAGCTTTTATGCAAAATTAGCTTCGGTTTGCTTTTAAAGTTAGTTTAGTGCTAAATTATGGTGTTTTATGTGGAAATTTGGTTAGAATGTGATTGTGTTGGTTAACCTAGCTCATTTTAGTGTTGTTAGGTCACCTTAACTGAGTGTAACCCCGGATTTCACTAAAATACCATAGGGTTTGATCTTTGTGCAAAATTGGTGTTTTTGTGCGATATTTTGGCATTCTGTGATCTGCTTTTGACTCGGACCTTTCAGGTTAAAATTGAGCAAACTGGAGCATGTACACTAGGTATAGATACCACCACCAGAATACGAACCCTCCACTCCCAATTATGGCCGCCGATTTAATCAATATGGCCGCAATTTGCGGCCAGGAAGAGGGGTGGGGTCTTGGGTTTTTGGGTAGGTACTCTGCAGTGTTGTCTAGTGCTTTGGCATGTATAATTTTGTAAGATTTGACCTGTAGGAAAATCTGGGATCTAATATCGTTTTCATGTCCGTTGTGTTTGCGCGATACGCGCGATACGTGAGTGGGTTCTGCGATCCAGCGTGTCGCGATAGTTTTAGACGCGTATACACACGTTTCAGCTTATCGTGCACACGCGCGTTTAGTTCGCGACGCGAGTTTCTCGTTTGGGTTCGATATCGCGTTTTGCGGAATATTTGGCTTATATATGTATTCCTTGTCTCATTTTCAGGTTTGCAGGCGCGGACTACTGACACGACTACAGAGCGAGACAGATGGTAGGATTCACCTAGCTGGGAGCGTAGGTGAGTAGATTTAACATCTACAGGGGAGTCGCCCGTATGGCGTTATGCGTCTGGGCTAGAATTCTATTACTTGTCACATATTCTACGTCATTGTTAGAATTGCTCCTTTACTGTATTCCTTGAAATAGTTGTACTGTGACTAGCAGCCGTAGGACACTGCACATATTATTGACGGTTCATGTTGCACGAGCACGGATTGTATGCTACACACACACCGTCAATAATTGCCATGTCACACACAAACCATTATAGACATTATATTGCTTAGTTAGGGACTTTACGACATCGATTCACCTTACGTATCACTTTGGACATTAGTTTACCGATATATCTTACTCAACTATTCCACTCATTCCCGGAGGGGGTATACTTCATCAGTTCTTATAGGTAGATACCTATACATTAGTACACCTGTATGTTACACACATATTCAGCTGCAGTTACATGTTTACCTTTACTGATGTTACTTAGCTGTACCTTATTGGTTTCGCATATATCTGGTTTCAGCTACATATTCTCATTTATATGCTCGCATTTCAGATATGTCGCATATATTTATTCCTGGATTTGCGTATTGTTTATTTGGATTTTACATGATGTTTTCTGGATTTGGGAACCGCGGGAGTTCATGATACTATGCATGCATTGAAAAACCCGGTTTCCTTGATATGATATTTGCGCAGCCACCATGAGATTTATCGGTTCTGATTATATACTCCATATGAGGTGTGGTTGCCGTATGAGAGTACATGGTGGGGCCCGGTATGGTTCCCCTCGGCAAGAAGATCGATGGATGTTGTCGATTGAGCCTGGAGGCGGGCTAGTACCTACCGGTGACAGTACTAATGACTCGGCAGGGATCATGGAGATACCGTTTGGAGTCATGCACGTATGCATACGTCGAAAGGCGAGGGTCAGAGCTTGGCACTCGTGCTTTCGGGACAACGTATGATACGTACCTATCAGAATTTCTGTGTTGATGCTTGGCACATTGTTTTCATGATATTTCCTTTAAACACCTTTGTATATATAACATGGGATTTAGCCGTTGTTATATATACCCTTACACCAATATTAGTGGAATGGGACGCTAATATATGTGTATTGACCCCATCATATTTATTTCTGCATATATATATATATATATATATTTAGGATGCTAGATTCTTACTTGAGATTTTGACTTGGGATATCAGGTGATTCATTGAGATTGGACATACATATAGGTTTACTGATTTGTACATTCGGGATATAGGAGATTACTCGATATTGTACATTGAGGAGATGTGAGACTTATATGATGTGAGAGCCCAATGTGGGGGCTGATTTGAGGAATTGGGATTTGAGTGTCTTGATGGATTGTGATCCTACCACGATGACAGGATTCCGTAGGATGACATATTTCACTCCATACCTCGTACCTTTTCACTTATGCACTATTCCATATATTAGGAGTACCTGTTAGTGTACCCTTCATGATTGCTGCATGTTTGCATTCTCATATCCCTATTGCATGGTTATTGCATACTACTGTCATGTTACTATTGCTTCACATATTGATTGTACCTGCTAGTGTACTTTCCATTATTCTGCATTCACATGACATGTTACTACTGTAATAGTATATCTTAGATTCATGTTGTACGTACATTCCTGCGATTACCTGCATATGTTATCTACTATTCACGAGTTGGCAACTCACCCCCGTTGTGCCACAGGTGTTACAGGTTGTTCCCCAGAGTAGTCGAGGCAGGCTATTCAGCTATTCAGCTATCATCTTTTACTACAGATACCGCATCGGCTCACAGTACTAATTTGCTTAGGTAGGTTGGATGATTATCTGTATTTCATATTGTAGATTCGTTGTATTTTGTACTCTCCATCTACTATTATATTGTTGACTCAGAGACTTGGTGAGGACGTTATTGTATATTATTTGTGGATTTGTTGTCTTTTATATACAGCTTTATCTCTATTGTTTTTATTTCTTCACTATGGCGTCGTATATTTGTGTTGTATTCATCTTGGCTAGTTTTTACAAAAAAGGGGGTGTTGCCAAAATTTTAAAGAAATAAAGTAGGACTTTTAAAGAATTTGGGTTGCGATTTCAAATGTTTCAAAAACTTATATTAACTTTTCCGTATTTTCTTGGTTTAGATTTCTGGGTTTTGGCTTTCTTTTACTGCGTTGCGTCTTTAGGTGTTGCGTAGTATTAGGGCCGTCACGTGCCAAATTTCGGGTCGTGACAAAGTTGGTATCAGAGCGCGGTTTTACCTTTCGGAGTGTAGGATGACCTTAGTATGATGGAGTAGGTAGCTTAAGCAAAGTAACGTAGTGTGTGTATGTCTGCAGCATACCCACGATGCGGTACTTCGCCTTAAGTGACCTAAGTACAATTGCTTGAAATTCCTTCCTCGATGACTCATATCCTTACTATTCGATATCCTTATTCTTATCGAATCTTATCTCTATTTATAACCTTGCCACCGATGACTATGGGGACTCAGAGTGATGCAGCGAGGGCCGAGGTCAGAGTTGGCTCGGGTGAGACGGGTACTGACCAGGATGGCACTCTAGTTGCACAGGTGCAGACGGATCAGCCCATGACATATACTATTGATAGGCTTTTGGCAGAGATGCAGGACTTCCGCCAGATGATGAGTTCATTGGTTGATGTCGTTCGGGAGCTACGATAGGAGGTTGTCACCCCTGTTACTCAGTTATCACTTACGATCAGTATGCAGCAGTCCGTCACCTACATAGCACCAGTGGTTGCAGCTCTAGTTGACAAGGCGCATATTCCAGAGGCTCAGAGAGTTCCAGGACAGTAGAGGACCCGTACCAGTGTACCAGCCCAGAGACAGAGGTTTGGTTATCGAGACAGATTTCGTGGCCGTCGCGGGAGCAGCAGAGGCTCAGGACGAGGACAGTCGTTCAGCTCTCATCCCCAGGATGGTCAGCAGTCAGCGCGTGGATGCTTTCGATGCGGAAGCCTTCAGCACTTCATCAGGGATTGTTCCTTAGCACCTCATCCGAATCATATTCAGAGAGGCCGTGGATGTGGAAGGTTCGCTCAGAGGAATCAGTCTACCAGACGAGTTCAGCCAGTTGCGGGTAGAGGGCAGACACAGGAGTTTTCTTCTACTCATCGGGACGCGTGGGCGTCCAGTGCGGAGTTTTCAGGTATCCTTAATTCACATGTTCTGTTGATGTATTCGTTGTTTTTAATACTTGTGCCGTGTTAGGTAGATTAGCCGTTTGCTTGTGTTAACTTCTGTCAGCGATTCTTTTGTTACGCGACACGTATTTTAGTTGTGTGCCAATCGGATAGGAGATGGAGATTTGTTCGCCGTTCAGATCCTTCTAGAGATGTTGGATTTGACATTCTCCTGGGCACGGACTGGTTAGCTACGTGCTAGCGTCTGTGGACTACCGTGAGGAAACAGTCAGGTTTACTTTCCCCGGCAGGTCAGTTCTTGTTGTGCAGGTGGATAGTTGTGCCGCCTCTCACAGCTTGAATTCAGCCTTTTTCGCTAGTCGGCTTCTGAAGAGATGTTGTGGATTCTTGGCGTTCAATTGTGATGCCGGAGCCACAGTGGGATTGTGGACGGGGTTCCTTTCGTGCGAGAGTTTTCCGACGTTGTTCCAGATGGCCGGCGAAGCTTAGGGAGCTTAAGGATCAGCTGCAGAGTTGTCGTTTGTGGAGTTTTGTGCGTCTGAGTGTTTCAATTTTGGAAGCTCCTATTTCTGTTCGTCAAGAGAAAGACGGCAGTTTAAGGTTGTGTATCGACGAATTGTTAATTGAACCGGCTTACGGTGCGGATAGGTATCCTTTACCTCGCATTGACGATTTCTTCGATCAGCTCCACAGTGCGAGACATTTTCTAAGTTTTCTTTGGATCAGGTCATCATTATTGCGGGTTTGGAGTGATGGCATTCCGAAGACTGCCTTATGCGTTCTACGGGCTTTGTGTGTATTAGTGAGTCATTGGATTCACTGATGCCCTGGCAGCATTCGTAGATATGATGAACCAGATTTCTGCAGGCCGTTCATCGACCAGTTATTGTTGTGTTATTTACGACATTCTGGTCTATCTAATGTGTCTTGAGGAACATGAGTAGCACTTGAGGATTTTTTAGGCAGATACTGGGAGAGCCCCAGCGGTTGCTAGATTCTCGGAGTGTTTCTTCAGACCTGTTTTGTGTTGACTCCTAGGTCTTATAGTCACGGGAGACGGTCTCGTATGGTTTCGAGGGAGATAGTGGCCGTACAGCTTAGGTCCAGACTTGTGTGCAGGACGGAGATCCGCAGATTTTTGGACTTAGCGGGTTTTTACCACCGTTTCGTGCAGGATTACTAGAGTAGTGCTGCACCGTCGACGGAATTGACCGGAAAGGAGGTTCCTTTCTTTGGACTGAGGCATGTGTGCGGAGTTTTTAGCAGTCGAAGGTTCTGTTAATAACTGCATCAGTTCTTCCTTTGCTTTCTGGTTCGGGTGACCTTGTTGTTTAACTGTAATGTTTCTTGAGTGGGATCGAGTGTGTACTGAGGTGACACTATAGAGTTATCGCTTTTGCTTCCCTACATTGGAGGAAGTAAAAGAAGGATATTCCACTCATGATCTAGAGATGGCCGCGGTGGTTTTGCATTGGAGATTTGGAGACACTATTTGTTAAAGAGTCGTGTCAGATTTTCACGGACCACCTGAGATTAATGTACATCTTCCTGCAGTGGATTTTAATTGTTGTGATAGTCTTCTACAGATTTACAGTTCTTGTGCGATCGTCGAGTACAGCTTAAGTTCGTCTCTACGGAGGGCACAGCTTGCTCATGTCCGCGCCCGACCATTTTTCTTTAATTACTTTCGTGAGACACTGCCCGTCGATGCTCATTCGTCAAAGATATTTGAGCATACTCGGCTGGGTAATGATTCGGAATCCTTGAGTTGTGACACGGTGTGCTAAGTTAGGGACGCGTTTGTGTACCTGATGTTATTGGGTAAAGACGTGAAATCCTAGGACAGGAACATCAGTCAACTCTCTGTTTCCATTCGAGTTCCACCAACACTGACGTGACTTGGGTGATAGTTACGGGTGGCAAAGGATGTAAATAGAAGCTTTGGGTTTCGTTTCAAGGTGTTTGTCTTATTGTGTATTTGGGTTGAGCATCTGAGGCCGGCTGGAGAGTTGCAACCTTTAACCGTTCCGAAGTAGGAGTGGGAGAAGATCTCCATGAATTTCGTTATGGTGTCTAACCAGGTTTAGTCAGGGTGTGACTCCATTCGGATTCTTGTCGTCCGGTTATACTCAGTTTGCTTAGTTGTTCTTTGTTAAGTTGTGTGTTTGTGTTAGTTGTTGTCAGCAGTTGGGGATCGTCACTCGCCATCGTTAGGGCTCTCCTTCGATAGCTGCTATCAGGAGACACCCTAATTGGCAACCTTTAGGCTTAGGGGTTAGGTCGTGTCGATTACCAGTCTGTTGTTTTTCTGACTCTGCGTAAGTAGGATTTTGGACCCCAGCTATGTCTAGAGATTTCGGAGATGGTCCAATTGTGTTAGGTCAGGATGGAAATTGTCCATTGCGAACTGAGGTCTTATGCCGACTGTGTTGGTCATAGACTCGAGTTTGCAGGGACAGATCATGTATTCCTACGGACTTTTCCGATGAATAACGTGTTGGATTTTGGGAAGCTTATCCCAGGATTTTAGGTCATTTCGAGATCCTATAAGCGAGTTAGTTTCGTTGCCTTTAATTTGGCTCTTCCGCCCAGATTATTGGATTTTCACCCCGTATTCCTTGTGATGATACTTTACAATTACCTTCATGACCTTTATCACATGATTTGGCACCAGACCATTTGGCTTGGACGCGATCGTTTCGCTCACCGGCAGCCATTGTGTTAAGGGCTCGGCAGGTGGAGAAACGTCGGTCAAGGGTCTTGCCATCTGTGAAGGGGTTTTCTTGGGCGTAGCCGTATAGTGAGGTAATCACTTGGGAGGCTGCGAGCGAAATTGGAGAGTTGTAATCTTCTCTTTGAAGGTACGCATAGCAGTATATTTTTAAATTCGGGGACGAAATTCTTTTAAGGGGGGAGATTGTAACACCTTAGAATGTGTTTTGTGGCTAATTATATTTTAATATATGGTTTTTAATAAAAAGTTTACCAAAATGATTTCCAATTATTTTATCCTATTTAATGAATATTTTATTAGATTTTTCCTAGGCTTGCACACACTTGTGCATGATAAGTAGGGTTGTAATTTGGGTTTTAAGTGTGCAAGGTTGTTTTGTAAATAAATTGAAAATTTAAAAGGGTTTTATTTTGGTTTGAAATGTTGACTTTGTGAGAGGGAGAGGGTATGGTGCTACATGGAGAGAGAGCCATGCCTCATTAATGAAGTGAGAGAGAGTGAGAAGGGGGGGTTTGTTTGTGTTCTCTCATTCTCACTCATTGCTCTCATTCTCTCACTCTCAAACACACACACACACACTCACCTACAGCAGCATTAGCAGCAGAAGCAGCAGCCATCATCAGCAGCAGCAGCAGGCAGCAACAGCAGCAGCAGGAGCTCCAGCTACTTGCAAGCTCTCTTCTTCCTCCATTCACTTCTTCACCTGCCTTCCAGGGTTCCAATAGGGTATAATTCTTAAACACAATTTCCCTTTTCCTAGCTTGTATGCAAAATTAGCTTCGGTTTGCTTTTAAAGTTAGTTTAGTGCTAAATTATGGTGTTTTATGTGGAAATTTGGTTAGAATGTGATTGTGTTGGTTAACCTAGCTCATTTTAGTGTTGTTAGGTCACCTTAACTGAGTGTAACCCCGGATTTCACTAAAATACCATAGGGTTTGATCTTTGTGCAAAATTGGTGTTTTTATGCGATATTTTAGCATTCTGCTATCTGCTTTTGACCCGGACTTTTCAGGTTAAAATTGAGCAAACTGGAGCATGTACACTAGGTATAGATACCACCAACAGAATACGAACCCTCCACTCCCAATTATGGCCGCTGATTTAATCAATTTGGCCACAATTTGCGGCCAGGAAGAGGGGCGGGGTCTTGGGGTTTTGGGTAGGGTACTCTACAGTGTTGTCTAGTGCTTTGGCATGTATAGTTTTGTAAGATTTGACCTATAGGAAAATCTGGGATCTAATATCGTTTTTCATGTCCGTTGTGTTTGCGCGATACGCACGATACGTGAGTGGGTTCTGTGATCCAGCGTGTCACGATAGTTTTAGACGCGTATACACACGTTTCAGCGTATCGTGCACACGCGCGTTTAGTTCGCGACGCGAGTTTCTCGTTTGGGTTCGATATCGCGTTTTGCGGAATATTTGGCTTATATATGTATTCCTTGTCTCATTTTCAGGTTTGCAGGCGGGGACTACTGACATGGCTACAGAGGGAGACAGATGGTAGGATTCACCTAGCTGGGAGCGTATGTGAGTAGATTTAACATCTACAGGGGAATCGCCCGCATGGCGTTATGCGTCTGGGATAGAATTCTATTACTTGTTGCATATTCTACGTCATTGTTAGAATTGCGGCTTTTACTTTATTTCCTTGATATAGTAGTACTGTGACTAGCAGCCGTAGGACACTGCACATATTATTGACGGTTCATGTTGCACGAGCACGGATTGTATGCTACACACACCGTCAATAATTGCCATGTCACACACAAACCATTATAGACATTATATTGCTTAGTTAGGGACCTTACGACATCGATTCACCTTACGTATCACTTTGGACATTTAGTTACCGATATACCTTACTCAGCTATTCCACTAATTCCCGGAGGGGGTATACTTTATCAGTTCTTATAGGTAGATACCTATACATTACTACACCTGTATGTTACACACATATTCAGCTGCAGTTACATGTTTACCTTCACTGATGTTACTTAGCTGTACCTTATTGGTTTCGCATACATCTGCTTTCAGCTACATATTCTCATTTATATGCTCACATTTCAGATATATCGCATATATTTATTCCTGGATTTGCGCATTGTTTATTTGGATTTTACATGATATTTTCTGGATTTGGGAACAACGGGATTTCATGAAACTATGCATACATTGAAAAACCCGGTTTCCTTGATATGATATTTGCCCAGACACCATGAGATTTATCGTTTCTAATTATATACTCCATACGAGGTGTGGTTGCCGTATGAGGGTACATGGTGGGGCCCGGTATGGTTCCCCTCGGCAAGAAGATCGACGGATGTTGCTGATTGACCCTGGAGGTGGCTAGTACCTACCGGTGACAGTACTAATGACTCGGCGGGGATCATGGAGATACCGTTGGGAGTCATGTACGTATGCATACGTCGAAAGACGAGGGTCAGAGCTTGGCACTCGTGCTTTCGGGACAGCGTATGATACGTACCTATCAGGATTTCTGTGTCTATGTTTGGCACATTGTTTTCATGATATTTCCTTTAAACACCTTTGTATATATAACAAGGGATTTAGCCGTTGTTATATATACCCTTACACCAATATTAGTGGAATGGGACGCTAATATATGTGTATTGACCCCATCATATTTATTTCTACATATATATATATATATATTTAGGATGCTAGATTCTTACTTGAGATTTTGACTTGGGATATCAGGTGATTCATTGAGATTGGACATACATATGGGTTTACTGATTTGTACATTCGGGATATAGGAGATTACTCTATATTGTACATTGAGGAGATGTGAGACTTATATGATGTGAGAGCCCAACGCGGGAGCTGATTTGAGGAATTGGGATTTGAGTGTCTTGATGGATTGTGATTCTACCACGATGACAGGATCCCGTGGGATGACATATTTCACTCCATACCTCATACCTTTTCACTTATGCACTGTTTCATGTATTAGGAGTACCTGTTAGTGTACGCTTCATGATTGCTGCATGTTTGCATTCTCATATCCCTATTGCATGGTTATTGCATACTACTTTCATGTTTCTATTGCTTCACATATTGATTGTACCTGCTAGTGTACTTTCCATTATTCTACATTCACATGACATGTTACTACTGTAATTGTATATCTTAGATTCATGCTGTACGTACATTCCTGCGATTACCTGCATATGTTATCTACTATTCACGAGTTGGAAACTCACCCTCGTTGTGCCACAGGTGTTACAGGTTGTTTCCCAGAGTAGTCGAGGCAGGCTATTCAGCTATTCAGCTATCATCTTTTGTTACAGATACCACATCGGCTCACAGTACTATTTTGCTTAGGTGGGTTGGATGATTATCTTTATTTCATATTGTACATTCGTTGTATCTTGTACTCTCCATCTACTATTATATTGTTGACTTAGAGACTTGGTGAGGACGTTATTGTATATTATTTATGGATTTGTTGTCTTTTATATACAGCTTTCTCTCTATTGTCATTATTTTTTCGCTACGGCGTCGTATATTTGTGTTGTATTCATCTTGGCTAGTTTTTACAAAAAAGGGGGTGTTGCCAAAATTTTAAAGAAATAAAGTAAGACTTTTAAAGAATTTGGGTTGCGATTTCAAATGTTTCAAAAACTTATATTATCTTTTCCGTATTTTCTTGGTTTAGATTTCTAGGTTTTGGCTTTCTTTTACTGCGTTACGTCTTTAGGCATTGCGTAGTATTAGGGCCGTCAGGTGCCAAATTTCGGGTCGTGGCAACTGTAGCGCCGCGGAACCGAGGCCGTAACCCCGTTTTTGCTGCGCTTCCGCCGCAGCACTGTAGCTGCACTGCAACATTTTTCCTACAGTGCTCTCTGACAAGGAATTGGGGTTTTTGGTATCTTTTGTTTGGGCCCAGATTATTTTGAGTGCTGGATTTGTGCTTGGGGCCCACTTCGGGAAATTTTGTCGATCGAGAACTTCAAATATGTTAGTTCACAGTATTTACATTATATCTGCGACCGTGAATGTCATTTGATCGGTAAATCTTGTCTAATTGCTATAGCCTTTTTGGACAGATTTGCGAACGTGACATTCACGTTGATGTTCTGTGTTGTGCTGTGATGTTGCGGATTTGTTGTGGTGGATAGCCTGGAGCAATGGTAGTACATTTTGGTTATATTTGTACATTTGATATTGCGGGGCGAGCGTCCGACATGTGGACTGCCTTCACTGCCTGTTTGTATATTATTCTTTTGGGGCACGACCGGGCTGAGGTCGATGTACTCGTTGTATATATTTTACTTTCTGTACTAGGATTACCCAAAGGTGGGTTGCACGGATAGCCGGGTTCTAGAGGGAACGGACCCGCATTTCATGGCTTTGAGACGGAGGGGGCTTCACTCTAGAATTGGCAGGCTATTCGCCACACTCGTAGGGGGTATAAGTTGACCCGAGGAGGGGTTCTCAAGTTACCGGATTCCGTGATGTTCTGGGTGGTCCATTCACTTTGCTGAAGGGGGCTGCCTCGCTTCAGGTTTTGACGGGTAACTTGCCACGCCCGTAGGGGTCTAGGATTTCATTGCACAGCCTATCCACACGACAAGGGGAACGTCGGGTTTCAGTAGCGGCTCCATGAAACTCGGGGATCCCAGGTTATCTCTATTGTTCTGTGATACTTATTACATTTCTGTGATGTTGCATTTTATCACGCCTTGAGCGATTATTATATATTTATATATATACTAGTAGATGTTGTATATATTTTACATCCACGCTAGTCCAGTCCCCGCTCTGTCGTTAGTTAAGTAACTTAACGGGTGATGACGGGACCCAGTGGCGAATGCAGATGGCTTATACGCACATCGTATTTTCGTTCTTTATTGGTGTGATCAATTGATGGAACTGCATTGATTCAGATCAATGCAAGCTAAACAAACCTATTCTGATGTTATTGGAACATTTTTCAAAAAGCTGTTATTGCAAGGACATTTTCTTTTGTTTTGCACAGTGGTATTCGGTTATGAATACCCAGCACCTCAATCGACGAGGCAAGGGCCGAGATCCCTTCACCGGGAGTGACCCCTTGGACAGAAGATTGCGTCAGGGTAATAACTTCACTATAGCCGATTGCCTTTTTTCTTTGCATCGTGGTATTCAGTTGGAATATCCTGCACCTCATTCTACGGGGAAAGAGCCGAGATTCCTTCACCGGGAGTGACCTCTTTAGCAAAGATTTTTGCCACTATATTTTTATAAAAAGCTATCCGGTTCATTCAACGATATCAAGTTCATTACGTTAAAGGTTTTTCTCCAAAAACCATTCGTAGCCCTCCGTCATTTCAGAAAAGTAGCACTTAGTATTCATGCTATGTATGTTGGCCTTCGATAAGGCATAGTGTATGGTAGCTATCTGTTACTTTTCTGATGCATAGATAGATGCGTTGGTTTGGGACAGTCGTACTACTATTTTGGCCTTCGTCAAGGGTATGTACAGGTGGGTTCAAATTAACCTGGATAATGACGGGTAGAACATGACATGTGACTTATGATATGTTGGCCTTCGTCAAGGTCATAAGAGCATGGGGTAAAAATCATATCGGGAGTTTCTAAAGAAACTGAAACTTGCCAGACATGCGCATACCTTCTGGAGTGTGATAACATGAGTGGATTCCATCACGTTATCATGCGATGATAGTTTGATCCCGATTCCTACTGATGAGTTGGTTTACTTTTCGGGTGATCCCGACTAATTCTTTTTTCAGGTTTGGAGGAGAATTTAAGGTTACAGTGGGAGGTTTCCTGATTAGATAAATTGATAACCATTCTGATCTAGGTTAGAGTGCACACATAGTGTTTCTTTTCTCTCTCTCTTTGGCAGCGACCATGGCCCGACCCTAGACTATGACTCAGTGACCATGTTGAATGAATCTTCTTATAACACTGGCTTTTGGATTGTCAGAGTTGCATACCTCAATACCACTCCATCTTTTACCCTTTTTTTCCAGAACACCCCGTATCACTACGAACATCCACTTCCATTGGATAAGTCCATCGTATGATTATATACGAACTCGAAGGAACTTATTCCAGATTCGAGGATGGCTTCCGGTTCTGGAGAAAACGAATAGGACTATTTAGTTGTCTTTTCCTTTTACCTTCTCTCAGATTGCGAGTGTTCCTTGGATTAGGACGGTACACCTATTACGCTAATTGGATAGTCTTCTTCCAAACCATAGGCAGGTGCCGAATGGTAAGGAATGAAGAAAACCAATTAGCCCAACGATGGTGTACAGAAGGTAATAAGTAAAGACAAATAAAGGGATTAGAAAGAGGGCAATGTAAATTGCGACTGCTATTCACGACCAAACCAAGTATTTCATCGCCACTCCTACTTCACCTTTGTATTTCTCTAGGACATTCCGTATCACTACGAAGATCCACAGTTATTTGGATACTCCATCGTATGGTTATATACGAACTCGAAGGAACTTGTTCCAGTTCGGGTATGGATTCTGGTTCAGGAGAAATAGGAATAAGATTTATTCAGTTGTCTTTTGTCTTTACCTTCTCTCGCATTGCGAGTGCTCTTAGGATTAGGACAGTACACCTATTACGCTTATTGGATAGTCTTCTTCCAAATCAAAGGCTGGTGCCGAACGGTAGGGAAAGAAGAAAACCATTTAGCCTAAGAGGGTGTACAAAAGGTAATGACTAAAGACATATAAAAGGATTTGGAGAGATGGCAAAGAAATATACGGTTACATTTGTGAATCTTATAATGGAAGAGGCATTACTAGTAATACCCGGATACCCCTTCAAAACATTTACATGTTTCAGTTTCACTGTGCATTGTTAATAGAAAACTGATTTCCCAATTAGACACTTGCTCTAGGGTATGTATTTACCAGGTATGATTCTCACATCTGTATGGTTTATAGATGATGAGTGGGAGTAATTTATTGGGAATTTGGTGGCCATCCTCATTATATCGGAATTCGTTGTAATTGGTGATATTTGAGGAAATTACTTGGGCTGTTTGCCGGACGGCAAATATTTGGTTTTGAATATCCGTTGTAATACACCAATTTCAAATTGATATATCTGTACGTTTATTTTTATAAAGTGAGATATAACATTTTGAAATTATGTCTATGACATTTACCTATATCAGTGGATGGTTAGGTAAGGAGTATTGAACAACGGTGTAATTCTTCTTAACCATAAGTACAGTTTTCAACGTACGACACACAGGGATTGAGTTATTAGACTCAGGAGACTTATACAGAGTATTGTATGTTGTCCAGTGTTCATTAGGACAGAGGGGTTGGTACTCGTATTATAATCTGTTTATTTGTGACTTCTCTAGTTCTTGGACCCGTGTTTCGTAAAAATGCAACGTCTAAGTTTTGAGAAGTTAAAGGTATAAGAATAAAGTAGAGAACCAGGTGTTGCAAGTATCAGGATTCTTCAAGGTGATCGAAGATGTAGATACTTGTGTATGGTATTCAGTTAATAGTAATGATTAAGAGAACTTACTTCTCTTTCAGGTTACTCGTAATTGGAAGCACTCCTAAGTTGAGTAATGCTGAACGGCCTCTCTCCATTTAATTGACATGCACTGGAGACAGCTGCATGATTTAAATCTGGTTCCAATTGAATTAGTGCCTCTGTTTCTATATTGGATATAGAATAGTTCATATCTTAACAATGTTAAGGTACGGGGAGTTTTCCGGCTTATGCTTAAAACCAAACTCTGGTTAACTCAAGGCACGTTCTGTAATGGCTGTTTTTGGGTTGACCCGGGCTATGACGAAGGTTGACTTTCTACCATCTGGAAAATCAATAGTGATATTGTTCTTGACTCGCCACAGTTTTAATAAAAATGGATTTTTTCAGAAAACAATAGTGGGAGTATGGTAGAACTGGAAGTGATTCCAAAACGGCAAATGATTACTGAAAATTTGATAAGAACCTAAAGATTCGATCTGGTTTGACATTCTATTGGCCAGTCTGTAGATATGGTGGGTAACCTCAGGCACCCGAGCGGTACTCCGGTAGCCTCAAGGATGGTGACTGGGAGGTTTTTGTTTACCCAGACATGATACTACTGTTGTTCCAGACTATGAGACCCGGTGGGAGGATGAGTATAGCGTCGTTCTGAATTGGCTTTAGAAGTGCACGTGTATATGACTCTACCAGAGGTTTTTCGTAGTCAGTTGGAGCAGCGAAAGCGTAGTGGACAAGTAGCTTGTGTCTATTTAGAGCCTAAAGCAGATATAGCGGAGATAGATCATCTATTTCTGATATGACAGTCATAGGTTTGACTTCATTAGAATACGGGATGGATCTGTTAAGAAGGTAGTAGGGTGTGATATCCTGGTATTTTGATGACATACACATAGTAGGAAGTGATATTCCTGCACTACAATCGGTTATACTTTGGTTGTCACACAGTGGTTTCTCCACATAGGACTTGGATATTATATCAGACATTCTGGTTACTAAATCTACGGTCTTAGATCTAGATTTGGGTAGTTTCCCAATCTGGGTACTTAGACAGCATTCTAAAGGTGTTTTAGAATGGACGACTCCTGGCACGGTAGAGTACCTGCAGGTGATGGAGTCACCCTCACTGAAGGTGTATTACAGATTAAAGGGGGGAGGGATGTGCATGATTGGCAAATCACTTGCTCTGGCAATTGAGTTGATCATGAGATGTCAAGTACCACACCAGATATTGTTTTTGCACGAGATGCAATAAGTTGATATTAATCCTATCCTGGAGAAATGTTCGGAAGCAGTTTTAGAACATAAGTGGATGTTCTAGGGATATGATAACGGCATCCTCTTTCGGGAGACAATTATCATTCCAGGCTTCCAAGGTGACCTGGATGACAGAGTGACTGTCAGAGTTATAGTTTTCCCTCTGACGAGGTGTAGTATTTTGGACAGGTGATCCAAGCGGACACTGAGGGAGGCATGACGCAGGATACTGATTAAGTTCAGTTGAAGATATAGTCTAAGAAGTTTGGATTTGGATTTCATTTAAGAGCTAGGTCCCATTAGATATCCAGACATATTCTAAGACAGATATTGCTCATTTCGGGAGATGGCTTTCTCTGGGAACTTGAGATAAAGAGAGACATAGAAAGAAATATTAGGGCGGATCCACTCACTAAGGCTATTCCTCGAATGCAATAGTTTCGCAAACGGGCTTTGTGAAACTGATTAGTAGAGGAGTTGGGTGTTCGGTATCACACGGGCTGTGAGTATGCGACATCGCAATAATTAGCCTTGAGTGCAAGTGGGAGATTGTTGGATATAGTGGCCTCAGAGTCAATTATTAGATCGCAGGCACGTGATTGCAATGATTGGGGGAGGACCTATACCGATAGGACAGTCTTACTCGAAAGGTTTGTATACTATCTGGTTTGTCTTTATCATCGTATACATGCTTTAGGTGACATTTTAGTTCACTATTACACGTTGATAGAGAATAGTATGCTACCATGGTTTATCTTTATCATCGTGAACTGCTTCAGGTGACCTTACAGGTCACTATTGCGCGTTGATAGATCCCTTAGAATTCTTGCTTGACGGCCAGCAGTATGATCGCGATCATATATGTGGGAGCTGGGGTCTATAAGCACGTCCTTAAAGTGGTCCCTAGTCGTGGGAGTTTCAAGACCGTGCATCGATACTCCATTAGTAGATTAGTGTATACAGTCGAGACCCCGATGAGGGGCGTTGTCACGACCCGAAAGTATGAAACGTGACCGGCACTTAAATTACGAAGCGTCTAGAAGTGCCACGTAATCTAAGTAAGCGGAAGCCCAGAAATCTAAACCATATAAAAGAAGAAGTAAAGGAAAATATGTAGAAAACAAGTTTAAAAGCAACGTCCAATTTTCTCAAAAATTTCGGCAGAGTCTCCTTTGTAAAAACTGGCCCCAAACGGGTACAAACAAGTCAAATATATATACAAACGATAAAATGGCATCCCCAAGCGGGAGCTAGCTCTACACCAACAGGCGGAAACAACCACATCGAGCACAATAATATACAACGCCAAAGGGCGAGGCTCAAAACTCAAAAGAAAACAAATCCACCAAACCATAATAATACATGCGCGACTCTAAGATCGAAATAAATAACTGGTCCTTACAACTTATCAAGTAATACAAGTTTGGTTGATAGAGCTTACTAGATACCAACGAAATAATAAAAGTACAACGGCGGTCCTGATACAAGTGAACCAACCTACCGTGCAAATCACCCTGAATGAAATGATGTGCCAGCAAGATGCCAAGGAAACCTGTACATCGAACCTGTAATAAAATTTGGCACAACGGGGGTGAGTTGCCAACTCGTGAGTAGAAGACATCTGTGAAAAGAAATCGAATCCACGACGCTGTCCTAGGTCATAATAATATACTAATATACTACTAGTCAACAAGTAAATACAGGGTAATAAACTGCGTGTAAGTGCAAATGCTCCGTGCTTGTGTCAGTGCCTCAAATAGTAATATGTCATGTGAATGAGTATGCATGCACCATGAATGTAAAACAATCAATCCTGAAATCTGGATATATCTGTATAAGAAATCTTTAACTTTTATCATGGTAATTTGTATAGAAATCTGAATATCATCGATGAAATCCATGGAAATTCGTGTCAAGTATCGACACAAAACATGTAAATCTCAAGTCTCAATACCTCATAGTCTCAATATCTCATAGTCCTAATATCTCGGGCTCTGTCAGTCCGGATCGGCCCATATCATCAAATTACACAACAACGGTCGGTATCCTCCGGATATCCGCCGCGCCAGACATCACCGGTAGGTAGTCTTCCCCTACCAGGCTCATCATCTACAACTCAATCTTCTTGCCGCGGGTACCATACCGGGCCCACCATGTACCCGAGATGGTTCATCCACTCCTCGAATCGGGTCTCGAAATTGAACAGAAAACATGAAATCTCATGGTGGACGACACATACATCATGAGAAAACCGCAACTTATATTTTAAAAGGGAGGAGGAGAGAAAGAAGTTTATATATATTCTTTCGGTTTTCCCCAAAATCCAGAAATCTCATAAAAATCCAAAATCCCAAAATTATGAGTAAGTAAATAATAAATGTCGGCATAAGCCCCACAATACTGCATGATAACATGAAAATGTGCATGCATGAAATGTCTAAGTAATAAATGCCATGTCTAGACTAACACATGAGAGTAATCATAATATTATATTAATCTAACTTTTAGCTGATTCTATCAATAACAGATAATATTTTCTAAGGTGTACGTGACATAGCAATTACCGCTGATGATGTGTGTGAGCCGGTAAATAAGTGTGTGTGGAATATGCGCATCATCGGTAATGGTGCTGGTGTCCTAACAGGCAGAGTTTTATACTGATAATAGAAACATATGTATGAACATGCAACATGATGATTACAGTCTGAATGTAAAGACAGATGTGTATTAACCACTCATTTGTAATATACAAGTCTAACTACAACTATATGACTCGAGCCTAAACTAGTGTCCATCTAACCCCCTAAGGAATTAAACCTAAGAAACTAGTCGATAATAAATAAGAGTCTACCTAAGGTCTGAGTCTATATCTCTAATAGTCGGCGATCCAGCCTCAATAGCGTCACGTACGTAGTACGGCTTCCTCGAATCAAGAGTGCGGATCAATCATCACAACTATGCCTCGTACGGTAAAATCCATCGTACGGCATCCCAATATCCGGGTACGGGTCAAGTATCACCTACGTACGTCATCATTCGTATAATATCATCATCAATAATGTCATGATCAAGGTACTGTACTATAATCGCATACATCAATCATATATCATTGCCATCATAAATGTACATCGTCAATTTATCCTCAGAACTTTCATGTCATATATATCATGTCTTGATTAAGTCATACTCTTGTCATATCGTAATCAAGTCACACTTATATGATATCGTAATCAATCACTCATATATCATATTGTGATTCAGTCACAGGTTACAGTCCGGGTTCTATTTTAGAGTCTTCTGTACCTCAATATCATCACCACCTATTATTATTTATGTATACATATCCATTATCTCATTTTCTAATGATCCGTTAACATAATAACACGACAGTATAGCCAAGAGATCACGGCATCAAGCCCTGTTATATCGTTTCATCCCCATGTACCATATCATATACATATATCATATATACATGCTGTGTATATATATACCTACACATAACCCTATATATATATATACATACACACATACACATATACACCAAGTCAAGTTTCTATGTGTGCGTGTGTGAATCTACTTGAAACCTACAAATCTCCTCCAAGATGTTCATCCTCAGGTAAGGTCTTTCTAAATCAGTCTAGTCCAACCTACGGTCATTACTAGGGTCCTACTCATCAAGAATCTAAGGTTACGTCTGGCTTCTTAATGACAACAAGTAATATTCCTATTCTACGTTTGCGGGGGTGCTAAACGCCATCCACCCGACTTCCCCCGTAGATATACATCTACTCACCTGGTCCATGTCTGCCGAAGACGGTGTCGCCATCCTCTTCTTCATCATCCGCAGTCCACGTGAGGGGTACCTATACGCAAATATATATATAATATCGTAAACTGAATCACGGACAAAACCAAAATGACGCACGAAACGCGCATAGGTTAAAACCTATGACCCGCTCATGCAAAAGAACCAAATATCGCTCGATATCGGCGTACAAACGCCGATTGATCGAGATAAAACACCAACAAACAACTCGTAGTTTTAAAATTCATTACTTATAATATAAAACATGATTTAATTCATCAAAACCCTAAATCGATCAAATCGTCCAATTCCCTAAAACCTTGAAAATGTCAATTTACCGTTTTACTTCAAAACTTGACGTTTAAATGGAAATAATGGTCATAATACTCATTAAATAGCATAACTAGCTTATATAAACCATTACTATATTTTTTTAACACCCTAATTGTATTAAATTGAAATTCTAGTTTGCAAACTTGCCCGATTTCGATACTTTTAAGAAAAATTCCATAATTCCACTTCTAGACATGATTTTGCATATTTTAAATCGTTAAACAACTCCTTGAAACCTTAAGGATGTTCTAAAACTCTAACTTTATTTTTAATCCCTTATTTTAAATAAATTTTCAAAACCTAGTTTAATAAAATAGCAATATTGTGACAATTTTTAAAGTGAAAGCTAGCGATTGCAACTAGATTATGTTTCACGCTCATTTAACATGTTAATCTACATACTAATACCACAATCTAAAAATAAAAATCCTAATTATAATTTTATCTAACATATTTATATGTTTAGAAGAAATCTAGTTTACAAAAAGAACCTAATTAAACAATTTAAATGCAACACTAGTAAATTGGCTACTAGATTAGGTTTAGCATTTCCTAATAGGTTAAACTACAATTTTAGATCAACACCCAAGAATCAAAACCCTAATAATAATTCAATAACCATATTCTAGAAATTTAAATCTTGAATCAAAACCATAATTAAACATTTTAATTTGATTGGGTTGCAATAATTAATAACAAATTAACATGGGTTTAGAATTTATAGCACAAAAATTTGAGATCACCCTTGCTTCATGACCTCCAAGATGGATCTCTTGCATTCAAGTTCCAACCTAAAATAGAAGCAAAGAAAATTGGATAAGATTGAATGATGAATTGGTGCTAATATGAGTGGATTTGTGATGGATTTTGGAGGTTTTTGAAGCAAAGATGAAATAGAAAAATGTGGGGAGGGGGGAAACCTGTATTCGGCCAGGAATTGGGAGGAGAAAAAGTGAGGGAGTGAGGGTGTGGAGATGTGTGGAAGGTTCCCTCATTATTTCTTTCTTTATGTCTTTTCATGTTTAATTCATTTTCTTTTCATTTTTCCATTAATCCTAAATTCTAGAAGCCACTTGAAGAACCAAGTGAGAGGGGGGGCTGCCAAGGCCGGCCACAACTGTTGTGGAAAGGGTGTGGGTTTTTTTTTGGGTGAGAAAAGAAAGATAAATGTTGTACCCCACTTCCATTTACACTAATTTCACCGAAAAAAGCCTTTTCCTTCGATATTTTCTAACACCGGGTAACAACTCCATTTCAATTCAAAAACCATATGTTAAAATTCTGTTTAATTTGTTATGATGCACAAAATTTGTTTCAACTCATTCCAGTTTGTAATTTTCCCAACTTAAATGTATTAGTGACGGCTTAAAATAATATTAAAATAATTAATTTCGGAAAAATTTTCAGAAATTTTGAAATTTCACCAGTGGCTCAATAAACACCAAATACTATCAATTACATAGCTAGAATATGTATATTTAATTTGAAAATAAAAATATTTGTATTTTGACTTTTTACAGAAAACCCCCTTATTTTATCGTTTTTCCGAAATTTCACCAAAACAATTTTCAAAGCGTTACAGGCGGTGGCCGGTATCACAAGCCATTGGTGTCAGTTGGATCACCTAAGATTTATACAGGTGCTCATTGGGTTATGAGTACACCGGATAGGACTCGCCGGGACCATGCTAGTTGGTATTATACCTGACGTTAGATAGCTGTTCCCTGGTGACATGTGTACAGGTTAGTTCATCGACCTGAGATCGTCATTTGTCTCGTGTGAGTTCCCACTATGTTTTGATTACTACCCTACCACGGCTCAAAAGAGTCATGCAAACAGGTTTTAGTTGGGTACAGTCCCGAGCCACATGGAGGCAGTGAGCGGATCGGCAGGGGTTTTGTCTCTCCCGATATTGGGGGTGAGATCGCGCTGTGTCTAGGAGAGCCATTACATGAAGTCCTTGGCCAAGGCAGGATATTTACTGGTAGGTATTCCAGTAATTTCTCAGGGTGTTCTGGGCTACACTCCGACACGACTTGTACCGCTTTTGGGGGTCTGACTTTTACCAACCCCCTAGGCCCGCCATGCGATGCTCATAGACGAACGGACTGGACTGTATGGATATTGCCACTGACAGGCTTAGTAGGATGTCAGGATGAGTTCGCTCATCGAACTCCCTTTTGGTCAATACCTGGTAGCCCGTTACGTACAGCTAGTACCACTGACGTGCTAGTGGTTAAATCCACAACCAAAGTATTGACGAGTCTTTAGAGTCCCCTACAGACAGTTTCTCAAGTTTCGGGCGAAACGTTGTAGAGGCTGCATGATATAAGGCAGGGTCCGATCATATACGTGCAGTAGTGCACGGATCATGATCGGGCGGATCATACTAGTGGGCTTTGGTTTAAGCCGGATCCTAGTATTAGATTTGTTGGATTAGTTTAGTCTCATCGTATTCGCATTCGGTCGGAATACTGATGCAGGTATGTATATACAGGTGAAGGGTATCCTTGTGATCCGTCACGAGTTTACTTTAGATGTTGTCGGATCTTTTTTGTTGGACCAAACATTTGGATTAATATTTGGAAGGTAGAAATTATGAGCTAGAATTCATCATGTGATGCATTAAATGTGGCACATGCAACCTAGTGACTCATGGTCTCTTTTATTGTGCATGTTGTTGGAGATAGTGCCCTCAGAGTCAATTATTGGATCACAGGCACGTGATTGAGTTGATTGAGGGAGGACCTATCCCGGTAGGACAGTCTTACTCGAGATGATAGTATGCTATCTGGTTTATCTTTATCATCGTGTACTGCTTTAGGTGACCTGACATGTCGCTATTACACGTTGATAGAGCCCCTAGGATTCTTGCTTGACCACCAGCAGTATGAGGGCGATCATATAAGTGGGAGCTGGGGTCTATAAGCACATCCTTAAAAGGTCCCTAGTCGTGGGAGTTTCGAGACAGGGCATCGATACTCCAGAGTAGACTAGTGTATACAGTCGAGACCCCGACGAGGGGCGGTGGCCGGTCTCACAAGCCACTGGTGTCAGTTGGTTCACCTAAGATGTATACAGGTGCTCATTGGGTTATGAGTACACCGGACAGGACTCGCCGGGAACATGCTAGTTGGTCTTATACCTGACGTCAGATAGCAGTTCCCTGTTGACATGTGTACAGGTTAGTTCATTGACCTGAGGATCGTCATTTGTCTCGTGTGAGTTCCCACTGTACTTTGATTACTACCCTACCACGCTCAAAGGAGACGTGCAAACAGGTTTTAGTTGGGTACAGTCCCGAGCCACATGGAGGCAGTGAGCGGATCTTCAGGGGTTCGTCTCTCCCGGTATTGGGGGTGAGGTCGCGCTGTGTCTAGGAGAGCCATTACACAAAGCCCTCGGCCGAGGCAGGAGATTTACTGGTAGGTATTCCAGTAGTATCTCAGGGTGTTCTGGGCTACACTCCGACATGACTTGTATCGCTTTTAGGGGTCTGACTTTTACCAACCCCCTAGGCCCGCCATGCGATGCTCATAGACGAACGGACCGGACTGTACGGATATTGTCACTGACAGGATCAGTAGGGTGTCAGGATGAGCTCGCTCATCGACGTCCCTTTTGGTCAATACCTGGTAGCCCGTTATGTATTGGCTTATACCTCTGACGTGCTAGTGGTTAAATCCACAACCAAGGTGTTGACGAGTCTTTAGATTCCCCCACATTCAGTTGCTCAAGTTTTCGGGTGAAACGCTGTAGAGGCCGTATGGAGATATGGCAGGGTTCGATCAGATATGTGCGGTATTGCACGGATCAGGATCGGACGGATATTACTAGCCGGCTTTGGTTTAAGCCGGATCCTAGTATAGTACAGTGTAGATTTTGTATCATTGCATTTGTATTTCGGCAGGAATACAAATGCGGGTGTGTATACACAGTATCGGGGTTTTTCCTGTAATTTATTACGGGACCAGTTTTCTGGAGTTGCCAGTTTGATTTCCGTTTCGGCCATTTTCTTTGTGTCTTTCAATGGCCGATGTTTGGTGGAGGAGGGCTTACTTGCATTTGTGCAAATAAGCATTTGTGGAGGGTGTTATTTGCATCTTGTTGTTTCATGATGGTCTCATGATGGAGGACCATCCCTTGACTTTCCATGGTTCATGATTGCTTGACTTTGTGAGCAATCATGGTTGTTGATGATGGTTGTTATGGAGTGTGGGTTTGCTTGTGATCATTTTCCCTTAATGATTATCTTTATTCCCTTGCATTATGGTTGTGGTTCTATCATCCATTGACCTCACTCTCCATTCTCACTCTCCTCCTACACACATGGCCGGCCACTCCCTCTTAGGGCTGTCCCAATTTGGTGGGGTGAGGTTGTTGCTCATTTGGCTAGGCAAAAGTCTTTTTTAGCTCCTCCTCCAAAAGCTTATCTCATATCCTCCACCAATGGCAACTCCTAAAAACCCCAAGAGACACAAATAGCTCACTACACATTCTACAGCAAACCTTGGGCACGTCGGCTCGCCAACTTCGTGCCCGAGTTTCCTCGGTATAGAGGTGGGAGCCCGTAAAAGAAGCCGGCGACGTGGTGCCCTTCCGGCAACGAAGTGGAGACTGGAGATTCCGCGGTGGATCGGGACGACGACGAGAAGACCGGAGGACACGGATCAGTCGGTATATCTCTCTTCCCCATCTTGTAGTTAGCTAGGACTAGTTAATGGCCCGATCCGGGTTTTAGTGCGTGGTGGTGCCGGTTCAAGAAAAATTAAAGTTAACCATCGCTTCCGCATTTGGCCTCGGGATGGAGGCCGGGGCGCCGCCGTGCACTTACAGTGGTATCAGAGCCTCGCCATTAACATAGTCTAGCTTTGTCTAATATGTTTTACATTTACGGTCGAACAAATGTTCCGAAAACCCAATAACAAATGCATTAGTTTTCTGTCGAATTTTTTCTGGCTCGAAAATTTTTTCAGGTTGAAGAAAACTGATGTACTGGAAGTCCTAAGAATTCTGGAGAAATTCGAGACATTGATCTTTCAAGGAGAGCGCGGAACCGCGGCCAAACCCCACTTGGCACCGCGGTTCCGCAGCAGTATGGAAGGATTAATGCTTCAACTTTTTCCACTGGGCTTGTGGAGTGAAAATAGGGTTTCTGGAATATTATTTTTGGGCCCAGAATTTCTTGATGTGCTGCAGTAGTACTTGGGGACCCACTTGGTAATTTTTGATCGATCGGACATTTTAAACACATTGGTTCACAGTATTTACATTATATCTGCGACCGTGAATGTCACTTGATCGGTAAATCCTGTCTAACTGCTATAGCTCGGTTAGACAGATTTGCGAACGTGATTTTCACGTTGATGTTCTGTGTATTGCTGTGATGTTGCGGATCGGTCGTGGGGGATAGCCTGGTTGTAGTGGTAGTACAGTTTTGTTGTATTATGTACATTTGATATTGCGGGGCGAGCGTCCGACCTGTAGACTGCCGTCACTGCCTGTTTGTATTATTATTTTGGGGCACGGCCAGGTTGCGGTCGTTGTTCCCGTTGTATGTATATTTTACTTTCTGCACTAGGATTTCCCCGCGGAGGGGTGCACGGATAGCCGGGTTCTAGAGGGCAACAAGCCCGCATCTCATGGCATTGAGACGGAAGGGGCTTCACTCTAGAATTGGCGGGCTATTCGCCGCACTCGTAGGGGGTACAGGTTGACCCAGGAGGGGTGCCCAAGTTACCGAATTCCATGAAGTGCTGGGTGGTCCATTCACGTTGCTGAAGGGGGCTGCCTCGCTTTAGGTTTTGGCGGGTAACTTGCCGCGCCCGTAGGGGTCTAGGATTTTCATTGCACAGGCTATCCACACGACCAGGGGAACGTCGGGTTTCAGTAGCGGCTCTGTGAAACCCGGGGATCCCAGATATCTGTATTGTTCTGTGATGCTGTACATTTCTGTGATGTTGCATTTTATCACGACTTGAGCGAAAATTATATATTGATATATATATTAGTAGATGTTGTATATGTTTTGCATCCGCGCTAGTCCAGTCCCCACTCTGTCGTTAGTTAGCTAACCTAACGGGTAATGACGGGACCCAGTGGCGAATGCGGATGGCATATACGTACATCAGTATATTTTCGTTCTTTTTGGTGTGATCAATTGATGGGACTGCCTTGATTCGGATCAATGCAAGTTAAAAACAAACCTAATCTGATGTTGTTGGATCACTTTTCAAAAAGCTGTTATTGCAAGGACGTTCTCTTTTGTTTTGCATCGTGGTATTCAGTTGGAATATCCTGCTCCTCAGTCGACGAGGCAAGGGCCGAGATCCCTCACCGGGAGTGACCCCTTGGACAAAAAGTTTGCGTCAGGGCAATAACTTCACTATAGCCGATTACTTTTGCTTTGCATCGTGGTATTCAGTTGGAATATCCTGCACCTCATTCTACGGGGAAAGAGCCGAGATCCCTTCACCGGGAGTGACCTCTTTAGCAAAGGTTTTCGTCACTATATTTTTTAAAAAGCTATCCGTTCCTTCAACGATATCAAGTTCATTACGTTAAAGGTTTTCGCCAGAAACCATTCGTAGCCCTCCGTTGTTTCATATGGGTAGTCAATAGTATTCAAGCTGTGTTTGTTGGCCAAATTCAAGGCACAGTGTTTGGTAGCTGTTGGTTATTCATATGCATCATAGATATATGCGTTGGTTTGGAACAGTCGTACTGCCTTGTTGGCCAAAGTCAAGGGTAGGTACGGGTGGATTCAAATTAACCTGGAGAATGACGGGTAGAACTTGACATGTGACTTATCATTTGTTGGCCAAAGTCAAGGTCATAAGAGCATGGGGCAAAAATCACATCGGGAGTTTCTAAAGAAACTGAAACTTGCCAGTTATGCGCATACCTTCTGGAGTGTGACACCGTGAGCAGATTCCGTCACGTTATCATGCGATGATAGTTGGATCCCGATTCCCACTGATGAGTTAGTTTACTCCTCGGGTGACCCCGACTAATTCTTCTTTCAGGTTTGGAGGAGAATTTGAGGTGACAGTGGGAGGTTTACAGATTAGATAAATTGGTAACCATTCTGATCTAGGTTAGAGTGCATGCTGAGTGTTTCTTTTCTCTCTCTCTTTGGCAGCGACCATTGAACCGACCCTAAGACTATGACTCAGAGACCAAAATTGACCGAACCTTCTTAAACACTGGCTTTTGGATTGTCAGAGTTGCGAACCTCATTGCCACTCCTACTTTTACCCTTTTCTCCAGGACACCCCGTATTACTACGAACGTCCACTTCCATTGGACAAAACCATCGTATGGTTAGATATGAACTCGAAAGAATTTACTCGAGGATGGTTTCAGGTTCTGGAGGAAACGGATAGGACTATTCAGTTGTCTTTTCCTTCTACCTTCTCTCAGGTTGCGAGTACCCCTTAGATTAGGGGATAGTACACCTATTACGCAAATTGGATAGTCTTCTTCCAAACCTTAGGCTGGTGCCGAACGGTGGGGAATGAAGAAAACCAATTTGCATAACGATGGTGTGCAGAAGGTATTAAGAAAAGACAAAGAAAGGGATTAGTAAGAAGGCAAAGTAAATTGCAACTGATATTCACGACCAAACCAGGTATTTCATTAGCACTCCCACTTCACCTTTGTATTTCTCCAGGACACTCCGTATCACTACGAAGATCCACAGTTTATTGGATACTCCATCGTATGGTTATATACGAACTCGAAAGAAACTTGTTCCAGTTCGGGGATGGATTCTGGTTCAGGAGAAATAGAAATAAGGTTTATTCGGTTGTCTTTTATCTTCACCTTCTCTCGCTTTGCGAGTGTTCCTAGGATTAGGACAGTACACCCATTATGCTTGTTGGATAGTCTTCTTCCAAACCATAGGCTGGTGCCGAACGGTAGGGAAGGAAGAAAACCATTTGGCCTAAAGGGGTGTACAGAAGGTAATGACTAAAGACATAAAAAGGGATTTGGAGAGGTGGCAAAGAATTATACGGTTACAGTCGTAAATCTGGAAGAGGCATTACTATGAATACCGGGATACCCCATCGAAACATTTCAATATTTCAGTTTCACTGTGTACTGTTAAAGGAAAACAGATTTCCCAATTAGTCCTTACTCCAGGGTATGTATTCACCAGGTATGATTCTCACATCTGTATGGTTTTACAGATGATGAGTGGGAGTAGGTTAGTGGGAATTAGGTGATCATCCTCATTATATCGAGATTCGTTGTAATCGGTGATATTTGAGGAAGTCACCTGGACTGTTTGCCGGGCGGCAAATATTTGGTTATGAATATCCGCTGTTATGCACCAATTTCAAATTGATATATCTGTACGTCTATTTTCATAGAGTGAGATATACCTTTTTGAAATTATGTCTGTGACATTTACCTATATCAGTTTATGGTTAGATAAGGAGTATTAAACAGCGGTGTAATTCTTCTTAACCATAAGTACAGTTTTCAACCTACGACACACAGTGATTGAGTTATCAAACTCAAAGGGACTTATACAGAGTATTGTATGTTGTCCAGGGTCCATCAGGACAGCGGGGTTGGTCCTCGTACTATATTCGGTTTACTTATGACTTCTCTAGTTTTTAGACAGGTGTTTCGTGGAAACACAAGGTCCGAATTTTGAGAAGTTATAGGTATATGAATAAAGTAGAGAGCCAGATATTGCAAGTATCGGGATTCTTCAAAGTGATCGGAGATGTAGATACTTGAATATGGTATTCAGTTGATAGTAATGATTAAGAGACCTTGCTTCTCTTTCAGGTTACTCATAATTGGAAGCATTCCTAAGTTGAGTAACGCTGATCGGCCTCCTTCCATTTAGTTAACATGCACTGGAGATAGCTGCATGATTTGAATCTGGTTCAATTAAATCAGTGCCTCTAGTTCTATAGTGGATATAGAACAGTTCATATCTTAACGATGTTAAGGTACGGGGAGTTGTCCGGGTTATGCTTAAAACCAGACTCTGGATAACTCAAAGCACGTTTCTGTAATGGCTGTTTGTGGGTTGAGCCAGACTATGACGAGGGTTGACTTTCTACCATCTGGAAGATCAATAGTGATATTGTTCTAAACTCGCCACAGTTTTAATAAAAATGGATTTTTTTTCAGAAAACCGTAGTGGGAGTATGGTAGAACTGGAAGTGATTCCAGAACCACAAACGATTACTGAAGATTTGATAGGAACCTAAAGATTCAATCTGGTTTGACATTCCATTGGCCACTCCGTAGATACGGTGGGTAACCTCAGGCACCCGAGAGGTACTTCGGTATGCTCAAGGACGGTGGCAGGGAGGTTCTTGTTTACCCACACTTGCCATTGCTGTTGTTCCAGGCTGCGAGACCCGGCGGGAGGATGAGTATAGCGTCGTTCTAAACTGGTTTTAGAAGTGTACGTGTATATGACTCTGCCAGAGGGTTGTCGTAGTCAGTGGGGGCAGCGGAAGCATTGGTGGACAGGTGGCTTATGTCTATTTATAGACTAAAGCAGATATAGCGGAGATAGATCTTCAATTTCTGATGTGACAGTCATAGGTTTGAGTTCATCAGAATAGGGGATGGATCTGTTGAGAAGGTAGTAGGGTGTAATGTCGGTATTTGGATGACATACACAGAGTAGGAAGTGATATTCCTATACTACAATCGGTTATACTTTGGTCGTCACACAGTGGTTTCTCCACATGGGACTTGGACATTATATCAGACATACTGGTTACTAGATCTATGGTTGTAGATCTAGATTTGGGTGGTTTCCCAATCAGGGTACTTAGACAGCATTCTAAGAGTATTTAGAATGGACGACTCCTGGCACGGTAGTGTACCTGCAGGTGATGGAGTCACCCTCTCTAAAGGTGTCTTACAGACTAAAGGGGAGAGGGATGTGCATGATTGGCAGATCACTTGCTTAGGCAATTGAGTCAATCATGAGATGTCAAGTACCACACCAGATGTTGTTCTTGCAGTAGATGCAATAAGTTGATATTGATCCAATCCTAGAGAAACAATCGGAAGCAGCTTTAGAACATAAGTGGATGTTCTAGGGATATGATAACGACAGCCTCATTCAGGAGATAGTTATCATTCCAGGCTTCCAAGGTGACCTGGACGACAAGGAGGTTGTCAGAGTTATAGTTTTTCCCTCTGACGAGGGGCAGTATTTTGGACAGGTGGCCCAAGGAAATACTGAGGGAGGCATGGCGCAGGATACTGATTAAGTTCAGTTGAGAATACAGTCTAAGAAGTTTGGATTTGGAGTTCATTTATGAGCTAGGTCCCATCAGACATCCAGACACATTCTAAGACAAGTATTGCTCATTTCGGGAGATGGCTTTCTCCGCGAACATGAAATATAGAGAGACATAGAAAGAAAAATCAAAGCGGATCCACTTACTGAGGCTATTCCTCGAATGCAATAGTTTCGCAAACGAGCTTTGTGAGACTGACTGGTAGAGGAGTTGGGTGTTCGGTATCACACGGGCTGTGAGTATGCGACATCGCAATAATTAGCCTTGAGTGCAAGTGGGAGATTGTTGGAGATAGTGCCCTCAGAGTCAATTATTGGATCACAGGCACGTGATTGCAATGATTGAGGGAGGACCTATCCCGGTAGGACAGTCTTACTCGAGATGATAGTATGCTATCTGGTTTATCTTTATCATCGTGTACGGCTTTAGGTGACCTGACATGTCGCTATTACACGTTGATAGAGCCCCTAGGATTCTTTCTTGACCACCAGCAGTATGAGGGCGATCATATAAGTGGGAGCTGGAGTCTATAAGCACATCCTTAAAAGGTCCCTAGTCGTGGGAGTTTCGAGACAGGGCATCGATACTCCAGAGTAGACTAGTGTATACAGTCGAGACCCCGATGAGGGGCGGTGGCCGGTCTCACAAGCCACTGGTGTCAGTTGGTTCACCTAAGATGTATACATGTGCTCATTGGGTTATGAGTACACCGGACAGGACTCGCCGGGAACATGCTAGTTGGTCTTATACCTGACGTCAGATAGCAGTTCCCTGGTGACATGTGTACAGGTTAGTTCATCGACCTGAGGATCGTCATTTGTCTCGTGTGAGTTCCCACTCTACTTTGATTACTACCCTACCACGCTCAAAGGAGATGTGCAAACAGGTTTTAGTTGGGTACAGTCCCGAGCCACATGGAGGCAGTGAGCGGATCTTCAGGGGTTCGTCTCTCCCGGTATTGGGGGTGAGGTCGCGCTGTGTCTAGGAGAGCCATTACACAAAGCCCTCGGCCGAGGTAGGAGATTTACTGGTAGGTATTCCAGTAGTATCTCAGGGTGTTCTGGGCTACACTCTGACACGACTTGTACCGCTTTTGGGGGTCTGACTTTTACCAACCCCCTAGGCCCGCCATGCGATACTCATAGACGAACGGACCGGACTGTATGGATATTGTCACTGACAGGCTCAGTAGGGTGTCAGGATGAGCTCGCTCATCGACGTCCTTTTTGGTCAATACCTGGTAGCCCGTTACGTATTGGCTTATACCACTGACGTGCTAGTGGTTAAATCCACAACCAAGGTGTTGACGAGTCTTTAGAGTCCCCCATATTCAGTTGCTCAAGTTTTCGGGCGAAACGCTGTAGAGGTCGTATGGAGATATGGCAGGGTTCGATCAGATACGCGCGGTATTGCACGGATCAGGATCGGACGGATATTACTAGCCGGCTTTGGTTTAAGCCGGATCCTAGTATAGTACAGTGTAGATTTTGTCTCATTGCATTTGTATTTCGGTAGGAATACAAATGCGGGTGTGTATACACAGTATCAGGGTTTTTCCTATAATTTATTACGGGACCAGTTTTCTGGAGTTGCCAGTTTGATTTCCGTTTCGGCCATTTTCTTTGTGTCTTTCAATGGCCGAAGTTTGGTGGAGGAGGGCTTACATGCATTTGTGCAAATAAGCATTTGTGGAGGGTGTTATTTGCATTTTGTTGTTTCATGATGGTCTCATGATGGAGGACCATCCCTTGACTTTCCATGGTTCATGATTGCTTGACTTTGTGAGCAATCATGGTTGTTGATGATGGTTGTTATGGAGTGTGGGTTTACTTGTGATCATTTTCCCTTAATGATTATCTTTATTCCCTTGCATTATGGTTGTGGTTCTATCATCCATTGACCTCACTCTCCATTCTTACTCTCCTCCCACACACATGGCCGGCCACTCCCTCTTGGGGCTGTCCCAATTTGGTGGGGGTGAGGTTGTTGCTCATTTGGCTAGGCAAAAGTCTTTTTTAGCTCCTCCTCCAAAAGCTTATCTCATATCCTCCACCAATGGCAACTCCCAAAAACCCCTAGAGACACAAATAGCTCACTTCACATTCTACAGAAAACCTTGGGCACGTCGGCTCGCCAACTTCGTACCCGAGTTGCCTCGGTATAGAGGTGGGAGCCCGTAAAAGAAGCCGGCGACGTGGTGCCCTTCCGGCGACGAAGTGGAGACTGGAGATTCCACGGTGGATCGGGACGATGACGAGAAGACCGGAGGACACGGATCAGTCGGTATATCTCTCTTCCCCATCTTGTAGTTAGCTAGGACTAGTTAATGGCCCGATACGGGTTTTAGTGCGCGGTGGTGCCGGTTCAAGAAAAATTAAAGTTAACCATCGCTTCCGCATTTTGCCTCGGGATGGAGGCCAGGGCGCCGCCGTGCACTTACACATGTGTCACATTTGAGATTGATTTGTGAGTTGATATGAGAGGAAGAAAGAGAAAGGGTAGCCATTAGGTTATGGGTGAGCTCTTGGATTCTCTCATTCTTGCTCTCATTATATTATTCCATCACAAAAGAAAAGAAGGAGAAAAACTTCTTCTTCTTCCTCTTTCTTCTCTAGCTCATAATCTCCATCAATGGCAACACCTTCAACCTCCATCTATCTCATAGATGCAAGAGACAAAGTGATCACAAATATTCTCTACATCACCTTGGACACATCGTCCAGCACACTTCGTGCCCGAGTTGCTTCGGATGATGTGGGAGCCCGTAAAAAGACTCGAAGATGTGGTGCCCTTTCCGACAAGGAGATCGAGACTGGAGGTGCCGCGATGAGCTTGGGATGGTGGCCATAGACCGAAGGACACGGATCGATCGGTATAGCCTTTTTATCCCTTCTCTAGTTTGCAAGTAGTAGGTTAATGGTTCGATCCGGGATTTATAGTATACGATAGCGTCGGTTTCTAGTTTTGAAAAAGTTTTGTTTCCGCAATTTGGCCTCGGTAAGAAGGCCGGGGCGCTACCGTAGACTTACAAGAATCACCGGAATTTGATTCCGTGGGTTCGCTACAGGCAGTGTATTAAGTACAATAAAGTCCACAGGGAATACGAATTCACCAATTTTTATTAACACATCCTCTAGTTCACCCCTAGGATTGTGCTTGATCGGTCAGCCATCTGGAGAGTGCAGTGAGCTGGTTTCAACTCTCCGATCCCTAACTACTCGTAAATCGAGAAAGGCAGCAGGTTAACACTTGCGCTAAGGTCAAGTAGAGCACGGTTGATGTGTTTATCCCCAACAGAAATAGAAATAGTAGGATAGCCAGGATCCTTACGTTTTCTAGGTAATTGTTGGGCAAAAGCCGTGTCTACAGTCTTTGACATGAATACCTTCATGGGCACTTGAATCTTCCTCTTTCTAGTGCACAAGTCTTTGAGAATATTCGCATAAGCGGGGACTTGTTGGATAGCATCTAGGAGAGGGATATTGATGTTAACCTGTTTAAAGATTTCCGTGAATTTTTCCATTTGCGGACTTGGTGTGTTTCCCCTTAACCGATTTGGATAAGGAGCATGAGCAATAAGATCAGGGTCCAACATTGGAGAAGATCGTATTGGTAGGAACAATCTAAGAATAGGAGTGGGGATCATTTTCGGTGGACTAGAAGAGGTTTGCTGAGGTGCCGAGCCTTGGGGAAAACGGAGAATAGGCTCGGGAGAAAAAGGTGGGGTAGACGAACTGGGGTCAGAAACAGAAGTACAAGTGGAAGGAAAGTCTCAGCCGTGATATCATCGATTGATTCTTCATTTTTATCAATCTCCCCACCAACATGATTGTCAAGCACTCTTCCAGATCTCAACGTGGTGAGAGCGTTCACATGATGTGAATAGCCAGGATTGGGTAAAGGTTGAGCTGGAAGTTTCCCTTTCTCTCTATCACTCAATTCGACATTTATTCGTGCAATCTGTGCTTCCATCGATTTAATATTTTCATTTTGAAAGACAATGATCTTCATCATATTATCGAAGGAAGATTGAATATTTTCCGTCCCTTAGATGGATTGTTTCATGAAAGTATCCAAGGTTCGTTCGAGTGCAGAGGTATTATCAGTACCGGCTATTTGCAAAGAATTTTAATGTGGTGCAAAAGTGTTGGCCGGATTTTGAAAGTGTTGTGATTGGTAGGGGTGCTGACTCAATTGAAGTGGTTGCTGTTGTGGTGGAGGAGCCCTTTAGAAATTATTTTGATTTGGAACCGTGTTTTGATTTTGTGATTGGTTCCAAGCAAAATTAGGGTGATTCCTCCAACCCTGATTATAAGTGGAAGAAAATGGATCGTTTCTAGGTTTTTGTTGAAAAGCAGTATTGATATGCTCTTGATCTTGAAACGGAGAATTCAATGGACATTCTTCCGTAAGATGTGATGGATCCGAACTGCATCCACAGACAGTTTTGGAGAGTGACATTTGATTTAGGGCAGCGGCTAAAAATTTATTTTCCATAGTTCCGAGTTTCTTTTGCATTACCGACATTTCAGCTCTAACTCCTATGGAAACATCGAATTGGTTATTGCCACCCCTAGATGATGTTTGACTTACACTCTCTCACAGCAAAGATCTTTCAGCGAAATCTTCCAAAAATTTCCAGGCTTCACCATCATCTTTGGTTATGAAAGTGCCTTGACACATGGATTCAAGGGTCTGTTTTGTGGAAGGATTAATGCCCTCATAAATGACTCTGAACAGATCTCATCTAGGGATTCCGTGATATGGACATTGATCTAACAGATCCTTGAAGCGTTCAAAACACTTCGAGAATGTTTCATTTGGAAGCTGGGTAAATTGATTTATTTCGCTATAGACTCCAGCTGTTTTATGATTCGAATAGAATTTCTTAAGGAATGCTTTTACGAATTCTTCCCAGTTTGAAATAGAATGTGCGGTTGTGTTATAAAGCCACTTCTCGGCTATATCGAACAAAGTAAATGGGAGAACACGTAATCTCATAGTATCCACAGAAAGCTGTGAAGTACCCATAATACCGCATACATTTTCAAATTTGGTAATAAAGACATATGCGTCTTCAGACTCGAGACCGTGAAATTTTGGTAGAATGTTGATGTATTGGGGTTTTAATTCAATATTGTCCCCGTTTGCAGGTGGAATGGTGAGACAAGTTACAAGAGGACCTCACATAGGATAACATCTCTCCTGGAGAGAGATGCGGGGTGGATTCTGCGCACCTGCGGACGGCGGCAGAGTAGTGGTAAAAAAGTTCGATGGAGAACCGTCCATCGATGTGGGTGTGGTGGTGGATAAAAAAGAAGTAGATGTAGAAATACCGACTTCAGAGTCGATCGGGGGAACGCAGACAAGTCGGGCACTAGAATCCTGTGTCCAGCCGAGCATGCACTAAAGGGTTTAGTACAAGTGGCAGCGTTATGATAATTAAGGAAAATGTGAAGTGGTGTTTGTTTTGAAAAAGATATGGATTTTTGAAAAAATGCAAATCACAAAAATGCACACACAACCTTAAGTCTAATATGTTATTGTATATGCCCTAGGGGCCATTATTGTATCATACTAGATTGTATATTACTTAATGGAAGCTTAGGATCACAGTTGTATATACAGTCTTGCTAAAAATGATAGTATGCTACTTGGTTTGTGTCTACTTTAATATGTGCATATGTTTCTTGTAACATATCACTTATACATATTAGTAGAGCCCATAGGTTCTTTGCTTGATTACCAGCGTTGTGATGGCAGTCACACTAGTGGGGGCTGGGTAGTTTATAAGCAACTTCCTATACAGGTCTCTAGTCGTAGGATTATCGAGACAGGGCATCGATACTCCAGAGTAGACTAGTGTGTACGCTTCTCATCCCAGTTGGGGAGATGGTCTGTCCCATAGCCATCAGTATGTCGTACTGGAGATAGTATACAGGTGCTCGTTAGCTTACGGGTACACCGGACAGGACTCGCACGGGAACTGTTAGATGGTATTATATCCGTCGTCAGTTAACAGTTCCTAGGTGACATGAGTAAAGCATAGTCCGCAAACTTGACACTGCTACTTCGCCTCGAGTGTGTCCCACTGTTCTTAGATTGCTACCCTACCACGGCTCAAAGGAGTCGTGCAAACATGGTAGCAGTTGGGTGCAGTCCCGAGCACTTGGAGGCAGTAGTGGTTAGATAGGATTCGTCTCTCCCGGTATTGGGAGATGATATCGCGTTGTGTCATAGAGCCATTAAGCAAAGTCCCTGGCCAGGGCAAGCGAGATATACTGGTAGGTTCCAGTAGCTTCTTAGGGTGTAATGGGCTTCGCTCCGACATGACTTATACAGCTATTAGGGGAATGACGCTTGCCGCCCTCTAGGCTTGATATGGGATAGTCTTAGACGAACATACCGGACTGTACGGAGATTGTCACATCAGGCTCAGTGGGATTTCGGATGAGTTTACTCAACGGCCTTCTTATCGACATCTACCTGGGGACCGTTACGTACAGCTAGTGTCGCTTGCGGTCTGTGGTTAAACCCACTGCCAGTGTAGTGTTGAGTCTTTAGAGTCCTACACAGAGAGTTTTCCTGCTCCAGGAGAAACGATATAGAGGTCGTATGGTTTTACGATAAGGGTTCGGACGCGTACGTGTGTTTACGCTCGTACGACTTTTCGGACAGTTTTTACTAGCCGGCTTTGGTTTATGCCAGATTCTAGTATCAGGTTATTGGATTTATACAGTCTAATGTTTTTCCGTGTTTTCACGGATTGGAGTGGCGTTCTCGTAATTTTCCGGGAAGCTTCTAGAAGAGTGGTGACTAAGGGGTTAAGGTGGCATGAGCATTAATTGCTTAATGACTCATTTGTGTGATTCATCCTTTGCATTAAATGATTCATTAATGAGTTAATGAGTCATATGATGAATCACACAAGGTGAATGCATCAACCATGATGATTAATCATTTATATTATTTATTTAATTAATTATTATGGTTGTTATGTTCTAGTGAGTTCATTTTCCTTCTCATTTTCTTATGCTCACCTTCTCTCTCCTCAAGCTCATCCTCTCTTGAAACCCTAATCCTCCCCTCTTATGTGTTGAGATCAAGGATTAGATAGACTAATACATCCATAACATTACTCTATATCCCCTAGGTAGCTTAGATTAGCACTTTGAGCAACCTAGTTATCTCAAGTTAGAGATAAAGCTTGGCGTAGGAGCTCTCGGGTGGATCATCTTTGATTCGAGGAGGCCGTTGAGGTGCCGATGTTCCAAGGAGCCTACGAGGAGTGGAGGACCGCGATGAAGACCCGAAGGACATGTAACATGAGGTATAACTTCGAATCCGTGTAGTTAAACCTCTAGTAGATAGTTAGCAATGGTTTAGATACGATTCATGCGCTCAAGTCCGTGTTACGAAGCTTTGATAATCGTTTTTCATATATTCCGCCTCCCCGCAAGTTCGTGGGGTGCGTGACATGGACTTACAGTGGTATCAGAGCCAACTAAACCATTACTAGCTTGTTTGCAACTAGTTAGAAGTTCGATCGACGGAAAACACGAAAACGAAACATCCCGTACCCTAAGTTTCTGTTAATTTTAAAAGTGTCTGAAAAAAATTTGACATACCTTAAAATTCACAGTAGGGAATTTGATGAATACTGAGAAAATACGAGCACTCAATTCGACTTGACGACCGCGGATCCGCAGCCAAATGGTGCTTTTGGCCGCGGATCCGCCGCCGAGTCAACTCTGAGTTGACTCGGATTTGCTCAGTTATTCATGCTTTTTGGTGTTTTGTTTTCTAGTATGTTCTGTTTCTACCCAGGTTACTTCAGTGCATGTTTGCTTTTGGGGTAAACACGGAATATGGTAAACGATCGATGTTCTAAGATATTTGCTAATTGGGTTTTTATCTGTAATGTTTAATGCGTTCGTAAACCTCCCCTAACTGCTAGTATGTCGGTTGGCAGGGGGTTGCACATTTCTGTAATGTTTACTGTTTGTGTATATGAACTGTGTTGGACTGTTGTGATGACTAGCCGGGGTTTGAGATGTGTTTAATATTCATTCATTCAATGTAAATTTAATATGATGTAATATTCTTTTGCGGGGCGCATCCAGGTTGCGGTTGTAGCCACCGTTGTATTATTTCTTTTTACTGTTTTTGCTCCTAGGATAGACCCAAGGCGGGGTACACAAACTACCGGTTACTTTGAAGTGTTTAGTGGCCTACTCACTTTGTTGACGGAGACCGCTTCACTTCGGGTACTTGGCGGGTAGTATGCCGTACCCGTAGGGGTCTAGGGTGGGGTAATGGCTATTCATCACAACTGTGTAATCCGTCTTTTATTGCAGGCTCAAAGCAAATGCGGATTGCTAGTATATCCACTAAAGTTCATCTGTGATCTGGAATGCTTATTATTGCGTCTGACGAATGTACAATATCTATATATGATATCTATTAGACGTCACTTATGTTTTACAATCGCGCTAGCCCAGCCTCCGCTCTGTCATTAGTTAAGTAACCTAACGGGTGATGACGGGACCCCGTTGCGAATGCGGATGGCATAAGAGGACGTGGTATTTTCGTTGTTTTCTGCAATGATTGGTTAAATGATGGGACGCATTATTTTAATGCAAAGAAAATAAACCAAAGTTGAATCGTTGGAACAAATTTAAAAGAAAACCACTCGGTTATTTTAAAAAAGATCAGAATTTTTAATTGCTGAACTTTAACCACTCCTTTTAAAAGGTATCAGGTTCCTTCGATTATATCAAGTTCGCTACGTTCACGGTTTTTGCCAAAACCATTCGTAGCCCTCCGTCATTTCTTATGGATGGTCAGTAGTATTCAAGCTATGTTTGTTGACCTTCGTCAAGGCATAGTGATTGGTAGCTATTGGGTATTCATATGTTGCATAGATAGATGCGTTGGTTTGGGACAGTCGTATTACCTTGTTGACCTTCGTCAACGGTATGTACGGGTAGGTTCAAATTAACCTGGATAATGACGGGTAGAACTTGACAAGTGACTTATGATTTGTTGACCTTCTGTAAGTCTGCGGTAGCGCCCCGGCCGTCAAACTGACGCCAAATGCGGAATAGAAAACTTTTAAAACTGGCACTATCGCATACTAAAACCCGGATCTTCTATTAACGCGAAACTAACAATCTACAAAGAGGGTAGAAAGGTTATACCGAACGATCCAAGTCCTTCGTTCTTTAACCATCATCCCACGCTCCGTTGCGGCTGCTCCGATCTCGTCGATCTCCGATCTCCTCGTCCAGGTGGCACCACGTCATCGGATCTTTAAACGGGCTCCCGCCTCTGACCCGAGGCAACTCGGTCATCAAGTTTGCTAAAAGAGATGACCAAGAATGATGTAGAGAATGAGTAGAAGACTTTGTCTCGCTTCGTCCAAATCCATGGACGAACGGTTAATGAAGTTGCCAATTGAGACGGGTGATGGAATGAAATGAGCTATGAAATTTCCATACACCTAAATCTATCATCTTTTTTCCAAATGAATCAAATCAAGTGAGTGAATGAGAGAGGGGAGGGGCCGGCCACATATAAGGAGGTGGGGGGGTGAGTGTAGGAGCAAGGAGGTAACCATAAGATAAAAGATCTCATACAAAATATCTTAAGGTTAACAAGAAACTTTAATGCAAATGTGACTCACTAATAACACCTCACTTAGCATTTAATGCAACAATAAATGCCAAGATGAGTCACATGACACCTCACCATCCTAGTCATCATCTAGAAGCCTCTAGAAACTTCCACACTCATCTCAAGAAAAGATAAATCCGAATTTAACCGAATGTTAAATACGGCTGATAGAAAACTGGAAACTGGCAACTTCCAAAAGTGATCTCGAAACGAATTTCAGGATAACCCCGTAACTGTATAAATATACCCGCATTTTTATTACGACCGAATACAAATGCAACTGAGACAAAGATATTATATCTACTAAGTATAATACATGGATCCGGCTTAAACCAAAGCCCACCAGTATTATCTGCCCGGAAAAATGACACGTGCGTAAACGCACGTGCAATTTCCGAACCCTGCCATAAAACCATACGGCCTCTACAACGTTTCGCCCGAACTTGGGAAACTATCTGTGGGGGACTCTAATGACTCGTCAGTACCCTGGCAGTGGGTTTAACCACAAGCCGTCAGCGGCACTAGCTGTGCGTAACGGCTGCCCATGGACTGACCTCAAGGGAGGCCGATGAGCAAACTCATTCGGAAACCCTACTGAGCCTAACAGCGACCATGTATATATAGTCCGGTCCGTTCGTCTATGAGTATCGCATATCCTGCCTAGGGGGCTAGTAACGTCAGACCCCCAATAGCGGTATAAGTCGTGTCGGAGACAAGCCCTGAACACCCTGAGAAACTACCGGAGTACCTACCAGTAAATCTCACCTGCCTTGGCCAAGGACTTGGAGTAATGGCTTTCCTAGACACAGCACGATCTCACCCCCAATACCGGGAGAGACGAATCCCCTGATGATCCGCTCACGTGCCTCCATGTGCCTCAGGACTGTACCCAAAAACTACCTGTTTGCACGACTCCTTTGAGCCGTGGTAGGGTAGAAATCAAAGCACAGTGGGAACTCACACGAGACAAATGACGACCTCAGGTCGATGAACTAACCTGCACACATGTCACCAGGGAACTGCTATCTGACGAAAGGTATAATACCAACTAGCAGATTCCCGGCGAGTCCTGTCCGGTGTAATCATAACCCAATGAGCACCTGTATACATCTTAGGTGATCCAACTGACACAAGTGGCTTGTGAGACCGGCCACCGCCCCTTGTCGGGGTCTCGACTGTATACACTAGTCTACTCCGGAGTATCGATGCCTGTCTCGAAACTCCCACGACTAGGGACCACTTTTAAGGAAATGCTTATAGACCACCCAACTCTCACTTATATAATCGCCCTCATACTGTTGGCAGTTAAGCAAGATCCTAAGGGCTCTTTCAACGTGTAATCGTGATCAGTCACCTGAACCTATACACGACTGATAAAGGCAAACTAGATAGCATACTATCATCTCGAGTAAGACTGACCTACCGGTATAGGTTCTCCTCAATCAATGCAATCACATACCTGCGATCCAATAATTGACTTTGAGGGCACTATATCCAACAATCTCCCACTTGCACTTAAGGCTAATTATTGCGATGTTGCGTACTCACAACCAGTGTGATACCAACACCCAACTCCTCTACTAATCAGTTTCACAAAGCCCGTTTGTAAAACTATTGTGTTCGAGAAATAGCCTCAGTGAGTGGATCTGCCCTGATGTTTCTTTCTATGTCTCTCTTAATCTCAATTTCGCGGAGAAAGCCATCTCTCGAATTAAGTAATACCTGTCTTAGAATATGTCTGGATATCAGATGGGACCTAGTTCATAAATGAACTCCAAATCCAAACTTCTTAGACTGTATCGTCAACTGAACCTAATCAATATCCTGCACCATGCCTCCCACAGTATCCTCTTGGACCACCTGTCCATAATACCGTCCCTTGTCAGAGGGAAAACTATAACTCTGACAATCAGTCTGTCATCCATGTCACCTTTGAAGCCTGGAATGATAACCGTCTCCCGAAGGAGGCTGCCGTCATCAAATCCGTAGAATATGCACTTATGTTCTAAAACTGCTTCCTTATGTTTCTCCAGGATTGGATTAATACAAACTTATCGCATCTAGTGCAAAAACAACATCTGGTGTGGTACTTGACATCTCATGATTGACTCAATTGCCTAAGCAAGTGATCTGCCAATCATGCACAGCCCTCTCCCCTTTAGTCTGTAAGACACCTTTAGAGAGGGTGACTCCATCACCTGCAGGTACACCACCATGCCAGGAGTCATCTATTCTAAAAACCATTAGAATACTGTCAAAGTATCCACTTTAGGAAACTACCCAAATCCAGATCTAAAACCATAGAACTAGACACCAAAATGTCAGATATTATATCCATATCCTATCTGGAGAAACAACTGTGTGACGACCACGATACAACCGATCGTAGTATAGGAATTTTACTTCCTACTCTGTGTATGTCATCCAAATACCAGGACATCACACCCTACTACCTTCTTCATAGATCCATCCCCTATTCTGATGAAGTCAAACCCATGACTGTCACATCAAAATTATATAATCAATCTCCGCTATAACTGCTCAAGTCTATAAATAGACATAAGCTACTTGCCCACTATGCTTCCACTACTCCCTCTGACCACAACAACCCTCCTACCGGGTCTCATAGTCTGGAACAACAGTAGTGTCAAGTCTGGGTAGATAAGAACCTCCCTGTCACCGTCCTTGAGGCTTCCGGAGTACCTCTCGGGTGTCTGAGGTCACCCACCATATCTGCGGAGTGGCTAATGGAATGTAAAACCTGATTGAATCTTTAGGCCCTATTAAATTTTCCGTAATCGTTTGCGGTTCTGGAATCACTTCCAGTTCTACCATACTCCCACTACTGTTTTCTGAAAAAATCCATATTTACTAAAACTGTGGCGAGTCAAGAACAATATCACTATTGATCTTCCAGATGGTAGAAAGTCAACCCTCGATATAGCCCGGGTCAACCCACAAACTGTCATTACAGAAACGTGCCCTGAGTTATCCAGAGTCTGGTTTTAAGCATAAGCCGGACAATTCACCTATATCCAATATAGAAACTTTGGCACCGTATAATTCTTTGCCATCTCTCCAAATCACATTATTTGTCTTTAGTCGTTACCTTTTGTACACCATCGTTAGGCTAAATGGTTTTCTTCCTTCCCTACCGTTCAGCACCGGCCTATGGTTTGGAAGAAGACTATCCAGTAAGCATAATAGGTGTACCCTCCTAAAACAAGGAGTACTCGTAACCTGAGAGAAGGTGATGATAAAAGTCAACTGAATAATACCTTATTCTTTTAAAGGTGAAATAGGAGTGGCGATGAAGTACGCGGTTTGGTAGTGAATGATAACAGTCACAATTTACTTTGCCCTCTTTCTAATCCCTTTATTTTGTCTTTACATATTACCTTCTGTACACCCTGCTTAGGCTAATTGGTTTTCTTCATTCCCTACCTTTCGGCACCTGCCTATGGTTTGGAAGAAGACTATCCAATAAGCGTAATAGGTGTACTCTCCTAAACCAAGGAGCCCTCGCAACCTGAGAGAAGGTGATAATAAAAGACAACTGAATAAACCAATTCTTTTTCTCCTGAACCTTGATCCATCCTCGAAGAAGTCCCTTCGAGTTTGTATATAACCATACGATGGATCTATCCAATGGAAGTGGATGTCCGTAGTAATACGGGGTGTTCTGAGAAATGCAAAAGGGTAAAAGAAGGAGTGGCAATGACTTATGCAACTCAGAAAATCCAAAAGCCAGTATTTTAAGAAGGTTCGGTCAACTTGGTCACTGAGTCATAGTCTAGGGTCAGTCAAAGGTCATTGCCAAAGAGAGAGAGAGAGAAAAGAAACACTCTGCGTGCACTCTAACCTAGATCAGAATGGTTATCACTTTATCTAATCCGGAAACCTCCCACTGTACTGTCAAATTCTCCCCCAAACCGGAAAGAAGAATCAATCGGGATCACCCGAAGAGTAAACCAACTCATCAGTGGGAATCAGGATCCAACTCTCATCGCATGATAACGTGACGGAATCCACTCACGTTATCACACTCCAGAAGGTATGCACATTCCTGGCAAGTTTCAATTTCTTTAGAAACTCCCGATATGATTTTTACCCCATGTTCTTATGACCTTGACGAAAGCCAACAAATCATAAGTCACATGTCAAGTTCTGCCCGTCATTATTTTGTTAATTCGAACCCACCCGTACATACTCTTGACGAAAGCCAACAAGGTAATACGACTGTCTCAAACCAACTCATCTATCTATGCAACAAATGAATACCCCAGCAACTACCAAACACTATGCCTTGACGAATGCCAACAAACATAGCTTGAATACTACTGACCATCCATAAGAAATGACGGAGGGCTACGGCTGGTTTTTGGCGAAAAACGTTTAACGTAATGAACTTGATCTCGTTGAAGGAACCTGATAGCTTTTTATAAAAATATAGTGGCGAAAACCTTTTGCTAAAGAGGTCACTCCCGGTGAGGGGATCTCGGCTCTTTCCTCGTGGAATGAGGTGCAGGATATTCTACTGAATACCGCGATGCAAAGCAACATGTAATCGACTATAGTGAAGTTATTACCCTGACGCAAACTTCTGCCAAGGGGTCAGTCTCGGTGAAGGGATGTCGGCCCTTGCCCCGTCGAATGAGGTGCAGGATATTCCAACCGAATACCACTGTGCAAAACAAAAGGAAACATCTTTGTAATAACACTTTTTAAATTGTTCCAACAACATCCAAACAGGTTTGTTTTACTTTGCATTGATCAGAATCAACGCAGTCCCATCAACTAATCACACCAGAAAAGAACGAAAATAAAATGTACGTATATGCCATCCGCATTCGTCACTGGGTCCCGTCATCACCCGTTAGGTTACTTAACTAACGACAGAGCGGGGACTAGACTAGCGCGGGTGCAAAACATATACAACATCTAATAGTATATATACCAATATACAATAATCGCTCCAGGCGTGATAATATGCAACATTACAGAAAAGTAATAAGCATCACAGAACAATACAGATAATCTGGGATCCCCGAGTTTCACAGAGCCACTGCTGAAACCCGACTTTCCCCTGGTCGTGTGGATAGCCTGTGCAATGAAACCTAGACCCCTACGGGTGCGGCAAGTTACCCGCCAAAACCTGAAGCGAGGCAGCACCCTACAGCAAAGTGAATGGACCACCCTGCACTTCACGGAATCTGGTAACATGATCACCCCTCCTTGGGTCAACCTGTATCCCCTACGAGTGCGGCGAATAGTCTGCCAATACTAAAGTGAGGCCCCTCTGCCTCTCAAAGCCATGAGATGCGGACCCGTTTCCCTCCAGAACCCGGCTATCCGTGCACTTCGTCGCGGGGTAAAACCTAGTACAGAAATGAAAAATATGTACAACGGGTACATCGACCTCGACCCGGTCGTGCCCCAAAAGAATATTATACAAACAGGCAGTGACGGAAGTCCACATGTCGAACGCTCGCCCCGCAATATCAAATGTACAAATAAATCCAAACTGCACTACCATTGCACACTGCTATCCACCTCGACAAATCCACAAAATCACAGCACAACACAGAACATCAGCGCGAATGTCACGTTCGCAAACCCGTCTAAAAGAACTATAGCAATCAGACGCGGTTTACCGATCAAATGACATTCACGGTCGGAGATATAATGTAAGTACTATAAACTGACACGTTTAAATTTCGATCGACTAAATTTCCCGAAGTGGGCCCCACGCAAATCTGCTGTACAGTAAAAAACACTGGGCCCAAATGAACAGTTCCAGAAACCATAATTTCCCAAGTTGAAGCTACTGTAGAAGTTTGACAAATTGAGCTCACTTTCCTGCGGCGGATCCGCGGCCAAACCCTAGTTTGGGCCGCGGATCCACGGTGGAACAGCGACATCACTTTGCCGAATTTCTCCAGTTTTCCTAAAAAACCCTGCTTTATTTTCTGGTATGGTCAAAATGATTTTTAGACCAGTTTGAAAATTAACAGAAACTTTATACTTGAAAATTACGATTTTCGAAAATCCGTTAGATCGAACTTTTAAACGCGTTAGCACAAGTTAGTAAAGCTTAATGGCCTGGCTCTGATACCATGTAAGTCTGCGGTAGCGCCCCGGCCGTCAAACTGACGCCAAATACGGAACAAAAAACTTTTATAACTGGCGCTATCGCATACTAAAACCCGGATCTGCCATTAACGCTAAACTAACAATCTACAAAGAGGGTAGAAAGGTTATACCATATGATCCGAGTCCTTCGTTCTTTAACCATCATCCCACGCTCCGTTGCGGCTGCTCCGATCTCATCGATCTCCGATCTCCTCGTCCAGGTGGCACCACGTCATCGGATCTTTAAACGGGCTCCCGCCTCTGACCCGAGGCAACTCGGTCATCAAGTTTGCTAAAAGAGATGACCAAGAATGATGTAGAGAATGAGTAGAAGACTTTTTCTAGCTTCGTCCAAAGCCATGGATGAAGCTAGACAAATGAAGTTGCCAATTGAGATGGGTGATGGAATGAAATGAGCTATGAAATTTCCATACACCTAAATCTATCATCTTTTTTCCATATGAATCAAATCAAGTGAGTGAATGAGAGAGGGGAGGGGCCGGCCACATATAAGAAAGTGGGGGGGGGGTGAGTGTAGGAGCAAGGAGGTAACCATAAGATAAAAGATCTCATACAAAATATCTTAAGGTTAACAAGAAACTTTAATGCAAAGGTGACTAACTAATAACACCTCACTTAGCATTTAATGCAACAATAAATGCCAAGATGAGTCACATGACACCTCACCATCCTAGTCATCATCTTGAAGCCTCTAGAAACTTCCACACTCATCACAAGAAAAGATAAATCCGTATTTAACCGAATGTTAAATACGGCTGATAGAAAACTGAAAACTGGCAACTTCCAAAAGTGATCCCGAAACGAATTTCAGGATAAGCCCGTAACTGTATAAATATACCTGCATTTGTATTACGACCGAATACAAATGCAACTGAGACAAAGATATTATATCTACTAAGTATAATACATGGATCCGGCTTAAACCAAAGCCCACCAGTATTATCTGCCCGGAAAAATGACACGTGCGTAAACGCACGTGCAATTTCCGAACCCTGCCATAAAACCATACGGCCTCTACAACGTTTCGTCCGAACTTGGGAAACTATCTGTGGGGGACTCTAATGACTCGTCAGTACCCTGGCAGTGGGTTTAACCACAAGCCGTTAGCGACACTAGCTGTGCGTAACGGCTGCCCATTGACTGACCTCAAGGGAGGCCGATGAGCAAACTTATCCGGAAACCCTACTGAGCCTAACAGTGACCATGTATATACAGTCTGGTCCGTTCGTCTATGAGTATCGCATATCCTGCCTAGGGGGCTAGTAACGTCAGACCCCCAATAGCGGTATAAGTCGTGTCGGAGACAAGCCCTGAACACCCTGAGAAACTATCGGAGTACCTACCAGTAAATCTCACCTGCCATGGCCAAGGACTTTGTGTAATGGCTTTTCTAACACAGCACGATCTCACCCCCAATACCGGGAGAGACGAATCCCCTGCCGATCCGCCCACGTGCCTCCATGTGGCTCGGGACTGTACCCAAAAACTACCTATTTGCACGACTTCTTTGAGCCGTGGTAGGGTAGAAATCAAAGCACAGTGGGAACTCACACGAGACAAATGACGACCTCAGGTCGATGAACTAAGCTGTACACATGTCACCAGGGAACTACTATCTGACGATAGTTATAATACCTACTAGCAGATTCCCGGCGAGTCCTGTCCGGTGTACTCATAACCCAATAAGCACCTGTATACATCTTAGGTGCGCCAACTGACACCAGTGGCTTGTGAGACTGGCCACCGCCCCTTGTCGGGGTCTCGACTGTATACACTAGTCTTCTCCGGAGTACCGATGCCCTGTCTCGAAACTCCCACGACTAGGGACCACTTTTAAGAAAATGCTTATAGACCACCCAACTCTCACTTATATGATCGCCTTCATACCGTTGGTAGTCAAGCAAGATCCTAAGGGCTCTATCAACGTGTAATCGTGATCAGTCAACTGAACCTATACATGACTGATAAAGGCAAACCAGATAGCATACTATCATCTCGAGTAAGATTGTCCTACTGGTATAGGTCCTCCTCAATCATTGCAATCACGTACCTGCGATCCAATAATTGACTTTGAGGGCACTATATCCAGCACCTTCGTCAAGGTCATAAGTGCATGGGGCAAAAATCCACATCGGGAATTTCTAAAGAAACTGAAATTTGCAGAGAGATGCATACCATTTTGGAGTTTGATGAATGTTGGTAGGATTCCTTCAACATTATCATACGATGATATTTTGGATCCCGATCTTACTGTGAGTACATGATACTTATCAGGAGATTCGTCACTTAACGATCAATGCTATAAACCAAGTAGGTGCCTAGAAAGGTGTCAGCGGGGCTACGCCCCCAGAGAAAAGAGGTTCTTTAATTAAGGAACTTCGCGAAAGTGTTGGAAAACCTCCCTCGAAGTATCGACACTGGCCTGGCTGAACGGTTAAGCAAGTATTATACGGTGAGAATTGTCCTGACTAATTCTTCTTTTATGGTTTGAGGAAGGATTCGAGAAACAGTGGGAGCCATCCTGTTTAGATAAACTTAAAACCAATCTAAACTTGCAACAGCATCATGCTAAAATGTTTTCTTCTCTCTCTTAATTGCAGCGACCTTGTGACCACATATAGGTTACATCTAGATAACAAATTGACTGAATCTGACTTATATAACTGGCAAAGGTTTGTCCAGATGTCCATTGCCTATGACAAGCTGGACCACCCTATTACTACTCAAGATCCCACCGTCCCAGGTCCAGTTTCCACTATCGCAGATTTAGATATCCGTCAGACAAGGGAAAAAGATAAAGCGAAAGCTAAGTGCCTCGTGTTAGCTTCAGTTGATGGTGTATACTAGAAGCAGCACGAGAAGATGGACTTAGTTTCCATCTTTCTCCATAACAAAGATTTATATGGAGAGCAATCTCGTATTGCAAGATATGAAACCTCGAACGAATTAATTCAAGCGACGTTGGATTTCAGGTCATCTGTAGGGGACAACGTCCTTACAATGACTAGCTATGTTGATGAGCTCCAGGACCTGGAGACCACGTTAGGAAACGAGTCAGATACTGACTTGATTCTATAGTCTCTGCCTTCTACCCTGAAGGAAACCAGAGAAGTAGAAGGAAAGAGAAGGGCAAAAGTTTCGGGACTGAGTATAGTAAAAGAGGAACCTTCCTATTGTTATGGGATTGGGCATTGGCAGAAAGATTGCAGGGCTTTTGAAGCCAGTAACCAGGATATGAAGCATGTTGTGGCTTCAGCCTCAAGTGTATTTGTAATTAAGAACTGTTTGTCAATTAACTCTACTTCCTGGGTACTAGTTACCGGAGCAGGATCTCATATCTGTAATTCATTACATACTTTGAGAAACCGTAGAGTTATAAAGGTAGGTGATTGGTCTCTCAGAGTTGCTAACGGAATGAGCGTGGACGCTGAATCCGTGGGAGAATATCGCCTAGGTTTGACAAATGGGCAGATATTGATTCTACGTAACTGTCTGTATGTACCTAGTATGACTTGTAATATCATATCAGTATCCTCACTTTCGAGAGAGGGATATAATTTTACATTCGTAGGTGATGTAGTTCACATCCACCTAAATCAAGTTTTGATTGGGTACGGTACATTAGATAATGGAATATACGTATTAAGTCAAGCTCAGGTTTTCAATATCCAGAACACACTTAAAAGAAAGTCTCCGGAATTAAATCAGGCTTTCTTATGGCATTGTAGACTAGGTCACATCAATGAGAGAAGGTTGACTAAGTTACATAGAGAAGGATATTTGAATCCGTTCGAATATCAATCTTATGCTACTTGTGAATCTTGTCTCATAGGAAAGATGACAAAGACTCCGTTTACTGGACATGGAGTAAGAGCAAGCGAGCTCTTTGGACTCGTACACAGTGACGTATGCGGTCCAGTGTCTACACATGCGAGAGGTGGTTATTCCTACTTCATTACTTTTACGGATGATTTCTCTAGGTATGGATATGTCTTCTTAATGAAGCATAAATCTGAGGCCTTTGAGAAATTCCAAGAATATAGGAATGAAGTGGAAAAACAAACAGGCAAGAGTATAAAGACACTGAGATCTGATCGAGGTGGTGAATACTTAAGTGCCGAGTTCTTGGGTTACCTAAAAGAGAATGGAATTCTCTCTCAGCATACTCCTCCATACACACCACAACACAACGGTGTATTAGAAAGAAGGAATCGAACCCTATTGGATATGGTTCGTTCTATGATGAGTAAGGCTGAGTTGCCGCGATCTTTCTGGGGATATGCGCTAGAAACAGCTGCATATCTTTTGAACAAGGTTCCAACCAATACTGTGCCTACCACACCATATCAGATGTGGAGTGGGAAGAAACCCTGTCTTAAGTATCTTAAGACATGGGGATGTCCAGCTTTTGTAAAGAAGCAGCATGCGGACAAGCTCGAGGCACGCTCAGTACTGTGTAAGTTTGTGGGATACCCAAAGAACTCCAGAGGGTATCTTTTCTATTACGCAGAGGAACAAAAGGTTTTTGTTTCTCAGCATCCCCACTTCTTGGAAACTGAATTTTTAGAAAAGGAAACAAGTGGGAGCGAAAAAGAACTGGAAGAAATTCCAGAACGATAAACTACTACTGAAAGTATGGTAGAACCAGAGGCTTCAGAAGAAAGGGACATCCCGACGCCACTCTGCAGGAGTAGTAGGCAGTCTCATCCGCCTGAGAGATACTACGGTTTTCTCATAGACGGGGATAGAGAGGATTGCACTATTGACTATGATGAGCCTACTAGCTTCCAGCAAGCCATTTAGAGCAGTGACTCAGTAAAATGGCTGGATGCAATGCGGACCGAAATGGAGTCCATGTACACTAACAAAGTATGGACTTTGGACTGCTCCAGATGGGGTAAAACCCGTAGGATGCAAATGGATCTTCAAAAAGAAGATTGGTGTAGATGGACAGGTTGAAATCTATAAATCTAGACTTGTTGCAAAGGGTTTCTGTCAAAGACCTGGTTTGGACTATGACGAAACCTTTTCTCCAGTGGCTATGCTTAAATCCATTCGTGTCCTTCTTGCTATTGCTGCCTTCCACGATTATGAGATCTGGCAGATGGACGTAAAGACGGCCTTTCTAAATGGTAATTTGGAAGAAAGCGTCTATATGGATCAGCCAGAGGGATTCATTCAGAATGGAAGCAGCGGTAAAGTATGCAAGTTGCTTAAGTCCATTTATGGACTAAAGCAGGCATCACGGAGTTGGAACATCTGTTTTGATGATGCTGTCAAAGAATTCGACTTTATCAAAAATCCAGATGAACCATGCATATACAGTAAGATTGTAGGGAGTACTGTAGTATTCCTCATTTTGTACGTGGATGACATTCTCCTAATAGGAAATGACATTCCTATGTTACAGCCAGTCAAAAGATTCTTATCACAGAAATTCTCCATGAAAGACCTAGGTGATGCCACCTACATTCTAGGGATCCGGATCTATCGTGATAGGTCAAAAAGGATGTTGGGACTTTCGCAGTCCAGGTACATAGACACCATAGTGAAGAGATTCAGTATGGATGATTCTAAGCGTGGTAACCTACCGGCTTGTCACGGAATCATCCTCTCCAAAGAGATGTCTGCCAAGACTGATTTGGAAAGGGATCGCATGTCGATTATACCCTACGCTTCTGCGGTAAGCTCTATAATGTATGCGATGTTATGTACAAGACCAGATGTAGCATACGCATTGAGCGTAGTAAGCCGGTATCAAGCAAACGCAGGGAAGAAGCACTGGATAGCCGTAAAGAACATTCTCAAGTACCTAAGGAGGACTAAGGAGATGTTCTTGATGTATGGCGGAAAAGACCTCCAGATGGAGGCCTTTGCCGACTCCGACTTCCAGAGTGACAAGGATGACTCCAAGTCCATATCGGGTTATGTCTTTACCCTCAATAGAGGGGCGGTCTGTTTGAAGAGTTCCAAGCAGGAGACCGTTGCTGACTCAACAATGGAAGCGGAGTACATAGCTGCTTGCGATGCCGCAAAAAAGCAGTCTAGATGAAGAAGTTCCTCACAGAACTTCAGGTGGTTCCTACCAGTGTTGGTCCAATACCTCTGTATTGTGACAACAACGGCGCTATAGCATTAGCGAAGGAACCCAGGTCCCATCAGAAGTCCATACACATCTTAAGGCGGTATCACCTGATCAGGGAGATCGTAGATCGCCGGGAGATCGAGGTGAAAAGAGTAGAGACAGAGAATAACATTGCTGATCCATTCACAATGGCCATTCCTCAGACGCAGTTCGAGAGGCTATTCGAGATTATAGGTCTACGATATGCCAGCTCATGGCCCTAGTGCAAGTGGGAGATTGTTAGTGTATATGCCCTAGGGGCCATTATTGCATCATACTAGATTGTATATTACTTAATGGAAGCTTGGGATATTCACAGTTGTATATACAGTTTTGCTAAAAATGATAGTATGCTCCTTGGTTTGTGTCTATTTTAATATGTGCATATGTTTCTTGTAAAGTATCACTTATACATATTAGTAGAGCCCATAGGTTCTTTGTTTGATTACCAGCGTTGTGATGACAGTCACACTAGTGGGGGCTGGGTAGTCTATAAGAAACATCCTATACAGGTCCCTGGTCGTAGGATTATCGAGACAGGGCATCGATACTCCAGAGTAGACTAGTGTGTATGCTTCTCATCCCAGTTGGGTAGATGGTCTGTCCCATAGCCATCAGTACGTCGTACTGAAGATAGTATACAGGTGCTCGTTAGGTTACGGGTACACCGGATAGGACTCGCAGGGGAACTGTTAGATGGTATTATACCCGTCGTCAGTTAATAGTTCCCAGGTGACATGAGTACAGCATAGTCCGCAGACTTGAAACTGCTACTTCGCTTCGAGTGTGTCCCACTGTTCTTAGATTGCTACCCTACCACGGCTCAAGGGAGTCGTGCAAACAGGTAGCAGTTGGGTGCAATCCCGAGCACTTAGAGGCAGTAGTGGTTAGACAGGATTCGTCTCTCCCGATATTGGGAGATGATATCGCGCTGTGTCAGATTACGCCAAGTCCCTAGCCAGGGCAAGCGAGATATACTAGTAGGTTCTAGTAGCTTCTCAGGGTGTAATGGGCTTCGCTCCGACACGACTTATACAGCTATTAGAGGACTGACGCTTGCCGCCTCCTAGGCTTGATATGCGATAGTCTTTGACGAACAGACCGGGCTGTACGGAGATTGTCACATCAGGCTCAGTGGGAGTTCGGATGAGTTTACTCATCGGCCTTCTTATCGACATCTACCTGGGGACCGTTACGTACAGCTAGTGTCGCTTGCGGTCTATGGTTAAACCCACTGCCAGCGTAGTGTCGAGTCTTTAGAGTCCCACACAGAGAGTTTCCCTGCTCCAAGCGAAACGATATAGAGGTCGTATGGTTTTACGACAAGGGTTCGGACGCGTACGTGTGTTTATGCACGTACGACTTTTCGGACAGTTTTTACTAGCCGGCTTTGGTTTAAGCCAGATTCTACTATCGGGTTATTGGATTTATACAGTCTAAAGTTTTTCCGTGTTTCCACGGATTGGAGGGGCGTTCTCGTAATTTTATGGGAAGCTTCTAGAAGAGTGGTGACTAAGGGGTTAAGGTGGCATGGGCATTAATTGCTTAATGACTCATTTGTGTGATTCATCCTTTGCATTAAATGATTCATTAATGAGTTAATGAGTCATATGATGAATCACACAAGGTGAATGCATCAACCATGATGATTAATCATTTATATTATTTATTTGATTAATTGTTATGGTTGTTATATTATAGTGAGTTCATTTTTCTTCTCATTTTCTTATGCTCACCTTCTCTCTCCTCAAGCTCATCCTCTCTTGAAACCCTAATCCTCCCCTCTCATGTGTTGAGATCAAGGATTAGATAGACTAATACATCTATAAACATACTCTATATCCCCTAGGTAGCTTAGGATAGCACTTTGAGCAACCTAGTTATCTCAAGTTAGAGATAAAACTTGGCGTAGGAGCTTACGGGTGGATCATCTTTGATTCGAGGAGGCCGTTGAGGTGCCGATATTCCAAGGAGCCTACGAGGAGTGGAAGACCGCGATGAAGACCCGAAGGACATGTAACGTGAGGTATAACTTCGAATTCGAGTAGTTAAACCTATATTAGATAGTTAGCAATGGTTTAGATACAATTCATGCGCTCAAGTCCATGTTATGAAGCTTTGATAATCGTTTTTCATATATTTCCGCCACACCGCAAGTTCGTGGGGGTGCGTGACATAGACTTACATAATGGTCACCCGGGTTAAGTCTTTAGACCGCTCCTAACTTCCAGAGGACAAGTCGCAAGATCAATCCTCTACTGCCTCTTTGTCTTTCCTGTGGCTAGGTAAGTGCCAGGTAAGTGGGAGGTTCTTCACTATGTAAGTAGTGGGCCTAATTAAGTTACCACTTGTCTTAGACACACTTGCTTTAGACACCATAAAAGAAACACGGATAAGCAATAGATTACCTATGAACTTCTCCTGTCCTAAGAGAGCGCGACGGTCCTTAGAGTCATGTCTAGATATTTTTTAGTTAATGAGGGTAATGCGGATGCAATTTTGTGATTTCCGGGGCTTAGGAAGGGTAATGAACTCCCCACCTAATCTGAATTTGGTCTTTGCCCTTTAATTTCCATATTAAAAAATGCAAACAACCAAGATCAAACACGCACAATTTTTTTTATTTTTTTGCGGCATTGCGAATTTTTGCAAAGAAACCTGCAGAAATTGGTTAATGGAGCAGATCAAGGAGGAGATAAGAAAGTCAGAGAGGACCTGAGAAATTTTCGAACAGTGAAACCCTAGATGCGCCGCTCTTCCGCCGCGATAAGCATCTTATGCCACGGATCCGCCGCAGTCCAAAGGAATACCTGCACAAAATTTTTAGAGAATGCTTCTGTTGCCTCACTGAGCTCTCTGGAATATTCAGAATTTTTTTTCTCTTGCTCCACAGATTCCAGATTTTCTTGCAACAAATCACAACGAATCGTTTAGTGTTTGCGCGAATTTTGATCTAAAAATTCTGATGGAATAAATTTTTCAACTCAAATTTCAAAAACGAACAAATTAGCACACTATCCCCGACAACGGCGCCATTTGATTGAATTGATTCTTCGTGTGTCGTGTTTTGAAAATGTATAAAGATCACAATCAAAGAAATTTTTAAACCACAATCAATAACGGTATCGATATAGGTTCGTTAGCGAGTGCGGATCGTCCACAGGGAAAGTGTGATTTGATCATATTTGATTTAGATGAATTGAAAATTAAAAGAGAAAAGAAAAGAGAATTCGGTTCAAGATTTAAAAGTGAATTTCAAGAATTATCAAAATCTAGATCTAACATCAAGAATACTAAAAATCAAGAATCAAGAATCGTCCAATTGGAATTAGTTATCAAGATTTGTAATGAGGCTCGTAGGAATCGATCGAATCGATAGTGAGGATGAAGACTTGTGATTTTATGATTATGTATTCTTATCCATTGATGATTTTTTGCTAGATCGATGATGATCAACGAGAATTAGGGATCTCTTGCGGAAACTAGGGTTTCATCATCTATCCCTTGTCCTTTCGTTGATTTTCATTCACATTTTAGCCTCTAGGAAATTCAAGTATCGATCGTTGATTACTAATTAAGAGCGAAAACATTCAAGAAATCATCTGCTCGAAACTAGTTTATCGATGATTCAATTTACTAAAGTTTACAAAACTCATAGGACTTAAGAATCGTACAAGAATTTAATCATCTTCAACTATCAATTTTCTCGATTCCTCCACGAGCGGAGTTTTTACTCAAGCATCATAATAAAGAAAATAATCAAGATTTGAGATCTCATCATAATGCTCAAATATAAAGAAAAGCAAGATAAAGAAATTTCACCTTTTATTATTCAACAATTCCGTTCCAATTCGCTCAAGAATTACAAGAATTTGAGGAAAGAACTCGATCGTCAAATTAGCTCCGCATCGTCTCCGTGAGTCGCGGATCGTCTTGGATCACTTGCTCGGTTGAAGATCGGCTTCGCTTCTAAAAGGTTGAAGGCTTCTTGCTTGATTTGTACTCGGAGATCTTGAATTTGGCTTTTGGTAATTGGATTAGGGTTTGGATGCACAAGTTGTATCACTTAACTTGGGGGTGAATTGACGTAGAATGATCAACAACGAACAACCCTTGAGAAGAAGCCTTGGGTCCCCTTTTATAGCCCTCTCCTTTAGCTTTCCCTAGAAGCTAGGTTAGGATTAGCTTCTCTTGCAAGCTTGGTAGTTGAGTAGAAGCTTCTAGAGTTAGTTAGTTAGCTAGCTTCCTTAGAAGCTTGGAGGTCAGGAGGAAGCTTCTAGGTTGAGTTAGTTATGTGGCTTTCATGAGAAGCTTGAAGGTGTTTAGCTTGTACAAAAAGATTGGCTGTTCGGACAGATGCTTCTGGAGATCTATGGAATTTGAAGTGACTTGAAGACATTTGGACCTTGAGATGGGAAGTCTGAGAAGTCAAACTGCCAACGAAGTGCTGACGTGGCCGCGGATCCGCCGCCAATAGGGCCATTCCGCCGTGGATCCGCGGACCATTGGTGGCATCTGTGCATCAAATTTCCACGGTACACTTGTGGTGGCTTTAGTGCTATTTCCTGATTTCTGGAATCTTATAAATCCTTCTTGTTCACTGCCAGATCACAAATCATGGACTTGGTGTATTTTTATTAGCAGTTTTATCTGTTTCGGCTTTTTACATGGAATTTCCTGCACAAATTCTCGAGACAAGTGTTGTGCTATACAAAAGATCATGCGTGCAATGATAAACACTCAATTTCCCTCAAAAATTCCGGTTATAATATATAACATATGTTATTTGGTATTTTACAGTCAAATTGCTAATATGTGCTATATTCATACCGAACACCTTTAGATGATTGCAAATAGTAGGGAAATTGATGTGTTAAAAATGCAATATTTTTGACTGATCAGATCTTTTGCGTGGATTTCGGACGCTTCTTGGAAGGGGAAAGAGGTGATCGGATTCACCTAGCCCGAGATCATCTGGTGAGTAGATTTAATATCTACGGGAGAATCATTTGTATTGCGTTAAGCGCCGATGGTTAGATTCAAGTGATATAACCTCATGCTTATATATATTGTGATTGTGCATGATTATCATGTTGCGCATCATTTTACCTGTTGTACATTGACATAGTGTTAATAGGACACTGCACCATTATTGACGGTTCTTGTTGCACGAGCACTGATTTGTCTGCCACACACATACACCGTTGGTAATTGCCATGCCACGCATACTATAGAAATTTGACATGTATAAATATATTGTACCACATTCATTATTAACAGTCAGACATTGATTCTTGTTCTAGTATGCATCATGATTTACATCACACATACATACATACATTGCTACAATGATTTATCTCATATAATGTTTTCATGAGATTTCTGTTTCGTGGATTTGGGAAACCGTAAGGTACATTTTGAAAACTTGAAATATTTAAAAGTGTGGTTTTGCCTTGATAAGATATTTCGTATCCACCATGGGTTTTCTCGGTTCTGAGCTATGAGCGTGCCCGATTCGAGGAGTTGGATGAGCTTTCTACGAGTACATGGTGGACCCGGTAAGGTACCCCGAGGCGAGAAGATCGTGGGGATGACGATGAGCCTGGCAGGGGGAGCACTACCTACCGGTGATTGTATAGAAACTCGACGGATATTCGAAGGATACTGTTCGGAGTTATATGCTAAGACGGATATGAGGGCCGATCATAGTGACGGCACTTGAGATATTAGGATTTTGGGTGTCGTTGATGGACACCGGGTTTCCATGATAATGATTTATAAATGAGGATTCTGTTTTATCCCACACTCAGGATTTTTAAGATATACTCCGTACATACAGTCATTGTACCCCGATGTAGTATCTTGATTATGATTTTACTGCATCTCATATTGTTGTACATATGCTTTCATGACCGCATACGTAGGATTTGTTGTTTATCATGCATCCATATGATTACGTATATGATATTATTTACTTCTCATGAGTTGGCAACTCACCTCCGTTGTGCCACGGTTTTTTGCGCGGTTGACTCTCAATATAGTCGCGGCCGGCTCTTTATTGCATCATTTCCGGTGGATTCTGCTACTGATAGGCGTGAGACCTTTTTTGTAGGTGGGTTTTGTGTGGGTATCCATATATTTACACTTGCATATCTTATTTTGTATTTTGTACTGTCCATCTACCACTTATATGTATTTGACTTAGAAACGAGACTGAGAGATTCAGTATTTGTATATTATTTGTGTTGGATATATGTATGCCCTAGAGGCCATTATATGCATAGTGGATACTTGGACATGTATATATATGTATATATGACTTTCTTGCTCGACATGATAGTATGCTATCTGGTTTATTTTACCTTGACTTTTTCATTTGATCATGCATTTTATTCATTTGGTACATATTGATAAAGCCCATAGGATATTTGTTTGACTACTGGGACATGATGCAGATCATACTAGTAGGACACTTGTAGTTTATAAGCATATCCCTTAACTGTTCCTAGTCGTGGGTGTATCGAGACGGGGCGTCGATATTCCAGAGTAGACTAGCATATACCATTCTTGTTCCATATGATGGGTGATGGATGATCCCATATCCTTCTGGTGTGCTGACACCAAAGATTGTATGCGGGTGCTCAGTGTAGACTGGGTACACTGAACCGACTCGCCGAGAACTCCTATGTGGTATTATATCTATCGTCGGATAGCAGTTCTCAGGTGACACTGGTACAGCTTAGTCTGTAGAACCGAGATCGTCATAGAGTCTTGTATATCCTCCCACTGTACTTTGATCTCCACCCTACCACGGCTCTACTGAGTCGTGCAAACAGGTGGAATTTGGGTACAGTCCTGAGGCACATGGAGGCAATGAGCGATAGGAAGGGTTTCGTCTCTCCCAGTATTGGGAGTTGATGTTGTGTTATGCTCGATTGGCTATAACAGGAAGTCCCTGAACAGGGCTGCTAAGATTTACTGATAAGTGTTATCAATAGTTTCTCGATCTGTTATGAGACATACACCGGCATGACTTATTGAGTTATTGGGGTCGACGATTCTATCCGTAGACTCGATATGCAACATATCTGACGAAGAGACTAGACTGTACAGTTGCCAGTTGGCTCGACGGGAGTTTTGACAGCTTTGCTGGTAGTCTTCTGATCGCTCAATACTCGGGTAGCCGTTACATTTAACTGACCGCTTAAGGCTTGTGGGTATTTGATATGATCATCACCTACTGCCGGCGTATTGACGTGTCTTAGAGTCCCACACAAGAGTTTCCTAGCCCAGGCGAAACGATGTGGTGTGCATATAAGATATGCACGGGGACCCGATTAAATGTGAGTATGAGATACCATATGTTAATCGGGCGTTTTCTATTGGTCGGGTCATATGTGATATGACCGGTTTGTTAAATCAAATGTTGATTTAACATTTGAATTTTAGTTCAATTTCTTTATTAAACCCTTTCTTTATATTTGATGTATGCATGCATGTATGCACATGATGATGATGATGTGCATGGACATATACATACATAGTATCATGGTTGATGATACACAAATGGTGGCAATGTAAGACTCACATGTTAATAAATATTCATATATATATTTATTTTTTTGGAGTTAAAAAGAAATAGAAAATCAATTCATGGTAGGATAATTATCTTTGACTTTACCCTTAACCTTAGCTCCCACCATGAGTTAAGTTTCTATGTTTCTTTTTCTTCCAAAATAAATATCTAGATATTTGTTAACCCTTGGTTAAGGATGAGAGTGGAAAATATTTATATTTTCTATTCTCATTTTTATCATTCATCTTTTCATTATTCTTGAGCTCTCAAGTTTCCATCATCTTCTTCCTCATTCTCTTGCTCTCTTGAGTCTTCAAAAGGAGTGAGTCAGTTAAAAAGATTAGCTTTTGAATAGAGAAAACAAACCACCTCATCATTCTACTCTAATCAAGCCAATTAGTTTAGAGTGTTAGCTTCATTTTCTTCTTTGATCAAGTGGACCTAGGAGCTTGGACAAAGTGGACTTCGGGTGGATCATCGTGGACTTAGAAGGCCTCCATCGATCCATTTCAAACTCTCATAGCGCCAAGGAGTCACCAAGGGAAGTCTACAAAGGTTGTATTCTTTTCACTTAGTGATAATATGTTCATAGTATGTAATACTTTAGGTGTTCCCCTAAACTTCTAGTTATAGATTCATGTTTTGTTTGCTTAGCACCTCTATAAATTTTAAAGTGGCATGTGGGATACTTCCATACTCTACAGTAGGTGCTAGGAAAACCCAACAGTGGTATCAGAGCCAAGAAAGAATTTTAGACACAGTGTTAAAGAAATTACGAAAACAAATCGACTCCGAAAATACGATATTTTTAAACAATAATTTTTCTCTCTGGAAATTTTTTAAAAAGTCGTTTTAAAATTTTTTAAATAGCTGCAGAACACAGTATGGGACAAATTATGAACACAGGTTAAATACGGTGACCAGTGCTCGGATTTTGGCTGAGCACTTTCATGCGAAAACCGGCCTGCTCGGCCCCCTACCCCCCCCCCCCCCCCGCGTATTTCTCCAGTGCTCTGTTGTCTAGAATTTGGGGTTTCAGGTATTGTTTGCTTAGCCCGAATATTCATGTGATGTTTATTTTAATTAGGGGCTAATTCGTAGTGTTTCTTAGTCGTATAATTTAACACTGTAAAGGTAACCTTGATAATGTTTAGCAGTTCGAACGAACTTAAAACACCATATCTTGTACCCTGCTGAAATTTCTAAGTATTGTAATTTTCCTAAGTTGATTGTATTCGTAAAATTATGCAAGTATCCCTATGGACCCCCTAAAAGAATATAATAACCTTAACTTGATTCTATACCTACGGAACCGCGATCGAACCCTAGGGTTTGCCGTAGTTCCGTGGTGTCATAGGTGAGGCATTGGTTAATCCCTTCTACGGCTGGTGTTAGCGTTATATGCCTTAGAGGCCATTATTGTATCGTTCTAGCTTGTATATTACATTTTGGAAGCTTGGGATATATACACGGGTTTATAACAGTCTTGATCAACATAGTAGTATGCTACTTGATTTGTTTCTGTCTTAATATGTGTATATGTTTCTTTTAGCATATCGCGAATACATATTGACAGAGCCCTTAGGATCTTGCTTGATTACCAGCGTTATGATGGCAGTCACACTGGTGGGGGCTGGATAGTCTACAAGCACATCCATTTTCAGGTCCCTAGTCGTAGGATTATCGAGACAGGGCATCGATACTCTGGAGTAGACTAGTGTATACGCTTCTCGTCCCAGCAGGGGAGATGGTCTGTCCCACAGCGATTAGTACGTTGTACTGGAGATAGTATGCAGGTGCTCGTTGGGTTACGGGTATACCGGAGAGGGCTCACAGGGAACTGTTGGTTGGAAATATACCCATTGTCAGTTAACAGTTCCCAGGTGACATGAGTACAGCATAGTCTGTTGACTTGATACTACTGCTTCGCCTCGAGTGTGTTCCCACTATTCTTAGATTGCTATCCTACCACGGCTCGACTGAGTCGTGCAAACATGTAGCAGTTGGGTGCAGTCCCAAAGCACTTGGAGGCAGTAGCTGTTAGATAGGATTCATCTCTCCCGGTATTGGGGGTTGATATCGCGCTGTGTTTGGAGAGCCATTACGCAATGTCCCTGGCCAGGGCAAGCGAGATTTACTGGTAGATGTTCCGTTAGTTTCTCAAGGTGTAATGGGCTTCACTCTGATACGACTTATACTGCTATTACGGGACTGATGCTTGCCGCCCTCTAGGCCCGATATGCGATAGTCCTAGATGAACAGACCGGACTGTACGAAGATTGTCACATCAGGCTCAGTAGGAGTTCGGATGAGTTTCCTCATCGGCCTTCTTATCGACATTTACCTAAGGACCGTTACCTACAGCTAATACCGCTTATGGACTATGGTTAAACCCACTTCCACCGTAGTGTCGAGTCTTTAGAGTCCCACACAGAGGGTTCCCCTACTTCGGGCGAAACGATATAGAGGTCGTATGTTTTTATGACAGGGTTCGGACATATACGTGTACTTGTGCACGTATGATATTCGGACAGATTATACTAGTGGGCTTTGGTTTAAGCCAGATCCTAGTATTAGATTATTGGATTTGATACAGTCTCAATATATCCGTGTTTTTCATAAATACGGATGGGAGGGGCGTTCTCGTAATTTGTCGGGAGGCTTTTAGAAGGAGATGACTCATTTGTGTTTTAATCTTTTTGATTTAAATTAAATGAGGTGGTGGAGATGAGGTGTTATTATCATTAATTGCACCATGACTCATGAGATGATTCATCTCAAGAATTAAATGAATCATGGTTGATATTTTGCTAGATATTTTAGTAAGATATTTTTTATGCTTCATAATATTCAAAGTAAGGTTCAATTCATTATCACAAAACACTTCTCTCTTCTCAAGCTCTCTCTTCTTCATTCTAACCCTAAGCCTCTCATGAGTTGAGAACCCTATGGTTAGCAAGACTAATCAATCCTTAATCTATCTCTATATCCTCTAGGTCACTTAGATTAGCACTCTAAGTCACATAGTTACCTCAAGTTAGAGGTCAAAACTTATAGTAGGAACTCTCGGATGGATCTTCTATTACATCGAGGAGCCGATGAGGAGGTGCCATCCTTTTCCACTCCAAGGAGCCTGCGTGGTGAAGGAGGATAGCAAGAGAATAAGAAGGACTTGAATCTTTAGGTATAATCTTCTTACCAAGTAGATAATATCTCTAGTTAGTTGTGTTAGATATGGTTTAGCAATGATCCTTATGCTTAGTCGATGTTACCTTGTTTAAAATGATCGTTTTTTACTTATTCCGCCTCCCCGCATCACGTGGGGTGTGTAACGTCGACTTACAGTGGTATCAGAGCCTACTAAACCATAGCTAACAGTTTAAACAACAAGTTAAAACTATGAAACCGAAACGACCCGAAAACATCGATCCCAAGATTCAAGTTTCTGTCGATTTTAAAAGAGGCTCTGAAAATTATTTAAACAAGTACAGAGTGCTATTTGAACAGTAAAAAGAACACCCAAAAAAACGAGACAGTTCCTCGAAAAACGGGCCGGTGACATTGCCCCAATTTCCGGCGACCTCGGCCCTAGTAAAGAGAAATTGCTTCAATTTTTGTGTGTGGCCTTTTGACTTTAATCTAGGGCTTCAGGAGTTGTTTGTTCTTGCCAAAATTTGATTTACTGTAAACTCTTTACTGTGGCAAATACCAGCTGTTTCGAAGTCGCAGTTTTATGTTGTTTGAAGTTTCAAGTTATGTTTAATGTGTTCGTAAACCTCTGCTAATTGCTAATATGTCGGTTAATTGGGGGTTGCACATTTCTGTAATGGTTACTTTTGGTCTGTGGATATGAACTTGTTGGATTGTCGTGATGATTAGCCGGGGGTGAGATGAGTTTTCATATTCTTTCTGCAGGGTTCCTAGGCACTCTAGTGAGGTCTCCCAAGCCATCAACCATGGCAATTTCAAAAATTATGGTGCCTACAAACCCTAAACAACGGATCGTATACTAGATTTCTAGGCGAACAAGAACTAGTTAACAGATTGACTAATGAGATACGGAAATTACAACCTTTGTAGATCCGGATATCCACCTCCACGGCTCCGTAACGAGGTCATCTCCGCTGTCCAAATCAAATCCGGGCTCTAGAGTCGACTTCGTCGGAGAATGGGCAAGCTAGGTCGTCGATGTCCATGCCGAAGATGATCTACGTCGAGGCATCGCTAGATCAAGCTCCTCCTTCACCAAACCCTAAAATCTTGTGAAGGAAACACACTCTACTACTTGGCAAGAGGTAGAGGATGAAGAAATAGGAAGTGGGTATACTTTAGAATTGGATTTCTCACTCATATCATCAATCTACCATTGATGACTAGAAGCTTTTTCTTCATGTGTTTTTGAAGAAGAAGAAGAAGAAGCTCATGAAAAAGTTATGATAAGAATTATCTAAATTATCAATAAAAAAGAATACTTATCATGACTTAATCATAGTTAGGTGTAGAGAGTGAATCATAGTTAGTGAATGGTTAGGTAAAGGAGAAGAAGACAAAATGGTCAAAGTGCATGAAGCACTTAGAAACTTCATGAAGAAAATTGCAACCATTTTGTTTTCTTCTCACAATATAAATTCAAAACAAATATATATAAATAAATGAATGATTAATACAAAACCCTAACCATTCACAACCATGGTTCATTCTTTACACTTAACCAAAATTGGGCATGCATCATCAAACATGACACAAGGAAGTGCACAAAATTATATCGCATATACAATGCGCACATCCTAGTGAGAAAATCCGTCTAAAGTGAACCGATACTAGTTAATGCAAAGTAATATATCAAATATATAATTATACATTAAATCATTAAATCAACACTTGATTCAATGATCCGGTCATGCGCACATAACCGACTGGTATCATATATATCGGCTTATCGAATCAACGCTTGAATCGATAACTAGGTTATATCGCATACAACCATTCGATATATTTATCGCGAGAATAGAATACGGTATCACATACTCGTATTATTCTCGGTCCCGCACATATCTCATATGCGCTCCTATTTCGTTTCGCTTGAGCCAGGAAACCTCTGTGTAGGACTCTAAAGACTCGTCAATACGCCGGCAGCGGATGATGATCATATCAAACATCCACAAGCCGCAAGCGGTCTGCTAAACGTAACGGCCACCCGGGTATTGAGCGATCTGAAGATCGACGAGCAAGTCCGCTCACACTCCAGTGAATCCGACCAGTAACACTACCGTACAGTCCGGTCTGATCGTCTGATCTGTTGCATATCTCGCCTAGGGGTGGTAAACGTCAGACCCCAATAGCTCAATGAGTCGTGTCGATATGAGGTCTATAACTGTTCGAGAAACTACTGGTAACACTTACCAGTAAATCTCAGCAACCCTGGCCAGGGATTTCCTGTTATAGCCAATCGAACACAGCGCAACATCAACCCCCATATACCGGGAGAGACGAATCCCCTCCTATCGCTCATTGCCTCCATGTGACTCGGGACTGTACCCAAAAACCACCGTTTTGCATGCCCTCTTGGACGTGGTAAGATGGAAATCAAAGCACAGTGGGAACCACACAAGACTCTATGACGATCTCGGGTCAACAGACTACTCTGTACCAGTGTCACCAGAGAACTGCCATCTGACGTGAGGTATAATACCATCTGGGAGTTCTCGGCGAGTCCGTCCAGTGTACCCAGTCTCTACTGAGCACCCGTATATCATCTCTGATGTCAAACACCGATGGATATGGGATCATCCATCGCCCATCTGTATGGGTCGAGAAGGTACACGCTAGTCTACTCTGGCATATCGATGCCCCGTCTCGATACACCCACGACTAGGGACTTTGAAGGATGTACTTATGGACTACCATGTCCCCACTAGTATGATCCGCATCATAGTCCAGGTAGTCAAGTACAGATCCTAAGGGCTTTACCAACTTGTAACAGAGAGACAAACAGTATACACGTTAAGGTAAAGATCAACCAGATAGCATACTATCATGTCGAGCAAGAAAGTCCTCACTATATATGTCCCAGTATCCACTACAATATACATCCTATGTACAGTAATGGCCTCTAGGGCATACATATAACTAACAATCTCCCACTTGCACTAGGGCCATCTGTAGCAGTGGTTGCAGTATCTCATACTCAACCATCCCATAAAAGTGTCTCTCTCTGGGAACAGGCCTTTGTGAGTGGATCCGCTGTGTTGTCCTCTGAGTCTACTCTCCTAACCTCGATCACCCTGGAGATCAACCATCTCCATGATCAGGTGATACTGCCTTAGAATATGTCTGGATCACTGATGGGACCGGCGTTCCTTGGCATAAGCCACAACTCCATTGTCACACAATGGGAGGAACATAGTTCATCTCATGAACCATTATACATCCAAACAGCCTCTTTGGTAGCATCTTAAGTAGCGATGTATCCAGCCTTTATCTTCTAGTATGTCACGGTATCTAGTTTGGAACTCTTCCAACATACCGTCCCTTTACTGAGGGTAAAGACAATGCCTGCGACTGTCATTCAGTCGTCTTTATCACACTGGAACCCTTCCAGCGATTCTCCCCAGGATCGGTTGATACCGTCTCACTACAACTAGTGAGAATCCTAACATCCAATTAAATCTATCTCATAGATCCAAAATCCAGGATTTAGTAGGTATCATTTTGATCCTATATGGAGAATCATTGTGATAAACGGAGATTGATCGAGCGTAGCATAGGAAACTCTTTCCCTATCAAGAGTATGTTATCCACGTACTCTACGAGGATCGTCTCTATACTCCCTACTACCTTCTTGTTTATACAAGGTTCATCTACCATTTTGATGATGTCAAACTCTTTGACTGCTTCATCAAAACAGATGTTCCAACTCCGCGATGCCTGCTTTATCAGATAAAACATCTTGCACACGTTTCCGCTGCTCCCACTGTCTACGAAGCCCTCTGGCTGTGTACTTATAGACACACTCTTCTAAAACATCATTTAGAAAAGCAGTCATGACACCCAACCACCAGATATCGTAGTCATGGTATGTAGCCGTGGTAAGTAGGATCTGGATGGACTTAAGCATAGTCACTTGAAAAGGTTTCATCATGATCCACGCCTGGTCAATGACGAAAAGCTTTAACAAGTCTAGCTTTGAAAGTCTCAACTTTTCCATGTACACCAAGTAATCTTCTCAAGATATACTTGCTCCTGATGGGGATTTAACCCTTCAGATATAGCAACCAAAGTCCATACTTTGTTGGTGTATAAGGATTCCATCTCAGATCACTAAACATTCAGCCATTCTTACAGAGTCTTACTCCTGATGGCCAGCTCGAAACTAGTTGGGTCATCATCTCATGATGTAATCCTCGCTCCCACTGTCATAGAGAAACTAAAGTATCTCTCAGGTGGGTGAGGAACCCTACTAGATCGGCGGAGAGGCTGAGGTTCGTTGGTATCTACTGAATACTTTGGTTCTATCAAATCATCAGCTGTAATTTGTATAGCTGGAACCTTTCCAGTTCTACATTACAGTCCTTGCCTCGAGCTTGTCCGGATTTTGTTTTTAGACATAGGCCGGGCAACCCCAAATCTTAACTAACTTCAGATATGGGCTCTTCCCTTTCCATATCACATATGAAGTGGTAGGCAACTGATTTGATTCGAACCCATTCAATAGGTATGCAGCTTCTCAAGTGCATAACTCCCAAAAGGAAAAAGGTGACTCAGTAGTACTCATCATAGAGCACACCTTATCATATAGGGTGTATCTGCTCCGCCCCGATATACCATCGTGCTATGGTGTATTCAGAGGAGTAATGCTGAGAGAGAATCTCATTCTCCTTTAGAATAGTCCAGGATTTCCGTGCACAAGTATTCTCCTCCCTGATCTCATCATAGGACATAATACTTATACCCGTATTTTGGTTCTCTACTTCTTGCTTATATTCTCTGAATATCTCAAAAGGTTCGGACTTGTGTTTCAACAGGAACATAGGTCTGAATCTTGAAAGATTATCAGAGAATATAGCGAAGTATAAAAAACCAGTCCTGGCATGTGTAGACAGGGGACCTACATACATCAACATGTATCATCCCAAGAGTTTACTAACTCTTTCTCTGTTTCCATTAAACAGAGCTATGGTCATCTTATCTTTGTGACATGACTGGCGAGTTTCACAAGATGTAAATTCAAACTAATTTAAACATGCATCTATATGTAACTCTAGCCAGTCGGGTCGCATTGATCTGACCTAGTCTACAATGCCTCAAGAAGAATTCGTTCATTTCTGAACTCTTCCTCTTGTGTGTGTTCCGTATACTCAGAACTGTAGTTTGATTTAGAACATTAATGCTTTTAGATAACGTGCCTGAACCGATCAACTTTTGATATAGGAAATGTTCAAAACATTATCCAACAATACAAAATTATATCCTTTCTTTTCTAACAAAGAGAGTGATATGATTTGGTATATCAGGTTCGGTATTTAATAACATTCGTTCAGAATCAATGTATTGGTAATACAGGGTGACAGTGACCGACAGACCTGGCTGCAACACTTGCCCCGTTTTCTGCCTCATGAAACTTATCACCCGTTCTCAGTTCTTTACCTATCTGTAGCCCTATGTAACATATTACATATCTGGGATCCTGATCTGGTATCACATACCCAGGACGTAGAGGATACTGAGAAACAGTTCTGTATAATGAACACACCCGAAGATGATGCATCAGCATGCACTCTCTTCGTTTGGGCGGCACGGGAATTCTGGTAATCCCCAATTTCCTGCTCTGTCTTATAATAATTATAAGTTGGAGCGGGACCAACGTTCCCCAGCTCAGTATAACAAGTGGGTTCGGTCAATATTCCGTATTATTATCTTGATTAAGGCGTGATATGGTCGCTACCTGGAGAGAGAGAGAAGAAAACACTCAGCGTGCGCTCTGTCAAAAATAGATTGGTTATTATTTTATCTAATCAGGATGGCTCCCACTGCTTTTTATCAAATCTTCCTTCAAACCCTAAAAGGAAAGACTAGCCGGGATTAATTACACACTACAAGTTCGCCAATCTTTCAGCCAGGCCAGTGTCGGTACTTTGAGGGAGGTCCCCCGTGCTTTCGCACGAACCTAATTAATGTAAACCTTGTTTTCCCAGAGGCGTAACCTCGTTAACACCTTTCTAGACACCTACTTGATCGGCTAATTGTAATGTATAAAACTCTCCCAGGAGTAACTCTTACTCGCAGCGGGTATCGGGATCCAACTATCTCATAGAAGGTATGCAATCTCATTGCAAATTTCAACACTTGAAATTCCCGATAATATTTTGCCCCATGCGATCTATGACCTTGACTGAGTCAACAAACCATAGACCGTAAGTAAAGTTCAACCCGTCATTTCTCGATTGAATTAAACCCACCCGCACGACCCTTGACTGAGTCAACAAGGCCGCACGACTACCCTAATCCAATCGCATCATATGCTTTGCAGATAAGCAATAATCAGCTACCGCACACTACGCCTTGACTGAGTCAACAAACGCAGCACGAATACTAACTATTACTTATCTGAAATGACGGAGGGCTACGTCAGGTTTTTAAGAAAACCCTTTGCGTAATGAACTTTATATCGTTGTAGGATCGAATGATTTTAAAAATGGAGTGTTTTTTAGGCTTTTCTAGTTTTGCTAAAGGAGTCACTCCCGGTGAAGGGATCGTCGGTCCTTTCCTCGTCGAATGAGGTGCGGGATATATCATATATATCACTGTGCAAAGCAAAAACTCTTAAAAGCAATCAAAAGACAAACCGAATGTGTAGCATCTGCTAGTTATTGCTAAAGGAGTCACTCCCGGTGAAGGGATCTCGGTCCTTTCCTCATCGAATAAGGTGCAGGATATATCACATATACCTCTGTGCAAAGCAAGAACTGTAGCTACCTGTTTTATTTTGAAATTCGATTCTACAACATCTTAGGTTTCTTTTATTTCATTAATCACATTAATGAAGTCCCATCATTTAAGTACCTAAACATCACAGATAGATATGACGTACACTTATGCCATCTGCATTCGCCTCGATGTCCCCTCGTGCACCGTTAGGTTAGGTAACTAACGGCAGAGCAGGGCAGGGCTAGCGCGGGTGTAAAACATAAGTAACGTCTATATAATATATCATATATACTATATACTATATCCATCACAGAAACATCACATGATCTCATCACAGATATCGCAGCAGAAGAAATATATGAAATATTGGATATACTAGGACGTCCGTGTTTTCAATATGAGCCAGTATAAAACACGGATTCCACGGTCATGATGAATAGCCAAACACACACCCCTAGACCCCTATGAGAGCGGCAAGCAACCCTACCAATTCTAGAGTTAGGAGACCCGGACTCGACTCCTCGAGTTGGTCTCCCTCTGGACTCCAGAACCCGGTTACTTGTGCCCTCCTCCTTGGGTCTATCCTAGTGCGGAAAAGTAAATAATATACAACAGGTGACAACTCCCGCAACCTGGAAGCGCCCCAATAAAAGAATATTACATACAAGTTTTTACATGAATGAAAATGAAAAACACTCATCTCACATAAAAACCCCCGGCTATTCAAACACGACGATCCAATATAACATATCCAGCAACACATAACATCACATGTCATCAACGTAAGTAAATATGCGCATCCCAATTGTCGTTGACATATAGCAACGAAACCGGCGATATCACATATTACACTTACGGTCACAGAAAAGAAAGTGTAAAACTACAACAGTTGGAATCTGCAACCACCTCAGACATCGCATGCCTGACCAAATGAATTACTTAGACATCGCATGCCTAACAATTATAAACCCCGCATTTTAGTCTCATTATCGAAAACACTTTTCAATATCGAGTCGGGCAATTCAACAGGATTCCCGACAGCCTGATCGAATGCTCGTCGCAAACTTAAGTAGGCGGCCGCACCCCCGATACCGGCGACGAAGTGCACCAAGGCGGAACACCGCTACCGCGAGCACCCGGACGGATGCTTTCGGCGACGGGGTTCTCCTACAGTCACTTGGTCGGGGCAATGGCGTGAAGCTGTCTATTAAGTTTACCCGGCGAGTATCCGCGTACGCTACGTGATTGCGACGGACTTTTGATCACATCAAAATTCCGTGGCAACCGATCAAGTGAGACTAAACTGCTATGTTTATAACATTCATTTAGTTATCACATAACTATTTGTGAATTCCAATTATTGTATCCCATTCCAGATAAACAGAAAATGTTAAACTTTCCGATCGAACAATCGAACACCCAACCTTTCCCGATATAGATCAACACATGAAACAAGTCTAGCAACATTCAGTTCGTGCCTCAGTACCAACGGTCCAGCCGTAGAAGGGTCAAGCCAACGCCTCACATGTGGCACGCCGTACTGCCCCAAACCCGAAGGTTCAAAGGGCAGTTCAAGACGGTCACATAATCGAGTTAAGGTTTGTGTCTTCTAGAGGGACCATCGCATTACTTGCACTACTTAGAACGTCGTCAAACTGCGGAAAAATCCAACACTTGGAAATTTCCCGACAGGGGAAAAGTTGGGTATTTATATCCGGTCGAACTTTTTAACATATTCTAAAATTTATCCGGAAAGCCACACAGACAAAATTTGATACCCCGATCGAAACACCGAAGCTCCAAAACATTCCAGATTATTCAACACTTGAATAAATTTTTAAAATATCCAGAGAACTCAGCACAACTAAATAGGAGTTACTGTGCAAACCCAACCACATAATACGACAAAACGGCCGCCCTTCCGCGGCACGAGCCATGCTCGTGCCGCGGAAGCGCGGCGCTTTAATGGAGTTAGGGCTACGGGTTGCACAGTTAATCTTATATTTTCCTGCATGTTTTTCTGAATATTTTTAATGTGGAAAAATGCACTGTTTTGAAAAAAGTACAGAGAGCATATTTGATTTGGAGTTCCGGGTTCGTTCGGACTTCAATTTCCGTCTGGACTTCGCCTAAGGCTCTAGCTAGGCTCTGATACCACTGCAGGGTTCCTAGGCACTCTAGTGAGGTCTCCCAAGCCATCAACCATGGCAATTTCAAAAATTATGGTGCCTACAAACCCTAAACAACGGATCGTATACTAGATTTCTAGGCGAACAAGAACTAGTTAACAGATTGACTAATGAGATACGGAAATTACAACCTTTGTAGATCCGGATATCCACCTCCACGGCTCCGTAACGAGGACATCTCCGCTGTCCAAATCAAATCCGGGCTCTAGAGTCGACTTCGTCGGAGAATGGGCAAGCTAGGTCGTCGATGTCCATGCCGAAGATGATCTACGTCGAGGCATCGCTAGATCAAGCTCCTCCTTCACCAAACCCTAAAATCTTGTGAAGGAAACACACTCTACTACTTGGCAAGAGGTAGAGGATGAAGAAATAGGAAGTGGGTATACTTTAGAATTGGATTTCTCACTCATATCATCAATCTACCATTGATGACTAGAAGCTTTTTCTTCATGTGTTTTTGAAGAAGAAGAAGAAGAAGCTCATGAAAAAGTTATGATAAGAATTATCTAAATTATCAATAAAAAAGAATACTTATCATGACTTAATCATAGTTAGGTGTAGAGAGTGAATCATAGTTAGTGAATGGTTAGGTAAAGGAGAAGAAGACAAAATGGTCAAAGTGCATGAAGCACTTAGAAACTTCATGAAGAAAATTGCAACCATTTTGTTTTCTTCTCACAATATAAATTCAAAACAAATATATATAAATAAATGAATGATTAATACAAAACCCTAACCATTCACAACCATGGTTCATTCTTTACACTTAACCAAAATTGGGCATGCATCATCAAACATGACACAAGGAAGTGCACAAAATTATATCGCATATACAATGCGCACATCCTAGTGAGAAAATCCGTCTAAAGTGAACCGATACTAGTTAATGCAAAGTAATATATCAAATATATAATTATACATTAAATCATTAAATCAACACTTGATTCAATGATCCGGTCATGCGCACATAACCGACTGGTATCATATATATCGGCTTATCGAATCAACGCTTGAATCGATAACTAGGTTATATCGCATACAACCATTCGATATATTTATCGCGAGAATAGAATACGGTATCACATACTCGTATTATTCTCGGTCCCGCACATATCTCATATGCGCTCCTATTTCGTTTCGCTTGAGCCAGGAAACCTCTGTGTAGGACTCTAAAGACTCGTCAATACGCCGGCAGCGGATGATGATCATATCAAACATCCACAAGCCGCAAGCGGTCTGCTAAACGTAACGGCCACCCGGGTATTGAGCGATCTGAAGATCGACGAGCAAGTCCGCTCACACTCCAGTGAATCCGACCAGTAACACTACCGTACAGTCCGGTCTGATCGTCTGATCTGTTGCATATCTTGCCTAGGGGTGGTAAACGTCAGACCCCAATAGCTCAATGAGTCGTGTCGATATGAGGTCTATAACTGTTCGAGAAACTACTGGTAACACTTACCAGTAAATCTCAGCAACCCTGGCCAGGGATTTCCTGTTATAGCCAATCGAACACAGCGCAACATCAACCCCCATATACCGGGAGAGACGAATCCCCTCCTATCGCTCATTGCCTCCATGTGACTCGGGACTGTACCCAAAAACCACCGTTTTGCACGCCCTCTTGGACGTGGTAAGATGGAAATCAAAGCACAGTGGGAACCACACAAGACTCTATGACGATCTCGGGTCAACAGACTACTCTGTACCAGTGTCACCAGAGAACTGCCATCTGACGTGAGGTATAATACCATCTGGGAGTTCTCGGCGAGTCCGTCCAGTGTACCCAGTCTCTACTGAGCACCCGTATATCATCTCTGATGTCAAACACCGATGGATATGGGATCATCCATCGCCCATCTGTATGGGTCGAGAAGGTACACGCTAGTCTACTCTGGCATATCGATGCCCCGTCTCGATACACCCACGACTAGGGACTTTGAAGGATGTACTTATGGACTACCATGTCCCCACTAGTATGATCCGCATCATAGTCCAGGTAGTCAAGTACAGATCCTAAGGGCTTTACCAACATGTAACAGAGAGACAAACAGTATACACGTTAAGGTAAAGATCAACCAGATAGCATACTATCATGTCGAGCAAGAAAGTCCTCACTATATATGTCCCAGCATCCACTACAATATACATCCTATGTACAGTAATGGCCTCTAGGGCATACATATAACTAACACTTTCATTCGATATAAATTGTAATATGATGTAATATTCTTTTGCGGGGCACATCCGGGTTGAGGTTGTAGCCACCGTTGTATTATTTCATTTACCGCTTCCTGCTCCTAGGATAGACCTAAGGTGGGGTGCACAAATTACTGGGTACTTTGAAGTGCTTAGTGGCCTACTTACGTTGTTAAGGGAGACTGCTTCACTTAGGGTACTTGGCGGGTAGTTTTCCGTACCCGTAGGGGTCTAGTGTGGGGTTGGCTATTCATCATGATTGTGTAATCCGTCTTTCATTGCAGGCTCAAAGGAAATGCGGATTCCTAGAATATCCAATATGTTTATCTGTGATCTGGAATGCCTATTATTGCGTCTGACAAATGTATAATATCTATATATGATATATAGTAGGCGTTTCTTATGTTTTGCATCCGCGCTAGCCCAGCCCCTGCTCTGTCGTTAGTTAAGTAACCTGACGGGTTAATGACGGGACCCAGTGGCGAATGCGGATGGCATAACCGGACATCGTATTTTCGTTGTTTTCTACAATGATAGGTTAATTGATGGAACGGAATATATTAATGCAAAGAAAATAAACCAAAGTTGAATCGTTGGAACAATTTAAAAGAAACCACTTGGTTATTTTAAAACAGCAGATTTTTAATTGCGGAGCTTAAACCACTCCTTTTAAAAGCTATCAGGTTCCTTCGATTATATCAAGTTCACTACATTCACGGTTTCGCCAAACCATTCGTAGCCCTCCGTTATTTCAGTTGGATATTCAATAGTATTCAAGTTATGTATTTTGACCAATGCCAAGGCATAGTGTTTGGTAGCTGCTGGATATTCATCTGTTGCATAGATAGATGCCTTGGTTTGGGATAGTCGTACTGCCATTTTGGCCAACGTCAAGATTATGTACGTGTGGGTTCGGTAGAACTTGACATGTGAATTATGATATTTTGGCCAACGTCAAGATTATAAGAGCATGGGGCAAAAATCCACATCGGGAGTTTCTAAAGAAACTGAAACTTGCTAGTGTTGCATACCATTTGGAGTGTGATAATTTTGGTAGGATTCCTTCAAATTTATCACACGCTGATATTTGGATCCCGATCCTACTGTGAGTATATGCTACTCATCGGGAGATTCTTTCACTTAACGATCAATGCTATAAACTAAGAAGGTGTCAAGAATAGTGTTAGCGGGGCTATGCTCCCAGGGAAAAGAGCTTATTTAATAAAGGAACTTCGTAAAAGCATCGTAGAACCTCCCTCGAAGTATCGACACTAGCCTGGATGAACGGTTAAGCAAGAATTGTACGGTGAGAATAGTCCTGACTAGTTCTTCTTTTATGGTTTGAGGAAGGATTCGAGAAACAGTGGGAGCTATCCTGTTTAGATAAACTAAAAACCACTCTAAACTTGCAAGAGTATCAAGATAAAGTGTTTTCTTCTCTCTCTCCTAATTGCAGTGACCAAGAACTTGACGGGCCTTAAGTTATTATTAGATAAAAATATTTTGACTGGGCCAAATTATAAAGATTGGTTCAGGAATGTCTAGATGGCAATCACTTATGACAAATTAGGGTATGTCCTTACTACAAATGTCCCTGCCGTCCCAGGTCCAGAATCCAGTGTCGCGGATAAAGAAATCCTCAAAACCTAGGAGATTGACTGCGCGAAGGCTAAATGCATCATGCTTGCCTCTATGAAAAATGAACATCAGAGGAGGCATGGGGATATGGATCTTGAATCCATATTTCTCCACACCAAGGAACTGTATAGAGAGCAATCTCGTATAGCTAGATACGAGACCTCGAAGAACTTCTTTCAGTCGAGGCTGGCCATCGGATCATCTGTAGGGGAACATGTCCTTAAGATGATTAGCTACATTGAGGAGCTCGTGGACCTCGGGACAACATTAGAGAACGAGTTGTATACAGACTTGGTTCTCCAGTCCCTTCCTTACACCTATGCCCAGTTTATCTTGAATTTCAATATTCAAGGTAAAGAAGTTGAACTTCCAGAACTCCTTACCATGTTGAGGAGTGCAGAGGGTAGCTTGCAGAAAGCAAGGGAAACACCCGCTATGTTTGTTCGTGGTGCTTTTTTTCTAGGTCCAAGGCAAGAGCCAAAGGAAGGAAGTGTAAGTCTTCGGTAGCGTCCCGGCCGTCATTCTGATGCCAAACGCGGAACAAAAACTTTTATAACTAGCGCTATCGTATACTATAACCCGGATCTTGCCATTAACGCTAAACTAACAAACTACAAAGTGGGTAGAAAGGCTATACCGAACGATCCGAGTCCTTCGTTCTGTAGCCATCATCCCACGCTCCTTTGCGGTATCTGCGATCTTGCTCGATCTCCGGTCTCCTCGTCCAGGTGGAACCACGTCAACGGATCTTTAAACGGGCTCCCGCTTCTGAACTGACGCAACTAGGACATGAAGTTTGCTAGCCGACATGTCTAAGATTGATGTAGAGAATGAGTAGAATACTTTGTCTCGTTTCATCGAAAACCGTGGATGAACGGTTAATCAAGTTACCATTTTAATCAAGTAATGAGAAATGAGCATAGAAATTTAACAAATCCACCATCTATCATTCACAAATAGGGCTCGTCCAATATAGGGCTGAAATGGAGTGGGGTGGTGAGTGTAGGAGGAAGGGTGACCATAAGTGAAGCTTATCATGATTTATCACAACATTAAAGGAAAGAATGAGTCATATAACACCTCACTAACCATTTAATGCAAACAATAAGTCACTAAACACCTCATCAACCTACTCACCAAATCAAGAAGCTTCCTCATGACTCACCCTCATGACTCACCCAAGTGAAGAAAAGATAATTCCGTATTAAACCGAATGTTTAAGATGGGTGATAGAAAACTGGTAACTTCGAAAAGCGATCCCGAAACGAATTTCAGGATAACCCCGTAATTGTATATACATACCCGCATTTGTATTACGACCGAATACAAATGCAACTGTGACAAAGATATTATATCTACACAGTATAATACATGGATCCGGCTTAAACCAAAGACCGCCAGTATTATCTGCCCGAAATATGACACGTGTGTAAACGCACGAGCATTTTCCGAACCCTGCCATAAAACCATACGGCCTCTACAACGTTTCGCCCGAACTTGGGATGGGAAACTATCTGTTGGCGACTCTAATGACTCATCAGTACCCTGGCAGTGGGTTTAACCACAAGCACGTTAGCGGCACTGGCAGTGCGTAACGGCTGCCCATCTACTGACCTCAAGGGAAGCCGATGAGCGAACTCATCCTGGAACCTTACTGAGCCTAACAGTGACAATATACATACAGTCCGGTCCGTTCGTCTATGAGTATCGCATATCGGGCCTGGGGGGCTGGTAACGTCAGACCTCCAAAAGCGGTATAAGTTGTGTCAGAGACAAGCCTTGAACACCCTGAGAAATTACTGGAATACTTACCAGTAATTCTCACCTGCCTTGGCCAAGGACTTGGTGTAATAGCTTTCCTAGACACAGCGTGATCTCACCCCCAATACCGGGAGAGACGAATCCCCTACCGATCTGCTCATTTGCCTCCATGTGGCTCGGGACTGTAGCAAAAAATATCTTTTTGCACGACTCCTTTAAGCCGTGGTAGGGTAGAAATCAAAGCACAGTGGGAACTCACACGAGACAAATGACGACCTCAGGTCGATAAACTAACTTGTACACATGTCACCTGGGAACTGCTATCTGACGCTAGGTATAATAGCAACTAGCAGGTTCCCGGCGAGTCCTGTCCGGTGTACTCATAACCCAATGAGCACCTGTATATATCTTAGGTGATCTAACTGAAACCAGTGGCTTTTGAGACCGGCCACCAGCCCTCGTCCGGGTCTCGACCGTATACACTAGTCTACTCCGGAGTATCGATGCCCTGTCTCGAAACTCCCACGACTAGGGACCAAAATTAAGGATGTGCTTATAGACTACCCAACTCTTACGTATATGATTGCCATCATACTGTTGGTAGTCAAGCAAAATCCTAAAGACTCTATCAACGTGTAATAGTGATCAGTCACCTGAACCTGTACACGACTGATAAAGGCAAACCAGATAGCATACTATCATCTCGAGTAAGACTGACCTACCGGTATAGGTCCTGCTCAATCATTGCAATCACGTACCTGCGATCCAATAATTGACTTTGAGGGCACTATATCCAACAATCTCCTACTTGCACTTAAGGCTAATTATTGTGATGTCGCATACTCACAGCCCGTGTGATACCGAACACCCAAGTACTCTACTAATCAGTTCCACAAAGCTCGTTTGAAAAACTCTTGTGTTCGAGAAATAGCCTCAATGAGTAGATCCGCCCCGATGTTTCTTTCTATGTCTCTCTTAATCTCAAGTTCGCGGAGAAATCCATCTCCCGAATCGAGTAATACATGTCTTAGAATATGTCTGGATATCTGATGGGACCTGGTTCATAAATGAACTCCAGATCCAAACTTCTTAGACTGTATCGATAACTGAACCTAATCAGTATCCTGCACCATGCTTCCCACAGTATCCTCTTGGACCACCTGTCCATAATACTGTCCCTCGTCAGAGGGAAAACTATAACTCTGACAATCACTCTGTCATCCATGTCACCTTTGAAGCCTGGAATGATAACAGTCTCCAAAGGAGGCTGCCGTCATCAAATCCGTAGAACATGCACTTATGTTCTAAAACTGCTTGCTTATGTTACATCAGGATTGGATTAATATAAACTTATCGCATCTAGTGCAAAAACAACATCTGGTGTGGTACTTGAAACCTCACGATTGACTCAATTGCCTAAGCAAGTGATCTGCCAATCATGCACATCCCTCTCCTCTTTAGTCTGTAAGACACCTTTAGAGAGGGTGACTCCATCACCTGCAGGTACACCACCATGCCAGGAGTCATCTATTCTAAAATACCATTAGAATACTGTTAAAGTACCCAGATTGGGAAACTATCCAATTCTAGATCTAAAACCATAGATCTAGTAACCAGAATGTCTGATATTATATCCATATCTTTTTTATGGAGAAACAACTGTGTGACGACCAAATTATAACCGATCGTAGTATAGGAATTTTACTTCCTACTCTATGTATGTCATCTAAATACCAGGATATCACACAACCTACTACCTTCTCAACAGATCCATCCCCTATTCTGATGAAGTCAAACCAATGACTGTCACATCAAAATTAGATAATCTATCTCCGCTATATCTGCTCTAGTCTATAAATAGACATAAGCTACTTGCCCACTATGCTTCCGCTGCTCCCACTGACCACAACAACCCTCTGACAGAATAATATATAAGTGCACTTCTAAAGCTAGTTTAGAATGACGCTATACTTAACCTCCTGCCGGGTCTCATTGCCTGGAACAACAGTAGTGTCAAGTCTGGGTAAACAAGAACCTCCCTGTCACCGTCCTTGAGGCTACCGGAGTACCTTTCGGGTGGCTGAGGTTACCCACCATATCTGCAGAGTGGCTAATGGAATGTCAAACCTGATTGAATGTTTAGGTCCTATTAAATTTTCCGTAATCGTTTGCTGTTCTGGAATCACTTCTAGTTCTACCATACTCCTACTACTGTTTTTTGGAAAAATCCATTTTACTAAAACTGTGGCGAGTGAAGAACAATATCACTATTGATCTTCCAGATGGTAGAAAGTCAAACCTCGACATAGCCCGGGTCAACCCACAAACTGCCATTACAGAAACGTGCCTTGAAAGAGTCTGGTTTTAAGCATAAGCCGGACAACTCCCCGTACCTTAACATCGTTAAGATATGAACCATTCTATATCCAATATAGAAACTTTGGCACTTATTTACTTGGAACCAGATTCTAATCATGCAGCTGTCTCTAGTGCATATCAAATTAATGGAGAGAGGCTAATCAGCATGACTCAACTTAGGAATCCATCCAATTAAGAGTAACCTGAAAGAGAAACAAGTTTCTTAAAACCATTACTATCATCTGAATATCAATCACAAGTATCTACATCTTCGATCTCTTTGAAGAATCCCGCTACTTGCGATATCTGGTTCTCTACTTTATTCCTATACCCACAACTTCTCAAAACATAGACCTTGTATTTCTACGAAACACTTGTCTAAAAACTAGAGAAGTCACAAGTAAACAGAACATAGTACGAGGACCAACCCCTTTGTCCTGCTGGACACTGGACAACATACAATACTCTGTATAAGTCCGCTGAGTTGAATAACTCAAAACCTGTGCATCGTAGGTTGAAAACTGTACTTATGGTTAAGAACTACTCCGTTGTTCAATACTCCTTACCCAATTGTCAACTAATATAGGTAAATGTCAAGGACATAATTTCAAAAAGTTATATCTCACTTTATAAAAATAAATGTACAGATATATTATTTTGAAATCGGTGCACAACAACGGATACTCAAAACTAAATACATGCCGTCCGGCAAAAACCTAGGCGACTTCCTCAAATATCACTAATTATAACGAATTCCGATATAATGAGGATGATCACCTTATTCCCAATAACTTACTACCACTCATCATCTGTAAAACCATACAGATGTGAGAATCAAACCTAGTAAATACATACCCTGGAGTAAATATCTAATCGGGAAATCAGTTTTCCTTTAACAATGCACAGTGAAACTGAAACATGAAAATGTTTCGTAGGGGTATCCTTGTATTCCTAGTAATGCCTCTTCCATAATCCAATTCATGACTGTAACCGTATATTTCTTTGCCATCTCTCCAAATCCCTTTATTTGTTTTTAGTCGTTACCTTCTGTACACCATCATTAGGCTAAATGGTTTTCTTCCTTCCTTACCGTTCGGCACCATCCTATGGTTTGCAAGAAGACTATCCAGTAAGCATAATAGGTGTACCCTCCTAAACCAAGGAGTACTCGCAACTTGAGAGAAGGTGATAATAAAAGACAACTGAATAATACCTTATTATATTTCTCCCGAACTGGGGAAAAAAGCAAAGGTGAAATAGGAGTGGCGATGAAGTACGCGGTTTGGTCGTGAATGATAGCAGTCACAATTTACTTTGCCCTCTTTCTAATCCCTTTATTTTGTCTTTAGTTATTACCTTCTATACACCCTACTGAGGATAATTGGTTTTCTTCATTCCCTACCTTTCGGCACCTGCCTATGGTTTGGAAGAAAACTATCCAATAAGCGTAATAGGTGTACCCTCCTAAACTAAGGAGCCCTCGCAACCTGAGAGAAGGTGATAAAAAAAGAAAACCGAATAAACCAATTCAATTTCTCCTGAACCTGGATCCATCCATGAAGAAGTCCCTTCGAGTTCGTATATAACCATACGATGGATCTATCCAATGGAAGTGGATGTCCGTAGTAATACGAGGTGTTCTGAGAAATGCAAAGGGTAAAAGAAGGAGCGGCAATGACTTATGCAACTTAGACAATCCAAAAGCTAGTATTTTAAGAAGGTTCGGTCAACTTGGTCACTGAGTCATAGTCTAGGGTCGGTCAAAGGTCGCTGCTAAAGAGAGAGAGAAAAGAAACACTCTACGTGCACTCTAACCTAGATCAGAATGGTTATCACTTTATCTAATCAGTAAACCTCCCACTGTACTGTCAAATTCTCCTCCAAACCTGAAAGAAGAATCAATCGGGATCACCCGAAGAGTAAACCAACTCATCAGTAGGAATCGGGATCCAACTCTCATCGCATGATAACGTGACAGAATCCACTCACGTTATCACACTCCAGAAGGTATGTGCATGCCTGGCAAGTTTCAGTTTCATTAGAAACTCCCGATGTGATTTTTACCCCATGTTCTTATGACCTTGACGAAGGCCAACAAATCATAAATCACATGTCAAGTTCTACCCGTCATTATCTTGTCAATTCGAACACACCCATACATACCCTTGACGAAGGCCAACAAGGTAATGCGGCTGTCCCAAACCAACTCATCTATCTATGCAACAGAAAAGTAACAAGCAGCTACCATCCACTATGCCTTGACGAAGGCCAACAAACATAGCATGAATACTACGTGCTACCGATCTGAAACGACGGAGGGCTACGGCTGGTTTTTGGCGAAAAACTTTTAACGTAATGAACTTGATCTCGTTGAAGGAACCTGATAGCTTTTTATAAAAATATAGTGGCGAAAACCTTTGCTGAAGAGGTCACTCCCGGTGAAGGGATCTCGGCTCTTTCCCCGTGGAATGAGGTGCAGGATATTCCAACTGAATACCGTGATGCAACGCAACATGTAATCGACTATAGTGAAGTTATTACCCTAACGCAAACTTCTGCCCAAGGAGTCGCTCCCGGTGAAGGGATATTGGCCCTTGCCCGTCGAATGAGGTGCAGGATATTCCAACCGAATACCACTATGCAAAACAAAAGGAATCGTCTTTGTAAAAACACTTTTTAAAACTGTTCCAACAATATCCAAACAGGTTTGTTTTCCTTTGCATTGATCAGAATCAATGCAGTCCCATCAATTAATCACACCAGAAAAGAACGAAAATAAAATGTACGTATATACCATCCGCATTCGTCACTGGGTCCCGTCATCACCCGCTAAGTTACATAACTAACGACAGAGCGGGGACTGGACTAGCGCGGGTGTAAAACATATACAACATCTACTAGTATATAAACTAATATACAATAATCGCTCCAGGCGTGATAATATGCAACATTACAGAAAAGTAATAAGCATCACAGAACAATACAGATAATCTGGGATCCCTGGGTTTCACAGAGACGCTACTGAAACCCGACGTTCCCCTGGTCGTGTGGATAGCCTGTGCAATGAAACCTAGACCCCTACGGGTTCGGCAAGTTACCCGCCAAAACCTGAAGCGAGGCAACCCCCTACAGCATAGTGAATGGACCACCCTGCACTTCACGGAATCCGGTAACTTGAGCACCCTCCTTGGGTCAACCTGTATCCCTACGAGTGCGGCGAATAGTTTGCCAATTCTAGAGTGAGGCCCTTCTGCCTCTCAAAGCCATGAGATGCGGACCTGTTGCGCTCTAGAACCCGGCTATCCGTGTACTCCGTCGCGGGATAAACCTAGTACAGTAATGAAAAATATGTACAACGGGTACATCGACCTCAGCCCGGTCGTGCCCCAAAAGAATATTATACAAACAGGCAGTGACGGCAGTCCACATGTCGAACGCTCGCCCCGCAATATCAAATATACAAATAAATCCAAACTGCACTACCATTGCACACTGCTATCCACCACGAGAAATCCGCAACATCACAGCACAACATAGAACATCAACGCGAATGTCACGTTCGCAAACCCGTCTAAAAGAGCTATAGCAATTAGACGCGGTTTACCGCTCAAATGACATTCACGGTCGGAGATATAATGTAAGTACTGTAAACTAACACGTTTAAAATTTCGATCGACAAAACTTCCCGAAGTGGGCCCCAAGTACATCTGCAGTACAGTAACAAAATCTGGGCCCAAACAAAACATTCCAGAAACCACAATTTTACCAGAAGACCCTACTGTAGAAAAATGGTTTACTGTAGCTCTAAAACGCCGGCGGAACCGTGGCTAAACTAGGGTTTGTGCGGCGGTTCCACGGCGCTTTGGAAGCTTCAGTCTACTAAATTTCTACAGTATTCTTAAAAAAGCCTGCACGATTTTCTGAGATGCTCAAAATAATTTTTAGGCTAGTTTTTAAAATCGACAGAAACTTTACACTGAAAAATGCGGTTTTCGAAATTTCGTTTGATAGTTGTTTTAAACGCGTTAGGAGAAGTTAGTAAAGGTTAATGGCGTGGCTCTGATACCATGTAAGTCTATGGTAGCGCCCCGGCCGTTATTCTGACGCCAAACGCGGAACAAAAACTTTTATAACTGGCGCTATCGCATACTATAACTCGGATCTTGCCATTAATGCTAAACTAACAAACTACAAAGTGGGTAGAAAGGCTATACCGAACGATCCGAGTCCTTCGTTCTTTAGCCATCATCCCACGCTCCTTTACGGCATCTGCGATCTCGCTCGATCTTCGGTCTCCTCATCCTGGTGGCACCACGTCAACGGATCTTTAAACGGGCTCCCGCTTCTGAACCGAGGCAACTCAGACATGAAGATTGCTAGCCGACATGTCCAAGGTTGATATAGAGAATGAGTTGAATACTTTGTCTCATTTCATCCAAAACCATTGATGAACGGTTAATCAAGTCGCCATTTTAATCAAGTAATGAGAAATGAGCGTAGAAATTTAACAAATCCATCATCTATCATTCAAAAATGGGGCTCGGCCAATATAGGGCTGAAATGGAGTGGCGTGGTGAGTGTAGGAGGAAGGGTGACTATAAGTGAAGCTTATCATAACTTATCACAACATTAAAGGAAAGATTGAGTCATATAACACCTCACTAACCATTTAATGCAAACAACGAGTCACTAAACACCTCATCAACCTAGTCACCAAATCAAGAAGCTTCCTTATGACTCACCCTCAAGACTCACCCAAGTGAAGAAAAGATAATTCCGCATTAAACCGAATGTTAAGACGGGTGATAGAAAACTGGCAACTTCGAAAAGCGATCCCAAAACGAATTTCAGGATAACCCCTTAACTGTATATACATACCCGCATTTTTATTACGACCGAAATACAAATGCAAATGAGACAAAAATATTATATCTACACAGTATAATACATGGATCCGGTTTAAACCAATGCCCACCAGTATTATCTGCCCGAAATATGACACGTGCGTAAACGTACGTGCATTTTCTGAACCCTGCCATAAAACCATACGGCCTCTACAACGTTTCGCCCGAACTTGGGAAACTATCTGTTGGGGACTCTAATGACTCATCAGTACCCTTGTAGTGGGTTTAACCACAAGCATGTCAGCGGCACTAGCAGTGCGTAACGGCTGCCTATGTACTGATCTCAAGGGAAGCCGATGAGCAAACTCATCCTGGAACCCCACTGAGCCTAACAGTGACAATATACATACAGTCTGATCCGTTCTTCTATGCGAATCGCATATCGGGCCTAGGGGGTTGGTAACGTCAGACCCCCAATAGCGGTATAAGTCATGTCGGAGACAAGCTCTGAACACCGTGAGAAACTACTGGAATACTTACCAGTAATTCTCACCTGCCTTGGCCAAGAACTTAGTGTAATGGCTTTCCTAGACACAGCGCGATCTCACCCCCAATACCGGAAGAGACGAATCCCCTGCCGATCTGCTCACTTGCCTCTATGTGGTTAGGGACTGTACCCAAAAAATACCTGTTTGCACGACTCCTTTGAGTCGTGGTAGGGTAGAAATCAAAGTACAGTGGGAACTCACACGAGACAAATGACGAACTCAAGTCGATGAACTAACCTGTACACATGTCACTTGGGAACTGCTATCTGAAGCTAGGTATAATACCAACTAGCAGGTTCCCGGCGAGTCCTGTCCGGTGTACTCAAACCCAATGAGAACCTATATCCATCTTAGGTGATCCAACTGACACCAGTGGCTTGTGAGACCGGCCACCGCCCCTCGTCGGGGTCTCGACTGTATACACTAGTCTACTCCGGAGTATCGATGTCCTGTCTCGAAACTCCCATGACTAGGGACCAAAATTAAGGATGTACTTATAGACTACCCAACTCTCACGTTTATGATCGCTATCATACTATTGGTAGTCAAGCAAGATCCTAAGGGCTCTATCAGCGTGTAATAGTGATCAGTCAACTGAACCTGTATACGGCTAATAAAGGCAAACCAGATAGCATACTATAATCTGTTAGGTCCACGTTACCTCTCCCGGTACTTTCGGGGTTGCGGAAACGGTAAATCAAAATTTTTCTAAACTTTATAACATGGACCGTAAAAGCCGGATCTTTGCTAAACTAAACTAGCATACTTGCAAAGAAGAGTTAACTACTATGCAAAATGGTTATACCTCAACTTGAACTCCTTCTCTTCTTGTTGTTGTTCTTCTTTCTTGTTCTTTGTAGTAGCTTGAATGGCTTCCCCTCCTCGCCTCCTCTTTGCCGAAGATAGATCCACCTGAGGGCTTCATCCTTTGGGCTCTTCCTCGATCTTTGAGTGAACTAGGGTTTCCGGCTTGCTAAACCTTGAACCCTAGAGAGAGTAGAGAGTATCTATGGAGTGCTTTCTTTTCAAGGTGATGGATTCTCAACACATGAGAAGGAATCACCTTGAGCTTGAGGAAGAAGAAGATGAAATGAGGAGAGAGAGAGGTTATGATAGAATGAGCTATGTTTTTCTTTCTTGCAACCATAATGCCAAAAGAAAAACAATTATCTAAATAATAATAATTCAAAATGAGAATAGTTGATGGCAATTTGGAATGACCACAACCATGCTTCATGTAAGCATGAATCAAGGAGGACTTTTTAAAGCATGATGGTGGTCAACATTCAACCATGGTCAACAAGTCAACCATGGTCAACAAGTCAACAAAATCAACCATAACATAATTCTCATTTAATTACTATTATTAATAGATAATTCATAAATCCATTAGGGTTTGGAAAATGATAACTGTCAACTGTGCATACGCACCCGTTCCGAAACCCTAATGAAATACCTCATCCTCCGCCTCAAGCAACTGTGCATACACACCTGCATTCTCGTTCCGAGGAACAAGAATACCAAGATATAAAAGCAACCCCAAATATATATACCAGTATCTGGCTCAAACCAGAGCCTGCCAGTATAATCCGTCCGGACTCCAAACGTGCACAAGTGCGCGGATGAGAACGAACCCTGTCGCAAAACCATGCGACCTCTACTCTGTTTTGCCCAGAGGCGAATGCCCTCTGTGTGGGACTCTAAAGACTCGACACTACGCTGGCAGTGGGTTTAACCACAGACCGCAAGCGGCACTAGCTGTGCGTAACGGTCCCCAAGTAGATGCCGACAAGAAGGCTGACGAGGTGAAACCCCATCTGAACTCCTACTGAGTCTGAATGTGACATTCTCCGCACAGTCCGGTCTGTTCGTCTGATACATCGCATGGCGGGCCTAGGGGGCGGTAAAACGTCAGTCCCCCAATAGCGGTACAAGTCGTGTCGGAGTGAAGCCCAAAACACCCTGAGATAACACTGGAAACCTACCAGTATATCTCGCTTGCCCTGGCCAGGGACTACTCGTGTAATGGCTCTCCTAGACACAGCGCGATGTCAACCCCCAATACCGGGAGAGACGAATCCTGTTTAACCGTCACTGCCTCCAAGTGCTTCGGGACTGCTCCCAACTACTATCTGTTTGCACGACTCAGTAGAGCCGTGGTAGGGTAGTAATCAAAGAACAGTGGGAACACACTCGAGGCGAAGTGACAGTGTCAAGTCAGCGGACTAAGCTGTACTCATGTCACCTGGGAACTGATAACTGACGATAGGTATAATACCAACCATCAGTTCCCGACGAGTCCTGTCCAGTGTACTCGTAACCCAACGAGCACCCGCATACTATCTCAAGTACGACGTACTGACGGCTGTGGGACAGACCGTCTCCCGTGCTGGGATGAGAAGCGCATACGCTAGTCTACTCCGGAGCATCGATGCCCTATCTCGATACTCCCACGACCAGGGACGTGTATAAGGATGTGCTTGTAGATTACCCAGCCCCCACGAGTGTGATCGCCATCATAACGCCGGTAATCAAGCAAAGATCCTAAGGGCTCTACTAATGCGTATAGGTGATATAATAAATAAACACACATGTACACATTAAAGCAGAGACAAACCAAGTAGCATACTACTATATTGAGCAAGATTGTCTGTACAACTGTGAATATCCCAAGCTTCCATCAAGTAATATACATACTAGTATGATACAGTAATGGCCTCTAGGGCATATACACTAACATAATCTCGAGTAAGACTGACCTACCGGTATAGGTCCTCCTCAATCATTGCAATCACGTACCTGCGATCCAATAATTGACTTTGAGGGCACTATATCCAACAGGAAGAAGAAGGCCGCTACCAAACCGAGGGGTGGTGTTGGTAAGGTGGGAGCCAGGGGAAAGGCAAAGGTTGCAGTGCAGGTAGTAGCAAAGGACGAGTGCTTCCACTGTCGTAGGAAAGGCCATTGGAAGAAGGATTGCAAAGCTTGGAATGCCAAGACCAGGACCCGAGGAAAGTTGTGGCTTCGGTTTCAGGTGTGTTTGTAATTGAAAAATGTCTGTCAATCAACTCTACTTTCTTGGTATTGGATACTGATCACACGCCAAAAGCGTGTCGGATATTTAAAACTTCTAAAGTTTAACCGCAATCAGGATGGTGTCGCTTTGCAGCTAGCCGCAATGAGCACGGGTCGATCCACAGGGAGACGGAGCGTTTTACGTTCTTGTTACAACGAGTTAATGCGCGTGGGTGGAATTGTTCGTATCTATCCTAACTGTATATGCACGTATAATGTTTGTTAGGAAAAAATACAATAGTGTAAGCTAGTGAATTCGTACTTAAACCTTTGAGCCGAGTCTTGACCAATTGAAACTAGAGAAATTGGCAACAGCGTAGATTAGTGTATTTAAGCACGGTATTCATGGAATCTGGCTTATTGACCCTTGTCCGTCCATTCATGTCGCTTGACTTTCGCCTCCGGCAAATCCGAACGCAACCGGTTGCGGTTAGGGATCACCAATGCCTTGGTAGGGTAGGGTGCCTAACGGAGCGCTTGCGTAAGATTTGAGCGGAGTTCAATGGAAAATAACGAGAAAAGGAATGGGAAATTAAATACTTAACTTACAATATTGTATTCTTTTACTAACAACACATATTCACAACCATTCACAAAAACAAAGAAAAAGAGCAAAGAAAAGAGAAACAAAGAGAAGAAAAGAGAAACACAAGAAAGTAAATAAATGACATGGAATTAAAGAGCAAGTAAGTAAGCATGGTAATAAATTGCATGAATGTAAAAGCGAGTAAGAAAAATGCAAGAAAGTAAAATACTAAGAACCAAAGAACATATTGTAAGACATGGGTTCAACAATCCTAACTTAAACTTGCAAGCTCAATAAAGAGGTGCAAGATCAAGAGAGGGCAAAGAACTCATGGTGAATGAAGGCACAAAAAGAGAACTTTATTGATTCCAAGAATGATACAACCCTTGAGATCAATAACCAACCCTTAAACTTTCAAGCTCAATGAAGAGGTTGAAAGATCAAGAGAAGGTTATGAACTCAAGGGGACTAAGCTATTTACAAGATAAGAGAAAAGAAAACTTGGACAATCTAAGACAAAAGAGTGGCAAAATTGGACTAAAGAATGACCCCTCTCCCTTGCTGCCATGATCTGCTTTTATAGGCAAAAAAAAGACCAGTGCTTGGAGGGAAATTTGAATCTTTAAATCAATACATAATCTTTAGCATTAAATGCACATTAATTCATATCCACAAGTGCCTAAATTCATGGTCCATGCTGATTTGTCTATTTGAATTTGATTTGCACTCAGTTTTGGAAGGAAATTTGAATCTTTAAATATACACACAATCTTTAGCATTGAATGCACATTACTTCATGTCCATTTGTGCCTTGATTCAAGGATGCCCCCATTATGGTCCATGCTAATTTGAATTTGATTTGCACTCAGTTTTGGAAGGAAATTTGAATCACACAATCTTTAGCATTGAATGCATGTTACTTTATATCCACATGTGCCTAAAAGTCTTGTGTACACACTTGTTTGTGTTGGACCATTTAGATAAAAAGTGTGTACACAAACTTGTTGCAAAAAGAAACTAATGAAGTATCGTTCGGTTTGTGGTTCTGGTTGCAGTGTCGGCTCTCAAATGATATATCCGTGCTTTTGAATGTATTTTTAGTATTTTGTCATGGATACATGTAATCTGTATTACTGAGCAGATACTGGTTAATAGTACCGATAAATACAATAAATAGATAATGAATGAGCGGTATTAGAATGCAGTTTTCTGATATGAACAGATACCGGATCAGGATCTCATATATGCAATTTACTGCAGGCATTGATAAGCCGTAGAGTACTAAAGGCTGGTGATATGACCCTCCAGGTTGCTAACGGAGCGAGCGTGGATGCTGTGTCCGTATGCGATTATCACTTAGGATTGACGAGTGGACATATTTTGGTTTTGCGCAACTGTTTTTGTGTACCTAGTTTAACGTGTAATATCATATCAGTATCCTTGTTATCAAAAGAAGGTTATGATTTCACGTTCCTAAGCAATGTTGTTAATATCCACCTTAATCATGGTTTGATTGGGTCCGGTGCACTAGATAACGGTATATACGTGTTAAACCAATTGCAGATTTTCAATGTCCAGAACACACTAAAAAGAAAGTCTCCAGATATAATTTAGGTTTTCTTATCGCATTGTAGAATAGGTCATGATCAGTCGAAAATATTGCATTTTTAACACATCAATTTCCCTATTCTTTGCAATCATCTAAATGTGTTTGCTATAAATATAGCACATATTAGGAATTCGTCTGCAAAATATCAAATAACATGTGTTATATATTATAACCGGCATTATGAGGGAAATTGTGTGTTTATTATTACATGCATGATCTTTGTATATCAAACACTTGTCTCGAGAATGTGTGCAGGAAATTCTTCAGGTTAAAGAGCCGGAATCATAAAAGTGCTGATAAAACGCAGCAAGTCCAAGACTTAGGATCTGGCAGTAAACAAGAAAGTATAAAAATATTCCAGACATCACGAAAGTGATATACAGCCAACACCAGAATAACCTGAGATTTTCATGCAGCAACTCCATGGTCGTGGATCCGCGGCCGAGTCTAGCCGATCCGCCGCGGATCCGCGGCCGTTCTGACTCGTCGGCGGTGGAAACTTTTTACAGAGGCTTCTTTTCAATGGCCAAACTTATTCAAGACGCTTCAAATCTCCAGAAGCTTCCCTCCAACAGCAAGTCTTCTCATGCAAGCTAGCTAACTAGCTTAATCTAGAAACTTCTCTACCCTAGATTCTCATACAAGCCTCATAACAACCAAGCTTCCAAGGGAAGATAGACCTAGATTCTAGGGGAAGCTAAAGGGAAAACTATAAAATGACACCTAGGGCTTCATTACAAAGGTTGTTCATTACTTGAGTTGTTGAATACTGAGCTAAATTTCCGCAAGTTGAGTGACACAACTTGCAACTCAAAACCCTAGCCCAAATCCAATTCCAAAGCCAAATCAAGATCCATCGAGAAGCGAATCAAGTAAGCAAATGAAGATCCTATGACGCAACACCGACCTTCATCCGAGCAAGAGATCCATGACGATCCTGGACTCAAGAAGATCGATACGAAGCTAATTTCGGCGGATCTAGTTACCTCCTCAAATCTTGTAAGCTCGAGTTGAGTGAATTGTACCTAATCATCAATTAATAAAGGTGAATATTGTAAATCTTGCTTTTCTTTACATTCTTGCATTATGAAAAGTTACCGATTCTAGATTGTTTCTTTTTTCATGATGTGTGAGTGAAATCTCCGCTTGTACCGGAATCGAAAGAACAGGTAGATGATGATGATTAAATTCTTGAATGATTCTTAAGTCTTATGAGTTTTGTAATCTTTAGGAAATTAAATCATCGAAAAACTAATTTGAGCGCGATTGCTTTTTTGAATGTTTTCGCTCCAAATTAGAGATCAACGATCTGTGATTTAATTTGCTAGAGGCTAGAATTTGAATGATAATCAATGAAAGGACAAGGGATGATGATGGAGAAACCCTAGTTTCTTCAATAGACCCCTAATGCTCGTTGATCGTCATCGATCTAGCAACAAATCCTCAATAGATAAGAATTTGTAATCATTAGTATTCATCATCACTATCAATTTGATTGATTCCTACAAGCTACTTTACAAATCTTGATAATTCAAACGATTAGGACATTTTCTTGATCTCTATCATTTCTTGATTTTAGATCTATTTCTTGATGATTCTTGAAACTAAATTTCACAAATATTGAATCATTTTCTTTTATCTTTTAATTTTCAACTCAACTAAAATGATTCCGAACAAATCACACTTTCTTAGTGGACGATCCGTTCTCATTTACGAAACTACAATAGACACCGTCAATTAATTGCGGTATAAATTTCTTTGGTTGTGATTAAAACATTTCAATACACACAAAGAATGATCAATCAAATGGCACAGTTGCTGGGGATAGTGTGCTAATTTGTTCGTTTTTTAATTTGAGTTGGAAAATTTATTATTCCATCGGAATTTTTTTTAGATCAAAATTCGCAATAAGCGCTTAACGATTTGTTATGATTTGTTGCAAGGAGATCTGGAATCTGTGGAGTGAGAGGAAAATTTTTTAGGACATCTCAGAGAGTTCAGTGAAGCAACAGAAGCATCTGTACCAATTTTTTGTGCAGGGATCTTGTCATGCTGCGGTGGAACCGCGGCATTAGGTGGCTTCTTGTGGTGGATCCGCGGTGAATTGAGGGACTCAGTGCACCAAATTTCTCAGGTCCTCTTCTGCCTTTCTTATCTCCTCCCTGCTCTGTCCAATAACCAATTTCTGCAGGATTCTTTGCAAAAATTCGCAGCACCGCAAAAAGAAAAATTGTTGCGTGTTTGATCTTGGTTGTTTGCATTTTTTAACATGGAAATTAAGGGGCAAAAACCAAATTCAGATTAGGTGGGGATTTCATTACCTTTTCTAAGCCCCAAAAATCACAAACTTGCATCCGCATCACCCTCATTAACTAATAAATATCTAGATAAGACTCTAAGGACCGTTGCGCTCACTTAGGACATAAGGAGGCCGTGGGTAATCTATTACTTATCCGCGTTTCTTTTGTGTTGTCTAAGGCAAGTGTGTCTAAGGCAAGTGGTTACTTAATTAGGCCCACTAGTTACGTAGTGGTGAACCACCCACTTACCCGGCACTTACCTCGCTACAGAAGGAGCAAAGAGGCAGTAGAGGATTTATCTTGCGACTTGTCTTCTAGAAGTCTAGGAGCAGTCTAGAGACTTGACCTAGGCGACCATTAGAATTAGGGTTGCTTGTGCATTGTTTGTGTGAATTTTTCAAAAATCCATCTTTTTCAAACCAAACACCAACTAAATCTTTTCTCTAATTATCACAACGCGGCCACTTGTGCTAAACCATTTAGTGCATGCTCGGCTGGACACGGGATTCTAGTGCCCGTCTTGTCCGCGTTCTTCCTATCGACTCCGAAGTCAGTATTTCTACGTCTACTTTTTCTTCACCCACTACCACATCCACTTCGATGGACAGTTCTCCATCGAACTTCTTTTACACTACTCTGCCACCGTCCGCAAGTGTGCAAAATCCGCCCAGCATCTCTCTCCAAGAGAGATGTTACCCTATGCGAGACCCTCTTTCGACCTGTCTCACCATTCTACCAGCCAATGGGGACAATTTTGAAATCAAACCACAATACATCAATCTTCTACTAAAATATCACGGTCTCGAGTCTGAAGACGCATACGTCTTTATTACCAAATTTGAAAATATATGCGCTATGATAGGGATTTCACAGCTTTCTGTGGATGCTATCAGATTACGTCTTCTCCCATTCACTTTGTGCGATATAGCCGAGAAGTGTCTTTATAACACAGCCACACATTCTATTTCGAACTGGGGAGAATTCATAACAGCTTTCCTAAAGAAATTATACCCTAATCATAAGACAGCTCGAGTCCGTAGCGAAATAAATCAATTTACCCAGCTTCTAAATGAACCATTCTCGAAGTGTTTTGAATGCTTCAAGGATCTGTTAGTTCAATGTCCTCATCATGGAATCCCTAGATGGGATCTCTGCAGAATCATATATGAGGGCATTAATCCTATAACAAAACAGACTCTTGAATCCATGTGTCAAGGCACCTTCATGAATAAAGATGATGGTGAAGCCTGGAGATTTTTAGAAGATTTCGCTGAAAGAACTTTACAGTGGGAGAGTGTAAACCAGTCATCGTCTAGGGGTGCCATTCATCAACTTGATGTTTCCATAAGAGTTAGAGCTGAAATGGCCGCAATGCAAAAGAAATTCGAAGTTATGAAACAAAAATTTTTAGCAGCCTCCCTAAATCAGATGTCACTTTCCAAAACTGTCTGTGGATGCTGTTCTGATCCATCTCATCTTACGGATGAATGTCCTTTAAATTGTCCATTTCAAGGTCAAGAGCATACCAATGCTGCTTTCCATCAAAGAACTAGAAACGATCCGTATTCTTCCACTTATAATCAGGGTTAGAGGAATCACCCTAACTTTGGTTGGAATCAACAACAAACTCAAAACATGGTTCCAAACCAAAACAATTTCCAAAGGGGTCCTCCACCATAACAACAACCACTTCAAATAAGTTAGCACCCCTACCAATCACAAAATTATCAAAATCCGGTCAACACACCTGCACCATATAATCCTTTGCAGTTGGCCAATACTGATAACTCCTCTTCACTCGAACAAACCATGAATTTGCTTTTGAAAAATTTCATGCAAGTTTCGGCTGAGATGAAGTCTTCTGTCGATGACATAAAGAAAAACTCCGCCACCAAAAGTGAGAGTATTAAAGCAATGGAAGCACAAATTGCACAATTAAAATCCGAAATGAGTGCTAGAGAGAAAGGGAAACTTCCGTCTCAACCCCTACCGAATCCTGGGCATTCACAACATTACAATGTAAATGCCATTACAACGTTGAGATCTGGAAGAGTGCTGAATAATCAAGTTGGGGAAGAGATTGATAATCATGATGAATTAATCAATAACACCACGGCTTCCACTTCCACTTTTCCTTCTACATTCACTTCTACTTCTAATGCTACTTTATCTACCCCACCATTTTCTTGCGAGCCTATTCTTCATTTTCTTCAAGGCTCAAACCCTCAGCATACCTCTTCTAGTCCACCAAAGACGATCCCCACTTCTATTCTGGGATCAGTTCTACACACACCATCTTCTACAATGTTGGACCTAGCTCTTATTGCTAAAGCTCCTTAGCCGAATCGGTTAAGGGGAAACAAAACGAGTCAACATATAGAGAAGATTATGGAAATGCTCAAATAGGTTAACATCAACATCCCTTTCCTAGATGCTATTCAACAAGTCCCCGCTTATGCGAAAATTCTTAAGGACTTGTGCACTAGGAAGAGGAAGACTCAAGTGCCCAAAAAAGGTTTTCATGACAAATAATGTTAGCACTGCTTTTACCCCACAGTTACCAAAGAAACATAAGGACCCTGGATGTCCTACAATCTCGATTTCTATTGGGGGTAAAAACATTAACCGTGCTTTACTTGACCTTGGCGCAAGTGTTAACCTGCTTCCATATTCTGTTTATGAGCAGTTAAGGATTGGAGAGTTAAAACCAGCTCATTGCACTCTTCAAATGGCAGACCGTTCAATCACCAAACCTAAGGGTGAACTGGAGGATGTGTTGATAAAAGTAGGGGAATTTATATTCCATGTGGACTTTATTGTTCTCGATAAACAACCTGTAGCAAACCCACAGAACCAAATTCCAGTGATTTTGGGTCGACCATTCCTTGCCACTTCCAAAGCTGTCATTAACTGTCGAAACGGTTCTATGAACCTATCTTTTGGAAAAATGACAATTGAACTGAACGTCTACAAAATTGGAAATCAGCCGTATGAACCCTCTGCTCACATACTTGATGCCTGTTCTATCCATGTGACTGCTCCAGAAATTTGCGAAGTTGATGAACTTTGCTTTCAAGATCTCGAGGACATTAGCACATCAATGTTTGATTTTGCAAATCTTAGTGAGGACACTCTTTTCACTCCTGAATCTGAAACTCTTGACTCATCACTTTCTGAGTCTGTATCTTTTACAGGCACGAGCTTCTTTGTGACTTTGAATATCATTCGCTGAACCCACCTTCTATAGTTTCTCCGCCAGCATTAGATCTCAAACTTTTAACTTCTCATCTTAAATATGCATATTTAGGTGAGAATGAGTCCCTACCCATGATCATATCCGCTTCTCTAGCCTCCGAGCAAGAGAATGCACTTTTAACGGTATTGAGATCTAATAGGCAGGCGTTTGGTTGGACTATGGCTGATATCAAAAGGATTAGTCCCTTAATAGTAGAACATCATATACATCTGATGGATGAAGCAAAGCCAATCCGAGAACCACAGAGACGGTTAAACCCCATCATGAAGGATGCGGTGAAGAAAGAAATCGTTAAATGCCTTGACAATGGTATCATATTCTCAATCTCCGATAGCCAATGGGTAAGTCCAATTCATGTAGTCCATAAGAAATCTGGCATTACGGTCATAACAAATGAGGAAAATGAGTTAATCCAGACACGCACTCAAACTAGGTGGCGTGTATGTATTGATTATAGAAAACTCAATGCCGCAACGAGGAAAGACCACTTTCCTCTACCTTTTATTGACCAGATGTTAGAACGCTAATCTCAAAAATATTTAGTAACCGCAATCAAGAACGGCGTCGCTTGGTAGCTAGTCGGTGAGTACGGGTCGGTCCATAGGGATTTTGTGAATTTCCTAATTGGTCTAACGAGTTAATTCCGAACGGTGTGAACGGATTGATTAAATCTAAAAACTAAATCTATATAGATCTAAATCTTGCTAGGTTTAGGTTTAGGGTAGGTTTGGAAATGTAAATAAATCTCACAGCTTTCTATACCCAAATTAAGATCTATGAGGTGTAATGGTAATTATTAATAAAGGGGATTAGTACCATCGGGAAGAAACGGTGTTTCTTCCTCTAGGTTCTTGTCCTTCCTTTCTTAATCCTTACCCTAACCTCCATGGAAAACACGCTCAACCGGGCCTTTATACTACGGTATCACCGCTACCTCATGGGATAGGGTACCGTAAGGAGCGGTGTGTGCATGTATGCATGGAGTCCTATTAATTATATGTGATGGGCAAGAAAGGGATGAGAGACCTTCATCTCTCAAAAGCCTTCCCCAAATCTAACCCTAACAAGCGAGGAGGCTAATCGCTCATTAGGGAATTGAAGAACAGACATAAACTATCTATCTAGGGCAAGGAATTAAATCTAAAGTAGGGCAATTAAATAAAACTACTTACTTTATTGATGGCTCTCTCCAAACATTTACACAAGACTTGTCAGATCCGAATAAATGAAATGAAAAGATGCATCGATGCTCTCCAAAATAAATCTGAATTTTATTAATGAATGGAGGCATAACCTAATACAAGAATTTGGGTCTCTATTTATAGGACATAGAAAACTTTAGGTTTAAAATTGCCGCATGTATGCTTTTACAAAAATACCCCTAGGAAGACTAGTCAGCGCCGCCACAGAGATTTGGTAAACTTTTAGCCACTACGGGCATAGCACGACCGCGGAACCGCGGCCGCAGGCCAGGTTTGGCCGCGGTTCCGCGGCCAAAACATAGTCTTGATCTATGTGCTTTGCTATGCTGGTTCTGGTCTTTATCTTCTTCCTATTCCTCTGGTTAGTTCTGCAGAATATCTTCCATGTCTCTTTTAGATCTACACAGTGAATAATTGTAGTGGACTTTTATCGTTGCTTCATGTCGAAATCTTGAACCTTGCGCTGCCTTTTACTTTGTGAACTGATCTTCGTGTAGGCTTGATCAAGATCCTTCTATTTGTTGGTCGTAGTCTCACTTTTGCATCGTCTTTTATCATTTTCACTGTTTTTGTTCCGAGAACCTGTAACCTGTACTATGTAGCAGACATGGGTCAAAAGCACCTATTTATTTGTAAAATGCATAAGAATGGGGAATATAATAATGCAATATTATGATATGAACAAATACCCCCAAACATATCGTTTGCTCGTCCTCGAGCAAACCCAGTTTTATTCTCAACAAAAACCCAACCTCACTTTCACACGGAAACGCGATTGCGCTGAGCTCGTACAACAAGTCGTTAAATCTCTAGGTGTTCCTAGTAGGAGGAGTGTTGTCTCCTGAGGGTTTTCAACGGATACTGCCCACAAAATCCTATCAATTTGGGCTATTAACTTTTATTCTCCAATTAGGTTTTCTAACAAGGAATTCTATTATCTTCGACTCATAAATTATCCACCCATATTCTTCACGCTTCCTTATCATTTAACTTAAGATTATATATGTTCTGCAGACCTACTTAGCTTTCGGCATCTTTTAAGTTTTCCTTCTACGGTTCTATCTCAACTTAGGAATTATTATCATCTCTATTAAAGATACAAGTCATATTCTTCATTCCTATCTCTTATCTAAATCCCAAGCACATACCCCTACGTGTGTGTATATATCACCCCTACACTTGGAAATTCAAATCAACCAATCATACTTTTATCCGTTGTTCAAAGCACTTCTTAATTGGTGAATTTTTAGATGAAGTTTGCTCACACATCCTTCATGCGACCGTTAATACTTCTTGAGGTCCCAACGACCGATTACAAGATGTGTTTGCACATTAAAGCGTAATTCCTAGTCTTGTAACACCTAAGGCTTTAGCAGTGACTTCCAAACCAGTTGGTCTAAGGCACTAGGTGATGAAGCACCCTCGCTAAATATTTTTCTACTTTTCAGCCTTAAGTAATCACAAAAACCTGTGTTCATTTTTTTTATTATCTCTTTATTCACACTTGAATTTTTATTTTATTTTCTTCGTACTAAGGACTTTAGACAAGAGCATTTCAAGGTCTCTCCTACTATTCCAAGTTTCAAGATTCGTGTTTGTGCAATTTGTAGGGTATACATTTTCAGAATTTAGACTTAAGCTAGGAATTATTTTTCAAACTTATACTTTAATAAAAATATCAATACTCTTCGCTTGTTTTAACTTAGCACAAGAAGTGAACTCAAAATTTTCTTAATTCGAAATAAACTACAAAGACATATACTTTCTACCGTTTAATTTTAAGAAAGGTTATTTTTAGGGTTTTCTAATTTACTAAGTCTAGATCCAGTTGTTCCTAGCTAGTCAACCTTTTTGTCAAACTCAAGTCAATTATGGCCAAAATTGAATACATAAAGTTTTATAATTTTTTAAAATTTTCAATTTTTATGGGTTATAAAATAAGTATGCAAAAGCAAAAAAATGTACATATGAATGCGAAGGAAGAAGACTTACCGACCATACCCCCAAACTTAAACTTGACAGTGTCCTCACTGTCGGGCTACACCAAGAGGGTCAAAAATGTCGGCACTCCCCTGTTTATTTGTTTATAATTTTTTTATTTTTAAAATGTTTTATTTTTTATTTTTTATTGTTAAAAGAAAAAAAATATATATATATACAACAAGGTTCCCCCCCAAATTTAAGTGAAACAGTGTTTTCGCTGTACTAAGCGTTAAAGTTCAGAGTTAGGGAGGAGAAGAATCAAACTATGCAAGGCCTTACACAGACCAAAGGTTAGCACCAACCATTCAAAAATTCTATCGTGATAATGGTGGGGTTGGTGAAAGAATGGAGTGTAAAGAAAAGAAATGAGAACCACACGATACAGTATGGAGATAGAAACGGTATACAGTCTCGGTGGAGGAGAATGGCGGAGGGAAAAAAAGATATGTGTCACGACCCAAAAGTACGGAACGTGACCGGCACTTAGATTACGAAGCGTCTAGAGGCACCGAAGCCCAAAATCTAAACCATAAAAGAAGAAGAAGTAAAGGAAAACATGTAGAAAACTAGTATAAAAGCAACATCCAATTTTCTCAAAAATTTCGGCAGAGTCTCCTTTGTAAAAACTGGCCCTAAACGGGTACAAACAAGTATAATACATACAAACAATTAAAAAAAAGCATCCCTGAACGGGAGCTAGCTCCACGCCAAAAGGCGGAAACAACCACACAATTGCACAATAGTATACAACACCAAACGGCGAGGCTCAAAGCTTAAAAGAAAACAAATCCACCAGATACCATAATAATACAAGCGCGACTCTAAGGTCGAAACAAATAACTGATCCAGTAAACTATCAAGTAATACAAGTTTGGTTGATGGAGTTTTCTAGATACAAATGAAATAATAAAAGTACAATGGCGGTCCAGATACAAGTGAACCAATCTACCGTGCAAATCACCCGGAATGAAACGATGTGCCAGCAAACTGCCAAGGAACCCTGTACATCAACCTGTAATAAAATTTGGCACAACGGGGGTGAGTTGCTAACTCGTGAGTAGAAGATATCTGCGAAAAGAAATCGAATGCACGACGCTGTCCTAGGTCATAATAATATACTAATATAATACTAATCCTCTAGTAATGGCAGGGTAATAAACTACGTGTAGTGCAAAAGCTCCGTGCCCGTGTCAGTGCCTCAAATAGTAATATGTCATGTGAATGAGTATGCATGCACTATGAATGTAAAACAATCAATCCTAAAATCTGGATATATCTGTATAAGAAATCTTTAGCTTTTATCATGGTAAAATGTGTATAGAAATCTGAAATATCAAAGATGAAATCCATGGAAATCCGTGTCAAGTATCGATACAAAACATGTAAATCTCAAGTCTCAATAACTCATAATCTCAATGTCTCATAGTCTCAATATCTCGGGCTCCGTCAGTCCGGATCGGCCCATATGATTAAATCTCACGACAACGGTCAGTATCCTCAGGATATCCGCCGCGCCAGACATCACCGGTAGGTAGTCTTCCCCTGCCAGGCTCATCGTCTACAACTCGATCTTTTTGCCCCGGGGTACCATACTGGGCCCACCATGTACCCGAGACGGTTCATCCACTCCTCGAATCGGGTCTCGAAATCCAACAGAAAACATGAAATCTTATGGTGGACGACACATACATCATGAGAAAACCGCATCTTATGTTTTAAAAAGAGAGGAGGAGAGAGAGAGAAGTTTTTATATATTCTTGCGGTTTTCCCCAAAAATCCAGAAATCTCATAGAAATCCAAAATCCCAAAATCATGAGTAAGTATATAATAAGTGTCGGCATATGCCCCATAATACTGCATGATAAGATGAAAATGCGAATGCATGAAATGTCTAAGTAATAAATACCATATCTATACTAACACCAGAGAGTAATCACAATATTATATCGATCTAGCTGTTAGCTGATTGTATCAATAAAAGATAATATGATCTAAAGTGTACGTGACATAGCAATTACCGATGATGATGTGTGTGAGCCGACAAATAAGTGTGCGTGGAATATGCGCATCATCGGTAATGGTGCTGGTGTCCAAACATGCAAAGTTTTATTCTGATTATAGAAACATATGTATGAACATGCAACATTATGATTACGGTATGAATGTAAGACAGATGTGCAACAACCACTCATTTGATATACAAGTATAACTACAACTATATGACTCGAGCCTAAACTAGTGTCCATCTAACCTCCTAAGGAACTAAACCTAAGAAACTAGTCAATAAGAACTAAGAGTCCACCTAAGGTCTGAATCCATATCTCTAATAGTCGGCGATCCAGCCTCAATAGCGTCACGTACGTAGTACAGCTTTCTCAAATCAAGAGTGCGGATCAATCATCACATCTATGCCTCGTACGGTAAAATCCATCGTACGGCATCCCAATATCGGGGTTTGGGTCAAGTATCACCTACGTGTCTCATCATTCATATAATACCATCATCAAATCATGTCATGATCAAGGTACTGTACTGTAATCGCATACATCAATCATATATCATTGCCAGCATAAATAAACATCGTTAATTTATCCTCAGAAATATCAAGCCACATGTATCATATTATGATTAGGTCACACTTATATCATATCGTAATCAAGTCACATCTATATGATATCGTAATCAAGTAACACATATATGATATCGAAATCAAGTCACATCTATATGATGTCGTAATCAAGTCACGCATATATCATATCAGAATTTCAGGCACAGGTTACGGTCCGGGTTCTATTTTAGAGTCCCATATACTTCAATATCATCTCCATCCTTTATTATTGTTCAAGTATACAATCTATTATCTCATTTTCTAATGATCCGCTAACATCATAACACGACTGTATAGCCAAGAATCACGGCATCAGCACAATTATATTGTTTCATCCCCGTGTATCATATCACATCCTTGTATCACATATACGTATTGTGTGTGTGTGTGTGTGTGTGTGTGTGTGTGTGTGTATATACCTACACTTAGTCCTATATATATATACATACACGTATACACCACGTCGAGTCTTAGTGTGTGCGTGTGTGTGTATCGACCTGAAACCTACGAATCTCCTCCAAGATATTCATCCTCGGGTAAGGTCTTTCTACATCAATCTAGTACAACCTAAGGTCACTACTAGGGTCCTACTCACCGAAATTCTAAGGTCACGTATGGCTTCCTAATGACAATAAGTACTTATTCCTATTCTACGCTTGCGGGGGTGCTAAACGCTATCCACCCGACTTCCCCCCGTAGATATACATCTACTCACCTGGTCCTTGTCTACCGATGACGATGTTGCCCTCCTCTTCTTTCTCGTCCGAAGTCCACGTGAGGGGTACCTATAAGAAAACACATATAATATCGTAAACTAAATCACAGACAGAGCCAAAACGACGCACGAAACACGCATAGGTTAAAACCTATGTCCCGCTCATGCAAAAGAACCAAATATCGTTCGATATCGGCGTACAAACGCCGATTGATCGAGATAAAAATCAACAAACAACTCATAGTTTTAGAACTCATTACTTATAATATAAAACATGATTTAATCTATCAAAACCCTAAAAATCGATCAAATCGTCCGATTTCGTAAAACCTGAAAACACCAATTTACCGTTTTACTTCAAAACTTGATGTTTAAAAGAAACTAATGGTCATAATATTAATTAATTAGCATAACTAGACTATATAAACTATCACTATAATTTTAACACCCTAATTTATATTAGTTTGAAAATTCTAATTTGCAAACTTGCCCGATTTCGATATTTTTAAGGAAAATTTCACAATATCACATCTAAACTGGATTTTGCATGAATTAATGCATTAAACTACAATTCATGATGATAATGATATAATGAAACCATAAATTATATTTTAAATTTCATTTATTTAAGAATTTCCAAAATCTAGTTAGCAAAATCACATTTTTATTAGTATTTTTCAATTATCAATAGAAACTAGTAACCAATTTAAGTTTTTCATTCCACCAACAAGTTAATATCCTCATTAAAACCACAATCTAGTGTTACAAATATTAATTGGAATTTTATCTCACCAATATATACAATATATAGAAATCTAGTTTGCAAAATGGATTAATTTAAACAATTTTGGATAAACAATTTACAATATATCATCCATACAAGATTTTCCACTTCTAAAAATATTAAACTAGTTATTATAACCCTACTTAATTAATAAAAACCATAATTTAATTTTATAAACCCTAACTTGAATTTTAAAACTTGTAGATAGAAATTATTTATTAAATCTAATTATGCTTAAATGAAACATCTAATAACAATAAATCAAAAAAAGAAGATTTATACCTCCACAACATGAAATCCAAACAAGAAAATAAGACTACAAAATGAATGATTTCCATCTCCAAAATCCATGTAAATATGAGCAAAGAATAGAGGGTAGGAATTTATTAGGATTTTTTTATTGAATTTTTGATGAATTTTGATGATTTTTAATGCAAAAATGATGGGGGAAATTTTTTTGTCAGTTGTATGTATGCCCTAGAGGCCAGTATTGTACAGATGATGTATATTATATTGGATGCTTGGACATATATAGAGATGACTTTCTTGCTCGATATGATAGTATATGCTATCTGGTTGCTCTTTATCTTAACATGTATACTAGACTCTTTAAACTGTCTTATAGTTACATGTTGGTAAAGCCCTTAGGATGTGTACTTGACTACCTGGACTATGATGCAGATCATACTAGTGGGGACATGGTAGTCCATTAGTACATCCTTCAAGGTCCCTAGTCATAGGTGTATCGAGACGGGGCATCGATATACCAGTGTAGACTAGCGTATACGCTTCTCGACCCATGAGATGGGCGATGGATGATCCCATATCCATTGGTGTTTGACATCAGAGATGGTATACGGGTGCTCAGTGGAGACTGGGTACACTGGAAGGACTCGCCGAGAACTCCCAGATGTTATTATACCTCATGTCAGATGGCAGTTCTCAGGTGACACTCGTGCAGGTTAGTCTGTAGACCCGAGATCGTCATAGAGTCTTGTGTGATTCCCACTGTGCTTTGATTTCCACCTTACCACGTCCATGAGGGCGTGCAAAACGGTGGTTTTTGGGTACAGTCCCGAGTCACATGGAGGCAATGAGTGATAGGAGGGGTTTCGTCTCTCCCGGTATTGGGGGTTGATGTTGCGCTGTGCTCGATTGGCCGTAACAGGGAAGTCCCTGGCCAGGGCTGATTCAGAGATTTGCTGGTAAGTGTTACCAGTAGTTTCTCGACCCGTTATGAGCCTCACATCGGCACGACTTATCGGTTATTGGGGTCTGACGTTTACCACCCCTAGACTTGATATGCGACATATCCGCGAGGAGACCGGACTGTACGGGAAGTGTTGCCGAATGGCTCGACGGGAGTTGTAGCAGGTTTGCTTGTTCTCTTCTGATCGTTCAATACCCGGGTGGCCGTTACGTTTAGCTGACCGCTTGCGGCTTGGGGGTGCTTTATATGATTATCACCCACTGCCGGCGTATTGACGAGTCTCAGAGTCCCACAATGGAGTTTCCTAGTCCAGGCGAAACGTTGTGGTGCGCGTATGTGATATGCGCATGGACCCGATTAAAATGCGCGTATAGGATACCGTGTATTGATCGGGCGGCTTGCTTTTGGTTAGGGTCGTATGTGATATGGCCGGATTGATAAATCAAGTGTTGATTTATCATTTAACCATTAGTTTCTCACTAGAAATCCTTTCTTGTGTTGGATGGATGTATGCATGCATGTATGTTTTTCTTTCTTTCTAGTTTCATGCACATATGGATGTGTATACATACATACATACATCATCTATCATGGTTGCTTATACAAAGAAAATGGTGGTAATATAAGACTCACACCATGGTATTATTTATATATATTATTATTGAATTTGATTTAAAACAAAAGAAAAGGAAAAAGGATAATTCATGGAAGCTTTCTACACTCTTCTTGACCTAACCATGCTCACCCATCATTTAACCATGGATTACTTTTCCTTTTGGGTTTTAACTCAAGTTCAATAATGTTTAAACCATGGTTTGAGACGAGAACAAGAAAATATATATTGATATATTTTCTTTTTCCATGAAAAAAGGTTATTCTTTTCACTCTTGAAAAATATATAGCCATCATCTTCTTCTTCCTCTCTCATATTGCTCTTTAGATTTTTCAAGTGAGAATACTACTCATAAAGTTAGGATTTTGAAGTGAGAAAGAGAGCCACAATATCATTCTACACAAGTCTAGCCCACTTGTTTGGAGTGTTAGCTTGATTTCATTCACTTGATCGGATAAAGTTGCAAGCTTGGACAAAGCGGACTCCGGGTGGATCATCGGTGACCTCGAGGAGTTCAAGCGGAGCTTTTTCAAACCCCAAGTAGCCGAGGAGTCTAGCGTAGGGAGCTACAAAGTTTGTACTCTCTAAACCCCATCTATTCTTTCATATGTTGATGTGAAATTTTTTGGAACCCTAATTTTCTAGGCACGATTCGATGTTTGTTAACTTAGCACCCTAAAGACTCCACCTTTGGCACATGTGATGCTTCCAAACCCTTCATGAGGTGCTAGGTAAAACTTTCACTGGTATCAGAGCCGACCTAGAACATTAGGCGACGCTTTTACGAAGTAAAAATCCTGATCGGACAAAAATACGACATTTCGAAGCCTTTTCTGGACATTTTTTGAAATCTGACATTTTTCAGAATTAAAAATACTTAAAAAATACAGCAGGAAATTCTAAGAATAACAGTGAAATTCGATGACCCGAACAGTGTAAACCGCTGCGGAACCGCCGCATTTCCTGGCTTAGGTCACGGTTCCGCGGCCGTACAGAGGCATCATTGCATGAAATTTCTACTGTAATTCTTAGAACTGCTTGTACAGTGTTTTAGGTATGTTTAATCTGAAAATAGCACTGTATTTTCTAGAGATGGTTTTGGACGCGTAGATTCGATAGGAATTTTCATTTCGTTGCTTTTCCGGGAAAATTAGAAAGTATTGAAGTGTTTGAACGAGTATCATTTGCTCACTATTCACGGGGTTTAAATACTTTGGAGATACGTGCAAGTCTTTTTGTGGTGGACCCTCTAGAAGACAACAAACCATAACTCGATTATGTGACCGTCTTGAACTGCCTTTTGAACCTTAAGGTTTGGGGCAGTACGGCGTGCCATATGTGAGGCGTTGGCTTGACCCTTCTACGGCTGGACCGCTACCACTGTGTCACACTCCGGGTTTTTGAACTCCGCTCAAGTGTTGAGCTTTAGTGAATCTTGGGTATTTGATCATTCGTTCGAAAACTTTAATACTGTCTAATTATCTGGAATGTGATGCAATGTGTGGAATTCATATTGTAAGACATGAAATACGAGGTATGTGATGCTTCGCATTTACGATGTCTAAAGAGAATGTGGATTCCAGATATTGCAGTTTTACACTTTCTTTTCTGTGACCGTAAGTGTAGTATGTATTTACCGATTGTCGTTGCTATACGTCGACGACAATCGGTGTATGCATACTTACTTACGTTGATGATATGAGATATTATGTGTTGCTGAGATATGATGTGCATGATTGTCGCAATTGAATAGCCGGAGGGTTTTATGTGAGATGAGAGTTTTATATTTTCATTCATGTAAATTCAAATGTAATGTAATATTCTTTTATTTGAGGCACTTCCGGGTTGAGGTTGTGTCACCAATGTTGTATATTATTTACTTTTCCGCATTAGGACGGACCCAAGGAGGGGAGCACAGGTGACCGGGTTCTGGGGTTCAGTGGGAGGCCATCTCGAGGAGTCGAGACCGGGTCTCCTAAACTCCAGAATTGGTAGGGTCGCTTGCTGCTCTCGTAGGGGTCCAGGGTGTGGGCTTGGCTATTCACCGCGACTGTGGAATCCGTATTTTCTATTATTGGCTAAATACTAAATACGGACGTCCTAGTATATCCCACATTATATCTATGTTTCTGTTGCGATATCTGTGATGTGATCATTTGATATGTTCTGATGGATACAGTATATAGTATATATGATATATTATATAGGCGTTACTTATGTTTTACACCCGCACTAGCCCTGCCCTGCTCTGTCATTAGTTACCTAACCTAACGGTGCACGAGAGGACATCGAGGCGAATGCGGATGGCATAAGTGTACGTCGTATCTGTGATGTTTAGGTAACTTAAATGATGGGACTTCATTAATGTGATTAATGAAAGAAAAGAAACCTAATAGATGTTGTAGAATCAAATTTTTAAATAAAAAGGGTAGCTACAGTTTTGCTTTGCATAGTGGTATATATGATATACCCTGCACCTTATTCGATGAGGAAAGGGCCGAGATCCCTTCACCGGGAGTGACCCCTTTAGCAATAACTGGCAGATGCTACACACTCGGTTTGTCTTTTGATTGCTTCTATAGTTTCTGCTTTGTACAGTGATATCTATGATATATCCCGCACCTCATTCGACGAGAAAAGGGCCGACGATCTCTTCACCGGGAGTGACTCCTTTAGCAAAACTACAAAATCCTCAAAAACACTCCATTTCAAAATTCACTTGATTCTACAACGATATCAAGTTCATTACGCAATAGGTTTTCAGAAAAACCTGCGTAGCCCTCCGTCATTTCAGATAAGTACTACTTAGTATTCATGCTGCGGTAGTTTGGCCTCCGTCAAGGCGTAGTGTATGGTAGCTAACTAGTGCTTATCTGCTAGCATATGATGCGATTGGATTAGGGTATTCGTACGACGTAGTTTGGCCTCCGTCAAGGGTCGTACGGATGGGTTTAATTCAATCAAGAAATGACGGGTTGAACTTGACTAGCGCCCTGTGGGTAGTTTGGCCTCCGTCAAGGTCATGGGACGCTAGGGGCAAAAGCAATATCGGGAATTTCAAGTGTTGAAATTTGCAATGAGATTGCATACCTTCTATGAGATAGTTGGATCCCGATACCCACTGCGAGTAATTGTTACTCCTGGGAGAGTTTTACACAGGACAATTAGCCGATCAAGTAGGTGTCTAGAAAGGTGTCAACGGGGTTACGCCTCTGGGAAAACGAGGTTTACTTTAATTAGGTCCGTGCGAAAGCACGGGGAACCTCCCTCAAAGTACCGACACTGGCCTGACTGAAAGATCGGCGAAGTTGTAGGGTGTAATTAATCCTGGCTAATATTTCCTTTTAAGGTTTGAAGGAAGATTTGATAAAAACCAGTGGGAGCCATCCTGATTAGATAAAATAATAACCAATCTGATCTTGCAAGAGCATACGCTAAAGTGTTTTCTTCTCTCTCTCTCCAGGTAGCGACCATGTCATGCCCTAATAAAAATAATAATATGGATGTATTGACTGAACCCGCATGTTATACTGTGCTGGGGAACGTTGGTTCCGTTCTTTCTTATAAGAGTTATAGGAATGAACAGGACATAGGGGAATACCAGGATTCCCATGCCACCCGAATGAAGAAAGTACATGATGATGCATTTTCTTCGGGTGTGTTCGTTACAAAGAACTGTTTCTCCATTTGCCCTACGTCCTGGGTATTAGATACCGGGTTAGGATCCCATATATGTAATCAGTTACATGGGCTTAGGAAAGGTAGAGAACTTGGAGAAGGTGATAAAAACATAAGAGTTGGAAATGGTGCAATTGTTGCAGCTAAGACTGTCGGGGAATATCACCTTGCATTACCAACTGGTAATACATTGGTTCTGAACGAATGCTATTACATGCCGAACCTGATATGCAACATTATATCGGTTTCTTTTTTGAGTGAAGAGGGATATAATTTTGTATTACAGGATAATGTTATGAACATTTTCCGTAACCAAAAGTTGGTTGGATCAGGCATGTTATGTAATGGCATTTATGTTCTAAATCAATCAACAGTTCTGAGCATAACAAACATACACAAGAGGAAGAGTTCAGAACTGAACGAATCCTTCTTGTGGCATTTTAGACTCGGTCATATAAATGCGACACGGCTGGCTAAGTTGCATAAGGATGGATACTTGAAACCGTTCGAATTTTCATCTTATGACACTTGCCAGTCATGTCTCAAAGGCAAAATGACCAAAACTCCGTTTACGGGACACGGAGAAAGAGTTACCGAACTCTTGGGACTGATACATAGTGATGTATGTGGTTCCATGTCTACACATGCCAGGGATAGATCTTCGTACTTCATTACATTCACTGACGATCTCTCTAGATTCGGATATGTGTTCCTGATGAAACACAAATCAGAAGCTTTTGAGAAATTTAGAGAATATAAACAAGAAGTCGAGAACCAAACCGAAAAAAGTATTAAAGTCCTTCGATCTGATCGAGGAGGTGAATACATGAGCAATGAATTCCTGGACTTCCTAAAAGAGAATGGGATTCTCTCTCAGCTGACTCCTCCATATACACCACAGCACAACGGTGTATCGGAACGGAGGAATCGCACCCTATTAGATATGGTACGCTCTATGATGAGCACAGCTGAGTTACCTATTTCCTTCTGGGGATATGCGCTGGAGACAGCAGCATACCTATTGAATCAAGTTCCATCTAAATCTGTACCTACCACACCATATGAGATATGGAGTGGGAAGAGGCCATATCTTAAACGAGTTAAGATATGGGGTTGTCCAGCCTATGTCAAAAGACAAAATCCGGACAAGCTCGAGGCACGGTCAGTTCTTTGCAAGTTTGTGGGATATCCAAAGAACTCATATGGGTATTTTTTCTACCACAGTGAGGAACAAAAAGTGTTTGTTGCTCAACATGCCACCTTTTTAGGAATGGAATTCCTTGAAAAAGAAATTAGTGGCAAAGTGGTAGAGCTGGAAGAGGTTCCAGATACACAAACCGTAACTGAAGATTTAGTGGAACCAGAAGATTCAGTAGCTCCCAACGAACCTCTGCCTCTCCGCCGATCTAGTAGGATTCCTCGCCAACCTGAGAGATACTACGGTTTTATCATAGACGGTGGGAGCGAGGATTGCATCATGGAGGATGATGATCCAACTAGCTTCGAGCAGGCCATCACGAGTGGGGACTCAGTGAAATGGCTGGATGCTATGCGGTCCGAGATGGAATCCATATACACCAACAAAGTATGGACTTTGGAAGATGCTCCTGAAGGGGTAAAACCCATTGGGAGCAAGTGGATCTTCAAGAAAAAACTTGGTGTAGATGGGAAAGTAGAGACTTTCAAAGCTAGACTTGTTGCAAAGGGTTTTTGTCGAAGACCAGGTGTGGACTATTGATTGATCGTTTTTCCCGTTGTGTAGTATGAAGAGAAATTTGTAAAGAACTTCACAACCAAAAACTATTTTGACCGCAATCAAACTACGGTGTCGGATGTAGTTAATGAATGAGTGCGGATCGTCCACAGGGATTGCACAATTCAATTGTATTTTGATACGTTTGAAATGAAAAGTTAAGCAACAATAAAAGAAAACATGATTCAAGAATGATTTGTATTCGAGTGTCACTATTCTTATGCAAGAATCAAGAAACTATAAACAATCAAGAATCGGTGTTTTGATAATATTTCCAATCAACAATCAAGAATATAAGAGAGGCTCGTAGGAATCGATCGGATCTTTAGACGTGATGTAATCTAAAGATATCGTGTTCTTGTCCTTCGAAGGATTGATACTAGATCGATGATCATCGACGAGAGTTGGGGCTTTCTCGTGAAACTAGGGTTTCATCCTATAACCCTTGTTCTTTCGTCGATATCATTCCTTTTCTAGCCTCTACCAAATTCAAGAAATGATCGTAACTCCCCAATTTCGATCGATGTCAATCAAGAAAGCATCGAAACGAAATGGGTTGTCGTTTCTTGAACTTGCTAGGGTTTACAAAACTCGTAGGACTCAAGAATCGATTAAAGCTATGTTACATCATCATACTAAAAATCGTCTCGACTCCTCGACGAGCGGAGTTTTATTCACACATCACCACAAAGATAATATTCAAGAATTGTAAAGATAACATGATGCGGAATTTAAAGAAAACAAGATAAAAGAATATCACCTTTTATTTAATCAACAATTTCAATACATTCTTTCAAGAATCTACAAGAAGAAGAAATCGATCGTTGACTCGGCTTCGCTCGTCTCCGTGGATCGTGGATCTACTTTGATCTCTTGCCCGATTGAAGATCGGCTCGGCTCATAAAAGGGTTGAAGGCATCTTGCTTGGCTTGCACTCAAGATCTTGAATTGTGGTTGGATTTAGGGTTAGGGTTTCCTACAAGCTCTCTCACTAAACTTGAGGAAGAGGGAGATGAAAAGAGAGATGGAATTGGGGATAGATTCACTAATTGGATGAATAATTCCCAAGGTTGAATTATTTCCAAATGATGAGCCTAGGGTCTTATTTATAGAACTCCCAAACCCTAGGTTTAGGTTTGAATTAGAACTTTCCCTCCCAAAGTTTGTTGAAGAGTTTCTAGAAGGAGTTTGTTAGGAGTTAGCTTAGGGTTTAAGCTAGGGTTTTGGGAAAGTTCTAGAATGATTAGGCTAGTTTAGGTGTTTGCTGATCTGGTGGAAGTATCTGGAGTCTTCTGGAAGTTGAAGTGCATTTCTGAACTGTAGCCACTGATTCAGGAGTTTTGGTCTAAAATTGAGAGTCTGAACCCTTGGGCCCACCGCGGATCCGCGGCCTAAGCAAGCCCATGCCGCGGATCCGCGGCTTGTTGGTGTGCTTGGGATTTGTGGCTTCTTCTGTGGTCTTGGGCTGCTGTTTGTGGCTTCTTATGATATTTAGATTTGTATTTTCCTTTCTGTATTAATACCAGATCTGAGCTAGTGAGTTTACGAGCGATGTAATGGTCGAGCAAGCTTCTTTTCCTGCATAGACTTCGAAACACGGGTTGCAAGATATAGAAAATATGCCATGTAATGAAATGCAGTCAATTTCCCTAGAAATGCCAGTTTAAAGGTCGAATACATGTAATCTGATATTTTGCGACCGATTTGCTAATATGTAGAATATGAATACCGTACACTTCTATATGGATGCAAATGATAAGGAAATTGCCGGTTAAAATATGCAATATTTTCGACTGATCAAATACCCCCAAACTTAATTTCGATCGTCTCGAGCGAATGTTTTATTAAAAAGAGAGAAGGAGAAAATAAAGAAAGAGAAAAACTAACTAGTACACTTTCGTAGGCAACACGATTGCACTGAGCACGTGCAACAAGCCTTTAAACCTCTAGGTGTCCCTAGTAGGAGGAGTGTTGTCTCCTGAGGGTTTTCAGCGGATTGCACCCACAAAATCCAATAATAAAAGAAAGATCATGAATATTACATTTAAAGAAAAGAATTGTAAAAGAAAAGCCTTGAAAATTAGGGTTTCCAACTAAGCTAGCTTTTCGGTTGTCATGAGCCCTATCTTAATGGTCATGAAAAGATGTCAGAAATCACGTCCTCCCTCAATAAAACATCGTCTTATTCTTCATTCCTATCTGTTTTCCAAACATCGATCATATAACCCTGCGTGTGTGTAAAGACATCCCTACACCCGGAGAATTCAATTCAAGCTATCATACTCTTGCCCATCAGCCTCAGTATTTTTTTTTTTTTTTTGATAAACGAGATTGCTCACACACTTTCATGCGACCGTTAATACTTCTTGAGGTACTAACCGACCGATTACTCCTGTGCTTGCATGCTTGGTGTATTTTCCTCGTCTTGCACCACCTCAGACATAGCAATGACTCCCAGACCAGTTGGCCTTAGGGCACTAGGTGAAGAGGCACCCTTTGCTATATATTTTTATTGCCTTTGGTGATAACAAAACCAGTGTCCATTTTTATCACCACTTTTCATTTTTTTATTCTTCATACTTTTGGCTTTAAGACAAGAGCATTTCAAGGTATCCTCTACTATCCCAGGCTTCAAGACGTGTGTAAGTGCGAATAGCAGGGTATCAACGTTCAAAATGTTTGGCTTCCAGAATAGAAACTATTTTTCAGACTTATTTTTATCCTCAGATTAGTGACGTCCTTCATTTTACTAACCCTTGGGACAACGGCTCATAACTACTTATTACTAGTTCGTATAAGAAAACTTCTAATTTTCTTAGTTTTCTAAAATTTTTCTAATCTCATGGATGTAATTGTTCACTATCTAAACTTTCATTATCTTATTTATATACAAAAAAGTGTAAATATTAAAATTATTTTTATATTTGAAATTTTTTAAATTTTTATGGGTTTTGAAAATTTTTCAATTTTTATAGATTTTTAAAAGAAATGTTTTGTGCTTATGCAGATGATATGCAAATGATGCGAAAATAAGCACAAACCTCCCCCAAACTTGTTTTCAACAGTGTCCCCACTGTTGCCGACAGCTATATCTACAAAACCTGTAAATCTGGGGGGGATTATTAGTGGGGGCAAAATATTTAAGTGAAGACCTTCCCCCAAACTTATTTTTGGCTCATCATTTTGTAAAATTTTTCTTTTCAGGAGCCAGAAAAATTATACCCCCCCAAACTTGAATTATGCAATGTTAAACTTTGAAAATCACAAGTGGGGGTCAAAAATCATTGGTCGATGCCAAGCTTTGCAAAGACCGAAGGTTAACACCAACCATTCAAAAAATTTATCAATGCAGTGCTCGGGTTGGTGGAACAAAAAGTGGGGAAAGGGTAAGTGGTGGAAGAGAATGTGTGTGCGTCTCATTTTGGAGAGACGATGCAGTGTATGTGATGGATTACTCGCATTCTTCTTACAATTCAGAAGAAGGGGTGGAGGTTCAATTTCAGTGAGTTGGATATGATTCATCTCAACATCCGTGTTTTTTAGAAATGCGAGTTCATCAGCGAAGATTTCCTTAAAAGTTTCATCTATACCCCGAAGAATAATGTCATCACAAAGTGCGGGGTGATCTTTAGACTCTAAAAGCATTTCATAATCGGTGTTAATTGCAGACCCGGACATCTCGGTGGAAGAGTCCGTATGTGTATGATACATAGTTGGGTCAAACAACAACGTATGAAAAGAGTCAAGATCGGTATCAGGAGGATCATCAGTTTCGCTGCTGTCGATATCCATTAAGTTGACAGAACAAACCTGAGCAGTAGGTTCGGAGGGTACACTTCCTAACTTGTAAATGTTCATCTCAATTGTCCTGTTTCCAAAGGATAGGGTCATGGAACCGTTACGACAATTGATGATAGCATTGGAAGTGGGCAAAAAGGGGCGACCTAAAATCACCGGAGTTTGATTCCGTGAGTTCGCTACAGGTTGTGTATCAATTACAATAAAGTCCACCGGGAATATAAATTCTCCGATTTTTATTAACACATCCTCTAGTTCACCCCGAGGTCTGGTGATTGATCGGTCAGCCATCTGGAGAGTGCAAGGAGATGGTTTCAACTCTCCGATTCCTAACTTCTCATAAACTGAGAAAGGAAGCAGGTTAACACTTGCCCCAAGATCTAGTAGAGCACGGTTAATGTGTTTCTCCCCAATAGAGATGGAAATCGTAGGATAGCCAGGATCCTTACGTTTCCTCGGTAATTGCTGGGGGAAAGCTGTGTCTAGTGTCTTAGCCATGAATATCTTCTTGGGCATTTGTTTCTTCCTCTTTCTAGTGCAAAAATCTTTAAGAACTTTAGCATATGCAGGTACTTGTTGAATTGCATCTAGAAGAGGGATATTGATGTTAACCTGTTTAAACATCTCAGTGATCTTCTCCATTTGTGGACTTGGTGTGTTAGCCCTTAACCGATTAGGATAAGGTGCTTTAGCAATAAGCGCTGGGTCCATCATAGGAGAAGGAAGTGTGTGTGGAACCGATCCCAGTATAGAAGTGGGGATCGTCCGTGGAGGGGTAAAGGAGGTGGGCTGTAGTGGCGAGCCTTTTGGGAAATGGAGAATAGGCTCGGAAGAGGGTGGTGGGGTAGAAGAAGTAGGGTCAGAAGTGTGTGTGTGTGGAAATGTATCAGCCGGGGTGTTGATATAATTTTCAGTATCATTAACTTCTTCCCCAACATGATTGTCAAGCACTCTTCCAGATCTCAACGTGGTGATTGCATTCACGTGATGTGAATAACCAGGATTGGGTAAGGGTTGAGCTGGAAGTTTCCCTTTCTCTCTTGCACTTAGTTCGGCTTTTAATCTTGCAATTTCTTCTTCCATCGATTTAATACTCTCGTTTTGGGACGCGGAGTTTTTCTTCATGTCATCGACGGAAGATTTCATTTCAGCCGAAACTTGCATGATATTTGTTAAGATCAAATTCATGTATTGCACAAAAGAAGAGGATTCATCAGTTCCGGTCAACTGTAAAGGACTAGACAGTGCAGGTGTGTTGACCGTATTTTGAAAATTATGTGCTTGAAAGAGGTGCTGACTTAATTGAAGTTGTGGCTGCGGTTGTGGTGGAGGGACCCTTTGGAAATTGTTTTGGTTTGGAACCGTGTTTTGTGATTGTGATTGGTTCCAAGAAAAATTAGGGTGATTCCTCCAACCCTGATTATATGTGGAAGAAAAAGGATCGTTTCTCGGTCTTTGAAATGTGGCATTGGTATGCTCACGACCTTGAAACGGACATTCTTCCGTCAAGTGAGACGGATCAGAACAGCAGCCACACACAGTTTTGGAAAGTGACATTTGATTAAGGGAGGCGGCTAAAAATTTGTTTTCCATAGTCTCAAGTTTCTTTTGTAAAGCTGAAATGTCAGCTCTAACTCCTATGGAAACATCCGATTGGTTATTGCCACTCCTAAATGATGGACTTTCCCACTGTAAGGACTTTTCGGCGAACTCTTCTAAATATCGCCAAGCTTCCCCATCATCCTTAGACATGAAGGTACCTTGACACATGTTTTCAAGGCTCTGTTTAGTGTTAGGGTTACTGCCCTCATATATAATTCGGCAAAGCTCCCATCTCGGGATGCCGTGATGAGGACATTGAACCAATAGATCCTTGAAACGTTCAAAGCATTTAGAGAATGGTTCAGCGGGGAGCTGGGCAAATTGATTCAGTTCGCTACGGATTCGAGCTGTCTTTTGGATTGGGTAAAATTTCTTAAGGAATGCCGCGACGAATTCTCCCCAATTCGTAATAGAGTGTGCGGTAGTGTTGTATAGCCACTTCTCGGCTATATCGCACAAGGTAAATGGGAGAAGTCGTAGACGCATAGCATCCACTGAAAGTTGTGACGTACCCATCATTGCGCATACGTTTTCAAATTTGGTAATGAAAACGTAAGCGTCCTCAGTCTCGAGTCCGTGGAATTTGGGTAAAAGATTGATATACTGGGGCTTAATCTCAAAGTTATCCCCATTGGCTGGTGGTGTGGATAAGCAGGTCGAAAGAGGACCTCTAAGTGGATAGCACCTCTCCTGGAGAGAAATATGGGGTGGATTCTGCGCACCAACGGACGGCGGCAGATTAGGGTTAAAGAAGTTTGATGGATTCGGATCCATCGGTGTGGGTGTGGTAATGGGTAAAGGAAAGGTAAATGGAGAATTATCGACTTCGGAGTCGATAAAAGGTACGCGGACTAAACGGGCACTAGAATCCCGTGTCCAGCCTATCTTGCACTAAAAAGGGTTAGTACAAGTGGCAGCGTTGACTTATAATTAGGGGTAAAATGAATGCGGTGCTTGCTTTAAAAAGGGACGGATTTTGAAAAAATGATGCGACAAAACAAATGCAACACACAAACCCTAGAATCTAATGGTCACCTAGGTCCGGCTCTAGACCGCTCCTAACTGCCAAAAGACAAGTCGCAGGATAGAATCCTCCACTGTCTCTTTGTCCCCCTGTGGCCGGATAAGTGCCAGGTAAGTGGAAAGGAACCACCACTACAGTGGTCCTAATTAATAACCACTAGCCTTAGACACACTCGCCTTAGGCACCATAAGAAAACGCGGATAAGCAAAGAATTACCCACGGCCTTCTCTTGTCCTAATTGAGCGCGACAGTCCTTAGAGTCTTCTCTAGATTTCTTTTAATTAATGAGGGTAATGCGGATGCAAGTTTTGCGATTTTCGGGGCCTAGGAAGGGTAATGAAATCCCCACCTAATTTGGATTTGGCCGTGCCCCTTAAATTTCCGTATTAGAATGCAAACAACCAAGAAATCAAAATCACACACAAATTTTTATTTTGCTTTTGCGCGCTGCGATTTATTTGCAAAGAATCCTGCAGCAAAGTGTTAGTTGGAGCTAAAATAGGAGAGGGGAAAGAGCAAGAAATTACCTGCACTGAAAATTTTCCAGTGATCCTTCCTTCAAGCCGCGGATCAGCCGCGTATACTGGGTTCAGGCCGCCCTTCCGCGCTCCTACAGTAAGATCACTGTACAAGATTTCTTCAGGGAGCTTATCTTGGCTCCCTCAGCTCTCTGGTATATCCCAAATAATTTTTCAACAGCACAGAATGCTCCAGATCACCTTGCAGTCAATCACAACATACGTATAAGAGTTTGTACGAATTTTGATTTCAAGAAGTAGAATGTAATAATTCTTTCACTTCAAACTAAAAAATGTAAATGAATTAGCGCGATCCCCGGCAACGGCGCCATTTTGATTGTTCGTTTTTCCCGTTGTGTAGTATGAAGAGAAATTTGTAAAGAACTTCACAACCAAAAACTATTTTGACCGCAATCAAACTACGGTGTCGGATGTAGTTAATGAATGAGTGCGGATCGTCCACAGGGATTGCACAATTCAATTGTATTTTGATACGTTTGAAATGAAAAGTTAAGCAACAATAAAAGAAAACATGATTCAAGAATGATTTGTATTCGAGTGTCACTATTCTTATGCAAGAATCAAGAAACTATAAACAATCAAGAATCGGTGTTTTGATAATATTTCCAATCAACAATCAAGAATATAAGAGAGGCTCGTAGGAATCGATCGGATCTTTAGACGTGATGTAATCTAAAGATATCGTGTTCTTATCCTTCGAAGGATTGATACTAGATCGATGATCATCGACGAGAGTTGGGGCTTTCTCGTGAAACTAGGGTTTCATCCTATAACCCTTGTTCTTTCGTCGATATCATTCCTTTTCTAGCCTCTACCAAATTCAAGAAATGATCGTAACTCCCCAATTTCGATCGATGTCAATCAAGAAAGCATCGAAACGAAATGGGTTGTCGTTTCTTGAACTTGCTAGGGTTTACAAAACTCGTAGGACTCAAGAATCGATTAAAGCTATGTTACATCATCATACTAAAAATCGTCTCGACTCCTCGACGAGCGGAGTTTTATTCACACATCACCACAAAGATAATATTCAAGAATTGTAAAGATAACATGATGCGGAATTTAAAGAAAACAAGATAAAAGAATATCACCTTTTATTTAATCAACAATTTCAATACATTCTTTCAAGAATCTACAAGAAGAAGAAATCGATCGTTGACTCGGCTTCGCTCGTCTCCGTGGATCGTGGATCTACTTTGATCTCTTCCCCGATTGAAGATCGGCTCGGCTCATAAAAGGGTTGAAGGCATCTTGCTTGGCTTGCACTCAAGATCTTGAATTGTGGTTGGATTTAGGGTTAGGGTTTCCTACAAGCTCTCTCACTAAACTTGAGGAAGAGGGAGATGAAAAGAGAGATGGATTTGGGGATAGATTCACTAATTGGATGAATAATTCCCAAGGTTGAATTATTTCCAAATGATGAGCCTAGGGTCTTATTTATAGAACTCCCAAACCCTAGGTTTAGGTTTGAATTAGAACTTTCCCTCCCAAAGTTTGTTGAAGAGTTTCTAGAAGGAGTTTGTTAGGAGTTAGCTTAGGGTTTAAGCTAGGGTTTAGGGAAAGTTCTAGAATGATTAGGCTAGTTTAGGTGTTTGCTGATCTGGTGGAAGTATCTGGAGTCTTCTGGAAGTTGAAGTGCATTTCTGAACTGTAGCCACTGATTCAGGAGTTTTGGTCTAAAATTGAGAGTCTGAACCCTTGGGCCCACCGCGGATCCGCGGCCTAAGCAAGCCCATGCCGCGGATCCGCGGCTTGTTGGTGTGCTTGGGATTTGTGGCTTCTTCTGTGGTCTTGGGCTGCTGTTTATGGCTTCTTATGATATTTAGATTTGTATTTTCTTTTCTGTATTGATACCAGATCTGAGCTAGTGAGTTTACGAGCGATGTAATGGTCGAGCAAGCTTCTTTTCCTGTATAGACTTCGAAACACGGGTTGCAAGATATAGAAAATATGCCATGTAATGAAATGCAGTCAATTTCCCTAGAAATGCCAGTTTAAAGGTCGAATACATGTAATCTGATATTTTGCGACCGATTTGCTAATATGTAGAATATGAATACCGTACACTTCTATATGGATGCAAATGATAAGGAAATTGCCGGTTAAAATATGCAATATTTTCGACTGATCAACTATGACGAAACCTTTTCTCCAGTGGCTATGCTTAAATCCATCCGGATCATACTTGCCATCGCTGCATATCATGATTACGAAATCTGGCAAATGGATGTTAAGACCGCCTTTCTAAACGGTGATTTAGAAGAGTGCGTGTACATGACTCAGCCAGAGGGCTTCGTAGATAGTGGGAGCAGCGGGAAAGTGTGCAAGCTGCTTAATGTTGGAGATAGTGCCCTCAGAGTCAATTATTAGGTCACAGGTACGTGATTGTAATGATTGAGGGAGGACCTATCCCGGTAGGACAGTCTTACTCGAGATGATAATATGCTATCTGGTTTACCTTTATCATCATGTACTGCTTTAGGTGACATGACACGTCGCTATTACACGTTGATAGAGCCCCTAGGATTCTTGCTTGACCACCAGCAGTATGACGGCGATCATATAAGTGGGAGCTGGGGGTCTACAAGCATATCCTTAAAAGGTCCCTAGTCGTGGGAGTTTCGAGACCGGGCATCGATACTCCATTAGTAGACTAGTGTATACAGTCGAGACCCCGACGAGGGGCGGTGGCCGGTCTCACAAGCCACTGGTGTCAGTTGGATCACCTAAGATGTATACAGATGCTCATTGGGTTATGAGTACACCGGACAGGACTCGCCGGGAACATGCTAGTTGGTCATATACCAGACGTCAGATGGCAGTTCCCTGGTGACATGTGTGCAGGTTAGTTCATCGACCTGGGGATCGTCATTTGTCTCGTGTGAGTTCCCACTGTACTTTGATTACTACCCTACCACGGCTCAAAGGAGTCGTGCAAACAGGTTTTAGTTGGGTACAGTCCCGAGCCACATGGAGGCAGTGAGCGTATCTTCAGGGGTTCGTCTCTCCCGGTATTGGGGGTGAGGTCGTGCTGTGTCTAGGAGAGCCATTACACAAAGTCCTTGGCCAAGGCAAGGAGATTTACTGGTAGGTATTCCAGTAGTATCTCAAGGTGTTCTGGGCTACACTCCGACACGACTTGTACCGCTTTTGGGGGTCTGACTTTTACCAACCCCCTAGGCCCGCCATGCGATGCTCATAGACGAACGGACCGGACTGCACGGATATTGTCACTGACAGGCTCAGTTGGGTGTCGGGGTGAGCTTCCTCATCGACGTCCCATTTGGTCAGTACCTGGTAGCCCGTCACGTATTGGCTTATACCTCTGACGTGCTAGTGGTTAAATCCACAACCAAGGTGTTGACGAGTCTTTAGAGTCCCCCACATTCAGTTACTCAGCTCTCGGGCGAAAGGTTGTAGAGACCGTATGGAGATATGGCAAGGTCCGATCAGATACGTGCGGTATTGCACGGATCAGGATCGGACAGTTTGTACTATAGGCCGTATTGGTATATGGCAGGGTTCGATCAGATACGTGCGGTATTGCACGGATCAGGATCGAACAGATATTACTAGCCGGCTTTGGTTTAAGCCGGATCCTAGTATAGTACAGTGTAGACTTTGTCTCATTGCATTTGTATTTCGGTCGAAATACAGATGCGGGTGTGTATGCACAGTATCGGGGTTTTCCTGTAATTTATTACGGGACCAGTTTTCTGGAGTTGCCAGTTTGCTTTCCGTTTCGGCCAATTTCCTTTGTTTCGTTCATTGGCCGAAGTTTGGTGGAGGAGGGTTTATTTGCATTGTTGCAAATAGGCATTTGTGGAGGGGGTCTTTGCTTTTTGTAGCATCATGATAGTCTTCATGATGATGCACCATCCATTGACTTCCTTGACTTCTAGCTATCATGATGGCTTGACTTTGTTTAGTGATGGTTGTGGTTTGAGTGTGGTTTTGGTGTTGTGATCATATTCTTTCATAATTGGTTTTTGATGCCTTGCATTATTGTTCAAGCCTCTCACTCTCTCATGGTGATCCATCTCATTCTCTCCCTCCCTCACTTGAGCATGGCCGGCCTCCCCCTTGTTTGGGGCTGTCCAAAACTTTGTTGTGGGAATTTTTGGTTCTTTCATGTTGGAAAATTCCCACTACACCATCTCCAAAAAGCTCATCTCATTATCCTCCACCAAATGGCACCTCCTTAACCCCAAAATGAGACATGGATCTCTACACCACTCATTCTACAGTAAATCTTGGGCACGTCGAATAGCCTGCTTCGTGCCCGAGTTGCCTCGGCATTGAGGTGGGAGCCCGTAAACAAAGTTGGCGATGTGGTGCACTTCCGGCGACGAGGAGGAGACGGGACTTTTCCGCAGGAGATCGGGACCATGACGAGAAGACCGGAGGACTTGGATCGTCGGTATATCCCTTCCCTTTCTTGTAGATAGCTAGGACTAGTTAATGGTTCGATCCGGGTGTTTAGTGCGCGGGGGTGCCGGTTTGCTAAGTCCGCAAAAAAAATTATAGTTTATCACCGCTTCCGCATTTGGCCGTCGGATTGACGGCCGGGGCGCCGCCGTGCACTTACACTTAAATCCATTTATGGATTAAAGCAAGCATCGCGGAGTTGCAACATCTGCTTTGACGTCGTTATCAAAGAGTTTGATTTCGTCAAAAACCCAGATGAACCTTGTATCTACAAGAAGGTGGCAGAGAGTAAGGTTGTCTTCCTCGTATTGTACGTGGACGACATACTCTTGATAGGAAATGATATTCCTATGCTGCAATCGGTCAAGCTCTTCTTATCACAAAGATTCTCAATGAAAGATCTTGGTGATGCCTCCTGCATATTGGGAATCAGGATCTATAGAGATAGATCCAAACGGATACTGGGATTGTCCCAATCCAGGTACATTGACACCATACAAAGAGATTTAGTATGGAAGAATCCAAGCGTGGGAACTTACTCACGATCTCTGGAGTCACTCTCTCCAAAGAGATGTCTCCCAAGACTGATTTGGAGAAAGCTCGCATGCAAGGGATACCCTATGCTTCGGCTGTAGGCTCTATCATGTACGCGATGCTGTGTACCAGACCCGATGTAGCATATTCACTAAGTGTAGTGAGCAGGTATCAAGCTGATCCTGGAGAGAGTCACTGGACAGCTGTGAAGAGCATTCTCAAGTACTTGCGAAGGACTAAAGAGATGCTCTTGGTGTATGGTAACGGAGAACTCTAAGTGGAGTCCTTTACCGATTCGAGCTTCCAGAGTGATAAGGACGACTCTAAGTCGCAGTCGGGATTTGTCTTTACCCTTTACGGAGGGGCGGTTAGCTGGAAGAGTTCCAAGCAAGAAACCGTGGCAGACTCGACGATGGAGGCTGAATACATCGCTGCCAACGATGCTGCCAAAGAGGCTGTCTGGATCAAGAAGTTCATTACTAAACTTGGAGTGGTTTCATCCATTGAGCATCCAATACCTTTGTATTGCGATAACAATGGAGCGGTGGCTTTGGCCAAGGAACCCAGGTCCCATCAGCGATCTAGGCATATTCTGAGGCGGTATCACCTGATCCGGAAGATAGTTGATCGCCGGGAGATCGAGGTCAGGAAGGTTGACATGAAGAATAACACGGCGGATCCACTCACGAAGGCCATTCCCCAGATACAGTTTGAGAGACTCTTCGGGATGCTCGGTATGCGATACTACAGTAGCTGGCCCTAGTGCAAGTGGGAGATTGTTAGTTGTATGTATGCCCTAGAGGCCAGTATTGTACAGATGATGTATATTATATAGGATGCCTGGACATATATAGAGATGACTTTCTTGCTCGATATGATAGCATGCTATCTGGTTGCTCTTTATCTTAACATGTATACTAGTCTCTTTAAACTGTCTTATAGTTACATGTTGGTAAAGCCCTTAGGATGTGTACTTGACTACCTGGACTATGATGCAGATCATACTAGTGGGGACATGGTAGTCCATTAGTACATCCTTCAAGGTCCCTAGTCGTAGGTGTATCGAGACGGGGCATCGATATACCAGTGTAGACTAGCGTATACGCTTCTCGACCCATGAGATGGACGATGGATGATCCCATAGCCATTGGTGTTTGACATCAGAGATGGTATACGGGTGCTCAGTGGAGACTGGGTACACTGGACGGACTCGCCGAGAACTCCCAGATGGTATTATACCTCACGTCAGATGGCAGTTCTCAGGTGACACTCGTGCAGGTTAGTCTGTAGACCCGAGATCCTCATAGAGTCTTGTGTGATTCCCACTGTGCTTTGATTTCCACCTTACCACGTCCATGAGGGCGTGCAAAATGGTGGTTTTTGGGTACAGTCCCGAGTCACATGGAGGCAATGAGCGATAGGAGGGGTTTCGTCTCTCCCGGTATTGGGGGTTGATGTTGCGCTGTGCTCGATTGGCCGTAACAGGGAAGTCCCTGGCCAGGGCTGATTCAGAGATTTGCTGGTAAGTGTTACCAGTAGTTTCTCGACCTGTTATAAGCCTCACATCGGCACGACTTATCGGTTATTGGGGTCTAACGTTTACCACCCCTAGACTTGATATGCGACATATCAGACGAGGAGACCGGACTGTACGGGAAGTGTTGCCGGATGGCTCGACGGGAGTTGTAGCAGGTTTGCTTGTTCTCTTCTGATCGTTCAATACCCGGGTGGCCGTTACGTTTAGCTGACTGCTTGCGGCTTGGGGGTGCTTGATATGATCATCATCCACTGCCGGCGTATTGACGAGTCTTAGAGTCCCATAATGGAGTTTCCTAGTCCAGGCGAAACGTTGTGGTGCGCGTATGTGATATGCGTATGGACCCGATTAAAATGCGCGTATAGGATACCGTGTATTGATCGGGCGGCTTGCTTTTGGTTAGGGTCGTATGTGATATGGCCGGATTGATAAATCAAGTGTTGATTTATCATTTGACCATTAGTTTCTCACTAGAAATCCTTTCTTGTGTTGGATGGATGTATGCATGCATGTATGTTTTTCTTTCTTTCTAGTTTCATGCACATATGGATGTGTATACATACATACATACATACATCATCTATCATGGTTGCTTATACAAAGAAAATGGTGGCAATATAAGACTCACACCATGGTTTTATTTATATATATTATTATTGAATTTGATTTAAAACAAAAGAAAAGGAAAGGATAATTCATGGAAGCTTTCTCCACTCTTCTTGACCTAACCATGCTCACCCACCATTTAACCATGGATTACTTTTCCTTTTGGGTTTTAACTCAAGTTCAATAATTTTTAAACCATGGTTTGAGATGAGAACAAGAAAATATATATTGATAAATTTTCTTTTTCCATGAAAAAAGGTTATTCTTTTCACTCTTGAAAAATATATAGCCATCATCTTCTTCTTCCTATCTCATATTACTCTCTAGATTTTTCAAGTGAGCATATTACTCATAAAGTTAGGATTTTGAAGTGAGAAAGAGAACCACAACATCATTCTACACAAGTCTAGCCCACTTGTTTGGAGTGTTAGCTTGATTTCATTCACTTGATCGGATAAAGTTGCAAGCTTGGACAAAGCGGACTCCGGGTGGATCATCGGTGACCTCGAGGAGTTCAAGCGGAGCTTTTTCAAACCCCAAGTAGCCGAGGAGTCTAGCGTAGAGAGCTACAAAGGTTGTACTCTCTAAACCCCATCTATTCTTTCATATGTTGATGTGAAATTTTTTGGAACCCTAATTTTCTAGGCACGATCCGATGTTTGTTAACTTAGCACCCTAAAGACTCCACCTTTGGCACATGTGATGCTTCCAAACCCTTCATAAGGTGCTAGGTAAACCTTTCAATTTTGGGGCTGCCCATGGAGGTAAGGCCGGCCATGAGGTGAGGAAAAGAGAGGAGAGTGAGAAAAGGTGAAGAAAAGTGTAGAAGGTTTCACAAAAATATCATACAATTAAGTCTTTTCATGAATTTATTTAAAAATTCTTTATTTTCTTCACTCTATTTGACATAGAATGGTCTAGAACCATTGTAAAATTTTGAAAATAAATTTTGCATGAAACACACTTGATTCTAAGATGCAATGTTCATTCTTGCAAATTAAACCCATTCGAATTTGTAATTTACACTAATTTAGTGTATAAATAAAGCTTATGTTAATATTTAAAATAATTAATTTAGGAAAAATATTTAATTAAACTAAAAATTTATAAGTGGATAAATAAACACCATTTACTAGTAATAACATAATTAAAATAGCTATTTTTAAATTTATAGTGAAAGATAATTACGGTTTAGTTTCATGAAAACTACGTTTTACTTTACCGAAAATTATAAAATTCATTTAAACGATTTTATTTATTTAATTAATTATTTAATTATTTTTAAAATGTTACAATCTTCCCCCCTTTAAGAAATTCGGTCCCCGAATTTAAATTAAAACTCCTACCAATTATTAAAACATTCAGCAAAACACTCAAATCGTCGGGGCTCCGAAATCATCAAAACATAAAACACGTTTTTAGCACGATACAAGCGCATGAAAAACAAGTACATAGCTCAAAATCAAAACTCTGTCAAACATAACACAATCATCGGAGTTATGGTGAAAATAAAATACCAAAACCCAATATGAAAACCAAGATAATATACATCAAAACTACAACTTATATATTGTGCGCATCATAGTAAAATCGTCCAAACATCTGGATAAAGAAGCATGCAAGAACCCCTTTTGAAAATCGCCGTGTGATGCACGTGCCACGGCATAAGTAGTGGATGTTTATTTTAAAAAAATTAGCTATATATATATATATATCTTTTATTTAACATACACGTCCCGCCTGGTTACCAAATCAATAGTAATGATTATAAAAAGATACTGATCAAACTGAAATCAATCTCAATCACATCATAAAAATATCATGTGCGTCCGGTGCGCACTGAAATCGAAACTAAATACAGATGCCACGAATTCACACAAAAACAAAACTGAGTGCAACAGGTGTGCACCAAAAATATCTGTCAAGTGCAACGGGCGTGCACGACTCTAATATCAGGTGCATCTAATCTGCACAAAACCACGATTTAGTGCATCTGGTGTGCACAAGTCGTATCAGGTGCACCGAATGAGCGCAAGAATCTCAATCAGGTGCACATGGTGCACGAAAACATACACCGAATATCAAAATCGAAATCACAGTACGAAAGTGCATGAAAACTAGGTCGAAGCATATGTCAAAATCATGTGTAACCATATGCACGAAATCAAATCAAAATCTCATAATTTATTAAAACCAAATCAAGTGCACCGGGTATGTACAAAACAATATCAATACAACTGATATATGAAGCACGAATAGAATGTAATGAATGCACATATAAGAAATGCCAATCGTAGAACAAAATCCTCAAAATACCAAAAAAAAAAATCCAATCAACGGAAATATGAAATTCAAATCACCAAATCACAATCGTAAACACTATCGTCAATGTGCGCCTCTTTCCCCCTTTCTTCTGGTGTCGATTGCTTCGAACTTGTCTCTTCATAGGTGTGCTGACTGCGCTACCAACGACAATACTCATATCTAAAGTCTCCCACGTAGTCGATCCCTTCACTTGATATCCGGACTACATTAAACTTTTCGATCGATCCATCAAAATCCCATAATTCCCCGAGAGCTCAACTCTCAAGTACAGTTTAAAAATATCCGGTACATACCCCAGCATCGACGGTCCAGCCGTAGAACGGCAAACCCAAGCCTCACTAATGGCATCGCGGAACTGCCGTAAACCCTAGGGTTCAAGGGCGTTCTCGTGGTCATTATGTCGAGTTAGGGTTTCATTCTTCTAGAGGGTCCATCGAAATACCTGCATGTTCTTCCGAATACTTTAAACTTGGGAAAATGGGTTTCTGACAATCGTTCGAATCCTTTAACTTCGTCTGGACGGCATGTGAATACCCTTCTCCCGCATGCTAAACAATGCTTCATTCCTCAAGAATAACCGATACCCTAATGGTTATCGCATTCGAGCCGCAGCTCCTTCTGCCCGTGCGCACGTTGTAACAGAAACCACCCTTCGATATCGATGAAGATAGATCAAAGGAACGAATGAAATGCGGTGCAAACAAATGTACATCCTAAGGCTACTTAAGAAGAGTGGCGTATCGTAACTATGCCGCGGATCATACCCACGGTACGTCACTCTACCTAAGTCGCCAACTCCATCAACCAAGGGTCACCCTAGACATATACAAAGGTTAAACCTAGCGCTCTGATACCAACTTTGTCACGACCCGAAAGTACGGAACGTGACCGGCACTTAGATTACGAAGCGTCTAGAGGCGCAACGTAACCTAAGTAAGCCGAAGCCCGGAAATCTATACCATAAAAGAAGAAGAAGTAAAGGAAAACATGTAGAAAACTAGTTTAAAAGCAACATCCAATTTTCTCAAAAATTTCGGCAGAGTCTCCTTTATAAAAACTGGCCCCAAATGGGTACAAACAAGTATAATACATACAAACAATAAAAAAAAAGCATCCCCAAACGGGAGCTAGCTCCACGCCAAAAGGCGGAAACAACCACACCAATGCACAATAGTATACAACGCCAAACGGCGAGGCTCAAAGCTTAAAAGAAAACAAATCCACCAGATACCATAATAATACAAGCGCGACTCTAAGGTCGAAAAAAATAACTGATCCAGTAAACTATCAAGTAATACAAGTTTGGTTGATGGAGTTTTCTAGATACAAATGAAATAATAAAAGTATTAATGGCGGTCCAGATACAAGTGAACCAACCTACCGTGCAAATCACCCGGAATGAAACGATGTGCCAGCAAACTGCCAAGGAACCCTGTACATCAACCAGTAATAAAATTTGGCACAACGGGGGTGAGTTGCCAACTCGTGAGTAGAAGATATCTGCGAAAAGAAATCGAATGCACGACGCTGTCCTAGGTCATAATAATATACTAATATAATACTAATCCTCTAGTAATGGCAGGGTAATAAACTACGTGTAGTGCAAAAGCTCCGTGCCCGTGTCAGTGCCTCAAATAGTAATATGTTATGTGAATGAGTATGCATGCACCATGAATGTAAAACAATCAATCCTAAAATCTGGACATATCTATATAAGAAATCTTTAGCTTTTATCATGGTAAAATGTGTATAGAAATATGAAATATCAACGATGAAATCCATGGAAATCCGTGTCAAGCATCGACACAAAACATATAAATCTCAAGTCTCAATACCTCATAATCTCAATGTCTCATAGTCTCAATATCTCGGGCTCCGTCAGTCCGTATCGGCCCATATCATCAAATCTCACGACAACGGTTGGTATCCTCTGGATATCCGCCGCGCCAGACATCACCGGTAGGTAGTCTTCCCCAGCCAGGCTTATCGTCTACAACTCGATCTTCTTGCCCCGGGGTACCATACCGGGCCCACCATGTACCCGAGACGGTTCATCCACTCCTCGAATCGGGTCTCGAAATCCAACAGAAAACATGAAATCTCATGGTTGACGACACATACATCACGAGAAAACCGCATCTTATGTTTTAAAATGAGAGGAGGAGAGAGAGAGAAGTTTTTATATATTCTTGCGGTTTTCCCAAAAAATCCAGAAATCTCATAGAAATCCAAAATCCCAAAATCATGAGTAAGTATATGATAAGTGTCGGCATATGCCCCATAATACTGCATGATAACATGAAAATGTGAATGCATGAAATGTCTAAGTAATAAATACCATATCTATACTAACACCAGAGAGTAATCACAATATTATATCGATCTAGCTGTTAGCTGATTGTATCAATAAAAGATAATATGATCTAAAGTGTACGTGACATAGAAATTACCGATGATGATGTGTGTGAGCCGACAAATAAGTGTGCGTGGAATATGCGCATCATCGGTAATGGTGCTGGTGTCTTAACAAGCAAAGTTTTATTCTGATTATAGAAACATATGTATGATCATGCAATATTATGATTACGGTATGAATGTAAGACAGATGTGCAACAACCACTCATTTGATATACAAGTATAACTAGAACTATATGACTCGAGCCTAAACTAGTGTCCATCTAACCTCCTAAGGAACTAAACCTATGAAACTAGTCAATAAGAACTAAGAGTCCACCTAAGGTCTGAATCCATATCTCTAATAGTCGGCGATCCAGCCTCAATAGCGTCACGTACGTAGTACGGCTTTCTCGAATCAAGAGTGCGGATCAATCATCACATCTATGCCTAGTACGGTAAAATCCATCATACGGCATCCCAATATCGGGGTACGGGTCAAGTATCACCTACGTGTCTCATCATTCGTATAATACCATCATCAAATCATGTCATGATCAAGGTACTGTACTGTAATCGCATACATCAACCATATATCATTGCCAGCATAAATATACATCGTTAATTTATCCTCAGAAATATCATGCCACATGTATCATATTATGATTAGGTCACACTTATATCATATCGTAATCAAGTCACATCTATATGATATCGTAATCAAGTCACACATATATGATATCAAAATCAAGTCACACCTATATGATGTCATAATCAAGTCACACATATATCATATCAGAATTTCATGCACAGGTTACGGTCCGGGTTCTATTTTAGAGTCCCATATACTTCAATATCATCACCATCCTTTATTATTGTTCAAGTATACAAATCCATTATCTCATTTTCTAATGATCCGCTAACATCATAATATGACTGTATAGCCAAGAATCACGGCATCAGCCCAGTTATATTGTTTCATCCCCGTGTATCATATCACATCCTTGTATCACATATACGTATTGTGTGTGTGTGTGTGTATATATACCAACACCTAGTCCTATATATATATATACATACATGTATACACCACGTCGAGTCTCAGTGTGTGTGTGTGTGTGTGTCGACCTGAAACCTACGAATCTCCTCCATGATATTCATCCTTGGGTAAGGTCTTTCTACATCAATCCAGTCCAACCTAAGGTCACTACTAGGGTCCTACTCACCGAAATTCTAAGGTCACGTATAGCTTCCTAATGACAATAAGTACTTATTCTTATTCTACGCTTGCGAGGGTGCTAAACGCCATCCACCCGACTTCCCCCCGTCGATATACATCTACTCACTTGGTCCTTGTCTGCCGAAGACGATGTCGCCCTCCTCTTCTTCCTCGTTCGAAGTCCACATGAGGGGTACCTATAGGCAAACGCATATAATATCGTAAACTGAATCACAGACAGAGCCAAAACGACACACGAAACGCGCATAGGTTAAAACCTATGTCCCGCTCATGCAAAAGAGCCAAATATCGTTCGATATCGGCGTACAAACGCCGATTGATCGAGATAAACATCAACAAACAACTCATAGCTTTAAAACTCATTACTTATAATATAAAATATTATTTAATCCATCATAACCCTAAAAATCGATCAAATCGTCCGATTCCGCAAAACCTGAAAACACCAATTTACCGTTTTACTTCAAAACTTGATGTCTAAAAGAAAATAATGTTCATAAAATTCATTAATTAGCATAACTAGACTATATAAACCATCACTATATTTTTAACACCCTAATTTATATTAGTTTGAAAATTCTAGTTTGCAAACTTGCCCGATTTCGATAGCTTTAAGGAAAATTTCACAATATCACATCTAAACTTGATTTTGCATGAATTAATGCATTAAACTACAATTCATGATGATAATGACATAATGAAACCATAAATTATATTTTAAATTTCATTTATTTAAGAATTTCCAAAATCTAGTTAGCAAAATCGCATTTTTATGAGTATTTTTCAATTATCAATAGAAACTAGTAACCAATTTATGTTTTTCATTTCACCAACAAGTTAATATCCTCAATAAAACCACAATCTAGTGTTACAAACATTAATTGGAATTTTATCTCACCAATATATACAATATATAGAAATCTAGTTTGCAAAATGGATTAATTTAAACAATTTTGGATAAACAATTTACAATATATCATCCATACAAGATTTTCCACTTCTAAAAATGTTAAACTAGTTATTATAACCATACATAATTAATAAAAACCATAACTTAATTTTATAAACCCTAACTTGAATTTTAAAACTTATAGATAGAAATTATTTATTAAATCTAATTATTCTTAAATGAAACATCTAATAACAATAAATCAAAAGAAGAAGATTTATACCTCCACAACATGAAATCCAAACATGAAAGTAAGCCTCCAAAATGAATGCTTTCTATCTCCAAAATCCATGTAAAGATGAGCAAAGAATAGAGGGTAGGAATTTATTATGATTTTGTGAATTTTTTATTGAATTTTTGTTGAATTTTGATGATTTTTAATGCAAAAATGATGGGGGGAAAATTTTGGGGCTGCCCATGGAGGTGAGGCCATCCATGAGGTGAGGAAAAGAGAGGAGAGTGAGAAAAGGCGAAGAAAAGTGTAGAAGGTTTCACAAAAATATCATACAATTAAGTCTTTTCATGAATTTAATTAAAAATTCTTTATTTTCTTTACTCCATTTGACCTAGAATGGTCTAGAACCATTGTAAAATTTTGAAAATAAATTTTGCATGAAACACACTTGATTCTAAGATGCAATGGTTCATTTTTGCAAATTAAACCCATTCGAATTTGTAATTTACACTAATTTAGTGTATAAATAAAGCTTATGTTAATATTTAAAGTAATTAATTTAGGAAAAATATTTAATTAAACTAAAAATTTATAAGTCGCTAAATAAACACCATTTACTAGTAATAACATAATTAAAATAGGTATTTTTAAATTTATAGTGAAAAATAATTACGGTTTAGTTTTACGAAAACTACGTTTTACTTTACGTAAAATTATAAAATTCACTTAAACGATTTTATTTATTTAATTAATTATTTAATTATTTTTAAAATGTTACAAAATGGTAGTAGTTCTACTTCTTCGAGTGGAGGTTGATTAATCACAAAATCCGTATCGTTTAAGAATGCGAGTTCGCCGGCGAAAATATCTTCGAAACTTTCATCGAAGGTCCAAATGAACGTTTCAATCTCAAAAAGTGTCACGCCAGAATTCAACACACTTGATTGTTCAAAAATTACGGAGGTAGGAGACTCGTAAAGCTCATCTACCTTATTCTCAAAAGATTCTAAATCAAGTTGTGTTTCTAAATTTATCGAACTCAAAATATCGGAATGTGATTCATCGACACTCGGTATCATTAAAGGAAGATTAGAAGAACCAAAGAAAGTGGAAATACGAATTTGAGAGTGCGGATGGAGTGTATAAATTAGCACAATTTGTAATGACCGATGTGTAAAAAGCGATTGTGCTAAGCTATCAACCCGCGGAAAAATGAGATTAAATCCCTCAAGATTCGTGAGCGAACATGGGTACGTCGAACTTGGTATTGGAGATGAAAGCGTAACGGTCTCTTGCAAAGTTGGAACGAGGATGGAGGGAAGTGAGTGAGGAAGGGTATCGGTTAAAGATTCAGGAGGGTGTACACAATCAGTGGAAGGGATATGATGAATTGGGAAATCCGACTCATCAAACAAAACTGGTTCATCCTCAATAATTTCCTCAATATTCTCCTCAAAATTTAGCTTATCCATGCCATTATCATCAAAATCAAGACGCATATGAAGTTCGGGAGAAACATTTAATGACTCGGGATGATGAATTGGACATGAAATTTCAATCACATTTACGGGTTCATCATCCAAAATATTCCCGGCGTCTATATCCTTAATCAGGTGAAAATCAATTTTTTCTGACACCTCATCAAAAGCATAGATATTTATCAATTTAGGTTCTAGAGTGGAGGTGTAATGTTCAAAAGGATTAGGTGTGGTTTCACTCGAAAGGGATTCTTCACAAGCTGGCAAACCAAGCACTACAAAGTCACACAACTCGTTAAATGTTTTATTTTCAACTTGTGAATCATTTGGGACAATCGATGGAAAACCAGAATTGTGGGCTTCAATTGGGTATGGGTAGCTTTGATTTGGAAAGGTGTAAAACTCACTCTCTCCTCTCAAATTCTCACTTTGTCCAACTGCCTCCTCATACATTGGCATTTGTGGAGCTAGTTGGAAACTAGCTGCCGGTTCACTGGTTGCATAAGGGCGTCCATGGACGCATCCACATTCCTCATCATTTTGTTTGCTGCTAAAATATAAGCTTCCAATGACTGTTCCAAACTAGACATGGGTTGTGAACGGGTTTCGGTAAAATATTCGAAATTGTTTGGATACGTGAAACTCCCAAATGGCTGTATAGAAGCAATGTCTAGTGAAGGTGGAAAAGTCGGGTAGGACTGGTAGGAATTGGATGGTTGGAAAGGAGTAGGATCAACATTTGGATAAAAAGGTGAATGGACTTGTTGATCCCTAGAACTAGATGTGTTGAGAGGAGTGAAAGATCGGCTACGAGATTGTTCAATGTGTTCAACAATAGACATGGGTTTAGGAGTTACAATAAGACTCGAAAAAGTGGTATCAACATAAGAATGTGGTGAAGGTTGACACGGTTGATACAAAGTGGATTGCAAAGTCGAACTGTTTCTCCTAGACGCTTCTATTCGATCTTTCAAAGAAATTTTGGGCATGGAGGGGTCGTCCTTAAATCGACCGAAACAATTCGCGTTACAGACAAAGTTTGGTTTAGGATACCAAAGTTCGGCAAGAGATTCATGAGGTGGGGTACCCGTCATGTAAGAAGGAGAAGAGAAAGAAGGTGGGTGGTGCAAGGAGTTCTTAGCGACAAAATTTGCAATTTTTTTAAAAATTTTTTCCTTTTTTTTTATTTGGAACTTTTTGCAAATTTTTTTTTCGATAAAGGGCTTAGACACACTTTCAATCAACCACAAATGCACAATCAGGCCTAGACTGTCAGCTAGATAGCTCCTAACTGTTCCAAAGGGTTACAAATAGGACCTCAAACCGCCTCTTCACCGCCAATTGCGGCCAGGTAAATGCCAGGTGAGTGGGAGGCTCTCCACTATAAGTAGTGGCCCTAATTAAGTAACCACTCGCCTTAGACACAGTTGCATAGACACCGCAAAGTCAGGTTAGGATCGACGGCCGATGCCTACAACTAGTCCTCAGTTCTATTGAGCGCGACGTCCTTAGGGATGAGTCGAGTATTTTTTAATTAAATAATGGTCAATGCATATGCCTTATGTGATTTCTGGGGTCCTGGGAAGGGTGATGAATTTCCCACCCAATCTGGATTGGTCTCAAGCCCCTTAAAGTCCGATTAAAAATATGCAAAACAGTAACAACCGCTTGCAATCAAATTTTTTATTTTAAAGCGTGGCGCAAAGAATCCTGCACAAGATTTGTTATTGGAAGGGGGAAGATTTTTTAAGCGCAAAGAATCCTGTAGGAAAATTTACAAAAGATATATCGGGATTAGCAGAGGAAAGTGAAAAAGCTCACAGGGAATTTTTTTCAAGCACTGACTAGACCAAGTTGCCGCGGTTGCGTGGCCTAATGGTAGCTGGGGCAGCGGTTCCTCAGTGGAAGCAAAAGATCATCCCTCCAAATTTTTCTGACGTCACCGAAGCACCGCGCTTTAGCGACGGGAGCACGGTATTGCGGCGGATCCGCGGTCTTCCCGTTGACTTGTCCCTTCAACTTCCTTCTGTTGTTCTATTGGTAAAACCCTCTGCTGTTCAGATCTGCCTTTTTCTGTTTTGATCTCTGGATTTGTTCAGATCCGAACGCGATTGTAGATCCTGCAAAATTCTAACAGAAATACCCTTCACAAAATACAAAGATGATAAATTTTTATATATATATTTTTAATTTTTTCAGTTTTTATGATATTTTAAATTTTAGAATAACCCGAAATTGCAAAAAGGAAATAACACGCCATCCCGGCAACGACGCTATTTGATCTCAAAAATATTTAGTAACCGCAATCAAGAACGGCGTCGCTTGGTAGCTAGCCGGTGAGTACAGGTCAGTCCACAGGGATTTTGTGAATTTCCTAATTGGTCTAACGAGTTAATTCCGAACGGCGTGAACGGATTGATTAAATCTAAAAACTAAATCTATCTAGATCTAAATCTTGCTAGGGTTAGGTTCAGGGTAGATTTGGAAATGTAAATAAATCTCACCACTTTCTATACCCAAATTAAGATATATGAGGTGTTATGGTAATTATTAATAAAAGGGATTAGTACCATCGGGAAGAAACGATGTTTCTTCCTCTAGGTTCTTGTCCTTCCTTTCTTAATCCTTACCCTAACCACCATGGAAAACACGCTCAACCGGGCCTTTATACTACGGTATCACCGCTACCTCGTGGGATTGGGTGCTGTAGGGAGCGGTATGTGCATGTATGCATGGAGTCCTATTAATTATATGTGATGGGCAAGAAAGGGATGAGAGATCTTCATCTCTCAAAAGCCTTCCATAAAGTTATGCCTAACAAGCGAGGAGACTAATCGCTCATTAGGGAATTGAAGAACAGATCTAAACTATCTATCTAGGGTAAGGAATTAAATCTAAATTAGGGAAATTAAATAAAACTACTTACTTTATTGATGGCCCTCTCCAAACATTTACACAAGACTTGTCAGGTCCGAATAGATGAAATGAAAAGAAGTATCGATGCTCTCCAAAAGAAATCTGAATTTTATTAATGAAAGGAGGCATAACCTAATACAAAAATTTGGGTCTCTATTTATAGGACATAGAAAACCCTAGGTTTACAATCGCCGCATGTATGCTTTTATAAAAAAAACCCTAGGAAGACTAGTCAGCGCCGCCACAGAGATTTGGTTAATTTTTAGCCACTACGGGCATAGCACTGCCGCGGAACCGCGGCCACAGGCCAGGTTTTGCCGCGGTTCCGCGGCCAAAAGATGGTCTTGATCTATGTGCTTTGCTGTGCTGGTTCTGGTCTTTCTCTTCTTCCTATTTCTCTGGTTGGTTCTGCAGAATATCTTCCATTTCTCTTCCAGATCTCCACAGTGAATAATTGTACTGGACTTTTACTGTTGCTTCGTGTCAAAGTCTTGAACCTTGTGCTGCCTTTTACTTTGTGAACTGATCTTCGTGTAAGCTTGATCAAGATCCTTCTATTTGTTGGTCGTAGTCTCACTTTTGTATCGTCTTTTATCTTTTTCACTATTTTTGTTCCGAGAACCTGTAACCTGTACTATGTAGCAGACAGGGGTCAAAAGCACCTGTTTATTTGTAAAATGCATAAGAATGGGGAATATAATAATGCAATATTATGATATGAACAAACGCTTAGCTGGACGTGAATATTACTGGTTCATGGACGAATACTCTGGCTATAACCAGTTCCCTATTGCCGAAAAGGATCAAGACAAAACCATATTTACTTGTCCTTTTGGTACTTTTGCTTATAGACGCATGCCCTTTGGGTTATGCAATGCTCCCGCTATATTTCAGCGGTGTATGATGGGGATATTCTCAGACATGGTCGAGAATTTTCTGGAGATTTTCATGGACGATTTCTCGATATTCGGAGATTCTTTTGCTGACTGCCAATCTCATCTTGATGCAGTTCTTACTCATTGTAAAGAAAAGAACTTAACCTTGAATTGGGAAAATGACATTTCATGGTCCAAGTGGGAATTGTGCTTGGACTTGTTATTTCACGAAAAGGCATTGAGGTTGAAAAAGCTAAAATAGATGTCATTCAAAACCTTACTCATCCCAAATGCGTCATGGATATACGATCCTTTCTTGGCCATGCAGGCTTTTATCGCAGATTCATTAAGGATTTTAGCAAAATTGCTAGACCTTTAACTCTTCTCTTTGGCCAAGGACACAACCTTTCACTTTGACTCGGATTGTGAGGTAGCATTTGACTCACTCAAGCACTCTCTCACTACAGCCCTCGTTTTGTCTTCTCCAGATTGGAACCACCCTTTTGAGCTTATGTGTGATGCATCAGATTTTGCAGTTAGTACAGTCTTAGGACAACATATTGAAAAGATGCCACACGTAATCTATTATGCAAGTAAGACCCTGAATGATGCTCAAATTAACTATACAACTACCAAAAAGGAACTTTTGGCAGTTGTATTCGCATTAGAAAAATGCAGGCCTTACTTGATTGGCTCACCAATTGTTGTGTACACTGACCATTCCGTCTTGAAACATCTTTTGGCGAAGAAGGATGCTAAAGGTTGGCTAATACGTTAGATCCTTCTATTAGAAGAATTTGATCTTGTTATTCGAGATAAGAAAGGATGTGAAAACGTTGTAGCCGACCATCTATCGCGCATCTCTTCTTCACCTGTGACCCTGCCGGCCAATGATTCTTTTCCAGACGAGCAACTCTTGAATATATCCACTGAACCTTGGTTCAGGGATATTGTGAATTATCTTGCTACGGGACTTATTCCCTGTCAATGGTCAAAACAAAACAAACATCGATTTCTATCCCAAGTAAAACATTTTTACTGGGATGAACCCTGTCTGTTTAAGTATTGTCCTGACCAGATCATTCGCAGATATGTCCCTAATGATGAATTCAAGGGTGTTCTATTTTTTTGTCATGATCAGGCAAGTGGGGGTCATTTCGGTCCTCGAAAGATGGCGGAAAAGGTTTTGCAATGCGGTTTCTATAGGCCGACTTTATTCAAAGATGCATTTGATCAATGCAAAACCTGTGCACAATGTCAACAAACGAGTAGGATTTACCGGAGAAATGAGATGCCACAGCAACCTATCTTAGTGGTTAAAATTTTCGACGTTTGGGTATTGATTTTATGGGTCCTTTTCCCAATTCTTTCGAGAATTTGTACATATTGCTTTCGGTTGATTACGACTCGAAATGGGTGGAAGCTATTCCTTGCGCACTAATGACAAAAAGGTTGTCATTAGGTTCCTTAAAGAAAACATCTTTTCGTGATTTGGACACCCTCGCGCTATCATTAGCGATAACCGGACGCATTTCTGCAATCGGTCTTTTGAGACATTGATGCGGAAATATGCAATCAACCACAAACTTTCCACACTCTATCATCCCCAAACAAGCGGGCAAGCTGAGGTTTCAAACAGACAGATCAAACAAATTTCGGAGAAAACAGTTTCTAAAAATCGAAAAGATTGGTCAACCAAATTGACGGATGCTCTTTGGGTGTTCCGAACTGCATACAAAATCGATCTAGGTATGTCTCCTTACAAACTAGTGTTTGGAAAGGCTTGTCACCTTCCGGTCGAGATTGAGCACAAAGCAATGTGGGCTATTATAGAACTTAACTTTGACTTAAATCAAGTCTCCAAGTTTCGGAAGCTGCAATTAAACGAGCTAAGCGAACTCCGCAATGAAGCTTATGATAATGCTATAATTATAAAGAACCGTACTAAGGTATTTTACGATAAAAACATTTTGAGAAAAACCTTTACACCTGGTCAACAAGTCCTTCTTTATGATTCACGACTCCATCTTCATGCGGGTAAGCTACGATCTCGGTGGAAAGGACCTTTTGTTGTGCGGTATGTATACCCGCAAGGGGCAGCTGAGGTTGAAAATGTTGAAAACGGTATAATTTTCAAAGTAAATGGACATAGATTAAAACCGTATTTTTCCACTGACCCCTCGGAGGAGCTCCTGTTTTCACAGGAGCCACTATATCTTGATTAAAATTCCTCCATCTCACCTCCATGTCTTGTAAAATACTATATCATCCATAGAATGGAGGTGAGTAAAAAGAATAAGTTTGGGGGAGATTTTCACGATCATATATTATTGCCCCCGTTAAAAAATTTCCTCCCAAGCTTACAGGTTTTTGTGATCCAGCAGATAGCAACAGTGAGAACACTGTTGAAAACAAGTTTGGGGGAGGTTTGTGCTTATTTACGCATCATTTGCATATCACTTTGCATAACCTATGGGCTTAGTCTATAGGTTCTAACCTAGTTTATTTTTTCGACCTTAGAGTTGCGCGTTATATTATTATGGGTTTTCATCTTGATTTGAGTTTCCTTTTGTGTTTTGATCCTCGCCTTTCAGCGTTGTATATTATATTGCTTGCGTAGTTGTGACCGTCGATTGATGAAGAGCTAGCTCCCGCTTGGGGATGCCTTTTATCATTGTGCATATATTATTCATGTTGTTCCCCGTTTGGGGCCAGTATTTACAAGGGAAACTCTGCCGAAATTTTCAGAAAAGACTTGAGATTTCAAAAATGCATACTTCGGCTTATGTTATTAAAAACCCCCTGGTTTTAAAATATGCTTTCTTCACTTCTTTCTTTAAATGATTTAGATTTCTGGGATTTCTTGGCATACTTGGATTAGATGGGTACCTATAGACTTCATATGATTCAAGTTCCAGTCACGTGCCATTTCGGGTCGTGAAAAAGTTGGTATCAGAGTGTTAGATTAACCTTGGTTCGAATCTATGTTTGACTATGTGGAGCCTAGAGCGTTTGTATATATTCGGAACTTAGGCTTGACCTTATGCAACTTATACTTAGTCGAGGGGGTATTATACTTAGTCGAGGGGGTATTATACCCAAACTTTCGTCGTGTAGGTTGACCTTGGTTGATGGAGTAGGTGACTTATGTAGAGTGACGTACCGTGTGTATGTTCCGCGGCATACTTACGATATGCTACTTCGCTTAAGAAGCCTTAGGATGTACATTTCCTTGCACATTATTATATTCATTCCTATGATCTATCCCCATCGATATTGGTTATGATTTTACTGCCACGATTACACGGGCAGGGAGAGCTACGGCTAGAGTTGCGTCAGCATGAGCTCGTCACGGACGAGGACTGACCAGGGCGTGATTCCAGGGACACACGATTGCATAGAGGTGTCATCTTATTGTGTTTTCACACCGTGATCGTTTGATGGATCACTTTTACGAGATTTCTCGGACATGCAGATCAGCACCAGAGGATCAGACTACTGCTAGAGGCCAACCAGAATATGATGACCGTCGATGCACCGATTAATTGATGATTGAGGCACTGTTTAGCGTGCGGACAAATGAGCCTGTTGTTGCTGCGAATGACGAGATATCGCCCCAGATGTTTAGAGCTATTGCCGCACGAGTTGTACGTAGAGATATGATAGAAGGTCGCTAGTCACCCGGGGATGAATGACTAGGACATGTGGTTCGTTCGCTTACCCCGATGCGAGGTCATCAGATTGATTGATTCCAGCTAGAGACGACTTCACGCAGGTACGTTGGGAGTCAATAGTGACAATCGAATGTCAGAAGCCCATTTTCCATGCTTAAAGTATTCATAGATAAATGCAAGTAATGCTATGGACCTTCTAGAAGAATGAAACCCTAACTCGACATAATGACCACGAGAATGGTTTGAAACCTTAGGGTTTGCGGCAGTTCAGCGGTGCCATTAGTGAGGCTTGGGTTTGCCCTTCTACGGTTGGTTCACAGGTGTTGTGGCATGTACTGGAATACTATTAAACTGTACCCATGATGTCGAGCTCTTATGGGATTATGGAACTTTGACGAATCGATCGAAAGGTTCGATATCATTCGGATATCATGTAATGGGATACATTGCTTGGGAGACTCCAGATACGAGTATAGCCGTTGGAGCGCAGTCCATGCAGCGACGAAGAGACGAGTCCGAAGCACTCGACATTAGAGAAAAGTGCAGTAACAGGTTCGTACGAGATCTTGATGAGATGACGTTCCACTCCGCCGACATCAGAGATGTGATACGCATGCAGAGGCGTTATATATGGATATACCTTCCAGAAGGAGTTGCGATCAGTATGCAGCCGTTCCGGAATAAGAAATAGATCTAGTAAAGGGTGATAACCTTGGGGCAGTTCGGCAGAAAAGAGATTGAGAGGGATTCCGACGGAACCTTTGTGGAATACTATACGAGAAGACTTGGACCCAGGAGCGGTCATTTTACGCACACCTAGTAGGCCGAATTTCGGCATCATCGATGAGACATGTTATGAGTGACCACGACAGTTGGCTAGAGATTCTTAGAGGATGTGCTTGAGCGGACTGTTTCCGCCATCTTTGATTTTATATTTTGGACGATTTATTTGCATGATTGAGATTTTGTGCACCACAATTGCACCTGACTTCGATTTGATGTCATTCGAGATATTGATTTTGATTTCATGCCTATGATTTGACTTATGCTTTCGGCATAGTTTTCATGCACTTTTAGTGTTTTGATTTGATTTGTGCACGCTGGTGCTTATGGTTGTGAGATTATATACCGCGATAAACCTAATTTGGATTTGGATTCAATGTATCGTATACCGTCGATTTCGATTTTGATATTCGATATTTTTTTCCGTACATTTAATTTGGATTCTTGCGCATGCTTGGGCGCTTGATTCGATTTTGGTGCACCCCAGATGCACTAAATCGAGTTCCCTCGTGCATATCAGATGCACCTGATATGGTTGTCAGGCACATCCGTTGCCTTTGACAGGTGTTTCGTGCGCACCCATTGCACTTAGATTTTGTTTCTGTGCACAAATATGGCACATTCATGGATTTCGATTTCCGTGCGCACCAGACGCACGTAGCATTCATATGTACATTTTGGAGATTGATTTCTTATGGAGCAGTATATTTTTATGATATTTGCTATTTGTTTTCGTACTGAGTAGGACTAGTCAGATGACCGTACCTGGATATATTTTGCATGAATTGATAATTATCGAAGGGATTTCCAAAAAAAAGGGGAGCTATAGTCTCAGTATTTACCCACGCGTCTGATATGACACGAAACGTTTAAAACAAGGAAACCCTTCTAAATTATTTTTCGAACGGAGAAACATGCATATTAAACAAAGGGTATATATGGATATAATTATTTTATTACAATAAACGTTCGCCACTGTGTCGTGTTACGCACATCGCACAATTACTTAAAATGGTTTGGCATGCATTTCCTTCAGATGTTTACATGTATAGTGTTGATTTATATCATATTGGATTTGACATTTGTGTCTTCACCATGACTCCGATGATTGCGAGATGCTTGATGGTGTTTTGATTTGGAGTTATATGCTCATTTTTCATGCGCATGCATTGCTCTATGATGCATTTTATGTATTGATGATTTCGGGGCCCCGACGACTTGGACTTTTTACTGAAATGTTTTAGTATTTGAGGTGTTTAAATTTAAATTCGGGGACGGAATTTCTTTAAAGGGGGAAGATTGTAATATTTCAGAAGAATAAAATATTATTATTTTGGAAATTTTTATAATTTAATAATATTATATTGAATATTTTAATAAGGTGGTATAATTAAATACCGATAAATTGGGAAAAATTTGGAAAAATTTGGAAATTACTGAAAAGTGAGTGTTTTGTGTGATTTATGCAAATTATGAAATTTTATTATTTATTATACGCTATTTTAATGCTAATCGCGATTAAATATCGCTAATCGGGCATTAAGCGTGTTTTGTGCACATGACATGCACATGTCATTTTTAACACTTGTTACATTTTTATCATGGTTTCCTTCATGATCATTTCATTTTGGGTTCTAAATGAAAAGAATAGAAAAGAAAAGAAAAGGAAAAGGAAAACAATATTATATGTAGCATGGGTATGAGAGAGAGTGAGGGGTCTTCTTTGACTTGGCTTTATCCTTCATTTTCTTCACCATTTTCCTTCTCATTTCATACTCTGGCTGCCCTCTTCCTCCCCCATCTCAAAACCCTCACAACTCCATGAAAAATTCATCAAAATTTCATCCCTATTTTACTAAAAGCGTGCACAAGCTCACAAGCTTCACTTTGGACCAAGAAAAATCGGATTTTGGACACTTGTGGCAACTCAAGAATTTTCTTGAGTTGCCAATTGAGGTAATCAATTTACCATTAGTATAGAATTTCATTAACTTTTGTATCCTTGAATGTTTAGAACTGATTTAGTGTGTTTATGTGAACTTTGAAAATTTCAAGTTAGGGATTAGGGTTGAATTGATTCCAAAGGTGAAATTAAGATGTAATTCGGGACTACAACCCCTGCTGTGATGATTTGGTGGACTGAACCCGAGACTTAAACCCCGGAATACGAACTTAGAAACCCGATATCAGAAAAATTATGGATTCTGTGAGAGTATAATGAAATCTTCTAACACCCGGGTGACCTGAAAAATATTTAGCGAAGACAGTGATGCATGCAGGCAACCTAGATGCTAACCCAAAACCTGAGCCACCCCCTCCATTTCTGGCCGCAATTTTAATCAATATGGCCGAAAATTGCGGCCAGGGTGGGACCATTGGTGTTCGTATTTGTTCTGTGGCTTTATCTCCAGTAAATTAGACCCTCCATATATGCAAAATTGGCTGATTTCACCTATTGTAGAATCTGGGGCTATTTTCAATAGTTTCTATTTTGATTGGGGGTTTCGTTTTACGTATTGTGATTTCTGGATTTTAGTATTTGTGTTTCACCTCGATCACTTGACGTTTTTACGTCTATATCGAGTGTTGTTTGGTAGTTTGAAGGGCGTAGTCCATAGGTTCTAACCTATAGGCTTTTAGCGTGTCGTTTTGGTTTTGAATTGGGTGTTAATACGATACGATACATTATGATGTGTAGGTACCCCCACGAAGACTTCAAGACGACAAGCAAGCGCATGGCGACGTTGGCAACGGCAAGCAAAGAGCAAGGTGAGTAGATTATATCTACGGGGGAAGTCGGGTGGATGGCATATAGCACCCCCGCAGTTCGTAGTATAGCTTATATATATATGGTTATATATGTGTTTTATGTTTCGTGGATGATTATCAAGATATGATTTTGTGTTCATGGTTTAGTTTAGGGTAATTAGAAGTAACTTAGTTTAGCTCCTTAGCCGCGAACCCTAGAATGAGGTTTACACCCACACGCACACTTATGCTTACTTTGTTATACTTGTGCGTACAAGGGGATATGTATATATATATACACACATAGGTATGGGACTATATATATATATATATACCTACACATGAATGATGAGAATTGTATATGGTATTTGGAGATGAGTCGATGAGATTGGGCATGATGCCACGAGATCGGTGATATGTTTTGATCCGTATTAGGAGATACGTCATGAGATTATAGCGGGCCTTTAGGCGTGTATTTTCATACACGCATATATGTGTGTGTGTGTGTGTGTGTGTGTGTGTCGAAGGTATCAGTTGGTATTAGACTTGGATCAGTACCCCAGTTCATGAGATATGATGATAAGGATACCAGATAAATGATGAGATGAATGTGATATTTCGAGCCGTACTCAGATTTGGGATTCCGTACGACGGATTTACGTACGAGCTATATATTGATGATAGATCCGCACTCTTGACTCGAGGATGTCGTATTGTATATTGTATCGTATGTGATACTATTGAGGTGGGATCACCGACTTTTATATTTATATATATCGACTCATATTTAGGTGGTTTCCCTTACCCTTTCGGTTAAACTGTTCGTTTAGCCCCGTAGTTTACTTATAGATGTTAGACTAGACTTGAGTCATACCTATTTCAAAACTAACGAATCGTGAGTATTTTAAAGACAGGGCAAGGGATTCTACGGATATTTTCAAAAGACGCATCTTTTAATAAAAACACCGTAGCCCTTATTTTTCTAAACACCACGGTTCGTCTTATTTCAAATGGCAAAACTGTATGACATATATATATATATATATATAGATCTAGATTCTTCACTGTTGTGTTTATTATTCATTTTCCGCATATTCTTGCTATTCGCATCGCGTTGTATATTTAAATGTGTTTATTGTTATATTAAACCCATGCTGTCAGGACAACAACACCATTATCGATGATGCGTATGTTCCACGTACACCTACTTGCCGGCTCACACACTTCATCATCGATAATTGCCATGTCACTATACAGCAGGATTGTTGCATCAGGATATGACTCCTTGCATGACATACTTGCATACAAACTTATTTGCACGTACATAGATGATTCTGGCTTAATTTTGTAGATTTGGGAACTGCAAGATATATTTTAAAACTGGATTCATTTTAAAAGAGCGCTTTTCCATCGATATGTGCATATTACTGTTTTATGTTGCATGATATACTGATATGCTTACGTTTCTATTATATGTCGCATACATCATGCTTTATGATTATACGCATTGAGATATGTTATTTTCATGATATTTCTGGATTTGGGAACTGTGGTTATTTCAAAAGAGAGTATGTATTGTTTTAAAAACCCGGTTACCCTTGATATGATATTTCACTGCGTCCACCATGAGTTTTATCGGTTCTGATATATATATATATATATATATATACGCCATGCGAGGAGGAGCCGTGGGCCGTGTACGGGTACATGGTGGGGCCCGGTATGGTACCCCAGGGCAAGAAAGGGATGCTGTGTATACAGACGGTGAGCCTGGCAGAGGGACTACTACCTACCGGTGATTTGTTTGGGCTCGGCGGATATCCGGAGGATACCGACCGGAGTCGAGAGATGATACGGGCCGTTCCGGACCGACGGAGCCCGTGGGCCGATCCGGACTGACGGAGCCCGATATATATATTAGGATTTACGTGCCGATGCTGGGCATGGGTTTGATGAGGTTTTGAGTGTCGATGCTGGACACTCAGGTTCCATGATTTTGATGTGTCGCGAGGGATACACGTTGATTTATATCCTCACACTTCCATGCATATGCTTTATGATATTTACATGCATGATGTTTTGTGTCATTGGTTGATACGTGGATGAGATCCACATGCATACAGGTATTGATTATATAGTTGGATGATAACCACATACTTATAGACTTCATGCTATAGTTGACACTGATTTCATTGATGATACCTCATATTTATTTTATGTTGCTACCTGAGGCACTGACACAAGTACTTGGTATTACACTTGGTATAGATGTTACCTTTGCCACCTTTTCATGTTTCAGACTTTATCATTTTGAGGATATATATATTACCGATCGTTTGACCTAGGATTGAGTCATACATACGATTTCTGCTCTGTGATGTTTCTACTCACGAGTTGGCAATTCACCCCTCTTGTGCCACAGTTTTCTTGCAGGTTTTGCCGTACAGGTTTCATTGCGGCTTTCTGGCACACGGCTTCCATTCTGGGTGATGGCTTTGGTAGGTGGGTTCACTTGTATCGTGACCACCATTGTACTATATTTATTTCAGTTGTATCTAGAAACTCCATCAACCAGACTTGTATATTATTTCAGAATTAGAAAACCAGTTGTTTATTCTTTCGACCTTAGAGTCGCGCGTTGTATTATTATGGGTTTTCATGTTGATTTGAGTTTTCTTTTGAGTTTTGATCCTTGCCCTTCGGCGTTGTATATTATATTTCTTGCGTGGTTGTGACCGTCGATTGACGAAGAGCTAGCTCCCGCTTGGGGAAGCCTTTTATCATTGTGCATATATTATTCATGTTGTACCCCGTTTGGGATCAGTATTTACAAAGGAAACTCTACTGAAATTTTCAGAAAAGACTTGAGATTTCAAAAATGCATACTTCGGTTTATGTTATTAAAAACCCCCTGGTTTTAAAATATGCTTTCTTCACTTCTTTCTTCAAATGGTTTAGATTTCTGGGATTTCTTGGCTTACTTGAATTAGATGGGTACCTATAGACTTTATATGATTCAAGTGCCAGTCACGTACCATTTCGGGTCGTGACATCATACCTCACTCATTTCTCTCTCACTTATTCTTTTTTAATTATCTCTTCATCCTCATAGCTCTCAACTGAACACTTGAACTATCCTTCATCAAAACCTACACTAAACTTCACAAAAACTCATAAAAATTACATCTTGTGACTTGCTTTGCCTCTTGGATGCCTTGGAGCTTGGAAAGTTAGGATCTTTGAGTTTTTGTGGTTAGGTAATGATTTATGTCTGTTCTTTATGTTGTTATAGTGTTGTGTAGTCTTTTAGTTTCAGTTTAGAATGTTTAAAGTCATGTTTCGTGCAAATATCGTATTTTTAGTGTCATTTGTGATATCTGTGATCTGCTGTTACCCCGAGAGTATACTAGAAAATCTAGCAATATAGTTGTGTTGTACCAAAGACCCTAAGACTTCACCTGAAGCATGAACCCCTAGGCTCGGACCATGGTCGGCGACATTCCTTGGAAATCCGGCGACCTCGGCCGTAGGGTAGAGTTAGGGTGTGGGTTTTTGTGGGTAGCGTTCTGCTTTGGTTTTGGTGTGTTTGGTCTTGTTTTATTTTTGGGTTTTCTCTGTATACAAAATCCGGGATCACATAGCTAGTTTCTTGTGTTACGATTACGTGTGTTACGTTATACGACACGGTTCGTGCACTTTGTGTGGTTTTGCTCTTGGGTTGGTTTCGTAGTGTCGCTACGCACGTTAGCCCTAATACGAACACTTGAGAGTATGTTTTGAGTTGGTGCGTCGGTCAAACGTAGTTTGTACGTGTTATTGGTCGATTGCTAATATATAATTGCTTTGTTGTTTTGTGATTTTAGGATCGCAGGCGGCGACTTCGAACGCTGTGAAAAAGAGGAAACATGTGGTTGGCTTTACTTAGCCAGCAGCGTTAGTGAGTAGATTTAACATCTACAAGTGAATCGCCTGCATGGCATTATGCGTGTGGGCTAGAGATGATATGATATTAGTCGCATATTCTATTGCTTATATAGAGTTTGCGCATACACCTCATTGCATATTTACTTGTTGTTCTTGGACATGTACCCTTATGACACTGCACTATTATTGACGGCTCATATTGCACGAGCACTGTTTGTATGCCACTCACACCGTCAATAATTACCATGACACGCACAACACACATACATATATGATATTGTTTGGTTAGGGACATTGAGATATTGATTCATATTCCTTTATGCCTATAACATATAGCATACCTGTATACCTACATGCTTATACATATGCCTTTACATGATTACATGCTAGTTACCCATGTACCTATATGGTATTGTACCATTAGTGATAGGTATATACATATATGAGACATAGCTACATGTACATCTAGCATACATACTTACGCTTATACTTGGAGGGTATTACATCATTACTGATAGGTAGATACATATACCTTGCTATACCTACATGTTTACACATATATCTGGCTATAGCTACATGTTCACCTTTATTTGATGTTATATGGACTTGGAGAAATTAGGAACCACATGATATATATATATATTAACTTGTTGCAGTTAAATAGCGGCTTTTCCTTTATATGCTCACATTACAGTTTTATGTTGCATATATTATATTCATGGATTTTTCGTATTGAGATATGGATTTTTCATGTTATTTTCTGGATTTGAGGACCGTGGTAATTTCATGAAATTATGCATTATTTGAAAAACCCGGTTTCTCTTGATATTATATTTCAGCAGCCACCATGAGATTTATCGTTTCTGATATATATACTCCGTGCGAGGAGGCGTCGTGGGCCATGTGCGAGTACATGGTGGGGCCCGGAGGTACCCCGGGACAAGGTATGTCGATGGACCACGCCGATGAGCCTGACAGGGGAATCATACCTACCGGTGATAGTATTTAGACTCGGCGGTTATCGTGGGGATACTGACCGGAGTTATGTACGTATGGATACGTCGAATTGCAAGGGTTGAAGCTGGGCACTCGGGTTTTCGAGATAGCGTATGATACGTACCTATCAGGACAAGTCGTGGTGACAGCACCTGATAGATCAGTATTTATGTGTCGATACTAGACACTTGTTTTTATGATATTTTTACTCCTAAGAATATATAACAGTGGAATGGGACGCTGTTATATATATATATATATTAGTGGAATAAGACGCTAATATATATGTATACATATCTAATTTATATACATCATCATAATGATTCATGCAAATATACTTATTCATTTCATGAGACTTGCTCGATATTGGATACAGGATATATAAGATTTACTTGATATTGGATACAGGATATATGAGATTTACATGATATTGGACATTCAGGATATAAGAGATTTACTTGATATTGGAAACTTAGGATATATGAGACTTACAGGATATGAGAGCCAATTTGGGAGCTGATTTGAGGATATTTGGGATTTGGATTGTCTTGATGGACTTTGGTCCTACCACGAGGTCAGGATTCCGTGATGATGACATGTTTTATCCCATACTCCGCATTTATTTTATATGCATTGCTTCATGTATTAGTTGTACCTGATAGAGTACCTTTCATGACTATTGCATATACATATTCTTATATTATTGCTTCATGTATTAGTTGTACCTGATAGAGTACCTTTCATGACTGTTGCGTTCATATTTCCATTTATTGCAATCCTCTTGCTTGTTAGATTCGTGCTGTACGTACATACTTACGATTACCTGCATATGTTATTTACTATTCACGAGTTGGCAACTCACCCCAGTTGTGCCACAGTGTTTTGCAGGTTGTTCCTCAGAGTAGTTGAGGCAGGGCTTTTCATCTATCAAATCATCTTTTGCGGCGGATACTGCTATGGCTAACTTTGTACAGTTTTGCTATTGGTGGGTTTTGCGGTTATACGATATTGCTTATTGTATATTCGTTGTACCATGTACTCTCCATTTACCACTTTCATGTATGACTTAGAGACTTGATGTGAGGACGATATTGTATATTATTTTGTGACTTGGAGGTCTTTTATGTAGTTTATTTATTTATATTGTCTTTTATTTCTTCGCTACAGCGTCGTATATCTGTTGTGGTGGTTGTTTTCCGCCTTTCGGCTTGTTTTTTCTCCCTTTTGGGGATGCTTTACTTATTATCTTTGTTGTACCTTTTTTGGGGCTGGTTTTTACAAAGGAGGTGCTGCCAAATTTTAAAGGAAATAAATTTGGACTTTAAAGAATTTGGTTTAAGATTTCAAAAGTTTTAAAATGTTATTATCACTTACTACTTTTGATGGTTTAGATTGCTGTGTTTTCAGCTTACTTAAATTGCGTTACGCCTGTAGACGTTGCCTAGTTTAAGGGCCGTCACGTGCCAATTTCGGGTCGTGACAAAGTTGGTATCAGAGCGCTAGGTTTTACTTTTCGGAGTGTAGGATGACCTTGGTATGATGAAGTGGGTAGCTTAAGCAGAGCAACGTAGTGTGTGTATGTCCGCGGCATACTTACGACACGGTACTCCGCCTTAAGTGACCTAAGTACTAATTGCTTGAAATTCCATCCTTGATGATACATATCCTTGTGATTCGATTTCCGTGTTTTTATCAAATCCCTTCCATTTATAGCCTTTTGCCGCTGACGACTGTGAGGGCTCAGAGTGATGCAGAGAGAGCCGATGTCAGAGTTGACTCATTTAGGGCGAGGACTGACCAGGATGGTATGCTCATTGCACAGGAGCAGATTGATCCACCTTCGATAGATCGTATCGGTAGGCTTGAGGTGGAGATGCAGGACTTGCGCCAGACGATGAGCTCGTTGGTTGAGGTCAGTCGAGCGCAGCAACAGGAGGTTGCCGCCCCTGATACCCAGTTGTTCCTTGCAATCAGCACATAGTATTTCGTCACTTATACAGCACCAGTAGACGCAGCCCTTTTGGACGAGGAGCGTCTTTCCGAGACATTGGGAGTTCGAGGGCCGAGGAGGGCTCGTACATGTGTATTGGCCCAGAGACAGAGGTTCAATCTCCGTGATAGGTTTCATGCACGTCGGGGGAGTAGCAGAGGCTTGGGATGAGGATAGTCGCTCAGCTCTCATCCCAAGGAGGGAGCCATGGAGTGGATGTTTTCGATGCGGGAGCCTTCATCACTTCATCAAGAATTGTTCCTTAGCACCGCGTCAGGCTCGTGTTTAGAGAGGTCATGGTCGCGGAGTGTTCGCTCAGAGGGGACAGGTTGGCAGAGGAGGATTTCAGCCAGTTGCGGGTAGAGGACAGGCACGAGAGTTTGCTTCTACTTATCAGGACGCGCGGGCCTCCAATGCAGAGTTTTTAGGTACTCTTAATTCGTATGTTCTTTGGATGCACTTGTTTGTTTTACACACTTTGTGCTGTGGTTGGGCCGAGAGTCGTGTTAGCTAGATCTTCCGTTTGTTGGGTTAATTTCTGTCAGCGACTCTTTTGTTACGCGACACGTGTTTTGGTCGTGTGCCAATCGGATATGAGATAGAGGTTTGTACGTCGTTTTGATCCTTCTAGAGATGTTGGATTTGACATTCTTTTGGGCACGGACTAGTTAGCTACGTGCTATGCGTTTGTGGACTGCCATGAGGAAATACACAGGTTTTATTTTCCCGGCGAGTCTGTTCGTGTTGTGCAGGGGGACAGTGGTGCCGCCTCTCACAGCTTGAATTCCGCCTTTTTCGCTAGTCGGTTTTTGAGGAGAGGATGTCGAGGATTCTTGGCTTTCATTCGTGATACCGGAGCAACAGTGGGTTTGTTGGACCGGGTTCCTATCATGCGAGAGTTTTCCGACGTCGTTCCAGATGAGCCGGCGGAGCTTAGGGAGCTTAAGGATCATCTGTAGAGTTGCTTGTAGGGGGGCTTGTGCGTCTGAGTATTTCTCTTTGGGGAGCTCCTATTCTTTTCCTCATGAGAAAGATGGAAATTGAGGTTGTGTATTGATGGATCGTCAATTAAACTGGGTTATGGTAGGGATAGGTATCCTTTACCTCTCATTGACGATTTCTTGATCAGCACCAGAATGCGAGACATTTTCTAGGTTTGTTTAGGATCAGGTCATCATTGGTTGCGGGTTCGGAGTGATGACATTTCGAAGACTGCTTTTTGTGCGCGCTTTGGGCAGTATGTGTTTTTGGTGGTGTCGTTGGACTCACCAATGCCCTAGCAGCATTCGTGGATATGATGAACCAGATTTCTTCAGGCCGTTCCTCGACAAGTTTATTGTTGTGTCATTGATGACATTCTGGTCTATTCCAAGTGTAGGGTTCCTAGGCACTCTAATGGAGTCTCACAAGTGATCAAACATGCCCAATTGAAATTTTACGGTGCCGAGAAACCCTAGACTACGGATCGTTAACTAGATATATAGGCGAAGCAAGCATGTAAACGGAAATGTATCTAAAGGAAAGGGGCTACAACCTTTGTAGATCCGGTCCACCACTTCCTAAGCTCCGCGATGATCTCCCTCCGCTGTCTATATCGAACCCTTGACTCTAGCATTGGCATCATCGAAGAATGGGCGGGCTTGATCGTCGGTTCGATGCCGTAGATGATCTACGTCGAGGCATCACAAGAACAAGCTCCAACTTCACCAAGCCTTGAAAACTTGTGAAGGAAACACCCTATACTACTTGGCAAGAGGTAGAGGATGAAGAAATAGGAATTGGGTAGACTTTAGTTTTGGATTTCCCACACTTTTTCATCAATCACCATTGATGTAGCAAGCTTTTTTCTCATGTTGAAGAAGAAGAAGATGAAGGAAAAAGAATATGATAAGTATTATGTAAATGATAAATAAATCAATACTTATCATTTACTAACCCTTGGTTAGTTGTAGAGAATGGACCATGGTTAACTAGAATGGTTAGGGTTAAGTATAAGACAAGGATGGTGGACTAATTCAAAGCTTCAAGAATCTTCAACTAGCAAACAAAAATAGCAACCATTCTTTTCTCATCTTTTTCCAAAATAAATAAATAAGAAAAAGAAAACCCAAATCATAATCTTAACCATGGTCTAATTCTTTACACTAACCCTAGCTTGCATGTATCATCAAACATGATACAATCATGTGCACAAAATATATCACATATGCAATGTGCACAAACCAAGTGAGTAAATCCATTTAAAGTGAACCAATACTAGTTAATGCAAAGTAATATATCAAATATATATAATTATGCATTAAATCATTAAATCAACACTTGATTCAATGATCCGGTACTGTCGCATATAACCGACTAGTATTCAATGTATCGGCTTATCGAATCAATCCTTGATTCGATAACAAGGTTATATCGCATATAACCAATCGATACATTCATCGCGAGAATAGAATACGGTATCACATACACGCATTATTCTCGGTCCCGCACATATCTCATATGCGCTCCTATTTCGTTTCGCTTGAGCCAGGAAACCTCTGTGTAGGACTCTAAAGACTCGTCAATACGCCGGCAGCAGATGATGATCATATCAAACACCCACAAGCCGCATGCGGTCTGCTAAACGTAACGGCCACCCGGGTATTGAGCGATCAGAAGATCGACGAGCAAGCCCGCTCACACTCCTGTGAATCCAACCAGTAACACATACCGTACAGTCCGGTCTGTTCGTCTGATATGTCGCATATCTCGCCTAGGGGTGGTAAACGTCAGACCCCAGTAGCTTGATAAGTCATGCCGACTTGAGGTCCATAACATTCGTGAAACTACTGATAACTCTTACCAGTATATCACTGCAACCCTGGCCAGGGATTTCCTGTTATGGCCAGTCGAGCATAGCGCAACATCAACCCCCAATACCGGGAGAGACGAATCCCCTCCTATCGCTCATTGCCTCCATGTGAATCGGGACTGTACCCAAAAACCACCTGTTTGCATGACTCAGTAGAGCCGTGGTAGGGTGGAAATCAAAGCACAGTGGGAGACACATAAGACTCTATGACGATCTCGGGTCAACAGACTAAGCTGTACCAGTGTCACCAAAGAACTGCCATCTGACGTGAGGTATAATACCATCTGGGAGTTCTCGGCGAGTCCGTTCAGTGTACCCAGTCTCCACTGAGCACCCGCATACCATCTTCGATGTCAAACACCAATGGATATGGGATCATCCATCGCCCATCGCAAGGGTCGGGAAGATATACGCTAGTCTACTCTGGAATATCGATGCCCCGTCTCGATATTCCCTCGACTAGGAACATTTCAAGGATGTACTCATGGACTACCCAGGTCCCACTGGTATGATCTACATCATAGTCCTGGAAGTCGAGTACATATCCTAAGGGCTTTATCAACATGTAATCAGAGAGACAGAAAGTATACATGTTAAGATAAAGTGCAACCCGATAGCGTACTATCATGTCGAGCAAGAAAGTCCTACCTATATATGTCCCAGCATCCACTACAATATACATCCAATGTACAGTAATGGCCCCTAGGGCATACATATAACTAACAATCTCCCACTTGCACTAGGGCCATCTGTAGCAATGATTGCAGTATCACATACTCAACCATCCCCTAAACGTCTCTCTTTGGGGAAAAGGCCTTCGTGAGTGGATCCGCCGTATTGTCCTCTGAGTCTACTCTCCTAACCTCGATCACCCTAGAGATCAACTATCTCCATGATCAGGTGATGCTGCCTCAGAATATGTCTGGGTCACTGATGGGACCAGGGTTCTAGGGTCGAAGCCACACTTCCATTGTCACACAATGGCAGGAACCTGGTTCATCTTATGAACCAATATACACCCAAACTTCCTCTTTGGTAGTATCTTTAATAGCGATGTTACCAGCCTTTATCGTCTAGTTTGTCACGGTATCTAGCTTGGAACTCTTCCAACATACCGTCCCTTTACTGAGGGTAAAGACAATGCCTGTGACTGACATTCAGTCGTCTTTATCACCCTGGAACTCTTCCAGTGATTCTCCCCAGGATCGATTGATACCATCTTACTACAACTAGTGAGTATCCTAACATCCAATTAGATCTATCTCATAGATCCAAAGCTTAGGATATAGCAGGTATCACTTTGATCCTATATGGAGAATCATTGTGATAAGCGGAGATTGATCGAGCGTAGCATAGGAAACTCCTTCCCTAACAAGAGTATGTCATCCACGTACTCTACGAGGATCGTCACCATACTCCCTACTACCTTTTTGTTTATACAAGGTTCATCTACCATTTTGATGATGTCAACTTCTTTGACTAATCCATCAAAACAGATGTTCCAACTCCGCGATGCCTGCTTTATCCTATAAAGCATCTTGCACACGTTTCCGCTGCTCCCACTGTCTACGAGGCCCTCTGGCTGTGTTCTTATAGACGTTCTCTTCTAAATCAATATTTAGAAAAGTAGTCATGGCACCCAACCACCAGATATCGTAGTCGTGGTATGTAGCCGTGGCAAGTAGGATCTGGATGGATTTAAACATAGTCCCTGGAAAAGGTTTCATCATTATCCGTGCCTGGTTGATGACGAAAACCTTTAACAAGTCTAGCTTTGAAAGTCTCAACTTTTCCATGTACACCAAGCAATCTTCTCAAGATATATTTGCTCCTGATGGGGATTTAACCCTTCAGTTATAGCAACCAAAGTCCATACTTTGTTGGTGTATAAGGATTCCATCTCAGATCACTAAGCATCCAGCCATTCTTACAGAGTCCCTACTCTCGATGGCCTGCTCAAAACTGGTTGGGTCATCATCTCATGATGCAATCCTCACTCCCACTGTCATCGAGAAACCGAGGTATCTCTCAGGTGGGTGAGGAACCCTACCAGATCGGCGGAGAGGCTGAGGTTCGTCGGGGACTATAGAATCCTTTGGTTCTGTCAAATCATCTGCTGTAGTTTGCATAGCTGGAACCTTTCCAGTTCTACATTACAGACCTTGCCTTGATCTTGTCCGGATTTTGCTTTTGACATAGGCCGGACAATCCCAAATCTTAACTTACTTAAGAGATAGGCTTTTCCCATACCATATCTCATATGGAATGGTAGGCAGTGATCTGATTCGAACCTAATTCAATAGGTACGCAGATTCTCAAGCGCATAACTCCCAAAAGGGAAAAAGGTAACTCAGTAGTACTCATCTTAGAGCACACCTTATCATATAGGGTGTAATTGCTCCGCCCTGATACACTATCGTGCTATGGTGTATACGGAGGAGTAATGCTGAGAGAGAATCTCATTCTCCTTTAGAATAGTCCAGGAATGCTATGCACAAGTATTCTCCTCCCTGATCTCATCATAGGACATAATACTTATACCCGTATTTTGGTTCTCTACTTCCTATTTATATTCTGTGAATACCTCAAAAGGTTCGGACTTATATTTCAATAGGAATATATGACTGAATCTTGAGAGATCATCAGAGAATATAATGAAGTATAAAGAACCAGTCCTGGCATGTGTAGACTGGAGACCTTACATACATCATCATGTATCAGTCCCAAGAGTTTACTAACTCTTCCTCTGTTTCCAATGAACAGAGCTATGGTCATCTTATCTTTGTGACATGACTGGCAAGTTTCACAAGATGTAAATTCAAACTGATTTAAATATGCATCTAAAATGTAACTTCAGCCAGTCGGGTCGCATTGATATGACCTAGTCTACAATGCCTCAAGAAGAATTCGTTCATTTCTGAACTCTTCTTCCTGTGTGTGTTCAGTATACAAGGAACTGTAGTTTGATTTAGAACGTCAATGCTTTTAGATAACGTGCCTGAACCGATCAACTTTTGATATAGAAAATGTTCAAAACATTATCCATCAATACAAAATTTTATCATTTCTTTACTAATAAAGAAACTGATATGATTTTGTATATCAGGTTCGGTATCTAATAGCATTTGTTCAGAATCAATGTATTCTTAATACAGGGTGACAGTGACCAACAGACTTGGCTGCAACTCTTGCCCCGTTTTCCGCCTCATGAAACTTATCACCCGTTCTCAGTTTTTCTACCTTTTTGTAGCCCTATATAACAGATTACATATCTGGGATCCTGATCCAGTTTCAGATACCCAGGATGCGGAGGATACTGAGAAACAGTTCTATGTAATGAACACACCCGAAGATGATGCATCATATTCACTTTCTTCGTTTGGGCGGTATAGGAATTCTGGTATTCCCCTTATTTCCTGCTCTGTCTTATAACATTTATAAGTTGGAGCGGGACCAACGTTCCCCAGCTCGGTATAACAAGCGGGTTCGGTCAATATATCCATTTTATTGTCTTGATTAAGGCGTGATATGGTCGCTACCAGGAGAGAGAGAGAAGAAAACACTCTGCGTGCGCTCTTGCAAGATTAGATTGGTTATGTATTTTATCTAATCAGGATGGCTCCCACTGTTTTTATCAAATCTTCCTTCAAACCCTAAAACGAAAGACTAGCCGGGATTAATTACACTCTACAAGTTCGCCAATCTTTCAGCCAGGCCAGTGTCGGTACTTTGAGGGAGGTTTCCCGTGCTTTCGCACGGACCTAATTACAGTAAACCTCGTTTTCCCAGAGGCGTAACCCCGTTGACATCTTTCTAGACACCTACTTGATCGGCTAATTGCAAAGTGCAATACTCTCCCAGGAGTAACAATTACTCGCAGTGGGTATCGGGATCCAACTATCACATAGAAGGTATGCAATCTCATTGCAAATTTCAACACTTGAAACTCCCGATAAAGGTTTTTACCCCTAGCACCTATGACCTTAACTATGGTCAACAAATCATAAGTACTAGTCAAGTTCTACCCGTCATTTCGTGATTAATTAGACCCACCCACATGACCCTTAACTAAGGTCAACAAAGTCACGCGACTGTCCTAACTAATCGCATCATATGCGGTGTAGGAAGACATCACTTAGCTACCGTACACAGTGCCTTGACTATGGCCAACAAACACAGCACGAATACTAAGTACTCTACTTCCTAAAATGACGGAGGGTTGCGAATGGTTTTTGTGAAAACCTTTAACGCTTTGAACTTGATCTCGTTGCGGAATCAAATGGTTTTTAAATGGAATGTTTTCGAGGCTTTTCTAGTTTTGCTAAAGGGGTCACTCCCGGTGAAGGGATCGTCGGCCCTTTCCTCGTCGAATGAGGTGCGGGATATATCATATATATCACTGTGCAAAGCGAAAACTAAAGAAGCGATCAAAGACAGACCGAGTGTGTAGCATCTTCCAGTTACTGCTAAACGAGTCACTCCCGGTGAAGGGATCTCGGTCCTTTCCTCATCGAATAAGGTGCAGGATGTTCTATAATGAATACCGCGATGCAAAGCAAGAACTGTAGCTACCTGTTTTTATTTTGAAATTCGATTCCACAACATCAATTAGGTTTATTTTCTTTCATTAATCTCATTAATGAATATCCCATCATTTAAGTCCACCTAAACATCACAGATAAATATAACGTACGCTTATGCCATCCGCATTCGCCTCGATGTCCCGTCTGCACCGTTAGGTTAGGTAACTAACGCCAGAGCGAGGCAGGGCTAGCGCGGGTGTAAAACATAAGCAACGTCAATATAATATATCATATATACTATATATAATATCTGTCACAGAACATCACATGATCATAGATAAATCACAGCAGAAGAAACATATGAAATATTGGATATACTAGGACGTCCGTGTTTTCAATACGAGCCAGTATAAAACACGGATTCCACGGTCGTGATGAATAGCCAATCCCACACCCCTAGACCCCTACGAGAGCGGCAAGTAACCCTACCAATTCTAGGTTTAGGAGACCCGAACTCGACTCCTCGAGATGGTCTCCCACTGGACCCCAGAACCCGGTTACTTGTGCTCCCCTCCTTGGGTCTATCCTAGTGCAGAAAAGTAAATAATATACAAATGGTGACAACATCCGCAACCTGGAAGTGTCCCAATAAAAGAATATTACATACAAGTTTTTACATGAATGAAAATGAAAAAACACTCATCTCACATAAAAACCCCCCGGCTATTCAAACACGACGATCCAATATAACATATCCAGCAACACATAACATCTCATGTCATCAACGTAAGTAAATATGCGCATCCCAATTGTCGTTGACATATAGCAACGAAACCGGCGATATCACATATTACACTTACGGTCACAGAAAAGAAAGTGTAAAACTACAACAGTTGGAATCCGCAACCTCCTCAGACATCGCATGCCTGACCAAATGAAATACTTAGACATCGCATGCCTAACAATTATAAACCCCGCATTTTTGTCTCATTATCGAAAACACTTTTCAATATCAAGTCGGGCAATTCAACAGGATTCCCGACATTCTGATCGAATGCTCGTCGCAAACTTTAGTAGACGGCCGCACCCCCGAAACCGTCGACGAAGTGCACCAAGGCGGAACACCGCTACCGCGAGCACCCAAACGGATGCTTTCGGCGACGGGGTTCTCCTACAGTCATTTGGTCGAGGCTATGGAGTGAGGCTGTCTATTAAGTTTACCCGGCGAGTATCCGCGTACACTACGTGATTGCGACGGACTTTTGATCACATCAAAATTCCGTGGCAACCGATCATTTGAGACTAAACTGCTATATTTATAATATTCATTCAGTTATCTCATAACTACTTGTGAATTCCAATTATTGTATCACATTCCGGATAAATAGAAAATGTTAAACTTTCCGATCGAACAATCGAACACCCAAGTTTTCCCGATACAGCTCAACACATGAAATAAGTCTAACAGCATTCAGTTCGTGCCTCAGTACCAACGGTCCAGCCGTAGAAGGGTCAAGCCAACGCCTCACATGTGGCACGCCGTACTGCCCCAAACCCGAAGGTTCAAAGGGCAGTTCAAGACGGTCACATAATCGAGTTAAGGTTTGTTGTCTTCTAGAGGGTCCATCGCGTTACTTGCACTACTTAGAACATCGTTAAACTACGGAAAAATCCAACAATTGGAAACTTCCCGGCAGGGGAAAAAGTGGGTATTTATATCCGGTCGAACTTTTTAACATATTCTAAAAATTATCCGGAAGAACACACTGACAAAATTAGACAATCCGATCGATACACCGAGTTCCCAATACAACCCAGAAAATGCAACTCTGGAAAAAATTATTAAAAATCCCCAGGAAAACCAGCACAGACAACTAAGAATTACTGTGCAAAATTGGATGCACAAAACGACGAAATGGCCGCGGATCCGCCGCATGAGCATGCTCATGCCGCGGATCCGCGGCGCCTTTATGGAATCACACCCTCGAATTTTACAGTAACCCTTATATTTTCCTGCTGATTTTTCTGAATATTTTTAATCTACAAAAAACCACGTTTTTCAAAAAAGTCAAGAGAGCATTTTTCAAGTCGGGTTTTGGGTCGATCGGACTTCTGATTCCGTCGGGACTTCGCCTAAGGCTCTAGCTAGGCTCTGATACCACTGTAGGGTTCCTAGGCACTCTAATGGAGTCTCACAAGTGATCAAACATGCCCAATTGAAATTTTACGGTGCCGAGAAACCCTAGACTACGGATCGTTAACTAGATATATAGGCGAAGGAAGCATGTAAACGGAAATGTATCTAAAGGAAAGGGGCTACAACCTTTGTAGATCCGGTCCACCACTTCCTAAGCTCCACGATGATCTCCCTCCGCTGTCCAAATCGAACCCTTGACTCTAGCATTGGCATCATCGAAGAATGAGCGGGCTTGATCGTCGGTTCGATGCCGAAGATGATCTACGTCGAGGCATCACAAGAACAAGCTCCAACTTCACCAAGACTTGAAAACTTGTGAAGGAAACACCCTATACTACCTGGCAAGAGGTAGAGGATGAAGAAATAGGAATTGGGTAGACTTTAGTTTTGGATTTCCCACACTTTTTCATCAATCACCATTGATGTAGCAAGCTTTTTTCTCATGTTGAAGAAGAAGAAGATGAAGGAAAAAGAATATGATAAGTATTATGTAAATGATAAATAAATCAATACTTATCATTTACTAACCCTTGGTTAGTTGTAGAGAATGGACCGTGGTTAACTAGAATGGTTAGGGTTAAGTATAAGACAAGGATGGTGGACTAATTCAAAGCTTCAAGAATCTTCAACTAGCAAACAAAAATAGCAACCATTCTTTTCTCATCTTTTTCCAAAATAAATAAATAAATAAATAAGAAAAAGAAAACCCTAATCATAATCTTAACTATGGTCTAATTCTTTAACTAACCCTAGCTTGCACGTATCATCAAACATGATACAATCATGTGCACAAAATATATCACATATGCAATGTGCACAAACCAAGTGAGTAAATCCATTTAAAATGAACCAATACTAGTTAATGCAAAGTAATATATCAAATATATATAATTATGCATTAAATCATTAAATCAACACTTTATTCAATGATCCGGTCATGTCGCATATAACCGACTAGTATTCAATGTATCGGCTTATCGAATCAATCCTTGATTCGATAACTAGGTTATATCGCATATAACCAATCGATACATTCATCGCGAGAATAGAATACGGTATCACATACACGCATTATTCTCGGTCCCGCACATATCTCTAATGCGCTCCTATTTCGTTTCGCTTGAGCCAGGAAACCTCTGTGTAGGACTCTAAAGACTCATCAATACGCCGGCAGCAGATGATGATCATATCAAACACCCACAAGCCGCAAGCGGTCTGCTAAACGTAACGGCCACCCGGGTATTGAGCTATCAGAAGATCGACGAGCAAGCCCGCTCACACTCCTGTGAATCCAACCAGTAACACTTACCGTACAGTCCGGTCTGTTCGTCTGATATGTCGCATATCTCGCCTAGGGATGGTAAACGTCAGACCCCAGTAGCTTGATAAGTCATGCCGACTTGAGGTCCATAACATTCGTGAAACTACTAATAACTCTTACCAGTATATCACTGCAACCCTGGCCAGGGATTTCCTGTTATGGCCAGTCGAGCATAGCGCAACATCAACCCCCAATACCGGGAGAGACGAATCCCCTCCTATCGCTCATTGCCTCCATGTGAATCGGGACTGTACCCAAAAACCACCTGTTTGCATGACTCAGTAGAGCCGTGGTAGGGTGGAAATCAAAGCACAGTGGGAGACACATAAGACTCTATGACGATCTCGGGTCAACAGACTAAGCTGTACCAGTGTCACCAGAGAACTGCCATCTGACGTGAGGTATAATACCATCTGGGAGTTCTCGGCGAGTCCGTTCAGTGTACCCAGTCTCCACTGAGCACCCGCATACCATCTTCGATGTTAAACACCAATGGATATGGGATCATCCATCGCCCATCGCATGGGTCGGGAAGATATACGCTAGTCTACTCTGGAATATCGATGCCCCGTCTCGATATTCCCTCGACTAGGAACATTTCAAGGATGTACTCATGGACTACCCAGGCCCCACTGGTATGATCTACATCATAGTCCTGGAAGTCGAGTACACATCCTAAGGGCTTTATCAACATGTAATCAGAGAGACAGAAAATATACATGTTAAGATAAAGTGCAACCAGATAGCGTACTATCATGTCGAGCAAGAAAGTCCTACCTATATATGTCCCAGCATCCACTACAATATACATCCAATGTACAGTAATGGCCCCTAGGGCATACATATAACTAACACCAAGAGTCTTGAGGAACGTGAGCAGCACTTGAGGATTTGTTTTGCAGACATTGGGAGAGCACCAGCTGTTTGCTAAAGTCTTGGAGTGTTCCTTCAGGCTTGATTGTGTTGACTCCTAAGTCTTGTAGTTACGGGAGACGGTTTTCGTATGGACCCAAGGAAGATCGAGGCCGTACAGCTTTAGCCTAAACTTGTGTATGGGACGGAGGTCCGCAGATTTTTGGTCTTAGCAAGTTTTTACCGCCGTTTCATGCAGGATTGCTTGTGTATCGCTGCACCGTTGACTGCACTGCCCGGAAAGGAGGTTCCTTTTCTTTGGACCGAGGCATGCGTGCGGAGTTTTCAGCAGTTGATGACTCGGTTGACGACTACACCAGTTCTTTCTTTGCTTTCTGGTTCGGGCGACTTTGTTGTTTACTATGATGTTTCGCAAGTGGGGGCTCGATTGTGTACTGATGTGATATTATAGAGTTATCGCTTTTGCTTCCCGACAGTTGGGGGAAGTACGAGCAGGATATCCCACTCATGATCTGGAGATGGCCGCGGTGGTCGTGCATTGGAGATTTGGGGACACTACTTGTTCGGAGAGTCGTATCAGAATTTCACAGACCACCAGAGCATAATGTACATCTTCCTGCAGCGGGTTTTGATTGTTGAGACAACGCCTTTCAATAGAGCTTGTGAAGGATTGTGTTTGTGAGATCCTCGTTACCCGTGGTGGGGCGATTGTGGTAGCTGATGCAGGAGTCGTAGGCCTGAGGTTAGCTTATCCCAGTTGTGCGCAGTTTTGAGAAAGTTTTCTGCAGATTTACAGTTCTTGTGCGATCGTTGAGTATAGCTTAAGTTCGCCTTTACTGAGGGACAGCTTACTCATGTCCGTGCCCGTCCACTTTTTCCTTAATCGTTTTTGCGAAGCACAGCCCGCCGATGCTCGTTTGTCAGAGATTCTTGAGCATACTCGGCTGGATAAAGATTCGTAGTCCTTGATTTATGACTAGGTTGTCCTACGTTTAGGGACGCGTTTGTGTGTATCTGATACTGAGGGGTAGAAACGCGAAATCCTAGAGCAGGCACATCAATCAGCTTTCTGTGTTCATTAAAGTTCCACCAATATGCGACGTGACTTTGGAGGTAGTTACGGGTAGGCAGGGATGAAGTGAGAAGTTTCGGATTTTGTTTCAAGGTGTCTGTCTAGTTGTGAGCTAAGGTTGAGCATTTGAGACCGGCTGGAGAGTTGCAACCTTTAACCATTCCGGAGTGGGAATGGGAGCAGATCTCCATGAATTTCGTTGTGGTGTCTACCTAGTTCTAGGCAGGGTATGACTTTATTTAGGTGTTTGATGTCCGCTTATCCTCAGTTTTCTCAGTTGTTCTTCGTTATGTTTGTGCGTTGCACGGAGTTCCTTCATGTGTTGTATCCAATAGAGGCACCCTGTTCGCTTGTCGTGTTTGGCAGAAGCTTCAGGAAGCCTTGGGTACTGGTTGAGCTTTAGCTCCGCTTTTCCATCCGCAGGACGATGGTTTGTGAGAGCGGGCTATATAAACTTTGGAGGATATGCTTGTGCGTGTGTACTAATTGTTGTTGGTAGTTGGGATCGTCACTTTCCATTTTTAGGGTTCTCCTTCGATAGCTGTTATTAAGCGACATTCCAATTGGCAAACTTTAGGCCTTGTTTGGTAGGTGGCTGTTGTAGGGTTCCTAGGCATCCTAATGAAGTCTCACAAGGCATCGAACATGCCAAATTTAAAAATTATGGTGCCGAGAAACCCTAGTTAACGGATCGTTGCTAGATGTCTAGGCGAAATATAAAACTAGTTAACAAATTAACTATAGGTTAGATGCTACAACCTTTGTAGATCCGGTAATCCTCTTCCTTGGCTCCACGAAGGCATCCTCTCGCTGTCCATCTCAATTCCCAAACTCGAACTTTGGCTTCATCGGAGAAACGGGCAAGCTAGGTCGTCGGCTTTGTGTCAAAGACGATCTACCTCGAGGCATCGCAAGTTCAAGCTCCAACTTCACAAACTTGTGAAACTTGTGAAGTAAACACCCAAAACAACTTGGCAAGAGGTAGAGGGTGAAGAAATAGGAGGTGGGTTCTCTTTGGAATTGGATTTTACTCACTTTTGCTCAAGTTGCCATTAAAGTAGCAAGCTTGAATAAGAAGAAGAAGATGAAGATAGTTATGATAAGTTCTATTAAAAAGAAATAGAGAATAAATACTTATCCTAACTTAAACTAGGGTTAAGTGTAGAGAATTAACCATGGTCACTTGGATGGGTTAGGGTTAAGCATGAAGATAAGGATGGTTACAAAAGTCAAGGCTTCATGAAGCTTCAACTAATGACAAAGAAAGCCACCATTCTTATCTTTATCTTTTCCAAATAAATAAATAAACAAATAAATAAATAAATGAATATGCAAAACCCTAATTATCAAATTAACCATGGATTAATTCTATATACTTAACTAAATGATCAAGTATCATCAAACATGATACAAAAAAGTGCACAAAAGCATATCACATATACTATGTGCATCAAGTGAGAAAATCCGTATAAAGTGAACCAATACTAGTTAATGAAAGTAATATATCAAATATATAATTATACATTAAATCATTAAATCAACATTTGATTCAATGATCCGGTCATGTCGCACATAACCGACTAGTATTCAATGTATCGATTTATCGAATCAATGATTCGATAACTAGGTCATATCAAATATAACCAATCGAAACATTTATCGCGAGAATGAAATGCGGTATCACATACACGCATTATTCTCGGTCCTGCACATATCTCATATGCGCTCCTATTTCGTTTCGCTTGAACCAGGAAACCTCTGTGTAGGACTCTAAAGACTCGTCAATACGCCGGTAGCAGATGATGATCATATCAAGCACCCACAAGCCGCAAGCGGTCTGCTAAACGTAACGGCCACCCGGGTATTGAGCGATCAGAAGATCGACGAGCTAGCCCGCTCACACTCCTGCGAATCCGACCAGTAACACTTACCGTACAGTCCGGTCTCTTCGTCTGATATGTCGCATATCAAGTCTAGGGGTGGTAAACGTCAGACCCCAATAACCCGATAAGTCGTGCTGATGTGAGGCTCATAACGGGTCGAGAAACTACTGGTAACACTTACCAGCAAATCTCTGATCAGCCCTGGCCAGGGACTTCCCTGCTACGGCCAATCGAGCACTGCGCAACATCAACCCCCAATACCGGGAGAGACGAAACCCCTCCTATCGCTCATTGCCTCCATGTGACTCGGGACTGTGCCTAAAGACCACCGTTTTGCACGCCCTCATGGACGTGGTAAGGTGGAGATCAAAGCACAGTGGGAATCACACAAGACTCTATGACGATCTCGGGTCTACAGACTAACCTGCACAAGTGTCACCTGAGAACTGCCATCTGACGTGAGGTATAATACCATCTGGGAGTTCTCGGCGAGTTCGTCCAGTGTACCCAGTCTCCACTGAGCACCCGTATACCATCTCTGATGTCAAACACCAATGGATATGGGATCATCCATCGCCCATCACATGGGTCGAGAAGCGTATACGCTAGTCTACTCTGGTATATCGATGCCCCGTCTCGATACACCCACGACTAGGGACCTTGAAGGATGTACTTATGGACTACCATGTCCCCACTAGTATGATCTGCATCATAGTCCAGGTAGTCAAGTACAAATCCTAAGGGCTTTACCAACATGTAACTATAAGACAGTATAAAGAGACTAGTGTACATGTTAAGATAAAGAGCAACCAGATAGCATACTATCATGTCGAGCAAGAAAGTCATCTCTATATATGTCCAAGCATCCAATATAATATACATAATCTGTACAATACTGGCCTCTAAGGCATACATACAACTAACAGCTGTTAGTTATATGTATGCCCTAGAGGCCATTACTATACATAGGATGTATATTGTAGTGGATGCTTGGACATATAGGGATGACTTTCTTACTCGACATGATAGTATGCTATCTGGTTACTCTTTACTTTAACGTGTACACTGATTGTCTCTCTGTTACTTGTTGGTAAAGCCCTTAGAATGTGTACTTGACTACCTGGACTATGATGCGGATCATACTAGTGGGGACATGGTAGTCCATAAGTACATCCTTAGAAAGTCCCTAGTCGTGGGTGTATCGTGACGGGGCATCGATATACCAGAGTAGACTAGCATATACCTTCTCGACCCATACAGATGGGCGTTGGATGATCCCATATCCATTGGTGTTTGACATCAGAGATGATATACGGGTGCTCAGTGGAGACTAGGTACACTGGAAGGACTCGCCGAGAACTCCCAGATGGTATTATACCTTACGTCAGACAGTTCTCTGGTGACACTGATGCAGGTTAGTCTGTAGACCCGAGATCGTCATAGAGTCTTGTGTGATTCCCACTGTGCTTTGATTTCCACCTTACCAGTCCAAGAGGGCGTGCAAAACGGTGGTTTTTGGGTACAGTCTCGAGTCACATGGAGGCAATGAGCGATAGGAGGGGTTTCGTCTCTCCCGGTATAGGGAGTTGATGTTGCGCTGTGCTCGATTGGCTATAACAGGAAGTCCTTGGCCAAGGCTGCTTTAGGGATTTACTGGTAAGTGTTACCAGTAGTTTCTCGACCCGTTATGAGCCTCATATCGACACGACTTATCGAGTTATTGGTGTCTGAAGTTTACCACCCATAGACAAGATATGCGACATATCAGACGAACAGATCGGACTGTACGGTAAGTGTTACTGGTTGGATTCACAGGAGTGTGAGCGGGCTTGCTCGTTGATCTTCTGATCGCTCAATACCCGGGTGGCCGTTATGTTTAGCAGACCGCTTGCGGCTTGTGGGTGTTTGATATGATCATCACCTACTGCCGGCGTATTGACGAGTCTTTAGAGTCCTACACAGAGGTTTCCTGGCTCAAGCGAAACAAAATAGGTACGCATATGAGATATGTGCGGGACCGAGAATAATACCAGTATGTGATACTGTATTCTATTCTCGCGATTTGTATCATCAGTCGGTTATATGTGATATAGCCGGGTTACCGAATCAAGTGTTGATTCGATATATTGATACACTTGATATTAGTCGGTTATATGGAGTATGACCGGATCATTAAATCAAGTGTTGATGTAATTATTTAATGTATAATTATATATTTGATATATTACTTTACATTAACTAGTATTTGTTCACTTATGATTGATTTTCTCACTTGATGTTCACAAGTAGTATATGTGATATATTTTTGTGCACTTGATTGTATCATGTTTGATGATACATGCAAACTTGGGTGTGTGTATGCTATACACCATGTTTAGTTAATAGTTAGGATTTCATTTGCCTTATTTATTTATTTTCTTTATTTATTTCTTTTGGCAAGAAACAAAATGGTGGTGGCTTTCTTTGTTTTATTCTTGAAGATTCATGAAGCTTCAACCATTTTGTTTTATGCTTTACCTAACCATTTAACTAAACCTTAGTTTATTCTCTACATGAGTTACACTCACCTATGGTTGCTAAATGATAAGAATCACTTAATTTTTCTATTATGGATTATTCATTTTTCATTATTCTTTTTCTTTCTTCTTCTTCTTCTTCATGAAGAAAAGAAGAAAGCTTTCTTGAAAAAATTCCAAGTGATGAATCTAAGTGAGAAATCCAAATCCAAAGTGAACCCACTTCCTATCTCTTCATCCTCTACCACTTGCCAAGTAGTAGAGTGTGTTATCTTCACAAGTTTCATGACCAAGTGAATATGGAGCTTGAGTTAGAGTTGCCTCGACGTAGATCATCTTCGGCATCGAAGTCAACGACCTAGCTCGCTCATTTCTCCGACGAAACCATCGCAAGAGTCCGGGATCCCGGTGATCGCAGTGAAGGGACGTCATCACGGAGCTAAAGAAGTGGAGGACCGGATCTACAAAGGTTGTATTTCCATTCAATTGTTAGCAAAGTAGTTTGCTTGCTTCTCTTTTTCGCCTTACCTCTATTAATCGATCTAGTTTAGGGTTTCTCGGCACCGAAAAATTTGAATTTGGCATAGTTGATGCCTTGTGGAACCTCTTGAGTGTGCCTAGTAACCCTACAAGTGGTATCAGAGCCTAGCTAGTGCCTTAGGCGAAGTGTAGACGATGTTAGAAATCCGATCGAGTCACGAAACCCTATCCAAGACCGCTCTCTGTACATTTTTCAAAACAGTGGCTTTTTCTTAATTAAAAATACTCAAAAATATCAGCAGGAAATTCTAAGGCACTGTGTGAAAAACGATCCAGTAACGCGCTTAAAGCGCCGCGGAACCGCGGCAGGAACATGCCTTCCGCGGCGGTTCCGCGGCGCAACAGTGCGTTTATGGTGCGCTTTCTACACAGTAACTTTTGTACGACTTTCCTGCCATTTATGGGAATTTTTAATTCATACTCAAGAGTTGAGTTATCTGGGGTGTATTAGGGATTCGATGATTCGATCGAAAACTTTAACTGCGTCTATGTGTTTTTCCGGGTAATTTTAGAATATGTTAAAAAATTCGACCGGATATAAATACCCGATTTTTCCCCTGGCGGGAAATTTCCAAGTGTTGGATTTTTCCGTGGTTTAAAAACGTTCTAAGTAGTGGAAGTGACGCGATGGTCCCTCTAGAAGACAACAAACCTTAACTCGATTATGTGACCGTCTTGAACTGCCCTTTGAACCTTAGGGTTTGGGGCAGTACGGCGTGCCACATGTGAGGCGTTGGCTTGACCCTTCTACGGCTGGACCGTTGGTACTGTGGCATGAAATGAATGCTTTTAAACTTATTTCATGTGTTGATCTGTTTTAGGAAAACTTGGGTGTTTGATTGTTCGATCGCAAAGTTTAACATTTTCTATTTATCTGGAATGTGATACAATATTTGGAATCCACAAGTGTTTATGAGATAACTGATTTGGATGTTATAAACATAGCAGTTTAGTCTCACTTGATCAGTTGCCACGGAATTTTGATGTGATCAAAAGTCCGTCGCAATCACGTAGTGTACGCGGATACTCGCCGGGTAAACTTAATAGACAGCTACACTCCATAGCCCCGACCAAGTGACTGTAGGAGAACCCCGTCGCCGAAAGCATCCATTCGGGTGCTCGCGGCAACGGTGTTCCGCCTTGGTGCACTTCGTCGACGGCATCGGAGGTGCGGCCGCCTAATAAAGTTTGCGACGAGCATTCGATCAAAATGTCGGGAATCTTTTTGAATTGCCCGACTTGATATTGAAAAGAATTTTCGATAATGAGACTAAAATGCTGGGTTTATAATTGTTAGGCATGTGATGTCTAAGGAATTCATTTGATTAGGCATGCGATGTCTAAAGAGGTTGCGGATTCCAACTGTTGTAGTTTTACACTTTCTTTTGTGCGACCGTAAGTGTAATATGTGATATCGCCGGTTTCGTTGCTATATGTCAACGACAATTGGGATGTGCACATTTACATACGTTGATGACATGTAATGTTATGTGTTGCTGGATATGTTATATTGGATCGTCGCGTTTTGAATAGCCGGGAGGTTTTATGTGAGATGGGAGTTTTTATTTTCATTCATGTAAAAACTTGTTTCTAATATTCTTTTATTGGGGCACTTCCGGGTTGAGGTTGATGTCACCATTTGTATATTATTTACTTTTCCACACTAGGATAGACCCAAGGAGGAGAGCATAAGTAATCGGGTTCTGGAGTCCAGTTGGAGACCAACTCGAGGAGTCGAGTCCGGGTCTCCTAACTCTAGAATTGGTAGGGTTGCTTGTCGCTCTCGTAGGGGTCTAGGGGTGTGGGTTTGACTATTCATCGCGACCGTGGAATCCGTGTTTTATACAAGCTCGTATTGAAAACACGGACGTCCTAGTATATCCAATGTTTCATATGTTTCATCTGCTGCGATATCAGTGATGTGATCATTTGATATATTATGATAGATATTGTATATAGTATATATGATATATTATATAGACGTTACTTATGTTTTACACCCGTGCTAGCCCTGCCCCGCTCTGCCGTTAGTTACCTAACCTAACGGTGCACGAGGGGACATCGAGGAAAATGCGGATGGCATAAGCGTACGTTGTATTTATCTATGATGTTTAGGTGATTTAAATGATGGGACTTCATTAATATGGTTAATGAAACAAAAGAAACCTAAAAGATGTTGTGGAATCGAATTTTCAAAAACAGGTAGCTACAGTTCTTGCTTTGCATCGTGGTGTTCCTTGTAGAACATCCTGCACCTTATTCGATAAAGAAAGTGCCGAGATCCCTTCACCGGGAGTGTCCCCTTTAGCAATGACTGGCAGATGCTACACCCCTCGGTTTGTCTTTTGATTGCTCCTATAGTTCTTGCTTTGGACAGCGGTATATATGATATATCCTGCACCTTATTCGATGAGGAAAAGGCCGATGATCCCTTCACCGGGAGTGACCCCTTTAGCAAAACTAGAAAAGCCTAAAAAGCACTCCATTTTTAAATTATTTGATTCTACAACGATATCAAGTTCATTACGCAATAGGTTTTCAGAAAAACATGTCATAGCCCTCTGTCATTTCAGATAAGTAGTAGTTAGTTTTTGTGCTGCGTTTGTTGGCCTTTGTCAAGGCGTAGTGTGCGGTAGCTGACGGGTGCTTATCTGCTTATGCATATGATGCAGATTAAGTTAGAGTAGTCGTGCGACCTTGTTGGCCTTTGTCAAGGGTTGTGCGGGTGGGTTTAATTCAATCAGGAAATTACAGGTTGAACTTGACTAGCATCCAATGGTTTGTTGGCCTTTGTCAAGGTCAAAGGAGGTTAGGGGCAAAATTATGGGGAATTTCAAGTGTTGAAATTTGCAATGAGATTGCATACCTTCTATGAGATAGTTGGATCCCGATACCCACTGCGAGTAATTGTTACTCCTGGGAGAGTTTTGTAGGGTTCCTAGGCACTCTAATGAGGTCTCACAAGGCATCAACCATGCCCATTTCAAATTTTAACGGTGCCGAGAAATCCGACTACGGATCGTTGGCTAGAAAACTAGGCGAAACAAAACTAGTTAACAACTTAACTAAGGTTTATACGGAAATACAACCTTTGTAGATCCGGTGCTCCACCTCCATAGCTCCGCAACAAAGTCCCCTTGTTGTCCAAATGAATTCCAGGGCTCTAGCGTCGGCTTCATCGGAGAATAGGCGGGCTAGGTCGTCGATGTCCATGCCGAAGATGATCTACGTCGAGGCATCGCTAGATCAACCTCCCACTTCACCAAGTCATGAAACTTGTGAAGAAAACACCTTATACTACTTGGCAAGAGGTAGAGGATGAAGAAATAGGATGTGGGTTCACTTTAGAATTGGATTTCTCACTCTTTATCATCACTTGCCATTGATGGAGGCAAGCTTTCTTCACATGAAGAAATGAAGAAGAAGAAGAATATTGTTATGATAAGAATTATTCAAAAAGAAAAGAAAATGAATTCTTATCATAAGCTAACCATAGTTAGGTGTAGAGAATTAATTAGGGTTAAGTGGAATGGTTAGGTTTAAGCATGAGACAAAATGGTCACAAAGTCAAAGTATTCATGAAGCTTCATGAAAGAACAAAAGAATGCCACCATTTTTCTCATGCCATTTTATTTTTCCAAAAAAGAAAAAGATTACTAAATGAATAAGGAAATCAAAAACCCTAATCATCCACTTAACCATAGTTTAATTCTTTACACTTAACCAAAAGGCATGTATCATCAAACATGATACAATCATGTGCACAAAAACTATATCGAATATACAATGTGCACATCCGAGCGAGAAAATCCATTTAAAGTGAACCGATACTAGTTAATGCAAAGTAATATATCAAATATATAATTATACATTAAATCATTAAATCAACACTTGATTTAACGATCCGGTCATATCACATATAACCGACTAGTATCCAATGTATCGGTTTATCGAATCAATGCTTGAATCGAAAACTAGATTATATCGCATACAACCAGTCGACACATTCATTGCGAGAATAGAATACGGTATCACATACACGCATTATTCTCGGTCCCGCACATATCTCATATGCGCTCCTATTTCGTTTCGCTTGAACCAGGAAACCTCTGTGTAGGACTCTAAAGACTCGTCAATACGCCGGCAGCAGATGATGATCATATCAAGCACCCACAAGCCGCAAGCGGTCTGCTAAACGTAACGGCCACCCGGGTATTGAGCGATCTGAAGATCGACGAGCAAGCCCGCTCACACTCCAGTGAATCCAACCAGTAACACTACCGTACAGTCCGGTCTGATCGTCTGATATGTCGCATATCTCGCCTAGGGGTGGTTAACGTCAGACCCCAATAGCTTGATAAGTCGTGTTGATATGAGGTCTATAACAATTCGAGAAACTACTGGTAACACTTACCAGTAAATCTCAGCAACCCTGGCCAGGGATTTCCTATTATAGCCAATCGAACACAGCGCAACATCAACCCCCTATACCGGGAGAGACGAATCCCTTCCTATCGCTCATTGCCTCCATGTGACTCGGGACTGTACCCAAAAACCACCGTTTTGCACGCCCTCTTGGACGTGGTAAGATGGAAATCAAAGCATAGTGGGAACCACACAAGACTCTATGACGATCTCGGGTCAACAGACTACTCTGTACCAGTGTCACCAGAGAACTGCCATCTGACGTAAGGTATAATACCATCTGGGAGTTCTCGGCGAGTCCGTCCAGTGTACCCAGTCTCTACTGAGCACCCATATATCATCTCTGATGTCAAACACCAATGGATATGGGATCATCCATCGCCCATCTGTATGGGTCGAGAAGGTATACGCTAGTCTACTCTGGTATATCGATGCCCCGTCTCGATACACCCTCGACTAGGGACTTTGAAGGATGTACTTATGGACTACCATGTCCCCACTAGTATGATCCGCATCATAGTCCACGTAGTCAAGTACAGATCCTAAGGGCTTTACCAACATGTAACAGGGAGACAATCAGTGTACACGTTAAGGTAAAGATCAACCAGATAGCATACTATCATGTCGAGCAAGAAAGTCCTCCCTATATATGTCCCAGCATCCACTACATTATACATCCTATGTATAGTAATGGCCTCTAGGGCATACATATAACTAACAATCTCCCACTTGCACTAGGGCCATCTGTAGCAGTGGTTGTAGTATCTCATACTCAACCATCCCATAAAAATCTCTCTCTGGGAACAGGCCTTTGTGAGTGGATCCGCTGTGTTGTCCTCTGAGTCTACTCTCCTAACCTCGATCTCCCTGGAGATCAACCATCTCCATGATCAGGTGACACTGCCTTAGAATATGTCTGGATCACTGATGGGACGGACGTTCCTTGGCATAAGCCACAAGTCCATTGTCACACAATGGGAGGAACATAGTTCATCTCATGAACCAATATACACCCAAACAGCCTCTTTGGTAGCATCTTAAGTAGCGATGTATCCTGCCTTTATCGTCTAGTATGTCACGGTATCTAGCTTGGAACTCTTTCAACATACCGTCCCTTTGCTTAGGGTAAAGACAATGCCTGTGACTGACATTCAGTCGTCTTTATCACCCTGGAACACTTCCAGTGATTCTTCCCAGGATCGATTGATACCATCTCACAACAACTAGTGAGTATCCTAACATCCATTTAGATCTATCTCATAGGTCCAAAACCCAGGATTTAGTAGGTATCACTTTGATCCTATGTGGAGAATCATTGTGATAGGCGGAGATTGATCGAGCGTAGCATAGGAAACTCTTTCCCTATCAAGAGTATGTCATCCACGTACTCTACGAGGATCATCTCCATACTCCCTACTACCTTTTTGTATATACAAGGTTCATCTACCATTTTGATGATGTCAAACTCTTTGACTAAATCATCAAAACAGATGTTCCAACTCCGCGATACCTGCTTTATCCTATAAAGCATCTACGAGGCCCTCTGGCTGTGTACTTATAGACTCCCTCTTCTAAAACATCATTTAGAAAAGCTGTCATGACACCCAACCACCAGATATCGTAGTCATGGTATGTAGCCGTGGCAAGCAGAATCTGGATGGACTTAAGCATAGATACTGGATCAAGGTTTCATCATTATCCACGCCTGGTCGATGACGAAAACCTTTAACAAGTCTAGCTTTGAAAGTCTCAACTTTTCCATCTACACCATGTAATCTTCTCAAGATATACTTGCTCCTGATGGGGATTTAACCCTTCAGATATAGCAACCAAAGTCCATACTTTGTTGGTGTATAAGGATTCCATCTCAGATCACTAAGCATCCAGCCATTCTTATAGAGTCTTACTCCTGATGGCCAGCTCGAAACTAGTTGGGTCATCATCTCATGATGTAATCCTCGCTCCCACTGTCATAGAGAAACCGAAGTATCTCTCAGGTGGGTGAGGAACCCTACTAGATCGGCGGAGAGGCTGAGGTTCGTTGGTAACTATTGAATCCTTTGGTTCTTTCAAATCATCATCTGCAGTTTGTATAGCTGGAACATTTCCAGTTCTACATAACAGATCTTGCCTCGAGCTTGTCCAGATTTTTCTTTTCAGACATAGGCTGGACAACCCCAAATCTCAACTAACTTGAGAGATGGGCTCTTCCCTTATCATATCAAATATGAAGTGGTAGGCAACTGATTTGATTTGAACCCTATTCAATAGGTATGCAGCTTCTCAAGTGCATAACACCCAAAAGGAAATAGGTAACTCAGTAGTACTCATCATAGAGCACACCTTATCATATAAGGTGTGATTGCTCCGCCCCGATATACCATCGTGCAATGGTGTATATGGAGGAGTAATGCTGAGAGAGAATCTCATTCTCCTTTAGAATAGTTCATAAATTCCGTGCTCAAGTATTCTCCTCCTTGATCTCATCAAAGGACATAATACTTATACCCGTATTGGTTCTCTACTTCTAATTTATATTCTGTGAATATCTCAAAAGGTTCTGACTTGTGTTTCAACAGGAACATATGTCTGAATCTTGAGAGATTATCAGAGAACGTAATGATGTATAAAAAACCAGTCCCGGCATGTGTAGACAGGGGAACTTAGATACGTCAACATGTATCATCCCAAGAGTTTACTAACTCTTTCTCTGTTTCCAGTAAACAGAGCTATGGTCATCGTATCTTTGTGACATGACTGGCAAGTTTCATAAGATGTAAATTCAAACAGATTTAAATATGCATCTAAATGTAACTTTAGCTAGTCAGGTCGCATTGATATGACCTAGTCTACAATGCCTCAAGAAGGAATCGTTCAATGGTGAACTCTTCCTCTTATGTGTGATCCGTATACTAAGAACTGTAGTTTGATTTAGAACATCAACGCTTTTAGATAACGTGCCTGAACCGATCAACTTTTGATATAGGAAATGTTCAAAACATTATCCAACAATACAAAATTTTATCATTTCTTTACTAATAAAGAGACTGATATAATTTTGTATATCAGGTTCGGTATCTAATAGCATTTGTTCAGAATCAATGTATTGGTAATACAGGGTGACAGTGACCGACAGACTTGGCTGCAACTCTTGCCCCGTTTTCTGCCTCATGAAACTTATCACCCGTTCTCAGTTCTCTACCTTTTTGTAGCCCTATGTAACAGATTACATATCTGGGATCCTGATCCGGTATCATATACCCAGGATGCGGAGGATACTGAGAAACAGTTCTGTATAATGAACACACCCGAAGATGATGCATCAGCATGCACTCTCTTCGTTTGGGCGGCACGGGAAATCTGGTATTCCCCTTATTTCCTGCTCTGTCTTATAACATTTATAAGTTGGAGCGGGACCAACGTTCCCCAGCTCAGTATAACAAGCGGGTTCGGTCAATAATCCGTATTATTATCTTGATTAAGGCGTGATATGGTCGCTACCAGGAGAGAGAGAGAAGAAATCACTCAGCGTGCGCTCTAGCAAGAATAGATTGGTTATTATTTTATCTAATCAGGATGGCTCCCACTGCTTTTTATCAAATCTTCCTTCAAACCCAAAAAGGAAAGACTAGCCAGGATTAATTACACACTACAAGTTCGCCAATCTTTCAGCCAGGCCAGTGTCGGTACTTTGAGGGAGGTCCCCCGTGCTTTCGCACGAATCTAATTAATGTAAACCTCGTTTTCCCAGAGGCGTAACCTCGTTAACACCTTTCTAGACACCTACTTGATCGGCTAATTGTAATGTGTAAAACTCTCCCAGGAGTAACTCTTACTCGCAGCGGGTATCGGGATCCAACTATCTCATAGAAGGTATGCAATCTCATTGCAAATTTCAACACTTGAAATTCCCGATAATATTTTGCCCCTAACCTCCTATGACCTTGACAAAGGCCAACAAACCATAGGATGCTAGTCAAGTTCAACCCGTCATTTCCTGATTGAATTAAACCCACCCGCACGGCCCTTGACAAAAGCCAACAAGGTCGCACGACTACCCTAATCCAATCTGCATCATTTGCATAAGCAGATAAGCACCAGTTAGCTACCGCACACTGTGCCTTGACAAAGGCCAACAAATGCAGCACGAATACTAACTACTACTTATCTGAAATGACAGAGGGCAACGACAGGTTTTTCTGAAAACCTATTGCGTAATGAACTTGATATCGTTGTAGAATCAAATGATTTTAAAAATGGAGTGTTTTTGAGGCTTTTCTAGTTTTGCTAAAGGAGTCACTCCCGGTGAAGGGATCGTCGGTCCTTTCCTCGTCGAATGAGGTGCGGGATATATCACATATATCACTGTGCAAAGCAAAAACTCTTAAAAGCAATCAAAAGACAAACCGAGTGTGTAGCATCTGCCAGTTATTGCTAAAGGAGTCACTCCCGGTTAAGGGATCTCGGTCCTTTCCTCATCGAATAAGGTGCAGGATATATCACATATACCTCTGTGCAAAGCAAGAACTGTAGCTACCTGTTTTATTTTGAAATTCGATTCTACAACATCTTAGGTTTCTTTTATTTCATTAATCACATTAATGAAGTCCCATCATTTAAGTACCTAAGCATCACAGATAAATACGACGTACACTTATGCCATCCGCATTCGCCTCGATGTCCCCTCGTGCACCGTTAGGTTAGGTAACTAACGACAGAGCGGGGCAGGACTAGGCGGGTGTAAAACATAAGTAACGCCTATATAATATATCATATATACTATATACTGTATCTATCATAGAACATCACATGATCACATCACAGATATCGCAGCAGAAGAATCATATGAAATATTGGATATACTAGGACGTCCGTGTTTTCAATACGAGCCAGTATAAAACACGGATTCCACGGTCGTGATGAATAGCCAAACCCACACCCCTAGACCCCTACGAGAGCGGCAAGCAACCCTACCAATTTTAGAGTTAGAAGACCCGGACTCGACTCCTCGAGTTGGTCTCCCACTGGACTCCAGAACCCGGTTACTTGTGCTCTCCTCCTTGGGTCTATCCTAGTGCGGAAAAGTAAATAATATACAAACGGTGACATCTTCCGCAACCTGGAAGTGCCCCAATAAAAGAATATTACATACAAGTTTTTACATGAATGAAAATGAAAAACACTCATCTCACATAAAAACCCCCGGCTATTCAAACACGACGATCCAATATAACATATCCAGCAACACATAACATCACATGTCATCAACGTAAGTAAATATGTCCATCCCAATTGTCGTTGACATATAGCAACGAAACCGGCGATATCACATATTACACTTACGGTCACAGAAAAGAAAGTGTAAAACTACAACAGTTGGAATCCGCAACCACCTCAGACATCGCATGCCTGACCAAATGAATTACTTAGACATCGTATGCCTAACAATTATAAACCCCGCATTTTAGTCTCATCATCGAAAACACTTTTCAATATCAAGTCGGGGAATTCAACAAGATTCCTGACATCCTGATCGAATGCTCGTCGCAAACTTTAGTAGGCGGCAGCACCCCTGATACCGTCGACGAAGTGCACCAAGGCGGAACACCGCTACCGCGAGCACCCGAACGGATGCTTTCGGCGACGGGGTTCTCCTACAGTCACTTGGTCGGGGCTATGGAGTGAGGCTGTCTATTAAGTTTACCCGGCGAGTATCCGCGTACACTACGTGATTGCGACGGACTTTTGATCACATCAAAATTCCGTGGCAACCGATCAAGTGAGACTAAAGTGCTATGTTTATAACATTCATTCAGTTATCTCATAACTCATTGTGAATTCCAATTATTGTATCCCATTCCAGATAAATAGAAAATGTTAAACTTTTCGATCGAACAGTCAAACACCCAAGTTTTCCCGATACAGATCAACACATGAAACAAGTCTAACAACATTCAGTTCGTGCCTCAGTACCAATGGTCCAGCCGTAGAAGGATCAAGCCAACGCCTCACATGTGGCACGCCGTACTGCCCCAAACCCGAAGGTTCAAAGGGCAGTTCAAGACGGTCACATAATCGAGTTAAGGTTTGTTGTCTTCTAGAGGGTCCATCGAGTTACTTGCACTACTTAGAACTTCTTTAAACTACGGAAAAATCCAACACTTGGAAATTTCCCGACAGGGGAAAAATTGGGTATTTATATCCGGTCGAACTTTTTAACATATTCTAAAATTTATCCGGAAAGCCACATAGACAAAAATCTGATACTCCGATCGAAACGCCGAATCCCCAAAACAACCCCAAAAAATTCAACTCTTGAATAAATATTAAAAATTCCCAGAAAACCCAGCATATTAAAATAGGAATTTCAGTGCAATAATGGGAAGGTGACGTCATCACCTAGCCGCGGAACCGCCGCAGAAGCTGGGCTTCTGCCGCGGTTCCGCCGCGTTTTGGATGAATCATCGGTCCAATTTTGCTCCGTATTTCATATATTTCCCTGCTGAATTTTTTAGCAATTTTTAATCTGGAAAATCCACGTTTTCAGAAAAAGTCCAGAGAGCATGGAAATTTTGGGGTTTCGGTTCGTTCGGACTTCAAATTCCGTCTAGACTTCGCCTAAGGCTCTAACTAGGCTCTGATACCACTGTAGGGTTCCTAGGCACTCTAATGAGGTCTCACAAGGCATCAACCATGCCCATTTCAAATTTTAACGGTGCCGAGAAACCCGACTACGGATCGTTGGCTAGAAAACTAGGCGAAACAAAACTAGTTAACAACTTAACTAAGGTTTATACGGAAATACAACCTTTTTAGATCCGGTGCTCCACCTCCATAGCTCCGCAACGAAGTCCCCTTGCTGTCCAAATGAATTCCTGGGCTCTAGCGTCGGCTTCATCGGAGAATAGGCGGGCTAGGTCGTCGATGTCCATGCCGAAGATGATCTACGTCGAGGCATCGCTAGATCAAGCTCCTACTTCACCAAGTCATGAAACTTGTGAAGAAAACACCCTATACTACTTGGCAAGAGGTAGAGGATGAAGAAATAGGAAGTGTGTTCACTTTAGAATTGGATTTCTCACTCTTTATCATCACTTGCCATTGATGGAGGCAAGCTTTCTTCACATGAAGAAATGAAGAAGAAGAAGAATATTGTTATGATAAGAATTATTCAAAAAGAAAAGAAAATGAATTCTTATCATAAGCTAACCATAGTTAGGTGTAGAGAATTAATTAGGGTTAAGTGGAATGGTTAGGTTTAACCATGAGACAAAATGGTCACAAAGTCAAAGTATTCATGAAGTTTCATGAAAGAACAAAAGAATGCCACCATTTTTCTCATGCCATTTTATTTTTCCAAAAAAGAAAAAGATTACTAAATGAATAAGGAAATCAAAAACCCTAATCATCCACTTAACCATAGTTTAATTCTTTACACTTAACCAAAAGGCATGTATCATCAAACATGATACAATCATGTGCACAAAAACTATATCGAATATACAATGTGCACATCCGAGCGAGAAAATCCATTTAAAGTGAACCGATACTAGTTAATGCAAAGTAATATATCAAATATATAATTATACATTAAATCATTAAATCAACACTTGATTTAACGATCCGGTCATATCACATATAACCGACTAGTATCCAATGTATCGGTTTATCGAATCAATGCTTGAATCGATAACTAGGTTATATCGCATACAACCAGTCAACACATTCATCGCGAGAATAGAATACGGTATCACATACATGCATTATTCTCGGTCCCGCACATATCTCATATGCGCTCCTATTTCGTTTCGCTTGAACCAGGAAACCTCTGTGTAGGACTCTAAAGACTCGTCAATACGCCGGCAGCAGATGATGATCATATCAAGCACCCACAAGCCGCAAGCGGTCTGCTAAACGTAACGGCCACCCGGGTATTGAGCGATCTGAAGATCGACGAGCAAGCCCGCTCACACTCCAGTGAATCCAACCAGTAACACTACCGTACAGTCCGGTCTGATCGTCTGATATGTCGCATATCTCGCCTAGGGGTGGTTAACGTCAGACCCCAATAGCTTGATAAGTCGTGTCGATATGAGGTCTATAACAATTCGAGAAACTACTGGTAACACTTACCAGTAAATCTCAGCAACCCTGGCCAGGGATTTCCTGTTATAGCCAATCGAACACAGCGCAACATCAACCCCCTATACCGGGAGAGACGAATCCCCTCCTATCGCTCATTGCCTCCATGTGACTCGGGACTGTACCCAAAAACCACCGTTTTGCACGCCCTCTTGGACGTGGTAAGATGGAAATCAAAGCACAGTGGGAACCACACAAGACTCTATGACGATCTCGGGTCAACAGACTACTCTGTACCAGTGTCACCAGAGAACTGCCATCTGACGTAAGGTATAATACCATCTGGGAGTTCTCGGCGAGTCCGTCCAGTGTACCCAGTCTCTACTGAGCACCCGTATATCATCTCTGATGTCAAACACCAATGGATATGGGATCATCCATCGCCCATCTGTATGGGTCGAGAAGGTATACGCTAGTCTACTCTGGTATATCGATGCCCCGTCTCGATACACCCTCGACTAGGGACTTTGAAGGATGTACTTATGGACTACCTTGTCCCCACTAGTATGATCCGCATCATAGTCCAGGTAGTCAAGTACAGATCCTAAGGGCTTTACCAACATGTAACAGGGAGACAATCAGTGTACACGTTAAGGTAAAGATCAACCAGATAGCATACTATCATGTCGAGCAAGAAAGTCCTCCCTATATATATCCCAGCATCCACTACAATATACATCCTATCTATAGTAATGGCCTCTAGGGCATACATATAACTAACAAGTTTTACACATTACAATTAGCCGATCAAGTAGGTGTCTAGAAAGGTGTCAATGGGGTTACGCCTCTGGGAAAACGAGGTTTACTTTAATTAGGTCCGTGCGAAAGCACGGGGAACTTCCCTCAAAGTACCGACACTGGCCTGGCTGAAAGATTGGCGAACTTGTAGCGTTTAATTAATCCCGGCTAGTCTTTCCTTTTAGGGTTTGAAGGTGTAAGGTTCCTAGGCACTCTAATGGAGTCTCACAAGTCATCATCCATGCAAATTTCCAAAAAATACGGTGCCGAGAAACCCTAGAACGGATCGTTAACTAGATATATATAGGCGAAGCGAGTAAGTAAACGGAAATATAGCTAAAGGGAAGGGGCTACAACCTTTGTAGATCCGGTCCACCACTTCCTAAGCTCCGCGATGATCTCCCTCCGCTGTCCAAATCGAACCCTTGACTCTAGCATTGGCATCATCGAAGAATGGGCGGGCTTGATCGTCGGTTCGATGCCGAAGATGATCTACGTCGAGGCATCACAAGAACAAGCTCCAACTTCACCAAGCTTTGAAAACTTGTGAAGTAAACACCCTATACAACTTGGCAAGAGGTATAGGATGAAGAAATAGGAAGTGGGTAGACTTTAGAATTGGATTTCTCACTTGATTTCACTAGTTGCCATTGATGGTCACTAGTTTTCTTCATGGAAGAAGAAGATGAAGAAGAAGAAGAAGATATGATAAGTTTTGTATTTTTAAATGAAAAAGAATTAAATATTATCATACTTTCAACCTTAGTTAGGTGTAGAGAAAAGTCCATGGTTAAAAGGATGGTTAGGGTTAAGCATAAGAACAAAAGAGTGACTTAGTCAAAGTTTCAAGAAACTTCAACTAAAAACAAAACATTCAACCATTCATTTATCCTTTTCTTTTTCCAAAATGAATAAATAAGAAAGATAAATGAATAAATAATCAAAACCCTAATCATTAGCTTAAACCATGGTTTGATTCTTTACACTTAACCAAGTAAGCATGTATCATCAAACATGATACAAACATGTGCACAAAACTATATCGCATATACAATGTGTACAATTCAAGTGAGAAAATCCTTTTAAAGTGAACCAATACTAGTTAACGCAAAGTAATATATCAAATATATAAATATGCACTAAATCATTAAATCAATACTTGATTTAACGATCCGGTCATATCGGATATAACCGACTAGTATCATATGTATCGGCTTATCGAATCAATCCTTGATTCGATAACTAGGTTATATCGCATATAACCAATCGATACATTGATCGCGAGAATGGAATACGGTATCACATACACGCATTATTCTCGGCCCCGCACATATCTCATATGCGCTCCTATTTCGTTTCGCTTGAGCCAGGAAACCTCTGTGTAGGACTCTAAAGACTCGTCAATACGCCGGCAGCGGATGATGATCATATCAAACATCCACAAGCCGCAAGCGGTCTGCTAAACGTAACGGCCACCCGGGTATTGAGCGATCAGAAGATCGACGAGCAAGCCCGCTCACACTCCTGTGAATCCAACCAGTAACACTTACCGTACAGTCCGGTCTGTTCGTCTGATATGTCGCATATCTCGCCTATGGGTGGTAAACGTCAGACCCCAGTAGCTCGATAAGTCATGCCGACTTGAGGTCCATAACATTCGTGAAACTACTGATAACTCTTACCAGTATATCACTGCAACCCTCGCCAGGGATTTCCTGTTATGGCCAGTCGTGCATTGCGCAACATCAACCCCCAATACCGGGAGAGACGAATCCCCTCCTATCGCTCATTGCCTCCATGTGAATCGGGACTGTACCCAAAAACCACCTGTTTGCACGACTCAGTAGAACCGTGGTAGGGTGGAAATCAAAGCACAGTGGGAGACACACAAGACTCTATGATGATCTCGGGTCAACAGACTAAGCTGTACCAGTCTCACCAGAGAACTGCCATCTGACGTGAGGTATAATACCATCTGGGAGTTCTCGGCGAGTCCGTTCAGTGTACCCAGTCTCCACTGAGCACCCGTATACCATCTCCGATGTCAAACACCAATGGATATGGGATCATCCATCGCCCATCGCATGGGTCGAGAAGATATACGCTAGTCTACTCTGGAATATCGATGCCCCGTCTCGATATTCTCTCGACTAGGAACATTTCAAGGATGTACACATGGACTACCCAGGCCCCACTAGTATGATCTACATCATAGTCCTGGAAGTCGAGTACACATCCTATGGGCTTTATCAACATGTAATCAGAGAGACAGAAAGTATACATGTTAAGATAAAGTGCAACCAGATAGCGTACTATCATGTCGAGCAAGAAAGTCCTACCTATATATGTCCCAGCATCCACTACAATATACATCCAATGTACAGTAATGGCCTCTAGGGCATACATATAACTAACAATCTCCCACTTGCACTAGGGCCATCTGTAGTAGTGGTTGCAGTATCACATACTCAACCATCCCCTAAATTGTCTCTCTTTGGGAAAAGGCCTTCGTGTGTGGATCCGCCGTTTTGTCCTCTGAGTCTACTCTCCTAACCTCGATCACCCTGGAGATCAACTATCTCCATGATCAGGTGATGCTTCCTCAGAATATGTCTGGGTCACTGATGGGACCAGGGTTCCAGGGCTAAAGCCATATTTCCATTGTCATACAATGGCAGGAACCTAGTTCATCTTATGAACCATTATACACCCAAACTGCCTCTTTGGTAGTATCTTTAATAGCGATGTTACCAGCTTTTATCGTCTAGTTTGCCATGGTATCTAGCTTGGAACTCTTCCAACATACCGTCCCTCTACTGAGGGTAAAGACAATGCCCGTGACTGACATTCAGTCGTCTTTATCACCCTGGAACTCTTCCAGTGATTCTCCCCAGGATCGATTGATACAATCTCACTATACCTAGTGAGAACCCTAATATCCCTTTAGATCTATCTCATAGGTCCAAATCTCAGGATTTAGGAGGTATCATCTTTATCCTATTTGGAGAATCCTTGTGATAATAGGAGATTGACCGATCGTAGTATAGGAAACTCTTTTCCTATCAAGAGTATGTTGTCTACGTACAATACGAAGATGACCACCTTACTCTCTACTACCCTTTTGTATATCCAAGGTTCGTCTACCATTTTGATGAAGTCAAACACTTTGACTATCACATCAAAACAGACGTTCAAACTCCGCGATGCCTGCTTCATTATGTAAAGCAACTTGCACACGTTTCCGCTGCTCCCACTGTTTTACGAAGACCTCTGGCTGTGTTCTTATAGACGTTCTCTTCTAAATCAGTATTTAAAAAACAGTCATGGCACCCAACCGCCAGGTATCGTAGTCATGGTATGTAGCCATGGTAAGTAGGATCTGGATAGACTTAAGCATAGCTACTGGAAAAAGGTTTCATCATTATCCACGCCTGGTTGATGACGAAAACCTTTAACAAGTCTAGCTTTGAAAGTCTCAACTTTTCCATCTACACCAAGTAATCTTCTCAAGATATACTTGCTCCTGATGGGGATTTAACCCTTCAGATATAGCAACCAAAGTCCATACTTTGTTGGTGTATATGGATTCCATCTCAGACCGCTAAGCATCCAGCCATTCTTACAGAGTCCCTACTCTCGATGGCCTGCTCGAAACTAGTTGGGTCATCATCTCATGATGCAATCCTCGCTCCCACTGTCATCGAGAAACCGAGGTATCTCTCAGGCGGATGAGGAACCCTACTAGATCGGCGGAGAGGCTGAGGTTCGTCGGAAACTATTGAATCCTTTGGTTCTGTCAAATCATTAGCAGTTTTGTACAGCCGGAACCTTTCCAGTTCAACAGAACCGATCCTGCCTCGATCTTGTCCGGATTTTGCTTTAAACATAGGCCGGACAACCCCAAATCTTAACTCGCTTAAGAGATGGGTTCTTCCCATACCATATCTCATATGGAGTGGTAGGCACTGATTTGATTCAAACCTAATTCAATAGGTATGCAACTTCTCAAGTGCATAACCCCAAAAGGAAACAGGTAACTCAGTAGTACTCATCATAGAGCATACCTTATCATATAGGGTGTGATTGCCCCGCCACGATATACCATCGTGCTATGGTGTATACGGAGGAGTAATGCTGAGAGAGAATTTGATTCTCCTTTAGAATGGTCCAGGAATTCTATGCACAAGTATTCTCCTCCTTGATCTCATCAAAGGACATAATACTTATACCCGGTTATTGGTTCTCTACTTCTAACTTATATTCTGTGAATACCTCAAAAGGTTCGGACTTATGTTTCAACAGGAACATATGACTGAATCTTGAGAGATTATCAGAGAATATAATGAAGTATAAAGAACTAGTCCTGACATGTGTAGACAGGAGACCTTATATACATCATTATGTATCAGTCCCAAGAGTTTACTAACTCTTCCTCTGTTTCCAATAAACAGAGCTATGGTCATCTTATCTTTGTGACATGACTGGCAAGTTTCACAAGATGTAAATTCAAACTGATTTAAATATGCATCTAAAATGTAACTTCAGCCAGTCGGGTCGCATTGATATAACCTAGTCTACAATGCCTCAAGAATGATTCGTTCATTTCTGAACTTTTTCTCTTGCGTGTGTTCTGTATACTAGGTACTGTAGTTTGATTTAGAACGTCAATGCTTTTAGATAACGTGCCTGAACCGATCAACATTTGATATAGGAAATGTTCAAAACATTATCCATCAATACAAAATTATATCCTTTCTTTACTAATAAAGAGATTGATATGATTTTGTATATCAGGTTCGGTATCTAATAGCATTTGTTCAGAATCAATGTATTCGTAATACAGGGTGACAGTGACCAACAGACTTGGCTGCAACACTTGCCCCGTTTTCTGCCTCATGAAACTTATCACCCGTTCTCAGTTTTTCTACCTTTTTGTAGCCCTATGTAACAGATTATATATCTGGGATCCTAATCCGGTATCATATACCCAGGATGCAGAGGATACTGAGAAACAGTTCTTTGTAATGAACACACCCGAAGGAGATGCATCATATGCACTTTCTTCGTTTGGGCGGCATAGGAATTCTGGTATTCCCCTATTTCCTGCTCTGTCTTATAACAATTATAAGTTGGAGCGGGACCAACGTTCCCCAGCTCAGTATAACAAGCGGGTTCGGTCAGTACATCCATTTTATTATCTTGATTAAGGCGTGATATGGTCGCTACCAGGAGAGAGAGAGAAGAAAACACTCTGCGTGCGCTCTTGCAAGATCAAATTGGTTATATATTTTATCTAATCAGGATGGCTCCCACTGTTTTTATCAAATCTTCCTTCAAACCCTAAAAGGAAAGACTAGCCGGGATTAATTACACTCTACAAGTTCGCCAATCTTTCAGCCAGGCCAGTGTCGGTACTTTGAGGGAGGTTCCCCGTGCTTTCGCACGGACCTAATTACTGTAAACCTCGTTTTCCCAGAGGCGTAACCCCGTTGACACCTTTCTAGACACCTACTTGATCGGCTAATTGCAAAGTGCAAAACTCTCCCAGGAGTAACAATTACTCGTAATGGGTATCGGGATCCAACTATCATATAGAAGGTATGCAATCTCATTGCAAATTTCAACACTTGAAACTCCCGATAATGGTTTTTAACCCTAGCACCTATGACCTTGGCTAAGGTCAACAAATCATAGGTACTAGTCAAGTTCTACCCGTCATTTCGTGATTAATTAGACCTACCCACATGACCCTTGGCTAAGGTCAACAAAGCCACATGACTGTCCTAACTAATCGCATCATATGCTGTGTAGGAAGACATCACTTAGCTACCGTACACAGTGCCTTGACTATGGTCAACAAACACAGCACGAATACTAAGTACTCTACTTCCTAAAATGACGGAGGGTTGCGAATGGTTTTTGTGAAAACCTTTAACGCTTTGAACTTGATCTCGTTGCGGAATCAAATGGTTTTTAAATGGAATGTTTTTGAAGCTTTTCTAGTTTTGCTAAAGGGGTCACTCCCGGTGAAGGGATCGTCGGCCCTTTCCTCGTCGAATGAGGTGCGGGATATATCATATATATCACTGTGCAAAGCGAAAACTATAGAAGCGATCAAAGACAAACCGAGTGTGTAGCATCTTCCAGTTACTGCTAAAGGAGTCACTCCCGGTGAAGGGATCTTGGTCCTTTCCTCATCGAATAAGGTGCAGGATGTTCTATAATGAACACCGCGATGCAAAGCAAGAACTGTAGCTACCTGTTTTTATTTTAAAATTCGATTCCACAACATCAATTAGGTTTATTTTCTTTCATTAATCACATTAATGAATATCCCATCATTTAAGTCCACCTAAACATCATAGATAAATATAACGTACGCTTATGCCATCCGCATTCGCCTCGATGTCCCCTCGTGCACCGTTAGGTTAGGTAACTAACGGCAGAGCGGGGCAGGGCTAGCGCGGGTGTAAAACATAAGTAACGTCTATATAATATATCATATATACTATATACTATATCTGTCACAGTACATCACATGATCACATCACAGATAACGCAGCAGAAAGAATCATATGAAATATTGGATATATTAGGACGTCCGTGTTTTCAATACGAGCCAGTATAAAACACGGATTCCACGGTCGTGATGAATAGCCAATCCCACACCCCTAGACCCCTATGAGAACGGCAAGCAACCCTACCAACTCTAGGGTTAGGAGACCCGGACTCGACTCCTCGAGATGGTCTCCCACCGGACCCTAGAACCCGGTTACTTGTGCTCCCCTCCTTGGGTCTATCCTAGTGCAGAAAAGTAAATAAATACATCAACGGTGACAACTTCCGCAACCTGGAAGTGCCCCAATAAAAGAATATTACATACAAGTTTTTACATGAATGAAAATGAAAAACACTCATCTCACATAAAAAAAACCCGGCTATTCAAACACGACGATCCAATATAACATATCCAGCAACACATAACATCACATGTCTTCAACGTAAGTAAATATGCGCATCCCAATTGTCGTTGACATATAGCAACGAAACCGGCGATATCACATATTACACTTACGGTCACAGAAAATAAAGTGTAAAACTACAACAGTTGGAATCCGCAACCTCCTCAGACATCGCATGCCTGACCAAATGAAATACTTAGACATCGCATGCCTAACAATTATAAACCCCGCATTTTAGTCTCATTATCGAAAACTCTTTTCAATATCAAGTCGGGCAATTCAACAGGATTCCCGACATTCTGATCGAATGCTCGTCGCAAACTTTAGTAGACGGCCGCACCCCCGAAACCGTCGACGAAGTGCACCAAGGCGGAACACCGCTACCGCGAGCTCCCAAACGGATGCTTTCGGCGACGGGGTTCTCCTACAGTCACTTGGTCGGGGCTATGGGGTGAGGCTGTCTATTAAGTTTACCCGGCGAGTATCCGCGTACGCTACGTGATTGCGACGGACTTTTGATCACATCAAAATTCCGTGGCAACCGATCAAGTGAGACTAAAGTGCTATGTTTATAACATTCATTCAGTTATCACATAACTTTTGTGAATTCCAATTGTTGTATCACATTCCGGATAAACAGAAAATGTTAAACTTTCCGATTGAACATTCGAACACCCAAGTTTTCCCGAAACAGCTCAACACATGAAATAAGTCTAAAAACATTCAGTTCGTGCCTCAGTACCAACGGTCCAGCCGTAGAAGGGTCAAGCCAACGCCTCACATGTGGCACGCCGTACTGCCCCAAATCCGAAGGTTCAAAGGGCAGTTCAAGACGGTCACATAATCGAGTTAAGGTTTGTTGTCATCTAGAGGGTCCATCGCGTTACTTGCACTACTTAGAACGTCGTTAAACTACGGAAAAATCCAACAATTGGAAATTTCCCGGCAGGGGAAAAAGTGGGTATTTATATTCGGTCGAACTTTTTAACATATTCTAAGATTATCCGGAAAAGCACACAGACAGAATTAGACAATCCGATCAATATACCAAGTCCCCAATACGACCCAGAAAATGCAACTCTGGAAAAAATTATTAAAATCCCCAGGAAAACCAGCACAGACAACTAAGAATTACTGTGCTAAATTGGATACACAAAACGACAAAATGGCCGCGGAACCGCGGCATGAGCACGCTCATGCCGCGGATCCGCGGCGCCTTTATGTAATCAGGACCACGAATTTTACAGTATGTCTTAGATCTTCCTGCTGATTTTTCTGAATATTTTTAATTCACAGAAATCCACATTTTACAGAAATGTCCAGAGAGCATGTTAAATATTGGGGTTTTGGGTCGATCGGACTTCTAATTCCGTCGGGACTTCGCCTAAGGCTCTAGCTAGGCTCTGATACAACTGTAAGGTTCCTAGGCACTCTAATGGAGTCTCACAAGTCATCATCCATGCAAATTTCTAAAAAATACGGTGCCGAGAAACCCTAGAACGGATCGTTAACTAGATATATATAGGCGAAGCGAGTAAGTAAACGGAAATATAGCTAAAGGGAAGGGGCTACAACCTTTGTAGATCCGGTCAACCACTTCCTAAGCTCCGCGATGATCTCCCTCCGCTGTCCAAATCGAACCCTTGACTCTAGCATTGGCATCATCGAAGAATGGGCGGGCTTGATCGTCGGTTCGATGCCGAAGATGATCTACGTCGAGGCATCACAAGAACAAGCTCCAACTTCACCAAGCTTTGAAAACTTGTGAAGTAAACACCCTATACAACTTGGCAAGAGGTAGAGGATGAAGAAATAGGAAGTGGGTAGACTTTAGAATTGGATTTCTCACTTGATTTCACTAGTTGCCATTGATGGTCACTAGTTTTCTTCATGGAAGAAGAAGATGAAGAAGAAGAAGAAGATATGATAAGTTTTGTATTTTTAAATGAAAAAGAATTAAATCTTATCATACTTTCAACCTTAGTTAGGTGTAAAGAAAAGACCATGGTTAAAAGGATGGTTAGGGTTAAGCATAAGAACAAAAGAGTGACTTAGACAAAGTTTCAAGAAACTTCAACTAAAAACAAAACATTTAACCATTCATTTATCCTTTTCTTTTCCCAAAATGAATAAATAAGAAAGATAAATGAATAAATAATCAAAACCCTAATCATTAGCCTAAACCATGGTTTGATTCTTTACACTTAACCAAGTAAGCATGTATCATCAAACATGATACAAACATGTGCACAAAACTATATCGCATATACAATGTGTACAATTCAAGTGAGAAAATCCTTTTAAAGTGAACCAATACTAGTTAACGCAAAGTAATATATCAAATATATAAATATGCACTAAATCATTAAATCAACACTTGATTTAACTATCCGGTCATATCGGATATAACCGACAAGTATCATATGTATCGGCTTATCGAATCAATCCTTGATTCGATAACTAGGTTATATCGCATATAACCAATCGATACATTGATCGCGAGAATGGAATACGGTATCACATACACGCATTATTCTCGGTCCCGCACATATCTCATATGCGCTCCTATTTCGTTTCGCTTGAGCCAGGAAACCTCTGTGTAGGACTCTAAAGACTCGTCAATACGCCGGCAGCGGATGATGATCATATCAAACATCCACAAGCCGCAAGCGGTCTGCTAAACGTAACGGCCACCCAGGTATTGAGCGATCAGAAGATCGACGAGCAAGCCCGCTCACACTCCTGTGAATCCAACCAGTAACACTTACCGTACAGTCTGGTCTGTTCGTCTGATATGTCGTATATCTCGCCTAGGGGTGGTAAACGTCAGACCCCAGTAGCTCGATAAGTCATGCCGACTTGAGGTCCATAACATTCGTGAAACTACTGATAACTCTTACCAGTATATCACTGCAACCCTGGCCAGGGATTTCCTGTTATGGCCAGTCGTACATTGCGCAACATCAACCCCCAATACCGGGAGAGACGAATCCCCTCCTATCGCTCATTGCCTCCATGTGAATCGGGACTGTACCCAAAAACCACCTGTTTGCACGACTCAGTAGAGCCGTGGTAGAGTGGAAATCAAAGCACAGTGGGAGACACACAAGACTCTATGACGATCTCGGGTCAACAGACTAAGCTGTACCAGTGTCACCAGAGAACTGCCATCTGACGTGAGGTATAATACCATCTGGGAGTTCTCGGCGAGTCCGTTCAGTGTACCCAGTCTCCACTGAGCACCCGTATACCATCTCCGATGTCAAACACCAATGGATATGGGATCATCCATCGCCCATCGCATGGGTCGAGAAGATATACGCTTGTCTACTCTGGAATATCGATGCCCCGTCTCGATATTCTCTCGACTAGGAACATTTCAAGGATGTACTCATGGACTACCCAGGCACCACTAGTATGATCTACATCATAGTCCTGGAAGTCGAGTATACATCCTATGGGCTTTATCAACATGTAATCAGAGAGACAGAAAGTATACATGTTAAGATAAAGTGCAACCAGATAGCGTACTATCATGTCGAGCAAGAAAGTCCTACCTATATATGTCCCAGCATCCACTACAATATACATCCAATGTACAGTAATGGCCTCTAGGGCATACATATAACTAACAGAAGGATACCACTTGTAGGGTTACTAGGCACACTCAAGAGGTTTCACAAGGCATCAACCATGCCAAATTCAAATTTTCCGGTGCCGAGAAACCCTAAACTAGATCGATTACTAGAGGTAAGGCGAAAAAGAGAAGCAAGCAAACTACTTTGCTAACAAGTGAATGGAAATACAACCTTTGTAGATCCGGTCCTCCACTTCTTTAGCTCCGTGATGACGTCCCATCGCTGCGATCACCGGGATTCCGGAATCTTGCGATGGTTTCTTCGGAGAAATGAGCGGGCTAGGTCGTTGACTTCGATGCCGAAGATGATCTACGTCGAGGCAACTCTAACTCAAGCTCCATCTTCACTTGGTTATGAAACTTGTGAAGATAACACACTCTACTACTTGGCAAGTGGTAGAGGATGAATAGATAGGAAGTGGGTTCACTTTAGATTTGGATTTCTCACTTAAATTCATCACTTGGAATTTTTTCAAGAAAGCTTTCTTCTTTTCTTCATGAAGAAGAAGAAGAAGAAAGAAAAAGAATAATGAAAAATGAATAATCCATAATAGAAAAATCAAGTGATGCTTATCATTTAGCAACTATGGGTGAGTGTAACTCATGTAGAGAATAAACTAAGGTTTAGTTAAATGGTTAGGTAAAGCATAAAACAAAATGGTTGAAGCTTCATGAATCTTCAAGAATAAAACAAAGAAAGCCACCACCATTTTGTTTCTTGCCAAAAGAAATAATTAAAGAAAATAAATAAATAAGGCAAATGAAATCCTGACCATTAACTAAACATGGTGTATAGCATACACACACCCAAGTTTGCATGTATCATCAAACATGATACAATCAAGTGCACAAAAATATATCACATATACTACTTGTGCACATCAAGTGAGAAAATCAATCTTAAGTGAACAAATACTAGTTAATGTAAAGTAATATATCAAATATATAATTATACATTAAATAATTAAATCAACACTTGATTTAATGATCCGGTCATACTGCATATAACCGACTAATATCAAGTGTATCAATATATCGAATCCACACTTGATTCGGTAACTCGGCTATATCACATATAACCGACTGATGATACAAATCGCGAGAATAGAATACAGTATCATATACTGGTATTATTCTCGGTCCCGCATATATCTCATATGTGCTCCTATTTCGTTTCGCTTGAGCCAGGAAACCTCTGTGTAGGATGTCGCGCCACGGCAGCGCCTCGGCCTTCTACTCGAGGCCAAAATGCGGAATCAAAATTTTTTCATAACTTTAACCGGCGCTACCGGGGACAATATACCCGGATCGTGACCATTAACCTAATGCTAGCTATCAAGAGAATGGGTAGAATGCTATACCGAGCGATCCGTGTCCTTCGGTCTTTGTCTCCACTCCGATCTCCCGCGGAATCTCCATTCGTCACCTCCTCGTCGGAAAAGGGCACCACGTAGCCGGATTCTTTTACGGGCTCCCACCTCTGGACCGAGGCAACTCGGACCCGAAGTTGGCTAGCCGACGCGTCCAAGGGAACTGTACGTTGTAGTGTAGAAAACATTTTCTCAATGGGGTTGAAGTTGCCTTTGATGATGGAGGTGAAGAATGGAAATGAGCTTAGAATTTTGGTGTAGCCAAAAAATGATATGAGATGAACATTTTTGCCACACCACCAAAATGAACCTCTCCCTTTTCTCTCCTTGCAATGTGGCCATCCATAAAGAGAGGGGAAAATCAACAAGGGAGGTGAGTGTAGGGATAGCTAATGGTGACCACAACCAAGTGAAGAAAAAGAGGAATTAATGTCACAACCATTTCTAATCAAAGTCGAAAACAAATCCTTTCACATTAATGCAAAAGAAGAGATAAGAAAGGAATCTCATGATGCTAAGAATATCATGAAGCCACATAAGCAAACAACCCCCTCCACAAAAGGTAATTTGCTAAACTGCAAATAAGCCCCTCCATCGGAAAAGTCCGGCAGTGAAGGAACAAAGGAAAACTGGCCGGAACAGAAAGCAAACTGGCAACTACAGAAAACTGATCCCGTAATAATTTACAGGAAAACCCTACTGCAGCATATACATGCCCGTATTTGTATTCCCACTGAATACAAATGCAACGAGACAAAATCTACGCTGTCTAATACTAGAATCCGGCTTAAGCCAAAGCCGGCTAGCAAAATCCGTCCGATCACGATCCCTGCAATACCGCACGTATCTGATCAAACCCTTCCATATCTCCATACGGCCTCTACAGCGTTTCGCCCGAAACTTGAGTAACTGTGTGTGGTGGACTCTAAAGACTCGTCAATACTATGGCTATGGATTTAATTACTAGCACGTCAGAGGTATTAGCCATACGTGACGGGCTACAAGCTATTGACCAAAAGGGACGTCGATGAGCGAACTCATCCTGACACCCTACTGAGCCTGTCAGTGACAATATCCGTACAGTCCGGTCCGTTCGTCTATGAGTATCGCATGGCGGGCCTAGGGGGTTGGTAAAAGTCAGACCCCCAAAAGCGGTACAAGTCATGTCGGAGTGAAGCCCAGAATACCCTGAGATACTACTGGAATACCTACCAGTAAATCTCCTGCCTCGGCCGAAGGCTTTGTGTAATGGTTCTCCTAGACACAGCGCGACCTGACCCCCAATACCGGGAGAGGCGAACCCCTGCAGATCCGCTCACTGCCTCCATGTGGCTCGGGACTGTACCCAACTAAAACCTGTTTGCACGACTCCTTTGAGCCGTGGTAGGGTAGTAATCAAAGCATAGTGGGAACTCACACGAGACAAATGACGATCTCAGGTCGATGAACTAACCTGTACACATGTCACCAGGGAACTGCTATCTGACGTCTGGTATAATCCCAACTAGCAGGTTCCCGGCGAGTCCTGTCCGGTGTACTCATAACCCAATGAGCACCTGTATACATCTTAGGTGAACCAACTGACACCAGTGGCTTGTGATACCGGCCACCGCCCCTCGTCGGGGTCTCGACTGTATACACTAGTTTACTCCAGAGTATCGATGCCCTGTCTCGAAACTCCCACGACTAGGGACCTTTTAAGGACGTGTTTACAGACTCCAGCTCTCACGTATATGATCGCCCTCATACTGCTGGAAGTCAAGAAAGAATCCTAGGGGCTCTATCAACGTGTAATAGCGACTCGTAAGGTCATCTAAAGCAGTACACGATGATAAAGATAAACCAGATAGCATACTATCATCTTGAGTAAGACTGTCCTACTGGAACAGGTCCTCCCTCAATCATTGCAATCGCGTGCCTGTGATCCAATAATTGACTCTGAGGGCACTATCTCTAACAATCTCCCACTTGCACTCAAGGCTAATTATTGCGATGGCACATACTCACAGCCCGTGTGATACCGAACACCCAACTCCTCTACTAGTCAGTCTCACAAAGCTCGTTTGCGAAATAATTGCGTTCGAGGAATAGCCTCAGTGAGTGGATCCGCTCTGATGTTTCTTTCTATGTCTCTCTATATCTCAAGTTCGCGGAGAAAGCCATCTCCCGAAATGAGCAATACCTGTCTTGGAATGTCTGGATGTCTGATGGGACCTAGTTCATAAATGAACTCCAAATCCAAACTTCTTAGACTGTATCGTCAACTGAACTTAATCAGTATCCTGCGCCATGCCTCCCTCAGTATCCACCTGGACTACCTGTCCAGAATACTGCCCCTCGTCAGAGGGAGAACTATAACTCCGACGGCCACTCTGCCGTCCAGATCACCTTGGAAGCCTGGAATGATAACCGTCTCCAAAAGGAGGCTGTCGATATCATATCCCTAGAACACGCACTTATGTCCTAAAACTGCTTCCGATCGTTCCTCCAGGATTGGATTGATATCAACTTATTGCATCTACTGCAAGAACAACATCTGGTGTGGTACTTGACATCCCATGATTGACTCAATTGCCTAAGCAAGTGATCTGCCAATCATGCACATCCCTCTCTACTTTAGTCTGTAAGACATCTTTAGAGAGGGTGACTCCATTACCTGCAGGTACACTACCTTGCCAGGAGTCGTCCATTCTAAATACTTTTAGAATGCTGTCTAAGTACCCTGATTGGGAAGCCATCCAAATCTAGATCTAATACCATAGATCTAGTAACCAGAATGTCTGATATAAGATCCAATTCCTCTGTGGAGAAACTACTGTGTGACAACCAAAATATAACCGATCGTAGTATAGGAATATCACTTCCTACTCTGTGTATGTCATCAAATACCAGGACATCACACCCTACTACCTTCTTAACAGATCCATCCCCTATTCTGATGAAGTCAAACCTATGACTGTCACATCAGAAATAGATGATCTATCTCCGCTGTATCTGCTTTAGTCTATAAATAGACATAAGCCAACTGTCCACCAATGCTTCTGCTGCTCCCACTGACCACGACAACCCTCTGGCAGAGTCATATAGACGTACACTTCTAAAGCCAGTTTAGAACGACGCTATACTCATCCTCCTGCTGGGTCTCACAGTCTGGAACAAAAGCAATGGCAAGTCTGGGTAAGCAAGAACCTCCCTGCCACTGTCCTTGAGGCTACCGGAGTACCTCTCGAGTGCCTGAGGTTACCCACTTTATCTGCGGAGTGGCCAATGGAATGTCAAACCAGATTGAATCTTTAGGTTCTTATCAAATCTTCAGTAATCGTTTGCGGTTCTGGAATCGCTTTCAGTTCTACCATACTCCCACTACTTTTTTCTGAAAAAATCCATTTTTATTTAAAACTGTGGCGAGTTAAGAACAATATCACTATTGATCTTCCAGATGGTAGAAAGTCAACCCTCGTCATAGCCTGGGTCAACCCACAAACAGCCATTACAGAAACATGCCTTGAGTTATCCAGAGTCTGGTTTTAAGCATAAGCCGGACAACTCCCCGTACCTTAACAATGTCAAGATATGAAATGTTCTATATCCAATACAGAAACAGAGGCACTGATTTAATTAAACCAGATTCAAATCATGCATCTTTCTCCAGTGCATGTCAACTAAATGGAAAAAAGCCAATCAGCGTTACTCAACTTAGGAATGCTTCCAATTATGAGTAACCTGAAAGAGAAGAAAGTTCTCTTAATCATTACTATCAACTGAATACCATTCACAAGTATCTACATCTTCAATCACCTTGAAGAATCCCGATACTTGCAATACCTGGTTCTCTACTTTATTCATATACCTATAACTTCTCAATACTCAGACCCTTTGTTTCTACGAAACACCTGTCTAAGAACTAGAGAAGTCACAAGTAAACAAAATATAGTATGAGGACCAACCCCTTTGTCCTAATGGACACTGGACAATATACAATACTCTGTATAAGTCCTCTGAGTCTAGTGACTCATTCACTGTGTGTCGTAGGTTGAAAACTGTACTTGTGGTTAAGAAGAATTACACCGCTGTTCAATGCTCCTTACCTAACCATCCACTGATATAGGTAAATATCATAGACATAATTTCAAAAAGATATATCTCACTCTATAAAAATAGACGTACAGATATATCAATTTGAAATTGGTGCATAACAATGGATATTCAAAACCAAATATTTGCCGTCCGACAAACAACTCAGGTGACTTCCTCAAATATCACCAATTACAATGAATTCCGATATAATGAGGATGATCACCTAATTCCCAGTAACTTACTCCCACTCATCATCTGTAAAATCATACAGATGTGAGAATCATACCTGGTAAATACATACCCTGGAGCAAGTGTCTAATTCGGAAATCAGTTTTTCTTTTAACAGTACACAGTGAAACTGAAACATTGAAATGTTTCGATGGGGTATCCTGGTATTCCTAGTAATGCCTCTTCCATTATCCAGATTCATAACTGTAACCGTATATCTCTTTGCCATCTCTCCAAATCCCTTTATATGTCTTTAGTCATTACCTTCTGCACACCCCTTTAGGCCTAATGGTTTTCTTCCTTTCCTACCGTTCGGCATCAGCCTATGGTTTGAAAGAAGACTATCCAATAAGCATAATGGGTGTACTGTCCTAATCCTAGGAGCACTCGCAATGCGAGAGAAGGTGAAGATAAAAGACAACCGAATATACCTTTTTCCTATTTCTCCTGAACCAGAATCCATCCCCGAACTGGAACAAGTTCCTTTCGAGTTCGTATATAGCCATACGATGGAATATCCAATAAACTGGGATCTTCGTAGTGATACGGAGTGTCCTGGAGAAATACAAAGGTGATTTAGGATTGGCGAAGAAATATTTGGTTTGGTCGTGAATAGCAGTCGCAATTTAATTTGCCCTCTTACTAATCCCTTGCTTTGTCTTGACTTAATACCTTCTGCACACCATCGTTATGCTAATTGGTTTTCTTCATTCCCCACCGTTCGGCACCAGCCTAAGGTTTGGAAGAAGACTATCCAATTTGCGTAATAGGTGTACTATCTCCTAAGCCAAGGAGTACTCACAACCTGAGAGAAGGTAAAAAGGAAAAGACAACTGAATAGTCCTATTCGTTTTCTCCAGAACTGGAAACCATCCTCGAATTCCTTCGAGTTCGTATCTAACCATACGATGGTTTTGTCCAATGGAAGTGGACGTTCGTAGTAATACGGGGTGTCCTAGAGGAAAGGGTAAAAGTAGGAGTGGCAATGAGGTTTGCATCTCTGACAATCCAAAAGCCAGTGTTAAGAAGGTTCGGTCAACTTTGTCACTGAGTCATAGTCTAGGGTCGGGTCAATGGTCGCTGCCAAAGAGACAGAGAAAAGAAACACTCAGCGTGCACTCTAACCTAGATCAGAATGGTTATCACTTTATCTAATCAGGAAACCTCCCACTGTAATCTCAAATTCTTCTCCAAACCCGAAAGAAGAATTTGTCGGGATCACCCGAGGTGTAAACCAACTCATCAGTGGGAATCGGGATCCAACCATCATCGCATGATAACTTGACGGAATCCACTCAAGTCACCACACTCCAGAAGGTATGCGCATGCCTGGCAAGTTTCAGTTTCTTTAGAAACTCCCGATGTGATTTTTACCCCTAGGACCCAAGTGACCTTGACTGAGCCAACATATCAAAGGATCCTAGTCAAGTTCAATCCGTCATTATCTTGATTGCATTAGACCCACCCGCACGAGTCCTTGACTGAGCCAAAATGACCGTACGACTGTCCTAACCAATCACATCTCCATAAGAAAGAAAAGCATTACAGAGCTACCGCACACTACGCCTCGGCTGAGCACGACATACGTAGCACGAATACTAAGCAATACAAATCTGAAATGACGGAGGGCTACGGCTGGTTTTTTGCGAAAAACCTTTAACGTAATGAACATGATATCGTTGAAGGAACCGGATAACTTTTTATAAAAATATAGTGACGAAAACCTTTGCTAAAGAGGTCACTCCCGGTGAAGGGATCTCGGCTCTTTCCCCGTAGAATGAGGTGCAGGATATTCCAACTGAATACCACGATGGAAAGAAAAAGGCAATCGGCTATAGTGAAGTTATTACCCTGACGCAAACTTCTGTCCAAGGGGTCACTCCCGGTGAAGGGATCTCGGCCATTGCCTCGTCGACTGAGGAGCAGGATATTCCAACTGAATACCACTGTGCAAAACAAAAGTGAACGTCCTTGCAATAACAGCTTTTTGAAAAATGTTCCAACAACATCAGAATATGTTTGTTTAGCTTGCATTGATCCGAATCAACGCAGTCCCATCAATTGATCACACCAATAAAGAACGAAAATAATGATGTACATATATGCCATCCGCATTCGCCACTGGGTCCCGTCATCACCCGTTAGGTTACTTAACTAACGACAGAGCGGGGACTGGACTAGCGCGGATGCAAAACATATACAACATCTACTAGTATATATATCAAAATATAATATTTCGCTCAAGGCATGATAAAATGCAACATCACAGAAATGTACAGCATCACAGAACAATACAGATATCTGGGATCCCCGGGTTTCACAGAGCTGCTACTGAAACCCGACGTTCCCCTGGTCGTGTGGATAGCCTGTGCAAAGAGATCCTAGACCCCTACGGGCGCGGCAAGTTACCCGCCAAAACCTGAAGCGAGGCAACCCCCTTTAGCAACATGAATGGACCACCCAGCACATCACGGTATCCGGTAACTTGGGCACCCCTCCTGGGTCAACCTATACCCCCTACGAGTGCGGCGAATAGCCCGCCAATTCTAGAGTAAAGCACCCTCCGTCTCAATGCCATGAGATGCGGACTCGTTGCCCCTAGAACCCGGCTATCCGTGCACCCCTCCTTGGGGTAATCCTAGTACAGAAAGTAAAATATACATACAACGGGTACATCGACCTCGACCTGGTCGTGCCCCAAAAGAATAATACAAACAGGCAGTGACGGCAGTCCACATGTCGGACGCTCGCCCCGCAATATCAAATGTACATATAAAACAAAACTGTACTACCACTGCAACCAGGCTAACCCCACGACCGATCCACAACAACACAGTACAACACAGAACATCAACGTGAATGTCACGTCCGCAAATCCGTCTAACCGGGCTATAGCAGTTAGACAGGATTTACCGATCAAGTGACATTCACGGTCGTAGATATAATGTAAATACTGTGAACTAGCATGTTTAAAATATCCGATCGAACAAATTTTATCAAAGTGGGCCCCAAGCAGTACTGTAGCACTTACAGAAAAATTGGGCCCAAAAAGAATATCCCAAAACCCCTATTTCCTAACCAGAAGCCTACTGGGGAATTTTGGTGCACTGAGGACACTTTACCACCGCGGAACCGCGGCCAAACCAGGGGTTTGGCCGCGTTTCCGCTGTCGTACTAACGAATCACTGTGCCCAATTTTCCCAGAATTCTTATAATTGTCTACACATGTTTCTGAAACAACCTGAAAAATTTTTCGAGCAGAAAAAAATTCAACAGAAACCTGTGCAAATGAAATCGGGTTTTCGGAAAAATCCGTTCGATCGAACTTGTAAACATGTTAGACCAAGCTAGGCTAGGTTAATGGCGTGGCTCTGATACCATGTCGCGCCATGGCAGCACCCCGGCCTTCTACTCGAGGCCAAAATACGGAATCAAAATTTTTTCTTAACCTTAACCGGCGCTACCGCGGACAATATACCCGGATCGTGACCATTAACCTAATGCTAGCTATCAAGAGAATGGGTAGAATGCTATACCGAGCGAACCGTGTCCATCGGTCTTCGTCTCCACTCCGTTCTCCCGCGGAATCTCCGTCCGTCACCTACTCGTAGGAAAACGGCACCACGTAGCCGGATTCTTTTACGGCCTCCCACCTCTGGACCGAGGCAACTCGGGCACGAAGTTGGCTAGTCGACGCGTCCAAGGGAACTGTAGGTTGTAGTGTAGAAAACATTGTCTCAATGGGGTTGAAGTTGCCTTTGATGATGGAGGTGAAGAATGGAAATGAGCTTAGAATTTTGGTGTAGCCAAAAAATGATATGAGATGAACATTTTTTCCACACCACCAAAATGAACCTCTCCCTTTTCTCTCCTTGCAATGTGGCCGGCCATAATGAGAGGGAAAAATCAACAAGGGAGGTGAGTGTAGGGATAGCTAATGGTGACCACAACTAAGTGAAGAAAAAGAGGAATTAATGTCACAACCATTTCTATTCAAAGTCAAAATCAAATCCTTTCGCATTAATGCAAAAGAAGAGACAAGAAAGGAATCTCATGATGCTAAGAATATCATGAAGCCACATAAGCAAACAATCCCCACCACAAAAGGTAATTTGCAAAACTTCAAATAAGCCCCTCCATCGGAAAAGTCCGGCCGTAAAGGAACAAAGGAAAACCGGCCGGAACGGAAAGCAAACTGGCAACTACAGAAAACTGATCCCGTAATAAATTACAGGAAAACCCCATTGCAGCATATACATGCCCGCATTTGTATTCCCACTGAATACAAACGCAACGAAACAAAATCTACACTGTCTAATACTAGGATCCGGCTTAAGCTAAAGCCGGCTAGCAAAATCCGTCCGATCACGATCCGTGCAATACCGCACGTATCTGATCGAACCCTGCCATATCTCCATACGGCCTCTACAGCGTTTCGCCCGAAACTTGAGTAACTGTGTGTGGTGGACTCTAAAGACTCGTCAATACTATGGCTGTGGATTTAACCACTAGCACGTCAGAGGTATTAGCCATACGTGACGGGCTACCAGCTATTGACCAAAAGGGACGTCGATGGGCGAACTCATCCTGACACCCTACTGAGCCTGTCACTGACAATATCCGTACAGTCCGGTCCGTTCGTCTATGAGTATCGCATGGCGGGCCTAGGGGGTTGGTAAAAGTCAGACCCCCAAAAGCGGTACAAGTCGTGTCGGAGTGAAGCCCAGAATACCTTGAGATACTACTGGAATACCTACCAGTAAATCTCCTGCCTCGGCCGAGGGCTTTTTGTAATGGCTCTCCTAGACACAGCGTGACCTTACCCCCAATACCGGGAGAGACGAACCCCTGCAGATCCGCTCATTGCCTCCAAGTGGCTCGGGACTGTACACAACTAAAACCTGTTTGCACGACTCCTTTGAGCCGTGGTAGGGTAGTAGTCAAAGCACAGTAGGAACTCACACGAGACAAATGACGATCTCAGTTCGATGAACTAACCTGTACACATGTCACCAGGGAACTGCTATCTGACGTCTGGTATAATCCCAACTAGCAGGTTCCCGGCAAGTCCTGTCCGGTGTACTCATAACCCAATGAGCACCTGTATATATCTTACGTGAACCAACTGACACCAGTGGCTTGTGAGACCGGCCACCGCCCTTCGTCGGGGTCTCGACTGTATACACTAGTCTACTCCGGAGTTTCGATGCCCTGTCTCGAAACTCCCACGACTAGGGACCTTTTAAGGATGTGCTTACAGACTCCAGCTCTCACGTATATGATCGCCCTCATACTACTGGAAGTCAAGCAAGAATCCTAAGGGCTCTATCAACGTGTAATAGGGACTCGTAAGGTCACCTAAAGCAGTACACGATGATAAAGATAAACCAGATAGCATACTATCATCTTGAGTAAGACTGTCCTACTGGGACAGGACCTCCCTCAATCATTGCAATCACGTGCCTGTGATCCAATAATTGACTCTGAGGGCACTATCTCCAACATAGGACTTTAAAGACTCGTCAATATGCCGGCAGTAGGTGATGATCATATCAAACACCCTCAAGCCGCAAGCGGTCTGCTAAACGTAACGGCCACCCGGGTATTGAGCGATCTGAAGATCAACGAGCAAGCCCGCTCAAACTCCTGTGAATCCAACCTGTAACACTTACCGTACAGTCCGGTCTGTTCGTCTGATATGTCGCATATCTTGTCTAAGGGCGGTAAACGTCAGACCCCAATAACTCGATAAGTCGTGTCGATATGAGGCTCATAACGGGTCGAGAAACTACTGGTAACACTTACCAGTAAATCCCTAAAGCAGCCTTGGCCAAGGACTTCCTGTTATAGCCAATCGAGCACAGCGCAACATCAACTCCCTATACCGGGAGAGACGAAACCCTTCCTATCGCTCATTGACTCCATGTGACTCGGGACTGTACCCAAAAACCAACGTTTTGCACGCCATCTTGGACGTGGTAAGGTGGAAATCAAAGCACAGTGGGAATCACACAAGTCTCTATGACGATCTCGGGTCTACAGACTAACCTGCACCAGTGTCACCAGAGAACTGCCATCTGACGTAAGGTATAATATCATCTGGGAGTTCTCGGCGAGTCCGTCCAGTGTGCCCAGTCTCCACTGAGCACCCGTATATCATCTCTGATGTCAAACACCAATGGATATGGGATCATCCATCGCCCATCTGTATTGGTCGAGAAGGTATACGCTAGTCTACTCTGGTATATCGATGCCCCGTCACGATACACCCACGACTAGGGACTTTCTAAGGATGTACTTATGGACTACCATGTCCCTACTAGTATGATCCGCATCATAGTCCAGGTAGTCAAGTACACATCCTAAGGGCTTTACCAACATGTAACAGAGAGACAATCAGTGTGCACGTTTAAGTAAAGAGTAACCAGATAGCATACTATCATATCGAGCAAGAAATTCATCCCTATATATGTCCAAGCATCCACTACAGTATACATCCTATGTATAGTTATGGCCTCTAGGGCATACATATAACTAACAATCTCCCACTTGCACTAGGGCCATCTGATAGCAGTGGTTGTAGTATCTCATACTCAACCATCCCATAAAAGTCTCTCTCTGGGAAAAGGCCTTTGTGAGTGGATCCGCCGTGTTGTCCTCTGAACATGCTCTCCTAACCTCGATCCCCTGGAGATCAACCATCTTCACGATCAGGTGACACTGCCTTAGAATATGTCTGGATCACTGATGGGACGGGCATTCCTTGGCATATGCCACAACTCCATTGTCACAAAATGGGAGGAATGAAGTTCATCTCATGAACTTATATACACCCAGACTTCCTCTTTGGTAGTATCTTTGGCAGCGATGGATCTAGCCTTTATCGTCTAGTGTGCCACGGTATCTAGCTTGGAACTCTTCCAACATACCATCCCTTTACTGAGGGTAAAAACAATGCCTGTAGCTGACATTCTGTCATCCTTATTACTCTGGAACCTTTCCTGTGATTCTCCCCAGGATCAATTGATACCTTCTCACTACAGCTAGTGAGGATCCTAAGGTCCACTTAGATCTATCTCATAGATCCAAACTAAGGATTTAGGAGGTATCTCTTTGATCCTATATGGAGAATCCTTATGATAAGCGGAGATTGACCGAGCGTAGCATTGGAAACTCCTTCCCTATCAAGAGTATGTCATCCACGTACTCTACAAGGATCATCACCATACTCCCTACTACCTTTTTATATATACAAGGTTCATCTATCATTTTGATGATGTCAAACTCTTTGACTATCTCATCAAAACAGGTGTTCCAACTCCGCAATGCCTGCTTTATCACATAAAACATCTTGCACACGTTTTCGCTGCTCCCACTGTCTACGAAGCCCTCTGACCATGTACTTATAGACTCTCTCTTCTAAAACATCATTTAGAAAAGCAGTCATGACACACAACCACCAGATATCGTAGTTATGGTATGTGGCCGTGGTAAGTAGGATCTGGATGGACTTAAGCATACGCTCCAGAAAAGGTTTAATCATTAGCCACAACTGGTCTATGATTCAAACCTTTAACAAGTCTAGCTTTGAAAGTCTCAACTTTTCCATGTACACCAAGTAATCTTCTCAAGATATACTTGCTCCTGATGGGGATTTAACCCTTCAGATAAAGCAACCAAAGTCCATACTTTATTGGTGTTTAAGGATTCCATCACAGATCGATAAGCATCCAGCCATTCTTACAGAGTCCTACTCTTGATGGCCAGCTCGAAACTATTTGGGTCATCATCTCATGATGCAATTCTCGCTTCCACTGTCATAGAGAAACCAAAGTATCTCTCAGGTGGGTGAAAAACTCTACTAGATCGGCGGAGAGGCTGAGGTTCGTTGGTTACTATTGAATCCTTTGGTTCTACCAAATTATCAGCTGTAGTTTGTATAGCTGGAACTCTTTCCAGATCTACCTCATGTCCACTTATTTCTTCACAAGAAATTCCCTTTCATAAAGGTGGCATGCTGAGAAACAAAACATTTTTGTTCCTCGGTTAGGTAGAAGATATTCCCTTGCGAATGCTTGGGATATCCAACAAACTTCCACATAACTGACTTTGCCTCGAGCTTGTCCGGATTATGCTTTTTAGACATAGGCCGGACAACCCCAAATCTTAACAAACTTAAGATATGGGCTCTTCCCTTTCCATATATCATATGAAGTGGTAGGCAACTGATTTGATCGGAACCCTATTCAATAGGTATGTAACTTCATAAGTGCATAACTCCCTAAAAGGAAATAGGAAACTCAGTAGTACTCATCATAAAGCGCACCATATCATATAAGGTGTGATTGCTCCGCCCCGATACACCGACGTGCTGTGGTGTATACGGAGGAGTAATGCTGAGAGAGAATCTCATTCTTAGAATAGTCCAGGAATCCCGTGCACAAGTATTCTCCTCCTTGATCACTGATTAAGTGTAGGTTTTACGATCACCAAAAATATTTTACCATAATCAGAAACGGTGTCGCATGAAGCTAGTCGGTGAATACGGGTCGATCCACAGGGATGTGTAATTTTCTTATGTGTTTTTACAAGTTGATTCCAATGGTGGTTTGATTTTGCTAATTGATTCTAAAAACTAAGTTGTACGATATTAAGGAACTTGCTAGGGTTAGGTCTAAAGTAGGGTTTGATAAGATTGATATTAACACCTCTTTCAATGCCCTCGGTTAAATCTTTTTAGAAGTTATAACAATTGTTAGTAAAGGGGATTAGGATGATTGGGAAGAAAAGAAGTTTCTTCCTCTAGATCCTTGTCCGTCCTTTCCTACTAATTGCTATAACCTTCATGGACGTCATGCATGTCCGGTCCTTTATACTACGGTTTCACCGTTACCTCATGGGTAGGGTGCCGTAGGGAGCGGATCATGCATGCGTGCATGAAGTTCTAGTTTTACAAGTTATTGGGCTTGAAAGAGATGAGAGATTTTCATTTCTCAACCCCTCCCTTATTCCTAACCCTAACAAGCGAGGAAATTACTCGCTCATTAGGGGATCTAGTAAAAATAACATTTTTATTATGTGAATTTTTAAGATCTAAACGATTAATTATCTACAGCAGATTAAAAGGTTCAACACAAAATTAAACTAGGGCAAAAAATTAATTAGATCTAGGGCAATAATTAAATTATCACTAAGGTAGAAATTAAAAATAAAAACTTACAGAAACGATGCTCTTCCCACTGAATTAATTCTGAATTTTATTTCATTGAAAGGAGGCATAGGATTACAATATTGTGATTACAATTTATAAGTAAACAGGGAAAACTAGGGTTACAAATTCTCGCGCATGTGCTTTTACAGATATGCCCACGAAAAATCCCAACCCACGCACCGACGCACCGTCACAAGAAATTTGCACCGACACGGGCACTTAATGGCCGTGGAACCGCGGCATGGGTAGGCCTTGGGCCGCGGTTCCGCGGCCCTTTGGTGAGTTCAGCTCACCAAATTTCCTTGGCTGCATACTGGTTATTTGGGCTTCTTTATTCTTCAGTACTTTTCTCAATTGGGCTTCTGATTCTCTTCCAGATTTTCCAGTGAAACTTATAGTGGTCTTTTGACATTTCGGACCACGCATTGCCTTGTGAATTGTTCTTCGTCTAGGCTTGAGTAGGACCCTTCTACTTGCTGGTCAAAAGTCACTCTTTTGTATCAACTTTCGTCTTTTTCACTGTATTCGCTCCAAGAACCTGTATCCTGTAATATGCAGCAGACATGCGTCAAAAGCACCTGTTTATTTATAAAACGAATAAGAATTGGGGAATATAAAATGCAATATTATGATGTGAATAAATACCCCAAAACTTATCTTTTGCTCGTCCTCGAGCAAACTTATTTTTTTATTCTCGATAAAAACCTAACCTAGCCGCTCTTTTGCAGGGAAACGCGATTGCAATGAGCTCGTGCAACAAGCCGTTAAACCTCTAGTTGTCTCTAGTAGGAGGAGTGTTGTCTCCAGAGGGTTTTCAGCGGATTACACCTACAAAATCCTATCAATTTGGCTTTTTCGACATTAATTCTCCAATTAGGTTTTCTAACACGGAATTCTATTATCGTCGACTCGTAAATTATCCATCCATATTCTTCACACTTCCTCATCATCTAATTTAAGATTATATATGTTTTATAGAATCATTTAGCTTTCGGCATTTCTTAAGTTTTCCTTTTAGGGTTCCATCTCCACTTAGGAATTTTTCTATCAACTCTACTAAACATACAAGTTTTATTCTTCATTCCTTTCTCTTATCTAAACTCTAATCATATATCCCCACTTGTATGTATAAATCACCCCTACACTTGGAAATTCAAATCAAGCAATCATACCCTTGTCCGTTGTCCAAAGCACTAATTAACTGGTGAATTCTTAATGAATTTTGCTTACACATTCTTCATGCGACTGTTAATACTTCTTGAGGTACCAACAACCGATTATAAGATATGTTTGCACTTTAAAGCGTAATTCCTAGTTTTGCAACACCCAAGGCTTTTAGTAGTGACTCCCAAACCAGTTGGTCTAAGGCACTAGGTGATGAAGCACCCTCGCTAAATATTTCTTCTAATTTTGCAACCACAAGTAATCACAAAGACCAGTGTTCATTTTTTTTTTCTTTATTCACATTTTTTTTATTTTCTTCGTACTAAGGACTTTAGACAAGAGCATTTCAAGATCTCTTCTACTATTCCAAGTTTCAAGGTGCGTGATTGTGCAAATTGTAGGGTATACATTTTCAGAATTTATATTTAAGCGAGGAATTATTTTTCAAACTTATACTCTAATAAAAATCAACACTTTTTCCTTTATTTCGACTTAGCCCAGTAAGTGAACCCAAAATTTGCCTATTTCTAAATAAACTACGAAGACATATAATTTCTACCGTTAATCTTCAAAGAAGGTTATTTTTAGGATTTTTGATTTACTAAGTCTAAGATCTAGTTGTTCGTAGTCAGTTAACCTATTTGTCAAACTCAAGTTAGATATGGCCAAAATTGAATACAATCATTTTTTAAAGATTTTTTTGAAAATTTTCAATTTTTTTATGGGTTTTCAAATAAATATGCAAATGCAAAAATATATACAAATGAGTGCCAAGGAAGAAGACGTACCGAGCATACCCCCAAACTTAAACTGGACAGTGTCCTCACTGTCATGCTACACCAAGTGGTTCGATAATGTCGGCACTTCCCTGTTTATTTATTTATAATTTTTTTTATTGTTAAAAGAAAAACAAAAATATATACAGAAAGGCCCCCCCAAACTTCAGTGAAACAAAGTTAGACATTACTGCCAGACTTTGTATAGACCAAACATCAACACCAACCAGTCGAAAAATTTATCTGTAAAGATTGTCGGTTGGTGGAAGAACATGTTGTACCGATCCAAAAAGAATTGGGGAAGATAGGAGTGATGGCAGGAAAAGTATGGAAGTGAATAGATATGATGTGGTGATGAATCAAAACGAGAATGAGAATGATCAGCAGTCAGTGGAATATTGGCATTCTCATAGCTTATTAAAAGAAATAGGGGTGGTTCAACTTCTAAAGGAGGAGGTTGACTCACCACAATACCCCCAAAATGTTTCTGTGGGTCCTTTATTGACTTAGCATCATCCATCAATTGCATATGATATTCAATTATGAGGGAACTAATCTCCTCGATGTCCGCCATAGTCCAACCGAAAACTTGCCGCCTATCTTGTAAGACCTTTAAAATAGCGTTCTCTTGCTCGAAGGCTAGAGAGGATGATATTATAATGGGAAAGGTCTCATTCTCACCTATGTAAGCATATTTAAGGTGAGACGGCAAAGGCATGAGCTCGAGTTTCTGAGGCGAAAGAATCATAGGTAAAATTAGGGAATCTACCTCGAGCTCGAAGGACTCTAGCACAGGTTCGAAATCACTGCAAACAAATGATTCGGATGGTTCAACTAACTCATCCAAAAATTCAAAAGACTTATATTCGTGATGTGGGTCTTCATCATCCCAAAAAGTGAAACATTCATAATCAATATCGGTTGTGTCAACTGCGGTAGGCTTAAGGAGGGGCGCACTAGTGGCGTTAAAACTGTTCTCATCAAACAAGAAACTTTCAAACTCGCAGTCTTCCTGCGTGATTTCGTGAATAGAGCAAACTTCTCGTGTACTTGTATTAGGCACGGGGGGCAGACTTCCTGACTTGTAAATATTGAACTCACTAGACGTCTTCCCGAAGGATAGAGTCATGGAGCCATTGCGACAGTTTATTATGGCATTGGAGTGGCCAAAAATGGTCGACCGAGGATCACCGGAATTTGGTTCCATGAGTTAGAAACAGGTTGTGTATCCATAACAATAAAATCAACAGGGAATATGAACTCCCCAACTTTGATCAACACATCCTCTAGCTCACCCCTTGGACGGGTGATTGATCGATCGGCCATTTGGAGAGTACAGTGAGTGGGCTTAAGCTCTCCAATGCCTAATTGCTCGTACACAGAATAAGATAGCAAATTGACACTAGCACCAAGATCTAATAGTGCTCTATTGATGTTCTTGTCCCCAATTGTTATCGAAATAGTAGGACAACCGGGGTCCTTTTGCTTTGGGGGTAAAGAATTGACAAGAGCATCAGTAATAGCACTAGCCACAAAAACTTTCTTTGGTACTTGTGACTTCCTCTTTTTGGTGCATAAGTCCTTTAAGATTTTTGCATATGAAGGAACTTGTTGGATCGCATCCAAAAGAGGGATGTTTATGCTAACCTGTTTGAACAACTCGACAATCTTCTCCATTTTTGGAGTTGGTTTATTGGATCTCAACCGGTTTGGAAAAGGTGCATTTTGAAATATTGTTAAGTCCAATTTTTGCGGATCAGATTGTTGAGTTGGAACGGAACCCCGTATAGATGTGTTCGTGTTGTGAGAAGTGGGTCCGTTCGAGCCAGAAGGAGTAGAGCCTTGTGAATGATGGAGAACAGGCTCTAACGAAGAAGAAGAAGGTGAAGAAAAACCACCGGCAGGGGTGTCATTGTGAATGCCCACATTATTTTACAACATTTTCCCCGATCTCAACGTGGTCACAGCGTTTACGTTATGAGTTTGTTGTTGATGTGCAGCATGTGCGTGACCGGGATTGGGCAGTGATTGAGATGGGAGCTTTCCTTTCTCTCGCTCGCTCAATGCTGCATTGAGTTGTGCAATTTGTGCCTCAATAGATTTGATGCTTTGATCTTGTGAGGCACAGTTTTGCACCAAAGATTGAATAGAAGTCTCTAGTCTTGCTGTAGACTGTGTAGATTGCTTTAGGGACGCATCTAGACTTCTTTCGAGCAAGCTAACCTTGTCATTGTTAGGTTGAACAAAATTGTTTGGCGCGTAAGAATTATTAGGCACAAAATTGTTCACTTGATTAGGGTAAGGTTGCTGTTGGAAAGGTTGTTGAAATTGAGTTTGTGGGGGTGCATGTTGTTGTTGTGGAGGAGGCCCTTGATAATTGTTATTTCCTTGGAATTGTTGATTTTGGTTCCAAGCGAAATTTGGGTGACTCCTCCACCCTGGATTGTATGTCGAAGAGTATGGATCGTTTCTCTGTCGTTGCTGAAAGGCAGCATTGACTTGATCCTGTCCTTGAGTAGATGCATTGTAAGGACACTCTTCGGTGAGATGTGATGGAGCCGAACAACAAGCACAAACAGTTCGTGGAGGCACAACAGGGGCAGGAGAAGACGATGAGATTTTGGTCTCAATCGCTTCCAGCTTTTTCGTGAGAGCAGCCATCTCGGCCTTCATGGCAATCGACATCTCTACTTGATGTATGCTTGCCCTAGATTGACCACTAGAAGAAGATGATGTGGTCTTGGTGCTCTCCCACTAAATTGTTTGTTCACTAAGATCCTCAAGAAACTGCTACGCTTCCTCACTAAATTTGGAGAGAAAGTGATCTTGACAGATGGTTTCTAGCAACTGCTTCGTTGCCGAGTTCAATCCCTCGTATAATGTTTGGCAAAGTTGCCAACTTTCGATCCCATAATGAGGGCATTGAACGAGTAGGTCTTTGAATCTTTCAAAACACTTCCAAAATGGTTCGGAAGGAAGCTGTGAGAATTGTATAATCTCGTTATGGATTCTAGCAGTTTTGTGGTGAGGATAAATCTTTTTAAGAAAAGCTTTCACAAACTCATCCCAATTTCTAATTGAATGTGATGTGGTGCTGTATATCCACTTCTCGGCTAGGTCACATAAGGTGAAAGGAATGACCCTTAGCCTTATAGCGTCATCACTTAATTGGGTAGTTTTCATCATAGAGCAAACATTTTGGAATTTATTAATAAAAATATACGCATCTTCTGATTCCAAACTATGAAATTTTGGCAGCAGATTGATGAAATGCGGTTTTATTTCAAAATTGTCCCCATTTGCCGGTGGGGGTGAAAGACAGGTAGGTAAAGAAGTGCGGACAGGGTAGAAGAGATCCTGGAGCGCAACTAGTGCGGGTGCTTCAACAGGCGGTTGATTCGGGTTATTCACACCTAACGGAGGTGGAATCATCCCGTCGGTAAGGTATCGTTGGGGTTGAATCCTGACATGCCTTCGGAGGAAGAATTTGAAAGAGGAGGTAAAGAAGTGGACGGAATTTTGACTTCGGTGTCGAAAGGTTCGTCGGTCAGAACTAACGAAACACGGACTAATCGGGCGCTAGTGTCCCTAGTCCAAAGTTACATACACTAAAGGGGTAGTGTAGTCAGAAAAAAAAAATGAAAGACAGAATGTGGAGGTAAGATAACGTCAATGAAAGGAAGTGGTGTAAGTGAGGTGCAAGTTTTCTATAGCGACAAGTTGCAAGTTTTGAAAAGATTTTTCTTTTTTTTTACTTATTTTTGTGAGAGTTTTGCAAAGAGATTTTTGAAAAGAGACTTGAGACGCAAACGCGATCGACCACACATGCACAATCAAGCCTAAATCTAGGGTCACCTAGGTCAGCTAGACAGCTCCTAACTAGGGCTAGAAATAGGACCTCAAACCGCCTCTTCACCGTCAATTGCAGCCAGGTAAGTGCCAGGTAAGTGGGAAAGAACCACAGTAGTGGGCCTAATTAATAACCACTAGCCTTTGACACACTTGCCTAGACACCGCAAAGTCAGTTAGGATAAACGGTCGATGCCTATGTCTAGTCCTTTTTCCTATTGAGCTCGAAGTCCTTAGGGCTGAGTCTAGTATTTTTTTAATTAAAAGTGATTGATGCAAATGCTTTTAAGTGCTTTCTGGGGTCCTGGGAAGGGTGATGAAATCCCCACCCAATCTGAGTTTGGTCAATAGCCCCTTAAAGTTCGATTAAATTATGCAAAACTGTAAATTCACTTGCAATCAATTATTTTTAGCGCGGCGCAAAGAAACCTGCAGAAAATCTGTTATTGCGAAGGGGGAAGAAGATTTTTTTTTTAGCGCAAAGAAATCCTGCAGAGAATTTTGACAGAAGATATATGGGGATTTGTAGAGAGAAAAATGAGGAAACAAACCAGAAAATTTCGTGCATTGAAGAACCAAAATGACCGCAGTTCCGCGGTTTTTAGTGTGTCAAGGCCGCGGTTCCGCGGTTGTCTGGTGGACTTAGGGTTCTGTAAAAATTGTACGGTCCTGTTGTTGAGTTGCCCCTCTGTTCTGATATAACTTTTGCTGTTTAGCACTCTGGAAATTTCCAGATCCGAGATTCTTCGTTGTTCCTGCAAGATTCAAACAATAAAACCATTCAAACAGATAAAAATTGATAAATTTTTTTACCTTTTTTTATTTTCAGATTTTTATAATTTTTTTTAATATTTATATCAACCCGAAATTACACAAAAGAAATTTTACGCCATCCCCGGCAACGGCGCCATTTGATTAAGTGTAGGTTTTACGATCACCAAAAATATTTTACCGTAATCAGAAATGGCGTCGCATGAAGCTAGCCGGTGAATACGGGTCGATCCACAGGGATGTGTAATTTTCTTACGTGTTTTTACGAGTTGATTCCAATGGTGGTTTGATTTTGCTGATTGATTCTAAAAACTAAGCTGTACGATATTAAGGAACTTGCTAAGGTTTGGTCTAAAGTTGGGTTCGATAAGATTGATATTAACACCTCTTTCAATGCCCTCGGTTAAATCTTTTTAAAAGTTATAACAATTGTTAGTAAAGGGGATTAGGATGATTGGGAAGAAAAGAAGTTTCTTCCTCTAGATCCTTGTCCGTCATTTCCTACTAATTGCTATAACCTTCAAGGACGTCATGCATGTCCGGTCCTTTATACTACGGTTTCACCGTTACCTCGTTGGTAGGGTGCCGTAGGGAGCGGATCATGCATGCGTGCATGAAGTTCTAGTTTTACAAGTTATTGGGCTTGAAAGAGATGAGAGATATTCATCTCTCAACCCCTCCCTTATTCCTAACCCTAACAAGCGAGGAAATTACTCGCTCATTAGGGGATCTAGTAAAAATAACATTTTTATTATGTGAATTTTTTAAGATCTAAACGATTAATTATCTACAGCAGATTAAAAGGTTCAACACAAAATTAAACTAGGGCAAAAGATTAATTAGATCTAGGGCAATAATTAAATTATCACTAAGGCAGAAATTAAAAATAAAATCTTACAGAAACGATGCTCTTCCCACTGAATTAATTCTGAATTTTATTTCATCGGAAGGAGGCATAGGATTACAATATTGTGATTACAATTTATAAGTAAACAGGGAAAACTAGGGTTACAAATTCTCGCGCATGTGCTTTTACAGATATGCCCACGAAAAATCCCAACCCACGCACCATCACAATAAATTTGCACCGACACGGGCACTTAATGGCCGCGGAACCGCGGCATGGGTAGGCCTTAGGCCGCGGTTCCGCGGCCCTTTGGTGAATTCAGCTCACCAAATTTCCTTGGCTGCATACTGGTTAATTGGGCTTCTTTATTCTTCAGTACTTTTCTCAATTGGGCTTCTGATTCTCTTCCAGATTTTCCAGTGAAACTTGTAGTGGTCTTTTGACATTTCGGACCATGCATTGCCTTGTGAATTGTTCTTCGTCTAGGCTTGAGTAGGACCCTTCTACTTGCTGGTCAAAAGTCACTCTTTTGTATCAACTTTCGTCTTTTTCACTGTATTCGCTCCAAGAACCTGTATCCTGTAATATGCAGCAGACATGCGTCAAAAGCACCTGTTTATTTATAAAACGAATAAGAATTGGGGAATATAAAATGCAATATTATGATGTGAACAATCACATCAAAGGACATAATACTTATACCCGTTTTTGGTTCTCTACTTCTAAATTATATTCTGTGAATATCTCAAAAGCTTCGGACTTGTGTTTCAACAGGAACATATGTCTGAATCTTGAGAGATCATCAGTGAATTTAATGAAGTACAAAGAACCGGTCTTGGTATGTGTAGACAGGGGACCTTCATACATCAATATGTATCATCCCAAGAGTTTACCAACTCTTTCTCTGTTTCCAATAAACGGAGCTATGGTCATCTTATTTTTGTGACATGACTGGAAAGTTTCACAAGTTGTAAATTTAAACTAATTTAAATATGCATCTTAATGTAATTTCAGATAGTCGGGTCGCATTGATATGACCTAGTCTATAATGCCTCAAGAAGGATTCGTTCATTTCTGAACTTTTCCACTTGTGTGTGTTCTGTATACTAAGAACTGTAGTTTGATTTAGAACATTAATGCTTTTAGATAACGTGCCTGAACCGATCAACTCTTGATATAGGAAATGTTCAAAACATTATCCAACAATACAAAATTATATCCTTTCTTTACTAATAAAAAGACTGATATGATTTTGTATCAGGTTCGGTATCTAATAACATTTGTTCAGAATCAATGTATTCTGGTAATACAGGGTGACAGTGACCAAAAGATTTGGCTGCAACACTTGCACCGTTTTCTGTCTCATGAAACTTATCACCCGTTCTCAGTTCTCTACCTTTCTGTAGCCCTATGTAACAGATTACATATCTGGGATCCTGATTCGGTATCAAATACCCAATCTGATCTTGCAAGAGCGCACGCAGAGTGTTTTCTTCTCTCTCTCCAGGTAGCGACCATGTCACGCCTTAATCAAGATAATAAAACGGATATATTGACCGAACCCGTTTGTTTTACAGTGCTGGAGAACGTTGGTCCTGCTCCAACTTATAATTGTAATAAGACAGAGGAGGAAATTAGGAATTACCAGAATTCCCGTGCCGCCCAAACGAAGAAAGTGCATACCGATGCATCATCTTCGGGTGTGTTCATTACAGAGAACTGTTTCTCAAATATCCTCTACGTCCTGGGTATTTGATATCGGATCAGGATGCCAGATATGTAATCTGTTACATAGGGCTACAGAAAGGTAGAGAACTGAGAACGGGTGATATGTTTCATGGGGCAGAAAACGATGCAAGTGTTGCAGCCAGGTCTGTTTGTTATTGTCACCCTGTATTACCTGAATACAATGATTCTGAAACAGTTCTCTGTAATGAACACACCCGAAGATGATACATCGGTATGCACTTTCTTCGTTTGGGCGGCACGGGAATTCTGGTAATCCTCAGTTTCCTGCTCTGTCTTCTAACAATTATAAGTTGAAGCGGGACCAACGTTCCCCAGCACAGTAAAACAAGCGGGTTCGGTCAATATATCCATTTTATTATCTTGATTAAGGCGTGACATGGTCGCTACCTGGAGAGAGAGAGACGAAAACACTCTGTGTGCGCTCTTGCAAGATCAGATTGGTTATTATTTTATCTAATCAGGATGGCTCCCACTGTTTTTATCAAATCTTCCTTCAGTGGCGTCGATCGCCAGTCTGTTTTTCTGACTCCGCGAGGGTAGGATTTTTGGACCCCAGCTAGTAATGAGGATTTGGAGATGATCCAGTCGATTCAGGTCAGGATGAGAGCGGCCCAGCGCAGACAGAGCTCTTATGCCGAACGTGGTGGTTGCAGACTTGAGTTCGCAGTGGGAGATCATGTATTCCTATGGATTTTCTGATGAATGACGTGTTGATTTTTGGGAAGCTTATCCCAGGATTGTAGGTCCGTTTGAGATCCTTAAAGCGAGTTAGATACATTGCTTATAATTTGGCACTTCCGCCCAGATTATTGAGTATTCACCCCGTATTCCTTGTGTCAATACTTGGCAAATACCTTCATGACCTTTCTCACATGATTCAGCACCGGTCCATTTAACTTGGCACGATCTTTTCGTTCACCGGAAGCCGATAGTGTTAATGGATCGGCAGGTGGAGAAACTTCGGTCAAGGGTCTTGCCATCTGTGGAGATTTCTTTGGTGTAGCTGTTAGTTGTATGTATGCCCTAGAGGCCAGTATTGTACAGATGATGTATATTATATTGGATGCTTGGACATATATTGAGATGACTTTCTTGCTCGATATGATAGTATGCTATCTGGTTACTCGTTATCTTAACATGTACACTTGTCTCTTTGCACTGTCTTATAGTTACATGTTGGTAAAGCCTTTAGGATGTGTACTTGACTACCTGGACTGTGATGCAGATCATACTAGTGGGGACATGGTAGTCTATAGATACATCCTTCAAGGTCCCTAGTCGTGGGTATATCGAGACGGGGCATCGATATACCAGAGTAGACTAGCGTATACGCTTCTCGACCTATGAGATGGGCGATGGATGATCCCATATCCATTGGTGTTTGACATCAGAGATGATATACGGGTGCTCAGTGGAGACTGGGTACACTGGACGGACTCGACGAGAACTCCCAGATGGTATTATACCTCACGTCAGATGGCAGTTCTCAGGTGACACTTGTGCAGGTTAGTCTGTAGACCCGAGATCGTCATAGAGTCTTGTGTGATTCCCACTGTGCTTTGATCTCCACCTTACCACGTCCATGAGGGCATGCAAAACGGTGGTCTTTGGGTACAGTCCCGAGTCACATGGAGGCAATGAGCGATAGGAGGGGTTTCGTCTCTCCCGGTATTGGGGGTTGATGTTGCGCTGTGCTCGATTGGCCGTAACAGGGAAGTCCCTGGCCAGGGCTGATCAGAGATTTGCTGGTAAGTGTTACCAGTAGTTTCTCGACCCGTTATGAGCCTTACATCGGCACGACTTATCGGTTATTGGGGTCTGACGTTTACCATCCCTAGACTTGATATGCGACATATCAGACGAACAGACCGGACTGTACGGTAAGTGTTACTGGTTGGATTCACAGGAGTGTGAGCGGGCTAGCTCGTCGATCTTCAGATCGCTCAATACCCGGATGGCCGTTATGTTTAGCAGACCGCTTGCGGCTTGTAGGTGCTTGATATGATCATCATCTGCTACCGGCGTATTGACGAGTCTTTAGAGTCCTACACAGAGGTTTCCTGGCTCAAGCGAAACGAAATAGGAGCGCATATGAGATATGTGCAGGACCGAGAATAATGCGTGTATGTGATACCGTATTTCATTCTCGCGATGGATGTATCGATTGGTTATATTCGATATAACCTAGATATCGAATCAAGGATTGATTCGATAAGCCGATACATAGGATACTAGTCGGTTATATGCGATATGACCGGATCGTTAAATCAAGTGTTGATTTAATGATTTAATGTATAATTATATATTTGATATATTAGTTTGCATTAGCTAGTATTAGTTCACTTTAAATGGATTTTCTCACTTGATGTGCAAGTTGTATATGTGATATACTTTTGTGCACATGTTTGTATCATGTTTGATGATGCTTGCTCATTTGGTTAAGTGTATATAATTAAACCATGGTTAAGTTAATGATTAGGGTTTTGCCTTTTCATTTATTTATTTATTTATTTATTTGGAAAAGATAAAGATGAGAATGGTGGCTTTCTTTGTTTCTTATTGAAGCTTCATGAAGCTTTGACTTAGTCACGATTCTTGTCTCATGCTTAACCCTAACCATTTGAACTAACCCTAGTTCATTCTCTACATTTAACTATGGTTAAGATTATGATAAGTTCTCATTTTCTTTTTCATTTTGGAGGACTTGTCATATTCTTACTTCTTCTTCATCATCTTCTTCTTCAAGAAAAGCTTAAGTCTATCAATGGAAACTTGAGCAAAAGTGAGAGAAATCCAAATCTAAAGTGAACCCACATCCTATTTGTTCACCCTCTACCTCTTGCCAAGTAGTATAGGGTGTTTTCTTCACAAGTTTCACAACTTGATGGAGTTGGAGCTTGAACTTGTGATGCCTCGACGTAGATCATCTTCGGCACGAAGCCGACGACCTAGCCCGCCTATTTCTCCGATCAAGCCGACGATTGAGTCCGGGATTCGAGATGGACAGCGAGAGGATGCCTACGTGGAGATAAGGAAGTGGAGAACCGGATCTACAAAGGTTGTAGTCTCTCTCCTTTAGTTAAATTGTTAACTAGTTTCGTTTTTCACCTAAACTTCTAGTCAACGATCCGTATTAGGGTTTCTCGGTACCCGTAAAATTTGAAATTGGCATGGTTGATGCCTTGTGAGACCTCTTGAGAGTGCCTAGGAACCCTACAGTGGTATCAGAGCCTAGCTAGAGCCTTAGGCGAAGTCTAGACGATATTTGAAACCCGAACGAACCCGAAACCCTAAATCCAAAATGCTCTCTGTACATTTTCTGAAATCGTGGATTTTTGAGAATTAAAAATATGCAGAAAAATCAGCAGGTATTTCTAAGAATTACTGTGAAGTTCGAGAACCTGAATCGCTAAAGGCGCGGTGGAACCGCGGCAATAGCATGCCTATTGCGGCGGTTCCGCGGCCAGTTTGTCTCTTCAGACGATTTTGTTTACACAGTAATTCCTAGTTTTTAGTGTTGGTTTTCCTGGGAATTTTTAATTTGAACTCAAGAGTTGAGTTTTTTGGGTTGTATTGGGAGTTCGAATATTCGATCGGGTTATCAAACTTTGTCTATGTGTTTTCCGGATAATTTTTGAATATTTTAAATAGTTCGACCGGATATAAATACCCAACTTTTCCCCTGCCGGAAAATTTCCAAGTGTTGGATTTTTCCATGGTTTAAAGACGTTCTAAGTAGTGCAAGTAACGCGATGGTCCCTCTAGAAGACAACAAACCTTAACTCGATTATGTGACCGTCTTGAACTGCCCTTTGAACCTTCGGGTTTGGGGCAGTACGGCGTGCCACATGTGAGGCGTTGGCTTGACCCTTCTATGGCTGGACCGTTGGTACTGAGGCATGAAGTGAATGTCTTTGAACTTATTTCATGTGTTGATCGGTTTCGGGAAAACTTGGGTGTTCGAATGTTCGATCGGAAAGTTTAATATTCTCTATTTATCCGGAATGGGATACAATAATTGGAATTCACAAACAGTTATGAGATAACTGATTGAATGTTATAAATCTAGCGGTTTAGTCTCACTTCATATTGAAAAGAGTTTTCGATAATGGGACTAAAATGCGGGGTTTATAACTGTTAGGCATGTGATGTCTAAGTATTTCATTTGATTAGGCATGTGATGTCTAAAGAGGTTGCGGATTCCAATTGTTGTAGTTTTACACTTTCTTTGCTGTGACCGTAAGTGTAATATGTGATATCGCCGGTTTCGTTGCTATATGTCAACGACAATTGGGATGCGCATATTTACTTACGTTGATGACATGTGATGTTATGTGTTGCTGGATATGTTATATTGGATTGTCGTGTTTGAATAGCCGGGGGTTTTTATGTGAGATGAGTGTTTTTCATTTTCATTCATGTAAAAACTTGTATGTAATATTCTTTTATTGGGACACTTCCAGGTTGCGGAAGATGTCATCCTTTGTATATTATTTACTTTTCCGCATTAGGATAGACCCAAGGAGGTGAGCACAAGTAACCGGGTTATAGGGTTCAGTGGGAGACCATCTCGAGGAGTCGAGTCCCGGTCTCCTAACCCTAGAATTTGTAGGGTTGCTTGCCGCTCTCATAGGGGTCTAGGGGTGTGGGATTGGCTATTAATCACGACCGTGGAATCCGTGTTTTATACTGGCTCGTATTAAAAACACGGACATCCTAGTATATCCAATGTTTCATATGTTTCTTCTGCTGCGATATCTGTGATGTGATCATGTGATGTTCTATGATAGATACAGTATATAGTATATATGATATATTATATAGACGTTACTTATGTTTTGCACCCGCACTAGCCCTGCCCTGCTCTGTCGTTAGTTACCTAACCTAACGGTGCACGAGGGTACAACGAGGCGAATACGAATGGCATAAGTGTACGTCGTATTTATCTGTGATGTTTAGGTATTTAAATGATGGGACTTCATTAATGTGATTAATGAAAGAAAAGAAACCTAAGATGTTGTAGAATCAAATTTTAAACAAAACAGGTAGCTACAGTTCTTGCTTTGCATAGCGGTATATATGATATACCCTGCACCTTATTCGATGAGGAAAGGACCGAGATCCCTTCACCGGGAGTGACTCCTTTAGCAACAACTGGCAGATGCTACACACTCGGTTTGCTTTTGATTGTTTTTGAGTTTTGCTTTGCACAGCGATATATATGATATATCCAGCACCTCATTCGACGAGGAAAGGGCCGACGATCCCTTCACCGGGAGTGACCCCTTTAGCAAAACTAGAAAAGCCTCAAAATCGCTCCTATTTCAAAACTTCATTTGATTCTACAACGATATCAAGTTCATTACGCAATAGGTTTTCAGAAAAACCTGTCGTAGCCCTCCGTCATTTCAGATACGAACTGTTTAGTATTCATGCTGCGTTTGTTGGCCTTTGTCAAGGCGTAGTGTGCGGTAGCTGAATAGTGATTATCTGCTTGTGCATGTGATGCAGATTGTTTCAGGGTAGTCATACGACCTTGTTGGCCTTTGTCAAGGGTCGTGCGGGTGGGTTTGATTCAATCAGGAAATGACGGGTTGAACTTGACTAGCATGCTATGATTTGTTGGCCTTTGTCAAGGTCATAGGACGCTAGGGGCAAAATATTATCGGGAATTTCAAGTGTTGAAATTTGCAATGAGATTGCATACCTTCTATGAGATAGTTGGATCCCGATACCCACTGCGAGTAAGAGTTACTCCTGGGAGAGTTTTACACATTACAATTAGCCGATCAAGTAGGTGTCTAGAAAGGTGTTAACGAGGTTACGCCTCTGGGAAAACGAGGTTTACATTAATTAGGTTCGTGCGAAAGCACGGGGGACCTCCCTCAAAGTACCGACACTGGCCTGGCTGAAAGATCGACGAAGTTGTAGGGTGAAATTAATCCCGGCTAGTCTTTTCTTTTAGGGTTTGAAGGAAGATTTGATAAAAACCAGTGGGAGCCATCCTGATTAGATAAGATAATAACCAATCTGATCTTGCACGAGCATACGCTAAAGTGTTTTCTTCTCTCTCTCTCCAGGTAGCGACCATGTCATGCCCTAATAAAGATAATAATATGGATGTATTGACTGAACCCGCATGTTATACTGTGCTGGGGAACGTTGGTCCCGTTCTTTCTTATAAGAGTTATAGGAATGAACAGGATATAGGGGAATACCAGGATTCCCATGCCACCCGATTGAAGAAAGTACATGATGATGCATTTTCTTCGGGTGTGTTCGTTACAGAGAACTGTTTCTCCATTTGCTCCACGTCCTGGGTATTAGATACCGGGTCAGGATCCCATATATGTAATCAGTTACATGGGCTCAGGAAAGGTAGAGAACTTGGGGAAGGTGATAAAGACATTAGAGTTGAAAATGGTGCAATTGTTGCAGCTAAGACTGTCGGGGAATATCACCTTGTATTACCGACTGGTAATATATTGGTTCTGAACGAATGCTGTTACATGCCGAACCTGATATGCAACATTATATCGGTTTCTTTATTGACTAAAGAGGGATATAATTTTGTATTACAGGACAATGTTATGAACATTTTCCGTAACCAAAAGTTGGTTGGATCAGGCACGTTATGCAATGGCATTTATGTTCTAAATCAATCAACAGTTCTGAGCATAACAAACACACACAAGAGGAAGAGTTCTGAACTGAACGAATACTTCTTGTGGCATTGTAGACTGGGTCACATCAATGCGACACGACTAGCTAAGTTGCATAAGGATGGATATTTAAATCCGTTTGAATTTTCATCTTATGACACTTACCAGTCATGTCTCAAAGGCAAGATGACCAAAACTCCATTTACTGGACACGGAGAAAGAGTTACTGAACTCTTAGGACTGATACATAGTGATGTATGCGGTCCTATGTCTACACATGCCAGGGATGGTTCTTCATACTTCATTACATTCACTGACGATCTCTCTAGGTTCAGGTATGTGTTCCTGATGAAACACAAATCAGAAGCATTTGAGAAATTTAGAGAATATAAACAAGAAGTTGAGAACCAAACCGGAAAAAGTATTAAAATCCTACGATCTGATCGAGGAGGTGAATACTTGAGCAATGAATTCCTGGACTTCCTAAAAGAGAATGGGATTCTCTCTCAGCTGACTCCTCCATATACACCACAGCACAACGGTGTATCAGAACGGAGGAACCGCATCCTATTAGATATGGTGCGCTCTATGATGAGCACAGCTGAGTTACCTATTTCCTTCTGGGGTTATGCGCTGGAGACAGCAGCATACCTATTGAATCAAGTTCCATCTAAATCTGTACCTACCACACCATATGAGATATGGAGTGGGAAGAGACCATGTCTTAAACGAGTTAAGATATGGGGTTGCCCGGCCTATGTCAAAAGGCAAAATCCGGACAAACTCGAGGCACGGTCAGTTCTATGCAAGTTTGTGGGATATTCCAAACATTCACATGGATATCTTTTCTACCATAGAGAGGAACAAAAAGTGTTTGTTTCTCGACATGCCACCTTTTTGGAAAAGGAATTTCTTGCTAAAGAAATTAGTGGCGATAAGGTAGAACTGGAAGAAATTCCGGCTACACAAACTCAAACTGAAGATTTAGTGGAACCAGAGGATTCAGTAGCTCCCGACGAACCTCAGCCTCTCCGCCGATCTAGTAGGGTTCCTCGCCAACCTGAGAGATACTACGGTTTTCTCATGGATGGTGGAAGCGAGGATTGCATCATGGAGGATGATGACCTAACTAGCTTCGAGCAGGCCATCACGAGTAAGGACTCAGTGAAATGGCTGGATGCTATGCGGTCCGAGATGGAATCCATGTACACCAACAAAGTATGGACTTTGGATGTTGCTCTTGAAGGGGTAAAACCCATTGGGAGCAAGTGGATCTTCAAGAAGAAACTTGGTGTAGATAGGAAAGTGGAGACTTTCAAAGCTAGACTTGTTGCAAAAGGTTTTCGTCAAAGACCAGGTGTGGACTATGACAAAACCTTTTCTCCAGTGGCTATGCTTAAATCCATCCGAATCATGCTTGCCATCGCTGCATATCATGACTATGAAATCTGGCAAATGGATGTTAAGACCGCCTTTCTAAACGGTGATTTAGAAGAGTGCGTGTACATGACTCAGCCAGAGGGCTTCGTAGACAGTGGGAGCAGCGGGGTGTGCAAGCTGCTTAAATCCATTTATGGATTAAAGCAAGCATCGCGGAGTTGGAACATCTGCTTTGACGTCGTTATCAAAGAGTTTGATTTCGTCAAAAACCAGATGAACCTTGTATCTACAAGAAGGTGGCAGAGAGTAAGGTTGTTTTCCTCGTATTGTACGTGGACGACATACTCTTGATAGGGAATGATATTCCTATGCTGCAATCGGTCAAGCTCTTCTTATCACAAAGATTCTCAATGAAAGATCTTGGTGATGCCTCCTGCATATTGGGAATAAGGATCTATAGAGATAGATCCAAACGGATATTGGGATTATCCCAATCCAGGTACATTGACACCATACTAAAGAGGTTTAGTATGGAAGAATCCAAGCGTGGGAACTTACCCACGATCTCTGGAGTCACTCTCTCCAAAGAGATGTCTCCCAAGACTGATTTGGAGAGAGCTCGCATGCAAGGGATACCCTATGCTTCGGCTGTAGGCTCTATCATGTATGCGATGCTATGTACCAGACCCGATGTAGCATACTCATTAAGTATAGGGAGCAGGTATCAAGCTGATCCTGGAGAGAGTCACTGGACAGCTGTGAAGAGCATTCTCAAGTACTTACGAAGGACTAAAGAGATGCTCTTGGTGTATGGTAATGGAGAACTCCAAGTGGAGTCCTTTACCGATTCGAGCTTCCAGAGTGATAAGGACGACTCTAAGTCGCAGTCGGGATTTGTCTTTACCCTTTACGGAGGGGCGGTTAGCTGAAAGAGTTCCAAGCAGGAAACCGTGGCAGACTCGACGATGGAGGCTGAATACATCGCTGCCAACGATGCTGCCAAAGAGGCTGTCTGGATCAAGAAGTTCATTATTGAACTTGGAGTGGTTCCATCCATTGAGCATCCAATACCTTTGTATTGCGATAACAATGGAGCAGTGGCTTTAGCCAAGGAACCCAGGTCCTATAAGCGATCCAGGCATATTCTGAGGCGGTATCACCTGATCCGGGAGATAGTTGATCGCCGGGAGATCGAGGTCAGGAGAGTTGACACAAAGAACAACACGGTGGATCCACACACGAAGGCCATTCCCCAGATACAGTTTGAGAGACTCTTCGGGATGCTCGGTATGCGATACTACAGCAGCTGGCCCTAGTGCAAGTGGGAGATTGTTAGTTGTATGTATGCCCTAGAGGCCAGTATTGTACAGATGATGTATATTATATTGGATGCTTGGACATATATTGAGATGACTTTCTTGCTCGAAATGATAGTATGCTATCTGGTTACTCTTTATCTTAACATGTACACTTGTCTCTTTGCACTGTCTTATAGTTACATGTTGGTAAAGCCCTTATGATGTGTACTTGACTACTTGGACTGTGATGCAGATCATACTAGTGGGGACATTGTAGTCTATAGATACATCCTTTAAGGTCCCTAGTCCTGGGTGTATCGAGATGGGGCATCGATATACCAGAGTAGACTAGCGTATACGCTTCTCGACCTATGAGATGGGCGATGGATGATCCCATATCCATTGGTGTTTGACATCAGAGATGATATACGGGTGCTTAGTGGAGACTGGGTACACTGGACGGACTCGCCGAGAACTCCCAGATGGTATTATACCTCACGTCAGATGGCAGTTCTCAGGTGACACTTGTGCAGGTTAGTCTGTAGACCCGAGATCGTCATAGAGTCTTGTGTGATTCCCACTGTGCTTTGATCTCCACCTTACCACGTCCATGAGGGCGTGCAAAACGGTGGTCTTTGGGTACAGTCCCGAGTCATATGGAGGCAATGAGCGATAGGAGGGGTTTCGTCTCTTCCGGGATTGGGGGTTGATGTTGCGCTGTGCTCGATTGGCCGTAACAGGGAAGTCCCTGGCCAGGGCTGATCAGAGATTTGCTGGTAAGTGTTACCAGTAGTTTCTCGACCCGTTATGAGCCTCACATCGGCACGACTTATTGGTTATTGGGGTCTGACGTTTACCACCCCTAGACTTGATATGCGACATATCAGACGAACAGACCGGACTGTACGGTAAGTGTTACTGGTTGGATTCACAGGAGTGTGAGCGGGCTAGCTCGTCGATCTTCTGATCGCTCAATACCCGGATGGCCGTTATGTTTAGCAGACCGCTTGCGGCTTGTAGGTGCTTGATATGATCATCATCTGCTACCAGCGTATTGACGAGTCTTTAGAGTCCTACACAGAGGTTACCTGGCTCAAGCGAAACGAAATAGGAGCGCATATGAGATATGTGCAGGACCGAGAATAATGCGTGTATGTGATACCGTATTTCATTCTCGCGATGGATGTATCGATTGGTTATATTCGATATAACCTAGATATCGAATCAAGGATTGATTCGATAAGCCGATACATAGGATACTAGTCGGTTATATGCGATATGACCGGATCGTTAAATCAAGTGTTGATTTAATGATTTAATATATAATTATATATTTGATATATTAGTTTGCATTAGCTAGTATTAGTTCACTTTAAATGGATTTTCTCACTTGATGTGCAAGTTGTATATGTGATATACTTTTGTGCACATGTGTGTATCATGTTTGATGATGCTTGCTCATTTGGTTAAGTGTATATAATTAAACCATGGTTAAGTTAATGATTAGGGTTTTGCCTTTTCATTTATTTATTTATTTGTTTATTTATTTATTTAGAAAAGATAAAGATGAGAATGGTGGCTTTCTTTGTTTCTTATTGAAGCTTCATGAAGCTTTGACTTAGTCACCATTCTTGTCTCATGCTTAACCCTAACCATTTGAACTAACCCTAGTTCATTCTCTACACTTAACTATGGTTAAGATTATGATAAGTTTTCATTTTCTTTTTCATTTTAGAGGACTTGTCATATTCTTACTTTTTCTTCATCATCTTCTTCTTCAAGAAAAGCTTAAGTCTATCAATGGCAACTTGAGCAAAAGTGAGAGAAATCCAAATCTAAAGTGAACCCACCTCCTATTTCTTCACCCTCTACCTCTTGCCAAGTAGTATAGGGTGTTTTCTTCACAAGTTTCACAACTTGATGGAGTTGGAGCTTGAATTTGTGATGCCTCGACGTAGATCATCTTCGACACGAAGCCGACGACCTAGCCCGCCTATTTCTCCGATCAAGCCGACGATTGAGTCTGGGATTCGAGATGGACAGCGAGAGGATGCCTACGTGGAGCTAAGGAAGTGGAGAACCGGATCTACAAAGGTTGTAGCCTCTCTCCTTTAGTTAAATTGTTAACTAGTTTCGTTTTTCACCTAAACTTCTAGTCAACGATCCGTATTAGGGTTTCTCGGCACCCGTAAAATTTGAAATTGGCATGGTTGATGCCTTGTGAGACCTCTTGAGAGTGCCTAGGAACCCTATAGTAGCCATATGGTGAGGTGATCATTTGGGAGGCTGCGAGCGAGATTTGGGAGTTTTGCACTCATCTCTTTGAAGGTATACTTAGTGAGAATTTAAAATTCGGGGACAAATTTTTATAGGGGGAAGATTGTAACGCCTTAGAAATGCGATTAGTGTTAATTAGACAATAATTCGTGTTTTTTTCGTAAAAAGTTCCTAATTTGGGTTCCTGTCACGACCCGAAAAGTATGAAACATGACCGGCACTTAAATTACGAAACGTCTTGAGGCGTACGTAATCTAAGTAAGCCAAAACCCAGAAATCAAAACCAAAGAAGCAGTAGAGTGAAGGAAATACCAATTTAAAGCAAGTAAGTGTATGTGGAACATACGCATCATCGGTAATGGTGCTGGTGTCCTGACAGCAAGGTTCATAATCACTAAGTACACAATAAACATGCAATGAGACGATAACAACAAGATAAATGGCAATGAATAGTAATTCTAACAATAATATGCGGAACATGAATGATAACGTAATAATAAGAATCTAAATCGCTACACATGTGTTATACTGTTTTGCCATTTGAAATAGTACGAATCGTGGTGTTTTGAAAATAAGGCTACGGTGTTTTTAAGAAAAGGTACGTATTTTGAAATATCTATATTATCCCTTCACATGTCTTTAAAATCCTCACGATTCGTTAGTTTTGGAAATAGGTATGATTCGGGTCCAGTCTAACATCTACTAGGTAAACTACAGGTCTAACTAACAACCAATCGAAAAGGGTATGGAAACCTCCTAAATCTGAGTCGATATATATATATACACACATGTATAATAGTCAGTGATCCCTCCTCAATAGTATCCCATACGATACCCTGTATAATATGACATCCTCGAGTCAAGAGTGCGGATCTATCATCAGTATATAGCTCATACGGTAAATCCGTCGTACGGCCTCCCAAATCTGGGTATGGGTCAAATATCATATTTATATTATTATTCGTCTGGTATCCTTTCCATCATATATCATGATCTGGGGTACTGATCTTAAGTCTAGTACAATACTGATACCATCTATGTAATGCATGCGTGTGTATGAAAACACCACGCCTAAAGAACCCGCTAAAATATCATGTCGTAACTCAAATACGAACTATATCACATCACCGATCTCATGTCCCCAAGCCCAAACTCATCGACTCATCTCCAATCCCATGTACTTATCCTCAAAATCCATGTGTGTGTGTGTGTGTGTATATATATAGTCCCATACCGATGTGTGTGTGTGTGTATAGTCCCATACCCATGTGTGTGTGTATCTATATCTATATCTGCACACACACACACACACACATATCCCCATATACGCACATGTAAATAGATGAATGCAAATGCGCGTGTGCGTGTGGGTATGAACCTATTCTAGGGCTCGCGACTAAGAAGCTATGCTAGTTTACTTCTAATTACCCTAAACAAAACCATGAACATAATAATCATCTTTTGATAAACATCCACGTATCATGATTCACATATATAACACACTAACTCACACACACACGCACACACACATATCATAACTATACTACGAACTGCGGGGATGTTATATGCCATCCACCCGACTTTTCCCGTAGATATATATCTACTCACCTGGTCCTCGCTTGCCGGTGCTGACGTTGTCACGCGCTTGCTTGACGTCTCGAAGTCCACATGTGAGTACCTACATGTCACAACGTATCGTCTCGTATAAAAACCCAATTCGAAATAGAAACGGCATACGAAAACCAAATCGGCACGCGTACCACGCATAGGTCAAAACCTATCTCCTACGCATGCAAGAATAACCAAACCAACCCTCGATGTCGATGTACAAACTTCAAACCATTGAGAAAAACCCAAACACCACAATCGTGTTTTCACAATCACTAATTATATAAGAAATAGGGTTTAATTCATCAAAACCTTAAAATTAATCAAGTCATTTTATTTCCCCAAAACTAGTAAGCGGTTATTAACCGTTTCACTTAAAAAAATGATGTTTTAACAATTATAATTGTTAAATTACTCACATAATATTTTAACTAAGTCACACAAGCCATAATTAAATTTTAATCTCATCAATTTTCATTAAACCAAAAAACCTAGTTTACAAATAGCTTAATTAGAACTATTTAAATGTAACAATTAGAATATTGACAACTAGCTTTCATTTTGCATACTCTAAGATGTCTTACTACACTTTCAAACCATAACCAATTTATAAAAATCCTAACTAGATTTTAAATTTCACATTTTTAATAATTTCTAAAAATCTAGTTTGCTAAAAAATCTAAATTTGGACATTTTACATCTAACAATTTACATATTAGCAACTAGATTAGGTTTTCATTTCCTTAAGATGATAATTTACACTTTGGAACCATGATTACATGATAAGAACCCTAATTGCATTCAAAACCCTTTCTTGAATTTTTCCAAACAAGCAATTAAACCTAATTAAACACCTAATTAGCTTCAATTGAAGTATGATAGCAACAATTAAGTAACTAATCAATAATCAAACCATGGGACAATGATTTACACCTGATAAAACTTGAATCAAACATGCAACCTAGCCTCACAAACTTGCTTCTTGCTCCATGATCCATACTATAATAGGTCGAGGAAAAATGGGTAAGAGTTGGATTTGAGTTTAGCCTTGAATTTGTGAGAGAAATGGTGGATTTTTGATGGGTTTTTGATGAGGAAATGAGAGAGGAAATTTTGATGGGCTGCCCAAGAAAGGCTCGGCCAGAATTGTGAGGGAGTGCGAGAGAGAGGTGGGTTTCAAGTCAACACAAGTCTAAGTCAACAAAGCCCATGCCTCTTTCTAAATTTTCTTTTTCTTTTTCTTTAAGTGGGGAAATTGGTGGATTGCCAAGGAGGGCTCGGCCAGCACAAGGGTGGGGTTGTGTGTATGTATGTGTGTAGGGTGATGAAAAATGATAAATATTATATCCCAATTTCTATTTACACTAATTTCACTATTTAAGCCTTTTTCTTCGACATTTTCTAAAGCCGTTTGACAATTTCATTTCATTTCAGAAACAATATTTTACATGTTACTTTAATGTGTCATGATGCACAAAATTTGTATCAATTTTTAATTTTCCCTAATTAAATGTATTAGTGACGGCTTAAAATAATATTAAAATAATTAATTCGGAAATTTTTTCAATAAATTAGAAATTTTACAAGTGCCTCAATAAACACCAAATACTAGCAATTATATAGCTAGTACATGTATATTAAATTTCATATTAAAAGATATTTATATCTTGATTTTTACGGAAAACACCCGTTATTTTACCGATTTTCCGAAATTTCATGTAAATGATTTTCAAAACGTTACAATCTCCTCCCTTAAAGAAATTCGGTCTCTGAATTTAAATTAAAACTCCCCCAAATACAAAAACATTTCAGTAAAACAATTAAATCGCCGGGGCTCCGAAATCAACAATGCATAAAACATATCCGTAGCGCACTGCATGCGCATGAAAAACGGATATATAAACCAAAACAAAACTCCGTCAAGCATCCCGCAATCATCGGAGTTATACGGAAGACATCAATGTCAAGATCCAATATGAAAACCAACATGATATACATCATTAAAATATCTGTAAGCGATGCATGCCAAACCTTTTTTAAATCGCCGTGCATTGTTCACAACACTGCACAGTGGCGGACGTCTATTGTAAGAAAATAACTACACACACACACCCACACACACACATATCCTTTGTTTAATAGGCACGTCCCGCCATTTTGAAAGCAATTTTAGAACGGTTTCTTTTATAAAATATTTCATGTCATCTCGGACACGTAGGTAAATACTGAAACTATATCTCCTCTTTGGAAATCCCTTTGATAACTATCAATGCATGCAAAAATATACTCAGGTAATGCCCTCTGACTAGTCCTGCTCAGTACTAAACCAAATAGTAAGTATCATAAAATATACTGCTCCAAAAGAAATCAATAACAAATATATATATGAATGCCCCGTGCGTCTGGTGCGCACGGAAATCGAAATCCATGAATGTTACATACATGTGCACGGAAACAAAATCTGAGTTCAATGGATGTGCATGAAAACACCTGTCAAAAGCAACGTGTGTGCCTGACAGCAAAACCAGATGCATCTGATATGCATGAAGAATCTCGACTTAGTGCATCTAGTGTGCACCTAAATCACATCAAGCGCCTTAAGTATGCACAAAATCCAAATCAAGTGCACAATGTGCACGAAAAAGAATATCGAACATCACAATCGAAATTGACGGTATACAACACATTTCAATCAAAATCCCAATCAGGTATACCGTGGTATAAAATCTCACCATCCTGTGCATCGGCATGCACAAAAGCAAATCAAATACTAAAAGTGCATGAAAACTATGCCGAAAGCATAAGTCAAATCATATGCTTGCCCTAGGCATGAAATAAAACATCATGAAACTCGGTCATCAAAACTCAATCATGAAATAAATCACCCAAAAATACTAAAAATCCAAAGTTACGGATACGTGATATTCAATCACAAAATCACAAATCATAAATACTGTCGTCGATATGTCCGTCCTTCAAAGTCGAGAAAGTGTCGGTGCATCTAATACTAGCAGAGCAAGATATCTACTTGCCTTTTGATCATGGCCTGTCGCCTAGTGCTCTTAGGCTCTCGTCTCTCACTACAAATTGCTAAGTACATAGCTCCTCGGCTCAACGGTCCAATCCAATATAGAAACGATAACGGAGCAGTCCGCTCTGACACATCCTCTAAAGATCTCTAGCCAACTATCATGGTTACTCATAACATATCTCGTCGACGATGCCGAACTCTAGCCAACTGGGTGTGCGTCATATGACCGCTCCTGAGTCCAGGTCTTCTCGTTCAGTATTTCTAGAAAGGTCCTGTCGAAGTCATTCCCAAGTTTCGTTTCTGCCGAACTGCCCGAAAGTTATCATCCTTACCAAATCTATTTCACGTTCCGGAACGGCTGCTTACTTATCACGACTCCTCCAGGAAGTTATATCCATAGTCAACACTTCTGCTTGCGTATCACATCTCTGATGTCGGCAGAGTGGAACGTCATCTAATCAAGATCGCGTACGAACTTCTTACTCCACTTTTCTCTAATGTCAACTGCTTCGGACTCGTCTCCTCGTGCCTGCATGGACTGCGCTCCAACGGTTGTACTCTATAACATTTCATAAAAATAAAATATTATTTTTAGGAATTTTAATAATTAAATAATATTATATTGAATATTTTAATATTTCGGTATAATTAAATATCGATAAATTGGGAAAAATTTGGAAAATTATGGAAATTACTAAAATGAGGGTGCTTTATTGGATTTATGCAAATTATGAAGTTTTACGATTTATTTGACACTAATTTAGTGCTAATCGCGATTAAAAATCGCTAATTGGGTTTTAAGCGTGTTTTGTGCAAAACATGCACAAGTCTTTTTTTTCTTCACTTGTTACATTTTTTTTATCATGGCATTCCTCATGATTCTTGCATGGTTGTAAATTAAAGAGAATGGGAAAAAGAAAAGAAAAGAATAAAGAATAAAGAATGAGGGATGGGCATGAGAGAGAGAGTGAGAGGATTTACCCTTGACTTTGGACATTCCTCCTTCATTCTTTCACCCTCATCATCTCTCCACTCAACTCCCTTGTTGCTGCTGCTGCCGCCTTCACTCCCCCCCTATTCACCTCCTCAAAATACCATCAAAAAAACCTCAAAACCCAATCCCCACTTCATTAAAATTGTGCATGAGCTCACAAGCAACACATTGGACCATGAAAACTTGCATTTTTGACACTTGGGGCAACTCAAGAATTTTCTTGAGTTGCCAAATGAGGTATTTTCTAAAACATTAGCTTAGTATTCCCATTTCTTTTACATCCATGTTAACTTTAAACCGATATGGTGATGTTTAGTGAGGGTAGGAAAATTCTAGTTAAGGGTTTTGGAATTCTTGAGTTGTGTTGGGTAATGGAGCTTAGAGGAGGCCTCACAAACCCCCTAGTACTAGAATTAAGACCTAAACTAGTGATTAGAACCACAGAATACGGATTTAGAAACCCGATATCGGAAGAATTGAGGATTCTGTGTGTATATATAGAAATCTGCTAACACCCGGGTAACCTGAAAATTATTTTGCAAACACAGAGAGATGTGCAGGTGATTTAGAGCATACCGTAAAGACCCCAGCCCCTGACTCCACCCTTTGGCCGCAGAAATATTCTTTCTGGTAGCAATTTGCGGCCAGGCCTGGTCCAATGTGTCTCGTGTTTGTTCTGTTGTCCCCTCATCAGTAAACTAGACCCTTGGCATATGCAAAATCGACCAATTTGACTTAGGGTATAATCTGGGACCATTTTCAAGAGTTTCTGTTTTGATTCGGGGTTTCGTTTTACGTATTTTTCATTCTGGATTTTTGTGATTTATGTTTTATTCGATCACTTGACGTTTGTACGTCGGAATCAAGTGTTAATGGTGGTTTTGAAAGCGTAGTCCATAGGTTCTAACCTATAGGCTTTTAGCGTATCGTTTTGATTTTGAATTGGGTTTTAATGCGATGCGTTATAATGTGTAGGTACCCCGCGAAGACTTCGAGACGACAGCAAGCACGTGGCGACGTTGGCAACTGAAAGCGAAGATCAGGTGAGTAGATTATATCTACGAGGAAAGTCGGGTGGATGGCGTATAGCACCCCCGCAGTTCAATATTTAGTATACTATATATATATACTACATATACGAGATAGCGTTATGTGTGACATGGATATTCAAGATGTGATTAGGTGTAATAAGGTTAGATTACGGTTTTTAGAAGTAAACTATTACAGCTTCTTAGTTGCGAACCCTAGAATAGGTTTACACCAACACGCACACACATGCTTACTTGTTATACTTATACCTGGATGATGAGGATTGTATATGATGATATTTGGAGATGAGTCAATGAGTTTGGGCATAGTGCCATGAGATCGGTGATATGATGTGGTTCGTATTTGGGATACGAAATGAGATTTTAGCGGGCCTTTAGGCTTGTGTTTTTATACACGCACACGTATATTCATAGATGGTATCAGTTGTACTAGATTTAGATCAGTACCCCAGTTTATGAGACATGATGATAAGGATACCAGATCATTGATGAGATAAATGTGAGATTTGACCCGTACCCAGATTTGCGATGCCGTATGATGGATTTACCGTACTAGCTGTAAGGTTGCTAGGCACGTGCATAAGGGTCTATGAGGCATCAACCATGCCCGATTAAAAATTTAGCCGTGCCGAACAACCCAAAGCCGGATCTTTAAAATAGAGATTAGGCGAAAATAAGCTTGTTAAACACTTTAACACTAAGTGAGAGGGATTACAACCTTTGTAGATCTGGTCCTTCACTTCTTAAGCTCCGTGTTGAGGTCCCTTCACTCCGATCATCGTGTATCGGACTCTCGAGAGGCTCCGCGAAGAGAAAGATGCAAGCTTGCTTCCGATCTTCGATAACAAAGATGATCTACCTTGAAGTTTCATTAACACAAGCTAACACTCACGAAATGAAGTGAACACTCTCATCTAAAAGGCAAGGGTAGATGAGAATGATGAAGTAGTATTTTTGCTTTCATTTTTTTTTCTTATTTTCACTCATTTTTCATCACAAAATCAAAGCAAGAAAGCTTTTCATCAAGAACTCAAGCAAGAAGAAGATGAATCATAATAGTTGTAAAACCTTTTGTGATGAATAATGAAAGGATAATGATCAATAATGCAACCATGGTTGCTAAACATTTGTAGAGAATTAACCAAGGGTGAAGGGTTTGGGTTAGGTTAAAGATGAGTCATTTGAAAATATCTTTGCAAAAACAAAAACAAAATCTTCTAGAAACTTCTAGAATAGCTTAACCTAAATCAAATCCTAACCATGTTTAATCTCCACTAATCATGTTGCATTAATGACCACATCATGTTGCAATATTAATAGCACATATATAATATTTATTGTAACAAAATAAAATAATACAATTAACATATATCACATATATATCAATGTATTGCCCTAGTGAGAAAAAGAATCTTTTAGGAAGCTAATATTAGTTAATGTAATTTAATATATCATATAAATCGCTATACATTAAATCATCGAATCAACACTTGATCCGACGATCTGGCTATATCGCATATAACCGACTAATATATCATTTACCGATTCATCGAATCAACACTTGATCCGATGACCCGGCTGATATTAAATATCGCGAGAATAGAATACGGTATCTCATATCGCATTATCCTCGGTCTCGCACATATCACATATGTGCCCCTACTCCATTTTGCCTGAGCCAAGAAACCTCTGTGTAGGACTCTAAAGAATCGTCAATACGCCGGCTGTAGGTGATGATCATATCAAACACCCACAAGCTGCAAGCGGTCAGCTAAACGTAACAGCCACCCAGGTATTGAGCTCTCAGAAGATCAATAAGCAAGCCTGTACATTCTCCTGCGAATCAAATCAGTAACTCTCCCGTACAGTCCGGTCTCGTCGTCTGATATGTCGCATATCTCGCCTAGGGGTGGTAAACGTCAGACCCCAGTAGCTTGATAAGTCGTGTCCATATGAGGTCTATAACAGTTTGAGAAACTATTGATAATGCTTACCAGTAAATCTCAGCAACCCTGGCCAGGGATTTCCAGTTATAGCCAATCGAACACTGCACAACATCAACTCCCTATACCGGGAGAGACGAATCCCCTCCTATAGCTCATTTCCTCCATGTGATTCGGGACTGTACCTAAAAGCCACCTTTCTGCACGCCCTCTTGGACGTGGTATGATAGAAATCAAAGCACAGTGGGAATCACACAAGACTCTATGACGATCTCGGGTCAACAGACTACTTTGTACCAGTGTCACCAGAGAACTGCCATCTGACGTGAGGTATAATACCATCTGGGAGTTCTCGGCGAGTCTGTCCAGTGTACCCAGTCTCTACTGAGCACCCGTACACCATCCTTGATGTCAAACACCGATGGATATGGGATCATCCATCACCCATCATATGGGTCAAGATGCGTATACGCTAGTCTACTCTGGTGTATCGATGCCCTGTCTCGATACACCCTCGACTAGGAACAATTATAGGATATACTCATCGACTACCGTGACCCCACTAGTATTATCTCATCATAGTCCCAGTAGTCGAGTACATATCCTAAGGGCTTTATCAACATGTAACATAGAGACAATCAGAGTACATGTTAAGATAAAGTACAACCAGATAGCATACTGTCATGTCGACCAAGAAAGTCCTCCCGATATATGTCCAAGCATCCATTACAATATACATCATATGTACAGCAATGGCCTCTAGGGCATACATATAACTAACAATCTCCCACTTGCACTAGGGCCATCTGTTGTGGTATCGCATACCCAACAATTAGCTGCGGTTGAAGTATCTCATACTCAACCATCCCATAAAAGTCTCTACTGGGAAAAAAACCTTTGTGAGTGGATCCGCGCTGTCATCCTCTGTGTTTACTCTCCTAACCTCGATCTTCCTGGAGTTCAACCATGTCCATGATCAGGTGATACTGCCTAAGAATTATATCTGGATTTCTGATGGGAAGGGGGGTTCCTTGGCTAAAGCCACAACTCCATTGTCACACAATGGTAGAAACGAAGTTCATCTCATGAACTTATATATATCCAGACCGCCTCTTTGGTAGCATCCTTGGTAACGATGTATCTTGCCTTTAATCGTCTAGTATGTCATAGTATCTAGCTTGGAGCTCTTCCAACATACCGTCCTTCCACTGAGGGTAAAGACAATGCCTGCGACTGACATTCAGTCGTCCTTATCACCCTGGAACTTTTCCAGTGATTCTCCCTAGGATCGATTGATACCATCTCACTACAACTAGTGAGTATCCTAACATCCAATTAGATCTATCTCATAGATCCAAAACCAAGGATTTAGGAGGTATCACTTTGATCCTATGTGGAGAATCCTTGTGATAAGCGGAGATTAACCGAGCGTAGCATAGGAAACTCCTTCCCTATCAAGAGTATGTCATCTACGTACTCTACGAGGATCACCACCATACTTTCTACTACCTTTTTGTATATACAAGGTTCATCTACCATTTTGATGAAGTCAAACTCTTTGACTTCCACATCAAAACAGACGTTCCAACTCCGCAATGCCTGCTTTACCATATAAAACATCTTGCGCACGTTTCCGCTACTCCCACTATCTACGAAGCCCTCTAGCTATGTCCTTATAGACGCTCTTTTCTAAAACATCATTTAGAAAAGCAGTCATGACACCCAACCACCAAGTATCATAGTCATGGTATGTAGCCGTGGCAAGTAGGATCTGGATGGACTTAAGCATAGCTTTGAAAGTCTCAACTTTTCCATGTACACCAAGTAATCTTCTTAAGATATACTTGCTCCTGATGGGGATTTAACCCTGCAGATAAAGCAACTAAAGTCCATACTTTGTTGGTGTATAAGGATTCCATTTCAGATCACTAAGCATCCACCCATTCTTACAGAGTCTCACTCCTGATGGCCAGCTCGAAACTAGTTGGATCATCATCTCATGATGCAATCCTCACTCCCACTGTCATAGAGAAACCGAAGTATCACTCGGGTGGGTGAGGAACCCTACTAGATCGGCGGAGAGGCTGAGGTTCGTTGGAATCTATTGAGTCCTTTGGTTCTACCAAATCATCTGCTGTACTTTGTATAGCTGGAACTCCTTCCAGTTCTACCTCATGACCACTAATTTTTCCACAAGAAATTCCCTTTCACAAAGGTGGCATGTTGAGAAACAAAACATTTTTGTTCCTTGGTTAGGTAGAAGATATTCCCTTGCATATGCTTGGGAAATCCAACAAACTTCCACAGATCTGATTTTGCCTCGAGCTTGTCCGGATTTTGCTTTTTAGACATAGGCCGGACAACCCCAAATCTTAACAAACTTAAGAAATGGGCTCTTCCCATTCTATATCACATATGAAGTGGTAGGTAAATAATTTGATTTGAACCCTATTCAATAGGTATGCAGATTCTCAAGTGCATAACTCCTAAAAGGAAATAGGAAACTCAGTTGTACTCATCATAGAGCACACCATATACATAGGGTGCTATTGCTCCGCCCCGATATACCATCGTGCTATGGTGTATACGGAGGAGTAATGCTGAGAGAGAATCTCATTCTCCTTTAGAATAGTCTAGGAATTCTGTGCTCAAATATTCTCCTCCTTGATCTCATCAAAGGACATAATACTTATCCCCGTATTTTGGTTCTCTACTTCTAACTTATATTCTGTGAATATCTAAAATTCTTTGGACTTATGTTTCAACAGGAATATATGTCTGAATCTTGAGAAATCATCAAAGAATGTAATGAAGTAAAAAGAACCGGTCTTGGCATATGTAGACTGGGGACCTTACATACATCATCATGTATCAATCCCAAGAGTTCACTAACTCTTTCTCTGTTTCCAATAAACAGAGCTGTGGTCATCTTATCTTTGTGACATGACCGGCAAGTTTCACAAGATGTAAATTCAAACAAATTTAAATATGCATCTCTATGAAACTTAGCTAGTCGGGTTGCATTGATATGACCTAGTCTATAATGCCTCAAGAAGGATTCGTTCATTTCTGAACTCTTCCTCTTGTGTGTGTTCCGTCAACTAAGAACTATGGTTTGATTTAGAACGTCAATGCTTTTAGATAACATGCATGAACCGATAAACTCTTGGTATAGGAAATGTTCAAAACATTTTCCAACAACACAAAATTATATCCTTTCTTTACTAATAAAGAGACTGATTTGATGTTGTATATCTGGTTCGGTATCTAATAACATTCGTTCAGAATCAATGTATTCTGGTAATACAGGGTGATAGTGACCAACAGACCTGGCTGCAACACTTGCACCGTTTCTATCTCATGAAACTTATCACCCGTTCTCAGTTTTCTACCTATCTGAAGCCCATGTAATAGATTACATATGCGCGATCCTGATCCGGTATCTCATACCCAGGACGTAAAGGATACTGAGAAACAGTTCTATTTAATGAACACACCCGAAGAAGATGCATCAGCATGCACTTTCTTCGTTTGGGCGGCAGGGGAATTCTGGTAATCCCCAATTTCCTGCTTTATTTTATAACAATTATAAATTGGAGCAGGACCAACGTTCCCCAGCTCAGTATAACAAGCGGGTTCGGTCAATTCTTTCGTATTATTATCTTGATTAAGGCGTGATATGGTCGCTACCTGGAGAGAGAGAGAGATGAAAACACTTAGCGTATGCTCTTGCAAAATTAGATTGGTTATCTAATATATCTAATCAGGATGTCTCCCACTGTTTTAATCAAATCTTCCTTCAAACCCTAAAAGGAAAGACTAGCCGGGATACACGCTACAAGTTCGCCAATCATTCAGCCAGGCCAGTGCCGGTACTTTGAGGGAGGTCCCCCATGCTTTCGCACGAACCTAATTAAAGTAAACCTTGTTTTCCCAGGGGCGTAACCCCGTTGACACCTTTCTAGACACCTACTTGATCGGCTAATTGTAATGTGTAAAATTCTCCCAGGAGTAACTCTTACTCGCATCGGGTATTGGGATCCAACTATCTCATAGAAGGTATGCAATCTCATTGCAAATTTCAATACTTGAAATTCCCAATAATATTTTACCCCTAGCAGCTATATAACCTTAACATAGTCAACAAATTATAAGTGCTAGTCAAGTTCAATCCGTCATTTCCCGATTGAATTAAACCCACCCGCACGATCCTTAACATAGTCAACAAAGTCGCATGACTACCCTAATCCAATCGCATCATATGCTTATATAGATAAGCACTAATCAGCTACCGCACACTACACCTTAACATAGTCAACAAACGTAGCACGAAGACTAACTAGTACTTATCTGAAATGACGGAGGGCTACGACAGGTTTTTAAGAAAACCTTTTGCGTAATGAACTTGATATCGTTGTAGAATCGAGTGATTTTAAATGGAGTGTTTTTTAGGCTTTTCTAGTTTTGCTAAAGGGGTCACTCCCGGTGAAGGGATCGTCGGCCCTTTCCTCATCGAATAAGGTGCAGGATATTTCACAAATATCACTATGCAAAGCAAAAACTATAGAAGCAATCAAAACACAAACCGAGTTTGTAGTATTTGCTAGTTTCACTAAAGAGGTCACTCCTGGTGAAGGGATCTCGGCTCTTTCCTTATCGAATAAGGTGCTGGATGTTCTACAAGGAACACCGCTGTGCAAAGCAAGAACTAGAGCTACCAGTATATAAACAAGTTTCCTACAACATCTTAGGTTTCTTTTATTTCATTAATCTCATTAATAAAGTCCCATTTTATTATGCTTCACAAGCATCAGATATGAAACGAAATCAACAATATATAATATATATCTCATATTCTTTATTTGAACATTTGAGATCCAATTGATCCAAATTCAAATCATTTATCTCAGGCGGTAATATGATCTCATCACAGAACATTGCAGCAGAAGAACATATATGAAATATTGGATATACTAGGACGCCCGTGTTTTTAATACGAGCCTGTATAAAATACGGATTCCACGGTCACGATGAATAGTCAAACCCACATCCCTAGACCCCTACGAGAGCGGCAAGTAACGCTGCCAATTCTACGGTTAGAAGACCCGGTCTCGACTCCTCAAGATGGTCTCCCACTGGACCCTAGAACCCGGTTACTTGTGCTCCCCGCCTTGGGTCTACCTAATACGGAAAAGTAAATAATATACACTGGTGACATCATCCTCAGCCCGGAAGTGCCCCAATAAAAGCATATTACATACAAAAGAATTTTACATGAATGAAAAAGAAAACTCTTATCTCACATAAAACCCCCGGCTACTCAAACAGGACGATCTAATGTAACATATCACAGCAACATATAATATCACATGTCATCAACGTAAGTAAGTATGCATACACCGATTGTCGTCGATGTATAGCAACGAAAACTGGCGATACAACTATATAGTACACTTACGGTCACAGAAAAGAAAGTGTAAAACTACAACAGTTGGAATCCGCAACCTCTTTATACATCGCATGCCTAACCAAATGAATTCTTTAGACATCGCATGCCTAACAATTATAAACCCCGCATTTTAGTCTCATTATCGAAAACTCTTTTCAATATCAAGTCGGGAAATTCAACAAGATTCCCGACATCCTGATCGAATGCACGTCGCAAACTTTAGTAGACGGCTGCACCCCCGGATGCCGTCGACGAAGTGCACTAAGGCGGAACACCACTGCCGCGAGCACCCGAACAGATGCTTTTAGCGACGGGGTTTTCCTACAGTCACTTGGTCGGGGCTTTGGGGCGTGGCTGTCTATTAACTTTACCCGGCGAGTATCCGTGTACGCTACGTGATTGCAACGGACTTTGATCACATCAAAATCCCGTGGCAACCGATCAAATGAGACTAAACTGCTAAATTTACAACATTCAAATTAGTTATCTCATAACTAGTGTGGATTCTAAATATTGTATCACATTCCAGATAAATAGACAATGTTAAACTTTCCGATCGAATAATCAAACACCCAAGTTTTTCCAAATATTTCTCAACACTTGAAATTAGTTTTAAAACATCCATCACATGCCATAGAACCAATGGTCCAGCCGTAGAAGGGTCAACCCAATGCCTTACATGTGGCATGCCGTACTGTCCTAAACCCTAAGGTTCAGAGGCGGTTCAGACGGTCACATAATCGATTTAAGGTTTGTTGTCTTCTAGAGGGTCCACCACGTTACTTGCACGACTTAGAACGTTCTTAAACTACGCAAAAATCCAGTGCTTGGAAATTTTCCGGCAGGGGAAAAAGTGAGTTACTGATATCCGTTCGAACTTTTTAACACGATCTAAAAATTACCCGGACAAACCAAACGAAGTTAAATTATCCGATCGAATCAACGAGTCCCCAATACATCCCAGAAAACTCAACACTTGAGTATAATTAAAAATTCCCAGAAAAAAATAATAAGAAAGGACCTAAGAATAAATATATGAAATATCAGGGACCAAATCAAAATTTTGGCCGCGGAACCTCGGCCAAACCAAGGGTTTTGCGGCGGTTCCACGGCCAAATTAGTGCATTAATGGGCCGTACTTCACAGTAATTCTTAGTTTTTCCTGCTTGTTTTTCTGAGTATTTTTAGTGCAGAAACAATCAAGTTTTTAGAAAATGTCCAGAGAGGGGTATACTCGGGTGTGTTGGATTTCGATCGGAATTTAGACATCGTCTAGACTTCGTCTAAAGCTCTAGCTTGGCTCTGATACCACTGTAGGGTTGCTAGGCACGTGCACAAGGGTCTACAAGACATCAACCATGCCCGATTAAAAATTTATCCGTGCCAAACAACCCAAAGACGGATCTTTAAACTAGAGATTAGGCGAAAACAAGCATGTTAAACACTTTAACACTAAGTGAGAGGGATTACAACCTTTGTAGATCTGGTCCTTCACTTCTTAAGCTCCATGTTGAGGTCCCTTCGCTGCGATCATCGTGTATCGGACTCTCGAGAGGCTCCGCGAAGAGAAAGATGCAAGCTTGCTTCCGATCTTCGATAACAAAGATGATCTACCTTGAAGTTTTATTAACACAAGCTAACAGTCACTAAATGAAGTGAACACTCTCATCTAAAGGGAAAGGGTAGATGAGGATGATGAAGTAGGATTTTTTCTCTCATTTGTTTTCTTATTTTCACTCATTTTTCATCACAAAATCAAAGCAAGAAAGCTTTTCATCAAGAACTCAAGCAAGAAGAAGATGAATCATAATAATTGTAAAACCTTTTGTGATGAATAATGAAAGGATAATGATCAATAATGCAACCATGGTTGCTAAACCTTTGTAGAGAATTAACTAAGGGTGAAGAGTTTAGGTTAGGTTAAAGATGAGTCATTTGAAAATATCTTTGCAAGAACAAAAACAAAACCTTCTAGAAACATCTAGAATAGCTTAACCAAAATCAAACCCTAACCATATTTAATCTCCACTATTCATGTTGCATTAATGACCACATCATGTTACAATATTATATATCACATATATAATATTTATTGTAACAAAATAAAATAATACAATTAATATATATCTCATATATATCAATGTATTACCCGAGTGAGAAAAAGAATCTTTTAGTAAGCTAATATTAGTCAATGTAATTTAATATATCATATATATCGTTATACATTAAATCATCGAATCAACACTTGATCCGACGATCCGGCTACATCGCATATAACCGACTAATATATCATTTACCGATTCATCGAATCAACACTTGATCCGATGACCCGGCTGATATCAAATATCATGAGAATAGAATACGGTATCTCATATCGCATAATCCTCGGTCCCGCACATATCACATATGTGCCCCTACTCCGTTTTGCCTGAGCCAAGAAACCTCTGTGTAGGACTCTAAAGAATCGTCAATACGCCGACAGTAGGTGATGATCATATCAAACACCCACAAGCTGCAAGCGGTTAACTAAATGTAACAGCCACCGAGGTATTGCTTGCTCAGAAGATCAACAAGCAAGCCTGTACATTCTCCTGCGAATCCAATCAGTAACACTCCCGTACAGTCTGGTCTCGTCGTCTGATATGTTGTATATCTCGCCTATGGATGGTAAACGTCAAACCCCAGTACCTTGATAAGTCGTGTCGATATGAGGTCTATAACAGTTTGAGAAACTACTTATAACACTTACCAGTAAATCTCAGCAACCCTGGCCAGGTATTTCCAGTTATAGCCAATCGAACACTGCACAACATCAACTCCCTATACCGGGAGAGAAGAATCCCCTCCTATCGCTCATTGCCTCCATGTGATTCGGGACTGTACCCAAAAGCCACCTTTTTGCATGCCCTCTTGGACATGGTATGATGGAAATCAAAGCATAGTGGGAATCACACAAGACTCTATGACGATCTCGGGTTAACAGACTACTCTGTACCAGTGTCACCGGAGAACTGCCATCTGACGTGAGGTATAATACCATCTGGGAGTTCTCGGCGAGTCCGTCCAGTATACCCAGTCTCTACTGAGAACCCGTACACCATCCTTGATGTCAAACACTGATGGATATGGGATCATCCATCGCCCATCATATGGGTCAAGATGCGTATACGCTAGTCTACTTTGGTGTATCGATGCCCTGTCTCGATACACCCTCGACTAGGAACAGTTATAGGATGTACTCGTCGACTACCGTGGCCCCACTAGTATGATCTCATCATAGTCTCAGTAGTCAAGTACATATCCTAAGGGCTTTATCAACATGTAACATAGAGACAATCATAGTACATGTTAAGATAAAGTACAACCAGATAGCATACTATCATGTCGAGCAAGAAAGTCCTCCCTATATATGTCCAAGCATCCACTACAATATATATCGTATGTACAACAATGGCCTCTAGGGCATACATATAACTGACAATAGCAATTTATTGATGATAGATCCGCACTCTTGACTCGAGGATGTCATATGGTTTATTGTATCGTATATGATACTATTGAGGTGGGATCACCGACTATTATAATTATATATGTCGACTCAGATTTAGGTGGTTTCCATACCCGTTCGATTAGCTCGTTATTTAGATCTGTAGTTTACTCAGTAGATGTTAGACTAGACTCAAGTCATACTTGTTTCAAAACTAACGAATCGTGAGTATTTTAAAGGACAGGTCAAGGGATTCTACGGATATTTTCCAAAGACGCATCTTTTCTTAAAAACACCGCAGCCCTTAATTTTCTAAAACCACGATTCATCTTTTTTCAAATGGCAAACTGTATGACATTTATATATTGATATAGATTCATCACTGTTGTGTTTATTATTCATTTGCCGCATATTCTTGCTATTCGCATCGCATTGCATGTTTGAATATGTTTATTGTTATATTAAACCCTTGCTGTCAGGACACCAGCACCATTATCGATGATGTGTATGTTCCACGTACACCTACTTGCCGGCTCACACACTTCATCATCGATAATTGCCATGTCACTGCACAGCAGGACTGTTGCATCAGGATATGACTCCTTACTTGACATACTTGCGTACATACATATTATACACTCATACTTGCGTACATACATATTGTACACTCATACTTGCATACATACATATTTGCACATACATAGATGATTCTGGCTTGATTTGTGGAATTAGGAACCACAAGTTATATTTTAAAAGAGCGGTTTTCCCTCAATATGTGCATATTATTGTTTTTGTTGCATGTTATACTGATATACTTACATTTCTTTTATATGTCGCATACATCATGCTTTATGATTATACGCATTGAGATATGTTGTTTCCATGATATTTCTGGATTTAGGAAATGTGGTATTTCAAAAGATAGTATGTATTGTTTAAAAACCCGGTTACCCTTGATATGATATTTCAGTGCGCCCACCATGAGTTTTATCGGTTCTGATGTATATGCGAGGAGGAGCTGTAGGCCGAGTGTGGGTACACTGTGGGGCCCGGTATGGTACCCCCGGGCAAGAAAGGGATGCTGTGTATACAAACGGTGAGCCTGGCAGAGGGACTACTACCTACCGGTGATAGCATTGGGGCTCGGTGGATATCCGGAGGATACCGAACGAAGTCAATCGATGATATGGGCCGGTCCGGACTGACGGAGCCCGTTGGCCGGTCCGGACTGACGGAGCCCGTGGGCCGATCCGGACTGATAGAGCCCGATTTATAAGGATTTACGTGACGATACTGGGCACATGTTTCATGATGTTTTCAAGTGTTGATGGTAGACACTCAGGTTCCTTGATCTTGATGTGTCACGAGGGACACATGCTGATTTATATCTTCATACTTCCATGCATATGCTTTATGATATTTACATGCATGATGTTTTATGTCATTGGGTGACACGTGGACGAGATCCACAAACATACAGACATTGATTACATAGTTGGATGATATCCACATATTTAGACTTCATGATATAGTTGACACTGATTTCATGATGATGACATCGATCATACCTCATATTTATGATATGTTACTACCTGAGGCGCTGGCACTAGCACTTGGTACTACACTTACGTATAGATGTTTACCCCTGCCATATTATGATGCTTCAGACTTATTCATATTGAGGATATATTATTACTGATCGTTTGACCTAGGATGAGTCATACATACGATTTCTGCTCTGTGATGTTTTTTATTCACTAGTTGGCAACTCACCCCCGTTGTGCCACAGTTCTTGCAGGTTTTGCCGTACATGTTTCATTGCGGCTTTTCTGGCATACTCCTTCCTTTCTGGGTGATTGGTCTAGTAGGTGGGTTCACTCGCATCATGAACACCCTTGTATTTATTTTAATCAATTGTATCTAGTAGTTCCATCAACCAAAGTTGTATATTGTTTCAGATTTAGAAAACCAGTTGTGTATTATCTCGACCTTAGAATCGCGCGTTATAGTATTATGGTTTTCATGATGATTTTGAGTTTCCTTTGAGTTTTGATCCTCACCCTTCGGCGTTGTATTTTATATTGCTTGCGTGGTTGTGACCGTCGATTAACGAAGAGCAAGCTCCTGCTTGGGGATGCCTTTAATCATTATGCATATATTATTCTTGTTGTACCCTGTTTGGGGCCTGTATTTACAAAGGAAACTCTGCCGAAATTTTCAGAAAATACTTGAGGATTTAAAAATGCATATTCGGCTTACTTATTTAAAAACCTTGTTTTTAAAACATGTTTTCTTCACTTCTTTAAAAATAGTTTTCCTTCATTTATTATTTAAAATGGTTTTAGATTTCTGGGCTTTTGGCTTACTTGAATTAGATGAGGTCTTATAGACTTCATATGATTCAAAGGCCAGTCACGTGCTATTTTGGGTCGTGACAAAGTTGGTATCAAAGCGCTAGTTTAACCTTGGTTCGAGTCTATGTTTGACTATGCGGAGCCTACGGCGTTTACATATATTCGAAACTTAGGCTTGACCTTACGGAACTTAGACTTAGTCGAGGGGGTATTAGACCCGAACTTTCGTCGCATAGGTTGACCTTGGTTAATGGAATATGTGAATTCAGTAGAGTGACGTACCGTGTGTATGTTCTGCGGCATATTTACGATATGCTACTCCGCTTAAGGAGCCTTAGGATGTACATTTTCTTGCACAGTATTATATTCATTCCTACGATCTATTCTTATCGATATTGGTTATGGTTTTGCTGCCACGATTGCACGGGCAGAGAGAGCTACGGCTACAGTTGCGTTAGCATGAGCTCATCATGAATGATGACTAACCAGGGCGTGATTCCAGAGATATACGATTGCATAGAGGCTTCGTTTTATTGTATTTTCAAGCCATGAGCGTTTGACAGATCGCTTTTACGAGATTCTTGGACATGCAGATCAGCACTAGAGGATCAGGCTACTGCTAGAGGCCAGCCAGAATGTGATGACCATTGATATATAGCTTATTCATGATGTTTGAGGAGCTATTTAGCGTATAGACGAATGAGCCAGTTGCTGCTGCAAATAACGAGATATCGCCCAGATGTTGAAGCTACTGCAGCATGAGTATATACTTAGAGATATGATGGAAGGTCGCTAGACACCTGAGGATGAATTACTAGGACATGTGGCTTGTTCGCTTACCTCGATGCGAGGTCATCAGATTGATTGTTCCAGCTAGAGACGACTTCACGCAGGTACGTTGAGAGTCGATGGAGACGATCAAATATCAGGAATCCATTTCTAAGTTTAAAGTATTCGGAAGACTATGCAAGAAATGCTATGGACACTCTATACGAATGAAACACTAACTCGATGTAATGACCATGAAACGCCTTCGAACTTTAGGTTTTGCGGCAGTTTAGTGGTGCCATTTGTAAGGCTTGGGTTTGCCCTTCTACGGTTGGTCCACAGGTGCTGTGGCATGTACTGGAATACTACTAAACTGTACCCAAGATGTTCAGCTCTTGGGGAAATTATGGAGCCTTGACAAATCGATCGAAAGGGTCGACATCTTTCGGATATCATGTAATGGGATACATAGATTGGGAGACTCCAGATACGAGTATAGCCATTGGAGCGCAGTCTATGCAGCAACGAGAAGACGAGTCCGAATCAGTCGACATTGGAACAGAGTGGAGTAAAGAGTTCACACGAGATTTCGACGAGATGACGTTCCACTCCGCTGACATCAGAGATCCGATACGCATGCAGAGGCGTTGTATATGGATATACCTTCCAGAAGGAGACGCGATAAGTATGCAGCCGTTCCGGAACAAGAAACAGATATAGTAAGTGTGGTAACTTCCAGGCAATTCGGCAGAAACAAGATTTGAGAGAGACCCCGACAGGACCTTTCTGGAATACTATACGAGAAGACTTGGACCAAGGAGCGGTCATATGGCGCACACCCTACAGGCCAGAATTCGGCATCGTCGATGAGATAGTTGGCCAGAGATCTATAGAGGATGTGCCAGAGCAGGACTGTTTCCATCGTCATTCCATATTGGGCCGTTGAGCCGAGAAGCTATATATTTAGCAATGCACAGTGAGAGACAAGAGCCTAAAAGCACCAGGCGCCCGACCATGAATAGGAGGAAAGTAGATGTCTTGCTCTGCTAGCTTGGGATGCACCGGCACCTTCTTGACTTTGAAGGAGGAAATATCGACGACGGTATTTATGATTTGTGATTTGGTGATTCGATTATCACATATCCGTCACCTTGGATTTCAGCATTTTGGGCGATCTATTCGCCTGATTTAGTCTTGATGACTGAGTTTCATGGTATTTATTTTTGTGCACCACGGTTGCACCTGACTTGATTTGATGTCATTCGATATGTTGATTTTGATTTCATGCCTATGTTATGCATGTGATTTGACTTATGCTTTCGGCATAGTTTTCATGCACTTTTAGTGTTTTGATTTGATTTGTGCACGCTGATGCACATGGTTGTAAGATTATATACCGCAGTATATCTGATCTGGATTGAGCTGTATTGTATACCATCGATTTCGATTATGATATTGATGTTGATTTCGAGCAGTTTGTGCATTTGATTTGGATTCTTGCGCATATTTGGCGTGCTTGGATTTGGATTTTCACGCATGTTCTGAGATGCGATTTTGGTGCACACCAGATGCACTAAATCGAGATTCTTCATGCATATCAGATACACCTGTTATTGCCATCAGGCACACCCGTTGCCCTTGACAGGTGATTCGTGCACACCCGTTGCACTTAGATGTTGCTTCTGTGCGCATGTATGGCACATATATGGATTTTGATTTCCGTGCGCACCAGACGCACGTTGCATTCATATACATATTTTGGGATTGATTTCTTATGGAGAAGTACGTTTTTATGATATTTGCTATTTGTTTTCGTACTGAGCAGGACTAGTCAGAGGACAGTACCTGGATATATTTTGCATGCACTGATAGTTATCGAAGGGATTTCTAAAAAGAGAGCTATAGTCTCAGTATTTACCTACGTGTCTGATATGACACGAATCGTTAAAAACAAGAAAACCCTTCTAAATTATTTTCAAAAATGGCGGGACGTACATATTAAACAAAGGATATATATATATATGGTTATTTTCTTGCAATAGACGTCTGCCACTGTGCCGCGATACGCGCATCGCACAGCAACAGAAAGATTTGGCAAGCATTTCCTCCTGATATTTACATGTACAGATTTGATATTTACATGTATAGTTCAGATTTATATCATATTGGTTTTCTTATTGGATTTGACATTTCTGTCTTCACCATGACTCCGATGATTGCGAGATGCTTGACGGAGTTTTGATTTTGAGTTATCTTCTCATTGATCATGCGCGTGCATTACGCTATGATGCGTTTTATGTATTGATGATTTCGGAACCCCGACGACTTGGACTTTTTACTGAAATGTTTTAGTATTGAGAGGTTTAAATTTAAATTCAGGGACCGAATTTTTTTAAGGAGGTAAGATTGTAACATTTCAAAAAAATAAAATATTATTTTTGGGAATTTTTATAATTAAATAATATTATATTGAATATTTTAATATTTCGGTATAATTAAATACCGATAAATTGGGAAAAATATGGAAAATTATGGAAATTACTAAAATGAGGGTGGTTTATTGGATTTATGCAAATTATGAAGTTTTACGATTTATTTGACACTAATTTAGTGCTAATCACGATTGAAAATTGCTAATCGGGTTTTAAGCGTGTTTTATGCAAAACATGCACAAGTCTTTTTTTCTTCACTTGCTACATTTTTTTATCATAGCATTCCTCATGATTCTTGCATGGTTGTAAATTAAAGAGAATGAGAAAAAGAAAATAAAAGAAAAAGAATAATGAATGAGGGATGGGCATGAGCGAGAGAGTGAGAGGGGTTACCCTTGACTTTAGACATTCCTCCTTCATTCCTTCAACCTCATCATCTCTTCCCTCAACTCCCTTGCTGCTGCTGCTGCCTTCACTCCCTCCCCCTCTTCACCTCCTCAAAACACCATCAAAACAACCTCAAAACTCAATCCCCACTTCATTAAAATTGTGCATGAGCTCACAAGCAACACATTAGACCATGAAAGCTTGCATTTTGGACACTTGGGGCAACTCAAGAATTTTCTTGAGTTGCCAAATGAGCTATTTTCTGAACCATTAGCTTAGTATTCCCATTGCTTTTACATCCATGTTAACTTTAAACCGATATGGTGATGTTTAGTGAGGGTAGGAAAATTCTAGTTAAGGGTTTTGGAATTCTTGAGTTGTGTTGGGTAATGGAGCTTAGAGGAGGCCTCAGAAACCACCTAGTGCTAGAATTTAGACCTAAACCAGAGACTAGAACCCCAGAATACGGATTTAGAAACCCGATATCGGATGAATTTTGGATTCTGTGAGTGTATATTGAAATCAGCTAACACCCGGTTAACCTGAAAATTATTTGGCAAACACAGAGAGATGTGCAGGTGATTTAGAGCATACCTTAAAGACCCCAGCCCCTGACTCCACCCTTTGGCCCCAGAAATATTCTTTCTGGCCGCAATTTGTGGCCACACCTGGGCTAATGTGTCTCGTGTTTGTTCTGTTGTCTCCTCATCAGTAAACTAGACCCTTGGCATATGAAAAATCGACCAATTTGACTTAGGGTAAAATCTAGGACCATTTTCAAGAGTTCCTGTTTTGATTCAGGGTTCCGTTTTGCGTATTTTGCATTCTGGATTTTTGTGATTTTTGACGTATTCGATCAATTGACGTTTGTACGTCGGAATCATGTGTTAATTGGTGGTTTTGAAAGCGTAGTCCATAGGTTCTAACCTATAGGCTTTTAGCGTATCGTTTTGATTTTGAATTAGGTTTTAATGCGACGTGATGCGTTATGATGCGTAGGTACCCCGTGAAGACTTCGAGACGACAAGCAAGCAAGGGGCGACGTCAGCAACAGCAAGTGAAGATCGGGTGAGTAGATTATATTTACGGGGGAAGTCGGGTGGATGGCGTATAGCACTCCCGCAGTTCGATGTTTAGTATAATATATATATGTATACTATATATACATGATAGCATTATGTGTGACATGGATATTCAATATGTGATTAGGTGTGCTATGGTTAGATTAGGGTTTTTAGAAGTATACCAGTATAGCTTCTTAGTTGCGAACCCTAGAATAGGTTTACACCCACACGCACACACATTCTTACTTGTTATACTTATACCTGGATGATGAGGATTGTATATGATGTTATTTGGAGATGAGTCGATGAGTTTGTGCCATGAGATCGGTGATATGATGTGGTTCATATTTGGGATACGAAATGAGATTTTAGCGGGCCTTTAGCCGTGTGTTTTTATACACGCACACATATATTCATGGATGGTATCAGTTGTACTGGATTTAGATCAGTACCCCAGTTCATGAGACATGATGATAAGGATACCAGATCATTAATGAGATAAATGTGAGATTCAACCCGTACCCAGATTTGGGATGCCGTACGATGGATTTACCGTACGAGCTATATATTGATGATAGATCCGCACTCTTGACTCGAGGATGTCATATGGTTTATTGTATCATATATGATACTATTGAGGCAGGATCATCTACTGTTAAAATTATATATCGACTCAGATTTAGGTAGTTTCCATACCCGTTCGATTAGCTCGTTATTTAGATCTGTAGTTTACTCAGTAGATGTTAGACTAGACTCAAGTCATACCTGTTTCAAAATTAACGAATCGTGAGTATTATAAAGGACAGGTCGAGAGATTCTACGGATATTTTCCAAAGACGCATCTTTTCTTAAAAACACCGTAGCCCTTATTTTTCTAAAACCACGATTCATCTTATTTCAAATGGCAAACTGTATGACATTTATATATTGATACAGATTCATCACTGTTGTGTTTATTATTCATTTGCCGCATATTCTTGCTATTCGCATCGCATTGCTTGTTTAAATGTGTTTATTGTTATATTAAACCCATGCTGTCAGGACACCAACACCATTATCGATGATGCGTATGTTCCACGTACACCTACTTGCCGGCTCACACACTTCATCATCGATAATTGCCATGTCACTACACAGTAGGATTGTTGCATCAGGATATGACTCCTTGCTTGACATACTTGCGTACATACATATTGTACACTCATACTTGCGTACATACATATTGTACACCCATACTTTCATACATACATATTTGCACATACATAGATGATTCTGGCTTGATTTGGGGAATTGGGAACCGCAAGATATATTTTAAAACTGGATTCATTTTAAAAGAGCGGTTTTCCCTCAATATGTGCATATTACTGTTTATGTTGCATGATATACTGATATGCTTACATTTCTTTTATATGTCGCATACATCATGCTTTATGATTATACGCATTGAGATATATTATTTCCATGATATTTCTGGATTTGGGAACCGTGGGTATTTCAAAAGAGAGTTTGTATTGTTTAAAAACTCGGTTACCCTTGATATAATATTTCAGTGCGCCCACCATGAGTTTTATCAATTCTGATGTATATATATACCCCATGCGAGGAGGAGCCGTGGGCAGTGTGCGGGTACATGGTGGGGCCCGGTATGGTACACCGGTGAAAGAAAGGGATACTGTGTATACAGACGGTGAGCCTGGCAGAGGGACTACTACCAACTGGTGATAATATTGGGGCTCAGCGGATATCCGGAGAATACTGACCGGAGTCGAGAGATGATATGGGTCGATCCGGACTGACGGAGCCCATAGGCCGATCCGGACTGATGGAGCTCGATTTATGAGGATTTGCGTGCCTATGCTGGGCACAGGTTTCATGATTTTTTCGATTGTCGATGCTAGACACTCAGGTTTCATGATTTTGATGTGTCGCGAGGGACACACGCTGATTTATATCCTCATACTTCCATGCATATGCTTTATGATAATTACATGCATGATGCTTTATGTCATTGGGTGACATGTGGACGAGATCCACATACAAACAAACATTGATTACATAGTTGGATGATATCCACATATTTAGACTTCATGATATAGTTGACACTGATTTCATGATGATGATATCGATCATACCTCATATTTATGATATGTTACTACCCGAGGCATTAGCACTAGCACTTGGTACTACGCTTATGTATAGATGTTTACCCCTGCCACCTTATCATGCTTCAGACTTATTCATATTGATGATATATTATTACTGATCGTTTGAACTAGGATGAGTCATACATATGATTTCTGCTCTGTTATGTTTTCTATTCACGAGTTGGCAACTCACCCCCGTTGCGCCAGAGTTCTTGCAGATTTTGCCGTACAGGTTTCATTGCGGCTTTTCTGGCACACTGCTTCCTTTCTGGGTGATTGCTCTGGTAGGTGGGTTCACTCGCATCACGACCACTCTTGTATTTATTTTAATCAGTTGTATCTAGTAATTCCATCAACCAAACTTGTATATTGTGTCAGACTTAGAAAACCAGTTGTGTATTATTTTGACCTTAGAGTCATGCGTTGTAGTATTATGTTTTTCATGATGATTTTGAGTTTCGTTTGAGTTTTGATTCTCGCCCTTCGGCGTTGTATATTATATTGCTTGCGTGGTTATGACCGTCGATTGACGAAGAGCTAGCTCCCGCTTGGGGATGCCTTTTATCATTATGCATATATTATTCTTGTTGTATCCCGTTTGGGGCCAGTATTTACAAAGGAAACTCCGCCGAAATTTTCATAAACTACTTGAGGATTTAAAAATGCATATTCGTCTTACTTATTTAAAAACCTTGTTTTTAAAACATGTTTTCTTCACTTTTTTAAAACTAGTTTTCCTTCATTTATTATTTAAAATGGTTTTAGATTTCTGGGCTTTTGGCTTACTTAAATTAGATGAGGTTCTATAGAATTCATATGATTCAAGGGCCAGTCACGTGCTATTTCGGGTCGTGACATACTCGTATCTGGAGTCTCCCAAGCAATGTATCCCATCACATGATATCCAAATGAAGTCGAACAATCCGATCGATTGTCAAAACCTCATAATCCCCCAAGAGCTCAACATCTTGGGTACAGTTTAATAGTATCGAATATATGCCACAACACCTATGGACCAATCGTAGAAGGGCAGACCCAAGCCTCACTAATGGCACCGCTGAACTGCCGCAAACCCTAAGGTTCACCGGCGTTCCATGGTCATTATGTCGAGTTAGGGTTTCATTCTTCTAGAGTGTCCGTAGAATTGCTAGCATTGTTTTCCGAATGCTTTAAACTTGGAAAATGGGTTTCTGACATTCGATCATCTATATCGACTCTCAACGTATCAGCGTGAAGTCGTCTCTAGCTGGAATCAATTAATCTGCTGACCTCACATCGGGATAGGCAATGAATCACATGCCCTAGTCTTTTATCCTTGGTGACTAGAGACCTTCTATCATATCTCTAAGTATAACTCGTGCGGCGTTAGCTTCAAACATCTGGGGCGATATCTTTTCATTCGCCAAAATCACTGGCTCATTCGTCCGCACGCTGAATAGTGCCTCAATCATCAAAATAATCTGTGCTCTGACGGTCATCACAATCTAGCTGGCCTCTTGAAGGGGCCCAATCCTCTGGTGCTGATCTGCACGTCCGAGAAATCTCGTAAAATCGATCCATCAAACGCTCGTGGCACGAAAACACAATAAAATGGCGCCTCTATGCAAACCGTATGTCCCTGGAATCACGCCGCGGTCAGTCATCGTTCGTGACGAGCTCGTGCTGACTGCAACTCTAGCCATAGCTCTCTCTGCCCGTACAACCGTGATAACAAAACCATAAACTGGTACCGTTGAGGCTAGATCATAGGAATGAAACTAATGTTGTGCAAAGAAATATACATCCTAAGGCTTCTTATGTGGACTATCGTATCGTAAATATGCCGTGAAACATACGTACGGTACGTCACTCTACTCAAGCTACCTACTCCATCAACCAAGGGTCATCCTACACTCCGAAGGTAAAACCTAACGCTCTGATACCAACTTTGTCACGACCCGAAAAGTACGTAATATGACCGACATTTAAATTACGAAACATCTCGAGGTGTACGTAATCTAAGCAATCCAAAACCAAGAAATCAAAACCAAAGAAGCAGTAGAGTGAAGGAAAAACCAATTTAAAGCAAGTAAGTGTTTGTGGAACATACGCATCATCGGTAATGGTACTGGTGTCCTAACAGCATGGTTCATAATCACTTAGTATACAATAAACATGCAATGAGACGATAACAACATGATAAATGGCAATGAATAGTAATTGCAACAATAATATACGGAACATGAATGATAATGTAACAATAAGAATCTATATCGCTACACCTGTGTTATACTGTTTTGCCGTTTGAAATAGTACGAATCGTGGTGTTTTGCAAATAAGGCTACGGTATTTTTAAGAAAAGGTACGTCTTTTGAAATATCCATAGTATCCCTTCAGATGTCTTTAAAATCCTCACGATTCGTTAAGAAATAGGTATGACTCGGGTCCAGTCTAACATCTACTAGGTAAACTACATGTTTAACTAACAACCAATCGAAAGGGGTATGGAAACCACCTAAATCTGGGTCGATATATATACATGTATAATAGTCGGTGATCCCGCCTCAATAGTATCCCATACGATAACTTATATAATATGACATCCTCGAGTCAAGAGTGCGAATCTATCATCAATATATAGCTCGTACGGTAAATCCGTCGTAAGGCATCCCAAATCTCGGTACGGGTCAAAAATAACATTTATCTCATTACTTGTCTGGTATCCTTTCCAACATATATCATGATCTGTGGTACTGATCTAAGTCTAGTACAATACTGATACCATCTATATAATGCATGCGTGCGTATGAAAACACGCCTAAAAAACCCGCTAAAATATCATGTCGTAATTCAAATACGAAACATATCATATCACTGATCTTATGGCCCCAAGCCCAAACTCATCGACTAATCTCAATCCTAAGTACTTATCCTCAAAATCTATGTATATGTATACGTGTGTGTGTGTGTGTGTGTGTGTGTGTGTAAAGTCCCATACCCATGTGTGTGTGTATATATATATATATAAATATCCCCATATACGCATATGTAAATAGATATATGCAAATGCGTGTGTGCGTGTGGGTGTGAACCTTTGCTAGGGCTCGCGACTAAGAAGCTATGATAGTTTACTTCTAATTATCCTAAACTAAACCATGAACACAATAATCATCTCTTGATAAACATCCACGTATCATGAATCACATATATAACATATAACATACATATATATACATATATATATGTATGTATGTATGTATGTATGTATGTATGTATGTATCATAACTATACTATGAACTGCGGGGGTGCTATACGCCATCCACCCGATTTCTCCCATAGATATATATCTACTCACCTGGTCCTCGCTTGCCGGTGCCGACGTCGCCATGCGCTTTCTTGTTATCTAGAAGTCTATATTGGGGTACCTACATGTCACAACGTATCGTCTCGCATAAACCCAATTCGAAATCGAAACGGCATACGAAAACCAAATCGGCACGCGTACCATGCATAGGTCAAAACATATCGCTTACGCATGCAAGAATAGCCAAACCAACCATCGTTGTCGATGTACAAACGTCAAAACTTTGAGAAAAACCCAAACACCCCAATCGTGTTTCACAATTACTAATTATATAAGAAATAGGATTTAATTCATCAAAACCATAAAATTAATCAAGTCGTTTTATTTGCCAAAAACCTATTAAGCTGTTATTAACCGTTTCACTTCAAAACATAATGTTTTAACCAATATAATGGCTACATTACTCACATAATATTTTAACTAAGTCACACAAACCATAATTAAATTTTAATCTCATCAATTTTCATTAAACCCAAAAACCTAGTTTACAAATAGCTTAATTAGAACTATTTAAATGTAACAATTAGAAAATTGACAACTAGCTTTCATTTTGCATACTCTAAGATGTTTTACTACACTTTCAAACCATAACCAATTTATAAAAACCCTAACTAGATTTTAAATTTCATATTTTTAATAATTTCTAAAAATCTAGTTTGCTAAAAAAGCTAAATTTGGACATCTTACATCTAACAATTTACATATTAGTAACTAGATTAGGTTTTCATTTCTTCAAGATGATAATCTACACTTTACAAACATGATTACATGATAAGAACCCTAATTGCATTAAAAACCCTTTCTTGAATTTTTCCAAACAAGCAATTAAACTTAATTAAACACCTAATTAGCTTCAATTGAAGTATGATAGCAACAATTAAGTAACTAATCAATAATCAAACCATGGGACAAAGATTTATACCTCACAAAACTTGAATCAAACATGCAACCTAGCCTCACAAACTTGCTTCTTACTCCATGATCCATACTAGAATCGGTCAAGGAAAAATGGGTAAGAGTTGGATTTGAGTTTAGCCTTGAATTTGTGAGAGAAATGGTGGATTTTTGATGGGTTTTTAATGATGAAATGAGAGGGGAAATTTGGGGGGGCTGTCTAAGAGAGGCTCGGCCAAAATTGTGAGGGAGTGAGAGAAAGAGAGGTGGGTTTCAAGTCAACACAAGTCCAAGTCAACAAAGCTCATGCCACTTTCTAAATTTTCTTTTTCTTTTTCTTTAAGTGGGGAAATTGGTGGGCTTCCAAGGAGGGCTCGGCCAGCACAAGGGTAGGGTTGTGTGGGTTTGTGTGTAGGGTGAAGGAAAATGATAAATGTTATACTCCAATTTCTATTTAGACTAATTTCATTATTTAAGCCTTTTTCTTCGATATTTTTTAAAACCGTTTGACAATTTCATTTTATTTCAGAAACAATATTTTACATGTTAGTTTAATGTGTCATGATCCACAAAATTTGTATCATTCCATTCCAATTTATAATTTTTCCAAATTAAATGTATTAGTGACGGCTTAAAATAATATTAAAATAATTGATTTCGGAAATTTTTTCAATAAATTAGAAATTTTACAAGTGGCTCAATAAACACCAAATACTATCAATTACATAGCTAGAATATGTATATTTAATTTTATATCAAAAGATATTTATATCTTGATTTTCTACGGAAAACACCCGTTATTTTACCGATTTTCCGAAATTTCACTTAAACGATTTTCAAAACGTTACAGTTCCTCAAATTTCATAACATTTAATTAATAAATTATTATTATTTGTTATGACTTGCGGACACTTGTGCATGTTTATGTGAGGGTGTGTTTGTGCTAACCTAGTTTCAGTGACCATGACATCTTAACCTTAACCTAATCCTTTGTTTAACCTTAACCTAAACCTCTTGATATTTATGAGATATTTCATTGCCTTGTTTGGGATTTGGGAGGAGGTGGCATCGGTGACTCACTTGTGAGGCATGAATTGCATTAATGAAGTGTTAATACTGTTGGTTATATGTATGCCCTAGAGGCCATTACTGTACATACGATGTATATTGTAGTAGATGCTTTGACATATATAGGGAGGACTTTTTTGCTCGACATGATAGTATGCTATCTGGTCACTCTTTATCTTAATATGTACTCTGATTGTCTCTATTTACATGTTGATAAAGCCCTTAGGATGAGTACTTGACTACCAGGACTATGATGCAGATCATACTAGTGGGGATAGTGTAGTCGCTAAGTACATCCTTCAAATATTCCTAGTCATAGGTGTATCGAGACAGGGCATCGATATACCAGAGTAGAGTAGCGTATGCGCTTCTTAACCCATATGATGGGTGATGGATGATCCCATATCTATTGTGTTTGACATCAGAGAAGGTATACGGGTGCTCAATGGAGACTGGGCACACTGGACGGACTCACCGAGAACTCCCAGATGGTATTATACCTCACGTCAGATGGCAGTTCTCTGGTGATACTGGTACATGTTAGTCTGTAGACCCGAGATCGTCATAGAGTCTTGTGTGATTCCTACTGTGCTTTGATTCCCATCATACCACGTCCAAGAGGGCGTGCAAAACGGTGGCTTTTGGGTACAGTCCCGAATCACATGGAGGCAATGAGCGATAGGAGGGGTTTCGCCTCTCCCGGTATAGGGAGTTGATGTTGCACTGTGTTCGATTGGCTAAAACTTGAAATCCCTGGCCAAGGTTGCTGAGATTTACTGGTAAGTGTTATCAGTAGTTTCTCGAAGTGTTATGGACCTCATATCGATATGACTTATCAAGCTACTGGGGTCTGAGGTTTACCACCCCTAGGCAAGATATACGACATATCAGACGAAGAGAGCGGACTGTACGGGAGTGTTACTGATTGGATTCGCAGGAGAATGTACAGGCTTTCTTGTTGATCTTCTAATCGCTCAACACCTGGGTGGCTGTTACGTTTAGCTGACCGCTTGCAGCTTGTGGGTGTTTGATATGATCATCACCTACTGCCGGCGTATTGATGATTCTTTAAAGTCCTACACAGAGGTTTCATGGCGCAGGCAAAATGGAGTAGGAGCACATATGTGATATGTACGGGACCGAGAATAATACGCGTATGCGATACCGTATTAAATTCTCGCGATATGTGATATCGGCCGGGTATATGTGATATAGCCGGGTCATCAGATCAAATGTTGATTCGATGAACTGATACAGATTATATTAGTCGGTTATTCATGAAATAGCCGGATTATCGGATCAAGTGTTGATTCGATAATTTAATGTATAATTATATATTTGATATATTATATTACATTAACTAATAATAACTCACTTAAAGATTCTTTTTCTCAATTGGATAATACATTGATATATATGTGATATATGTTAACTGTATTATTTTATTTTCTTTCAATAGATATTGTATATATGATATATAATATTGTAATAAGTTAGGGTTACAAATGCAACATGTTTTGTAGAGCTTAAATATGGTTAGGGTTTGGATTAGAGTTAAGCTTGGATGAAGCTTTCATGAAGCTTCTTGAAGCTTTGACTTTGACTTTGATATTTTGTGTAGATATTTCTTTAACCCAACCCAAACCCTTTACCCTATTTAATTCTCTATAAGGATTAAGTCTTCATTCTTAAAACATGGTTGATTTGTAAACACAACAATGATTTTTCATTATTCATCACAAAAGAATTTGCTTCTTCTTCTTCTTTCTTCTTGCATGAAAACCATGACTAAGTTTTTAACAAGTGATGATAATGAGTGAGAAATTTAAAACAAACGAGAGCTAAATTCCTACTTCATCATCCTCATCTATTCTAGCCACTTAGATTAGGGTGTTTGCTTTGCTAATACTTGATTAGTGAAGCATGAGCTTGGGTTTGAGATTCTTCAAGGTAGATAATCTTAGTTGTTGAAGATTGGAAGCAAGCTTGCATCTTTCTCTTCATGAGGCCTCTCTGGAGTCCGGGTACATGATGATCGCGGCGAAGGGACCTCAACACAGAGTTTATAAAGCGAAGGAACGGACGACAAAGGTTGTAATCCCAAAATCTTAGAAGTAATGTTGTTTACTTGCTTTGTTTTGCCTAATCTCTAGTCTAAGATCTTGCTTGGATTGTTCGGCACTTGAAAATTTTGATTTTGGCATGATTGATGCCTTGTAGAACCTTGTTCTAGTGCCTAATAATCCTATAGTGATATCAGAGCCAAGCTATAGCTTTAGGCGTTGTCTAGACGAAGTTAAAAGTCCGATCGAACCCCGATACATCGTTTTAGACCCCCTCTCTGGAAATTTTTTAAAAACTTGGTTTTTTCCTGTATTTAAAATACTCAGAAAATTAAGCAGGGAATTCTAAGGATTACTGTGAAGTACGAAGCCATAACTCCATCAAGTGACAGCGGAACCGTGGCCAAACCATGCGTTTGGTGGCGGTTCCGAGGCCAACTTTTGGAGTTAGGGGCTAATACTTCAGGGCTTTATTCTTGGGTACTTTTTCATGCTTCTGGGAATTTTTAATTCTACTCAAGTGTTGAGTTTTCTGGAGATCTTTAGATTTCGTTGATCCGATCGGAAAGTTTAACATCGTTTAGTTTTTCGGGTAATTTAGAACCTGTTAAAAAGTTCGAACGGATATCAATAACTCACTTTTTCCCCTGTCGGAAAACTTTTATGTGTCGGATTTTTCCACGAGTTTGAAACTTTCGAGAAATCATGCAAGCGTATCTGTGGACCCTCTAAAAGAACGTAACCTTAACTCGATTATGTTACCGTCAAAACTGCCACTGAACCCTAGGATTTGTGGTATTTTACCGTTGCCACATGTGAGGCGTTGGTTTGACCCTTCTACGGCTGGTTCATTGGGGCTGTGACATGTTCTGGGATTTTTGAACCCCGCTCAAGTGTTGTGCTATTTGGGAAATCTTTGGTGTTTGATTATTCGATTGGAAAGTTTAATATTGTCTATTTATCTGGAATGTGATACAATATTTAGAATCTACAACTAGTTATGAGATAACTAATTTGAATGTTATAAATCTAGCAGTTTAGTCTCAGATGATCGGTTGCCAGGGGATTTTGATGCGATCAAAACTCCATCGCAATCACGTAGCGTACGCGGATACTCGCCCGGTAAACATAACAGATAGCCACGCCCCATAGCCCCAACCAAGTGACGGTAGAAGAACCCCGTCGCCAAAAGCATCTGTTTGGGTGCTCGCGGCAGCAGTGTTCCGCCTTAGTGCACTTCATCGACGGCATCGAGGGGTGCGGCCGTCTACCAAAGTTTTCGATGGGCATTCGATCAGGATGTCGGGAATCTTGTTTAATTGCCTGACTAGATATTGAAATGTGTTTTCGAGATCGAGACTAAAATGCGGGATTTATAATTGTTAGGCATGCGATGTCTATGGAATTTATTTGGTTAGGCATGAGATGTCTAAGAAAGTTGCGGATTCAAACTGTTGTAGTTTTACACTTTCTTTTCTTCGACCGTAAGTGTAATATGTGGTGTATCACCGGTTTCGTTGCTATACATCAAGGACAATTGGGATACGCATATTTACTTACGTTGATGACATGTGATGTTATGTGTTGCTGTGATATGTTATATTGGATCGCCGCGTTCTGAATAGCCGGGGGTTTTATGTGAGATGAGCGTTTTTATTTTCATTCATGTAAAATTCATTGTATGTAATATTCTTTTATTGGGGCACTTCCGGGCTGAAGATGATGTCACCATTCTATATTATTTACTTTTCCGCATTAGGATAGACCCAAGGCGGGGAGCACAAGTAACCGGGTTTTAGGGTCCAGTGGGAGACCATCTCGAGGAGTTGAGACTGCGTCTCCTAACTCTAGAATTGGTAGGGTTGCTTACCGCTCTCGTAGGGGTCTAGGGTTGTGGGATTGGCTATTCATCGCGACCGTGGAATCCGTGTTTTATACATGCTCGATATAAAACACGGACGTCCTAGTATATCCAATATTTCATATGTTATCTTCTGCTGCAATGTTCTGTGATGAGATCATATTACTGCCTGAAACGAATGTTTATATTATATATATGAGATATATATTGTATATTGTTGATTTCGTTTCAAATGTGATGCTTGTGAAGCATAATAAATGAGACTTCATTAATGAGATTAATGAAAATGAAAGAAACCTAAGATGTTGTGGAATTGAATTTTCAAAAACAGGTAGCTCTAGTTCTTGCTTTGCATAGCGGTGTTCCTTGTAGAACATCCAACACCTTATTCGATTAGGAAAGAGCCGAGATCCCTTCACCGGGAGTGACCTCTTTAGCAATAACCGGCAGATGCTACAACCCTCGGTTTTGTCTTTTGATTGCTTTTCTAGTTTTTGCTTTGCATAGTTGTACTTGTGAAATATCCTGCACCTTATTCGATAAGGAAAGAGCCGACGATCCCTTCACCGGGAGTGACCTCTTTAGCGAAATTAGCAAAGGCCTAAAAAACACTCCATTTTTAAATCATTTGATTCTACGAGGATATCAAGTTTATTACGCAAAAGGTTTTCATAAAAGCCTAACGTAGCCCACCGTCATTTCAGATAAGTATTTCATAGTATTCGTGCTGCGTTTGTTGACCTTGTCAAGGCGTAGTGTGCGGTAGCTATTTATGCTTATCTGCATAAGCATATGATGCGATTGACTTAGGGTAGTCGTGTGACTTTGTTGACCTTGTCAAGGGTAATGCGGGTGGGTTTAATTCAATCAGGAAATGACGGGTTGAACTTAACTTGCGGTCTATGGTTTGTTGACCTTGTCAAGGTCATAGATCGCTCGGGGAAAAATATTATTAGGAATTTCAAGAGTTGAAATTTGCAATGAGATTGCATATCTTCTATGAGATAGTTGGATCCCGATACCCGCTGCGGGTAAGAGTTACTCCTAGGAGAGTTTTACACATTACAATTAGCTGATCAAGTAGGTGTCTAGAAAGGTGTCAACAGGGTTACGCCCCTTAGAAAATGAGGTTTATTTTAATTAGGTCCGTGTGAAAGCACGGGGAACCTCCCTCTAAGTACCGGCACTAACCTGGCTGAAAGATTGGTGAACTTGTAGCGTGTAATTAATCCCGACTAGTCTTTTCTTTTAAGGTTTGAAGGAAGATTTGACAAAAACAGTGGGAGACATCCTGATTAGACATATTAATAACAAATCTAATCTTGCAAGAGCATACGCCGAGTGTTTTCATCTCTTTCTCTCCAGGTAGCGACCATGTCACGCCTTAATCAAGATAATAATACGGATGTATTGACCGAACCCACTTATTATACTGAGCTGGGGAACGTTGGTCCCGCTCCAACTTATATTTGTTATAAGACAGAGCAGGAAATAGGGGATTACAAGAATTCCCGTGCCGCCCAAACAAAGAAAGTACATGCCGATCTTCTTCGGGTGTGTTCATTACCGAGAACTGTTTCTCAGTGTCCTTTACAACCTGGGTAAGAGATATCGGATCAGGATCCCGCAAATGTAATTTGTTACATGGGCTGCAGAAAGGTAGAGAACTGAGAACGGGTGATGAATTTCAAAAGTTGGAAATGGTGCAATTGTTGCAAGCCAAGAAGTTGGCAGTTATCACCCTGTATTAGCAGAATACATTGATTCTGAATAAATGTTATTAGATACCGAACCTGATATACAACATCATATCAGTCTCTTTATTAGTAAAGAAGGATATAATTTTGTATTGTTGGATAATGTTTTTGAACATTTCCTATATCAAGAGTTGATCGGTTCAGGCACATTATCTAAAAGCATAGACATTCTAAATCAAACCACAGTTCTTAGTGTACAGAACACACACAAGTGGAAGAGTTCAGAAATGAACGAATCCTTCTTGAGGCATTGTAGACTAGGTCATATCAATGCGACCCGACTAGCTAAGTTACATTTAGATGCATATTTAAAATAGTTTGAATTTGCATCTTGTGAAACTTTCCAGTCATGTCACAAAGATAAGATGACCATAGCTCTGTTTATTGGAAACAGAGAAAGTGTGACGTTTTGAAAAACGTTTCGGTGAAATTTCGAAAAAACGGTAAAATAAGGGGGTTTTCTGTAAAAAGTCAAAATGCAAATATCTTTATTATAAAATTAAATATATATATTCTAGCTATGTAATTGCTAGTATTTGGTGTTTATTGAGCCACTGGTGAAATTTCAAATTTTCTGAAAATTTTTCCGAAATTAATTATTTTAATATTATTTTAAACCGTCACTAATACATTTAATTAGGGAAAATTACAAATTGGAATGAGTTGAAAAAAATTTTGTGCATCATAAAACTTTAAATAAAATTTTATCATGTGGTTTTTGAAACAAAATCGTTTGCCAAAACGGTTTAGAAATTATTGAAGAAAAAAGGTTTTTTTTAGTGTAAATGGATGTTTGGGGTACTGTATTTATCATTTTCCATCACCCCACACCCATACCCACACTCACACCCCCCCATTTACTTCTTCCCTTGGCTGAATTCAGCAGCCCCCACCCTTTTTCCCCACTTGAATTTCAAAGAAAAGAAAAGAAAGAAAAGAAAAGAAAAGAATAGAAAATGATAGAAATTGAGTGGACTTTGACTAGATTTATCTTTCCCCACCTCACTCTCTCTCCTCCCTCACCCAATCCCCACCAAATTCTGGCCCAAACCTGCACACCAACAGCCCCCTCTTAATTCTTCTCCATTTCATAGCAAAACCCACAAAATTCCACCAAAAATCCAAGTCAAAAACCTCACAAAATCAAAATCCACCTCCTACCCATTTTTCCTTGGTTACTTTAGCATGGATTTAGGGATTTAGATTTCAATTTGGGAGGCTAAGTGTGCTTGTGGGAGCTTCAAATTATTTGGGTATAAATTCTAACCTTTTGCTTAATGTGTTGTAATTGTTTTATGTTAGCTTAATTAGGTTTAAATAGGTTTTCAATTGGTTTTAAGTGCATAATTTAAAATTTATGAGTTAGGGTTTGAATTCAAATATATTCATTGTCCCTTGTTTAAGTTTACAAAGTGTATTTTGGCATGTGAGGGCATGGAAAAACCTAATCTAGTTGCTACTATGAAAATTGTTGCATTTAATTTGTCCAAATCAAGTTTTTAACAAAACTAGGTTTTTGGAATTTGATTAAATAATGGAGATAAAAATCTAATTAGGGTATTCATGGCATTATTAATATTTTAAAGTGTAGTTTAATACTTTAGTTCATGAAAATCCAAGCTAGATTGTAGTTTGTGCATTTTTGCTATAAAATTGTTAAAATTTAGGTATTTTGTGAACTAGAATTTTAGGGTTTTTGGAATTTAATGAGATTAGATTATGGGAATTGTTTTTATGACTTATTTAAGATATTTAGTGAATATTGTGGCCGCTAGATTCGTTTATACATCGAGTTTTGTACTAAAACGGTGATTTGTGCTTGCTAGATTTTCGGAAAAATGACTTTTTAAGAGAAATTGGGATTTTTGTGAATTTTAAGCTATTTTATATTATAATTAGTGCTTGTAATTGTACAAATGAGTGTGTTGGGAGCTTTCTCGATGGTTTGGCGTTTGTACGCCGACGTCGAGGGTTTTTGGGTCTATTTGTGAAAGCAACCATAGGTTTTGACCTATGTGGGATTCGTGTGTCGTTTTGGTCATGAGTCGGATTTTAATGCGATACGATGCATTGTGATATGTAGGTACCCCCATGTGGACTTCGAGACGACAAGCAAGCGCGTGGCGACGTCGCCACCGGCGAGCGAGGACCAGGTGAGTAGATTTATATCTACGGGGAGAAGTCGGGTGGATGGCGTATAGCACCCCTGCAGTCCGTAGTGTAGCTCATATATATATGTTTATATAGGTGTTTTATGATATGAGAATGTTTATTCATGTTATGATTATGTGTTCATGGATTAGCTTTGGGTTAGTTGCGAAACCCTAGAGTAGTTGTTATACCCACATACGCACACACAGACTTGTATACTTTACTTTCTTGTGCGCAGATTGGGATGTGTATACATGTATATATGCATGGGTATGGGACTATGCATATGTACATTCATATACGCATGCATGGATAATGATGATAGTACTTAGGATTTATGATGAGTCGATGAGATTTGATTTGAGGCCGTGAGATCGGTGATATAGCAGGGTTCGTATTTGAGATACGACATGACGTTGTAGCGGGTCCTTGACGTAGTGTTTCACACATGTGCATGCATACTTAGGCGGTATCAGAATTGTACTAGACGTAGATCAGTACCCCGATCATGATATTTGATAAAGAGGATACCAGGTGAATAGTATGATGAATGTGATATTAACCCGTACCCAGATTTGGGGATGCCGTACGACAGATTTACGTACGAGCTATATTTTGATGATTGATCCGTACTCTCGACTTGGGATGCCTGCTTATAGATATGGTATCGGATATGATATTATTGAGGCGGGATCACCGACTAATATATATACAGGTATGTATATGGATCGACTCAGATGTTAGGCGGTTTCCTTACCTGTAGTCCAGCTTGTTAGCTTAGCCCTTTAGTTTAGTTTAGTTGTTAGATTAGATTCGATTCTTACCAATTTCAAAAACTAACGAATCGTGGGTATTTTAAAAGACAGCCCAAGGGATCCTACGGATATTTCAAAAGACGTATCTTTTCATAAAAACACCGTAGCACCTATTTTCAAAACCCCATGATTCGTGTTATTTCAAAAGGCACCATTTGTAGGACTTATATTAGATTAATGCAGATTAGTTATAGTTGCGTCTAGTATTCAGCTCCCGCTCATTATTGTGGTTCGCTTCGCATCGTATGCTTATATTATGTTTCATACTCCATTATTGATATCATGCTGTTAGGACACCAGCACCATTACTTATCATGCGTATGTACCACGTACACTTACTTCCCGGCTCACACACATCTTCATCGGTAATTACCATGTCACGTACACCTTAGAAAATATTATTGCTTGACATAACCTGTTAGCTAATAGTTTAGACATGATATTATCGTACTTGCCTTATATGTTAGTTTAGACATTGTAGTTATTACCTGCTACTTCATGCATACTGTTATTCATTGTTATGCCGCATTCATGGATTCTCATGCATATATTCACTATTTTACGTGTTATTGTGGTTTTGGATTCGGATTTCCATGAGATTTTCTGGATTTGGAGGAAAACCGCAAAAACATAAATAAACCTTTTCTCTCTTTTAAAATAAAAAGTGTGGTTTTCCCATGATGTATGAGTCGTCCACCATGAGTTTGCTGATGGATTTCGAGACCCGATTCGAGGAGTGGAGGAACCGTTTCGGGTACATGGTGGGCTCGGTGCGGTACCCCGGGGCAAGAGGATCGTGTTGTTGACGTTGAGCCTGGCAGGGGAGCACTACCGACCGGTGATATTACCCGACACGTCGGATATCCGGAGGATACCGTCGTGGTCTTGAGATAGATGGTAGGGGCCGGTTTGGATTGACGGCGCCCTAGATATTGTGATTGAGATATTGAGATTTTGAGATATTGAGGTACAGAGATTGTGATACAGAAATATCGAGCTATTGGACACTGTTTTATACTGATTTCATTTATTGTACCTCACTTTTAAAATACAGAAATCTCATTGATTTATGAAAGCAGTTTTCGTCAGTACATGCATTTTGTTCCATGCATTCATACATCATCCATATGATACATTGCTACCTGAGGCACTGGCACGGGCACAAGGAATTACACTTGGATTAGATATTTACCCTAGCCATTGTTATAGACTGCTGGTTTTATTTGAGGATTATATATATTGATCGTATGACCTAGGACTACGTTATACATGTGATTTCTATTCGTTGATGTTTTTCTATTCACGAGTTGCAACTCACCCCCGTTGTGCCCCAGTTTCTTGCAGGTTTCGTCGTACAGGTTTCTTTACGGCTTTGCGGGTACAGTTTCGTTCGGGTGACTTGCTAGTAGGTGGGTTTATTTGTATCGTACCCATCATTATACATTGTATATTATTATTCAGTTGTATCTAGAAGTTCCTGTTAGTTGTATGTAAGCCCTAGAGGCCAGTATTGTACAGATGATGTATATTATATTGGATGCTTGGACATATATAGAGATGACTTTCTTGCTCGATATGATAGTATGCTATCTGGTTACTCTTTATCTTAACATGTACACTTGTCTCTTTATACTGTCTTATAGTTACATGTTGGTAAAGCCCTTAGGGTGTGTACATGACTACCTGGACTATGATGCAGATCATACTAGTGGGGACATGGTAGTCCATAGGTACATCCTTCAAGGTCCCTAGTCATGGGTATATCGAGACGGGGCATCGATATACCAGTGTAGACTAGCGTATACGCTTCTCGACCCATGAGATGGGCGATGGATGATCCCATATCCATTGGTGTTTGACATCAGAGATGGTGTACGGGTGCTCAGTGGAGACTGGGTACACTGGACGGACTCGCCGAGAACTCCCAGATGGTATTATACCTCACGTCAGATGGCAGTTCTCAGGTGACACTTGTGCAGGTTAGTCTGCAGACCCGAGATCGTCATAGAGTCTTGTGTGATTCCCACTGTGCTTTGATCTCCACCTTACCACGTCCATGAGGGCGTGCAAAACGGTGGTCTTTGGGTACAGTCCCGTGTCACATGGAGGCAATGAGCGATAGGAGGGGTTTCGTCTCTCCCGGTATTGGGGGTTGATTTTGCGCAGTGCTCGATTGGCCGTAACAGGGAAGTCCTTGGCCAGGGCTGATCAGAGATTTGCTGGTAAGTGTTACCAGTAGTTTCTCGACCCGTTATGAGCCTCACATCGGCACGACTTATCGGTTATTGGGGTCTGACGTTTACCACCCCTAGACTTGATATGCGACATATCAGACGAACAGATCGGACTGTACGGTAAGTGTTACTGGTTAGATTCACAGGAGTGTGAGCGGGTTAGCTCGTCGATCTTCTGATCGTTCAATACCCGGGTGGCCGTTGCGTTTAGCAGACCGCTTGCGGCTTGTGGATGCTTGATATGATCATCGTCTGCTACCGGCGTATTGATGAGTCTTTAGAGTCCTACACAGAGGTTTCCTGGCTCAAGCGAAACGAAATAGGAGCGCATATGAGATATATGCGGGACCAAGAATAATGCGTGTATGTGAAACCATATTTCATTCTCGCGATGAATGTTTCGATTGGTTATATGCGATATAACCTAGTTATCGAATCGTAGATTGATTCGATAAGTCAATACTGTTAGTTATATGTATGCCCTAGAGGCCATTACTGTACATAGGATGTATATTGTAGTGGATGCTGGGACATATATAGGGAGGACTTTCTTGCTCGACATGATAGTATGCTATCTGGTTGAACTTTACCTTAACGTGTATACTGATTGTCTCTCTGTTACATGTTGGTAAAGCCCTTAGGATGTGTGCTTGACTACCTGGACTATGATGCGGATCATACTAGTGGGGACATGGTAGTCCATAAGTACATCCTTCAAAGTCCCTAGTCGAGGGTGTATCGAGACGGGGCATCGATATACCAGAGTAGACTAGCGTATACCTTCTCGACCCATACAGATGGGCGATGGATGATCCCATATCCATTGGTGTTTGACATCAGAGATGATATACGGGTGCTCAGTAGAGACTGGGTATACTGGACGGACTCGTCGAGAACTCCCAGATGGTATTATACCTCACGTCAGATGGCAGTTCTCTGGTGACACTGGTACAGAGTAGTCTGTTGACCCGAGATCGTCATAGAGTCTTGTGTGGTTCCCACTGTGCTTTGATTTCCATCTTACCACGTCCAAGAGGGCGTGCAAAATGGTGGTTTTTGGGTACAGTCCCGAGTCACATGGAGGCAATGAGCGATAGGAGGGGATTCGTCTCTCCCGGTATAGGGAGTTGATGTTGCACTGTGTTCGATTGGCTATAACAGGAAGTCCCTGGCCAGGGCTGCTCAGAGAATTGCTGGTAAGTGTTACCAGTAGTTTCTCGACCCGTTATGAGCCTCATATCGACACGACTTATCGAGCAATTGGGGTCTGACGTTTACCACCCCTAGGCAAGATATGCGACATATCAGACGATCAGACCGTACTGTACGGTAGTGTTACTGGTTGGATTCACAGGAGTGTGAGCGGGCTTGCTCGTCGATCTTCTGATCGCTCAATACCCGGGTGGCCGTTACGTTTAGCAGACCGCTTGCGGCTTGTGGATGTTTGATATGATCATCATCCGCTGCCGGCGTATTGACGAGTCTTTAGAGTCCTACACAGAGGTTTCCTGGCTCAAGCGAAACGAAATAGGAGCGCATATGAGATATGTGCGGGACCGAGAATAATACGTGTATGTGATACCGTATTCTATTCTCGCGATAATTGTATCGAATGGTTGTATGCGATATAACCTAGGTATCGAATCAAGTATTGATTCGATAAGCCGATACATTGAATACTAGTCGGTTGTGTGCGACATGACCGGATCATTGAATCAAGTGTTGATTTAATGATTTAATGCATAATTATATATTTGATATATTACTTTGCACTAACTAGTATTGGTTCACTTTAAACGGATATTCTCACTTGGTTTGTGCACATTGTATATGTGATATACTTTTGTACACTTGATTGTATCATGTTTGATGATACATGTTTAACTATAGTTAAGTGTAATGAATTAAGCCGTGGTTAAACTAATGATTAGGGTTTTCTTTTTATTACTTATTTATTTATTTATTTATTTTGAATAGATAAGAAAAGAATGGTTGCTAATTTTGGAGTTTAGTTGAAGCTTCATGATGCTTTGACTTTGTAACCATTCTTGTCTTCATCCTAAACCCTAACCATTAATCTAACCTTGGTTAATTCTCTACACTTGACCATGGTTCTAATATGATAAGTATTCATTTTCTTTTCAAAATATAATTAACTTATCATATTTCTTTCTTCTTCTTCTTCATCTTCTTCACATGAAGAAAGTTCACTTCATCAATGGTGATTGATGAAAACAAGTGAGAAATCCAATTCTAAAGTCTACCCACTTCCTATTTCTTCATCCTCTACCTCTTGCCAAGTAGTAGAGTGTGTTCTCTTCACAAGTTTTTGGACTTGGTGAAGTCGGAGCTTGATTTAGCGATGCCTCGACGTAGATCATCTTCGGCATGGACATCGACGACCTAGCTTGCCCATTCTCCGACGAAGCCGACGCTTGAGCCCGGATTTGATTTGGACAGCGGAGAGGACCTCGTTGCGGAGCTATGGAGGTGGAGCACCGGATCTACAAAGGTTGTATTTCCGTATCTTGTAGTTAAGTGTTAACTAGTTAGCTTTTTCGCCTAGTTTTCTAGCAAACGATCCGTAGTCGGGTGTCTCGGCACCCATAAATTTTTATATTGGCATGTTCGATGCCTTGTGAGACCTCACTAGGGTGCCTAGGAACCCTACAGTGGTATCAGAGCTACTAGGCATTAGATGTCGACCTATGGGGGGTTCTCACTGTGTGACAGTGTGGCGAAGCATAGGCTCTTACCCCCAGGGTTTCCCGAGACCGGAAGGTGTTCCGGCGGGTTGTAGTCCTCGCGAGGGGGCATGCGTAAAAAGTAGTTGCTGAGGGACCCGTTGGTGCCACGGTGACCCCATTGGATGGGGTGGCTGCCTGACCTACAGTGGTATCAGAGCCTAGCTAGAGCCTTAGGCGAAGCGTAGACGGAATTTGAAGTCCGAACGACCCAAAACCGAAACCCAAAATATGCTCTCTGTCCTTTTTTCAAAACAGTGGATTTTTCCAAATTAAAAATTGCTAAAAAATTCAGCAGGGAAAAATAAGAATTACGGTGCAAAAATTTTCTGGTGAACAGTATTTTTCGCGGCGGATCAGCGGCAGAAGCATGGCTTCTGCGGCTGATCAGCGGCCCCTTGGTGACGTCAGCCCACTTTGTTTGCACAGTAACTCCTGATAAATTCTGCTGAGTTTTCTGGGAATTTTTAATATTTATTCAAGAGTTGAATTTCCTGGGATTGTTTTGGGGATTCGGTGTTTCGATCGGGGTATCAAATTTTGTCTATTTGGCTTTCCGGATAAATTTTAGAATATGTTAAAAAGTTCGACCGGATATAAATACCCAATTTTTCCCCTGTCGGGAAATTTCCAAGTGTTGGATCTTTCCGTAGTTTAACGACGTTCTAAGTAGTGCAAGTAACTCGATGGACCCTCTAGAAGACAACAAACCTTAACTCGATTATGTGACCGTCTTGAACTGCCCTTTGAACCTTCGGGTTTGGGGCAGTACGGCGTGCCACATGTGAGGCGTTGGCTTGACCCTTCTACGGCTGGACCGTTGGTACTGAGGCACGAACTGAATGTTGTTAGACTTATTTCATGTGTTGATCTGTATCGGGAAAACTTGGGTGTTCGATTGTTCGATCGGAAAGTTTAACATTTTCTATTTATCTGGAATGGGATACAACAATTGGAATTCACAAATAGTTATGAGATAACTGAATGAATGTTATAAACATAGCACTTTAGACTCACTTGATCGGTTGCCACGGAATTTTGATATGATCAAAAGTCCGTCGCAATCACGTAGCGTACGCGGATACTCGCCGGGTAAACTTAATAGACAGCCTCACTCCATAGCCCCGACCAAGTGACTGTAGGAGAACCCCGTCGCCGAAAGCATCCGTTCGGGTGCTCGCGGTAGCGGTGTTCCGCCTTGGTGCACTTCGTCGACGGTATCAGGGGTGCTGCCGCCTACTAAAGTTTGCGATGAGCATTCGATCAGTTTTTCGGGAATCTTGTTGAATTGCCCGACTTGATATTGAAAAGAGTTTTCGATTTTGAGACTAAAATGCGGGGTTTATAATTGTTAGGCATGCGATGTCTAAATAATTCATTTGGTCAGGCATGCGATGTCTGAGGTGGTTGCGGATTCCAACTGTTGTAGTTTTACACTTTCTTTTTTGTGACCGTAAGTGTAATATGTGATATCGCCGGTTTCGTTGCTATATGTCAACGACAATTGGGATGCGCATATTTACTTACGTTGATGACATGTGATGTTATGTGTTGCTGGATATGTTATATTGGATCGTCGTGATTGAATAGCCGGGGTTTTTTATGTGAGATGAGTGTTTTTCATTTTAATTCATGTAAAAACTTGTATGTAATATTCTTTTATTGGGGCACTTCCAGGTAGCGGAAGATGTCACCTTTTGTATATTATTTACTTTTCCGCACTAGGATAGACCCAAGGAGGAGGGCACAAGTGACCGGGTTCTGGAGTCCAGTGGGAGACCAACTCGAGGAGTCGAGTCCGGGTCTCCTAACTCCAGAATTGGTAGGGTTGCTTGCCGCTCTCGTAGGGGTCTAGGGGTGTGGGTTTGGCTATTCATCGCAACCGTGGAATCCGTGTTTTATACTGGCTCGTATTGAAAACACGGACGTCCTAGTATATCCAATATTTCATATGATTCTTCTGCTGCGATATCTGTGATGTGATCATGTGATGTTCTTTGATAGATACAGTATATAGTATATATGATATATTATATAGACGTTACTTATGTTTTACACCCGCGCTAGCCCTGCCCCGCTCTGCCGTTAGTTACCTAACCTAACGGTGCACGAGGGGACATCGAGGCGAATGCGGATGGCATAAGTGTACGTCGTATTTATCTGTGATGTTTAGGTATTTAAATGATGGGACTTCATTAATGTGATTAATGAAATAAAAGAAACCTAAGATGTTGTAGAATCGAATTTCAAAATAAAACAGGTAGCTACAGTTCTTGCTTTGCACAGCGGTATATGCGATATATCCTGCACCTTATTCGATGAGGAAAGGACCGAGATCCCTTCACCGGGAGTGACTCCTTTAGCAATAACTGGCAGATGCTACACACTCGGTTTGTCTTTTGATTGCTTTTAAGAGTTTTTGCTTTGCACAGTGATATATATGATATATCCCGCACCTCATTCGATGAGGAAAGGACCGACGATCCCTTCACCGGGAGTGACTTCTTTAGCAATAACTGGCAGATGCTACACACTCGGTTTGTCTTTTGATTGCTTTTAAGAGTTTTTGCTTTGCACAGTGATATATATGATATATCCCGCACCTCATTCGACGAGGAAAGGACCGACGATCCCTTCACCGGGAGTGACTCCTTTAGCAAAACTAGAAAAGCCTCAAAACACTCCATTTTAAAATCATTTGATTCTACAGCGATATCAAGTTCATTACGCAATAGGTTTTCAGAAAAACCTGTCGTAGCCCTCCGTCATTTCAGATAAGTAGTAGTTAGTATTCGTGCTACGTTTGTTGGCCTGCGTCAAGGCGTAGTGTGCGGTAGCTAACTGGTGCTTATCTGCATAAGCATATGATGTGATTGGATTAAGGTAGTCGTGCGACTTTGTTGGCCTGCGTCAAGGGTCATGCGGGTGGGTTTAATTCAATCAGGAAATGACGGGTTGAACTTGACTAGCGGACTATGGTTTGTTGGCCTGCGTCAAGGTCATAGGACGCTAGGGGCAAAATATTATCGGGAATTTCAAGTGTTGAAATTTGCAATGAGATTGCATACCTTCTATGAGATAGTTGGATCCCGATACCCGCTGCGAGTAAGTGTTACTCCTGGGAGAGTTTTATACATTACAATTAGCCAATCAAGTAGGTGTCTAGAAAGATGTCAACGGGGTTACGCCTCTGGGAAAACGAGGTTTACATTAATTAGGTTCGTGCGAAAGCACGGGGGACCTCCCTCAAAGTACCGACACTGGCCTGGCTGAAAGATTGGCGAACTTGTAGTGTGTAATTAATCCCGGCTAGTCTTTCCTTTTAGGGTTTGAAGGAAGATTTGATAAAAAGCAGTGGGAGCCATCCTGATTAGATAAAATAAAAACCAATCTATTCTTGACATAGCGCACGCTGAGTGTTTTCTTCTCTCTCTCCAGGTAGCGACCATATCACGCCTTAATCAAGATAATAATACGGAATATTGATCGAACCCGCTTGTTATACTGAGCTGGGGAACGTTGGTCCCGCTCCAACTTATAATTGTTATAAGACAGAGCAGGAAATTGGGGAATACCAGATTTCCCGTCCCGTCCAAACAAGGAGAGTGCATGATGATGCATCATCTTCGGGTGTGTTCATTACAAAGAGCTATTTCTCAGTATACTTTACGTCCTGGGTATATGATACCAGATCAGGATCCCAGATATGTAATCTGTTACATAGGGCTACAGAAAGGTAGAGAACTGAGAACGGGTGATAAGTTTCATGAGGCAGAAAACGGGGCAAGTGTTGCAGCCAAGTCTGTCGGGCACTGTCACCCTGTATTACCAATACATTGATTCTGAACGAATGTTATTAGATACCGAACCTGATATACAAAATCATATCTATCTCTTTATTAGTAAAGAAATGATAAAATTTTGTATTGTTGGATAATGTTTTGAACATTTCCTATATCAAAAGTTGATCGGTTCAGGCACGTTATCTAAAAGCATTAATGTTCTAAATCAAACTACAGTTCTTCGTATACTGAACACACACAAGAGGAAGAGTTCAGAAATGAACGAATCCTTCTTGAGGCATTGTAGACTAGATCAGATCAATGCGACCCGACTGGCTGAAGTTACATTTAGATGCATATTTAAATCAGTTTGAATTTACATCTTGTGAAACTCGCCAGTCATGTCACAAAGATAAGATGACCATAGCTCCGTTTACTGGAAACAGAGAAAGAGTTACTGAACTCTTGGGATGATACATGTTGATGTATGTTAGGTCCCCTGTCTACACATGCCAAGACTGGTTCTTTATACTTCATTACGTTCTCTGATGATCTCTCAAGATTCAGACCTATGTTCCTGTTGAAACACAAGTCCGAACCTTTTGAGATATTCACAGAATATAAGCGAGAAGTAGAGAACCAAAATACGGGTATAAGTATTATGTCCTATGATGAGATCAGGGAGGAGAATACTTGTGCATGGAATTCCTGGAATATTCTAAAGGAGAATGAGATTCTCTCTCAGCATTACTCCTCTGTATACACCATAGCACGATGGTATATCGGGGCGGAGCAATCACACCCTATATGATAAGGTGCGCTCTATGATGAGTACTACTGAGTTGCCTATTTCCTTTTAGGGAGTTATGCACTTGAGAAGCTGCATACCTATTGAATAAGGTTCCAATCAAATCAGTTGCCTACCATTTCATATGTGATATGGAAAGGGAAGAGCCCATGTCTTAAGCTAGTTAAGATTTGGGGTTGTCCGGCCTATGTCTAAAAGCAAAATCCGGACAAGCTCGAGGCAAGATCTGTAATGTAGAACTGGAAAGGTTCCAACCATACAAACTACAGCTGATGATTTGATAGAACCAAAGGATTCAGTAGATTCCAACGAACCTCAGCCTCTCCACCGATCTAGTAGGGTTTCTCACCCACCTGAGAGATACTTCGGTTTCTCTATGACAGTGGGAGCGAAGATTGCATCATGAGATGATGATCCAACTAGCTTCGAGCTGGCCATCAGGAGTAAGACTCTGTAAGAATGGCTGGATGCTTAGCGATCTGAGATGGAATCTTTATACACCAACAAAGTTTGGACTTTGGTTGCAATATCTGAAGGGTTAAATCCCCATCAGGAGCAAGTATATCTTGAGAAGATTACTTGGTGTAGATGGAAAAGTTGAGACTTTCAAAGCTAGACTTGTTAAAGCTTTTCGTCATCGACCAGGCGTGGATGATGATGAAACCTTTTCTAAGTAGCTATGCTTAAGTCCATCCAGATCCTACTTGCCACGGCTACATACCATGACTACGATATCTGGTGGTTGGGTGTCATGACAGCTTTTCTAAATGATGTTTAGAAGAGAGTGTCTATAAGTACACAGCCAGAGGGCTTCGTAGACAGTGGGAGCAGCGGAAACGTGTGCAAGATGCTTTATAGGATAAAGCAGGCATCGCGGAGTTGGAACATCTGTTTTGATGAATTAGTCAAAAAGTTTGACATCATCAAAATGGTAGATGAACCTTGTATAAACAAAAAGGTAGTAGGGAGTATGGTGGTAATCCTCGTAGAGTACGTGGATGACATACTCTCGATAAGAAAGGAGTTTCTTATGCTACGCTCGATCAATCTCCGCTTATCACAAAGATTCTCCATATAGGATCAAAGTGATACCTACTAAATCCTGGATTTTGGATCTATGAGATAGATCTAAATGGATGTTAGGAAACTCACTAGATGTAGTGAGGTGGTGTCAATCGATCCTGAGGAGAATCACTGGAAGGGTTCCAGGGTGATAAAGACGACTGAATGTCAGTCACAGGCATTGTCTTTACCCTCAGTAAAGGGACGGTATGTTGGAAGAGTTCCAAGCTGGATACCGTGACATACTGGACGATAAAGGCAGGATACATCGCTACTTAAGATGCTACCAAAGAGGCTGTTTGGGTGTATATAGGTTCATGAGATGAACTATGTTCCTACCATTGTGTGACAATGGAGTTGTGGCTTTTGCCAAGGAACGTCCGTCCCATCAGTGATCTAGACATATTCTAAGGCAGTATCACCTTATCATGGAGATAATTGATCTCCAGAGTGATCGAGGTTTGGAGAGTAGACTCAGAGGACAACACAGCGGATCCACTCACAAAGGCCTGTTCCCAGAGAGAGACTTTTATAGGATGGTTGAGTATGAGATACTGCAACCACTGCTATCAGATGGCCCTAGTGCAAGTGGGAGATTGTTAGTTATATGTATGCCCTAGAGGCCATTACTGTACATAGGATGTATATTGTAGTGGATGCTGGGACATATATAGGGAGGACTTTCTTGCTCGACATGATAGTATGCTATCTGGTTGAACTTTACCTTAACGTGTATACTGATTGTCTCTCTGTTACATGTTGGTAAAGCCCTTAGGATGTGTGCTTGACTACCTGGACTATGATGCGGATCATACTAGTGGGGACATGGTAGTCCATAAGTACATCCTTCAAAGTCCCTAGTCGAGGGTGTATCGAGACGGGGCATCGATATACCAGAGTAGACTAGCGTATACCTTCTCGACCCATACAGATGGGTGATGGATGATCCCATATCCATTGGTGTTTGACATCAGAGATGATATACGGGTGCTCAGTAGAGACTGGGTACACTGGACGGACTCGCCGAGAACTCCCAGATGGTATTATACCTCACGTCAGATGGCAGTTCTCTGGTGACACTGGTACAGAGTAGTCTGTTGACCCGAGATCGTCATAGAGTCTTGTGTGGTTCCCACTGTGCTTTGATTTCCATCTTACCACGTCCAAGAGGGCGTGCAAAACGGTGGTTTTTGGGTACAGTCCCGAGTCACATGGAGGCAATGAGCGATAGGAGGGGATTCGTCTCTCCCGGTATAGGGAGTTAATGTTGCACCGTATTCGATTGGCTATAACAGGAAGTCCCTGGCCAGGGCTGCTCAGAGAATTGCTGGTAAGTGTTACCAGTAGTTTCTCGACCCGTTATGAGCCTCATATCGACACGACTTATCGAGCTATTGGGGTCTGACGTTTACCACCCCTAGGGAAGATATGCGACATATCAGACGATCAGACCGTACTGTACGGTAGTGTTACTGGTTGGATTCACAGGAGTATGAGCGGGCTTGCTCGTCGATCTTCTGATCGCTCAATACCCGGGTGGCCGTTACGTTTAGCAGACCGCTTGCGGCTTGTGGATGTTTGATATGATCATCATCCGCTGCCGGCGTATTGACGAGTCTTTAGAGTCCTACACAGAGGTTTCCTGGCTCAAGCGAAACGAAATAGGAGCGCATATGAGATATGTGCGGGACCGAGAATAATGCGTGTATGTGATACCGTATTCTATTCTCGCGATAATTGTATCAAATGGTTGTATGCGATATAACCTAGGTATCGAATCAAGTATTGATTCGATAAGCCGATACATTGAATACTAGTCGGTTGTGTGCGACATGACCGGATCATTGAATCAAGTGTTGATTTAATGATTTAATGCATAATTATATATTTGATATATTACTTTGCACTAACTAGTATTGGTTCACTTTAAACGGATTTTCTCACTTGGTTTGTGCACATTGTATATGTGATATACTTTTGTACACTTGATTGTATCATATTTGATGATACATGTTTAACTATAGTTAAGTGTAATGAATTAAGCCATGGTTAAACTAATGATTAGGGTTTTCTTTTTATTACTTATTTATTTATTTATTTATTTTGAATAGATAAGAAAAGAATGGTTGCTAATTTTGGAGTTTAGTTGAAGCTTCATGAAGCTTTGACTTTGTAACCATTCTTGTCTTCATCTTAAACCCTAACCATTAATCTAACCTTGGTTAATTCTCTACACTTGACCATGGTTCTAATATGATAAGTATTCATTTTCTTTTCAAAATATAATTAACTTATCATATTTCTTTCTTCTTCTTCTTCATCTTCTTCACATGAAGAAAGTTCACTTCATCAATGGTGATTGATGAAAACAAGTGAGAAATCCAATTCTAAAGTCTACCCACTTCCTATTTCTTCATCCTCTACCTCTTGCCAAGTAGTAGAGTGTGTTCTCTTCACAAGTTTTTGGACTTGGTGAAGTCGGAGCTTGATTTAGCGATGCCTCGACGTAGATCATCTTCGGCATGGACATCGACGACCTAGCTTGCCCATTCTCCGACGAAGCCGACGCTTGAGCCCGGATTTGATTTGGACAGCGGAGAGGACCTCGTTGCGGAGCTATGGAGGTGGAGCACCGGATCTACAAAGGTTGTATTTCCGTATCTTGTAGTTAAGTGTTAACTAGTTAGCTTTTTCGCCTATTTTTCTAGCAAACGATCCGTAATCGGGTCTCTCGGCACCCATAAATTTTTATATTGGCATGTTCGATGCCTTGTGAGACCTCACTAGGGTGCCTAGGAACCCTACAGATACATTGGATACTAGTCGGTTATGTGCGACATGACCGGATCATTGAATCAAGTGTTGATTTAATGATTTAATGTATAATTATATATTTGATATATTACTTTGCATTAACTAGTATTGGTTCACTTTAAAACGATTTTCTCACTTGTAGTTCATAAGTTGTATATGTGATATACTTTTGTGCACTACAATGTGTCATGTTTGATGATGCATGTTATTTGGTTTTGTGTTAAGACTTAAACCATGGATATGATAATAGTTAGGGTTTTGATTTATTTACTTATTTATTTATCTATTCTTTCTTGATAAATAAATAAAAGAAAGAAAACAAAATGGTTTCTTTCTTTCAAGAAGCTTGATGAAGCTTCATGAAGCTTTGACTAAAGTGACCATTTTGTCCTCATGCTTAACCCTAACCATTCTCACTTGACCATGGTCTATTCTCTACACTTAACCAAGGTTAGAAGATGATAAGTATTCATTTTTATTATTATTTTAACAATACTTATCATATTCTATTTTCTTCTTCTTCTTCATCTTCATGAAGAAAACCTTGCCTTCATCAATGGCACCTAGAGAAAAAGAGTGAGAAATCCAATTCTAAAGTGAACCCACCTCCTATTTCTTCATCCTCTACCTCTTGCCAAGTAGTATAGGGTGTTTTCTTCACAAGTTTCACAACTTGGTGAAGTTGGAGCTTGAACTTGTGATCCCTCGACGTAGATCTGTTGGAGTTAGTGCCCTCAGAGTCAATTATTGGATCACAGGCACGTGATTGCAATGATTGAGGGAGGACCTATCCCGGTAGGACAGTCTTACTCGAGATGATAGTATGCTATCTGGTTTATCTTTATCATCGTGTACTGCTTTAGGTGACCTGACATGTCGCTATTACACGTTGATAGAGCCCCTAGGATTCTTGCTTGACGACCAGCAGTATGATGGCGATCATATACGTGGGAGCTGGTAGTCTATAAGCACATCCTTAAAAGGTCCCTAGTCGTGGGAGTTTCGAGACTGGGCATCGATACTCCATTAGTAGGCTAGTGTATACAGTCGAGACCCCGACGAGGGGCGGTGGCCGGTCTCACAAGCCACTGGTGTCAGTTGGTTCACCTAAGATGTATACAGGTGCTCATTGGGTTATGAGTACACCGGACAGGACTCGCCGGGAACCTGCTAGTTGGTCTTATACCAGACGTCAGATAGCAGTTCCCAGGTGACATGTGTACAGGTTAGTTCATCGACCTGAGATCGTCATTTGTCTCGTGTGAGTTCCCACTGTGCTTTGATTACTACCCTACCACGGCTCAAAGGAGTCGTGCAAACAGGTTTTAGTTGGGTACAGTCCCGAGCCACATGGAGGCAGTGAGCGGATCTGCAGGGGTTCGTCTCTCCCGGTATTGGGGGTGAGGTCGCGCTGTGTCTAGGAGAGCCATTACGCAAAGCCCTCGGCCGAGGCAGGAGATTTACTGGTAGGTATTCCAGTAGTATCTCAGGGCGTTCTGGGCTACGCTCCGACACGACTTGTACCGCTTTTGGGGGTCTGACTTTCACCAACTCCCTAGGCCCGCCATGCGATACTCATAGACGAACGGACCGGACTGTACGGATATTGTCACTGACAGGCTCAGTTGGGTGTCGGGGTGAGCTTCCTCATCGACGTCCCTTTTGGTCAATAGCTGGTGGCCCGTCATGTATTGGCTTATACCTATGACGTGCCAGTGGTTAAATCCACAGCCATAGTATTGACGAGTCTTTAGAGTCCACCACACTTACAGTTACTCAAGCTTTCGGGCGAAACGCTGTAGAGGCCGTATGGAGATATGGCAGGGTCCGATCAGATACGTGCGGTATTGCACGGATCAGGATCGGACAGTTTTGTACTAGTAGCCGTATGGATATATGGCAGGGTTCGATCAGATACGTGCGGTATTGCACGGATCAGGATCGAACGGGTTTTTACTAGCCAGCTTTGGTTTAAGCCGGTACTAGTTTAGTACAGTGTAGATTTTGTCTCATTGCATTTGTATCCGGTCGGAATACAGATGCGGGTGTGTATGCACAGTATTGGGGTTTTCCTGTAATTTATTACGGGACCAGTTTTCTGGAGTTGCCAGTTTGCATTCCGTTCCGGCCGGTTTTCCTTTGTTCTTTCCCGGCCGGACTTTTCCGATGGAGGGGGTAATTTGCAGTTTTGCAAATTACACTTTGTGGTGGGGTTTCTTGCATAAAGTTAGATTATGATAGATTTCATTTCTTTCATCCATCACTTGATTTATATGAGAAGTGAAAGGTTATGGAGTGCATAGTGTTTTAAGCATGGTTGATGTTTTCTTTGACCTTGGATGTGGTCACCTCTTGAATGCTCCTACACTCACCTCCCTTTGCCTTATGTTTTCATTCCTCCACCATTCTCATTCTCACTTAAAAAGAAAGTCTTTCATGGTTATGAAAAAAAAAGGAGAGTAGAAGAAAAAGAAAGAGAGAAAGAAAAAGAATGAGAGAGTTCATTTCATCTTCTTCTTGCTAGAAAATTGAAAGCACCAATTTTCTTTACCTCTTCCTCCATCCATCAATGGCAACTACATAAACTCCAAGAGACAAAGTTTCTACACTACTTCCTACAGCAAATCTTGAGCATGTCGAGTTGCCGGCTTCATGCTCGAGTTGCCTCGGTATTGAGGCGGGAGCCCGTAAAAGACGAAGGCGATGTGGTGCCCTTTCCGGCGAGGAGGCGACGATGTGGAGCCAAGCTTTTCCGCGGGAGATCGGGATGATGAAGAGAAGACCGGAGGACTCGGATCACTCGGTATACTTCTCACCCTATCTCTTGATAGCTAGGATAGGCTAATGGTTTCGATCCGGGTTTTCTTTGTCCGCGGTAGCGCCGGTTTCCGAGTAAGGAAAAATTTTGATTCCGCAATTTGACCTCGAGTTAGATGGCCGGGGCGCTGCCGTGGCGCAACATGGTATCAGAGCCACGCCATTAACCTTACCTAGCTTGTTCTAATGTGTTTTGCATTTCCGATCGACCGAAATCCCAAAAAAACACATTTTCCTTTGCATCAGTTTTCTGTTGGAATTTTTTGGTGTCAGAAAATTTTTCAGATTGTTGAAAACTACTGTACAAGACATTATAAGACTACTGTAAAATTTCGACAGTGTCAGTCGTACAGTAGAGCGCGGAAGGGCGGCCAAACCCACCTTAGGGCCGCGCTTCCGCCGCGGTCTCCTGTGCTCAACTTGTCAAAATTTTACAGTGGGCTTTTGGGCTTATTTTGTGGGTTTTGGGATATTAAATTTGGGCCCAGGTTTTCTGTAACTGCTACAGTATTGGTTGGGGGCCCACTAGTTAATTCTTGGTCAATCGGAAAATTTTAAACACATTATTTCACAGTATTTACATTATATCTGCGACCGTGAATGTCACTCGATCGGTAAATCCGGTCTAACTGCTATAGCCCGGTTAGACGGATTTGCGAACGTGACTTTCACGTTGATGTTCTATGTTTATGCTGTGATGTTGCGGATCGGTCGTGGGGATAGCCTGGATGCAATGCTAGTACAGTTTTTGTTGTATTATGTACATTTGATATTGCGGGGCGAGCGTCCGACATGTGGACTGCCGTCACTGCCTGTTTGTATTATTCTTTTGGGGCACGACCTGGTTGCGGTCGATGTACCCGGTGTATGTATATTTTACTTTCTGTACTAGGGTTACCCTGCGGTGGGGTGCACGGATAGCCGGGTTCTGGAGGGCAACGGGCCCGCATCTCATGGCATTGGGACGGAGGGGGCTTCAGTCCAGGATTGGCGGGCTATTCGCCGCACTCGTAGGGGGTACAGGTTGACCCAGGAGGGGTGCCCAAGTTACCGGATTCCGTGAAGTGCTGGGTGGTCCATTCACGGTACTGAAGGGGGCTGCCTCGCTTCAGGTTTTGGCGGGTGACTTGCCGCGTCCGTAGGGGTCTAGGATTTCATTGCACAGGCTATCCACACGACCAGGGGAACGTCGGGTTTCAGCAGCGGCTCTGTGAAACCCGGGGCTTCCAGATATCTGTATTGTTCTGTGATGCTGTACATTTCTGTGATGTTGCATTTTATTCATGCCTTGAGCGAAATACTATATATTGGTATATATATTAGTAGATGTTGTATATGTTTTACATCCGCGCTAGTCCAGTCCCCGCTCTGTCGTTAGTAAGCTAACCTAACGAGTGATGACGGGACCCAGTGGCGAATGCGGATGGCATATACGTACGTCAGTATATTTTCGTTCTTTGTGGTGTGATCATTTGATGGGACTGCGTTGATTCGGATCAATGCAAGTTAAACAAACCTATTCTGATGTTGTTGGAACATTTTTCAAAAAAAAAAAAAAAAAAAAAAAAGCTGTTATTGTAAGGACGTTCACTTTTGTTTTGCATCGTGGTATTCATTTGGAATATCCTGCTCCTCAGTCGACGAGGCAAGGGCCGAGATCCCTTCACCGGGAGTGACCCCTTGGACAGAAGTTTGCGTCAGAGCATTAACTTCACTATAGCCGATTACTTTTGCTTTGCATCGTGGTATTCAGTTGGAATATCCTGCACCTCATTCTACGGGGAAAGAGCCGAGATCCCTTCACCGGGAGTGACCTCTTTAGTAAAGGTTTTCGTCACTATATTTTTTTATAAAAGTTATCCAGTTCCTTCAACGATATCAAGTTCATTACGTTAAAGGTTTTTGCCAGAAACCATTCGTAGCCCTCCGTCATTTCGGATTAGTATTGCTTAGTATTCGCGCTACGTTTGTCGTTGCTATTCGCCGAGGCGTAGTGTGCGGTAGCTCTGTAATGCTTTCTGTCGCATGGATATGTGGATTGGTTAGGACAGTCGTGCGACTTTGTTGATTATTCGTCAAGGGTCGTGCGGGTGGGTTTAACGCAATCAAGATAATGACGGGTTGAACTTGACTAGGACCTTTTGATTTGTTGATTATTCGTCAAGGTCACTTGGGTCCTAGGGGTAAAAAATCACATCGGGAGTTTCAAAAGAACTGAAACTTGCCAAGCATGCGCATACCTTCTGGAGTGTGGTGACTTGTGTGGATTCCGTCAAGTTATCATGCGATGATAGTTGGATCCCGATTCCCACTGATGAGTTGGTTTACTCCTCGGGTCATCCCGACTAATTCTTCTTTCAGGTTTGGAGGAGAATTTGAGGTACAGTGGGAGGTTTCCAGATTAGACAAAGTGGTAACCATTCTGATCTAGGTTAGAGTGCACGCTGAGTGTTTCTTTTCTCTCTCTCTGGCAGCGACCATTGACCCGACCCTGGACTATGACTCAGTGACCAAGTTGACCGAACCTTCTTAACACTGGCTTTTGGATTGTCAGAGTTGCAGACCTCATTGCCACTCCTGCTTTTACCCTTTTCTCCAGGACACCCCGTATTACTACGAACGTCCACTTCCATAGGACAAAACCATCGTATGGTTAGATACGAACTCGAAGGACTTCGAGGATGGTTTCTGGTTCTGGAGAAAACGGATAGGATTATTCAGTTGTCTTTTCTTTTCACCTTCTCTCAGGTTGCGAGTACTCCTTGGTTTAGGAGTAGTACACCTATTACGCAAATTGGATAGTCTTCTTCCAAACCATAGGCTGGTGCCGACCGGTAGGGAATGAAGAAAACCAGTTAGCCTAAAACGGTGTACAGAAGGTATTAAGTTCAGACAAAGCAAGGGATTAGTAAGAGGGCAAAGTAAATTGCGACTGATATTCACGACCAAACCAAGTATTTCTTCGCCAATCCTAAATCACCTTTGTATTTCTCCAGGACACTCCGTATCACTACGAAGATCCCATTTTATTGGATACTCCATCGTATGGTTATATACGAACTCGAAAGGAACTAGTTCCAGTTCGGGGATGGATTCTGGTTCAGGAGAAATAGGAATAAAGTACATTCGGGTGTCTTTTATCTTCACCTTCTCTCGCGTTGCGAGTGCTCCTAGGACTAGGACAGTACACCCATTATGCTTATTGGATAGTCTTCTTCCAAACCATAGGCTGGTGCCGAACGGTAGGGAAGGAAGAAAATCATTTGGCCTAAAGGGGTGTACAGAAGGTAATGACTAAAGACACAGAAAGGGAATTAGAAAGATGGCAAAGAATTATACGGTTACAGTTGTGAATCTGGATAATGGAAGAGGCATTACTAGGAATACCAGCATACCCCGACGAAACATTTCAATGTTTCAGTTTCACTGTGTGATGTTAAAAGAAAACTGATTTCCCGATTAGACACTTACTCCAGGGTATGTATTTACCAGGTTAGATTCTCACATCTGTATGGTTTTACAGATGATGAGTGGGAGTAAGTTATTGGGAATTGGGTGATCGTCCTCATTATATCGGGATTCGTTGTAATCGGTGATATTTGAGGAAGTCACCTGGGTTGTTTGCCGGTCGGCAAATATTTGGTTATGAATATCCGCTGTTGTGCACCAATTTCAAATTGATATATCTGTACGTCTATTTTTATAGAGTGAGATATACTTTTTTGATATTATGTCGATGACATTTACCTATATCAGTGGATGGTTAGGTAAGGAGCATTAAACAGCGGTGTAATTCTTCTTAACCATAAGTACAGTTTTCAACCTACGACACACAGTGAAAGAGTTGTTAGACTCAGCGGACTTATACAGAGTATTGTATGTTGTCCAGTGTCCATTAGGACAGAGGGGTTGGTCCTCATACTATATTCTGTTTACTTTTAACTTCTCCAGTTCTTAGACATGTGCTTCGTGGAAACACAGGGTCTGGTTTTTGAGGAGTTATTGGTATAAGAATAGAGTAGAGAACCAGGTATTGCAAGTATCGGGATTCTTCAAGGTGATCGAAGATGTAGATACTTGTGTATGGTATTCAGTTGATGGTAATGATAAAGAGAAATTGCTTCTCTTTCAGGTTACTCATAATTGGAAGCATTCCTAAGTTGAGTAACGCTAATCGGCCTTCTTCCATTTAGTTGACATGCACTGGAGACAGCTGCATGATTTGAATCTGGTTCAATTAAATCAGTGCCTCTGGTTCTATATTGGATATAGAACAGTTCATATCTTAACGATGTTAAGGTACGGGGAGTTGTCCGGCTTATGCTTAAAACCAGACTCCGGATAACTCAAGGCACGTTTCTGTAATGGCTGTTTGTGGGTTGACTCAGGCTATGACGAGGGTTGATTTTCTACCATCTGGCAGATCAATAGAAATATTGTTCTAGACTCGCCACAGTTTTATTAAAAAATGGATTTTTTCAAAAACAGCAGTGGGAGTATGGTAGAACTGGAAGTGATTCCAGAACCGCAAACGATTACTGAAGATTTGATAAGGAACCTAAAGATTCAATATGATTTGACATTTCATTGGCCACTCTGCAGATAAGGTGGGTAACTTCAGGCACCCGAGAGGTACTCCGGTAGCCTCAAGGACGGTGACAGGGAAGTTCTTGTTTACCCACACTTGCCATTGTTGTTGTTCCAGGCTGCGAGACCCGGCAGGAGGATGAGTATAGCGTCGTTCTAAACTAGCTTTAGAAGTGCACGTCTATATGACTCTGGCAGAGGGTTGTCGTAGTCAGTGGGAGCAACGGAAGCATTGGTGGACTTCATGCTTATGTCTATTTATAGACTAAGGCAGATATAGCGGAGTTAGATCATCTGTTTCTGATGTGACAGTCATCGGTTTGACGTCATCAGAATAGGGGATGAATCTGTTGAGAAGGTAGTAGGAAGTGATATTCCTATACTACGATCGGTTATACTTTGGTCGTCACACAGTGTTTTCTCCACATGGGACTTGGATATTATATCAGACATACTGGTTACTAGACCTATGGTTTTAGATCTAGATTTGGGTGGTTTCCCAATCAGGGTACCTTGACAGCATTCTATGAGTATTTAGAATGGACGACTCCTGGCACGGTAGTATACCTGCAGGTAATGGAGTCACCCTCTCTAAAGGTGTCTTACAGACTAAAGAGGAGAGGGATACGCATGATTGACAGATCACTTGCTTAGGCAATTGAGTCAATCATGAGATGTCAAGTACCACACCAGATGTTGTTCTTGCACTAGATGCAATAAGTTGATATTGATCCAATCCTGGAGGAACAGTCGGAAGCAGTTTTAGAACATAAGTGAATGTTCTAGGGATATGATAACGGCTGCCTCTTTTAGGAGACGGTTATCACTCCAGGCTTCCAAGGTGACATGGACGACAAGGAGGTTGTCAGAGTTATAGTTCTCCCTCTGACGAGGGGCAGTATTTTGGACAGGTGGTCCAAGGCAATACTAAGGGAGGCATGGCGCGGGATACTGATTAGTTTCAGTTGACGATACAGTCTAAGAAGTTTGGATTTGGAGTTCATTTATGAGCTAGGTCCCATCAGACTTCCAGACATATTCTAAGACAGGTATTGCTCATTTCGGGAGATGGTTTTCTCCGCGAACATGAGATATAGAGAGACATAGAAAGAAACATCCCTGCGGATCCACTCACTGAGGCTATTCCTCGAACGCAATAGTTTCGCAAACGGGTTTTGTGAGACTGACTAGTAGAGGAGTTGGGTGTTCGGTATCACACGGGCTGTGAGTATGCGACATCGCAATAATTAGCCTTGAGTGCAAGTGGGAGATTGTTGGAGTTAGTGCCCTCAGAGTCAATTATTGGATCACAGGCACGTGATTGCAATGATTGAGGGAGGACCTATCCCGGTAGGACAGTCTTACTCGAGATGATAGTATGCTATCTGGTTTATCTTTATCATCGTGTACTGCTTTAGGTGACCTGACATGTCGCTATTACACGTTGATAGAGCCCCTAGGATTCTTGCTTGACGACCAGCAGTATGATGGCGATCATATACGTGGGAGCTGGTAGTCTATAAGCACATCCTTAAAAGGTCCCTAGTCGTGGGAGTTTCGAGACTGGGCATCGATACTCCATTAGTAGGCTAGTGTATACAGTCGAGACCCCGACGAGGGGCGGTGGCCGGTCTCACAAGCCACTGGTGTCAGTTGGTTCACCTAAGATGTATACAGGTGCTCATTGGGTTATGAGTACACCGGACAGGACTCGCCGGGAACCTGCTAGTTGGTCTTATACCAGACGTCAGATAGCAGTTCCCAGGTGACATGTGTACAGGTTAGTTCATCGACCTGAGATCGTCATTTGTCTCGTGTGAGTTCCCACTGTGCTTTGATTACTACCCTACCACGGCTCAAAGGAGTCGTGCAAACAGGTTTTAGTTGGGTACAGTCCCGAGCCACATGGAGGCAGTGAGCGGATCTGCAGGGGTTCGTCTCTCCCGGTATTGGGGGTGAGGTCGCGCTGTGTCTAGGAGAGCCATTACGCAAAGCCCTCGGCCGAGGCAGGAGATTTACTGGTAGGTATTCCAGTAGTATCTCAGGGCGTTCTGGGCTACGCTCCGACACGACTTGTACCGCTTTTGGGGGTCTGACTTTCACCAACTCCCTAGGCCCGCCATGCGATACTCATAGACGAACGGACCGGACTGTACGGATATTGTCACTGACAGGCTCAGTTGGGTGTCGGGGTGAGCTTCCTCATCGACGTCCCTTTTGGTCAATAGCTGGTGGCCCGTCATGTATTGGCTTATACCTCTGACGTGCCAGTGGTTAAATCGACAGCCATAGTATTGACGAGTCTTTAGAGTCCACCACACTTACAGTTACTCAAGCTTTCGGGCGAAACGCTGTAGAGGCCGTATGGAGATATGGCAGGGTCCGATCAGATACGTGCGGTATTGCACGGATCAGGATCGGACAGTTTTGTACTAGTAGCCGTATGGATATATGGCAGGGTTCGATCAGATACGTGCGGTATTGCACGGATCAGGATCGAACGGGTTTTTACTAGCCAGCTTTGGTTTAAGCCGGTACTAGTTTAGTACAGTGTAGATTTTGTCTCATTGCATTTGTATCTGGTCGGAATACAGATGCGGGTGTGTATGCACAGTATTGGGGTTTTCCTGTAATTTATTACGGGACCAGTTTTCTGGAGTTGCCAGTTTGCATTCCGTTCCGGCCGGTTTTCCTTTGTTCTTTCCCGGCCGGACTTTTCCGATGGAGGGGGTAATTTGCAGTTTTGCAAATTACACTTTGTGGTGGGGTTTCTTGCATAAAGTTAGATTATGATAGATTTCATTTCTTTCATCCATCACTTGATTTATATGAGAAGTGAAAGGTTATGGAGTGCATAGTGTTTTAAGCATGGTTGATGTTTTCTTTGACCTTGGATGTGGTCACCTCTTGAATGCTCCTACACTCACCTCCCTTTGCCTTATGTTTTCATTCCTCCACCATTCTCATTCTCACTTAAAAAGAAAGTCTTTCATGGTTATGAAAAAAAAGGAGAGTAGAAGAAAAAGAAAGAGAGAAAGAAAAAGAATGAGAGAGTTCATTTCATCTTCTTCTTGCTAGAAAATTGAAAGCACCAATTTTCTTTACCTCTTCCTCCATCCATCAATGGCAACTACATAAACTCCAAGAGACAAAGTTTCTACACTACTTCCTACAGCAAATCTTGAGCATGTCGAGTTGCCGGCTTCATGCTCGAGTTGCCTCGGTATTGAGGCGGGAGCCCGTAAAAGACGAAGGCGATGTGGTGCCCTTTCCGGTGAGGAGGCGACGATGTGGAGCCAAGCTTTTCCGCGGGAGATCGGGATGATGAAGAGAAGACCGGAGGACTCGGATCACTCGGTATACTTCTCACCCTATCTCTTGATAGCTAGGATAGGCTAATGGTTTCGATCCGGGTTTTCTTTGTCCGCGGTAGCGCCGGTTTCCGAGTAAGGAAAAATTTTGATTCCGCAATTTGGCCTCGAGTTAGATGGCCGGGGCGCTGCCGTGGCGCAACAAGATCATCTTCGGCACGAAGCCGACGACCTTGCCCGCCCATTTCTCCGATGAAGCCGATGCTTGAGTTCGGGATTCGAGACGGACAGCGAGAGGACGTCTACGTGGAGCTAAGGAAGTGGATAACCGGATCTACAAAGGTTGTAGCCTCTCTCCTTTAGTTAATTCGTTAACTAGTTTCGTGTTTCGCCTAGAATTCTAGTCGACGATCCGTATTAGGGTTTCTCGGCACCCATAAAATTTGAAATTGGCATGGTTGATGCCTTGTGAGACCTCTATAGTGTGCCTAGGAACCCTACAGTTCCATCAACTAAACATGTATTTATTTTGAGATAGAGACCAGTGATGTTATTCCTTCGACCTCAGAGTCGCGCGTTATATTTCTGTGGTTTTCTTATGGTTTTGAGTTTCCTTTTGAATTTTGATCCTCACCGTTGGCATTGTATATTATATTGCTTGTGTGGTTGTGACCGTCGATTGACGAAGAGCTAGCTCCCACTTGGGGATGCCTTTTTATTGATTTCGTATACTATTCATGTTGTATCCCGTTTGGGGGCCAGTATTTACAAAGGAGACTCTGCCGAAATTTTCGGAAAATATTTGATGTTTTTTTTAAAACCGCATAATTCGGCTTATGCTATTAAACTACTTGTTTTAAATTGGTTTTCCTTCACTCTACTACTTTTCTTGGTTTGGATTTCTGGGTTTTCGGCTCACTTAGATTACGTACGCCTCGAGACGTTCGTAGTTTAAGTGCCGGTCATGTTCCGTACTTTCGGGGCGTGACAAAGTTGGTATCAGAGTGTTAGGTTTTACCTTCGGAGCGTAGGATGACCCTTGGTTGATGGAATAGGTGACTAAAGTAGAGTGACGTACCGTAGGTATGTTCCGCGGCATATTTATGATACGCTACTCCACTTAAGAAGCCTTAGGATGTACATTTCTTTGCTCAGTATTATATTCATTCCGATCTAGCCTCATCAGTACCAGTTATGGTTTTGCTGCCACGATTACGGGCAGGGAGAGCTACAGCTAGAGTTGTGGTCTGCACGAGCTCGTCACGAACGAGGACTGACCAGGGCGAAATTCCGGCGACACACGATTGCGGAGATGTGTCTTTTTACTGTGTTTCCGCGCCACGAGCGTTTGGCGGATCGCCTTTATGAGGTTACTCGGATGTGCTGATCGACACTAGAGGATTGAGCCAATGCTAGAGGCCAACCAGATTTTGATGACCGTTGGTGTATTGCTTACTCATGATGATTGAGGCACTGTTCAGCGTGCAGACGAGTGAGCCAGTTGTTGCTGCGAGCGACGAGATATCTCCCCATATGTTGGAGCTATTGCAGTACAGGTTGTACTAAGAGATGATAGAAGGTCGCTAGTCACCCGAGGATGAATGACTAGGACATGTGGTTCGTTCGCCTACCCGATGAGAGGTCATCAGATAGATTGATTCCAGCTAGAGACGACTTCACGCGGAGACGTTGGGAGTCGACAGAGACGATCGAATGTCAGAAACCTATTATTCCAAGTTTAAAGTATTCGGAAGGGCATGCAGGCAATTCTATGGACCCTCTAGAAGAATTAAACCCTAACTCGACATAATGACCGTGTGAAATCCTTTGAACCTTCGGGTTTGCGGCAGTTCCACGGCGCCAATAGTGAGGCTTGGGTTTGCCCTTCTACGGCTGGACCACCCATACTGTGGTATGTACTCGATACTATTAAACTGTGCCCAAGATGTTGAGCTCTTGGGGGATTATGAGGTTTTGACGACTCGATCGGATGGCTCGACTTAATTCGGATGCTAGGTGGTGAGATACATTTCTTGGGAGACTCCCGATACGAGGATATCCCTTGGAGCTCAGTCTATGCAGCCGCGACGAGACGAGTCCAAAGCAGATGACATTAGAGAAAAGTGAAGTAAGAGGTTCGTACCAGATCTAGATGAGATGACGTTCCACTCCGCCGACATCAGAGATGCGATGCGCATGCCGAGGCATGGTACTTGGATTTACCTTCCAGAAAGAGTCGCGATGAGTATGCAGTCGTTCCAGAGCAAGATGCAGATATAGGAAAGGACGATGACTTCCGGACAGTTGGCAGAGATGAGACATGGAAGAGACCGTGAGCAGGTTTCCTTCCAGGACACTGCTGCAATGATACTTGCACCCAGGATCAGATGTGTCATGTACATTCAGAGAGCCAGAGGCCGACGCCAGTGATATGCTGTCTTACGAGTGGTCGCGATGATTGACCGAGAGATGACTAGAGAAGTGCCAGAACAGGATCATCCCCGTTAGCACACCTGATAGGGCCGATGAGCCGATGGACCGAGAGATTGGTAATTCACAGTGAAGACCTTGACCTAGGAGTGGTCATTGTTACGCACACCAGCAGGCCAGAGTTCATGATCATCGACGAGACGTCCCACTAGTGACCGCGACAATTGGCCCGAGATTCTTAGAGGATGCGCTTGAGCGGTACTATTCCGCCATTATTGATTTCGATGTTTTGGGTGATTTATTCGCATGATTTGATTTTGATGATTGAGGATTTACGATCTTTGCACAGTGTTGCACTTGATATCGTTTTCGTGCTTTGGTTTCACATGTTTGTGATTTTACGGTTTTAGACATTTGAGTTGATTTTGTGCGTATGCACGCACACGATTTGGTTCCTGCACTCTGTATAGTTTATATATGCTTGCAGTGCAGTTATACGCCTTTTGTGCACTTAGATGCACTGGACTTCGATTTCGATTGTGATACTCGATATTTGTTTTGTGCACCTTGTGCACCTGATTTGATTTTGCGCATGTTCGGCGCTTGATATTGGATTTCATGATTTCGTGCATGATGGATGCCCCCGGTTTTGGGTTTTCACGCATGTTGAGCGCATGTCTTGAGATGCAATTTTGGTGCACACCAGATGCACTAAATCGAGATTTTTTTCGTGCATGTCAGATGCACCTGATTTTGCTGTCAGGCACACACGTTGCCTACGACAGATGCTTTGTGCACACCCGATGCACTTAGATCTTGTTTCTGTGCACTTGTATGGCACGTATATGGATTTTGATGGTCGTGCGCACCAGACGCACGTAGTATTCATACGCGTATTTTGGGATGGATTTCTTATAGAGCGATACGTTTTATTTATGATAATTGCGAGGTATTTTCGTACTAAGCAGGACTAGTCAGAGGACAGTACCTGAATGTATTTTGCATGCATTGATAGCTATTGAAGGGAATTCCAAAAAGCGAGCTATAGTCTCAGTATTTACCTACGTGTCTGATATGACGCGAAACGTTTAAAACAAGGAAAACCCTTCTAAATTGTTTCCCAAAACGGCGGAACGTACATTTCAAACAAAGGTATTTATGTATATAGTTATTTTCTTATGATAGACGTCCGCCACTGTGCAGTGTTATGTACATTGCACAGCAACTTAAAGGATTTGGCATGCATTTCCTCCTGATATTTGCATGTATAGTTCCGATTTATAGAATATCGGTCTTGCTTGAGATTTGGCATTCGTGTCTTCACCTTGACTCCGATGATTGCGGGATACTTGACGGAGTTTTGATTTCGAGTTATCTACTCATTACTCATGCGCATGCATTGCGCTATGATGTGTTTATGTATTTATGATTTCGGAGCCCCGGCGATTTGATGGTTTTGGCTGAAATTTTTTAGTATTTGGGGGGAGTTTTAATTTAAATTCGGGGACCGAATTTCTTTAAGGAGGGAATATTGTAACGTTTTGAAAATCGTTTCGGTGAAATTTCGAAAAAACGGTAAAATAAGGGGGTTTTCTGTAAAAAGTCAAAATGCAAATATCTTTATTATAAAATTAAATATATATATTCTAGCTATGTAATTGCTAGTATTTGGTGTTTATTGAGCCACTGGTGAAATTTCAAATTTTCTGAAAAATTTTCCGAAATTAATTATTTTAATATTATTTTAAGCCGTCACTAATACATTTAATTAGGGAAAATTACAAATTGGAATGAGTTGAAACAAATTTTATGCATCATAAAACTTTAAATAAAATTTTATCATGTGGTTTTTGAAACGAAATCGTTTGCCAAAACGGTTTAGAAATTATTGAAGAAAAAAAGACTTTTTTTAGTGTAAATGGATGTTTGGGGTATTGTATTTATCATTTTCCATCACCCCACACGCATACCCACACTCACACACCCCCATTTACTTCTTCCCTTGGCTGAATTCAGCATCCCCCACCCTTTTTCCCCACTTGAATTTCAAAGAAACGAAAAGAAAGAAACGAAAAGAAAGAAACGAAAAGAAAAGAATAGAAAATGATAGAAATTGAGTGGACTTTGACTAGATTTATCTTTCCCCACCTCACTCTCTCTCCTCCCTCACCCAATCCCCACCAAATTCTGGCCCAAAACTGCACACCAACAGCCCCCTCTTAATTCTTCTCCATTTCATTGCAAAACCCATAAAATTCCACCAAAAATCCAAGTCAAAAACCCCACAAAATCAAAATCCACCTCCTACCCATTTTTCCTTGGCTACTTTAGCATGGATTTAGGGATTTAGATTTCAATTTGGGAGGCTAAGTGTGCTTGTGGGAGCCTCAAATTATTTGGGTCTAACCTTTTGCTTAATGTGTTGTAATTGTTTCATTTTAGCTTAATTAGGTGTTTAATTAGGTTTAAATAGGTTTTCAATTGGTTTTAAGTGCATGATTTAAAATTTATGAGTTAGGGTTTGAATTCAAATATACTCATTGTCACTTTTTTAAGTTTACAAAGTGTATTTTGGCATGTGAGGGCATGGAAAAACCTAATCTAGTTGCTATTATGTAAATTGTTGCATTTAATTTGTCCAAATCAAGTTTTTAAGCAAACTATGTTTTTGGAATTTGATTAAATAACGGAGATAAAAATCTAATTAGGGTATTCATGGCATTATTAACATTTTAAAGTGTAGTTTAATACTTTAGTTCATGAAAATCCAAGCTAGATTGTAGTTTGTGCATTTTTGCTATAAAATTGTTAAAATTTAGGTATTTTGTAAACTAGAATTTTAGGGTTTTTGGAATTTAATGAGATTAAATTATGGGAATTATTTTTATGACTTATTTAAGATATTTAGTGAATATTGTGGCCGCTAGATTCGTTTATATATCAAGTTTTGTATTAAAACGGTGATTTGTGCTTGCTAGATTTTCGGGAAAAATGACTTTTTAAGTGAAATTGGGGTTTTTGTGAATTTTAAGCTATTTTTTTATTATAATTAGTGCTTGTAATTGTACAAATGAGTGTGTTGGGAGCTTTCTCGATGGTTTGGCATTTGTACGCCGACGTCGAGGGTTTTTGGGTCGATTTGTGAAAGCAACCATAGGTTTTGACCTATGTGGGATTTGTGTGTCGTTTGGGTCATGAGTCGGATTTTAATGCGATACGATGCGTTGTGATATGTAGGTACCCCCATGTGGACTTCGAGACGATAAGCAAGCGCGTGGCGACGTCGGCTCCGGCGGGCGAGGACCAAGTGAGTAGATTTATATCTACGGGGAGAAGTCGGGTGGATGGCGTATAGCACCCCCGCAGTCCGTAGTGTAGCTCATATATATATGTTTATATAGGTGTTTTATGAAACGAGAATGTTTATTCATATTATGATTATGTGTTCATGGATTAGCTTTGGGTTAGTTGCGAAACCCTAGAGTAGTTGTTATACCCACATACGCACATACAGACTTGTATAATTTACTTTCTTGTGCGCAGATTGGGATGTTTATACATGTATATATGCATGGGTATAGGACTATGCATATGTACATTCATATACGCATGCATGGATAATGATGATAGTACTTGGGATTTATGATGCGTCGATGAGATTTGATTTGAGGCCGTGAGATCGGTGATATAGCAGGGTTCGTATTTGAGATACGACATGACGTTGTAGCGGGTCCTTGACGTAGTGTTTCACACACGTGCATGCATACTTAGACGGTATCAGTATTGTACTAGACGTAGATCAGTACCCCGATCATGATATTTGATAAAGAGGATACCAGGTGAATAGTATGATGAATGTGATATTAACCCGTACCCAGTTTGGGGATGCCGTACGACGGATTTACGTACGAGCTATATTTTGATGATTGATCCGCACTCTTGACTTGGGATGCCTGCTTATAGATGTTAGTTATATGTATGCCCTAGAGGCCAGTACTATACATAGGATGTATATTGTAGTGGATGCTGGGACATATATAGGGAGGACTTTCTTGCTCGACATGATAGTATGCTATCTGGTAGATCTTTACCTTAACGTGTACACTGATTGTCTCCCTGTTACATGTTGGTAAAGCCCTTAGGATGTGTACTTGACTACCTGGACTATGATGCGGATCATACTAGTGGAGACATGGTAGTCCATAAGTATATCCTTCAAAGTCCCTAGTCGTGGGTATATCGAGACGGGGCATCGATATACCAGAGTAGACTAGCGTATACCTTCTCGACCCATACAGATGGGCGATGGATGATCCCATATCCATTGGTGTTTGACATCAGAGATGATATACGGGTGCTCAGTGGAGACTGGGTACACTGGACGGACTCGCCGAGAACTCCCAGATGGTATTATACCTTACGTCAGATGGCAGTTCTCTGGTGACACTGGTACAGAGTAGTCTGTTGACCCGAGATCGTCATAGAGTCTTGTGTGGTTCCCACTGTGCTTTGATTTCCACTTTACCACGTCCAAGAGGGCGTGCAAAACGGTGGTTTTTGGGTACAGTCCCGAGTCACATGGAGGCAATGAGTGATAGGAGGGGATTCTTCTCTCCCGGTATAGGGAGTTGATGTTGCGCTGTGTTCGATTGGCTATAACCGGAAATCCCTGGCCAGGGTTGCTGAGATTTACTGGTAAGTGTTACCAGTAGTTTCTCGAACTGTTATAGACCTCATATCGACACGACTTATCGTGCTATTGGGGTCTGACGTTTACCACCCCTAGGCGAGATATGCGACTTATCATACGAACAGACCGGACTGTACGGTAAGTGTTACTAGTTGGATTCACAGGAGTATGAGCGGGCTTGCTCGTCGATCTTCTGATCGCTCAATACCCGGGTGGCCGTTACATTTAGCAGACCGCTTGCGGCTTGTGGATGCTTGATATGATCATCATCTGCTGCCGGCGTATTGACGAGTCTTTAGAGTCCTACACAGAGGTTTCCTGGCTCAAGCGAAACGAAATAGGAGCGCATATGAGATATGCGCGGGACCGAGAATAATGCGTGTATGTGATACCGTATTTCATTCTCGCGATGAATGTATCGAATGGTTGCATGCGATGTAACCTCGTTATCGAATCAAGGATTGATTCGATAAGCCGATACATTGAATATTAGTCGGTTATATGCGATATGACCGGATCGTTAAATCAAGTGTTGATTTAATGATTTAATGCATAATTATATATTTGATATATTACTTTGCATTAACTAGAATTGGTTCACTTTAAATGGATTTTCTCACTTATAGTTCACAAGTTGTATATGTGATATACGTTTATGCACTTGATTGTATCCTGTTTGATGATACATTCTTACATAAGTTTTGTGTAAAGATTAAACCATGGTTATTTAAATGGTTAGGGTTTTGTTTTTCATATTTATTTATTCATTTATTTGTTTATTTCATTTAGAAAAGATAATGAGAATGGTGGCTTATTTTGTAGTTTTGTGGAAACTTCATGATGTGTTGAAAGCTTGACCATTCTTGTTCTTTTCCTAAACCTAACCATTAACCCTAACCATGGTTTATTCTCTTCACCTAACTAAGGTTAAGATTATGATAAGTATCATATTGGTTTTTATTTTAAAAAGACTTATCATATATTATCATCTTCTTCTTCTTCTTCTTCATAAGAAGAAAAGCTTGCTTGATCAATGGTGATTTGAGCAAAAGTGTGAGAAATCCAATTCTAAAGTGAACCCACCTCCTATTTCTTCATCCTCTACCTCTTGCCAAGTAGTATAGGGTGTTTTCTTCACAAGTTTCATGACTTGGAGAAGTGGGAGCTTGATCTAATGATGCCTCGACGTAGATCATCTTCGGCACGAAGCCGACGACCTTGCCCGCCCTTTTCTCCGATGAAGCCGACGCTAGAGCCCGGGTTTCCATTTGGACAGCGAGGAGACTTCATTGCGGAGCTATGGAGGTGGAGGACCGGATCTACAAAGGTTGTATTTCCGTTATTTTAGTTAAATTGTTAACTAGTTGCATGTGTTCGCCTAATATTCTAGTTAACGATCCGTATTAGGGTTTCTCGGCACCCGTAAAATTTGAAATTGGCATGGTTGATGCCTTGTGAGACCTCCTTAGTGTGCCTAGGAACCCTACAGTGGTATCAGAGCCTAGCTAGAACCTTAGGCGATGCGTAGACGGAGTTAGAAGTCCGATCGAACCGAAAACCTAACCCCAAAATAGCTCTCTGGACTTTTTTGAAAAACTGGGTTTTTTCCAGATTAAAAATGCTTAAAAAATTCAGCAGGGAATTATAAGAATTACGGTGCAAAATTTGACAAAAGATACTTCAAGAGTGCGGCGGAACCGCGGCATAAGCCTAGCTTATGCGGCGGTTCCGCGGCAAAAGTGTGACGCCACCCTCCCAATTTTGCATAGTAACTTCCTTTATTCAGTGCTGAGTTCTCTGGGTATTTTGAAATATTATTCAAGAGTTGAATTTTCTGGGGTTGTTTTGGGGATTCGTTTATTCGATCGGATTGTCAAACTCTGTCTATGTGTCTTTCCGGATGATTTTTGAATATGTTAAAAAGTTCGACCGGATATAAATACCCAATTTTTCCCCTGTCGGGAAATTTCCAAGTGTTGGATTTTTCCGTGGTTTAAGGACGTTCTAAGTAGTGCAAGTAACGCGATGGACCCTCTAGAAGACAACAAACCTTAACTCGATTATGTGACCGTCTTGAACTGCCCTTTGAACCTTCGGGTTTGGGGCAGTACGGCGTGCCACATGTGAGGCGTTGGCTTGACCTTTCTACGGCTGGACCGTTGGTACTGAGGCACGAAGTGAATGTCTTTGAACTTATTTCATGAGTTGAGCTGTTTCGGAAAAACTTGGGTGTTCGATTGTTCGATCGGAAAGTTTAACATTTTCTATCTTATTCGGAATGTGATACAATAATTGGAATTCATAAGCAGTTATGAGATAACTGAATGAATGTTATAAACATAGCAGTTTAGTCTCACTTGATCGGTTGCCACGGAATTTTGATTTGATCAAAAGTCCGTCGCAATCACGTAGTGTACGCGGATACTCGCCGGATAAACTTAATAGACAGCTACACCCCATAGCTCCGACCAAGTGACTGTAGGAGAACCCCGTCGCCGAAAGCATCCGTCTGGGTGCTCGCGGTAGCGGTGTTCCGCCTTGGTGCACTTCGTCGACGGTATCGGGGGTGCGGCCGCCTACTGAAGTTTGCGACGAGCATTCGATCAGGATGTTGGGAATCTTGTTGAATTTCCCGACTTGATATTGAAAAGTGTTTTCGATTATGAGACTAAAATGCAGGGTTTATAATTGTTAGGCATGCGATGTCTAAGGAATTCATTTGATCAGGCATGCGATGTCTAAAGAGATTGCGGATTCCAACTGTTGTAGTTTTACACTTTCTTTTCTGTGACCGTAAGTGTAATATGTGATATCGCCGGTTTCGTTGCTATATGTCAACGACAATTGGGATGCGCATATTTACTTACGTTAATGACATGTGATGTTATGTGTTGCTGGATATGTTATATTGGATCGTCGTGTTTGAATTGCCGGGGGTTTTTATATGAGATGAGTGTTTTTCATTTTCATTCATGTAAAAATCTGTATGTAATATTCTTTTATTGGGGCACTTCCAGGTTGCGGAAGTTGTCACCCTTTGTATATTATTTACTTTTCCGCACTAGGATAGACCCAAGGAGGGGAGCACAAGTAACCGGGTTCTGGAGTCCAGTGGGAGACCAACTCGAGGAGTCGAGTCCGGGTCTCCTAACTCTAGAATTGGTAGGGTTGCTTGCCGCTCTCGTAGGGGTCTAGGGGTGTGGGTTTGGCTATTCATCGCGACCGTGGAATCCGTGTTTTATACTGGCTCGTATTGAAAACACGGACGTCCTAGTATATCCAATATTTCATATGTTTCTTCTGCTGCGATATCTGTGATGTGATCATGAGATGTTCTGTGATGGATACTGTATATAGTATATATGAGATATTATATAGGCGTTACTTATGTTTTACACCCGCGCTAGCCCTGCCCCGCTCTGCCGTTAGTCACCTAACCTAACGGTGCATGAGGGGACATCGAGGCGAATGCGGATGGCATAAGTGTACGTCGTATTTATCTGTGATGTTTAGGTGACTTAAATGATGGGACTTCATTAATGTGATTAATGAATGAAAAGAAACCTAAGATGTTGTAGAATCGAATTTCAAAAATAAAAACAGGTAGCTACAGTTCTTGCTTTGTACAGCGGTATATATGATATATCCTGCACCTTATTCGATAAGGAAAGGACCGAGATCCCTTCACCGGGAGTGACTCCTTTAGCAATAACTGGCAGATGCTACACACTCGGTTTGTCTTTTGATTGCTTTTAAGAGTTTTTGCTTTGCACAGTGATATATATGATATATCCCGCACCTCATTCGACGAGGAAAGGGCCGACGATCCCTTCACCGGGAGTGACCCCTTTAGCAAAACTAGAAAAGCCTCAAAATCACTCCATTTCTAAAATCATTTGATTCTACAACGATTTCAAGTTCATTACGCAATAGGTTTTCAGAAAAACCTGTCGTAGCCCTCCGCCATTTCAGATAAGTCCTGTTTAGTACTCGAGCTGCGTTTATTGACCTTGTCAAGGCGCAGTGTGCGGTAGCTAACCAGTATTTATCTGCTTATGCATATGATGCAGATTGGGTTAGGGTAGTCGTGCGGCCTTGTTGACCTTGTAAAGGGTCGTGCGGGTGGGTTTGATTCAATCAAGAAATGACGGGTTGAACTTGACTTGCGGTCTATGGTTTGTTGACCTTGTCAAGGTCATAGATCGTTTGGGGCAAAATTATCGGGAATTTCAAGTGTTGAAATTTGCAATGAGATTGCATACCTTCTATGAGATAGTTGGATCCCGATACCCGCTGCGAGTAAGAGGTACTCCTGGGAGAGTTTTACACATTACAATTAGCCGATCAAGTAGGTGTCTAGAAAAGGTGTTAACGAGGTTACGCCTCTGGGAAAACGAGGTTTACATTAATTAGGTTCGTGCGAAAGCACGGGGGACCTCCCTCAAAGTACCGACACTGGCCTGGCTGAAAGATTGGCGAACTTGTAGTGTGTAATTAATCCCGACTAGTCTTTCCTTTTAGGGTTTGAAGGATGATTCGATAAAAAGCAGTGGGAGCCATCCTGATTAGATAAAATAATAACCAATCTGATCTTGCAAGAGCATACGCTGAGTGTTTTCTTCTCTCTCCCTCCAGGTAGCGACCATATCACGCCTTAATCAAGATAATAATACGGATTATTGACCGAACCCGCTTGTTATACTGAGCTGGGGAACGTTGGTCCCGCTCCAACTTATAATTGTTATAAGACAGAGCAGGAAATTGGGGATTACCAGAATTCCCGTGCCGCCCAAACGAAGAGAGTGCACGATGATGCATCATCTTCGGGTGTGTTTGTTACAAAGAACTGTTTCTCAGTATCCTCTACATCCTGGGTATGTGATACCAGATCAGGATCCCAGATATGTAATCTGTTACATAAGGCTACAGAAAGGTAGAGAACTGAGAACGGGTGATAAGTTTCATGAGGCAGAAAACGGGGCAAGTGTTGCAGCCAAGTCTGTTGGTCACTGTCACCCTGTATTACCTATACATTGATTCTGAACAAATGCTGTTAGATACCGAACCTGATATACAAAATCATATCTATTTCTTTATTAGTAAAGAAATGATAAAATTTTATATTGTTGGATAATGTTTTGAACATTTCCTATATCAAAAGTTGATCGGTTCAGGCACGTTATCCAAAAGCATTGATGTTCTAAATCAAACTACAGTTCTTTAGTATACGGAACACACAAAAGAGGAAGAGTTCAGAAATGAACAAATCCTTCTTGAGGCATTGTAGACTAGGTCATATCAATGCGATCCGACTGGCTGAAGTTACATTTTAGATGCATATTTAAATCGGTTTGAATTTACATCTTGTGAAACTTGCCAGTCATGTCACAGAGATAAGATGACCATAGCTTCGTTTACTGGAAACAGAGAAAGAGTTAGTGAACTCTTGGGATGATACATGTTGATGTATGATAAGTCCCCTGTCTACATATGCCAGGACTGGTTCTTCGTACTTCGTTACATTCTCTGATAATCTCTCAAGATTCAGACATATGTTCCTGCTGAAACACAAGTCCGAACCTTTTGAGATATTCACAGAATATGATTTAGAAGTAGAGAACCAATACGGGTATAAGTATTATGTCCTTTGATGAGATCGAGGAGGAGAATACTTGAGCATGGAAATCCTGGATTATTCTAAAGAAGAATGAGATTCTCTCTCAGCATTACTCCTCCGTATACACCATAGCACGATGGTATATCGGGGCGGAGCAATCACACCCTATGTGATATGGTGTGCTCTATGATGAGTACTACTGTGTTTCCTATTTCCTTTTTGGGAGTTATGCACTTGAGAAGCTGCATACCAATTGAATAGGGTTTGAATCAGATCACAGCCTACCACTCCATATGAGATATGGTATGGGAAGAGCCCATGTCTTAAGCTAGTTAAGATTTGGGGTTGTCCGGCCTATGTCTGAAAAGCAAAATCCGGACAAGCTCGAGACAAGGTCAGTTATGTAGAACTGGAAATGTTCCAGCTATACAAAATGCAGCTGATGATTTGAAAGAACTAAAGGATTCAATAGTTACCAACGAACCTCAGCCTCTCCGCCGATCTAGTAAGGTTCCTCACCCGCCTGAGAGATACTTCGGTTACTCTATGACAGTGGGAGCGAGGATTGCATCATGAGATGATGACCCAACTAGTTTCGAACTGGCCATCAGGAGTGGGACTCTGTAAGAATGGCTGGATGCTTAGTGATCTGAGATGGAATCCTTATACACCAACAAAGTATGGACTTTGGTTGCTATATCTGAAGGGTTAAATCCCCATCAGGAGCAAGTATATCTTGAGAAGATTACTTGGTGTACATGGAAAAGTTGAGACTTTCAAAACTAGACTTGTTAAAGCTTTTCGTCATCGACCAGGCGTGGATAATGATGAAACCTTTTCAAGTGGCTATGCTTAAGTCCATCCAGATCCTACTTGCCACGGCTACATACCATGACTACGATATCTGGCGGTTGGGTGTCATGACTGCTTTTCTAAATGATGTTTTAGAAGAGAGAGTCTATAAGTATACAGCCAGAGGGCTTCGTAGACAGTGGGAGCAGCGGAAACGTGTTCAAGATGCTTTATAAGATAAAGAAAGTATCGCAGAGTTGGAACATTTGTTTTGATGAAGTAGTCAAAGAGTTTTACATCATCAAAATGGTAGATGAACCTTGTATAAACATAAAGGTAGTAGGGAGTATGGTGATGATCCTCGTAGAGTACGTGGATGACATACTCTAGATAGGGAAGGAGTTTCCTATGCTACGCTCGGTCAATCTCCGCTTATCACAATGATTCTCCATATAGGATCAAAGTGATACCTCCTAAATCCTGGATTTTGGATCTATGAGATAGATCTAATTGGATGTTAGGATTCTCACTAGATGTAGTGAGATGGTATCAACCGATCCTGGGGAGAATCACTGGAAGGGTTCCAGGGTGATAAGGACGACTGAAAGTCAGTCGCAGGCATTGTCTTTACCCTCAGTAAAGGGATGGTATGTTGGAAGAGTTCCAAACTAGATACCGTGGCATACTAGACGATAAAGGCTCGATACATCGCTACTTAAGATGCTACCAAAGAGGCAGTCTGGGTGTATATTAGTTCATGAGATGAACTTAGTTCCTCCCATTGTGAGACAATGGAGTTGTGGCTTATGCCAAGGAACGAACGTCCCATCAGTGATCCAGACATATTCTAAGGCAGTATCACCTGATCATGGAGATGCTTGATCTCCAAGGGATCGAGGTTAGGAGAGTAGACTCAGAGGACAACACAACGGATCCACTCACAAAGGCATTTTCCCAGAGAGAGACTTTTATGGGATGGTTGAGTATGAGATACTACAACCACTGCTATCAGATGGCCATAGTGCAAGTGGGAGATTGTTAGTTATATGTATGCCATAGAGGCCATTACTATAAATAGGATGTATATTGTAGTGGATGCTGGGACATATATAGGGAGGACTTTCTTGCTCGACATGATAGTATGCTATCTGGTTGATCTTTACCTTAACGTGTACACTGATTGTCTCCCTGTTACATGTTGGTAAAGACCTTAGGATGTGTACTTGACTACCTGGACTATGATGCGGATCATACTAGTGGGGACATGGTAGTCCATAAGTACATCCTTCAAAGTCCCTAGTCATGGGTATATCGAGACGGGGCATCGATATACCAGAGTAGACTAGCGTATACCTTCTCGACCCATACAGATGGGCGATGGATGATCCCATATCCATTGGTGTTTGACATCAGAAATGATATACGGGTGCTCAGTGGAGACTGGGTACACTGGACGGACTCGCCGAGAACTCCCAGATGGTATTATACCTTACGTCAGATGGCAGTTCTCTGGTGACACTGGTACAGAGTAGTCTGTTGGCCCGAGATCGTCATAGAGTCTTGTGTGGTTCCCACTGTGCTTTGATTTCCACCTTACCACGTCCAAGAGGGCGTGCAAAACGGTGGTTTTTAGGTATAGTCCCGAGTCACATGGAGGCAATGAGCGATAGGAGGGGATTCGTCTCTCCCGGTATAGGGAGTTGATGTTGCGCTGTGTTCGATTGGCTATAACCGGAAATCCGTGGCCAGGGTTGCTGAGATTTACTGGTAAGTGTTACCAGTAGTTTCTCGAACTGTTATAGACCTCATATCGACACGACTTATCGAGCTATTGGGGTCTGACGTTTACCACCCCTAGGCGAGATATGCGACATATCAGACGAACAGACCGGACTGTACGGTAAGTGTTACTGGTTGGATGCACAGGAGTATGAGCGGGCTTGCTCGTCGATCTTCTGATCGCTCAATACCCGGGTGGCCGTTACGTTTAGCAGACCGCTTGCGGCTTGTGGATGCTTGAAATGATCATCATCTGCTGCCGGCGTATTGACGAGTCTTTAGAGTCCTACACAGAGGTTTCCTGGCTCAAGCGAAACGAAATAGGAGCGCATATGAGATATGCGCGGGACCGAGAATAATGCGTGTATATGATACCGTATTTCATTCTCGCGATGAATGTATCGAATGGTTGCATGCGATGTAACCTAGTTATCGAATCAAGGATTGATTCGATAAGCCGATACATTGAATATTAGTCGGTTATATGCGATATGACCGGATCGTTAAATCAAGTGTTGATTTAATGATTTAATGCATAATTATATATTTGATATATTACTTTGCATTAACTAGTATTGGTTCACTTTAAATGGATTTTCTCACTTGTAGTTCACAAGTTGTATATGTGATATACTTTTGTGCACTTGATTGTATCCTGTTTGATGATATATTCTTACTTAAGTTTTGTGTAAAGATTAAACCATGGTTATTTAAATGGTTAGGGTTTTGTTTTTCATATTTATTTATTCATTTATTTGTTTATTTCATTTAGAAAAGATAATGAGAATGGTGGCTTATTTTGTAGTTTTGTGGAAACTTCATGAAGTGTTGAAAGCTTGACCATTCTTGTTCTTTTCCTAAACCTAACCATTAACCCTAACCATGGTTTATTCTCTACACCTAACTAAGGTTAAGATTATGATAAGTATCATATTGGTTTTTATTTTAAAAAGACTTATCATATATTATCATCTTCTTCTTCTTCTTCACAAGAAGAAAAGCTTGCTTGAACAATGGTGATTTGAGCAAAAGTGTGAGAAATCCAATTCTAAAGTGAACCCACCTCCTATTTCTTCATCCTCTACCTCTTGCCAAGTAGTATAGGGTGTTTTCTTCACAAGTTTCATGACTTGGAGAAGTGGGAGCTTGATCTAGTGATGCCTCGACGTAGATCATCTTCGGCACGAAGTCGACGACCTTGCCCGCCCATTTCTCCGATGAAGCCGACGCTAGAGCCCGGGTTTCCATTTGGACAGCGAGGAGACTTCATTGCGGAGCTATGGAGGTGGAGGACCGGATCTACAAAGGTTGTATTTCCGTTCTTTTAGTTAAATTGTTAACTAGTTGCATGTGTTCGCCTAATATTCTAGTTAACGATCCGTATTAGGGTTTCTCGGCACCCGTAAAATTTGAAATTGGCATAGTTGATGCCTTGTGAGACCTCCTTAGTGTGCCTAGGAACCCTACAATAGATATGGTATCGAATATGATATTATTGAGGCGGGATCACCGAATAATATATATACAGGTATGTATATGGATCGACTCAGATGTAAGGCGGTTTCCTTACCTGTAGTCCAGCTTGTTAGCTTAGCCCTTTAGTTTAGTTTTGTTGTTAGATTAGATTCGATTCTTACCAATTTCAAAAACTAACGGATCGTGGGTATTTTAAATGACAGCCTAAGGGATCCTACGGATATTTCAAAAGACGTATCTTTTCATAAAAACATCGTAGCCCCTATTTTCAAAACCCCATGATTCGTATTATTTTAAAAGGCACCATTTGTAGGACTTATATTAGATTAATGTAGATTAGTTATAGTTGCGTCTAGTATTCAGCTCCCGCTCATTATTGTGGTTCGCTTCGCAACTATGCTTATATTATGTTTCATACTCCATTATTGATATCATGCTGTTAGGACACCAGCACCATTACCGATGATGCGTATGTACCACGTACACTTACTTCCCGGCTCACACAAATCTTCATCGGTAATTGCCATGTCACGTACACCTTAGAAAATATTATTGCTTGACATAGCCTGTTAGCTAATAGTTTAGACATAATATTAGCGTACTTGCCTTATATGTTAGTTTAGACATTGTAGTTATTACCTGCTACTTCATGCATACTGTTATTCATTGTTATGCCGCATTCATGGATTCTCATGAATATATTCACTATTTTACGTGTTATTGAGGTTTTGGATTCGGATTTCCATGAGATTTTCTGGATTTGGAGGAAAACCGCAAAAACATAAACAAACCTTTTCTCTCTTTTAAAATAAAAAGTGCGGTTTTCCCATGATGTATGAGTCGTCCACCATGAGTTTGCTGATGGATTTCGAGACCCGATTCGAGGAGTAGAGGAACCGTTTAGGGTACATGGTGGGCCCGGTGCGGTACCCCGGGGAAAGAGGATCGTGTTGTTGACTTGAGCCTGGCAGGGGAGCACTACCGACCGGTGATATTACCCGACGCGTCGGATATCCGGAGGATACCGTCGTGGTCTTGAGATAGATGGTAGGGGCCGGTCTGGATTGACGGCGTCCTAGATATTTTGATTGAGATATTGAGATTTTGAGATATTGAGGTACAGAGATTGTGATACAGAGATATCGAGATATTGGACACTTGTTTTGTGTCGATGCTGGGCACTGTTTTATGCTGATTTCATTTATGGTACCTCACTTTTAAAATACAGAAATCTCACTGATTTATGAAAGCAGTTTTTGTCAGTACATGCATTCTGTTCCATGCATTCATACATCATCCATATGATACATTGCTACCTGAGGCACTGGCACGGGCATATGGAATTACACTTGGATTAGATATTTACCCTAGTCATTATAGACTGCTGGTTTTATTTGAGGATTATATATATTGATCGTATGACCTAGGATTGCGTTATACATGCGATTTCTATTCGTTGATGTTTTTCTATTCACGAGTTGGCAACTCACCCCCGTTGTGCCCCAGTTTCTTGCAGGTTTCGTCGTACAAGTTTCTTTACGGCTTTGCGGGTACAGTTTCGTTCGGGTGACTTGCTAGTAGGTGGGTTTATTTGTATTGTACCCATCATTATACATTGTATATTATTATTCAGTTGTGTCTAGAAGTTCCATCAACCAAACATGTATTTATTTTGAGATAGAGACCAGTGATGTTATTCCTTCGACCTTAGAGTCGCGTGTTATATTTCTGTGGTTTTCTTGTGCTTTTGAGTTTCCTTTTGAATTTTGATCCTCGCCGTTGGCGTTGTATATTATATTGCTTGTGTGGTTGTGACCGTCGATTGACGAAGAGCTAGCTCCCGCTTAGGGATGCCTTTTTATTGATTTCATATACTATTCATGTTGTATCCCGTTTGGGGGCCAGTATTTACAAAGGAGACTCTGCCGAAATTTTCGGGAAATATTTGATGTTTTTTTAAAACCGCATAATTCGGCTTATGCTATTAAACTACTTGTTTTAAATTGGTTTTCCTTCACTCTACTACTTTTCTTGGTTTGGATTTCAGGGTTTTCGGCTCACTTAGATTACGTACGCCTCGAGACGTTCGTAGTTTAAGTGCCGGTCATGTTCCGTACTTTCGGGGCATGACAGAAAGAGTTACTGAACTCTTGGGATTGATACATGATGATGTATGTGGGTGCCCAGTCTACACATGCCAGGATTAGTTCTTTGAACTTCATTACATTCACTTATTATCTCTCGAAATTCGGACATATGTTCCTGTTGAAACACAAGCCTAAACCTTTTGAGAAATTAAATGAATATAAGTTAGAAATAGAGAACCAAAAATGGGTATAAGTATTATGTCCTTTGATGAGATCAAGGAGGAGAATACTTGAGCACGGAATTCCTGGACTATTCTAAAGGAGAATGAGAATCTTGTTAGTGTATATGCCCTAGAGGCCATTACTGTATCATACTAGTTTGTATATTACTTGATTGAAGCTTGGGATATTCACAGTTGTATATACAATCTGGCTCGAAATAGTAGTATGCTACTTGGTTTGTCTCTGCTTTAATATGTGCATGTGTTTCTTTTAGCATATCGCTGATATACATATTAGTAGAGCCCTTAGGATCTTTGCTTGATTACCAGCGTTGTGATGGCGCTCACACTCGTGGGAGCTGGGTGATCTATAAGCACATCCTTATACAGGTCCCTAGTCGTTGGACTATCGAGACCGGGCATTGATACTCCGGAGTAGACTAGCGTATGCGCTTCTCATCCCAGCAAGGGAGACGGTCTGTCCCACAGCCGTCAGTACGTCGTACTTGAGATAGTATGCGGGTGCTCGTTAGGTTACGAGTACACTGGACAGGACTCGTCGGGAACTGTTGGTTGGTATTATACCTATCGTCAGTTATCAGTTCCCAGGTGACATGCGTACAGCTTAGTCCGTTGACTTGACACTGTCACTTCGCCTCGAGTGTGTTCTCACTGCACTTTGATTACTACCCTACCACGGCTCAAAGGAGTCGTGCAAACAGGTAGTTTTTGGGTGCAGTCCCGAAGCACTTGGAGGCAGTAACGGTTAGACAGGATTCGTCTCTCCCGGTATTGGGGGTTGACATCGCGCTGTGTCCAGGAGAGCCATTACACGAGTAGTCCCTGGCCAGGGCAAGCGAGATATTCTGGTAGGTTTCCAGTGTTATCTCAGGGTGTTCTGGGCTACACTCCAACACGACTTGTACCGCTATTAGGGGACTGACGTTCACCGCCCCCCTAGGCCCGCCATGCGACGTATCAGACGAACAGACCGGACTGTACGGAGATTGTCACATACAGGCTCAGTAGGAGTTCGGATGGGGTTCACCTCGTCAGTCTTCTTATCGACATCTACCTGGGGACCGTTACGTACAGCTAGTGCCCCTTGTGGTCTGTGGTTAAACCCACTGCCAGCGTAGTGTCGAGTCTTTAGAGTCCCACATAGAGAGCTATTCGCCTTTAGGCAAAATGAGTAGAGGTCGCATGGTTTTGCGACAGGGTTCGTTCACATTCGCGCACTTGTGCACGTTTGTTGTCCGGACAGTTTATACTAGCGGGCTTTGTTTTAAGCCGGATCCTAGTATATGATTTGGGATTGGTTTTTCTCATTGTATTCGTGTTCCTCGGATCACGAATGCGGGTGCGTATGCACAGTTACTTGAGATTGAAGGAGAGGACCTTGATTAGGGTTAATGGCTATTGTCATATTATTAACCCTAATGCTTATGTGTGTATTATTGTTATTTGATATTAGTTTAATAATTGTGCATGGTTATGGTTGTTGACCATTTGACCCATCTTGACTTGTTGAACATGTTGACACTTTGACCATCATCATTTCTTTTGGAAGATGCTTTTTGATCCTTGCAAATTGAAATGATAATGGTCATGTCATGATAAGCCATGAAAATTATCTAGCTAATTATTCAATTAAAATAATATACACATATTAGTGAGAATGGTTCACATTTTTTCTCATTCTATCATTTCATTTCTCTCTCTTGTTCTTCCTCTCCCTCAAGCTCTCTCCCTCTCATGTGTTGAGAAACACTTGAGCTTGAGAAAAACCCTCTCTTGATCATCTTTACTCTCATTTAGGGTTCAAGAACTAGCACTTCTTGCACCCTAGTTACTTCTAGCTTGGAGTTGAAGCCAAAGGTTGAGGCTTTCGGGTGGATCTTTCTTTGACGGGAGAAGACGACAAGGTGACCTCCTTCCACTACTCCAAGGAGCAAGGAGAGAAGGACATAAAGACCAAAGGTATAACCTTTCTAGCACTTAGCTAGTTTCTAGTTAGCTTTAGCAAGTTTTTGTTTAGCAAAGATCCTTTAAAGTCTAGTCCATGTTGCCTAAGCTCATAAAAATCCGATTTTTATTCCGTTTTCCGCCTCCCCGCAAGTACCGGGGTGGGCAACGTGGACTTACAGTGATATCAGAGCCTAATAAACATAAACTAGCTAGGTAGTGAAGTGTAACGAAGTTCGAAACCGAAAAATCCAAAAACCGAGTTTTCAAAAACCCTAGTTTCTGTTAAAATTTTTTCTGGTCAAAACAAAATTTGTTATACACCTAAAATCATCTCAGGGTTTTTTAAAGAACACCACCAAACCCGGTCCAGTGATTCGTCTAAACCGCCGCGGAACCGCCGCCGTTTGGACTCTTCACTGAGTCGAGTTTGGTGCAGTTTTCTTAAGGCTTGGTTTTAGGATTTTTAAGATGGTTTATATGTGCCCAGGTTTTCCAGAATAGAAATTTATTTTTGGGGGACTATAAATCCGTATTTTTTTCCGAACTTCACTACACTTTGACTATGACGGTTATATCTGTGATATTTGTATCTATTGAACGTCGGCTAATCGCTATATGTCGATTAGTCGGGGTTATACATATCTGTGATCTGTGTTTGATATTGGTATGTGTATATGAATGGGTTGGATTGTCGCGGGTGAATAGCCGGGGTGGATGTGAGATGAGTGTTGTTTTTCCTTTCATTCATTGTAACATGTAAATTGATGTAATATTATTATTTGTATGGCCGCACAACCGGGTCGGGGTTGTAGCTGTCATTGTATAATTCTTTTTACTGTTTTTGCTCCTAGGATAGACCCATGGAGGGGGTGCACAAACTACCGGGTATCTCGAAGTGCTGAGTGGCCTACTCACGGTGGTGAGGGAGGTTGCTTCGCTTCGGGTACTTGGCGGGTAGTTTGCCGCACCCGTAGGGGTCTTGGGTGGGGTATTTGGCTATTCACCGCGACCGTGTAATCCGCTTTTCGTTGCAGGCTCGAACGGATTGCGGATTCCTAGTATATCCAATGTATTCATCTATGATCTGTAATGTCTATCATTGCTATATATTTATATATAATAACTATTTAGGCGTTGCTTATGTTTTACAGCCGCGCTAGCCCAGCCCCCGCTCTGTCGTTAGTTAAGTAACCTAACGGGTGATGACGGGGCCCCATGGCGAATGCGAATGGCATAAGCGTACGTCATATTTTGGTTGTTTTCTGCAATGGTAGGGTTAAATGATGGGACGCATTAAAAGAACTAATGCAAGAAAATAAACCAAGTAAAAGTCGATTGGAACACTTTGAAAACCACTCGGTTCTTTTCAAAACTAAACTTTTAAACGCGGGGCTTGAACCACTCCTTTTAAAAGCTATCTCGTTCCATCGATTATATCAAGTTCACTACGTTCACGGTTTCGCCAAAACCATCCGTAGCCCTCCGTCATTCCACATGAATGGTCAAAAAGTATTCAAGCTATGTATTTTGGCCAAAGTCAAGGCATAGTGATTGGTAGCTATTGGGTATTCATGTGCAGCATAGATAGATGCGTTGGTTTGGGACAGTCGTGCTTCCATTTTGGCCAAAGTCAAGGGTAGGTACGGGTGGGTCCAAATTAACCAGGAGAATGACGGGTAGAACTTAACATGTGACTTATGATATTTTGGCCAAAGTCAAGGTCATAAGAGCATGGGGTAAAAATCCACATCGGGAGTTTCATAAGTACTGAAACTTGCTAGCGCTGCATACCATTTGGAGTGTGATAATTCTGGTAGGATTCCTTCGGTTTTATCACGCGATGATATTTGGATCCCGATCCTACTGTGAGTATATGCTACTCCTCGGGAAAACTCTCACTTAACGATCAATGCTATAAACTTAGTAGATGTCTAGAAAGGTGTTAGCGGGGCTACGCCCACAGGGAAAAGAGGTTACTTAATTAAGGAACTTCGCGAAAGTGTTGGAAAACCTCCCTCGAAGTACCGACACTGGCCTGGCTGAACGGTTAAGCAAGTATTGTACGGTGAGAGTGATCCTGACTAATCCTTTCTTTACGGTTTGAGAAGGGATTCGAGAGACAGTGGGAGCCATCCAGTTTAGATAAATTAAAAACCACTCTAAACTTGCAAGAGCATCATGATAAAGTGTTTCTTTTCTCTCTCTTAATTGCAGCGACCATTCAACATGACCGGACATAAGTTATTACTAGATAAAAACATATTGACAGGGCCAAACTACAAAGATTGGCTCAGGAATGTCAAGATGGCAATCACTTCGACAAGTTGGGGTATGTCCTTACCACCAAAGCTCCCCCTGTCCCAGGTCCCAAAACCAGTGTCGTAGATAGGGAAATCTACAAGACCTGGGAAATAGATTGCGCGAAGGCCAGATGCCTCGTACTTGCCTCGATGGACAACGAACATCAGAGGAGGCATGAGAATATGGACCTAGAGTCCATATTTCTCCATACAAAAGAACTGTATGGAGAGCAGTCTCGTATCGCAAGATACGAAGTGTCGAAGAAGCTTTTTTCGGCAAGGTTGGCCGTCGGATCATCGGTAGCGGAACACGTGCTTAAGATGATTGGCTACATTGAGGAGCTCGCGGACCTTGGGACCACGTTGGAGAATGAACTCTATACTGATTTGATTCTCCAGTCCCTTCCTTCCACTTACGCCCAGTTCATTCTTAACTTCAACATGCAAGGAAAGGAGGTTGAACTTTCCGAACTTCTGAACATGTTGAGGACTGCTGAGGGCACCCTACAGAAGGGTAGGGAGACATCCACTTTGTTTGTAGGAGGATCTTCCTCTTCTAGGTCCAGGGCGAAAGCCAAGGGCAAGAAGAAGAAAGCCCCCGCCAAACCAAGAGGCGGTGTCGGTAAAGTGGATACGAAGGGAAAAGGTAAAGCAACAAAGATAGCGGGAAAGCTGGTGGGGAGGGAAGAATGCTTCTATTGTCACAAAAGTGGTCACTGGAAACAGGATTGCAAGGCTTGGAAAGCCAGAACACAGGATATGAAGCGAGTTGCAGCTTCAGCTTCAGGTGTGTATGTTATTGAAAACTGTTTATCAATAAACTCTACATCCTGGGTATTGGATACCAGATCAGGATCTCATATCTGTAATTCTTTGCAGGCGTTGAGAAAGCGTAGAGTTTTGAAGACAGGTGACATGACCCTCAGAGTTGCGAACGGTGCTAGCATGGATGCTGAAGCCCTGGGGGACTATCACCTGGGATTGTCGGATGGACATTTTTTGGTTTTGCATAGTTGTTATTATGTACCAAATGCAACCTGTAATATCATTTCTGTATCTTTATTGTCTAAAGAAGGTTATGAATTTGCATTTGTAAGTAATGTAGTGAACATTCACCTTAATCAAGTTTTGATTGGGTCAGGTACATTGAACAACGGTATATACGTATTAAACCAACCACAGATTTTCAATGTCCAGAATACACACAAAAGAAAGTCTCCAGAAATAAATAAAACTTTCTTATGGCATTGTAGACTGGGTCACATCAATGAGAGAAGGTTGACTAAGTTACATGCAGAAGGATATTTGGATCCGTTCGAATATCAATCGTATGCAACTTGTCAATCCTGTCTCAAAGGAAAGATGACAAAGACTCCGTTTACTGGACACGGAGAAAGAGCGAGCGAGCTCTTGGGACTCGTACACAGCGACGTGTGCGGTCCAATGTCTACACATGCACGAAGCGGTTATTCTTACTTCATTACTTTTACGGATGACTTTTCAAGGTACGGTTATGTCTTCTTAATGAAACATAAATCCGAGGCTTTTGAAAAATTCCAAGAATATAAGAATGAAGTAGAAAAACAAACAGGCCAAAGTATAAAGACAGTGAGATCTGATCGAGGTGGTGAATACTTAAGTGCTGATTTCCTGGGTTACTTAAAAGAGAATGGAATTCTCTCTCAGCTTACTCCTCCATACACTCCGCAACATAACGGCGTATCGGAGAGACGGAACCGAACTCTATTGGATATGATACGGTCCATGATGAGTAACGCTGAGTTACCGCGATCGTTTTGGGGATATGCGCTAGAATCAGCTGCATACCTTTTGAACCGAGTTCCAACTAAGACTGTGCCTACTACACCATATCAGATGTGGTGTGGGAAGAGACCCCATCTTAATCATATTAAGACATGGGGATGTCCAGCTTTTGTAAAAAAGCAGCATGCGGACAAGCTCGAGGCACGCTCAGTACAGTGCAAGTTTGTGGGATATCCAAAGAACTCCAAGGGATATTACTTCTATTGCGAAGAGGAACAAAAAGTCCTTGTTTCTCGCCATGCCCACTTTCTAGAACACCAGTTCATAGAAAAAGAATTAAGTGGGAGCGCAATAGAACTGGAAGAAATTCCAGAACCACGAGCTATTACTGAAAGCTTGGTTGAACCAGAGGGTTCGAAAGATCAGGACATTCCCATGCCACTCCGTAAGAGTAGTAGGCAGTCTCATCCGCCCGAGAGATACTACGGTTTTCTCATTGACGGGGATAGAGAGGATTGCATCATAGACTTTGATGAGCCTACTAGCTTCCAGCAAGCCATTCAGAGCGTCGACTCGGTAAAATGGCTGGATGCAATGCGGACCGAAATGGAGTCCATGTACACCAACAAAGTATGGACGTTGGACATTGCTCCAGATGGGGTAAAACCCGTAGGATGCAAGTGGATCTTCAAAAGGAAGATTGGTGTAGATGGACAGGTTGAGACCTATAAAGCTAGACTGGTAGCAAAGGGTTTTCGTCAGCGACCTGGTTTGGACTATGACGAAACCTTTTCTCCAGTAGCTATGCTGAAATCCATTCGGATCCTTCTTGCCATTGCTGCCTTCCACGATTATGAGATTTGGCAGATGGACGTAAAGACAGCTTTTCTAAATGGACATTTATAGGAGTGTGTCTATATGGATCAGCCAGAGGGTTTCATTCAGAGTGGGAGCAGGGGAAAGGTGTGCAAGTTGCTTAAGTCCATTTATGGACTAAAGCAGGCATCGCGGAGTTGGAACATCTGTTTTGATGAGACAGTCAAGGAATTTGGCTTTATCAAAAATCCAGATGAACTATGCATCTATTGTAGATTTGTAGCGAGAACTGTAGTATTCCTCGTTTTATACGTGGATGACATTCTCTTAATAGGAAATGACATTCTTATGCTACAATCTGTCAAGGGGTTCTTGTCACACAGGTTCTCCATGAAAGACCTGGGTGATGCCTCATACATTCTGGGTATCCGGATCTACCGTGACAGATCCAAGAGGATATTAGGACTTTCGCAGTCCAGGTACATCGACACCATACTGAAGAGATTCAGTATGGAAGATTCCAAGCGCGGTAATCTACCGGCTTGTCACGGGATCACCCTCTCCAAAGAGATGTCTCCCAAGACTGATTTGGAGAGGGATCGCATGTCTATTATACCCTACGCTTCTGCTGTAGGCTCTATTATGTATGCGATGTTGTGTACCAGACCGGATGTGGCTTATGCACTGAGTGTGGTAAGCAGGTATCAGTCAAACCCTGGGGAGAAATATTGGATAGCAGTAAAGAACATTCTCAAGTACCTGAGAAGAACTAAGGAGATGTTCTTGGTGTATGGCGGAAAAGACCTACAGATTGAGGCCTTTGCTGACTCCAGCTTCCAGAGTGACAAGGATGATTCCAAGTCCATGTCGGGTTTTGTCTTTACCCTCAATGGAGGGGCGGTGTGTTGGAAGAGCTCCAAACAGGAAACCGTTGCTGACTCGACTATGGAAGCGGAATACATCGCTGCATCTGATGCCGCAAAAGAAGCTGTCTGGATGAGGAAGTTCTTGAGAGAACTTCCGGTGGTTCCGTCCATTGTTGACCCAATACATCTATATTGCGACAACAACGGGGCTATAGCTTTAGCGAAGGAACCTAGGTCCCATCAGAAATCCAGACACATCTTAAGGCGGTATCACCTGATCAGGGAGATCGTGGATCGCCAGGAGATCGAGGTCCGGAGAGTTGCATCAGAGGATAACACTGCAGATCCATTCACCAAGGCCTTGCCCCAGACTCAGTTCGAGCGGCTGATCGAGATGATAGGTCTTCGATACACCGGTACATGGCCTTAGTGCAAGTGGGAGATTGTTAGTGTATATGCCCTAGAGGCCATTACTGTATCATACTAGTTTGTATATTACTTGATGGAAGCTTGGGTTATTCACAGTTGTATATACAATCTTTCTCGAAATGGTAGTATGCTACTTGGTTTGTCTCTGCTTTAATATGTGCATGTGTTTCTTTTAGCATATCGCTGATATACATATTAGTAGAGCCCTTAGGATCTTTGCTTGATTACCAGCGTTGTGATGGCGCTCACACTCGTGGGAGCTGGGTGATCTATAAGCACATCCTTATACAGGTCCCTAGTCGTTGGACTATCGAGACAGGGCATCGATACTCCGGAGTAGACTAGCGTATGCACTTCTCATCCCAGCGTGGGAGACGGTCTGTCCCACAGCCGTCAGTACGTCGTACTTGAGATAGTATGCGGGTGCTCGTTAGGTTACGAGTACACTGGACAGGACTCGTCGGGAACTGTTGGTTGGTATTATACCTATCGTCAGTTATCAGTTCCCAGGTAACATGAGTACAGCTTAGTCCGTTGACTTGACACTGTCACTTCGCCTCGAGTGTGTTCCCACTGCACTTTGATTACTACCCTATGTCACGACCCGAAAGTACGGAACATGACCGGCACTTAAACTACGAACGTCTCGAGGCGTACGTAATCTAAGTAAACCGAAAACCCAGAAATCCAAACCAAGAAAAGTAGTAGAGTGCAGGAAAAACCAACTTAAAGAAAGTAATTTCAATATCATAAGCCGAATTATGCGGTTTTTAAAACATCAAAAATTTACTGAAAATTTCGGCAGAGTCTCCTTTGTAAATACTGGCCCCCAACGGGATACAACATGAAGAGTATACGAAATCAAGAAAAAAGGCATCCCCAAGCGGGAGCTAGCTCTTCGTCAAACGATGGTCACAACCACACAAGCAATAAATATACAACGCCAACGGGGAGAATCAAAAACTCAAAAGGGAACTCAAAACCACCAGAAATATAACGAGCGACTCTAAGGTCGAAAGAATAAACAACACTGGTCTCTATCTCAATAGATACATGTTTGGTTGATGGAACTTCTAGATACAACAGAATAATGATATACAAGATATATAATGGGGGTATGATACAAGTAAACCCACCTACTAGCAAATCACCCGAATGAAACTGAGCCCGCAAGCCGTAAGGAAACCTGTACGGCAAATCTGCAAGAAACTGGGGCACAACGGGGGTGAGTTGCCAACTCGTGAATAGAAAAACATCTACGCACAGAAATCGCATAAATAACGCAACCTAGGTCAAACATCATAAAATATCCTCAAATATATGTATAACAGGCAGCCTATGACAATGTCTAGGGTAATATCTATCCCGAGTATAATTTCATGTGCCCGTGTCAGTGCCTCAGGTAGCAATATATCATATGAATGAGGTATGAATGCATGAAACAGAATACATGTAAATGAAGAAACTGTTTCAATAAATTAATGAGATTTCCTTCGTATTTTTAAACTGAGGTATCATAATGAAATCAGTATCAACAGTGTCTAGCATCGACACAAAACATAAATCTCACTGTCTCGAAATATCAATGTCTCAAGCTCAATATCTAGGGCGCCGTCAGTCCGGACCGGCCCCTACCATCCATCTCAAGACTACGACGGTATCCTCCGGATATCCGACGCGTCGGGTAATATCACCGGTAGGTAGTGCTCCCCAGCCAGGCTCAACGTCAACACCACATTCCTCTTGCCCCGGGGTACCATACCGGGCCCACCATGTACCCGTGACGGTTCTTCCACTCCTCGACACGGATCTCCAAAACCACAGCAAACTCATGGTGGACGACATTTTACATCACTAGAAAACCGCAACATTCTATATTTTAAAAGATCATAAGTTGTAAATTTTGCGGCTTTCCCGAAATCCAGAAATATCATAAATCTCAATAAATCATCACAAGTGCATATGTCAATGATAATGAACTAGGCATGAACAACTGAATAACAGTATGCATGAAGTGGTAGGTAATAACTACAATGTCTAATATGGCATATAAGGGAAGTACACTAATATCGTGTCAAAACTACCAGCTAACAATCTAAGTCAAGCAATTATATTCTCTAAAGTGTACGTGACATGGCAATTACCGATGAAGATGTGTGAGAGCCGGCAAGTAGGTGTACGTGGTACATACGCATCATCGGTAATAGTGCTGGTGTCCTAACAGCATGATATCAATAATGGAATATGCAGCAAAATAAATATGCGAGGCAGAGCGAACAGCAATAATGTGCGGGAGCTGAATACTAGACACAACGATAACTAATCTGCAACAATCTAATATAAGTCCTACGAATTGTGCCTTTTGAAATAACACGAATCATGGGGTTTTGAAAATAGGGGCTACGGTGTTTTTATGAAAAGATACGTCGTTTTTTTGAAATATCCGTAGATTCCCTTGAGCTGTCTTTAAAAATGCCCACGATTCGTTAGTTTTTGAAATAGGTAAGGAGTCTAATCTAATCTAACAACTACACTAAACTATACGGCTGAACTAACAAGCTGAACTACAGGTAAGGAAACCGCCTATCATCTGAGTCGATACATATACATACCTGTATATGTATAGTCGGTGATCCCGCCTCAATAATATCATATCCGATACCATATCTATAATCAGGCATCCCAAGTCAAGAGTGCGGATCAATCATCAATATAGCTCGTACGTAAATCCGTCGTACGGCATCCTAATCTGGGTACGGTTCAATATCACATTCATCATACTATTCACCTGGTATCCTCTTTATCAAATATCATGATCGGGGTACTGATCTACGTCTAGTACCATACTGATACCGCCTACGTATGCATGGACGTGTGTGAAACACTACGTCAAGGACCCGCTACAACGTCATGTCGTATCTAAGATACGAACCCTGCTATATCACCGATCTCACGGCCTCAAATCAAATCTCATCGACTCAGCTCAATCCCAAGTATCATCCTCAATCCGTACGTGAACACATAGTCCCATACCCATGTGAACACATAACTATAAAGAATCCCATGAGCACATATCAATAGGAATGTATGCAAGTATGTATGTGTGTATGTGTGTGTAACACTACCCTAGGGTTCGCAACACTAAAGTAATCCAACACACCAATATCCATCCTAAGCATCGTTATTAATCCCAAATAACATATAATAATTGTTGGTGTGTATACGCATCCGTATACACCACCACGGACTGCGGGGGTGCTATACGCCATCCACCCGACTTCTCCCCGTAGATATAAATCTACTCACCTGGTCCTCGCTAGCCGGTGCCGACGTCGCCACGCGCTTGCTTGTCGTCTCGAAGTCCACATGGGGGTACCTACATATCATAACGCACCATATCTCATTAAAATCCGACTCATGATCAAAACGACGCACGAATCCCACATAGGTCAAAACCTATGGTTGCTTTCACAAATCAACCCAAAAACCCTCGACGTCGGCGTACAAACGCCAAACCATCGAGAAAAACCCAAATACACTCATTTGCACATTCACGAACACTAATTTTAATATAAACTAGGTTGAAACTCACAAAACCGCCAATTTCACTCAAAAAGTCATTTTTCCGAAAATCTAGCAAGCACAATTCGCCGTTTTTGTACAAAACACGATATTTAAATGAATGTAGCGGCCAATATATTTATTAATTATCTTAAATAAGTCATAAAAACCATTTCCATAATTTAAACTCATAAATTTGCATAATTTCCAAAATCCTAGTTTGCAAAATATCAAATTTAACACCCTTTAAAGCAAAATTCACAATTCATCAATTAAGCTTCGTTTTGCATGAACCAAAGTCATTAAACCACTCATTATAATAGTTATAATGACATGAACACTTAATTATATTTTAATCTAAGCATTTGATAATTTTTTCAAAAACTCTAGTTAGCAAAAACAAAACATAATTTAGACATTTCCATGCAACAATATGAAATTTAACTACTAAATTACTTTCTACAAATTCTAAGATGGTAAGCTACCCATCACAACCATAATGCCATTACTCAAAACCCTAACTTGAAATCAACCTCATTCTTGAATTTTTCAAACATGCAATTAGAACCAATCTAAAACCTAATTAAACACTTAATAAGCTAACATAAAGCAATTAAACAACAATTTCACTAAAGGGTTAAAATTTATACCTCCCAATTGAGTTCTAGCATGCAAATCCTAGCCTCCAAAAGTAGCTTCCATGCTCCTAGATCCATGCTAGATAGGCAAGAAATAATGGGTAGGAGTTGGATTTGGAAAAAGCTTTGAAATTGTATGGATTTTGAAGCTTTTTCTTGGATTTTTGAAGCAAAATAGTGTGGATTTTGGGGGGGGGGAAGGGCTGCTGTTGTGGGATCATTTTCGGCCAGAAGTGGGTGAGGGGAGAGAGAGGGAGGTGAGGAAAATGCAAGGGAGGAAAGTCAAGATCAAGGTAAGGTCAAAGTCTAACTACTTTATCTATTTTCTAATCTTTTCTTTTATTTCTTTTTACTTTGCAAACCAAGTGGGGAAAAAGTGAGGGCTGCTGAATTTGGCTAAGGGGAGGGGTAAGTGGGGGTGTGTGGGTGTGGGCACGGGTGTGGGGTGATGAAAAATGATAAATACAATACCCCAAAAATCCATTTACGCTAAAAAAAACCCTTTTTTCTTCAATAATTTCTAAACCGTTTTGGCAAATGATTTCGTTCCAAAAACCACATGATAAATTTTTTATTTAATGTTTTATGATGCACAAAATTTGTTTCAACTCATTCCAATTTGTAATTTTCCCTAATTAAATGTATTAGTGACGGCTTAAAATAATAATAAAATAATATTTTTTTCAGAAAATTTGAAATTTCACCAGCGGCTCAATAAACACCAAATAATAGCAATTACATAGCTAGAATATGTATATTTAATTTTTATAATAAGATATTTGTATTTTGACTTTTTACAGAAAACCCCCTCATTTTACCGATTTTCCGAAATTTCACCGAAACCATTTTCAAAACGCTACAATCTTCCCCCCTTAAAGAAATTCGGTCCCCGAATTTAAATTCAAACTCCCCCAATTACTAAAACATCTAAGAAAAACCATCAAGTCGTCGGGGCTCCGAAATTGTAAATACATAAAACAAATCGTAGCGCAGCGCATGCGCTTGAAAAATGAGTATATAACTCAAATCAAAACTCCGTCAAGCATCCCGCGATCATCGGAGTCGTGGAGAAGACATCAATGCCAAATCCAAATCAAAACCAATATGATATAACTCAAAACTATAAATGTAAATATCGAATCTATATCTGTAAATATCTGAAGGAAATGCATGCCAAATCTCTTTAAGTCGCTGTGCAACGCGTATAACACTGCACAGTGGCGGACGTCTACCATAAGAAAATAACTATATACATATATACTTTTGTTTGAAATGTACGTTCCGCCGTTTTGGAAACAATTTATAAGGGTCTCCTTGTTTTAAACATTTCGTGTCATATCAGACACGTAGGTAAATACTGAGGCTATAGCTCGCCTTTTGGAAATCCCTTCAATAACTATCAATGCATGCAAAATGTATTCAGGTACTGTCCTCTGACTAGTCCTGCTCAGTACGAAAACACATAGCAATATCATAAAAACGTACTGCTCTATAAGAAATCAATCCCAAAATATGCACATGAATACTATGTGCGTCTGGTGCGCACGGAAATAAAAATCCATATATGTGCCATACATATGCACAGAAACAAGATCTAAGTGCATCGGGTGTGCACAAAGCATCTGTCGTAGGCAACGTGTGTGCCTGACAGCAAAATCAGATGCATCTGACATGCACGAAAAATCTCGATTTAGTGCATCTGGTGTGCACCAAAATCGCATCTCAAGACATGCGCTCAACATGCGCGAAAATCTAAATCAGGTGCATCCATCGTGCACGAAATCATGAAATCCAATATCAAGCGCCGAACGTGCGCAAAATCACTCAGGTGCACAAGGTGCACAAAACAAATATCGAGTATCACAATCGAAATCGAAGTCCAGTGCATCTAAGTGCACAAAAGGCGTATCACTGCACTGCAAGCATATATAAACTATACAGAGTGCAGGAACCAAATCGTGTGCGTGCATATGCACAAAACCAACTCAACTGTTTAAAACCGTAAAATCACAAACATGTGAAACCAAAGAACGAAAACGATATCAAGTGCAACACTGTGCAAAGATCGTAAATCCTTAATCATCAAAATCAAATCATACGAATAAATCACCCAAAACATCGTAATCAATAATGGCGGAATAGTACTGCTCAAGCGCATCCTCTAAGAATCTCGGCAACTGTCGCGGTCACTAGTGGGACGTCTTGTCGATGATCATGAACTCTGTCCTGCTGGTGTGCGTAACCATGACCACTCCTGGGTCAAGGTCTTCACTGTGAATTACCAATCTTTCGGTCGATCGGCTCATCGGCCCTGTCAGGTGTGCTAACGGGGACGATTCCGTTCTGGCACTCCTCTGGTCATCTCCTGGTCAATCATCGCGACCACTCGTAAGACAGCATATCACTGGCGTCGGCCTCTGGCTCTTTGAAGGTACGTGACACATCTGATCCTGGGTGCAAGTATCATTGCAGCAGTGTCCTGGAAGGAATCCTGCTCACGGTCTCTTCCATGTCTTGTCTCTGCCAACTGTCCGGAAGTCATTGTCCTTTCCTATACCTGCCTCTTGCTCTGGAACGACTGCATACTCATCGCGACTCCTTCTGGAAGGTAAGTCCAAGTACCATGCCTCGGCATGCGCATCGCCTCTCTGATGTCGGCGGAGTGGAACATCATCTCATCTAGATCTGGTGCGAACCTCTTACTCCACTTTTCTCTAATATCGTCTGCTTTGGACTCGTCTCGTCGCGGCTGCATGGACTGAGCTCCAACGGCTATCCTCGTATCTGGAGTCTCCCAAGAATGCATCTCACCAACTAGCATCCGAATTAAGTCGAGCCATCCGATCGAGTCGTCAAAACCTCATAATCCCCCAAGAGCTCAACCTCTTGGGCACAGTTTAATAGTATCGAGTACATACCACAGCATCGGTGGTCCAGCCGTAGAAGGGCAAACCCAAGCCTCACTAATGGCTCCGCAGAACTGCCGCAAACCCTAAGGTTCAAAGGCTTTCACACGGTCATTAAGTCGAGTTAGGGTTTCATTCTTCTAGAGGGACCATAGAATTGCCTGCATGTCTTTCCGACTATCTTAAACTTGGAATAATAGGTTTCTGAAATTCGATCGTCTCTGTCGACTCCCAACGTCTCTGCGTGAAGTCGTCTCTAGCTGGAATCAATCTATCTGATGACCTCGCATCGGGGTAAGCGAACGAACCACCTGTCCTAGTCATTCATCATCGGCTGACTAGCGACCTTCTATCATCTATTCGTACAACTCGCCCCGCCATAGTTCCAACATATGGGGCGATATCTCGTCGCTCGCAGCAACAACTGGCTCGCTCGTCTGCACGCTGAACAGTGCCTCAATCATCAGGAGTAAGCAACACACCAACGGTCATCAAAATCTGGCTGGCCTCTGTCAGTGGCTCAATCCTCTAGTGTCGATCGGCACATCCGAGTAACCTCATAAAGGCGATCCGCCAAACGCTCGCGGTGCGGAAACACAGAAAAAAGACACATCTCTGCAATCGTGTCGCCGGAATTTCGCCCTGGTCAGTCCTCGTTCGTGATGAGCTTGTGCTGACCGCAACTCTAGCCGTAGCTCCCCCTGCCCGTAACCGTAGCAGCAAAACCAAACTGGTACCGATGAGGCTAGATCAGGAAGGAATATAATACTGAACAAGGAAATGTACATCCTAAGGCTCCTTAAGTGGAGTGGCGTGTCGTAAATATGCCGCGGAACATACCAACGGTACGTCACTCTACTTTAGTCACCTATTCCATCAACCAAGGGTCATCCTACGCTCCGAAGGTTAAAACCTAACGCTCTGATACCAACTTTGTCACGACCCGAAAGTACGGAACATGACCGACACTTAAACTACGAACGTCTCGAGGCGTACGTAATCTAAATAAACCGAAAACCCAGAAATCCAAACCAAGAAAAGTAGTAGAGTGCAGGAAAAACCAACTTAAAGAAAGTAATTTCAATAGCATAAGCCGAATTATGCGGTTTTTAAAACATCAAAAATTTACTGAAAATTTCGGCAGAGTCTCCTTTGTAAATACTGGCCCCCAACGGGATACAACATGAATAGTATACGAAATCAAGAAAAAAGGCATCCTCAAGCGGGAGCTAGCTCTTCGTCAAACGATGGTCACAACCACACAAGCAATAAATATACAACGCCAACGGCGAGGATCAAAAACTCAAAAGGGAACTCAAAACCACCAGAAATATAACGAGCGACTCTAAGGTCGAAAGAATAAACAACACTGGTCTCTATCTCAATAGATACATGTTTGGTTGATGGAACTTCTAGATACAAAAGAATAATGATATACAAGATATATAATGGGGGTATGATACAAGTAAACCCACCTACTAGCAAATCACCCGAATGAAACTGAGCCCGCAAGCCGTAAGGAAACCTGTACGGCAAATCTGCAAGAAACTGGGGCACAACGGGGGTGAGTTGCCAACTCGTGAATAGAAAAACATCTACGCACAGAAATCGCATAAATAACGCAACCTAGGTCAAAGATCATAAAATATCCTCAAATATATGTATAACAGGCAGCCTATGACAATGTCTAGGGTAATATCTATCCCGAGTATAATTTCATGTGCCCGTGTCAGTGCCTCAGGTAGCAATATATCATATGAATGAGGTATGAATGCATGAAACAGAATACATGTAAATGAAGAAACTGTTTTCATAAATTAATGAGATTTCCTTCGTATTTTTAAACTGAAGTATCATAATGAAATCAGTATCAACAGTGTCTAGCATCGACACAAAACATAAATCTCACTGTCTCGAAATATCAATGTCTCAAGCTCAATATCTAGGGCGCCGTCAGTCCGGACCGGCCCCTACCATCCATCTCAAGACCACGACGGTATCCTCCGGATATCCGACGCGTCGGGTAATATCACCGGTAGGTAGTGCTCCCCAGCCAGGCTCAACGTCAACACCACATTCCTCTTGCCCTGGGGTACCATACCGGGCCCACCATGTACCCGTGACGGTTCCTCCACTCCTCGACACGGATCTCCAAAACCACAGCAAACTCATGGTGGACGACACTTTACATCACTAGAAAACCGCAACATTTTATATTTTAAAAGATCATAAGTTGTAAATTTTGCGGCTTTCCCCGAAATCCAGAAATATCATAAATCTCAAGAAATCATCACAAGTGCATATGTCAATGATAATGAACTAGGCATGAACAACTGAATAACAGTATGCATGAAGTGGTAGGTAATAACTACAATGTCTAATATGGCATATAAGGGAAGTACACTAATATCGTGTCAAAACTACCAGCTAACAATCTAAGTCAAGCAATTATATTCTCTAAAGTGTACGTGACATGGCAATTACCGATGAAGATGTGTGTGAGCCGGCAAGTAGGTATACGTGGTACATACGCATCATCGGTAATAGTGCTGGTGTCCTAACAGCATGATATCAATAATGGAATATGCAGCAAAATAAATATGCGAGGCAGAGCGAACAGCAATAATGTGCGGGAGCTGAATACTAGACACAACGATAACTAATCTGCAATAATCTAATATAAGTCCTACGAATTGTGCCTTTTGAAATAACACGAATCATGGGGTTTTGAAAATAGGGGCTACGGTGTTTTTATGAAAAGATACGTCGTTTTTTTGAAATATCCGTAAATTCCCTTAAGCTATCTTTAAAAATGCCCACGATTCGTTAGTTTTTGAAATAGGTAAGGAGTCTAATCTAATCTAACAACTACACTAAACTATACGGCTGAACTAACAAGCTGAACTACAGGTAAGGAAACCGTCTATCATCTGAGTCGATACATATACATACCTGTATATGTATAGTCGGTGATCCCGCCTCAATAATATCATATCCGATACCATATCTATAATCAGGCATCCCAAGTCAAGAGTGCGGATCAATCATCAATATAGCTCGTACGTAAATCCGTCGTACGGCATCCCAATCTAGGTACGGTTCAATATCACATTCATCATACTATTCACCTGGTATCCTCTTTATAAAATATCATGATCGGGGTACTGATCTACGTCTAGTACCATACTGATACCGCCTACGTATGCATGGACGTGTGTGAAACACTACGTCAAGGACCCGCTATAACGTCATGTCGTATCTAAGATACGAACCCTACTATATCACCGATCTCACGGCCTCAAATCAAATCTCATCGACTCAGCTCAATCCCAAGTATCATCCTCAATCCGTACGTGAACACATAGTCCCATACCCATGTGAACACATAACTATAAAGAATCCCATGAGCACATATCAATAGGAATGTATGCAAGTATGTATGTGTGTATGTGTGTGTAACACTACCCTAGGGTTCGCAACACTAAAGTAATCCAACACACCAATATCCATCCTAAGCATCATTATTAATCCTAAATAATATATAATAATTGATGGTGTGTATACGCATCCGTATACACCACCACGGACTGCGGGGGTGCTATACGCCATCCACCCGACTTCTCCCCGTAGATATAAATCTATTCACCTGGTCCTCGCTAGCCGGTGCCGACGACGCCACGCGCTTGCTTGTCGTCTCGAAGTCCACATGGGGGTACCTACATATCATAACGCACCATATCTCATTAAAATCCGACTCATGATCAAAACGACGCACGAATCCCACATAGGTCAAAACCTATGGTTGCTTTCACAAATCAACCCAAAAACCCTCGACGTCGGCGTACAAACGCCAAACCATCGAGAAAAACCCAAATACACTCATTTGCACATTCACGAGCACTAATTTTAATATAAACTAGGTTGAAACTCACAAAACCGCCAATTTCACTCAAAAAGTCATTTTTCCGAAAATCTAGCAAGCACAATTCGCCGTTTTTGTACAAAACACGATATTTAAATGAATGTAGCGGCCAATATATTTATTAATTATCTTAAATAAGTCATAAAAACCATTTCCATAATTTAAACTCATAAATTTGCATAATTTCCAAAATCCTAGTTTGCAAAATATCAAATTTAACACCCTTTAAAGCAAAATTCACAATTCATCAATTAAGCTTCGTTTTGCATGAACCAAAGTCATTAAACCACTCATTATAATAGTTATAATGACATGAACACTTAATTATATTTTAATCTAAGCATTTGATAATTTTTTCAAAAACTCTAGTTAGCAAAAACAAAACTTAATTTAGACATTTCAATGCAACAATATGAAATTTAACTACTAAATTACTTTCTACAAATTCTAAGATGGTAAGCTACCCATCACAACCATAATCCCATTACTCAAAACCCTAACTTGAAATCAACCTCATTCTTGAATTTTTCAAACATGCAATTAGAACCAATCTAAAACCTAATTAAACACTTAATAAGCTAACATAAATCAATTAAACAACAATTTCACTAAAGGGTTAAAATTTATACCTCCCAATTGAGTTCTAGCATGCAAATCCTAGCCTCCAAAAGTAGCTTCCATGCTCCTAGATCCATGCTAGATAGGCAAGAAATAATGGGTAGGAGTTGGATTTGGAAAAAGCTTTGAAATTGTATAGATTTTGAAGCTTTTTCTTGGATTTTTGAAGCAAAATAGTGTGGATTTTGGGGGGGAGGGGAAAGGGCTGCTGTTGTGGGATCATTTTCGGCCAGAAGTGGGTGAGGGGAGAGAGAGGGAGGTGAGGAAAATGCAAGGGAGGAAAGTCAAGGTCAAGGTAAGGTCAAAGTCTAACTACTTTATCTATTTTCTAATCTTTTCTTTTATTTCTTTTTCCTTTGCAAACCAAGTGGGGAAAAAGTGTGGGCTGCTGAATTTGGCTAAGGGGAGGGGTAAGTGGGGGTGTGTGGGTGTAGGCACGGGTGTGGGGTGATGAAAAATGATAAATACAATACCCCAAACATCCATTTACGCTAAAAAAAAACCCTTTTTTCTTCAATAATTTCTAAACCGTTTTGGCAAATGATTTCGTTCCAAAAACCACATGATAAATTTTTTATTTAATGTTTTATGATGCACAAAATTTGTTTCAACTCATTCCAATTTGTAATTTTCCCTAATTAAATGTATTAGTGACGGCTTAAAATAATAATAAAATAATATTTTTTTCAGAAAATTTGAAATTTCACCAGCGGCTCAATAAACACCAAATAATAGCAATTACATAGCTAGAATATGTATATTTAATTTTTATAATAAGATATTTGTATTTTGACTTTTTACAGAAAACCCCCTCATTTTACCGATTTTCCGAAATTTCACCGAAACCATTTTCAAAACGTTACACCCTACCACGGCTCAAAGGAGTCGTGCAAACAGGTAGTTTTTGGGTGCAGTCCCGAAGCACTTGGAGGCAGTGACGGTTAGACAGGATTCGTCTCTCCCGGTATTGGGGGTTGACATCGCGCTGTGTCCAGGAGAGCCATTACACGAGTAGTCCCTGGCCAGGGAAAGCGAGATATACTGGTAGGTTTCCAGTGTTATCTCAGGGTGTTCTGGGCTACACTCCGACACGACTTGTACCGCTATTAGGGGACTGACGTTCACCGCCCCCCTAGGCCCTTCATGCGATGTATCAGACGAACAGACCGGACTGTACGGAGATTGTCACATACAGGCTCAGTAGGAGTTCGGATGGGGTTCACCTCGTTAGTCTTCTTATCGACATCTACCTGGGAACCGTTACGTACAGCTTGTGCCGCTTGCGGTCTGTGGTTAAACCCACTGCCAGCGTAGTGTCGAGTCTTTAGAGTCCCACACAGAAAGCTATTCGCCTTTAGGCAAAATGAGTAGAGGTCGCATGGTTTTGCGACAGGGTTCGTTCACATTCGCACACTTGTGCACGTTTGCTGTCCGGACAGTTTATACTAGCGGGCTTTGGTTTAAGCCAGATCCTAGTATATGATTTGGGATTGGTTTTTCTCATTGTATTCGTGTTCCTCGGATCACGAATGCGGGTGCGTATGCACAGTTACTTGAGATTGAGGGAGAGGACCTTGATTAGGGTTAATGGCTATTGTCATTTTATTAACCCTAATGCTTATGTGTGTATTATTGTTAATTGATATTAGTTTAATAATTGTGCATGGTTATGGTTGTTGACCATTTGACCCATCTTGACTTGTTGAACATATTGACACTTTGACCATCATCATTTCTTTTGGAAGATGCTTTTTGATCCTTGCAAATTGAAACGATAATGGTCATGTCATGATAAGCCATGACAATTATCTAGCTAATTATTCAATTAAAATAATATACACATATTAGTAAGAATGGTTCACATTTTTTCTCATTCTATCATTTCATTTCTCTCTCTTGTTCTTCCTCTCCCTCAAGCTCTCTCCCTCTCATGTGTTGAGAAACACTTGAGCTTGAGAAAAACCCTCTCTTGATCATCTTTACTCTCATCTAGGGTTCAAGAACTAGCACTTCTTGCACCCTAGTTACTTCTAGCTTGGAGTTGAAGCCAAAGGTTGAGACTTTCGGGTGGATCTTTCTTTGACGGGAGAAGACGACAAGGTGACCTCCTTCCACTACTCCAAGGAGCAAGGAGAGAAGGACATAAAGACCAAAGGTATAACCTTTCTAGCACTTAGCTAGTTTCTAGTTAGCTTTAGCAAGTTTTTGTTTAGCAAAGATCCTTTAAAGTCTAGTCCATGTTGCCTAAGCTCATAAAAATCCGATTTTTATTCCGTTTTCCGCCTCCCCGCAAGTACCGGGGTGGGCAACGTGGACTTACAATTCTCTCTCAGCATTAATCCTCCGTATACGCCACAGCACGTCGGTGTATCGGGGAGGAGCAATCGCACCCTATGTGATATGGTGTGCTCTATGATGAGTACTACAGAGTTGCCTATTTTCTTTTGAGGTTATGCACTTGAGAAGTTGCATACCTATTGAATGGGGTTCCAATCAAATCTGATGCCTACTACTTCATATGTGATATTGAATAGGAAGAGCCCATATCTTAAGTATGTTAAGATTTGGGGTTGTCCATCCTATGCCTAAAAGAAACATTCGGACAAACTCGATGCAAGGTCAGTTCTGTGGAAGTTTGTTGGATATCCCAAGCACTCGCAAGGGAATATCTTCTACCAAACTGAGGAACAAAAGATGTTTTGTTTTCTCAGCATGCCACCTTTGGGAAAGGGAATTTCTTGTGAAGAAATTAGTGGTCATAAGGTCAAACTGGAAGTAGTTCCAGCTAAAACAAACTATAGCTGATGATTTGGTAGAACCGGAGAATTCAATAGTTTCCAACGAACCTCAGCCTCTCCGCCAATCTGGTAGAGTTCCTCATCCACCTGAGAGATACTTCGGTTTCTCTATGACAGTGGGAGCGAGGATTGCATCATGAGATGATGACCCAACTAGTTTCGAGCTGGCCATCAGGACTGGGGACTCTGTGAGAATGGCTGGATGCTTAGCGATCTGAGATGGAATCCGTATACACCAACAAAATATGGACTTTGGTTGCTTTATCTGAAGGGTTAAATCCCCATCAGGAGCAAGTATATCTTGAGAAGATTACTTGGTGTACATGGAAAAGTTGAGACTTTCAAAGCTATGCATAAGTCCATCCAGATCCTACTTGCTACTGCTACATACCATGACTACGATATCTGGCAGTTGGGTGTCATGACTGCTTTTCTAAATGATGATTTAGAAGAGAGTGTCTATAAGTACACAGCCAGAGGGCTTCGTAGATAGTGGGAGCAGCGGAAACGTATGCAAGATATTTTATGTGATAAATCAGGCATCCCGGAGTTGGAACATCTGTTTTGTTATAGTAGTCAAAGTGTTTGACTTCATCAAAATGGTAGATGAACCAAGTATATACAAAAAGTTAGTAGGGAGTGTGGTGGTGATCCTCGTATAGTACGTGGATGACATACTCTTGATAGGGAAAAAGTTTCCTTTTCTACACTCGGTCAATCTCCTCTTATCATAAAGATTCTCCATATAGGATCAAGGCGATACCTCCTAAATCTTGGGTTATGGATTTATGAGATAGATCTAATTGGATATTAGGATTCTCACTAGTAGTAGTGAGATGGTCTCAATCAATCCTGAGGAGAATCACTGGAAAGGTTTCAGGGTGATAAGGACGACTGAATGTCAGTCGCAGGCTTTGCCTTTACCCTTAGTGGAGGGACGGTCTGTTGGAAAAGTTCCAAGCTAGATACCGTGACTTACTAGACGATTATAGGAAAGATACATCATTACCAAGGATGCTACCAAAGAGGCAGTATGGATAAATATGAGTTCATGAGATGAATTTTCGTTCCTAGCATTGTGTGACAATAGAATTGTGGCTTAGGCCCAGGAATCCCCGTCCCATTAGAGATCCAGACATATTCTTAGGCAGTATCGCCTGATCATGGAAATGGTTGATCTCCAGGGAGATCGAGGTTAGGAGAGTAGACACAGAGGACAACAACGCGGATCCACTCACAAAGGCCTATTTCCCAATAGAGACTTTTATGGGATGGTTGAGTATGAGATACTTTAGCCACAGCTTATTGTTGGGTATGAGATACTACAACAGATGGCCCTAGTGTAAGTGGGAGATTATTAGTTATATGTTTTCCCAAGAGGCCATTACTGTACGTACGATGTATATTGTAGTGGATGCTTGGACATATATAGGGAGGACTTTCTTGCTCGACATGATAGTATGGTATCTGGTCGCTCTTTATCTTAACATGTACTCTGATTGTCTATATGTTACATGTTGATAAAGCCCTCAGGATGAATACTTGACTACCTGGACTATGATGCAGATCATAATAGTGGGGACAGTGTAATCACTAAGTACATTCTTTAAATGTTTCTGGTCATAGGTGTATCGAGACAGGGCATCGATATACCAGAGTAGACTATCGTATGTGCTTCTTGACCCATATGATGGGCGATGGATGATCCCATATCCATTGGTGTTTAACATCAGAGACGGTATACGGGTGCTCAGTGGAGACTGGGTACACTGGACGGACTCGCCGAGAACTCCCAAATGGTATTATACCTCACGTCAGATGGCAGTTCTCTGATGACACTGGTACAGGTTAGTCTATAGACCCGAGATCGTCATAGTGTCTTGTGTGATTCCCACTGTGCTTTGATTTCCATCATACTACATCCAAGAGGGCGTGCAAAACGGTGGCTTCTGGGTACAGTCTCGGATCACATGGAGGCAATGAGCGATAGGAAGGGTTTCGTCTCTCCCGGTATAGGGAGTTGATGTTGCACTGCGTTCGATTGCCTATAACTGGAAATTCCTTGCCGGGATTGCTGAGATTTACTGGTAAGTGTTATCAGTAGTTTCTTGAACTTTTATGGACCTCATATCGACACGACTTATCAAGCAACTGTGGTCTGAGATTTACCACCCCTAGGCGAGATATACGACATATCAGACGAATAGACCGGACTGTACGGGAGTGTTACCGATTGGATTCGCAGGAGAATGTACAGGCTTGCTTGTTGATCTTCTGATCACTCAATACCTGGGTGGATGTTACGTTTAGCTGACCTATTGCAGCTTGTGGGTGTTTGATATGATCATCACCTACTGCCGGCGTATTGACGATTCTTTAGAGTCCTACACAGAGGTTTCATGGCTCAGGTAAAACGGAATAGGAGCACATATGTGATATGTACGGGACCGAGAATAATACGCGTATTCAATACCGTATTAGATTCTCGCGATATGTGATATCGGCCGGGTATATGTGATATAGCCGGGTCATCGGATCAAGTGTTGATTCGATGAACTGATACAGATTATATTAGTCGGTTATTCATGAATTAGCCGGATTATCGGATCAAGTGTTGATTCGATAATTTAATGTATAATTATATATTTAATATATTATATTACAATAACTAATAATAGCTCACTTAAAAATTCTTTTTCTCAATTGGATAATACATTGATATTTATGTGATATATGTTAATTGTATTATTTTGTTTTGTTACAATAAATATTGTATATGTGATATATAATATTATAACAAGTTAGGGTTACAAATGCAACATGTTTTGTGGAGCTTAAATATGGTTAGGGTTTGGATTAGGGTTAATCTTTGATGAAGCTTTCATGAAGCTTCTTGAAGCTTTGACTTTGACTTTGATATTTTGCGTAGATATTTCTTTAACCCAACCCAAACCCTTTACCCTAGTTAATTCTCTATAAGAGTTAAGTCTTCTTTCTTAACCCATGGTTGATTTGTAACCACAACAATGATTTTTCATTATTCATCACAAAAGGATATGCTACTTCTTCTCCATTCTTCTTGCATGAAAACGTTGACTAGGTTTTTAACAAGTGATGATAATGAGTAAGAAATTGAAAACAAAAGAAGGCTAAATTCTTAGTTCATCATCCTCATCTATTCTAGCCACTTAGATTAGGGTGTTTGCTTTGCTAATACTTGATTAGTGAAGCTTGAGCTTGGGTTTGAGATCTTTCAAGGTAGATCGTCTTAGTTGTTGAAGATTGGAATCAAGCTTGCATCTTTCTCTTCATGGAGCCTCTCTAGGGTCCGGGTATATGATGATCGCGGCGAAGGGACCTCAACACAGAGCTTATGAAGCGAAGGAACAGACTACAAAGGTTGTAATCCCAAACTCTTAGAAGTAAAGTTGTTTACTTGCTTTGTTTTGCCTAATCTCTAGTCTAAGGTCTTGCTTGGATTGTTCAACACTTGAAATTTTTTGATTTTAGCATGATTGATACCTTGTAGAACCTTGTTCTAGTGCCTAATAACCATACAAATACATGGGTGCACTCACCTTAACCACACCTCTCTCTCTCTCTTTCTTCACACCTCACTCATTTATCTCTCACTTATTGCTTTCTCATTATCTCTTCATCCTCATAGCTCTCAACTGAACATTTGAACTATCCTTCATCAAAACCTACACTAAACTTCACAAAATCTCACAAAAATCGCATCTTGAGCCTTGCATTGCATCTTGGAAGCCTTGGAGCTTGGAAAGCTAGGTTCTTTGAGCTTTTGTGGTTAGGTAATGATCTCTATCTGTTCATGTTGTTATAGCGTTGTGTAGTCTTTTAGTTTCAGTTTAGAATGTTTAATGTCTTGTTTCGTGCAAATATCGTATTTTTAGTGTCCTTTGTGATATCTGTGATCTGTTGTGACCCCGATACTATACTAGAAAATCTAGCAATGTAGTTGTGTTGTACCAGAGACTCTAAGACTTCACCTGAAGCATGAACCCCTAGGATCGGACCATGGCCGGCGACATTCCTTGGAAATCCGGCGACCTCGGCCGTAGGGTAGAGTTAGGGTGTGGGTTTTTGTGGGTAGCTGCCTGCATTGGTTTTAGTGTGTTTGGTCCAGTTTGATTTTTGGGTTTTCTCTGTATACTAAATCTGGGATCACATAGTTAGTTTCTTGTGTTACGATTACGTGTGTTATGCTATACGACATGGTTCATGCACTTTGTGTGGTCTTGCTCTTGGGTTGATTTCGTAGTGTCGCTACACACGTTAGCCACAATACGAACACTTAAGAGTATGGTTTGCGTTGGTGCATCGGTCAAACGTAGTTTGTACGTGTTATTGGTCGATTGCTAATATATACTTGCTTTGTTTTTTTTTGATTTTAGGATCGCAGGAGGGGACTTCGGACGCTGCGAAGAAGGGGAAACATGTGGTTGGCTTTACTTCGCCAGGTGCGTTAATGAGTAGGTTTAACATCTGCAGGGGAATTTCCCGCATGGAGTTATGCGTCTAGGCTAGAGATGATATGATATTAGTCGCATATTCTATTGCATATATAGATTTTGCGCCTACACCTCATTGCATATTTACTTGTTGAGCTTGGACTTGTACCCTTAGGACAGTGCACTATTATTGACAGCTCATGTTGCACGAGTACTGTTTGTATGCCACTCACACCGTCAATAATTGCCATGACACATATGATATTGTTTGGTTAGGGACATTGAGACATTAATTCATATTCCTTTATGCATATGACATATAGCATACCTGTATACCTACAATGCTTACACATATACCTTGACATGCTTACATGCTAGTTACCCATATACCTATATGGTATTGTACTATTAGTGATATGTATATACACATATGAGACATAGCTACATGTACATTTTGCATACATACTTACGCTTATACTCGGAGGGTATTATATCATTACTGATAGGTAGATACATATACCTTGCTATATCTACATGTTTACACATATACCTGGCTATAGCTACATGTTCACCTTTATTTGATGTTATATGGACTTAGAGAAATTAGGACCACATGATATATATATTAACTTGTTGCAGTTAAATAGCGGCTTTTCCATTATATGCTCACATTACAGTTTTATGTTGCATATATTATATTCATGAATTTTTCACATTGAGATATGGATTTTTCAAGATGTTTTCTGGATTTGAGGACCGTGGTAGTTTTATGAAATTATGCATTATTTGAAAAACCCGGTTTCTCTTGATATGATATTTCAGCAGCCAGAATGAAATTTATTGGTTTTGATATATATACCCCATGCGACAAGGCATCGTGGGACGTGTGCGGGTAGATGGTAGGGCTCGGAGGTACCCCGGGGCAAGAAAGGTATGTCGATTGACCACGGCGATGAGCCTGATAGGGGAATCATACCTACCGATTACTGTATTTAGACTCGGCGGTTATCGTGGGGATACCGACTGGTGTTATGTACGTATGGATACGCCGAATTGCGACGGTCGAAGCTGGGCACTCGGGTTTTCGAGATAGCGTATGATGCGTACCTATCAGGGCCAGTCGTGGTGACAGCACCTGATAGATCAATATTTATGTTTCGATGCTAGACACTTGTTTTCATAATATTTTTACTCTTAAGTATATATAACAGTGGATTGGGACGCTGTTATATATATATATATATATTAGTGGAATGGGACGCTAATATATATGTATACATATCTAATTTATATACATCATCATAATGATTCATGCAAATATACTTATTCATTTCATGAGACTTGCTCGATATTGGATACAGAATATATGAGATTTACTTGATATTAGATACAACATATATATGCGATTTACTTGATATTGGATACAGGATATATGAGATTTACTTGATATTGGACACTCAGGATATATGAGACTTACAGGATATGAGAGCCAATTTAGGGGCTGATTTGAGGATATTTGGGATTTGGATTGTCTTGATGGACTTTGGTCCTACCACGAGGTCATGATTCCGTGATGATGACATGTTTTATCCCATACCCCGCATTTATTTTATATGCATCGCTTCATGTATTAGTTGTACCTAATAGAGTACCTTTCATGACCGTTGCATATACATATTTTCATATTATTACTTCATGTATTAGTTGTACCTGATAGAGCTTTCATGACTGTTGCATTCATATTGCCATTTATTGCTATCTGCTTGCATATGTTAGATTCGCCCTGTATGTGCATACTTGCGATTAGCTGCATATGTTATTTACTATTCACGAGTTGGCAACTTACCCTCGTTTTGCCACGGTATTTTGCAGGTTGTTCTTCAGAGTAGTTGAGGCAGGGCTTTTCATCTATCGCATCATCTTTTGCAGCGGATACCTCTACGGCTAACTGTGTACAGTTTTGCTATAGGTGGGTTTTACGGTTATCCGTTGTTGCTCATTGTATATTCATTGTACCATGTACTCTCCATCTATCACTTTCATGTATGACTTAGAGACTTGATGTGAGGACGATATTGTATATTATTTTGTGACTTGGAGGTCTTTTATGCAGTTTTATTTATATCGTCTTTTATTTCTTTGCTACGTCGTCGTATATCTGTTGTGGTTGTTTTTTTCCACCTTTGGGAGTGTTTTTGCTCCGGTTTGGGGATACTTTACTTATTATCTTTGTTGTACCCATTTTGGGGCTGGTTTTTACAAAGGTGGTGCTGCCAAATTTTGATGGAAATAAAGTTGGACTTTAAAGGATTTGGTTTGAGATTTCAAAATTTTTAAAATGTTGTTATCACTTACTACTTTTGAAGTTTTAGATTGCTGGGTTTTCGGCTTACTTAAATTGTGTTGCGCCTTTAGACATTGCGTAGTTTAAGGGCCGTCGCGTGCCAATTTCGGGTCGTGTCACTACCACTCCATATGAGATATGGAGTGGAAAGAAACCATCTCTTAAAAGAGTTAGGATATGGGGTTGTCCGGCTTTTGTTAAAAACCAAAATCCAGACAAACTCGAGACACGATTGGTCATGTGTAAATTTATGGGATATCCAAAACATTCGTATGGATATCTATTCTACCACAAGAAGGAATAAAAGGTATTTGTTTCTCAACATGCCACATTTTTGGAAAATGAAATCTTTACAAACAGTACTGATGGCAATGCGGTGGAAATGGAAGAGGTTCTAGAAACACAAATTACTTAGGACGAATTGGTTGAAACTGATGTTTCAGTAGAACTTCAAGCACCTCAGCCGCTCCGGAGATTTAGTAGAACTTCAAGCCCACAGGAGAGATAATATGGGTTTTTAATTGATGGTGATAGAGAAGATTGCATCCTGGATAATGATGACCCTACTAGTTTTTAGCAAGATATCACGAGTGGTGACTCAGTGAAGTGGCTGGAAGCCAGGAGGTTCGAAATGGAGTCCATGTATACCGACAAAGTATGGATTCTGGAAGTTGCACCTCCTGGGATAAAACCCGTATAGTGCAAATGGATCTTTAAGAGAAAGATTAATATAGATGGACAGGTGGAGACTTATAAAGCAAAGCTTGTAGCGAAAGGTTTTCGTCAAAGATCAGGATTGAACTATGATGAAACTTTCTCTCCAGTAGCAATGCTTAAATCCATTCGGATCCTACTTGCTATTGCTGCTCACTATGAATATGAAATCTGGCAGAAGGACGTTAAAACTGCATTTCTAAATGGTGATTTAGAAGTATGCGTTTATATTGATCAGCCAGAGGGCTTCATTAACAGTGGGAGAAGCGGAAAGACATGTAGGTTGCTTAAATCCATTTATGGATTAAAGCAGGCCTCACGAAGCTGGAACATCTGTTTTGATGACACAATCAAAGAGTTTGATTTTGTCAAAAATATAGATGAACCATGCATTTATAAGAAGATAGTAGGGAGTACTATCTCATTCCTCGTATTTTACGTGGATGACATTCTCTTGATAGGAAATGATATTCCTATGCTACAATCGGTCAAATTATTCTTATCACAATGGTTCTCCATGAAGGACGTGGGTGATGCCTTGTGCATTTTGGGCATAAGGATCTATATAGATAGATCCAAGAGCTTATTTGGATTGTCCCAATCAAAGTACATTGACACCACCAAGCGTGGTGCCTTGCCCACTTGCCATGGAATCACTCTCTCCAAGGACTTCTGTCCGAAGACTGATGAAGAGAGAGCTCGCATGAGCATTATACCCTATGCTTTAGCCGTAGGATCTATAATGTATGCGATGTTATGTACTCGCCTAGATGTAGCTTACGCACAAGCTGTAATAAGAAGGTATCAATCGAACCCAGGGGAGAAACATTGGATAGCAGTGAAAAACATTCTTAAGTACTTGAGAAGGACTAAAGAATTGTTCTTGGTGTATGGTAATAGCGATCTCCAAGGAGGCCTTTACCGATTCTAGCTTCCAAAGTGATAAGGATGACAACAAATCTATCTCAGGGTTTGTATTTACCATCAATGGAGGGGCGGTTAGTTGGAAGAGTTCTAAACAGGATACCGTTGAAGACTCTACGATGGAAGCTGAGTATATTGCTGCAAATGATGCTGCCAAGCAAGCTGTCTGGATGAAGAAGTTCATCGCGGAACTAGGAGTAGTTCCAACCATTGTTGATCCAATACTATTGTATTGTGATAATAATGGGGCTATGGAATTAGCCAAAGAACCAAGGTCCCATCAGAAGTCCAGACACATCCTAAGACGATATCATTTGATCCGTGAGATAGTAGATCACCACGAGATCGAGATTCAGAGAGTAGATACAAAGAATAACACCACGGATCCACTCACCAAGGCCCTTCCACAGCCGCAGCATGAGCGAATTTTTGAGATGTTGGATATGAGATACGCCAATAATTGGCCTTAGTGCAAGTGGGAGATTGTTGGATATATGTATGCCCTAGTGGCCATATATGTATAGTGGATACTTGGACATGTATATATGTGTATATATGACTTTCTTGCTCGACATGATAGTATGCTATCTGGTTTACTTTATCTTGACATATCCATTTGATCATCCATTTTATTCATTTGGTACATGTTGATAAAGCCCATAGGATATTTGCTTGACTACTGGGACTATGATGCAGATCATACTAGTGGGACACTTGTAGTTTATAAGTATATCCTTTAACTGTTCCTAGTCGTCGGTGTATCGAGACGGGGCATCGATATTCCAGAGTAGACTAGAGTATACCATTCTTGTCCCATATGATGGGCGATGGGTTATCCCATATCCTTCTGGTGTGCTGACACCAAACATTGTATGCGGGCGCTCAGTGTAGACTGGGTACTCTGAACAGACACACCAAGAACTCCTATGTGGTATTATATCTATCCTCGGATACCAGTTCTTTGGTGACACTAGTACAGATTAGTCTGTAGACCCGAGATCGTCATAGAGTCTTGTATGTCCTCCCACTGTACTTTGATCTCCACCCTACCACGGCTCTACTGAGTCATGCAAACAGGTAGACTTTTGGTACAGTCCCGAGGCACATAGAGGCAATGAGCGATAGGAAGGGTTTCGTCTCTCTCGGTATTGGGAGTTGTTGTTGTGCTATGCTCGATTGGCTATAAAAGGTAGTCCCAGGCCAGGGCTGCTGAGATTTACTGATAAGTGTTATCAGTAGTTTCTCGATGTGTTATGAGCCATACACCGGCATGACTTATTGAGTTATTGGGGTCGACGATTCCATCCCTAGACTCGATATGCAACATCTCTAACGAAGAGACCGGACTGTATGGTAAGTGTTGCCAGTTGGCTCGACGGGAGTTTTGACAGCTTTGCTGGTTTTTTTCTGATCGTTCAATAACCGGGTAGCCGTTACGTTTAGCCAACCGTTTGCGGCTTGTGGGTGTTTGATATGATCATCACATACTGTCGGCGTATTGACGAGTCATAGCGTCCGACACAGGAGTTTTCTATCCCAGGCGAAACGATGTGGTGTGCATATGAGATATGCACGGGGACCCGATTAAATGTGAGCATGAGATACAATATGTTAATCGGGCATTTTTCTATTGGTCGGGGCGTATGTGATATGACCGGTTTGTTAAATCAAATGCTGATTTAACATTTGACTTTTAGTTTAATTTCTTTATTAAACCCTTTCTTTATATTTGATGTATGCATGCATGTATGCACATGATGGTGTGCATGGACACATACATACATACATAATATCATGGTTGATGATACACAAATGGTGGTAATGCAAGACTCACATGTTAATAAATATCCATATACATATTTATTGTTTTGGAGCTAAAAAGAAATAGAAAATCAATTCATGGTAGGATAATTATCCTTGACTTTACCCTTAACATTAGCTCCCACCATGAGTTAAGTTTATATGTTTCTTTTTCATCCAAAATAAATATCTAGATATTTGTTAACCCTTGGTTAAGGATGAGAGTGGAAAATATTTATATTTTCTATTCTCATTTTTATCATTCATCTTTTCATTATTCTTGAGCTCTCAAATTGCCATCATCTTCTTCCTCATTCACTTGCTATCTTAAGTCTTCCAAAGGAGTGAGTTAGTTAAAAAGATTGGGTTTTGAACAGAGAAAACAAACCACCTCATCATTCTACTCTAATCTAGCCAATTAGTTTAAAGTGTTAGCTTCATTTTCTTCTTTGATCAAGTGGAGCTAGGAGCTTAGACAAAGTGAAATTCGGGTGGATCATCGCGGACTTGGAAGGCCTCCATCGATCCGTTTCAAACACTCATAGTGCCAATGAGTCACCAAGGGAAGTCTACAAAGGTTGTATTCTTTTCACTTAGTGATAATATGTTTATAGTATGTGATACTTTAGGTGTTACCCTAAACTTCTAGTTAAAGATTCATGTTTTGTTTGCTTAGCACCTCTATAAAATTTAAAGTGGCATGTTTGATGCTTCCATACTCTATAGTAAGTGCTAGGGAAACCCAACAATTTGCGCTTCTATTTGTCGTGCTTTTGCTTGTTTCTTCGCTACGGCGTCGTATATATACCTGTTATCGTTGTGTTCCGCCTTTGGGCGTGAGTTGCTCCTGTTTGGGGATGCCTTTTATATTCTATGTTTTGTACCCATTTGGGGATAGTTTTTACAAAGAAGATGCTGCCGAAATTTCTAAAAAAAATGAATTTAACTTTTGAGATTTTTAACTTAAGATTTTAAATGTTTTCAACTAATGTTTTATCACTCTATTTTTTCATGGTTTAGATTTCTGGGTTTTCGACTTACTTGAAAAACGTTACCCCTTAAGACGTTGCGTGATTTAAGTGCCAGTCACGTTCCTAAATTGGGTCGTGACAAAGTTGGTATCAGAGCCCTAAGTTTTAACTTTCAGAGTGTAGGATGACCCTTTGTATGATGAAGTAGGTAGATTAAGCAGAGTGATATAGCGTGTGTATGTTCTGCGGCATACTTATGACCCGGTGCTCCGCCTAAGAGACCTTAGGTCATATTTGCTTGTAATTCCTTTCTTGATTCCCTGTATCCTTATGATTCGGTTTCTATGTTCTTATCGAATCTTGTTTCCTTGTTCCAGCCATTATGCCGCCAAAGACTGCGAGGGCCCAGAGAGCTGCCGCTAGGTATGAGGTCAGGGCAGGCTCGTCTGAGACGAAGACTGACCAGGGCGGTACCCATGTTTTTCTGGACCAGATTGATCCACCTTCTCCAGATCGTATTGCTAGGCTAGAGGCCAGTGTTTAGGACTTATGTCAGATGATTGGATCTTTGGTCAAGACCAGTCAAGCACAGAGATCAGAGGTTATTCCACTTATTATGGGGACCGTGATTGTACTTACTGCTTAGACTGTCGTACCTACCGCTACCGAGATTATCACCGTATCTTTATCAAAGTTTATGAGGATGAAGCTTCCGGTTTTCACTAGCACCGACGCAGCTGAGGATCCACAGTCATTCCTTAACCAGATAGCCAGGATCTGTCATTCCTTGAGATGTTCCGATGCGAGATCGGTTGAGTTTGGCAGTTTCCGTCTGGAGGGCCTTGCCCAGACTTGGTATGAGTCTATGGAGAGGGGTCGAGTTGCAGGTCTTCCTCCTGTGACCTAGGATGAGTTCGTGACGAGTTTTCTTGCTCGTTTTCATCCGCAGAGCATCAAGTTCTTACTTTAAAACATAAGTTATATTCTATAAAAATGCAATATTTTATAGCTGTCTTGAAAATATTTTAGTCATTTAAAATTTTGGCAGCACCTCCTTTGTAATTTTTACCCAAAAACGAATACAAGCAATAATAAATATGGGCATCCCATAGCGGAAGCTAGCTCTTCGCTATTTGGCGGAAAGAACCACACAAGAATATAAATATACAATGCCGAAGGCGAGGATCAAAACACAGAATAAAGCAAAGAAACCAGAAATAAGAATAATACATGAGCGTGAATCTAATCCGAAAGAATATACAATAAAGGTTTCTAAGTCTATAAATATACAAGGTCTAGTTGATGGAGCTTTTAACTAGATACAACTGGAATAAAATATACGAGTACAATGGTGGTCACGATCTAAGTGTATCCCACCTATTAAAGCAATCACCCTAAAGGAGACAGTATGCCAGCAAGCCGCTGCTGGAACCTGTGCGGTCAACCTGTATGAAAACTGTGGCACAACGGGGGTGAGTTTCCAACTCATGAGTAGAAGACATTACCGATTAGAAATCGTATAAACAATGATTCTTAGGTCATATAATATCTTGATGGTAGTACTATGATATTTAGGATGACCATGTATGCATATATATCAACAATAAAAATCAATGCCAATAACAACATGTAAAAACCGATCATCTGTTGGGTTACAGCAGCGCCTCGGCCATCAATCCGTAGCCAAACGCGGAACAAAAGCTTTTTTAAAATCCGGCTCTAACGGAACTTGATTCCCGGATCGAACCATTAAAACTATACTAGTTAACTGTAAAGGAGTTTAAGAGATTATACCGATCGATCCGTGTCCTTCGGTCTTTAACCTCTTTCCAAGCTCCTCGTAGTTACCTTGAATAGGTTCGCTCTATGGTCTCCTTCGTCGAAGATGATCCACATCGAGGATTTTTAATACGGGCTCTCGCTTGAAACCGAAGCAACTCGGGCATCCAGTTTGCTAGCCTAGATATCTAAGATGAAGTAGAGATAGCGTGTGAATAATTTGTCTCATAACACCCATGGATTCTTAGCTCATGAGATGGAATGGATGGAGGTAAAGAAGTTTCCATGTGAGGGAAATATGTGAGCCCATGAATTTTAGCAAAGACTTAGAAATGAAGTGGCTGTTGTTTGAGGTGGCTGTTGTTTTTGAGAAGTGGCTTTGAATGAATTTTGCTCTCTGTAGAATGAAGTGGCTTGTGAAATCAAGTGGCATTTTGAAGTGAGTGTTTTAATGTAATGTTAATGTAGTGAGATATGAGCAACAAAAAAATATATTTTCCCACGAAAAAAAATAGCCACCATTTGCCCCTGCACACCCCATATTAGCCACGAAATTAACCCCCTTCAAAAAATCAACAGCCACCCCTTTCTGCCACATAAAAATATCTTACAACCAAACAACCAAGACACCATGCCTCATCAATGCCCAAGTCAAAGCCCATAATTACACTTTCTACCTCAACTATATTAAACTTTTAAACAAAAATGTTTAATCCAAAAAAGAAATGGCAACCTAAAGTTATCTCGTAACGAATTATAAGAATAGCCCTCATCTGTATATACATACCTGCATCCGTATTCCGACTAAATACGAATACAACAAGACAAAAATAATCCAACAATATAATATTAAGATCCGGTTTAAACCAAAGCCCACTAGTATTATCCGTCCGATCATGATCCGTGCACAAGTGCACAAATATGATCGAACCCTGCCATAAAACCATACTGCCTCTACAACGGTTCGCCCGAACCAGGGAAACTCTCTGTGTGGGACTCTAAAGACTCGTCAATATACTGGCAGCGGGTTTAACCACAAACACGTCAGTGGCACTAGCTGTACGTAACGACTACCCAGGTATTGAGCGAAAGGGAGGACGATGAGCGAACTTATCCTGAAACCCTATTGAGCCTGACAGTGACAATATCTGTACAGTCTGGTCCGTTCGTCTATGAGTATCACATATCGAGTCTAGAGGGTGGATAAAGTCAGACCACTAATAACTCGACATTTAGTGTCGGTATGAAGCTATCACCAAGTGAGAAATTACTGATCTGAATAATTAATTCTCGTCTATCCTGGCCGAGAATTTCTAGTGAAGGTCACCCGTGCACTCCGCGACATCAACCCCTTATATACCGGGAGAAACGAGTCAGTCCATTCACTGCCTCCAAGTGGCTCGGGACTGTTCCCTTATGAAAAATGAATAATAAATATAAAAAGCAATAGGAAAAGTCCTCAAATGGAGCATCACGTGCCCATACGTGATAGGCACTGCGCTTGACGAAACAAGGTTAAAACCAAGCCTCACGTGCAGACACGTGACCTCTATATACAAAGTATATAGGCACCTTCTTAAAACAAACAATTTGTAGGGTTCCTATGAACGACAACAAGCTTTCGGGAGGCATCGTCCATGCCATTTTCAAAAATTTACCATTTAAAAGAACCCTAAACTAGAATGTTTAACTAGGGAATCATACGAAACATATTGTAAACTACTTTACAACTAAGTGAACTAGGAATACAATCTTTGTAGACCGGTCTTTCACTTCAATAGCTCCGTGTAGTAGTCCCTTCGCTCCAAGTATTGATCTTCCGGACTCTAGCATGGCTTTACAAGAAGAAAGAAACGAACTTGCTTGAAGTCTTCGAGGCCGAAGATGATCTACGTCGAGAAGACACTAACCCAAGCTATTACTTCACTGATGAGAGATTAGTGAAGCTAACACCTTATACTAAAGTGCTAATCTAGTAGAGGATGATGAAGTAGGATTTTTTCTCACTTTAGAATTGATTTTCTCACTAATATTTCTTACTTACCCAAAAGCTAGAGAGCTCATGAGCTTGAAGAAGAAGATGAAGAGAGATAATGTTGTGAGAGTGAATGGCAGCCATAGGTGAGAATATATCTAGTATTACTCATGTAGAGACTTAACCATGAGTGTGGATAATGGTTCGGTTAACAAATATCTAGTGTAGGACAAAACTAGTGCACAAAGACAATGGGTCTCAAAGCTTCTCAAAGCTTCATGCTATGTGACAAATTTCCAACTAATAATTGAATTACCATAAATAAATATACCCTACATTATCTTTATCATGGTGTAAGTCTCATACACCCATGCTGCATGTATCAACAACCATGACACATAAATAAAACATAATTAATATATATCACATATATATTAAGTGTGCACATGTAAGAAAAATAAATGCTTAAGTGAGCTAATATTAGTTAATGTAAACTAGTATATCAAATATACAATTCTACACTAAATTATCAAATCAACCTTTGATTTAATAATCCAGCTATATCACATATAACCGACCAATATTATATATACCAACTTATCGAATCAACACTTGATTCGATAACCCGGCTATATCACATATAACGGACTGATGCAAATATCGCGAAAATAAAATACAGTATCATATACTCGTATTAATCTTGGTCCTGCACATATCACATATGTGCTCCTACTTCATTTTTCCTGAGCCAGTGAAACCTCTGTGTAGGAATCTAAAGACTCGTCAATACACCGGCAGTAGGTGATGATTATATCAAGCACCCACAAGCAGTTAGCGGTACTAGCTGGACGTAACGGCTACCCGGGTATTGAGCTACCAGAAGATCAATAAGCAAGCCAGCTCTAGCTCCTGTAAAGCCTATCAGTAACACTACCGTACAGTCCGGTATCTTCATTTGAGATGTCGCATATCAAGTCTAGGGATGGTAAACGTCAGACCCCAATAACTCGATAAGTCATGTCGATACAAGGCTTATAATGGGTTGAGAAATACTGATAACACTTACCAGTAAATCTCTAAATCAGCCCTGGCCAGGGACTTCCAGTTATAGCCAATCGAGCACAGCACGACATCTACCCCCAATACCGAGAGGGACGAAATCCCCTCCTATCTTTCATTGCCTCCATTTGACTCGGGACTGTACCCAAAACCACCGTTTTGCACGTCCTCTGGAATGTGATAAGGTGGAAATCAAAGTATAATGGGAATCACACAAGACTCTATGAAGATCTCGGGTCTACAAACTAACCTTTGCCAGTGTCACCTGAGAACTACTATCTAACGTCAGGTATAATACCATATAGGAGTTCTCGGTGAGTCCGTCCAGTGCACCCAGTCTCTACTGAGCACCCGTATACCATCTCTAATGTTAAACACCAATGGATATAGGATCACCCATCGCACATCTCATAGGTCGAGAAGCGTATACACTAGTCTACTATGGTATATCGACGCCCTGTCTCGATACACCCATGACTAGGAACATTAAAGGATGAACTTATGGACTTGCGATGACCCGAATTTAGTTCGTGACCGGCACTTAAATCACGCAACGTCTAAAGGCTCAACGTAAATTGATTGTTTGGTGTTTTTGTATGCGTTTAAAAATTTAAGAATACCGAAATCAAGATGATGTCGCTTGGTAGCTAGCCGGTTGAGTACGAGTTGATCCACAGGGAAATGGTGTTCTTTTCTTTTAGTTCTAACGAGTTAAGTCCTATGTTTGGTAGGTTTTGTTTTACGATCTAAGAATGAGAATAAATTGATTTAAAGGCTTGCTAGGGTTAGGATTAGGTTAGTTCGAATTATGGATTCTTCCCACTTCTTTCGATGCCCTAGTTATGAATATAGGTGCTAGGGTAATAGTCAACAACGGTGATGAGCACGACTAGAAAGAAACTGTCACACCCCAAAGGTACGGGACGTGACCGGCACATAAATTACGAAGCGTCTAGAGGCGCGACGTAATCTAAGTAAGCCAAAGTTCATAAATCTAAACCATTCAAAGAAGAAGTAAAGGAAAACGTGTAGGAAAACAAGTTTAAAAGCAACATCAAATTTTCTCAAAAATTTCGGCAGAGTCTTATTTGTAAAAACTAGCCCCAAACGGGTACAAACAAGAATAATATATCCAAAAAATAAAAAGGCATCCCCAAGCGGGAGCTAGCTCTACGCCAAATGGCGGAACAACCGCACAATGCACTATAATATACAAAGCCAAAGGACGAGGCTCAAAACTCAAAAGAAAACCAAATCCACCCGAAATCATAATAATACAAGCGCGACTCTAAGGTTGAAATAAAAAAACAACTGGTCTTCTAACTATAAAGATTACGAGTCTGGTTGATGGATCTTACTAGATACAAATGAAATAATAAAGTACAATGGCGGTTATGATGCAAGTGTACCGACCTACCAAGCAAATAACCCTGAATGAAATGGTGTGCCAGCAAGCTGCCAAGGAAACCTGTACATGGAAACCTGTAGAAAAATTTAGCACAACGGGGGTGAGTTGCCAACTCGTGAGTAGAAGACATCTGCGAGATGAAATCGAATGCACGACGCTGTCCTAAGTCATAATAATATACTTAATATATCACTAGTCATCAAGTAGCGGCGGGTAATACTCTATACGTAAGTGCAATGCTCAGTGCTCGTGTCAGTTCTCAAGTAGTAACATGTCATGTATATGAGTATGCATGCACCATGAATGTAAAACAATAAACCATGAAATCTGATTATATCTGTATAAGAAATCTTTAACTCTATTATAGTAAAATTTGTATGGTAATCTGAAACAGTAATGAAATCCATGGAAATCCGTGTAAAGCATCGACACAAAACATGTAAATCTCAATGTCTCAATAACTCATAGTCTCAATATCTCGGGCTCCGTCAGTCCGGATCGGCCCATATCATCAAATCTCACGACAATGTTCGGTATCCTACAGATATCCGCCGCGCCAGACATCACCGGTAGGTAGTCTTCCCCTTCCAGGCTCATCGTCTACAACTCGACCTTCTTGCCCCGGGGTACCTACCGGGCCCACCATATACCCGAGACGGTTCATCCACTCCTCGAATCGGGTCTCGAAATCCAACAGAAAACATGAAATCTCATGGTGGACGATACATACATCACGAGAAAACCGCAACTTATATTTTAAAAAAAGAGAGAGAGGGAGAGAGAAGTTTTTATATATATTCTAGCGGTTTTCCCGAAAATCCAGAAGTCTCATAGAAATCCAAAACACCAAAATCATGAGTAAGTAAGTAATAAGTATCGGCATAAGCCCCACAATACTGCATGATAACATGAAAATATGAATGCATCAAATGTCTAAGTAATAAATGCAATGTCTAGACTAACACCTGAGAGTAATCACAATATTATATTGATCTAGCCTTTAACTGATTTTATCAATAAAAGATAATATGTTCTAAAGTGTACGTGACATGGCAATTACCGATGATGATGTGTGTGAGCCGGAAAATAACTGTACGTGGAATATGCGCATCATCGTTAATGATGCTGGTGTCCTAACAGGCAGAGTTTCATTTTAACTAAAGAAACATATGTATGAACATGCAACGGGATGATTACAATCTGAATATAAAAATGAATGTGTACTAACCACTCATTTGGATTATACATATCTAACTACAACTATATGACTCGAGTCTAAACTGGTATCTTTCTGACCCACTAAGGAACTAAACTGAAGAAACTAGTCGATATCTCTAATAGTCGGCGATCTAGCCTCAATAGCGTCATGTACATATTACAACTTCCTCGAGTCAAGAGTGCGGATCAATCATCACATCTATGCCTCGTACGGTAAAATCCATTGTACGACATCCTAAAATCGGGGTATGGGTAAACTATCACCTATGTGCATCATCATTCGTATAATATCATCATCAAATATTATCATGATCAAGGGTACTGTGCTATAATCGCATACATCTAAATATCATCAAACTTATATCATTGTCCATATAAATATACATCGTCAAATGGCCCTCAGAAATATCATGTCACATATATCATATCGTGATTAAGTCACAAATATCATGTCATGATTAAGTTACATATATCATATCGTAATTAACTCACATATATCATATCATGATCAAGTCACACATATATCATATCGTGATTCAGTCTTATATTACAGTTTGGGTTCTATTCTATAGTCTCGTATATCTCAATGTCATCATCACCTATTATCGTTTTTGTATACATATCCATTTTCTCATTTCCTAAAGATCCGCTAATATCATAGTACATCTCATATCATACTCGATCGTATATCTTTAACTCACGGCATCGCGCCCAATCATACTGACTCCTTCCCAGATATCATATAACCTCCCCATATCACGTGTATATGTTATATGAATATATATATATATATATATATATACATACATACATACACACACACACACACACCTATAGAAACCTACGCACAATCACACACACACACACACACACACACACACACACACACCAAGTCAAATTTATGTTTGTGTGTGTGTGTGTCCACCTGAAACCTACGAATTCCCTCTAAGGCATTCATTCTCTGGTTAAGTCTTTCTAAATCGGTCTGTTCTAACCTAAAGTCATTAATAGGATCCTACATGCCAAGAAACTAAGGTCACTTCTGACTTCCTAACGACAGTAAGTAATATTCCTAATCTACGTTTGCGGGGATGCTAAACGCCATCTACCCGACATGCCCCGTAGATATACATCTGCTCACCTGGCCCTTGTTTGTCGAAGTCGATGCCGCCATCCTCTTCTTCATCGTCCGAAGTCAATGTGAGAGGTACCTACACGCAAACATATATGTACATCGTAAACCGAATCGCGGATAAAACCAAAACAACGCACGAAACGCGCATAGGTTAAAACCTATGACCCGCTTATGTAAAACAACCAAATATCGCTCGATTTAGGCGTACAAACGCCGATTAATCGAGATAAAACACCAACAAACAACTAGTAGTTCCAAAACTCATTATTTATAATATAAAACATGGTTTAAATCATCAAAACCTTAAAATCGATCAAATCGTCCTATTCCACAAAAACCTAGAAAAAGTCAATTTACCGTTGTACTTCAAAACATGATATTTAAATGAATCAAATGGTTATAATATTCATTAAATAACATAACTAGATTATATAAATCATTATTATATTTTAATCACACTAATTTGTCTTAAATTGAAATTTCTAGTTTGCAATTTTATCCGATTTCAACATCTTTTAAGCAAAAATTCACAATTCCACAACTAAACTTGATTTTGTATATTTTAAATTGTTAAACCACTCCTTGAAACCTTAAGGATGTGCTAAAACCCTAACTTTATTTTTAATCCCACATTTGAAATAAATTTCAAAAACCTAGTTTAATAAAAATAGCAATTTTGTGACAATTTTAAAGTGAAAGCTAGCAAATTGTAACCAGATTATGTTCCACACTCAATTTACATATTAATCTACACAATAAGACCTTAATCTAATGATAAGAACCCTACTTTGATCACAACCCAATTTCTAGAATTTTAAATCATAAACTTAAAACTATATTAAACATCACAATAATCTAATTTTGGATTAATTAATCAACACTTGACAAAAGGGTTAAGATTTTACCTTAATGAACTTGAGATCCAACATGCAACTTGACGTTCAAAATGGTCTCTTGCTCCAAGGATTTTAAGATAGAATGAGTAAAGAATAATGGGTATAGGTTAAATAGAGAATTAGTTAGATTTATCTTTGATTTTTGATGGTTTTTATGGATTTTTGAAGTGGAATTGGTTGAGGAATTGGGGGGAAATTCCTGCAGGAGGGTCGGGCAGCAACTAGGAGGGGAATGGGAAAGGGAGTGATGTGTGAGGATGTGTGTAGAATTGTTTAGAAGCATCCCCATCACAACATATAATAAACCCCTTATTAATTTCCCTTTTTTATTCATTTTGGAATTGATCAAGTGGGGAATTTGGTCAGCCCAAATTGGTGAGCTCGGCCAAGTGAGGTGGAGAGAAAAGAAAGAGAGGGGAAATGTGTAGAGTTGTGTAGAAATATCAATAATTAATACATCTTTTAATCTCTTTTCAATAATTATTTATTTTCTTTTCTATTTTAACTTTTTTCCTAATTTTCTAGAACCCTCTTAGCAAACCCATTTTATTTTAAATACCACATGTTACCATTTGTTTTAATGTGTCATACTTCATACTTATGTGATTAACCATTGAAATTTGTAATTTGCACTAATTTAATGTATAATTAAAGCATATGTTAATATTTGAATTTAATTAATTACGAAAAATATTTTAGTAAACTAATAATTTATAAGTCACTAAATAAACACCATTTACCCTTAATTTCATAGTTAAAATAGGCGTATTTAATTCTATATTGGAAAATAGTTATAGTTAAGTTTTATGGAAAATACGGTTTATTTTAACAATAATCAGAAAATTCACCTAAAGGATTTTATTTATTTATTTATAAAACGTTACAGTCTTCCCCTCTTAAAGAATTTGGTCCCTGAATTTAAATTAAAACCCCCTCCCAAATAATAAAACATTCAGCCAAAACACTCAAATCGTCGAGGCTCCGAAATCATCAATACATAGAACACATCTTAGCGCAAGGCATGCGCATGAAAAATGAGTACATAACCCAAATTCAAAACTCCATCAAACATAACGCAATCATCGGAGTTATGCTGAGAATGAAATATCAAAGGCCAATACAAAAACCAACATGATATACATCAAAATTATAAATTATAGATAGTGCGCATCGTAGGAAAATCATCTAAGCATCTTAATAAAGAAGCATGCAAAACCGCTTTTTAAAAAATCGCCGTGCGATACGCGTGTCACGGCATAAGTAGCGGACGTTTATTTAAAAAAAATAGCTATGCATATATATCTTTTATTTAACACACACGTCCCGCCTGTTTACTAAACCCAATAGTAATTATTATAAAAACATACTGCTCCAAATGAAATCAATCCCAATCAGATCATAAAAATATCATGTGCGTCCGGTGTGCACTGAAATCGAAACCAAATACAGATGCCACGAATACGGACAGAAACAAAACTGAGTGCAATGGGTATGCACCAAAAACATCTGTCAAGTGGAACGGGCGTGTACGACGATAATATCAGGTGTATCTAATCTGTACAAAACCCCGATTTAGTGCATCTGGTGTGCACAAAATCGTATCAAGTGCGCCAAGTATGCGCAAGAATCTCAATCAAGTCCACATGGTGCATGAAAACATACAACGAACCTCAAAATCGAAATCTGTTAGTTGTATGTATGCCTTAGAGGCCAGTATTGTACAGATGATGTATATTACATTGGATCCTTGGACATATATAGAGAGGACTTTCTTGCTCGACATGATAATATGCTATCTGGTTGCACCTTACTTTAACATGTATATTTGTCTCTTTATACCGTTTTATAGTTACATGTTGGTAAAGCCCTTAGGATGAGTACTTGACTACCTTGACAATGATGCGGATCATACTAGTGGGGACATGGTAGTCCATAAGTACATCCTTCAAGGTCCCTAGTCGTGGGTGTATCGAGATGGGGCATCGATATACCAGTGTAGACTAGCGTATACGCTTCTCGACCAATTAGATGGGCGATGGATGATCCCATATCCATTGGTGTTTGACATCAGAGATGGTATACGGGTGCTCAGTGGAGACTGGGTACACTGGACGGACTCGCCTAGAACTCCCAGATGGTATTATACCTCACGTCAGAAGGCAGTTCTCTGGTGACACTTGTGCAGGTTAGTCTGTAGACCCGAGATCGTCATAAAGTCTTGTGTGATTCCAACTGTGCTTTGATTTCCACCTTACCACGTCCATGAGGGCGTGCAAAACGGTGGTTTTTGGTATAGTCCCGAGTCACATGGAGGCAATGAGCGATAGGAGGGGTTTCGTCTCTCCCGTTATTGGGGGTTGATGTTGCGCTGTGCTCGATTGGCCATAACAGGGAAGTCCCTGGCCAGGGCTGATTTAGAGAATTACTGGTAAGTGTTACCAGTAGTTTCTCGACCCGTTATGAGCCTCACATCGGCATGACTTATCGGTTATTGGGGTCTGACGTTTACCACCCCTAGACTTGATATGCGACATATCAGACGAGGAGACCGGACTGTACGGGAAGTGTTACCGGCAGGCTTTTACAGGAGTTGGAGCGGGCTTGCTTGCCGATCTTCTGATCGCTCAATACCCTGGTAGCCGTTACGTCCAGCTAGTACCGCTGAAGGCTTGTGGGTGCTTGATGTGATCATCACCTACTGCCGGCGTATTGACGAGTCTTTAGAGTTCTACATAGAGGTTTTACTGGCTCAGGCAAAAAGAAATAGGAGCACGTATGTGATATGTGTGGGACCGAGAATAATGCGTGTATGTGATACCGTATTCTATTCTCACGACTTAATGTATCAGTCGGTTATATATGATATAGTCGGGTTATCGAATCAAGTGTTGATTCGATAAGTCGATACATTAGATGTTAGTCGGTTATATGTGATATGACCGGATTATTAAGTCAAGTGTTGATTTAATTATTTATTGTATAATTGTATATTTGATATACTAGTTTACATTAACTAACACTTGTTCACTTTAGGGTTTTTCTCACATGAGCACAACTTTAATGTATATATGATATATATTAAAAATGTGTTTTCTTACTGTATCATGGTTGATGATACACATGACTTAGGTGTATGAGACTTACACCATGCTACATATTATGTTGGGTTTTTAATATTCAAAGTAATTACAAAATTAGTGGAGGATTAGCTAAATGCTTGAAGCTTGTGGAAGCTTGCGGAAGCATTGACTAATTCCACTAAATTTGTTTTTACTATGGATATTTCTTAACCCAACCATAACTATTAGCCATGGTTATGTCTCTACAAGAGTTAGTATATGATATTTACTCACCATGGTTACCTTTCTCACTTGATCATTATCCTCATCTCTTTCTTTTGTTCATCTTCTTCTTTATTGTGAAAAAGAAAAAGCTTGCTAGGGTTTGATCCAAAGTGAGAAAGATTGTGAGAAATAAAATTCTAAAGAGAACCCACTTCCTATTTCTCCATCCCCTACTAGACTAGCACTTTAGTATAGGGTGTTTGCTTCACTAATTCTTAAGTTAGTGAAGTAGAAGCTTGAGTTGGCATCCCCTCGACGTAGATCATCTTCGGCCTCGAAGACTTCAAGCAAGGATGCGTCTTTCGCCTCGTGAAGCCTTGCAAGGGTCTAGGAGAACCACGATCGCAGCGAAGGGACTTCAACAAGGAGCTAAAGAAGTGAAGGACCGATCTACAAAGGTTGTATTTCGTATTCACTTAGTTGTAAACATAGTTTACTTGCACATGAAACCCTAATTTTCTAGCAACGATCTTGTTTAAGGTTATTCGGCATGGCTAAAATTTTAAATGGGCATGTTTGATACTTCCTTAACCCTTGTTAGAGTGCCTAGTAACCCTACAGTGGTATCAGAGCCTAGCTAGAATAGTAGGCGATGTGTTAACGAAGTTAAAACTCCGAACGAACCCGATATGTCAAAGTTAACCACCTCTCTGTACATTTTTTAAAAACTGGGTTTTTTCAGAATTAAAAATACCTAAAAAATTCAATAGAGTTTTCTAAGAACTACGGTGAAATTTGAGTGCGTAATCCGTACACACCGCCGCGGAACCACGGCCGTGCCTCCCTTGGGCCGCGGATCCGCGGCAGTAATGAGGAATCATGCACTTAACTTTTCACTGTAATTACTATTTCTGTTATTTGTATTTTCTGGGTATTTTTAAATTAACTCAAGTGTTGAGTATTTTGGGGTTTATTTTGTCATCGTCGATTCGATCGGAGAATTTAATTTTGTTATGTTATTCCGGATAATTTAGAAAGTACTAAAATGTTCGAACGGATATCATTAACTCAATTTTTCCCGGCACGAAAAACATTCAAGTGTTGAATTTTTCCCAAGTTTGAATTTTTCGGAAAAACGTGCATGTAATGTGACGGACCTTCTAGAAGACAACAAACCTTAACTCGATTATGTGACCGTCTTGAACTGCCTTTTGAACCTTAGGGTTTGGGGCAGTACGTCGTGCCACATGTGAGGCATTGGCTTGACCCTTCTACGGCTGGATCGTTGCTACTGTGACGTATTCTGGAATTTTTGAACTCCGCTCAAGTGTTGAGCTATTATGGAAATCTTGGGTATTTGATTATTCGATCAGAAAGTTTAATACTGTCTATTTATCTGGAATGTGATACAATATGTGGAATTCATATAATTAGGCATGAAATGCGAAGTATGTGATATTTCGGATTTACGATATCTAAAGAGAATGTAGATTCCAAATGTTGTAGTTTTACACTTTCTTTTCTGTGACCGTAAATATAATATGTGATATCGCCGGTTTCGTTGCTATATGTCAAAGACAATTGGGATGCGCATATTTACTTACGTTGATGACATGTGATATTATGTGTTGCTGGATATGTTATATTGGATTGTCGCGTTCTGAATAGCCGAGGTTTTTTTCTGTGAGATGAGAGTTTTTATTTTCATTCATGTAAAATAAAATGTATGTAATATTCTTTTATTGGGGCACTTCCGGGATGAGGTCGATGTCACCATTTGTATATTATTTACTTTTCCGCACTATGATAGACCTAAGGAGGAGAGCACAAGTAACCGGGTTCTGGAGTCCAGTGGGAGACCAACTCGAGGAGTCGAGTCCGGGTCTCCTAACTCTATAATTGGTAGGGTTGCTTGCCACTCTCGTAGGGGTCTAGGGGTGTGGGTTTGGCTATTCATCACGACCGTGGAATCCGTGTTTTATAGAGGCTCAAAATAAAACACGGACGTCCTAGTATATCCAATGTTTCATATATTTCTTCTGCTGCGATAACTGTGATGTGCTGTGATAAATACTGTATATAGTATATATGAAATATTATATAGGCGTTACTTATGTTTTACACCCGCGCTAGCTCTGCCCCGCTCTGCCGTTAGTTACCTAACCTAACGGTGCACGAGGGGACATCGAGGCGAATGCGGATGGCATAAGTGTACGTCGTATTTATCTGTGATGTTTAGGTGACTTAAATGATGGGACTTCATTAATGTGATTAATGAAAGAAAAGAAACCTAAAAAATATTGTAGAATCAAATTTTTCAAAAAAGGGCAGCTACAGTTTTTGCTTTGCATAGTGATATATATGATATATCCCGCACCTTATTCGATAAGGAAAGAGTCGAGATCCCTTCACCGGGAGTGACCTCTTTAGCAAAATTGGCAGATGCTACAACACTCGGTTTGCTTTTGATTGCTTTTGGAGTTTTGCTTTGCATAATGATGTATATGATATATCCTGCACCTTATTCCATAAGGAAAGAGCCGAGATCCCTTCACCGGGAGTGACCTCTTTAGAAAAACTAATAAAAGCCTCAAAATCACTCCATTTCAAAATTCACATGATTCTACGACGATATCAAGTTCATTACGCAATAGGTTTTCAGAACAATCTGTCGTAGCCCTCCATCATTTCAGATAAGAACTGTTTAGTATTCGTGTTGCGTTTGTTGGCCTTTGTCAAGGCGTAGTGTGCGGTAGTTGAATGGTGCTTATCTGCTTTTGCATATGATGTAGATTGTTTGAGGGTAGTCGTACGACCTTGTTGGCCTTTGTTAAGGGTCGTGTGGGTGGGTTTGATTTAATCGAGAAATGTCGGGTTGAACTTGACTAGCATCCTATGATTTGTTGGCCTTTGTCAAGGTCATTGGGGTTAGGGGCAAAATATTATCGGGAATTTCAAGTGTTGAAATTTGCAATGAGATTGCATACCTTCTATGAGATAGTTAGATCCCGATACCCACTGCGAGCAATAGTTACTCCTGGGAGAGTTTTACACAGGACAATTAGCCGATCAAGTAGGTGTCTAGAAAAGTGTCAACGGGGTTACGCCTCTGGGAAAACGAGCTTTACTTTAATTAGGTCCATGTGAAAGCACGGGGAACCTCCCTCAATGTACCGACATTGGCCTGGCTGAAAGGTTGGCGAAGTTGTAGGGTGTAATTAATCCCGGCTAGTCTTTCCTTTTAGGGTTTGAAGGAAGATTTGATAAAAACAGTGGGAGCGATCCTGATCAGATAAAATAATAACCAATATGATCTTGCAAGAGCATACACTAAAGTGTTTTCTTCTTTCTCTCTCTAGGTAGCGACCATATCGTGCCTTAATCAAGATAATAATATGGATGTATTGACCGAACCCGCATGTTATACTATGCTGGGGAACGTTGGTTCCGTTCTTTCTTATAAAAGTTATAAGACTGAACAGGATATAGGGGAATACCAGGAATCCCATGCCACCCGAATGAAGAAAGTACATGTTGATGCATTTTCTTCGGGTGTGTTCGTTACAGAGAACTGTTTCTCCATTTCCTCTACGTCCTGGGTATTAGATACCGGGTCAGGATCCCATATATATAATCAGTTACATGGGCTTAGGAGAGGTAAAGAACTTGGAGAAGGTGATAAAGACATAAGAGTTGGAAATGGTGCAATTGTTGCAGCTAAAACCGTCGGGGAATATCACCTTGTATTGCCAACTGGTAATACGTTGATTCTGAACGAATGCTATTACATGCCGAACCTGATATGCAACATTATATCAGTTTCTTTGTTGAGTAAAGAAGGATATAATTTTGTATTACAGGATAATGTTATGAACATTTTTCTAAACTAAAAGTTGGTTGGATCAGGCACGATGTGCAATGGCATTTATGTTCTAAATCAATCAACAGTTCTGAGCATAACAAACACACACAAGAGGAAGAGTTCAGAAATGAACGAATCCTTCTTGTGGCATTGTAGACTGGGTCACATCAATGAGACACGACTAGCTAAGTTGCATAAGGATGGATATTTGAATCCGTTTGAATATTCATCTTATGGCACTTGCCAGTCATGTCTCAAAGGCAAGATGACCAAAACTCCGTTTACGGGACACGGAGAGAGAGTTACGGAACTCTTGGGACTGGTACATAGTGATGTATGCGGCCCCATGTCTACACATGCCAGGAATGGTTCTGCGTACTTCATTACATTCACTGACGATCTCTCTAGATTCGGATATGCGTTCCTAATAAAACACAAATCAGAAGCTTTTGAGAAATTTAGAGAATATAAACAAGAAGTCAAGAACCAAACGGGAAAAGTATTAAAATCCTTCGTTCAGATCGAAGAGGTGAATACTTGAGCAATGAATTCCTGGACTTCCTAAAAGAGAATGGGATTCTCTCTCAGCTGACTCCTCCATATACACCACAGCACAACGGTGTATCGGAACGGAGGAACCGCACCCTATTAGATATGGTGCGCTCTATGATGAGCACAGCCGAGTTACCTATTTCCTTCTGGGGGTATGCGCTGGAGATAGCAGCATACCTATTGAATCAAGTTCCATGTAAATCTGTACCTACCACACCATATGAGATATGGAGTGGGAAGAGGCCATATCTTAAACGAGTTAAGATATGGGGTTTTCCGGCCTATGTTAAAAAACAAAATCCGGACAAACTCAAGGCACGGTCAGTTCTTTGCAAGTTTGTGGGATATCCAAAGAACTCATATGGATATTTTTTCTACCACAGTGAGGAACAAAAAGTGTTTGTTGCTCAACATGCCACTTTTTTAGAAAAGGAATTTCTTGCAAAAGAAATTTGTGGCAAAGTGGTAGAGCTGGAAGAGGTTCCAGATATACAAACTGCAACTGAAGATTTAGTGGAACCAGAGGATTCAGTAGTTCCCAACGAACCTCAGCCTCTCCGCCGATCTTGTAGGGTTCTGCACCCACCTGAGAGATACTACGGTTTTCTCATGGATGGTGGGAGCGAGGATTGCATCATGGTTGATGATGACCCAACTAACTTCGAGCAGGCCATCACGAGTGGGGACTCAGTGAAATGGCTGGATGCAATGCGGTCCGAGATGGAATCCATGTACACCAACAAAGTATGGACTTTGGAAGATGCTCCTGAAGGGGTAAAACCCATTGGGAGCAAGTGGATCTTCAAGAAAAAATTTGGTGTAGATAGGAAAGTTGAGACTTTCAAAGCCAGACTTGTTACAAAGGGTTTTCGTCAAAGACCAGGTGTGGACTATGACGAAACCTTTTCTCCACTGGCTATGCTTAAATCCATCCGGATCATTCTTGCCATCGCTGCATATCATGACTACGAAATCTGGCAAATGGATGTTAAGACCGCCTTTCTAAACGGTGATTTAGAAGAGAGCGTGTACATGACTCAGCCATAGGGCTTCGTAGATAGTGGGAGCAGCAGGAAGGTGTGCAAGCTGCTTAAATCCATTTATGGATTAAAGCAAGCATCGTGGAGTTGGAACATCTGCTTTGACGTCGTTATCAAAGAGTTTGATTTCGTCAAAAACGTAGATGAACCTTGTGTCTACAAGAAGGTGGCAGAGAGTAAGGTAGTCTTCCTCGTATTGTATGTGGACGACATACTCTTGATAGGAAATGACATTCCTATGCTGCAATCGGTCAAGCTCTTCTTATCACAAAGATTCTCAATGAAAGATCTTGGTGATACCTCCTGCATATTGGGAATTATGATCTATAGAGATAGATCTAAAAGGATATTGGGATTGTCCCAGTCCAGGTACATTGACACTATACTAAAGAGGTTTAGTATGGAAGAGTCCAAACGTGGGTTTTTACCCACGATCTCAGGGCTCACTCTCTCCAAAGAGATGTCTCCCAAGACTGATTTGGAGAGAGATCGCATGCAAGGGATACCCTATGCTTCGGCTGTAGGCTCTATCATGTACGCGATGCTATGTACCAGACCCGATGTAGCATACTCACTAAGTGTAGTGAGCAGGTATCAAGCTGATCCTGGAGAGAGTCACTGGACAGCTGTGAAGAGCATTCTCAAGTACTTACGAAGGACTAAAGAGATGCTCTTGGTGTGTGGTAACGGAGAACTCCAAGTGGAGTCCTTTACCGATTCGAGCTTCCAGAGTGATAAGGACGACTCTAATTCGCAGTCGGGATTTGTCTTTACCCCTTTATGGAAGGGCGATTAGATGGAAGAGTTCCAAGCAGGAAACCGTGGCTGACTCGACGATGGAGGCTGAATACATCGCTGCCAACGATGCTGCTAAAGAGGCTGTCTGGATCAAGAAGTTCATTACTGAACTTGGAGTGGTTCCATCCATTGTGCATCCAATACCTTTGTATTGCGATAACAATGGAGCAGTGGCTTTGGCCAAGGAACACAGGTCCCATCAGCGATCCAGGTATATTCTGAGGCGGTATCACCTGATCCGGGAGCTAGTTGATCGCCGGGAGATCGAGGTCAGGAGGGTTGACACGAAGAATAACACAGCGGATCCACTCACGAAGGCCATTCCCCAGATACAGTTTGAGAGACTCTTCGGGATGCTCGGTATGCGATACTACAGCAGCTGGCCCTAGTGCAAGTGGGAGATTGTTAGCTGTCTGTATGCCCTGGAGGCCAGTATTGTACAGATGATGTATATTATATTGGATACTTGGACATATATAGAGAGGACTTTCTTGCTCGACATGATAGTATGCTATCTGGTTGCACTTTACATTAACATGTATACTTGTCTCTTTATACTGTTTTATAGTTACATGTTGGTAAAGCCCTTAGGATGAGTACTTGACTACCTGGACTATGATGCGGATCATACTAGTGGGGACATGGTAGTCCATAAGTACATCGTTCAAGGTCCCTAGTCGTGGGTGTATCGAGATGGGGCATCGATATACCAGTGTAGACTAGCGTATACGCTTCTCGACCCATGAGATGGGCGATGGATGATCCCATATCCATTGGTGTTTGACATCAGAGATGGTATACGGGTGCTCAGTGGAGACTGGGTACACTGGACGGACACGCCGAGAACACCCAGATGGTATTATACCTCACATCAGATGGCAGTTCTCTGGTGACACTTGTGCAGGTTAGTCTGTAGACCCGAGATCGTCATAGAATCTTATGTGATTCCCACTGTGCTTTGATTTCCACCTTACCACGTCCATGAGGGCGTGCAAAACGGTGGTTTTTGGGTACAGTCCCGAGTCACATGGAGGCAATGAGCGATAGGAGGGGTTTCGTCTCTCCCGGTATTGGGGGTTGATGTTGCGCTCTGCTCGATTGGCCATAAGAGGGAAGTCCCTGGCCAGGGCTGATTTAGAGATTTACTGGTAAGTGTTACCAGTAGTTTCTCGACCCGTTATGAGCCTCACATCGGCACGACTTATCGGTTATTGGGGTCTGACGTTTACCACCCTTCGACTTGATATGCGACATATCAGACGAGGAGACCGGACTGTACGGGAAGTGTTACCGGCAGGCTTTTACAGGAGTTGGAGCGGGCTTTCTTGCTGATCTTCTGATCGTTCAATACCCGGGTAGCCGTTACGTCAATCTAGTACCACTGACGGCTTGTGGGTGCTTAATGTGATCATCACCTACTGCCGGCGTATTGACGAGTCTTTAGAGTCCTACATAGAGGTTTTACTGGCTCAGCCAAAACGAAATAGGAGCACGTATGTGATATGTACGGGACCGAGAATAATGCGTGTATGTGATACCGTATTCTATTCTCACGACTTTATGTATCAGTCGGTTATATATGATATAGCCGGGTTATCGAATCAAGTGTTGATTCGATAAGTCGATACATTGGATGTTAGTCGGTTATATGTGATATGACCGGATTATTAAGTCAAGTGTTGATTTAATAATTTATTGTATAATTGTATATTTGATATTCTAGTTTACATTAACTAACACTTGTTCACTTTAGGGTTTTTCTCACATGAGCACAACTTTAATGTATATATGATATATATTAAAAATTTGTTTTCTTATTGTATCATGGTTGATGATACACATGACTTGGGTGTATGAGACTTACACCATGCTACATATTATGTTGGGTTTTTAATATTCAAAGTAATTACAAAATTAGTCGAGGATTAGCTAAATGCTTGAAGCTTGTGGAAGCTTGTGGAAGCATTGACTAATTCCACTAAATTTGTTTTTACTATGGATATTTCTTAACCCAACCATAACTATTAGCCATGGTTATGTCTCTACAAGAGTTAGTATATGATACTCACTCACCATGGTTACCTTTCTCACTTGATCATTATCCTCATCTCTTTCTTTTGTTCATCTTCTTCTTTATTGTGAAAAAGAAAATGCTTGCTAGGGTTTGATCCAAAGTGAGAAAGATTGTGAGAAATAAAATTCTAAAGAGAACCCACTTCCTATTTCTCCATCCTCTACTAGACTAGCACTTTAGTTTAGGATGTTTGGTTCACTAATTCTCAAGTTAGTGAAGTAGAAGCTTCAGTTGGCATTCCCTCGACGTAGATCATCTTCGGCCTCGAAGACTTCAAGCAAGGATGCGTCTTTCGCCTCGTGAAACCATGCAAGGGTCTCGGAGAACCACGATCGCAGTGAAGGGACTTCAACAAGGAGCTAAAGAAGTGAAGGACCGATCTACAAAGGTTGTATTTTGTATTCACTTAGTTGTAAACATAGTTTACTTGCACATGAAACCCTAATTTTCTAGCAACGATCTTGTTTAGGGTTATTCGGCACGGCTAAAATTTTAAACGGGCATGTTTGATGCTTCCTTAACCCTTGTTAGAGTGCCTGGTAACCCAACAAAATCACAGTACGAAAAATGCATGAAAACTATGTCAAAATCATGTGCATCCCATATGCACGAAATCAAATCAATATCTCAAAATGTATAAAACCAAATCGAGTGCACTGGGTATGCACAAAACAACATCAATACCACTGATATATGAAACACGAATAGAGTGTAATGAATGTACACATAGGAAATACGAATCATAGAACAAAATCCTTAAAATACCAAAATACAAACAACAGAAATATGAAATTCAAATCACCCAAATCACAATCGTAAACACTATTCTCAATGTGCGCCTTTTCTAATGTCGACTGATTCGGACTCGCCTCCTCATAGCTGTACTGACTGCGCTACAAACGTCTACGCTCATGTCGAGAGTATCCCACATAATCTATCCCTTCACCTGATATCCGGACTACGTTAAAATTTTCGATCGATTCATCAAAATCCTAAAATTTTCCCGAGAGCTCGACATTCATGTACAGTTTAAAAATATCCAGTATATGCCCCAGCATCCGCAGATCAGCCGTAGAAGGGCAAACCCAAAACTCACTAATGGCACCACGGAACTGCCGTAAACCCTAAGGTTTAAAGGCATTCTCGTGGTCATTATGTCGTGTTAGGGTTTCATTCTTCTAGAGAGTCCATAGAAATACCTGCATATTCTTCCGAATACCTTAAACTTGGGAAAATAGCTTTTGACAATTGTTCGAACCTTTTAACTTCGTCTGGACGGCATATGAAAACTCTTCGTCCGCACGCTAAACAATGCTTCAATCCTCAAGAATAAATGATACCCTAATGGTCATCACATTCGAGCCATAGCTCCCTCTGCCCGTGCGACCGTGGTAACAGAAACCACCATCCGATATCGACGAAGATAGATCAAAAGAACGAATTGAATATGATGCAAAGAAATGTACATCCTAAGGTTTCTTAAGCAGAGTAGCGTATCGTAAGTATGCCGCGGATCATACCCATGGTACGTCACCCTACCTAAGTCATCTACTCCATCAACCACAGTCAACCTAGACTTAGACAAGGGTTAAACATAGCGCTCTGACACCAACTTTGTCATGCCTCGAAGGTACGGAACGTGACCTGCACTTAAATTACGAAGTGTCTAGAGGCGCGACGTAATCTAAGTAAGCCGAAGACCATAAATCTAAACCATTCGAAGTAGAAGTAAAGGAAAACGTGTAGGAAAACAAGTTTAAAAGCAACATCAAATTTTCTCAAAAAAGTCTCCTTTGTAAAAACTAGCCCCAAATGGGTACAAACAAGAATAATATATCCAAACAATAAAAAGGCATCCCCAAGCAGGAGCCAGCTCTACGACAAATGGCGGAACAACCACACAATGAACTATAATATACAACACCAAAGGGTGAGGCTCACAACTCAAAAGAAAACCAAATCCACCCGAAATCATAATAATATAAGTGCGTCTCTAAGGTCAAAATAAAAAAACAACTGGTCTTCTAACTTTCAAGAATACAAGTCTGGTTGATGGAGCGTACTAGATACAAATGAAATAATAAAGTACAACGACGGTTATGATGCCAGTAAACCGACCTACCAAGCAAATCATCCTGAATAAAATGGTGTGCCAGTAAGCTGCCAAGGAAACCTGTACGTCGAAACCTGTAGAAAAATTTGGCACAACGGGGGTGAGTTGCCAACTCGTGAGTAGAAGACATCTGCGAGAAGAAATCGAATGCACGATGCTGTCCTAAGTCATAATAATATACTTAATCTATCACTAGTCATCAAGTAGCGGCAGGTAAAACTCTATACGTAAGTGCAATGCTCGGTGCTCGTGTCAGTGCCTCAAGTAGTAACATGTCATGTATATGAGTATGCAAGTACCATGAATATAAAGCAATAAACCATGAAATCTGATTGTATCTGTATAAAAAATCTTTAACTCTATCATAGTAAAATTTGTATGGTAATCTGAAACAGCAATGAAATCCATGGAAATCCGTGTCAAGCATCGACACAAAACATGTAAATCTCAATGTCTCAATAACTCATAGTCTCAATATCTCGGGCTCCGTCAGTCTGGATCGGTCCATATCATCAAATCTCACGACAACGGTCGGTATCCTCCAGATATCCGCTGCGCCAGATATCACCGGTAGGTAGTCTTCCCTTGCAAGGCTCATCGTCTACAACTCGATCTTCTTGCCCCGGGGTACCATACCGGGCCCACCATGCACCCGAAACGGTTCATCCACTTCTCGAATCGGGTCTCTAAATCCAATAGAAAATATGAAATCTCATGGTGGACAACACATACAACACGAGAAAAAAGAGAGGGGGGAGAGAGAGAGAGAAGTTTTTATATATATTCTTGCGGTTTTACCCAAAATCTAGAAGTCTCATAGAAATCCAAATCCCAAAATCATGAGTAAGTAAATAATAAGTATCGGCATAATCCCCACAATACTGCATGATAACATGAAAATGTGAATGCATGAAATATCTAAGTAATAAATGCAATGTCTAGACTAACACCTGAGAATAATCACAATATTATATTGATCTAGCCTTTAGCTGATTCTATCAATAAAAGATAATATGTTCTTAAGTGTACGTGACATGGCAATTACCGATGATGATGTGTGTGAGCCGGAAAATAACTGTACGTGGAATATGCGCATCATCGGTAATGGTGTTGGTGTCCTAACTGACAGAGTTTCATTTTAACTAAAAAAATATATGTATGAACATGCAATGTGATGATTACAATCTGAATATAAAGATAAATGTGTACTAACCACTCATTTGGAATATACATATCTAACTACAACTATATGACTCGAGTCTAAACCGGTATCTATCTAACCCACTAAGAAACTAAACTAAAGAAACTAGTCGATATCTCTAATAGTCGGCGATCCAGCCTCAATAGCGTCACGTACATAGTACGACATTCTCGAGACAAGAGTGCGGATCAATCATCACATCTATGCCTCGTACGGTAAAATCCATCGTACGACATCCCAAAATCGGGGTATGGGTCAACTATCACCTATGTGCAACATCATTCGTATAATATCATCATCAAATATTATCATGATCAAGGGTATTGTGTTATAATCGCATACATCCAAATATCATCAAACTTATATCATTGTCTGTGTAAATATACATCGTCAAATAGTCCTCAGAAATATTATGTCACATATATCATATTGTGATTAAGTCACAGGTATCATGTCGTGATTAAGTCACCTATATCATATCGTGATTAAGTCACATATATCATATCGTAATTAAGTCACATATATCATATCGTGATCAAGTCACACATATATCATATCATGATTCAGTCACATATTACAGTCCGGGTTCTATTCTAGAGCCTCGTATATCTCAATGTCATCATCACCTATTATCGTTTATGTATACATATCCATTTTCTGATTTCCCAACGATCAGCTAATATCATAGTACATCTCATATCATACTCGATCGTATATCTTTAACTCACAGCATTATGCCCAATCATACAGACTCCTTCCCAGATATCATATAACCTCCCCATATCACGTGTATATGTTATATGCGTATATATATACCTATAGAAACCTACACACAATCTCACACACACACACACACACACACCAAGTCAAATGTATGTGTGTGTGTGTATGTGTGTCCACCTGAAACCTACGAATTCCCTCTAAGGCATTCATTCTCTGGTCAAGTCTTTCTAAATCGGTCTGTTCCAACCTAGAGTCTTTAATAGGATCCTACTCGCCAAGAATCTAAGTTCACGTCCGACTTCCTAATGACAGTAAGTAATATTTCTATTCTACGTTTGCGGGGGTGCTAAACGCCATCCACCCAACTTCCCCCGTATATATACATCTACTCACCTGGCCCTTGTCTATCGAAGTCGATGCCGCCGTCCTCTTCTTCATCGTCCGAAGTCCACATGAGGGGTACCTATACGCAAACATGTATGTACATCGTAAACCGAATCGCAGATAAAACCAAAACAACGCACGAAACGCGCTTAGGTTAAAACCTATGACCCGCTTATGAAAAAGAACCAAATATCGCTCTATATTGGTGTACAAACGCCGACCGATTAAGATAAAACACTAACAAACAACTCGTAGTTCCAAAACTCATTATTTATAATATAAAACATTGTTTAAATCATCGAAACCTTAAAATCAATCAAATCGTCCTTTTCCGCAAAAACCTAGAAAACGTCAATTTACCGTTTTACTTCAAAACTTGATATTTAAATGAAACTAATAGTTGTAATTTTCATTAAATAACATAACTAGATTATATAAACCATTACTATATTTTTATCACACTAATTTTTCTTAAATTGAAAATTCTAGTTTGCAATTTAATCCGATTTCAACACCTTTTAAGTAAAAATTCATAATTCCATAACTAAACTTGATTTTGCATATTTTAAATTGTTAAACCACTTCTTGAAACCTTAAGGATGTGCTAAAACCCTAACTTTATTTTTAATCCCACATTTAAAATAAATTTCAAAAACCTAGTTTAATAAAAATAGCAATTTTGTGACAATTTTAAAGTGAAAGCTAGCAAATTGTAACGAGATTATGTTCCACACTCAATTTACATTTTAATCTACACAATAAGTCCTTAATCTAATGATAAGAATCCTACTTTGATCACAACCCAATTTCTAAAATTTTAAATCTTGAACTTAAAACTATATTAAACATCACAATAATCTAATTTGGATTAATTAATCAGCACTTGACAAAAGGGTTAAGATTTTACCTTAATGAACTTGAGATCCAACATGCAACTTGACCTTCAAAATGGTCTCTTGCTCCAAGGATTTTAAGATAGAATGAGTAAAGAATAATAGGTATAGGTTAAATAGAGAGTTAGTTAGATTTATCTTTGATTTTTGATGGTTTTTATGGATTTTTGAAGTGGAATTGGTTGAAGAATTGGGGGGAAATTCCTGCAGGAGGTTCGGCCAGCAACTAGGAGGGGAATGGGAGAGGGAGTGAAGTGTGAGGAAGTGTGTAGAATTGTTTAGAAGCATTCCCATCACAACATATATTAAACCCCTTATTATTTTCCCTTTTTTATTCATTTTGGAATTGATCATGTGGGGAATTTGGACAGCCCAAATTCGTGAGCTCGGCCAAGTGAGGTGGAGAGAAAAAAAGAGAGGGGAAATGTGTAGAGTGGTGTAGAAATATCAATAATTAATACATCTTTTAATCTCTTTTCAATAATTATTTATTTTCTTTTCTATTTTAACTTTTTTCCTAATTTTCTAGAACCCTCTTAGCAAACCCATTTTATTTCAAACACCACATGTTACGTTTTGTTTTAATGTGTCATGGTTCATACTTGTGTAATTAACCCATTGAAATTTTCAATTTGCACTAATTTAATGTATAATTAAAGCTTATGTTAATATTTGAATTTAATTAATTACGAAAAATATTTTAGTAAACTAATAATTTATAAGTCACTAAATAAACACCATTTACCAAAAATTACATAGTTAAAATAGGCGAATTTAATTCTATATTGAAAAATAGTTATAGTTAAGTTTTATGGAAAATACAGTTTATTTTACCGATAATCAGAAAATTCGCCTAAAGGATTTTATTTAATTATTTAATTATTTATTTATTTTTAAAACGTTACAGAAACTTAGTTTCATTTTTTTGGACCTTGTCCGTCCGTTCTTGGCTCTTATCCCTAACCTCCGGTTAATTCAAGCATAACCGGTCTAACAAAGAAATCACCGCTATCACGTAGGTTAGGGTGCCGTTGTGTGCGGTGTGTGGTTGAATTAAATAGAGTCCTAATTAAAATTATTTGGGCAAAGAAAGAAGTGAGAGAGATTTTCTTCTCTCAAAACATCCCTATCCTAACCCTAAGAAGTGAGGAATTACTCACTCATTCGGAAAGTGACAATAAAATTGATTTTTGTTTTATTTTAATAGACTATCTAAATTGCAGATAACAAAAGAACAGATAAAAAATTGCAGAAATTAAATTCAGATAAAAAGAATGCAAGATAAAAATAAAAACTCACTTTATTGATGACCTCTCAACGATTACACGGAAAATTAAAATTTTAGATCTAGAAATTAAAAAGATGTATGCCTTTATTTGGCTTCTAGCTTTCCTATTTATAGATAGGAAAAAACCCTAGGTTACATTCTGATCCACACTTGAATTTACAAGACTACCCTAAGAAAGCCAGGTCAAAGCACTGGCACTCACCGACACATGCACCGACACGTGAATCATACGGCCGCGGAACCGCGGCGGAAAGGCCTGTTTGGCCGCGGTTCTGCGGCCATTTGGTTGGATCTCTGGCTAGATTTTTCAAGGTTGCTTCATGTTGCTTTTAACTTCTGTTTTCTTCATTTGGTTCCTCAGAATCTCTTCTATTTTCTTACAGATTTCAAAAAATGCAGATGATGTGGACTTTTACCAAGAGCTTCGCGTTGAAGTTTTGAATCTTGTGCTGCTGTTGTGCTTTGTGCATTGAACTATCTACTGATCTTCATTTGTTCCTTGAACTGGTAGGCGACATCATCTATTGTTGGTCGTAGTCTCACATTTGTAGCGACTTTTCATAAATTTCACTATAACGATCTGAGAATCTGTAACCTGCAACTATTTAGCAGACTTGGATCAAAAGCACCTATTTATCTGTAATGTGATTAAGAATGGGTGATATAATAATGCAAAATTCAGATATGAACATAAACTAAGTAAGCCGAAACCCAGCAATCTAAACCTTTTTAAGAAAATGGAAGAGGTGATGTTTGAAATAAAGGCAATGAATCTTGTTTTGTTTTTTAAAATTTACGGCAGCACCTCCCTTGTATATTTTGATCCAAAACCGCATATCCATGATAACATAAAAGGCATCCCCAAGCGGGAGCTAGCTCTTCGCCAATCGGTGGAGTCACAACCACGTAAGACAGAAAATAAGTATATGACGCCCAACGGCGAAGATCAACACAGGGAAAATGAAAAGAAAGACATCAAACCCACCAAGCAAAAATATAACCCATCGCTTTAAGTCTCGCAACTACAAGTCTTGCTAAGGCTTACAACATATACAAACACTAGTTTTTGATTGATGGAGTTGACTTGATACAACAGGAATAATAATACAAGAGTGGCACGATCCAACATGTACCACCTACCAATGCAAGTCACCAGTAAGTAAGCTGTGTGCCGGCGATGCTGCTACCGATCCAAGCAGTCAACCTGTGGCACAACGGGGGTGTGTTGCCAACTCATGAGTAGAAAACATCATCAGGTAGAAATCAAAATAAACAATGATTCCTAGGTCAACTATATCATGAAGGTAATACTATGATATCCAGTGTGACCGTATCTGCATATATGCCAACAATAATCAATGCCTGTATGCAAGTGGATATCATCCAACAATATAATCAATGCCTGTATGCATGTGAATCTCGTCCACTAGAAACATCATGAAAGCATGTGCGTGTAAATATATAAGGATATCAAGGAACGTGTGTCCATCAATGACACATCAAATCACGGAACCTGAGTGTCTAACACCGACACTCGAAATATCACTAAACCCGTGTCCTGCATCGACACGTAAATCCTCATATCTCAGGCGCCGCATACTCATATTGGCCCACAGGCGCTGCATTCTCCGGTCGGCCCTCATCTCCAACTCACGACACCGGTCGATATCCTCCGGATAACCACCTAGTCCAAATACTATCACCGGTAGGTAGTGCCCCCCTGCCAAGCTTACCGCCTAACAATACGAGTCTTCTTGCCACGGGGTACCTCACCGGGTCCACCATGTACCCGCAGACGGTGTCTACCGCTCCTCAAATCGGGTTTCACATGCCAATCTCAGAACCGAGAAAACACATGGTGGACGTCTCAAAATATCATATCAAGAGAAACCGAATTTTCAAAACAATGCATAATTTCTTGAAATATCCCTACGGTTCTCAAATCCGTAAATCACATGAAATATGATATATGCAACATAAAGCAGTAATATGAGCATATTAAGGGAAAACCGCTCTTTTAAATGAATCCAGTTTTTAAATATATCATAGGGTTCCCAATTCCTCCAAAATCAAATGCAATATAATATAAAGGCGTACATGTAGCTCTAGCAAGATGTGTGTATATACATGTAAGTATGTATGCATGATGCATTTCATATGCGCAATTGTACATGAATCAACGTCTAAATATCAGTAATGATACAATACCATATAGGTGGATATGGAGCTATAGCAGGGTATGTCATGCAACATAGCATAATGATTTGAGCATAGCAAGTATATCATAGTATGATGTAGCAACTCTACTGTGTAAGTAATATAGCAATTATTGATGAAGAAAGTGTGTAAGCCGGCAAATCTGTATAAGTGTAGTATGCGCATAATAGATAATGGTGTAGGTGTACTAGCACAAGTATATATAATGCAATGTGAATGACATGAACGTTGCAAAAGGTACATTGTAAGCGAAAATACTAAAAGGTATACGTATCTACCATATATCCGTGTCGGTGAATCTATCAATCGGCATCCAGCCTCACAACATCACGTATGGTACAAACTATCGTACGGCATCCTCTAGTCAAGGGTATGGATCAATCATCAAGTCAACTTATCACGTACGGTAATCCATCGTACGGCGGCATTAAACTATTAGGGATCCCATCAACCTATATGACAATCAGGATACGGATCTAAAGTCTCGCATGGCATATCACTCAAGATGCACAACATTATATATATCTATAAACCTATATCTCAGGTCACATCCATATCAATCTCATATCGTAGGACCGACAAAAGTATCAACTCTCTCATATCGACTTGCATCCATATAACGACTTATCACACCAAGTCATCATATCACATCATATACTGTTTCATCATATTAATATCTCACATCATGCTACTATAAATCTCATACATATCAATTCTATCATATCATGTCACCTACTAATCCTTTAACTATATCCTATATATATAGGTTTCCATAATAATTTGCGCAGGTGCTATACACCATCCACCCGACTTCCCCCATAGATATAAATCTACTCACCTGCTAAACTCCCCGCCTAGCTGAAGTCGTTGTTCTTCGTTGTCTCGGAAGTCCACGTGAAGTACCTACAATCAATACGAAATCTCAAGGCTATTAACATCAAGTTCCGAAATCCAATACGGCACGCGGTGCGCTTATAGTAGAACTTATAGCCTACGCATGCAAAACAAACCAAACAACCCTCGTCGTCGACGTACAAACATCCAACGACCCAATACAAAATCAAATACTAAAACCAAGAATTCTAAAATATGGAAAACATAACCAAAACCACTCACAATAGCTCCCAGATTTTTGTTCAGGTCAAAAGGGGATAAACAAACAGTACTATGGGATAGTATATGGAGTGTGTGCGCTAATGGACCAATTTCATCACCAAACACCCACATTTGGCCGGCCACATTTCCTCCAAATCCGGCAAGCTCGACCTAGGGTGCTCCGTTTGAGTTTGTATTCTCAGGGTGGTCTCCTAGTGTCTTATATAGGTCTCTGGAGTTGCTAGTTTTTCTCAGAAACTTTCCAGGTCATCCCAGATTCCCTGTAGGCCATAAGGTTTCACAAAACTGATACGGAATGATTCTAACATCGTGTATCGGGTTCTAATCTCAATTACAGGTCAAACGAACACTCTCTAGGTCTTGTAAACACTCCCCACACCTCAATTGGCCACTTGACAACAACTTATAATTTTCTAAAATCGATATCCTAATTAACTCAATTTCTAACTAGAAATACGATATTTAACACCAAAAACAGAACTAAAGTGTATGGATTACCTAATTTGTAACCAAAGAACTTTCTTTAGTTGCCCAAGTCTTCAAAATCCAATCTTGGTTGGTTCAAGGGGTTTAGAATGAATGTGTGCATGATTTTAGTGAAGAGGGCATAGGGTTTTGAGAAGGGATTTGAATTGTTGTTTGGAGGTAGTGTAGGAATGAATGAGATGAAGAAATGGTGAAGAACAATGGAGAATGGAAGCCAAGGCTCTCTCTCTCTCTTTATCTCTCACTCTCTAAGCCTCACTCTCTACTCATAATATCTCCCTTACACTCACTCTCTCCCAAAATATCTAATTTATCCAAAGTATCAATCCATATTCCATTCACAGTCTCTTGCATTTCTTTCCTTCTCTTTTCTCTTTTTTTTTCCTTCTTATTACTTCACAAAACTCAACACTTAACACAACACAACACATGCGCACATGCACATGACATGTTCACAAGTCGCGGAAAAGGTAAGAATACGGATTTTCCCAAAAATCCAATAAATATCATTAAAATAAATAAATCACTTTAATCTCTAATAAATTTTTAAATATTGGTATATACTTATACCACTTTACGAAAACCCCAATTTTGCAAATCGGGTAGTTTTCACGAAATATATTATTTTAATATTAAATTTCCAAAAATAATATTTTATATTTCCGAAATGTTACAATCTTCCCACTTAAATAAATTGGGTCCCCAAATTTAAATTTAACTCCCCATATAATAAAACATTTTAATTATCAGCTCAAATCAACGGGGCTCCGAAATTACGGAAGTGTAAGGTTTCCTTAACACCTCGTATAGGGTTTGGAAGCATCACACATGCCATAACTTTAAATTTATGAGGTGCTAAGTAAACTAAATAAGGAATCGAACTAGAATTATAGAGTAACAATTAAAATTATCACATCTAAAAGATAATTTACACTAAGTAAAGAGACTACAACCTTTGTAGACCTCCTAGGGTGACTCCCTGGATCTCCTTTGGTTTGGAACGGCTCGCTAGATCACCTCCAAGTCCACGACAATCCACCCGAAGTCCTTTGCCCAAAGCTTGTTGCTTCACTTGATCTTTGAAATCCTTGAAGCAAAACACCCTACAGAAAGTACCAAGGGTTGTGTAGGATGATGAAATGGTTGGTAATCTCACTTAATAACCTTTCTTTCATTTTATCTAACTCAATTTTGAAGTCAAGAGAGAGCTAGAGAATGGAAGAAGAAGATGGCTTGATATTTTTCTTTTGGATGAACAATAATGCAAAAAGAAAATGAGAAAGTGATAAATATCATAATAGAAACCATAGTTAATAATAATATCTAGATATTTCTTCATGAGTTAAAAGGCAAAGGAAAATAAACCATGGTTAAGTCAATGATCAACCATGGAAAAGTGTAGAAGAAATGAGTCATTAGAAAAGAAATGAGTCATTATCTATTTTCCTTTATCTTTAACTTAATTCAAAAATATCCATATATTAAATTATGAACAATGTGATTCTTATATTGCCATCTAAGTTGTATCATCAACCATGATACTAATGCATGTATGTATATGTGTATGCACATCATCATGTACATATACATGCATGCATCCATCAAAAGAAAGAGTTTAAATAAATAAGATAAAAGTCAATATTAAATCAACACTTGATTTAATAACCGATCATATCTCATACGACCCGACTGATATAAAACGCCCGATTAAAATACAGTATCATATACTCGTATTTAATCGAGCTTCCGCACATATCTCATATGCGCACCACTTCGTTTTGCCTGAGCCAAGAAACTTCTATGTGGGACTCTAAGACTCGTCAATATGCCAGCAGTAGGTGATGATCATATCAAACATCTACAAGCCGCAAGCGGTCAGCTAAACGTAACGGCCACCCGGGTATTGAGCAATTAGAAGAAGAACAAGCGAACCTGTCAAAACTCCTGTCAATCCAACCGGCAACACTTACCGTACAGTCCGGTCTCTTCGTTAGATATGCTGCATATTGAGTCTAGGGATGGAATCGCCGACCCTAATAACTCAATAAGTCACGACAGTATATGGTCTATAACAGATCGAGAAACTTACTGATAACACTTATCAGTAATATCTCAGCAGCCCTGGCCAGGGAGTTCCTGTTATAGCCAATTGTGCACAGCACAGCATCAACCCCCAATACCGGGAGAGAAGAAACCCCTCCTATCGCTCACTGCCTCCATATGCCTCGGGACTGTATCCAAAATCCACCTGTTTGTATGAATTAATAGAGCCGTAGTAGGGTGGAGATCAAAGTACAGTAGGAGGACACACAAGACTCTATGGCGATCTCGGGTCTACAGACTAACCTGTACTAGTGTCACCTGAGAACTGCTATCCGACGTATGATATAATACCACTTAGGTGTTCTCGGTGAGTCCGTTCAGTCTACCCAGTCTCACTGAGCACCCGTATACTATCTTTGGTGTCGACACACCAGACGGATATGGGATCATCCATCGCCCATCATATGGAACAAGAATGGTATACGCTAGTCTACACTAGAATATCAATGCCTTGTCTCGATATACCTATGACTAGGAACATTTCAACGATATGCTTATAAACTACAGATGTCCCACTAGTATGATCCGCATCATAATCCCAGTAGTCAAGCCAATATCCTTAGGGCTTTATCAACATGTACAAAATGAATATAAACATGATCAAGTGAACATATGATAAAGAGAAACCAGATAGCATACTATCATGTCAAGCAAGAACGTCCTCCGAATACACACACACACACATCAGTACATACACTATCTCATAATGGCCTCTAGGGCATACATATATCCAACAATCTCCCACTTGCACTAAGGCCAGTTATTGGCGTATCTCATACCCAAAATCTCAAAAAGTCGCTCATGCTGCGGCTGAGGGAGGGCCTTGGTGAATGTATCCGCAGCGTTATTCTTTGTATCTACTCTCTTAATCTCGATCTCGTGGCGATCAACTATCTCCCGGATCACATGATATCACCTCAGGATGTGTCTGGACTTCTGATGGGACCTGGGTTCTTTGGCCAACGTCATAGCCCCATTATTGTCACAATATAAAGGTATTGGACTAATAATGGTTGGAACTACTCCTATCTCCGCGATGAACTTCCTCATCCAGACGGCTTCCTTGGCAGCATCATTTGCAGCAATATATTCAGCTTCCATCATTGAGTCTGCAACGGTATCCTGTTTGGAACTCTTCCAACTCACCGTCCCTCCATTGAGGGTAAATGCAAACCCTGAGATAGACTTGCTGTCATCCTTGTCACTCTGGAAGCTCGAATCGGTAAAGGCTTCCGTTTGGAGATCCCCGTTACCATACACCAAGAACAATTCTTTTGTCCTTCGTAAGTACTTAAGAATGTTCTTCACAGCAATCCAGTGATTCTCCCCTGGGTTTGAATGATACCTGCTTACTACATTAAGTGCATAAGCAACATCAGGGCGTGTACATAACATCCCATACATTATCGATCCTACTGCCGAAGTATAGGGAATAATGCTAATGCGAGCTCTCTCTATATCAGACTTCGGGCAATCGTCCTTTGAGAGAGTGACTCCGTGGCAAGTAGGTAAGGCACCCCGCTTGGAGTCTTCCATACTAAAGCACTTTAGGATTGTGTTAATGTACTTGGTTTGGGACAATCCCAATAACCGTTTGGATCTATCCCTATAGATCCGTATGCCCAATATATATGTGGCATCACCCAGGTCCTTCATGGAGAACCTTTGTGATAAGAATGATTTGATCAACTGTAGCATAGGAATGTCATTTCCTATCAGAAGTATGTCATCCACGTACAATACGAGGAATGCGACATTTCACCCTACAGTCTTCTTATAAACACAAGGTTCATCTGGATTTTTGATGAAATCAAACTCTTTGATAACATCATCAAAACAGATGTTCGAACTCCGTGATGCCTGCTTTAATCCATAAATGGATTTAAGTAACTTACATGCTTTTCTGCTGCTCCCACTGTCAATGAAGCCCTCTGGCTGATCCATATAAACGCATTCATCTAAATCACCATTTAGGAATGTGGTTTTAACTTCCATCTGCCAGATTTCATAGTCATAGTGAGCATCAATCGCAAGTAGGATCCGAATGGATTTAAGCATGGCTACCGTAGAGAAAGTCTCATTATAGTCCAAACCTGGTCTTTGACGAAAACCTTTCTCTACCGACCTTTTCATATAGGTCTCTACCGGCCCATCTACACCGATCTTTCTTTTACAGATCCATTTGCAACCCATAGGTTTTATCTCGGAGAGTACATCTTCCAAAGTCCATACTTTGTTGGTGTACATGGACTCCATTTCGGATCTCATGGCTGTAAGTGCACGGCGGCGCCCCGGCCGTCAATCCGACGGCCAAATGCGGAAACGGTGATAAACTTTAATTTTGCGAACTTAGCAAACCGGCACCACCGCGCACTAAACCCCGGATAGGGCCATTAAACTAGATCTAGCTAACAACAAGACGGGTTAGAGATATACCGAGTGATCCGAGTCCTCCGGTCTTCTCGTCATCGTCCCGATCTCCCGCGGAAACTCCGGCCGTCGCCTCCTTGCCGGAAGGGCACTACATCGTCTGTATCTTTTACGGGCTCCCACCTCAATACCGAGGCAACTTGGACACGAAGCTGGCAAGTCGACGTGCCTAAGATTTGCTATAGAATGTGGTGTAGATCATGCTAGTCTCATTTGGGGTTTGTAGTTGCCTTGATGGAGGAATGGAATTTTCAAGTGGAGCTAGAATGTGTGTAACAAGGAAAAATGAGATGAACCAAATTATCCTCATCAAAAATGAAACCCTCTCATTTTTCTCCCCTCATCTAAATGTGGCCGGCCATGTTCAAATGTGAGAATGGTGGAGTTGATAATACAAGGGAGGTGATGGTAGTATAAAGCAAGAGGTGACCATATCCAAACATCAACCATACTTATCACTCCATACCCATTCAAATCTCATTTAATGCACCATCATGGATGAAAGATGCTAAACATATCATAATGAATATGTTTGCAAGAAACCCCCTCCATAAATGTTATTTGCACAATTGCAAATAACCCCCCTCCATCGGAAAAGTCCGGCCGGGAAAGAACAAGGGAAAACCGGCCGGAACGGAATGCAAACTGGCAACTCCAGAAAACTGGTCCCGTAATAAATTACAGGAAAACCCCCATACTGTGCATACACACCCGCATCTGTATTCCGTCCGGATACAAATGCAAAGAGACAAAATCTACACAGTACTATACTAGGATCCAGCTTAAACCAAAGCCGGCTAGTAATATCCGTCCGATCCTGATCCGTGCAATGCCGCACGTATCTGATCGAACCGTGCCATATATCCATACGGCCACTAGTACAAACAGTCCGATCCTGATCCGTGCAATACCGCACGTATCTGATCGGACTCTGCCATATCTCTATACGGCCTCTACAGCGTTTCGCCCGAAAGCTGAGTAACTGAATGTGTGGTGGACTCTAAAGACTCGTCAATACTATGGCTGTGGATTTAACCACTAGCACGTCAGAGGTATAAGCCAATACGTAACGGGCCACCAGCTATTGACCAAAAGGGACGTCGATGAGCGAACTCATCCTGACACCCTACTGAGCCTGTCAGTGACAATATCCGTACAGTCCGGTCCGTTCGTCTATGAGCATCGCATGTCGGGCCTAGGGGGTTGGTAAAAGTCAGACCCCCAAAAGCGGTACAAGTCGTGTCGGAGTATAGCCCAGAACACCCTGAGATACTACTGGAATACCTACCAGTAAATCTCCTGCCTTGGCCAAGGACTTCGTGTAATGGCTCTCCTAGACACAGCGCGACCTCACCCCCAATACCGGGAGAGACGAACCCCTGAAGATCCGCTCACTGCCTCTATGTGGCTCGGGACTGTACCCAATTAAAACCTGTTTGCACGACTCCTTTGAGCCGTGGTAGGGTAGTAATCAAAGCACAGTGGGAACTCACACGAGACAAATGACGATCCCCAGGTCGATGAACTAACCTGTACACATGTCATCTGGGAACTGCTATCTGACGTCAGGTATAAGACCAACTAGAAGGTTCCCAGCGAGTCCTGTCCGGTGTACTCATAACCCAATGAGCACCTGTATACATCTTAGGTGAACCAACTGACACCAGTGGCTTGTGAGACCGGCCACCGCCCCTCGTCGGGGTCTCGACTGCATACACTAGTCTACTCTGGAGAATCGATGCCCTGTCTCGAAACTCCCACGACTAGGGACCATTTAAGGATGTGCTTATAGACTACCAGCTCCCACGTATATGATCGCCCTCATACTGCTGGCAGTCAAGCAAGAATCCTAGGGGCTCTATCAACGTGTAATAGCGACCTGTAAGGTCACCTGAAGCAGTACACGATGATAAAGGTAAACCAGATGCATACTATCATCTCGAGTAAGACTGTCGTACCGGGATAGGTCCTCCCTCAATCATTGCAATCACGTGCCTGTGATCCAATAATTGACTCTGAGGGCACTATCTCCAACAATCTCCCACTTGCACTCAAGGCTAATTATTGCGATGTCGCATACTCATAGCCCGTGTGATACCGAACACCCAACTCCTCTACTAGTCAGTCTCACAAAGCCTGTTTGGAAGACTCTTGCGATCGAGGAATAGCCTCAGTGAGTGGATCCGCCTGGATGTTTCTTTCTATGTCTCTCTATATCTCAAGTTCGCGGAGAAAGCCATCTCCCGAAATGAGCAATACCTGTCTTAGAATGTCTGGATGTCTGATGGGACCTAGTTCATAAATGAACTCCAAATCCAAACTTCTTCGACTGTATCGTCAACTGAACTTAATCAGTATCCTGCGCCATGCCACCCTCAGTATTGTCTTGGACCACCTGTCCAAAACACTGCCCCTCGTCAGAAGGAAAAACTATAACTCTGACAAACTCCTTGTCGTCCATGTCACCTTGGAAGCCTGGAATGATAATTGTCTCCCAAATGAGGCTGTCGTTATCATATCCCTAGAACATCCACTTATGTTCTAAAACTGCTTCCGACTGTTTCTCCAGGATTGGATCAATGTCAACTTATTGCATCTAGTGCAAGAACAACATCTGGTGTGGTACTTGACCTCTCATGATTGACTCAATTTCCTAAGCAAGTGATCTGCCAATCATGCGCATCCCTCTCTACTTTAGTCTATAAGACACCTTTAGAGAGGGTGACTCCATCACCTGCAGGTAGACTACCGTGCCAGGAGTCGTCCATTCTAAATACTCTTAGAATTCTGTCAAAGTACCCTGATTGGGAAACCACCCAAATCTAGATCTAAAACCATAGATCTAGTAACCAGTATGTCTGATATAATGTCCAAGTCCTTTGTGGAGAAACCACTGTGTGACGACCAAAGTATAACCGATCGTAGTATAGGAGTCTCTTTTCCAACTTTGTGTATGTCATCCAAAAAACCATGACATCACACCCTACTACCTTCTCAACAGATCCATCCCCTATTCTGATGAAGTCAAACCTATGACTGTCACATCAGAAATAGATGATCTATCTCCGCTATTTCTGCTTTGGTCTATAAATAGACATAAGCCTGATGTCCACCAATGCTTCCGCTGCTCCCACTGACTACGACAACCCTCTGGCAGAGTCATATAGATGTGCACTTCTAAAGCTAGTTTAGAACGATGCTATACTCATCCTCCTGCCGGGTCTCGCAGCCTGGAACAACAACAATGGCAAGTGTGGGTAAACAAGAACTTCCCTGTCACCGTCCTTGAGGCTACCGGAGTACCTCTCGGGTGCCTGAAGTTACCCACCTTATCTGCGGAGTGGCCAATGGAATGTCAAATCAGATTGAATCTTTAGGTTACTTATCAAATCTTCAGTAATCGTTTGCGGTTCTGGAATCACTTCCAGTTCTACCATACTCCCACTACTGCTTTTGAAAAAATCCATTTTTATTAAAACTGTGGCGAGTCTAGAACAATATTACTATTGATCTCCCAGATGGTAGAAAGTCAACCCTCGTCATAGCCTGGGTCAACCCACAAACAGCCATTACAGAAACGTGCCTTGAGTTATCCAGAGTCTGGTTTTAATCATAAGCCGGACAACTCCCCGTACCTTAACAATGTTAAGATATGAACTGTACTATATCCAATATAGAACCAGAGGCACTGATTTAATTGAACCAGATTCAAATCATGCAGCTATCTCCAGTGCATGTCAACTAAATGGAAGGAGGCCGATCAGCGTTACTCAACTTAGGAATGCTTCCAATTATGAGTAACCTGAAAGAGAAGCAATTTCTCTTTATCATTACTATCAACTGAATACCAAACACAAGTATCCACATCTTCGATCACTTTGAAGAATCCCGATACTTGCTACACTTGGTTCTCTACTCTATTCAAATACCTATAACTCCTCAAAACTTAGACCCTGTGTTTCTACGAAACACATGTCTAAGAACTAGAGAAGTTAAAAGTAAACAGAATATAGTATGAGGACCAACCCCTCTGTCCTAATGGACACTGGACAACATACAATACTCTGTATAAGTCCGCTGAGTCTGACAACTCTTTCACTGTGTGTCGTAGGTTGAAAACTGTACTTATGGTTAAGAAGAATTACACCGCTGTTTAATGCTCCTTACATAACCATCCACTGATATAGGTAAATGTCATCGACATAATATCAAAAGGTATATCTCACTCTATGAAAATAGACGTACAGATATATCAATTTGAAATTGGTGCACAACAGCGGATATTCAAAACCAAATATTTGCCGACCGGCAAACAGCCCAGGTGATCTCCTCAAATATCACCGATTACAACGAATCCCGATATAATGAGGATGATCACCCAATTCCCAATAACTTACTCCCACTCATCATCTGTAAAACCATACAGATGTGAGAATCAAACCTGGTAAATACATACCCTGGAGCAAGTGTCTAATAGGGAAATCAGTTTTCTTTTAACAGTACACAGTTGAACTGAAACATTGAAATGTTTCGACGGGGTATCCTGGTATTCCTAGTAATGCCTCTTCCAGATTCACGACTGTAACCGTATAGTTCTTTGCCACCTCTCCAAATCCCTTTATATGTCTTTAGTCATTACCTTCTGTACACCCCTTAGGCCAAATGGTTTTCTTCCTTCCCTACCGTTCGGCCCCAGCCTATGGTTTGGAAGAAGACTATCCAATAAGCATAATGGGTGTACTGTCCTAATCCTAGGAGCACTCGCAATGCGAGATAAGGTGAAAATAAAAGACAACCGAATAAACCTTATTCCTATTTCTCCTGGACCATAATCCATCCCTGAACTGGAACAAGTTCCTTTCGAGTTCGTATATAACCATACGATGGAGTATCCAATAAACTGTGGATCTTCGTAGTGATACGGAGTGTCCTGGAGAAATACAAAGGTGATTTAGGATTGGCGAAGAAATACTTGGTTTGGTCGTGAATATCAGTCGCAATTTACTTTGCCCTCTTACTAATCCCTTGCTTTGTCTTAATCTTAATACCTTCTGCACACCGTTTAGGCTAATTGGTTTTCTTCATTCCCTACCGGTCGGCACCAGCCTAAGGTTTGGAAGAAGACTATCCAATTTGCATAATAGGTGTACTATCTCCTAAACCAAGGAGTACTCACAACTTGAGAGAAGGTAAAAAGGAAAAGACAACAGAATAATCCTATCCGTTTTCTCCAGAACCGGAAACCATCCTCGAATTCCTTCGAGTTCGTATCTAACCATACGATGGTTTTGTCCAATGGAAGTGGACGTTCGTAGTAATACGGGGTGTCCTGGAGAAAAGGGTAAAAGTAGGAGTGGCAATGAGGTCTGCAACTCTGACAATCCAAAAACCAGTGTTAAGAAGGTTCGGTCAACTTGGTCACTGAGTCATAGTCTTAGGGTCGGGTCAATGGTCGCTGCCAAAGAGAGAGAGAAAAGAAATACTCAGCGTGCACTCTAACCTAGATCAGAATGGTTACCAATTTATCTAATTAGGAAATCTCCCACTGTACCTCAAATTCTCCTCCAAACCTAAAAGAAGAATCAGTCGGGAATACCCGAGGAGTAAACTAACTCATCAGTGGGAATCGGGATCCAACTCTCATCGCATGATAACGTGACGTAATCCGCTCACGTCATCACACTCCAGAAGGTATGCGCATATCTGGCAAGTTTCAGTTCTTTTGAAACTCCCGATGTGATTTTTACCCCATGCTCTTATGACCTTGACTTTGGCCAACAAATCATAAGTCACATGTCAAGTTCTTCCCGTCATTCTCCAGGTTAATTTGAGCCCACCCGTACAAGCCCTTGACTTTGGCCAACAAGGCTATACGACTGCCCCAAACCAACGCATCTATCTATGCTGCATATAAATAACCAACAGCTACCAAACACTGTGCCTTGACTTTGGCCAACAAACACAGCTTGAATACTATTGACTACCCATATGAAACGACGGAGGGCTACGAATGGTTTCTGGCGAAAACCTTTAACGTAATGAACTTGATATCGTTGAAGGAACGGATAGCTTTTTAGAAAATATAGTGACGAAAACCTTTACTAAAGAGGTCACTCCCGGTGAAGGGATCTCGGCTCTTTCCCCGTAGAATGAGGTGCAGGATATTCCAACTGAATACCACGATGCAAAGCAAAAGTAATCGGCTATAGTGAAGTTAATGCCCTGACGCAAACTTTTGTCCAAGGGGTCACTCCCGGTGAAGGGATCTCGGCCCTTGCCTCGTCGACTGAGGAGCAGGATATTCATAACCGAATATCACTATGCAAAACAAAAGAGAACGTCCTTGCAATAACAGCCTTTTGAAAAGTGTTCCAACAACATCAGAATATGTTTGTTTTAACTTGCATTGATCCGAATCAATGCAGTCCCATCAATTGATCACACCACAAAGAACGAAAATATACTGACGTACGTATATGCCATCTGTATTCGCCACTGGGTCCCGACATCACCCGTTAGGTTAGCTAACTAACGGCAGAGCGGGGACTGGACTAGTGCGGATGAAAAACATATACAACATCTACTAATATATATACCAATATATATAGTATTTCGCTCAAGGCGTGAATAAAAAGCAGCATCACAGAAATGTACAGCATCACAGAACAAAACAGATATCTAGGATCCCCGGGTTTCACAGAGCCACTACTGAAACCCGACGTTCCCCTGGTCGTGTGGATAACCTGTGCAATGAAAACCTAGACCCCTACGGGCGCGGCAAGTTACCCGCCAAAACCTGAAGCGAGGCAGCCCCCTTCAGCACCGTGAATGGACCACCCAGCACTTCACGGAATCCGGCAACTTGGGCACCCCTCCTGGGTCAACCTGTACCCCCTATGAGTGCGGCGAATAGCCCGCCAATCCTAGAGTGAAGCCCCCTCCGTCTCAATGCCATGAGATGCGGGCTTGTTGCCCTCTAGAACCCGGCTATCCGTGCACCCCACCGCGGGGTAATCCTAGTACAGAAAGTAAAATATACATACAACGGGTACATCGACCGCAACCAGGTCGTGCCCCAAAAGAATAATACAAACAGGCAGTGACGGCAGTCCACATGTCGGACGCTCGCCTTGCAATATCAAATGTACATAATACAATAACACTGTACTAGTATTGCATCCAGGCTATCCTCCACGACCGATCCGCAACATCACAGCAAAACACAGAACATCAACGTGAAAATCACGTTCGCAAATCCGTCTAACCGGGCTATAGCAGTTAGACCGGATTTACCGATCGAGTGACATTCACGGTCGCAGATATAATGTAAATACTGTGAAATAATGTGTTTAAAATATCCGATCGATCAAAAATTAACAAGTGGGCCCCCAAGCAATACTGTAGTACTCACAGAAATTCTGGGCCCAATTTTAATATTCCAAAACCCCTAAAAACATCCCAGAAGCCCACTGGAAAAAATTGATGCAGCGAGGACACCAATGTGCGGCGGAACCGCGGCCCAAGGGGGGTTTGGCCGCGGTTCCGCGCTTCAGTGGTCGATTCACTGTATCGCATTTTTACAGAAGTCTTAGAATTTCTTGTACATCAGTTTTCTACAACCTGAAAAAATTTTAGAGCCAGAAAAAATTCGACAGAAAACTGATGTGAGGAAAATGTGGTTTTTTTGGAATTTTGGTCGATCGGAAATGCAAACACATCAAACAAAGGTAGAAGAAGTTAATGGCGAGGCTCTGATACCACTGTAAGTGCACGGCGGCGCCCCGGCCGTCAATCCGACGGCCAAATGCGGAAACGGTGATAAACTTTAATTTTGCGAACTTAGCAAACCGGTACCACCGCGCACTAAACCCCGGATCGGGCCATTAAACTAGATCTAGCTAACAACAAGACGGGTTAGAGATATACCGAGTGATCCGAGTCCTCCGGTCTTCTCGTCATCGTCCCGATCTCCCGCGGAAACTCCGGCCGTCGCCTCCTTGCTGGAAGGGCACCACATCATCTGTATCTTTTACGGGCTCCCACCTCAATACCGAGGCAACTCGGACATGAAGCTGGCAAGTCGACGTGCCCAAGATTTGCTATAGAATGTGGTGTAGATCATGCTAGTCTCATTTGGGGTTTGTAGTTGCCTTGATGGAGGAATGGAATTTTCAAGTGGAGCTAGAATGTGTGTAGCAAGGAAAAATGAGATGAACCAAATTATCCTCATCAAAAATGAAACCCTCTCATTTTTCTCCCCTCATCTAAATGTGGCCGGCCATGTTCAAATGTGAGAATGGTGGAGTTGATAATACAAGGGAGGTGATGGTAGTATAAAGCAAGAGGTGACCATATCCAAACATCAACCATACTTATCACTCCATACCCATTCAAATCTCATTTAATGCACCATCATGGATGAAAGATGCTAAACAAATCATAATGAATATGTTTGTAAGAAACCCCCTCCACAAATGTTATTTGCACAATTGCAAATAACCCCCCTCCATCGGAAAAGTCCGGCCGGGAAAGAACAAGGGAAAACCGGCCGGAACGGAATGCAAACTGGCAACTCCAGAAAACTGGTCCCGTAATAAATTACAGGAAAACCCCCATACTGTGCATACACACCCGCATCTGTATTCCGTCCGGATACAAATGCAAAGAGACAAAATCTACACAGTACTATACTAGGATCCGGCTTAAACCAAAGCCGGCTAGTAATATCCGTCCGATCCTGATCCGTGCAATGCCGCACGTATCTGATCGAACCATGCCATATATCCATACGGCCACTAGTACAAACAGTCCGATCCTGATCCGTGCAATACCGCACGTATCTGATCGGACCCTGCCATATCTCCATACGGCCTCTACAGCGTTTCGCCCGAAAGCTGAGTAACTGAATGTGTGGTGGACTCTAAAGACTCGTCAATACTATGGCTGTGGATTTAACCACTAGCACGTCAGAGATATAAGCCAATACGTAACGGGCCACCAGCTATTGACCAAAAGGGACGTCGATGAGCGAACTCATCCTGACACCCTACTGAACCTGTCAGTGACAATATCCATACAGTCCGGTCCGTTCTTCTATGAGCATCGCATGTCGGGCCTAGGGGGTTGGTAAAAGTCAGACCCCCAAAAGCGGTACAAGTCGTGTCGGAGTGTAGCCCAGAACACCCTGAGATACTACTGGAATACCTACCAGAAAATCTCCTGCATTGGCCAAGGACTTCGTGTAATGGCTCTCCTAGACACAGCACGACCTCACCCACAATACCGGGAGAGACGAACCCCTGAAGATCCGCTCACTGCCTCCATGTAGCTCGGGACTGTACCCAACTAAAACCTGTTTGCACGACTCCTTTGAGCCGTGGTAGGGTAGTAATCAAAGCACAGTGGGAACTCACACGAGACAAATGACGATCCCCAGGTCGATGAACTAACCTGTACACATGTCACCTGGGAACTGCTATCTGACGTCAGGAATAAGACCAACTAGCAGGTTCCCAGCGAGTCCTGTCCGGTGTACTCATAACCCAATGAGCACCTGTATACATCTTAGGTGAACCAACTGACACCAGTGGCTTGTGAGACCGGCCACCGCCCCTCGTCGGGGTCTCGACTGCATACACTAGTCTACTCTGGTGAATCGATGCCCTGTCTCGAAACTCCCACGACTAGGGACCATTTAAGGATGTGCTTATAGACTACCATCTCCCACGTATATGATCGCCCTCATACTGCTGGCAGTCAAGCAAGAATCCTAGGGGCTCTATCAACGTGTAATAGCGACCTGTAAGGTCACCTGAAGCAGTACACGATGATAAAGGTAAACCAGATAGCATACTATCATCTCGAGTAAGACTGTCGTACCGGGATAGGTCCTCCCTCAATCATTGCAATCACGTGCCTATGATCCAATAATTGACTCTGAGGGCACTATCTCCAACAATGGCATCCAGCCATTTCACAGAGTCACCACTCGTGATAGCCTGATGAAAACTGGCAGGATCATCATCATCCATGATGCAATTTTCTCTATCACCATCAATGAGAAAACCATAGTATCTCTCCGGTGGGCGAGAAGTCCTACCAGATCTACAGAGTGGCTGAGGCTCATTAGATTCTGTTATAACTTCAGGTTCAGCCAAGTCATCATTTGTAACTTGTGTCTCTAGAACCTCTTCTAGATCTACCACATTGCCATCAACATCATTTGAAAAAATTTCATTTTCTAAAAAGGTAGCATACTGAGAAACAAACACTTTTTGTTCCTACTTGTGGTAGAAAAGATACCCAAATGAATGTTTTATATATCCTACAAATATACATTTCACTGATCGTGTCTCGAGTTTATATGGATTCTGCTTTTTGAGAAAAGCCGGACAACCCAAATTCTTAACTCTTTTAAGAGATAGTTTCTTCCCATGCCATATCTCATATGGAGTGGTAGAGACGGTCTTGGTTGGAACTTTGTTTAACAGAAAAGCTGCTGTTTCCAATGCATCCCCCCAAAACGAGAGAGGTAACTCAGAATCACTCATCATGGATCGTACCATATCTAATAGGGTACGATTCCGCCGTTCTGACACACCGTTGTGCTGTGGTGTGTAAGGTGGACTGAGCTGAGAGAGAATCCCATTCTCTTTTAGGAAGTCCAAGAACTCAGTACTTAAGTACTCACCACCTCGATCTGAATGAAGTATCTTGATACTCTTTCCTGTTTGGTTTTCTACTTCATGTTTATACTACTTGAATTTCTCGAAAGCTTCAGACTTATGCTTTATCAAATAAAAATACCGAATCTTGAGAAATCATCAGTAAAAGTTATGAAGTAAGAAAAACCGCCTCTTGCATGTGTAGACATTGGTCCGTATATATCACTATGTATGAGGCCTAGGAGCTCAGTAGCTCTTTCTCCGTGTCCTGTAAAAGGAGTTTTGGTCATTTTACCTTTGATATAAGACTGACAAGTTGCATAAGATTTATACTGAAAAGAATTTAAATATCCATCTTTATGAAGCTTGTTTAGTCTTGTTTCATTAATATGACCAAGTATACAATACAAAAGAAAAGCTTCATTTATATCTGAAAATTTTCTTTTATTTGTGTGTTGTACGTTGAAAACTGTGTGTTGATTAAGGACGTATATCCCGTTATTTAGTGTACCACAACCAATCAACTCTTGATTAAGTCTAATGTTCATAACATTGTGTTGCACAAAAAAATGATACCCTTTATTGTCTAACAAGGAAACGGATATAATATTACAAAGCATACTTGGCACAAAATAACACGGGTTCAAAACCAATATACAACCTGAAGGCAACCCTAGGTGATACTCTCCCACTGAAACTGCATTTACATTGGAACCATTTCCAACTTGGAGAGTATGATCACCTGTCTTCAGAACTCTGCTATTTCTCAACGCCTGCACATAATTTCAAATATGAGAACCCAAATCGGTATCCAATACCTTGGAAGCAGAGTTAATAGAAAAACCTTTTTCAATTACGAACACACCTGAAGCTGAAGCATCACCATGCTTCTTCTTGAGTTCTAGGTACTCAATACAGTTCCTCTTCCAGTGTCCCATCTTTTTGCAGTGGAAACATTATCCTTTCCCCGATTCCCCAATCTTGGACTTGCCTTTTCCCTTAACCTTTTTGACTCCACCCTTAGGTTTGGTGGGTTTCTTCTTCATCTTTCCCTTGGCCTTAGTCTTCGGGTGAGAGGAGGAGGATGGCCCAACACACTTAACGGGAGTCTTCACTGACTTCAGTGTGCTCTCTGCACTCCTTAACATATTAAGGAGTTCAGGCAGTTCCTGTTAGTTATATGTATGCCCTAGAGGCCATTACTATACATGTGATGTATATTGTAGTGGATGCTTGGACATATATAGGGAGGACTTTCTTGCTCGACATGATAGTATGCTAACTGGTTACTCTTTACCATAACATGTACACTGATTGTCTCTCTGTTACATGTTGGTAAAGCCCTTAGGATGTGTACTTGACTGCCTGGACTATGATGCGGATCATACTGGTGGGGACATGGTAGTCCATAAGTACATCCTTCAAGGTCCCTAGTCGTGGGTGTATCGAGACAGGGCATTGATGCACCAGAGTAGACTAGCGTATACGCATCTTGACCCATATGATGGGCGATAGATGAACCCATATCCATCGGTGTTTGACATCAAGGATGGTGTACGGGTGTTCAGTGGAGACTGGGTACACTAGACGGACTTGCCGAGAACTCCCAGATGGTATTATACCTTACGTCAGATGGCAGTTCTCTGGTGACACTGGTACAGCTTAGTCTGTTGACCCGAGATCGTCATAGTGTCTTGTGTGATTTCCACTGTGCTTTGATTTCCATCATACCACGTCCAAGAGGGCGTGCAAAAAGGTGGCTTTTGGGTACAATCCCGAATCACATGGAGGCTGTTGGATATATATGCCCTAGAGGCCTACATTGTATAGGATGCTTGGAATATGTATGTACATGACAGTCTTGCTTGATATGATAGTACGCTATTTGGTTTGACTTTGTCTTAACGTATGATATTTTTTACTTGGTATTTATATATATATGTTGATAAAGCCCATAGGGTGTTTTGTCTGACTACCGGCGTTGTGATGGCAGCCATACTAGTAGGAGCTGGATAGTCAATAGGCACACCCTTAGATGTCCCTAGTCGCAGGAGTATCGAGATTGGACATCGATACTCCGGAGTAGACTAGTGTATACATATTTAGACCCTGACAAGGGGCAATGGATTGGTCCCGCAACCATTGGTGGTGTTCACCTAAGATTGTATACAGATGCTCACTGGGTGTGAGTACACCGGACAGGACTCGCCGAGAACTGGCTGGATGGTATTATACCTAACGTCAGATAGCAGTTCTAAGGTGACATGTGTGCAGATAGTCCGTTGACTTAAGGTCATCATTTGTCTCGTGTGAGTTCCCACTGTGCTTTGATTATTACCCTACCACGGCTCAAAGGAGTCGTGCAAACAGGTTTCAGTTGGGCACAGTCCCGAGCTACGAGGAGGCAGTGAGCGACTGTTAGGGATTCGTCTCTCCCGGTATAGGGAGTTGATATCGCACTGTGGTCGGTTGGTCATTACCATAAGTCCCTGGCCAGGGCTGATTGAGAATTACTGATGGAATGATCAGTAGATTCTCGGGTGGTCTTGAACCATACCGACACGACTTGTACGGTTATTAGGGGTCCGACGTCCACCAACACCCTAGACCATACATGCGATACTCTTAGACGAACAGACCGGACTGCGCGGATATTATCACAGACAGGCTCAGTAGGATTTCAGATAGGTTACCTCATCAGCTTTCTTATCGACAACTACCTGGGGACCGTTACGTACAGCTAGTGCCGCTTGCGGTCTGTGGTTAAACCCACTGCCAGCGTAGTAGTTGAGTCTTTAGAGTCCCACATAGAGATTTCCCAAGCCCAGGCGAAAAGATATAGAGGTCGTATGGTTTTACGACAAAGGTTCGGACGCATACGTGTTTGAACGCACGTACGACATTCGGACAGTTTTTACTAGCTGGCTTTGGTTTAAGCCAGATTCTAGTATCAGGTTATTGGATTTATACAGTCTAAAGTTTTTCCGTGTTTTCACGGATGAGAGGGGCGTTCTCGTAATTTTCCGAGAAGCTTCTAGAAGGATGTAACATGGAGGGAGAGGTGGCATTTTCATTTAATGATTTAGTGACTCATTGTGAGTGATTCATCATGACATTAATGCATTATTAAATGCTTAATGACTCACATAATGAATCACCCACTTGCATTAATGAAACATGATGAATAATCTCATATTATTAATTTCTTTTTATTCATTATGTTTCATATATCAAGTGAGAAGCTATTTCATTATTATTATGATTATCATTATCATCTTCTCACTCTCTCTCTTCAAGTTCTCTCTCCTTCACCAAACCTAATCCTACCCTCATGAGTTGAGAACAAGGATTAGGAAAGACTAATTACTCCATAACCTATCTCTACATTACCTTAGCAACTCTATTTAGCAACTAGAGAAACTAAGTAACCTCAAGTTTAGAGGTTATAGCTTGGATTAGGGTTCTCGGGTGGATCGTCTATCACGGAAGAAAGCCGAAGAGGACGTGGAGATCCAAAGAGGCCGTAGATAACATTAAGACGAAGGACTAGAACCGTTTGGTATAATCTCTTAACATAGTAGTTTAGAACTCTATAGTTTTTGTTAAAACTTGTTTAGCAAACGATTCATACGGTTATTTGATGTTTAATCATAGAACAAGATTGTTATTCATATTTCCGCCTCTCCATAAGAATTGGGGTGTTGAACATCGACTTACAGTGGTATCAATGCCTAGCTAAACAGTATTTAACACACTTGCAAATTTGTATGAATTTCGAACGGAAAAACAAACTGGAAAAACCCCGATATCATGTACTTTCTGTCGCATTTTAAATGAGGTCCAAAAATTTTTCAGGGACCTTCAGAATGACCTAAATGAATGTATTAGAACACCCAAGAAAATTGGGCTCATGAATCGGCCATAGCGCCGCGGAACCGCGGCCGATCCCACCGATCCGCCGCGATTCCGCTGCGCTTTGGACGATTCATCATCCCAAATTTCTTGTGTTGTTTCTCTGTGATATTTGGTGTTTTCTGGTAATTTTTATTTTTGCTCAGGTTTCAGATTTACAGAGAAGTATTGGAGCAAAATTAAATGTGTTTAATCGATCGAAATTATACGGTATTTGCTTGTTTGATTATATCTGTGAAATGTTTTATGTGTTCGTAAACCTTCCCTAACTGCTAGTATGTCGGTTGGCAGGGGGTTGCACATATCTGTGATGTTATATATAACTGTTTGTGTATATAAACTGTATTGGACTGTTGTGGTGTTTAGCCGGGTTTTGTGATGGGTTTTTGTATTAATTCATTTGATGTAAATGTAATAAGTTGTAATATTATTTTGCGGGGCACATCCAGGTTGCGGTTGCAGCCACCGTTGTATTATTTCTTTTTACTGTTTTTGCTCCTAGGATAGACCCAAGGTGGGGTGCACAAACTACCGGGTATTTTGAAGTGTTGGGGCAGACCGCTTCACTTCTGGTACTTGGCGGGTAGTTTGCCGTACCCGTAGGGGTCTAGGGTGGGAAAATGGCTATTCATCACAACTGTGTAATCCGTCTTTCATTGCAGGCTCAAAAGAAATGCAGATTGCTTGCAAATCCAATATTGTTTATCTGTGATCTGGAATGCCTATTATTGCGTCTGACGAATGTACAATATCTATATATGATAGCTATTTAGACGTCGCTTATGTTTTACACCAGCGCTAGCCCAGCCCCCGCTCTGTCGTTAGTTAAGTAACCTAACGGGTGATGACGGGACCCCGTGACGAATGCGGATGGCATAAGAGGACGTTGTATTTTCGTTGTTATCTGTAATGATAGGTTAAAGATGGGACACATTATTGTTAATGCAAAGAAAATAAAACCTAAACTGAATCGTTGGAACAATTTCTAAAAACCACTCGGTTTTCTTGAAAAAGCAAATTTTAAATCCGGAGCTTAAACCACTCCTTTTTCATAAAAGCTATCTTAGTTCCTTCGATCAAATCAAGTTCACTACGTTAACGGTTTTTTGCCAAAAACCAGCCGTAACCCTCCGTCGTTTCAGATATACAGCACATCGTATTCATGCTATGCTTGTTGGCCTACGTCAAGGCATAGTGAATGGTAGCAGTGTGTGCCTATTAGTTGCATAGATAGATGCATTAGTTTAATACAGACGTACACCTTGTTGTCCTACGTCAAGGGCTTGTACGATGTATTTAAATTGATCAGGACAACGACGGGTAGAACTTGACTTGCATCTTATGACTTGTTGGCCTACTTCAAGGTCTATAAGAGCTTAGGGTAAAAATCACATCGGGAGTTTCAAACATAAATGAAACTTGCAGATTTAGCTTACCTTCTGGAGTGTGGTGACTAGAGTGGCTTCCATCTAGGGCATCATACAATGATAGTTGGATCCCGATCCCACTGATGAGTAGGATTACTCTCGGGAATTTCTCTCACTTAACAATCAATGCTATAAACCAAGTAGGTGCCTAGAAAGGTGTTAGAGGGGCTACACCTCCAGGGAAAAGAGGTTCTTTAATTAAGGAACTTCGCGAAAGCGTTGGAAAACCTTCCTCGAAGTACCAACACCAGCCTGGCTGAAAGGTTAAGCAAGAATTGTAACGTGTGATTAAATCCTGACTAGTTCTTCTTTTAGGTTTTGAAGAAGGATTTGAGGAAACAGTGGGAGCCATCCTGTTTAGATAAAATAATAACCAATCTAAACTTGCAAGAGCATATGCTGAGTGTTTTCTTTTCTCTCTCTCTGGCAGCTACCATGACTGGACTAAAACTATTACTTGAAAAGAATATACTGACCGGGCAGAACTATAAAGATTGGCTAAGGAACGTCAATATTGCGCTGTCTTATGACAAAGTTGCACATGTTACCACCGCTGTTCCTCCCCTTATCCCAGGACTAGATTCCTCAGTTGCGGACAAGGAAGTTCGCAAAACCTGGGATCTAGACTGTGAGCGAGCTAAGTGTATCGTGCTGGCGTCCATAAATAATGAACTCCAGAAACAACACGAGAGTATGGATATTGTATCCATATTCCTCTATTGCAAGGAATTGTATGGTGAACACTCCCGTATCGCGAGGTACGAAACCTCAAGGAAACTCTTCCAGATGAGGTTAGCTCCAGGATCGCCTGTTGGAGAGCACGTCCTCAAAATGATCACCCTCATTGAGGAACTCGCAAACCTGGGATGCGTGCTAGAGAATGATTTGTATATCGACTTGATTTTGCAGTCCCTTACCCACACCTTCTCTCAGTTCGTGCTGAACTTCAACATGCACGAAATGGAAGCAGATCTTCCAAAGCTCCTCAATATGTTGAGGGTAGCAGAGACCTCCTTGAAAAAGGAGAAGACCCCCGTTCTGTATGTTGGCCAATCATCTTCTTCTAGATCTAAAGCGAATGCTAAAGGGAAGAAGAAGATGAAAGCCACCAAACCGAAGGGTGGGGTCAAGAAGGTGCAGGGAACGAACAAGGCAGGAAGGGTGTGTTAGTGTATATGCCCTAGAGGCCATTACTGTATCATACTAGTTTGTATATTACTTGATGGAAGCTTGGGATATTCACCTTGTATAAACAATCTTGCTCAATATAGTAGTATGCTACTTGGTTTGTTTCTACTTCAATGTGTACTTGTGTTTATTTCAGTATATCACTTATACGCATTAGTGGAGCCCTTAGGATCTTTGCTTGATTACCAGCGTTGTGATGGCAGTCACACTAGTGGGGGCTGGGTAATCTATAAGCACATCCTTATACAGGTCCCTAGTCGTAGGACTATCGAGACAGGGCATCGATACTCCGGAGTAGACTAGCGTATGCGTTTCTCATCCCAGTGTGGGAGATGGTCTGTCCCACAGCCATCAGTACGTCGTACTGGAGATAGTATACGGGTGCTCGTTGGGTTACGAGTACACTGGACAGGACTCGTAGGGAACTGAAAGGTTGGTATTATACCTATCGTCAGTTATCAGTTCCCAGGTGACATGAGTACAGCTTAGTCCGCTGACTTGACACTGGCACTTCGCCTCGAGTGTGTTCCCACTACACTTTGATCACTACCCTACCACGGCTCAAAGGAGTCGTGCAAACAGGTAATGGTTGGGTGCAGTCCCGAAGCACTTGGAGGCAGTGCCGGTTAGACAGGATTCGTCTCTCCCGGTATTGGGGGTTGACATCGCGCTGTGTCTAGGAGAGCCATTACACGAGTAGTCCCTGGCCAGGGCAAGCGAGATATACTGGTAGGCTTCCAATGTTATCTCAGGATGTTTTGGGCTTCACTCCGACACGACTTGTACCGCTATTAGGGGACTGACGTTTTACCGCCCCCTAGGCCCGACATGCGATGTATTAGACGAACAGACCGGACTGTACGGAGACTGTCACATTCAGACTCAGTAGGAGTTCAGATGGGGTTTCACCTCGTCAGCCTTCTTGTCGACATCTACCTGGGGACTGTTACGCACAGCTAGTGCCGCTTGCGGTCTGTGGTTAAACCCACTGCCAGCGTAGTGTCGAGTCTTTAGAGTCCCACATAGAGGGTATTCGCCTCTGGGCAAAACAGAGTAGAGGTCGCATGGTTTTGCGACAGGGTTCGTTCTCATCCGCGCACTTGTGCACGTTTGGAGTCCGGACGGATATTACCGGCTGGCTCTGGTTTGAGTCAGATACTGGTATATGTTTTTGGGGTTGCTTTTATCTCTCAGTATTCATGTTCCTCGGAACAAGGATGCAGGTGTGTATGCACGGTTATTTGAGAAAGAAGAAGAGGGCTTTCATTAGGGTTTCGGAATGGGTGCGTATGCACAGTTGACAGTCGTCTTTTTCCAAACCCTAATGGATTTATGTTATATCAATTAATAATATATATAATAAAATGAAATTGTGTCATGGTTGGTTTTTATGTTGACTTGTTGACCATGGTTGACTTGTTGACCATGGTTGAAGTTTTGACCATCATCATTACAAAAGAAAGATGCTCTTTGATTCTAGCAAATTCATTTAATGTTTGAAATGATAATGGTCATTCTTAAACTTTCCATCAACCTTTTCATTTTCATTATAATTATTATTTGATAATTCTTTTGCTTTATGTTATGGTTGCAAAAGAAAAAGAGCTCACTTTATCATAACAACTCTCTCTCCTCACTTCATCTTCTTCTTCCTCTAGCAAAAGAGAACCCTTCTCATGTGTTGAGAATCCTTCTCTTTAAAAGGAAAAGCAACCCCTAGTCACTCTCTACTCATTCTAGGTTCAAGGTTTAGCAAGCCGGAAACCCTAGTTCACTCAAAGATCGAGGAAGAGCCCAAAGGTCGAACCTTCGAGGTGGATCCATCTTCGACGGAAGAAGGCGACAAGAAGAGAACCATCAACCTCTACAAAAGTTTGAAGAAGAAGGAGTTCAAGTTTAGGTATAACCATCTTCATCCGAGTAGCTAAATCTCTTTAGCAAGTATGCTAGTTTTAGTTTAGACACGATCCCGACATTGTTTTAGTCAATGTTTCCTCTTGTGATAAAAATTTGTTTTTTATACCGTTTCCGCCTCCCCGTAAGCACCGGGGGTCGCAATATGGACTTACAGTGGTATCAGAGCCTAACTAAACTTAAACTAGCTTGGTAGCGAAGTGTATGGAAGTTCGAAACCGAAAAATCGCAAAACCGGAAAAACCAAAACCCTAAGTTTCTGTTGAATTTTTTTCTGCTCTAAATGAAAAACTTTATACTTGAAAATTCGTCTCAGGGTTTTGTGTGAACACCTATGAAAAACGATCCACTGTTTCGTTCAAACCGCCGCTCTTCCGCGGCACGAGGTAGGCATGTGCCGCGGAACCGCCGCCGTTTGTCGTCTTCTCTGCATCGTTTTTCGTACAGTGTGTGTCTGTGTTGGTTTTGGTATTTTTAAAATATATTATATGTACCCAGATTTTCCAGAACAGAAATTCACTTTTGGGGTCCTATAATTCCGTATTTTTTCCGAACTTCACCACACTTTGGCTATGTTGGTTATATCTGTGATGTTTGCATGTATTGAATGTCGGCTAATCGCTATAAGTCGATTAGTCGGGGTTATACATGATCTGTGTTTGATATTGGATTGTGTATATGAATGTGTTGGACTGTCGCGGGTGAATAGCCGGGGTGGATGTGAGATGAGCTTTTGTTTTTCTTTCATTCATTGTAAATGTAAATTGATGTAATAATTATTATTTGTTTGGCCGCACAACCGGGTCGGGGTTGTAGCCGTCATTGTATAATTCTTTTTACTGTTTTTGCTCCTAGGATAGACCCATGGAGGGGTGCACAAACTACCGGGAACTTGGCGGGTAGTTTGCCGCACCCGTAGGGGTCTTGGGTGGGGTATTTGCTATTCACCGCGACCGTGTAATCCGCTTTTCGTTGCAGGCTCGAAAGGATTGCGGATTGCTAGTATATCCAATATATTCATCTGTGATCTGTAATGTCTATCATTGCTTTCTATTTAGGCGTTGCTTATGTTTTACAGCCGCGCTAGCCCAGCCCCCGCTCTGTCGTTAGTTAAGTAACCTAACGAGTGATGACGGGACCCCGTGGCGAATGCGAATGGCATAAGCGTACGTCATATTTTGGTTGTTTTCTGCAATGGTAGGATTAAATGATGGGACGCATTAAAAGAACTAATGCAAGAATATCACGCATTAAAAGAACTAATGCAAGATAATAAACCAAGTTAAAATCGTTGGAACACTTTCGAAAAACCACTCGGTTCTTTTCAAAACTAACTTTTAAATGCGGAGTTTGAGCCACTCCTTCTAAAAGCTATCTCGTTCCATCGATTATATCAAGTTCACTACGTTCACGGTTTTACCAAAACCATTCGTAGCCCTCCGTCGTTTCGCATGAATAGGCAATAGTATTCAAGCTGTGTATTTTGGCCAAAGTCAAGGCACAGTGATTGGTAGCTATTGGGTGTTCATGTGTAGCATAGATAGATGCGTTGGTTTGGGACAGTCGTGCTGCCATTTTGGCCAAAGTCAAGGGTATGTACGGATGGATCCAAATTAACCTGGAAAGTGACGGGTAGAACTTGACATGCGACTTATGATATTTTGGCCAAAGTCAAGGTCATAAGAGCATGGGGCAAAAATCCACATCGGGAGTTTCATAAGTACTGAAACTTGCTAGATTTGCATACCATTTGGAGTGTGATGATTATGGTAGGATTCCTTCATTTTCGTCACGCGATGATATTTGGATCCCGATCCTACTGTGAGTATATGCTACTCCTCGGGAAATTTCTCACTAAACGATCAATGCTATAAACCTAGTAGGTGCCTAGAAAGGTGTTAGCGGGGCTTCGCCCCCAGGGAAAAGAGGTTCTTAAATTAAGGAACTTTGCGAAAGCGTTGGAAAACCTCCCTCGAAGTACCGACACTGGCCTGGCTGAACGGTTAAGCAAGTATTGTACGGTGGGACTGATCCCGGCTAATTCTTCCTTTGTGGTTTGAGGAGGGATTCGAGAGACAGTGGGAGCCATCCTGTTTAGACAAATTAAAAACCATTCTAAACTTGCAAGAGCATCGTGCTAAAGTGTTTCTTCTCTCCCCCCTGCAGCGACCAAATTCGAAATGACTGGACTTAAGTTACTTCTAGATAAAAACATACTGACAGGGCCAAACTACAAAGATTGGCTCAGGAATGTCAAATTGGCAATCGCTTACGACAAGCTGGGGTATCTTCTTACCACCAAAGCTCCCCCCGTCCCAGGTCCCAACTCCAGCGTCGCGGATAAGGAAATCCATACGACTTGGGAGATTGACAGCGCGAAGGCCAGGTGCCTCGTACTTGCCTCGATGGACAACGACCATCAGAGGAGGCACGAGAATATGGATTTGGAATCTATATTTCTTCATACAAAAGAACTGTATGGAGAGCAGTCTCGTATCGCAAGATACGAAGTGTCGAAGAAGTTATTTTCGACAAAGTTGGCCGTCGGATCATCGGTAGCGGACCACGTGCTTAAGATGATTGGCTACACTGAGGAGCTCGCGGAACTTGGGACCACGTTGGACAGTGAACTCTATACGGATATAATTCTCCAGTCCCTTCCATCCACTTACGCCCAGTTCATACTGAATTTCAACTTGCAAGAAAAGGAAGTTGAACTTTCAGAACTCCTCAACCTGCTGAGGAGCGCAGAGGGCACCCTACAGAAGGGTAGGGATACACCTGCTTTGTTTGTAGGAGGATCTTCTTCCTCTAGGTCCAAGGCGAAAGCCAAGGGAAAGAGGAAGAAAGCCCCCGCCAAACCAAGAGGCGGTGTTAGTAAAGTGGGTACGAAGGGAAAGGAAAAGGCAACAAAGATTGCGGGGAAGCTTATTGGAAAGGAAGAGTGCTTCTATTGTCATAAGAGTGGACACTGGAAGAAAGATTGCAGGGCTTGGAAGGCCAGGACACAGGAACTGAAGCAGGTTGCGGCTTCAGCTTCAGGTGTGTATGTTATTGAAAACTGTCTTTCTATAAAACTCTACTTCCTGGGTATTGGATACCGGATCAGGATCTCATATCTGTAATTCTTTGCAGGCGTTGAGAAACCGTAGGGTTTTGAAGGCAGGTGACATGACCCTCAGAGTTGCAAACGGAGCTAGCATGGATGCTAAAGCCGTGGGGGACTATCACCTGGGAATGTCAGATGGGCATGTTTTGGTTTTGCGTAATTGCTTTTTTGTACCCAACGCAACTTGTAATATCATTTCTGTATCTTTGGTTTCTAAAGAAGGTTATGAATTTGCGTTTGTAAGTAATGTTGTAAACATTCACCTTAATCAAGTTCTGATTGGGTCAGGTACACTGAGCAATGGTATATACGTATTAAACCAACCACAGATTTTCAATGTCCAGCATACACACAAAAGAAAGTCTCCAGATATCAATCAGACTTTCTTATGGCATTGTAGACTGGGTCACATCAATGAGAGAAGGTTGACTAAGTTACATACAGAAGGATATTTGGATCCGTTCGAATATCAATCGTATGCCACTTGTCAATCCTGTCTCAGAGGAAAGATGACAAAGACTCCGTTCACTGGACACGGAGTAAGAGCGAGCGAGCTCTTGGGACTCGTACACAGCGACGTGTGCGGTCCAATGTCTACACATGCGCGAAGCGGTTATTCTTACTTCATTACTTTTACGGATGATTTTTCAAGATACGGTTATGTCTTCTTAATGAAACATAAGTCCGAAGCTTTTGAAATATTCCAGGAATATAAGAATGAAGTAGAAAAACAAACCGGCAAAAGTATCAAGATTCTAAGATCGGATCGAGGTGGAGAATACTTAAGTGCCGAGTTCCTGAATTATTTAAAAGAGAACGGGATTCTCTCTCAGCTTACTCCTCCATACACTCCGCAACACAACGGTGTATCGGAGAGACGGAACCGAACCCTATTGGATATGGTACGGTCCATGATGAGTAATACTGAGTTACCGCGATCATTCTGGGGGTATGCGCTAGAATCAGCTGCGTACCTTTTGAACCGAGTTCCTACTAAGACTGTGCCTACTACACCATATGAGATGTGGTGTGGGAAGAGACCCCATCTCAGTCACATTAAGACTTGGGGAAGTCCAGCTTTTGTTAAAAAGCAGCATGCGGACAAGCTCGAGGCGCGCTCAGTACTGTGTAAGTTTGTGGGATATCCAAAGAATTCCAAGGTATATCTCTTCTACTACGAAGAGGAACAAAAAGTTCTTGTTTCTCGTCATGCCCACTTTCTAGAACACCAGTTCTTAGAAAAAGAATTAAGTGGGAGCGCAGTAGAACTGGAAGAAATTCCAGAACCACAGACTATTACTGAAAGCTTAGTGGAACCAGAGGGTTCAAATGAACAGGACATTCCTACGCCGCTCCGCAGGAGTAGTAGGCAGTCTCATCCGCCCGAGAGATACTACGGTTTTCTCATAGACGGGGATAGAGAGGATTGCATCATAGATTATGATGAGCCTACTAGCTTCCAGCAGGCCGTTCAGAGCGTTGACTCAGTAAAATGGCTGGATGTAATGCGGACCGAAATGGAGTCCATATACACCAACAAAGTATGGACGTTGGACATTGCTCCAGACGGGGTAAAACCCGTAGGATGCAAGTGGATCTTCAAAAGGAAGATTGGTGTAGATGGACAGGTTGAGACCTATAAAGCTAGACTTGTAGCAAAGGGTTTCCGTCAAAGACCTGGCTTGGACTATGACGAAACTTTTTCTCCAGTGGCTATGCTGAAATCCATTCGGATCCTTCTTGCCATTGCTGCCTTCCACGATTATGAGATTTGGCAGATGGACGTAAAAACCGCTTTTCTAAATGGAAATTTAGAGGAGTGTGTCTATATGGATCAGCCAGAGGGTTTCATTCAGAGTGGGAGCAGCGGAAATGTGTGCAAGTTACTTAAGTCCATCTATGGACTAAAGCAGGCATCGCGGAGTTGGAACATCTGTTTTGATGAGACGGTCAAGGAATTTGACTTTATCAAAAATCCAGATGAACCATGCATCTATAGTAGATTTGTAGCGAGAACTGTAGTATTCCTTGTTTTATACGTGGATGACATTCTCTTAATAGGAAATGACATTCCTATGCTACAATCTGTCAAGGGTTTCTTGTCACACAGGTTCTCCATGAAAGACCTGGGTGATGCCTCTTACATCCTGGGGATCCGGATCCATCGTGATAGATCCAAGAGGATATTAGGACTTTCACAGTCCAGGTACATCGACACCGTACTGAAAAGATTCAGTATGGAAGATTCCAAGCGCGGTAACCTACCGGCTTGTCACGGGATCACCCTCTCTAAAGAGATGTCTCCCAAGACTGATTTGGAGAGGGATCGCATGTCTATTATACCCTACGCTTCTGCGGTAGGCTCTATAATGTATGCGATGTTGTGTACCAGACCGGATGTAGCTTATGCACTGAGTGTAGTAAGCCGGTATCAGTTAAACCCTGGGGAGAAACACTGGATAGCAGTAAAGAACATTCTCAAGTACCTGAGGAGGACTAAGGAGATGTTCTTGGTGTATGGCGGAAAAGACCTCCAGATCGAGGCCTTTGCTGACTCCAGCTTCCAGAGTGACAAGGATGATTCCAAGTCCATGTCGGGTTTTGTCTTCACCCTCAATGGAGGGGCGGTGTGTTGGAAGAGTTCCAAACAGGAAACCGTTGCAGACTCGACTATGGAAGCGGAATACATCGCCGCATCTGATGCCGCAAAAGAAGCTGTCTGGATGAGGAAGTTCTTGAAAGAACTTCAGGTGGTTCCGTCCATTGTTGACCCAATACCTCTGTATTGCGACAACAACGGGGCTATAGCTTTAGCGAAGGAACCCAGGTCCTATCAGAGATCCAGGCACATCTTGAGGCGATATCACCTGATCAGGGAGATCGTGGATCGCAAAGAGATCGAGGTTCGGAGGGTTGCTTCAGAAGAAAACACTGCAGATCCATTCACCAAGGCCCTACCCCAGACTCAGTTCGAGCGGCTGATCGAGATGATAGGTCTTCGATACGCCAGTTCATGGCCTTAGTGCAAGTGGGAGACTGTTAGTGTATATGCCCTAGAGGCCATTACTGTATCATACTAGTTTGTATATTACTTGATGGAAGCTTGGGATATTCACCTTGTATAAACAATCTTGCTCAATATAGTAGTATGCTACTTGGTTTGTTTCTACTTCAATGTGTACTTGTGTTTATTTCAGTATATCACTTATACGCATTAGTGGAACCCTTAGGATCTTTGCTTGATTACCAGCGTTGTGATGGCAGTCACACTAGTGGGGGCTGGGTAATCTATAAGCACATCCTTATACAGGTCCCTAGTCGTAGGACTATCGAGACAGGGCATCGATACTCCGGAGTAGACTAGCGTATGCGCTTCTCATCCCAGTGTGGGAGATGGTCTGTCCCACAGCCATCAGTACGTCGTACTGGAGATAGTATACGGGTGCTCGTTGGGTTACGAGTACACTGGACAGGACTCGTAGGGAACTGAAAGGTTGGTATTATACCTATCGTCAGTTATCAGTTCCCAGGTGACATGAGTACAGCTTAGTCCGCTGACTTGACACTGGCACTTCGCCTCGAGTGTGTTCCCACTACACTTTGATCACTACCCTACCACGGCTCAAAGGAGTCGTGCAAACAGGTAATGGTTGGGTGCAGTCCCGAAGCACTTGGAGGCAGTGCCGGTTAGACAGGATTCGTCTCTCCCGGTATTGGGGGTTGACATCGCGCTGTGTCTAGGAGAGCCATTACACGAGTAGTCCCTGGCCAGGGCAAGCGAGATATACTGGTAGGCTTCCATTGTTATCTCAGGGTGTTTTGGGCTTCACTCCGACACGACTTGTACCGCTATTAGGGGACTGACGTTTTACCGCCCCCTAGGCCCGACATGCGATGTATTAGACGAACAGACCGGACTGTACGGAGACTGTCACATTCAGACTCAGTAGGAGTTCAGATGGGGTTTCACCTCGTCAGCCTTCTTGTCGACATCTACCTGGGGACCGTTACGCACAGCTAGTGCCGCTTGTGGTCTGTGGTTAAACCCACTGCCAGCGTAGTGTCGAGTCTTTAGAGTCCCACACAGAGGGTATTCGCCTCTGGGCAAAACAGATTAGAGGTCGCATGGTTTTGCGACAGGGTTCGTTCTCATCCGCGCACTTGTGCACGTTTGGAGTCCGGACGGATATTACCGGCTGGCTCTGGTTTGAGTCAGATACTGGTATATGTTTTTGGGGTTGCTTTTATCTCTCAGTATTCATGTTCCTCGGAACAAGGATGCAGGTGTGTATGCACGGTTATTTGAGAAAGAAGAAGAGGGCTTTCATTAGGGTTTCGGAACGGGTGCGTATGCACAGTTGACAGTCGTCTTTTTCCAAACCCTAATGGATTTATGTTATATCAATTAATAATATATATAATAAAATGAAATTGTGTCATGGTTGGTTTTTATGTTGACTTGTTGACCATGGTTGACTTGTTGACCATGGTTGAAGTTTTGACCATCATCATTACAAAAGAAAGATGCTCTTTGATTCTAACAAATTCATTTAATGTTTGAAATGATAATGGTCATTCTTAAACTTTCCATCAACCTTTTCATTTTCATTATTAGTATTATTTGATAATTCTTTTGCTTTATGTTATGGTTGCAAAAGAAAAAGAGCTCACTTTATCATAACAACTCTCTCTCCTCACTTCATCTTCTTCTTCCTCTAGCAAAAGAGAACCCTTCTCATGTGTTGAGAATCCTTCTCTTTAAAAGGAAAAGCAACCCCTAGTCACTCTCTACTCATTCTAGGTTCAAGGTTTAGCAAGCCGGAAACCCTAGTTCACTCAAAGATCGAGGAAGAGCCCAAAGGTCGAACCTTCGAGGTGGATCCATCTTCGACGGAAGAAGGCGACAAGAAGAGAACCATCAACCTCTACAAAAGTTTGAAGAAGAAGGAGTTCAAGTTTAGGTATAACCATCTTCATCCGAGTAGCTAAATCTCTTTAGCAAGTATGCTAGTTTTAGTTTAGACACGATCCCGACATTGTTTTAGTCCATGTTGCCTCTTGTGATAAAAATTTGTTTTTTATACCGTTTCCGCCTCCCCGTAAGCACCGGGGGTCGCAATATGGACTTACAGGGTGAAGGCAGAAAAGAACGAGTGCTTCTATTGTCACTAGCAAGGGCACTGGAAGAAGGACTGTTTGGCCTTTAAAGCCAAGGACATGAAGCAAGCTGTTGCTTCTGCTTCAGGTGTGTTCGTAATCGAAAATTGTCTTTCAGTAAACTCTACTTCATGGGTACTTGATACCGGTTCTGGTTCTCACATCTGTAATTCTTTGCAGGATCTGAGAAATAGTAGAGTACTGGGGGCTGGTGATATGACTCTCCGAATGGGCAATGGAATGCATGTAGATGTAGTTGCAATAGGGGAATATCACCTAGGGTTGAATAGTGGACACATTTTGGTATTGTATAACTGTTTTTGTATTCCCAGTATGTTGTGTAATATTATATCAGTATCTTTATTTTCTAATAAAGGATATAATTTTGTGCTTGAAAGAAATGTCATGAACATTCTCCTAAATCAAGAACTGATTGGGTTTGGCACAATGGAAAACGGCATATACATACTTAATCAACCTTAAATTTTCAATATTCAAAACACGCGTAAAAGAAAGGCTCCAGATTCGAATCAAGCCTTCCTATGGCATTGTAGACTTGGTCATATAAATGAAACAAGGTTGACTAAGTTACATAAAGATGGATATCTAGATCCATTTGAATATTCATCATATGCAACTTGTCAATCATGTATCAAAGGAAAAATGACCAAATCTCCGTTCACCGGACACGGAGAAAGAGCCACTGAACTCTTGGGACTAGTACACAGTGATGTATGTGGTCCGATGTCTATACATGCACGAAGTGGTCACTCCTACTTCATCACTTTTACTGATGACTTCTCTAGGTATGGACATGTGTTCTTAATAAAGCATAAATCCGAGGCTTTTGAGAAGTTTAAGGAGTATAAAAATGAAATAGAGAAACAAACTGGTAAAAGCATCAAGACACTTCGATCTAATCGAGGTGGAGAATACTTAAGTACCAGTTTCCTTGAATATTTAAAAGAGAATGGAATTCTCTCTCAGCTTACTCCACCTTATACACCTCAGCATAATGGTGTATCAGAAAGAAGGAATCGCACGCTATTAGATATGGTGCGTTCAATGATGAGTAGTGCTGAGTTGCCACTTTCCTTCTGGGGATTTGCTCTAGAATCAGCCGCATACCTATTGAATAGAGTTCCAACTAAGTCTGTACCTACCACTCCATATGAAATGTGGTGTGGGAAGAGACCATATCTCAAGTATATCAAGATATGGGGGTGTCCGGTATATGTTAAAAAGCATAATCCGGACAAGCTCGAAGCACGATCGGTTTTATGCAAGTTTGTAGGATACCCCAAGCATTCAAGGGGGTACATGGTCTACCACACTGAAGAACAAAAGGTGTTTGTCGCTCGTCACATTGTCTTCTTAGAAAGTGAATTTCTTGCAAAAGAAATTTGTGGGAGCGCGGTAGAACTGGAAGAAATTCTAGAACCTCAAACTGCAACCGAAGACTTAGAAGAATCTCAGATTTCAATAGAACATGACGAACCAACGCCACTCCGCAGATCTAGTCGGCTTTCTCATCCTCCTGAAAGATACTATGGTTTCCTTCTTGATTGGGATCGAGAGGATTGCATCATCGATGATGATGAGTCTACTAGTTTTCAGTAGGCTATCATGAGTTGCGACTCAGTGAAGTGGCTGGATGCAATGAGATCCGAAATGGAATCCATGTACACCAATAAAGTATGGACTTTAGAAATTGCTCCTCCTGGGGTAAAACCAGTTGGGTGCAAATGGATCTTCAAAAAGAAGATTGGTACATTTGGACAAGTGGAAACCTACAAAGCTAGACTAGTAGCAAAAGGTTTCCGTCAAAGACCAGGATTGGACTATGATGAAACTTTTTCACCAGTAGCTATGCTTAAATCCATTCGGATCATGCTTGCCATTGCTGCCTTTCATGACTATGAAATCTGGCAAATGGATGTAAAAACAGCTTTTCTAAATGGACATCTAGAAGAGAGTGTTTACATGGATCAACCAGAAGGTTTCTTAGACAGTGGGAGCAGCGGAAGAGTGTGCAAATTGCTTAAATCCATTCATGGGTTAAAGCAAGCATCGCGGAGTTGGAACATCTGCTTTGATGAAACAGTCAAGGAATTTGACTTTATCAAAAATGTAGATGAACCATGTATTTATCGGAAGATTGTAGAAGGAGCAGTAGTCTTCCTCGTTTTGTACGTCGACGACATACTACTGATAGGGAATGATATCCCTATACTACAATCAGTAAAGCTCTTCTTGTTACAGAAATTCTCCATGAAAGACTTGGGAGATGAATCATACATTCTGGGCATTAAGATCTATCGAGATAGATCTAATAGAATATTGGGACTTTCACAGTCCAGGTATATAGACACTATACTAAAGAGATTTAGTATGGAAGATTCCAAGCGCGGCAATATGCCTGCTTGTCACGGAATCACCCTCTCCAAAGAGATGTCTCCAAAGACTGATGAAGAGAGGGCTCGCATGGGCATTATACCCTACACTTCGGCGGTAGGATCAATAATGTATGCGATGTTATGTACCAGACCGGATGTAGCTTACGCACTTAGTGTGGTAAGCAGGTATCAGTCTGACCCAGGTGAGAAACATTGGAGAGCGGTGAAGAACATTCTCAAGTACTTGAGAAGGACTAAGGAGATGTTCTTGATTTACGGTAATGGGGACCTCCAGGTAGAGGCTTTTACCGACTCCGGCTTCCAAAGTGACAAGGATGATTCTAAATCCATTTCGGGTTTTGTGTTTACCCTCAATGGAGGGTCGGTATGTTGGAAGAGTTCCAAACAAGATACCGTCGCAGACTCAACTATGGAGGCTGAGTATATAGCTGCTAGTGAAGCCGCAAAAGAGGCTGTCTGGATGAAGAAGTTCATTTCTGAACTTCAGGTGGTTCCGACCATTGCCAATCCAATACCTTTGTATTGCGATAACAATGGTGTTGTAGCTTTAGCGAAGGAACCAAGGTCCTATCAGAAATCCAGGAATATCTTAAGGCGGTTTCACCTGATCAGGGAAATCGTGGATCGTCGGGAGATCGAGATACGAAGAGTGGACACAAAAGACAACACGGCAGATCCATTCACCAAGGCCATTCTTCAAGTACAGTTCGATAGGCTTTTTAAGATGTTGGGCATGCGGCACGCAAGCAACTGGATCTGGTAGAGACAGTGGGTACTCATTGCGCCAATTATAGGCCTTAGTGCAAGTGGGAGATTGTTGGATATATATGCCCTAGAGGCCTACATTGTATAGGATGCTTGGGATATGTATGTACATGACAGTCTTGCTTGATATGATAGTACGCTATTTGGTTTGACTTTGTCTTAACGTATGATATTTTTTACTTGGTATTTATATATATATGTTGATAAAGCCCATAGGGTGTTTTGTCTGACTACCGGCGTTGTGATGGCAGTCATACTAGTGGGAGCTGGATAGTCAATAGGCACACCCTTAGATGTCCCTGGTCGCAGGAGTATCGAGATTGGGCATCGATACTCCGGAGTAGACTAGTGTATACATATCTAGACCCTGACAAGGGGCAATGGATTGGTCCCGCAACCATTGGTGGTGTTCACCTAAGATTGTATACTGATGCTCACTGGGTGTGAGTACACCGGACAGGACTCGCCGAGAACTGACTGGATGGTATTATACCTAACGTCAGATAGCAGTTCTCAGGTGACATGTGTGCAGATAGTCCGTTGACTTAAGGTCATCATTTGTCTCGTGTGAGTTCCCACTGTGCTTTGATTATTACCCTACCACGGCTCAAAGGAGTCGTGCAAACAGGTTTCAGTTGGGCACAGTCCCGAGCCACGTGGAGGCAGTGAGCGACTGTTAGGGATTCGTCTTTCCCGGTATAGGGAGTTGATATCGCACTGTGGTCGGTTGGTCATTACAATAAGTCCCTGGCCAGGGCTGATTGAGAATTACTGATGGAATGATCAGTAGATTCTCGGGTGGTCCTGAACCATACCGACACGACTTGTACGGTTATTAGGGGTCCGACGTCCACCAACACCCTAGACCATACATGCGATACTCTTAGACGAACAGACCGGACTGCGCGGATATTGTCACAGACAGGCTCAGTAGGATTTCAGATGGGTTACCTCATCAGCTTTCTTATCGACAACTACCTGGGGACCGTTACGTACAGCTAGTGCCGCTTGCGGTCTGTGGTTAAACCCACTGCCAGCATAGTAGTTGAGTCTTTAGAGTCCCACATTGAGATTTCCCAAACCCAGGCGAAAAGATATAGAGGTCGTATGGTTTTACGACAAAGGTTCGGACGCATACGTGCTTGAACGCACGTACGACATTCGGACAGTTTTTACTAGCCTGCTTTGGTTTATGCCAGATTCTAGTATCAGGTTATTGGATTTATACAGTCTAAAGTTTTTCCGTGTTTTCACGGATGAGAGGGGCGTTCTCGTAATTTTCCGAGAAGCTTCTAGAAGGATGTGACATGGAGGGAGAGGTGGCATTTTCATTTAATGATTTAGTGACTCATTGTGAGTGATTCATCATGTCATTAATGCATTATTAAATGCTTAATGACTCACATAATGAATCACCCACTTGCATTAATGAAACATGATGAATAATCTCATATTATTCATTTCTTTTTATTCATTATGTTTCATATATCAAGTGAGAAGCTATTTCATTATTATTATGATTATCATTTTCTCACTCTCTCTCTTCAAGTTCTCTCTCCTTCACCAAACCTAATCCTACCATCATGAGTTGAGAACAAGGATTAGGAAAGACTAATTACTCCATAACCTATCTCTACATCACCTTAGCTACTCTATTTAGCAACTAGAGAAACTAAGTAACCTCAAGTTTAGAGGTTATAGCTTGGATTAGGGTTCTCGGGTGGATCGTCTATCACGGAAGAAAGCCGAAGAGGACGTGGAGATCCAAAGAGGCCTTAGATAACATTAAGACGAAGGACTAGAACCGTTTGGTATTATCTCATAACATAGTAGTTTAGAACTCTATAGTTTTTGTTAAAACTTGTTTAGCAAACGATTCATACGGTTATTCGATGTTTAATCATAGAACAAGATTGTTATTCATATTTCCGCCTCCCTATAAGAATTGGGGTGTTGAACATCGACTTACAGTGGTATCAATGCCTAGCTAAACAGTATTTAACACACTTGCAAATTTGTATGAATTTCGAACGGAAAAACAAACCGGAAAAACCCCGATATCATGTACTTTCTGTCGCATTTTAAATGAGGTCCAAAAATTTTTCATGGACCTTCAGAATGACCTAAATGAATGTATTAGAACACCCAAGAAAATTGGGCTCATGAATCGGCCATAGCGCCGCGGAACCGCGGCCGATCCCACCGATCCGCCGCGATTTCGCCGCGCTTTGGGCGATTCTTCATCCCAAGTTTCTTTTGTTGTTTCTCTGTGATATTTGGTGTTTTCTGGTAATTTTTATTTTTGCTCAGGTTTCAGATTTACAGAGAAGTATTGGAGCAAAATTAAATGTGTTTAATCGATCGAAATTATACGGTATTTGCTTGTTTGATTATATCTGTGAAATGTTTTATGTGTTCGTAAACCTCCCCTAACTGCTAGTATGTCGGTTGGCAGGGGGTTGCACATATCTGTGATTCTATATATAACTGTTTGTGTATATAAACTGTATTGGACTGTTGTGGTGTTTAGCCGGGTTTTGTGATGGGTTTTTGTATTAATTCATTTGATGTAAATGTAATAAGTTGTAATATTATTTTGCGGGGCACATCCAGGTTGCGGTTGCAGCCACCGTTGTATTATTTCTTTTTACTGTTTTTGCTCCTAGGATAGACCCAAGGTGGGGTGCACAAACTACCGGGTATTTTGAAGTGTTGGGGCAGACCGCTTACTTCTGGTACTTGGCGGGTAGTTTGCCGTACCCGTAGGGGTCTGGGGTGGGAAAATGGCTATTCATCACAACTGTGTAATCCGTCTTTTCATTGCAGGCTCAAAAGAAATGCGGATTGCTTGCAAATCCAATATTGTTTATCTGTGATCTGGAATGCCTATTATTGCGTCTGACGAATGTACAATATCTATATATGATAGCTTTTTAGACGTCGCTTATGTTTTACACCAGCGCTAGCCCAGCCCCCGCTCTGTCGTTAGTTAAGTAACCTAACGGGTGATGACGGGACCCCGTGGCGAATGCGGATGGCATAAGAGGACGTTATATTTTCGTTGTTATCTGTAATGATAGGTTAAAGATGGGACGCATTATTGTTAATGCAAAGAAAATAAAAGCTAAACTGAATCGTTGGAACAATTTCTAAAAACCACTCGGTTTTCTTGAAAAAGCAAATTTTAAATCCGGAGCTTAAACCACTCCTTTTAATAAAAGCTATCTTAGTTCCTTCGATCAAATCAAGTTCACTATGTTAACGATTTTTTGCCAAAAACCAGCCGTAACCCTTCGTCGTTTCAGATATACAGCACATCGTATTCATGCTATGCTTGTTGGCCTATGTCAAGGCATAGTGAATGGTAGCAGTGTGTGCCTATTTGTTGCATAGATAGATGCATTAGTTAAATACAGACATACACCTTGTTGGCCTACGTCAAGGGCTTGTACGATGTATTTAAATTGATCAGGACAACGACGGGTAGAACTTGGCTTGCGTCTTATGACTTTATGGCCTACTTCAAGGTCTATAAGAGCTTAGGGTAAAAATCACATCGGGAGTTTCAAACATAAAGGAAACTTGCAGATTTAGCTTACCTTCTGGAGTGTGATGACTAGAGTGGCTTCCATCTAGGGCATCATACAATGATAGTTGGATCCCGATCCCACTGATGAGTAGGATTACTCTCGGGAATTTCTCTCACTTAACAATCAATGCTATAAACCAAGTAGGTGCCTAGAAAGGTGTTAGAGGGGCTAAACCTCCAGGGAAAAGAGGTTCTTTAATTAAGGAACTTCGCGAAAGCGTTGGAAAACCTCCCTCGAAGTACCAACACCAGCCTGGCTGAAAGGTTAAGCAAGAATTGTAACGTGTGATTAAATCCTGACTAGTTCTTAATTTAGGTTTCGAAGAAGGATTTGAGGAAACAGTGGAAGCCATCCTGTTTAGATAAAATAATAACCAATCTAAACTTGCAAGAGCATATGCTGAGTGTTTTCTTTTCTCTCTCTCTGGCAGCTACCATGACTGGACTAAAACTATTACTTGAAAAGAATATACTGACCGGGCAGAACTATAAAGATTGGCTAAGGAACGTCAATATTGCGCTGACTTATGACAAAGTTGCATATGTTACCACCGCTGTTCCTCCCCTTATCCCAGGACCAGATTCCTCAGTTGCGGACAAGGAAGTTCGCAAAACCTGGGATCTAGACTGTGAGCGAGCTAAGTGTATCGTGCTGGCGTCCATAAATAATGAACTCCAGAAACAGCCGAGAGTTTGACTTCATCAAAATGGTAGATGAACCTTGTATATACAAAAAGGTAGTAGGGAGTATGGTGATGATCCTCGTAGAGTACGTGGATGACATACTCTTGATAGGGAAGGAGTTTCCTATGCTACGCTCGGTCAATCTCCACTTATCGAAATGATTCTCCATACAGGATCAAATCGATACCTCCTAAATCCTGGGTTTTGGATCTATGAGATAGATCTAATTGGATGTTAGGATTCTCACTAGTTGTAGTTAGATGGTATCAACCGATCCTGGGGAGAATCACTGGAAGGGTTCCAGGGTGATAAGGACGACTGAAAGTCAGTCATAGGAATTGTCTTTACCCTCAGTAAAGAGACGGTATGTTGGAAGAGTTCAAAGCTAGATACCGTGGGATACTAGACGATAAAGGCTCGATACATCGCTACTTAATATGCTACCAAAGAGGCAGTCTGGATGTATATTTGTTCATGAGATGAACTTAGTTCCTCCCATTGTATGACAATGGAGTTGTGGCTTATGCCGAGGAACGTCCGTCCCATCAGTGATCCAGACATATTCTAAGGCAGTATCACCTGATCATGGAGATGGTTGATCTCCATGGTGATCGAGGTTAGGAGAGTAGACTCAGAGGACAACACGGCGGATCCACTCACAAAGGCCTTTTCCCAGAGAGAGACTTTTATGGGATGGTTGAGTATGAGATACTACAACCACTGCTATCAGATGACCCTAGTGCAAGTAGGAGATTGTTAGTTATATGTATGCCCTAAAGGCCATTACTATACATAGGATGTATATTGTAGTGGGTGCTTGGACATATATAAGGAGGACTTTCTTGCTCGACATGATAGTATGCTATTTGGTTGATCTTTACCTTAACGTGTACACTGATTGTCTCTCTGTTACATGTTGGTAAAGCCCTTAGGATGTGTACTTGACTACCTGGACTATGATGCGGATCATACTAGTGGGGACATGGTAGTCCATAAGTACATCCTTCAAAGTCCCTAGTCATGGGTATATCGAGACGGGGCATCGGTATACCAGAGTAGACTAGCGTATACCTTCTCGACCCATACAGATGGGCGATGGATGATCCCATATCCATTGGTGTTTGACATCAGAGAGGATATACGGGTGCTCAGTGGAGACGGGTACACTGGACGGACTCGCCGAGAACTCCCAGATGGTATTATATCTTACGTTAGATGGCAGTTCTCTGGTGACACTGGTACAGAGTAGTCTGTTGACCCGAGATCGTCATAGAGTCTTGTGTGATTCCCACTGTGCTTTGATTTCCACCTTACCATGTCCAAGAGGGCGTGGAAAACGGTGGTTTTTGGGTACAGTCCCGAATCACATGGAGGCAATGAGCGATAGGAGGGGATTCATCTCTCCCGGTATAGGGAGTTGATGTTGCGCTGTGTTCGATTGGCAATAACCGGAAATCCCTGGCCAGGGTTGCTGAGATTTACTGGTAAGTGTTACCAGTAGTTTCTCGAACTGTTATAGACCTCATATCGACACGACTTATCGAGCTACTGGGGTCTGACGTTTACCACCCCGAGGCGAGATATGCGACATATCAGACGACGAGACCGGACTGTACGGTAAGTGTTACTGGTTGGATTCACAGGAGTATGAGCGGCCTTGCTCGTCGATCTTCTGATCGCTCAATACCCGGGTGGCCGTTACGTTTAGCAGACCGCTTGCGGCTTGTGGGTGCTTGATATGATCATCACCTGCTGCCGGTGTATTGACGAGTCTTTAGAGTCCTACACAGAGGTTTCCTGGCTCAAGCGAAACGAAATAGGAGCGCATATGAGATATGTGCGGGACCGAGAATAATGCATGTATGTGATACCGTATTTCATTCTCGCGATGTATGTATCAATTGGTTGTATGCGATATAACCTAGTTATCGAATCAAAGATTGATTCGATAAGCCGATACATAGGATACTAGTCGGTTATGTGCGACATGACCGATCGTTAAATCAAGTGTTGATTTAATGATTTAATGCATAATTATATATTTGATATATTACTTTGCATTAACTAGTTTTTATTCACTTTAAATGGATTTTCTCACTTGAAGTTCACAAGTTGTATATGTGATATACTTTTATGCACTTGGATGTATCATGTTTGATGATACATGTATGCTAGGGTTTGTGTAAAGAATTAAACCTTGGTTAAGTAAATGGTTAGGGTTTTTATTTAGTTATTCATTCATTTATCTTTTTAATTGGATTAAAAAGAAATGGGATAAGAAAACAAAATGGTTGGTTTCATTCTTGAAGCTTGTTGAAGCTTCATGAAGTTTTGACCAAAGTGACCATTTTGTCTTCATCCTTAACCCTAACCATTCATATAACCTTAGTCAATTTTCTACATATAACCATGGTTCATATTATGATATGGATTGATTTTCTTTTGGATTAGATGAACTTATGATAATAATTATCTTCTTCTTCTTGTTCTTCTTCAAGAAGAAAACCTAGCTTTCATCAATGGTGATTTGATGAAAAGAGTGAGAAATCCAATTCTAAAGTGAACCCACCTCCTATTTCTTCATCCTCTACCTCTTGCCAAGTAGTATAGGGTGTTTTCTTCACAAGTTTCATGACTTGGTGAAGTGGGAGCTTGATCTTGTGATGCCTCGACGTTGATCATCTTCGGCATCGTAGTCGATGACCTAGCCCGCCCATTTCTCCGATGAAGCCGACGCTAGAGCCCGAGATTGGATTTGTACAGAATGGGGACTTCATCATGGAGCTATGGAGGTGGAGAACCGGATCTACAAAGGTTGTATTTCCGTTCACTTAGTTAAATTGTTAACTAGCTTCATGTTTCTCCTAAAATTCTAGTTAACGATCCGTATTAGGGTTTCTCGAGACTTGTAAAATTTAGAAATTGGCATGGTTGATGCCTTGTGAGAGATCATTATCGTGCCTAGGAACCCTACAGTGGTATCAGAGCCTAGCTAGAGCCTTAGGCGATGCGTAGACGAAGTTTGAAACCCGAACGAACCCGAAACCCTAAAATTTCACGCTCTCTGGACTTTTTTCAAAAACTGGGTTTTTTCCAGATTAAAAATACTTAAAAAATTCAGCAGGGAATTATATGAATTACGGTGCAAAATTTGACAAAAGATACTTCTAGATTGCGGCGGAACCGCGGCAGAAGCCTAGCTTCTGCGGCGGTTCCGCGGCAATAGTGTGATGTCACCCTCCCTATTTTGCACAGTAACTTCCTTTATTCAGTGCTGAGTTCTCTGGGTATTTTTAAATTTCACTCAAGAGTTGAGTTTTCTGGGGTGTTTTGGGAGTTCTAAGATTCGATCGGATTATCAAGTTTTGTCTATGTGTCTTTCCGGATAATTATTGAATATGTTAAAAAGTTCGACCGGATATAAATACCCAATTTTTCCCCTGTAAGGAATTTTCCAAGTGTTGGATCTTTCCGTGGTTTAACGACGTTCTAAGTAGTGCAAGTAACGCGATGGTCCCTCTAGAAGACAACAAACCTTAACTCGATTATGTGACCGTCTTGAACTGCCCTTTGAACCTTAGGGTTTGGGGCAGTACGGCGTGTCACATGTGAGGCGTTGGCTTGACCCTTCTACGGATGGACCGTTGGTACTGAGGTATGAACTGAATGTTTTTAGACTTATTTCATGTGTTGAGTCGTATTGGGAAAACCTGGGTGTTCGATTGTTCGATCGGAAAGTTTAATATTTTCTATTTTATCCGGAATGTGATACAATAATTGGAATTCACAAGTAGTTATGAGATAATTGAATGAATGTTATAAATCTAGCGGTTTAGTCTCACTTGATCGGTTGCCACGGAATTTTGATGTGATCAAAAGTCCGTCGCAATCACGTAGCGTACGCGGATACTCGCCGGGTAAACTTAATAGACAGCCTCGCGCCATAGCCCCTGTAGGGTTCCTAGGCACGCTAATGAGGTCTCACAAGACATCAACCATGCCAATTTCAAATTTTAGGGGTGCCGAGAAACCCTAATACGGATCGTTGGCTAGAAGTTTAGGCGAAACAAGCAACTAGTTAACTACTTAACTAAGTGTAAACGGAACTACAACCTTTGTAGATCCGGTTCTCCACCTCCATACCTCCGCAATGAAGTCTCCTCGCTGTCCAAATAGAAAACCCGGGCTCTAGCGTCGGCTTCATCGGAGAAATGGGCGGGCTAGGTCATCGACTACGATGCCGAAGATGATCTACGTCGAGGCATCACTAGATCAAGCTCCCACTTCACCAAGTCATGAAACTTGTGAAGAGAACACCCTATACTACTTAGCAAGAGGTAGAGGATGAAGAAATAGGAAGTGGGTTCACTTTAGAATTGGATTTCTCACTCTTTTCATCAAGTTGCCATTGATGGAGGCAAGCTTCTTCATGTGAAGAAGAAGAAGAAGAAGATGAAAATATTATGATAAGTTATTTTTTAAAATAGAAAAGAAAAGAAATACTTATCATAATACAACCATGGTTAGGTGTAGAGAATTAACTAGGATTAGTGAATGGTTGGGTTAAGACATGAAGACAAAATGGTCACTTTAGTCAAACCTTCATGAAGCTTCAACAAGCTTCATCTTTTAAAGCAACCATTTTCTCTTTTTCTTTTGTCAAAACAAAATAAATAAATGCATAAATAAATCAAATGAAACCCTAACCATTAACTAACCATGATTCAATCACACACTTAACCAAGTTAACATGTATCATCAAACATGATACAATCAAGTGCACAAAAGTATATCACATATACAACTTGTGAACTTCAAGTGAGAAAATCCTTTTAAAGTGAACCAATACTAGTTAATGCAAAGTAATATATCAAATATATAATTATGCATTAAATCATTAAATCAACACTTGATTTAACGATCCGGTCATATCGCATATAACCGACTAATATGCAATGTATCGACTTATCGAATCAATCCTTGATTCGATAACTAGGTTATATCGCATACAACCAATCAATACATTCATCGCGAGAATAGAATACGGTATCACATACACGCATTATTCTCGGTCCCGCACATATCTCATATGCGCTCCTATTTCGTTTCGCTTGAGCCAGGAAACCTCTGTGTAGGACTCTAAAGACTCGTCAATACGCCGGCAGCAGATGATGATCATATCAAACACCCACAAGCCGCAAGCGGTCTGCTAAACGTAACGGCCACCCGGGTATTGAGCGATCAGAAGATCGACGAGCAAGCCCGCTCACACTCCTGTGAATCCAACCAGTAACACTTACCGTACAGTCCGGTCTCGTCGTCTGATATGTCGCATATCTCGCCTAGGGGTGGTAAACGTCAGACCCCAATAGCTCGATAAGTCGTGTCGATATGAGGTCTATAACAATTCGAGTAACTACTGGTAACACTAACCAGTAAATCTCAGCAACCCTGGCCAGGGATTTCCTGTTATAGCTAATCGAACACAATGCAACATCAACTCCCTATACCGGGAGAGACGAATACCCTCCTATCGCTCATTGCCTCCATGTGATTCGGGACTGTACCCAAAAACCACCGTTTTGCACTCCCTCTTGGACGTGGTAAGATGGAAATCAAAGCACAGTGGGAACCACACAAGACTCTATGACGATCTCGGGTCAACAGACTACTCTGTACCAGTGTCACCAGAGAACTGCCATCTGACGTAAGGTATAATACCATCTGGGAGTTCTCGGCGAGTCCGTCCAGTATACCCAGTCTCTACTGAGCACCCGTATATCATCTCTGATGTCAAACACCAATGGATATGGGATCATCCATCGCCCATCTGTATGGGTCGAGAAGGTATACGCTAGTCTACTCTGGTATATCGATGCCCCGTCTCGATATACCCACGACTAGGGACCTTGAAGGATGTACTTATGGACTACCATTTCCCCACTAGTATGATCTACATCATAGTCCAGATAGTCAAGTACACATCCTAAGGGCTTTACCAACATGTAACAGAGAGACAATCAATGTACACGTTAAGGTAAAGTGTAACCAGATAGCATACTATCATGTCGAGCAAGAAAGTCCTCCCTAAATATGTCCCAGCATCCACTACAATATACATCCAATGTACAGTAATGGCCTCTAGGGCATACATATAACTAACAATCTCCCACTTGCATTAGGGCCATCTGATCGCAGTGGTTGCAGTATCTGATACTCAACCATCCCATTTAAGTCTCTCTCTCGGAATAGGCCTTCGCGAGTGGATCCACCGCGTTGTCCTCTGAGTCTACTCTCCTGACCTCGATCCCCTGGAGATCAACCATCTCCACGATCAGGTGACACTGCCTTAGAATATGTCTGGATCACTGATGGGACCGACGTTCCTTGGCATAAGCCACAACTCCATTGTCTCACATTGGTAGGAACGTAGTTCATCTCATGAACCAATATACACCCAAACAGCCTCTTTGGTAGCATCTTAAGTAGCGATGTATCCAGCCTTTATCGTCTAGTATGTCACGGTATCTAGCTTGGAACTCTTCCAACATACCGTCCCTTTACTGAGGGTAAAGACAATTCCTGTGACTGATACTCAGTCGTCATTATCACCCTGGAACACTTCCAGTGATTCTTCCCAGGATCAATTGATACCATCTCACTACAGCGAGTGAGTATTCTAACATCCATTTAGATCTATCTCATAGGTCCAAAACCCAGGATTTAGTAGGTATCACTTTGATCCTATGTGGAGAATCATTGTGATAGGCGGAGATTGATCGAGCGTTGCATAGGAAACTCTTTCCCTATCAAGAGTATGTCATCCACGTACTCTACGAGGATCATAACCATACTCCCTACTATCTTTTTGTATATACAAGATTCATCTACCATTTTGATGATGTCAAACTTTTTGACTAATTCATCAAAACAAACGTTCCAACTCCGCGATGCCTGCTTTATCCTATAAAACATCTTGCACACGTTTCCGCTGCTCCCACTGTCTACGAAGCCCTCTGGCTGTGTACTTATAGACGCTATCTTCCAAAACATCATTTAGAAAAGCAGTCATGATACCCAACCACCAGATATCGTAGTCATGGTATGTAGCCGTGGTAAGTAGGATCTGGATGGACTTAAGCATAGATACTTGAAAAGGTTTCATCATTATCCACGCCTGGTTGATGACGAAAACCTTTAACAAGTCTAGCTTTGAAAGTCTCAACTTTTCCATCTACACCAAGTAATCTTCTCAAGATTTACTTACTCCTGATGGGGATTTAACCCTTCAGATATAGCAGCCAAAGTCCATACTTTGCTGGTGTACATAGATTCCATCTCAGATCGCTAAGCATCCAGCCATTCTTACAGAGTCCCACTCCTGATGGCCAGCTTGAAACTAGTTGGGTCATCATCTCATGATGCAATCCTCGCTCCCACTGTCATAGAGAAACCGAAGTATCTCTCAGGTGGGTGAGGAACCCTACTAGATCGGCGGAGAGGCTGAGGTTCGTTGGTTACTATTGAATCCTTCGGTTCTACCAAATCATTTGCTGTAGTTTGTATAGCTGAAACACTTCCAGTTCTATATAACTTACCTTATCTCGAGCTTGTCCGGATGTTGCTTTTAGACATAGGCCGGACAACCCCAAATCTTAACTAGCTTAAGACATGGGATCTTCCCTTTCTATATCACATATGAAGCGGTAGGCATCGGATTTGATTTGAACCCTATTCAATAGGTGTGCAGCTTCTCAAGTGCATCACTCCCAAAAGGAAATAGGTAACTCAGTAGTACTCATCATAGAGCACACCTTATCATATAGGGTGTGATTGCTCTGCCCCGATATACCATCGTGCTGTGGTGTATACGGAGGAGTAATGTTGAGAGAGAATCTCATTCTCCTTTAGAAAAGTCCAGGAATTCCATGCACAAGTATTCTCCTCCCTGATCTCATCATAGGACATAATACTTATACCCGTATTTTGATTCTCTACTTCTCTCTTATATTCTGTGAATATCTCAAAAGGTTCGGACTTGTGTTTCAACAGGAACATAGGTCTGAATCTCGAAAGTTCATCAGAGAATGTAATGAAGTATAAAAAACCATTCCTGGCATGTGTAGACAGGAGACCTTACATACATCATCATGTATCATCACAAGAGTTCACTAACTCTTTCTCTGTTTCCAATAAACAGAGCTAGTGTCATTATATCTTTGTGACATGACTGGCAAGTTTCAAAAGATGTAGATTCAAACTGATTTAAATGTGCATCTACATGTAACTTCAGCTAGTCGGGTCACATTGATATGACCTAGTCTACAATACCTCAAGAAGGATTCGTTCAGTTCTGAACTCTTCCACTTGTGTGTGTTCTGTATACTAAGAACTGTAGTTTGATTTAGAACAGCAATACTTTTAGATAACGTGCCTGAACCGATCAACTTTTGATATAGGAAATGTTCAAAACATTATCCAACAATACAAAATTTTGTCATTTCTTTATTGATAAAGAGACTGATATGATTTTGTATATCAGGTTCGGTATCTAATAACATTCGTTCAGAATCAATGTATTGGTAATACAGGGTGACAGTGACCAACAGACTTTGCTGCAACACTTGCCCCGTTTTCTGCCTCATGAAACTTATCACCCGTTCTCAGTTCTTTACCTATCTGTAGCCCATGTAACATATTACATATGCGGGATCCTGATCCGGTATCATATACCCAGGACATAAAGGATACCGAGAAACAGTTCTGTATAATGAACATACCCGAAGATGATGCATCAGCATGCACTTTCTTCGTTTGGGCGGCATGGGAATTCTGGTAATCCCCAATTTCCTGCTCTGTCTTATAACAATTATAAGTTGGAGCGGGACCAACGTTCCCCAGCTCAGTATAACAAGCGGGTTCGGTCAAATATCCGTATTATTATCTTGATTAAGGCGTGATATGGTCGCTACCTGGAGAGAGAGAGAAGAAAACACTCAGCGTGCGCTCTTGCAAGAATAGATTGGTTATTATTTTATCTAATCAGGATGGCTCCCACTGCTTTTTATCAAATCTTCCTTCAAACCCAAAAAGGAAAGACTAGCCGGGATTAATTACACACTACAAGTTCGCCAATCTTTCGGCCAGGCCAGTGTCGGTACTTTGAGGGAGGTCCCCCGTGCTTTCGCACGAACCTAATTAATGTAAACCTCATTTTCCCAGAGGCGTAACCCCGTTGACACCTTTCTAGACACCTACTTGATTGGCTAATTGTAATGCGTAAAATTCTCCCAGGAGTAACTCTTACTCGCAGCGGGTATCGGGATCCAACTATCTCATAGAAGGTATGCAATCTCATTGCAAATTTCAACACTTGAAATTCCCGATAATATTTTGCCCCTAACGTGCTATGACCTTGACGAAAGCCAACAAACCATAGCCCGCTAGTCAAGTTCAACCCGTACATTTCTTGATCGAATTAAACCCACCCGCACGACCCTTGACGAAAGCCAACATAGCCGCACGACTACCCTAATCCAATCGCATCGTATGCTGGCAGATAAGCAGCATATAGCTACCGCACACTGCACCTTGACGAAAGCCAATAAATGCAGCACAAATACTATATACAACTTATCTGAAATGACGGAGGGCTACGACAGGTTTTTCTGAAAACCTATTGCGTAATGAACTTGATATCGTTGTAGAATCAAATGATTTTAAAAATGGAGTGCTTTTGAGGCATTTCTAGTTTTACTAAAGGAGTCACTCCCGGTGAAGGGATCGTCGGTCCTTTCCTCGTCGAATGAGGTGCGGGATATATCATATATATCACTTTGCAAAGCAAAAACTCTTAAAAGCAATCAAAAGACAAACCGAGTGTGTAGCATCTGCCAGTTATTGCTAAAGGAGTCACCCCGGTGAAGGGATCTCGGTCCTTTCCTTATCGAATAAGGTGCAGGATATATCATATATACCGCTGTGCAAAGCAATAACTGTAGCTACCTATTTTATTTTGAAATTCAATTCTACAACATCTTAGGTTTCTTTTATTTCATTAATCATATTAATGAAATCCCATCATTTAAATACCTAAACATCACAGATAAATACGACGTACACTTATGCCATCCGCATTCGCCTCGATGTCCCCTCGTGCACCGTTAGGTTAGGTGACTAACGGCAGAGCGGGGCAGGGCTAGCGCGGGTGTAAAACATAAGTAACGTCTATATAATATATAATATATACTATATATAGTATCCATCACAGAACATCACATGATCACATCACAGATATCGCAGCAGAAGAATCATATGAAATATTGGATATACTAGGACGTCCGTGTTTTCAATACGAGCCAGTATAAAACACGGATTCCACGGTCGCGATGAATAGCCAAACCCACACCCCAAGACCCCTACGAGAGCGGCAAGCAACCCTACCAATTCTAGAGTTAGGAGACCCGGACTCGACTCCTCGAGTTGGTCTCCCACTGGACTCCAGAACCCGGTTACTTGTGCTCTCCTCCTTGGGTCTATCCTAGTGCGGAAAAGTAAATAATCTACAAACGGTGACATCTTCCGCAACCTGGAAGCGCCCCAATAAAAGAATATTACATACAAGTTTTTACATGAATGAAAATGAAAAACACTCATCTCACATAAAAAACCCCGTCTATTCAAACACGACGATCCAATATAACATATCCAGCAACACATAACATCACATGTCATCAACGTAAGTAAATATGCGCATCCCAATTGTCGTTGACATATAGCAACGAAACCGGCGATATCACATATTACACTTACGGTCACAGAAAAGAAAGTGTAAAACCACAACAGTTGGAATCCACAACCACCTCAGACATCGCATGCCTGACCAAATGAATTCCTTAGACATCGCATGCCTAACAATTATAAACCCCGCATTTTATTCTCAAAATCGAAAACACTTTTCAATACCAAGTCGGGCAATTCAACAGGATTCCCGACAATTTGATCGAATGCTCGTCGCAAACTTCAGTAGACGGCCGCACCCCCGATACCGTCGACGAAGTGCACCAAGACGGAACACCGCTACCACGAGCACCCGGACGGATGCTTTCGGCGACGGGGTTCTCCTACAGTCACTTGGTCGGGGCTATGGAGTGAGGCTGTCTATTAAGTTTACCCGGCGAGTATCCGCGTACGCTACGTGATTGCGACGGACTTTCGATCACATCAAAATTCCGTGGCAACCGATCAAGTGAGACTAAACTGCTATGTTTATAACATTCATTCAGTTATCTCATAACTACTTGTGAATTCCAATTATTGTATTACATTCCGGATAAATAGAAAATCTTAAACTTTTCGATCAAACAGTCGAACACCCAAGTTTTCCCGATACAGATCAACACATGAAATAAGTCTAACAACATTCAGTTCGTGCCTCAGTACCAACGGTCCAGCCATAGAAGGGTCAAGCCAACGCCTCACATGTGGCACGTCGTACTGCCCCAAACCCGAAGGTTCAAAGGGCAGTTCAAGACGGTCACATAATCGAGTTAAGGTTTGTTGTCTTCTAGAGGGTCCATCGCGTTACTTGCACTACTTAGAACGTCTTTAAACCACGGAAAAATCCAACACTTGGAAATTTCCCGACAGGGGAAAAATTGGGTATTTATATCCGGTCGAACTTTTTAACATATTCAAAAATTATCCGGAAAGCCACACAGACAAAATTTGATAATCCGATCGAACATTCGAATCCCCAAAAAAACCCAGAAAATTCAACTCTTGAAAACATATTAAAAATTCCTAGGAAAACCAGCACTTGAAACTAAGAATTACTGTGCAAAAATGGTTGGCTGATGAGACATATTGGCCGCGGAACCGCCGCAGAAGCCATGCTTCTACCGCGGTTCCGCCACGCTTTTGAGGAATTATGAGTACGGGCTCCACAGTAATTCTTCAAATTCCCTGCTGATTTTTCTGCATATTTTTAATATCGAAAAATCCACATTTTTCAAAAAAGTACAGAGAGCAATTTGGAGATGGGGTTTCGGTTCGATCGGACTTCAAACTCCGTCTAGACTTCGCCTAAGGCTCTAGCTAGGCTCTGATACCACTGTAGGGTTCCTAGGCACGCTAATGAGGTCTCACAAGGCATCAACCATGCCAATTTCAAATTTTAGGGGTGCAGAGAAACCCTAATACGGATCGTTGGCTAGAAGTTTAAGCGAAACAAGCAACTAGTTAACTACTTAACTATGTGTAAACGGAAATACAACCTTTGTAGATCCGGTTCTCCACCTCCATAGCTCCGCAATGAAGTCTTCTCGCTGTCCAAATTGATAACCCGGGCTCTAGCGTCGGCTTCATCGGAGAAATGGGCGGGCTAGGTCATCGACTACGATGCCGAAGATGATCTACGTCGAGGCATCACTAGATCAAGCTCCCACTTCACCAAGTCATGAAACTTGTGAAGAGAACACCCTATACTACTTGGCAAGAGGTAGAGGATGAAGAAATAGGAAGTGGGTTCACTTTAGAATTGGATTTCTCACTCTTTTCATCAAGTTGCCATTGATGGAGGCAAGCTTCTTCATGTGAAGAAGAAGAAGAAGAAGATGAAAATATTATGATAAGTTATTTTTTAAAATAGAAAAGAAAAGCAATACTTATCATAATACAACCATGGTTAGGTGTAGAGAATTAACTAGGATTAGTGAATAGTTGGGTTAAGACATGAAGATAAAATGGTCACTTTAGTCAAACCTTCATGAAGCTTCAACAAGCTTCATCTTTTAAAGCAACCATTTTCTCTTTTTCTTTTGTCAAAACAAAATAAATAAATGCATAAATAAATCAAATGAAACCCTAACCATTAACTAACCATGATTTAATCACACACTTAACCAAGTTAACATGTATCATCAAACATGATACAATCAAGTGCACAAAAGTATATCACATATACAACTTGTGAACTTCAAGTGAGAAAATCCTTTTAAAGTGAACCAATACTAGTTAATGCAAAGTAATATATCAAATATATAATTATGCATTAAATCATTAAATCAACACTTGATTTAACGATCCGGTCATATCGCATATAACCGACTAATATGCAATGTATCGACTTATCGAATCAATCCTTGATTCGATAACTAGGTTATATCGCATACAACCAATCAATACATTCATCGCGAGAATAGAATACGGTATCACATACACGCATTATTCTCGGTCCCGCACATATCTCATATGCGCTCCTATTTCGTTTCGCTTGAGCCAGGAAACCTCTGTGTAGGACTCTAAAGACTCGTCAATACGCCGGCAGCAGATGATGATCATATCAAACACCCACAAGCCGCAAGCGGTCTGCTAAACGTAACGGCCACCCGGGTATTGAGCGATCAGAAGATCGACGAGCAAGCCCGCTCACACTCCTGTGAATCCAACCAGTAACACTTACCGTACAGTCCGGTCTCGTCGTCTGATATGTCGCATATCTCGCCTAGGGGTGGTAAACGTCAGACCCCAATAGATCGATAAGTCGTGTCGATATGAGGTCTATAACAATTCGAGAAACTACTGGTAACACTTACCAGTAAATCTCAGCAACCCTGGCCAAGGATTTCCTGTTATAGCCAATCGAACATAGCGCAACATCAACTCCCTATACCGGGAGAGACGAATCCCCTCCTATCGCTCATTGCCTCCATGTGATTCGGGACTGTACCCAAAAACCACCGTTTTGCACGCCCTCTTGGACGTGGTAAGATGGAAATCAAAGCACAGTGGGAACCACACAAGACTCTATGACGATCTCGGGTCAACAGACTACTCTGTACCAGTGTCACCAGAGAACTGCCATCTGACGTAAGGTATAATACCATCTGGGAGTTCTCGGCGAGTTCGTACAGTGTACCCAGTCTCTACTGAGCACCCGTATATCATCTCTGATGTCAAACACCAATGGATATGGGATCATCCATCGCCTATCTGTATAGGTCGAGAAAGTATACGCTAGTCTACTCTGGTATATCGATGCCCCGTCTCGATATACCCACGACTAGGGACCTTGAAGGATGTACTTATGGACTACCATTTCCCCACTAGTATGATCCGCATCATAGTCCAGATAGTCAAGTACACATCCTAAGGGCTTTACCAACATGTAACAGAGAGACAATCAATGTACACGTTAAGGTAAAGTGTAACCAGATAGCATACTATCATGTCAAGCAAGAAAGTCCTCCCTATATATGTCCCAGCATCCACTACAATATACATCCAATGTACAGTAATGGCCTCTAGGGCATACATATAACTAACAGCCCCGACCAAGTGACTGTAGGAGAACCCCGTCGCCGAAAGCATCCGTTCGGGTGCTCGCGGCAGAGTTGTTCCGCCTTGGTGCACTTCGTCGACGGCATCGGGGGTGCGGCCGCCTACTAAAGTTTGCGACGAGCATTCGATCAGGATGTCGGGAATCCTGTTGAATTGCCCGACTTGATATTGAAAAGTGTTTTCGATAATGTGACTAAAATGCGGGGTTTATAATTGTTAGGCATGCGATGTCTAAGGAATTCATTTGATTAGGCATGCGATGTTTATGGAGGTTGCGGATTCCAACTGTTGTAGTTTTACACTTTCTTTTCTTCTACCGTTAGTGTAATATGTGATATCGCCGGTTTCGTTGCTATATGTCAACGACAATTGGGATGCGCATATTTACTTACGTTGATGACATGTGATGTTATGTGTTGCTGTATATGTTATATTGGATCGTCGTGTTTGAATAGCCGGGGGTTTTTATGTGAGACGAGTGTTTTTCATTTTCATTCATGTAAAAATCTGTATGTAATATTCTTTTATTGGGGCACTTCCAGGTTGCGGAAGATGTCACCGTTTGTATATTATTTACTTTTCCGTTCTAAGATAGACCCAAGGAGGGGAGCACTAGTAACCGGGTTCTGGAGTCCAGTGGGAGTCCAACTCGAGGAGTCGAGTCCGGGTCTCCTAACTCTAGAATTGGTAGGGTTGCTTGCCGCTCTCGTAGGGGTCTAGGGGTGTGGGTTTGGCTATTCATCACGACAGTGGAATCCGTGTTTTATACTGGCTCGTATTGAAAACACGGACGTCCTAGTATATCCAATATTTTATATCATTCTTCTGCTGCGATATCTGTGATGTGATCATGTGATGTTCTGTGATAGATAAGTATATAGTATATATGATATATTATATAGGCGTTACTTATGTTTTACACCCGCGCTAGCCCTACCCCACTCTGCCGTTAGTTACCTAACCTAACGGTGCACGAGGGGACATCGAGGCGAATGCGGATGGCATAAGTGTACGTCGTATTTATCTATGATGTTTAGGTACTTAAATGATGGGACTTCATTAATGAGATTAATGAAATAAAAGAAACCTAAGATATTGTAGAATCTAATTTCAAAATAAAAAAAAGGGTAGCTACAGTTCTTGCTTTGCACAGAGGTATATGTGATATATCCTGCACCTTATTCGATGAGGAAAGGACCGAGATCCCTTCACCGGGAGTGACTCCTTTAGCAATAACTGGCAGATGCTACACACTCGGTTTGTCTTTTGATTGCTTTTAAGAGTTTTTGCTTTGCACAGTGATATATGTGATATATCCCGCACCTCATTCGACGAGGAAAGGACCGACGATCCCTTCACCGGGAGTGACTCCTTTAGCAAAACTAGAAATGCCTCAAAAACACTCCATTTTAAAATTATTTGATTCTACAACGATATCAAGTTCATTACGCAATAGGTTTTCAGAAAAACCTGTCGTAGCCCTCCGTCATTTCAGATAAGTTGTATATAGTATTCGTGCTGCATTTGTTGGCTTTCGTCAAGGTGCAGTGTGCGGTAGCTATATGCTGCTTATCTGCTGCATACGATGCGATTGGATTAGGGTAGTCATACGGCTTTGTTGGCTATCGTCAAGAGTCGTACGGGTGGGTTTAATTCAATTAAGAAATGTACGGGTTGAACATGACTAGCGGGCTATGGTTTGTTGGCTTTCGTTAAGGTCATAGCACGTTAGGGGCAAAATATTATCGGGAATTTCAAGTGTTGAAATTTGCAATGAGATTGCATACCATCTATGAGATAGTTGGATCCCGATACCCGCTGCGAGTAAGAGTTACACCTGGGAGAGTTTTACATATTACAATTAGCCGATCAAGTAGGTGTCTAGAAAGGTGTCAACGGGGTTATGCCTCTGGGAAAACAAGGTTTACATTAATTAGGTTCGTGCGAAAGCACGAGGGACCTCCCTCAAAGTACCGACACTGGCCTGGCTGAAAGATTGGCAAACTTGTAGTGTGTAATTAATCCCGGCTAGTCTTTCCTTTTAGGGTTTGAAGGAAGATTTGATAAAAAAAACAGTGGGAGCCATCCTGATTAGATAAAATAAAAACCAATCTATTCTTGCAAGAGCGCACGCTGAGTGTTTTCTTCTCTCTCTCTCCAGGTAGCGACCATATCACGCCTTAATCAAGATAATAATACGGATATTGACCGAACCCGCTTGTTATACTGAGCTGGGGAACATTGGTCCCGCTCCAACTTATAATTGTTATAAGACAGAGCAGGAAATTGGGGATTACCAGAATTCCCGTGCCGCCCAAACGAAGAGAGTGCATGCTGATGCATCATCTTCGGGTGTGTTCATTACAAAGAACTGTTTCTCAGTATCCTATGCATCCTGGGTATTTGATACCGGATCAGGATCCCAGATATGTAATCTGTTACATAGGGCTACAGAAAGGTAGAGGACTGAGAACGGGTGATAAGTTTCATGAGGCAGAAAACGGGGCAAGTGTTGCAGCCAAGTCTGTTGGTCACTGTCACCCTGTATTCCAAATACATTGATTCTGAACGTATGTTATTAGATACTGAACCTGATATACAAAATCATATCACTCTCTTTAATAGTAAAGAAATGATAAAATTTTGTATTGTTGGATAATGTTTTGAACATTTCCTATATCAAAAGTTGATCGGTTCAGGCACGTTATCTAAAAGCATTGATGTTCTAAATCAAACTACAGTTCTTTAGTATACGGAACACATAAAAGAGGAAGAGTTCAGAAATGAACAAATCCTTCTTGAGGCATTGTAGACTAGGTCATATCAATGCGATCCGACTGGCTGAAGTTACATTTTAGATGCATATTTAAATCGGTTTGAATTTACATCTTGTGAAACTTGCCAGTCATGTCACAGAGATAAGATGACCACGGCTCTGTTTATTGGAAACAGAGAAAGAGTTAGTAAACTCTTGGGATGATACATGTTGATGTATGATAGGTCCCCTGTCTACATATGCCAGGACTGGTTCTTTGTACTTCGTTACATTCTCTGATAATCTCTCAAGATTCAGACATATGTTCTTGTTGAAACACAAGTCCGAACCTTTTGAGATATTCACAGAATATGATTTAGAAGTAGAAAACCAAAACACGGGTATAAGTATTATGTCCTTTGATGAGATCGAGGAGGAGAATACTTGAGCACGGAAATCCTGGATTATTCTAAAGGAGAATGAGATTCTCTCTCAGCATTACTCCTCCGAATACACCATAGCACGATGGTATATCGGGGCGGAGCAGTTGCACCATATTCGATATGGTGCGCTCTATGATGAGTACTACTGAGTTACCTATTTCCTTTTGGGAGTTATGCATTTGAGAAGCTGCATACCAATTGAATTGGGTTCCAATCAAATCAGTTGCCTACTATTTCATATGTGATATGATATGGGAAGAGCCCATGTCTTAAGCTAGTTAAGATTTGGGGTTGTCCGGCCTATGTCTAAAAGCAAAATCGGGACAAGCTCGAGGCAAGATCTGTTATGTAGAACTGGAAATGTTCCAGCTATACAAACTGCAGCTGATGATTTGAAAGAACCAAAGGATTCAATAGTTACCAACGAACCTCAGCCTCTCCGCCGATCTAGTAAGGTTCCTCACCCGCCTGAGAGATACTTCGGTAACTCTATGACAGTGGGAGCGAGGATTGCATCATGAGATGATGACCCAACTAGTTTCGAGCTGGCCATCAGGAGTGGGACTCTGTAAGAATGGCTGGATGCTTAGCGATCTGAGATAGAATCCATGTACACCAACAAAGTATGGACTTTGGTTGCTATATCTGAAGGGTTAAATCCCCATCAGGAGCAAGTATATCTTGAGAAGATTACTTGGTGTAGATGGAAAAGTTGAGACTTTCAAAGCTAGACTTGTTAAAGCTTTTCGTCATCGACCAGGCGTGGATAATGATGAAACATTTTCAAGTGGCTATGCTTAAGTCCATCCAGATCCTACTTGCCACGGCTACATACCATGACTACGATATCTGGCGGTTGGGTGCCATGACTGCTTTTCTAAAATGATGTTTTAGAAGAGAACGTCTATAAGTACACAGCCAGAGGGCTTCGTAGACAGTGGAAGCAGCGGAAACGTGTACAAGATGCTTTATAGGATAAAGCAGGTATCGCGGAGTTGGAACATCTATTTTGATGTGGTAGTCAAACAATTTAACATCATCAAAATGGTAGATGAACCTTGTATATACAAAAAGGTAGTAGGGAGTATGGTGATGATCCTCGTAGAGTACGTGGATGACATACTCTTGATAGGGAAGGAGTTTCCTATGCTACGCTCGGTCAATCTCCACTTATCGAAATAATTCTCCAAACAGGGTCAAAGTGATACCTCCTAAATCCTGGGTTTTGGATCTATGAGATAGATCTAATTGGATGTTAGGATTCTCACTAGTTGTAGTGAGATGGTATCAACCGATCCTGGGGAGAATCACTGGAAGGGTTCCAGGGCGATAATGACGACTGAAAGTCAGTCACAGGCATTGTCTTTACCCTCAGTAACGGGACGGTATGTTGGAAGAGTTCCAAGCTAGATACCGTGGCATACTAGACGATAAAGGCTCGATACATCGCTACTTAAGATGCTACCAAAGAGGCAGTCTGGATGTATATTTGTTCATGAGATGAACTTAGTTCCTCCCATTGTGTGACAATGGAGTTATGGCTTATGCCAAGGAACGTCCGTCCCATCAGTGATCCAGACATATTCTAAGACAGTATCACCTGATCATGGAGATGGTTGATCTCCAGGGTGATCGAGGTTAGGAGAGTAGACTCAGAGGACAACACGGCGGACCACTCACAAAGGCCTTTTCCCAGAGAGAGACTTTTATGGGATGGTTGAGTATGAGATACTACAACCACTGCTATCAGATGGCCCTAGTGCAAGTGGGAGATTGTTAGTTATATGTATGCCCTAGAGGCCATTACTATACATAGGATGTATATTGTAGTGGGTGCTTGGACATATATAGGGAGGACTTTCTTGCTCGACATGATAGTATGCTATCTGGTTGATCTTTACCTTAACGTGTACACTGATTGTCTCTCTGTTACATGTTGGTAAAGCCCTTAGGATGTGTACATGACTACCTGGACTATGATGCGGATCATACTAGTGGGGACATGGTAGTCCATAAGTACATCCTTCAAAGTCCCTAGTCGTGGGTATATCGAGACGGGGCATCGATATACCAGAGTAGACTAGCGTATACCTTCTCGACCCATACAGATGGGCGATGGATGATCCCATATCCATTGGTGTTTGACATCAGAGATGATATACGGGTGCTCAGTGGAGACTGGGTACACTGGACGGACTCGCCGAGAACTCCCAGATGGTATTATATCTTACGTCAGATGGCAGTTCTCTGGTGACACTGGTACAGAGTAGTCTGTTGACCCGAGATCGTCATAGAGTCTTGTGTGATTCCCACTGTTCATTGATTTCCACCTTACCATGTCCAAGAGGGCGTGCAAAACGGTGGTTTTTGGGTACAGTCCCGAATCACATGGAGGCAATGAGCGATAGGAGGGGATTCGTCTTTCCCGGTATAGGGAGTTGATGTTGCGCTGTGTTCGATTGGCTATAACCGGAAATCCCTGGCCAGGGTTGCTGAGATTTGCTGGTAAGTGTTACCAATAGTTTCTCGAACTGTTATAGACCTCATATCGACATGACTTATCGAGCTACTGGGGTCTGACGTTTACCACCCCTAGGCGAGATATGCGACATATCAGACGACGAGACCGGACTGTACGGTAAGTGTTACTGGTTGGATTCACAGGAGTATGAGCGGGTTTGCTCGTCGATCTTCTGATCACTCAATACCCGGGTGGCCGTTACGTTTAGCAGAACGCTTGCGGCCTGTGGGTGCTTGATATGATCATCACCTGCTGCCGGCGTATTGACGAGTCTTTAGAGTCCTACACAGAGGTTTCCTGGCTCAAGCGAAACGAAATAGGAGCGCATATGAGATATGTGCGGGACCGAGAATAATGCGTTTATGTGATACCGTATTTCATTCTCGCGATGTATGTATCAATTGGTTGTATGCGATGTAACCTAGTTATCGAATCAAAGATTGATTCGATAAGCCGATACATAGGATACTAGTCGGTTATGTGCGACATGACCGGATCGTTAAATCAAGTGTTGATTTAATGATTTAATACATAATTATATATTTGATATATTGCTTTGCATTAACTAGTTTTTGTTCACTTTAAATGGATTTTCTCACTTGAAGTTCACAAGTTTTATATGTGATATACTTTTGTGCACTTGGATGTATCATGTTTGATGATACATGTATGCTAGGGTTTGTGTAAAGAATTAAACCTTGGTTAAGTAAATGGTTATGGTTTTTATTTAGTTATTCATTCATTTATCTTTTTAATTGGATTAAAAAGAAATGGGATAAGAAAACAAAATGGTTGCTTTCATTCTTGAAGCTTGTTGAAGCTTCATGAAGCTTTAACCAAAGTGACCATTTTGTCTTCATCCTTAACCCTAACCATTCATCTAACCTTAGTCAATTCTCTACATATAACCATGGTTCATATTATGATAAGGATTGATTTTCTTTTGGATTAGATGAACTTATGATAATAATTATCTTCTTCTTCTTGTTCTTCTTCAAGAAGAAAACCTAGCTTTCATCAATGGTGATTTGATGAAAAGAGTGAGAAATCCAATTCTAAAGTGAACCCACCTCCTATTTCTTCATCCTCTACCTCTTGCCAAGTAGTATAGGGTGTTTTCTTCACAAGTTTCATGACTTGGTGAAGTGGGAGCTTGATCTTGTGATGCCTCGACGTAGATCATCTTCGGCATCGTAGTCGATGACCTAGCCCGCCCATTTCTCCGATGAAGCCGACGCTAGAGCCCGGGATTGGATTTGGACAGAATGGGGACTTCATCATGGAGCTATGGAGGTGGAGAACCGGATCTACAAAGGTTGTATTTCCGTTCACTTAGTTAAATTGTTAACTAGCTTCATGTTTCGCCTAAAATTCTAGTTAACGATCCGTATTAGGGTTTCTCGGCACTTGTAAAATTTTGAAATTGGCATGGTTGATGCCTTGTGAGACCTCATTATCATGCCTAGGAACCCTACATGTTCATTACAGAGAACTGTTTCTCAGTATCCTTTACGTCCTGGGTATAAGATACCGGATCAGGATCCCGCATATGTAATCTGTTATATGGGCTACAGATAGGTAGAGAACTGAGAACGGGTGATAAGTTTCATAAGACAGAAAACGGTGCAAGTGTTGCAGCCAAGTCTGTTGGTCACTTTCACCCTGTATTAGTAGAATACATTAATTCTGAACAAATATTATTAGATATCGAACCTGATATACAACATCATATCAGTCTCTTTATTAGTAAAGAAAGGATATAATTTTGTATTGATGGATAATGTTTTGAACATTTCCTATATCAAAAGTTGATCGGTTCAGGCACGTTATCTAAAAGCATTGACGTTCTAAATCAAACTACAGTTCATAGTATACAGAACACACACAAGAGGAAGAGTTCAGAAATGAACGAATCCTTCTTGAGGTGTTGTAGACTAGGTCATATCAAAGCGACCCGACTAGCTCAAGTTACATTAAGATGCATATTTAAATCAGTTTGAATTTACATCTTGTGAAACTTGTCAGTCATGTCACAAAGATAAGATGACCATAGCTCTGTATATAGGAAACAGAGAAAGAGTTAGTGAACTCTTGGGATGATACATGTTGATGTATGAAGGTCCCCAGTCTACACATTCCAAGACCGGTTCTTCTTACTTCATTACATTCTCTGATAATCTCTCAAGACTCAGACATATGTTCCTATTGAAAGAAGTCCGAACCTTTTGAGATATTCACAGAATATAAGTTAGAAGTAGAGAACCAAAATACGGGTATAAGTATTATGTCCTTTGATGAGATCAAGGAGGTGATTACTTGAGCACGGAAATCCTGGACTATTCTAAAGGAGAATGAGATTCTCTCTCAGCATTACTCCTCCGTATACACCATAGCACGATGGTATATCGGGACGGAGCAAGAAACAACCTATGTGATACGGTGTTCTCTATGATGAGTACTACTGAGTTGCCTATTTCCTTTTGGGAGTTATGCACTTGAGAAGCTGTATACCTATTGAATAGGGTTCAAATCAAATCAGTTGCCTACCACTTCATATGTGATATGGAAAGGGAAGAGCCCATATCTTAAGTTTGTTAAGATTTGGGGTTGTCCAGCCTATGTCTAAAAGCAAAATCCGGACAAGCTCGAGGCAAGGTCTGTTATGTAGAACTGGAAAGGTTCCAGCTATACAAACTGCAGCTGATGATTTGGTAGAACCAAAGGATTCAGTAGTTTCTTACGAACCTCAGCCTCTCCGCCGATCTAGTAGGGTTCCTCACCCACCTGAGAGATACGTTGGTTTCTCTATGACAGTGAGAGCGAGGATTGCATCATGAGATGATGACCCAACTAGTTTCGGGCTGGCCATCAGGAGTGGGACTCTGTAAGAATGGCTGGATGCTTATCGATCTGAGATGGAATCCTTATACACCAACAAAGTATGGACTTTGGTTGCTTTATCTGAAGGGTTAAATCCCCATCAGGAGCAAGTATATCTTGAGAAGAATACTTGGTGTACATTGAAAAGTTGAGACTTTTAAAGCTATGCTTAAGTCCATCCAGAGCCTACTTGCCACGGCTACATACCATGACTACGATATCTGGCGGTTGGGTGTCATGACTGCTTTTCTAAATGATGTTTTAGAAAAGAGCATCTATAAGTACACAGCCAGAGGGCTTCGTAGACAGTGGGAGCAGCGGAAACATGAGCAAGATGTTTTATGTGATAAAGCAGGCATCACGGAGTTGGAACGTCTGTTTTGATGTGGTAGTCAAAGAGTTTGACTTCATCAAAATAGTAGATGAACCTTGTATATACAAAAAAGGTAGTAGGGAGTATGGTGGTGATCCTCGTACAGTACGTGGATGACATACTCTTGATAGGGATGGAGTTTCCTATACTACGCTCGGTCAATCTCCGCTTATCACAAGGATTCTCCTTATAAGATCAAAGTGATACCTCTTAAATCCTAGGTTTTGGATCTATGAGATAGATCTAATTGGATGTTAGGATTCTCACTAGATATAGTGAGATGGTATCAATCGATCTTGGGGAGAATCACTGGAAAGGTTCCAGGGTGATAAGGACGACTGAATGTCAGTCACAGCCATTGTCTTTATCCTCAGTGGAGGGACGGTATGTTAGAAGAGTTCCAAGCTAGATACCGTGATTTACTAGACGATTAAAGGCAAGATACATCCTTACCAAGGATGCTACCAAAGAGGCAGTCTAGATATTTATAAGTTCATGAGATGAACTTCGTTCCTACCATTGTGTGACAATGGAGTTGTGGCTTTTGCCAAGGAACCCCCCCGTCCCATCAGAAATCCAGATATAATTCTTAGGCAGTATCACCTGATCATATAGATGTTTTATCACTAGGAGATCGAGGTCCGGAGTGTAGACTCAGAGGACAACACGGCGGATCCACTCACAAAGGCCTTTTCCCAAAGAGAGACTTTTTTGGGATGGTTGAGTATGAGATACTTCAACCACTATTATCAGATGGCCCTAGTGCAAGTGGGAGATTGTTAGTTGTATGCATGCCTTAGAGGCCATTACTATACATGTGATGTATATTGTAGTGGATGCTTGGACATATATAGGGAGGACTTTCTTGCTCGACATGATAGTATGCTATCTGGTTACTCTTTACCTTAACATGTACACTGATTGTCTGTCTGTTACATGTTGGTAAAGCCCTTAGGATGTGTACTTGACTGCCTGGAGTATGATGCGGATCATACTAGTGGGGACATGGTAGGCCATAAGTACGTCCTTCAAGGTCCCTAGTCGTGGGTGTATCGAGACAGGGTATTGATGCACCAGAGTAGACTAGCGTATACGCATCTTGACCCATATGATGGGCGATGGATGATCCAATATCCATCGGTGTTTGACATCAAGGATGGGGTATGGGTGCTCAGTGGAGACTGGGTACACTGGACGGACTCGCCGAGAACTCCCAGATGGTATTATACCTTACGTCTGATGGCAGTTCTCTGGTGACACTGGTACAGCTTAGTCTGTTGACCCGAGATTGTCATAGAGTCTTGTGTGATTCCCACTGTGCTTTGATTTCCATCATACCATTTCCAAGAGGGCGTGCAAAAAGGTGGCTTTTGGGTACAGTCCCGAATCACATGGAGGCAATGAGCGATAGGAGGGGATTCGTCTCTCCTGGTATAGGGAGTTGATGTTGTGTTGTGTTCGATTGGCTATAACCGGAAATCCCCGGCCAGGGTTGCTGAGATTTACCGGTAAGTGTTACCAGTAGTTTCTTGAACTGTTATAGATCTCATATCGACACGACTTATCGAGCTACTGGGGTCTGACGTTTACCACCCCTAGGCGAGATATGCGACATATCAGACGACGGGACCGGACTGTACGGGAGTGTTACTGATTGGATTCGCAGGAGAACTAGCGGGCTTGCTTGTTGATCTTCTGATCGCTCAATACCCGGGTGGCCGTTACGTTTAGCACACCGCTTGCGGCTTGTGGGTGTTTGATATGATCATCACCTACTGCCGGCGTATTGACGAGTCTTTAGAGTCCTACATAGGGGTTTCCTGGCTCAAGAGAAACGGAGTAGGAGCACATATGTGATATGTGCGGGACCGTGATTAATACGATATGAGATACGGTATTCTATTCTCGCGATGCGTGACATTGATCGGTTGTATGCGATATAGCCGGGTTATCGGATCGTGTTGATTCGATAAGTTGTTACTTTTGATATTAGTCGGTTATAGCCGGATTATTAAATCAAGAGTTGATTTAATAATTTAATGCATAATTATATATTTGATATATTACATTGAATTAACTAGTATTAGCTCACTTATGATTTATTTTCTCACTAGTTTGTGCACTTTGTTTATATGTGATATATGCAAGTGTACATGTTTGTATCATGCTTGATGATACATCAAAGTTGGGTGTGTGAGACTCATACCAAGATTAGGGTAAAGATTAGGGTTATTATTTTATCTTAAGATTTAACAAAAGGGTTTAACTTAGTCAAAGTAATCAAGCTTGAAGAAGCTTGGAGAAGCTTTGACAAAGTCCACTCTTTTGTCATTTCTTTTGATATTCTTTAACCTAACCTTTAACCTAATGCTTTGGTTAATTCTCTAAATGAGTTAAGCATGATAGCTTAACTCACCCATGGTTACATTATTTATTGGATAAGCTTTCATTTGGATGATATAATAATATTCATTCTTTCTTCTTCTTTTTCATCATCAAGCTTCATCCAAAAGCTTACTAGCTCCAATGGTGCCATGAGAAAAAGAGTGAGAAAATCAATTCTAAAGTGAGCCCACTTCCTACTTCTTCATCCTCTACCACTTGCCATGTATTAGAGTGGGTTCTCTTCATATAGTTTATGACCTAGTGAATGAATAGCTTGAGTTAGTGTCTCCCCGACGTAGATCATCTTCGGCCTCGAAGTTATCGTAGAAAGCACATTCGTTCTTCTCGTGGAGCTTCTCTAGAGTCCGAAGTTCACGATCGCAGCAATGGGGATATCTACATAGAGGTAATGAAGTGAAGGACTGGATCTACAAAGGTTGTAATCCCTTTCACTTGTAGTTAAAGTTGTTAACTTGCTAGTTTTCGCCTAAACCCTAGTTTAAAGATCCGTATTAAAGTTGTTCGACACGACTAAAATTTTAATCTGGCATGGTTGATGCCTCGTAGACCCTTGTACGCGTGCCTAGCAACCCTACAGTTCCTTCTCCATGTTGTGCATGTTAAAGTTAACTATGAACTGAGCAAAGGTGGAGGGGAGAGACTGCAGAATAATATCCGTATATTGTTCATGATCCATTATCCACCTAAGGTCCTCAAGCTCTTCTATAAGAGCTATCATCTTCAGAACATGGTCTCCTACTGCTGTGCCAGCGGCCATTCGCATCTGAAACAGTTTTCTAGATGCTTCGTATCGTAATACGCGAGATTGCTCTCCAAACAACTCTTTTGTATGGAGGAATATGGCTTGTACGTCCATATTCTCGTGCTGCTTCTGATGTGTGTTATTCATCGATGCAAGCACGAGGCATTTAGCCGTGGCATAGTCAGCGTCCCATGTCTTGCGGATTTCCCTATCTGTAACTGAAGGTTTAGGACCTAGGGTGGGCGGGGTTGAAGCCGTGAGGACATATGATACTTTATCATAAGTCAAGGTAATGTTTAGATTCCTCGGCCAGTCTTTATAGTTGGTCCCATTCAGCTTGTTTTTATCTAAAAGAAGCTTAAGTCCTGTCATAGATAACTGCCATTAAGAGAGAGAAAAGAATACACTTAGCAAAAGCTCTTTCAAAGATCAGATTGGTTATTATCTTATCTAATAGATGTCTCCAACTGTTTTTATCAAATTTTCTTTAAAACCTTTTAAAAAGAAAACTAGCCGGGATTAATTACATTCTACAACTTCGCTAACCGTTCAGCCATGCCAGTGCCGGTACTTGAGGGATGTTCCTCGTGCTTTCGCACGGACCTAATTCAAATAAACCTCATCTTCCCAGAGGCGTAGCCCCGTTTGACACCTTTCTAGACACCTACTGGGTTAGCTAATTATAAAGTGCAAAATTCTCCCGGGTGCAACTTTTTCTCGCAGTGGGATCCGAATCCTACTATCTTATAGAAGGTATACAATCACATTGTAAATTTCAACTCTTGAAATTCCCGATATAATTTTTTTTACCCCTAGTACTCATGACCTTAACTAAAGTCAACATATCATAAGTACTAGTCAAGTTCTTCCCGTCATTTCGTGATTAACTAGACCCACCTATATGACCCTTAACTAAAGTCAACATAATCATATGAATGCCCTAACTAATCTGCATCATATACAGTGTAGGAAGACATCACATAGCTACCGTTCACCGCGCCATAACTAAAGTCAAAATACGCAACACGAATACTAAGTACTCTACTTCCTAAAATGACGGAGGGCTGCGGATAGTTTTTAAGAAAACTTTCACGCTTTGAACTTGATATCGTTATAGAATCCAATAGGTTTAAAAGGAGTGGCTTAAGCTCCGCATTTTGAAACTTGCTTTTTCATAAAAGGCCGAGTGTGTTTCAAATCCGATTCTACAACATCCTTTTAGGTTCATTAATCTTTTACATTGATCTCATTAATGTAGTCCCATCATTTAAATCCTAAGTCATTACAGAAAGAAACGAAAATATAATGTACACTTATGTCACTCGCATTCGCCACAGTGTCCGGATATGCACCGTTAGGTTACATAACTAACGGCATACCAGGACGGGGCAAGCGCGGGTGCAAAACATAAGTAACGTCTATTATATATCATATATATAATATCGCATTCGTCTCAGATATATATTAAATGATCACATCAGATAGTAAAAACAGCAGAAGCACATTTAATATAGGATATCTAAGATGTCCGTATTTGGTATTTAGCCAGCAATAAAAATACAGATTCCACGGTCGCGATGAATAGCCAAGCCCACACCCCAGACCCCTATGAGAGCGGCAAGCGACCCTACCAACTCTGGAGTTTAGGAGACCCGGTCTCGACTCCTCGAGATGGCCTCCCACTGAACCCTAGAACCCGGTCACTTATGCCCTCCTCCTTGGGTCTATCCTAATTCGGAAAAGTAAATAATGTACAACACTGGTGACATCAACCTCAACCCGGAAGTGCCCCAAATAAAAGAATATTTCATAAAATTTAATTTTACATGAATGAAAAGAAAACTCTCATCTTACATAAAACCCCCGGCTATTCATTCACGACAATCCTGCACATCAAATCTCATTGACACATAATATCAAATATCATCAACGTAAGTAAGTATGCATACACCGATCGTCGTTGATGTATAGCAACGAAAACCGGCAATACAACTACATACTACACTTATGGTCACAGAGAAATAAAATGAAAAACTACAACAATTGGAATCGTAACTGCCTTTAGAAAATACAAACCCGGAATATCACATAGACAAGATTTCATGCCTAACAATGTAAAGCTCGCATTTGGGTCTCATCCTAGAAAACACCTTTTCATAACAAACCGGATAATTCAACAAGATTTCCGTTTATTCCCGAGACCGAACTGCTAGATTTACACGCAACAAACAAATTTGTAGATTCCAATTTTTGTATCACATACTAATAAACTAGGCGCAATTAAAACATTCGATCGAATGATTAAACACCCAAAAACTTCTTAGAAAGCTCAACAGCTGAGAAGTTTTAAAAAATACCAGTAACTGGACAAAATACATACGGGTCTGCACAAGAAGATACGGCCCAAGACCCACCTACTGCGCCGCGGAACCGCCGTAGAAAGGCCACTATGGCCGCGGTTCCGCGGTCGTACGGTGGAGTCAGGGCATCTTACTTCTTGTGGGCCCATAAAATACCCTGCTGAATTTTTTAAGTATTTTTAATGTGAAAAAATCCACGTTTTTAAAAAATTTCCAGAGAGCACCCCCGGGCGTCGTATTTCGATCGTTCGATCTTTTTAACGTCGTCTAAGTTATTCCAAAGCACTAGCTTGGCTCTGATACCACTGTAGAGTTACCTTAACACCTCGTATAGGGTTTGGAAGCATCACACATGTTAGTGTTTATGCCCTAGAAGGCCATTACTGTATCATACTAGTTTGTATATTACTTAATGGAAGCTTGGGATATTCACATGTATATAACAGTCTTGCTAAACATGGTAGTATGCTACTTGGCTTTTCTATCTTAATATGTGAGTATACGTATTGATAGAGCTTTTAGGATCTTGCTTGACTACCAGCGTTGTGATGGCAGTCACACTAGTGGGGGCTGGGTAGTCTACAAGCACATCTTTATTCAGGTCCCTGGTCGTTGGATTATCGAGACAGAGCATCGATACTCCGGAGTAGACTAGTGTGTACGCTTCTCATCCCAGCTGGGGAGATGGTCTGTCCCACAGCCGTCAGTACGTCGTACTGGAGATAGTATGCAGGTGCTCGTTAGGTTACGGGTACACCGGACAGGACTCACAGGGAACTGTTGGTTGGTTTTATACCAGTCGTCAGTGAACAGTTCCCAGGTGACATGAGTACAGCATAGTCCGCAGACTTGACACTGCTACTTCGCCTCGAGTGTGTCCCACTGTTCTTAGATTGCTATCCTACCGCAGCTCAAAGGAGTCGTGCAAACAGGTAGCAGTTGGGTGCAGTCCCGAGCACTTGGAGGCAGTAGCGGTTAGACAGGATCCGTCTCTCCCGGTATTGGGGGTTGATATCGCGCTGTGTCAGAGAGCCATTACGCAAAGTCCCTGGCCAGGGCAAGCGAGATTTGCTGGTAGGTTCCAGTAGTTTCTCAGGGTGTAATGGGCTTCGCTACGATACGACTTATACCGCTATTAGGGGACTGACGCTTGCCGCCCCCTAGGCCCGATATGCGATAGTCTTAGACGAACGGACCGGACTGTATGGAGATTGTCACATCAGACTCAGTAGAAGTTCGGATGGGTTTCCTCATCGGCCTTCTTATCGACATCTACCTGGGGACCGTTACGTACAGCTAGTGCCGCTTGCGGTATGTGGTTAAACCCACTGCCAGCGTAGTAGTCGAGTCTCTAGAGTCCCACACAGAGAGTTTCCCTACTCCAGGCGAAACGATATAGAGGTCATATGGTTTTACGGCAAGGGTTCGGACGCATACGTGTGTTTACGCACATACGACTTTCGGACAGTTTTTACCAGTCGGCTTTGGTTTAAGGCAGTTACTGATATCCGGTTATTGGATTTATACGTGTAAAGTTTTTCCGTATTTTTGCGGAAAGGAGGGGCGTTCTCGTAATTGCGCGAGAAGCTTCTAGAAGATGGTGACTAAGGAGGTTTAGGTGGCATATACATTGAATGAGATTAGTGAGTCATATGGATGATTCATCCATGTCATTAATGCTTCATAATTGCTTAATGACTCATGGAGATGAATCACCACAAGATATTTATCAAGCATGGTTGTAAAATGATTTCTTTTCTTTTCTTGATAAAAAGAAATGCTTGATATATATTATGATAACTCATTCTTCTCACTTGATTATTATCTTCATCTTCTCTCTCCTCAAGCTCTCCCTCTTCAAACCCTAATCCTCCCCTCTCATGTGTTGAGTACAAGGATTAGTTAGACTAATTAAACCATAACCCTCACTCTATATCACCTAGCTTCTTTGATTAGCACTTAAAGAAGGTTAGTTGCCTCAAGTTTAAGAGGCTAAGCTTGGAGTAAAGCTCTCGGGTGGATCGTCTACTACTTCGAGAAGGCCGAGGAGGAGGAGGAGGAGTTTACAAAGACGAAGGACACGATTCGTTAGGTATAATCCCTAAACATAGTAGTATAGAACTTCTATGTTTCTTGTTAGTTATCGTTTAGCTTCGATTCGTGCGGTTAGTCGATGTTTAAGCATAGAACAAGATCGTTTTTCATATTCCCGCCTCCCCGCATGTCGTGGGGTGTTGTACATCGACTTACAGTGGTATCAGAGCCTCGCTAAACAATAAATAACTTACTTGTAAATTTGTATGAATTTTGAACGGAAAAAACGAAACCGGAAAACCCCGAAATCACTAGTTTCTGTCGAATTTTAAATGAAGTCCTAAAATTTTTCAGGGAGGTTCAGAAAGCTTAAAAAGACAGTAGAAGAACACCCAAGAAATTTGGGCCCCTGAATCGCCTAAAGCGCCGCGGAACCGCGGCGGATAGCACCGATCCGCCGCGCTTCCGCCGCCGAGTTGGCGATTCAGGAACCCAAATTTCCTGTGTTGCTTCTCTATGATATTTGGTATTTTCTGGAATATTTTATTTTTGCTCAGGTTTCAGATTTACAGAGACGTATTGGAGCAAAATTAAAAGTGTTTAATCGATCGAAATTATACAGTATTTGCTTGATGGATTATATCTGTGTTTGTATAATGTGTTCGTAAACCTCCCCTAACTGCTAGTATGTCGGTTGGTAGGGGGTTGCACATTTCTGTAATGGTTTTTACTGTTTGTGGATATGAACTGTGTTGGACTGTTGTGATGTATAGCCGGGGTTTTTTGATGGGTTATTATTTAATTCATTTGATGTAAATGTAATTTGTTGTAATATTATTTTGCGGGGCACATCCAGGTTGCGGTTGTAGCCACCGTTGTATTATTTCATTTTACTGTTTTTGCTCCTAGGACAGACCCAAGGTGGGGTGCACAAACTGCCGGGCGGGTAGTTTGCCGTACCCGTTGGGGTCTTGGGTGGGGTAATGGCTATTCATCACAACTGTGTAATCCGTCTTTTGTTGCAGCCTCAAAACAAACACGGATTGCTTGCAAATCCAATAAAGTTCATCTGTGATCTGGAATGCCTATTATTGCGTCTGACGAATGTACAATATCTATATATGATAGCTATTTAGACGTCACTTATATTTTACACCCGCACTAGCCCAGCCCCCGCTCTGTCGTTAGTTAAGTAACCTAACGGGTGATGACGGGACCCCGTGGCGAATGCGGATTGCATAAGAGGACGTTGTATTTTCGTTGTTTTCTGCAATGATAGGTTAATGATGGGACGCATTATTTATAATGCAAAGAAAATAAACCAAATGTTTAATCGTTGGAACAATTTAAAAGAAACCACTTGGTTAATTTTTAAAAACAAATATTTTTAAATGCGGAGCTTTAACCACTCCTTTTAAAAGCTATCAGGTTCCTTCGGTTATATCAAGTTCACTACGTTCACGGTTTCGCCAAAACCATTCGTAGCCCTCCGTCATTTCATCTGGGTATTCAGTAGTATTCAAGCTATGTATTTTGACCTAACGCCAAGGCATAGGGTTTGGTAGCTACTGGGTATTCATTTGTTGCATAGATAGATGAGTTAGTTTGGGACAGTCGTATTATCATTTTGGCCGAACGTCAAGGATATATACGGATGGGTTCAAATTGATAAGATAATGATGGGTAGAACTTGACTTGTGACTTATGACATTTTGACCTAACGCCAAGGTCATAAGAGCATGGGGCAGAAATATATATCGGGAATTTCTAAAGAAACTGAAATTTGCAAAGAGTTGCATACCATTTGGAGTTTGATGAATGTTAGTAGCATTCCTTCAACATTATCATACAATGATATTTGGATCCCGATCCTACTGTGAGTATAGGCTACTTATCAGGAGAATCGTCACTTAACGATCAATGCTATAAACCAAGTAGGTGTCCAGAAAGGTGTCAGCGGGGTTACGCCCCTAGAGAAAAGAGGTTATTTAATTAAGGAACTTCGCGAAAGCGTTGGAAAACCTCCCTCGAAGTATCGACACTAGCCTGGCTGAACGGTTAAGCAAGAATTGTACAGTGAGAATAGTCCTGGCTAATTCTTCTTTTATGATTTGAGGAAGGATTCGAAAAACAGTGGGAGCCATCCAGTTTAGATAAACTAAAAACCACTCTAAACTTGCAAGAGCATCATGCTAAAGAGTTTTCTTCTCTCTCTCCTAATTGCAGCGACCCTGAAAATGACTGGACTTAAGTTACTTTTAGAGAAAAATATACTGACAGGGCCAAACTATAAAGATTGGCTGCGGAATGTCAAAATGGCTTTGACCTATGACAAACTGGGGTACGTCCTCACCGCTACGGCACCTGCTGTCCCTGGTCCCAAATCCAGCAATGCCGATAAGGAAATCCGCAAAACCTGGGATTTAGATTGCGCGAAAGCCAAGTGCATCGTGCTTGCCTCAATGAACAATGAACATCAGAGGAGGCACGAGGATATGACCCTAAATGGCATATTTCTCCATACAAAGGAACTTTATGGAGAGCAATCTCGTATAGCAAGATACGAGATCTCTAAGAACTTGTTTCGAGCGAGGTTGGCTGTCGGGTCATCGGTAGGAGAACATGTCCTAAAGATGATCGGCTATATTGAAGAGCTTGCAGACCTTGGGACGACTTTGGATAATGAGCTCTATACAGACCTTATTCTCCAGTCCCTTCCTCACACCTACGCCCAGTTTATCCTGAACTTCAACCTTCAAAGAAAAGAAGTTGAACTTCCGGAACTCCTGAACATGTTAAGGAGTGCAGAGGGCACCTTGCAGAAAGCAAGGGAAACACCCGCTATGTTTGTTAGCGGTGCATCTTCTTCCGGGTCCAAGGCTAGGGCCAAAGGAAGGAAGAAGAAGGCCGCCACCAAATTTAGAGGAGGTGTTAGTAAGGTGGGAGGGAAGGGAAAGAAAAAGTTTGCAGTACCGGTAGTTGGCCAGGATGAGTGCTTCCATTGTCATAGGAAAGGGCACTGGAAGAAGGATTGCAAGGCGTGGAACGCCAAGAACCAGAAACCGAAGCAAGCTGTGGCTTCGACTTCAGGTGTGTTTGTAATTGAGAATTGTCTGTCGATCAACTCTACTTCCGGGGTATTGGATACCGGATCAGGATCTCATATTTGTAATTCATTGCAGGCACTGAGAAACCGTAGAGTGCTGAAGGAAGGTGATATGACCCTAAAGGTTGCTAACGGAGCTAGCGTGGGAGCTGCGTCCGTCGGGGATTATCACATTGGATTGACGAGTGGACACATTTTGGTTTTACATAACTGTTATTTTGTACCAAGCTTAACGTGTAATATCATATCAGTTTCCTTGTTACCAAATAAAGGTTATGATTTCACGTTTGTAAGAGATGTTGTTAACATCCACCTTAATCATGGTTTGATTGGGTCCGGTACCCTAAATAACGGTATATATGTTTTAAACCAACTCCAAATTTTCAATGTCCAGAACACACTAAAAAGAAAGTCTCCAGATTTAAATAAAGCTTTCTTATGGCATTGTAGACTGGGTCACATCAATGAGAGAAGGTTGACTAAGTTGCATAGAGAAGGATATTTGGACTCGTTCGAATATCAAACTTATGACACTTGTCAATCTTGTCTCAAAGGAAAGATGACAAAGACTCCATTTACTGGACAAGGAGTAAGAGCGAGCGAGCTCTTAGGACTCATACACAGCGATGTATGCGGTCCGATATCTACACATGCAAGAGATGGTTTTTCCTATTTCATTACTTTCACGGATGATTACTCAAGATACGGATTCATTTATCTGATGAATCATAAATCCGAGGCTTTTGAGAAATTCCGAGAGTATAAGAATGAAGTAGAAAACCAAACCGGCAAAAGTATCAAGACACTTAGATCTGATCGAGGTGGTGAATACTTGAGTGCCGAGTTCCTTGGTTACCTAAAAGAGAAAGGAATTCTCTCTCAGCTTACTCCCCCATACACTCCACAGCATAACGGTGTATCGGAGAGACGGAATCGAACCCTATTGGATATGGTACGATCCATGACGAGTAATGCTGAGTTACCGCGATCTTTCTGGGGTTATGCGCTAGAATCAGCGGCATATCTTTTGAACATGGTTCCTACCAAGACTGTGCCTACCACTCCATATCAGATGTGGAGCGGGAAGAAACCCCATCTACAGTATATAAAGATTTGGGGATGTCCAGCTTTTGTTAAAAAGCAGCATGTGGACAAGCTCGAGGCACGATCAGTAAAGTGTAAGTTTGTAGGATATCCAAAGAACTCCAGGGGATATCTATTCTATTACGCAGAGGAACAAAAGGTATTTGTTTCTCGTAATGCCCATTTTCTAGAACATCAGTTTTTAGAAAAGGAATCAAGTGGGAGCGAAATAGAACTGAAAGAAATTCCAGAACCACAAACTAATACTGAAAGTTTGGTAGAACCGGTAGTTCAAGAAGAACAGGACATTCCCGCACCCCTCCGCAGGAGTAGTAGGCCGTCTCATCCACCTTAGAGATACTACGGTTTTCTAATAGATGGGGATAGAGAGGATTGCATCATAGATGATGATGAACCTACTGACTTCCAGCAGGCCATCCAGAGCGGCGACTCGGTACGATGGCTAGATGCAATGCGGACCGAAATGGAGTCCATGTACACCAACAAAGTATGGACTTTGGACTTTGCTCGAGATGGGGTAAAACCCATAGGATGCAAATGGATCTTCAAGAAAAAGATTGGTGTAGATGGACAGGTGGAAACCTATAAGGCTAGACTTGTTGCAAAGGGTTTTCGTCAAAGACCTGGTTTGGACTATGACGAAACTTTTTCTCCAGTGGCTATGCTCAAATCCATTCGGGTCCTTCTTGCTATTGCTGCCTTCCATGATTATGAAATCTGGCAGATGGACGTAAAGACGGCTTTTCTAAATGGAAATTTAGAAGAATGCGTCTATATGGATCAGCCAGAGGGTTTCAATCAGAGTGGGAGCAGCGGGAAAGTATGCAAGCTGCTTAAGTCCATTTATGGACTAAAGCAGGCATCGCGGAGTTGGAACATCTGTTTTGATGAAACAGTCAAAGAATATGACTTTATCAAAAATCCAGATGAACCGTGCATATATAGTAAAGTTGTAGCCAGAAGTGTCGTATTCCTCGTCTTGTACATGGATGACATTCTATTGATAGGAAATGACATTTCTATGTTACAATCTGTCAAAAGATTTTTGTCACACAGGTTCTCAATGAAAGACCTGGGTGATGCCTCTTACATTCTGGGGATCCGGATCTATCGTGATAGATCTAAGAGGATGTTGGGACTTTCGCAGTCCAGGTATATCGACACTGTACTGAAAAGATTCAGTATGGAAGATTCTAAGCGCGGTAATCTACCGGCTTGTCACGGAATCACCCTCTCCAAAGAGATGTCTCCCAAGACTGATTTGGAAAGGGAACGCATGTCTATTATACCCTACGCTTCTGCGGTAGGCTCTATAATGTATGCGATGTTGTGCACCAGACGAGATGTAGCTTACGCACTGAGCGTGGTAAGCCGGTATCAGTCAGACCCAGGGGAGAAGCACTGGATAGCAGTAAAGAACATTCTCAAGTACCTGAGAAAGACTAAGGAGATGTTCTTGGTTTACGGCGGAAAAGACCTCAGGTTGGAGGCCTTTGCTGATTCCGGCTTCCAGAGTGATAAGGACGATTCCAAGTCCATGTCGGGTTATGTCTTTACCCTCAATGGAGGGGCGGTGTGCTGGAAGAGCTCCAAGCAGGACACCGTTGCTGACTCGACGATGGAAGCGGAGTATATAGCTGCTTGCGATGCCGCAAAAGAAGCAGTCTGGATGAAGAAGTTCCTAACAGAACTTCAGGTGGTTCCTACCATAGTTGATCCAATACCTCTGTATTGCGACAACAACGGAGCTATAGCTTTAGCAAAGGAACCAAGGTCCCATCAGAAGTCCAGACACATCTTAAGGCGGTATCACCTGATCAGGGAGATCATTGATCGTCAAGAGATCGAGGTTCGGAGAGTTGCTTCTGAAGAAAACATTGCTGATCCATTCACAAAGGCCCTACCTCAGATTCAGTTCGAGAGGCTACTCGAGATCATCGGTCTACGATACGCCAGTACATGGCCCTAGTGCAAGTGGGAGATTGTTAGTTTTTATGCCCTAGAAGGCCATTACTGTATCATACTAGTTTGTATTTTAATTAATGGAAGCTTGGGATATTCACATGTATGTAACAGTCTTGCTAAACATGGTAGTATGCTACTTGGTTTTTCTAGCTTAATATGTGAGTATACGTATTGATAGAGCTCTTAGGATCTTGCTTGACTACCAGCGTTGTGATGGCAGTCACACTAGTGGGGGCTGGGTAGTCTACAAGCACATCCTTATTCAGGTCCCTGGTCGTTGGATTATCGAGACAGAGCATCGATACTCCGGAGTAGACTAGTGTGTACGCTTCTCATCCCAGTTGGGGAGATGGTCTGTCCCACAGCCGTCAGTACGTCGTACTGGAGATAGTATGCAGGTGCTCGTTAGGTTACGGGTACACCGGACAGGACTCACAGGGAACTGTTGGTTAGTTTTATACCAGTCGTCAGTGAACAGTTCCCAGGTGACATGAGTACAGCATAGTCCGCAGACTTGACACTGCTACTTCGCCTCGAGTGTGTCCCACTGTTCTTAGATTGCTACCCTACCGCGGCTCAAAGGAGTCGTGCAAACACGTAGCAGTTGGGTGCAGTCCCGAGCACTTGGAGGCAGTAGCGGTTAGACAGGATTCGTCTCTCCCGGTATTGGGGGTTGATATCGCGCTGTGTCAGAGAGCCATTACGCAAAGTCCCTGGCCAGGGCAAGCGAGATTTGCTGGTAGGTTCCAGTAGTTTCTCAGGGTGTAATGGGCTTCGCTCCGACACGACTTATACCGCTATTAGGGGACTGACGTTTGCCGCCCCCTAGGCCCGATATGCGATAGTCTTAGACGAACGGACCGGACTGTATGGAGATTGTCACATCAGACTCAGTAGGAGTTCGGATGGGTTTCCTCATCGGCCTTCTTATCGACATCTACCTGGGGACCATTACGTATAGTTAGTGCCGCTTGCGGTCTGTGGTTAAACCCACTGCCAGCGTAGTAGTCGAGTCTCTGGAGTCCCACACAGAGAGTTTCCCTACTCCAGGCGAAACGATATAGAGGTCGTATGGTTTTACGATAAGGGTTCGGACGCATACGTATGTTTACGCACGTACGACTTTCGGACAGTTTTTACCAGTCGGCTTTGGTTTAAGCCAGTTACTGGTATCCGGTTATTGGATTTATACAGTCTAAAGTTTTTCCGTATTTTTGCGGAAAGGAGGGGCGTTCTCGTAATTGCGCGAGAAGCTTCTAGAAGATGGTGACTAAGGAGGTTTAGGTGGCATATACATTGAATGAGATTAGTGAGTCATATGGATGATTCATCCATGTCATTAATGCTTCATAATTGCTTAATGACTCATGGAGATGAATCACCACAAGATATTTATCAAGCATGGTTGTAAAATGATTTCTTTTCTTTTCTTGATAAAAAGAAATGCTTGATATATATTATGATAACTCATTCTTCTCACTTGATTATTATCTTCATCTTCTCTCTCCTCAAGCTCTCCCTCTTCAAACCCTAATCCTCCCCTCTCATGTGTTGAGTACAAGGATTAGTTAGACTAATTAAACCATAACCCTCACTCTATATCACCTAGCTTCTTTGATTAGCACTTAAAGAAGGTTAGTTGCCTCAAGTTTAAGAGGCTAAGCTTGGAGTAAAGCTCTCGGGTGGATCGTCTACTACTTCGAGAAGGCCGAAGAGGAGGAGGAGTTCACAAAGACGAAGGACACGATTCGTTAGGTATAATCCCTAAACATAGCAGTATAGAACTTCTATGTTTCTTGTTAGTTATCGTTTAGCTTCGATTCGTGCGGTTAGTCGATGTTTAAGCATAGAACAAGATCGTTTTTCATATTTCTGCCTCCCCGCATGTCGTGGGGTGTTGTACATCGACTTACAACACATACCACAAATTTAAATTTATGAGGTGCTAAGTAAACTAAACTAGGAATCGAACTAGAATTATAGAGTAACAATTAAAAGTATCACATCTAAAAGATTAATTTACACTAAGTGGAGAGACTACAACCTTTGTAGACCTTCTAGGGTGACTCCTTGGATCTCCTTTGGTTTGGAACGGCTCGCTAGATCACCTCCAAGTCCACGACGATCCACCCGAAGTCCTTTGCCCAAAGCTTGTTGCTTCACTTGATCTTTGAAATCCTTGAACCAAAACACCCTACACAAAGTAGCAAGGGTTGTGTAGGATGATGAAATGGTTGGTAATCTCACTTAATACCCTTTCTTTCTTTTTATCTAACTCAATTTTGAAGTCAAGAGAGAGCTAGAGTGAGGAAGAAGAAGATGGCTTGATATTTTTCTTTTGGATGAACAATAATGCAAAAAGAAAATGAGAGAGAGATAAATATCATAATAGAAACCATAGTTAATAATAATATCTAGATATTTCTTCATGAGTTAAAAGGCAAAGGAAAATAAACCATAGTTAAGTCAAAGGTCAACCATGGAAAAGTGTAGGAGAAATGAGTCATTAAAAAAGAAACGAGTCATTATCTATTTTCCTTTATCTTTAACTTAATTCAAAAATATCCATTTATTAAATTATGAACCATGTGATTCTTATTGCCGTCTAAGTTGTATCATCAACCATGATACTAATGCATGTATGTATGTGTGTATGCACGTCATCATGTACATATACATGCATGCATCCATCAAAAGAAAAAGGGTTTAAATAAATGAGATAAAAGTCAATATTAAATCAACACTTGATTTAATAAACCGGTCATATCTCATACGACCCGACTAATATAAAATGCCTGATTAAAATACAGTATCATATACTCGTATTTAATCGAGCTTCCGCACTTATCTCATATGCGCACCACATCGTTTCGCCTGAGCCAAGAAACTTCTATGTGGGACTCTAAGACTCGTCAATATGCCAGCAGTAGGTGATGATCATATCAAATATCTACAAGCCGCAAGCTGTCAGCTAAACATAACGGCCACCCGGGTATTGAGCGATCAGAAAAAGAACAAGCGAACCTGTCAAAACTCCTGTCAATCCAACTGGCCACACTTACCGTACAGTCCGGTCTCTTCGTCAGATATGATGCATAATGAGTATAGGGATGGAATCGTCGACCCCAATAACTCAATAAGTCACGCCAGTATATTGTCTATAAGAGATCGAGAAACTTACTGATAACACTTATGAGTAATATCTCAGCAGCCCTAGCCAGGGACCTCCTGTTATAGCCAATCGTGTACAGCACAGCATCAACCCCCAATACCGGGAGAGACGAAACCACTCCTATCGCTCACTTCCTCCATATGCCTCGGGACTATACCCAAAATCCACATATTTGTACGACTCAATAAAGCCGTAGTAGGGTGGAGATCAAAGTACAGTGGGAGGACACACAAGACTCTATGGCGATCTCGGGTCTACAGACTAACCTATGCTAGTGTCACTTGAGAACTGCTATCCGACGTATGATATAATACCACATAAGAGTTCTCGGTGAGTCCGTTTAGTGTACCCAGTCCTACTGAGCACCCGTATACTATCTTTGGTGTCAACACACCAGACGATATGGGATCATCCATCGCCCATCATATGGAAGAAGAATAGTATACGCTAGTTTACTCTAGAATATCGATGTCCTGTCTCGATATACCTATGACTAGGAACATTTCAGGGATATGCTTATAAACTACAGATGCCCCGCTAGTATGATCCGCATCATAATCGCAGTAGTCAAGCCAATATCCTTAGGGCTTTATCAACATGTACCAAATGAATATAAACAAGATCAAGTGAACATATGATAATGTGAAACCAGATAACATACTATCATGTCAAGAAAGACTGTCCTCTGAATACACACACACACACACACACATCAGTACATACACTATCTCATGTTGGCCTCTAGGGCATATATATATCCAACAGGAAGATACAGAAATACCATAGTGCATCCTGTGCGCCGGAGAATGAGTACTAAACTCAAAACCGAACTCCGTAAAGCGTCACGCATATCATCGGATTTGCACGCATATCATCGGAGTTATAATGGAGATACAGATCTCGAAATCCACTACCGAAATCTCATATGTACTAGTCAAATACTATAATACGGGTATAGTACGCATCCTTGGAGAAAGCTCCTAAAACTGAATAAAACATATGCAAAATCTTTTCTGAATAGCCGTGTGATGCGTAACTCACGGCGCAAGTGACGGACGCTCATTTATGAAGTAATAAATGTATGTTCATATATGTTTTGACAAAATATACTTCCGCCCTTTTAAAATATCCTAAATGGATTTTTTTCCTTTGTAAATGTTCGTGTCGCTCGTGGACACGTACAAAATAGCGAGACTATTGCTCCTTTTTGAAAACCTATTGGTAAACTTTTTATGCATGCAAAGTACTTAGGTACTGTTCTCGGATCAGTCCTGCTCGGCTACTACATAATTGTTAGATATGTATGCCCTAGAGGCCATTATTGTATAGTACTAGTTTGTATAATACATTTTGGAGGCTTGGCATATATGTATATATGGTTTTACGACAGTCTTGCTCGATATAGTAGTATGCTACTTAGTTTGTTTCTATCTTAATATGTAGCTAAAAACATATTGGTAGAGCCCTTAGGATTTTTGCTTGACCACCAGCGTTGTGATGGCGATCACACTAGTGGGGGCTGGGTGGTCTATAAGCACAACGTTATTTTGGTCCCTGGTCATAGGAGTATCGAGACAGGGCATCGATACTCCAGAGTAGACTGGTGCATACGCTTCTCTTCCCAGCAGGGGAGATGGTCTGTCCCACAGTCATCAGTACGTCGTACTGGAGATAGTATGCAGGTGCTCATTAGGTTACGAGTACACTGGACAGGACTCGTCGGGAACTGTTGGTTGGTATTATACCTATCGTCAGTTAACAGTTCCCAGGTGACATGAGTACAGCATAGTCCGCTGACTTGACACTGTCACTTCGCCTTAAGTGTGTTCCCTCTGTTCTTCGATTACTACCCTACCACGGCTCTACTGAGTCGTGCAAATAGGTAGTAGTTGGGTACAGTCCCGAAGCATTTGAAGGCAGTGACGGTTAGACAGGATTCGTCTCTCCCGGTATTGGGGGTTGATATCGCGCTGTGTCTAGGAGAGCCATTACACAAAGTCCCTGGCCAGGGCAAGCGAGAATTGCCGGTAGGTTTTCCGGTAGATTCTCAGGGTGTTTTGGGCTACACTCCGACACGACTTGTACCGCTATTAGGGGACTGACGTTTATCGCCCCCTTGGCCCGCCATGCGATGTTCACAGATGAACAGACCGGACTGTACGGAGATTGTCACATTCAGGCTCAGTAGGAGCTCGATGGGTTCACCTCATCAGTCTTCTTATCGACATCTACCTGGGGACCGTTACGTACAGCTAGTACCGCTTGCGGTCTGTGGTTAAACCCACTGCCAGCATAGTGTCGAGCCTTTAGAGTCTCACACAGAGGGTTACTCGCCTTTGGGCAAAACAGAGTAGAGGTTGCATGGTTCGTTCACATCCGTGCACTTGTGCACGTTTGGTGTTCGAACAGTAGTTACTAGCGGGCTTCGTTCTAAGCCAGATCCTAGTAACTGTTTTGGGATTGGTTTTGTCTCAGTGTATTCGTATTCCTTGGAGCACGGATACGGGTGTGTATGCACAATTGACAGAGGCAGAGGCAGAGGCAGAGGATTCTCATTAGGGTTGTTGACCATTTGACTTTGGTTGACTTGTTGACCATTTGATTTTGGTTGACTTGTTGACCGTTGACTTTTCTCTTAACCCTAATGAGAATATGACATATGATTAATAGTATTAGTTTAAGTATTATTGTGTCATGGTTGGGTTGAAAGTTTGACTTTTATTGACTTATTGACTTTGTTGACCGATTGACCATTTTGGACTTGTTGACCATCATCATTTCATGGCTACCATTTCATGGATATGACTTTTGCTTGCTTGTTGTTTACATAATGCCATCATAGCATGAAATGATAATGGTCATTGAAACTAACCATCACCATATACTTAATTATTATTATTATTATCATTATTCTCACTTTTGTGAGAAAGGGTTGGATTATGAGAGCTCATTCTATCATTCTCTTTCTCTCTCCTAGAAAGAAAGCTCTCCCTCTTCCTCTTCCTCTCTCAAGGTTTAAGTGTTCCATGAGTTGGAAATCATGAACTTTTGAGACAAAACCACCATCACTCTTCTCTACTCAATCTAAGGTATTAGGTTTAGCAAACCAAATACCTTAGTCATCTCTAGTTTGAGATTGGAGCTCAATTCTGAGACCCTCGGGTGGATCCATCTATGGCAAAGAGGAGACGAGAAGGAGGATCCGTACAAGCGACTACGATGAGCAAGCAAGAGGGAAAACCACAACAAGAAGAGAAGGAGTTCAAGACCAAGGTATAGCCATTCTACATAGTAGTTAGAACTTGTAGAATTTTGTTAGTTCTTCTTTAGCAACGATCCTCATGAAACGGTCCATGTTACCTAGTTAAGAAAATTTTCGTTTTACCTATTTCGCCTCCCCGAAAGGACCGGGGTGGGTAACGTGGACCCAACAGTGGTATCAGAGCCTAGCTAAGCACTTTCTAACATGTTAGCAAAGTAACTAGAAGTTCGATCAGAGAAAAAGTCACGAAACATGCCCGGAATTCATACTTTCTGTCGATTTTTAAACTGTTGGAAAAATTATTTAACATATACCAAAAATCGACTCAGGGTTTTTAATTAACACTGCAGAAAAACCATCCACAGAGCCGACCAAACGACCGCGGAAACGCGGCAAGAAGAGCTTCTTGCCACGGATCCGCGGCCGAGTTGACTCGGCCGTGGATCGTCTTTGCTGCAGTGCTTTTTATGGGATGTTTTAAGATATGATTTTTCTACCCAGATTTTCCAGAAAGAAAAATTTGTTTTTGGGGTCTAAAAATCCGTATTTTTGATCGAACTTCTAAAGACTTAGGCTAACGGGTTATTTCTGTGATTTGATATATGTATTGAACATCTTCTAATCACTATACGTCGATTAGTGGAGGTTATACATATCTATGTTCTGTAATGTTGATGGTATGTGTATATGAATTCATTGGATTGTCGCGGATGAATAGCCGGGGGGGGTATGAGATGAGAGTTTTTTTCTTTATCTTTCAATTCATGTAAATATGTAAATTGATGTAATATTATTTGTTTGGCCGCACATCCGGGATGAGGTTGTAGCCACCATTGTATAATTTATTTTTACTGTTTTTGCTCCTAGGATAGACCCAAGGAGGGGTGCACAAACTACCGGGTACCTCGAAGTGCCGAGTGGCCTACTCACGTCGTTGAGGGAGGTTGCTTCACTTCGGGTATTTGGCGGCTAGTTTGCCGCACTCGTACGGGTCTAGGGTGGGTTATTGGCTATTCATCGCGACCGTGTAATCCGCTTTTCGTTACAGGCTCGTACGGAATGCGGATTCCTAGTATATCCAATGTGTTCATCTGTGATCTGAAATGGCTATCATTGCATCCGATGAATGTGTATATATATATTTATATGATATCTATTTAGGTGTTGCTTATGTTTTACATTCGCGCTAGTCCAGCCCCCGCTCTGTCGTTAGTTAAGTAACCTAACGGGTGATGACTGGGCCCCGTGGCGAATGCGGATGGCATAAGCGTACGTCATATTTTCGTTGTTTTCTGCAATGGTAGGATTAATTGATGGGACGCATTAAAGAATTAATGCAAGAAAACAAACCTAATAAAACGTTGTTGGAATAATTTTTCAAAAAGCTGTTATTGCAAGGACGCTCTCTTTTTGTTTTGCATAGAGGTATTCGGTTATGAATGCCCAGCACCTCATTCGACGAGGAAAGGGCCGAGATCCCTTCATCAGGAGTGACCCCTTGGACAAAAAGTTTACGTCAGGGTAATAACTTCATTATAGTCGATTATTCTTTCTTTGCATCGAGGTATTCAGTTTGGAATATCCTGCAACTCATTCGACGAGGAAAGAGCCGAGATCCCTTCACAGGGAGTGACCTCTTTAGCAAAAGTTTTCGCCACTATATTTTCAAAAAGGTTATCAGGTTCCTTCAACGATATCAAGTTCATTACGTTAACGGGTTTTTCGCCAAAAACTCAGCCGTAGCCCTCCGTCATTTCTTATAAGTTATACTTAGTATTCGTGCTGCATTTGTTGACTATGTCAAGGCGCAGTAAACGGTTGCTGAGTATTGCTTATCTGCTGGATACAATGTGATTGGTTAGGACAGTCGTATAACCTTGTTGACGGTGTCAAGGGTTATGCGGGTGGGTTTAATGCAATCAAGATAATGACGGGTTGAACTTGACTAGGACACTTTGATTTATTGACTGTGTCAAGATCACTTGGGTCCTAGGGGCAAAAAAATCCACATCGGGAATTTCTAAAGAAACTGAAACTTGCAGATTTAGCATACCTTCTGGTGTGTGGTGACTGGAGTGGATTCCATCTAGGTCATCACACAATGATAGTTGGATCCTGATCCCACTGATGAGTTGGATTACTCTCGGGAGATTATTTCACTTAACAATCAATGCTATAAACCAAGTAGGTGTCTAGAACGGTGTTAGCGGGGCTACGCCTTCAGGGAAAAGAGGTTCTTTAATTAAGGAACTTCGCGAAAGCGTTGGAAAACCTCCCTCGAAGCACCACCACTAGCCTGCCTGAAAGGTTAAGCAAGTATTGTGACGTGCAATTAATCCCGACTAGTTCTTCTTTTAAAGGTTTTAAGAAGAATTCGAGGAAACAATGGGAGCCATCCTGGTTAGATAAACTAATAAACCAATCTAATTTTGCAAGAGCGCACGCTGAGTGTTTCTTTTCTCTCTCTCCAGGTAGCAACCATTTCACGCCCTAATCAAGATAATAAAATGTATCGCTTGACCGATCCGAATTCTTATTCGGGGCTGGGGAACGTTGGTTCGGCTCTAACTTGTGACAACAGTCATAAGTATGAGCAAGGGAAAGAGGATTGTATGGATTCCAAGCATACCCAGTTGAAGAAGAAGCATGGTTTTGCATCTACTTTAGGTGTTCTTGTAATTGAGAACTATTATACGGTCAGCCCTACCTCCTGGGTACTTGATACCGGATCAGGATCTCATATCTGTAATTTATTGCAGGGACTGAGAAAAAGTAGGAAAGTTGTACCTGGTGATATGTCGCTCAGAGTAGTGAACGGAGCACAAGTTAATGCGGCAGCCGTCGGTGAATATCACCTGGTGTTGCCAAATGGCAATACTATAATTTTGAACGATTGCTATTATGTACCTTCCATGGTTTGCAACATCATATCAGTTTCTTTACTCAATAAAGATGGACATAACTTTGTTCTTGATAGAAATATCATGAACATCTACCTTCATAAGGTACTGGTTGCAGAAGGTACACTGTGTAATTGTATCTACGTTCTAAATCAGAATACAGTTCTCAATGTACAAAACACACGCAAGAGGAAGAATTCAGATACGAATGAATCCTACTTGTGGCATTGTAGACTTGGTCATATCGGAGAGAAAAGACTAAGTAAGATGCATAAAGATGGACTCTTGAATACGTTCGAGTTTTCATCTTATGAAACTTGTCAGTCTTGTCTCAGAGGAAAGATGACCAAATCTCCGTTCACCGGACGTGGAGAAAGGGCAGCAGAGCTCTTGGGACTCATACACAGTGATGTATGTGGTCCGATGTCTATACATGCAAGGGGTGGGTTCTCGTACTTCATCACATTCACTGACGATCTCTCTAGGTTCGGGTATGTGTATCTGATGAAACACAAATCTGAAGCTTTTGAGAAATTCAAGGAATTCAGAAACAAAGTAGAGAACCAGACTGGCAAAAGTATCAAGATCCTCCGATCGGATAGAGGAGGGGAGTACTTAAGCAGGGAATTCCTAGATTACTTGAAATAGAATGGTATTCTCTCTCATCTTACTCCTCCTTATACACCACAGCACAACGGTGTATCGGAACGGTGGAATCGTACCCTATTGGATATGGTTCGCTCCATGATGAGTAGTGCTGAGTTGCCTCTTTCATTCTGGGGACATGCGCTTTTAACAGCAGCACATCTATTGAATCAAGTTCCATCCAAATCCGTGCCTAAGACTCCATATGAAATATGCAGTGGTAAGAGTTTGTATCTTAAACGTATTAAGATTTGGGGTTGCCCAGCTTATGTCAAAAAGCAGAACCCAGACAAACTTGAGGCATGGGCAGTTTTATGTAAGTTTGTGGGATACCCAAAAGATTATAGTGGGTATCTATTCTAGTTTCAGGAACAGAAGATAATTGTTTCCAGGAATGCCATATTTTTGGAAAAAGAATTTCTTGTTAAAAATATTGGTGGCAGCACGGTAGAACTGGATGAAATTCCAGAAACACAAACTTTTACTAAAGATTTGGAGGAACCGCTAGATTCAGTTACACCTAACGAACCTCAGCCACTCCGCAGATCTTGTAGGATTTCTCATCCGCCCGAGAGATACTACGGTTTTCTCTTAGACGGGGATCAAGAGGATTGCATCTTGGAAGAAGATGACCCTACTAGTTTCAGGAAGGCCATTATCAGTAGGGACTCTGATAAGTAGCTGGAAGCAATGCAATCCGAGATGGAGTCCATGTGCACCAATAAAGTGTGGACCTTGGATATTTCTCCACCTGGGGTAAAACCCGTTTGATGCAAATGGATCTACAAAAGGAAACTTGGTGTAGATGGGCTGGTGGAAACCTATAAGGCTAGACTCGTTGCAAAAGGTTTTCGTCAAAGACCCGGTGTGGACTATGACGAAACTTTTTCTCCGATGGCTATGCTCAAATCCATTCGGATCCTACTTGCCATTGCTGCCTTCCATGACTATGAAATCTGGCAGTTGGACGTTAAAACCGTTTTTCTAAACGGCTGTTTGGAAGAGTGCGTTTACATAGATCAGCCAGAAGGTTTCATAGACAGTAGGAGCAGCGGGAAGGTGTGCTAGTTGCTTAAATCCATTTATGGATTAAAGCAGGCATCGCGGAGCTGGAACATCTGTTTTGATGAGGCAATTAAGGAATTTGATTTCATCAAAAACGAAGATGAACCTTGTGTCTATAAGAAGATTGTAGGACGAACTGTCGTGTTCCTAGTCTTGTACGTGGACGGCATTCTTTTGATAGGAAATGACATTCCTATGCTACAATCGGTCAAGCTATTTTTATCACAACGGTTCTCCATGAAGGACCTGGGTGATGCCTCGTACATTCTGGGGATCAAGATCTACAAAGATAGATCCAAGAGACTACTGGGACTTTCGCAGTCCAGGAACATAGAGACCGTACTAAAGAGATTTAATATGGAGGATTCCAAGCGCGGTAACACACTCGCATTGCACGGAATTACCCTCTCCAAGAAGATGTCTCCTAAGACTGACGAAAAGAGGGTTCGCATGAGCACTATACCCTACGCTTCGGCGGTAGGATCTATAATGTATGCGATGCTATGTACAAGACCAGATGTAGCTTACGCGCTGAGCGTGATGAGCTGGTATCAGTCAGACCCAGGTGAGGACTACTGGACGGCAGTGAGGAACATTCTCAAGTACCTAAGAAGGACTAAGGAGATGTTCCTGGTTTACGGTAATGGAGACCTCAAGGTCCAGTCCTTTACCGATTCAAGCTTCCAGAGTGACAAAGATGACAGCAAGTCTGTCTCGGGTTTTGTGTTTACCCTCAACGGAGGGGCGGTATGTTGGAGGAGTTTCAAACAGGATACCGTCGCAGACTCGACGTTGGAGGCTGAATAAATTGCTGCAAGCGATGCCGCAAAAGAGGCGGTCTGGATGAAGAAGTTCATTAGTGAACTTCAGGTGGTTCCGTCCATTGTTGACCCAATATTTTTGTATTGCGATAAGAATGGGGCTATAGCTTTAGCGAAGGAACCAAGGTCCCATCAGAAATCCAGACACATCTTGAGGCGGTATCACCTGATCAGGGAGATCATTGATCGCCAGGAGATCGAGGTACGGAGAGTGGACACAAAAGACAACACGGCGGATCCATTCATGAAGGCTCTCCCTCAAACACAGTTCGAGTGACTTTTTGAGCTATTGGGTATGCGGTACGCCAGCAGCTAGCCTTAGTGCAGACGTTGGGTATGCGGTACACCAATTACTCGCCTTTAGTGCAAGTGAGAGATTGTTAGATATGTATGCCCTAGAGGCCATTATTGTATAGGACTAGTTTTTATAATACATTTTGGAGACTTGGTATATATATATATATATATATATATATATATGGTTTTACGACAGTCTTGCTCGATATAGTAGTATGCTACATGGTTTGTTTCTATCTTAATATGTGGCTAAAAACATATTGGTAGAGCCCTTAGGATTTTTGCTTGACCACCAGCGTTGTGATGGCGATCACACTAGTGGGGGCTGGGTGGTCTATAAGCACATCCTTATTTTGGTCCCTGGTCGTAGGAGTATCGAGACAGGGCATCGATACTCCAGAGTAGACTGGTGCATACGCTTCTCTTCCCAGCAGGGGAGATGGTCTGTCCCACAGCCATCAGTACGTCGTACTGGAGATAGTATGCAGGTGCTCGTTAGGTTACGAGGACACTGGACAGGACTCGTCGGGAACTGTTGGTTGGTATTATACCCATCGTCAGTTAATAGTTCCCAGGTGACATGAGTACAGCTTAGTCCGCTGACTTGACACTGTCACTTCGCCGCAAGTGTGTTCCCACTGTTCTTTGATTACTACCCTACCACGGCTCTACTGAGTCGTGCAAACAGGTAGTAGTTGGGTATAATCCCGAAGCACTTAGAGGCAGTGATGGTTAGACAGGATTCATCTCTTCCGGTATTGGGTGTTGATATCGCGCTGTGTCTAAGAGAGCCATTACAAAAAGTCCCTGGCCAGGGCTAGCGAGAATTGCTGGTAGGTTTTCCAGTAGATTCTCAGGGTGTTTTAGGCTTCACTCCGACACGACTTGTACCGCTATTAGGGGACTGACGTTTACCGCCCCCTAAGCCCGCCATGCGATGTTCTCAGACGAACAGACCGGACAGTACGGAGATTGTCACATTCAGGCTCTGTAGGAGCTCGATGGGTTCACCTCATCAGTCTTCTTATCGACATCTACCTGGGGACCGTTACGTACAGCTAGTACCGCTTGCGGTCTGTGGTTAAACCCACTGCCAGCGTAGTGTCGAACCTTTAGAGTCGCACATAGAGGGTTACTCGCCTTTGGGCAAAACAGAGTAGAGGTTGCATGGTTTTGCGACAGGGTTCGTTCACATCCGCGCACTTGTGCACGTTTTGTGTCCGAACAGTAGTTACTAGCGGGCTTCGGTCTAAGCCAGATCCTAGTAACTGTTTTGGGATTGGTTTTGTCTCAGTGTATTCGTATTCCTTTTAGCACGGATACGGGTGTGTATGCACAGTTGACAGAGACAGAGGCAGAGGCAGAGGATTCTCATTAGGGTTGTTGACCATTTGACTTTGGTTGACTTGTTGACCATTTGACTTTGGTTGACTTGTTGACCGTTGACTTTTCTCTTAACCCAAATGAGAATATGACATATGATTAATAGTATTAGTTAAGTATTATTGTGTCATGGTTGAGTTGAAAGTTTGACTTTTGTTGACTTGTTGACTTTGTTGACCGGTTGACTATTTTGGACTTGTTGACCATCATCATTTCATGGCTATCATTTCATGGGTATGACTTTTGCTTGCTTGTTGTTTACATAATGCCATCATAACATGAAATGATAATGGTCATTGAAACTAACCATCACCATATACTTAATTATTATTATTATTATCATTATTCTCACTTTTGTGAGAAAGGGTTGGATTATGAGAGCTCATTCTATCATTCTCTTTCTCTCTCCTAGAAAGAAAGCTCTCCTTCTTCCTCTTTCTCTCTCAAGGTTCAAGTGTTCCATGAGTTAGAAATCATGAACTTTTGAGACAAAAGCACCATCACTCTTCTCTACTCAATCTAAGGTATTAGGTTTAGCAAACCAAACACCTTAGTCATCTCTAGTTTAAGATTGGAGCTCAATTCCGAGACCCTCGGGAGGATCCATCTATGGCAAAGAGGAGACGAGAAGGAGGATCCATACAGGCGACTACGATGAGCAAGCAAGAGGGAAAACCACAACAAGAAGAGAAGGAGTTCAAGACCAAGGTATAGCCATTCTACATTGTAGTTAGAACTTGTAGAATTTTGTTAGTTCTTGTTTAGCAACGATCCTCATGAAACGGTCCATGTTACCTAGTTAGGAAAATTTTTCGTTTTACCTATTCCGCCTCCCCGAAAGGACCGGGGTGGGTAACGTGGACCCAACAATAATATAGTACCATCATGAAAACAAAGTGCTCAAGACCAAAATCAGCCCCAAATGGCGCATCCAATAATCACGTACGTCTGGTGCGCACGAAAATCAAATCCAATACAAGTGCTACGATATGCACAAAAGCAACTGAGTGCAACGGGTGTGCACGGGAGCATCTGTCCAGTGCAACGGATGTGCACGATAACAACAACTGGTGCATCTATAGTGCACGAAAATCTCAATCCAGAGCAACTAGCATGCACGCATGAAAATCCCAAATCGAGTGCATCCGGTGTGCACAAAATCACATCTCATATCATGCACCCAACATGCGCGAAAATCAAAGTCAAGTGCATCCGTCATGCATAAATGAAATCTAAATCAAGTGCATCCAACATGCACGAATTCTTATACCAAGCACCTAATACGCGCAAAAATCCAACCCAAGCGCATCAGGTTCGTTTAAAAACATCTAGTGCAGTTGCATGCACAAAAATGACCATCTAGTACACACGCGCACGAATACACAAATCTGATAAAACGAATGCTCAAAACATAAATCGGGTTCAACCAATGTACGGAGTATAAATCTAGTGCAACCAATGCACGAAATACCCATATGGTGTAGCAAACGCATAAAAATGCAAATCTAGTGAAACAAATGCACGAAATACGATTCTGGAGCAACAAATGCACAAAAATACAAATCGGGTGCAACCAGTGCATGAAATACAAATCCGGTGCATTCAGTGCACGAAATACCAATCTAGTGCAACAAATGCATGGAAACTCATCACTAACTCAAATGCGTATGAAAACTACACCGAGTGTACCAAGGTGTATTAAATCATAAACGCGTGCAACTGTGTGCACAAAACACGTATCAATGCACTGCAAGCATATGTTAGCTATACCAAGTCCAGAAATCAAATTGAATGCGTACCACATGCACAAATTCAATTCAACCGTATGAAATCCACGAAATCATAAACACGTGCAGCCAAAGAACAAAACCGATATCAAGTGCAATAAACATGCAAAAATCATAAACCAACACAATGGTGTGTAAAACATATATCAAGTGCAATAACTATGCACAAAATGTAAATACCCATTAGGTGCAGCCATGGTGCATGAAAGCAATATCATGAAACTAAATCATCAGAACTCAAATCCAATAGATATAAGCGTGATACTCGGATCACCAACCCAAATTGCAATAAAGGACATTGAGGTACACCTCCTACAATGTCGAAGAAAAATGTCGGTGCGCCAAAAACTGGCAGAGCAAGAACATCCACTTGCCTCCTGCTCACGGCCTTGCGTCCTCTGTCTCTGGGTCCTCATTTCTTTGCGGATTACCAATCTCGCAATCTATTACCTCACCGTCCCGGCCAGCTGTACTAACGGAAACGATTCGTCTTTGGCACTCCTCTGGTCATCTCACGTCCAATTAGTATGATCACTTGTAAAACATCACGTCAATGGCGTCGACCTCTGGGTCTCTGAATACACGTGACACAACTGATCCTCAGTACAAATCTTATCGCAGCTGTGTCCTGGAAAGGACTTCCTCAAGGCCTCATCCGATCTCGCCCATGCCGAGCTATACGGAGGCTGGTACTCTCGCAAAATATCTTCCCGTTTTCTAGACATCTGCGTTCTCAGCACAACATTTCCTCGGGAACTGGCGTATCCCAATGCATCTGTAAACATATCCGATCTCTAATCTCAACAAGGAGTAACAACAGCTCGTTAACATCTCTCACAAACCTCTTTCTCCACTCGTCTTTATTATGTTCCACTTCGACATCACGTCTTGCTTTTACGTACTGCAAATGTTCTCGGCTACAGTCAATCCGGAATATCTCACACGGACTGAAAATTATAAACTCGGTATCTTCATCACTCTGTAGAAGATATCTAGCCGAACATGTCCTCGGGAACTCGTCCCAATCATCGGAGGAATACTCAATACTCGTCGGTTCTCGATCACCTCACAACACATCTGGGTGAGGTCCTTCTATCTGAAACTGGTCAGCTTACCGATCTCATATCGGGACATCTGACGAACAACATCATCTCTGGATCGATCTACTTTAGATCTGAATAAGATTTTCCACACTGGAAATCTTCAACTCAACTGGGCCTGCGTTGGCTCATCAAATCTGACGAATCACCTTCGCCTCTTAACTCAAGATAAACTAGCTATCACCTGTCGCATATCTGCCTGAAAGCTCCAGCGATCTCAGCTCGTAAGCTTTGGAAGCGACATCTCGTCAATCTCAGCAACAGCTGGTTCATCTGTCTGCACGGTAGATGACATCACAATCCCTGAGCTAGGCTGTACATCAACAGTCCTCTCACAACAGGAAGCCTCTAACAATGGCCCGATCATCCGCTACAAAACCGTACACTCGCCTCAAATGAGAGGTCACAACACAACACTAAATCGATACGTTCCCATGTTACCCGAAAACATGATGGTCAGTCCTCGTCCACGATGAGCTCGCCCTGACCGCATCTCTAGCAGCAGCTCAATCTGCACTCAAACCATGGTGACAGGAACCTCAATCAAGTATCGACGAAAATATATCAAAGGGATGAAATGAATCAACAGATCCATAATGAATACATGATCATAAGGAGGAATGGAATCAGTAAGAGTATGATCATGAAAACGAATAGAATTAAGGATCTCAAATGGATGTATAGTCAAGGGAACGAAGAGAATCACAAGTCTCAAGATATGTACATCCTAAGGTCACTTAAGATATGAAAACGGACATACGTACGGTACGTCACTCTACTCAAACTACTTACTCCATCAATCAGGGTCAGCCTATGTAACGAAATTTCGGGTCCAATACCCCCCAGTTCAAGTCTAATTTCCATAAGGTCAATCCTAAGTTCAGAAATATATACACGCCCTAGACTCTGCATAGTCAAACATAGACTCGAACCAAGGTTAAACCCAGCGCTCTGATACCAACTTCGTCACGACCCAAATTTAGTTCGTGACCGACACATAAATCACGCAACGTCTAAAGGCGCAACGTAAATTAAGTAAACCGAAACCCAGCAATCTAAACCTTTTTTTAAAAAATGGAAGAGGTGAAGTTTGAAATAAAGGTAATGAATCATGTTTTGTCTTTCAAAATTTACGGAAACACCCCCCTCGTATATTTTGATCCAAAACCACATATCCATAGTAATATAAAAGGCATCCCTGAGCGTGATCTAGCTCTTCGCCAATCGGCGGAGTCACAACCACGCAAGGCAAAAAATAAGTATACGATACCTAACAGCGAAAATCAACACAAGGAAAATGAAAAGTAAGACATCAAACCCACCAAGCGAACATACAACCCATCGCTCTATGTCTCCTAACTAGAAGTCTTGCGAAGTCTTACAACATATACAAACACGAGTTTCTGATTGATGGAGTTGACTAGATACAACAGGAATAATAATACAAGAGTGGTACGATCTAACATGTACCATCCACCAAAGCAAGTCACCCGTAAGTAAGCTGTGTGCCGGCGATGCCACTACTGATACAAGCGGTCAGCCTGCAAGAACTGTGGCACAATGGGGGTGAGTTGCCAACTCGTGAGTAGAAAACATCATCAGGTGGAAATCGAAATAAACAACGATTCCTAGGTCAACTATATCATAAAGGTAATACTATGATATCTAGGGTGACCGTATCTGCATATATGCCAACAATAATCAATGCCTGTATGCAAGTGGATATCAATTAACAATATAATCAATGCCTGTTTGCATGTGGATCTCTTCCACTCAAAACATCATGAAAGCATGTGCATGTAAATATATGAGGATATCAGAGAACGTGTGTCCATCAATGACACATCAAATCATGGAACCTGAGTGTCCAACACCGACACTCGAAACATCATGAAACCCGTGTCCAGCATCGACACGTAAATCCTCATATCTCAGGCGCCGCATCCTCAGATCGGCCCTCAGGCGGCGCATACTCCAGTCGTCCCTCATCTCCATCTCACGACTCCGGTCAATATCCTCCGGATTACCGCCGAGTCCAAATACTATCACCAGTAGGTAGTGTTCCCCTGCCAGGCTCACCGCCTAACAATACGAGTTTTCTTGCCCCGGTGTACCTCACCGGGTCCACCATGTACCTACAGACGGTGCCTACAGCCCCTCGAATCAGGTTTCACATGCTAATCTCAGAACCGAGAAAACACATGGTGGACGTCTCAAAATATCATATCAAAAGAAACTGGATTTTCAAAACAATGCATGATTTCTTGAAATATCCCTACGGTTCTCAAATCAGTAAATCACATGAAATATGATATATGCAACATAAAGCAGTAACATGAGCATATTAAGTGAAAACCGCTCTTTTAAATGAATCCAGTTTTTAAATATATCATAGGGTTCCTAATTCCTCCAAAATCATATGCAACATCATATAAAGGCATACATTTAGCTCTAGCAAGATGTGTGTATATACGTGTAAGTATGTACGCATGATGCATTTCATATGCGCAATAACATAAGAATCAACGTGTAAATGTCAATAATGATACAATACCACATAGGTGGATGTGCAGCTATAGCAGGGTATGTCATGCAACATAGCATAATGATGTGAGCATAGCAAGTATATCATAGCATGATGTAGCAACTCTACTGTGTAAGTAACATACAAATTAGCGATGAAGATGTAATTCCACGTTGCTCACCCCGGTTCTTACGAGGAGGCAGAAAAGGTAAAAAACGATTTTTTGGCACAAAGCAACATGGACTAAAAGAAGGATCTTTGCTAAACAAAAACCTAGCAAACTATATGAGGTTCTATCTACTATGTCATAAAGATTATACCTCACGATACCGGTCCTTCGGGTCTTCTATCCGCTGTCCTGCCCGTCCATCTGAGCTCCGAGGATCGATCCGGATCTTGATCACCTCCGCGGCCTACTTGAGTCGAAGACGATCCACCTGAGAGTTTGTGTTCCGAGCTCCACCTCGAGCCGAGGCAACTAGGGCAACAAGATCGCTAGGCTTGATGTCCTAGGTTGTGCAGAAGTAGAAGATGGATGTTTTTATCAACTTGGATCCTTTTTCACTCAACACATGAGATCAAAGGAAAATTCAAGAGGAAGAAGAAGAAGGAGAACCATGGAGCATTCTCATATCAAGAGAGAGAATGAGAAAAGAATTATGAACAAAGAAAATGAACCGTGGTTAAAATAATGCATAAAACATCATGATTACTAATCCTTTCATGATAAAGTTGATGGCTACACTTGAATTAACCATTTTCATATCAAAAATAAAAAGAAAACCAAAGAATACTCTAGACCTCTCATGAAGGTCCAAGTCAACTTTGGTCAAACGGTCTACAAAGTCAAGTATGATCAAATGGTCAAAGCAAGTAGCCATAACATAATAATCACTAAAAAGATTAGTAAATAATGTCCCCGTCACATAATGGTTTTGACCGAACAACCTGCCAAAATCTTAATGAGTCCGCCTCATAATGGTTTTGACCGAATCAACTGTCAAAACCCTAGTGAGCTTGACACATAATGGTTTTGGCCAAATCAACTATCAAAACCCTAATGAGGCACCTCCTTCTTCTTCGCTCCTCACAACTGTGCATACACACCCGTATCCGCATTCCGTAGAATGCCAATGCACAGAAGACAAAATAAATCCATCCATACAATACTAGGATCCGGCATAAACCAAAGCCCACTAGTATTGCCTGCCCGAACAGCATACGTACACAAGTGCACGTAAGTGATCGTAGCCTTGCCGTAAAACCATACGGTTTCTACACATTTCGCTCAGTGCAGGGAAACTCTCTATGTGGGACTCTAAAGACTCGACACTACGCTGGCAGTGGGTTTAACCACAGACCGCAAGCGGCACTAGCTGTACGTAACGGTCCCCAGGTAGATGTCGATAAGAAGGCCGATGGAGTAAACCCATCCGAACTCCTACTGAGCCTGAATGTGACAATCTCCGTACAGTCCGATCCGTTCGTCTGAGAACATCGCATGGCGGGCCTAGGGGGTGGTAAACGTCAGTCCTCTAATAGCGGTACAAGTCGTGTCGGAGTGTAGCCCACAACACCCTGAGATAACACTGGAAACCTACCAGTATATCTCGCTTGTCTAGGCCAGGGACGACTATGTGTAATGGCTCTCCTAGACACAGCGCGATATCAACCCCCAATACCGGGAGGGACGAATCCTGTCTAACCGTCACTTCCTCCAAGTGCTTCGGGACTGCACCCAACTACAACCTGTTTGCACGACTCCTTTAAGCCATGGTAGGGTAGTAATCAAAGAATAGTGGGGACACACTCGAGGCAAAGTGACAGTGTCAAGTCAGCGGACTAAGCTGTACTCATGTCACCTGGGAACTGATAACTGATGATAGGTATAATACCAACCAACAGTTCTCGACGAGTCCTGTCCAGTGTACTCGTAACCTAACGAGCACCCGCATACTATCTCAAGTACGACGTACTGATGGCTGTGGGACAGACCATCTCCCTTACTTGAATGAGAAGCGCATAGGCTAGTCTACTCCGGAGTATTGATGCCTTGTCTCGATAGTCCTACGACAAGGGACCTGTATAAGGATGTGCTTATAGATTACCCAGCCCCCATAAGTGTGACTTCCATCACAACACTGGTAATCAAGCAAAGATCCTAAAGGCTCTACTAATATGTATAAGCGATATGCTTAAAGAAACACAGGCACATATTAAAGTAGAAACAAACCAAGTAGCATACTACCATTTTGAGCAAGATTGTCTATACAACTGTGAATATCCCGAGCTTTCATCAAGAAATATACAAGCTAGTATGATACAGTAATGGCCTCTAGGGCATATACACTAACAATCTCCCACTTGCACTAAGGCCATGTACTGGCGTATCGAAGACTTATCATCTCGATCAGCCGCTCAAACTGAGTCTGGGGTAAGGCCTTCGTGAGTGGATCTGCAGTGTTATTCTCCGAATTTACTCTCTTCACCTCGATCTCCCGACGATCTACGATCACCCTGATCAGGTGGTACCGCCTCAAAATGTGCCTGGACTTTTGATGGGACCTGGGTTCCTTCGCTAAAGCTATAGCATCGTTGTTGTCACAATACAGCGGTATTGGATCAACAATGGTAGGAACCACCTGAAGCTCCGTGAGGAACTTCTTTATCCAGACAGCTTCCTTTGCGGCATCGCAAGCAGCTATGTACTCCGCTTCTATAGTTGAGTCAGCAACGGTTTCCTGCTTGGAACTCTTCCAGCAAACCGCCGCTCCATTGAAGGTAAAGACATAACCCGACATAGACTTGAAGTCATCCTTATCACTCTGGAAGCTGGAATCAGCAAAGGCCTCGATCTGGAGGTCTTTTCCGCCATACATTAAGAACATCTCTTTAGTCCTTCTCAGGTACTTGAGAATGTTCTTTACTGCTATCTAGTGTTTCTCCCCTGGGTCCGACTGATACCGGCTTACAACGCTTAATGCGTATGCTACATCTGGTCTGGTACATAACATCGCATACATTATAGAGCCTACCGTAGATGCGTAGGGTATAGATGACATGCGAGCCCTTTTCAAATCAGTCTTGGAAGACATCTCTTTGGAGAGGGTGATTCCATGACAAGCCGGTAGATTACCGCGTTTGGAATCTTCCATACTGAATCATTTCAGAATGGTGTCGATGTACCTGGACTGCGATAGTCCCAACATCCTCTTAGATCTATCACGATAGATCTGGATCCCCAGAATGTAGTTGGCATCGCCCAGGTCCTTCATGGAGAACCTCTGTGACAAGAATCCTTTGACTGACTGTAGCATAGGAATATCATTTCCTATTAGGAGAATGTCATCCACGTAAAAGATGAGGAATACCACAGTTCTCCCTACAATCTTACTGTAAATGCATGGTTCATCTGGGTTTTTGATAAAGTCGAATTCCTTGACAGTATCATCAAAGCAGATGTTCCAACTCCGCGATGCCTGCTTTAGTCCATAGATGGACTTGAGCAACTTGCACATTTTACCGCTGCTCCCACTCTGAATGAATCCCTCCGGCTGATCCATATAGACACACTCTTCTAAATTTCCATTTAGGAAAGCCGTCTTTACGTCCATCTGCCAGATTTCATAATCGTGGAAAGCAGCAATGGCAAGAAGGATTCGAATGGATTTGAGCATGGCCACTGGAGAAAAGGTCTCGTCATAGTCTAAACCAGGTCTTTGATGAAAACCCTTTGCAACAAGTCTAGCTTTATAGGTTTCAACCTGCCCATCTACACCAATCTTCTTTCTGAAGATCCATTTGCAGCCTACGGGTTTTACCCCTTCTGGAGCAAAGTCCAAAGTCCAAACTTTGTTGGTGTACATGGACTCCATCTCGGTCCGCATTACATCCAGCCATTTTACTGAGTCACCGCTCTGAATGGCTTGCTGGAAGCAAGTAGGCTTACCATAGTCAATGGTTTAATCCACTCTATTCCCGTCTATGAGAAAACCGTAGTATCTCTCGGGCGGATAAGACTGCCTACTACTTCTGCGGAGTGGCGCTGGGATGTCCGGTTTTCCTGAAACTTCTGGTTCTTCGAAGCTTTCAGTAATAGCTTGTGGTTCTGGAATTTCATCCAGTTCTACTACGCTCCCACTTGTTCCTTTTTCTAAAAACTGATGTTCCAGAAAGTGGGCATGACGAGAAACAAAAACCTTTTGTTCCTCTACGTAATAGAAAAGATACCCCCTGGAGTTCTTTGGGTATCCCACAAACTTACACAGTACTGAGCGTGCCTCGAATTTGTCTGCATGCTGCTTTTTAACAAAAGCTGGACATCCCCATATCTTCAGATATTGAAGATGGGGTTTCTTCCCACACCATATCTGATATGGTGTGGTAGGCACAGTCTTGGAGGGAACCTTGTTCAAAAGATATGCAGCTGATTCTAGTGCATAACCCCAGAAGGATCGCGGTAACTCAGCCTTACTCATCATGGAACGAACCATATCCAATAGGGTTCGATTTCGCCTTTCCGATACACCGTTGTGTTGTGGTGTGTATGGAGGAGTAAGCTGGGGGAGAATTCCATTCTCTTTTAAGTAGTCCAGAAACTCGGCACTCAAGTATTCACCACCTCGATAAGATCTCAGTGTCTTGATACTTTTGCCTGTTTGTTTTTCAACTTCATTCTTGTATTCCTAAAATTTCTCGAAGGTCTCGGATTTATGCTTCATCAGGAAGACATGTCCATACCTAGAGAAATCATCTGTGAAAGCAATGAAGTATGAATAACCACTTCGCGCATGTTTAGACATTGGACCACACACGTCACTGTGTATGAGTCCCAAGTGCTCTCTTGCTCTTTCTCCGTGTCCAGTGAACGGAGTCTTTGTCATTTTTCCTATGAGACAAGATTCACAAGTGGCATAAGACTGATATTTGAACGGATTCAAGTATCCCTCTTTATGTAACTTTGTTAACCGTGTCTCATTAATGTGACCAAGTCTACAATGCCATAAGAAAGCCTGATTTATTTCCGGAGACTTTTTTTTAAGTGTGTTTTGGACACTGAAAATCTGAGCTTGATTCAATACGTATATCCCGTTTTCTAATGTACCTGACCCAATTAGAACTTGATTTAGGTGGATGTGGACCACATCGCTTACAAAAATAAAATCATATCTTTTCTTAGAAAGTAAGGATACAGATATGATATTACAAGTCGTACCTGGTACATAAAACAGTTACGCATAATCAATATCTACCCAGTTGTCAGTCCAAGATGATATTCCCCTACGGATTCAGCGTTCATGCTCATTCCGTTAGCAACCCTGAGAGTCATATCACCTATCTTGATAAACCTACGGTTTCTCAAAGCCTGTAACGAATTACAGATGTGAGATCCTGATCCGGTATCCGATACCCAGGAAGTAGGGTTAACTGACATATAGTTCTCTATTACAAACACACCCGAAGCCGAAGCCACAACATGCTTCGAATCCTGGCTAATGGCTTTGCTAGCCCTGCAATCCTTCTGCCAATGTTCATTCCCGCAACAATATGAACGTCCCTCTTTTTCTACATCCAGTCCTAAAACTTTTGCCCTTCTCTTTCCTTCTACTTCCCTGGTTTCCTTCAGGGTAGAAGGTAGAGACTGTAGAATCAAGTCAGCATCTGACCCGTTCTTCAACGTGGTCTTCAGGTCAGTGAGCTTAAAATAGCTGGTCTATGTAAGGACGTTGCCCCCTACAGATGACCCGATAGCCAATCTCGCTTGAAGCAATTCGTTCGAGGTCTCATATCTTGCGATACGAGATTGCTCTCCATATAAATCTTTGTTATGGTGGAAGATAGAAACTAAGTCCATCTTCTCGTGCTGCCTCTGGTATGCACCGTCAACTGAGGCTAACACGAGGCACTTGGCTTTCGCACAGTCTTTTTTCGATGTCTTACGGATATCAATATCCGTGACAGGGGAAACTAGTCCTGAGACGGCAGGGGTTGGATTAGTTAAGAGGTGTCCCAGCTTGTCATGGGCAATGGACATCTGGACAGGGCTTTGCCAGTCATAACAGTCAGATTCAGCCGTTTTATTATCTAGATGTAACCTGTGTGTGGTCATTGGGTTGCTGCAATTAAGAGAGAGAGAAGAAAACACTCAGCATGATGCTCTTGCATGTTTAGATTGGTTTCTAAGTTATCTAAACAGGATGACTCCCACTGTCTCTCGAATCCCTCCTCAAACTATAAAGGAAGAATTAGTCAGGATTAATCTCACCGTACAATACTTGCTTAACCGTTCAGCCAGGCCAGCGTCGGTACATCGAGGGAGGTTTTCCAACTCTTTCGCAAAGTTCCTTAATTTAAGAACCACTTTTCTCTGGGGGCGTAGCCCCGCTAACACCTTTCTAGACACCTACATGGTTTACAGCATTGATCGTTAAGTGAGAAAGTTCCCAAGGAGCAGTATATACTCACAGTAGGATCGGGATCCAAATATCATCGTGTGATAAAACTGAAGGAATCCTACGAGAATCATCACACTCCAAATGGTATGCAGCACTAGCAAGTTTCAGTTTCTTTAGAAACTCCCGATGTGGATTTTTGCCCCATGCTTTTATGACCTTGACGAAGGCCAACATATCATAAGTCACTTGTGAAGTTCTACCCGTCATTATCTAGGTTAATTTGAACCCACCCGTACATACCCTTGATGAAGGAAAAAATTGTAGTACGACTGTCCCAAACCAATTCATATATCTATGCTACAGATAAATATTCAGCAGCTACCAATCACTATGCCTTGGCGAAGGTCAAAATACATAGCTTGAATACTACTGAATATTTAACTTAAATGACGGAGGGCTAGGAATTGTTTTGGCGAAACCGTGAACGTAGTGAACTTGATATAATCGATGGAACGAGATAGCTTTTAAAAAGGAGCGGTTCAAGCTCCGCATTTAAAAGTTGGTTTTTGAAAAGAACCGAGTGGTTTTGAAATTGTTCCAACTACTTAACTTTGGTTTATTTTCTTGCATTAATTTTAATGCGTCCCATCATTTAATCCTACCATTGCAGAAAAAACGAAAATATGACGTACGCTTATGCCATCAGCATTCGCCACGGGGTCCCGTCATCACCCGTTAGGTTACTTAACTAACGACAGAGCGGGGGCTGGACTAGCGCGGATGCAAAACATAAGCAATGCCAAAATAGATATCATATATAGATATATACATTCGTCAGATGCAATGATAGCCATTCCAGATCACAGATGAACACTTTGGATATACTAAGAATCCGCGTTTCGTTCGAGCCTGCAACGAAAGACAGATTACACGGTCGCGATGAATAGCCAATAACCCACCCTAGACCCCAACGGTTGCGACAAACTACCCGCCAAGTACCCGAAGCGAAGCAACCTCCCTGAACAACATGAGTAGGCCAATCGGCACTTCGAGATACCCGGTAGTTTGTGCACCCCACCTTGGGTCTATCCTAGGAGCAAAAACAGTAAAAGAAATTATACAATGGCGGCTACAACCTCATACTGGATGTGCGGCCATAAAATAATATTACATCAATTACAAAATTTACATTGAATGAAAGAAAAAGAAGCTCTCATCTCACATCCCCCGGCTATTCATCCGCGACAATCCAACGAGTTCATATACACAATGTCACGACCCAAAAGTACAGAACGTAACTGGCACTTAGATTACGAGACGTCTAAAGGCGTACCGTAACCTAAGTCAGCCAAAGCCCAGAAAATCTAAACCAAAATCAAAAGCGAATGAAGGAAAACCTTTCATGAAAGTAATTTTTTAAGTCAATTAAGTTGCATAGAATCCCTTTTTAAAAACATCAAAATTTTCCGAAAATTTCGGCAGAGTCTCCCCTGTATTTCTATCCCCCAAAATGGGTACAACAAGATAATAAACCTGTAATCATAAAATGGCATCCCCAAGCGGGAGCTAGCTCTTCGCCTAAGGCGGATCACAACCACATGCAATATAATAGCAATATCAAGAAAAGAGCATAAAAGAAACGCAAAATATCAGAAAACACAACGCCGGCTCAAGTGAGCTCGACCCAAAAGAAACCACAAATATACCAATCTCTCAGTCTCACCACTAAGTCACATATACAATATAAAGTGGTAGATGGAGTATACTAGATACAATGGTAAAGCAAAAAGAAATAAAGTATGCTCGCAACCCACCTACGGGCGATGTCGTGAGTCTGAGCAAAAGGAACTGATGATAAGATAGCCCGCCGCTACAAGACTGACGGGTCCGACCTGCAAGATACTGTGGCACAACGGGGGTGAGTTACCAGCTCGTGAGTAAATATAACATCTAATAAGGCAATCGTAAGAATGCACGTAATGCACCACAACATGCGTGTCCATATGTGATATAATAGCTCTAGTATGCATGCACATGTATGCAATGTCATTTCTAACTCTTTAAGTGTTTTAAATGCTAAGGATACTGCGTTCTTAACTTTAGAAAATGAATATCTGTATAATAGCTAAGTACCATCAAGAAATCATCTGAAAACCCGTGTCAAGCATCGACACCAAATAGGAATCATATCTGTCTCAATATCTGGCTCCGTCAGTCCGGATCGGCCCATATCATAAATCTCACGACAACGGTCAGTATCCCCCGGATATCCGCCGCGCCAGACATCACCGGTAGGTAGTCTTCCCCTGCCAGGCTCATCGTCTACATCTCGATCTTCTTGCCCCGGGGTACCATACCGGGCCCACCATGTACCCGAGACGGTTCATCCACTCCTCGAATCGGGTCTCGAAATCCAACAGAAAACATGAAAACTCATGGTGGACGACACATACATCACGAGAAAACCGCAACTTTGTTTTAAAAATGATAAATATAAGCTTTTGTTAAATTCTTGCGGTTTTCCCCAAAAATCCAGAAATCGCAGCAATACTGAAATCCTCAAGAAAATCATAATGTTCACATGTTATATATGATAAATGTCTATGATATCAATGTATATGATGTGAATTTTGGATAGAAATCTATGTAAATATGATGATAATGCGAGGTATATGCATTCTCTGCAATTTCATATATCATGTATGAATGCAAATGGCGATATTAAGTTAAACAGGTTCCATAGTGCACGTGGCATGGCAATTACCAAAGGCGTGTGTGTCACATGAACAGTGCGCGTGCAACTGATGCCAATGGTAATGGTGTTCGTGTCCTACAAAGTGTTATCGCATATGTGCATATGCATTAACTATGCAATCTAGCATACTATTAACTATAAGGGTATGCAGTGTAAATAAAGGGGTAAGCTAACTAACAATATAAATCTTGCAAGAAATAGGGTAATCCTAACTAGGGGGCGCATCGCGCCATCCAGACGATTCCCCCATAGATGAATACATCTACTCACCTGAAATCTCCGCTAATCCGATCCGGCCACCGCCTTGCCTTTTCGCGCCGTGTCCGATGTTTCCCCGATCGATCCTATATTTGCACAATATCAAGCATAAGATTACAAAGCCTAAAACGATGCAAGTCACAATATACAATTATCGACGCTCTCGAATTTAACATAACATGCACTCGGTGCGCGGGAAAACGCACGAAAATCGCTAATCTTTAACTAGAATCGTCATTTCGGGGAATTCGACAAAACTAAAACCCGACTAGACGAAACCCCGCGTTCGCGCACTCTAATAGTCCTATACGAAGCTAATTATATCGCTAAAATAACGCAATTAGATCGTATCCTAATTTTTATAAAAATCTAGTAAGCAAATTTCAAACCGATTCGATGCAAATGTCGCAATTTATCGATTTAGCGAGCGCAACCTTACACAATTAACCACTCTAACCAATTAGGTAACCAAAGACCTAACTTTAATCCAACAACCATGCTACAAACCCTAATTAAAAATCAAATCCCTTTCTTGATTTTTATGAACAATTAATTACAACAAAATTAATGCTTCAAAATTCAATTTTAGCACATTTAAACTACAAGTTAACAAACTAGTTTAGAAATTTCACCTTACAAGTTGTACCCTAGTTTGCTTAAGCCACCAAAGAAGCCTCCTTTCTTCAAGTTTTGAACTAAATTTGGTTGAGGAGAGAGTGGATTAGGATTTTGCTTTGAATTGGAGAAGAAATTTGTGAATTTTGTATGAATTTTGGCATGAAAATGAAGCAAAAAGAAGTGAGGAAATGGAAGGGGAGCTGCTGAAATTTCGACCAGAAGCAAGAAGAGGGAAGTGTGGGTGTTGTGCAGATGATTATAGGTTAAAAAAACCCTTAAGTTTCCTTTTAATGCCTTTCACATCAAACTTTTTAAAAAAAACCCTATTTTTACTTCATTTTTCCATTAAATTTCCAACCCTAAAACCAAAATTTTGCAAGTCATGATATAATTTTATTAACACCATATTTTAGCTTATAAAGATTCCTAATTATGAAATTTACCTAATTAAATTTGTATTTATCACTAATTTAATATATTTAAAAAGGCTTAAAATAATAAAAAAATAATTAATTACGAATTTTTTTTTATTTAACTAGAAAATTATAAGTGACATTTTAGTGACAAAATTATAGTAATATCTTATCTAAATTTTGTATAATTAGGTCTACAATGAAAAATACCTATTTTGACTTTTTACGGAAAAAGCCGAAAAATTAACCGATTACCGAAAAACTGCCTAAACGATTTTCGAAGGGTTACAATCTTCCCCCCTTAAAGAAATTCGGTCCCCGAATTTAGAATTTAACTACGCGTACCTTCAAAAAGATGGGGAAATCTCTTCCTCATCTCGACCTCGGTCTCCCAGGTGACCTCCTCGCTGTTCGGGCCACGCCAAAGGATCTTGACGGACGGTATAACCTTCGACCTCAATTTCTCCACCTGCCGATCCAAAATGACAACCGGCTGCTCGGTGAAAGAAAGATCACGCTCAAGATGGATCGTCTGGTGCTGAATCTCCTGGGAAGGATCATGAAGGAACTTTCGGAGCATCGAGACATGGGATACGGGGTGAACATCGGGGAAGCTAGGCGGAAGAGCTAACCGATAAGCGACTAGACCAACACGCTCTAGGATCTCGAAAGGACCAACATATCTAGGACTCAGTTTCCCTTTCCGCCCAAATCTCATCACACCTTTCATCAGAGAGACCTTCAGGAAAACATGATCGCCAATAGCGAACTCGAGTCGGCGACGACGCTTGTCAGCATATGATTTCTGCCTGCTCTGTGCCGCTCTCATCCTGTCCTGAATCAGCTGTATCTTCTCGGTCGTCTCCTGTACAATCTGCGGCCCCAAAATACTGCTCTCCCTGAGCTCTGTCCAACATACCGGCGATCGACATCTCCTCCCATATAAAGCCTCGAAAGGTGCCATCTGAATCGTCTCCTGGAAGCTATTATTGTAGGAAAACTCGATCAAAGGCAAATGACGATCCCAGCTACCACCAAAATCTAAAACACAAGCTCTGAGCATGTCCTCAAGAGTCTGAACAGTACTCTCCGACTGACCGTCAGTCTGCGGATGAAAGGCTGTGCTGAAACTCAATCGGATGCCCAAAGCTTCCTGGAGTTTCTGCCACAATCGGCTGGTAAACTGGGTGCCACGGTCGGACACGATGCAAGTCGGAACGCCATGCAGTCTCACTATCTCATCAATATAAACCTTGGCGTACTGAGAAAATCCAAAAGTGGTCTTCACTGGCAGAAAGTGAGCCGCTTTCGTCAGTCGATCCACAATCACCCATATAGAGTCGTACCCTCGACTGGTCCTGGGTAGACCCACAATGAAGTCCATGGAGACCTGATCCTACTTCCACTCAGGGATGGGCAAAGGTTGTAACTCGCCGGCTGGCCTCTGGTGCTCGGCCTTGACTTGCTGACAAGTCAGGCACCTCGACACAAAGTCTGTAATATCCTTCTTCATCCTGTCCCACCAGTAAACCTCTCTCAAATCATGGTACATCTTGGTGGAACCTGGGTGAACACTGTATACTGATCTATGTGCCTCCTCGAGAATATCACGCCTCAGTCCCTCTGAATCTGGCACACACAGTCGAGTCCCAAATCGAAGTATCCCCTGATCATCAATCACGAACTCAGAAACTCTGCCCTGCCGAATCTGCTCAATAATCTCTAAAATACGGGCATCGCCGGACTGTGCCTCGCGGATACGGTCAAGTAACTGTGGGCGTGCTCTGAAATGGGCTAGCTGTCCCCCTGTAGGAGTAAACTCGAACTACACTCTGCTATCACATAACACCTGCCAATCCGCCGTCGACTGCATCTGTACTGCGCTCAAACAAGATAAGGTACCTCCGGGCCTCCTACTCAAAGCATCTGCCACCACATTCGCCTTTCCCGGATGGTATAAAATCCCGCAGTCATAATCCTTCACCAACTCCATCCAACGGCGCTGTCTCAGATTCAGATCTCGCTGCTGGAAGATATACTTCAAACTCTTATGGTCAGTGAATATCTGGCACGACTCACCGTATAGGTAATGTCTCCAGATCTTAAGTGCAAATACCACTGCAGCCATCTCTAAATCATGGGTGGGGTAGTTCTGTTCGTGTTTCCTCAGCTGCCGAGAAGCATACGCAATAACTCTGTCGTGCTGCATCAATACACATCCCAGCCCCACCCTAGAAGCATCACAATATACCACGAACCAGCCTGATCCTGAAGGCAATGCTAACACTGGTGCAGTAGTCAGACGGGTCTTCAACTGCTGGAAACTATCCTCACATGCCTGGGTCCAATCAAAAGGAACCCCCTTCCGGGTCAACCCGGTCAAAGGTGTAGCAATGCGGGAGAAATCCTGGACAAAACGTCGATAGTAGCCGGCCAGACCTAGAAAACTGCGAACCTCTGTAACTGATACTGGTCTAGGCCAACGCTGAACTGCCTCGATCTTCTTCGGGTCCACACAAATACCATCTCTCGTCACCACATGACCCAAGAAGTCGACACTGTCTAACCAGAATGCGCACTTGGAAAATTTGGCGAACAGCTGATGCTCCCTCAAAGTCTGCAATGTGATACGTAAGTGCTGCTCATGCTCCTCCCGGCTTCGAGAATAAACCAAGATGTCGTCAATGAACACAATAATGAACTGATCGAGATACGGCCTGAATACACGGTTCATCAAATCCATAAATGCTGCCGGGGCATTGGTGAGCCTGAACGACATCACTAAGAACTCGTAATGACCATATCGAGTACGGAAGGCGGTCTTTGGAATATCCTCCTTCCGAACTCGCAACTGGTGATAACCTGACCGTAAATCAACCTTCGAGAAAAACCCTGCACCCGGGAGCTGATCGAATAAGTCATCAATGCGGGGTAGGGGATACCTGTTCCGCACAGTAACCCGGTTCAGCTGAAGATAATCAATGCATTAACGCATACTTCCGTCCTTCTTCTTAACAAGCAAGACGGGAGCACCCCAAGGTGACACACTCGGTCGGATAAGCCCTTTGTCCAGCAAGTCCTGTAACTGATCCTTTAGCTCTCTCAGCTCCGCCGGGGCCATCCGATAAGGCGGTATAGAGATAGGCCCCGTGCCGGGGATCAGATCGATACAAAACTCAATCTCGCGCTCTGGTGGCAGACCATGCAGCTTGTCAGGGAATACATCAGGGAAGTCTCTCACAACAGGGACCTGGTCTAACGGAACCTCTGTGGAGCTAGTATCACAAATATAGGCTAAGAATCTCTGACACCCTTTCCTCAAGAGCTGACCAGCGCGAAGAGAAGAAATCAAGCTGGGAAGGGTAGCACTACGATCTCCCTGAATAACAAGAACCGGCTCCCCAGGAAAACTGAATCTGACTGCTTTTTCACGGCAGTCCACGGATGCATAACAGGTGGCTAGCCAGTCCATACCAAGAAGAACGTCAAAGTCTAGCATATCGAGGAGAATCAAATCAACTGAAGAATCTCTCTCCCCGATACGAACGGAACACGATCGGTACACAAAACGGGCAACAAAAGACTCGCCTACCGGGGTAATAACGACAAGCGGCTGATCTAACGGAGAAGACTCTCGGCCCAACCTCGGTGCAAAATACGTGGATACATAGGAATGTGTGGAGCCTGGATCAAATAATACCCGTGCATCAAAATAACATACAGGCAGAGTACCTGTCACGACGGCATTGGATGCCTGTGCATCTTGAGGAGTCAATGCGAACACTCGGGCCTGTCCACCACTAATAGCTGGCTGTCCTCTGCCTCTACCTCGGCCTCTGCCTCGGCCTCTGTCGCCTCGTCTTCTCGGAACTGGACCGCCACGCCCACGGCCTCTAGAAGCATCTGACTGACGTGGAGTATCGTCAGGAGTAGGAAGTAAAGCTCTCTGAGAAGGTGGTGAGGGTGGTAAAGTCACATGCGGGACTGTCGCCGCGCCCGGACGTCCCATGGTACAGTCTCTGACACGGTGGTACTGACTCCCGCACCGAAAACATCCTGGAGACGACTGCTGGGTCTGTGGATATGAACCAAATAACTGACCTCGTCTCAATCCTCTGCCTCCGCCATCTCCCGGAAATAATCTATCACGATGTCTGCCCATCTGCCGCTGAGCTGGCGTATCAGTACGGATCCTCTTCGGCCCAGAAACGATCGGAGTCTCAGAAATACGCTCCTCCAAAAGTAAGGCTGCATCCATCGCGGCTGCGTATGTATCAAAGTGCTGGGTGCCGATGGCAAGGAATAGCTGTGTATCAAGCCCTCGCACGAACCTCTTTATTCTCTTCTCTTCTGTGTCGACTAGGTACGGAGCATATCGAGACAACTGGGTAAACTGTATATCATACTCCGACACTGTCATTCCAGGAGTCTTGCGTAAAGACTCGAAACTACGGGCTCGAGCATCTCGGACACTCTCCGGAAGAAAACGGGCAAGAAATGCAGCTGTAAACTCATCCCAGGTCATAGAAGGTAGACCTTCAGCTCGTCCTCTCTCTACTGAATCGTACCATGTCGGGGCAAGACCCTCCAGACGAAAACTCGCAAACTCCACCAATCTATCATCAGAACACCTCAACGAACGGCAAATCCGAGCCATCCTATCAAGAAATGCCTGTGGGTCATCTGTTGCATCTGTACCGGTAAAAGCTGGAGGTCTCAATCTCATGAACTCCTGTAGTGAAACAGGGATAGTCTCCGTAGTAGCAGCAGGAGTGACCATCTGTGCAGCAGGTACGATCGTGGTCTGTGCGGTGGAAGGAACGTCCTCGGATCTCTGTGCCCGGCTGGACTCAACTAAAGATCCCATCATCTGCCGCAGCTCTTGCATGCCGGCCTCTAATCTGGCAATACGGTCTGGATAAGGCGGATCAGTATGACCCTGAGGGACAGGCGTATCATCCCGCTCGATCCTCGCCTCAGACGGGCCCGCTCGAATCTCATCCCTAGCGGCAGCCCGCTGAGCTCTCGTAGTCTTTGGCGGCATCGAAGCTGGAATAAGAAACAGGGCTGATAAGGACATTGCAATTGAATCAAGGAATGCAAGGAATCAAGAAAGGAAATACAAGCAATCATGTCCTAAGGTCACTTAGGCGGAGTACCGTATCGTAAAAATGCCGCGGATCATACCCACGCTACGCCACTCTGCTTAAGTCACCTACTCCATCTACCAAGGTCATCCTACACTCAGAAAGGTAAAACCTACGCTCTGATACCAACTTTGTCACGACCCGAAAGTACGGAACGTAACTGGCACTTAGATTACGAGACGTCTAAAGGCGTACCGTAACCTAAGTCAGCCAAAGCCCAGAAAATCTAAACCAAAATCAAAAGAGAATGAAGGAAAACCTTTTATGAAAGTAATTTTTTAAGTCAATTAAGTTGCATAGAATCCCTTTTTAAAAACATCAAAAATTTCCGAAAATTTCGGCAGAGTCTCCCCTGTATTTCTATCCCCCAAAATGGGTACAACAAGATAATAAACCTGTAATCTTAAAATGGCATCCCCAAGCGGGAGCTAGCTCTTCGCCCAAGGCGGATCACAACCACATGCAATATAATAGCAATATCAAGAAAAGAGCATAAAAGAAACGCAAAATATCAGAAAACACAACGCCGGCTCAAGTGAGCTCGACCCAAAAGAAACCACAAATATACCAATCTCTCAGTCTCACCACTAGGTCACATATACAATATAAAGTGGTAGATGGAGTATACTAGATACAATGATAAAGCAAAAAGAAATAAAGTGTGCTCGCAACCCACCTACGGGCGATGTCGCGAGTCTGAGCAAAAGGAACTGATGATAAGATAGCCCGCCGCTACAAGACTGACGGGTCCGACCTGCAAGATACTGTGGCACAACGGGGGTGAGTTGCCAGCTCGTGAGTAAATATAACATCTAATAAGGCAATCGTAAGAATGCACGTAATGCACCACAACATGCGTGTCCATATGTGATATAATAGCTCTAGTATGCATGCACATGTATGCAATGTCATTTCTAACTCTTTAAGTGTTTTAAATGCTAAAGATACTGCGTTCTTAACTTTAGAAAATGAATATCTGTATAATAGCTAAGTACCATCAAGAAATCATCTGAAAACCCGTGTCAAGCATCGACACCAAATAGGAATCATATCTGTCTCAATATCGGGCTCCATCAGTCCGGATCGGCCCATATCATAAATCTCACGACAACGGTCGGTATCCTCCGGATATCGGCCGCGCCAGACATCACCGGTAGGTAGTCTTCCCCTGCCAGGCTCATCGTCTACATCTCGATCTTCTTGCCCCGGGGTACCATACCGGGCCCACCATGTACCCGAGACGGTTCATCCACTCCTCGAATCGGGTCTCGAAATCCAACAGAAAACATGAAAACTCATGGTGGACGACACATACATCACGAGAAAATCGCAACTTTGTTTTAAAAATGATAAATATAAGCTTTTGTTAAATTCTTGCGGTTTTCCCCAAAAATCCAGAAATCGCAGCAATACTGAAATCCTCAAGAAAATCATAATGTTCACATGTTATACATGATAAATGTCTATGATATCAATGTATATGATGTGAATTTTGGATAGAAATCTATGTAAATATGATGATAATGCGAGGTATATGCATGCTCTGCAATTTCATATATCATGTATAAATGCAAATGGCGATATTAAGTTAAACAGGTTCCATAGTGCACGTGGCATGGCAATTACCAAAGGCGTGTGTATCATATGAACAGTGCGCGTGCAACTGATGCCAATGGTAATGGTGTTCGTGTCCTACGAAGTGTTATCGCATATGTGCATATGCATTAACTATGCAATCTAGCATACTATTAACTATAAGGGTATGCAATGTAAATAAAGGGGTAACCTAACTAACAATATAAATCTTGCAAGAAATAGGGTAATCCTAACTAGGGGGTGCATCGTGCCATCCAGACGATTCCCCCATAGATGAATACATCTACTCACCTGAAATCTCCGCTAATCCGATCCGGCCACCGCCTTGCCTTTTCGCGCCGTGTCCGATGTTTCCCCGATCGATCCTATTTTTGCACAATATCAAGCATAAGATTACAAAGACTAAAACGATGCAAGTCACAATATACAATTATCGACGCTCTCGAATTTAACATAACATGCACTCGGTGCGCGGGAAAACGCACGAAAATCGCTAATCTTTAACTAGAATCGTCTTTTCGGGGAATTCGACAAAACTAAAACCCGACTAGACGAAACCCCGCGTTCGCGCACTCTAATAGTCCTATACGAAGCTAATTATATCGCTAAAATAACGCAATTAGATCGTATCCTAATTTTTATAAAAATCTAGTAAGCAAATTTCAAACCGATTCGATGCAAACGTCGCAATTTATCGATTTAGCGAGCGCAACCTTACACAATTAACCACTCTAACCAATTAGGTAACCAAAGCCCTAACTTTAATCCAACAACCATGCTACAAACCCTAATTAAAAATCAAATCCCTTTCTTGATTTTTATGAACAATTAATTACAACAAAATTAATGCTTCAAAATTCAATTTTAGCACATTTAAACTACAAGTTAACAAACTAGTTTAGAAATTTCACCTTACAAGTTGTACCCTAGTTTGCTCAAGCCACCAAAGAAGCCTCCTTTCTTCAAGTTTTGAACTAAATTTGGTTGAGGAGAGAGTGGATTAGGGTTTTGCTTTGAATTGGAGAAGAAATTTGTGAATTTTTTATGAATTTTGGCATGAAAATGAAGCAAAAAGAAGTGAGGAAATGGAAGGGGAGCTGCTGAAATTTCGACCAGCAGCAAGAAGAGGGAAGCGTGGGTGTTGTGTAGATGATTCTAGGTTAAAAAAAACCCTTAAGTTTCCTTTTAATGCCTTTCACATCAAACTTTTTAAAAAAAAACCATTTTTGCTTCATTTTTCCATTAAATTTCCAACCCTAAAACCAAAATTTTGCAAGTCATGATATAATTTTATTAACACCATATTTTAGCTTATAAAGATTCCTAATTATGAAATTTACCTAATTAAATTTGTATTTATCACTAATTTAATGTATTTAAAAAGGCTTAAAATAATAAAAAAATAATTAATTACGAATTTTTTTTATTTAACTAGAAAATTATAAGTGACATTTTAGTGACAAAATTATAGTAATATCTTATCTAAATTTTGTATAATTAGGTCTACAATGAAAAATACCTATTTTGACTTTTTACGGAAAAAGCCGAAAAATTAACCGATTACCGAAAAACTGCCTAAACGATTTTCGAAGGGTTACACACAAACCATCGACATTACAGATCACCGATATGTATAACCCCACTAATCGACGTATAGCGATTAACAGACGTTCAATACATATATCACATCAAAGATAAAATCCATTAGCCAAAGTCTACGGAATTTCAATCAAAATACCGATTTCTAACCACCCCAAATACAAATTTGTTCTCTGGAAATTCTGGGCAGAAACAAACTATCATAAAAAAATCCCAAAACATCTCACTAAGAACACTGCACCAAAAACGGTCAACGGACGAGCCAACTCGGCCGTGGATCCGCGGCAAGAAGCATATTCTTGCCGCGGTTCCACGGCTCTTTGACCGAGTCACTGGATCATTTTTGGTGAGTGTTTTTAGAAAACCCTGAGCCGATTTTTCATGTATGTTAAATAATTTTTCGAGCTGTTTTAAAAATCGGCAGAAAGTTGATTTTTCCGGACGTGTTTTGCGAATTTTTTCCGATCGAAATTCTAAATACTTTGCTAACATGCTAGTTTATGTTTAGCTAGGCTCTGATACAACTATAATTCCACGATGCTCACCACGGTTCTTACGGGGAGGCGGAAAAGGTAAAAAACGATTTCTTGGCACAAAGCAACATGGACTAAAAGAAGGATCTTTGCTAAACAAAAACCTAGCAAACTATATGAGGTTCTATGTACTATGTCATAGAGATTATACCTCACGATACCGGTCCTTCAGGTCTTCTCTCCGCTGTCTTGCTCGTCCATCTGAGCTCCGAGGATCGATCCGGATCTTGATCACCTCCACGGCCTCCTTGAGTCGAAGACGATCCACCCGAGAGTTTGTGTTCCGAGCTCCACCTCGAGCCGAGGCAACTAGGGCAACAATATCACTAGGCTTGATGTTCTAGGTTATGTAGAAGTTGTAGATGGATGTTTTTATCAACTTGGATCCTTTTTCTCTCAACACAAGAGATCAAAGGAAAATTCAAGAAGAAGAAGAAGAAGGAGAACCATGGAGCTTTCTCATATCAAGAGAGAGAATGATAAAAGAATTATGAACAAAGAAAATAAACTAAGGTTACAATAATGCATAAAACATCATGATTACTAATCCTTTCATGATAAAGTTGATGGCTACATTTGAATTGACCATTTTCATATCAAAAATAAAAAGAAAAACAAAGAATACTCTAGATCTCTCATGAAGGTCCAAGTCAACTTTGGTCAAACGGTCAACAAAGTCAAGTATGGTCAAATGGTCAAAGCAATTAGCCATAACATAATTATGACTAAAAAGATTAGTAAATAATGTCCCCGGCTCAAAATGGTTTTGACCGAACCAACTGCCAAAACCCTAATGAGTTCGCCTCATAATGGTTTTGACCGAATCAACTGTCAAAACCGAAATGAGCTTGACACATAATGGTTTTGGCCGAATCAACTATCAAAACCCTAATGAGGCACCTCCTTCTTCTTCGCTCCTCACAACTGTGCATACACACCCGTATCCGTATTCCGTAGAATGTGAATGCATAGAAGACAAAACAAATCCATCCATACAATACTAGGATCCGGCTTAAACCAAAGCCCACTAGTATTGCCTGCCCGAACAGCATACGTACACAAGTGCACGTAAGTGATCGTAGCCTTGCCGTAAAACCATACGGCCTCTACACGTTTCGCTCAGTGCAGGGAAACTCTCTGTGTGGGACTCTAAAGACTCGACACTACGCTGGCAGTGGGTTTAACCACAGACCGCAAGCGGCACTAGCTGTACGTAACGGTCCCCAGGTAGATGTCGATAAGAAGGCCGATGAGGTAAACCCATCCGAACTCCTACTGAGCCTGAATATGACAATCTCCATACAGACTGGTCTGTTCGTCTGAGAACATCGCATGGCGGGCCTAGGGGGGTGGTAAACGTTATTCCCCTAATAGCTGTATAAGTCGTGTCGGAGTGTAGCCCAGATCACCCTGAGATAACACTGGAAACCTACCAGTATATCTCGCTTGCCCTGGATAGGGACGACTATGTGTAATGGCTCTCCTAGACACAGCGTGATATTAACCACCAATACCGGGAGAGACGAATCCTGTCTAACCGTCACTGCCTCCAAGTGCTTCGGGACTGCACCCAACTACTACCTGTTTGCACGACCCCTTTGAGCCGTGGTAGGGTAGTAATCAAAGAACAGTAGGAACAAACTCGAGGTGAAGTGACAGTGTCAACTCAGCGGACTAAGATGTACTCATGTCACCTGGGAACTGATAACTGACGATAGGTATAGTACCAACCAACAGTTCCCGATGAGTCCTGTCCAGTGTACTCGTAACCTAACGAGCACCCGCATGCTATCTCAAGTACGACGTACTGATGGCTGTGGGACAGACCATCTCCCCTACTGGGATGAGAAGCGCATACGCTAGTCTACTCCGGAGTATCGATGCCCTGTCTTGATAGTCCTACGACTAGGGACCTGTATAAGAATGTGCTTATAGATTACCCAGCCCCCACAAGTGTGACTGCCATCACAACGTTGGTAATCAAGCAAAGATCCTAAGGGCTCTATTAATATGTATAAGCGATATGCTAAAAGAAACACATGCACATATTAAAGTAGAAACAAACCAAGTAACATACTACCATTTTGAGCAAGATTTTCTATACAACTGTGAATATCCCAAGCTTCCATCAAGTAATATACAAGCTAGTATGATACAGTAATGGCCTCTACGGCATATGCACTAACAGAAGAAGCCGATAAATCTGTGTAAGTGTAACATACGCATCATCGATAATGGTGTAGGTGTACTAGCACAAGTATATGTAATGCAATCTGAATGACATGAACGTAGCATAAGGTACATCGTTAGTGAAAAAGCTAAAAGGTATACGTATCTACCACATATTCGAGTCGGCGAATCGATCAATCGGCATCAGCCTCACAACATCACGTACGGTACAAACCATCGTAGGACATCCTTTAGTCAAGGGTATGGATCAATCATCAAGTCAACTCATCACGTACGGTAATTCATCATACGGCGGTATTAAACCATTAGGGATCCTATCAACCTATATGACAATGAGGGTACGGATCTAAAGTCTCGCACGGCATATCACTCAAGATTCACAACATTATATATATCTATATACATATAACTCAGGTCACATCCGTATCAATCTCATATCGTGGGACCGACAAAAGTATCAACTATCTCATATCGACTCGCATCCATATAACGACTTATCACACCAAGTCATCATATCACATCGTATACTGTTCATCATATTAATATCTCACATCATGCTACTCTAAATCTCATACAAATCAATTCTATCATATCATGTCACCTACTAATCCTTTAACCATATTCTATATATATAGGTTTCCATAATAATTTGCGCGGGTACTATACACCATCCACCCGACTTCCCCCGTAGATATAAATCTACTTACCTACTAAACTCCTCGCTTAGTTGAAGTCGATGTGCTTCGTTGTCTCGGAAGTCCACGCGAAGTACCTACAATCAATACAAAATCTCAAATCTATTAACATCAAGTTTTGAAATCCAATACGGCACGCGGTGCGCTTATAGTAGAACCTATAGGCTATGCATGATTGGGAAACTCGCAATAAAAAGCAGCAAGTAAAAAGAAAAATAGTCGAAATGATTGGGCACCGCGAAAAATAGCCAAAATGATCGGGCAATCACGAATTTCGCGATATAAAAAGCTGAAATGATAGAGCATCGTGGAAAGAAATAAAAAAATGAAATGAAACTTCTGCCCTACAGGAGAGTCCATACCGACTCCTGTATACAATCCATGAGCATAAACGAAAAGGGAACCACATTTCCCTACAAACTCTGTCAATGAGAGAGTCAGATCTCAACGACAATATCTGCATCCCAGGAGATCAGCAACGCCGTTCATCCTCATTCTAGCAAGATACAGACACAACATCACCAATCAGAGCAATGGCACAATCCTTAGTTCTAAGACTCGACGGTTCACAGACAACTTAGAGTCAACCCTGACACCGCAAAAAGCAGAGCAAAACAAACCCTGACACCGCAGAAAGCGGAGCAAGTCAACCCTGACACCGAAGAAAGCGGAGCACGTCAACCCTGACACCGTAGATAGCGGAGAAAGTCAAACGCGACACCGCAGAAAGCGGGACAAGTCAACCTCGACACCGCAGAAAGCGGGACAAGTAAACACCGACATCACAGATAGTGGAGCAAGTCAACCACGGTACCGCAGAAAACGGAAACAAGTCAGCCAATAACCCCCGTCTCGGAAACAAGTCAGCCAATGATCTCCATCTCGGAAACAAGTCAACCAACCTACTGGGAAATTAGTGTCCTTGGCAAAACCGCTCGATTCAGGGAAATCAGCGTCCTTAGCGAGAACCTCGATTCGCATCGACTCGCAAGGAAATCAGTATCTTTGCAGGAATCTCTCGATTCGTCTCCACCCCAGGGAAATCAGTGTCCTTGGCTAAACCGCTCGATTCAGGGAAATCAGCGTCCTTTGCGAGAACCTCGATTCACGTCGACATGCATGGAAATCATTGTCTTTGCAGGAATCTCTCGATTCGTCTCGACCCAAGGAAATCGGTGTCCTTGGCAAAACCGCTCGATTCAGGAAAATCAATGTCCTTAGCGAGAACCTCGATTCACGTCGACCAGCAAGGAAATTAGTGTCTTTGCAGGAATCTTTCGATTCGTCTCGACTCCTTGGAAATCAGTATCCTTGGCTAAACTACTCGATTCAGGGAAATCAACTTCCATGGGGAGAACCTCGATTTGCGTCGACGCGCAAGGAAATCAGTGTATTTGCAGGAATCTCTCGATTCGTCTCGACCCGAATGAAATCAATGTCTTTAGCTAAACCTCTCGATTCAGGTAAATCAGCTTCCTTGGCGAGAACCAAGATTCGCGTCGACCAGCAAGGAAATCATTGTCTTTGGAGGAATCTCTCAATTCGTCTGGACCACAGGGAAATCATTGTCCTTGGCTTAACCTCTCGATTAAGGGAAATCAGCGCCCTTGGCGAGAACTTCGATTCACGTCAACCCGCAAGGAAATCAATGTCTTTGCAGGAATCTCTCGATTCGTCTCGACCCCAGGGAAATCAGTGTCCTTGGCTAAACCTCTCGATTCAGGGAAATCAGCGTCCATGGAAAGAACCTCGATTCACGTCAACCCGTAAGGAAATCAATGTCTATGAAGAAATCTCTTGATTCATCTCGACTGTAGGGAAATCCGTGTCCTTAGCTAAACCTCTCGATTCAGGGAAATCAGCGTACTTGGCGAGAACCTTGAATCGTGTTGACCGGTAATGAAATCAGTGTCTTTGCAGGAATCTCTTTATTCGTCTCGACCCCAGGGAAATCAGTTTCCTTGGATAAACCTCTTGATTCGGGGAAATCAGCGTCCTTGGAGAGAACCTCGATTCGTGTCGACCCGCAAGGAAATCAGTGTCTTTGCAGGAACCTCTCGATTCATCTCGACCCCAGGGAAATCAGTGTCCTTAGCTAAACCTCTCGATTCAGGGAAATCAGCGTCCATGGTGAGAACCTCGATTCGCGTCAACCCGTAAGGAAATCAGTGTCTTTGCAGGAATCTCTCGATTCGTCTCGACCCCAGGGAAATCAGTGTCCTTGGCAAAACCTCTCGATTCAGGAAAATCAACGTCCTTGGCGATAACCCCTCGATTCGTTTCGACCCGTAAGGAAATCTGTGTCTTTGCGAGAATCTCTCGATTCGTCTCTACCGGTGGGGAAATTAGTGTCACTACGCATAAAAGAAAATTCTCCTGTGAGATCCTTACGACTCTCAAGAGAAAACGCACTCAGGAGTCCTCACGACCCCTAAGGAGAAATTACACCTATGAGATTCTCTCAACTCGTATGGAGAAAAGTCTTTATGAGACCCCCACGGCTCATAAAATTGAAAAGTCTTAGGCAGCAGACCTAAACCTGTTTCTTAAGCCATCGCTACCCTACAAGGAGTTCAAGATGGACCGCTGACTACCATCTATAGGCCACACTTGCTAAAGTAACATGCCAAAAGCATAGCAAAGAAAAGGAAGCGCTAATATGAGATAAAATATGTTCTTTATTCATGAATCAAAATGAATACATGATATTCCTATTATAAATAAATAAAAAAATTCAACAACAAAACATATATATCTTCAAGCCAGCGGACGATGCAATAAGTTCGTCAATTCGTCATTCTTCTGCTGGGCCTCGGCTTCAATCTTTGTTATAGCCACAGGACGTGTCTCCGCTTAAGACTGTTGAACCTGATACGAAGTGAGCTGACTCTCAAGCTCTCTTTCAGCAACTTTGTGAGCTCCAACCATCTCGCGGGTAAAAATAACGGCTTTATCAAGAGCTGTAAGTCTACGGTAGCGCCCCGGCCGTCTGTCCGAGGCCAAAACACGGAAACGAAAAAATTTTCTTAACTAGAAACCGGCGCTATCGCAGATTTTCATCCCGGATCGAACCATTAACCAGTAACTAGCAAACTAGAGAAGGGTTGGAAAGGCTATACCGATCGATCCGTGTCCTTCGGTCTTTGCTCACCATCCCAAGCTCCTCGCGGCATCTCCGAGCTCTGGTCTCCTCGTCGGAAAAGGCACCACATCATCGAGTCTTTTTACGGGCTCCTGCTTCATCCGAAGCAACTCAGGCACGAACTTCGCTAGCCGACGTGTCCAAGAAGAAGTAGAGAATGTGTGTGATCACTTTGTCTCTTGCATCCAATGATTCTCAACGCATGAGAGTGTATGGATGGAGGATTTAGTGGATGCCATTAGTGAGGAGATAGTGAGCTCAAGAAAGAAGAGGAGGAAGAAGAAGTTTCCTTTTCTTTTCCTTTTTGTTGAGATGATAATGAAAGTGAGAGGAAGAAAGAAATACAAGAGCTAACCATGAGCTTATGGCTGACCTTTCTCTCTCCCCCTCTCATTTCATCCACAAATCAATCAAATAATGTGACACATGCACAAAGAATGAGACCATGAGTCATCACTAGTGCATGTGTCACAATTAATGCTCCTAATCATGATTTTGAGCTCATTATTTCCATATGCAAACATTAATCCAAATGTTTGCAACAATAAAAAGAAAATGGCATCTACTAAAGTAAACTCGTGACGGATCACAAGAGTACCCCTCACCTGTATATACATACCTGCATCCGCATTCCGACTGAATGCGAATGCGATGAAACTAAAGTAATCCAACAAATCTAATACCAGGATCCGGCTTAAACCAAAGCCCACTAGTATGATCCGCGCGATCATGATCCGTGCACTACTGCACGTATATGATCGAACCCTGCCGTATATCATACGGCCTCTACAACGTTTCACCCGAAACTTAAGAAACTGTCTGTGGGGCACTCTAAAGACTCGTCAATACTTTGGCCATAGATTTAACCACTAGCACGTCAGAGGTACTAGCCATACGTAACGGGCTACCAGGTATTGACCAGAAGGGAGGTCGATGAGCGAACCCATCCTGACACCCTACTGAGCCTGTCAGTGACAATATCCGTACAGTCTGGTTCGTTCGTCTATGAGCATCGCATGTCGGGCCTAGGGGGTTGGAAAAAGTCAGACCCCCAAAAGCGGTACAAGTCGTGTCGGAGTGTAGCCCAGAACTCCCTGAGACACTACTGGAATACCTACCAGTAAGTCTCCTGCCTTGGCCAAAGACTTCGTGTAGTGGCTCTCTTAGACACACCGTGATCTCACCCCCAATACCGGGGGAGACGAAACCCCTGCCGATTCACTCATTGCCTCGATGTGGCTCGGGACTGTACCCAACTAAAACTTATTTCCACGACTCCTTTGAGCCGTGGTAGGGTAGTAATCAAAGTATAGTGGGAACTCACACGAGACAAATGACGATCTCAAGTCGATGAACTAACCTGTACAGATGACACCAGAGAACTTCTATCTGACGTCAGGTATAATACCAACTAGCATGTTCCCGGAGAGTCCTGTACGGTGTACTCATAACCCAATGAGCACTTGTATACATCTTAGGTGAACCAACTGACACCAATATCTTGTGAGACCGACCACCGCCCCTCGTCGGGGTCTCGACTGTATACACTAGTCAACTCCGGAGTATCAATGCCCTGTCTCGAAAACTCCCCCGACTAGGGACCTTTTAAGGATGTGCTTATAGACCCCAGCTCCCACGTATATGATCGCCATCATACTGCTGGCAGTCAAGCAAGAATCCTAAGGGCTCTATCAACATGTAATAGCGACCTGTAAGGTCATCTAAAGCAGTACACGATGATAAAGATAAACCAGATAGCATATTATCATCTCGAGTAAGACTGTCCTACCGGCATAGGTCCTCCCTCAATCATTACAATCATATGCCTGTGATCCAATAATTGACTATGAGGACACTATATCCAACAATCTCCTACTTGCACTCAAGGCTAATTATTGCGATGCCGCATACTCACAATCCGTGTGATACCGAACACCCAACTCCTCTACTGATCAGTCTCACAAAGCCCATTTGCGAAACTATTGCGTTCGAGGAATAGCCTCAGTGAGTGGATCCGCCCTAATGTTTCTTTCTATGTCTCTCTTTATCTCAAGTTCGCGGAGGAAGCCATCCCCCGAAATGAGCAATACCTGTCTTAGAATATGTCTGGATATCTGATGGGACCTAGTTCATAAATGAACTCCAAATCCAAACTTCTTAAACTGGATCGACAACTGAACTTAATCAGTATCCTGCGTCATGCCTCCCTGAGTATCCGCTTGGACCTCCTGTCCAAACAACTGCCCCCTGTCCAAACAACTATAACTCTGACAGTCACTCTGTGATCCATGTCACCTTAGAAGCCTGGAATGAAACTGTCTTCCAAAAGAGGCTGTTGTTATCATATCCCTAGAACATCCACTTATGTTCTAAAACTGCTTCCGAACATTTCTCCAGGATAGGATTAATATCAACTTATTGCATCTAGTGCAAAAACCACATCTGGTGTGGCACTTGACTGTTAGTTGCATGTATGCCCTAGAAGCCAGTACTGTACAGATGATGTATATTATATTGGATGCTTGGACATATATAGAGAGGTCTTTCTTGCTCGATATCATAGTATGCTATCTGGTTGCTCTTTACTTTAACATGTATACTACTCTCTTTATACTGTCTTATCGTTACTTATTGGTAAAGACCTTAGGATGTGTACTTAACTACCTGGACTATGATGCAGATCATACTAGTGGGGATAGGGTAGTCCATAAGTACATCCTTCAAGGTCCCTAGTCATGGGTGTATCGAGACGGGGCATCGATATACCAGTGTGGACTAGCGTATACGCTTCTCGACCCATGAGATGGGCGATGGATGATCCCATATCCATTGGTGTTTGACATCAGAGATAGTATAAGGGTGCTCAGTGGAGACTGAGTACACTGGACATACTCGCCGAGAACTCCTAGATGGTATTATACCTCACGTCAGATGGCAGTTCTCTGGTGACACTTGTGCAGGTTAGTCTGTAGACCCGAGATCGTCATAGAGTCTTGTGTGATTACCACTGTGCTTTGATTTCCACCTTACCACATACATGAGGGCGTGCAAAACAGTGATTTTTGGGTACAGTCCCGAGTCACATGGAGGCAATGAGCGATAGGAGGAGTTTGGTCTCTCCCGGTATTGGGGGTTGATGTTGCGCTGTGCTCGATTGGTCGTAACAGAGAAGTCCCTGGCCAAGGCTGATTTAGAGATTTACTGGTAAGTGTTACCAGTATTTTCTTGAACCGTTATGAGCCTCACATCGGCATGACTTATCAGTTATTGGGGTCTGACGTTTACCACCCCTAAACTTGATATGCGACATATCAGACGAGGAGACCGGACTGTACGGGAAGTGTTACCGGCATGCTTTTACAGGAGTTGGAGCGGGCTTCCTTGCTGATCTTCTGATCGCTCAATACCCGGGTAGCCATTACGTCCAGCTAATACCGCTGACGGCTTGTGGGTGCTTGATGTGATCATCACCTACTGCCGGCGTATTGACGAGTCTATAGAGTCCTATATAGAGGTTTTACTGGCTCAGGCAAAACGAAATTGGAGCGCATATGTGATATGTGCGGGACCGAGAATAATGCATCTATGTGATACCGTATTCTATTCTCATGACTTTTTGTATCGGTCGGTTATATATGATATGACCGGGTTGTCGAATCAAGTGTTGATTCGATAAGTCGATACGATAAATGTTAGTCAGTTATATGAGATATGACCAGATTATTAATTCTAGTGTTGATTTAATAATTAAGTGTATAATTGTATATTAGATATACTAGTTTACATTTACTAACACATGTTCACTTAGGGTTTTTCTCACATGTATACATTTTTACTATATATATATGATATATATTAAAATGTGTTATCTTATTGTATCATGGTTGATGATACATCATACTTGCGTGTATGAGACTTACACCATGCTATCTTTTATGTTGGATTTTAATATTCAAAGTAATTACAAAATTAGTGGAGAATTAGCTAAATGCTTGAAGCTTGTGGAAGCTTGTGGAAGCATTTGACTAATTCCACTAAATTTGTTTTTACTATGGATATTTCTTAACCCAACCATAAACTTTGGCCATGGTTATGGCTCTACAAGGGTTAGTATATGATACTCACTCACCATGGTTAGCCTTCTCACTTGATTATTATCCTTTCCTCTTTCTTTTGTTCATCTTCTTCATTGAACAAAAGAGAAAGCAAACTAGGGTTTTGAAAAGAGAGCAAAAGATTGTGAGATATAAAATTCCAAAGAGAACCCACTTCCTATTTCTTCATCCTCTACTAGACTAGCACTTTAGTTTAGGATGTTTACTTCACTAATTCTCTAGTTGGTGAAGTAGGAGCTTGAGTCGGAATTCCCTCGACGTAGATCATCTTCGGCCTCGGAGACTTCAAGCAAGGTCGCATCTTTCGCCTCATGAAGCCATGCAAGTTTCCGGGAGAACCTTGATGGCAGTGAAATGACTTCATCTAGGAGCTTTAGAAGTGAAGGACCGATCTACAAAGGTTGTATTTCGTATTCCCTTTAGAGTAAAGTTGTTTACTTGCTAATTGTTTCGCCTAAACTCTAGTATACGATCTTGCTTTGTGTTATTCGGCACATAAAAATTTAATTTTGGCATGGTAGATGCCTTGTAGAGCCTTGTTAGTGTGCCTAGTAACCGTACAGTGGTATCAGAGCCTAGCTAGAGCATTAGGCGATGTGTTAAGGAAGTTAAAACCCTGATCGAACCCGACAACTTCAAAATGAACCCCTCTCTGTACATTTTTTAAAATCTGTGATTTTTCTGAATTAAAAATTCCTAAAAAATCAGCAGGTAAATATAAACATTAATATAGAAAACGGGCCCATGAATAGTAAAGTCCACCGCGGAACCGCGGCCAAACCTCTCTTGGGCCGCGGATCCGCGGCAGTACTATAGATATGGGTTTTGCATTTTCTACAGTAATGTCTATTTCTGCAATTATATCTTTCTGGGTATTTTGTATTCTGACTCAAGTGTTGAGTATTTTTGGGTTTTATTTTGAAATCGTCGATCCGATCGGAGAATTTAATTTTGTTATGTTATTCCGGATAATTTAGAAAGTATTAAAATGTTCGAACAGATATCATTAACTCAATTTTTCCCGGCATGAAAAACATTCAGGTGTTGAATTTTTCTCGGGTTTAAATCTTTCGGAAAAACGTGCAAGAAATGTGACGGACCCTCTAGAAGACAACAAACCTTAACTCGATTATGTGACCGTCTTGAACTGCCTTTTGACCCTTAGGGTTTGAGGCAGTACAACGTGCCACATGTGAGGCGTTGGCTTCACCCTTCTACGGCTGGACCGTTGCTACTGTGACGTATTCTGGAATTTTTGAACTCCGCTCAAGTGTTGAGCTATTTAAGAAATCTTGGGTATTTGATTATTCGATCGGAAAGTTTAAAACTGTCTATTTATCTGGAATTTGATACAATATGTGGAATTCATACAGTTAGGCATGAAATGTGGGATATGTGATATTTCGGATTTACGATGTCTAAAGAGATTGTGGATTCCAAATGTTGTAGTTTTACACTTTCTTTTCTGTGACCGTAAGTGTAATATGTGATATCGCCGGTTTCGTTGCTATATGTCAACGACAATTGAGATGCGCATATTTACTTACGTTGATTACATGTGATGTTATGTGTTGCTGAATATGTTATATTGGATGGTCGCGTTCTGAATAGCCGGCGGGTTTTTATGTGAGATGAGTGTTTTTATTTTCATTCATGAAAAATTTAAATGTATGTAATATTCTTTTATTGGGGCACTTCCGGGATGAGGTTGATGTTACTTTTTGTATATTATTTACTTTTCCGCACTAGGATAGACCCAAGGAGGAGAGCACAAGTAACCGGGTTCTGGAGTCCAGTGGGAGACCAACTCGAGGAGTCGAGTTCGGGTCTCCTAACTCTAGAATTGGAAGGGTTGCTTGCCACTCTCGTAGGGGTCTGGGGGTGTGGGTTTGGCTATTCATCGCGACCGTGGAATCCGTGTTTTATTGAGGCTCAAAATAAAACACGGACGTCCTAGTATATCCAATATTTCATATATTTCTTCTGCTGCGATATCTGTGATGTGATCATTTGATGTGCTGTGATAGATACTGTATATAGTATATATATGATATATTATATAGGCGTTACTTATGTTTTACACCCGCGCTAGCCCTGCCCTGCTCTGCCGTTAGTTACCTAACCTAACGGTGCACGAGGGGACATCGAGACGAATGCGGATGACATAAGTGTACGTCGTATTTATCTGTGATGTTTAGGTGACTTAAATGATGGGACTTCATTAATATGATTAATGAAAGAAAAGAAAACTAAAAGATGTTGTAGAATCAAATTTTAATAAAAAAGGGTAGCTACAGTTTTGCTTTGCATAGCGAAATATATGATATATCCCGCACCTTATTCGATGAGGAAAGAGCCGAGATCCCTTCACCGGGAGTGACCTCTTTAGCAAAACTGGCAGATGCTACAACACTCGGTTTGCTTTTGACTGCTTTTGGAGTTTTGCTTTGCATAGTGATGTATATGATATATCCTGCACCTTATTCCATAAGGAAAGAGCCGAGATCCCTTCACAGGAAGTGACCTCTTTAGCAAAACTAATAAAAGCCTCAAAATCACTCCATTTCAAAATTCACTAGATTCTACAACGATATCAAGTTCATTACGCAATAAGTTTTCAGAAAAACCTGTCATAGCCCTCCGTCATTTCAGATAAGTTGTATATAGTATTTGTGCTGCATTTGTTGCCTTTCATCAAGGTGTAGTGTGCGGTAGCTATATACTGCTTATCTGCTGCATATGATGCGATTGGATTAGGGTAATTGTACGGCTTTGTTGGCTTTCGTCAAGGGTCGTGCGGTTGGGTTTAATTCAATCAAGAAATGTACGGGTTGAACTTGACTAGCGGGCTATAGTTTGTTGGCTTTCGTCAAGGTCATAGCACGTTAGGGGCAAAATATTATCGGGAATTTCAAGTGTTGAAATTTGCAATGAGATTGCATACCTTCTATGAGATAGTTGGATCCCGATACCCTCTGCGAGTAATTGTTACTCCCGGGAGAGTTTTACACAGGACAATTAGCCGATCAAGTAAGTGTCTAGAAAGGTGTCAATAGGGTTACGCCTCTGGGAACACGAGGTTTACTTTAATTAGGTTCGTGCGAAAGAACGGGGAACCTCCCTCAAAGTACCGACACTGGCCTGGTTGAAAGATTGGCAAAGTTGTAGGGTGTAATTAATCCCGGCTAGTCTTTCCTTTTAGGGTTTGAAGGAAAATTTGATAAAAACAGTGCGAGCCATCCTGATTAGATAAAATAATAACCAATCTTATCTTGCAAGAGCATACGCTAAAGTGTTTTCTTCTCTCTCTCTCCAGGTAGCGACCGTATCTTGCCTTAATAAAGATAATAATATGGATGTATTGACCGAATCCGCATGTTATACTGTTCTGGGGAACGTTGGTTCCGTTCTTTCTTATAAGAGTTATAAGACTGAACAGGATATAGGGGAATACCAGGATTCTCATGCCACCCGAATAAAGAAAGAACATTTTGATGCATTTTCTTCGGGTGTGTTCGTTACAGAGAACTGTTTTTCCATTTGATCTACGTCCTGGGTATTAGATACCGGGTCAGGATCCCATATATGTAATCAGTTACATGGGCTTAGGAAACGTAGAGAACTTGGAGAAGGTGATAAAGACGTAAGGGTTGGAAATGGTACAATTGCTGCGGCTAAAACCGTCGGGGAATATCACCTTGTATTGCCAACTGGTAATACATTGATTCTGAACGAATGTTATTTCATGCCGAACCTGATATGCAACATTATATCGGTTTCTTTGTTGAGTAAAGAGGGATATAATTTTGTATTACAGCATAATGTTATGAACATTTTCCTAAACCAAAAGTTGGTTGGATCAGGCACGTTGTGCAATGGCATTTATGTTCTAAATCAATCAACAGTTCTGAGGATAACAAACACACACAAGAGGAAGAGTTCAGAACTGAACGAATCCTTCTTGTGGCATTGTAGACTGGGTCACATCAATGCAACACGACTAGCTAAGTTGCATAAAGATGGATATTTGAAACCGTTCGAATTTTCATCTTATGACACTTGCCAGTCATGTCTCAAAGGCAAGATGACCAAAACTCCGTTAACGGGACACGGAGAAAGAGTTACCGAACTCTTGGGACTGATACATAGTGATGTATGCAGTCCCATGTCTATACATGCCAGGGATGGTTCTTCGTACTTCATTACATTCACTGACAATCTCTCAAGATACGGACATGTGTTCTTGATAAGACACAAGTCTGAAGCTTTTGAGAAATTTAGAGAATATAAACAAGAAGTCGAGAACCAAACCGGAAAAAGTATTAAAATCCTACGATCTGATCGAGGAGGTGAATACTTGAGCAATGAATTCCTGGACTTCCAAAAAGAGAATGGGATTCTCTCTCAGCTGACTCCTCCATATACACCACAGCACAACGGTGTATCTGAACGGAGGAACCGCACCCTATTAAATATGGTGCGCTCTATGATGTGCACAGCTGAGTTACCTATTTCCTTCTGGGGGTATGCGCTAGAGACAGCCATACATCTATTGAATATGGCCCCCACCAAATCTGTGCGTACCACTCCATATGAGATATGGAAAGGGAAGAGACCTTGTCTTAACTATGTAAAGATACAGGGTTGTCCAGCCTATGTCAAACGACAAAATCCGGACAAACTCGAGGCGCGGTATGTTCTATGCAAATTTGTAGGATATCCCAAGAATTCTCAAGGTATATCTTTTACCACACTGAGGAACAAAGGTTGTTTGTTTCTCGGCATGCCACCTTTTTAGAAAAGGAATTTCTTGCAAAAGAAATTAGTGGTCATGAGGTAGAACTGGAAGAGGTTCCAGCTACAAAAGCTGCAACAGAAGATTTAATGGAACCAGAGGATTCGGTAGTTTCCGATGAACCCCAGCCACTCCACAGATCTAGTAGGGTTCCTCACCCACCTGAAAGATACTACGGTTTTCTCATGGATGGTGGGAGTGAGGATTGCATCATGGTTGATGATGACCCAACTAGCTTCGTGCAGGCCATCACTAGTGGGGACTCAGTGAAATGGCTGGATGCAATGCGGTCCGAGATGGAATCCATGTACACCAACAAAGTATTGACTTTGGAAGATGCTCCTGAAGGGGTAAAACCCATTGGGAGCAAGTGGATCTTCAAGAAAAAACTTGGTGTAGATGGGAAAATGGAGACTTTCAAAGCTAGACTTGTTGCAAAGGGTTTCCGTCAAAGACCAGGTGTGGACTATGACGAAACCTTTTCTCCAGTGGCTATGCTTAAATCCATCCGGATCATGCTTGCCATCGCTGCATATCATGATTACGAAATCTGGTAAATGGATGTTAAGACCGCCTTTCTAAACGGTGATTTAGAAGACTGCATGTACATGACTCAGCCAGAGGGCTTCGTAGATAGTGGGAGCAGCGGGAAGGTGTGCAAGCTGCTTAAATCCATTTATGGATTAAAGCAAGTATCGCGGAGTTGGAACATCTGCTTTGACGTCGTTATCAAAGAGTTTGATTTCGTCAAAAACGTAGATGAACCTTGTATCTACAAGAAGGTGGCAGAGAGTAAGGTTGTCTTCCTCGTATTGTACGTGGACGATATACTCTTGATAGGAAATGACATTCCTATGCTGCAATCGGTCAAGCTCTTCTTATCACAAAGATTCTCAATGAAAGACCTAGGTGATGCCTCCTGCATATTTGGAATCAGGATCTATAGAGATAGATCTAAAAGGATATTGGGATTGTCCCAGTCCAGGTACATTGACACCATACTAAAGAGGTTTAGTATGGAAGAGTCCAAACGTGGGTTTTTACCCTCGATATCAGGGTTCACTCTCTCTAAAGAGATGTCTCCCAAGACTGATTTGGAGAGAGCTCGCATGCAAGGGATACCCTATGCTTCGGCTGTAGGCTCTATCATGTACGTGATGCTATGTACCCGACCCGATGTAGCATACTCACTAAGTGTAGTGAGTAGGTATCAAGATGATCCTGGAAAGAGTTACTGGATAGCTGTGAAGAGCATTCTCAAGTACTTACGAAGGAAAAAAGAGATGCTCTTGGTGTATGGTAACGGAGAACTCCAAGTGGAGTCCTTTACGGATTCGAGCTTCCAGAGTGATAAGGACGACTCTAAGTCGCAGTCGGGATTTGTCTTTACCCTTTACGGACGGGCGGTTAGCTGGAAGAGTTCCAAGAAGGAAACCGTGGCAGACTCGACGATGGAGACTGAATACATCGCTGCCAACGATGCTGCCAAAGAGGCTGTCTGGATCAATAAGTTCATTACTGAACTTGGAGTGGTTCCATCCATTGAGCATCCAATACCTTTGTATTGCGATAACAATGGAGCGGTGGCTTTGGCCAAGGAACCCAGGTCCCATCAGCGATCCAGACATATTCTGAGGCGGTATCACCTGATCTGGGAGATAGTTGATCGCCGGGTGATCAAGGTCAGGAGGGTTAACACGAAGAACAACACAGCGGATCCACTCACGAAGGCCATTCCCCATATACAGTTTGGGAGACTCTTCGGGATGCTCAGTATGTGATACTACAGCAGCTGGCCCTAGTGCAAGTGGGAGATTGTTAGTTGTATGTATGCCCTAGAGGCCAGTATTGTACAGATGATGTATATTATATTGGATGCTTGGACATATATAAAGAGGACTTTCTTGCTCGATATGATAGTATGCTATCTGGTTGCTCTTTACTGTAACATGTATACTAGTCTCTTTATATTGTCTTATCGTTACATTTTGGTAAAGCCCTTAGGATGTGTACTTGACTACCTGGACTATGATGCAGATCATACAAGTAGGGATAGTGTAGTCCATATATACATCCTTCAAGGTCCCTAGTCGGGATGTATCGAGACGGGGAATCGATATACCAGTGTAGACTAGCGTATACGCTTCTCGACCCATGAGATGGGCGATGGATGATCCCATATCCATTAGTGTTTGACATCAGAGATGGTATACGGGTGCTCAGTGGAGACTGAGTACACTGGACGGACTCGCCGAGAACTCCCAGATGGTATTATACCTCACGTCAGATGGCAGTTCTCTGGTGACACTTGTGCAGGTTAGTCTGTAAACCCGAGATCGTCATAGAGTCTTGTGTGATTCCAACTGTGCTTTGATTTCCACCTTACCACGTCCATGATGGCGTGCAAAATGGTGGTTTTTAGGTACAGTCCCGAATCACATGGTGGCAATGAGCGATAGGAGGGGTTTCGTCTCTCCCGGTATTGGGGGTTGATGTTGCGCTGTGCTCGATTGGCCGTAACAGGGAAGTCACTGGCCAGGGCTGATTTAGAGATTTACTGGTAAGTGTTACAAGTAGTTTCTCGACCCGTTATGAGCCTCACATTGGCACGACTTATCGGTTATTGGGGTCTGACGTTTACCACCCCTAAACTTGATATGCGACATATCGAACGAGGAGACCGGACTTTACGGGATGTGTTATCGGCAGGCTTTACAGGAGTTGGAGCGGGCTTGCTTGCTGATCTTCTGATCGCTCAATACCCGGGTAGCCGTTACGTCCAGCTAGTACCGCTGACGGCTTGTGGGTGCTTGATTTGATCATCACCTACTGCCGGTGTATTGACGAGTCTTTAGAGTCTTACATAGAGGTTTTACTGGCTCAGGCAAAACAAAATAGGAGCGCATATGTGATATGTGCGGGACCGAGAATAATGCGTGTATGTGATACCGTATTCTATTCTCGCGACTTTTTGTATCGGTCGGTTATATATGATATGACCGGGTTACCGAATCAAGTGTTGATTCGATAAGTCGATACGATGAATGTTAGTCGGTTATATGAGATATGACCGGATTATTAAGTCAAGTGTTGATTTATTAATTAAGTGTAAAATTGTATATTAGATATACTAGTTTATATTTACTAACACATGTTCACTTAGGGTTTTTCTCACATGTACACATTTTTACTATACATATATGATATATATTAAAATGTGTTATCTTATTGTATCATGGTTCATGATACATCATACTTGGGTGTATGAGAATTACACCATGCTATCTTTTATGTTGAATTTTAATATTCAAAGTAATTACAAAATTAGTGGAGAATTAGCTAAATGCTTGAAGCTTGTGGAAGCTTGTGGGAGCATTTGACCAATTCCACTAAATTTGTTTTTACTATGGATATTTCTTAACCCAACCATAAACTTTTGCCATGGTTATGGCTCTACAAGGGTTAGTATATGATACTCACTCACCATGGTTAGCCTTCTCACTTGATCATTATCCTTTCCTCTTTCTTTTGTTTATCTTCTTCATTGAACAAAAGAGAAAGCAAACTAGGGTTTTGAAAAGAGAGAAAAAGATTGTGAGATATAAAATTCCAAAGAGAACCCACTTCCATTTCTTCATCCTCTACTAGACTAGCACTTTAGTTTAGGGTGTTTACTTCACTAATTCTCTAGTTGGTGAAGTAGGAGGTTGAGTCGGAATTCCCTCGACGTAGATCATCTTCGGCCTCGGAGACTTCAAGAAAGGTCGCATCTTTCGCCTCGTGAAGCCATGCAAGAGTCCGGGAGAACCTTGATCGCAGCGAAGGGACTTCATCTAGGAGCTTTAGAAGTGAAGGACCGATCTACAAAGGTTGTATTTCGTATTCCCTTTAGAGTAAAGTTGTTTACTTGCTAATTGTTTCGCCTAAACTCTAGTATATGATCTTGCTTAGTGTTATTCGGCACATAAAAATTTAATTTTGGCATGTTCGATGCCTTGTAGAGCCTTGTTAGTGTGCCTAGTAACCCTACATTGACATCTCATGATTGACGCAATTGCCTAATCAAGTGATCTTCCAATCATGCATATCCCTATCCCTTTCAGTTTGTAAGACAACTTTAGAGAGGGTGACTCCATCACCTGCAGGTACACTACCGTGCCAGGAGTCATCCATTCTAAAACACCTGTAGAATGCTGTCTAAGTTCCCAGATTGGGAAACTACCCAAATCTAGATCTAAAACCATAGATCTAGTAACCAGAATGTCTAATATTATATTTATATCCTATGTGGAGAAACCACTGTGTGACAACCAAAGTATAACCGATCATAGTATCGGAATTTCACTTCCTACTCTGTGTATGTCATCCAAATACATGGACATCACACCCTACTACCTTCTTAACAAATCCATCCCCTATTCTGATGAAGTCAAACAATTGACTATCACATCAGAAATAGATGATCTATCTCCGCTATATCTGCTTTAGTCCATAAATAGACATAAGCTACTTGTCCACTATGCTTCCGCTGCTCCCACTGACTACGAAAACCCTCTAGCAGAGTCATATACACGTATACGTCTGAAGCTAGTTCAGAACGATGCTATATTCATCCTCCTGCCGGGTCTCATAGCATGGAACAACAGTAGTGTCAAGTTTGGGTAAACAAGAACCTCCCTGTCACCGTCTTTGAGCATACCGAAGTACCTCTCCAGTGCCTGAGGTTACCCACCATATCTGCAGAGTGGCCAATGGAATGTCCATCCAGATTGAATCTTTAGGTCCTATTAAATTTTCTGTAATCGTTTGCGGTTCTGGAATCACTTCCAGTTCTACCATACTCCCACTACTTCTTTCTCAAAATGTCCATTTTATTAAAACTGTGGCGAGTCAAGAACAATATCACTATTGGTCTTCCAGATGGTAGAAAATCAACCCTCGTCATAGCCCGGGTCAACCGACAAACAGCCATTACAGAAACGTGCCTTGAGTTATCCAGAGTCTTGTTTTAAGTAAAAGCCGGACAACTCCCCGTACCTTAACATTGTTAAGTTATGAACTATTCTATATCCAATATACAAACAGAGGCACTGATTTAATTGGAACTAGATTCAAATCATGCAGCTGTCTCCAGTGCATGTCAACTAAATGAAGAGAGGCCGATTAGCATTACTCAACTTAAGAATGCTTCCAATTATGAGTAACCTGAAAGAGAAGCAAGTTCTCTTAATCATTACTATTAACTGAATACCATACACAAGCATCTACATCTTCGATCATCTTGAAGAATCCTGATACTTGCAACGCCTGGTTCTCTACTTTATTCTTATACCTATAACTTCACAAAACATGGATCTTGTATTTCTACGAAACACTTGTCTAAAAACCAGAGAAGTCACAAGTAAATAGAATATAGTATGAGGACCAACCCCTCTGTCTAAATGGTCACTGGACAACATACAATACGTTGTATAAGTCCGTTGAGTTGAATAACTCAAACCCTGTGCGTCATAGGTTGAAAACTGTACTTATGGTTAAGAAGAATTACACCACTGTTTAATGCTCCTTACCTAACCATCCACTGATATAGGTAAATGTCATGGACATAATTTCAAAAAGTTATATCTCACTCTATAAAAATAGACGTACAGATATATCAATTTGAAATTGGTGCATAACAACGGATATTCAAAACCAAATATTTGCCGTCCGGCAAACAACCCAGATGATTTCCTCAAATATCACCAATTACAACGAATCCCAATATAATGAGGACAATCACCTAATTCCCAATAGCTTACTCCTACTCATCATCAGTAAAACCATACAGATGTGAGAATCATACCTGGTAAATACATACCGTGGAGCAAGGACTAATTGGCAAATCAGTTTTCTTTTAACAATACACAGTGAAACTAAAACATGTAAATGTTTCGAAGGGGTATCCGGATATTCTTAGTTATACCTCTTCCATTATCAGATTCACAAATGTAACCATATATATCTTTGCCATCTCTCCAAATCCCTTTATATATCTTTAGTTATTACCTTCTGTACACCCCTTTAGGCCAAATGGTTTTCTTCCTTCCATATCGTTTGGCACCAGCCTATGGCTTGGAAGAAGATTATCCAATAAGCATAATGGGTGTGCTCTCCTAATCCTAGGAGTACTCGCAACGCGAGAGAAGGTAAAGATAAAAGACAACTGAATAATCCTTATTCCTATTTCTCCTGAACCAGAATCCATCCCCGAACTGGAAAAAGTTCCTTCGAGTTCGTATATAACCATACGATGGAGTATCCAATAAACTGTGGATCGTCGTAGTGATACGGAGTGTTCTGGAGAAATACAAAGGTGAAGTAGGAGTGGCGATGAAATACTTGGTTTGCTCGTGAATAACAGTCGCAATTTACTTTGCCCTCTTACTAATCCCTTTATTTGACTTCACTTAATACATTCTGTACACGTTTTAGGCTAAATGGTTTTCTTCATGTAGGGTTCTTAGGCACTCTAAGGAGGTCTCACAAGGCATCAACCATGCCAATTTCAAATTTTTCCGGTGCCGAGAAACCCTAACTAGATCGTTGACTAGAGTTTAGGCGATAACTACAACTAGTAAACTGCTTTACTAATAAGTGAACGGAAATACAACCTTTGTAGATCCAGTCCTCCATCTCCATAGCTCTATGATGAAGTCCCTCCGCTGTACACATCGGATCCCGGACTCTCGCGGTGGTTTCATCGAAGAAATGATCGGGCTAGGTCGTCGACTTGGATGCCGAAGATGATCTACGTCGAGGCAACACAAGATCAATCTCCCACTTCACCAAGTCTTGAAACTTGTGAAGAAAACACCCTATACTACATGGCAAGTGGTAGAGGATGAAGAAATAGAAAATGAGTTCACTTTAGAATTGGATTTCTCACTCTTTTTCTCAAGTCACCGTTGAAGCTAGCAAGCTTCTTTCTTCTTGAAGAAGAAGAAGAAGAAGAAAAAGAATATGATAAGAATATGAATAAATGGAAATAAAGTCATTCTTATCATATTAGCAACCATGGTTAAGTGTAGAGTATAAACTAAGGTTAAGTAAATGGTTAGGGTTAAGAAAAGAAACAAAATGGTCAAAGTCTTCCAATGCTTCAAAGAAAATCCAAAGTTTGCCACCATTTTATTTCTTTCTCAAATAAATAAATAAATAAGTAAATGAAGCAAATGAAACCCTAACCATTGACTAACCATGGTTTAAACCAAACATACACCTAAATTTGCATGTATCATCAAACAGGATACAAACTTATGCACAAAAATATATCACATATACAATGTGCGTAAACAAGCGAGAAAAAACATCTTAAGTGAACCGATATTAGTTAATGTAAAGTAATATATCAAATATATAATTATACATTAAATCATTAAATCAATACTTGATTTAACGATCCGGTCATATCGCATATAACCGACTAATATCAATAGTAAGAACTTATCGAATCAACTCTTGATCCGATAAACCGGCTATATCGCATATAACCGATCAATGTGATAAATCGCGAGAATCGAATACAGTATCACATACTGGTATTATTCTCGGTCCCGCACATATCTCATATGCGCTCCTATTTCGTTTCGCTTGAGCCAGGAAACCTCTGTGTAGGACTCTAAAGACTCGTGAATACGCCGGCAGCAGGTGATGATCATATCAAACACCCACAAGCCGCAAGCGGTCTGCTAAACGTAACGTCCACCCGGGTATTGAGGGATCAGAAGATCAACGAGCAAGCCCTCTCACACTCCTGTGAATCCATCCAGTAACACTTATCGTACAGTCCGGTTTGTTCGTCTGATATGTCGCATATCTCGCCTAGGGGTGGTAAACGTCAGACCCCAGTAGCTCGATAATTCGTGTCGATATGAGGTCTATAACAGTTCGAGAAACTACTGGTAACACTTACCAGTAAATCCCAGCAACCCTGGCCAGGGATTTCCGGTTATAGCCAATCGAACACAGTACAACATCAACTCCCTATACCGGGAGAGACGAATCCCCTCCTATCGCTCATTGCCTCCATGTGACTCGGGACTGTACCCAAAAACCACCGTTTTGCATGCCCTCTTAGACGTGGTAAGATGGAAATCAAAGCACAGTGGGAACCACACAAGACTCTATGACGATCTCGGGTCAACAGACTACACTGTACCAGTGTCACCAGAGAACTGCCATCTGACGTAAGGTATAATACCATCTGGGAGTTCTCGGCGAGTCCGTCCAGTGTACCCAGTCTCCACTGAGCACCCGTATATCATCTCTGATGTCAAACACTAATGGATATGGGATCATCCATCGCCCATCTGTATGGGTCGAGAAGGTATACGCTAGTCTACTCTGGTATATCGATGCCCCGTCTCGATACACCCACGACTAGGGACCTTGAAGGATGTACTTATGGACTACCATGTCCCCACTAGTATGATCCGCATCATAGTCCAGGTAGTCAAGTACACATCCTAAGGGCTTTACCAACATGTAACAGAGAGACAATTAGTGTACACGTTAAGGTAAAGTGCAACCAGATAGCATACTATCATGTCGACCAAGAAAGTCATCCCTATATATGTCCAAGCATCCACTACAATATACATCCTATGTATAGTAATGGCCTCTAGGGTATATATATAACTAACAATCTCCCACTTGCACTAGGGCCATCGGATAGCAGTGGTTGTAGTATCTCATACTCAACCATCCCATAAAAAATCTCTCTATGGGAAAAGGCCTTTGTGTGTGGATCCGCCGTGTTGTCCTCTAAGTCTACTCTCCTAACCTCGATCACCCTGGAGATCATCTATCTCCATGATCAGGTGATGCTGCCTTAGAATATGTCTGGATCACTGATGGGACGGACGTTCCTTGGCAAAAGCCACAACTCCATTGTCACACAATGGGAGGAACTAAGTTCATCTCATGAACTAATATACACCCAGACAGCCTCTTTGGTAGCATCTTAAGTAGCGATGTATCCAGCCTTTATCATCTAGTAAGCCACGGTATCTATCTTGGAACTCTTCCAACATACCGTCCCTCTACAGAGGGTAAAGACAATGCCTGTGACTGACATTCAGTTGTCCTTATCACCCTGGAACCTTTCCAGTGATTCTCCCCAGGATCGATTGATACCATCTCACTTCAACCAGTGAGTATCCTGACATCCAATTACATCTATCTCAGGATTTAGGAGGTATCACTTTGATCCTATATGGAGAATCCTTGTGATAAGCGGAGATGGACGGAGCGTAGCATAGGAAACTCCTTCCCTATCAAGAGTATGACATCCACGTACTTTACGAAGATCACCACCATACTCCCTACTACCTTCTTGTATATACAAGGTTCATCTACCATTTTGATGAAGTCAAACTGTTTGACTAACACATCAAAACAGACGTTCCAACTCCGCGATGCCTGCTTTATCCTATAAAGCATCTTGCACACGTTTCCGCTGCTCCTACTGTCTACGAGGCCTTCTGGCTGTGTACTTATAGACGCACTCTTCTAAAACATTACTTAGAAAAGCAGTCATGGCACCCAACCGCCAGATATCGTAGTCATGGTATGTAGCCATGGCAAGTAGGATCTGGATGGACTTAAGCATAGCTACTGGAAAAGGTTTTATCATTATCCACGACTGGTCTATGATGCAAACCTTTAACAAGTCTAGCTTTGAAAGTCTCAACTTTTCCATGTACACCAAGTAATCTTCTCAAGATATACTTTCTCCTGATGGGGATTTAACCCTTCAGATATAGCAACCAAAGTCCATACTTTGTTGGTGTATAAGGATTCCATCTCAGATCTCTAAGCACCCAGCCATTCTTACAGAGTCCCACTCCTGATGGCCAACTCGAAACTAGTTGGGTCATCATCTCATGATGCAATCCTCGCTCCCACTGTCATCGAGAAACCAAAGTATCTCTCAGGCGGATGAGGAACCCTACCAGATCGGCGGAGAGGCTGAGGTTCGTTTGAATCTACTGAATCCTTTGGTTCTATCAAATCATCTGTTAGTTATATGTATGCCCTAGAGGCCATTACTGTACATATGATGTATATTGTAGTAGATGCTTGGACGTATATAGGGAGGACTTTCTTGCTCGACATGATAGTATGATATCTGGTTGATCTTTACCTTAACGTGTACACTGATTGTCTCTCTGTTACATATTGGTAAAGCCCTTAGGATGTTTACTTGACTACCTGGACTATGATGCGGATCATACTAGTGGGGACATGGTAGTCCATAAGTACATCCTTCAAGGTCCCTAGTCGTGGGTGTATCGAGACAGGGCATCGATATACCAGAGTAGACTAGCGTATACCTTCTCGACCCATACAGATGGGCGATGGATGATCCCATATCCATTGGTGTTTGACATCAGAGATGATATACGGGTGCTCAGTGGAGACTGGGTACACTGGACGGACTCGCCGAGAACTCCCAGATGGTATTATACCTTACGTCAGATGGCAGTTCTCTGGTGACACTGGTACAGTGTAGTCTGTTGACCCGAGATCGTCATAGAGTCTTGTGTGGTTCCCACTGTGCTTTGATTTCCATCTTACCACGTCCAAGAGGGCATGCAAAACGGTGGTTTTTGGGTACAGCCCCGAGTCACATGGAGGCAATGAGCGATAGGAGGGGATTCGTCTCTCCCGGTATAGGGGGTTGATGTTGCGTTGTGTTCGATTGGCTATAACAGGAAATCCCTGGCCAGGGTTGCTGAGATTTACTGGTAAGTGTTACCAGTAGTTTCTCGAATTGTTATAGACCTCATATCAACACGACTTATCGAGCTATTGGGGTCTGACGTTTACCACCCCTAGGCGAGATATGCGACATATCAGACGATCAGACCGGACTGTACGGTAGTGTTACTGGTTGGATTCACAGGAGTGTGAGCGGGCTTGCTCGTCGATCTTCTGATCGCTCAATACCCGGGTGGCCGTTACGTTTAGCAGACCGCTTGCGGCTTGTGGGTGTTTGATATGATCATCACCTGCTGCCGGCGTATTGACGAGTCTTTAGAGTCCTACACAGAGGTTTCCTGGCTCAAGCGAAACGAAATAGGAGCGCATATGAGATATGTGCGGGACCGAGAATAATGCGTGTATGTGATACCGTATTTCATTCTCGCGATGAATGTATCGAATGGTTGTATGCGATATAACCTAGTTATCGATTCAAGCGTTGATTCGATAAGTCGATACATTGTATACTAGTCGGTTATGTTCGACATGACCGGATCATTGAATCAAGTGTTGATTTAATGATTTAATGTATAATTATATATTTGATATATTACTTTGCATTAACTAGTATTGGTTCACTTTAAAAGGATTTTCTCACTTGGTTGTACAAGTTGTATATGTGATATACTTTTTGTGCAAATGATTGTATCATGTTTGATGATACATGTTAACTTGGTTAAGTGTAAAGATTAAACCTTGGTTATGTTAATGATTAGGGTTTTGATTATCTTATTTATTTATTTATTTATTTATTTGTTTTGGAAAAGATAAAGAAAGAATGGTGGCTTTGTTTGTTTGTTTGTTGAAGATTCATGAAGCTTTGACTTAGTCACCATTCTTGTCTTCATTCTTAACCCTAACCATTTAAACAAACCATGGTCTATTCTCTACACTTAACTAGGGTTTGGTTATGATAAGTATTCATTCATTTTATCCTTTTGATAATAACTTATCATAATATTCTTCTTCTTCTTCATCTTCTTTCATGAAGAAAGCTTCACTTCATCAATGGTGATTGATGAAAATGAGTGAGAAATCCAATTCTAAAGTGAACCCACTTCCTATTTCTTCATCCTCTACCTCTTGCCAAGTAGTAGAGTGTGTTTCCTTCACAAGTTTTCTTGACTTGGTGAAGTTGGAGCTTGATCTTGCGATGCCTCGACGTAGATCATCTTCGGCATCGTCGTCGATGACCTAACCCGCTTTTTCTCCGATGAAGCCGACGCTAGAGCCCGGGATTTGATATGGACAGCGAGGAGACTTCATTGCGGAGCTATGGAGGTGGAGAAACGGATCTACAAAGGTTGTATGTTCGTTTACTTGTAGTTAAGTGTTAACTAGTTTGATTTGTCGCCTAAAATTCTAGCCAACGATCTTGTTAGGGTTTCTCGGCACCGTTAAAATTTGAAATTGGCATGGTTGATGCCTTATGAGACCTCACTAGGGTGCCTAAGAATCCTACAGTGGTATCAGAGCCTAGCTAGAGCCTTAGGCGAAGTCTAGACGGAGTTTGAAGTCCGATCGAACCCGAAACCCCATTTTTCCACGCTCTCTGGACTTTTTCTGAAAACGTGGATTTTTCCAAATTAAAAATTGCTAAAAAATTCAGCAGGGAATTCTATGAATTACGGTGCAAACTTTTTCAAGTGAAGCTTCGAGAGTGCGGCGGAACCGCGGCATAAGCCCTGCTTATGCGGCGGTTCCGCGGCCTAATTATTAGATTGTCCTTTAATTTTTGTACAGTAATTCATGATTTCTGGTGCTGGATTTTCTGGGTTTTTTTAATATTTATTCAAGAGTTGAATTTTCTGGGGTTGTTTTGGGGATTCGGTGTTTCCATCGGAGTATCAGATTTTGTCTATGTGGCTTTCCGGGTAATTTTTGAATATGTTAAAAAGTTCGACCGGATATAAATACCCACTTTTTCCCCTGCCGGGAAATTTCCAAGTGTTGGATTTTTCCGTGGTTTAAAGACGTTCTAAGTAGTGCAAGTAACTCGATGGACCCTCTAGAAGACAACAAACCTTAACTCGATTATGTGACCGTCTTGAACTGCCCTTTGAACCTTAGGGTTTGGGGCAGTATGGCGTGCCACATGTGAGGCGTTGGCTTGACCCTTCTACGGCTGGACCGTTGGTACTGAGGCACGAACTGAATGTTTTTAGACTTGTTTCATGTGTTGATCTAGTATCGGGAAAACATGGGTGTTTGAACGTTCGATCGGAAAGTTTAACATTTTCTATTTATCCGGAATGTGATACAATAATTGGAATTCACAAGTAGTTATGAGATAACTGAATGAATGTTATAAACATAGCAGTTTAGTCTCACTTGATCGGTTGCCACGGAATTTTGATGTGATAAAAATTCCGTCGCAATCACGTAGCGTACACGGATACTCGCCGGGTAAACTTAATAGACAGCCTCACTCCATTGCCCCGACCAAGTGACTGTAGGCGAACCCCGTCGCCGAAAGCGTCCGTTCGGGTGCTTGCGGCAGCGGTGTTCCGCCTTGGTGCACTTCGTCGACGGTATCGGGGGTGCGGCCGCCTACTGAAGTTTGCGATGAGCATTCGATCAGGATGTCGGGAATCTTGTTGAATTGCCCGACTTGGTATTCAAAAGTGTTTTCGATTTTGAGACTAAAATGCGGGGTTTATAATTGTTAGGCATGCGATGTCTAAGAAATTCATTTGGACAGGCATGTGATGTCTGAGGTGGTTGCGGATTCCAACTGTTGTAGTTTTACACTTTCTTTTCTGTGACCGTAAGTGTAATATGTGATATCGCCGGTTTCGTTGCTATATGTCAACGACAATTGGGATGCGCATGTTTACTTACGTTGATGACATGTGATGTTATGTGTTGCTGGATATGTTATATTGGATCGTCGTGTTCGAATAGCCGGGGGTTTTTATGTGAGATGAGTGTTTTTCATTTTCATTCATGTAAAAACATGTATGTAATATTCTTTTTATTTTGGGGCACTTCCAGGTTGCGGAAGATGTCACCGTTTGTATATTATTTACTTTTCCGCACTAGGATAGACCCAAGGAGGAGGGCACAAGTAACCGGGTTCTGGAGTCCAGTGGGAGACCAACTCGAGGAGTCGAGTCCGGGTCTCCTAACTCTAGAATTGGTAGGGTTGCTTGCCGCTCTCCTAGGGGTCTAGGGATGTGGGTTTGGCTATTCATCACGATCGTGGAATCCGTGTTTTATACTGGCTCGTATTGAACTCACGGACGTCCTAGTATATCCAATATTTCATATGTTTCTTCTGCTGCGATATCTGTGATGTGATCATGTGATGTTCTGTGATAGATACAGTATATAGTATATATGATATATTATATAGACGTTACTTATGTTTTACACCCGCGCTAGCCCTGCCCCGCTCTGCCGTTAGTTACCTAACCTAACGGTGCACGAGAGGACATCGAGGCGAATGCGGATGGCATAAGTGTACGTCGTATTTATCTATGATATTTAGGTACTTAAATGATGGGACTTCATTAATGTGATTAATGAAAATAAAAGAAACCTAAGATGTTGTAGAATCGAATTTCAAAATAAAAACAGGTAGCTACAGTTCTTGCTTTGCATAGCGGTATATGTGATATATCCTGCACTTTATTTGATGAGGAAAGGACCGAGATCCCTTCACCGGGAGTGACTCCTTTAGCAATAACTGGCAGATGCTACACACTCGGTTTGTCTTTTGATTGCTTTTAAGAGTTCTGCTTTGCACAGTGATATATATGATATATCCCGCACCTCATTCGACGAGGAAAGGACCGACGATCCTTCACCGGGAGTGACTCCTTTAGCAAAACTACAAAAGCCTCAAAAGCACTCCATTTTAAAATCATTTGATTCTACAACGATATAAAGTTCATTACGCAAAAGGTTTTCTTAAAAACCTGACGTAGCCCTCCGTCATTTCAGATAAGTCCTAGTTAGTATTCGTGCTGCGTTTGTTGACTCAGTCAAGGCGTAGTGTGCGGTAGCTGATTAGTGCTTATCTGCAAAGCATATGATGTGATTGGATTAGGGTAGTCGTGCGGCCTTGTTGACTCAGTCAAGGGTCGTGCGGGTGGGTTTAATTCAATCGAGAAATGACGGGTTGAACTTTACTTGTGGTCTATGATTTGTTGACTCAGTCAAGGTCATAGATCGCTTGAGGCAAAATATTATCGGGAATTTCAAGTGTTGAAATTTGCAATGAGATTGCATACCTTCTATGAGATAGTTGGATCCCGATACCCGCTGCGAGTAATTGTTACTCCTGGGAGAGTTTTACACATTACAATTAGCCGATCAAGTAGGTGTCTAGAAAGGTGTTAACGAGGTTACGCCTCTGGGAAAACGAGGTTTACATTAATTAGGTTCGTGCGAAAGCACGGCGGACCTCCCTCAAAGTACCGACACTGGGCTGGCTGAAAAATTGGCGAACTTGTAGTGTGTAATTAATCCCGGCTAGTCTTTCCTTTTAGGGTTTGAAGGAAGATTTGATAAAAAGCAGTGGGAGCCATCCTGATTAGATAAAATAATAACCAATCTATTCTTGCAAGAGCGCACGCTGAGTGTTTTCTTCTCTCTCTCTCTAGGTAGCGACCATATCACGCCTTAATCAAGATAATAATACGGATATTGACCGAACCCGCTTGTTATACTGAGCTGGGGAACGTTGGTCCCGCTCCAACTTATAATTGTTATAAGACAGAGCAGGAAATTGGGAATTACCAGAATTCCCGTGCCGCCCAAACGAAGAGAGTGCATGCTGATGCATCATCTTCGGGTGTGTTCATTACAAAGAACTGTTTCTCAGTATCCTCTACGTCCTGGGTATGTGATACCAGATCAGGATCCCAGATATGTAATCTGTTACATAGGGCTACAAAAGGGTAGAGAAATGAGAACGGGTGATAAGTTTAATGAGGCAGAAAACGGGGCAAGTGTTGCAGCCAAGTCTATTGGTCACTGTCACCCTGTATTACCAATACATTGATTCTGAACGAATGTTATTAGATACCGAACCTGATATACAAAATCATATCAGTCTCTTTATCAGTAAAGAAATGATAAAATTTTGTACTGTTGGATAATGTTTTGAACATTTCCTATATCAAAAGTTGATCGGTTCAGGCACGTTATCTAAAAGCGTTGATGTTCTAAATCAAACTACAGTTCTTAGTATACAGAACACACACAAGAGGAAGAGTTCAGAAATGAACGGATCCTTCTTGAGGTATTGTAGACTAGGTCATATCAATGCGACCCGACTAGCTGGAGTTACATAAAGATGCATATTTAAATTAGTTTTAATTTACATCTTATGAAACTCGCCAGTCATGTCACAAAGATAAAATGACCATAGCTCCGTTTATTGGAAACAGAGAAAGAGTTATGTAAACGCTTGGGATGATACATGTTGATGTATGTAGGTCCCCTGTCTACATATGCCAGGACTGGTTCTTTGTACTTCGTTACATTCTCTGATAATCTCTCAAGATTCAGACATATGTTCCTGTTGAAACACAAGTCCGAACCTTTTGAGATATTCACAGAATATAAGTTAGAAGTAGAGAACCGATACGGGTATAAGTATTATGTCCTATGATGAGATCAAGGAGGAGAATACTTGAGCATGGAAATCCTGAACTTTTCTAAAGGAGAATGAGATTCTCTCTCAGCATTACTCCTCCGTATACACCATAGCACGATGGTATGTCGGGGCGGAGCAATATCACCCTATATGATAAGGTGTGCTCTATGATGAGTACTACTGAGTTACCTGTTTCCTTTTTGGGAGTTATGCACTTGAGAAGATGCATACCTATTGAATAGGGTTCAAATCAAATCAGTAGCCTACCGCTTCATATGTGATATGGAAAGGGAAGAGCCCATATCTTAAGTTAGTTAAGATTTGGGGTTGTCCGACCTATGTCTAAAAGCAAAATCCGAACAAGCTCAAGGCAAGATCTGTTATGTAGAACTGGAAATGTTCCAGCTATACAAACTGTAGCTGATGATTTGATAGAACCAATGGATTCAATAGTTACTAACGAACCTCAGCCTCTCCGCCGATCTAGTAGGGTTCCTCACCCACCTGAGAAATACTTCGGTTTCTCTATGACAGTGGGAGCGAGGATTGCATCATGAGATGATGACCCAACTTGTTTCGAGCTGGCCATCAAGAGTAAGGCTCTGTAAGAATGGCTGGATGCTTAGCGATCTGAGATGGAATCCTTATACACCAACAAAGTATGGACTTTGGTTGCTATATCTGAAGGGTTAAATCCCCATCAGGAGCAAGTATATCTTGAGAAGATTACTTGGTGTACATGGAAAAGTTGAGACTTTCAAAGCTAGACTTGTTAAAGGTCTACATCATTGACCAGGTATGGATGATGATGAAACCTTTTCAAGTAGCTATGCTTAAGTCCATCCGGATCCTGCTTGCCACGGCTACGTACCATGACTACGATATCTGGCAGTTGGGTGCCATGACTGCTTTTCTAAATGATGTTTTAGAAGAGAACGTCTATAAGTACACAGCCAGAGGGCCTCGTAGACAGTGGGAGCAGCGGAAACGTGTGCAAGATGCTTTATAGGATAAAGCAGGCATCGCGGAGTTGGAACATCTGTTTTGATGGATTAGTCAAAGAAGTTGACATCATCAAAATGGTAGATGAACCTTGTATAAACAAAAAGGTAGTAGGGAGTATGGTAACGATCCTCGTAGAGTACGTGGATGACATACTCTCGATAAGGAAAGAGTTTCCTATGCTACGCTCGATCAATCTCCGCTTATCACAATGATTCTCCACATAGGATCAAAGTGATACCTACTAAATCCTGGGTTTTGGATCTATGAGATAGATCTAAATAGATGTTAGGATACTCACTAGTTGTAGTGAGATGGTATCAGTTGATCCTGGAGAAAATCACCGGAAGTGTTCCAGGGTGATAAAGACGACTGAATGTCAGTCACAGGCATTGTCTTTACCCTCAGTAAAGGGACGGTATGTTGGAAGAGTTCCAAGCTAGATACCGTGGCATACTAGACGATAAAGGCTGGATACATCGCTACTTAAGATGCTACCAAAGAGGCTGTTTGGGTGTATATTGGTTCATGAGATGAACCACGTTCCTACCATTATGAGACAATGGAGTTGTGGCTTATGCCAAGGAACGCCGGTCCCATCAGTGATCCAGACATATTCTAAAGCAGTGTCACCTGATCATGGAGATGGTTGATCTCCAGGATGATCGAGGTAAGGAGACGAGACTCAGAGGACAACACGGCGGATCCACTCACGAAGGCCTATTCCCAGAGAGAGACTTTTATGGGATGGTTGAGTATGAGATACTACAACCACTGCTACAGATGGCCCTAGTGCAAGTGGGAGATTGTTAGTTATATGTATGCCCTAGAGGCCATTACTGTACATATGATGTATATTGTAGTGGATGCTTGGACGTATATAGGGAGGACTTTCTTGCTCGACATGATAGTATGCTATCTGGTTGATCTTTACCTTAACGTGTACACTGATTGTCTCTCTGTTACATGTTGGTAAAGCCCTTAGGATGTGTACTTGACTACCTGGACTATGATGCGGATCATACGAGTGGGGACATGGTAGTCCATAACTACATCCTTCAAGGTCCCTAGTCGTGGGTGTATCGAGACAGGGCATCGATATACCAGAGTAGACTATCGTATACCTTCTCGACCCATACAGATGGGCGATGGATGATCCCATATCCATTGGTGTTTGACATCAGAGATGATATACAGGTGCTCAGTGGAGACTGGGTACACTGGACGGACTCGCCGAGAACTCCCAGATGGTATTATACCTTACGTCAGATGGCAGTTCTCTGGTGACACTGGTACAGAGTAGTCTGTTGACCCGAGATCGTCATAGAGTCTTGTGTGGTTCCCACTGTGCTTTGATTTCCATCTTACCACGTCCAAGAGGGAGTGCAAAACGGTGGTTTTTGGGTACAGTCCCGAGTCACATGGAGGCAATGAGCGATAGGAGGGGATTCGTCTCTCCCGGTATAGGGGGTTGATGTTGCGCTGTGTTCGATTGGCTATAACAGGAAATCCCTGGCCAGGGTTGCTGAGATTTACTGGTAAGTGTTACCAGTAGTTTCTCGAATTGTTATAGACCTCATATCAACATGACTTATCGAGCTATTGGGGTCTGACGTTTACCACCCCTAGGCGAGATATGCGACATATCAGACGATCAGACCGGACTGTACGGTAGTGTTACTGGTTGGATTCACAGGAGTGTGACCGGGCTTGCTCGTCGATCTTCTGATCGCTCAATACCCGGGTGGCCGTTACGTTTAGCAGACCGCTTGCGGCTTGTGGGTGTTTGATATGATCATCACCTGCTGCCGGCGTATTGACGAGTCTTTAGAGTCCTACACAGAGGTTTCCTGGCTCAAGCGAAACGAAATAGGAGCGTATATGAGATATGTGCGGGACCGAGAATAATGCGTGTATGTGATACCGTATTTCATTCTCGCGATGAATGTATCGAATGGTTGTATGCGATATAACCTAGTTATCGATTCAAGCGTTGATTCGATAAGTCGATACATTGTATACTAGTCGGTTATGTTCGACATGACCGGATCATTGAATCAAGTGTTGATTTAATGATTTAATGTATAATTATATATTTGATATATTACTTTGCATTAACTAGTATTGGTTCACTTTAAAAGGATTTTCTCACTTGGTTGTACAAGTTGTATATGTGATATATTTTTTGTGCAAATGATTGTATCATGTTTGATGATACATGTTAACTTGGTTAAGTGTAAAGATTAAACCTTGGTTATGTTAATGATTAGGGTTTTGATTATCTTATTTATTTATTTATTTATTTATTTGTTTTGGAAAAGATAAAGAAAGAATGGTGGCTTTGTTTGTTTGTTTGTTGAAGATTCATGAAGCTTTGACTTAGTCACCATTCTTGTCTTCATTCTTAACCCTAACCATTTAAACAAACCATGGTCTATTCACTACACTTAACTAGGGTTTGGTTATGATAAGTATTCATTCATTTTATCCTTTTGATAATAACTTATCATAATATTCTTCTTCTTCTTCATCTTCTTTCATGAAGAAAGCTTCACTTCATCAATGGTGATTGATGAAAATGAGTGAGAAATCCAATTCTGAAGTGAACCCACTTCCTATTTCTTCATCCTCTACCTCTTGCCAAGTAGTAGAGTGTGTTTCCATCACAAGTTTTCTTGACTTGGGGAAGTTGGAGCTTGATCTTGCGATGCCTCGACGTAGATTATCTTCGGCATCGTCGTCGATGACCTAGCCCGCTTTTTCTCCAATGAAGCCGACGCTAGAGCCCGGGATTTGATATGGACAGCGAGGAGACTTCATTGCGGAGCTATGGAGGTGGAGAAACGGATCTACAAAGGTTGTATGTTCGTTTACTTGTAGTTAAGTGTTAACTAGTTTGCTTTGTCGCCTAAAATTCTAGCCAACGATCTTGTTAGGGTTTCTCGGCACCGTTAAAATTTGAAATTGGCATGGTTGATGCCTTATGAGACCTCACTAGGGTGCCTAGGAATCCTACATCATCAGCTGTAGATTGTATAGTGTAGGGTTCCTAGGCACACTAATGAGGTCTCACAAGTGATCAAACATGGCTAATTCAAATTTTACATCTGCCTACAAACCCTAATACGGATCGTTAACTAGATTTATAGGCTATGCGATGCAAGTAAACAACTTTAACAAAAAGGAAAGAAGCTACAACCTTTGTAGATCCGGTCCTCCACCTCCTAGGCTCCGTGATGACGTCCCTCTGCTGTCCAAATTGAATCCATGACTCTAGCATCGGCTTCATCGGAGAAAAGGGCGGACTTGGTCGTCGGTTCGATGCCGAAGATGATCTACTTCGAGGCATCACAAGATCAAGCTCCAACTTCACCAAGCCATAAAAACTTGTGAAGAAAACACCCTATACTACTTGGCAAGAGGTAGAGGATGAAGAAATAGGAGGTGGGTTCACTTTAGAATTGGATTTCTCACTTGATTTCTCCAGTTGCCATTGGTGTAGAAAGCTTTTCTTTTTCTTGCTCATGAAGAAGAAGAAGAAAAAGATATGATAAGTGTTGAATAATTAGATAAATAAATCAATACTTATCATATACTAACCCTTGGTTAAGTGTAGAGAATGTACTATGGTTAGTTCATATGGTTAGGGTTAAGCATGAGACAAGAATAGTGACTTAGTCAAAGTTTCATGAATGTTCAACTAAAAACAAATAAAGCCACCATTCACTTTCTCTTTTCCAAAATGAACAAGATAAATAAATAGATAAATAAGTAAATGAAAAACAAAACCCTAATCATTAGTTTAACCATGGTTTAATTCTTTACACTTAACCAAGTAAGTATGTATCATCAAACATGATACAATCATGTGCACAAATGTATATCACATATACAACTTGCACAATTCAAGTGAGAAAATCCATTTAAAGTGAACCAATACTAGTTAATGCAAAGTAATATATCAAATATATAATTATACATTAAATCATTAAATCAACACTTGATTCAATGATCCGGTCATGTCGCATATAACCGGCTAGTATCCAATGTATCGGCTTATCGAGTCAATCATTGATTCGATAACTAGGTTATATCGCATACAACCATTCGACACATTCATCGCGAGAATGAAATACGGTATCACATACACGCATTATTCTCGGTCCCGCACATATCTCATATGCGCTCCTATTTCGTTTCGCTTGAGCCAGGAAACCTCTGTGTAGGACTCTAAAGACTCGTCAATACGCCGGCAGCAGGTGATGATCATATCAAACACCCACAAGCCGCAAGCGGTCTGCTAAACGTAACGGCCACCCGGGTATTGAGCGATCAGAAGATCGACGAGCAAGCCCGCTCACACTCCTGTGAATCCAACCAGTAACACTTACCGTACAGTCCGGTCTGTTCGTCTGATATGCCGCATATCTCGCCTAGGGGTGGTAAACGTCAGACCCCAGTAGCTCGATAAGTCATGCCGACGTGAAGTCCATGACATGTGTGAAACTACTGATAACACTTACCAGTAGGTCACTGCAACCCTGGCCAGGGATTTCCTGTTATGGCCAGTCGAGCATAGCGCAACATCAACCCCCAATACCGGGAGAGACGAATCCCTTGCTATCGCTCATTGCCTCCATGTGAATCGGGACTGTATCCAAAAACCACCTGTTTGCACGACTCAGTAGAGCCGTGGTAGGGTGGAAATCAAAGCACAGTGGGAGGCACACAAGACTCTATGACGATCTCGGGTCTACACACTAAGCTGTACCAGTGTCACCAGAGAACTGCCATCTGACGTGAGGTATAATACCATCTGGGAGTTCTCGGCGAGTCCGTTCAGTGTACCCAGTCTCTACTGAGCACCCGTATACCATCTCTGATGTCAAACACCAATGGATATGGGATCATCCATCGCCCATCACATGGGTCGAGAAGATATACGCTAGTCTACTCTGTAATATCGATGCCCCGTCTCGATATTCCTACGACTAGGAACAATGAAGGATGTACTCATTGACTACCCAGGCCCCACTAGTATGATCTGCATCATAGTCCTGGAAGTCGAGTACACATCCTAAGGGCTTTATCAACATGTAATCAGAGAGACAGAAAATATACATGTTAAGATAAAGAGCAACCAAATAGCGTACTATCATGTCGAGCAAGAAAGTCCTACCTATATATGTCCCAGCATCCACTACAATATACATCCGATGTACAGTAATGGCCTCTAGGGCATACATATAACTAAGAATCTCCCACTTGCACAAGGGCCATCTGTAGCAGTGGTTGTAGTATCTAATACTCAACCATCCCCTAAAAGTCTCTCTTTGGGAAAAGGCCTTCGTGAGTGGATCCACCGTGTTTTCCTCTGAGTCTACTCTCCTAACCTCGATCACCCTGGAGATCAACTATCTCCATGATCAGGTGATGCTGCCTCAGAATATGTCTGGATCACTAATGGGACCAGGGTTCCAGGGCCAAAGCCACACTTCCATTGTCACACAATGGTAGGAACCTAGTTCATCTTATGAACCAATATACACCCAAACTGCTTCTTTGGTAGTATCTTAAATAGCGATGTTACCAGCCTTTATCGTCTAGTTTGCCACGGTATCTAGCTTGGAACCTTTCCAACATACCGTCCCTTTACTGAGGGTAAAGACAATGCCTGCGACTGACATTCAGTCGTCTTTATCACCCTGGACCCTTCCAGTGATTCTCCCCAGGATCTATTGATACCATCTCACTTCAACTAGTGAGAATCCTAACATCCATATAGATCTATCTCATAGATCCAAAACCCAGGATTTAGGAGGTATCACTTTGATCCTATATGGAGAATTCATGTGATAAGAGGAGATCGACCGATCGTAGTATAGGAAACTCTTTTCCTATCAAGAGTATGTTGTCTACGTACAATACGAGGATGACCACCTTACTCTCTACTACCGTTTTGTATATACAAGGTTCATCTACCATTTTGATGAAGTCAAACACTTTGACTTTCATATCAAAACAGACGTTCCAACTCCGCGATGCCTGCTTCATTATGTAAAGCAACTTTCACACGTTTCCGCTGCTCCCACTGTTTACGAAGCCCTCTGGCTGTGTTCTTATAGACGTTCTCTTCTAAATCATTATTTAGAAAAGTAGTCATGGCACCCAACCACCAGATATCGTAGTTATGGTATGTAGCCGTGGCAAGTAGGATCTGGATGGACTTAAGCATATTCCCTGAAAAGGTTTCATCATTATCCATACCTGGCTGATGACTAAAACCTTTAACAAGTCTAGCTTTGAAAGTCTCAACTTTTCTATCTACACCAAGTAATCATCTCAAGATATACTTGCTCCTGATGGGGATTTAACCCTTCAGATATAGCAACCAAAGTCCATACTTTGTTGGTGTATATGGATTCCATCTCAGATTGCTAAGCATCCAGCCATTTTTAAAGAGTCCCTACTCTTGATGGCCAGCTCGTATCTAGTTGGGTCATCATCTCATGATGCAATCCTTGCTCCCACTGTCATCGAGAAACTGAAGTATCTCTCAAGCAGGTGAGGAACCCTGCTAGATCGGCAGAGAGGCTGAGGTTTGTCGGAACTATTGAATCCTTTGGTTCTGTCAAATCATCAGCTGCAGTTTTGTATATCTGGAACTTTTCCAGTTCTACAGAACTGACCTTGCCTCGATCTTGTCCGGATTTTGCTTTTGACATAGGCCGGACAATCCCAAATCTTAACTTACTTAAGAGATAGGCTCTTCCCATACCATATCTCATATGGAATGGTAGGCAGTGATCTGATTTGAACCTAATTCAATAGGTATGCAGCTTCTCAAGCGCATAACACCCAAAAGGAAATAGAAAACTCAGTAGTACTCATCATAGAGCATACCATATCTAATACGGTGCAATAGCTCTGCCCTGATACACCGTTGTGCTGTGGTGTATTCAGAGGAGTAACACTGAGAGAGAATCTTATTCTCCTTTAGAATAGTCCAGGAATGCCATGCACAAGTATTCTCCTCCTTGATCTCATCATAGGAAATAATACTTATACTTGTATTGGTTCTCTACTTCTAGCTTATATTCTGTGAACATCTCAAAAGGTTCGGACCTATGTTTCAGCAGGAACATATGTCTGAATCTTAAGAGATTATCAGAGAACGTAATGAAGTATAAAGAACCAGTCCTGGCATATGTAGACAGGGGACCTTACATACATCAACATGTTTCATCCCATGAGTTCACTAACTCTTTCTCTGTTTCCAATAAACAGAGCTGTGGTCATTTTATCTCTGTGACATGACTGGCAAGTTTCACAAGATGTAGATTCAAACTGATTTAAATATGCATCTTCATGTAACTTCAGCTAGTCGGGTCGCATTGATATGACCTAGTCTACAATGCCCCAAGAAGAATACATTCATTTCTGAATTCTTCCTCTTATGTGTGTTCCACATACTAAGAACTGTAGTTTGATTTAGATCATTAATGCTTTTAGATAACGTGCCTGAATCGATCAACTTTTGATATAGGAAATGTTCAAAACATGATCCAACAATACAAAATTTTATCATTTCTTTACTAATAAAGAGACAGATATGATTTTGCATATCAGGTTCAGTATCTAATAACATTCGTTCAGAATCAATGTATCGATAATACAGGGTGACAGTGACCAACAGACTTGGCTGCAACACTTGCCCCGTTTTCTGCCTCATGAAACTTATCACCCGTTCTCAGTTTTTCTACCCTTTTGTAGCCCTCTATAACAGATTACACATCTGGGATCCTGATCCGGTATCATATACCCAGGATGCAGAGGCTACTGAGAAACAGTTCTTTGTAATGAACACACCCGAAGGAGATGCATCATATGCACTTTCTTCGTTTGGGTGGCATGGGAATCCTGGTATTCACCTAATTCCTGCTCTTTCTTATAACAATTATAAGTTGGAGCGGGACCAACGTTTCCCAGCTCAGTATAACAAGCGGGTTCGGTCAATACATCCATATTATTATCTTGATTAAGGCATGATATGGTCGCTACCAGGAAAGAGAGAGAAGAAAACACTCTGCGTGCGCTCTTGCAAGATCAGATTGGTTATATATTTTATCTAATCAGGATGGCTCCTACTGTTTTTATCAAATCTTCCTTCAAACCTTAAAAGGAAAGACTAGCCGGGATTAATTACACTCTACAAGTTCGCCAATCTTTCAGCCAGGCTAGTGTCGGTACTTTGAGGGAGGTTCCCCGTGCTTTCGCACGGACCTAATTACAGTAAACCTCGTTTTCCCAGAGGCGTAACCCCGTTGACACCTTTCTAGACACCTACTTGATCGGCTAATTGCAAAGTGCAAAACTCTCCCAGGAGTAACAATTACTCGCAGTGGGTATCGGGATCCAACTATCACATAGAAGGTATGCAATCTCATTGCAAATTTCAACACTTGAAACTCCCGATAATGGTTTTTTTTTTACCCCTAGTACTTATGACCTTGGCTAAGGTCAACAAATCATAGGCACTAGTCAAGTTCTACCCGTCATTTCGTGATTTATTAGACCCACCCACATGACCCTTGGCTAAGGTCAACAAAGCCACATGACTGTCCTAACTAATCGCATCATATGCTGTGTAGGAAGACATCACTTAGCTACCGCACACTACGCCTCGGCTATGGTCGACAAACGTAGCACGAATACTAAGTACTCTACTTCCTAAAATGACGGAGGGTTGCGAATGGTTTTTATGAAAACCTTTAACGCTTTGAACTTGATCTCGTTGCGGAATCAAATGGTTTTTAAATGGAATGTTTTTGAGGCTTTTCTTGTTTTGCTAAAGGGGTCACTCCCGGTGAAGGGATCGTCGGCCCTTTCCTCGTCGAATGAGGTGCGGATATATCATATATATCACTTTGCAAAGCGGAAACTATAGAAGCCACCAAAGACAAACCGAGGGTTGTAGCATCTGCCAGTTATTGCTAAAGGAGTCACTCCCGGTGAAGGGATCTCGGTCCTTTCCTCATCGAATAAGGTGCAGGATGTTCTATAATGAACACCGCGATGCAAAGCAAGAACTGTAGCTACGTGTTTTATTTTGAAATTCGATTCCAGAACATCTTTTAGGTTTATTTTCTTTCGTTAATCTCATTAATGAATATCCCATCATTTAATTCCACCTAATCATCACAGATAAATATAACGTACGCTTATGCCATCCGCATTCGCCTCGATGTCCCGTCTGCACCGTTAGGTTAGGTAACTAACGGCAGAGCAGGGCAGGGCTAGCGCGGGTGTAAAACATAAGCAACGTTTATATAATATATCATATATACTATATATAATATCTGTCACAGAACATCACATGATCACATCACAGATAAATCACAGCAGAAGAAACATATGAAATATTGGATATACTAGGACGTCCGTGTTTTCAATACGAGCCAGTATAAAACACGGATTCCACGGTCGCGATGAATAGCCAAACCCACACCCCTAGACCCCTACGAGAGCGGCAAGTAACCCTACCAATTCTAGAGTTAGGAGACCCGGACTCGACTCCTCGAGTTAGTCTCCCACTGGACCCTAGAACCCGGTTACTTGTGCCCTCCTCCTTTGGTCTATCCTAGTGCAGAAAAGTAAATAATATACAAATGGTGACATCATCCGCAACCTGGAAGTGCCCCAATAAAAGAATATTACAAACAAGTTTTACATGAATGAAAATGAAAAACACTCATCCTACATAAAAAAAACCCCCGGCTATTCGAACACGACGATCCAATATAACATATCCAGCAACACATAACATCACATGTCATCAACGTAAGTAAATACGCGCATCCCAATTGTCGTTGACATATAGCAACGAAACCGGCGATTTCACATATTACACTTACGGTCACAGAAAAGAAAGTGTAAAACTACAACAGTTGGAATCCGCAAACTCTTTAGACATCGCATGCCTAAAAATTATAAACCCCGCATTTTAGTTTCATTATCGAAAACACTTTTCAATATAAAGTCGGGCAATTCAACAAGATTCCCGACATCCTGATCGAATGCTCGTCGCAAACTTTAGTAGGCGGCCGCACCCCCCGATACCGTCGACGAAGTGCACCAAGGCGGAACACCGCTGCCGCGAGCACCCGAACGGATGCTTTCGGCGACGGGGTTCTCCTACAGTCACTTGGTCGGGGCTATGGAGTGAGGCTGTCTATTAAGTTTACCCGGCGAGTATCCGCGTATGCTACGTGATTGCGACGGACTTTTGATCACATCAAAATCCTGTGGCAACCGATCAAATGAGACCAAACCGCTAGATTTATAACATTCATTCAGTTATCTCATAACTATTTGTGAATTCCAATTATTGTATCACATTCCGGATAAATAAAAAATTCTAAACTTTTCGATCGAACAGTCGAACATCCAAGTTTTCCCGAAACAGATCAACACATGAAATAAGTTTTAAGAAACATTCACTTCGTGCCTCAGTACCAACGGTCCAGCCGTAGAAGGGTCAAGCCAACGCCTCACATGTGGCACGCCGTACTGCCCCAAACCCGAAGGTTCAAAGGGCAGTTCAAGACGGTCACATAATCGAGTTAAGGTTTGTTGTCTTCTAGAGGGTCCATCACGTTACTTGCACTACTTAGAACGTCTTTAAACCCCGGAAAAATCCAACACTTGGAAATTTTCCGGCAGGGGAAAAAATGGGTATTTATATCCGGTCGAACTTTTTAACATATTCTAAAATTATCCGGAAAAGCACACAGACAGAATTTGACAATCCGATCGATTCACCGAGTCCCCAATACAACGCAGAAAGTTCAACTCTTGAATAAATATTAAAAATTCCCAGGAAAACCAGCACTGCAAATAATTAATTACTGTGCAAAATTCGATGAACAATACGACAAAACGGCCGCGGAACCGCCGCACGAGCCATGCTCGTGCCGCGGAACCGCCGCACGAGCCATGCTCGTGCCGCGGAACCGCCGCAGATTGATGGAATTATGGACTCGAATTTTACAGTAACCCTTACAATTTCCTGCTGATTATTCTGCATATTTTTAATATAGAAAAATCCACATTTTACAAAATTGTCCAGAGAGCATGTTTAGGGTTAGGGTTTCGGTCCGATCGGATTTCTAACTCCGTCTACGCATCGCCTAAGGCTCTAGCTAGGCTCTGATCCCACTGTAGGTCAGGCAGCCACCCCGTCCAATGGGGTCGCCGTGGCACCAACGGGTCCCTCAGCAACTACTTTTTACGCATGCCCCCTCGTAAGGACTACAACCAGCTGGAACACCTTCCGGTCTCGGGACACCCTGGGGGTAAGAGCCTATGCTTCGCCACACTGTCACACAGTGAGAACCCCCCATAGGTTGACATCTAATGCCTAGTAGCTCTGATACCACTATAGGGTTCCTAGGCACACTAATGAGGTCTCACAAGTGATCAAACATGGCTAATTCAAATTTTACATGTGCCTACAAACCCTAATACGGATCGTTAACTAGATTTATAGGCTATACGATGCAAGTAAACAACTTTAACAAAAAGGAAAGAAGCTATAACCTTTGTAGATCCGGTCCTCCACCTCCTAGGCTCCGTGATGACGTCCCTCCGCTGTCCAAATTGAATCCATGACTCTAGCATCGGCTTCATCGGAGAAAAGGGCGGACTTGGTCGTCGGTTCGATGCCGAAGATGATCTACGTCGAGGCATCACAAGATCAAGCTCCAACTTCACCAAGCCATAAAAACTTGTCAAGGAAACACCCTATACTACTTGGCAAGAGGTAGAGGATGAAGAAATAGGAGGTGGGTTCACTTTAGAATTGGATTTCTCACTTGATTTCTCAAGTTGCCATTGGTGTAGAAAGCTTTTCTTTTTCTTGCTCATGAAGAAGAAGAAGAAAAAGATATGATAAGTGTTGAATAATTAGATAAATAAATCAATACTCATCATATACTAACCCTTGGTTAAGTGTAGAGAATGTACTATGGTTAGTTCATATGGTTAGGGTTAAGCATGAGACAAGAATGGTGACTTAGTCAAAGTTTCATGAATGTTCAACTAAAAACAAATAAAGCCACCATTCACTTTCTCTTTTCCAAAATGAATAAGATAAATAAATAGATAAATAAGTAAATGAAAAAACAAAACCCTAATCATTAGTTTAACCATGGTTTAATTCTTTACTCTTAACCAAGTAAGCATGTATCATCAAACATGATACAATCATGTGCACAAATGTATATCACATATACAACTTGCACAATTCAAGTGAGAAAATCCATTTAAAGTGAACCAATACTAGTTAATGCAAAGTAATATATCAAATATATAATTATACATTAAATCATTAAATCAACACTTGATTCAATGATCCGGTCATGTCGCATATAACCGGCTAGTATCCAATGTATCGGCTTATCGAGTCAATCCTTGATTCGATAGCTAGGTTATATCGCATACAACCATTCGACACATTCATCGCGAGAATGAAATACGGTATCACATACACGCATTATTCTCGGTCCCGCACATATCTCATATGCGCTCCTGTTTCGTTTCGCTTGAGCCAGGAAACCTCTGTGTAGGACTCTAAAGACTCGTCAATACGCCGGCAGCAGGTGATGATCATATCAAACACCCACAAGCCGCAAGCGGTCTGCTAAACGTAACGGCCACCCGGGTATTGAGCGATCAGAAGATCGACGAGCAAGCCCGCTCACACTCCTGTGAATCCAACCAGTAACACTTACCGTACAGTCCGGTCTGTTCGTCTGATATGCCGCATATCTCGCCTACGGGTGGTAAATGTCAGACCCCAGTAGCTCGATAAGTCATGCCGATGTGAAGTCCATGACATGTGTGAAACTACTGATAACACTTACCAGTAGGTCACTGCAACTCTGGCCAGGGATTTCCTGTTATGGCCAGTCGAGCATAGCGCAACATCAACCCCCAATACCGGGAGAGACGAATCCCTTCCTATCGCTCATTGCCTCCTTGTGAATCGGGACTGTACCCAAAAACCACCTGTTTGCACGACTCAGTAGAGCCGTGGTAGGATGGAAATCAAAGCACAGTGGGAGACATACAAGACTCTATGACGATCTCGGGTCAACAGACTAAGCTGTACCAGTGTCACCAGAGAACTGCCATCTGACGTGAGGTATAATACCATCTGGGAGTTCTCGGCGAGTTCGTTCAGTGTACCCAGTCTCCACTGAGCACCCGTATACCATCTCTGATGTCAAACACCAATGGATATGGGATCACCCATCGCCCATCACATGGGTCGAGAAGATATACGCTAGTCTACTCTGGAATATCGATGCCCCGTCTCGATATTCCTACGACTAGGAACAATGAAGGATGTACTCATTGACTACCCAGTCCCCACTAGTATGATTTGCATCATAGTCCTGGAAGTCGAGTACACATCCTAAGGGCTTTATCAACATGTAATCAGAGAGACAGAAAATATACATGTTAAGATAAAGAGCAACCAGATAGCGTACTATCATGTCGAGCAAGAAAGTCCTACCTATATATGTCCCAGCATCCACTACAATATACATCCGATGTACAGTAATGGCCTCTAGGGCATACATATAACTAAGAATCTCCCACTTGCACAAGGGCCATCTGTAGCAGTGGTTGTAGTATCTAATACTCAACCATCCCCTAAAAGTCTCTCTTTGGGAAAAGGCCTTCGTGAGTGGATCCGCCGTGTTTTCCTCTGAGTCTACTCTCCTAACATCGATCACCCTGGAGATCAACTATCTCCATGATCAGGTGATGCTGCCTCAGAATATGTCTGGGTCACTGATGGGACCAGGGTTCCAGGGCCAAAGCCACACTTCCATTGTCATACAATGGTAGGAACCTAGTTCATCTTATGAGCCAATATACACCCAAACTGCTTCTTTGGTAGTATCTTAAATAGCGATGTTACCAGCCTTTATCGTCTAGTTTGCCACGGTATCTAGCTTGGAACCTTTCCAACATACCGTCCCTTTACTGAGGGTAAAGACAATGCCTGCGACTGACATTCAGTCGTCTTTATCACCCTGGAACCCTTCCAGTGATTCTCCCCAGGATCTATTGATACCATCTCACTTCAACTAGTGAGAATCCTAACATCATATAGATCTATCTCATAGATCCAAAACCCAGGATTTAGGAGGTATCACTTTGATCCTATATGGAGAATTCATGTGATAAGAGGTGATCGACCGATCGTAGTATAGGAAACTCTTTTCCAATCAAGAGTATGTTGTCTACGTACAATACGAGGATGACCACCTTACTCTCTACTACCGTTTTGTATATACAAGGTTCATCTACCATTTTGATGAAGTCAAACACTTTGACTTTCACATCAAAACAGACGTTCCAACTCCGCGATGCCTGCTTCATTATGTAAAGCAACTTTCACACGTTTCCGCTGCTCCCACTGTTTACGAAGCCCTCTGGCTGTGTTCTTATAGACGTTCTCTTCTAAATCATTATTTAGAAAAGTAGTCATGGCACCCAACCACCAGATATCGTAGTTATGGTATGTAGCCGTGGCAAGTAGGATCTGGATGGACTTAAGCATATTCCCTGAAAAGGTTTCATCATTATCCATACCTGGCTGATGACTAAAACCTTTAACAAGTCTAGCTTTGAAAGTCTCAACTTTTCTATCTACACCAAGTAATCATCTCAAGATATACTTGCTCCTGATGGGGATTTAACCCTTCAGATATAGCAACCAAAGTCCATACTTTGTTGGTGTATATGGATTCCATCTCAGATTGCTAAGCATCCAGCCATTCTTACAGAGTCCCTACTCTTGATGGCCTGCTCGTATCTAGTTGGGTCATCATCTCATGATGCAATCCTTGCTCCCACTGTCATCGAGAAACCGAAGTATCTCTCAAGCAGGTGAGGAACCCTGCTAGATCGGCGGAGAGGCTGAGGTTTGTCGGGAACTATTGAATCCTTTGGTTCTGTCAAATCATCAGCTGCAGTTTTGTATATCTGAGGTTTTTCGGGAACTATTGAATCCTTTGGTTCAGTCAAATCATCAGCTGCAGTTTTGTATATCTGGAACTTTTCCAGTTCTACAGAACTGACCTTGCCTCGATCTTGTCCGGATTTTGCTTTTGACATAGGCCGGACAATCCCAAATCTTAACTTATTTAAGAGATAGGCTCTTCCCATACCATATCTCATATGGAATGGTAGGCAGTGATCTGATTTGAACCTAATTCAATAGGTATGCAGCTTCTCAAGCGCATAACACCCAAAAGGAAATAGAAAACTCAGTAGTACTCATCATAGAGCACACCATATCTAATATGGTGCAATTGCTCTGCCCTGATACACCGTTGTGCTGTGGTGTATTCAGAGGAGTAACACTGAGAGAGAATTTTATTCTCCTTTAGAATAGTCCAGGAATGCCATGCACAAGTATTCTCCTCCTTGATCTCATCATAAGAAATAATACTTATACCTGTATTGGTTCTCTACTTCTAGCTTATATTCTGTGAACATCTCAAAAGGTTCGGACCTATGTTTCAGCAGGAACATATGTCTGAATCTTAAGAGATTATCAGAGAACGTAATGAAGTATAAAGAACCAGTCCTGGCATATGTAGACAGGGGACCTTACATGCATCAACATGTATCATCCCAAGAGTTCACTAACTTTTTCTCTGTTTCCAATAAACAGAGCTGTGGTCATTTTATCTCTGTGACATGACTGACAAGTTTCACAAGATGTAGATTCAAACTGATTTAAATATGCATCTTCATGTAACTTCAGCTAGTTGGGTCGCATTGATATGACCTAGTCTACAATGGCCCAAGAAGAATACATTCATTTCTGAATTCTTCCTCTTATGTGTGTTCCACATACTAAGAACTGTAGTTTGATTTAGAACATTAATGCTTTTAGATAACGTGCCTGAATCGATCAACTTTTGATATAGGAAATGTTCAAAACATTATCCAACAATACAAAATTTTATCATTTCTTTACAAATAAAGAGACAGATATGATTTTGCATATCAGGTTCAGTATGTAATAACATTCGTTCAGAATCAATGTATCGATAATACAGGGTGACAGTGACCAACAGACTTGGCTGCAACACTTACCCTGTTTTCTGCCTCATGAAACTTATCACCCGTTCTCAGTTTTTCTACCCTTTTGTAGCCCTATGTAACAGATTACACATCTGGGATCCTGATCCGGGATCATATACCCAGGATGCAGAGGATACTGAGAAACAGTTCTTTGTAATGAACACACCCGAAGGAGATGCATCATATGCACTTTTTTCGTTTGGGTGGCATGGGAATCCTGGTATTCCCCTAATTCTTGCTCTTTCTTATAACAATTATAAGTTGGAGCGGGACCAACGTTTCCCAGCTCAGTATAACAAGCGGGTTCGGTTAATACATCCATATTATTATCTTGATTAAGGCGTGATATGGTCGCTACCAGGAAAGAGAGAGAAGAAAACACTCTGCGTGCGCTCTTGCAAGATAAGATTGGTTATATATTTTATCTAATCAGGATGGCTCCCATAGTTTTTATCAAATCTTCCCTCAAACCTTAAAAGGAAAGACTAGCCGGGATTAATTACACTCTATAACTTCGCCAATCTTTCAGCCAGGCTAGTGTCGGTACTTTGAGGGAGGTTCCCCATGCTTTCGCACGGACCTAATTACAGTAAACCTCGTTTTCCCAGAGGCGTAACCCCGTTGACACCTTTCTAGACACCTACTTGATCGGCTAATTGCAAAGTGCAAAACTCTCCCAGGAGTAATAATTACTCGCAGTGGGTATCGGGATCCAACTATCACATAGAAGGTATGCAATCTCATTGCAAATTTCAACACTTGAAACTCCCGATAATGGTTTTTTTTTTACCCCTAGTGCTTATGACCTTGACTAAGGTCAACAAATCATAGGCACTAGTCAAGTTCTACCCGTCATTTCGTGATTAATTAGACCCACCCACATGACCCTTGGCTAAGGTCAACAAAGCCACATGACTGTCCTAACTAATCGCATCATATGCTGTGTAGGAAGACATCACTTAGCTACCGCACACTACGCCTCGGCTATGGTCGACAAACGTAGTTTGATTTAGAACGTTAATGCTTTTAGATAACGTGCCTGAACCGATCAACTTTTGAAATAGGAAATGTTCAAAACATTATCCAACAATACAAAATTATATCCTTTCTTTACTAATAAAGAGACTGATATGATTTTGTATATCAGGTTCGGTATCTAATAGCATTTGTTCAGAATCAATGTATTGGTAATACAGGGTGACAGTGACCAACAGACTTGGCTGCAACACTTGCACCGTTTTGTGTCTCATGAAACTTATCACCCGTTCTCAGTTCTCTACCTTTCTGTAGCCCCATGTAACAGATTACATATCTGGGATCTTGATCCGGTATCAAATACCCAGGACGTAGAGGATACAGAGAAACAGTTCTATGTAATAAACACACCCGAAGATGATGCATCAACATGCACTCTCTTCGTTTGGGCGGCACGGGAAATCTGGTATTCCCCAATTTCCTGCTCTGTCTTATAACAATTATAAGTTGGAGCGGGACCAACGTTCCCCAGCTCAGTATAACAAGCGGGTTCGGTCAATACATCCGTATTATTATCTTGATTAAGGCGTGGCATGGTCGCTACCAGGAGAGAGAGAGAAGAAAACACTCTGCGTATGCTCTTGCAAGATCAGATTGGTTATTATTTTATATAATCAGGATGGCTCCCACTGTTTTTATCTAATCTTCCTTCAAACCCTAAAAGGAAAGACAAGCCGGGATTAATTACACGCTACAAGTTCGCCAATCTTTCAGCCGGGCAAGTGTCGGTACTTTGAGGGAGGTGCCCCGTGCTTTCGCACGGACCTAATTAAAGTAAACCTCATTTTCCCAGAGGCGTAACCCCGTTGACACGTTTCTAGACACCTACTTGATCGGCTAATTGTAATGTGTAAAACTCTCCCAGGAGTAACTCTTACTCGCAGCGGGTATCGGGATCCAACTATCTCATAGTAGGTATGCAATCTCATTGCAAATTTCAACATTTGAAACTCCCGATAATTTTGCCCCTAACGTGCTATGACCTTGACGAAAGACAACAAACCATAGCCCGCTAGTCAAGTTCAACCCGTCATTTCTTGATTGAATTAAACCCACCCGCACGACCCTTGACGAAAGCCAACAAAGCCGCACGACTACCCTAATCCAATCGCATCGTATGCTGCAGATAAGCAGCATATAGCTACCGCACACTGCACCTTGACGAAAGCCAACAAATGCAGCACGAATACTATATACAACTTATCTAAAATGACGGAAGGCTACGACAGGTTTTTCTGAAAACCTATTGCGTAATGAACTTGATATCGTTGTAGAATCAAATGATTTTAAATGCAGTGTTTTTTAGGCTTTTCTAGTTATGCTAAAGGTGTCACTCTCGGTGAAGGGATCGTCGGTCCTTTCCTCGTCGAATGAGGTGCGGGATATATCATATATATCACTGTGCAAAGCAGAAACTATAGAAGCAATCAAAAGATAAACCGAGTGTGTAGCATCTGCCAGTTATTGCTAAAGGGGTCACTCCCGGTGAAGGGATCTCGGCCCTTTCCTTATCGAATAATGTGCAGGATGTTTTACAAAGAACACCGCGATGCAAAGCAAGAACTGTAGCTACCTGTTTTATTTTGAAAATTCGATTTCACAATATCATTAGGTTTCTTTTTTCTTTCATTAATCATATTAATGAAGTCCCATCATTTAAGTTACCGAAACATCACAGATAAATACGACGTACACTTATGCCATCCGCATTCGCCTCGATGTCCCCTCGTGCACCGTTAGGTTAGGTAACTAACGACAGAGCGGGGCAGGGCTAGCGCTGGTGTAAAACATAAGTAACGTCTATATAATATATCATATATACTATATACTGTATCTATCACAGAACATCACATGATCACATCACAGATAACGCAGCAGAAAATATCATATGAAATATTGGATATACTAGGACGTCCGTGTTTTTAATACGAGCCAGTATAAAACACGGATTCCACGGTCGCGATGAATAGCCAAACCCACACCCCTAGACCCCTACGAGAGCGGCTAGCAACATTACCAATTCTAGAGTTAGGAGATCCGGACTCGACTCCTCGAGTTGGTCTCCCACTGGACTCCAGAACCCGGTTGCTTATGCCCTCCTCCTTGGGTCTATCCTAGTGCGGAAAAGTAAATAATATACAAACGGTGACTTCTTCCGCAACCTGGAAGTGCCCCAATAAAAGAATATTACATACAAGTTTTTACATGAATGAAAATGAAAAACACTCATCTCACATAAAAACCCCCTGGCTATTCAAACACGACGATCCAATATAACATATCTAGCAACACATAACATCACATGTCATCAACGTAAGTAAACATGCGTATCCCAATTATCGTTGACATATAGCAACGAAACCGGCGATATCACATATTACACTTACGGTCACAGAAAAAAAAGTGTAAAACTACAACAGTTGGAATCCGCAACCTCCTTAGACATCGCATGCCTAAACAAATGAATTCCTTAGACATCACATGCCTAACGATTATAAACCCCGCATTTTTGTCTCCATACCGAAAACACTTTTCAATATCAAGTCGGCCAATTCAACAAGATTCCCGACATCTCTGATCGAATGCTCGTCGCAAACTTTAGTAGGCGGCCGCACCCCCGACGCCGTCGACGAAGTTCACCAAGGCGGAACACCGCTGCCGTGAGCACCCGAACGGATGCTTTCAGCGACGGGGTTCTCCTACAGTCACTTGGTCGGGGCTATGTGGTGTAGCTGTCTATTAAGTTTACCCGGCGAGTATCCGCGTAAGCTACGTGATTGCGACGGACTTTTGATCGCATCAAAATTCCGTGGCAACTGATCAAGTGCGACTAAAGTGCTATGTTTATAACATTCATATCAGTTATCTTATAACTACTAGTGGATCCCAAGTATTGTATCCCATTCCAGATAAATAGAAAATGTTAAACTTTCCGATCGAATAATCAAACACCCAAATTTTCCCGAAACAGCTCAACACATGAAATAGGTTTAAAAACATCCAGTTCAAGCCTCAGTACCAATGGTCCAGCCGTAGAAGGGTCAAGCCAACGCCTCACATGTGGCACGCCGTACTGCCCCAAACCCTAAGGTTCAAAGGGCAGTTCAAGACGGTCACATAATCGAGTTAAGGTTTGTTTTCTTCTAGAGGGACCATCGCGTTACTTGCACTACTTAGAACGTCATTAAACTACGGAAAGATCCAACACTTGGAAATTTCCCAACAGGGGAAAAATTGGGTACTTATATCCGGTCGAACTTTTTAACATATTCTAAAATTATCCGGAAAAACACAGACGAACTTAAACTTCCCGATCGAAACACGGAATCCCTAATACAACCCAGAAAACTCAACTGTTGAGTAGAATTTAAAATATCCCAGAAAATACAGCACTAAAAGAAAGAAATTACTGTGCAAATATTAATGCAAGAGGAGACAAAACAACCGCGGAACCGCCGCACGAGCCAGGCTCGTGCCGCGGTTCCACGGCGCTTTGATCGAATTAGATCAACGTTTTGCACAGTAATTCTTACAAAAGCCTGCTGATTTTTCTGCATATTTTTAATTTAGAAAAATCCCCGATTTCAAAAAATGTACAGAGAGCAATTTGAGATTAGGGTTTCGGTTCGATCGGACTTCTAACTCCGTCTACGCATCGCCTAAGGCTCTAGCTAGGCTCTGATACCACTGTAGGGTTCCTAGGCACTCTAAGGAGGTCTCACAAGGCATCAACCATGCCAATTTCAAATTTTTCCGGTGCCGAGAAACCCTAACTAGATCGTTGACTACAGTTTAGGCGATAACTACAACTAGTAAACTGCTTTACTAATAAGTGAACGGAAATACAACCTTTGTAGATCCGGTCCTCCACCTCCATAGCTCCGTGATGAAGTCCCTCCGCTGTACCCATCGGATCCTGGACTCTCGCGGTGGTTTCATCGAAGAAATGATCGGGCTAGGTCGTCGACTTGGATGCCGAAGATGATCTACGTCGAGGCAACACAAGATCAAGCTCCCACTTCACCAAGTCGTGAAACTTGTGAAGAAAACACCCTATACTACATGGCAAGTGGTAGAGGATGAAGAAATAGGAAATGAGTTCACTTTAGAATTGGATTTCTCACTCTTTTTCTCAAGTCACCGTTGAAGCCAGCAAGCTTCTTTCTTCTTGAAGAAGAAGAAGAAGAAAAAGAATATGATAAGAATATGAATAAATGGAAATAAAGTCATTCTTATCATATTAGCAACCATGGTTAAGTGTAGAGAATAAACTAGGGTTAAGTAAATGGTTAGGGTTAAGAAAAGAAACAAAATGGTCAATGTCTTTCAAAGCTTCAAGAAGCTTCAAAGAAAATCCAAAGTTTGCCACCATTTTATTTCTTTCTCAAATAAATAAATAAATAAATGAATAAGTAAGTGAAGCAAATGAAACCCTAACCATTGACAAACCATGGTTTAAACCAAACATACACCCAAGTTTGCATGTATCATCAAACATGATACAAACTTGTGCACAAAAATATATTACATATACAATGTGCATAAACAAGTGAGAAAAAACATCTGAAGTGAACCAATATTAGTTAATGTAAAGTAATATATCAAATATATAATTATACATTAAATCATTAAATCAATACTTGATTTAACGATCCGGTCATATCGCATATAACCGACAAATACAATAGTAACAACTTATCGAATCAACACATGATTCGATAACCCGGCTATATCGCATATAACCGATCAATGTCACAAATCGCGAGAATCGAATACAGTATCACATACTGGTATTATTCTCGGTCCCGCACATATCTCATATGCGCTCCTATTTCGTTTCGCTTGAGCCAGGAAATCTCTGTGTAGGACTCTAAAGACTCGTCAATACGCCGGCAGCAGATGATGATCATATCAAACACCCACAAGCCACAAGCGGTCTGCTAAACGTAATGGCCACTCGGGTATTGAGCGATCAGAAGATCGACGACCAAGCCCGCTCACACTCCTGTGAATCCATCCAGTAACACTTACCGTACAGTCCGGTCTGTTCGTCTGATATGTCGCATATCTCGTTTAGGGGTGGTAAACGTCAGACCCCAGTAGCTCGATAAGTCGTGTCTATATGAGGTCTATAACAGTTCGAGAAACTACTGGTAACACTTACCAGTAAATCTCAGCAACCATGGCCAGGGATTTCCGGTTATAGCCAATCGAACACAGCACAACATCAACTCCCTATACCGGGAGAGACGAATCCCCTCCTATCGCTCATTGCCTTCATGTGATTCGGGACTGTACCCAAAAACCACCGTTTTTGTCACGACCTGAAAAGTACGGAACATGACCGGCACTTAAACTACGAAACGTCTCGAGGCGTTCGTAATCTAAGTAAGCCGAAATCCCAGAAATCCAAACCAAGAAAAGTACTAGAGTGAAGGAAAACCAATTTAAATCAAGTAGTTTTAATAGCATAAGCCGAATTATGCGGTTTTAAAAACATCAAATATTTCCTGAAAATTTCGGCAGAGTCTCCTTTGTAAATACTGGCCCCCAAACGGGATACAACATGAATAGTATACGAAATCAATAAAAAGGCATCCCCAAGCGGGAGCTAGCTCTTCGTCAATCGACGGTCACAACCACACAAGCAATATAATATACAACGCCAAGGGCGAGGATCAAAACTCAAAAGGAAACTCAAAACCACAAGAAAACCACAGAAATATAACGCGCGACTTTAAGGTCGAAAGAATAACATCACTGGTCTCTATCTCAAAAATAAATACATGTTTGGTTGATGAAACTTCTAGATACAGTAGAGTAATAATATACAAGTTATATAATGGGGGGTACGATACAAGTAAACCCACCTACTAGCAAATCACCCGAGGGAAACTAAGCCCGCAAGCCGTAAAGAAACCTGTACGGCAAACCTGCAAGAAACTGGGGCACAACGGGGGTGAGTTGCTAACTCGTGAATAGAAAAACATCTACAAACAGAAATCGCATAAATAACGCAACCTAGGTCAATGATCATAATATATCCTCAATTATATATATAACATGCAGCCTATAACAAAGGCTAGGGTAAATATCTAACCCGAGTGTAATCTCATGTGCCCGTGTCAGTGCCTCAGGTAGCAATATATCATATTAATGAGGTATGAATGCATGAAAACAGAATACATGTTGTTAGTGTATATACCCTAGAGGCCATTACTGTATCATACTAGTTTGTATATTACTTAATGGAAGCTTGGGATATTCACCTTGTATATACAATCTTGCTCAAAATAGTAGTATGCTACTTGGTTTGTTTCTACTTCAATGTGTACATATGTTTATTTTAGTATATTGCCTATACACATTAGTGGAGCCCTTAGGATCTTTGCTTGATTACCAGCGTTGTGATGGCAGTCACACTAGTGGGGCTGGGTAATCTATAAGCACATCCTTATGCAGATCCCTGGTCGCAGGACTATCGAGACAGGGCATCGATACTCCGGAGTAGACTAGCGCATGCGCTTCTCATCCCAGTATGGGAGACGGTCTGTCCTACATCCGTCGGTACGTCGTACTTGAGATAGTATGCGGGTGCTCGTTGGGTTACGAGTACACTGGACAGGACTCGTCGGGAACTGACTAGTTGGTATTATGCCTATCGTCAGTTATCAGTTCCCAGGTGACATGAGTACAGCTTAGTCCGCTGACTTGACACTGTCACTTCGCCTCGAGTGTGTTCCCACTGTACTTTGATTACTACGCTACCACGGCTCAAAGGAGTCGTGCAAATAGGTGGTAGTTGGGTGCAGTCCCGAAGCACTTGGAGGCAGTGACGGTTAGACAGGATTCGTCTCTCCCGGTATTGGGGGTTGACATCACGCTGTGTCTAGGAGAGCCATTACACGAGTAGTCCCTGGCCAGGGAAAACGAGATATACTGGTACGCTTCCAGTGTTATCTTAGGGTGTTTTGGGCTTCACTCCGACACGACTTGAACCGCTATTGGGGGACTGACGTTTACCGCCCCCTAGGCCCGCCATGCGATGTATCATACGAACAGACCGGACTGTACGGAGAATGTCACATTCAGGCTCAGTAGGAGTTCAGATGGGTTTCGCCTCGTCAGTCTTCTTGTCGGCATCTACCTGGGGACCGTTACGCACAGCTAGTGCCGCTTGCGGTCTGTGGTTAAACCCACTGCCAGCGTAGTGTCGAGTCTTTAGAGTCCCACACAGAAAGCTATTCGCCTTTAGGTAAAAGAGTAGAGGTCGCATGGTTTTGCGACAGGTCGCATGGTTTTGCGACAGGGTTCGGTCATATCCGTGCACTTGTGCACGTACAGTGTCCGAACAGTTCACACTAGCGGGCTTTGGTTTAAGCCAGATCCTAGTGTACCTTTTGGGATTGGTTTTATCCAGTATGCATTCGGGTTCCTCGGAACGCGGATGCGGGTGTGTATGCACAGTTCACGGAGAGACAGAAGCAGAGGATTCTCATTAGGGTTGTTGACCGTTGACAGTTGACTATTGACTTTTTGTTCAGCTCTAATGAGAATATGATATGTTATTAACAATTATATTAATTAAGTATTATCGTGACATGGTTGTTGAGGGATTGATATTGTTGACTTGTTGACTTTTGTTGACTTGTTGACTTTGTTGACCGGTTGACTAGGCTTGACTAGTTGACCATCATGATAACTATAGCTATCATTTCATGGCAAAGACTTTTGCTTGCTTGCTCTTTTGTGCAAAATGAGTGCATGAAATGATATGGCTATGGTTGCTTAAACCATCACATAATACTTGATTGATATGAGGTGTTATGATTGTTTTGGATTATGAGAGCCAAATGAGAAAAGTCTTCTCTTATTCTTTCATGCTCATTCTCTCTCTTGTTCATGAGCTCTCATCTCCTCCTCTTGCTCTCCCTCTCTTGACTCTATGGTTCACTTGTCTCATGAGTTGAGAACCAAGAACCATAGATAAAATCCCATACAAACTCTTCTCTGCTCACTCTAGTTCACAAGGTTTAGCAAACCGAGTGAACTAGTTTCTTCAAAGTTCGAAGAAGGAGCCAAAGGTTGAAGCTTTCATGTGGATCTATTTTCGGCGCAAGGAGACGACGGGGAGAAGCCGATTCGGACGACCATCGAAGCTTGAAGACGAAGGAGTTCGAGAAAAAGAAAGGTATAACCCCGTAACCGAGTAGTTAGCAACTCGTAGTTAGGTTGTTAGTTAGATGTTTAACAAAGATCCGGGTTTTAAGTCCATGTTACCACCTCTAAGAAAATCGTTTTTTATCAAATTCCGCTTGCCCGAAAGTACCGGGAGAGGTAGCATGGACTTACAGTGGTATCAGAGCCTAGTTAAACTCTATCTAACATGTTAGCAATGAGATTGCATACCTTCTATGAGATAGTTGGATCCCGATACCCGCTGCGAGTAAGAGTTACTCCTGGGAGAGTTTTACACATTATAATTAGCCGATCAAGTAGGTGTCTAGAAAGGTGTTAACGAGGTTACGCCTCTGGGAAAACGAGGTTTACATTAATTAGGTTCGTGCGAAAGCACGGGGGACCTCCCTCAAAGTACCAACACTGGCCTGGCTGAAAGATTGGCGAACTTGTAGTGTGTAATTAATCCCGGCTAGTCTTTCCTTTTAGGGTTTGAAGGAAGATTTGATAAAAACAGTGGGAGCCATCCTGATTAGATAAAATAATAACCAATCTATTCTTCCAAGAGCGCACGCTGAGTGTTTTCTTCTCTCTCTCTCCAGGTAGCGACCATATCACGCCTTAATCAAGTTAATAATACGGATATTTGACCGAACCCGCTTGTTATACTGAGCCGGGGAACGTTGGTCCCGCTCCAACTTATAATTGTTATAAGACAGAGCAGGAAATTGGGGAATACCAGATTTCCCGTGCCGCCCAAACGAAGAGAGTGCATGCTGATGCATCATCTTCGGGTGTGTTCATTACAAAGAACTGTTTCTCAGTATCCTCTATGTCCTGGGTATTAGATACCGGATCAGGATCCCGCAAATGTAATCCGTTAGATGGGCTACAGAAAGGTAGAGAACTGAGAACGGGTGATAAGTTTCATGAGGCAGAAAATGGGGCAAGTGTTGCAGCCAAGTCTGTTGGTCACTGTCACCTTGTATTACAAATACATTGATTCTGAATAAATACTATTAGATACCGAACCTAATATACAGAATCATATCAGTCTCTTTATTAGTAAAGAAAGGATATAATTTTGTATTGTTGGATAATGTTTTGAACATTTCCTATATCAAAAGTTGATCGGTTCAGGCACGTTATCTAAAAGCATTAATGTTCTAAATCAAACTACAGTTCTTAGTGTACAGAACACACACAAGAGGAAGAGTTCAGAAATGAACGAATCTTTCTTGAGGTATTGTAGACTAGGTTATATCAATGTGACCCGACTAGCTAAAGTTACATATAGATGCATATTTAAATTAGTTTGAATTTACGACTTGTAAAACTTGCCAGTTATGTCACAGAGATAAGATGACCGTAGCTCCGTTTATTAGAAATAGAGAAAGAGTTAGTGAACTCTTGGGATGATACATGTTGATGTATAAAGGTCCCCTGTCTACACATGCCAAGACCGGTTCTTTGTACTTCATTACATTCTCTGATGATCTCTTTAGATTCTGACATATGTTCCTGTTGAAACACAAGTCCGAGCCTTTTGAGATATTCACAGAATATAAGCTAGAAGTAGAGAACCAATAATGGTACAAGTATTATGTCCTTTGATGAGATCGAGGAGTAGAATACTTGAGCACGGAAATCCTGGACTATTCTAAAGGAGAATAAGATTCTCTCTCAGCATTACTCCTCCGTATACACCATAGCACGATGGTGTATCGGGACGGAGCAATCACACCCTATATGATATGGTGCGCTCTATGATGAGTACTACTGTGTTTCCTATTTCCTTTTGGGAGTTATGCACTTGTTAAGATGCATACCTATTGAATAGGGTTTTGATCAAATCAGTTGCCTACCACTTCATATGTGATATGGAAAGGGAAGAGCCCATATCTTAAGTTAGTTAAGATTTGGGGTTGTCCGACCTATGTCTAAAAGCAAAATCCGGACAAGCTCGAGGCAAGGATTGTTATGTAGAACTGGAAATGTTCCAGCTATACAAACTGCAGCTGATGATTTGAAAGAACCAAAGGATTCAATAGTTACCAACGAACCTCAGCCTCTCCGCCGATCTAGTAGGGTTCCTCACCCGCCTGAGAGATACTTCGGTTTCTCTATGACAGTGGGAGCGAGGATTGCATCATGAGATAATAACCCAACTAGTTTGGACCTGGCCATCAGGAGTGAAACTCTGTAAGAATGGCTGGATGCTTAGTGATCTGAGATGGAATCCTTATACACTAACAAAGTATGGACTTTGGTTGCTATATCTGAAGGGTTAAATCCCCATCTGGAGCAAGTATATCTTGAGAAGATTACTTGGTGTACATGTAAAAGTTAAGACTTTCAAAGCTAGACTTGTTAAAGGTTTTCGTCATTGACCAGGCGTGGATAATGATGAAACCTTTTTCCAGTGCCTATGCTTAAGTGCATCCAGATCCTACTTGTCACGGCTATATGCCATGACTACGATATCTAGCGGTTGGGTGCCATGACTGCTTTTCTAAATGATGTTTTAGAATAGAATGTCTATAAGTACACAGCCAGAGGACTTCGTAGACAGTGGGAGCAGCGGAAACGTGTACAAGATGCTTTATAAGATAAAGCAGGTATCGCGGAGTTGGAACATCTGTTTTGATGTGTTAGTCAAAGAGTTTGACATCATCAAAATGGTAGATGAACCTTGTATAAACAAAAAGGGAGTAGGATGTATAGTGACGATCCTCGTAGAGTACGTGGATGACATACTCTTGATGGGGAAGGAGTTTCCTATGCTACGCTCGATCAATCTCCGCTTATCACAACGATTCTCCACATAGGATCAAAGTGATACCTACTAAATCCTGGGTTTTGGATCTATGAGATAGATCTAATTGGATGTTAGGATTCTCACTAGTTGTAGTGAGATGGTATCAACCGATCCTGGGGAGAATCACTGGAAGGGTTCCAGGGTGATAATGACGACTGAATGTCAGTCACAGGCATTGTCTTTACCCTCAGTAAAGGGACGGTATGTTGGAAGGGTTCCAAGATAAATACCGTGGCATACTAGACGATAAAGGCAGGATACATCGCTACTTAAGATGCTACCAAAGATGTTGTTTGGGTGTATAGTGGTTCGTGAGATGAACTAGGTTCCAACCGTTGTGTGACAATGGAGTTGTGGCTTATGCCAAGGAACGCCGGACCCATCAGTGATCCAGACATATTCTATGGCAGTATCACCTGATCATGGAGATGGTTGATCTCTGAGGGATCGAGGTTAGGAGAGTAGACTCAGAGGACAACACAGCGGATCCACTCACAAAGGCATGTTCCCAGAGAGAGACTTTTATGGGATGGTTGAGTATGAGATACTACAACCACTGCTACAGATGGCCCTAGTGCAAGTGGGAGATTGTTAGTTATATGTATGCCCTAGAGGCCATTACTATACATAGGATGTATATTGTAGTGGATGCTTGGACATATATAGGGATGACTTTCTTGCTCGACATGATAGTATGCTATCTGGTTACTCTTTACCTTAACGTGTATACTGATTGTCTCTCTGTTACATGTTGGTAAAGCCCCTAGGATGTGTACTTGACTACCTGGACTATGATGCGGATCATACTAGTGAGGACATGGTAGTCCATAAGTGCATCCTTCAAGGTCCCTAGTCGTGGGTGTATCGAGATGGGGCATCGATATACCAGAGTAGACTAGCGTATACCTTCTTGACCCATACAGATGGGCGATGGATGATCCCATATCCATTGGTGTTTGACATCAGAGATGATATACGGGTGCTCAGTGGAGACTGGGTACACTGGACGGACTCGCCGAGAACTCCTAGATGGTATTATAACTTACGTCAGATGGCAGTTCTCTGGTGACACTGGTACAGAGTAGTCTGTTGACCCGAGATCGTCATAGAGTCTTGTGTGGTTCCCACTGTGCTTTGATTTCCACCTTACCACGTCCAAGAGGGCGTGCAAAACGGTGGTTTTTGGGTACAGTCCCGAATCATATGGAGGCAATGAGCGATAGGAGGGGATTCGTCTCTCCCGGTATAGGGAGTTGATGTTGCGCTGTGTTCGATTGGCTATAACCGGAAATCCCTGGCCAGGGTTGCTGAGATTTACTGGTAAGTGTTACCAGTAGTTTCTCGAATTGTTATAGACCTCATATCGACACGACTTATCGAGCTATTGGGGTCTGACGTTTACCACCCCTAGGCAAGATATGCGACATATCAGACGATCAGACCGGACTGTACGGTAAGTGTTACTGTTTGGATTCACAGGAGTGTGAGCGGGCTTGCTCGTTGATCTTCTGATCGCTCAATACCCGGGTGGCCGTTACGTTTAGCAGACAGCTTGCGGCTTGTGGGTGTTTGATATGATCATCATCTGCTGCCGGCGTATTGACGAGTCTTCAGAGTCCTACACAAAGGTTTCCATGCTCAAGCGAAACGAAATAGAAGCGCATATGAGATATGTGCGGGACCGAGAATAATGCGTGTATGTGATACCGTATTCTATTCTCGCGATAAATGTATCGATTGGTTGTATGCGATATAACCTAGTTATCGAATCAAGTATTGATTCGATAAGCCGATACATTGGACACTAGTCGGTTATATGCGATATGACTGGATCGTTAAATCAAGTGTTGATTTAATGATTTAGTGTATAATTATATATTTGATATATTACATTGCATTAACTAGTATCGGTTCACTTTAAATGGATTTTCTCACTTGGATTGTGCACATTGTATATGTGATATACTTTTGTACACAAGTTTGTATCATGTTTGATGATGCATGCTAACTTGGGTTTGTGTAAAGATTAAACCATGGTTGTGTAATGGTTAAGGTTTTTATTTTCATATTCATTTATTTATTTCATTTTGGCAAAAGGAAAATGGTGGCTAATTTTGTTTCTTTGTTGAAGTTTCATGAAGCTTTGAAAAAGTCCACCATTTTTGTTTTATGCCTAACCTAACCATTCACCTAACTATAGTTTGCTCTCTACACATAACCATGGTTGGTTTATGATAAGTATTCTTTGATTTTCTTTTTTTAAAGAATAACTTATCATAATTCTATCATCTTCTTCATCTTCTTCTTCTTCTTCTTCTTGAAGAAGAAAACCTAGTTTCCATCAATGGTGATTGATGAAAATGAGTGAGAAATCCAATTCTAAAGTAAACCCACTTCCTATTTCTTCATCCTCTACCTCTTGCCAAGTAGTATAGGGTGTTTCCTTCACAAGTTTTCATGGCTTGGTGAAGGTGGAGCTTGATCTTGTGATGCCTCGACGTAGATCATCTTCGGCACGAAGCCGACGACCTTGCCCGCCCATTTCTCCGATGAAGCCGACGCTAGAGCCCGGGTTTCCATTTGGACAGCGAGGAGACTTCATTGCGGAGCTATGGAGGTGGAGGACCGGATCTACAAACGTTGTATTTCCGTTCTTTTAGTTAAATTGTTAACTAGTTGCATGTGTTCACCTAATATTCTAGTTAACGATCCGTATTAGGGTTTCTCGGCACCCGTAAAGCTTTGAAATTGGCATGGTTGATGCCTTGTGAGACCTCCTTAGTGTGCCTAGGAACCCTACAATCGAAGCTTGAAGACGAAGGAGTTCGAGAAAAACAAAGGTATAACCCCCTAACCGAGTAGTTAGCAACTCGTAGTTAGGTTGTTAGTTAGATGTTTAACAAAGATCCGGGTTTTAAGTCCATGTTACCACCACTAAGAAAATCGTTTTTTATCAAATTCCGCTTGCCCGAAAGTACCGGGAGAGGTAGCATGGACTTACACATGTAAATGAAGAAACAGTTTTCATAATTTACTGAGATTTCCTATGTATTTTTAAAATGAGGTATCATAATGAAATCAGCATAAAACAGTGCCTAGCATCGGCACAAAACGTAATCCCAATATCTCGATATCTCTGTATCACAGTCTCTGTTCCTCAATATCTCGAAATCTCAATGTCTCAATAACAATATTTAGGGCGCCGTCAGTCCAGACCGGCCCCTACCATCCATCTCAAGACCACGACGGTATCCTCCGGATATCCGACGCGTCGGGTAATATCACCGGTAGGTAGTGCTCCCCTGCCAGGCTCACATCGTCATCATCACGCGCTTCTTGCCCCGGGGTACCTTACCGGGCCCACCATGTACCAGAAACGGTTCCTCCACTCCTCGAATCGGGTCTCGAAATCCATCAGCAAACTCATGGTGGACGACTCATACATCATGGGAAAACCGCACTTTTTATTTAAAAGAGAGGGAAGAAGCTTATACAAGTTTTGCGGTTTTCCCCCAAATCCAGAAAATCTCATAGAAATCCGAATCATCAAAAGCATGTAAAACCATGAATATAAGCATGAGCATCCATGAATACGGCATATAATGAATAACAGTATGCACGAAGTGACAAGTAACAACTACAATGTTTAAACTAGCATATAATGCAAGCAACTAATCATCAAGTCAAAACTACTAGTTAACAAGCTACATTAGGCGATAATATTTTCTAAGGTGTGCGTGACATGGAAATTATCGATGAAGATGTGTGTGAGCCGGCAAGCAAGTGTACGTGGTACATACGCATCATCGGTAATAGTGCGGGTGTCCTAACAGTATGATATCAACAATGCAATAAGAAATTATAATATAAATATGCGATGCGGAGCGAACAGTAATAATTAGCGGGAGCTAAATGCTAAACACAACGATAACTAATCTGCATTACCCTAATATACATCCTACAAATGGTGCATTTTGAAATAACACGAATCATGGGGTTTTGAAAATAGGGGCTACGGTGTTTTTATGAAAAGATACGTCTTTTGAAATATCCGTAGAATCCCTTGACCTGTCTTTTAAAATACCCACGATCCGTTAGTTTTGAAATATGTAGGAGTCTAATCTAGTCTAACAACTATACTAAACTATACAGCTGAACTAACAAGCTGAACTACAGGTAAGGAAACCGCCTAACATCTGAGTCGATACATATGCATACCTGTATATATACAGTCGGTGATCCCGCCTCAATAATATCATATCCGATACCATATCTATAACCAGACATCCGAAGCCAAGAGTGCGGATCAATCATCAAAATAGTGCTCGTACGTAAATCCGTCGTACGGCATCCCCAAATCTGTGTACGGGTCTGTTAGTTATATGTATGCCCTAGAGGCCATTACTGTACATAGGATGTATATTGTAGAGGATGCTGGGACGTATATAGGGAGGACTTTCTTGCTCGACATGATAGTATGCTATCTGGTTGATCTTTACCTTAACGTGTATACTGATTGTCTCTCTGTTACATGTTGGTAAAGCCCTTAGGATCTGTACTTGACTACCTGGACTATGATGCGGATCATACTAGTGGGGACATGGTAGTCCATAAGTACATCCTTGAAAGTCCCTAGTCGTGGGTGTATCGAGATGGGGCATCGATATACCAGAGTAGACTAGCGTGTACCTTCTCGACCCATACAGATGGGCGATGGATGATCCCATATCCATTGGTGTTTGACATTATAGATGATATACGGGTGCTCAGTAGAGACTGGGTACACTGGACGGACTCGCCGAGAACTCCCAGATGGTATTATACCTCACGTCAGATGGCAGTTCTCTGGTGACACTAGTACAGAGTAGTCTGTTGACCCAAGATCGTCATAGAGTCTTGTGTGGTTCCCACTGTGCTTTGATTTCCATCTTACCATGTCCAAGAGGGCATGCAAAACGGTGGTTTTTGGGTACAGTCCCGAGTCACATGGAGGCAATGAGCGATAGGAGAGGATTCGTCTCTCCCGGTATAGGGGGTTGATGTTGCGCTGTGTTCGATTGGCTATAACAGGAAATCCCTGGCCAGGGTTGCTGAGATTTACTGGTAAGTGTTACCAGTAGTTTCTCGAATTGTTATAAACCTCATATCGACACGACTTATCGAGCTATTGGGGTCTGATGTTTACCAACCCTAGGCGAGATATGCGACATATCCGACGATCAGACCGGACTGTACGGTAGTGTTACTGGTTGGATTCACTGGAGTGTGAGCGGGCTTGCTCGTCGATCTTCAGATCGCTCAATACCCGGTTGGCCGTTACGTTTAGCAGACCGCTTGCGGCTTGTGGGTGTTTGATATGATCATCACCTGCTGCCGGCGTATTGACGAGTCTTTAGAGTCCTACACAGAGGTTTCCTGGCTCAAGCGAAACGAAATAGGAGCGCGTATGAGATATGTGCGGGACCGAGAATAATACCAGTATGTGATACTGTATTCGATTCTCGCGAGATGTGACATTGATCGGTTATATACGATATAGCCGGGTTATCGGATCAAGTGTTGATTCGATAAGTTGTTACTATAGATACCAGTCGGTTATGTGCGACATGACCGGATCATTGAATCAAGTGTTGATTTAATGATTTAATGTATAATTATATATATATGATATATTACTTTGCATTAACTAGTATCGGTTCACTTTGAATGGATTTTCTCACTCGGCTGTGCGCATTGCATATGCGATATGATTTTGTACACTTGTTTGTATCATAGTTGATGATGCAAGCCTACTTGGTTAAGTGCAAAGAATTAAACCATGGTTAACTAAATGATTAGGGTTTTATTTTCTTAAATTATTCATTTATTTCTTTTTGGAAATTATTATGCATAAGAAGAATTGGTGGCTTTCTTTTATTCTTTCATGAACTTTCATGAATGTTTGACTTTGTCACCAATTTTGTCTCATGCTTAACCCTAACCATCTCTTTTAACCATGATTGATTCTCTACACCTAACCATGGTTCTAATATGATAAGTATTCATTTCTTTTCCAATTATAATGAACTTATCATAATTAGCTTCTTCTTCTTCTTCATTTTCTTCACATGAAGAAAGCTTACTCCATTAATGGCAAGTGATGAGATTGAGTGAGAAATCCAATTCTAAAGTCTACCCACTTCCTATTTCTTCATCCTCTACCTCTTTCCAAGTAGTAGAGTGTGTTTCCTTCACAAGTTATCATGGTTTGGTGAAGGTGGAGCTTGATCTAGCGATGCCTCGACGTAGATCATCTTCGGCACGAAGCCGATGACCTTGCCCGCTCGTTCTCCGATGAAGCCGACGCTAGAGCCCGGATTTGATTTGAACAGCGGAGAGGACCTCATCTCGGAGCCGTGGAGGTGGAGGACCGGATCTACAAAGGTTGTATTTCCGTATTCTCTTAGTTAAGTGTTAACTAGTTTATTTTTTCGCCTAGAAATCTAGCCAACGGTCCGTTCTAGGGTTTCTCGGCACCGTTTAAATTTGAAATTGGCATGTTCGATACCTTATGAGACCTCACTAGTGTGCCTAGGAACCCTACAGTGGTATCAGAGCCAAGCTAGAGCCTTAGGCGAAGTCTAGACGCAATTTGAAGTCCGATCGAACCAAAACCCGAACCCGGATCATGCTCTCTGGACATTTTCTAAAATCTGGTCTTTTTCAAAATTAAAAATATGCAGAAAACACATCACAAACATCTAAGAGTTACTGTGAAATTCGACAGTCAAATTCCACTAAGTAGCCGCGGATCCGCGGCATGATCTAAGCTCATGCGGCGGTTCCGCGGCTGTACGGCCATATTATTTAAAGTTGTTTGAACAGTAATTCTTAGTTTCCTGTGGTGCTTTTCCTGGGAATTTTTAATATTTTTTCTACAGTTGAGTTTTCTGGGTTTGTTTTGGGAGTTCGTATATTTGATCGGATTATCAAACAGTGTCTATGTGTTTTCCGGATAAATTTTAGAATATGTTAAAAAGTTCGACCGGATATAAATACCCAATTTTTCCCCTGTCGGGAAATTTCCAAGTGTTGGATTTTTCCGTAGTTTAACGACGTTCTAAGTAGTGCAAGTAACACGATGGACCCTCTAGAAGACAACAAACCTTAACTCGATTATGTGACCGTCTTGAACTGCCCTTTGAACCTTCGGGTTTGGGGCAGTACGGCGTGCCACATGTGAGGCAATGGCTTGACCCTTCTACGGCTGGACCGTCGGTACTGAGGCACGAACTGAATGTTGTTAGACTTATTTCATGTGTTGATCTGTATCGGGAAAAATTGGGTGTTCGATTGTTCGATCGGAAAGTTTGACATTTTCTATTTATCCGGAATGGGATACAATAATTGGAATTCACAAGAAGTTATGAGATAACTGAATGAATGTTATAAACATAGCACTTTAGTCTCACTTGATCGGTTGCCACGGAATTTTGATGTGATCAAAAGTCCGTCGCAATCACGTAGCGTACGCGGATACTCGCTGGGTAAACTTAAAGCCTCGCTCCAGAGCCCCAACCAAGTGACTGTAGGAGAACCTCGTCGCCGAAAGCATCCGTTCGGGTGCTCGCGGTAGCGGTGTTCCGCCTTGGTGCACTTCGTCGACGGCGTCGGGGGTGCAGCCGCCTACTAAAGTTTGCGACGAGCATTCGATCAGGATGTCGGGAATCTTGTTGAATTTCCCGACTTGGTATTGAAAAGTGTTTTCGATTTTGAGACTAAAATGCGGGGTTTATAATTGTTAGGCATGCGATGTCTAAGGAATTCATTTGGTCAGGCATGCGATGTCTGAGGAGGTTGCGGATTCCAACTGTTGTAGTTTTACACTTTCTTTTCTGTGACCGGAAGTGTAATATGTGATATCGCCGGTTTCGTTGCTATATGTCAACGACAATTGGGATGGACATATTTACTTACGTTGATGACATGTGATGTTATGTGTTGCTGGATATGTTATATTGGATCGTCGTGTTTTTGAATAGCCGGGTTTTTTTATGTGAGATGAGTGTTTTTCCATTTTCATTCATGTAAAAACTTGTATGTAATATTCTTTTATTGGGGCGCTTCCAGGTTGCGGAAGTTGTCACCTTTTGTATATTATTTACTTTTTCGCACTAGGATAGACCCAAGGAGGAGGGCACAAGTAACCGGGTTCTGGAGTCCAGTGGGAGACCAACTCGAGGAGTCGAGTCCGGGTCTCCTAACTCTAGAATTGGTAGGGTTGCTTGTCGCTCTCGTAGGGGTCTAGGGGTGTGGGTTTGGCTATTCATCGCGACCGTGGAATCCGTGTTTTATACTGGCTCGTAGTGAAAACACGGACGTCCTAGTATATCCAATATTTCATATGATTTTTCTGCTGCGTTATCTGTGATGTGATCATGTGATGTTCTATGATAGATACAGTATATAGTATATATGATATATTATATAGGCGTTACTTATGTTTTACACCCGTGCTAGCCCTGCCCCGCTCTGTCGTTAGTTACCTAACCTAACGGTGCACGATGGGACATCGAGGCGAATGCGGATGGCATAAGTGTACGTCGTATTTATCTGTGATGTTTAGGTACATTAAATGATGGGACTTCATTAATATGATTAATGAAATAAAAGAAACCTAAGATGTTGTAGAATCGAATTTCAAAATAAAACAGGTAGCTACAGTTCTTGCTTTGCACAGCGGTATATATGATATATCCTGCACCTTATTCGATGAGGAAAGGACCGAGATCCATTCACCGGGAGTGACTCCTTTAGCAATAACTGGCAGATGCTACACACTCGGTTTGTCTTTTGATTGCTTTTAAGTGTTTTTGCTTTGCACAGTGATATATATGATATATCCCGCACCTCATTCGACGAGGAAAGGACCGACGATCCCTTCACCGGGAGTGACTCCTTTAGCAAAACTAGAAAAGCCTCAAAAACACTCCATTTCAAAATTCATTCGATCCTACAACGATATCAAGTTCATTACGCAATAGGTTTTTAGAAAAACCTGTCGTAGCCCTCCGTCATTTCAGATAAGTTGTATATAGTATTCGTGCTGCATTTGTTGGCTTTCGTCAAGGTGCAGTGTGCGGTAGCTATATGCTGCTTATCTGCTAGCATACGATGCGATTGGATTAGGGTAGTCGTGCGGCTTTGTTGGCTTTCGTCAAGGGTCGTGCGGGTGGGTTTAATTCAATCAAGAAATGTACGGGTTGAACTTGACTAGCGGGCTATGGTTTGTTGGCTTTCGTCAAGGTCATAGCACGTTAGGGGCAAAAGATTATCGAGATTTCCAAGTGTTGAAATTTGCAATGAGATTGCATACCTCATATGAGATAGTTGGATCCCGATACCCGCTGCGAGTAAGAGTTACTCCTGGGAGAGTTTTATACATTACAATTAGCCGATCAAGTAGGTGTCTAGAAAGGTGTTAACGAGGTTACGCCTCTGGGAAAACGAGGTTTACACTAATTAGGTTCGTGCGAAAGCACGGGGGACCTCCCTCAAAGTACCGACACTGGCCTGGCTGAAAGATTGGCGAACTTGTAGTGTGTAATTAATCCCGGCTAGTCTTTCCTTTTAGGGTTTAAAGGAAGATTTGATAAAAAGCAGTGGGAGCCATCCTGATTAGATAAAATAATAACCAATCTATTCTTGCAAGAGCGCACGCTGAGTGTTTTCTTCTCTCTCTCTCTAGGTAGCGACCATATCACGCCTTAATCAAGATTATAATACGGAATATTGACCGAACCCGCTTGTTATACTGAGCTGGGGAACGTTGGTCCCGCTCCAACTTATAATTGTTATAAGACAGAGCAGGAAATTGGGGATTACCAGAATTCCCGTGCCTCCCAAACGAAGAGAGTGCATGCTGATGCATCATCTTCGGGTGTGTTCTTTATACAGAACTGTTTCTCAGTATCCTTTACGTCCTGGGTATATGATACCAGATCAGGATCCCAGATATGTAATCTGTTACATAGGGCTACAGCTAGGTAGAGAACTGAGAACGGGTGATAAGTTTCATGAGGCAGAAAACGGGGCAAGTGTTGCAGCCAAGTCTGTTGGTCACTGTCACCCTGTATTGCGAATACATTGATTCTGAACAAATGTTATTAGATACCGAACCTGATATACAAAATCATATCTATCTCTTTATTAGTAAAGAAATGATAAAATTTTGTATAGTTGGATAATGTTTTGAACATTTCCTATATCAAAAGTTGATCGGTTCAGGCACGTTATCTAAAAGCATTGACGTTCTAAATCAAACTACAGTTCTTAGTATACGGAACACACACAAGAGGAAGAGTTCAGAAATGAACGAATCCTTCTTGATGTATTGTAGACTAGGTCATATCAATGCGACCTGACTAGCTGAAATTACATGTAGATGCATATTTAAATTAGTTTGAATTTACATCTTGTGAAACTCGCCGGTCATGTCACAAAGATAAGATGACCACAGCTCTGTTTATTGGAAACAGAGAAAGAGTTAGTGAACTCTTAGGATGATACATGTTGATGTATGAAGGTCCCCAGTCTACACATTCCAAGACCGGTTCTTTTTACTTCATTACATTCTCTGATAATCTCTCAAGACTCATACATATGTTCTTGTTGAAACAAGTCCGAACCTTTTAAGATATTCACAGAATATAAGTTAGAAGTAGAGAACCAAAATACGGGTATAAGTATTATGTCCTTTGATGAGATCAAGGAGGAGAATACTTGAGCACGAAATTCCTGGACTATTCTAAAGGAAAATGGGATTCTCTCTCAGCATTACTCCTCCGTATACACCATAGCACGATGGTATATCGGGGCGGAGCAATAACACCCTATATGATAAGGTGTGCTCTATGATGAGTACTACTGAGTTACCTATTTCCTTTTGGGAGTTATGCACTTGAGAAGCTGCATACCTATTGAATAGGGTTCCAATCAAATCAGTTGCCTACCGCTTCATATGTGATATGGAAAGGGAAGAGCCCATATCTTAAGTTGGTTAAGATTTGGGGTTGTCTGGCCTATGTCTAAAAGCAAAATCCGGACAAGCTCGAGGCAAGGTCTGTTATGTAGAACTGGAAAAGTTCCAGCTATACGAACTACAGCAGATGATTTGATAGAACCAAGGGATTCAGTAGATACCAACGAACCTCAGCCTCTCCGCCGATCTAGTAGGGTTCCTCACCCACCTGAGAGATACTTCGGTTTCTCTATGACAGTGGGAGCGAGGATTGCATCATGAGATGATGACCCAACTAGTTTCGAGCAGGCCATCGAGAGTAAGACTCTGTAAGAATGGCTGGATGTTTAGTGATCTGAGATGGAATCCTTATACACCAACAAAGTATGGACTTTGGTTGCTATATCTGAAGGGTTAAATCCCCATCAGGAGCAAGTATATCTTGAGAAGATTACTTGGTGTACATGGAAAGGTTGAGACTTTCAAAGCTAGACTTGTTAAAAGTGTGCATCATTGACTAGGTGTGGATAATGATGAAACCTTTTTCAAGTAGCTATGCTTAAGTCCATCCAGATCCTACTTGTCACGGCTACATACCATGACTACGATATATGGTGGTTGGGTGTCATGACTGCTTTTCTAAATGATGTTTTAGAAGAGTGCGTCTATAAGTACACAGCCAGAGGGCTTCGTAAACAGTGGGAGCAGCGGAAACGTGTGCAAGATGCTTTATATAGGATAAAGCAGGCATCGCGGAGTTGGAACATCTGTTTTGATGGATTAGTCAAAGAAGTTGACATCATCAAAATGGTAGATGAACCATGTATAAACAAAAAGGGTAGTAGGGAGTATGGTGACGATCCTCGTAGAGTACGTGGATGACATACTCTTGATAGGGAAGGAGTTTCCTATGCTACGCTCGAGCAATCTCCGCTTATAACTATGATTCTCCATATAGGATCAAAATGATACCTCCTAAATCCTGAGTTTTGGATCTATGAGATAGATTTAAATGGATGTTAGGATTCTCACTAGTTGTAGTAAGGTGGTATCAATCGATCCTGGGGAGAATCACTGGAAGGGTTCCAGGGTGATAAAGACGACGGAATGTCAATCGCAGGCATTGTCTTTACCCTCAGTAAAGGGACGGTATGTTGGAAGAGTTCCAAGCTAGATACCGTGACATACTAGACGATAAAGGCAGGATACATCGCTACTTAAGATGCTACCAAAGAGGATGTTTGGGTGTATATTGGTTCATGAGATGAACTACGTTCCTACCATTGTGAGACAATGGAGTTGTGGCTCATGCCGAGAAACGCCGGTCCCATCAGTGATCCAGACTTATTCTAAGGCAGCATCGCCTGATCATGGAGATAGTTGATCTCCAGGGTGATCGAGGTTAGGAGAGTAGATTCAGAGGACAACACAGCGGATCCACTCACAAAGGCCTGTTCCCAGAGAGAGATTTTTATGGGATGGTTGAGTATGAGATACTACAACCACTGCTACAGATGGCCCTAGTGCAAGTGGGAGATTGTTAGTTATATGTTTGCCCTAGAGGCCATTACTGTACATAGGATGTATATTGTAGTGGATGCTGGGACGTATATAGGGAGGACTTTCTTGCTCGACATGATAGTATGCTATCTGGTTGATCTTTACCTTAACGTGTATACTGATTGTCTCTCTGTTACATGTTGGTAAAGCCCTTAGGATCTGTACTTGACTACCTGGACTATGATGCGGATCATACTAGTGGGGACATGGTAGTCCATAAGTACATCCTTGAAAGTCCCTAGTCGTGGGTGTATCGAGATGGGGCATCGATATACCAGAGTAGACTAGCGTGTACCTTCTTGACCCATACAGATGGGCGATGGATGATCCCATATCCATTGGTGTTTGACATCAGAGATGATATACGGGTGCTCAGTAGAGACTGGGTACACTGGACGAACTCGCCGAGAACTCCCAGATGGTATTATACCTCACGTCAGATGGCAGTTCTCTGGTGACACTGGTACAGAGTAGTCTGTTGACCCGAGATCGTCATAGAGTCTTGTGTGGTTCCCACTGTGCTTTGATTTCCATCTTACCACGTCCAAGAGGGCGTGCAAAACGGTGGTTTTTGGGTACAGTCCCGAGTCACATGGAAGCAATGAGCGATAGGAGGGGATTCGTCTCTCCCGGTATAGGGGGTTGATGTTGCGCTGTGTTCGATTGGCTATAACAGGAAATCCCTGGCCAGGGTTGCTGAGATTTACTGGTAAGTGTTACCAGTAGTTTCTCGAATTGTTATAAACCTCATATCGACACGACTTATCGAGCTATTGGGGTCTGACGTTTACCACCCCTAGGCGAGATATGCGACATATCAGACGATCAGACCGGACTGTACGGTAGTGTTACTGGTTGGATTCACTGGAGTGTGAGCGGGCTTGCTCGTCAATCTTCAGATCGCTCAATACCCGGGTGGCCGTTACGTTTAGTAGACCGCTTGCGGCTTGTGAGTGTTTGATATGATTATCACCTGCTGCTGGCGTATTGACGAGTCTTTAGAGTCCTACACAGAGGTTTCCTGGCTCAAGCGAAACGAAATAGGAGCGCGTATGAGATATGTGCGGGACCGAGAATGATACCAGTATGTGATACTGTATTCGATTCTCGCGAGATGTGACATTGATCGGTTATATGCGATATAGCCGGGTTATCGGATCAAGTGTTGATTCGATAAGTTGTTACTATAGATACCAGTCGGTTATGTGCGACATGACCGGATCATTGAATCAAGTGTTGATTTAATGATTTAATGTATAATTATATATATTTGATATATTACTTTGCATTAACTAGTATCGGTTCACTTTGAATGGATTTTCTCACTCGGCTGTGCGCATTGCATATGCGATATGATTTTGTGCACTTGTTTGTATCATAGTTGATGATGCAAGCCTACTTGGTTAAGTGCAAAGAATTAAACCATGGTTAACTAAATGATTAGGGTTTTATTTTCTTAAATTATTCATTTATTTCTTTTTGGAAATTATTATGCATAAGAAGAATTGGTGGCTTTCTTTTATTCTTTCATGAACTTTCATGAATGTTTGACTTTGTCACCAATTTTGTCTCATGCTTAACCCTAACCATCTCTTTTAACCATGATTGATTCTCTACACCTAACCATGGTTCTAATATGATAAGTATTCATTTCTTTTCCAATTATAATGAACTTATCATAATTAGCTTCTTTTTCTTCTTCATTTTCTTCACATGAAGAAAGCTTGCTCCATTAATGGCAAGTGATGAGATTGAGTGAGAAATCCAATTCTAAAGTCTACCCACTTCCTATTTCTTCATCCTCTACCTCTTGCCAAGTAGTAGAGTGTGTTTCCTTCACAAGTTATCATGGTTTGGTGAAGGTGGAGCTTGATCTAGCGATACCTCGACGTAGATCATCTTCGGCACGAAGCCGACGACCTTGCCCGCTCGTTCTCCGATGAAGCCGACGCTAGAGCCCGGATTTGATTTGGACAGTGGAGAGGACCTCATCTCGGAGCCGTGGAGGTGGAGGACCGGATCTACAAAGGTTGTATTTCCGTATTCTCTTAGTTAAGTGTTAACTAGTTTATTTTTTCGCCTAGAAATATAGCCAACGGTCCGTTCTACGGTTTCTCGGCACCGTTTAAATTTGAAATTGGCATGTTCGATGCCTTGTGAGACCTCACTAGTATGCCTAGGAACCCTACAGGGTCAATATCACATTCATCATACTATTCACCTAGTATCCTCTTTATCAAATATCATGATCGGGGTACTGATCTACGTCTAGTACAATACTGATACCGCCTAAGTATGCATGCACGTGTGTGAAACACTACGTCAAGGACCCGCTACAACGTCATGTCGTATCTCAAATACGAACCCTGCTATATCACCGAAGTCACAACCTCAATACAAATCTCATCGACCCATCTCAAACCCAAGCCTCAAATCCGTATGTGAACACATAGTCCCATACCCATGTGAACACATAACTATATATTCCCGTATAAGCACAAATGAAAGAAGAAAGTATGCAAGTATGGGTTGGTGTGTGCATGTGTGGTGCGACCACTACTCTAGGTTTTCGCGACACTAAACATCCAAGAACACCAAATATCCATATTATCATCAATATACTCAAACAATATATAAACAATATATATATGTATGTATACGTATTTGTATACATCACCACGAACTGCGGGGGTGCTATACGCCATCCACCCGACTTCTCCCCGTAGATATAAATCTACTCACTTGGTCCTCGCTCGCCGGTGCCGATGTCGCCACGCGCTTACTTGTCGTCTCGAAGTACACATGGGGTACCTACATATCATAACGCACCGTATCGCATTAAAACCAAATTCAAAATCGAAACGGCATACGAAAATAAAATCGGCACGCGTATCACGCATAGGTCAAAACCTATCGCCTACGCATGCAAGAAGGGCCAAACCAACTCTCGATGTCGATGTACAAATGTCAGACCATCGAGAAAAACCCAAATACACTCATTTGCACTTTCACGAACACTAATTTTAATATAAAATAGGTTAAAACTCACAAGAACCCCAATTTCACTTAAAAAGTCATTTTTCCGAAAATCTAGCAAGCACAATTCACCGTTTTTGTACAAAACATGATGTTTAAACAAATGTAGCGGCCATAATACTTATTAAATAACTTAAATAAGTCATAAAAACCATTTCCATAATTTAATCTCATAAATATGCATAATTTCCAAAATCCTAGTTTGCAAAAATATCAATTTTTAACACATTTTAAAGCAAAATTCACAATTCATCAATTAAGCTAGGTTTTGCATGATCCAAAATCATTAAACCACTCATTATAATATTAATAATGACATGAAACCTAAATTTAGATTTTAGTCCCAATATAAAACAATTTCAAAAAAACCTAGTTAGCAAAAAGCACATTTATCACAATTTCCAACTATCAAATTTTGAAATTAGTAACTAGATTAGGTTTTAGCAAGAATTAACATGTTAATCTACTCATGGCAACCTTAATGATGTGATAAAACCCTATCTTGATTTTAATCTCACGTATAACCATTAATTCCACAATTCAAGTTTGCAATATGAACACCAATCAAACACCAAATTTAGTTAAATTGGAGTAATTAACCAACAATTAAGATATGGGTTAAGATTTATACCTCCCAATTAGAGATCTAGCAAAGGATCTAAGCCTCCCAAATTGCTTTCTTGCTCCCAAAATCCATGCTAGATAGGCAAATAAATAATGGGTAGGAGTTGGATTTCGGTTTTGAGTTTTAGTTGATTTTTCATGAAATTTTTGTGAATTTTTTTTTTTGAGAAGAGATGAGATGAGGAATGAGAGGGGAGGGCTGCTGAAATGTGCAGGTTTCAGCCAGCATGGGGGTGGGGAATGGGTGAGGGAGGAGAGAGAGTGAGGTGGAGAAAGTGGAAAAAGTCAAAGTCCACCATTTTCTATCATTTTCCTTTCTTTTCTTTTCTTTTCTTGGTGATTGGAGAGAGAGATAGAGGGAGGGCTGTCATGGTGGGGCCGGCCACATGGGAAGAGGGAGAGAGGATGAGGTGTGGGTGTGTAGGTTAGCGAAAAAGATAAATGTATTACCCCGATTCCCGTTAACACTAAATTCACCGGAAAAAGCCTTTTTCTTCGATATTTTCTAAACCGTTTTGGCAAACGATTTCATTTAAAAAACCACATGATAAAATTTTATTTAATGTTTTATGATGCACAAAATTTGTTTCAACTCATTCCAATTTGTAATTTTCCCTAATTAAATGTATTAGTGACGGCTTAAAATAATATTAAAATAATTAATTTCGGAAAAATTTTCAGAAAATTTGAAATTTCACCAGTGACTCAATAAACACCAAATACTAGCAATTATATAATTAGAATATATATATTTAATTTTATAATAAAGATATTTGTATTTTGACATTTTGCAGAAAACCCCCTTATTTTACCTTTTTTTTTTGAAATTTCACCGAAACGATTTTCAAAACGTTACAGTTTTGCACGCCCTCTTGGACGTAGTAAGGTGGAAATCAAAGCACAGTGGGAATCATACAAGACTCTATGATGATCTCGGGTCTACAGACTAACCTGTACTAGTGTCACCAGAGATTTGCCATCTGACGTAAGGTATAATACCATCTGGGAGTTCTCGGCGAGTCCGTCTAGTGTACCCAGTCTCCACTGAGCACCCGTATATCATCACTGATGTCAAACACCAATGGATATGGGATCATCCATCGCCCATCTGTATGAGTCGAGAAGGTATACGCTAGTCTACTCTGGTATATCGATGCCCCGTCTCGATACACCCACGACTAGGGACCTTGAAGGATGTACTTATGGACTACCATGTCCCCACTAGTATGATCCGCTTCATAGTCCAGGTAGTCAAGTACACATCCTAAGGGCTTTACCAACATGTAACAGAGAGACAATCAGTGTACACGTTAAGGTAAAGTGCAACCAAATAGCATACTATCATGTCGAGCAAGAAAGTCATCCCTATATATGTCCAAGCATCCACTACAATAAACATCCTATGTATAGTAATGGCCTCTAGGGCATACATATAACTAACACTTCATACCCTACCTTTCGGCACCTGCCTATGGTTTGAAAGAAGACTATCCAATTAGCGTAATAAGTGTACTATCCTTATCCTAGGAGCGCTCGCAACCTGAGAGAAGGTAAAATCAAAAGACAACTGAATAGTCTTATTCATTTTCTCCAGAACCAGAACCATCCTCGAATCTGGAACAAGTTCCTTCGAGTTCGTATATAACCATACGATGGTTATATCTAATGTAAGTGGATGTTCGTAGTAATACGGGATGTTCTGGAGAAAAGGGTAAAAGTAGGAGTGGCAATGAGGTTTCTAACTCTGACAATCCAAATAGCCAGTGTTTTAAGAAAGTTCGGTTAACTTGGTCATTGAGTCATAGTTTAGGGTCGGGCCATGGTCGCTGCTAAAGAGAGAGAGAAAAGAAACACACTGCGTGCACTCTAATCTAGATCAGAATGGTTATCAATTTATCTAATCAGGAAACATTCCGCTGTATCGTCAAACTCTCCTCCAAACCTGAAAGAAGAATTAGTCGGGATCACCCGAAGAGTAAACCAACTCATCAGTGGGAATCGGTATCCAACTATCATTACATGATAACATGATGGAATCCACTCATGTTATCACACTCCAGAAGGTATGTGCATGCCTGGCATGTTTCAGCTTCTTTAGAAACTCCCGATGTGATTTTTAACCCATGCTCTTATGACCTTGAGTTTGGCCAACAAATCATATGTCACATGTCAAGTTTTACCCATCATTTTCCAGGTTACTTTGAACCCACCCGTACCTACCCTTGAGTTTGGCCAACAAAGCAGTACGACTGTCCTAAACCAACGCATCTATCTATGCAACAGAAAGGTAACAAATAGCTACCATACACTATGCCTTTTTGGCCAACAAACATAGCATGAATACTAAGTGCTACCTGTCTGAAATGACGGAGGGCTACGAATTGTTTTTGGCGAAAAACGTTTAACGTAATGAACCTGATATCGTTGAAGGAACCGGATAGCTTTTATAAAAATATAGTGACGAAAACCTTTGCTAAAGAGGTCACTCCCGGTGAAGGGATCTCGGCTCTTTCTCCGTAAAATGAGGTGCAGGATATTCCAACTGAATACCACGATGCAAAGGAAAAAGGTAATCGGCTATAGTGAAGTTATTACCCTGACGCAAACTTCTGTCTAAGGGGTCACTTCCGGTGAAGGGATCTCGGCCCTTGCCTCGTCGACTAAGGTGCTCGATATTCTAACCGAATACCACTGTGCAAAACAAAAGAAAATATCCTTGCAATAACCGCTTTTTGAAAAATTTTCCAACAACATCAAACTGGTTTGTTTAGCTTGCATTGATCCGAATCAATGCAGTCTCATCAATTGATCACACCAATAAAGAACGAAAATACGATGTACGTATATGTCATCCGCATTCGCCACTGGGTCCCGTCATCACCCGTTAGGTTACTTAACTAACGACAGAGCGGGGACTGGACTAGCGCAGGTGTAAAACATATACAACATCTACTAGTATATATCATTATATAATAATCGCTCAAGGCGTGATAAAATGCAACATCATAGAAAATGTAATAAGCATCATAGAACAATACAGATAATCTGGGAGCCCTGGGTTTCATAGAGCTGCTACTGAAACCCGACGTTCCCCTTGTCATGCGGATAGCCTGTGCAATGAAATCCTAGACCCCTACGGGCGCGGCAAGTTACCCGCCAAAACCTGAAGCGAGGCAGCCCCTTCAACAAAATGAATGGACTACCCAGCACTTCACGAAATCCGGTAACTTAAGCTCCCCTCCTTGGGTCAACCTATACCCCCTACGAGTGCGGCGAATAGCCCGCCAATTCTAGAGTAAATCCCCCTCCGTCTCAAAGCCATGAGATGCGGGCCCGTTGCCTTCTAGAACCTGGCTATCCGTGCACCCCACCATGGGGTAATCCTAGTACAAAGAGTAAAATATATACAACGGGTACATCGACCTCAGCCCGGTCGTGCCCCAAAAGAATAATATACAAACAGGCAGTGACGGCAGTCCACATGTCGGACGCTAGCCCCGCAATATCAAATGTACAAATATAACCAAACTGTACTACCATTGCACCAGGCTTTCAACCACGACAAATCCGCAACAACACAGCACAACACAGAACATCAACGTGAATGTCACGTTCGCAAATCCGTCTAAAAGAGCTATCGAAATTAGACAAGATTTACCGCTCGAATAACATTCACGGTCACAGATATAAAGTAAGCACTGTGAACTAACATATTTAAAATTTTCGATCGACAAAATTTCCCGAAGTGGACCACAAGCACAACTGCTGCACTCAAAATAATCTGGGCCAAAAATAAATATTCCAGAAACCCCAATTCCAAGTTAAAAACCACTGTAGAAAATTTGGTGCAGATAGGACTCAAACTGGCGGTGGAACCGCGGCTAAAAGAAGGGTATTGCCGCGGTTCCGCAGCGGAACAGTGTCATCATGCAACGAAATTTTCACAGATTTCTTAAAAAAGCCTGCCTGTTTTTCTGCAACGCACAAAATATTTTTTTGAAAACAATAAAAATTCGACAGAAACTTCTTTGAAATTGCAGTTTCGGAAATTTTGTTCGATCGATGTTCTAAATACGTTAGAGCAAGATAGTTAAGGTTAATGGCGTGGCTCTGATACCATGTAAGTCTACGGTAGCACCCCGGCCCTATGTCCGAGGCCAAAATACGGAAACGAAAACTTTTTCTGAACTAGAAACTGGCGCTATCGCAAACTTTCATCCTGGATCGAACCATTAACCTATAACTAGCAAACTAGGGAAGGGTTGGAAAGGCTATACTGATCGATCCGTGTCCTTCGGTCTTTGGCCACCATCCCAAGCTCCTCGCCGCATCTCCGAGCTCCGGTCTCCTCGTCGGAAAGGGCACCACATCATCGAGTCTTTTTACGGGCTCCCGCTTCAGCCGAACCAACTCGGACATGAAGTTCGCTAGCCGACGTGTCCAAGATGAAATAGAGAATGTGTGTGATCACTTTGTCTCTTGCATCCATTCATTCTCAACGCATGAGAGTGTATGGATGAAGGATTTAGTGGATGCCATTAGTGAGAAGATAGTGAGATCAAGACAGAAGTCGAAGAAGAAGAAGTTTCCTTTTCTTTTCCTTTTGTTGAGATGATAATGAAAGTGAGAGTAAGAAAGAAATACAAGAGCTAACCATGAGCTTATGGCCGCCCTTTCTCTCTCCCCCTCTCATTTCATCCACAAATCAATCAAATATTGTGACACATGCACAAAGAAAGAGACTACGAGTCATCACTTGTGCATATGTCACAATTAATGCTCCTAATCATGATTTTGAGCTCATTATTTCCATTTGCAAACATTAATCCAAATGTTTGCAACAATAAAAAGAAAATGGCATTTACTAAAGTAAACTCGTGATGGATCACAAGAGTACCCCTCACCTGTATATACATACCTGAATCCTCTTTCCGACCGAATGCGAATGCGATGAGACTAAAGTAATCCAACAAATCTAATACTAGGATATGGTTTAAACCAAAGCCCACTAGTATGATCCGCCCGATCATGATCCGTGCACTACTGCACGTAAATGATCGAACCCTGCCATATATCATACGGCCTCTACAACGTTTCGCCCGAAGCTTGAGAAACTGTCTGTGGGGGACTCTAAAGACTCGTCAATACTTTGGTCGTGGATTTAACCACTAGCACGTCAGAGGTACTAGCCGTACGTAACGGGCTACCAAGTATTGACCAAAAGGGAGGTCGATGAGCGAACCCATCCTGACACCCTACTGAGCCTGTCAGTGACAATATCTATATAGTTCGGCCCGTTCATCTATGAGCATCGCATGTCGGGCCTAGGGGGTTGGTAAAAGTCAGACCCCCAAAAGTGGTATAAGTCGTGTCGGTGTGTAGCCCAGAACACCCTGAGATACTACTGGAATACCTACCAGTAAATCTCTTGCCTTGGCCAAGGACTTCGTGTAATGGCTCTCCTAGACACAGCGCGATCTCACCCCCAATACCGGGAGAGACGAAACCCCTGCCGATCCGCTCACTGCCTCCATGTGGCTCGGGTCTGTACACAACTAAAACCTGTTTGCACGACTCCTTTGAGCCGTGGTAAGGTAGTAATCAAGTTACAGTGGGAACTCACACGAGACAAATGACGATCTCAGGTCGATGAACTAACCTGTACACATGTCACCAGGGAACTTCTACCTGACGTCAGGTATAATACCAACTGCCATGTTCCCAACTGAAACTGAGCCTTATGTGCAGACATGCGACCTCTATATACAAAGTATATAGGCCTTCTTTAAACAAACTATTGGCCAGAAAAATTCACGTGATAGCACGTGACGCGCTTTGGTAGGCTTAACTTTGTGGGGTCACGTGTTACATGTGATGGGCTTCTATGCCTTCTAAACCGATAGAATTAAATTATAAATAAAAGAGATCAAAGCCCTATTTGGAAAATATTTTCTTAGATCTTTCTAAACATGAAAGATTGCGCTCTATAAAACAGAGCGCCGTTGGATTAAAAATCCAATGGTGATTAAAAATCACCAATTTACCGAAGATGATTCTGTATAGAGAAATATTTTCCTAATCTTGTGAGAAATAACGTCTGTAAAACAGAAATACTTGGATTAAAAATCCAACGGTGAATAAACTTCACCGATTGATCTAAAAAATCATTTTGGTTGATTATAAAATCGATCAAAATCTCTCAATAAGAGTTCTTCTGAACAAATTGATTCTTTTCATTCTCCTATAAATAAGAGCCAAGAGACAAATAAAAGGATATACAGAAAGAAAGAAACCCCATCGTAAGCTTAAAAAGAAAGAGAATTTAATTATCCAGAGGGAAGAAGACCTCTTAAAAAAGAAAAAAACTCTAGGTAAGAGAAGGAACAAAACACAGAGAGTATCTCATCTCTTTTTCACCTCCATATGATTTTTACTCTTCTAAAAAGTACTTAGTTTTCCCCCTGGTTGAGATCTACAAAAGCAGATCTCCGCACAAGTTGAGAATTTAATTCTCATCGAGGAGATTCTGTTATGTAGATTCAAATCCAGGGGAAAGAACTAAGTTCAAAGAATTTAATTCTTACCAGAACAAATAGGAATTTAATTGCTCTAATAAAATTAGGGTTTAACCCTATAGAAGAATTTAATTCTTATAAAACAAAAGGGCTCGAACGTCTCAAAACATAAGATCTCCATGCACGTAAGGAAGAAATGAGTTCTTGAACAAAAGAGAACAAACTGAGATTGGCTTACGCGATCCTACGTGACCCCCTAAGCAGTGCTTAGCTTTCATAAAGTAGAAAGGGAATAGACCAAAGGCAATAGCGCCAAATTTCGAGCACCTCATGTGACTCTACGTGAGAACCTCAAATTCTTAGTGTTTACCACTGTTAGTGTATATGCCCTAGAGGCCATTACTGTATCATACTAGTATGTATATTACTTAATGGAAGCTTGGGATATTCACCTTGTATTGACAATCTTGCTCAAAATAGTAGTATGCTACTTGGTTTGTTTCTACTTCAATGTGCACTTGTGTTTATTTCAGTATATCACTTATACGCATTAGTGGAGCCCTTAGGATCTTTGCTTGATTACCAGCGTTGTGATGGCAGTCACACTAGTGGGGGCTGGGTAATCTATAAGCACATCCTTATTCAGGTCCCTGGTCGCAGGACTATCGAGACAGGGCATCGATACTCCGGAGTAGACCAGCGCATGCGCTTCTCATCCCAGTGTGGGAGACGGTCTGTCCCACAGCCGTCAGTACGTCGTACTTGAGATAGTATGCGGGTGCTCGTTAGGTTACGGGTACACTGGACAGGACTCGTCGGGAACTGACTAGTTGGTATTATACCTATCGTCAGTTATCAGTTCCCAGGTGACATGAGTACAGCTTAGTCCGCTGACTTGACACTGTCACTTCGCCTCGGGTGTGTTCCCACTGTACTTTGATCACTACCCTACCACGGCTCAAAGGAGTCGTGCAAACAGGTGGTGGTTGGGTGCAGTCCCGAAGCACTTGGAGGCAGTGACGGTTAGACAGGATTCGTCTCTCCCGGTATTGGGGGTTGACATCGCGCTGTGTCTAGGAGAGCCATTACACGAGTAGCCCCTGGCCAGGGCAAACGAGATATACTGGTAGGTTTCCAGTGTTATCTCAGGGCGTATTGGGCTTCACTCCGGCACGACTTGTACCGCTATTGGGGGACTGACGTTTACCGCCCCCTAGGCCCGCCATGCGATGTATCAGACGAACAGACCGGACTGTACGGAGAATGTCACACTCAGGCTCAGTAGGAGTTCAGATGGGTTTCGCCTCGTCGGTCTTCTTGTCGGCATTACCTGGGGACCGTTACGCACAGCTAGTGCCGCTTGCGGTCTGTGGTTAAACCCACTGCCAGCGTAGTGTCGAGTCTTTAGAGTCCCACACAGAAAGCTTTTCGCCTTTAGGCAAAAGAGTAGAGGTCGCATAGTATTGCGACAGGTCGCATGGTTTTGCGACAGGGTTCGGTCACATCCGTGCACTTGTGCACGTGCAGTGTCCGGACAGTTTACACTAGCGGGCTTTGGTTTAAGCCAGATCCTAGTGTACCTTATGGGATTGGATTTATCCAGTTTGCATTCGTGTTCCTCGGAACGCGGATGCGGGTGTGTATGCACAGTTGACAGGGAGACACAGACAGCGGATTCTCATTAGGGTTGTTGACAGTTGACCGTTGACTTTTTGACTTTTTGCTCAACCCTAATGAGAATATGATATGTGATTAACTATTATATTAATTAAGTATTATGGTGATATGGTTGTTGACTTGTTGACTTTTGTTGACTTGTTGACTTTGTTGACTTGTTGACTTTTATTGACTTGTTGACCGGTTGACTAGGCTTGACTAGTTGACCATCATGATAACCATGGTTATCATTTCATGCCAAAGACTTTTTCTTGCTTGCTCATTTGAGTAAAATGAGTGCATGACATGATAAGGTTATGGTTGCTTCTAACCATCACATAAGACTTTTTTGATATGATGAGTTATGATCACTTTGGATTATGAGAGGGTGAAAGACAAAAGAGTTGCTCATTCTTTCTTACTCATTCTCTCTCTTGTTCTTGAGCTCTTCTCTTGCTCTCACCCTCAACCTCTTGCTCCCTCTCTTGATCTATGGTTCTCTTGTCTCATGAGTTGAGAATCAAGAACCATAGATAAAATCCCATTCTAAATCATCTCTACTCATTCTAGTTCACTAGGTTTAGCAAACCAAGTGAACTAGTTTCTTCAAAGAACGAAGAAGGAGCTAAAGGTTGGAGCTTTCAAGTGGATCTATCTTCGGCGTACGGAGACAACGAGAAGGAGCCATCGAACCACCATCGGAGCTTGAAGAGAAGGAGTTCAAGTTTAGGTATAACCATCTTCATCCGAGTAGCTAAATATCTTTAGCTTAGTATGCTAGTTTTAGTTTAGGTAAAGATCCCGACCTAGCTTAGTCCATGTTGCCTCTTGCGTTAAAATTTTGATTTTATACCGTTTCCGCCTCCCCGTAAGAACCGGGGGTCGCAACGTGGACTTACAGTGGTATCAGAGCCTAACTAAACTTAAACTAGCCTGGTAGTGAAGTGTAACGAAGTTCGGAACCGGAAAAATCCAAAAACCAAACTTTTACAAAAACTGAGTTTCTGTTGAAATTTTTTTGGCTTAAAATGAAAAACGTTACACTTGTAAATTCGGCTCAGGGTTTTGTGTGAACACCCAAGAAAAACGTTGCCCTAATTCGGTCAAACCGCCGCGCTTCCGCCGCACGAGGTAGGCATGTGCCGCGGAAGCGCCGCGGTTTGTCGTCTTCTCTGCATCGTTTTTCGTGCAGTGTGTGTCTGTGTTGGTTTTGGGATTTTTGGAATATATTATATGTGCCCAGATTTTCCAGAAAAGAAATTTCTTTTTGGGGTCCTATAATTCCGTATTTTTCCGAACTTCACTGCACTTTGACTATGATGGTTATATCTGTGATGTTTGCATGTATTGAACGTCGGCCAATCGCTATAAGTCGATTGGTCGGGGTTATACATGATCTGTAATGTGCTGGAATGTGTATATAAATATGTTGGATTGTCGCGGGTGAATAGCCGGGTGTTGTGAGACGAGAGTTTTCTTTTCTTGCAATTCATGTAAATTTGTAAATTGATGTAATAATTATTTGTATGGCCGCACAACCGGGTCGGGGTTGTAGCCGTCATTGTATAATTTCTTTTTACTGTTTTTGCTCCTAGGATAGACCCATGGAGGGGTGCACAAACTACCGGGTATGCCGAAGTGTCGAGTGGCCTACTCATGGAGATGAGGGAGGTTGCTACGCTTCGGGTACTTGGCGGGTAGTTTGTCGCACCCGTAGGGGTCTTGGGTGGGGTATTGGCTATTCACCGCGACCGTGTAATCTGTTTTTGTTACAGGCTCGTACAAATTACAGATTCCTAGTATATCCAATGTATTTATCTGTGATCTGAAATGTTTATCATTGCAGTATATCTATATATGATATTATTTAGGCGTTGCTTATGTTTTACAGACGCGCTAGCCCAGCCCCCGCTCTGTCGTTAGTTAAGTAACCTAACGGGTAATGACGGGGCCCCGTGGCGAATGCGAATGGCATAAGCGTACGTCATATTTTGGTTGTTTTCTGCAATGGTAGGTTTAATTGATGGGACGCATTAAAAGAACTAATGCAAGAATATCACGCATTAAAAGGACTAATGCAAACAAAACATGCATTAAAAGAACTAATGCAAGAAAATAAACCAAGTATAAGTCGTTGGAACATTTTCGAAAAACCACTCGGTTCTTTTCAAAACAAACTTTTAAAATGCGGAGTTTGAGCCACTCCATTTAAAAGCTATCTCGTTCCATCGACTAAATCAAGTTCACTACGTTCACGGTTTCGCCAAAACCATTCGTAGCCCTCCGTCGTTTCATATGAATATTCAACAGTATTCAAGCTGTGTTTGTTGGCCTTAGTCAAGGCACAGTGTTTGGTAGCTGGTGGGTATTCATATGTTGCATAGATAGAATGCGTTGGTTTGGGACAGTCGTATTACCTTGTTGGCCTAAGTCAAGGGTATATACGGGTGGATTCAAATTAACCTGGACAACGAAGGGTAGAACTTGACATGTGACTTATGATTTGTTGGCCTTAGTCAAGGTCATAAGATCATGGGGCAAAAATATACATCGGGAGTTTCATAAGTACTGAAACTTGCTAGATTTGCATACCATTTGGAGTGTGATGATTCTGGTAGGATTCCTTCAGTTTCGTCACGCGATGATATTTGGATCCCGATCCTACTATGAGTATATGCTACTCCTCGGGAAATTTCTCACTTAACGATCAATGCTATAAACCTAGTAGGTGCCTAGAAAGGTGTTAGCGGGGCTACGCCCCCAGGGAAAAGAGGTTCTTTAATTAAGGAACTTCGCGAAAGCGTTGGAAAACCTCCCTCGAAGTACCGACACCGGCCTGGCTGAACGGTTAAGCAAGTATTGTACGGTGGGATTGATCCTGACTAATTCTTCCTTTCTGGTTTGAGGAGGGATTCGAGAAACAGTGGGAGCCATCCTGTTTAGACAAACTAAAAACCACTCTAAACTTGCAAGAGCATCATGCTGAGTGTTTCTTCTTCTCTCTCTTAAATTGCAGCGACCCTGTGACCACGCCTAGGTTACATCTAGATAAAAATATGACTGAACCTGACTGTTATGACTGGCAAAGGTCTGTCCAGATGTCCATTGCCCATGACAAGCTGGAACGCCTCTTAACTAATCAAAACCCTGCTGTCTCAGGTCCAGTTTCCCCTGTCACGGATGTTCACATCCGCAGGACATCGGAAAAGGATTGTGCGAAAGCCAAGTGCCTCATGTTAGCCTCAGTTGATGGTGCAAACCAGAGGCAGCACGAGAAGATGGACTCAGTTTCTGTCTTCCTCCATAACAAAGTTTTATATGGAGAGCAATCTCGTATCGCAAGATATGAGACCTCGAACGAATTGCTTCAAGCGAGGTTGGCTGTCGGGTCATCTGTAAGGGGCAACGTCCTTACAGAGACCAGCTATATTGAGCTCACGGACCTGGAGACCACGTTGGAGAATGGGTCAAGTACTGACCTAATTCTACAGTCCCTGCCCTCTGCTTATACCCTGAAAGAAACCAGGGAAGAAAAAGGAAAAACAAGGGCAAAAGTTTCAGGAGTGGATATAGTAAAAGAGGGATGTTCCTATTGTAACGGGAATGAACTATGGCAGAAAGATTGCAGGGCTTGTAAAGCCTGTAGCCAGAATTCGAAGCATGTTGTGGCTTCGGCTTCGAGTGTGTTTGTAATTGAGAACTGTTTGTCAGTTAACCCTACTTCCTGGGTATTGGATACCGGATCAGGATCTCATATCTGTAATTCGTTACAGGGTCTGAGAAACCGTGTGGTTATCAGGAAAGGTGATATGACTCTCAGGGTTGCTAACGGAATGAGCATGGATGCTGTATCCGTAGGGGAATATCACCTAGGACTGACAACTGGGCAGATATTGATTCTGCGTGACTGTTTGTATGTACCAGGTGCGACTTGTAACATCATATCTGTATCCTTACTTTCTAAGGAAGGATATGATTTTGCTTTTGTAAGCGATGTAGTAAACATCCACCTAAATCAAGCACTGATTGGGTCAGGTACATTAAATAATGGTATATACGTATTGAATCAAGCTCAGATATTCAGTGTCCAGAACACACTTAAAAGAAAGTCTCCAGAATTAAATCAGGCTTTCTTATGGCATTGTAGACTGGGTCACATCAATGAGACACGGTTGACTAAGTTGCATAAAGAAGGATACTTGGATCCGTTCGAGTACCAGTCTTATGCCACTTGTGAATCTTGTCTCATGGGAAAGATGACAAAGACTCCGTTCACTGGACACGGAGTAAGAGCGAGCGAGCTCTTGGGACTTATACACAGTGACGTGTGTGGTCCAATGTCTACACATGCGCGAAGCGGTTATTTATACTTCATTACTTTCACAGATGATTTCTCTAGGTTTGGACATATCTTCTTAATGAAGCACAAATCCGAAGCCTTTGAGAAATTTCGAGAATATAAGAATGAAGTAGAAAAACAAACAGGCAAAAGTATCAAGATCCTAAGATCGGATCGAGGTGGTGAATACTTAAGTGCCGAGTTTCTGGACTACTTAAAAGAGAATGGAATTCTCTCTCAGCGTACTCCTCCATACACACCACAACACAACGGTGTATCGGAAAGAAGGAATCGAACCCTATTGGATATGGTTCGTTCCATGATGAGTAAGGCTGAGTTACCGCGATCTTTCTGGGGTTATGCACTGGAAACAGCTGCACATCTCTTGAACCAAGTTCCTACTAAGACAGTGCCTACCACACCATACCAGATGTGGAGTGGGAAGAAACCCTGTCTTAAATCCTTTAAGACATGGGGATGTCCGGCTTTTGTAAAAAAGCAGCATGCGGACAAGATTGAGGCACGCTCAGTACAGTGCAAGTTTGTGGGATACCCAAAGAACTCCAAGGGGTATCTTTTCTATTACGCAGAGGAGCAAAAAGTCCTTGTTTCTCGTCATGCCCGCTTCTTGGAAACTGAGTTTTTAGAAAATCAGATAAGTGGGAGCGCAATAGAACTGGGAGAAATTCCAGAACCACAAGCTATTACTGAAACCTTAGTAGAACCAGAAGGTTCAGGGGAACCGGACATTCCTACGCCGCTCCGCAGGAGTAGTAGGCAGTCTCATCCGCCCGAGAGATACTACGGTTTTCTCATAGACGGGGATAGAGAGGATTGCATCATAGATTATGATGAACCTACTAGCTTCCAGCAAGCCATTCAGAGCAGTGACTCGGTAAAATGGCTGGATGCAATGCGGACCGAGATGGAGTCCATGTACACCAACAAAGTTTGGACTTTGGACTTTGCTCCAGAAGGGGTAAAACCCGTCGGCTGCAAATGGATCTTCAGAAAGAAGATTGGTGTAGATGGGCAGGTTGAAACCTATAAAGCTAGGCTCGTTGCAAAGGGTTTTCGTCAAAGACCTGGTTTGGACTATGACGAGACTTTTTCTCCGGTAGCCATGCTTAAATCCATTCGGATCCTTCTTGCCATTGCTGCCTTCCACGATTATGAGATCTGGCAGATGGACGTTAAGACGGCTTTCCTAAATGGAAATTTAGAAGAGTGCGTCTTTATGGATCAGCCAGAGGGATTCAATCAGAGTGGGAGCAGCGGTAAAGTGTGCAAGTTGCTCAAGTCCATCTATGGACTTAAGCAGGCATCGCGGAGTTGGAACATCTGCTTTGATGATACTGTCAAAGAATTCGACTTTGTCAAAAACCCAGATGAACCATGCATTTACAGTAAGATTGTAGGGAGAAATGTGGTATTCCTCGTCTTGTACGTCGATGACATTCTCCTAATAGGAAATGATATTCCTATACTACAGTCAGTCAAAGGATTCTTGTCACAGAGGTTCTCCATGAAGGACCTGGGCGATGCCAACTACATTCTGGGGATCCAGATCTATCGTGATAGATCTAAAAGGATGTTGGGACTTTCACAGTCAAGGTACATCGACACCATACTGAAACGATTCAGTATGGAAGATTCCAAGCGCGGTAATCTACCGGCTTGTCACGGAATCACCCTCTCCAAAGAGATGTCTCCCAAGACTAATTTGGAAAGGGCTCGCATGTCATCAATACCCTACGCATCTGCGGTAGGCTCTATTATGTATGCGATGTTATGTACCAGACCAGATGTAGCATACGCATTGAGCGTTGTAAGCCGGTATCAGTCGGACCCAGGGGAGAAACACTGGATAGCAGTAAAGAACATTCTCAAGTACCTGAGAAGGACTAAGGAGATGTTCTTGGTGTATGGCAGTAAAGACCTCCAGATTGAGGCCTTTGCTGACTCCAGCTTCCAGAGTGACAAGGATGACTCCAAGTCCATGTCGGGTTATGTCTTTACCCTCAATGGAGGGGCGGTTTGCTGGAAGAGTTCCAAGCAGGAAACCGTTGCTGACTCAACCATGGAAGCGGAGTACATAGCTGCTTGCGATGCCGCAAAGGAAGCTGTCTGGATGAAGAAGTTCCTCACGGAACTTCAGGTGGTTCCTACCAGTGTTGATCCAATACCGCTGTATTGTGACAACAACGGCGCTATAGCTTTAGCGAAGGAACCAAGGTCCCATCAGAAGTCCAGGCACATTTTGAGGCGGTTCCACCTGATCAGGGAGATCATTGATCGCCAGGAGATCGAGGTAAAGAGAGTAAAATCAGAAGATAACACTGCAGATCCATTCACCAAGGCCTTGCCCCAGACTCAGTTCGAGCGGCTGATCGAGATGATAGGTCTTCGATACGCCAGTACATGGCCTTAGTGCAAGTGGGAGATTGTTAGTGTATATGCCCTAAAGGCCATTACTGTATCATACTAGTATGTAGATTACTTAATGGAAGCTTGGGATATTCACCTTGTATTGACAATCTTGCTCAAAATAGTAGTATGCTACTTGGTTTGTTTCTACTTCAATGTGCACTTGTGTTTATTTCAGTATATCACTTATACGCATTAGTGGAGCCCTTAGGATCTTTGCTTGATTACCAGCGTTGTGATGGCAGTCACACTAGTGGGGGCTGGGTAATCTATAAGCACATCCTTATTCAGGTCCCTGGTCGCAGGACCATCGAGACAGGGCATCGATACTCCGGAGTAGACCAGCGCATGCGCTTCTCATCCCAGTGTGGGAGACGGTCTGTCCCACAGCCGTTAGTACGTCGTACTTGAGATAGTATGCGGGTGCTCGTTAGGTTACGGGTACACTGGACAGGACTAGTTGGTATTATACCTATCGTCAGTTATCAGTTCCCAGGTGACATGAGTACAGCTTAGTCCGCTGACTTGACACTGTCACTTCGCCTCGGGTGTGTTCCCACTGTACTTTGATCACTACCCTACCACGGCTCAAAGGAGTCGTGCAAACAGGTGGTGGTTGGGTGCAGTCCCGAAGCACTTGGAGGCAGTGACGGTTAGACAGGATTCGTCTCTCCCGGTATTGGGGGTTGACATCGCGCTGTGTCTAGGAGAGCCATTACACGAGTAGTCCCTGGCCAGGGCAAACGAGATATACTGGTAGGTTTCCAGTGTTATCTCAGGGTGTATTGGGCTTCACTCCGGCACGACTTGTACCGCTATTGGGGGACTGACGTTTACCGCCCCCTAGGCCCGCCATGCGATGTATCAGACGAACAGACCGGACTGTACGGAGAATGTCACACTCAGGCTCAGTAGGAGTTCAGATGGGTTTCGCCTCGTCGGTCTTCTTGTCGGCATTACCTGGGGACCGTTACGCACAGCTAGTGCCGCTTGCGGTCTGTAGTTAAACCCACTGCCAGCGTAGTGTCGAGTCTTTAGAGTCCCACACAGAAATGTAACGTTTTAAAAATAATTAAATAATTAATTAAATGAATAAAATTGTGCAAGTGAATTTTATGATTTTCGGTAAAATAAAATGTATTTTTCGTAAAATCAAACCGCAATTGTTTTTCATTATAAATTCAAAAATACCTATTTAATTATGTAATTACTAGTAAATAGTGTTTATTTAGCCACTTATAAATTTTTAGTTTAATAAAATATTTTTCCTAAATTAATTATTTTAAATATTAACATAAGCTTTATTTTACGCTAAATTAGTGTAAATTACAAATTTGAATGGTTTTAATTTGTAAAAATGAACCATGGCATATTAGAATTTAGTGTGTGTCATGCAAAATTTATTTGCAAATTTTCCCATTTTTCTAGAGTTTTCTAGGTTATTTAAGTGAAGAAATGAAAAGAAAATTAATAAATCATGAAAAGACATATGTATACATCATATTGTGTGAACCTTCTACACAATTCTTTCCTCTTTCTTTTTCTCCCTTTCTTCCTCTTGTGGCCGGCCATGATCCCCATGGCAGCCCCCCCAATTTCCCACCTCATTTTATTACACAAAATCATTAAAAATCCACCAAAATTCAATATAAAATGCACAAAATCCTATTTATTCTCTACCCTTATTCTTTGCTCATTTTACATGGATTTTGGAGATGGGAAGCATGCAATTTTGAGGCTCATTTTCATGTTGGATTTCATAATTTTGGAGGTATAAATTTCCTTCTTTTGTTTTATTATTATTAGATGTTTCATTAAGCTTAATTAGATTTAATATGTTAATTCTATTTACTACTTTTAAAAATTCAAGTGAGGGTTTGTAAAATTAAGTTGGGGTTTTATTATATCATTAGGTTTATAGTAACTAGAGTAGCACTTTTACAAATGGAAAATCATGCATAGTTGATATATTGCAAATTGTGATCCAAATTTCTTAAATTAAACCATTTTTAATAAACTAGATTTCTATATATTTTATATATTGGTGATATAAATTCCAATGAATGTTTGTAACAATAGATTGTTGTTTAAATGAGGATATTGACATGTTAAAGGAATGGAAAACTTAGTTTAGTTACTAGTATTATTGATAATTGATAAATTTTGATAAAAATTGCTATTTTTGCTAACTAGTTTTTGGAAATTATTAAATAAATGAGATTTAAAATATAAATTAAGGTTTTATTATATCATTATCATTGTAAATTGTAGTTTGAAACATTAATTCATACAAAATCAAGTGTTGTTGTGGAATTGTGGAATTTTGCTTGTAAGTTGTGGAAAATTGATAAAATTGCAAACTTGAAATTTATTTGTAATATAAATTAGTGTAATAAAAATATGGTAAAGGTTTATATAACTTAGTTATGTTATTTAATGAATATTATGACCATTAGTTTCATTAAACGTCAAGTTTTGAAGTAAAATGGTGAATTGATATTTTCAAGGTTTTCGGAATTGGATGATTTGATCGATTATAGGGTTCCGATGATTTGAACCAAGTTTAATATTATAAGTAATGGGTTTTGAAACTACGGGTTGTTTATTGGTTTCTACCTCGATCAGTCGGCGTTTGTACACCGATATCGAGCGGTATTTGGTGCTTTTGCGTGGACGAGACATAGGTTTTAACCTATGCTTGTTCCTTGTATCGTTTGACTTTTGTATGTGATTCGGTTTACGATGTTATTTATATGTTTGCGTTTAGGTACCCTTCAAGTGGACTACGGGCGATGAAGAGGAGGATCGCGACACCGGCGTCGGCAGACATGGACCAGGTGAGTAGATGCATATCTACGGGGGGAAGTCGGGTGGATGGCGTTTAGCACCCCCGCAACGTAGAATAGGATTAGTACTTATTGACATTAGGAAACCAGACGTGACCCTAGTAGGACTCTAGTATTGACCCTAGGCTGGATTAGACCGATTTAGGAAAGCCAAATCAGAGGATGAGTACCTTGGAAGGGGGTTCGTAGGTTTCAGATAGAAACACACCCACGCACACACTGAAACTCGACATGGGGTGCGTGTATGCGGATATATATAGAACTAGGTATAGGTATATACATATATGTACAACACGTATAGGTGATTCATTGATGTGATATGATACCCGAGATATGATGAAACAGTATAACTGGCTTGATGCCGTGATTCTTGACTATACAGTCGTATTGAGTGTTAGCGGATCATTAGAGAATGAGATAATGATCATGATTATATAAGTTATAAGGAGTGGTGGTGATATTGATGTACATGGGACGCTAGAATAGTACCCGGACTGTAACTTGTGACTGATCACTATATGATATATGTATAACTTGATTACGACATTATATTGGTGTGACCTGATGTCGATATCATATACGTATAACTTAATCACAATAAGATACATATGACATTATACGAATGAGGGGACACCCAGGAGATACTTGACCGTACCCCGATATTAGGATGCCGTACGAGGGATCTTACCGTACGAGGCTTAGATTTGGTGATTGATCCGCACTCTTGATTCGAGGAAGCCGTACTACGTACGTGATGCTATTGAGACGGAATCGCCGACTATTGGAGATAATGATTCAGACCTTAGGTAGATTCTAGTTTCCTACTGACTAGTCTCTTAGGTTTAGTTCCTTAGGATGTTAGATGGATACTGGTTTAGGTTCGACTCACACAGTGGTAGTTGTACTCGTATCTCGCAGAGGAGTGGATAATGCACACCTGCATTTACATTCATACTATAATCATCGTGGTGCATGTTCTTTTATATGTTGCTATAATCAATATAAACTTTACCGGTTAGGACACCAGCACCATTACCGATGATGCGCATATTCCACACACACTTATTTGCCGGCTCACACACATCATCATCGGTAATTGCTATGTCACGTACACTTTAGATCATATTATATTTTGTTGATAGAATCAGTTAACAACTAAACCGATATAATATTGTGATTACTCTCTGATGTTAGTATAGACATGATATTCATAACTTAGACATTCCTGCATTCATATTTTCATGTTATCGCACAGTATTATGAGCATATGCCGACATTTATCATATACTACTCATGATTTTGAGATTTGGATTTCTGTGAGATTTTCTGGATTTTTGGGGAAAACCGCAAGAATATATATAAAAACTTCTCTCTCTCTCCTCTTCTCTTTTTAAAATAAGATGCGGTTTTCTCGTGATGTATGTGTCGTCCACCATGAGTATTTCATGTTTTCTGATGGATTTCGAGACCCGATTCGAGGAGTGGATGAACCGTCTCGGGTACATGGTGGGCCCGGTATGGTACCCCGGGGCAAGAAGATCGAGTTGTAGACGATGAGCCTGGCAGGGGAAGGCTACCTACCGGTGATGTCTGGCGCGGCGGATATCCGGAGGATACCGACCGTTGTCGTGAGATTTGATGATATGGGCCGATCCGGACTGACGGAGCCCGACATATTGAGACTTGAGATTACATGTGTTGTGTCGATGCTTGACACGGATTTCTATGGATTTCATTGTTGAGATTTCAGATGCTTATACACACTTTACTATGATAATAGATAAAAAGTTCTTATACATGTATATCTGGATTTCAGGATTTGTTACTTTACATTCATGGTGCATGCATTTCATTTCATATGACATAGTATTATATTAAGCACTGACACGAACACGGATTATCTTCACTTACACGTAGTATTACCCTGCTTTTACTAGATGTTTAAGATATAGTAGTGTATTATTATGACCTAGGATAGCGTCGTGCATTCGATTTCTTTTCGTAGATGTCTTCTACTCACGAGTTGGCAACTCACCCCCGTTGTGCCAAATTCTTTTCAGGTGCGATGTACAGGTCTCCCTTGGTAGTTGCTGGCACATCATTTTCATTTCGGGTGATTTGCACGGTAGGTTGGTTCATTTGTATCTGAACCGCCGTTGTATTTTTATTATTTCATTTGTATCTAGAAAGCTCCATCAACCATATTTGTATTACTTGATAAGTTTATTGGACCAGTCTTTTATTTCGACCTTAGAGTCGCGCATGTATTATTCTGATCTGGTGGTTTGTGTTTTCTTTTGAGATTTGAGCCTCGCCCTTTGGCGTTGTATATTTTTGTGATTGTTGTGGTTGTCTCCGCCCGTTGGCGTTGAGCTAGCACCCATTTGGGGATGCTTTTTATTGTTTATTCATATTATACTTGTTGTACCCGTTTGGGGGCCAGTTTTGCAGGGGAGACTCTGCCGAAATTTTTGGTAAAATTTGCTGATGTTTTTATACTTGTTTTATTTTCTTTTCTTCTTTTTCTTCTTTTATGGTTTAGATTTCTGGGCTTCGGCTTACTTAGGTCACGTGGCGCCTCTAGACGCTTCGTAATCTAAGTGCCGGTCACGTTCCGTACTTTCGGGTCGTGACAAAGTTGGTATCAGAGCGCTAGGTTTAACCCTGTATAAGTCTAGGTGACCCTTGGTTGATGGAGTAGGCGATTTAGGTAGAGTAACGTACCGTGGGTATGGTCCGCGGCATACTTACGATACGCTACTCTGCTTAAGGAGCCTTAGGATGTACATTTGTTTGCACCGTATTTCATTCGCTCCTTTGATCTATCTTCGTCGATGTCGGAGGGTGGTTTTCGTTACCACGGGCGCGCGGGCAGAGGAGGTTGCGGCTCGAATGCGATAACCATTAGAGTATTGGTTATTCTTGAGGATTGAAGCATTGCTTAACGTGCGGACGAAGGGTAGTCGCATGCCGTCCGGATGAAGTTAAAGGGTTCGAACGATTATCAGGAAACCATTTTCCCAAGTTTAAAGTATTCGGAAGAACATGCAGGTATTTCGATGGACCCTCTAGAAGAATGAAACCCTAACTCGACATAATGACCACGAGAACGCCCTTGAACCTTAGGGTTTACGGCTGTTCCGCTGTGCCATTAGTGAGGCTTGGGTTTGCCCTTCTACAGCTGGATCATCGATGCTGGGGTATGTACCGGATATTTTTAAACTGTACTTGAGTTTTGAGCTCTCGGGGATTTATGGGATTTTGATGGATCGATCGAAAAGTTTAATGTAGTCCGGATATCAAGTGAAGGGATCGACTATGTGGGAGGCTCTAGACACGAGTATTGCCGTTGGTAGCGCAGTCAGCACACCTATAAAGGAACGAGTTTGAAGCAGTCGACATCAGAGGGAAGAGGCGCACCTTGACGATAGTGGTTACGATTGTGATTTAGTGATTTAAATTCCATATTTTCTGTTATTGGATTTTGGCATTTGAGGAATTCGTTTTACGATTGGTATTTCATGTGTGTACCTTCATTACATTCTAGTTGTGTTTCATATACCAGTTGTATGGATGTTGTTGAGTACACACCCAGTACACTTGATTTGGTTTTACATATTTTGAGATTTTGAGTTGATTTCGTGCATAGGGGTTACACATGATTTTGACATATGTTTCGACCTAGTTTTCATGCGTTTTTGTGATGTGATTTCGATTTTGATATTCGATGTATGTTTTCGTGCACCATGTGCACCTGATTAGGATTCTTGCGCAGACTTGGCGCACTTAATGCGATTTTGTGCACACCAGATGCACTAAATCGGGGTTTTGTGCAGATTAGATGCACCTGATGTTGAGTCGTGCACACCCGTTGCACTTGACAGATGTTTTTGGTGCACACCTGTTGCACTTAGTTTTGTTTTGTGGGTATTCATGGTATCTGTATTTGGTTTCGATTTCAGTGCGCACCGGACGCACATGATATTTTATTGATGTGATTGGGATTGATTTCAGTTTGAGCAGTATATTTTCATAATGATTATTATCTGATTTAGTAATCAGGCGGGACGTGTATGTTAAATAAAAGATATAAATATATATATAGTTATTTTTTTAAATAAACGTCCGCTACTTATACCGTGACACGTGCATCACACGGCAATTTTCAAAAGGGGTTTGCATATTTTCTTATCCGGATATTTGAACGGTTTTACTGTGATGCACACTATATATAAGTTATAGATTGAGATATATTAGGATGGTTTTCATATTGGGTTTATTTTATTCTCGCCATAACTCCGATGATTGCATTATGCTTGACGGAGTTGATTTTTGTTATGTATTGATAATTTCGGAGCCCCGACGATTTGAGTGTTTGCTAAATGTTTTAGTGTTTGGAGGGGGAGTTTTAATTTAAATTCGGGGACCGAATTTCCTAAAGGGGGGAAGATTGTAACGTTTTAAAAATAATTAAATAATTAATTAAATGAATAAAATTGTGCAAGTGAATTTTATGATTTTCGGTAAAATAAAATGTATTTTTCGTAAAATCAAACCGCAATTGTTTTTCATTATAAATTCAAAAATACCTATTTAATTATGTAATTACTAGTAAATAGTGTTTATTTAGCCACTTATAAATTTTTAGTTTAATAAAATATTTTTCCTAAATTAATTATTTTAAATATTAACATAAGCTTTATTTTACGCTAAATTAGTGTAAATTACAAATTTGAATGGTTTTAATTTGTAAAAATGAACCATGGCATATTAGAATTTAGTGTGTGTCATGCAAAATTTATTTGCAAATTTTCCCATTTTTCTAGAGTTTTCTAGGTTATTTAAGTGAAGAAATGAAAAGAAAATTAATAAATCATGAAAAGACATATGTATACATCATATTGTGTGAACCTTCTACACAATTCTTTCCTCTTTCTTTTTCTCCCTTTCTTCCTCTTGTGGCCGGCCATGATCCCCATGGCAGCCCCCCCAATTTCCCACCTCATTTTATTACACAAAATCATTAAAAATCCACCAAAATTCAATATAAAATGCACAAAATCCTATTTATTCTCTACCCTTATTCTTTGCTCATTTTACATGGATTTTGGAGATGGGAAGCATGCAATTTTGAGGCTCATTTTCATGTTGGATTTCATAATTTTGGAGGTATAAATTTCCTTCTTTTGTTTTATTATTATTAGATGTTTCATTAAGCTTAATTAGATTTAATATGTTAATTCTATTTACTACTTTTAAAAATTCAAGTGAGGGTTTGTAAAATTAAGTTGGGGTTTTATTATATCATTAGGTTTATAGTAACTAGAGTAGCACTTTTACAAATGGAAAATCATGCATAGTTGATATATTGCAAATTGTGATCCAAATTTCTTAAATTAAACCATTTTTAATAAACTAGATTTCTATATATTTTATATATTGGTGATATAAATTCCAATGAATGTTTGTAACAATAGATTGTTGTTTAAATGAGGATATTGACATGTTAAAGGAATGGAAAACTTAGTTTAGTTACTAGTATTATTGATAATTGATAAATTTTGATAAAAATTGCTATTTTTGCTAACTAGTTTTTGGAAATTATTAAATAAATGAGATTTAAAATATAAATTAAGGTTTTATTATATCATTATCATTGTAAATTGTAGTTTGAAACATTAATTCATACAAAATCAAGTGTTGTTGTGGAATTGTGGAATTTTGCTTGTAAGTTGTGGAAAATTGATAAAATTGCAAACTTGAAATTTATTTGTAATATAAATTAGTGTAATAAAAATATGGTAAAGGTTTATATAACTTAGTTATGTTATTTAATGAATATTATGACCATTAGTTTCATTAAACGTCAAGTTTTGAAGTAAAATGGTGAATTGATATTTTCAAGGTTTTCGGAATTGGATGATTTGATCGATTATAGGGTTCCGATGATTTGAACCAAGTTTAATATTATAAGTAATGGGTTTTGAAACTACGGGTTGTTTATTGGTTTCTACCTCGATCAGTCGGCGTTTGTACACCGATATCGAGCGGTATTTGGTGCTTTTGCGTGGACGAGACATAGGTTTTAACCTATGCTTGTTCCTTGTATCGTTTGACTTTTGTATGTGATTCGGTTTACGATGTTATTTATATGTTTGCGTTTAGGTACCCTTCAAGTGGACTACGGGCGATGAAGAGGAGGATCGCGACACCGGCGTCGGCAGACATGGACCAGGTGAGTAGATGCATATCTACGGGGGGAAGTCGGGTGGATGGCGTTTAGCACCCCCGCAACGTAGAATAGGATTAGTACTTATTGACATTAGGAAACCAGACGTGACCCTAGTAGGACTCTAGTATTGACCCTAGGCTGGATTAGACCGATTTAGGAAAGCCAAATCAGAGGATGAGTACCTTGGAAGGGGGTTCGTAGGTTTCAGATAGAAACACACCCACGCACACACTGAAACTCGACATGGGGTGCGTGTATGCGGATATATATAGAACTAGGTATAGGTATATACATATATGTACAACACGTATAGGTGATTCATTGATGTGATATGATACCCGAGATATGATGAAACAGTATAACTGGCTTGATGCCGTGATTCTTGACTATACAGTCGTATTGAGTGTTAGCGGATCATTAGAGAATGAGATAATGATCATGATTATATAAGTTATAAGGAGTGGTGGTGATATTGATGTACATGGGACGCTAGAATAGTACCCGGACTGTAACTTGTGACTGATCACTATATGATATATGTATAACTTGATTACGACATTATATTGGTGTGACCTGATGTCGATATCATATACGTATAACTTAATCACAATAAGATACATATGACATTATACGAATGAGGGGACACCCAGGAGATACTTGACCGTACCCCGATATTAGGATGCCGTACGAGGGATCTTACCGTACGAGGCTTAGATTTGGTGATTGATCCGCACTCTTGATTCGAGGAAGCCGTACTACGTACGTGATGCTATTGAGACGGAATCGCCGACTATTGGAGATAATGATTCAGACCTTAGGTAGATTCTAGTTTCCTACTGACTAGTCTCTTAGGTTTAGTTCCTTAGGATGTTAGATGGATACTGGTTTAGGTTCGACTCACACAGTGGTAGTTGTACTCGTATCTCGCAGAGGAGTGGATAATGCACACCTGCATTTACATTCATACTATAATCATCGTGGTGCATGTTCTTTTATATGTTGCTATAATCAATATAAACTTTACCGGTTAGGACACCAGCACCATTACCGATGATGCGCATATTCCACACACACTTATTTGCCGGCTCACACACATCATCATCGGTAATTGCTATGTCACGTACACTTTAGATCATATTATATTTTGTTGATAGAATCAGTTAACAACTAAACCGATATAATATTGTGATTACTCTCTGATGTTAGTATAGACATGATATTCATAACTTAGACATTCCTGCATTCATATTTTCATGTTATCGCACAGTATTATGAGCATATGCCGACATTTATCATATACTACTCATGATTTTGAGATTTGGATTTCTGTGAGATTTTCTGGATTTTTGGGGAAAACCGCAAGAATATATATAAAAACTTCTCTCTCTCTCCTCTTCTCTTTTTAAAATAAGATGCGGTTTTCTCGTGATGTATGTGTCGTCCACCATGAGTATTTCATGTTTTCTGATGGATTTCGAGACCCGATTCGAGGAGTGGATGAACCGTCTCGGGTACATGGTGGGCCCGGTATGGTACCCCGGGGCAAGAAGATCGAGTTGTAGACGATGAGCCTGGCAGGGGAAGGCTACCTACCGGTGATGTCTGGCGCGGCGGATATCCGGAGGATACCGACCGTTGTCGTGAGATTTGATGATATGGGCCGATCCGGACTGACGGAGCCCGACATATTGAGACTTGAGATTACATGTGTTGTGTCGATGCTTGACACGGATTTCTATGGATTTCATTGTTGAGATTTCAGATGCTTATACACACTTTACTATGATAATAGATAAAAAGTTCTTATACATGTATATCTGGATTTCAGGATTTGTTACTTTACATTCATGGTGCATGCATTTCATTTCATATGACATAGTATTATATTAAGCACTGACACGAACACGGATTATCTTCACTTACACGTAGTATTACCCTGCTTTTACTAGATGTTTAAGATATAGTAGTGTATTATTATGACCTAGGATAGCGTCGTGCATTCGATTTCTTTTCGTAGATGTCTTCTACTCACGAGTTGGCAACTCACCCCCGTTGTGCCAAATTCTTTTCAGGTGCGATGTACAGGTCTCCCTTGGTAGTTGCTGGCACATCATTTTCATTTCGGGTGATTTGCACGGTAGGTTGGTTCATTTGTATCTGAACCGCCGTTGTATTTTTATTATTTCATTTGTATCTAGAAAGCTCCATCAACCATATTTGTATTACTTGATAAGTTTATTGGACCAGTCTTTTATTTCGACCTTAGAGTCGCGCATGTATTATTCTGATCTGGTGGTTTGTGTTTTCTTTTGAGATTTGAGCCTCGCCCTTTGGCGTTGTATATTTTTGTGATTGTTGTGGTTGTCTCCGCCCGTTGGCGTTGAGCTAGCACCCATTTGGGGATGCTTTTTATTGTTTATTCATATTATACTTGTTGTACCCGTTTGGGGGCCAGTTTTGCAGGGGAGACTCTGCCGAAATTTTTGGTAAAATTTGCTGATGTTTTTATACTTGTTTTATTTTCTTTTCTTCTTTTTCTTCTTTTATGGTTTAGATTTCTGGGCTTCGGCTTACTTAGGTCACGTGGCGCCTCTAGACGCTTCGTAATCTAAGTGCCGGTCACGTTCCGTACTTTCGGGTCGTGACAAGAAAGCTTTTCGCCTTTAGGCAAAAGAGTAGAGGTCGCATGGTATTGCGACAGGTCGCATGGTTTTGCGACAGGGTTCGGTCACATCCGTGCACTTGTGCACGTGCAGTGTCCGGACAGTTTACACTAGCGGGCTTTGGTTTAAGCCAGATCCTAGTGTACCTTATGGGATTGGATTTATCCAGTTTGCATTCGTGTTCCTCGGAACGCGGATGCGGGTGTGTATGCACAGTTGACAGGGAGGCACAGACAGCGGATTCTCATTAGGGTTGTTGACAGTTGACCGTTGACTTTTTGACTTTTTGCTCAACCCTAATGAGAATATGATATGTGATTAACTATTATATTAATTAAGTATTATGGTGATATGGTTGTTGACTTGTTGACTTTTGTTGACTTGTTGACTTTGTTGACTTGTTGACTTTTGTTGACTTGTTGACCGGTTGACTAGGCTTGACTAGTTGACCATCATGATAACCATGGTTATCATTTCATGCCAAAGACTTTTTCTTGCTTGCTCATTTGAGTAAAATGAGTGCATGACATGATAAGGTTATGGTTGCTTCTAACCATCACATAAGACTTTTTTGATATGATGAGTTATGATCACTTTGGATTATGAGAGGGTGAAAGACAAAAGAGTTGCTCATTCTTTCTTGCTCATTCTCTCTCTTGTTCTTGAGCTCTCCTCTTGCTCTCACCCTCAACCTCTTGCTCCCTCTCTTGATCTATGGTTCTCTTGTCTCATGAGTTGAGAATCAAGAACCATAGATAAAATCCCATTCTAAATCATCTCTACTCATTCTAGTTCACTAGGTTTAGCAAACCAAGTGAACTAGTTTCTTCAAAGAACGAAGAAGGAGCTAAAGGTTGGAGCTTTCAAGTGGATCTATCTTCGGCGTACGGAGACAACGAGAAGGAGCCATCGAACCACCATCGGAGCTTGAAGAGAAGGAGTTCAAGTTTAGGTATAACCATCTTCATCCGAGTAGCTAAATATCTTTAGCTTAGTATGCTAGTTTTAGTTTAGGTAAAGATCCCGACCTAGCTTAGTCCATGTTGCCTCTTGCGTTAAAATTTTGATTTTATACCGTTTCCGCCTCCCCGTAAGAACCGGGGGTCGCAACGTGGACTTACAACCACTACTTCAAGCGCCTTACATGACTCCACGTGAGTGCCTCAGACTCTCAGCGTTTAACGCTACTTCAAGCGCCTCATGTGGCCCCACATGAGCGCCTCAGATCTTCAGTATTTAAAAAATACTTTAAGACCACACTTGGGAGCACGTGAGCGCCGAACATATGCTAGTGTTTAACACAATGATAGGCCAACCTTAACCCAAATTAGCTAAGTCTCCCAAAGCCAAAACTCTTTTTCAACCGAGCCTCAATTATACTTAGGTCTTTCAAAATTGATCTCAGATGGCATTCAAAGTAATATTATCCCATTCCTTCTCAATTTGATATTTGGTTCAATGGTAAATCTCTTCAGACCTCTGATACATGTCGTTGTAATTGTTCAACGTCTTTAGAGAGGTGGCGGGTCCTGATAACCAACAACCTTTTGGTACATTTCCAAACCCATGGATACACCCCAATGGACCGTAATGTCCTTAAACTAACTATGGACTGTAATGTCCTTCAACTAATCTTTATGGACTATGATATCCTTAAACACAATGGATCACAACGTCCCTAAACTAAACTCTATGGACTATGATGTCCTTAAACCCAATGGACTATGATGTCCTTAAACTCAATGGACCGTAATATCCCTAAACTAAAATGATAGAGCCTAAATGCTCTTTCGTTGGATCAAAAACGATCCTGAACACCCGTTAAGTAGATCTTATTCTAAAAATTAGACTAATGTATCCTTAACAAACATTTAAGTTGATCTTAATCTTAAAAAAGGTTAACGATCCTTAAATCAATCAATCCCAAATCTAAGAAAATACTGATTTGGACTAATCCACGCCCTACGGGCGACAACATAAATTAGTCTCCGTATACAATCCACGGGCAACCTAAAATGAAACAAACATACATCACAACTCACCTCCGTTGTGCCACGGTTTTTTGCAGAGTTGACCCTTAGTATAGTCGCGGCCGGCTCTTTATTGCATCATTTCCGGTGGATTCTACTACTGTTAGGCGTGAGACCTTTTTTGTAGGTGGGTTTTGTGCGGGTATCCATATACTTCCGCTTGTATATCTTATTTTGTATTTTGTACTCTCCATCTACCACTTATATGTATTTGACTTAGAGACGAGATTGGGAGATTCGGTATTTGTATATTATTTGTGCTTCTGGTTGTCTTGCTTTTGTGAGCTGGCTTTTATTTCATGCCGCAATGTTGTTTTACCTCTTATTCTACTGTTTTCACTTCTTATTTGCTCATTTCTTCCCTACGGCGTCGTATATATACCTGTTGTTGTTGCGTTCCGCCTTTTGGCATGAGTTGCTCCTGTTTAGGGATGCCTTTTATATTCTATGTTTTGTACCCATTTGGGGTAGTTTTTACAAAGGAGATACTGCCGAAATTTTTAAGAAAAATGAATTTAAGTTTTGAGATTTTTAACTTGAGATTTTAAATGTTTTCAACTAATGTTTTATCACTCTATTTTTCATGGTTTAGATTTCTGGGTTTTCGGCTTACTTGAAAAACGTTACGCCTTTAGACGTTCCGTGATTTAAGTGTCATTCACGTTCCTAAATTGGGTCATGACAAAGTTAGTTTCACAGCCCTAGGTTTTACCTTTCGGAGTGTAGGATGATCCTTAGTGTGATGGAGTATTTAGCTTAAGCAGAGTGACATAGCGTGTGTATGTTCGGCGGCATACTAACTAAATGGTACTCCGCCTATGTGAGCTTAGGACATATGTGCTGGTAATTCCTTTCTTGATTCCATGTATCCTTATGATTCGGTTTCTATGTTATTATCGAATCCTGTTTCCTTGTTCCAGCCATTATGCCGCCAAAGCCTATGAAGGCACAGAGAGTTGCCGCTAGGGATGAGGTCAGGGCAGGCTCGTCTGAGACGAGGACTGACCAGGGCGGTACGCCTGTTCTTCTGGAGCAGATTGATTCACCTTCTCCAGATCGTATTGCTAGGCTAGAAGGCAGTATTTAGGTTTTCTATCAGATGATTGGATCTTTGGTCGAGACCAGTCGAGCACAGAGATCAGAGGTTATTCTACCTATTACAGGGACCGTGATTGTACCAACTGCTTAGAATGTCGTACCTACCGCTACCAAGATTATCGACGTATCTTTCTCAAAGTTTATGAGGCTGAAGCTTCCGGTGTTCACTGGCACCGACACAGCTGAGGATCCACAGTCATTCCTCAACCGGATAGCCAGGATCTGTCATTCCTTGAGATGTTCCGATGCGAGATTGGTCGAGTTTGCCAGTTTCCGTCTGGAGGGTCTTGCCCAGACTTGGTATGAGTCTATGGGGAGAGATCAGAGGTTATTCTACCTATTACAGGGACCGTGATTGTACCAACTGCTTAGAATGTCGTACATACCGCTACCAAGATTATCGACGTATCTTTCTCAAAGTTTATGAGGCTGAAGCTTCCGGTGTTCACTGGCACCGACACAGCTGAGGATCCACAGTCATTCCTCAACCGGATAGCCAGGATCTGTCATTCCTTGAGATGTTCCGATGCGAGATTGGTCGAGTTTGCCAGTTTCCGTCTGGAGGGTCTTGCCCAGACTTGGTATGAGTCTATGGGGAGGGGTCAAGCTGCAGGTATTTCTCCTATGTCTTGCGATGAGTTCGCGACGATTTTTCTTGCTCGTTCTCTTCGGCAGAGCGTCAGGGATGCCCGAGCTCGTAGTTATGAGTCGCTGCGCCATACCTCTGGTATGACAGTGACAGAGTATGATATTCAGTTCACCCAGCTATCCGTATGTGCTCCATATTTGGTGCATACTGAAGAGAAGCACGTCAAGAGATTCGTACGAGGCATTATTACGTCGTGTTCCTCTCTATTAGCGCCCAGCTATCACGACCCGGAAAAGGCACGTGAATGGCACTTGAATCATGTGAAGTTATAGGACCCCACCTAATTCAAGTAAGCCAAAAGCTCAGAAATCTAAACCTTTTAAGGGAAAATAGTTGAGGTGGAGTTTTTAAAATAACGGTATACGAAATCATGTTCTTCCTTTAAAACATAAGTTATATTCTATAAAAAGCAATATTTTATAGTTGTCTTGAAGAAAATTTCGTCATTTTAAATTTCGGCAGCATCTCCTTTGTAATTTTTACCCTAAAATGAATACAGGCAATAGTAAATATGGGCTTCCCAAAGCGGGAGCTAGCTCTTCGCCAATTGGAGGAAAGAACCACGCAAGAATATAAATATACATTGCCGAAGGTGAGGATCAAAACACAGAATAAAGCAAAGAAACCAGAAATAAGAATAATACATGAGCATGACTCTAATTCGAAAGAATATACAATAAAAGTTTCTATGTCTATAAATATACAAGGTCTAGTTGATGGAGCTTTTAACTAGATACAACTGGAATAAAATATAAGAGTACAATGGTGGTCATGATCCAAGTGTATCCTACCTATTAATGCAATCACCCTAAAGGAGGCAGTGTGCCAGGAAGCCGCTACTGGAACCTGTGCAATCAACCTGCATGAAAACTGTGGTACAATGGGGGTGAGTTACCAACACGTAAGTAGAAGAGATCACCGAGTTGAAATCGTATAAACAGCGATTCTTAGGTCATAATATATCATGAAGGTAGTACTATGATATTTAGGATGACCATGTATGCATATATATCAACAATAAAAATCAATGCCAACAACAACATGTAAAAACAAATCATATGTTGGGTGACGGCAGCACCCCGGCCATCAATCTGTGGCCAAACGTGGAACAAAAACTTCTTTAAAATCCGGCGCTAAAGGAACCCAATTTCCGATTCGAACCATTAACACTATACTAGTTAACTGTAAAAGGAGTTTAAGAGATTATACCGATCGATCCGTGTCCTTCGGTCTTCAACCTCTTCCTAAGCTCCTCGCGGCTCCCTCGAACAAGTTTGCTCTCCGGTCTCCCTCGTCGATGACAATCCACGTCGAGGATTCTTAATTCGGGCTCCCGCTTCAAACTGAAACAACTCGGGCATCCAGTTTGCTAGCCTAAATACCCAAGATGAAGTAGAGATAGTTTGTGAATATTTTGTCTTATAACACTCATGGATTCTCAACTCATGAGATGGAATGGATGGAGGTAAAGAAGTTGCCAAGTGAGGGAAAAATGTGAGCACATGAATTTTTGCCAAGACTTAGAAATGAAGTGGCTGCTGTTTTTGAGAAGTGGCTGTGAATGAATTTTGCTCTCTGTAGAATGAAGTGGCTTGTGAAATCATGTGGCTTTTTGATGTGAGTGTTTTAATGTAATGTAGTGAGAAATGAGCAACAAAAAAAAATCTTTCCCACAAAAAAAAACAGCCAAAATTTTGCCCCTGCACACCCCATATTAGCCATGAAATTAACCCCCTTTAAAAAATGAACAGCCGCCCCTTTTTTCCACATAAAAATATCCTACAATCAAACAATTAAGACCCCATGCCTCATCAATGCCTAAGTCAAAGCCCATGCTTACACTTTCCAACTAAACTATATCAAACATTTAAAGAAAAATGTTTAATCCAAAAAAGAAATGGCAACCCTAAAGTTATCTCGTAACGAATTACAAGAATACCACCCATCCGTATATACATACATGCATCTGTATTCCGACTGAATACGAATACAACGAGACGAAAATAATCCAACAATATAATACTAGGATCCGACAAAAACCAAAGACCACTAGTATTATCTGTCCTATCATGATCCGTGCACAAGTGCACGAAATATGATAGAACCCTGCCATAAAACCATACGGCCTCTACAACGTTTCGCCCGAACCAGGGAAACCCTCTGTGTGGGACTCTAAAGACTCTTCAATACGCTGGAAGTGGGTTTAACCACAAGCACGTCAGTGGCACTAGCTATACGTAACGGCTGCCCAGGTATTGAGCGAACGGGAGGCCGACGAGTGAACTCTTCCTGAAACCCTACTGAGCCTGACAGTGACAATATCCGTACAGTCCGGTCCGTTCGTCTATGAATATAGCATATCGAGTCTAGGAGGGTGGATAAATTCAGACTCCTAATAACTAGACATTTAGTGTCGGTATGAAGCTATCACCAACTGAGAAACTACTGATACGATTCAGTACTTCTGGTCAACCGCGGCTGAGGATTTCTGGTGATGGCTACCCGTGCACTCTGCGACTTCAACCCCCTATACATCGAGAGAGACGAATCCCCAGACGATCCGCTCACTGCCTCCATGTGGCTCGGGACTGTTCCCATATGAAAAATGAATAATAAATATAAAAAGAAATGGGAAAAGTCCCTAAATGGAGCATCACGTGCCCACACATGATAGGCACTGCGCTTGACATAACAAGGCTGAAACAGAGCCCCAAGTGCAGACATGTGGCCTCTATATACAAAGTATATAGGCGCTTTCTTAAAACAAACAATTGGGCAGAAAAATTCATGTGATAACACGTGACGCTCTTTGGTGGGCTTAACTTTTTGGGGTCACATGCTACACGTGATGGGCTCCTATGCCTTCTGAACCGATAGAATTAAATTTTAAATAAAAGGGATCAAATCCCTATTTGAAAAATATTTTCTTAGATCTTTCTAAATAAGAAAGATTGCGCTCTGTAAAGCAGAGCGTCATTGGATTAAAAATCCAATAGTGATTAAAAATCACCAATTTACAGAAGAAGATTATGTATAGGGAAATAATTTCCTAATTTTGTGAGAAATATCTTCTGTAAAAAAGAAGACCTTGGATTAAAAATCCAACGATGAATAAAATTGTCACGACTATAAATTTGGTACGTGACGGCCCTTAAACTGTAGGGTTACTAGGCACTCTCACATGGGTCGACGAGGCGTCAATCATGCCCGATTTAAAATTTAGACGTGCCGAACAACCCTTAACAAGATCTTTAAACTAGAGATTAGGCGAAACAAAGCATGTTAACCACTTTAACATCTAAGAGTTTGGGATTACAACCTTTGTAGTCTGGTCCTTCACTTCATAAGCTCCGTGTTGTGATCCCTTCGCTGCGATCATCAAGTTCCGGACTCTCGAGAGGCTCCATGAAGAGAAAGATGCATGCTTGCTTCCGATTTTCGATAACAAATATAATCTACCTTGATCTTCGATAATGAAGTGAACACCCTAATCTAAATGGCTAGGATAGATTAGGATGATGAAGTAGGATTTTAGCTCTCATTTGTTTTCATAATCTCACTCAAAATCATCACTAATGAAAAAGCTAGTAAGCTTTTCCATCAAGAACTCAAAGAAGAAGAAGAAGAATCCTTTTGTAATGAATAATGAAAATTATCGTAATGATTAAGAATGCAACCATGGTAGACTATGACAAGGCTAACCCATGTAGAGATTTAACTAGGGCTAACGGTTTGGGTTGGGTTAAGAATGAGTCACTAAAAATATCAAGCATAATATCTTAGCTCAATCCAAAAGAAAACCATCTAGAAGGTTCATGAAAGAACTAACCCAAATCAAACCCTAACCATGTTTAATATCCACTAAACATGTTGCATTAGTAATCATATCATGTTACAATATTATATATCATATATATAATATATATTTGTAACAAAAAAAAATAATACTATTAACATATATCGCATATATATCAATGTATTATCCGGTGAGAAAATGAATCAATAAAGCGAGCCAATATTAGATAATGTAATGCAATATATCATATATATTATTATACATTAAATTATCGAATCAACACTTGATCCGACAATCCGGCTATATCGAATATAACCGACTAATATATCATGTACCGATTCATCGAATCAACACTTGATCCGATGACCCGGCTCATATCAAAATAACGCGAGAATATAATACGGTATCTCATATTGCATTATCCTCGGTCCTGCACATATCACATATGTGCCCCTACTCCGTTTTGCCTGAGTCAAAGCACTGTGCCTGAGTCAAAGCACAGTGGGAATCACACAAGACTCTATGACGATCTCGATTTTACAGACTAACCTGTACCAGTGTCACCAGAGAACTGCCATCTGACGTGAGGTATAATACCATCTGGGAGTTCTCGGTGAGTGCGTCCAGTGTACCCTGTCTCTACAGAGCACCCATACACCATCCTTGATGTCAAACACGGATGGATATGGGATCATCCATCACCCATCATATGGGTCAAGATGCGTATACGCTAGTCTACTCTGGTGTATCGATGCCCTGTCTCGATACACCCTCGATTAGGAACAGTTATAGGATATACTCATCGACTACCGTGGCCCCACTAGTATGATCTCATCATAGTCCCAGTAGTCGAGTACCTATCCTATGGGCTTTATCAACATGTTACATAGAGACAATCAGAGTACATGTTAAGATAAAGTACAACCAGATAGCATACTATCATGTCGAGAAAGAAAGTCCTCCCTATATATGTCCAAGCATCCATTACAATATACATCATATGTACAGTAATGGCCTCTAGGGCATACATATAACTAACAATCTCCCACTTGCACTAGGGCCATCTGTTGTGGTATTACATACCCAACAATTAGCTGTGGTTGAAGTATCTCATACTCAACCATCCCATAAAAGTCTCTACTGCGAAAAAGGCCTTTGTGAGTGGATCCGCGCTGTTGTCCTGTGTGTCTACTCTCCTAACCTCGATCTCCCTGGAGATCCATCATCTCCATGATCAGGTGATACTGCCTAAGAATTATATCTGGATTTCGGATGGGATGGGGGTTCCTTGGCATAAGCCACAACTCCATTGTCACACATGGTTGGAACGGAATTCATCTCATGAACTTATATATCCAGACTGCCTCTTGGGTAGCATCCTTGGTAACGACGTATCTTGCCTTTAATTGTCTAGTATGCCACGGTATGTACCTTGGAACTCTACCAACATACCGTCCCTCCACAGAGGGTAAAGACAATACCTGCGACTGACATTCAGTCTTCCTTATCACCCTGGAACCTTTCCAGTGATTCTCCCCAGGATCGATTGATACCATCTCACTACAACTAGTGAGTATCCTCACATCCAATTAGATCTATCTCATAGATCCAAAACCCAGGATTTAGGAGGTATCGCTTTGATCCTATATGGAGGATGCTTGTGATGAGCGGAGATTGACCGAGCGCAGCATAGGAAACTCCTTCCCTATCAAGAGTATGTCATCCACGTACTCTATGAGGATCACCATCATACTCTCTACTATCTTTTTGTATATACAAGGTTCATCTACAATTTTGATGAAGTCAAACTCTTTGACTATCACATCAAAACAGATGTTCCAACTCTGCGATGCCTGTTTTATCACATAAAACAGCTTGCACACGTTTCTGCTGCTCCCACTGTCTACGAAGCCCTCTGGCCGTGTACTTATAGATTCTTTCTTCCAAAACATCATTTAGAAAAGCAGTCATGACACCCACCACCAGATATCGTAGTCATGGTATGTAGCAGTGGCAAGTAGGATCTGGATGGACTTAAGCATAGCTTTGAAAGTCTCAACTTTTCCATGTACACCAAGTAATCTTCTCAAGTTATACTTTCTCCTGATGGGGATTTAACCCTTCAGATAAAGCAACCAAAGTCCATACATTGTTGGTGTATAAGGATTCCATCTCAGATCACTAATCACTCAGCCATTCTTGCAGAGTCCCACTCCTGATGGCCAGCTCGAAACTAGTTGGGTCATCATCTCATGATGCAATCCTCGCTCCCACTGTCATAGAGAAACCGAAGTATCTCTCAGGTGGGTGAGGAACCCTACTAGATCGGTGGAGAGGCTGAGTTTTGTTGGTTACTATTGAATCCTTTGGTTCTACCAAACCATCAGCTGCAATTTGTATAGCTGGAACTCCTTCCAGGTCTACCTCATGACCACTAATTTCTTCACTTGTAATTCCATTTCACAAAGGTGGCATGCTGAGAAACAAAACATCTTTTGTTCCTCGGTTTGGTAGAAGATATTCCCTTGCGAATGCTTGGGATATCCAACAAACCTCTACAGAACTAACTTTGCCTCGAGCTTGTCCGGATTATGCTTTTAGACATAGGCTGGACAACCCCATATCTTAACTTACTTAAGATATGGGCTCTTCCCATTCCATATCACATATGAAGTGGTAGGCATCTGATTTGATTTGAACCCTATTCAATAGGTATGCAACTTCTCTAGTGTATAACTCCCAAAAGGAAATAGGAAACTCAATTGTACTCATCATAGAGCACACCATATCACATAGGTTGCTATTGCTCCACCCCGATATACCATCGTGCTATGGTGTATACAGAGGAGTAATGCTGAGAGAGAATCTCATTCTCATTTAGAATAGTCCAGGATTTCCGTGCTCAAGTATTCTCCTCCTTAATCTCATCAAAGGACATAATACTTATACCCGTTTTTGGTTCTCTACTTCTAACTTATATTCTGTGAATATCTCAAAAGCTTCGGACTTGTGTTTCAACAGGAACATATGTCTGAATTTTGAGAGATAATCAGTTAATATAATATAGTTCAAAGAACCGGTCCTGGCATGTGTAGACAGGGGACCTTCATACATCAACATGTATCAATCCTAAGAGTTCACTAACTCTTTCTCTGTTTTCCAATAAACAGAGTTGTGGTCATCATATCTTTGTGACATGACTGGCAAGTTTCACAAGATGTAAATTCAAACAGATTTTAATATGCATCTAAATGTAACCTCAGCTACTCGGGTCGCATTGATATGACCTAGTCTACCATAACTCAAGAAGGATTCGTTCATTTCTGAACTCTTCCTCTTGTGTGTGTTCTGTATACTAAGAACTGTAGTTTGATTTAGAACGTCTATGCTTTTAGATAACGTACCTGAGCCGATCAACTCTTGATATAGGAAATGTTCAAAACATTATCCAACAATACAAAATTATATCCTTCTTTACTAATAAAGAGATTGATATGATGTTGTATATCAGGTTCGGTATCTAATAACATTCGTTCAGAATCAATGTATTTGTTAATACAGGGTGATAACTACCAACAGGCTTGGCTGCAACACTTGCACCGTTTCTATCTTATGAAATTTATCACCCGTTCTCAGTTCTCTACCTTTCTGTAGCCCATGTAATAAATTACATATGTGGGATCCTGATCCGGTATCAAATACCCTGGACGTAAAGGATATTGAGAAACAGTTCTGTGTAATGAACAAACCTGAAGAAGATGCATCAGCATGCACTTTCTTCGTTTGGACGGCACAGGAATTCTGATAATCCCTTATTTCCTGCTTTGTCTTATAACAATTATAAGTTGGAGCGGGACCAACGTTCCCCAGCTCAGTATAACAAGTGGGTTCGGTCAATACATCCGTATTATTATCTTGATTAAGGTGTGATATGCTCGCTGCCTGGAGAGAGAGGGAGAAAAGAAAACACTCAGCGTATGCTCTTGCAAGATTAGATTGGTTATCTAATATATCTAATCAGGGTGTCTCCCACTGTTTTAGTCAAATCTTCCTTCAAACCCTAAAAGAAAAGACTAGCCGTGATTAATTACACCGTACAATTTCGTCAATCTTTCAACTAGGCCAGTGCCGGTACTTTGAGGGAGGTTCCCCGTGCTTACGCACGGACCTAATTAAAGTAAACCTCATTTTCCCAGGGGCGTAACCCCGTTGACACCTTTCTAGACACCTACTTGATCGGCTAATTGTAATGTGTAAAACTCTTCCAAGAGTAACAATTACTCGCAGCGGGTATCGGGATCCGACTATCTCATAGAAGGTATGCAATCTCATTGCAAATTTCAACACTTGAAATTCCCAATAATATTTTATCCCTAGTGACTTATGACCTTAACTACGGTCAACAAATCATAAGCACTAGTCAAGTTCTACCAATCATTTCTTGATTAATTAGACACATCCACATGACCCTTAACTAAGGTCAACAAAGTCACATGACTGTCATAACCAATCGCATCATATGCTATATAGGAAGTCATCACTTAGCTACCGTACACTGTGCCTTAACTAAGGTCAACAAAAACAGCACGAATACTAAGTACTCTACTTCCTAAAATGACGGAGGGTTACGACAGGTTTTTAAGAAAAACTTTTGCGTAATGAACTTGATATCGTCGTAGAATCGAGTGATTTTAAATGGAGTGTTTTTGAGGCCTTCACTAGTTTTTCTAAAGAGGTCACTCCCGGTGAAGGGATCGTCGGCTCTTTCCTCATCGAATAAGGTGCAGGATATTTCACAAATACTACTATGCAAAGCAAAAACTATAGAAGCAATCAAAAGGCAAACCGTGTTTGTAGCATCTGCTAGTTTCACTAAAGAGGTCACTCCCGGTGAAGGGATCTCGGCTCTTTCCTTATCGAATAAGGTGCTGGATTTTATACAAGGAACACCGCTATGCAAAGCAAGAACTAGAGCTACCAGTTTTTAATCAAGTTTCTACAACATATTTAGGTTTCTTTTATTCATTAATCTCATTAATGAAGTCCCATTTTAGTTATGCTTCACAAGCATCAGATATAAAACGAAATCAACAATATATAATATATATCTCATATATATAATATAAACATTCGTCTCAGGCAGTAATATGATCTCATCACAGAACATTGCAGCAGAAGAACATATACGAAATATTGGATATACTAGGACGTCCGTGTTTTAATACGAGCCTGTATAAAACACGGATTCCACGGTCGCAATGAATAGCCAAACCCACATCCCTAGACCCTTACGAGAGTGGCAAGCAACACTGCCAATTCTAGGGTTAGGAGACCCGGTCTCGACTCCTCGAGATGGTCTCCTTTTGGACCCTAGAACCCGGTTACTTGTGCTCTCCTCCTTGGGTCTACCAAATGCGGAAAAGTAAATAATATACAATGGTGACATCATCCTCATCCTGGAAGTGCCCCAATAAAAGAATATTAGATATAAATGAATTTAATATGAATGAAAATGAAAACTCTCATCTCACATAAAAAACCACACTACTCAAACACGACGATCCAATAAAACATATCACAGCAACACATAACATCACATGTCATCAACGTAAGTAAGTATGTGTTAGTTATATGTATGCCCTAGAGGCCATTACTATACATAGGATGTATATTGTAGTGGATGCTGGGACATATATAGGGAGGACTTTCTTGCTCGACATGATAGTATGCTATCTGGTTGCTCTTTATCTTAACGTGTACACTGATTGTCTCCCTGTTACATGTTGGTAAAGCCCTTAGGATCTGTACTTGATTACCTGGACTATGATGCGGATCATACTAGTGGGGACATGGTAGTCCATAAGTACATCCTTCAAAGTCCCTAGTCGAGGGTGTATCGAGACGGGGCATCGATATACCAGAGTAGACCAGCGTATACCTTCTCGACCCATACAGATGGGCGATGGATGATCCCATATCCATTGGTGTTTGACATCGGAGATGATGTACGGGTGCTCAGTAGAGACTGGGTACACTGGACGGACTCGCCGAGAACTCCCAGATGGTATTATACCTCACGTCAGATGGCAGTTCTCTGGTGACACTGGTACAGAGTAGTCTGTTGACCCGAGATCGTCATAGAGTCTTGTGTGGTTCCCACTGTGCTTTGATTTCCATCTTACCACATCCAAGTGGGCGTGCAAAACGGTGGTTTTTGGGTACAGTCCCGAGTCATATGGAGGCAATGAGCGATAGGAGGGGATTCGTCTCTCCCGGTATAGGGAGTTGATGTTGCGCTGTGTTCGATTGGCTATAACAGGAAATCCCTGGCCAGGGTTGCTGAGATTTACTGGTAAGTGTTACCAGTAGTTTCTCGAATTGTTATAGACCTCATATCGACACGACTTATCGAGCTATTGGGGTCTGACGTTTACCACCCCTAGGCGAGATATGCGACATATCAGACGATCAGACCGGACTGTACGGTAGTGTTACTGGTTGGATTCACTGGAGTGTGAGCGGGCTTGCTCGTCGATCTTCAGATCGCTCAATACCCAGGTGGCCATTACGTTTAGCAGACCGCTTGCGGCTTGTGGGTGTTTGATATGATCATCACCTGCTGCCGGCGTATTGACGAGTCTTTAGAGTCCTACACAGAGGTTTCCTGGCTCAAGCGAAACGAAATAGGAGTGCATATGAGATATGTGCGGGACCGAGAATGATACCAGTATGTGATACTGTATTCGATTCTCGCGATATGTGACATTGATCGGTTATATGCGATATAGCCGGGTTATCGGATCAAGTGTTGATTCGATAAGTTGTTACTGTTGATATTAGTCGGTTATATGCGATATGACCGGATCATTAAATCAAGTGTTGATTTATTGATTTAATGCATAATTATATATTTGATATATTACTTTGCATTAACTAGTATCGGTTCACTTTAAATGGATTTTCTCGCTCGGATGTGCACATTGTATATTTGATATAGTTTTTGTGCACATGATTGTATCATGTTTGATGATACATGTTAACTTGGATTTGTGTGAAGATTAAACCATGGTTGTGAGAGTGGTTAGGGTTTTGTTTATTCTCCCATTATTTATTTATTCATTTATTTGTTTATTCTTTTGGAAAATAAATGGAAAGGAGAAAAGAATGGTGGCTTAATTTGGAGTTTAGTTGAAGCTTCATGAAACTTTGATAAAGTCAACCATTCTTATCTCATTCTTAACCCTAACCATTCCCACTAACCATGATTCATTCTCTACACTTGACTAGAGTTAATATTATGATAAGTATTGTTTTTCTATTCATTTTTAATTAACTTATCATATCATTTCTTCTTCTTCTTCCTTGAACTCAAGAAGAAAACCTTGAGGTCATCAATGGTGATTGATGATAAAGAGTGAGAAATCCAAAACTAAAGTCTACCCACTTCCTATTTCTTCATCCTCTACCTCTTGCCAAGTAGTAGAGTGTGTTTCCTTCACAAGTTTTCAAGACTAGGTGAAGGTGGAGCTTGATCTAGTGATGCTTCGACGTAGATCATCTTTGGCACGTCGTCGACGACCTAGCCCGTCCATTCTCCGATGAAACCGACGCTAGAGTCAGGATTTGATTTGGACAGCCGAGGGGACTTCGTTGCGGAGCTATGGAGGTGGAGCACCGGATCTACAAAGGTTGTATTTCCGATATCCCATTAGTTAAGTGTTAACTAGTTAGCTTTTTCGCCTAAACTTCTAGCCGACGATCCGTAGTCGGGTTTCTCGGCACCGTTAAAATTTTAATTTGGCATGATCGATGCCTTGTGAGACCTCACTAGTGTGCCTAGGAACCCTACAGTGGTATCAGAGCCTAGCTAGAGCCTTAGGCGAAGTCTAGACGGATTTTGAAGTCCGAACGACCCGAAACCCCAACCGGAAAATGCTCTCTGGATGTTTTATGAAAACGTGGATTTTTTCAAATTAAAAATTGCTAAAACATTCAGCAGAAAAAAATAAGAATTATGATGCAAATTTTTTTCGATGAACAGTACAAACCGCGGCGGAACAGCGGCATAAGCCTGCCTTATGCGGCGGTTCAGCGGCGGAATGATGACGTCATCATACACTGTTTGCACAGTAACTCCTATTATTTTATGCTGGATTTTCTGGGTATTTTTAAAATTTATTCCAGAGTTGTATTTTCTGGGATTATTTTGGGGATTCGGTGTTTCGATCGGAGTATCAAATTTTGTCTGTGAGGCTTTCCGGATAAATTTTAGAATATGTTAAAAAGTTCGACCGGATATAAATACCCAATTTTTCCCCTGTCGGGAAATTTTCAAGTGTTGGATTTTTCCGTAGTTTAACGACGTTCTAAGTAGTGCAAGTAACGCGATGGACCCTCTAGAAGACAACAAACCTTAACTCGATTATGTGACCGTCTTGAACTGCCCTTTGAACCTTCGGGTTTGGGGCAGTACGGCGTGCCACATGTGAGGCGTTGGCTTGACCCTTCTACGGCTGGACCGTCGGTACTGAGGCACGAACTGAATGTTGTTAGACTTATTTCATGTGTTGATCTGTATCGGGAAAACTTGGGTGTTCGAATGTTCAATCGGAAAGTTTACCATTTTCTAATTATCCGGAATGGGATACAATAATTGGAATTCACAAAAGTTACGTGATAACTGAATGAATGTTATAAACATAGCAGTTTAGTCTCACTTGATCGGTTGCCACGGAATTTTGATGTGATCAAAAGTCCGTCGCAATCACGTAGCGTATGCGGATACTCGCCGGTAAACTTAATAGACAGCTACACTCCATTGCCCCGACCAAGTGACTGTAGGAGAACCCCGTCGCCGAAAGCATCCGTTCGGGTGCTCGCGGCAGCGGTGTTCCGCCTTGGTGCACTTCGTCGACGGCATCGGGGGTGCGGCCGCCTACTAAAGTTTGCGACGAGCATTCGATCAGGGTGTCGGGAATCTTGTTGAATTACCCGACTTGATATTGAAAAGAGTTTTCGATGATGAGACTAAAATGCGGGGTTTATAATTGTTAGGCATGCGATGTCTAAGTAATTCATTTGGTCAGGCATGCGATGTCTGAAGTGGTTGCGGATTCCAACTGTTGTAGTTTTACACTTTCTTTTCTGTGACCGTAAGTGTAATATGTGATATCGCCGGTTTCGTTGTTATATGTCAACGACAATTGGGATGGACATATTTACTTACGTTGATGACATGTGATGTTATGTGTTGCTGGATATGTTATATTGGATCGTCGTGTTTGAATAGCCGGGTTTTTTTATGTGAGATGAGTGTTTTTCATTTTCATTTCATGTAAAAACTTGTATGTAATATTCTTTTATTGGGGCACTTCCAGGTTGCGGAAGTTGTCACCGTTTGTATATTATTTACTTTTCTGCACTAGGATAGACCCAAGGAGGAGGGCACAAGTAACCGGGTTCTGGAGTCCAGTGGGAGACCAACTCGAGGAGTCGAGTCTGGGTCTCCTAACTCTAGAATTGGTAGGGTTGCTTGCCGCTCTCGCAGGGGTCTAGGGGTGTGGGTTTGGCTATTCATCACGACCGTGGAATCCGTGTTTTATACTGGCTCGTATTGAAAACACGGATGTCCTAGTATATCCAATATTTCATATGTTTCTTCTGCTGCGATATCTGTGATGTGATCATGTGATGTTCTGTGATAGATACAGTATATAGTATATATGATATATTATATAGGCGTTACTTATGTTTTACACCCGCGCTAGCCCTGCCCCGCTCTGTCGTTAGTTACCTAACCTAACGGTGCACGAGGGTACATCGAGGCGAATGCGGATGGCATAAGTGTACGTCGTATTTATCTGTGATGTTTAGGTACTAAAATGATGGAACTTCATTAATGTGATTAATGAAATAAAAGAAACCTAAGATGTTGTAGAATCGAATTTCAAAATAAAACAGGTAGCTACAGTTCTTGCTTTGCACAGCGGTATATGTGATATATCCTGCACCTTATTCGATAAGGAAAGGACCGAGATCCCTTCACCGGGAGTGACTCCTTTAGCAATAACTGGCAGATGCTACACACTCGGTTTGTCTTTTGATTGCTTTTAAGTGTTTTTGCTTTGCACAGTGATATATATGATATATCCCGCACCTCATTCGACGAGGAAAGGACCGACGATCCCTTCACCGGGAGTGACTCCTTTAGCAAAACTAGAAAAGCCTCAAAAGCACTCCATTTCAAAATCATTTGATTCTACAACGATATCAAGTTCATTACGCAAAAGGTTTTCTGAAAAACCCGTCGTAGCCCTCCGTCATTTCAGATAAGTACTGGTTAGTATTCGTGCTACGTTTGTTGACCTTAGCCAAGGCGTAGTGTGCGGTAGCTGATTAGTGTTTATCTGTATAAGCATATGATGCGATTGAGTTAGGGTAGTCGTGCGACTTTGTTGACCTTAGCCAAGGGTCGTGCGGGTGGGTTTAATTCAATCGGGAAATGACGGGTTGAACTTGGCTAGCACTTATGATTTGTTGACCTTAGCCAAGGTCATAAGCTGCTAGGGGCAAAATATTATCGGGAATTTCAAGTGTTGAAATTTGCAATGAGATTGCATACCTTCTATGAGATAGTTGGATCCCGATACCCGCTGCGAGTAAGAGTTACTCCTGGGAGAGTTTTATACATTACAGTTAGCCGATCAAGTAGGTGTCTAGAAAGGTGTTAACGAGGTTACGCCTCTGGGAAAACGTGGTTTACATTAATTAGGTTCGTGCGAAAGCACGGGGGACCTCCCTCAAAGTACCGACACAGGCCTGGCTGAAAGATTGGCGAACTTGTAGTGTGTAATTAATCCCGGTTAGTCTTTCCTTTTAGGGTTTGAAGGAAGATTTGATAAAAAGCAGTGGGGGCCATCCTGATTAGATAAAATAATAACCAATCTATTCTTGCAGAGCGCACGCTGAGTGTTTTCTTCTCTCTCTCTCCTGGTAGCGACCATATCACGCTTTAATCAAGATAATAATACGGAATATTGACCGAACCCGCTTGTTATACTGAGCTGGGGAACGTTGGTCCCGCTCCAACTTATAATTGTTATAAGACAGAGCAGGAAATTGGGGATTACCAGAATTCCCGTGCCGCCCAAACGAGGAGAGTGCATGCTGATGCATCATCTTCAGGTGTGTTCATTATAAAGAACTTTTTCTCAGTATCCTTTACGTCCTGGGTATGTGATACCAGATCAGGATCCCAGATATGTAATCTGTTACATAGGGCTACAGATAGGTAGAGAACTGAGAACGGGTGATAAGTTTCATGAGATAGAAAACGGGGCAAGTGTTGCAGCCAAGTTTGTTGGTCACTGTCACCCCGTATTCCAAAATACATTGATTCTGAACGAGTGTTGTTAGATACCGAACCTGATATACAAAATCATATCAGTCTCTTTATAAGTAAAGAAATGATAAAATTTTGTATTGTTGGATAATGTTTTGAACATTTCCTATATCAAAAGTTGATCGGATCAGGCACGTTATCTAAAAGCATTGATGTTCTAAATCAAACCACAGTTCTTAGCATACAGAACACACACAAGAGGAAGAGTTCAGAAATGAACGAATCCTTCTTGAGGTATTGTAGACTAGGTCAGATCAATGCGACCCGACTGGCTAGAGTTACATAAAGATGCATATTTAAATTAGTTTGAACTTACATCTTGTGAAACTCGCCAGTTATGTCACAAAGATAAGATCACCATAGCTCCGTTTACTGGAAACAGAGAAAGAGTTAGTGAACTCTTGGGATGATACATGTTGATGTATGTAGGTCCCCTGTCTACACATGCCAGGAATGGTTCTTTGTACTTCATTACGTTCTCTGATGATCTTTCGAGTTTCAGACCTATGTTCCTGTTGAAACACAAGTCCGAACCTTTTGAGATATTCACAGAATATAAGTTAGAAGTAGAGAACCAAAATACGGGTATAAGTATTATGTCCTTTGATGTGATCAAGGAGGAGAATACTTGAGCACGGAAATCCTGGACTATTCTAAAGGAGAATGAGATTCTCTCTCAGCATTACTCCTCTGAATACACCATAGCACGATGGTATATCGGGGTGGAGCAATTACACCCTATGTGATAAGGTGTGCTCTATGATGAGTACTACTGAGTTACCTATTTCCTTTTGGGTGTTATGCGCTTGAGAAGCTGCATACCTTTTGAATAGGGTTCAAATCAAATCAGTTGCCTACCACTTCATATGTGATATGGAAAGGGAAGAGCCCATATCTTAAGTTAGTTAAGATTTGGGGTTGTACGGGCTATGTCTAAAAGCATAATCCGGACAAGCTCGAGGCAAAGTCAGTTATGTAGAACTGGAAAGGTTCCAGCTATGCAAACTACAGCAGATGATTTGGTAGAACCGAAGGATTCAATAGAAACCAACGAACCTCAGCCTCTCCGCCGATCTAGTAGGGTTCCTCACCCACCTGAGAGCTACTTCGGTTTCTTTATGACAATGGGAGCGAGGATTGCATCATGAGATGATGACCCAACTAGTTTCGAGCTGGCCATCAGGAGTAAGACTCTATAAGAATGGTTGGATGCTTAGTGATCTGAGATGGAATCCTTATACACCAACAAAGTATGGACTTTGGTTGCAATATCTGAAGGGTTAAATCCCCATCAGGAGCAAGTATATCTTGAGAAGATTACTTGGTGTACATGAAAAAGTTGAGACTTTCAAAGCTAGAATTGTTAAAGGTTTTCGTCATCGACCAGGCGTGGATAATGATGAAACCTTTTCCAGTAGCTATGCTTAAGTCCATCCAGATCCTACTTGCCACGGCTACATACCATAACTACGATATCTGGCGGTTGGGTGCCATGACTGCTTTTCTAAATGATGTTTTAGAAGAGTGCGTTTATAAGTACACAGCCAGAGGGCCTCGTAGACAGTGGGAGCAGCGGAAACGTGTGCAAGATGCTTTATAGGATAAAGCAGGCATCGCGGAGTTGGAACGTCTGTTTTGATGAAGTAGTCAAAGAGTTTGACATCATCAAAATGGTAGATGAACCTTGTATAAACAAAAAGGTAGTAGGGAGTATGGTGACGATCCTCGTAGAATACGTAGATGACATACTCTTGATAGGGAAGTAGTTTCCTATGCTACGCTCGATCAATCTCCGATTATCACAAAGATTCTCCATATAGGATCAAAGTGATACCTACTAAATCCTGGATTTTGGATCTATGAGATAGATCTAAATGGATGTTAGAATACTCACTAGTTGTAGTGAGATGGTATCAGTTGATCCTGGGGAGAATCACTGGAAGGGTTCCAGGGTGATAAAGACGACTGAATGTCAGTCGCAGGCAATGTCTTTACCCTCAGTAAAGGGACGGTATGTTGGAAGAGTTCCAAGCTAAATACCGTGACATACTAGACGATAAATGCAGGATACATCGCTACTTAAGATGCTACCAAAAAGGCTGTTTGGGTGTATATTGGTTCATGAGATGAACTATGTTCCTTCCATTGTGTGACAATGGAGTTGTGGCTTATGCCAAGGAACGCCGGTCCCATCAGTGATCCAGACATATTCTAAGGCAGTATCACCTGATCATGGAGATGGTTGATCTCTATGGGATCGAGGTAAGGAGAATAGACTCAGAGGACAACACAGCGGATCCACTCACAAAGGCCTGTTCCCAGAGAGAGACTTTTATGGGATGGTTGAGTATGAGATACTGCAACCACTGCTACAGATGGCCCTAGTGCAAGTGGGAGATTGTTAGTTATATGTATGCCCTAGAGGCCATTACTATACATAGGATGTATATTGTAGTGGATGCTGGGACATATATAGGGAGGACTTTCTTGCTCGACATGATAGTATGCTATCTGGTTGCTCTTTACCTTAACGTGTACACTGATTGTCTCCCTGTTACATGTTGGTAAAGCCCTTAGGATCTGTACTTGATTACCTGGACTATGATGCGGATCATACTAGTGGGGACATGGTAGTCCATAAGTACATCCTTCAAAGTCCCTAGTCGAGGGTGTATCGAGACGGGGCATCGATATACCAGAGTAGACCAGCGTATACCTTCTCGACCCATACAGATGGGCGATGGATGATCCCATATCCATTTGTGTTTGACATCGGAGATGATGTACGGGTGCTCAGTAGAGACTGGGTACACTGGACGGACTCGCCGAGAACTCCCAGATGGTATTATACCTCACGTCAGATGGCAGTTCTCTGGTGACACTGGTACAGAGTAGTCTGTTGACCCGAGATCGTCATAGAGTCTTATGTGGTTCCCACTGTGCTTTGATTTCCATCTTACCACGTCCAAGAGGGCATGCAAAACGGTGGTTTTTGGGTACAGTCCCGAGTCACATGGAGGCAATGAGCGATAGGAGGGGATTCGTCTCTCCCGGTATAGGGAGTTGATGTTGCGCTGTGTTCGATTGGCTATAACAGGAAATCCCTAGCCAGGGTTGCTGAGATTTACTGGTAAGTGTTACCAATAGTTTCTCGAATTGTTATAGACCTCATATCGACACGACTTATCGAGCTATTGGGGTCAGACGTTTACCACCTCTAGGCGAGATATGCGACATATCAAACGATCAGACCGGACTGTACGGTAGTGTTACTGGTTGGATTCACTGGAGTGTGAGCGGGCTTGCTCGTCGATCTTCAGATCGCTCAATACCCGGGTGGACGTTAACTTTAGCAGACCGCTTGCGGCTTGTGGGTGTTTGATATGATCATCACCTGCTGCCGGCGTATTGACGAGTCTTTAGAGTCCTACACAGAGGTTTCCTGGCTCAAGCGAAACGAAATAGGAGTGCTTATGAGATATGTGCGGGACCGAGAATGATACCAGTATGTGATACTGTATTCGATACTCGCGATATGTGACATTGATCGGTTATATGCGATATAGCCAGGTTATCGGATCAAGTGTTGATTCGATAAGTTGTTACTGTTGATATTAGTCGGTTATATGCGATATGACCGGATCATTAAATCAAGTGTTGATTTAATGATTTAATGCATAATTATATATTTGATATATTACTTTGCATTAACTAGTATCGGTTCACTTTAAATGGATTTTCTCGCTCGGATGTGCACATTGTATATTTGATATAGTTTTGTGCACATGATTGTATCATGTTTGATGATACATGTTAACTTAGATTTGTGTAAAGATTAAACCATGGTTGTGAGAGTGGTTAGGGTTTTGTTTATTCTCCCATTATTTATTTATTCATTTATTTGTTTATTCTTTTAGAAAATAAATGGAAAGGAGAAAAGAATGGTGGCTTAATTTGGAGTTTAGTTGAAGCTTCATGAAACTTTGATAAAGTCAACCATTCTTATCTCATTCTTAACCCTAACCATTCCTACTAACCATGATTCATTCTCTACACTTGACTAGAGTTAATATTATGATAAGTATTGTTTTTCTATTCATTTTTAATTAACTTATCATATCTTTTCTTCTTCTTCTTCCTTGAACTCAAGAAGAAAACCTTGAGGTCATCAATGGTGATTGATGATAAAGAGTGAGAAATCCATAACTAAAGTCTACCCACTTCCTATTTCTTCATCCTCTACCTCTTGCCAAGTAGTAGAGTGTGTTTCCTTCACAAGTTTTCAAGACTAGGTGAAGGTGGAGCTTGATCTAGTGATGCTTCGACGTAGATCATCTTCGGCACGTCGTCGACGACCTAGCCCGTCCATTCTCCGATGAAACCGACGCTAGAGCCAGGATTTGATTTGGACAGCCGAGGGGACTTCGTTGCGGAGCTATGGAGGTGGAGCACCGGATCTACAAAGGTTGTATTTCCGATATCCCATTAGTTAAGTGTTAACTAGTTAGCTTTTTCGCCTAAACTTCTAGCCGACGATCCGTAGTCGGGTTTCTCGGCACCGTTAAAATTTTAATTTGGCATGATCGATGCCTTGTGAGACCTCACTAGTGTGCCTAGGAACCCTACAGTATGCATACGCCGATTGTCGTCGATGCATAGCAACGAAAACCGGCGATACAACTACATACTACACTTACGGTTGCAGAAAAAAAAGTGTAAACCTACAACAGTTGGAATCCGCAACCTCCTTAGACGTCGCATTCCTAACCAAATGAATATCTTAGACATCTCATGCCTAACAATTATAAACCGCGCATTTTAGTCTCATTATCGAAAACTCTTTTCAATATCAAGTCGGGCAATTCAACAAGGTTCCCGACATACAGATCGAATGCTCGTCCCAAACTTTAGTAGACGGCCGTACCCCTGGATGCCGTTGACGAAGTGCACTAAGGCGGAACACCGCTGCCACGAGCAATCGAACGGATGCTTTTGGCGACGGGGTTCTCCTACAGTCACTTTGTAGGGGCTATGGGGCGTGGCTATCTATTAAATTTACCCGGCGAGTATCCGCGTACGCTACGTGATTGCGATGGACTTTTGAACGTATCAAAATCCCATGGCAAATGATCAATTGAGACTGAACTGCTAGATTTATAACATTCAAATTTGTTATCTCATAACTACTTATGGATTCCAGATTCTGTATCGCATTCCAAATAAATAGACAATGTTAATCTTTCCGATCGAATAATCAAACACCCATGTTTTCCCAAATAGTTCTCAACACTTGAAATTAGTTTAAAAACATCCATCACAAGCCACAGTACCAATGGTCCAGCCGTAGAAGGGTCAAGCGAACGCCTCACATGTGGCACGCCGTACTGCCCTAAACCCTAAGGTTTAGAGGCGTTTCAGACAGTCACATAATCGAGTTAAGGTTTTTTGTCATCTAGAGGATCTACCGCGTTACTTGCATGACTTAGAACGTTCTTAAACTATGGAAAAATTCAACGCTTTGAAATTTTCCGGCAGGGAAAAAGTGAGTTATTGATATCCGTTCGAACTTTTTAACAATTTAAACTTTCCAATCGAATCAATGAGCTCCAAATACAACACGGAAAACTCAACACATGAGTAAGAATTAAAAATTCCCAGAAGAATCAGGAAACACATACGGATGTTACTGTGGAAACAGTGGAACATGAATCTACTGTTTGGCCGCAGAACCGCCGCCAAAGCCATGGTACGGCCATGGTTCCATGGCGCTTTAGTGGTATTGGTGGCACGTGTTTCACTGTAACTCTTGTAATTCCCTGCTAATTTTTTTGAGCATTCTTAATACAGAAAAAATCACAATTTTAGAAAATTTCCAGAAACTAGGGTTTTACGGGTATTCAAAGTTCGATCGGACTTTAAACTTCGCCTAAACTTCGCCTAAAGCTCTAGATTGGCTCTGATACTACTGTAGCATTACTGGCACTCTCACAAGGGTCTACGAGGCATCAACCATGCCCGATTTAAAATTTAGACGTGCCAAACAATCCTTAACAAGATCTTTAAACTAGAGATTAGGAGAAACAAAGCATGTTAAACACATTAACATCTAAGGTTTTGGGATTACAACCTTTGTAGTCCGGTCCTTCACTTCATAAGCTCCGTGTTGTGTTCCCTTCGCTGCGATCATCAAGTTCCGGACACTCGAGAGGCTCCACGAAGAGAAAGATGCATGCTTGCTTCCGATCTTCGATAACAAAGATGATCTACCTTGATGTTTCTTTAACACAAGTTCTCGCTCACTAAATGAAGTAAACACCCTAATCTAAATGGCTAGGATTGATTAGGATGATGAAGTAGGATTTTAACTCTCATTTGTTTTCATAATCTCACTCAAAATCATCACTAATGAAAAAGGTAGTAAGCTTTTCCATCATGAACTCAAGGAAGAAGAAGAAGAATTCTTTTGTAATGAATAATGAAAATTATCATAATGATTAATAATGCAACCATGGTAGACTATGACAAGGCTAACCCATGTAGAGATTTAACTAGGGTTAAGGGTTTGGGTTGGGTTAAGAACGAGTCACTAAAAATATCAAGTATAATATCTTAGCTCAATATAAAAGAAAACATTCTAGAAGGTTCATGAAAGAACTAACCCAAATCAAACCCTAACCATGTTTAATCTCCACTAAACATGTTGCATTAGTAATCATATCATGTTACAATATTATATATCACATATATAATATATATTTGTAACAAAAGAAAATAATACTATTAACATATATCGCATATATATCAATGTATTATCCGGTGAGAAAATGAATCAATAAAGCGAGCCAATATTAGATAATGTAATGCAATATATCAAATATATTATTATATATTAAATTATTGAATCAACACTTAATCCGACAATCCGGCTATATCGAATATAACCGACTAATATATCATGTACCGATTCATCGAATCAACACTTGATCCGATGACCCGGCTCATATCAATAAAAAGAGAGAATATAATACGGTATCTCATATCGCATTATCCTCGGTCCTGCACATATTACATATGTGCCCCTACTCCATTTTTCCTGAGTCAAGAAACATCTTTGTAGGACTCTAAAGAATCGTCAATACGCTGGTAGCAGGTGATGATCATTTCAAACACCCACAAGCTGCAAGCAGTCAGCTAAACGTAATAGCCACCCAGGTATTGAGCGATCAGAACATCAACAATCAAGCCTGTACATTCTCCTGCGAATCAAATCAGTAACACTCCCGTACAGTCCGGTCTCGTCGTCTGATATGTCGCATATCTCGCCTAGGGGTGGTTAACGTCAGACCCCAGTAGCTTGATAAGTCATGTCGGTATGAGGTCTATAACAGTTCGAGAAACTACTGATAACACTTACCAGTAAATCTCAGCAATCCTGGCCAGGGATTTCTAGTTATAGCCAATCGAACAAAGCACAACATCAACTCGCTATACCGGGAGAGATGAATCCCCTCCTATGGCTCATTGCCTCCATGCGATTCGGGACTGCACCCAAAAGCCACCTTTTTGCACGCCCTCTTAGACGTGGTATGATGGAAATCAAAGCATAGTGGGAATCATACAAGACTCTATGACGATCTCGGGTCTACAGACTAAACTGTACCGGTGTCACCAGAGAACCGCCATCTGACGTGAGGTATAATACCATCTGGGAGTTCTCGGCGAGTGCGTCCAGTGTACCCAGTTTCTACGGAGCACCCGTACACTATCCTTGATGTCAAACACCGATGGATATGGGATCATCCATCGCCCATCATATGGGTCAAGATGCGTATACGCTAGTCTACTCTGGTGTATCGATGCCCTGTCTCGATATACCCTCGACTAGGAACAGTTATAGGATGTACTCATCGACTACCGTGGCCCCACTAGCATGATCTCATCATAGTCCCAGTAGTCGAGTACATATCCTAAGGGCTTTATCAACATGTTACATAGAGACAATCAGAGTACATGTTAAGATAAAGTACAACCATATAGCATACAATAATGTCGAGCAAGAAAGTCCTCCCTATATATGTCCAAGCATCCATTACAATATACATCATATGTACAGTAATAGCATCTAGGGCATACATATAACTAACATAAACCACGTAATGGCTCCAGGCGTAACGTAATTCAAGTAAGCCGAAAACCCAACAATCTAAACCATCAAAAGTAGTAAGTGATAATGACATTGTTAAACTTTTGAAATCTCAATCAAATTCTTTAAAGTCTAAATTTATTTCCTTTAAAAATTTGGCAGCACCTTCTTTGTAAAGAAGGCCCCCAAAAAGGGTACAACATAAAGATATAAGTAACGCATCCTCAAACGGGAGAAAATCCAAGCCCAAAGGCGGAAAACAACCACCACAACAGATATACGACGCTGTAGCAATGAAAAAGACGATATAAAGTGAACAACATGAAAATCTCCATACAATATCGTCCTCACAACTCGTCTCTAAGTCAATACATGAAAACGGTAGATGGAGAGTACTGGATACAACGAATGTACAAATGAGCATCATCGGATAGCCACAAAACCCACCTAGCAAAACTGCACCCAGTCAGCCGTAGCGGTATCCGCTGCGAAAGATGATTCGATGTGATGAAGAAGAAAGCCCTGCCTCTCACTGCTCTGTGGGACAACCTGTAGAATCATGTGGCACAACGGGGGTGAGTTGCCAACTCGTGAATAGTAAATAACATATGAAGGTAATCGTATGTATGCACGTACTGTGCTAATATATCGCATGCATGCTGATAGGAATAAACAGCAATATATATATATGCAACAGTCATGAAAGGTACTCTATCAGGTACTACTAATACATGAAGCCATGCTTATCCTCACATCGGGCACATAGGCCCCTCACATCGGGCTCATAGGCCCTTCACATCGGGAACATATGCCCCTCATATCGGCCATTAAATCGGCCCGGCCATTGAATCGGTCCACATATCGACCATAATATTGGCCCGGCCATTGAATCGGCCCATATAATGAATAAATATATTTGCATAGACCATTATGCAGGTGTACATATATAACAGTATCCCATACCACTGATATATATATATACGTATTTATACATATGTATATCAGCGTTCCATACCACTGATATATATATATATATATATAATGTGAAAACGATATTATAATGCGAAATTCATGAAATATAATATATGCAACATGAAACAGTAATATGAGCATATAAAGGAAAAACCGCGATTTAATTGCATCAAGTTATTAAGTATATCATGCGGTTCCTAATTTTTCCGAAACCAAACGCAACATCATATAAAGGTGAACATATAGCTATAGCCAGGTATGCATAACCATGTCGGTATATAAAGATATGTGTATCTACATATCAGTAATGATGTAATACCCTCCAGGTATATGTGTAGCTATATCGAGGTATTCGGGTGTACATGTAAGTATGTATGCAAGATGTATATGTAGCCATGTCTCATATGTGTATATACCTATCTCTAATGGTATAATACCATATAAGTATATGGGTAGCTAGCATGTAGTCATGGCAAGGCATATGTGTAAGCATGTAGGTATACAGGTATGCTATATGTCATATGCACAATGGAATATGAATCAATGTCTCAATGTCCCTAACCAAACAATATTATATCTGTATGTGTGTTGTGCGTGTCAAGGCAATTATTGACAGTGTGGGTAGCATACAATTAGTGTTCGTGCAAGATGAGCCGTCAATAATAGTGCAGTGTCCAATGGGTACAAGTCCAAGCACAACAAGTAATATTATGCCGTGAAGTTTTATGCGCGAACTCTATATGTGCAATATAAACATGCGACTAATATCATATCATATCTAGCCCAGACGCATAACACCATGCAGGCGAATCCCCTGTAGATGTTAAATCTACTCACTGATGATCCTGGGGCTAAGTAAAGCCAACCACACGCTTTCCCTTCTTCGCAGCGTCCGAAGTCCCTGCCTGTGTCCTTATGCTTATAAAACAACATAACAAGTATATATTAGCAATCGATCAATAACACGTACAACTACGTTTGACCGACGCACCAACTTCAAACAGACTCTCAAGTGTTCGTCTAGTGGCTAACGTGCATAGCGACACTACGAAACAACTCAAGAGCAAAAGCAATACTAGAACAAGAACCGTGTCAGATAACGTAACGCGCGTAATCGAAACACTGGAAAACAAGCAAAGTGATCCCATATTTTGCTATCCAAATAATTTGTAAAAGTTGCACATACCACAAGACTACACATAACCCCAGAGACCCCTATCCCAAGACACAATACCCAACTCACCAGTCTGGCCGCAATTTGCCGCCAGAAGCAATTTATTTGCGGCCATAAGGAAAGGGAATGGGCTCGGGTTTTTATAGTGGGTTCTAGGTCACTACGCAAGATTACTGTGATGGGAACTTTTCCAACAAATAGCTGGTTTGATAGAAGATCATTCGAGACACCAATCTACACTAAAAATACAATATATACCCAAAACTAAACTTTACGCATTCTAAACTGAAACAAATAAGCTACGCAACATTAAGAAGACTTATTTAACATATAGAGATCATTACCTACTCCTACAAGCACAAAGATCCTAGCTTTCCAAGCTCCAAGGTATCTAAGAGGAAAAACTAGGTTTATGAAGTGATTTGGTGATGTTTTGTGAAGATTAGTGATGGTTTTGTGATGAAATGGGCAAGTGTTCAGTTGAGGTGAAAGAATGATGAAAGATAAGGTGTTGTGAGAGAATGAGAAGGAAAAGAGAGAGGGCGAGATGAAAAGAGAGAGCGAGAGACATGTGCATAGGGTGAGTGCACCTCCATTCATAAATGCAAGCCATGACTCACTTGCCTCCTCCTCATCCAAACAAAACTCAATAAAATATCTCCTCACTCTAATATCTAGGGATTAGGGTTAAATGCCAGGTTAAGGTTTAATGTAACGCCCTAAATTTCGGATAGTGTTAGTTTAGACGGTAATGCGGGCTTTTGGTAAAAAGTTTACCAATTTGGGTTCCCACATTTTATAACATTTAATTAATAATTTTTTATTATTTTTTATGGCATGCACGCACGTGTGCACCTTAATGTGAGGGTTTGTTTTGTGTTAATCTTGTTCTTAGCAAATATGATAACTTAACACTTAACCTAATCGTTTGCTTTAATCTAATCCCTTGCTTTGCCTTAACCCCTAATCCTTGATATTTTGTTGAGAGAAAGGATATTTTCTTTCGGATGTGAAGAGGTGGCATGGTGTTGTGTGAAAGCATTAATGGTGAATTAATGCATGGGTGCACTCACCTCTTGCTCTCACCTCTCTCTTTCTCTTTATCTTATCCTTCTCTCTTTCTCTCACACTCCTTTCCTTTCTCATTTTCTTCTTCTCTCTCATCTAAACTGAACACTTGGCCATTTCTTCACTAAACCTTCACTAATCCATCTCAAAACTTCATCAAATCTCACAAAAATCACATCTTTGGACTTGATTTGCCTCTTGTACGCCTTGGAGCTTGGGAAGCTATGATCTTTGAGTTCTTTTGGTTAGGTAATGATCTCTTTCTGTTATTTATGTGTTTATTGTGTAGCGTAGCTTTTTAGTTACAGTTTAGATCACGTATTGTATCGTTTCGTGCAAATATCGTATTTTCAGTGTTGTTTTGGGGTCTCGGATGATCTTCTATCAAACCAGGTATTTGTTGCAAAAGTTCCCATCACAGTGATCTAGTGTAGTGACCTAGAACCTACCCTCAAAATACGAACCCATTTCCTCTTGAACCAGCCGCAAATTAATTGTTTCTGGCCGCAAATTGCGTCCAGACTTAGGAGTTACGGTTTGAGTTTTGGTGTAGGTGTCTCTGGGGTTGTTTGTGGTCTCATGGTACTTGCTACTTTTACAAATTGTTGGTACAGAAAAATCTGGGACCACTTGCTTGTTTTCTTGTGTTTCGTTTCATGCGTTACGTTATCCGATACGGTTCGTGTTCTATGTTCTGTTGCTCTTGAGTTGTTTTCATAGTGTCGCTATGTACGTTATCTACGATACAAACACTTGAGAGTACGTTTGTGTTGTCGCGTTGGTCAGTGTAGTTTGTACGTGTTTTGGGACTATTGCTAATTATACCTATTATATTGTTTTATGTTTCAGGTTAGCAGGCGGGGACTTCGGGCGCTGCGAAGACGGGAAAACAGGTGGTTGGATTTACTTAGCCAGGAGAGTTGGTGAGTAGATTTAACATCTACAGGGGAATCGCCCGCAAGGCGTTTTTCGTCTGGGATAGAGATGTTATGTTATTGTCGCATATTCTATTGCATATATAAAGTTGCACATACACCTTATTGTTTAGTTATTTGTTGTGCTCGGACTTGTACCCTTAGGACACTACACTATTATTGTCGGCTCATGTTTTACGAGCACTGATTGTTTGCCACACATACCGTCAATAATTACCATGACACGCACAACACACATACATATATAACATTGTTTGGTTAGGGACATTGAGACATTGATTCATATTTCTTATTGCATATGACATATAGCATACCTCTATGCGTACATGCTTACGCATATGCTTGACATGCTTATATGCTAGTTACCTGTATACCAATATGGTATTGTACCATTAGTGATAGGTATATACACATATGAGACATAACTACATGTATACCTTGCATACATACTTCACTTATACCTGGTGGGTATATTACATCATTACTGATAGGTAGATACATATACCTTTCTATACTTTTATATTAACACATATATCTAGCTATAGCTATATGTTTATCTTTAATTGATGTTATATTAGACTTGGAGAAATTAGGAACCGCATGATTTATATATTAATTTGTTGCGGTTAATTAGCGGCTTTTCTTTTATATGCTCACATTATAGTTTTATGTTGCATATACTATATTTCATAGATTTTCACATTGAGATATGGATTTTTCATGAAGTTTTCTGGATTTGAGAACCGTGTTAGTTTCATGAAATTATGCATTATTTGAAAAACCCGGTTTCTCTTGATATGATATTTCAGTAGCCACCATGAGTTTTATTGGTTCTGATATATATACCCCATCCGAGGAGCGTCGTGGGCCGTGTGAGGGTACATGGTAGGGCCCGGAGGTACCGCGGGGCAAATAACGGTTGTCGATGTATCAGCCGATGAGGCCTGACTGGGGAACCATACCTTCCGGTGACAGTACTTTTGACTCGATGGGTATCATGGGGATACAAGTCGGGGTCATGTACTTATGGATACTTCGAATTTTATGAGTCAGAGCTCGGCACTCTAGTTTTCCGAATAGCGTATGATACATGCCTATTAGGGGCCTGTCGTGGTGACAGCACCTGATAGATCAGTATTTTTGTGTCGATGCTTGACACATTAGTTTCATGATATTTTTTTACACCTAAGTATATATATCAGTAGAATGGGACGTTGTTATATATATATATATATATATTAGTGGAATGGGACGCTAATATATATATATATATACATATCAATTCATATACATCATCATAATTATTCATGCAAATATACTTAGGATATTTGATATTCACTTGATATTGGATTTAGGATATTTGAGATTCACTTGATATTGGGTTTAGGATATTTGAGATTTATTTGATATTAGATTCAGGATATTTGAGATTTGCATGATATCGGATAAAGGATATATGAGATTTACTTGATTTTGTACATTCAGGATATATGAGATTTACTTGATATTGTACATTCAGGGTTTATGAGACTTACATGTTATGAGAGCCAATTTGGGGGCTGATTTGAGAAAATTGGGATTTAGATTGTCTTGATGGACTTTGGTCCTACCACGATATCAGGATTCCGTGGAAATGACATGTTTCATCCCATACTTTACATTTATTGTTTATACATTTCTTCCTGTATTAGTAGTACCTGATAGAGTACCTTCCATGACTGTTGCATTTACATACGTTTATTTTATATGCATTGCTCAATGTATTAGTAGTACCTGATAGAGTACCTTTCATGACTGTTGCATATATATACATTGTCATATCATTGCTTCATGTATTAGTAGTACCTGATAGAGTACCTTACATGACTGTTGCATACATATTGCCATTTATTGTTCATGTATTACTAGTATCTGATAGAGTACCTTTCATCACTGTTGCATACAGATTGTCATATTATTGCTTCATGCATTAGTTCTACCTGCTAGAGTACCTTTCATGACTATTGCACACATATGACTATTATTGCTATTAGCTTGCATATGTTAGATTCGCGATATACGTGCATACTTGCGATTAACTTCATATGTTATTTACCATTCACGAGTTGGCAACTCACCCCCGTTGTGCCACAGAGTTTTGCAGGTTGTTCCCCAGAGTAGTCGAGGCTTGCTATTCATCTATCTTATCATCTTTTGCTGCGGATACCGCTTCGGCTCACAGTGTGCAGTTTTGCTTTAGAAGGGATTTGTAGTTATTTGTTCATGTTTATTTTATATTCGTTTTATCCTGTACTCTCCATCTACCATTATCTTATATGACATAGAGACTTGATGTGAGAACGATATTGTATATTATTTTGTGACTTGGAGGCCTTTTATGCAGTTTTATTTATATCGTCTTTTATTTCTTTTCTATGGCGTCATATATCTTTTGTGGTTTTTGTTTTCCGCCTTTGGGCGTGTTTTTGCTCCCGTTTAGGGATGCTTCACTTATATTTATGTTGTACCCATTTTTGGGGCTGGTTTTTACAAAGGAGGTGCTACCAAAATTTTAAAGAAAATAAAGTTGGACTTTTAAATAATTTGGGTTGAGATTTCAAAGGTTTTAGCAATGTTCTTATTTCTTACTACTTTTGATGGTTTAGATTGCTGGGTTTTCGGCTTACTTAAATTGTGTTACGCCTGTGGACGTTGCATAGTTTAAGGGCCGTCACGTGCCAATTTCGGGACGTGACAAAGTTAGTATCAGAGAGCTAGGTTTTTACCTTTCGGAGTGTAGGATGACCTTGGTATGATGGAGTAGGTAGCTTAAGAAGAGTAACGTAGTGTGTGTATGTCCGTGGCATACTCACGACACGGTACTCCGTTTAAAGTGACCTAAGTATTAATTTATTGAAATTCCTTCCTTGATGACACATATCCTTATAATTCGATTTCCATGTTCTTATCGAATCTTATTTCCATTTATAGCCTTTACCACCGATGACTATGGGGACTCAGAGTGATGCGGCGAGGGCCGAGGTCATAGTTGACTCGGGTGGGATGAGGACTGACCAGGATGGCACGCTCGTTGCACAGGAGCAGATGGATCCGCCTTCGACAGATCGTATCGATAGGCTTGTGGCAGAGATGAAGGACTTGCGCCAGACAATGAGGTCTTTGGTTGAGGCCAGCAGAGCGCAGCGGCAGTAGGTTGTCACCCCTATTACCTAGTTGTTCCTTACGATCTGAACACAGCATATTGTTACGTATACAACACCAGTGGATGCAGACCCAGTTGACGAGGCACGTCTTCCAGAGACTTTAGGAGTTCCGGAACCGTAGAGGACTCGTACCAGTGTACCAGCCCAGAGACAGAGGTGTAGTCGTCGAGACAGATTTCGTGACCGTTATAGGAGTAGCAGAGGCTTAGGACGAGGACAGTCGTTCAGCTCTCATCCCCAGGAGGGTCAGCAGTCATCGTGTGGATGTTTGTGGTGCGGGAGCCTTCATCACTTCATCAGGGATTGTTCCTTAGCACCGCGTCAGACTCATGTTCGGAGAGATCGTGGTCGCGGAGGATTTGCTCAGAGGGGATAAGTTGGTAGAGGAGCAGTTCAGCCAGATGTGGGTATGGGGCAGACACAAGAGTTTGCTTCTACTCATCGGGATGCGCAGGCGTCCAATGCAGAATTTTCAGGAATTCTTAATTCGTATGTTCTTTTGATGCACATGTTTGTTTTACACACTTTGTGTCATGGTTGGGCCGAGAGACGTGTTAGCTAGATCATCCGTTGTTGTGTTAACTTCTGTTAGTGATTCTTTTGTTGCGTGACACGTATTTCGATTGTGTGCCAATCGGATAAGAGATAGAGATTCGTCTGTCGTTTTGATCATTCTAGAGATGTTGGATTTGACGTTCTCTTAGGCACGGACTGGTTAGCTATGTGCTAGGCGTCTGTGGACTACCGCGAGGAAACAGTCAGGTTTTGTTTTCCCGGCGAGTTAGTTCTTGTTGTGTAGGGGGGACAGTGGTGTCGCCACTCACAGCTTGAACTCAGCCTTTTTCACTAGTCGGCTTTTGAGGAAAGGATGTCGAGGATTCTTGGCTTTCATTCGTGATACCGGAGCCACAGTGGGTTTTTTGGGACGGGTACCTATCGTGCGAGGGTTTTCCGACGTTGTTCCAGAAGAGCCGGCGAAGCTTAGGGAGCTTAAGGATCAGCTGCAGAATTGTTTGTTGGGGTGCTTGTGCGTCTGAGTGTTTTGCTTTAGGGAGGTCCTATTCTGTTCGTCAAGAGAAGGACGACAGTTTGAGCTTGTGTGTTGATGGATCATCAATTGAATCGAGTTACGGTGCGGATAGGTATCCTTTGCCTCGCATTGACGATTTCTTCGATCAGCTCCAGAGTGGGAGACATTTTCTATGTTTGTTTGGGATCTGGTCATCGCTGGATGCACGTTCGGAGTGATGACATTCTGAAGACTGCTTTTGTGCATGCTACGGGCAGTATATGTTTTTGTGGTGTCGTTGGACTCACCAATGCCCTAGCAGCATTCATGGATTTGATGAACCAGATTTCTTCAGGCCGTTCCTCGACTAGTTATTGTTGTGTTATTGATGACATTCTGGTCTATTCTAATGTGTCGTGAGGAATAGGAGCAGCACTTGAGGATTTGTTTTGCAGACATTGGGAGAGCGCCAGCTGTTTCCTAGGTTCTCGGAGTGTTCTTTCAGGCTTGATTGTGTTGACTTCTAGGTTTTGTAGTTACGGGAGATGGTTTTCGTATGGCCCCGAGGAAGATCGAGGCCGTACAGTTTTGGCGCAGACTTGTGTACAGGACGGAGCTTCGCAGATCTTTGGGCTTAGCAGGTTTTTACCGCCGTTTCATGCAGGATTGCTTGTTTATCGCTGCACCGTTGACTGGACTTACCGAAACGGAGGATCCTTTTTTTCTTGGACTGAGGCATGCGTGCGGAGTTTTCGGCAGTTGAAGACTCGGTGGACAACTGCACCAGTTCTTTCTTTGCTTTCAGGTTTGGGCGACTTTATTTTTTTAACTGTGATGTTTCGTGAGTGGGGCTCGATTGTGTACTGATGTGACACTATAGAGTTATCGCTTTTGCTTCCCGACAGTTGGAGAAAGTTCGAGCAGGATATCCCACTCATGCTCTGGAGATGGTCGCGGTGGTCGTGCGTTGGAGATTTGGAGACACTACTTGTTCGAAGAGTCGTATCAGTTTTTCAAGGACCACCAGAGCTTAATGTACATCTTCCTGCAGCAAGTTTTGATTGTTGAGACAATCTTCTGCAGATTTACGGTTCTTGTGCGATCGTTGAGTACAGCTTAAGTTCACCTCTACTGAGGGGACAACTTGCTCATCTCCATGCCCGTCCACTTTTTCTTAATCGTTTTCATGAGGCACAATCCGCCGATGCTTGTTTGTCATAGATCCTTGAGCATACTTGGCTGGGTAAAGATTCAGAGTTCTTGATTTGTGACCAGGGTGTGCTATGTTTAGGGACGTGGTTTTGTGTACTTGATATTGTTGGGTAAAAACGCGAAATCCTAAAGCAGGCACATCGGTCAGCTTCCTGTATTCATTCAATTTCCACCAATAGGTGATGTGACTTGTGAGATAGCTACAGGTGGGCAGGGATGTAGAGTGATGTGTCGGATTTCGTTTCGAGGTGTCTGTCTTGTTTTGAGCTAAGGTTAAGCATCTGAGACCGGCTGAAGAGTTGCAACCTTTAACCGTTCCACAGTGGGAATGGAGCAGATCTCCATGAATTTCGTTGTGGTGTCTACCTAGGTGTAGATAAGGTGTGACTCCATTCGGGTGTTGGTTGTCCGGTTATGCTCAGTTTGGTCAGTTGTTCTTCGTTAAGTTTGTGCGTTTGCATGGAGTTCCTTCATGTGTTGTATCCAATGGAGGCACCCTGTTCGCTTGCCATCATAGGCAGAAGCCTCAGGAAGCCTTGAGTACTAGTTGAGCTCTAGCTCCTGTAACGTTTTGAAAATCGTTTCGGTGAAATTTCGGAAAAATCGGTAAAATAAAGGGGTTTTCTGTAAAAAGTCAAAATAAAAATATCTTTATTATAAAATTAAATATATATATTCTAGCTATGAAATGGCTAGTATTTGGTGTTTATTGAGCCACTGGTGAAATTTCAATTTTTCTGAAAAATTTTCCGAAATTAATTATTTTAATATTATTTTAAGCCTAGCTCCGCTTTTCCATCTGTGGGATGATGGTCAGTTAGAGCGGACTATATAGACTATGGAGGATATACTTTTGTGTACGTACTAATTGTTGTTGGCAGTTGGGATCGTCACTTGCCATTGTTTGGATTCTCCTTCGATAGCAGTCATCAGGAGACATTCCAATTGGCAACCTTTAGGTTTTTTTTGCTAGGTTTTGTCGATCGCCAGTCTGTTTTTCTGACTCTGCGTGAGTAGGATTTTTGGACCCCAGCTAGTCTAGAGACTTCGGAGATGATCCAGTTGGTTCAGGTCAGGATGAGGATAGCCCAGTGCAGACAGAGGTCTTATGCCGACCGTGGTGGTCGCAGACTTGAGTTCGCAGTGGGGGATCATGTATTCCTATGGATTTTTCGATGAATGACGTGTTGAGTTTTGGGAAGCTTATCCCAGGATTGTAGGTCCTTTTGAGATCCTCTAGCGAGTTAGTTCCGATGCCTATAATTTGGTACTTCCGCCCAGATTTTTGAGTTTTCACCCCGTATTCCTTGTGTTGATAATTTGCAATTACCTTCTTGAATTTTCTCACATGATTCAGCACCAGACCATTTAGTTTGGACGTTGATAATTTGCAATTACCTTCTTGTATTCCTACGGTTTTGTGTTTGTGGTTCGGCAGGTGGAGAAATTTCGGTCAAAGGTCTTGCCATCTATGGAGGGTTTTCTTAGGCGTAGCCGTACAGTGAGGTGATCACTTGGGAGGCTGCGAGCGAGATTTGGGAGCATTGTACTCATCTCTTTGAAGGTACGATTAGTAAGAATTTTAAATTCGGGACGAATTTTATAAAGGGGGAAAATGTAACGCTCTAGATTTTGGATAGTGTTAGTTTAGACGGTAATGCAGGTTTTTGGTAAAAATTTACCAATTTGGCTTCCTTACATTTTCTAACATTTAATTAATAATTTATTATTATTTTTATGGCATGCACTCACGTGTGCATGATAATTTGAGGGTTTGTTTTGTGTTAATCTTGTTCTTAGCAAACATGACAACTTAACCCTTAACCTAATCCTTTGCTTTAACCTAATCCCTTGCTTTTCCTTAAGCCTAATCCTTGATATTTTGTTGAGAGAAAGGATATTTTCTTTTGGATGTGAAGAGGTGGCATTGTGTTGTGTGAAAGCATTAATGCCGAATTAATGCATGGGTGCACTCACCTCTTACGCTCACCTCTCTCTTTCTATTTATCTTTTCCTTCTCTCTTTCTCTCACACTCCTTCCCCTTCTCATTTTCTTCATCTCTCTTATCTAAACTGAACAATTGGCTATTTATTCACTAAACCTTCACTAATCCATCTCAAAACTTCATCAAATCTCACAAAAATCACATCTTTGGACTTGATTTGCCTCTTGGACGCCTTGGAGCTTGGGAAGCTAGGATCTTTGAGTTCTTTTGGTTAGGTAATGATCTCTTTCTGTTATTAAGTGTTTATTGTGTAGCGTAACTTTTCAGTTTCAGTTTAGATCGCGTATTGTATCATTTCGTGCAAATATCGTATTTTTAGTGTTGTTTAACCGTATCGGATGATCTGCTATCAAACCAGGTAATTGTTGCAAAAGTTCCCATCACAGTGACCTAGTGTAGTGACCTAGAACCTACCCTCAAAATACGAACCCATTTCCTCTTGAACCGGCCGCAAATTAATTGCTTATGGCCGCAAATTGCGGCAGAACTTAGGAGTTAGGGTTTGGGTTTTGGTGTATGGGTCTCTGGGGTTGTTTGTGGCCTCATGGTACTTGCAAATTTTACAAATTGTTAGTTCAGAAAAATCTGGGACCACATGCTTGTTTTCTTGTGTTTCGTTTCACGCGTTACGTTATCCGATACGGTTCGTGTTCTAAGTTCTGTTGCTCTTGAGTTGGTTTCGTAGTGTCGCTATGCATGTTAGCTACAATACGAACACTTGAGAGTACGTTTGTGTTGTCGCATCGGTCAGTTTATTTTGTACGTGTTCTGGGATTATTGCTAATATATACCTATTATATTGTTTTATGTTTCAGGTTCGCAGGCGGGGAATTCGGGCGCTGCGAAGACGGGAAAACAGGTGGTTGGCTTTACTTAGCCAGGAGCGTTGGTGAGTAGATTTAACATCTACAGGGGAATCGTCCACATGGCGTTATGCGTCTGGGCTAGAGATGGTATGTTATTGTCGCATATTCTATTGCATATATAGAGTTGCGCATATACCTTATTTCTTAGTTATTTGTTGTGCTTGGACTTGTACCCTTAGGACACTGCACTATTATTGACGGCTCATGTTGCACGAACGCTGATTGTATGCCACACACACCGTCAATAATTGCCATGACATGCACAACACACATACATATATAATATTGTTTGGTTAGGGATATTGAGACATTGATTCATATTCCTTATTGCATATGACATATACCATACCTGGATACATACATGCTTACACATAGGCCTTGACATGCTTACATGCTAGTTACATGTGCACAACATACATACATATATAATATTGTTTGGTTAGGGACATTGAGACAATGATTCATATTCCTTATTTCATATGACATATAACATACCTGGATACCTACTTGCTTACACATAGGCCTTGACATGCTTACATGCTAGTTACCTGTATACCTATATGGTATTGTACCATTAGTGATAGGTATATACACATATGAGATATAAATACATGTATACCTTGCATACATACTTCACTTATACCTAGAGAGTATATTAGATCATTACTGATAGGTAGATACATATACCTTACTATACCTTTATGTTTACACATATATCTGGCTATAGCGACATGTTTACCTTTATTTGATGTTATATTAGAGATGGAGAAATTAGGAACCGAATGATTTATATATTAATTTGTTGCAGTTAATTAGCGGCTTTTTCTTTATATGCTCACATTACAGTTTTATGTTGCTTATACTATATTTCATGGATTTTCGCTTTGAGATATGTATTTTTCATGATGTTTTCTGAATTTGAGGACCGTTGTAGTTTCATGAAATATGCATTATTTGAAAAACCCGGTTTCTTTTGATATGATATTTCAGCAGCAGCCATGAGTTTTATCTGTTCTGATATATATACCCCATGCGAGGAGCGTCGTGGTCCGTGTGAGGGTACATGGTGTTAGTTATATGTATGCCCTAGAGGCCATTACTGTACATTGGATATATATTGTAGTGGATGCTGGGACATATATAGGTAGGACTTTCTTGCTCGACATGATAGTACGCTATCTGGTTGCTCTTTGTCTTAACATGTATACTTTCTGTCTCTCTGATTACATGTTGATAAAGCCCTTGGGATGAGTACTCGACTTCCAGGACTATGATGCAGATCATACTAGTGGGGCCTGGGTAGTCAATGAGCACATCCTTCATTGTTCCTAGTCGTGGGAATATCGAGACGGGGCATCGATATTCTAGAGTAGACTAGCGTATATCTTCTCGACCCATGCGATGGGCGATGGATGATCCCATATCCATTGGTGTTTGACATCGGAGATGGTATGCGGGTGCTCAGTGGAGACTGGGTACACTGAACGAACTCGCCGAGAACTCCCAGATTGTATTATACCTCACGTCAGATGGCAGTTCTCTGGTGACACTGGTACAGCTTAGTCTGTTGACCCAAGATCGTCATAGAGTCTTGTGTGTCTTCCACTGTGCTTTGATTTCCACCCTACCACGGCTCTACTGAGTCGTGCAAACAGGTGGTTTTTGGGTACAGTCCCGATTCACATGGAGGCAATGAGCGATAGGAGAGGATTCGTCTCTCCCGGTATTGGGGGTTGATGTTGCGCTATGCTCGACTGGCCATAACAGGAAATCCCTGGCCAGGGTTGCAGTGATATACTGGTAAGAGTTATCAGTAGTTTCACGAATGTTATGGACCCTACGTCGGCATGACTTATCAAGCTATTGGGGTCTGACGTTTACCACCCCTAAGCGAGATATGCGGCATATCAGACGAACATGACCGGACTGTACGGTAAGTGTTACTGGTTGGATTCACAGGAGTGTGAGAGGGCTTGCTCGTCGATCTTCTGATCGCTCAATACCCGGGTGGCCGTTACGTTTAGCAGTCCGCTTGCGGCTTGTGGGTGTTTGATATGATCATCATCTGCTGCCGGCGTATTGACGAGTCTTTAGAGTCCTACACAGAGGTTTCCTAGCTCAAGCGAAACGAAATAGGAGCGCATATGAGATATGTGCGGGACCGAGAATAATGCGTGTATGTGATACCGTATTCTATTCTCGCGATGAATGTATCGAATGGTTATATGCGATATAACCTAGTTATCGAATCAAGGATTGACTCGATAAGCCGATACATTGGATACTGGCCGGTTATATGCGAGATGACCGGATCGTTAAATCAAGTGTTGATTTAATGATTTAATGTAGAATTATATATTTGATATATTACTTTGCATTAACTAGTATTGGTTCACTTTAAATGGATTTACTCACTTGGTTTGTGCACATTGTATATGTGATATATTTTGTGCACATGATAGTATCATGTTTGATGATACATGCAAGCTATGGTTAGTGTAAAGAATTAGACCATGGTTAAGTTAATGATTAGGGTTTTCTTTTTATTTACTTATTCATTTATTTATTCTTTTTGTTTATTTTGGAAAAAGAAAATGATAAAGAAAATAGAATGGTGGCTTGATTTGTTTGTAGTTGAAGTTTCTTGAAACTTTGACTAAGTCACCATTCTTGTCTCATCCTTAACCCTAACCATTCAAGTTAACCATGGTCCATTCTCTACAACTAACCAAGGGTTAGTAAATGATAAGTATTGATTTATTTATCATTTACAAATACTTATGATATTCTTTTTTCTTCATCTTTTTCTTCTTCAACAAGAGAAGAAAGCTTGCTACATCAATGGTGATTGATGAAAAAGTGTGAGAAATCCAAATCTAAAATCTACCCACTTCCTATTTCATCAATCTCTACCTCTTGCCAAGTAGTATAGGGTGTTTCCATCACAAGTTTTCTTGACTTGGTGAAGTTGGAGCTTGATCTAGCGATGCCTCGACGTAGATCATCTTCGGCATCGTCGTCGATGATCTAGCCCGTTTTTCTCCGATGAAGCCGACGCTAGAGCCCAAGATATGATTTGGACAGCAAGGGGACTTCATCACGGAGCCTAGGAGGTGGTGGACCGGATCTACAAAGGTTGTATCCCCTTTCCTTTAGCTATATTTCCGTTTACTTGTTTGCTTCGCCTATATATCTAGTTGACGATCCGTATTAGGGTTTGTAGGCACCCGTAAAATTTGATTTGTGGATGTTTGATCACTTGTGAGAATCCATTAGAGTGCCTAAGAACCCTACAGTGGTATCAGAGCCTAGCTAGAGCCTTAGGCGAAGTCTAGACGGAGTTAGAAGTCCGATCGACCCGAAACCCTGATTTTAATATGCTCTCTGGACATTTTTGAAATTCATGGATTTTTGTGAATTAAAAATATGCAGAAAATTAAGAAGAATATTTTAAGAATTACTGTACAAAACGGAATGCCTAAATCGATTAAGTGGCCGCGGAAGAGCGGCACAATCTGGCTTGTGCGGCGCTTCCGCGGCCGTACGGCCTGTTCTGCCAATTTAGTTTGCACAGTAATTTCATATTAATATTCCTGAGTTTTCTGGGAATTTTTAATTTGCATTTCAAGAGTTGAATTTTCTGGGTTGTATTGGGGATTCGGAGATTCGATCGAACTGTCTAATTTTGTCTGTGTGTGTTTCCGGGTATTTTTTAGAATATGTTGAAAGGTTCGATCGGATATAAATACCCACTTTTTCCCCTGCCGGGAAATTTCCAATTGTTGGATTTTTCCGTAGTTTAACGACGTTCTAAGTAGTGCAAGTAACGCGATGGTCCCTCTAGAAGACAACAAACCTTAACTCGATTATGTGACCGTCTTGAACTGCCCTTTGAACCTTCGGGTTTGGGGCAGTACGGCGTGCCACATGTGAGGCGTTGGCTTGACCCTTCTACGGCTGGACCGTTGGTACTGAGGCACGAACTGAATGCTGTTAGACTTATTTCATGCGTTGAGCCGTATCGGGAAAACTTGGGTGTTCGAATGTTCGATCGGAAAGTTTAACATTTTCTGTTTATCCGGAATGTGATACAATAATTGGAATTCATAAGTAGTTATGAGATAACTGAATGAATGTTATAAACATAGAACTTTAGTCTCACTTGATCGGTTGCCACGGAGTTTTGATGTGATCAAAAGTCCGTCGCAATCACGTAGCATACGCGGATACTCGCCGGGTAAACTTAATAGACAGCTTCACCCCATAGCCCCGACCAAGTGACTGTAGGAGAACCCCGTCGCCGAAAGCATCCGTTCGGGTGCTCGCGGTAGCGGTGTTCCGCCTTGGTGCACTTCGTCGACGGCATCGGGGGTGCGGCCGCCTACTGAAGTTTGCGACGAGCATTCGATCAGAATGTCGGGAATCTTGTTGAATTGCCCGACTTGATATTGAAAAGTGTTTTCGATAATGAGACTAAAATGCGGGGTTTATAATTGATTAGGCATGCGATGTCTAAGTAATTCATTTGGTCAGGCATGCGATGTCTGAGGAGGTTGCGGATTCCAACTGTTGTAGTTTTACACTTTCTTTTGTGTGACCGTAAGTGTAATATGTGATGTCGCCGGTTTCGTTGCTATATGTCAACGACAATTGGGATGCGCATATTTACTTACGTTGATGACATGTGATGTTATGTGTTGCTGGATATGTTATATTGGATCGTCATGTTTGAATAGCCGGGGGGTTTTTATGTGAGATGAGTGTTTTTCATTTTCATTAATGCAAAAACTTGTATGTAATATTCTTTTATTGGGGCACTTCCAGGTTGCGGAAGTTGTCACCGTTGATGTATATTATTTACTTTTCTGCACTAGGATAGACCCAAGGAGGGGAGCACAAGTAACCGGGTTCTAGGGTCCAGTAGGAGACCATCTCGAGGAGTCGAGTCCGGGTCTCCTAACCCTAGAATTGGTAGGTTTCCTTGCCGCTCTCGTAAGGGGTCTAGGGGTGTGGGACAGGCTACTCATCACGACCGTGGAATCCGTGTTTTATACTGGCTCGTATTGAAAACACGGACGTCCTAGTATATCCAATGTTTCATATGTTTCTTCTGCTGTGATTTATCTGTGATGTGATCATGTGATGTTCTGTAACAGATATTATATATAGTATATATGATATATTATATAGACGTTGCTTATGTTTTACACCCGCGCTAGCCCTGCCCCGCTCTGCCGTTAGTTACCTAACCTAATGGTGCAGACGGGACATCGAGGCGAATGCTGATGGCATAAGCGTACGTTATTTTTATCTGTGATGTTTAGGTGGACTTAAATGATGGGATATTCATTAATGAGATTAATGAAAGAAAATAAACCTAATTGATGTTTTGGAATCGAATTTCAAAATAAAAACAGGTAGCTACAGTTCTTGCTTTGCATCGCGGTGTTCATTATAGAACATCCTGCACCTTATTCGATGAGGAAAGGACCGAGATCCCTTCACCGGGAGTGACTCCTTTAGCAATAACTGGCAGATGCTACAACCCTCGGTTTGTCTTTGATCGCTTCTATAGTTTCCGCTTTGCACAGTGATATATATGATATATCCCGCACCTCATTCGACGAGGAAAGGGCCGACGATCCCTTCACCGGGAGTGACCCCTTTAGCAAAACTAGAAAAGCCTCGAAAACATTCCATTTAAAAACCATTTGATTCCACAACGAGATCAAGTTCAAAGCGTTAAAGGTTTTCACAAAAAACATTCGCAACCCTCCGTCATTTTAGGAAGTAGAGTACTTAGTATTCGTGCTGTGTTTGTTGACCATAGTCAAGGCACAGTGTACGGTAGCTAAGTGATGTCTTCCTACACCGCATATGATGCGATTAGTTAGAACAGTCGCGTGACTTTGTTGACCTTAGTTAAGGGTCATGTGGGTGGGTCTAATTAATCACGAAATGACGGGTAGAACTTGACTAGTACTTATGATTTGTTGACCATAGTTAAGGTAATAGGTGCTAGGGGTAAAAACCTTTATCGGGAGTTTCAAGTGTTGAAATTTGCAATGAGATTGCATACCTTCTATGTGATAGTTGGATCCCGATACCCACTGCGAGTAATTGTTACTCCTGGGAGTGTTTTGCACTTTTCAATTAGCCGATCAAGTAGGTGTCTAGAAAGGTGTCAACGGGGTTACGCTTCTGGGAAAACGAGGTTTACTGTAATTTGGTCCGTGCGAAAGCACGGGGAACCTCCCTCAAAGTACCGACACTGGCCTGGCTGAAAGATTGGCAAACTTGTAGAGTGTAATTAATCCTGGCTAGTCTTTCCTTTTAAGGTTTGAAGGAAGATTTGATAAAAACAGTGGGAGCCATCCTGATTAGATAAAGTATATAACCAATCTAATCTTGCAAGAGCGCACGCTGAGTGTTTTCTTCTCTCTCTCTCCTGGTAGCGACCATATCACGCCTTAATCAAGATAAATAATACGGATAATTGACCGAACCCGCTTGCTATACTGAGCTGGGGGACGTTGGTCCCGCTCCAACTTATAATTGTTATAAGACAGAGCAGGAAATAGGGAATACCAGAATTCCTATGCCGCCCAAACGAAGACAGTGCATATGATGCATCTCCTTCGGGTGTGTTCATTACAAAGAACTGTTTCTCAGTATCCTCTGCATCCTGGGTATATGATACCGGATCAGATCCCAGATATGTAATCTGTTACATAGGGCTACAAAAAGGTAGAAAAACTGAGAACGGGTGATAAGTTTCATGAGGCAGAAAACGGGGCAAGTGTTGCAGCCAAGTCTGTTGGTCACTGTCACCCTGTATTACTAATACATTGATTCTGAACAAATGCTACCGAACCTGATATACAAAATCATATCAGTCTTTTTATTAGTAAAGAAATGATATAATTTTGTATTGATGGATAATGTTTTGAACATTTCCTATATCAAAAGTTTATCGGTTCAGGCACGTTATCTAAAAGCATTGACGTTCTAAATCAAACTACAGTTCTTAGTATTCAGAACACACACAAGAGGAAGAGTTCAGAAATGAACGAATTCTTCTTGAGGTTTTGTAGACTAGGTCATATCAATGCGACCCGACTAGCTGAAGTTACATTTAGATGCATATTTAAATCAGTTTGAATTTACATCTTGTGAAACTTGCCAGTCATGTCACAAAGATATAATGACACCAGCTCTGTTTACTGGAAACTGAGAAAGAGTTAGTAAACTCTTGGGACTGATGCATGATGATGTATGTAAGGTCTCCTGTCTACACATGCCATGACTGGTTCTTTATACTTCATTATATTCTCTGATAATCTCTCAAGATTCAGTCATATATTCCTGTTGAAATATAAGTCCGAACCTTTTGAGGTATTCACAGAATATAAGTAGGAAGTAGAGAACCAATATACGGGTATCAGTATTATGTCCTATGATGAGATCAGGGAGGAGAATACTTGTGCATGGAATCCTTGGACTATTCTAAAGGAAAATGAGATTCTCTCTCAGTATTACTCCTCTGAATACACCACAGCACAATGGAATATCGGGGCGGAGCAATCACACCCTATATGATAAGGTGTACTCTATGATGAGTACTACTGAGTTACCTATTTCCTTTTTGGGAGTTATGCGCTTGAGAAGCTGCATACCTATTGAATTAGGTTCGAATCAAATCAGTGCCTACCACTCCATATAAGATATGGTGTAGGAAGATCCTATCTTTTAAGTAAGTTAAGATTTGGGATTGTCCGTCCTATGTCAAAAGCAAAATCCGGACAAGATCGAGGCAAGATCAGTTCTGTAGAACTGGAAAGGTTCCAGCTGTACAAAACTGCTAATGATTTGACAGAACCAAAGGATTCAATAGTTTCTGACGAACCTCAGCCTCTCCACCGATCTAGTAGGGTTCCTCACCCACCTGAGAGATACCTTGGTTTCTCGATGACAGTGGGAGCGAGGATTGCATCATGAGATGATGACCCAACCAGTTTCGAGCAGGCCATCGAGAGTAGGGACTCTGTAAGAATGGCTGGATGCTTAGTGATCTGAGATGGAATCCTTATACACCAACAAAGTATGGACTTTGGTTGCTATAACTGAAGGGTTAAATCCCCATCAGGAGCAAGTATATCTTGAGAAGATTGCTTGGTGTACACGGAAAAGTTGAGACTTTCAAAGCTAGACTTGTTAAAGGTCTTCGTCATCGACCAGGCACGGATAATGATGAAACCTTTTCCAGGGACTATGTTTAAGTCCATCCAGATCCTACTTGCCACGGCTACATACCATGACTACGATATCTGGTGGTTGGGTGCCATGACTACTTTTCTAAATATTGATTTAGAAGAGAACGTCTATAAGAACACAGCCAGAGGGCCTCGTAGACAGTGGGATCAGCGGAAACGTGTGCAAGATGCTTTATAAGATAAAGCAGGCATCGTGGAGTTGGAACATCTGTTTTGATGGATTAGTCAAAGAAATTGACATCATCGAAATGGTAGATGAACCTTGTATAAACAAAAAGGTAGTAGGAAGTATAATGACGATCCTCGTAGAGTACGTGGATGACATACTCTTGTTAGGGATGGAGTTTCCTATGCTACGCTCGATCAATCTCCGCTTATCACAATGATTTTCCATATAGGATCAAAGTGATACATACTAAATCCTAAGCTTTGGATCTATGAGATAGATTTAATTGGATGTTAGGATACTCACTAGTTGTAGTGAAATGATATCAATCGATCCTGGGGAGAATCACTGGAAGGGTTCCAGAGTGATAAAGACGACTGAATGTCAGTCACAGGCATTGTCTTTACCCTCAGTAAAGGGACGGTATGTTGGAAGAGTTCCAAGTTAGGTACCGTGACAAACTAGACGATAAAGGCTGGTAACATCGCTATTAAAGATACTACCAAAGAGGCAGTTTGGGTGTATATTGGTTCATAGGATGAACTAGGTTCCTACCATTGTATGACAATGGAAGTGTGGCTTCGACCCTGGAACCCTGGTCCCATCAGTGACCCAGACATAATCTGAGGCAGCATCACCTGATCATGGAGATAGTTGATCTCCAGGTTGATCAAGGTTAGGAGAGTAGACTCAGAGGACAACACGGCGGATCCACTCACGAAGGCCTTTTCCCAAAGAGAGACTTTTAGGGGATGGTTGAGTATGTGATACTGCAACCACTGCTACAGATGGCCCTAGTGCAAGTGGGAGATTGTTAGTTATATGTATGTCCTAGAGGCCATTACTGTACATTGGATGTATATTGTAGTGGATGCTGGGACATATATAGGTAGGACTTTCTTGCTCGACATGATAGTACGCTATCTGGTTGCTCTTTGTCTTAACATGTATACTTTCTGTCTCTCTGATTACATGTTGATAAAGCCCTTAGGATGAGTACTCGACTTCCAGGACTATGATGCAGATCATACTAGTGGGGCCTGGGTAGTCAATGAGCACATCCTTCATTGTTCCTAGTCGTGGGAATATCGAGACGGGGCATCGATATTCCAGAGTAGACTAGCGTATATCTTCTCGACCCATGCGATGGGCGATGGATGATCCCATATCCATTGGTGTTTGACATCGGAGATGGTATGGGGGTGCTCAGTGGAGACTGGGTACAGTGAACGGACTCGCCGAGAACTCCCAGATGGTATTATACCTCACGTCAGATGGCAGTTCTCTGGTGACACTGGTACAGCTTAGTCTGTTGACCCGAGATCGTCATAGAGTCTTGTGTGTCTCCTACTGTGCTTTGATTTCCACCCAACCACGGCTCTACTGAGTCGTGCAAACAGGTGGTGTTTCGGTACAGTCCCGATTCACATGGAGGCAATGAGCGATAGGAGGGGATTCGTCTCTTCCGGTATTGGGGGTTGATGTTGCGCTATGCTCGAATGGCCATAACAGGAAATCCCTGGCCAGGGTTGCAGTGATATACTGGTAAGAGTTATCAGTAGTTTCACGAATGTTATGGACCCTACGTCGGCATGACTTATCAAGCTATTGGGGTCTGACGTTTACCACCCCTAGGCGAGATATGAGGCATATCAGATGAACATGACCGGACTGTACGGTAAGTGTTACTGGTTGGATTCACAGGAGTGTGAGCGGGCTTGCTTGTCGATCTTCTGATCGCTCAATACCCGGGTGGCCGTTACGTTTAGCAGACCGCTTGCGGCTTGTGGGTGTTTGATATGATCATCATCTGCTGCCGGCGTATTGACGAGTCTTTAGAGTCCTACACAGAGGTTTCCTAGCTCAAGCGAAACGAAATAGGAGCGCATATGAGATATGTGCGGGACCGAGAATAATGCGTGTATGTGATACCGTATTCTATTCTTGCGATGAATGTATCGAATGGTTATATGCGATATAACCTAGTTATCGAATCAAGGATTGACTCGATAAGCCGATACATTGGATACTGGCCGGTTATATGCGACATGACCGGATCGTTAAATCAAGTGTTGATTTAATGATTTAATGTACAATTATATATTTGATATATTACTTTGCATTAACTAGTATTGGTTCACTTTAAATGGATTTACTCACTTGGTTTGTGCACATTGTATATGTGATATATTTTGTGCACATGATTGTATCATGTTTGATGATACATGCAAGCTAGGGTTAGTGTAAAGAATTAGACCATGGTTAAGTTTATGATTAGGGTTTTATTTTTATTTACTTATTCATTTATTTATTCTTTTTGTTTATTTTGGAAAAAGAAAATGATAAAGAAAATAGAATGGTGGCTTGATTTGTTTGTAGTTGAAGTTTCTTGAAACTTTGACTAAGTCACCATTCTTGTCTCATCCTTAACCCTAACCATTCAAGTTAACCATGGTCCATTCTCTACAAATAATCAAGGGTTAGTAAATGATAAGTATTGATTTATTTATCATTTACAAATACTTATGATATTCTGTTTTCTTCATCTTTTTCTTCTTCAACAAGAGAAGAAAGCTTGCTACATCAATGGTGATTGATGAAAAAGTGTGAGAAATCCAAATCTAAAGTCTACCCACTTCCTATTTCTTCATCCTCTACCTCTTGCCAAGTAGTATAGGGTGTTTCCATCACAAGTTTTCTTGACTTGGTGAAGTTGGAGCTTGATCTAGCGATGCCTCGACGTAGATCATCTTCGGCATCGTCGTTGATGACCTAGCCCATTTTTCTCCGATGAAGCCGACGCTAGAGCCCAAGATATGATTTGGACAGCGAGGGGACTTCATCACGGAGCCTAGGAGGTGGTGGACCGGATCTACAAAGGTTGTAGCCCCTTTCCTTTAGCTATATTTCCGTTTACTTGTTTGCTTCGCCTATATATCTAGTTGACGATCCGTATTAGGGTTTGTAGGCACCCGTAAAATTTGATTTGTACATGTTTGATCACTTGTGAGACTCCATTAGAGTGCCTAGGAACCCTACACATGGTGGCGCCCGAAGGTACCGCGGGGCAAGAAAGGGTTGTCGATGTAACTTCCCGATAAGGCCTGACAGGGGAGCCATACTTCCAGTGACAGTACCTTTGACTCGACGGGTATCATGGGGATACAGGCCAGGGTCATGTACGTATGGATACGTCAAATTTCGAGTGTCAAAGTAAGGCACTCGAGTTTTCGGAATAGCGTATGATACGTACCTATAAGGGGCCATTCGTGGTGACAGCACCTGATAGATCAGTATTTTTGTGTCGATGCTTGACACACTGGTTTCATGATATTTTTACTCCTAAGTATATATAACAGTGGAATGGGACTCTGTTATATATATATATATATATATATATATATATATATATATTAGTGGAATGGGACGCTAATATATATGTATACATATCAATTCATATATATCATCATAATTATTCATACAAATATACTTAGGACATTTGAGATTCACTTGATATTAGATTTAGAATATTTGAGATTCACTTGATATTGGATTTAGGATATTTGAGATTCACTTGATATTGGATTTTGGATATTTGTGATTTATTTGATATTGGATTCAGGACATTTGAGATTTACTTGATATCGGATACAGGATATATGAGATTTACTTGATTTTGTACATTCAGTATATATGAGATTTACTTGATATTTTACATTGAGGGTTTATGAGACTTACATGATATGAGAGCCAATTTGGTGGCTGATTTGAGGAAATTGGGATTTAGATTGTCTTGATGGACTTTGGTCCCACCACGATGTCAGGATTCCGTGGAAATGACATGTTTCGTCCCATACCACACATTTATTGTTTATGCACTGCTTCCTGTATTTGTAGTACCTGATAGAGTACCTTCCATGACTGTTGCATTTACGTACGTTTATTTTATATGCATTGCTTCATGCATTAGTTGTACCTGATAGAGTACCTTTCATGACTGTTGCATATATATATATATATATATATATATTTGCATATCATTGCTTCATTTATTAATACTACCTGATAGAGTACCTTACATGACTGTTACATACATATTTCCATTTATTGTTCATGAATTAGTAGTACCTGATAGAGTACCTTTCATGACTGTTGCATACAGATTGTCATATTATTGCTTCATGTATTAGTTGTACCTACTAGAGTACCTTTCATGACTATTGCACTCATATGATTATTATTGCTATTAGCTTGCATATGTTAGATTCGCGCTGTACGTGCATACTTTCGATTACCTGCATATATTATTTACTATTCATGAGTTGGCAACTCACCCTATTGTGCCACAGTGTTTTGCAGGTTGTTCCCTAGAGTAGTCGAGACAGGCTATTCATCTATCTTATCATCTTTTGCTGCTGATACCGCTTCGGCTCACAGTGTGCAGTTTTGCTTTAGGTGGGTTTTGTGGTTATCCGTTCATGTTTATTGTATATTCATTGTATCATGTACTCTCCATTTACCATTATCTTGTATGACTTAAAGACTTGTTGTGAGGACGATATTGTATACTATTTTGTGACTTGGAGGTCTTTTTTGCAGTTTTATTTATATCGTCCTTTATTTCTTCGCTACGGCGTCGTATATCTGTTGTGGTAATTGTTTTCTCCTTTGGGCGTGTTTTTGCTCCCGTTTGGGGATGTTTTACTTATATTTATGTTGTACCCATTTTGGGGTTGGTTTTTACAAAGAAGATGCCGCCGAAATTTGAAAGAAAATAAAGTTAGACTTTTAAAGAATTTGGGTTGAGATTTCAAAGCTTTTAACAATATTCTTATTTCTTACTACATTTGATGGTTTAGATTGCTGGGTTTTCGGCTTACTTAAATTGCGTTACGCCTGTGGACGTTGTGTAGTTTAAGGGCCGTCACGTGCCAATTTCGGGTCGTGACATTTAAACAAGGCAATGATTTACTTAAAGGTTGTCATGGTTACAAAAAACAATTAACACAAACACACCACCATATTAACATGCACATGTGTGTGCAAACCATAACAAATAATAATAAATTATTAATTAAATGTTATAAAATGTAAGGAACCTAAATTGGTAAACTTTTTACCAAAACCCGCATTATCGCTTAATTAGCACTAATCGCATTCCTAAGGTCTTACAAAAATTCACCGATTGATCTAAAAGATCATTTAGGTTGATTATAAAATCAATCAAAATCTCTCAATAAGAGATTTTCTAAACAAATTGATTCTTTTCTTTCTCATATAAATTAGAGCCAAGAGACATAAAAAAGGATATACAGAAAGAAAAAGAGAAACCCCTTCGTAAGCTTAAAAAAAGAATTTAATTCTCCAGAGGGAAGAAGACCTCCTAAAAGAGAAAAAGAAACTCTAGGTAAAAGAAGGAACAAAACACAGAGAATGTCTCATCTCTTTTTCACCTCCATTTGAGTTTAACTCTTCTAAAAAGAACTTTGTTCTTCCTCCGGTTGAGATCTGCAGAAGCAGATCTCCCCACAAGCTAAGAATTTAATTCTCATCGGGTAGATTCTATTATGTAGATTCAAACCCAGAGGAAAGAACTACGTTCAAATAATTTAATTCTTACCAGAACATATAGGAATTTAATTTCTCTAATAAAATTAGGGTTTTACCCTATAGAAGAATTTAATTCTTATAAAACAAAAGGGGCTCGAACATCTCAAAACTCAAGATCTCCATGAACGTAAGGAAAAGATTAGTGCTTGAACAAATGAGAACAAACTGAGATCGGCTCACGCGATCCCACGTGACCCCCAAAGCAGTGCTTAGCTTTCATAAAGCAGAAAAGGCAATAGATCAAAGGCAATAGCGCCAAATTTCGAGCGGGTCACGTGACTCTACGTGAGCGCTTCAAATTCTTAGTGTTTAACACTACTTCAAGCGCCTCACGCGACTCCACATGGGCGTCTCAAATTCTTAGTGTTTAACACTATTTCAAGTGCCTCACGTGACCCCACGTGAGCGCCTCAGACTCTCAGCGTTTAACGCTACTTCAAGCGCCTCACGTGACCCCACGTGAGCGCTTCTGATCTTCAGTATTTAAACAATATTTTAAGACATCACGTGGGAGCACGTGAGCGCCGAACATATGCTAGTGTTTAACATTATAATAGGCCAACCTTAGCCCAAATTAGCTAAGTCTCCCAAAGCCAAAACACTTTTTCAACCGAGCCTCAATTATACTCAGGTCTTTCAAAATTGATCTCAGATGGTATTCAAGGTAATGTTATCCCATTCCTTCTCAATCTGACATTTGGTTCAAAGGTACATTTATTCACACCTCTGATACATGTCGTTGTAATTGTTCAACGTCTTCACAACTTTTTGGTACATTTCCAAACCCATGGATACACCCCAATGGACCGTAATGTCCTCAAACTAACCTTTATGGACTATGATGTCCTTAAATCCAATGGACCGCAACGTCCCGAAACTAAACTCTATGGACTATGATGTCCTGAAACCCAATGTACCGCAACGTCCCTAAACTAAACTCTATGGACTATGATGTCGTTAAACTCCACGGACTATGATGTCCTTAAACTCAATAGACCGTAATGTCCCTAAACAAATACGATAGAGCCCAAATGCTTTTTCGTTGGATTAAAAATGATCCTTAACCCCCGTTAAGTAGATCTTAGTCTAAAACATAGACTAACGTATCCTTAACAAACATTTAAGTTAATCTTAATCTTAAAAAAGGTTAACGATCCTTAAATCAACCAAACCCAAATCTAAGAAAATATGGATTTGGAATAATCCACGCCCTACGGTCAACAACATAAATTAGTCTCCGTATACAATCCACAAGCAACCTAAAACAAAACAAACATACATGAAATGAAGTGAACATCTGGAGAAGGAGAAAGTGGTTACCGCGATGCGGTAGCATAATTAACTGCAGGTGCTTGCACGTGCAGGGAAGAGCGTCCTCATAATCAAAAGCCCCTCGCAAACAAGGGGGGATCTGACGAAGTCTGCTACAACGGCCGCATCTGTCTAAACCTCCGATACACGGTGCCATAAATCAAGTTAGCTTCTTCGGAGAGGTGGACAGATAAAACCAAATAGCATCTGCCCCAAAAATTCAGGCCAGACGTCCCAACGTCCCGGTCACGTCTTTCGGCGGTGAACAGGGACTGTACACAACTAAAACCTGTTTGCATGACTCTTCTGAGTCGTGGTAGGATAGTAATCAAAGCAAAGTGGGAACTCACACGAGAGAAATGAAGATCTCAGGTCGATAAACTAACCTGTACACATGTCACCAGGGAACTGCTATCTGACAATAGGTATAATACCAACTAGCATGTTGCCAGCGAGTCCGCCCGGTATACTCATAACCTAATGAGCACCTGTATACATCTTAGGTGAACCAACTGATACCAATGGCTTGTGAGACCGGCCACCTCCCCTCGTCGGGGTCTACATCCGTATACACTGGTCTACTCTCGGAGTATCGATGCCTAGTCTCGAAACTCCCACGACTTGGGACACTTTAAGGATGTGCTTATAAACCACCCAACTCTCACGTATATGATCGCCATCATACTGTTGGTAGTCAAGCAACAATCCTATGGGCTCTATCAACATGTAATAGTGATCTGTAATGTCACATGAAGCATGTACACGATGATAAAAACAAACCAGATAGATTACTATCATCTCGAGTAAGACTGTTCTACCGGTATAGGTCCTGCCTCAATCATTGCAATCACATGCCTGTGATCCAATATTTGACTTGAGGGCACTATAACCAACAATCTCACACTTGCACTTAAGGCTAATTATTATGATGTCGCATACTCACAGCCCGTGTGATACCAAACACCTAATTTCTCTACTAATCAGTTTCATAAAGCCCATTTGTAAAACTATTGCGTTCGAGAAATAGCCTCGATGAGTGGATCCGCTCCAATGTTTCTTTCTATGTCTCTCTTTATCTCAAGTTCGCGGAGAAAGACATCTCCTGAAATAAGCAATACATTTCTTAGAATATGCCTGGATATCTGATGGGAACCAGTTCACAAATGAACCCCAAATCCAATAAACTTCTTAGACTGTATCATCAACGGAATTTAATCAGTATCCTGTGTCATGCCTCTCTCAGTATTCGCTTGGATCACCTATCCAAACAACTGCTCCTAAAAAGAGGGAAAACTATAACTCCGACAGTCACACTGTCATCCAGGTCACCTTAGAAGTCTGGAATGATAACTGTCTCCCGAAGGAGTCTTCCGTTACCATATCCCTAGAACATCTACTTATGATCAAAAACTAATTCTGAACTTTTCTTCAGGATTGGATTAATATATCAACTTATTGCATTTAATGAAAAAACAATTTCTGGTGTTGTTCTTGACATCTCATGATTGACTCAATTGCCGAAGCAAGCGATATGTCAATCATGCACATCCCTCTCCCCTTTAATCCGTAAGACATCTTTAGAGAGGGTGACTCCATCACCTGCAAGTACACCACCATGCCAAGAGTCTTCCATTCTAAAACACCTTTAGAATACAGTCTAAGTACCTAGATTGGGAAACTACCCAAATCTGGATCTAAAACCATAGATCTAGTAACCAGAATGCCTGATATAATATCTATATCCTATGTGGAGAAACCACTATGTGACAACCACAGTATAACCAATCGTAGTGTAGGAATTTCTCTTCTTACAAAGTGTATGTCATCCAAATACCAGGACATCACACCCTACTTCCTTCTTAACAGATCCATCTCCTAATCTGATAAAGTCAAAGCTTATGACTGTCACATCAAAAATAGATGATCTTTCTCCACTATATTCGCTTTAGTCTATAAATAGACACAAGCTACTTGTCCACTATGCTTCCGCTGCTCCCACTGACTGCAACAACCTTCTGGCAGAGTCATATATACGTGCACTTCTAAAGCAAGTTTAGAATGACGCTATACATATTCTCCTACCGGGTCTCATAGTCTGGAAAAACAGTAGTGTCAAGTCTGGGTAAACAAAAACCTCCCTGCTACCGTCTATGAGGATACCGAAGTACCTCTAGGGCGCTTGAGGTTACCCAACATATCTGCGAAGTGGCTAATGGAATGCCAAACCCGATTGAATCTTTAAGTTCTTATTAAATTTTCAGTAATCGTCTATGGTTCTGGAATCACTTCTAGTTCTACCATATTCCCACCACTGTTTTCTGAAAAAGTCCATTTTTCTAAAACTATGGTGAGTCAAGAACAATATCACTATTGATATTCCAGATGGTAGAAAGTTAACCCTAGTCATAGCCTGGATTAACCCACAAACTGCCATTACAGAAACATGCCTTGAGTTATCCAGAGTCTGGTTTTAAGCATAAGCCGAAAAACTCCTTATACCTTAACATTATTAAGATATGAACCATTCTATATACAATATAGAAACAGAGGCACTGATTTAATTGGAACCAGATTCAAATCATGCAGTTGTCTCCAGTGCATGTCAACTAAAAGTATGGAGGCCGATCAGCATTACTTAACTAGGATTGCATCCAGATATGAGTAAACTGAAAGAGAAACAAGTTTCTTAAAACCATCACTATCAACAGAATACCAAACACAAGTATCTACATCTTCGATCACCTTGAAGAATTCTAATACCTGCAACATATGGTTCTCTACTTTATTCTTGTACCTACAACTTCTCAAAACCTAGATCTTGTATTTCCACGAAACACTTGTCTAAAACTGGAGAAGTCACAAGTAAATAGAATATAGTAAGAGTACCAACCCCTTTGTCCTAATGGACACTGGACAACATACAATACTTTTTATAAATCCCCTGAGATGAATAACTCAGTCCCTGTGCGTCGTAGGTTGAAAACCTGTACTATGGTTAACAAGAATTACACCGCTGTTGAATACTCCTTACCTAACCATCAACTGATACAAGTAAATGTCATGGACATAATTTCAAAAAGTTATATCTCACTTTATAAAATAAACGTACAAATATTTCAATTTGAAATTAGTGCACAACAGCGGATATTCAAAACTAAATATTTGTCATCAGGAAAACCCCAGGTGATTTGCTCAAATATCACCAATTACAACGGATTCCAATATAATGAGGATAAATCGCCTAATTCCCAATAACTTACTGCCACTTATCATCTGTAAAACCATACAGATGTGAGAATCATACCTGGTAAATACATACCCTGGAGTAAAGATCTAATTAGGAAATCGGTTTTCAATTAACAACGCATAGTAGAACCGAAACATGAAAATGTTTCGAAGGGGCATCTTAGTATTCCTAGTAATGCCCTTTCCATTATCCAGATTCATGACTGTAACCGTCGTGATTGATAGCAGTCGCAATTTACTTTGCCCTCTTTCTAATCACTTTATTTATCTTTACTTATTATCTTCTGTACACCACACTTGGGCTAATTGGTTTTCTTCATTCCCCACATTTTGGCACTTGCCTATTGTTTGGAAGAAGACTATTCAATAAGCGCAATAGGTGTACCTTCTCCTAATCCTAGGAGCCCTCATAACCTGAGAGAAGGTAAAAGAAAAAGACAACTGAATAGTCATATTCATTTTCTCCGGAACCGGAAACCATCCTCGAATCTGAAACATGTTTCTTCGAGTTCATATGTAACTATACGATGGTCATATCAAATAAATGCGGATCTTCGTAGTGATACGGAATGTTCCGGAGAAAGGCAAATGGTAAAATTAGGAGTGGCAATGAGGTATGCAACTTAGACAATCCAAAAGTCAATGTGTTTTAAGAAGGTTCTGTTAACTTGATTACTGAGTTATAGTCTAGGGTCGGGCTATGGTCGCTGCAAACGAGAGAGAGAAAAGAAACACTCAGTGTGCACTCTAACTTAGATCAGAATGATTAATCACTTTATCTAATCAGGATGTCTCCCACTGTATCATCAAATTCTCCTCCAAACCTGAAAAAAGAATTAGTCGGGATCACCCGAGGAGTAAACAAACTCATTACTGGGTATCAGGATCCAACTATCATCGCATGATAACCTAATGGAATCCACCCAAGTTATCACACTCCATAAGGTATGCGGATGCCTGGCTAGTTTCGGTTTCTTTAGAAACTCCCGATATGGATTTTTGCCCCTAGGACCCAAGTGACATTGACTGAGCCAATATATCAAAGGATCCTAACCAAGTTCAAACCGTCATTATCTTGATTGCATTAGACCCACTCGCACGAGTCCTTGACTGAGCCAAAATGACTATACGACTGTATTAACCAATTGCATATCCATGAGATAGAAAAAAGTTTTACAGAGCTACCGCACACTACGCCTCGGCTGAGCACGACATACGCAGCATGAATACTAAGCAATACTAATCTGAAATGACGGAGGGCTACGGCTGGGTTTTGGCCAAAAATCATTAACGTAATGAACTTGATATCGTTGAAGGAACCGGATAGCTTTTTTTATAAATATATAGTGGCGAAAACCTTTGCTAAAGAGGTCATTCCCGTTGAAGGGATCTCGGCTCTTTCCTCGTCTAATGAGGTGCAGGATATTACAAACTGAATACCACGACGCAAAGAAAAAAGTAATCGACTATAATGAAGTTATTACTCTGACGCAAAGCTCTGCCCAAGGGGTCACTCCCGATGAAGGGATCTCAGCCCTTGCTTCGTCAAATGAGGTGCTGGATATTTATAACCGAATACCGCTATGCAAAACAAAAGAAAACGTCTTTGCAATAACAGCTTTTTAAAAATTGTTCCAACAACATCGAATAGGTTTGTTTTCCTTGCATTGATCTGAATCAACGCAGTCCCATCAATTAATAAGACCACAAAAAGAACGAAAATATAATGCATGTATATACCATCCGCATTCACCACTTGGTCCCGTCATCACCCGTTAGGTTACTTAACTAACGACAGAGCGGGGACTGTACTAGCGTGGGTGTAAAACATATACAACATCTACTAGTATATACATAGCAGTTATAATAATCACTCCAGGCATGATAAATGCAATATCACAGATAAGCAATAAGCATCACAGAACAATACAGATAATCTGAGAGCTCGGGTTTCCTTTGAGCCGCAACTGAAACCCGACATTTTCCTGGTCGTGTGGATAACCTGTGCAATGATAACCTAGACCCCTACGAGCACGGCAAGTTACCTGCCGAAACCAGAAGCTAGGCTGCCCCCTTCAGCAAAGTGAATTGGCCACCCAGCACTTCACGGAATCCGGTAACTTGATCACCCCTCCTTGGGTTAACCTTTACCCTCTACGAGTGCGGCGAATAGCCCACCAATTTTAGAGTGAGGCCCCCTCCTTCTCAATGCCATGATATGCGGACCCGTTGCCCTACAGAAACCGACTATCCGTGCACTCCATCTTGGGGTAATCCTAGTAAAGAAAAAAAATATGTACAACGGTGACATCGACCACAACCCGGTCGTGTCCTAAGCAAATAATATACAAACAGGCATTGACGGCAATCCACATGTCATACGCTCGCCTCGCAATATCAAATGTACAAATAATACTAAACTGTACTAACATTGCAACCAAGATATCCACCACGAAAATCTGTAACAACACAGCACAACACAGAACATAAACGTGAATGTCACGTTCGCAAACCCGTCTAACAGAACTAAAGCAATTAGACAAGGTGAACCGATCAAATGACATTCACGGTCACAGATAGAAATGTATGTACTGTAAACATTAAACAATGTTAGAAATTATCCAGTTCGAAATAACCCCGAATAGCCCGAAACAACTAGATAAAACCATATCAAAACTGGGCTAGACAAATAATACCACTGAACCAACATTCCAGAGACAAGACCACACACAAAAAACGAAACCCTAAAGCCCTGAAATGGCCGACCTCCTCGGTTTTTCATGCAATGTGCTCGGCCAAATTTTGGTTTAAGTGGCTCGTATTTGGGGTGTGGTCTAGATGTCATATCAGCAGTCTTCTGTAGTTACTAAAATAATTTTTGAAGACCAAATGAAATTTGACAAAAGCTGGAATGTGCAGGGCAGTGTATTGGTGTTGTTTTGGGTTTGATAGTTTAACATGTCTAAACCAACTAGTATGCGGTTAATGTGTTGGCTCTGATACCATGTTCGGTTACGGCAGCGCCCCGGCTATCAATCCATGGCCAAATGTGGAACAAAAACTTTTTTAAAATCCCGCGCTAACGGAACCCCATTCCCGGATCGAACCATTAACCTAATACTAGTTAAATGTAAAAAGAGTTTAATAGATTATACCGATCGATCCGTGTCCTTCGGTCTTCAACCTCTTCCCAAGCTCCTCGCGACTGCCTCGAATAATTTCTCTCTTCGGTCTCTATCCACGTCAAGGATTCTTAATACGGGCTCCCGCTTCAAATTGAAGCAACTCAGGCATCCAGTTTACTAGCCTAAATACCCAAGAAGAAGTAGAGATTGTGTGTGAATACTTTGTCTCATAACACCCATAGATTCTCAACTTATGAGATGGAATGGGTGGAGGTAAAGAAGTTGCCAAGTGAGGGAAAAATTTGAGCACATGAATTTTGGCCAAGACTTAGAAATGAAGTGGCTGTTGTTTTCGAGAAGTGGTAGTGCATGAATTTTGCTCTCTGTGGATTGAAGTGGATTGTGAAATCAAGTGTCTTTTTGAAGTGAGTGTTTTAATGTAATGCAATGAGAAATGCGCAACAAAAAAATATCTTTTCTCACCAAAAATAACAGCCACACTTTGCCTCTGCACACCCCGTATTAGCCACGAAATTAACCCCCTTCAAAAAATCAACAGCCACCCCTTTTTGCCACATAAAAATATCTTACAATCAAACAACCAAGACCCCATGCCTCATCAATACCCAAGTCAAAGCCCATGCTTACACTTTCCACCTCAACTATATTAAACATTTAAACAAAAATGTTTAATCCAAAAAAAATGGCAACCCTAACGTTATCTCGTAATGAATTACAAGAATACCCCTCATCCGTATATACATACATGCATCCGTATTCCAACTCAATACGAATACAACGAGACAAAAATAATTCAACAATATAATACTAGGATCCAGCTTAAACCAAAGCCCACTAGTATTATCCGTCCGATCTTGATCCGTACACAAGTGCAGGAATATGATCAAACCCTGCCATAAAACCACACTGCCTCTACAACGTTTCGCCCGAACCAGAGAAACTCTCTGTGTGGGACTCTAAATACCCGTCAATACGCTAGAAGTGGGTTTAACCACAAGAACGTCAGTGTCACTAGCTGTATCTAACGGCTGCCCAGGTATTGAGCGAAAAGGAGGCCGACGAGCGAACTCATTCCGAAACCCTACTGAGCCTAACAATGATAATATCCGTATAGTCCGGTCTGTTTTTCCTTGAGTATCGCATATCGAGTCTAGGTGGTGGATAAAGTCAAACCCCTAATAATTCGACATTTAGTGTCGGTATGAAGCTATCACCAACTGAGAAACAGCTGATCCGAATCTGTAATTCTCGTCTATCCTGGCCAAGGATTTCTGGTGATGGCAACCCGTGTACTCCGAGACATCAACCCCCTATATACCGGGAGTGACGAATCCCCTGACAACCCGCTTACTTCCTCTATGTGGTTCGGGACTGTACCCAACTAAAACCTATTTGCATGACTCCTCTGAGCAGTGGTCGGGTAGTAATCAAAGCACAGTGGGAACTCACACGGGATAAATGACGATCTCAGGTCGATAGACTAACCTGTACATATGTCACCAGGGAACTGCTATCTGACAATAGATATAATACTAACTAGCATGTTCCCGGAGAGTCCGTCCGGTGTACTCATAACCCAATGGGCACCTGTATACATCTTAGGTGAACCAACTGACACTAATGGCTTGTGAGACCGGCCACCGCCCCTCGTCGGGATCTCGATCCGTATACACTAGTTTACTATCAGAATATCGATGCCCAGTCTCGAAACTCCCACGTATAGGGACACTTTAAGGATGTGCTTATAGACCACCCAACTCTCATGTATATGATCGCCATCATACTGCTGGTAATCAAGAAAGAATCGTATGAGCTCTAACAATATGTAATAGTGATCTGTAATATCACATGAAGCATGTACACAATGATAAAGACAAACCAGATAGCATACTATCATCTCAAGTAAGACTGCTCTACCGGTATAGGTCATCTCTCAATCATTGCAATCACGTGAATGTGATCCAATAATTGACTTGAGGGAACTATAGCCAACATCATCTACCTCATATGCCTGTATGTATGAAAATCAACCAACGCGAGTCCATCAACGACACATCAATATCACAGAACATGAGTGTCCAACATTGACACTCAAAACATCATGAAAACACGTGTCCAGTATCAACATGCAAATCCTCATATCTCAGGGACCGCATCCTTTGATCGGCCCTCATATCCATCTTTCGACTCCGGTCGGTATCCTTCGGATAACCAGCGGGTCCAAACTATCACTGCTAGGTAGTGCTCCCCCTGCCATGCTTATCGTTATCCCCATAAATTTCTCTCCCCAGGCTACCTTACCGGGTCCACCATCAACCCGCAGACGGCTTATCCAACTCCTCAAATCAGGTCTCGAAAACATGCTTAGAACCGAGAAAACTCATGGTGGACACGAAATATCATATCAAGGGGGAACCGCCTTTTTAAATATTTCAAGATTAAAAAGGTATCTTGCGGTTTCCAAAAACCAAAAATCTCATGAAATACCGAAATCTCATAATCATGAGTCGATAAGTAAACAATGAATATCGGCATAAAACCCCTCAACAGTGAATAAAAAAAAATGTACATATGAATGCATGCGGTATCTAAGTAAGGTATGCATTGTCTAAAGCAAGCATGTGATATCAAGAATGCTAAACAATACTATTAAGCTATAAATTATCAAATGGTACTAGTGAAGTAACGGTACTCTAATGTGTACGTGCCATGGCAATACCGATGATGATGTGTGTGAGCCGGCTAGTAAGTGTACGTGAAAGATACGCATCATCGGTAATGGTGCAGGTGTCGTAGCAGACTAGATCGTAACAGCTAATGAAAGCACGTGCATATATATGCAATGAAATGGAATTAACATAAATATAATAGAAAGGTACACAGCAAGATAAGATATACATAGTTATTTACGAGCCATATGTTTACTGTATTTAAAGTAGTACGAATCGTTATTTTGGAAAATTAGGGGATACGGTGTTTTTGAGAAAAAAAATATCATTTTGAAAATCCCTAGCATCCCTAGGTTTGCTCTTTGAAAATACCTAGGATTTATTAGCTTTTGAAAATAGGTATGATTCGAACTCTATTCTAACACCTACTTAAGTAATTAAGAAACTAAACTAAAACAGTGTCGAAAGTGAATAGAAATCTATACATATCCGAGTCGATATATCTAGTAGTTGGCGATCCAGCCTCATAGCATCACGTACGGTATAATCCATCATATGGCATCCTCTAGTCAAGAGTGCGGATAAATCATCATATAAATATCTCGTACGGTATAGTCCGTCATACGGTGTTCATATCAGATTTTTGCATTTTTATATCGCCCATTCTTAATCACATTTCATATAAGTAGGTACTTTTGATCCATGTCTGCTAAATAGTTGCAGGTTACAGGTTGTCAGCTTTTTACAGTGAAATTCATGAAAAGTCGCAACAAATGTGGGACTACGACCAACAATCGATGAATACTGATCTCCGCTAACCATTCGTATGATGCCGCCTACTAGTTTAAGAGACAAAATGGAAAATCGTTGATCACTTCAATGCATAAGGCACAAGGGCAACACAAGATCCAAGACTTCAACGCGGAGCTCATGGCAAAAGTCCACATTATCTTGCGCTGTTAAAAATCTAGAAGGAAATTTAAAAGTTTCTAAGAAACCAAGAGGATAAAAGAGAAGATAAAAGAAACATGAAAAAGACCAGAAAGTTTGATGCCCCAAGTCCACCAAATGGCCGTGGAACCGCGTCCAAACAGGCACTTCTGCCGCGGTTCCGCGGCCGCGTTCTGTGCATGTCTGGGGCAGTGTCAGTGCTTTGACTCGGCACTCTCGGGGTAGTTTCGTAATTTCGTATATGGATAAGAATGTAAACCTAGGGTTTTCCTATATATAAATAGAAGAGCTCAAAGGCAAATTAGGAATGCCTCTTTTTATTTTTAGATCTAGAATTTAAAATTCACTATGAAAAATTGTAGTAAGTTTTTAAGAGGTTATCAATAAAAGTAAGTTCTTTTATTTTTATCGCACTTGTTTATCGCATTTTTATTACCTGCAATTTTAATTTGTTAACTTAGGCGTAGAATTAATTCTTTTTTTTCCTTTTGTTATCTCCTTTTCTATTTTTCTTTGACAACGATGATGCTTGAGTAAGATTCTTGCCTAAGTGAGGTCTCGAATAGCTAGTTGCAAAAATTCCTCTTAACCTAAAATTCTTTCTACCATCTTTTTTTTTTCTTTTTAATCGGTGAGTAATTTCTCACTTGTTAGGGCAGGAGAAGGAAGCTTTGAGAGAAGGAAATCTTTCTCACTCCTTTCTTTGCCCAACACTTAAAATTCGGACAACTTTTAACTAAACCACAATCCGCTCATAACGACACCTTATCCAACATGATAGCGGTGATTCCATAGTTAGACCGGTTATGGTTGAATTAACCGAAGGTTACAGCTATGAGCCAAGTACGGACAGACAAGGACCAAAAGGAAGAAACTAAGTATGGAAACCCTAGCTTAAACTTGCAAGTTCCTTCCTAGTCGTGCTAATCCCCGTTGTTGCCGATTATCTTAACACCGATATTAATAAGGGCATAGAGAAAAAGTGAGGAATTCCTAAAACTCGAACTAACCAAATCCTAACCCTAGCAAGTATTTTATCATCATTTATCTCATTCGTAAAACTTAAAACAAACCACCATTTTTTTGGACTTAAGTCGTTAAAACATAAAGAAAAGATTCCATCTCCCTATGGATCGACCCGTACTCAACCGGCTACTTAACAAGCGACACCGTCTTGATTGCGGTAATTAAATATTAAGAACACGCAAAATCTCTTACCAATCAAATGGCGCCGTTGCCGGGGAGACGGTAGTTTCTTTCTTTGTGAAATTTCGGGGTAATTAAAAATATTTTAAAAAACATAAAAAAAATAAAAATCATCTTGTTATTTTTGAAAAATCTTTGTGCAAGTGTGCAGGATTGGAAGAAGACCTGGTTCAAATCTGTAGAAAACTCAGTGAATAAATTCAGAATCAGGAGATCTAAAAAGAAAGAGGAGTACCAACTCAGCAAGGGAAAACGTTGGAAGATCCAAACCAACTGTTCAACCACAGAACCGCAGCAGAATCAAGGGTTTGACCGCGGAACCGCGGTCAACGGGTGATGTCAGCACCCAATTTTCTCTGTAAGTATCTCTTTTCTCCTTTCCTCTCCTATGAACTCACTGAAATATTTTTCCTACAGGTTTCTTTGCACAGATTCTCTTTCTCCTATCCAATAAATTGTTTTTGTGCAGGATTCTTTGCGCTGCCAAATAAAAATAAATTTGCATGTGTTTTAGATTTTTTGTGTGTTAAAACTTTGCATAATTAATACGGAATTTAAGGGGCTATAACACCAACTCATATTGGGTGGGGATTTCATCACCCTTCCTAAGACCCCAAAAATCACTAAAAGCATATGCATCACCCTTGAGTTTAATTAAAAAATATCTAGACTCAGCCAACTTGACTTTGTGGTGTCTAGGCTAGACAAGTGAGAAAGGTAACTTTAAAAGGTCCGTCTCGCGGTGATTCGTAAGCGGAACCCTGCTTTCTTCATTTGTGCTTATCTGGCCACAATTGGCAGTTAAGAGACGATTTGAGGGTTATCTTGTTGGATATATGTATGCCCTAGAGGCCATTATGTGATAGTTGATGTATTTATACATGTATATATATATATATATATTTATATATATATATATTCAGTGTACATTCTTGCTCGACATGATAGTATGCTATCTGGTTCTTCTTTATCTGACATGTTGATTTGATCATGCTTTTACTCATTCATACATGTTGATAAAGCACTGAGGATATTGGCTTGACTACAGTGATTATGATAGAGATCACACTAGTGGGACATCTGTAGTTTATAAGCATATCCTGAAATGTCCCTGGTCGTAGGTGTATCGAGATGGGGCATCGATATACCAGAGTAGACTAGCGTATATGATACTAGACCCATATGATGGGCGATGGATGTTCCCACATTCATCGATGTTTGACATCAAGATCATATACGGGTGCTCAGTGGTGACCGGGTACACTGGACGGACTCACCGTGAACTCCTACATGGAATTATATCTATCGTCGGATAGCAGTTCTCAGGTGACACTGGTACAGCTTAGTCTGTAGACCCGAGATCGTCATAGAGTCTTGTGTGCTCTCCTACTGTACTTTGATTACCACCCTACCACGGCTCTACTGAGTCGTGCAAACAGGTGGCCGTTGGGTACAGTCCCGAAACACACGAAAGTGATAAGCGATAGGAGGGGTTTCGTCTCTCCCGGTATTGGGAGTTGATGCTGTGCTGTGCTCGACTGGTTATATCAGTAAGTCCCTGGCCAGGGCTGCTGAGATTTACTGATAAGTGTTATGAGTAGTTTCTCGATCTGTTATAGACCATTCACCGGCACGACTTATTGAGTTATTGGGGTCGACTTTACCATCCCTAGATTCGATATGCAGCATATCTGACGAAGAGACCGGACTGTACGGCAGTGTTGCCGGATGGCTCGACGGGAGTTGTAGCAGGTTCGCTTGTTTTCTTCTGATCGCTCAATACCCGGGTGGCCGTTACGTTTAGCTGACCGCTTGCGGCTTGGGGGTGCTTGATATGATCATCACCCACTGCCGGCGTATTGACGAGTCTTAGAGTCCCACAAATGAGTTACCTAGTCCAGGCGAAACGCTGTGGTGCGCGTATGCGATATGCGCATGGACCCTGTTAAAATGTGCGTATGAGATACCGTATATTAATCGGGCGGCTTGCTTTTGGTTGGGTCGTATGTGATATGGCCGGATTGATAAATCAAGTGTTGATTTATCATATAACCATTATTTTCTCACTAGAAATCCTTTCTGGTATTTTTGATGTATGAATGCATGTATGCATTCTTTCATGATTCATGCACATATGGATGTGCATGCACACATACATACATACATCATCCTTCATGGTTGCATATATATTGAAAATGGTGGCAATATAAAACTCACACCATGGGTTTTTATATGGATTATTATTGCATTTGTGTTAAAACAAAAAGGAAAAGAAAAAGGGTTAATTCATGGATTGTTTCCACACTCTTCTTCATCTTACCATGCTCACCTACTTATTAACCCTTGGTTATTTTTTCTTTGGTGTTTTAAACTCAAATACAATAATATCTTTATCATTAACCATGGTTTGAGATGAGAAGTGGAAAATATATATACATATATTTTTCATTTTCTCATTAGAGTTGATCTTATCTTCTTCTTAAAAAAGCCATCATCTTCTTCAACCTTGCACCTTTTGCTCTCTAGATCATTCAAGTGAGCAAAATACTCAACAAGATAGGATTTTGAAGTGAGAAAGAGAACCACAACACCATTCTACACAAGTCTTGCCCACTTGTTTAGAGTGTTATCTTCATTTCATTCTCTTGATAAAGTGAAGTTGCAGAGGCTTCATGGCTTGTTATTTGCACAGTAATTCCTAAAACTGCTTGGGCCGCGGAACCTCGGCCAATACTTGCTTGGGCCGCAGCTCCGCGGTCGTACAGAGGCTTCATGGCTTGTTATTTGCACAGTAATTCCTAAATCTGCTTGTATATTATTTTAGGTATGTTTAATCTGATTCTTGTGCTGAATATTCTGGGGATGGTTTTGAGTTCAATGATTCGATCGGAATTTAGATTTCGTGTTTTTTCCGGGTAAATTAGAAAGTATTGAATTGTTCGAACGAGTGTCGTTTGGTCACTTTTCACGGGGTTTAAATCTTTCGGATATATGTGCAAGTTTTGTGGTGGACCCTCTAGAAGACAACAAACCTTAACTCGATTATGTGACCGTCTTGAACTTCACTTTGAACCTTAGGGTTTGGGGCAGTACGGCGTGCCACATGTGAGGCGTTGGCTTGACCCTTCTACGGCTGGACCGCTACTACTGTGTCACACTCCGGATTTTTTGAACTCCGCTCAAGTGTTGAGCTTTAGGGAATTTTGGGTATTTGATCATTCGGTCGAAAACTTTAATACTGTCTCTTTATCTGGAATGTGATACAATATGTGGAATTCATATAGTTTAGGCAGGAAATACGAAGTATGTGATATTTCGCATTTATGATGTCTAAAGAGAATGTGGATTCCAAATATTGTAGTTTTACACTTTCTTTTCTGTGACCGTAAGTGTAGTATGTTCGATATTGCCGGTTTCGTTGCTATACATCAACGACAATTAGGGTACGCATACTTACTTACGTTGATGATATATGATATTATGTGTTGCTGAGATATGATGTGCAGGATTATCGCGATCGAATAGCCGGGTTTTTTTTATGTGAGATGAGAGTTTTATATTTTCATTCATGTAAAATTCAAATGTAATGTAATATTTTTTTATTTGGGGCACTTCCGGGTTGAGGTTGATGTCACCAGTGTTGTATATTATTTACTTTTCCACATTTGGATAGACCCAAGAGGGGAGCACAAGTGACCGGGTTCTGGGGTTCAGTGGGAGGCCATCTCGAGGAGTCGAGACCGGGTCTCCTAAACTCCAGGATTGGTAGGGTCGCTTGCCGCTCTCGTAGGGGTCTAGGGGTGTGGGCTTGGCTATTCATCGCGACTGTGGAATCCGTATTTTCTATTATTGGCTAAATACTAAATACGGACATCCTAGTATATCCCACATTATATATATGTTTCTGCTGCCTGTGTTCTGTGATATCTGAGATGAATGATATATTATATATGAGATATATAGTAGACGTTGCTTATGTTTTAAACCCGCGCTAGTCCCGTCCATGTATGCCGTTAGTTAAGTAACCTAACGGTGCATCACGGAACATTGTGGCGAATGCGGATGGCATAAGCGTACGTGTTATTTTCGTTTCTTTTCTGTGATTGGCTTAAGGACTTAAACGATGGGATTACATTAATATGATTAATGTAAAGAAAATAAACCTAAAAATATGTTGTAGAATCGGATTTGAAAACCACTCGGCTCTTTATGAAAAAGCTATATTTCAAAACTGCGGAGCACAAGCCACTCCTTTTGAAAACCATTTGATTCTACGACGATATCAAGTTCAAAGCTTTAAAGATTTTCTTAAAAATCATCCGCAACCCTCCGTCATTTTAGGAAGTAGAGTACTTAGTATTCGTGCTACGTTTGTTGACTTTAGTTAAGGCGTAATGTATGGTAGCTAAGTGATGTCTTCCTACACTGCATATGATGCAGATTAATTAGGACATTCATGCGACTTTGTTGACCATAGTTAAGGGTCATATGGGTGGGTCTAATTGGTCAAGAAATGACGGGTAGAACTTGACTGGTACTTATGATTTGTTGACCATAGTTAAGGTCATAAGTACTAGGGGTAAAAATTACATCGGGAATTTCAAGTGTTGAGATTTGCAATGAGATTGCATACCTTCCATGTGATGGTTGGATCCCGATCCCACTGTGGGCAATAGTTGCTCCTAGGAGAGTTTTGCAGTTTACAATTAGCTAACTCATTAGGTGTCTAGAAAGGTGTTAACGGGGCTACGCCTCTGGGAAAATGAGGTTTACTTTAATTAGGTCCGTGCGAAAGCACGGGGAACCTTTTTAAGTACCGACACTGGCCTGGCTGAACGGTTAGCGAAATTGTAGACTGTAATTAATCCTGGCTAGTTTTCTTTTTAAGGTTTGAAAGAAAAACTTGATTAAAGCAGTGGGAGACATCGATTAGACAAGATAATAACCAATCCGATCTATGCAAGAGCTTTCGCTGAGTGTATTCTTTTCTCTCTCTTAATGGCAGATACCAATGACTGGACTCAAGCTTTTACTAGATAAAAACAAACTGAATGGGACCAATTATAAAGACTGGCTGAGAAATCTGAAAATAGCCTTGACTTATGATAAAGTATCATATGTCCTCACGGCTTCAGCCCTGCCCACCCCAGGTCCAAAATCCTCAGTTGCGGACATTGATGTCCACAAGACATGGGATGCTGACTGTGCCATGGCCAAATGACTCGTGCTTGCATCGATGGGTAATACACATCAGAAGCAGCACGAGAATATGGACATTCAAACCATATTCCTCCATACAAAGGAATTGTATGGAGAGCAATCCCGCGTATTACGATACGAAGCATCAAAGAAATTGTTTCAGATGCGAATGGCCCCTGGCACACCGGTAGGAGATCATGTTCTGAAGATGATAGCTCTTATAGAAGAACTTGAGGACCTTGGATGGACAATGGACAATCAACAATATACGGATATTATTCTGCAGTCCCTCCCCTCCACCTTTGCTCAATTCATAGTTAACTTCAACATGCACGGCATGGAGAAGGAACTACCTGAACTCCTTAATATGTTAAGGAGTGCAGAGAGCACTATGAAATCAATGAAAACTCCCGTTATGACTATTGGGCAATCTTCTTCTTCTCGCCCAAAGGCTAAGGCCAAAGGAAAGAAAAAGAAGAAGCCCACCAATCCTAAGGGTGGAGTTAAAAGGTGAAGGGAAAGGAAAAGTCCAAAACTAGAGACTCGGGGAAAGGTGAATGTTTTCATTGCCACAAGACAGGACATTGGAAGCGCAACTGTACGGAGTACTTGAACCTTAAGAAGAAGCATGGGGATGCTTCCGCTTCAGGTGTGTTTGTGACACAAAACTGTTTTTCAATAAACTCTGCTTCCTGGGTATTAGATACCGGTTCAGGTTCTCACATTTGCAATTCTATGCAGGGGCTGAGAAATAGCAAAGTTTTGAAGACAGGTGACCATACTCTCCGCGTTGGAAATGGTTCCAATGTACATACAGTCGCAGTGGGAGAGCATCACTTGGGGTTGCCATCTTGGTGTATATTGGTTTTGAACCCATGTTATTTTGTACCAAGTATGCTATGTAATATAATATCTGTTTCTTTATTAGACAATGAAGGATATAATTTTGTATTGCAGAACAATGTTATGAACATTCACCTAAATAAAATGTTGGTTGGGTATGGTACACTTAATAACGGGATATACGTCCTAAATCAACACACAGTTTTCAGTATACAACACACTAATAAAAGAAAACTTTCAGGATTAAATGAAGCTTTTCTTTGGCACTGTAGACTTGGTCATATTAACGAAACAAGACTAAACAAGTTATATAAAGATGGATATTTGATTGAACCCTGCCATATATCCATACGACCTCTAGTACTAACCGTCCGATCCTAATCCGTGCAATACCGCACGTATCTGATCGAACCCTGCCATATCTCCATACGGCCTCTACAGCGTTTCGCCCGAAAACTTGAGTAACTGAATGTGGGGGACTCTAAAGACTCGTCAATACTATGGCTGTGGATTTAACCACTAGCACGTCAGAGGTATTAGCCATACGTGACGGGCTACCAGCTATTGACTAAAAGGGACGTCGATGAGCGAACTCAACCTGACACCCTACTGAGCCTGTCAGTGCAATATCCGTGCAGTCCGGTCCATTCGTCTATGAGCATCTCATGGCGGGCCTAGGGGGTTGGTAAAAGTCAGACCCCCAAAAGCGGTACAAGTCGTGTCAGAGATCAGCCCAGAACACCCTGAGATACTACTGGAATACCTACCAGTAAAGCTCCTGCCTTGGCCAAGGACTTTTCATGTTCTGGCTCTCCTAGACGCAGCGCGAACTCACCCCCAATACCGGGAGAGACGAACCCCCGAAGATCCGCTCACTGCCTCCATGTGGCTCGGGACTGTACCCAAGTAAAACCGGTTTGCACGTCTCCTTTGAGCGTGGTAGGGTAATAATCAAAGTACAGTGGGAACTCACACGAGACAAATGACGATCCCCAGGTCGATGAACTAACCTGTACACATGTCACCAGTGAACTGCTATCTGACGTCAGGTATAAGACCAACTAGCATGTTCCCGGCGAGTCCTGTCCGGTGTACTCATAACCCAATGAGCACCTGTATACATCTTAGGTGAACCAACTGACACCAGTGGCTTGTGAGACCGGCCACCGCCCCTCGTCGGGGTCTCGAATGTATACACTAGTCTACTCTGGAGTATCGATGCCCTGTCTCGAAACTCCCACGACTAGGGACCTTTTAAGGATGTGCTTATAGACCACCAGCTCCCACGTATATGATCGCCCTCATACTGCTGGTAGTCAAGCAAGAATCCTAGGGGCTCTATCAACGTGCAATAGTGATCTGTAAGTTCACCTAAAGCAGTACACGATGATAAAGGTAAACCAGATAGCATACTATCATCTTGAGTAAGACTGTCTTACCTGGATAGGTCCTCCCTCAATCATTGCAATCACGTGCCTGTGACCCAATAATTGACTCTGAGGGCACTATCTCCAACACACAGAATATAAGTTGGAAGTAGAGAACCGAAAACCGGGTATAAGTATTATGTCCTATGATGAGATCAGGGAGGAGAATACTTGTGCGTGGAATTCTTAGACTATTCTAAAGGAGAATGAGATTCTCTCTCAGTGTTACTCCTCTGTATACACCACAGCACAATGGTGTATCAAGGCAGAGCAATCACACCCTATATGATATGGTGCGCTCTATGATGAGTACTACTGAATTACCAGTTTCCTTTTGGGGGTTATGCACTTAAGAAGCTGCATACCTATTGAATTAGGTTCGAATCAGATCACTGTTTACCACTCCATATGAGATATGGTATAGGAAGAGCCTATCTCTTATGTTAGTTAAGATTTGGGATTGTCCGGCCTATGTCAAAAGCAAAATCCGGACAAGATCGAGGCAAGGTCAGTTCTGTAGAACTGGAAGGAGTTCCAGCTATACAAACTACAGCTGATTATTTAACAGAACCGAAGGATTCAATAGTCCCCGACGAACCTCAGCCTCTCCGCCGATCTGGTAGGGTTCCTCATCCGACTGAGAGATACTTCGGTTTCTCGATGACAGTGAGAGCGAGGAATGCATCATGAGATGATGACCCAACTAGTTTCGAGCAGGCCATCGAGAGTAGGGACTCTGTAAGAATGGCTGGATGCTTAGAGATCTGAGATGGAATCCATGTACAACAACAAAGTATGGACTCTGGTTGCTGTATCTGAAGGGTTAAATCCCCATCAGGAGCAAGTATATCTTTAGAAGATTACTTGGTGTAGATGAAAAGTTGAGACTTTCAAAGCTAGACTTGTTAAAAGTTTTTGTTATCGACCAGGCATGGAAAATGATGAAACCTTTTCCAGTAGCTATGCTTAAGTCCATTCGGATCCTACTTGCCATTGCTACATACCATAACTATGATATCTGGTGATTGGGTGCCATGTCTGCTTTTCTAAATAATGATTTAGAAGAGAACGTCTATAAGAACACAGCCAGAGGGCTTCGTAAACAGTAGGAGCAGCGGAAACGTGTGCAAGTTGCTTTAAAGAATAAAGCAGGCATCGCGGAGTTGGAACATCTGTTTTCATGTGGTAGTCAAAGAGTTTGACTTCATCAAAATGGTAGATGAACCTTGTATATACAAAACGGTAGTAAAGAGTAAGGTGGTAATCCTCGTATTGTACGTGGACAACATACTCTTGATAGGAAAAGAGTTTCCTATGCTACGCACGGTCAATCTCCTCTTATCACAAGGATTCTCCCATAGGATGAAGGTGATACTCCTAAATCCAAGGATTTGGATCTATGAGATAGATCTAAATGGATGTTAGGGTTCTCACTAGGTTTAGTGATACAGTATCAATCGATCCTGAGGAGAATCACTGGAAAAGTTCTAGGGTGATGACGACGACTGTATATCAGTCACAGGCATTGTCTTTACCCTTGGTGAAGGGACGGTATATTGGAAGAGTTCAAAGCGAGATACCGTGGTAGACTAGACGATAAAGGCTGGTAACATCGCTATTAAAGATACTACCAAAGAGGCAATTTAGGTGTATATTAGTTCATGAGATGAACTAGGTTCCTACAATTGTGTGTCAATGGAAGTGTGGCTTTGGCCTAGGAACCCCGGTACCATCAGTGACCCAGACATATTCTGAGACAGCATCACCTGATCATGGAGATAGTTGATCTCCAGGGTGATCGAGGTTAGGAGAGTAGACTCAGAGGACAATACGGTGGATCCACTCACACAGGCCTTTTCCCAGAGAGAGACTTATATGGGATGGTTGAATATTAGATACTGCAACCACTGCTATAGATGGCCCTAGTGCAAGTGGGAGATTGTTAGTTATATGTCTGCCCTAGAGGCCATTACTGTACATAGGATGTATATTGTAGTGGATGCTGGGACATATATAGGTAGGACTTTCTTGCTCGAAATGATAGTACGCTATCTGGTTGATCTTTATCTTAACATGTATACTTGTTGTCTCTCTATTACATATTGATAAAGCCCTTAGGATATGTTCTCGACTTCTAGGACTGTGATGTTGATCAAACTAGTGGGGCCTGGGTAGTCCATGAGTACATCCTTCAATGTTCCTAGTCGTGGGAATATCGAGATGGGGCATCGATATTCCAGAGTAGACTAGCGTATATCTTCTCGATCCATGTGATGGGCGATGGATGATCACATATCCATTGGTGTTTGACATCAGAGACGGTATGCAGGTGCTCAGTAGAGACTGGGTACACTGAACGGACTCGCCGAGAACTCCCAGATGGTATTATACCTCATGTCGGATGGCAGTTCTCTTGTGACACTGGTACAGCTTAGTCTGTTGATCCGAGATCGTCATGGAGTCTTGTGTGTATCCCACTGTGCTTTGATTTCCATCCTACCATGGCTCTACTGAGTCGTGCAAATAGGTGGTTTTTGGGTACAGTCCCGATTCACATAGAGGCAATGAGCGATAGGAGGGGATTCATCTCTCCCGGTATTGGGGATTGGTGTTGCGCTATGATCGACTGGCCATAACTGGAAATCCCTGGCCAGGGTTGCACAAATTTACTGGTAAGTGTTATCAGTAGTTTCATGCTTATTATGGACTTTACATCGGCATGACTTATCAAGCTACTGGGGTCTGACGTTTACCAACCCTAGGCGAGATATGCGACATATCAGACGAACAGACCGGACTGTACGGTAAGTGTTACTGTTTGGATTCGCAGAAGTGTGAGCGGGCTTGCTTATTGATCTTCTGATCGCTCAATACCCGGGTAGCCGTTACGTTTAGCAGACCGCTTGCGGCTTGTGGGTGTTTGGTATGATCATCACCTACTGCCGTCGTATTGAAGAGTCTTTAGAGTCCTACACAGAGGTTTCCTGGCTCAAGCGAAACGAAATAGGAGCGCATATGAGATATGTACGAGACCGAGAATAATACCAGTATGTGATACTGAATTCTATTCTCGCGATTCGTATCATCGGACGGTTACATAAGATATAGCCGGGTTACCGAATCAAATGTTGATTCGATATATTGATACACTTGATATTAGTCGGTTATATGCAGTATGACCGGATCATTAAATCAAGTGTTGATTTAATGATTTAATGTATAATTATATGTTGGATATATTACTTTACATTGACTAGTATTGTTCACTTAAGATTGATTTTCGCACTTGATTGTGCACATTGTATATATGATATATGTTTGTGCACTAGTTTATATCATTTTTGATGATACATGCAAACTTGGGTGAGTGTATGCTTTAAACCATGTTTAGGTTAATGGTTAGGTTTTATATATTTTATTTATTTATTTTTGGCAAAAATAAAATGGTGGTTTTCTTTGTTTTATGCTTGAAGCTTCATGAAGCCTTTTAAGCATCTTTGAAAAGTCTAGCCATTTTGTTTTATGCTTTAACCTAACCATTAACCTAAACCATAGTTTATTCTCTACATGTGTTAACTCACCCATGGTTGCAATATGATAAACTTCACTTGAATTTTCTTTTAAGATAATTCTTTTCCATTCTTTTCTTCTTCTTCTTCTTCTCCATGAAGTGAAGAAAGCTTGCTAGAAAATTTCAAGTGTTGAAATCAAGTGAGAAATCCAAATCCAAAGCGAACCCACTTCCTATTTCTTCATCCTCTACCACTTGCCATGTTGTATAGGGTGTTTTCTTCACAAGGTTCATGACCAAGTGAAGATGGATCTTGAGTTTGAATCGCCTCGACGTAGATCATCTTCGGCATCGAAGTCAACGACCTAGCCCGCTCATTTCTCCGATAAAACCAACGCTAGAGTATAGGATCCTGATGATCGCAGCGGAGGGACGTCATCACGGAGCTAAAGAAGCGGAGGACCGGATCTATAAAAGTTGTAGTCCCTTTCACTTGTAGTTAAAGTAGTTAACTTGCATGCTTTCGCCTTACCTCTAGTTAACGATCTCACTTAGGGTTTCTCGGCACATGAAATTTTTTTGATTTTGGCATGGTTGATGCCTTGTGGAACCTCATGGGTGTGCCTAGGAACCCTGCAAAAATCAATATCAGCAAGCTTTCCAACCCTAACCCTTTCAAAATCCGACGAACAATCTTGCACCCAACAATCATTTTCCTTAAAACAATTTTGTTCCGCCAAATAACGATAAGGTTTCGTCGCTAGAACAAATTCTGGAGGAATTTGTAATGCAATCGACATAATCAAACGCCAACATCCAGTCTTCAATTCAGTCTTTGGTGCAACACACTTGTCACGTCCCGAAAAGTACGGAACATGACCGGCACTTAAATTACGAAACGTCTCGAGGCGTACGTAATCCAAGTAAGCCAAAACCCAGAATTCAAAACCAAAGAAGCAGTAAACTGAAGGAAAACCCAATTTAAAGCAAGCAGTTTTAACAACATAGACCGAAGTATGCATTTTTAAAATCTCAAGTATTTTGTACAAATTTCGGCAGATTTTCCTTTGTAAATACAGACCCCAAACGGGTACAAAACCTGATAAAACATATATAATGAATAAAGGCATCCCCAAGCCGGAGCTAGCTCTTCGTCAATCGACGGTCACAACCACGCAAGCAATATAATATACAACGCCGAAGGGCGAGGATCAAAACACAAAAGGAAACTCAAAACATCAAGAAAACCCATAATAATATAATGCGCGACTCTATGGTCGAAAGAATAAACACTGGTCTTTTATGTCTATCACATATACAAGTCTGGTTGATGGAATTTTACTAGATACAACTGAAATAAATATATGATGGTGGTCCTGATGCAAAAGAACCCACCTACCAAAGCAATCACCCGGAAGAAACAGTGTAGAAATATATAATGGTGGTCCTGATACAAAACTTGCAAAGAACTGTGACACAACGGGGGTGAGTTGCCAACTCGTGAGTAGAAAACATCTACGAGTAGAAATCGCATGCATGACGCTATCCAAGGCCATAATGGGTAATATCCTCAAATAATATCCAGATCCATCTATATGTAAGTGCAATACTACGTGCTCGTATCAGTGCCTCAGATAGCTACATATCAGATATATGATGTATGAATGCATGACGAATAAAAACAGAATACATCATGAATGAGACAACTGTTTTTTTATTTAATGGGATTTCTGTATGTATATAAATCGGGTATCATCAATGAAATCAACAGAGAAATCAGTGTCAAGCATCGACACAAAACATAAACCTCAGCATCTCAATATCAATATCTCTGTATCTCAAATCTCAATATCTCAATCTCAATATCTCAATACCTCGGGCTTCGTCAGTCCGGATCGGCCCATATCATCAATCACACGACCACGAACAGTATTCTCCAGATATCCGCCGCGCCAGGTAAAATCACCGGTAGGCAGTCTGCCCCTGCCGGGCTCATCATCTACATCTCGATCTTCTTGCCCTGGGGTACCATACCGGGCCCACCATGTACCCGAGACGGTTCATCCGGCTCCTCGAATTGGGTCTCAAAATCCAACAGCAATCATGAAACTCATGGTGGACGACTCATACATCACGAGAAAACCGCAACTTGCATTTTAAAAAGAGAGAGAGGGAGAAAAGTTTATATATATTCTTGCGGTTTTCCCCCAAATCCAAAAATCTCATGGAAATCCGAAATCCAAGAATCAAGAGTAAGTAAACAGTGAATATCAGCATAAATCTCCATAATGATGCCTGACCAATGAGTATATGAATGAAAATGATATCTTGCAATGAATACAATAGTTAAACTAGCATATGGGAGCTATAACATATTGCGACTATAAGCTAGCAAGCTATGTCAATAAAATGGTATTTTCTAAAGTGTACATGACATGGCAATTACCGATGATGTTGTGTGCGAGCCGGCAACTAAGTGTATATGGAACATACGCATCATCGGTAATGGTGCTGGTGTCCTGACAGCATGATTTCAATACTAACATATGAAAACATAATATAAGCATGCAATACAAGGCGAGCAGCAGCAATATGCGGGAGCTGAATAATAAATATAACAATGATTAACATACAATATATAATAAGAGTCATACAGTAAACTACAGGTCTAACTAACAGTCTAATCCAAAGGTAAGGAAACCACCTAAATCTGAGTCGATACATATATATGTATATAATAGTCGGTGATCCCTGCCTCAATAGTATCCCATACGATACCCTATATACTATGATATCCCCGAATCAATAGTGCGGATCTATCATCAATATATAGCTCATACGGTAAATCGGTTGTACGGCTTCCCAAGTCTGGGTACGGGTCAAATATCACATTTATCTCATTATTCGTCTGGTATCCTTTTCATCATATATCATGATCTGGGGGTACTGATCTAAGTCTAGTACAATACTGATACTATCTGTGTATATACCTGCGTGTATATGAAAACACCACGCCTATGGGACCCGCTAAAAATATCATGTCGTATCTCAAATACGAACCATATCACATCATCGATCTCATGGCCTCAAGCCCAATCTTATTGACTCAACTCCATTTATCATCCACTATCCTCATTATCAGTACATACATATATGTACATACCTGTATACCATCTCATCCACACATCTAGGTATTCCATATAACCATATATAACTATAACAGGCCATGTATGTGCACGTATGTATGTGTCAATCCTTTACTGTAAGGTCTTGCGACTAATAACTGAACTAAAATCTCTTTCCTCCAAATTTCACTATATCCAACCCATGATCACTTAATACCTTTCGTTCCAAGTATTCACATTTCACCAATATACATATAATATCACATATATCTTACGAAATTGCGGGGGTGCTATACGCTATCCACCCGACTTCCCTGTAGATAAAATCTACTCACTTTGATCTTGCTTGCTGGAGTCGATGACGCCACGCTCATCCTCGTCGTCTCGAAGTCCACATCGGGTACCAACATATCATATATAGCATCGTAAACGTACCATTCATGGTCTCATCACGCACGAAAAACCAAAATATCCCACGAATCACCCATAGGTCAATACCTATGGTCTACACATGTAAAAGGATCAAATAACCATCGACATCGGCGTACAAACGCCGATTGATCAAGAAAAACCCAAACGTACCATTCATGGTGTCACCACACACACACACACACACTATATATATATATATATATATTGTTTGTTATATGTATGCCCTAGAGGCCATTACTATACATGAGATGTATATTGTAGTGGATGCTTGGACGTATACAGGTAGGACTTTCTTGCTCGACATGATATTATGCTATCTGGTTACACTTTACCTAAACGTGTATACTTATTGTCTCTCTGTTACATTTTGGTAAAGCCCTTAGGATGTGTACTTAACTACCTAGAATATGATGTGGATCATACTAGTGGGGACATGGTAGTCCATAAGTACATCATTCAAGGTCCCTAGTCGTGGGTGTATCGAGATGGGGCATCGATATACCAGAGTAGACTAGCGTATACCTTATCGACCCATACAGATGGGCGATGGATGATCCCATATCCATTGGTGTTTAGAGATGATATAAGGGTGCTCAGTGGAGACTGGGTACACTGGACGGACTCGCCGAGAACACCCAGATGGTATTATACCTTACGTCACATGGTAGTTCTCTGGTGACACTGGTACAGGTTAGTCTGTAGACCCGAGATCGTCATAGAATCTTATGTGATTCCCACTGTGCTTTGATTTCCACCTTACCACGTCCAAGAGGGCATGCAAAATGGTGGTTTTTGGATACAGTCCCGAGTCACATGGAGGCAATGAGCGATAGGAGGGGTTTCGTCTCTCCCGGTATTGGGGGTTGATGTTGCGCTATGCTCGATTGGCCATAACAGGGATGTCCCTGGCCAGGGCTGGTTTAGAGATTTACTGGTAAGTGTTACCAGTATTTTCTCGACCCGTTATGAGCCTCATATTGGCATGACTTATCGGTTTTTGGGGTCTGACGTTTACCACCCTTAGACTTGATATGCGACATATCAGACGAGGAGACCGAACTGTACGGTAGTGTCACTGTCAGGCTTTTATAGGAGTTGGAGCGGGCTTGCTTGTTGATCTTCTGATCGCTCAATACCTGGGTAGCCGTTACGTCCAGCTAGTACCGCTGACGGCTTGTGGGTGCTTGATATGATCATCACCTACTGCCGGCGTATTGACGAGTCTTTAGAGTCCTATATAGAGGTTGTACTGGCTATGGCAAAACGAAATAGGAGCGCATATGTGATATGTGCTGGACCGAGAATAACGTGAGTATGTGATACCGTATTCTATTCTCGCGATGTTTGTATCGATCGGTTATATGTGATATAGCCGGGTTATCGAATGAAGGGTTGATTCGATAAGTTGGTACATTTTGTGTTAGTCGGTTATATGTGATATAACTGGATTATTAAGTCAAGTATTGATTTGATAATTTAGTGTATAATTGTATATGTGATATACTAATTTACATTAACTAACATTGGTTCACTTAAGCATTTATTTTTCTCACTTGTGCACAAGTTAAAATATATATGTGATATATATTTATTAGTGTACAAATTGTATAATGGTTGTTGATACAACCATCATGGGTGTAGAAGACTTATACCATACTAATTATATTTGTTAGGTTTTTATATTTAAAGTAATTCTAAAACAAATGGATAATGAGCATAAATGCATGAAGCTTCATGAAGCTTATGTTTGTATTTGACTTAGTCCACTAGTTTTGTTTTACTTAAGATATTAGTTAACCTAACCACTATGATTACCCATGGTAATGTCTCTACATGAGTTAGTATATGATACTCACTCACCATGGTTAGCTCATTCTCTCTGTTGATTATTTTTCATATTCATTTTGAGCTCATCTTCTTCTTCCTCAAAATTTCTTTCTAGGGCTTGAAATAGAGAGAGAATCAAAGTGGGAAAAGAAATTCTAAAGTGTACCCATTTCCTATCTCACCATCCTCTACTAGACTAGCACTTTAGTTAAGGATGTTTGCTTTACTAATTCTTTGGTTAGTGAAGTAGAAGCTTGAGTTCGTATTTCCTCGACGTAGATCATCTTCGGCCTCGAAGACTTCAAGCAATTACGTTGCCTCTTCTCATGGAGCCGTCCGAGAGTCCGGGTGTTCGATGATCGCAGCGAAGGGACTACAACAAGAAGCTTTAGAAATGAAGGACCGATCTACAAAGGTTGTATTTCGTATTCCTTTAGTGATAATTGTTATTCACTAACATGTGTTCGCCTAATCTCTAGTTAACGATCTTGTTTAGGGTTATTCGGCACGGTTAAAATTTTAATCGGGCATGTTTTATGCATTGTTGAACCTTATTGGTGTGCCTAATAACCCTACAGTGGTATCAGAGCCTAGCTAGAGCATTAGGCGATGTGTTTACGAAGTTAAAACCCCGGTCGAACCCGGAAACATCAAAGTAAACCCCTCTCTGGAAATTTTTTGAAAACTGGGATTTTTCTGTATTAAAAATACCTAAAAAATTCAGCAGGGTTTTCTAAGAATTACCATGAAAAACGAGACCCCAATACCGCCACGTGGCCACGGAACCGCGGCAATAAGCCACTTTTTCTGGTGGTTCCGCGGCAGTAAAAGGGTATTAGGGACGGTTTTTCGCACAGTAATACTTGCCTCTGTTGTTACTATTTTCTGGGTATTTTTAAAACTGACTCAAGTGTTGAGTATTCTGGGGTTTATTTTGTATTCGTTGATTCGATCGGAAAATTTAATTTCGTTGTGTTTTCCGGATATTTAGAAAGTATTAAAAAGTTCGGACGGATATCAATAACTCACTTTTTCCCGACCCGGAAAATTTCCAAGTGTTGGATTTTTCGGTTGTTTAAGAACGTCTAGATCGTGCAAGTTACACGATGGACCCTCTAGAAGACAACAAACCTTAACTCGATTATGTGACCGTCTTGAACTACCCTTTGAACCTTAGGGTTTGGGACAGTACGGCGTGCCACATGTGAGGTGTTGGCTTGACCCTTCTACGGCTGGACCATTGGTACTGTGGCATGTGATGGATGTTTTTAAACTCCCCTCAAGTGTTGAGAACCATTTGAGAAAACTTGGCTGTTTGATCATTCGATCGGAAAGTTTAACATTGTCTATTTATCTGGAATGTGATACAATATTTGGAATCCACAAGTGGTTATGAGATAACTAATTTGAATGTTATAAACATAGCAGTTTAGTCTCAAATGATCGGTTGCCACGAAATTTTGATGCGATCAAAATTCCATCGCAATCATGTAGCGTACTCGGATACTCGCCGGATAAAATTAATAGATAGCCATGCCCCGTAGCCCCGACCAAGCGACTGTAGGAGAACCCCATCGCCGTAAGCATCCGTTCGGGTGCTCGCAGCAGCGGTGTTCCGCCTTAGTGCACTTCGTCGACGGCATCCGGGGGGTGCGGCCGTCTGCTAAAGTTTGCGACGAGCATTCGATCACTTATCGGGAATCTTATTGAATTGCCCAACGAGATATTGAAAAGTGTTTTCGATATAGAGACTAAAATGCGGGGTTTATAATTGTTAGGCATGCGATGCCTAAGGCTGTTGCGGATTCCAACTGTTGTAGTTTTACACTTTCTTTTCTGCAACCGTAAGTGTAATATGTGATATCGCCGGTTTCGTTGCTATATGTCAACGACAATTGGGATGCGCATATTTACTTACGTTAATGACATGCGATGTTATGTGTTGCTGGATATGTTATATTGGATCGTCGCGTTTTGAATAGCCGGGGGTTTTATGTGAGATGAGAGTTTTTATTTTCATTCATGTAAAATTAAATGTATGTAATATTCTTTTATTAGGGAACTTCCGGGATGAGGTTGATGTCACCTTTTGTATATTATTTACTTTTCCGCACAAGGATAGACCCAAGGAGGAAAGCACAAGTAACCGGGTTCTGGAGTCCAGTGGGAGACCAACTCGAGGAGTCGAGTCCGGGTCTCCTAACTCTAGGATTGGTAGGGTTGCTTGCCGCTCTCGTAGGGGTCTAGGGATGTGGGTTTGGCTATTCATCTCGACCGTGGAATCCGTGTTTTATAGAGGCTCAAAATAAAACACGGACGTCCTAGTAAATCCAATGTTTCATATGTTTCTTCTGCTGCGATATTTGTGATGTGATCATTTGATATGTTGTGTTAGATACTGTATATAGTATATATGATATATTATATAGACGTTACTTATGTTTTACACCTGCACTAGCCCTTCCCCGCTCTGCCATTAGTTACTTAACCTAACGGTGCACGAGGGGACATCGAGGCAAATACGGATGGCATAAGTGTACGTCGTATTTATCTGTTATGTTTAGGTGACTTAAATTATGGGACTTCATTAATATGATTAATGAAAGAAAAGAAAGCTAAAAGATGTTGTGGAATCGAATTTTAAAAAACAGGTAGCTACAGTTCTTGCTTTACATCACGGTGTTCCTTGTAGAACATCCTGCACCTTATTCGATAAGAAAAGGGCTGAGATCCCTTCACCGGGAGTGACTCCTTTAGCAATGACTGGCAGATGCTACACCCCTCGGTTTTCTCTTTTGATTGCTTTTTCTAGTTCTTGCTTTGCATAGTGATATATATGATATATCCTGCACCTCATTCGACGAGGAAAGAGCCGAGATCGCTTCACCGGGAGTGACCTCTTTAGCGAAACTAGTAAAAGCCTAAAAAACACTCCATTTTAAAATCATTTTATTCTACTACGATATCAAGTTCATTACGCAATAGGTTTTCAGAAAAACATGTCGTAGCCCTCCGTCATTTCAGATAAGTAGTAGTTAGTATTCGTGCTGCGTTTGTTGGCCTTTGTCAAGGCGTAGTGTGCGGTAGCTGACTAGTGCTTATCTGCTTATGCATATGATGTAGATTGGGTTAGGGTAGTCGTACGACCTTGTTGGCCTTTATCAAGGGTCGTGCGGGTGGGTTTAATTCAATCAAGAAATGACGGGTTGAACTTGACTAGCATCCTATGGTTTGTTGGCCTTTATCAAGGTCATAGGAGGTTAGGGAAAAAATTATCTGGAATTTCAAGTGTTGAAATTTGAAATGAGATTGCATACCTTCTATGAGATAGTTGGATACCGATACCCACTGCGAGTAATTGTTACACCTGGGAGTGTTTTACACATTACAATTAGCCGATCAAGTAGGTGTCTAGAAAGGTGTAAACGGGGTTACGCCTCTAGGAAAACGAGGTTTACTTTAATTAGGTCCGTGCGAAAGCACGGGGAATCTCCCTCAAAGTACCGACACTGGCCTGGCTGAAAGATTGGCGAAGTTGTAGGGTGTAATTAATCCCGGCTAGTCTTTCCTTTTAGGGTTTGAAGGAAGATTTGATAAAAACTGTGGGAGCCATCCTGATTAGATAAAATAATAACCAATCTGATCTTGCAAGAGCGCACGCAGAGTGTTTTCTTCTCTCTCTCTCCAGGTAGCGACCATATCACGCCTTAATCAAGATAATAATACGGATGTATTGACCGAACCCGCTTGTTATACTGTGCTGGGGAACGTTGGTCCCGCTCCAACTTATAAATGTTATAAGACAGAGCAGGAAATTAGGGATTACCAGAATTCCCGTGCCGCCCAAACGAAGAAAGTGCATGCTGATGCATCTTCTTCGGGTGTGTTCATTACAGAGAACTGTTTCTCAGTATCCTTTACGTCCTGGGTATGAGATACCGGATCAGGATCCCGCATATGTAATCTGTTATATGGGCTACAGTGAGGTAAAGAACTGAGAACGGGTGATAAGTTTCATGAGATAGAAAACGGTGCAAGTGTTGCAGCCAAGTCTGTTGGTCACTGTCACCCTGTATTACAAGAATACATTGATTCTGAACAAATGTTATTAGATACCGAACCTGATATACAACATCATATCAGTCTCTTTATTAGTGAAGAAGGATATAATTTTGTATTGTTGGATAATGTTTTGAACATTTCCTATATCAAGAGTTGATCGGTTCAGGCACGTTATCTAAAAGCATTGACGTTCTAAATCAAAAGACAGTTCTTAGTATACAAAACACACACAAGAGGAAGAGTTCAGAAATGAACGAATCCTTCTTGAGGTATTGTAGACTAGGTTATATCAATGTGACCCGACTAGCTAAAGTTACATATAGATGCATATTTAAATCAGTTTGAATTTACATCATGTGAAACTTGCCAGTCATGTCACAGAGACAAGATGACCATAGCTCCGTTTACTGAAAACAGAGAAAGAGTTAGTGAACTCTTGGGATGATACATGTTAATGTATGTTGGTCCCCTGTCCACACTTGCCAAGACCGGTTCTTTGTACTTCATTACATTCTCTGATAATCTCTCAAGATTCAGACATATGTTCCTCTTGAAACACAAGTCCGAAGCTTTTGAGATATTCACAGAATAAAAGTTAGAAGTAGAGAACCAAAACAGGTATAAGTATTATGTCCTTTGATGTGATCAACGAGGAGAATACTTGAGCACGGAGTTCCTGGACTACTCTAAAGGAGAATGAGATTCTCTCTCAGCATTATTCCTCCGTATACACCACAGCACATTGGTGTATCGGGGCAGAGCAATCACACCCTATGTGATAAGGTGCGCTTTATGATGAGTACTACTGAGTTACCTATTTCCTTTTGGAGTTATGCACTGGAGAAGTTGCATACCTATTGAATAGGGTTCCGATCAAATCAGTTGCCTACCACTTTCGTATGAGATATGGAAAGGGAAGAGCCCATCTCTTAAGTCAGTTAAGATTTAGGGTTGTCCGGCCTATGTCTAAAAGCAAAATCCGGACAAACTCGAGGCAAGGTCAGTTCTGTAGAAGTTTGTTGGATATCCCAAGCATTCGCAAGGGAATATCTTCTACCAAACCGAGGAACAAAAGATGTTTTGTTTCTCAGCATGCCACTTTTATGAAAGGGAATTTCTTGAGAAGAAATTAGTGGTCATGAGGTAGAACTGGAAGAAGTTCCAGCTATACAAACTGCAGCTGATGATTTGGTAGAACCAAAGGATTCAGTAGCAACCAACGAACCTCAGCCTCTCCGCCGATCTAGCAGGGTTCCTCACCCACCTGAGAGATACTTCAGTTTCTCTATGACAGTGGGAGCGAGGATTGCATCATAAGATGATGACCCATCTAGTTTCGAGCTGGCCATCAGGAGTGGGACTCTGTAAGAATGGCTGGATGCTTAGCGATCTGAGATGGAATCCTTATACACCAACAAAGTATGGACTTTGGTTGCTTTATCTGAAGGGCTAAATCCCCATCAGGAGCAAGTATATCCTGAGAAGATTACTTGGTGTATATGGAAAAGTTGAGACTTTCAAAGCTAGACTTGTTAAAGGTTTGCATCATTGACCAGGTATGGATTATGATGAAACCTTTTCTAAGTAGCTATGCTTAAGTCCATCCACATCCTACTTGCCATGGCTACATAGCATGACTGCGATATCTGGCGGTTGGGTGTCATGACTGCTTTTCTAAATAATGTTTTAGAAGAGAGAGTCTATAAGTACACAGTCAAAGGGCTTCGTAGACAGTGGGACCAGCGGAAACGCGTGCAAGATGTTTTATGTGATAAAGCAGGCATCGCAAAGTTGGAATGTCTGTTTTAATGTCATAGAGTTTGACTTCATCAAAATAGTAGATGAACCTTATATATACAAGAAGGTAGTAGAGAGTATGGTAGTGATCCTCGTAAAGTACGTGGATGACATACTCTTGATAGGAAAGGAGTTTTCTATGCTACGCTCGGTCAATCTCCGCTTATCACTATGATTCTCCAAATAGGATCAAAGTGATACCTCCTAAATCCTGAGTTTTGATCTATGAGATAGATATAAATGGATGTTAGGATTCTCACTAGTTGTAGTGAGATGGTATCAATCGATCCTGGGGAGAATCACTAGAAAGGTTCCAGTTTGATAAGGACGACTGAATGTCAGTCACAGGCATTGTCTTTACCCTCAGTAAAGGGACGATATGTTGGAAGAGTTCCAAGAAAAATACCGTGGCATACTAGACGATAAAGGCTGGATACATCGCTACCAAAGATGCTACCAAAGAAGAAGTCCGGGTGTATATAAGTTCATGTGATGAACTTCGTTCTTTCCATTGTGTGAAAATGGAGTTATGGCTTATGCCTAGGAACGCCCGTCCCATCAGTGATCCAGACATTTTCTAAGGCAGTATCACCTGATCATGGAGATGGTTGATACCCAGGGGATCAAGGTCAGGAGAGTAGACTCAGAGGACAATACGGCGGATCCACTCACAAAGGCTTTTTCCTAGAGAGAGACCCTTATGGGATGGTTGAGTATGAGATACTACAACCACTGTTATCAGATGGCCCTAATGCAAGTTGGAGATTGTTAGTTATATGTATGCCCTAGAGGCCATTACTATACATGAGATGTATATTGTAGTGGATGCTTGGACGTATATAGGTAGGACTTTCATGCTCGACATGATAGTATGCTATCTGGTTACACTTTACATTAACGTATATACTTATTGTCTCTCTGTTACATGTTGGTAAAGCCCTTAGGATGTGTACTTGACTACCTAGACTATGATGCGGATCATACTAGTGGGGACATGGTAGTCCATAAGTACATCTTTCAAGGTCCCTAGTCATAGGTGTATCGAAACGAGGCATCGATATACCAGAGTAGACTAGCGTATACCTTCTCGACCCATACAGATGGGCGATGGATGATCCCATATCCATTGGTGTTTGACATTAGAGATTATATACAGGTGCTCAGTGGAGACTGGGTACACTAGACGGACTCGCCGAGAATTCCCAGATAGTATTATACCTAACATCAGATGGCAGTTCTCTGGTGACACTGGTACAGGTTAGTCTGTAGACCCGAGATCGTCATAGAGTCTTGTGTGATTCCCACTGTGCTTTGATTTCCACCTTACCACGTCCAAGAGGGCGTGCAAAACGGTTGTTTTTGGGTACAGTCCCGAGTCACATGGAGGCAATGAGCGATAGGAGGGGTTTCGTCTCTCCCGGTATTGGGGGTTGATGTTGCGCTATGCTCGATTGGCCATAACAGGGAAGTCCCTGGCCAAGGCTGGTTTAAAGATTTACTGGTAAGTGTTACCAGTAGTTTCTCGACCCGTTATGAGCCTTATATCGGCATGACTTATCGGTTATTGGGGTCTGACGTTTACCACCCGTAGACTTGATATGCGACATATCAGACGAGGAGACCGGACTGTACGATAGTGGCACTGTCAGGCTTTTACCGGAGTTGGAGCGGTCTTGCTTGCTGATCTTCTGATCGCTCAATACCTCGGTAGCCGTTACGTCCAGCTAATACTGCTGACGGCTTGTGGGTGTTTGATATGATCATCACCTACTGCCGGCGTATTGACGAGTCTTCAGAGTCCTACATAGAGGTTGTACTGTCTCAGGCAAAACGAAATAGGAGCGCATATGTGATATGTGCGGGACTGAGAATAATGCGAGTATGTGATACCGTATTCTATTCTCGCGATGTTTGTATCGATCGGTTATATGCGATATAGCCGGGTTATCGAATCAAGTGTTGATTCGATAAGTTGGTACATTTTGTGTTAGTCGGTTATATGTGATATAACCGGATTATTAACTCAAGTATTGATTTGATAATTTAGTGTATAATTGTATATGTGATATACTAATTTACATTAACTAACATTGGTTCACTTAAGCATTTATTTTTCTCACTTGTGCACAAGTTAAAATATATATGTGATATATATTTATTAGTGTACAAATTGTATCATGGTTGTTGATACAACTATCATGGGTGTAGAAGACTTATACCATACTAATTATATTTGTTAGGTTTTTATATTTAATGTAATTCTAAAACAAATGGATAATGAGAACAAATTTATGAAGCTTCATGAAGCTTATGTTTGCATTTGACTTAGTCCACTAGTTTTGTTTTACTTAAGATATTAGTTAACCTAACCACTATGATTACCCATGGTAATGTCTCTACATGAGTTAGTATATGATACTCACTCGCCATGGTTAGCTCATTCTCTCTCTCTTGATTATTTTTCATATTCATTTTGAGCTCATCTTCTTCTTCCTCAAAATTTCTTTCTAGGGTTTGAAATAGAGAGAGAATCAAAGTGGGAAAAGAAATTCTAAAGTGTACCCATTTCCTATCTCACCATCCTCTACTAGACTAGCATTTTAGTTTAGGGTGTTTGCTTCACTAATTGTTTGGTTAGTGAAGTAGAAACTTGAGTTCGTATTTCCTCGACGTAGATCATCTTCGGCCTCGAAGACTTCAAGCAATTCCGTTGCCTCTTCTCATGCAGCCGTCCGAGAGTCTGGGTGTTCGATGATCGCAGCGAAGGGACTACAACAAGGTGCTTTAGAAGTGAAGGACCGATCTACAGAGGTTGTATTTCGTATTCCTTTAGTGATAATTGTTATTCACTAGCATGTGTTCGCCTAATCTTTAGTTAACGATCTTGTTTAGGGTTATTCGGCACGGCTAAAATTTTAATCGGGTATGTTTGATGCGTTGTAGATCCTTGTTAGTGTGCCTAGTAACCCTACATATATATATTAAATAGGTTTTAAATCATCAAAACTTCAAATTCTCTTTAAAAGCTATATTTCCGAAACTCTAGTACGCAACAATTGCCAATTTAGTTTCAATCTAGTTGTTTTAACAATTCTAGCGGCTACAATACTCACTAAACACCTTCAATAAGTCATACAAACTATTTCCATAATTTTATCACACCAATTGTAGAAATCTTAAAATTTTAGTTTGCAATTTTATCCAATTTTAACCATTTTAAATGTTACAATTACCCGTAGGCAACAAGATTAATTTTTGCATTGCATTAACATATTAATCAACTCATTAGAACCATAATCTAATACTAGAAACCATCACTTGAATTTTAATCCCATCAATTTCCATTAACCCCAAAAACCTAGTTTACAAATAGCTTAATTAGAATAAATTAAAAAAAATACAATTAGCAAACTACCAACTAGCTTTGATTTAGCATGCCCACTAGATGTTAACTACAAAATTAAATCATGATCAATTGAAATAAACCCTAATTTAGTTCAAACCATTCTCTTAAAATTTCAACTTTCAATTAAACCCACAATTTAAACACCTATATAGCTTAGATTATAATAAAAACTAACAAGGTACAATTAGTCTAAGATTATACCTCACAAATTTGAAGATCTAACATGAAAATCTTGGCCTTCAAAATGGCTTCTTGATCCATGATCCACACTAGAATAGGTCAAGAAGAAATGGGTAGAGATTGGAATTTCATTTTGTGGGATTTTTGTGTTGATTTTTGGGCATTTTGTGGAATTTTTTTGTGATGAAAGAGGGGAGAACAAAGGGAGGGCTGCTGCTGATTTGGGGAGAGGGAGGGTGCTCGGCCAGTACATGTGGAGAGGGGAGAGAGAGTGTGGGTGGTGTTGTGAGGTCAAGAATTGTCAAAGTCAACAAAACCCATACTTATATATCTATTCTTTTCTTTTCATTTCAATGTTTCCTTTTATTTTCTTTGACTTTTGAGGTGAGAAATTGGGGGTAAAAGTGAGGGCTGCTGCTAGGGGAGTAAACATGTCGGTGTGTGGGTTTGTTTGGTGAGGAAAGATGATAAATACTATATCCCAATTCAACCTTGAACCATACCTCAATTCTATTTAGCTATTTTCACCATTTAAGCCTTTATGGTTTATATTTTCTAAAACCATGTTAATAATTTCTTTTCATTTTAAAAACAATATTTTACATTTTAGTTTAATCTGTCATGATTCACAATTTGTATCAACCCATTCCAATTTGTAATTATCCCTAATTAAATGTATTAGTGACACCTAAAAAAATATTAAAATAATTAATTTCGGAAAAATTTTCAGTAAACTAGAAATTTTACAAGTGGTTTGATCGGTAGAGTTTTTGCGTGCTAAGTTTGTTACCGCAATCAAGACGGTTTCGCTTGTAGCTAGCCGGTTGAGTACGGGTCGTCCGCAGGGAGATGAGAATCTTTTTCTATGTGCTTTAACAAGTTAAGTCCAAAAGTTCAGATTTGTTTGTGATTAACTAAGTGTTAAAATGATATGTAAAGAAAGCTTGTTAGGGTTAGGATTAGGTTAGTTTGAGTTAGGAGTCGCTCACTTCTTTCGTTGCCACTCTTAATATCGGTGTTACGGTAATCGGCAACAACGGGGATTAGCACGACTAGGAAGGAACTTGCGAGTATAAGCTAGGCTTTCCAACGCATAAGTTCTTCCTTTTGGTGCCTGTCCGTCCGTTCTTGGCTCTTAGCCTTAACCTCCGGTTAATTCAACCACAACCGGTCTCACTTCGGAATCACCGCTATCATGTAGGATAGGATGACGTAGGGAGCGGATTGTGGTTTAATTAACGGGAGTTCGATTTAAGATGTTGGGCAAGGAAAGAGTGAGAGAGATTTCCTTCTCTCAAACTTCCCTTATCCTACCCTAACAAGTATGGAAACTACTCACCCATTACAAGAAGAACGAAAAATAAAACAAAGGAGGAAGATAGAAAGAAGGAGATTAGAAGATAACAACTAGCTATTTGCGACCTCACATTGGCAAGGATCAAACGTAAGCATCATGGTTGTTTAAGGATAAAGGAAAAGAGAATAAGAAAGAAACAACAATAAATAACAACAACTAAATTATCAATTGAAGATTACAAGCAATTAACATAACAAGAGCAAGACAAGTATAAAAACAAAAAGAACTTCTTTATTCATCATTCTTCACTCACAAAAGCTCACTACAAGTTTTTAATGGAGAAGAGATGAGAAAAAGAAGAAGAACAACAAGTATTCTAAAACCTAAAATACAAGATTAAGCACCCTTGACTTTGGCAAGTTCTGGACTATTTATAGGCAGGGAACTGGAAATCTAGGGCAACAATCTGCCTCTTCATGAAAAGACCAAAATACCCCTAAAACATAGTCAACTAAGGAGGCCGTACGGCCGCGGTTCCGCGGCCTAAGCATGCTTATGCCGCGGAACCGTGGCACTTTAGTGGAGTTGGCTTCTCGGGCTTTATGGGGTTCCCTGGTCTGCTCTTGTCTGTAGTTTGGCATATGTTTTTTCTAATAATCTTTCTACATTTCTTCCAGAATTTTAATAGATCAAAAGGTGATTGGATTGGATATTTTTGTCATGATTTCCTCGAGCTCCGCGTAGATTTCTTGGATCTTGTGTTTCCATTGAGCCTTGTGCATGAAAATGATATTCATTTGCCATTTTGTCTTTTAAACTGGTGTGCGGCAACCTACGGATAGAGAGCGGAGACCCGTGTTTTATCTGTGGTTGGCAGGAACCCGGGTTTTGTTGTGTTTTTCCATGAATTTCACCGTTTAGAGCCGAGAACCTGTATCCTGCAATTGACTAGCAAACACGGCTCAAGAGTACCTACCGATAAGCAATGTGATAAAAATTGGCCGGTATAAAAATGCAAAAATCTGATATGAACAAATACCCCCAAACTTATCATTTGCTCGTTTCGAGCAAAGCCAATTTATTCGCAAAAAATTTCCTAACCTCACTTTCACAGGAAACGCGATTACACTGAACATGTGTAACAAGCCATTAAACCTCTAGGTGTCCCTAGTAGGAGGAGTGTTGTCTCCTGAGGGTTTTCAGCGGATACTACCCATAAAATCCGGTCAAGCTCGTTTTTGCAAAATAACTATGATTCAAATCCTAAAGTTTTGTTTCAGAAAATAACAATTCTATTATCCTAAGTCTAGACTATCGAACCTTTATTTTTCACAACTCGCTTCTTATTTAACTTAAGATTTTATATGTCTTTACATGCAGTGTAAATAGTGTCGTTAAGTTCCAGAAGGGTCGAATAAAGTCACCATGTTATACAATAAAGCCCAGATAAAAATTTTAAAAGGATCACATATGTTTTATAAAGAGTTAAGCAATTTTCAAATTTCGTTTTCCAGTAAGGTTTCAACTTCAGAATTTCTATCTTCCTTAACAGGAAACTAGGTCTTATTCTTAACTCCACCTTTTTCTTGTTTTCATTTCATACACACCTCTGTGAACGTGCAATAGTCTTTATCATAGAATAAAACCTTCATATCTCCGCTAAAAATATTTTTTATAAAAACCTGTCTTTTGTCAAGATTATTCTCACACAAAGAACCGTTAGGAATTTTAACTCGGAGAGAACACTTGCTTGACTTTGTTTTAATCTGGACTTTCTAGGCTTCTTAGCGAGCTTTGGGCCAATGCACCCAAACCAGTTGGTTTTAGGGCATTAGGTGTAGAAACACCCCAGCGGACTTAACTCAAGTTACCTAGGTCCAAAAACAAAAGACAATTTAGCGTGAAAATCATGATGATTCAATACGAACGGAGATATAACTGGCAGTTCAATTATTTATTTTTTTTGATAAAAGACGTGTTTAGTGGGTTCGGTGTGTAATCATTCCAATCATGTTCCAGATGGGTTATTTTTTAGACTTAGTTCCAATTAAGGCATCAATAACATTCCTTCATATTCACTTCACTTCATAAACTAATCTTGATATTACTTATTTCTGAACAAACCTATTTGATCCTCAGAAAATCATTTATCCATTTAAAAGTTTTTAGACATAAAAGACTTGTCATCTAATTTCCAAAAACTCACGACACGTGTAGTGTGATGTAAAGACGTATATCAGCTATAGTTAACTTCAAAGGAGAGTTATATTTCAGGTTTTAAAAATCTAAAAGTAATATTTAGTTATTCTTATTTTATCAAACAAAACTGTCGAAATGTTGAATCAGAGTTCTCCCACTAGCTAACTTGACAGAAAAGTTTTTATGTTTTTAGAAAATTTTATGATTTTTATGGATTTTAATATGCAGATGCAAAATATACATATGAATGCGAAGGTTAGAAATGCGTACCGAGCGTACCCCCAAACATAAACTGGACAGTGTCCTCACTGTCATTGCATGAAGAGATCATTGAAGGGTCAAAATTGTCGGTTAGATATACACATTTTTTTTTAAAGAAAAGAAAAAATAGCAAAAAATGGAAAAGAATATCCACAAATATGTACAAAATGGTATATACATACCGCCAAACTTATTTGGAACAGTGTCCACTGTTCTTGGCTGGATAAACGAAGTTTGGTGGTAGGCAGGGGAAGATTATGCAGGGTAAACCGGCTCCTGTAAGACCAGGAGCTCCTCTGTTGGTTCGGCGCTAAGGTACGGTTTTAGTCCGTATCTATTTACTTTGAAAAATGAACCGTCCTTTGGATTCTCCAAATCCACAGCGCCATGCGGATATACATTCCGCACAAAATACGGCCCTTTCCAGCGAGATCTGAGCTTTCCTGGATGGAAGTGTAGCCGGGTGTCGTAAAGAAGTACCTGTTGACCAGGTACGAAAGTTTTGCGCAAAAGGTGTTTATTGCGAAACACCTTCGTTCGATTCTTAATGACAACCGCGTTATCGTAAGCCTCATCCCTAAGCTCGCTCAGTTCGTTCAACTGCAGCTTACGATGGCTGCCCGCATCTTCGAGAGACAGATTCAGCTCCTCTATCGCCCAAAATGCGCGATGCTCTATTTCGACAGGTAGGTGGCAAGCCTTTCCGTACACAAGCCGATAGGAAGACATGCCAAGATCGGTTTTATAAGTGGTTCGAAATGCCCAAAGGGCATCAGTGAGTTTCAGCGACCAATCTTTTCGGTTCTTGAAAACCGTCTTCTCCAGTATCTGCTTGATTTGCCGATTTGAAACTTCGGCCTGCCCACAGGTTTGGGGGTGGTAGGGCATGGATAGCTTATGATTAATGGAATATTTCCGCATCAAGGCCTCGAAAGTCTTATTGCAGAAATGAGTTCCATTGTCGCTAATGATCGCTCGGGGGTGCCTAAAACGGGAGAAAATATTTTCTTTAAGAAACCTAACGACAACCTTGTTGTCGTTAGTCCGGCTGGGCACAGCCTCGACCCACTTAGAGACGTAATCAACAGCGAGAAGGATGTACAAGTTCCCGAATGAGTTGGGAAACGGCCCTGATTGACACGAAAATTTGTGTTTGTAGTTTAACCGCAATCAATAACGGTGTCGCTCGTAGCTAGACCGAGATGAGTACGGGTCGTCCTCTGGGAAACGTGGAACCTTTTACTCTTACTTTAGATGTGTTGAGAAAGAGAGGAAGAATAAAGAATTTTATGAAAAGTTTCTAGATCTACTTTAAACAAGAATGTTAAATATAGATCTAGATTATTTTAGAGATTTAAATAATATAATAATATGGCTTGTAGGGTTCGTTAGGATTTAGTAGTTATGGAAGATTAATTAAAAGTTACCCTTTTTATCCATTAATAGATTTAGAACTAGAACGACGGTGATGCGTGTAGATTAGGGTTTCTGGAGGGAAAAGGAATCCCACTCTTAACCCTTATCTCGACACGGAACTCCGTTCATATCTAGCCTTTACCAAAACAATCATTAATCTAATCGCTAATCGCGGTCGGAACTAGCAAAGAATTGTTAGCACGCCCGATTAGGATGTTAATGATTCTTTTGATAAAGTTCCTAAACTTTATAGGACTTAAAAATGGTTTAATTATTTTCATCGTCCATTAGCCTACCCTAATCCTACGAACCCTAACAAGCGGAGAATTACTCGCGCATGTTGGGAGAAAAAGAGATGGAGAGAAATTGCATAATTAAACTACGAAGAAATAGAATAAGAAAAAGAACTACCTTTATTAATCAACAAGATCAAGTACACTTTGATTCCTTAGAAAATGATTACAAAAACCTAGTTTGCTTCTCGATCTCTTCCAAGGAGGTAGATGAACCGTTGATGATCAGCCTGGATGCGTGAGCCGTCTTGGACTTCGTGATCTCGTCGGCTTGATGGCTTTTCCAATAGGCTCTCGGTGCCTTTATATAGTGCAAACCCAGAATCTTATTGTTGAGAAGTTGGTAAAATTCAGCAGTTGTCAATCTCCCAAAATATTGCATTCCAACTCATCATTATTGCGGCGGATCCGCGGCCCAAAGGTGTGTTTGGCCGCGGATCCGCGCTCAATGGATGTGATCAATTGCTTATTTTTCTTGGGCTTTCATCTGGTGACATGTTGCAATCCTAGGCATCTTCAGAATCTGAAAATCTTTTCTCTGTTGCTTCCAGACTTGGTCTCCAAGTTTGCTTCTTAATTTGGCAAGTTTTCTTCAACAAATTGATTTGTTTGTTAAATTCTTCATAACAACTTGGAAATATTCTGCACAACAACTCAAATAAGATTTTAGTAGACTTTGTTCTACTAGGATTAGATCAATAATATATTTGCATACATTTTCCTACCAAATGATAATTAAAATATATTAACACATGGAAAATAATGTTTTTACACATAAACCCTCATATGTATAATATATTATAATAAAGTCCTTTTTTAATATAAAAATGGTAGGAAAAATGTACTACAAATGTGCAGTTTTATCGACTGAACAAATACCCCCAAACTTATCTTTGATCGTCCCGAGCAAACTAGTTTATTTAAGAGGAGAAAAAGAAAGGAGAAAACTAAGCACACTTTCGTAGGCAGACACGATTGCACTGAGCGCGTGCAACAAGCCGTTAAACCTCTAGGTGTCCCTAGTAGGAGGAGTGTTGTCTTCTGAGGGTTTTCAGCGGATTACACCCACAAAATCCTATAACAAAAGAAAGATGGTGAAATTTACATATAAAGATAAGAACCATAAAAGAAAGACTTTGAAAATAAGAGTTTCCAACAACACTAGCTTTTCAGTTGTCATGAGCCATATCTTAATAGTCATGAAAAGATGTTAGAAATCACATTATCTCTCAATAAAACATCATCTTTATTCTTCATTCCTACCTTTCGTCCAAACATTGATCATATAACCCCACGTGTGTGTTAAGAACATCCCTACACTCGGAGAATTCAATTCAAGCTATCATACTCTTGTCCATCTACCTTAGTACTTTTTAATTTGATGAATACTTAGGATTGCTCACACCTTTTCATGCGACCGTTAATACTTCTTGAGGTACTAACCGACCGATTACTCATGTGCTTGCTGATTAGGTGATAATATTTTCCTCGTCTTGTACCACCTAAGGCTTAGCAGTGACTCCCAGACCAGTTGGCCTTAGGGCACTAGGTGAAGAGGCACCCTCGCTATATTTTTTTATTACTGCCTTGGTGATAACAAAACCAGTGTTCATTTTTTCTTTTCACCATTTTTATATTTTCTTCATTTTTTTTTTCATTTCCTTCATACTTTGGCTTTTAGACAAGTGCATTTCAAGGTATCCTCTACTATCCCGAGTTTCAAGACGTGTGTAAGTGCATATAGTAGGGTATCAACATTCAAATGTTTGGCTTCCAGAATAGAAACTATTTTTCAGGCTTATTTTTATCCTCAGATTAGTGACTTCTTTCATCTTACTAACTCTTGGGACAACAGCTCATAACTACTTATTACTAGTTCGTTTAAGAAAACTTCTAATTTTCTTGGTTTTCTTAAACTATTCCTATCTTTTGGATGTAATTTTTCACTTTCTACTCTTTTGCTATAAAAGAATTTTTTTTTCTATATTTTTTTTTTTGAAAATGTTGTGTTTATGCAAAATATGATGCAAATTGATGTGTAAATAAGCACAAACCTCCCCCAAACCTGTTTACAGCAGTGTCCTCACTGATGTCATCCGTTAAGCTCAAAAACCTGTAGACTTGGGAGGAAATTATTAATGGGGGCAAGAATATATGAAAGTGAAAATGCTCCCCCAAACTTATTTTTGGCTCACAAATTTGAGGACAAAAGTTATGATCAAGAGCCAAAAATATACCCCCCCCTCAAACATGAGTTAAACAATATGAAGCATTTTAAGAGGGGGTGGGTCATTTGGTCAAAGTAAGGCTTTACAAAGACCAAAAGTTAACACCAACCATTCAAAGATTTTATCAGTATATCGTATAGGTTGGTGGAAGAATGTGTTGTATCGACTCAAGAAAAAGTGGGGAAGGCATAAGAGGTGGTCTGGAAAGGGTTTGAAATTAGAGAAAAGAAAGAATGAGGATGAATGTGAATGATTAGAAAGAAGGAATGGTGACGGTTCAACCTCTAGAGGTGGAGATTGATCAATCACAAAATCCGTATTGTTTAAAAATTCAAGTTCGTCAGCAAAAAGTTCTTCAAAACTTTTATCAATAGTGTGATTGAATATTTTGCTGTCAAAGAGTTTTATGCCAGAATTTATTCTACTTGATTCATAAAAAATCACTGAGGTAGAGGACTCAAAAAACTCATCTACCTCTTTTTCAAAAATATCCAAATCAAGTTGAATTTCTGGTATTATTGAACTTGAATTAACAGATTGTGATTTATCAAAACTCACTGAAACTATAGGAACAGAAGAAGAACCGGAGAAAGTAGAAGGTGAAATGGGTAAACAAATTGGTATGTCGAGTGTTGCTGAACCAGATGTGGAAGATGGAGGTTGTATTTCGGTCTGATCTTCGGGTATACCATTATCATCAACTTCAAGACATATTTGGGATTCGGGAAGAATTAAAGGCTCAAGATGATGACCATAAGGAAGTGAAAGGATTTGATGAATTGGTGGGCCAAAATCATCCAAAATTTTGGGTTCATCAATCAAAATATCCCCAACGTTAATCACCTCATTCAAGTGAAGGTTAAAATTCTCAAACTCCTCATCAAAAGTATGGTTTTCAATCAGTTTTGGTTCAAGAGTGGAGGTGTAGAGATCACAAGGGTTAGGTATGGTTTCACTTGAAAGGGACCCTTCACAGTTGGGTAAATCAAACACTACAAAGTCACACAACTTATCAGTCATTCTATTTGGTGTACTTGATGAATCTATGAAACTGGAGTTGTGGATTTCAGTTTGGAGGTACAGTTCTGTCTTACTACCCAAATCCTTCATAATTTGGTTCGACATTTCCATAAATTTTTCTAATGTCTGCTCCAGACTAGTCTTGGGCTGATAAGGGGTTTCAGTATAAGATTGAAATTCCTGTGGATAATTAAAACTCCCAAATGACTGATTAGAAGAACTTTCTAGAGTAGGTGGAAAAGTCGGATTGGATTGATAGGAACAGAATGGTTGCTGAACTTGGGTAGGAGTAGGATCAATATTATGATAAGAAGAATATTGATATGGGTTGGTTGGTTGGCTATATACAAACCGCATATCAAACTCTTCTCCAGACAGTGGTGGTGATGGTTGATATTGGTCCGGGTTGAAACTTTGGCCTCTAGACCTAGCTATGTGCTCAGCAATGGACATTCGTCTAGGGGCTTCCTCACTCTGGGTATGAACTGAAACAGGTGTAGGATTAGGATATGGTTGATAAGACCTAGACTGAGGTGGCCAACTGTTTCTTCCTGCTTGTTCTATATGATCTCTTAAGGACATGGAAGAGCCGGACGGTATACCGAAGGGATTTCGAAAACAAGAGATATCTGGTTGTGGACAGCAAAGCTCGGCAAGTGTTCTTCTGTTTAGGTCACCCGTTATAAGAAGAGAAGAAGGGGGAAGGGGTAAAAAGGAGAGAAAGTAATTGGTTTGTTTTAAAAAAAAAGACGGATTTAGACAAATCACAAAAATGCACAACCCGAGAACTATGGTTACCTAGGTCCAGTCTCTAGACCGCTCCTAGACTTCCAAAGGACAAGCCGCAGGATAAATCCTCTACCGCCTCCGTACTACCCTTGTAGCCAGGTAAGTTCCAGGTAAGTGGGAAGGAACCACGTCGTGGGCCTAATTAAAAACCACTAGCCTTCGTCACACTTGCCTAGGCACTACAAAAGTAATGCGGATAAATGATAGATTACCCACGACCTTCCTCTGTCCTTATTGAGCGCAACAGTCCTTAGAGTCTGGTCTAGATATTTTTTAAATTAATGAAGGGTTGATCTATATGCTTGGTTTGTGATTTGTGGGGCTTAGGAAGGGTGATGAAATCCCCACCTAATCTTGATTTGGTCTTTGCCCCTTAAAGTCCGTATTAAAATATGCAAAACAAACCGAAAAACAAAACTTTGCAAAAAGATTTTTGAGCGGCGATATTTTGCAAAGAATCCTGCAGAAAATAGATTTTATTGGATTTTAGAGGAGAGAGAAGGGAGTTAGAATCTTACCAGAGAAGTGTGAACCCTAGATCTCCTGTTTCCTCAAGTCCGTGACTCCAGATTTCCTCGCAAAAATTCACACAATAATCGTTAAATATACAATTTGCAGTTTTGTTTTAATAATGATATGACTCGTCTAAGAATTCAACACAAATAGTAAAAATAAAAAATTACGCACGGATCCCCGGCAACGGCGCCATTTGATTGACACGAAAATTTGTGTTTGTAGTTTAACCGCAATCAATAACGGTGTCGCTCGTAGCTAGACCGAGATGAGTACGGGTCGTCCTCTGGGAAACGTGGAACCTTTTACTCTTACTTTAGATGTGTTGAGAAAGAGAGGAAGAATAAAGAATTTTATGAAAAGTTTCTAGATCTACTTTAAACAAGAATGTTAAATATAGATCTAGATTATTTTAGAGATTTAAATAATATAATAATATGGCTTGTAGGGTTCGTTAGGATTTAGTAGTTATGGAAGATTAATTAAAAGTTACCCTTTTTATCCATTAATAGATTTAGAACTAGAACGACGGTGATGCGTGTAGATTAGGGTTTCTGGAGGGAAAAGGAATCCCACTCTTAACCCTTATCTCGACACGGAACTCCGTTCATATCTAGCCTTTACCAAAACAATCATTAATCTAATCGCTAATCGCGGTCGGAACTAGCAAAGAATTGTTAGCACGCCCGATTAGGATGTTAATGATTCTTTTGATAAAGTTCCTAAACTTTATAGGACTTAAAAATGGTTTAATTATTTTCATCGTCCATTAGCCTACCCTAATCCTACGAACCCTAACAAGCGGAGAATTACTCGCGCATGTTGGGAGAAAAAGATATGGAGAGAAATTGCATAATTAAACTACGAAGAAATAGAATAAGAAAAAGAACTACCTTTATTAATCAACAAGATCAAGTACACTTTGATTCCTTAGAAAATGATTACAAAAACCTAGTTTGCTTCTCGATCTCTTCCAAGGAGGTAGATGAACCGTTGATGATCAGCCTGGATGCGTGAGCCGTCTTGGACTTCGTGATCTCGTCGGTTTGATAGCTTTTCCAATAGGCTCTCGGTGCCTTTATATAGTGCAAACCCAGAATCTTATTGTTGAGAAGTTGGTAAAATTCAGCAGTTGTCAATCTCCCAAAATATTGCCTTCCAACTCATCATTATTGCGGCGGATCCGCGGCCCAAAGGTGTGTTTGGCCGCGGATCCGCGCTCAATGGATGTGATCAATTGCTTATTTTTCTTGGGCTTTCATCTGGTGACATGTTGCAATCCTAGGCATCTTCAGAATCTGAAAATCTTTTCTCTGTTGCTTCCAGACTTGGTCTCCAAGTTTGCTTCTTAATTTGGCAAGTTTTCTTCAATAAATTGATTTGTTTGTTAAATTCTTCATAACAACTTGGAAATATTCTGCACAACAACTCAAATAAGATTTTAGTAGACTTTGTTCTACTAGGATTAGATCAATAATATATTTGCATACATTTTCCTACCAAATGATAATTAAAATATATTAACACATGGAAAATAATGTTTTTACACATAAACCCTCATATGTATAATATATTATAATAAAGTCCTTTTTTAATATAAAAATCGTAGGAAAAATGTACTACAAATGTGCAGTTTTATCGACTGAACAGGCCCCATGAAATCTGTCCCCCAAATGTCAAAAATCTCCACAACCAAGATTGGTTGGAGCGGCATCTCGTTCCTCCCGGATATCCGTCCCAAGTGTTGGCACCGGGAGCAAGTCTTGCAATAGTTATGAGCGTCTTTGAAGAGTTGTGGCCAGTATAAACCACATTGCAAGATCTTCTCAGCTGTCTTCCTGGGGCCAAAATGCCCGCCACATGCTTGATCGTGGCAAAATGACAGCACACTCTTGACTTCCTCGTCAGGGACACACCGACGAATAATCTGCTCGATACAATACTTGAACAGATAGGGTTTGTCCCAGTAAAAGTGTTTTACTTGGGATAAGAAGCGAAGTCTGTCCTGACTTGACCATTCAGTCGGTAGTAATCCTGTGGCGAAATAGTTCACAATATCTGTGAACCAGGGTTCGCAAGATACTGTCAAGAGCTGTTCATCTGGAAAAACGTCGTTGATCGGAATGGGAAGCGAAGGCGAAGAAGGAAGTTATGAGAGATGGTCGGCAACTACGTTTTCATATCCTCGTTTGTCCTTAATGACAAGGTCAAACTCTTGAAGCAAGAGGATCGAACGTATTAGCCGAGATTTTGCATCTTTCTTCGCAAAAAGATGGCGCAGAGCATAATGGTCTGTGTAGATAATGACGGGAGAGCCGATGAGGTAGGGCCTGAACTTTTCTAAAGCAAATACAACAGCCAAGAATTCCTTCTCATTTGTTGTATAATTGAGTTGGGCGTCGTTCAGGGTTCGGCTCGCATAATAGATTACGTGCGGCATCTTGTTGATATGTTGTCCAAAGACAGCACCAATGGCAAAGTCGGATGCATCGCACATAATCTCAAATGGGTGTGTCCAGTCAGGTGAAGAAAGAACGGGAGCAGAAGTGAGTGAGCTTTTCAATGACTCGAACGTAGTCACACAGCTCGAGTTGAAGTCGAATGGCGTGTCCTTGGCCAGTAGAAGAGTCAAGGGCCTAGCAATCTTGCTAAAGTCCTTGATGAGCCGTCTATAGAACCCGGCATGGCCAAGGAAGGCTCGGATGTCTCTGACGCATCTGGGAGGAGGGAGATTGGAAATGACCTCAATCTTCGCTCTGTCAACCTCTATGCCATTTTGCGAAATGATATGTCCTAAGACAATACCTTCGCGCACCATGAAGTGGCACTTCTCCCAATTCAAAGTGAGGTTCTTGTCCTTACATTGGGTAAGGACAGCGTCAAGATGCAGCAAACACTCGTTGAAGGAATCGCCGAAGATGGAGAAATCGTCCATGAAGTTCTCCAGAAATTTTTCCACCATGTCTGAAAAGATTCCCATCATACACCGCTGGAAGGTAGCGGGCGCATTGCATAACCCAAAGGGCATGCGACGATATGCAAACGTGCCGAAAGGACAAGTGAATGTGGTCATGTCCTGGTCTTTTTCGGCGATGGGAATCTGATTATAGCCGGAGTAGCCATCAAGAAAGCAGTAGTACTCATGTCCGGCCAATCGTTCAAGCATTTGGTCAGTGAAAGATAGCGGAAAGTGGTCCTTCCGCTTTGCGGCGTTGAGTTTTCGGTAATCGATGCATACTCGCCACCCAGTTTGGGTGCGAGTAGGGATTAACTCGTTCGCCTCGTTAGTGATGACCGTTATATCAGATTTCTTGGGGACAACGTGAATGGGGCTAACCTACTGGCTATCAGAGATAGGGTAAATGATACCACTATCCAGACATTTTACGATCTCCTTCTTCACAGCCTCTTTCATGACTGGGTTGAGACGTCTTTGTGGATCCTTGGCTGGTTTGGCATCATCCATCAGATGAATGTGATGTTCAATGATCAGGGGACTAATCCCCTTGATGTCCGCCATGGACCAGCCAAAAGCTTGCCTATTGCTGTGCAAGACCGTAAGAAGGGCTTTCTCTTGCTTGGGAGCTAAAGAAGCCGAGATGATAACCGGGAGGGTCTCGTTCTCACCCAAGTAAGCGTACTTAAGGTGAGGTGGTAAAGGCTTGAGTTCGAGCATTGGAGGTGAAACGATGGAAGGAAAGATTGGTGAAGAGGTCTCGAACTCAAAGGACTCCAGCAAAGGTTCAAAACGAGTGTAAGCGACCGAGTTGGATGGTTCAGGTAACTCATCCGGAAATTCGAAGGATTCAAACTCGGGTGGTGAGTGGCTAAGATCGTTCGAGAAAGTGAAACACTCGTAGTCGTTGTCGGGCGCAGAAACAGCAGCAGGTTCGAAGAGGAACACACTGGTGGCGTTAAGGTTATCGTGATCAAATAGAAACTCCTCGAATTCACACTCTTCTGGGGTGATCTCCTGGATTGAGCAAACGTCTAATATATGAGCATTAGGTTCGGAGGGCTGATTCCCCAACCTAAAAATGTTGAGTTCAATTGTCATGTTTCCAAAAGATAGGTTCATCGAACCATTTCGATAATTCATCAAAGCATTTGAGGTTGCAAGAAATGGGCGACCGAGTATCACCGGAATTTGATTCCGGGGGTTAGCTACAGACGGTGTGTCTAAAACAATGAACTCAACAGGGAATATGAAGTCCCCAACCTTGATTAACACATCCTCTAGCTCACCCCTAGGATGGGTGATTGATCGGTCGGCCATTTGAAGAGTATAGTGTGTGGGTTTCAGCTCCCCTACACCTAATTGCTCATATACTGAGTACGGAAGCAGGTTAACACTGGCACCAAGATCTAATAGTGCGCGGTTGATGTTCTTATCTCCAATGGTAATAGAAATCGTAGGACAGCCAGGGTCCTTCCGTTTTTGTGGTAAAGATTGGGTAAGAGCATCACTCACAGCACTAGCCAAGAAAACTTTCTTGGGTACCTGAGACTTCCTCTTTTTCGTGCACAAGTCCTTTAAGATTTTAGCGTAGGACAGGACTTGTTGGACAGCTTCTAAAAGGGGAATGTTAATGTTAACCTGCTTAAACAACTCCAGAATCTTCTCCATTTGTAGATTTTGTTTATTGGACTTCACCCGGTTTGGAAATAGAACGTTTTTAAAATTGGTTGAGTCCAATGCTTGTGGAGGAGATTGTGGAGCTGGAACGGATCCCAGAGCTGGTGTTTTCGTGAAGGGGAAGTGGGTCCGTTCAGAGCAGAAGAAGAAGAAGGAGAGCCTTTTGAAGAATGGAGAATAGGCTCAGAAGACGACGGAGAAGAAGAAGAAGAAGAAGTAGCCGGGGTGTCATCGTCGATCCGTGTGCCAATGTTGTTTTGCAGCATCCTACCCGATCTCAATGTGGTCACGACACTCACATTATGATTCTGTTGTTCAAGAGCAACATGTACATTATGTGGGTGACCGGGATTAGGGAGTGGCTGGGACGGGAGCTTCCCCTTCTCTCGCTCGCTTAAAGCCGCATTCAGTTGTGCTATCTGAGCTTCGATGGTTTTGATGCTTTGCCCATGAGCGGCAGTGTGTTGCACCAAGGACTGAATGGAAGACTGGATATTGGCGGTGGATTGTGTCAATTGTTTAACGAACGCCTCCAGACTTCGTTCGAGCGAGGAAACCTTATCGTTGTTTGACGGAACAAAGTTGTTTTGGGGAAAAGAATTGTTGGGTGCAAAGTTGTCTGTCTGATTTTGAAAAGGTTGGGGTTGGAAGGGCTGCTGAAACTGATGTTGAGTTTGTTGTTGCACTTGTTGTTGCGGAGGAGGGGGCCTCTGGAAATTGTTGCCTTGGAATTGATGCTGATTCTGATTCCAGGCGAAATTGGGGTGGTTCCTCCAACCGGGATTGTAGGTGGAAGAGTATGGATCATTCCTCGGTCTTTGCTGAAATGCAGCATTAACCTGATCCTGTCCTTGAGATGGTGGATTGTAAGGACACTCTTCGGTTAAGTGAGAAGGATCGGAACAACAAGCGCAAATGGTACGAAGGGGAAGAACAGGGGCAGGAGCAGCAGAAGAAAATTTGCTCTCTATCACTTCAAGTTTTCTCGTTATTGCAGCCATTTCAGCTTTCACCGCAATAGAGACATCAAGTTGGTGAATTCCTACCCTAGACTGATCAGTAGAAGTGGAGGTAGAAGAAGAAGAAGTCGGTCTGGTGCTTTCCCATTGTAGCGTTTGTTCCGCAAGGTCGTCGAAGAATTGCCACGCTTCCTCGTCAGATTTCGATAGGAAGTGGCCCTGACAAATGGTTTCCAACAACTGCTTGGTTGCTGGGTTCAGGCCCTCGTATAAGGTTTGGCAAAGTTGTCATTTCTCGATACCATGGTGAGGACACTGAACAAGAAGGTCTTTCTACCGGTCAAAGCACTTCCAGAAGGGTTCAGAAGGAAGCTGAGAGAATTGGTTGATTTCGTTACGGATCCTTGCGGTTTTATGATTCGGATAAAATTTCTTGAGAAACGCTTTCACAAACTCGTCCCAAGTGGTTATGGAGTAGGAAGCGGTGCTATACAGCCATTTTTCAGCAATATCGCATAAAGTGAACGGAATGACCCGTAGCCGTATAGCATCGTCCGACAGCTGGGTGGTTTTCATCATGGCACAAACGTTTTGAAATTTGTTGATGAAGATATAGGCATCTTCAGATTCAAGCCCATGAAATCGCGGAAGCATGTTATTGAAGTGGGGCTTAATTTCAAAGTTATCCCCATTGGCCGGTGGAAGGGAAAGACAGGTTGGAAGTGCAGAACGGGTGGGATAGAAACGATCCTGGAGCGCGATTCGCTGCGACGCTACAACAGGCGGTGGTGGTGGGGTAGTTGCCTCCATAGGAGGTGGAGTCAATAAGATGTTTGCGTTAAATCCTGACATCGCGGAAGAAGAAGTTGGTGAAGGTGAAGGTGAAGATGTATGAACAGAATTCCGGTCAACGTCGGAGTTGGCCGGCAAAGGTAAGGGTGAAAGAAGCGTGGACGGAGTTTCGACGTCTGAGTCGATCGCGTAGTCGGTAGAGACTAACGTAACGCGGACTAGGCGGGTGCTAGTGTCCCGAGTCCAAGCAGACATACACTAAACGAGTTTAGTATAGTCAAAGCGGAGAAGGTGAGGGTAAGAAAACGTCAATGGAGAAATATGATGGGTGGTGGGTGAAAAAATGGATTTTGGCGACAAAGGGCAAGTTTTTATAAAAGTTTTTGATTTTTTCCTTTTTTGTTTTTTGTTTTTAGAAAGAGCTTTACAGAAATATGTACGGACTTACGGCTTCAAGCAATCACAAACAAGATATGCACAATCATACCTAGATTTAGGGTCACCCAGGTCAGCTAGACAGCTCCTAACTGTTCCAAAGGGCTAGAAACAGGACCTCAAACCGCTTCTTCTCCAACAATTGCGGCCAGGTAACTGCCTGGTAAGTGGGAGGCTCCCCACTATGTAAGTAGTGGTCGTAATTAAGTAACCACTTGCCTTGGACACATTTGCCTAGACACCGCAAAAGTCAGGATAGGATAAACGGCCGATGCCTGTAACTAGTCCTCTGTCCTATTGAGCGCGAAGTCCTTAGGGCTGAGTCTAGTACTTTTTAATTAACAGTGGTCAATGCATATGCTTTTTATGATTTCTGGGGTCCTGGGAAGGGTGATGAAATCCCCACCCAATCTGAATTGCTTTCAAGCCCCTTAAAGTCCGTATTAATGAATGCAAAGCAGTAACAATCAACTGCAAACAATTTTTATTTTTTAGCGCGGCGCAAAGAATCCTGCACAAAAACAATTTATTGGAAGGGGAAAGAGAATTTGAGCAAAGAATGCAGCAGAAAACACAGTTTAGTGGAGTTCAGTGGAGTGGGGGAGAGAAAAGAGACTCACCAAAAAATTTTGGAACCCTGAAGGCACCAAACGGACGCGGTTCCGCAGCCAAACACGTGCTCAGGCCGCGGTTCCGCGGCAGGAAAGAGAGATTGGGCTTCCAATTTTTTTGTGTGTGCTGGTCTGGGAGTCTTCTTCTTGTCTGGATTTACTGAATCTTTATTTGCTCACTGTATCTGCTCCAGATTTTTACAGTAGACCGTTGGCTTCGTCTTGGTCCGTAGCGGTGTAGCCGCGAGATATGGGTCTAACTTCCCACGTCTTTGGCACTGAACTCGAACTTCGTATTATCCTGCACACTTGCACAAAAACTAATCAAAAATAACAAGATGATTTTTTTTTACAATGTATTTTTTTTGTTTTGTTTTTCGGTTATATTCACAAATTAACCCGAAATTACACAAAGAAATAAACTACCGTCTCCCCGGCAACGGCGCCATTTGATTGGTAGAGTTTTTGCCTGCTATGTTTGTTACCGCAATCAAGACGGTTTCGCTTGTAGCTAGCCGGTTGAGTACGGGTCATCCGCAGGGAGATGTGAATCTTTTTCTATGTGCTTTAACGAGTTAAGTCCAAAAGTTCAGATTTGTTTGTGATTAACTAAGTGTTAAAATGATATGTAAAGAGAGCTTGTTAGGGTTAGGATTAGGTTAGTTTGAGTTAGGTGTCGCTCACTTCTTTCGTTGCCACTCTTAATATCGGTGTTACGGTAATCGGCAACAACGGGGATTAGCAAGACTAGGAAGGAACTTGCGAGTATAAGCTAGGCTTTCCAACGCATAAGTTCTTCCTTTTGGTGCTTGTCCGTCCGTTCTTGGCTCTTATCCTTAACCTCCGGTTAATTCAACCACAACCGGTCTCACTACGGAATCACCGCTATCATGTAGGATAGGGTGCCGTAGGGAGCGGATTGTGGTTCAATTAACGGGAGTTCGATTTAAGATGTTGGGCAAGGAAAGAGTGAGAGAGATTTCCTTATCTCTTACTTTCCTTATCCTACCCTAACAAGTATGGAAACTACTCACCCATTACAAGAAGAACGAAAAATAAAACAAAGGAGGAAGATAGAAAGAAGGAGATTAGTAGATAACAACTAGCTATTTGCGACCTCACCTTGGCAAGGATCAAACGTAAGCATCATGGTTGTTTAAGGATAAATGAAAAGAGAATAAGAAAGAAACAACAATAAATAACAACTAAATTATCAATTGAAGATTACAAGCAATTAACATAACAAGAGAAAGACAAGTATAATAACAAAAAGAACTTCTTTATTCATCATTCTTCACTCACAAAAGCTCACTACAAGTTTTTAGTGGAGAAGAGATGAGAAGAGGAAGAAGAACAACAAGTATTCTAAAACCTAAAATATAAGATTAAGCATCCTTGGCTTTGGCAAGTTCTGGACTATTTATAGGCAGGGAACTGGAAATCTAGGGCAACAATCTGCCTCTTCATGAAAAGACCAAAATACCCCTAAAACATAGTCAACTAAGGAGGCCGTACGGCCGCGGTTCCGCGGCCTAAGCATGCTTATGCCGCGGAACCGCGGCACTTTAGTGGAGTTGGCTTCTCGGGCTTTGTGGGGTTCCCTGGTCTGCTCTTGTCTGTAGTTTGGCATATGTTTTTTCTGATAATCTTTCCACATTTCTTCCAGAATTTTAGTAGATCAAAAGGTGATTGGATATGGATATTTTTGTCATGATTTCCTCGAGCTCCGCGTAGATTTCTTGGATCTTGTGTTGCCATTGAGCCTTGTGCATGAAAATGATATTGATTTGCCATTTTGTCTTTTAAACTGGTGTGCGGCAACATACGGATAGAGAGCGGAGACCCGTGTTTTATCTGTGGTTGGCAGGAACCCGGGTTTTGTCGTGTTTTTCCATGAATTTCACCGTTTAGAGCCGAGAACCTGTATCCTGCAATTGACTAGCAAATACGGCTCAAGAGTACCTACCAATAAGCAATGTGATAAAAATTGGGCGGTATAAAAATGCAAAAATCTGATATGAACATGGCTCAATAAATACCAAATACTAGCAATTACAAAACTAGAATATGTATATTTAATTTTATATTAAAAGATAATTATATCTTGATTTTTACGGAAAACACCCTTTATTTACCGAAAATCGAAAATTTCGCCTAGACGATTTTCAAAACGTTACAACACCGTTGTGCAAGGGCAAAGCATCAAAACCATTGAAGCCCAGATTGCACAACTGAATTTATCTTTAAGTGAGTGAGTGAAGGGGAAGCTTCCATTTCAACCACTCCCAAATCCCGGTCACCCACATAATGCACATATTGCTCTTGAATAACAAAAACATAATGTGAGTGCCGTGACTACGTTGAGATCTGAAAGGATGTTGCACAACAACGTTGGCACAGATAAAGATACCCCGGCCGCTTCTTCTTCTTCTTCTTCTTCTTCTTCTTCGTCTTCTGAGCCTGATATCCATTCTTCACAACTCTGTACTCCTTCTGATACTCCGAACGGACCAGCATCTCACTCCATGAAAACACCAGCACTGAGATCCGTTCCAACTCCACAATCTCCTCCATAAGTATTGGACTCAACCAATTTCCTAAACATTCAATTTCCAAACCGGTTGAGATCCAACAAACAAAATCCACACATGGAAAAGATTATGGAGTTGTTTAAACAGGTTAATATTAACATTCCCCTCTTGGATGCAATCCAACAAGTCCCTCCCTACGCAAAAATCTTGAAGGACATGTGCAAAGAAGAGGAAATCTCATGTACCCAAGAAGGTTTTCTTAGCTAGTGCCATGAATGATGCTCTTACCCAAACTTTACCTCAAAAATGAAAGGATCCTGGCCATCCTACGATTTCAATAACTATTGGGTATAAGAACATCAACCGTGCACTCTTGGATCTTGGTGACAATGTTAACCTGCTGCCGTATTCAGTATATGAACAACTAGGTATAGGAGAGCTGAAACCCATACACTGTACTCTCCAAATGGCCGACCGATCTATCACCCATCCTAGGGGTGAGCTAGAGGATGTGTTAATAAAGGTAGGGGACTTCATATTCCCCGTTGATTTTATTGTTTTAGACACAGAACCTGTAGCTAACCACCGGAATCAAATTACGGTAATACTCGGTCGACCATTCCTTGCGATCTCAAATGCTGTGATCAATTGTCGAAATGGTTCGATGAACCTATCTTTTGGAAGCTTGACAATTGAACTTAACATTTTTAGGTTGGGGAATCAGCCCTCCGAACCTAATGCTCATATACTAGACGTCTGTTTGATCCAGGAGATCGTCCCTGAGAACCGTGAGTTCGAGAAATTTATGTTCAATCGCAAAAATTTTGACGCCACTAATGTGTTCCTCATTGAATCTGATACTACTCCCGTCAGTGATTATGAGTGTTTCACATTCTTGAACGGTCAAGACTTGTCGCCACCCGAGCTTAAATCTTTTGAATTTTCGGATGAGTTAGCTGAACCATCCGACTCGGTCGCGTACACTCGTTTTGAGCCTTTGTTAGAATCCTTTGAGTTCGAGACATTTTTTCCGATTTTTCCTTCAATCGTTTCACCTCCAACGCTCGAACTCAAGCCGTTGCCATCTCACCTCAAGTATGCTTACTTAGGTGAGAACGAGACCCTACCTATCATCATCTTAATTTCTCTAGCTTCAGAGCAATAGAAAGCCCTTTTGACGGTCTTGCAGAGCAATCGGCAAGCTTTTGGCTGGACTATGGGGGACATCAAGGGGAATAGTCCCTTGATCGTTGAACATCACATTCATATGATGGATGATGCCAAACCAGCTAGGGATCCACAAAGACGACTCAACCCAGTCATGAAGGAGGCTGTTAAAAAAGAGATCGTAAAATGTCTAAATAGCGGTATCATTTACCCTATCTCTGATAGCCAGTGGGTCATCCCGATACATGTTGTCCCCGAAAAGTCGGGCATAACGGTCATCACCAATCAGGCAAATGAGTTAATCCCTACTCGCACCCAAACTGGGTAGCGAGTGTGCATTGATTACAGAAAACTCAATGCCGCAACACGGAAAGACCACTTTCCCCTACCTTTTATTGACCAAATGCTTGAACGATTGGCGGGACACGAGTACTACTGCCTTTTGGATGGCTATTCCAGCTATAACTAGATTCCCATCCCCGAAAAGGACAAAGACAAAACAACGTTCACTTGTCCTTTCGACACGTTTGCATATTGTCGCATGCCCTTTGGTTATGCAATGCACCTGCTACCTTCCAGCGGTGCATGATGGGAATTTTCTCAGACATGGTGGAAAAATTCTTGGAGATCTTCGTGGATGATTTCTCCAATTTCAGCGATTCCTCTGATGAGTGTTTGTTGCATCTCGACGCAGTCCTTACCCGGTGTAAGGATAAAAACCTTACTTTAAATTGGGAGAAGTGCCACTTCATGGTACGCGAAGGTATTGTCTTAGGACATATCATCATGCAAAATGGCATTGAGGTAGATAAAGCAATGATTGAAGTCATTTCCAACCTCTCTCCTCCAAAATGCGTCCGAGACATTCGAGCCTTCCGTGGCCATACCGGTTTTTATAGACGATTCATCAAGGACTTTAGCAAGATTGCTAGGCCCTTGACTTTTCTGCTGGCCAAGGACACCACATTCGATTTTGACTCAAGCTGTATGAATGTGTTCGAGTCATTAAAAAGCTCACTTACTTCTGCTCGCGGTCTTTCTTCTCTTGACTGGACGTATCCATTTGAGATTAAGTGCAATGCATCAGATTTTGCCATTGGTGTTGTCCTTGGACAGCACATCGACAAGATGTCGCACGTAATCTATTATGCTTGCCAAACCTTGAACAATGCCCAATTGAATTACACAACAACCGAGAAGGAATTCTTGGCTGTTGTGTTTGCATTAGAAAAGTTCAGGCCTTACTTGATCGGCTCTCCGGTCATAGTATACACAGACCATTCAGCTCTTCTCTATCTTTTTGCGAAGAAGGACGCAAAATCTTGGCTGATACGTTGGATCCTCTTACTCCAAGAGTTTGATCATGTCATAAAAGACAAAAGAGGTTATGAAAACATAGTGGCCGACCATCTTTCACAACTTCCTTCTTCGCCGACGTTTTCACTTCTAATAAACGACGTTTTTCCGGATGAACAGCTCATGACAGTATCATACAAACCTGGTTCACAGATATTGTGAATTATTTAGCAACAATATTACCACCAAATGAATGGTCAAATCTGGACAGACTCCGATTCTTATCACAGGTAAAACACTTTTATTGGGATGAACCTTATCTGTTCAAATACTGTCCTTACCAGATTATTCGTCGGCGTGTGCCTAATAATGAATTCAAGAGTGTACTGTCGTTTTGCCACGATCAAGTGTGTGGCGGGCATTTTGGCCCCAGAAAGACTGCCGAGAAGATCTTGCAGTGTGGCTTCTACTGGCCACAACTCTTTAAAGACACACATGATTACTGCAAGAGGTGCTCCCGGTGCCAACACTTGGGATGGATATCCAGGAGAAACGAAATGCTACTCCAACCAATCTTGGTTGTGGAGATTTTTGATGTTTGGGGGATTGATTTTATGGGGCCGTTTCCCAGCTCTTTTGGGAACTTGTATACTCTTCTCGCTGTTGATTATGTCTCTAAGTGGGTCGAGACTGTACCCAGCCGGACTAACGACAACAAGGTTGTCGTTAGATTCCTTAAAGAGAACATTTTCTCCCGGTTTGGACACCCCCGCGCAATCATTACCGACAATGGTACTCATTTCTGTAATAGGACTTTCGAGTCCTTGATGCAGAAATATTCCATTAATCATAAGTCGTCAATACCCTACCACCCCCAAACATGTGAGCAAGCCGAGGTTTCAAATCGGCAAATCAAACAGATTTTGGAGAAAACGGTTTCCAAAAACCGTAAGGATTGGTCTTTAAAACTTACTGATGCCCTTTGGGCATTTCGAACTGCTTATAAGACCGATCTTGGTTTGTCTCTTTATCGGCTTGTTTACGGAAAGGCTTTCCACCTTCTAATGGAAATAGAGCATCGTCCATTTTGGGCTATAAAGGATTTGAATTTATCTCTTGATAATGCGGGCAGCCATCGGCTGAAGTTAAACGAATTGAACGAGCTTCGGGATGAAGCTTACGAAAATGCGGTTGTCGTTAAAAACCGAACTAAGGTGTTTCACGATAAACACCTTATGCGAAAAACCTTCAAACCTGGTCAACAAGTACTTCTTTACGACACCCGGTTACATTTCCATCCCGGTAAGCTCATATCTCGATGGAAAGGACCATTCTTTATGCGGACTGTATATCCACACGGTGCGGTTGATTTAGAAAATCCTGAGGACGGTTCACTTTTCAAAATGAACGGACATAGGTTAAAATCATTCTTCACCGCTGACCCTTCGGAGGAGCTCCTGATGTTACAGGAGCCAGTTTACATCGACTGATCTTCCTCCGCTTACCAACAAAATTCGGTTATCCAGCCATAAATAGTGGAAACACTGTTTCAAATAAGTTTGGGGGTATGTCACACTTGAAATAAAAAAAATTCAAATTTTCGTGGGTATTTTTGTAAATATTCATTTCTATTAAATAAAAAAATAAATAATACAATTTTTCTTTACAAAATAAATTTCTCTTTTTAAGGGATCCTTTTTGTAAATAATCAAAACAACCCCTATAAAAACACCCCGACCCCTCTTCTGCATTTACAGAAACCTAATTTTTACCTCAACAAAACCCTAGCCGCCGTAGAAGAAAGAGTAGAGAGATCGCTTCATACCGCCGTGCAACCGCCGCCGAATCACCTATTCAGCCGCGCATCCGCCGCCGGCTAGTGTCTTCTCCCTCTGAATCTTCAGAGGAGGTTTGCATTCTCTGATCCTCTCTGTAAAATTTTTACGAATTCCTGTACTTCTCTTTAATGGCCCCGACCCTACAGTTTGAAAGGGATTTTTCCCAATTGTTCGCCCACACAATTTACGGTAGTTATTTCGGTGATGAGATCCGAAGGTGCGGATAGAACTTTTTACTATTTAACCATCTGAATGCCTTCGCGCTTCCGGATCTTGTCACCCGAGATTTGCCCTTGTGTCTCTAGCGCGGGTGATGCCTCTTCCATTTTTATGAATATATAGAGGATGGTTATCTTGCACAACACGGGTATAATAGATTAATTTGGGGGGATTGGAAAATTTTAATTGATAGGGACATCATTCACGAAGTCACCTTAATACCACGACTCCCCATTCACGACCAACCCCTCCGTTTTGAAGACTGCCTACGTCTGATGGGAAACGACTGTTCTAGGGAGCCACGTAAAGGTATCCAAGCTCTAACACTTTTTGCGAATATCTTAACTATGTGTCGTTGGGCACAAAATAATATTTTTTGAAGTTCCCACAGCACAACTTTTTTCACCCCATCACTAAACATAGTGCACACACTAATGACTCGAAACCCTAGTTACGATATGTGCACTGTGTTGCTTCACTCGATTGGCACCGGCAAACGGGCGGCCAATTATCCATGCCCTATGTTGGTAACACAACTGTGTCGCCATTTCCTCAACGTTGAGGAATTTGAATTTTATATGCACAGTGGGATTCCAATTCGACCCCTTCTTGAGAGTGTCTCCATGTCGTACATACGATTACATGATGTTTGGTCGCGCACGGAACTGCCAAGGATGTAATGGCTATGACCCCTATCTCGAGCTCCACAGCGAGCGACGAAGAGCTTAACCCCGCTGCGCAAGCACGTTTGCTTAGAAGAACCCATAGTGGGGTTGGACGATTTATAGGGATGATGACCAACTTGGATCAACGAGTAACGGATCTGGAACAGGGAATGACCACCCTACTGGTCAGAAAGGAACGATCCCGCTCATGATCGAGGGGACGAGGGGCTGATAGGGGTGAGGCTGGAACCAGTGAGGCCACGTCTAGTAGACGCCGCAGCGAGTAGTGAGGACACTGCTATTAATAAGTTTAGGGATGAGGGTGCTATAAATAGTTATCTTTGCATTGCATCTGCATATTTATATTTTTGTACATATTTTTTTCTTTGCATATTTAATTCCACATTGCATCTTTATAAAAAAATATTTAAAAAATTTATAAAAATTAAAACCAATAAAAATTGAAAAATTATAAAAATTGAAAAGTTCAATTTTGGCAATATTTGACTTAAGTTCAACATGACGGTTAACTAGTTAAGAAAAACAAGATCCTAAACTTAGTAAATTGAAAACCCTAAAAATAACCTTTCTTAAAAGTTTAACTGTAGAAAATATACGTCCTTATAGTTTATTTAGAAATAGGCAAATTTTGAGTTCAGTTCTTGGGCTAAATCGAAATAAGAGAAGAGTATTGAAAGCTCTATTTGAAATATAAGCCTAAAAATAATTCTGAATGTTACGTCCAAATTCTGAAAATATATACCCTACTTTACGCACTCACACACATCTTGAAACATGGGATAGTAGAGGATACCTTGAAATGCACTTGTCTAAAATTCTTAGTATGAAGGAAAATAAAATAAAAGTATACGTGGTGAATAAAGCTATAAAAAAAATGAACACTGGTTTTGTAATTACTTAAGGAAGCATAAATAAAAAATATAGCGAGGGTGCTTTATCACCTAGTGCTTTAGACCAACTGGTTTGGGAGTCACTTCTAAGGCTTAGGTATTGCAAGACGAGGAATTACGCCTAAATGAGCAAGCACATTTTGCAATCGGTCGTTTAGTATTTCAAGAAGTATTAACGGCCGCATGAAGGATGTGTGAGCAATTTCATCTAAAATTCACCAACTAAAAGTATTTTGGAAGATCGACAAGAGTATGATAGCTTGAATTGAATTTCCAAGTGTAGGGGTATAATTACACACATGTAGCGGTATATAATTGGAGTTTGGAGGAGAGATAGGAATAAAAGATAGGGCTTATATCTTCAGTAGAGATGATAAAAATTCCTGAGTTAAGATTGCACCTTTGAAAGAAAACTTAGGAGATGTTGAAAGCTTTATAAACTGGAAAAACGTATATGATCTTAAGATAAATGAAAAGGAAGTGTGAAAAATACGGGTTGATGATTTCTAAGTTGAAGATAATAGAATTTCTTGTAAGAATACTGAATTGAAGAATTAGAGTCAATGGCCAAATTGATCGGAATTTGTGGGTAGTATCCACTGAAATCCCTCAGGAGACAACACTCCTCCAACTAGGGACACCTAGAGGTTTAACGGCTTGTCGCACGAGCTCAGTGCAATCGCGTTCCCTGCGAAAGTGAGGCTAAGATTTTTCGAGAATAAAATTTTCTTTGCTCAGGAATAGCAAAAGATAACTTTGGGGGTGATTGTTCATATCAGATTTTTGTATTTTTATATCGCCCATTCTTAATCACATTGCAGATAAGTAGGTACTTTTGATCCATGTCTGTTAAATAATTCCAGGTTACAGTTTCTCAGCTTTTTACAGTGAAATTCATGAAAAGTCGCAACAAATGTGGGATTACGACCAACAACAGAAGAATACTGATCTTCGCTAACCATTCGTATAATGCCGCCTACTAGATCAAGAGACAAAATGGAAAATCATTGATCACTTCAATGCACAAGGCAGAAGGGCTGCACAAGATCCAAGAATTCAACGCGGAGCTCATGGCAAAAGTCCACATTATCTTGCGCTGTTAAAAATCTGGAAAAGAAATTGAAGAGATTCTGAGAAACCAAGAGGATAAAACAAAAGATAAAAGCAACATGAAAAAGCCCAGAAAGTTTGATGCCCCAAGAACACCAAATGGCCGCGGAACCGCGGCCAAACATGCACTTCTGCCGCGGTTCCACTGCCGCATTCTGCGCATTTTGGTGGCAGTGTCGATGCTTTGACTCGGCTCTCTAGGGGTAGTTTTGTAATTTCGTGTAAGGATCAGAATGTAAACCTAGGGTTTTCCTATCTATAAATAGGAGAGCTCAAAGCACAATTTGGCATGCCTCTTTTTATTTTTAGATTTAGAATTTAAAATTCATCTCTTTGAAAAATTGTAGTGAGTTTTTGAGAGGTTATCAACAAAACTATGTTCTTTTATTTCTATCGCAGTTGTTTATCGTATTTTTGTTATCTGCAATTTTCATTTGTTAACTTAGGCGTAGAATTATATCCGTGTTTTCCTTTTGTTGACTCCTTTCCTATTTTTCTTTGACAACGATGATTCTTGAGTAAGATCCTTGCCTAGGTGAGGTTTCGATTGTAAAAATTCCTCTTAACCTAAATTTCTTTCTACCTTCCCTTTGTTTTATTTTTCTCTTTTTCATGCGTGAGTAATTTCTCACTTGTTAGGGCGGGAGAAGGAAGCTTTGAGAGAAGGAAATCTCTCTCACTCCTTTCTTTACCCAACACTTTAAATTTGGACTCCTTTTATCTAAACCACAATACGGTCACTACGGCACCCTATCCTACATGATAGCGGTGATTCCATAGTTAGACCGGTTGTGGTTGAATTAACCGGAGATTAGGGCTAAGAGCCAAGAACAGACGGACAAGGACCAAAAGGAAGAAACTAAGCATGGAAAGCCTATCTTAAACTTGCAAGTTCCTTCCTAGTCGTGCTAATCCCCTTGTTGCTGATTACCTTAACACCAATATTAATAAGGGCATAGAGAAAAAGTGAGGAATTCCAAAAACTCGAACTAACTTATTCCTAACCCTAGCAAATATTTTATCATCATTTATCTCATTCATAGATCTTAAAATAAACAACCAATTTTTTGTACATAACTCGTCAAAACATAAAGAAAAAGATTCCATCTCCCTGTGGATCGACCCGTACTCAACCGGCTAGCTACCAAAAGACACTGTCCTGATTACGGTAATTAAAAATTAAGAACACGCAAAATCACTCACCAATCATACGGCATCCTCAAAATTGAGGGTACGGGTCAAACATTATATATGTCATATATAGATCATAGTTCGTACGGTATCATTCATCGTACAATAACATAATCAAGGGTATTGATCTAACGTCACGTACAATCTATTATTCAGCGAATCGCATGCTATCACATGTCGTGTGTATTTCGCCGATCGATCCTTTAATATGTAATATCATAATCGAGATTTCAAGTCAATCATAAATTATAACCTCATGACATCATGTCCGATCATATCGACTCATATCAATATATCATAACATAATAACCTCTTCTCACGTGTGTATGTGTATACACATACACACACAAACCAAGTGTGCGTGTATACGCGTGTGTGTAACAACATATATCCTAAGGTTCACGACTAAGGTAAATAAGGCTAAAGGTATGTCTTCCTATGAATATGCTTATTCTAATCTTCCAGTCCCCTAAAACCCTATTTTCTATGTTCCCAAGTCTTGCATCAACAACTATATATAATATAGTTATATAACCTATTCTACGGTTGCGGGAGTGTTATACGCCATCCACCCGACTTCCCCCATAGATATACATCTACTCATATTTAATTCTCACCTTGCCGAAGTCGAAGACGCCTTGCTCTCCCTTGTCGTCCCGAAGTCCACGCAAAGGTACCTACAGTTCAAGCACTTCGTATTGTAAACAAAAATCCAATAACAAACCTGAATCGAATTGCATAGAAATCCATATCTAAAACTGATACGACACGTGAAGCGCACCGAGGTTAGAACATATTGTCAAAGCGCGGTAAAACAACAAAATAATATCTGACGTCGACGTAAGAACATTGAACGACCAAGTCACATCAAGGAATTCAAAAATCCAAGTTTCAAATATTGGAAAACCTTGTCAAAACAAACTCAAAATGCTCACAGATTTTAGCACTGATAGATATGGACAAAACTAACAATACATGCGCTAGGTTATGAGGAGTGTGAACTACAAGCCAAACTCCAACATCACAGCCCACACTATGGCCAGCGAGAAAGCCTGTTTACCCGATGCCGCTGGTTGTATTAAGGAATTCTGGGCTCGTTCTTTTGTGGTGGTCTTCTAGTGGTCTAACTATGTCAATATAGTTATTTGTTTTTCTTATGAACATCCCAAGTGCTCCAGATTCCATTTAGTGCTCAAAACTCCATAAAACTGACATTGGAAAAATTTCCAGTTTATGATTTAGGTTTCTACACTAAGTTTTGGTCCCGGATTAACACTGAAGAGGCTGTGGTCACTAACAACACCTCATATACACATTTTCACTAGATAAAATTCCTAAACCTCATCTTGAAATTTTCCGACATCGCTAAACTACCATAGTTTCACTCTAAACTACAATAGGGCATTAGGAAAACAAGATACTTAACTAGATGTGTAGAATTATATCTCATTTGCAACTGAAGAATTTTCTTGAGTTGCCCAAGTGCCTCAAAGTTCCAACTTGATTCCTTCATAGGGTTTGTAGTGAGGTTGTGATCATTTTTTGTGATGGAATTATGGAGTTTTGGGGTGGTTTTGGAGGTATTGCAAGGTGGATGAGGAGGTGGAGGGATGGAGGAGAAGGAGGTAGAGGAGAAGATGAGGAAAAGGTGAAGGGAACCGTGGTAGAACCCCCCCCCCTCACTCACTCACTCTCTTCTAGAGCCCATACCCTCATGTCCCACACCTCACAAAATATCTCCTCTTTTTTCACTTTTCCTTTTTTTAAAAACAAAACAATAAATAAAACAAACAATGCAAATGAAGCCATGGTTTTCAAAATATGTAACAAGGTTTTGTAACATGCTTTGTTGCAAGTCATAAACCCTAAACGAGATTAACGCATAATTAGTGAGATATAAATCAAGTTTAGTATTAAAATTGTATACTAACAATGATATAATAATTTATAGAACGTCCAAATCGCATAAATTCCTTCAAAATCAATAATTCATAAAATTTTCCAAATATTTTCCAAACTATTGGTATATAATTATACCACATCATTAAAACTAATTTCTATATCTTTATAATATTCATAAAATTTAGTATTTTATTTATTTAAATTCTAAAAATAATATTTCATTTTTCTGAAATGTTACACCAACACTTTGATACGTATGCAGCCGCTGTGGACGCAGCCTTACCGGTAGAGGAGTGTATTTCCAAGACTTCGATCATTCAGGAACTGAAGCGGATTCGTACCGGTATGCCAGCTCAGAGGCAGTTAGGTAGACACCGCGGCAGATCCCCTCTACGCCGTGGTGATGGCTGAGGCATGAGACGATGCCAATTATATAACTCTTACCCGCAGGGTCAGCTGTCGTTGGCTGGATGTTTTTGGTGTGGGAGCTTGTTTCACCGCATCAGGGATTATACTGAGGTACGCCAGGACGAGGCAGGAGTTCCACATGTTACTTTACCACCATCACCACCTTAGAGGGCATTGCCTCATACACCTGTTGTTGCTTCATGCCAGGCCTATGCTAAGAGAAGCCGTGGTCGTGGCGGTCTTATTCAGAGAGGACTAGGTGGTAGAGGCGGAGGACAGCCGGATGCCGGTAGAGGACAGGCATGAGTGTTTGCGTTGACTCATCTAGATGAGCAGGCATCGAGTGCATTCGTGACATGTACTCTTTTAGTGTGTACTTTCAATGCGCGCGTGTTGTTTGACCCAGGATCTTTGCACTCATATGTGTCCACACACATCGTACTGAGGTTAGGCCGAGACTCGTCTTTGTTAGATTAGCCGCTTGTTGTGATTACACTCATTGGAGAGTCTTTTGTTGCCTGACATGTGTTTCGATCGTGTACCGTTGGAGATAGAGATTCGTCCGTTAGTTTGATCCTTCATGATATGTTGGACTTTGACGTTCTCTTCAACATGGACTGGTTAGCTACTTGCTTTGCGTCCGTGGACTGCCGTGAGAAAGCAGTCAGGTTTTTTCCGGGCGAGTCAGTTCTTGTTGTGCAGGGGGACCATAGTGTCGCCCCTCCCAGTTTGATTTCTGCCCTTTGCGCTAGTCGGCTATTGAGGAAAGGAATTCAGGGATTCTTAGCCTTTATTCATGATATTGGAGTCACAGCAGATCCGTTGGACCAGGTTCTTATTGTGAGAGAGTTTCCCGAGGTATTTCCTGATGAGTTATCTGGATTGCCTCCAGAACGCGATATCAAGTTTTGCATCGATTTGATTCCCGGCACGAGGCCTATTTCTATACCGCCTTATCGGATGGCCCTAGCCGAAGTTAAAGAGCTTAAAAATCAGTTGTAAGAGTTTCTTGACAGGGAAGTTATTCGTCTGAGTGTTTCGCCTTAGAGAGCTCCTTTCCTATTCGTCAAGAAAAAGGACGACAGTATGAGATTATGCATTGATTATCGTCAACTGAAATGAGTTACGGTGCAGAATATGTATCTTTTACCTTGCGTTAAGTATTTATTTGATCAGCTCCAGGTCGCGGGACATTTTTCTAAGATTGATTTGAGGTCGGGTTATAATCGGTTGCGGGTCTGGAATGATGAGATTCCGAAGACTGTTTTTCATACGTGCTATAGGCATTATGAGTTCTTGGTGATGTCGTTCGGGCTCACCAATGCCCCAGCAGCGTTCATGGATTTGATGAACCGAATTTTCAGGCCATTCCTCGACCAGTTCATTATTGTATTTATTGATGACATTCTGGTCTATTCCAGAAGTCGAGAGGAGCATAAGTAGAACTTGAGGATTACCTTGAAGACATTGAGAGAGCACCAGCTGTTTGCTAAATTCTCGAAGTGTGTATTCTGGCTTGATAATTTTGACTTCTTGAGTCATGTAGTTATAGGAGAACGTATACAGGTGGACCTAAAGAAGACTGAGGCCGTACAGCTTTGGCCCAGACCTGTATCAGTGAGAGAGGTCCGCAGCTTCTTAGACTTAGCCGGTTATTACCGCCGTTTCGTGAAAGATTTCTCGAGTATCGCTGCACCGTTGACCGGGCTGACCCAGAAGGGAGTTCCTTTACTTTGGACTGAGTCACGTGAGCAATGTTTTCAGCAGTTGAAGACTCGTTTGACGACTGCACCGGATCTATCTTTGCCTTCTGGATCGGGTGGCTATGTTGTTTATTGTGATGCTTCGCAAGTGGGGCTCGGTTGTGTATTGATGCAGCATGATAGAGTTATCGCTTATGCCTCTTGGCAGTTGAATAAGCATGAGCAGAACTATCCCACTCATGATCTAGAAATGGCCGTGGTGGTCTTTGCGCTCAAGATTTGGAGACACTACTTGTACGGAGAGTCCTGTCCGATCTTCACGGACTACAAGAGCTTGAAATACATCTTTTAGCAGCGGGATAAAAATTTAAGGCAACGCCGCTGGATGCATCTTGTGGAGGATTATGATTGTGAAATCCTTTATCATCCTGGAAAGACGAATATAGTATCTGATGTTTTGAGTCGTTGGCCCGAAGGTAGCTTGTTCTATATGAGCGCAGTTCAGAGACAGTTTTCTACAGATTGGCAGATCTTGTACGATGGTAGAGTACAGTTCGAGTTCACCTATGCTGAGGGACATCTTGCTCATGTCCGCGCTCGTCCACTTCTAATTGATCGTATCCATGAGGGGCAATCCGATGATGCCCGTTTGTTTTAGAATTTGAAGCATGCTCGGTAGGGTAGAGATTTGGAGTTTGTGATAGATGACCAGGGTGTGCTACATTTTGGGACTCTTCTATGTGTACCAGATTTTGAGGGGCTGAGACGCGAGATCCAAGAGCAGGAACATCAGTCAGCATACAGTGTTCATCCATATTCCACCAAGATGTATCGCGATTTGAGAGATATCTACTGGTGGGCAGGGATGAAGAGAGATGTTTCAGACTTCATTTTGAGGTGCCCGACTTGCTAGCAGGTCAAGACTGAGTATCAGAGACTGGCAGGAGAGTTGCAGCCTTTGCCCATTCGAGAGTGGAAATCATAGCAGATCTCCATAGATTTCGTTGTGGGTCTACCCAGGTCCAGTAGAGGGTATGACTCCATTTGGGTGATTGTTTACCAGTTGACGAAAGCGGCTCACATCCTTCCAGTGAAGACTACTTTCGGATATGCTCAGTATGCTCAGCTGTACATTGATGAGATTGTCTGTTTACACGGAGTTCCTATATGCATTGTATCCGACAAAGGCACCCTGTTTACCAGCCGTATTTAGTAAAAATTCACGAAGCTGTGGGTACCCGACTGAGTTTTAGCACTGCGTTCCATCCACAGACCGATGGTTAGTCAGAGCGGATTATTCAGACTCTCGAGGATATGCTTCGAGCATGCGTGCTTGATTTTGGTGGCTGTTGGGATCGTCACTTGCCTTTGATAGAGTTCTCCTACAATAACATTTACTAGGGGACGATTCAGATGGCGCCTTTTGAGGTCTTGTATGGGAGAAAGTGTCGATCTCCAGTCTGTTCGACCGAACACAGCGAGAGCAGGATATTGGGACCACAGCTAGTTCAGGAGACTATGGAGAAGATCCATTTGATCCAGGATAGGATGAGAGCAGCCCAGTGCAGGAAGCATCCTTATGTTGTCCATCGTCAAGGCAGAATTGAGTTCGCAGTGGGTGATCATGTATTCCTACGGATTTCTCCGGTTAAAGGCGTGATGAGATTTGGGAAGAAAGGAAAGTTTAGTCCCAGATTTCTTGGTCTTTTTGAGATCCTTGAGCGAGTTGGTACCGTTGCCTATCGTTTGGCACTTCCACCCAGTTTTCTGGATGTTCACCCTATATTTCAAGTGTCGATTCTTCACAAGTACCTTCATGAACCTTCTCACGTGACTCAGCACAAGGCCATCCAGCTGGAGCGTGCACTTTCCTTCACCGAGCAGTCGGTAGTTATTTTAGTTTAACATTTCAGAAATATAAAATATTATTTTTGGTAATTAAATATTAAAATAATATATTTCGTGAAAACTATTCAATTTACGAATAGGGTTTTTCGTAAAATGGTATAAGTATATACCAATAATTGGAATATAAGTGGAGATTAAAATGATTTATTCATTATAAAGATATTTATCGGATTTTGGCATTTTTATAATTAATTAGATGCAGGTTTAAATTAAATTGATTATTGCACTATTAATCACGACTAAGACAAATCCATATTTTTTTATATTTTCCATGGCTAGTGCACCATATCATGTGTATGTTATTCATTGTGTTTGTGACTTGTGAGTTAGTGAGAATAAGAAAAGAAAGGATAAAAGAAAAGTGAAGTTATGAGTGAAAAACAAAATGAGAATGAAACAAAGAAGATATTTTGAAAGAGTGAGTGTAGGAGGTATTAAGTGAGAGAATGAGCATAAGAGAGAGACAGAGAGAGAGTGAGACTTGGCTGCCTCCTTCATTCCCCATTGTTTTCTCCATCTCTTTCTTCATGCATCTTCATCTCACTACCACCATGTATCATCTCCAATCCTTTTTCAAAACCCCATGCTACCTTCATAATAAAGGTACAAGCCTATTCTAAACCCTTTGAACCATTCATGTTTGGATTTTGAAGACTTTGGGCAACTCAAGAATTTTCCTAAGTTGCCAAATGAGATAATCCCTACACTTTTAGTTAAGTATTTGTGTTTAATATATCCTAGTATAGTTTAGAGTTTGATTTAGTGAGTATTATGATCTTGGAAATTTCCAAGTTGATGTTAAGTGGTAAATAGAGGTGTTGTGAGTGTTGCAAGAACATAGAGAATGCTTTACTGGACAAAAACAGAGGATAGAACCCGATACACGAACTTAGAATTTTTCTGTGTCGGTTTTGTGAAATATAGAGGAAAACAGGGTATCTAGAGCTATCTGGGATATTTTTAAGAAAATCAAACAAGACCATTGACCTAGATAAACCACTAGGAGACCACCACCGAAGTACGAACCCAAAACTCCTCAATTTGGCTGGCGAAACCGGACTTTATGGGCATCTCGCCGTGTCGCCTTCTTCTTTTAGTGTTGTAGTTTAGTCTCTAGCTCATTCTCCCTATAACCTATCTCCTATATTGTTTGTTTAGTCCCAATTGACCTGAGCCAAAATCTGGGTGCTACTTGAGAGTGTTTCGGTGTAACACCTTAGAATTCGATTATTGTTAATTAAGAGATAATGCGGGTTTTTAGTAAAAAGTTTACCAAAATAGTTTTCTCGCATTTTATTAAGATTAATCATTATTTTATTGTTATTTGTTTTTGCTTACACACACTTGTGCGTGTTAATATAGGGGTTGTTTAGTGTTAACCTTGTTTAGTGGCCATGACACCTTAAACAAATCCATACCATGATTAACCTTGATTTTAGATATTTTGTGTAAGAAATATCTTCTTGTTTTGGATTGAGGAGAGGTGGCTAAGTGAGTCATGGAGGGCATTAATGCAAGCATTGATGAGGAGAGGGAGAGAGTAAGTGTAAGGCTAGGACTCACCCTACACTCACCGTCTCATACTTATCTCAATTCATCTTTCATTCTCTTCTCACTCTCTCATTCTCAATCACTTCTTCATCTCCTCCAACATCAACTGAAACCCTTACCTTTTCTTCACAAAACCTTGCAAAACTTCATTAAAACACTACTAAATCACTTCTTAAGTTATGTTTTATCCACTAGGATCCCTTGGAGCTTGGAAAGCTAGGATCTTTCGAGCATATGTGGTTAGGTAATGATCTCTAACTGTAAAGTAGGTGTTTTTATTGATGTGTTGCCTTGTTGTTGTTTTCTAGAACACTAAAGGTATAGTTTTTATGCACATATCGTATTTTGGTATAGATTTGGGTCTCGGATGAATCTGCTATCAAACCAGGTTTTTGTTGGATAGGTTGCCATCACAGTGCCTAGTTTTGTGACCTAGAAGCTACCCTAAAAACATGAGACCATTCCCGTAAAACTTGGCCGCAATTTTATTGCTTCTGAACGCAATTTGCGGCCAGACTGGGGGGTGATGGGTTGTATCTTAGTCTAGAGGACACTGGGGTTGTATGTAGTCTCGTAGAACTTGCAACTTTCACCAATTGTTTGTGTAGAAAAATCTGGGATCACTTTGCTTGTTTCTAGTGTTTCGACTACGCGCGTTACGTTATCCGACACGGTTCATATACCTCGTGTAGCTGCTGCTCTTGGGTTGGTTTCGTAGTGTCACTACGCACGTTAGCCATTAGACGAACACTTCAGAGTTTGATTGGAGCTGGTGCGTCGGTCAAACGTAGTTTGTGCGTATTATTGGTAGATTTCTAATATGCACTTGTTATGTTGTTATATGATTTTAGGATCACAGGCGTGGTCTTCGGATGCTGCGAAAAAGGGAAAGAAAGTAATTGGCTTTACTTAGCTCAAAATCATCCGTGAGTAGATTTAACATCTACAGGGGAATCGCCCGCATAGCGTTATGCGTCTGGGATAGATTCAATGATATGATTATTAGTTATATATGTACATAGAGATTGTGCATGAACTTCATTGCATATTATTACTTGTTGTGCCTGAACTTGTACCCATTAGACACTGCACTATTATTGACGGTTCATGTTGAACGAGCACAAACTGTATGCTACACACACACCGTCGGTAATTGCCATGACATGCACAACACATTTACATATGTGATATTGTATTGGTTAGGGACAATTAGACATTGATTCTTATTCCATTATGTATATGAAATACAGCATAGACATATACCTTGCTATAGCTACATATTCACCTTTATATGATGTTGCATTTGACTTTGGAGAAATTTGGAACCGCGTGATATATTTAACAACTTGATGCATTTAAATAGCGGTTTTCCCTTGTTATGCTCATATTACTGTTTTACGTTGCATATATTATATTTCATGGATTTACGCATTGAGATATGGATTTCATGTGATTTTATGGATTTGAGGACCATGGTATTTCAAGAAATTATGCATTGTTTGGAAAACCCGGTTTCTTTTAATATGATATTTCGATGCGTCCACCATGAGTTTTCTCGGTTTTGAGACTTGTGCTAGAAACCTGATGCGACAAGTTGGATGAAGCCGTGTGTGGGTACATGGTGGACCCGGTATGGTTCCCCGGGGGCAAGAAGACTCATATAGTTAGGCGGTGAGCCCGGCAGGGGAGGTGCACTGCCTACCGGTGATAGTATTTGGACTCGGCGGTTATTTGGAGGATACCAACCGAAGTTATCAGATGGACATGGACCGAACGTTCTGCCGGATCCCGCGGGCCGATCCCCCAGACGGAGCCCATGATATGAGTATTTACGTGTCGATGTTGGACACTAGTTTTCATGATGTTTTCGAGTGTTGATGTTGGACACTCAGGTTCTATGAGACTTACAGGATATGAGGGCCGATCTGAGGATGCGGTGCCTGAGGTATTGGGATTTGGAGTGTTGTTGATGGACACTGGTTTTTCCACGATGAGGATTCCGTGATGATGATATGTTTTATCCCAAACCCGGCTTTCATTTGATATGCATTGCTTCATGTATTAGTAGTGCCTGATAGAGTACCATTCATGACTGTTGCATATACATATTGCTATATTAAGCTATCAGTTTGCATGTGATAGATTATCGCAGTACGTACATACTTGCGATTACCTGCATGATGTTATTTACTATTCACGAGTTAGCAACTCACCCCCGTTTTGCCACAGTGTTTTGCAGGTTTCCCCTCAGAGAGTAGTAGAGGTAGGGCTTCTTCTTATCATATCATATTTTGCAGCGGATACCGCTACGGCTGACTGTGAGCAGTTATGCTATACGTGGGTTTTGCTGTTATCCGATGATGTTCATTGTATATGTTAATGTATCTAGTACTCTCCATCTACTACTTTGATGTATTGACTTAGAAACGAGATGAGAGGACGATATTGTATATTATTTTGTGACTCTGGGTGTCGTGCTCGTGTGAGCCGGCTTTTGTTATGAAGCTTTATCTTTTATGCTGTTTTCACTTTATATTGTTTATTTCTTCACTACGGTGTTGTATATCTTCTTGTGGTGCTTGTTTCCGCCTATGGGCGAGATTTGCTCCCGTTTGGGGATGCTATACTTATATCTTATGTTTATACCCTTTTCGGGGCTAGTTTTTACAAAGGAGATGCTGCCAAAATTTTATGAAAGCAATTTAAGTTAAAGAGTTTTACTTGAGATTCCCAAAAGTTTATAACAATGTTCTTATCACTTACTATTTTTTATGGTTTAGATTTCTGGGTTTTTGGCTTATTTGAATTGCGTTACGCCTGTAGACGTTACGTGGTTTAAGTGCCGTCACGTGCCAAATTTCGGGTCGTGACATTTGGCTACATTTCCGATATTTGAATTATTGGTATTTATATTTGAGATTTGAATTGGACATTTGTATGTCAAGGACGAGGGTTGTTTAGTTGTTTTTGCATGCGTAAGCTATATATTCTAACCTATAAGCAATTCGTGTGCCGTATCGGTTTTCGGATATTGGTTTTGATAGTATCGTGATTGTGTATTGATAGTAGGTACCTTCGCATGGACTTCCGAAATGACAAAGCACATCGACTTGGACTACGCGAGGAGAATTGCAAGTGAGTAGATTTATATCAACGGGGGAAGTCGGGTGGATGGCGTATAGCAACCCCACAACCATTGATATGGAAAGATTGTTCTATAAATTATAATTTGATAAAGGTTATGCTACGAACTTAAGATAACATAATTATAGGATTTACTAAGAGATGATATGATTAAAATTGACACTAATGCATATATATTGGCTTGAGAGTATGATATAGGTATATAAGTGTCACGACCCGAAATTTTGCACGTGACGGCTCTTAAACCATGTAATGTCTAGAGGAATAACACAATTTAAGTAAGACGAAAACCTAGCAATCTAAACCATCAAAAGTAGTAAGTGATATTAACATTGCTAAAACTTTTGAAAATCTCAAGTACAAATTCTTTAAATTCCAAATTTACTTTCTTAAAAATTTTGGCAGCACCTCCTTTGTAAAAACCAGCCCCAAAATGGGTACATACAAAGATATAAGTAAAGCATCCCAAACTGGAGCAAATTATTGCCCAAAGGCGGAAAAAAAACGAGCACAACAGATTTACGACGCCGTTGCGAAGAAAATGGACGATGTAAACAAAAACAGCACAAAAGATATCCAAAGTCACAAAATAATATACAACATCAATCCTCACAACTCGTCCCTAAGTCAAATACATGAAGGTAGTAGATGGAGAGTACAAGATACAATGAATATACAAATGAGCATCATCGGATAACCGCAAAACCCACCTATCCCAAAACTGCACACAGTCAGCCGTAGCGGTATCCGCTGCAAAAGATGATACGATGTGATGAAGAAGCCCTGCCGCGGCTGCTCTGAGGGACACCTACAAACACTGTGGCACAACGAGAGTGAGTTGCCAACTTGTGAATAGTAAATAACATATGCAGGTAATCGCAGGTATGCACGTACTGCGATAATCTATCACATGCAACTAATAGCAATAATGGCAATATGTATATGCAACGGTCATGAAAGGTACTCTATCAGGTACTACTAATACATGAAACAATTCATATCAAATAAATGCTGAGTATGGGATAAAATAAGTCATCCTTACGGAATCCTCATCCTGGCAGTACCAGTGTCCATCAAGACAATCTAAATCGCAATACCAAAGGCACCGCATCCTCATATCGTCCCTCAAATCCTATAAGTCTCATGGAACCTGAGTGTCCAACATTGACACCCAAAACATCATGAAAACATATGCCTGTGTGTGTGTGTGTGTGTGTAAGGATATATATCTCTTGTGTCCATCAACGACACATAAAAATCATGGAGCCTGAGTGTCCAACATCGACACTCGAAAACATCATGAAATACTCGTGTTCAAAATCGACACTAAATCCTCATATATAAGTCCGAATCGGCCCTTGATATACATACGTTCCTTGAATCCTAAGTGTCCAACACTGACACTTGTGATCCACGCATCGGTTTATACGTTCCTAGAATCATAAGTGTCCAACACCGACACTTGTGATCCTCGTATCGGTTTATATGTTCCTAGAATCCTAAGTGTCCAACACTGACACTTATGATCCACGTATCGGTTTAAAACAAATCTCAGAGTGAATGCATCCAAATATCAAGTAAGGAATAAGAATACTTGCATAAATCATTATGATATATATATATATACATATACATATATATATATATATATTATATATATATATGTACATATATAACAGCGTCCTATACCACTGATATATATATATATATATATATATACGTATATATCAGCGTCTCATACCACTGATATATACCCTCAGGAGTAAAACATCCAGAAATGATCATATGAAATCCATATCTCAATGCGAAATCCATGAAATATAATATACGCAACAGAAACAATAACATGAGAATATAAAGGAAAAACTGCTACTTAAATGCAATAAGTTATTATATATATGATGCGGTTCTTAATTCCTCCAAAATCCAACGCAACATCATTTAAGGGTGAACATGTAGCTATAGAAAGGTATATGTGTGTACATATAAGTATGTATGCAAGATGTACATGTAGCTGTATCTCATATATGTATATACCTGTCAATAATGATGTAATACCCTCTAGATATTATTGTAGCTATTCCAGGTATGTGTATATACATGTCAATAATGATGCAATACCCTCTAAGTATAGGTGTAGCTATGTCCAGTATGTGTATATATATGTCAATAATGTTGTAATACCCTCTAGGTATATATATAGTTATGTCCAGTATGTGTATATACATGTCAATAATGATGTAATACTCTCTAGATATATGTGTATATACATGTCAATAATGATGTAATACACTCTAGGTATATGATTGATCATTTTCTTGGTGTCGTTTTATAAAATGGTTCACAACCAAAGAAATTTATACCGCAATCAATTAACGGTGTCGATGTAGCGCATTAATGAATACGGATCGTCCACTGAGATGTGTGTTTTGGTCGCTTTAGTTTTAGATGAATGGAAATGAAAAGTTAAAAGAAAAATTGCAAGAAAATTGATTCAAGAATTTTGAAATTTAGTTTCAAAAATAGTAAAGAACTAGATCTAAAGATCAAGAATCAATAAAATTCTAGAAGATGTCCAAATTTAATGAACTATCAATATTTGTAATAAAGCACGTAGGAATCGATCGAATCGATAGTAAGGATGAAGACTTGTGATTATGTATTCTTATCCATTGATGATTTGTTGCAACATCGATGACGATCAACAAGAATTAGGGATCTCTCGCGGAAACTAGGGTTTCATCATCTATCCCTTGTTCTTTCGTTGATTTTCATTCAAATTCTAGCCTCTAGGAAATTCAACCATCAATCGTTGATCTCTAATTAAGAGGGAAAACATTCAATAAAGCATCTCACTCAAAACTAGGTTGCCGATGATTCAATTTCTAAAGCTTACAAAACTCTTAAGACGTAAGAATCATTCATGAATTTAATCATCATCAATTTATTTTCTCGATTCCTCCACGAGCGGAGTTTTCACTCAAACATCATAACAAAAAAATCAATCAAGAATTGAGAACTCATCATAATGCTCAAATGTAAGGATAAGCAAGATAACGAAATTTCACCTTTTATTATTCAACTATTCCGTTATAATTCGCTCAAGAACTACAAGAATTTGATGAAAGAACTCGATCATCGAATTAGCTTCGCATCGTCTCCGTGAGTCGCGGATCTTCTTAGATCACTTGCTCGGTTGAAGATCGGCGTCGCTTCTAAAAAGCTTGATGGCTTCTTGCTTGAATCGGCACTCGATAGATCTTGATTTTTTTGATCAAATTGTTTCACTCAATTTGATTTGAATTTGATTTGGATCTACAATTTTTCCTCTCAAATTCCAACAACTTTTCCCTCCAAAATCAACAACTTCTAAAGCCTGGATCTAGATCTCATTTTATAACCACCTCATTTGAATCTTCCCTCCAAAGATAGGTTGTTAGAGAGAGCCTTCTAGAATGAGTTTGTTAGAGGGAATATTCTAGAATGAGGTTGTTACAAGGAGACTTCTAGAAGAAAGTTGTTGTAAGGAGGCTTCTAGAAGAAGTTTGTTATGCAGAGCCTTCTGGAAGAAGGCACGTGGTCTTTGAGAGTCTTCTAGAAGTAATGGTTGTTACAATAAGCCATGTGGAGAATTTTGATGCGCTAAAGAGCTAACAAGGCCGCGAATGCATGGCGGATCGGCCAACTCGGCCGCGAATCCGCGGCCATGTTGGTGAATTACTGCATGCAATTTCCAGGTAATTCTACTGTTGGCTTTATGGCACTTTCCTGATATCTGGAATATTTTTATACTTTCTTGTTCACTGCTAGGTCACAAATCTTGGACTTGGCGTATTTTTATCAGCACTTTTAGTATTTCCGGCTCTTTTTCCTGGAATTTCCTGCACACAATCTCGAGACAAGTGTTGCGATATACAAAGATCATGAATGCAATAATAAACACTCAATTTCCATCAAAATGCCGGTTATAATGTATAACACATGTTATTTGTTATTTTACAGACAATTTTCTAATATGTGCTATATTTATACCGAACAACTTTAAATGATTACAAATAGTAGGGAAATTGATGTGTAAAAAATGCAATATTTTCGACTGATCAAAATCCCCCAAACTTAATTTTGGTCATCTCGAGCAAACTTGTTTTATTAAAAAGAGAACGAGAAAATAAACAAAATGAAAAACTATCTAGCATACTTTCGTAGGCAACACGATTGCACTGAGCACGTGCAACAAGCCTTTAAACCTCTAGGTGTCCCTAGTAGGAGGAGTATTGTCTCCTAAGGGTTTCCAGCGGATTGCACCCACAAAATCCAATAATAAAAGGAAGACCATGAAAATTACATATAAAGATAAGAATTATAAAAGAAAGACTTTGAAAATTATAGTTTGCAACTACACTAGCTTTTCGATTGTCATGAGCCCTAGCTTAATAGTCATGAAAAGATATTAGAAATTACATCATCTCTCAGTAAAAGATCGTCTTTATTCTTCATTCCTATCTTTCTTCCAAATATCGATCATATAACCCTACGTGTGTGTAAAAGACATCTCTACACTCGGAGAATTCAATTCAAGCTATCATACTCTTGTCCATCTGCCTCAGTACTTTTTAATTGATGAATCTTTAGATGGATTTTCTTACGTTTTTCATGCGACCGTTAATATTTCTTGAGGTACTAACCGACCGATTACTCATGTGCTTGCTTATTAGGTGTATTTTCCTCGTCTTGCGCCACCTAAGGCTTAGTAGTGACTCCCAGACCAGTTGGACTAAGGCACAAGGTGATGAAGCACCCTCGCTATATTTTTTATTGCTGCCTTGACGATAACAAAACCAGTGTTCATTTTTCTGCACCATTTTATATTTTCTTCATTTTTTATTTCCTTCATACTTTGGCTTTTAGACAAGAGTATTTCAAGGTATTCTCTACTATCCCGAGCTTCAAGATGTGTGTAAGTGTGTAGAGTAGGGTATCAACATTCAAATGTTTGGCTTTCAGAATAGGAACAATTTTTCAGACTTATTTTTATCCTCAAATTAGTGACTTCTTTCATCTTACTAACCCTTGGAACACCGGCTCATAACTACTTATTACTAGTTCGTTTAAGAAAACATCTAATTTTCTAGGTTTTCTTAAATTTTTCCAATCTTTTGGATGTAATTTTTCACTATCTAATCTTTTATTATCTTATTTATGTACAAAAATTTTAATTTTTACTTTTTTTGGAAATTTTTTAAATTTTTATATGTTTTATATGTTTTAAATGATATGTTTTGTGCTTATGCGAAGTACGCGAAGTGATGCGAAAATAAGCACAAACCTCCCCCAAACTTATTTTCAACAGTGTCCTCGCTGCTGCTATCTGCTAAACCTCAAAAAACCTGTAAGGTTGAGAGGACATTTATTAACGGGGTAAAATATATTAAAGTGAAAACCCTCCCCCAAACTTATTTTTGGCTCACAAAATTGAGGACAATAGTTATTTTCAAGAGCCAAAAATACAACCCCCTCAAACATGAGTTAGACAATATTAAGCATTTTAAGAAGGGGTGAGCCATTCAGTCAAAATAAGACTTTACAAAGACCAAAAGTTAAAACCAACCATTCAAAGATTTTATCAGTGTAGCTATAGGTGTAAGTGCACGGCGGTGCCCCGGCCATCGATCCGACGCCGGAAACGAAAAAAACTTTGCAAAGCAAACCGGCACCACCGCGCACTTTTAACTCGGATCGGGCCATTAACCAAGCTACTAGCAAACTAAAAGATGGGTGAAGAGATATACTAAGCGATCCATGTCGTTCGGTCTTCGTCTCCACTCCGATCTCCCGCGGAATCTCCGCCCGTCACCTCCTCGTCGGAAAGGGCACCACGTAGCCGGATTCTTTTACGGGCTCCCACCTCTTGACCGAGGCAACTCGGGCGCGAAGTTGGCAAGCCGACGCGTCCAAGATTTGCTGTAGATGTAGTGTAGTAGGCTATGTCTCTATGGGGTTTATGTTGTTGCCATTGAAGGATGGAGGTGAAGAAAAAAGAGATGAGCTTTGAAATGGAACTCTCATTTTAGGATGAATGGAATAATGAGATGAAGATTTTTTCCACCACCAAAAATCATCCTTCTCACCCTCTCTCCATGATGTGGCCGGCCCGTCATGCTCAAGAATCATGGAGTGAATCCAATAATGCTACAAGAGAATAAGGTGTGATTAAAAGAAAAAGGAAAATGGTCACACCCATTACTAATCCAAGCCCAAATCAAATCCCATCCTTATCAATGCAATGGAAGAGACCCAAAAAGAATCTAATGATTATGAAAGCACAAAAGCAAGAAACCCCTCCACAAATAAGTTATTTGCAAACTGCAAATAACCCCCTCCATCGGAAAGTCCGGCCGTGAAGGAACAAAGGAAAACCGGCCGGAACGGAATGCAAACTGGCAATCTCAGAAAACTGATCCCGTAATAAATTACAGGAAAACCCCGCGACTGCATATACATGCCCGCATTTGTATTCTCACTGAACACAAATGCAAAGAGACAAAACTACACTGTCTAATACTTGGATCCGGCTTAAACCAAAGCCGGCTAGTAAAAACCGTCCGATCACGATCCGTGCAATACCGCACGTATCTGATCGAACACTGCCATATCTCCATACGGCCTCTACAGCGTTTCGCCCGAACCTGAGTAACTGTGTGTGGTGGACTCTAAAGACTCGTCAATACTATGGCTGTGGATTTAACCACTAGCACGTCAGAGCTATTACCATACGTGACGGGCTACCAGCTATTGACCAAAAGGGACGTCGATGAGCAAACTCATCCTCACACCCTACTGAGCCTGTCAGTGACAATATCCGTACAGTCCGGTCCGTTCGTCTATGAGCATCGCATGGCGGGCCTAGGGGGTTGGTAAAAGTCAGACCCCCAAAAGCGGTACAAGTCGTGTTGGAGTGCATCCCAGAACACCCTGAGATACTACTGGAATACCTACCAGTAAATCTCCTGCTTTGGCCAAGGACTTTTCATGTACTGGCTCCCCTATACACAGCGCGACCTCACCCCCACTACCGGGAGAGACGAACCCCTGCAGATCCGCTCACTGCCTCCATGTGGCTCGGGACTGTACCCAACTAAAACCTGTTTGCATGTCTCCTTTGAGCGTGGTAGGGTAGTAATCAAAGCACAGTAGGAACTCACACGAGACAAATGACGATCTCAGGTCGATGAACTAACCTGTACACATGTCACCAGGGAACTGCTATCTGACATCAGGTATAATCCCAACTAGCAGGTTCCCGGCGAGTCCTGTCCGGTGTACTCATAACCCAATGAGCACCTGTATACATCTTAGGTGAACCAAATGACACTAGTGGCTTGTGAGACCGGCCACCGCCCCTCGTTGGGGTCTCGACTGTATACACTAGTCTACTCCGGTGTATCGATACCCTGTCTCGAAACTCCCACGACTAGAGACCTTTTAAGGATGGGCTTATAGACCCCAGCTCCCACGTATATGATCGCCCTCATACTGCTGGTAGTCAAGAAAGAATCCTAGGGGCTCTATCAACGTGTAATAGCGACTCGCAAGGTCACCTAAAGCAGTACACAATGATAAAGATAAACCAGATAGCATACTATCATCTCGAGTAAGACTGTCCTGCCGGGATAGGTCCTCCCTCAATCATTGCAATCACGTGCCTGTGATCCAATAATTGACTCTGAGGGCACTATCTCCAACAATCTCCCACTTGCACTCAAGGCTAATTATTGCGATGTCGCATACTCACAGCCCGTGTGATACCGAATACCCAACTCCTCTACTAGTCAGTCTCACAAAGCTCGTTTGCGAAACTATTGCGTTCGAGAAATAGCCTTAGTGAGTGGATCCGCTCTGATCTTTCATTCTATGTCTCTCTTTTATCTCAAGTTCGCGGAGAAAGCCATCTCCCGAAATGAGCAATACCTGTCTTAGAATGTGTCTGGATGTCTGATGGGACCTAGCTCATAAATGAACTCCAAATCCAAACTTCTTAGACCGTATCGTCAACTGAACTTAATCAGTATCCTGCGCCATACCTTCCCTCAGTATCCACCTAGACCACCTGTCCAAAATACTGCCCCTTCGTCAGAGGGAAAACTATAACTCTGACAGCCACTCTGCCATCCAGGTCACCTTGGAAGCCTGGAATGATAACTGTCTCCCGAAGGAGAATGTTGTTATCATATCCCTAGAACATCCACTTATGTTCTAAAAATGCTTCCGAATGTTTCCCCAGGATTGGATCAATATCAACTTATTGCACCTACTGCAAAAACAAGATCTGGTGTGGTACTTGACATCTCATGATTGACTTAATTGCCTAAGCAAGTGATCTGCCAATCATGCGTATCCCTCTCCCTTTTAGTCTGTAAGACACCTTTAGAGAGGGTGACTCCATTACCTGTAAGTATACTACCGTGCCAGGAGTCGTCCATTCTAAATACTCTTAGAATACTGTCTAAGTACCCTGATTGGGAAGCCACCCAAATCTAGATCTAAAACCATAGATCTAGTAACCAGAATGTATGATATAAGATCCAATTCCTATGTGGAGAAACTACTGTGTGACAACCAAAGCATAACCGATCGTAGTATAGGAATATCACTTCCTACTCCGTGTATGTCATCAAATACCAGGACATCACACCCTACTACCATCTTAACAGATCCATCCCCTATTCTGATGAAGTCAAACTTATGACTGTCACATCAGAAATAGATGATCTATCTCCGCTATATCTGCTTTAGTCTATAAATAGAGATAAGCCTGATGTCCACCAATGCTTCCGCTGCTCCCACTGACTACGACAACCCTTTGGCAGAGTCATATAGACATACACTTCTAAAGCCAGTTTAGAACGACGCTATACTCATCCTCCTGCCGGGTCTCGCAGCCTGGAACAACTGCAATGGCAAGTCTGGGTAAACAAGAACCTCCCTGCCACCGTCTTTGAGCATACCGAAGCACCTCTCGGGTGCCTGAGGTTACCCACCATATCTGCGGAGTGTCCAATGGAATATCAAACGAGATTGAATCTTTAGGTTCTTATCAAATCTTCAGTAATCGTTTGCGGTTCTGGAATCACTTCCAGTTCTACCATACTCCCACTACTGTTTTCTGAAAAAATCCATTTTTATTAAAACTGTGGCGAGTCAAGAACAATATCACTATTGATCTTCCAGATAGTAGAATATCAACCCTCGTCATAGCCCGGGTCAACCCACAAACAGCCATTACAGAAACCTGCCTTGAGTTGTCCAGTTTCTGGTTTTAAGTATAAGCCGGACAACTCCCCGTATCTTAACAATGTCAAGATATGAACTGTTCTATATCCAATACAGAAACAGAGGCATTGATTTAATTGAACCAGATTCAAATCATGCAGCTGTCTCCAGTGCATGTCAACTAAATGTAATAGGTGTGCTTCCAATTATGAGTAACCTGAAAGAGAAGCAAGTTCTCTTAATCATTACTATCAACTGAATACCACACACAAGTATCTACATCTTCGATCACCTTGAAGAATCCCGATACTTGCAACACCTGGTTCTCTACTTTATTCTTATACCTATAACTTCTCAAAACTTGGACCCTGTGTTTCTATGAAACACCTGTCTAAGAACCAGAGAAGTGATAAGTAAACAGAATATAGTACGAGGACCAACCCCTCTGTCCTAATGGACACTGGATAATACATAATACTCTGTATATTGGAAGATTCCAAGCGCGGTAATATGCCTGCTTGTCACAGGATCACCCTCTCCAAAGAGATATGTCCAAAGACTGATGAAGAGAGAACTCGCATGGGTTGTTCATATCAGATTTTTGCATTTTCATACCGCCCAATTTTTATCACATTGCATATCGGTAGGTACTCTTGAGCCGTGTTTGCTAGTCAATTGTAGGATACAGGTTCTCGGCTCTAAACGGTCAAATCCATGGAAGAACACGACAAAATCCGGGTTCCTGCCAACCACAGATTAAACACGGGTCTCCGCTTTTTATCCGTCTGTTGCCACACATTAGTTTAGGAGACAAAATAGCAAATCAGTTGTCACCTTCATGCACAAAGCACAATGGCAACACCAAGTCCAAGAAATCTACGCGGAGCTCAAGAAAATCATGACAAATGATCCATGTCCAATCACCTTTTGATCCACTAGAATTCTAGAAGAAATGTGGAAAGATTATCAGGAAAAACATACACCAGACAAAAGGGGACAGCAGACCAGGGAAGTACAGAAAAGACCATGCCCCAACTCCATCATAGGGCCGCGGATCCACGGCCAATAGGGGGTATAGGCCGCGGATCCGCGGCCGTACTGGTCCCTTAGTGTATCGTGTTTCAGGGGTAGTTTGGACTTTTTGTATAGAGGCGGAATTTTGCCCTAGGTTTTCATTTTCCAGCCTATAAATAGCCCAGAACCTTGTGAAGCCATGGTGCTTAATCTTGTATTTTTTCTAGGTTTTAGAATACTTGTTCTTCTTCCTCTTCTCATCTCTTCTCCATTGAAAAACTTGTAGTGAGCTTTTGTGAGTGAAGAATGATGAATAAAGAAGTTCATTTTATTATCATACTTGTCTTGCTCTTATGTTAAATGCTTGTAATTTTCATTTGTTAACTTAGTTGTTGTTATTTCTTGTTGTTTCTTTCTTTTCTCTTTTCCTTTATTCTTAAACAACCATGATGCTTACGCTTGATCCTTACCAAGGTGAGGTCGCAAATAGCTAGTTGTTATCTTCTAATCTCCTTCTTTCTATCTTCCTCTTTTGTTTTATTTTCTTTTCATTATGATGTGTGAGTAGTTTCCATACTTGTTAGGGTAGGATAAGGGAAGTTTGAGAGAAGGAAATCTCTCTCACTCTTTCCTTGCCCAACATCTTAAATCGACTTCCGTTAATTGAACCACAATCCGCTCCTACGGCACCCTAACCTACATGATAGCGGTGATTCCGTAGAGAGACCGGTTGTGGTTGAATTAACCGGAGGTTATGGCTAAGAGCCAAGAACGGACGGACAAGCACCAAAAGTAAGGACTTAAGCATTGGAAATCCTAGCTTATACTCGCAAGTTCCTTCCTAGTCGTGCTAATCCCCGTTGTTGCCGATTACCGTAACACCGATATTAAGAGTGGCAACGAAAAAAGTGAGCGACTCCTAACTCAAACTAACCTAATCCTAACCCTAACAAGCTCTCTTTACATATCATTCTAACACTTAGATAATCACAAACAAATCTGGACTTTCGGACTTAATTCGTTAAAGCACATAGAAAAAGATTCCCATCTCCCAGCGGACGACCCGTACTCAACCGGCTAGCTACAAGCGAAACCGTTTTGATTGCAGTAATTAACTAAACTTGAACACGCAGAATCTCTACCAATCAAATGGCGCCGTTGCCGGGGAGACGGTAGTTTATTTCTTTGTGTAATTTCGGGTTAATTTGTGAATATAAAGCTAACCGAAAGACAAAAAAAAATATACTTTGTAAAAAAATCATTTTGTTAATTTTGATTAGTTTTTGTGCAAGTGTGCAGGATAATACGGAGTTCGAGTTCAGTGCCAAAGACGTGGGAAGATAGACCCACATTTCGCGGCTACACCGTGACGGATCAAAACGAAGCAAACGGTCTACTGTAAAAATCTGGAGCAGGTACAGTGAGCAAATCAAGTTTCTGGAACTCCAGAAAAGAAGAGGACATCCAAGGAAGCACACACAAAAATTCCAGAGGCCCAATCCTACCTTACTGCCGCGGCATAAGCAAGCTTAGGCCGCGGAACCGTGGCCATTTGGAGCCCTCATCAACTCAAAATCCCTGTGAGTGTTCCTTATCTCTCTCCCACCCCTCTGGACTCCAATAAACTGTGTTTTCTGCATCATTCTTTGCGCAAATTCTCTTCGCCGTTCCAATAAACTGTTCTTGTACAGGATTCTTTGCGCCGCGCTAAAAATAAAAATTGTTTGCAGTTGATTTGTTACCGCTTTGCATTCATTAATACGGACTTAAGGGGCTTGAAACCAATTCAGATTGGGTGGGGATTTCATCACCCTTCCCAGGACCCCAGAAATCACAAAAAGCATATCCATTGACCATTGTTAAATTAAAAAAATACTAGACTCAGCCCTAAAGACTTCGCGCTCAATAGGACAGAGGACTAGTTACAGGCATCGGCCGTTTATCTTATCTGACTTTTGCGGTGTCTAGGAAAGTGTGTCGAAGGCAAGTGGTTATTTAATTAAGGAACTTCGAGAAAGCGTTGGACAACCTCCCACTTACCTGGCACTTACCTGGTCGCAATTGACGGAGAAGAGGCGGTTTGAGGTCCTATTTCTAGCCCTCTGGAACAGTTAGGAGCTGTCTAGCAGACCTAGGTGACCCTAGATCTAGGTGTGATTGTGCATATCTTGTTTGTGATTTCTTAAAGCCGTAAGTCCGTACATATTTCTGTAAAGCTCTTTCTAAAAATAAAATTAAAAATTAAAAAAAGGAAAAATCAAAAACTTTTATAAAAACTTGCCCTTTGTCGCCAAAATCCATTTTTCACCCACCACCCATCGCCTTTCTCCATTGACGTTTTCTTACCCTCACCTTCTCCGCTTTGACTATACTAAACTCGTTTAGTGTATGTCCGCTTGGACTCGGGACACTAGCGCCCGCCTAGTCCACGTTACGTTAGTCGCTACCGACTACGCGATCGACTCAGACGTCGAAACTCCGTCCACTCCTCTTTCACCTTTACCTTTGCCGGCCAACTCCGAAATTGACCGGAATTCTGTTCATACATCTTCACCTTCACCATCACCAACCTCTTCTTCCGCGATGTCAGGATTTAATCCGAACATCTCTTTGACTACCCCTGGATTGGCTCCACCTCCTACGGAGAACAATAACCCACCACCACCGCCTGTTGTAGCGCCGCAGCGAATCACGCTCCAGGATCGTTTCTATCCCACCCGTTCTGCACATCCCACCTGCCTTTCTCTTCCACCGGCCAATGGGGATAATTTTGAAATTAAGCCCCACTTCATCAACATGCTTCCACGATTTCATAGGCTTGAATCTGAAGATGCCTATATCTTCATCAATAAATTTCAAAACGTTTGTGCCATGATGAAAACCACCCAGCTGTCGGACGATGCTATACGTCTACGGGTCATTCCGTTCACTTTATGCGATCTTGCTGAAAAATGGCTGTATAGCACTGCTTCCTACTCCATAACCAGTTGGGACGAGTTTGTAAATGCGTTTCTAAAGAAATTTTATCCGAATCATAAAACCGCAAGGATTCGGAATGAAATCAACCAATTCTCTCAGCTTCCTTCTGAACCCTTCTGGAAGTGCTTTGACTGGTACAAAGACCTTCTTGTTCAGTGTCCTCACCACGGTATAGAGAAATGGCAACTTTGTCAAACCTTATATGAGGGCCTGAACCCAGCAACGAAGCAGTTGTTGGAAACCATCTGTCAGGGCCACTTCCTATCAAAATCTGACGAGGAAGCGTGGCAATTCTTTGACGACCTTGCGGAACAAACGCTACAATGGGAGAGCACCAGACCGACTTCTTCTTCTACCTCCACTTCTACCGGTCAGTCTAGGGTAGGAATTCACCAACTTGATGTCTCTATTGCAATGAAAGCTGAAATGGCTGCAATAACGAGAAAGCTAAGGAGAGCAAATTTTCTTCTCCTTCACCTGCCCCTGTTCTTCCCCTTCGTACCATCTGCGCTTGTTGTTCCGATCCTTCTCACCTAACCGAAGAGTGTCCTTACAATCCACCATCGTAAGGACAGGATCAGGTTAATGCTGCATTCCAACAAAGACCGAGGAATGATCCATACTCTTCCACCTACAATCCCGGTTGGAGGAACCACCCCAATTTCGCCTGGAATCAGAATCAGAATCAATTCCAAGGCAACAATTTTCAAAGGGCCCCTCCGCCGCAGCAATAAGCGCAACAACAAACTCAACATCAGTTTCAGCAGCCCTTCCAACCCCAACCTTTTCAAAATCAGACGAACAACTTTGCACCCAACAATTCTTTTCCACCAAACAACTTTGTTCCGTCAAACAACGATAAGGTTTCCTCGCTCGAACGAAGTCTGGAGGCGTTCGTTAAACAATCGACACAATCCACCGCCAACATCCAGTCTTCCATCCAGTCCTTAGTGCAACACACTGTCGCTCACGGGCAAAACATCAAGACCATCGAGGCCCAGATTGCACAACTGAATGCGGCCTTAAGCGAGCGAGAAAAGGGGAAGCTCCCGTCCCAGCCACTCCCAAATCCCGGTCACCCACAGAATGTACATGTTGCTCTTGAACAACAGAACCATAATGTGAGTGCCGTGACCACATTGAGATCGGGAAGGATGCTGCAAAACAACATTGGCACACGGATCAACGATGACACCCCAGCCGCTGCTTCTTCTTCTTCTTCTTCTCCTGCTTCGTCGTCTTCTGAGCCTATTCTCCGCTCTTCAACAGGCTCTCCTTCCTCTTCTTCTGCTCTGAACGGACCCACTTCTAACTCCACGAAAACACCTGTTCTGGGATCCGTTCCGACTCCACAATCTCCTCCACTAGCATTAGACTTAACCAATTTTAAAAATGTCCCATTTCCAAACCGGTTGAGGTCTAATAAACAAAATCCTCAAATGGAGAAGATTCTGGTGTTATTTAAGCAGGTTAACATTAACATTCCTCTTTTAGATGCCGTCCAACAAGTCCCATCCTACGCGAAAATCTTAAAGGACTTGTGTACGAAAAAGAGGAAGTCTCAGGTACCAAAGAAAGTTTTCTTGGCTAGTGCTGTGAGTAATGCTCTTACCCAATCTTTACCACAAAAACGGAAGGACCCTGGTTGTCCTACGATTTCTATTACCATTGGGGATAAGAACATCAACCGCGCACTATTAGATCTTGGTGCCAGTGTTAACCTGCTTCCGTACTCAGTATACGAGCAATTAGGCGTAGGAGAGTTGAAACCCACACACTGTACTCTCCAAATGGCCGACCGATCGATCACCCATCCTAGGGGTGAGCTAGAGGATGTGTTAATCAAAGTCGGGGACTTCATATTCCCCGTTGACTTCATTGTATTAGACACACAGCCTGTAGCTAACCCCCGGAATCAAATTCCGGTGATACTCGGTCGTCCATTCCTTGCAACCTCAAATGCTGTGATCAATTATCGCAATGGTTCGATGAACCTCTCTTTTGGAAACATGACGATTGAACTCAACATTTTTAAGTTGGGGATTAGCCTTCCGAACCTAATGCTCATATACTGGACGTCTGCTCAATCCAGGAGATCACCCCTGAAGAGTGTGAATTCGAGGAGTTTCTGTTCGATCATGCTAACCTTAACGCCACTAGTGCGTTCCTCCTCGAACCTGCTGCTGTTTCTGCGCCCGACAACGACTACGAGTGTTTCACGTTCTTGAACGATCTTAGCCGCTCGCAACCCGAGTTTGAATCCTTCGAATTTCCGGATGAGTTAACTGAACCATCCGACTTGGTCGCTTACACTCGTTTTGAACCTTTGCTGGAGTCCTTTGAGTTCGAGACCGCTGCACCAATCTTGCCTTCAATCGTTTCACCTCCGACGCTCGAACTCAAGCCTTTTCCGTCTCACCTTAAGTACGCTTACTTAGGTGAGAACGAGACCCTCCCTGTCATCATCTCGGCTTCTCTAGCTCCAGAGCGAGAGAAAGCCCTTCTCGCGGTCTTGCACAGCAACAGGCAAGCTTTTGGCTGGTCCATGGCGGACATCAAGGGGATTAGTCCCCTGATCGTTGAACATCACATTCATCTGATGGATGATGCTAAACCAGCCCGGGATCCACAAAGACGTCTCAATCCAGTCATGAAAGAGGCTGTGAAGTAGGAGATCGTAAAATGTCTGGATAGTGGTATCATTTACCCTATCTCTGATAGCCAGTGGGTTAGCCCCATTCACGTTGTCCCCAAGAAATCAGGTATAACGGTCATCACTAACGAGGCGAACGAGTTAATCCCTACTCGCACCCAAACTGGGTGGCAAGTATGCATCGATTACAGAAAACTCAACGCCGCAACGCGGAAGGACCACTTCCCGCAACCTTTCACTGACCAAATGCTTGAACGATTGGCCAGACACGAGTACTACTGCTTTCTTGATGGCTACTCCGGCTATAATCAGATTCCCATCGCCGAAAAAGACCAGGACAAGACCACATTCACTTGTCCTTTCGGCACGTTTGCATATCGACGCATGCCCTTTGGGTTATGCAATGCGCCCGCTACCTTCCAGCGGTGTATGATGGGAATCTTCTCAGACATGGTGGAAAAATTTCTGGAGATCATCATGGACGATTTCTCCATCTTCGGCGATTCCTTCAACGAGTGTTTCTGCATCTTGACGCTGTCCTTACCCGATGTAAGGACAAGAATCTCACTTTGAATTGGGAGAAGTGCCACTTCATGGTGCGCGAAGGTATTGTCTTAGGACATATCATCTCGCAAAATGGCATAGAGGCCGACAAAGCGAAGATTGAGGTCATTTCCATTCTCCCTCCTCCCCGATGCGTCAGAGATATCCGAGCCTTCCTTGGCCATGCCGGTTTCTATAGACGGTTCCTCAAGGACTTTAGCAAGATTGCTAGGCCCTTGACTCTTTTGCTGGCCAAGGATACGCCATTCGACTTCAACTCGAGCTGTGTGACTGCATTCGAGTCATTGAAAAGCTCACTCACTTCTGCTCCCGTTCTTTCTTCACCTGACTGGACGCACCCATTTGAGATTATGTGCGATGCATCCGACTTTTCCATTGGTGCTGTCCTTGGACAACACATCAACAAGATGCCACACGTAATCTATTATGCGAGCCGAACCTGAACGACGCCCAACTCAATTATACAACAACTGAGAAGGAATTCTTGGCAGTTGTATTTGCTTTAGAAAAGTTCAGGCCCTACCTCATTGGCTCTCCAGTCATTGTCTACACAGACCATTCTGCTCTGCGCCATCTTTTTGCGAAGAAAGATGCAAAATCTCGGCTATTACGTTGGATCCTCTTGCTTCAAGAGTTTGCCCTTGTCATTAAGGACAAACGAGGATGTGAAAACGTAGTTGCTGACCATCTCTCACGACTTCCTTCTTCGCCTTCGCTTCCAATTCCGATCAACGACGTTTACCCGGATGAACAGCTCTTGACTGTATCTTGCGAACCCTGGTTCGCAGATATTGTGAACTATTTGGCCACAGGATTACTACCGACTGAATGGTCAAGTCAGGACAGACTTCACCTCTTATCCCAACTAAAACACTTTTACTGGGACGAACCCTATTTGTTCAAGTACTGTCCCGACCAAATTATTCGTCGGTGTGTCCCTGACGAAGAATTCAAGAGTGTGCTGTCATTTTGCCACGATCAAGCATGTGGCGGGCATTTTGGCCCCAGAAAGACAGCTGAGAAGATCTTGCAATGTGGTTTCTACTGGCCACAACTCTTTAAAGACGCTCATGACTATTGCAAGACTTGCTCCCGGTGCCAACACTTGGGCCGGATATCCCGGAGGAACGAGATGCCGCTCCAACCAATCTTGGTTGTGGAGATTTTCGATGTTTGGGGGATAGATTTCATGGGGCCGTTTCCCAGCTCTTTCGGGAACTTGTACATTCTTCTCGCTGTTGATTATGTCTCTAAATGGGTCGAGGCTGTGCCCAGCCGGACTAACGACAACAAGGTTGTCGTTAGGTTTCTTAAAGAAAACATTTTCTCCCGTTTTGGGCACCCCCGAGCGATCATTAGCGACAATGGAAGTCATTTCTGCAATAAGACTTTCGAGGCCTTGATGCGGAAATATTCCATTAATCATAAGCTCTCTACGCCCTACCACCCCCAAACCTGCGGGCAAGCCGAAGTTTCAAATAGGCAAATCAAGCAGATACTGGAGAAGACGGTTTCCAAGAACCGTAAGGATTGGTCGGTGAAACTCACTGATGCCCTTTGGGCCTTTCGAACCGCTTATAAGACCGACCTTGGCATGTCTCCCTATCGGCTTGTGTACGGAAAGGCTTGCCACCTACCTGTCGAAATAGAGCATCGCGCATTTTGGACGATAAAGGAGCTGAATCTGTCTCTCGAAGATGCGGGCAGCCATCGGAAGCTGCAGTTGAACGAATTGAGCGAGCTTAGGGATGAGGCTTACGATAACGCGGTTGTCGTTAAGAACCGAACGAAGGTGTTTCACGATAAACACCTTTTGCGCAAAACTTTCGTACCTGGTCAACAGGTATTGCTTTACGACACCAGACTACACTTCCATCCAGGAAAGCTCAGATCTCGCTGGAAAGGGCCGTATTTTGTGCGGAATGTGTATCCGCATGGCGCTGTGGATTTGGAGAATCCAAAGGACGGTTCATTTTTCAAAGTGAACGGACACCGACTAAAACCGTACCTTAGCGCCGAACCAACAGAGGAGCTCCTGTTCTTACAGGAGCCGGTTTACCCTGCATAATCTTCCTCTGCCTACCTCCAAACTTCGGTTATCCAGCCAAGAACAAGTGGACACTGTTCCAAATAAGTTTGGGGGTATGTATATACCATTTTGTACATTTTTGTGGATATTCTTTTTCTTTTTCTTTTTCTTAAAACCTAAAAAAAAAAAAAATTGTGTATATCTAACCGACAATTTTGACCCTTCAAATGATCTCTTCATGCAATGACAATGAGGACACTGTCCAGTTTAAATTTGGGGGTACGCTCGGTACGCGTTTCTTACCTTCGCATTCATATGTATATTTTGCATCTGCATATTAAAATCCATAAAATCCATAAAAATCAGAAAATTTTCTAAAAACATAAAAACATTTTTGTCAAGTTAGCTAGTGGGAGGACTCTGATTCAACATCTCGACGGTTTTGTTTGATAAAAATAACTAAATCTTATTTTTAGATTTTGAAAATCTGAAAGATAACTCTCCTTTGAAGTTAACTATTACTGATATACGTCTTTACATCACACTACACGTGTCGTGAGTTTTGGAAATTAGATGACAAGTCTTTTCTGTCTGAAAACTTTTAAATGGATAAATGATTTTCTGAGGATCAAATAGGTTTGTTCTGAAATAAGTAATGTCAAGAATAGTTTATGAAATGAAGTGAATATGAAGGAATGTTATTGATGCCTTAATTGGAACTAAGTCTGAAAAATAACCCATCTGAAACTTGATTGGAATGATTACACACCGAACCTACTAAACACGTCTTTTATCCAAAAATATAATTTAACTGCCGGTTATGTCTCCGTTCGTATTGAATCATCATGATTTTCACGCCAAACTGTCTTTTGTTTTTGGACCTAGGTAACTTGAGTAATTAAGTCCGCCGGGGTGTTTCTAAACCTAATGCCCTAAAGCCAACTGGTTTGGGTGCATTGGCCCAAAGCTCGCTAAGAAGCCTAGAAAGTCCAGATTAAAACAAAGTCAAGCAAGTGTTCTCTCCGAGTTAAAATTCCTAACGGTTCTTTGTGTGAGAATAATCTTGATAAAAGACAGGCTTTTATAAAAAATTTAGCGGAGATATGAAAGTTTTATTCTATGATAAAGACTATTGCACGTTCATAGAGGTGTGTATGAAATGAAAACAAGAAAAATGTGGAGTGAAATATAAGACTAGTTTCCTGTTAAGGAAGATAGAAATTCTAAAGTTGAAACTTTACTGGAAAACGAAACTTGAAAAATGCTTAACTCTTTATAAAACTTATATGATCTTTTCAAAATTTTTATCTGGGCTTTATTGTGTGACATGATGACGTAAATCGATCCTTCTGGAAACTTAACGACACTATTTGCACTGCACGTAAAGACATATAAAATCTGTAGTTAAATAAGAAGCGAGGTGTGAAAAATAAGGGTTTGATAATCTAGACTTGGGATCATAGAATTGTTATTTTCTGAAACAAAACTTTAGGGTTTGAATCATAGTTATTTTGCAAAACTAGCTTGACCTGATTTTGTGGGTAGTATCCGCTGAAAACCCTCAGGAGACAACACTCCTCCTACTAGGGACACCTAGAGGTTTAACGGCTTGGTGCACATGCTCAGTGCAATCGCGTTCCCTGCGAAAGTGAGGTTAGGAAATTTTTTGTGAATAAATTAGCTTTGCTCGGGACGAGCAAATGATAAGTTTGGGGGTATTTGTTCATATCAGATTTTTGCATTTTCAAACCGCCCAATTTTTATCACATTGCATATCGGTAGGTACTCTTGAGCCGTGTTTGCAAGTCAATTGCAGGATACAGGTTCTCGGCTCTAAACGGTAAAATTCATGGAAAAACACGACAAAATCCGGGTTCCTGCCAACCACAGATTAAACACGGGTCTCCGCTCTTTATCCGTCTGTTGCCACACACCAGTTTAGGAGACAAAATGGCAAATCAGTTGTCACCTTTATGCACAAAGCACAATCGCAACACCAAGTCCAAGAAATCTACACGGAGCTCAAGAAAATCATGACAAATGATCCATGTCCAATCACCTTTTGATCCACTAGAATTCTGGAAGAAATGTGGAAAGATTATCAGGAAAAACATACACCAGACAAAAGGGGACAGCAGACCAGGGAAGTACAGAAAAGACCATGCCCCAACTCCATCATAGGGCCGCGGATCCGCGGCCAATAGGGGGTATAGGCCGCGGATCCGCGGCCGTACTGGTCCTTCGGTGTGTCGTGTTTCAGGGGTAGTTTGGACTTTTTGTATAGAGGCAGAATTTTTCCCTAGGTTTTCATTTTCCAGCCTATAAATAGCCCAGAACCTTGTGAAGCCATGGTGCTTAATCTTGTATTTTTTCTAGGTTTTAGAATACTTGTTCTTCTTCCTCTTCTCATCTCTTCTCCATTGAAAAACTTGTAGTGAGCTTTTGTGAGTGAAGAATGATGAATAAAGAAGTTCATTTTATTATCATACTTGTCTTGCTCTTATGTTAAATGCTTGTAATTTTCATTTGTTAACTTAGTTGTTGTTATTTCTTTCTTTTTTCTTTTCCTTTATACTTAAACAACCATGATGCTTACGCTTGATCCTTGCCAAGGTGAGGTCGCAAATAGCTAGTTGTTATCTTCTAATCTCTTTCTTTCTATCTTCCTCTTTTGTTTTATTTTCTTTTCATTATGATGTGTGAGTAGTTTCCATACTTGTTAGGGTAGGATAAGGGAAGTTTGAGAGAAGGAAATCTCTCTCACTCTTTCCTTGCCCAACATCTTAAATCGACTTCCGTTAATTGAACCACAATCCGCTCCTACGGCACCCTAACCTACATGATAGCGGTGATTCCGTAGTGAGACCGGTTGTGGTTGAATTAACCGGAGGTTATGGCTAAGAGCCAAGAACGGACGGACAAGCACCAAAAGTAAGGACTTAAGCATTGGAAAGCCTAGCTTATACTCACAAGTTCCTTCCTAGTCGTGCTAATCCCCGTTGTTGCCGATTACCGTAACACCGATATTAAGAGTGGCAACGAAAGAAGTGAGCGACTCCTAACTCAAACTAACCTAATCCTAACCCTAACAAGCTCTCTTTACATATCATTCTAACACTTAGATAATCACAAACAAATCTGGACTTTCGGACTTAATTCGTTAAAGCACATAGAAAAAGATTCCCATCTCCCAGCGGACGACCCGTACTCAACCGGCTAGCTACAAGCGAAACCGTTTTGATTGCGGTGATTAACTAAACTTGAACACGCAGAATCTCTACCAATCAAATGGCGCCGTTGCCGGGGAGACGATAGTTTATTTCTTTGTGTAATTTCGGGTTAATTTGTGAATATAAAGCTAACCGAAAGACAAAAAAAAATACTTTGTAAAAAAATCATTTTGTTAATTTTGATTAGTTTTTGTGCAAGTGTGCAGGATAATACGGAGTTCGAGTTCAGTGCCAAAGACGTGGGAAGATAGACCCACATTTCGCGGCTACACCGTGACGGATCAAAACGAAGCAAACGGTCTACTGTAAAAATCTGGAGCAGGTACAGTGAGCAAATCAAGTTTCTGGAACTCCAGAAAAGAAGAGGACATCCAAGGAAGCACACACAAAAATTCCAGAGGCCCAATCCTACCTTACTGCCGCGGAACCGCGGCATAAGCAAGCTTAGGCCGCGGAACCGTGGCCATTTAGAGTCCTCATCAACTCAAAATCCCTGTGAGTGTTCCTTATCTCTCTCCCACCCCTCTGGACTCCAATAAACTGTGTTTTCTGCATCATTCTTTGCGCAAATTCTCTTCGCCGTTCCAATAAACTGTTCTTGTGCAGGATTCTTTGCGCCGCGCTAAAAATAAAAATTGTTTGCAGTTGATTTGTTACCGCTTTGCATTCATTAATACGGACTTAAGGGGCTTGAAACCAATTCAGATTGGGTGGGGATTTCATCACCCTTCCCAGGACCCCAGAAATCACAAAAAGCATATCCATTGACCATTGTTAAATTAAAAAAATACTAGACTCAGCCCTAAGGACTTCGCGCTCAATAGGACAGAGGACTAGTTACAGGCATCGGCCGTTTATCTTATCTGACTTTTGCGGTGTCTAGGAAAGTGTGTCGAAGGCAAGTGGTTATTTAATTAAGGAACTTCGAGAAAACGTTGGACAACCTCCCACTTACCTGGCACTTACCTGGTCGCAATTGACGGAGAAGAGGCGGTTTGAGGTCCTATTTCTAGCCCTCTGGAACAGTTAGGAGCTGTCTAGCAGACCTAGGTGACCCTAGATCTAGGTGTGATTGTGCATATCTTGTTTGTGATTTCTTAAAGCCGTAAGTCCGTACATATTTCTGTAAAGCTCTTTCTAAAAATAAAATTAAAAATTAAAAAAAGGAAATATCAAAAACTTTTATAAAAACTTGCCCTTTGTCGCCAAAATCCATTTTTCACCCACCACCCATCGCCTTTCTCCATTGACGTTTTCTTACCCTCACCTTCTCCGCTTTGACTATACTAAACTCGTTTAGTGTATGTCCGCTTGGACTCGGGACACTAGCGCCCGCCTAGTCCGCGTTACGTTAGTCGCTACCGACTACGCGATCGACTCAGACGTCGAAACTCCGTCCACTCCTCTTTCACCTTTACCTTTGCCGGCTAACTCCGAAGTTGACCGGAATTCTGTTCATACATCTTCACCTTCACCATCACCAACCTCTTCTTCCGCGATGTCAGGATTTAATCCGAACATCTCTTTGACTACCCCTGGATTGGCTCCACCTCCTACGGAGACCAATAACCCACCACCACCGCCTGTTGTAGCGCCGCAGCGAATCACGCTCCAGGATCGTTTCTATCCCACCCGTTCTGCACTTCCCACCTGCCTTTCTCTTCCACCGGCCAATGGGGATAATTTTGAAATTAAGCCCCACTTCATCAACATGCTTCCACGATTTCATGGGCTTGAATCTGAAGATGCCTATATCTTCATCAATAAATTTCAAAACGTTTGTGCCATGATGAAAACCACCCAGCTGTCGGACGATGCTATACGTCTACGGGTCATTCCGTTCACTTTATGCGATCTTGCTGAAAAATGGCTGTATAGCACCGCTTCCTACTCCATAACCAGTTGGGACGAGTTTGTAAAAGCATTTCTAAAGAAATTTTATCCGAATCATAAAACCGCAAGGATCCGCAATGAAATCAACCAATTCTCTCAGCTTCCTTCTGAACCCTTCTGGAAGTGCTTTGACCGGTACAAAGACCTTCTTGTTCAGTGTCCTCACCACGGTATAGAGAAATGGCAACTTTGCCAAACCTTATACGAGGGCCTGAACCCAGCAACGAAGCAGTTGTTGGAAACCATCTGTCAGGGCCACTTCCTATCAAAATCTCACGAGGAAGCATGGCAATTCTTTGACGACCTTGCGGAACAAACGCTACAATGGGAGAGCACCAGACCGACTTCTTCTTCTACCTCCACTTCTACCGGTCAGTCTAGGGTAGGAATTCACCAACTTGATGTCTCTATTGCAATGAAAGCTGAAATGGCTGCAATAACGAGAAAGCTAAGGAGAGCAAATTTTCTTCTCCTTCACCTGCCCCTGTTCTTCCCCTTCGTACCATCTGCGCTTGTTGTTCCGATCCTTCTCACCTAACCGAAGAGTGTCCTTACAATCCACCATCGTAAGGACAGGATCAGGTTAATGCTGCATTCCAACAAAGACCGAGGAATGATCCATACTCTTCCACCTACAATCCCGGTTGGAGGAACCACCCCAATTTCGCCTGGAATCAGAATCAGAATCAATTCCAAGGCAACAATTTTCAAAGGGCCCCTCCGCCGCAGCAATAAGCGCAACAACAAACTCAACATCAGTTTCAGCAGCCCTTCCAACCCCAACCTTTTCAAAATCAGACGAACAACTTTGCACCCAACAATTCTTTTCCACCAAACAACTTTGTTCCGTCAAACAACGATAAGGTTTCCTCGCTCGAACGAAGTCTGGAGGCGTTCGTTAAACAATCGACACAATCCACCGCCAACATCCAGTCTTCCATCCAGTCCTTAGTGCAACACACTGTCGCTCACGGGCAAAACATCAAGACCATCGAGGCCCAGATTGCACAACTGAATGCGGCCTTAAGCGAGCGAGAAAAGGGGAAGCTCCCGTCCCAGCCACTCCCAAATCCCGGTCACCCACAGAATGTACATGTTGCTCTTGAACAACAGAACTATAATGTGAGTGCCGTGACCACATTGAGATCAGGAAGGATGCTGCAAAACAACATTGGCACACGGATCAACGATGACACCCCAGCCGCTGCTTCTTCTTCTTCTTCTTCTCCTGCTTCGTCGTCTTCTGAGCCTATTCTCCGCTCTTCAACAGGCTCTCCTTCCTCTTCTTCTGCTCTGAACGGACCCACTTCTAACTCCACGAAAACACCTATTCTGGGATCCGTTCCGACTCCACAATCTCCTCCACTAGTATTAGACTTAACCAATTTTAAAAATGTCCCATTTCCAAACCGGTTGAGGTCTAATAAACAAAATCCTCAAATGGAGAAGATTATGGTGTTATTTAAGCAGGTTAACATTAACATTCCTCTTTTAGATGCCGTCCAACAAGTCCCATCTTACGCGAAAATCTTAAAGGACTTGTGTACAAAAAAGAGGAAGTCTCAGGTACCAAAGAAAGTTTTCTTGGCTAGTGCTGTGAGTAATGCTCTTACCCAATCTTTACCTCAAAAACGGAAGGACCCTGGTTGTCCTACGATTTCTATTACCATTGGGGATAAGAACATCAACCGCGCACTATTAGATCTTGGTGCCAGTGTTAACCTGCTTCCGTACTCAGTATACGAGCAATTAGGCGTAGGAGAGCTGAAACCCACACACTGTACTCTCCAAATGGCCGACCGATCGATCACCCATCCTAGGGGTGAGCTAGAGGATGTGTTAATCAAAGTCGGGGACTTCATATTCCCCGTTGACATCATTGTATTAGACACACAGCCTGTAGCTAACCCCCGGAATCAAATTCCGGTGATACTCGGTCACCCATTCCTTGCAACCTCAAATGCTGTGATCAATTATCGCAATGGTTCGATGAACCTCTCTTTTGGAAACATGACGATTGAACTCAACATTTTTAAGTTGGGGATTATCCTTCCGAACCTAATGCTCATATACTGGACGTCTGCTCAATCCAGGAGATCACCCCTGAAGAGTGTGAATTCGAGGAGTTTCTGTTCGATCATGCTAACCTTAACACCACTAGTGCGTTCCTCCTCGAACCTGCTGCTGTTTCTGCGCCCGACAACGACTACGAGTGTTTCACGTTCTTGAACGATCTTAGCCGCTCGCAACCCGAGTTTGAATCCTTCGAATTTCCGGATGAGTTAACTGAACCATCCGACTTGGTCGCTTACACTTATTTTGAACCTTTGCTGGAGTCCTTTGAGTTCGAGACCGCTGCACCAATCTTGCCTTCAATCGTTTCACCTCCGACGCTCGAACTCAAGCCTTTTCCGTCTCACCTTAAGTACGCTTACTTAGGTGAGAACGAGACCCTCCCTGTCATCATCTCGGCTTCTCTAGCTCCAGAGCAAGAGAAAGCCCTTCTCGCGGTCTTGCACAGCAACAGGCAAGCTTTTGGCTGGTCCATGGCGGACATCAAGGGGATTAGTCCCCTGATCGTTGAACATCACATTCATCTGATGGATGATGCTAAACCAGCTCGGGATCCACAAAGACGTCTCAATCCAGTCATGAAAGAGGCTGTGAAGAAGGAGATCGTAAAATGTCTGGATAGTGGTATCATTTAACCTATCTCTGATAGCCAGTGGGTTAGCCCCATTCATGTTGTCCCCAAGAAATCAGGTATAACGGTCATCACTAACGAGGCGAACGAGTTAATCCCTACTCGCACCCAAACTGGGTGGCAAGTATGCATCGATTACAGAAAACTCAACGCCGCAACGCGGAAGGACCACTTCCCGCTACCTTTCATTGACCAAATGCTTGAACGATTGGCCGGACACGAGTACTACTGCTTTCTTGATGGCTACTCCGGCTATAATCAGATTCCCATCGCCGAAAAAGACCAGGACAAGACCACATTCACTTGTCCTTTCGGCACGTTTGCATATCGTCGCATGCCCTTTGGGTTATGCAATGCGCCCGCTACCTTCCAGCGGTGTATGATGGGAATCTTCTCAGACATGGTGGAAAAATTTCTGGAGATCTTCATGGACGATTTCTCCATCTTCGGCGATTCCTTCAACGAGTGTTTGCTGCATCTTGACGCTGTCCTTACCCGATGTAAGGACAAGAATCTCACTTTGAATTGGGAGAAGTGCCACTTCATGGTGCGCGAAGGTATTGTCTTAGGACATATCATCTCGCAAAATGGCATAGAGGCCGACAAAGCGAAGATTGAGGTCATTTCCAATCTCCCTCCTCCCCGATGCGTCAGAGATATCCGAGCCTTCCTTGGCCATGCCGGTTTCTATAGACGGTTCCCCAAGGACTTTAGCAAGATTGCTAGGCCCTTGACTCTTTTGCTGGCCAAGGATACGCCATTCGACTTCAACTCGAGCTGTGTGACTGCATTCGAGTCATTGAAAAGCTCACTCACTTCTGCTCCCGTTCTTTCTTCACCTGACTGGACGCACCCATTTGAGATTATGTGCGATGCATCCGACTTTTCCATTGGTGCTGTCCTTGGACAACACATCAACAAGATGCCACACGTAATCTATTATGCGAGCCGAACCCTGAACGACGCCCAACTCAATTATACAACAACTGAGAAGGAATTCTTGGCTGTTGTATTTGCTTTAGAAAAGTTCAGGCCCTACCTCATCGGCTCTCCAGTCATTGTCTACACAGACCATTCTGCTCTGCGCCATCTTTTTACGAAGAAAGATGCAAAATCTCGGCTAATACGTTGGATCCTCTTGCTTCAAGAGTTTGCCCTTGTCATTAAGGACAAACGAGGATGTGAAAACGTAGTTGCTGACCATCTCTCACGACTTCCTTCTTCGCCTTCGCTTCCAATTCCGATCAACGACGTTTTCCCGGATGAACAGCTCTTGACGGTATCTTGCGAACCCTGGTTCGCAGATATTGTGAACTATTTGGCCACAGGATTACTACCGACTGAATCGTCAAGTCAGGACAGACTTCGCCTCTTATCCCAAGTAAAACACTTTTACTGGGACGAACCCTATTTGTTCAAGTACTGTCCCGACCAAATTATTCGTCGGTGTGTCCCTGACGAGGAATTCAAGAGTGTGCTGTCATTTTGCCACGATCAAGCATGTGGCGGGCATTTTGGCCCCAGAAAGACAGCTGAGAAGATCTTACAATGTGGTTTCTACTGGCCACAACTCTTCAAAGACGCTCATGACTATTGCAAGACTTGTTCCCGGTGCCAACACTTGGGCCGGATATCCCGGAGGAACGAGATGCCGCTCCAACCAATCTTGGTTGTGGAGATTTTCGATGTTTGGGGGATAGATTTCATGGGGCCGTTTCCCAGCTCTTTCGGGAACTTGTACATTCTTCTCGCTGTTGATTACGTCTCTAAATGGGTCGAGGCTGTGCCCAGCCGGACTAACGACAACAAGGTTGTCGTTAGGTTTCTTAAAGAAAACATTTTCTCCCGTTTTGGGCACCCCCGAGCGATCATTAGCGACAATGGAAGTCATTTCTGCAATAAGACTTTCGAGGCCTTGATGCGGAAATATTCCATTAATCATAAGCTCTCTACGCCCTACCACCCCCAAACCTGCGGGCAGGCCGAAATTTCAAATAGGCAAATCAAGCAGATACTGGAGAAGACGATTTCCAAGAACCGTAAGGATTGGTCGCTGAAACTCACTGGTGCCCTTTGGGCCTTTCGAACCGCTTATAAGACCGACCTTGGCATGTCTCCCTATCGGCTTGTGTACGGAAAGGCTTGCCACCTACCTGTCGAAATAGAGCATCGCGCATTTTGGGCGATAAAGGAGCTGAATCTGTCTCTCGAAGATGCGGGCAGCCATCGGAAGCTGCAGTTGAACGAATTGAGCAAGCTTAGGGATGAGGCTTACGATAACGCGGTTGTCGTTAAGAACCGAACGAAGGTGTTTCACGATAAACACCTTTTGCGCAAAACTTTCGTACCTGGTCAACAAGTATTGCTTTACGACACCAGACTACACTTCCATCCAGGAAAGCTCAGATCTCGCTGGAAAGGGCCGTATTTTGTGCGGAATGTGTATCCGCATGGCGCTGTGGATTTGGAGAATCCAAAGGACGGTTCATTTTTCAAAGTGAACGGACACCGACTAAAACCGTACCTTAGCGCCGAACCAACAGAGGAGCTCCTGTTCTTACAGGAGCCGGTTTACCCTGCATAATCTTCCTCTGCCTACCTCCAAACTTCGGTTATCCAGCCAAGAACAAGTGGACACTGTTCGAAATAAGTTTGGGGGTATGTATATACCATTTTGTACATTTTTGTGGATATTCTTTTTCTTTTTCTTAAAACCTAAAAAAAAAAAAAAAAATTGTGTATATCTAACCGACAATTTTGACCCTTCAAATGATCTCTTCATGCAATGACAATGAGGACACTGTCCAGTTTAAATTTGGGGGTACGCTCGGTACGCGTTTCTTACCTTCGCATTCATATGTATATTTTGCATCTGCATATTAAAATCCATAAAATCCATAAAAATCAGAAAATTTTCTAAAAACATTTTTGTCAAGTTAGCTAGTGGGAGGACTCTGATTCAACATCTCGACGGTTTTGTTTGATAAAAATAACTAAATCTTATTTTTAGATTTTGAAAATCTGAAAGATAACTCTCCTTTGAAGTTAACTATTGCTGATATACGTCTTTACATCACACTACACGTGTCGTGAGTTTTGGAAATTAGATGACAAGTCTTTTCTGTCTGAAAACTTTTAAATGGATAAATGATTTTCTGAGGATCAAATAGGTTTGTTCTGAAATGAGTAATGTCAAGATTAGTTTATGAAGTGAAGTGAATATGAAGGAATGTTATTGATGCCTTAATTGGAACTAAGTCTGAAAAATAACCCATCTGAAACTTGATTGGAATGATTACATACCGAACCTACTAAACACGTCTTTTATCCAAAAAAATAATTTAACTGCCGGTTATGTCTCCGTTCGTATTGAATCATCATGATTTTCACGCCAAACTGTCTTTTGTTTTTGGACCTAGGTAACTTGAGTAATTAAGTCCGCTAGGGTGTTTCTACACCTAATGCCCTAAAGCCAACTGGTTTGGGTGCATTGGTCCAAAGCTCGCTAAGAAGCCTAGAAAGTCCAGATTAAAACAAAGTCAAGCAAGTGTTCTCTCCGAGTTAAAATTCCTAACGGTTCTTTGTGTGAGAATAATCTTGATAAAAGACAGGCTTTTATAAAAAATTTAGCGGAGATATGAAAGTTTTATTCTATGATAAAGACTATTGCACGTTCATAGAGGTGTGTATGAAATGAAAACAAGAAAAAGGTGGAGTGAAATATAAGACTAGTTTCCTGTTAAGGAAGATAGAAATTTTAAAGTTGAAACTTTACTGGAAAACGAAACTTGAAAAATGCTTAACTCTTTATAAAACTTATGTGATCTTTTCAAAATTTTTATCTGGGCTTTATTGTGTGACATGATGACGTAAATCGATCCTTCTGGAAACTTAACGACACTATTTGCACTGCACGTAAAGACATATAAAATCTGTAGTTAAATAAGAAGCGAGGTGTGAAAAATAAGGGTTTGATAATCTAGACTTGGGATCATAGAATTGTTATTTTCTGAAACAAAACTTTAGGATTTGAATCATAATTATTTTGCAAAACTAGCTTGACCTAATTTTGTGGGTAGTATCCGCTGAAAACCCTCAGGAGACAACACTCCTCCTACTAGGGACACCTAGAGGTTTAACGGCTTGTTGCACATGCTCAGTGCAATCGCGTTCCCTGCGAAAGTGAGGTTAGGAAATTTTTTGTGAATAAATTGGCTTTGCTAGGGACGAGCAAATGATAAGTTTGGGGTTATTTGTTCATATCAGATTTTTGCATTTTCATACCGTCCAATTTTTATCACATTGCATATCAGTAGGTACTCTTGAGCCGTGTTTGCTAGTCAATTGCAGGATACAGGTTCTCGGCTCTAAACGGTAAAATTCATAGAAAAACACGACAAAATCCGGGTTCCTGCCAACCACAGATTAAACACGGGTCTCCGCTCTTTATCCGTCTGTTGCCACATACCAGTTTAGGAGACAAAATGGCAAATCAGTTGTCACCTTTATGCACAAAGCACAATGGCAACACCAAGTCCAAGAAATCTACGCGGAGCTCAAGAAAATCATGACAAATGATCCATGTCCAATCACCTTTTGATCCACTAGAATTCTGGAAGAAATGTGGAAAGATTATCAGGAAAAACATACACCAGACAAAAGGGGACAGCAGACCAGGGAAGTACAGAAAAGACCATGCCCTAACTCCATCATAGGGCCGCGGATCCGCGGCCAATAGGGGGTATAGGCCGCGGATCCGCGGCCGTACTGGTCCCTCGGTGTGTCGTGTTTCAGGGGTAGTTTGGACTTTTTGTATAGAGGCAGAATTTTGCCCTAGGTTTTCATTTTCCAGCCTATAAATAGCCCAGAACCTTGTGAAGCCATGGTGCTTAATCTTGTATTTTTTCTAGGTTTTAGAATACTTGTTCTTCTTCCTCTTCTCATCTCTTCTCCATTGAAAAACTTGTAGTGAGCTTTTGTGAGTGAAGAATGATGAATAAAGAAGTTCATTTTATTATCATACTTGTCTTGCTCTTATGTTAAATGCTTGTAATTTTCATTTGTTAACTTAGTTGTTGTTATTTCTTGTTGTTTTTTTCTTTTTTCTTTTCCTTTATCCTTTAACAACCATGATGCTTACGCTTGATCCTTGCCAAGGTGAGGTCGCAAATAGCTAGTTGTTATCTTCTAATCTCTTTCTTTCTATCTTCCTCTTTTGTTTTATTTTCTTTTCATTATGATGTGTGAGTAGTTTCCATACTTGTTAGGGTAGGATAAGGGAAGTTTGAGAGAAGGAAATCTCTCTCACTCTTTCCTTGCCCAACATCTTAAATCGACTCCCGTTAATTGAACCACAATCCGCTCCTTACGGCACCCTATCCTACATGATAGCGGTGATTCCGTAGTGAGACCGGTTGTGGTTCAATTAACCGGAGGTTATGGCTAAGAGCCAAGAACGGACGGACAAGCACCAAAAGAAAGGAATTAAGCATTGGAAAGCCTAGCTTATACTCGCAAGTTCCTTCCTAGTCGTGCTAATCCCCGTTGTTGCCGATTACCGTAACACCGATATTAAGAGTGGCAACGAAAGAAGTGAGCGACTCCTAACTCAAACTAACATAATCCTAACCCTAACAAGCTCTCTTTACATATCATTCTAACACTTAGATAATCACAAACAAATCTGGACTTTCGGACTTAACTCGTTAAAGCACATAGAAAAAGATTCCCATCTCCCTGCAGACGACCCGTACTCAACCGGTTAGCTACAAGAGAAACCGTTTTGATTGCGGTAATTAACTAAACTTGAACACGCAGAATCTCTACCAATCAAATGGCGCCGTTGCCGGGAAGACGGTAGTTTATTTCTTTGTGTAATTTCGGGTTAATTTGTGAATATAAAGCTAACCGAAAGACAAAACAAAAAAAAAAATACTTTGTAAAAAAATCATTTTGTTAATTTTGATTAGTTTTTTTGCAAGTATGCAGGATAATACGGAGTTCGAGTTCAGTGCCAAAGACGGGGGAAGATAGACCCACATTTCGCGGCTACACCGTGACGGATCAAAACGAAGCAAACGGTCTACTGTAAAAATCTGGAGCAGGTACAGTGAGCAAATCAAGTTTCTGGAACTCCAGAAAAGAAGAGGACATCCAAGGAAGCACACACAAAAATTCCAGAGGCCCAATCCTACCTTACTGCCGCGGAACCACGGCATAAGCAAGCTTAGGCCGCGGAACCGCGGCCATTTGGAGCCCTAATCAACATGCGATACTCTTAGAAGAACAGACTAGACTGTGCGGATATTATCACGGACAGGCTCAGTAGGAGTTCGGATGGGTTTACTCATCGGCTTTCTTATCGACATCTACCTGGGGACCGTTACGTACAGCTAGTGCCGCTTGCAGTCTGGGGTTAAACCCACTGCCAGCGTAGTAGTCGAGTCTTTAGAGTCCCACACAGAGTTTTCCCTACCCCAAGCGAAACGATATAGAGGTCGTACGGTTTTACGACAAGGGTTCGGACGCATACGTGTTTAAACGCACGTACGACGTTCGGACAGTTTTTACTAGACGGCTTTGGTTTTAGCCAGATTCTAGTATCAGGTTATTGGATTTATACAGTCTAAAGTTTTTCCGTGTTTTCACGGATAGGAGGGGCGTTCTCGTAATTTTCCGGGAAGCTTCTAGAAGCATGGTGACTTGAGGGTTTAGGTGGCATTGTCATTAAATGATATTGTGACTCATTATGTGTGACTCATCATGTCATTAATGCATTATTAAATGCTTAATGACTCACATAGTGAATCATAATGTATTAATGTAGCATGATGAATAATCTCTTTTTATTCATTTATTCATTATGCTTCATATATCAAGTGAGAAACAATATCATGATCATTATCATCTCTACCTTCTCTCTCCTCAAGCTCACTCTTTCTTCAAACCCTAATCCTACCACTCATGAGTTGAGACCAAGGATTAGAATAGACTAAACACTCCATAACCTAACTCTATATCATCTTAGTTCCTTTGATTAGCAACTAGAGAAACTATGTTACCTCAAGTTTAGAGGTGAAGCATGGATTAGGGTTCTCGGGGTGGATCATCTATCACGGAAAGGAGGCCGAGGAGGACGTAGAGATCGTAAGACGAAGGACACGTATCACTAGGTATAATCTCTTTACATAGTAGCTAAGAACTTCTATGGTAGGTGTTAATTATAGTTTAGTAAAGATCTTCGGTTAGTCGATGTTTGCTTAAAGAACAGGATCGTTTTTCAAATTTCCGCCTCCCCGCAACTCATGGAGTGTTGTACATCGACTTACAATCTCATGTAGAGACATTACCATGGCTAATCTTAAATGGTTAGGTTAATAAAAATCTAAAGTAAAACAAAGTTAGTGGACTTTGGCAAAGAATCCACAAGCTTCTACAAGCTTCATGCTTGTGACAAAAGCTCCACTAATTTGTAATTACCTTATATAATTATTAACTACCATTTAAAATAGAATGGTGTATGTCTTTCTCACCCATGTATGATGTATCATCAACAATGATACAAAAAGAAAACACATTTTAATATATATCACATATATATTAAAGTTGTGCACATGTGAGAAAAATCCTTAAGTGAACAAGTGTTAGTTATTGTATACTAGTATATCTAATATACAGTTATACACTAAATTATTAAATAAACATTTGACTTAATAATCCGGTGATATCTCATATAACCAACTAACATCCATTGTATCGACTTATCGAATCAACACTTGATTCGATAAGCCGGCTATATCATATATAACCGACTGACACAAAAAGTCGCGAGAATAGAATGGGGTATCACATACACGCATTATTCTCGGTCCCGCACATATCACATACGTGCTCCTATTTCGTTTTGCCTGAGCCAGTAAAACCTCTATATAGGACTCTAAAGACTCGTCAATACGCCGGCAGTAGGTGTTGATCACATCAAGCACCCACAAGCCGTTAGTGGTACTAGCTGGACGTAACGACCACCCGGGTAATGAGCGATCAGAAGATCAGCAAGCAAGCCCGCTCCAAGTCCTGTAAAAGCCTGCCGGTAACACTTCCCGTACAGTCCGGTCTCCTCGTCTGATATGTCGCATATCAAGTTTAGGGTTGGTAAACGTCAAACCCCAATAACCGATAAGTCGTGCCGATGTGAGGCTTATAACGGGTCGAGAAATTACTGGTAACAATTACCAGTAAATCTCTAAATCAGCCCTGGCCAGGGACTTCCCTGTTATGGCCAATCGAGCACAGCGCAACATCAACCCCCAATACCGGGAGAGACGAAACCCCTCCTATCGCTCATCGCCTCCATATGACTCGGGACTGTACCCAAAAACCACCGTTTTGCAGGCACTCTTGGACGTGGTAAGGTGGTGGGAATCACACAAGACTCGATGACGATCACGGGTCTACAGACTAACCTGCACAAGTGTCACCAGAGAACTGCCATCTGACGTGAGGTATAATACCAACTGGGAATCCTCGGCGAGTCCGTCCAGTGTATCCAGTCTCCACTGAGCACCCGTATACGATCTCTGATGTCAAACACCAATGGATATGGGATCATCCATCCCCCGTCTTATGGGTCGAGAAGCGTATACGCTAGTCTACTCTGGTATATTGATGCCCTATCTCGATACACCCACGACTAGGAACATTAAAGGATGTACTTATGGACTACTCTGTCCCTACTAGTATGATCTGCATCATAGTCCAGGTAGTCAAGTACACATCCTAAGGGCATTACCAACATGTAACTATAAGACAACATCAAGAGACAAGTATACATGTTAAGATAAAGAGCAACCAGATAGCATACTATCATATCGAGCAAGAAATTCCTCTCTATATATGTCCAAGCATCCAATATAATATACATCATCTGTACAATACTGGCCTCTAGGGCATACATACAACTAACACGGACAACCCCAAATCTTAATATGCTTAAGAGACGGGCTCTTCCCATACCATATCATATATGGAGTGGTAGGCATCTGATTTGATTGGAACCCTATTCAATAAGTATGCAGCTTCACAAGTGCATAATATCTGAAAGGAAATAGGCAACTCAGTAGTACTCATCATAGAGCACACTATATCACCTAGGGTGTGATTGCTCTGCCCCGATACACCGACGTGCTGTGGTGTATACGGAGGAGTAATGCTGATAGAGAATCTCATTCTCCTTTAGAATAGTCCAGGAATCACATGCTCAAGTATTCTCCTCCCTGATCACATCAAAGGACATAATACTTATACCCATTTTGGTTCTCTACTTCCAACTTATATTCATTGAATTTCTCAAAAGTTTCAAACTTGTGTTTCAACAGGAACATATGTCTGAACCTTGAGAGATAATCAGTGAATGTAATGAAGTATAAAGAACTGGTCTTGGCATGTGTAGACATGGGACTTTACATACATTATCATGTATCAATCCCAAGAGTTCACTAACTCTTTCTCTGTTTCCAACAAACAGAGCTGTGGTCATCTTATCTTTGTGACATGACCGGCAAGTTTCACAAGATGTAAATTTAAACTAATTTAAATATGTATCTAGATGTAACTTCAGCTAGTCAGGTCACATTTATATGACCTATTCTACAATACCTCAAGAAGGATTCGTTCATTTCTGAACTCTTCCTCTTGTGTGTGTTCTGTACACTAAGAACTATGGTTTGATTTAGAACCTCTATGCTTTTAGATAACGTGCCTGAACCGATCAACTCTTGATATAGGAAATGTTTAAAACATTATCCAACAATACAAAATTATATCCTTCTTTATTAAATAAATATACTTGATATGATGTTGTATATCAGGTTCGGTATCTAATAACATTCGTTCAGAATCAATGTATTCTTGTAATACAAGGTGATAACTACCAACAGACTTGGCTGCAACACTTGCACCGTTTCTATCTCATGAAACTTATCACCCGTTCTCAGTTCTCTACCTATCTGTAGCCCATGTAACAAATTACATATGTTGGATCCTGATCCGGTATCAAATACCTAGGACGTAAAGGATATTGAGAAACAGTTCTGTGTAATGAACACACCCGAAGAAGATGCATTAGCATGCTCTTTCTTCGTTTGGGTGGTATGGGAATTCTGGTAATCCCCAATTTCCTGCTCTGTCTTATAACAATTATAAGTTAGAGCGGGACCAAAGTTCCCTAGCGCAGTATAACAAGCGGGTTCGATCAATAAATCCGTATTATTGTCTTGATTAAGGCATGATATGGTCGCTACCTGGGGAGAAAGAGAAGAAAACACTCAGCGTATGCTCTTGAAAGATTGTATTGGTTATTTAATATACCTAATCAGGATGTCTCCCATTGTTTTAGTCAAATCTTCCTTCAAACCCTAAAAGGAAAAACTAGCTGGGATTAATTACACCCTACAAGTTCGCTAATCTTTCGGCCAGGCCAGTATCGGTACTTTGAGGGAGGTTCCCCATGCTTTCGCACGGACCTAATTAAAGTAATCCTCGTTTTCCCTGGGGCGTAACCCCGTTAACACTTTTCTAGACACCTACTTGATCGGCTAATTATAATGTGTAAAACTCTCCCAGGAGTAACTCTTACTCGCAGCGGGTATCAGGATCTAACTATCTCATAGAAGGTATGCAATCTCATTGCAAATTTCAATACTTGAAATTCCCGATAATATTTTACCCCTAGTACATATGACCTTAACTATGGTCAACATATCATAAGCATTAGTCATGTTCTACCCGTCATTTCATGATTAATTAGACCCACCCACATGTCCCTCAACTTTGGTCGACATAATCACATGACTGTCCTAATTAATCGCATAATATGCTGTGTATGAAGACATCTCTTAGCTACCTTACACTACGCCTAAACTAAAGTCGACATACGCAGCATAAATACTAAGTACTCTACTTCCTAAAATGACGGAGGGCTACGACAGGTTTTTAAGAAAACCTTTTGCATGATGAACTTGATATCGTTGTAGAATCGAGTGATTTTTAAATGGAGTGTTTTTTAGGCCTTTTCTAGTTTCGCTAAAGAGGTCACTCCCGGTGTAGGGATCGTCGGCTCTTTCCTCATCGAATAAGGTGCAGGATATTTCACAAATGCCACTATGTAAAGCAAAAACTATAGAATCAATCAAAAGAAAAACCGAGTATGCAGCATATGCTAGTTTCTCTAAAGAGGTCACTCCCGGTGAAGGGATCTCGGCTCTTTCCTTATCGAATAAGGTGCTGGATTTTCTACAAGGAACACCAATATCACTACTACAAATAAGGGTTACCCCTACGGATTTATCGGTAGGGGCAACCCACTGCCCCTACGGATATGTACGTTGGGGCGAAAAAAGACCCCGTAGGTGCAAAGGCCGCAGGTGCAAGTTGAGGCCCTGAACTTGCCCCTACGGGCAAATTAGAGCTCCTACGGATATCTCTGTAGGTGTTATAGCCCCTACGGAGTACTCCGTAGGGGTAATCTGTTAGTTATATGTATGCCCTAGAGGCCATTACTATACATAGTATGTATATTGTAGTGGATGCTTGGACATATATAGGGAGGACTTTCTTGCTCGACATGATAGTATGCTATCTGGTTGCTCTTTACCTTAACGTGTACACTGATTGTCTCTCTGTTACATGTTGGTAAAGCCCTTAGGATGTGTACTTGACTACCTGGACTATGATGCGGATCATACTAGTGGGAACAGGGTAGTCCATAAGTACATCCTTCAAAGTCCCTAGTCGTGGGTATATCGAGACAGGGCATCGATATACCAGAGTAGACTAGCGTGTACCTTCTCGACCCATACAGATGGGCGATGGATGATCCCATATCCATTGGTGTTTGACATCATAGATGATATACGGGTGCTCAGTAGAGACTGGGTACACTGGACGGACTCGCCGAGAACTCCCAGATTGTATTATACCTCACGTCAGATGGCAGTTCTCTGGTGACACTGGTATAGAGTAGTCTGTTGACCCGAGATCGTCATAGAGTCTTGTGTGGTTCCCACTGTTCTTTGATTTCCATCTTACCACGTCCAAGAGGGCGTGCAAAACGGTGGTTTTTGGGTACAGTCCCGAATCACATGGAGGCAATGAGCGATAGGAGGGGATTCGTCTCTCCCGGTATAGGGAGTTGATGTTGCGCTGTGTTCGATTGGCTATAACAGGAAATCCCTGGCCAGGGTTGCTGAGATTTACTGGTAAGTGTTACCAGTAGTTTCTTGAATTGTTATAGACCTCATATCGACACGACTTATCGAGCTATTGGGGTCTGACGTTTACCACCCCTAGGCGAGATATGCGACATATCAGACGATCAGACCGGACTGTACGGTAGTGTTACTGGTTGGATTCACAGGAGTATGAGCGGGCTTGCTCGTCGATCTTCTGATCGCTCAATACCTGGGTGGCCATTACGTTTAGCAGACCGCTTGCGGCTTGTGGGTGCTTGATATGATCATCACCTGCTGCCGGCGTATTGACGAGTCTTTAGAGTCCTACACAGAGGTTTCCTGGCTCAAGCGAAACGAAATAGGAGCGCATATGAGATATGTGCGGGACCGAGAATAATACGTGTATGTGATACCATATTCCATTCTCGCGATGAATGTGTCGAATGGTTGTATGCGATATAACCTAGTTATCGAATCAAGGATTGATTCGATAAGCCGATACATTGTATACTAGTCGGTTGTGTGCGACATGACCGGATCATTGAATCAAGTGTTGATTTAATTATTTAATGCATAATTATATATTTGATATATTACTTTGCATTAACTAGTATCGGTTCACTTTAAATGGATTTTCTCACTCGGATGTGCGCATTGCATATGCGATATGATTTTGTGGACTTGCTTGTATCATGTTTGATGATACATGCCTTTTGGTTAAGTGTAAAGAATTAAACCTTGGTAAATGAAATGGTTAGGGTTTACTATTTCCTTATTCATTTATTTATCTATTTATTCTTTTTGGAAAATGATTTGCATAAAGATTAAATGGTGGCTTTCTTTGTTGTTTTCATGAAGCTTCATGAACACTTTGACTAAGTGACCATTTTGTCTCTAGCTTGACCCTAACCATTCCTTTAACCATGATTGATTCTCTACACATTACCATGGTTAAAGATTATGATAAGTATTCTTTTATTTTATATTTTCTAATTACTTATCATAACATTTACCTTCTTCTTCTTCATTTCTTCAAGTGAAGAAAGCTTGCCTCCATCAATGGCAAGTGATGAAAAAGAGTGTGAAATCCAAATCTAAAGTTTACCCACTTCCTATTTCTTCATCCTCTACCTCTTGCCAAGTAGTAGAGTGTGTTTTCTTCACAAGTTTCTTGACTTGGTGAAGTCGGAGCTTGATTTAGCGATGCCTCGACGTAGATCATCTTCGGCATGGACATCGATGACCTAGCCCGTCCATTCTCCGATGAAGCCGACGCTAGAGCCCGGGACTTGTTATGGATAGCGAGCAGACTTCATTGTGGAGCTATGGAGGTGGAGAACCGGATCTACAAAGGATGTATTTCCGTATCTCTTAGTTAAGTGTTAACTAGTTTGCTTTTTCGCCTAGAAATCTAGCCGACGATCCGTTCTAGGGTTTCTCGGCACCGTTTAAATTTGAAATTGGCATGGTTGATGCCTTGTGAGACCTCATTAGTGTGCCTAGGAACCCTACAGTGGTATCAGAGCCTAGCTAGAGCCTTAGGCGAAGTCTAGACGGAGTTTGAAGTCCGATCGAACCCGAAAGTCCAAAATTTCCATGCTCTCTGTACATTTTTTAAAACAGTGAGTTTTTCAACATTAAAAATGCTTAAAAAATTCAGCAGGGAAATATAAGAATTACGGCGCAAAAAGTTTCTGATGAACAGTACAACTTGCGGCGGAACCGCGGCAGAAAGGTGACATCATCAATTCCTGTTTGCACAGTAACTCCTATTTTATTATGCTGGATTTTCTGGGAATTTTTAATATTTATTCAAGAGTTGAATTTTCTGGGTTGTTTTTGGGGATTCGGTGTTTCGATCGGAGTATCAGATTTTGTCTATGTGGCTTTCCGGATAAATTTTAGAATATGTTAAAAAGTTCGACCGGATATAAATACCCAATTTTTCCCCTGTCGGGAAATTTCCAAGTGTTGGATTTTTCCGTAGTCTAAAAACGTTCTAAGTAGTGCAAGTAACTCGATGGACCCTCTAGAAGACAACAAACCTTAACTCGATTATGTGACCGTCTTGAACTGCCCTTTGAACCTTAGGGTTTGGGGCAGTACGGCGTGCCACATGCGAGGCGTTGGCTTGACCCTTCTACGGCTGGACCGTTGGTACTGAGGCACGAACTGAATGTTGTTAGACTTATTTCATGTGTTGAGCTGTATCGGGAAAACTTGGGTGTTTGACTGTTCGATCGAAAAGTTTAACATTTTCTGTTTATCTGGAATGGGATACAATAATTGGAATTCACAAGTAGTTATGAGATAACTGAATGAATGTTATAAACATAGCACTTTAGTCTCAATTGATCGGTTGCCACGGAATTTTGATGTGATCAAAAGTCCGTCGCAATCACGTAGCGTACGCGGATACTCGCCGGGTAAACTTAATAGACAGCCTCACTCCATAGCCCCGACCAAGTGACTGTAGGAGAACCCCTTCGCCGAAAGCATCCGTTCGGGTGCTCGCGGCAGCGGTGTTCCGCCTTGGTGCACTTCGTCGACGGTATCGGGGGTGCGGCCGCCTACTGAAGTTTGCGACAAGTATTCGATCAGGATGTCGGGAATCTTGTTGAATTACCCGACTTGATATTGAAAAGTGTTTTCGATTTTGAGACTAAAATGCGGGGTTTATAATTGTTAGGCATGTGATGTCTAAGGTATTCATTTGATTAGGCATGCGATGTCTATGCAGATTGCGGATTCCAACTGTTGTAGTTTTACACTTTCTTTTCTGTGACCGTAAGTGTAATATGTGATATCGCCGGTTTCGTTGCTATATGTCAACGACAATTGGGATACGCATATTTACTTACGTTGATGACATGTGATGTTATGTGTTGCTGGATATGTTATATTGGATCGTCGTGTTTGAATAGCCGGGGGTTTTTATGTGACATGAGTGTTTTTCATTTTCATTCATGTAAAAACTTGTATGTAATATTCTTTTATTGGGGCACTTCCAGGTTGCGGAAGATGTCACCCGTTGTATATTATTTACTTTTCCGCACTAGGATAGACCCAAGGAGGGGAGCATAAGTAACCGGGTTCTGGAGTCCAGTGGGAGACCAACTCGAGGAGTCGAGTCCGGGTCTCCTAACTCTAGAATTGGTAGGGTTGCTTGCCGCTCTCGTAGGGGTCTAGGGGTGTGGGTTTGGCTATTCATCGCGACCGTGGAATCCGTGTTTTATACTGGCTCGTATTGAAAACACGGACGTCCTAGTATATCCAATATTTCATATGTTTCTTCTGCTGCGATATCTGTGATGTGATCATGTGATGTTCTGTGATAGATACAGTATATAGTATATATGATATATTATATAGACGTTACTTATGTTTTACACCTGCGCTAGCCCTGCCCCGCTCTGTCGTTAGTTACCTAACTTAACGGTGCACGAGGGGACATCGAGGCGAATGCGGATGGCATAAGTGTACGTCGCATTTATCTGTGATGTTTAGGTACATAATTGATGGGACTTCATTAATGTGATTAATGAAAGTAAAAGAAACCTAAGATGTTGTAGAATCGAATTTCAAAAATAAAACAGGTAGCTACAGTTCTTGGTTTGCACAGCGGTATATGTGATATATCCTGCACCTTATTCGATGAGGAAAGGACCGAGATCCCTTCACCGGGAGTGACTCCTTTAGCAATAACTGGCAGATGCTACACACTCGGTTTGTCTTTTGATTGCTTTTAAGAGTTTTTGCTTTGCATAGTGATATATATGATATATCCCGCACCTCATTGGACGAGGAAAGGACCGACGATCCCTTCACCGGGAGTGACTCCTTTAGCAAAACTAGAAAAGCCTCAAACACACTCCATTTCAAAATCATTTGATTCTACAACGATATCAAGTTCATTACGCAATAGGTTTTCAGAAAAACCTGTCGTAGCCCTCCGTCATTTCAGATAAGTACTGGTTACTATTCATGCTACGTTTGTTGACTATGTTAAGGCGTAGTGTGCGGTAGCTAATTAGTGCCTATCTGCATAAGCATATGATGTGATTGGATTAGGGTAGTCGTGCGACTTTGTTGACTATGTTAAGGGTCGTGCGGGTGGGTTTAATTCAATCGGGAAATGACGGGTTGAACTTGACTAGCACTTATGATTTGTTGACTATGTTAAGGTCATATAGCTGCTAGGGGCAAAATACTATCGGGAATTTCAAGTGTTGAAATTTGCAATGAGATTGCATACCTTCTATGAGATAGTTGGATCCCGATACCCGCTGCGAGTAAGAGTTACTCCTGGGAGAGTTTTACATATTACAATTAGCCGATCAAGTAGGTGACTAGAAAGGTGTTAACGAGGTTACGCCTCTGGGAAAAAAAGGTTTACATTAATTAGGTTCGTGCGAAAGCACGGGGGACCTCCCTCAAAGTACCGACACTGGCCTGGCTGAAAGATTGGCGAACTTGTAGTGTGTAATTAATCCCGGCTAGTCTTTCCTTTTAGGGTTTGAAGGAAGATTTGATAAAAAGCAGTGGGAGCCATCCTGATTAGATAAAATAATAACCAATCTATTCTTGCAAGAGCGCACGCTGAGTGTTTTCTTCTCTCTCTCTCCTGGTAGCGACCATGTCACGCCTTAATCAAGATAATAAAACGGATAATTGACCGAACCCGCTTGTTATACTGAGCTGGGGAACGTTGGTCCCGCTCCAACTTATAATTGTTATAAGACAGAGCAGGAAATAGGGGATTACCAGAATTCCCGTGCCGCCCAAACGAAGAGAGTGCATGCTGATGCATCCTCTTCGGGTGTGTTCATTATGCAGAACTGTTTCTCAATATCCTTTACGTCCTGGGTATGTGATACCAGATCAGGATCCCAGATATGTAATTTGTTACATAGGGCTACAAAAAGGTAGAGAACTGAGAACGGGTGATAAGTTTCATGAGGCAGAAAACGGGGCAAGAGTTGCAGCCAAGTCTGTTGGTCACTGTCACCCTGTATTACCAATACATTGATTCTGAACGGATGTTATTAGATACCGAACCTGATATACAAAATCATATCAGTCTCTTTATTAGTAAAGAAACGGTAAAATTTTGTATTGTTGGATAATGTTTTGGACATTTCCTATATCAAAAGTTGATCGGTTCAGGCACGTTATCTAAAAGCATTAATATTCTAAATCAAACTACAGTTCTTTAGTATACAGAACACACACAAGAGGAAGAGTTCAGAACAGAACGAATCCTTCTTGAGGCATTGTAGACTAGGTCATATCAATGCGACTCGACTAGCTGAAGTTACATATAGATGTATATTTAAATCAGTTTGAATTTACATCTTATGAAACTTGCCAGTCATGTCACAAAGATATAATGACACCAGCTCTGTTTATTGGAAACAGAGAAAGAGTTAGTAAACTCTTGGGATGATACATGTTGATGTATGTAGGTCCCCTGTCTACACTTGCCAAGAACTGGTTCTTTGTACTTCATTAAGTTCTCTGATGAACTCTCAAGATTCAGACATATGTTCCTGTTGAAACACAAGTCCGAACCTTTTGAGATATTCACAGAATATAAGTTAGAAGTAGAGAACCAAAATAAGGGTATAAGTATTATGTCCTATGATGAGATCAAGGAGGAGAATACTTGAGCACGGAAATACTGGACTATTCTAAAGGAGAATGAGATTCTCTCTCAGCATTACTCCTCTGTATACACCATAGCATGATGGTATATCAGGGCGGAGCAATCACACCCTATATGATAAGGTGTGCTCTATGATGAGTACTACTGAGTTGCCTATTTCCTTTTGGGAGATATGCACTTATGAAGTTGCATACCTATTGAATAGGGTTCCAATCAAATCAGTTGCCTACCATTTCATATGTGATATGGAAAGGGAAGAGCCCATGTCTTAAGCTAGTTAAGATTTGGGGTTGTCCGGCCTATGTCTAAAAAGCAAAATCCGGACAAGCTCGAGGCAAGGTCAGTTATGTAGAACTGGAAATGTTCCAGCCATACAAACTGCAACCGATGATTTGATAGAACCAAAGGATTCAGTAGATTCCAACGAACCTCAGCCTCTCCGCCGATCTAGTAGGGTTCCTCACCCATCTGAGAGATATTTCGGTTTCTCTATGACAGTGGGAGCGAGGATTGCATCATGAGATGATGACCCAACTAGTTTCGAGCAGGCCATCGAGAGTAAGACTCTGTAAGAATGGCTGGATGTTTAGCAATCTGAGATAGAATCCTTATACACCAACAAAGTATGGACTTTGGTTGCTATATCTGAAGGGTTAAATCCCCATCAGGAGCAAGTATATCTTGAGAAGATTACTTGGTGTAGATGGAAAAGTTGAGACTTTCAAAGCTGGACTTGTTAAAGGTTTTCGTCATCGACCAGGCGTGGATAATGATGAAACCTTTTCCAGTACCTATGCTTAAGTCCATTCAGATCCTACTTACCACGGCTACATACCATGACTACGATATCTGGTGGTTGGGTGTCATGACTGCTTTTCTAAATGATATTTTGGAAGAGAGCGTCTATAAGTACACAGCCAGAGGGCTTCGTAGACAGTGGGAGCAGCGGAAACGTGTGCAAGATGCTTTATAGGATAAAGCAGGCATCGCGGAGTTGGAACATCTTTTTTGATGAATTAGTCAAAGAGTTTGACATCATCAAAATGGTAGATGAACCTTGTATAAACAAAAAGGTAGTAGGGAGTATGGTGACGATCCTCGTAGAGTACGTGGATGACATACTCTTGATAGGGAAAGAGTTTCCTATGCTACGCTCGGTCAATCTCCGCTTATCACAATGATTCTCCATATAGGATCAAAGTGATACCTCATAAATCCTGGATTTTGGATCTATGAGATAGATCTAAATGGATGTTAGGATACTCACTAGCTGTAGTGAGATGGTATCAATCGACCCTGGGGAGAATCACTGGAATGGTTCCAGGGTGATAAAGACGACTGAATATCAGTCACAGGCATTGTCTTTACCCTCAGTAAAGGGACGGTATGTTGGAAGAGTTCCAAGCTAGATACCGTGACATACTAGACGATAAAGGAAGGATACATCGCTAGTTAAGATACTACCAAAGAGGCAGTCTGGATGTATATTAGTTCATGAGATGAACTTTGTTCCTCCCATTGTGTGACAATGGAGTTGTGGCTTATGCAAAGGAACGCCGGTCCCATCAGTGATCCAGACATATTCTAAGGCAGTGTCACCTGATCATGGAGATGGTTGATCTCTAGGGTGATCGAGGTTTGGAGAGTAGACTCAGAGGACAACACAGCGGATCCACTCACAAAGGCCTGTTCCCAAAGAGAGATTTTTATGGGATGGTTGAGTATGAGATACTACAACCACTGCTATCAGATGGCCCTAGTGCAAGTGGGAGATTGTTAGTTATATGTATGCCCTAGAGGCCATTACTATACATAGGATGTATATTGTAGTGGATGCTTGGACATATATAGGGAGGACTTTCTTGCTCGACATGATAGTATGCTATCTGGTTGCACTTTACCTTAACGTGTACACTGATTGTCTCTCTGTTACATGTTGGTGAAGCCCTTAGGATGTGTACTTGACTACCTGGACTATGATGCGGATCATACTAGTGGGAACAGGGTAGTCCATAAGTACATCCTTCAAAGTCCCTAGTCGTGGGTATATCGAGACAGGGCATCGATATACCAGAGTAGACTAGCGTGTACCTTCTCGACCCATACAGATGGGCGATGGATGATCCCATATCCATTGGTGTTTGACATCAGAGATGATATACGTGTTAGTGTATATGCCCTAGAGGCCATTACTGTATCATACTAGTTTGTATATTACTTAATGGAAGCTTGGGATATTCACAGTTGTATATACAATCTTGCTCGAAATGGTAGTATGCTACTTGGTTTGTCTCTGCTTTAATATGTGCATGTGTTTCTTTTAGCATATTGCTGGTATACATATTAGTAGAGCCCTTAGGATCTTTGCTTGATTACCAGCGTTGTGATGGCGCTCGCACTCGTGGGAGCTGGGTAATCTATAAGCACATCCTTATACAGGTCCCTGGTCGTTGGACTATCGAGACAGGGCATCGATACTCCGGAGTAGACTAGCGTATGCGCTTCTCATCCCAGTGTGGGAGACGGTCTGTCCCACAGCCGTTAGTACGTCGTACTTGGGATAGTATGCGGGTGCTCGTTAGGTTACGAGTACACTGGACAGGACTCGTCGGGAACTGTTGGTTGGTAATATACCTATCGTCAGTTATCAGTTCCCAGGTGACATGAGTACAGCTTAGTCCGCTGACTTGACACTGTCACTTCGCCTCGAGTGTGTTCCCACTGCACTTTGATTACTACCCTACCACGGCTCAAAGGAGCTGTGCAAACAGGTAGTTTTTGGGTGCAGTCCCGAAGCACTTGGAGGCAGTGACGGTTAGACAGGATTCGTCTCTCCCGGTATTGGGGGTTGACATCGCGCTGTGTCCAGGAGAGCCATTACACGAGTAGTCCCTGGCCAGGGCAAGCGAGATATACTGGTAGGTTTCCAGTGTTATCTCAGGGTGTTCTGGGCTACACTCCGACACGACTTGTACCGCTATTAGGGGACTGACGTTCACCGCCCCCCTAGGCCCGCCATGCGATGTATCAGACGAACAGACCGGACTGTACGGAGACTGTCACATACAGGCTCAGTAGGAGTGCAGATGGGGTTCACCTCGTCAGTCTTCTTATCGACATCTACCTGGGGACCGTTACGTACAGCTAGTGCCGCTTGCGGTCTGTGGTTAAACCCACTGCCAGCATAGTGTCGAGTCTTTAGAGTCCCACACAGAGAGCTATTCGCCTTTAGGCAAAATGAGTAGAGGTCGCATGGTTTTGCGACAGGGTTCGTTCGCATCCGCGCACTTGTGCACGTTTACTGTCCGGACAGTTTATACTAGCGGGCTTTGGTTTAAGCCGGATCCTAGTATATGATTAGAGATTGGTTTTTCTCATTGTGTTCGTGTTCCTCGGATCACGAATGCGGGTGCGTATGCACAGTTGCTTGAGATTGAGGGAGAGGACCTTGATTAGGGTTAATGGTTGTTGTCATTTTATTAACCCTAATATTTATGTGTGTGTTATTGTTAATTAGTAATTAGTTTAATAATTATCCATGGTTGTGGTTGTTGACCTTTTGACTTCTTTGACTTGTTGACCAAGGTTGACACTTTGACCATCATAATTTCTTTTGGAAGATGCTTTTTGATCTTTGCAATTTGAAATGATAATGGTCATGTCATGATTTACCATGATAATTATCTAGCTAATTATTCAATTAAAAATTATACACACATATTAGTGAGAAAGGCTCACAAATAATTCATTCTCTCATATCATTTCTCTCTCTTGTTCATCCTCTCCCTCAAGCTCTCTCCCTCTCATGTGTTGAGAAACAAAAAGCTTGAGAAAAACCTTCACTTGATCCTCTCTACTCTCTTCTAGGGTTCTAGTCTTAGCATTTCTTGCACTCTAGTTACTCCTAGCTTGGAGTTGAAGCTAAAGGTGGTGGCTTTCAAGTGGATCTTTCTTTGACGGAAGAAGACAAGCAAGGTGAGGCCTTTCTACCATTCCGACGAGCAAGGAGAGAAGGACTAAAGACCAAAGGTATAACCTTTCTACAACTTAGTTAGTTGTTAGTTTACTTTAGCTAGTTTTCGTTTAGCAAAGATCCTCACAAGCAAAGTCCATGTTGCCTAAGTCATTGAAAATCCGTTTTTTATTATGTTTTCCGCCTCCCGTAAGCACCGGGATGGGCAACACGGACTTACAGTGGTATCAGAGCCTAACTAAACCTAAACTAGCTAAGTAGTTAAGTGTAACGAAGTTTCGAAACCGGAAAATCGAAAAACCAAACTCGAAAAACCCTAGTTTCTGTTATTTTTTTTTCTGGTCAAAATGAAAAACGTTATACTTCAAAAATTATCTCAGGGTTTTGTGTGAAACACCACCAAAGACGAACCAGAGAGGAGTCTAGAGGACCGCGCTTCCGCGGCATAAAGAAGCTCTTGCCGCGGAAGCGCGGCCATCTTGTCCCCTCTCTGTATCGTTTTTGGTGCAGTATGTTTCTGGGTTGTTTTTAGGATTTTTAGGATATATTATTTGTGCCCAGATTTTCCAGAACTAAAATTTACTTTTGGGGGCCTATAAATCCGTATTTTTCGGAACTTCAGTACACTTTAACTACATCGGTTATATCTGTAATGCTTGCATGTATTGAACGTCGGCTAATCGCTATAAGACGATTAGTCGGGGTTATACATGATCTGTGATTGTTATTGGTTTGTGGATATGAATGGATTGGATTGTCGCGGGTGAATGGCCGGGGTGGATGTGAGATGAGCGTTGTTTTTCTTTCATTCATTTGTAACATGTAAATTGATGTAATAATATTCTTTGTATGGCCGCACAACCGGGTCGGGGTTGTAGCCGTCATTGTATAATTCTTTTTACTGTTTTTGCTCCTAGGATAGACCCATGGAGGGGGTGCACAAACTACCGGGTATCTCGAAGCGCCGAGTGGCCTACTCACGGTGGTGAGGAAGGTTGCTTTGCTTCGGGTGCTTGGCGGGTAGTTTGCCGCACCCGTAGGGGTCTTGGGTGGGGTTTTGGCTATTCACCGCGACCGTGTAATCCGCTTTGAGTTGCAGGCTCGAACGCATTGCGGATTCCTAGTATATCCAATGTATTCATCTGTGATCTGTAATGTCTATCATTGCTATATATTTATATATAATAACTATTTAGGCGTTGCTTATGTTTTACAGCCGCGCTAGCCCAGCCCCCGCTCTGTCGTTAGTTAAGTAACCTAACGGGTGATGACGGGGCCCCGTGGCGAATGCGAATGGCATAAGCGTACGTCATATTTTGGTTGTTTTCTGCAATGGTAGGATTAAATGATGGGACGCATTAAAAGAACTAATGCAAGAAATAAACCAAGTAAAAGTCGATTGGAACACTTTGAAAACCACTCGGTTCTTTTCAAAACTAAACTTTTAAACGCGGAGCTTGAACCACTCCTTTTAAAAGCTATCTCGTTCCATCGATTATATCAAGTTCACTACGTTCACGGTTTCGCCAAAACCATTCGTAGCCCTCCGTCATTCCACATGAATGGTCAAAAGTATTCAAGCTATGTATTTTGGCCAAAGTCAAGGCATAGTGATTGGTAGCGTTTGGGTATTCATGTGCAGCATAGATAGATGCGTTGATTTGGGACAGTCGTGCTGCCATTTTGGCCAAAGTCAAGGGTAGGTACGGGTGGGTCCAAATTAACCAGGAGAATGACGGGTAGAACTTGACATGTGACTTATGATATTTTGGCCAAAGTCAAGGTCATAAGAGCATGGGGCAAAAATCCACATCGGGAGTTTCATAAGTACTGAAACTTGCTAGATTTGCATACCATTTGGAGTGTGATGATTCTGGTAGGATTCCTTCGGTTTTATCACGCGATGATATTTGGATCCCGATCCTACTGTGAGTATATGCTACTCCTCGGGAAAACTCTCACTTAACGATCAATGCTATAAACCTAGTAGGTGCCTAGAAAGGTGTTAGCGGGGCTACGCCCACAGGGAAAAGAGGTTACTTAATTAAGGAACTTCGCGAAAGCGTTGGAAAACCTCCCTCGAAGTACCGACACTGGCCTGGCTGAACGGTTAAGCAAGTATTGTACGGTGAGAATGATCCCGGCTAATCCTTTTCTTTACGGTTTGAGAAGGGATTCGAGAGACAGTGGGAGCCATCCAGTTTAGACAAACTAAAAACCACTCTAAACTTGCAAGAGCATCATGCTAAAGTGTTTCTTTTCTCTCTCCTAATTGCAGCGACCATTCAAGATGACCGGACTTAAGTTACTATTAGATAAAAACATATTGACAGGGCCAAACTACAAAGATTGGCTCAGGAATGTCAAGATGGCTATCACTTATGACAAGCTGGGGTATATACTTACCACCAAAGCTCCCCCTGTCCCAGGTCCCACCTCCAGCGTCGCGGATGTTGAAATCCGTAAGACATGGGAGATAGATTGCGCGAGGGCCAGATGCCTCGTACTAGCCTCGATGGACAACGACCATCAGAGGAGGCACGAGAATATGGACCTAGAGTCCATATTTCTCCATACAAAAGAACTGTATGGAGAGCAGTCTCGTATCGCAAGATACGAAGTGTCGAAGAAGCTCTTTTCGGCAAGGTTGGCCGTCGGATCATCGGTAGCGGACCACGTGCTTAAGATGATCGGCTACATAGAGGAGCTCGCGGACCTTGGGACCACGTTGGAGAATGAACTCTATACCGATTTGATTCTCCAGTCCCTTCCTTCCACTTACGCCCAGTTCATTCTTAACTTCAACATGCAAGGAAAGGAGGTTGAACTTGCCGAACTTCTGAACATGGTGAGGACTGCTGAGGGCACCCTACAGAAGGGTAGGGAGACATCCACTTTGTTTGTAGGAGGATCTTCCTCTTCTAGGTCCAGGGCGAAAGCCAAGGGCAAGAAGAAGAAAGCCCCCGCCAAACCAAGAGGCGGTGTCGGTAAAGTGGATACGAAGGGAAAGGGTAAAGCAACAAAGGTAGCGGGGAAGCTGGTGGGGAAGGAAGAATGCTTCTATTGTCACAAAAGTGGTCACTGGAAACAAGATTGCAAGGCTTGGAAAGCCAGAACACAGGATTTGAAGCGAGTTGCGGCTTCAGCTTCAGGTGTGTATGTTATTGAAAATTATCTATCAATAAACTCTAATTCCTGGGTATTGGATACCGGATCAGGATCTCATATCTGTAATTCTTTGCAGGCGTTGAGAAAGCGTAGAGTTTTGAAGGCAGGTGACATGACCCTCAGAGTTGCGAACGGTGCTAGCATGGATGCTGAGGCCGTGGGGGACTATCACCTGGGATTATCAGATGGACACTTTTTGGTTTTGCGTAGTTGTTATTATGTACCAAATGCAACCTGTAATATCATTTCTGTATCTTTATTATCTAAAGAAGGTTATGAATTTGCATTTGTAAGTAATGTAGTGAACATTCACCTTAATCAAGTGTTGATTGGGTCAGGTACATTGAACAACGGTATATACGTTTTAAACCAACCACAGGTTTTCAATATCCAGAATACACACAAAAGAAAGTCTCCAGAAATTAATAAAACTTTCTTATGGCATTGTAGACTGGGTCACATCAATGAGAGAAGATTGACTAAGTTACATACTGAAGGATACTTAGATTCGTTCGAATATCAATCGTATGCAACTTGTCAATCCTGTCTCAAAGGAAAGATGACAAAGGCTCCGTTTTCTGGACACGGAGAAAGAGCGAGCGAGCTCTTGGGACTCGTACACAGCGACGTGTGCGGTCCAATGTCTACACATGCGCGAAGCGGTTATTCTTACTTCATTACCTTTACGGATGATTTTTCAAGGTACGGTTATGTCTTCTTAATGAAACATAAATCCGAGGCTTTTGAAAAATTCCAGGAATATAAGAATGAAGTAGAAAAACAAACAGGCAAAAGTATCAAGATCCTAAGATCGGATCGAGGAGGAGAATACTTAAGTGCCGAATTCCTGAACTATTTAAAAGAGAATGGAATTCTCTCTCAGCTTACTCCTCCATACACTCCGCAACATAACGGTGTATCGGAGAGACGGAACCGAACCCTATTGGATATGGTACGGTCCATGATGAGTAACGCTGAGTTACCGCGATCGTTCTGGGGGTATGCGCTAGAAACAGCTGCATATCTTTTGAACCGTGTTCCCACTAAGACTGTGCCTACCACACCATATGAGTTATGGAGTGGGAAGAAACCCTATCTTAATCACATTAAGACATGGGGATGTCCAGCTTTTGTAAAAAAGCAGCATGCGGACAAGCTCGAGGCACGCTCAGTACAGTGCAAGTTTGTGGGATATCCAAAGAACTCCAAGGGATATTACTTCTATTACGAAGAGGAACAAAAAGTCCTTGTTTCTCGCCATGCCCACTTTCTAGAACATCAGTTCATAGAAAAAGAAATAAGTGGGAGCGCAATAGAACTGGAAGAAATTCCAGAACCACAAACTATTACTGAAAGTTTAGTGGAACCAGAAGGTTCAAAAGAACAGGACATTCCTATGCCACTCCGCAGGAGTAGTAGGCAGTCTCATCCGCCCGAGAGATACTACGGTTTTCTCATTGACGGGGATAGAGAAGACTGCATCCTAGATTGTGATGAGCCTACTAGCTTCCAGCAAGCCATTCAGAGCGTCGACTCGGTAAAATGGCTGGATGCAATGCGGACCGAGATGGAGTCCATGTACACCAACAAAGTATGGACGTTGGACATTGCTCCAGACGGGGTAAAACCCGTAGGATGCAAGTGGATCTTCAAAAGGAAGATTGGTGTAGATGGACAGGTTGAGACCTATAAAGCTAGACTGGTAGCAAAGGGTTTTCGTCAGCGACCTGGTTTGGACTATGACGAAACCTTTTCTCCAGTAGCTATGCTGAAATCCATTCGGATCCTTCTTGCCATCGCTGCTTTCCACGATTATGAGATTTGGCAGATGGACGTAAAGACAGCTTTTCTAAATGGTCATTTAGAGGAGTGTGTCTATATGGACCAGCCAGAGGGTTTCATTCAGGGTGGGAGCAGCGGAAAGGTGTGCAAGTTGCTCAAGTCCATTTATGGACTCAAGCAGGCATCGCGGAGTTGGAACATCTGTTTTGATGAGACGGTCAAAGAATTTGGCTTTATCAAAAATCCAGATGAACCATGCATCTATTGTAGATTTGTAGCGAGAACTGTAGTATTCCTCGTTTTATACGTGGATGACATTCTCTTAATAGGAAATGACATTCCTATGCTACAATCTGTCAAGGGGTTCTTGTCACACAGGTTCTCCATGAAAGACCTGGGTGATGCCTCCTACATTCTGGGTATCCGGATCTACCGTGACAGATCCAAGAGGATATTAGGACTCTCGCAGTCCAGGTACATCGACACCATACTGAAGAGATTCAGTATGGAAGATTCCAAGTGCGGTAATCTACCGGCTTGTCACGGGATCACCCTCTCCAAAGAGATGTCTCACAAGACTGATTTGGAGAGGGATCGCATGTCTATTATACCCTACGCTTCTGCGGTAGGCTCTATAATGTATGCGATGTTGTGTACCAGACCGGATGTGGCTTATGCACTGAGTGTGGTAAGCAGGTATCAGTCAAACCCTGGGGAGAAACATTGGATAGCAGTAAAGAACATTCTCAAGTACCTGAGAAGGACTAAGGAGATGTTCTTGGTGTATGGCGGAAAAGACCTGCAGGTTGAGGCCTTTGCTGACTCCAGCTTCCAGAGTGACAAGGATGATTCCAAGTCCATGTCGGGTTTTGTCTTTACCCTCAATGGAGGGGCGGTGTGTTGGAAGAGCTCCAAACAGGAAACCGTTGCTGACTCGACTATGGAAGCGGAATACATCGCTGCATCTGATGCCGCAAAAGAAGCTGTCTGGATGAGGAAGTTCTTGAAAGAACTTCAGGTGGTTCTGTCCATTGTTGACCCAATACCTCTGTATTGCGACAACAACGGGGCTATAGCTTTAGCGAAGGAACCCAGGTCCCATCAGAAATCCAGACACATCTTAAGGCGGTATCACCTGATCAGGGAGATCGTGGATCGCCAGGAGATCGAGGTCCGGAGAGTTGCATCAGAGGATAACACTGCAGATCCACTCACAAAGGCCCTACCCCAGACTCAGTTCGAGCGGCTGATCGAGATGATAGGTCTTCGATACGCCAGTACATGGCCTTAGTGCAAGTGGGAGATTGTTAGTGTATATGCCCTAGAGGCCATTACTGTATCATACTAGTTTGTATATTACTTAATGGAAGCTTGGGATATTCACAGTTGTATATACAATCTTGCTCGAAATGGTAGTATGCTACTTGGTTTGTCTCTGCTTTAATATGTGCATGTGTTTCTTTTAGCATATTGCTGGTATACATATTAGTAGAGCCCTTAGGATCTTTGCTTGATTACCAGCGTTGTGATGGCGCTCGCACTCGTGGGAGCTGGGTAATCTATAAGCACATCCTTATACAGGTCCCTGGTCGTTGGACTATCGAGACAGGGCATCGATACTCCGGAGTAGACTAGCGTATGCGCTTCTCATCCCAGTGTGGGAGACGGTCTGTCCCACAGCCGTTAGTACGTCGTACTTGGGATAGTATGCGGGTGCTCGTTAGGTTACGAGTACACTGGACAGGACTCGTCGGGAACTGTTGGTTGGTAATATACCTATCGTCAGTTATCAGTTCCCAGGTGACATGAGTACAGCTTAGTCCGCTGACTTGACACTGTCACTTCGCCTCGAGTGTGTTCCCACTGCACTTTGATTACTACCCTACCACGGCTCAAAGGAGCTGTGCAAACAGGTAGTTTTTGGGTGCAGTCCCGAAGCACTTGGAGGCAGTGACGGTTAGACAGGATTCGTCTCTCCCGGTATTGGGGGTTGACATCGCGCTGTGTCCAGGAGAGCCATTACACGAGTAGTCCCTGGCCAGGGCAAGCGAGATATACTGGTAGGTTTCCAGTGTTATCTCAGGGTGTTCTGGGCTACACTCCGACACGACTTGTACCGCTATTAGGGGACTGACGTTCACCGCCCCCCTAGGCCCGCCATGCGATGTATCAGACGAACAGACCGGACTGTACGGAGACTGTCACATACAGGCTCAGTAGGAGTGCAGATGGGGTTCACCTCGTCAGTCTTCTTATCGATATCTACCTGGGGACCGTTACGTACAGCTAGTGCCGCTTGCGGTCTGTGGTTAAACCCACTGCCAGCGTAGTGTCGAGTCTTTAGAGTCCCACACAGAGAGCTATTCGCCTTTAGGCAAAATGAGTAGAGGTCGCATGGTTTTGCGACAGGGTTCGTTCGCATCCGCGCACTTGTGCACGTTTGCTGTCCGGACAGTTTATACTAGCGGGCTTTGGTTTAAGCCGGATCCTAGTATATGATTAGAGATTGGTTTTTCTCATTGTGTTCGTGTTCCTCGGATCACGAATGCGGGTGCGTATGCACAGTTGCTTGAGATTGAGGGAGAGGACCTTGATTAGGGTTAATGGTTGTTGTCATTTTATTAACCCTAATATTTATGTGTGTGTTATTGTTAATTAGTAATTAGTTTAATAATTATCCATGGTTGTGGTTGTTGACCTTTTGACTTCTTTGACTTGTTGACCAAGGTTGACACTTTGACCATCATAATTTCTTTTGGAAGATGCTTTTTGATCTTTGCAATTTGAAATGATAATGGTCATGTCATGATTTACCATGATAATTATCTAGCTAATTATTCAATTAAAAATTATACACACATATTAGTGAGAAAGGCTCACAAATAATTCATTCTCTCATATCATTTCTCTCTCTTGTTCATCCTCTCCCTCTAGCTCTCTCCCTCTCATGTGTTGAGAAACAAAAAGCTTGAGAAAAACCTTCACTTGATCCTCTTTACTCTCTTCTAGGGTTCTAGTCTTAGCATTTCTTGCACTCTAGTTACTCCTAGCTTGGAGTTGAAGCTAAAGGTGGTGGCTTTCAAGTGGATCTTTCTTTGACGGAAGAAGACAAGCAAGGTGAGGCCTTTCTACCATTCCGACGAGCAAGGAGAGAAGGACTAAAGACCAAAGGTATAACCTTTCTACAACTTAGTTAGTTGTTAGTTTACTTTAGCTAGTTTTCGTTTAGCAAAGATCCTCACAAGCAAAGTCCATGTTGCCTAAGTCATTAAAAATCCGTTTTTTATTATGTTTTCCGCCTCCCGTAAGCACCGGGATGGGCAACACGGACTTACAATACGGGTGCTCAGTAGAGACTGGGTACACTGGACGGACTCGCCGAGAACTCCCAGATGGTATTATACCTCACGTCAGATGGCAGTTCTCTGGTGACACTGGTACAGAGTAGTCTGTTGACCCGAGATCGTCATAGAGTCTTGTGTGGTTCCCACTATACTTTGATTTCCATCTTACCACGTCCAAGAGGGCATGCAAAACGGTGGTTTTTGGGTACAGTCCCGAATCACATGGAGGCAATGAGCGATAGGAGGGGATTCGTCTCTCCCGGTATAGGGAGTTGATGTTGCGCTGTGTTCGATTGGCTATAACAGGAAATCCCTGGCCAGGGTTGCTGAGATTTACTGGTAAGTGTTACCAGTAGTTTCTTGAATTGTTATAGACCTCATATCGACACGACTTATCGAGCTATTGGGGTCTGACGTTTACCACCCCTAGGCGAGATATGCGACATATCAGACGATCAGACCGGACTGTACGGTAGTGTTACTGGTTGGATTCACAGGAGTATGAGCGGGCTTGCTCGTCGATCTTCTGATCGCTCAATACCCGGGTGGCCGTTACGTTTAGCAGACCGCTTGCGGCTTGTGGGTGCTTGATATGATCATCACCTGCTGCCGGCGTATTGACGAGTCTTTAGAGTCCTACACAGAGGTTTCCTGGCTCAAGCGAAACGAAATAGGAGCGCATATGAGATATGTACGGGACCGAGAATAATACGTGTATGTGATACCGTATTCCATTCTCGCGATGAATGTGTCGAATGGTTGTATGCGATATAACCTAGTTATCGAATCAAGGATTAATTCGATAAGCCGATACATTGTATACTAGTCGGTTGTGTGCGACATGACCGGATCATTGAATCAAGTGTTGATTTAATTATTTAATGCATAATTATATATTTGATATATTACTTTGCATTAACTAGTATCGGTTCACTTTAAATGGATTTTCTCAATCGGATGTGCGCATTGCATATGCGATATGATTTTGTGCACTTGCTTGTATCATGTTTGATGAAACATGCCTTTTGGTTAAGTGTAAAGAATTAAACCTTGGTTAATGAAATGGTTAGGGTTTACTATTTTCTTATTCATTTATTTATCTATTTATTCTTTTTGGAAAATGATTTGCATAAAGATTAAATGGTGGCTTTCTTTGTTGTTTTCATGAAGCTTCATGAACACTTTGACTAAGTGACCATTTTGTCTCTAGCTTGACCCTAACCATTCCTTTAACCATGATTGATTCTCTACACATTACCATGGTTAAAGATTATGATAAGTATTCTTTTATTTTATATTTTCTAATTACTTATCATAACATTTACCTTCTTCTTCTTCATTTCTTCAAGTGAAGAAAGCTTGCCTCCATCAATGGCAAGTGATGAAAAAGAGTGTGAAATCCAAATCTAAAGTTTACCCACTTTCTATTTCTTCATCCTATACCTCTTGCCAAGTAGTAGAGTGTGTTTTCTTCACAAGTTTCTTGACTTGGTGAAGTCGGAGCTTGATTTAGCGATGCCTCGACGTAGATCATCTTCGGCATGGACATCGATGACCTAGCCCGTCCATTCTCCGATGAAGCCGACGCTAGAGCCCGGGACTTGTTATGGACAGCGAGGAGACTTCATTGCGGAGCTATGGAGGTGGAGAACCGGATCTACAAAGGTTGTATTTCCGTATCTCTTAGTTAAGTGTTAACTAGTTTGCTTTTTCGCCTAGAAATCTAGCCGACGATCCGTTCTAGGGTTTCTCGGCACCGTTTAAATTTGAAATTGGCATGGTTGATGCCTTGTGAGACCTCATTAGTGTGCCTAGGAACCCTACATAATCAAATCATATATGTATTTTTTTTTTGAATATATTGTATATACCTACGGATAAATCCGTAGGTCCTTATTCTACCCCTACGGATAACTCCGTAGGGGATATAAAGTGGCCCCTACGGATAAGTCCGTAGGGGCACTCCCAACACCCTGCACTGAGATCAGGGGGGGAAAATATCAGGAAACCTGATATTTTTCTCCTACGGATAAATTCGTAGGGGATAAACATTGGCCCCTACGGACATATCCGTAGGGGCACTCCAAACACCCTGCACTGATATCAGGTGGGAAAATATCAGGTTTCCTGATAGTTTGCCCCTACGGATATGCCCGTAGGGGCAACATATATACCTACAGCTTAATCCGTAGGTACATATTGTCTGTATTTTTTTTTAAAAATAGGCTGCTAGATTTTTTCCCGCCCTGTGCACAATACTATATACATCAATCAAATCATATATTGCAGTATTCATAATCACATCTCACGCATATATATAATATACAAAAGAAACCCAAAAACTGAATATGATATAAAAACAAACCAATATCAATATCGTTTCAAAATGTAGTACAATGTGATATAAATACATGTTTCAAAAAATAAGAACCAAAAAGCTACCCTAGTTCGGTCCAGCTCCACCTCCGAATAACGTTAGAATAACGCGCACCTGCTCCTAGGTCAATACACTCTGCAATGCTACATATAAGGGAGTCTGAGCGGCATGTGGAGCTAGCGATGTGGTCTGCACAGCCGCCGTCGAGGTAGTCGCTTGCGGAGCCGCGACTGCGGGAGTCTGAGAAGGCGGTGGAGCTACAGGAGCTGTCTGCGGAACCGCAGCCGATGTAGTGGCTTGCGGAGCCGCAGCCGAAGGAGATGCATGTGGAGGCTCGGCCGATCTACCCTGTCGCGTCTGGACATAACGTGTGTAAGAAGCGTGTAAGAACTGTGTATTATTCGAATTCGTTTCATTATTAAGTTATTTCGAAACCCTGTTTGGATATCTAGTTTGGAAAAGCGTTGTTTATTTTAATTACATATGTATGTATGATTAATCAAACTTAAGTCTAAAACCAAATAGGCTCAAGCTACGTACTAATTATGGATATGTTGATATGTATATAATATGAAATGATATTTTACTATAAAGTAGTATACATACCAGCATCTCCTTCAACTCCTGAATGGTGGCCCTCAAGCTATCCAGTTCCTGATGGACATGCCGGTCACTGGAGACGGAGGAAGTAACCGCCGGGGTGGAGTCCAACCTCATATGGGCCCTGCTAGGACCCAATCCCCGGCCTCTCTCCCAACCTCCGTGGTGCCCTCCGTGTGCGGCGTCCAGAACTGGGGTCAGCAGCCTCGGATCGTTCTGTCCGGTAAAATCGATCCCCGAGGCCTGGGCCTGCTCAACCACCCGCTCCTACACCCACATTAAGCAGTAAAGTATAAGTATAAAATTTAAACTTGAACCTTCCAAAACTAAAAATTCAAATTTGGGTAGAAAAAATATTAACACTTACGCAGTACTCCTGGGTAGCGACGTCGGGACATCGAAGCTCGCCCGTGGCGGGATCTGTCGAGGTGCCGTGGACGGCAAGATATGCGGACAGCACGCTTGGTGTACCACCTGACGCCACGGTCCGAGATGTCTGCAATATTAGAAAGTAATTCTTAATATTAGAAATATTAGAGAATAACTCTTAATATTGCAGAATATTAGAGAATAACTCTTAATTTACCGATAACTCCATGGCTCGAGTAATGTTCCTCGAGCCACCTGTGTAAGTGGGGCGACCCCTCTTCGCCGACTTCCTGTTCTCCGTATTCTGAGCGGCCTGTTTCTGCACAACGCATTAACATTTAGTTTTCTAATTAAGAAACACAAAGAAATAAATTATATCATAAATAATGAATTAAATTTAAAATACATACTTGTTTGCGTTCGGAGTCGAAATAAGCGCACAATAAAGGCCATGTCTCTACGTCGACTCTCGCAAACGCCGGAGTAGATAGGAGGGCCGCTCTCTCTGCCTCGGGGGTCTCTATCCACAGGGAGTAGCAGTCGGCCTTCAGCTCATTCCTGTTGTATCAGACCTTGGCCTGCATGTTCTTCATCAGGCCATTGTACAGAGCAGAAGGTCGAGCACCCTCCCCGGGTGATCAGGGTCGGCTACAGGCTGAAAATCGTAATCCAACTGAAAATACAAAAAAAAAACATTGTTATTAGATTGCAAGTGTTAATAATAAATATATTAGATAGATCAAATGAAAATATATATTAATACATACCCGAGCCTGATCAAAGAAGAGGGCGAATGAGCGCTGGTGCTGCTCGCCCCACTCAACGTGAAGTGGATAGTTCTTCACGATCCGGCTCTCGTCCCCCAAATACCGGCCGAACCTCTCGGCATGAGGACCGGTATAGCGATAGTCAAGGGTAAAAAATAGGGGGAATTCTGCCTCCCCCCTAGCTCTATCAGGCCTCAGCCTATGGGACTGATTCGGGCCTCGAGTCCCCCTCTGGGGATGGAGAGGCCCTGCGTCTGCACGAAATATCAAGACAATCAATAATAAGACAAAGTTGTATTAAGAAATCAAGGTTAAACAAAAATTCAAGTGTGATATATACCTCCGGTGAATAGCGCACGAGCCTGGGCCCGAGCAGCAGCACGAGCGGGACGATAGTTCCTCCGGTGAGGAACAACCGGGGTCCCGGACCCGGACGCATCCCCTCCAACTATAAAATAAATATCGACGCTAAATCTCCATGAAGTTCATATTTATTCTATAGAGCATATGTAAAATAAATAAATATTTTAAATTTATTCATACTAACCTGCAGACGATGCGGAGGGTATGGAAGCGGCAGGAGTGGCCCCTGTGGAAGGTGTGGACGCACCACCTATAATTAGACAATTAAAAATAGATTTTATAAGTAATTGCAAAAAGAATGTGTAGATCAATAATATAACGTTCTAAATCAATATGCATGCACTATAGGACATATAAACATACCCGCAGGTGCTGTGGTGTCACCACCTACAGCTAGACAATAATAAAAATTGCTAAGTAAGAGCAAAAGGAATGTGTATATTTATGATATAGCATTCTAAATCAATATACATACACTATATGATATATAAACATACTTGGAGGAGCGGGGGTGGCCTCTGTCCCAGATGTGGACGCAGGACCAACAACTAGACAATTAAAAATAGATTTTATAAGTAATTGCAAAAAGAATGTGTAGATCAATAATATAACGTTCTAAATCAATATGCATGCACTATAGGACATATAAACATACCCGCAGGTGCGGTGGTGTCACCACCTACAGCTAGACAATAATAAAAATTGCTAAGTAAGAGCAAAAGGAATGTGTATATTTATGATATAGCATTCTAAATCAATATACATACACTATATGATATATAAACATACCTGGAGGAGCGGGGGTGGCCTCTGTCCCAGATGTGGACGCAGGACCAACAACTAGACAATCAAACATTGACAATATAAGTAATTTTGACATAAACATGCATGAATATCTGTAATATTACATTGAAAATGGATATGCGTGCAGTATACCTGGAGGTGTGGCAAAATCCATACGGAAGGAGGCATCCGAAGGGGTCTCCGATCTGGGTGCAAGACCGGCCCTCTGAAGCTCCCTACGGAGCTCTCCGGACGGCCGAACCGCTCTGCCTCTGCCTCTGCCGCGGCTGGAGCTCCTACCGCCCCTCGCTGCTCCCGACATCGTCATCAAATCTAGATAAACGGTTCGTGGACGCATTAGACAATCATTAAAAGTATTGACTATATATGATCTAGAGCGTAAAATGTGAAGTAATAATATAACATTACTGATAACCTTTTTCGTTTCGTGGGCGCATCATACATATCTACTTGGATTTCATCGTCGATGTCATTTCTAACCCACGTAACTTCATGATCGGTCGAAGACAACCCGTCCTTCGAAACAGACGGTCGGAGCACTTTAAGCCTTCTCTCTTCTTCGTCCTCATCGCTGTCCTCGTATTCTGGGACATCGTAGACATCTCTAGGTTTCCATCGGCATACAACACTCCACCCCGGATGCTTCAAACACTGTGAGTAGTATACTTGGAACGCTTGGTTCGGAAAGATAAACGGATCGTCCTGACCGTAAAATCGAAGTGTGTTCACACTGGTCAATCCATATTCATCTTTCCAAGTCCCAAGACTGCTTCTCCACCTGTCTGTATCGGTTCGCGGATCGTACCAAGTACAGTGGAATATATAAAAGGGTTCTGATCGTCCGGGATAGTGGATGCCGAGTATACAATTTAAGTACCCATAGTAAATCACACCGTCCGATCCTACCGTCGCAATCCCACTATTCTGAGTGATTCTAGATGTTTCTATGTCCTTAACTTCGAATTTGTATCCAAGGACACCAAATCCTTTGTAATATGCAACCTCCATACTAAGAAATTGTGCTAAACATCTTGAATCACTCTCAAATGATGCAGACAAGTTCGGATCGTGGATCTAACAAAACAAATTTTACGATAAATACATAACGATATAAGTTTAGATTAAAACTGATAGCAATAAAATGTAATTCGAATAACTTACATGCTCTGTGACCCAATCACAAAAATTATCCTGATAGTATTTTTCCAAACGCTCTTCGTTCCAATCAGGATGCCCCTCACGTACCTCGTTAAAATGAGTTCTGTTTTCGACAAATAATTGTGACATTAATATTATGTCATTTCATACACACACAAACACATATATAACAATTAATCCCAAAGAACTTACTCTCTAATTTGTTCAAGACATGCGCAATTAAGCAAGATAAACCGGTATATCTTGTTGATAAACATAGTGTCTACCCTCTTATACTCGGCTTTACCATATGGCCCGTCTTGAATTCTTCGTGGTCGGTTAAGCCTTGTCTCAATGTTCTCGTCCAGATAGCGGGAACAAAATGTGGTTGCTTCATCAAGAAGATAACCTTGCATGATAGAACCCTCTGGTCGATTTTTATGTAAGTCCACGTTGCCCACCCCGGTGCTTACGGGGAGGCGGAAAACATAATAAAAATCGGATTTTTAATGACTTAGGCAACATGGACTAAGCTTGTGAGGATCTTTGCTAAACATAAACTAGCTAACCCTAACTACAAAGTAGCTAAGTGATGAAAGGTTATACCTTTGGTCTTTAGTCCTTCTCTCCTTGCTCCTAGGTATGGTAGAAAGAGTTCACCTTGCTTGTCTTCTCCCGTCAAAGAAAGATCCACTTGAAAGCCACCACCTTTAGCTTCAACTCCAAGCTAGGAGTAACTAGAGTGCAAGAAATGCTAAGACTTGAACCCTAGAAGTGAGAAGAGAAGATCAAGAGAGGGTTTTTCTCAAGCTTTTTGTTTCTCAACACATGAGAGGGAGAGAGCTTGAGGGAGAGGATGAGCAAGAGAGAGAAAAGATATGATAGAATGAAATAATAGTGAGCCATTCTCACTAATATGTGAGGATAATTTTAATTAGATAATTAGCTTGAAAATTGTCATGATAAATCATGACTTGACCATTATCATTTCAATTTTTGCAAAGATCAAAGAGCATCTTCCAAATGAAATGATTATGGTCAAGTTGTCAACATGGTCAACAAGTCAATGAAGTCAAATTGTCAACAACAACCATGCACAATAATTAAGCTAATTATCAATTAACAATAATCCACACAAAAACAATAGGGTTAATAAAATGACAAAAGCCATTAACCCTAAACAAGGTCCTCTCCCCCAATCTCAAGCAACTGTGCATACGCACCCGCATTCGTGATCCGAGGAACACGAACACAACGAGAAAAACCAATCTCAAATCATATACTAGGATCCGGCTTAAACCAAAGCCCGCTAGTATAAACTGTCCGGACAGCAAACGTGCACAAGTGCGCGGATGCGAACGAACCCTGTCGCAAAACCATGCGACCTCTACTCGTTTTGCCTAAAGGCGAATAGCTCTCTGTGTGGGACTCTAAAGACTCGACACTACGCTGGCAGTGGGTTTAACCACAGACCGCAAGCGGCACTAGCTGTACGTAACGGTCCCCAGGTAGATGTCGATAAGAAGACTGACGAGGTGAACCCCATCTGCACTCCTACTGAGCCTGTATGTGACAGTCTCCGTACAGTCCGGTCTGTTCGTCTGAAACATCGCATGGCGGGCCTAGGGGGGCGGTGAACGTCAGTCCCCTAATAGCGGTACAAGTCGTGTCGGAGTGTAGCCCAGAACACCCTGAGATAACACTGGAAACCTACCAGTATATCTCGCTTGCCCTGGCCAGGGACTACTCGTGTAATGGCTCTCCTAGACACAGCGCGATGTCAACCCCCAATACCGGGAGAGACGAATCCTGTCTAACCGTCACTGCCTCTAAGTGCTTCGGGACTGCACCCAAAAACTACCTGTTTGCACAGCTCCTTTGAGCCGTGGTAGGGTAGTAATCAAAGTGCAGTGGGAACACACTCGAGGCGAAGTGACAGTGTCAAGTCAGCGGACTAAGCTGTACTCATGTCACCTGGGAACTGATAACTGACGATAGGTATATTACCAACCAACAGTTCCCGACGAGTCCTGTCCAGTGTACTCGTAACCTAACGAGCACCCGCATACTATCCCAAGTACGACGTACTAACGGCTGTGGGACAGACCGTCTCCCACACTGGGATGAGAAGCGCATACGCTAGTCTACTCCGGAGTATCGATGCCCTGTCTCGATAGTCCAACGACCAGGGACCTGTATAAGGATGTGCTTATAGATTACCCAGCTCCCACGAGTGCGAGCGCCATCACAACGCTGGTAATCAAGCAAAGATCCTAAGGGCTCTACTAATATGTATACCAGCAATATGCTAAAAGAAACACATGCACATATTAAAGCAGAGACAAACCAAGTAGCATACTACCATTTCGAGCAAGATTGTATATACAACTGTGAATATCCCAAGCTTCCATTAAGTAATATACAAGCTAGTATGATACAGTAATGGCCTCTAGGGCATATACACTAACAATCTCCCACTTGCACTAAGGCCATGTACTGGCGTATCGAAGACCTATCATCTCGATCAGCCGCTCGAACTGAGTCTGGGGCAAGGCCTTGGTGAATGGATCTGCTGTGTTATCTTCTGATGCAACTCTCCGGACCTCGATCTCCTGGCGATCCACGATCTCCCTGATCAGGTGATACCGCCTTAAGATGTGTCTGGATTTCTGATGGGACCTGGGTTCCTTCGCTAAAGCTATAGCCCCGTTGTTGTCGCAATACAGAGGTATTGGGTCAACAATGGACGGAACCACCTGAAGTTCTTTCAAGAACTTCCTCATCCAGACAGCTTCTTTTGCGGCATCAGATGCAGCGATGTATTCCGCTTCCATAGTCGAGTCAGCAACGGTTTCCTGTTTGGAGCTCTTCCAACACACCGCCCCTCCATTGAGGGTAAAGACAAAACCCGACATGGACTTGGAATCATCCTTGTCACTCTGGAAGCTGGAGTCAGCAAAGGCCTCAACCTGCAGGTCTTTTCCGCCATACACCAAGAACATCTCCTTAGTCCTTCTCAGGTACTTGAGAATGTTCTTTACTGCTATCCAATGTTTCTCCCCAGGGTTTGACTGATACCTGCTTACCACACTCAGTGCATAAGCCACATCCGGTCTGGTACACAACATCGCATACATTATAGAGCCTACCGCAGAAGCGTAGGGTATAATAGACATGCGATCCCTCTCCAAATCAGTCTTGGGAGACATCTCTTTGGAGAGGGTGATCCCGTGACAAGCCGGTAGATTACCGCGCTTGGAATCTTCCATACTGAATCTCTTCAGTATGGTGTCGATGTACCTGGACTGCGAGAGTCCTAATATCCTCTTGGATCTGTCACGGTAGATCCGGATACCCAGAATGTATGAGGCATCACCCAGGTCTTTCATGGAGAACCTGTGTGACAAGAACCCCTTGACAGATTGTAGCATAGGAATGTCATTTCCTATTAAGAGAATGTCATCCACGTATAAAACGAGGAATACTACAGTTCTCGCTACAAATCTACAATAGATGCATGGTTCATCTGGATTTTTGATAAAGCCAAATTCTTTGACCGTCTCATCAAAACAGATGTTCCAACTCCGCGATGCCTGCTTGAGTCCATAAATGGACTTGAGCAACTTGCACACCCTTCCGCTGCTCCCACCCTGAATGAAACCCTCTGGCTGGTCCATATAGACACACTCCTCTAAATGACCATTTAGAAAAGCTGTCTTTACGTCCATCTGCCAAATCTCATAATCGTGGAAAGCAGCAATGGCAAGAAGGATCCGAATGGATTTCAGCATAGCTACTGGAGAAAAGGTTTCGTCATAGTCCAAACCAGGTCGCTGACGAAAACCCTTTGCTACCAGTCTAGCTTTATAGGTCTCAACCTGTCCATCTACACCAATCTTCCTTTTGAAGATCCACTTGCATCCTACGGGTTTTACCCCGTCTGGAGCAATGTCCAACGTCCATACCTTGTTGGTGTACATGGACTCCATCTCGGTCCGCATTGCATCCAGCCATTTTACCGAGTCGACGCTCTGAATGGCTTGCTGGAAGCTAGTAGGCTCATCACAATCCAGGATGCAGTCTTCTCTATCCCCGTCAATGAGAAAACTGTAGTATCTCTCGGGCGGATGAGACTGCCTACTACTCCTGCGGAGTGGCATAGGAATGTCCTGTTCTTTTGAACCTTCTGGTTCCACTAAACTTTCAGTAGTAGTTTGTGGTTCTGGAATTTCTTCCAGTTCTATTGCGCTCCCACTTATTTCTTTTTCTATGAACTGATGTTCTAGAAAGTGGGCATTGCGAGAAACAAGGACTTTTTGTTCCTCTGCGTAATAGAAAAGATACCCCCTGGAGTTCTTTGGGTATCCCACAAACTTGCACAGTACTGAGCGTGCCTCGAGCTTGTCCACATGCTGCTTTTTGACATAAGCTGGACATCCCCAAATCTTCAAGTATTGAAGATAGGGTTTCTTCCCACTCCATAACTCATATGGTGTGGTAGGCACAGTCTTAGTGGGAACACGGTTCAAAAGATATGCAGCTGTTTCTAGCGCATATCCCCAGAATGATCGCGGTAACTCAGCGTTACTCATCATGGACCGTACCATATCCAATAGGGTTCGGTTCCGTCTCTCCGATACACCGTTATGTTGCGGAGTGTATGGAGGAGTAAGCTGAGAGAGAATTCCATTCTCTTTTAAGTAATTCAGGAATTCGGCACTTAAGTATTCTCCTCCTCGATCCGATCTTAGGATCTTGATACTTTTGCCTGTTTGTTTTTCTACTTCATTCTTATATTCCTAGAACTTATCAAAAGCTTCGGATTTATGCTTCATTAAGAAGACATGTCCGAATCTTGAGAAATCATCCGTAAAAGTTATGAAGTAAGAAAAACCGCTTCGCGCATGTGTAGACATTGGACCGCACACGTCGCTGTGTACGAGTCCCAAGAGCTCGCTCGCTCTTTCTCCGTGTCCAGAAAACGGAGCCTTTGTCATCTTTCCTTTGAGACAGGATTGACAAGTTGCATACGATTGATATTCGAACGAATCTAAATATCCTTCAGTATGTAACTTAGTCAATCTTCTCTCGTTGATGTGACCCAGTCTACAATGCCATAAGAAAGTTTTATTAATTTCTGGAGACTTTCTTTTGTGTGTATTCTGGATATTGAAAATCTGTGGTTGGTTTAAAACGTATATACCGTTGTTCAATGTACCTGACCCAATCAACACTTGATTAAGGTGAATGTTCACTACATTACTTACAAATGCAAATTCATAACCTTCTTTAGATAATAAAGATACAGAAATGATATTACAGGTTGCATTTGGTACATAATAACAACTACGCAAAACCAAAAAGTGTCCATCTGATAATCCCAGGTGATAGTCCCCCACGGCCTCAGCATCCATGCTAGCACCGTTCGCAACTCTGAGGGTCATGTCACCTGCCTTCAAAACTCTACGCTTTCTCAACGCCTGCAAAGAATTACAGATATGAGATCCTGATCCGGTATCCAATACCCAGGAAGTAGAGTTTATTGATAGACAATTTTCAATAACATACACACCTGAAGCTGAAGCTGCAACTCGCTTCAAATCCTGTGTTCTGGCTTTCCAAGCCTTGCAATCTTGTTTCCAGTGGCCACTTTTGTGACAATAGAAGCATTCTTCCTTCCCCACCAGCTTCCCCGCTACCTTTGTTGCTTTACCCTTTCCCTTCGTATCCACTTTACCGACACCGCCTCTTGGTTTGGCGGGGGCTTTCTTCTTCTTGCCCTTGGCTTTCGCCCTGGACCTAGAAGAGGAAGATCCTCCTACAAACAAAGTGGATGTCTCCCTACCCTTCTGTAGGGTGCCCTCAGCAGTCCTCAACATGTTCAGAAGCTCGGCAAGTTCAACCTCCTTTCCTTGCATGTTGAAGTTAAGAATGAACTGGGCGTAAGTGGAAGGAAGGGACTGGAGAATCAAATCGGTATAGAGTTCATTCTCCAACGTGGTCCCAAGGTCCGCGAGCTCCTCTATGTAGCCGATCATCTTAAGCACGTGGTCCGCTACCGATGATCCGACGGCCAACCTTGCCGAAAAGAGCTTCTTCGACACTTCGTATCTTGCGATACGAGACTGCTCTCCATACAGTTCTTTTGTATGGAGAAATATGGACTCTAGGTCCATATTCTCGTGCCTCCTCTGATGGTCGTTGTCCATCGAGGCTAGTACGAGGCATCTGGCCCTCGCGCAATCTATCTCCCATGTCTTACGGATTTCTACATCCGCGACGCTGGAGGTGGGACCTGGGACAGGGGGAGCTTTGGTGGTAAGTATATACCCCAGCTTGTCATAAGTGATAGCCATCTTGACATTCCTGAGCCAATCTTTGTAGTTTGGCCCTGTCAATATGTTTTTATCTAATAGTAACTTAAGTCCGGTCATCTTGAATGGTCGCTGCAATTAGGAGAGAGAAAAGAAACACTTTAGCATGATGCTCTTGCAAGTTTAGAGTGGTTTTTAGTTTGTCTAAACTGGATGGCTCCCACTGTCTCTCGAATCCCTTCTCAAACCATAAAGAAAAGGATTAGCCGGGATCATTCTCACCGTACAATACTTGCTTAACCGTTCAGCCAGGCCAGTGTCGGTACTTCGAGGGAGGTTTTCCAACGCTTTCGCGAAGTTCCTTAATTAAGTAACCTCTTTTCCCTGTGGGCGTAGCCCCGCTAACACCTTTCTAGGCACCTACTAGGTTTATAGCATTGATCGTTAAGTGAGAGTTTTCCCGAGGAGTAGCATATACTCACAGTAGGATCGGGATCCAAATATCATCGCGTGATAAAACCGAAGGAATCCTACCAGAATTATCACACTCCAAATGGTATGCAACGCTAGCAAGTTTCAGTACTTATGAAACTCCCGATGTAGATTTTTGCCCCATGCTCTTATGACCTTGGCGTGAGGTCAAAATGTCATAAGTCACATGTCAAGTTCTTCCCATCATTATCCTGGTTAATTTGAACCCACCCGTACCTACCCTTGACGTAGGCCAAAACGGCAGTACGACTGTCTCAAATAAACGCATTCTATCTATGCAACGGATAAATATCCGGTAGCTACCAATCACTATGCCTTGGCGTGAGGTCAAAATACATAGCTTGAATACTACCGAATATTTAACCGAAATGATGGAGGGCTACGGATGGTTTTGGCGAAACCGTGAACGTAGTGAACTTGATATAATCGATGGAACGAGATAGCTTTTAAAAGGAGTGGTTCAAGCTCCGCGTTTAAAAGTTTAGTTTTGAAAAGAACCGAGTGGTTTTCAAAGTGTTCCAATCGACTTTTACTTGGTTTATTTCTTGCATTAGTTCTTTTAATGCGTCCCATCATTTAATCCTACCATTGCAGAAAACAACCAAAATATGACGTACGCTTATGCCATTCGCATTCGCCACGGGGCCCCGTCATCACCCGTTAGGTTACTTAACTAACGACAGAGCGGGGGCTGGGCTAGCGCGGCTGTAAAACATAAGCAACGCCTAAATAGTTATTATATATAAATATATAGCAATGATAGACATTACAGATCACAGATGAATACATTGGATATACTAGGAATCCGCAATGCGTTCGAGCCTGCAACGCAAAGCGGATTACACGGTCGCGGTGAATAGCCAATACCCCACCCAAGACCCCTACGGGTGCGGCAAACTACCCGCCAAGCACCCGAAGCGAAGCAACCTCCCTCACCACCGTGAGTAGGCCACTCGGCACTTCGAGTACCCGGTAGTTTGTGCACCCCCTCCATGGGTCTATCCTAGGAGCAAAAACAGTAAAAAGAATTATACAATGACGGCTACAACCCCGACCCGGTTGTGCGGCCATACAAAGAATATTATTACATCAATTTACATGTTACAAATGAATGAAAGAAAAACAACGCTCATCTCACATCCAACCCGGCTATTCACCCGCGACAATCCAATCCATTCATATCCACAAACCAACAACAAACACAGATCATGTATAACCCCGACTAATCGTCTTATAGCGATTAGCCGACGTTCAATACATGCAAGCATTACAGATATAACCGATGTAGTTAAAGCGTAGTGAAGTTCCGAAAAAATACGGATTTATAGGCCCGCAAAAGCAAATTTTAGTTCTGGAAAATCTGGGCATATAATATATATCCTAAAAATCCCAAAAACAATACAGAAAGACACTGCACGAAAAACGATGCAGTGAAGACATCAAACCGCGGCGCTTCCGCGGCACGAGCCTACCTCGTGCGGCGGAAGCGCGGTGGTTTGGATGATTCTCTGTCTCGTTTTTCGTGGGTGTTTTTTAAAAAACCCTGAGATGAATTTACAAATATAAAGTTTTCTATTTTGAGCAGAAAAAATTTCAACAGAAACTAGGGTTTTTCAAAGTTCGGTTTTTGGATTTTTCGGTTTCGAAACTTCGCTACACTTTACTACCTAGCTAGTTTGAGTTTAGTTAGGCTCTGATACCACTGTAAGTCCACGTTGCCCACCCCGGTGCTTACGGGGAGGCGGAAAACATAATAAAAATCGGATTTTTAATGACTTAGGCAACATGGACTAAGCTTGTGAGGATCTTTGCTAAACATAAACTAGCTAACCCTAACTACAAAGTAGCTAAGTGATGAAAGGTTATACCTTTGGTCTTTAGTCCTTCTCTCCTTGCTCCTAGGTATGGTAGAAAGAGTTCACCTTGCTTGTCTTCTCCCGTCAAAGAAAGATCCACTTGAAAGCCACCACCTTTAGCTTCAACTCCAAGCTAGGAGTAACTAGAGTGCAAGAAATGCTAAGACTTGAACCCTAGAAGTGAGAAGAGAAGATCAAGAGAGGGTTTTTCTCAAGCTTTTTGTTTCTCAACACATGAGAGGGAGAGAGCTTGAGGGAGAGGATGAGCAAGAGAGAGAAAAGATATGATAGAATGAAATAATAGTGAGCCATTCTCACTAATATGTGAGGATAATTTTAATTAGATAATTAGCTTGAAAATTGTCATGATAAATCATGACTTGACCATTATCATTTCAATTTTTGCAAAGATCAAAGAGCATCTTCCAAATGAAATGATTATGGTCAAGTTGTCAACATGGTCAACAAGTCAATGAAGTCAAATTGTCAACAACAACCATGCACAATAATTAAGCTAATTATCAATTAACAATAATCCACACAAAAACAATAGGGTTAATAAAATGACAAAAGCCATTAACCCTAAACAAGGTCCTCTCCCCCAATCTCAAGCAACTGTGCATACGCACCCGCATTCGTGATCCGAGGAACACGAACACAACGAGAAAAACCAATCTCAAATCATATACTAGGATCCGGCTTAAACCAAAGCCCGCTAGTATAAACTGTCCGGACAGCAAACGTGCACAAGTGCGCGGATGCGAACGAACCCTGTCGCAAAACCATGCGACCTCTACTCGTTTTGCCTAAAGGCGAATAGCTCTCTGTGTGGGACTCTAAAGACTCGACACTACGCTGGCAGTGGGTTTAACCACAGACCGCAAGCGGCACTAGCTGTACGTAACGGTCCCCAGGTAGATGTCGATAAGAAGACTGACGAGGTGAACCCCATCTGCACTCCTACTGAGCCTGTATGTGACAGTCTCCGTACAGTCCGGTCTGTTCGTCTGAAACATCGCATGGCGGGCCTAGGGGGGCGGTGAACGTCAGTCCCCTAATAGCGGTACAAGTCGTGTCGGAGTGTAGCCCAGAACACCCTGAGATAACACTGGAAACCTACCAGTATATCTCGCTTGCCCTGGCCAGGGACTACTCGTGTAATGGCTCTCCTAGACACAGCGCGATGTCAACCCCCAATACCGGGAGAGACGAATCCTGTCTAACCGTCACTGCCTCTAAGTGCTTCGGGACTGCACCCAAAAACTACCTGTTTGCACAGCTCCTTTGAGCCGTGGTAGGGTAGTAATCAAAGTGCAGTGGGAACACACTCGAGGCGAAGTGACAGTGTCAAGTCAGCGGACTAAGCTGTACTCATGTCACCTGGGAACTGATAACTGACGATAGGTATATTACCAACCAACAGTTCCCGACGAGTCCTGTCCAGTGTACTCGTAACCTAACGAGCACCCGCATACTATCCCAAGTACGACGTACTAACGGCTGTGGGACAGACCGTCTCCCACACTGGGATGAGAAGCGCATACGCTAGTCTACTCCGGAGTATCGATGCCCTGTCTCGATAGTCCAACGACCAGGGACCTGTATAAGGATGTGCTTATAGATTACCCAGCTCCCACGAGTGCGAGCGTCATCACAACGCTGGTAATCAAGCAAAGATCCTAAGGGCTCTACTAATATGTATACCAGCAATATGCTAAAAGAAACACATGCACATATTAAAGCAGAGACAAACCAAGTAGCATACTACCATTTCGAGCAAGATTGTATATACAACTGTGAATATCCCAAGCTTCCATTAAGTAATATACAAGCTAGTATGATACAGTAATGGCCTCTAGGGCATATACACTAACATTTTATTGCGTATATACTTCTTAAGAGTGTAAAGGTACCTAATGAGAATATGTTGAATAAATAAACACGGGCATACAGGACAAAAATAAAATTATAAATTGCGCGAAACGAAAAATTACACGTACCTCTCGACGGGATACATCCATCGATATTGTACCGGTCCGGCTAACTTCGCCTCAGTTGCAAGATGAACCGTCAAGTGTATTATGATATCGAAGAATGACGGTGGGAAAATACGCTCAAACTTGCAAAGTATCAACGCAATAGAATTTTCTAGTTTATCCAGCGTCGCAACCTCCAGTGTTTTAGCACACAACTCCCTGAAAAAACAACATAGGTCGTTGATTACTAGACCAACCGAGTCGGGGAGAGAAGTCCTGAGGGCTAATGGAAGAAGGTGCTCCACGATAACATGGTGATCATGACTTTTCAGCCCATCGATCTTGCCCTTCATAATTTTTATTTTCTTGCTGAATGATCCTGAGAAACCTGTGGGGACTTTCAAATCATGCAACACCTGCAGGAATCTTTTCTTCTCCGGTTGTGACATATGATAAGCGGCATTGGGAAGTACAAACTTGCCCGGTTTACCCGCTACCGGTTTAGGGTGCAGTTCACTTCTTATTCCCCACTCTTGTAGATCCATCCGGGCATTCATGTTGTCTTTCGATTTCCCGTCTTTACACAGAAGCAAGTTAAGTATGTGCTCTGATACTCCCTTCTCTATATGCATGACGTCCAGACAATGACACACTGAATTTGTAGACCAGTACGGAAGCTCGAAGAAAATGCTTAACTTGTTCCAATATTGTGGTTTGACCTGTCTCGTCGGATCCATCCCGAATGTCACGTTATTGTAACCATCCCATTTAGCAGTCACGTCCTCTCCGGACAATGGGGATGGAGGCCCAAGAAGCTCCTGATGACCATCAAAGTGAACCGTGTCTAACCTATAGGGGTGGTCTGGAGGCAGAAAACGTCGATGGCCGCAATAACAAACCTTCCTGCTAAAATCCAAAAATTTTGATGTTGTGTGTTCATGGCAATGAGGACATGCTTTGTGACCATGTACGGACCAACCTGATAGCATTCCATACGCAGGAAAGTCATTAATTGTCCACATTAAAGCCGCACGCAGTATGAAGGTTGTATTTGTGTTTGAATCATATGTCTCTACAACATCAATGAACAAAGTTTTCAGCTCCTCGATCAGAGGTCGGAGATAGACGTCGATATTGTTCCCCGGTGAGTTTGGTCCGTCGATAAGAAGAGGCATCATAAAGTATGATTGGTCTATAGCCAACCAAGGCGACAGATTATAAATTATCATTACAACGGGCCATGTACTGTGACTTCCAGCCATATAGTTGAATGGGCAGAAGCCATCGGCAGCCAGTCCGAGCCGGACATTGCGAGGATCGCTACTGAATATTGCGTGCCTCCTATCGAAATCCTTCCATGCCGGTGAATCTTTTGGATGGCTCATTTTTCCATTTTCTCTTGGAGGAGCACGGTGATGCCAAATCATTGCCTCGGCTGTTTTCTTGCACCTGAATAGCCTCTGTAGCCTCTGTGTTATGGGAAAATATCGTGCTATCTTCACAGGTATATCAGGCTTCTTATCAGAATCTTTCGGCTTATACCTGGCCTCTCCGCATGTTGGACACTCTTTCAAATCTGAATTCTCTTTCCGGTACAACACGCAATTTTTAGGACATGCTTGAATCTTCTCGCACTTTAGACCCAAATCAGACATCATTTTCTGGGCTTCGTACCAGCTTTCGGGCACATTATTTCCCGGAGGCATAGAATCTTTCAAGAACGAAAGAAGCATTGTGAATGACTTGTTGCTCCATCCATTTAGGCACTTAATTTGGAAAAGTTGGACGAACCATGAGAGGGTGGAATACTTCGCGTTCTCATAAATTGGTTTCCTAGCATCATTCATGAAATTTTCATATTTATCCGCACGCGGTCCTTGACCGGAAGGAATGTCATCTTCGGTACGAATAGATTCACCTAGGGCAGCCTCTACCATATCCTCCATTTCTTCTGATGGAAATAAATTTCCGTATCCTGCCGTATTACCGAATTCTTCTTCTTCTCCTGCCGCATTATCATGTTCTCCTTCTTCTTCTACCGCAGTACTGCATTCTTCTCCTTCCCCATGATATTTCCAAGTTGAATAAAGTCTAGTAAATCCATGTTTTACAATATGAAGCTCTGCCAATTCTACCTTCTGCCAGTACTTATTGCCACATCTATCGCACGGACAGAGAATCTTCTCTATTATGATCTTATTATGTGCTCGTGCAAATTCAAGGAAAGCAGCAACTCCTGCGACAAACTTAGGTTGCATACGTTGTTTCCAATCCACATACATCCAGTCCTTAACTCTGACGTACTCATGGGCCATGTTAGACTGAATAACATATAAATTGTAGGTTATGCTGACTATATTGAGAAATATAAGAACGGGATAGTTACTGACAAAGGAGAAAATCCGTGTATATGCTTTGTGTGTGCGTTTGTCGTTGAAAAGAATAAATTATCGCACGTTATGTTGACCGATAGACGGGGACTAAGTGGCGCTTTTAGTTTCATAAATGGGTATCGATGGGAATATGAAGGTTTCATATTATCATATATTGGTTTTAACCCGAACATCTCGAATCGCTCTCTGATTATGCGTTTGTATGTATGTGTTCCGGCTGTCGGGGGTAGGCTTCTATCCCATTAAGAATGTATAGAGTGAACGCCCATCACTTGTGCTTTCAACCGTTTCGAGTAAATTTCGGCAGCACCTCCCCGCTGTTCTCCGAGTACACTGTAATAGAATAGATAATCATTTCAAAGCTGTGAAACAACGTTGAAATGAACATCTAATCTATCTTTGTACACGGAGAACCAGCGGAAAGATACCGACGAAATATCTCGAAACGGATGAAAACACAAGTGAATGAAGGCGTTTGCTTTATACATTCTTAACTTGTCCACACGGGACAAATCTATGGGTTACCATACGATTGAATTTTCTCGTCGCGTAGACTATATGACGGTTGTTAGTATCGAGCTATACTGTCCGATATTTAACAACCTTCGTATAGTTCTAGGTCACGACGAGCATCGCACGTATGTTAACCGATAGACGGGGACTAAGTGGCGCTTTTAGTTTCATATATGGGTATCGATGGGAATATGAAGGTTTCATATTATCATCGAGTATCATATATTGGTTTTAACCTGAATATCTCGAGTCGCTCTCTAATTATGCGTTTGTTGTGCATTCGTGTTGTATGTGTAACATGATTTTAAACCATTGAGATCAAGATTGATAGAACTGATCATGCTACATTGCAATAGCATTCATCAACCAAAAACTATTATTGCAATGGTATACATCTATAACAATCAACAATTAAAACTACAAATATAGGATACTGATATCATAAAGCGTTATGAGACACGTCATCTTCCACGTGTCGTGATCATGGAAATCGCTAATATTGAGCATCATCAAGATTAGATTATGGTTTTGAAGTAAGTTATTGAGCATCTTGGATTGATTGTCAAGTGTTGATTTTTATTTCAACACTTGACAGAATGAAAATCATAAATACAGTTGCAAAATGTGTTCCTCACCCCCATAAAGTGGATCTTAACAATCCAGACAAGACCATCATTGTTCAAATTGCCAAGGTAGACATAATCTCAGCAGTTATTTACGGTTGCTAGCTTGTATTGCTTGTTGCTATTCTTTTTTTTTTCCTTGTCCTTTCTTTCTTTCTTTTTTTTGGGGGGTGGGGGGTTGTGTTTGAAAAGTTTTAACCAACTCACTGCTATTTCTAGGCAATGCAGGAATATAACTAGTTTTATCCCCCAAAAGAAAGAGCTTCAGGCTTCATGAGTCAAGCGATGTGTACGTATAATTATAGGATTTTCTTGCTAGCGGTTCATTTACAACTATTCTTTAGTCTATATACCTAGCATCTGCTACTAGATATTACATCTTGCATCAACACCCTGCATGTTAAAATAAAAATCGATTATTTTTTTCTTGATCTTTTTCTGATTTTCTACCATCTGTGTCGAGTAAATTATGATTAACATTGTATTTGTCAACTAATCAGAATAGCCATTCAACCAGCCCCACTACCGTAACCCTAACCCCAGCCCTACCGTAACCCTAACCCCAGCCCCACCGTAACCCTAACCCCAGCCCCACCCCAGCAGCAGCCGAACCCCAACCCTAACCCTACCCCGACCCCGACCCCGACCGCCACCGCGACCCCTGCCCAACCCCAACTCTCGCGCGCGCAACCCAGACCCAGCCATGAACCCTAAGCCCAAAATAATCCAAAAATGCTTTAATTTACCTCGAGATTTATACCTGAACGGCTGCTGGTGGGCTGGAGCGACGACGGTGGCGATTTGGCGACGAAACCGGCGGTAGCGACGACGGTGGCGACGAAACAGGCGCTGGCGACGACGGTGGCGACGAAACCGGCGGTGGCGACGACGGAGGCGACGGTGGCGACGACGGAGGCGATGGTGGCGACGACGGAGGCGATTTGGGGTTTTTTCTCGCGCGCGATTGAGAGAGAGAGAGAAAGTGAGCGTAGGCGATCGATCTGGGGTTTTGTTAAATAGATATTTACTTGCCCCTACGGATATACCCGTAGGTCCTTTGTTTGCGGCTCCGTAGGGGAAAACACCAAATTAAGAATTAATATTTTTATTCTTGGACTTCTGTGCCCGTAAGGGCAACCTTGTAGCCCTACGGATTAATCCGTAGGGCCAAGTAAAATCTGCCCCAACGGATATTTTCATCCGTAGGGGCAACCCCCTATTTTACTAGTGTATGCAAAGCAAGAACTAGAGCTACCAGTTTTTAAACAAGTTTCTACAACATCTTTAGGTTTCTTTTATTTCATTAATCTCATTAATGAAGACCCATTTTAATTATGCTTCACAAGCATCAGATATGAAACGAAATCAACGATATATAATATATATGTCATATATATAATATAAACATTCGTCTCAGGCAGTAATATGATCTCATCACAGAATATTGCAGCAGAAGAACATATATGAAATATTGGATATACTAGAATGTCCGTGTTTTAATACTATCCTGTATAAAACACGGATTCCACGGTCGTGATGAATAGCCAAACCCACATCCTTAGACCCCTACGAGAGCGGCAAGTAACCCTGCCAGTTCTAGAGTTAGGAGACCCGGTCTCGACTCCTCGACATGGTCTCCCACTGTACCCTAGAACCCAGTTACTTGTGCTCTACGCCTTGGGTCTATCCAAATGCGGAAAAGTAAATAATATACAATGGAAATATCATCTTCAGCCTGGAAGTGCCCCAATAAAAGAATATTACATACAATGAATATTACATGAATGAAAAAAGAAAAACTCTCATCTCACATAAAACCCCCGGCTATTCAAAAGACGATGATCCAATATAACATATCACAGCAACACATAACATCGCATATCATTAACGTAAGTAAATATGCGTATCCTAATTGTCGTTGACGTATAGCAACAAAACTGGCGATACACCACATATTACACTTATGGTCGCAGAAAAGAAAGTGTAAAACTACAACAGTTGGAATCCGCAACCTCCTTAGATATCGCATGCCTAACCAAATGAATTCCTTAGACATCGCATGCCTAACAATTATAAACCCCACATTTTAGTCTCAATGTCGAAAACCCTTTTCAATATCTACTTGGGCAATTCAACATGATTCCCGAAAACCTGATCGAATGCTCGTAGAGAACTTTAGTAGACGGCCGCACCCCCGATGCCGTCGACGAAGTGAACTAAGGCGGAACATTGCTGCCGCGAGCACCCGTATGGATGCTTTTGGCGACGAGGTTCTCCTACAGTCACATGGTCGGTGCTATAGGGCATGGCTATCTATTAAGTTTACCCGGCGAGTATCCGCGTACGCTATGTGATTGCGACGGACTTTTGATCACATCAAAATCCTGTGGCAACCGATCATCTGAGACTAAACTGCTAGATTTATAACATTCAAATTAGTTATCTTATAACTGCTTGTGGATTCCAAATATTGTATCACATTCCAGATAAATAGACAATGTTAAACTTTCCGATCGAATAATCAAACACCCAAGTTTTCCCAAATGGCTCAACACTTGAGAGGAGTTTAAAAGCATCCATCACATGCCACGGTACCAATGGTCCAGCCGTAGAAGGGTCAAACCAACGCCTCACATATGGCAACGCCGTACTGCCCCAATCCCTAAGGTTTAAAGGCGGTTCAGACGGTCACATAATTGAGTAAGGTTTGCGTTCTTCTAGAGGATTCACCGCGTTACTTGCACGACTGTGAATGTTCTTTAACTAAGGAAAAAATCCAACACATTGAAATTTTCCGGCAGGGGAAAAGGTGAGTTATTGATATCCGTTTGAACTTTTTAACACGTTCTAAATTACCCGGAAAAATAAACGAATTTAAACTTTCTGATCGAGTCAACGAGTTCCCAATAATTCACAGAAAGCTCAACACTTGAGTAGAATTAAAAATTCCCAAAATTATCAAAAAGGATCTAAAAATAAATACCTGAAGTAGTAGGCCCCAATTCTAAATTTTGGCCGCGGAACCGCAGCCAAATGCGTCGTTTGGCCGCGGTCCGTGGTCAGCTGAGCGAGTTGGTGGTACGTACTTCAAAGTAATTCTTAGATTTCCCTGCAATATTTTCTGAGTATTTTTAATATGAAAAATGTTAACTTTTGAAAAAATTTCCAGAAACTAGGATTTTACGGGTATTCGGAGTTCGATCGGACTTTAAACTTCGTCTAGACTTCGCCTAAAGATCTAGCTTGGCTCTGATACCACTGTAGGGTTACTAGACACTCTCACAAGGTTCTACAAGGCATCAACCATGCCCGATTTAAAATTTAGACGTGCCGAACAACCCTAACCAAGATCTTAGATTAGAGATTAGGCGAAAACATAAGCAAGTAAACAACTTTACTTCTAAGAGTTTGGGATTACAACCTTTGTAGTCCAGTTCTTCACTTCATAAGCTCCGTGTTGTATTCCCTTCGCTGCGATCATCAAGTTCCCGGACTCTAGAGAGGCTCTACGAAGAGAAAAATGCATGCTTGCTTCCGATCTTCGATAACAAAGATGATCTATCTTGAAATTTCTTTAACTCAAGCTCTCACTCATTAATGAAGTGAACACCCAAATCTAATTGGCTTGATTAGATGAGGATGATGAGTTAGGAATTTGGCTCTCATTTGTTTTCATAATCTTACACTAAATCATCACAAATGAAAAACCTAGAAAGCTTTTTAAGCGCTCAAGGAAGAAGAAGAAGAACATCATTCCTTTTGTGATGAATAATTATTATCATTACCATTGCAACCATGGTTAAGTCAAGAAGGACTTAACCACTGTAGAGATTTGACTAGGGTTAAAGGGTGTTGGTTGGGTTAGGAAATATCAAGCAAAATATCTAAACAAAATATCTTTGCAAGAAACAAAATAAAAGCTTGTAGAAGCTTCTAGAAAAGATTAACCCAAATCAAACCCTAACCATGTTTAATCTCCACTAATCATGTTGCATTTGTAATCATAACATGTTACAATATTATATATCACATATATAATATATTTTTGTAACAAAAGAAAATAATACAATTAATATATATCGCATATATATCAATGTATTATCCGGTGAGAAAATGAAATAATAATGCGAGCCAATATTAGATAATCTAATATAATATATCACATATATAATTATACATTAAATTATCGAATCAACACTTGATCCGACAATCCGGCTATATCGTATATAACCGACTAATATATCATGTACCGATACATCGAATCAACACTTGATCCGATGACCCGGCTGATATCAAATATCGCGAGAATAGAATACGGTATCTCATATCATATTGTTCTCGGTTCTGCACATATCACATATGTGCTCCAACTCTGTTTTGCCTGAGTCAAGAAACCTCTGTGTAGGACTCTAAAGAATCGTCAATATGCCGGCAGCAGGTGATGATAATATCAAACACCCACAAGCTGCAAGCGGTCAGCTAAACGTAAAAGCCATCCAGGTATTGAGCGATCAGAAGATCAACAAGCAAGCCTGTACATTCTCCTGTGAATCCAATCACTAACACTTCCGTACAGTCCGGTCTCTTCGTCTGATATGTTGCATATCTAGTCTAATGGTGGTATACGTCAGACCCTAGTAACCGATAAGTCGTGTTGATGTGAGGCTCATAACAGGTCGAGAAACTACTGGTAACACTTACCAGTAAATCTCTATATCAGCCTTGCCAAGGGACTTCCATTTATAGCCAATCGAACACAGCACAACATCAACTCCCTATTCCGGGAGAGACGAATCCCCTCCTATCGTTCATTGCCTCCATGTGATTCGGGACTGTACCCAAAAGCCACCGTTTTGCACGCCCCATTGGACGTGGTATGTTGGAAATCAAAGCACAGTGGGAATCACACAAGACTCTATGATGATCTCGGGTCTACAGACTAATCTGTACCAGTGTCATCGGAGAACTGCCATCTGACGTGAGGTATAATACTATCTAGGAGTTCTCGGCGAGTCCGTCCAGTGTACCCAGTCTCCATTGAGCACCCGTACACCATCCTTGATGTCAAACACCGATGGATATGGGATCATCCATCGCCCATCATATGGGTTAAGATGCGTATACGCTAGTCTACACTGGTGTATCGATGCCCTGTCTCGATACACCCTCGACTAGGAACAGTTATAGGATGTACTCGTCGACTACCGTGGCCCCACTAGTATGATCTCATCATAGTCCCAGTAGTCGACTATATATCCTAAGGGCTTTATCAACATGTGAGAGTAAGACAGTAAACTAATATAAGTCAACATGTTAAGATAAAGAGAAACAAAATAGCGTACTATCATGTCGAGCAAGAAAGACCTCACTATATATGTCCAAGCATCCACTACAATATACATCGTATGTACAGTAATGGCCTCTAGGGCATATATATAACTAACATTCAACACTTCCAGTTCTTGGGATCAACAAGTCCATTCACCTTTTTATCCAAATGTTGATCCTACTCCTGTCCAACCATTCAATTCCTACCAGTCCTACCCGACTTTCGGACCTTCCCTAGACGTTGCTTCTACACAGCTATTTCGGAGTTTCCAGATCCAAACAATTTTGAATCTTTTACTGAAACGCCTTCACAACCCATGTCTAGTCTGGAACAGTCGTTGGAAGCTTATATTGTAGTGACAAACCAACAGATGAGGAATTTGTATGCGTCCATTGCCGCCCGTATGCAACCTAGTGACCCGATAGCTAATTTCCAACTAGGTCCAAAAATTCCAATGTATGTTGTGGCGGTTGGACAGATCGAGAATTTGAGTGGAGAAAGTGAGCTATGCTCCCTTCCAAATCAAAACTACCCATCCCCAATTGAATCCCACAATTCTGGTTTTGAATGTCTATCCAGTGTCCCAAATGATTCAGCAGTTGAAAATAAAACATTTAATGAGTTGTGCGACATTGTAGTGCTTGATTTGCCAGACTGTAAAGGGACTCTTTCGAGGGAAGTCACGCCCAATCCTTTTGAACTTTCCAACTCCAATCTAGAACCTGAATTGATAAATATCGATGCTTTTGATGAGGTGTCTAAAAAAATTGATTTACACTTGATTGAGGATATTGACGCAGGGAATATTTTGAATGATGAACCTGCTGATCTGACTGAATTTTTCTCTCCAATTCATCATCCCGAGTTATTAAATGTTTTTCCCGAACTTCATATGCGTCTTGATTTTGATGATAATGGCATGGATAAGCTAAATTTTGAAGAGAATATTAATGAAATTATTAAGGATAAACCAGTTTTGTTTGATAAGTCGGATTTTCCAATTCATCCTGTTCCTTCCACTGACTGTGTACACCCTCCTGAACCTTTAACTGTAATCCTTCCTAAATCACTCCCCTTCGTCCTTTCCATCGTTCCGACCGCGCAAGAATCCGTTACGCTTTCATCTCCAATGTCTGGTTTATCAAGTTCGACGTATCCATGTTTCCTCACGAATCTTGAGGGATTTGATCTCATTTCTCTGTGGGTTGATAGATTAGCACAATCGCTTTTCACACATCGGTCATTACAAATTGTGCTAAATTATACACTCCATCCCCACCCTTAAGTTCGTATTCCCATTTTCTTTGGTTCTTCTAATCTTCCTTTAATGATACCGAGCGTTGATGAATCACAATTCGATATTTTAAGTTTGATAATTTTAGAAAAACAACTTGATTTAAAATCTTTTGAGAAAAAGATAGATGAGCTTTACGAGTCTCCTACCTCCATAATTTTTGAAAAATCATGTGTGTTGAATTCTGGCATGACACTTATTGACATTGAACCGTTCAATCGGACCTTCGATGAAAGTTTCGAAGTTATTTTCGCCGACGAACTCACATTCCTAAATGACACGTATTTTTTGATTAATCAACCTCCACTTGAAGAAGTCGAACTACCACCATTTCTTTTTCTCTTCCGCCATTCTTTTCCTCCAGCGAGACCGTATACTGCTTCTATCTCCACACGTTCTTGTGTGCTTCTCATCTTCTTTCTGTACACTCCATTCTTTCACCAACCTTACCATTATAACGATAAAATTTTTGAATGGTTGGTACTAACCTTTGGCCTGTGTAAGGCCTTGTATATTTTGATTTTTCTCCTCCCTAACACTGAACAATAACGCTTAAAACAGTGGAAACACTGTCTCTCTTAAGTTTGGGAGGGACCTTTTTGTATATATATTTTGTTTTTCTTTTAACAATAAAAAAATTATAAAAAAAAATAAACAGGGGTGTGCCGACATTTTGACCCTCTTGGTGTGGCCTGACAGTGAGGACAATGTCCAGTTTAAGTTTGGGGGTGTACTCAGTAAGCCTTCATCCTTCGCATTCATATGTATATTTTTGCATTTGCATATTTATTTTAAAACCCATAAAAATTGAAAATTTTTAAACATTATAAAAATTAAAAAGTTCAATTTTAGCCATATTTGACTTAAGTTTAACAAGAAGGTTAACGAGCTAGGAAAAACTAGATCCTACACTCAGTAAATTAAAAACCCTAAAAATAACCTTTCTTAAAATTTAACGGTAGAAAATTTATGTATATGCAGTTTATTTGGAAATAGGCAAATCTTGAGTTCATTTCTTGGGCTAAGTCAAAATAAGGGAAGAGTATTGAAATTTTTATTAAAGTGTAAGTCTGAAAAATAATCCCTAAGCTTAAGTCTAAATTCTAAAAATATATACCCTACAACTTGCACAAACACAAATCTTGAAACTTGGAATAGTAGAAGAGACCTTGAAATGTTATTGTCTAAAATCCTTAGTATGAAGGAAAATAAAATAAAAATACAAGTGTGAATAAAGAGATAAAAAATGAACACTTGTTTTGTAATTACTTAAGGCTGCAAAAATAGAAAAATATATAGCGAGGGTGCCTTATCACCTAGTGCCTTAGACCAACTTGTTTTGGAGTCACTGGTAAAGCCTTAGATATTGCAAGACGAGGAATTACACCTTAATGCACGAACACATTTTGTAATCGGTCGTTAGTATCTCAAGAAGTATTAACGGTCGCATGAAGGATGTGTGAGCAATTTCATCTAAAAATTCACCAACTAAAAGTACTTTGGACGATGGACAAGAGTATAAGAGCTTGAATTGAATGTCCAAGTGTAGGGGTGATACATACACACATGTAGGGGTATATGATTGGGTTTGGATGAGAGGTAAGAATGAAAAATAGGACTTATATCTTTAGTAGAAATGATAGAAATTCCTAAGTGGAGATGGAACCTTAGAAGGAAAACTCAAAAGATGCTGAAAGCTGAATAAATTTGCAGAACATATACAGTCTTAAGTTAAATGATAAGTGAGTGTAAAAATACGGGTTGATAATTTCTAAGTTGAAGATAATAGATTTCTTGCTAGAACACCGAATTGAAGAATGAAAGTCAACAGGACAAATTGATCGGATTTTATGGGTATTATCCGCTGAAAACCCTCAGGAGACAACACTCCTCCTGCTAGGGACACCTAGAGATTTAACGGCTTGTTGCACGAGCTCATTGCAAGCGCGATTCTCTGCAAAAGTGAGGTTAGGATTTTGTTTAGAATAAAAAGGGTTTTTCTCGGGACGAGCAAAAGATAAGTTTGTGGGTATTTTTCATATCATAATTTTGCATTATTATATTACCCATTCTTAATCATATTGCAAATAAATAGGTGCTTTTGATCCATGTCTGCTAAATAGTTGCAGGTTATAGGTTCTCAGAACAAATACTGTGAAAATGGTGAAAAGACGCTATAAATGTCAGACTAAATCCAATAAATAGATGAATCTGTATGATGCCCCTACCAGTTTAAGGAACAAATGAAGATCAATGAACAAGTTCGATTGCACAACGTATGAGGACAGCACAAGATTCAAGACTTCAACACGAAACAAACGGTAAAAGTCCACAACATTCTGCACTGTGGAAATCTGGAAGAAAATAGAAGATATTCTGAGAAACTAAGTGAAGAAACCAGAAATAAAATGCAACATGAAGCAGCCCTAAAGAAATAAGCCCAATAGCCCATCAAACGGCCGCGGAAACGCGGCCAAACAGGGCTGTTGGCCGCGGATCCGCGGCCGTGCAATGCACGTGTTAGTGGATAAGACGGTGCGTTGACCGGGACTTCTTATGGTAGATTTGTAAATTTATGAATGGATCAGAATGTAACCTAGGGTTTCCTGTATCTATAAATAGGAGAGAAAAAGGCCAATAATTCTCGCGCCTCCTTTTGGATACCTCTTTAGAGATGCCTCATTTAAATTCTAGATCTTAGATTTTCAATTCAATGTAATTGTCAAAGAGTGCATCAATAAATAAGCAAGTTTTTTTTATCTTGCCTTAGTTAATTTCTTTTCTGCCCTAGTTATAAATTTCTTTTCAGCTCTATTTATAAATTGTATTTATCTGCCGTGGTTGTTAATTTTATTTATCTGCCGTAGTTGTTAATTTTATTTATCTGTCGTAGTTGCTAAATTAAAATCATAAAAATGAACTCTTAGATCATAAAATAAAAACACTAATTTTGTGGATTAACTCGTTAGAACACAAAGATAAGGAATCCATCTCCCTGTGGACCGACCCGTACTCAACTGGCTAGCTACCAAGCGATACCGTTCTTGATTGCGGTTAATATTCATTGATCTATCTTTTAAAGTGCAAGCGCATACAAAATATCTGACAGTCACATACCCCATTTCCTGTTGCATAGGGACGGTTCAGTTGATAAAAGTGCACATTTGTTATTACATTTTTCCTACCATTTCCATATTAAAAAAGGACTTTATTATAATATATCATACATATAAGGGTTTATCTATAAAAATAATATTTTCCATGTGTTGATATATTATAATTAGCATTTGGTAGGAAAATGTATGCAAATAATATCATTGACCAAATCCTAAAAGAACAAAGTCTACTATATATTATTTGAGTTGTTGTGCAGAATTTTTCCAAGTTGTTGTGCAGAATTTTTCCAAGAAATCATGTTGTTAAAGAAAACTTGCCTAATTAAGAAAGCAAAACTTGGAGATCAAGTCTGGCAGCAACTGCGAGAAGATTTCAAAGATCCAAAGATTCCAGAGAACTCCACGAGCCAAGTAGAGAGAAACAGATGAAAGAAAATCAAAGGCCGAGATCATATGGCCGCGGATCCACGGCCATACCCCCCTTGGGCCATGGATCCGCGGCAATCTTGAAGATTTAAATGTTGCAAATTTTTGGCAAGAATCTCTACTGTTAACTTCTATATTTCGAAGCAAGGGTTCTGGCTTTGGACTATAAATATGGACCGAGAGCCTCTTGGAAAAATCTTCAAGCCGACGAGATCACAAAGTCCCAGACAACTCACGCATCCAGGCTGATCATCAACTGTTCGTCTACCTCCTTAAAAGAGATCGAGAAGCAACTAGAAATTGTAATCATTTTCTAAGGATTCAAGTGTAATGAATATTGTTGATTAATAAAGGTAGCTTTCTTTTTCTTATTCTATTTCTTCGTAATTTAATTATGCAATTTCTTTCCATCTCTTTTTCTCCCAACATGCGCGAGTAATTCTCCGCTTGTTAGGGTTCGTAGGATTAGGGTAGGCTAAAGGATGATGAACATCCCTAAACCCTTTTTAAGTCCTATAAAGTTTATGAACTTTATCAAAAGAATCATTAACATCCTAATCGGGTGCGCTAACAATTCTTTGTTAGTTCTGACCGCCATTAGAGATTAGATTAATGATTGTTTTGGTAAAGGCTAGATATGAACGGAGTTCTGTGTCGAGATAAGGGTTAAGAGTGGGATTCCTTTTCCCTCCAGAAACCCTAATCTACACGCATCACCATCGTTCTAGTTTTAAATCTATTAAAGGATAAAAAGGGTAACTTTTAATTAATCATCCATAACTACTAAATCCTAACGAATCCTACAAGCCCCCTTATTATATTAACTTCATCCATAAATAATCTAGATCTATATTCTGCATTAGTGCTTACCGTAAATCTAGAAACCATTCCACAAAATTCTTTATCCCTCCACTCTTTCTCAACACATCTAATGTAAGAGTAAAAGATTCAACGTTTTCCTGAGGACGACCCGTACTCATCTCGGTCTATCTACGCGCGACACCGTTATTGATTGCGGTTAACAACTACACACACTTTTTCACATCAATCAAATGGCGCCGTTGCCGGGGATACGTGCGTAATTTTTTAGTCTTACTATTTGTGTTGAATTCTTATTTGATACATAACATAATTAACACAAAACTGCAAATTGCATATTTAACGATTTGTGCGTGAATTTTGCAAGGAGATCTGGAGTCACAGAATTGAGGAAACAGGAGACAGATACATTCTTAGAAATCCAAAGGTGTACAGGAGGCTAAAGAAAAATTTTCATCACCTGATCCCTCCACTTCGCGGCGGAAACGCGGCACGAAGGCCCTTTCGGCGGCGGAAACGCGGCGTAACTAAAGAGTTAGGGTTACAAAATTCTCTGGTAAGATTCTCAACTTTTCCTCTCTCCTCTAAAATTCAATAAAATCTATTTTCTGCAGGATTATTTGCAAAATAGCGCCGTTCAAAAATCTTTTTGCAAAAAGTTTTTTGATTGGTTTTGTTTTGCATATTTTAATACGGACTTTAAGGGGCAAAGACCAAATCAAGATTAGGTGGGGATTTCATCACCCTTCCTAAGCCCCACAAATCACAAACCGAGCATCTAGATCAACCTTTCATTAATTTAAAAAATATCTAGACCAGACTCTAAGGACTGTCGCGCTCAATAAGGACAGAGGAAGGTTGTGGGTAATCTATCGCTTATCCGCATTACTTTTGTAGTGTCTAGGCAAGTGTGACAAAGGCTAGTGGTTTTTAATTAGGCCCACTACCGTGGTTCTTTCCCACTTACCTGGCACTTATCTGGCTACAAGGGTAGTACGGAGGCGGTAGAGGATTGATCCTGCGGCTTGTCCTTTGGAAGTCTAGGAGCGGTCTAGAGACTGGACCTAGGTGACCTTAGTTCTAGGGTTGCTTGTGCATTTTAGAGTGATTTGTCTTGAGTCCAACTTTTTTCAAAACAAACCAATTTTAAAATTACACACACGCTGCCACTTGCACTAAACCCGCTTAGTGCATGCTCGGCTGGACACGGGATCCTAGTGCCCGTCTTGTCCGCGTTCCTGCTATCAACACCGAAGTCGGTACTTCTTCATCTTCTTTTCCCCCACCACACACCACGACCGAGATGGACGACACTCCATCAGAATATAACACCACGCTGCCACCGCCCGTAGGTGTGCAGAATCCACCGTGCATCTCTCTCCAAGAGAGATACTATCCTATCCGTGGTCCTCTTCCCACCTGTCTATCTCTTCCACCAGCTAACGGGGATAATTTCGAAATTAAACCCCACTACATCAATCTGCTGCCCAAATTTCACGGGCTTGAGTCGGAAGACGCGTACGTTTTCATCACCAAATTCGAGAACGTATGCGCAATGATGGGTACTTCACAGTTACTGTCGATGCTATGCGCTTGCGTCTTCTCCCATTCACACTGTGCGACTTGGCAGAAAAATGGCTTTATAATACTGCTGAATACTCTATCACTAATTGGGATGCATTCGTCATAGCATTTCTTAATAAGTTTTATCTAAACCATAAGACTGCCCATATTAGGAGCGAGATCAACCAGTTCACCCAGCTTCCCAATAAACCATTTTGGAAGTGTTTTGAACGTTTCAAGGAACTGCTTGTCCAATGTCCTCATCATGGAATACAATGATGGGATTTTTGTCGAATTATATATGAGGGTATTAATCCAGCGATAAAGCAGATGCTTGAAACAATGTGTCAATGCAATTTCATGTCTAAAGATGACGGAGAAGCATGGAAATATCTGGAAGATCTCGCTGAAAACACTTTGCAGTGGGAACGCGTAAGACCACCTTGATCTAGGGGAGGTATTCACCAGCTCGATGTTTCCATCGCAGTGAAAACCGAAATGGCAGCGATGCAGAAGAAACTCTATGCTATTGAGAACAAACTTTCAGCAGTCTCCCTAAATCAGGTCACGCTTCCCAAGACCATCTGTGGTTGCTGTTCGGATCCTTCACACTTAACGGAAGAATGTCCTATGAATGCATCATTTCAAACTAATGCTGCTTTTCAGCAGCGACCTAGAAACGATCCTTATTCTTCCACGTACAATCAAGGAAGGAGGAATCATCCTAACTTGTTTGGAACCAAAACCAACAAAGCAATTATCAAAGACCTCCTCCACAGCAACCACAACCACAGAATCAGCTCCCCTTTCAGTCACAGAATTTTCAAAATCCGGCCAACACTTCTACACTAAAAGTGGCCGGTACTGATACTCTTCACTCGCACAAACTTTGGATATGTTCATGAAACATTCCATGCAATTGTCGACTGAGATGAAGTCTTCTATTGATACCATACAGAAAGACTCCGCCTCCCACGGCGAGAGTATTAAATCAATAGAAAACCAACTTGCACAGTTGAACGCCGCAATGAATGCGAGAGAGAAAAGGAAACTCCCATCTCAACCCATACCTAATCTTGGCCACTCACAAAATTATAATGTGAGTGCCATTACTACGTTGAGATCAGGAAAAGTGCTGAATAACCGAGTGGGTGAGCAATGTGATAATAGTGACACCAATGATACCCCAGCTTCCTCTTCTTTCCCTAATTCGTCTAGTCTCCAACCTTCATCCGAGCCTATTCTCCATTTTCCCTAAGGCTCAAACATTTCGCCAAATCTATCTAAGTCGATTCCCACTCCAATTTTGGGATCGAATCCGTCCCCACAATCCTCTCCAATGTTGGACCAAACCCTTATTGATACAGCACCATATCTAAACAGGTTAAGGGGCAACAGACCAAGTCCACAAATAGAGAAGATTGTGGAAATTTTTAAGCAAGTTAACATAAACATTCCTCTCCTAGATGCTATTCAACAAGTTCCGTCATATGCGAAAATCCTAAAGGACTTATGCACTAGGAAGAGAAAAGTTCAAGTACCTAAAAAAGTTTTCCTTGCGAGTAATGTGAGCACAGCTTTTACACAACAACTACTCAAGAAACGAAAGGACCCCGGAAGTCCTACAATTTCTATTTCTATTGGGGGTAAAAATATCAATCATGCTTTACTCGATCTTGGTGCTAGTGTTAACTTGTTTCCGTATTCTGTTTATGAGCAATTAGGGATCGGAGAGTTAAAACCTGCACATTGCACTCTTCAGATGGCCGATCGATCTATCACCTAACCTTGGGGTGAGCTAGAAGATGTGTTAATCAAAGTCGGGGAATTCATATTTCCCGTAGAATTTATTGTTTTAGATACACAACCTGTGGCAAACCCACGCAATCAAATCCCGGTGATACTCGGTTGACCCTTTTTTGGCCACGTCCAACGCAGTAATCAATTGTAGAAACGGCTCTATGACCCTATCCTTTGTAAAGAAGTCAATTGAGCTTAACATTTACAAGTTGGAAAGTGAACCCTCCGAACCCTATGCGCATGTGTGTTCTGTCGAATTAATGGATGTCGACAGCAGCGAATTTTATCAAGCTCATGATACTGACTCTTTTCATATGCTGTTGTTTGACCCAACCATGTACTCTTCCACCGAGTTGTCCGGGTCAACATCTAACGCTGATGAGGAACTTTTTATAGAGTCGGACGATCACCCCATTTTTTCTGATGACATTATTCTTCGGGGTATCGACGAAAGATTTGAGGAAATTTTCGCTGATGAACTCGCATTTTTACAAGACACGGGTATTGAGATGAATCAACTCCAAGACAAAGAGATTGAACCTCCACCCCTTCTTCTGGACAATCATGATAATGCGAGTAATCCATCATCACTATCACTGTGTCGTCTTTCCAAATTGAGACGCAATCCTTTTCCATTACACCTCTTATCACCTCCCTACTTCTTCACGTCGAAAGGTGACATGTTCTTCCACCAACCTTGGTGTTTCATCGATAAATTTTTTGAATGGTTGGTATTGACCTTCGGTCTTTGCAAAGCTTGGCATTAACCAATAACCTTAACCCTCTCGTGTAATTTTAAAAGATTAACATAGTTTAACTCAAGTTTGGGGGGTACTTTGGCTCTTGAAAGAAAATGATTTTTACAAAATTGTGAGCCAAAAATAAGTTTGGGGGAGGATTTTCACTTTCATATATTCTTGCACCCATTAATAATTTCCTCTCAAGTCTACAGGTTTTTTAGCTTAACGGATGATATCAGTGAGGACACTGCTGTAAACAGGTTTGGGGGAGGTTTGTGCTTATTTACACATCAATTTGCATCATATTTTGCATAAGCACAACATTTTCAAAAATTTTAAAAAAAATTTCTTTTATAAGAAAAGAGTAGAAAGTGAAAAATAACATCTAAAAGATAGGAATAGTTTAAGAAAACCAAGAAAATTAGAAGTTTTCTTAAACGAACTAGTAAAAAGTAGTTATGAGCTGTTGTCCTAAAGGTTAGTAAGATGAAGGAAGTCACTAATCTGAGGATAAAAATAAGTTTGAAAAATGGTTTCTATTCAGAAAGCCAAACATTTGAATGTTGATACCCTACTATATGCACTTACACACGTCTTGAAACTCGGGATAGTAGAGGATACCTTGAAATGCTCTTGTCTAAAAGCCAAACTATGAAGCAAATAAAAAAATGAAGAAAATATAAAAATGGTGAAAAGAAAAATGAACACTGGTTTTGTTATTGCCAAGGCAGCAATAAAAAAATATAGCGAGGGTGCTTCATCACCTAGTGCCTTAGACCAACTGGTTTGGGAGTCACTGCTAAGCCTTAGGTGGTGCAAGACGAGAAAAATACTATCACCTAATCAGCAAGCACATAAGTAATCGGTCAGTTAGTACCTCAAGAAATATTAACGGTCGCATGAAAATGTGTGAGCAAATCCAAATATTCATCAAGTTAAAAAGTACTGAGGTAGATGGACAAGAGTATGATAGCTTGAATTGAATTCTCCGAGTGTAGGGATGTCCATTTCGTACACGTAGGGGTATATGATCGATGTTTGGTGAAAGGTAGGAATGAAGAATAAAGACGATGTTTTATTGAGGGATGATGTGATTTCTAACATTCTTTCATGACTATTAAGATAGGGCTCATGAAAATTGAAAAGCCAGTATAGTTGGAAACTTTATTTTCAAAGTCTTTCTTTTATGGTTCTTAACTTTATATGTAAATTTCACCATCTTTCTTTTATTATAGGATTTTGTGGGTGTAATCCGCTGAAAACCCTCAGGAGACAACACTCCTCCTACTAGGGACACCTAGAGGTTTAACGGCTTGTTGCACGTGCTAAGTGCAATCGTGTTTGCCTACGAAAGTGTACTTAGTTTTCTACTTTCTTTTTCTTCTTCTCTTGAATAAACTAGTTTGCTCGGGACGATCAAAGATAAATTTGGGGGTATTTGTTCAGTTGATAAAACCGCACATTTGTTATTACATTTTTCCTACCATTTCTATATTAAAAAATGTCTTTATTATAATATATCATACATATGAGGGTTTATCTATAAAATTAATATTTTCCATGTGTTGATATATTATAATTAGCATTTGGTAGGAAAATGTATGCAAATAATATCATTGACCAAATCCTAAGAGAACAAAGACTACTAAATATTATTTGAGTTGTTGTGCAGAAATTTTCTAAGTTGTTGTGCAAAATTTTTCCAAGAAATCCACTTGTTAAAGAAAACTTGCCTAATTAAGAATGCAAAACTTGGAGATCAAGTCTGGCAGCAACTACGAGAAGATTTCAAAGATCCAAAGATTCTAGAGAACTCCATGTGCCAAGTAGAGAGAAACAAATTGAAGAAAATCAAAGGACGAGATCATATGGCCGCGGATCCGCGGCCATACCCCCCTTGGGCCGCGGATCCGCGGCAATCTTGAAGATTTAAATGTTGCAAACTTTTGGCCAGAATCTCTCCTGTTAACTTCCATATTTGGTAGCAAGGGTTTTGGCTTTGGACTACAAATATGGATCGAGAGCCTCTTGGAAAATTCATCAAGCCGACGAGATCACGAAGTCCTAGACGGCTCACGCATCCAGGCTGATCATCAACTGTTCGTCTACCTTCTTAGAAGAGATCGAGAAGCAACTAGAAATTGTAATCATTTTCTAAGGATTCAAGTGTAATGAATATTGTTGATTAATAAAGGTAGCTTTCTTTTTCTTATTCTATTTCTTCGTAGTTTAATTATGCAATTTCTTTCCATCTCTTTTTCTCCCAACATGCGCGAGTAATTCTCCGCTTGTTAGGGTTCGTAGGATTAGGGTAGGCTAAGTGATGATGAACATCCCTAAACCCTTTTTAAGTCCTATAAAGTTTATGAACTTTATCAAAAGAATCATTAACATCCTAATCGGGCACGCTAACAATTCTTTGTTAGTTCTGACCGCGATTAGAGATTTGATTAATGATTGTTTTGGTAAAGGCTAGATATGAACGGAGTTCCGTGTCGAGATAAAGGTTAAGAGTGGGATTCCTTTTCCCTCCAGAAACCCTAATCTACACGCATCACCGTGGTTCTAGTTTTAAATCTATTAAAGGATTAAAAGGGTAACTTTTAATTAATCGTCCATAACTACTAAATCCTAACGAACCCTACAAGCCCCCTTATTATATTAACTTCATCCATAAATAATCTAGATCTATATTCTGCATTAGTACTTAACGTAGATCTAGAAACCATTCCACAAAATTCTTTATCCCTCCTCTCTTTCTCAACACATCTAAAGTAAGAGTAAAAGATTCAACGTTTCCCTGAGGACGACCCGTACTCATCTCGGTCTAGCTACACGCGACACCGTTATTGATTGCGGTTAACAACTACACACACTTTTTCACATCAATCAGGGACATAGTATTAATGAGACACAACACTGTTACAAACGGTTCATGTCGCACGAGCACTAAACTGTATGCCACACACACACCGTTAGTAATTGCCATGACACTCACACCATAGAATTGCCATGGATAATACATTGTTTAGCTTACCTTATCATTGATGATTAGACATGATTCTTGTTCTATTACGCATATGAATTACATTATGTGTACATACATACATGTACATACATACTTGCGTACATAAATACTTGTACATACACTCTTGTACATATATACTTGTACATACATAATTTCCTACATAAATACTTATACATACATACTTGCGTACTTACATACTTGTACATACATACTTGCGTACGTACATACTTGTACATACACACTTGTACATACATACTTGTACATATATACTTGCGTGCATACATACTTGTACATACATACTTGCGTACATACATTGTGCATACATATGTACATACATACTTGTACATACACACTTGTACATACATACTTGCATACTTACATACTTGTACATACACACTTGTACATACATACTTGTACATACTTGTACATACGTACTTGCGTACACGCATACATGCGTACATACGTACTTGCATACCTACATACTTGCTATAGTTACATGTGCACCCTTAGATGGTGTTGGATTTGATTTTGGAGAATTGGGAACCGCATGATATATTTTATAGCTGAATTCATTTAAAAGAGCAGTTTTTCCTTGATATGCTCATATTACGGTTTTATGTTGGATATATCATATTGTATGGATTTACGCATTGAGATACGGATTTCATGTGATTTATGGATTTGAGAACCGTGGTATTATTTCAATAAAGTATGCATTGTTTTGAAAAACCCGGTTCTCTTGATATGATATTTCAGTGCGTCCACCATGCGTTTTCTCGGTTCTGAGATATGTGATAGAAACCCAGTTCGAGGAAGTGGATGATCCGTTTGCGGGTTCATGGTGGAACCGGTATGGTTCCCCGGGGCAAGAAATTGTTTTCGTGGTGTAGACAATGCGCCTGGTGTTGGATATATGTATGCCCTGGAGGCCATTATATGTATAGTGGATTCTTGGACATGTATAAATATATAGATTTCTTTCTTGCTCGACATGATAGCATGCTATCTGGTTTACTTTATCTGACATGTTGACTTGATCATGCTTTTATTCATTTGCACATGTTGATAAAGCCCTTAGGATATTTGCTTGACTAATGTGACTATGATGCGGATCATACTAGTGGGGAACGTAAAGTTTATAAGCATATCCTTGAACTGTTCCTAGTCGATGGTGTATCGAGATGGGGCGTCGATATTCCAAAGCAGACTGGCGTATATCATTCTTGTCCCATATGATGGGCGATGGATGTTCACATATCTATCTGGTGAGGTGACACTAAAGAATGTATGCGGGTGCTCCGTGGAGACTGGGTACATTGAACGGACTCGCAAAGAACTCCTATGTGGTATTATATCTATCGTCGGATAGCAGTTCTCAGGTGACACTGGTACAGGTTAGTCTGTAGACCCGAGATCGTCATAGAGTCTTGTGTGTCCTCCCACTGTATTTTGATCTCCACGCTACCACAGCTCTACTGAGCGTGCAACAGGTGGTCTTTGGGTACTGTCCCGAGGCACATAAAGGAAATGAGCGATAGGAGGGGTTTCGTCTCTCCCGGTATTGGGGGTTGATGTGGTGCTATGCTTGATTGGCTATAATAGGAAGTCCCTGGCCAGGGCTACTGAGATTTACTGATAAGCGTTATTAATAGTTTCTCGATCTGTTATCAGCTATATACCGGCATGACTTATTGAGTTATTGTGGTCGACGACACCATCCCTAGACTTGATATGCAACATATTTCATGAGGAGACCGGACTGTACGGTAAGTGTTTCCAGATGGCTCGACGGGAGTTTTGACAGCTTTGCTGGTTTTCTTCTGATCGTTCAATACCCGGGTGGCCGTTACGTTTAGCTGACCGCTTGTGGATTGTGGGTGTTTGATATGATCATCACCCACTGCCGGCGTATTGACGAGTCTTAGAGTCCCACACAGAAGTTCCCTCGACCAGGTGAAAAGATGTGGTCTGCATATGTGATATGCGCGGTACCCGATTGAATACGACTATGTGATACCGTATGTTAATCGGGCGTTTTTCTATTAGTCGGTCATATGCAATATGACCGGATTGTTAAATCAATTGTTGATTTAACATTTTGACTTTTAGTTTTATTATTATTCTTTATTCAAACCTTTTTTAATAAAGAGGAAGAATGCATGCACGTATGCACATGTTGATGTGCATGTATGCACATTTTGATGTGCAAAGAAACATACATGCAAAGTATCATGGTTATTGATACAACTTTGGTGGCAATATAAGACTTACATGGTTATATATTTGCATTTGTTTTAAAAACAAAAGAAAAAAAAAAGATTAATCTATGGTTGTCTTCTACACTCTTCTTGGAAGTAACCTTTGTTCACCCACTTTTTAACCATGGATTAAGTTTTCTTTTGGCATTTAACCCATTTACTAAATATCTAGATATTATAGCAACCATGGTTGAGAGAGAGATAGAAAATATGTATACTATATTTTCTATTTTTTTCACAAGCTTTATCATTATCAAAAGCTTTTGCCTTCATCTTCTTTTTCCTCCTTGCTCTCTAAGTTTTTCCATAGTGGGAGAGAGATAAAAAGAAAGGGTTTTGACAAAAGAAACCTCACCACTTCAACATTCTACTCTAATCTAGCCAATTAGTTTAGATTGTTTAGCTTCATCATCTTATTTGATCATTTGAAGCTACGAGCTTGGACTAAGTGGACTTCGGGTGGATCATCGTAGACAAAGGAGCTCACTTGGAAGCTTTTACAACTCTCAACGATCGTAGGAGTCACTACAAAGAGGACTACAAAGGTTGTATTCCTTTCACTTAGTGTTAATATAGTTTTAGTATGTGATACTTGTGATGCTACCCTAGTATTCTAGTTAAAGATCCATGCTTAGTTTGCTTAACACCTCTAGAAATTTTAAAGTGGCATGTGTGATACTTCCATACTCATGAGTAGGTGCTAGAGAAACCCAACAATGGTATCATAGCTAAGCTAGAATTCTGGACTTGGTGTTATAACAAATACGAAAATGAAGACGACTATGAAAAATATGGTATTACGGAACCCTAGGATTGCTCTCTAGAAATGTTTTAAAAGGTCGTCTGAAAATTTTTCAAACAGGTACAGAATGTCCTACAGGCAAATATAAGAACCCAAGTGAAATACGGGAGGTTGTGCTCGGATTTTGGCCGAGCACAACCCCATGGATTCCTGCCAGGCCAGCCCCCTACCCTTATTGATCCCCTGTTTTACCTGTGCTCTCATGTCTGCAAGTTAGGGTTCCTAGTAATGTTTATTTGGCCCAATTTTCATGTGATGATTATATTGACCTGGGGCTATTTCATAGTGATTCGTAATCGTATTATTCTACACTAAACTGGTAACCTAGACTATTTTTAGCATTTCGAACGAACATCGGACACCCCACTTTCTACCCCGCTGAAATTTCCAACTGTTGTAATTTTCCTAAGTTAACATTATATTCAATAGTAGCGTAAGTAAGATCATAATAACCTTAACTCGATTCTATGCCCACGGAACCACGAACGAACCTTCGGGTTTTCCGTAGTGCCGTGGTGTCATATGTGAGGCGTTGGTTAACTCCTCCTACGGCTGGACCATAAGACACTGTGGCACGATTTTGAGAATTTGTAACTTTGCTCAAGTGTAGAGCTCTTGGGGTAAAATATGGGTGTTTGTTGATTTGCTCGAAATGTTAAACATCGTCTTGATATCTGTGATTGCAATTGTTGTTTTTCACCTTCTTTTCTGTGACCGTAAGCGTAGTATGTGGTGTATCGCCGGCTTCGTTGCTATACATCAACGATAATCGGGATATGCATACTTACTTACGTTGATAATATGAGATATTATGTGTTGCTGAGATATGATGCAGGATTGTCGCGATCGAATAGCCGGGGTTTTTATGTGAGATCAGAGTGTTTATTTTCATTCATGTAAAAGTCAATTGTATGTAATATTCTTTTATTTGGGGCACTTTCGGGTTGAGGATGATGTCACCATTATTGTATATTATTTACTTTTCCGCATTAGGATAGACCCAAGGAGAGGAGCACAAGTGATCGGGTTCTAGGGTTCAGTGGGAGGCCATCTCGAGGAGTCGAGACCGGGTCTCCTAAACTCTATAATTGGCAGGATCACTTGCCGCTCTCATAGGGGTCAAGGGGTGTGGGCTTGGCTATTCATCGCGACCGTGGAATCCGTATTTCTTATTACTAGCTTAATACAAAATACGGACCTCCTAAATATCCTTTTTATTTTCATATGTCATTCTGCTGTTGTTGGTATTCTGTAATGTGATTATTTAGTTTCTGAGACGAATGGATTATTATTATAAATATGATATATAGTAAACGTTGCTTATATTTTACACCCGCGCTAGTCCCGCCCCGCTATGCCGTTAGTTAAGTAACCTAACAGTGCATAAAGGGACACCGTGGCGAATGCTGGTGGTATAAGTATACGTTCTATTTTTGTTTCTTTTCTGTGATGGCTTAGGAACTTAAATGATGGGACAACATTAAAGAGATTAATGTAAAGTAAAAGACACCTAAAAATGTTGTAGAATCGAATTTGAAACCCACTCGGCCTTTTTATGAAAAATACAAGTTTCAAAAGATGAAGAGCTTAAGCCACTACTTTTCTAAACTGTTTTGATTATACAACGAGATCAAGTACAAAGCATTAAAAGTTTTCATAAAAAACTATCCGCAACCCTCCGTCATTTTAGGAAGCAGAGTACTTAGTATTCGTGCTACGTATGTCGACCATAGCCGAGGCGTTGTGTACACACTACTACAAATAAGGGTTGCTCCTACGGATTTATCCGTAGGAGAAAACCACTGCCCCTCCGGATATATCCATAAGGACAAGAAAATACCCTGTAGGTACAAACGCCGTAGGTGCAAGTCGAAGCCTTGAACTTATCCCTACGGACTAAAATTTGCCCCTACGGAGTTATGTGTAGGTCCAGTTTGCCCAACGGAATAGGCCGTAGGGGAAATTTTTTTATTTTATTTACGGTTTTATAAAATAGATTAGGTGTACCTAAAGATGAATCCGTAGGGCCAAGTAGTCGCCCTTACGGATAAATGCGTAGGTACCCATCCGTAGGGGCAAAATATCAGAAATCCTGATATTTTGCCCCTACGGATAACTGTGTAGGGGCATTTGTTTGCCCCTACGGATATATCCGTAGGGGAAAGCTTAACCACCTAATATCCGTAGGGGAAAGCTTAACCACCTGATATTGAGATCATAGGGGAAAATATCAGTTATCCTGATATTTTGCCCATACGGATTAATCCGTAAGGGCAACGTTGGGCCATACGGATTAATCCGTAGGGGCAAAATATCAGTTTTTTTATAAAAAGGGCTTCTTATTTTTTTTCTCACCATGTGCACAATAATATATACATCGATAAAAAATAAAATTAATCATCACACAGAACATATATCGCAGTATTCATAATCACATCTCACGCATATAATATACAAAAGAAAACAAAAAGCAGAATATGATATAAATATAAACACGCAAACACCACCAATATCAATATCGTCCAAAATGTAGTACAATATGTATCATATAAATAAATACATGTTTAAAATATAAGAACCAAAAAGCTACCCTAGCTCGGTCCAGCTCCACCTCTGATAAACGCCAGAATCTGGCGCGCCTGCTCCTCGGTCAATAAATCATGCAATGCGGAGCGTGCGGGAGTCTGAGCGGGCTGTGGAGCTGGCGATGTGGTCTGCGCAGCCGCCGTCGAGGTAGTGGCTTACGGAGCCATGGCTGCGGGAGTCTGAGCGGGTGGTGGAGCTATAGGAGCTGTCTGCGGAACCGCAGCCGATGTAGTGGCTTGCGGAGCCGCAGCCGAAGGAGATGCATATGGAGGCTCGGCCGATGTACCCTGTCGCGTCTGGACCTAACGTGCGTAATAAGCGAGTAAGAACTATGTATTATTCAAATTCGTATCATTATCAAGTTATTTCGAAACCCTATTTGGATATCAAGTTTGGAAAACTGTAGTTTATTTTAGTTAGATATGTATGTATGATTAATCAAAGCTAAGTCTACAACCAAATAAGCTCAGGCTATGTACTAATATTGCATATGTTGATATCTATAATATGACACGATATTTTACTATTAAGTAGTATACATACCAGCATCTCCTTCAACTCCTGAACGATGGCCTTGAATCTCTCCAGTTCCTGCTGGACACGTCGCTCACTGAAAACGGAGGAAGTAACCGCCGGGGTGGAGTCCAACCTCATATGCGCCCTGCTAGGGCCCAGTCCCCGGCCTCTCTCCGAACCTCCATGGTGCCTCCGTGTGCGGCGTCCAGGACTGGGGTCAGCAGCCTCAGATCGCTCTGTCCGGTAAAATCGATCCCCGATGTCTCGGCCTGCTCAACCACCCGCTCATATACCCACATTAACGAGTAAAATATAAGTATATCATTTAAATTTGAACCTTCTAAAACTAAAATTTCAAATAGCGGTTGAATAAATATTAACACTTACGCAATACTCCTGGGTAGCGACGTCGGGATATCGAATCTCGCCCGTTGCAGGATCTGTCGAGGTGCCGTGGACGGCAAGATTTGCGGACAGCACGCTCGGTGTACCACCTTGCGCCAGGGTCTGAGCTGTCTGCAATATTAGAAAATAACTCTTAATATTAGATATATTAGAAAATAACTCTTAATATTGCATTATATCACAAAGGCCGGTCTATTTTAATTTACCTATAACTCCATGTCTCGAGTAATATTCCTCGAGCCACCTGTATAAGTGGGGCGACCTCTCTTCGCCGAGTTCCTATTCTTTATATTTTGAGCGGCCTGTTTCTGCACAACACATTCACATTTAAATTTCTAATTAAGGAACACAAAAAAATAAATTATATATTAAACAATGAATTACATTTAAAATACATACCTGTTTGCGTTGAGAGTCGAAATATTCGCACAATAGAGGCCATGTCTCTACGTCGACTCTCGCAAAGGCCGGAGTAGATAGGACGGCCGCTCTCTCTGCCTCGGGGGTCGCCATCCACAGGGAATAGCAGTCGGTCTTCAGCTCATTCCTGTTGTATCGGACCTTGGTCTGCATGTTCTTCATCAGGCCATTGTACAGAGCATGAAGGTCGAGCACCCTTCCAGGGTGATCAGGGTCGGGTACAGGCTGAAAATCGTAATCCAACTGAAAATACAAAAAAAATATTGTTATTAGATTGCAAGTGTTAATAATAAATATATTGGATAAATCAAATGAAAATATATATTAATACCCGAGCCTGATCAAAGAAGAGGGCGAATGAACGCCCGTGTTGCTCGCCCCACTCAACGTGAAGTGGATAGTTCTTCACGAGCCGGGTTTCATCTACCGGTCGAAACTCTCGGCATGAGGACCGGTATAGAGATAATCAAGGGTAAAATAGAGGGGAAATGCTGCCTCCCCTAGCTCTGTCAGGTCTCAGCCTGTGGGACTGATTCGGGCCTCGAGTCCCCCTCTGGGGATGGGGAGGCCCCGTGTCTGCAAGAAATATCAAGACAATCAATATTAAGACAAAGTTTTATTAAGAAATCAAGGTTAAACGAAAATTGAAGTGTGATATATAACTCCGGTGGCTAAAGCATGAGCTTCAGCCCGGGCAGCAGCATGAGCGGGACGATAGTTCCTCTGGTAAGGAACAGCCAGTGTCCCAGATGCGGATGCATCCCCTCCAACTAGAAAATAAACATTGACGCTAAATTTCCATGAAGTTCATATTTATTCTATAGAGCATATGTAAAATGAATAAATATTTTATATTTATTCATACTAACCTACAAAAGATGCGGAGGGTACGGAAGTGGCAGGAGGGGCCCCTGCGTCAGATGTGGACGCACCACCTATAATTAGACAATTAAAAATAGATTATATAAGTAATTACAAAAAGAATATGTAGATCAATAATATAACATTCTAAATCAATATGCATGCACTATAGGATATATAAACATACACGCAGGTGCGGTGGTGTCACCACCTACAGCTAGACAATAATAAAAATTACTATCTAAGTAAGAGCAAAACGAATGTGTGTATATTTATGATATGGCATTCTAAATCAATATACATGCACTATATGATATATAAACATACCTGGAGGAGCGGCAGTGGCCTCTGTCCATGATGTGGACGCATCACCAACAACTAGACAATCAAACATTTACAATATAAGTAATTTTGACATAAACAGGCATGAATATCTATAATATTACATTCAAAATGGATATGTGTGCAATATACCTGGAGGTCTGGCAAAGTCCACACGGAAGGAGGCATCCGAAAGGGTCTCCGATCTGGGTGAAAGACCGGCCCTCTGAAGCTCCCTATTCAGCTCTCCGAGCGGCAGAACCGCTCTGCCTCTGCCTCTGCCTCTGCCAGTGCCGCGGCTGGAGCTCCTGCCACCCCTCGCTGCTCCCGTCATCATCATCAAATCAAGATAAACGGTTCGTGGACGCATTAGACAATCATTAAAAGTATTGACTATATATGTATAGATCGTAAAATGTGAAGTAATAATATAACATTACTGATAACCATTTTCGTTTCATGGGCGCGTTATACATATCTACTTGGATTTCATCGTCGATGTCATTTCTAACCCACGTAACTTCATGATCGGCTGAAGACAACCCGTCCTTCGAAACAGACGGTCAGAGCACTCTAGGCCTTCTCTTTTCATCATCCTCATCGCTGTCCTCGAATTCTGGGACATCGTAGACATCCCTGGGTTTCCATCGGCATAAAACACTCCATCCCGGATGCTTCAAACACTGTGATGAGTATACTTGGAAGGCCTGGTTCGGAAAGATAAACGGATCTTCATGACCGTAAAATCGAAGTGTGTTCACACTGGTCAATCCATGTTCATCTTTCCAAGTCCCAAGATTGCTTCTCCACTTATCCGTATTGGTTCGCGTATCGTACCAAGTACACTGGAATATATAAAAGGGTTCTGATCGTCCGGGATGATGGATGCCGAGTATACAATTTAAGTACCCATAATAAATCACACTGTCCGATCCTACAGTCGCAATCCTACTATTCTGAGTGGTTCTAGATGTTTCTATATCCTTAACTTCGAATTTGTATCCAAGGACACCAAATCCTTTGTAATATGCAACCTCCATACTAGGAAATTGAGCTAAACATCTTTAATCGCTCTCAAATGATGCATACAAGTTCGGATCGTGGATCTAACAAAACAAATTTTTTGAAAAATACATAACGATTAAAGTTTAGATTAAAACTGATAGCAATAAAATGTTATTCGAATAACTTACATGATCTGTGACCCAATTACAAAAATTATCCTGATGTTATTTTTCCAATCGTTCTTCGTTCCAATCAGGATGCCCCACACGTACCTCGTTAAAATGAATTCTTTTTTCGACAAATAATGGTGAAATTAATATTATATCATTTCATACACACACAAACACAAATATAACAATTAATCCAAAAAAACATACTCTCTAATTTGTTCAAGACATGCGCAATTAAGCAAGATAAACCGGTATATCTTATTGATAAACATAGCGTCTACCCTCTTATAATCGGCTTTACTATATGGCCCGTCTTGAATTCTTCGAGGCCGGTTAAGTCACGTCTCATTGTTCTCGTCCAGATAGCGGGAACAAAATGTGGTTGCTTCATCAAGAAGATAACCTAGCATGATAGAGCCCTCTGGTTAATTTTTATTGCGTGTATACTTTTTAAGAGTGTAGAGGTACCTAATGAAAATATGTTGAATAAATAAAAACGGGCATACAGGAAAACAATAATTTTAAAAATTACACGAAACGAAAAATTACACGTACCTCTCGACGGGATACATCCATCGATATTGTACCAGTCCGGCTAACTTAGTCTCAGTTGCAAGATGAATCGTCAAGTGTATTATGATATCGAAGAATGACGGTAGGAAAATACGCTCAAACATGCAAAGTATCAACGGAATAGAATTTTCTAGTTTATCCAGCGTCACAACCTCCAGTGTTTTAGCACACAACTCTCTGAAAAAACAACATAGGTATTTGATTACTAGACCAACCGATTCGGGAAAAGAAGTCCTGAGGGCTAATGGAAGATGGTGCTCCACGATAACATAGTGATCATGACTTTTCAGCCCATCGATCTTGCCTTTCACAATTTTTATTTTCTTGCTGAATGATCCTGAGAAACCTGTGGGAACTTTCAAATCATGCAACACCTGCAGAGATCTTTTCTTCTCCGGTTGTGGCATATGATAAGCAGCATTGGGAAGTACAAACTTGCCTGGTTTACCCGCTACCGGTCTTGGATGCAATTCACTTCTTATTCCCCACTCCTATAAATCCATCCGAGCATTCAGGTTGTCTTTCGATTTCCCGTCTTTATAAAGAAACAAGTTGAGTATGTGCTTTGATACTCCCTTCTCTATATGCAAGACGTCCAGACAATAACGCACTAAATTTGTTGACCAGTACGGAAGCTCGAAGAAAATACTTAACTTGTTCCAAAATGGTGGTTTGACCTGTTTCGTCGGATCCATCCCGAAGGTCACATTATTGTAACTATCCCATTGAGCAATCACGTCCTCTCTGGACAATGGGGATGGAAGTCCAAAAAGCTCCGGATGACCATCAAATTCAACCGTGTCTAACCGATAGGGGTGGTCTGGAGGCAGGAAACGTCGATGGCCGCAATAACAAACTTTCCTGCTAAAATTCAAGAATTTCGATGTTTTGTGTTGATGGCAATGAGGACATGCTTTGTGACCATGTACGGACCAACCTGATAGCATTCCATACGTAAGAAAGTCATTAATTGTCCACATTGAAGCCGCACGCAGTATGAATGTTGTATTTGTGTTTGCATCGTATGTCTCTACACCATCAATGAACAAAGATTTCAACTCCTCGATCAGAGGTCGGAGATAGATGTCGATATTGTTTCCCGGTGAGTTTGGTCCGTCAATAAGAAGAGGCATCATAAAGTATGATTGGTCCATAGCTAACCAAGGCAATAGATTATAAATTATCATTACAACGAGCCATGTGCTGTGACATCCAGCCATATAGTTGAATGGGCAGAAGCCATCACTAGCTAGTCCGAGCCGGACATTGCGAGGATCGCTACTGAATATTGCGTGCCTCCTATCGAAATCCTTCCATGCCGGTAAATCTCTTGGATGGCTCATTTTTCCATCTTCACTTGGAGGGGCACGGTGATGCCAAATCATTGCCTCGGCTATTTTTTTGCACCTGAATAGCCTCTGTAGCCTCTGTGTATGGGAAAGTATTGTGCTACCTTGACAGGTATATCAGGCTTCTTATCAGAATCTTTCAGCTTATACCTGGCCTCTCCGCATGTTGGACACTCTTTCAAATCTGAATTCTCTTTCCGGTACAACACGCAATTTTTAGGACATGCTTGAATCTTCTCGCATTTTAGACCCAAATCAGACATCATCTTCTGGGCTCCGTACCAGTTGTCGGCCACGTTATTTCCCGAGGGTATAGAATCAATTCAAGAACGAAAGAAGCATTGTGAATGACTTGTTGCTCCATCCATTTGGGCACTTAATCTGGAAAAGTTGGACGGACCATGAGAGGGTGGAATACTTCGCATTCTCATAAATTGGTTTTCTAGCATCATTCATCAAATTTTCATATTTATCTGCACGCGGTCCTTAACCGGAAGAATGTCATCTTCGGTACGAATAGATTTACCTAGGGCAGCCTCTACCATATCCTCCATTTCTTCTGATGGAAATAAATTACCGTCTTCTCCTTCTGCCGCATTACTGAATTCTCCTTCTTCTCTTGCCGCATTATCGTGTTCTCCTTCTTCTTCTGCCGCATTACCGCGTTCTTCTCCTTCCCCGTGATATTTACAAGTTGTATAAATTCTAGTAAACCCATGTTTTACAATATGAAGCTCTACCAATTCTACCTTCTGCCAGTACTTATTGCCACATCTATCGCACGGGCAGAGAATCTTCTCAATTATGATCTTATTATGTGCACATGCAAATTCAATAAAAGCAGCAACTCCTGCGACAAACTTAGGTTGCATACGTAATTGCCAATCCACATACATCCAGTTCTTAACTCTGAAGTACTCATGGGCCATGTTAGACTGTATAACATATAAATTGTAGGTTATGGTGACTATATTGAGAAATATAAGAACGGGATAGTTACTGACAAAGGAGAAAATCCGTGTATATGCTTTGTGTGTGTGTTTGTCGTTGAAAAGAATAAATTATCGAACGTATGTTAACCGATAGACGGGGACTAAGTAGCCCTTTTAGTTTCATACATGAGTATCGATGAGAATATGAAGGTTTCATATTATCATCGAGTATCATATATTGGTTTTAACTTGAACATCTTGAATCACTCTCTAATTATGCGTTTGTTGTGTATTCTTGTTGTATGTGTGTGTTCCGACTGTCGAGCGAAAGGCTTCTATCCCATTAAGAATGTATAGAGCGAACACCCATTCGCTTGTGCTTTCAACCGTTTCGAGTAAATTTCGGCAGCACCTCCCCGCTGTTCTCCGAGTACACTATAATAGAATAGATAATCATTTCAAAGCTGTGAAACAACGTTGAAATGAACATCTAATCTATCTTTATATATAGAGAACCAGCGAAAAGGTACCGACGAAATATCTCGAAACGTATGAAAACACAAGTGAATGAAGGTGTTTGCTTTATACATTCCTAACTTGTTCACACGGGACAAATCTATCGGTTATCATACGATTGAATCTTCTCGTCACATAGACTATACGGCAGTTGTTAGTATCGAGCTATACCGTCCGATATTTAACAATCTTCGTATAGTTCTATGTCACGGCGAACATCGAACGTATGTTAACCGATAGACGGGGACTTAGTGGCGCTTCTAGTTTCATATATTAGTATCGATGAGAATATGAAGGTTTCATATTATCATCGAGTATCATATATTGGTTTTAACTTGAACATCTTGAATCACCCTCTAATTATTCGTTTACTGTGTATCCTTGTTGTACGTGTGTGTTCCGGCTGTCGGGGGAAAGGATTCTATCCCATTAAGAATGTGTACAGCGAACACCCATTCACTTGTGCTTTCAACCGTTTCGAATAAATTTCGGCAGCACCTCCCCGCTGTTCTCCGAGTACACTGTAATAGAATAGATAATCATTTCAAAGCTGTGAAATAACGTTGAAATGAACATCTAATCTATCCTTATACACGGAGAACCAGCGGAAAGGTACCGACGAAATATCTTGAAACGGGTGAAAACACAAGTGAATGAAGGTGTTTGCTTTATACATTCCCAACTTGTCCACACGGGACAAATCTATCGGTTATCATACGATTGAATCTTCTCGTCACATAGACTATACGACCGTTGTTAGTATCGAGCTATACCGTCTGATATTTAACAACCTTCGTATAATTCTAGGTCACAGCGAACATCGAACGTATGTTAACCGATAAACGGGGACTAAGTGGCGCTTTTAGTTTCGTATATGAGTATCGTTGAGAATATGAAGGTTTCATATTATCATCGAGTATCATATATTGGTTTTAACTTGAACATCTTGAATCACTCTCTAATTATTCGTTTACTGTGTATCCTTGTTGTATGTGTGTGTTCCGGCTGTCGGGGGTAAGGCTTCTATCCCATTAAGAATTTGTACAGCGAACATGAAAGGTTTGCCTAGCACCCTATAATGAGTTTTGAAGCATCACATGTCTCAAAGTTTGGATTTTGATGGTGCTAAACAAGCATGCAAAGGAATCGATCCTAGAAAATTAGGGTTACAAAACTTAAAGCTAATTAAAATTAGGGTTTTGAGACTACAACCTTTGTAGCTCCCTTTTGCTGGACTCCTTGGTCTCTTGGGTGTTGGAAGAAGGTCCTCTTGAAGTCCTCTCACGTCCACGACGATCCACCCGGAGTTCCCCGTCCAAGCTCGCAACTTCGAGAATCGAAGAGAACACTCTAAACAAGTTGGCTAAACTTGTGTAGAATGATGTTGTGGTTAAGATTCTCACTTCAAAAACCTTTCTTTATGTGTATTTTACTCACTAGAAGAAACTAGAGAGCAAATATTGAAGGAGGAAGAAGATGGAGGCTTTCCTTTAACAAGAGTTAGAATGATAACCATGAAAAGAAAATGAAATATATCTTTATATATTTTATTTCTTCTCACTTCAAACCATGGTTAAACCTTTGAGTTATTATTTAATTAGGGTTTAAAACACATAAGGAAAGTTTAATCCAAAGTTAAGGGTAGGTGAGAATGGTTAGGTTAAAGAAGAGTGTAGAAACAACTCAAGAATTATCCTTTGCTTTTCTAATTTTATTTTAAACCTAAAACCAAATAATAACTCATAAATTTATCCATGGTGTGAGTCTTATATTGCCACCATTTCCATGTGTAAACAACCATGATAGATGGGTGTATGCATGTATGTATGTATGCACATCCATATGTGCATGAAACTAGAAAGAGAGAAAGAAACACATACATGCATGCATACATCCATCAATATTCAAGAAAGGTTTTAAGTGAGAAAACTAATGGTTAAATGATAAATCAACACTTGATTTATCAATCCGGTCATATCACATATGATCCCACCAAAATCAATTCGCCCGATCAATGTTCGGTATCCTATACGCGCATTTTGATCGGGTCCATGCGCATATCGCATACGCGCACCACAATGTTTCGCCTGAACTGGGTAACTCCTTTATGGGACTCTAAGACTCGTCAATATGCCGGCAGAGGGTGATGATCATATCAAACACCCCCAAGCCGCAAGCGGTCAGCTAAACGTAACGGCCACCCGGGTATTGAGCGATCAGAAGAAAACAAGCGAACCTGCTGCAACTCCCGTCGAGCCAACCGGCAACACTACCGTACAGTCCGGTCTCTTTGTCAGATATGCTGCATATCGAGCCTAGGGATGGTCACGTCGACCCTAATAACTCAATAAGTCGTGCCGGTGAATGGTCTATAACAGATCGAGAAACTACTGATAACACTTATCAGCAAATCTCAGCAGCCCTGGCCAGGGACTTACTGATATAACCAGTTGGGCACAGCACAGCATCAACTCCCAATACCGGGAGAGACGAAACCCTTCCTATCTCTCATCGCCTACGTGTGTCTCGGGACTGTACCCAACAGCCACCTGTTTCATGACTCAGTAGAGCCGTGGTAGGGTGGCAATCAAAGTATAGTGGGAGAACGTACAAGAATCTATGACGATCTCGGGTCTACAGACTAACCTGTACCAGTGTCACCTGAGAACTGCGATCCGACGATAGATATAATTCCATATAGGAGTTCTCGGTAAGTCCGTCCAGTGTTCCCAGTCACCACTGAGCACCCGTATATGATCTTGATGTTAAACATCGTTGAATGTGGGAACATCCATCGCCCATCAAATGGGTCTAGTATCATATACGCTAGTCTACTCTGGTATATCAATGTCCCGTCTTGATATACCTACGACTAGGGACTTTCCAGGATATGCTTATAGACTACAGATGTCCTACTAGTATGATCTCCATCATAATCAGAGTAGTCAAGCCGATATCCTCAGGGCTTTATCAGCATGTATGAATGAATAAAAGCATGATCAAAACAACATGTCAGATAAAGAAGAACCAGATAGCATACTATCATGTCGAGCAAGAATGCATACTGAATATATATATACATGTATAGATATATCCACTATAATGGCCTCTAGGGCATACATATATCCAACAATCTCCCACTTGCACTAAGGCCAGTTATTGGCGTATCTCATACCCAACATCTCAAAAAGTCGCTCATGCTGCGGCTGAGGGAGGGCCTTGGTGAATGGATCCGCGGCGTTATTCTTTGTGTCTACCCTCCTAATCTCGATCTCGCGGCGATCTACAATTTCCCGGATCAAATGAAAATGCCTCAGGATGTGTCTTGACCGCTGATGGGATCTGGGCTACTTGGCTAATGCCATAGCCCCATTATTGTCACAATACAAAGGTATTGGATCAATAATGGTTGGAACTACTCCTAGCTCCGAGACGAACTTCTTCATCCAGACGGCTTCCTTGGCGGCATCATTTGCAGCAATGTACTCAGCTTCCATCGTAGAGTCTGCAACGGTATCTTGTTTGGAACTCTTCCAACTCACCGCCCCTCCATTGAGGGTAAATACAAACCCAGAGATAGATTTGCTGTCGTCCTTATCGCTCTGGAAGCTCGAATCAGTAAAGGCCTCCATTTGGAGATCTCCATTACCATACACAAAGAACAATTCTTTAGTCCTTCGCAGGTACTTAAGAATGTTCTTCACAGCTGTCCAGTGATTCTCCCATGGGTTGGATTGATACCTGCTTACAACACTAAGTGCATAAGCTACATCTGGGCGTGTACATAACATCGCATACATTATAGATCCTACTGCCGAAACATAGGGTATAACACTCATGCGAGCTCTCTCTTCATCGGTCTTTGGACAAGAATCCTTGGAGAGAGTGACCCCATGGCAAGCGGGTAAGGCACCCCGCTTGGAGTCTTCCATACTAAACCTTTTTAGGATGGTGTCAATGTACCTAGTTTGGGACAATCCCAATACCCTTTTGGATCTATCCCTATAGATCCTTATGCCCAGAATGTATGTGGCATGACCCAGGTCCTTCATGGAGAACCTCAGTGATAAGAAAGATTTGACCGACTGTAGCATAGGAATATCATTTCCTATCAGAAGAGTGTCGTCCACGTACAATATGAGGAATGTGACAGCTCTCCCTACAGCCTTCTTATAAACACAAGGTTCATCTGGATTTTTGATGAAATCAAACTCTTTGATGACATCATCGAAACAGATGTTCCAACTCCGTGATGCCTGCTTTAACCCATATATGGATTTAAGCAATTTACATGCTTTCCCGCTGCTCCCACTGTCAATGAAGCCCTCTGGCTGATCCATATAAACGCATTCTTCTAAATTTCCATTTAGAAATGCAGTTTTAACGTCCATCTGCCAGATTTCATAGTCGTAGTGAGCAGTAATAGCAAGTAGGATCCGAATGGATTTAAGCATGGCTACGGGAGAAAAAGTCTCGTCATAGTCCAAACCTGGTCTTTGACGAAAACCCTTCGCCACAAGTCTTGCCTTATAGGTCTCCACCTGCCCATCTACACCAATCTTTCTTTTAAAGATCCATTTGCACCCCACAGGTTTTACCCCAGGGGGTACAACGTCCAAAGTCCATACTTTGTTGGTGTAAATAGACTCCATTTCGGATTTCATGGCATCCAGCCACTTCACAGAGTCTCTATTCGTGATAGCTTGCTGAAAACTGGTAGGATCATCATCATTCATGATACAGTCTTCTCTGTCACCATCAATGAGGAAACCGTAGTACCTCTCCGGTGGGCGAGAAGTCCTACCAGACCTACGGAGAGGCCGAGGTTCTTCAGTTTCTGTTGTAACAGCCGGTTCAACCAAATCGTCATTTGTAGTTTGTGTCTCCAGAACCTCTTCTAGATCCACCACCTTGCCATCATCTTTATCTGTGAAAAACTCTTTTTCCAAGAATGTGGCATACTGAGAAACAAACACTTTTTGTTCCTCTTTCTGGTAGAACAGATATCCATAAGAATTCTTTGGATATCCCACAAAGTTACACATGACTGACCGTGTCTCGAGTTTGTCCGGATTTTGCTTTTTAACATAGGCCGGACAACCCCAAATCTTAATTCTCTTAAGAGATGGTCTCTTTCCATGCCATATCTCATATGGCGTGGTAGACACGGCTTTGGTCGAAACCCTGTTTAGCAGAAACGTTGCAGTCTCCAATGCATGCCCCCAAAACAAGACTGGTAACTCAGTGTCACTCATCATGGACCGGACCATATCTAATAGGGTCCTATTCCGTCGTTCTGACACACCGTTGTGCTGTGGTGTGTAAGGAGGAGTGAGCTGAGAGAGAATCCCATTCTCTTTTAGGAAGTTTGCAAATTCTGTACTGAGATACTCACCACCTCGATCTGATCGAAGCATTTTGATACTCAAGCCGGTTTGTTTTTCTACTTCTTGTTTATATTCAATGAATTTCTCGAAAGCTTCGGACTTGTGCTTTAATAAAAATACATGACCGAATCTTGAGAAATCGTCAGTGAATATAATGAAGTATGAAAAACCGCCTCTAGCCTGTGTAGACATTGGCCCACATACATCACTATGTATGAGGCCTAGGAGCTGAGTAGCTCTTTCTCCGTGTCCGGTAAACGGAGTTTTGGTCATTTTACCCTTGATACAAGACTGGCAAGTCGCATAAGATTTATATTCAAAAGAGTTTAAATATCCATCTTTGTGTAACTTGTTTAGTCTTGTTTCGTTAATATGACCAAGTCTACAGTGCCAAAGAAAATCTTCATTTAATTCTGAAAGTTTTCTTTTATTAGTGTGTAGTATACTGAAAACTGTGTGTTGATTTAGGACATATATTCCATTAATAAGCGTACCTCACCAAACCAACATTTGATTCAGGTGAATGTTCATAACATTGTTCTGCAATACAAAATTATATCCTTCATTGTCCAACAAAGAAATGGATATTATATTACATAGCATACTTGGTACAAAATAACATGGATTCAAAACCAAAATACATCCAGATGGCAACCCCAAGTGATACTCTCCCACTGCGACTGTATGTACATTGGAACCATTTCCAACGCGGAGAGTATGGTCACCTGTCTTCAAAACCTTGCTATTTCTCAGCCCTTGCATAGAATTGCAAATGTGAGAACCTGAACTGGTATCCAATACCCAGTAAGCAGAGTTTGTTGAAAAACAGTTTTCTGTCACAAACGCACCTGAAGCAGAAGCATCACCATGCTTCTTTTTGAGACTTAAGTACTCCGTGCAGTTGCGCTTCCAATGTCCTGTCTTCTGGCAATAAAAACATTCGCCCTTCCCCGAGTCTCCAGCCTTGGACTCTCCCTTTCCCTTCACCTTTTTAACTCCACCTTTAGGATTGGTGGGCTTCTTCTTTTTCTTTCCCTTGGCCTTAGCTTTCGGGCGAGAAGAAGAAGATTGTCCAATAGTCATAACGGGAGTTCTTGCTGACTTCATAGTGCTCTCTGCACTCCTTAACATATTAAGGAGTTCAGGGAGTTCTTTCTCCATGCCATGCATGTTGAAGTTCACTATGAACTGAGCAAAGGTGGAGGGAAGGGACTGCAGAATAATATCTATATATTGTTCATTGTCCATCGTCCATCCAAGGTCCTCAAGCTCTTCTATAAGAACTATCATCTTCAGAACATGGTCTCCTACTGGTGTGCCAGGGGCCATTCGCATCTGAAACAATTTCTTTGATGCTTCGTATCGTAATACGCGGGATTTCTCTCCATACAACTCCTTTGTATGAAGCAATATACCGTGAATGTCCATGTCCTCGTGCTGCTTTTGATGTGTGTTGTCCATCGATGCAAGCGCGAGGCATTTGGCCGTGGCACAGTCAGCGTCCCGTATCTTGCGGACTTCAATCTCCGCAACTGAAGATTTTGGACCTGGGACGGGCGGGGCTGAAGCCGTGAGGACATATGATACTTTATCATAAGTCAAGGCGATTTTCAGATTCCTCTACCAGTCTTTATAGTTGGTCCCAGTCAGTTTGTTTTTATCTAGTAAAAGCTTGAGTCCAGTCATGGTTATCTGCCATTAAGAGAAAGAAAAGAATACACTCAGTGAAAGCTCTTGCATAGATCAGATTGGTTATTATTATCTTGTCTAATCGATGTTTCCCACTGCTTTTATCGAGTTTTTCTTTCAAACCTTAAAAAGAAAAACTAGCCAGGATTAATTACAGTCTACAACTTCGCTAACCGTTCAGCCAGGCCAGTGTCGGTACTTTGAGGGAGGTTCCCCGTGCTTTCGCACGGACCTAATTAAAGTAAACCTCGTTTTCCCATAGGCGGAGCCCCGTTAACACCTTTCTAGACACCTAATGAGTTAGCTGATTGTAAACTGTAAAACTCTCCTAGGAGCAACTATTGCCCACAGTGGGATCCGGATCCAACCATCATATGGAAGGTATGCAATCTCATTGCAAATTTCAACTATTGAAATTCCCGATGTTGTTTTTACCCCTAGTACTTATGACCTTAACTAAGGTCAATAAATCATAAGTACCAGTCAAGTTCTACCCGTCATTTCTTGATTAATTAGACCCACTCATATAACCCTTAACTATGGTCAACAAAGTCATGAGAATGTCCTAATTAATCTGCATCATATGCAATGTAGGAAGACATCACTTAGCTACCGTACACTACGCCTTAACTATAGTCAACAAACGTAGCATGAATACTAAGTACTCTACTTCCTAAAATGATGGAGGGTTGCGGATTATTTTTAAGAAAATATTTAACGCTTTGAACTTGACATCGTTGTAGAATCAAATGGTTTTCAAAAGGAGTGGCTAAAGCTCCACAGTTTTGAAATATAGCTTTTTCATAAATAGCCGAGTGGTTTTCAAATCCGATTCTACAACATCTTTTTAGGTTTATTTTCTTTACATTAATCACATTAATGTAATCCCATCATTTAAGTCCTTAAGCCAATCACAGAAAAGAAACGAAAATAACACGTACGCTTATGCCATCCGCATTCGCCACAATGTTCCGTTATGCACCGTTAGGTTACTTAACTAACGGCATACCGGGACGGGACTAGCGCGGGTGTAAAACATAAGCAACGTCTACTATATATCATATATATATATTATGTCATTCGTCTCAGATATCACAGAACACAGGCAGCAGAAACATAGATATAAAGTGGGATATACTAGGACGTCCGTATTTAGTATTTAGCCAGAATAGAAAATACGGATTCCACAGTCGCGATGAATAGCCAAGCCCACACCCTGGACCCCTACGAGAGCGGCAAGTGACCCTACCAATTCTGGAGTTTAGGAGACCCGGTCTCGACTCCTCGAGATGGCCTCCCACTGAACTCCAGAATCCGGTCACCTGTGCTCCCCTCCTTGGGTCCATCCTAATGCGGAAAAGTAAATAATATACAACACTGGTGACACAACCTCAACCCGGAAGTGCCCTAAATAAAAGAATATTACATTACATTTGAATTTACATGAATGAAAATATAAAACTCTCATCTCACATAAAAAAAACCCAGCTATTCAATCGCGACAATCCTGCATATCATATCTCAGCAACACATAATATCTCATATCATCAACGTAAGTAAGTATGCATACCCCAATTGTCGTTTATGTATAGCAACGAAACCGGCGATATCGTACATACTACACTTACGGTCACAGAAAAGAAAGTGTAAAACTACAATATTTGGAATCCACATTCTCTTTAAACATCATAAATGCGAAATATCACATATTTCGTATTTCATGCCTAAACTATAAGAATTCCACATATTGTATCACATTCCAGATAAACAGACAGTATTAAAGTTTTCGAACGAACGATCAAGTACCCAAGATTCACTAAAGCTCAACACTTGAGCAGGGTTCAAAAATCCGAAGTGTGACACAGTAGTAGCGGTCCAGCCGTAGAAGGGTCAAGCCAACGCCTCACATGTGGCACGCCGTACTGCCCCAAACCCTATGGTTCAAAGGGCAGTTCAACACGGTCACATAATCGAGTTATGGTTTGTTGTCTTCTAGAGGGTCCACCACAAAAAGACTTGCACGTATCCAAAGTATTTAAACCTCGTGAATAGTGAGCAAATGACACTCGTTCAAACACTTCAATACTTTCTAATTTACCCGGATAAACAATGACATGAAAATTCCGATCGAATCTACGCCTCCAAAACCATCTCCAGAAAATACAGTACTATATTCATATTAAACATACCTAAAACACTATACAAGCAGACATAAGAATTATAGTGTAATTTTCATGCAATGATACCACTGTACGACCGCGGAGCCGCGACCTAAGCAAGAAATTGCCGCGGTTCCGCGGCCATTTGAACTGTTCATGGCATCGAATTTCACCATATTTCTTAGTTTTCCCTGCTGTATTTTTTAAGTATTTTTAATTCTGAAAATGGTCAGATTTTAAAATTTGTCCAGAGAGGGTCTAAAGAAAGCGTATTTTTGTCCGATCGGGATTTTTACTTCGTAAAAGCGTCGCCTAATGTTCTAGGTCGGCTCTGATACCAATGAAAGGTTTGCCTAGTATCCTATAATGAGTTTTGAAACATCACATGTCTCAAAGTTTGGATTTTGATGGTGCTAAACAAGCATGCAAAGGAATCGATCCTAGAAAATTAGGGTTACAAAACTTAAAGCTAATTAAAATTAGGGTTTCGAGACTACAACCTTTGTAGCTCCATTTTGCTGGACTCCTTGGTCTCTTGGGTGTTGGAAGAAGGTCCTCTTGAAGTCCTCTCACGTCCACGACGATCCACCCGGAGTTCCCCGTCCAAGCTCGCAACTTCGAGAATCGAAGAGAACACTCTAAACAAGTTGGCTAAACTTGTGTAGAATGATGTTGTGGTTAAGATTCTCACTTCAAAAACCTTTCTTTATGTGTATTTTACTCACTAGAAGAAACTAGAGAGCAAATATTGGAGGAGGAGGAAGATGGAGGCTTTCTTTTAACAAGAGTTAGAATGATAACCATGAAAAGAAAATGAAATATATCTTTATATATTTTATTTCTTCTCACTTCAAACCATGGTTAAACCTTTGAGTTATTATTTAATTAGGGTTTAAAACACATAAGGAAAGTTTAATCCAAGGTTAAGGGTAGGTGAGAATGGTTAGGTTAAAGAAGAGTGTAGAAATAATTCAAGAATTATCCTTTCCTTTTCTAATTTTGTTTTAAACCTAAAACCAAATAATAACTCATAAATTAATCCATGGTGTGAGTCTTATATTACCACCATTTCCATGTGTAAACAACCATGATAGATGGGTGTATGTATGTATGTATGTATGTATGCACATCCATATGTGCATGAAACTAGAAAGAGAGAAAGAAACACATACAAACATGCATACATCCATCAATATTCAAGAAAGGTTTTAAGTGAGAAAACTAATGGTTAAATGATAAATCAACACTTGATTTATCAATCCGGTCATATCACATATGACCCCACCAAAAGCAATTCGCCCGATCAATGTTCGGTATCCTATACGCGCATTTTGATCGGGTCCATGCGCATATCGCATACGCGCAACACAACGTTTCGCCTGAACTGGGTAACTCCATTGTGGGACTCTAAGACTCGTCAATACGCCGGCAGAGGGTGATGATCATATCAAACACCCCTAAGCCGCAAGCGGTCAGCTAAACGCAACGGCCACCCGGGTATTGAGCGATCATAAGAAAACAAGCGAACCTGCTGCAACTCCCGTCGATCCAACCGGCAACACTACCGTACAGTCCGGTCTCTTCGTCAGATGTGCTGCATATCGAGCCTAGGGATGGTCACGTCGACCCTAATAACTCAATAAGTCGTGCCGGTGAATGGTCTATAACAGATCGAGAAACTACTGATAACACTTATCAGCAAATCTCAGCAGCCCTGGCCAGGGACTTACTGATATAACCAGTCGGGCACAGCACAGCATCAACTCCCAATACCGGGAGAGACGAAACCCCTCCTATCGCTCATCGCCTTCGTGTGTCTCGGGACTGTACCCAACGGCCACCTGTTTGCACGACTCAGTAGAGCCGTGGTACGGTGGCAATCAAAGTACAGTGGGAGAACACACAAGACTCTATGATGATCTCGGGTCTACAGACAAACCTGTACCAGTGTCACCTGAGAACTGCTATCCGACGATAGATATAATTCCATATAGGAGTTCTCGGTGAGTCCGTCCAGTGTACCCAGTCACCACTGAGTACCCGTATATGATCTTGATGTCAAACATTGATGAATGTGGGAACATCCATCGCCTATCGTATGGGTCTAGTATCATATACGCTAGTCTACTCTGGTATATCAATGCCCCGTCTTGATATACCTACGACTAGGGACTTTCCAGGATATGCTTATAGACTACAGATGTCCCACTAGTATGATCTCCATCATAATCAGAGTAGTCAAGCCGATATCCTCAGGGCTTTATCAGCATGTATGAGTGAATAAAAGCATGATCAATACAACATGTCAGATAAAGAAGAACCAGATAGCATACTATCATGTCGAGCAAGAATGCATACTGAATATATATATATACATGTATAGATACATCCACTATAATAGCCTCTAGGGCATACATATATCGAACAGAACACCCATTCACTTGTGCTTTCAACCGTTTCGAGTAAATTTCGGCAGCACCTCCCCGCTGTTCTCCGAGTACACTGTAATAGAATAGATAATCGTTTCAAAGCTGTGAAACAACGTTGAAATGAACATCTAATCTATCCTTGTACACGGAGAACCAGCGGAAAGGTACCGACGAAATATCTCGAAACGGATGAAAACACAAGTGAATGAAGGTGTTTGCTTTATACATTCCTAACTTGTCCACACGGGACAAATCTATCGGTTATCATACGATTGAATCTTCTCGTCATATAGACTATACGGCAGTTGTTAGTATCGAGCTATACCATCCGATATTTCACAACCTTCGTATGGTTCTATGTCATGACGAACATCGAACGTATGTTAATCGATAGACGGGGACTAAGTGGCGCTTTTAATTTCATATTTGAGTATAGATGAGAATATGAAGGTTTCATATTATCATCGAGTGTCATACATTTGTTTTAACTTGAATATCTTGAATCACTCTCTAATTATGCGTTTGTTGTGTATTCTTGTTATATGTGTAACTTGATTTTAAACCATTGAGATTAAGATTGATATAACTGATCATCTACAAAGAGATTAAGGATTGACTTTTGACAGCCATATGAAAGAAAATTTTCTCCTACGGCAACCTAATAATATAGGATACTGATATCATAAAGCGTTATACGCAACATATGAGTTCACATGACTGAAACATGCATAAAAAAAACATGTTCATCCAAAAGAAAGGCCACTGTCAACAAATATAGACAAATATGTCATAAAAACAGTAACTAACAAGTTGATTAGCATCTGGATCAAGAAAATGATAGGAAAAACAATTGACTATGATCTATAATGACAAGTCTATTACCATGACTCTCGACTAACAATGGTGGCTTTTCGTCCTCGGTAGCTTGATAATTGGGATTTCATGGCGAATAAAGATATGCATATGCTGTTTGACCGGGAACTTCAATAGGAAACTCAATTAGGTCGGGTGTACTGAAGTACGCTTTGTATTTCGCTATATCAGGTGATGAAGCCCAAGCCCTAGCCCCAGCCCCACCCAACCGAACCCTAGCCCCAGCCCCAGCCCAGCCCCAGCCCAGCCCCAGCCCCAGCCCAACCCCACCCCAACCGAACCCTAGCCCCACCACCAGCCCAGCCCCAACCCTAACCGAAGCCTAGCCCCAGCCCCAGCCCAGCCCAGCCCCAGCCCAGCCCTACCCCAACCGAACCGTAGCCCCAGCACCAGTCCAGCCCCAACCCTAACCGAACCCTAGCCCCAGCCCCAGCCCAGCCCCAGCCAGCCCCAGCCCCAACCCCAGCCCCAACCCCAACCGAACCGCAACCCCTACCGAACCCTAACCCTAACCCTAACCCTAACCTAAACCGAACCTGATGTCGATGCCGATGCCTAACCCTTACCCCTACCCGAACCCTGAACCCTAGACATACCATCATCAAAATTATAAATAATTTGAGATTTAATTACTAACCGGGCGGTGGAGGTAACGACAGAAATCGATGGTCGACGACGATCGGCGATGAGTCGCGGACTGTGGCAATGAGGAAGTCGACGTGGAAGTTTTAGGAACGACCGACGAAGGTGGCGACGAGGCGCGGAGTGCAGTGGCGACGAGGCGCGGGAACGGGCGATCGTGGAGCGGGAGAGTGAGAGAAAGAATTTTTCGGAACGATGAATGATTTTTCTGTGCTTTTTTTTATTAATAACCTATTTATATGCCCCTACGGACATAACCGTAGGTCCACTGTTTGCGGCTCCGTAAGGCCAAAAAACAAATTAGAACTTCAGGAACCGTAGGGACAACGATGGGGACCTACGGATAAATCCGTAGGGGCAAGAAATAGTTGCCCCTACGGATTCCTGAGTCCGTAGGGGCAACCGCATATTGTAGTAGTGACGGTACCTAAGTGATGTCTTCTTATATCGCATATGATGCGATTAGTTAGGACAATCACTTAATTATGTCGACCATAGCCGAGGGTCATATGGGTGGGCCTAATTAATCATGAAATGACGGGTAGAACTTGACTATAGGCCATAGCCAAGGTCATAAGCAGCTAGGGATAAAACCCATATCGGGAGTTTCGAGAGTTGAAATTTGCAATGAGATTGCATACCTTTAATATGATAGTTGGATCCCGATCCCACTGTGACTATGAGTTACTCCCAGGAGAGTTTTTCATTTTGCAATTAGCTAATCCAGTAGGTGTCTAGATAGGTGTCAACGGGGTTTGACCTCTGGGAGAACGAGGTTTATTTTAATTAGGTCCGTGCGAAAGCACGAGGAACCTCCCTCAAAGTACCGACACTGGCCTGGCTGACCGGTTAGCGAAACTGTAAAATGTAATTAATCCTGGCTTGTTTCCTTTTCAGGTTTTGAAAGAAAATTTGGTAAAAGCAATGTGAGACATCGATTAGATAAGTTAATAACCAATCTAATTCTTTGCAAGAGCATTTCGCTGAGTGTATTCTTTTCTCTCTCCTAATGGCAGATACCGATGACGGGACTTAAGCTTCTACTAGTGAAAAACAAACTGACTGGACCAAATTATAAAGAATGGTTGAGAAACTTGAACATTGCACTCACAAACGTCCTCACCACCAAAGCCCCACCCATCCTAGGACCTTAATCATCTGTTTCGGATAGGGAGATCCGAAAAACATGGGATATTAACTGCAACACGGCCAAGTGCCTCGCGCTTGCTTCTATGGACAACATCAATCAGAAACAACACGAGAAGATGTATGTGCAATCCATCTTTCTTCATACAATGGAGTTATATGAAGGGCAATCTCGTACTTTGAGATACGAAGCATCTAGAAAGTTGTTTCAGATGCGAATGGCCCCTGGCGCATTAGTAGGAGAGCATGTTTTGAAGATGATTGGTCATATAGAAGAACTGAAGGAACTGTGATGGACAATGGATAATGAGCAATATACAGATATTGATCTGCCGTCTCTCCCTCTCCCTCCCCGGCCTTTGCTCCGTTCATAGTGAATTTCAATATGAACGATTTGGAAAAATCATTGCCTGAACTTCTCAATATGTTGAGAAGTATAGAGAGCATGATTTAGCAAGCGAAGACTTCCACTCTGCTTGCTGGGACATCTTCCTCTTCAGTCCCAAAAGCTAAGGCTAAGGGAAATAAGAAGAAGAAGTCCATCAAATCGAAAGGTGGAGTTAAAAAGGCGAAGGGGAAAGAAATGTCTGGGGTCGCGGGACATGGGCAAGGAGAATGTTTTTACTGTCACAAGTCAGGACATTTGAAACGCAACTGTATTGTGTATCTTGTTGATCTCAAGAAGAAGAAGCATGGTGATGCTCCCGCTTCAGGAGTGTTTGTAAATGTGTTACGACCCACCTCCAAACACAGATGGTATTGTCCGCTCTGGCCGAAGCCGCACGGTTTTGTCACTTTGAATGAACCCGGGGCTACTTCCCAGTAGGTCACCCATCCCAGAATTTCTCTGGCTTAAGCACACTTAACTACGGAGTTTTTCAAACTCCGGAGTTCCGATTCATCCAAAAGGCGCCTCTGTGTTATAAGAGTGGTATCATTCCATTTATAGTTCAGATCGTGCCCTCTTTCGGAATGGAATTCGATACTCCCCATTGTTCTGGTGGGTCCCCGTGTACATCCGTATCGGTTACATCCCCATATCGATACAGGATAACACCTCACTTCTCACGGGGTAGGTGGTATTCAACCCCAACTCCACCTGGGGTATTACATTTCCCCCCACTTAGAACAATGGTTCGTCCTCGAACCACAGACCTACTTTTTTGAGGGACCGTCTCTGATACCATATTTGTCATGACCCACCTCCAAACACAGATGGTATTTTCCGCTCTGGCCGAAGCCTCACGGTTTTGTCCCTTTGAATGAACCCGGGGCTACTTCCCAGTAGGTCACCCAGCCCAGAATTTCTCTGGCTCAAGCACGCTTAACTACGGAGTTTTTCAAACTCCGGAGTTCCGATTCATACAAAAGGTGCCTCTGTGTTATAAGAGTGGTATCATTCCATTTATAGTTCAGATCGTGCCCTCTTTCGGAATGGAATTCGATACTCCCCAATGTTCTGGTGGTTCCCCGTGTGCATCCGTATCGGTTACATCCCCACCTCGATACCGGATAACACCTCACTTCTCACGGGGTAGGTGGTATTCAACCCCAACTCCACCTGAGGTATTACAAAATGAGAACTGTTTTTCAATTAACTCTACATCTTAGGTATTAGATACCGGTTCTGGTTCTCACATCTACAATTGTGTGCAGGGGTTGAGAAACAGTATAGTTTTGAAGGCTGGAGACCATACGCTGCGGGTTGGAAATGGTTCCAATGTACATGCTGTATTCGTAGGAGAGTATCATCTGGGTTTGCCTTCGTGTTGTATATTGGTTTTGAACCCGTGTTATTTTGTACCGAGTAAGCTATGTAATATAAAATCCGTTTCTTTGTTGGACAATGAAGGATATCATTTTGTATTGCAGAATAATGTTATGAACATTAACTTGAATGAAAAGTTGATTGGGAATGGTACATTAAATAAAGGTATTTATGTCCTGAACCAACACACAATTTTCAATATACAACATACTAATAAAAGAAAACTTTCAGATATAAATGAACCTTTTCTTTGGCATTGTAGACTTGGTCATATTAATGGAACCAGACTAAACAAGCTACATAAAGATGGATGTTTAAATCCTTTTGAATATAAATCTTATGCGACTTGCCAGTCATGTATCAAAGGTAAAATGACCAAAAATCCGTTTACTGGACACTGAGAAAGAGCTGTGGAACTCTTAAGCCTCATACATAGTGATGTATGCGGACCAATGTCTACACATGCTAGAGGCGGTTTTTCATACTTCTTTACTTTTACTGATGATTTATCAAGATTCGGACACGTGTTTTTGATAAAGCACAAATCGAAAGTTTTCGAGAAATTCAAAGACTACAAACTTGAAGGATAAAAACAAACAGGCTTGAGCATCAAGAAACTTCGATCAGATCGAGGTGGAGAGTACTTAAGTACAGAGTTTTCAGACTTCTTAAAAGCGAATGAGATTCTCTCTCAGCTCACTCCTCCTTACACACCACAGCACAACGGTGTGTCAGAACGGAGGAATCGTACTCTATTAGATATGGTACGATCCTTGATGTGTAATACTGAGTTACCACTTTCCTTTTGAGAATATGCATTGGAGACAACAATGTATCTGTTAAATAGGGTTCCAACCAAGACCGTGTGTCTACCATTACATATGAGATATGGAGTGGAAAGAGACCATCTCTTAAAAGAGTTAGGGGATGGGGTTTTCCGGCTTATGTAAAAAAGCAGAATTCGGATAAACTCGAGACACGATCGGTTATATGTAAAGTTGTGGGATATCCAAAACATTCGTATGGATATCTATTCTACCACAAGGAGGAACAAAAGGTATTTGTTGCCCAGCATGCCACATTTTTGGAAAATGAAAATCTTTACAGATAGTACTGATGGCAATGCGGTAGATCTAGAAGAGGTTCTAGAGACACAAATTACTCAGGACGAATTGGTTGAAACTGATGTTGCAGTAGAACTTCAAGAACCTCAGCCGCTCCGGAGATCTGGTAGAACTTCTCGCTCACCGGAGAGATACTATAGGTTTCTCATTGATGGTGATAGAGAATATTGCATCATGGATGATGATAACCCTACTAGTTTTCAGCAAGCTATCATGAGTGGTGACTCTCTGAAGTGGCTGGAAGCCGTGAGATCCAAAATGGAGTCCATGTACACCAACAAAGTATGGACTTTGGACATTGCACCTCCTGGGACAAAACCCGTTGGGTGCAAATGGATCTTTGAGATAAAGATTAGTGTAGATGGACTGTTAGAGACCTATAAAGCAAGGCTTGTAGCGAAAGGTTTTCGTCAAGGACCAGGACTGGACAATGATGAAACGTTCTCTCCGGTAGCAATGCTTAAATCCATTCGGATCCTACTTGCTACTGTTGCTCACCATGATTATGAAATCTGGAAAATGGACGTTAAAACTGGATTTCTGAATGGTGATTTAGAAGAATGTGTTTTTATGGATCAGCCAGAAGGCTTCTTTGACAGTGGGCGCAGCGGGAAAGCATGTAGATTGCTTAAATCCATTTATGGATTAAAGCAGGCCACACGGAGCTGGAACATCTATTTTGATGATACAATCAAAGAGTTTGATTTTATTAAAAATATAGATGAACCATGCATTTATAAGAAGATTGTAGGGAATACTGTCACATTTTTCGTATTCTACATGGATGAAATTCACCTGATAGGAAATGAAATTCCTATGCTACAATCGGTCAAACTATTCTTATCACAAAGGTTCTTCATGATGGACCTGGGTGATGCCTCATGCATTTTGGGCATAAGGATCTATAGAGATAGATCCAAGATGTTATTGAGATTGTCCCAATCAAAGTACATTGACACTATCCTAAAAAGATTTAGTATAGAAGATTCCAAGCGTGGTGCCTTACCCACTTGTCATGGAATCACTCTCTCCAAATACTTCTGTTCGAAGACTGATGAAGAGAGATCTCCCATGAGCATTATGCCCTATGCTTCAGCCGTTGGATCTATAATGTATACGATGTTATATACATGCCCTGATGTAGTTTATGCATTAGCTGTAGTAAGCAGGTATCAATCAAACCCAGGAAAGAAACATTGGATAGCAGTGAAGAACATTCTTAAGTACTTGCGAAGGACTAAAGAACTGTTCTTGGTGCTGTAAGTGCACGGCGGCGCCCCGGCCGTTGATCCGACGCCGGAATGCGGAAAAGAAAAACTTTGCAAACTAGCAAACCGGCACCACCGCGCACTATAAACCCGGATCGTGCCATTAAACTAGTCCTAGCTATCTAGAGAGGGGGAAAGAGATATACCGAGCGATCCGTATCCTTCGGTCTTCTCGTCGTCGTCCCGTTCTCCCCGCGAAATCTCCGATCTCCACCACGTCGCCGGAAGGGCACCACGTCGCCGGAAGGGCATCACGTCGCCGGCTTCTTTTACGGGCTCCCGCCTCTGGTCCGAGGCAACTCGGGCACGAAGTTGGCGAGTCGACGTGCCCAAGATTTGCTATAGAATAGTGTAGTGAGCTATGTCTCATTTTGGGGTAGTGGATGTTGCCTTTTAAGTGGAGGAATGATACTTGGAGTTTTTTGATGGAAAAATGGAATTTTGCAAGCACCATGAGAACAAAACCTCACCCAAAAAAATTTGGACAGCCCCAGACTTGGCCGGCTATGCATGGTGGGAGAGGAAAGAATGAGAGAGGGAGTGTGTGAGCCAATAATACAAGTGGGAATCATATGTGATCAAAAAGTTATCATGAAAGGAAATGATCACCAAAACAAACCCACACTCCACCAACCATCATCATCATAACAAAGGTCAAGCCATCATGAAAGAAGAAGTCAAATGGTCAAGGGATGGTGTAACCATCATGACACTACAAGATGCAAATAACACCCTCCACAAATGCTTATTTGCACAAATGCAAATAAGCCCTCCTCCACGATTTATCGGCCAATGAAAGATACAAATGAAATATGGTCGAAACGGAAAACAAACTGATCCCGTAATAAATTAAAGGAAAAACCCGATACTGTGTATACACACCCGCATCTGTATTCCGACCGAATACAAATGCAATGAGACAAAATCTACACTGTACTATACTAGGATCCGGCTTAAACCAAAGCCCGCTAGTATAAACCGTCCGATCAGGATCCGTGCAATACCGCACGTATCTGATCGAACCCTGCCATATCTCCATACGGCCTCTACAGCGTTTCGCCCGAAAACTTGAGCAATTTTCTATGGGGGACGCTAAAGACCCGTCAATACTATGGCTGTAGATTTAACCACTAGCACGTCAGAGGTATTAGCCATGCGTGACGGGCCACCAGCTATTGACCGAAAGGGACTTCGATGAGCGAACTCATCCTGACACCCTACTGAGCCTGTCAGTGACAATATCCGTACAGTCCGGTCCGTTCGTCTATGAGCATCGCATGCGGGCCTAGTGGGTTGGTAAAAGTAAGACCCCTAAAAGCGGTACAAGTCGTGTCGGAGTGTAGCCCAGAACACCCTGAGATACTACTGGAATACCTACCAGTAAATCTCCTGCCTTGGCCAAGGATTTCGTGTAATGGCTCTCCTAGACACAGCACGACCACACCCACAATACCGGGAGAGACGAACCCCTGAAGATCCGCTCACTGCCTCCTTGTGGCTCGGGACTGTACCCAACTAAAACCTGTTTGCACGTCTCCTTTGAGCGTGGTAGGGTAGTAATCAAAGTAGAGTGGGAACTCACACGAGACAAATGACGATCCTCAGGTCGATGAACTAACCTGTACACATGTCACCAGGGAATTGCTATCTGACGTCAGGTATAAGACCAACTAGTATGTTCCCGGCGAGTCCTGTCCGGTGTACTCATAACCCAATGAGAACCTGTATACATCTTAGGTGAACCAACTGACACCAGTGGCTTGTGAGACCGGCCACCGCCCCTCATCGGGGTCTCGACTGTATACACTAGTCTACTCTGGAGTATCGATGCCCTATCTCGAAACTCCCACGACTAGGGACCTTTTAAGGATGTGCTTATAGACTACCAGCTCCCACGTATATGATCGCCCTCATACTGCTGGCAGTCAAGCAAGAATCCTAGGGGCTCTATCAACGTGTAATAGCGACCTGTCTGGTCACCTAAAGCAGTACACGATGATAAAGATAAACCAGATAGCATACTATCATCTTGAGTAAGACTATCCTACCGGAATAGGTCCTTCCTCAATCATTGCAATCACGTGCCTGTGATCCAATAATTGACTCTTTGGGCACTATCTCCAACAATCTCCCACTTGCACTCAAGGCTAATTATTGCGATGTCGCATACTCACAGCCCGTGTGATACCGAACACCCAACTCCTCTACTTGTCAGTCTCACAAAGCTCGTTTGCGAAACTATTGCGTTCAAGGAATAGCCTCAGTGAGTGGATCCGCTTTGATGTTTCCTTTTATGTCTCTCTATATCTCTTGTTCGCGGAGAAAGCCATCTCCCGAAATGAGCAATACCTGTCTTAGAATGTGTCTGGATGTCTGATGGGACCTAGCTCATAAATGCACTCCAAATCCAAACTTATTAGACTGTATCGTCAACTGAACTTAATCAGTATCCTACGCTATGCCTCTCTCAGTATTGCCTTGGACCACCTGTCCAAAATACTGCCCCTCGTCAGAAGGAAAACTATAACTCTGACAACCTCCTTGTCGTCCAGGTCACCTTGGAAGCCTGGAATGATAACTGTCTCCCGAAATGAGGCTGTCGTTATTATATCCCTAGAACATCCACTTATGTTCTAAAACTGCTTCCGATTATTTCTCCGGGATTGGATCAATGTCAACTTATTGCATCTACTGCAAAAACAACATCTGGTTTGGTATTTGACATCTCATGATTGACTCAATTGCCTGAGCAAGTGATCTGCCAATCATGCACATCCATCTCCCCTTTAGTCTGTAAGACACCTTTAGAGAGGGTGACTCCATCACCTACAGGTACACTACCGTGCCAGGAGTCGTCCATTCTAAATACTCTTAGAATGCTGTCTAAGTACCCTGATTGAGAAACCACCTAAATCTAGATCTAGAACCATAGATCTAGTAACCAGTATGTCTGATATAATGTCTAAGTCCCATGTGGAGAAACCACTGTGTGATGACCAAAGTATAACCGATTGTAGTATAGGAATATCACTTCCTACTCTGTGTATGTCATCCAAATACCATGACATCACACCCTACTACTTTCTCAACAGATCCATCCCCTATTCTGATGAAGTCAAACCTATGACAGTCACATCAGAAATAGATGATCTATCTCCACTATATTTGCTTTAGTCCATAAATAGACACAAGCTACTTTTCTACCAATGCTTCCGCTACTCCCACTGACTATGACAACCCTCTGGCAGAGTCATATACACATACACTTCTGAAGCCAATTCAGAACGACGTTATACTCATCCTCCTGCCGGGTCTCACAGCCTGGAACAACAACAATGGCAAGTCTGGGTAAACAAGAACCTCCCTGCCACCGTCCTTGAGCATACCGAAGTACCTCTCGAGTGCCTGAGGTTATCCACCATATCTGCGGAGTGGCTAATGGAATGTCAAACCAGATTGAATCTCTAGGTTCCTATCAAATCTTCAGTAATCGTTTGTGGTTCTGGAATCACTTCTCGTTCTACCATACTCCCACTACTGTTTTCTGAAAAAATCTATTTTTATTAAAACTGTGCCGAGTCTAGAACAATATCACTATTGATCTTCTAGATGGTAGAAAGTCAACCCTCGTCATAGCCTGGGTCAACCCACAAACAGCCATTACAGAAACGTGCCTTGAGTTGTCCAGTGTCTGGTTTTAAGCATAGGCCGGACAACTCCCCGTACCTTAACATCGTTAAGATATGAACTGTTCTATATCCAATATAGAACCAGTGGCAATGATTTAATTGAACCAGATTCAAATCATGCAGCTATCCCCAGTGCATGTCAAGTAAGTGGAAAGAGGCCGATCAGCGTTACTCAACTTAGGAATGCTTCCAATTATGAGTAACCTGAAAGAGAAGCATGTTCTCTTAATCACTACTATCAACTGAATACCATACTCAAGTATCTACATCTTCGATCAACTTGAAGAATCCCGATACTTGCAACACCCGGTTCTCTATTTTATCCATATACCTATAACTTCTCAAAACTTGGACCCTGTGTTTCTACGAAACACCTGTCTAAAAACTAGAGAAGTCATAAGTAAACCGAATATAGTACGAGAACCAACCCCTTTGTCCTCATGGACGCTGGACAACATACAATATCTGTATAAGTCCCTTGAGTCTGATAACTCATTCCCTGTGTGTCGTAAGTTGAAAACTGTACTGTGGTTATGAAGAATTACACCGCTGTTTAATGCTTCTTACCTAACCATCCACTGATATAGGTAAATGTCACGGACATAATTTCAAAAAGGTATATCTCACTCTATAAAAATTGACGTACAGATATATCAATTTGAAATTGGTGCATACAACGGATATTCAAAACCAAATATTTGCCGTCCGGCAAAGAACCCAGGTGGCTTGCTCAAATATCACCGATTACAACGAATCCCAATATAATGAGGATGATCACCCAATTCCCAATAACTTATTCCCACTCATCATCTGTAAAATCATACAGATGTGAGAATCAGACCTGGTAAATACATACCCTGGAGTAAGGACTAATTAGGAAATCAGTTTTCTTTTAACAGTACACAGTGAAACTGAAACATTGAAATGTTTCGATGGGGTATCCCGGTATTCCTAGTAATGCCTCTTCCATTATCCAGATTCACAACTGTAACCGTGTAATTCTTTGCCACCTCTCCAAATCCCTTTATATGTCTTTAGTCATTACCTTCTGCACACCTCTTTAGGCCAAATGGTTTTCTTCCTTCCCTACCGTTCGGCACCAGCCTATGGTTTGGAAAAAGACTATCCAATAAGCATAATAGGTGTACTGTCCTAATCCTAGGAGCACTCGCAATGAGAGAAGGTGAAGATAAAAGACAACCGAATAAACTTTATTCCTATTTCTCCTGAACCAGAATCCATCCCCGAACTGGAACAAGTTCCTTTCGAGTTCGTATATAACCATACGATGGAGTATCCAATAAACTGTGGATCTTCGTAGTGATACGGAGTGTCCTGGAGATATACAAAGGTGAAGTGGGAGTGGTATTGAAATACCTGGTTTTGTCGTGAATATCAGTCGCAATTTACTTTGCCCTCTTACTAATCCCTTGATATGTCTTTACTTAATACCTTCTGTACACCATCGTTAGGCTAATTGGTTTTCTTCATTCCCTACCGGTCGGCACCTGCCTATGGTTTGGAAGAAGACTATCCAATTTGCGTAATAGGTGTACTGTCTCCTAAACCAAGGAGCACTCGCAACCTGAGAGATGGTAAAAGGAAAAGACAACTGAATAGTCTTATCCGTTTCCTCCAGAACCGGAAACCATCCTCGAATAATTTCCTTCGAGTTCGTATATAACCATATGATGGTTTTGTCCAATGGAAGTGGACGTTCGTAGTAAAACGGGATGTCCTGGAGAAAAGGGTAAAAGTAGGAGTGGCAACGAGGTTTGCAACTCTGACTATCCAAAAGCCAGTGTTAAAGAAGGTTCGGTCAACTTGGTTACTGAGTCATAGTCTAGGGTCGGGTCAATGGTCGCTGCCAAAGAGAGAGAGAAAAGAAACACTCAGCGTGCACTCTAACCTAGATCAGAATGGTTACCTATTTATCTAATATGGAAACCTCCCACTGTACCGTCAAATTCTTCTCCAAACCTGAAAGAAGAATTGGTCGGGATCACCCGAGGAGTAAACCAACTCATCAGTGGGAATCGGGATCCAACTATCATCGCATGATAACGTGACAGAATCCGCTCACGTCATCACACTCCAGAAGGTATGCGCATATCTGGCAAGTTTCAGTTTCTTTAGAAACTCCCGATGTGATTTTTGCCCTATGCTCTTATGACCTTGGCGTGAGGTCAAAATATCATAAGTCACATGTCAAGTTCTACCCGTCATTGTCCAGGTTAATTTGAACCCACCCGTACATACCCTTGATGTAGGCCAAAATAGTAGTACGACTGCCCCAAACCAACGCATCTATCTATGCAACAGATAAATACCCGGCAGCTACCAATCACTATGCCTTGGCGTGAGGTCAAAATACATAGATTGAATACTACCGAATATCTAACTGAAATGACGGAGGACTACGAATGGTTTCTGGCGAAAACCTTTAACGTAATGAACTTGATATGGTTGAAGGAACCGGATAGCTTTTAAAAATATAGTGACGAAAACCTTTGCTAAAGAGGTCACTACCGGTAAAGGGATCTCGGCTCTTTCCCCGTAGAATGAGGTGCAGGATATTCCAACTGAATACCACGATGCAAAGCAAAAGTAATCGGCTATAGTGAAGTTATTGCCCTGACGCAAACTTTTGTCCAAGGGGTCACTCCCGGTGAAGGGATCTCTGCCCTTGCCTCGTCGACTGAGGAGCTGGATATTCATAACCGAATACCACTGTGCGAAACAAAAGAGAACGCCCTTGCAATAACAGCTTTTTGAAAAAGGTTCCAACAACATCAGAATAGGTTTGTTTAACTTGCATTGATCCGAATCAATGCAGTCCCATCAATTGATCACACCACAAAGAACGAAATATAATGATGTACGTATATGCCATCTGCATTCGCCACTGGGTCCCGTCATTACCTGTTAGGTTAGCTAACTAACGACAGAGCGGGGACTGGACTAGCGCGGATGCAAAACATATACAACATCTACTAATATATATATCAATATATAATATTTCGCTCAAGGCGTGATAAAATGCAAAATCACAGAAATGTACAGCATCACAGAACAATACAGATATCTGGGATCCCCGGGTTTCACAGAGCCTCTACTGAAACCCGACGTTCCCCTGGTCGTGTGGATAGCCTGTGCAATGAAATCCTAGACCCCTACGGGCGCGGCAAGTTACCCGCCAAAACCTGAAGCGAGGCAGCCCCCTTCAGCAACATGAATGGACCACCCAGCACTTCACGGAATCCGGTAACTTGGGCACCCTTCCTGGGTCAACCTATACCCCCTACGAGAGTGGCGAATAGCCCGCCAATTCTAGAGTGATGCCCCCTCCGTCTCAATGCCATGAGATGCGGGCCCGTTGCCCTCTAGAACCCGGCTATCCGTGCACCCCTCCTTGGGGTAATCCTAGTACAGAAAGTAAAATATACATACAACGGGTACATCGACCGCAACCTGGTCGTGCCCCAAAATAATAATACAAACAGGCAGTGACGGCAGTCCACATGTCAGACTCTCGCCCCGCAATATCAAATGTACATAATACAACAAAACTGTACTACCACTACAACCAGGCTATCCCCCACGACCAATCCGCAACATCACAGCAATACACAGAACATCAACGTGAAGGTCACGTTCGCAAATCCGTCTAACCGGGCTATAGCAGTTAGACAGGATTTACCGATCAAGTGACATTCACGGTCGCAGATATAATGTAAAAATTGTGAACTAACATGTTTAAAATATCCGATCGATCAAATTTTACCATGTGGGCCCCAAGCATTACTGTAGCAGTTAAAGAAATTCTGGGCCCAAAAATAATATTCCAAAACCCCAATTTCACTGTTTAAAGATCACTGTGCAAAATTGGTGCACTGAAGGGACTGTACTGCGGCGGAACCGCGGCCAAAAGGGGGGTTTGGCCGCGGTTCCGCGGTCATCCTACAGCATCAGTTCACCAAATTTTCACAGAAGTCTTATCTTTCCCTGCACATCATTCTGCAACACACTGAAAAAATTTGGAGCCAAAAAAATTTCGACAGAAACTGATTGTACATGAAAACGCGGTTTTGGGAATTTTGTTCGATCGAAAATATAAAACACATTAGAAAAAGCTAGACTATGTTAATGGCGAGGCTCTGATACCACTGTAAGTACACGGCGGCGCCCCGGCCATCGATCCGACGCTGGAATGCGGAAACGAAAAACTTTGCAAACTAGCAAACCGGCACCACCGCGGACTATAAACCCGGATCGTGCCATTAAACTAGTCCTAGCTAACAAGAGTGGGGGAAAGAGATATACCGAGCGATCCGTGTCCTTCGGTATTCTCGTCGTCGTCCCGATCTCCCCGCGGAATCTCCGGTCTCCACCACGTCGCCGGAAGGGCACCACGTCGCCGGCTTCTTTTACGGGCTCCCGCCTCTGGTCCGAGGCAAGTCGAGCATGAGTTGGCTGGTCGACGTGCCCAAGATTTGCTATAGAATAGTGTAGTGAGCTATGTCTCATTTTGGGGTAGTGGATGTTGCCTTTTAAGTGGAGGAGTGATACTTGGAGTTTTTTGATGGAAAAATGGAATTTTGCAAGCACCAGGAGAACAAAACCTCACCCAAAAAAATTTGGACAGCCCCATACTTGGCCGGCCATGCATGGTGGGAGAGGAATGAATGAGAGAGGGAGTGTGTGAGCCAATAATGCAAGAGGGAATCATATGTGATCAAAAAGTTATCATGAAAGGAAATGATCACCAAAACAAACCCACACTCCACCAACCATCATCATCATATCAAAGGTCAAGCCATCATGAAAGAAGAAGTCAAATGGTCAAGGGATGGTGCAACCATCATGACACTACAAGATGCAAATAACACCCTCCACAAATGCTTATTTGCACAAATGCAAATAAGCCCTCCTCCACCATTTTTCGGCCAATGAAAGATACAAATGAAATATGGTCGAAACGGAAAACAAACTGGCAACACCAAAAAACTGATCCCGTAATAAATTACAGGAAAACCCCGATACTGTATATACACACCCGCATCTGTATTCCGACCGAATACAAATGCAATGAGACAAAATCTACACTGTACTATACTAGGATCCGGCTTAAACCAAAGCCCGCTAGTATAAACCGTCCGATCAGGATCCGTGCAATACCGCACGTATCTGATCGAACCCTGCCATATCTCCATACGGCCTCTGCAGCGTTTCGCCCGAAAACATGGGCAACTGTCTGTGGGGGACTCTAAAGACTCGTCAATACTATGGCTGTGGATTTAACCACTAGCACGTCAGAGGTATTAGCCATGCGTGACGGGCCACCAGCTATTGACCGAAAGGGACTTCGATGAGCGAACTCATCCTGACACCCTACTGAGCCTGTCAGTGACAATATCCGTACAGTCCGGTCCGTTCGTCTATGAGCATCGCATGGCGGGCCGAGGGGGTTGGTAAAAGTCAGACCCCCAAAAGCGGTACAAGTCGTGTCGGAGTGTAGCCCAGAACACCCTGAGATACTACTGGAATACCTACCAGTAAATCTCCTGCCTTGGCCAAGGACTTCGTGTAATGGCTCTCCTAGACACAGCACGACCTCAACCCCAATACCGGGAGAGACGAACCCCTGAAGATCCGCTCACTGCCTCCATGTGGCTCGGGACTGTACCCAACTAAAACCTGTTTGCACGTCTCCTTTGAGCATGGTAGGGTAGTAATCAATGTACAGTGGGAACTCACACGAGACAAATGACGATCCTCAGGTCGATGAACTAACATATACACATGTCATCAGGGAACTGCTATCTGACGTCCGGTATAAGACCAACTAGCATGTTCCCGGCGAGTCCTGTCCGGTGTACTCATAACCCAATGAGCATTTGTATACATCTTAGGTGAACCAACTGACACCAGTGGCTTGTGAGACCGGCCACCGTCCCTCGTCGGGGTTTCGACTGTATACACTAGTCTACTCTGGAGTATCGATGCCCTATCTCGAAACTCCCACGACTAGGGACCTTTTAAGGATGTGCTTATAGACTACCAGCTCCCACGTATATGATCGCCCTCATACTGCTGGCAGTCAAGCAAGAATCCTAGGGGCTCTATCAACGTGTAATAGCTACCTGTCTGGTCACCTAAAGTAGTACACGATGATAAAGATAAACCAGATAGCATACTATCATCTTGAGTAAGACTGTCCTACCGGAAAAGGTCCTTCCTCAATCATTGCAATCACGTGCCTGTGATCCAATAAATGACTCTGAGGGCACTATCTCCAACAGGTGTATGGTAATGGGGATCTCCAAATCGAAGCCTTTACCAATTCTAGCTTCCAAAGTGATAAGGATGGCAACAAATCTATCTCAGGGTTTGTATTTCCCTCAATGGAGGAGCGGTTAGTTGGAAGAGTTCCAAACATGATACCGTTACAGACTCAACGATGGAAGCTGAGTATACTGCTGCAAATGATGCTGCCAAGGAAGCCGTCTGGATGAAAAAGTTTGCCACGGAACTAGGAGTAGTTCTAACCATTGTTCATCCATTACCATTGTATTGTGATAATAATGGTGCTATGGCGTTAGCCAAAGAACCCAGATCCCATCAGAAGTCTACACACATCCTAAGGCAATATCATTTGATCCGGGAGATAGTAGATCGCCACGAGATCGAGATTCGGAGAGTAGATACAAAGAATAACACAGCGGATCCACTCACCAAGGCCCTTCCACAGCCACAGCATGAGAGACTGTTTGAGATGTTGGGTATGAGATACGCCAATAACTGGCCTTAGTGCAAGTGGGAGATTGTTGGATATATGTATGCCCTAGAAGCCATTATATGTATAGTGGATGCTTGGACATGTGTGTGTGTATATATATATATATGTAAGTCCACGGTAGCGCCCCGGCCGTCTAACAGACGTTAAATGCAGAACAAAAACTTTTTACAACTGGCGCTATCGTGTACTATAACCCGGATCTGCCATTAAAGCTAAACTAACAAATTACAAAGTGGGTAGAAATGTTATACAAAACAATCCAAGTCCTTCGGTCTTCAACCATCATCCCATGCTTTGTTGTGGCTGCTCCGATCTTCTGAATCTCCAGTCTTCTCGTCCAGGTGGCACCACGTCGACGAATCTTTAAACGGGCTCCCGCCTCTGAACCGAGGCAACTCGATCATCAAGTTTGCTAAAAAAGATGACCAAGATTGATGTAGAGAATGAGTAGAACACTTTGTCTCGTTACGTCAAAGGCTATAGACGAACGGTTAATGAAGTTGCCTTTTGGATCGGGTGGAATGAGAAATGAGGCTATATCCTTTTATGAACCAAAACTATCATCTTCTTTTTATCCAAAATAAACCCATACCCACCCTAGAGAGGGGGCCGGCCACTATATAGGCAAGGGGGGTGAGTGTAGGAGGAGGGATGGTGAGAATAACAAGCACAATACTTATCATAACAATAATGAAAGCATGAGTCATATAACACCTAGTGTGAATACATTTAATGCAAACAAGTGAGTCACAAACCAAGTCACCAACCAAGAAGCTTCCTCACTCATGACTCACCCTCATGACTCACCCATGGAAGAAAAGATAAATCCGCATTTAACCGAATGTTAAATACGGCTGATAGAAAACTGGAAACTGGCAACTTCCAAAAGTGATCCTGAAACGAATTTCAGGATAACCCCGTATCAGTATAAACATACCTGTATTTGTATTATGACCGAATACAAATGCAACTGAGACAAAGATACTATATCTACACAGTATAATACTGGGTTCCGGCTTAAACCAAATACTACCAGTATTATCTGCCTGAAAAATGACACGTGCGAAAACGCACGTGCATTTTCCGAACCTTACCATAAAACCATACAGCCTCTACAACGTTTCGCCCGAACTTAGTAAAGTGTCTGTGGGGGACTCTAATGACTCATCAACACACTAGCACTGGGTATAACCTCTAGCATGTCAGAAGTACAAGCTGTACGTAACGGTTTGCCTATGTATTGATTAGAAGGGAAGCTGACGAGCGAACTCATCCATAAACCCTACTGAGCCTGACAGTGACAATGTATATACAGTCCGGTCCGTTCGTCTAAAGAGTATTGCATATCGAGTCTAGGGGGGTGGATAAAGACAGACCCTTAATAACGCGATAAATCGTGTCGGCATGAAGCCCATCACCACCTGAGAAACTACCGATCCAAATCAGTAATTCTCAAATAACTCGGCCGAGGATTCCTAGTGATGGCCACCCGTGCATTGCGCGACATCAACCCCAAATACCGGGAAAGACGGATACCCGACGATCCGCTCACTTGCCTCCAATGTGGCTCGGGACTGTACCCAACTAAAACCTGTTTGCACAACTCCTTTGAGCGTTGTAGGGTAGTAATCTAAGCACAGTGGGAACTCACACGAGACAAATGACGATCTCAAGACGATGAACTAACCTGTACGCATGTCACCAGGGAACTGCTATCTGACGATATGTATAATACCAACTAGCAGGTTCCCGGCGAGTCCTGTCCGGTGTACTCATAACCCAATAAGCACCTATATACATCTTAGGTGATCCAACTGACACCAGTGGCTTGTGAGACCGGCCACCGCCCCTCGTCGGGGTCTTGACTGTATACACTAGTCTACTCGGGAGTATTGATGCCCTGTCTCGAAACTCCCACGACTAGGGACACTTTAAGGATGTGCTTACGGACCCCAGCTCCCACGTATATGATCGCCATCATACAGCTGGTAGTCAAGCAAGAATCCTATAGGCTCTATCACCATGCAATAGTGAACTAAAGCATATATACGATGATAAAGACAAACCAGATAGCATACTATCATATCGAGTAAGACTGTCATATCGGTATAGGTCATGCCTCAATCATTGCAATCATGTACCTGCGATCCAATAATTGACTTTGAGGCCACTATCTCCAACAATCTCCCACTTGCACTTAAGGCTATTTATTGCGATGTGGCATACTCACAGCCCGTGTGATACCGAACACCCAACTCCTCTACTAATCAGTTTCACAAAGCTAGTTTGTAAAACTCTCGTGTTCGAGAAATATCCTCAATGAGTGGATCCGCCCTGATGTTTCTTTCTATTTCTATCTTAATCTCAAGTTCACGGAGAAAGCCATCTCCCGAATCGAGTAATACCTGTCTCAGAATATGTCTGGATATCTGATGGGACCTAGTTCATAAATGAACTCCAAATCCAAACTTCTTAGACTGTATCTATCACTGAACCAAATCAGTATCCAGCACCATGCCTCCCACAGTATCATCTTGGACCAACTGTCCATAATACTGTCCCTCGCCAGAAGGAAAACTATAACTCTGACAATCACTCTGTCATCTATGTCACCTTGAAAGCCTGGAATGATAACCGTCTCTCGAAGGAGGCTGCCGTCATCAAATCCGTAGAACATGCACTTATGTTCAAAAACTGCTTCCTTATGTTTCTTCAGGATTGGATTAATATAAACTTATCGCATCAAGTGAAAAAACAACATCTGGTGTGGTACTTGACATCTCATTATCGACTCAATTGCCTAAGCAAGTGATCTGCCAATCATGCATTTCCCTCTCTCCATTAGTCTCTAAGACACCTTTAGAGAGGGTGACTCCATCACCTGCAGGTACACCACCATGCCAAGAGTCATCAATTCTAAAATACTATTAGAATACTATCAAAGTACCCACATTGAGAAACTATACAAATCTCGATCTAAAACCATAGATCTAGGAACAAGAATGTCTAATATTATATCCAAATCTTTTGTGAAGAAACAACTGTATGACGACCAAAGTACAACCGATCGTAGTATAGGAATTTTACTTCCTACTCTGTGTATGTCATCGAAATACCAGGACATCACACCCTACTACCTTCTCAACAGATCCATCCCCTATTCTGATGAAGTCAAAGCCATGACTGTCTGATCAAAATTAGATGATCTAACTCCGCTATATTTGCTCAAGTCTATAAATAGACATAAGTTACTCGCCCACTATGCTTCCGCTGCTCCCACTGGCTACGATAACCCTCTGGCAGAATGATATCTACGTACACTTCTAAAGCTAGTTTAGAACGACATTATACTTATCCTCTTGCCGGGTCTCATAGTCTGGAACAACAGTACTGTCAAGTCTGGGTAAACAAGAATCTCCCTGTCACCGTTCTTGAGGCTACCTGAGTACCTCTCGGGTGTCTGAGGTTACCCACCATATCTGCGGAGTGGCTAATGGAATGTCAAACCTGATTTGAATATATATAGATCCTATTAAATTTTCCGTGATCGTTTGCTGTTCTGGAATCACTTCCAGTTCTACCATACTCCCACTACTGTTTTCTGAAAAAATACATTTTACTAAAACTGTGGCGAGTCTAGAACAATATCACTATTGATCTTCCAAATGGTAGAAATGTCAACCCTCGTCAAAGCCAGGGTCAACCCACAAACAGCCATTACAGAAACGTGCCTTGAGTTATCCAGTGTCTGGTTTTAAGAATAAGCTGGACAACTCACCTTATCTTAACATCGTTAAGATATGAACCATTCTATATACAATATAGAAATAGAGGCACTAATTTAATTGGAACCAGATTCTAATCATGCAGCTGTCTCCAGTGCATAACAACTTAATGGAAAAAGGCTAATCAGAATTACTCAACTTAGGAATCCATCCAATTATGAGTAACCTGAAAGAGAAACAAGTTTCTCAAAACCATTACTATTATCTGAATACCAATCACAAGAATCTACATTTTCAAGTTCTTTGAAGAATCCCGATACTTGTGATACCTGATTCTCTACTTTATTCTTATACCCACAACTTCTCAAAACTTAGACATTGTATTTCTACGAAACACTTATCTAAAAACTAGAGAAGTCACAAGTAAACAGAACATAGTACGAGGACCTACCCCTTTGTCCTGACGGACACTGGACAACATACAATACTCTGTATAAGTCCGCTGAGTTGAATAACTCAAAACCTGTGCGTCGTAGGTTGAAAACTGTACCCAGGTGATTTCCTCAAATATCACCAATTACAACAAATTCCGATATAATGAGGATGATCACCTAATTCCCAATAACTTACTCCCACTCATCATCTGTAAAAACCATACAGATATGAGAATGAAACCTGGTAAATACATGCCCTGGAGTAAATATGTAATCGGGAAATCAGTTTACAATTAAAAATGCATAGTGAAACTGAAACATAAAAAATGTTTCGTAGGGGTTTCCAGGTATTCCTAGTAATGCCTCTTCCATAATCGTATTCATGACTTTAACCGTATATATCTTTGCCATATTTCCAAATCCCTTTATTTGTCTTTATTCATTACCTTCTGTACACCTCGTTAGGCTAAATGGTTTTCTTCCTTCCCTACCGTTTGGCACCAGCCTATGGTTTGGAAGAAGACTATCCAGTAAGCATAATAGATGTACTCTCCTAATCCTAGGAGTACTCACAACTTGAGAGAAGGTGATGATAAAAGATAACTGAATAATACCTTATTCTATTTCTCCCGAACTGGGGAAAAAGTAAAGGTGAAATAGGAGTAGCGATGAATTACGCGGTTTGGTCGTGAATGATAACAGTCGCAATTTACTTTGCCCTCTTTTTAATCCCTTTATTTTGTCTTTAGTTATTACCTTCTGTACACCCTACTTAGGCTAATTGGTTTTCTTCATTCCCTACCTTTTGGCACCAGCCTATGGTTTGGAATAAGACTATCCAATAAGAGTAATAGGTGTACCCTCCTAAACTAAGGAGCCCTCGCAACCTGAGAGAATGTGATAATAAAAGACAACTGAATAAACCAATTCTATTTCTCCTGAACTTGGATCCATCCTCGAAGAAGTCCCTTCGAGTTCGTATATAACCATACGATGGATCTATCCAATGGAAGTGGATGTTCGTAATAATACGGGATGTTCTGAGAAATACAAAGGGTAAAAGAAGTATCGGCAATGACTTATGCAACTATAGACAATCCAAAAGGCTGTATTTTAAGAAGGTTCGGTCAACTTGGTCACTGAGTCATAGTCTAGGGTCGGTCAAAGGTCGCTGCCAAAGAGAGAGAGAGAAAAGAAACACTCTGCGTGAACTCTAACCTAGATCAGAATGGTTATCACTTTTTCTAATCAGGAAACCTCCCACTGTTATCTCAAATTCTCCTCCAAACCTGAAAGAAGAATTAGTCGGGATCACCCGAAGAGTAAACCAACTCATCAGTGAGAATCGGGATCCAACTATCATCGCATGATAACTTGATAGAAGCCACTCAAGTTATCATACTCTAGAATGTATGCGCATACTTGGCAAGTTTCAGTTTCTTTAGAAACTCCCGATGTGATTTTTGCCTCATGCTCTTATGACCTTGACTTTGGCCAACAAATCATAAGTCACATGTCAAGTTCTACCCGTCATTATCCAGGTTAATTTGAACCCACCCGCACATGCCCTTTACTTTGGCCAACAAGGCAGAACGACTGTCCCAAACTAACACATCTATCTATGCTGCAGATGAATGTTCAGCAGCTACCAAACACTATACCTTGACTTTGGCCAACAAACATAGCTTGAATACTACTGACAATCCATAAGAAATGACGGAGGGCTACGGCTGGTTTTTGGCGAAAAACCTTTAACGTAATGAACTTGATTTTGTTGAAGGAACCCGATGGCTTTTTATAAAAAATATAGTGACGAAAACCTTTTGCTAAAGAGCTCACTCCTGGTGAAGGGATCTCGGCTCTTTCCTCGTGGAATGAGGTGCAGGATATTCCAACTGAATACCGCGATGCAAAGCAACTTGAATCGACTATATAGAAGTTACTACCCTGACGTAAACTTCTGCCCAAGGAGTCACTCCCGGTGAAGGGATCTCGGCCCCTGCCTCGTAGAATGAGGTGCAGGATATTCCAACTGAATATCACTATGCAAAACAAAAAGAAACGACTTTGTAATAACACTTTTAAAATTGGTTCCCACAACATCAAATATAGGTTTGTTTTATCTTTGCATTGATAAGAATCAATGCAGTCCCATCAATCAATCACACCAGAAAAGAACGAAAATATAATGTACGTATATGCCATCTGTTGGAGATAGTGCCCTCAGAGTCAATTATTGGATCGCAGGTACGTGATTGCAATGATTGCAGAGGACCTATACTGGTAGGACAGTCTTACTCGAGATGATAGTGTGCTATCTGGTTTGCATTTGTCAGTCGTGTACAGTTTCAGGTGACTGATCACTGTTACACATTGAGAGAGCCCTTAGGATCTTTCTTTACTACCTACAGTATGATGGCGATCATATACGTGAGAGTAGGGTGGTTTATGTGCATATCCTTAATTGTGGTCCCTAGTCGTGGGAGTTTCGAGACAGGGCATCGATACTCCGGAGTAGACTAGTGTATACAGTCGAAACCCCGACGAGGGGCGGTGGCCGGTCTCACAAGCCACGGGTGTCAGTTGGATAACCTAAGATGTATACAGGTGCTCATTGGGTTATGAGTACACCGGACAGGACTCGCCGGGAATCTGCTAGTTGGTATTATACATATCGTCAGATAGCAGTTTCCTGGTGACATGTGTACATGTTAGTTCAAGGACCTGAGGTCGTCATTTGACTCGTGTGAGTTCCTACTGTGCTTTGATTTCTACCCTACCACGGCTCAAAGGAGTCGTGCAAACAGGTAGTTTTTGCGTACAGTCCCGAGCCACATGGAGGCACGTGAGCGGATCGGCAGGGAATTCGTCTCTCCCGGTATTGGGGGTGAGTCATGCTGTATCTAGAAGAGCCATTACACAAAGCCCACGGCTGTGGCAGGAGATTTACTGGGAGGTACTCCAGTAGTATCTCAGGGTGTTATTGGGCTACACTCCGACACGACTTATACTGCAATTGGGGGTCTGACGTTATTAGCCCCCTAGGCAGATATGCGATACTCATAGACGAACAGACTGGACTGTATATACATTGTCACTGTTAGGCTCTGTAGGGTTTCCGGATGAGTTCGCTCATCGGCCTCCCTTGAGGTCAGTCCATGGGCAGCCATTACGCATAGCTAGTGCCGCTGACGGTTTGTGGTTAAACCCACTGCCAGGGTACTGACGAGTCATTAGAGTCCCCCACAGACAGTTTCCCAAGTTCGGGCGAAATGTTGTAGAGGCCGTATGGTTTTATGGCAGGGTTCGGAAAATGCACGTGCGTTTACGCACGTGTCATATTTCGGGCAGATAATACTGGCAGGCTTTGGTTTAAGCCGGATCCGAGTATTATATTGAGTAGATATAATATCTTTGTCTCAGTTGTATTTGTATTCGGTCGTAATACAAATGCGGGTATATTTATACAGTTACGGGGTTATCCTGAAATTCGTTTCAGGATCGCTTTTGGAAGTTGCCAGTTTCCAGTTTTCAATCAGCCGTATTTAACATTCGGTTAAATACGGATTTATCTTTTCTTGAGATGAGTGTGGAAGTTTCTAGAAGCATCTAGAAGGTGGTGACTAGGTTAGAGTGCTGTTATTGTTTCATTGGATGCATTTATTGGTTCAATTAATGCAAGGTGGCTAGGTTAGTGATTCATCTCTTTGTGTTCACACTAGATATTTATCCTTGTGGTTACCTCCCCTCTCCTACACTTACCCCCCCACCTCTATATGATGGCCGGCCCCCTCCTCTCTCTCATTCAGAAGCTTGATTCATTTGGTGAAAAGATTATGATAGTTTTGGGGTGTATGGAAATTTCATAGTTCATTTCATTCCATCACCCGACTTAATTGGCAACTTCATTAACCGATCGTCCATGGCTTTGGACGAAGTTAGATAAAGTCTTCTACTCATTCTCTACATCAATCTTGGTCGTCTCTTTAAGCAAACTTGACGACCGAGTTGCCTCGAGTCAGAGGCGGGAGCCCGTTTAAAGAATCGTTGACGTGGTGCCACCTGGACGAGGAGATCAGAGATCGACGAGATCGGAGCAGCCGCAACGGAGCGTGGGATGATGGTTAAAGAACGAAGGACTCGGATCGTTCGGTATAACCTTTCTACTCTCTTTACAGTATGTTAGTTTAGCAATAATAGCAGATCCGGGTTATAGTATACGATAGCGCCAGTTAAAAAGTTTTTGTTCCGCAATTGGCGTCTGTAGACGGCCGGGGTGCTACCGTAGACTTACAGTGGTATCAGAGCCTCACCATTTTGCTTTACTAACTTGTGCTAACACGTTTAAAACATCGAACGAACCGAATATCGAAAACCGCAAAATTCAAGTTCACAGTTTCTGTTGATTTTTAAAGGGTTCCAAAAATAATTTTACATATCACAGAAATTTGTGCAGGGTTTTATAAGGACACCGTACAAATTTGGGCACGTGATTCAACAAGAACGCCGCAGAATCGCGGTCAAAGCTATGGTTTGACCGCGCATCCGCGGCCATTCTGTGCGATCATGGCCCCAAATTTGCACAGTAGCTTCTTGACTTGAAATTGTGGGTTTTGGTATATATCTTTTGGGCCCAGATTTTGTTACTGTTCAACAGATGTTCGTGGGGCCCACTTCGTGATATTTAGTCGATCGAAATTTAAACATGTTAGTTTACAGTGCTTACATTATATCTCCGACCGTGAATGTCATTTGATCGGTAAACCGCGTCTGATTGCTATAGTTCTTTTCGACGGGTTTGCGAACGTGACCTTCGCGTTGATGTTCTGTGTTGTGCTATGATATTGCGAATTTGTCGTGGTGGATAGCAGTGTGCAATGGTAGTGCAGTTTGGATTTATTTGTACATTTCATATTGCGGGGCGAGCATCCAACATGTGGACTTCCGTCACTGCCTGTTGTATAATATTCTTTTGGGGCACGACCAGGTTGAGGTTGATGTACCCGTTGTACATATTTTTCATTTCTGTACTAGGTTTTACCCCGCGACGGAGTGCACGGATAGCCAGTTCTGGAGGGCAACGGGTCCGCATCTCATGGCTTTGAGAGGCAGAGGGGCCTTACTCTAAAATTGGCAGACTATTCGCCGCACTCGTAGGGGGTACAGGTTGACCCTAGGAGGGGTTCTCAAGTTACCGGATTCCGTGAAGTGAAGGGTGGTCCATTCACTTTGCTGTAAGGGGCTGCATCGCTTCAGGTTTTGGCGGGTAACTTGCCGCACCCATAAGGGTCTAGGTTTCATTGCACAGGCTATCCACATGACCAAGGGAACGTCGGGTTTCATCAGCGGCTCTGTGAAACTCGGGGATCCCAGATTATCTGTATTGTTCTGTGATGCTTATTACTTTTCTGTATTGTTGCATATTATCACGCCTGGAGCGATTATCGTATATTGGTATATATACTATTAGATGTTGTATATGTTTTGCACCCGCACTAGTTCAGTCCCCGCTCTGTCGTTAGTTAAGTAACCTAACGGGTGATGACGGGACCCAGTGACGAATGCGGATGGCATATACGTACATTTTATTTTCGTTCTTTTCTGGTGTGATTAATTGACGGGACTGCGTTGATTTTGATCAATGCAAAGGAAAACAAAGCTGTTTGGATGTTGTTGGAACAATTTTAAAAAGTGTTATTACAAAGACGTTTCCTTTTGTTTTGCATAGCGGTATTCAGTGGAATATCCTGCACCTCATTCGACGGGGCAAGGGCCAATATCCCTTCACCGGGAGTGACCCCTTGTGCAGAATTTTGCGTCAGGGTAATAACTTCACTATAGTCGATTACATATTGCTTTGCATAGCGGTATTCAGTGGAATATCCTGCACCTCATTCCACGAGGAAAGAGCCGAGATCCCTTCACCAGGAGTGACCTCTTCAGCAAAGGTTTTCGCCACTATATTTTTATAAAAAGCTATCAGGTTCCTTCAACGAGATCAAGTTCATTACGTTAAAGCTTTTTCGCCAAAAACCAGCCGTAGCCCTCCGTCATTTCTTTTGGATGGTCAGTAGTATTCAAGCTATGTTTGTTGGCTTTCGTCAAGGCATAGTGTTTGGTAGCTGCTGGGGTATTCATTCGTTGCAAAGATAGATGAGGTTGTTTGGGATAGTCGTATTACCTTGTTGGCTTTCATCAATGGTATGTACGGGTGGGTTCGAATTAACAAGATAATGACGGGCAGAACTTGACATGTGACTTATGATTTGTTGGCTTTCGTCAAGGTCATAAGAACATGGGGTAAAAATCATATCGGGTGTTTCTAAAGAAACTGAAACTTGCCAAGTATGCACATACCTTTTGGAGTGTGAGTAACGTGAGTGGATTCCGTCACGTTATCATGCGATGAGAGTTGGATCCCGATTCCCACTGATGAGTTGGTTTACTCTTCGGGTGATTCCGATTGATTCTTCCTTTAGGTTTGGAGGAGAATTTGACAGTACAGTGGGAGGTTTCCGGATTAGATAAAGTGATAACCATTCTGATCTAGGTTAGAGTGCATGCTGAGTGTTTCTTTTCTCTCTCTCTTTGGCAGCGACCTTTGACCGACCCTAGACTATGACTCAGTGACCAAGTTGACCGAATCTTCTTAAAATACTGGCTTTTGGATTGTCTGGATTGCATAAGTCATTGCCACTCCTTCTTTTACCCTTTGAATTTCTCAGAACACCCATATTATTATGGATGTCCACTTCCATTGGATAGATCCATCGTATGGTTATATACGAACTCGAAGGGACTTCTTCGAGGATGGATCCAGGTTCAGGAGAAATAGAATTGATTTATTTAGCTGTCTTTTATTATCACCTTCTCTCAGGTTGCGAGAGCTCCTTGGTTTAGGAGAGTACACCTATTACGTTTATTAGATAGTATTCTTCCAAACCATAGGCAGGTGCCGAAAGGTAGGGAATGAAGAAAACCAATTAGCCTAAGTAGGGTGTGCAGAAGGAAATAACTGAAGACAAAATAAAGGGATTTGAAAGTGGGCAAAGTAAATTGCGACTGTTATCATTCACTACCAAACTGCGTACTTCGTCGCCACTCCTATTTCACCTTTAATTGAATAAGGTATTATTCAGTTGTCTTTTATCATCACCTTCTCTCAAGATGCGAGTACTCCTTGGCTTAGGAGGGTACACCTATTATACTTACTGGATAGTCTTCTTCCAAACCATAGGCTGGTGCCGAACGGTAGGGAAGGAAGAAAACCATTTAGCCTAACAATGGTGTACAGAAGGTAATGACTAAAGACAAATAAAGGGATTTGGAGAGATGGCAATAAAATATACGGTTGAAGTCATGAATTGGATTATGGAAGAGGCATTGCTATGAATACCAGGATACCCCTACGAAACATTTTAATGTTTCACTGCATTGTTAAAGGAAAACTGTTTTCCCGATTAGATACTTACTCAAGAGTATGTATTTACCAGGTTTCATTCTCATATCTGTATGGTTTTACAGATGATGAGTGGGAGTAAGTTATTTAGAATTAGGTAATTATCCTCATTATATCGGAATTCGTTGTAATTGGTGATATTTGAGGAAATCGCCAGGGTACAGTTTTCAACCTACGATGCATAGGTTTTGAGTTATTCAACTCAGCGGACTTATACAGAGTATTGTATGTTGTCCAGTGTCCATCGGGATAAAGGGGTAGGTCCTCGTACTATGTTCTGTTTACTTATGACTTCTCTAGTTTTTAGACAAGTGTTTCGTTAGAAATACAAGGTCTAAGTTTTGAGAAATTGTGGGTATAAGAATAAAGTAGAGAACCAGGTGTCACAAGTATCGGGATTCTTCAAAGAGATCGAAAATGTAGATTCTTGTGATTGGTATTCAGATGATAGTAATGGTTTTGAGAAACTTGTTTCTCTTTCAGGTTACTCATAATTGGATAGATTCCTAAGTTGAGTAAAGCTGATTAGCCTCTTTTCATTAAGTTTATATGCACTGGAGACAGCTGCATGATTTGAATCTGGTTCCAATTAAATCTGTGACAAAGTTTCTATATTAGATATAGAATGGTTCATATCTTAACGTTGTTAAGGTACGGGGAGTTGTTCGGCTTATGCTTAAAACCAGACTCTGGATAACTCAGGGCACGTTTCTGTAATGGCTGTTTGTGGGTTGACCCTGGCTATGACGAGGGTTGACTTTCTACCATTTGGAAGATCAATAGTGATATTGTTCTAGACTCGCCACAGTTTTAGTAAAATGGATTTTTTCAGAAAATAGTAGTGGGAGTAAGGTAGAACTGGAAGTGATTCCAGAACCGCAAACGATTACGGAAAATTTTATAGGACCTAAAAATTCAATCAGGTTTGACATTCCATTAGCCACTCCGCAGATATGGTGGGTAACCTCAGACACCCGAGAGGCACTCCGGTAGCCTCAAGGACGGTGACAGGGAGGTTCTTATCTACTCAGACTTGACACTACTGTTGTTCCAGGCTATGAGACCCGGTAGGAGGGTTGTTGTTGTCAGTGGGAGCAGCGGAAGCATAATGGGCAAGTAGCTTATGTCTATTTATAGACTAGAGCAGTTATAGCGGAGATAGATCATCTATTTATGATGTGACAGTCATGGGTTTGACTTCATCATAATAGGGGATAGATCTGTTGAGAAGGTAGTAGGACGTGATGTCATGGTATCTGGATGACATACACAGAGTAGGAAGTAAAATTCCTATACTACGATCGGTTGTACTGTGGTCGTCACACAGTTTTTTCTCCAGACAGGATATGGATATAATATTTGACATTCTGGTTTCTAGATCTGTAGTTTTAGATCTGGATTTGGGTAGTTTCCCAATGTAGGTACTTTGACAGTATTCTAATGGTTTTTAGAATAAATGACTTCTGGCATGGTGGTGTACCTGCAGGTGGAGTCACCCTCTCTAAAGGTGTCTTACGGACTAAAGGGGAGAGGGATGTGCATGATTGGAAGATCACTTGCTTAGGCAATTGAGTCAATCATGAGATGTCAAGTATCACACCAAATGTTGTTTTTGCACTAGATGCAATATGTTTGTATTAATCCAATCCTGGAGAAACATAAGGAAGCAGTTTTAGAACATAAGTACATGTTCTACGGATTTGATGACGGCAGCCTCCTTCGGGAGACGATTATCATTCCAGGCTTCAAAGGTGACATAGTTGACAGAGTGATTGTCAGAGTTATAGGTTTTCCCTCTGACGAAGGGGGCAGTATTATGGACAGGTGGTCCAAGAGGATACTGTGGGAGGCATGGTGCAGGATACTGATTAGGTTCAGTGATCGATACAGTCTAAGAAGTTTGGATTTGGAGTTCATTTATGAACTAGGTCCCATCAGATATCCAGACATATTCTAAGATAGGTATTACTCAATTCGGGAGATGGCTTTCTCCGCGAATTTGAGATTAAGAGAGATATAGAAAGAAATATCTGGGCGGATCAACTCACTGAGGCAAACGGGCTTTGTGAAACTGATTAGTAGAGGAGTTGGATGTTCTGTTTCACACGGGCTGTGAGTAGTCGACATCGCAATAATTAGCCTTAAGTGCAAGTAGGAGATTGTTGGAGATAGTGCCCTCAGAGTCAATTATTGGATCGTATGTACATGATTGCAATGATTGCGGAGGACCTATACCGGTAGGACAGTCTTACTCGAGATGATAGTATACTATCTGGTTTGCCTTTATCAGTCGTGTACAGTTTCAGTTGACTGATCACTGTTGCACTTTGATAGAGCCCTTAGGATCTTGCTTTACTACCTACAGTATGATGGCGATCATATACGTGAGAGTAGGGTGGTTTATATGCATATCCTTAATTGTGGTCCCTAGTTATGGGAGTTTCGAGACAGGGCATCGATACTCTGGAGTAGACTAGTGTATATAGTCGAGACCCCGACGAGGGGCGGTGGCCGGTCACACAAGCCACTGGTGTCAGTTGGATAACCTAAGATGTATACAGTGTAAGTCCATATTGCGACCCCCGGTGCTTACGGGGAGGCGGAAACGGTATAAAAAACAAATTTTTATCACAAGAGGCAACATGGACTAAAACAATGTCGGGATCGTGTCTAAACTAAAACTAGCATACTTGCTAAAGAGATTTAGCTACTCGGATGAAGATGGTTATACCTAAACTTGAACTCCTTCTTCTTCAAACTTTTGTAGAGGTTGATGGTTCTCTTCTTGTCGCCTTCTTCCGTCGAAGATGGATCCACCTCGAAGGTTCGACCTTTGGGCTCTTCCTCGATCTTTGAGTGAACTAGGGTTTCCGGCTTGCTAAACCTTGAACCTAGAATGAGTAGAGAGTGACTAGGGGTTGCTTTTCCTTTTAAAGAGAAGGATTCTCAACACATGAGAAGGGTTCTCTTTTGCTAGAGGAAGAAGAAGATGAAGTGAGGAGAGAGAGTTGTTATGATAAAGTGAGCTCTTTTTCTTTTGCAACCATAACATAAAGCAAAAGAATTATCAAATAATAATAATAATGAAAATGAAAAGGTTGATGGAAAGTTTAAGAATGACCATTATCATTTCAAACATTAAATGAATTTGCTAGAATCAAAGAGCATCTTTCTTTTGTAATGATGATGGTCAAAACTTCAACCATGGTCAACAAGTCAACCATGGTCAACAAGTCAACATAAAAACCAACCATGACACAATTTCATTTTATTATATATTATTAATTGATATAACATAAATCCATTAGGGTTTGGAAAAAGACGACTGTCAACTGTGCATACGCACCCGTTCCGAAACCCTAATGAAAGCCCTCTTCTTCTTTCTCAAATAACCGTGCATACACACCTGCATCCTTGTTCCGAGGAACATGAATACTGAGAGATAAAAGCAACCCCAAAAACATATACCAGTATCTGACTCAAACCAGAGCCAGCCGGTAATATCCGTCCGGACTCCAAACGTGCACAAGTGCGCGGATGAGAACGAACCCTGTCGCAAAACCATGCGACCTCTACTCTGTTTTTCCCAGAGGCGAATACCCTCTGTGTGGGACTCTAAAGACTCGACACTACGCTGGCAGTGGGTTTAACCACAGACCGCAAGCGGCACTAGCTGTGCGTAACGGTCCCCAGGTAGATGTCGACAAGAAGGCTGACGAGGTGAAACCCCATCTGAACTCCTACTGAGTCTGAATGTGACAGTCTCCGTACAGTCCGGTCTGTTCGTCTAATACATCGCATGTCGGGCCTAGGGGGCGGTAAAATGTCAGTCCCCTAATAGCGGTACAAGTCGTATCGGAGTGAAGCCCAAAACACCCTAAGATAACACTGGAAGCCTACCAGTATATCTCGCTTGCCCTGGCCAGGGACTACTCGTGTAATGGCTCTCCTAGACACAGCGCGATGTCAACCCCCAATACCGGGAGAGACGAATCCTGTCTAACCGGCACTGCCTCCAAGTGCTTCGGGACTGCACCCAACCATTACCTGTTTGCACGACTCCTTTGAGCCGTGGTAGGGTAGTGATCAAAGTGTAGTGGGAACACACTCGAGGCGAAGTGCCAGTGTCAAGTCAGCGGACTAAGCTGTACTCATGTCACCTGGGAACTGATAACTGACGATAGGTATAATACCAACCTTTCAGTTCCCTACGAGTCCTGTCCTGTGTACTCGTAACCCAACGAGCACCCGTATACTATCTCCAGTACGACGTACTGATGGCTGTGGGACAGACCATCTCCCACACTGGGATGAGAAGCGCATACGCTAGTCAACTCCGGAGTATCGATGCCCTGTCTCGATAGTCCTACGACTAGGGACCTGTATAAGGATGTGCTTATAGATTACCCAGCCCCCACTAGTGTGACTGCCATCACAACGCTGGTAATCAAGCAAAGATCCTAAGGGCTCCACTAATGCGTATAAGTGATATACTGAAATAAACACAAGTACACATTGAAGTAGAAACAAACCAAGTAGCATACTACTATATTGAGCAAGATTGTTTATACAAGGTGAATATCCCAAGCTTCCATCAAGTAATATACAAACTAGTATGATACAGTAATGGCCTCTAGGGCATATACACTAACAATCTTCCACTTGCACTAAGGCCATGAACTGGCGTATCGAAGACCTATCATCTCGATCAGCCGCTCGAACTGAGTCTGGGGTAGGGCCTTGGTGAATGGATCTGCAGTGTTTTCTTCTGAAGCAACCCTCCGAACCTCGATCTCCTTGCGATCCACGATCTCCCTGATCAGGTGATATCGCCTCAAGATGTGCCTGGATCTCTGATGGGACCTGGGTTCCTTCGCTAAAGCTATAGCCCCGTTGTTGTCGCAATACAGAGGTATTGGGTCAACAATGGACGGAACCACCTGAAGTTCTTTCAAGAACTTCCTCATCCAGACAGCTTCTTTTGCGGCATCAGATGCAGCGATGTATTCCGCTTCCATAGTCGAGTCTGCAACGGTTTCCTGTTTGGAACTCTTCCAACACACCGCCCCTCCATTGAGGGTGAAGACAAAACCCGACATGGACTTGGAATCATCCTTGTCACTCTGGAAGCTGGAGTCAGCAAAGGCCTCGATCTGGAGGTCTTTTCCGCCATACACCAAGAACATCTCCTTAGTCCTCCTCAGGTACTTGAGAATGTTCTTTACTGCTATCCAGTGTTTCTCCCCAGGGTTTGACTGATACCGGCTTACTACACTCAGTGCATAAGCTACATCCGGTCTGGTACACAACATCGCATACATTATAGAGCCTACCGCAGAAGCGTAGGGTATAATAGACATGCGATCCCTCTCCAAATCAGTCTTGGGAGACATCTCTTTAGAGAGGGTGATCCCGTGACAAGCCGGTAGGTTACCGCGCTTGGAATCTTCCATACTGAATCTTTTCAGTACGGTGTCGATGTACCTGGACTGTGAAAGTCCTAATATCCTCTTGGATCTATCACGATGGATCCGGATCCCCAGGATGTAAGAGGCATCACCCAGGTCTTTCATGGAGAACCTGTGTGACAAGAAACCCTTGACAGATTGTAGCATGGGAATGTCATTTCCTATTAAGAGAATGTCATCCACGTATCAAACAAGGAATACTACAGTTCTCGCTACAAATCTACTATAGATGCATGGTTCATCTGGATTTTTGATAAAGTCAAATTCCTTGACCGTCTCATCAAAACAGATGTTCCAACTCCGCGATGCCTGCTTTAGTCCATAGATGGACTTAAGCAACTTGCACACCTTTCCGCTGCTCCCACTCTGAATGAAACCCTCTGGCTGATCCATATAGACACACTCCTCTAAATTTCCATTTAGAAAAGCGGTTTTTACGTCCATCTGCCAAATCTCATAATCGTGGAAGGCAGCAATGGCAAGAAGGATCCGAATGGATTTCAGCATAGCCACTGGAGAAAAAGTTTCGTCATAGTCCAAGCCAGGTCTTTGACGGAAACCCTTTGCTACAAGTCTAGCTTTATAGGTCTCAACCTGTCCATCTACACCAATCTTCCTTTTGAAGATCCACTTGCATCCTACGGGTTTTACCCCGTCTGGAGCAATGTCCAACGTCCATACTTTGTTGGTGTACATGGACTCCATTTCGGTCCGCATTGCATCCAGCCATTTTACTGAGTCAACGCTCTGAACGGCCTGCTGGAAGCTAGTAGGCTCATCATAATCTATGATGCAATCCTCTCTATCCCCGTCTATGAGAAAACCGTAGTATCTCTCGGGCGGATGAGACTGCCTACTACTCCTGCGGAGCGGCGTAGGAATGTCCTGTTCATTTGAACCCTCTGGTTCCACTAAGCTTTCAGTAATAGTCTGTGGTTCTGGAATTTCTTCCAGTTCTACTGCGCTCCTACTTAATTCTTTTTCTAAGAACTGGTGTTCTAGAAAGTGGGCATGACGAGAAACAAGAACTTTTTGTTCCTCTTCGTAGTAGAAGAGATATCCCTTGGAATTCTTTGGATATCCCACAAACTTACACAGTACTGAGCGCGCCTCGAGCTTGTCCGCATGCTGCTTTTTAACAAAAGCTGGACTTCCCCAAGTCTTAATGTGACTGAGATGGGGTCTCTTCCCACACCACATCTCATATGGTGTAGTAGGCACAGTCTTAGTAGGAACTCGGTCCAAAAGGTACGCAGCTGATTCTAGCGCATACCCCCAGAATGATCGCGGTAACTCAGTATTACTCATCATGGACCGTACCATATCCAATAGGGTTCGGTTCCGTCTCTCCGATACACCGTTGTGTTGCGGAGTGTATGGAGGAGTAAGCTGAGAGAGAATCCCGTTCTCTTTTAAATAATTCAGGAACTCGGCACTTAAGTATTCTCCACCTCGATCCGATCTTAGAATCTCGATACTTTTGCCGGTTTGTTTTTCTACTTCATTCTTATATTCCTGGAATTTTTCAAAAGCTTCGGACTTATGTTTCATTAAGAAGACATAACCGTATCTTGAAAAATCATCCGTAAAAGTAATGAAGTAAGAATAACCGCTTCGCGCATGTGTAGACATTGGACCGCACACGTCGCTGTGTACGAGTCCCAAGAGCTCGCTCGCTCTTACTCCGTTTCCAGTGAACGGAGTCTTTGTCATCTTTCCTCTGAGACAAGATTGACAAGTGGCATACGATTGATATTCGAACGGATCCAAATATCCTTCTGTATGTAACTTAGTCAACCTTCTCTCATTGATGTGACCCAGTCTACAATGCCATAAGAAAGTCTGATTGATATCTGGAGACTTTCTTTTGTGTGTATGCTGGACATTGAAAATCTGTGGTTGGTTTAATACGTATATACCATTGCTCAGTGTACCTGACCCAATCAGAACTTGATTAAGGTGAGTGTTTACAACATTACTTACAAACGCAAATTCATAACCTTCTTTAGAAACCAAAGATACAGAAATGATATTACAAGTTGCGTTGGGTACAAAAAAGCAATTACGCAAAACCAAAACATGCCCATCTGACATTCCCAAGTGATAGTCCCCTACGGCTTTAGCATCCATGCTAGCTCCGTTTGCAACTCTGAGGGTCATGTCACCTGCCTTCAAAACCCTACGGTTTCTCAACGCCTGCAAAGAATTACAGATATGAGATCCTGATCCGGTATCCAATACCCAGGAAGTAGAGTTTATAGAAAGACAGTTTTCAATAACATACACACCTGAAGCTGAAGCCGCAACCTGCTTCAGTTCCCGTGTCCTGGCCTTCCAAGCCCTGCAATCTTTCTTCCAGTGTCCACTCTTATGACAATGGAAGCACTCTTCCTTTCCAATAAGCTTCCCCGCAATCTTTGTTGCCTTTTCCTTTCCCTTCGTACCCACTTTACTAACACCGCCTCTTGGTTTGGCAGGGGCTTTCTTCCTCTTTCCCTTGGCTTTCGCCTTGGACCTAGAGGAAGCAGATCCTCCTACAAACAAAGTGGGTGTATCCCTACCCTTCTGTAGGGTGCCCTCTGCGCTCCTCAGCAGGTTGAGGAGTTCTGAAAGTTCAACTTCCTTTTCTTGCAAGTTGAAATTCAGTATGAACTGGGCGTAAGTGGATGGAAGGGACTGGAGAATTATATCCGTATAGAGTTCACTGTCCAACGTGGTCCCAAGTTCCGCGAGCTCCTCAGTGTAGCCAATCATCTTAAGCACGTGGTCCGCTACCGATGATCCGACGGCCAACTTTGTCGAAAATAACTTCTTCGACACTTCGTATCTTGCGATACGAGACTGCTCTCCATACAGTTCTTTTGTATGAAGAAATATGGATTCCAAATCCATATTCTCGTGCCTCCTCTGATGGTCGTTGTCCATCGAGGCAAGTACGAGGCACCTGGCCTTCGCGCTGTCAATCTCCCAAGTCATACGGATTTCCTTATCCGCGACGCTGGAGGTGGGACCTGGGACGGGGGGAGCTTTGGTGGTAAGAAGATACCCCAGCTTGTCGTAAGCGATTGCCAATTTGACATTCCTGAGCCAATCTTTGTAGTTTGGCCCTGTCAGTATGTTTTTATCTAGAAGTAACTTAAGTCCAGTCATTTCGAATTTGGTCGCTGCAGGGGGGAGAGAAGAAACACTTTAGCACGATGCTCTTGCAAGTTTAGAATGGTTTTTAATTTGTCTAAACAGGATGGCTCCCACTGTCTCTCGAATCCCTCCTCAAACCACAAAGGAAGAATTAGCCGGGATCAGTCCCACCGTACAATACTTGCTTAACCGTTCAGCCAGGCCAGTGTCGGTACTTCGAGGGAGGTTTTCCAACGCTTTCGCGAAGTTCCTTAATTTAAGAACCTCTTTTCCCTGGGGGCGAAGCCCCGCTAACACCTTTCTAGGCACCTACTAGGTTTATAGCATTGATCGTTTAGTGAGAAATTTCCCGAGGAGTAGCATATACTCACAGTAGGATCGGGATCCAAATATCATCGCGTGACGAAAATGAAGGAATCCTACCATAATCATCACACTCCAAATGGTATGCAAATCTAGCAAGTTTCAGTACTTATGAAACTCCCGATGTGGATTTTTGCCCCATGCTCTTATGACCTTGACTTTGGCCAAAATATCATAAGTCACATGTCAAGTTCTACCCGTCACTTTCCAGGTTAATTTGGATCCATCCGTACATACCCTTGACTTTGGCCAAAATGGCAGCACGACTGTCCCAAACCAACGCATCTATCTATGCTACACATGAACACCCAATAGCTACCAATCACTGTGCCTTGACTTTGGCCAAAATACACAGCTTGAATACTATTGCCTATTCATGCGAAACGACGGAGGGCTACGAATGGTTTTGGTAAAACCGTGAACGTAGTGAACTTGATATAATCGATGGAACGAGATAGCTTTTAGAAGGAGTGGCTCAAACTCCGCATTTAAAAGTTAGTTTTGAAAAGAACCGAGTGGTTTTTCGAAAGTGTTCCAACGATTTTAACTTGGTTTATTATCTTGCATTAGTTCTTTTAATGCGTGATATTCTTGCATTAGTTCTTTTAATGCGTCCCATCATTTAATCCTACCATTGCAGAAAACAACCAAAATATGACGTACGCTTATGCCATTCGCATTCGCCACGGGGTCCCGTCATCACTTGTTAGGTTACTTAACTAACGACAGAGCGGGGGCTGGGCTAGCGCGGCTGTAAAACATAAGCAACGCCTAAATAGAAAGCAATGATAGACATTACAGATCACAGATGAATATATTGGATATACTAGCAATCCGCAATCCTTTCGAGACTGCAACGAAAAGCGGATTACACGGTCGCGGTGAATAGCAAATACCCCACCCAAGACCCCTACGGGTGCGGCAAACTACCCGCCAAGTTCCCGGTAGTTTGTGCACCCCTCCATGGGTCTATCCTAGGAGCAAAAACAGTAAAAAGAATTATACAATGACGGCTACAACCCCGACCCGGTTGTGCGGCCAAACAAATAATAATTATTACATCAATTTACATTTACAATGAATGAAAGAAAAACAAAAGCTCATCTCACATCCACCCCGGCTATTCACCCGCGACAGTCCAACACATTCATATACACAATCCAATATCAAACACAGATCATGTATAACCCCGACTAATCGACTTATAGCGATTAGCCGACGTTCAATACATGCAAACATCACAGATATAACCAACATAGCCAAAGTGCAGTGAAATTCGGAAAAAATACGGAATTATAGGACCCCAAAAGTGAATTTCTGTTCTGGAAAATCTGGGTACATATAATATATTTTAAAAATCCCAAAACCAACACAGACACACACTGCACGAAAAACGATGCAGAGAAGACGACAAACGGCTGCGGTTCCGCGGCACATGCCTACCTCGTGCCGCGGAAGAGCGGCGGTTTGAACGAAACAATGGATCGTTTTTCATAGGTGTTCACACAAAACCCTGTGACGAATTTTCAAGTATAAAGTTTTTCATTTAGAGCAGAAAAAAATTCAACAGAAACTTAGGGTTTTGGTTTTTCCGGTTTTGCGATTTTTCGGTTTCGAACTTCCATACACTTCGCTACCAAGCTAGTTTAAGTTTAGTTAGGCTCTGATACCACTGTAAGTCCATATTGCGACCCCCGGTGCTTATGGGGAGGCGGAAACGGTATAAAAAACAAATTTTTATCACAAGAGGCAACATGGACTAAAACAATGTCGGCATCGTGTCTAAACTAAAACTAGCATACTTGCTAAAGAGATTTAGCTACTCGGATGAAGATGGTTATACCTAAACTTGAACTCCTTCTTCTTCAAACTTTTGTAGAGGTTGATGGTTCTCTTCTTGTCGCCTTCTTCCGTCGAAGATGGATCCACCTCGAAGGTTCGACCTTTGGGCTCTTCCTCGATCTTTGAGTGAACTAGGGTTTCCGGCTTGCTAAACCTTGAACCTAGAATGAGTAGAGAGTGACTAGGGGTTGCTTTTCCTTTTAAAGAGAAGGATTCTCAACACATGAGAAGGGTTCTCTTTTGCTAGAGGAAGAAGAAGATGAAGTGAGGAGAGAGAGTTGTTATGATAAAGTGAGCTCTTTTTCTTTTGCAACCATAACATAAAGAAAAAGAATTATCAAATAATAATAATAATGAAAATGAAAAGGTTGATGGAAAGTTTAAGAATGACCATTATCATTTCAAACATTAAATGAATTTGCTAGAATCAAAGAGCATCTTTCTTTTGTAATGATGATGGTCAAAACTTCAACCATGGTCAACAAGTCAACCATGGTCAACAAGTCAACATAAAAACCAACCATGACACAATTTCATTTTATTATATATTATTAATTGATATAACATAAATCCATTAGGGTTTGGAAAAAGACGACTGTCAACTGTGCATACGCACCCATTCCGAAACCCTAATGAAAGCCCTCTTCTTCTTTCTCAAATAACCGTGCATACACACCTGCATCCTTGTTCCGAGGAACATGAATACTGAGAGATAAAAGCAACCCCAAAAACATATACAGTATCTGACTCAAACCAGAGCCAGCCGGTAATATCCGTCCGGACTCCAAACGTGCACAAGTGCGCGGATGAGAACGAACCCTGTCGCAAAACCATGCGACCTCTACTCTGTTTTGCCCAGAGGCGAATACCCTCTGTGTGGGACTCTAAAGACTCGACACTACGCTGGCAGTGGGTTTAACCACAGACCGCAAGCGGCACTAGCTGTGCGTAACGGTCCCCAGGTAGATGTCGACAAGAAGGCTGACGAGGTGAAACCCCATCTGAACTCCTACTGAGTCTGAATGTGACAGTCTCCGTACAGTCCGGTCTGTTCGTCTAATACATCGCATGTCGGGCTTAGGGGGCGGTAAAACGTCAGTCCCCTAATAGCGGTACAAGTCGTGTCGGAGTGAAGCCCAAAACAACCTGAGATAACACTGGAAGCCTACCAGTATATCTCGCTTGCCCTGGCCAGGGACTACTCGTGTAATGGCTCTCCTAGACACAGCGCGATGTCAACCCCCAATACCGGGAGAGACAAATCCTGTCTAACCGGCACTGCCTCCAAGTGCTTCGGGACTGCACCCAACCATTACCTGTTTGCACGACTCCTTTGAGCCGTGGTAGGGTAGTGATCAAAGTGTAGTGGGAACACACTCGAGGCGAAGTGCCAGTGTCAAGTCAGCGGACTAAGCTGTACTCATGTCACCTGGGAACTGATAACTGACGATAGGTATAATACCAACCTTTCAGTTCCCTACGAGTCCTGTCCAGTGTACTCGTAACCCAACGAGCACCCGTATACTATCTCCAGTACGACGTACTGATGGCTGTGGGACAGACCATCTCCCACACTGGGATGAGAAGCGCATACGCTAGTCTACTCCGGAGTATCGATGCCCTGTCTCGATAGTCCTACGACTAGGGACCTGTATAAGGATGTGCTTATAGATTATCCAGCCCCCACTAGTGTGACTGCCATCACAACGCTGGTAATCAAGCAAAGATCCTAAGGGCTCCACTAATGCGTATAAGTGATATACTGAAATAAACACAAGTACACATTGAAGTAGAAACAAACCAAGTAGCATACTACTATATTGAGCAAGATTGTTTATACAAGGTGAATATCCCAAGCTTCCATCAAGTAATATACAAACTAGTATGATACAGTAATGGCCTCTAGGGCATATACACTAACATACAGGTGCTCATTGGGTTATGAGTACACCGGACAGGACTCGCCGGGAATCTGCTAGTTGGTATTATACATATCGTCAGATAGCATTTCCCTGGTGACATGTTTACAGGTTAGTTCATCGACCTGAGGTCGTCATTTGTCTCGTGTGAGTTCCCACTGTGCTTTGATTTCTACCCTACCACAGCTCAAAGGAGTCGTGCAAACAGGTAGTTTTTGGGTACAGTCCCGAGCCACATGGAGGCACGTGAGCGGATCGGCAGGGGATTCGTCTCTCCTGGTATTAGGGGTGAGATCGTGCTGTGTCTAGGAGAGCCATTACATAAAGACCACGGCCGTGGCAGGAGATTTACTGGTAGGTACTCCAGTAGTATCTCAGGGTGTTATTGGGCTACACTCCGACACGACTTATACTGCTATTGGGGGCCTGACGTTACTAGACCCCTAGGTAGATATGCGATACTCATAGACGAATGGACCGGACTGTATATACATTGTCACTGTTAGGCTCTGTAGGGTTTTCGGATGAGTTCGATCATCGGCCTCCCTTGAGGTCAGTCCATGGGCAGCCGTTAAGCATAGCTAGTGCCACTGACGGTTTGTGGTTAAACCCACTGCCAGGGTACTGACGAGTCATTAGAGTCCCCCACAGACAGTTTCCCAAATTCGGACGAAACGTTGTAGAGGCCGTATGGTTTTATGGCAGGGTTCGGAAAATGCATGTGCGTTTATGCACGTGTCATATTTCGGGCAGATAATACTGGTAGGTTTTGGTTTAAGCCGGATCCGAGTATTATATTGAGTAGATATAATATCTTTGTCTCAGTTGCATTTGTATTCGGTCGTAATACAAATGTGGGTATATTTATACAGTTACGGGGTTATCCTGAAATTCGTTTCGGGGTCGCTTTTGGAAGTTGTTAGTTTCCAGTTTTCTATCAGCCGTATTAACATTCGGTTAAATACGGATTTATCTTTTCTTGAGATGAGTGTGGAAGTTTCTAGAAGCATCTAGAAGGTGGTGACTAGGTTAGAGTGGTGTTATTGTTTCATTGGTTGCATTTATTGGTTCAATTAATGCAAGGTGGCTAGGTTAGTGATTCATCTTTTTGTGTTCACACTAGATATTTATCCTTGTGGTTACCTCCCCTCTCCTACACTCACCCCCCACCTCTATATGATGGCCGGCCCCCTCCTCTCTCTCATTCAGAAGCTTGATTCATTTGCTGAAAAGATTATGATAGTTTTGGGGTGTATGGAAATTTCATAGCTCATTTCATTCCATCACCCGACTTAATTGGCAACTTCATTAACTGATCGTCCATGGCTTTGGACGAAGTGAGACAAAGTCTTCTACTCATTCTCTACATCAATCTTGGTCGTCTCTTTTAGCAAACTTGACGATCGAGTTGCCTCGAGTCAGAGGCGGGAGCCCGTTTAAAAAATCGTTGACGTGGTGCCACCTGGACGAGGAGATCAGAGATCGACGAGATCGGAGCAGCCGCAACGGAGCGTGGGATGATGGTTAAAGAACGAAGGACTCGGATCGTTCGGTATAACCTTTCTACTCTCTTTACAGTTTGTTAGTTTAGCAATAATGGCAGATCCGGGTTATAGTATACGATAGCACCAGTTAAAAAGTTTTTGTTCCGCAATTGGCGTCTATAGACGGCCGGGGCGCTACCGTAGACTTACACCATCCGCATTCGCCACTGGGTCCCGTCATCACCCGTTAGGTTACTTAACTAACGACAGAGCGGGGGCTGGACTAGCACGGGTTTAAAACATATACAACATCTAATAGTATATATACCAATATACAATAATCGTTCCAGGCGTGATAATATGTAACATTACAGAAAAGTAATAAGCATCACAGAACAATACAGATAATCTGGGATCCCTGGGTTTCACAGAGCCCCTGCTGAAACCTGACGTTCCCCTGGTCGTATGGATAGCCTGTGCAATGAAACCTAGACCCCTACGGGTGCGGAAAGTTACCCGCCAAAACCTGAAGTGAGTTAGTCCCCCACAACATAGTGAATGGAACACCCGGCACTTCACGGAATCTGGTAAATTGAGCACCCCTCCTTAGGTCAACATGTACCCCCTACGAGTGCGGCGAATAGTCTTCCAATTCTAGAGTGAGGCCCCTTTGCCTCTCAATGCCATGAGATACGGACCCGTTGCGCTCCAGAACCCGGCTATCCGTGCACTCCTTCGCGGGATAAACCTAGTACAGAAATAAAAATATGTACAACGGGTACATCGACCTCGACCCGGTCGTGCCCCAAAAGAATATTATACAACAGGCAGTAACGGCAGTCCACATGTTGGACGCTCGCCCCGCAATATCAAATGTACAAATAAATCCAAACTACACTACCATTGCACACCGCTATCCACCACGACATATCCGCAATAACACAGCACAACACAAAATATCAACGCGAATGTCACGTTCGCAAACCCGTCTAAAAGAACTATAGAAATTAGACGCGGTTTACCGATCAAATGACATTCCAGTCGGAGATATAATGTAAATACTGCATACTAACAAATTTAAAATTTCGATCGACCAAATTCCCCGAAGTGGGCCCCACATACATCTGCTGTACAGTAACAAAATCTGGGCCCAAAAGAACTTAACCAAAAACCACAATTTCCACAACTAAGCTCTCTGGAAAAATTTGAAGCACTGTTCCCACAATAGCGTCGCGGATCCGCCGTGGCTTTTTGGGATCACATGCCCAAATTTTTCCACAAATCTTAGAAAACCCTGCACAACTCTCTGTGATATGTAAAATAATTTTTGGACCTGATTTAAAATCGACAGAAACTGTGAACATGGAATTTTGCGGTTTTCGAAAATCCGTTCGATCGATATTTTAAACGTGTTAGAACAAGTTAGTATACCTTAATGGTAAGGCTCTGATACCACTGTAAGTCCACGGTAGCGCCCCGGCCGTCTAACAGACGCCAAATGTGGAACAAAAACTTTTCACAACAGGCGCTATCGCGTACTATAACCCGGATCTGCCATTAAAGCTAAACTAACAAATTACAAAGTTGGTAGAAATGATATACCAAACGATCCGAGTCCTTCGGTCTTCAACCATCATCCCACGCTTTGTTGCGGCTGCTCCGATCTCCTGAATCTCCAGTCTTCTCGTCCAGGTGGCACCACGTCGACGGATCTTTAAACGGGCTCCCGCCTCTGAACCGAGGCAACTCGATCATCAAGTTTGCCAAAAGAGATGACCAAGATTTATGTAGAGAATGAGTAGAACACTTTGTCTCGCTACGTCCAAGGCTATGGAAGAACGGTTAATGAAGTTGCCTTTTGGATCGGGTAGAATGAGAAATGAGGCTATATCCTTTTATGAACCAAAACTATCATTTTCTTTCTATCCAAAATGAACCCATACCCACCCTAGAGAGGGGGCCGGCCACTATATAGGCAAGGGGGTGAGTGTAGGAGGAGGGATGGTGAGAATAACAAGCACAATACTTATCATAACAATAATGAAAGCATGAGTCATATAACACCTAGTATGAATACATTTAATGCAAACAAGTGAGTCACCAACCAAGAAGCTTCCACACTCATGACTCACCCTCATGACTCACCCATGGAAGAAAAGATAAATCCGCATTTAACCGAATGTTAAATACGGTTGATAGAAAACTGGAAACTGGCAACTTCCAAAAGTGATCCTGAAACGAATTTCAGGATAACCCCGTATCAGTATAAACATACCCGCATTTGTATTATGATCGAATACAAATGCAACTGAGAAAAATATATTATATCTACACAGTATAATACTGGGTTCTGGCTTAAACCAAAGCCTATCAGTATTATTTGCCCGAAAAATGACACGTGCGAAAGCGCACGTCCATTTTCCTAACCTTCCATAAAACCATACGACCTCTACAACGTTTCGCCCGAACTTGGGAATGTGTCTGTGGGGGACTCTAATGACTCATCAACACACTGGCACTGGGTATAACCTCTAGCACGTCAGAAGTACAAGCTGTATGTAACGGTTTGCCTATGTATTGATTGGAAGGGAAGCTGACGAGCGAACTCATCCATAAAATCTACTGAGCCTGACAGTGACAATGTATATACAGTCCGGTCTGTTCGTCTAAAGAGTATCGCATATCGAGTCTAGGGGGGTAGATAAAGTCAGACCCCTAATAACGCGATAAATCGTGTCGGCATGAGGCCCATCACCACCTGAGAAACTACTGATCCAAATCAGTAATTCTCCACTACCTCGGCCGAGGATTCCTAGTGATGGCCACCCGTGCACTGCGCGACATCAACCCCCAATACCGGGAGTGACGAATCCCCGACGATCCGCTCATTTGCCTCCAATGTGGCTCGGGACTGTACCCAACTAAAACCTGTTTGCACAAATCCTTTAAGCGTGGTAGGGTAGTAATCTAAGCACAGTGGGAACTCACACGAGACAAATGACGATCTCAGGTCGATGAACTAACCTGTACACATGTCATCAGGGAACTGCTATCTGACGATATGTATAATACCAACTAGCAGGTTCCCGGCGAGTCCTGTCCGGTGTACTCATAACCCAATGAGCACCTGTATACATCTTAGGTGATCCAACTGACACCAGTGGCTTGTGAGACCGGCCACCGCCCCTCGTCGGGGTCTTGACTGTATACACTAGTCTACTCTGGAGTATCGATGCCCTGTCTCGAAACTCCTACGACTAGGAACACTTTAAGGATGTGCTTACAGACCCCAGCTCCCACGTATATGATCGCCATCATACTGCTGGTAGTCAAGCAAGAATCCTATGAGCTCTATCATCATGCAATAGTGAACTAAAGTATATATACGATGATAAAGACAAACCAGATAGCATACTATCATCATTGCAATCACGTACCTGCGATCCAATAATTGACTTTGAGGGCACTATCTCCAACAATATATACATATATATATATATATATTACTTTCTTGCTCGACATGATAGTATGCTATCTGATTTACTTTATCTGACATGTTGACTTGATCATGCTTTTATTCATTTGCACATGTTGATAAAGCCCTCAGGATATTTGCTTGACTACTGTGACTATGATGCGGATCAAACTAGTGGGGAAAGTGTAGTTTATAAGCATATCCTTGAACTATTCCTAGTCGAGGGTGTATCGAGACCGGGCATCGATATTCCAGAGTAGACTAGCGTATACTATTCTTGTCCCATATGATGGGCGATAGATGTTCCCATATCCATCTGGGGAGGTGACACCGAAGAATGTATGTGGGTTCTCAGTAGAGACTGGGTACACTGAACGGACTGACAGAGAACTCTATGTGGTATTATATCTATTGTAAGATAGCAGTTCTTAGGTGACACAGTTATAGCTTAGTCCGTAGACCCGAGATCGTCATAGAGTCTTGTGTGTCCTCCCACTGTACTTTGATCTCCACCCTACCACGGCTCTACCGAGTCGTGCAAACAGGTGGTCTTTGGGTACAATCCCGAGGCACATGGAGGCAATGAGTGATAGGAGGGGTTTCTTCTCTCCCGGTATTGGGGGTTGATGTCGTCCTATGCTTGATTGGCTATAACAGGAAGTCCCTGGCTAGGGCTACTGAGATTTACTGATAAGCGTTATCAGTAGTTTCTCGATCTATTACCAGCTATATACTGGCATGACATATTGAGTTATTGGGGTCGACGACATTATCCCCAGACTTGATATGCAACATATTTGACGAGGAGACCGGACTGTACAGTAAGTGTTGCCAGATGGCTCGACGGGAGTTTTGTCAGCTTTGCTGGTTTTCTTCCGATCGTTCAATACCCGGGTTGCCGTTACGTTTAGCTGACCGCTTGCGACTTGTGAGTGTTTGATAAGATCATCACCCACTGCTGGCGTATTGACGAGTCTTAGAGTCCCACACAGAAGTTCCCTAGCCAGGAGAAAAGATGTGGTGTGCATATGTGATATGTACAGGACCCGATTGAATACGACTATGTGATACCGTATGTTAATCGGGTGTTTTTCTATTAGTTGAGTCGTATGCGATATGACCGGATTGTTAAAACAATTGTTGATTTAATATTTTGACTTTTCTTTTTATTATTATTCTTTATTCAAACCCTTTTTATTAAAGAGGATGAATGCATGCATGTATGCACATGTTGATGTGTATAGAAACATACATGCAAAGTATCATGGTTGTTGATACAACTTTGGTGGCAATATAAGACTTACATGGTTATATAATATATGGATATATATTTGTATTTGTTTTAAAAACAAAAGAAAAGAAAAAGATTAATCCATGGTAATCTTCTACACTCTTCTTGGAACTAACCTTTGTTCACCCACTTTTCAATCATGGATTAAGTTTTCTTTTGGATTTTAACCCATTTACTAAATATCTAGATATTATAGCAACCATGGTTGAGAGAGAGATAGAAAATATATATAGTATATTCTCTATTTTCTTTCACAAGCTTTATCATTATCAGAAGCTTTTGCCTTCATCTTCTTCTACCTCCTTACTCTCTAGGTTTTTCCATAGCGAGAGAGAGATAAAAAGAAAGTGTTTTGACAAAAGAAACCTCACCACTTCATCATTCTACTCTAATCTAGCCAATTATTTTAGAGTGCTTAGCTTCATCATCTTGTTTGATCATTTGAAGCTAGGAGCTTGGACTAAGTGGACTTCGGGTGGATCATCGTGGACAAAGGAGCTCACTTGCAAGCTTTTACAACTCTCAACGATCCTAGGAGTCACTACAAATAGGACTACAAAGGTTGTATTCTTTTCACTTAGTGTTAATATAGTTTTAGTATGTGATACTTGTGATGCTACCCTAGTATTCTAGTTAAAGATCCATGCTTAGTTTGCTTAGCACCTCTAGAAATTTGAAAGTGGCATGTGTGATACTTCCATACTCATAAGTAGGTGCTAGAGAAGACCAACACCTGGAGGGAGGGTACTACCTACCGGTGATTGGTTGGACCTGGCGGTTATCCAGAGGATACCGACCGAAGTCAAGAAATGGATAGGGGCCGACCCGTACTGCCGGAGCCCGAGGGCCGATAGGGACAAACGGAGCCCGATATATGTGGATTTGCATGTCAATATTGAACACGAGTATTTCATGATGTTTTCGAGTGCCTATGTTAGGCACTCAGGGTCCATGAGATTTACAGGATATGATGGCCGATCAGACTGACGGCGCTTGAGGTACTGGGATTTAGGGTGTCGTTGATGGACACCGAGTTTTTTCTACGATGGTGATTTGTGATGTTAAAATGTTTTATCCCATACTCAGCATTCATTGATATGCATTGCTTCATGTATTTGTACTACCTGATAGAGTACCTTTCATGATTGTTGCATATCCATGTTGACATATTATGCAATCAGATTGCTTGTGTTAGAGTATCGCAGTACGTCCATACCTGCTATTACCTGTATGTTGTTACTTAATATTCATGAGTTGGCAACTCATCCCCGTTGTGCCACAGTGTTTTGCAAGTCGACCCTCAGAGTAGTCGCAGCAGGGTTATCTTACCGTATCATTTACAGCGGATACCGTTACGGTTGGCTGTGAGCCGTTTTGCTATAGGTGGGTTTTGCGGTTATCCGTTGTATTCATTGTACACCTTATTGTATCTAGTACTCTCCATCTACCACTTTATATATTTAATTAGAGACGAGATGTGAGGACGATATTGTATATTATTTTGTGAGTCTGGTGTCGAGCTCGTGTAAGCCGACTTTTATTATGCAATTTTACCCTTTATGCTGTTTTTCACTTATATTTTCCATTTCTTCACTACAGCGTCGTATATATGCTTATTGTGGTTGTTTCCGCCCTTGGGCATGATTTTCTCCCGTTTGGGGATGCTTAATTTTTATCATATGTTACTTTACTTATACTGATGTTTTTACCCATTTCGGGGCTAGTTTTTACAAAAGAGGTGCTACCGAAAATTTTAAGAAAATAAATTTTAACTTTGAAGATTTTACTTAAGGTTTCCAAATGTTTTCAACAATTTTTTATCACTTACTACTTTTGATGGTTTAGATTTCTGGGTTTTCGGCTCACTTAAATTGCGTTACGCTTGTAGACGTTACGTGGTTTAAGTGTCGGTCACGTGCCAACTTTTGGGTCATGAAAAAGTTGGTATCAGAGCGCTAAGTTTTACCCTCAGAGTGTAGGATGACCTTGGTATGATGGAGTAGGTTGCTTAAGCAGAGTGACGTAGCGTGTGTATGTTCCGCGGCATACTTACGACACGGTACTCTGCCTAAGTGACCTTAGAACTTGTTGATTGAAATTCCTTCCATGATTATATATATCCTTGTGATTCGATTTTCGTTTTTTTATCAAATCCTGTTTTCTTTTCCAGCCATTATGCCGCCGAAGAGTACGAGGGCGTAGAGAGCGGCTGTGAGAGCCAAGGTCAAAGTTGGCTCGTCTGAGACAAGGACTGACCAGGGCGGTACGCCCGTTGTTCAGGAGCAGATTGATCCACCTTCGCTTGATCGTATTACAAGGCTAGAGGCCGGTATGCAGGATTTACGCCAGATGATGGGATCACTAGTTGAGGCCAGTCGAGCACAGCAAAAGGTGGTAGTTCCACCCGTTGCGGGGACCGCAATGGTACCTATTATTCAGGCTGTTGTACCTGCAGCTACAGAGGTGATCACCGTATCATTATCTGAGTTCATGAGGCTAAAGCCTCCAGTTTTCACAGGCACTGATGCTGCTGAGGATCAGCAGTCATTTCTCGATCGGATGGCCAGGAGCGCTGAGATGCTCCGACGCGAGATGGGTAGATTTCGCGAGTTTTCGTCTGTAAGGTCTTGCCCAGAAGTGGTGCGAGTCTTTAGAGAGGGGCAGATCCGTAGGTCTTTCTTCGATGTCCTGGGCTGAGTTTGTGACGGTGTTTCTTGCCCATTTTCTTCCACAAAGTTTCAGGGATGCTCGAGCGCGCAGTTTCGAGTCGTTACGCCAGACTCCGGGTATGACGTTGCCAGAGTACGATTTGCAGTTTACCGAGCTATCTGTGTATGCTCCGTATTTTGTAGCTACTGAAGAGATGCGGATCAAGATGTTTGTTCGAGGCTTGCTTACCCAGTTGTTCCTCGCTATCAGCGCCCAGCATTGTGACACATATGTAGCAGTAGTGGATGTGGCCCTATTAGTCGAGGAGCGTCTTTCCGAGACGTCGGTCGTTCCGGAACCGAAGAAGGTTCGTACTGGTATATCAGCATGGAGACAGATGTTTAGGTGCCGCGATAGATTTCGTTCAGGTAGGGGGAGTAGCATATGCTTGGGAAGAGGCCAGTTGTTTAGCTCTTATCCCCAGAGAGGTCAGCAGTAGTCATATGGGTGCTTTGGGTGTGGCAGTTTACATCATCTCGTTAGGATTTGTACCGCGATACGCCAGAGAGAGGCAGCCGTACCACATGTGACCTTACCACCTTCTGCACCTCAGAGAGCATTGCCTCTTTCGTCTGTTGTTGCTCCGCGTAATACTTATGCATAGAGAGGTTATGGTCGTAGAGGGTTTGTTCAGAGATGACGGGGTGACAGAGGCAGAGGACAGCCAGTTGCAGGTAGAGGGCAGGCATGGGTATTTACTTAGACTCATTAGGATGCACAGGTGTCCAATGCAGTGGTTTCAGGTATTCTTTTAGTATTTTCCTTCGATGTACAAATAATGTTTTACCCGGGATCTACACACTCATATGTTTTTACACACTTTGTGCCGAGGTTGGGCCGAGTGTCGTGTTTGCTAGATCAGCCGCTTGTCGTGACTACTCCTGTTTGCGAGTCGTTTGTTGCGCGACACATGTAAGACTGTGTATTTTCCTCATTGGAGAGAGAGATTCATCCGTCGACTTGATCCTTCTTGAGATGTTGGACTTCGACGTTCTCCTGGGTATGGACTGGTTAGCTACTTGCTACACGTCCGTGGACTACCGCGAGAAGACAATTAGGTTTTGTTTTCCCGGCGAGCCGGTTCTTGTTGTGCAGCCGGACCATGGTGCCACGCCACACAGTTTGATTTCAGCCCTTTGCACTAGTCGGCTTTTGAGGAGAGGATGTCGGGGATTCTTGGCTTTCATTCATGATACCAGAGCTACAATAGATTCGTTAGACCGGGTTCCTATCGTGCGAGAGTTTCCCGACGTTTTTCCCGATGAGTTACCAGGATTGCCGCCAGAGCGCGAGATTGAGTTTTGCATTGATCTGATCCCCAGCACGGCCCTATTTCTATACCGTCTTACCGGATGGCCCCGGTAGAGCTTAAGGAGCTTAAGGAGAAGTGGCAAGAGTTGCTTGAGAGGGGACTCGTACGTCCGAGTGTTTCACCTTGGGGAGCTCCTGTTCTGCTTATCAAGAAGAAAGACTGCAGTTTGAGGTTGTGCATTGATTATCATCAATTTAACCGAGTTACGGTGCAGAATAGGTATCCATTGCCTCGCATTGACGATTTGTTTTATCAGCTCCAGGGTGCGGGACATTTTCCTAAGATTGATTTGAGATCAGGTTATCATTAGTTGTGGGTTCCGAATGATGACATTCCAAAGACTGCTTGTCGTACACGCTAAGGGCATTATGAGTTTTTGGTGATGTCGTTCGGACTCACCAATGCCCCAGCAGCGTTCATGGATTTGATGAACAGGAATTTCAGGCCGTTCCTCGACCAGTTTATTATTGTGTTTATTGATGACATTCTGGTTTATTCCAAGTGTCGTGAGGAGCATGAGCAAGACTTGAAGATTGCTTTACAGACATTGAGAGAGCACCGGATGTTCGCTAAATTCTCGAAGTGTGCCTTCTGGCTTGATAGTGTTGACATCCTTGGTCATGTGGTTACAGGAGACAGTATTCGTGTAGACCCGAGGAAGATAGAGGCCATACAGCTTTGGCCCAGACCTGTATCTGTGACAGAGGTCCGCAGCTTTTTGGACTTAGTCGGTTATTACCGCTATTTGATGCAGGACTTCTCGAGTATCACTGCACCGCTGACCGAGCTGACCAGGAAGGGGGTTCCTTTTCTTTGGACTGAGGCCTGCGAGCAGAGTTTTCACCAGTTGAAGACTCGGTTGACGATTGCACCCGTTTTGTCTTTGCCTTCTAGATCGGGCGGCTATGTCATTTATTGTGATGCTTCTCGTGTGGGGCTTGGTTGTGTATTGATGTAGCATGATAGAGTAATCGCTTATACTTCTTGGCAGTTGAAGAAGCACGAACGGAATTTTCCCACTCATGATCTTGAGATGGCCGCGGTGTTATTTAAGCTTAAGATTTGGAGACACTATGTAACATTTCAGAAAAATAAACTTTTATTTTTGGGAATTTATATAATTAATAACAAATATTATGAATATTTTGATGATGCGGTATAATTATATACCGATAAATTTAGGAAATATTTGGAAATTATGTTAATTAAACAAATTGAAAGAGATTTTAAGAATGGAGCATTCATAGACTTTTATATAATTAATTATATTCTATGTTAATGTCAAAAATGATTAATTTTCACTAATCTTGCATTAAGCTTGACTTTTGCATCATGACATGCAACAAGACTTGTTTCATTTTTACCCATGGTATCCTGTTTCTTTTTATGTAAATGGTTTATTTGTTTTTGGGTTTTAAATTGAAAAGGGAAAACAAATGAGAAAAGAAAAGATAAAGAAATTGGTATGGGCAAGAGAGGGGGGAGGATTCTTCTTTGACCTTTTCAATTCTCCCCCTCATTTCATTTTCTTCCTTCTCTTAGCTCTCTTCTCTTCTCATGGCTGCCCTCACTCCCCCACCTCCTCTAAACCCCTACTACACCATCAAAATTACATCAAAACAATTCTTTCCTTTCACAAAAAATGTGCACAAGCTCACTACAAGAATTTTGGACCAAGAAAGTTTGGATTTTGAGTACTTTGGGCAACTCAAGAATTTTGTTGAGTTGCCAAGTTAGGTATTTCCTTCACCATTAGTGTAGTTATTCATTTCCTTCAGCATCCATTATAGTTTAGAAGTGTTAAAGTGTAGTTTAGTGTGGTTTGAAAATTCCAAGATGAGGGTTTGGGTTTTTCTTGAGTTGGGATGGTGTATGTGAGTGTATTAGTGACTACAACCCCTCTAGTGTTCGAATTCTGGACCAAACCAGAGACTAGAAACCAAGATGTGAACTTTAAAATTGTCAATATCGGATTTTTGTGGATTTGTGAGGATGTTTTAGAGATCTGCTAGGACCCGAGGTACCTGAAAATTATTTAGCGATTACAGTGATACAAGAAGGCACCTAGGAAGCTAACCCCGAAACCTGAGACCCCAATTTTACCGTGTCGCCGCAGATTTGACCTAGGAGGCTGCAATTTGCAACCTGGGAATCTCAGTTTGGATTCGTGCTTCGTCCATGGCTCAATTCTCAGTAAACTAGACCCTCCACATATGCAAAATTGGCTAATTTCACCTAGGGTAAAATCTGGAGCATGTTTTCCGAGATTCTTTTTTGGGTTCGTGATTGCTTATGACTTGAACTTTGGAGTTTTGTGTTTTGACTCGTTGGTGTGACTTTTGCACGTCAATCTCGAGGGTTGTTTGGTCATTCTTGCACGTTTAGACCATAGGTTTTAACCTATGTGTGTTATACGTATCGTTTTGGTTTTTGTTCACGATTTCAGTTTACAATACGCGAGGACTTCGGACGATGAAGAAGAGGATGGCAACATCGACTTCGGAAAGCATGGATCAAAATGAGTAGATATATATCTAAGGGTGAAGTCGGGTGGATGGCGTATAGCACCCCCACAGTTTGTACTGTAGCATATGTTATATCATGTATATATACGATACTATGTGTTATGTGAAACATTTTTTTATTATCAAGAAGGTTTTAGGAGATCATGTTAAATTTTAGTGTAATTGGTTGATAGTGTCGTTGGCTAGTTTTAGTCGCGAAACCCTAGAATATGGTACACGCACACACACGCATACATTTTACTTACTTGTGCGTATATGGGGTTATATATATACATATATATATGTGAGTATTTATATATATATATATGTGTATGTATGTATGTATGTATGTTTGTATGTATACATATACATGGATGATGAGGATAGTATATTGTACTTGGAGATGAGTCGATGTGATTGGGCATGATGCCACGAGATCGGTGATATGACTTGGTTCGTATTATTGGATACGACATGATATTATATCGGAGCTTTAGGAAATGTGTTTTCATACACACGCATATATATATATATATATATATTGATGGTATCTAAATGTACTAGACTTTATATCAGTACCCCTAATTCAGGATATGATAATAAGAATACCAGATGAATAATGAGATAAATGTGATAATCGACGCGTACCCAGATTTGGGATGCCGTACGATGGATTTACCGTACGAGATATAATTATGATGATAGATCCACACACTTGACTCGAGGATATCATATTATATATCGTATCGTACGTGATACTATTGAGGCGGGATCACCGACTACTAGATATAAATATCGGCTCAGACTTTGGTGGTTTTTCTTACCCTTTCGATTAGTCTGTTAGTTTAGTTCTGTAATTTACTTAGTAGATGTTAGACTGGGCTCGAGTCATACTTATTTCCAATACTAACGAATCGTAAGTATTTTAAAGACAGGCGAAAAGATACTACGAAAATTTCAAAGGACGTACATTTTCTTTAAAACACTGTAGCCCCTATTTTTTAAACACACGATTCGTGTTATTTCAAATGTCAAAACTTTATGACTCATATATATAAATGTATATTCTAATAGGTTGCGTTATTATTCCTGTCCCGTATATTCTTGCTGTTCGCATTACATTGCATGCTTGTTTGTGTTTTCATTAGTTATTATAAAATCATGCTGTCAGGACACCAGCATCATTACCGATGATGCGTATGCTCCACGTAAACCTGCTTGCCGGCTCACACACATCATCATCGGTAATTTCCATGTCACATACACCATAGAAAACACTATTTCAATAGTAATTTGCTAGCTGATAGTTTCGACATAGCACAAGTGCGCTTGCTTTTATATGCTAGTTTAATTATTGCTTTCTTTGTTTCATATCTGATGCATTTATATATTCATTTGTCATGCAATATTATGGTATTCACTATTTACTGACTTTGGATTATGGGATTCAGATTTTCCATGAGATTTATGGATTTGGAGAAACCGCAAGGATTTTATAAACTCGTTATCATTTTCAAAAGATAGAAATTACGGTTTTCTCATGTTATGATGTGAGATATGTCCACAATTAGTTTTCTTGCCTCTTGAGCGATATCATACACCCGATTCGAGGAGGAGGAGGAGGAACCGTCTGTGGGTGCACGGTGGACCCGGCGCGGTACCCCGGGGCACGATGGTCGCAGGAGATGGCGTTGAGCCCGGTAGGGGAGCACTACCGACCGGTTATTGTGACGCGTCGGATATCCGGAGGATACCGACGTGATCTTGAGATATGATGATACAGGCCAGTTCGGATAGCCGGAACCTGAGATATTGAGATTTGATGATACAGGCCATTTCATATAGCCGGAGCCTGAGATATTGAGATATATATTTTGTGTCGATGCTTGACACTTATTCTCTGTTGATTTCATTGATGATACTCTATTTTTATACAGAAATCTCACTTAGATAAGAAAATAATTTTCTCATTTAGATGTATTCTGTTTTCATGCATTCATACATCACATTTATGATATGTAGTTACCTGAGGCATTGACACGAGTGCTTGGTTATACACTTATGTATAGATGTTACCCTTGCCATTATTATATACTTCAGGCTATATTATTTTTGAGGATATTACTATCGTGTGACCTAGGATAGAGTCATACATGCGATTTCTGCTCGCTGGTGTTTTCTACTCACGAGTTGGCAACTCACCCTCGTTGTGCCACAGTTTCTTATTGGTTTTGCCGTACAGGTTTCATTACGGCTTGCTGGCACACTTCTTCCTTCCGGGTGATTGCTTTGGTAAGTGGGTTCTCTCACATCGTGACCACCATTGTATTTTATTTATATTTCAGTTGTATCTAGTAAACTCCATCAACCAGACTTGTATTAATTTATAGACTTAGAAGATATATTCTTTCGACCTTAGAGTGGCGCTTGTATTATTATGGTTTTCTTGATGATATTGGTTCCCTTTTGAGTTTTGATCCACGCCATTCGGCGTTGTATATTATATTTCTTGCGTGGTTGTGACTGCCAATTGGCGAAGAGCTAGCTCCCGCTTGGGGATGCCTTTTATCATTTATGTATATTATTCATGTTGTACCCGTTTGGGGTCAGTATTTGCAAAGGAGACTCTACCGAAACTTTCGGAAAAGACTTGATGTTTTAAAAAATATTTACTACGACTTTCAAAGTGATTTATACGCAAACTTTTAAACAATTTTTCCTTCACCTTCTTCTTTTAAATGGTTTAGATTTATAGGATTTTTTGGCTTACTTGAATTAGATGGGGTCCTATAGACTTCATATGATTCAAGTGCCAGTCACGTGCCATTTTGGGTCGTGACAAAGTTGGTATTAGAGCGTTAGGTTTAACCTTGGTTCGAGTCTATATTTGACTATGCGGAGTCTAGGTTGTTTATATATATATATATATATATTCGGAACCTAGGCTTGACCTTACAGAACTTAGACATGGTCGACCGGGTATTAGACCTAAAATTTCATCATGTAGGTTGACCTTGGTTGATGGAGTAGGTGACTTAAGTAGAGTGGTGTACCGTGTGTATGTTCCGCGGCATATTTACGATACGCTACTCCGCTTAAGAAGTCTTAGGATGTACATTTCTTTTCATAGAATTTTATTCATTCATATGATACATCCTCATCAATATTAGTTGATGGTTTTGTTACCATGGTTGCACGGACATAGAAAGCTGCGGCTAGAGTTGCGGTCAGCACGAGCTTGTCATGGACGAGGACTGAGAAGGGCGTAATTTTGGCGACACACGATTGCATAGATGTGTCGTTTTATTGTGTTCTTCACGCCATGAGCATTTGATGGACTGCTTTTACTAAAATTTCTCGAACGTGCAGATCAACACCAGAGGATCAGGCTATCGTTGGAGGCCAGCCAGAATGTGATGACCGTCAATGCACTATTATTCTTTATGATTGGAGCACTGTTTAGCGTATGGACGAATGAGCCAGTTGTTGTGGCGACTGACAAGATATCGCTCCAGATGTTTGAAACTATTGCAGCATGAGTTGCAATTAGAGATATGATAGAAGATCGCTAGTCACCCATAGAAGAACGACTAGGACATGTGGTTAGTTGCATACCTCGATGCGAGCTCATCAAATTGATTGATTCTAGCCAGAGAAGACTTCATGCAGGTACGTTGGGAGTTGATAGAAATGAACGAATGTGAGAAGCCCATTTTTTCCAAGTTTAATGTATTCGGAAAAACATGCAAATAATTCTATGGATCCTCTAGAAGAATGAAACCCTAACTCGACATAATGACTATATGAACGCTTTTGAACCTTAGGGTTTGGGGCAGTTCCGCGGTGCCATTAATGAGGCTTGGGTTTGCCTTTCTACGACTGGTCTATAGGTACTGTGGCATGTACTGGATATTATTAATATGTGCACGAGTGTTGAGCTCTCAGGAAATTATGGGACTTTGATGAATCGATCGAAAAATTCGACGTCATCCGGATATCATATGATGGGATACTTCACGAGGAGACTTGGACCGAGGATCGGTCATATTACGCGCACCAAGTAGGCCAGTGTTCGGTATCGTCGATGAGACATGTTATTAGTGACCATGATAGTTGGCCAGAGATCTTTAGAAGATGTACCAGAGCGGGACTGTTTCCGTCATCTTTGATTTCTGTAATTTGGGCGATTTATTTGCATGATTGAGATTTTGTGCACCACAGTTGCACTTGACTTCGATTTGATGTCATTTGAGATATTGATTTGGGTTTCATGCCTATGGTATGTATGTGATTTGACTTGTACTTTCGGCATAGTTTTCATGAACTTTTAGTATTCTGATTCGATTTTGTGCATGCTGATGCATATGGTTGCGAGATTATATACCACGGTATACCTGATTTGGATTGAGGTTTGTTGTAAACCGTCGATTTCGATTATGATATTCGATATTGTTTTCGTGCACCTTGTGCACTTGATTTGGATTCTTGCGCATACTTGACGCGCTTGATGCGATTTTGGTGCATGCCAGATTCACTAAATCGGGATTCTTCGTGCATATCAGATGCACCTGATATTGCTGTCAGGCACATCCGTTGCCCTTGACAGGTGTTTTCGTGCACACCCGTTGCACTTAGATTTTGTTTCTGTGTAGATGTATGGCACATTCATTGATTTCAATTTTCGTGCGCACCGGACGCAAGTGCCATTCTTATATACATTTTGGGATTGATTTGCTTTGAGCCGTATGTTTTATGATATTTATTATTTGGTATAGTAGCTGAGCAGGACTAGTCCGAGGACAGTACCTGAATATATTTTTCCATGCATTGGTAGGTATCGAAGGAATTTCCAAAAAGGAGATGTAGTCTTAGTATTTACTTGCGTGTCCGAGATGACACGAATTTTTTTATAAGGAAACCCTTCTAAATTGTTTTCAAAATGGCGGTCCGTGTATGTTAAACAAAAGATATATATATATATATATATATATATTTATATATGTATGTATGTATGTATGTATGTATATGTACGTATGTATGTATATATATGTATGTATATATATGTATGTATATATATATATATATGTATATAGAATTATTTCTTACAATGAACGTCCGCTACTTGTGCTGTGATATACGCATCGCGCAGCAATTTGAAAAATGTTTGGCATGCATTTTTTCAGTTGTTTTGACGGTTTACAACGATGTGTACTGTGTACATATATATTTTTTATGTATATATCATGTTGGTTTTCGTATTGGACTTTGATATTGGTGTCTTCACCATAACTCCGATGATTGCGGGATGCTTGATGGAGTTTTGATTCTGGTTTATATACTTGTTTTTCATGTATATGCATTGCGCTACTATGTGTTTTATGTATTTATGATTTCGGAGCCCCCTGATTGAAAGAATTAAAGTTAACCGCAATCAAGACGGTGTCGCTATGCAGCTAGCCGGTTGAGCACGGGTCGATCCACAGGGAGATGGTTGTATGTCCTTTCTTATTTTAGACGAGTCAATAAAGAATCTGTATGAGTTTGTTCAGTCTAACCTATGTGTATTATTTGCAAGTATAAAGTTGTTAAGAAAGGATACGATAATGTAAGCTAAAGAAATCCGTACTCAAAACCTTTGAGCCGAGTCTTGACCAATTGAAGCTAGAGCAATCGGCAACAACGTGGATTAGGGGATTTAAGCGCGGTATTCGTAGAATCCGGCTTATTTACCATTGTCCGTCCGTTCTTGTCTCTTGCTTTCGCCTCCGGCTAAACCGAACGCAACCGGTCGCGGTTAGGAATCACCGTTACCTTGTTAGGGTAGGGTGCCTAACGGAGCGCTTGCGTATGGTTTGGGCGGAGTTCAATGGAAAATAACGGGAAAAGGAAATGAGCAAAGAAATGTTAACTTACAATATCATATGGATTCTTAACAACAACAATAAATACAACATTCACAAAAAGAACCAAAAAGAGCAAAAGAAAAGAACAAAGAAAAGAAAAGATTACAAGTAATTAAGTGCATGAATTAAATTGCAAGAAAGAAAAGCAAGGTAATAAAAAGCAAGTAATAAATAAGCAATAAAAAGAATTAGAAACTAGAACTCAAGACAAGCATGTGATCAATAGCCAACCCTTAAACTTACAAGCTCAATCAAGAGGTTGCAAGATCAAGGGAAGGGTAGAGAACGCATGTGAAATGAAGCGCTAATTCCATAAGAAAATACGACCCTTGAGATCAATAACTAACCCTTAACCATTCAAGCTCAATGAAGAGGTTGAATGATCAAGAGAAAGCAAGAATCTCAAGGGGAAGAAGAAACTAAAGAGAATGATACAAAAAGCCCTCATCTTCATTGATCTCCCACTCAAAAAGCTCTCACTACAATTTTCATGGAAAAAGAATGAAGAAGAAGAAGAAGAAAAAAGACTAAATCCTAAAAAGAAAGAAGAACAAAGAATGACCCCTCAAATGGTTAAGATCTAGGGTATTTATAGGCAGGCAACAGAGAACCTAGGGCAACATTCTGACCCCATATGAAATCACAAAACTACCCCCAAAAGACGACAGCATGAGGAGTCATAATGGCCGCGGATCCGCGGCTAATACCCCCTATTGGCCGCAGATCCGCGGCCCTATAGTGGACTTGGGTCATGGGCTTTTGGGAGATTTCCTGGTTTGCTGTTGTCTGCTGTGTGGTATATGATATTTCTCAGAAACTCTTCACAATTATTCCAGAATTTTAGTAGAACAAAAGGTGATGTGATGTGGATCTTTTGCCATGATTTCCTCGAGCTCCGCGTAGATTTCTTGGATCTTGTGTTGACCTAGAGCTTTGTGCATGACATGACAATCGATTTGCCATTTTGTCCCTTAAACTGGTATGTGGCAACACACGGATAGAGAGCGGAGACCCGTGTTTTATCTGTTGTTGGCAGTAATCCGGAATTTGTCGTACTTTTCATGGATTTCACTGTTCAGAGCCGAGAACCTGTATTCTGCAAATATGTAGCAAACACTGATCAAAAGTACCTACCTATAAATACACGAGCGTAAGAATGGGTGGTATAAAATGCAATATTCTGGTATGAACAAATACCCCCAAACTTAACTTTTGCTCGTCCCGAGCAAAACCAATTATTCACAAAAATAAAATGATAACCGCACTTTCGCAGGGAACGCGATTGCACTGAGCGCGTGCAACAAGCCGTTAAACCTCTAGGTGTCCCTAGTAGGAGGAGTGTTGTCACCTGAGGGTTTTCAGCGGATACTATCCACAAAATCCCGTCAAGCTAGTTTCATAAGTTAACGTCGATTCTATTCCTACAGTTTAGTATTTACGTTAGAAACTCTATCATCCTAAGTTAGAAATATCCAACCCTAATTTTTCACACCTCCTATCTATTTAGCCTTAGATCATATACGTTCCAAAAAAGTTTAGAAAGATGTTGGTTCTCCTGAGTTTTCCTTCTAAAGTGCAGCCTCAAATCAGGGATTTTTATCAACTTTACAGAAAACACAAGTTTTATTCTTTATTTCTATCTTTTATTCAAACATTGATTGTATACCCCTACGTGTGTGTATATTTGCACCACTACACTCAAGAATTCAATTCAAGCTATAATACCCTTGCCCTAATACCTAATACTACTTCTTTTCATTAAGGATGGACGAATTTGCTCACACACCTTTCATGCGACTATTAATGCTTCTTGAGGCACTAACGACCGATTACTGAATGTGTGAACTTTAAAGCGTAAATAGCAGTTTCCAGGTCTTGACTTTATTCTATTTTTTTCTTTTTCTTTTTTTCTTTTTCTTTTTCTTTTTCTTTTTCAAGACTGGATATATTTTTCAATATGCTCTTTTGGTGTTTAGCTTTAAATACCGTTTTTTCTTTCATACTAGGCTTTTAGGCAAGAGTATTTCTAGGTATCCTCTACTATCCCAAGTTTCAAGGTGCGTGTAAGTGTAGTTGTAGGGTATATACTTTCTAAATTTGAACTCAAGAAAAGAAACTATTTTTCAGACTTATCCTCCAGTAAAGCATCAATACTTTCCCTTTATCTTGACTTAACTCAAGAACTGAACTCAAGATTACCTATTTCTCAAAAAAACTGTAAGGACGTATACTTACCAAAGTTAGACAGAATAAGGGTTATTTTTAGGGTTTTCAATCCTTAAGCCTAGAATTTAGTTATTTCTATCATATCAACTAAACTTTCGGAATAAAGATCTAAGTTACCCTATTAGCTAACTTGACGACAAAGTTTTTATATTTTTTTGGAAAATTTTCAATTTTTGTGGGTTTTTCATAAGGTATGCAAATGCAAAATATACAAATGAATGCGAAGGAAGAAAGCTTATCGAGCACACCCCCAAACTTAAACTTGACAGTGCCCTCACTGTCAGGCTACACCAAGAGGGTCAAAATTGTCGGCGCTCCCTAGAAACAAATTATATACAAAACAAAAAGGAAAACAAAAAATATATACAGAAAAGAGTCCCCCCCAAACTTAAGTAAAACAGTGTTTCCACTGTTAAGCGTTGAAGTTCAGGATTAGGGGGGAAAGTACAGTATCAAGCTATACAAGGCCTTACACAGGCCAAAAGTTAACACCAACCATTCAAAGATCTTATCGCTATAAAGCAGTGGCTGGTGAAAGAAGGCGTAGAGAAAAGAAATGGAGAATACGCGAGACCGTGCGGGATACGGTCTCGGTATATCGGAAGAAGAATGGTGGAAGGGAGAAAGAAATGGAATACGAACTTGAGGGTGGAAATGGATTGAATAAATTAGTACAATCTGTAATGATCGATGTGAAAAGATGGATTGTACTAATCTATCAATATGGCGAGAAATTGGGTCAAATCCCTCAAGATTCGTAAGAATCCATGGGTACGCCGAACTTGGTAAACCAGACATACAAAATGAAAGTGAGACGGGTTCTTGCAAGGTCGGAACGATGGAAAGGATGGAGGTAGGTGATTGAGGAAGGTTATCGGTTAAAGGTTCAGGAGGGTGTACACAGTCAATGAAAGGAATAGGATGAATTGGAAAATCCGACTCATCAATTAAAACTGTTTCATCCTCAGTACTATCCTCAATATTCTCCTCAAAATTTAGCTCATCCATGCATATTTCATCAAAATCCAGACGCATATAGGGTTCGGGAAAAACATTTAATGACTCGGGATGATGATTTGAAGAGACAAACTCAGCAAAATCTACGGGTTCATCATCCAAAATATCCCCAGCGTCAATATCCTCAATCAAGTGAAAATCAATATTCTCAGACACCTCATCAAAAGCATGGATAATAATCGATTCTGGTTCTAAGATGGAGGTGTAGAGGTCAAAAGGATTGGGATTGGCTTCACTTGGAAGTGACCCTTCACCATCGGGTAAATCAAACACTACAAAGTCGCACAACTCATTAATCATTCTATCTTCAATTGATAAATCATGTGGGATACTCGATAGACTTTCAAAACAGGAGTTGTGGGTTTCAATTTGGGATGGGTAGGTTTGATTTAGAAGGGGGTACATCTCACTCTCTCCACTCAAATTCTCAGCCTGTCCTGCCGCCTCATCATATATTAGAAAATTAGGAACTAGTTGGAAACTAGCTACCGGGTCAGTAGGTTGTATGAGAGCGGCCATGGACGCATTCAAATCAATCATCTGTTGGCTTGATGCTACCCTAAAGTCTTCCAACGACTGTTCCAGACTAGACATGGGTTGTGATGGGGTTTCAGTAAAAGATTCAAAGTTGTTTGGATACTGAAAACTCCCAAATGGCGGTTCTGATGCAATGTCTAGGGAAGGTGCAAAAGTGGGGTAGGATTGGTAGGAATTGAATGGCTGGACAGGAGCAGGATCAACATCTGGATAGGAAGGTGAATGGAATTGTTGATCCCAAAAATTTGAAGTGGTGAAAGGAGTGAAAGATCGGCTACGAGATTGTTCAATACGTTCTGCAATAGACATAGGTCTTGGAGTTGCAACATGACTCGAAGAAGGGGTATCAACGTAAGAAGGGGTGAATGTGTGAAATGGTTGATACGAAGTGGATTGCGGAGTCAAATTGTTTGTCCTAGACGCGTCTACCCGATCTTTCAATGAAATTTTGGGCATGGAGGGGTCGTTCGAAATTCGGCCAAAGCAAGAACCGTAAGAAGTAATGTCTGGTTGTGGGTACCAAAGTTCGGCAAGAGTTTTTCGAGGTGGGGTACCCATGATATGAAGAGAGAGAGAAAGGTAGAGAAAAGGAGGGGAAAAAGAATGTGATATTTTTTTTTTAAGTTTATATATTAACAGAAGAATGAAATATACACACAAAAAGAATATGGACAAAAACAATCACGACACAAAAATACCACACACCTAATGGTTCTAGGGTTCACCTAGGTCAACTAGACCTGCTCCAGAACTTGATTGTCGAAGTAAAACTGTGTCGAGAAACGGGCTCAAGATACACTGATCACGAGGCCAGGTAAGTGCAGAGATAAGGGGAGGTTTTCCAACGCTTTCGCGAAGTTCCTTAATTAAATAACCCTTTCTCTTTTGGCGGTTTCGCCGTTAACACTTTCCTAGACACCCCGTAAGCAATATACCGTTAAGCGAGGTTCTAAACACAGTTAACTTCTCCTAGTGAGCGCGAAATCCTTAAGGCTTAAAGTCTAGTTTCTTTTAAATTTTGTGCGGGTAAACGTTATGCTCAAGTTCGTGATTTGTGGGCCACGGAAAAGGTGATGAAATCCTTTACCGTATATTGTGGGGTTCGCTTGCCCTTAAGTCCGTATTAATGTATGCAATGCGCAATTCAATAAAAATTCTATAAAGAATCAAAAATTCGTTTTTTAGTTTAAGCGCGGCACTGCAACAAATACGGGTTAGTCAATTTTTGGCGTTTGTTAGCGAACTTGCAAAGAATCCTGCAAAGAATAGTATATTGGACGCGTCGGATTTGAGAAGAAGGTGTTAGTAAAGTACGTACCGTTAAGTTTTTGGGTTAGGAAACCCCCGTTGAATCAAATCCGGTAAGCTTGAAAAGTTCTCTTGCGCGGGTCAAACTACCCGGATCTTTGGCACTGTACTTTGCAATCACCTTAGCCTTGAATGTACACTTTACTCCCCACAATCGCAGTTTGCAAATCCGCAAAAATCTGCACTCTTGCCTACAAAGATGATCAAAAAGACAAAAAGAATTTTTTTTTATAAATATATACAAAAAGAATATTAACCCGAATAACAAGAAAGAAAATACGCTACCGTCTCCCCGGCAACGGTGCCATTTGATTGAAAGAATTAAAGTTAACCGCAATCAAGACGGTGTCGCTATGCAGCTAGCCGGTTGAGCACGGGTCGATCCACAGGGAGATGGTTGTATGTCCTTTCTTGTTTTAGACGAGTCAATAAAGAATCTGTATGAGTTTGTTCAGTCTAACCTATGTGTATTATTTGCAAGTATAAAGTTGTTAAGAAAGGATACGATAATGTAAGCTAAAGAAATCCGTACTCAAAACCTTTGAGCCGAGTCTTGACCAATTGAAGCTAGAGCAATCGGCAACAACGTGGATTAGGGGATTTAAGCGCGGTATTCGTAGAATCCGGCTTATTTACCCTTGTCCGTCCGTTCTTGTCTCTTGCTTTCGCCTCCGGCTAAACCGAACGCAACCGGTCGCGGTTAGGAATCACCGTTACCTTGTTAGGGTAGGGTGCCTAACGGAGCGCTTGCGTATGGATTGGGCGGAGTTCAATGGAAAATAACGGGAAAAGGAAATGAGCAAAGAAATGTTAACTTACAATATCATATGGATTCTTAACAACAACAATAAATACAACATTCACAAAAAGAACCAAAAAGAGCAAAAGAAAAGAACAAAGAAAAGAAAAGATTACAAGTAATTAAGTGCATGAATTAAATTGCAAGAAAGAAAAGCAAGGTAATAAAAAGCAAGTAATAAATAAGCAATAAAAATAATTAGAAACTAGAACTCAAGACAAGCATGTGATCAATAGCCAACCCTTAAACTTGCAAGCTCAATCAAGAGGTTGCAAGATCAAGGGAAGGGTAGAGAACGCATGTGAAATGAAGCGCTAATTCCATAAGAAAATACGACCCTTCAGATCAATAACTAACCCTTAACCATTCAAGCTCAATGAAGAGGTTGAATGATCAAGAGAAAGCAAGAATCTCAAGGGGAAGAAGAAACTAAAGAGAATGATACAAAAAGCCATCATCTTCATTGATCTCCCACTCAAAAAGCTCTCACTACAATTTTCATGGAAAAAGAATGAAGAAGAAGAAGAAAAAAGACTAAATCCTAAAAAGAAAGAAGAACAAAGAATGACCCCTCAAATGGTTAAGATCTGGGGTATTTATAGGCAGGCAACAGAGAACCTAGGGCAACATTCTGACCCCATATGAAATCCCAAAACTACCCCCAAAAGACGACAGCATGAGGAGTCATAATGGCCGCGGATCCGCGGCCAATACCCCCTATTGGCCGCGGATCCGCGGCCCTATAGTGGACTTGGGTCAAGGGCTTTTGGGAGATTTCCTGGTTTGCTGTTGTCTGCTGTGTGGTATATGATATTTCTCAGAAACTCTTCACAATTATTCCAGAATTTTAGTAGAACAAAAGGTGATGTGATGTGGATCTTTTGCCATAATTTCCTCGAGCTCCGCGTAGATTTCTTGGATCTTGTTTTGACCTAGAGCTTTGTGCATGACATGACAATCGATTTGCCATTTTGTCCCTTAAACTGGTATGTGGCAACACACGGATAGAGAGCGGAGACCCGTGTTTTATCTGTTGTTGGCAGTAATCCGGAATTTGTCGTACTTTTCATGGATTTCACTGTTCAGAGCCGAGAACCTGTATTCTGCAAATATGTAGCAAACACTGATCAAAAGTACCTACCTATAAACACACGAGCGTAAGAATGGGTGGTATAAAATGCAATATTCTGGTATGAACACCCCGCGACTTGATCTTTTTACTGAAATGTTTTAGTATTTGAGGGGTTTAAATTCAAATTCGAGGACCGAATTTATTTAAGGTGGGAAGATTGTAAATTTCAGAGAAATAAAATATTATTTTTGGTAATTTATATAATTAATAAGAAATATTATGAATATTTTAATGATGCGGTATAATTATATACCGATAAATTTGGTAAATATTGGGAAATTATGTTAATTATTGAAATTGAAAGGGATTTTAAGAATGGAGTATTCATGGACTTTTGTATAATTAATTATATTCTATGTTAATGCTAAAAACGATTAATTTTTGCTAATCTTGCATTAAGCTTGACTTTTGCATCATGACATGCAACAAAACTTGCTTCATTTTTAACCATGGCATCTTGTTTCTTTTTATGTATATGGTTTATTTGTTTTTGGGTTTTAAATTGGAAAGGGAAAACAAATGAGAAAAGAAAAGAAAAGATAAAGAAATAGGTTTGGGCAAGAGAGAGAGGGGGGAGGGGTCTTCTTTGATGTTGGCTATTCTCACCCTCATTTCATTTTCCTCCTTCTCTTTGTTCTCTTCTCCTCTCATGGCTGCCCTCACCCCCCCACCTCCTTTAAACCCTCACAACCCCATCAAAATTACATCAAAACACTTCTTTCCTTTCACAAAAAATGTGTACAAACTCACTACAAGCATTTTGGACCAAGAATGTTTGGATTTTGAGCACTTGGGGCAACTCAAGAATTTTCTTGAGTTGCCAAATGAGGTATTTCCTTCACCATTAGTGTAGTTATTCATTTCCTTTAGCGTCCATTATAGTTTTTAAGTGTTAAAGTGTAGTTTAGTGAGGCTTCAAAATTCCAAGATGAGGGTTAGGGTTATCCTTGAGTTGGGCTGGTGTATGTAAGTGTATTAGTGACTACAACCCCTCTAGTGTTCGAATTCTAGACCAAACCAGAGACTAGACACCAAGTTGTGAACTTTAGAATTGTCAATATCGGATTTTTGTGGATTTGTGAGGATGTTTTAGAGATCTGCTATGACCCGGGACACCTGAAAAATATTTTGCGATTACAGTGATACAAGTAGGCACCAAGGAAGCTAACCCTGAGACCTAAGACCCCAATTCTACTGTATGGCCATAGATTTTACCTAGGAGGCCCCAATTTGTGGCCTGGGGGGCTTCGTCCATGGCTCCATTCTCAGTAAACTAGACCCTCCACATATGCAAAATTGGCATATTTCACCTAGGGTAAAATATGGAGCATGTTTTCTGAGATTCTGTTTTGGTTTCATGATTTTTTATTACTTGAACTTTGGATTTTTGTGTTTTGACTCTGCGGTGTGACGTTTGCACGTCAATCTCGAGGTTTGTTTGATCATTCTTGCACGTGTAGACCATAGGTTTTAACCTATGTGTGATACGCGTGCCGTTTTGGTTTTCGTTCACGATTCAGTTTACAATACTATGTGTGTTATGTACGTACATCCGTGAGGACTTCGGACGATGAAGAAGAGGATGGCGACATCGACTTCGGCAAGTAAGGATCAAAGTGAGTAGATATATATCTACGTGGGAAGTCGGGTCGATGGCGTATAGCACCCCCACAGTTCGTAGTGTAGCATATGTTATATCATGTATATATACGAAACTATGTGTTATGTGAAACGTTTTTTTATTATCAAGAAGGTTTTAGGAGATCATGGGTTAAATTTTAGTGTAATTGGATGATAGTGTCGTTAGCTAGTTTAAGTCGCAAAACCCTAGAATATGGTACACGCACACACACACGCATATATTTTACTTTCTTGTGTGTATATGCGGATATATATATATATATATATATATATACATACATATATGTATGTGAGTATGTATATATATATGTATGTATGTATGTATGTATACATATACATGGATGATGATGATAGTATATGGTACTTGGAGATGAGTCGATGTGATTGGGATGATGCCACGAGATCGGTGATGTGACTTGGTTCGTATTATGAGATACGACATGATATTATAGCGGATGTTTAGGCAATGTGTTTTCATACACATGCATATATATATATATATATATATATGTTGATGGTATCAGAATGTACTAGACTTTAGATCAGTACCCTAATTCAGGATATGATGATAAGGATACCAGATGAATAATGAGATAAATATGATATTCGACCCGTACCCAGATTTGGGATGCCGTACGATGGATTTACCGTACAAGATATAATTACGATGATAGATCTGCACTCTTGACTCGATAATGACATATTATATATTGTATCGTATGTGATACTATTGTGGCGGGATCACCGATTAGTAGATATAAATATCGACTCAGACTTAGGTGGTTTTCCTTACCCCTTCGATTAGTCTGTTAGTTTAGTCCTGTAGTTTACTTAGTAGATGTTAGACTGGGCTCGAGTCATACTTATTTCCAAAACTAACTTATCGTGAGTATTTTAAAGACAGGCCAAAGGATACTATGGATATTTCAAAGGACGTACCCTTTCTTAAAAACACTGTAGCCCATATTTTCTAAACACATGACTCGTGTTATTTCAAACGTCAAAACTGTATGACTCATATATATATAAATGTATATTCTTATAAGTTCCGTTATTATTCATGTTCCGTATATTCTTGCTGTTCGGATCGCATTGCATGCTTATTTGTGTTTTCATTAGTTATTATAAAATCATGCTGTCAGGACACCAGCACCATTACCGATGATGCGTATACTCCACGTACACCTGCTTGCCGGCTCACATACATCATCATCTGTAATTTCCATGTCACGTACACATTAGAAAACACTATTTCATTAGTAATTTGCTAGTTGATAGTTTCGACATAGTACTAGTGAGCTTGCTTTTATATTCTAGTTAAATTATTGCATTCTTTCTTTGATATTCGATGTATTCAAATATTCATTTGTCATGCAATATTATGGTATTCACTGTTTACTGACTTTTGATTAAGGGATTCGGAATTTCCATGAGATTTATGGATTTGGAGAAAGCTCAAGGATTTTATAAACTCATTATCATTTTCAAAAGATAGAAATAGCGGTTTTCTCATGTTATGATGTGATATATGTCCACCATGAGTTTTCTCGGCTCTTGAGCGATATCATGCACCCGATTCGAGGAGGAGGAGGAGCCGTCTGTGGGTGCATGGTGGACCCGGTGCAGTACCCCGGGACAAGATGGTCGCAAGAGATGGAGTTGAGCCCGGCAGGGGAGCACTACCGACCGGTTATTGTGATGTGCCGGATATCTGGAGGATACCGACGTGGTCTTGAGATTTGATGATTCAGGCCAGTCCGGATAGCCGGAGCCTAAGATATTGAGATTTGATGATACAGGCTAGTTCGGATAGCCGGAGCCTAAGATATTGAGATATTGAGATATATATTTAGTGTCGATGCTTGACACTGATTCTCGATTGATTTCATTAATAATACTCGATTTTTATACAGAAATCTCATTGAGATAAGAAAATAGTTTTCTCATTTAGATGTATTCTATTTTCATGCATTCATACATCACATTTATGATATGTTGTTACCTGAGGCATTGACACGAGCACTTGGTATTATACTTATGTATAGATGTTACCCTTGCCATTATTATATGCTTCAGGCCATATTATTTTTGAGGATATTACTATCGTATGACCTAGGATAGAGTGATACATGTGATTTCTGCTCAGTGATGTTTTTCTACTCACGAGTTGGAAACTCACCCCCGTTTTGCCACAGTTTCTTGCAGGTTTTGCCGTACAGGTTTCATTACGGTTTGCTAGCACATTGCTTCCCTTTGGGTGATTGATTTGGTAGGTGGGTTCACTCACATCATGACCACCATTGTATTTTATTTATATTTCAGTTATATCCATTAAACTCCATCTACCAGACTTGTATTATTTTATAGACTTAGAAGACCCGTGTATATTCTTTCGACCTTAGAGTCATGCTTGTATTATTATGGTTTTCTTGATGATATTGGTTTTCCTTTTGAGTTTTGATCCTCGCCCTTCGACGTTGTATATTATATTGCTTGCATGGTTGTGACCGCCAATTGGTGAAGTGTTGGCTCCAGCTTGAGGATTCCTTATACCATTTATGTATATTATTCATGTTGTACCTGTCTGTGGTCAGTATTTGCAAATGAGACTGCCGAAATTTTCGGAAAAGACTTGATGTTTTTAAAAATGTTTACTACGAATTTCAAAGTGATTTATACGCAAACTTTTAAACAAGTTTTCCTTCACCTTCTTCTTTTAAGTGGTATAGATTTCTCGGATTTTTTGGCTTACTTGAATTAGACGGGATCCTATAGACTTCATATGATTCAAGTGCCAGTCACGTGCCATTTCGGGTCGTGACACCCTACTTGTACGGGGAGTTGTGTAAGATTTTCATGGACCACAAGAGCTTGAAGTACATCTCCCAGTAGCAGGATCTGAATTTGAGATAGCACCGTTGGATGGACCTTGTAAAGGATTATGCTTGCGAGATCCTTTATCACCCGGGCAAAGCGAATGTAGCAGCCGATGCTTTGAGTCGTGGGCCTGGGGGTAGCTTGTCCCAGTTGAGCTGTCACGCCCCGCTTCCCAGTGTACGGTGAAGGGGATGCGACGAGGTCCGCTACGTATGTACTCAGAAGTACATACGCTAAGCGTATCTAAGCAATATAAAATAAATACACAAGAGACAAGAGTATAAAAATAACAGCAACTTTTATTTATTAACATTCTTTGTACAATACGTAGAAAAGAAAATACAACTGAAATAAAGATGCCTGAACAGTGGCATAACAGGAAATGGAAAGTACTGAAAAGAAAAGTGTACAATGAAATTATACTGCAGGGTCTTCGGCAAATTGCTCCAAGTCTTCTTGTGTTGGCTCAACTTCTGCCGGGTCCAGATCACCTGACGACATTCAAAGAAGAGAGAAACAGAATGTCATCAGCGAACAGATCGCTCGGTAAGTCCCAAAGGTAAGAGGGAAGTAGAGAAGACAGAATAAGAAGGTACATTTTTAGAATGTAAACTATTGTTATAATGTTATGTTATCGCTGTTGTTTGTAGCTTGGTACAGAAGGATGCCAGTGTATACGAGAAGGGTCTCTATATGCTAGAGACCAGGGCAAATGGAAAGTACAAGGAACCGTTAAGCCACGGTACAACATCAACGGAATATAGGTTAGGTGTCTTAATCTGACCACCTCGTGCCACCTTTAACACCTTCCGTACCAATCTACCCCTTAAACCCCGTATTGTATTAACAGTATTATGGTATTGTAAAATTGTATAGATTGCATGATCGATTGACTGACTGACCGAAACCATGATATCAGGAAACGGTTATAACCGTAGAGTCAAGTAAATGGAACACTGGGAAACATGTAAAAGGAATTTGTCCATGGTTCGGTTCAGTCAAGTTCTAATGATTGTTAACAGGATTCTGGGATTCATGTGTTCATATTGAGTTGGAATATTAAAGAATATAGATTGACTTGAATCATATTCAAGTCAGAAATAGTCAGACTCAAATCCGAGTCAGACTAAAAGAAAAGTAATTTGAAGTTCTATAATTATTAGGGTCCTTATTGTAATTTATAAAACTTGAGGGGGTTTTATGTAAAAAGTACTTTTGTATAGTTTTCAAAATACACCTCAAGAATTTATTATTCGTATTTATAGTTATAATGAGTGTGGATTTTATTTGTGTTATTCTAGTGAATATATCCTAATAAAAGTATTAATTTATAATATTGATTTATTTGAAATTCATGGTATTTTAAAGTAACTTTTAATCTTGTAATTTTAGAAAAATGTGGAAACTTTATCTTATGATAAAATAGGTGTTTAAATGATAATTATATATATATATATTAATACAAGAATAATTTTAAATAAATATTTTATTGTCCAAAATCTCATTTTTCTTAAATGTCGTATTTTAAACTTTTCGAGACCGAATACTCTTTGCGGAGGTCTGAATCTCGCACTACTAGCCCGCGGGTGCACGATGAACCGTACTATCCCTAACGGGTTCCCCAAAGGTGGGTTGTAGCGGCGCTTTGCATAGGTTTAATAAATACTATTCATTTAGAAAAACGGTTTTATAAATATAAGGTATTTATTTGTAAAAGGATGTAATTTCCGTATTTTAGTTTCTAGGGTTTCCTAAGCCAACTAGCCTATTTCTAAGGTCTAAACAACAAGTCATTAGAAGACTCAAATCGCCTCTTCACCGCCAATTGCGGACAGGTAAGTGCCAGGTAAGTGGGAAGGAACCACAATAGTGGGCCTAATTAAAAACCACTAGCCTTGACACACTTGCCTAGACACCACAAAGTCAGGTTTAGATAAACGATCGATGTCCATGACAAATCATACTTTCTTTTTAAAAGATTTTATTTAGAATTGTATACAATTTAAAGCTTCCAAGAACGGTTTATAAAGAAAATGGTATTTTAGTAAAAAGTCTTGTATTTTCGTATTCTATATTTTGACGTTATCAACTAGGGTTATATTTGTGTGTGTGTGTAGAGGTAGGTCATTACCTCGTGACTTATTTTAAGGTATTGTGATGTTTAGAGGTTAAATATGATATATTAAACATGAAGGTACTTAAGTGTAAGAATACGGTATTTGTAAACGTTATCATTTCATGTGTGAAAACTCATTCAAATTGATTTCTACAAGTTTAGTGATTAAGATGAACATGTTTAGGAATGAGGGAATTGATTAGAAGAAAAAAAAATAAACTTTATCCTATTATTGTGAAAAGAATACGATATTACAAGAAAATTATCATTTCATGTGAGAAACTTTGTCTAATTTGATTTTTATGTGATTAATAGTCATCATGAATATGTTTAGGTGTTATGGAATTGGTGACAAGTGGGATTTTGTAGAAAAACTGAATCGGAAATCGGTTTGTTCCGATTTCCGTCGGGTTTCATAATTCCGTATTTTAAGAAATAGAAAAGAGAGAAGAATGGGACTTATGGGTTTCAAACTCTTCTAAAGAGTAAAGAGGAACTAGAGAGAAGGCCGAAGTGTGGTTTCGTCGCTTGTTGCTTCAAAGAATGTCGCCGGAATCCGTCAGCGCTTCGCCATGAACTCAGTTTCAAAGCACACTTTCTTGTGGAAATTTCAAGAGAGTAATTCTATGGTTTTGGAATGAGAAGGTAGGGGGTAGGGGTCTATTTATAGGGTAGCTAGGGTAGGGTAGGTGAAGGGTTTTATTTATTTAAAAAATTATAAAAATTTAAATAAAAAAGCATTAAAATTTGTAATAAATTTGTTGTATTTAATAATTGAGAACCGACCTAATAAATTGGAGTTAACAGGGGGTTAAGGGAGCTGAAAAGGCGAAACTTTCGTGTTGGCGACTCGGCCGTCCGGCCGAGTCCGGGTGTCGTCGGGCGTGGGATCGCCTGATGCAGGCTCTGGTATACTTATTTTTTAGGGTTTAGTTCAACTTTTGGGAGTTATAGCCTGTGGATTATTGGGCTTCCAAGAATTTTTAAAGAAAAATAAACTAAAAATAATGTGGAGCATGGGATTCGAACTCTGGTGGCTTGGTTCAGCAGTGCAAGGTCTTACCAATGAGCTACAAGCTCCTTCTTGTAATTATTGTAGGGAAATAGATACTTAAAGTTTTATCAGCAACATTAATACTCCAAGTATACTTCAAATTTAAATCAAATTTAGGTATACAAAAATTAGAGTTGTTACAATCTACCCTTCTTACAAAAATTTCGTTCTCGAAATTTACAACTTTTATTTGAGGACTAGTTTACAAAAAGGTGCGGATATCTTGCACGCATTTCATCTTCCCTTTCCCACGTGGATTCTCCTGAAGTATCTTTTCTCCACATTACCCGAACCAGGTTAACTTCCTTGTTCCGAAGTGTCTTCACTTTCCTATCCAGAATTTCCACAGGTTGTTGCTTACAAGACAAGTCGGGCTGTATAGTGAGCTCGGAATGATCAAGTACATGGCTGGGGTCACTCACATACCTTCTGAATTGGGATATGTGGAACACGTTATGCACTCCTTCCAATGAGGGTGGAAGCGCTAATCGGTATGCTACTTTACCGACTCGTTCGAGTATGTCGAACGGTCCAATGTACCTCGGACTCAATTTACCCCGTCTTCCAAATCGGATCACTCCGCGGTTCAGAGATATCTTCAAGAATACAGGGTCTCCAGGCTGGAACTCTAAGTGTCGTCTCTTTGCATCAGCCCAGTGCTTCTGTCGATCTTGGGCTATGCGCACCCGTTCCCTGATAGTACGAAACACATCAACGGTCGCTACTATCATCTCTGGTCCAAGAAGTTCCCTATCTCCGATGTCGTCCCAACTTAATGGCGATCGACACTCCCTTCCATATAATGCTGCAAAAGGTGCCATTCCTATGCTTGCTTGGTAGCTGTTGTTGTATGTGAACTCCACAAGATGCAGGTGATCTTCCCACGATCCTTTGAAGTCTAACATACACGCTCTGAGCATATCCTCCAAGATCTGAATAGTTCGTTCCGACTGACCATCTGTTTGTGGATGATAAGCCGTGCTGAAGTTCAGACTTGTTCCCAAGCTAGCTTGCAGACTCTGCCAAAATTGCGATCGGAACCTGGTGTCACGATCGGAGACAATGCAGACCGGTACTCCATGAAGTCTCACAATTTCCTCCATGTACTTCTTCGCTAGTGTCTCAGTTGATTGGCCAACTCGAAATGAGATGAAGTGAGCCGACTTTGTGAGTCGATCCATAATGACCCATACAGCATTGTTACCCTTCGTGCTGCGAGGAAGAGCAGTCACAAAGTCCATCGTGATGTGCTGCCACTTCCATTCTGGGATCGGTAACGGTTGAAGTAGTCCAGCTGTCCTGTGATGTTCAGCCTTTACTTGCTGACACACCAAACATTTTGCGACGCTTATTGCTACTTCACGCTTCATTCCATGCCACCAATAATTCTGACGTAGATCTTTGTACATTTTGGTACCTCCAGGGTGTACTGAATAGAGAGAGTTGTGAGCTTCTTTCTTTAACTCTTCCCGAACAGAACCTTTTGGTACACACAATCTGCTGCCGTATCTCAAAGATCCCTCTTCATGGATGATGAAGTCTGTTCTGAGTCCATTCTCCACTTGTTCTCTGATCTTTTGCAACTTAGCATCGCTGGCTTGAGCTGCTTTGATCTGATTGACAATGGTTGATTGAACTTGTAGATTCATCAAACTTGAAGCATCTCCTGGCATGACTACTTCAATCTCCATCTGATGTAGGTCTTGCTGAAGTTTCCACTGAGCGGTGAGATTCATTAACAATGGTTGGTGACTAAGAGCATCAGGTACTACGTTCACCTTTCCTGGGTGATATTGCAAGTTGATGTCAAAGTCCGCCATGAGTTCTAACCATCTTCTCTGCCGCATATTCATCTCCTTCTGAGTAAACACATACTTCAGACTTTTTTGATCTGTGTAGATGTTCACTCGTTCACCAAGTAAGTAGTGGCGCCAAATCTTGAGAGCAAAGATGACGGCTGCCAACTCCAGATCATGCGTCGGATAATTGCGCTCATGAGTCTTCAGTTGTCTTGAAGCATAAGCTACAACCTTACCGTGCTGATGTAGGACACATCCTAATCCCTTACCGGATGCATCACAATGTACTTCGAATCCTCCAGATTGATCCGGTATTACGAGAATAGGTGCTGATGTCAACCTTGACTTGAGTTCTACGAAAGCTTGCCCACATGCTTCTGACCACACAAATTCTTCATATTTTCGTGTGAGCTTGGTCAGGGGTGTTGCTATCTTCGAAAAGCCTTCAATAAACCTTCTGTAATATCCAGCTAAACCTAAGAAAATTCGAATATCCATCACTGACTTTGGTGTAGGCCATTCGCTAACTGCCGAAACTTTTGCTGGACCCACAGAAATTCATTCTCCCGATACGATATGTCCAAGAAAACCAACTTGATTTAGCCAAAACTCGCACTTGCTGTACTTGGCATAAAGCTTATGTTGTCGAAGAGTTTCCAGGACAATTCATAGGTGCTCCGCATGCTCTTTCCGATTCTTAGAATATACCAGAATGTCGTCGATGAAGATGACAACAAACATGTCTAAATACTCCCGGAAAACTTAGTTCATTAGGTTCATGAAGATTGCTGGTGCATTGGTCACTCCAAATGGCATTACTAGAAATTCGTAATGTCCATAGCGAGTTCTGAAAGATGTTTTGTGAATATCAGCTTCCTTGACCTTCACTTGATGATAACCCGAACGAAGATCTAGTTTAGAGAAGACACAAGATCCACTTAGCTGATCGAATAAATCGTCGATGCGCGGGAGTGGATACTTGTTCTTTATAGTTACTTCGTTCATGGCCCTATAATCGATGCACATTCTGTATGAACCTTCCTTCTTCTTTACCAATAATACAGGTGCTCCCCAACTTGAAGTGCTGGGACGAATCCATCCTTTCGCCAATAATTCATCCAGTTGTGTTCGGACTTCCTTCAATCCTTTCAGACTTAGTCTATAAGGTGCTTTGATCACCGGTTGAGCTCCTGGTACAAAGTCAATACTGAATTCAAGAGCTCGATCGGGAGGCAAACCTGATATATCGTTAGGAAATACATCATCGAACTCTCGAACCACATCTGGTCTTGATTCTTCCTCTGCTTGAGCTGCTGCAACTACTGCTTCTCTTGGTTTCGCTTTGTAGGTACTTGGCTCCAGGGTACGATCTCCACTCTTGAAATAGAAAACCGGATGATCTGGAATCTCAAATACTACCCTCCTTTGACGACAGTCAATGGTAGCATAAAAAGTTCCAAGCCAGTCCATTCCTAGAACCGCATCGAAGTTTGGTATATCCAATACCTTGAAGTCAGCATAAAACTCTTGGCTGCAGACGACGACTGGACACATGCTGTATCCCATAGTTGCCTTTAGAACACCATTTCCGGAACTGATGTTCCAGCTGGATACAAGCGGTGAGACTGGAATTGCATGGGTTCGGACAAACCGTTGAGACATAAAGCAGTGGGATGCTCCAGTATCAAACAGTGCAAGTGCAGGTAGTGAAGCTACTAGGATTGTACCTAAGGTATATGGGATATATTTTAGGTATAGGGAAAGTGTGTAGGTAAACAAGACGAAAAGATAAGTTTGAGAAGGAAGTTTACCAGTAATGACTTGGCCAGTGGCCTCAGCTTCTTCCACACACATCATGAAAGCCTGGCGCTTTGGCACATTCCTCCTGGCCTGAGGAGCATTCCTCTGAACGTTCCTTTAAGCTTGATGGAACTGTCAAGGAGGTGGTGCAGCTTGTGGTCCCCTGGGTGGTGCAGGCACAGCTGGTGTGAGAGGTAGTGCTGAAGGGGTGTTGTTGACGTTGGTGCTGGTGTTGTTCGGGGAATCCATAACCCTGAAGAAAAATTTGGGTTAAGACAGATTCAAATACATGAAATGATAAGATTCAAGGAATAGAAATTTGCAAGATTCAAGGAATATGAATTGTAAAGAATATTTAAGTTGCTGGTTCTTGTGTTATATTTCTTAGGTAGTTCACGCAGACCAGAACTGTATGACAAGGATTCATACAGCTCTGACCTGCATGGGCCACCAACAAAACCTGTCACGCCCCGCTTCCCAGTGTACGGTGAAGGGGACGCGACGAGTTTCGCTACATATGTACTCAGAAGTACATACGCTAAGCGTAGCTAAGCAATATAAAATAAATACACAAGAGACAAGAGTATAAAAAGAACCGCAACTTTTATTTATTAACATTCTTTGTACAATACATGGAAAAGAAAATACAACTGAAATAAAGATGCCTAAATAGTGGCATAACAGGAAATGGAATGTACTGAAAAGAAAAGTGTACAATGAAATTATACTGCAGGGTCTTCGGCAAATTGCTCCAAGTCTTCTTGTGTTGGCTCAACTTCTGCCGGGTCCATGTCACCTGACGACATTCAAAGAAGAGAGAAACAGAATGTCATCACCGAACAGATCGCTCGGTAAGTCCCAAAGGTAAGAGGGAAGTAGAGAAGACAGAATAAGAAGGTACATTTTTAGAATGTAAACTATTGTTATAATGTTATGTTATCGTTGTTGTTTGTAGTTTGGTACAGAAGGATGCCAGTGTATACGAGGAGGGTCTCTATATGCTAGAGACCAGGGCAAACGGAAAGTACAAGGAACTGTTAAGCCACGGTACAACAGCAACGGAATATAGGTTAGGTGTCTTAATCCGACCGCCTCGTGCCACCTTTAACACCTTCCGTACCAATCTACCCTTTAAACCCCGTAGTGTTTTAACCGTATTGTTGTATTGTAAAATTGTATAGATTGCATGATCGATTGACTGACTGACCGATACCATGAAAACAGGAAACGGTTATAACCGTAGAGTCATGTAAATGGAATACTGGGAAACATGTAAAAGGAATATGTCCATGGTTCGGTTCAGTCAAGTTGTAATGATTGTTAACAGGATTCTGGGATTCATGTGTTCATATTGAGTTGGAATATTAAAGAATATAGATTGACTTGAATCATATTCAAGTCAGAAATAGTCAGACTCAAACCCGAGTCAGACTAAAAGAAAAGTAATTTGAAGTTCTATAATTGTTAGGGTCCTTATTGTAATTTATAGAACTTGAGGTGGTTTTATGTAAAAAGTATTTTTGTATAGTTTTCAAAATACACCTCAAGAATTTATTATTCGTCTTTATAGTTATAATGAGTGTGGATTTTATTTGTGTTATTCTAGTGATTATATCCTAATAAAAGTATTAATTTATAATATTGATTTATTTGAAATTCATGGTATTTTAATGTAACTTTTAATCTTGTAATTTTAAAAAAATGTGGAAAATTTATCTTATGATAAAATAGGTGTTTAAATGATAATTATATATATATATTAATACAAGAATAATTTTAAATAAATATTTTATTTTCCAAAATCTCATTTTTCTTAAATGTCGTATTTTAAACCTTTCGAGACCGAATGCATCTTGCGAAGGTCTGAATCTCGCACTACTAGCCCACGGGTGCACGATGAACCGTACTATCCCTAACGGGTTCCCCAAAGATGGGTTGTAGCGGCGCTTTGCTTAGGTTTAATAAATACTATTCATTTAGAAAAACGGTTTTATAAATATAAGGTATTTATTTGTAAAAGGATGTAATTTCCGTATTTTAGTTTCTAGGGTTTCCTAAGCTAACTAGCCTATTTCTAAGGTCTAAACGACAAGTCATTAGAAGCCTCAAATCGCCTCTTCACCGCCAATTGCGGCCAGGTAAGTGCCAGGTAAGTGGGTAGGAACCACAATAGTGGGCCTAATTAAAAACCACTAGCATTGACACACTTGCCTAGACACCACAAACTCAGGTTTAGATAAACGATCGATGTCCATGACAAATCGTACTTTCTTTTTAAAAGATTTTATTTAGAATTGTGTACAATTTAAAGCTTCCAAGAACGGTTTATAAAGAAAATGGTATTTTAGTGAAAAGTCTTGTATTTTCATATTCTATGTTTTGACGTTATCAACTAGGGTTATATTTGTGTGTGTGTAGAGGTAGGTCATTACCTCGTGACTTATTTTAAGGTATTATGATGTTTAGAGGTTAAATATGATATATTAAACAAGAAGGTATTTAAGTGTAACAATACGGTATTTGTAAACGTTATCATTTCATGTGTGAAAACTCATTCAAATTGATTTCTACAAGTTTAGTGATCAAGATGATGTTTAGGAATGAGGGAATTGATTAGAAGAAGAAAAAATAAACTTTATGGTATTATTATGAAAAGAATACGATATTATAAGAAAGTTATCATTTCATGTGAGAAACTTTGTATAATTTTATTTTTATGTGATTAATAGTCATCATGGATATGTTTAGGTGTTATGGAATTGGTGACAAGTGGGATTTTGTAGAAAAACCGAATCGGAAATCGGTTTGTTCCGATTTCCGTCGGGTTTCATAATTCCGTATTTTAAGAAATAGAAAAGAGAGAAGAATGGGACTTACGGGTTTCAAACTCTTCTAAAGAGTAAAGAGGAACTAGGGAGATGGCCGAAGTGTGGTTTCGTCGCCGGTTGCTTCAAAGAAGGTCGCCGGAATCCGTCAGCGCTTCGCCGTGAACTCGGTTTCAAAGCACACTTTCTTGTGGAAATTTCAAGAGAGTAATTCTATGGTTTTGGAATGAGAAGGTAGGGGGTAGGGGTCTATTTATAGGGTAGCTAGGGTAGGGTAGGTGAAGGGTTTTATTTATTTAAAAAATTATAAAAATTTAAATAAAAAAGCATTAAAATTTGTAATAAATTGGTTGTATTTAACAATTGAGAACTGACCTAATAAATTGGAGTTAACAGGGGATTAAGGGAGCTGAAAAGGCGAAACTTTCGTGTTGGCGACTCGGCCGTCCGGCCGAGTCCGGGTGTCGTCGGGCGTGGGTTCGCCTGATGTAGGCTCTGGTATACTTATTTTTTAGGGTTCAGTTCAACTTTTGGGAGTTATGGCCTGTGGACTGTTGGGCTTCCAAGAATTTTTAAAGAAAAATAAACTAAAAATAATATGGGGCTTGGGATTCGAACTCTGGTGGCTTGGTTCAGCAGTGCAAGGTCTTACCAATGAGCTACAAGCTCCTTCTTGTAATTATTGTAGGGAAATAGATACTTAAAGTGTTATCAGCAACATTAATACTCCAAGTATACTTCAAATTTAAATCAAATTTAGGTATACAGAAATTGGAGTTGTTACATGAGCGCAGTTCAGAGATAGTCTTCTGCAGATTGGCAGATCTTGTGCGACTGCAGGGTAGAGTTTGAGTTTACTTCTACCGGGGGACAACTTGCTCATGTCCGTGCCTGTCCACTTCTAATTTACCGTATTCGTGAGGCACAGCCCGCCGATGCCCGTTTGTCTAAGATTCTGGTGCATATTCAGCTGGGTAGAGATTCGGAGTTCTTGATTGATGACTAGGGTGTGCTACGTTTTGGGACTCGTTTGTGTGTACCTGATATCGATGGGTTGAGACGCGAGATCGTAGAGCAGGCACATCAGTCAGCTTATTGTGTTCACCTTCGACCAAGATGTGTCATGACTTGAGACATGTCTACTGGTGGGCACGGATGAAGAATGATGTTTTGGATTTTGTTTCGAGGTGCCTGACTTGTCAGCAAGTCAAGGTTGAGCATCAAAGACTGGCAAGAGAGTTGCAGACTTTACATATTCCGGAGTAGAAATGGGAGCAGATTTTCATGGACTTCGTAGTGGGTCTATCCAGGTCTAGTCGAGGGTATGACTCCATTTGGGTGATTGTAGACCGGTTAACGAAAGTGGCTCACTTTCTTCCGGTGAAGACCACTTTTGGTTATGCTCATTTTTACATTGATGAGATTGTACGTTTGCATGGAGTTCCTTCATGCATTGTATTCGATAGAGGCACCCAGTTCACTAGCCGTCTTTGGCAGAAGCTTCAAGAAGCCTTGGGTATCCGTTTGAGCTTTAGCTCTGCTTTCCATCCGCAGAACGATGGTCAGTCAGAGCAGACAATACAAACTTTGGAGGATATGCTTCGTGCATGCGTGCTTGATTTTGGTGGCAGTTGGGATCGTCACTTGCCGTTGATAGAGTTCTCCTACAATAACATTTATCAGTAGACGTTTCAGATGGCACCTTTTAAGGCTTTGTTTGGTAGGAAGTGTCGTTCGCCAGTCAGTTGGACCAAACTTAGCGAGAGCAGGATCATGGGACCCCAGCTACTTCAAGACTACGGAGAAGATTCATTTGATTGAGGATAGGAAGAGAGCAGCCCAGTGCAGACAGAAATCTTATGCCGACCATCATCGTTGCAGGCTTTAGTTCACGGTGGGGGATCATGTATTCCTACGGATTTCTTCGATGAAGGGCGTGATGAGATTTGGGAAGAATAGAAAGCTTGGTCCCAGATTTGTAGGTCCTTTTGAAATCCTTTAGCGAGTTGGTACCGTTGCCTACCATTTGGCTCTTCCACCCAGCTTTACGGATGTTCATCCCGTATTCCTTGTGTCGATACTTCGCAAATACCTTCATGACCCTTCCCACATGATACAATACCGGACCGTTCAGCTAGAGCATGATCTTTCCTTCACCGAGCAGGCGGTAGTTATATTGGATCGGCAGATGAAGAAACTTCGGTAAAAGGTCTTGCCATCTGTGAAGGTTCTTTGGCATAGCACGAATGGTGAAGAAGTCACTTGGGAGACCGAGAGCGAGATGCGGAAGAAATTCGCTCATCTCTTTGAAGGTAAGCATAGTGAAAATTTTAAATTCGGGGACGAATTTCTTTAAGGGGGAAAATTGTAATACCTTAGAATGCGATTAGTGTTAATTAAGCGATAATGCGGATTTTTAGTACAAAGCTTACCAAAATAGTTTTCAAATATTTTATAAAAATTAATGAATATTTTATTAATATTTATTTTTGTAACATTTTAGAAAAATAAAATATTATTTTTGGAATTTATATAATTAAAGTAATAAATATTATGAATATTTTAATGATATGGTATAATTATATAACAATAAATTGGAAAATATTGGGGAAAAATATACCTTGAATGTTGATTTTTAATGAATTTATATGATTTAGACATTTTTATAAATTTTATACAATTAATTATATGCAAGTTTATGTTTAATTTTGATTAATATCTACTAATGTTGCATTAAGTATATTTATCTGCATGGCATGCACCACAACTTGTTAGATTATCCTTTCCTGAACTATGTCTTCACCTTAATTATTTTAGTGTCTTTGTTTTTTTTCTAAACGAAAAGAAAAGACAAGGGGAAAAAACAAAATTAAAAGAAAGAAAAGAAAAGAAAAGAAAAGAAAGATGAAGAGAGTGAGAGAGAACTCTAGAAAATTCTAAGTCCTTTGACCTTGGGTCACTTGTCTTCACTCCATCTTCTTCATCATTTTCTCTCATCTCCCTCACCATGGCGGTCATCACTCCTCCCTCTTTTCTACCTTTTCATCACACCACAAAAACCACATCAAAAACATGCTCTCTCTACAAAAAAATTGTGCAAGACCATTCTATAAAGACCGTGATGTGATCAAGTTTTGGTTTAGAAGAACTTGTGCAACTCAAGAAAATTCTTGAGATGCCAAATGAGGTAATCCTTTCACCAATTATGTAGTATTTGATTTCCTTTAGCCTCTAAATTAGTTTAGAATCCATTAAGTGTAGTTTTGTGGGCTTTGAAAATTCTTAGATGTGGATTAGGGATTCTTGAGTTGTGAGGATGCAATTGAGGTGTAATTGGTGACCTTAAACCCCCCTAGGGTTTAGAAACCAAATCAAACAGTGCCTAGACCATACAATTGAACTAGACTTTTCGATATCGGTTTTGTGTGAAATTGGTGCCTACAGGAAATCTGGAGTGAACGGAGAACCTTTTTGGAAAATCAAACAACCTCACAGACCTAGTTAAACCAATAGGAGACCACCACGAGAAGACGAACTCATTCCAAGCCTACAGGGCCGGCGTGCTCGGATCTGGGGCCAATGTGGCCGGCCACTTAGTGGAGTCTGCTGCTAATATTTGTTATGTAGCTTATATGCCCCTATATAACAACCTAGTATTGTTTGATTAGCTTAGTTTCACCAGAACTAAAATTTGGAATAAGTTTTCAAAGTTGCTGTTTTGGTTTCGTGAATTTCGATAATTTGGTTTTGGTATTCGAACTTTGTATTTGGTCGTCAGACGTTTGTACGTCGACGACGAGGGTTATTTAGATGTTTTTGCTTACGTAAGCTATAGGTTATAACCTATAGGCCGCTCGCGTGTCGTTTTGATTTTTTAATCGGATTTTAATACGATACGAAATGTTATTACGTATAGGTACCTCCACGTGAACTTCGGGACAACAAGCAAGAGCACGGCGGCACTGACTTCGGCAAGCACGGACCAATGTGAGTAGATGTATATCTACGGGGGAAATCGATTGGATGGCGTATATCACCCCTGCAAACGTAGTATAAGGTTATTACATATTATTATTATGAGTCGGACGTGACCTCGGATTATTGACTAGTAGGGTACTATTGAAGACCTTAACATGGATTAGATTAACTTAGAAAGACTTAACCAGAGGATGATTACCTAGGAGGCAGATTCATAGGTTTCATGTAGACACACACACGCGCGCACGCATGCACTAGACTTGGTGTGTATATGTGTGTGTGTGTGTGTGTGTGTGAATGTGTGTAGGTTTCTCTCTCTCTCTCTCTATATATATATACACACACACACACACACACACACACAATATATACATGGGTGATGAGGATGTTATATGATACTTGGAGATGAGTCGATATGTTTAGGCATTATGCCATGAGAATTTGATATGTGACTGAGTTATGGTATTATAGCGGATCGTTGTACGATAAGAAAATATATAATATACGATAAATGTTTGATGACATTGGAATGTTTTGAGACTTAAATCAGTAACCAGATCATGATATTGTTTGACGATGATACCATGTGAATGATGATATATATACATATGATAGTTGACATATGATTGAGATTTAATTTGAGATATGTTATGATATTTATAATGGATCGCTTGGGCAATGTGAATTCATATATGATAATATGTGTTAATGATATCGGATTGCATGAGACTTTAGATCAGTAACCAGATCATGATATTGTTTGATGATGATACCATATGATTGATAATACATATATGATAGTTGACCCATACTCTGATTTTGGGATGCCGTATGATGGATTTTACCATACGAGATATAGATGTGATGATTGATCCGCACTCTTGACTTGAGGAAGTCGTACTTTGTACGTGATGACATTGAGGTTGGATCGCCGACTCCTACAGATATCGACTCGGATTTTAGGTGGATTTCTCTTACCTTTAGACCATTTCTTTAGTTTAGTCCCTTAGTTGGTTTGGTAGATGCTAGTTTAGGCTTGAGTCATACATATTTTCAAAACCAACGAATCGTGAGCATTTCTAAAGACAGCCTAAGAGATACTACGGATTTTTTTTAAAGGACGTATCTTTTCTCAAAACCCCGTAGCCCCCTATTTTTCTAAAAACCACGATTCGTGCTTTTTCAAACACCCCAAACGGTATGACTCGTATAGTGAAAATGTATATTCTTCGGTATTGCAGTTATTACACTTTCTCTTTTATATTCATGTTATTCTCATTATACTGCATGTTTATACATATGTTACCTAACTGTTATGATTCAATCTGTTAGGACACAAGCACCATTACCGATGATGCGCATGTTCCACGTACACATATTTGCCGGCCCACACACATCATCATTGGTAATTGCCAGGTCACGTACACTTTATAAAATATTATCTCATTGATATAATTAGCTAAAGGTTAGTTCCACATAATATTTTTGTGATTTCTCTCATGTGTTAACTTAGAGATTGCATTCGTTACATAGATACTTCATGCATTCACATATTCATTCATGTACTATTCTGGGGCTTTAGACCGATATCCACTGTTTAATTACTCTTGATTCTTGGATTTCGGATTTCCATGAGATTTCTGGATTTTGGGGGAAACCGCAAGAATTTATAATAACTTATCTTTCCCGCTTTCTCTCTTTTTAAAATGCAAGCTGCTGTTTTCTCGTGATCTATGTATCGTCCACCATGAGTTTTCATGATTGCTGTTGGATTTCGAGACCCAATTTGAGGAGTAGGATGAACCGTTTCGGGTACATGGTGGGCCCGGTAGGTGTAAGTCCACGGTAGCGCCCCGGCCGTCTAACAGACGCCAATATGCGGAACAAAAACTTTTTTCAACTGGCGCTATCACGTACTATAACCCGGATCTTCCATTAAAACTAAACTAACAAACTACAAAGTGAGTAGAAATGTTATACCGAACGATCCAAGTCCTTCGGTCTTCAACCATCATCCCACGCTTTGTTGCGGCTGCTCCAATCTCCTCGATCTCCAGTCTTGTCGTCCAGGTGGCACCACGTCGACGGATCTTTAAATGGGCTCCCGCCTCTGAACGGAGGCAACTCGGTCGTCAAGTTTGCTAAAAGAGACGACCAAGTTGAAGTAGAGAATGAGTAGAACACTTTGTCTCGTTACGTCTAAGGCTATGGACGAACGGTAAATGAAGTTTCCTTTTGGATCGGGTGAAAAGAGAAACCGATCACATCTAATTTCTATGCACCAAAACTTATATCTTTTTAAAATAACAACCATGATCAATCCTCAAGGGGGTGGCCGGCCATATATTGGAGAGGAGGGAGGTGAGTGTAGGAGCTAGGAGGTGACCACAAGATCAAATAAGATGATGAATCACCATGACACCTAGTATGAACATAAACAACGCATACAATGAACCTTCTAACCTAGTCATCAAGCATTAATTGAATCATTAAATGCACTAATGAGTCATGAAGCCTAGTCACCATTCTAGAACCATCTAGAAACACGACTCACCTCAAGAAGAAAAGATAAATCCGCATTTAACCAAATGTTAAATACGGCTGATAGAAAACTGGCAACTTCCAAAAGTGACCCTGAAACGAATTTCAGGATAACCCCGTATCAGTATAAAAATACCCGTATTTGTATTACGACCAAATACAAATGCATCTGAGACAAAGATATTATATCTACACAGTATAATACTCGGACCCGGCTTAAACCAAAGCCGACCAGTATTATCTGCCCGAAAAATGACACGTGCGAAAACGCACGTGCATTTTCCGAACCTTGCCATAAAACCATACGGCCTCTACAACGTTTTGCCCGAACTTGGGAAAGTGTCTATGGGGGACTCTAATGACTCATCAACACACCGGCACTGGGTATAATCACTAGCATGTCAGAGGTACGAGCTATACATAACGTTTTTCCTATGTATTGATCGGAAGGGAAGCTGACGAGCGAACTCATCTATAAACCCTACTGAGCCTGACAGTGACAATGTATATACAGTACGGTCCGTTCGTCTAAAGAGTATCGCATATCGAGTCTAGGGGGGTGGATAAAGTCGGACCCCTAATAACTCGATAAATCGTGTCGGCATGAAGCCCATCACCACCTGAGAAACTACTGATCTAAATCAGTAATTCTCCACTATCTCGGCCGAGCATTCCTAGTGATGGCCACCCGTGCACTGCGCGACATCAACCCCCAATACCGGGAGAGACGAATCCCCGACGATCCGCTCACTTGCCTCCAATGTGGCTCGGGACTGTACCCAACTAAAACCTGTTTTCACAACTCCTTTGAGCGTGGTATGGTAGTAATCTAAGCAAAGTGGGAACTCACATGAGACAAATGACGATCTCAGGTCGATGAACTAACCTGTACACATGTAACCAGGGAACTGCTATCTGACGATATGTATAATACCAACTAGCAGGTTCCCGGTGAGTCCTGTCCGGTGTACTCATAACCAAATGAGCACATGTATACATCTTAGGTGAACCAACTGACACCAGTGGCTTGTGAGACCGGCCACCACCCCTCGTCGGGGTCTCGACTGTATACACTAGTCTACTTTGGAGTATCGATGCCCTGTCTCGAAACTCCCACGACTAGGGACACTTTTAAGGATGTGCTTATAGACTCCAGCTCCCACGTATATGATCGCCATCATACCGCTGGTAGTCAAGCGAGAATCCTATGGGCTCTATTATCTTGCAATAGTGAACTAAAGCATGTATACGATGATAAAGACAAACCAGATAGCAAACTATCATCTCGAGCAAGACTGTCATATCGGTATAGGTCCTGCCTCAATCATTGCAATCACGTACCTGCGATCCAATAATTGACTTTGAGGGCACTATCTCCAACAATCTCCCACTTGCACTCAAGGCTATTTATTGCGATGTCGCATACTCACAGCTTGTGTGATACCGAACACCCAACTCCTCTACTAATCAGTTTCACAAAACTAGTTTGTAAAACTCTTGTGTTCGAGAAATAGCCTCAGTGAGTGGATCCGCCCTGATGTTTCTTTCTATGTCTCTCTCAATCTCAAGATCGCGGAGAAATCCATCTCCTGAATTGAGCAATACCTATCTTAGAATATGTCTGGATATCGGATGGGACCTTCTTCATAAATGAACTCCAAATCCAAACTTCTTTGACCGTTTTGATAACTGAACCTAATCATTTTCCAGCACCATGGCTCCCACAGTATCCTCTTGGACCACCTGTCCATAATACTGTCCCTCGTCAGAGGGAAAACTGTAACTATGACAATCACTCTGTTATCCATGTCACCTTGGAAGCCTGGAATGATAACCGTCTCCCGAAGGAGGCTGCCGCCATCAAATCTGTAGAACAAGCAATTATGTTCTAAAACTGCTTCCTTATGTTTCTTCACGATTGGATTAATATAAACTTATCACATCTAGTGCAAAAACAACATCTGGTGTGGTCCTTGACATCTCATGATTGACTCAATTGCCTAAGCATGTGATCTGCCAATCATGCACATCCCTCTCCCCTTTAGTCTGTAAGACACCTTTAGAGAGGGTGACTCCATCACCTGCAGGTACACCACCATGCCAAGAGGCATCTATTCTAAAATACTATTAGAATACTGTCAAAGTACCTACATTGGGAAACTATCCAAATCTTGATCTAAAACCATAGATCTAGAAACCAGAATGTCCAATATTATATCCATATCCTTTGTGGAGAAACAACTGTATGACGACCAAAGTACGACCGATCGTCGTATAGGAATTTTACTTCCTACTCTGTGTATGTCATCTAAAAACCAGGACATCACACCCTACTACCTTCTTAACAGATCCATCCCCTATTTTGATAAAGTCAAATCCATGACTTTCACATAAAAAATAGATGATCTTTCTCCGCTATATCTGCTTAAGTCTATAGACATAAGCTACTTGCCCACTATGCTTCCACTGCTCCCACTGACTACGACAACCCTCTGGCAGAATAATATCTACGTACACTTCTAAAGCTTGTTTAGAACGACGTTATACTTATCCTCTTGCCGGGTCTCATAGTCTGGAACAACAGTAGTGTCAAGTCTGGGTAAACAAGAACCTCCCTGTCACCGTCCTTTAGGCTACCGGAGTACCTCTCGGGTGTCTGAGGTTACCCACCACATCTACGGAGTGGCTAATAGAATGTCAAACCTGATTGAATATATAGGTCCTATTAAATTTTCCGTAATCATTTGCGGTTCTGGAATCATTTCCAGTTTTACCATACTCCCACTACTGTTTTCTGAAAAAATCCATTTCAATAAAACTGTGGCGAGTCAAGAACAATATCACTATTGATCTTCCAGATGGTAGAAATGTCAACCCTCGTCAAAGCCAGGGTCAACCTACAAACAGCCATTACAGAAACGTGCCTTGAGTTATCCAGTGTCTGGTTTTAAGCATAAGCTGGACAACTCCACGTATCTTAAAATTGTTTTAAGATATGAACTATTCTATATACAATATAGAATTAGAGGCACTAATTTAATTAGAACCAGATTCAAAAACATGCAGCTATCTCCAGTGCATATCAACTTAATGGAAAGAGGCTAATCAGCATTACTCAACTTAGGAATCCATTCAATTATGAGTAACCTGAAAGAGAAACAAGTTTCTCAAAACCATTACTATCAACTGAATACCAATCACAAGAATCTACATCTTCAAGCTTTTTGAAGAATCCCAATACTTGCGATATCTGGTTCTCTACTTTATTCTTATACTCACAACTTCTCATAACTTAGACATTGTATTTCTACGAAACACTTGTGTAAAAACTAGAGAAGTCATAAGTAAACAGAACATAGTATGAGGACCTACCCCTTTGTCCCCATGGACACTGGACAATATACAATACTCTGTATAAATCCGCTGAGTTGAATAACTCAAAACTTGTGCTTCGTAAGTTGAAAACTGTACCCAGGCGATTTTCTCAAATATCACCAATTAGAACGAATTCCGATATAATGAGGTTGATCACCAAATTCCTAATAACTTACTCCCACTCATCATCTGTAAAACCATACAGATACGATAATGAAACCTGGTAAATACATACCCTGGAGTAAGTATCTAATTGGGAATCAGTTTTCCTTTAACAATGCACTGAAACATGAAAATGTTTCTTAGGGGTTTCCTGGTATTCCTGGTAATGCCTCTTCCTTAATCCAATTCATGACTATAACCGTATATTTCTTTGCCATCTCTCCAAATCCCTTTATTTGTCTTTAGTCATTTCCTTCTGTACACCCTTTTTAGGCTAAGTGGTTTTCTTCATTCCCTACCTTTCGGCACCTGTCTACGGTTTGGAATAGGACTATCCAATAAGCGTAATAGGTGTACTCACCTAAATCAAGGAGCCCTCGCAACCTGAGAGAAGGTGATAATAAAAGACAACTGAATAAACCAATTCTATTTCTCCTGAACCTGGATCCATCCTCGAAGAAGTCCCTTCGAGTTCGTATATAACCATACGATGGATCTATCCAATGGAAGTGGATGTCCGTAGTAATACGAGGTGTTCTGAGAAATACAATGGGTAAAAGAAGGAGCGGCAATCACTTATGCAACTCGGACAATCCAAAAGTCAGTATTTTAAGAAGGTTCGGTCAACTTGGTCACTGAGTCATAGTCTAGGGTCGGTCAAAGGTCGCTGCCAAAGAGAGAGAGAGAAGAAACACTCTGCGTGCACTCTAACCTAGATCAGAATGGTTATCACTTTATCTAATTAGGAAAACTCTCACTGTAATCTCAAATTCTCCTTCAAACCTGAAAGAAGAATCAGTTCGGATCACCCGAAGAGTAAACCAACTCATCAGTGAGAATCGGGATCCAACTATCATCTCACGATAACTTGATGGAAGCCACTCAATTTATCACACTCCAGAAGGTATGCGCATGCCTGGCAAGTTTGCTGTATGTTTGAAACTCCCGATGTGATTTTTGCCTCATGCTCTTATGACCTTGACTTTAGTCAACAAATCATAAGTCACATGTCAAGTTCTACCCGTCATTGTCCAGGTTGATTTGAACCCACCCGTACATACCCTTGACTTTAGTCAACAAGGTAATACGACTATCCCAAACCAACACATCTATCTATGCAACATATGAATACCCAGCAACTACCAAACACTATGCCTTGACTTTAGTCAACAAACATAGCTTGAATACTATTGACCACCCATAAAGAATGACGGAGGGCTACGGCTGGTTTTTGGCGAAAAACCTTTAACGTAATGAACTTGATCTCGTTGAAGGAACCTGATAGCTTTTTATAAAATATAGTGACGAAAACGTTTTGCTAAAGAGGTCACTCCCGGTGAAGGGATCTCGGCTCTTTCCTCCTGGAATGAGGTGCAGGATATTCCAACTGAATACCGCGATGCAAAGCAACTTGTAATCGACTATAGTAAAGTTATTACCCTGACGCAAACTTCTGCCCAAGGGGTCACTCCCGGTGAAGGGATCTTGGCCCTTGCCTCGTCGAATGAGGTGCAGGATATTCTAAACTGAATATCTCTATGCAGAATAAAAGGAAACATCTTTGTAATAACACCTTTTAAAATTTGTTCCAACAACATCAAATATAGGTTTTTTTTTATCCTTGCATTGATAAGAATCAATGCAGCCCCATCAATCAATCACACCAGAAAAGAACGAAAATAAAACGTACGTATATGCCATCCGCATTCGTCACTGGGTCCCGTCATCACCCGTTAGGTTACTTAACTAACGACAGAACGAGGGCTGGACTAGCGCGGGTGTAAAACATATACAACATCTAATAGTATATTTACCAATATACAATAATCGCTCCAGGCGTGATAATATGCAACATTACAGAAAAGTAATAAGCATCACAGAACAATACAGATAATCTGGGATCCTCGGGTTTCACAGAGCCGCTGCTGAAACCTGACGTTCCCCTAATCGTGTGGATAGCCTGTGCAATGAAACCTAGACCCCTACGGGTGTGGCAAGTTACCCACCAAAACCTGAAGCGAGGTAGTCCCCACAACATAGTGAATGGAACACCCGGCACTTCACGGAATCCGGTAAATTGAGCACCCTTCCTTGAGTCAAACTGTACCTCCTACGAGTGTGACGAATAGTCTGCCAATTCTAGAGTGAGGTCCCTTTGCCTCTCAAAGCCATCAGATACGGACCCGTTGCCCTCCAGAACCCGATTATCCGTGCACTCCTTCGCGGGATATACCTAGTACAGAAATAAAAAATATGTACAATGGGTACATCGACCTCGACCCGGTCGTGCCCCAAAAGAATATTATACAAACAGACAGTAACGGTAGTCCACATGTTGGACGCTCGCCCCGCAATATCAAATGTACAAATAAATCCAAACTGCACTATCATTGCACCCTGCTATCCACCACGACAAATCCGCAACATCACAGCACAACACAGAACATCAACGCGAATGTCACGTTCGCAAACCCGTCTAAAAGAACTATAGCAATCAGACGCGGTTTACCGATCAAATGACATTCCCGGTCGGAGATATAATGTAAATACTGCATACTAACAAGTTTAAAATTTTGATCGACTAAATTTCCCGAAGTGGGCCCCACGTACATCTGCGGTACTGTAACAAAATCTGGGCCCAAAAGATATATACCAAAAACCACATTTTCCAAAAATAAGCTCGCTGTGAAAAAATGATGCACTGTTCCGACTAAAGCGCCGTGGTTCCGCGGTCAAACCCTAGGTTTGACCGTGGATCTGCGGTGCTCTTATGGGATCACGTGCCCAATTTTCATCCGTATGCTTAGAAAACCCTGCTTAATATTCTGTGACTTGTAAAATTATTTTTGGACCCTTTTAAAAATCGACAGAAACTTAAGCACTTGAAAATTGTGTTTTTCGAAATTCGGTTCGATCGATATTTTAAACGCGTTAGCACAAGTTAGTATAGCTTAATGGTGAGGCTCTGATACCACTGTAAGTCCACGGTAGCGCCCCGGCTGTCTAACATACGCCAATATGCGGAACAAAAACTTTTTTCAACTGGCGCTATCGCGTACTATAACCCAGATCTTCCATTAAAGTTAAACTAACAAACTACAAAGTGGGTAGAAATGTTATACCGAACGATTTGAGTCCTTCGGTCTTCAACCATCATCCCACGCTTTGTTGCGGCTGCTCCGATCTCCTCGATCTCCAGTCTTGTCATCCAGGTGGCACCACGTCGACGGATCTTTAAACGGGCTCCCGCCTCTGAACCGAGGCAACTCAGTCGTCAAGTTTGCTAAAAGAGACGACCAAGTTGAAGTAGAGAATGAGTAGAACATTTTGTCTCGTTGCGTCTAAGGCTATGGACGAACGGTTAATGACGTTGCCTTTTGGATCGGGTGAAAAGAGAAACCGATCACATCTAATTTCTATGGACCAAAACTTATATCTTTTTAAAACAACAACCATGATCAATCCTCAAGGGGGTGGCCGGCCACTTATAGGAGAGGAGGGAGGTGAGTGTAGGAGCTAGGAGGTGACCACAAGATCAAATGAGATGATGAATCACCATGACACCTAGTATGAACATAATCAATGCATACAATGAACCTTCTAACCTAGTCATCAAGCATTAATTGAATCATTAAATGCACTAATGAGTCATGAAGCCTAGTCACCATTCTAGAACCATCTAGAAACACGACTCACCTCAAGAAGAAAAGATAAATCCGCATTTAACCAAATGTTAAATACGGCTGATAGAAAACTGGAAATTGGCAACTTCCAAAAGTGACCCTGGAACGAATTTCAGGATAACCCCGTATCAGTATAAACATACCCGCATTTGTATTACGACCAAATACAAATGCATCTGAGACAATGATATTATATCTACATAGTATAATACTCGGACCCGGCTTAAACCAAAGCCGACCAGTATTATCTGCCCGAAAAATGACACGTGCGAAAACGCACGTGCATTTTCCGAACCTTGCCATAAAACCATACGGCCTCTACAACGTTTCGCCCGAACTTGGGAAAGTGTCTATAGGGGACTCTAATGACTCATCAACACACTGGCACTGGGTATAACCACTAGCACGTCAGAGATACGAGCTGTACATAACGTTTTTCCTATGTATTGATCGGAAGGGAAGCTGACGAGCGAACTCATCTATAAACCCTACTGAGCCTGACAGTGACAATGTATATACAGTCCGGTCCGTTCGTCTAAAGAGTTTCGCATATCGAGTCTAGGGGGGTGGATAAAGTCAGACCCCTAATAACGCGATAAATCGTGTCGGCATGAAGCCCATCACCACCTGAGAAACTACTGATCCAAATCAGTAATTCTCCACTACCTCGGCCGAGGATTCCTAGTGATGGCCACCCGTGCACTGCACGACATCAACCCCCAATACCGGGAGAGACGAATCCCCGACGATCCGCTCACTTGCCTCCAATGTAGCTCGGGACTGTATCGAACTAAAACCTTTTTGCACAACTCCTTTTAGCGTGGTAGGGTAGTAATTTAAGCACAGTGGGAACTCACATGAGATAAATGACGATCTCAGGTCGATGAACTAACCTGTACACATGTCACCAGGGAACTGCTATCTGACGATATGTATAATACCAACTAGCAGGTTCCCGGCGAGTCCTATCCGGTATACTCATAACCCAATGAGCACCTATATACATCTTAGGTGAACCAACTGACACCAGTGGCTTGTGAGACCGACCATCGCCCTTCGTCGGGGTCTCGACTGTATAAACAAGTCTACTCTGAAGTATCGATGCCCTGTCTCGAAACTCCCACGACTAGGGATACTTTTAAGGATGTGCTTATAGACTCCAGCTCCCACGTATGTGATCGCCATCATACTGCTGGTAGTCAAGCAAGAATCCTATGGGCTCTATCATCATTCAATAGTGAACTAAAGCATGTATACGATGATAAAGACAAACCAGATAGCAAACTATCATCTCGAGCAAGACTGTTATATCGGTATAGATCCTGCCTCAATCATTGCAATCACGTACCTGCGATCCAATAATTGACTTTGAGGGCACTATCTCCAACAGTAGGTACCCCGGGGCACGGAGATCGCAGAGGATGGCGTTAAGCCTGGCAGGGGCACGGACTATCAACCGGTGATGTCTATGTTGGTGTGTCGTAGCGCCTCTGGTTAGGTTGCAACACCATAAAGTAGTGAACTTTCAAAATTCTTGAGGGCTATTACAAACGAACTACGAATCGTAACTAGAGATTAGGGTAAAAGCATTAATATATGAAGTCTAAGCTAAAGGAAAAGGAAATATAACCTTTGTAGCCAACTCCTTCGGTCTTTAGGACTGCTACGGATTTGGTCGAAGCTTGGATCAACTCCGCTCAAGGTCTTTCGTCGTCTACGATGATCCATCTGGAGATTCCTAGGTCAAGCTCTTTGCCTCACTAAATCAAGATGAAGTGGAGCAAACACTCTACACTAAAAGGCTAGGTTAGTGTGGAACGGTTATGTGGTTTGTAAACTCACTTAAAAACCCTTTCTTTTAGTTCCTTACTCTTTTAACAAACTCAAGTGAGCTAGAGAGAGGAGGAAGATGAAGATGGCAAAGGCTTTTGTGAATATAATGAAAAACTTAAATCAAAAAGAAAAAGAGAAGAATATATATATATATATATATATATATATATATATATATGAAACACTCTCAAATATAACCATAGTTAACTAAATATCTAGATAATTTATAGATGGGTTAAAGAACAAAGGAAATCTAACTATGGTTAAAGTCAAAGGTCAAATAAGAAGAATGTAGAAACAATGAGTCATTTAGCTAATTTCCTTTTTTTTAATTCATTAACAAAAATCTAGATATTTATCAACCATGTGAGTCTTGCATTGCCATCTTCTATGTATCATCAATCATGACACATATGTATGTATGTATGTGTGCATGCACATCATCATGAGTATGTATAAATAAATATGCATACATCCAAAAGAAAAGGTTTAATTAAAAGTGAGTTAAAAGTCAATATTAAATCAACACTTGATTTAATAAATCAGTCATATCAAATACGACCCAACCATTAGTAAACGCCCGATTAAAATACGGTATCTCATATTCCCATTTAATCGAGCTCCTGAGCCTACCTCATATGCACACCACATTGTTTCGCCTGAGCTAGAAAAATCCTGTATGGGACTCTAAGACTCGTCAATATGCCGGCAGTAGGCGATGATCATATCAAATCACCCACAAGCCGCAAGCGGTCAGCTAAACGTAATGGCCACCCGGGTATTGAGCGATCAGAAGAAAAACAAGTGAACCCGTCAAAACTCCCGTCGAGCCATTGGCAACACTTACCGTACAGTTCTGTCTCTTCGTCTGATATGCTGCATATCAAGTCTAGAGATGAAATCGTCGAGCCATAATAACTCAATAAGTCATGTCGATGTGAACTATGACCGGTCAAGAAACTACTGATAACACTTATCAGTAAATCTCATCAGCTCTGGCCAGGGACTTCAAGTTAGAGCCAATCGCACATTGCACAAGATCAACTCCCAATACCGGGAGAAACGAAACCCCTCCTATCGCTCACTGTCTCCATATGTCTCGGGACTATACCCAAAAGCCACCTGTTTGCACGAATCAATAGAGCTATGGTAGGGTGGAAATCAAAGTACAGTGGGAGAACACATAAGACTCTATGACGATCTTGGGTCTACAGACTGTCATGTACCAGTGTCACCAGAGAACTGCTATCCGACGATAGATATAATACCATATAGGCATTCTCGGTGAGTCCGTTCAGTGTACCCGGTCTCCACTGAGCACCCGTATACAATCTTCGATGTCATAACACCAATGGATATGGGATTATCGATCGCCCATCATATGGGTCAAGGAACGTATACGCTAGTCTACTCTGGAACATCGATGCCCTGTCTCGATATACCTATGACTAGGAACATTTAAGGATATGCTTATAGACTACACATGCCCCACTAGTATGATCTCTATCATAACCATGGAAGTTAAGCAAATATCCTCAGGCTTTATCAACATGTATCAAATGAACAGTATCAAGTAAAGATGTCAGATAAAGTAAAACCAGATAACATACTATCATCTCGAGCAAGAAAGTCATATATACATAAATATTCATATATACATGTCCAAGCATCCACTATACATATAATGGCCTCTAGGGCATACATATATCCAACAATCTCCCACTTGCACTAAGGCCAATTATTGGCGAATCTCCTACCCAACATCTCAAAAAGTCGCTTACGTTGTGGCTGTGGAAGGGCCTTGGTAAGTGGATACACGGTGTTATCCTTTGTATCTACTCTCCGAATCTCGATCTCTTGGCGATCAACTATTTTCCGGACCAAATGATATCGTATAAGGATGTGTCTGGAGTTTTGATGGGATCTGGGTTCTTTGGCCAACGCCATAGCTCCATTATTATCACAATAGAATGGTGTTGGATTAATAATGGTTCGAAGTACTTCTAGCTCCGCGACGAACTTCCTCATCCAGACGGCTTCCTTGGCAGCATCATTTGCAGCAATATACTCAGCTTCCATCGTGGAGTCTGCAACGGTATCCTGTTTGGAACTCTTCCAACATACCGCCCTACCATTGAGGGTAAATACAAAACCTGAGATAGATTTATTGTCATCCTTATGACTTTGGAAGATGGAATCGGTAAAGGCCTCCATTTGGAGATCCCCATTACCATACACCAAGAACAATTCTTTAGTCCTTCGTAAGTACTTAAGAATGTTCTTCACGGCTATCCAGTGTTACTCCCCTGGGTTGGATTGATACCTGCTCACTACTGCTGGTGCATAATCTACATCAGTGCGAGTACATATCATCGCATAAATTATAGATCCTACAGATGAAGCGTACGGCATAATGCTTATGCGAGCTCTCTCTTCATCAGTCTTCGGACAGAAGTGCTGAGAGAGTAATTCCATGGCAAGCGGGCAAGCCGGCATGCTTGGAATCTTCCGTACTAAACCTTTTTAGGATGGTATCAATGTACTTTGATTGGGACAAACCCATTAATCTCTTGGATCTATCTCTATAGATCCGTATGCCCAAAATGCACGAGGCATCACCCAGGTCCTTCATGGAGAACCTTTGTGATAAGAATAATTTGACCAATTGTAGTATATAGGAATATAATTTCCTATCAAGAGAATGTCATCTTCGTACAATACGAGGAAAGTGACAGTACTCCCTACAATCTTCTTATAAATGCATGGTTCATCTATATTTTTGATAAAATCAAACTCTTTGATTGTATCATCAAAACAGATGTTCCAGCTCCGAGATGCCTGCTTTACCCATAAATCGATTTAAGCAACCTACACGCTTTTTCACTGCTCCCACTGTTTGTGAAGCCCTCTGGCTGATCCATAAAAACACGCTCTTCTAAATCACCATTTAGAAATGCAGTATTAACGTCCATCTGCCAAATTTCATAGTCGTAGTGAGCAGAAATAGCAAGTAGGATCTAAATAGATTTAAGCATTGCTACTGAAGAGAAAGTATCATCATAGTCCAGTCCTGGTCTTTGATGAAAACTTTTCGCTACAAGCCTTTCTTTATAGGTCTCTACCTGTCCATCTACACCAACCTTTTTCTTAAAGATCCATTTGCACCCTACGGGTTTTATCCCAGGAGGTGCAACGTCCAAAGTCCATAGTTTGTTGGTGTACATGGACTCTGTTGGGGTAAAAATTTACACCCCGGTTGACCAAGTCAAAATCCAAGTCAACCCCAAGCCAAGTGGGACCAAGCCCAGACCCAGTGGGCCCATGCCCGGGTCGAGCCCGAACATGAAGAGGCCGGCCTCCCCCATGCCAAGATTAAAATTTTGTAATAAATAATTTTGTTGCATTTTCTTTTATTTTATTTTATGGATAAATGTAAGAAAATGGGCATAAAGCCAAATTTTTGTAAAGCCCATGGCTTATGTGCAAAAAGAAATGGCACATGAGCCATGGGATAGGCAAAATGCCATTTTGTGAAGCCCAAGGGGCTATGTGTAAAATGTATAGCCTATAAAGGCAAAGATAATGAAAATATCTCACAACTTTTTCTCTCTCTAAAAAAAGTTTCAGATCTGAGATCTTTCTACCTTCTTCAAGGTTCCAAAACCTTCTTTTTTTCTTGAATTAAATCAAGAGTTTTACTCTTCCTTTTTCAAAACTAAATAGTTTTCCACCACAAAACCCATTAAGGGGAACTCAGATCTGCCATCAGATCTCAAAAAAGAGAGATTTTGATATTTCATATCCCTTGATCTTCAAGATCCAGCAAACAACAGGAGGAAGAAGAAGAACCCCTTCCATTAACCCCAAAACACATTCAGGAGTCCAACTCCTCTCTGATTTCTCTTTTGAGAAATCTTTTTTGAGGCTAAAAGCCTCTTATCCTCGCCGGCGCGCTAGCGCTCGAGCGCAAACCACCTACGTGTCGACACGTGGCGCATTTGCGCTCCAGCGCACTGCGCGCGAGCGCAAAAAGCCCACGTGCCGACATGTGGCGCGCGCGCTTGCGCTCCAGCGCGCAGCGCAAGTGCGCAAAGCGCCCACGTGCCGACACGTGGCGCGCGCGCTTGCGCACCTGCGTGCTTGCGCTCGTGCGCATAGCGCCCGCGTGCCGACACGTGGCGCGCGCGCACTTGCGCTCCTGCGCGCAGCGCACTTGCGCAAAGCGCCCGCGTGCCGACACGTGGCGCGCGCGCGCTTGCCACCTGCGCACAGCGCTCATGCGCAAAGCGCCCGCGTGCCGACACGTGGCGCGCGCGCGCTTGCGCTCCTGCGCGCAGCGCACTTGCTCAAAGCGCCCGCGTGCCGACACGTGGCGCGCGCGCGCTTGCCACCTGCGCACAGCGCTCATGCGCAAAGCGCCCACGTGCCGACACGTGGCGCGCGCGCGCCTGAGCGCACAGCACCTAAGCGCACAGTGCTCAAGGCGCTGGTCCCACGCATCCCTTGGATGCCCTTTCCCCCCTCTTTTTATGTACATACATATACATATACATATGTATACAAATTCACACATACACATACTCCGCAACATTCTCCCCCTCCAAAAAAATTTTCGGGCCGGGACGCTGCCCCGAACCCCGCAAGGGGGCTGCTAGCCCACTTGACCCCCAGCCCGCTATCCGGGTAGCGGGACCCCCGTAAAAACTCTGCGTGGCTCCCGATATATCCAAAACCCCCCTTTCAAAACAAAACACACGTACACTGCACATTGAGTTCGCATGACCAGTTTAACCCGTTAATCGGAGGTTCCCTCGCCCCAAAGGCGAGGGGTAATTAACGGCAGCTTAGTCCGCGGCTGCCGGAGATTCGGATCCCCACAATCATTAAAACCCGGCCTACCCTAGGCAGGGGCAATCTGTAGTACGCCTGACAAGCGTGCGAGTATTCCCATCTCAATGGGGTGACGAAAAACACCCTACAGATTCTGGCACGCCCGGTGGGACCTTTCTCTCCTCCCAAATTTCGGGTTAAACGTTCATCCGAACTCAATCAATATACATATCGATTGTCTATACTGAAATGATGTTTCTTTTCTGTACAGAAAGCAACCTTCGACGACGATGTCTCCCCTGACGAATGCAGCTTCCAACGTGACCCCGATTCCGTACGTGGTCAAGATCAACGCTCGTGTGGTTCTCCCCGCGAGCCTCAGTCGATAATGGGAGGAACCGCCCCGCCAGTTTGGCTCTGTCATCATCTACCCTGCCGGAAGCGCTCATCTGGCAGAGATCCCAGCGGAACAGGTGGCCAAGCCGGTCTCAAGGGGTAAGAGGCCGAATGTCGTGATCGCCAAGGCCCCACAACCGAAACTTAAGATGGTGTCTGAACGAGTCCCTGGCGCTCTAGCTGGCTGCAAGACTTCCGATGCGAAGGGCAACATTAAATGTTGCGGACGAGCTCAGGCGATGACTCCAACAAATGCACAATCGAGCGTATCTCCAAGGCCCTCCATCAACCGGTCTGTGGCGTCTTCCCAAAGAGTCGAAGTCTGCCAGGCGCTTAGAACAGAAAAGTTAAGGCAGAAGCGGCTCAAGTATCGAGCCAACAAGAGGGCCAGGGCTTCAGCCAAATGGAATCGTGCGAAGTTCCAAGTGCAGGATTACCCTGCGACGACGGCTGAGTCGGACGTAAGAATCAGCAATTCTTTCGAGCCTCTAAAGTGGGTTCAGAAAAATTCCATGACCGCCAGAATCAAGAAGACAGCGGTCCGAACAGTGCCACAAAGAGACGTGTCCCGGCCCCAACAGAAAAAGTACGACACTATCTCTTCAAGAGTCTATCAGGCGCTCTGTGCCGCACGAAAGCAGCGGGGCAAACCCAGGAAAGAAGCGCCAGCACCGTTTAAGAACCCGGTTAGGCCAGCCGCCTTCAATCGACTACCAGCTACCAAAACAAGGGGGTCAAGACAGCGATCCGTGAAATCAGCTGCCAATGATAGAAAGACGTCCGGATATACCATCCATACGGTCTATATGGCGGGCGGGCGCCCCAGCGACAACCTTCGCAGCAAAAGCAAGGACGGGGCCACCACATCCCAAGCCCAATCTAGCCTGAATGTGGTTGCCGCCGCCCAAGAACAGCCGCCCCCGCTGGATGAAGAAAACCCTCTCGATGAGGATAATAGGCAGAAAGACCCCTCGGTCCATACAGAGTCAAGCTCGGACAGCGAGGAAGAGCCGACTTCCGCCCCAGGACTGCGGAGCAAGAGCTGCTTCAAGAGCTTCGAAAACAGCTCAGGAGCAAAGATAAAGAGATGGCCAAGCTCTATTCGAAGATTGACGACTTAACGAATGTGGTGATGCAGCTTACGGCTCAAATTGCTCGAGCACCTCCCAATCAAGCACAAGCCGCTACTAATCAGCCGGGTGATGACAATCCGAGGCAGCCAATGCCTGTTCCTTTAGGACCAAGACTGGTCGAGCCGCATGAAAGCCGGCCGCACTCCGCTTCTGGGGACGCCTTGGCCCCTGATAGCACTATCCCGCTAACACAGGATCAGATAATGGATTTGGTCACCAGCAAAGTTAAAACATTGGTGGCCGAAGCTGAAGCTCAGAAAGAAATCGGCAGTAGTGGGCGGCCATATCCCGCGCAATACGATCTGATTGAGTTCCCAAGCGGCTACGTCATTCCTAAGTTCGGAAGATTTGATGGAACGGGGAATGCAAATCAGCACGTTGCCCACTTCAAAGCATCGTGCGGAAATACAGGGGGTAGTGACGCGCTCCTTCTTCGTCAGTTTGTCAACAGCCTGACCGGTGTCGCCTTCGACTGGTATGCGAGTATACCGGACGGGTCCGTCATTACCTTTGCCCAAATGGAGTCTCTGTTCCGGCAAAGGTTCATGAGCGTCAGTGATAAAATCTCCATTGCCGACCTTGTGAGGACCAAGCCGGGGAAGAATGAAAGCAACACCGACTTTATCGCCCGATGGCGTAATCTCACGGTCAAGTGCGAACCGCCGCTGGAGCAGGACCAGTCCGTCAGCCTTCTCATTGGGAACCTCAGCAATTGGATGGTCCCATTCTTGTGCACAGCGGGCCTTAAGACATTTCAGGTAACCAAGAAAGTCCAAATGTTGGAACGCTCGAAGCAGGAGCCCCCGTCGGATTCTCAGAGAGACAAAACATGGAAAAGCAAGCGGGACGACAACCGTAGAAGCGGGAGCTCCAGTAGTACCAATGTCTTCAATGCGTCCGACAGTGAAGAAAAGCGAAGGGCGGCCGAATCCAAAACTAACCGGTCTCGAAAGCCATTGCTGGGAAGAGATGGGCCCACCCTAGAGGAGAAAAAGAACAAGGTTTACTCTTTCAGAAGGGACAAGGTTCGCAAGATATTTAAAGATGCCTTGAACAACGGCCTACAATTGCCGGAGTCGAAAAGACCCCAAGAAGCAAAAATGACCGACAATCCTCTGTATTGCCCGTATCACCGAGTAGTGAGCCATGCGATCGAGGATTGCTATATCTTCAAAGACTAGGTCGAGAAGCAGTACAAGGCTGGAGAGATCGAGCTGTCTAAAAGCGTGTTGGTGAACAATCAAGTTGCAACCGCCAACTTTATACAGACAAAAGTTGAAGCCTTCTGGGAGCAGACAGCTGAACCTGCTGCCCTGACAAACGAAACTGACTCGTCACGGCCTCCGTGGAGTACACACATATCTAATAAGACGAAGAAGATGATAAAGCTACTTCGGAAAGAACCCAGGATGGAATGGGAAGGGCAGAAGAAGCCTACCAGTCCAGCTGCCAAGGCGGCTCCATCAGGCTCAAAATCCAAGAAGCTCAAGAAGAAGAAAAGTGCAGCTCGGCGCGAAAGAGAGTCTGCAGGGAGATCGACCATTCAAAAATATATCGATTCCCTAGAAGAATATGAACAAAAGGAAAGAACATTGATTCAATTGAAGGAGTTCTTCCCTGTACAAGCGGCTGAAATTCTAGAGGAGTTAGAAGAAGACTCCGATGAAGAAATCCCAGTAGTGACCTGCTACGCCATCCATCTTGGCAGTGACTCCGAGGATGAGCTCTGTTTTCCTGAAGAGGACGAGGAGCTCGCCACAAAGGCCAATCAAATCCAGCTCAGAAGCGGCAGGGCTCTACCGCCAAATCAGGGCAACGCCCCAAAAGGGAAGGAAAAACAAGTCGCTAATGAAGAAGATGGCAGAGAACCGACTGATGAAAACATAAGTCCTTCCTCGGTGGACTATAATGTCTTGGCACATCTCCGGAAGCTTCCGTCTCTCCTGAGCATCTACGACGCCTTGGTCCTATCTAAGGAGCTTAGAGATGTTCTCATTCACGCTCTACAAAACCCCGAGCGGTATCAGGCTCACTTTGTGGAAATTAATATGAAAGAAGCCCAGCACGCTTTGCATGCCGCCGCAGTCACATTTAAGGATGAAGACCTGCTGCTGGGAACGGCTGAGCATAATCGGCCGCTTTACGTGACCGAGTACAGCGACGGAGATCGAATTAATCGCATATTGATTGATCCGGGGTCCTCAGTGAACATCATGAACTTGCGAACTCTGAAGGGCTTGTCAATGGACGTCTGACACCTGTCAAGGGAAAGGATTGTCATTCAAGGGTTCAACCAAAATTGCCAGCAAGTTCTGGGGTCTATAGCTTTGCCAATCAAATTTGGGGATCTGCAAACTGAAGCTAAGATATACGTGATCGACGCCGACACATCTTATAAGATCCTCTTGGGGCGGCCATGGCTCCATGACTACGGCATTATTCCGTCAACTCTCCATCAATGCATGAAGTATACTAAAAATGGCGAAGAAAGACGCATTGACGGAGACATCCAGCCGTTCGGTGTGCATGAAGTCCGATATGAAGATTCTCGGTACTTTACGAACCACCAAAATGCTAAGCCACAACTGACTGAGGATAGAACGGCCCCAAGACTCAAAAGAAAATCTGCGCCGGCTATCACTTTCAAAAGCAAAAATACCCAAGTGCGCCCGCATTTCGGCAGCGACACTGATGAGTCCGACGCTGGAAGCCCGTCCTTCCGCAAAACTCGCCCTCATTTCGGCAGCGATACGGACGAATCTGTTACTAAAGGCCCATCTAGCAGCAAAGCCCGCCCTCATCTTGGCAGTGACACAGAAGAGTCAGAAGAAGAGGGCCTGCCGTGCAACAGCTGTGCAGATTGGCCCCCCATGAAGCAAGCGAAACTACGAGAGACCTTCGAAGTCGCAGAAGGGTCCCTGGCCATCACAAGGGTGCCGGAACGGATGTGCAAAGAGCTCGACGCATTGTCAGTCTCCACCGTGGACCAGCTGAAAACTTTCTACGTGCCCGGGAGGAAAAATGGACAGAAGGGCATCCTGTTTTACAGGTCAAACCCCGTTATGCACTCGGACGACCTTTCTGCCGTGTGCCTTCCCTATGAGAGAGGCATAAGAGCCGTCCTCAATCCCAGATACTATGCGCCCGAGATGCGGGAATACTTTAAGAAGTGCGGATGCCGGTTTTATCAAACGAAGTCCGAAGCAAAGTTTTACGAAGGGCTATGGCATCCTCCCCAGGTCCGAGCACTCATCGATGGAAGAATTCCAGACAGACGGGGAATAGGTTGCATTCAACCTGATTCCAGAGCGTGCTACATGATCCATGTTGGTGAAGCTGGCGAAAGATCAAATGATGACGACGAGATAGCCGAGCCAGAAGAAGCTCCTCAAGAGCTCGAAGATGGAGGACAAGCAACCTTTGACGAGCTAACCGAGATTGACTTAGGAACTCCCGATAATCCAAGGCCGACCTACATTAGCTCGCTCTTGTCACAGGAAATGAAAGAGCAGATAATTGCCCTGCTGCGTGAGTTCGTTGACTGCTTCGCGTGGACATACAAAGAAATGCCTGGCCTTTCCCCTGAGGTAGCCGTGCATAAGCTGGCTATATCTCCTGATGCTAAGCCAATCAAACAAGCTCCTCGAAGAATGAGAAGGGAGTTGGAAGAAAAGGTCATCGAGGAAACCAAGAAACTCATCGATGCTGGCTTCATCAGAGAAGAGAAATATGCGGACTGGATCGCATGCATAGTCCCAGTCAAGAAGAAAAATGGGCAGATCCGAGTTTGTGTCGATTTCAGGGACCTCAATAAGGCATGTCCAAAGGACGACTTCCCACTACCGGTCATGGAAATGCTGATCGATGACACCTCAAATTACGAGTTGTTCACCTTTATGGACGGCTCGTCTGGATATAATCAGATCAAGATGTCGCCTGAGGATGAGAAGCACACAGCATTTCGAACTCCGATCGGAATATATTGCTACAAGGTGATGCCGTTCGGACTGAAGAACGCAGGTGCTACATATCAAAGGGCAATGACCAATATCTTCGATGACCTAATTGATAAAGTCGTCGAATGTTATGTTGATGATCTGGTCGTTAAGACTGAAACCAAGGCCGATCATATCCAGGATCTTAGGACCGTTCTCACCAGACTGAGGGAATTTGACCTGAAGATGAATCCTCTGAAATGCGCTTTTGGCGTGTCATCAGGAAAATTCCTGGGCTTCATAGTTCGACATCGAGGGATCGAAGTTGACCCATCAAAGATAAAGGCCATCATGGAGATGCCTCCTCCGAAGAGTCTGACGCAGCTAAGATCTTTTCAAGGCAAGCTTGCTTATATACGGAGGTTTATCTCAAATTTATCGGGGAGATGTAGGCCCTTCTCAAAGCTCATGAAGAAAGGAGCTCCTTTTATCTGGGATGCCGAATGTCAAGAAGCGTTCGAAAGCATCAAACAGTACTTGTTGCACCCTCCAGTGTTGGCCGCTCCCATTCCAAATAAACCGCTGATTCTCTACACTGCCGCGCTAGATGAGTCACTTGGTGCGCTCCTTGCTCAGAACAATGAGGAGGGAAAAGAGAATGCCCTCTACTACCTCAGTCGAACTCTAGTCGGGGCGGAACACAACTATTCCCCAATCGAAAAGCAATGCCTGGCTCTGATATTTGCTGTGAAGAAGCTGAGGCACTATCTGCTGGCTCACCGGGTTATGCTAATCTCCAAGGTCGACTCGCTCAAACACTTGATGACCAAAGCAAGCCTAGCCGGCAGAATGGCAAGATGGGCTGTCATGCTACTTGAGTTTGACATAGTTTATACCCCTCAGAAAGCAGTAAAAGGGCAAGCACTTGCAGACTTTCTCGCTGCTCATCCCATACCAGAAGGGTCGCCGCTAAATTGTGAGTTACCCGACGAACAAGTACTGCACCTCGAGGGAGATGAGCCATGTTGGGAGCTCTACTTCGATGGGTCCTCATCGATAAGGACCTCCAGTAAATCAAGCGTCCCGGAGATAAAAGCGGGGATAGGATTGGTATTCATCACGCCATCAATGGGAACCCTACGGCGTTCTTTCGCTCTCACCGAGCCTCGAACGAACAACGAAGCTGAGTATGAAGCTCTGATAGCTGGTTTGGAGCTCGCCATAGAAATGGAAATCCGTCGGCTACGGGTTTACGGTGACTCCCAGCTTGTCGTCAACCAGGTAAGCGGCAATTATAAGATATACAAACCCAAATTAGCTCGGTACAGAGGCCGAGTGGTGGAACTCATGAAACGGTTCACTCATATCGAACTAACGAGAGTCCCTAGAGCGTTGAACGGAAAGGCTGACGTACTCGCTCGCTTGGCCAAGGAGCTGGCTGATCCTGACATGGGCGAAATTCTAATCACAGTCAGGAGCCGGCAAATTCTACCCCCAGTCTCTCTACGAGAAGAGGAAAGTGCGGAACAGAAGGGCAGTCCTGCGGAAGAAGCTTCGATCATCCAAGACGAGCCCGATTGGAGAGAACCCTTCATAGAGTACCTCCGATACGACAAGCTGCCCGAAGAAAAATCTGCGAGGATTCAGCTGAAGAAGAGAGCTCTCCGATACGTGTTTGTAAATGACACGCTATACCGCAGGTCATATGACCAACTCTGGCTTAGGTGCCTGTCATCGGCCGAAGCCCAAAAAGTCATGAAAGAAGTTCACTCAGGCGTTTGCGGTGCTCACCAATCTGGCCCCAAGATGCGACTGCAAATTAAACGGCTTGGGTATTACTGGCCCACCATGATACGGGATTGCGGAGAGCATGCAAAGAAATGTTATATCTGCCAAATTCACGGTGATTTTATTCACAAGCATCCCAATCCATTGCATCCTACAGTGGCGTCGTGGCCCTTCGAAGTCTGGGGCACCGACATTGTTGGGACAATTGATCCTCCGTCATCCAAAGGCCACCGGTTCATACTGGCTGCGACAGACTACTTCTCCAGATGGGCTGAAGCTGTCCCGCTAAAAGAAGTCAAGACAAAAGATATTCTGACATTCTTCCAGCATAATATTCTATACCGCTTCGGTACACCAAGAAGAATCATTTCTGACAACAGGCCTTCTTTCAAGAGCTTCAATGTCTCAAGGTTCGCTACCCAGCACAAGATAGACTGGAGATATTCCTCCATCTATAATCCAAGAGCCAATGGGCTAGCCGAAGCCTTCAATAAGACTCTATGCAAGCTCCTGAGGAAAAATGCTTCAGCCAACAAGAGAGACTGGAATCTCAAACTTCACGAGGCGTTGTGGGCATATCGTACCACGCACCGTACTCCAACTCAGTCCACTCCATACTCATTGCTCTTCGGAGTGGAGGCGGTCCTCCCCCTCGAAGTCGAAGTTCCAAGCTTAAGAATGGCCGTTCAGCATGAGTTGACAGAAGAGGAAAACGTGCTCCTTCGACTTGAAGAACTCGATGCCTTCGAAGAAAAGAGGCTCGCGGTGCAGCAAAATCTGGAGCTATACCGAGCCCAAATGTCACGGGCCTATGAAAAGATAACTCGTCTCTGCGCTTTCAAGAAAGGTGAATTGGTGTTGGTCCTTAAAAGACCGATCATCCTCAATCGACATGCCAAGGAAAAATTCGAGCCAAACTAGGAAGGACCATACGTCATTGAGAAAGTGTTCGACGGAGGATCCTACCAACTAATAAGTGCCGAGGGAGAAAGGCCCATGCCACCCATCAATGGCCGATATCTCAAGAAATACTACACGTGAATGCTCCAAGTCGCAGGCGAATTGAGCACATCAGCCCTACGGTCTGGATCAGACATCCTGCAAAACCGTATACAATCCACGGGCGTAAATGACCCCTATTTCTCCCAAATCATGCCGGTAAGACTACTTTAAAAGTCCCACCAGCGGCAAAATTTTGTAATAAAAAAAAAAAAGAAAAAAAAAGAAGAAGAAATAAACGGTATGTCCACAAGCAAAATGGGCACGGATGAAAACCCGAAAGGGCTCCGTGAGTAAAAACAGCAGGACTACCGGCGAGTCTGTGAAAACCCGAAAGGGGCGCAAACTCGTGAAAAGAGATGAAATACACTCGCCAAGTCCTCTCGACCTTGTAGGGAGAAAACCCCTGCGTGAGATCCTTACGACTCACAAAGGAGCAACACACTTAGGAATCCTCACGATTCCTAAGGAGAAAATACACCTGCGGGATCCTTACGACTCGTAGGGAGAAAATGCTTTTATGGGACCCTCACGGCCCGTAAAATTGAAAAGCCTTAGGTGATAGGGACCCAAACATGTCTCCTAAGCCATCGTTCCCCCACGGGCAACGGCAAATGATGAGTCGCTCCTGGCATTTCGCTTCAGTGTTAGCGGTGCTGATGCCGACCAAAACCCAAATCCCAAGTCCTCCCATGGCAAATGATGAGTTGCTCCTGGCATTATTCCACTGCAGCAATGCTGATGCCAAACAAGATCCAAATTCCAAGTCCCCAAACGGCGAATGATGAGTCACTCCTGGTACCATATTCCAGTGCAGCGATGCAGACGCCAACCAAAATCCAATTTCTCAAAATTCTCCCAGCCCTACGGTTGGTCCCCAAGTTGACTACCATATACAATCCACGGGCTCAAATAATTCTCGTCATACCCATGCCCCACCACAATTACCAGTTACGCGGCTGGTCTCCGCCTTTGGAATTATGCTCCATTAAGAAGACCCACTCATGTGTCCTCACGATACATGAGGAGAACAAACCTTTGTGGGATCCTTACGACTCATAAAGGAAAAACACACTTAGGAGTCCTCACGCCTCTTAAGGAGAAAATACACCTGCGGGATCCTTACGACTCGTAGGGAGGAAATGCTTTTATGGGACCCTCACGGCCCATAAAATTGAAAAGCCTTAGGCGATAGGGATCTAAACCTGTCTCCTAAGCCATCGCTCCCCAATCCCCAAATGGCGAATGATGAATCGCTCCTGGTACCATATTCCAGTGCAGCGATGCAGACGCCAACCAAATTCCAAATCCCATACCCCAACAGCGAATGATGAGTCGCTCCTGGTACCATATTCCAGTGCAGCGATGCAGACACCGACAAAGTCCCAAAATTTTTCCGGCCCTACGGTCTGGATCATACATCCTGCATAACCGTATACAATCCACGGGCGTAAAACAATCCCAATTTCTCCCAAATCCTCTCGGGGCAAATGATGAGTTGCTCCTGGCATTATTCCAGTGCAGCAATGCAGATGCCAAACAAAAACAAAAATCCTAAAATCCTCTCCATGACAGATGATGATTCGCTCCTGGTACCATATTCCAGTATAGCGATGCTGATGTCAACCCAAATCAAAATCAACAAGTCAACTTCCACTCCGACACCGCAGAAAGAGGAGCGAGTCAGAATCCAATCTCGACACCGCGAGAAGCGGAGCAAGTCAAGTCTACCCCTGACACTGCAAGAAGCAGAGCAAGTCAAATCAAGAACCGACCGTCCATGTCGCAAAAAGGGCAGAATCGACCGTCCACGTCGCTAAAATGGCAGCATCGACCATCCACGTCGCAAAAAGGGCAGAACCGACCGTCCACGTCGTAAAAAGGGCAGAACCGACCGTCCACGTCGCTAAAAGGGCAGCACCGACCGTCCACGTCGCTAAAAGGGCAGCATCGACCGTCCAAGTCGCAAAAAGGGCAGAATCGACCGTCCATGTCGCCAAAATGACAGCACCGACCGTCCATGTCGCAAAAAGGGCAGAACCGACCGTCCATGTCGCAAAAAGGGCAGAATCGACCGTCCACGTCGCTAAAATGGCAGCATCGACCGTCCACGTCGCAAAAAGGGCAGAACCGACCGTCCACGTCGCAAAAAGGGCAGAACCGACCGTCCACGTCGCTAAAAGGGCAGCACCGACCGTCCACGTCGCTAAAAGGGCAGCATCGACCGTCCAAGTCGCAAAAAGGGCAGAATCGACCGTCCATGTCGCTAAAATGACAGCACCGACCGTCCATGTCGCAAAAAGGGTAGAACCGACCGTCCATGTCACAAAAAGGGCAGAACCGACCGTCCACGTCGCTAAAAGGGCAGCACCGACCGTCCACGTCCCTAAAAGGGCAGAACCGACCGTCCACGTCGCAAAAAGGGCAGCACCGACCGTCCACGTCGCAAAAAGGGCAGCACCGACCGTCCAAGTCGCAAAAAGGGCAGAACCGACCGTCCAAGTCGCAAAAAGGGCTGCATCGACCGTCCATGTCGTAAAAAGGGCAGTGCCAGCTTCCCAAAAGGTGGGAAACAAATCAAGTCGCCTCCACGTGAAAGAAGATCCATCAATTTCATGCACACGACCCACATATGTGGTGTGCATTTATTGATGGGGGGCAATTTGTTGGGGTAAAAATTTACACCCCGGTTGACCAAGTCAAAATCCAAGTCAACCCCAAGCCAAATGGGCCCAAGCCCAGACCCAGTGGGCCCATGCCCGGGTCGAGCCCGAACATGAAGCGGCCGGCCTCCCCCATGCCAAGATTAAAATTTTGTAATAAATAATTTTGTTGCATTTTCTTTTATTTTATTTTATGGATAAATGTAAGAAAATGGGCATAAAGCCAAATTTTTGTAAAGCCCATGGCTTATGTGCAAAAAGAAATGGCACATGAGCCATGGGATAGGCAAAATGCCATTTTATGAAGCCCAAGGGGCTATGTGTAAAATGTATAGCCTATAAAGGCAAAGATAATGAAAATATCTCACAACTTTTTCTCTCTCCAAAAAAAAGTTTCAGATCTGAGATCTTTCTTCCTTCTTCAAGGTTCCAAAACCTTCTTTTTTTCTTGAATTAAATCAAGAGTTTTACTCTTCCTTTTTCAAAACCAAATAGTTTTCCACCACAAAACCCATTAAGGGGAACTCAGATCTGCCATCAGATCTTACAAAAGAGAGATTTTGATATTTCACATCCCTTGATCTTCAAGATCCAGCAAACAACAGGAGGAAGAAGAAGAACCCCTTCCATTAACCCCAAAACACATTCAGGAGTCCAACTCCTCTCTGATTTCTCTTTTGAGAAATCTTTTTTGAGGCTAAAAGCCTCTTATCCTCGCCGGCGCGCTAGCGCTCGAGCGCAAACCACCTACGTGCCGAGACGTGGCGCATTTGCGCTCCAGCGCACTGCGCGCGAGCGCAAAGCGCCCACGTGCCGACACGTGGCGCGCGCGCTTGCGCTCCAGCGCGCAGCGCAAGTGCGCAAAGCGCCCACGTGCCGACACGTGGCGCGCGCGCTTGCGCTCGTGCGCAAAGTGCCCGCGTGCCGACACGTGGCGCGCGCGCGCTTGCGCTCCTGCGCGCAGCGCACTTGCGCAAAGCGCCCGCGTGCCGATACGTGGCGCGCGCGCGCCTGAGCGCGCAGCACCAAAGCGCACAGCGCTCAAGGCGCTGGTCCCACGCATCCCTTGGATGCCTTTTTCCCTCTCTTTTTATGTACATACATATACATATACATATGTATACAAATTCACACATACACATACTCCGCAACATTCTCCCCCTCCAAAAAAATTTTCGGGCCGGGACGCTGTCCCGAACCCCGCAAGGGGGCTGCTAGCCCCCTTGACCCCCAGCCCGCTATCCGGGTAGCGGGACCCCCGTAAAAACTCTGCGTGGCTCCCGATATATCCAAAACCCCCCTTTCAAAACAAAACACACGTACACTGCACATTGAGTTCGCATGACCAGTTTAACCCGTTAATCGGAGGTTCCCTCGCCCCAAAGGCGAGGGGTAATTAACGGCAGCTTAGTCCGCGGCTGCTGGAGATTCGGATCCCCACAATCATTAAACCCCGGCCTACCCTAGGCAGGGGGAATCTGTAGTACACCTGACAAGCGTGCGCGTATTCCCATCTCAATGGGGTGACGAAAAACACCCTACAGACTCCATTTCAGATCTCATGGCATCCAGCCACTTCACAGAGTCTCCACTCGTGATAGCCTGTTGAAAACTAGAAGGTCATCATCATCCATGATTCAATCTTCTCTATCACCATCAATGAGAAAACCATAGTATCTCTCCGGTGGGTGAGAAGTTCTACTAGATCTCTGGAGCGGTTGAGGTTCTTGTTGTTCAACTGCAACATCAGGTTCAACCAATTCTTTATGAGTTATTTGTGTCTCTAGAACCTCTTTTAGTTCTAGCTCATTGCCATCAGTACTATTTGTAAAATTTTTATTTTCCAAAAATGTGGCATGTTGAGAAACAAACACCTTTGTTCTTTCTTGTGCTAGAAAAGATATCTATATGAATGTTTTGGATATCCCACAAATGTACACATGACCGATCGTGTCTCGAGTTTATCCGGATTCTGCTTTTTGACATAAGCCGGACAACCCCATATCCTAACTCTTTTAAGATATGATCTCTTCCCACACCACATCTCATATGGAGTCGTAGACACGGTCTTGGTTGGAACCCTGTTCAATAGATAAATTACTGTCTCTAATGCATGTCCCCAAAAGGAAAGTGGTAACTCAACATCATTCATCATAGACCGTACCATAACTAATAGGTTACGATTCCTCCGTTCTGACACACTGTTGTGATGTAGTGTGTAAAGAGGAGTGAGCTGAGAGAGAATCCAATTCTCTTTTAAGAAGTCTGAAAACTCAGTACATAAATGCTCTCCACCTCGATCTGATCGAAGTTTCTTAATACTTGTGCCAGTTTGTTTTTCTAGTTCAAGTTTGTACTCCTTGAATTTCTCGAAAGCTTCAGATTTATACTTCAATAAAAACACGTGTCCGAATCTTGAGAAATCATCAGTAAAATTGATGAAGTATGAAAAACCGCCTCTAGCATGTGTAGACATTGGTCCGCATACATCACTATGTATGAGGCTTAAGAGTTCTGTATCTCTCTCTCCGTGTCTTATAAACGGAGTTTTGGTCATTTTACCTTTGATACAAGACTGACAAGTCGCATAAGATTTATATTCAAAAGGTTTTAAATATCCATCTTTATGTAGCTTGTTTAGTCTTGTTTCATTACGAAGACCAAGTCTACAATGCCAAAGAAAAGGTTCATTTATATCTGAAATCTTTCTTTTATTTGTATGTTATATATTGAAAACTGTGTGTTGGTTTATGACATAAATTCCGTTACTTAGGGTACCATACCCAATCAACTGTTGATTCAAGTTAATGTTCATAACATTATTTTGCAACACAAAATGATTTCCTTCATTGTCCAATAAAGATACGGATATATTACAGAGCATACCAGGTATAAAATAACAAGGGTTCAAAACAAAAATAGATCCTGAAAGCAACTCCAGATGATACTCTCCTACGGAAAAAGCATGTACATTGGAACCACATCAAACCCGTAGAGTGTGGTCCCCAGTCTTCAAAACTCTACTGTTTCTCAATCCTTGCATACAATTACTGATGTGAGAACCAGAACCGGTATCTAATACCCAAGATGCAGAGTTTAATGAAAAACAGTTTTCAGTTACAAACACACCTGAAGCGGAAGCATCAACATGCTTCATCTTCTTGAGATCTGCAAGGTACAAAGCACAATTGCATTTCCAGTGTCCCGACTTATGGCAGTAAAAACATTCTCTTTATCCACTTCCCGTGGTCCTAGACTTGTCTTTCCCTTTCGCCATTTCAACTCCACCTCTCGGCTTGGTGGGATTCTTCTTCTTCTTTTCCTTGGCCTTGGCTTTCGGGTCTGAAGAGGAAGATAGCCCATAAAATAGAGCGGGAGTTTTCGCTATCTTAAGCGTGCTTTCTGCACTTCTCAACATATTGAGAAGTTCAGGCAATGATTTTTCCAAATCTTTCATATTGAAATTCACTATGAACGGAGCAAAGGCGTGGGAGAGAGACTGCAGAACAATATATGTATATTGCTTATCATCCATAGTCCATCCCAGTTCCTCAAGTTCTTCTATAAGACCAATCATCTTCAGAACATGGTCTCCTACTAATGCGCCGGGGGCAATCCACATCTGAAACAACTTTCGAGATGCTTCATATCGTAAAGTACGAGATTGCTCTTTATACAACTCCTTTGTATGAAGAAAGATGGAACATACATCCATCTACTCGTGTTGTTTCTGATGGATACCGTCCATAGAAGCAGAGGCACGTGGCCGTGTTGCAATCAATATCCCATGTTTTTCGGATCTCCTTATCCGAAACAGATGATTCAGGTCCTGGGACGGGTGGGGCTTTGGTAGTGAGGACATAGGATACCTTATCATATATGAGTGCAATGTTCAAGTTCCTTAACCATTCTTTATAATTTGGTCCAGTCAGTTTGTTTTTCTCTAAAAGAAGCTTAAGTCCCGTCATCGGTATCTGCCATTAGGAGAGAGAAAAGAATACACTCAGCGAAATGCTCTTGCAAAGAATTAGATTGGTTATTATCTTATCTAATCGATATCTCCCACTGCTTTTACCAAATTTTCTTTCAAAACCTGAAAAGAAAACTAGCCAGGATTAATTGCATTCTACAGTTTCGCTAACTGGTTAGCCAGGCCAGTGTCGGTACTTTGAGGGAGGTTCCCCGTGCTTTCACATGGACGTAATTAAAATAAACCTCGTTTTCCCATAGATCATACCCCATTGACACCTTTCCAGACACCTACTGGATTAGCTGATTGTAAAGTGCAAAATTCTCCCGGGAGTAACTCGTACTCACAGTGGGATCGGGATCCAAATATCATATAGATGGTTTGCAATCTCATTGCAAATTTCAAGTCTTGAAACTCCCGATATGGTTGTTACCCCTAGATGCTTATGACCTTGGCTATGATCAACATATCATATGCACTAGTCAAGTTCAACCCGTCATTTCGAGATTAACTAGACCCACCCATATGACTCATGACTATGATCAACATAATCACATGAATGTCCTAACTGATCGCATAATATGTTTTGTAGGAAGACATCACATAGCTACCGTACACTACGCTTTGACTATAATCAACATACGTACCACGAATACTATGTACTCTGCTTCCTAAAATGACGGAGGGTTGCGGATGGTTTTTTATGAAAACCTTTAATGCGTTGAACTTGATTTCGTTGTAGAATCTAAATATTTATAGAAAAAAGAGTGGCTTAAGCTCCGCATCTTTTGAAACTTGCTTTTTCATAAAAAGAGCCGAGTGGCTTTCAAATCCGATTCTACAACATCATTAGGTTTCTTTTTTCTTTTACATTAATCTCATTAATGTATTCCCATCAATTAAGTTCCTAAGCCATTACATAAAGAAACGAAAAACAGTATTACATATCACATATATAACAATATTACATTCGTCTCAGATATTAAGAAATCACATAACAGAATAATCAGCAGCAGAAACACATATATGAAAATATAGGATATACTAGGAACTCCGTATTTTATATTTAGCCTACGATAGAAAATACGGATTCCACGGTCATGATGAATAGCCAAGCCCACACCCTTAGACCCCTACAAGAGCGGCAAGTGACCCTTCCAATTCTGGAGTTTAGGAGACCCGGTCTCGATTCCTCGAGATGGCCTCCCACAGAACTCCAGAACCCAGTCACTCGTGCTGCCTTCCTTGGGTCTATCCTAATGCGGAAAAGTAAAATATACAACAATGGAGACATCATCCTCAACCCGGATGTGCCCCAATAAAATAATAATATATACAATGAATTTTGCATGAATAAAAAGATAAACTCCCATCTCACATAAAACCCTCGGCCATTCGATCACAACGATCCTATAAATCATATCACATCAATAATTGAAAAGTGTAGACGACGTTAAAATATATCAATCAACACATTAGCATACCCACTGTTGTAATAGATCTCACCACTTGAACCTGCATAAAAATTCCCAAAGAACATATATAGTACCTACGGATCAACGCAAGAACGCACGGTCCAAGCCTCACAAATGGCGCTGCGGAACCGCCGCAAATACCCCTATTGGCCACGGTTCCGTGGTTGTTAAGTCGATTTAGGCGCTCGTTTTTCTTGGGGATCCACAAAAAACCTTGCTTTATTTTCTGAATATTTTTAATTACAAAAATTCCAACTTTTAAAAAAATTTCCAGTGAGCATGCAAAATATCATTTTTCATGTTCGATTGAGTTTTTAAACGTCGTCTGGTTTACCCTAAATCTCTAGCTTGGCTCTGATACCATGTTGGTGTGTAGTACCGCCTCTAGTTAGGTTGTAACATCATAATGTAGTGAACTTTCAAAATTCTAGAAGGATATTACAAACGAACTACGAATCATAACTAGAGATTAGGGTAAAAGCATTAATATGTGAAGTCTAATCTAAAGGAAAAGGAAATACAACCTTTGTAGCCAACTCCTTCGGTCTTTAGGACTCCTACGGCTTTGCTCGAAGTTTGGATCAACAACGCTTAAGGTCCTTCGTCGTCTACGATGATCCACCCGGAGATTCCTAGGTCATGCTCTTTGCCTTACTAAATCCAAGTGAAGTGGAGAAAACACTCTACACAAAATGGCTAGGTTAGTGTAGAGTTGTTATGTTGTTTGTAAACTCACATAAAAACCCTTTCTTTTTAGTTCCTTACCGTTTTAACAAACTCAAGTGAGCTAGAGAGAGGAGGAAGATGAAGATGGCAAAACCTTTTGTTAATATAATGAAAAACATAAACCAAAAAGAAAAAGAAAAGAATATATATATATATATATATATATATATGAGACACCCTCAAATATAACCATAGATAACTAAATATCTATATATTTTGTAGATGGGTTAAAGAACAACGGAAATCTAACAATGGTTAAAGTCAAAGGTCAAATAAGAAAAATGTAGAAACAATGAGTCATTTAGCTAATTTCCTTTTTCTTTAATTCTTTAACAAAAATCTAGATATTTATCAACCCTGTGAGTCTTGCATTGCAATCTTCTATGTATCATCAACCATTACACATATGTATGTATGTGTGCATGCATATCATCATGTGTATGTATAAATATATATGCATACATCCAAAAGAATATGTTTAATTAAAAGTGAGTTAAAATTCAATATTAAATCAACACTTAATTTAATAAATGTGTCATATCAAATACGACCCAACCATTAGTAAACGCCCGATTAAAATACGGTATCTCATATTCGCATTTAATCGAGCACATATGCACACCACATTGTTTCGCCTGAGCAAGAAAAATCCTGTGTAGGACTCTAAGAATCATCAATACGCCGGCAGTAGGCGATGATCATATCAAATCACCCACATGCCGCAAGCTGTCAGCTAAACATAATGGCCACCCGGGTATTGAGCGATCAGACGAAAAACAAGCGAACTCGTTAAAACTCCCGTCGAGCCATTGGCAACACTTACCGTACAGTCCTGTCTCTTCGTATGATATGCTACATGTCAAGTCTAGGGATGGAATTGTCGAGCCCTAATAACTCAATAAGTCATGTCGATATGAACTATGACCGGTCGAGAAACTACTGATAACACTTATCAGTAAATCTCATCAGCCCTGGCCAGGGACTTCAAGTCAGAGCCAATCGCACATTGCACAACATCAACTCCCAATACCGGGAGAGATGAAACCCCTCCTATCGCTCACTGTCTCCATGTGTCTCGGGACTATACCCAAAAGCCACCTGTATGCACGACTCAATAGAGCTGTATTAGGGTGGAAATCAAAGTACAGTGGGAGAACACACATGACTCTATGACGATCTCGTGTCTACAGACTAACCTGTACCAGCGTCACCAGAGAACTGCTATCCGATGATAGATATAATACTATATAGGAATTCTTGGTGAGTCCGTTCAGTGTACCCAGTCTCCACTGAGCACCCGTATACAATATTCGATGTCACAACACCAATGGATATGGGATCATCCATCTCCCGTCATATGGGACAAGAAACGTATACGCTAGTCTACTATGGAACATCGATGCCCTATCTCGATATACCTACGACTAGGAACATTTAAGGATATGCTTATATACTACACATGCCCCAGTACTATAATCTCTATCATAGCCATGGAAGTTAAGCAAATATCCTCACGGCTTTATCAACATGTATCAAATGAACAGTATCAAGTAAACATGTCAGATAAAGTAAAACCAGATAGCATACTATCATATCGAGGAAGAAAGTAATATATATACATAAATATACATATATACATGTCCAAGCATCCACTATACATATAATGGCCTCTAGGGCATACATATATCCAACAGTCTGGTGCGGCGGATATCTGGAGGATACAGACCGTTGTCATGAGATTGGATGATATGGGCCGATCCGGACTGCCGAAGCCCGAGATACAGATATATTGAGATTTGAGATACAGATATATTGAGATTTGAGATACAGAGATATGAGATTTTGAGATTTTGAGATATACCTATTTTGTGTCTATACTTGACACAGATTATCTGTCTATTTCATTGATGAGCTTTCAGTTTTATTATACAATATTCATTAATGTTTTTCTTATATCAGATTATTCAGATTTCATGGTTGATTTCTTCATTCATGATGCATTCATACATCAAATATATGACATATTATTGTTTAGTGACACTGACACGATACACTGAGTATTGCACTTATGCATAGATTATTACCCTATCACTACTAGATCATTAGTGTATGTAAGTAAATTATTATGACCTGGGGGATCGTCGTGCATGCAATTTCTACTCGCAGATGTCTTCTACTCACGAGTTGGCAACTCACCCCCGTTGTGCCAAATTTTCTTACAGGTTCATATGTACAGGTTTCTTTGGCTACTTGCTGGCACACCATTTTATTCTGGGTGATTGCTTGGTAGGTTGGTTCACTTGTATCGTGACCGCCATTATACCTTTATTTATTACATTTGTATCTAGTAAGCTCCATCAAACGGACTTGTATTTTTGATAGATTTAGCAGACCTGTTGTTTATTCATTCGACCTTAGAGGCGCGCTTGTATTATTATGGTTTTCTAGTAGATTTTTGGTTTTCTTCTGAGTTTTGTTCCTCACCCTTCGGCGTTGTATATTATTTTGCTTGTGGTTGTGACCGCAAATTGGCGAAGAGCTAGCTCCCGCTTGGGGATGCCTTTTATTATTGCTTATATTTATATTCTTGTTTGTACCCGTTTGGGGCCAGTTTTTACAAAGGAGACTCTGCCGAAATTTTTAATAAAATTTGATTTTACTTTTAAACTTATTTTCCTACACTTCTTCTTTTATATGGTTTAGATTTCTGGGCTTCGGCTTGCTTAGATTACGTTAATCCTCTAGATCATTCTCTTCATGGAGCATCTCTAGAGTCCGGGTACTTGATGATCGCAGTGAAGAGACCTCAACTCGGAGCTTATGAAGCGAAGGAACGGATTACAAAGGTTGTAATCCCTAACTCTTAGATGTTAAATTGCATGCTAGTTTTGGTCTGATTTTCTTGTTAATGATCTAGGTTTAGGGTTATCTATAATGGAAAATTTTGAAATTGGCATGTGAGATGCCACTGGAAACCTTGCTGCCGTTGTAGGTATCCCAACAGTGGTATCAGAGCCTAGCTAGATAATTAGACGGATAAGTGTAGGATTACGAAACCGAAACAACTCCGAAACACCTGATATCGAACCCGGGTTTCTGTTGATTTTAAAATGAGCTCTAAATTTTTTTTCAAACAAGTGCAGAATCATATATGAGATACATAGAGAACATAGTCCAAACCCGGAACCATGTGCTCGGATTTTGGCTGAGCACCTGGCTAGGATTTCCGAGCTGGCCAGCCCCTATGTTGCATTTGAGCTCTAGATTTTGGTGGTATTCTCATCTCTAGGGTTTGGTACTTCAGGTGTTGTTTGTTTTTGCTAAAATTGCATGTGATGCTAATTTACTGCACTAACTAATTCGGAGTGTTTCGTATTCACAATTCTAGCTTTGTTTCGGTTTGTTTAGATGGTGTTAAAAAGTTCGAACGGATATCAATAACTTACTATTTCCCCTGCCGGAAAATTTTCAAGTGTTGGATTTTTCCTTAGTTAAAGAACATTCAAATATCGTGAAAGTGACACAGTGGACCCTCTAAAAGAACGAAACCTTAACTCGATTATGTGACCATTAGAACCACCACTAAACCCTAAGGTTTGTGGCAGTTCGGCATTGCCACATATGAGGCGTTGGTTTGACCCATCTACGGCTGGTCCATTGGTACTGTGGCATGTGATGGATGCTTTTAAACTAAGTTCAAGTGTTGAGCATTTAGGAAAATTTTTGGTGTTTGTTGATTCGATCGGAATGTTCAATGTCATCTAACTTTTTCTGTAATGTGATACAATATTTGGAATCCACAAAGGTAGTTATGAGATAACTAGTTTAAATATTATAAATCTAGTAGTTTAGTCTCATTTAATCGGTTGCCATGGGATTTTGATGAGATCAAAAATCCGTCGCAATCATGTAGCGTACGCGGATACTCGCTGGATAAATTTAATAGATAGCCATGCCCCATAGCCCCGACCAAGCGACAGTATGAGAACCCCGTCGCCAAAAGCATTCGTTCGGGTGCTCGCGGTAGTTGTGTTCTGCCTAATTTCACTTCGTCGATGGCACCGGGGGGTGCGGTAGTCTACTAAAGTTTCCGACGAGCATTCGATCAGGATATCGGGAATCGTGTTGAATTGCGCAACTTGATATTGAAAAGTGTTTTAGATATTGAGACTAAAATGCGGGGTTTATAAGTGTTAGGCATGCGATGTCTAAGGAATTCATTTGGTTAGGCATGTGATGTCTAAGGAGGTTGCGGATTACAACTGTTGTAGTTTTATACTTTCTTTTCTGCCACCGTAAGTGTAATATGTATTGTATCACCGGTTTCGTTGCTATACATCAACGACAATTGGGATACACATATTTACTTACGTTGATGACATGTGATGTTATGTGTTGCTGTGATATGTTATATTGGATCGTGGTGTTTTGAATAGCTGGGGGTTTTATGTGAGATGAGATTTATCATTTTCATTCATGTAAAATTCATTGTATATAATATTCTTTTATTGGGGCACTTCCAGTTTGAGGATGATATCACCTTTGTATATTATTTACTTTTCCACATTAGGATAGACCCAAGGCGGGGAGCACAAGTAACTGTGTTCTAGGGTCCAGTGGGAGACTATCTCGAGGAGTCGAGACCGGGTGTCCTAACTCTAGAATTGATAGGGTTGCTTGCCGCTCTCATAGGGGTCTAGGGGTGTGGGATTGGCTATTCATCGCGACGTGGAATCTGTGTTTTATACAGGCTCGCATTAATACACGGACATCCTAATATGTCCAATATTTCATATGTTTCTTCCGCTGCAATATCTGTGATGTGAAGTTTGATATGTTGAGATAGATACTGAATATAGTATATGTGATATATTATATAGACGTTGCTTATATTTTACACCCGCGCTAGCACATCCCCGCTCGGCCATTAGTTACCTAACCTAACGGTACATGAGGAGACATCGAGGCGAATGCGGATGGCATAAGCGTACGTTGTATTTATCTGTGATATTTAGGTACCTTAAAATGATAGGACTTCATTAATGAGATTAATGAAATAAAAGAAACCTAAAGATGTTGTGGAATCGAATTTTCAAAAATAGGTAGCTTTAGTTATTGCTTTGCAGAGCGGTGTTCCTTGTGGAACATCCAGCACCTTATTCGATAAGGAAAGAGTCGAGATCCCTTCACCGGGAGTGACCTCTTTAAAGAAACTAGCAGATGCTACAAACTCGGTTTGTCTTTTGATTGCTTCTATAGTTTTTTCTTTGCATACTGGTATTTGAGAAATATCCTGCACCTTATTCGATAAGGAAGGAGCCGAGATCATTTCACCTGGAGTGAGCTCTTTAGCAAAACTAGTAAAGGCCCCAAAAACATCCCTTTTCTAAATCATTTGATTCTACAACGATATCAAGTTCATTACGCAAAAGGTTTCCTTAAAAACCTGTCGTAGCCCTCCGTCATTTCAGATAAGTACTTCATAGTATTCGTGCTACGTTTGTTGGCTTTCGTCAAGGCGTAGTGTGCGGTAGCTATTTATGCTTATCTGCATAAGCATATGATGCGATTGAGTTACGGTAGTCGTGCGACTTTGTTGGATTTCGTCAAGGGTCGTGCAGGTGGGTTTAATTCAATCGGGAAATATACGGGTTGAACTTCACTAGTAGCCTATGGTTTGTTGGCTTTCGTTAAGGTCATAGGATGCTATGGGTAAAACATTATCGGGAATTTCATATGTTGAAATTTGCAATGAGATTGCATACCTCCTATAAGATAGTTGGATCCCGATATCCACTGCGAGTAAGAGTTACTCCTGGAAGAGTTTTATACATTACAATTAGCCGATCAAGTAGATGTCTAGAAAAGTGTCAACGGGGTTACGCCCCCTGGAAAAACGAGGTTTATTTTTATTAGGTCCGTGCGAAAGCACGGGGAACCTCCCTCAATGTACTGGCACTGGCCTGGCTGAAAGATTGGCAAACTTGTAGGGTGTAATTAATCCCGGCTTATCTTTCCTTTTAGGGTTGGAAGAAAGATTTGACTAAAACAGTGGGAGCCATCCTGATTAGATAAATTAATAACCAATCTAATCTTGCAAGAGCATACGCTGAGTGTTTTCTTCTCTCTCTCTCCAGGTAGCGACTATGTCACGCCTTAATCAAGATAATAATACGGATGTATTGACCGAACCCGCTTGTTATACTGTCCTTGGGAACGTTGGTCCCGCTCCAACTTATAATTGTTATAAGATCTAACAGGAAATAGGGGATTACCAGAATTCCCGTGCCGTCCAAACGAAGAAAGTGCATGCTGATGCATCTTCTTCGGGTGTATTCATTACAGATAACTGTTTCTCAGTATCCTTTATGTCCTGGGTATGTGATACCGGATCAGGATCCCGCATATGTAATATGTTACATGGGATACAGACAGGTAGAGAACTGAGAAAGGGTGATAAGTTTTAAGAGTTAAATATGGTGCAAGTGTTGCAGCAAAGTATGTTGGCAGATATCACCCTGTATTACCAAATACATTGATTCGGAACGAATGTTATTAGATACCGAACCTGATATACAACATCAGATCGGTCTCTTTATTTAATAAAGAAAGATATAATTTTGTATTGTTGGATAATGTTTTGAACATTTCTATATCAAGAGTTGATTGATTCTGGTATGTTATCTGAAAGCATATACATTCTAAATCAAACCACAAGTTTTAACGTACAGAACACACACAAGAGGAAGAGTTCGGAAATGAACGAATCCTTCTTAAGGCATTATAGACTAGGTCATATCAATGCGACCCAACTAGCTAAGTTACATAAAAATGCATATTTAAATCAGTTTGAATTTACATCTTGTGAAACTTGCCAGTCATGTCACAAAGCTAAGATGACCATAGCTCCGTTTATTGGAAACAGAGAAAGAGTTAGTGAACCCTTGGGATTGATACACGATGATGTATGTTCGTCCCATGTCTACACATGCCAGGATCGGTTCTTTGTACTTCATTACATTCACTGATAATCTCTCAAGATTCGAAGATATGTTCCTGATGAAACACAAGTCTGAAGCATTTGAGAAATTCAATGAATATAAGTTAGAGGTAGAGAACCAAAACGGGTATAAATATTATGTCCTTTGATGAGATCAATGAGGAGAATACTTGAGCACGGAACTCCTGGACTATTCTAAAGGAGAATGAGATTCTCTCTAAGCACTACTCCTCCGTATACACCACAACACGTTGGTATATCGGAGCGGAGCAATCGCACCCTATGTGATATGGTGTGCTATAGGATAAGTACTATTGAGTTTCTTATTTCCTTTTTGGGGTTATGCACTTGAGTAGCAGCTTACCTATTGAATAGGGTTCCAATCAAATCAGGTACCTACCACTCCATATGTGATATGGTATGGGAAGAGCCCATCTCTTAAAGATGTTAAGATTTGGGGTTGTCTAGCCTATGTCTAAAAGTAATATCCAGACAAGCTCGAGGCAGGGTCAGTTCTGTGGAAGTTTGTTGGATATCCAAGCATTTGAAAGGGAATATCTTCTACTACACTGAGGAACAAAAGGTGTTTTGTTTCTCAGCATGCTACTTTTGGGAAAGGGAATTTCTTGTGAAGAAATTAGAGGTTATTAGGTAGAACTTGAAGGAGCTCCAGCTATATAAACTGCAACTGATGATTTGGTAGAACCGGAGGATTCAATAGTTTCTAACGAAGCTCAGCCTCTCCGCTGATCTGGTAGAGTTCCTTATCCACCTGAGAGATACTTTGGTTTCTTTATGACAGTGGGAGTGAGGATTCCATCATGAGATGATGACCCGACTAGTTTCGTGCAGGCCATCAAGAGTTATGAATCTGTGAGAATGGCTGGATGCTATGTGATCTGAGATGGAATCCATATACACCAACAAAGTATGTACTTTGGTTGCTTTATCTGAAGGGTTAAATCCCCATCAGGAGCAAGTATATCTTGAGAAGATTACTTGGTGTACATGGAAATGTTGAGACTTTCAAAGCTTTTCTTAAGTCCATCAAGATCCTACTTGCCACTGCTATATACCATGACTACGATATCTGGCGGTTGTGTGTTAAGACTGCTTTTCTAAATAGTGATTTGGAAGAGAGCATCTGTAAGTACACAGCCAGAGGGCTTCGTAGACAGTGGGAGCAGCGAAAACTTATGCAAGTTGTTTTAGGGGATAAATCAGGCATCGCGGAGTTGGAACGTCTTTTTTGATGTGGTAGTCAAAGATTTTGACTTCATCGGAATAGTAGATGAACCTAGTATATACAAAAAGGTAGTAGGGAGTATGGTGGTGATACTCGTATAGTACGTGGATGACATACTCTTGATAGGGAAGGAGTATCCTATGCAACGCTCGGTCAATCTCCTCTTATCACAAGGATTCTCCATATATGAATAAAGTGATACCTCCTAAATCCTGGGTTTTGGATCTATGAGATAGATCTAATTGGATATTAGGATTCTCACTAGGTGTAGTGAGATGGTATCAATCCATCCTGTAGAGAATCACTGGGAAGCTTCCAGGGTGGTAAGGTCGACTGAATGTCAGTCACATGTATTGTTTTTACCCTCAGTGAAGGGACGGTATGTTGGAAGAGTTCCAAGTTAGTTACCGTGGAAAATTAGATGATTAAAAGCAAGATACATCGTTACCAAGCATGGTACCAAAGAGGCAGTCTGGATATATATAAGTTCATGAGATTAATTCATTCCTATTATTGTATGACAATGGAGTTGTGGCTTATGCCTTAGAACCCATGTCCCATCAGAAATCCAGACATATTCCTAGGCAGTATCATCTGATCATGGAGATGGTTAATCTCCAGGGAGATCGAAGATAGGAAAGTAGATACAGAGGACAACAGCGTGGATCCACTCACAAAGGCTTATTTCCCAGTAGAGACTTTTATGGGAAGGTTGAGTATGAGATACTTCAACCACAGCTGATTGTTGGGTATGAGATACTACAACAGATGGCCCTAGTGCAAGTGAGAGATTGTTAGTGATATGTATGCCCAAAGGGCCATTACTGTACATACGATGTAAATTGTAGTGGATGCTAGGACATATATATGGAGGACTTTCTTGCTCGACATGATAGTATGCTATCCGGTTGCTCTTTATTTTAACATATACTCTGATTGTCTCTATGTTACTTGTTGATAAAGCCCTCAGGATGAGTACTTGACTACCAGGATTATGATGTAGATCATACTAGTGGGGACAGTGTAGTCGCTAAGTACATCCTTCAAATGTTCCTAGTCGTAGGTGTATCGAGATAGGGCACTAGCGTATAGCTTCTCAACCCATATAAATGGGTGATGGATGATCCCATATCCAATGGTGTTTGACATCAGAGATAGTAGACGGGTGCTCAGTGGAGACTGGGTACACTTGACGGACTCACCAAGAACTCCCAGATGGTATTATACCTCACGTCAGATGGCAGTTCTCTGGTGACCGTGGTACAGGTTAGTCTGCATACCCGAGATCGTCATAGATTCTTATGTGATTCAAACTGTGCTTTGATTTCCACCTTACCACATTCAAGAGAACGTGCAAAACGGAGGCTTTTGGGTACATTCTCGAATCACATGGAGGCAATGAGCGATAGGAGGGGTTTCGTCTCTCCCGGTATTGGGAGTTGATGTTGCGCTGTGTTTGATTGGCTATAACTGGAAATCCCTAGCCAAGATTGCTGAGATTTACTGGTAAGAGTTATCAGTAGTTTCTCGAACCATTATAGACCTCACATCGACATGACTTATCGGTTACTGGGGTCTGACGTTCATCCCTAGACTAGATATGCGACATATTTGACGAAGAGACCGGACTGTATGAGAGAGTTACTGATTAGATTCACAGGAGAATGTACAGGCTTGCTTGTTGATTTTCTGATCACTCAATACCTGGGTGGCGGTTACGTTTAGCTGACCGCTTGCAGCTTGTGGGTGTTTGATATGATCATCACCTACTGCCGGCGTATTGACGATTCTTTAGACGCTTACATAGAGGTTTCCTTCCTCAAGAAAACGGAGTAGGAGCACATATGTGATATGTGCGGGACCGAGAATAATACGTGTATGTGATACCGTATTAGATTCTCGCGATATGTGATATCGGTCGGGTATATATGATATAGCCGGGTCATCGGATTAAGTGATGATTCGATGAACTGATAGATTTTATATTATTCGGTTATTTGTGAAATAGCCGGATTATTGGATCAAGTGCAGATTCGATAATTTAATGTATAATTATATATTTGATATATTATATTACATTAACTAATATAATCTCACTTAAAGTTTCTTTTTCTCACATGATGATACATTGATACATATGTGATATATGTTAATTGTATAAGTTTCTTTTGTTACAAAATATTGTATATGCGATATATAATATTGTGACATGTTAGGGTTACAAATGCGACTAGGGTTTAGAGTTTAAACCAAGCTAGGGTTTTAAATTAGGCTTATCATTTTTTTATGGATAATTCATTTTCTTCTGGATAAGCTTTGAGGAAGCTTCATGATCCCTTGACTTTGTCCGCCCTCTTTGTTTTATCCTTAATATTTGTTAACCTAAGTATAACCCTAGCCTATGGTTAATTCTCTACATGAGTTAGCCATGACACATATTAAACCATGGTTTCATTTCTAACCTCAATAATAATTCATTCATCACAACTTCATCTTCTTCTTGCTCACTCCAAAAGCTTTCTAGCTTTTCATTTGTGATGGATGTTTTGTAAGAAATCGAAAACAAAAGAGAGCAAAATTCCTACTTCATCATCCTCATCTATTCTAACCACTTAGATTAGAGTGTTTGCTTCACTAATACTTGATTAGTGAAGTGCGAGCTTGGGTTAGTGTTTCTTTAAGGTTGATCATCTTAGTTTTTGAAGATTAGAAGGATGGTTGTATCATTCTCTTCATGGAGCCTCTCTAGAGTCCGAGTACTTGATGTATTAGTTATATGTATGCCTTAGAGGCCAATACTGTACATATGGTGTATATTGTAAAGGATACTTGGACATATATAGGGGGGACTTTCTTGCTCGACATGATAGTATGCTATCTGGTTGTACTTTATCTTAACATGTACTCTGATTGTCTCTATGTTACATGTTGATAAAGCCCTTAGGATATGTACTCGACTACTGGGACTATGATGAGATCATACTAGTGGGGCCACGGTAGTCGACGAGTACATCCTATAATTGTTTCTAGTCGATGGTGTATCGAGACAGGGTATCGATACACCAGTGTAGACTAGCATATACACATCTTGACCCATAAGATGGGCGATGGATGATCTCATATCCATCAGTGTTTGACATTAAGGATGGTGTATGGGTGCTCAGTAGAGACTTGGTACACTGGACGGACTCGCCGAGAACACCTAGATGGTATTATACCTCACGTCAGAAGGCAGTTCTCCGGTGTCACTGGTACAGAGTAGTCTGTTGACCCGAGATCGTCATAAAGTCTTATGTGATTCCCACTGTGCTTTGATTTCCATCATACCACGTCCAAGATGGTGTGCAAAAAGGTGGCTTTTGGGTACAGTCCCGAATCACATGGAGGCAATGAGCGATAGGAGGGGATTCGTCTCTCCCGGTATAGGGAGTTGATGTTGTGCTATGTTCGATTGGCTATAACTGGAAATCCCTGGCCAAGGTTGCTGAGATTTACTGGTAAGTGTTATCAGTAGTATCTCGAACTGTTATAGACCTCATATCGACATGACTTATCAAGCTACTGGGGTCTGACGTTTACCACCACTAGGCGAGATATTCGACATATTAGACGACGAGACCGGACTGTACGGGAGTGTTACTGATTGGATTCGCAGGAGAATGTGCAGTCTTGCTTGTTGATCTTCTGATCGTTCAATACCTGGGTGGCTGTTACGTATAGCTGACCGCTTGCAGCTTGTGGGTGTTTGATATGATCATCACCTACTGCCGGCGTGTTGACAATTCTTTAGAGTCCTACACAGAAATTTGTTGACTCAGGCAAAACGGAGTAGGGGCACATATATGATATGTGTAGGAGCGAGGATAATGCGATATGAGATACCGTATTATATTCTTATGATGTTTGATATCAGCCGGGTCATCGGATCAAGTGTTGATTCGATGAATCAGTAAATGATATATTAGTCGGTTATATGCGATATAGCAGGATTGTCGGATAAAGTGTTGATTCGATAATTTAATTTATAATTATATATTTGATATATTAAACTACATTAACTAATATAAGCTCACTAAAAGTTTCTTTTCTCACTCGGGTAATACAATTATATATATGCGATATATGTTAATTGTATTATTTTATTTTGTTACAATAGATATTATATATGTGATATATAATATTGTAACATGATATGATTACTAATGCAACAAGTTTAGTGGATATTAAACAAGGTTAGGGTTTTATTTGGGTTAGTTCCTTCGTGATACTTCTAGAAGGTTTTCTTTTGGATTGAGCTAAGATATTATGCTTGATATTTTTGTGACTCGTTCTTAACCCAACCCAAACCCATAACCCTAGTCAACTCTCTACAAAGGTTAGCTTATAATATTAGCAACCATGGTTGCATAAGTAATTATTATTACATTTCATTATTCATCACAAAAGAAAATGATCTTCTTCTTCCTTCTTTTTCTTTCATGGAAAAGCTTTCTAGCTTTTTCAAAGGTGATGAAAATGAGTGAGTGGATGAAAATAAAATAGAGCTAAAATCCTACTTCAACATCCTCATCTATCCTTGCCATTTAGATGAGGGTGTTCACTACATTTAGTGAGTGAGAGCTTGTGTTAATGAAACTTCAAGGTAGATCATCTTTGTTATCGAAGATCGGAAGCAATCTTGCATCTTTCTCTTTGTGGAGCCTCTCGAGAGTCCGGATGCACGATGATCGCAGCGAAGGGACCACAAAACGGAGCTTATGAAGTGAAGGACCGGATCTATAAAGGTTGTAATCCCTCTCACTTAGCGTTAAAGTGTTTAACATGCTTGTTTTCGCCTAATCTATAGTTTAAAGATCTTGTTAAGGGTTGTTCGGCACAGCTAAATTTTAAATCGGGCATGGTTGATGCCTTATAGACCCTTGGGCGTGTGCCTAGTAACCCTACAGTGGTATCAGAGCCAAGCTAGAGCTTTAGGAAAAGTCTAGGCGAAGTTTAAAGTCCGATCGAACTCCGTAACCCCCGTTTATACCCTTCTCTGGATAATTTTTAAAAATGTTGATTTTTTCGTTTTAAAAATACTCAGAAAAACAAGCAAAACATTCTAAGAATTAATGTGAAGTACGACACCCTGAATCCTCCACGTCACCGCGGAACCGCGCCAAACCATGGGTTTGGCGGCGGTTCCGCGGTCAACATACGGAGTTAGGAGTCAAAGCTTCTGGGTTATATTCTTGGGTATTTTTTATGGCTTCTGGGAATTTTTAATCTCAAGAGTTGAGTTTTCTGTGTTGTATTGGGGACCCGTTGATTAGATCGGATAATTTAACTTCGTTTAGTTTGTCCGGGTAATTTTTAGAACGTGTTAAAAAGTTCGAACGGATATCAATAACTCACTTTTTCCCCTGCCGGAAAATTTCCAAGCATTGGATTTTTCCGTAGTTTAAAAACGTTCTAAGTCGTGCAAGTAACGCGGTGGACCCTCTAGAAGACAACAAATCTTAACTCGATTATGTGACAGTCTTGAACTGCCTTTAAACCTTATGGTTTGTGGCAGTACGGCATGCCACATGTGAGGCGTTGGCTTGACCCTTCTACGGCTGGACCATTGGTACTGTGGCTTGTGAAGAATGTTTTTAAACTAATCTCAAGTGATGAGAACTGTTTGGGCAATCTTAGGTGTTTGATTATTCGATCGGAAAGTTTAACATTGTCTATTTATCTGGAATGTGATACAATATTTGGAATCCACAAGTAGTTATGAGATAACTAATTTGAATGTTATAAATCTAGCAGTTCAGTCTCAATTGATCGGTTGCTACGGAATTTTGATGTGATCAAAAGTCCGTCGCAATCACGTAGCGTACGCGGATACTCGCCGGGTAAGCTTAATAGACAGCCACGCCCCATAGCCCCGACCAAGTGACTGTAGGAGAACCCCGTCACCAAAAGCATCCGTTCGAGTGCTCGCGGCAGCGGTGTTCCGCCTTAGTGCACTTCGTCGATGGCATCCGGGGGTGCGGCCTTCTACTAAAGTTTGCGACGAGCATTCGATCAGGATGTCGGGAATATTGTTGAATTGCCCGACTTGATATTGAAAAGAGTTTTCAATAAAGAGACTAAAATGCGGGGTTTATAATTGTTAGGCATGCGATGTCTAAGGAATTCATTTGGTTAGGCATGCGATGTCTAAGGAGGTTGCGGATTCCAACTGTTGTAGTTTTATACTTTCTTTTCTGCGACCGTAAGTGTAGTATGTAGTTGTATCTCTAGTTTTCGTTGCTATACATCGACGACAATCGGTGTATGCATACTTACTTACGTTGATGACATATGATGTTATGTGTTGCTGTGATATGTTATATTGGATCGTCGTGTTCTGAATAGCCGGGGTTTTATGTGAGATGACGATTTTTATTTTCATTCATGTAAAATTCATTTGTATATAATATTCTTTTATTGGGGCACTTCCGGGATGAGGATGATGTCACCAATGTATATTATTTAGTTTTCCGCATTAGGTAGACCCAAAGCGGGGAGAACAAGTAACCGGGTTCTAGGCTCCAGTGGGAGACCATCTAGAGGAGTCGAGACCGGGTCTCCTAACCTTAGAATTGGCAGTGTTGCTTGACGCTCTCGTAGGGGTCCAGGGATGTGGGTTTGGCTATGCATCGCGACCGTGGAATCCGTGTTTTATACAAGCTCGTATTAAAAACACGGACGTCCTAGTATATCCAATATTTCATATATGTTCTTCTGCTGCAATGTTCTGTGATGAGATCATATTACTGCCTAAGACAAATGTTTATATTATATATATGAGATATATATTATATATTGTTGATTTCGTTTCATATCTGATGCTTGTGAAGCATAATTAAAATGGGACTTCGTTAATGAGATTAATGATATAAAAGAAACCTAAAGATATTGTAGAAACTTATTTAAAACCTGGTAGCTCTAGTTCTTGCTTTGTATAGCGGCGTTCCTTGTAGAACATCCAGCACCTTATTCGACAAGGAAAGAGCCGAGGTCCCTTCACTAGGAGTGACCTCTTTAGTGAAACTAGCTGGTGCTACAAACTCGGTTTGTCTTTTGATTGCTTCTATAGGTTTTGCTTTGCATAGCGGTATATATGATAAACCCTGCACCTTATTCGATGAGGAAAGAGCCGACGATCCGTTCACCAGTAGTGACCTCTTTAGCAAAACTAGAAAAGCCTCAAAAACATTCCATTTAAAATCACTCGATTCTACAACGATATTAAGTTCATTACGCAAGGGGTTTTCTTAAAAACCTTTCGTAGCCCTCCATCATTTCAGATAATTACTACTTAGTATTCGTGCTGCGGTAGTTTGGCATTCGTTTAGGCATAGTGTGAGGTAGCTAACTAGTATTTATCTGCTTATGCATCTGATGCAGATTGGATTAGGGTATTCGTATGGCATTGTTTGGCATTCGTCAAGGGCCGTGCGGGTGGGTTCAATTCAATCAAGAAATGTACGGGTTGAACTTGACTAGTGGACTATGGGTTGTTTGGCATTCGTCAAGGTCATAGAACGCCAGGGGTAAAATATTATTGGGAATTTCATGTGTTGAATTTTGCAATGACATTGCATACCTTCTATGAGATAGTTGGATCCCGATACCCGCTGCGAGTAAGAGTTACTCCTGGGAGAGTTTAACACATTACAATTAGCCGATCAAGTAGGTGTCTAGAAAGATCTCAATGGGGTTACGCCCTTGGGAAAACGAGGTTTACTTTAATTAGGTTCGTGCGAAAGCATGGGGAACCTCCCTCAAAGTACCGGCACTGGCCTGGCTGAAAGATTGGCTGACTTGTAGGGTTTAATTAATCCCGGCTAGTCTTTTCTTTTAGGGTTTGAAGGAAGATTTGACTAAAACAGTGGGAGACATCCTGATTAGATATATTAGATAACCAATCTAATCTTGCAAGAGCATATGCTGAGTATTTTCTTCTCTCTCTCTCCAGGTAGCGACCATATCACGCCTTAATCAAGATAAGAATACGGATATATTTACCGAACCGGCTTATTATACTGAGCCGGGGAACGTTGGTCCCACTCTAACTTATAATTGTCATATGACAGAGCAGGAAATTGGGGATTACCAGAATTCCCGTGCCGCCCAAACGAAGAAAGTGCATGCTGATGCATATTCTTCGGGGTGTTCTTTACAGAGAACGGTTTCTCAGTATCCTTTACGTCCTGGGTATGAGATACCGGATCAGGATCCCACATATGTAATTTGTTACATGGGCTACAGAAAGCTAGAGAACTGAGAACGGGTGATAAATTTCATGAGATTGAAACGGTGCAAGTGTTGCAGCCAAGTCTGTTGGTAACTATCACCCTGTATTTCTAGAATACATTGATTCTGAACGAATGTTATTAGATACCGAACTTGATATGCAACATCATATCAGTCTCTTTATTAGTAAAGAATGGATATAATTTTGTATTGTTGGATAATATTTTGAACATTTCCTATATCAAGAGTTGATCGGTTCAGGTACGTTATCTAAAAGCATAGACGTTCCAAATCAAAACTACAGTTCTTAGTATACAGAACATACACAAGAGGAAGAGTTCAGAAATGAACGAATCCTTCTTGAGACATTGTAGACTAGGTCATATCAATGTGACCTGACTAACTAAGTTACATTTAAATGCATATTTAAATTAGTTTGAATTTACATCTTATGAAACTTGCCGGTCATGTCACAAAGATAAGATGACCACAGCTCTGTTTATTGGAAACAGAGAAAGAGTTAGTGAACTCTTAGGATTGATACATGATGATGTATGTAAGGTCCCCTGTCTACAATGCCAGGACCGGTTCTTTATACTTCGTTACATTCTCTAATGATCTCTTAAGATTCAGACATATGTTCCTGTTGAAACACAAGTCCGAAGCTTTTGAGATATTCACAGAATATAATTTAGAAGTAGAGAACCAAAATAGGGGTATAAGTAGTATGTTCTTTGATGAGATCAGGGAGGAGAATACTCGAGCATGGAATTCCTGGTCTATTCTAAAGGAGAATGAGATTCTCTCTCATTATTACTCCTCCGTATACACCATAGCACGATGGTATATCGGGGCGGAGCAATAGCACCCTATGTGATATGGTGTGCTCTATGATGAGTACTACTGAGTTTCCTATTTCCTTTTTGGGAGTTATGCACTTGAGAAGCTGCATACCTATTGAATAGGGTTCAAATCAAATCAGTTTCCTACCACTTCATATGTGATATGGAATGGAAAGAGCCCATATCTTAAGTATGTTAAGATTTGGGGTTGTCCAGCCTATGTCTAAAAGCATAATCCGGACAAGCTCGAGGCAAAGTCAGTTCTGTAGAAATTTGTTAGATATCCCAAGCATTCGCAAGCGAATATCTTCTACCAAACCGAGGAACAAAAGATGTTTTGTTCTCAGCAAGCCACCTTTGTGAAAGGGAATTTCTTGTGAAGAAATTAGTGGTCATGAGGTAGAACTGGAAAGAGTTCCAGTTATACAAAACTGCAGCTGATGATTTGGTAGAACCAAGGATTCAATAGTAAACAACGAACTTCAGCCTCTCCGCCGATATAGTAGGGTTCCTCACCTACCTGAGAGATACTTCGGTTTCTCTATGACAGTGGGAGCGAGGATTGCACCATGAGATGATGACCCAACTAGTTTCGAGCTGGCCATCAGGAGTGGGACTCTGTAAGAATGGCTGGATGCTTAGCGATCTGAGATGGAATCCTTATACACCAACAAATTATGGACTTTGGTTGCTTTATCTGAAGGGTTAAATCCCCATCAGGAGCAAGTATATCTTGAGAAGATTACTTGGTGCATATGGAAAAGTTGAGACTTTCAAAGCTATGCTTAAGTCCATCCAGATCCTATTTGCAACGGCAACATACCGTGACTACGATATCTGTTGGTTGGGTGTCATGACAGCTTTTCTAAATGATGTTTTAGAAGAGAGCGACTATAAGTACACAGCCAGAGGGCTTCGTAGACAGAGGGAGCAGTGGAAACGTGTGCAAGATGTTTTATGTGATAAAGCAGGCATCGCGGAGTTGGAACGTCTGTTTTGATGTGGTAGTCAAAGAGTTTGACTTCATCAAAATGGTAGATGAACCTTGTATATACAAAAAGGTAGCAGGGAGTATGGTCATGATCCTCGTAGAGTACTGGATGACATACTCTTGATAGGGAAGGAGTTTCCTATGCTACGATCGGTCAATCTCCGCTTATCACAAGGATTCTCCATATAGGATCAAAGTGATACCTCCTAAATCGTGGGTTTTAGATCTATGAGATAGATCTAATTGGATGTTAGGATACTCACTAGTTGTAGTGAGATGGTATCAATCGATCCTGGGGAGAATAACTGGAGAGGTTTCAGGGTGATAATGACGACTAAATGTCTATCGCAGGCATTGTCTTTACCCTCAGTGGAGGGACGGTATGTTCGAAGAGTTCCAAGCTAGATACCGTGACATACTAGACGAATAAAGGAAAGACACATCATTACCAAGGATGCTACCAAAGAGGCAGTTTGGATATATAAGTTCATGAGATGAACTTCGTTCCTACCATTTTGTGACAATGTAGTTATGGCTATGGCCTAGGAACGCCCATCCCATCAGAAATCCAGATATAATTCTTAGGCAGTATCACCTGATCATGGAGATGGTTGATCTCCAGGGAGATCGAGGTTAGGAGAGTAGACACAGAGGACAACAGCGCGGATCCACTCACAAAGGCCTTTTTTTCCAGTAGAGACTCTTATGGGATGGTTGAGTATGAGATACTTCAACCATAGCTAATTGTTGGGTATGCGATACCACAACAGATGGCCCTAGTGCAAGTGGGAGATTGTTAGTTATATGTATTCCCTAGAGGCCATTACTGTACATATGATGTATATTGTAATGGATGCTTGGACATATATAGGGAGGACTTTCTTGGTCGACATGATAGTATGCTATCTGGTTGTACTTTATCATAACATGTACTCTGATTGTCTCTATGTTACATGTTGATAAAGCCCTTAGGATATGTAATCGACAACTGGGACTATGATGAGATCATACTTGTAGGGCCACGGTAGTCGATGAGTACATCGTATAACTGTTCCTAGTCGAGGGTGTATAGAGACAGGGCATCGATACAGCAGTGTAGACTATTGTATACGCATCTTGACCCATATGATGGACGATGGATGATCCTATATCCATCGGTGTTTGAAATCAAGGATGGTGTACTGGTGCTCAGTAGAGACTGGGTACACTGGACGGACTCGCCGAGAACTCCCAGATGGTATTATACTTCACGTCAGATGGCTGTTCTCCGGTGACACTGGTACAGAGTAGTCTGTCGACCCGAGATCGTCATAGAGTCTTGTGTGATTTCCAATGTGCTTTGATTTCCATCATACCACGTCCATGAGGGCATGCAAAAAGGTGGCTTTTAGGTACAGTCCCGAATCAGATGGAGGCAATCAGCGATAGGAGGGGATTCATCTCTCCCAGTATAGGGAGTTGATATTGTGCTGTGTTCGATTGGCTATAACTGGAAATCCCTCGCCAGGGTTGCTGAGATTTACTGGTAAGTGTTATCAGTAGTATCTCGAACTGTCATAGACCTCATATCGACACGACTTATCAAGCTACTGGGGGCTGACGTTTACCTCCCCTAGGCAAGATATGCGACATATCAGACGACGAGACCGGACTGTACGGGAGTGTTACTGATTGGATTCGCAGGAGAATGTACAGGCTTGCTTGTTGATTTTCTGATTGCTCAATACCGGGGTGGCTGTTACGTTTAGCTGACCGCTTGCAGCTTGTGGGTGTTTGATATGATCATCACCTACTGCCGGCGTATTGACGATTCTTTAGAGTCCTACACAGAGGTTTCGTGACTCAGGCAAAATGGAGTAAGGGCACATATGTGATATGTGCAGGACTGAGGATAATGCGATATGAGATACCGTATTATATTCTCGCGATATTTGATATCAGCTGGGTCATCGGATCAAGTGTTGATTCGATGAATCGGTAAATGATAATTAGTCGGTTATATGCGATATAGCCGGATTGTCGGATCACGTGTTGATTCGATAATTTATTGTATAATTATATATTTGATATATTAAATTACATTAACTAATATAAGCTTACTAAAAGATTCTTTTTCTCACTCCGGTAATACATTGTTATATATACGATATATGTTAATTGTATTATTTTATTTTGTTACAATAAATATTATATATGTGATATATAATATTGTAACATGATATGATTACTAATGCAATAAGTTTAGTGGAGATTAAACAAGGTTAAGGTTTTATTTGGGTTAGTTCCTTCGTGATACTTCTAGAAGGTTTTCTTTTGGATTGAGCTAAGATATTATGCTTGATGTTTTTGTGACTCATTCTTAACCCAACCCAAACCCATAACCCTAGTCAACTCTCTACAAGGGTTAGCTTATATTATTAGCAACCATGGTTGCATAAGTAATTATTATTACATTTCATTATTCATCACAAAAGAGAATGAACTTCTTCTTCCTTCTTTTTCTTTCATGGAAAAGCTTTATAGCTTATTCAAAGGTGATGAAAATGAGTGAGATAATGAAAATAAAATAGTGCTAAAATCCTACTTCATCACCCTTATCTATCCTTGCCATTTAGATGAGGGTGTTCACTTCATTTAGTGAGTGAGAGCTTGTGTTAATGAAACTTCAAGGTAGATCATCTTTGTTATCGAAGATCGGAAGCAATCTTGCATCATTCTCTTCGTGGAGCCTCTCGAGAGTCCAGATGCATGATGATCGCAGCGAAGGGACCACAACACAGAGCTTATGATGTGAAGGACGAGATCTACAAAGGTTGTAATCCCTCTCACTTAGTGTTAAAGTGTTTATGCTTGTTTTCGCCTAAACTCTAGTTTAAAGATCTTGTTAAGGGTTGTTCGGCACGGCTAAATTTTAAATCGGGCATGGTTGATGCCTTATAGACCCTTGTGCGTGTGCATAGTTACCCTACATGATGATCGCAGCGAAGGGACCTCAACTCAGAGCTTATGAAGCGAAGGAACGAACTACAAAGGTGTTAATCCCTAACTCTTAGATGTTAAGTTGTTAACATGCTAGTTTTGGTTTGATTATCTAGTTAATGATCTAGGTTTAGGGTTATCTATAATGGCAAATTTTGAAATTGGCATGTGAGATGCCACCCGAAGCCTTGCAAATGTTGTAGGTATTCCAAGGCCAATTATCATCGCATGATAACGTGATGGAATCCACTCACTTTATCACACTCTAGAAGGTATGCGCAAGCTTGGCAAGTTTCAGTTTCTTTAAAAACTCCCGATATGAATTTTACCCCATGCTCTTATGACCTTGACTAAGGCCAACAAATCATAAGTCACATATCCAGTTCTACCCGTCATTGTCCATGTTAATTTGAACCCTCTCATACAAGCCCTTGACTAAGGACAACATTTGTAAGTCCACGGTAGCGCCCCGGCCGTCTAACAGACGCCAAATGCGGAACAAAAACTTTTACAACTGGCGCTATCGCGTACTATAACCCGGATCTTGCCATTAAATCTAAACTAACAAAGTACAAAGTGGGTAGAAACGTTATACCGAATGATCCGAGTCCTTCGGTCTTCAACCATCATCACACGCTTTGTTGCGGCTGTTCCGATCTCCTGAATCTCCAGTCTTCTCGTCGAGGTGGCACCACGTCGACGGATCTTTAAACGGGCTCCCGCCTCTGAACAGAGGCAACTCGGTCGTCAAGTTTACTGAAAGAGACGACCAAGATGATGTAGAGAATGGGTAGAACACTTTGTCTCATTACGTCTAAGGCTATGGACGAACGTTTAATGAAGCTGCCTTTTTGATCGGGTGATAAGAATTTGAGCTATATGAAATTTCCATACACAAATTTATCATAATCTTTTTCCAAGTAAGTGAGTGAGGAGATGGGGAGGGGCCGGCCATATATAGAAGAGGGGGGAGGTGAGTGTGGGAGAGAGGAAGGTGACCACAAGTAAAGATCATTCATGAAGAGAATGAGTCATCTTAACACATAGTATGAACACATTAAAGAACTAATGAATCATCACCCTTAGTCACCAAAACACCTCATCAACTCATTAATGCAAGTAATGAGTCACAAACTTAGTCACCTCTTCTAGATGCTTCCACACATATCTCAACAAAAGATAAATCCGAATTTAACCAAATGTTAAATACGGCTGATAGAAAACTGGAAACTGGCAACTTCCAAAAGTGATTGTGAAACGAATTTCAGGATAACCCCGTATCAGTATAAACATACCCGCATTTGTATTACGACGAAATACAAATGCAACCGATTCAAAGATATTATATCTACACAGTATAATACTGGGTTCCGGCTTAAACCAATGCCGACCAGTATTATCTGCCCGAAAAATAACACGTGCGAAAACGCACGTGCATTTTCCGAACCCTGCCATAAACTCATACGGCCTCTACAACGATTCGCCCGAACTTGGGAAAGTGTTTGTAGGGGACTCTAATGACTCATCAACACACTGGCATTGGGTATAACCTCTAGCACGTCAAAGGTACAAGCTGTACGTAACGGTTGCCTATGTATTGATTGGAAGGGAAGCTGACGAGCAAACTCATCTATAAACCCTACTGAGCCTAACAGTGACAATATACATACAGTCCGGTCCGTTCGTCTATGAGTATCGCATATCTGCTTAGTGGGCTAGTAACGTCAGACCCCCAATAGCGGTATAAGTCGTGTCAGAGAGTGGCCCAGAACACCCTGAGATACTACTGAAGTACCTACCAGTAAATCTCCTTCCTCGGTCGAGAGTTTTGTGTAATGGCTCTCCTAGACACAGCGCGATCTCACCCCCAATACCGGGAGAGACGAATCCCCTGCCGATCCGCTCACTTGCCTCTAATGTGGCTCGGGACTGTACCCAAAAAAGACCTGTTTGCACGACTCCTTTGAGCCGTGGTAGGGTAGAAATCAAAGCACAGTAGGAACTCACACGAGAAAAATGACGACCTCAGGTCGATGAACTAACCTGTACACATGTCACCAGGGAACTACTATCTGACGATATGTATAATACCAACTAGCATGTTCCCGGCGAGTCCTGTCCGGTGTACTCATAACCCAATGAGCACCTGTATACATCTTAGGTGAACCAACTGACACCAATGGCTTGTGAGAACGGCCATCGCCCCTCGTCGGGGTCTCGACTGTATACACTAGTCTACTCTGGAGTATCGATGCCCTGTCTCAAAACTCCCACGACTAGGGACACTTTAAGGATGTGCTTACAGACCCCAGCTCCTACGTATATGATCGCCATCATACTGCTGGTAGTCAAGAAAGAATCCTATGGGCTCTATCATCATGCAATAGCGAACTAAAGCATGTAAACTATGATAAAGACAAACCAGATAGCATACTATCATCTCGAGCAAGACTGTCATATCGGTATAGGTCATGCCTCAATCATTGCAATCACGTACCTGCGATCCAATAATTCACTTTGAGGGCACTATCTCCAACAATCTCCCACTTGCACTTAAGGCTAATTATTGCGATGTCGCATACTCACAGCCCGTGTGATACCGAACATCCAACTCTTCTACTAATCAGTTTCACAAAGCTAGTTTGTAAAACTCTTGTGTTCGAGAAATAGCCTCAGTGAGTGGATCTGCCCTTATGTTTCTTTCTATGACTCTCTTAATCTCAAGTTCGCGAAGAAATCCATCTCCCGAATTGAGTAATACCTGTCTTAGAATATGTCTGGATATCTGATGGGACCTAGTTCATAAATGAACTCCAAATCCAAACTTCTTAGACAATATCGATAACTGAACCTAATCAGTATCCAGCACCATGCCTCCCACAGTATCCTCTTTGACCACCTGTCCATAATACTGTCCCTCGTCAGAGGGAAAACTATAACTCTGACAATCACTCTGTCATTCATGTCTCCTTGGAAGCCTAGAATGATAACCGTCTCCCTAAGGAGGCTGCCGTCATCAAATCCGTAGAACATGCACTTATGTTCTAAAACTGCTTTCTTATGTTTCTCCAGGATTGGATTAATATAAACTTATCGTATCTAGTGCAAAAACAACATCTGGTGTGGTACTTGACATCTCATGATTGACTCAATTGCCTAAGCAGGTGATCTACCAATCATGCATATCCCTTTCTCCTTTAGTCTCTAAGACACTTTTGGAGAGGGTGACTCCATCATCTGCAGGTACACCACCATGCCAATAGTCATCTATTCTAAAATACTATTAGAATACTTTCAAAGTACCCACATTGGGAAACTATCCAAATCTAGATCTAAACCATATATATAGTAACCAGAATGTCAGATATTATATCCATATCCTTTGTGGAGAAACAACTGTGTGACGACCAAAGTACATCTAATCGTAGTATAGGAATTTTACTTCCTACTCTGTGTATATCATCCATATATCAGGACATCACACCCTACTACCGTCTCAACAGATCCTTCTCTTATTCTGATGAAGTCAAACCTATGACTGTCACATCAAAATTAGATGGTTTTATCTCTGCTATATTTGCTCAATCCTATAAATAGACATAAGTCACTTGTCCACTATGCTTCCGCTGCTCCCACTGACTATGACAACCCTCTAGCATAATAATATATACGTACACTTCTAAAGATAGTTTAGAACGACGCTATACATATTCTCCTGCCGGGTCTCATAGTCTGGAACAACAGTAGTGTCAAGTCTGGGAAAACAAGAACCTCCCTATCACCGTCCTTGAGGCTACCGGAGTACCTCTCGGGTGTCTGAGGTTACCCACCATATCTGCAGAGTGGCTATTGGATTGTCAAATATGATTGAATAAATAGGTCCTATTAAATTTTCCGTAATCATTTGCGGTTCTGGAATTACATCCAGTTCTACCATACTCCCACTACTGTTTTCTGAAAAAATATTCATTTAACTAAAACTGTGGCGAGTCAAGAACAATATCACTATTGATCTTCCAGATGGTAGAAATGTCAACCCTCGTCAAAGCCAGGGTCAACCCACAAACAGCCATTACAGAAACGTGCCTTGAGTTATCCAATTTCTGGTTTTAAGCATAAGCTGGACAACTCCCCTTACCTTAACATCGTTAAGATATGAACCATTCTATATACAATATAAAAATATAGGCACTAATTTAATTTCATCCAGATTCAAAACATGCAGCTGTCTCCAGTGCATATTGTCTTAATGGAGAGAGGCTACTCAGCATTACTCAACTTAGGAATCCATCCAATTATGAGTAACCTGAAAGAGAAACAAGTTTCTCAAAACCATTACTATTATCTGAATACCAATCACAAGAATCTACATCTTCGATTTCTTTAAAGAATCCCGATACTTGCGATACCTGGTTCTCTACTTTATTCTTATACCCACAACTTCTCAAAACTTAGACATTGTATTTCTACGAAACACTTGTCTAATAACTAGAGAAGTCACAAGTAAACAGAACATAGTACGAGGACCTACCCCTTTGTCCTGACGGACACTGGACAACATACAATTACTCTGTATAAGTCCGCTGAGTTGAATAACTCAAAACCTGTGCATCGTAGGTTAAAAACTATACCCAGGCGATTTCTTCAAATATCACCAATTACAACGAATTCCGATATAATGAGGATAATCCCCTAATTCCCAATAACTTACTCCCACTAATCATCTGTAAAACCATACAGATATAAGAATGAAACCTGGTAAATACATACCATGGAGTAAGTATCTAATCGGGAAATCAGTTTTCCTTTAACAAATGCACTAAAACATGAAAATGTTTCGTAGGGGTATCCTTGTATTCCTAGTAATGCCTCTTCCATAATTTAATTCATGACTTTAACCGTATATTTCTTTGCCACCTCTCCAAATCCTTTTATTTGTCTTTATTCATTTCCTTCTGTACACCCCTTTAGGCTAAGTGGTTTTCTTCCTTCCCTACCGTTCGGCACCAGCCTATGGTTTGGAAGAAGACTATCCAGTAAGCATAATAGGTGTACCCTCCTCAACCTAGGAGTACTCGTATCTTGAGAGAAGGTGATGATAAAAGACAGCTGAATAATACCTCATTCTATTTCTCCCGAACTGGGGAAAAAGCAATGGTGAAATAGGAGTAGCGATGAAGTACGCGGTTTGGTCGTGAATGATAACAGTCGCAATTTACTTTGCCATCTTTTTAATCCCTTTATTTTGTCTTTATATATTACCTTCTGCACACCCTACTTAGGCTAATTGGTTTTCTTCATTCCCTACCTTTCGGTACCTGCCTATGGTTTGGAATAAGACTATCCAATAAGAGTAATAGGTGTACTCTCCTAAACCAAGGAGCCCTCGCAATCTGAGAGAAGGTGATAATAAAAGACAACTGAATAAACCAATTCTATTTCTCCTGAACCTGGATCCATCCTCGAAGAAGTCCTTTCGAGTTCGTATATAACCATACGATGGATCTATCCAATGGAAGTGGATATCCGTAGTAATACAGGGTGTTCTGAGAAATTCAAAGGGTAAAAGAAGGAGCGGCAATGACTTATGCAACTCGGACATTCCAAAAGCCAGTATTTTAAGAAGGTTCGGTTAACTTGGTTACTGAGTCATAGTCTAGGTTCGGTCAAAGGTCGCTGCCAAAGAGAGAGAGAAGAAACACTCTGCGTGCACTCTAACCTAGATCAGAATGGTTATCAATTTATCTAATCAGGAAACCTCCCACTGTAATCTCATATTCTCCTCCAAACCCGAAAGAAGAATTAGTCGGGATTACCCGAAGAGTAAACCAACTCATCAGTGAGAATTGGGATCCAACTATCATTGCATGATAACTTGATGGAAGCCACTCAAGTTATCACGCTCCAGAAGGTATGCGCATGCCTGGAAAGTTTCCTGTATGTTTGAAACTCCCGATGTGATTTTTGCCCCATGCTCTTATGACCTTGGATTTGGTCAAAATATCATAAGTCACATGCCAAGTTCTACCCTTCACTATCCAGGTCAATTCGAACCCACCCGCACATGTCCTTGACTTTGGCCAAAATGGCAAAACGACTGTCCCAAACCAACTTATCTATCTATGCAACAGATGAATACCCAGCAGCTACCAAACACTATGCCTTGACTTTGGCCAAAATACATACCTTGAATACTACTGAATACCCAAAAGAAATGACGGAAGGCTACGACTGGTTTTTGGCGAAAAACCTTTAACGTAATGAACTTGATCTCGTTGAAGGAAACTGATAGCTTTTTATAAAAAATATAGTGACGAAAACCTTTTGCTAAAGAGGTCACTCCCGGTGAAGGGATCTAGGCTCTTTCCTCATGGAATGAGGTGCAGGATATTCCAACTGAATACCGCGATGCAAAGCAACTTGTAATCGACTATATTAAAGTTACTATCCTGACGTAAACTTCTGCCTAAGGGGTTTTTCTCGGTGATGGGATATCAGCCCTTGCCCCGTCCAATGAGGTGCAGGATATTCCAACTGTAAGTCCACGGTATTGTTAGTTATATGTATGCCCTAGAGGCCATTACTGTACATAGGATGTATATTGTAGTGGATGCTGGGACATATATAGGTAGGACTTTCTTGCTCGACATGATAGTACGCTATCTGGTTACTCTTTATCTTAACATGTATACTTGTGTCTCTCTATTACATGTTGATAAAGCCCTTAGGATGTGTGCTCGACTTCCAGGACTATGATGTAGATCATACTAGTGGGGCCTGGGTAGTCCATGAGTACATCCTTCAATGTTCCTAGTCGTGGGAATATCGAGACGGGGCATCGATATTCCAGAATAGACTAGCGTATATCTTCTCGACCCATGTGATGGGCGATGGATGATCCCATATCCATTGGTGTTTGACATCAGAGATGTTATGCGGGTGCACTGAACGGACTCGCCGAGAACTCCCAGATAGTATTATACCTTACGTCAGATGGCAGTTCTCTGGTGACACTGGTACAGCTTAGTCTGTTGACCCGAGATTGTCATAGAGTCTTGTGTGTCTCCCACTGTGCTTTGATTTCCACCCTACCACGGCTCTACTGAGTCGTGCAAACAGGTGCTTTTTTGGTACAGTCCCGATTCACATGGAGGCAATGAGCGATAGGAGGGGATTCGTCTCTCCCGGTATTGGGGGTTGATGTTGCGCTATGCTCGACTGGACATAACTGGAAATCCCTGGCCAGGGTTTCAGTGATATACTGGTAAGAGTTATCAGTATTTTCACTCTTGTTATGGACCTTACATCGGCATGACTTATCAAGCTACTGGGGTCTGATGTTTACCACCCCTAGGAGAGATATGCGACATATCAGACGAACAGACCGGACTGTACGGTAAGTGTTACTGGTTGGATTCACAGGAGTGTGAGCGGGCTTGCTCGTTGATCTTCTGATCGCTCAATACCCGGGTGGTCGTTACGTTTAGCAGACCGCTTGCGGCTTGTGGGTGTTTGATATGATCATCACCGACTACCGGCGTATTGATGAGTCTTTAGAGTCCTACACAGAGGTTTCCTGGCTCAAGAGAAACGAAAAAGGAGCGCATATGAGATATGTGCGGGACCGAGAATAATACCAGTATGTGATACTGTATTCTATTCTCGCGATTTGTATCATTGGACGGTTATATAAGATATAGCCGGGTTACCGAATCAAATGTTGATTAGATATATTGATACACTTGATATTAGTCGGTTATATGCAGTATGACCGGATCATTAAATCAAGTGTTGATTTAATGATTTAATGTATAATTATATATTTGATATATTACTTTACATTAACTAGTATTGGTTCACTAAAGATTATTTTTTCTCACAAGATTGTGCACATTGTATATATGATATATTTTTGTGCACTAGTTTGTATCATGTTTGATGATACATGCAAACTTGGGTGTGTGTATGACTTACACCAAGTTTAGGTTAATGGTTAGGGTTGTATTTATTAATTTATTTTGGTAAAATAGAATGGTTACTTTCTTTGTTTTTATGCTAGAAGCTTCATGTTGCTTCAAGCATCTTTGAAAAAGGGTAACCATTTTGTTTTTTCCTTTGACCTAACCATTTACCTAAACTATGGTTTAATCTCTACAAGAGTTTACTCACCCATGGTTGAAACATGATAAGTCTTCACTTGATTATTCATTTGATATTATTCTTTTCTTTCTTCTTCATCATCTTCTTCTTTATGAAGAAAAGAAAAGCTTTCATGAAAATTATAAGTGATGAAATCAAGTGTGAAATCCAAATCCAAAGTGAACCCACTTCCTATTTCTTCATCCTCTACCACTTGCCATGTTGTATAGGGTGTTTTCTTCACAAGTTTCTTGACCTAGTGAAGATAGAGCTTGAGTTTGAGTCGCCTCGACGTAGATCATCTTCGGCATCGAAGTCAACGACCTAGCCCGATCATTTCTCGGACGAAACCATCTCTAGAGTCCAGGATCCCGATGATCGTAGCGAAGGGACGTCGTCACGGAGCTTTGGAAGTGGAGGACCGGATCTACAAAGGTTGTAGTCCCTTTCACTTTTAGTTAATGTTGTTAACTTGCTTAGTTTCGCTTTACCTCTAGTAACGATCTTGCTTAGGGTTTCTTGGCACATGTTAAAAATTAGATGTTGGCATGGTTGATCAGTTGTAGAACCTCATGAGTGTGCCTAGGAACCCTACAGTGGTATCAGAGCCTAGCAAGAGATTTAGGCGAAGTGTAGACGAAGTTAGAAATCCGATTGAACCCGAAACCCTAATCGGACACCCTTCTCTGTAATTTTTTTCAAAACTGTGATTTTTATGAATTAAAAATACTCAGAAAAATCAGCAGGTTTTTCTAGGAGTTACTGTGCAGGACGTGTCCCAAACACATCAAAAGCGCCGCGGAACCGCGGCCTGACCATGCTATTGGCGGTGGTTCCGTGGCCGTATGTAAAGAATAGGTACTCAATTTTGCACAGTAACCTCCGTTTGTGATTCCTGATTCTTCTGGAAATTTTTAATTATACTCAAGAGTTTAGTTATCTGGGGTGTATTGGGCACTCGTAGATTTGATCGGATATTTTAACTTTGTTTATGTGTTTTCCGGGTAATTTTAGAACATGTTGAAAAGTTCGACCGGATATAAATACTCATTTTTTCCCGACCCGGGAAATTTCCAAGTGTTGGATTTTTCCGTAGTTTAATAACGTTCTAAGTAGTGTAAGTAACGCGATGGTCCCTCTAGAAGACAACAAACCTTAACTCGATTATGTGACCATCTTGAACTGCCCTTTGAACCTTAGGGTTTGGGGCAGTACGGCGTGCCATATGTGAGGCGTTGGCTTGACCTTTCTACGGCTGGACCATTGGTACTGTGGCATGAAGTGATTGTTTTTAAACTTATTTCATGTGTTGAGCTGTTTCGGGAAAACTTGGGTGTTTAATTGTTCGATCGGAAAGTTTAACATTTTCTATTTATCTGGAATGTGATACAATATTTGCAATCCACCAGTAAGTTATGAGATAACTGAATGAATGTTATAAATCTAGCAGTTTAGTCTCACTTGATCGGTTGCCACGGAATTTTGATGTGATCAAAAGTCCGTCGCAATCACGTTGCGTACGCGGATACTCGCAGGGTAAACTTAATAGGCAGCTACACCCCATAGCCCCGACCAAATGAATGTAGGAGAACCCCGTCGCCGAAAGCATCCGTTCGGGTGCTCACGGTAGCGGTGTTCCGCCTAAGTGCACTTCATCGACGATATCGGGGGTGCGGCCGTCTACTAAAGTTTGCGATGAGCATTCGTTCTGGATGCCGGAAATCTTGTTGAATTGCCCGACTTGATATTGAAAAATAGTTTTCGATTTTGAGACTAAAATGCGGGGTTTATAATTGTTAGGCATGCGATGTTTATGTAATTCATTTGGTTAGGCATGCGATGTCTAAGGTGGTTGGGGATTCCAACTGTTGTAGTTTTACACTTTCTTTTCTACGACCGTAGGTGTAATATGTGATATCGCCCGTTTCGTTGCTATATGTCAACGATAATTGGGATGCGCATATTTACTTACGTTGATGATATATGATGTTATGTGTTGCTGGATATGTTATATTGGATCGTCGTGTTTGAATAGCCGGGGTGTTTTTATGTGAGATGAGTGTTTTTCATTTTCATTGATGTAAAAACTAGTATGTAATATTCTTTTATTGGGGCACTTCCAGGTTACGGAAGATGTCACCGTTGATGTATATTATTTACTTTTCGGCATTAGGATAGACCCAAAGTGGGGAGCATAAGTAACCGGGTTCTAGGGTCCAGTGGGAGACCATCTCGAGGAGTCGAGTCCGGGTCTCCTAACCCTAGAATTGGTAGGGTTGCTTGCCGCTCTCGTAGGGGTCTAGGAGTGTGGGATTGGCTATTCATCACGACCGTGGAATCCTTGTTTTATACAGGCTCAAAATAAAACACGGACATCCTAGTATATCCAATATTTCATATGATATTTTCTGCTGCGTTATCTGTGATGTGATCATGTGATATGTTCAGATAGATATTGTATATAGTATATATGATATATTATATAGACGTTGCTTATGTTTTACACCCGCGCTAGCCCTGCCTCGTTCTGGCATTAGTTACCTAACCTAACGGTGCAGACGGGACATCGAGGCGAATGCGGATGGCATAAGCGTACGTTATATTTATCTGTGATGTTTAGGTGGACTTAAATGATGGGACATTCATTAATGAGATTAATGAAAGAAAATAAACCTAAAAGATGTTGTGGAATCGAATTTCAAAAATAAAAACAGGTAGCTACAGTTCTTGCTTTGCATCGCGGTGTTCCTTGTAGAACATCCTGCACCTTATTCGATGAGAAAAGGGCCGACGATCCCTTCACCTGGAGTGACCCCTTTAGCAATAACTGGCAGATGCTACAACCCGAAGTTTGTCTTTTGATTGCTTCTATAGTTTCTGCTTTGCACAGCGGTATATATGATATATCCTGCACCTTATTCGAGGAGGAAAGGGCCGACGATCCCTTCTCCGGGAGTGACCCCTTTAGAAAAATTAGAAAAGCCTAAAAAACAATCCATTTAAAAACCATTTCATTCCGCAACGAGATCAAGTTCAAAGCATTAAAGGTTTTCTTAAAAACCATCCGCAACCCTCCGTCATTTTAGGAAGTAGAGTACTTAGTATTCGTGCTGTGTTTGTTGACCATAGTCAAGGCACAGTATAGGGTAGCTAAGTGATATCTTCCTACACCGCATATGATGCTATTAGTTAGGACAGTCACGTGACTTTGTTGACCTTAGTTAAGGGTCATGTGGGTGGGTCTAATTAATCACGAAATGACGGGTAGAACTTGACTAGTGCTTATGATTTGTTGACCATAGTTAAGGTCATAAGTGCTAGGGGTAAAAACCATTATCGGGAGTTTCAAGTGTTGAAATTTGTAATGAGATTGCATACCTTCTATAGGATAGTTAGATCCCGATACCCACTGTGAGTAATTGTTACTCCTGGAAGAGTTTGCACTTTACAATTAGCCGATGAAGTAGGTGTCTAGAAAGGTGTCAACGGGGTTACGCCCCTGGGAAAACGAGGTTTACATTAATTAGGTCCGTGCGAAAGCACGGGGAACCACCCTCAAAGTACCGACACTGGCCTGGCTGAAAGATTGGCGAACTTGTAGAGTGTAATTAATCCCGGCTAGTCTTTCCTTTTAAGGTTTGAAGGAAGATTTGATAAAAACAGTAGGAGCCATCCTTATTAGATAAAATAAATAACCTATCTAATCTTGCTAGAGCGCACGCAGAGTGTTTTCTTCTCTCTCTCTCTCCAGGTAGCGACCATATCACGGCCTTAATCAAGATAATAATATGGATGTATTGACCGAACCCGCTTGTTTTATTGAGCTGGGGAACGTTGGTCCCGCTCCAACTTATAATTGTTATAAGACCGAGCAGGAATTAGGGAATACCAGAATTCCTATGCTACCCAAACGAAGAAAGTGCATATGATGCATCTCCTTCGGGTGTGTTCATTACAAAGAACTGTTTCTCTGTGTCCTCTACGTCCTGGGTATTTGATACCGGATCAGGATCCCAGATATGTAATCTGTTACATAGGGCTACAGAAAGGTAGAGAACTGAGAACGGGTGATAAGTTTCATGAGACAGAAAACGGTGTAAGTGTTGCAGCCAAGTCTGTTGGTCACTGTCACCCTGTATTACATATACATTGATTCTGAACAAATGCTATTAGATAACGAACCTGATATACAAAATCATATCAGTCTCTTTATTAGTAAAGAAGGATATAATTTTGTATTGTTGAACATTGTTTTGAACATTTCAAAAGTTGATCAGTTCAGGCACGTTATCTAAAAGCATTGACGATCTAAATCAAACTACAGTTCCTAGTATACAGAACACACACAAGAGGAAGAGTTCAGATATGAACGATTCCTTCTTGAGGTATTGTAGACTAGGTCATATCAATGCGACCCGACTAGCTTAAGTTACATTCTAGATGCATATTTAAATCAGTTTGAATTTACATCGTGTGAAACTTGCCAGTCATGTCACAAAGATAAGATGACCATAGCTCTGTTTATTGGAAACAGAGATAGAGTTAGTAAACTCTTGGGACTGATACATGATGATGTATGTAAGGTCCCCTGTCTACACATGCCAGGACCGGTTCTTTGTACTTCATTACATTCTCTGATTATCTCTCAAGATTCAGTCATATGTTCCTGTTGAAACATAAGTACGAAACTTTTGAGATATTCATAGAATATAAGTTAGAAGTAAAGAACCAAAAACCGAGTATACGTATTATGTCCTGTGATGAGATCAAGGAGGAGAATCCTTCTGCATAGAATTCCTGGACTATTCTAAAGGAGAATAAGGTTCTCTCTCAGTATTACTCCTCTGAATATACCACAGCACAACGGTGTATCAGGGCGGAGCAATCGCACCATATAAGATATGGTGTGCTCCATGATGAGTATTACTGAGTTACCTATTTCCTTTTTGGGGTTGTGCACTTGAGAAGCTGCATGCCTATTGAATTCGGTTCGATTCAAATCAGTGCCTACCACTCCATATGAGATATGGTATGGGAAGAGCCTATCTGTTAAGTAAGTTAAGATTTAGGATTGTCCGGCCTATGTCAAAAGCAAAATCCGGACAAGATCGTGTAGGGTTCCTAGGCACACTAATGAGGTATCACAAGGCATCAACCATGCCAATTTCAATAATTATCCGGAAAGCCGAGAAACCCTAATACGGATTGTTAACTAGATATTTAGGCGAAACAAGCAACTAGTTAACAACTTAACTAAAAGAACGTAAATACAACCTTTGTAGATCCGGTCCTCCACCTCCATAGCTCCATGATGAAGTCTCCTCGCTGTCCAAATAGAATCCCGGGCTCTAGCGTCGGCTTCATCGGAGAAATGGGCGGGCTAGGTCATCGACAACGATGCCGAAGATAATCTACGTCGAGGCATCACTAGATCAAGCTCCCACTTCACCAAGTCATGAAACTTGTGAAGAAAACACCCTATACTACTTGGCAAGAGGTAGAGGATGAAGAAATAGGAGGTGGGTTCACTTTAGAATTGGATTTCTCACTCTTTACATCAAGTTACCATTGATGAAGCAAGGTTTTCTTCAAGTGAAGAAGAAGAAGAAGATAAAGATAATCAAATGATAAGTGAAAAGAAAATAATACTTATCATATATTTAACCATGGTCAAGTGTAGAGAATTAACTAAGGTTATGTGAATGGTTAGGGTTAAAAGAAGAAGACAAAATGGTCACTTGGTCAAAGCTTCAAGAAGCTTCAACAAGCTTCATGAAAGAAAAACAAAGAAAGAAACCATTTTGCTTTTCTTTTATCCATTTCTCAAAAAGAATAGATAAATAAATAAATGAATAAGTAAAAACAAAACCCTAACCATTACACAACCATGGTTTAATCTTTACACTTAGCCAATTTTGCATGCATCATCAAACATGATACAAACTAGTGCACAAAATTATATCGTATATACAATGTGCACATCCGACTGAGAAAATCCATCTTAAGTGAACCAATACTAGTTAATGCAAAATAATATATCAAATATATATTTATGCATTAAATCATTAAATCAACACTTGATTTAACGATCCGGTCATATCGCATATAACCGACTAATATCCAATGTATCGACTTATCGAATCAATCCTTGATTCGATAACTAGGTTATATCGCATACAACCATTCGATACATTCATCATGAGAATAGAATACGGTATCACATACACGCATTATTCTCGGTCCCGCAAATATCTCATATGCGCTCCTATTTCGTTTCGCTTGAGCCAGGAAACCTCTGTGTAGGACTCTAAAGACTCGTCAATACGCCGGCAGCAGGTGATGATCATATCAAGCACCCACAAGCCGCAAGCGGTCTGCTAAACGTAACGGCCACCCGGGTATTGAGCGATCAGAAGATCGACGAGCAAGCCCGCTCACACTCCTGTGAATCCAACCAGTAACACTTACCGTTCAGTCCGGTCTGTCCGTCTGATATGTCGCATATCTCGCCTAGGGGTGGTAAACGTCAGACCCCAATAGCTCGATAAGTCATGTCGATATGAGGTCTATAACAGTTCGAGAAACTACTGGTAACACTTACCAGTAAATCTCAGCAACCCTAGCCAGGGATTTCCGGTTACAGCCAATCGAACACAGCGCAACATCAACTCCCTATACCGGGTGAGACGAATCCCCTCCTATCGCTCATTGCCTCCATGTGATTCGGGACTGTACCCAAAAGCCACCGTTTTGCACGCCCTCTTGGACGTGGTAAAGTGGAAATCAAAGCACAGTGGGAACCACACAAGACTCTATGACGATCTCAGGTCAACAGACTACTCTGTACCAGTGTCACCAGAGAACTGCCATCTGACGTAAGGTATAATACCATCTGGGAGTTCTCGGCGAGTCCGTCCAGTGTACCCAGTCTCCACTGAGCACCCGTATATCATCTCTGATGTCAAACACCAATGGATATGGGATCATCCATCGCCCATCTGTATGGGTCGAGAAGGTATACGCTAGTCTACTCTGGTATATCGATGCCCCGTCTCGATACACCCACGACTAGGGACCTTGAAGGATGTACTTATGGACTACCATGTCCCCACTAGTATGATCCACATCATAGTCCAGGTAGTCAAGTACTTATCCTAAGGGCTTTACCAACATGTAAGAGAGAGACAATCAGTGTACACGTTAAGGTAAAGAGTAACCAGATAGCATACTATCATGTCGAGCAAGAAAGTCCTCCCTATATATGTCCCAGCATCCACTACAATATACATCCTTTGTATAGTAATGGCCTCTAGGGCATACATATAACTAACAATCTCCCACTTGCACTAGGGCCATCTGATAGCAGTGGTTGTAGTATCTCATACTCAACCATCCCATAAAAGTCTCTCTCTGGGAAATGGCCTTTGTGAGTGGATCCGCCGTGTTGTCCTCTGAGTTTGTTCTCCTAACCTCGATCACCCTGGAGATCAACCATCTCCATGATCAGGTGATACTGCCTTAGAATATGTCTGGATCACTGATGGGACGGACGTTCCTTGGCATAAGCCACAACTCCATTGTAACACAATGGAAGGAACGAAGTTCATCTCATGAACCAATATACATCCAGACTGCCTCTTTGGTAGCATCTTAAGTAGCGATGTATCGAGCCTTTATCGTCTAGTTTGCCACGGTATCTAGCTTGGAACTCTTCCAACATACCGTCCCTTTACTGAGGGTAAAGACAATGCCTGTGACTGAATTTCAGTCGTCCTTATCACCCTGGAACCCTTCCAGTGATTCTCCCCAGGATCGGTTGATACCATCTCACTACAAATAGTGAGAATCCTAACATCCAATTAGATCTATCTCATAGATCCAAATTACAGGATTTAGGAGGTATCACTTTGATCCTTTATGGAGAATCACTGTGATAAGCGGAGATTGACCGAGCGTAGCATAGGAAACTCCTTCCCTATCTAGAGTATGTCATCCACGTACTTTACGAGGATCGTTACTATACTCCTTACTACCTTTTTGTTTATACAAGGTTCATCTCCCATTTTGATGATGTCAAACTGTTTGACTACTTCATCAAAACAGATGTTCCAACTCCGCGATGCCTGCTTTATCCTATAAAGCATCTTGTACACGTTTCCGCTGCTCCCACTGTCTACGAAGCCCTCTGGCTGTGTACTTATAGACGTTCTCTTCTAAAACATCATTTAGAAAAGCAGTCATGGCACCCAACCGCCAGATATCGTAGTCATGGTATGTAGCCGTGGTAAGTAGGATCTGGATGGACTTAAGCATAGCCACTTGAAAAGGTTTCATCATTATCCACGCCTGGTCGATGACGAAAAGCTTTAACAAGTCTAGCTTTGAAAGTCTCAACTTTTCCATCTACACTAAGTAATCTTCTCAAGATATACTTGCTCCTGATGGGGATTTAACCCTTCAGATATAGCAACCAAAGTCCATACTTTGTTGGTGTACATGGATTCCATCTCAGATCGCTTAGCATCCAGCCATTCTTACAGAGTCCGTACTCTCGATGGCTTGCTCGAAACTAGTTGGGTCATCATCTCATGATACAATCTTCGCTCCCACTGTCATAGAGAAACAGAAGTATCTCTCAGGTGGGTGAGAAACCCTACTAGATCGGCGGAGAGGCTGAGGTTCGTTGGTAACTACCGAATCCTTTGGTTTTATCAAATCATCTGCTGTAGTTTGTATAGCTGGAACCTTTCCAGTTCTACATTACAGACCTTGCCTCGAGCTTGTCCGGATTTTGCTTTTCAGACATAGGCCGGACAACCCCAAATCTTAACCAACTTAAGATATGGGCTCTTCCCTTATCATATCACATATGAAATGGTAGGCAACTGATTTGATTTGAACCCTATTCAATAGGTATGCAGCTTCTCAAGTGCATAACTCCCAAAAGGAAATAGGTAACTCAGTAGTACTCATCATAGAGCACACCTTATCAAATAGGGTGTGATTGCTCCGCCCCGATATACCATCGTGCTATGGTGTATACGGAGGAGTAATGCTGAGAGAGAATCTCATTCTCCTTTAGAAAAGTCCAGAAATTCCGTGCTCAAGTATTCTCCTCCTTGATCACATCAAAGGACATAATACTTATACCCTTATTGGTTCCCTACTTCTAACTTATATTCTGTGAATATCTCAAAAGGTTCGGACTTGTGTTTCAACAGAAACATATGTCTGAATCTTGAGAGATCATCAGAGAATGTAATGAAGTACAAAGTACCATTCCTGGCATATGTAGACAGAGGACCTTACATACATCAACATGTATTATCCCAAGAGTTTACTAACTCTTTCTCTGTTTCCAATAAACAGAGCTGGTGTCATTATATCTTTGTGACATGACTGGCAAGTTTCACAAGATGTAAATTCAAACTGATTTAAATATGCATCTACAAGTAACTTCAGCTAGTCGGGTCACATTGATATGACCTAGTCTACAATGCCTTAAGAAGGATTCGTTCATTTCTGAACTCTTCCTCTTGTGTGTGTTCCGTATACTAAAGAACTGTAGTTTGATTTAGAACATTAATGCTTTTAGATAACGTGCCTGAACCGATCAACTTTTGATATAGGAAATGTTCAAAACATAATCCAACAATACAAAATTTTATCATTTTTTTACTTATAAAGAGACTGATATGATTTTGTATATCAGGTTCGGTATCTAATAACATTCGTTCAGAATCAATGTACTGGTCATACAGGGTGACAGTGACCAACAGACCTGGCTGCAACACTTGCCCCGTTCTCTGTCTCATGAAACTTATCACCCGTTCTCAGTTTTTCTACCTTTTTGTAGCCCTATGTAACAGATTACATATCTGGGATCCTGATCTGGTATCACATACCCAGGACGTAAAGGATACTGAGAAACAGTTCTCTGTAATGAATACACCCGAAGATGATGCACCAGTATGCACTCTCTTCGTTTGGGCGGCACGGGAATTCTGGTAATCCCCAATTTCCTGCTCTGTCTTATAACAATTATAAGTTGGAGCGGGACCAACGTTCCCCAGCTCAGTATAACAAGCGGGTTCGTCCAATATTTCGTATTATTATCTTGATTAAGGCGTGATATGGTCGCTACCTGGAGAGAGAGAGAAGAAAACACTCAGCGTGCGCTCTTGTAAGAATAGATTGGTTATTATTTTATCTAATCAGGATGGCTCCCACTGTTTTTATCAAATCTTCCTTCAAACCCTAAAAGGAAAGACTAGCCGGGATTAATTATACACTACAAGTTCGCCAATCTTTCAGCCAGGCCAGTGTCGGTACTTTGAGGGAGGTCCCCCGTGCTTTCACACGAACCTAATTAATGTAAACCCTACTTTGAGGGAGGTCCCTCGTTTTCCCAGAGGCGTAACCCCGTTTTCCCAGAGGCGTAACCCTGTTAACACCTTTCTAGACACCTACTTGATCGGCTAATTGTAATGTATAAAACTCTCCTAGGAGTAACTCTTACTCGCAGCGGGTATCGGGATCCAACTATCTCATAGAAGGTATGCAATCTCATTGTAAATTTCAACACTTGAAATTCCCGATAATATTTTGCCCCTAGCAGCTATATGACCTTAACATAGTCAACAAATCATAAGTGCTAGTCAAGTTCAACCCGTCATTTCCTGATTGAATTAAACCCACCCGCACGACCCTTAACATAGTCAACAAAGTCGCACGACTACCCTAATCCAATCGCATCATATGCTTATGCAGATAAGCACTAATTAGCTACCGCACACTACGCCTTAACATAGTCAACAAACGTAGCACGAATACTAACTAGTACTTATCTGAAATGACGGAGGGCTACGACAGGTTTTTCTGAAAACCTATTGCGTAATGAACTTGATATCGTTGTAGAATCAAATGATTTTAAAAATGGAATGTTTTTGAGGCTTTTCTAGTTTTGCTAAAGGAGTCACTCCCGGTGAAGGGATCGTCGGTCCTTTCCTCGTCGAATGAGGTGCGGGATATATCATATATATCACTGTGCAAAGCAAAAACTCTTAAAAGCAATCAAAAGACAAACCGAGTGTGTAGCATCTGCCAGTTATTGCTAAAGGAGTCACTCCCGGTGAAGGGATCTCGGTCCTTTCCTCATCGAATAAGGTGCAGGATATATCACATATACCGCTGTGCAAAGCAAGAACTGTAGCTACCTGTTTTATTTTGAAATTCGATTCTACAACATCTTAGGTTTCTTTTCTTTCATTAATCACATTAATGAAGTCCCATCATTTAAGTACCTAAATATCACAGATAAATACGACGTACACTTATGCCATCCGCATTCGCCTCTATGTCCCTTCATGCCCCATTAGGTTAGGTAACTAACGGCAGAGCGGGGCAGGGCTAGCGCGGGTGTAAAACATAAGTAACGTCTATATAATATATCATATATACTATATACGGTATCTATCACAGAACATCACATGATCACATCACAGATATCGCAGCAGAAGAATCATATGAAATATTGGATATACTAGGACGTCCGTGTTTTCAATACGAGCCAGTATAAAACACGGATTCCATGGTCGTGATGAATAGCCAAACCCATACCCCTAGACCCCTACGAGAGCGACAAGCAACCCTACCAATTCTAGAGTTAGGAGACCCGGACTCGACTCCTCGAGTTGGTCTCCCACTGGACTCCAGAACCCGGTTACTTGTGCTCCTCTTCTTGGGTCTATCCTAGTGCGGAAAAGTAAATAATATACAAAGGGTGACAACTTCCGCAACCTGGAAGTGCCCCAATAAAAGATTATTACATACAAGTTTTTACATGAATGAAAATGAAAACACTCATCTCACATAAAACCCCCGGCTATTCAAACACGACGATCCAATATAACATATTCAGCAACACAGAACATCACATGTCATCAACGTAAGTAAATATGCGCATCCCAATTGTCGTTGACATATAGCAACGAAACCGGCGATATCACATATTACACTTACGGTCACAGAAAAGAAAGTGTTAAACTACAACAGTTGGAATCCGCAACCTCCTTAGACATCGCATGCCTAAACCAATGAATTCCTTAGACATCACATGCCTAACAATTATAAACCCCGCATTTTAGTCTCATTATCGAAAACACTTTTCAATATCAAGCCGGGCAATTCAACAAGATTTCCGACATCCTGATCGAATGCTCATCGCAAACTTTAGTAGACGGCCGCACCCCCGACGCCGTCGACGAAGTGCACTAAGGAGGAACACTGCTACCGCGAGCACCCGGACGGATGCTTTCGGCGACGGTGTTCTCCTACAATCACTTGGTCGGGGCTATGGAGTGAGGCTGTCTATTAAGTTTACCCGGCGAGTATCCGCGTACGCTACGTGATTGCGACGGACTTTTGATCACATCAAAATTCCGTGGCAACCGATCAAGTGAGACTAAACTTCTATGTTTATAACATTCATTCAGTTATCTCATAACTTTTTGTGAATTCCAATTGTTGTATCACATTCCGGATAAGTAGAAAATGTTAAACTTTCCGATCGAACAATCGAACACCCAAGTTTTCCCGATACAGCTCAACACATGAAATAAGTCTAAAAACATTCAGTTCATGCCTCAGTACCAACGGTCCAGCCGTAGAAGGGTCAAGCCAACGCCTCACATGTGGCACGCCGTACTGCCCAAAACCCGAAGGTTCAAAGGGCAGTTCAAGACGGTCACATAATCGAGTTAAGGTTTGTTGTCTTCTAGAGGGACCATCGCGTTACTTGCACTACTTCGAACGTCTTTAAACCACGGAAAAATCCAACACTTGGAAATTTTCCGGCAGGGGAAAAATTGGGTATTTATATCCGGTCGAACCTTTTAACATATTCTAAAATATCCGGAAAAACACATAGACAAAGTTTGACAATCCGATCGAAACACCGAGTCCCCAAAACAACCCCAGAAAATTCAACTCTTGAATAAATATTAAAAATTCCCAGAAAATCCAGCACCAGAAAAGAGGAATTACTGTGCAAAAATGGTTGGCTGATGTCATCAATTGGCCGCGGAAAAGCCGCAGAAGCCAGGCTTCTGCCGCGGTTCCGCCGCAGAAGCCAGGCTTCTGCCGCGGTTCCGCCGCATGATAGAGGAATCTTTTGTAAAATTTTGCACCGTAATTCTTATAATTCCCTGCTGAATTTTTTAAGCATTTTTAATCTGGAAAAAACCTAGTTTTTGAAAACAGTCCAGAGAGCATGAAATTTTAGGGTTTCGGGTTCGTTCGGCTTTCAAACTTCGTCTACGCATCGCCTAAGGCTCTAGCTAGGCTCTGATACCACTGTAGGGTTCCTAGGCACACTAATGAGGTCTCACAAGGCATCAACCATGCCAATTTCAATAATTATCCGGAAAGCCGAGAAACCCTAATATGGATCGTTAACAAGATATTTAGGAGAAACAAGCAACTAGTTAACAACTTAACTAAAAGAACGGAAATACAACCTTTGTAGATCCGGTCCTCCACCTCCATAGCTCCATGATGAAGTCTCCTCGCTGTCCAAATAGAATCCCGGGCTCTAGCGTCGGCTTCATCGGAGAAATGGGCGGGCTAGGTCATCGACAACGATGCCGAAGATGATCTACGTCGAGGCATCACTAGATCAAGCTCCCACTTCACCAAGTCATGAAACTTGTGAAGAAAACACCCTATACTACTTGGCAAGAGGTAGAGGATGAAGAAATAGGAGATGGGTTCACTTTAGAATTGGATTTCTCACTCTTTACATCAAGTTACCATTGATGAAGCAAGGTTTTCTTCAAGTGAAGATGAAGAAGAAGATAAAGATAATCATATGATAAGTGAAAAGAAAATAATTTTAACCATGGTCAAGTGTAGAGAATTAACTAAGGTTTTGTGAATGGTTAGGGTTAAAAGAAGAAGACAAAATGGTCACTTGGTCAAAGCTTCATGAAGCTTCAACAAGCTTCATGAAAGAAAAACAAAGAAAGAAACCATTTTGCTTTTCTTTTATCCATTTCTCAAAAAGAATAGATAAATAAATAAATGAATAAGTAAAAACAAAACCCTAACCATTACACAACCATGGTTTAATCTTTACACTTAGCCAATTTTGCATGCATCATCAAACATGATACAAACTAGTGCACAAAATTATATCGTATATACAATGTGCACATCCGACTGAGAAAATCCATCTTAAGTGAACCAATACTAGTTAATGAAAAATAATATATCAAATATATATTTATGCATTAAATCATTAAATCAACACTTGATTTAACGATCCGGTCATATCGCGTATAACCGACTAATATCCAATGTATCGACTTATCGAATCAATCCTTGATTCGATAACTAGGTTATATCGCATACAACCATTCGATACATTCATTGCGAGAATATAATACGGTATCACATACACGCATTATTCTCGGTCCCGCAAATATCTCATATGCGCTCCTATTTCGTTTCGCTTGAGCCAGGAAACCTCTGTGTAGGACTCTAAAGACTCGTCAATACGCCGGCAGCAGGTGATGATCATATCAAGCACCCACAAGCCGCAAGCGGTCTGCTAAACGTAACGGCCACCCGGGTATTGAGCGATCAGAAGATCGACGAGCAAGCCCGCTCACACTCCTGTGAATCCAACCAGTAACACTTACCGTTCAGTCCGGTCTGTCCGTCTGATATTTCGCATATCTAGCCTAGGGGTGGTAAACGTCAGACCCCAATAGCTCGATAAGTCATGTCGATATGAGGTCTATAACAGTTCGAGAAACTAGTGGTAACACTTACCAGTAAATCTCAGCAACCCTGGCCAGGGATTTCCGGTTACAGCCAATCGAACACAGCGCAACATCAACTCCCTATACCGGGAGAGACGAATCCCCTCCTATCGCTCATTGCCTCCATGTGATTCGGGACTGTACCCAAAAGCCACCGTTTTGCACGCCCTCTTGGACGTGGTAAGGTGGAAATCAAAGCACAGTGGGAACCACATAAGACTCTATGACGATCTCGGGTCAACAGACTACTCTTTACCAGTGTCACCAGAGAACTGCCATCTGACGTAAGGTATAATACCATCTGGGAGTTCTCGGCAAGTCCGTCCAGTGTACCCAGTCTCCACTGAGCACCCGTATATCATCTCTGATGTCAAACACCAATGGATATGGGATCATCCATCGCCCATCTGTATGGGTCGAGAAGGTATACGCTAGTTGTTAGTTATATGTATGCCCTAGAGGCCATTACTGTACATAGGATGTATATTGTAGTGGATGCTGGGACATATATAGGGAGGACTTTCTTGCTCGACATGATAGTATGCTATCTGGTTACCCTTTACCTTAACGTGTATGCTGATTGTCTCTCTGTTACATGTTGGTAAAGCCCTTAGGATGTGTACTTGACTACCTGGACTATGATGCGGATCATACTAGTGGGGACATGGTAGTCCATAAGTGCATCCTTCAAAGTCCCTAGTCGTGGGTGTATCGAGACGGGGCATCGATATACCAGAGTAGACTAGAGTATACATTCTCGACCCATACTGATGGGCGATGGATGATCCCATATCCATCGGTGTTTGACATCAGAGATGATATACGGGTGCTCAGTAGAGACTGGGTACACTGGACGGGCTCGCCGAGAACTCCCAGATGGTATTATACCTCACGTCAGATGGCAGTTCTCTGGTGACACTGGTACAGAGTAGTCTGTTGACCCGAGATCGTCATAGAGTCTTGTGTGGTTCCCACTGTGCTTTGATTTCCATCTTACCACGTCCAAGAGGGCATGCAAAACGGTGGTTTTTGGGTACAGTCCCGAGTCACATGGAGGCAATGAGCGATAGGAGGGGATTCGTCTCTCCCGGTATAGGGAGTTGATGTTGCGCTGTGTTCGATTGGCTATAACAGGAAATCCCTGGCCAGGGTTGCTGAGATTTACTGGTAAGTGTTACCAGTAGTTTCTCGAAGTGTTATAGACCTCATATCGACACGACTTATCGAGCTATTGGGGTCTGACGTTTACCACCCCTAGGCGAGATATGCGACATATCAGACGATCAGACCGGACTGTACGGTAGTGTTACTGGTCGGATTCACTGGAGTGTGAGCGGGCTTGCTCGTCGATCTTCAGATCGCTCAATACCCGGGTGGCCGTTATGTTTAGCAGACCGCTTGCGGCTTGTGGGTGTTTGATATGATCATCATCTGCTGCCGGCGTATTGACGAGTCTTTAGAGTCCTACACAGAGGTTTCCTGGCTCAAGCGAAATGAAATAGGAGTGCATATGAGATATGTGCGGGACCGAGAATGATACCAGTATGTGATACTGTATTCGATTCTCGCGATATGTGACATTGATCGGTTATATGCGATATAGCCGGTGTAAGTGCACGGCGGCGCCCCGGCCGTCAATCCGACAGCCAAATGCGGAAGCGGTGATAAACTTTAATTTTACTTGAACTGGCAAACCGCCGCGCACTAATACCCGGATCGAACCATTAATTAGTCCTAGCTAACTACAAGATGGGGAAGAGAGATATACCGACTGATCCAAGTCCTCCGGTCTTCTCGTCGTCGTCCCGATCTCCCGCGGAATGTCTTGTCTCCTCCTCGTCGCCGGAAGTGCACCACATCGCCTACTTCTTTTACGGGCTCCCACCTCAATACCGAGGCAACTCGGGCACGAAGCTGGCTAGTCGACGTGCCCAAGATTTGCTGTAGAAAGTGTAGTACTCAAATCTCACTTTGGGGTTCATGGAGATGCCATTTTAGGTGGAGGGATGATACAAGAACAATGTAGAGGAACTTTGGGGATTTTGGAACATGAAATGAGCAAAACCCCACTCCACAAAAATTGGGACAGCCCCTTCCCATGCTTGGCCGGCCACTATGGTGGGAGAGGAGAGAATGAGAGTGAAGTGTGTTAGACAATGAGAGAGCTATCCAATAATACCAAAGGGAGAGAGAGAGAAGGCTATCATGCAAAAGGAAATGATCACCAAATCAAAACCCACACTCAACCACCTTCCACCAACCTCAACATCAACAACCATGATGATTTACAAAGTCAAGCCATGATGGAAAAGAAAGAGTCAAAGGATGGGCTCCATCATGAAACCATCATGATACAAATATATGCAAAGAACACCTCCACAAATACTTATTCGCAACAATGCAAATAAGCCCTCCTCTACCAAACTTCGGCCAATGAACGATACAAAGGAAATCGGCCGAAACGAAAAGCAAACTGGCAACTCCAGAAAACTGGTCCCGTAATAAATTACAGGAAAACCCCGATACTGTGCATACACACCCGCATCTGTATTCCGACCGAAATACAAAATACAATGAGACAAAATCTCCACTGTACTATACTAGAATCCGGCTTATACCAAAACCGGCTAGTAATATCTGTTCGATCCTGATCCGTGCAATACCGCATGTATCTGATCGAACCCTGCCATATAACCATACGGCCTATAGTACAAACTGTCCGATCCTGATCCGTGCAATACCGCACGTATCTGATCGGACCTTGCCATATCTCCATACGGCCTCTACAACCTTTCGCCCGAAAGCTGAGTAACAGAATGTGGGGGACTCTAAAGACTCATCAACACCTTGGTTGTGGATTTAACCACTAGCACGTCAGAGGTATAAGCCAATACGTAACGGGCTACCAGGTATTGACTAAAAGGGACGTCTGTGAGCGAACTCAGCCTGACACCCTACTGAGCCTGTCAGTGACAATATCCGTACAGTCCGGTCCGTTCGTCTATGAGCATCGCATGGCGGGCCTAGGGGGTTGGTAAAAGTCAGACCCCCAAAAGCGGTACAAGTCGTGTCGGAGTGTAGCCCAGAACACCCTGAGATACTACTGGAATACCTACCAGTAAATCTCCTTGCCTCGGCCGAGGGCTTCGTGTAATGGCTCTCCTAGACACAGCGCGACCTCACCCCCAATACCGGGAGAGACGAACCCGTGAAGATGCGCTCACTGCCTCCATATGGCTCGGGACTGTACCCAACTAAAACCTGTTTGCACGACTCCTTTGAGCCGTGGTAGGGTAGTAATCAAAGTACAGTGGGAACTCACACAAGACAAATGACGATCCCCAGGTCGATGAACTAACCTGTACACATGTCACCAGGGAACTGCCATCTGACGTCTGGTATATGGCCAACTAGCATGTTCCCGGCGAGTCCTGTCCGGTGTACTCATAACCCAATGAGCACCTGTATACATCTTAGGTGATCCAACTGACACCAGAGGCTTGTGAGACTGGCCACCGCCCCTCGTCGGGGTCTCGACTGTATACACTAGTCTACTCTGGAGTATCGATGCCCTGTCTCGAAACTCACACGACTAGGGACCAATTAAGGATTTGCTTATAGACTACCAGCTCCCACTTATATGATCGCCCTCATACTGCTGGTGGTCAAGCAAGAATCCTAGGGGCTCTACCAACGTGTAATAGCGACCTGTAAGGTCACCTCAAACAGTACACGATGATAAAGATGAACCAGATAGCATACTATCATCTCGAGTAAGACTGTCCTACCGGGATAGGTCCTCCCTCAATCATTGCAATCACGTACCTGTGATCCAATAATTGACTCTGAGGGCACTATCTCCAACAATCTCCCACTTGCACTCAAGGCTAATTATTGTGATGTCGCATACTCACAGCCCGTGTGATACCGAACACCCAACTCCTCTACTAGTCAGTCTCACAAAGCTCGTTTGCGAAACTATTGCGTTCGAGGAATAGCCTTAGTGAGTGGATCCGCTTTGTTGTTTCTTTCTATGTCTCTCTAAATCTCATGTTCGCGGAGAAAGCCATCTCCCGAAATGAGCAATACCTGTCTTAGAATGTGTCTGGATGTCTGATGGGACCTAGTTCATAAATGAACACCAAATCCAAACTTCTTAGACTGTATCGACAACTGAACTTAATCAGTGTCCCGCGCCATGCCTCCCTCAGTATTGCCTTGGATCACCTGTCCAAAATACTGCCCCTCGTCAGAAGGAAAACTATAGCTCTGACAACCTCCTTGTCGTCCATGTCACCTTGGAAGCCTGGAATGATAACTGTTTCCCGAATGAGGCTGTCGTTATCATATCCCTAGAACATCCACTTATGTTCTAAAACTGCTTCCGACCGTTTCTCCAGGATTGGATTAATGTCAGCTTATTGCATCTAGTGCAAGAACAATGTGTAAGTCCATGCTACCTCTCCCGGTACTTTCGGGAATGCTGAATTTGGTAAAAAACGATTTTTACGGAGGTGGTAACATGGACCTAAAACCCGGATCTTGGTTAAACATCTATCTAACATCCTAACTATGAGTTTTAGCTACTCGGTTAGGGGGTTATACCTTGCTTGTCTTGAACTCCTTCGTCTTCAAACCTCCGATGGTGGTCCGATGGCTTCTTCTCGTCGTCTCCGTACGCCGAAGAAAGATCCACCTTTAGCTCCAACCTTTAGCTCCTTCTTCGTTCTTTGAAGAAACTAGTTCACTTGGTTTGCTAAACCTAGTGAACTAGAATGAGTAGAGAAGAAATAAAATGGGATTTTATCTATGGTTCTTGATTCTCAACTCATGAAACAAGAGAACCATAGATCAAGAGAGGGAGCAAGAGGTTGAGGGTGAGAGCAAAAGGAGAGCTCAAGAACAAGAGAGAGAATGAGCAAGAAAGAATGATGCTCTCTTTTGTCTTTCACCCTCTCATAATCCAAAGTGATCATAACTCATCATATCAAAAAAAGTCTTATGTGATGGTTTGAAGCAACCATAACCATATCATTTCATGCACTCATTTTACACAAATGAGCAAGTAAACAAAAGTCTTTGCCATGAAATGATGGCTATGGTTATCATGATGGTCAACTAGTCAAGCCTAGTCAACCGGTCAACAAGTCAACAAAATTCAACAAGTCAACAAAAGTCAACAAGTCAACAACCATATCACCATAATACTTAATTAATATAATAGTTAATCACATATCATATTCTCATTAGGGTTGAGCATAAAGTCAAATAGTCAACGGTCAACTGTCAACAACCCTAATGAGAATCCGCTGCCTCTGCCTCCCTGTCAACTGTGCATACACACCCGCAACCGCGTTCCGAGGAACACGAATGCAAACTGGATAAATCCAATCCCATAAGGTACACTAGGATCTGGCTTAAACCAAAGCCCGCTAGTGTAAACTGTCCGGACACTGTACGTGCACAAGTGCACGGATGTGACCGAACCCTGTCGCAAAACCATGCGACCTGTTGCAATACCATGCGACCTCTACTCTTTTGCCTAAAGGCGAAAAAGCTTTCTGTGTGGGACTCTAAAGACTCGACACTACGCTGGCAGTGGGTTTAACCACAGACCGCAAGAGGCACTAGCTGTGCGTAACGGTCCCCAGGTAATGCCGACAAGAAGACCGACGAGGCAAAACCCATCTGAACTCCTACTGAGCCTGAGTGTGACATTCTCCGTACAGTCCGGTCTGTTCGTCTGATACATTGCATGGCGGGCCTAGGGGGTGGTATACGTCAGTCCCCCAATAGCGGTACAAGTCGTGCCGGAGCGAAGCCCAAAACACCCTGAGATAACACTGGAAACCTACCAGTATATCTCGTTTGCCCTGGCCAGGGACTACTCGTGTAATGGCTCTCCTAGACACAGCGCGATGTCAACCCCCAATACCGGGAGAGACGAATCCTGTCTAACCGTCACTGCCTCCAAGTGCTTCGGGACTGCACCCAACCACTACCTGTTTGCACGACTCCTTTGAGCCGTGGTAGGGTAGTGATCAAAGTACAGTGGGAACACACTTGAGGCGAAGTGACAGTGTCAAGTCAGCGGACTAAGCTGTACTCATGTCACCTGGGAACTGATAACTGACGATAGGTATAATACCAACTAGTCATTTCCCGACGAGTCCTGTCCAGTGTACCCGTAACCTAACGAGCACCCGCATACTATCTCAAGTACGACGTACTGACGGCTGTGGGACAGACCGTCTCCCATACTGGGATGAGAAGCGCATGCGCTGGTCTACTCCGGAGTATCGATGCCCTGTCTCGATAGTCCTGCGACCAGGGACCTGCATAAGGATGTGCTTATAGATTACCCAGCCCCACTAGTGTGACGGCCATCACATCGCTGGTAATCAAGCAAAGATCCTAAGGGCTCTACTAATGTGTATAGGCGATATACAAAAATAAACACATGTACACATTGAAGTAGAAACAAACCAAGTAACATACTACTATTTTGAGCAAGATTGTATATACAAGGTGAATATCCCAAGCATCCATTAAGTAATATACAAACTAGTATGATACAGTAATGGCCTCTAGGGCATATACACTAACAATCTCCCACTTGCACTAAGGCCATGTACTGGCGTATCGAAGACCTATCATCTCGATCAGCCGCTCGAACTGAGTCTGGGGCAGGGCCTTGGTGAATGGATCAGCAGTGTTATCTTCTGAAGCGACTCTCCGAACCTCGATCTCCTGGCGATCTACGATCTCCCTGATCAGGTGATACCGCCTTAAGATGTGCCTGGATTTCTGATGGGTCCTGGGTTCCTTCGCTAAAGCTATAGCCCCGTTGTTGTCACAATACAGAGGTATTGGATCAACAATGGACGGAACCACCTGAAGTTCTTTCAAGAACTTCCTCATCCAGACAGCTTCTTTTGCGGCATCAGATGCAGCGATGTATTCCGCTTCCATCGTCGAGTCTGCAACGGTTTCTTGTTTGGAACTCTTCCAACACACCGCCCCTCCATTGAGGGTAAAGACAAAACCCGACATGGACTTGGAATCATCCTTGTCACTCTGGAAGCTGGAGTCAGCAAAGGCCTCGATCTGGAGGTCTTTTCCGCCATACACCAAGAACATCTCCTTAGTCCTTCTCAGGTACTTGAGAATGTTCTTTACAGCTATCCAGTGTTTCTCCCCAGGGTTTGACTGATACCGGCTTACCACACTCAGTGCATAAGCTACATCCGGTCTGGTACACAACATCGCATACATTATAGAGCCTACCGCAGAAGCGTAGGGTATAATAGACATGCGATCCCTCTCCAAATCAGTCTTGGGAGACATCTCTTTAGAGAGGGTGATCCCGTGACAAGCCGGTAGGTTACCGCGCTTGGAATCTTCCATACTGAATCTCTTCAGTATGGTGTCGATGTACCTGGACTGTGAAAGTCCTAATATCCTCTTGGATCTGTCACGGTAGATCCGGATACCCAGAATGTATGAGGCATCACCCAGGTCTTTCATGGAGAACCTGTGTGACAAGAACCCCTTGACAGATTGTAGCATAGGAATGTCATTTCCTATTAAGAGAATGTCATCCACGTATAAAACGAGGAATACTACAGTTCTCGCTACAAATCTACTATAGATGCATGGTTCATCTGGATTTTTGATAAAGCCAAATTCTTTGACCGTCTCATCAAAGCAGATGTTCCAACTCCGCGATGCCTGCTTTAGTCCATAGATGGACTTAAGCAACTTGCACACCTTTCCGCTGCTCCCACTCTGAATGAAACCCTCTGGTTGGTCCATATAGACACACTCCTCTAAATTTCCATTTAGAAAAGCTGTCTTTACGTCCATTTGCCAGATCTCATAATCATGGAAGGCAGCAATGGCAAGAAGGATCCGAATGGATTTCAGCATGGCTACTGGAGAAAAGGTTTCGTCGTAGTCCAAGCCAGGTCTTTGACGGAAACCTTTTGCTACCAGCCTAGCTTTATAGGTCTCAACCTGTCCATCTACACCAATCTTCCTTTTGAAGATCCACTTGCATCCTACGGGTTTTACCCCGTCTGGAGCAATGTCCAACGTCCATACCTTGTTGGTGTACATGGACTCCATTTCGGTCCGCATTGCATCCAGCCATTTCACTGAGTCAACGCTCTGAACGGCCTGCTGGAAGCTAGTACGCTCATCATATTCTATGATGCAATCCTCTCTATCCCCGTCTATGAGAAAACCGTAGTATCTCTCGGGCGGATGAGACTGCCTACTACTCCTGCGGAGCGGCGTAGGAATGTCCTGTTCTTCCGAACCCTCTGGTTCCACTAAACTTTCAGTAATAGTCCGTGGTTCTGGAATTTCTTCCAGTTCTACTGCGCTCCCACTTATTTCCTTTTCTATGAACTGGTGTTCTAGAAAGTGGGCATGACGAGAAACAAGAACTTTTTGTTCCTCTTCGCAGTAGAAGAAATATCCCTTGGAATTCTTGGGATATCCCACAAACTTGCACAGTACTGAGCGTGCCTCGAGCTTGTCCGCATGCTGCTTTTTGACAAAAGCTGGACTTCCCCATATCTTAATGTGATTAAGATGGGGTCTCTTCCCACACCACATCTCAAATGGCGTGGTAGGCACTGTCTTAGTGGGAACTCGGTTCAAAAGGTATGCGGCTGATTCTAGCGCATATCCCCAGAATGATCGCGGCAACTCAGCATTACTCATCATGGACCGCACCATATCCAATAGGGTGCGGTTCCGTCTCTCCGATACACCGTTATGTTGCGGGGTGTATGGAGGAGTAAGCTGAGAGAGAATTCCGTTCTCTTTTAAATAGTCCAGGAACTCGGCACTTAAGTATTCTCCACCTCGATCCGATCTTAGAATCTTAATACTTTTGCCGGTCTGTTTCTCTACTTCATTCTTATACTCCTAGAATTTTCCAAAGGATTCGGACTTATGTTTCATTAAGAAGACATAACCGTACCTTGAGAAGGCATCCGTAAAAGTAATGAAGTAAGAATGTCCGCTTCGGGCATGTGTAGACATTGGACCGCACACGTCACTGTGTACGAGTCCCAAGAGCTCGCTCGCTCTTACTCCATGTCCAGTAAACGGAGTCTTTGTCATCTTTCCTTTAAGACAAGATTGACAAGTGGCATACGATTGATATTCGAACGCATTCAAATATCCTTCTGTATGTAACTTAGTCAACCTTCTCTCATTGATGTGACCCAATCTACAATGCCATAAGAAAGTCTGATTTATTTCTGGAGACTTTCTTTTGTGTGTATTCTGGACATTAAAAATCTGTGGTTGGTTTAACACGTATATACCATTACTCAATGTACCTGACCCCAATCAAAACTTGATTAAGGTGAATGTTTACAACATTACTTACAAACGCAAATTCATAACCTTCTTAAGAAACTAAAGATACAGAAATGATATTACAAGTTGCGTTGGGTACAAAAAAGCAATTACGCAAAACCAAAACATGTCCATCTGACATTCTCAGGTGATAGTCCCTCACGGCTTTAGCATCCATGCTAGCTCCGTTCGCAACTCTGAGGGTCATGTCACCTGCCTTCAAAACCCTACGGTTTCTCAACGCCTGCAAAGAATTACAGATATGAGATCCTGATCCGGTATCCAATACCCAGGAAGTAGAGTTTATTGAAAGACAGTTTTCAATAACATACACACCTGAAACTGAAGCTGCAACCTGCTTCAATTCCTGTGTTCTGGCCTTCCAGGCCCTGCAATCATTCTTCCAGTGTCCTTTCTTATGACAATAGAAGCATTCTTCCTTATCCACAAGCTTCCCCGCTATCGTTGTTGCTTTACCTTTTCCCTTCGTATCCACTTTACTAACACCGCCCCTTGGTTTGGCGGGGGCCTTCTTCTTCTTTCCCTTGGCTTTCGCCTTGGACCTAGAAGAAGATGATCCTTCTACAAACAAAATGGATGTTTCCCTACCTTTCTGTAGGGTGCCCTCTGCGCTCCTCAGCATGTTGAGGAGCTCTGAAAGTTCAACCTCTTTTTCTTGTAAGTTGAAGTTCAGTATAAACTGGGCGTAAGTGGAAGGAAGGGACTGGAGAACTATATCCGTATATAGCTCACTCTCCAATGTGATCCCTAGGTCAGCGAGCTCCTCAATGTAGCCGATCATCTTTAGCACGTGCTCGGCTACTGATGATCCGACGGCCATTCTTGTCGAAAATAACTTTTTCGACGCTTCGTATCTTGCGATACGAGATTGCTCTCCATACAGTTCTTTTGTATGGAGCAATATGGATTCCATGTCCATATTCTCACGCCTCCTCTGATGTTCGTTGTCCATCGAGGCAAGCAGGAGGCATTTGGCCTTCGCGCTATCAATCTCCCAAGTCTTGCGGATTTCCTTATCCGCGACGCTGGAAGTTGGACCAGGGACAGGGGGAGCTTTGGTGGTAAGAAGATACCCCAGCTTGTCGTAAGTGATTGCTATCTTGACATTCCTGAGCCAATCTTTGTAGTTTGGCCCTGTCAGTTTGTTTTTATCTAGGAGTAACTTAAGTCCAGTCATGTCGATTTGGTCGCTGCAATTAGGAGAGAGAAGAAGAAACACTCAGCAAGATGCTCTTGCAAGTTTAGAGTGGTTTTTAGTTTGTCTAAACAGGATGGCTCCCACTGTTTCTCGAATCCCTCCTCAAACCATAAAGGAAGAATTAGCCGGGATCAATCCCACCGCACAATACTTTCTTAACCGTTCAGCCAGGCCGGTGTCGGTACTTCGAGGGAGGTTTTCCAACGCTTTCGTGAAGTTCCTTAATTAAAGAACCTCTTTTCCCTAGGGGCGTAGCCCCGCTAACACCTTTCTAGGCACCTACTAGGTTATAGCATTGATCGTTTAGTGAAAAATTTCCCGAGGAGTAGCATATACTCACAGTAGGATCGGGATCCAAATATCATCGCGTGACGAAACTGAAGGAATCCTACCAGAATCATCACACTCCAAATGGTATACAAATCTAGCAAGTTTCAGTACTTATGAAACTCCCGATGTGGATTTTTGCCCCATGCTCTTATGACCTTGACTTTGGCCAAAATATCATAAGTCACATGTCAAGTTCTACCCGTCATTATCCAGGTTAATTTGGATCCATCCGTACCTACCCTTGACTTTGGCCAAAATGGCAGTACGACTGTCCCAAACCAACGCATCTATCTATGCTACACATGAACACCCAATAGCTACCAATCACTGTGCCTTGACTTTGGCCAACATACACAGCTTGAATACTATTGACTATTCATGTGAAACGACGGAGGGCTACGGATGGTTTTGGCAAAACCGTGAACGTAGTGAACTTGATATGGTCGATGGAATGAGATAGCTTTTAAAAGGAGTGGCTCAAGCTCCGCATTTAAAAGTTGTTTTTGAAAAGAACCGAGTGGTTTTTCGAAAGTGTTCCAACGACTTTAACTTGGTTTATTATCTTGCATTAGTTCTTTTAATGCGTGATATTCTTGCATTAGTTCTTTTAATGCGTCCCATCAATTAATCCTACCATTGCAGAAAACAACCAAAATATGACGTACGCTTATGCCATTCGCATTCGCCACGGGGCCCCGTCATTACCCGTTAGGTTACTTAACTAACGACAGAGCGGGGGCTGGGCTAGCGCGTCTGTAAAACATAAGCAACGCCTAAATAATATCATATATAGATATACTGCAATGATAAACATTTTAGATCATAGATGAATACATTGGATATACTAGGAATCTGTAATTTGTACGAGCCTGTAACAAAAGACAGATTACACGGTCGCGGTGAATAGCCAAATACCCCACCCAAGACCCCTACGGGTGCGGCAAACTACCCACCAAGTACCCGAAGCGTAGTAACCTCCCTCATCTCCTATGAGTAGGCCACTCGACACTTCGGCATACCCGGTAGTTTGTGCACCCCCTCCATGGGTCTATCCTAGGAGCAAAAACAGTAAAAAGAAATTATACAATGACGGCTACAACCCCGACCCGGTTGTGCTGCCATACAAATAATTATTACATCAATTTACAAATTTACATGAATTGAAAGAGAAGAAAACTCTCGTCTCACAACCCCCGGCTATTCACCCGCGACAATCCAACATATTCATATACACATTCCAGCACATTACAGATCACAGATTTGTATAACCCCCACTAATCGACATATAGCGATTAGTAGACGTTCAATACAAATATCACATTACAGAAAAACCCGTTAGCTCAAGTCTTTTAGAAGTTCGATCAAAAATACGGATTTTCGGGACCCCAAAATAAAATTTTCGTTCTGGAAAATCTGGGTTGAAAATATATATGCTAAAAATCCCAAAATACCCCCATAAGAACACTGCACCAAAAATTTACCTCGGCCGAGTCGACTCGGCCGCGGATCCGCGGCGGGAGCGTGCTCCCGCCGCGTTTCCGTGGCCCTTTGACTCGAACGTTGGACAATTTTTGGTGGGTGCTCACAGAAAAGCCTGAGCCGATTTTAGGTGTTAAAATAATCAACTTTTGAACAGTGGAAAAATCGACAGAAACTGCAAATTTTTGGGGTTTGTTTCGGGACTTTTTCGTTGATCGATCTTCTAGTTACTTGCTAACATGCTAGATAGAGTTTAACCTAGGCTCTGATACCACTGTAAGTCCATGCTACCTCTCCCGGTACTTTCGGGAATGCGGAATTTGGTAAAAAAACGATTTTTACGGAGGTGGTAACATGGACCTAAAACCCGGATCTTGGTTAAACATCTATCTAACATCCTAATTTTGAGTTTTAGCTACTCGGTTAGGGGGTTATACCTTGCTTGTCTTGAACTCCTTCGTCTTCAAAGCTCCGATGGTGGTCCGATGGCTTCTTCTCGTCGTCTCCGTACGCGGAAGAAAGATCCACCTGAAAGCTCCAACCTTTAGCTCTTTCTTCGTTCTTTGAAGAAACTAGTTCACTTGGTTTGCTAAACCTAGTGAACTAGAATGAGTAGAGAAGAAATAAAATGGGATTTTATCTATGGTTCTTGATTCTCAACTCATGAGACAAGAGAACCATAGATCAAGAGAGGGAGCAAGAGGTTGAGGGTGAGAGCAAAAGGAGAGCTCAAGAACAAGAGAGAGAATGGGCAAGAAAGAATGAGGCTCTCTTTTGTCTTTCACCCTCTCATAATCCAAAGTGATCATAACTCATCATATCAAAAAAAGTCTTATGTGATGGTTTGAAGCAACCATAACCATATCATTTCATGCACTCATTTTACACAAATGAGCAAGTAAACAAAAGTCTTTGCCATGAAATGGTGGCTATGGTTATCATGATGGTCAACTAGTCAAGCCTAGTCAACCGGTCAACAAGTCAACAAAAGTCAACAAGTCAACAACCATATCACCATAATACTTAATTAATATAATAGTTAATCACATATCATATTCTCATTAGGGTTGAGCATAAAGTCAAATAGTCAACGGTCAACTGTCAACAACCCTAATGAGAATCCGCTGCCTCTGCCTCCCTGTCAACTATGCATACACACCCGCAACCGCGTTCCGAGGAACACGAATGCAAACTGGATAAATCCAATCCCATAAGGTACACTAGGATCTGGCTTAAACCAAAGCCCGCTAGTGTAAACTGTCCGGACACTGTACGTGCACAAGTGCACGGATGTGACCGAACCCTGTCGCAAAACCATGCGACCTGTCGCAATACCATGCGACCTCTACTCTTTTGCCTAAAGGCGAAAAAGCTTTCTGTGTGGGACTCTAAAGACTCGACACTACGCTGGCAGTGGGTTTAACCACAGACCGCAAGCGGCACTAGCTGTGCGTAACGGTCCCCAGGTAATGCCGACAAGAAGACCGACGAGGCGAAACCCATCTGAACTCCTACTGAGCCTGAGTGTGACATTCTCCGTACAGTCCGGTCTGTTCGGCTGATACATCGCATGGCGGGCCTAGGGGGTGGTATACGTCAGTCCCCCAATAGCGGTACAAGTCGTGCCGGAGCGAAGCCCAAAACACCCTGAGATAACACTGGAAACCTACCAGTATATCTCGTTTGCCCTGGCCAGGGACTACTCGTGTAATGGCTCTCCTAGACACAGCGCGATGTCAACCCCCAATACCGGGATAGACGAATCCTGTCTAACCGTCACTGCCTCCAAGTGCTTCGGGACTGCACCCAACCACTACCTGTTTGCACGACTCCTTTGAGCCGTGGTAGGGTAGTGATCAAAGTAAAGTGGGAACACACTTGAGGCGAAGTGACAGTGTCAAGTCAGCGGACTAAGCTGTACTCATGTCACCTGGGAACTGATAACTGACGATAGGTATAATACCAACTAGTCAGTTCCCGACGAGTCCTGTCCAGTGTACCCGTAACCTAACGAGCACCCGCATACTATCTCGAGTACGACGTACTGACGGCTGTGGGACAGACCGTCTCCCACACTGGGATGAGAATCGCATGCGCTGGTCTACTCCGGAGTATCGATGCCCTGTCTCGATAGTCCTGCGACCAGGGACCTGCATAAGGATGTGCTTATAGATTACCCAGCCCCACTAGTGTGACGGCCATCACATCGCTGGTAATCAAGCAAAGATCCTAAGGGCTCTACTAATGTGTATAGGCGATATACAAAAATAAACACATGTACACATTGAAGTAGAAACAAACCAAGTAGCATACTACTATTTTGAGCAAGATTGTATATACAAGGTGAATATCCCAAGCATCCATTAAGTAATATACAAACTAGTATGATACAGTAATGGCCTCTAGGGCATATACACTAACACAATATCTGGTGTGGTACTTGACATCTCATGATTGACTCAATTGCCTGAGCAAGTGATCTGCCAATCATGCACATCCCTCTCTACTTTAGTCTATAAGACACCTTTAGAGAGGGTGACTCCATTACCTGCAGGTACACTACCGTGCCAGGAGTCGTCCATTCTAAATACCCTTAGAATGCTGTCTAAGTACCCAGATTGGGAGACTACCAAAATCTAGATCTAAAACCATAGATTTAGTAACCAGTATGTCTGATATAAAATCCATTTCCTTTGTGGAGAGACCACTGTGTGACGACCAAAGTATAACCGATTGTAGTATAGGAGTTTCCTTTCCTACTTTGTGTATGTCATCCAAATACCAGGACATCACACCCTACTACCTTCTCAACAGATCCATCCCCTGTTCTGATGAAGTCAAACCTATGACTGTCACGTCAGAAATAGATGATCTATCTCCGCTATATCTGCTTTAGTCTATAAATAGACATAAGCCACCTGTCCACCAATGCTTCCGCTGCTCCTACTGACTACGACAACCCTCTGGCAGAGTCATATAGACGTACACTTCTAAAACTAGTTTAGAACGACGCTATACTCATCCTCCCGCCGGGTCTCGCAGCCTGGAACAACAGCAATGGTAATTGTGGGTAAACAAGAACTTCCCTGTCACCGTCCTTGAGGCTACCGGAGCACCTCTCGGGTGCCTGAAGTTACCCACCGTATCTGCGGAGTGGCCAATGGAATGTCAAACCAGATTGAATCTTTAGGTTCCTATGAAATCTTCAGTAATCGTTTGTGGTTCTGGAACTACTTCCAGTTCTACCATACTCGCACTACTGTTTTCTGAAAAAATCCATTTTTAATAAAACTGTGACGTGTCTAGAACAATATCGCTATTGTTCATCCAGATGGTAGAAAGTCAACCCTCGTCATAGCCTGGGTCAACCCACAAACAGCCATTACAGAAACGTGCCTTGAGTTGTCCAGTGTCTGGTTTTAATCATAAGCCGGACAACTCCCCGTACCTTAACATTGTTAAGATATGAACTATTCTATATCCAATATAGGACCAGAGGCACTGATTTAATTGAACCAGATTCAAATCATGCAGCTGTCTCCAGTGCATGTCAACTAAATGGAAAGAGGCCGATCAGCGTTACTCAACTTAGGAATGCTTCCAATTATGAGTAACCTGAAAGAGAAGCAATTTCTCTTAGTCATCACTATCAACTGAATACCATGCACAAGTATCTACATCTTCGATCTCTTTGAAGAATCCCGATACTTGCTATACCTGGTTCTCTACTCTATTCAAATACCTATAACTTCTCCAAATTCGGACCCTGTGTTTCCACGAAACACCTGTCTAAAAACCAGAGAAGTCATAAGTAAACCGAATATAGTACGAGGACCAACCCCTCTGTCCTGATGGACCCTGGACAACATGCAATACTCTGTATAAGTCCCTTGAGTCTGAAAACTCATTCACTGTGTGTCGTAGGTTGAAAACTGTACTTATGGTTAAGAAGAATTACACCGCTGTTTAATGCTCCTTACCTAACCATCCACTGATATAGGTAAATGTCGTAGACATAATTTCAGAAAGGTATATCTCACTCTATGAAAATAGACGTACAGATATATCAATTTGAAATTGGTGCATAACAGCGGATATTCAAAACCAAATATTTGCCAACCGGCAAACAATCCAGGTGATTTCCTCAAATATCACCGATTACAACGAATCCCGATATAATGAGGATGATCACCCAATTCCCAATAACTTACTCCCACTCATCATCTGTAAAACCATACAGATGTGAGAATCGTACCTGGTAAATACATACCCTGGAGTAAGGACTAATTGGGAAATCAGTTTTCCTTTAACCGTACACAGTGAAACTGAAACATTGAAATGTTTCGATGGGGTATCTTGGTATTCCTAGTAATGCCTCTTCCATTATCCAGATTCACAACTGCAACCGTGTATTTCTTTGCCACCTCTCCAAATCCCTTTTTAGGTCTTTAGTCATTACCTTCTGCACACCCCTTTAGGCCAAATGGTTTTCTTCCTTCCCTACCGTTCGGCACCAGCCTATGGTTTGGAAGAAGACTATCCAATAAGCATAATGGGTGTACTGTCCTAATCCTAGGAGCACTCGCAATGCGAGAGAAGGTGAGGATAAAAGACAACCGAATGAACTTAATTCCTATTTCTCCTGAACCATAATCCATCCCCGAACTGGAACAAGTTCCTTTCGAGTTCGTATATAACCATACGATGGAGTATCCAATAAACTGTGGATCTTCGTAGTGATACGGAGTGTCCAGGAGAAATTCAAAGGTGATTTTAGGATTGGCGAAGAAATACCTGGTTTGGTCATGAATATCTGTTGCAATTTACTTTGCCCTCTTACTAATTCCTTGCTTTGTCTTAACTTAATACCTTCTGCACACCATCGTTATGCTAATTGGTTTTCTTCATTCCCTACCGGTCGGCACCAGCCTAAGGTTTGGAAGAAGACAATCCAATTTGCGTAATAGGTGTACTACCCCTAAACCAAGGAGTACTCACAACTTGAGAGAAGGTAAAAAGGAAAAGACAACTGAATAATCCTATCCGTTTTCTCCAGAACCGGAAACCATCCTCGAATAAATTCCTTCGAGTTCGTATCTAACCATACGATGGTTTTGTCCAATGGAAGTGGACGTTCGTAGTAATACGGGGTGTCCTGGAGAAAAGGGTAAAAGTAGGAGTGGCAATGAGGTTCGCAACTCTGACAATCCAAAAGCCAGTGTTTAAGAAGGTTCGGTTAACTTGGTCATTGAGTCATAGTCTTAGGGTCGGGTCAATGGTCGCTGCCAAAGAGAGAGAGAAAAGAAACACTCAGCGTGCACTCTAACCTAGATCAGAATGGTTACCAATTTATCTAATCTGGAATCCTCCCACTGTACCTCAAATTCTCCTCCAAACCTGAAAGAAGAATTAGTCGGGGTTACCCGAGGAGTAAACTAACTCATCAGTGGGAATCGGGATCCAACTATCATCGCATGATAACGTGACGGAATCCGCTCACGTCATCACACTCCAGAAGGTATGCGCATATCTGGCAAGTTTCAGTTCTTTTGAAACTCCCGATGTGATTTCTGCCCCATGCTCTTATGACCTTGGCGAAGGTCAACAAATCATAAGTCACATGTCAAGTTCTACCCGTCATTATCCAGGTTGATATGAACCCACCCGTACAAGCCCTTGACGAAGGCCAACAAGGCTATACGACTGTCCCAAACCAACGCATCTATCTATGCTGCAGAAAGGTAACAAGCAGCTACCATACACTATGCCTTGACGAAGGTCAACAAACATAGCATGAATACTACGTGCTACCCGTCTGAAATGACGGAGGGCTACGAATGGTTTCTGGCGAAAACCTTTAACGTAATGAACTTGATATCGTTGAAGGAACGGATAGCTTTTTGAAAAATATAGTGACGAAAACCGTTGCTAAAGAGGTCACTCCCGGTGAAGGGATCTCGGCTCTTTCCCCGTAGAATGGGGTGCGGGATATTCCAAATGAATACCACGATGCAAAGCAAAAGTAATCGGCTATAGTGAAGTTAATGCCCTGACGCAAACTTCTGTCCAAGGGGTCACTCCCGGTGAAGGGATCTCGGCCCTTGCCTCGTCGACTGAGGAGCAGGATATTCCAACTGAATACCACGATGCAAAACAAAAGTGAACGTCCTTGCAATAACAGCTTTTTGAAAAAGTGTTCCAACAACATCAGATTAGGTTTGTTTTTAACTTGCATTGATCCGAATCAACGCAGTCCCATTAATTGATCACACCAAAAAGAACGAAAATATACTGATGTACGCATATGCCATCCGCATTCGCCACTGGGTCCCGTCATTACCCGTTAGGTTAGCTAAGTAACGACAGAGCGGGGAATGGACTAGCGCGGATGCAAAACATATACAACATCTACTAATATATATACCAATATATTATATTCGCTCAAGGCGTGAATAAAATGCAACATCACAGAAATGTACAGCATCACAGAAACAATACAGATATCTGGGATCCCCGGGTTTCACAGAGCCACTACTGAAACCCGACGTTCCCCTGGTCGTGTGGATAGCCTGTGCAATGAAATCCTAGACCCCTACAGGCGCGGCAAGTCACCCGCCAAAACCTGAAGCGAGGCAGCCCCCTTCAGCAACGTGAATGGACCACCCGGCACTTCACGGAATCCGGTAACTTGGGCACCCCTCTTGGGTCAACCTGTACCCCCTACGAGTGCGGCGAATAGCCCGCCAATTCTAGAGTGAAGCCCCCTCTGTCTCAATGCCATGAGATGCGGGCTTGTTGCCCTCTAGAACCCGGCTGTCCGTGCACCCCTCCGCGGGGCAATCCTAGTACAGAAAGTAAAAATATACATACACCGGGTACATCGACCGCAACCTGGCCGTGTCCCAAAATAATAATACAATCAGGCAGTGACGGCAGTCCACATGTCGGACGCTCGCCCCGCAATATCAAATGTACATAATACAACCACAACTGTACTAGCATTGCATCCAGGCTATCCCCCACGACCGATCCGCAACATCACAGCAAAAACAGAACATCAACGTGAAAGTCACGTTCGCAAATCCGTCTAACCGGGCTATAGCAGTTAGACTGGATTTACCGATCAAGTGACATTCACGGTCGCAGATATAATATAAATACTGTGAAATAATGTGCTTAAAATATCCGATCAATCAAATTTTAACAAGTGGGCCCCCAAGCATTACTGTAGCAGATCAAGAAATTCTGGGCCCAATATTAATATTCCAAAACCCCAATTTTAACCCCAGAAAGATACTGTAGAAATTTGGTGCAGGGAACCCAACAGTGTGCGGCGGATCCGCGGCCCAAAGGGGTGTTTGGCCGCGGTTCCGCGCTCCAAAAGTGGACTTAGTGCATCGAATTTTCACAGAACTCTTAGATTTTCCAGTACATCACTTTTCTGTAACCTGAAAAAATTTTCGACACCAAAAAATTTCAACAGAAAACTGATGCAAGTAAAAATGTAGATTTTGGAATTTTGGTCGATCGGAAATGCAAAACACATTAAGGAAAGCTAGACTAAGTTAATGGCGAGGATCTGATACCACTGTAAGTGCACGGCGGCGCCCCGGCCGTCAATCCGACGGCCAAATGCGGAAGCGGTGATAAACTTTAATTTTACTTGAACTGGCAAACCGCCGCGCACTAATACCCGGATCGAACCATTAATTAGTCCTAGATAACTACAAGATGGGGAAGAGAGATATACCGACTGATCCAAGTCCTCCGGTCTTCTCGTCGTCGTCCCGATCTCCCGCGGAATGTCTTGTCTCCTCCTCGTCGCCGGAAGTGCACCGCATCGCCTACTTCTTTTACGGGCTCCCACCTCAATACCGAGGCAACTCGGGCACGAAGCTGGCTAGTCGACGTGCCCAAGATTTGCTGTAGAAAGTGTAGTACTCAAATCTCACTTTGGGGTTCATGGAGATGCCATTTTAGGTGGAGGGATGATACAAGAACAATGTAGAGGAACTTTGGGGATTTTGGAACATGAAATGAGCAAAACCCCACTCCACAAAAATTGGGACAGCCCCTTCCCATGCTTGGCCGGCCACTATGGTGGGAGAGGAGAGAATGAGAGTGAAGTGTGTTAGACAATGAGAGAGCTATCCAATAATACCAAAGGGAGAGAGAGAGAAGGCTATCATGCAAAAGGAAATGATCACCAAATCAAAACCCACACTCAACCACCTTCCACCAACCTCAACATCAACAACCATGATGATTTACAAAGTCAAGCCATGATGGAAAAGAAAGAGTCAAAGGATGGGCTCCATCATGAAACCATCATGATACAAATATATGCAAAGAACACCTCCACAAATACTTATTCGCAACAATGCAAATAAGCCCTCCTCCACCAAACTTCGGCCAATGAACGATACAAAGGAAATCGGCCGAAACGAAAAGCAAACTGGCAACTCCAGAAAACTGGTCCCGTAATAAATTACAGGAAAACCCCGATACTGTGCATACACACCCGCATCTGTATTCCGACCGAAATACGAAATACAATGAGACAAAATCTCCACTGTACTATACTAGAATCCGGCTTATACCAAAACCGGCTAGTAATATCTGTTCGATCCTGATCCGTGCAATACCGCACGTATCTGATCGAACCCTGCCATATAACCATACGGCCTATAGTACAAATTGTCCGATCCTGATCCGTGCAATACCGCACGTATCTGATCGGACCTTGCCATATCTCCATACGGCCTCTACAACCTTTCGCCCGAAAGCTGAGTAACAGAATGTGGGGGACTCTAAAGACTCGTCAACACCTTGGTTGTGGATTTAACCACTAGCACGTCAGAGGTATAAGCCAATACGTAACGGGCTACCAGGTATTGACTAAAAGGGACGTCTGTGAACGAACTCAGCCTGACACCCTACTGAGCCTGTCAGTGACAATATCCGTACAGTCCGGTCCGTTCGTCTATGAGCATCGCATGGCGGGCCTAGGGGGTTGGTAAAAGTCAGACCCCCAAAAGCGGTACAAGTCGTGTCGGAGTGTAGCCCAGAACACCCTGAGATACTACTGGAATACCTACCAGTAAATCTCATTGCCTCGGCCGAGGGCTTCGTGTAATGGCTCTCCTAGACACAGCGCGACCTCACCCCCAATACCGGGAGAGACGAACCCCTGAAGATGCGCTCACTGCCTCCATGTGGCTCGGGACTGTACCCAACTAAAACCTGTTTGCACGACTCCTTTGAGCCGTGGTAGGGTAGTAATCAAAGTACAGTGGGAACTCACACAAGACAAATGACGATCCCCAGGTCGATGAACTAACCTGTACACATGTCACCAGGGAACTGCCATCTGACGTCTTGTATATGACCAACAAGCATGTTCCCGGCGAGTCCTGTCCGGTGTACTCATAACCCAATGAGCACCTGTATACATCTTAGGTGATCCAACTGACACCAGTGGCTTGTGAGACTGGCCACCGCCCCTCGTCGGGGTCTCGACTGTATACACTAGTCTACTCTGGAGTATCGATGCCCTGTCTCGAAACTCACACGACTAGGGACCAATTAAGGATTTGCTTATAGACTACCAGCTCCCACTTATATGATCGCCCTCATACTGCTGGTGGTCAAGCAAGAATCCTAGGGGCTCTACCAACGTGTAATAGCGACCTGTAAGGTCACCTCAAACAGTACACGATGATAAAGATGAACCAGATAGCATACTATCATCTCGAGTAAGACTGTCCTACCGGGATAGGTCCTCCCTCAATCATTGCAATCACGTACCTGTGATCCAATAATTGACTCTGAGGGCACTATCTCCAACAGCCGGGTTATCGGATCAAGTGTTGATTCGATAAGTTGTTACTGTTGATATTAGTCGGTTATATGCGATATGACCGGATCATTAAATCAAGTGTTGATTTATTGATTTAATGCATAATTATATATTTGATATATTACTTTGCATTAACTAGTATCGGTTCACTTAAGATGGATTTTCTCACTCGGATGTGCGCATTGTATATGCGATATATTTTTGTGCACTTGGTTGTATCATGTTTGATGATGCATACAACATTGGTTAGTGTAAAGAATTAAACCTAGGTTAAGTATATGGTTAAGGTTTCTATTTATTTGTCCATTCATTTATCTTTTTATTTGGATTAAAATGAAATGACAAAAGAAAACAAAATGGTTATCATTCTTTCTTTCTTTCATGAAACTTGATGAAGCTTCATGAAGCTTTGACCATATGACCATTTTGTCTTTTAGCTTAACCCTAACCATTGCACTTAACCATGATTGATTCTCTACACCTAACCATGGTTCTAATATGATAAGTATTCATTTCTTTTCTAATTTTTAATTAACTTATCATAATTAGCTTCTTCTTCTTCTTCATTTCTTCACATGAAGAAAGCTTGCTCCATTAATGGCAAGTGATGAAAATGAGTGAGAAATCCAAATCTAAAGTCTACCCACTTCCTATTTCTTCATCCTCTACCTCTTGCAAAGTAGTAGAGTGTGTTTTCTTCACAAGTTTCTTGACTTGGTGAAGTGAGAGCTTGATCTTGCGATGCTTCGACGTAGATCATCTTCGGCATGGACATCGACGACCTAGCTCGCCTATTCTCCGATGAAGCCGACGCTAGAGCCCGGATTTGATTTGGACAGCGGAGAGGACTTCGTTGCGGAGCTATCGAGGAGGAGCACCGGATCTACAAAGGTTGTATTTCCGTATTCCCTTAGTTAAGTGTTAACTAGTTAGCTTTTTCGCCTAGTTTTCTAGCAAACGATCCGTAGTCGGGTCTCTCGGCACCTAGAATTTTTGAAAATGGCATGTTCGATACCTTGTGAGACCTCACTAGTGTGCCTAAGAACCCTGCAGTGGTATCAGAGCCTAGCTAGACCCTTAGGCGAAGTCCAGACGGAATTTGAAGTCCGAACGAACCCGAAACCCATATTCAAAAATGCTCTCTGTCCAGATTTTAAAATTGTGGATTTTTCAAGATTAAAAATATCCAGAAAATCGAGCAGGGTTTTTTATGAAATACTGTGAAAAACGGAGACTTAACTCCGTCATAACGCCGCGGAACCGCGGCCTAAGCCCACGTGGCGCGGCGGTTCCGCGGCCATGTTGTTGTCTCGTTGACTCCTATTTGCACAGTAATTCCTACTTTAATATGCTGAGTTTTCTGGGAATTTTTAATATGCAGTAAACAGTTGAGTATTTTAGGGTTGATTTGGGGATTCGGTGTATCGATCGGAGCATCAAATTTTGTCTGTGTGGCTTTCCGGATAAATTTTAGAATATGTTAAACAGTTCGACCGGATATAAATACCCAACTTTTCCCCTGTCGGGAAATTTCCAAGTGTTGGATTTTTCCGAAGTTTAACGACGTTCTAAGTAGTGCAAGTAACGCGATGGACCCTCTAGAAGACAACAAACCTTAACTCGATTATGTGACCGTCTTGAACTGCCCTTTGAACCTTCGGGTTTGGGGCAGTACGGCGTGCCACATGTGAGGCGTTGGCTTGACCCTTCTACGGCTGGACCGTTGGTACTGAGGCACGAACTGAATGTTGTTAGACTTATTTCATGTGTTGATCTATATCAGGAAAACTTAGGTGTTCGATTGTTCGATCGGAAAGTTTAACATTTTCTATTTATCCGAAATGTGATACAATAATTGGAATTCACAAATAGTTATGAGATAACGGAATGAATATTATAAACATAGCAGTTTAGTCTCACTTGATCGGTTGCCACGGAATTTTGATGTGATCAAAAGTCCGTCGCAATCACGTAGCGTACGCGGATACTCGCCGATAAACTTAATAGACAGCCTCGCTCCATAGCCCCGACCAAGTGACTGTAGGAGAACCCCGTCGCCGAAAGCATCCGTACGGGTGCTCGCGGTAGCGGTGTTCCGCCTTGGTGCACTTCGTCGACGGTATCGGGGGTGCGGCCGTCTGCTGAAGTTTGCGACGAGCATTCGATCAAAATGTCGGGAATCTTGTTGAATTGCCCGACTTGATATTGAAAAGAGTTTTCGATAATGAGACTAAAATGCGGGGTTTATAATTGTTAGGCATGCGATGTCTAAGTAATTCATTTGGTCAGGCATGCGATGTCTGAGGTGGTTGCGGATTCCAACTGTTGTAGTTTTACACTTTCTTTTCTGTGACCGTAAGTGTAATATGTGATATCGCCGGTTTCGTTGCTATATGTCAACGACAATTGGGATGCGCATATTTACTTACGTTGATGACATGTGATGTTATGTGTTGCTGGATATGTTATATTGGATCGTCGTGTTTGAATAGCCGGGGTTTTTTATGTGAGATGAGTGTTTTTCATTTTCATTCATGTAAAAACTTGTATGTAATATTCTTTTATTGGGGCACTTCCAGGTTGCTGAAGTTGTCACCTTTGTATATTATTTACTTTTCCGCACTAGGATAGACCCAAGGAGGAGGGCACAAGTAACCGGGTTCTGGAGTCCAGTGGGAGACCAACTCGAGGAGTCGAGTCCGGGTCTCCTAACTCTAGAATTGGTAGGGTTGCTTGCCGCTCTCGTAGGGGTCTAGGGGTGTGGGTTTGGCTATTCATCACGACCGTGGAATCCGTGTTTTATACTGGCTCGTATTGAAAACACGGACGTCCTAGTATATCCAATATTTCATATGTTTCTTCTGCTGCGATATCTGTGATGTGATCATATGATGTTCTGTGATAGATACAGTATATAGTATATGTGATATATTATATAGGCGTTACTTATGTTTTACACCCGCGCTAGCCCTGCCCCGCTCTGCCGTTAGTTACCTAACCTAACGGTGCACGAGGGGACATCGAGGCGAATGCGGATGGCATAACTGTACGTCGTATTTATCTGTGATGTTTAGGTACTGAAATGATGGGACTTCATTAATGTGATTAATGAAATAAAAGAAACCTAAGATGTTGTAGAATCGAATTTCAAAATAAAACAGGTAGCTACAGTTCTTGCTTTGCACAGAGGTATATATGATATATCCTGCACCTTATTCGATAAGGAAAGGACCGAGATCCCTTCACCGGGAGTGACTCCTTTAGCAATATCTGGCAGATGCTACACACTCGGTTTGTTTTTTGATTGCTTTTAAGAGTTTTTGCTTTGCACAGTGATATATACGATATATCCCGCACCTCATTCGACGAGGAAAGGACCGACGATCCCTTCACCGGGAGTGACTCCTTTAGCAAAACTAGAAAAGCCTCAAAAGCACTCCATTTCAAAATTCATTTGATCCTACAACGATATCAAGTTCATTACGCAATAGGTTTTCAGAAAAACCTGTCGTAGCCCTCCGTCATTTCAGATAAGTACTATTTAGTATTCGTGCTACGTTTGTTGACCTCTGTGAAGGCGTAGTGTGCGGTAGCTGATTAGTGCTTATCTGCATAAGCATATGATGTGATTGATTTAGGGTAGTCGTGCGACCTTGTTGACCTCTGTCAAGGGTCGTGCGGGTGGGTTTACTTCAATCAGGAAATGACGGGTTGAACTTGACTAGCAGCCTATGGTTTGTTGACCTCTGTCAAGGTCATAGGACGCTAGGGGCAAAATATTATCGGGAATTTCAAGTGTTGAAATTTGCAATGAGATTGCATACCTTCTATGAGATAGTTGGATCCCGATACCCGCTGCGAGTAAGAGTTACTCCTGGGAGAGTTTTATACATTACAATTAGCCGATCAAGTAGGTGTCTAGAAAGGTGTTAACGAGGTTACGCCTCTGGGAAAACGAGGTTTACATTAATTAGGTTCGTGCGAAAGCACGGGGGACCTCCCTCAAAGTACCGACACTGGCCTGGCTGAAAGATTGGCGAACTTGTAGTGTGTAATTAATCCCGGCTAGTCTTTCCTTTTAGGGTTTGAAGGAAGATTTGATAAAAAGCAGTAGGAGCCATCCTGATTAGATAAAATAATAACCAATCTATTCTTGCAAGAGCGCACGCTGAGTGTTTTCTTCTCTCTCTCCGGGTAGCGACCATATCACGCCTTAATCAAGATAATAATACGGATTATTGACTGAACCCGCTTGTTATACTGAGCTTGGGAACGTTGGTCCCGCTCCAACTTATAAATGTTATAAGACAGAGCAGGAAATTGGGGAATACCAGATTTCCCGTGCCGTCCAAACGAAGAGAGTGCATGCTGATGCATCATCTTCGGGTGTGTTCATTATACAGAACTGTTTCTCTGTATCCTTTACGTCCTGGGTATGTGATACCAGATCAGGATCCCAGATATGTAATATGTTACATAGGGCTACAGAAAGGTAGAGAACTGAGAACGGGTGATAAGTTTCATGAGGCAGAAAACGGGGCAAGTGTTGCAGCCAAGTCTGTTGGTCACTGTCACCCTGTATTGTCAATACATTGATTCTGAACGAATGTTATTAGATACCGAACCTGATATACAAAATCATATCTATCTCTTTATTAGTAAAGAAATGATAAAATTTTGTATTGTTGGATAATGTTTTGAACATTTCCTATATCAAAAGTTGATCGGTTCAGGCACGTTATCTAAAAGCATTAATGTTCTAAATCAAACTACAGTTCTTAGTATACGGAACGCACATAAGAGGAAGAGTTCAGAAATGAACGGATTCTTCTTAAGGTATTGTAGACTAGGTCAGATCAATGTGACCCGACTAGCTGAAGTTACATATAGATGCATATTTAAATCAGTTTGAATTTACATCTTCTGAAACTTGCGAGTCATGTCACAAAGATATAATGACACCAGCTCTGTTTATTGGAAACAGAGAAAGAGTTAGTGAACTCTTGGGATGATACATGATGATGTATGTAGGTCCCCAGTCTACACATGCCAGGACCGGTTCTTTATACTTCATTACGTTCTCTGATAATCTCTCAAGATTCAGACATATGTTCCTGTTGAAACACAAGTCTGAACCTTTTGAGATAATCACAGAATATAAGTTAGAAGTAGAGAACCAATACGGGTATAAGTATTATGTCCTATGATGAGATCAAGGAGGAGAATACTTGTGCACGGAAATCCTGGATTATTCTAAAGGAGAATGAGATTCTCTCTCAGATTACTCCTCCGTATACACCATTGCACGATGGTATGTCGGGGCGGAGCAGATACACCCTATTTGATATGGTGTGCTCTATGATGAGTACTACTGAGTTACCTTTTTCCTTTTAGGGAGTTATGCACTTGAGAAGCTGCATACTTATTAAAAAGGGTTCAAATCAAATCAGTTGCCTACCGCTTCATATGTGATATGGTATGGAAGAGCCCATGTCTTAAGCCAGTTAAGATTTGGGGTTGTCCGGCCTATGTCTAAAAGCAAAATCTGGACAAGCTCGAGGCAAAGTCTGTTATGTAGAACTGGAAAGGGTCCAGCTATACAAACTACAGTAGATGATTTAATAGAACCAAAGGATTCAGTAGATTCGAACGAACCTCAGCCTCTCCGCCGATCTAGTAGGGTTCCTCACCCACCTGAGAGATACCTCGGTTTCTCTATGACAGTGGGAGCGAGGATTACATCATGAGATGATGACCCAACTAGTTTCGAGCTGGCCATCAGGAGTAAGACTCTGTAAGAATGGCTGGATGCTTAGTGATCTGAGATGGAATCCTTATACACCAACAAAGTATGGACTTTGGTTGCTATATCTGAAGGGTTAAATCCCCATCAGGAGCAAGTATATCTTGAGAAGATTACTTGGTGTATATGGAAAAGTTGAGACTTTCAAAGCTAGACTTGTTAAAGGTTTTCGTCATCAACCAGGCGTGGATAATGATGAAACCTTTTCAAGTATCTATGCTTAAGTCCATCCAGATCCTACTTACCACGGCTACATACCATGACTACGATATCTGGCGGTTGGGTGTCATGACTGCTTTTCTAAATGATGTTTTAGAAGAGTGCGTCTATAAGTACACAGCCAGAGGGCTTCGTAGACAGTGGGAGCAGCGGAAACGTGTGCAAGATGCTTTATAGGATTAAAGCAGGCATCGCGGAGTTGGAACATCTGTTTTGATGTGTTAGTCAAAGAGTTTGACATCATCAAAATGGTAGATGAACCTTGTATAAACAAAAAGGTAGTAGGGAGTATGGTGACGATCCTCGTAGAGTACGTGGATGACATACTCTTGATAGGGAAGGAGTTTCCTATGCTACGCTCGGTCGATCTCCGCTTATCACAAGGATTCTCCAATAGGATCAAAATGATACCTACTAAATCCTGGGTTTTGGATCTATGAGATAGATCTAAATGGATGTTAGAATTCTCACTAGATGTAGTGAGACGGTATCAACCGATCCTGGGGAAAATCACTGGAATGGTTCCAGGGTGATAATGACGACTGAGTGTCAGTCACAGGCATTGTCTTTACCCTCAGTAAAGGGACGGTATGTTGGAAGAGTTCCAAGCTAGATACCGTGGCATACTAGACGATAAAGGCTAAATACATCGCTACTTAAGATGCTACCATAGAGGCAGTCTGGGTGTATAATAGTTCATGAGATGAACTTCGTTCCTACCATTATGAGACAATGGAGTTGTGGCTTATGCCAAGGAACACCCGTCCCATCAGTGACCCAGGCGTATTCTAAGGCAGTGTCTCCTGATCATGGAGATGGTTGATCTCCAGGGAGATCGAGGATAGGAGAGTAGACTCAGAGGACAACACAGCGGATCCACTCACAAAGGCCTGTTCCCAGAGAGAGACTTTTATGTGATGGTTGAGTATGAGATACTGCAACCACTGCTATCAGATGGCCCTAGTGCAAGTGGGAGATTGTTAGTTATATGTATGCCCTAGAGGCCATTACTGTACATAGGATGTATATTGTAGTGGATGCTGGGACATATATAGGGAGGACTTTCTTGCTCGACATGATAGTATGCTATCTGGTTACCCTTTACCTTAACGTGTATGCTGATTGTCTCTCTGTTACATGTTGGTAAAGCCCTTAGGATGTGTACTTGACTACCTGGACTGTGATGCGGATCATACTAGTGGGGACATGGTAGTCCATAAGTGCATCCTTCAAAGTCCCTAGTCGTGGGTGTATCGAGACGGGGCATCGATATACCAGAGTAGACAAGCGTATACCTTCTCGACCCATACAGATGGGCGATGGATGATCCCATATCCATCGGTGTTTGACATCAGAGATGATATACGGGTGCTCAGTAGAGACTGGGTACACTGGACGGGCTCGCCGAGAACTCCCAGATGGTATTATACCTCACGTCAGATGGCAGTTCTCTGGTGACACTGGTACAGAGTAGTCTGTTGACCCGAGATCGTCATAGAGTCTTGTGTGGTTCCCACTGTGCTTTGATTTCCATCTTACCACGTCCAAGAGGGCGTGCAAAACGGTGGTTTTTGGGTACAGTCCCGAGTCACATGGAGGCAATGAGCGATAGGAGGGGATTCGTCTCTCCCGGTATAGGGAGTTGATGTTGCGCTGTGTTCGATTGGCTATAACAGGAAATCCCTGGCCAGGGTTGCTGAGATTTACTGGTAAGTGTTACCAGTAGTTTCTCGAAGTGTTATAGACCTCATATCGACACGACTTATCGAGCTATTGGGGTCTGACGTTTACCACCCCTAGGCGAGATATGCGACATATCAGACGATCAGACCGGACTGTACGGTAGTGTTACTGGTCGGATTCACTGGAGTGTGAGCGGGCTTGCTCGTCGATCTTCAGATCGCTCAATACCCGGGTGGCCGTTACGTTTAGCAGACCGCTTGCGGCTTGTGGGTGTTTGATATGATCATCATCTGCTGCCGGCGTATTGACGAGTCTTTAGAGTCCTACACAGAGGTTTCCTGGCTCAAGCGAAACGAAATAGGAGTGCATATGAGATATGTGCGGGACCGAGAATGATACCGGTATGTGATACTGTATTCAATTCTCGCGATATGTGACATTGATCGGTTATATGCGATATAGCCGGGTTATCGGATCAAGTGTTGATTCGATAAGTTGTTACTGTTGATATTAGTCGGTTATATACGATATGACCGGATCATTAAATCAAGTGTTGATTTAATGATTTAATGCATAATTATATATTTGATATATTACTTTGCATTAACTAGTATCGTTTCACTTAAGATGGATTTTCTCACTCGGATGTGCGCATTGTATATGCGATATATTTTTGTGCACTTGGTTGTATCATGTTTGATGATGCATACAACATTGGTTAGTGTAAAGAATTAAACCTAGGTTAAGTATATGGTTAAGGTTTCTATTTATTTGTCCATTCATTTATCTTTTTATTTGGATTAAAATGAAATGACAAAAGAAAACAAAATGGTTATCATTCTTTCTTTCTTTCATGAAACTTGATGAAGCTTCATGAAGCTTTGACCATATGACCATTTTGTCTTTTAGCTTAACCCTAACCATTGCACTTAACCATGATTGATTCTCTACACCTAACCATGGTTCTAATATGATAAGTATTCATTTCTTTTCTAATTTTTAATTAACTTATCATAATTAGATTCTTCTTCTTCTTCATTTCTTCACATGAAGAAAGCTTGCTCCATTAATGGCAAGTGATGAAAATGAGTGAGAAATCAAAATCTAAAGTCTACCCACTTCTTATTTCTTCATCCACTACCTCTTGCCAAGTAGTAGAGTATGTTTTCTTCACAAGTTTCTTGACTTGGTGAAGTGAGAGCTTGATCTTGCGATGCTTCGACGTAGATCATCTTCGGCATGGACATCGACGACCTAGCTCGCCTATTCTCCGATGAAGCCGACGCTAGAGCCCGGATTTGATTTGGACAGCGGAGAGGACTTCGTTGCGGAGCTATGGAGGTGGAGCACCGGATCTACAAAGGTTGTATTTCCGTATTCCCTTAATTAAGTGTTAACTAGTTAGCTTTTTCGCCTAGTTTTCTAGCAAACGATCCGTAGTCGGGTCTCTCGGCACCTAGAATTTTTGAAAATGGCATGTTCGATGCCTTGTGAGACCTCACTAGTGTGCCTAGGAACCCTACACTAGTCTACTCTGGTATATCGATGCCCCGTCTCGATACACCCACGACTAGGGACCTTGAAGGATGTACTTATGGACTACCATGTCCCCACTAGTATGATCCACATCATAGTCCAGGTAGTCAAGTACTTATCCTAAGGGCTTTACCAACATGTAACAGAGAGACAATCAGTGTACACGTTAAGGTAAAGAGTAACCAGATAGCATACTATCATGTCGAGCAAGAAAGTCCTCCATATATATGTCCCAGCATCCACTACAATATACATCCTATGTATAGTAATGGCCTCTAGGGCATACATATAACTAACAGATCGAGGCAAGGTCAGTTCTGTATAACTGGAAAGGTTCCAGCTATACAAAACTGCAGCTAATGATTTGACAGAACCAAACGATTCAATTGTTCCCGACGAACCTCAGCCTCTCCGCCGATCTGGTAGAGTTCCTCATCCGCGTGAGAGATACTTCGGCTTCTCGATGACAGTGGGAGCAAGGAATGCATCATGAGATGATGACCCAACTAGTTTCGAGCAGGCCATCGAGAGTAGGGACTCTGTAAGAATGGCTGGATGCTTAGCGATCTGAGATGGAATCCATGTACACCAACAAAGTATGGACTTTGGTTGCTATATCTGAAGGGTTAAATCCCCATCAGGAGCAAGTATATCTGGAGAAGATTACTTGGTGTAGATGGAAAAGTTGAGACTTTCAAAGCTAGACTTGTTAAAGGTTTTCTTCATCGACCAGGTGTGGATAATGATGAAACCTTTTCCAGTGGCTATGCTTAAGTCCATCCGGATCCTACTTACCATTGCTACATACCATGACTACGATATCTGGTGGTTGGGTGCCATGACTGCTTTTCTAAATAATGATTTAGAAGAAAACATCTATAAGAACACAGCCAGAGGGCTTCGTAAACAGTGGGAGCAGCAGAAACGTGTGCAAGTTGCTTTACAGAATAAAGCAGGCATCGCGGAGTTGGAACGTCTGTATTGATGTGATAGTCAAAGTGTCTGACTTCATCAAAATGGTAGATGAACCTTGTATATACAAAACAGTAATATAGAGTAAGGTAGTCATCCTCGTATTGTACGTGGACAACATACTCTTGATATGAAAAGAGTTTCCTATGCTACGCTCGGTCAATCTCCTCTTATCACATGGATTCTCCATATAGGATCAAAGTGATACATCCTAAATCCTGGGTTTTGGATCTATAAGATAGATCTAAAGGGATGTTAGGATTCTCACTAGGTTTAGTGAGATGGTATCAATCGATCCTGGAGAGAATCACTCGAAAGGTTCCAGGGTGATAAGGACGATTGAATGTCAGTCGCAGGCATTGTCTTTACCCTCAGTGGAGGGACGGTATGTTGGAAGAGTTCCAAGCTAGATACCGTGGCAAACTAGACGATAAAGGCTGGTAACATCGCTATTAAAGATACTACCAAAGAGGCAGTTTGGGTGTATATTGGTTCATGAGATGAACTAGGTTCCTACTATTGTGTGACAATGGAAGTGTGGATTTGGCCCAGGAACGCTGATCCCATCAGTGACCCAGACATATTCTGAGGCAGCAACACCTGATTATGGAGATAGTTGATCTCTAGGGTGATCGAGGCTAGGAGAGTAGACTCAGAGGATAACACGGCGGATCCACTCACAAAGGCTTTTTCCCAGAGAGAGACTTATATGGGATGGTTGAGTATTAGATACTCCAACCACTGCTACGGATGGCCCTGGTGCAAGTGGGAAAATGTTAGTTATATGTATACCCTAGAGGCCATTACTGTACATAGGATGTATATTGTAGTGGATGCTGGGACATATATAGGTAGGACTTTCTTGCTCGACATGATAGTACGCTATCTGGTTACTCTTTATCTTAACATGTATACTTGTTGTCTCTCTATTACATGTTGATAAAGCCCTTAGGATTTATGCTCGACTTCCAGGACTATGATGTAGATCATACTAGTGGGGCCTGGGTAGTCCATGAGTACATCCTTCAATGTTCCTAGTCGTGGGAATATCGAGACGGGGCATCGATATTCCACAGTAGACTAGCGTATGTCTTCTCAACCCATGTGATGGGCGATGGATGATCCCATATCCATTGGTGTTTGACATCAGATATGGTATGCGGGTGCTCAGTGGAGACTGGGTACACTGAACGGACTCGCCGAGAACTCCCAGATGGTATTATACCTTAGGTAAGATGGCAGTTCTCTGGTGACACTGGTACAGCTTAGTCTGTTGACCCGAGATCGTCATAGAGTCTTGTGTGTCTCCCACTATGCTTTGATTTCCACCCTACCACTGCTCTACTGAGTCGTGCAAACAGGTGCTTTTTGGGTACAGTCCCGATTCACATGGAGGCAATAAGCGATAGGAGAAGATTCGTCTCTCCCGGTATTGGGGGTTGATGTTGCGCTATGCTCGACTGGACATAACTGGAAATCCCTGGCCAGGGTTGCAGTGATATACTGGTAAGAGTTATCAGTAGTTTCACGCTTGTTATGGACCTTAGATCGGCATGAATTATCAAGCTACTGGGGTTTGACGTTTACCACCCCTAGGCGAGATATGCGACATATCGGACAAACAGACCGGACTGTACAGTAAGTGTTACTGGTTGGATTCACAGGAGTGTGAGCGGGCTTGCTCGTTGATCTTCTGATCGTTCAATACCCGGGTGGCCGTTACGTTTAGCAGACCGCTTGCGGCTTGTGGGTGTTTGATATGATCATCACCTACTACCGGCGTATTGACGAGTATTTAGAGTCCTACACAGAGGTTTCCTGGCTCAAGCAAAACGAAATAGGAGCGCCTATGAGATATGTGCGGGATCGAGAATAATACCAGTATGTGATACTGTATTCTATTCTCGTGATTTGTATCATTGGACGGTTATATAAGATATAGCCAGGTTACCGAATCAAATGTTTATTCGATATATTGATACACTTGATATTAGTCGGTTATATGCAGTATGACCAGATCATTAAATAAAGTGTTGATTTAATGATTTAATGTATAATTATATATTTGATATATCACTTTACATTAACTAGTATTGGTTCACTTAAGATTATTTTTTCTCACTAGATTGTGCACATTGTATATATGATATATTTTTGTGCACTAGTTTGTATCATGTTTGATGATACATGCAAACTTGGGTGTGTGTATGACTTACACCAAGTTTAGGTTAATGGTTAGGGTTGTATTTATTTATTTATTTATTTATTTATTTTGGTAAAATAGAATGGTTGCTTTCTTTGTTTTTATGCTAGAAGCTTCATGTTGCTTCAAGCATCTTTGAAAAAGGGTAACCATTTTGTTTTTTCCTTTGACCTAACCATTTACCTAAACTATGGTTTAATCACTACAAGAGTTTACTCACCCATGGTTGCAACATGATAAGTCTTCACTTGATTATTCATTTGATATTATTCTTTTTATTCTTTTCTTTCTTCTTCATCTTCTTCTTCTTCATGAAGAAAAGAAAAGCTTTCTTGAAAATTCTAAGTGATGAAATCAAGTGAGAAATCTAAATCCAAAGTGAACCCACTTCCTATTTCTTCATCCTCTGGCACTTGCCATGTTGTATAGGGTGTTTTCTTCATAAGTTTCATGACCTAGTGAAGATGGAGCTTGAGTTTGAGTCGCCTCGACGTAGATCATCTTCGGCATCGAAGTCAACGACCTAGCCCGATCATTTCTCCGACGAAACCATCACTAGAGTCTAGGATCCCGATGATCGTAGTGAAGGGACTTCGTCACCGAGCTTTGGAAGTGGAGGACCGGATCTACAAAGGTTGTAGTCCCTTTCACTTTTAGTTAAAGTTGTTAACTTTCTTAGTTTCGCTTTACCTCTAGTAACGATCTTGCTTAGGGTTTCTTGGCACATATTAAAAATTAGATTTCGGCATGGTTGATCAGTTGTAGAACCTTATGAGTGTGCCTAGGAACCCTACAGGTAGTGCCCCGGCCATCTAACAGACGCCAAATGCGGAACAAAAACTTTTACAACAGGCGCTATCGCGTAATATAACCCGGATCTTGCCATTAAACCTAAACTAACAAACTACAAAGTGGGTAGAAACGTTATACCGAATGATCCGAGTCCTTCGGTCTTCAACCATCATCACACGCTTTGTTGCGGCTGTTCCGATCTCCTGAATCTCCAGTCTTCTCGTCCAGGTGGCACCACATCGACGGATCTTTAAACGGGCTCCCGCCTCTGAACCGAGGCAACTCGGTCGTCAAGTTTGCTGAAAAAGATGACCAAGATGATGTAAAGAATGAGTAGATTACTTTTTCTCGTTACGTCCAAGGCTATGGACGAACGGTTAATGAAGCTGCCTTTTTGATCGGGTGATAAGAATTTGAGCTATATGAAATTTCCATACACAAATCTATCATAATCTTTTCCCAAGTAAGTGAGTGAGGAGATGGGGAGGGGTCGGCCATATATAGAAGAGGGGGGAGGTGAGTGTAGGAGAGAGGAAGGTGACCACAAGATAAAGATCATTCATGAAGAGAATAAGTCATCTTAACACATAGTATGAACACATTAAAGAACTAATGAATCATCACCCTTAGTCACCAAAACACCTCATCAACTCATTAATGCAAGTAATGAGTCACAAACCTAGTCACCTCTTCTAGAAGCTTCCACACATATCTCAAGAAAAGATAAATCCGAATTTAACCAAATGTTAAATACGGCTGATAGAAAACTGGAAACTGGCAACTTCCAAAATTGATCGTGAAACGAATTTCAGGATAACCCCGTATCAGTATAAACATAACCGCATTTGTATTACGAACGAATACAAATGCAACGGAGACAAAGATATTATATCTACACAGTATAATACTGGGTTCCGGCTTAAACCAAAGCCGACCAGTATTATCTGCCCGAAAAATGACACGTGCGAAAACGCACGTGCATTTTCCGAACCCTGCTATAAACCCATACGGCCTCTACAACGTTCGCCCGAACTTGGGAAAGTGTCTGTTGGGGACTCTAAAGACTCATCAACACAATGGCATTGGGTATAACCTCTAGCACGTCAGAGGTACAAGCTGTACGTAACGGTTGCCTATGTATTGATTGGAAGGGAAGCTGACGAGCAAACTCATCTATAAACCCTACTGAGCCTAACAGTGACACTATACATACAGTCCGGTCCGTTCGTCTATAAGTATCGCATATTTGCCTAGGGGGCTAGTAACGTCAGACCCCCAATAGCGGTATAAGTCGTGTCAGAGAGTGGCCCAGAACACCCTGAGATACTACTGGAGTACCTACCAGTAAATTTCCTGCCTTGGCCGAGGGCTTTGTGTAATGACTCTCCTAGACACAGCGCGATCTCACCCTCAATACCGGGAGAGACGAATCCCCTGCCGATCCGCTCACTTGCCTCCAATGTGGCTCGGGACTGTACCCAAAAAAGACCTGTTTGCACGACTCCTTTGAGCCATGGTAGGGTAGAAATCAAAGCACAGTGGGAACTCACACGATACAAATGACGACCTCAGGTCGATGAACTAACCTGTACACATGTTACCAAGGAACTGCTATCTGACAATATGTATAATACCAACTAGCATGTTCCCGGCGAGTCTTGTCCGGTGTACTCATAACCCAATGAGCACCTGTATTCATCTTAGGTGAACTAACTGACACCAATGGATTGTAAGACCGGCCATCGCCCCTCGTCGGGGTCTCGACTGTATACACTAGTCTACTCTGGAGTATCAATGTCCTGTCTCGAAACTCCCACGACTAGGGACACTTTAAGGATGTGCTTACAGACCCCAGCTCCCACGTATATGATCGCCATCATACTGCTGGTAGTCAAGCTAGAATCTTATGGGCTCTATCATCATGCAATAGCGAACTAAATCATGTAAAATATGATAAAGACAAACCAGATAGCATACTATCATCTCGAGCAAGACTGTCATATCGGTATAGGTCCTGCCTCAATCATTGCAATCACGTACCCGCGATCCAATAATTAACTTTGAGGGCACTATGTCCAACAACATTGTTATACGCCTGTCCCAAACCAACGCATCTATCTATGCAACAGAAAGGTAACAAGCAATAACTATACACTATGCCTTGACTAAGGCCAACAAACATAGCATGGATACTAAGTGCTACCCGTCTGAAACGACGGAGGGCTATGGATGGTTTCTGGCGAAAATCCTTTGACGTAATGAACTTGATATCGTTGAAGGAACCTGATAGCTTTTTACAAAAATAAAGTGGCAAAAACCTTTGCAATAGAGGTCATTCCCGGTGAAGGGATCTCGTCTCTTTCTCCGTAGAATGAGATGCAGGATATTCCAAACTGAATAACGCGATGCAAAGCAAAAAGTAATCGACTATAGTGAAGTTATTACCCTGACGCAAACCTCATCCCAAGGGGTCACTCCCGGTGAAGGGATCTCAGCCCTTGCCTCGTCGAATGAGGTGCTAGATATTCATAATCGAATACCTCTGTGCAAAACAAAAGAGAACGTCCTTGGGACAACAACTTTTTAGAAAATGTTCCAACAACATCCAATAGGTTTGTTTTTCTTTGCATTGATCAGAATCAACGCAGTCCCATCAATTAATCACACCAGAAAAGATCGAAAATAAAATGTACGTATATGCCATACGCATTCGTCACTGGTTCGCGTCATCACCCGTTAGGTTACTTAACTAACGACAGAGCGGGGATTGGACTAGCGCAGGTGTAAACCATATACAACATCTAATAGTATATATATCAATATACAATAATCGCTCCAGGCGTGATAATTGCAACATTACAGAAAAGTAATAAGCATCACAGAACAATACAGATAAGCTGGGATCGCCGGGTTTCCTTTGAGCCGCAAATGAAACCCGACGTTCCCCTGGTCGTGTGGATAGCCTGTGCAATGAAACCCTAGACCCCTATGAGTGCAGCAAGTTACTCGCTAAAACCTGAAGCGAGGCAGCCCCCTTCAGCAAAGTGAATGGACCACCTAGCTTTTCACGGAGTCCGGTAACTTAAGCACTCCACCTTGGGTCAATCTATACCCCCTATGAGTGCGGCGAATAGCCTGCTAATTATAGAGTGAGGCCCCCTCCGTCTCAAACCCATGAGATGCGGGCCCGTTGCCCTCTAGAACCCGGTTATCCGTGCACTCCATCGCGTGGTAAACCTAGTACAGAAAAGAAAATATGTACAACGGTGACATCGACCTCAACCCGGTCGTGCCCCAAAAGAATAATGTACAAGAAGGCAGTGACGGCAGTCCACATGTCGGACACTCGCTCCAAGATATCAAATGTACAAATATTTCCGAACTGCACTACCATTGCATGCAAGCTATCCACCATGACAAATCCGCAACATCACAGCACAACACCGAACATCAACGTGAATGTCGCGTTTGCAAACCCGTCTAAAGAGCTATAGCAATTAGACACGATTTACCATGCGAATGACATTCACGGTCATAGATAATAATGTAATGCACTGCAAACTTTAAACAATGTTAGAAAATATTGACTTCGAAATAACCCCTGAATAGCCCAAACAACCTGATAAAACTATATTCAAACTAAGCTAAACAAACAATACCACCGAACCAACATTCCAGAGACCAGACCACATCCTAAAAACCAAACCAAGAAGCCCAAAAAAAACCGGCCTGCTCGGATTTTTCTTGCATGTGCTCGGCCAAAATCCGAGGTATGGGTCTCGTGTTTGGGGTGCTGTCTTGTAGTCATGTCAGTAGTCTTCTGCACTTGTTTAAATAATTTTAGAAGACACTTTTAAAATTGATAGAGAATGGCAGTGCAGTGGCAGTGTTTGCGTTTTGTTTCGGTTTTTATACTTTTAACATTGTCTAAACCACTAGTAAATGGTTAAAAGTTTGGCTCTGATACTATGTAAGTCTACGCCAGAGCCCCGGTCATCAATCCGATGCCAAATGCTTTTACAAAACTGGCGCTAACGTAACCTTAAAACCCGGATCGTTCCATTAACCATAAACTAGTACACTGTTAAGATGTTAGAATGGCTATACCGATCTATACGTGTCCTTCAGTCTTTAGCCGCCATCCATAGCTTGTTGTGGCATCTACGTTCTCGCTTGATCTCCGATCTCCTCGTCGAGGTGGCACCACGTCAAGGAATTTTTATACGGGCTCCCGCTTCAAACCGAAGCAACTCGAACATGAAGTTTGCTAGCAGGCATGTCCAAGATTGAAGTAGAGAGAAATGTGAATACTTTGTCTCAATACACCCTAGGATTCTCATAACATGAGAGGGGGTAGGGTGGAGGTTGAAGAAGATGCAAAGAGATGATGTGTGTGAGCTCAAGAAACTATCAAGAGAGAGAAAAACCAAAACCCCAAAACTTATGTATGGCTGCCCTGTCTTTTTGGTGTGATGATATAATGAGATTTTGTAATGAAAAATCAAGGAAATATCTTACCAAAATATCTCACACAAAACCCTAAAATATCCGACCCAAAACAAACTCTATTAATTCTATGATGACGCACTGGATGACTCATTACCATGAGTCATTAGTGAACATGCTAGAATTAATAACTCACAAGAAATGAGTACACTTTCCAATTCTAATAATTATTTAAACCAAAATGATTAACCGAAAAAGAAATGCATCTTCTAAAGTAATCACATAACGGATTACGAGAATACCCCTCACCTGTATATACATACTGATATCCGTATTCCAACCGAATACGAATACCATGAGACGAAAGTATTCCAACACAATATAATACTAGGATCCGGTTTAAACCAAAACCCACCAGTATTACCTGTCCGAATCATGACACGTGCACAACTGCATGCGTATGTTCGAACCCTACCATAAAACCATACAGCCTCTATAATGTTTTGCCCAAACTTGGGAAACAATCTGTGGGGGACTCTAAAGACTCGCCAATACGCTGGCAGTGGATTTAACTACAAGCACGTCGGTGGTACTAGCTGTACGTAATGGCTGCCTGGATATTGAGGAAAAGGGAGGCTGATGAGCAAACTCATCCAGAAACCCTACTGAGCCTATCAGTGACAATATCTGTACAGTCCGGTCCGTTCGTCTATGAGTATCGCATATCAGGCCTAGGGGCTGGTAAACGTCAGACCCCCAATAGCGGTATAAGTCATGTCAGAGAGTATCCCAGAACACCTTCAGATACTACTGGAGTACCTACCAGTAAATCTCGCTTGCCCTGGCCAGGGAATTTGTTTAATGGCTCTCCAGACACAACACGATCTCACCCTTAATACTAAGAGAGATGAATCCCCTGCCATCCGCTCACTTCCTCTATACGGCTCGGGACTGTACCCAACTAAAACCTATTTGCACGACTCCTTTAAGCCATGGTAGGGTAATAATCAAAGCACAGTGGGAACTCACACGAGACAAATGACGATATAAGGTCGATGAACTAACCTGTACACATGTCACAAGGGTATTGCTATCTGACGACAGGTATAATACCAACTAGTAGGTTCCCGGCGAGTCCTGTCGGTGCACTCATAACCCAATGAGCACCTGTATACATCTTAGGTGAAGCAACTGACACCAATCGCTTGTGAGACCGGCCATCGCCCCTCATCGGGGTCTCGACTGTATACACTAGTCTACTCCGCTGTATCGATGCTTTGTCTCGAAGCTCCCACGACTAGGGACCACTTTTAAGGATATGCTTATAGACTACCCAACTCTCACGTATATGATCGCCATCATACTGTTGGTAGTCAAGAAAGAATACTAGGGGCTCTATCAACGTGTAATAGTCATCTGTAATGTCACCTAAAACAGTACACGACGATAAAGGTAAACCAGATAGCATACTATCATCTCGAGTAAGACTGTCCTACTGGTATAAGTCCTCCTTCAATCATTGCAATCACATACCTGCGATCCAATAATTGACAATGAGGGCACTATATCCAACAGTGGTTCGTACGAGATTTCACAAGATAGCGTTCCACTCCGTTGATATCAGAGATGTGATACGCATGCTGAGACGTCGAATATGGATATATCCTTTAGAAGGAGTCGTGATGAGTTTGCAGCTGTTCCGGAACAAGAAATAGGTTTAGTAATAGGTGATAACTTTTGGATAGTTCAGCAGGATCAAGATTGGGAAAGGCCCTGACAGAATCCTTCTGGAATACTACACGGGAAGATTTAGACCCAGGATCGGTCGTATTACGCACACCCAGTAGGCCAGAGTTCAGCATCATCGATGAGACATGATGTGAGTGACCACGATAGTTGGCCAGAGATCTTTAGAGGATGTGCCAGAGAGGAACCGTTTCCATCATCATTCCATATTGGGCCGTTGAGCCGAGGAGTTATGTAACTGGTAATTCGCAGTGAGAGACGAGGGCCTAAGGGCACAAGGCGCCAGACCATAAATAGGAGGCAAGTAGATATCTTGCTCTAGTAGCTTTCGATACACCGACACCTTCTCGACTATGAAGGAAGGCCATATCGACGACAATGTTTACGATTTGCGATTTGGTGGTTCGAATATCATGTGTCCGTCATTTTGGATTTCGGAATTTTGGACAATTTGTTAGTTATGTATATGCCCTAGAGGCCATTGTTGTACATATGATGTATATTATAATGGATGCTGGGATATATATGTTAGTTATATGTATGCCCTAGAGGCCATTACTATACATAGGATGTATATTGTAGTGGACGCTTGGACATATATAAGGAGGACTTTCTTGCTCGACATGATAGTATGCTATCTGGTTGCTCTTTACCTTAACGTGTACACTGATTGTCTCTCTGTTACATGTTGGTAAAGCCCTTAGGATGTGTACTTGACTACCTGGACTATGATACGGATCATACTAGAGGGGACATGGTAGTCCATAAGTACATCCTTCAAGGTCCCTAGTCGTGGGTGTATCGAGACGGGGCATCGATATACCAGAGTAGACCAGCGTATACCTTCTCGACCCATATAGATGGGCGATGGATGATCCCGTATCCATTGGTGTTTGACATCAGTGATGATATACGGGTGCTCAGTGGAGACTGGGTACACTGGACGGACTCGCCGAGAACACCCAGATGGTATTATACCTTACGTCAGATGGCAGTTCTCTGGTGACACTGGTACAAGTTAGTCTGTAGACCCGAGATCGTCATAGAGCCTTGTGTGATTCCCACTATGCTTTGATTTCCACCTTACCACGTCCAATAGGGCATGCAAAACGGTGTTTTTAGGTACAGTTCCGAATCACATGGAGGCAATGAGCGATAGAAGGGGATTCGTCCCTCCCGGTATAGGGAGTTGATGTTGCGCTGTCTTCGATTGTCTATAACCGGAAATCCCTGGCCAGGGTTGCTGAGATTTACTGGTAAGTGTTACCAGTAGTTTCTTAAACTTTTATAGACCTCATATCGACACGACTTATCGAGCTACTGAGGTCTGACATTTACCACCCTTAGGCGAGATATGCGACATATCAGACGACGAGACTGGACTGTACGGTAAGTGTTACTGGTTGGATTGACAGGAGTGTGAGTGGGCTTGCTCGTTAATCTTCTGATCGCTCAGTACCCGGGTGGCCGTTACGTTTAGCAGACCGCTTACGGCTTGTGGGTGTTTGATATGATCATCACTTGTTGTCGGCGTATTGACGAGTCTTTAGAGTCCTACACAGAGGTTTCCTGGCTCAAGCGAAACGAAATAGGAGCGCATATGAGATATGTGCGGGACCGAGAATAATACCAGTATGTGATACTGTATTCTATTCTTGCGATTTATATCATCGGTCGGTTATATGTGATATAGCCGGGTTACCGAATCAAGTGTTGATTCGATATATTGATACACTTGATATTAGTCGGTTATATGCAGTATGACCGGATCGTTAAATCAAGTGTTGATTTAATGATTTAATGTATAATTATATATTTGATATATTACTTTACATTATCTAGTATTTGTTCACTTAAGATTGATTTTCTCACTTGAAGTGCATAAGTTGTATATGTGATATATTTTTGTGCACTAGTTTGTATCATGTTTGATGATACATGCAAACTTGGGTGTGTGTATGACTTACACCAAGTTTAGGTTTATGGTTAGGGTTTTATTTTCTTTATTTATTTTGGTAAAACAAAATGGTGCTTTTATTTCACTTTGGCTTGAAGTTTCATGAAGCTTCAAAGCATCTTTGAAAAGTCTAACCATTTTGTTTTATGCTTAAACCTAACCATTACCTAAACTTTGGTTTGCTCTCTACATGAGTTTACTTCACCCATGGTTAGATTATGATAAGTCTTCACTTGATTTTTCATTTTTATTATTATTGATATTCTTTTCTTCTTCTTCTTCTTCTTGATGAAGAAAAGAAAACCTAGCTAGAAAATTTCAAGTGTTGAAATCAAGTGACAAATCCATATCCAAAGTGAACCCACTTCCTATTTCTTCATCCTCTACCACTTGCCATGTAGTAGAGTGTGTTATCTTCACAAGTTTCATGACCAAGTGAAGACGGAGCTTGAGTTAGAGTTGCCTCGACGTAGATCATCTTCGGCATCGAAGTCAACGACCTAGCCCGCTCATATCTCCGACGAAACCATCGCTAGAGTCCGGGATCCCGGTGATCGCAGCGAAGGGACGTCATCATGGAGCTAAAGAAGTGGAGGACCGGATTTACAAAGGTTGTATTTCCATTCACTTAGTAGCAAAGTAGTTTGCTTGCTTGTTTGTTTCGCCTAATCTCTAGTTAACGATCTATATTAGGGTTTCTCGGCATATAAAATTTGAATTTGGCATGTTTGATGCCTTGTGGAACCTCTTGAGTGTGCCTAGGAACCCTACAGTGGTATCAGAGCCTAGCTAGAGCTTTAGGCAAAGTGTAGACGAAGCTAAGTGTCCGATCGAACCCGATATCCCCCGATTTCACCCCTCTCTGTACAATTTTTAAAACTGTGGATTTTTCCTAATTAAAAATGCTCAGAAAATAGTGCAGGGAAATATAAGGTTAACTGTAGAAAACGAGACTCTAACTCACTCAAACGGCCGAGGAACCGCGGCAATGACATGCCATTGGCGGCGGTTCCGCGGCGCATTTAAAGAGTTACGGTTTCAGTTTTTTACAGTTTCCCCCGTATGTGATTCCTGATGTTTCTGGGTGCTTTTAAATATACTCAACAGTTGAGTTTTCTGGGGTGTATTGGGGACTCGTTGATTCGATCGGATATTCTAACCTCATTTATGGTTTTCCGGGTAATTTTAGAATATGTTAAAAAGTTCGACTGGATATAAATACCCACTTTTCCCCCCTGCCGGGAAATTTCCATTTGTTGGATTTTTCCGTAGTTTAATAACGTTCTAAGTAGTGCAAGTAACGCGATGGACCCTCTAGAAGACAACAAACCTTAACTTGATTATGTGACCGTCTTGAACTGCCCTTTGAACCTTAGAGTTTGGGGCAGTACGGCGTGCCACATGTGAAGCGTTGGCTTGTCCATTCTACGGCTGGACCGTTGGTACTGTGGCATGAAGTGAATGTTTTTAAACTTATTTCATATGTTGAGCTGTTTCGGGAAGACTTGGGTGTTTGAATGTTCGATCGGAAAGTTTAACATTGTCTATTTATCTGAAATGTGATACAATATTTGGAATCCACAAGTAAGTTATGAGATAACTGAATGAATGTTATGAATCTAGCAGTTTAGTCTCACTTGATCGGTTGCCACGGGATTTTGATGTGATCAAAAGTCCGTCGCAATCATGTTGCGTACGCGGATACTCGCCGGGTAAACTTAATAGCAGCTACACCCCATATCCCCGACCAAGTGACTGTAGGAGAACCCCGTCGCCAAAAAGCATCCGTTATGGTGCTCGCGGCAGCGATGTTCTGCCTTAGTGCATTTCGTCGACGGTATCGGGGGTGCGGCCGTCTACTAAAGTTTGTGACGGGCATTCGTTTAGGATGTCGGGAATCTTGATGAATTGCCCGACTTGATATTGAAAAGAGTTTTCGATAAATGAGACTAAAATGCGGTGTTTATAATTGTTAAGCATGCGATGTCCAAGGAATTCATTTGATTAGGCACGCGATGTCTAAAGAGGTTGCGGATTCCAACTGTTGTAGTTTTACACTTTATTTTCTGCGACCGTAAGTGTAATATGTGATATCGCCAGTTTCGTTGCTATATGTCAACGAAAAATTAGGATGGGCATATTTACTTACGTTGATGACATGTGATGATATGTGTTGCTGGATATGTTATATTGGATCGTCGTGTTTGAATAGCCGGGGGGTTTTATGTGAGATGAGTGTTTTTTCATTTTCATTCATGTAAAACTTGTATGTAATATTCTTTTATTGGGGCACTTCCAGGTTGCGGAAGATGTCAGCGTTGATGTATATTTTTTACTTTTCCGCATTAGGATAGACCCAAGGAGGGGAGCACAAGTAACCGGGTTCTAGGGTCCAGTGGGAGACCATCTCGAGGAGTCGAGTCCGGGCCTCCTAACCCTAGAATTGGTAGGGTTGCTTGTCGCTCTCGTAGGGGATTAGGGGTGTGGGTTTGGCTATTCATCACGACCGTGGAATCCGTGTTTTATACAGGCTCAAAATAAAACACGGACGTCCTAGTATATCCAATATTTCATATGATATTTTCTGCTGCGTTATCTGTGATGTGATCAAGTGATATGTTCAGATAGATATTGTATATAGTATATATGATATATTATATAGACGTTACTTATGTTTTACACCCGCGCTAGCCCTGCCCCGCTCTGTCATTAGTTACCTAACCTAACGGTGCACGAGGGGACATCGAGCCGAATGCGGATGGCATAAGTGTACGTCGTATTTATTTGTGATGTTTAGGTGATTTAATGATGGGACTTCATTAATATGATTAATGAAAGAAAAGAAACCTAAGATGTTGTGGAATCAAATTTTCAAAAACAGGTAGCTACAGTTCTTGCTTTGCATCGCGGTGTTCCTTGTAGAACATCCTGCACCTTATTCGATAAGGAAAGGGCCGAGATCCCTCCACCGGGAGTGACCCCAGTAGCAATAACTGGCAGATGCTACACCCCTCGGTTTGTCTTTTAATTTCTTCTATAGTTTTTGCTTTGCACAGCGGTATATATGATATATCCTGCACCTTATTCGATGAGGAAAGGGCCGACGATCCCTTCACCGGGAGTGACCCCTTTAGCAAAACTAGAAAAGCCTCAAAAGCACTCCATTTTAAAATCATTTGATTCTACGACGATATCAAGTTCATTACGTAATAGGTTTTCAGAAAAACCTGTCGTAGCCCTCCGTAATTTCAGATAAGCACTGTTTAGTATTCGTGTTGCGTTTATTGGCCTTTGTCAAGGCGTAGTGTGCGGTAGGTGAATAGTACTTATCTGTTTATGCATATGATGCAGATTGGATTAGGGTAGTCGAGCGACCTTGTTGGCCTTTGTCAAGGGCCGTTCGGGTGGGTTTAATTCAATCAAGAAATGACGGGTTGAACTTGACTAGCAGCCTATGGTTTGTTGGCCTTTGTCAAGGTCATAGGAGGCTAGGGGCAAAATATTATCGGGAATTTCAAGTGTTTAAATTTGCAATGAGATTGCATACCTTCTATGAGATAGTTGGATCCCGATACCCGCTGCGAGTAAGAGTTACTCCTGGAAGAGTTTTACACATTACAATTAGCCGATCAAGTAGGTGTCTAGAAAGGTGTCAATGGGGTTACGCCTCTGGGAAAACGAGGTTAACTTTAATTAGGTTCGTGCCAAAGTACGGGGGACCTCCCTCAAAGTACCGACACTGGCCTGGCTGAAAGATTGGCAAACTTGTAGGGTGTAATTAATCCCGGCTAGTGTTTCCTTTTAGGGTTTGAAGGAAGATTTGATAAAAACAGTGGGAGCCATCCTGATTAGATAAAATAATAACCAATCTGATCTTACAAGAGCATACGCTGAGTGTTTTCTTCTCTCTCTCTCTCCAGGTAGCGACCATATCACGCCTTAATCAAGATAATAATACGGATATATTGACCGAACCCGCTTGTTATACTGAGCTGGGGAACGTTGGTCCCGCTCCAACTTATAATTGTTATAAGACCGAGCAGGAATTAGGGGAATACCAGGATTCCCGTGCCGCCCAAACGAAGAAAGTGCATTATGATGCATCTTCTTCGGGTGCGTTCATTACATAGAACTGTTTCTCAGTATCCTCTGCGTCCTGGGTATTAGATACCAGATCAGGATCCCGCATATGTAATCTGTTACATAGGGCTACAGAAAGGTAGAGAACTGAGAACGGGTGATAAGTTTCATGAGACAGAAAACGGTGCAAGTGTTGTAGCCAAGTCTGTATGTCACTGTCACCCTGTATTTCCAAATGCATTGATTCTGAACAAATGCTATTAGATACCGAACCTGATATGCAAAATTATATCAATCTCTTTATTTATTAAAGAAAGATATAATTTTGTATTGTTGAACATTGTTTTGAACATTTCAAAAGTTGATCGGATCAGGCACGTTATCTAAAAGAAATGACGTTCTAAATCAAACTACAGTTCCTAGTATACAAGAACACACACAAGAGGAAGAGTTCAGAATTGAACGATTCCTTCTTGATGTCTTGTAGACTAGGTCAAATCAATGTGACCCGACTAGCTAAAGTTACATTTAGTTGCATATATATATCAGTTTGAATTTACATCTTGTGAAACTTTCCAGTCATGTCACAAAGAGAAGATGACCATAGCTCAGTTTACTCGAAACAGAGAAAGAGTTACTGAACTCTTGGGACTGATACATAGTGATGTATAAAGGTCCCCGGTCTACATATGCCAAGACTGGTTCTTTGTACTTCCTTACATTCACTAATGATCTCTCAAGATTCGGACACATGTTCCTGTTGAAACAAATGTCAGAAGCTTTTGAGAAGTTCAAAGAATATAAGTCAGAAGTAGAAAACTAATACAGGTATAAGTATTATGTTCTATGATAAGATCAGGGAGGAGAATACTTGTGCATGGAATTCTTGGACCATTCTAAAGGAGAATGAGATTCTCTCTCAGTGTTACTCCTCTGAATACACCACAGCACAACGGTGTATCAGGGCGGAGCAATCACACCCTATATGATATGGTGTGCTCTATAATGAGTAGTTTCCTATTTCCTTTTAGGAGTTATGCACTTGAGAAGCTGCATACCTATTGAATGGGGTTCAAATCAAATCAGTTGCCTACCACTTCATATGTGATATGGAAAGGGAAGAGCCCATATCTTAAGTTTGTTAAGATTTGGGGTTGTCCGGCCTATGTCTAAAAAGAAAAATCCGGACAAGCTCGAGGCAAGGTCTGTTATGTAGAACTGGAAAGGTTCCATCTATACAAACTGCAGCTGATGATTTGGTAGAACCAAAAGATTCAGTAGATTCCAACGAACCTCAGCCGCTCCGCCGATCTAGTAGAGTTCCTCACCCACTTGAGAGTTACTTCGGTTTCTCTATGATAGTGGGAGCGAGGATTGCATCATGAGATGATGACCTAACTAGTTTCGAGCTGGCCATCAGGAGTGGGACTCTGTAAGAATGGCTGGATGCTTAGCGATCTGAGATGGAATCTTATACCGCAACAAAGTATGGACTTTGGTTGCTATATCTGAAGGGTTAAATCCCCATCAGGAACAAGTATATCTTGAGAAGATTACTTGGTGTAGATGGAAAAGTTGAGACTTTCAAAGCAAGACTTGTTAAAGGTTTTCGTCGTCGACCAGGCGTGGCTAATGATGAAACCTTTTTCAGGGACCTATGCTTAAGTCCATCCAGATCCTACTTGCCACGGCTACATACCATGGCTACGATATCTGGCGGTTGGGTGCCATGACTGCTTTTCTAAATGATGTTTTAGAAGAGTGCGTCTATAAGTACACAGCCAGAGGGCCTCATAGACAGTGGGAGCAGCGGAAACGCGTGCAAGATGTTTTATGTGATAAAGCAGGCATCGCGGAGTTGGAACATCTGTTTTGATGTGTTAGTCAAAGAGTTTGACATCATCAAAATGGTATATGAACCTTGTATAAACAAAAAGGTAGTAGGGAGCATGGTGGTGATCCTCGTAGAGTACGTGGATGACATACTCTTGATAAGGAAGGAGTTTCTTATGCTACGCTCGATCAATCTCCGCTTATCACAATGATTCTCCGTATAGGATCAAATTGATACCTACTAAATCCTGGGTTTTGGATCTATGAGATAGATCTAATTGGATGTTAGGATTCTCACTAGTTGTAGTGAGAAGGTATCAATCGATCCTGGGGAGAATCACTGGAAAGGTTCCAGGGTAATAAGGACGACTGAATGTCAGTCACAGGCATTGTCTTTACCCTCAGTAAAGAGACGGTATGTTGGAAGAGTTCCAAGCTAGATACCGTAGCAAACTAGACGATAAAGGCTGGTAACATCGCTATTAAAGATACTACCAAAGAGGAAGTTTGGGTGTATATTGGTTCATAAGATGAACTTGGTTCCTACCATTGTGTGTGATAATAGAAGTGTGGCTTTGGCCCAGGAACCCTGGTCCCATCAGTGACCCAGACATATTCTGAGGCAGCATCACCTGATCATGGAGATAGTAGATCTCCAGGGTGATCGAGGTTAGGAGAGTAGACTCAGAGGACAACACGGCGGATCCACTCAACAAGGCCTTTTCCCAGAGAGAGACTTATATGGGAGGGTTGAGTGTTAGATACTGCAACCACTGCTACAGATGGCCCTAGTGCAAGTGGGAGATTGTTAGTTATATGTATGCCCTAGAGGCCATTACTATACATAGGATGTATATTGTAGTGGATGCTTGGACATATATAGGGAGGACTTTCTTGCTCAACATGATAGTATGCTATCTGGTTGCTCTTTACCTTAACGTGTACACTGATTGCCTCTCTGTTACATGTTGGTAAAGCCCTTAGGATGTGTACTTGACTACCTGGACTATGATGCGGATCATACTAGTGGGGACATGGTAGTCTATAAGTACATCCTTCAAGGTCCCTAGTCGTGGGTGTATCGAGACGGGGCATCGATATACCCGAGTAGACTAGCGTATTCCTTCTCGACCCATATCGATGGGCGATGGATGATCCCATATCCATTGGTGTTTAACATCAGAGATGATATATGGGTGCTCAGTAGAGACTGGGTACACTGGACGGACTCGCCGAGAACTCCCAGATGGTATTATACTTTACGTCAGATGGCAGTTCTCTGGTGACACTGATACAGGTTAGTCTGTAGACCCGAGATCGTCATAGTGTCTTGTGTGATTCCCACTGTGCTTTGATTTCCACCTTACCACGTCCAAGAGGGCGTGCAAAACGGTGGTTTTTGGGCACAGTCCTGAATCACATGGAGGCAATGAGCGATTGGAGGGGATTCGTCTCTCCCGGTATAGGGAGTTGATGTTGCTCTTTGTTCGATTGGCTATAACCGGAAATCCCTGGCCAGGGTTGCTAAGATTTACTGCTATGTGTTACCAGTAGTTTCTCAAACTGTTATAGACCTCATATCGACACGACTTATCGAGCTACTGGGGTCTGAAGTTTACCACCCCTAGGCGAGATATGCGACATATCAGACGACGAGACCGGACTGTACGGTAAGTGATACTAGTTGGATTCACATGAGTGTGAGCGGGCTTGCTCGTTGATCTTCTGATCGCTCAGTACCCGGGTGGCCATTACGTTTAGCAGACCGCTTGCGGCTTGTGGGTGTTTGATATGATCATCACTTGTTGCCGGCGTATTGACGAGTCTTTAGAGTCCTACACAGAGGTTTCCTGGCTCAAGCGAAACGAAATAGGAGCGCATATGAGATATGTACGGGACCGAGAATAATACCAGTATGTGATACTGTATTCTATTCTCGCGATTTGTATCATCGGTCGGTTATATGTGATATAGCCGGGTTACCGAATCAAGTGTTGATTCGATATATTGATACACTTGATATTAGTCGGTTATATGCAGTATGACCAGATCGTTAAATCAAGTGTTGATTTAATGATTTAATGTATAATTATATATTTGATATATTACTTTACATTATCTAGTATTTGTTCACTTAAGATTGATTTTCTCACTTGAAGTGCACAAGTTGTATATATGATATATTTTTGTGCACTAGTTTGTATCATGTTTGATGATACATGCAAACTTGGGTGTGTGTATGACTTACACCAAGTTTAGGTTTAAGGTTAGGGTTTTATTTTCTTTATTTATTTTGGTAAAACAAAATGGTGCTTTTCTTTCACTTTGGCTTGAAGCTTCATGAAGCTTCAAAGCATCTTTGAAAAGTCTAACCATTTTGTTTTATTCTTAAACCTAACCATTACCTAAACTATAGTTTGCTCTCTACATGAGTTACTTCACCCATGGTTGCATTATGATAAGTCTTCACTTGATTTCTCATTTTTATTATTATTGATATTCTTTTCTTCTTCTTCTTCTTCTTGATGAAGAAAAGAAAACCTTGCTAGAAATTTTCAATTGTTGAAATCAAGTGAGAAATCCAAATCCAAAGTGAACCCACTTTCTATTTCTTCATCCTCTACCACTTACCATGTAGTTGAGTGTGTTATCTTCACAAGTTTCATGACCAAGTGAAGATGGAGCTTGAGTTAGAGTTGCCTCGACATAGATCATCTTCGGCATCGAAGTCAACGACCTAGCCCGCTCATTTCTCCGACGAAACCATCGCTAGAGTCCGGGATCCCGGTGATCGCAGCGAAGGGACATCATCACGGAGCTAATGAAGTGGAGGACCGGATCTACAAAGGATGTATTTCCATTCACTTAGTAGCAAAGTAGTTTGCTTGCTTGTTTGTTTCGCCTATCCTCTAGTTAACGATCTATATTAGGGTTTCTCAGCACATAAAATTTGAATTTGGCATGTTTGATGCCTTGTGGAACCTCTTGAGTGTGCCTAGGAACCCTACAATATATAGAGAGGACTTTCTTGCTCGTCATGATAGTAAGCTATTTGGTTTCACTTTATCTTAACATGTTGACTTGTATTAGTTTACTGTCTTACTCTCACATGTTGATAAAGCCCTTAGGATCTATACTCGACTACTGGGATTATGATGAGATCATACTAGTGGGGCCACGGTAGTCGATGAGCACATCCTATAACTGTTCCTAGTCGAGGGTGTGTCGAGAGATGCATCGATACACTAGTGTAGACTAGCGTATACGCATCTTGACCCATATGATGGGCGATGGATGATCCCATATCCATCGGTGTTTGACATCAAGGATGGTGTATGGGTGCTCAGTGGAGACTGGGTACACTGGGCGGACTCGCCGAGAACTCCCAGAAGGTACTATACCTCACGTTAGATGGCAGTTCTCCGGTGACACTGGTACAGGGTAGACTGTAGACCCGAGATCGTCATAGAGTCTTGTGTGATTCCCACTGTGCTTTGATTTCCACCTTACCACGTCTAAGAGGGCGTGCCAAATGGTGGCTTTTTGGTGCTGTCCCGAATCACATGGAGGCAATGAGTGATAGAAGATGATTCGTCTCTCCCGGTATAGGGAGTTGATATTGTGCTGTGTTCGATTGGCTATAACTGGAAGTCCCTGGCCAAGGCTGATATAGAGATTTTCTGGTAAGTGTTACTAGTAGTTTCTGGACCTGTTATTGTTAGTTATATGTATGCCCTAGAGGCCAGTATTATACAGATGATGTATATTATATTGGATGCTTGGACATATATAGAGATGACTTTCTTACTCGATATGATAGTATGCTATCTGGTTACTCTTTATCTTAACATGTACACTTGTTTCTTTAAACTGTCTTATAGTTACATGTTGGTAAAGCCCTTAGGATGTGTACTTGACTACCTGGACTGTGATGCAGATCATACTAGTGGGGACATGGTATTCCACAGGTACATCCTTTAAGGTCCCTAGTCGTGGGTGTATCGAGACGGGGCATCGATATACCAGTGTAGACTAGCGTATACGCCTCTCGACCCATGAGATGGGCGATGGATGATCCCATATCCATTGGTGTTTGACATCAGAGATGGTATACGGGTGCTCAGTGGAGACTGGGTATACTGGATGGACTCGCCGAGAACTCCCAGATGGTATTATACCTCACGTCAGATGGCAGTTCTCAGGTGACACTTGTGCAGGTTAGTCTGTAGACCCGAGATCGTCATATAGTCTTGTGTGATTCCCACTGTGCTTTGATCTCCACCTTACCACGTCCATGAGGGCGTGCAAAACGGTGGTTTTTGGGTACAGTCCTGAGTCGCATGGAGGCAATGAGCGATAGGAGGGGTTTCGTCTCTCCCGGTATTGGGGGTTGATGTTGCGCAGTGCTCGATTGGCCGTAACCAGGAAGTCCCTGGCCAGGGCTGATCAGAGATTTGCTGGTAAGTGTTACCAGTAGTTTCTCGACCCGTTTTGAGCCTCACATCGGCACGACTTATCGGTTATTGGGGTCTGACGTTTACCACCCCTAGACTTGATATGCGACATATCAGACGAACAGACCGGACTGTACGGTAAGTGTTACTGGTTGGATTCACAGGAGTGTGAGCGGGCTAGCTCGTCGATCTTCTGATCGCTCAATACCCGGATGGCCGTTACGTTTAGCAGACCGCTTACGGCTTGTGGGTGCTTGATATGATCATCATCTGCTACCGGCGTATTGACGAGTCTTTAGAGTCCTACACAGAGGTTTCCTGGCTCAAGCGAAACGAAATAGGAGCGCATATGAGATATGTGCAGGACCGAGAATAATGCGTGTATGTGATACCGTATTCCATTCTCGCGATGGATGTATCGATTGGTTATATTCGATATAACCTAGATATGGAATCAAGGATTGATTCGATTAGCCGATACATAGGATAGTAGTCGGTTATATGCGATATGAACGGATCGTTAAATCAAGTGTTGATTTAATGATTTAATGTATAATTATATATTTGATATATTACTTTGCATTAACTAGTATTGGTTCACTTTAAATGGATTTTCTCACTTGATGTGCAAGAAGTATATGTGATATACTTTTGTGCACATATCTGTATCATGTTTGATGATACTTGATCATTTGGTTAAGTGTATAGAATTAAACCATGGTTAATTTTATGATTAGGGTTTTGCTTATTCATTTATTTATTTATTTGTTCATTTATTTATTTGGAAATGATTTAGATGAGAATGGTGGCATTATTTGTTTCTAGTTGAAGCTTCATGAAGCTTTGACTTCTTAACCATTCTTGTCTTCATGCTTAATCCTAACCCATCCAAGTAACCATGGTCTATTCTCTACACTCTACCCTAGTTAGTATATGATAAGTATTCATTTACTTTTCAATTGGAATTAAGACTTATCATATTCTTTCTTCTTCTTCTTCATCTTCTTCTTCAAGAAAAGCTTAAGTCCATCAATGGCAACTTGAGCAAAAGTGAAAGAAATTCAATTCTAAAGTGAACCCACCTCCTATTTCTTCACCCTCTACCTCTTGCCAAGTAGTATAGGGTGTTTTCTTCACAAGTTTCACAACTTGGTGAAGTTGGAGCTAGAACTTGTGATGCCTCGATGTAGATCATCTTCGGCACGAAGCCGACGACCTAGTCCGCCCATTTCTCTGATGAAGCCGACGATTGAGTTCGGGATTCGAGATGGACAGCGAGAGGACGCCTACGTGGAGCTAAGGAAGTGGAGAACCGGATCTACAAAGGTTGTAGCCTCTCTCCTTTAGTTAAGATGTTAACTAGTTTCGTTTTTCGCCTAAATTTCTAGTCGACGATTCGTATTAGGGTTTCACGGCACTCATAAAATTTGAAATTGGCATGGTTGATGCTTTGTGAGACTTCATTACCGTGCCTAGGAACCCTACAGTGGTATCAGAGCCTAGCTAGAGCCTTAGGCGATGATTAGACGATGTTTGAAACCCGATCGAATCCGAAACCCTAACTTTTTGTTGCTCTCTGGACTTTTTCTAAAATCTGGGATTTTTCCATATTAAAAATGCTTAAAAAATTCAGCAGGGAATTATAAGAATTACGGTGCAAAATTTAACTTATGAACAGTACCAACGGCGGCGGAACCGCGGCAGAAGCCTTGCTTCTGCGGTGGTTCCACGGCCAAATGATGACGTCATCCTCCCCTTTTTGCACAGTAATTCCTATTTCTGGATGCTGAATTTTCAGGGAATTTTTAATTTGACTCAAGAGTTGAGTATTCTGGGGTTGCTTTGGGAATCGCAGATTCGATCGGATTATCAAACTTTGTCTATTTGTTTTTTCCGGATAATTTTAGAATATGTTAAGAGGTTCGACCGGATGTAAATACCCAATCTTTCCCCTGCCCGGAAATTTCCAATTGTTGGACTTTTCCGTAGTTTAATGACATTCTGAGTAGTGCAAGTAACGCGATGGTCCCTCTAGAAGACAACAAACCTTAACTCGATTATGTGACCGTCTTGAACTGCCCTTTGAACCTTAGGGTTTGGGGCAGTACGGCGTGCCACATGTGAGGCATTGGCTTGACCCATCTACGGCTGGACCGTTGGTACTGAGGCATGAAGTGAATGTCTTTGAACTTATTTCATGTGTGGATCGGTTTCGGGAAAACTTGGGTGTTCAAATGTTCGATCGGAAAGTTTAATATTTTCTATTTATCCGGAATGGGATACAATAATTGGAATTCACAAACAGTTATGAGATAACTGAATGAATGTTATAAATCTAGCGGTTTATTCTCATTTGATATTGAAAAGAGTTTTCGATAATGAGACTAAAATGCGGGGTTTATAACTGTTAGGCATGTGATGTCTAAGTATTTCAATTGATTAGGCATGTGATGTCTAAAGAGGTTGCGGGCGGATTCCAACTGTTGTAGTTTTACACTTTCTTTTCTGTGACCGTAAGTGTAATATGTGATATCGCCGGTTTCGTTGCTATATGTCAACGACAATTGGGATACGCATGTTTACTTACGTTGATGACATGTGATGTTATGTGTTGCTGGATATGTTATATTTGATTATCGTGTTTGAATAGCCGGGGTTTTTATGTGAGATGAGTGTTTTTCATTTTCATTCATGTAAAAACTTGTATGTAATATTCTTTTATTGGGGCACTTCCAGGTTGCGGAAGCTGTCACCCTTTGTATATTATTTTCTTTTCCGCATTAGGATAGACCCAAGGAGGGGAGCACAAGTAACCGGGTTCTAGGGTCCAGTGGGAGACCATCTCGAGGAGTCGAGTCCGGGTCTCCTAACCCTAGAATTGGTAGGGTTGCATGCTGCTCTCGTAGGGGTCTAGGGTGTGGGATTGGCTATTCATCACGACCGTGGAATCCGTGTTTTATACTGGCTCGTATTCAAAACACGGACGTCCTAGTATATCCAATGTTTCATATGTTTCTTCTGCTGCGATATCTGTGATGTGATCATGTGATGTTCTGTGATAGATACAGTATATAGTATATATGATATATTATATAGACGTTACTTATGTTTTGTACCCGCACTAGCCCTGCCCTGCTCTGTCGTTAGTTACCTAACCTAACGGTGCACGAGGGGACATCGAGGCGAATGCGGATGGCATAAGTGTACGTCGTATTTATCTGTGATGCGTAGGTGAATTAAATAATGGGACTTCATTAATGTGATTAATGAAATAAAAGAAACCAAATGATGTTGTAGAATCAAATTTTAAATAAAACAGGTAGCTACAGTTCTTGCTTTGCATAGCGGTATATATGATATACCCTGCACCTTATTCGATGAGAAAAGGACCGAGATCCCTTCACCGGGAGTAACTCCTTTAGCGATAACTGGCAGATGCTACATACTCGGTCTGCTTTTGATTGCTTCTATAGTTTCTGCTTTGCACAGTGATATATATGATATATCCCGCACCTCATTCGACGAGGAAAGGGCCGACGATCCCTTCACCGGGAGTGACCCCTTTAGCAAAACTAGAAAAGCCTCAAAATCACTCCATTTCAAAACTTCATTTGATTCTACAACGATATCAAGTTCATTACGCAATAGGTTTTCAGAAAAACCTGTCGTAGCCCTCCATCATTTCAGATAAGAACTGTTTAGTATTCGTGCTACGTTTGTTGGCCTTTGTCAAGGCGTAGTGTGCGGTAGCTGAATAGTGATTATCTGTTTATGCATATGATGCAGATTGTTTCAGGGTAGTCGTACGACCTTGTTGGCCTTTGTCAAGGGCCGTGCGGGTAGGTTTGATTCAATCAAGAAATGACGGGTTGAACTTGACTAGCATGCTATGATTTGTTGGCCTTTGTCAAGGTCATAGGACGCTAGGGGCAAAATATTATCGGGAATTTCAAGTGTTGAAATTTGCAATGAGATTGCATAACTTCTATGAGATAGTTGGATCCCGATACCCACTGCGAGTAAGAGTTACTCCTGGGAGAGTTTTACACATTGCAATTAGCTGATCAAGTAGGTGTCTAGAAAGGTGTCAACGGGGTTACGCCTTTGGGAAAACGAGGTTTACATTAATTAGGTTCGTGCGAAAGCACGGGGGACCTCCCTCAAAGTACCGACACTGGCCTGGCTGAAAGATTGGCGAACTTGTAGTGTGTAATTAATCCCGGCTAGTCTTTCCTTTTAGGGTTTGAAGGAAGATTTGATAAAAACAAGTGGGAGCCATCCTGATTAGATAAGATAATAACCAATCTGATCTTGCACGAGCTTACGCTAAAGTGTTTTCTTCTCTCTCTCTCCAGGTAGCGACCATTTCATGCCCTAACAAAGATAATAATATGGATGTATTGACCGAACCCGCATGTTATACTGTGCTGGGGAACGTTGGTTCCGTTCTTTCTTATAAGAGTTATAGGAATGAACAGGACATAGGGGAATACCAGGATTCCCATGCCACCCTATTGAAGAAAGTACATGTTGATGCATTTTCTTCGGGTGTGTTTGTTACAGAGAACTGTTTCTCCATTTGCCCTACGTCCTGGGTATTGGATACCGGGTCAGGATCCCATATATGTAATCAGTTACATGGGCTTAGAAAAGGTAGAGAACTTGGAGAAGGTGATAAAGACATTAGAGTTGGAAATGGTGCAATTGTTGCATCTAAGACTGTCGGGGAATATCACCTTGTGTTACCAACTGGTAATACATTGGTTCTGAACGAATGCTATTACATGCCGAACCTGATATGCAACATTATATCGGTTTCTTTATTGAGTAAAGAGGGATATAATTTTGTATTACAGGACAATGTTATGAACATTTTCCGTAACCAAAAGTTGATTGGATCAGGCACGTTGTGCAATGGCATTTATGTTCTAAATCAATCAACGGTTCTGAGCATAACTAACACACACAAGAAGAAGAGTTCTAAACTGAACGAATCCTTCTTGTGGCATTGTAGACTGGGTCACATCAATACGACACGGCTAGCTAAGTTGCATAAAGATGGATATTTAAATCCGTTTGAATTTTCATCTTATGACACTTGCCTGTCATGTCTCAAAGGCAAGATGACCAAAACTCCGTTTACGGGACACGGAGAAAGAGTTACTGAACTCTTAGGACTGATACATAGTGATGTATGCGGTCCTGTGTCTACACATGCCAGGGATGGTTCTTCATACTTCATTACATTCACTGACGATCTCTCTATGTTCGGGTATGTGTTCCTGATGAAACACAAATCAGAAGCTTTTGAGAAATTTAGAGAATATAAGCAAGAAGTTGAGAACCAAACCGGAAAAAGTATTAAAATCCTACGATTTGATCGAGGAGGTGAATACTTAAGCAATGAATTCCTGAACTTCCTAAAAGAGAATGGGATTCTCTCTCAGCTGACTCCTCCATATACACCACAGCACAACGGTGTATCAGAACGGAGGAACCGCACTCTATTAGATATGGTGCGCTCTATGATGAGCACAGCTGAGTTACCTATTTCCTTCTGGGGGTATGCGCTGGAGACAGCAGCATACCTATTGAATCAAGTTCCATCTAAATCTGTCCCTACCACACTATATGAGATATGGAGTGGGAAGAGACCATGTCTTAAACGAGTTAAGATATAGGGTTGCCCGACCTATGTCAAAAGGCAAAATCCGGACAAACTCGAGGCACGGTCAGTTCTATGCAAGTTTGTGGGATATCCCAAACATTCACATGGATATCTTTTCTACCACGCAGAGGAACAAAAAGTGTTTGTTTCTCGACATGCCACCTTTTTAGAGAAGGAATTCCTTGAAAAAGAAATTAGTGGCAAAGTGGTAGAGCTGGAAGAGGTTCCAGATACACAAACCGTAACTGAAGATTTAGTGGAACCAGAAGATTCAGTAGCTCCCAATGAACCCCAGCCTCTCCGCCGATCTAGTAGGGTTCCTCGCCAACCTGAGAGATACTACGGTTTTCTCATGGATGGTGGGAGCGAGGATTGCATCATGGAGGAGGATGACCCAACTAGCTTCGAGCAGGCCATCACGAGTAGGGACTCAGTGAAATGGCTGGATGCAATGCGGTCCGAGATGGAATCCATGTACACCAACAAAGTATGGACTTTGGATGTTGCTCCTGAAGGGGTAAAACCCATCGGGAGCAAGTGGATCTTCAAGAAAAAACTTGGTGTAGATGGGAAAGTGGAGACTTTCAAAACTAGACTTGTTGCAAAGGGTTTTCGTCAAAGACCAGGTGTGGACTATGACGAAACCTTTTCTCCAGTGGCTATGCTTAAATCCATCCGGATCATGCTTGCCATCGCTGCTTATCATGACTACGAAATCTGGCAAATGGATGTTAAGACCGCCTTTCTAAATGGTGATTTAGAAGAGTGCGTGTACATGACTCAGCCAGAGGGCTTCGTAGATAGTGGGAGCAGCGGGAAGGTGTGCAAGCTGCTTAAATCCATTTATGGATTAAAGCAAGCATCGCGGAGTTGGAACATCTGTTTTGACGTCGTTATCAAAGAGTTCGATTTCGTCAAAAATCCAGATGAACCTTGTATCTACAAGAAGGTGGCAGAGAGTAAGGTAGTCTTCCTCGTATTGTACGTGGACGACATACTCTTGATAGAAAATGATATTCCTATGCTGCAATCGGTCAAGCTCTTCTTATCACAAAGATTCTCAATGAAAGATCTTGGTGATGCCTCCTGCATATTGGGAATCAGGATCCATAGTGATAGATCCAAACGGATATTGGGATTGTCCTAATCCAGGTACATTGACACCATACTAAAGAGGTTTAGTATGGAAGAATCCAAGCGTGGGAACTTACCCACGATCTCTGGAGTCACTCTCTCCAAAGAGATGTCTCCCAAGACTGATTTGGAGAGAGCTCGCATGCAAGGGATACCGTATGCTTCGGCTGTAGGCTCTATCATGTACGCGATGCTATGTACCAGACCCGATGTTGCATACTCACTAAGTGTAGTGAGCAGGTATCAAGCTGATCCTGGAGAGAGTCACTGGACAGCTGTGAAGAGCATTCTCAGGTACTTGCGAAGGACTAAAGAGATGCTCTTGGTGTATGGTAACGGAGAATTCCAAGTGGAGTCCTTTACCGATTCGAGCTTCCAGAGTGATAAGGACGACTCTAAGTCGCAGTCGGGATTTGTCTTTACCCTTTACGGAGGGGCGGTTAGCTGGAAGAGTTCCAAGCAGGAAACCGTGGCAGACTCGATGATGGAGGCTGAATACATCGATGCCAACGATGCTGCCAAAGAGGCTGTCTGGATCAAGAAGTTCATTACTGAACTTGGAGTGGTTCTATCCATTGAGCATCTAATACCTTTGTATTGCGATAACAATGGAGCGGTGGCTTTAGCCAAGGAACCTTGGTCCCATCAGCGATCAAGGCATATTCTAAGGCGGTATCACCTGATCCGGGAGATAGTTGATCACCGGGAGATCGTGGTCAGGAGGGTTGACACGAAGAACAACACGGCGGATCCACTCACGAAGGCCATTCCCCCGATACAGTTTGAGAGACTCTTGGGGATGCTCGGTATGCGATACTACAGCAGCTGGCCCTAGTGCAAGTGGGAGATTGTTAGTTGTATGTATGCCCTAGAGGCCAGTATTGTACAGATGATGTATATTATATTGGATGCTTGGACATATATAGAGATGACTTTCTTGCTCGATATGATAGTATGCTATCTGGTTACTCTTTATCTTAACATGTACACTTGTCTCTTTAAACTGTCTTATAGTTACATGTTGGTAAAGCCCTTAGGATGTGTACTTGACTACCTGGACTGTGATGCAGATCATACTAGTGGGGACATGGTAGTCCACAGGTACATCCTTCAAGGTCCCTAGTCGTGGGTGTATCGAGACGGGGCATCGATATACCAGTGTAGACTAGCGTATACGCCTCTCGACCCATGAGATGGGCGATGGATGATCCCATATCCATTGGTGTTTGACATCAGAGATGGTATACGGGTGCTCAGTAGAGACTGGGTACACTGGACGGACCCGCCGAGAACTCCCAGATGGTATTATACCTCACGTCAGATGGCAGTTCTCAGGTGACACTTGTGCAGGTTAGTCTGTAGACCCGAGATCGTCATAGAGTCTTGTATGATTCCCACTGTGCTTTGATCTCCACCTTACCACGTCCATGAGGGCGTGCAAAACGGTGGTATTTGGGTACAGTCCCGAGTCACATGGAGGCAATGAGCGATAGGAGGGGTTTCGTCTCTCCCGGTATTGGGGGTTGATGTTGCGCAGTGCTCGATTGGCCGTAACAGGGAAGTCCCTGGCCAGGGCTGTTCAGAGATTTGCTGGTAAGTGTTACCAGTAGTTTCTCGACCCGTTATGAGCCTCACATCGGCACGACTTATCGGTTATTGGGGTCTGACGTTTACCACCCCTAGACTTGATATGCGACATATCAGACGAACAGACCGGACTGTACGGTAAGTGTTATTGGTTGGATTCACAGGAGTGTGAGCGGGCTAGCTCGTCGATCTTCTGATCGCTCAATACCCGGATGGCCGTTACGTTTAGCAGACCGCTTACGGCTTGTGGGTGCTTGATATGATCATCATCTGCTACCGGCGTATTGACGAGTCTTTAGAGTCCTACACAGAGGTTTCCTGGCTCAAGCGAAACGAAATAGGAGCGCATATGAGATATATGCAGGACCGAGAATAATGCTTGTATGTGATACCGTATTCCATTCTCGCGATGGATGTATCGATTGGTTATATTCGATATAACCTAGATATCGAATCAAGGATTGATTCGATAAGCCGATACATAGGATACTAGTCGGTTATATGCGATATGACCGGATCGTTAAATCAAGTGTTGATTTAATGATTTAATGTATAATTATATATTTGATATATTACTTTGCATTAACTAGTATTGGTTCACTTTAAATGGATTTTCTCACTTGATGTGCAAGAAGTATATGTGATATACTTTTGTGCACATATTTGTATCATGTTTGATGATACTTGATCATTTGGTTAAGTGTATAGAATTAAACCATGGTTAATTTTATGATTAGGGTTTTGCTTATTCATTTATTTATTTATTTGTTCATTTATTTATTTGGAAATGATTTAGATGAGAATGGTGGCTTTATTTGTTTCTAGTAGAAGCTTCATGAAGCTTTGACTTCTTAACCTTTCTTGTCTTCATGCTTAACCCTAACCCATCCAAGTAACCATGGTCTATTCTCTACACTCTACCCTAGTTAGTATATGATAAGTATTCATTTACTTTTCAATTGGAATTAAGACTTATCATATTCTTTCTTCTTCTTCATCATCTTCTTCTTCAAGAAAAGCTTAAGTCCATCAATGGCAACTTGAGCAAAAGTGAGAGAAATCCAATTCTAAAGTGAATCCACCTCTTATTTCTTCACCCTCTACCTCTTGCCAAGTAGTATAGGGTGTTTTCTTCACAAGTTTCACAACTTGGTGAAGTTGGAGCTTGAACTTGTGATGCCTCGACGTAGATCATCTTCGGCACGAAGCCGACGACCTAGTCCGCCCATTTCTCCGATGAAGCCGACGATTGAGTTCGGGATTCGAGATGGACAGCGAGAGGACGCTTACGTAGAGCTAAGGAAGTGGAGAACCGGATCTACAAAGGTTGTAGCCTCTCTCCTTTAGTTAAGATGTTAACTAGTTTCGTTTTTCGCCTAAATTTCTAGTCGACGATCCTTATTAGGGTTTCACGGCACTCATAAAATTTGAAATTGGCATGGTTGATGCCTTGTGAGACTTCATTAGCGTGCCTAGGAACCCTACAGTTATGAGCCTCATATCGACACGACTTATCGGTTACTGGGGTCTGACGTATACCACCCCTAGACTAGATATGCGACATATCAGACGAAGAGACCGGACTGTACGGGAGTGTTACTGACTGGATTCACAGGAGAATATACAGGCTTGCTTGTTGATCTTATGATCGTTCAATACCTGGATGACTGTTACTTTTAGCTGACTGCTTGCAGCTTGTGAGTGTTTGATATGATCATCACCTGCTACCGGCGTATTGACGATTCTTTAGAGTCGTACACAGAGGTTTCTTGACTCAGGAAAAACTGAGTAAGAGCACATATGTGATATGTGCAGTACGGAGGATAATACGATATGAGATACCGTATTATATTCTCACGATATTTTGATATGAGCCGGATCATTGGATCAAGTGTTGATTCGATGAATCGGTACATGATATATTAGTCGGTTATATTCGATATAGCCGGATTGTCGGATCCAGTGTTGATTCGATAATTTAATGTATAATTATATATATGATATATTACTTTACATTATCTAATATTGGCTCGCTTTGTTGATTCATTTTCTCACCGGATAATACATTGATATATATGCGATATATGTTAATTGTATTATTTTCTTTTGTTACAAGTATATATTATATATGTGATATATAATATTGTAACATGTTATGATTACTAATGCAACATGTTTAGTGGAGATTAAACTTAGTTAGGGTTTGATTTGGGTTAGCTTTTTCTTGTAGCTTCTAGAAGCTTTTAGTTTGTTTCTAGCAAAGATATTATGCTTGATATTTTGCTTGATATTTTCAAACCCAACCCAAACCCTTCACCCTAGGTTAAGTCTCTACATGTGTTAGCCTCTTCATATTCAACCATGGTTGCATTTTTAATCATTATGACATTTTCATTATTCATCACAAAAGAAATTCTATTCTTCTTCTTCCTTGAGCTTTGAAAAAGCTTTCTAGGTTTTCTTTATGTGATGATTAAGTGTGAGAATTTGATAATAAAAGAGAGCATTAATCCTACTTCATCATCCTCATCTAATCTAGCCAATTAGATTAGGGCGTTCACCTCATTAGTGAGAAAGTGCTTGACTTAAAGAAACTTCGAGGTAGATCATTGGAGAATAGGAAGACTACAAGCTAGCATGGATCATTCGGGTTGTGGAGCCTCTCTTGAGTCCGGGAGATCATGGATCGCGGCGAACGGACTTCTACTCGGAGCTTATGAAGCGAAGGAGTGGACTATAAAGGTTGTAATCCCTCACTCTTAGTTGTAAAGATGTTTACTTGCATATTTAACCCTAATAATCTAGCAAAGATCCTAGTTTTGGGTTGTTCCGCACGTCTAATTTTTAAATCGGGCATGTTCGATGACTTATACACCCTTGTATGACTTCCTAGGAACACTACAGTTGTATCAGAGCCTAGCTAGAGCATTAGACGACGTGTATACGAAGTTAAAAGTCCGATCGAACCCCGATACGTCGAAAATGACCCCCTCTCTGGAAATTTTGTAAAAATGTGATTTTTTCTGCATTAAAAATACTCAAAAAAATCAGCAGGGAATTTTAAGGATTACTGTAAAATACGACATCCTAATTCCACTAAAGAGCCGCGGAACCGCGACAATACCTTGCTTGCGCGGCGGTTCCGCGGCGGAATAGTAGAATTAGGGTTAGGGTTTTGTACAGTAATATCCGTAGGTACTTGTACATTCTTCTAGGTATTTTTAATCTTACTCAAGTGTTGAGTGTTCTGGGGATTATTTTGAATTCGTTGATTTGATCGGAAAGTTTAATTTCATTCTGTTTTCCGGATAATTTAGAAAGTATTAAAATGTTCGAACAGATTTCATTAACTCACTTTTTCCCGACACGAAAAAACTTTCAAGTGTTGAATTCTTCTTGAGTTTAAATCTTTAGGAAAAACGTGCAAGTATTGCGGTGGACCCTCTAGATGAACACAAACCTTAACCCGATTATGTGACCGTCTGAACCGCCTCAAAACCTTAGTGTTTGGGGCAGTACGGCGTGCCACATGTGAAGCATTGGCTTGACCCTTCTACGGCTGGACCATTGGTACTGTGACATATTCTGGGACTTTTTGAACTCCACTCAAGTGTTGAGCTATTTAGCAAATCTTTGGTATTTGATTATTAGATCGGAAAGTTTAATATTGTCTATTTATCTGGAATGTGAAACAATATGTGGAATTCATATAGTTAGGCATGAAATGCGAAGTATGTGATATTTCGGATTTACGATGTCTAAAGTGATTGTGGATTCCTAATGTTATAGTTTTACACTTTCTTTTCTGTGACCGTAAGTGTAGTATGTAGTTGTATTGCCGGTTTTAGTTGCTATACATCAACGACGATCGGTGTATGAATACTTACTTACGTTGATGATATGAGATATTATGTGTTGCCGTTATTTGTTATATTGGATCGTTGTGTTGTGAATAGCTGGGGGTTTTATGTGAGATGGGGGTTTTTATTTTCATTCATGTAAAATTCATTTGTATGTAATATTCTTTTATTGGGGCACTTCCGGGATGAGGCTGATGTCACCGTTGTATATTATTTACTTTTCCGCATTAGGTAGACCAAAGGAGGGGAGCACAACTAAACGGGTTCTAGGGTCCAGTGGGTGGCAATCTCGAGGAGTCAAGACCGGGTCTCCTAACCCTAGAATTGGCAGTGTCACTTGCCACTCTCGTAGGGGTCTAGGGATGTGGGTTTGGCTATTCATCGCGACCGTGGAATCCGTGTTTTATACTGGCTCTTATTAAAACACGGACATCCTAGTATATCCAATATTTCATATATGTTCTTCTGCTGCAATGTTCTGTGATGAGATCATATTACTGCTTAAGACGAATGCATATACTATATATATATATATGCTGATATATAAATATTACTGCTTTCGTTTCTACTGTGATGCTTAGGAAGCATAAGTTGATGGGATATATTAATGAGATTAATAAAAGAAAAGAAACCTAAAAGATATTGTAGAATCAAAAGCATTATAAAAATGATAGCTACAGTTTTGCTTTGCATAGCGGTATATATGATATACGCTGCATCTTATTCGATAAGGAAAGAGCTGTGGTCCCTTCACCTGGAGTGACCTTTTTAGCAAAACTGGAAGATGCTAAAAACTCACGGTTTAGTTTTTGACAGCTTATATAAGTTCTTTCTTTGCACAGCGGTATATATGATATATGCTGCACCTTATTCGATGGGGAAAGAGCCGAGATCCCTTCACCGGGAGTGACCTCTTTAGCAAAACTAGAAAAGCCTCAAAAACACTCCTTTTCAAAATCACTTGTTTCTACAACGATATCAAGTTCATTACGCAATAGGTTTCAGAAAAACCTGTCGTAGCCCTCCGCCATTTCAGATAAGTCCTACTTAGTATTCGTCCTACGTTTGTTGACCTCCGTCAAGACGGAGTGTGCGGTAGCTAACTAGTATTTATCTGTTTATGCATGTGATGCAGATTGGATTAGGATAGTCGTACGGCCTTGTTGACCTCCGTCAATGGTCGTGTGGGTGGGTCTGATTTAATCAAGAAATGACGGGTTGAACTTGACTAGCACTCTAAGATCTGTTGACCTCCGTCAAGGTCAGGGGATGCTTGGGGCAAAATATTATTAGGAATTTCAAGTACTGAAATTTGCAATGAGATTGCATACTTCCTATGAGATAGTTGGATCCCGATACCCACTGCGAGTAAGAGTTATTCCTGGGTTATGCCGATCAAGTAGGTGTATAGAAAGATGTTAATGAGGTTATGCCTCTGGGAAAACGAGGTTTATTTTAATTAGGTCCGTGCGAAAGCACCGGGAACCTCCCTCAAGTACCGACACTGATCTGGCTGAAAGATTGACGAAATTATAGGGTGTAATTAATCCCGTCTAATCTTACCTTTTAGGATTTGAAGGAAGATTTGATAAAAACAGTGGAAGACATCCTGATTAGATAAGATAATAACCAATCTAATTTTGCAAGAGCATACGCTAAAGTGTTTTCTTCTCTCTCTCTCTAGGTAGCGACCATGTCAGGCCATAATCAAGATAATAATATGCATGTATTGACTGAACCCGCTTATTATACTGAGCAGGGGATCGTTGGTCCCGTTCTTTTTTATAAGAGTTATAAGACTGAACAGGAAACAAGAGAATATCTGGATTCTCATGCCGCCCAAACAAAGAACATGCATGCTGATGCATCTTCTTCGGGTGTGTTAGTTATTGAGAACTGTTTCTCAGTTCACCCTGCGTCCTGGGTATTAGATACCGGATCGGGATCCCACATACGTAAATTGTTATGTGGGCTACGTAAAGGTAGAGAACTGGGAAAGGGTGATCATTCCGTACAAGTAGGGAATGGTGCGAGTATTGAAGCCAAAGCAATTGGCGAATATCACCTTGTATTAACAAGTAGTAATACATTGATTTTGAATGAGCTCTATTATATACCGAACATGATGTGCAACATTATATCAGTTTCTTTATTGAGGAAAGAAGGATATTGTTTCCCCAAATCAGAGCAAGGGTCTGTTTGAATTTCAAAAATTCAAATTTTCTGAAGCAACGGTTCAAAATCACGTGTGCTGCGCGCAACGCGCCACGTGTCAGAAGTGGATGCGTCAGCACAGCGCCCGAGGCAGTGAGTCCAATCAGAGCAAGGCTCTTTTAAAACAAAAAGTAAAGAAAGCAACGTTTCAGGTGCGCAAGCGCTGCGCTGTGCGACACGTGTTTGCGCAGTTGCGCAAGCACAACTGCGCAAGCGCTGCGCTGTGCGACACGTGTCTGCGCAGTTGCGCAAGCAGAACCGCACACACGGTGCGCTGCGCGACACGTATCTGCGCAGTTGCGCAAGCACAGCCGCGCAAGCGCTGCGCTGCGCGACACGTGTCACACGCTGGGGCGATTGCGCAAAACAGAATTGAGATTTTAAAGAATCTTTTCTGTTCTTGTTAAAACAAGAAGATTTTCTTCTGTAAAACAGAGGCCTTTGGATCAAAAATCCAACGGTAGGGAAAATTCCCCAAATCACTCAGGGAAAAATCTTTTTAACAAATTTAACTAATTTTATGGGCACTATAAAAGAGACCCCAGACCTCAATTCAAAGGCATCAATATTTTCTGAGAGAAAAAAAGAGAACTCTGAAGAACTCCTCAAGAACAAAAAAAGGTAAAAACCTTCAGAAAAACAGAAAATTCTCTTAAAAAACAGATCATTGATCTAAGAACAAGATCAATGATTTTCAATAAGAAAGAAAAGTAACTAATAATAGTGCTTTGCACTTGCTTATGAACCATTGGTTCCTTGAAAACAAGAAAAACTTGTTTTCTTTGATTTAAAATCAATCAAAAGATAAAACAGTGCTCTGCACTTGCAAGAACTGTGCTGTTGCGCTCCTGTGTTGGCGCAAGCCACCAGGAAGCGCCGCGTGTCAGCAGCGCAGCGCACTGCGCTGTTGCGCTTGCGCTCACCAGAGCATGACACGTGTCACCACCATATGAGTTTGCGCTCATTACTTGGCGCAAAGCGCCTGACAAGCCACGTGGGGCACTGTCAGAGTATTTAACGCTCTGCATTATCAAAGAAAAGGGACAGAGCCCAATTAAATGGCCTAACAGGCCTAATAAAAAAATGCTATGCATTTTTTAAAAAAAAGGGGGGCAAAGCCCAAACAAAAAAAATAGATGCTCTTCATCATTTATAAAAGGGCAGAGCCCAACCAAAAATAATGCAGTGCATTACTAAAAAGGGGTAAAGCCCTAGCACAGGCCAAAGACAAAAAATGTTGAAACTGGACTTAGCCCAATCATGGCCTTAAGTCCTTAAAATAAATTGACTGAGCACAGCTGCTCTCTTAAATCAATTTACATCCGGTTCGAGGGTACATCTCTGAACACCTCTGACACCTATCGTTGTAATTCTTCAACGACGTCAGAGAGGTGACGAGTCCCGACGACCATACATCAACATGGACTGCGGGGTCCTTAAACTCGTGGACCGAGACGTCCCTAAACTAATATTGGACCGAAACGTCCTTAAAACTAATATTGGACCGAAACGTCCTTAAACTAATGTCGGACCACTACGTCCATAAACTCGAACATAGACCACCACGTCCCTAAACTGGAATACGGACCACTATGTCCCTAAACTGGAATACGGACCACTACGTCCCTAAACTGGAACATGGACCACTACGTCCCTAAACTGAAACAATAGAGCCTCCAAACGCTCTTTTGCCGGATCTACATGGATCATCACGTTAAGTTGATCTTAGTCTCAAACTGGACTAACGTATCCTTAACGAATGTTTAAGTTGATCTTAGCCCCAAATACGGCTAACGTATCCTTAAACATTCAAATGGACTATAAAACTCCAAATCAACTTTGGTTCAAGGGTACATCTCTGAACTCCTCTGACACCTATCATTGTAATTCCTCAACGAAGTCAGAGAGGTGACGAGTCCTGACGGCCATATAATAAATGGATCACCGCGTTAAGTTGATCTTAGTTTCAAACAGGATGAACGTATCCTTAACGAACGTTTAAGTTGATCTTAGCGGCAATACGTGTTAGTTGTATGTATGCCCTAGAGGCCAGTATTGTACAGATGATGTATATTATATTGGATGCTTGGACATATATAGAGATGACTTTCTTGCTCGATATGATAGTATGCTATCTGGTTACTCTTTATCTTAACATGTACACTTGTCTCTTTAAACTGTCTTATAGTTACATGTTGGTAAAGCCCTTAGGATGTGTACTTGACTACCTGGACTATGATGCAAATCATACTAGTGGGGACAAGGTAGTCCATAAGTACATCCTTCAAGGTCCCTAGTCGTGGGTGTATCGAGACGGGGCATCGATATACCAGAGTAGACTAGCGTATACGCTTCTCGACCCATGAGATGGGCGATGGATGATCCCATATCCATTGGTGTTTGACATCAGAGATGGTGTACGGGTGCTCAGTGGTGACTGGGTACACTGGACGGACTCGCCGAGAACTCCCAAATGGTCATATACCTCACGTCAGATAGCAGTTCTCAGGTGACACTTGTACAGGTTAGTCCGTAGACCCGAGATCGTCATAGAGTCTTGTGTGATTCCCACTGTGCTTTGATCTCAACCTTACCACGTCCATAAGAGCGTGCAAAACGGTGGTCTTTGGGTACAGTCCTGAGTCACATGGAGGCAATGAGCGATAGGAGGGGTTTCGTCTCTCCCGGTATAGGGGGTTGATGTTGCGCTGTGCTCGATTGGCCGTAACAGGGAAGTCCCTGGCCAGGGCTGATCAGAGATTTGCTGGTAAGTGTTACCAGTAGTTTCTCGACCCGTTATGAGCCTCACATCGGCATGACTTATCGGTTATTGGGGTCTGACGTATACCACCCCTAGACTTGATATGCGACATATCAGACGAACAGACCGGACTGTACGGTAAGTGTTACTGGTTGGATTCACAGGAGTGTGAGCGGGCTAGCTCGTCGATCTTCTGATCGCTCAATACCCGGGTGGCCGTTACGTTTAGCAGACCGCTTGCGGCTTGTGGATGCTTGATATGATCATCGTCTGCTACCGGCGTATTGACGAGTCTTTAGAGTCCTACACAGAGGTTTCCTGGCTCAAGCGAAACGAAATAGGAGCGCATATGAGATATGTGCGAGACCGAGAATAATGCGAGTATGTGATACCGTGTTTCATTCTCGCGATGAATGTATCGATTGGTTATATGCGATATAACCTATATATCGAATCAAAGATTGATTCGATAAGCCGATACATTGGATACTAGTCGGTTATATGCGATATGACCGGATCGTTAAATCAAGTGTTGATTTAATGATTTAATGTATAATTATATATTTGATATATTGCTTTGCATTAACTAGTATTGGTTCATTTTAAAAGGATTTTCTCACTTGATGCACATTGTATATGTGATATATTTTTGTGCACTTGTTTGTATCATGTTTGATGATACTTGCTCACTAGGGTTTGTGTAAAGATTAAACCATGGTTATATGGATGCTTAGGGTTTTGATTATTTACTTAGTTATTTATTTATTTATTCTTTTTGGATATTATTAAGAATGGTGGCTTATTTTGTTACTATGTTGAAGCTTCTTGAAGCTTTGACAAAGTCCACCATCCTTATCTCATCCTTAACCCTAACCATTCCAACTAAACTTAGTTTAATCTCTACACTTGACCATGGTCAAGATATGATAAGTATTCATATTAGTTTCATTTTTAAATAAGAAGCTCATCATATTCTTTCTTGCTCTCCTTCTTCTTCTTCAAGAAAAACCTTGTCTTCAACAATGGCAACTTGAGCAAAAGTGAGTGAAATCCAATTCTAAAGTGAACTCACCTCCTATTTCTTCACCCTCTACCTCTTGCCAAGTTGTTTTGGGTGTTTTCTTCACAAGTTTCACAAATTTGTGAAGTCGGAGCTTGAACTAGTGACGCCTCGACGTAGATCATCTTCGGCACGAAGCCGACGACCTAGTCCGCCCAATTCTCCGATGAAGGCGACGTTTGAGTTCGGGATTCGAGATGGACAGTGAGAGGATGCCTACGTGGAGCCAAGGAAGAGGGTAACCGGATCTACAAAGGTTGTAGCCTCTCTCCTTTAGTTAATATGTTAACTAGATTCGTTTTTCGCCTAGAATTCTAGTCTAAGATCCGTGTTAGGGTTTATCGGCATCCATAATTTTTGAAATTGGCATGGTTGATGCCTTGTGAGACCTCTATAGTGTGCCTAAGAACTCTACAGTGGTATCAGAGCCTAGCTAGAGCCTTAGGTGAAGTCTAGACGTCGTTTGAAACCCGAACGAACCCGAAACCCTAAAACCCAAGTGCTCTCTGGACTTTTTCTAAAAACCGGGATTTTTCAAGATTAAAAATGCTTAAAAAATTCAGCAGGGAATTCTAAGAATTACGGTGCAAATTTTTTCCAATGAACAGTAAATTGTGTGGCGGAACCGTAGCAGAAGCATGGCTTCTGCGGCGGTTCCGCGGCCTACTGATGAGGTCAGCCCTCCTCCTTTGCACAGTAATTCATCATTTCAACAGCTGAGTTTTATGGGTATTTTTAATATTTATTCCAGAGTTGAATTTTCTGGGGTGTTTTAGAGCTTCGATGTTTCGATCGGATTATCAAATTTCGTCTTTGTGTATTTCCGGATGACTTTAGAATATGTTAAGAGGTTCGACCGGATATAAATACCCAACTTTTCCCCTGCCAGAAAATATCCAAGTGTTGGATTTTTGTGTGGTTTAAGGACGTTCTAAGTAGTGCAAGTAATGCGATGGTCCCTCTAGAAGACAACAAACCTTAACTCGATTATGTGACCGTCTTGAACTTCCCTTTGAACCTTAAGCTTTTGGGGCAGTACGGCGTGCCACATGTGAGGCGTTGGCTTGACCCTTCTACGGCTGGACCATTGGTACTGAGGCATGAAGTGAATGTCTTTGAACCTATTTCATGTGTTGAACGGTTTCGGGAAAACTTGGGTGTTCGAATGTTCGATCGGAAAGTTTAATATATTCTATTTATCCGGAATGGGATACAATAATTGGAATTCACAAACAGTTATGAGATAACTGAATGAACGTTATAAATCTAGCGGTTTAGTCTCACTTCATATTGAAAAGAGTTTTCGATAATGGGACTAAAATGCGGGGTTTATAACTGTTAGGCATGTGATGTCTAAGTATTTCATTAGTTTAGGCATGTGATGTCTAAAGAGATTGCGGATTCCAACTGTTGTAGTTTTACACTTTCTTTTCTGTGACCGTAAGTGTAATATGTGATATCTCCGGTTTCGTTGCTATATGTCAACGACAATTGGGATGCGCATATTTACTTACGTTGATGACATGTGATGTCATGTGTTGCTGGATATGTCATATTGGATTGTCGTGTTTGAATAGCCGGGGGTTTTTATGTGAGATGAGTGTTTTTCATTTTCATTCATGTAAAAACTTGTATGTAATATTCTTTTATTGGGGCACTTCCAGGTTGCGGAAGTTGTCACCCTTTGTATATTATTTACTTTTCTGCACTAGGATAGACCCAAGGAGGGGAGCACAAGTAACCGGGTTCTAGGGTCCAGTGGGAGACCATCTCGAGGAGTCGAGTCCGGGTCTCCTAACCCTAGAATTGGCAGGGTTGCTTGCCGCTCTCGTAGGGGTCTAGGGGTGTGGGATTGGCTATTCATCACGACCGTGGAATCCGTGTTTTATACTGGCTCGTATTGAAAACACGGACGTCCTAGTATATCCAATGTTTCATATGTTTCTTCTGCTGCGATGTCTGTGATGTGATCATATGATGTTCTGTGATAGATACAGTATATAGTATATATGATATATTATATAGACGTTACTTATGTTTTGCACCCGCACTAGCCCTGCCCTGCTCTGTCGTTAGTTACCTAACCTAACGGTGCACGAGGGGACATCGAGGCGAATGCGGATGGCATAAGTGTACGTCGTATTTATCTGTGATGTTTAGGTATTTAAATGATGGGACTTCATTAATGTGATTAATGAAAGAAAAGAAACCTAAGATGTTGTAGAATCAAATTTTAAATAAAACAGGTAGCTACAGTTCTTGCTTTGCACAGCAGTATATGTGATATATCCTGCACCTTATTCGATGAGGAAAGGACCGAGATCCCTTCACCGGGAGTGACTCCTTTAGCAATAACTGGCGGATGCTACACACTCGGTTTGGTTATTGATTGCATTTAAGTGTTTTTGCTTTGCACAGTGATATATGTAAGTCCACGTTGCGACCCCCGGTTCTTACGGGGAGGCGGAAACGGTATAAGAATCAAATTTTTAGCGCATGGGGCAACATGGACTAACAAAGTCGGGATCTTTTCCTAAAATAAAACTAGCAAACATGCTAAAGAGAGTTAGCTACTCGGAAAGATGGTTATACCTAAACTTGAACTCCTTCTTCTTCAACCTTTTGTAGAGGTTGATGGTGCTTTCCTCGTTGCCTTCTTCCGTCAAAGATGGATCCACCTGAGGGTTCAACCTTCGGGCTCTTTCTCGAACTTTGAGAGAACTAGAAACTTCGGCTTGCTAAACCTTTGATCCTAGAGTGAGTAGAGAGTGTCTAAGGGGTGTTTTCTTTTCAAGGAGAGGGATTCTCAACACATGAGAAGGATTCTCCTTGAGCTTGAGGAAGAAGAAGATGAAGTGAGGAGAGAGAATGATTATGATAGAATGAGCTATCTTTTTCCTTTTTGCAACCATATCAAAAGAAAAAGAATTATCTAATTAGTAATAATAATTCAAATGAGAATAGTTGATGGTTGTTTTGGAATGACCACTATCATACTTCATTAAATGAATGTTGGCAAGAATCAAGGAGCATCCTTGCAAAATAATGATGATGGTCAAACATTCAACCATGGTCAACAAGTCAACCATGGTCAACAAAACCAACCATAACATAATTTCATTTAATTACTATTATTAATAGATATCTCACTAATTCATTAGGGTTTGGAAAAAAGACGACTGTCAACTGTGCATGCGCACCCGTTCCGAAACCCTAATGAAAAACCTCTTCTTCCGCCTCAAACAACTGTGCATACACACCTGCATTCTTGTTCCGAGGAACATGAATACTGAGAGATAAAAGTAACCCCAAAACATATACCAGTATCCGGCTCAAACCAGAGCCCGCTGGCAATATCCGTCCGGACTCCAAACATGCACAAGTGCGCGGATGAGAACGAACCCTGTCGCAAAACCATGCGACCTCTACTCTGTTTTGCCCAGAGGCGAATACCCTCTGTGTGGGACTCTAAAGACTCGACATTACGCTGGCAGTGGGTTTAACCATAGACCGCAAGCGGCACTAGCTGTGCATAACGGTCCCCAGGTAGATGCCGACAAGAAGGCTGACGAGGTGAACCCCATATGAACTCCTACTGAGTCTGAATGTGACATTCTCCGTACAGTCCGGTCTGTTCGTCTGATACATCGCATGTCGGGCCTAGGGGGCGGTAAACGTCAGTCCCCCAATAGCGGTACAAGTCGTGTCGGAGTGAAGCCCAAAACACCCTGAGATAACACTGGAAGCCTACCAGTATATCTCGCTTGCCCTGGCCAGGGACTACTCGTGTAATGGCTCTCCTAGACACAGCGCGATGTCAACCCCCAATACCGGGAGAGACGAATCCTGTCTAACCGGCACTGCCTCCAAGTGCTTCGGGACTGCACCCAACTACCACCTGTTTGCACGACTCCTTTGAGCCGTGGTAGGGTAGTAGTCAAAGTACAGTGGGAACACACTCGAGGCGAAGTGCCAGTGTCAAGTCAGCGGACTAAGCAGTACTCATGTCACCTGGGAACTGATAACTGACGATAGGTATAATACCAACCTGTCAGTTCCCGACGAGTCCTGTCCAGTGTACTCGTAACCTAACGAGCACCCGTATACTATCTCCAGTACGACGTACTGATGGCTGTGGGACAGACCATCTCCCATACTGGGATGAGAAGCGCATACGCTAGTCTACTCCGGAGTATCGATGCCCTGTCTTGATAGTCCTGCGACTAGGGACCTGTATAAGGATGTGCTTATAGATTACCCAGCCCCCACTAGTGTGACTGCCATCACAACGCTGGTAATCAAGCAAAGATCCTAAGGGCTCCACTAATGCGTATAGGTGATATCGCAAAATAAACACATGTACACATTGAAATAGAAACAAACCAAGTAGCATACTACTATATTAAGCAAGATTGTTTATACAAGGTGAATATCCCAAGCTTCCATTAAGTAATATACAAACTAGTATGATACAGTAATGGCATCTAGGGCATATACACTAACAATCTCCCACTTGCACTAAGGCCATGTACTGGCGTATCGAAGACCTATCATCTCGATCAGCCTCTCGAACTGAGTCTGGGGTAGGGCCTTGGTGAATGGATCTGCAGTGTTTTCTTCTGAAGCAACCCTCCGAACCTCGATCTCCTTGCGATCCACGATCTCCATGATCAGGTGATACCGCCTCAAGATGTCCCTGGATCTCCGATGGGACCTGGGTTCCTTCGCTAAAGCTATAGCCCCGTTGTTGTCGCAATACAGAGGTATTGGGTCAACAATGGACGGAACCACCTGAAGTTCTTTCAAGAACTTTCTCATCCAGACAGCTTCTTTTGCGGTATCAGATGCAGCGATATACTCCGCTTCCATCGTCGAGTCTGCAACGGTTTCCTGTTTGGAACTCTTCCAACACACCGCCCCTCCATTGAGGGTAAAGACAAAACCCGACATGGACTTGGAATCATCCTTGTCACTCTGGAAGCTGGAGTCAGCAAAGGCCTCGATCTGGAGGTCTTTTCCGCCATACACCAAGAACATCTCCTTAGTCCTTCTCAGGTACTTGAGAATGTTCTTTACCGCTATCTAGTGTTTCTCCCCAGGGTTTGACTGATACCGGCTTACCACACTCAGTGCATAAGCTACATCCGGTCTGGTACACAACATCGCATACATTATAGAGCCTACCGCAGAAGCGTAGGGTATAATAGACATGCGATCCCTCTCCAAATCAGTCTTGGGAGACATCTCTTTAGAGAGGGTGATCCCGTGACAAGCCGGTAGGTTACCGCGCTTGGAATCTTCCATACTGAATCTCTTCAGTATAGTGTCGATGTACCTGGACTGTGAAAGTCCTAATATCCTCTTGGATCTATCACGATGGATCCGGATCCCCAGGATGTAAGAGGCATCACCCAGGTCTTTCATGGAGAACCTGTGTGACAAGAATCCCTTGACAGATTGTAGCATTGGAATGTCATTTCCTATTAAGAGAATGTCATCCACGTATAAAACGAGGAATACTACAGTTCTCGCTACAAATCTACTATAGATGCATGGTTCATCTGGATTTTTGATAAAGCCAAATTCCTTGACTGTTTCATCAAAACAGATGTTCCAACTCCGCGATGCCTGCTTTAGTCCATAGATGGACTTAAGCAACTTGCACACATTTCCGCTGCTCCCACTCTGAATGAAACCCTCTGGCTGATCCATATAGACACACTCCTCTAAATTTCCATTTAGAAAAGCGGTTTTTACGTCCATCTGCCAAATCTCATAATCGTGGAAGGCAGCAATGGCAAGAAGGAACTGAATGGATTTCAGCATAGCCACTGGAGAAAAGGTTTCGTCATAGTCCAAGCCAGGTCTTTGACGGAAACCCTTTGCTACAAGTCTAGCTTTATAGGTCTCAACCTGTCCATCTACACCAATCTTCCTTTTGAAGATCCACTTGCATCCTACGGGTTTTACCCCGTCTGGAGCAATGTCCAACGTCCATACTTTGTTGGTGTACATGGACTCCATTTCGGTCCGCATTGCATCCAGCCATTTTACCGAGTCAACGCTCTGAACGGCCTGTTGGAAGCTAGTAGGCTCATCATAATCTATGATGCAATCCTCTCTATCCCCGTCTATGAGAAAACCGTAGTATCTCTCGGGCGGATGAGACTGCCTACTACTCCTGCAGAGCGGCGTAGGAATGTCCTGTTCTTTTGAACCCTCTGGTTCCACTAAGCTTTCAATAATAGTCTGAGGTTCTGGAATTTCATCCAGTTCTACTGCGCTCCCACTTATCTGATTTTCTAAAAACTCAGTTTCCAAGAAGCGGGCATGACGAGAAACAAGGACTTTTTGCTCCTCTGCGTAATAGAATAGATACCCCTTGGAGTTCTTTGGGTATCCCACAAACTTGCACTGTACTGAGCGTGCCTCGAGCTTGTCCATATGCTGCTTTTTTACAAAAGCCGGACATCCCCATGTCTTAAAGGATTTAAGACAGGGTTTCTTCCAACTCCATATCTGATATGGTGTGGTAGGCACTGTCTTAGTAGGAACTTGGTTCAAGAGATGTGCAGCTGTTTCTAGTGCATAACCCCAGAAAGATCGCGGTAACTCAGCCTTACTCATCATGGAACGAACCATATCCAATAGGGTTCGATTCCTCCTTTCCGATACACCGTTATGTTGCGGAGTGTATGGAGGAGTACGCTGAGAGAGAATTCCATTCTCTTTTAAATAGTCCAGGAACTCGGCACTCAAGTATTCACCACCTCGATCCGATCTTAGAATCTTAATACTTTTGCCTGTTTGTTTTTCAACTTCATTCTTGTAATCCCGAAATTTCTCAAAGGCCTCGGATTTGTGCTTCATTAAGAAGACATGTCCATACCTAGAGAAATCGTCTGTGAAAGTAATGAAGTATGAATAACCGCTTCGCGCATGTGTAGACATTGGACCACACACGTCACTGTGTATGAGTCCCAAGAGCTCGCTCGCTCTTTCTCCGTGTCCAGTGAACGGAGTCTTTGTCATCTTTCCCATGAGACAAGATTCACAAGTGGCATAAGACTGATACTCGAACGGATCCAAGTATCCTTCTTTATGTAACTTAGTCAACCGTGTCTCATTGATGTGACCCAGTCTACAATGCCATAAGAAAGCCTGATTGATATCTGGAGACTTTCTTTTGTGTGTATTCTGGACATTGAAAATCTGTGATTGGTTTAATACGTATATACCATTGCTCAGTGTACCTGACCCAATCAGAACTTGATTAAGGTGAATGTTTACAACATTACTTACAAACGCAAATTCATAACCTTCTTTAGAAACCAAAGATACAGAAATGATATTACAAGTTGCGTTGGGTACAAAAAAGCAATTACGCAAAACCAAAACATGTCCATCTGACATTCCCAGGTGGTAGTCCCCCACGGCTTTAGCATCCATGCTAGCTCCGTTCGCAACTCTGAGGGTCATGTCACCTGCCTTCAAAAACCTACGATTTCTCAACGCCTGCAAAGAATTACAGATATGAGATCCTGATCCGGTATCCAATACCCAGGAAGTAGAGTTTATAGAAAGACAGTTTTCAATAACATACACACCTGAAGCTGAAGCCGCAACCTGCTTCAGTTCCTGTGTCCTGGCTTTCCAAGCCCTGCAATCTTTCTTCCAGTGTCCACTCTTGTGACAATAGAAGCATTCCTCTTTACCCACAAGCTTCCCCGCTATCTTTGTTGCCTTTTCCTTTCCCTTCGTTCCCACTTTACTAACACCGCCTCTTGGTTTGGCGGGGGCTTTCTTCCTCTTTCCCTTGGCTTTCGCCTTGGACCTAGAGGAAGAAGATCCTCCTACAAGCAAAGCGGGTGTTTCCCTACCTTTCTGTAGGGTGCCCTCTGCGCTCCTCAGCATGTTGAGGAGTTCTGAAAGTTCAACTTCCTTTTCTTGCAAGTTGAAATTCAGTATGAACTGGGCGTAAGTGGAAGGAAGGGACTGGAGAACTAAATCTGTATAGAGTTCACTATCCAACGTGGTCCCAAGTTCCGCGAGCTCCTCAATGTAGCCAATCATCTTAAGCACGTGGTCCGCTACCGATGATCCGACGGCCAACTTTGCCGAAAATAACTTCTTCGACACTTCGTATCTTGCGATACGAGACTGCTCTTCATACAGTTCTTTTGTATGAAGAAATATGGATTCCAAGTCCATATTCTCGTGCCTCCTCTGGTGATCGTTGTCCATAGAGGCAAGCACGAGGCACTTGGCCTTCGCGCAATCAATCTCCCAAGTCTTACGGATTTCCTTATCCGCGACGCTGGAGGTGGGACCTGGGACGGGGGGAGCTTTGGTGGTAAGAAGATACCCCAGCTTGTCGTAAGTGATTGCCATTTTGACATTCCTTAGCCAATCTTTGTAATTTGGCCCTGTCAGTATGTTTTTATCTAGAAGTAACTTAAGTCCAGTCATTTCGATTTTGTTGCTGCAGGGGGGAGAGAAGAAACACTTTAGCACGAAGCTCTTGCAAGTTTAGAATGGTTTTTAATTTGTCTAAACAGGATGGCTCCCACTGTCTCTCGAATCCCTCCTTAAACCACAAAGGAAGAATTAGCCGGGATCAATCCCACCGCACAATACTTGCTTAACCGTTCAGCCAGGCCAGTGTCGGTACTTCGAGGGAGGTTTTCCAACGCTTTCGCGAAGTTCCTTAATTTAAGAACCTCTTTTCCCTGCGGGCGTAGCCCCGCTAACACCTTTCTAGGCACCTACTAGGTTTATAGCATTGATCGTTTAGTGAGAAATTTCCCGAGGAGTAGCATATACTCACAGTAGGATCAGGATCCAAATATCATCGCGTGACAAAACTGAAGGAATCCTACCAGAATCATCACACTCCAAATGGTATGCAAATCTAGCAAGTTTCAGTACTTATGAAACTCCCGATGTGGATTTTTGCCCCATGCTCTTATGACTTGACTAAGGCCAACAAATCATAAGTCACATGTCAAGTTCTACCCGTCGTTATGCAGGTTAATTTGAATACTGTTGACTATGGCCAACAAGGCAATACGACTGTCCCAAACCAACGCATTCTATCTATGCAACATATGAATACCTACCAGCTACCAAACACTGTGCCTTGACTAAGGCCAACAAACACAGCTTGAATACTGTTGAATATTCATATGAAACGACGGAGGGCTACGGATGGTTTTGGCGAAACTGTGAACGTAGTGAACTTGATATAATCGATGGAACGAGATAGCTTTTAGAAGGAGTGGCTCAAGCTCCGCATTTAAAAGTTAGTTTTGAAAAGAACCGAGTGGTTTTTCGAAAGTGTTCCAACGACTTTAACTTGGTTTATTATCTTGCATTAGTTCTTTTAATGCGTGATATTCTTGCATTAGTTCTTTTAATGCGTCCCATCATTTAATCCTACCATTGCAGAAAACAACCAAAATATGACGTACGCTTATGCCATTCGCATTCGCCACGGGGTCCCGTCATCACCCGTTAGTTTACTTAACTAACGACAAAGCGGGGGCTGGGCTAGCGCGGCTGTAAAACATAAGCAACGCCTAAATATAAAGCAATGATAGACATTACAGATCACAGATGAATACATTGGATATACTAGCAATCCGCAATCCGTTCGAGCCTGCAACAAAAAGCGGATTACACGGTCGCGGTGAATAGCAAATACCCCACCCAAGACCCCTACGGGTGCGGCAAACTACCCGCCAAGTACCCGGTAGTTTGTGCACCCCTCCATGGGTCTATCCTAGGAGCAAAAATAGTAAAAAGAATTATACAATGACAGCTACAACCCCGACCCGGTTGTGCGGCCATACAAATAATATTATTACATCAATTTACATTTACAAATGAATGAAAGAAAAACAAAAGCTCATCTCACATCCACCCCGGCTATTCACCCGCGACAGTCCAACACATTCATATACACATTCCAATATCAATCACAGATCACAAAGATGTATAACCCCGACTAATCGACTTATAGCGATTAGCCGACGTTCAATACATGCAAACATCACAGATATAACCAATATAGCCAAAGTGTAGCGAAGTTCGAAAAAAAAATACGGATTTATAGGACCCCAAAAGTAACTTTCTTTTCTGGAAAATCTGGGCACATATAACATATTTGAAAAATCCCATAACCCTACCAGAAGAATACTGCACAAACCAGGATCGCATGAAGAGGCTAAACGGCGGCGGATCCGCGGCTAAGAGAATAGCTAAGGCCGCGGATCCGCGGCGGTTTGAATGAATCATGGGATCGTTTTTCGTAGGTGTTCTCACAAAACCCTGAGACGATTTTAGGAGTAAAAAGTTTTACTTTTAGAGCACAAAAAATTTCAACAGAAACTTAGGGTTTTAGAATTTCCGGTTTTGCGAATTTTCGGTTTCGAACTTCCATACACTTCGCTACCAAGCTAGTTTAAGTTTAGTTAGGCTCTGAGACCACTGTAAGTCCACGTTGCGACCACCGGTTCTTACGGGGAGGCGGAAACGGTATAAGAATCAAATTTTTAGCGCATGGGGCAACATGGACTAACAAAGTCGGGATCTTTTCCTAAACTAAAACTAGCAAACATGCTAAAGAGAGTTAGCTACTCGGAAAGATGGTTATACCTAAACTTGAACTCCTTCTTCTTCAAGCATTTGTAGAGGTTGATGGTGCTTTCCTCGTTGCCTTCTTCCGTCAAAGATGGATCCACCTGAGGGTTCAACCTTCGGGCTCTTTCTCGAACTTTGAGAGAACTAGAAACTTCGGCTTGCTAAACCTTTGATCCTAGAGTGAGTAGAGAGTGTCTAAGGGGTGTTTTCTTTTCAAGGAGAGGGATTCTCAACACATGAGAAGGATTCTCCATGAGCTTGAGGAAGAAGAAGATGAAGTGATGAGAGAGAATGATTATGATAGAATGAGCTATCTTTTTCCTTTTTGCAACCATATCAAAAGAAAAAGAATTATCTAATTAGTAATAATAATTCAAATGAGAATAGTTGATGGTTGTTTTGGAATGACCACTATCATACTTCATTAAATGAATGTTGGCAAGAATCAAGGAGCATCCTTGCAAAATAATGATGATGGTCAAACATTCAACCATGGTCAACAAGTCAACCATGGTCAACAAAACCAACCATAACATAATTTCATTTAATTACTATTATTAATAGATATCTCACTAATTCATTAGGGTTTGGAAAAAAGACGACTGTCAACTGTGCATACGCACCCGTTCCGAAACCCTAATGAAAAACCTCTTCTTCCGCCTCAAACAACTGTGCATACACACCTGCATTCTTGTTCCGAGGAACATGAATACTGAGAGATAAAAGTAACCCCAAAACATATACCAGTATCCGGCTCAAACCAGAGCCCGCTGGCAATATCCGTCCGGACTCCAAACGTGCACAAGTGCGCGGATGAGAACGAACCCTGTCGCAAAACCATGCGACCTCTACTCTGTTTTGCCCAGAGGCGAATACCCTCTGTGTGGGATTCTAAAGACTCGACACTACGCTGGCAGTGGGTTTAACCACAGACCGCAAGCGGCACTAGCTGTGCGTAACGGTCCCCAGGTAGATGCCGACAAGAAGGCTGACGAGGTGAACCCCATCTGAACTCCTACTGAGTCTGAATGTGACATTCTCCGTACAGTCCGGTCTGTTCGTTTGATACATCGCATGTCGGGCCTAGGGGGCGGTAAACGTCAGTCCCCCAATAGCGGTACAAGTCGTGTCGGAGTGAAGCCCAAAACACCCTGAGATAACACTGGAAGCCTACCAGTATATCTCGCTTGCCCTGGCCAGGGACTACTCGTGTAATGGCTCTCCTAGACACAGCGCGATGTCAACCCCCAATACCGGGAGAGACGAATACTATCTAACCGGCACTGCCTGCAAGTGCTTCGGTTCTGCACCCAACTACCACCTGTTTGCACGACTCCTTTGAGCCGTGGTAGGGTAGTAGTCAAAGTACAGTGGGAACACACTCGAGGCGAAGTGCCAGTGTCAAGTCAGCGGACTAAGCTGTACTCATGTCACCTGGGAACTGATAACTGACGATAGGTATAATACCAACCTGTCAGTTCCCGACGAGTCCTGTCCAGTGTACTCGTAACCTAACGAGCACCCGTATACTATCTCCAGTACGACGTACTGATGGCTGTGGGACAGACCATCTCCCACACTGGGATGAGAAGCGCGTACGCTAGTCTACTCCGGAGTATCGATGCCCTGTCTCGATAGTCCTGCGACTAGGGACCTGTATAAGGATGTGCTTATAGATTACCCAGCCCCCACTAGTGTGACTGCCATCACAACGCTGGTAATCAAGCAAAGATCCTAAGGGCTCCACTAATGCGTATAGGTGACATCGCAAAATAAACACATGTACACATTGAAGTAGAAACAAACCAAGTAGCATACTACTATATTGAGCGAGATTGTTTATGCAAGGTGAATATCCCAAGCTTCCATTAAGTAATATACAAACTAGTATGATACAGTAATGGCCTCTAGGGCATATACACTAACAATATATATGATATATCCCGCACCTCATTCGACGAGGATAGGACCGAGATCCCTTCACCGGGAGTGACTCCTTTAGCAAAACTAGAAAAGCCTCAAAATCACTCCATTTCAAAACTTCATTTTGATTCTACAACGATATCAAGTTCATTGCGCAATAGGTTTTCAGAAAAACCTGTCGTAGCCCTCCGTCATTTCAGATGAGTAGTAGTTAGTATTCGTTCTACGTTTGTTGGCCTGCGTCAAGGCGTAGTGTGCGGTAGTTAACTAGTATTTATCTGCTTATGCATATGATGCAGATTGGATTAGGGTAGTCGTGCGACTTTGTTGGCCTGCGTCAAGGGTCGTACGGGTGGGTTTAATTCAATCAGGAAATGACGGGTTGAACTTGACTAGCGCACTATGGTTTGTTGGCCTGCGTCAAGGTCATAGGACGCTAGGGGAAAAATATTATCGGGAATTTCAAGTGTTGAAATTTGCAATGAGATTGCATACCTTCTATGAGATAGTTGGATCCCGATACCCACTGTGAGTAAGAGTTACTCCTGGGAGAGTTTTACACATTACAATTAGCCGATCAAGTAGGTGTCTAGAAAGGTGTTAACGAGGTTACGCCTCTGGGAAAACGAGGTTTACAGTAATTAGGTTCGTGCGAAAGCACGGGGGACCTCCCTCAAAGTACCGACACTGGCCTGGCTGAAAGATTGGCGAACTTGTAGTGTGTAATTAATCCCGGCTAGTCTTACCTTTTAGGGTTTGAAGGAAGATTTGATAAAAAGCAGTGGGAGCCATCCTGATTAGATAAGATAATAACCAATCTGATCTTGCACGAGCATACGCTAAAGTGTTTTCTTCTCTCTCTCTCCAGGTAGCGACCAGTTCATGCCCTAATAAAGATAATAATATGGATGTATTGACCGAACCCGCATGTCATACTGTGCTGGGGAACGTTGGTTCCGTTCTTTCTTATAAGAGTTATAGGAATCAACAGGATATAGGGGAATACCAGGATTCCCATGCCACCCGATTGAAGAAAGTACATGATGATGCATTTTCTTCGGATGTGTTCGTTACTGAGAACTGTTTCTCCATTTGCTCTACGTCCTGGGTATTGGATACCGGGTCAGGATCCCATATATATAATCAGTTACATGGGCTTAGGAAAGGTAGAGAACTTGGAGAAGGTGATAAAGACATTAGAGCTGGAAATGGTGCAATTGTTGCAGCTAAGACTGTCGGGGAATATCACCTTGTACTACCAACTGGTAATACATTGGTTTTGAACGAATGCTATTACATGCCGAACCTGATATGCAACATTATATCGGTTTCTTTGTTGAGTAAAGAGGGATATAATTTTGTATTACAGGACAATGTTATGAACATTTTCCGTAACCAAAAGTTGGTTGGATCAGGCACGTTGTGCAATGGCATTTATGTTCTAAATCAATCAACAGTTCTGAGCATAACAAACACACACAAGAGGAAGAGTTCAGAACTGAACGAATCCTTCTTGTGGCATTGTAGACTGGGTCACATCAATGCGACACGACTGGCTAAGTTGCATAAGGATGGATATTTAAATCCGTTTGAATTTTCATCTTATGACACTTGCCAGTCATGTCTCAAAGGCAAGATGACCAAAACTCCGTTTACGGGACACGGAGAAAGAGTTACCGAACTCTTAGGACTTATACATAGTGATGTATGCGGTCCCATGTCTACACATGCCAGGGATGGTTCTTCATACTTCATTACATTCACTGACAAACTCTCTAGGTTCGGGTATGTGTTCCTGATGAAACACAAATCAGAAGCTTTTGAGAAATTTAGGGAATATAAACAAGAAGTTGAGAACCAAACCGGAAAAAGTATTAAAATCTTACGATCTGATCGAGGAGGAGAATACTTAAGCAATGAATTCCTGGACTTCCTAAAAGAGAATGGGATTCTCTCTCAGCCGACTCCTCCATATACACCACAGCACAACGGTGTATCAGAACGGAGGAACCGCACCCTATTAGATATGGTGCGCTCTATGATGAGCACAGCTGAGTTACCTCTTTCCTTCTGGGGATATGCACTGGAAACAGCTGCAGACCTATTGAATATGGTTCCCACCAAAACCGTGCCGACCACTCCATATGAGATATGGAAAGGAAAGAGACCATGTCTTAGTTATGTTAAGATATGGGGTTGTCCGGCCTATGTAAAAACGCAAAATCCGGACAAACTCGCGGCAAGGTCCATTCTGTGTAAGTTTATTGGATATCCCAAACATTCGCCCGGGTATATCTTCTACCACACCGAGGAACAAAAGGTGTTTGTTTCTCGACATGCCACCTTTTTAGAAAAGGAATTTCTTGAAAAGGAGATTAGTGGCAAGGAGGTAGAACTGGAAGAGGTTCCAGCAATACAGACTACAACAGAAGATTTGGTTGAACCAGAGGATTCAGTAGCTCCCGATGAACCTCAGCCTCTCCGCCGATCTAGTAGGGTTCCTCGCCCACCTGAGAGATACTACGGTTTTCTCATGGATGGTGGGAGCGAGGATTGCATCATGGATGATGATGACCCAACTAGCTTCGAGCAGGCCATCACGAGTAGGGACTCGGTGAAATGGCTGGATGCTATGCGGTCCGAGATGGAATCCATGTACACCAACAAAGTATGGACTTTGGACGTTGCTCCTGAAGGGGTAAAACCCATTGGGAGCAAGTGGATCTTCAAGAAGAAACTTGGTGTAGATGGGAAAGTGGAGACTTTCAAAGTTAGACTTGTCGCAAAAGGTTTTCGTCAAAGACCAGGTGTGGACTATGACGAGACCTTTTCTCCAGTGGCTATGCTTAAATCCATCCGGATCATGCTTGCCATCGCTGCATATCATGATTATGAAATCTGGCAAATGGATGTTAAAACCGCCTTTCTAAATGGTGATTTAGAAGAGTGCGTGTACATGACTCAGCCAGAGGGCTTCGTAGACAGTGGGAGCAGCGGGAAGGTGTGCAAGCTGCTTAAATCCATTTATGGATCAAAGCAAGCATCGCGGAGTTAGAACATCTGCTTTGACGTCGTTATCAAAGAGTTTGATTTCGTCAAAAATCCAGATAAACCTTGTATTTACAAGAAGGTGGCAGAGAGTAAGGTTGTCTTCCTCGTATTGTACGTGGACGACATACTCTTGATAGGAAATGATATTTCTATGCTGCAATCGGTCAAGCTCTTCTTATCACAAAGATTCTCAATGAAAGATCTTGGTGATGCCTCCTGCATATTGGGAATCAGGATCTATAGAGATAGATCCAAAAGGATATTGGGATTGTCCCAATCCAGGTACATTGACACCATACTAAAGAGGTTTAGTATGGAAGAATCCAAGCGTGGGAACTTGCCCACGATCTCTGGAGTCACTATCTCCAAAGAGATGTCTCCCAAGACTGATTTGGAGAGAGCTCGCATGCAAGGGATACCCTATGCTTCGGCTGTAGGCTCTATCATGTATGCGATGCTATGTACCAGACCCGATGTTGTATACTCACTAAGTGTAGTGAGCAGGTATCAAGCTGATCCTGGAGAGAGTCACTGGACAGCTGTGAAGAGCATTCTCAAGTACTTGCGAAGGACTAGAGATATGTTCTTGGTGTATGGTAACGGGGAACTCCAAGTGGAGTCCTTTACCGATTCGAGCTTCCAAAGTGATAAGGACGACTCTAAGTCACAGTCGGGATTTGTCTTTACCCTTTACGGAGGGGCGGTTAGCTGGAAGAGTTCCAAGCAGGAAACCGTGGCAGACTCGACGATGGAGGCTGAATACATCGCTGCCAACGATGCTGCCAAAGAGGCTGTCTGGATCAAGAAGTTCATTACTGAACTTGGAGTGGTTCCATCCATTGAGCATCCAATACCTTTGTATTGCGATAACAATGGAGCGGTGGCTTTGGCCAAGGAACCCAGGTCCCATCAGCGGTCCAGGCATATTCTGAGGCGGTATCACCTGATCCGGGAGATAGTTGATCGCCGGGAGATCGAGGTCAGGAGGGTTGACACGAAGAACAACACGGCGGATCCACTCACGAAGGCCATTCCCCAGATACAGTTTGAGAGACTCTTCGGGATGCTCGGTATGCGATACAACAGCAGCTGGCCCTAGTGCAAGTGGGTGATTGTTAGTTGTATGTATGCCCTAGAGGCCAGTATTGTACAGATGATGTATATTATATTGGATGCTTGGACATATATAGAGATGACTTTCTTGCTCGATATGATAGTATGCTATCTGGTTACTCTTTATCTTAACATGTACACTTGTCTCTTTAAACTGTCTTATAGTTACATGTTGGTAAAGCCCTTAGGATATGTACTTGACTACCTGGACTATGATACAGATCATACTAGTGGGGACAAGGTAGTCCATAAGTACATCCTTCAAGGTCCCTAGTCGTGGGTGTATCGAGACGGGGCATCGATATACCAGAGTAGACTAGCGTATACGCTTCTCGACCCATGAGATGGGCGATGGATGATCCCATATCCATTGGTGTTTGACATCAGAGATGGTGTACGGGTGCTCAGTGGTGACTGGGTACACTGGACGGACTCGCCGAGAACTCCCAGATGGTCATATACCTCACGTCAGATGGCAGTTCTCAGGTGACACTTGTACAGGTTAGTCTGTAGACCCGAGATCGTCATAGAGTCTTGTGTGATTCCCACTGTGCTTTGATCTCCACCTTACCACGTCCATGAGGGCGTGCAAAACGGTGTTCTTTGGGTACAGTCCCGAGTCACATGGAGGCAATGAGCGATAGGAGGGGTTTCGTCTCTCCCGGTATAGGGGGTTGATGTTGCGCTGTGCTCGATTGGCCGTAACAGGGAAGTCCCTGGCCATGGCTGATCAGAGATTTGCTGGTAAGTGTTACCAGTAGTTTCTCGACCCGTTATGAGCCTCACATCGGCACGACTTATCGGTTATTGGGGTCTGACGTATACCACCCCTAGACTTGATATGCGACATATCAGACGAACAGACCGGACTGTACGGTAAGTGTTACTGGTTGGATTCACAGGAGTGTGAGCGGGCTAGCTCGTCGATCTTCTGATCGCTCAATACCCAGGTGGCCGTTACGTTTAGCAAACCGCTTGCGGCTTGTGGATGCTTGATATGATCATCGTCTGCTACCGGCGTATTGACGAGTCTTTAGAGTCCTACACAGAGGTTTCCTGGCTCAAGCGAAACGAAATAGGAGCGCATATGAGATATGTGCGAGACCGAGAATAATGCGAGTATGTGATACCGTGTTTCATTCTCGCGATGAATGTATCGATTGGTTATATGCGATATAACCTAGATATCGAATCAAAGATTGATTCGATAAGCCGATACATTGGATACTAGTCGGTTATATGCGATATGGCCGGATCGTTAAATCAAGTGTTGATTTAATGATTTAATGTATAATTATATATTTGATATATTGCTTTGCATTAACTAGTATTGGTTCATTTTAAAAGGATTTTCTCACTTGATGCACATTGTATATGTGATATATTTTTGTGCACTTGTTTGTATCATGTTTGATGATACTTGCTCACTAGGGTTTGTGTAAAGATTAAACCATGGTTATATGGATGCTTAGGGTTTTGATTATTTACTTAGTTATTTATTTATTTATTCTTTTTGGATATTATTAAGAATGGTGGCTTATTTTATTTCTATGTTGAAGCTTCTTGAAGCTTTGACAAAGTCCACCATCCTTATCTCATCCTTAACCCTAACCATTCCAACTAACCTTAGTTTAATCTCTACACTTGACCATGGTCAAGATATGATAAGTATTCATATTAGTTTCATTTTTAAATAAGAAACTCATCATATTCTTTCTTGCTCTCCTTCTTCTTCTTCAAGAAAAACCTTGTCTTCAACAATGGCAACTTGAGCAAAAGTGAGTGAAATCCAATTCTAAAGTGAACCCACCACCTATTTCTTCACCCTCTACCTCTTGTCAAGTTGTTTTGGGTGTTTTCTTCACAAGTTTCATAAATTTGTGAAGTCGGAGCTTGAACTAGTGACGCCTCGACGTAGATCATCTTCGGCACGAAGCCGACGACCTAGTCCGCCCAATTCTCCGATGAAGCCGCGTTTGAGTTCCGGATTCGAGATGGACAGTGAGAGGATGCCTACGTGGAGCCAAGGAAGAGGGTAACTGGATCTACAAAGGTTGTAGCCTCTCTCCTTTAGTTCATATGTTAACTAGATTCGTTTTTCGCCTAGAATTCTAGTCTAAGATCAGTGTTAGGGTTTCTCGGCACCCATAATTTTTGAAATTGGCATGGTTGATGCCTTGTGAGACCTCTATAGTGTGCCTAGGAACCCTACAATATGGCTAACGTATCTTTAAACTAAAAACATCAAACCCAAATCTATGTGAATACGGATTTGGACTAATCCACGTCCTACGGGCGACGGCATTACTCAGTCTCCGTATACAATCCACGGGAAACCACAAACAAAACAAACACACACAACACGAAGTGAAATTCTGGAGAAGGAGAAAGTGGCTACCGTGATGCGGTAGCGTAATTAACTGCAGGGGTTTGCGCCTGCAGGGAAGAGCGTCCCCATAATCAAAAAACCCTCTAGCGAGGGGGAATCTGACGAAGTCTGCTACATCGGCCGCATCCGTCTAAACCTCCGATACACGGTGCCTTAAATCAACTTGGCATCTTCGGAGCGGTAGACAGATAAAACCAAATAGCATCTGCCCCGAATCTCAGCGTCAAGCCCTCGCAGTCTTGTGCGCCGTCTTTCGGAGGGGAACAGATTCTGGAACACCCAGTGGGACCTTTTCCTCTTTCTACTCCACTCTTTGTGTATCGTCTTCGCGAACCAATCGCGGTTTGTTAACGGTTGCCTCTGGATTTCAAGTTACTAAGATTTGGTCTTTTGCCTGGCGCAGAACTCCAGCATCAATGGCCTTTAACTGCACCAACTGCTCGAAGTGCCACTGCAACGGACGCTCCACCTCACCGGGAAGTGTAGCATATGGGCTCCAAGCGGCTTCCTTCCTCGCTCTGCCGGTAGACCAGGTGACCCAAGCCACTACTGGCCTGTTCTTCGGGACCATGATCCTACCTACAAGCTTCTATACGCCAATACCAACACCGGAGGTGAACAAGAAGTCGGTCTTCGACCGACTCACTGCCACGACGGCCCCTGTCAACGGGTCGCCCACTGCCAAACCAACAGCTTCGGTTTTCGCCAGGCTGGATCAGAACTCTAAATTGGCTGTCCTAAGGAAGGCAATGACTACTGCTCCAGAAGTTGTCAAGGTGGCTTCCCCTGTCAAAGAGTCAGTCTTTTCAAGACTGGCGATTCCTGCTCCTGTCCCTGCTCGAGGATCCTTCTTCGACAGGTTGAATATCACCCCTCAAAGGGGAACCTCAGTCTTTAAGAGGTTAACAGCGATGGCGCCCCATTCACACAGGGGGCAAAAGGACGCTATCTCTATCTCTGAGCCAGTCCCAACGGCTCATCATGCTCGATGTCGCCATTGGCAACGAGTTTGGAAGGCAGGGGGCAACTCCCCCTCAGGGCTAACTCCACCGGCTCCAGTGGTGGAAGTCAACGCTGCTGTTCCAACTGGGAACAACTTTGAACTGCTGAAGAGGGTACGTAAGAATTGTCCAACCGCTACACTGAAAAGATCTCCTCCGCCTGCAGAGAGAGTTCCAGAAATGAAGCAAGAACAGCCCCTTCAACGGCTGTCCTCAAGAATTTATAAAGTTTGGAGGAGGGTTCAAGACTCCGTGATCGACCCGGATCACTCCCGTCAACGAAAGAAGACGAAGGTGCAAAAAGGAAAAGACCGTCCTTTTGAACAGCAAGAGACAACGATCGCTAGGGTACCCACTGCAACGGCCCCCTCCACTTCAACGGCCCACAAAAGAAGAAGGCCAGAGAAAACCCCCGCGCCCGCGGCAAATGCCAAAGATGGTGAACCTAAACGCCCTAAGTCCGGGGGCATAATAGTTCATACCGTCTATGTGGCGTCTGGTAAAGAGGACAGTCGCATATCAACAGGTCATAGACCGCACACGCGGTCAGTGACCAAGGCGCAGGAGCAGCAACAAAAGCTCCAAGAAATGATGAACGCTATGGCTGCACTTACAGGGCCAAAAGAAAATCCGGAAACATCCTCGGATGAACGCCAAGAGGAAGAAACCAACGCCGAATTCCTTCGTCGGATATTGGAGAAGAAGGACAAAGAGGCTGCTGAACAAGCAGCCAACATACAGCGTATGGGCCTCCTCTTCTAAGACATGATAGGGATGATGATGTTGGAGATAGTGCCCTCAGAGTCAATTATTAGGTCACAGGTACGTGATTGCAATGATTGATGGAGGACCTATCCCGGTAGGACAGTCTTACTCGAGATGATAGTATGCTATCTGGTTTACCTTTATCATCGTATACTGTTTTAAGTGACCTGACACGTCGCTATTACACGTTGATAGAGCCCCTAGGATTCTTGCTTGACAACCAGCAGTATGAGGGCGATCATATAAGTGGGAGCTGGGGGTCTATAAGCATATCCTTAAAAGGTCCCTAGTCGTGAGAGTTTCGAGACAGGGCATCGATTCTCCATAGTAGACTAGTGTATATAGTCGAGACCCCGACGAGGGGCGGTGGCCGGTCTCACAAGCCACTGGTGTCAGTTGGATCACCTAAGATGTGTACAGGTGCTCATTGGGTTATGAGTACACCGGACAGGACTCGCCGGGAACATGCTAGTTGGTCATATACCAGACGTCAGATGGCAGTTCCCTGGTGACATGTGTGCAGGTTAGTTCATCGACCTGGGGATCGTCATTTGTCTCGTGTGAGTTCCCACTGTACTTTGATTACTACCCTACCACGGCTCAAAGGAGTCGTGCAAACAGGTTTTAGTTGGGTACAGTCCCGAGCCACATGGAGGCAGTGAGCGTATCTTCAGGGGTTCGTCTCTCCCGGTATTGGGGGTGAGGTCGCGCTGTGTCTAGGAGAGCCATTACACGAAGCCCTCGGCCGAGGCAAGGAGATTTACTGGTAGGTATTCCAGTAGTATCTCAGGGTGTTCTGGGCTACACTCCGACACGACTTGTACCGCTTTTGGGGGTCTGACTTTTACCAACCCCCTAGGCCCGCCATGCGATGCTCATAGACGAACGGACCGGACTGTACGAATATTGTCACTGACAGGCTCAGTAGGGAGTCAGGCTGAGTTCGCTCACAGACGTCCCTTTTAGTCAGTACCTGGTAGCCCGTTACGTATTGGCTTATACCTCTGACGTGCTAGTGGTTAAATCCACAACCAAGGTGTTGACGAGTCTTTAGAGTCCCCCACATTCAGTTACTCAGCTTTCGGGCGAAAGGTTGTAGAGGCCGTATGGAGATATGGCAAGGTCCGATCAGATACGTGCGGTATTGCACGGATCAGGATCGGACAGTTTATACTATAGGCCGTATGGTTATATGGCAGGGTTCGATCAGATACGTGCGGTATTGCACGGATCAGGATCGAACGGATATTACTAGCCGGCTTTGGTTTAAGCCGGATCCTAGTATAGTACAATGTAGATTTTGTCTCATTGCATTTGTATTTCGGTCGAAATACAAATGCGGGTGTGTATGCACAGTATCGGGGTTTTCCTGTAATTTATTACGGGACCAGTTTTCTGGAGTTGCCAGTTTGCTTTCCGTTTCGGCCGATTTCCATTGTTCCGTTCATTGGCCGAAGATTGATGGAGGAGGGCTTATTTGCATTGTTGCAAATAAGCATTTATGGAGGGGGTCTTTGCATATTATCATGTCATGATACTTGTCCCATCATTTGACTTCATAATCTCATGATTGCTTGACTTTCTTTATCATCATGGTTGTTGATGATGGCATGACTTTTGGAGTGATGATTGTTGCTTTGAGTGTTGGATTTTCCTTACTATCATTTCTTTTGCATGATAGCTTTCCTCTCTCTCTCTTTGGTATTAGATGAGAATGGCTCCCATTTGATTCACTCTCCCACTCACTCCATTCTCTCCATTCACCTTGAGATGGACGGCCAAAGCATTAGGGGCTGTCCAAATTTTTGCATGTGGGATTTTTGCTCTTTTGCTTTTGTAAAATCCCACAAGTCCCTCCACATTGTTCTCATATCATTTCCTCCACCAAAAGGCAATTCCTACAACCCCAAAGTGAGACTTGAGGACTACATACTCTACAGCAAATCTTGGGCACGTCGAGTAGCCGGCTTCGTGCCCGAGTTGCCTCGGCATTGAGGTGGGAGCCCGTAAAAGAAGTAGGCAATGTGGTGCACTTCCGGCGACGAGGAGGAGACGGGACATTCCGCAGGAGATCGGGACGATGATGAGAAGACCGGAGGACTTGGATCGTCGGTATATCTCTCTTCCCTTTCTTGTTGTTAGCTAGGACTAGTTAGTGGTTCGATCCGGGTATTAGTGCGCGGCGGTTTGCCAGTTCAAGTAAAATTTAAAGTTTATCACCGCTTCCGCATTTGGCCGTCGGATTGACGGCCGGGGCGCCGCCGTGCACTTACAGTAGTATCAGAGCCTCGCCATTAACCTAGTCTAGCTTTGTGTAATGTGTTTTTCAGTTCCGATCGATAAAATGTTCCAAAACCCGTATTGTCTTCACATCAGTTTTCTGTCAGAATTTTTCAGTCTCCAAAAATTTTTCAGGTTGCAGAAAATTGATGTACTGGAAATTGTAAGGCCACTGTAGAAATTCGACTGAGTGATGCCATAGTTGGAGCGCGGAACCGCGGCCAAACCCCCCTTTGGGCCGGGGTTCCGCCGCACTATAATGAGCTCACTGTGTCAATTTTCTCCAGTGGGCTTCTGGGCTGTTTTTAGGGGTTTTGGAATAATAACATTGGGCCCAGAATTTCTTTAACTGCTACAGTATTGCTTTGGGGCCCACTTGTTAAAATTTTGATTGATCGGATATTTTAAACACATTTTTCACAGTATTTACATTATATCTGCGACCGTGAATGTCACTTGATCGGTAAATCCGGTCTAACTGCTATAGCCCGGTTAGACGGATTTGCGAACGTGACTTTCACGTTGATGTTCTGTTTTTGCTGTGATGTTGCGGATCGGTCGTGGGGGATAGCCTGGATGCAATGCTAGTACAGCTGTGGTTGTATTATGTACATTTGATATTGCGGGGCGAGCGTCCGACTTGTGGACTGCCGTCACTGCCAGTTTGTATTATTATTTTGGGGCACGACCTGGTTGCGGTCGATGTACCCGTTGTATGTATATTTTACTTTCTGTACTAGGATTGCCCCGCGGAGGGGTGCACGGATAGCCAGATTCTAGAGGGCAACAAGCCCGCATCTCATGGCATTGGGATGGAGGGGGCTTCACTCTGGGATTGGCGGGCTATTCGCCACACTCGTAGGGGGTACAGGTTGACCCAGGAGGGGTGCCCAGGTTACCGGATTCCGTGAAGTGCTGGGTGGTCCATTCACGGCGCTGAAGGGGGCTGCCTCACTTCAGGTTTTGGCGGGTGACTTGCCGCGCCCGTAGGGGTCTAGGTTCTCATTGCACAGGCTATCCACATGACCAGGGGAACGTCGGGTTTCAGTAGTGGCTCTGTGAAACCCGGGGATCCCAGATATCTGTATTGTTTCTGTGATGCTGTACATATCTGTGATGTTGCATTTTATTCACGCCTTGAGCGAATATAATATATTGGTATATATATTAGTAGATGTTGCATATGTTTTGCATCCGCGCTAGTCCAGTCCCCGCTCTGTCGTTAGTAAGCTAACCTAACGGGTAATGACGGGACCCAGTGGCGAATGCGGATGGCATATACGTACATCAGTATATTTTCGTTCTTTTTGGTGTGATCAATTGATGGGACTGCGTTGATTCGGATCAATGCAAGTTAAAAACAAACCTAATCTGATGTTGTTGGAACACTTTTCAAAAAGCTGTTATTGCAAGGACGTTCACTTTTGTTTTGCATCGCGGTATTCATTTAGAATATCCTGCTCCTCAGTCGACGAGGCAAGGGCCGAGATCCCTTCACCGGGAGTGACCCCTTGGACAAAAGTTTGCGTCAGGGCATTAACTTCACTATAGCCGATTACTTTTGCTTTGCACCGTGGTATTCAGTTGGAATATCCTGCACCCCATTCTACGAGGAAAGAGCCGAGATCCCTTCACCGGGAGTGACCTCTTTAGCGGAAGTTGTCGTCACTATATTTCTAAAAAGCTATCCGTTCCTTCAACGATATCAAGTTCATTACGTTAAAGGTTTTCGCCAGAAACCATTCGTAGCCCTCCGTCGTTTCATATGGGTAGTCAATAGTATTCAAGCTGTGTTTGTTGGCCAAAGTCAAGGCACAGTGTTTGGTAGCTGTTGGTTATTCATATGCAGCATAGATAGATGCGTTGGTTTGGAACAGTCGTACAGCCTTGTTGGCCAAAGTCAAGGGCTTGTGCGGGTGGATTCGAATCAACCTGGAGAATGACGGGTAGAACTTGACATGTGACTTATGATTTGTTGGCCAAAGTCAAGGTCATAAGAGCATGGGGCAGAAATCACATCGGGAGTTTCAAAAGAACTGAAACTTGCCAGATATGCGCATACCTTCTGGAGTGTGACACCGTGAGCGGATTCCGTCACGTTATCATGCGATGATAGTTGGATCCCGATTCCCACTGATGAGTTAGTTTACTCCTCGGCTGATCCCGACTAATTCTTCTTTCCGGTTTGGAGGAGAATTTGAGGTACAGTGGGAGGATTCCAGATTAGATAAATTGGTAACCATTCTGATCTAGGTTAGAGTGCACGCTGAGTGTTTCTTTTCTCTCTCTCTTTGGCAGCGACCATTGACCCGACCCTAAGACTTTGACTCAGAGACCAAGTTGACCGAACCTTCTTAACACTGGCTTTTGGATTGTCAGAGTTGCAAACCTCATTGCCACTCCTACTTTTACCCTTTTCTCCAGGACACCCCGTATTACTACGAACGTCCACTTCCATTGGACAAAACCATCGTATGGTTATATACGAACTCGAAGGGATTTATTCGAGGATGGTTTCCGGTTCTGAAGAAAACGGATAGGATTATTCAGTTGTCTTTTCCTTTTACCCTCTCTCAGGTTACGAGTACTCCTTGGTTTAGGGGTAGTACACCTATTACGCAAATTGGATTGTCTTCTTCCAAACCTTAGGCTGGTGCCGACCGGTAGGGAATGAAGAAAACCAATTAGCCTAACGATGGTGTACAGAAGGAATTAAGTTCAGACAAAGCAAGGGATTAGTAAGAGGGCAAAGTAAATTGCAACAGATATTCACGACCAAACCAAGTATTCCTTCGCCAATCCTAAATCACCTTTGTATTTTTCCAGGACACTCCGTAACACTACGAAGATCCACAGTTTATTGGATACTCCATCGTATGGTTATATACGAACCCGAAAGGAACTTGTTCCAGTTCGGGGATGGATTCTGGTCCAGGAGAAATAGGAATAAGGTTTATTCGGTTGTCTTTTATCTTCACCCTCTCTCATTGCGAGTGTTCCTAGGATTGGGACAGTACACCCATTATGCTTATTGGATAGTCTTCTTCCAAACCATAGGCTGGTGCCGAACGGTAGGGAAGGAAGAAAACCATTTGGCCTAAAGGGGTGTGCAGAAGGTAAAGACTAAAGACATATGAAGGGATTTGGAGAGGTGGCAAAGAACTATACGGTTACAGTCGTGAATCTGGAAGAGGCATTACTAGGAATACCAGGATACCCCATCGAAACATTTCGATGTTTCAGTCTCACTATGTACTGTTAAAGGAAAACTGATTTCCCGATTAGACACTTGCTCCAGGGTATGTATTTACCAAGTATGATTCTCACATCTGTATGGTTTTACAGATGATGAGTGGGAGTAGGTTATTGGGAATTGGGTGATCATCCTCATTATATCGGGATTCGTTGTAATCGGTGATATTTGAGGAAGTCACCTGGGTAGTTTGCCGGTCGGCAAATATTTGGTTTTGAATATCCGCTGTTGTGCACCAATTTCAAATTGATATATCCGTACGTCTATTTTCATAGAGTGAGATATACCTTTTTGAAATTATATCTGTGACATTTACCTATATCAGTGGATGGTTAGGTAAGGAGCATTGAACAGCGGTGTAATTCTTCTTAACCATAAGTACAGTTTTCAACCTACGACACACAGTGAATGAGTTATCAGACTCAAGGGACTTATACAGAGTATTGTATGTTGTCCAGAGTCCATCAGGACAGAGGGGTTGGTCCTCGTACTATATTCGGTTTACTTATGACTTCTCTAGTTTTTAGACAAGTGTTTCGCGGAAACACAGGGTCCGAATTTTGAGAAGTTATAGGTATTTGAATAGAGTAGAGAACCAGGTATAGCAAGTATCGGGATTCTTCAAAGAGATCGAAGATGTAGATACTTGTGTATGGTGTTCAGTTGATAGTAATGACTAAGAGAACTTGCTTCTCTTTCAGGTTACTCATAATTGGAAGCATTCCTAAGTTGAGTAACGCTGATCGGCCTCCTTCCATTTAGTTGACATGCGCTGGAGACAGCTGCATGATTTGGATCTGGTTCAATCAAATCAGTGCCTCTGGTCCTATATGGGATATAGAACAGTTCGTATCTTAACGATGTTAAGGTACGGGGAGTTGTCCGGCTTATGCTTAAAACCAGACACTGGACAACTCAAGGCACGTTTCTGTAATGGCTGTTTGTGGGTTGACCCAGGCTATGACGCAGGTTGACTTTCTACCATCTGGATGAACAATAGCAATATTGTTCTAGACTCGCCACAGTTTTAATAAAAATGGATTTTTTCAGAAAACAGTAGTGGGAGTATGGTAGAACTGGAAGTGATTCTAGAACCACAAATGATTACTGAAGATTTGATAAGGAACCTTAAGATTCAATCCGGTTTGACATTCCATTGGCCACTCCGCAGATACGGTGGGTAACTTCAGGCACCCGAGAGGTACTCCGGTAGCCTCAAGGACGGTGACAGGGAGGTTCTAGTTTACCCACACTTACCATTGCTGTTGTTCCAGGCTGCGATACCCGGCGGGAGGATGACTATAGCGTTGTTCTAAACTAGTTTTAGAAGTGTACGTGTATATGACTCTGCCAGAGGGTTGTCCTAGTCAGTGGGAGCAGCGGAAGCATTGGTGGACAGGTAGCTTATTTCTATTTATAGACTGAAGCACCTGTAGCGGAGATAGATCATCTATTTCTGACGTGACAGTCATAGGTTTGACTTCATCAGAATAGGGGATGGATCTGTTGAGAAGGTAGTAGGGTGTGATATCCTGGTATTTGGATGACATACACAGAGTAGGAAAAGAAACTCCTATACTACAATCGGTTATACTTTGGTCGTCACACAGTGGTTTCTCCACAAAGGAAATGGATTTTATACCAGACATACTGGTTACTAGATCTATGGTTTTAGATCTAGATTTGGGTGGTTTCCCAATCAGGGTACTTAGACAGCATTCTAAGAGTATTTAGAATGAACGACTCCTGGCACGGTAGTGTACCTGCAGGTAATGGAGTCACCCTCTCTAAAGGTGTCTTACAGACTAAAGGGGAGAGGGATGTGCATGATTGGCAGATCACTTGCTCAGGCAATTGAGTCAATCATGAGATGTCAAGTACCACACCAGATGTTGTTCTTGCACTAGATGCAATAAGTTGATATTGATCATATCCTGGAAAACCAGTCGGAAGCAGTTTTAGAACATAAGTGGATGTTCTAGGGATATGATAACGACAGCCTCGTTGAGGAGACAGTTATCATTCCAGGCTTCCAAGGTGACCTGGACGACAAGGAGGTTGTCAGAGTTATAGTTTTTCCTTCTGATGAGGGGCAGTATTTTGGACAGGTGGTCCAAGGCAATACTGAGGGAGGCATGGCTCAGGATACTGATTAAGTTCAGTTGACGATACAGTCTAAGAAGTTTGGATTTGGAGTTCATTTATGAGCTATGTCCCATCAGACATCCAGACACATTCTAAGACAGGTATTGCTCATTTCGGGAGATGGCTTTCTCCGCGAACATGAGATATAGAGAGACATAGAAAGAGACAACAAAGCGGAACCACTCGCTAAGGCTATTCCTCGAACGCAATAGTTTCGCAAACGAGCTTTGTGAGACTGACTAGTAGAGGAGTTGGGTGTTCGGTATCACACGGGCTGTGAGTATGCGACATCGCAATAATTAGCCTTGAGTGCAAGTGGGAGATTGTTGGAGATAGTGCCCTCAGAGTCAATTATTAGGTCACAAGTACGTGATTGCAATGATTGATGGAGGACCTATCCCGGTAGGACAGTCTTACTCGAGATGATAGTATGCTATCTGGTTTACCTTTATCATCGTGTACTGTTTTAAGTGACCTGACACGTCGCTATTACACGTTGATAGAGCCCCTAGGATTCTTGCTTGACAACCAGCAGTATGAGGGCGATCATATAAGTGGGAGCTGGGGGTCTATAAGCATATCCTTAAAAGGTCCCTAGTCGTGAGAGTTTCGAGACAGGGCATCGATTCTCCATAGTAGACTAGTGTATACAGTCGAGACCCCGACGAGGGGCGGTGGCCGGTCTCACAAGCCACTGGTGTCAGTTGGATCACCTAAGATGTGTACAGGTGCTCATTGGGTTATGAGTACACCGGACAGGACTCGCCGGGAACATACTAGTTGGTCATATACCAGACGTCAGATGGCAGTTCCCTGGTGACATGTGTGCAGGTTAGTTCATCGACCTGGGGATCGTCATTTGTCTCGTGTGAGTTCCCACTGTACTTTGATTACTACCCTACCACGGCTCAAAGGAGTCGTGCAAACAGGTTTTAGTTGGGTACAGTCCCGAGCCACATGGAGGCAGTGAGCGTATCTTCAGGGGTTCGTATCTCCCGGTATTGGGGGTGAGGTCGCGCTGTGTCTAGGAGAGCCATTACACGAAGCCCTCGGCCGAGGCAAGGAGATTTACTGGTAGGTATTCCAGTAGTATCTCAGGGTGTTCTGGGCTACACTCCGACACGACTTGTACCGCTTTTGGGGGTCTGACTTTTACCAACCCCCTAGGCCCGCCATGCGATGCTCATAGACGAACGGACCGGACTGTACGGATATTGTCACTGACAGGCTCAGTAGGGAGTCAGGCTGAGTTCGCTCACAGACGTCCCTTTTAGTCAGTACCTGGTAGCCCGTTACGTATTGGCTTATACCTCTGACGTGCTAGTGGTTAAATCCACAACCAAGGTGTTGACGAGTCTTTAGAGTCCCCCACATTCAGTTACTCAGCTTTCGGGCGAAAGGTTGTAGAGGCCGTATGGAGATATGGCAAGGTCCGATCAGATACGTGCGGTATTGCACGGATCAGGATCGGACAGTTTGTACTATAGGCCGTATGGTTATATGGCAGGGTTCGATCAGATACGTGCGGTATTGCACGGATCAGGATCGAACGGATATTACTAGCCGGCTTTGGTTTAAGCCGGATCCTAGTATAGTACAATGTAGATTTTGTCTCATTGCATTTGTATTTCGGTCGAAATACAAATGCGGGTGTGTATGCACAGTATCGGGGTTTTCCTGTAATTTATTACGGGACCAGTTTTCTGGAGTTGCCAGTTTGCTTTCCGTTTCGGCCGATTTCCATTGTTCCGTTCATTGGCCGAAGATTGGTGGAGGAGGGCTTATTTGCATTGTTGCAAATAAGCATTTATGGAGGGGGTCTTTGCATATTATCATGTCATGATACTTGTCCCATCATTTGACTTCATAAACTCATGATTGCTTGACTTTCTTTATCATCATGGTTGTTGATGATGGCATGACTTTTGGAGTGATGATTGTTGCTTTGAGTGTTGGATTTTCCTTACTATCATTTCTTTTGCATGATAGCTTTCCTCTCTCTCTCTTTGGTATTAGATGAGAATGGCTCCCATTTGATTCACTCTCCCACTCACTCCATTCTCTCCATTCACCTTGAGATGGCCGGCCAAAGCATTAGGGGCTGTCCAAATTTTTGCATGTGGGATTTTTGCTCTTTTGCTTTTGTAAAATCCCACAAGTCCCTCCACATTGTTCTCATATCATTTGCTCCACCAAAAGGCAATTCCTACAACCCCAAAGTGAGACTTGAGGACTACATACTCTACAGCAAATCTTGGGCACGTCGAGTAGCCGGCTTCGTGCCCGAGTTGCCTCGGCATTGAGGTGGGAGCCCGTAAAAGAAGTAGGCAATGTGGTGCACTTCCGGCGACGAGGAGGAGACGGGACATTCCGCAGGAGATCGGGACGATGATGAGAAGACCGGAGGACTTGGATCGTCGGTATATCTCTCTTCCCTTTCTTGTTGTTAGCTAGGACTAGTTAGTGGTTCGATCCGGGTATTAGTGCGCGGCGGTTTGCCAGTTCAAGTAAAATTTAAAGTTTATCACCGCTTCCGCATTTGGCCGTCGGATTGACGGCCGAGGCGCCGCCGTGCACTTACAGATGATACAACAAGATCCTCCAGCCGAAGAGCCCCCATTCGTCCTTGGAGAAGTTAGGGGAGAGACATCAAATCCTCTACCATCTCTGTCGACGGCTAAAGAGGATACAATCTCCAAAGCTGATTTGGATGAGTACATAGCCTACCAAATACGGGTTCATCATGCGACCGAAGCATCCGTCCAGGTCGTAAAAACGGGACGGCCATATCCAAGTTGGTACGATCAAATCAAGTACCCACCCGGTTACACAATTCCCAAATTCCATGTCTATAAGGGGACGGGCAATCCTCATCAGCATGTTGCCCAGTTCAGGGCACTCTGCGGCAACACCGGCGGTGACGACAAGCTATTGCTTCGCCAGTTTGTTGGAAGCTTATCAGATACGGCGTTCGAGTGGTACTCTGAACTCCCGAACGACACTATCAAGACCTTCGCAGAGATGGAGCTTCTGTTTACTCAGCGTTTTGCAAGCGCCAGTGAACGCACCCCAATGACGGCACTGATTAATGTCAGGGTAAAACCAGGCGAGACGTGGGTTCAATATGCTATACGGTGGCGGAACTTATGGTCAAAGTGCGAGCAGCGCATTGAAGAAGCTCCCGCGGTGGGTATGTTTGTGGGAACCCTTGATCCACAGGTAACCATCTCGCAATTTATGATGTTTTTCAAGCCGACTACCTTCCAAGCCTTGATTGACAAGCTAGCGCAAATGGATCAGATGGGCCATAAACCCCCTCTTCCAAAGCCGGACTCCTGAAATGACAAAGGAAAGGGAAAAGCGATCGTCGTCGCTAATGCTCAACAACAACCGAGCGACTCAAAGCCGGTTGTTCGTCAAAATAACATGCGCCCGTACGTGGCCCTTGAGGAGAGGATGGGACGTTCTTACTCGTTTCCTCGGGATAAAACGAGAAGGTTATTCGAGCTGGCGTTGCGCAACCGACTCATAAATCTGCCGGATCCAAAACGTCCGTTGCAACCAAGTGATGTCAACAAGCCCAACTACTGTCCTTATCATAGAGTACTGGGACATCCGATCGAGGATTGCTACATTTTCAAAAATTGTCTTGAAAACCAGTACCGACAGGGCAAATTCGCGTTATCTGACAAATGGAAGGTGAATCCCCCACATCCCCACACCTCTAAGGGGACAAATACGCCGGGGGCAACATGCTCCGTCGTTGAAGAAGCTCCTTGGGAGGTTGTATTATCAGCCAAGACAAAGAGGATGCTAAACGATCTTCAGACATGTCCAGCGATTAGGTGGAAGAGCCCGTTGGAACCGCAGGTCATTGAAGGGATGTTGAAGCCACGTCCAACTACGATGACCGGCGGTGATGGCTCAATCACTCGCAACCAGCCATCAAAATCTTCGAAGAAGAAGAAAAAGAAATCAAAGAAGCCCGTGAAGCCTGGCGACAAGCGCAGGGACTTGCAAAAACAAATTGACGCGCTGGAGGAACATAACCAGAAAGCACGGACTCCCATTACGCTCCAACAGTTCCTCAATCACGTCTTTGAAGAGGAAGATGAGGGAGAAAGTTCATCGGATGAATCCGAGGAATATGTGGCGAGCTGTCATATGATTTCCCATTCGCTCACGAACGATGAGGAGACTCCTTGCACGGAAAAGCTGGGGGCAGATCCTGAACCAAAAATTCTGGGGCCGTCGGATGAAGTAATTAACGCATTCCTCAATGAAGCTCGGTTGAAGAGTAAAGCTGATCGGGAGCGTGAGACGGTCATATTCGAAAGAGCCAAACGCCAGCGCCTCGATGAAGGAGCTGAGATTTTTCTGCGGAAGCAAAATACACCCACGCGGATAAAATCAAATTCAAGATGAGGAAAAAGTTTGCTAAGGCCATATCAATGGGCATGAAGCTACCATCCTCTGAAGGAAACATCACCGGTGAATTGGAAATGCACCCCTCCTATTGCTTATATCATCAGAAGGTTTCGCACACCACTCAAGGGTGCAAAGCTTTCGATAAATGGTGGCAAGGATACGTTGCTCATTGACAACACTTTAAACGGGAAAAGCGTAAAACTCGTCGGGACCAAAGAAATACGACCGAAGAGCTTAAAAGAACTACCGGCGATTGTCGCGTGGTTAACACCAGCGGGTCACAAGTGCCTACATTCGGGAGCGATTCTGATGAAGAGCTGGAACTTGCCCCTCTCTTTAAAGAATCCACTTCGGGAAAAGAAGAAGTGTTAGTGTATATGCCCTAGAGGCCATTACTGTATCATACTAGTTTGTATATTACTTAATGGAAGCTTGGGATATTCACCTTGTAAATACAATCTTGCTCAAAATAGTAGTATGCTACTTGGTTTGTTTCTACTTAAATGTGTACATGTGTTTATTTTATTATATCACCTATACGCATCAGTGGAGCCCTTAGGATGTTTGCTTTATTACCAGCGTTGTGATGGCAGTCACACTAGTGGGGGCTGGGTAATCTATAAGCACATCCTTATGCAGGTCCCTAGTCGCAGGACTATCGAGACAGGGCATCGATACTCCGGAGTAGACTAGCGCATGCGCTTCTCATCCCAGTGTGGGAGATGGTCTGTCCCACAGCCATCAGTACGTCGTACTGGAGATAGTATGCGGGTGCTCGTTAGGTTACGAGTACACTGGATAGGACTCGTCGGGAACTGACTGGTTGGTATTATACCTATCGTCAGTTTTCAGTTCCCAGGTGACATGAGTACAGCTTATTCCGCTGACTTGATACTATCACTTCGCCTCGAGTGTGTTCCCACTGTACTTTGATTACTACCCTACCACGGCTCAAAGGAGTCATGCAAACAGGTAGTAGTTGGGTGCAGTCCCGAAGCACTTGGAGGCAGTGACGGTTAGACAGGATTCGTCTCTCCCGGTAATGGGGGTTGACATTGCGCTGTGTCTAGGAGAGCCATTACACGAGTAGTCCCTGGCCAGGGCAAGTGGGATATACTGGTAGGCTTCCAGTGTTATCTCAGGGTGTATTGGGCTTCACTCCGACACGACTTGTACCGCTCCTATTGTACTGACGTTTACCGCCCCCTAGGCCCGCCATGCGATGTATCAGACGAAAAGACCGGACTGTACGGAGATTGTCACAGTCAGACTCAGTAGGAGTTCTGATGGGTTTCACCTCGTCAGTCTTCTTGTCGGCATCTACCTGGGGACCGTTACGCACAGCTAGTGCCGTTTGCGGTCTGTGGTTAAACCCACTGCCAGCGTAGTGTCGAGTCTTTAGAGTCCCACACAGAAAGCTATTCGCCTTTTGGCAAAAGAGTAGAGCTCGCATGGTTTTGCGACAGGGTTCAGTCACATCCGTGCACTTGTGCACGTTTAGTGTCTGGACAGTTTACACTAGCGGGCTTTGGTTTAAGCCAGATCCTAGTGTACGTATTGGGATTGGTTTTATCCAGTATGTATTCGTGTTCCTCGGAACATGGATGCGGGTGTGTATGCACAGTTGACGGAGAGACAGAGACAGAGGATTCTCATTAGGGTTGTTGACCGTTGACTGTTGACTATTAACTTTTTGCTCAACCCTAATGAGAATATCATATGTAATTAACAATAATATTAATTAAGTATTGTGGTGACATGGTTGTTGAGGGGTTGACTTTGTTGACTTGTTGATTTTGTTGACCGGTTGACTAGGTTGGACTAGTTGACCATCATGATGACAATGGCTATCATTTCATGGAAAAGACTTTTTACGATGCTTGTTCTCTTGTGCAATATGAGTGCATGAAATGATATAGCCATTTTGACTTAAACCATTTACACAATACTTGGTTACTATTTTTTGTGATGATGGTTTTGGATTATGAGAGCCAAGTGAGAAAAGTCTTGCTCATTCTATCATTTTCATTCTCTCTCTTGTTCTTGAGTTCTCATCTCCTTCCTCTTGCTCTCCCTCTCTTTAGTCTATGATTCACTTGTCTCATGTGTTGAGAACCAAGAACCATAGAGAAAATCCCAACACACTCTTCTCTACTCACTCTAGTTCACAAGGTTTAGCAAAACGAGTGAACTAGTTTCTTCAAAGACCGAAGAAGAAGCCAAAGGTAGAAGCTTTCAGGTGGATCGATCTTCGGCGCAAGGAGACGACGGGGTGAAGCCGATCCGGACAACCATCGAGGCTTGAAGACGAAGGAGTTCAAGAAAGAAAGGTATAACCCCCTAACCGAGTAGTTAACAACTCCTAGTTAGGTTGTTAGTTAGATGTTTAACAAAGATCCGGTTTTGAGTCCATGTTACCATCTCTAGAAAATTGTTTTTCACCAAATTCCGCATGCCCGAAAGTACCGGGAGATGTAGCATGGACTTACAGTGGTATCAGAACCTTGTTAAACTCTATCTAACATGTTAGCATAGTAACTAGAAATTCGATCGGAGAAAAACTCGCGAAATACACCCGGATTTCAAACTTTCTGTCGATTTTCAGAGTGCTGCAAAAATTATTTGAGATATACCAAAAATCGACTCAGGGTTTTTAGAAGAAACTGCGAAAATTCAACCAACTGAATCGATCAACGCGCCGCGTTTCCGCGGCTGAGTTGACTCGGTCGTGGGGTTTTATTTTTGCAGTTTGTTCATAGGGGTATTTTGGGATTTTTGGAATATGTATTTTCTGCCCAGATTTTCCAGAACGAAAATTTTGTGTTTGGGGCCTGAAAATCCGTATTTTTGATCGAACTTCTAAAAGACTCAAGCTGACGGGTTTTTCTGTGATGTGATATTTGTATTGAACGTCTGCTAATCGCTATATGTCGATTAGTGGGGGTTATACAAATCTGTGATCTGTAATGTTATTGGAATGTGTATATGAATTCATTGGATTGTCGCGGGTGAATAGTCGGGGGGTTGTGAGACGAGAGTTTTCTTTTCTTTCCATTCATGTAAATTTGTAAATTGATGTAATAATTATTTGTATGGCCGCACAACCGGGTCGGGGTTATAGCCGTCATTGTATAATTTCTTTTTACTGTTTTTGCTCCTAGGATAGACCCATGGAGGGGGTGCACAAACTACCGGGTATGCCGAAGTGCCGAGTGGCCTACTCACGGAGTTGAGGGAGGTTGCTTCGCTTCGGGTACTTGGCGGGTAGTTTGCCGCACCCGTAGGGGTCTTGGGTGGGGTATTGGCTATTCACCGCGAGCGTGTAATCTGCTTTTCGTTATAGGCTCGTACGAATTGCGGATTCCTAGTATATCCAATGTGTTCATCTGTGATTTGAAATGGGTATCATTGCAGTATATCTATATATGATATTATTTAGGCGTTGCTTATGTTTTACAGCCGCGCTAGCCCAGCCCCCGCTCTGTCGTTAGTTAAGTAACCTGACGGGTAATGACGGGGCCCCGTGGCCAATGCGAATGGCATAAGCGTACGTCATATTTTGGTTGTTTTCTGTAATGGTGGGATTAAATGATGGGACGCATTAAAAGAACTAATGCAACAATATCACGCATTAAAAGAACTAATGCAAGAAAAATAAACCAAGTAAAAGTCGTTGGAACACTTTTGAAAAACCACTCAGTTCTTTTCAAAACTAACTTTTAAATGTGGAGCTTGAGCCACTCCTTTTAAAAGCTATCTCGTTCCATCGATTATATCAAGTTCACTACGTTCACGGTTTAGCCAAAACCATTCGTAGCCCTCCGTCGTTTCACATGGATGGTCAATAGTATTCAAGCTATGTTTGTTGGCCAAAGTCAAGGCATAGAGATTGGTAGCTATTGGGTATTCATGTGCAGCATAGATAGATGCGTTAGTTTGGAACAGTCGTACTGCCTTGTTGGCCAAAGTCAAGGGTAGGTGCGGGTGGATTCAAATTAACCTGGAGAACGACGGGTAGAACTTGACATGTGACTTATGATTTGTTGGCTAAAGTCAAGGTCATAAGAGCATGGGGCAAAAATCCACATCGGGAGTTTCAAAAGAACTGAAACATGCTAGTGTTGCATACCATTTGGAGTGTGATGATTCTGGTAGGATTCCTTCAGTTTTGTCACGCGATGATATTTGGATCCCGATCCTACTGTGAGTATATGCTACTCCTCGGGAAATTTCTCACTAAACGATCAATGCTATAAACCTAGTAGGTGTCTAGAAAGGTGTTAGCGGGGATATGCCCCCAGGGAAAAGAGGTTATTTAATTAAGGAACTTCGCGAAAGCGTTGGAAAACCTCCCTCGAAGTACCGACACTGGCCTGGCTGAACGGTTAAGCAAGTATTGTACGGTAAGATTGATCCCGACTAATTCTTCCTTTTTGGTTTGAGGAGGGATTCGAGAAACAGTGGGAGCCATCCTGTTTAGACAAACTAAAAACCATTCTAAACTTGCAAGAGCATCATGCTGAGTGTTTCTTCTCTCTCCTAATTGCAGCGACCAATCGACATGACTGGACTTAAGTTACTACTAGATAAAAACATACTGACAGGGCCAAACTACAAAGATTGGCTCAGGAATGTCAAGATGGCAATCACTTACGACAAGCTGGGGTATCTTCTTACCACCAAAGCTCCCCCTGTCCCAGGTCCCAAAACCAGCGTCGCGGATAAGGAAATCCGTAAGACCTGGGAACTAGACTGCACGAAGGCCAAGTGCCTCGTGCTTGCCTCTATGGACAATGAACATCAGAGGAGGCACGAGAATTTGGACCTGGAATCCATATTTCTTCATACAAAAGAACTGTATGGAGAGCAATCTCGTATCGCAAGATACGAAGTGTCGAAAAAGTTATTTTCGGCAAGATTGGCCGTCGGATCATCGGTAGCGGAACACGTGCTTAAGATGATTGGCTACATTGAGGAGCTCGCGGACCTTGGGACCACGTTGGAGAATGAGCTCTATACGGACTTGATTCTCCAGTCCCTTCCTTCCACTTACGCCCAGTTCATACTGAACTTCAATTTACAAGAAAATGAAGTTGAACTTTCAGAACTCCTCAACATGCTGAGGAGCGCAGAGGGCACCCTACAGAAAGGTAGGGAAACATCCACTTTGTTTGTAGGAGGATCTTCTTCTTCTAGGTCCAAGGCGAAAGCCAAGGGAAAGAAGAAGAAAGCCCCCGCCAAACCAAGGGGCGGTGTTAGTAAAGTAGATACGAAGGGAAAGACAAAAGCAACAAAGAAAGTAGGAAAGCTTGTGGATAAGGAAGAATACTTCTATTGTCATAAGAAAGGACACTGGAAGAATGATTGCAGGGCTTGGAAAGCCAAGACACAGGAATTGAAGCATGTTGCAGCTTCAGCTTCAGGTGTGTATTTTATTGAAAACTGTCTTTCAATAAACTCTACTTCCTGGGTATTAGATACCGGATCAGGATCTCATATCTGTAATTCTTTGCAGGCGTTGAGAAACCGTAGGGTTTTGAAGGCAGGTGACATGACCCTCAAAGTTGCAAACGGAGCTAGCATGGATGCTAAGGCCGTGAGGGACTATCACCTGGGGTTGTCAGATGGACACGTTTTGGTTTTGCGTAATTGCTATTTTGTACCCAACGCAACTTGTAATATCATTTCTGTATGTTTGACTTCTAAAGAATGTTATGAATTTGCGTTTGTAAGTAATGTTGTAAACATTCACCTTAATCAAGTTCTGATTGGGTCAGGTACATTAAGCAATGGTATATACGTATTAAACCAACCACAGATTTTCAATGTCCAGAATACACACAAAAGAAAGTCACCGGAAATAAATCAGACTTTCTTGTGGCATTGTAGACTGGGTCACATCAATGAGAGAAGGTTGACGAAGTTACATACAGAAGGATATTTGAATGCGTTCGAATATCAATCGTATGCCACTTGTCAATCCTATCTCAAAGGAAAGATGACAAAGACTCCGTTCACTGGACACGGGGTAAGAGCGAGAGAGCTCTTGGGACTCGTACACAGCGACGTGTGCGGTCCAATGTCTACACATGCGCGAAGCGGTTATTCTTACTTCATTACTTTTACGGATGACTTTTCAAGGTACGGTTATGTCTTTTTAATGAAACATAAGTTCGATGCCTTTGGAAAATTCCAGGAATATAAGAATGAAGTAGAAAAACAAACCGGCAAAAGTATCAAGATCCTAAGATCGGATCGAGGTGGTGAATACTTAAGTGCCGAGTTCCTGGACTATTTAAAAGAGAACGGAATTCTCTCTCAACTTACTCCTCCATACACTCCGCAACATAATGGTGTATCGGAGAGACGGAACCGAACCCTATTGGATATGGTACGGTCCATGATGAGTAACGCTGAGTTACCGCGATCATTCTGGGGGTATGCGCAAGAATCAGCTGCATACCTTTTGACCCGAGTTCCCACTAAGACTGTGCCTACTATACCATATGAGATGTGGTGTGGGAAGAGACCCTATCTTAATCACATTAAGATATGGGGAAGTCCAGCTTTTGTCAAAAAGCAGCATGCGGACAAGCTCGAGGCACGCTCAGTACAGTGCAAGTTCGTCGGATATCCAAAGAACTCCAAGGGATATTTCTTCTACTGTGAAGAGGAACAAAAGGTTTTTGTTTCTCGTCATGCCTACTTCTTGGAAACTGAGTTTTTGGAAAACCAGATAAGTGGGAGCACAGTAGAACTGGAAGAAATTCCAGAACCACGAGCTATTACTGAAAGCTTAGTGGAACCGGAGGGTTCAAAAGAACAGGACATTCCTACGCCGCTCCGCAGGAGTAGTAGGCATTCTCATCCGCCCGAGAGATACTACGGTTTTCTCATAGACGGGGATAGAGAGGATTGCATCATAGATTATGATGAGCCTACTAGCTTCCAGTAGGACGTTCAGAGAGTTGACTCGGTAAAATGGCTGGATGCAATGCGGACCGAAATGGAGTCCATGTACAACAACAAGGTATGGACGTTGGACATTGCTCCAGACGGGGTAAAACCCGTAGGATGCAAGTGGATCTTCAAAAGGAAGATTGGTGTAGATGGATAGGTTGAGACCTATAAAGCTAGACTTGTTGCAAAGGGTTTTCGTCAAAGACCTGGTTTGGACTATGACGAAACCTTTTCTCCAGTGGCTATACTGAAATCCATTCGGATCCTTCTTGCCATTGCTGCCTTCCACGATTATGAGATCTGGCAGATGGACGTAAAGACCGCTTTTCTAAATGGAAATTTAGAAGAGTGTGTCTATATGGACCAACCAGAAGGTTTCATTCAGAGTGGGAGCAGCGGAAAGGTGTGCAAGTTGCTTAAGTCCATCTATGGACTAAAGCAGGCATCGCGGAGTTGGAACATGTGTTTTGATGAGACGGTCAAGGAATTTGGCTTTATCAAAAATCCAGATGAACCATGCATCTATAGTAGATTTGTAGCGAGAACTGTAGTATTCCTCGTTTTATACGTGGATGACATTCTCTTTATAGGAAATGACATTCCTATGCTACAATCTGTCAAGGGGTTCTTGTCACACAGGTTCTCCATGAAAGACCTGGGTGATGCCTCATACATCCTGGTGATCCGGATCCATCGTGATAGATCCAAGAGGATATTAGGACTTTCACAGTCCAGGTACATCGACACCATACTGAAGAGATTCAGTATGGAAGATTCCAAGCGCGGTAACCTACCGGCTTGTCACGGGATCACCCTTTCTAAAGAGATGTCTCCCAAGACTGCTTTGGAGAGGGATCGCATGTCTATTATACCCTACGCTTCTGCGGTAGGCTCTATAATGTATGCGATGTTTTGTACCAGACCGGATGTAGCTTATGCACTGAATGTGGTAAGCCGGTATCAGTCAAACCCTGGGGAGAAACACTGGATAGCGGTAAAGAACATTCTCAAGTACCTGAGAAGGACTAAGGAGATGTTCTTGGTGTATGGCGGAAAAGACCTCCAGATCGAGGCCTTTGCTGACTCCAGCTTCCAGAGTGACAAGGATGATTCCAAGTCCATGTCGGGTTTTGTCTTTACCCTCAATGGAGGGGCGGTGTGTTGGAAGAGTTCCAAACAGGAAACCGTTGCAGACTCGACGATGGAAGCGGAATACATCGCTGCATCTGATGCCGCAAAAGAAGCTGTCTGGATGAGTAAGTTCTTGAAAGAACTTCAGGTGGTTCCGTCCATTGTTGATCCAATACCTCTGTATTGCGACAACAACGGGGCTATAGCTTTAGCGAAGGAACCCAGGTCCCATCAGAGATCCAGACACATCTTGAGGCGGTATCACCTGATCAGGGAGATCGTGGATCGCCAGGAGATCGAGGTTCGGTGGGTTGCTTCAGAAGATAACACTGCAGATCCATTCACCAAGGCCTTGCCCCAGACTCAGTTCGAGCGGCTGATCGAGATGATAGGTCTTCGATACGCCAGTACATGGCCTTAGTGCAAGTGGGAGATTGTTAGTATATATACCCTAGAGGCCATTACTGTATCATACTAGTTTGTATATTACTTAATGGAAGCTTGGGATATTCACCTTGTAAATACAATCTTGCTCAAAATAGTAGTATACTACTTGGTTTGTTTCTACTTAAATGTGTATATGTGTTTATTTTATTATATCACCTATACGCATTAGTGGAGCCCTTAGGATCTTTGCTTGATTACCAGCGTTGTGATGGCAGTCACACTAATGGGGGCTGGGTAATCTATAAGCACATCCTTATCCAGGTCCCTAGTCGCAGTACTATCGAGATAGGGCATCGATACTCCGGAGTAGACTAGCGCGTGCGCTTCTCATCCCAGTGTGGGAGATGGTCTGTCCCACAGCCATCAGTACGTCGTACTGGAGATAGTATGCGGGTGCTCGTTAGGTTACGAGTACACTAGACAGGACTCGTCGGGAACTGACTGGTTGGTATTATACCTATCGTCAGTTATCAGTTCCCAGGTGACATGAGTACAGCTTAGTCCGCTGACTTGACACTATCACTTCGCCTCGAGTGTGTTCCCACTGTAGTTTGATTACTACCCTACCACGGCTCAAAGGAGTCGTGCAAACAGGTAGTAGTTAGGTGCAGTCCCGAAGCACTTGGAGGCAGTGACGGTTAGACAGGATTCGTCTCTCCCGGTATTGGGGGTTGACATCGCGTTGTGTCTAGGAGAGCCATTACACGAGTAGTCCCTGGCCAGGGCAAGCGGGATATACTGGTAGGCTTCCAGTGTTATCTCAGGGTGTATTGGGCTTCACTCCGACACGACTTGTACCGCTATTAGGGGACTGACGTTTACCGCCCCCTAGGCCCGCCATGCGATGTATCAGACGAACAGACCGGACTGTACGGAGATTGTCACAGTCAGACTCAGTAGGAGTTCAGATGGGTTTCACCTCGTCAGTCTTCTTGTCGGCATCTACCTGGGGACCGTTACGCACAGCTAGTGCCGCTTGCGGTCTGTGGTTAAACCCACTACCAGCATAGTGTCGAGTCTTTAGAGTCCCACATAGAAAGCTATTCGCCTTTTGGCAAAAGAGTAGAGGTCGCATGGTTTTGCGACAGGTCGCATGGTTTTGCGACAGGGTTCAGTCACATCCGTGCACTTGTGCACGTTTAGTGTCCGGACAGTTTACACTAGCGGGCTTTGGTTTAAGCCAGATCCTAGTGTACGTATTGGGATTGGTTTTATCCAGTATGTATTCGTATTCCTCGGAACGTAGATGTCGACAAGAAGGCTGACGAGGTGAAACCCCATCTGTACTCCTACTGAGTCTGAATGTGACAGTCTCCGTACAGTCCGGTCTGTTCGTCTGATACATCGCATGTCGGGCCTAGGGGGCGGTAAAACGTCAGTAGCCCAATAGAGGTACAAGTCGTGTCGGAGTGAAGCCCAAAACACCCTGAGATAACACTGGAACCTACCAGTATATCCCGCTTGCCCTGGCCAGGGACTACTCGTGTAATGGCTCTCCTAGACACAACGCGATGTCAACCCCCAATACCGGGAGAGACGAATCCTGTCTAACCGTCACTGCCTCCAAGTGCTTCGGGACTGCACCCAACCACTACCTGTTTGCATGACTCCTTTGAGCCGTGGTAGGGTAGTGATCAAAGTGCAGTGGGAACACACTCGAGGCGAAGTGCCAGTGTCAAGTCAGCGGACTAAGCTGTACTCATGTCACCTGGGAACTGATAACTGACGATAGGTATAATACCAACCTGTCAGTTCCCGACGAGTCCTGTCCAGTGTACTCGTAACCCAACGAGCACCCGTATACTATCTCCAGTACGACGTACTGATGGCTGTGGGACAGACCATCTCCCACACTGGGATGAGAAGCGCATACGCTAGTCTACTCCGGAGTATCGATGCCCTGTCTCGATAGTCCTACGACTAGGGACCTGTATAAGGATGTGCTTATAGATTACCGAGCCCCCACTAGTGTGACTGCCATCACAACGCTGGTAATCAAGCAAAGATCCTAAGGGCTCTACTAATGCGTATAGGTGATATCGCAAAATAAACACATGTACACATTGAAGTAGAAACAAACCAAGTAGCATACTACTATATTGAGCAAGACTGTTTATACAAGGTGAATATCCCAAGCTTCCATTAAGTAATATACAAACTAGTATGATACAGTAATGGCCTCTAGGGCATATACACTAACAATCTCCCACTTGCACTAAGGCCATGTACTGGCGTATCGAAGACCTATCATCTCGATCAGCCGCTCGAACTGAGTCTGGGGTAGGGCCTTGGTGAATGGATCTGCAGTGTTTTCTTCTGAAGCAACCCTCCGAACCTCGATCTCCTTGCGATCCACGATCTCCCTGATCAGGTGATACCGCCTCAAGATGTGCCTGGATCTCTGATGGGACCTGGGTTCCTTCGCTAAAGCTATAGCCCCGTTGTTGTCGCAATACAGAGGTATTGGGTCAACAACGGACGGAACCACCTGAAGTTCTTTTAAGAACTTCCTCATCCAGACAGCTTCTTTTGCGGCATCAGATGCAGCGATGTATTCCGCTTCCATAGTCGAGTCTGCAACGGTTTCCTGTTTTCTTCCAACACACCGCCCCTCCATTGAGGGTAAAGACAAAACCCGACATGGACTTGGAATCATCCTTATCACTCTGGAAGCTGGAGTCAGCAAAGGCCTCGATCTGGAGGTCTTTTCCGCCATACACCAAGAACATCTCCTTAGTCCTTCTCAGGTACTTGAGAATGTTCTTTACTGCTATCCAGTGTTTCTCCCCAGGGTTTGACTGATACCTGCTTACCACACTCAGTGCATAAGCTACATCCGGTCTGGTACACAACATCGCATACATTATAGAGCCTACCGCAGAAGCGTAGGGTATAATAGACATGCGATCCCTCTCCAAATCAGTCTTGGGAGACATCTCTTTAGAGAGGGTGATCCCGTGACAAGCCGGTAGGTTACCGCGCTTGGAATCTTCCATACTGAATCTTTTCAGTACGGTGTCCATGTACCTGGACTGTGAAAGTCCTAATATACTCTTGGATCTATCACGATGGATCCGGATCCCCAGGATGTAAGAGGCATCACCCAGGTCTTTCATGGAGAACCTGTGTGATAAGAATCCCTTGACAGATTGTAGCATAGGAATGTCATTTCCTATTAAGAGAATGTCATCCACGTATAAAACAAGGAATACTACAGTTCTCGCTACAAATCTACTATAGATGCATGGTTCATCTGGATTTTTGATAAAGTCAAATTCCTTGACCGTCTCATCAAAACAGATGTTCCAACTCCGCGATGCCTGCTTTAGTCCATAGATGGACTTAAGCAGCTTGCACACCTTTCCGCTGCTCCCACTCTGAATGAAACCCTCTGGCTGATCCATATAGACACACTCCTCTAAATTTCCATTTAAAAAAGCAGTTTTTACGTCCATCTGCCAAATCTCATAATCGTGGAAGGCAGCAATGGCAAGAAGGATCCGAATGGATTTCAGCATAGCCACTGGAGAAAAGGTTTCGTCATAGTCCAAGCCAGGTCTTTGACGGAAAGCCTTTGCTACAAGTCTAGCTTTATAGGTCTCAACCTGTCCATCTACACCAATCTTCCTTTTGAAGATCCACTTGCATCCTACGGGTTTTACCCCGTCTGGAGCAATGTCCAACGTCCATACTTTGTTGGTGTACATGGACTCCATTTCGGTCCGCATTGCATCCAGCCATTTTACCGAGTCAACGCTCTGAACGGCCTGTTGGAAGCAAGTAGGCTCGTCATAATCTATGACGCAATCCTCTCTATCCCCGTCTATGAGAAAACCGTAGTATCTCTCGGGCGGATGAGACTGCCTACTACTTCTGCGGAGCGGCGTAGGAATGTCCTGTTCATTTGAACCCTCTGGTTCTACTAAGCTTTCAGTAATAGCTCGTGGTTCTGGAATTTCTTCCAGTTCTACTGTGCTCCCACTTATCTGGTTTTCCAAAAACTCAGTTTCCAAGAAGTAGGCATGACGAGAAACAAGAACTTTTTGTTCCTCTTCACAGTAGAAGAAATATCCCTTAGAGTTCTTTGGATATCCCACGAACTTACACTGTACTGAGCGTGCCTCGAGCTTGTCTGCATGCTGCTTTTTAACAAAAGCTGGACATCCCCAAGTCTTAATATGACTGAGATGGGGCCTCTTCCCACACCACATCTCATATGGTGTAGTAGGCACAGTTTTAGTAGGAACTCGGTTCAATAGGTACGCAGCTGATTCTAGTGCATACCCCCAGAATGATCGCGGTAACTCAGCGTTACTCATCATGGACCGTACCATATCCAATAGGGTTCGGTTCCGTCTCTCCGATACACCGTTATGTTGCGGAGTGTATGGAGGAGTAAGCTGAGAGAGAATCCCATTCTCTTTTAAGTAATTCAGGAACTCGGCACTTAAGTATTCTCCACCTCGATCCGATCTTAGAATCTTGATACTTTTGCCGGTTTGTTTTTCAACTTCATTCTTATATTCCTGGAATTTTTCAAAAGCTTCGGACTTATGTTTCATTAAGAAGACATAACCGTACCTTGAAAAGTCATCCGTAAAAGTAATGAAGTAAGAATAACCGCTTCGCGCATGTGTAGACATTGGACCGCACACGTCACTGTGTACGAGTCCCAAGAGCTCGCTCGCTCTTACTCCGTGTCCAGTGAACGGAGTCTTTGTCATCTTTCCTTTGAGACAGGATTGACAAGTGGCATATGATTGATATTCGAACGGATCCAAATATCCTTCTGTATGTAACTTAGTCAAACTTCTCTCATTGATGTGACCCAGTCTACAATGCCATAAGAAAGTCTGATTGATATCTGAAGACTTTCTTTTGTGTGTATTCTGGACATTGAAAATCTGTGGTTGGTTTAATACGTATATACCATTGCTCAGTGTACCTGACCCAATCAGAACTTGATTAAGGTGAATGTTTACAACATTACTTACAAACGCAAATTCATAACCTTCTTTAGAAACCAAAGATACAGAAATGATATTACAAGTTGCGTTGGGTACAAAAAAGCAATTACGCAAAACCAAAACATACCCATCTGACATTCCTAGGTGATAGTCCCCCACGGCTTTAGCATCCATGCTAGCTCCGTTCGCAACTCTGAGGGTCATGTCACCTTCCTTCAAAAACCTACGGTTTCTCAACGCCTGCAAAGAATTACAGATATGAGATCCTGATCCGGTATCCAATACCCAGGAAGTAGAGTTTATAGAAAGACAGTTTTCAATAACATACACACCTGAAGCTGAAGCCGCAACCTGCTTCAGTTCCTGTGTCCTGGCTTTCCAAGCCCTGCAATCTTTCTTCCAGTGTCCACTCTTATGACAATAGAAGCATTCTTCCTTTCCAACAAGCTTCCCCGCAATCTTTGTTGCCTTTTCCTTTCCCTTCGTACCCACTTTACTAACACCTCCTCTTGGTTTGGCGGGGGCTTTCTTTCTCTTTCCCTTGGCTTTCGCCTTGGACCTAGAGGAAGAAGATCCTCTTACAAACAAAGCGGGTGTTTCCCTACCCTTCTGTAGGGTGCCCTCTGCGCTCCTCAGCAGGTTGAGGAGTTCTGGAAGTTCAACTTCCTTTTCTTGTAAGTTGAAGTTCAGTATAAACTGGGCGTAAGTGGATGGAAGGGACTGGAGAATTAAATCCGTATAGAGTTCACTGTCCAACGTGGTCCCAAGTTCCGCGAGCTCCTCAGTGTAGCCAATCATCTTAAGCACGTGGTCCGCTACCGATGATCCGACGGCCAACTTTGTCGAAAATAACTTCTTCGACACTTCGTATCTTGCGATACGAGACTGCTCTCCATACAGTTCTTTTGTATGGAGAAATATGGACTCGAGTTCCATATTCTCATGCCTCCTCTGATGTTCGTTGTCCATAGAGGCAAGCACGAGGCACCTGGCCTTCGCGCAATCAATCTCCCAAGTCTTACGGATTTCCTTATCCGCGACGCTGGTGGTGGGACCTGGGACGGGGGGAGCTTTGGTGGTAAGAAGATACCCCAGCTTGTCGTAAGCGATTGCCAATTTGACATTCCTGAGCCAATCTTTGTAGTTTGGCCCTGTCAGTATGTTTTTATCTAGAAGTAACTTAAGTCCAGTCATTTCGAATTTGGTCGCTGCAGGGGGGGAGAGAAGAAACACTTTAGCACGATGCTCTTGCAAGTTTAGAATGGTTTTTAATTTGTCTAAACAGGATGGCTCCCACTGTCTCTCGAATCCCTCCTCAAACCACAAAGGAAGAATTAGCCGGGATCAATCCCACTGCACAATACTTGCTTAACCGTTCAGCCAGGCCAGTGTTGGTACTTCGAGGGAGGTTTTCCAACGCTTTCGCGAAGTTCCTTAATTTAAGAACCTCTTTTCCCTGGGGGCGTAGCCCCGCTAACACCTTTCTAGGCACCTACTAGGTTTATAGCATTGATCGTTTAGTGAGAAATTTCCCGAGGAGTAGCATATACTCACAGTAGGATCGGGATCCAAATATCATCGCGTGACGAAAATGAAGGAATCCTACCATAATCATCACACTCCAAATGGTATGCAAATCTAGCAAGTTTCAGTACTTGTGAAACTCCCGATGTGGATTTTTGCCCCATGCTCTTATGATCTTGACTTTGGCCAACAAATCATAAGTCACATGTCAAGTTCTTCCCGTCGTTCTCCAGGTTAATTTGAATCCACCCATACATACCCTTGACTTTGGCCAACAAGGTAGTACGACTGTTCCAAATCAACGCATCTATCTATGCTGCACATGAATATCCAATAGCTACCAATCACTATGCCTTGACTTTGGCCAACAAACACAGCTTGAATACTATTGACTATTTATGTGAAACGACGGAGGGCTACGAATGGTTTTGGTAAAACCGTGAACGTAGTGAACTTGATATAATCGATGGAACGAGATAGCTTTTAGAAGGAGTGGCTCAAGCTCCGCATTTAAAAGTTAGTTTTGAAAAGAACCGAGTGGTTTTTCGAAAGTGTTCCAACGACTTTAACTTGGTTTATTATCTTGCATTAGTTCTTTTAATGCGTGATATTCTTGCATTAGTTCTTTTAATGCGTCCCATCATTTAATCCTACCATTGCAGAAAACAACCAAAATATGACGTACGCTTATGCCATTCGCATTTGCCACGGGGTCCCGTCATCACTCGTTAGGTTACTTAACTAACGACAGAGCGGGGGCTGGGCTAGCGCGGCTGTAAAACATAAGCAACGCCTAAATAGAAAGCAATGATAGACATTACAGATCACAGATGAATACATTGGATATACTAGCAATCCGCAATCCTTTCGAGCCTGCAACGAAAAGCGGATTACACGGTCGCGGTGAATAGCCAAATACCCCACCCAAGACCCCTACGGGTGCGGCAAACTACCCGCCAAGTACTCGGCAGTTTGTGCACCCCCTCCATGGGTCTATCCTAGGAGCAAAAACAGTAAAAAGAATTATACAATGACGACAACAACCCCGACCCGGTTGTGCGGCCAAACAAATAATATTATTACATCAATTTACATTTACAATGAATGAAAGAAAAACAAAAGCTCATCTCACATCCACCCCGGCTATTCACCCGCGACAGTCCAACACATTCATATACACATTCCAATATCAAACACAGATCATGTATAACCCCGACCAATCGGCTTATAGCGATTAGCCGACGTTCAATACATGCAAACATCACAGATATAACCAACATAGCCAAAGTGTAGCGAAGTTCGAAAAAAATACGGAATTATAGGACCCCAAAAGTAAATTTATGTTCTGGAAAATCTGGGCACATATAATATATCTTAAAAATCCCAAAACCAACACAGAGACACACTGCACGAAAAACGATGCAGAGAGGACAACAAACGGCGACGGTTCCGCGGCAAATGCCTACCTCATGCCGCGGAACCGCGGCGGTTTAGACGAATCAATGGATCGTTTTTCATGGGTGTTCACACAAAACCCTGAGCCGAATTTAGAAGTATAAATTTTTTCATTTTGAGCAGAAAAAATTTCAACAGAAACTTAGGGTTTTAGTTTTTCCGGTTTTGCGATTTTTCGGTTTCGAACTTCCATACACTTCGCTACCAAGCTAGTTTAAGTTTAGTTAGGCTCTGATACCACTGTAAGTCCACGTTGCGACCCCCGGTGCTTACGGGGAGGCGGAAACGGTATAAAAATAAATTTTTATCGCAAGAGGCAACATGGACTAAACAAGGTCGGGATCGTGTCTAAACTAAACTAGCAAACTTGCTAAAGAGATTTAGCTACTCGGATGAAGATGGTTATACCTAAACTTGAACTCCTTCTTCTTCAAACTTTTGTAGAGGTTGATGGTTCTCTTCTAGTCGCCTTCTTCCGTCGAAGATGGATCCACCTCGAGGGTTCGACCTTTGGGCTCTTTCTCGAACTTGGAGTGAACTAGAATCTCCGGCTTGCTAAACCCTTGATCCTAGAGTGAGTAGAGAGTGTCTAAGGGGTGCTTTTCTTTTTAAAGAGAAGGATTCTCAACACATGAGAAGGGTTCTCTTTTGCTAGAGGAAGAAGAAGATGAAGTGAGGAGAGAGAAGCTAAATGAGATAATGAGCTCTCTTTTTCTTTCTTGCAACCATAATGCCAAAAGAAAAAGAATTATCTAAATTAATAATAATAATAATGAAAATGAAAAGGTTGATGGAAAGTTTAGGAATGACCATTATCATTTCAAACATTAAATGAATTTGCTAGAATCAAAGAGCATCTTTCTTTTGTAATGATGATGGTCAAAACTTCAACCATGGTCAACAAGTCAACCATGGTCAACAAGTCAACATAAAAACCAACCATGACACAATTTCATTTTATTATATATTATTAATTGATAAAACAAAAATCCATTAGGGTTTGGAAAAAGACGACTGTCAACTGTGCATACGCACCCGTTCCGAAACCCTAATGAAAGTCCTCTTCCTCTTCCTCAAATAACTGTGCATACACACCTGCATCCTTGTTCCGAGGAACATGAATACTGAGAGATAAAAGCAACCCCTAAACATATACCAGCATCTGACTCAAACCAGAGCCAGCCAGTAATATCCGTCCGGACTCCAAACGTGCACAAGTGCGCGGATGAGAACGAACCCTGTCGCAAAACCATACGACCTCTACTCTGTTTTGCCCAGAGGCGAATACCCTCTGTGTGGGACTCTAAAGACTCGACACTACGCTGGCAGTGGGCTTAACCACAGACCGCAAGCGGCACTAGCTGTGCGTAACGGTCCCCAGGTAGATGTCGACAAGAAGGCTGACGAGGTGAAACCCCATCTGTACTCCTACTGAGTCTGAATGTGACAGTCTCCGTACAGTCCGGTCTATTCGTCTGATACATCGCATGTCGGGCCTAGGGGGCGGTAAAACGTCAGTCCCCCAATAGAGGTACAAGTCGTGTCGGAGTGAAGCCCAAAACACCCTGAGATAACACTGGAACCTACCAGTATATCTCGCTTGCCCTGGCCAGGGACTACTCGTGTAATGGCTCTCCTAGACACAGCGCGATGTCAACCCCCAATACCGGGAGAGACGAATCCTGTCTAACCGTCACTGCCTCCAAGTGCTTCGGGACTGCACCCAACCACCACCTGTTTGCACGACTCCTTTGAGCCGTGGTAGGGTAGTGATCAAAGTGCAGTGGGAACACACTCGAGGCGATGTGCCAGTGTCAAGTCAGCGGACTAAGCTGTACTCATGTCACCTGGGAACTGATAACTGACGATAGGTATAATACCAACCTGTCAGTTCCCGACGAGTCCTGTCCAGTGTATTCGTAACCCAACGAGCACCCGTATACTATCTCCAGTACGACGTACTGATGGCTGTGGGACAGACCATCTCCCACACTGGGATGAGAAGCGCATACGCTAGTCTACTCCGGAGTATCGATGCCCTGTCTCGATAGTCCTACGACTAGGGACCTGTATAAGGATGTGCTTATAGATTACCCAGCCCCCACTAGTGTGACTGCCATCACAACGCTGGTAATCAAGCAAAGATCCTAAGGGCTCTACTAATGCGTATAGGTGATATCGCAAAATAAACACATGTACACATTGAAGTAGAAACAAACCAAGTAGCATACTACTATATTGAGCAAGATTGTTTATACAAGGTGAATATCCCAAGCTTCCATTAAGTAATATACAAACTAGTATGATACAGTAATGGCCTCTAGGGCATATACACTAACAGAAATGATATAGCCATTTTGACTTAAACCATTTACACAATAGTTGATTACTAGTTTTTGTGATGATGGTTTTGGATTATGAGAGCCAAGTGAGAAAAGTCTTGCTCATTCTATCATTTTCATTCTCTCTCTTGTTCTTGAGTTCTCATCTCCTTCCTCTTGCTCTCCTTCTCTTTAGTCTATGGTTCACTTGTCTCATGTGTTGAGAACCAAGAACCATAGAGAAAATCCCAACACACTCTTCTCTACTCACTCTAGTTCACAAGGTTTAGGAAACCGAGTGAACTAGTTTCTTCAAAGACCGAAGAATAAGCCAAAGGTAGAAGCTTTCAGGTGGATCGATCTTCGGCGCAAGGAGACGACGGGGTGAAGATGATCCGGACAACCATCGAGGCTTGAAGACGAAGGAGTTTAAGAAAGAAAGGTATAACCCCCTAACCGAGTAGTTAACAACTCCTAGTTAGGTTGTTAGTTAGATGTTTAACAAAGATCCGGTTTTGAGTCCATGTTACCACCTCTAGAAAATTGTTTTTCACCAAATTCCGCATGCCCGAAAGTACCGGGAGAGGTAGCATGGACTTACAAGAATAGCCGAAGGTTTGCAAAAATATTCGACTACGGAATCGGACGCTGCCTGAAAAGAACCTCGGACCCTCAAATAGAAAAGATAAAGGGAAAGAAAAGGACTCTGAAGATATCGTCTTAGATGACCAAGTTCTGGAGGAGCTATGCGCCAACAACCCGCCGAAGAAGAATAAGGTGGATTACAACGTCCTAGCGCACCTGAGGAAACTAACCTCACAGCTCAGCATTCTCGACGCCCTTTTACTGTCAAAGGAGGCGAGAGATTCGTTGATCAAGGCACTACAAGATCCGGAACAATTCCAAGCTTGCCTGGCCGAGGAAAGAATGAAGGATGAGCTAGAAGAAGTGCACACTGCCGATGTCACTTTCGGCGACGAGGACCTTCTCCTTGGGACGTGCGAACACAATCGCCCTCTCTATGTCTCAGGATACTGCCATGATATAAAGATAGGCAAAATCCTGATCGATAACGGATCGTCTTTTAATCTTCTTAATGTGCGGGTGTTAAAAGAAATCTGCATGAGCGTCCAGCACCTTGCTCGTGACAAGATCACCATCTCCGGGTTCGACTCCCAGTCATCAAGAACCCTTGGGTCTGTGATACTGACGCTACGTTTCGGACTACTCATCACGGATGTTAAGTTCCACGTCATAGACGCCAAGACATGGTACAACGTTTTGCTCGGCCGACCATGGTTACACGAGTACAACATCATCCCTTATACACAACATCAGTGTATGAAGTATTTTAAGGATGGTTTCGAGTATACCGTGACGGGAGAACTGAACCCATTCTCTGTGAACGAAGTCCGCAAATATGAAGACGCCAGATACTTCTTACCGAATTTCGAAGACAAAGAAAGGTGTCACAAGCCGGAGAATAAAGCTAATGCCACCATCCCTGTCTTCGGCAGTGATACCGAGGAGGAAGAGGAGATAGTGTATTCGGGTCCGCCCCAATACAACAAACCAGGGCCACCTGCTCCTACGTTGATCTTTGGTATTGATTCGGAAGATGAAGTCCATGCTATATTCTCTGCTCGACCTTCAATACGAGCTCTCGCTGACGAAGAGCAAAGTCTGCAAGTCGCTATGGTGCCGCTTAAACACCGTAAAGAACTAGATGCACTTAATATTTACAATGTAGAAGAGCTGCAAACGTTCTATATCCCTCCCAGGCGAGACGGCGAAAAGCAATTTTATTCTACCGCTCTGAAGAAAACAAAGTGGAGAAAGAAATCTGGCACGGGGCGGATCCTACGTTGGACAATCTTCAACCCATCCGTCTACCCAGATATTATACAAAAGGCTTGAAGTGGCTGTTGAAGCGCCAAGGGATACCCTTCAAACAGACCGTTAGAAAGGCCAAATTCTATGACAGGGTCTGGAACGTCCCTGGAACTCAGCATAAGCTGCCTAATGGGAGAATGGAGACAATCGGGCTCGGTTACATTCGCTCAAAGAAACGAGTGCTGCTCCGCTACTGTTACGTCGTGCACAACTTCAATGAAGAAGCGGGTGCTCAATGGGAGGACGCCAATCCTGAACCAGTAAAAGTTCCAGATGGAAAAGTGCCCAGTCCGTCGTTTGAAGAACAAATGGACAGGCTTATATGGAAAGCTGGTCAAAAAGTCCGAGACGACCATAACCGCGAATTGGCCATCTACGAGAAAGCCAAGACGCAACGCCTTCTCCAACAGGCCGTGAAGGATGAAAATGCCACTCATTGTCAACCTGTTATGAAGAAAGCTCGGCGCAAAAGCAGAAATAAGTCGAAAGGCCAAAAAGGCGCTCAACAGCAACAAAGCAGGGCTAAGAGGCCACGCAAACGAGAGTCGAGCGTTATTGACCTATCCCTTATGAAGAAAATGGGTCGAGCATACTCTTTTCCTCGGGACAAGACGAAGAAGATACTTGAGCTTGCTTTAAAACATCAGATGCTTACACTGCCGGAGTCTAAACACCCCGAACAAGCGGACGAAGTCTCACACCCGGATTATTGCTTTTATCACCAAGTGATTGGACACCCTCTCGAGGACTGCTTCACCTTCAAGAATTGGGTCGACGATCAGTATCCGCTTGGCAAGTTCGCTCTGTCTGACAACTGGAGGGTGGCCCCGCCACAGAAGCACGAGTCCAAGGTCATGATAGAAGAACCAGTTCCACATTGGGATTGGAAGCGAATTCGTACTTGTCACGTGGTAACGATATCAAAAGAAGAGCCTGAGAACTTGGACAGCCTTCCCTGGTGCTTCGAAAACAGCAATGATGAGGTGATCTCAGAATTCCCACCAGCGCCAAAAGAGCTGGAGGATGGAATACACACCACCGCAGATAACCTCAAGAAAATTGAGTTGGGGATGGAAAACGATCCGCGACCGACATTTGTCAGCGAGCTACTATCTGAAGAAAGGGTGGCTGCATTAAAAGACGTCCTTGGACAGCATAGAGATTGCTTCGCATGGAACTATTCCGAAATGCCGGGACTAGATCCAGAAGTTGCTGTACACAAATTGGCGATATCCCCGGACATCAAGCCAGTCAAACAGGCGCCGAGGAGAATGCGGCTCGAGCTCGAGATGAGTATCAACGCCGAGGTCAAGAAGCTGATCGACTCTGGCTTCATCCAGGAGGTCCAATACCCTGAGTGGATCGCTAACATCGTCCCGGTGATGAAGAAAAATGGGACGGTGCGCATATGCGTGGATTTTCGAGATCTTAATAAAGACTGCCCAAAGGATGATTTCCCGGTGCCGGTCACCGAACTGATGATAGACAATACATCCACTCATGAGGTTTTCTCCTTCATGGATGGCCCATCAGGGTATAATCAGATAAAGATGCATCCCGAATACCAGAAGCATACCGCCTTCAGTACCCCTCTAGGGATATTTTGTTACAATGTGATGCCCTTCGGTTTAAAGAACGCTGGTGCTACTTATCAGAGGACCATGACGAAGATCTTCGATGACCTTATACATGAAATCGTCGAATGCTATATCGACGACCTCGTGGTTAAAAGCAATTCATACGAGGAACATCTCGAGCATCTAAAGTCTGTATTTCGACGACTTCGAAAATACAACTTGAAGATGAACCCTCTCAAGTGTGGATTCGGAGTTTCCTCGGGCAAATTTCTGGGATTCATCATCCGACACCGAGGTATAGATCCGTCTAAGATCAAGGCGATCATGGAAATGCCTCGGCCAAGAACCCTCAAACAGTTGCGGTCTCTCCAAGAGAAGCTCGCATACATACGGCGATTTATAGCCAATCTTTCAGGAAAGTGCCGTCCCTACAGCCACCTGATGAAGAAGGGAACCCCATTCGTCTGGGATCAAAAATGCCAAAGTGCACTAGACGAAATCAAGCAGTATCTGCAAAACCCGCCAGTGTTGGCTGCTCCGGTTAAGGGAAAGCCTCTCATTCTTTATACAACCGCCCTCAAAGGTTCTTTAGGCGCATTATGGGCACAAGAGAACGATCAAGGGAAAGAAAGAGCACTCTACTACTTAAGTCGAGTTCTGCTGGGGGCAGAAAGCAACACTCTCCCATTGAAAAACACTGCCTGGCGTTGATCTTCGCGATAACAAAGCTCAGGCACTATGCGTTGGCGCATGAGGTCCGTCTCATTTCAAAGGTGGACCCCCTTAAATACTTGATGTCAAAGGCCATATTGACGGGACGACTCGCTAAATGGGCCCTGCTCTTGATGGAGTTCTCGATAACATATCAACCTCTCAAGGCAGTGAAAGGCCAGGCCATCGCCGACTTCCTCGCTAAGCATTCGATACCGGCCGACTCTCCTTTAAACTGCGATCTTCCAGACGAACATGCGTTCGATGCGATCGACGGTGATAATACCCGATGGGAACTCTATTTTGATGGAGCATCTTCCATGAAGAAGCGCAAACAATATACCCCTATAATCAAATCGGGAGTAGGTCTCATCTTCGTAACTCCACAAGGAGGGATTATGCGCTTCGCCTTCTCCTTAACAGAGCCGAGGACGAATAATGAATCCGAATATGAAGCCTTGATAGCAGGCCTCGAGATCGCCATCGACATGGAAATTGAAAACATCCTCATATACGGAAATTCTCAACTCGTCGTTACTCAAGTAAACGGCGATTACCAAACGTGCAAACCGGAATTGGTAAAATACGGTGAAAAGGTGCAACAACTGTTGACCCAAATTCCCTCCTATACTTTGGAAAACATACCGCGTGCGGAAAACAGCAAAGCAGATGCGTTGGCCAAACTTGCTAAAGAACTGGCTGACGAGAACCTCGATGACGTTAGAATCGTGGTACAAAGCCGTCGGGTGCTTGCCCCAGCAGAAATATCTCCGGAATCATCCGAAGAAAAAGGAGCGAGCGAGCAGACGACCCTGCAAGTAAAAGATTGGGAAAATACTGAGGATTGGAGAGAAGTTTTCATAGATTACTTCAAGTCCCACCGAATGCCTGAAGAAGCGTCCACAAGACACCAGCACATGAAACGAGCTCTGTCTTTCGCCTTCGTCAACGATACTCTGTACAAGAGGTCATTTGATTCTCTGTGGCTGAGATGCTTAGGACCTAACGAAGCGAAAAGGGTCGTCCAGGAAGTTCATGACGGACTCTGTGGTTCTCACCAAGCAGGCCCAAAGATGAAGTTAAAGATCAAACGGATGGGCTACACTAGCCCACGATGATTCAGGACTGCCTCGAATATGCGAAGCAATGCCACTCATGCCAAATTCATAGGGACTTCATCCACCAGCATCCAAATCCACTCCATCCAACGGTGGCTAGCTGGCCGTTCGAGATGTAGGGAACTGATATAGTCGGCCCCATCGAACCAACATCGTCTAGGGGACATCGTTTCATCCTGGCAACGACTGACTACTTCTCCAAATGGGCAGAAGCGGTACCACTGAGGGAAGTGAAGACGGAGAATATCCTCCATTTCTTCAAGACGCATGTCATATATCGGTTTGGAACTCCGCGACGGATCATCTCCGATAACGGGCCAGCTTACAGAAGCCACAAGATCAGTCGCTTCGCGCAACAGCACAATATAGACTGGAGATATTCTTCGGTTTATAATCCGCGAGCTAACTGTCTAGTTGAGGCCTTCAACAAGACCTTGACAAAGATCACGAAGAAAACAATGTCCCGAAATAAGAAAGACTGGCACGAGAGACTGCAAGAGGCTCTTTGGGCGTATCGAACTACATTTAAGACGGCCACAAACACAACGCCGTACGCGTTGGTATTTGGGACGGAAGCAGTACTCCCCCTCGAGATAGAGTTGCCCTCTCTAAGAGTGGCAGTCCACTACGAGCTGACGGACGAAGAAAATGCTCACCTTCGGCTTGAAGAGCTTGACGCCCTTGAAGAAACACGGCTCATAGCGGAACAAAATCTGGAAGCTTATAAAGCAAAGATGACGCGCTCATATGAAAGGTTGACCCGACCAAGGATATTCCGCCAAGGCGAACTCGTGCTAGTGGTCAAAAGTCCTATGATCCCCAATTGCGCCAAGCGGGGAAAATTCGAGCCAAACTATGAAGGCCCGTACATCATAGATAAGGTCTACCAGGGTGGGGCCTATCTACTCATGGACATGCACGGTGAAAGGCCTTTCAGGCCAATAAACGGTCGCTTCCTAAAGAAATATTACGCTTAATGAGCTAACAAGCGGACCGAAACGTCCTTAAACTAATGACGGACCGAAATGTCCTTAAACTATTAGCGGACCGAAACGTCCTTAAACTAATACCGCAGCAGCCGTAGGCTGACAAGATAAAAAAAAAAGAAGACAAATATAATAAATAAAAACGGTATGTCCATAAGCAAGAAGGGCACGGATGAAAAACTCGAAAGGGCTCCGTGAGTAAAAACAGCAGGAATACCGGCGGGTGTTCGTGAAAACCCGAAAGGGCGCAGCCTCGTGGAAAAATGTATATAAAAATAAAAAGAATAAAAAAAACGGTATGTCCACAAGCAAAATGGGCATGGATGAAAACCCGAAAGGTCTCCGTGAGTAAAAACAACAAGACTACCGGCGAGTGTTTGTGAAAACCCGAAACGGCGCAAGCTCGTTAAAAGAACACTTACAAGATCCTCTCGACCTTGTAAGGAGAAACCACCTGCGTGAGATCCTTACGACTCACAAGGGAGCAACACACTTAGGGATCCTCACGATTCCTAGGGAGAAAATACACTCGCGAGATCCTCACGACTCATGAGGAGAACTCTCTTATGAGACCCTCACGGCTCATAAGATTTGAAAGTCTTAAGTTACAGAGACCTAAACCTGTGCTTAAGCAACCACACACAACCTTCGATATTGCCCTACAAGTGGTCCAGTACTGGCTCTTGTATACAATCCACGGGCGCGAATAAACATTTCCCTAACCAAGTCCCATCCGTGACTGGGGATATATGCACATAATGAACAACCCTTATAAGTCCTCTCGACTTATAAGGAGAAAGCCCTCTTGTAAGATCCTTACGACTTACAGAGGAACATACACTTAGGAATCCTCACGATTCCTAAGGAGAAAATACACCTACAAGATCCTCACGACTTGTTGGGAGAAATACCTTTGTGAAACCCTTACGGCTCATGAAGTTAAAAGCCTTAGTCTGCAGGACCTTAACCCTGTTCGCTAAGCCACCTTTGTTCGACATCGACAGAGGCAGATGATGATTCGCTCCTGGTAATATCCCAGTTATAGCGATGCTGATGCCGAGATCGGTGTCTAATTTCAGGTTTACGGCGAAAAGCCAGTAAGCCGCACATGCATACGAAATAGCCGAAATGATGGGGCCACTTGCAATAAAAAAAGCAGAAAGTAAAATGTATGCATGCGAAATAGCCGAAATGATTGGGCAACTCGCAATAAAAAGTAGCGAGTAAAAATAAAATAAACAGCCGAAATGATTGGGCACCGCGAAAAATAGCCGAAATGATTGGGCAATCGCGACCTTCGCGGTATAAAAACTGAAATGATAGAGCATCGCGGAAATAAAAAAGAAGAAGAAAATGATGAAACTTCGGCCCTACAGTTAAGATCACATCGATCCCTGTATACAATCCAAGGGCGCAAACAAAGAGGGAACCGTACTTTCCCAGCAGGCTCCGCCAGAAAACGAAGCCAAATCTCGACGGTTCATCCCGACTCCGAAGAAACCAGTGTCTTTAGCAAACACCTCAACTCATGGATACAAACACTCCTTGACGAGAGCCTCCTGATCCGCGTCGACTCGCTGAGCCACCAGTGCCTCCGTGGGAAATTCTCGACTCGTTTCAAACCCCAAGGAAACAAATAATCCTTGGCGCTAGGGAAACAAATAATCCTTAGCGGATTCCTCGACTCACGGATACAAACACTCCTTGACGAGAGCCTCCTGATTCGCGTCGACTCGCAGAGCCACCAGTGCCTCCATGGGAAATTCTCAACTCGTTGCAAACCCCAAGGAAACAAATAATCCTTGGCGCTAGGGAAACAAATAATCCTTAGCAGATTCCTCGACTCACGGATACAAACACTCCTTGACGAGAGCCTCTTGATCCGCGTCAACTCGCAGAGCCACCAGTGCCTCCGTGGGAAATTCTCGACTCGTTTCAAACCCCAAGGAAACAAATAATCATTGGCGCTAGGGAAACAAATAATCCTTAGCAGATTCCTCGACTCACGGATACAAACACTCCTTGACGAGAGCCTCCTGATCCGCGTCGACTCGCAGAGCCACCAGTGCCTCCGTAGGAAATTCTTGACTCGTTTCAAACCCCATGGAAACAAATAATCCTTGGTGCTAGGGAAACAAATAATCCTTAGCAGATTCCTCGACTCACGGATACAAACACTCCTTGACGAGAGCCTCCTGATCCGCGTCGACTCGCAGAGCCACCAGTGCCTCCGTGGGAAATTCTCAACTCGTTTCAAACCCCAAGGAAACAAATAATCCTTGGCGCTAGGGAAACAAATAACCCTTAGCAGATTCCTCGACTCACGGATACAAACACTCCTTGACGAGAGCCTCTTGATCCGCGTCGACTCGCAGAGCCACCAGTGCCTCCGTGGGAAATTCTCGACTCGTTTCAAACCCCAAGGAAACAAATAATTATTGGCGCTAGGGAAACAAATAATCCTTAGCAGATTCCTCGACTCACGGATACAAACACTCCTTGACGAGAGCCTCCTGATCCGCGTCGACTCGCAGAGCCACCAGTGCCTCCGTGGGAAATTCTCGACTCGTTTCAAACCCCAAGGAAACAAATAATCCTTGGCGCTAGGGAAACAAATAATCTTTAGCAAATCCTTCGACTCAAGGAAACAAACAATCCTTGACGAGAGCCTCCTGATTCGCGTCGGCTCGCAGAGAAACTATTGTCTCTGCGGGAAAATTCCTGATTCTTCTCAACTTGCAAGATGAAACCTCAGGTAGCAAGGATTAAAAAACTTGCTTCCTGAACAATGGGACCCTGCAAGTCTATCTAAAACGGTCTCTTGCATACTATTCATGGGTCTCACTCTCCAAAATCGAGTCTCGATAAGGATAGAAACAACCGCTTACGGATCCTCTCGACTCGTAAGAGGGAAAATTTCTCTTATAGGATCCTTACGACTTATAAGAGAAAATCACACTTAGGAATCCTCACAATTCTTAAGGAGAAAAAAAAAACCACCTACGAGATCTTCTCGATCCGTAGGGAGAAAAGTCTCTATGAGACCCTCACGGCTCATAGAGTTGAAAAGTCTTAGGCAACAGATCTGAACCTGCGGCCTAAGCCATCGCTATCTCTTGGAGAAATTAAGTTATCTGCCAATTAGGTTTATCGAGAAATCATGCTGAGAAGTGAGAAAGCAAAGAAATAGTACAAGACATTGCAAAAAGGAATGTGTATCTTTATTCATAAATTCAATCAAAATACAAGGCTGAGAAGTGAGAAAGTTTTGATTTTGAGTTATATACTTGTTTCATGCGCATGCATTGCTCTAAGATGTGTTTTATAAATAGATGATTTCGGAGCCTCGACGACTTGACCATTTTACTGAAATGTTTAAGTATTTAAGGGGTTTAAATTTAAATTTCGGGACCAAATTTATTTAAGGGCGGAAAACTGTAACATTTCAGAAAAATAAAATATTATTTTTAAGAAATAAAATAATTAAATAATTAATATTATGAATATTTTAATGCGTGGAAATTAGTTTAATGAGATGGTATAATTATATACCAATAAATTGGGCAATATCTAGAAATTTATATCAATTTTTTGATTTTAAAAGAATTTTTGAAAATTTGGAATTTTACAATTTAGTATACAATGAATTGTATATAAATTAGTATTACTGAACTCGATTAGTATTTAATCATGCATTGATTTGTTTTGTGTTTGTGACATGCACCATGTCACGTTATACACTTGGTACATTTTATTCTACCATGATTTCTTCTTTTTGTGCATGGTTTCATTTTGGGTTTTTCAATTGTTTTGAAAATGAAAAGATAAAGATAAGAAAAATGAAAATAGAAAAGAAAAGAAAAGGGAAAAGAATAAAATAAGGAGGTATAGGCAAGAGAGAGAAGAGAGAGAGAGAGAGGTGAGGGGTTCTTTGACCATTGGCTTATTATCTCTTCCCGTCATTTTTTTCTTCATTCCTCTCCTCTTTCTTCTACAATGGCTGCCACATCCCTCCACCTCCTCTACCTCCTCACAACAACCCAAAATCCACACCAAAACACCATAATCCCTTCATTAAAATTGTGCAAAAGCTCACTATAAGCTTGGGAGATCAAGCATTATAGGATTTTGAGCCCTTGGGGCAACTCAAGAAATTTTCTTGAGTTGCCAAATAAGGTATTTCCTTCACCGTTAGTGTAGTAATTTATTTGCTTTAACTTCTATATTATTTTAGACGCGATTAAGTGAGGTTTAGTGAACTTGGAAAATTTCAAGAGGAGGTTAGGGTTTTGTCTGTATTGGAAAAGTGAAATTGAGGTGTTTCAAGTGACTACAACCCCTTTATTGATAGAAACTGGACCAAACATGAGAATAAAACCCCACATCTTGAACTTAGAAACCCCGATGTCAGATTTTTTTGGTTTTGGTGATGTGTTTTGGAGATCTGCTATAACCCGGTGACCTTAAAAATTATTTAGCGATTACTATGAGTCGTGCAGGCAACCTGGAAGCTACCATAGAGACCCGGGCCCTAACTCCTTCATTTAGGCCGCAGATTTAACCCATTTAGCCGCAATTTGCGGCCTGGATATGACCAATGTGATTCGTACTGGGTCCATGGCTTTATCTTCTGTAAATTAGACCCTCCACATGTGCAAAATTGGCTAATTCAACATAGGGTAAAATCTGGAGGTGTTTTCTTATGTTGTTGTTTCGTTTTGCGACTTCGTTTTAACTTTGGTTTTGGTATTTGGGTTTTAACTCCATGATTTGACGTTTGTACATCGACATCGAGGATTTGTTTGGCCCTTCTTGCATGCGTAGTTCGTAGGTTCTAACCTATGTACTCTTCGCATGCCGTTTCAGTTTCCTCGTGTTGATTCTTGATTATGATGCGACATATTTGAATATGTAGGTACCCTCGCATGGACTTTTGATAACAAGGAGGAGCTTGGCGACATCGACTTCGGCAAGCATGAATCAAGGTGAGTAGATATATATCTACGGGGGAAGTCGAGTGGATGGCGTATAACATCTCCGCAGTTTCGTAGTGTAGTATACGAGTACGTTATATATATATATATATATATATATATATATATATATATAATACGCGTATTGTAAGACTAAATGATTATCAAGATAGGCTTTAGGTGTTCACGGGTTAGTTTTAGTGTAATTGTAAGATAGTGCTTATTGTGTATTTTCTTAGTTATGAAACCCTAGTATGAAGGTATACACACACACGCATGCACACACGTGATATGTTTTGGTGTATATGTTATGTGTGTGTGTATGTGTGTGTGTGTATACATATATATGTATGTGGATGTGTTGCTATATATATATATATATATATATACATATACGTATACACATATGATGAGGATAGTATATGATACTCGGAGGAGAGTCGATATGATCGGGCATGATGCCGTGTGATCGGATATGTGACTTTGGTCGTATTATGAGATACGATAGGATATTATAGCATATCGTTGGGCGATGTATTTTCATAAACATGCGAATATATATGTTGATGGTATTGGAATGTTCTAGACTTTAGATCAGTACCCTTAATTCAGATTAAAATGATAATGATACCAGATAAGTAATGTGTTATATGTGATAATTGACCCGTACCCCAATTTGGGATGCCGTACGATTGATTTTTCCGTACGATGTATAAATATGATGATTGATCCGCACTCTCGATTCGAGGATGTCATATTATATATTTTATCGTACGTGACGCTATTGAAGCGGGATCACCGACTACTAGATATATATATATTGACTCAGACTTAGGTGGATTTCCTTACCATTTCGATTAGTCTCTTAGATTATTCCTGTAGTTTATCTGGTAGATGTTAGATTGGGCTGGAGTCATACTTATTTTCAAAACTGATGAATCGTGGGTATTTTAAAGACTTACCCTATTTTGTAAAAACCACGATTCGTGCTATTTCAAATGCCAAAATTGTATGACTCGTACTTAGAAATGTATATTCTCCAATGTTACCTTTACTATTCATTTTCCGTTATATTCATGTTCTCATCGCATCACATGCTTATAAATTTGCTTCTGTAGTTATCATAAACCCATGTTGTCAAGACACCAGCACCATTGCCGATGATGCGTATGTCTACGAATACTTGCTTGCCTGCTCACACACATCATCATCGGTAATTGCCATGACAAGTACACTTTAGAAGTTTTACATCATTGACATAACTTGCTAGCTGATAGTTCCAATATGTCATTGCTTTTATATGCTAGTTTAATTATTGCAGTCCTTGCTTGATATCAGATGAATTCATATATTCATTTGTCATGCAATATTATGGACCTTTATGCCGGTATTTCACCGTTTATTGACTCTCGATTTGGGATTTGGGATTTCCATGAGATTTCTGGATTTGGAGAAACCAAAAGAATTTTATAAACTCATTTTTATTTCAAAAGATACAAATTTGCGGTTTTCTCGTGAAATGATATTTGTGATGTCCACCATGAGTTTTCTCGGATCTCGAGTGGTATGATACTCTCGATTCGAGGTAGGGGGAGGGACCGTCTGTGGGTGCATGGTGGACCCGGTGCGGTACCCCGGGGCAAGAAGATCATATAGAAATGCGTTGAGCCCGGAAGGGGAGCACTACCGACCGGTGATTGTATGGAAACTCGACGGATATCCGTAGGATTCCGTTCGGAGTTATAAGAGAGATAGTTATGGGCCGATCCTGATCATGCGGAGCCCGAGATAATGAGATTTGATGATATGGGCTTGTCCGGATTGCCGGAGCCCGAGGTATTGGATATTATGATATATGTTTTGTGTCGACGCTTGACACGGATTCTATATGATTTCATTGATGATACATCGGTTTTTATACAGAAATCTCACTGAAACAAGAATTTTTTTTTCTAATTTAAGATGTATTCTGTTTTCATTCTTATTGCATTCATACATCATATATGTGATATGTTGCTACCTGAGGCGCTGACACGAGCACTTGGTTCATACGTATGTTAGATGACTACCTTGCCATTATTAGATGCTGCAGGTTATATTTATATTGAGGATATTATTGTATGACCTAGGATAAATTCATACATGCGATTTCTGCTCGGTGATATTTTCTACTCATGAGTTGGCAGCTCACCCCCGTTATGCCATAGTTGTTGCAGGTTTTCTCGTAAAGGTTTCGTTGCGGCTTGCTGGCACACTGCTTCCTTCCGGGTGATTGCTTTGGTAGGTAGGTTCACTTGCATCGTGACTACCATTGTACTTTTATTTAAATTCAATTGTATCAAGTAAACTCCATCAACCAGACTTGTATTATTTGATAGACTTAGAAAACCAGTGTATATTCTTTCGACCTTAGAGTCGCGTGCCTGTATTATTACGGTTTTTCTCTGGTTTTCTTAACAATGTTGTTTTCTTTCTGAGTTTTGATCCTCACCCTTAGATGTTGTATATTATATTACTTGCGTGGTTGTGTCTGCCAATTGGTGAAGAGCTAGCTTCCTCTAGGGGATGCCTTATTTCATTACTATGTATTTCATGTGTTGTGCCCATTTGGGTCCAGTATTTACAAAGGAGACACTGCCGAATTTTTCGGGAAAATATGAGGTTGCTTTAAAATGTTTAATGCCATTTATTTTGTTAAACCACTTGCTTTAATACAAGTTTTCCTTCACTTCTTCTTTTAAATGGTTTAGATTTCTGGGCTTTTTGATTACCTGAATTAGGTGTGGTCCTATAGACATCACATGATTCAAGTGCCAGTCACGTGCCATTTCGGGTCGTGATACTTTGGCCTAGGAACACCGGTCCCATCAGCAGTCCAGACATATTCTGAAGCCAGTATCACCCGATCAGGCAGATGGTTAATCTCTAAGGGATCGACATCAGGAGAGTAGATACGAAGGATAACACGGCGGATCCACTCACAAAGGCATTTTCCTATAGAGACTTCTATAGGACGTTGAGTATGAGATACAGCAACAAATGGCCTTAGTGCAAGTAGGAGATTGTTAATTGTATGTATGCCCTAAAGGCCATTACTGTACATGTGATGTATATTGTAGTGGATGCTTGGACATATATAAGGAGGACTTTCTTGCTCGACATGATAGTATGCTATCTGGTTGTACTTTATCTTAACATGTACACTTATTGTCTCTCTATTACATTTTGATAAAGCTCTTAGGACGAGTACTTGACTACCAGGACGATGATGCAGATCATACTAGTGAGGATACGGTAGTCGATAAGTACATCCTTCAAATGTTCATAGTCGTCTGATTATCGAGACAGGACATCGATACTCCAGAGTAGACTAGCGTATACGGTTCTCTACCCATATGATGGGCTATGGATGATCCCATATCCATTGGTGTTCGACATCAGAGAAGGTATACAGGTGCTTAGTGGAGACTGGGTATCCTGGATGGACTAGCCGAGAACTCCTAGATGGTATTATACCTATCGTCGGATAGCAGTTCTCTGGTGACACTGGTACAGGTTAGTCTGTTGACCCGAGATCGTCATAGAGTCTTGTGTGATTCCTACCATGCATTGATTTACACCATACCACGGTCAAGAGATCGTGCAAAAAGGTGGTTTTTGGGTACAGTCCTGAGTCACATGGAGGTAATGAGTGATAGGACGGGATTTGTCTCTCCCGGTATTGGGAGTTGATGTTGCTTTATGCTCGATTGGCCATATCATGAAATCCCTGGCCAGGGTTGCTGAGATATACTGATAGTGTTATCAGTAGTTTCTCAAACCGTTATAGACCTTTCATCGGCATGACATATCAGGGTATTGGGGTCTGACGTTATACCACCCCCAGGCTGTGATATGCGACATATCTGACGAAGAGACCGGACTGTATGGTAGTGTTGCTGATTTGATTCACAGGAGTATGAGTAGGCTTGCTTGTTGATCTTCTGATCACTCAATACCCGGGTGGCCATTACGTTTAGCAGACCGCTTGAGGCTTGTAGGTGTTTGATATGATCATCATATACTGCCAGCGTATTGACGAGTCTTTAGAGTCCTACACAGAGGTTTCCAGGTTCATGCGAAACGGAGTAGGAGCACATATGTTATATGTGCGTGACCGAGATTAATGCGTGTATGTGATACCGTATTCTATTCTCGCGATATCTGAAATCGGTCGGTTTTATGTGATATAGCCGGGTTATCGGATCACGTTTTGATTCGAAAAGATGATTCATATGATATTAGTCGGTTGTATGTGATATAGCCGGATTATTAAATCAAGTGTTGATTTGATAATTTAATGTAGAATTATATATTTGATATATTAACTTACATTAACTGATATTTGCTCACTAACTATTATTTTTTTCATTTGTATGCATATAGTATTTATGTGATATATATTAATGTACATTTTATTATGTCATGCTTGATGCCACATGCTACATGGGTATATGAGACTTATACTATAGTAAGGATGACGTAGGTTTTATATTTTTCTAAGTAATTCAATAATGGATGGATATTTGGCATGGATACAAGCCTGTAGAAGCTTGTGGAAAACATTGACAAAGTCCACAATTTTTGTTTCACTTATAGATATTTATTAACCAAACCATTATCCTTAACCATGGTCAATTCTCTAAATAGGTTATTGTATGACACTAACTCATCCATGGTTTATTTTCTCACCTCATGAGTTCATTTTTCATCTCTTCACTTCATCTTCTTTCTCATGAGAAAAAGCTTGCTAGCTTTTTCTAAGTGATGAAATATTGTGAGAAAAAGAAATCTAAAGAGAGCCCAATTCCTACTTCATCATCCTCTACTATTAGCCATTTAGTTTAGGATGTTTTCTTCCCTAAATCATAAATTAGTGAAGAGGTAGCATGAGCTTGAGTCTCCTCGACGTAGATCATCTTCGGCCTCGAAGACTTCGTGCAAGCTTGCTCATTTCTTCAAGGCAACCCATACTAGAGTTCTGGAGCTCACTATTCGCTACGAAAGGACTACTACATGGAGCATTAGAAGTGAAGGATTGGTCTACAAAGGTTGTATTCCTCATTCACTATACATGCAAAGTTGTTTACATGATATTTTGTTTATATCATAGTTAAGATTCTAAGGTTAGGGTTGTTTAGAAAGGCAAATTTTTGAAAAAGGCATGGACGATGCATCCCGAAACATTGCTGCCGTGCAAAGTAACCTTACATATAGATAGATACATAAATACATACATACATACATACATAAATTCATACATACATACATACATACATATACATACACATACATACATACATACATACATACATACATACATACATATATCTATGTATATACATACATACATACATACATACATACATATACATATATATACATATATACATACATACATACATGTATATACATATATACATACATACATATATATATATATTAATATATATATTAAGAAGAAAATAATTAGTGAGCTTAATATTAGTTAACATATAATTATATCAAATATATAAATATATATCAAATAATTAAATCAACACTTGATTTAATAATCCGGTTATATCACATATAACCGACTAATATCATTTATCTGTATATCACATTATCAAATCATCTCTCGATTCAATAGTCAGTTTATATCACATATAATCTAACCGATAATATTTATTGGCGGATTAGAATTCGGTATCACATACTCGTATTTAATCAGGCCCCCGCACATATCAGCATATGTGCCCTACTTCGTTTCGCTTGAACTATGAAACTTCAGTGTGAGACTCTAAAGACTCGTCAATATGGCAGCAAAAGGTAATGATCACATCAGTTACCCATAAGCCATTAGCAGTACTAGCTGGATGTAATGGCTATCCAGATATTAAGCGAATAGAAGATCAACAAGCAAGCTTGTCCAAACTCCTATGAAGTCTATAAGAAACACTTACCGTACAGTCCGGTCTTTTCATCTGATATGTCGCATATCGAGTCTAGGGGTGGAATCGTTAGACCCTAGTAACTTGATATGTCATGTCGATGTATGGCTCATAACGGTTCGAGTAACTACTGATAACACTTACTAATAAATCTCATTAGCCCTGGTTAGGGACTTACTGTTATACTCAATCGAGCATAGCGCAACATCAACTCCCTATACCGGGAGAGACGAAACCCCTCCTACCGCTTACTGCCTCTATGTGACTCGAGACTGTACCCAAAATACACCTGTTTGCATGACTCCTTTGAGCCGTGGTAGGGAGGAAATCAAAGCACAGTGGGAACCACACAAGACACTATGACGATCTCTAGTCTACAGACTAATCTGTACAAGTGTTACCAGAGAACTGCTTTCTAACGATATGTATGGTACCATCTAGGAGTTCTCGGCCAGTCTTGTTCGGTGTACCATTCTTTAATGAGCACCTGTTTACAATCTGTAATGTCAAACACCAATAGTTATGGGTTCAACCATCGCCCCCTACAGGGTCAAGAAACGTACACATTAGTCTACTCTGGAATATCGATGCCCTGTCTCGATACTTCCTCGACTAGGAACTGTTAAAGGATGTGGTTGTAGACTACACAAGTCCCAATAGTATGATCCACATCATACTCCCGGTTGTCAAGCAAACATCCTAAGCGCATTATCAACATGTATCAGAGAGAAAATATAATAATACAAGTGTACATGTCAAGATAAAGAGTAACCAGATAGCATACTATCATATCGAGAAAGAAAGACCTCTATATATTTGTCCAAGTATCCACTATATCATACAATAATGGCCTTTAGGGCATACATATTCCTAACAAATCTGCCTTTACATGACCTTCTTTTTCACATTCAAAATATCACAAGATCTTCTATGAATTCAATCGTTTCATTAGACAGTTGCATCTATTTTTAAAAAACCTCTCAAAGTGCCTTGCAATGTTTAACATTTCTTCATCGTCGCTCTCATTGTCGCTTGATGGATGGAATTCTTTGATCATGCTTGTTGAGGCCTTTAAAGCGATATTCTAGCGTTGATTTTCTTTTTTCAACTTGATATTTCCAAGTTGCATCTCATAGGTTTTTAATTTACCGATGAGAGTAACAACGCCCATTGTACTCTTGTCGTTTTCTTCTTCTTTCGCTGTGATCTTTCACTGCTAAGATATGCTTAGTGATCGAAGAATTTTATAATTCTTTTCTTTTTCTATAAATTTCTTTCCAAAGTTAAATAATTATGTTACTATGTTATTAAACCTAGAGTACATTGAATCAATCGTCTCATTTTCCTTCAAACAAAATATTTCATATTCATGCATGAGACGATTTATTTTACTTTATTTTGCTTGATTAGTTCTTTCATGCGCAGTTTCAAGTTTATTCCAGATATCATGTGTCATTTGACATATAAAAAATTCTATTGAATTTCTCTAGAACAAGTTAGAAATGAAAGGCGTTCAAGGATTTTACATTTAAAGTCATTAAACGTTTATCAGTATCAGAATAGGGTCGTCTAGTAGGAAATACATATGGTGTGTCTAATATATATAGTATTTCTAAGTCTATGCATTGTAAAAATATTCTCATTTTAATTTTTCAAAATTGAAAGTTTGTGCCGTTGAAAAGTGGAGGTCGTGTGGTAGATTGTCTCTCTAATTGATTTGTTATTATATGATAAAAAAAACACAAGATGTTAATCTTTAAAATACGAGTAATCTCGCTTTGATACCAATTAAAAATACCTGAGAGGGGTGAATAAAGTTTCGAAGTTTTATATGGAAATTTTAAAGTGTAATTACTATATTGTGTTTTGATTAATAAGTTTTTGTGGAATAATCAAAAGAAGTTAAATAATGAAACTTATTGAAATAATCAAAACAACACAGAAAAGAAAAATTAGAGTAAAGAGCAATGCAAACACGAGAGAATTATTAACTAGGGTTTATCACTCACAGTGGCTGGTCCCTGCGTGACACCACTTCTAAGAATTTTCACTATTTTCCAACTTGAAGAACACAATCCTTCTTCACAAGGATTACCTTGGGAAAAACTTCTTTTACCCATTGAATCTGTGATTCCATAGGAAAACTATTTTTCCACCTTTATCCACGATTCTTTAAGAAAAACACTTTTTTCCTCTCAAATCCGTGATTCCTTAGGAAAGACTCTTTTTCAACTCGAATCTACAATTCAAGCAATGGGAGATCCCTTCTCTCGTAGGGAAGAATATCGAACTTTCTTCAAGAATTTACAATCATTTATAATGTATAAATATGGAATACCTCATCCAGTATATGTATCGCTACACATATGCGTATCCGTATAAAAATACGGATAGAACCAAAGAGAGAAAATAAATAGTGAACAATAATAATAAAATATATGTATCAAAATGCATACACAAATTATTAAATCAAAACCTGATTTAATAATTCGGCTAAATCATAAGCCGGCAAGCATTATGAACCATCCGATTAAAGTCCGTGTATCCTGTACACATATTTAATCGGACCCTTGCACGTACCAACGTACGACTCCTACATCAGTCGTCTGAAACGGGAAAACCCTTTTTGTTTGACTTTAAAGACTCGACTATACGCTGGCAGTGTGTTTAACCACAAATACGTCAGCAGCACTAGCTGTACGTAACGGCTACCCAGGTAGTAATCAGAAAAGGGGTCAACAATCAAGTGTGTCCTTACCCTAGTAGGCATTAATGTGGCAATCTCTATACAGTCCGGTCTCTTTGTCAAAGAGTATCGGATATCGTGTCTAGATGGTGGATAACGTCAGACCCCTACTAACCCGATAGGTCGTGTCTGAGTTAAGCTCATCACCAACTGAGATACTACTGATCAACTATCAGTAAATTTCACCCATCATGGCCACGGATTTCCGGTGATAGCCAACTTAACACAGCACGACATCAACTCCTTATACCAGGAGAGACGAATCCCTGACAGTCGACCACTATCTTCATGTGGCTCGGGACTGTACCCAATTAAAACCTATTTGGACGACTCTTTTGAACTGTGGTAGGGTAGTAATCAATGTACAGGGGGAAATCACACAAGAAAAATGACAACTTCAGGTCAAAGGACCAACCTGTACTCATGCCACCTGAGAACATTCATCTGACGATAGGTATAATACCATCAAGAAGTTCTCGTCGAGTCCGTCCAGTGTACTCACCTCCAGTGAGGTCCTGTATACTATCTTAGGTGACACAATACCAATGGCTTGTGAGACCGGCCACTTCCCCTTGTCGGGGTCTAGAATCATTACTAACTTGTACTCATGCCACCTGAGAACTTCTATCTGACGATAGGTATAATACCATCTAGAAGTTCTCGGCGAGTCCGTCAAGTGTATTCACCTCCAGTGAGCACCTGTATACTATCTTAGGTGACACAACACCAATTGCTTGCGAGACCGGCCACCGCCCCTTGTCGGGGTCTAGAAGCGTATACACTAGTCTACTCCGGAATATCGATGCTTAGTCTCGATACTCCCGTGACTAGGGATATTTAAGGAAGTGCTTATGGACAACCCAGGTCTTAGATATATGATCGCCATCATAATGCTAGTCGTCAAGCAACAATTCTACGGGCTTCATCAATAATGAAGACAAACCAGATAGCATACTATCATCTCGAGTAAGACTGTAACAACCCTAAACTTTTTGTACAACTTTCTGTACAAATTTTTTTTCAAAAATACAGAAAGCGATACTTTTGCCTGGGCACAATTTATAACTTTGTTTTGCTTTTTAATAGAAAGAAGGAGCTTGTAGCTCAATCGTAAGACCTTGCACTGCTGAACCAAAACACCAGAGTTCAAATCCAATCGCCCGCATTATTTTTAATATTGATTTCTTTTTAAATTTTTAGAATCCAAAGAGTCTACACGTGCTAAACCCGTAAAACCAAAAGTCACAAATTAAACAAACTGACCCAGGAGAACAACCAAGAGACACTGGACACGTGGTAATAGGGGGGCCGACTCGGCCTGATTCGGCCGGCGAACCGGCCGCCGCCGCCGGCCGATTCAGCTCGGATCGCCTAGTCTTCTTCTTAGAAGTTGTGCCTTTTTGTATTCTTTTAACCCCCGTATACTTTAAAATACCTGCAAATTAACAGTACTTTTTAAAACTCCATTACACTACTTTTTAATACAAAATTAAAAACATTTTTGTTCACACCCTTTCATCTACCCAAACCCTAAGTTTTACCTCTAAATACCACACCTAAACACACCCACCCCCTCACTCATAAATTCTTTCCAAACTCTAAAGAAAACTCTCTAGAAATTTTGTGTGCAAGTGGAGTTAGCGAAGGACGAAACTCCGGCGAAATTCCGACGACAACCTTAGGAGCTCCCGACGAAGAAACGACGCACAGGTGACTCCCCTCTCTACCTCTAACTTCCCTCTTTATTGATATCTTGTACGTCCAACCTCCCTCTTCTCTAATCTATTCTTAAAACACCTTTTACTAAAACCGGACGGAAGCAGAGTTAATCCGACTTCTGATTCGGTTTTATCTAAAAAGTTCAACTTTCCTAAAACACAACCATACCTGTCACGACCAGAAAGAGCACGTGACTGGCCCTTAAACCATATGAAGTCTATAAGACTCCATCTGATCCAAGTAAGCCAAAAGCCCAGAAATCTAAAACCATTTTAAGGATAAATAAAGAAAACTTGTTTTTAATAGGTAAAGAAAACATGTTTTGAAGTCAAGGTTTTTAAATAACTAAGCCGAATATGCATTTTTAAAATGTATAGTTTTTCTAAAAATTTCGGCAGAGTTTCTTTTGTAAAAACTGGCCCCGAACGGGGTACAACATAAATACTGTATATGCAATGATAAAAGGCATTCCCAAGCGGGAGCTAGCTCTTCGTTAATCGACGGTCACAACCACACAAGAAATATAATATACAACGCCGAATGGCGAGGATCAAAACTCAAAAAGAAACTCAAATAACATGAAAACCGTAATACTACTACACACGACTGTAAGGTCAAAATAATACATGACTAGTGTCTAAATCTGAAACAATATACAAGTTTTGGTTGATGGAATTTCTAGATACAATGAGTAATATATATACAAGGATGGTTCTGATGCAAAGAACCCACCTACCAAGCAAATCACCCGCAAAGGAAAGCAGTGTTCCAGAAATGCCGCAATAGAACCTGTACGGCAAAACCTGCAAGAAGTTGTGGCACAACGGGGGTGAGTTACCAACTCGTGAATAGAAAATATCTACAAGTAGAAATCGAATGCAAGACATAATCCTAGGTCAAACGATCAGTATATAAATCTCAAAGAATAAGCCTGAAGCATGAAAAGGTGGCAATGTAACATCTAATCGTGTAGGTAGTGCCAAGTACCCGTGCCAGTGCCTCAGGTAATAACATGTAATAAATATAAGGTATGTCTGCATGAAGTAAATATGATGAAGTATCAAAATGAATGTCAATACATATATATTAGCGTCCCATTCCACTAATATTGGTATAAGGGTATATATAACAGCGCCCTCATACCCTGTTATATATACAAGTGAAGTATGATCAATGTAATAAAAGTCTGTATGTGATCAATGTCTGTATAAACGAGGATCCCGTCCACCCGTCACCCAATGACAATAAGCATCATGCATGTAAATATGAGGATATAATCGAAATCATGGAAACATCATGAAACCTGTGCCTAGCATCGGCACGTAAATCCTTGTCCATATGGGGCTCCGTCTGCGATATCGGCCCTCGGCCCCGGCAGCACGGGTCAACCCATATCCATCTCTCAACTCCGGTTGGTATCCCCCGGATATCCGCCGAGCTCAAATACAATCACCTGTAGGTACTCGCCCACCTCCAGGCTCAATCGACATAATCCTCCGATCATCTTGCCATGGGGAACCATACCGGGCCCTACCATATACCCTCATACGGCACACACTTCTCGTATGGGGTATATAATCATAACCGATAAATATCATGGTGGCTGCGCAAATATCATATCAAGGAAACCGGATTTTTCAAATAAGTACATACTCTCCTTTGAAATTATCCACGGTTCCCAAATCCAGAAATATCATGAAGACGAATATCTCAATGAGTATTATCAAAAATCATGATGTATATGACCTAGAATAATAGTATGCACATACAAGTTCATATCCTGATGCAATAATACTACTGTGTAGTGACATGGCAATTATCGATGAAGAAGTGTGTGAGCCGGCAAGCAAGTGTACGTGGAATATATGCATCATCGATAATGGTGCTGGTGTCCTAACAACATGATTACAATATAGAAATAAACACATGCAATGCGATGCGGAATCGAATAATCAATGCAACAGTGAAGAATCTACACCAATATGTACATGTCCTGCAGTGGTGTTATTTGACATAAGACGAATCGGGGTTTTGGAAAAGTAAGGGTTACGGTGTTTTTAAGAATAGATACGTCTTTTGAAAATACCCGTAGAATCCCTTTACTTGCCCTTAAGATATTCCTGATTCGTTAGTTTTGAAATAGGTATGACTCGGTCTAGTCTAACATCTACTTAGCCAAGTCCATCAGGAGGTGTATGGAAACCACCTAAAGCTGAGTCGATATATATATATATATATATATATATATATAATAGTCGGTGATCCCGTCTCAGTAGTATCGCGTACGATACAGTATATCATCTGACATTCTCGAGTCATGAGTGCGGATCTATCATCAATATAAAGCTCGTACGGTAAATCGTCGTACGGCATCCCAATAGCTGGGTATGGGTCAATATCACAATCAGCTCATCAATTATTTGGTATCCTCATCATCATAGCACATAATCGGGGGTACTGATCTAAGTCTAGTACATCTGATACCATCAATATGACTGCGTGTGTAAACACACGTCCAAAGGCCTACTAGAGATCACATGTTGTATCCCAAATACGAATCATATCAAATCACCGATCTCGCGGCACAAAGCCCAATATCATCGACTCATCTCCAATGTCATCCAATATCATCAAACACAGTACACATATAATGAATATGCAAGGGTGTACGTGTGGATGTAAATCTATTCTAGGGTTCGCGACTATGAACTACACTAGTTGCTTCTAACCCTAAACTATCCATAATACACCTAACACAATATCCATGACATACTATAATTATCATAAATATAATATATATAATATATCAACTACGGACTACGGGGGTGCTATACGCCATCCACCCGACTTCTCCCCGTAGATATAATCTACTCACCTTGCGTCTTCATTTGTGGACGTCGCCACGCGCTTGCTTGTCGTCCCGAAGTCTTCATGGGGTACCTACACATCAAAGTATCATATATGCGCATTAAAACCAAATCAAAGCTAAAGCGACACATGAAAACCAAAACGATACGCTAAGGGGCCAATAGGTTAGAACCTATGGGCACGCCTCCAAAACCAACAATCAATCCTCGATATCGTCGTATAAACGCCAAATAGACGAGGTAAACACAATACGTAAATTCAGAACTAAAATACGGAATACGGAAACACGAATCCCAAAACAGAAACAAAGGAAAAAGGCTCCAGATTTCATCTTAGGTCAAATTAGACAAATCTATACATGCCAGGGGCCTAATCTACACATGTAGGAGCTGCAGAACCAAAAAGACACAAAATGGGGCTGGTCTGGCCGCAAATTGCGGCCAATATGATTAAATTGGCGAACAGGAAAATGAGTTAGGGGCTGGGGTCTTGTGTGGTGGTTCTAGGGTGCCTGCACATCTAACTGTCCAATCAATTTTATTTCAGAATGTCCCGGGTGATAGCAGATTGCAAAATACACTCCCAGATTTATAGTTTTCCCCGATATCGATTCCATAAATCCGTATTCTACTTTCTAGTTCAGGTTCAAGTCCAAAATAACATCACTAGGGTGTTTATGCGTCCTCTACTAAGCTCAATTTCACATTACAACTCATAATTTCCTCAAACCCTAACTAGGTTTTCTTTAAGTCCACAAACACACACAATATCGGTTCTAAACTTGCATAGGGGTATAAGTAAAGCTTAAAACTAAGCTAAGGGTTCAGTAAATACCTCATTTGGCAACTCAAGAATTTTCTTGAGTTGCCCCTAGTGGCCAAAATCCTTGCTTTCTTGGTCCATTGTGTAGATCTTGAGCTTGTGCACACTTTTAATGAAATGGGGGTAAGGTTTTGATGTTGTTTTCATGGTGATTTGAGGAGTTGAAGTGGGGAGGGAGGTGAAGAAGAAGCAGCAGTAGCAAGCAAAGAAGAGGGAGAGAGAAATGGTGAAGAAAATGGTGGAATGGCTAAGTCTTGGTCAAAGGTTACCCTCTCTCTCTCACCCATACCTCATTATCTTATTCCAAAACCTTTTCTTTTCTTTTCCTTTCCTTTTCCTTTCTCACAAGAATAGTAACCCCAAAATAAAACCATGGCAAGAAAAAAAATGTAACACAAGTGTAGAAAAAGATATGTGCATGTTTTGTACAAAATTGCTAAAAAACCGATTAGCAATTTTTAATCGCGATTAGTACTAAATTAGCATATAACTAATCATAAAAACTTAAAAATGACATAATTCCAAAAAATACCCTATTTTAGAATTTTCCATAATTTTTCCAAATTTTTCTGTATTTAATTATACCAAAATATTAAAAAAATTCAATAAAATAATATGAAATTATAAAAATTCCCAAAAAAAAATATTTTATTTTTTTGAAATGTTACAATCTTCTCCTCTTAAATAAATTCGGTCCCCGAATTTAAATTTAAACCCCCAAATACTAAAACATTTAAGTAAAAATCTAAATTGTCGGGTCTCCGAAATCATCAATACATAAAACACATCATAGCACAATACATGCGCATAAGTAATGAGCAGATAACTCAAAATCGAAACTCCGTCACGCACCCCACAATCATCGGAGTCATGGTAAAGACACAAATGTCAAATCCAAAACAAAGCCAGTATGATATACATTAAATTATACATGTATATATGAAAGCTATACATGTAAATAACTAGGTAAATGCATGCAAAGTATGCGGGTACTGTCCTCTGACTAGTCCCGCTCTGTATGAAAATACATAGCAAATATCATAAAACGTAAAGCTCCATGAGGAATAAATCTCAAAATGTATCTAGGAATATCCGGTGTGTCTGGTGCGCACGGAAATCAAAATTCATATATGTGCCATACATGTGCACAAAAACAACATCTAGGTGCAACTGGTGTGCACGAAACATCTGTCATAGGCAACGTGTGTGCCTGATAGCCAAGTCAGGTGCATCTGACATGCACAAAGAATCCCGATTTAGTGCATCTGGTGTGCACCAAAATCGTATCTCAAAACCTGCGCCCAACATGCGCGAAAATCCAAAATCGACGGTATACAATGCGGCCCAATCCAAATCGGGTGTACCGCGGTGGAAAATCTTACAACCGTATGCATCAGCATGCACAAATCAAATCAAAACACTAAAGTGCATAAAAACTATGCTGGAAGCGTAAATCAAATCATCGGCATAAAATAAGCATGAAATCACAATCAATACCTCAAGCGTGATAACTCAGTAAGTGCAACCATGGTGCTCAAAATCAAATATCATGAAACTCAGCCATCAAGATTAAATCATGAAAACAGAACTCCCAAAATACCGAAATCCAAAGTGACGGATTCATGATAATCGAATCACAAATTCACAAATCATAAATACCGTCGTCGGTAGTCCCTCTATCAAAGTCGTGAAGGTGTCGGTGCATCCAATACTAGCAGCGCAAGATAACTACTTGCCTCTTGCTCACGGTCTGGCGTCCTTTGTCTCTGGGTCCTTATCTTCTCTGTGGATTACCAATCTCACAATCAATCGGCTCATCGACCCTGTCAGGAGTGCTAACAGGGACGATTCCGTTCTGGCACCTCTCTGGTCATCTCTCGGTCAATCCTCACGACCACTCGTAAAGCAGCATCTCACTGGCGTCGGCCTCTGGCTCTTTGAATACACATCACACATCTGATCCTGGGTGCAAATAGCATTGCAGCAGTGTCCTGGAAGGAATCCTGCTCAGAGTCTCTTCCAATCTTGCCTATGCCGGTCTGTACGGAGGTTGGTGCTCTTGCATAATCTCTTCTCGCTCGATGGACATCTGCGTCCCCAGCACAGCATTTCCTCGAAAATTGGTCGCATCCCAACACCTCTGTAAGCATATCAGGTCTCCGGTCTCGACGGGAAGTAATAACAGCTCGTCAATGTCTCGCACGAACCTCTTGTCTCGCTTGTCTATATCATCGTCTACTTCGACATCACGTCTCTATCTGCGCACTGCAATGTTCTCGTCTACGGTTAATCCAAAGTCTCTCTCAAATCCATTTCTTCCGAATTGCCCGGAAGTCACCGTCCTTACTGAAGCAAATTCTTGTTCCGGAACGACTGCGTACTTATCGTGCCTCTTTCTGGAAGATATATCGAAGTACAATGCCTCTGCATGCGTATCGCATCTCTGATGTCGGCGGAGTGGAACGTCATCTCGTCAAAATCTCTTGCGAACTCTTTACTTCACTCTGCTTCAATATCGACTGATTCGGACTCGTCTCATCGTGGCTGCATGGACTATGCTCCAACGGCTATACTCGTATCTGGAGTCTCCCAAGCAGTGTCCCATCACATGATATCTGAATGATGTCGAATCGTCCGATCGACTCGTCAGAACCTCATAATCCCCCAAGAGATCAACATCTTGAGTATAGTTTAATAGTATCGAGTACATGCCACAGCGTCAGTGGTCCAGCCGTAGAAGGGCAAACCCAAGCCTCACTAATGGCGCAGCGGAACTGCCGCAAACCCTATGGTTCAAAGGCTTTCACATGGTCATTATGTCGAATTAGGGTTTCATTCTTCTAGAGGGTCCATAGAATCGCCTGCATGTCTTTCCGTATACTTTAAACTTGGAAAATGGGTTCCTAACATTCGATCATCTCTATCGACTCTCAACGAACCTGCGTGAAGTCGCCTCTAGCTGGAATCAATCTATCTGATGACCTCGCATCGGTAAGCGAACGAACCACACGCCCTAGTCATCCACCCTCGGTGACTAGCGACCGTCCATCATATCTCTAAGTATATATACTCATGCTGCAGTAGCTCCAATCATCTGGGCGATATCTTGTCATTTGCAGCAACAGCTGGCTCATTCGTCTGTACGCCGAACAGCGCCTCAATCCTCTAGGAAAGGCGATACATTGGTGGTCATCTCTAAATCGGTCTGCTCTAGATCTGAGTAAGACTCTCCGCACTGGAAATCTTCAACTCAACTGGGCCTGCTCCGGCGCATAAATCGGACGAATCACCTTCGTCTCTCAAATCGGGTAGACTAGCTATCATCTGTCTCATATCTGCCTGGAAGCTCCGGCGATCTCAGCTCGTAAGCTCCGGAAGCGACATCTTGTCATTCTCTGAGGTATGTTGTACATCAGCAGTCCTCTCTCAACTGGTAGCTCTAACAATGGCCCGATCATCCGGTGTAAGACCAAGCACTCGCCTCCATAAGAGGTCACAATCATCAATACTAACTCGAGACGTTCCCATGTCACCAGAAAACACAATGGTCGGCCCTCGTACCAGATGAGCTCGCCCTGACCGTAACGCAAGCAGCAGCTCAACCGCGCTCAAACAATGGCGACAGGAACCTCAATCGAGTATCGAAGAGAGCAGATCGATGGAAAGAAAGAAAACAATAGATCAAGAATGGATACATGATTATAGGAAAGAACAACATCAATGAATGTATGATCATGAAACTAATAGAATCAAGGATCTTAAATGGATGTAAAATCATGGATATGAAGAGAACTCTGATCTCGAAATATGTACATCCTAAGGTTCCTTAAGTGGAGTGGCGTGTCGTAAGTATGCCGCGGAACATACCTACGGTACGTCACTCTACTTTAGTCACCTATTCCATCAACCAAGGGTCATCCTACGCGACGAAAGTTCGGGTCTAATACCCCCTCGACTAAGTCTAAGTTCCGTAAAGTCAAGCCTAAGTTCCGTGTATATATAGACGCCCTAGGCTCCACATAGTCAAACTTAGACTCAGACCAAGGTTAACCTAGAGCTCTGATACCAACTTTGTCACGACCCGAAAGAGCACGTGACTGGCCTTTAAACCATATGAAGTCTATAGGACTCCATCTGATCCAAGTAAGCCAAATGCACAGAAATCTAAAACCATTTTAAGGATAAATAAAGAAAACTGGTTTTTAATAGGTAAAGAAAACATGTTTTGAAGTCAAGGTTTTTAAATAACAAAGCCGAATATACATTTTTAAAATGTATAGTTTTTCTAAAAATTTCGGCAGAGTTTATTTTGTAAAAACTGGCCCCGAACAGGGTACAACAAAAATACTGTATATGCAATGATAAAAGGCATCCCCAAGCGGGAGCTAGCTCTTCGTCAATCGACGGTCACAACCACACAAGCAATATAATATACAATGCCGAATGGCGAGAATCAAAACTCAAAAAGAAACTCAAATAACATGAAAACCATAATACTACTACACGCGACTCTAAGGTCGAAACAATACATCACTAGTGTCTAAGTCTGAAACAATATACAAGTTTTGGTTGATGGAATTTCTAGATACAATGAGTAATACATATACAAGGATGGTTCTGATGCAAAGAACCCACCTACCAAGCAAATCACCCGCAAAGGAAAGCAGTGTGCCAGAAATGCCGCAATGGAACCTGTACGGCAAAACCTGCAAGAAGCTGTGGCATAACGGGGGTGAGTTGCCAACTCGTGAATAGAAAATATCTACAAGCAAAAATCGAATGCAAGACATAATCCTAGGTCAAACAATCAGTATATAAATCTCAAAGAATAAGCCTGAAGCATGAAAAGGTGGCAATGTAACATCTAATCGTGTAGGTAGTGCCAAGTACACGTGCCAGTGCTTCAGGTAATTACATGTCATGAATATAAGGTATGTCTGCATGAAGTAAATATGATGAAGTATCAAAATGAATGTCAATACACATATATTAGCGTCTCATTCCACTAATATTGGTGTAAGGGTATATATAACAGCACCCTCATACCCTGTTATATATACAAGTGAAGTATGATCAATGTAATAAAAGTCTTTATGTGATCAATGTCTGTATAAACGTGGATCCCGTCCACCCATCACACAATGACAATAAGGAACATGCATGTAAATATGAGGATATAATCGAAATCATGGAAACATCATGAACCTGTGCCTAGCATCGGCACGTAAATCCTCGTCAATATGGGGCTCCGTCTGCGGTATCGGCCCTCGTCCCCGGCAGTACGGGTCAACCCATGTCCATCTCTCAACTCCGGTCAGTATCCCCCGGATATCCGCCGAGCTCAAATACAATCACCGGTAGGTACTCGCCCACCTCCAGGCTCAATCGGCATAATCCTTCGATCATCTTGCCGAAGGGAACCATACCGGGCCCCTCCATGTACCCTCATACGGCACACACTCCTCGTATGGGGTATATAATCAGAACCGACAAATCTCATGGTGACTACACAAATATCTTATCAAGGAAACCGGGTTTTTCAAAAAAGTACATACTCTCCTTTGAAATTATCCACAGTTCCCAAATCCAGAAATATCATGAAAACGAATATCTCAATGCGTATAATCAGAAAGCATGATGTATATGACCTAGAATAATAGTATGCACATACAAGGTCATATCCTGATGCAATAATACTACTGTGTAGTGACATGGCAATTATCGATGATGAAGTGTGTGAGCCGGCAAGCAAGTGTACGTGGAACATATACATCATCGATAATGGTGCGGTGTCCTAACAACATGATTGCAATATAGAAATAAACACATGCAATGCGATGCGGAATCGAGTAATCAATGCAACAGTGAAGAATCTACACCAATATGTACATGTCCTACAGTGGTGTCATTTGAAATAAGACGAATCGGGGTTTTGGTAAAATAAGGGTTACAGTGTTTTTAAGAATAGATACGTCTTCTGAAAATACCCGTAGAATCCCTTTACTTGTCCTTAAGATGTTCCCGATTCGTTAGTTTTGAAATAGGTATGACTCGGTCTATTCTAACATCTACTAAGACAAGTCCATCAGGAGGTGTATGGAAACCACCTAAATCTGAGTCGATATATATATATATATATATAATAGTCGGTGATCTCGCCTCAGTAGTATCGCGTACGATACAGTATATCATCTGACATCCTCGAGTCATGAGTGCGGATCTATCATCAATATAAAGCTCGTACGGTAAATCGTCGTACGGCATCCCAATAGCAGGGTACGGGTCAATATCACAATCAGATCATCAATTATTTGGTATTCTCATCATCATATCACAAAATTAGGGGCACTGATCTAAGTCTAGTACAACTGATACCATCAATATGACTGCGTATGTAAACACACGTCCAAAGGCCTGCTAGAGATCACATGTCGTATCCCAAATACGAATCATATCACATCACCGATCTCGTGGCACAAAGCCCAATATCATCGACTCATCTCCAATGTCGTCCAATATCATCAAACACAGTACACGTATAATGAATATGCAAGGGTGTACATGTGGGTGTAAATCTATTCTAGGGTTCGCGACTATGAACCACACTAGTTGCTTCTAACCCTAAACTATCCATAATACACCTAACACAATATCGATGACACACTATAATTATCATAAATATAATATATATAATATATCAACTACGGACTGCGGGGGTGCTATACACCATCCACCTGACTTCTTCCCGTAGATATAATCTACTCACCTTGCGTCTTCATTTGTGGACGTCGCCACGCGCTTGCTTGTCGTCCCGAAGTCTTCATGGGGTACCTACACATCAAAGTATCGTATATGCGCATTAAAAACAAATCAAAGCTAAAGCGACACACGAAAACCAAAACTATACGCTAAGGAGCCTATAGGTTAGAACCTATGGGCACTCCTCCAAAACCAACAATCAATCCTCGATATCGTCTTATAAACGCCAAATAGTCGAGGTAAACACAATATGTAAATTCAGAACTAAAATACGGAATACGGAAACACGAATCCCAAAACAGCAACAAAGGAAAAAGACTCCAGATTTCACCCTAGGTCAAATTAGACAAATCTATACATGCCAGGGGCCTAATCTACACATGTAGGAGCTACAGAACCAAAAAGACACAAAATGGGGCAGGTATGGCCGCAAATTGTGGCCAATAGGATTAAATTGGCAGCCAGGAAAATGAGTTAGGGCCTGGGGTCTTGTGTGGTGGTTCTATGGTGCCTGTACATCTCACTGTCCAATCAATTTTATTTCATAATGTCCCGGGTGATAGCAGATTACAAAATACACTCGCAGATTTACAGTTTCCCCGATATCGATTCCATAAATCCATATTCTGGTTTCTAGTTCAGGTTCGGGTCCAAAATAACATCACTAGGGTGTTTGTGCGGCCCCTACTAAGCTCAATTTCACATTACAACTCATAATTTCCTCAAACCCTAACTAGGTTTTCTTTAAGTCCACAAACACACACAATATTGGTTCTAAACTTGCATGGGGGTATAAGTAAAGCTTAAAACTAAGCTAAGAGTTCAGTAAATACCTTATTTGGAAACTCAAGATTTTTCTTGAATTTCCCCTAGTGGCCAAAATCCTTGCTTCCTTGGTCCAATGTGTAGATCTTGAGCTTGTGCACGCTTTTAATGAAATCGGGGTAAGGTTTTGGTGTTGTTTTCATGGTGATTTGAGGAGTTGAAGTAGGGAGGGAGGTGAAGCAGCAGCAGCAGCAGGCAAAGAAGAGGGAGAGAGAAATGGTGAAGAAAATGGAGGAATGGCTAAGTCTTGGTCAAAGGTTACCGTCTCTCTCTCACCCATACCTCATTATCTTATTCCAAAACCTTTTCTTTTCTTTTCCTTTCTTTTTCATTTCTCACAAGAATAGTAACCCCAAAATAAATTCATGGCAAGAAAAAAAATATAACATAAGTGTAGAAAAGGTTATGTGCATGTTTTGCACAAAATTTCTAAAAAACCGATTAGCTGTTTTTAATCGCGATTAGCACTAAATTAGCATATAATTAATCATAAAAACTTAAAAATGACATAATTCCATAAAATACCCTATTTTAGAATTTTTCCAAATTTTTCTGTATTTAATTATACCAAAATATTAAAATATTCAATAAAATAATATTAAATTATAAAAATTCCCAAAAAATAATATTTTATTTTTTTGAAATGTTACAATACCAAACAATTACATCTTGACTACTAATCAGTAATAAAACATATGAAATAAATTTCATTTCAAAAGAATGTATATTTCAATTTCTATCGCACTTTTTCAATAAAATACCATGTAGTTTAGTTTCGACTTTAAAACAATATTAATCTTGCTATACCTTTAGATAGATCACGAGGTAATGATCTACCTTTTTCACAGCACTCATATGCAACATAGCACGATACCTTTTTGGAAATTTAGATTCGAGAAATACCGTTTACACAAAAGTACCTTTAACTTATAAAAACCATTTTTACAAAATTATGTATTTTAAACAAGTCTTTGCAAAGCGGCGCTACAACCCATTTGGGGATCCCGTTCGGGATGGTACAGATTATCACACATTCTCGGGCTTTGTAGTGCAAGATGCAGACCTCCGCAAGGAGCATTCGGTCTCGAGAGATTTAAAAATACAAATATCTTAAGAAAATGAGATTTCTGAAAATATAATATATTAAAATTATTTTATATAAATATATATATATATATATGTATGTATATATATATATATGTATGTATGTATGTATGCATCATCAAAATATCTAATTTTTTATATCATATAAATATTCCAACTTTTCTAAATCAAAAGAATCACTTCACATGAAAATACCATACAATTCTATACAAGTTCAATATTGCAAATCAATACCCTATATATTGAAAATTAGGTCTTATTCACTAGAAATATCACAATGATACAATCTACATCTATGATAATTCTAAAGACGATAATTAATTACTTGAGGTGTATTTCGAAAATTATAAGAAAATATTTTTCTGTAAAACCCCCTCAAGTTATATAAATTACTCTAAGGACCCTAGTAAATATAGGTTTAAGCGGGACCAATCTCTTGAGCCTCAGGGAGCCGGAGAAGTGGGCACTTGCCTATTTAAGGTAGATAACTTAACAACGGTGTTATCAACACGGTAATCGTCTTTCAAAATGACACAAATCCTGCCGCCCATGTACAGCGGTTACCGATAACACCAAAACCTAATTCAGGACTTCAATTTCTTTTCTAATTGTCTGACTCAGACTGAGTCTCATTATAACAATCTGACTTGAATATGATTCAAGTACAAACTACAATTCAATACGAATCCATGAATCCATATATTCATTATGTTCAAACTATTCAATCTATATTGACCGAACCGAACCATGGATATACTTCCATTTACATGATTCTCCAGTTACATCCATGATTTTCCAGTTACATCCATTTACTGATATCATGGTTTCGGCAAGTCATCCAATTGTATAATCTATATTACAAGATAATACAAGTTGCAATACAATACAAACAATACAAACAATACTTCGTTGGGTTTAAGGGGTAGACTGGTACGGAAAGTGTTAGAAGTGGCACGAGACCGCAAGATTTAAGACACCTAACCTGAATACAATCGCTGTTGTTCCGAGTATTCTAATGGAGCCTTGTACTCTATTTGCTTTTAGTCTCTGGCATATAGAGACTCCTCTCGTATACATTAGCATCTTTCTGTACTAAGCTAAAACCACTGTGTTAACACTAAAACCAACTTTAAAAGTTACACACATTATCTCTGTGTCTATTCTACTTATCCTTTAACTTTGGGACTTACCGAGCGATTTGTTCACTGATGACATTCTCTTTCTTCTTCTTTGAATATCGTTTGGTGATTCGGACCTTCCAAAGATCGAGCCTAGCACTGAAGACTTGGGCCAGTTTATTGAAGATCCCAAGCTGTAGTTACACTTGTACATTTCCTTTAAATTCTGTATTTTCCATTTCCGTTATGCCACTGTTTAGGCATTGCTTTCATTGAGATGTATTTACTTTCCATGCATTGTACAAAAGAATGTTAATAAATAAAGTTGATGTTTCAATACAATTGTCTCTTCTGTATATTTCTTTTATATTGCTTTGTTGCGCTTAGCGTATTTACTTTTGAGTAAATACGTAGCGGCCAGTCGCGTCCTCTGCCCGAATATTGGGAAGCGGGGCGTGACAAAGACTGTTATACCTGTATAAGTCATCCCTCAATTATGATAATCGCCTTCTTGCGTTCACAATAATTGACTTGTGGGCACTATATCCAACAATCTCCCACTTGCACTTAAGGCCAATTATTGCGGTATCGCATATTCACAGCTCGTGTTCTACTAAATACACAACTTCTTCACTAATCAGTTTTGCAAACTATGTTTGTGAAACATAACGTGTTCGATTAATAGCCTCAGTGAGTGGATCCTTTATAATGTTCCAACTTCATCTCTTTATATCTCAACTTTGTGGAGATGAACAATCTCCCAATCTGAGCGATACCCCGTCTCAAAAATTAGTCTGGATACCTGATGGGACCAAGTTCATCAATGAACAACTCCTATCCAACAAACTTCTTAGGCTGTATTCTCTGTTGAATTATAGCGGGCATACTGCACAATGATTACCTTAGTATCTCTATTGGAACACTATCTAACATACTAATCCTATGAAGAGGATAAACTCAAAACTTGCCAGCATCTGTATCATCCAGGTTACCTTGAAAGCCTTAACGGATAACCGCCTTCCAGAGGAGGCTGCTGTTATCTTATACCAAGAACAACCTCTTATGTTCTTTATGAAATTCGACCCTAGCACCACCATGAGGATTTAGTAGCATCAAGCATGCCAAATTTTAATTTTTATTAGGTTCAAAGTTAGACTATACAAGATCTTTGCTAGAATATTAGGGTAATGTTTTGATACCAAGAAAACTATATCAAATGAAATATGGCTATACCCTCGTTGATCGAGTCCATCACTTCACATGCTCCGTGTAATAGTCCGGCGACTCCACTAGCCTCCACATGAGGCATTGGACGAGCTTCCTCCGATGACCTTCGTGCCGAAGATGATCCACGCAAAGTCTCTCCACCTCAAACTACCGCTACACTAAACACTTTAGCGTAGAAAACACGCTACACTCGATCGCTAGTCAAGTGTAGGATGGTGAAGTAGGGGATGTTAAAATCTCACAAGTTTGTGTTCAACCTTCATTGTTCACATCACATGTGAGGGTTTAAGCTTGAACTATAGCAATTGGGGAAGAAGAAGAAGCTAGAGAGCAACCATGGGAGCAACTCAAGAAAAAGAGAAAGTGTTGAGAATGAAGTAAGAATGAATGGCAACTCTTGACCCCCACTCATTCAAGCATGGAATTTTGCAATATAAAATTGCAACCATGCGTGAATAGTGAGTCAAGATGAATAAACAAATATAAATCCCATGCTTGCAATCATGCTCCCATTTTCCACCTCATTTCTATTTTTCTCAAAAATAGAAATCATGCCATGCTTCACACACACACACACACACACACACATATATATATATAGTACATATAAAAAATGTTTAGTGAGATAATGATATTAGTTAAGATATAATTGTATCAAATATAATATATATCACATTATTAAATGAACACTTGATTTAATAATTCGGTTATATCACATATGACCGACTAATATCATTTATCTGTATATCACATTATCAAATCAACACTTGATTTGACAATCTGAAAATATCACATTCAACCGAACCGATAACAGATAGCTGCCACATTACATTACGGTATCACATACACGTATTTAATTGGGCCCACACACATATCACATATGTGTCCTACTTCGTTTCGCATGAACCAGGAAACTTTTTTGTGAGACTCTAAAGACTCGTCAATACGTCAGCAGTAGGTGATGATCACATCAGTCGCCGATAAGCCGTCAGCGGTACTAGTTGGACGTAACGGCTACCCGGGTATTGAGCGATATGAAGATCAACACGAAAGCTCATTTATAGTCTCCATGAAGCCTATCAGTAACACTACCGTACAGTCCGGTCTCTTCGGCTGATATGCCGCATATCATGTTTAGTGGTGGTAAACGTCATTCCCCAGTAATGTGATAAGTCATGCCGATGTCTGGCTTATAACGGTTCGAGAAACTACTGATAACACTTATCAGTAAATCTCGGCAGCATCCCTGGCCAGAGACTTCCAGTTATATCCAATCAACCAAAGCGCAACATCAACCCCCAATACCGGGAGAGACGAAACCCCTTCTATCGCTCATTTCCTCCATACGACTCAGGACTGTACCCAAAATCCACCTGTTTGCACGTCTCCTTTGAGCGTGGTAGGTAGGAAATCAAAGCACAGTGGGAGCCACACAAGACTCTATGACGATCTCGGGTCTATATACTAACCTATACCAGTGTCACCAGAGGACTGCTATCTGATGACAGATATACTACCACATAAGAGTCCTCGGCGAGTGCTGTTCGGTGTACCCATTCTCCAATGAGCACCTGTGTACAATCTTTGATGTCACGCACCAATGGTTGTGGGATTAACCATCGCCCTCTAAGGAACAAGAAGCGTACACACTACACTACTCTGGAATATCGATGCCCTAGTCTCGATATTCCCATGACTAGGAACTGAATAAAGGATGTACTTTTGGACCACCCTGGCCCCACTAGTATGATCTCATCATAATCCTAGTAGTCAAGTACAAATCCTAAAGGTTTTATCAACATGTATGAGACATACAGTATAAATACCAGTCTATATGTTAAGATAAAGGTAACCTCATAGCATACTATCATATCGAGCAAGAAAGCCCTCTATATATGTCCAAGCATCCACTATATCATCAATAATGGCCTCTGGGGCATATATATTCTTAACAATCTCCCACTTGCACTAAGGCCAGTTGTTGTGGTATCTCATACCCAACGTCCCAGAAGTCTCTCGAATAGCATCTGGAGGATGGCCTCGGTGAGTGTATCCGCTTTGTTATCCTCTGTGTCAACTCTCCTGATCTCGATCTCCCTGAAATCAACTATATCCTTGATTAGGCGATACTGTCTAAGAATATGTCTGGATCGCTGACGGGACCGGGGTTCTCTGCCAAAGCCATAGCTCCATTGTCATCACAATACAGAGGTATTGGATGCCCAATGGTAGGAACCAAGTTCATCATATGAACTTATTCATCCAGACAATTTCTTTGGCAGCATCTTTGGTAGCGATGTAATTAGCCTCTATCAACGAGTCTGCTACGGTATATAGCTTGGACCCCTTCCAACATATCGTCCCTGCACTGAGGGTGAATACAAAACCCGAGACTAACTTTCAGTCGTCCTTATCACTGTGGAAGCTCGAATCGGTAAAAGACTACATCTGGATTTAACCGTGACCATACACCATGAACATGCCTTTATTCATTCTCAAGCATTTAAGAATGTTCTTCAACTGTCCGGTAGATTTCCAAAAGATCTTTTCGATACTTATTCACTACACCTAGTGAGTAAGCTACCTCTGGTCTGCTACATAACATTGCATACATGATTGACCCGTCTGCTAAAACATGGGGTATCCTTTGTATACGAGCTCTCTCCAAATCAGTCTCGAGAGACATCTCTTTGGAGAGAGTGATTCCTGAACTAGCAGGTACATTACCAAGCTTAGAATCATCCGCACTAAACCCCTTTAGCATGGTGTCTATGTACCTGGATTGGGACAATCCCAAATCTATTTAGGCCTATCTTTATAGATCTATTGTCACGACCCGAATGCGGTACGTGACCGACACTTAAATCAGGTGACATCTAAAGACGTTGACACGGTTCAAGTAAGCCGAAACCCGGAATCTAAACCCTTTTTGAAAACATTGGACGTGAAGTTTGAAATAGTCATCAGATGAGATTAGTTTGAAATAAACATTTAAGTCTAACTAAGTATGTTTGAAAAGCATCTCTGAAGTTTTGAAATTCAACAGCACCTCCCTTGTAAATTTTGAATAAAATCCGATACAACATAACAATAAAAATAGCAACCTAACGGGAGCTAGCATCCTTGCCCAAACGGCGGAGCAACTAAGAAAACACTATACGACGCACATTGGCGAAGAAAAGAAAAGCGAAACAAAATCAATAATATAAAAGGGCGACTCCAATGAGTACGACGCCCACAACACACAATTCTAAATCTCGCTTCTAAGTCCATAATATACCAGTTCTAAGTTTATGGAGTTTTACTAGATACAAGAAGATGTGAATATACAAGTGTGAGTACGATACAACAGTAACCCACCTGCTAAAGCAATCACTGAGAAGAAGATTGTGCCGCAATCCACCGATAATCCGAGCGGTAACCTGCAAGAAACTGTGGCACAGCTGGGGTGAGTTTCCAACTCAGTGAATAAAAGTACGTCACAAGGTAGAAATCGAAATGCACAACGATACCTAGGTCATAATTATAGTACTATCATATCCTGTACTACTATAATATATGGTATGCATATGTATCATAAATGTAACTCTATCCATCATATGAACCCAAAATAGAATATACCATATGTAAATGACCAGTATCTAGGTATAAGCCCATAAGTAGCCGAAAATATATATGTAAAACCTCTTATTTAAAATAGCCGCGGAATACATATGTCACGGCATTAAATCAAACGTGATAGTATGAAGTATATAATAGGTATCTTATTTAAGATATACGTCATGCTATTTTAGTGAAAAGTGTTAAGAGGTTTACAAGTTAAAAGATCCCAGTGTCATATTAGACACGTCAAAATAATGAGACTATAGCTCAATTTTGAAATCCTATTTATATGGAATAACCCATAAAAATATGTGCAGGTACTGTCTACCGGATAAGTCCTGGTCGGCTACAATAACTCATAACATAACTGTATACTTCATAAGATAGCAACATATCAACATCTGGATGTCCATCATCGACACCCGAAATCAGAAATCTTCCTTGTCCATCACCGACATGCAAATCCTCAAATCTCTCATATCCATCAACGACACGCAAATGCAGATATTGTTAGTTATATGTTTGCCCCAGAGGTCATTATTGTACATGTGATGTATATTATAGTGGATCCTTAGATATATATAGAGAGGACTTTCTTGCTCAACATGATAGTATGCTATCTGGTTGCTCTTTATCTTAATATGTTGACTTGTATATGAGATGTTGTCTTGCACTCACATGTTGATAAAGCCCTTAGGTTGTGTACTTGACTACCAGGACTGTGATGGAGATCATACTAGTGGGGCCAAGCGTACTCCAAAAATACACCCTAAAATTTCCTAGCCGTGGTTGTATCGAGACAGGGTATCGATATTCTATAGAAGACTAGTGTATACGCATCTTGACCTATATGATGGGCGATAGATGATCCCACATCCATTGGTGTTTGACATCAAAGATGGTATACGGGTGCTCAGTGGAGACTAGCTATACTGAACGCACTCACTGAGAACTCCTAGTTGGTATTATAGCTATCGTCAGATAGCAGTTCTTTGGTGACACTGGTACATGTTAGTTTGTAGACCCGAAATCGTCATAGAGTCTTGTGTGATTCCCATTGTGCTTTGATTTCCATCTTACCACGTTCAAAACAATGTGCAAAACGGTGCCTTTTGTTAGTGTAATATGCCATAGAGACCATTATTGTATAGTACTAGTTTGTATATTACATTTTGGAAGCTTGGGATATGTACACGGATTTATGACAGTCTTGCTCGATATAGTAGTATGCTACTTGGTTTGTATCCATCTTAATATGAGTATATGTTTCTTTTAACATATTGCTAATACATATTGATAGTATCCTTAGGATCTTTGCTTGACTACCAGCGTTGTGATGGCAGTCACACTAGTGGGGGCTGGGTAGTCTGGAAGCACATCCTTATACAGGTCCCTAGTCGTAGGATTATCGAGACAGGGCATCGATACTCCAGAGTAGACTAGTGTATACGCTTCTCATCGCAGTAGGGGAGATGGTCTGTCCAACAGCCATCAGTACATCGTACTGGAGATAGTATGCAGGTGCTCATTAGGTTATGAGTTACACTTGACGGACTTGTTGGGAACTGCTGGTTGGTAATATACCTATCGTCAGATAGCAGTTCCCAGATGACATGAGTACAGCTTAGTCCATCGACTTGGCAACGCTACTTCGCCTCAAGTGTGTTCCCACTGTTCTTAGATTACTACCCTACCATGGCTCTATTGAGTCGTGCAAACAGGTAGTAGTTGGGTGCAGTCCCGAAGCACTTGGAGGCAGTGGCGGTTAGATTGGATTCATCTCTCCCAGTATTGGGGGTTGATTTCGCGTTGTGTTCGGAACGCCATTACACAAAGTCCCTGGCCAGGTGGGTACTCCAGTAGTTTCTCAGAGTGTATTGGACTGTACTCCAACACGACTTATACCGCTATTATGGGTCTGACGCTTTCCGCCCCCTAGGCCCGATATGCGATACTCTTAGACGAACAGACCGGACTGTAGGAGATTGTCATGGATAGACTCAGTAGGAGTTAGGATGAATTATTCTCATCGGCTTTCTTATCGACAATACTTGGAGGTCGTTACGTGCATCTAGTACCACTTGCGGCCTGCAGTTAAACCCACTGCCAGCGTGGAGTCGAGTCTTTAGAGTCCCACACAGAGCGTTTCCCTGCATCGGGCAAATCGTGTAGAAGTCATATGGTTTTACGATAAGGTTTGATCATATTCATATACTTGTCCACGCATGATGATTCGAACGGACAATACTAGTGGACTTTGGTTTAAGCCGGATCCTAGTATTGTACTGATGGATTGTCTTCGTCTTCGGTATTTGTATTTTTCGAAATACGAATACAGATATGTATATACAGAAAAAGGGCGTTTTCGTAATTTGTACAAAATGATTTTGTGCATGGCATGACCTAATTGTATTAATCATTTTGGTTTAAATAATTAATACATTTTAGGTAAATGAAAATTATGTGGATATTGCATGAATAAGGACTTGGGAGCTTTGGACACATGGTGCTCATTTGACCCATTAGTCATTCTATTGTAAATTGAACCTCTTACTAATTATTGAAATAGATTTTTCTATGAGATAATTACGAGAGTTCAGTTTAGAAAATAGAGAGAGAAAACCATTTCCTTCTTCATCCTTTAAGTTCACAAAATTTCCATAACCATATCGAATTCCCTCAAGCTTAAGAACACTCATAAGTTGAGTAATCTTGAGCTATAGTAGACTCCTTAATCCATCTACAACATCTATACACTCTAGGTCTTCTAGTTTAGCACACTAGTTGATCTAGTTTCTTCGGTATAGAAGAGAAAGCATGGTGCACAAACGTTTGGGTGGATCATCTTGGATTCGAGGAAGCCGACGAGGAGGCGACAACCGCATCACTCCAAAGGGTTCGTGCAGGAGAGGAGGACAGCGGGAGAATCAAAGAAGGACTGGATTCTTGAGGTATAATTTCTGTACTTTACTCTATACTTCATTAGTTAGATGCTAGATATGGTTTAGAATACGATCATGGCTAATAGTCGATACTATGATGCTAAAATTATCGTTTTTACACTTTCCGCCTCCCCGCGATCCCGCGGGGTCTATAGCATCGACTAACAGCTTTTTGGTATACTCCCGAATCACATGGAGGCAATGAGCGATAGGAGGGGATTCGTCTCTCCCGGTATTGGGGGTTGATGTTGCGCTGTGTTCGATTAGCCATAACAGGAAGTCCCTGGCCATGGCTGATACGGAGAATTACTGATAGTGTTATCAGTAGTTTCTCGACCCTTTATGAGCCTCACATCGGCACGACATATCGGTTATTGGGGTCTGACATTTACCACCCCTATACTAAATATGCGATATATCAGACAAAGAGACCGGACTGTACGGTACTGTCGCTGATAGGCTTTTGCAGGAGTTAGAGCGGGCTTGCTTGCTGATCTTCTGATCATTCAATACCCAGGTAGCAGTTAATTCCAGCTAGTACAGCTGTAGGCTTGTGGGTGCTTGATGTGATCATCACCTACTGCTGGCGTATTGACGAGTCTTTAGAGTCCAACTCAAAGGTTTCACTGGCTCAGGCAAAACGAAGTTGGAGCACATATGTGATATGTGCAGGACCGAGATTAATACGTGTATATGATACCGTATTCTATTCTCGCGATATAAGGTATCGATCGGTTATATGAGATATAGCCGGGTTATCGAATCAAATGTTGATTCGATAAGCACTACTACAATATGGGGTTGCCCCTACGGATTGAACCGTAGGTCCATATACTTGTCCCTACGGTTCTCTACGTTTTAATTTAAAAATATTTAATCGTAAATTGATGTTTGGACCTACGGAGCCACAAACAAAGGACCTACGGGTTAGTCCGTAGGGGCATGTATATTGGTTAATTAATAAAAAAAATGGCACAGAAAATCCCTCCGTTCCCAAAAATCTTTATCATCTTCTCCCGCGCCTCGCGATCGATTTCCTCCCGCGCCTCTTCGACTTCCTCGTCGCCTCCTCCGTCGCCTCCTCCGTCGTCTCCTCATAACATCCTTGTCGACTTCCTCCAGTGCCTCGTCGACTTCCTCGTCGCCTCCTCCGTCGTCTCTTCCACTGCGAAAAAGGTTAGTAAATCTCTAATTTTTACTTCTAATATAATGCTTTTATTTCCCTCTTTTGATGATGTTAGGTTCAGGGCAGGGTTCGGGTACGGGTGAGGGTTAGGGTTAGGCATCGGGTCAGTTTAGGGTTAGGGTTAGGGGTCGGTTAGGGTTGGGGTTAGGGTTCTGTTGCGGTTGGGGTTGGGTTTACGGTTAGGGTTAGGGTTGGGGTTAGGGTTAGGGTTAGGAATTGGGGTTAGGGTTAGGGTTAGGGTTCGGAATTGGGCTTAGGGTTGTTTTTTCTTGAAAACAACTCTAATTAAAGGCTAGGGTTAATTTAAATTTAGTGTTAGAGGCTAGGGCTAATTTGGGTTAATTAAAGGGTAGGGTTAATTTGGGTTAATTAGTGATAATTTGAAAGGGTTATGGGGTTGATTAGGTTTAATTTGGTTAAGTTTGGGTTGATTAGGGTTAATTAGGTTAATTAGGGTAAATTGGGTTAAGTTTGGGTTAATTGGGAATAATTCATTTTAGGGTAACAATTATGGTTAATTGTGGTTAATTAGGTTAATTTGGGTTATTTTGGTTTATGGTGCACTAGTTTATTTAGTAGGATACAATAGTTCATTGCAGTAGGATACTCGATGATAACGTAAGCGTACAACTTTACCGTAAAAGCAAGAAAAATTTACCCTAAACTTGAAATTTCGAACCCTTAATAATGAAACGTAAACATAAAAACTATTCATGTTAAATGTTCAAGTTAAAACAAATATATGATACTCGACGATAATATGAAACCTTCATATTCTCATCGATACTCATATATGAAACTAAAAGCGCCACTTAGTCCCCTTCTATCGGTTAACATACGTGCGATGTTCGTCGTGACATAGAACTCTACGAAGGTTGTTAAATATCGGACGGTATAGCTCGATACTAACAACCGCCGTATAGTCTATGCGACGAGAAGATTCAATCGTATGGTAACCGATAGATTTGTCCCGTGTGGACAAGTTAGGAAAGTTAGGTCCACGTTACCTCTCCCGGTACTTTCGGGGTTGCGGAAACGGTAAAACAAAAATTTTTCTGGACTTGGCAACATGGACCGTAAAAGCCGGATCTTTGCTAAACGATACACTAGCATCCTAACTAGAGATCTATCAACTCGGTTAGGGGTTATACCTCAACTTGAACTCCTTCTCTTCTTGTTGTTCTTCGCCTTGCTTGCTCCGAGGCTTGATCCGGACTTTGGTCACCTCCGTGGCCTCCTTGAGTCGTAGACGATCCACCCGAGTGATGTGCACCGAGCTCCACCTCGAGCCGAGGTAACTAGGGCAAAAAGATTGCTAATCTAAAAGCCCTAGGTTGTGTAGAAGTGATGAAGGGATGGTTTTGTCTTTGTGGGATCTTTATCTCTTAACACATGAGATCAAAAGATAAAATCAAAAGGAGGAAGAAGAAGGAGCTAGCTAACAACCATGGAGCTTCTCATTTCAAGAGAGAGAATGAGAATGAGCAAATGAAAAACTTAACCAAGAGAAAAACCAACCATGGTTGCAATAATGCAAAACATTATCATTACTAATCCCATCAAGATAAAGTTGATGGCTACAAATGACATGACCATTATCATAACAAAAAGAAAAAGAAAACCAAAGAATACTTTAGATCTTTCAAGAAGATCCTAGTTAACTTTGGTCAAACGGTCAACAAAGTCAAGATGGTCAAATGGTCAATGTAATTAGCCATAACATAATTATCAATGAAAGGATTAGTAAATAATGTCCCCGGCTCATAATGGTTTTGACCAAAACGAACTGTCAAAACCCTAATGAGTCCGCCTAAAAATGGTTTTGACCGAATCAACTGTCAAAACCCTAATGAGCCTGCCACATAACGGTTTTGGCCGAACCAACTGCCAAAACCCTAATGAGGCACCTCCTCCTTCATCGCTCCGGAAAACTGTGCATACACACCTGCATCCGTATTCCGTAGAATGTGGATGCACAGAAGACAAAACAAATCCATCCGTGCAATACTAGGATCCGGCTTAAACCAAAGCCCACTAGTATTGCCTGCCCGAACACCACACGCACACAAGTGTACGTAAGTGATCGCAGCCCTGCCGTAAAACCATACGGCCTCTACACGTTTCGCTATGTGCAGGGAAACTCTCTATGTGGGACTCTAAAGACTCGACACTACGCTGGCAGTGGGTTTAACCACAGACCGCAAGCGGCACTAGCTGTACGTAACGGTCCCCAGGTAGATGTCGATAAGAAGGCCGATGAGGTAAACCCATCCGAACTCCTACTGAGCCTGTATGTGACAATCTCCGTACAGTCCGGTCTGTTCGTCTGATACATCGCATGGCAGGCCTAGGGGGCGGTAAACGTCAGTCCCCTAATAGAGGTACAAGTCGTGTCGGAGTGAAGCCCAAAACACCCTGAGATAACACTGGAAACCTACCAGTATATCTCGCTTGCCCTGGCCAGGGACTACTCGTGTAATGGCTCTCCTATACACAGCGCGATGTCAACCCCCAATACCGGGAGAGACGAATCCTGTCTAACCATCACTGCCTCCAAGTGCTTCGGGACTGCTCCCAACTACTACCTGTTTGCACGACTCAGTAGATCCGTGGTAGGGTAGTAATCAAAGAACAGTGGGAACACCCTCGAGGCGAAGTGACAGTGTCAAGTCATCGGACTAATCTGTACTCATGTCACCTGGGAACTGATAACTGACGATAGGTATAATACCAACCATCAGTTCCCGACGAGTCCTGTCCAGTGTACTCATAACCTAACGAGCACCCGCATACTATCTCAAGTACGGCGTACTGACGGCTGTGGGATAGACCGTCTCCCGTGCTGGGATAAGAAGCGCATACGCTAGTCTACTCTGGAGTATCGATGCCCTATCTCGATACTCCCACGACTAGGGACGTGTATAAAGATGTGCTTGTGGATTACCCAGCCCCCATGAGTGTGATCGCCATCACAACGCCGGTAATCAAGCAAAGATCCTAAGGGCTCTACTAATGCGTATAGGTGATATAATGAATAAACACACAAGTACACATTAAAGCAGAGACAAACCAAGTAGCATACTACTATATAGAGCAAGATTGTCTGTACAACTGTGAATATCCCAAGCTTCCATCAAGTAATATACATACTAGTATGATACAGTAATGGCCTCTAGGGCATATACACTAACAATCTCCCACTTGCACTAAGGCCATGTACTGGCGTATCGAAGACCTATCATCTCGATCAGCCGCTCGAACTGAGTCTGGGGTAAGGCCTTCGTGAATGGGTCCGCTGAGTTGTCCTTTGTGTCCACTCTCCGCACCTCGATCTCCTGGCGATCAATGATCTCCCTGATCAGGTGATACCGCCTTAAGATGTGCCTGGATTTCTGATGGGACCTTGGTTCCTTCGCTAAAGCTATAGCCCCATTGTTATCGCAATACAACGGTATTGGGTCAATAATGGACGGAACCACCTGAAGTTCACTAATGAACTTCTTCATCCAGACCGCCTCTTTTGCGGCATCGCTTGCAGCAATGTATTCAGCCTCCATCGTCGAGTCTGCGACGGTATCCTGTTTGGAACTCCTCCAACATACCGCCCCTCCGTTGAGGGTAAACACAAAACCCGAGACAGACTTGCTGTCATCTTTGTCACTCTGGAAGCTTGAATCGGTAAAGGACTCGACCCTGAGGTCTCCATTACCGTAAACCAGGAACATCTCCTTAGTTCTTCTCAGGTACTTGAGAATGTTCTTCACTGCTGTCCAGTGGTCCTCACCTGGGTCTGACTGATACCGTCTTACCGCGGTAAGCACGTAGGTTACATCTGGTCTTGTACATAGCATCGCATACATTATAGATCCTACCGCCGAAGCGTAGGGTATAGTGCTCATGCGAACCCTCTCCTCGTCAGTCTTGGAAGACATCTTCTTGGAGAGGGTAATTCCGTGCAATGCGGGTATGTTACCGCGCTTGGAATCCTCGATACTAAATCTCTTTACTACGGTCTCTATGTACCTGGACTGCGAAAGTCCCAGTAGTCTCTTGGATCTATCTCTATAGATCTTGATCCCCAGAATGTACGAGGCATCACCCAGGTCCTTCATGGAGAACCGTTGTGACAAAAATAGCTTGACCGATTGTAGCATAGGAATGTCATTTTCTATCAAGAGAATGTCGTCCACGTACAAGACTAGGAATACGACAGTTCATCCTACAATCTTCTTATAGACACAAGGTTCATCTTCGTTCTTGATGAAATCAAATTCCTTGATTGCCTCATCAAAACAGATGTTCCAGCTCCGCGATGCCTGCTTTAATCCATAAATGGATTTAAGCAACTTGCACACCTTCCCGCTGCTCCCACTGTCTACGAAACCTTCTGGTTGATCCATGTAAACGCACTCTTCCAAACAACCGTTTAGGAAAGCCGTTTTAACATCCATCTGCCAGATTTCATAGTCATGGAAGGCAGCAATGGCAAGTAAGATCCGAATGGATTTGAGCATAGCCACCGGAGAAAAAGTTTCATCATAGTCCAAACCAGGTCTTTGATGAAAACCTTTTGCAACGAGTCTAGCTTTATAGGTTTCCACCTGCCTATCTACACCAAGTTTCCTTTTGTAGATCTATTTGCATCCAAAGGGTTTTACCCCAGGTGGAGCAATATCCAAGGTCCACACTTTATTGGCGTACATGGACTCCATTTCGGATTGCATTGCTTCCTGCCACTTATCAGAGTCCCTACTGATAATGGCCTGCCTGAACTGGTAGGGTCATCTTCTTCCAAGATGCAATCCTCTCGATCTTCGTCTATGAGAAAACCGTAGTATCTCTCGGACGGATGAGAAATCCTACCAGATCTGCGGAGTGGCTGAAGTTCGTTTGGGGTTATTGAATCTAGCGGTTCCTCCAAATTTTCTGTTAAAGCTTGTGTCTCTGGAGTTTCATCCAGTTCTACCGTGCTGCCACTAATGTTTTTAACAAGAAATTCTTTTTCTAAAAATGTGGCATTTCTTGAAACAATTATCTTCTGTTCCTTTGCATGGTAGAATAGATACCCACTTGAATCTTTTGGGTATCCCACAAACTTACATAAAACTGCCCGTGCCTCAAGTTTGTCTGGGTTCTGCTTTTTGACATAAGCTGGGCAACCCCAAATCTTAATACGTTTAAGATACAAACTTTTACCACTCCATATTTCATACGGAGTCTTAGGCACGGATTTGGATGGAACTTGATTCAATAGATGTGCTGCAGTTTGAAGTGCATATCCCCAGAATGAAAGAGGTAACTCAGCACTACTCATCATGGAGCGAACCATATCCAATATGGTACGATTCCTCCGCTCCGAAACACCGTTGTGCTGTGGTGTATAAGGAGGAGTAAGCTGAGAGAGAAAACCATTCTCTTTTAAGTAATCTAGGAATTCCGTGCTTAAGTACTCCCCTCCTCTATCAGACCGGAGGATCTTGATACTTTTGCCAGTCTGGTTCTCCACTTCGTTTCTAAATTCCTTGAATTTCTCAAAAGCTTCAGATTTATGTTTCATCAGATACACATATCCGAACCTAGAGAGATCGTCAGTGAATGTGATGAAGTACGAGAACCCACCCCTTGCATGTATAGACATCGGACCACATACATCACTGTGTACGAGTCCCAAGAGCTCTGCTGCTCTTTCTCCATGTCCCGTGAACGGAGATTTGGTCATCTTCCCTTTGAGACAAGACTGACAAGTTTCATAAGATGAAAACTCGAACGCATTCAAGAGTCCATCTTTATGTAACTTACTCAGTCTTTTCTCTCCGATATGACCAAGTCTACAATGCCACAAGTAGGATTCATTCGTATCTGAATTCTTCCTCTTGCGTGTGTTTTGTATATTGAGAACAGTATTCTGATTTAGAACGTAGATACCATTACACAGTGTACCCTCTGCAACTAGTACCTTATGAAGGTAAATGTTCATGATATTCTTGTCAAGAATATATCTATCTTTATCGAGTAAAGAAACTGATATGATGTTGCAAACCATGGAGGGTACATAGTAGCAATCGTTCAAAATCATAGTCTTGCCATTTGGCAATACAAGGTGATATTCACCGACGGCTGCCGCATTTACTTGTGCTCCGTTCGCTACTCTGAGCAACATATCACCCGGTGCAACTTTCCTACTTTTTCTCAGTCCCTGCAATAAATTACAGATATGAGATCCTGATCCGGTATCAAGTACCCAGGAGGTAGGGCTGACCGTAAAACAGTTCTCAATAACAAGAACACCTGAAGTAGATGCAAAACCATGCATCTTCTTCAACTGGGTATCCTGGAAATCCATACAATCCCCTTTCCCTTTCTCATACTTATGACTGTTGTCACAAGTTAGAGTTGAACCAACGTTCCCCAGCCCCGAATAAGAATTCGGATCGGTCAAGCGATACATTTTATTATCTTGATTATGGCGTGAAATGGTTGCTACCTGGAGAGGGAGAAAAGAAACACTCAGCGTATGCTCTTGCAAGATTAGATTGGTTTATTAATTTATCTAACCAGGATGTCTCCCACTGTTTCCTCAAATTCTTCTTAAAACCTTTTTAAAGGAAGAACTAGTCGGGATTTCATTCACGTCACAATACTTGCTTAACCTTTCAGCCAGGCTAGTGTCGGTACTTCGAGGGAGGTTTTCCAACGCTTTCGCGAAGTTCCTTAATTTAAGAACCTCTTTTCCCTGGGGGCGTAGCCCCGCTAACACCTTTCTAGGCACCTACTGGGTTTATAGCATTGATCGTTAAGTGAAAGTAATCTCCCGAGAGTAATCCAACTCATCAGTGGGATCGGGATCCAACTGTCATTGTGTGATAATCTAGATGGAATCCACTCTAGCTACCACACTCCAGAAGGTATGCGAAATCTGCAAGTTTCAGTTCTTTTGAAACTCCCGATGCGGTTTTTGCCCCTAGGACCCAAGTGATCTTGACACAGTCAACAAATCAAAAAGTCCTAGTCAAGTTCATCCCGTCATTATCTTGATTGCATTAAACCCACCTGCATAACCCTTGACACAGTCAACAAGGTTCTACAAATGTCCTAACCAATCACATTGTATCCAGCAAATAAGCTACACTTAGCTACCGTTCACTGTGCCTTGACACAGTCAACAAACGCAGCACGAATACTAAGTATAACTTATAAGAAACGACGGAGGGCTACGGCTGGGTTTTTGGCGAAAACCCGTTAACGTAATGAACTTGATATCGTTGAAGGAACGTGATACATCCTTTTGAAAACATAGTGGCGAAAACTTTTGCTAAAGAGGTCACTCCCTGTGAAGGGATCTCGGCTGTTTCCTCGTCGAGTGAGGTGCTGGGCATTCGTAAGATGAATACCTCGATGCAAAGCAAGAATAATCGACTATGGTGAAGTTATTACCCTGACGCAAACCTTTTGTCCAAGGAGTCACTCCCGATGAGGGGATCTCGGCCCTTGCCTCGTCGATTGAGGTGCTGGGCATTCATAACCGAATACCTCGATGCAAAACAAAAAGATGAACGTCCTTGTAATAACAGCTTTTTTGAAAAACTTGTTCCAACAACGTCTTTTAGGTTTATTTTCTTGCATTAGTTCTTTTAATGCGTCCCATCATTTAAATCCTACCATTGCAGAAAACAACCAAAATATGACGTACGCTTATGCCATTCGCATTCGCCACTGGGCCCCGTCATCACCCGTTAGGTTACTTAACTAACGACAGAGCGGGGGCTAGGCTAGCGCGGCTGAAAAACATAAGCAACGCCTAAATAGTTATTATATATAGATATACAACAATGATAGCCAATCCAGATCACAGATGAACACTTTGGATATACTAGGAACCCACGATTCGTTCGAGCCTGCAACGAAAAGCGGATTACACGGTCGCGATGAATAGCCAATACCCCACCCAAGACCCCTACGGGTGCGGCAAACTACCCGCCAAGTACTCGAAGCGAAGCGACCTCCCTCAACGCCGTAAGTAGGCCACTCGGCACTTCGAGATACCCGGTAGTTTGTGCACCCCCTCCATGGGTCTATCCTAGGAGCAAAAACAGTAAAAAGAATTATACAATGACGGCTACAACCCCGCCCCGGTTGTGCGGCCATATAAATAATATTACATCAATTTACAAATTTATTACATGAATGAAAGAAAAAGAAACACTCATCTCACATCCACCCCGGCTATTCATCCGCGACAATCCAACGAGTTCATATACACATACCATCAACAACACATATCACAGATGTGTATAACCCCCACTAATCGGCGTATAGCGATTAGTAGACGTTCAATACACATATAACATTACAGATATAACCATTAGCCAAAGTCTACAGAACATCGACCAAAAATACTGACTTTTAAGCCCCAAAAACAAATTTTGCTTTCTGGAAAATCTGGGCAGAAATGTCATATTGTAAAAATCCCAAAATACCCATCTAAGAAAACTGCAAGAAGGAGATCCCCCAACGGAGCCAAACTGGCCGCGGAAACGCGGCGGTTTAGTCGAGTTGGGTGATCAAATTTTTGCAGTTTTCTAATAAAAGCCTGAGACGATTTTTAGTGTATGAATTTTTAATTTTGGAACAGATCTGAAAATCGGCAGAAACTGAATTTCTTCGGGGTGTTTTGCAGTTTTTCGTCCGGTCGAAATTCTAAATACTTTGCTAACTTGCTAGGGTGTGTTAGTTAGGCTCTGATACCACTGTTAGGTCCACGTTACCTCTCCCGGTACTTTCGGGGTTGCGGAAACGGTAAAACAAAAAATTTTCTGGACTTGGCAACATGGACCGTAAAAGCTGGATCTTTGCTAAACGATACACTAGCATCCTAACTAGAGATCTATCAACTCGGTTAGGGGTTATACCTCAACTTGAACTCCTTCTCTTCTTGTTGTTCTTCTCCTTGCTTGCTCCGAGGCTTGATCCGGACTTTGGTCACCTCCGCGGCCTCCTTGAGTCGTAGACGATCCACCCGAGAGATATGCACCGAGCTCCACCTCGAGCCGAGGTAACTAGGGCAAAGAGATTGCTAATCTAAAAGCCCTAGGTTGTGTAGAAGTGATGAAGGGATGGTTTTGTCTTTGTGGGATCTTTATCTCTCAACACATGAGATCAAAAGATAAAATCAAGAGGAGGAAGAAGAAGGAGCTAGCTAACAACCATGGAGCTTCTCATTTCAAGAGAGAGAATGAGAATGAGCAAATGAAAAACTTAACCAAGAGAAAAGCCAGCCATGGTTGCAATAATGCAAAACATTATCATTACTAATCACATCAAGATAAAGTTGATGGCTACAAATGACATGACCATTATCATAACAAAAAGAAAAAGAAAACCAAAGAATACTTTAGATCTTTCAAGAATATCCTAGTCAACTTTGGTCAAACGGTCAACAAAGTCAAGATGGTCAAATGGTCAATGTAATTAGCCATAACATAATTATCATTGAAAGGATTAGTAAATAATGTCCCCGGCTCATAATGGTTTTGACCAAAACGAACTGTCAAAGCCCTAATGAGTCCGCCTCAAAATGGTTTTGACCGAATCAACTGTCAAAACCCTAATGAGCCTGCCACATAACGGTTTTGGCCGAACCAACTGCCAAAACCCTAATGAGGCACCTCCTCCTTCATCGCTCCGGAAAACTGTGCATACACACCTGCATCCGTATTCCGTAGAATGCGGATGCACAGAAGACAAAACAAATCCATCCGTGCAATACTAGGATCCGGCTTAAACCAAAGCCCACTAGTATTGCCTGCCCGAACACCACACGCACACAAGTGTACGTAAGTGATCGCAGCCCTGCCGTAAAACCATACGGCCTCTACACGTTTCGCTCAGTGCAGGGAAACTCTCTGTGTGGGACTCTAAAGACTCGACACTACGCTGGCAGTGGGTTTAACCACAGACCGCATGCGGCACTAGCTGTACGTAACGGTCCCCAGGTAGATGTCGATAAGAAGGCCGATGAGGTAAACCCATCCGAACTCCTACTGAGCCTGTATGTGACAATCTCCGTACAGTCCGGTCTGTTCGTCTGATACATCGCATGGCGGGCCTAGGGGGCGGTAAACGTCAGTCCCCTAATAGCGGTACAAGTCGTGTCGGAGTGAAGCCCAAAACACCCTGAGATAACACTGGAAACCTACCAGTATATCTCGCTTGCCCTGGCTAGGGACTACTCGTGTAATGGCTTTCCTAGATACGGCGCGATGTCAACCCCCAATACCGGGAGAGACGAATCCTGTCTAACCGTCACTGCCTCCAAGTGCTTCGGGACTGCTCCCAACTACTACCTGTTTGCACGACTCAGTAGAGCCGTGGTAGGGTAGTAATCAAAGAACAGTGGGAACACACTCGAGGCGAAGTGACAGTGTCAAGTCAGCGGACTAATCTGTACTCATGTCACCTGGGAACTGATAACTGACGATAGGTATAATACCAACCATCAGTTCCCGACGAGTCCTGTCCAGTGTACTCGTAACCCAACGAGCACCCGCATACTATCTCAAGTACGGCGTACTGACGGCTGTGGGACAGACCGTCTCCCGTGCTGGGATGAGAAGCGCATACGCTAGTCTACTCCGGAGTATCGATGCCCTATCTCGATACTCCCACGACTAGGGACGTGTATAAGGATGTGCTTGTGGATTACCCAGCCCCCACGAGTGTGATCGCCATCACAACGCCGGTAATCAAGCAAAGATCCTAAGGGCTCTACTAATGCGTATAGGTGATATAATGAATAAACACACAAGTACACATTAAAGCAGAGACAAACCAAGTAGCATACTACTATATAGAGCAAGATTGTCTGTACAACTGTGAATATCCCAAGCTTCCATAAAGTAATATACATACTAGTATGATACAGTAATGGCCTCTAGGGCATATACACTAACAAGGAATGTATAAAGCAAACACCTTCATTCACTTGTGTTTTCATCCGTTTCGAGATATTTCATCGGTACCTTTCCGCTGGTTCTCCGTGTACAAAGAATGATTAGATGTTCATTTCAACGTTGTTTCACAGCTTTGAAATGTCTATCTATTCTATTACAGTGTACTAGGAGAACAGCGGGGAGGTGCTGCCGAAATTTACTCGAAACAGTTGAAAGCACAAGTGATGGGTGTTCGCTCTATACATTCTTAATGGGATAGAAGCCTTACTTCCGACAGCCAGAACACACACATACAACAAGATTACACAACAAACGCATAATTAGAGAGTGATTCGAGATGTTCAAGTTAAAACAAATATATGATACTCGATGATAATATGAAACCTTCATATTCTCATCGATACTCATATATGAAACTAAAAGCACCACTTAGTCCACGTCTATCGGTTAACATACGTGCGATGTTCGTCGTGACATAGAACTATACGAAGGTTGTTAGATATCGGACGGTATAACTCGATACTAACAACCGTCGTATAGTCTATGCGACGAGAAGATTCAATCGTATGGTAACCGATAGATTTGTCCCGTGTGGACAAGTTAGGAATGTATAAAGCAAACACTTTCATTCACTTATGTTTTCATCCGTTTCGAGATAATTCGTCGGTACCTTTCTGCTAGTTCTCCATGTACAAAGATAGATTAGATGTTCATTTCAACGTTATTTCACAGCTTTGAAATGTTTATCTATTCTATTAAATTGTACTCGGAGAACAGCGGGGAAGTGCTACCAAAATTTACTCGAAACGGTTGAAAGCACAAGTGATGGGTGTTCGCTCTATACCTTCTTAATGGGATAGAAGCCTTACCCCCGACAGCCGGAACACACACATACAACAAGAATACACAACAAACGCATCATTGGAGAGTGATTCGAGATGTTCGAGTTAAAACCAACATATGATACTCGATGATAATATGAAACCTTCATATTCTCATCGATACTCATATATGAAACTAAGAGCGCCACTTAGTACCCGTGTATCGGTTAACATATGTGCGATGTTCGTCGTGACATAGAACTATACGAAGGTTATTAAATATCGGACGGTATAGCTCGATATTAACAACCGTCGTATAGTCTATGCGACGAGAAGATTCAATCATATGGTAACCGATAGATTTGTCCCGTGTGGACAAGTTAGGAATGTATAAAGCAAACACCTTCATTCACTTGTGTTTTCATCCGTTTCGAGATATTTTGTCGGTACCTTTCCGCTGGTTCTCTGTGTACAAAGATAGATTAGATGTTCATTTCAACGTTGTTTCACAGCTTTAAAATGATTATCTATTTTATTACAGTGTACTCGAAGAACAGCGGGGAGGTGCTGCCGAAATTTACTCGAAACGGTTGAAAGCAAATGTGATGGGTGTTCGCTTTATACATTCTTAATGGGATAGAAGACTTATCCCCGACAGCCAGAACACACACATACAACAAGAATACACAACAAACGCATCTTTAAAGAGTGATTCGAGATGTTCAAGTTAAAACCAATATTTGATTCTCGATGATAATATGAAACCTTCATATTCTCATCGATACTCATATATAAAACTAAAAGCGCCACTTCGTCCCCGTCAATCGATTAACATACGTGCGATGTTCGTCGTGACATAAAAGTATACGAAGGTTGTTAAATATTGGACGGTATAGCTCGATACTAACAACCGTCGTATAGTCTATGCGATGAGAAGATTCAATCGTATGGTAACCGAAAGATTTGTCCCATGTGGACAAGTTAGGAATGTATAATGCAAACACCTTCATTCACTTGTGTTTTCATCCGTTTCGAGATATTTCGTCGGTACCTTTCCACTGGTTCTCCTTGTACAAAGATAGATTAGATATTTCTTTCAACGTTTTTTCACAGCTTGAAATGATTAACAATTCTTTTACAGTGTATTAGGAGAACAGCGGGGTGGTGCTGCAGAAATTTACTCAAAACGGTTGAAAGCACAAGTGATGGGTGTTCGCTCTGTACATTCTTAATGGGATAGAAGCCTTACCCCCGACTGCCCGAACACACACATACAACAAGATTACACAACAAACGTGTAATTTGAGAGTGATTCGAAATGTCCAAGTTAAAACCAATATATGATACTCGATAATAATATGAAACCTTCGTATTCTCATCAATACTCATATATGAAACTAAAAGCGCCACTTAGTCCCCGTCTATCGGTTAACATACGTGCGATGTTCATCGTGACATAGAACTATACGAAGGTTGTTAAATATCAGACGGTATAGCTCGATACCAACAACCGTCGTATAGTTTATGCGATGAGAAGATTCAATCGTATGGTAACCGATAGATTTGTCCCGTGTGGAAAAGTTAGGAATGTATAAAGCAAACACCTTCATTCACTTGTGTTTTCATCCGTTTCGAGATATTTCGTCGGTACCTTTCCGCTGGTTCTCCCTGTACAAAGATAGATTAGTTGCGCATTTCAACATTGTTTCACAGCTTTGAAATGATTATCAATTCTATTACAGTGTATTCGGAGAACAGCGGGGAGGTGCTGCCGAAATTTACTCGAAACAGTTGAAAGCACAAGTGATGGGTGTTCGCTCTATACATTCTTAATAGGATAGAAGCCTTACCCCCGACAACCAGAACACACACATACAACAAAAATACACAACAAACGCATCATTAGAGAGTGATTCGAGATGTTCAAGTTAAAACCAATATATGATACTCGATGATAATATGAAACCTTCATATTCTCATCGATACTCATAAATGAAACTAAGAGCGCCACTTAGTCCCCGTGTATCGGTTAACATACGTACGATTTTCGTCGTGACATAAATCTATATGAAGGTTGTTAAATATCGGACGGTATAGCTCGATACTAACAACCGTCGTATAGTCTATGCGACGAGAAGATTCAATCATATGGTAACTGATAGATTTGTCCCGTGTGGACAAGTTAGGAATGTATAAAGCAAATACCTTCATTCACTTGTGTTTTCATCCGTTTCGAGATATTTCGTCGGTACTTTTCCGCTGGTTCTCCGTGTACAAAGATAGATTAGATGCTCATTTCAACATTGTTTCACAGGTTTGAAATGATTATCTATTCTATTACAGTGTACTCGGAGAACAGCGGGGAGGTGCTGCCGAAATTTACTCGAAACGGTTGAAAGCACAAGTGATGGGTGTTCGCTCTATACATTCTTAATGGGATAGAAGCCTTACCCCTGACAGCCGGAACACACACATACGACAAGAATACACAACAAACACATCTTTAAAGGGTGATTCGAGATGTTCAAGTTAAAACTAATATATGATACTCGATGATAATATGAAACCTTCATATTCTCATCGATACTCATATATGAAACTAAAAGCGCCACTTAGTCCCCGTCTATCAGTTAACATACGTGTGATGTTCGTCGTGACATAGAACTATACGAAGGTTGTTAAATATCGGACGGTATAGCTCGATACTAACAACCATCGTATAGTATATGCGACGAGAAGATTCAATCGTATGGTAACCGATAAATTTGTCCCGTGTGGACAAATTAGGAATGTATAAAAAAAAACACCTTCATTCACTTGTGTTTTTGTAACACCTTAGAATGTGTTTTGTAGCTAATTATATTTTAATGTATAGTTTTTAATAAAAAGTTTACCAAATTGGTTTTTAATTATTTTATCCTATTTAATGAGTATTTTATTAGAATTTTTCTAGGCACACACACATTTGTGTATGTTAACTAGGGTGTTAATTTGAGGTTGAACCATTTCTATAAGCTAGTTTTAATGTTGTTTAAGTGTTATGGGTTTAATAGTGTATGGTTGTTAAAAATAAAAAGGGTTTTATTTTGATTGTTATTGTGTTGACTTGGTGAGAGAGAGAGAGGGTGCATTATGAGGCATGATGGCTTGCCCATGCCTTCATTTAATGGAGAGAGAGAGAGAGGGTTGACTAACCTTAGCTCTCATTTTCCCTTTCCTTCTCATTCTCTCACTCTCTTTCTCTCACACAAACACACACACACACCTGCTTCAGCTCCAGCAGCAGCAAACAACACCAAGTAGTGTAATGACCCCAAAATCTTTATACATTTGTTTTATCTCTCTTCAATAATATACCGTATTTATTTGTACTTGGTATTTTCCTTTTTCTATTAAATTTATTATTATTTTATTTCTCAATCTATTATGTATTTTTTTTCTAGGTACAATTTCTTTTTCTTATATTTAAGTTTTTAACTTCCCATTCTTATTTTTCCTTTCATAAATATTTAACCCAAATCCATTATTCTTATTCTCTACAGCCCATCTAAAAAGCCCATTTTCTTTTTAAGCAACATCATATATTTAATTCTAATTAAATATGTGCATGAACAACCTTATAGCTCATTGGATAAGTCCTTGCATTGTTATTCCATAAGTCACATGTTCAAATCCCCATTCTTGCAATTATTTTTTATCATTTTTTTATTCTTCTCATAACCTACAAATGAGACCTTTCATTTCCAAAATGAATGGTGACCTTTCATTTCTCTTTTAATTCTTATGTTAAATGCATATATTATTATACATAATTCACCATTACACCATCTTAATTGTCCTCCTCCATCTTTTCCTTCCTCATATTTTTCTATCTCTCATTTCTCCCTCTTCACCTAAAGTCCAAGAAGAAGAACATGAAGAACTCTTCAAGAAGGTCTCGCTAGTAACGCGAGGCTGTCGGCGGATAGACAAGCCCGGTGACAATACCGGCTTGTGTATGTAAGTCCCTTCTCTTTCCTTCCCCCCATCTCTTATTTTTCTCTTGTCATACCTCGTGAACACCCTATTCTTTTCATATCGTAATCCGTAAGAGAAGATAAATATAAATATATACATATATATATAAGTGTAGATATATATAGTTTTATATGGTTTTGCCTCTTGTTCAAATTATCGTGTTTTTAATTCTTTGTTCATGACTATGAATGTTTATTACAAGTTGTGAGAACACAAATTTCATGCCACAATATATATATAATGTTTTATGAAATCGGTTTGTTTATTAAAAGAAAAATAGAAGCCTGCATAAAATACTAGTAAATCTTTTTGTCGATTTTAGTATACACATCAATACCTTTAGTTTTAAAATAAATTTTATAAATTAATTTTTAATTCTGAAAATTTCATGAAATTTACATATAATAGAATATATTATTTTATACACTCTGTAAAAATTTTAGATCGATCCGCATAACGGTTTATGAATTACATCGTATTTATCGTAAAACAGAAAACTGCAGTTATCGGTCAATTTCTAGGACATATAACTTGGTATACCGGTATCCAAATTGAGCAAACTCAGGTGTTTTTCATATATACATCGAATGATCTAGATTTTCTTAGTTTTATAGTTTTACTGAAAACCCATCTAAGATAAAGAAAACTGCATTACAATATTAAGTGACGGATCTGGACAGAATCTGTTCCGATTCGCACACTGTTTTTAAATTGGACATAACTCGAACACCCGATGTCCGTTTGTGACAAAATTTAGATGTGTAGATGCACCATTGATAGAACTATAATTTTATGTATATTATATTACTTAGTAATGCATGAAACAACCTGATATAGGCTTTGCAATATAACATATAGTTGCTGTCCAGAAATCTGAATTTCTGTTTTAAACGCTGATATTAAAATGATCATAACTAGAGCTTCAGAAATCCAAATCATGTGAATCTTGGTGTTTTCGATAAGTTCATCGAAATACCTACAATTTTATAATATTTTTCATAACCTGAAAACCGATGGAAATTAACTCAAACTGCATTTTAAAAATATGTGACGGTGCCAAATAGATTCTGATCTGTTTTGTGCGACGATACGAAAACATATATATCTCTCAAACCGGTAGTCGTATTTAGGTGAAACTGGAACTTACGCATGCAAAACATTTAGAAACATATCTCTGTTTATATTCCGTATTCGTTCAACTTGATTAATTAGTCGTACATAATATTTCTTTACAGCATTGTTTATGGTAGTTACTCGTATAATATACTTGACTCATTTCATGTTATTCGAACATGTATACATATTTATCTTGATCATTAAATTGTTGTATGTACATAAAGACGATAATTAAATACTTGAGTTGTATTTTGAAAAATATACAATAGTATTTTTACTATAAACCCCCTCAAGTTTTATAAATTACAATAAGGCCCTTAACAATTATTGAACTTCAACTCACTTTCTTTTAGTCTGACTCGGGTTAGAGTCTGACTATTTCTGACTTGAAAATGATTCAAGTCAATCTATATTCTTTATATTTCAACTCAAGATGAATACATGAATTCCAGAATCCAGTTAACAATCTACTTGACTGAACCGAACCATGGATATTCCTTTTACATGTTTCCCAGTATTCCATTTACATGACTCTACGGTTATAACCGTTTCCTGATATCATGGTTTCGGTCAGTCAGTTAATCAATCTTACAATCAATACAATTTTACAAGATAACAATACAAACAAGACATCGCGGGGTTTAAGGGGTAGATTGGTACGGAAGGTGTTAAAGGTGGCATGAGGTGGTCAGATTAAGACACCTAACATGAATACTGTTGCTGTTGTACCGTGGCATAACGGTTCCTTGTACTCTCCGTTTGCACTGATCTCTAGCATATAGAGATCCCCCTCGTATACACTGGCATTCTTCTGTACCAAGCTACAAACAACTGCGTTAAACAATATTCCATAATATTCTACAACATAATACTTTAGAAAATACTGCTACTCTGCCATTCTCATTCTTCTTTCCTTTGGGACTTACCGAGCGATCTGTTCGCTGACGACATAATGTTTCTCTCTTCTTTGAATGTCGTCAGGTGACCTGGACCCGGCAGAAGTTGAACCAACCCAAGAAGACTTGGAGCAATTTGCCGAAGACCCAGCAGTATAATTTCATTGTACACTTTTCTTTCCAGTACTTTTCTTTTTCTGTTATGCCACTGTTTAGGCATTTTTTTTATTTCAGATGTTTTTCCTTTTTCATGCATTGTACAAAGAATGTTATTAATAAAAGTTGCTGTTCTTTTATACTCTTGTCTCTTGTGTATTTATATTGCTTAGTTACGCTTAGCGTATGTACTTCTGAGTATATACGTAGCGGGCCTCGTCGCGTCTCCTTCGCCGTATACTGGGAAGCGGGGCGTGACAGGTTTTGTTGGTGGCCCATGCAGGTCAGAGCTGTATGAATCCCTGTCATGCAGTTCTGGTCTGCGTGAACAACCTAAGCAATATAACACAAGAAACAGCAACTAAAACATTCTTTACAATCATGTTCCTTGAATCTTACCATTTCATATTCCTTGAATCTTATAATCCGTTGAATCTATCCTAACCCTATTCTTTCACTCACAATCACCAAATTGTTTTGAAACTGTTACACTTTCCTTTTACAAATTTCGAGGACGAAATTATTTTTAAGGAGGGTAGAATGTAATGACCCCAAAATCTTTATACATTTGTTTTATCTCTCTTCAATAATATACCGTATTTATTTGTACTTGGTATTTTCCTTTTTCTATTAAATTTATTATTATTTTATTTCTCAATCTATTATGTATTTTTTTTCTAGGTACAATTTCTTTTTCTTATATTTAAGTTTTTAACTTCTCATTCTTATTTTTCCTTTCATAAATATTTAACCCAAATCCATTATTCTTATTCTCTACAGCCCATCTAAAAAGCCCATTTTCTTTTTAAGCAACATCATATATTTAATTCTAATTAAATATGTGCATGAACAACCTTATAGCTCATTGGATAAGTCCTTGCATTGTTATTCCATAAGTCACATGTTCAAATCCCCATTCTTGCAATTATTTTTTATCATTTTTTTTATTCTTCTCATAACCTACAAATGAGACCTTTCATTTCCAAAATGAATGGTGACCTTTCATTTCTCTTTTAATTCTTATGTTAAATGCATATATTATTATACATAATTCACCATTACACCATCTTAATTGTCCTCCTCCATCTTTTCCTTCCTCATATTTTTCTATCTCTCATTTCTCCCTCTTCACCTAAAGTCTAAGAAGAAGAACATGAAGAACTCTTCAAGAAGGTCTCGCTAGTAACGCGAGGCTGTCGGCGGATAGACAAGCCCGGTGACAATACCGGCTTGTGTATGTAAGTCCCTTCTCTTTCCTTCCCCCCATCTCTTATTTTTCTCTTGTCATACCTCGTGAACACCCTATTCTTTTCATATCGTAATCCGTAAGAGAAGATAAATATAAATATATACATATATATATAAGTGTAGATATATATAGTTTTATATGGTTTTGCCTCTTGTTCAAATTATCGTGTTTTTAATTCTTTGTTCATGACTATGAATGTTTATTACAAGTTGTGAGAACACAAATTTCATGCCACAATATATATATAATGTTTTATGAAATCGGTTTGTTTATTAAAAGAAAAATAGAAGCCTGCATAAAATACTAGTAAATCTTTTTGTCGATTTTAGTATACACATCAATACCTTTAGTTTTAAAATAAATTTTATAAATTAATTTTTAATTCTGAAAATTTCATGAAATTTACATATAATAGAATATATTATTTTGTACACTCTGTAAAAATTTTAGATCGATCCGCATAACGGTTTATGAATTACATCGTATTTATCGTAAAACAGAAAACTGCAGTTATCGGTCAATTTCTAGGACATATAACTTGGTATACCGGTATCCAAATTGAGCAAACTCAGGTGTTTTTCATATATACATCGAATGATCTAGATTTTCTTAGTTTTATATTTTTACTGAAAACCCATCTAAGATAAAGAAAACTGCATTACAATATTAAGTGACGGATCTGGACAGAATCTGTTCCGATTCGCACACTGTTTTTAAATTGGACATAACTCGAACACCCGATGTCCGTTTGTGACAAAATTTAGATGTGTAGATGCACCATTGATAGAACTATAATTTTATGTATATTATATTACTTAGTAATGCATGAAACAACCTGATATAGGCTTTGCAATATAACATATAGTTGCTGTCCAGAAATCTGAATTTCTGTTTTAAACGCTGATATTAAAATGATCATAACTAGAGCTTCAGAAATCCAAATCATGTGAATCTTGGTGTTTTCGATAAGTTCATCGAAATACCTACAATTTTATAATATTTTTCATAACCTGAAAACCGATGGAAATTAACTCAAACTGCATTTTAAAAATATGTGACGGTGCCGAATAGATTCTGATCTGTTTTGTGCGACGATACGAAAACATATATATCTCTCAAACCGGTAGTCGTATTTAGGTGAAACTGGAACTTACGCATGCAAAACATTTAGAAACATATCTCTGTTTATATTCCGTATTCGTTCAACTTGATTAATTAGTCGTACATAATATTTCTTTACAGCATTGTTTATGGTAGTTACTCGTATAATATACTTGACTCATTTCATGTTATTCGAACATGTATACATATTTATCTTGATCATTAAATTGTTGTATGTACATAAAGACGATAATTAAATACTTGAGTTGTATTTTGAAAAATATACAATAGTATTTTTACTATAAACCCCCTCAAGTTTTATAAATTACAATAAGGCCCTTAACAATTATTGAACTTCAACTCACTTTCTTTTAGTCTGACTCGGGTTAGAGTCTGACTATTTCTGACTTGAAAATGATTCAAGTCAATCTATATTCTTTATATTTCAACTCAAGATGAATACATGAATTCCAGAATCCAGTTAACAATCTACTTGACTGAACCGAACCATGGATATTCCTTTTACATGTTTCCCAGTATTCCATTTACATGACTTTACGGTTATAACCGTTTCCTGATATCATGGTTTCGGTCAGTCAGTTAATCAATCTTACAATCAATACAATTTTACAAGATAACAATACAAACAAGACATCGCGGGGTTTAAGGGGTAGATTGGTACGGAAGGTGTTAAAGGTGGCATGAGGTGGTCAGATTAAGACACCTAACATGAATACTGTTGCTGTTGTACCGTGGCATAACGGTTCCTTGTACTCTCCGTTTGCACTGATCTCTAGCATATAGAGATCCCCCTCGTATACACTGGCATTCTTCTGTACCAAGCTACAAACAACTGCGTTAAACAATATTCCATAATATTCTACAACATAATACTTTAGAAAATACTGCTACTCTGCCATTCTCATTCTTCTTTCCTTTGGGACTTACCGAGCGATCTGTTCGCTGACGACATAATGTTTCTCTCTTCTTTGAATGTCGTCAGGTGACCTGGACCCGGCAGAAGTTGAACCAACCCAAGAAGACTTGGAGCAATTTGCCGAAGACCCAGCAGTATAATTTCATTGTACACTTTTCTTTCCAGTACTTTTCTTTTTCTGTTATGCCACTGTTTAGGCATTTTTTTTATTTCAGATGTTTTTCCTTTTTCATGCATTGTACAAAGAATGTTATTAATAAAAGTTGTTGTTCTTTTATACTCTTGTCTCTTGTGTATTTATATTGCTTAGTTACACTTAGCGTATGTACTTCTGAGTATATACGTAGCGGGCCTCGTCGCGTCTCCTTCGCCGTATACTGGGAAGCGGGGCGTGACAAGTAGCAGCACCAGAAACAACTTCAGCATCATTAGCAACAGCAACACCATTAGCAGCAGCAGCAGCAGAGAGCATCACCAGAAGATAGCAACAGCAGCAGCTCCATCAGCAACACACACCCACACATCAACAGAGAAGCAGCAGCAGCAGCCTTCAGAAGCAGCAGCAGCAACAAGAGCAGCTGTAGCAGCAGCAGCCCCAGCACCCTACAGAAGCTCTTCCTCCCCCATACACTTCTTCTCCTGCTTCTTGAGATCCTATATGGTATATTTTCTGGACCCATCTCTCTTTAGCTTAGCTTGTGTGCTAATTAGTGTCAATTTGTGTTTAATTGTGAGTTTAGTGCTAATTATGGTGATGGATGTGAAAATTTGGATAAGCGATGATTGTGTTAGTTAACCCTACCTATTTAAGTGTTGTTAAGGTCACCTTAACTAAGAATTGACCCAGATTTCACTAAAATACCATAGGGTTTGCTTTTTGTGCAAAATTAGCATTTTAAAGCGATATTACGACATTTTGTAATCTGCTTTTGACCCGGGGCCTTCAGGTTAAATTTGATAATACTGGAGCTTGCACACTAGGTCTAGAACACACCACCAGAACATGAGCCCCTCATTCAATTTCCAGGCCGCAGATTTATTGGGTTTGGCCGCAATTTGCGGCCAAGTTGGGGACATGGGTGTTGGGGTCTTGGCTAAGGTTCTCTGCTGTGTTGTCTAGTGTTTTGGCATGTCTAGTTTTGTAAGATTTGACCTGTAGGAAAATCTGGGATCAAATATCGTATTGCATATCCGTTTTGTTTGCGCGATACGCGCGATACGTGAGTGGGTTCTGCGATCCAGCGTGTCGCGGCGTCTCGCGATAGTTTTAGATGCGTATACACACGTTTTAGCGTATCGTGCACACGCGCGTTTAGTTCGCGACACGAGTTTCTCGTTTTGGTTCGATATCGCGTTTTGCGGAATATTTGGCTTATATATGATTTCCATGTCTAAATTGCAGGTTTGCAGGCGGGGACTACGGACACTGCTACAGGGGAGAGCAGATGGTAGGATTCACCTAGCGTGGGGCGTACGTGAGTAGATTTAACATCTACAGGGGAATCGCCCGCATGGCGTTATGCGTCTGGGCTAGGATTCTAAACTTGTTGCGTATTCTACGTCATTGTTAGAATTGCGCCTTACCATATTTATTAGATATAATGGTACTGTGACTAGCAGCCGTATGACACTGCACATATTATTGATTATTCATGTTGCACGAACACGGATTGTATGCTACACACACACCGTCAATAATTGCCATGTCATACACAAACCCTTTATAGATACTATATTGCTTGGTTAGGGACCTTATGACATTGATTTGTATTGCTTATCACACATAACATCTAGCTTGTCGGTATACCTATAGTGTATCATACCATTAGTGATAGGTACATATACACCTTACGATACAGCTACAGGTATATCTTGCTCATATTTTAATTATACCCAGGGGGTATCCTACATATTCTACTTATACCCAGGGGGTATACGACATCATTTACTTATAGGTAAACACCTATACTTAGCTGTAACTTATTGATTTCGCATACATCTAGTTTCAGCTACATATTTTCCTTTATATGCTCGCATTTCAGATATATCGCATATATTTATTCCTGGATTTGCGCATTGTTATTTGGATTTTACATGATGTTTTCTGGATTTGGGAACCGCGGGAGTTCATGAAATTATGCATACATTGAAAAACCCGGTTTTCTTGATATGATATTTGCGCATTCACCATGAGTTTTATCGGTGCTGATTTATATATACCCCTACGAGGAGGCGTCGAGGCCGTAGAGGGTACATGGTGGGGCCCGGTATGGTTCCCCTCGGCAAGAAGATCGATGGACTTTGCCGATTGAGCCTGGAGGCGGGCGAGTACCTACCGGTGACAGTACCAATGACTCGGCGGGGATCATGGAGATACTGTTGGGAGTCATGTACGTATGCATACGTCGAAAGGCGAGGGTCAGAGCTAGGCACTTGTGCTTTCGGGATAGCGTATGATACGTGATCAGGATTTCTGTGTCGATGCTTGGCACATTGTTTTCATGATATTTCCTTTAAACACCTTTGTATATATAACAGGGGATTTAGCCGTTGTTATATATACCCTTACACCAATATTAGTGGAATGGGACGCTAATATATGTGTATTGACCCCATCATATTTATTTCTGCAAATATATACCTTTAGGATGTTAGAATTCTACTTGAGATTTGATTTGGGATATTAGGTGATTCGTTGAGATTGGATGTTGGACATACATATGGGATTACTGATTTTTACATTCGGGATATAGGAGATTACTCGATATTGTATATTGAGGAGATGTGAGACTTATATGATTCGAGAGTCCAGCTTGGGGGCTGATTTGAGGAATTGGGATTTGAGTGTCTTGATGGATTGTGATCCTACCACGATTACAGGATTCCGTGGGATGACATATTTCACTCCATACCTCAAACCTTTTCACTTATGCACTGTTCCATGTATTAGGAGTACCTGTTAGTGTACCCTTCATGCTTGCTGCATATCTACATTCTCATATCCCTATTGCATGGTTATTGCATACTACTGTCATGTTATTATTGCTTCACATATTGACTGTCCCTACTAGTGTACTTTCCATTATTCTGCATTCATATGACCTGTTATTACTGTAAATTGTATATCTTAGATTCATGCTGTACGTACATTCCTGCGATTACCTGCATATGTTATCTACTATTCACGAGTTGGCAACTCACCCCCGTTGTGCCACAGGTATTGCAGGGTGTTCCCCAGAGTAGTCGAGGCAGGCTATTCAGCTATTCACTTATCATCTTTTGCTACAGATACCGCATCGGCCCACTGTGTGCTATTTTGCTTAGGTGAGTTTTGGTGGTTATCTGTATCTTGTATTGTACATTCGTTGTATCTTGTACTCTCCATCTACTATTATGTTGTTGACTTAGAGACTTGGTGAGGACGATATTGTATATTATTTATGGAGTTGTTGTCTTTTATATACAGTTTTCTCTCTATTGTCTTTATTTTCTTCGCTACGGCGTCGTATATTTGTGTTGTATTCATCTTGAGCTATTTTTTTACAAAAGGGGTTATTGCCAAAATTTTAAAGAAAGAAAGTAGGACTTTTAAAGAATTTGGGTTGCGATTTCAAATGTTTCAAATACTTTTATCATCTTTTCCGTATTTTCTTGGTTTAGATTTCTGGGTTTTGGCTTTCTTTTACTGCGTTACGTCTTTAGGCGTTGCGTAGTATTAGGGCCGTCACGTGCCAATTTCGGGTCGTGACAAAGTTGGTATCAGAGCGCTAGGTTTTACCTTTCGGAGTGTAGGATGACCCTAGTATGATGGAGTAGGTAGCTTAAGCAAAGTAACGTAGTGTGTGTATGTCTGCAGCATACCCACGATGCGGTACTACGCCTTAAGTGACCTAAGTACAAATTTCTTGACATTCCTTTCTTGATGATTCATATCCTTGAGATTCGATTTCCTTATTCTCATCGAATCTTATATCCATTTATAGCCTTGCCGCCGATGACTATGGGGACTCAGAGTGATGCAGCGAGGGCCGAGGTCAGAGTTGGCTCGGGTGAGACGAGTACTGACCAGGATGGCACTCTAGTTGCACAGGTGCAGACGGATCAGCCTACGACGTATACCATTGATAGAATTTTGGCAGAAATGCAGGACTTCCGCCAGACTATGAGTTCGTTGGTTGATGTCGTTCGGGAGCTACGACATGAGGTTGCCACCCCTGTTACTCAGTTGTCCTTTGCGATCAGCATGCAGTAGTCCGTCACCTACATAGCACCAGTGGTTGCAGCTCCAGTTGACGAGGCGCATATTCCAGAGACGCTGAGAGTTCCAGGACAGTGGAGGACTCATACCAGTGTACCAGCCCAGAGATAGAGGTTTGGTCATCAAGACAGATTTCGTGGCCGTCGCGGGAGTAGCAGAGGCTTAGGACGAGGACAGTCGTTCAGCTCTCATTCCTAGGAGGGTCAGCAATCAGCGCGTGGATGTTTTCGATGCGGAAGCCTTCAGCACTTCGTCAGGGATTGTTCCTTAGCACCTCGTCAGAATCGTATTCAGAGAGGCCGTGGACATGGAAGGTTCGCTCAGAGGGATCAGTCTACCAGAGGAGTTCAGCCAGTTGCGGGTAGAAGGCAGACACAGGAGTTTGGTTCTACTCATCAGGACGTGCAAGCGTCCAATGCAGAGTTTTCAGGTATCCTTAATTCGTATGTTCTTTGATGTACTCGTTTGTTTTCTTACTTGTACCGTGGTTGGGTAGATTAGTCGTAGTTTGCGTTAACTTCTGTCAGCGATTCTTTTGTTGCGCGAAACGTATTCAGTTGTGTGCCAATCGGATAGGAGATAGAGATTCGTCCGTCGTTTTGATCCTTCTAGAGATGTTGGATTTGACGTTCTCCTAGGCACGGACTGGTCAGCAACGTGCTAGGCGTCTGTGGACTACCGTGAGGAAACAATCAGGTTTGTTTTCCCCGGCAGGTCGGTTCTTGTTGTGCAGGTGGATAGTTATGCCGCCTCTCACAGCTTGAATTCAGCCTTTTTCGCTAGTCGGCTACTGAGGAGATATCGTGGATTCTTGGCGTTCATTCGTGATACCGTAGCCACAGAGGATTTGTTGGACCGGTGTTCCTTTCGTGCGAGAGTTTTTCCGACGTTGTTCTGGATGAGCTGGCGAAGCCTGGGAGCTAAAGAATCAGCTGCAGAGTTGTTTGTTGGGGAGTTTTGTGCGTCTGAGTGTTTCGCTTTTGGAAGCTCCTATTTCTGTTCGTCAAGGAGAAAGACGGCAGTTTAAGGTTGTGTATCGACGGATCGTTAATTGAACCGGCTTACGATGCGGATGGGTATCCTTTACCTCGCATTGACGATTTCTTCGATCAGCTCTAGAGTGCGAGACATTTTCTAAGTTTGTTAGGATCGGGTCATCATTATTGCGGGTTCGGAGTGATGGCATTCCGAAGACTGCCTTATGCGTGCTACGGGCTTTGTGTGTTTTGGTGAGTCATTGAATTCACTGATGCCCTAGCAGCATTCGTAGATATGATGAACCGGATTTCTTTATGCCGTTCCTCGACCAGTTATTGTTGTGTTATTTACGACATTCTGATCTATTTAATGTGTCTCGAGGGACAGGAGTAACACTTAAGGATTTGTTATGCGGATACTGGGAGAGCACCAGCAGTTGCTAGATTCTTGGAGTGTTTCTTCAGGCTTGTTTGTGTTGACTCCTAGGTCTTGTTGTCACGGGAGACGGTTTTGTATGGACCCGAGGGAGATCGTGGCCGTACAGCTTAGGTCCAGACTTGTGTGCAGGACGGAGGTCCGCAGATTTTTGGGCTTAGCAGGTTTTTACCACCGTTTCGTGCAGGATTACTGGAGTAGTTCTGCACCGTCGACTGAAAGGACCGGAATGGAGGTTTCTTTTCTTGGACTAAAGCATGTTTGCGGAGTTTTCAGCGGTTGAAGATTCTGTTAACGACTGCAACAGTTCTTTCTTTGCTTTCTGGTCTGGGCGATCTTGTTGTTTAACTGTAATTTTTCTTCAGTGGGCTCGATGTGTGTACTGAGGTGACCCTAAAAAGTTATCGCTTTTGCTTCCCTACATTTGGAGGAAGTACGAGAAGGATATTCCACTCATGATCTGGAGATGGCCGCGGTGGTTTTGCGTTGGAGATTTGGAGACACTACTTGTTCGAGAGTCGTGTCAGATTTTCCACGGACCACCAGAGCTTAATGTACATCTTCCAGCAGTGGATTTTGAGTGTTGTGATAGTCTTCTGCAGATTTACAGTTCTTGTGTGATCGTTGAGTACAGCTTAAGTTCGTCTCTACGGAGGGGACAGCTTGCTCATGTCCGCGCCCGACCACTTTCCTTAAATCGCTTTCACGAGACACTGCCCGCCGATGCTCGTTTGTCAGAGATACTTGAGCATACTCGGCTGGGTAATGATTCAGAGTCCTTGATTTGTGACAATGGTGTGCTAAGTTAGGGACGTGTTTGTGTACCTAATATTATCAGGTAGAGACGTGAGATCCTAGAACAAGCACATCAGTCAACTCTCTGTTTTCATTCATGTTCCACCAACATTGACGTGACTTGTGAGATAGTTACGGGTGGACAGGGAGGTAAGGAGAAGTTTCAGGTTTCGTTTCAGAGTGTCTGTCTTGCTTGGGTTGAGCATCTGAGGCCGGCTGAAGAGTTGCAACCTTTAACCGTTCCGAAGTAGGAGTGAGAGCTGATCTCTACGAATTTCGTTATGATTTCTACCCAAGTTTAGATAGGGTGTGACTCCATTCGGATTCTTGTCGTCCGGTTATACTCAATTTGCTGAGTTGTTTCTTGTTAAGTTGTGTGTTTGTTTGGATTTTTGTCAGCGGTTGGGGATCGTCACTCGCCATCGTTAGGGTTCTCTTTCAATAGCCGTTATCAGGAGACAGTCCAATTAGCCACTTTTAGGTTTAGGGGTTAAGTCGTGTCGATCACCAGTCTGTTGCTTTTCTGACTCTGCGTAAGTAGGACTTTGGACACCAGCTAGTCTAGAGACATCGGAGATGGTCCAGTTGTGTTGGGCCAGGATGGAAATTGTCCATTGCAAACTGAGGTCTTATGCCGACTGTGTTGGTCATAGACTCGAGCTCGCAGGGATAGATCATGTATTCCTACGGACTTTCCGATGAATGACGTGTTGGATTTTGGGAAGCTTATCCCAGGATTTTAGGTCCTTTTAAGATCCTATAAGCGAGTTAGTTTCGTTGCCTTTAATTTGGCACTTCCGCCCAGATTATTGAATTTTCACCCTGTATTCCTTGTGATGATACTTTACAATTACCTTCTTGACCTTTCTCACATGATTTAGCACCAGACCATGTAGCTTGGACGCGATCTTTCGTTCACCAGCAGCCAATTGTGTTAATGGCTCGGCAGGTGGAGAAACGTCGGTCAAGGGTCTTGCCATCTGTGAAGGGTTTCCTAGGGCGTAGCCGTATAGTGAGGTAATCACTTGGGAGGCTGCGAGCGAGAATTGAGAGTTGTAATCTTCTTTTTGAAGGTACGCGTAGCAGTATATTTTTAAATTCGGGGACGAATTTCTTTTAAGGGGGGAGATAGTAACACCTTAGAATGTGTTTTGTAGCTAATTATATTTTAATGTATGGTTTTTAATAAAAAGTTTACCAAATTGGTTTTTAATTATTTTATCCTATTTAATGAGTATTTTATTAGAATATTTCTAGGCACACACACAATTGTGTATGTTAACTAGGGTGTTAATTTGAGGTTGAACCATTTCTATAAGCTAGTTTTAATATTGTTTAAGTGTTATGGGTTTAATAGTGTATGGTTGTTAAAAATAAAAAGGGTTTTATTTTGATTGTTATTGTGTTGACTTGGTGAGAGAGAGAGAGGGTGCATTATGAGGCATGATGGCTTGCCCATGCCTTCATTTAATGGAGAGAGAGAGGGGTTGACTAAGCCTAGCTCTCATTTTCCCTTTCCTTCTCATTCTCTCACTCTCTTTCTCTCACACAAACACACACACACCCCTGCTTCAGCTCCAGCAGCAGCAAACAACAGCAAGTAGCAGCACTAGAAACAACATCAGCATCATTAGCAAGAGCAACACCATTAGCAGCAGCAGAAGAGAGCATCACCAGAAGAGAGCAACAGCAGCAGCTCTATCAGCAACACACACCCACACATCAACAGAGAAGCAGCAGCAGCAGCCTTCAGTAGCAGCAGCAACAAGAGCAGCTGTAGCAGTAGCAGCCCCAGCACCCTACAGAAGCTCTTCCTCCCCCATACACTTCTTCTCCTGCTTCTTGAGATCCTATAGGGTATATTTTCTGTATCCATCTCTCTTTTGCTTAGCTTGTGTGCTAATTAGAGTCGGTTTGTGTTTAATTGTGAGTTTAGTGCTAATTATGGTGATGGATGTGAAAATTTGGATAAGTGATGATTGTGTTAGTTAACCCTACCTATTTAAGTGTTGTTAAGGTCACCTTAACTAAGAATTGACCCAGATTTCACTAAAATACCATAGGGTTTGCTTTTTGTGCAAAATTAGCGTTTTAAAGCGATATTATGACATTTTGTAATCTGCTTTTGACCCGGGGCGTTCAGGTTAAATTTGATAATACTGGAGCATGCACACTAGGTCTAGAACACACCACCAGAACACGAGCCCCTCATTCAATTTCCAGGCCGTAGATTTATTGGGTTTGGCCGCAATTTACGGCCAAGTTGGGGACATGGGTGTTGGGGTCTTGGCTAGGGTTCTCTGCTGTGTTGTCTAGTGTTTTGGCATGTCTAGTTTTGCAAGATTTGACCTGTAGGAAAATCTGGGATCAAATATCGTATTGCATGTTCGTTTTGTTTGCGCGATACGCGCGATACGTGAGTGGGTTCTGCGATCCAGCGTGTCGCGGCGTGTCGCGATAGTTTTAGACACGTATACACACGTTTTAGAGTATCGTGCACACGCGCGTTTAGTTCGCGACGCGGGTTTCTCGTTTTGGTTCGATATCGCGTTTTGCGGAATATTTGGCTTATATATGATTTCCATGTCTAAATTACAGATTTGTAGGCGGGGACTACGGAAACTGCTACAGGGTGGAGCAGATGGTAGGATTCACCTAGCGTGGAGCGTAGGTGAGTAGATTTAACATCTACAGGGGAATCGCCCGCATGGCGTTATGCGTCTTGGCTAGGATTCTAATACTTGTTGCGTATTATACGTCATTGTTAGAATTGCGCCTTACCCTATTTATTAGATGTAATGGTACTGTGACTAGCAGCCGTAGGACACTGCACATATTATTGACGGTTCATGTTGCACGAGCACAGATTGTATGCTACACACACACCGTCAATAATTGCCATGTCACACACAAACCCCTTATAGATACTATATTGCTTGGTTTGGGACCTTGTGACATTGATTTGTATTGCTTATCACACATAACATCTAGCTTGTCGGTATACCTATAGTGTATCATACCATTAGTGATAGGTACATATACACCTTACGATACAGCTATAGGTATACCTTGCTCATATTTTACTTATACCTAGGAGGTATCCTACATATTCTACTTATACCCAGGGGGGTATATGACAACTTTTACTTATAGGTAGACACCTATACTTAGCTGTACCTTATTGATTTCGCATACATCTGGTTTCAGCTACATATTTTCCTTTATATGCTCGCATTTCAGATATATCGCATATATTTATTCCTGAATTTGCGCATTGTTATTTGGATTTTACATGATGTTTTCTGGATTTGGGAACCGCGGGAGTTCATGAAATTATGCATACATTGAAAAACCCGGTTTCCTTGATATGATATTTGCGCATCCACCATGAGTTTTATCGGTGCTGATTTATATATACCCTTACGATGAGGCGTCGAGGCCGTAGAGGGTACATGGTGGGGCCCGGTATGGTTCCCCTTGGCAAGAAGATCGATGGACTTTGCCGATTGAGCCTGGAGGCGGGCGAGTACCTACCGGTGACAGTACCAATGACTCGGCGGGGATCATGGAGATACTGTTGGGAGTCATGTACGTATGCATACGTCGAAGGGCGAGGGTCAAAGCTAGGCACTTGTGCTTTCGGAATAGCGAATGATACGTGATCAGGATTTCTGTGTCGATGCTTGGCATATTGTTTTCATGATATTTCCTTTAAACACCTTTGTATATATAACAGGGGATTTAGCGTTGGTATATATACCCTTACACCAATATTAGTGGAATGGGACGCTAATATATGTGTATTGACCCCATCATATTTATTTCTGCAAATATATACCTTTAGGATGTTAGAATTCTACTTGAGATTTGATTTGGGATATTAGGTGATTCGTTGAGATTAGATGTTGGACATACATATGGGATTACTGATTTGTACATTCGGGATATAAGAGATTACTCGATATTGTACATTGAGGAGATGTGAGACTTATATGATTCGAGAGCCCAGCTTAGGGGCTGATTTGAGGAATTGGGATTTGAGTGTCTTGATGGATTGTGATCCAACCACGATGACAGGATTCCGTGGGATGACATATTTCACTCCATACCTCATACCTTTTCACTTATTCACCGTTCCATGCATTAGGAGTACCTGTTAGTGTACCTTTCATGCTTGCTGCATATCTACATTCTCATATCCCTATTGCATGGTTATTGCATACTACTGTCATGTTATTATTGGTTCACATATTAACTGTACCTACTAGTGTACTTTCCATTATTCTTCATTCACATAACCTGTTATTACTGTAAATTGTATATCTTAGATTCATGCTGTACGTACATTCCTGCGATTACCTGCATATGTTATCTACTATTCACGAGTTGGCAACTCACCCCCGTTGTGCCACAAGTATTGCAGGGTGTTCCCCAGAGTAGTCGAGGCTGGCTATTCAGCTATTCACCTATCATCTTTTGCTATAGATACTGCATCGGCCCACAGTGTGCTATTTTGCTTATGTGGGTTTTGGTGGTTATCTGTATATTGTATTGTACATTCGTTGTATCTTGTACTCTCCATCTACTATTATTTTGTTGACTTAGAGACTTTGTGAGGATGATATTGTATATTATTTATGGAGTTGTTGTCTTTTATATACAGCTTTCTCTCTATTGTCTTTACTTCTTCGCTACGGCGTCGTATATTTGTGTTGTATTCATCTTGAGCTATTTTTTTACAAAAGGGGTTATTGCCAAAATTTTAAAGAAAGAAAGTAGGACTTTTAAAGAATTTGGGTTGCGATTTCAAATGTTTCAAATACTTTTATCATCTTTTCCGTATTTTTCTTGGTTTAGATTTCTGGGTTTTGGCTTTCTTTTACTGCGTTACGTCTTTAGGCGTTGAGTAGTATTAGGGCCGTCACGTGCCAATTTCGGGTCATGACAGTTTTCATCCGTTTCGAGATATTTCGTCGGCACCTTTCCGCTGGTTCTCTGTGTACAAAGATAGATTAGATGTTCATTTCAACGTTGATTCACAGCTTTGAAATGATTATCTATTCTATTTCAGTGTACTCGGAGAACAGCGGGGAGGTGCTGCCGAAATTTACTCGAAACGGTTGAAAGCATAAGTGATGGGTGTTCGCTCTATACATTCTTAATGGGATAGAAGCCTTACCCCCGACAGCCGGAACACACATACAACAAGAATACACAACAAACACATCATTAGAGAGTGATTCGAGATGTTCAAGTTAAAACCAATATATGATACTCGATGATAATATGAAACCTTCATATTCTAATCGATACTCATATATGAAACTAAAAGCGGCACTTAGTCCCCGTCTATCGGTTAACATACGTTCGATAATTTATTCTTTTCAACGACAAACGCACACATAAAGCATATACACGGATTTTCTCCTTTGTCAATAACTATCCCGTTCTTATATTTCTCAATATAGTCACCATAACCTACAATTTATATGTTATACAGTCTAACATGGCCCATGAGTACGTCAGAGTTAAAGATTGGATATATGTGGATTGGCAACAACGTATGCAACCTAAGTTTATCGCAGGAGTTGCTGCTCTCATTGAATTTGCACGCGCACACAATAAGATCATAATAGAGAAGATTCTCTGTCCGTGCGATAGATGTGGCAATAAGTACTGGCTGAAGGTAGAATTGGCAGAGCTTCATATTATAAAATATGGGTTTATTAGACTTTATACAACTTGGAAATATCACGGGGAAGGAGAAGAATGCAGTAATGCGGCAGAAGAAGAAGGAGAACACGATAATGTGGCTGGAGAAGAAGGAGAATTCGGTAATGCGGCAGAAGGAGAAGACGGTAATTTATTTCTATCAGAAGAAATGGAGAATATGGTAGAGGCTGCCCTAGGTGAATCTATTCGTACCGAAGATGACATTCCTTTCGGTCAAGGACCGCGTGGGGATAAATATGAAAATTTCATAAATGATACTAGAAAACCAATTTATGAGAATGCGAAGTATTCCACTCTCTCATGGTTCATCCAACTTTTCCAGATTAAGTGCCTAAATGGATGGACCAACAAGTCATTCACAATGCTTCTTTCTTTCTTGAAAGATTCTATACCCCAGGGAAATAACGTGCCCGACATCTGGTACGGAGCCCAGAAGATGATGTCTGATTTGGGTCTAAAGTGCGAGAAGATTCAAGCATGTCCTAAAAGTTGCGTGTTGTACGGAAAAGAGAATTTAGATTTGAAAGAGTGTCCAACATGCGGAGTGGCCAGGTATAAGCTCAAAGATTCTGATAAGAAGCCTGATATACCTGTCAAGATAGCACGATACTTTCCCATAACACAGAGGCTACGAGGCTATTCAGGTGCAAGAAAACAGCCGAGGTAATGATTTGGCATCACCGTGCTCCTCCAAGTGAGATGGAAAAATGAGTCATCCAAGAGATTCACCGGCATGGAAGGATTTCGATAGGAAGCACGCAATATTCAGTAGCGATCCTCGCAATGTCCGGCTCGGACTGGCTACTGATGGCTTCTGCCCATTCAACTATATAGCTGGAAGTCACAGCACAAGGCCCGTTGTAATGATAATTTATAATTTGTCGCCTTGGTTGGCTATGGACCAATCATACTTTATGATTCCTCTTCTTATCGACGGACCAAACTCACCAGGGAACAATATCGACGTCTACCTCCGACCTTTGATCGAGGAGTTGAAATCTTTGTTCAATGATGGTATAGAGACATAAGATGCAAACACTAATACAACCTTCATACTGCGTACGGCTTTAATATGGACAATTAATGACTTTCCTGCGTACGGAATGCTATCAGGTTGGTCCGTACATAGTCACAAAGCATGTCTTCTTTGCCATGAACACACAACATCGAAATTCTTGAATTTTAGATGGAAGGTTTGTTATTGCGGCCATCGACGTTTCCTGCCTCCAGACCACCCCTATAGGGTAGACACGGTTCACTTTGATGGTCATCAGGAGCTTCTTGGACCTCCATCCCAATTGTCCGCAGAGGACGTGACTGCTAAATGGGATGGTTACAATAATGTGACCTTCGGGATGGATCCGACGAAACATGTCAAACCACCATTTTGGAACAAATTAAGCATTTTCATCGAGCTTCCGTACTGGTCAACAAATTTAGTGTGTCATTGTCTGGACGTCATGCATATAGAGAAGGGAGTATCAGAGCACATACTCAACTTGCTTCTTTGTAAAGACGGGAAATCAAAAGACAACCTGAATGCTCGAATGGATCTACAGGAGTGGGGAATAAGAAGTGAATTGCACCCTAGACCGGTAGCGGGTAAACCGGGAATGTTTGTACTTCCTAATACCGCTTATCATATGTCACAACCGGAGAAGAAAAGATTCCTGAAGGTGTTGCATGATTTGAAAGTTCCCACAGGTTTCTCAGGATAATTCAGCAAGAAAATAAAAATTGTGAAATGCAAGATTGATGGGCAGAAAAGTCATGATCACCATGTTATCATGGAGCACCTTCTTCCATTAGCCCTCAGGACTTCTCTCCCCGAATCGGTTGGTCTAGTAATCAACGACCTATGTTGTTTTTTTCAGAGAGTTGTGTGCTAAAACACTGGAGGTTGTGACGCTGGACAAACTAGAAAATTCTATTGCGTTGATACTTTGCAAGTTTGAGCGTATTTTCCCATCGTCATTCTTCGATATCATAATACATTTGACGGTTCATCTTGCGACTGAGGCTAAGTTAGCAGGACCGGTACAATATCGATGGATGTATCCCATCGATAGGTACGTGTAATTTTTCGTTTCACGCAATTTATAAATTTATTGTTGTCCTGTATGCCCATATTTATTTATTGAACATATTTTCATTAGGTACCTCTACACTCTTAAAAAGTATATACGCAATAAAAATCGACCAGAGGGTTCTATCATGCAAGGTTATCTTCTTGATGAAGCAACCACATTTTGTTCCCGCTATCTGGACGAGAACATTGAGACAAGACTTAACCGGCCTCGAAGAATTCAAGACGGGCCATATGATAAAGTCGAGTATAAGAGGGTAGACACTATGTTTATCAACAAGATATACCGGTTTATCTTGCTTAATTGCGCATGTCTTGAACAAATTAGAGAGTAATTTTTTTGGATTAATTGTTATATTTGTTTTTGTGTGTGTATGAAATGATATAATATTAATGTCACTATTATTTGTCGATAACAGAATTCATTTTAACGAGGTACGTGAGGGTCATCCTGATAGGAATGAAGAACGATTGGAAAAATATCATCAGGATATATTTTGTGATTGGGTCACAGATCATGTAAGTTTTTCGAATAACATTTTATTGCTATCAGTTTAAATCTAAACTTGTATCGTTATGTATTTTTCATAAAATTTGTTTTGTTAGATCCACGATCCGAACTTGTCTGCATCATTTGAGAGTGATTCAAGATGTTTAGCTCAATTTCCTAGTATGGAGGTTGCATATTACAAAGTATTTGGTGTCCTTAGATATAAATTCGAAGTTAAAGACATAGAAACATCTAGAACCACTCAGAATAGTTGGATTGCGACGGTAGGATCGGACGGTGTGATTTATTATGGGTACTTAAATTGTATACTCGTCATCCACTATCCCGGACGATCAGAACCCTTTTATATATTCCAGTGTACTTAGTACGATACGTGAACCGATACGGATAAGTGAAGAAGCAATCTTGGGACTTGGAAAGATGAATATGGATTGACCAGTGTGAACACACTTCGATTTTACGGTCAGGAAGATCCGTTTATCTTTCCGAACCAAGCGTTCCAAGTATACTACTCACAGTGTTTGAAGCATCCGGGATGGAGTGTTGTATGCCGATGGAAACCCAGAGATGTCTACGATGTCCTAGAATTCGAGGACAGCGATGACGATGAAGAAGAGAGAAGGCTTAAAGTGCTCCGACCGTCTGTTTCGAAGGACGGGTTGTCTTCGGCCGATCATGAAGTTACGTGGGTTAGAAATGACATCGATGTTGAAATCCAAGTAGATATGTATAATGCGCCTACGAAACGAAAAAGGTTATCAGTAATGTTATATTATTACTTCATATTTTACGATCTATACATATATAGTCAATATTTTTAATGATTGTCTAATGCGTCCACGAATCGTTTATCTAGATTTGATGACGATGTCGGGGGCAGCGAGGGGCGGCAGGAGCTCCAGCCGCGGCAGAGGCAGAGGCAAAGGCAGAGCGGTTCTACCGCCCGGAGAGCTGCGTAGGGAGCTTCACAGGGCCAGTCTTGCACCCAAATCGGAGACCCCTTCGGATGCCTCCTTCCGTGTGAATTTTGCCACACCTCCAGGTATATTGCACGCATATCCATTTTAAATGTAATATTATAGATATTCATACATGTTTATGTCAAAATTACTTATATTTTCAATGTTTGATTGTCTAGTTGTTGGTGATGCGTCCACATCAGGGATAGAGGCCACTCCCGCTCCTCCTGGAATGTTTATGTATCATATAGTGCATGTATATTGATTTAGAATGCTATATCATAAATACACACACATTCCTTTTGCTCTTACTTAGATAGTAATTTTTATTATTGTCTAGCTATAGGTGGTGACACCAACCGCACCTGCGGGTATGTTTATATATCCTATAGTGCATGCATATTGATTTAGAACGTTATATTATTGATCTACACATTCTTTTTGCAATTAATTATATAATCTATTTTTAATTTTCAAATTATAGGTGGTGCGTCCACATCTGACGCAGGGGCCACTCCTGCCACTTCCGTACCCTTCGCATCGTCTGTAGGTTAGTATGAATAAATATAAAATATTTATTCATTTTACATATGCTCTATAGAATAAATATGAACTTCATGGAAATTTAGCGTCAATGTTTATTTTCTAGTTGGAGGGGATGCGTCCGCATTCGGGACACCGGCTGTTCATCACCGGAGGAACATCGTCCCGCACGTGCTGCTGCCCGGGCCCAAGCTCGTGCTTTAGTCACTGGAGGTATATATCACACTTCAATTTTCGTTTAACCTTGATTTTTTAATACAACTTTGTTTTAATATTGATTGTCTTGATATTTCTTGCAGACGCAGGGCCTCCCTATCCTCAGAGGGGGACTCGAGGCCCGAATCAGTCCCATAGGCTGAGGCCTGATAGAGCTACGGGGAGGCAGCATTCCCCCTCTTTTTACCCTTGACTATCGCTATACTGCCGAGAGGTTCGGCCGGTATATGGGGGATGAGAGCTGGCTCGTGAAGAACTATCCACTTCACGTTGAGTGGGGCGAGCAGCACCGGCGCTCATTCGCCCGCTTCTATGATCAGGCTCGGGTATTAATATATATTTTCATTTGATTTATCCAATATATTTATTATTAACACTTGCAATCTAATAACAATTTTTTTTTGTATTTTCAGTTAGATTACGATTTTCAGCCTGTAGCCGACCCTGATCACCCTGGAGGGTGCTCGACCTTCATGCTCTGTACAATGGCCTGATGAAGAACATGCAGACCAAGGTCCAATACAACAGGAATGAGCTGAAGGCCGACTGCTACTCCTTATGGATGGCGACCCCCGAGGCAGAGAGAACGGCCCTCCTATCTACTCCGGCGTTTGCGAGAGTCGACGTAGAGACATGGCCTCTATTGTGTGAATATTTCGACTCTCAACGCAAACAGGTATGCATTTTAAATGTAATCCATTGCTTAGGATATAATTTAATTTTTTGTGTTCCTTAATTAGAAAACTAAATGTGAATGCGTTATGCAGAAACAGGCCGCTCAAAATATAGAGAATAGGAAATCAGCGAAGAGGGGTCTCCCCACTTACACAGGTGGCTCGAGGATTATTACTCGAGCCATGGAGTTATCGGTAAATTACAATTGACCGGCATTTGTGATATAATGCAATATTAAGAGTTATTTTCTAATATATCTAATATTAAGAGTTATATTCTAATATTGCAGACAGCTCAGACCCTGGCGCAAGGTGGTACACCGAGCGTGCTGTCCGCATATCTTGCCGTCCATGGCACCTCGACAGATCCCGCCATAGGCGAGCTTCGATATCCCGACGTCGCTACCCAGGAGTATTGCGTAAGTGTTAATATTTATTCAATCCAAATTTGAAATTTTAGTTTTGGAAGGTTCAAATTTAAATTTTATACTTATACTTTACTGCTTAATGTGGGTGTAGGAGCGGGTGGTTAAGCAGGCCGAGGCCTCGGGGATCGATTTTACCGGACAGAGCAATCCGAGGCTGCTGACCCCAGTCCTGGACGCCGCACACGGAGGGCACCACGGAGGGTGGGAGAGAGGCCGGGGACTGGGCCCTAGCAGGGCCCATATGATGTTGGACTCCACCCTGGCGGTTACTTCCTCCGTCTCCAGTGAGCGACGTGTCCAGCAGGAACTGGAATGCTTGAAGGCCACCGTTCAGGAGTTAAAGGAGATGCTGGTATGTATACTACTTAATAGTAAAATATCATGTCATATTATAGATATCAACTATCCAATATTAGTATGTAGCCCGAGCTTATTTGTTTGTAGACTTAGGTATGATTAATCATACATACATATCTAATTAAAATAAACTACGGTTTTCCAAACTAGATATCCAAATGGGGTTTCGAAATAACTTGATAATGATACGAATTCAAATAATACACAGTTCTTACACGCTTATTACACACGTTAGGTCCAGACGCGACAGGGTACATCGGCCGAGCCTCCATATGCATCTCCTTCGGCTGCGGCTCCGCAAGCCACTACATCGGCTGCGGTTCCGCAGACAGCTCCTATAGCTCCACCGCCCGCTCAGACTCCCGCTGCCGTGGCTTCGCAAGCTACTACCTCGATGGCGGCGGCGCAGACCACATCGCTAGCTCCACAGCCCGCTCAGACTCCCGCACGCGCCGAATTGCATGATTTATTGACCGAGGAGCAGGCGCGCCAGATTCTAGCGTTTATCAGAGGTGAAGCTGAACCAAGCTAGGGTAGCTTTTTGATTCTTATTTTTTGAAACATGTATTTATTTATATGATACATATTGTACTACATTTTGGACAATATTGATATTGGTGGTCCTACGGTGTTTATATTTATATCATATTCTGTTTTTTGGTTTCTTTTGTATATTATATGCATGAGATGTGATTATGAATACTGTGATATATGGTGTGTGATGATTAATTGTATATTTGATTGATGTATATATTATTGTGCACAGGGCGAGAAAAAAATAGGCAGCCCTTTTTTTTAAAAAAAACTGATAATATGTACCTACGGATTAATCCGTAGGTACCAACGTTGCCCCTATGGATTAAACCGTAGGGACAAAATATCGGAATAACTGATATTTTCCCCTGTGATCTCAGTATCAGGGGGTTAGGATTTCCCCTACGGATATGTTCGTAGGGGCAAACAAATGCCCCTACGGATTTGTACCTACGCATTTATCCGTAGGGGCTATTACTTGGCCCTACGGATTCATCCGTAGGTACAAGTAATCTATTTTCAAAAACCGTAAATAAAATAAATTTTTTTCCCCTACGGCCTACTCCGTAGGGCAAACGGGACCTACACAGAACGCCGTAGGGGAAAGTTTTTATCCGTAGGGGCAAGTTCAAGGGTTCAACTTGCACCTACAGCGTTTATACCTACAGGGTATTTTCTTGTCCCTACGGCTATATCCGTAGGGGCAGTGGTTTGCCCCTACGGAGAAATCCGTAAGGACAACCCTTATTTGTAGTAGTGAAGTCGATACAGTATCGGTTGGTTATATAAGATATAGCCAGGTTATCGAATCAAGTGTTGATTCGATAAGTTGATACAAATAATATTAGTTGGTCGTATGAGATATAACCGGATTATTAAATCAAGTGTTGATTTAATGTATAATTATATATTTGATATATTAATTTACATTAACTAATATTAGCTCACTTAAGCATTTCTTTTTCTCACATGTGCACACTTAATATATATGTGATATATATTAATTATGTTTTATTTATGTGTCATAGTTGATGATACATGCAATATGGGTGTATGATGTAAGTCTATGACACTCAGCCCGCTACCTAGCGAGGAGGCGGAATAGGTAAAAATCAAAATTTTCTTGCAAGGTAACATAGACTATGCTTAAGGATCTTTGCGAAACCATTGCTAACAAACAAGCTAGAGGTTTTATCTACTATGCTAGAAAATTATACATCATGCTACTAGTCCTTCGGGTCTTCTCCGCTGTCCTCCTCGTCAACATAGGCTCCAAGGATCGATCCGGATCGCAGCCACCTCTACGGCCTTCTTGAGTCGAAGACGATCCACCCGAGAGTCTATAGTCTGAGCTCCACCTCAAGAACCGAGGTAACTAGGGCAACAAGTTTGCTAATGATGATGTCCTAGGTGATGTAGAGTTTCAAGATGGATTTGTTTTCCTATTTAAACTCTAATTTTCTCAGCACATTAGAGCTTAAGTGTTTACTAGTGAGGAAGAAGAAGAAGAGCAAGTATGGGAGCTCTCTTGAGGAAAGAGAAAGCAAATGAGATAATGATCGATGGAAAAAGAAAACTAAAACTTTTATTATGATAATTAGGATGGCTACATTGATTTGACCACAAGCTTGTCACAATTAATGCTAAGCATGAAAATATCTAGTGCTTAACAAAGATATCTAAGTCAACAATAGTCAACCTAGTCAAATGGTCAAACCAATTGGCCATGGCACAATTATCATTAATAAAAGGATTAGTGAACAATATCTTCCACATAATTGTTCTAATCAAGTAAATGGTCAAAACCCTAATGAGGCATCTCCTACTTCGCTCCTCACATCCGTGCATACACACCCGCATTCCAAAGAATACAAGTACAAAGTGACAAAACTGATCCATCTACGGCCTCCACACCTTTTGCCCAGTGTAGGGAAACTCTCTGTGTGGGACTCTAAAGACTCGACACTACGCTGGCAGTGGGTTTAATCACAGGTCGTTAGCGGTACTAGCTGTACATAACGGTCCCCAGGTAGATGTCGATAAGATGGCCGATGAGGAAAACCCATCCGAACTCCTACTGAGCCTGAATGTGACATTCTCCGTACAGTCCGGTCTGTTCGTCTAAGAGTATCGCATATCGGGCCTAGGGGTGGTAAATGTCAGACCCCTAATAGCGGTATAAGTCATGTCGGGGTGTAGCCCAGAACACCCTGAGAAACTACTGGAACACCTACCAGTAAATCTCTCTTGCCTTGGCCAGGGACTTTGTGTAATGGATCTCAAGACAAAGCGCGATATCAACCCCCAATACCGGGAGAGACGAATCCTGTCTAACTGCCACTGCCTCCAAATGCTTCGGGACTGCACCCAACTACTACCTGTTTGCACGACCCCTTTAGGCCGTGGTAGGGTAGCAATCAAAGTATAGTGGAAACACCCTCAAGGCGAAGTGGCATTGTCAAGTCGACGGACTAAACTGTACTCATGTCACTTGGGAACTGCTATCTGATGATAGGTATAATACTCACTTGCAGTTCTATACAAGTCCTGTCCGGTTTACTCGTAACCAAACGAGCACCTTCATACTATCTCCAGTATGACGTACTAATGGCTGTGGGATAGACCATCTCCCCTACTGGGATGAGAAGCATATACACTAGTCTACTCTGGAGTATCGATGCCCTATCTCCATAATCGTACGACTAGGGACCTGTATAAGGATGTGCTTGTAGATTACCCAGCCCCCACTAGTTTGACTGCCATCACAATGCTGGAAATCAAGCAAAGATCCTAAGGAGTCTGTTAATATGTATAAGCGATATTGTAAAATAAACACATCCACATATTGAAGTAGAAACGAACCAAGTAGCATACTACCATTTTGAGCAAGACTGTTAATACGACTGTGAATAACCCAAGCTTCCATTAAGTAATATACAAACCAGTATGATACAATAATGGCCTCTAGGGCATATCCACTAACAATCTTCCACTTGGACAAGGGCCATGTACTAGCGTATCGCAAACCTATCATCTCGATCAGCCTCTTGAACTGTGTCTGAGAGATGGCCTTCGTGAGTGGATCTGCAATGTTATTCTCCGAATCTACCCTCCTCGCCTAGATCTCCCGGCGATCAACGATCTCCCTGATCAGGCGATACCTCCTCAAAATGTGTCTGGACTTCTGATGGGACCTGGGTTCCTTCACTAAAACTATAGCGCCGTTGTTGTCGCAATACAACGGTATTGGATCAACAATGGTTGGAACCACCGAAAGTTCTGTGAGGAACTTCTTCATATAGACAGCTTTCTTTGTAGCATCGCAAGTAGCTATGTACTTCGCTTCTATCGTCGAGTCTGCAACGGTGTCCTGCTTGGAGCTCTTCCAACAGATCGCCCCTCCATTGAGGGTAAAGACATAATCCGACATGGACTTGGACTCACCCTTTTCACTCTGTAAGCCAGAGTCAGCAAATGCCTCGATCTGGAGGTCTTTTCCGCCATACACCAAGAACATCTCTTTAGTCCTTCTGAGGTACTTGAGAATGTAGTTTACTGCTATCCAGTATTTCTTCCATGGGTTCAATAGATACCGGCTTACAAAGCTCAATGAGTTTGCTAAATCTGGTCTAGTACACAATATCGCATACATTATAGAGCCTACCGCAGATGTGTAGGGTATAGATGACATGCGAGCCTTTCCAAATCAGTCTTAGGAGACATCTCTTTGGAGAGAGTGATTTCGTGACAAGCCGGAGATTACTGGGCTTTGAATCTTCCATACCGAATCTTTTCAATATGGTGTCGATGTACCTAAACTGTGAAAGTCCCAATATCCTTCTAGATCTATCACGACAGATCTGGATCCCCAGAATGTAGGAGGTATCACCCAGGTCCTACATAGAGAACCTCTGTGACAAGAATCCTTTGACTGACTGTAGCATAGGAATGACATTTCCTATTAAGAGAATGTCATCTACGTACAAGATGAGAAATACCATACTTCTCCCTACAATCTTACTATAAATGCATGGTTCATATAGATTTTTGATAAAGTCGAATTCTTTGACAGTATCATCAAATCAGATGTTCCAACTCCGCGATACCTGCTTTAGTCCATAAATGGACCTAAGCAACTTGCACACTATACCGCTCCTCCCACTCTGAATGAAACCCCTCGGCTAATCCATATAGATACAATCTTCCAAATTTCCATTTAAAAAAGCCGTATTTACATACATCAGCTAGATCTCATAATCGTGGAAGGTAGCAATGGCAAGAAGGATCCGAATGGATTTAAGCATAGCCACTCGAGAAAAGGTTTCTTCATAGTCCAAACCAGGTCTTTGACGAAAACCCTTCGCAACAAGTCTAGCTTTATAGGTTTCAACCTGCTCATCTACACCAATCTTCTTTCTAAAGATCCATTTGCATCCTACGGGTTTTACCCCTTCTGGAGCAATGTCCAAAGACCATACTTTGTTGGTGTACATAGAGTCCATTTCGGACCGCATTGCATCCAGCCATTTTACCGAGTCACTGCTCTGAATGGCTTGCTGGAAGCTAGTAGGCTCATCATTTTCAATGATGCAATCCTCTCGATCCATGTCTATGAGAAAACCGTAGTATCTCTCCAGCGGATGAGACTGCCTACTACTCCTACGGAGTGGCACTGGGATGTCCGGTTCTTCTGAAACTTCTTGTTCTACCAAACTTTCATTAATAGCTTGTGGTTATGGAATTTCTTCCAGTCCTACTGCGCTCCCACTTTTCTGATTTTCTAAAAATTCAGCTTCCAAGAAGTGGGGATGCTAAGAAGCAAAAACCTTTTGTTTCTCTGCGTAATAGAAAAGATACCCCCTAGAGTTCTTAGGGTATCCCATAAACTTATATAGTACTGAGTGTGCCTCGAGCTTGTCCGCATGCTGCTTTTTTACAAAGCTGGACATCATCATGTTTTAAGGTACTTAAGACAGGGTTTCTTTCCACTCCACATTTGATATGGTGTGGTAGGCACAGTCTTGGTTGGAACCTTGATCAAAAGATATGCAGCTGATTCAAGTGCATAACCCCAGAGGATCGCGGTAACTCGGCCTTACTAATTATGGAACGAACCATATCCAATAAAGTTTGATTCCGCCTTTCTGATACACCGTTGTGTTGTGGTGTGTATGGAGGCGTAAGCTGAGCGAGAATACCATTCTCTTTTAAGTATCCAAGAACTCGGCACTTAAGTATTCACCACCCCAATCAGATCTAAGTGTCTTGATACTTTTGCCTGTTTTTTTTTCCACTTCATTCTTGTATTCCCGAATTTCTCAAGGCCTCGGATTTATGCTTTATCAAGAAGCCATGTCCATACCTAGAGAAATCATCCGTAAAAGTAGTGAAATAGGAATAACCACCTCACGCATGTGTAGACATTGGACCACACACATCACTGTGTATGAGTCCCAAGAGCTCGCTCGCTCTTACTCTGTCAAGTGAACGGAGTCTTTGTCATCTTTCCTATGAGACACGATTCACAAGTAGAATAAGATTGATATTCGAACGGATCCAAATATCCTTCTCTATGTAACTTCGTCAACCGCGTTTTCATTGATGTGACCCAGTCTACAATTCCATAAGAAAGCCTGATTTAATTTCGGAGACTTTCTTTTAAGTGTGTTCTGGACACTGAAAACCTGAGCTTGATTTAATACGTATATACCGTTATCTAATGTACCTGACCCAATCAGAACATGATTAAGGTGGATGCGGACCACATCGCTTACAAATGTAAAATCATATCCTTCCTTAGAAAGTAAGGATATAGATATGATATTACAAGCCATACTAGGTACATACAAACATTTACGTAGAATTAATATCTTCCCACTTGTCAATCCTAGAGAATATTCCCCTACGGATTCAGCGTCCACGCTCATTCCGTTCGCAACTCTGAGAGTTATATCACCTAACCTGATAACTCTACGGTTTTCTCAAAGCTTGTAATGAATTACAGATATGAGATCCTGATCCGGTATCTAGTACCTAGGAAGTAGGGTTAATTGACATACAGTTTACTATTACAAACACACCCGAAGCAGAAGCCACAACATGCTTCGAATCCTGGCTACTAGCTTTCAAAGCCCTGCACTCCCTCTGCCAATGTCCTTTCCCGTAACAATAGGGACGTCCCCCCTTCCCTATATCTTGTCCCGAAACCTTTGTCCTTACCTTTCCTTCCACCTCCCTGATACCGCGTATCGGCTTTGTGGAGGTCTTCTTCTTCACACCCTATGCTTTCGCCTTGGATAAAGAAGAGGAAGATTCCCTAATAAGTAGAGCGGATGTCTCCCTGGTTCCCTTCAAGGTGTAAGTAGAGCGTAGAGACTGTAGAATCAAGTCAGTATGTGACTCGTTCTTCAACGTGGTTCTCAGATCCGTGAGCTCATCAATATAGCTAGTCATTGTAAGGACATTATCCCTTACAGATCACACGACAGCCATCCTCGCTTGAAGCAATTCTTTTGAGGTCGCATATCTTGCGATACGAGATTGCTCTCCATATAAATCTTTATTATATAGGAAGACAGAAACTAAGTCCAACTTCTCGTTCTGCCTCTGGTATACACTATCAACTAAGGCCAACACGAGGCGCTTGGCATCCACACAGTCTTTTTCCAATTTCTTACGGATATAATTATCCGTGATGGTGGAAATTGGACCTGAGACAGCAGGGTTTTGAGTAGTGAAGAGGTGTCCCAGTTTGTCATGGGTAATGGACATCTGGACAGACCTTTGCCAGTCATTATAGTCAGATTCAGTCATTTTATTATCTAGATGTAACCTATGTCTGGTCACTGGGTCGCTTCAATTAAGATAGAGAAGAAAACACTTAGCAAGATACTCTTGCAAGTTTAGATTAGTTTTTAGTTTATCTAAACAATATGGCTCCTACTGTTCTCGAATCCTTACTCAAACCATAAAAGAAAAAATTAGTCAGGATTAATCTCACCGTACAATACTTGCTTAACCGTTCATCCAGGCTAGTGTCGGTACATCGAGGGAGGTTTTACGACGCTTTCGTGAAGTTCCTCAATTAAATAACCTTTTTTCCCCGGAGGCGTAGCCCCGCTAACACTGTTCCAGACACCTACTTTGTTTATAACATTGATCGTAAGTGAAAAAATCTCCCGAGGAGTAGCGGATACTCACAGTAGGATCGGGATCCAAATATCATTGTGTGATAATGCTGAAGGAATCCTACCAACATTATCAAACTCCAAATGGTATGCAACACTAGCAAGTTTCAGTTTCCTTAGAAACAACTGATATTGATTTTTGTCCCAGCTCTTATGATCTTGACGAAGGTCAACAAGGCATAAGTCACATGTCAAGTTCTACCCATCATTTTTCAGGTTAATTTGAACCCACCCGTACATGCCTTGACGAAGGTCCTGAAGGTAACATGATTGTCCCAAACCAATGCATCTATCTATACTATATATGAACACCTAGCAACTACCATCACCATGCCTTGATGAAGGTCACAATCATAGCTTGAATACTAATTAATGTTCATATGAAATGACGAAGGGTTACGAATGGTTTTGGCGAAACCGTGAATGTAGTGAACATGATATAATCGAAAGAACCTGATAACTTTTAAAAGGAGTGGTTTAAGCTCCGCATTTAAAAGTTTTGCTGTTTTGAAAAACCGAGTGGTTTTGAAATTGTTCCAACGATTCAGCTTAGTTTGTTTTCTTTGCATTAATTTAATACGTCCCATCAATTAATCCTACTATTGTATAAAACAACGAAAATATAATGTATGCTTATGCCAACCGTATTCGCCACAGGGCTCCGTCATCACCCGTTAGGTTACTTATCTAACGACAGAGCCGGGGCTGGACTAGCGCGGATGCAAAACATAAGCAACGTCTACAAGATATCATATATAGATATATACATTCGTCAGATGCAATGATAGGCATCCCAGATCACATATGAACACATTAGATTACTAGGAATTCCGCGTTTCGTTTATGCCTGCAACGAAAATCGGATTCTACGGTCGTGATGAATTGCCAAACCCTACCCTACACCCCTACGGGTGCGGCAAAGTACCCGCCAAATACCCGAAGTGAAGCGACCTCCCTCAACAAAATGAGTAGGCCACTCGGCAGTTCAAATTATCCGGTAGTTTGTGCACCCTACCTTGGGTCTATCCTAGGAGCAGAAAGCAGTAAAAAAAAATATACAATGGTGGCTACAACCTCAACCCGGATGTGCGACCATAAAATAATATTACATCAATTTACAATTTACATCGAAGGAAAAATGAAACTCTTATCTCACATCCCCGGCTATTCATCCACGACAATCCAACAAGTTAATATACACAATCCAACATGACAGATCACGGATATTTACAACCCCCACTAATCGACGTATAGCGATTAGTAGATGTTCAGTACATACATCAAGATGATCCAATTAGCTAAAGTATTTATAATTTCAATCGATTACTAGATTTGAATCAACCCAAAGTGCAACACAGTACACAAAAGGTTCTGGGTGGAAACAAAGTATCAGAGAAATCACAAAACACCAAGCTAGACAATCTGCAGGAAAAACAAGTCCACTCGGAGTCGACTCGGCCGCGGATCTGTGGCGAAACGCATGGTTTCGCCGCGCTTCCACGGCGGTCTGACCGAGTCATGACCTCATTTTTCATGGGTGTCCATAAAAATCCTGCACGTATTTTTAAGGTCCCTGGAAAAAATTTTGGACCAGTTTTTAAAAATGACAGAAAATGTGAATTTTTGACGTGGGTTTTATGATTTTTCTAGTGGTAGAATGTCTAACACTTTGCTAACATGTTAGTAATAGTTTAGCCTGGCTCGGATACCACTGAAGTCTATGTCACTCACCCCGCAAGCTAGCGGGGAGGCGGAATAGGTAAAAATAAAAATTTTCTTGCAAGGTAACATAGACTATGCTTAAGGATTTTTGCTAAACCATTGCTAACAAACAAGCTAGAGGTTTTATCTACTATGCCAGAAGATTATACCTCATGCTACTAGTCCTTCGGGTATTCTCCGCCGTCCTCCTCGTCTACGTAGTCTCCAAGGGTCGGTCCGGATCAGAGCTACGTCCACGGCCTTCTTGAGTCGAAGACGATCCACCCGAGAGTCTATAGTCCGAGCTTCACCTCAAGAACCAAGGTAAACTAGGGCAACAAGTTTGCTTAGCTCGATGTCCTAGGTGATGTAAAGTTTGAAGATGGATTTGTTTGCCTATTTAAACCCTAATTTTCTCAATACATGAGAACTTAAGAGTTTACTAGTGAGGAAGAAGAAGAAGAGCAAGTATAGGAGCTCTCTTGAGGAAAGAGAAAGCAAATGAGATAATGATCCATGGAAAAAGAAAACTAAAACTTTTATTACGATAATTAGGATGGCTACATTGATTTGACCACAAGCTTGTCATAATTAATACTAAGCATGAAAATATCTAGTGCTTAACAAAAATATCCAAGTCAACAATACTCAACCTAGTCAAATGATCAAACAAATTAGCTTTGACACAATTATCATTAGTAAAAGGATTAATGAACAATATCCTCCACCTCATAATGGTTTAAATCAAGTCAATGGTCAAAACCTTAATGAGGCATCTCCTTCTTTACTCCTCACATCCGTGCATACACACCCGCATCCGCATTCCAAAGAATACAAATACAAAGAGACAAAACTGATCCATCTATATATATAATACTAGGATCCAGCTTAAACCAAAGCCCACTAGTATTCTCCGCCCAAACATCATACGCGTACAGGTGCTCGTAAGTGATCGTAGCCCTGCCGTAAAACCATACGGCCTCTACATCTTTTGCCCAGTGCAGGGAAACTCTCTGTGTTGGACTCTAAAGACTCGACACGACGCTGGCAATGGGTTTAACCATAGGCTGCAAGCGGTACTAGCTGTACATAACGGTCCACAGGTAGATGTCGATAAGAAGGCCGATGAGAAAAACCCATTTGAACTCCTACTGAGCGTGAATGTGACAATCTCCGTACAGTCCGGTCTGTTCGCCTGAGAGTATCACATATCAAGCCTAGGGGGTCGGTAAACGTCAGACCCCTAATAGCGGTATAAGTCGTATCGGTGTGAAGCCTAGAACACCCTGAGAAACTACTGGAACACCTACCAGTAAATCTCGCTTGCACTGGCCAAGGACTTTGTGTAATGGCTGTCCAGACACAGCGCGATATCAACCCCCAATACCGAGAGAGACGAATCCTGTCTAACCGCCACTGCCTCCAAATGCTTCGGGACAGCACCCAACTACTACCTGTTTGCACGACTCCTTTGAACCGTGGTAGGGTAGTAATCAAAGTACAGTGGGAACACACTCGAGGCAAAGTGGCAGTGCCAAGTTAATGGACTAAGCTGTACTCATGTCACCTGGAAACTGCTATCTGACGATAGGTATAATACTCACCAGCAGTTCCCTACGAGTCTTGTCCGGTGTACTCGTACCCTAACGAGCACCTGCAAACTATCTCTAGTACGACGTACTAATGGCTGCGGGACAGACCATCTCCCCTGCTGGGTTGAGAAGCGTATACACTAGTCTACTCCGGTGTATCGATGCCCCATCTCGATAACCCTATGACTAGAGACCTGTATAAGGTTGTGCTTGTAGATTACTCAGCCCCTACTAGTATGACTGCCATCACAACGCTGGTAATCAAGCAAAGATCCTAAAAGCTCTACTAATATGTATAAGTGATATGCTAAAATAAACACATGCACATATTGAAGTAGAAATAAACCAAGTAGCATACTACCATTTTGAGCAAGACTGTTAATACAACTGTGAATATCCCAAGCTTCCATTAAGTAATATACAAACCGGTATGATACAATAATGGCCTCTAGGTCATATACACTAACATATGAGACTTACACCATGATAAAGATAATTTAGGGTTTATTTATTTATAGTAATTCAATTATTAGTTGGAAATTTGTCAGATGGCATGAAGTTTTGAGAAGCTTGGAGATCCATTGACTTAGTCCACTGGTTTTGTCTTACACTAGTTATTTGTTAATCCAACCATAATCTAAACTCATGGTTAAGTCTTTACATGAGAGATATTAGATATTTTCTCACCCATGGTAGCCATTCACTCTCTCTTCCATTATTTGCTTCTTCTTCCTCTAGCTCAAGAGAGTTTCATGAGAGGTGATAAAATAGTGAGAAAATTAATTCTAAAGTGAGCAAAAATCCTACTTCATCATCCTTTACTAGATTAGCACTTTAGTATAGGGTGTTAGCTTCACTAATCCTACATTAGTGAAGAGGTAACTTGGGTTAGCGTCTCCTCTACGTAGATCATCTTCGACCTCGAAGACATCATGCAAGCTCGTTTCTTTCTTCTTGTGGAGCCGTTCAAGAGTCCGCAAGATCACTACTTGGAGCGAAGGGACTACTACAAGGAGCTATTGAAGTGAAGGACCGGACTATAAATGTTGTAATCCCTACACACTTAGATGTGAAGTAGTTTACACATTGTATTGTCTAAATCTTTAGTTTAAGATTCTAGGGATAGTATTGTTAAGCATGGCAAATTTTTGAAAATGGCATGTACAATGCCTCCCGAAACTTTGATGTCATGCCTAGCAATCATACAGATAACGTCGACACCATCTCAATAGATGATCGCCACCCGATATCCCTGGCCCCGGTCAGTATCCCCTAGATATCTGCCATGCTCAAATCTAGCCCCGGTTAGTATCCCTTGGATATCTGCCGTGCTCATCTCTATCTTCAGTATCGTGTGTCCTCGCTAGACTCCCCACCTCAAATGCGGCTTTCCTGACCCTCGGTCTCGACTGTGTTCACCATGTATCCGACTGTATATCCCCCATTCAGTCTGGAGAACGTAGTAATCCGTAACCGTATAGCCCCCCAACTCGGTTCGGAGTAAAAAAAACATAAAAACGACTCATGGTGGACATCAACTCATCATATCCAAAGATAACAAGTAAAGAATAAGAATAATCTCATAGATCCTTCTAATGATATTATATATATATATATATATAAAAGATCCTGAAAACTCATAAGAATCAAATACGAGTATCTATGTTACTGATGTTCACAATAATTCAGCAGGTAATGATGGTACTGTACGTAAATATTGGCATGCAGGAAACAAACGTATCAATTTAACTGTGTCATGGCAATACTAATGATGTGTGGTGTAGCATACGCGTCTGTGCCCGTGCAGCATGGCAATCATTAGTATTTGTACAAGTGTTCTAAAAGTGTATATAGCATACTCGTATTGACATCTATATACGCATCACGTAGTATAACAGTCCTACAGTGTCATGGCAGTACCAATGAGGCGCAGTGTAAGAAATCGTATGTGCTTGTGCAACATAATATTCATTGGTAGTTGTGAAGTATTCTATCAGAGTGTTCATATCATGGAAACGTATAACATCGATAAATATATGGCGAACATGTAAAGTAAATCTAAGCGTAATTATTAAATGTAACTACTTGCTATGAGCTATACCATTATCATTGAAAATGGAACGAAACGTTGGTTTTGAAATAAGGAAGTTGCCTTAGGATAAAAATAAATATTCGTTTTGGAAATTGGCATCGCATCCTTGTCATTTAATTTTTAAAAGGGAAACGAATCGTTAGTTTTTAAAAGAGTATGGCTCACTCAAGTATTACATTATAACACGAAATAAAACATGACTCCATGAGTCTAAAGGATGTTGGCCGTATTCGGCACGCTATTCTCGTCATCACAAGTACGGTTTGATCCTTCGTATAATTTCACCAAACCATGAATAAAACTATATGCACATGAATAACATACTAGATGCAACATAACTCCAATATCATAAATTTGAATAAGCACTAAGAACTAACTAGATATCAAAACTATCATATTTATAAGATTGCGGGTGTACTATAAGCCATCCACACGACCTCCCCCGAATATGTAAATATACTCACCAACTTGTCGAGCTCATCGAATCCACTATTACTATGTACGCTAACTCCATTTCCGAAACCTTTGCGATCATACATATAATCGCAGTTATGAAATATTGGCGTAAATACTATATCGAAATCAAAACAATGAGCTACGTATCTATAGGTTAGAACCTATAGCTTACTTACTCTAGAAGCGAATAAATGCCCTTGAAATTAACGTTCGAATGTGGACGTTTCAGTCGCAGAACAGAACTACGAAAAACTCATATCGAAATGTCGGAAATATGATAAAACCCTTACTAAAACATTTCCAGATTTCACTAGATGAATATTGGGAAAAATCAAACAATACTGTAGGTCATAAAATACACCAATACACCGACCGAAAAAAAAACTAACACAAAATACTTCAATGGCCCCAGCGATGCCGGTCAAAACATGAAGTCGCCGGGTGAACTAGGGAATTTGGGGCTCGGGCTTTAGGTATAGTGTCCTAGTGGTCTTATAATACTATGATCTTATTAGTTTTTCCTATTGGTTTATCCTAATATTTCCAGATTCAATATTTGCACCACCAATATCACAAGTATTCACATTTCTGATATTTATTTGCAAAAAACAGATACAAAACAGAATTGAAATCATATGGAAAGAAGGAGATATGCCTATAGAGAGGTAGTACAAAGAAATCCAGCTCAAGGATTGTATGATGGAAGCTCCTAGAAATAAGGGTGGATCAAGCATAAAGTTGTGAACAACATTAATAAAGGAAATCATGGCTTTCTCTTATGGTGATGGATACTTAGAAATATTTTTATTTGGAGCTTAAAGAAACCTATGGTTCAGTTTGAGGGAGCTAAAGCATTTCTAAGTGTGTGAGTAGAGAAAGCATGAGCTGTTAAGAGAGAAGGAGGAGATGTCAAAGGATGAGGAGGTGTAAAGTGAGAAGAGGGAGGTGGGGGGAGTTGAGCATGGGTGTTGGTGTGTTGGTGTGAGGGTTTGAACTAGGATATCATATACCAACCATTAAAAGAATTACAACAAAAGAAAAACCTTTCATGTTATAATTCTAAATCAATATGTACAAAGAAATGAAATACTTATTCTAACACTTATATATCATTATCTTAATGTAAAATATCATGTTGTGTTAAAATAATTAAAATATCATTTTTATGATATCACACGGTTTTCTTCATATTTACCAAAATAATTACATTTTTACAGATATAATTCTGATACCCAATTTCATAAGCGATAAATTTTTTTTGTAAACTAATTATATTCTTTTTTAAAATTATAAATTAAAATTTATAATTTTCCAAAATGTTACATATATCCCCAGGATGTAGGAGGTATCAGTTAGAACTTTCATGGAGAGCTAGTGTGATAAGAAGAGCTTGACCAAGTGTAGCATATGAACATCGTTTCCTATCAAGAGTATGTCATCCACGTACAATACGAGGAAGACAACCATACTCTCTACAACCTTCTTATTTATACATGGTTCATCTACCTTTTTAATAAAGTCAAACTCTTTAGCAGCTTCATTAAAAACAGATGTACCATCTCCGCGATGCCTGCTTTAACCCGTAGAGGGATTTTAAGCAGCTTGCACATGCTTCCGCTGCTCCCATTGTCTACGAAGCCCTCTGGTAGTGTCATATACACGCTCGTTTCTAAATCACCAATAGAAAAGTGGTTTTGACGTGCAGTCTGCCAGATATCGTAGTCATGGTATGCAGCAATGGCAAGTAGGATCCTGATAGACTTAAGCTTAGCGACAAATCTAGCATTGAAAGTCTCAAATTTTCCATCTACACCAAATTATCTTTCTCAAAGATCTTCTTGTTCCCGATGGGTTTTACCCCTTCAAGAGCAACATCCAAAATCAATACTTTGTTCGTGTACATGGATTCCATCTCAGATCGCATAACATCCAGCCATTCACATAGTCTCCACTTGTGATGGCCTACTCGAAAACTAGTTAGGTCATCTTCTACATGATGCAATCCTTGATCCAACCGTCTATGAGAAAACCGTAGTACCTCTCAGGTGGATGAGGAACCCAACTAGATCTGTGGAGTGGTTGCGGTTCGTCAGGGACTATTGAATCCTCCAGTTACACCAAATCATCAGTTATGGTTTGCTTTGCTGGAACAACTTCCAGTTCAACCTCATTGCCACTAATTTCTTCTACAAGAAATTCCTTTTCTAAAAAGGTGGCATGTCGAGAAAGAACACACATTTTGTTTCTCGGTATGGTAGAAGATATACACTCCTGAAAGTTTGGAATATCCTACAAACTTGCACAGAACTGGCCTTGCCTTGAGCTTGTCCGGATTTTTCTTTTCAACATAGGCCGGACAATCCATATCTTAACTCGTTTTAGATATGGTCTTTTCCCATTCCATATCTCATATGGAGTGGTAGGCAACGGATTTGATCAGAACTCTATTTAATAGTGTTAGGTATTTGTATGCCCTAGAGTCCATTATTGTACATGTGATGTATATTATAGTGGATGCTTGGACATATATATAGAGGACTTTCTTGCTCGACATGACAGTATTCTATCTGGTTACTCTTTATCTTAATATGTTAACTAGTATTCTTTACTGTCTTGCTCTCACATGTTGATAAAGCCCTTAGTATATGTACTTGACTACCAGGATTATGATGAGATCATATTAGTGGGACCAGGGTGGTCCACAAGTACATCCTTTAATCTATTCCTCGTGGGAATATCGAGACCAGGGCATCGATATTCCAGTGTAAACTAGTGTATACGTTTCTTGTCCCTTAGAGGGCGATGGTTTATCCCACAACCATTGGTCTGTGACATCAAAGATTGTACGCAGGTGCTCATTGGAGAATGGGTACACCGAGCTGGACTCTCTGAGGACTCCTATGTGGTAGTATACCTATCGTCTGATAGTAGTCCTCTGGTGACACTGGTACAGGTTAGTTTGTAAACCCGAGATCGTCATAGAGTCTTGTATAGATCCCACTGTGCTTTGATTTCCTCCCTACCACGGCTCAAATGAGTCATGCAAGTAGGTGGATTTTAGGTACAGTCCCGAGTCAGATAGGGGCAATGATCGATAGGAGGGGTTTTGTCTCTCCCGGTATTAGGAGTTGATGTTGCTCTATGCTCGATTGGTTATAACTGGATGTCCCTGGACAGGGCTGCTGCTGAGATTTACTGATAAGAGTTATCAGTAATTTGTCAAACCGTTATAGGCCAGACATCAGCATGACTTATCATGTTACTGGGGCCTGCGTTTACCACTTATAGACATGATATGCGACATATCAGACGAAGAGACCGGACTGTACGGTAGTGTTACTGATAGGCTTCATGGAGAGTATCGACAAGCTTGCTTGTTGATCTTCATATCGCTCAATACCCGGGTAGCCGTTACGTCCAGCTAGTACAGCTGACGGCTTATGGGTGACTGATGTGATCATCACCTACTGCTGGCATATTGACAAGTCTTTAGAGTCCCACACAGAAGTTTCCTCGTTCAAGCTAAACGAAGTAGGAAACATATGTGATATGTGTGTAATCCTGATTAAATACGTTTATGTGATACTGTAACGTTTTGAAAATCGTTTCGGTGAAATTTCGGAAAATTCGGTAAAATAAAGGGGTTTTCTGTAAAAAGTCAAAATACAAATATCTTTATTATAAAATTAAATATACACATTCTAGCTATGAAATTTCTAGTATTTGGTACTTATTGAGCCACTGGTGAAATTTCAAATTTTCTGAAAAATTTTCCGAAATTAATTATTTTAATATTATTTTAAGCCGTCACTAATACATTTAATTAGGGAAAATTACAAATTGGAATGAGTTGAAACAAATTTTGTGCATCATAACACATTAAACAAAATTTTTTCATGTGGTTTTTGAAATGAAATGGTTTGCCAAAACGGTTTAGAAAATATCGATGAAAAAAGGCTTTTTTGGTGAAATTAGTGTTAATAGATATTGGGGTATAACATTTATCATTTTCCCTCACCCACACTCACCGACACCCTCTCTCCTCTCCCCAAATCAGCAACCCAAGTTTCCCCCTCCTCATTTCCCCACTTGTTTTGCCCAAAAGAAATGAAAAAAAAGGAAATGAAAGAATAAAAGAATATATAAGGATGGGCTTTGACCTTGGGTTGACTTGATATCATTTTCCCCACTTGACTCTCTCTCCTCTCTCCCTCAAATTCCTGGCCAAATGTAAGTCCACGTTGCTCACCCCGGTTCTTACGGGGAGGCGGAAACGACGAAAAATAATGATTTTGTGCAAGGCAACATGGACTCAAAAGCAAGGATCTTGGCTAAACATGAAACTAGTAAACACTTAGAGGTTTTAGCTACTATGCTGTAGAAGGTATACCTCATGGAACCGGTCCTTCGGGTCTTCATCCCGCTGTCCCACTCGTCCATCTCAGCTCCAAGCGTTGATCCGGACCTTGGGCAACTCCGCGGCCTTCTTGAGTCGAAGACGATCCACCCGAGAGTTGTACACTAAGCTTCGCCTCAAGCCAAGGCAACTAGGGCAAAGAGATTGCTAATCTAAATGCCTTAGGTTGTGTAGAAAAGAAAGATGGATGTGTTTGTCTATGTGGATTCTTTTTCTCTCAACACATGAGATCAAAAGAAGAGATCAAGAGGAGGAAGAAGAAGGAGAAAGTCTGCAACCATGGAGCTTTTCTTTTTCTTCTCACTTCATGAGAGAGAATGAGAACAGAATAATGAAAAGATTAAACCCAAATGAAAAGAACCATGGTTGCAATAATACACAATAATCATCATTACAAATCCTATCATGAAAAGGGTTGATGGTACATTGAATTGACCATTATCATAATACAAGAAATAAAAAGAAAATGAAAGAAAAGTGTAGATCCCTCTTGAAGGTCAATGGTCAACACGGTCAACGGGTCAACAAAGTCAAGAGGGGTCTAAGTGGTCAAATGGTCAATGCAATTAGCCATCACTAATCTATCACTAAAAGGATTAGTAAACAATGTCACCCACTCACAACGGTTTTGACCAAACGAATTGTCAAAACCCTAATGAGTGTGCCACATTACTGTTTTGGCCGAACCAACTACCAAAACCCTAATGGGGCACCTCCTCCTTCATCACTCCTCAAAACTGTGCATACACACCCGCATCCGCATTCCGTAGAATGCGAATGCACAAAAGACAAATCAAAACCATCTGTGCAATACTAGGATCTGGCTTAAACCAAAGCCCACTAGTATTGCCTGCCCGAACAGCATACGCACAGAAGTGCACGTAAGTGATCATAGCCCTGCCGTAAAACCATACGGCCTCTACACGTTTCGCTCAGTGCAGGGAAACTCTCTGTGTGGGACTCTAAAGACTCGACACTACGCTGGCAGTGGGTTTAACCACAGACCGCAAGCAGCACTAGCTGTACGTAACGGTCCCCAGGTAGATGTCGATAAGAAGGCCGATGAGGTAAACCCATCCGAACTCCTACAGAGCCTGTATGTGACAATCTCCGTACAGTCCGGTCTGTTCGTCTGATACATAGCATGGCGGGCCTGGGGGGCGGTGAACGTCAGTCCCCTAATAGCGGTACAAGTCGTGTCGGAGTGTAGCCCAGAACACCCTGAGATAACACAGGAAACCTACCGGTATATCTGGCTTGCCCTGGCCAGGGACTACTTGTGTAATGGCTCTTCTAGACACAGCGCGATGTCAACCCCCAATACCGGGAGAGACGAATCCTGTCTAACCGTCACTGCCTCCAAGTGCTTCGGGACTGCAACCAACTACTACCTGTTTGCACGACTCCTTTGAGCCATGGTAGGGTAGTAATCTAAGTGCAGTGGGAACACACTCGAGGCGAAGTGACAGTGTCAAGTCAGCGGACTAAGCTGTACTCATGTCACCTGGGAACTGATAACTGACGATAGGTATAATACCAACCAACAGTTCCCGACGAGTCCTGTCCAGTGTACTCATAACCTAACGAGCACCCGCATACAATCTCAAGTACGACGTACTGACGGCTGTGGGACAGACCATCTCCCCCGCTGGGATGAGAAGCGCATACGCTAGTCTACTCCGGAGTATCGATGCCCTGTCTCGATAGTCCTACGACTAGTGACCTGTATAAGGATGTGCTTATGGATTACCCAGCCCCCACGAGTGTGAGCGCCATCATAACGCTGGTAATCAAGCAAAGATCCTAAGGGCTCTACTAATATGTATATAAGCGATATGCTAAAAGAAACACATGCACATATTGAAGTAGAGACAAACCAAGTAGCATACTACCATTTTGAACAAGATTGTCTATACAACTGTGAATATCCCAAGCTTCCATCAAGTAATATACAAGCTAGTATGATACAGTAATGGCCTCTAGGGCATATACACTAACAATCTCCCACTTGCACTAAGACCATGTACTGGCATATCGAAGACCTATCATCTCGATCAGCCGCTCGAACTGAGTCTGGGGTATGGCCTTCGTGAGTGGATCTGCAGTGTTGTTCTCCGTATTTACTCTCTTCACCTCGATCTCCCGGCGATCTACGATCTCCCTGATCAGGTGGTACCGCCTCAAAATGTGCCTGGACTTCTGATGGGACCTGGGTTCCTTCGCTAAAGCTATAGCGCCGTTGTTGTCGCAATACAGCGGTATTGGATCAACAATGGTAGGAACCACCTGAAGCTCCGTGAGGAACTTCTTCATCCAGACAGTTTCCTTTGCGGCATCGCAAGCAGCTATGTACTCTGCTTCCATAGTTGAGTCAGCAACGGTCTCCTGCTTGGAACTCTTCCAGCAAACCGCCCCTCTATTGAGGGTAAAGACATAACCCGACATGGACTTGGAGTCATCCTTGTCACTCTGGAAGCTGGAGTCAGCAAAGGCCTCGAGCTGGAGGTCTTTTCCGCCATACACCAAGAACATCTCCTTAGTCCTTCTCAGGTACTTGAGAATGTTCTTTACCGCTATCTAGTGTTTCTCCCCTGGGTTCGATTGATACTGGCTTACAACGCTCAATGCGTATGCTACATCTGGTCTGGTACATAACATCGCATACATTATAGAGCCTACCGCAGAAGCGTAGGGTATAATAGACATGCGATCCCTTTCCAAATCAGTCTTGGGAGACATCTCTTTGGAGAGGGTGATCCCCTGACAAGCTGGTAAATTACCGCGCTTGGAATCTTCCATACTGAACCTTTTCAGTATGGTGTCGATGTACCTTGACTGTGAAAGTCCCAACATCCTCTTAGATCTATCACGATAGATCTGGATCCCCGGAATGTAGTTGGCATCACCCAGGTCCTTCATGGAGAACCTCTGCAACAAGAATCTTTTGACTGACTGTATCATAGGAATATCATTTCCTATTAGGAGAATGTCATCTACGTACAAGACGAGGAATACCACAGTTCTCCCTACAATCTTACTGTAAATGCATGGTTCATCTGGGTTTTTAATAAAGTTGAATTCTTTGACAGTATCATCAAAGCAGATGTTCCAACTCCGCGATGCCTGCTTAAGTCCATAAATGGACTTGAGCAACTTGCACACTCTACCCCTGCTCCCACTCTGAATGAATCCCTCCGATTGATCCATATAGACGCACTCTTCCAAATTTCCATTTAGGAAAGCCATCTTTACGTCCATCTGCCAGATTTCATATTCGTGGAAGGCAGCAATGGCAAGAAGGATCCGAATGAATTTTAGCATAGCCACAGGAGAAAAGGTCTCGTCATAGTCCAAACCAGGTCTTTGACGAAAACCCTTTGCAACAAGTCTAGCTTTATAGGTCTCAACCTGCCCATCTACACCAATCTTCTTTCTGAAGATCCATTTGCAGCCTACGGGTTTTACCCCTTCTGGAGCAAAGTCTAAAGTCCAAACATTGTTGGTGTATATGGACTCCATCTCCGCCGGCATTGCATCCAGCCATTTCACCGAGTCGCCGCTCTGAATGGCTTGCTGGAAGCTAGTAGGCTCACCATAATCCATGGTGCAATCCTCTCTATCCTCGTCTATGAGAAAACCGTAGTATCTCTCGGGCGGATGAGACTGCCTACTACTCCTGCGGAGTGGCGCTGGGATGTCCGGTTCTCTTGAAACCTCTGGTTCTTCCAAGCTTTCAGTAATAGCTTGTAGCTCTGGAATTTCTTCCAGTTCTATTACGCCCCCACTTGCTTCTTTTTCTAAAAACTGATGTTCCAGAAAGTGGGCATGATGAGAAACAAAAACCTTTTGTTCCTCTGCGTAATAGAAAAAATACCCCCTGGAGTTCTTTGGGTATCCCACAAACTTACACAGTACTGAGCGCGCCTCGAGCTTGTCCGCATGCTGCTTTTTTACAAAAGCTGGACATCCCCATATCTTCAGATACTTAAGACAGGGTTTCTTCCCACACCACATCTGATATGGTGTGGTAGGCACAGTTTTGGAGGGAACTTTGTTCAAAGGATATGCAGCTGATTCTAGTGCATAACCCCAGAAGGATCGCGGCAACTCAGCCTTACTCATCATGGATCGAACCATATCCAATAGGGTTCGATTCCGCCTTTCCGATACACCGTTGTGTTGTGGTGTGTATGGAGGAGTAAGCTGAGAGAGAATTCCATTCTCTTTTAAGTAGCCCAGAAACTCGGCACTCAAGTATTCACCACCTTGATCAGATCTCAGTGTCTTGATACTTTTTCCTGTTTGTTTTTCAACTTCATTCTTGTATTCCTGAAATTTCTCAAAGGCCTCGGATTTGTGCTTCATCAAGAAGACATGCTCATACCTAGAGAAATCATCTGTGAAAGTAATGAAGTATGAATAACCACTTCGCGCATGTGTAGACATTGGACCACATACATCACTGTGTATGAGTCCCAAGAGCTCGCTCGCTCTTTCTCCGTGTCCAGTGAACGGAGTCTTTGTCATCTTTCCCATGAGACAAGATTCACAAGTGGCATAAGACTGGTACTTGAACGGATCCAATTATCCTTCTTTATGTAACTTTGTCAACCGTGTCTCATTAATGTGACGCAGTCTACAATGCCATAAGAAAGCCTGATTTAATTCCGGAGACTTTCTTTTAAGTGTGTTCTGGACACTGAAGACCTGAGCTTGATTCAAAACGTATATACCGTATTTTAATGTACCTGACCAAATCAGTACTTGATTTAGGTGGATGTTTACTACATCGCTTACAAAAGTAAAATCATATCCTACCTTAGAAAGTAAGGATACAGATATGATGTTACAAGTCGCACATGTTACATAAAAACAGTCACGCAGAATCAATATCTGCCCAGTTGTCAGTCCTAGATGATATTCCCCTACGGATTCAGCATACATGCTCATTCCGTTAGGAACCCTGAGAGTCATATCACCTTTCTTGATAACCCTACGGTTTCTCAAAGCCTGTAACGAATTACAGATATGAGATCCTGATCCGGTATCCAATACCCAGGAAGTAGGGTTAACTGACATACAGTTCTCTATCACAAACACACCCGAAGCCGAAGCCACAACATGCTTCGAATTCTTGCTACTGGCTTTACAAGCCCTGCAATCCTTCTGCCCATGTTCATTCCCGTAACAATAGGAACATCCCTCTTTTACTACATCTGTTCCTGAAACTTCTGCCCTTCCCTTTCTTTCTACTTCCCTAGTTTCCTTTAGGGTAGTAGGTAGAGACTGTTGAACTGAGTCAGCATCTGACCCGTTCTTCAACGTGGTCTTCAGGTCCGAGAGCTCAAAAGAGCTGGTCTCTGTAAGGACGTTGCCCCCTACAGATGACCCGATAGCCAACCTCGCTGGAAGCAATTCGTTCGAGGTCTCATATCTTGCGATACGAGATTGCTCTCCATATAAAACTTTGTTATGGAGGAAGATAGAAGCTGAGTCCATCTTCTCATGCTGCCTCTGGTATATACTATCAACTGAGGCTAACATGAGGCACTTGGCTTTCGCACAGTCTTCTTCCGATGTCCTACGGATATCAATATCTGTGACAGGGGAAACTGGACCTGAGACGGCAGGGGTTGGATCAGTCAAGAGGTGTTCCAGCTTGTCCTGGGCAATGGACATCTGGACAGACCTTTGCCAGTCATAACAGTCAGATTCAGTCATTTTATTATCTAGATGTAACCTAGGTGCGGTCACTGGGTCGCTGCAATTAAGAGAGAGAGAAGTAAACACTTAACATGATGCTCTTGCAAGTTTAGATTGGTTTTTAATTTATCTAAACAGGATGGCTCTCACTGTCTCTCGAATCCCTCCTCAAACCATAAAGGAAGAACTTGTCAGGATCAATCTCACCGTACAATACTTGCTTAACCGTTCAGCCAGGCCAGTGTCGGTACTTCGAGGGAGGTTTTCCAATGCTTTCGCGAAGTTCCTTAATTAAGTAACCTCTTTTCCCTGTGGGCGTAGCCCCGCTAACACCTTTCTAGACACCTACTTGGTTCATAGCATTGATCGTTAAGTGAGAGATTTCCCGAGCAGTAGCATATACTCACAGTAGGATCGGGATCCAAATATCATCGCGTGATAAAACCGAAGGACTCCTACCAGAATCATCACACTCCAAATGGTATGCAGTGCTAGCAAGTTTCAGTACTTATGAAACTCCCGATGTGGATTTTTGCCCCATGCTCTTATGACCGTGACGAAGGCCAACATATTATAAGTCACATGTCAAGTTCTACCCGTCATCGTCCAGGTTAATTTGAACCCACCCGTACATACCCTTGACGAAGGCCAAAATAGTAGTACAACTGTCCCAAACCAATGCATCTATCTATGCTACAGATAAATATTCAGCAGCTACCAATCACTATGCCTTGGTGAAGGTCAAAATACATAGCTTGAATACTACTGAATATTTAACCGAGATGACGGAGGGCTACGAATGGTTTTGGCGAAACCGTGAACGTAGTGAACTTGATATAGTCGATGGAACACATTGCTTTTAAAAAGAGTGGTTCAAGCTCTGTGTTTAAAATGCTGGTTTTTGAAAAGAACCGAGTGGTTTTGAAAGTGTTCCAACGACTTTTACTTGGTTTATTTTCTTGCATTAGTTCTTTTAATGCGTCCCATCATTTAATTCTACCATTGCAGAAAACAACCAAAATATGACGTACGCTTATGCCATTCGCATTCGCCACGGGGCCCCGTCATCATCCGTTAGGTTACTTAACTAACGACAGAGCGGTGGCTGGGCTAGCGCGGCTGTAAAACATATGCAACGCCTAAATAGTTATCATATATAAATATATAGCAATGATATACATTACAGATCACAGATGAACACTTTGGATATACTAGGAATCCGCGATTCGTTCGAGGCTGCAACGAAAAACGGATTACAAGGTCGCGATGAATAACCAAACCCCACCCTAGACCCCTACGGGTGCGGCAAACTACCCGCCAAGTACCCGAAGCGAAGCAACCTCCCTCAACACCGTGAGTAGGCCACTCGGCACTTTGAGATACCCGGTAGTTTGTGCACCTCACCTTGGGTCTATCCTAGGAGCGAAAATTGTAAAAAGAAATTATACAATGACGGCTACAACCCCTACCCGGTTGTGCGGCCAAATAAATAATATTACATCAATTTACAAATTTTACAATGAATGAAAGAAAAAGAAACTCTCAACTCACACCCATTCCCGGCTATTCATCCGCGACAATCCACCGAGTTCATACACAAACCATCAATATTACAGATCACAGATATGTATAACCCCCACTAATCGACGTATAGCGATTAGCGGACGTTCAATACATATATCACATCACAGATAATATCCATTAGCCAAAGTGTACGGAATACCGATCAAAATACGGATTTTTAACCACCCCAAAAGTCAATTTGCTCTCTGGAAAATCTGGGTGGAAAAAACATGTATTAAAAATCCCAAAACATCCAAACTAAAACACTGCACAAAACCCGATCCAGTGCCGAGTCAAAACGGCGGCGGAACCGCGACAATGAGCATGTCATTGCCGCGGAACTACGATCGTTTGATCGAATCACTGGATCATTTTTCTGCAGTGTTTTCACTAAACCCTGAGACGATTTTTGAAGTATGATTTTTTTTATTTTTAGAGCAGAAAAAAAATCAACTGAAAGTGGTGGTTTTGCGGATGTGTTTTGCGACTTTTTTCCGATCGATGTTCTTAACACTTTGCTAACTTACTAGTTTATGTTTAGCTAGTCTCTGATACCACTGTAAGTCCGCGTTGCTCACCCCGGATCTTACGGGGAGGAGGAAACGACGAAAAACAATGATTTTGTGCAAGGCAACATGGACTCAAAAGCAAGGATCTTGGCTAATCATGAAACTAGTAAACACTTAGAGGTTTTAGCTACTATGCTGTAGAAGGTATACCTCACGGAACCGGTCCTTCGGGTCTTCATCCCACTGTCCCACTCGTCCATCTCAGCTCCAAGCGTCGATCCGGACCTTGGGCACCTCCGCGGCCTTCTTGAGTCGAAGACGATCCACCCGAGAATTGTACACTAAGCTTCGCCTCAAGACAAAGCAACTAGGGCAAAGAGATTGCTAATCTAAATGCCTTAGGTAGTGTAGAAAAGAAAGATGGATGTGTTTGTCTATGTGGATTCTTTTTCTCTCAACACATGAGATCAAAAGAAGAGATCAAGAGGAGGAGGAAGAAGGAGAAAGTTTGCAACCATGGAGCTTCTCTTTCTCTTCTCACTTCATGAGAGAGAATAAGAAGAGTATAATGAAAAGATTAAACCCAAATGAAATGAACCATGGTTGCAATAATAGACAATAATCATCATTACTAATCCTATCAGGAAAAGGGTTGATGGCACATTGAATTGACCATTATCATAATACAAGAAATAAAAAGAAAATGAAAGAAGAGTGTAGATCCCTCTTGAAGGTCAATGGTCAACACGGTCAACGGGTCAACAAAGTCAAGAGGGGTCTAAGTGGTCAAATGGTCAATGCAATTAGCCATCACTAATCTATCACTAAAAGGATTAGTAAACAATGTCTCCCACTCACAACGGTTTTGACCAAACGAATTGTCAAAACCCTAATGAGTGTGCCACATTACTGTTTTGGCCAAACCAACTGCCAAAACCCTAATTGGGCACCTCCTCCTTCATCACTCCTCAAAACTGTGCATACACACCCGCATCCGCATTCCGTAGAATCCGAATGCACAGAAGACAAATCAAAACCATCTGTGCAATACTAGGATCTGGCTTAAACCAAAGCCCACTAGTATTGCCTGCCCGAACAGCATACGCACACAAGTGCACGTAAGTGATCGTAGCCCTACCGTAAAACCATACGGCCTCTACACATTTCGCTCAGTGCAAGGAAACTCTCTGTGTGGGACTCAAAAGACTCGACACTACGCTGGCAGTGGGTTTAACCACAGACCGCAAGCGGCACTAGCTATACGTAACGGTCCTCAGGTAGATGTCGATAAGAAGGCCGATGAGGTAAACCCATCCGAACTCCTACTGAGCCTATATGTGACAACTCCGTACAGTCCGGTCTGTTCGTATAATACATCGCATGGCGGGCCTAGGGGGCGGTGAACGTCAGTCCCCTGATAGCGGTACAAGTCGTGTCGAAGTGTAGCCCAGAACACCCTGAGATAACACTGGAAACCTACCAGTATATCTCGCTTGCCCTGGCCAGGGACTACTTATGTAATGGCTCTCCTAGATACAGCGCGATGTCAACCCCCAATACCGGGAGAGACGAATCCTGTCTAACCGTCATTGCCTCCAAGTGCTTCGGGACTGCACCCAACTACTACATGTTTGCACGACTCCTTTGAGCCGTGGTAGGGTAGTAATCTAAGTGCAGTGGGAACACACTCGAGGTGAAGTGACAGTGTCAAGTCAGCGGACTAAGCTGTACTCATGTCACCTGGGAACTGATAACTGACGATAGGTATAATACCAACCAACAGTTCCCGACGAGTCCTGTCCAGTGTACTCGTAACCTAACGAGCACCCGCATACTATCTCAAGTACGACGTACTGACGGCTGTGGGACAGACCGTCTCCCCTGCTGGGATGAGAAGCGCATACGCTAGTCTACTCCGGAGTATCGATGCCCTGTCCCGATAGTCCTACGACTAGGGACCTGTATAAGGACGAGTTTATGGATTACCCAGCCCCCACGAGTGTTAGCGCCATCACAACGCTGGTAATCATGCAAAGATCCTAAGGGCTCTACTAATATATATATATAAGCGATATGCTAAAAGAAACACATGCACATATTGAAGCAGAGACAAACCAAGTAGCATACTACCATTTTGAGCAAGATTGTCTATACAACTGTGAATATCCCAAGCTTCCATCAAGTAATATACAAGCTAGTATGATACAGTAATGGCCTCAAGGGCATATACACTAACACCAAAATCAGCCACTACTGCAGCAGCCCTCCCTCTAAAAAAAATCCCACCCAATTTGCATCAAAAATCCATAAAAATGCTTCAAAATCCATTCAATCTCAAAGCTAATTCCAAATCCAACTCCTACCTATTTTTCCTTAGCCTCTCAAACTTGGTTTTTGGTGAAAAGTTTACAAATTGGAGGTCAAGATTTTCATGCTAGATCACAAATCTTGTGAGGTAAAAATCTTAAGCTTTTTGTTAAATTGTTGGTTATTCCTTTAATCTAACTTAATTAGGATATGAATTGTTGTTCTAATTGAAAGATTTGGGTTTTCAAGAGAAGGATTAAACTATAGTTAGGGTTTTTGATTGAAACGAATTCTTGTTGTGTATGTTTATATCAAATGATCCCCGGCAACGGCGCCATTTGATTGTTGAGAATTTCTCGTTGTGTATGTATGAAAATTATGTAGAAATCACAACCAAAAATTATTTGACCGCAATCAAAAACGGTGTCGAATGTAGCGCGTTAATAAGTGCGGATCGTCCACAGGGAAAGCGTAATCGTTCGTGTTTCGAATTAGATGAGTCGAAACTTTAAGGAAAAGAAAAGAAAACAATTCAAGATTTATAAAATTGCATTTCAAGAAAGAGAAAAATCTAGATCTAAGAAAGCATTAAAATCAAGAAGTGATAATTTGGGATGATTTCCAACCAACAATCAAGATTCGATGTGTTGCTCGTAGGAGTAGATCGGATCTATAGATGTGATGAGATCTAATGATTTCATGTTCTTATCCTTTAACTAATTGATACTAGATCGATGATCATTCATCGAGGATTAAGGATCTTGCGAAGAAGCTAGGGTTTCCTCGTCTTATCCTTTATCCTTTCAATGAATCTCATTCAAATTCTAGCTTCTAGTTAATCAAATGATCAATCGTTGTTCCCTAGTTTTGAGTGAACACAATCAAGAAAGGATCATCTCGAAACTAGGTCATTAATAATTTGATTCACTAGAATTTACAAACATTATAGGATTTAAGAATTGTAAAAAGATCTAAATCATCATCATTCTATTGATTGTCACAACTCCTATACGAGCGGAGTTTACTCAAACATCATAATAACAAACGCAATCACAAATTGAGATCGAATCATAATGTTGAATCAAAAGATAAGCAAGATATAGAAATTTCACCTTTATTATATCAACAATTTAGTTACAACTCTCAAGAACTATAAGAGGATGGAACTTTGATCGTCGATTTCGGCTTCGCTCGGCTCCTTGAGTCGCGGATCGGCTTGGATCTCTTGCTCCGTTGAAATCCAGCGTTGCTTCTAAAGGTTGAAGGCTCTCTTGCTTGAATGGTACTCGGGATCTTGATCTTGATTTTGAATTGGAATTAGGGTTTGGCACAAGTCGTGTCACTCAACTTGTGGGTGGAACAAGGAGAGATGAAGAATTGATTGAACAAGCTCAACCCTAGATCTAGGCTCTCTTTTATAGACCTCAAAACCCTAGATCTAGGTTTTCAAATTTGAATTTTCCCTCCACAAGTTTGTTAGCAAAAGATTTGAATTTCCCTCCAAAAGTTTGTTAAGAGAGGCTTCTAGAAATAGTTTGTTAGCCGAGCCTTCTAGATGTGCCATGTGGAAATTCTACAATATTCTGGAAGTTTGGACCGTTAGCTGAAGCACATGCAGAAAATGTGACCTCCTGATGACGTCACCAAGCCGCGATTTCGCGGCGCAAGCCGGCTCCCGCCGCGGAACTGCGGCTCTTTGGAGGCCTTGGTGCTTCAGTTTTACATGGTAATTCTTGGGCTGACTTGTGGGCCTTTTTCTGATATGTTGATTTTTATATTTCCTTCTGAATTGCTACCAGATCTGAAATCATTGAGTTGGCGTATTTTTGATCAGCTCTTTTGGCTTTATTCCTGCAATTTCCTGCATAATTTCTCGGGACAAGAGTTGCGCAATACAAGGATGATGCGATGCCATGATAAACACACAATTTCCCTAAAAGTGCCGGTTTTAAAGTCTAACACATGCAATCTGGTATTTCAGAGATGTTTTGCTAATATGTGCAATATGAATACCGAACACTTCTAGATGAGTGCAAATGATAGGGAAATTGCCGTGTTAAAAATGCAATATTTTTTACGGATCAAATTCCCCCAAACTTATTTTCGATCGTCTCGATCGAATTGTTTTATTAAAAAACAGATGGAGAAAATAAAGAAAGAGAAAAACTAACTAGCACACTTTCGTAGGCAACACGATTGCACTGAGCACGTGCAACAAGCCTTTAAACCTCTAGGTGTCCCTAGTAGGAGGAGTGTTGTCTCCTGAGGTTTTTCAGCGGATTGCACCCACAAAATCCAATAATAAAAGGAAGATGATGAATATTACAATTAAAGAAAAGCCTTGAAAATTAGGGTTTCCAAATAAGCTAGCTTTTCGGTTGTCATGAGCCCTATCTTAATGGTCATGAAAAGATGTCAGAAATCACGTCCTCCCTCAATAAAACATCGTCTTATTCTTCATTCCTATCTTTCTTCCAAACATCGATCATATAACCCTGCGTGTGTGTCAAGGACATCCCTACACCCGGAGAATTCAATTCAAGCTATCATACTCTTGCCCATCAACCTCAGTACTTTTTAATTAATGATATTTAGATGTGCTCACACACTTTCATGCGACCGTTAATACTTCTTGAGGTACTAACCGACCGATTACTCATGTGCTCGCTTATTTGGTGTATTTTCCTCGTCTTGCACCACCTCAGGAATAGCAGTGACTCCCAGACCAGTTGGTCTTAGGGCACTGGGTGAAGAGGCACCCTCGCTATATTTTTTTATTGCCCTCGGTGATAACAAAACCAGTGTCCATTTTTCTCACCATTATATATATATTTTTTCAATTTTTTTTATTTCCTTCATACATTGACTTTAAGACAAGAGCATTTCAAGGTATCCTCTACTATCCTGGGCTTCAAGACGTGTGTAAGTGCGAATAGTATGGTATCAACGTTCAAAATATTTGGCTTCCAGAATAGAAACTATTTTTCAGACTTATTTTTATCCTCAGATTAGTGACTTCCTTCATCTTACTAACCCTTGGGACAACAGCTCATAACTACTTATTACTAGTTCGTATAAAAAAACTTCTAATTTTCTTGGTTTTCTTAAATTTTTCCAATCTCATGGATGTAATTTTTCACTATCTAATCTTTTATTATCTTATTTATGTACAAAAAAAATATATTTTTTTATTTTAAAATTTTTTAAATTTTTATAGGTTTTGAAAATGTTTTGTGCTTATGCAAAGTGATATGCAAATGATGCGAAAATAAGCATAAACCTCCCCTAAACTTGTTTTCAACAGTGTCCTCACTGTTACCATCTGCTAAATCTCAAAAACCTGTAAACTTGGGAGGAATTTTTTAGTGGGGGCAAATATTTAAGTGAAGACCCTCCCCAAACTTATTTTTGGCTCAAAATTTTGTAAAAATTTTGTTTTCAAGAGCCAGAAAAAATGCCCCCCAAACTTGAGTTATGCAATGTTAATCTTTGAAAATCACATGAGGGGGTCAAAAATCATTGGTCGATGCCAAGCTTTGCAAAGTCCGAAAGTTAACACCAACCATTCGAAAAAAATTTCAATGCAGTGCTCTGGTTGGTGGAAGAAGAAGTGGGGAAAGGGTAAGTGGTGGAATAGAATGTGTGCGCGTCTTATTTTGGAGGGACGATGCAGTAAATGTGATGGATTACTCGCATTCTTTTTACAATTCAGAAGAAGGGATGGAGGCTCAATTTCATTGTTTTAGAGAAAATTCATCTCAACACAGTCATTCAAAAATGCGAGTTCATCAGCGAAGATTTCTTCAAAAGTTCCATCAATACCCCGATGAATAATGTCATCACAAAGTGCGGGGTGATCTTCAGACTCTAAAAACGGTTCATAATCAGTTTTAGTTGTTGACCCGGACATCTCGGTGGAAGAGTCCGTATGTGTATGATACATAGTTGGGTCAAACAATAATGTATGAAAAGAGTCAAGATCGGTATCAGGAGGATCATCAAATTCGCTGCTGTCGACCTCCATTCTGCTGTCGACCTCCATTAAGTCGACAGAACATACCTGAGCAGTAGGTTCGGAAGGTACACTTCCCAACTTGTAAATGTTCAGCTTTATTGACCTATTCCCGAAGGATAAGGTCATAGAACCATTACGACAGTTGATTATTGCATTGGAAGTGGCCAAAAAGAGGCGACCTAAAATCACCGGAATTTGATTCCGTGGGTTCACTACAGGCTGTGTATCAATTACAATAAAGTCCACAGGGAATATAAATTCCCCGATTTTTATTAACACATCCTCCAGTTCACCCCTAGGTTTGGTGATTGATCGGCCAGCCATCTGAAAAGTGCAATGGGTTGGCTTCATCTCTCCGATACCTAGTTTTTCATAGACTGAGTATGGAAGCAAGTTAACACTAGCGTCAAGGTCTAGTAGAGCACGGTTGATGTGTTTTTCCCCAATAGAAATTGAAATAGTAGGATATCCAGGATCCTTACGTTTCCTCGGTAATTGTTGGGGGAATGCCGTGTCTACAGTCTTTGCCATGAAAATCTTCTTGGGCACTTGAATCTTCCTCTTCCTTGTGCACAAGTTCTTAAGAGTTTTCGCATAGGACGGAACTTGTTGGAAGGCATCTAGGAGAGGGATGTTGATGTTAACTTGCTTAAACATGTCCATAATCTTCTCCATATGTGGACTCGATTTGTTAGCCCTTAACCGATTAGGATAAGGTGCTTTAGCAATAAGCGCTGGGTCCATCATAGGAGAAGAAAGTGTGTGTGGACCCGATCCCAGTATAGAAGTGGGGATCATTTTCTGTGAACTAGAAGGGATGGGCTGAGGTGGCGAGCCTTGTGGGATACGAAGAATAGGCTCGCAAGAAGATGGTGGGGTAGAAGAACAGGGGTTAGAATTAGAAGTAGAGGTAGAAGGAAAGGTCTGAGCCGGGGTATCATCGATAGATTTTTTATTGTCATCAATCTCTTCCCCAACGTGATTGTCAAGCACTCTTCCAGATCTCAACGTGATTGCATTCACAGGATGTGAATAGCCAGGATTGGGTAAGGGTTGAGATGGAAGTTTCCCTTTCTCTCTTGCACTCATTTCGGCTTTTAATCGTGAAATTTCTGCTTCCATCGATTTAATACTCTCAGCTTGGGACGCTGAGTTTTTCTTTATATCATCGACAGAAGTCTTTATTTCAGCCGATACTTGCATGAGATTTGTTAGAAGCAAGTTTATGAATGAAGAAGATTCATCGGTCCCGGTCAACTGTAAAGGACTAGACGTGCGGGTGTGTTGACCGGATTTTGGAAGTTTGTTGTTTGGAAGGGGTGCTGACTCAATTGTAGTGGTGGTTGCTGTAGTGGTGGAGGGACCCTTTGGAAATTGTTCTGGGTTGGAACCGTGTTTTGAGATTGTGATTGGTTCCAAGCAAAGTTAGGGTGATTCCTCCAACCATGATTATATGTGGAAGAATATGGATCGTTTGTAGGTCTTTGAAATGCGGCATTGGTATGCTCGTGACCTTGAAACGGAGAATTCAATAGACATTCTTCCGTGAGATGTGATGGATCAGAACAGCATCCACATACAGTTTTGGAGAGTGACATTTGATTTAGGGCGGCAGCTAAAAATTTGTTTTCCATAGTCTCGAGTTTCTTTTGCATAGCTGAAATGTCAGCTCTAACTCCTATGGAAACTTCCGATTGGTTATTGCCACCACTAAACGATTGACTCACACCCTCCCACTGTAAAGATTTTTCAGCGAAATCTTCTAGAAATTTCCAGTGTTCCCCATCATCTTTGGTCATGAAGTTGCATTGACACATGGATTCAAGGGTCTGTCTTGTGTTAGGATTAATGCCCTCATAAATGATTCGGCACAGTTCCCATCTCGGGATTCCGTGATGGGGACATTGGACTAACAGATCCTTAAAGCGTTCAAGACATTGTGAAAATGTTTCATTTGGAAGCTGGGTGAATTGATTGATTTCGCTACGGACTCGAGCTGTTTTATGATGTGGGTAGAATTTCTTAAGGAATGTTTTGACGAATTCTTCCCAATATGAAATGGAATGTGCGGTAGTGTTATACAGCCACTTCTCGGCTATATCGCATAAGGTAAATGGGAGAAGACGAAGACGCATAGCATCCACAGACAGCTGTGAGGTACCCATCATTGCGCATACATTTTCAAATTTTGTGATAAACACGTATGCGTCCTCAGACTCGAGACCGTGAAATTTTGGTAGAAGGTTGATGTATTGGGGTTTTATTTGAAAATTTTCCCCGTTGGCTGGTGGAATGGAAAGACAGGTGGAAAGGGGGCCTCGTGTACGATAGCACCTCTCTTGGAGAGAGATGCGAGGTGGATTCTGCGCACCAACGGACGACGGCAGGATAGTGGAAAAGAAATTCGATGGAGACGGATCCATCGATGTGGGTGTGGTGGTGGGTAAAGAAAAGGTAAATGTAGAAATACCGATTTTAGGGTCGATCGAAAGGACGCGGACTAACAGGCACTAGAATCCCGTTGTCCAGCTTATCTTGCACTAAAAAGGGTTAGTACAAGTGGCAGCGTGAATTTATAATTAGGGGAAATGAAGTGTTGGTGTTTGTTTTGAAAAATGATACGGATTTTTGAAAAAATGATGCGATCACAACAAAATGCAACAAGCAAAACCCTAAAATCTAGTGGTCACATAGGTTCGGCTCTAGACCGCTCCTAACTGCCAAAAGATAAGTCGCAGGATCAATCCTCCACTGCCTCTTTGTCCACCTGTGGCCAGGTAAGTGCCAGGTAAGTGGGAAGGTACTCCACTACGTAAGTAGTGGGCCTAATTAATAACTACTAGCCTTCGACACACTTTCCTTAGACACCACAAGAAAATGCGGATAAGCAATGAATTACCCACAACCTTCTCTTGTCTTAAGTGAGCGCGACGGTCCTTAGAGTCATCTCTAGATATTTTTTAGTTATTGAGGGTAAATGAGGATGCAAGTTTGTGATTTTCGGGGCTTAGGAAGGGTAAGGAACTCCTCACCTAATCTCGATTTGGTCGTGCCCCTTAATATCCGTATTAATATGCAAACAACCAAAAATCAAAACACGCACAATTTATTTTGCTTTTTGCGGCGCTGCAATTATTTGCAAAGAAACCTGCAGGAAATTGTTATTTGGAGCAGAGGAGGTAAGAGATAAGAAAGTGTAGATGTCACCTGAGAAAATTGGCACAGAGATCTGCCTGAAGCGACGCGGAAACGCGGTGGATGAAGCCTTATGCCGCGGAAACGCGGTGGGGTAACTTGATCACTGCACCAAAATTTTCGAGTGAGCTTCTGTTAGATTCCTTAGTTCTCTGGAATTCTCAGAAAAAATTTTCTCCTGCTCCAATAATTCCAGATTTCCGCGAAATCAAATCACAACAACACGTATTAGTGTTTGCGCAAGTTTTGATCTAAAAATAGAGATGGAACAAACTTTTCAACTCAAATTTCGAAATACAAACAATTAGCGCACTATCCCCGGCAACGACGCCATTTGATTGAAACGAATTCTTGTTGTGTATGTTTATACCAAATGATCCCGGCAACGGCGCCATTTGATTGTTGAGAATTTCTCGTTGTGTATGTATGAAAATTATGTAGAAATCACAACCAAAAATTATTTGACCGCAATCAATAACGGTGTCGAATGTAGCGCGTTAATAAGTGTGGATCGTCCCCAGGGAAAGTGTAATCGTTCGTGTTTCGAATTAGATGAGTCGAAACTTTAAGGAAAAGAAAAGAAAACAATTCATGATTTATAAAATTGCATTTCAAGAAAGAGAAAAATCTAGATCTAAGAAAGCATTAAAATCAAGAAGTGATAATTTGGGATGATTTCCAACCAACAATCAAGATTCAAAGTGTAGCTCGTAGGAGTAGATCGGATCTATAGATGTGATGAGATCTAATGATTTCATGTTCTTATCCTTTAACTAATTGATACTAGATCGATGATCATTCATCGAGGATTAAGGATCTTGCGAAGAAGCTAGGGTTTCCACTTCTTATCCTTTATCCTTTCAATGAATCTCATTCAAATTCTAGCATCTAGTTAATCAAATGATCAATAGTTGTTCCCTAGTTTTGAGTGAACACAATCAAGAAAGGATCATCTCGAAACTACGTCATTAATCATTTGATTCACTAGAATTTACAAACATTATGGGATTTAAGAATTGTAAAAAGATCTAAATCATCATCATTTTATTGATCGTCATAATTCCTATACGAGCGGAGTTTACTCAAACATCATAATAACAAACGCAATCACAAATTGAGATCGAATCATAATGTTGAATCAAAAGATGAGCAAGATATAGAAAATTCACCTTTATTATATCAACAATTTAGTTACAACTCTCAAGAACTACAAGAGGATGGAGCTTTGATCGTCGATTTCGGCTTCGCTCGGCTCCTTGAGTCGCGAATCGGCTTGGATCTCTTGCTCCGTTGAAATCTGGCGTTGCTTCTAAAGGTTGAAGGCTTTCTTGCTTGAATGGTACTCGGAATCTTGATCTTGATTTTGAATTGGAATTAGGGTTTGGCACAAGTCGTGTCACTCAACTTGTGGGTGGAAGAGGGAGAGATGAAGAATTGATTGAACAACCTCAACCCTAGATCTAGGCTCTATTTTATAGACCTCAAAACCCTAGATCTAGGATTTCAAATTTGAATTTTCCCTCCACAAGTTTGTTAGCAAAAGATTTGAATTTCCATCCAAAAGTTTGTTAAGAGAGCCTTCTAGAAATAGTTTGTTAGCCGAGCCTTCTAGATGTGCACGTGGAAATTCTACAATATTCTGGAAGCTTGGACCGTTAGCTGAAGCACGTGCAGAAAATGTGACCTCCTGATGACGTCTCCAAGCCGCGGTTCCGCAGCGCAAGCCGGCTCCCGCTGCTGAACCGCGGCTATTTGGAGGCCTTGGTGCTTCAGTTTTACATGGTAATTCTTGGGTTGACTTGTGGGCCTTTTTCTGATATGTTGATTTTTATATTTCCCTCTAAATTGCTACCAGATCTGAAATCATTGAGTTGGCGTATTTTTGATCAGCTCTTTTGGCTTTATTCCTGCAATTTCCTGCATAATTTCTCGGGACAAGAGTTTCGCAATACAAGGATGATGCGAAGCCATGATAAACACACAATTTCCCTAAAAGTGCCGGTTTTAAAGTCTAACACATGCAATCTGGTATTTCAGAGATGTTTTGCTAATATGTGCAATATGAATACCGAACACTTCTAGATGAGTGCAAATGATAGGGAAATTGCCGTGTTAAAAATGCAATATTTTTGACTGATCAGTTTTTGTTGTGTGATTATGGTTGCAAAGTGGAATTCATCATTTTGTGATATGTGAAACATAATCAAATTGTTAGTTTGCAAATTGTTAAGTGGAATTGTAATATTTAAGCTATATTGCTAACTAGGTTTTTGTAAACCATGAATTGGTTTAAGAGAAAATGTAATTAGGTTTTTGATGACTTTATTATCATTATAAAATGTAGTTTAATACTTTAGATCATGAAAATCCAAGCTAAATTGTTGTATGTGCATTTTTGCTATAAAATTAGTTAAATTGTAAACTAGAATTTTGGGGCTAATGAAATTTAATGAGATTAAAATATGGAAATGGTTTTTATAACTTATTTAAGATATTTAATAAGTATTATGGCCAATAGAATTGTTAAAACATCAAGTTTTGTACTAAAACGGTAAATTTTTGCTTGCTAGATTTTCGGAAAAATGGCTTTTAAGGTGAATTTGGGGTTTTGGTGAATTTCAACCTATTTTATATTATAGTTAGTGTTCGTGGATGCGCAAATGAGTTTGTTTAGGTTTTATCGATGGTTTGACGTTTGTACATCGACATCGAAGGTTGGTTTGGCTATTCTTGCATGCGTAGGCGATAGGTTTTGACCTATGCGTGATACGCGTGCCGATTTGATTTTCGTATGCCGTTTCGATTTCGAATTTGGTTTAATGCCATACGGTGCGTTATGATATGTAGGTACCCCATGTGGACTTCGAGACGACATGCAAGCGCATGGCGACGTCGGCACCGGCGAGCGAGGACCAGGTGAGTAGATTTATATCTACGGGGAGAAGTCGGGTGGATGGCGTATAGCACCCCCGCAGTTCGCAGTGATGTATACGAATACGTATACACTTAAATAAATATTATATTAATATGAGGGTTTGAGGATAAAAGTAGATACTAGGTGTTCATGGATCAGTTTAGTGTTAGTTGCGAAACCCTAGATTAGTTGTTACACCCACACACGCATGCACACACATGCATACATCTATGTTATTACCTATGCGTATTTGGGGATATGTGTTTATGTGTTCACAGGGGTATGGGACTATGTGTTCACAAACTGGATTTGAGGATAATGTTTGGGATTTGAGGTGAGTCGATGAAATTGATTTGAGGCCGTGAGATCGGTGATATGGCAGGGTTCGTATTTGAGATACGACATGACGTTGTAGCGGGTCCTTGACGTAGTGTTTCACACACGTGCATGCATACTTAGGCGGTATCAGTATTGTACTAGACGTAGATCAGTACCCCGATCATGATATATGATAAAGAGGATACCAGATGAATTGTATTATGAATGTGATATTGACCCGTAGCCAGATTTGGGATACCGTATGACGGATTTACGTATGAGCTATATATTGATGATTGATCCGCACTCTTGACTTGGGATGTCTGATTATAGATATGGTATCGGATATGATATTATTGAGGCGGGATCACCGACTATACATATACAGGTATGTATATGTATCGACTCAGATGATAGGCGGTTTCCTTACCTGTAGTTCAGCTTGTTAGTTCAGCCATATAATTTACTGTAGTTGTTAGATTAGTTTAGACTCCTACCTATTTCAAAACTAGCGGATCATGGGTATTTTAAAAGATAGGTCAAGGGATCTACGGATATTTCAAAAGACGTATCCTTTCTTAAAACCACCGTAGCCCTTATTTTCAAAACCTCACGTTTCGTGTTATTTCAAATGGCACCATTGTTTAATATTTAGCTCCCGCTCATTATGGTTGCTCGGTCCGCATCACATACTTACATTGTTATTTCATATTGCATTTTTGATATTATGCTGTTAGGACACCAGCACCATTACCGATGATGCGTATGTACCACGTACACTTACTTGCCGACTCACACACATCTTCATCGGTAATTGCCATGTCACATACACCTTAGAAAATATTATGGCTTAACTTAGCTTGATAGCTAGTAGTTTAACATGATATTAGTGTACTTACCTTATATGCCAGCTTAGATATTGTAGTTATTACTTATCACTTCATGCATACTGTTATTCATTGTTATGCCGTATTCATGGTTTTACATGATATTGATGATTTGGATTCGGATTTCCATGAGATTTTCTTGATTTAGGAGAAAACCGCAAAACTTGTATAAGCTTCTTTCCTCTCTTTTAAATAAAAAGCGCGGTTTTCCCATGATGTATGAGTCGTCCACCATGAGTTTGCTGATGGATTTCGAGACCCGATTCGAGGAGATGGATGAACCGTTTCGGGTACATAGTGGGCCCGGTGCGGTACCCCGGGTCAAGAAGATCGTGTTCTTGACGTTGAGCCTGTGCAGGGGAGCACGACCGACCAGTGATATTACCCGACGCGTCGGATATTCGGAGGATACCGTCGTGGTCATGAGATGGATGGTAGGGGCCGGCCTGGACTGACGGCGCCCTAGTCATTATGATTGAGACATTGAGATTTCGAGATATTGAGGTACAGAGACTGTGATACAGAGATATCGAGATATTGGGATTACGTTTTGTGCCGATGCTAGCCACTGTTTTATGCTGATTTCATTATGATACCTCATTTTAAAAATACAGAAATCTCACTAATTTATGAAAGCAGTTTTCTTCAGTACATGCATTCTGTTTCATGCATTCAAATATCATCCATATGATATATTGCCACCTGAGGCACTGACACGGGCATACGAGATTAAACTTGGGTTAGATATTTACCCTAGTTATTGTTATAGACTGCTAGTTATATTTGAGGATATATTATGATCATATGATCTAGGATTACGTTGTTCGTGCGGTTTCTGTTCGTAGATGTTTTTCTATTCACGAGTTGGCAACTCACCCCCGTTGTGCCCCAGTTTCTTGCAGGTTTGCCGTACAGGTTTCATTACGGCTTTGCGGGCACAGTTTCGTTCGGATAACTTGCTAGTAGGTGGGTTTATTGGTATCGTACCCATCATATTACCTTGTATAATATTATTCAGTTGTATCTAGTAAATTCCATCAACCAAACATGTATTTATTTTTGAGATAGAGACCAGTGATGTTATTCCTTCGACCTTAGGGTCGCGCGTTGTATTTCTGTGGATTTCTTGTTGTTTTGAGTTTCTTTTTGAGTTTTGATCCTCGCCCTTGGCTTTGTATATTATATTGCTTGTATGGTTGTGACCGTCGATTGACGAAGAGCTAGCTCCCGCTTGAGAATGCCTTTTATTGATTTCGTATACAATTCAAGTTGTATCCCGTTTGGGAGCCAGTATTTACAAAGGAGACTCTGCTGAAATTTTCAAGAAATACTTGATGTTTTTTTAAAAAAAAAGCATAATTCGGCTATGCTTTTAAAACTACTTGTTTTAAGTTGTTTTTCCTTCACTCTACTACTTTTCTTGGTTTAGATTTCTGGGTTTTCGGCTTACTTAGATTACGTACGTCTCGAGACATTTCGTAGTTTAAGTACCGGTCATGTTCCATACTTTCGGGACGTGACAAAGTTGGTATCAGAGCGTTAGGTTTTACCTTCGGAGCGTAGGATGACCCTTGGTTGATGGAATAGGTGACTAAAGTAGAGTGACGTGCCGTGGGTATGTTCCGCGGCATACTTACGATACGCTACTCCACTTAAGAAGCCTTAGGATGCACATTTCTTTTTTCAGTATTATATTCATTCCTGATCTAGCCTCATCGGTACCAGTTATGGTTTTGCTGCCACGATTACGGGCAGGGAGAGCTACGGCTAGAGTTGCGGTCAGCACGAGCTCGTCACGAACGAGGACTGACCAGGGCGTAATTCCGGCGACACGCGATTGTGGAGAGGTGTCTTTTTACTGTGTTTTCGCGCTACGAGCGTTTGGCGGATCGCCTTTACGAGATTTCTCGGACGTGCCGATCAGTACCAGAGGATTGAGCCAATGATAGAGGCCAACCAGACTTTGATGACCATTGGCGTATTGCTTATTCATGATGATTGAGGCACTGTTCAGCGTGCAGACGAGCGAGCCAGTTATTGCTGCGAACGACGAGATATCGCCGCAGATGTTGGAGCTATTGCAGTACGACTTATACTAAGAGATGATAGAAGGTCGCTAGTCTCCCGAGGATGAATCAGTAGGATATGTGTTAGTTATATGTATGCCCTAGAGGCCATTACTGTACATTGGATGTATATTGTAGTGGATGCTGGGACATATATAGGTAGGACTTTCTTGCTCGACATGATAGTACGCTATCTGGTTGCTCTTTATCTTAGCTTGTATACTTTCTGTCTCTCTGTTACATGTTGATAAAGCCCTTAGGATATGTACTCGACATCCAGAACTTTGATGCAGATCATACTAGTGGGGCCTAGGTAGTCCATGAGTACATCCTTCAACGTTCCTAGTCGTGGGAATATCGAGACGGGGCATCGATATTCCAAAGTAGACTAGCGTATATCTTCTCGACCCATGTGATGGGCGATGGATGATCCCATATCCATTGGTGTTTGACATCAGAGATGGTATGCGGGTGCTCAGTGGAGACTGGGTACACTGAACGGACTCGCCGAGAACTCCCAGATGGTATTATACCTCACGTCAGATGGCAGTTCTCAGGTGACACTGGTACAGCTTAGTCTGTTGACCCGAGATCGTCATAGAGTCTTGTGTGTCTCCCACTGTGCTTTGATTTCCACTTTACCACGGCTCTACTGAGTCATGCAAACAGGTGGTTTTTGGGTACAGTCCCGATTCACATGGAGGCAATGAGCGATAGGAGGGGATTCGTCTCTCCCGGTATTGGGGGTTGATGTTGGGCTATGCATGACTGGCCATAAAAGGAAATCCCTGGCCAGGGTTGCAGTGATATACTGGTAAGAGTTATCAGTAGTTTCACGAATGTTATGGACCTTACGTCGGCATGACTTATCAAGCTACTGGGGTCTGACGTTTACCACCCCTAGGCGAGATATGCGACATATCAGACGAACAGACCGGACTGTACGGTAGGTGTTACTGGTTGGATTCACAGGAGTGTGAGCAGGCTTGCTCATCGATCTTCTAATCGCTCAATACTCGAGTGGCCGTTACGTTTAGCAGACCGCTTGCGGCTTGTGGGTGTTTGATATGATCATCACCTGCTGCCGGCGTATTGACGAGTCTTTAGAGTCCTACACAGAGGTTTCCTGGCTCAAGCGAAACGAAATAGGAGCGCATATGAGATATGTGCGGGACCGAGAATAATGCGTGTATGTGATACCGTATTCCATTCTCGCGATGAATGTATCGATTGGTTGTATGCGATATAACCTAGTTATCGAATCAAAGATTGATTCGATAAGCCGATACATTGGATACTAGTCGGTTATATGCGATATGACCGGATCGTTAAATCAGGTAGTGATTTAATGATTTAATGCATAATTATATATTTGATATATTACTTTGCATTAACTAGTATTGGTTCACTTTAAATGGATTTTCTCACTTGAAGATCACAAGTTGTATATGTGATATACTTTTATGCACTTGTTTGTATCATGTTTGATAATACATGCTCACTTGGGTTTGTGTAAAGAATTAAACCATGGTTAAGTTAATGATTAGGGTTTACATTTTTCTTATTCATTTATTTATTTTTTCATTTTGGAAAGATAAATAAGATATGGTGGCTTTCTTTGTTTGCTTGTTGAAGCTTCATGAAGCTTTGAACAAGTCCACCATATTTGTCTCATGCTTAACCCTAACCATTCCACCTAACCATAGTCTATTCTCTACACCTAACCATGATTTGTATATGATAAGTATTTATATTATTTTCTTTTTTAAAAGACTAATCATATATTCTTTCTTCATCTTCTTCATCTTCAACATGAAGAAAGCTTGCCTCCATCAATGGCAACTTGAGAAAAGGAGTGAGAAATCCAATTCTAAATGAACCCACTTCCTATTTCTTCATCCTCTACCTCTTGCCAAGTAGTATATGGTGTTTTCTTCATAAGTTTCATGACTTGGTGAAGTGGGAGCTTGATCATGTGATGCCTCGACGTATATCATCTTCGGCATCGAAGTCGACAACCTAGCCCGCCCATTTCTCCGATGAAACCGATGCTAGAGTCCGGGATCCGATATGGACAGCGGAGGGACATCATCACGAAGCCTAGGAGGTGGAGGACCGGATCTACAAAGGTTGTAGTCACTTTCCTTTAGCAATAAATTCGTTTACTTGCTTGCATCGTCTATAAATCTAGTTAACGATCCGTATTAGGGTTTGTAGGCACATGAATTTTTTGAATTGGGCATGTTTGATCACTTGTGAGACCTCATTAGTGTGCCTAGGAACCCTACAGTGGTATCAGAGCTTAGCTAGAGCCTTAGGCGATGCGTAGACGGAGTTAGAAGTCCGATCGAACCGAAACCCTAACACAAATTTGCTCTCTGTACATTTTTTGAAAACGGGGATTTTTTAGAATTAAAAATATGCAGAAAAATCAGCAGGAGTTTGTAAGAGTTACTGTGAAATTCGATAGCCTAATTCCATCAAACCGCCGCAGTTCCGCGGCACGAGCATGGCTCGTGCGGCGGTTCCGCGGCCGTACGGTCTCTTTGTTTCATGAATTTTGCACAGTAATTCCTATTTTGCTGTGTTGGTTTTCCTGGGAATTTTTAATCTGAACTCAAGAGTTGAGCTTTCTGGGTTGTATTGGGGACTCGGTGTTTCGATCAGATTGTCTAATTTTGTCTGTGTGTTTTTCCGGATAATTTTAGAATATGTTAAAAAGTTCGGCCGGATATAAATACCCACTTTTTCCCCTGCTGGGAAATTTCCAATTGTTGGACTTTTCCGTAGTTTAATGACGTTCTAAGTAGTGCAAGTAACGCGATGGTCCCTCTAGAAGACAACAAACCTTAACTCGATTATGTGACCGTCTTGAACTGCCCTTTGAACCTTTGGGTTTGGGGCAGTACGGCGTGCCGCATGTGAGGCGTTGGCTTGACCTTTCTACTGCTGGACCGTTGGTACTGAGGCACGAAGTGAATGTCTTTGAACTTATTTCATGTGTTGAGCTGTTTCGGGAAAACCTGGGTGTTCGATTGTTCGATCGGAAAGTTTAACATTTTCTATCTTATCCGGAATGTGATACAATAATTGGAATTCACAAGCAGTTATGAGATAACTGAATGAATGTTATAAACATAGCAGTTTAGTCTCATTTGATCGGTTGCCACGGAATTTTGATGTGATCAAAAGTCCATCGCAATCACGTAGAGTACGCGGATACTCGCCGGGTAAACTTAATAGACAGCCTCGCCCCATAGCCCCGACCAAGTGACTGTAGGAGAACCCCGTCGCCGAAAGCATCCGTTCGGGTGCTCGCGGCAGCGGTGTTCTGCCTTGGTGCACTTCGTCGACGGCGTCGGGGGTGCGGCCGCCTACTAAAGTTTGCGACGAGCATTCGATCAAAATGTCGGGAATCTTGTTGAATTGCCCGACTTGATATTGAAAAGAGTTTTCGATAATGAGACTAAAATGTGGGGTTTATAATTGTTAGGCATGTGATGTCTAAGTATTTCATTTGATTAGGCATGCGATGTCTAAAGAGGATGCAGATTCCAACTGTTGTAGTTTTACACTTTCTTTTCTTTGACCGTAAGTGTAATATGTGATATCGCCGGTTTCGTTGCTATATGTCAATGACAATTAGGATGCGCATATTTACTTACGTTGATGACATGTGATGTTATGTGTTGCAGGATATGTTATATTGGATCGTCGTGTTTGAATAGCCGGGGGGGTTTTATGTGAGATGAGTGTTTTTCATTTTCATTCATGTAAAAAAAACTTGTATGTAATATTCTTTTATTGGGGCACTTCCAGGTTGCGGATGATGTCACCATTTGTATATTATTTACTTTTCTGCACTAGGATAGACCCAAAGAGGAGGGCACAAGTAACCGGGTTCTAGGGTCCAGTGGGAGACCAACTCGAGGAGTCGAGTCCGGGTCTCCTAACCCTAGAGTTGGTAGGGTTGCTTACCGCTCTCGTAGGGGTCTAGGGGTGTGGGATTGGCTATTCATCACGACCGTGGAATCCGTGTTTTATACTGGCTCGTATTGAAAACACGGACGTCCTAGTATATCCAATATTTCATATGATATTTTCTGCTGCGTTATCTGTGATGTGATCATGTAATGTGTTCAGATAGATACAGTATATAATATATATGATATATTATATAGGCGTTACTTATGTTTTACACCCGCGCTAGCCCTGCCCCGCTCTGCCGCTAGTTACCTAACCTAACGGTGTACGAGGGGACATCGAGGCGAATGCGGATGGCATAAGTGTACGTCGTATTTATCTGTGATGTTTAGGTACTTAAATGATGGGATATTCATTAATGAGATTAATGAAAGAAAATAAACCTAATTGATGTTGTGGAATCGAATTTCAAAATAAAACAGGTAGCTACAGTTCTTGCTTTGCATCACGGTGTTCATTGTAGAACATCCTGTACCTTATTCGATGAGGAAAGGACCGAGATCCCTTCACCGGGAGTGACTCCTTTAGCAATAACTGGCAGATGCTACAACCCTCGGTTTGTCTTTAGATTGCTTCTATAGTTTCTTCTTTGCACAGTGATATATGTGATATATCCCGCACCTCATTCGATGAGGCAAGGGCCGACGATCCCTTCACCGGGCGTGACCCCTTTAGCAAGACTAGAAAAGCTTCAAAAACATTCCATTTAAAAACCATTTGATTCCACAACGAGATCAAGTTCAAAGCGTTAAAGGTTTTCATAAAAACCATTCGCAACCCTCCGTCATTTTAGGAAGTAGAGTACTTAGTATTCGTGCTGTGTTTGTTGACCTTAGTTAAGGCACAGTGTACGGTAGCTAAGTGATGTCTTCCTACACCGCATATGATGCGATTAGTTAGGACAGTTGCGTGACTTTGTTGACCTTAGTTAAGGGTCATGTGGGTGGGTCTAATTAATCATGAAATGACGGGTAGAACTTGACTAGTACTTATGATTTGTTGACCATAGTTAAGGTTATAAGTGCTACGGGTAAAAACCATTATCGGGAGTTTCAAGTGTTGAAATTTGCAATGAGATTGCATACCTTCTATGTGATAGTTGGATCCCGATACCCACTGCGAGTGATTGTTACTCCTGGGAGAGTTTTGCATTTTGCAATTAGCCGATCAAGTAGGTGTCTAGAAAGGTGTCAACGGGGTTACGCCTCTGGGAAAACGAGGTTTACTGTAATTAGGTCCATGCGAAAGCACGGGGAACCTTCCTCAAAGTACCGACACTGGCCTGGCTGAAAGATTGGCGAACTTGTAGAGTGCAATTAATCCCGGCTAGTCTTTCCTTTTAGGGTTTGAAGGAAGATTTGATAAAAACAGTGGGAGCCATCCTGATTAGATAATATTTATAACCAATCTGATCTTGCAAGAGCGCACGCAGAGTGTTTTCTTCTCTCTCTCTCCAGGTAGCGACCATATCACGCCTTAATCAAGATAATAATATGCATGTATTGACCGAACCCGCTTGTTATACTGAGCTGGGGAACGTTGGTCCCGCTCCAACTTATAATTGTTATAAGACAGAGCAGGAAATAGGGGAATACCAGAATTCCTATGCCGCCCAAACGATGAAAGTGCATATGATGCATCTCCTTCGGGTGTGTTCATTATAAAGAACTGTTTCTCAGTATCCTCTGAATCCTGGGTATTTGATACAGGATCAGGATCCCAGATATGTAATCTGTTACATAGGGCTACAAAAGGGTAGAAAACTGAGAACGGGTGATAAGTTTCATGAGACAGAAAACGGGGCAAGTGTTGCAGCCAAGTCTGTTGGTCACTGTCACCCTGTATTACCAATACATTGATTCTGGATAAATGCTATTAGATACCGAACCTAATATACAAATCATATCAGTCTCTTTATAAGTAAAGAAATGATAAAATTTTGTATTGATGGATAATGTTTTGAACATTTCCTATATCAAAAGTTGATCAGTTCAGGCACGTTATCTAAAAGCATTGATGTTCTAAATTAAACTACTGTTCCTAGTATACAGAACACACACAAGAGGAAGAGTTCAGAAATGAACGAATCCTTCTTGAGGCATTGTAGACTAGGTCATATCAATGCGACCCGACTAGCTGAAGTTACATTTTAGATGCATATTTAAATCAGTTTGAATTTACATCTTGTGAAACTTTCCAGTCATGTCACAAAGATAAGATGACCATAGCTCTGTTTATTGGAAACAGAGAAAGAGTTAGTAAACTCTTGGGACTGATACATGATGATGTATGTAAGGTCTCCTGTCTACACATGCCAGGACAGGTTCTTTGTACTTCATTACGTTCTCTGATCATCTCTCAAGATTCAGACATATGTTTCTGTTGAAACATAGGCCCGAAGCTTTTGAGATATTCACAGAATATAAGCTAGAAGTAGGGAACCAATACAGGTATAAGTATTATGTCCTTTGATGTGATCAGGGAGGAGAATACTTGTGCATAGAATTCCTGGATTGTTCTAAAGGAGAGTGAGATTCTCTCTCCGTATTACTCCTCTGAATACATCACAGCACAACGGTGTATCAGGGCGGTGCAATCACACAATATTAGATATGGTGTGCTGTAGGATGAGTATTACTGAGTTACCTATTTCCTTTTGGGGTTGTGCACTTGAGAAGCTGCATACCTATTGAATTGGGATCGAATCAAATCAGTGCCTACCACTCCATATAAGATATGGCATGGGAAGAGCCTATCTCTTAAGTAAGTTAAGATTTGGGATTGTCCGGCCTATGCCAAAAGCAAAATCCGGAAAATATCAAGGCAAGGTCAGTTCTGTAGAACTGGAAAGGTTCCAGCTATACAAAACTGTAGCTGATGATTTGACAGAACCAAAGGATTCAATAGTTCCCAACGAACCTCAGCCTCTCCGCCGATCTGGCAGGGTTCCTCACCTGCTTGAGAGATACTTTGGTTTCTCGATGACAGTGGGAGCAAGGATTGCATCATGAGATGATGACCCAATTAGATTCGAGCAGGTCATCGAGAGTAGGGACTTTGTAAGAATGGCTGGATGCTTAGCGATCTGAGATGTAATCCATGTACACCAACAAAGTATGGACTTTGGTTGCTATATCTGAAGGGTTAAATCCCCATCAGGAGCAAGTATATCTTGAGAAGATTACTTGGTGTAGATGGAAAAGTTGAGACTTTCAAAGCTAGACTTGTTAAAGGTTTTAGTCATCAACCAGGTGTAGATAATGATGAAACTTTTTCTAGGGACTATGCTTAAGTCCATCCAGATCCTACTTGCCATTGCTACATAGCATGACTACGATATCTGGTGGTTAGGTGCCATGACTACTTTTCTAAATAATGATTTAGAAGAGAACGTCTATAAGAACCCAGCCAGAGGGCTTCGTAAACAGTGGGAGCAGCGGAAACGTGTGCAACTTGCTTTACATAATAAAGCAAGCATCGCGGAGTTGGAACGTCTGTTTTGATGTGATAGTCGAAGTGTTTGACTTCATCAAAATGGTAGATGAACCTTGTATATACAAAACGGTAATAGAGAGTAATTGTTAGTTATGTATATGCCCTAGAGGCCATTGTTGTACATATGATGTATATTATAATGGATACTTGGATATATATAGAGATGACTTTCTTGCTCGTCATGATAGTATGCTATTTGGTTTCACTTTATCTTAACATGTTGACTTGTATTGGTTTACTGTTATACTCTCACATGTTGATAAAGCCCTTAGGATCTGTACTCGACTACTTGGACTATGATGAGATCATACTAGTGGGGCCGCAGTAGTCGATGAGTACATCCTATAACTGTTCCTAGTCGAGGGTATATCGAGACAGGGCATCGATGCACCAGAGTAGACTAGCGTATTCGCATCTTGACCCATATGATGGGCGATGGATGATCCCATATCCATCGGTGTTAGACATCAGAGATAGTGTACGGGTGCTCAGTGGAGACTGGGTACACTGGACGGACTCGCCGAGAACTCCCAGATGGTGTTATACCACACGTCAGATGGCAGTTCTCCGGTGACACTGGTACAGGGTAGTCTGTAGACCCGAGATCGTCATGGAGTCTTGTGTGATTCCCACTGTGCTTTGATTTCCATCTTACCACGTCCAAGAGGGCGTGCAAAACGGTGGCTTTTGGGTACAGTCCCGAATCACATGGAGACAATGAGCGATAGGAGGGGATTCGTCTCTCCCGGTATAGTGAGTTGATGTTGTGCTGTGTTCGATTGGCTATAACCGGAAGTCCCTGGCCAGGGCTGATATAGAGATTTACTGGTAAGTGTTACTAGTAGTTTCTCGACCCGTTATGAGCCACACATCGACACGACTTATCGGTTACTGGGGTCTGACGTATACCACCCCTAGACTTGATATGCGACATATCAGACGAACAGACCGGACTGTACGGGAGTGTTACTGGTTGGATTCACAGGAGAACGCACAGGCTAGCTTGTTGATCTTCTGATCGCTCAATACCTGGGTGGCTGTTACGTTTAGCTGACCGCTTGCAGCTTGTGGGTGTTTGATATGATCATCACCTGCTACCGGCGTATTGACGATTCTTTAGAGTCTTACACAGAGGTTTCTTGGCTCAGGCGAAACGGAGTAGTGGCACATATGTGATATACGCAGGAACGAGAATAATGCGATATGGGATACCGTATTATATTCTCGCGATATTTAGAAATGAACCGGGACATCGGATCAAGTGTTGATTCGATGAATCGGTACATGATATATTAGTCGGTAATATTCGATATAGCCGGATCGTCGGATCAAGTGTTGATTCGATGATTTAATGTATAATAATATATATGATATATTATTACATTATCTAATATTGGCTCGCTTTATTATTTCATTTTCTCACTGGATTATACATTGATATATATGCGATATATGTTAATTTTATTATTTTCTTTTGTTGCAAATATATAATATATATGTGATATATATTATTGTGACATGATATGATTAATTGTTAAACATGTTTAAGGATGATTAATTGAGGTTAGGGTTTGTTTTGGGTTAGATGTTTCATGCATCTTCTAGAAGTTTTTGCTTTTGTCATTCTTAAGATATTTTGGATGACACATTCTTTAACTCAACCAAACCCTAACTCTAGTTTATTCTCTACTAAATCCTAGCCACTCATCCTTGACCATGGTTAACAAATCAATCATATAGTCTTCTTTCTATTCATCACAAAAGGATTAATATCATTATTGATTTTCCATTATCATCTTCTTCTCTCTTGAAAAGCTTGCTAGAAAATCCTTAAGTGATGAATAAATATAAGAAAATGATATAAAAAGAAAGCAAAATTACTACTCTCTCATCCTCATCTCATCAAGCCCATGAGATTAGTGTGTTCATCTCTTTAGAGTGAGAAAGCTTGAGTCTTTGCAATTTCAAGGTAGATCATCGGAGATTTGGAATACTTCGAGCTAGCATGGATCGTTCGAGTCGTGGAGCCTCTCATGAGTCCGGGAGATCGTGGATCGCGGCAAAGGGACTTCTACTCGGAGCTTGTGAAGCGATGGAGCGGACTACAAAGGTTGTAATCCCTCACACTTAGATAAAAGTTATCATCTTGCATGTTAAACCCTAAAAATCTAGCAAAGATCCCGGCTTTGGGTTGTTCGGCACGTCTAAATTTTTATCCGGGCATATTTGATGCCTTTTGAACCTTCACAATAGTGCCTAGGAACCCTACAGTGGTATCAGAGCCTAGCTAGAGCATTAGGCGATGTGTTTACGAAGATAAAACTCCGATCGAACCCGAAACGACGAAACTAGACCCCTCTCTGGAAATTTTCTAAATTTTGGGATTTTTCTGAATTAAAAATACCTGAAAAATACAGCAACAAAAGATAAGAATTACTGTGAAATTCGTGCCTCTAATTCAACCACGTGGCCGCGGAACCGCGGCAACGACCCCCCATTGGCGGCGGTTCCGTGGCAGTATAAGGGAATTAGCCACGGTTTTTTGCACAGTAATTCTTGACTCTGTGTTTACTATTTTATGGGTATTTTTAATCTGTTTCAGGTGTTGAAAATTCTGGGGTTTGTTTTGTAATAGTAGACTCGATCGGAAATTTTAAATTCGTATTTCTTTCCGGATATTTAGAAACTGTTAAACTAGTTGAACGGATATCATTAACCCACTTTTTCCCGGCACGTAAAACTTTCAAGTGTTGAAATTTCTTCGGGTTTAAATCTTTCGGAAAAATTGTACAAGTTAAGCGGTGGACCCTCTAGAAGACAACAAACCTTAACTCGATTATGTGACCGTCTTGAACTGCCTTTTGAACCTTCGGGTTTGGGGCAGTACGGCATGCCACATGTGAGGCGTTGGCTTGACCCTTCTACGGCTGGATCACCGGTACTGTGACATATTCTGGGATTATTTGAACTCCGCTCAAGAGTTGAGCACTTTGGGAAATTTTGGGTATTTGATTATCTGTTCGGAAAGTTTAATACTGTCTATTTATCTGGAATGTGATACAATATGTGGAATTCATAGAGTTAGGCATGAAATGCGAAGTATGTGATATTTCGGATTTACGATATCTAAAGTGATTGTGGATTCCAAATGTTGTAGTTTTACACTTTCTTTTCTGTGACCGTAAGTGTAATATGTGATATCGCCGGTTTCGTTGCTATATGTCAACGACAATTGGGATGCGCATATTTACTTACGTTGATGATATGTGATATTATGTGTTGCTGTGATATGTTATATTGGATCGTCGCGTTCTGAATAGCCGGGGGTTTTATGTTAGATAAGAGTTTTTATTTTCATTCATGTAAAATTCATTTGTAATGTAATATTCTTTTATTTGGGGCACTTCCAGGTTGCGGTTGATGTCACCAGTGTATATTATTTACTTTTCCGCATTAGGTAGACCCAAGGAGGGGAGCACAAGTAACCGGGTTCTAGGGTCCAGTGGGAGGCCATCTCGAGGAGTCGAGACCGGGTCTCCTAACCCTAGAATTGGCAGTGTTACTTGCCGCTCTCGTAGTGGTCTTGGGATGTGGGTTTGGCTATTCGTCGCGACCGTGGAATCCGTGTTTTATACAGGCTCGTATTAAAAACATGGACGTCCTAGTATATCCAATATTTCATATATGTTCTTCTGCTGCAATGTTCTGTGATGAGATCATATTACTGCCTGAGACGAATGCTTATACTATATATATATGCTGATATATAAATATTACTGCTTTCGTTTCTTCTGTGATGCTTAGGAGGCATAAGCTGATGGGATTTTTATTAATGAGATTAATAAAAGGAAAAGAAACCTAAAGATGTTGTAGAATCAAAACTTTATAAAAGGGGTAGCTACAGTTTTGCTTTGCACAGTGATATATACGATATATCCTGCACCTTATTCGATGAGGAAAGGACCGAGATCCCTTCACCGGGAGTGACTCCTTTAGCAAAACTGGCAGATGCTACAAAACTCGGTTTGTCTTTTGATTGCTTTTAGTGTTTTGCTTTGCACAGCGGTATATATGATATATCATGCACCTTATTCGATGAGGAAAGGGCCGACGATCCCTTCACCGGGAGTGACCCCTTTAGCGAAACAAGAAAAGCCTCAAAAACACTCATTTTCAAAACTTCACTCGATTCTACGACGATATCAAGTTCATTACGCTCAGGGTTTTTCAGAAAAACCTGCGTAGCCCTCCGTCATTTCAGATAAAGACTATTTAGTATTCGTGATGCGTTTGTTGACCTCTGTCAAGGCGTAGTGTGCGGTAGCCAACTAGTAATTATCTGTAAAGCATGTGATGTGATTGGATTAGGGTAGTCGTACGACCTTGTTGACCTCTGTCAAGGGTCGTGCGAGTGGGTTTGATTCAATCAAGAAATGACGGGTTGAACTTGACTAGTGCACTATGGTTTGTTGACCTCTGTCAAGGTCATGGCACACTAGGGGCAAAATATTATCGGGAATTTCAAGTGTTGAAATTTGCAATGAGATTGCATACCTCCTATGAGATAGTTGGATCCCGATACCCACTGCGAGTAAGTGTTACTCCTGGGAGAGTTTTACACAGGACAATTAGTCATTCAAGTAGGTGTCTAGAAAAGTGTTAACGAGGTTACGCCTCTGGGAAAACGAGGTTTACTTTAATTAGGTCCGTGCGAAAGCACGGGGAACCTCCCTCAAAGTACCGACACTGATCTGGCTGAAAGATTGACGAAATTGTAGTGTGTAATTAATCCCGGCTAATCTTACCTTTTAGGGTTTTAAGGTAGATTTGATAAAACCAGTGGGAGACATCCTGATTAGATAAGATAATAACCAATCTAATCTTGCAAGAGCATACGCTAAAGTGTTTTCTTCTCTCTCTCTCCAGGTAGCGACCATGTCAGGCCATAATCAAGATAATAATATGGATGTATTGACTGAACCCAATTATTGTACTGAGCTAGGGAATGTTGGACCCGTTCTTTCTTATAAGAGTTATAAGACTGAACAGGAAATAGGAGAATATCTGGATTCTCACGCCGCCCAAAAGAACATGCATGTTGATGCATCTTCTTCGGGTGTGTTAGTTATTGAGAACTGTTTCTCAGTTCACCCTACGTCCTGGGTATTAGATACCGGATCAGGATCCCACATATGTAAACAGTTACATGGGCTACGTAAAGGTAGAGAACTGGGAAAAGGTGATCATTCCGTTCAAGTAAGGAACGGTGCAAGTATTGTAGCCAAAGCAGTTGGCGAATATCACCTAGTATTACCGAGTCGTAATACACTGATTCTAAATGAGTGCTATTATATACCGAACATGATGTGTAACATTATATCAGTTTCTTTATTGAGTAAAGAGGGATATAATTTTGTAGTACAGGATAATGTTATGAACATATTCCTAGATCAAAAGTTGATTGCATCAGGCTCGTTATATAATGGAATATTCATTCTAAATCAGAATACAGTCCTGAATATACAAAACACACACAAGAGGAAAAGTTCAGATATGAACGAATCCTACTTGTGGCATTGTAGACTTGGTCATATCAATGCGACACGACTGGCTAAGTTACATAAAGATGGTTATTTGAATCCGTTCGAATTATCATCTTATGATACTTGCATTCATGTCTCAAAGGAAAAATGACCAAAGCTCCGTTTAGTGGACACGGAGAAAGAGTTACTAAACTCTTAGGACTGATACATAGTGATGTATGCGGTCCCATGTCTACGCATGCCAGGAACGGTTCTTCCTACTTCATTACATTCACTGACGATCTCTCTAGATACGGACATGTGTTCCTGTTGAAACACAAGTCTGAAGCTTTTGAGAAATTCATAGAATATAAGCACGAAGTAGAGAAACAAACGGGCAAAAGTATTAAGATTCTTCGATCTGATCGAGGAGGTAAATACTTAAGCAATGAGTTCCTAGATTATCTAAAAGAGAATGGGATTCTCTCTCAGCTTACTCCTCCTTATACACCACAGCACAATGGTGTATCGGAGCGAAGGAATCGCACCCTATTAGATATGGTGCGCTCTATGATGAGTACAGCTGAGTTACCTATTTCCTTTTGGGGGTATGCGCTTGAGACAGCAGCATACCTATTGAATCAAGTTCCAACTAAATCTGTACCTACCACACCATATGAAATATGGAGTGGGAAGAGACCATGTCTTAAACGAGTTAAGATATGGGGTTGTCTGGCCTATGTCAAAAGGCAAAATCCAGACAAACTCGAAGCACGGTCAGTTCTATGTAAGTTTGTGGGATATCCTAAACATTCAAATGGATATTTTTTCTACCACAGTGAACAACAAAAGGTGTTTATTGCTCAACATGCCACCTTTTTAGAAAAGGAATTTCTTGAAAAAGAGATTAGTGGCTCTGAGGTAGAACTGGAAGAAGTTCCAGCAACACAAACTCTAACTGAAGATTTAGTAGAACCAGAGAATTCAGTAGTACCCGACGAACCCCAGCCTCTCCGCCGATCTAGCAGGGTTTCTCGTCCACCTGAGAGATACTACGGTTTTCTCATTGATGGTGGAAGCGAAGATTGCATCATGGATGATGATGACCCGACTAGTTTCGAGCAGGCCATCACGAGTAGTGACTCTATGAAATGGCTGGATGCAATGCGATCTGAGATGGAATCCATGTACACCAATAAAGTATGGATTTTGGAAAATGCTCCTGAAGGGGTAAAACCCATTGGGAGCAAGTGGATTTTTAAAAAGAAATTTGGTGTAGATGGAAAAGTTGAGACTTTCAAAGCTAGACTTGTAGCAAAGGGTTTTCGTCAATGACCAGGTGTGGATTATGACGAAACCTTTTCTCCAGTGGCTATGCTTAAGTCCATCCGGATCTTACTTTCCATTGCTGCATACCATGACTACGAAATCTGGCAAATGGATTTTAAGACCGCCTTTCTAAACGGTGATTTAGAAGAGAGCGTGTACATGACTCAGCCAAAGGGCTTCGTAGATAGTAGGAGCAGCGGAAAGGTGTGCAAGCTGCTTAAATCCATTTATGGGTTAAAGCAAGTATCGCGGAGTTGGAACATCTGTTTTGATGTTGTAGTCAAAGAGTTTGACTTCATCAAAAATATACATGAACCTTGTATCTATAAGAAGGTAGCAGAGGGTAAGGTTGTCTTCCTCGTATTGTACGTGGATGACATACTCTTGATAGGAAATGATATTCCTATGCTGCAATCAGTCAATCTCTTCTTATCACAAAGATTCTCAATAAAAGATCTAGGTGATGCCTCCTGCATATTGGGAATCATGATCTATAGAGATAGATCTAAACGGATACTGGGATTGTCACAATCCAGATACATTGACACCATACTAAAGAGGTTTAGTATGGAAGAATCCAAGCGTGGGAACCAACCCACGATCTCTGGACTCACTCTCTCCAAAGAGATGTCTCCCAAGACTGATTTGGAGAGAGCTCGCATGCAAGGGATACCCTATGCTTCGGCAGTAGGCTCTATCATGTATGCGATGCTATGTACCAGACCCGATGTAGCATACTCACTAAGCGTAGTGAGTCGGTATCAAGCAGATCCTGGAGAGAGTCACTGGACAGCTGTGAAGAACATTCTCAAGTACCTACGAAGGACTAAGGAGATGTTCTTAGTGTATGGTAACGGAGAACTCCAGGTGGAGTCCTTTACCGATTCCAGCTTCCAAAGTGATAAGGACGACTCTAAGTCGCATTCGGGTTTTGTCTTTACCCTCAATGGAGGGGCGGTATGTTGGAAGAGTTCCAAACAGGATACCGTTGCAGACTCAATGATGGAGGCTGAATACATCGCTGCCAACGATGCTGCCAAAGAGGCTGTCTGGATCAAGAAGTTCATTACTGAACTTGGAGTGGTTCCATCCATTGAGCATCCAATACCTCTGTATTGCGATAACAATGGAGCTGTGGCGTTAGCCAAGGAACCCAGGTCCCATCAAAAGTCCAGACATATTCTGAGGCGATATCACCTAATCAGGGAGATAGTTGATCGCCGGGAGATCGAGGTCAGGAGAGTAGATACGAAGGACAACACTGCGGATCCATTCACGAAGGCTATTCCCCAGATACAGTTTGAGAGATTATTCGGGATGCTAGGTATGAGATACTACAGCAGCTGGCCTTAGTGCAAGTGGGAGATTGTTAGTTATGTATATGCCCTAGAGGCCATTGTTGTACATATGATGTATATTATAATTGATGCTTGGATATATATAGAGATGACTTTCTTGCACGTCATGATAGTATGCTATTTGGTTTCACTTTATCTTAACATGTTGACTTGTATTGGTTTACTGTTATACTCTCACATGTTGATAAAGCCCTTAGGATCTGTACTCGACTACTGGGACTATGATGAGATCATACTAGTGGGGCCGCAGTAGTCGATGAGTACATTCTATAACTGTTCCTAGTCGAGGGTATATCGAGATAGGGCATCGATGCACCAGAGTAGACTAGCGTATTCGCATCTTGACCCATATGATGGGCGATGGATGATCCCATATCCATCGGTGTTAGACATCAGAGATGGTGTACGGGTGCTCAGTGGAGACTGGGTACACTGGACGGACTCGCCGAGAACTCCCAGATGGTGTTATACCACACGTCAGATGGCAGTTCTCCGGTGACACTGGTACAGGGTAGTCTGTAGACCCGAGATCGTCATGGAGTCTTGTGTGATTCCCACTGTGCTTTGATTTCCACCATACCACGTCCAAGAGGGCGTGCAAAACGGTGGCTTTTGGGTACAGTCACGAATCACATGGAGACAATGAGCGATAGGAGGGGATTCGTCTCTCCCGGTATAGGGAGTTGATGTTGTGGTGTGTTCGATTGGCTATAACTGGAAGTCCCTGGCCAGGGCTGATATAGAGATTTACTGGTAAGTGTTACTAGTAGTTTCTCGACCCGTTATGAGCCACACATCGACACGACTTATCGGTTACTGGGGTCTGACGTATACCACCCCTAGACTTGATATGCGACATATCAGACGAACAGACCGGACTGTACGGGAGTGTTACTGGTTGGATTCACAGGAGAACGCACAGGCTAGCTTGTTGATCTTCTGATCGCTCAATACCTGGGTGGCTGTTACGTTTAGCTGACCGCTTGCAGCTTGTGGGTGTTTGATATGATCATCACCTGCTACCGGCGTATTGACGATTCTTTAGAGTCTTACACAGAGGTTTCTTAGCTCAGGCGAAACGGAGTAGTGGCACATATGTGATATGCGCAGGAACGAGAACAATGCGATATGGGATACCGTATTATATTCTCGCGATATTTAGAAATGAACCGGGACATCGGATCAAGTGTTGATTCGATGAATCGGTACATGATATATTAGTCGGTAATATTCGATATAGCCGGATCGTCGGATCAAGGGTTGATTCGATGATTTAATGTATAATAATATATATGATATATTATTACATTATCTAATATTGACTCGCTTTATTATTTCATTTTCTCACTGATGATACATTGATATATATGCGATATATGTTAATTTTATTATTTTCTTTTGTTGCAAATATATAATATATATGTGATATATATTATTATGACATGATATGATTAATTGTTAAACATGTTTAAGGATGATTAATTGAGGTTAGGGTTTGTTTTGGGTTAGATGTTTCATGCATCTTCTAGAAGTTTTTGCTTTTGTCATTCTTAAGATATTTTGGATGACACATTCTTTAACTCAACCAAACCCTAACTCTAGTTTATTCTCTACTAAATCCTAGCCACTCATCCTTGACCATGGTTAACAAATCAATCATATAGTCTTCTTTCTATTCATCACAAAAGGATTAATATCATTATTGATTTTCCATTATCATCTTCTTCTCTCTTGAAAAGCTTGCTAGAAAATCCTTAAGTGATGAATAAATATGAGAAAATGATATAAAAAGAAAGCAAAATTACTACTCTCTCATCCTCATCTCATCTAGCCCATGAGATTAGTGTGTTCATCTCTTTAGAGTGAGAAAGCTTGAGTCTTTGCAACTTCAAGGTAGATCATCGGAGATTTGGAATACTTCGAGCTAGCATGGATCGTTCGAGTTGTGGAGCCTCTCATGAGTCCGGGAGATCGTGGATCGCGGCAAAGGGACTTCTACTCGGAGCTTGTGAAGCGAAGGAGCGGACTACAAAGGTTGTAATCCCTCACACTTAGATAAAAGTTATCATCTTGCATGTTAAACCCTAATAATCTAGCAAAGATCCCGGCTTTGGGTTGTTCGGCACGTCTAAATTTTTATCCGGGCATGTTTGATGCCTTTTGAACCTTCACAAGAGTGCCTAGGAACCCTACAAGGTGGTCATCCACGTATTGTACATGGACAACATACTCTTGATAGGAAAGGAGTTTCCTATGCTACGATCGGTCGATCTCCTCTTATCACAAGGATTCTCCATATAGGATCAAAGTGATACCTCCTAAATTCTGGGTTTTGGGTCTATGAGATAGATCCAAATGGATATTAGGATTCACACTGGCTATAGTAAGATAGTATCAATCGATCCTGGGGAGAATCACTGGAAGTGTTCCAGAGTGATAAGGACGACTGAATGTCAGTCACAGGCAGTGTCTTCACCCTCAGTGGAGGGACGGTATGTTGGAAGAGTTCCAAGCTAGATACCGTGACAAACTAGACGATAAAGGCTGGTAACATCGCTATTAAAGATACTACCAAAGAGGTAGTTTGGGTGTATATTGGTTCATAAGATGAACTAGGTTCCTACCATTGTATGAAAATGGAAGTGTGGCTTTGGCTCAGGAACCCCGGTCACATAAGCGACCCAGACATATTCTGAGGCAGCATCACCTGACCATGGAGATAGATGATCTCCAGGGTGATCGAGGTTAGGAGAGTAGACTCAGAGGACAACACGGCGGATCCACTCACTAAGGCCTTTTCCCAAAGAGAGACTTTTACGGGATGGTTAAGTATGTGATACTGCAACCACTGCTACAGATGGTCCTAGTGCAAGTGGGAGATTGTTAGTTATATATATGCCCTAGAGGCCATTATTGTACATTGGATGTATACTGTAGTGGATGCTGGGACATATATAGGTAGGACTTTCTTGCTCGACATGATAGTACGCTATCTGGTTGCTCTTTATCTTAACATGTATACTTTCTGTCTGTCTGTTACATGTTGATAAAGCCCTTAGGATATGTACTCGACATCCAGAACTATGATGCAGATCATACTTATGGGGCCTGGGTAGTCCATGAGTACATCCTTCAATGTTCCTAGTCGTGGGAATATCGAGACGGGGCATCGATATTCCAAAGTAGACTAGCGTATATCTTCTCGACACATGTGATGGGCGATGGATGATCCCATATCCATTGGTGTTTGACATCAGAGATGGTATGCGGGTGCTCAGTGGAGACTGGGTACAATGAACGGACTCGCCGAGAACTCCCAGATGGTATTATACCTCACGTCAGATGGCAGTTCTCAGGTGACACTGGTACAGCTTAGTCTGTTGACCCGAGATCGTCATAGAGTCTTGTGTGTCTCCCACTGTGCTTTGATTTCCACTCTACCACGGCTCTACTGAGTCGTGCAAACAGGTGGTTTTTGGGTACAGTCCCGATTCACATGGAGGCAATGAGCGATAGGAGGGGATTCGTCTCTTCCGGTATTGGGGGTTGATGTTGCGCTATGCACGATTGGCCATAACTGGAAATCCCTGGCCAGGGTTGCAGTGATATACTGGTAAGAGTTATCAGTAGTTTCACGAATGTTATGGACCTTACGTCGGCATGACTTATCAAGCTACTGGGGTCTGACGTTTACCACCCCTAGGCGAGATATGCGACATATCAGACGAACAGACCGGACTGTACGGTAAGTGTTACTGGTTGGATTCACAGGAGTGTGAGCGGGCTTGCTCGTCGATCTTCTGATCGCTCAATACCCGGGTGGCCATTACGTTTAGCAGACCGCTTGCGGCTTGTGGTTGTTTGATATGATCATCACCTGCTGCCGGCGTATTGACGAGTCTTTAGAGTCCTACACAGAGGTTTCCTGGCTCAAGCGAAACGAAATAGGTGCGCATATGAGATATGTGCGGGACCGAGAATAATGCGTGTATGTGATACCGTATTCCATTCTCGCGATGAATGTATCGATTGGTTGTATGCGATATAACCTAGTTATTGAATCAAAGATTGATTCGATAAGCCGATACATTGGATACTAGTCGGTTATATGCGATATGACCGGATCGTTAAATCAGGTATTGATTTAATGATTTAATGCATAATTATATATTTGATATATTACTTTGCATTAACTAGTATTGGTTCACTTTAAATGGATTTTCCCACTTGAAGATCACAAGTTGTATATGTGATATACTTTTGTGCACTTGTTTGTATCATGTTTGATAATACATGCTCACTTGGGTTTGTGTAAAGAATTAAACCATGGTTAAGTTAATGATTAGGGTATACATTTTTCTTATTCAATTATTTATTTTTTCATTTTGGAAAGATAAATAAGATATGGTGGCTTTCTTTGTTTGCTTGTTGAAGCTTCATGAAGCTTTGAACAAGTCCACCATGTTTGTCTCATGCTTAACCCTAACCATTCCACCTAACCATAGTCTATTCTCTACACCTAACCATGGTTTGTATATGATAAGTATTCATATTATTTTCTTTTTTAAAAGACTAATCATATATTCTTTCTTCATCTTCTTCATCTTCAACATGAAGAAAGCTTGCCTCCATCAATGGCAACTTGAGAAAAAGAGTGAGAAATCCAATTCTAAAGTGAACCCACTTCCTATTTCTTCATCATCTACCTCTTGCCAAGTAGTATAGGGTGTTTTCTTCACAAGTTTCATGACTTGGTGAAGTGGGAGCTTGATCTTGTTATGCCTCGACGTAGATCATCTTCGGCATCGAAGTCGACAACCTAGCCCGCCCATTTCTCCGATGAAACCGATGCTAGAGTCCGGGATCCGATATGGACAGCGGAGGGACATCATCACGAAGCCTAGGAGGTGGAGGACCGGATCTACAAAGGTTGTAGTCACTTTCCTTTAGCAATAAATTCGTTTACTTGCTTGCATCGTCTATAAATCTAGTTAACGATCCGTATTAGGGTTTGTAGGCACATGAAATTTTTGAATTGGGCATGTTTGATCACTTGTGAGACCTCATTAGTGTGCCTAGGAACCCTACAATATGTGGTTCATTCGCCTACCCCGATGCGAAGTCATCAGATAGATTGATTCCAGCTAAAGACGACTTCACGCGGAGACGTTGAGAGTAGACAGAGATGATCGAATATCAGCAACATATTATTCCAAGTTTAAAGTATTCGGAAAGAGCATGCAGGCAATTATATGGACCCTCTAGAAGAATGAAACCCTATCTCGACTTAATGACCGTGTGAAAGCCTTTGAACCTTAGGGTTTGCTGCAGTTCCGCGGCGCCATTAGTGAGGCTTGGGTTTGCCCTTCTACGTCTGGACCATCGATGCTGTGGTACGTACTCGATACTGTTAAACTATACCTAAGATGTTGAGCTCTTGGGGGATTATGAGGTTTTGACAAACCGATCGGATGGTTCGACTTCATTCGGATGCCAGGTGGTGAGATGCATTTCTTGGGAGACTCCAGATACGAGGATAGCCGTAGGAGCTCAGTCTATGCAGTCACGACGAGACGAGTCCGAAGCAGTCGACATTAAAGAAAGTGGAGTAAGAGGTTCATACGAGATCTTGATAAGACGACGTTCCACTCCGCCGACATCAGAGATGCGATACGCATGCCGAGACATTGTACTTGGATATACATTCCAGAAGGAGTCGTGATGAGTATGCAGCCGTTCCGGAACGAGAACAGATCTAGTAAGGGATGATGACTTTCGGACGGTTCGACAGAGACGAGATTTGGGAGAGATCTCGACAGGACCTTTCTGGAATGAATTACGAGAAGACTTGGACCCAGGAGTGGTCATGTTATGCACACCGGCAGGCCAGAGTTCAGGATCGTCGACGAGACATGCTATGAGTGAGCACGACAGTTGGCCAGAGATTCTTGGAGGATGTGCTTCAGCGGTACTATTCTGCCATACTTGATTTTGGTATTTTGAGCAATCTATTCGCATGCTTTGGTTTTGATGATTGAGTTTCATGATATCGTTTTCATGCACCATGGTTTCACCTACTGAGTATTTACGATTTTTGCACAGTTTTTGCACTTGAGATAGTTTTCGTGCCTTGGTTTCTCATGTTTGTGATTATATGGATTTCATACAGTTGAGTTGATTTATGCGTATATACGCATACGATTTGGTTTTGGAACTCGGTATAGTTCACATATGCTTGCAGTGCAGTGATACACATTTTGTGCACTTAGATGCACTGAACTTCGATTTCGATTGTGATGCTCGATATTGGTTTTGTGCACCTTGTGCACCTGATTGGATTTTGCGCATGTTCGTCGCTTGATATTGGATTTCATGATTTCGTGCATGATGGATTCACCTGGTTTGGATTTTCGCGCATGTGTAGCGCATGTTTTGAGAAGCGATTTTGGTGCACACCAGATGCACTAAATCGAGATTCTTCGTGCGTGTCAGGCGCACCTTTCCTTGCTGTCAGGCACACACGATGCCTATGACAGATGTTGTGTGCACAACCGATGCACTTAGATGTTGTTTCTGTGCACATGTATGGCACATATATGGATTTTGATTTCCGTGCGCACAAGACGCACATAGCATTTATATGCATATTTTGGGATTGATTTCTTATGGAGCGGTACGTTTTTATGATGATTGCTATGAGTTTTTGTACTGAGCAGGACTATTCAGAGGACAGTACCTGAATATATTTTGCATGCATTGATAGTTATTGAAGCGATTTCCAAAAAGCGAGCTATAGTCTCAGTATTTACCTACGTGTCTGATATGACACAAAATGTTTAAAAACAAGGAGACCCTTCTAAATTGTTTCCAAAACGGCGGAACGTACATATTAAACAAAGGAGATATATATATATATATATATAGTTATTTTTATTATAATAGACGTCTGCCACTGTGCAGTGCTGCGAGTATCGCACAGCGATTTGAAGAAGATTTGGAATGCATTGCTTCCAGTTGTTATAATGATGTATATCATATTGATTTTCAATTTGGATTTAGACATTGTGTCTTCCCCATGACTCCGACGATTGCGGGATGCTGGATGGAGTTTTGATTTTGGGTTATATGTTCATTTTTTTCATGCGCATGCGCTGCACTACGATTTGTTTTATGTATTTATGATTTCGGAGCCCCGACGACTTGATGGTTTTGCTTAGATATTTTAGTATTTAGGGGGGAGTTTTAATTTAAATTCGGGGACCGAATTTCTCTAAAGGGGGAAGATTGTAGCGTTTTGAAAATTGTTTCGGTGAAATTTCGGAAAAATCGGTAAAATAAAGGGGTTTTCTGGGAAAAGTCAAAATATAAATATCTTTACTATAAAATTAAATATACATATTCTAGCTATGAAATTGCTAGTATTTGGTGTTTATTGAGCCACTGGTGAAATTTCAAATTTTCTAAAAAATTTTCCGAAATTAATTATTTTAATATTATTTTAAGCTGTCACTAATACTTTTAATTAGGGAAAATTACAAATTGGAATGAGTTGAAACAAATTGTGTGCATCAAAACACATTAAACAAAATTTTAACTTGTGGTTTTTGAAATGAAATGGTTTGCCAAAACGGTTTAGAAAATATCGAAGAAAAAAGGCTTTTTTTGGTGAAATTAGTGTAAATAGATATTGGGGTATAACATTTATCATTTTTCCTCACACACACCCTCTCTCCTCTCCCCAAATCAGCAGCCCAAGTTTCCCCCTCCTCATTTCCCCACTTGTTTTGCCTAAAAGAAATGAAAAGAAAAAGGAAATGAAAGAATAAAAGAATATATAAGTATGGGCTTTGACCTTGGGTTGACTTGATATCATTTTCCCCACTTGACTCTCTCTCCTCTCTCTCTCAAATTCCTGGCCAAAATCAGCCCCTACTGCAGAGCCCTCCCTCAAAAAAAAAAATCCCACCCAATTTGCATCAAAAATCCACAAAAATGCTTCAAAATCCATACAATCTCAAAGCTAATTCCAAATCCAACTCCTACCCATTTTTCCTTAGACTCTCAAACATGGTTTTTGGTGAAAAGTTTTCAAATTGGAGGTCAAGATTTTTATGCTAGATCTCAAATCTTGTGATGTAAAATCTTGAGCTTTTTGTTAAATTGTTGGTTATTGCTTTAATCTAACTTAATTAGGATATGAATTGTGGTTCTAATTGAAAGATTTGGGTTTTCAAGAGAAGAATTAAATTATAGTTAGGGTTTTTGTTGTGTGATTATGGTTGCAAAGTGCAATTCATCATTTTGTGATATGTGAAACATAATCAATTTGTTAGTTTGAAAATTGTTAAGTGGAATTGTAATATTTAAGCTATATTGCTAACTAGGTTTTTGTAAACCAGGAATTGGTTTAAGAGAAAATGTAATTAGGTTTTTGATGACTTTATTATCATTATAAAATGTAGTTTAATATTTTAGATCATGAAAATCCAAGCTAGATTGTTGTATGTGCATTTTTTCTATAAAATTGTTAAAATTGGTTAAATTGTAAACTAGAATTTTGGGGCTAATGAAATTTAATGAGATTAAATTATGGAAATGGTTTTTAAGACTTTTTAAAGATATTTAATAAGTATTATGGCCATTAGAATTGTTCAAACATCAAGTTTTGTACTAAAACGGTAAATTTTTACTTGCTAGATTTTCGGAAAAATGGCTTTTAAGGTGAATTTGAGGTTTTGGTGAATTTTAACCTATTTTATATTATAGTTAGTGTTCGTGGATGCGCAAATGAGTGTGTTTGGGTTTTCTCGATGGTTTGACGTTTGTACATCGACATCGAGGGTTGGTTTGGCTATTCTTGCATGCGTAGGCGATAGGTTTTGACCTATGCGTGATACGCATGCCGATTTAATTTTCGTATGCCGTTTCGATTTCGAATTTGGTTTTAATGCGATACGGTATGTTATGATATGTAGGTACCCCAGGTGGACTTCGAGACGACAAGCAAGCGTGTGGCGACGTCAGCACCGGCGAGCGAGGACCAGGTGAGTAGATTTATATCTACGGGGAGAAGTCGGGTAGATGGCGTATAGCACCCCCGCAGTTCGCAGTGATGTATACGAATACGTATACACTTAAATAAATATTATATTAATATGAGGCTTTGAGGATAAAGGTAGATGCTAGGTGTTCATGGATCAGTTTAGTGTTAGTTGCGAAACCCTAGATTAGTTGTTACACCCACACACGCACACACACACATACATCCATCTATGTTATTACCTATGCCTATTTGGGGATATGTGTTTATGTGTCCACAGGGGTATGGGACTATGTATTCATATACTGGATTTGAGGATAACGTTTGGGATTTGAGGTGAGTCGATGAAATTGATTTGAGGCCGTGAGATCGGTGATATGGCAGGGTTCGTATTTGAGATACGACATGACGTTGTAGAGGGTCCTTGACGTAGTGTTTTACATATGTGCATGCATACTTAGGCGGTATCAGTATTGTACTAGACGTAGATCAGTACCCCGATCATGATATTTGATAAAGAGGATACCAGATGAATAGTATGATGAATGTGATATTGACCCGTACCAAGATTTGGGATGCCGTATGACGGATTTACGTACGAGCTATATATTGATGATTGATTTGCACTCTTGACTTGGGATGTTTGATTATAGATATAGTATCGGATATGATATTATTGAGGCGGGATCACCGACTATACATATACAGGTATGTATATGTATCGACACAGATGATAGGCGGTTTCCTTACTTGTAGTTCAGCTTGTTAGTTCAGCCGTATAGTTTAGTGTAGTTGTTAGATTAGTTTAGACTCCTACCTATTTCAAAACTAGCGGATCGTGGGTATTTTAAAAGATAGGTCAAGAGATCTACGGATATTTCAAAAGACGTATCCTTTCTTAAAACCACCGTAGCCTTTATTTTCAAAACACCATGATTCGTGTTATTTCAAATGGCACCATTGTTTAATATTTAGCTCCCGCTCATTATGGTTGCTCGCTCCGCAACGCTTACTTACATTGTTATTTCATATTGCATTGTTGATATTATGTTGTTAGGACACCATCACCATTACCGATGATGCGTATGTACCACGTACATTTACTTGCCGGCTCACACACATCTTCATCGGTAATTGCCATGTCACGTACACCTTAGAAAATATTATGGCTTAACTTAGCTTGATAGCTACTAGTTTGACATGATATTAGTGTACTTACCTTATATGCCAGCTTAGATATTGTAGTTATTACTTGTCACTTCATGCATACTGTTATTCATTGTTATGCCGTATTCATGGTTTTACATGCTATTGATGATTTGGATTCGGATTTCCATGAGATTTTCATGATTTGAGGGAAAACCGCAAAACTTGTATAAGCTTATTTCCTCTCTTTTAAATAAAAAGTGCGGTTTTCCCATGTTGTATGAGTCGTCCACCATGAGTTTGCTGATGGATTTCGAGACTCGATTCGAGAAGATGGATGAACCGTTTCGGGTACATGGTGGGCCCGGTGCGGTACCCCCGGGCAAGAAGATCGTGTTGTTGACGTTGAGCCTGTGCCGGGGAGCACGACCGACCGGTGATATTACCCGACGCGTCGGATATCCGGAGGATACCGTCGTGGTCATGAGATGGATGGAAGGGGCCGGCCTGGACTGACGGCGCCCTAGTCATTATGATTGAGAAATTGAGATTTCGAGATATTGAGGTACAGAGACTGTGATACAGAGATATCGAGATATTGGGATTACGTTTTATGCCGATGCTAGGCCCTGTTTCAAGCTGATTTCATTATGATACCTCATTTTAAAAATACAGAAATCTCACTAATTTATGAAATAGGTTTTCTTCAGTACATGCATTCTGTTTCATGCATTCATATATCATCCATATAATATATTGCTACCTGTGGCACTGACACGGGCATATGGGATTACACTTGGGTTAGATATTTACCCTAGTCATTGTTATAGACTGCTGGTTATATTTGAGGATATATTATGATCATATGACCTAGGATTGCGTTGTTCGTGCGGTTTCTGTTCGTAGATGTTTTTCTATTCACGAGTTGGCAACTCACCCCCGTTGTGACCCAGTTTCTTGCAGATTTGCCGTACAGGTTTCATTACGGCTTTGCGGACACAGTTTCGTTCGGATAACTTGCTAGTAGGTGGGTTTATTGGTATCGTACCCATCGGATTACCTTGTATAATATTATTCAGTTGTATCTAGTAAATTCCATCAACTAAAAATGTATTTATTTTTGAGATAGAGACCAGTGATGTTATTCCTTCGACCTTAGAGTCGCGCGTTGTATTTCTGTCGATTTCTTGTTGTTTTGAGTTTCCTTTTGAGTTTTAATCCTTGCCCTTAGTGTTGTATATTATATTGCTTGTGTGGTTGTGACCGTCGATTGACAAAGAGCTAGCTCCCGCTTGGGGATGCCTTTTATTGATTTCGTATACTATTTATGTTGTATCCCGTTTGGGAGCCAGTATTTACAAAGGAGACTCTGCCGAAATTTTCAAGAAATACTTGATGTTTTTTTAAAAAAAAGCATAATTCGGCTATGCTTTTAAAATTACTTGTTTTAAGTTGTTTTTCCTTCACTCTACTACTTTTCTTGGTTTGGATTTCTGGGTTTTCGGCTTACTTAGAATACGTACGTCTCGAGACGTTTCGTAGTTTAAGTGCCGGTCATGTTCCGTACTTTCGGGACTTGACAGATACCGTATTGTAATCTGGCAGTTATCTGTTATCGTTTCGGTTATATGTGATATAACTAGATTGTCGAATCAAGTGTTGATTTGATAATGTGATAAACAGGTAAATGATATTAATCGGTCATATGTGATATAACCGGATTATTAAATCAAGTGTTGATTTAATAATGTGATATATATTATATTTGATATAATTGTATCTTAACTAATATCATTAGCTCACTAAATATTTTCTTATATGTACTAATATATATATGATATATAAATATATTTATATATATATGTGTATATATATATATATATATGTATGTATATATATATAAATATATATGTAGCATGGCATGATTTCTATTTTTGAGAAAAAATAGAAAAAGAGGTGGAAAATGAGAGCATGGTTGCAAGCATGGGCTTTATTCATAGTTTATTCATCTTGACTCACTATTCAAGTATGGTTGCAATTTTATATTGCAAAATTGCATGCTTGAATTAGTGGGGGTCAAGGGTTGCCATTCATTCTTTTCTCATTCTCAACACTTAGTCATTTTTCTTGAGTTGCTCCCATGGTTGCTCTCTAACTTCATCTTCTTCCTCAAATGTCATGGTTCAAGCTTCAACCCTCACATGAGATGTGAATCATGAAGCTTGAACACAAACAAGTGAGAAAAATAAACCCCTACTTCACCATCTCACATTAGATTAGCAATTTGATGTGGAGTGTTGCCTTCACTAATGAGATTAGTGAAGGGTTAACTTGAGCTAGTGGACTTCGGGTGGGTTGTCTTTTGCGCGAAGATCACGAAGGAGGCTCATTCAACTCGAAGAGGAGCCTAGTAGAGTCGTATGGACTTCAACCCGGAGCTATTGAAGAGAAGGACTCGAACTACAAAAGCTGTATGCTCTTTTCTTCTGTTAATTTCATCGCATCACAAAAAGGAAAATTGTCACGACCCGAAATTTAGTTGGTGACCGGCACTAAGTCACGCAACGTATAAAGGCGTAACATAACTTAAATAAGCCGAATCCCAGAAATCTAAAACTTTTTAAAGAAAATAAAAGAGGTGAAGTTTTGAAATAAAGGTATGATGAAATCAAATGTTTCTTAAATGCATAGATAATGGAACATGAAAATGCAAGTAGATTTTACTAGTTGAAAATAATGTTTCCTCTTTTAAAAGTTTGGGCAGCACTTCCCTTGTATATTTTGATCCAAAACCACATATACATGATAATACAAAAGGCATCCCCAAGCGGGAGTTACCACTTCGCCAATCGGCGGAATCACAACCATGCAAGTCAGAAATATAAGTATACGACGTCCAACGGCGAAGATCAACACAAAGGATAAAGAATAAATCAAGACATCAACCCACCAAGCGAACATATAACCCATCGCTCTAAGTCTAGCAACCACAAATCTTACTAAGTCTTACTACTTATACAAATACTAGTTTTGATTGATGGAGTTAACTAGATACAACAGGAATAATAAATACAAGAGCGGGCATGATCCAATATGTCCCACTGTAACATTTCAAAAAAATAAAATATGATTTTTGGGAGTTTTTATAATTAAATAATATATATTGAATAATTTAATAGGGCGGTATAATTAAATACCGATAATAAAAAAAAATTGTAAAATTATGGAAATTACTAAAAAGTGGGTGTTTTATGTGAATTATGCAAATTATAAGTTTTTATGATTAATTATACGCTATTTAGTATTAATCGCGATTAAATATCGCTAATCGCCCATAAAGCTTGTTTCGTGCAAAATATGCACAATATCATTTTTACACTTGTATTACATTTTCCTACATGGCTTTCTCTTCATTTTTCATTCATGGCTTTGGTTTTGTGAGAAGAGAAGAGAAAAGGAAAGGAAAAGAAAAGAAAAGAAAAGAAAAAGGAAATGAATAAAGAATGGAGGGATGGGCATGAGAGAGAGTGAGAGGGTATGGGGTCAAACCTTGGATCAAGCTCCTATTCCTACTTCATTTCTTCATCATCTTCTCACCTCTCCCTCAGTCATGCTGCTGCTGCTTCCCTCACTCCCTCCCCTCTTCATCCTCTCAAACACCATTAAAAACACCTCAAAACCAAATACCCACTTCATTAAAAATGGGCATGAGCTCACTAGCTACACCTTGGACCAAGAAAGCTTGCATTTTGGACACTTGGGGCAACTCAAGAAAATTCTTGAGTTGCCAAATGAGGTAATTATTCTACCATTAGCATAGTATTTCCATTTCTTTTACATCCATGTTTTTTCAGAACCGATTTGGTGTCGTTTAGTGAGGTTTGGAAATTTCTAGTTAGGGTTTATGGAATTCTTGAGTTGTGAGGTGTAATTGAGCTTAGTAGAGGCCACACTAACCCCTAATTGCTAGGATTCAGACCTAAACCAGAGACTAGAACCCCTATTAGCGAATTTAGAAACCAGATATCGGAAGAATTGTGGATTATGTGAGTGTAAAATGAAATCTACTAACACCGGGGTGACCTGAAAATTTTTTAGCAAACATAGAGAGATGTGCAGGTGATTTTGTAACACCTGAGTTTGTGTTTAGTGGTAATTGTGTGATAATGTGGGGTTTTTGGTAAAAAGGTTACCAAAACGGGTTTCTAATAATTTATCTGGTTTTATGGATATTTTATTAGAATTTTATCTCGACTGCACACACTTGTGCATGTTAATGTGGGTTAAGCCTAGGGTTGCCATGTTTAGGTGTGCATGGTGGGTTAACCATGTTTAGACAGCCATGGTGGTTTTAACCTTTTGGTTAGGTTAATTAGTTTTAATTTTAAGATTTTTAGTTTTAAAAATGGATTAGGGTTAGGGTTGACATGTGGTGAGAGAGGGAGGTCATGATGAAAGTGCATGCAAGCATTTAATGAGAGAGAGGGAATGGTGGCTCCAAGGTTAGGTCATAATCCATCTCACCTCAACACTTTTGCATGTCTCTCACACTCTCTTCCACACTCTCATATCACTCACGTCTCTCCCTCTCACTCACACACACACACACACCATCATCATATGCACAATACCACACCACAAATACAACAACCCCCTTCAGCAGTAGCTGCTACTACAGGAACAGCAAAACACAACAATAGCAGCAGCAGTGTAAAGCAGCATCATCAGCAGCCAAATTGCATCTGCAGCAGCTGCTTCAGGAGCAGCAATAGCAGCACTTCAGCAACACAACTCACTCTCCTACCTCCTCCTTCCCCTCTTCTCCTTCATCTTGGACCTCTAGAGGTATAACCCCTTAACTCAACTCCTATCTTGCCAAGTTATGGTTATCTAGCTTAGTTGAGCTTTTATTATATGTTTTAGTGCTAGTTTTAGGTAAATTTGAGTGAGAGTGGCGAAGTGATGGTTTGGATTGTTAGTATAACCTAATTAGGTGTTGTTGAGACCAGTTAACCAGAAATTTGTCCCAGATTTCACCAAAAATACCAGATTTGTTCGACTTAGTGTAATTTAGCGTATTTATCGACTTTTTAGCCTTTCTGGAATCTTCTTTTGACCCGAGCCACTCAGGTAAAAATTGGTGAGAGTGTAGCACAGTGATCTTAGCAGACACACACACAAAACACGGTGACCCACCTCCCACTTATGGCCGCCAATTTATTCAATCTGGCCGCAAATTATGGCCCGAACAGGGGCTGGGGTGCTGGGGTTTTGCCTATAGGTGTCTGTTCGGTAGCTTAGGGTGTTGGTATTTGCAACTTTTTGTGTTGGGACCAGAGTCAAAATCTGGAGCCTAAAACCATATATCGACGTTTTTAAACTTGTGCGACACGCGCGTGATCCGCGTGGTTCTGTGGCTTGCTGCGCGACACAGCGTGTTAGAGTGGGTTCTGGTGAGTTACGCACGTCGCGACGCATCGAGTGCACGCGTGTTTAGTTTCACGCACGCGTTATCCTTTTTAACGATAAATCACATTTTTGCAGGATTTGCCTTATGTGTGACTTTTGTAATTTCCAGGTTCGCAGGCAGGTTCGTCAGATGCCGCCAAGAAGGGAAAACAAGTGGTCGGCTACGTGTAGCACGCGACCAGGTGAGTAGATTTAACATCTACGGGGAAATCGCCCGTATGGCATTAAGCGTCAGAGCGTAATAGGATGTTTAGTCATGTTTGTTCATATAGATATACTAGTAGCATACTCTCTTGTTACATATAGAACTGGTAGTATAGAACACTGCACTATCACTAACGGTTCAAGTTGCACGAGCACGATTTATATGCTACACTCACACCATTAGTGATTGCCATGACACTCACATTATAGGATTGTTATAAATCGCATATCATATTGATTCCGCTTTATTGATGTTTGTCATGATTGGCCGCATATTAGCATATGTTATACTCATACCATGCACACTGTATACGTTCCTTGGTGCATACCTTCACTGATATATCACTACCTGTGCACATGTTCTCTTACTTGTGCACACATATCCATACTTATGCCTTGTACATTATATATTCATACTTGGGCACATATACGTTACATATCCATACTTACGCCATGTACATCATATATGCATACTTGGACACATATACGTTACATATCCATACTTATGCCATATACATTGCTACATTCACATTGCGTACTTATCCTTTCGTACATCCATATCTATACACATATACATATGTTACATATATGGATGATATTGACATGATTTAAAAACTAGGGGACCGCATGTGATATTTTCAAAACTGGATCTTTTAAAGGAGCGGTTTTCCCTTTCTTTTACTATTAGTGTCATGCGACACATTGCATGGATTTACGCATTTGATTTGATTCATATGATTTCTGGATTTCGGAACCCGAGTATTATTTTAAGAAAATACGCACTGTTTAAAAACCCGATTTTCCTTGATATGATATTTTAGTGCGTCCACCATGAGTTTTCTCGGTTCCAGAGAGCTTATGTGAGTATACCCGATTCGAGGAGAGGTAGGTACCGATTGCGGGTACATGGTGGACCCGGTACGGTACCCCGAGGCAAGAAGACTCGTAGTGTTAGACGGTGAGCCTGGCGGAGGGACTACTACCTACTGATGATTGGTTAGACCTGGCGATTATCCGGAGGATATCGACCATAGTCGATAGATAGATACGGGTTGACGCGTACTACCGGGGCCGAGGGCCGATTCCGCAAACGGAGCCCGTGGGCCGATCCGATGGACGGATGCCCGATACTGGAGGATTTGCGTGTCGATGTTAGGCACGGCTGATTTTATGATATTTCGAGTGCCGATGTTGGGTACTCACGATTCTATGAGATTTACAGGATTTGAGGGCCGAGGTGGATGACGATGCCTGAGTTTTACTGGGATTTTGGTGTATTGATGGACACCGGTTATTTTTCCACGTTGATATTCCGTATAGCTACTATTTATTCCCATGCTCAGCATTTAGTATTTGACATCTCATCCTGTATCAATTGTACCTGTTAGAGTACACATGCTATGCACGCTCATTGCATACCCTGCTCATTCTATATAGGGTTGTTAGATCGCATTGCCATACATGATTATCACATACCTTGCTCATCACATAGAGATGTTATTAGATCGCATTTGTTACATGATTTTGAGCACCCAGTTCATCATATAGATGTTATCTGTTGGCATAGGTTAGAGTATCGCAGCACGTGCATGCTCGCGATTACCTTTATATGTTATCTACTATTCACGAGTTGGCAACTCACCCCCGTTGTGCCACAGTGCTTGCAGGTTGCCCTTTGGAGTAGTCACGGCTGGCTGTTTACCGCATCTTTGACACAGATACCACTGCAGTTGGCATACTGGCCATTTTTGCTGATAGGTGGGTTTTGTGCGGTATTTGTTTACTTTCTACATGTGTACCTCATTGTATCTAGTATTCTCCATCTACTACTTATGTATTGACTTATAGACCAGTTGTGAGGACGATGTATTATATTTTGTACTCTGGTGTCGAGCTCATTGTGAGCCGACTTTATTTATGCTGTTATATATTTCTTGCTGTCTTCACTTATTTCTACTCAGTCTTCGCCACGGCGTCGTATATTATCATCGTGATGTTGTTTCCGCCATTGGGCGTGATTGCTCCCGTTTGGGATGCTTTATTCTTATTATATATCATTTTACTCATATATTGTCTTGTACCCGATTTCGGGGCTACTTTTTAAAAAGGAAATGCGGCCAAAATATTAATAATAACCTGAACCTTAAAGAATTTCTACTAATCAACTTAAAGTTTTATAAATGTTTTAAAACACTCTATACTTTTTATGGTTTTGATTTCTGGGTTCGGCTTACTTAGTCACGTTACACCTGCATACGTCACGTGGTTAAGCGTCGGTCACGGGCGAAATTTTGGGTCATGACAAAGTTGGTATCAGAGCGTAGGTTTTACCTTCGGAGTGTAGGATGACCCTGGTATGATGGAGTAGGTAACTGCAGCAGAGTGGCGTAGCGTGCGTATGTTCCGCGGCATACCCACGACACGGTACTCCGCCTAAGCGACCTTAGGACTTGTTGATTGAAATTCCTTCATGACTGTATACATTCTTGCGATTCGATTTCTGTATCCTTATTGAATCCTATCCTCCTTTCAGCCGATATGCCGCCAAAGACTACGAGGGCACAGAGAGCGGCCGCGAGGGCCGAGATGCGAGTTGACTCGTTCGAGACGAGGACTAATCCGGGTAGTACCCCTGTTGTACCCGAGCAGACTTTTTCTCCTTCGACAGACCAGACGATGGGATTCGGTATGCAGGAGATGCACCAGATGATGGGATCCAGTATGCAGGAGATGCGTCAGATGATAGGATCGCTAGTTGAGACGCTTCGAGCGCAGCGACCAGAGGTAGCTCCACCCGTCACATGGACCGCGATGGTACCTACCGTATAGACAGTTGCCCCTGTAGCCATAGAGGTGATTACAGTATCGTTAGCAAAATTCATGAGGCCGAAGCCTCCGGTCTTCACAGGTATCGATGCAGCCAAGGACCCACAGTCTTTCATTGATAGGATGGCCCGGATATGCCGTTCGCTCAGATGCTCAGATGCGCGATGGGTAGAGTTCGCGAGCTTTCGCCTGGAAGGTCTTGTGCAGAAATGGTGTGAATCGGTTGAGAAGGGCAGAGCAGCCGGTCTTCCTCCTGCGACCTGGACAGAGTTTGTGATGATATTTCTAGCCCGCTTCCTTCCCCAGAGTGTTAAGGATGCCCGAGCACGCAGATTTGTGTCCTTGCGCCAGACGCCAGAGATGACAGTGGCAGAGTACGATGTGTTGTTCACCGAGCTATCAGTTTATGCTCCATACTTAGTGGCTACTGAGGAACTGCGAGTCAAGAGATTTGTCCGAGGCTTGCTTACACCACTGTTCCTTGCGATCAGCGCACAACATTACGAGACATATGCAGCAGCTGTAGACGCAGCTCTGTTAGTCGAGGAGCGCCTTGCAGAGACTTCGGTAGTTCCGGGGCCGAAGAGGGTTCGCACCGATACCGCAGCACAGGGACTTCCATTTAAATGCCGTGATAGACGTCCTACAGGTGGCAGAGACACGGGGCAAGGTCAGATGTTTAGCTCATACCCCCGGGAGGGTTAGCAGTCATCGCGTAGATGCTTTGGATGTGGTAGTCTCCATCACCAGGTCAGGGATTGTACCGCGAGACGCCAGAGGGAGCCAGTCGTACCGCATGTCACACTTCCACCTTCTCCACACCAGAGGGTGTTGCCTATTGTACCCATAATTGCTCCGCGTCAGACTCATGCACAGAGAGGCCGTGGTTGCGGAGGGTTTGTTCCTAGAGGGCAAGGTGGTCGAGGCGGAGGACAGCCAGCTACCGGCAGAGTGCAGCCAGTTGCTAATAGGGGACCGCACGGTTGCAGGTGGAGGACAGGCACGGGTTTTTTCGTTGACGCATCAGGACGCGCAGGTGTCCAATGCAGTGGTCTTAGGTATCCTTTCAGTATGTTCTGTTAATGCACACGTGTTGTTCGATCCCGGATCTACGCACTCGTACGTTTCCACACACTTTGTGCCGAATTTAGGTAGAGAGTCCGGTTTGCTTGATCAGCCGCTTGTTGTGACCACTCCCGTGGGAGAGTCATTTGTTGCTAGGCACGTGTTCCGATCCTGTATCTTCCGTATTGGCGAGCGAGAGCTGCCTGTCGACTTGATCCTTCTTGAGATGTTGGACTTCGACGTTCTTTTAGTCATGGATTGGTTAGCCACGTGCTATGCGTCTGTGGGCTGCCGTAAGAAGACAGTTAGATTTTTTTTTCCCGGCGAGCCGACTTTTGTTGTGCAGGGGGACCGTGGTGCCGCCCCTCACATGTTGATTTCTTCTCTTCGCGCTGGATAGCTGTTGAGGAAAGGATGTCGGGGATTTCTAGCCTATGTTTGCGATACTAGAGCTACAAATGTTCCATTAGACCAGGTTCCGATTGTATGTGAGTTCCCCGATATTTTCCCTGATGAGCTGCCTGGACTACCGCCTGAGCGCGAGGTTGAGTTCTGTATCGATTTGATTCCCGGCACAGGGTCTATTTCTATACCGCCTTATCGGATGGCCCCGACGGAGCTTAGAGAGTTGAAGGTCTAGTTGCAAGATTTGCTAGATAAGGGACTTATTCGACCTAGCGTTTCTCCATGGGGTGCTCCGGTTTTTTTATTAAGAAGAAGGATGGCAGTTTGCGTCTGTGTATCGACTACCGCCAGCTGAACCGGGTTACAGTGCGGAACAGATATCCATTGCCACGCATAGACGACTTGTTCGCCCAGTTTCAGGGGGAAAGATATTTTTCGAGGATCGATTTGCGATCGGGCTATCATCAGCTGCGAGTTCGACAGGAGGACATTCCGAGGACAGCTTTCCGCACGCGCTATGGCCATTATGAGTTTTTGGTGATGTCGTTCGGACTCACCAACGCACCAGCAGCATTCATGGACTTGATGAACCGTATATTCAGGCTGTATTTGGACTTTTTCATAATCGTATTCATTGACGATATATTGGTGTATTTCCGGAGCAGAGAGGAGCATGAGCAGCACCTGCGGATCACAATGCAGACCTTGAGGGAGCACCAGCTTTTTGCAAAATTCTCTAAGTGCGCGTTCTGGCTGGACAACATAGACTTCTTAGGCCATGTGATTACACGGGATGGTATATGTGTAGACCCGAGGAAGATCGAGGCCGTTCAGAGTTGGCCCAGGCCTACATCCGTTAATGAGATACGCAGTTTTCTGGGATTGGCCAGTTACTACAGGCGATTTGTGCAGGACTTCTCCCGTATTGCTGCACCCTTGACCGGACTGACCCGGAAGGGATTTCCTTTCGATTGGACAGAGGAGTGCGAGCACAGTTTCCAGCAGCTGCGGACTTGTTTGACTACGGTGCCAGTGTTATCTTTGCCTTCAGGATCAAGCGGATTTGTGGTCTATTGTGACGCTTCACGAGTGGGGCTAGGATGCGTATTGATGCAGCATGACAGGATGATCGCGTATGCTTCGCGGCAATTGAAGAGACATGAACAGAACAACCCTACTCACGATTTGGAGATGGCCGCAGAGGTCTTTGCACTTAAGATCTGGAGACATTACCTATATGGCGAGTCGTGCCAGATATTCACGGATTACAAGAGCTTAAAGTATATATTTCAGCAGCGAGACCTGAACCTCAGACCACGCCGTTGGATGGAACTAGTAAAGGACTACGACTGCGAGATCTTGTATCACCCGGGCAAGGCAAATGTAGTGGCAGATGCTTTGAGCAGGAGGCCCGGGGGCAGTCTATCTTGTTTGAGTGCAGTGCAGAGGCAGTCGTCGGCAGATTGGCAGACATTATGCGACAGCCGAGTGTAGTTCGAGTTCATGCCGATCGGGGGACAGCTTGCGCATGTTCGTGTACGCCCACAGTTACTTGACCGTATACATGAGGCACAGCACAGTGACGACCGATGTTCAGAGATCATGAAACAGATTGGACATGGCAGATTTTCCGAGTTCATGATCGATGATCAGGGGATACTACGATTTGGGACTAGATTGTGCGTACCAGATACTGCGGGACGGCGGCGTGAGATTCTTGAGGAGGCACATCGATCGGTGTACAGTTTCCATCCGGGTTCCACCAAGATGTACCATGATATGAGAGATGTTTACTTATGGGACGGAATGAAGAGGGACATCGCAGATTTCGTGTCGAGATGCCTGACTTGTCAGCAAGTCAAGGCCAAGCACCAAAGACTAGCAGGTGAGCTACAACCGTTACCCATTTCGGAGTGCAAATGGGAACAGATTTCGATGGATTTCGTTGTGGGTGTACCTAGGACTAGGTGAGGGTGTCACGACCCGAAAGAGCATGTGACTGGCCCTTGAACCATATGAAGTCTATAGGACTCCATCTGATCCAAGTAAGCCAAAAGCCAAGAAATCTAAAACCATTTTATGGAGTAAATAAAGAAAACTAGTTTAAAGAAGTGATGAAAAACATGTTTGAAGTCATGGTTTTTAAATAACTAAGCCGAATATGCATTTTTAAAATGTAAATTTTTTTAGAAAATTTCAGCTGTGTTTCTTTTGTAAATACTGGCCCCGAACAGGGTACAACATAAATACTATATATGCAATGAATAAAAGGCATCCCCAAGCGGGAGCTAGCTCTTCATCAATCGACGGTCACAAACACGCAAGCAATATAATATACAACGCCGAATGGCGAGGATCAAAACTCAAAAAGAAACTCAAATAACATGAAAACCGTAATACTACTACACGCGACTCTAAAGTCGAAATAATACATCACTAGTGTCTAAGTCTGAAACAATATACAAGTTTTGGTTGATGGAATTTTTAGATACAATGAGTAATACAAGTACAATGATGGTTCTTGATACTAAAGAACCCACCTACCAAGCAAATCACCCACAAAGGAAAGCAGTGTGCCAGAAATGTCGTAATGGAACCTGTACGGGAAAACCGACAAGAAGCTGTGGCACAACGGGGGTGAGTTGCCAACTCGTGAATAGAAAATATCTACAAGCAGAAATCGAATGCAAGACATAATCCTAGGTCAAACGATCAGTATATAAACCTCAAAGAATAAACCTGAAGCATGATAAGGTGGCAATGTACCATCTAATCATGTATGTATTGCCAAGTAACCGTGCCAGTGCCTCAGGTAATAACATGTCGTAAATATAAGGTATGTCTGCATGAAGTAAATATGATGAAGTATCGAAATAAATATCAATACATATATATTAGCATCCTATTCCACTAATATTGGTGTAAGGGTATATATAACAGCGCCCTCATACCCTGTTATATATACAAATGAAGTATGTGATCAATGTCTGTATATATGTGGATCCCGTCCACCTGTCACCGAATGACAATAAGCATCATGAATGTAAATGTGAGGATATAATCAAAATCATGGAAACATCATGAAACCTGTGCCTAGCATCAGCATGTAAATCCTCGTCCATATAGGGCTCCGTCTGCGGTATTGGCCCTCGGCCCCGGCAGCACGGGTCAGCCCGTGTCCATCTCTCAACTCCGGTCGGTATCCTCCAGATATCCGCCGAGCTCAAATACAATCACCGGTAGGTACTCGCCCACCTCCAGGCTCAATCGGAAAAATCCTTCGATCATCTTGCCGAGGGGAACCATACCGGGTCCTACCATGTACCCTCATACGGCACACACTCCTCGTATGGGGTATGTAATCAGAACGATAAATCTCATGGTGGCTGCGCAAATATCATATCAAGGAAACCGGTTTTTTCAAATAAGTACATACTCTCCTTTGAAATTGTCCACGGTTCCCAAATACAGAAATATCATGAAAACGAATATCTCAATGCGTATAATTAGAAAGCATGATATATGTGACATAGAATAACAGTATGCACATACAAGGTCATATCCTGATGCAATAATACTACTGTGTAGTGACATGGCAATTATCGATGATGAAGTGTGTGAGCCGGCAAGCAAGTGTACGTGGATCATATGCATCATCGATAATGGTGCTGGTGTCCTAACAGCATGATTGAAATATAGAAATAAACACATGCAATGCGATACGGAATCGAATAATCAATGCAACAGTGAAGAATCTACACCAATATGTACATGTCATGTAGTGGTGCCATTTGAAATAAGACGAATCAGGGTTTTGGTAAAATAAGGGTTACGGTGTTTTTATGAATAGATACGTCTTTTGAAAATACCCATAGAATCCCTTTACTTGTTCTTAAGATATTCCCGATTCGTTAGTTTTGAAATAGGTATGACTCGGGTCTAGACAAACATCTACTAAGCCAAGTCCATCAGGAGGGATATGGAAACCACTTAAATCTGAGTCGATATATATATATATATATATATATATATATAATAATCGATGATCCCGCCTCAATAGTATCGCGTACGATACAGTATATCATCTGACATCCTCGAGTCATGAGTGCGGATCTATCATCAATCTAAAGCTCGTACGGTAAATCGTCGTATGGCATCCCAATAGCTGGGTACGGGTCAGTATCACAATCAGCTCATCAATTATTTTGTATCCTCATCATCATATCACATAATTTGGGGTACTGATCTAAGTCTGGTACAACCGATACCATCAATATGACTGCGTGTGTAAACACACGTCTAAAAGCCCGCTAGAGATCACATGGCGTATCCCAAATACGAATCATCTCAAATCACCGATCTCGCGGCATAATGCCCAATATCTTCGACTCACCTCCAATGTCGTCCAATATCATCAAACACAGTAAACGTATAATGAATATGCAAGGGTGTGCGTGTGGATGTAAATCTATTCTAGGGTTCGCGACTATGAATTACACTAGGTTACTTCTAATCCTAACTATCCATAATACACCTAACACAATATCCACGACACACTATAACTATCATATAAATATAAATATATATCAACTACGGACTGCGGGGGTGCTATACGCCATCCACCCGACTTCCCCCGTAGATATAATCTATTCACCTTGCGTCTTCATTTGTGGACGTCGCCACGTGCTTGCATGTCGTCCCGAAGTCTTCATAGGGTACCTACACATCAAAGTATCGTATATGCACATTAAAACCAAATCAAAGCTAAAACGACACACGAAAAACCAAAACGATACGCTATGGGGCCTATAGGTTAGAACTTATGGGTACGCCTCCAAAACCAACAATCAATCCTCGATATCGTCGTATAAACACCAAATAGTCGAGGTAAAATACAATACTTAAATTCAGAAATAAAAATACGGAATATGGAAACACGAATCCAAAACAGCAACTAAGGAAATAGGGTCCAGATTTCACACTAGGTCAAATTAGACAAATCTATACATGCCAGGGGCCTAATCTACACATGTAGGAGCTGCAAAACCAAAACGACACAAAATGAGGCAAGTCTGGCCGCAAATTGCAGCCAATAGGATTAAATTGGTGGCCAGAAAAATGAGTTAGGGCCTGGGGTCTTGTGTGGTGGTTCTAGGGTGCCTGCACATATCGCTGTCCCATCAATTTTATTTCAGAATGCCCCGGGTGATAGCAGATTACAAAATACACTCTCAGATTTACAGTTTTCCCCGATATCGATTCCATAAATCCATATTCTGGTTTCTAGTTCAGGTTCGGGTCTAAAATAACATCACTAGGGTGTTTGTACGGCCTCTACTAAGTTTAGTTTCACATTACAACACAAAATTCCCCCAAACCCTAACTAGGTTTTCCTTAAGTCACCAAATCAAACAATATCGGTTCTAAACTAGCATGAAGGTATAAGAAATGCTAAAACTAATCTAATGGTCCATAAAATAACTCATTTGGCAACTCAAGAATTTTCTTGAGTTGCCCCTAGTGGCCAAAATCCTTGCTTTCTTGGTCCAATGTGTAGATCTTGAGCTTGTGCACACTTTTAATGAAATGGAGATAGGGTTTTGGTGACGTTTTTAAGGTGGTTTGAAGGGATTAAGTGGGAGAGAGTTTAAGGTGGTTTTGGTGACGTTTTTAAGGTGGTTTTGGTGACGTTTTTAAGGTGGTTTGAAGGGATTAAATGGAGAGGGAGAGATGAGGGATAATGAGAGGGAGAGAGAAGATCAAGAATAATACCCCCCCCATGCCTCATAAATGCACTTGTCCCCTTTTCTTTTCCTTTTTCTTTTTCTTTTCTTATCTTTTCTCCCAATTCCTTTCTCATAATAATAGTAACCCCAAATAACAACATAGAAAATGCACAAGTGTGATAAAAATGATACGCGCATGCTTTGCACAAAATTGCTAAAAAGCCGATTAGCGATTTTTAATCGCGATTAGCACGAAATTAGCATATAAATGATCTTAAAAACTTTTAAATGACATAATTCCATAAATTACCCTATTTTAGAATTTTCCATAACCTTTTCCAAATTTTTCTATATTTAACAATACCAAAATATTAAAATATTCAATAAAATAATATTAAATTATAAAAATTCCTAAAAATAATATTTTATTTTTTTGAAATGTTACAGAGGGTATGACTCCATTTGGGTGATCGTGGATCGTTTGACGAAAGCGGCTCACTTCCTGCCAGTGAAGACGACTTTTAGATTTGCTCAGTACGCCCAGATTTACATCGATGAGATTGTATGACTGCATGGAGTCCCGACGTGTATCGTGTCCAACAGAGGCACCCAGTTTACCAGCTGACTATGGAAGAGACTTCAGGTGGCGTTGGCCACACGCTTGAGTTTCAGCACAGCATTTCATCCGCAGACCGACGGCCAGTCAGAGCGGACTATTCAGACTCTCGTGGACATGCTCAGAGCGTGCGTTTTGGACTTTGGTGGTAGCTGGGATCATCATTTGCCGCTAGTGGAGTTCTCCTACAACAAAAACTTCCAGGATACTATTCAGATGGCACCTTTCGAGGCTTTGTATGGGAAGAGATGTAGATCGCCCTTCTGTTGGACAGAGCTCAGCGAGAGCAGTATTTTGGTGCCACAGATCATACAGAAGACGACCGAGAAGATACAGCTGATTCGAGACAGGATGAGAGCAGATCAGAGCAGGCAGAAATCGTATGCAGACAGGCGCCGTCGCAGATTAGAGTTCGCAGTTGGTGATGTTTTTCTGAGGGTCTCTCCGATGAAGGGCGTGATGCAATTTGGGCGAAAGGGAAAGCTTAGCCCTAGATTCGTAGGTCCCTTCGAGATCCTCGAGCGTGTCGGCGCAGTTGCATATCGTTTGGCTCTTCCACCCAGCTTTTCAGATGTTCACACCGTCTTCCACGTGTCGATGCTACGCAGATATCTTCATGACCCTTCCCACACGATTCAGCATCAGACCGTTCAGCTTAAGCCCGACCTTTCGTTCACCGTGTAGCCATTAGAGATATTGGACCGGCAGGTGAAGAAACATCGATCGAAAGTCATGTCGTCTGTGAAGGTTATTTGGCGCAGCCCGAATGGTGGAGATCACTTGGGAGGCCGAGGGAGAGATGCAGAAGAAATTCTCTCATCTTTTTGAAAGTACGCGTAGTTATATATTTTAAATTCGGGGATGAATTTTCTTAAGGGGGAAGACTGTAACACCTGAGTTCGTGTTTAGTGGTAATTATGTGTTAATGTGAGGTTTTTGGTAAAAAGTTTGCCAAAACGGGTTTCTAATAAATTTATCTGGTTTTATGGATATTTTATTACAATTTTATCTCGACTGCACACACTTATGCATGTTAATATGGGTTAAGTCTAGGGTTGCCATGTTTAGGTGAGCATAGTGGGTTAACCATGTTTAGACAGCCATGGTGGTTTTAACCTTTTGTTTAGGTTAATTAGTTTTAATTATGGATTTTTAGTTTTAAAAATGGATTAGGGTTAGGGTTGACTTATGGTGAGAGAGGGAGGTCATGATGGAGGTGCATGCAAGCATTTAATGAGAGAAAGGGAATGGTGACTCCAAGGTTAGGTCACAATCCATCTCACCTCAATACTTTTGTATGTCTCTCACACTCTCTTTCACACTCTCATATCACTCACATCTCTCCCTCTCACTCACACACACACCATCATCATATGCACAATACCACACCACAAATACAATAACCCCCTTCAGCAGTAGCTGCTGCTACAGCAACAGCAAAACACAAAAATAAAACAATAGCAGCAGCATTGTAAAGCAGCAGCATCAGCAGCCAAACTGCATCTGCAGCAGCTGCTTCAGGAGCAACAACAGCAGCACTTCAGCAACACAACTTACTCTCCTATCTCGTCTTTCCCCTCTTCTCCTTCATCTTGGACCTCTAGATGTATAACCCCTTAAATCAACTCCTATCTTGCCAAGTTATGGTTATCTAGCTTAGTTTAGTATTTATTATATGTTTTAGTGCTAGTTTTAGGTAAATTTGAGTGAGAGTGGCAAAGTGATGGTTTGGATTGTTAGTATAACCTAATTAGGTGCTGTTGAGACTAGTTAACCAGATATTTGTCCCAGATTTCACCAAAAATACCAGATTTGTTCGACTTGGTGTAATTTAGCGTATTTATCGACTTTTTAACCTCTTTGGAATCTGCTTTTGACCCGAGCCACCCAAGTAAAAATTGGTGAGACTGTAGCACAGTGAACTTAGCAGACAGACACAAAAAACACGGGGACCCACCTCCCACTTCCCGCCGCCGATTTATTCAATCTGGCCGCAAATTGCGGCCAGAACAAGGGCTTGGGTGCTGGGGTTTTGCCTATAGGTGTCTGTTCGGTAGCTTAGGGTGTTGGTATCTGCAAATTTTTGTGTTGGGACCAGAGTCAAAATCTGGAGCCTAAAATCATATATCGACGTTTTTAAGCTTGTGCGACACGCGCGTGATCCACGTGTGATCCGCATGGTTCTGTGGCGCGCTGCGCGACACAGCGTGTCAGAGTGGGTTCTGGCGAGTTACGCACGTCGCGACGCATCGAGTGCACGCGTGTTTAGTTTCACGCACGCTTTATCCTTTTTAGCGATAAATCACATTTTTGCTGGTTTGCCTTATGTGTGTGACTTTTGTAATTTCCAGGTTCGTAGGCAGGTTCGTCAGATGCCGCCAAGAAGGGAAAGCTAGTGGTCGGCTACCTATAGCACGCGACCAGGTGAGTAGATTTAACATCTACGGGGAAATCGCCCGTATGGCGTTAAGCGTCAGGGCGTAATAGGATGTTTAGTCATGTGTGTTCATATAGATATACTAGTAGCATACTTTCTTGTTACATATAGAATTGGTAGTATAGAACATTGCACTGTCACTAACGGTTCAAGTTGCACGAGCACGATTTATATGCTACACTAACACCGTTAGTGATTGCCATGACACACACATTATAGGATTGCTATAAATCGCATATCATATTGATTCCTCTTTATTGATGTTTGTCATGATTGGCCGCATATTAGCATATGTTATACTCATACCATGCACACTGTATACGTTCCTCGGTGTATACCTTCACTGATATATCACTACCTGTGCACATGTTCCCTTACTTGTGCACGCATATCCATACTTGTGCCGTGTACATCATATATTCATAATTGGGCACATATACGTTACATATCCATACTTACGCCATGTACATCATATATTCATACTTTGGCACATATATGTTACATATCCATACTTATGCCATATACATTGCTACATTCACATTGCGTACTTATCCTTTCGTACATCCATACCTATACACATATACATATGTCACATACATTGATGATATTGACATGATTTAAAAACTAAGGGACCGCATGCGATATTTTCAAAACTGGATCTTTTAAAGGAGCGGTTTTCCCTTTCTTTTACTCTTAGTGTCATGCGACACATTGCATGGATTTATGCATTTGATTTGATTCATATGATTTCTGGATTTGGGAACCGGAGTATTATTTTAAGAAAATACGCACTGTTTAAAAACCCGGTTTTCCTTGATATGATATTTTAGTGCGTCCACCATGAGTTTTCTCGGTTCCAGAGAGTTGTGTGAGTATACCCGATTCGAGGAGAGGTAGGCACCGATTGCGGGTACATGGTGGACCCGGTACGGTACCCCGAGGCAAGAAGACTCGTAGTGTTAGACGGTGAGTCTGGCAGAGGGACTACTACCTACCAGTGATTGGTTAGACCTGGCGATTATCTTGAGGATATCGACCAGAGTCGATAGATGGATACGGGTCGAAGCGTACTGCCGAGGTGAAGGGCCGATTCCGCAGACGGAGCCTGTAGGCCAATCCGATGGACGAATGCCCGTTACTGGAGGATTTGCGTGTCGATGTTAGGCACGGCTGATTTTATGATATTTCGAGTGCCGATGTTGGGTACTCACGATTCTATGAGATTTACAGGATTTGAGGGCCGAGGTGGATGACAGCGCCAGAGTTTTACTGGGATTTGGGTGTATTGATGGACACGGGTTATTTTTCCACGTTGATATTCCATGTAGATACTATTTATTCTCATGCTCAGCATTTAGTATTTGACATCTCATCCTGTATCTATTGTACCTGTTAGAGTACACATGCTATGCACGCTCATTGCATACCCTGCTCATTCTATATAGGGTTGTTAGATCGCATTGCCATACAAAATTATCACATACCTTGCTCATCACATCAAGATTTTATTTGATCGCACTTGTTACATGATTTTGAACACCCTGTTCATCATATAGATGTTATCTGTTGGCATAGGTTAGAGTATCGCAGCACGTGTATACTCGCGATTACCTTTATATGTTATCTATTATTCACGAGTTGGCAACTCACCCCCATTGTGCCACAGTGCTTGCAGGTTGCCCTTTGGAGTAGTCGCGGCTGGTTGTTTACCGCATCTTTTGACACAGATGCCACTGCAGTTGGCATACTAGCCTTTTTCCTGATAGGTGGGTTTTGTACGGTATTTGTTTGCTTTCTACTTGTGTACCTCATTGTATCTAGTATTCTCCATCTACTACTTATGTATTGACTTAGAGACCAGTTGTGAGGACGGTGTATTTTATTTTGTACTCTGGTGTCGAGCTCATTGTGAGCCGACTTTATTTATGCAGTTCTATATTTCTTGCTGTCTTCACTTATTTTTAATCAGTCTTCGCTAAGGCGTCGTATATTATCATCGTGATGTTGTTTCCGCCGTTGGGCGTGATTGCTCCCGTTTGGGATGCTTTATTCTTATTATATATCATTTTACTCATATATTGTCTTGTACCCGATTTCGGGGCTACTTTTTACAATGGAAATGCTGCCAAAATAATAATAATAACTTGAACCATAAAGAATTTCTACTAATCAACTTAAAGTTTTATAAATGTTTTAAACACTCTATACTTTTTATGGTTTTGATTTCTGGGTTCGGCTTACTTAGTCACGTTACGCCTTCAGACGTCACGTGGTTAAGTGCCGGTCACGGGCCAAACTTTGGATCGTGACAAATTTAGAGCATACCCTAAAGACCCGAGACCTCACTTCCACCTTTGGGCCGCAGATTTTATGAATCAGGCCGCAATTTACGGCCAGGGTGGGTTGTATTCTGTTCAAGGTTCGTCTGTAGCTCCATCTCTTGTAAACTAGACCCTTGGCAAATGCAAAATTGGCTGATTTGACCTAGGGTAAAATCTTGGACCATTTTCAAGAGTTGCTGTTTTGATTCGTGATTTCGTTTTGCTTATTTTATATTTTGGATTTTTGTAATTTGTGTTGTATTCGATTGCTTGACGTTTTTACTTCGAAATCGAGTGTTATTTGGTAGTTTTGAAAGCGTAGTCCATAGGTTCAGACATATAGGCTTTTAGCGTGTCGTTTTGGTTTTCCAATGTGAGTTTAATACGCATTTGCGATACGTTATGATTTGTAGATACCCCCACGAAGACGTTGAGATGATAAGTAAGCACGTGGCGGCATCGGCAACGGAAAGCGAAGAGCAAGGTGAGTAGATTATATTTACGGGGGAAGTCGGGTGGATGGCGTATAGAACCCCCGCAGTTCGATGTATAGTTTGCTATATATATACTATATATATGATATCTTTTAAGTGTGACATGATATTCAAGATATGTTTAGGTGTTCAATGGTTAGATTAGGGTTTTTAGAAGTAAACTAGTATAGTTTCTTAGTTATGAACCCTAAAATAGGTTTACACCCACACGCACACACTTGCTTACTTTTATACTTGTGCGTATATGGGGATATGTATATATATATACACACATAGGTATGGGACTGTGTATATATATATACACGTGTACCTACACTTGGATAATGAGGTTAGTAGATGATATTTGGAGATGAGTCGATGCGTTTGGGCATGGTGCCACGAGATCGGTGATATGATGTGGTTCGTATTTTGAGATACGAAATGAGATTTTAGCGGGCATTTAGACGTGTGTCTTACACACACACACACACACACACATATATATATATATATATTGATGGTATCAGCTTGTACTAGACTTAGATCAGTACCCCAGTTCATGAGATATGATGATGAGAATACCAGATAATTGATGAGATAAATGTGAGATTCGACCCGTACCCAGATTTGGGATGCCGTATGACTGATTTACGTACGAGCTATATATTGATGATAGATCCGCACCCTTGACTCGAGGATGTCATATTGTATATTGTATCGTATGTGATACTATTGAGGCGGGATCACCGACTATTATATGTATATGTGTATCGACTCATATTTAGGTGGTTTCCATAACCTTTCGATTAGATTCTTGGTAAGATCTATAGTTTACTTAGTAGATGTTAGACTAGAACCGAGTCATACATATTTCCAAACTAACGAATCGTGAGTATTTTGAAGGCAGGCCAAGAGATTCTACGGATATTTTCAAAAGACGCATCTTTTCTTAAAAAACACTGTAGCCCTTATTTTTCTAAACACCACGATTCGTGTTATTTCAATTGGCAAAACTGTATGACATATATATATTGATGCAGATTCTTCACTGTTGTGTTTATTATTCATTTTCTGCATATTCTTGCTATTCGCATCGCATTGCATGTCTAAATGTGTTCATTGTTATATTAAACCCATGTTATTAGGACACCAGCACCATTATCGATGATGTGTATGTTTCACGTACAACTGTTTGCCGGCTCACATATTTCATCATCGATAATTGTCATGTCATTACACAGTAGGATTGTTGCATCAGGATATGACCCCTTGCATGACACACTTGCGTACATGCATATTGTGCACTCATACTTGCGTATATACCTATTTGTACATCCATAATGGCGCACATGCATATTATACAGTCATACTTGCGTATATACCTACGTGTACACCCATACTGGCACACATGCATATTGTACACTTATACTTGCGTATATTCCTACTTGTACATCAATATTGGCACACATAAATATTGTACACTCATACTTGCGTATATACCTACTTGTACATCTATATTGGCGCACCGACATATTGTACACTCATACTTGCGTACACACATATTGTACACACATACTTGCAAACATACGTATTTGCTCATGCATAGATGATTCTGGCTTGATTTTGGAGATTTGGGAACCAAAAAAATATATTTTAAAACTGCATTCATTTTAAAGTGCGGTTTTCCCTTGATATGTGGATCTTACTATTCCATGTTGCATGATATACGGATATGCTTACATTTCTTTTGTATGTCGTATACATCATGCTTTACGATTATACGCCTTGAGATATGTTGTTTTCATGAGATTTTTGGATTTGAGAACTGTGGCTATTTCCAAAGAAAGTATGTATTGTTTTAAAAACCCGGTTTCTCTTGATATGATATTTCAGTACGTCCACCACGTGTTTTCTCGGTTCTGAGACTTATGATATGTGAAACCCGATTCGAGGAGGCGGATGATTCCGTTTGCGGGTACATGGTAGGACCGGTATGGTACCCTTGGGCAAGAAAGGGATGCTATGTATACAGACGGTGAGCTTGGCAGAGGGACAACTACGTACCGGTGATTGTATTTGAGCTTGGCGGATATCCGGAGGATACCGACCGAAGTTGAGAGATGATACGGGCCGATCCGGACTGACGGAGCACTATATATATATGAGGGTTTGCGTGCCGATCCTGGGCACAGGTTTCATGATGTTTTCGAGTGTCGATGCTGGACACTCAGGTTTCATGATTTTGATGTGTCGCGAGGGACACACGTTGATTTATATCCTTATACTTCCATGCATATGCTTTATGATATTTACATGCATGATGTTTTGTGTCATTGGTTGATATGTGGACGAGATTCACATGCATACAGACATTGATTACATAGTTGGATAATATCCACATACTTATAGACTTCATGATATAGTTGACATTGATTCATGTTGATTACATTGATCATACCTCATATATATGATATGTTGCTACCCGAGGCACTGATAAGAGCACTTGGTATTACACTTATGTATAGATGTTTACCCTTTCCACCTTATCATGCTTCAGACATTATCATATTGAGGATTTATATATTACTGATCATATTGACCTAGGATTGAGTCATACATACGATTTCTGCTCTGTGATATTTTCTACTAACGAGTTGGCAACTCACCCCCGTTGTGCCACAGTTTCTTGCAGGTTTTGCCGTACAGGTTTCATTGCGGCTTTCTGGCACACTACTTCCATTCTGGGTGATTGCTTTGGTAGGTGGGTTCACTCGCATCGTGACCACCCTTGTATATTATTTTCATTGTTTTATCTAGTGAAATTCCATCAACCAGACTTGAATATTTATTTCAGACTTAGGAAACCTGTTGTGTATTATTTCGACCTTAGAGTCGCGCGTTGTAGTATTATGATTTTCTTGATGATCTTGAGTTTCCTTTTGAGTTTTGATCCTCGCCCTTCGGCATTGTATATTATACTGCATGCGTGGTTGTGACCGTCGATTGACGAAGAGCTAGCTTCCGCTTGGGGATGCCTTTTATCATTGTGAATATATTATTCTTGTTGTACCCCGTTTGGGGCCAGTATTTACAAAGGAAACTCTGCCGAAATTTTCAGAAAAGACATGGGATTTTTAAAATGCATATTCGTCTTATGTTATTTAAAAACACTTGTTTTAAAACCAGTTTTCTTTACTTCTTCCTTAAAATGGTTTTAGATTTATGGGCTTTTGGCTTACTTGAATTAGATGAGGTCCAATAGACTTCATATGATTTAAGGGCCAGTCACGTGCTATTTCGGGTTGTGACAAAATTAGTATCAGAGTGCTAGGTTAACCTTGGTCTGAGTCTATGTTTGACTATGCGGAGCCTAGAGCGTTTATATATATTCGGAACATAGGCTTGACCTTATGGAATATAGACTTAGTCGAGGCGGTATTAGACCCAAACTTTCATCGCATATGTTGACCATGGTTGATGGAGTAGGTGACCTACCATGTGTATGTTCCGCGGCATATTTACGATACGCTACTCGCTTAAGGAGCCTTAGGATGTACATTTCCTTGCACAGTATTATATTCATTCCTATGATCTATCCTCATCAATATTGGTTATGACTTTGCTGCCACAATTACACGGGCAGAGAGAGAACTACGGCTAGAGTTGCAGTCAGCACGAGCTCGTCACGAATGAGGACTGACCAGGGCGTGATTCCAGAGACATACGTTTTCGTATAGAGGCGTCGTTTTATTGTGTTTTCACTCCATGAGCATTGATGAATCGCTTTTACGAGATTTCTCGGACGTGAAGATCAGCAACAGAGGATTGAACCACTGATAGAGGCCAACCAGAATGTGATGACCATTGAAGTATCACTTATTCATGATGATTGAGGCGATGTTCAGTGTGCAGACGAATGAGCTAGTTATTGCTGCGAACGATGAGATATCGCCCCAGATGTTGGAACTATTGCAATACGAGATGCACTTAGAGATATGATGGAAGGTCGCTAGTCACCCGAGGATGAATGACTCGGACAAGTGGTTCGTTCTCTTACCCCGAGGCGAGGTCATCAGATAGATTGATTCTAGCTAGAGATGACTTCACGCAGGTACGTTGAGAGTCGAAGGAGACGATCGAATGTCAGGAACCCCTTTTCCATGTTTAAAGTATTCACAAGACAATGCAAGTAATGCTATGGACCCTCTAGAAGAATGAAACCCTAACTCGACATAATGACCATGGAACGCCTTTGAATCTTAGGGTCTGCGGCAGTTTAGCGGTGCCAATTGAGTGGCTTGGGTTTGCCCTTCTATGGTTGGTCCACAGGTGCTGTGGCATATACCAGAGTACTATTAAACTGTACCCAAGATGTTCATCTCTTGGGGGAATTATGGAACCTCGACGAATCGGTCGAAAGGTTCGACATCTTTCGGATATCATGTGATGGGATGCATTGCTTGGAAGACACCAGATATGAGTATAGCCGTTGGAGCACAGTCCATGCAGCCACGATGAGACGAGTCCGAAGCAGTCGACAGCAGAGAAAAGTGGAGTAAGAGGTTCGTATGAGATCTTGATAAGATGATGTTCTACTCCGCCGGCATCAGAGATGCGAAATGCATGTAGAGGCATTGATTATTGATATATCGTCCAGAAGGAGTCACGATGTGAATGCAGCCGTTTCGGAACAAGAAACATATATAGTAATGGGTGGTAAATTCCAGGCAATTCGGCAGAAACGAGATTTGAGAGAGACCTCGAATGGACCTTTCTGGGATACTATACGAGATGACTTGGACCCAGGAGCGGTCATATTGCGCACACCGAGCAGGCCAGAGTTCGACATCGTCGACGAGATAGTTGTCCATAGATCTGTAGAGTGTTAGTTATATGTATGCCCTAGAGGCCATTACTGTACACAGGATGTATATTGTAGTGGATGCAGGGACATATATAGGTATGACTTTCTTGCTCGACATGATAATATGCTATCTTGTTGCTCTTTATCTTAACATGTATACTTTCTGTCTCTCTCTGTTACATGTTGATAAAGCCCTTAGGATGTGTACTCGACTTCCAGGACTATGATGTAGATCATACTAGTGGGGCCTGGGTAGTCAATGAGTACATCCTTCAATGTTCCTAGTCGTGGGAATATCGAGACGGGGCATCGATATTCCAGAGTAGACTAGCGTATATCTTCTCGACCCATGTGATGGGCGATGGATGATCCCATATCCATTGGTGTTTGACATCAGAGATGGCATGTGGGTGCTCAGTGGTGACTGGGTACACTGAACGAACTCGCCGAGAACTCCCAGATGGTATTATACCTCACGTCAGATGGCAGTTCTCTGGTGACACTGGTACAGCTTAGTCTGTTGACCCGAGATCCTCATAGAGTCTTGTGTGTCTCCTACTGTACTTTGATTTCCACCCTACCACGGCTCTACAGAGTCGTGCAAACAGGTGGTTTTTGGGTAATTCACATGGAGGCAATGAGCGATAGGAGGGGATTCGTCTCTCCCGGTATTGGGGGTTAATGTTGCGCTATGCTCGACTGGCCATAACTGGAAATCCCTGGCCAGGGTTGCAGTGATTTACTGGTAAGTGTTATCAGTAGTTTCACGCTTGTTGTGGACCTTACATCGGCATGACTTATCAAGCTACCGGGGTCTGACATTTATCACCCCTAGGCGAGATATGCGACATATCAGACGAACAGACCGGACTGTGCGGTAAGTGTTACTGGTTGGATTCATAGGTGTGTGAGCGGGCTTGCTCGTTGATCTTCTGATCGCTCAATACCCGGGTGGCCGTTACGTTTAGCAGACCGCTTGCGGCTTGTGGGTGTTTGATATTATTATCACCTGCTGCCGGCGTATTGACGAGTCTTTAGAGTCCTACACAGAGTTTTCCTGGCTCAAACGAAATGAAATAGGAGCGCATATGAGATATGTGCGGGACCGAAAATAATACCAGTATGTGATACTGAATTCTATTCTCACGATTTGTATCATCGGACGGTTATACAAGATATAGCCGGGTTACCGAATCAAGTGTTGATTCGATACATTGATACACTTAATATTAGTCGGTTATATGCAATATGACCGGATCATTAAATCAAGTGTTGATTTAATGATTTAACGTATAATTATATATTTGATATATTACTTTACATTAACTAGTATTTGTTCACTTAAGATTGATTTTCTCACTTGATGTGCACAAGTTGTATATGTGATATATTTTTGTGCACTAGTTTGTATCATGTTTGATGATACATGCAAACTTGGGTGTGTGTAAGACTTAAACCATGTTTAGGTTAATGGTTAGGGTTTCATTCATTTTATTTATTTATTTATTTATTTTGGTAAAATAGAATGGTTGCTTTCTTTGTTTTTATGCTAGAAGCTTCATGCTGCTTCATGCATCTTTGAAAAAGGGTAACCATTTTGCTTTTTTCCTTTGACCTAACCATTTACCTAAACTATGATTTAATCTCTACAAGAGTTTACTCACCCATGGTTGCAACAAGATGAGTCTTCACTTGATTATTCATTTGACATTATTCTTTTTATTCTTTTTCATTTCCTTCTTCTTCTTCTTCATGAAGAAAAGAAAACTTTTCTTGAAAAATTTCAAGTGTTGAAATCAAGTGAGAAATCCAAATCCAAAGTGTACCCACTTCCTATTTCTTCATCCTCTACCACTTTCCATGTAGTAGAGTGTGTTATATTCACAAATTTCATGACCTAGTGAAGATCGAGCTTGAGTTTGAGTCGCCTCGATGTAGATCATCTTCGGCATCGAAGTTAACGACCTAGCCCGTCCATTTCTCCGATGAAACCGACGCTAGAGTCCGGGATTCCGATGATCGCAGCGGAGGGACGTCAACACGGAGCTAGAGAAGTGGAGGACCGGATCTACAAAGGTTGTAGTCTCTTTCACTTAGTAGCAAAGTAGTTTGCTTGCTTAGTTTCGCCTTACCTCTAGTAACGATCTAGTTTAGGGTTTCTCGGCACATGGAAATTTTTGATTTTGGCATGGTTGATGCCTTGTAGAACCTCTTGAGTGTGCCTAGAAACCCTACAGTGGTATCAGAGCCTAGCTAGAGCTTTAAACGATGTATAGACGAAGTTAGAAACCCGATCGAACCCCGAAACCCTAATCGCAACCCCTCTCTGTACATTTTTGAAAACAGTGGATTTTTCCAAATTAAAAATATCCAAAAATACAGCAGGGTTTTCTAGGAGTTACTGTGGAGCACGTGACCCCAGCTCGACTAAAGCGCCGCGGAACCGTGGCCCCACCCTGGCATGCGCGGCGGTTCCGCGGCCATATAGGAGCATCTTGTCACTTATTTTGCACAGTAATCCCCGTATGTAATGCCTGTATTTTCTGGGGATTTTTAATCTACACTCAACAGTTGAGTTTTCTGGGTTGTATTGGGAGTTCGTTGATTCGATCGAAAGTTTAATTTCGTCTAAGTGTTTTTCCCGGGTAATTTTAGAACATGTTAAAAAGTTCGACCTGATATAAATACCCAATTTTTCCCGTGCCGGAAAATTTCCAAGTGTTGGATTTTTCCGTGGTTTAAGAACGTTCTAAGTAGTGCAAGTAACGCGATGGACCCTCTAGAAGACAACAAACCTTAACTCGATTATGTGACCGTCTTGAACTGCCCTTTGAACCTTAGGGTTTGGGGCAGTACGGCATGCCACATGTGAGGCGTTGGCTTGACCCTTCTACGGCTGGACCGTTGGTACTGTGGCATGAAATGGATGTTTTTAAACTTATTTCAAGTGTTGAGCTGTTTCGGGAATCATTGGGTGTTTGATTGTTCGATCGAAAAGTTTAACATTTTCTATTTATCTGGAATGTGATACAATATTTGGAATCCACAAGTAGTTATGAGATAACTGATTTGGATGTTATAAACATAGCACTTTGGTCTCACTTGATCGGTTGCCACGGAATTTTGATGTGATCAGAAGTCCGTCGCAATCACGTTGTGTACACGGATACTCGCCGGGTAAATTTAATAGATAGCCACGCCCCATAGCCCCAACCAAGTGACTGTAGGAGAACCCCGTCGCCGAAAGCATCCGTTCGGGTGCTCGCGGCAGCGGTGTTCCGGCTTAGTGCACTTCGTCGACGGCATCCGGGGGTGCGACCGTCTACTAAAGTTTGCGACGAGCATTCGTTCTGGATGTCGGGAATCTTGTTGAATTGCCCGACTTGATATTGAAAAGAGTTTTCGATTTTGAGACTAAAATGCGGGGTTTATAATTGGTTAGGCATGTGATATCTAAAGAGTTTGCGGATTCCAACTGTTGTAGTTTTACACTTTCTTTTCTGCGACCGTAAGTGTAATATGTGATATCGCCGGTTTCGTTGCTATATGTCAACGACAATTGGGATGCGCATATTTACTTACGTTGATGACATGTGATGTTATGTGTTGCTGGATATGTTATATTGGATCGTCATGTTTGAATAGCCGGGTTTTTTTTATGTGAGATGAGTGTTTTTCATTTTCATTCATGTAAAAACTTGTATGTAATATTCTTTTATTGGGGAACTTCCAGGTTGCGGATGATGTCACCATTGTATATTATTTACTTTTTCGCATTAGGATAGACCCAAGGAGGGGAGCACAAGTAACCGGGTTCAAGGGTCCAGTGGGAGACCATCTCGAGGAGTCGAGTCCGGGTCTCCTAACCCTAGAATTGGTAGGGTTGCTTGCCGCTCTCGTAGGGGTCTAGGGGTGTGGGATTAGCTATTCATCACGACCGTGAAATCCGTGTTTTATTCAGGCTCAAAATAAAACACGGACGTCCTAGTATATCCAATATTTCATATGATATTTTCTGCTGCGTTATCTGTGATGTGATCATGTGATATGTTCAGATAGATATTGTATATAGTATATATGATATATTATATAGACGTTGCTTATGTTTTACACCCGTGCTAGCCCTGCCTCGCTCTGGCGTTAGTTACCTAACCTAACGGTGCAGACGGGACAACGAGGCGAATGCGGATGGCATAAGCGTACGTTATATTTTATCTGTGATGTTTAGGTGGACTTAAATGATGGGACATTCATTAATGAGATTAATGAAAGAAAAATAAACCAAAAAGAAGTTGTGGAATCGAATTTCAACAATAAAAATAGGTAGCTACAGTTCTTTCTTTGCATCGCGGTGTTCCTTGTACAACATCCTGCACCTTATTCGATAAGGAAAGGACCAAGATCCCTTCACCGGGAGTGACTCCTTTAGCAATAACTGGCAGATGCTACAACCCTCGGTTTGTCTTTTGATTGCTTCTATAGTTTTTGCTTTGCACAGCTGTATATATGATATATCCTGCATCTTATTCGATGAGGAAAGGGCCGACGATCCCTTCACCGGGAGTGACCCCTTTAACAAAACTAGAAAAGCCTCAAAAACACTCCATTTAAAAACCGTTTGATTCCGCAACGAGATCAAGTTCAAAACGTTAAAGGTTTTCTTAAAAACCATTCGCAACCCTCCGGCATTTTAGGAAGTAAAGTACTTAGTATTCGTATTGTGTTTGTTGACCATAGTCAAGGCACAGTGTACGGTAGCTAAGTGATTGTTAGTTATATGTATGCCCTAGAGGCCATTACTATACATAGGATGTATATTGTAGTGGATGCTTGGACATATATAGGGAGGACTTTCTTGCTCGACGTGATAGTATGCTATCTGGTTGCTCTTTACCTTAACGTGTACACAGATTGTCTCTCTATTACATGTTGGTAAAGCCCTTAGGATGTGTACTTGACTACCTGGACTATGATGCGGATCATACTAGTGGGGACATGGTAGTCCATAAGTACAACCTTGAAAGTCCCTAGTCGTGGGTGTATCGAGATGGGGCATCGATATACCAGAGTAGACTAGCGTGTACCTTCTAGACCCATACAGATGGGCGATGGATGATCCCATATCCATTGGTGTTTGACATCAGAGATGATATACGGGTGCTCAGTGGAGACTGGGTATACTGGACGGACTCGCCGAGAACTCCCAGATGGTATTATACCTTACGTCAGAAGGCAGTTCTCTGGTGACACTGGTACAGAGTAGTCTGTTGACCCGAGATCGTCATAGAGTCTTGTGTGGTTCCCACTGTGCTTTGATTTCCACCTTACCACGTCTAAGAGGGCGTGCAAAACGGTGGTTTTTGGGTACAGTCCCGAATCATATGGAGGCAATGAGCGATAGGAGGGGATTCGTCTCTCCCGGTATAGCGAGTTGATGTTGCGCTGTGTTCGATTGGCTATAACCGGAAATCCCTGGCCAGGGTTGCTGAGATTTACTGGTAAGTGTTACCAGTAGTTTCTCGAATTGTTATAGACCTCATATCGACACGACTTATCGAGCTATTGGGGTCTGATGTTTACCACCCCTAGGCGAGATATGCGACATATCAGAGTACGGTAGTGTTACTGGTTGGATTCACTGGAGTGTGAGCGGGCTTGCTCGTCGATCTTCTGATCGCTCAATACCCGGGTGGCCGTTACGTTTAGCAGACCGCTTGCGGCTTGTGGGTGTTTGATATGATCATCATCTGCTGCCGGCGTATTGAGGAGTCTTTAGAGTCCTACACAGAGGTTTCCTGGCTCAAGCGAAACGAAATAGGAGCGCATATGAGATATGTGCGGGACCGAGAATAATGCGAGTATGTGATACCGTATTCCATTCTCGCGATGAATGTATCGATTGGTTATATTCGATATAACCTAGATATCGAATCAAGGATTGATTCGATAAGCCGATACATTGAATACTAGTCGGTTGTGTGCGACAAGACCGGATCATTGTATCAAGTGTTGATTTAATGATTTAATGCATAATTATATATTTGATATATTACTTTGCATTAACTAGTAATGGTTCACTTAAGATGGATTTTCTCACTCGGATGTGCACATTGTATATACGATATAATTTTGTGCACTAGTTTGTATCATGTTTGATGATGCATGCTAAATTGGCTAAGTGTAAAGATTAAACCATGGTTGTGTAATGGTTAGGGTTTTGTTTTTACTTATTCATTTATTTATTTCATTTATTCTTTTTGGAAAATAAAATGCATAAAGAGAAAAATGGTGGCTTTCATTTGTTTCTTTTATGAAGATTCATGAAGGTTTGACTAAGTCACCATTTTGTCTCATGCTTAACCCTAACCACTCCATTTAACCATAGTCCACTCTCTACACCTAACTATGGTTTTGTTTATGATAAGTTTTGATTTTCTATTCTAATTTAATTAACTTATCATATTCATTATCTTCTTCTTCTTCTTCATCTTCAAAGAAGAAAGCTTCACTTCATCAATGGTGATTGATGAAAAAGAGTGAGAAATCCAATTCTAAAGTGAACCCACTTCCTATTTCTTCATCCTCTACCTCTTGCCAAATAGTAGAGTGTGTTTACTTCACAAGTTTTCTAGACTTGGTGAAGTTGGAGCTTGATCTAGCGATGCCTCGACGTAGATCATCTTCGGCATCGTCGTCGATGACCTAGCCCGCTCTTTCTCCGATGAAGCCGACGCCAGAGCCCGGGATTTGATTTGGACAGCGAAGAGGACTTCATTACGGAGCCGTGGAGGTGGAGGACCGGATCTACAAAGGTTGTATTTCCGAATTCTTGTAGTTAAGTGTTAACTAGTTTGCTTTGTCGCCTAAAATCTAGTTAACGATCCGTATTAGGGTTTCTTGGCACCCGTAAAATTTGAAACGGGCATGGTTGATGCCTTGTGAGACCTCCTTGGGGTGCCTAGGAACCCTACAGTGGTATCAGAGCCTAGCTAGAGCCTTAGGCGAAGTCTAGACGAAGTTTGAAACCCGAAACCCTAAACCAAACATGCTCTCTGGACTTTTTCTAAAATCTAGAGTTTTTCGATATTAAAAATATGCAGAAAAATCAGCAGGGAATTGTAAGAATTACTGTGAAGCCCGTACCCATGAATCCACCAAAGTGCTGCGGAACCGCGGCAGAAGCCTGGCTTCTGCGGCGGTTCCGCGGCCTCATGATGACGTCAGCTTCCTATTTTTGCACAGTAATTCTTATTTTCTGGTGTTGGATTTTCTGGGAATTTTTAATATTTATTCAAGAGTTGAATTTTCTGGGTTGTTTTGGGGATTCGTATGTTCGATCGGATTATCAAATTTTGTCTGTGTGGCTTTCCGGATAATTTATGGATATGTTAAAAAGTTCGACCGGATATAAATACCCAACTTTTCCCCTGTCGGGAAATTTCCAAGTGTTGGATTTTTCCGTAGTTTAACGACGTTCTAAGTAGTGCAAGTAACTCGATGGACCCTCTAGAAGACAACAAACCTTAACTCGATTATGTGACCGTCTTGAACTGCCCTTTGAACCTTCGGGTTTGGGGCAGTACGGCGTGCCACATGTGAGGCGTTGGCTTGACCCTTCTACGGCTGGACCGTTGGTACTGAGGCACGAACTGAATGTTGTTAGACTTATTTCATGTGTTGATCTGTATCGGGAAAACTTGGGTGTTCGATTGTTCGATCGGAAAGTTTGACATTTTCTATTTATTCGGAATGGGATACAATAATTGGAATTCACAAGAAGTTATGAGATAACTGAATGAATGTTATAAACATAGCAGTTTAGTCTAACTTGATCGGTTGCCACGGAATTTTGATGTGATCAAAAGTCCGTCGCAATCACGTAGCGTACGCGGATACTCGCCGGGTAAACTTAATAGACAGCCTCACTCCATAACCCCGACCAAGTGACTGTAGGAGAACCCCGTCGCTGAAAGCATCCGTCCGGGTGCTCGCGGCAGCGGTGTTCCGCCTTGGTGCACTTCGTCGACGGTATCGGGGGTGCAGCCGCCTACTAAAGTTTGCGACGAGCATTCGATCAGGATGTCGGGAATCTTGTTGAATTGCCGACTTAATATTGAAAAGTTTTTCGATTTTGAGACTAAAATGCGGGGTTTATGATTGTTAGGCATGCAATGTCTAAGGAATTCATTTGATTAGGCATGTGATGTCCAAAGAGATTGCGGATTCCAACTGTTGTAGTTTTACACTTTCTTTTCTGTGACCGTAAGTGTAATATGTGATATCGCCGGTTTCGTTGCTATATGCCAATGACAATTGGGATACGCATGTTTACTTACGTTGATGACATGTGATGTTATGTGTTGCTGGATATGTTATATTGGATCGTCGTATTTGAATAGCCGGGGGTTTTTATGTGAAATGAGTGTTTTTCATTTTCATTCATGTAAAAAATTGTATGTAATATTCTTTTATTGGGGCACTTCCAGGTTGCGGTTGTTGTCACCTTCTGTATATTATTTACTTTTCCGCACTAGGATAGACCCAAGGAGGAGGGCACAAGTAACCGGGTTCTGGAGTCCAGTGGGAGACCAACTCGAGGAGTCGAGTCCGGGTCTCCTAACTCTAGAATTGGAAGGGTTGCTTGCCGCTCTCGTAGGGGTCTAGGGGTGTGGGTTTGGCTATTCATCGCGACCGTGGAATCCGTGTTTTATACTGGCTCATATTGAAAAACACGGACGTCTTAGTATATCTAATATTTTATATGATTCTTCTGCTGCGATATCTGTGATGTGATCATGTTATATGTTCTGTGATGGATACTGTATATAGTATATATGATATATTATATAGACGTTACTTATGTTTTACACCCGCGCTAGCCCTGCCCTGCTCTGCCGTTAGTTACCTAACCTAACGGTGCATGAGGGGGACATCGAGGCGAATGCGGATGGCATAAGTGTACGTCGTATTTATCTGTGATGTTTAGGTACTTAAATGATGGGACTTCATTAATATGATTAATGAAATAAAAGAAACCTAAGATGTTGTAGAATCAAATTTCAAAATAAAACAGGTAGCTACAGTTCTTGCTTTGCACAGCGGTATATATGATATATCCTGCACCTTATTCGATAAGGAAAGGACCGAGATCCCTTCACCGGGAGTGACTCCTTTAGCAATAACTGGCAGATGCTACACACTGGGTTTGTCTTTTGATTGCTTTTAAGAGTTTTTGCTTTGCACAGTGATATATATGATATATCCCGCACCTCATTCGACGAGGAAAGGACCGACGATCCCTTCACCGGGAGTGACTCCTTTAGCAAAACTAGAAAAGCCTCAAAAGCACTCCATTTTAAAATCATTTGATTCTACAACGATATCAAGTTCATTACGCAATAGGTTTTTCAGAAAAACCTTTCGTAGCACTCCGTCATTTCAGATAAATCCTGTTTAGTATTCGTGCTGCGTTTGTTGACCTTGTCAAGGCGCAGTGTGCGGTAGCTAACCAGTATTTATCTGCTTATGCATATGATGCAGATTGGGTTAGGGTAGTCGTGCGGCCTTGTTGACCTTGTCAAGGGTCGTGCGGGCGGGTTTGATTCAATCAAGAAATGACGGGTTGAACTTGACTTGCGGTCTATGGTTTGTTGACCTTATCAAGGTCATAGATCGTTTGGGGAAAAACATTATCGGGAATTTCAAGTGTTGAAATTTGCAATGAGATTGCATACCTTCTATGAGATAGTTGGATCTCGATACCCACTGAGAGTAAGAGTTACTCCTGGGAGAGTTTTATACATTACAATTAGCCGATCAAGTAGGTGTCTAGAAAGGTGTTAACGAGGTTACGCCTCTGGGAAAACGAGGTTTACATTAATTAGGTTCGTGCGAAAGCACGGGGGACCTCCCTCAAAGTACCGACACTGGCCTGGCTGAAAGATTGGCGAACTTGTAGTGTGTAAATTAATCCCGGCTAGTCTTTCCTTTTAGGGTTTGAAGGAAGATTTGATAAAAAGCAGTGAGAGCCATCCTGATTAGATAAAATAATAACCAATCTGATCTTGCAAGAGCATATGCTGAGTGTTTTCTTCTCTCTCTCTCCTGGTAGCGACCATATCACGCCTTAATCAAGATAATAATACGGATTATTGACCGAGCCCGCTTGTTATACTGAGCTGGGGAATGTTGGTCCCCGCTCCAACTTATAATTGTTATAAGACAGAGCAGGAAATAGAGGATTACCAGAATTCCCGTGCCACCCAAACAAAAAGAGTGCATGCTGATGCATCATCTTCGGGTGTGTTCATTATATAGAACAGTTTCTCAGTGTCCTTTACGTCCTGGGTATATGATACCGGATCAGGATCCCAGATATGTAATCTGTTACATAGGGCTACAGAAAGGTAGAGAACTGAGAATGGGTGATAAGTTTTCATGAGGCAGAAAACGGGGGCAAGTGTTGCAGCCAAGTCTGTTGGTCACTGTCACCCTGTATTCCGAAATACATTGATTCTGAACGAATGTTATTAGATATCGAACCTGATATACAAAATCATATCACTCTCTTTATTAGTAAAGAAATGATAAAATTTTGTATTGTTGGATAATGTTTTGAACATTTCCTATATCAAAAGTTGATCGGTTCAGGCACGTTATCTAAAAGCATTAATGTTCTAAATCAAACTACAGTTCTTAGTATACGGAACACACAAAAGAGGAAGAGTTCAGAAATGAACGAATCCTTCTTGAGGCATTGTAGACTAGGTCATATCAATGCGACCCCGACTAGCTAAAGTTACATGTAGATGCATATTTAAATCAGTTTGAATTTACATCTTGTGAAACTTGCCAGTCATGTCACAAAGATATAATGACACCAGCTCTGTTTATTGGAAACAGAGAAAGAGTTAGTGAACTCTTGGGATGATACATGTTGATGTATGAAGGTCCCCTGTCTACACATGCCAAGACCGGTTCTTTATACTTCATTACATTCTCTGTTGATCTTTCAAGATTCAGACCTATGTTCCTGTTGAAACACAAGTCCGAACCTTTTGAGATATTCACAGAATATAAGTTAGAAGTAGAGAACCAATACGGGTATAAGTATTATGTCCTTTGATGTGATCAAGGAGGAGAATACTTGAGCATGGAAATCCTGGACTATTCTAAAGGAGAATGAGATTCTCTCTCAGGATTACTCCTCCGGATACACCATACAGATGGTATATCGGGGGCGGAGCAATCACACCCTATATGATAAAGTGTGCTCTATGATGAGTACTACTGAGTTACCTATTTCCTTTTTGGGAGTTATGCACTTGAGAAGCTGCATTACCTTTTGAATAGGGTTCAAATCAAATCAGTTGCCTACCACTTCATATGTGATATAGAAAGGGAAGAGCCCATAATTTAAGATGGTTAAGATTTGGGGTTGTCCGGCCTATGTCTAAAAACAAAATCCGGACAAGCTCGAGGCAAGGTCTGTTTATGTAGAACTGGAAATGTTCCAGCTATACAAAATGCAGCTGATGATTTGAAAGAACCAAAGGATTCAATAGTTACCAACGAACCTCAGCCTCTCCGTCGATCTAGTAGGGTTCCTCACCCACCTGAAAGATACTTCGGTTTCTTTATGACAGTGGGAGCGTGGATGGCATCATGAGATGATGACCCAACTAGCTTCGAGCTGGCCATCAGGAGTGAGACTCTGTAAGAATGGCTGGATGTTTATCGATCTGAGATGGAATCCTTATACACCAACAAAGTATGGACTTTGGTTGCTATATCTGAAGGGTTAAATCCCCATCAGGAGCAAGTATATCTTGAGAAGATTACTTGGTGTACATGGAAAAGATGAAACTTTTTCTAGAGAACTATGCTTAAGTCCATCCAGATCCTACTTACCCACGGCTACATACCATGACTACGATATCTGGTGGTTGGGTGTCATGACTGGCTTTTCTAAATAATGTTTTGGAAGAGAGCGTCTATAAGTACACAGCCAGAGGGCTTCGTAGACAGTGGGAGCAGCGGAAACGTGTGCAAGATGCTTTATAGGATAAAGCAGGCATCGCGGAGTTGGAACATCTATTTTGATGGATTAGTCAAAGAAGTTGACATCATCAAAATGGTAGATGAATCTTGTATAAACAAAAAGGTAGTAGGGAGTATGGTGATGATCCTCGTAGAATACGTGGATGACATACTCTTGATAGGGAAGGAGTTTCCTATGCTACGCTCAGTCAATCTCCGCTTATCACAAGGATTCTCCACATAGGATCAAAGTGATACCTCCTAAATCCTGGGTTTTTGGATCTATGTGATAGATCTAATTGGATGTTAGGACTCTCACTAGTTGTAGTGAGACGGTATCAACCGATCCTGGGGAGAATCACTGGAAGGGTTCCAGGGTGATAAAGACGACTGAGTGTCAGTCACAGGCATTGTCTTTACCCTCAGTAAAGGGACGGTATGTTGGAAAAGTTCCAAGCTAGATACCGTGGCATACTAGACGATAAAGGCAGGATACATCGCTACTTAAGATGTTACCAAAGAGGCTGTTTGGGTGTATACAGGTTCATGAGATGAACTACGTTCCTACCATTGTGAGACAATGGAGTTGTGGCTTATGCCAAGGAACACTCGTCCCATCAGTGATCCAGACATATTCTAAGGCAGTATCACCTGATAATGAAGATGGTTGAGCTCCAGGGTGATCAAGGTTTGGAGAGTAGACTCAGAAGACAACACAGCGGATCCACTCACAAGGGCCTGTTCCCAGAGAGAGATTTTTATGGGATGGTTGAGTATGAGATACTACAACCACTGCTATCAGATGGCCCTAGTGCAAATGGGAGATTGTTAGTTATATGTATGCCCTAGAGGCCATTACTATACATAGGATGTATATTGTAGTGGATGCTTGGACATATATAGGGAGGACTTTCCTGCTCGACATGATAGTATGCTATCTGGTTGCTCTTTACCTTAACGTGTACACAGATTGTCTCTCTATTACATGTTGGTAAAGCCCTTAGGATGTGTACTTGACTACCTGGACTATGATGCGGATCATACTAGTGGGGACATGGTAGTCCATAAGTACGTCCTTGAAAGTCCCTAGTCATGGGTGTATCGAGATGGGGCATCGATATACCAGAGTAGACTAGCGTGTACCTTCTCGACCCATACAGATGGGCGATGGATGATCCCATATCCATTGGTGTTTGACATCAGAGATGATATACGGGTGCTCAGTGGAGACTGGGTACACTGGACGGACTCGCCGAGAACTCCCAGATGGTATTATACCTTACGTCAGATGGCAGTTCTCTGGTGACACTGGTACAGAGTAGTCTGTTGACCCGAGATCGTCATAGAGTCTTGTGTGGTTCCCACTGTGCTTTGATTTCCACCTTACCACGTCCAAGAGGGCGTGCAAAATGGTGGTTTTTGGGTACAGTCCCGAATCACATGGAGGCAATGAGCGATAGGAGGGGATTCGTCTCTTCCGGTATAGGGAGTTGATGTTGCGCTGTGTTTGATTGGCGATAACCGGAAATCCCTGGCCAGGGTTGCTGAGATTTACTGGTAAGTGTTACCAGTAGTTTCTCGAATTGTTATAGACCTCATATCGACACGACTTATTGAGCTATTGGGGTCTGACGTTTACCACCCCTAGGCGAGATATGCGACATATCAGACGATCAGACCGGACTGTACGGTAGTGTTACTGGTTGGATTCACTGGAGTGTGAGCGGGCTTGCTTGTCGATCTTCTGATCGCTCAATACCCGAGTGGCCGTTACGTTTAGCAGACCGCTTGCGGCTTGTGGGTGTTTGATATGATCATCATCTGCTGCCGGCGTATTGACGAGTCTTTAGAGTCCTACACAGAGATTTCCTGGCTCAAGCGAAACGAAATAGGAGCGCATATGAGATATGTGCGGGACCGAGAATAATGCGAGTATGTGATACCGTATTCCATTCTCGTGATGAATGTATCAATTGGTTATATTCGATATAACCTAGATATCGAATCAAGGATTGATTCGATAAGCCGATACATTGAATACTAGTCGGTTGTGTGCGACATGACCGGATCATTGTATCAAGTGTTGATTTTATGATTTAATGCATAATTATATATTTGATATATTACTTTGCATTAACTAGTAATGGTTCACTTAAGATGGATTTTCTCACTCGGATGTGCACATTGAATATACGATATAATTTTGTGCACTAGTTTGTATCATGTTTGATGATGCATGCTAAATTGGCTAAGTGTAAAGATTAAACCATGGTTGTGTAATGGTTAGGGTTTTGTTTTTACTTATTCATTTATTTATTTCATTTATTCTTTTTGGAAAATAAAATGCATAAAGAGAAAAATGGTGGCTTTCATTTGTTTCTTTCATGAAGATTCATGAAGGTTTGACTAAGTCACCATTTTGTCTCATGCTTAACCCTAACCACTCCATTTAACCATAGTCCACTCTCTACACCTAACTATGGTTTTGTTTATGATAAGTTTTGATTTTCTATTCTAATTTAATTAACTTATCATATTCATTATCTTCTTCTTCTTCTTCATCTTCAAAGAAGAAAGCTTCACTTCATCAATGGTGCTTGATGAAAAAGAGTGAGAAATCCAATTCTAAAGTGAACCCACTTCCTATTTCTTCATCCTCTACCTCTTGCCAAGTAGTAGAGTGTGTTTCCTTCACAAGTTTTCTAGACTTGGTGAAGTTGGAGCTTGATCTAGCGATGCCTCGACGTAGATCATCTTCGGCATCGTCGTCGATGACCTAGCCCGCTCTTTCTCCGATGAAACCGATGCCAGAGCCCGGGATTTGATTTGGACAGCGGAGAGGACTTCATCACGGAGCCGTGGAGGTGGAGGACCGGATCTACAAAGGTTGTATTTCCGTATTCTTGTAGTTAAGTGTTAACTAGTTTGCTTTGTCGCCTAAAATCTAGTTAACGATCCGTATTAAGGTTTCTCGGCACCCGTAAAATTTGAAACGGGCATGGTTGATTCCTTGTGAGACCTCCTTGGGGTGCCTAGGAACCCTACAGTGATGTCTTCCTACACAGCATATGATGCGATTAGTTAGGACAGTCGCGTGACTTTGTTGACCTTAGTTAAGGGTCATGTGGGTGGTTCTAATTAATCACGAAATGACGGGTAGAACTTGACTAGTACTTATGATTTGTTGACCATAGTTAAGGTCATAAGTGCTAGGGGTAAAAAACATTATCGGGAGTTTCAAGTGTTGAAATTTGCAATGAGATTGCATACCTTCTATATGATAGTTGGATCCCGATACCCACTGCGAGTAATTGTTACTCCTGGGAGAGTTTTGCACTTTGCAATTAGCCGATCAAGTAGGTGTCTAGAAAGGTGTCAACGAGATTACGCCTCTGGGAAAACGAGGTTTATTGTAATTAGGTCCGTGCGAAAGCACGGGGAACCTCCCTCAAAGTACCGACACTGGCCTAGCTGTAAGATTGGCAAACTTGTACAGTGTAATTAATCCCGGCTAGTCTTTCCTTTTAAGGTTTGAAGGAAGATTTGATAAAAACAGTGGGAGCCATCCTGATTAGATAAAAAATATAACCAATCTAATCTTGCAAGAGCACACGCAAAGTGTTTTCTTCTCTCTCTCTCCAGGTAGCGACCATATCACGCCTTAATCAAGATAATAATATGGATGTATTGACCGAACCCGCTTGTTATACTGAGCTGGGGAACGTTGGTCCCGCTCCAACTTATAATTGTTATAAGACAGAGCAGGAAATAGGGGAATACCAGGATTCCCTTGCCGCCCAAACGAAGAAAGTGCATATGATGCATCTCCTTTGAGTGTGTTCATTATAAAGAACCGTTTCTCAATGTCCTCTACGTCCTAGGTATTAGATACCGGATCAGGATCCCGCAAATGTAATCCGTTACATGGGCTACAGAAAGATAGAGAACTGAGAACGGGTGATAAGTTTCATGAGACAGAAAACGGTGCAAGTGTTGCAGCCAAATCTGTTGGTCATTGTCACCCTGTATTACCAATACATTGATTCTGAACAAATGTGATTAGATACCAAACCTGATATACAAAATCATATCGATCTCTTTATTTATTAAAGAAGGATATAATTTTGTATTGTTGGATAATGTTTTGAACGTTTCCTATTTCAAAAGTTGATCGGTTCAGGTACGTTATCTAAAAGTATTGTCGTTCTAAATCAAACTACAGTTCCTAGTATACAGAACACATACAAGAGGAAGAGTTCAGAAATGAACGGATCCTTCTTGAGGCATTGTAGACTAGGTCATATCAATGCGACCCGACTGGCTGAAGTTACATTTAGATGCATATTTAAATCAGTTTGAATTTACATCTTGTGAAACTTGCCAGTCATGTAACAAAGATTGGATGACTATAGATCCATTTACTGGAAACAGAGAAAGAGTTAGTAAACTCTTGGGACTGATACATGATGATGTATGTAAGGTCCCCTGTCTACACATGCCAGGACCAGTTCTTTGTACTTCCTTACATTCACTGATGATCTCTCAAGATTCAGTCACATGTTCCTGTTGAAACACAAGTCCGAAACTTTTGAGATATTCACAGAATATAAGTTAGAAGTAGAGAACCAAAAACCGGGTATAAGTATTATGTCCTTTGATAAGATCAGGGAGGAGAATACTTGTGCATAGAATTCCTGGACTATTCTAAAGGAGAATGAGATTCTCTCTCGGTCTTACTCCTCTGATTATACCACAGCACAACGGTATATCAGGGCGGAGCAATCACACCCTATAACATATGGTGCGCCCTATGATGAGCACTACTGAGTTACCTATTTTTGGGGGGGTTATGCACTTGAGTAGCTGCATACCTATTGAATTAAATTCGAATCAAATCAATGCCTACCACTCCATATAAAATATGGTATGGGAAGAGCCCATCTTTTAAGTAAGTTAAGATTTGGGAATGTCCGGCCTATATCAAAAGCAAAATCCGGACAAGATCGAGACAAGGTCAGTTTTGTAGAACTGGAAAGGTTCCAGCTATACAAACTACAGCTGATGATTTGATAGAACCAAAGGATTCAATAGTCCCCAACGAACCTTAGCCTCTCCGCCGAACTAGCAGGGTTCCTCATCCTCCTGAGAGATACTTCGGTTTCTCGATGACAGTGGGAGCGAGAATTGCATCATGAGATGATGACCCAACTAGTTTCGAGCAGGCCACCAAGAGTAGAGACTCTATTAGAATGGCTGGATGCTTAGCGATCTGAGATGGAGTCCATGTACACCAACAAAGTATGGACTTTGGATGCTATATCTGAAGGGTTAAATCCCCATCAGGAGCAAGTAAATCTTGAGAAGATTACTTGGTGTAGATGGAAAAGTTGAGACTTTCAAAACTAGACTTGTTAAAGGTTTTCTTCATCGACCAGGCATGGATAATGATGAAACCTTTTTCCAGTAGCTATGTTTAAGTCCATCCGGATCCTACTTGCCTTTGCTACATACCATGACTACGATATCTGGTGGTTGGGTGTCATGACCGCTTTTCTGATTTAGAAGAGAACGTCTATAAGTACACAGCCAGAAGGCTTCGTAAATAGTGGGAGCAGCGGAAACGTGTGCAAGATGCTTTACAGAATAAAGCAGGCATCGCGGAGTTGGAATGTCTGTTTTGATGCGATAGTCAAAGAGTTTGACTTCATCAAAATGGTAGATGAACCTTGTATATACAAGAAGGTAGTAGAGTGTATGGTGGTGATCCTCATAGAGTACGTGGATGACATACTCTTGATAGGGAAAGAGTTTCCTATGCTACGCTCGGTCAATCTCCGCTTATCACAAGGATTCTCCAATAGGATAAAGATGATACCTCCTAAATCCTGGGATTTGGATCTATGAGATAGATGTAAATGGATATTAGGGTTCTCACTCGGTTTAGTGAGTTGGTATCAATCGATCCTGGGGAGAATCACTAGGAAAGTCCTAGGCTGATAAGGACGACTGAATGTCAGTCGCAGGCATTGTCTTTACCCTCACCAGAGGGACGGTATGCTGGAAGAGTTCCAAGCTAGATACCGTGGCAAACTAGAAGATAAAGGCTGGTAACATCGCTATTAAAGATACTACCAAAGAGGAAGTTTGGGTGTATATTGGTTCATGAGATGAACTAGGTTCCTACCATTTGTGACAATGGAAGTGTGGCTTTGTCCCAGGAACCTTGGTCCCATCAGTGACCCAGACATATTCTAAGGCAGCATCACCTAATCATAGAGATAGTTGATCTCCAGAGTGATCGAGGTTAGGAGAGTAGACTCAGAGGACAACACAGCGGATCCACTCACAAAGTCCTTTTCCCAGAGAGAGACTTATATGGGATGGTTGAGTATTAGATACTGCAACCACTGCTACAGATGGCCCTAGTGCAAGTGGGAGATTGTTAGTTATATGTATGCCCTAGAGGCCATTACTGTACACAGGATGTATATTGTAGTGGATGCTGGGACATATATAGGTATGACTTTCTTGCTTGACATGATAGTATGCTATCTGGTTGCTCTTTATTTTAACATGTATACTTTCTGTCTCTCTCTGTTACATGTTGATAAAGCCCTTAGGATGTGTACTCGACTTCCAGGACTATGATGTAGATCATACTAATAGGGACTGGGTAGTCAATGAGTACATCCTTCAATGTTCCTAGTCGTGGGAATATTGAGACGGGGCATCGATATTCCAGAGTAGACTAGCGTATATCTTCTCGACCCATGTGATGGGCGATGGATGATCCCATATCCATTGATGTTTGACATCAGAGATGGTATGCGGGTGCTCAGTGGTGACTGGGTACACTGAACAGACTCGCCGAGAACTCCCAGATGGTATTATACCTCACGTCAGATGGCAGTTCTCTGGTGACACTGGTACAGCTTAGTCTGTTGACCCGAGATCGTCATAGAGTCTTGTGTGTATCCCACTGTACTTTGATTTCCACCCTACCACGGCTCTACAGAGTCGTGCAAACAGGTGGTTTTTGGGTACAGTCCCGATTCACATGGAGGCAATGAGCGATTGGAGGGGATTCGTCTGTCCCGGTATTAAGGGTTAATGTCGCGCTATGCTCGACTGGCCATAATAGGAAATCCCTGGCCAGGGTTTCAGTGATTTACTGGTAAGTGTTATCAGTAGTTTCACGCTTGTTGTGGACCTTACATCTGCATGACTTATCAAGCTACTGGGGTCTGACGTTTACCACCCCTAGGCGAGATATGCGACATATCAGACGAACAGACCGGACTGTGCGGTAAGTGTTACTGGTTGGATTCACAGGAGTGTGAGCGGGCTTGCTCGTTGATCTTCTGATCGCTCAATACCCGGGTGGCCGTTACGTTTAGCAAGCCGCTTGCGACTTGTGGGTGTTCGATATTATCATCACCTGCTGCCGGAGTATTGACAAGTCTTTAGAGTTCTACACAGAGGTTTCCTGGCTCAAGCGAAACGAAAAAGGAGCGCATATGCGATATGTGCGGGACCGAGAATAATACCAGTATATGATACTGAATTCTATTCTCGCGATTTGTATCATCGGACGGTTATATAAGATATAGCCGGGTTACCGAATCAAGTGTTGATTCGATACATTGATACACTTGATATTAGTCGGTTATATTTGTTAGTTATATGTATGCCCTAGAGGCCATTACTGTACATAGGATGTATATTGTAGTGTATGCTAGGACATATATAGGGAGGACTTTCTTGCTCGACATCATAGTATGCTATCTGTTTTCTCTTTACCTTAACGTGTACACTGATTGTCTCTCTGTTAAATATTGGTAAAGCCCTTAGGATGTGTACTTGACTACCTGGACTATAATGCGGATCATACTAGTGGGGACATAGTAGCCTATAAGTACATCCTTCAAGGTCCCTAGTCCTGGGTATATCGAGACGGGGCATCGATATACCAGAGTAGACTAGCGTATACCTTCTCGACCCATACAGATGGGCGATGGATGATCCCATATCCATTGGTGTTTAACATCAGAGATGATATACGGGTGCTCAGTGGAGACTGGGTACACTGGACGGACTCGCCGAGAACTCCAAGATGGTATTATAGCTCACGTCAGATGGCAGTTCTCTGGTGACACTATTACAGGTTAGTCTGTAGACCCGAGATCGTCATAGAGTCTTGTGTGATTTCCACTGTGCTTTGATTTCCACCTTACCACGTCCAAGAGGGCGTGCAAAACGGTGGTTTTTGGGTACAGTCCCGAATCAAATGGAGGCAATGAGCGATAGGAGGGGATTCGTCTCTCCCGATATAGGGAGTTGATGTTGCGCTGTGTTCGATTGGCTATAACCGGAAATCCCTGGCCAGGGTTGCTAAGATTTACTGGTAAGTGTTACCCGTAGTTTTTCGAACTGTTATAGACCTCATATCGATACGACTTATCGAGCTACTGGGGTCTGACGTTTACCACCCCTAGGTGAGATATGCGACATATCAGACGATCAGACCGGACTGTACGATAAGTGTTACTGGTTGGATTCACAGGTGTGTGAGCGGGCTTGCTCGTCGATCTTCTGATCGCTCAACATCCGGGTGGCCGTTACGTTTAGCAGGCCGCTTGCGGCTTGTGGGTGTTTGATATGATCATCACCTACTGCCGGCGTATTGACGAGTCTTTAGAGTCCTACAAAGAGGTTTCCTGGCTCAAGCGAAACGAAATAGGAGCGCATATGAGATATGTGCGGGACCGAGAATAATGCGTGTATGTGATACCGTATTCTAGTCTCGCGATGAATGTATCGATTGGTTGTATGCGTTATAACCTAGTTATCGAATCGAGGATTGATTCGATTAGTCGATACATCGGATATTAGTCGGTCATATGCGATATGACCGGATCGTTAAATCAAATGTTGATTTAATGATTTAATGTATAATTATATATTTAATATATTACTTTGCATTAACTAGTATTTGTTCACTTAAGATGGATTTTCTCACTTGATGTGCACATTGTGTATATGATATAGTTTTGTGCACTACTTTGTATCATGTTTGATGATACATGCAAACTTGGGTGTGTGTGTGGGCTTTAAACTATGATTAGGTTAATGGTTAGGGCTTGTTTTATTTATTTGTTTATTCATTTTGGAAAGGATAAAATGGTGGTTTTCTTTTCTTTCTTTGCTTGAAGCTTCTTGAAGCTTCAAAGCATCTTTGAAAGTCTACCATTTTGTCTTTATCCCTTAAGCTAACCATTCAACTAAACTATAGTTTATTCTCTACACTAAACCATGGTTGCTAAAATGATAAGAATAACTTTATTTATTTTTATTCATGATTCTTATCATATTCTTTTTCTTCTTCTTCTTCTTCTTCAAGAAGAAGAAACCATTCTAGCTCCAATGGTGCCTTGAGAAAAAGAGTGAGAAATCCAATTCTAAAGTGAACCCACTTCCTATTTCTTCATCCTCTACCACTTGCCATGTAGTATAAGATGTTTTCTTCACAAGTTTCATGACTTGGTGAAGTTGGAGCTTGATCTTGAGTTGCCTCGACGTAGATCATCTTCGGCATCGAAGTCGACGACCTAGTCCGATCATTTCTTCGACGAAACCATCGCTTAAGTTCGGGATCCGATGATCGCAGCGGAGGGACGTCAACGCGGAGCTATGAAGATGGAGGACCGGATCTACAAAGGTTGTAGTCACTTTCCCTTTTAGTTAAACTTGTTAACTTGCTTGCATCGCCTTACCTCTAGTAACGATCTAGTATAGGGTTTCTGGGCACATAGAAATTTTTTGAATTGGCCATGTTAGATCACTTGTGAAACCTCATGGGTGTGCCTAGGAACCCTACAGTGGTATCAGAGCCTAGATAGAGCCTTTGGCGATGCGTAGACGATGTTAGAAGTCCGATCGAACCCGAAACCCTAATTTTCAACCCTCTCTGGACTTTTTCTGAAAATGTGGATTTTTCTGAATTAAAAATACCTGAAAAATTCAGCAGGGAAATATAAGAATTGTGGTGAAAAACGACCCCCTAAATCGTACATTCCACCGCGGAACCGCGGCAATAGCCTGCTTGGGCCGCGGTTTTGCAGCCGTACAGAGGAGTTAGGCCATCGTTTTTCCACCATAATTCATATTTATGTGATTTATATTTTATGGGTATTTTTATTATGACTCAAGAATTGAGTGTTCTGGGGTTGTATTGGGACTCGAAAATTCGATCGGATTATCAAACTTTGTCTATGTGTTTTCCCGGATAATTTTAGAATATGTTAAAAAGTTCGACCGGATATAAATACCCACTTTTTCCCCTGCCGGGAAACTTCCAATTGTTGGATTTTCCGTAGTTTAATGACGTTCTAAGTAGTGCAAGTAACGCGATGGTCCCTCTAGAAGACCACAAACCTTAACTCGATTATGTGACCGTCTTGAACTGCCCTTTGAACCTTAGGGTTTGGGGCAGTACGGCGTGCCACATGTGAGGCGTCGGCTTGACCCTTCTACGGCTGGACCGTTGGTACTGAGGCATGAAGTGAATGTTTTTAAACTTATGTCATGTGTTGAGCTGTTTCGGAAAAACTTGGGTGTTTGACTGTTCGATCGGAAAGTTTAACATTTTCTATTTATTTGGAATGTGATACAATATTTGGAATCCACAAGTAGTTATGAGATAACTGATTTGGATGTTATAAACATAGCACTTTAGTCTCACATGATCGGTTGCCACGGAATTTTGATGCGATCTAAAGTCCGTCGCAATCAAGTAGCGTATGCGGATATTCGCCGGTAAACTTAATAGACAGCCACGCCCCATAGCCCCGACCAAGTGACTGTAGGAGAACCCCAATGCCGAAAGCATCCGTTCGGGTGCTCGCGGCAGCGGTGTTCCGCCTTAGTGCATTTCGTCGTCGGCGTCGGGGGTGCGGCCGCCTACTAAAGTTTGCGACGAGCATTCGATCAAAATGGCGGGAATCTTGTTGAATTGCCCGACCTGATATTGAAAAGTGTTTTCGATAATGAGACTAAAATGCGGGGTTTATAATTGTTAGGCATGTGATGTCTAAGGAGTTCATTTGATTAGGCATGCGATGACTAAAGAATTTGCGGATTCCAACTGTTGTAGTTTTACACTTTCTTTTCTGCGACCGTAAGTGTAATATGTGATATCGCCGGTTTCGTTGTTATATATCAACGACAATTGGGATACGCATGTTTACTTATGTTGATGACATGTGATGTTATGTGTTGCTGGATATGCTATATTGGATCGTCGTGTTTGATTAGCCGGGGGTTTTTATGTGAGATGAGTGTTTTTCATTTTCATTCATGTAAGAACCTTGTATGTAATATTCTTTTATTGGGGCACTTCCAGGTTGCGAAAGATGTCACCTTTTGTATATTATTTACTTTTCCGCACTAGGATAGACCCAAGGAGGAGGGCACAAGTAACCGGGTTCTGGAGTCCAGTGGGAGACCAACTCGAGGAGTCGAGTCCGGGTCTCCTAACTCTAGAATTGGTAGGGTTGCTTACCGCTCTCGTAGGGGTCAAGGGGTGTGGGTTTGGCTATTCATCGTGACCGTGGAATCCGTGTTGTATACTGGCTCGTATTGAAAACGCGGACGTCCTAGTATATCCAATATTTCATATGTTTCTTCTTCTGCGATATCTGTGATGTGATCATGTGATGTTCTGTGATAGATACAGTATACAGTATATATGATATATTATATAGACGTTACTTATGTTTTACACCCGCGCTAGCCCTGCCCCGCTCTGCCGTTAGTTACCTAACCTAACGGTGCACGAGGGGACATCGAGGCGAATGCGGATGGCATAAGTGTACGTCGTATTTATCTGTGATGTTTAGGTAACTTAAATGATGGGACTTCATTAATATGATTAATGAAAGAAAAGAAACCTAAGATGTTGTGGAATCGAATTTTTAAAAACAGGTAGCTACAGTTCTTGCTTTGCATCGTGGTGTTCCTTGTAGAACATCCTGCACCTTATTCGATAAGGAAAGGGCCGAGATCCCTTCACCGGGAGTGACCCCTTTAGCAATAACTGGCAGATGATAAAACCCTCGGTTTGTCTTTTGATTGCTTCTATAGTTTTTACTTTGCACAGCGGTATATATGATATATCCTGCACCTTATTCGATGAGGAAAGGGCCGACGATCCCTTAACCGGGAGTGACCCCTTTAGCAAAACTAGAAAAGCTTCAAAAACACTCCATTTCAAAATCATTTGATTCTACAACGATATCAAGTTCATTGCGCAATAGGTTTTCAGAAAAACCTGCCGTAGCCCTCCGTCATTTCAGATAAGTACTAGTTAGTATTCATGCTGCGGTAGTTTGGCCTCCGTCAAGGCATAGTGTACGGTAGCTAACTAATGCTTATCTGCTAGCATACGATGCGATTGGATTAGGGTATTCGTACGGCGTTGTTTGGCCTCCGTCAAGGGTCGTGCAGGTGGGTTTAATTCAATCGGGAAATGACGGGTTGAACTTGACTAGCGGACTATGGGTAGTTTGGCATCCGTCAAGGTCATAGGACGCTAGGGGCAAAATATTATCGGGAATTTCAAGTGTTGAAATTTGCAATGAGATTGCATACCTTCTATGAGATAGTTGGATCCCGATACCCAGTGCAAGTAAGAGTTACTCCTGGGAGAGTTTTACACATTACAATTAGCCGATCTAGTAGGTTTCTAGAAAGGTGTTAACGAGGTTACGCCTCTGGGAAGACGTGGTTTACATTAATTAGGTTCGTGCGAAAGCACGGGGGACCTCCCTCAATGTACCGACACTGGCCTGGCTGAAAGATTGGCGAATTTATAGCGTGTAATTAATCCCGGCTAGTCTTTCCTTTTAGGGTTTGAAGGAAGATTTGATAAAAACAGTGGGAGCCATCCTGATTAGATAAAATGATAACCAATCTGATCTTGCAAGAGCATACGCTGAGTATTTTCTTCTCTCTCTCTCCAGGTAGCAACCATGTCACGCCTTAATCAAGATAATAATAAGGATTTTTTACCGAACCCGCTTGTTATACTGAGCTGGGGAACGTTGGTCCCGCTCCAATTTATAATTGTTATAAGACCGAGCAGGAAATTGGGGAATACCAAGATTCCCATGCCGCCCAAACGAAGAAAGTGCATATGATGCATCTCCTTCGGGTGTGTTCATTACAAAGAACTGTTTCTCAGTATCCTCTACGTCCTGGGTATTTGATACCGGATCAGGATCCTAGATATGTAATCTGTTACATAGGGCTACAGAAAGGTAGAGAACTGAGAACGGGTGATAAAGTTTCATGAGACAGAAAACGGTGCAAGTGTTGCAGCCAAGTCTGTTGGTTACTGTCACCCTGTATTTCCAAATACATTAATACTGAACAAATGTTATTAGATACCGAACCTGATATAGAAAATCATATCAATCTCTTTATTAGTAAAGAAATGATAAAATTTTGTATTGTTGGACAATGTTTTGAACATTTCCTATATCAAAAGTTGATTAGTTCAGGCACGTTATCTAAAAGCATTGATGTTCTAAATCAAACTACAGTTCTTAGTATACGGAACACACACAAGAGGAAGAGTTCAGAAATGAACGAATACTTCTTGAGGCATTATAGACTAGGTTATATCAATGCGACTGATTGGTACGAAAAAGTTGTGTTTGTAGTTAACCGCAATCAATAACGGTGTCGCGCGTAGCTAGACCGAGATGAGTACGGGTCGTCCTCTGGGAAACGTGGAACCTTTTATTTTTACTTTAGATGTGTTGAGAAAGAGAGGAGGAATAAAGAATTTTATGAAAAGTTTCTAGATCTACTTTAAACAAGAATGTTAAATATAGATCTAGATTATTTTGGAGATTTAAATAATATAATAATAGGGCTTGTAGGGTTCGTTAGGATTTAGTAGTTATGGAAGATTAATTAAAAGTTACCCTTTTTATCCATTAATAGATTTAGAACTAGAACGACGGTGATGCGTGTAGATTAGGGTTTCTGGAAGGAAAAGGAATCCCACTCGTAACCCTTATCTTGACACGGAACTCCGTTCATATCTAGCCTTTACCAAAACAATCATTAATCTAATCTCTAATCGCGGTCGGAACTAGGAAGGAATTGCTAGCGCGCCCGATTAGGATGTTAATGATTATTTTGATAAAGTTCCTAAACTTTATAGGACTTAAAAAGGGTTTAATTATTTTCATCCCCCATTAACCTACCCTAATCCTACGAACCCTAACAAGCAGAGAATTACTCGCGCATGTTGGGAGAAGAAGATGAAAAGAAAGAGAGGGAAAACATAATGCAAAAAACAATTAAATAAAACTAAATACCTTTATTAATCAACTCCTTCAAACTACACTTTTTATTCCATAGAAAATGATTACAAAACTTGATTTGCTTCTCGATCTTTCCTAAGGAGGTAGTCGAACAGTCGATGATCAGCCTGGATGCGTGAGCGTCGGGAGCTTCGTGATCTCTTCGGCTTGATAGGTTTTCCAAGAGGCTCTCGGTGCCTTTTTATAGTGAAAACCCAGAATCTTATTGTTGAAAAGTTGGTAAAATTCAGCAGTAATCAATCTCCCAAAATCTTGCATTCCAACTCCTCATTATTGCGGCGGATCCGCGGCCCAAAGGTGTGTTTTGCCGCGGATCCGCGCTCAAGGGATGTGATCAATTGCTTATTTTTCTTGGGCTTTCATCTGGTGACATGTGGCAATCCTAGGCATCTTCAGAATTCAGAAATCTTCTCTCGGTTGCTTCCAGACTTGGTCTCCAAGTTTGCTTCTTAATTTGGCAAGATTTCTTCAACAGCTTAATTTCTTTGATATATTCTGCATAACAACTTGGAAAATTCTGCACAATAATCTCAAATAATATTTAGTAGACTTAGTTCTACTAGGATTTGGTCAATAGATTTATTTGCATACATTTTCCTACCAAAATGATAATTAAAATATATTAACACATGGAAAATAATGTTTTTACCCATAAACCCTCATATGTATAATATATTATAATAAAGTCCTTTTTTAATATAAAAATGGTAGGAAAAATGTACTACAAATGTGCAGTTTTATCGACTGAACAAATACCCCCAAACTTATTTTTGATCGTCCCGAGCAAACTAGTTTATTTAAGAGGAGAAAAAGAAAAGAGAAAACTAAGCACACTTTCGTAGGTAGACACGATTGCACTGAGCACGTGCAACAAACCGTTAAACCTCTAGGTGTCCCTAGTAGGAGGAGTGTTGTCTCCTGAGGGTTTTCAGCGGATTACACCCACAAAATCCTATAACAAAAGAAAGATGGTGAAATTTACATATAAAGATAAGAACCATAAAAGAAATACTTTGAAAAGAAGAGTTTCCAACTATACTAGCTTTTCAGTTGTCATGAGCCCTATCTTAATAGTCATGAAAAAATGTTAGAAATCACATCATCCCTCAATAAAACATCGTCTTTATTCTTCATTCCTACCTTTTATCCAAACATTGATCATATAACCCCACGTGTGTGTAAAGAACATCCCTACACTCGGAGAATTCAATTCAAGCTATCATACTCTTGTCCATCTACCTCAGTACTTTTTAATTTTATGAATACTTAGGTTTGCTCACACCTTTTCATGCGACCGTTAATACTTCTTGAGGTACTAACCGACCGATTACTCAAGTGCTTGCTGATTTGGTGATAGTATTTTCCTCGTCTTGCACCACCTAAGGCTTAGCAGTGACTCCCAGACCAGTTGGCCTTAGGGCACTAGGTGAAGAGGCACCCTCGCTATATTTTTTTATTGCTGCCTTGGCGATAACAAAACCAGTGTTCATTTTTTTCTTTTCACCATTTTCATATTTTCTTCATTTTTTTTCATTTTCTTCATACTTTGGCTTTTAGACAAGAGCATTTCAAGGTATCCTCTACTATCTCAAGTTTCAAGACGTGTGTAAGTGCAAATAGTAGGGTATCAACATTCAAATGTTTGGCTTCCAGAATAGAAACTATTTTTCAGACTTATTTTTATCCTCAGATTAGTGACTTCCTTCATCTTACTAACCCTTGGGACAACAGCTCATAACTACTTATTACTAGTTCGTTTAAGAAAACTTCTAATTTTCTTGGTTTTCTTAAACTATTCCTATCTTTTGGATGTAATTTTTCACTTTCTACTCTTTTGTTATATAAAGAAAAAAAAATTTAAAATTTTTTGAAAAAGTTGTGCTTATGCAAAGTATGATGCAAATTGATGTGTAAATAAGCACAAACCTCCCCCAAACCTGTTTACAGCTGTGTCCTCACTGATGTCATCCGTTAAGCTCAAAAACCTGTAGACTTGGGAGGAAATTATTAATGGGGGCAAGAATATATGAAAGTGAAAATCCTCCCCCAAACTTATTTGTGGCTCACAATTTTGTAAAAATCATTTTCTTTCAAGAGCCCAAAATATACCATCCACCCAAACTTGAGTTAAACAATTTTAATCTTTTTAAAATCACACGAGGGGGTCAAGATTATTGGTCAATGCCAAGCTTTGCAAAGACCGAAGGTCAACACCAACCATTCAAAAATTTTATCGATGAAGCACCAAGGTTGGTGGAAGAACATGTCACCTATTGACGTGAAGAAGTGGGGAGGTGACAAGAGGTGTATTGGAAAAGGATTGCGTCTCAATTTGGAAAGACGACACAGTGATAGTAATGATGGATTACTCGCATTGTCATGATTTTCCAAAAGAGGGGGTGGAGGTCCAATTTCTTCATCTTGGAGTTGATTCATCTCAACACCCGTGTCTTGTAAAAATGCGAGTTCATCAGCGAAAATTTCCTCAAAGCTTTCATCGATACCCCGAAAAATAATGTCAGCAGAAAAAATGGGGTGATCGTCAGACTCAATATAAGGTTCCTCATTAGATGTTGACCCGGACAACTCGGTGGAAGAGTAAATGGTTGGGTCAAACAACAACATATGAAAAGAGTCTGTATCATGAGGTTGATCAAATTCACTGCTGTCGACATCCATTAATTCGACAGAACACACATGAGCATAGGGTTCGGAGGGTTCACTTCCCAACTTGTAAATGTTAAGCTCAATTGACTTCTTTCCAAAGGATAGGATCATAGAGCCGTTTCTACAATTAATTACTGCGTTGGAAGTGGCCAAAAAGGGTCGACCGAGTATCACCGGGATTTGATTGCGTGGGTTTGCTACAGGTTGTGTATCTATAACGATAAAGTCCACAGGGAATATGAATTCCCCGACTTTGATTAACACGTCCTCTAGCTCACCCCTTGGTTGGGTGATAGATCGATCGGCCATCTGAAGAGTGCAATGCGCAGGTTTTAACTCTCCGATCCCTAATTGCTCATACACAGAATACGGAAGCAAGTTAACACTAGCACCAAGATCGAGTAGAGCACGATTGATATTTTTACCCCCAATGGAAATAGAAATTGTAGGACTTCCGGGGTCCTTTCGTTTCTTGGGAAGTTGTTGTGTAAAAGCAGTGCTCACATTACTCGCAAGGAAAACTTTTTTAGGTACTTGAACTTTTCTCTTCCTAGTGCACAAGTCCTTTAAGATTTTTGCATATGACGGAACTTGTTGAATAGCATCTAGGAGAGGAATGTTTATGTTAACTTGCTTAAAAATTTCCACAATCTTCTCCATTTGTGGACTTGGTCTGTTGCCCCTTAACCTGTTTGGATAAGGTGCTTGATCAATAAGTTTTGGGTCCAACGTTGGAGAGGATTGTGGGGACGGATTCGATCCCAAAACTGGAGTGGGAATCGACTTAGATAGATTTGGTGAAATGGGCGAAGGGTTCGAGCCTTGGGGAAAACGGAGAATAGGCTCGGGTGAAGGTGGGAGACTAGACGAATTAGGGGAAGAAGAAGAAGCTGGGGTATCATTGGTGTCACTATCATCACATTGCTCACCCACTTGGTTATTCAGCACTCTCCCCGATCTCAACGTAGTAATGGCATTTACATTATGACTTTGTGAATGGCCAGGATTCGGTAGGGGTTGAGATGGGAGTTTCACTTTCTCTCTCGCACTCATTGCGGCGTTTAACTGTGCGATTTGGTTTTCTATTGATTTAATACTCTCCCCATGGGAGGAGGAGTTTTTCGTTAGGGTATCAATAGAAGACCTTATCTCAGCCGAATTTTGTATGGATTGTTTCATGAACATATCCAAAGTTTGTGCAAGTGAGTTGTCAGTACCGGCCACTTGTGGTGTAGAAATGTTGGCCGGATTTTGGAAATTTTGTGACTGAAAGGGGGGCTGATTCTGTGGTTGTGGTTGCTGTGGAGGAGGTCTTTGATAATTACTTTGTTGGTTTTGATTCCAAGCAAAGTTAGGATGATTCCTCCATCCTTGATTGTACGTGGAAGAATAAGGGTCGTTTCTACGTCGCTGCTGAAAAGCAGCATTAGCTTGAAACGATGCATTCATAGGACATTCTTCCGTTAAGTGTGAAGGATCCGAACAGCAACCACAGATGGTCTTAGGAAGCGTGATCTGATTTAGGGAGAAAGATGAGAACTTGTTTTCAATAGCGTCGAGTTTCTTTTGTATCGCTGCCATTTCGGCTTTTACTGCGATGGAAACGTCGAGCTGGTGAATACCTCCCTTAGTTGAAGGTGGTCTTACGCTTTCCCACTGCAAAGTGCTTTCTGCGAGATCTTCCAGATATTTCAATGCTTCACCATCATCTTTAGACATGAAATTGCATTGACACATTGTTTCAAGCATCTGCTTTGTCACTGGATTAATGCCCTCATATATAATCCGACATAAATCCCATCTTTGTATTCCGTGATGGGGGCATTGGACAAGCAGATCTTTGAAACGTTCAAAGCACTTCCAAAATGGTTCATTGGGAAGCTGGGTGAACTGGTTGATCTCGCACCTAATGTGGGCAGTCTTATGATTTGGGTAAAACTTTTTAAGAAATGCTATGACGAATTCGTCCCAATTAGTGATAGAGTGTGCGGCAGTATTATAAAGCCATTTTTCTGCCAAGTCGCACAATGTGAATGGGAGAAGACGTAAGCGCATAGCATCTAAGGTCAATTGTGAAGTACCCATCATTGCGCATACGTTTTCGAATTTGGTGATGAAAACGTACGCGTCTTCCGACTCAAGCCCGTGAAATTTGGGCAGCAAGTTGATGTAGTGGGGTTTAATTTCGAAATTATCCCCGTTAGGTGGTGGAAGAGATAGACAAGTAGGAAGAGGACCACGAATAGGATAGCATCTCTCTTGGAGAGAGATGCGCGGTGGATTCTGCGCACCTTCGGACGGTGGCAGCGTGGTGTTATAATTAGATGGAGTGCCGTCCATTACGGTCGATGTGGTGTGTGGTGGGGGAAAAGAAGATGAAGAAGTACCAACTTCGGCATCGATAGCAGGAACGCGGACAAGACGGGCACTAGGATCCCGTGTCCAGCCGAGCATGCACTAAGCGGGTTTAGTGCAAGTGGCAGCGTGTGTGTGATTTAAAATTGGCTTGTTTTGAAAAAGCGGGACTCAAGACAAATCTCCCTAAGATGCATAAGCAACCCTAGAACTAAGGTCGCCTAGGTCTGTTAGACAGCTCCTAACTAAGGCTAGAAATAGGACCTCAAACCGCCTCTTCACGGACAAGTACGGCCAGGTAAGTGGGAAGGAACCACCACTACAGTAGGCCTAATTAAAAACCACTAGCCTAGACACCGCAATGTCAGTTAGGATAAACGGCCGATGCCTATACTAGTCTTTTTCCTATTGAGCCCGACAGTCCTTAGAGTCTGGTCTAGATATTTTTTAAATTAATGAAGGGTTGATCTATATGCTCGGTTTGTGATTTGTGGGGCTTAGGAAGGGTGATGAAATCCCCACCTAATCTTGATTTGGTCTTTTCCCCTTAAAGTCCGTATTAAAATATGCAAAACAAAACCAATCACAAAACTTTTGCAAAAAGATTTTTGAGCGGCGCCATTTGATTGGTACGAAAAAGTTGTGTTTGTAGTTAACCGCAATCAATAACGGTGTCGCGCGTAGCTAGACCGAGATGAGTACGGGTCGTCCTCTGGGAAACGTGGAACCTTTTATTTTTACTTTAGATGTGTTGAGAAAGAGAGGAGGAATAAAGAATTTTATGAAAAGTTTCTAGATCTACTTTAAACAAGAATGTTAAATATAGATCTAGATTATTTTGGAGATTTAAATAATATAATAATAGGGCTTGTAGGGTTCGTTAGGATTTAGTAGTTATGGAAGATTAATTAAAAGTTACCCTTTTTATCCATTAATAGATTTAGAACTAGAACGACGGTGATGCGTGTAGATTAGGGTTTCTGGAGGGAAAAGGAATCCTACTCGTAACCCTTATCTCGACACGGAACTCCGTTCATATCTAGCCTTTACCAAAACAATCATTAATCTAATCTCTAATCGCGGTCGGAACTAGGAAGGAATTGCTAGCGCGCCCGATTAGGATGTTAATGATTATTTTGATAAAGTTCCTAAACTTTATAGGACTTAAAAAGGGTTTAATTATTTTCATCCCCCATTAACCTACCCTAATCCTACGAACCCTAACAAACGGAGAATTACTCGCGCATGTTGGGAGAAGAAGATGAAAAGAAAGAGAGGGAAAACATAATGCAAAAAACAATTAAATAAAACTAAATACCTTTATTAATCAACTCCTTCAAACTACACTTTTTATTCCATAGAAAATGATTACAAAACTTGATTTGCTTCTCGATCTTTCCTAAGGAGGTAGTCGAACAGTCGATGATCAGCCTGGATGCGTGAGCGTCGGGAGCTTCGTGATCTCTTCGGCTTGATAGGTTTTCCAAGAGGCTCTCGGTGCCTTTTTATAGTGAAAACCCAGAATCTTATTGTTGAAAAGTTGGTAAAATTCAGCAGTAATCAATCTCCCAAAATCTTGCATTCCAACTCCTCATTATTGCGGCGGATCCGCGGCCCAAAGGTGTGTTTGGCCGCGGATCCGCGCTCAAGGGATGTGATCAATTGCTTATTTTTCTTGGGCTTTCATCTGGTGACATGTGGCAATCCTAGGCATCTTCAGAATTCAGAAATCTTCTCTCGGTTGCTTCCAGACTTGGTCTCCAAGTTTGCTTCTTAATTTGGCAAGATTTCTTCAACAGCTTAATTTCTTTGATATATTCTGCATAACAACTTGGAAAATTCTGCACAATAATCTCAAATAATATTTAGTAGACTTAGTTCTACTAGGATTTGGTCAATAGATTTATTTGCATACATTTTCCTACCAAAATGATAATTAAAATATATTAACACATGGAAAATAATGTTTTTACCTATAAACCCTCATATGTATAATATATTATAATAAAGTCCTTTTTTAATATAAAAATGGTAGGAAAAATGTACTACAAATGTGCAGTTTTATCGACTGAACAGCGACCCGACTGGCTGAAGTTACATTTAGATGTATATTTAAATTAGTTTTAATTTACAACTTGTGAAACTTGCCAGTCATGTCACAAAGATTAGATGACCGTAGCTCTGTTTGTTGGAAACAAAGAAAGAGTTAGTAAACTCTTGGGACTGATACATGATGATGTATGTAAGGTCCCCTGTCTACACATGCCAGGACTGGTTCTTTATACTTCATTACATTCTCTGATGATCTCTCAAAATTCAGACATATGTTCCTGTTGAAACACAAGTCTGAACCTTTTGAGATATTCACAGAATATAAGCTAGAAGTAGAGAACCAATACGGGTATAAGTATTATGTCCTTTGATGTGATCAGGGAGGAGAATACTTGTGCATAGAATTCTGGGACTATTCTAAAGGAGAATAAAATTCTCTCTCAGCATTACTCCTCCGTATACACCACAGCACGATGGTATATCGGGGCGGAGCAATCACACCCTATATGATAAGGTGTGCTCTATGATGAGTACTACTGAGTTACCTATTTCCTTTTGGGAGTTATGCACTTATGAAGTTGCATACCTATTGAATACGGTTCCAATCAAATCAGTTGCCTACCACTCCATATGAGATATGGAAAAGGAAGAGTCCATATTTTAAGTAAATTAAGATTTAGGGTTGTCCGGCCTATGTCTAAAAGCAAAATCCGGACAAGCTCGAGGCAAGGTCTGTTATGTACAACTGGAAAGGTTCCAGCTATACAAACTACAGCAGATGATTTGGTAGAACCAAAGGATTCAGTAGATTCCAACGAACCTCAGCCTCTCCGCCGATCTAGTAGAGTTCCCTACCCACCTGAGAGATACTTCGGTTTCTCTATGACAGTGGGAGCGAGGATTGCATCATGAGATGATGACCCAACTAGTTTCGAGCTGGCCATCAGGAGTGGGACTCTGTAAGAATGGCTGGATGCTTAGCGATCTGAGATGGAATCCTTATACACCAACAAAGTATGGACTTTGGTTGCTTTATCTGAAGGGTTAAATCCCCATCAGGAGAAAGGATATCTTGAGAAGATTACTTGGTGTAGATGGAAAAGTTAAGACTTTCAAAGCTAGACTTGTTAAAGGTTTTCGTCATCAACCAGGCATGGATAATGGTGAAACCTTTTCAAGTAACTATGCTTAAGTCCATCCAGATCCTACTTGCCACGGCTACATACCATGACTACGATATCTGGCGGTGGGGTGTCATGACTGCTTTTCTAAAATCATGTTTTAGAAGAGAGCGTCTGTAAGTACACAGCCAGAGGGCTTCGTAGACAGTGGGAGCAGCGGAAACGTGTACACGTTGTTTTATAAGATTAATGCAGGCATCGTGGAGTTGGAACATCTGTTTTGATGAGATAGTCAAAGAGTTTGACATCATCAAAATGGTAGATGAATCTTGTATATACAAAAAGGTAGTAAAGAGTATGGTAGTGATCCTGGTAGAGTACATGGATGACATACTCTTGATGGGGAAGGAGTTTCCTATGCTACGATCGATCAATCTCCGCTTATCACAAAGATTCTCCATATAGGATCAAAGTGATACCTCCTAAATCCTGAGTTTTGATCTATGAGATAGAAGTAATTGGATATTAGGATTCTCACTAGTTGTAGTGAGATGGTATCAATCGATCCTGGGGAGAATCACTGGAAAAGTTCCAGGGTGATAAGGACGACTGAATGTCAGTCACCGGCATTGTCTTTACCCTCAGTAAAGGGATGGTATGTTGGAAGAGTTCCAAGCTAGATACCGTGACATACTAGACGATAAAAGCTGGATACATCGCTACTTAAGATACTACCAAAGAGGCAGTCTGGATGTATATTAGTTCATGAGTTGAACTTCGTTCCTCCCATTGTGTGACAATGGAGTTGTGGCTTATGCCAAGGAACGCTGGTCCCATCAGTGACCCAGACATATTCTGAGGCAGCATCACCTCATCATGGAGATAGTTGATCTCTAGGATGATCGAGGTTAGGAGAGTAGACTTAGAGGACAACACGGCGGATCCACTCACAAAGGCTTTTTCCCAGAGAGAGACTTTTATGGGATGGTTGAGTATGAGATACTGCAACCACTGCTACAGATGGCCGTAGTGAAAGTGGGAGATTGTTAGTTATATGTATGCCCTGGAGGCCATTACTGTACATAGGATATATATTGTAGTGGATGCTAGGACATATATAGGGAGGACTTTCTTGCTCGACATGATAGTATGCTATCTGGTTGCTCTTTACCTTAACGTGTATACTGATTGTCTCTCTGTTACATATTGGTAAAACCCTTAGGATGTGTACTTGACTACCTAGACTATGATGCAGATCATACTAGCGGGGACATGGTAGCCCATAAGGACATCCTTCAAGGTCCCTGGTTGTGGGTATATCGAGACGGGGCATCGATATACCAGTGTAGACTAGCGTATACCTTCTCGACCCATACAGATGGGCGATGGATGATCCCATATCCATTGGTGTTTGACATCAGAGATGATATACAAGTGCTCAGTGGAGACTGGGTACACTGGACGGACTCGCCGAGAACTCCCAGATGGTATTATACCTCATGTCAGATGGCAGTTCTCTGGTGACACTGGTACAGGTTAGTCTGTAGACCCGAGATCGTCATAGAGCCTTGTGTGATTCCCACTGTGCTTTGATTTCCACCTTACTACGTCTAAGAGGGCGTGCAAAACGGTGGTTTTTGGGTATAGTCCCGAATCACATGGAGGCAATGAGCGATAGGAGGGGATTCGTCTCTCCCGGTATAGGGAGTTGATGTTGCGCTGTGTTCGATTGGCTATAACCGGAAATCCCTGGCCAGGGTTGCTGAGATTTACTGGTAAGTGTTACCAGTAGTTTCTCGAACTGTTATAGACCTCATATCGACACGACTTATGGAGCTACTGGGGTCTGACGTTTACCATCCCTAGGTGAGATATGCGACATATTAGACGATCAGACCGGACTGTACGGTAAGTGTTACTGGTTGGATTCACAGGAGTGTGAGCGGGCTTGCTCGTCGATCTTCTGATCGCTCAATACCCGGGTGGCAGTTACGTTTAGCAGACCGCTTGCGGCTTGTGGGTGTTTGATATGATCATCACCTACTGCCGGCATATTGACGCGTCTTTAGAGTCATACACAGAGGTTTCCTGGCTCAAGCGAAACGAAATAGGAGCGCATATGAGATATGTGCGGGACCGAGAATAATGCGTGTATGTGATACCGTATTCTATTCTCGCGATGAATGTATCGATTGGTTGTATGCGATATAACCTAGTTATCGAATCGAGGATTGATTTGATAAGTCGATACATCGGATATTAGTCGGTCATATGCGATATGACCGGATCGTTAAATCAAGTGTTGATTTAATGATTTAATATATAATTATATATTTGATATATTACTTTGCATTAACTAGTATTTGTTCACTTAAGATGGATTTTCTCACTTGATGTGCACATTGTGTATATGATATAGTTTTGTGCACTAGTTTGTATTATGTTTGATGATACATGCAAACATGGGTGTGTGTGTGTGCTTTAAACTATGATTAGGTTAATGGTTAGGGTTTTATTTATTTATTTATTTATTTATTCATTCATTTTGGAAAGGAGAAAATGGTGGTTTTCTTTTCTTTCTTTGCTTGAAGCTTCTTGAAGCTTCAAAGCATCTTTGAAAGTCTACCATTTTGTCTTTATCCCTTAAGCTAACCATTCAACTAAACTATAGTTTATTCTCTACACTAAACCATGGTTGCTAAAATGATAAGAATAACTTTATTTATTTTTATTCATGATTCTTATCATATTCTTTTTCTTCTTCTTCTTTTTCTTCAAGAAGAAGAAACCATTTTAGCTCCAATGGTGCCTTGAGAAAAAGAGTGAGAAATCCAATTCTAAAGTGAACCCACTTTCTATTTATTCATCCTCTACCACTTGCCATGTAGTATAGGGTGTTTTCTTCACAAGTTTCATGACTTGGTGATGTTGGAGCTTGATCTTGAGTTGTCTCGACGTAGATCATCTTCGGCATCGAAGTCGACGACCTAGTCCGATCATTTCTTTGACGAAACCATCGCTAGTGTCCGGGATCTGATGATCGCAGCGGAGGGACGTCAACACGGAGCTATGAAGGTGGAGGACCGGATCTACAATGGTTGTAGTCACTTTCCCTTTTAGTTAAACTTGTTAACTTGCTTGCATCGCCTTACCTCTAGTAACGATCTAATATAAGGTTTCTCGGCACATAGAAAAATTTTGAATTGGCCATGTTAGATCACTTATGGAACCTCATGGGTGTGCCTAGGAACCCTACAATATTCTGTATGACCGGATCATTAAATCAAGTGTTGATTTAATGATTTAATGTATAATTATATATTTGATATATTACTTTACATTAACTAGTATTAGTTCACTTAAGATTGATTTTCTCACTTGATGTGCACAAGCTGTATATGTGATATATTTTTGTGCACTAGTTTGTATCATGTTTGATAATACATGCAAACTTGGGTGTGTGTAAGACTTAAACCATGTTTAGGTTAATGGTTAGGGTTTCATTCATTTTATTTATTTATTTATTTATTTTGGTAAAATAGAATGGTTGCTTTCTTTGTTTTTATGCTAGAAGCTTCATGTTGCTTCAAGCATCTTTGAAAAAGGGTAACCATTTTGTTTTTTCCTTTGACCTAACCATTTACCCAAACTATGGTTTAATCTCTACAAGAGTTTACTCACCCATGGTTGCAACATGATAAGTCTTCACTTGGTTATTTATTTGACATTATTCTTTTTATTCTTTTTCATTTCCTTCTTCTTCTTCTTCATGAAGAAAAGAAAACTTTTCTTGAAAAATTTCAAGTGTTGAAATCAAGTGAGAAATCCAAAGTGAACCCACTTCCTATTTCTTCATCCTCTACCACTTGCCATGTAGTAGAGTGTGTTATCTTCATAAGTTTCATGACCTAGTGAAGATCGAGCTTGAGTTTGAGTCGTCTCGACGTAGATCATCTTCGGCATCGAAGTCAACGACCTAGCTCGCCCATTTCTCCGATGAAACCGACGCTAGAGTCCGGGATTCCGATGATCGCAGCGGAGGGACATCAGCACGGAGCTAGAGAAGTGGAGTACCGGATCTACAAAGGTTGTACTCTCTTTCACTTAGTAGCAAAGTAGTTTGCTTGCTTAGTTTCGCCTTACCTCTAGTAACGATCTAGTTTAGGGTTTCTCGGCACATGGAAATTTTTGATTTTGGCATGGTTGATGCCTTGTAGAACCTCTTGAGTGTGCCTAGGAACCCTACATAGAGGATGTGCCAGAGCAGGACTGTTTCCATCATTCCATATTGGGCCGTTGAGCCGAGGAGCTATATATCTAACAATGTACAGTGAGAGACAAGAGCCTAAAAGCACCAGACGCTAGACCATGAACAGGAGGCAAATAGATACCTTGCTCTGCTAGCATTGGATACACTGACACCTTCTCGACTTTGAAGGAGGAACTATCGACGACGGTATTTATGATTTGTGATTTGGTGATTCGATTATCACGTATCCGTCACCTTGGATTTCGGTATTTTGGGCGATCTATTCGCATGATTTAGTCTTGATGACTGAGTTTCATGACATTTGTTTTCGTGCACCATGGTTGCACCTACTGGGTATTCATATTTTATGTTAGTGTATATGCTCTAGAGGCCATTACTGTATCATACTAACTTGTATATTACTTAATGGAAGCTTGGGATATTCACAGTTATATAGACAATCTTGCTCAAAATGGTAGTATGCTACTTGGTTTGTCTCTACTTCAATATGTGCATGTGTTTCTTTTAGCATATCACTTATATACATATTAGTAGAGCCCTTAGGATCTTTGCTTGATTACCAGCGTTGTGATGGCAGTCATACTCGTGGGCGCTGGGTAATCCATAAGCACATCCTTATACAGGTCCCTAGTCGTAAGATTATCGAGACAGGGCATCGATACTCCGGAGTAGAATAGCGTATGCACTTCTTATCCCAACAGGGGAGACGGTCTGTCCCACAGCCGTCAGTACGTCGTACTTGAGATAGTATGCGGGTGCTCGTTAGGTTACGAATACACTGGACAGGACTCGTCGGGAACTGTTGGTTGGTATTATACCTATCGTCAGTTATCAGTTCCCAGATGACATGAGTACAGCTTAGTCCGCCGACTTGACACTGTCACTTCACCTCGAGTGTGTTCCCACTGTACTTAGATTACTACCCTACCACGGCTCAAAGGAGTCGTGCAAACAGGTAGTAGTTGGGTGCAGTCCCAAAGCACATGGAGGCAGTGACAGTTAGACAGGATTCGTCTCTCCCGATATTGGGGGTTGATATCGTGCTGTGTCTAGGAGAGCCATTACACAAGTAGTCCCTGGCCAGGGCAAGCGAGATATACTGGTAGGTTTCCAGTGTTATCTCAGGGTATTCTGGGCTACACTCCGACACGACTTGTACCGCTATTAGGGGACTGACGTTCACCGCCCCCTAGGCCCGCCATGCGATGTATCAGACGAACAGACCGGACTGTACGAAGATTGTCACATACAGGCTCAGTAGGAGTTCGGATGGGTTTACCTCATCGGCCTTTTTATCGACATCTACCTGGGGACCGTTACGTACAGCTAGTGCCGCTTGCGGTCTGTGGTAAAACCCACTGCCAGTGTAGTGTCGTGTCTTTAGAGTCCAACAAAGAGAGTTTTCCTGCACTGAGCGAAACGTGTAGAGGCCGTATGGTTTTACAGCAGGGCTGCGATCACTTACGTGCACTTGTGTGCGTATGCTGTTCGGGCAGGCAATACTGGTGGGCTTTGGTTTAAGCCAGATCCTAGTATTGCACGGATGGATTTGTTTTGTCTTCTGTGCATTCGCATTCTACGGAATGCGGGTGCGGGTGTGTATGCACAGTTTAGAGGAGCGATAAAGGAGGAGGTGCCCCATTAGGGTTTTGGCAGTTGGTTCGGCCAAAACCGTAATGTGGCAGGCTCATTAGGGTTTTGACAATTCGTTTGGTCAAAACCATTATGAGCCGGAGACATTGTTTACTAATCCTTTTAGTGATAGTTTAGTGATGGCTAATTGCATTGACCACCTTGACCTCTCTTGACTTTGTTGACCCGTTGACCGTGTTGACCATTGACCTTCAAGAGAGGTCTACACTCTTCCTTGATTTTCTTTTTAATTCTTGAGTTATGAAAATGGTCAATTCAATGTAGCATCAACTTTATCATGATAGGATTAGTAATGATGATTTTGGTGTATTATTGCAGCCATGGTTCATTCTCTTTAGTTAATCTTTTCATTATTCTCTTCTCATTCTATCTCTTGAAGTGAAAAGAAAAGAAAAGCTCCATGGTTGCTAGAGTTTCTCCTTCATCTTCCTCCTCTTGATAATTCTTTTGATCTCATGTGTTGAGAGAAAAAGAATCCACATAGACAAACACTTCCATCTTTCTCTTCTACATAACCTAGGGCATCTAGATTAGCGATCTCGTTGCCCTAGTTGCCTCGGCTTGAGGTGGAGCTCGGTGTACAACTCTCGGGTGGATCGTCTTCAACTCAAGAAGGCCACGTAGGTGACCAAGATCTGGATCATACCTCGGAGCTTGGATGGACGAGTCGGACAGCGGAGAGAAGACCCGAAGGACCGGTTTCGTGAGGTATATTTTCTACACCATAGTAGTTAAAGCCTCTACTTGTTTGCTAGTTTCTAGTTTAGCCAAGATCCTTGCTTTTGAGTCCATGTTGCTTTGCGCCAAAATACTTGTTTTTCGTCGTTTCCGCCTCCCTGTAAGAACCGAGGTGAGCAACGTGGACTTACAGTAGTATTAGAGCCTAGCTAAACATAAACTAGCAAGTTAGCAAAGTGTTAAGAATATCGATCGGAAAAAATCACAAAACAAGTCCGGGAAAAACCATGTTTCTGTCGAATTTTTATACTGTTGTAAAAATAATTTAACATACATGAAAATTCGTCTCAGGGTTTTGTAAAACCACAGTAGAAAACCAGTCCACTGATCCGGTCAAACGGCCGCGGTTCCACGGCAAGAACATGCTTCTTGCCGCGCTTCCGCGGCCGATTTGACTCGGTCGTGGACCGGGTTTTTTGCAGTGTTTTTATTTGACTGTTTTGGGAATTTTAGTACAAGTTTTTTCTACCCAGATTTTTCAGAGAGCAAATTGACTTTTGGGGTGGTTAAAAATCCGTATTTTGATCGATATTCCGTAGACTTTGGCTAATAGATATTATCTGTGATGTGATATATGTATTGAACGTCCGCTAATCACTATACGTCGATTAGTGGGGGTTATACATATCTGTGATCTGTAATGTTGATGGTTTGTGTATATGAACTCGTTGGATTGTCACGGATGAATAGCCGGGAATGGATGTGAGATGAGAGTTTCTTTTTCTTTCATTCATTGTAAAATTTGTAAATTGATGTAATATTATTTGTATGGCCGCACAACCGGGTCGGGGTTGTAGCCGTCATTGTATAATTTCTTTTTACTATTTTTGCTCCTAGGATAGACCCAAGGTGGGGTGCACAAACTACCTTGTATCTCGAAGTGCCGAGTGGCCTCCAACGCCTCACATGTGGCAACGCTAAACTGTTAGTGTATATGCCCTAGAGGCCATTACTGTATCATACTAGTTTGTATATTACTTGATGAAAGCTTGGGATATTCACAGTTGTATAGACAATCTTGTTCGAAATGGTAGTATGCTACTTGGTTTGTTTCTACTTTAATGTGTGCATGTGTTTCTTTTAGCATATCGCCTATACATATTAGTGGAGCCCCTAGGATCTTTGCTTTATTACCAGCGTTGCGATGGCAGTCACACTAGTGGGGGCTGGGTAATCTACAAGCACATCCTTATACAGGTCCCTGGTCGTAGGATTATCAAGACGGGGCATCGATACTCCGGAGTAGACTAGCGTATGCGCTTCTCATCCCAGCAGGGGAGATGGTCTGTCCCACAGCCGTCAGTACGTCGTAGTTGAGATAGTATGCGGTTGCTCGTTAGGTTACGAGTATACTGGACAGGACTCATCGGGAACTGTTGGTTGGTAGTATACCTATCGTCAGTTATCAGTTCCCAGATGACATGAGTACAGCTTAGTCCGCTGACTTGACACTGTCACATCCCCTCGTGTGTGTTCCCACTGTACTTTGATTACTGTTAGTGTATATGCCCTAGAGGCCATTACTGTATCATACTAGTTTGTATATTACTTAATGGAAGCTTGGGATATTCACAGTTGTATAGACAATCTTGCTCAAAATGGTAGTATGCTACTTGGTTTGTTTCTACTTTAATATGTGCATGTGTTTCTTTTAGCATATCGCTTATACATATTAGTAGAGCCCTTAGGATCTTTGCTTGATTACCAGCGTTGTGATGGCAGTCACACTCGTGAGGGTTGGAAAATCCATAAGCACATCCTTATATAGGTCCCTAGTCGTAGGACTATCGAGACAGGTCATCGATACTCCGGAGTAGACTAGCGTATGTGCTTCTCATCCCAGCAGGGGAGACGGTCTGTCCCACAGCCGTCAGTACGTCGTACTTGAGATAGTATGCGGGTTCTCGTTAGGTTACGAGTACACTGGACAGGACTCGTCGGAAACTGATTGGTTGGTACTATACCTATCGTCAGTTGTCAGTTCCCAGGTGACATGAGTACAGCTTAGTCCGCTGACTTGACACTGTCACTTCGCCTAGAGTGTGTTCCTACTGCACTTTGATTACTACCCTACCACGGCTCAATGGAATTGTGCAAACAGGTAGTAGTTGGGTGCAGTCCCGAAGCACTTGAAGGCAGTGACGGTTAGACAGGATTCGTCTCTCCCGGTATTAGGGGTTGACATCGCGCTGTGTCTGGGAGAGCCATTACACAAGTAGTCCCTGGCCAGGGCAAGCGAGATATACTGGTAGGTTTCCAGTGTTATCTCAGGGTGTTCTGGGCTATACTCCGACGTGACTTGTACCGCTATTAGAGGACTGACGTTTGCCGCCCCTCTAGGCCCGCCATGCGATGTATCAGACGAACAGACCGAACTGTACGGAGACTGTCACATTCAGGCTCAGTAGGAGTTCAGATGGGTTTCACCTCGTCTGTCTTCTTATCGGCATCTACTTGGGGGCCGTTACGCATAGCTAGTGCCGCTTGCAGTCTGTGGTTAAACCCACTGCCAGCGTAGTATCGATTCTTTAGAGTCCCACACAGAGAGCTATTCGCCTTTAGGCAAAAGAGTAGAGATCGCATGGTTTTGCGATAGGTCGCATGGTTTTGCTACAGAGTTCGGTCACATCCGTGCACTTGTGCACGTTTAGTGACCGGGCGGTTATTACTAGTGGGCTTTGGTTTAAGCCAGATCCTAGTATAAGTTTTGGGATTGGTTTTATCTTGTTTGTATTCGTGTTCCCCGGAACGCAGATACAGGTGTGTATGCACAGTTGACAGAGACAGAGGCAGAGGATTCTCATTAGGGTTGTTGACTGTTGACTTTTGCTTAACCCTAATGAGAATTAGAAATATGATTAACAATAATATTAATTGAGTATTATAGTGACATGGTTAGGGTTGAAAGGTTGACCTTATTGACTTGTTGACTTTTGTTGACCGGTTGACTAGGTTGGACTTGTTGACCACCATCATGACAATGGCCATCATTTGGTTGCATTGACTTATGCTTGCTTGTTTTGTTCACCATTTGCATTTAATGCAAGAAATGATAGTGTCATTTGTCATGATAATAACCATTACAATATACTCAATTATTATTACATTGTTATGATGATTTTGGATTATGAGAGCTTGGATGGCAAAAGGATTATTCACTCTCTCATTTTCATTTCTCTCTCTTGACATCACTTGCTCAAGCTCTCCCTCTTCCTCTTGCTCTCTCTAGCTCAAGGCAAACCCCTTTCATGAGTTGAGAACCATTGCCTTAGAGATAAAAGCACCAAAACAATCCTCTACTCATCCTAGTTCACAAGGACTAGCAAGCCAAGTGTTTTAGTTTCTTCAATTTCGAAGAAGAAGCCAAAAGGTAGAAGCTTTCGGGTGGATCCATCTTCGGCGCGAGAAGACGACGAGGGGAGGCCGGTCCGTACACCACAAGAGTTGAAGACGAAGGAGTTCAAGAAAGGTACAACACCCTAACCGAGTAGGTAAAACTCCTAGTTAGGTTGTTAGGTAGTTGTTTAACAAAGATCCGTATTATGAGTCCATGTTACCACCTTAGAAAAAATCGTTTTTCACTATTTCCGCAACCCCAAAGAACCGGGGAAGGGTATCATGGACTTACTGTGGTATCAGAGCCTAGTTAAGCACCATCTAACATGTTAGCAAAGTAAGTAGAAGTTCGATCGGGGAAAATATCACGAAACATACCCGAATTGCATAGTTTCTGCCGATTTTTTCCTCTGTTCCAAAAATAATAAATCATACATGAAAATTCGGCTCAGGAATTTTGTAAGACACCCAAGAAAACAGGTCCACCGACTCAGTCAAAGCGTCGCGGATCCGCGGCAGGAGCTTGCTCCCGCCGTGGAACCGCGGCCGGGTTGACTCGGTCGTGGCACTGTTTTCTTGCAGAGTGTTTCTTAGGTTGTTTTGGGATTTTTAAAATAGGTTTTTTCTTCCCAGATTTTCCAGAAAGCAAAATTTGTTTTTGCGGCTCAAAAATCCGTATTTTGATCGAACTTCTAAAGACTAAAGCTAACGGGTTTATATCTGTGATGTGATATATGTATTGAACGTTTGCTAATCGCTATATGTCGATTAGTTAGGGTTATACATATCTGTGATCTGTAATGTTGATGGTAAGTGTATATGAATTCATTGGATTGTCGCGGCCGTCAATCCGACGGCCAAACGCGGAAACGGTGATTAACTTAAATTTTGCGGACTTAGCAAACCGGCACCACCGCGCACTAAACCCCGGATCGTGCCATTAAACTAGTCTAAGCTAACAAGAGGATGGGTTAGAGATATACCGACTGATCCGAGTCCTCCGGTCTTCATCTCCACTCCGATCTCCTCGCGGGATCTCCGTCCGTCTCCTCCTCGTCGGAAAGGTCACCACGAAGCCGGGTACTTTTACGGGCTCCCACCTCAATACCGAGGCAACTCGGGTGCGAAGCTGGCGAATCGACGCGTCCAAGATTTGCTGTAGGAAGTGTAGTCTAGAGTGCATGTCTTACTTTGGGGTTGGTTGCCATAGATGGAGGAATGGTATATATAGAAAATTGGTGCTTTCAATTTTCTAGCAATGGAATGAGATGAAGAATGATATACACAAAAATGAATCACTCTCATTTTTCTCTTCTCAAAGATGAAGCTCTCATTTTCTTCTCATTTCTTCTTCTCTCTTTTCTTATGAAAAACTTGATCAACTTAGAAATGGTGGAGAAAGAAATAAGAAGCATGAAGGGAGGTGATCGTAGTAAAAGGAGGAGGGTGACCACATCCAAACATAATCATCATAAAACTACACATCAATCCTAATCCTTTCTTATCACAATAAAGCATGAAAAGCAAAGATGCTTATCATATCACACTTTATGCAAATAAATCCTCCACCAAGTGTAATTTGCAAAACTGCAAATTACCGCCCTCCATCAGAAAAGTCCGGCCGGGAAAGAACAAAGGAAAACCGGCCGGAACGGAAAGCAAACTGGCAACTCCAGAAAACTGGTCCCGTAAAAAATTACAGGAAAACCCCGATACTGTGCATACGCACCCGCATCTGTATTCCGTCCGGATACAAATGCAAAGAGACAAAATCTACACTGTACTAAACTAGGACCGGCTTAAACCAAAGCCGGCCAGTAATATCCGTCCGATCCTGATCCGTGCAATACCGCACGTATCTGATCGAACCCTGCCATATAACCATACGGCCACTAGTACAAACTGTCCGATCCTGATCCGTGCAATACCGCACGTATCTGATCGGACCCTGCCATATCTCCATACGGCCTCTACAGCGTTTCGCCCGAAACTTGAGTAACTGTAAGTGTGGTGGACTCTAAAGACTCGTCAATACTATGGCTGTGGATTTAACCACTAGCACGTCAGAGGTATAAGCCAATACGTAACGGGCCACCAGCTATTGACCAAAAGGGACGTCGATGAGCGAACTCATCCTGACACCCTACTGAGCCTGTCAGTGACAATATCCGTACAGTCCGGTCCGTTCGTCTATGAGCATCGCATGTCGGGCCTAGGGGGTGGGTAAAAGTCAGACCCCCAAAAGCGGTACAAGTCGTGTCGGAGTGTAGCCCAGAACACCCTGAGATACTACTGGAATACCTACCAGTAAATCTCCTGCCTTGGCTAAGGACTTCGTGTAATGGCTCTCCTAGACACAGCGCGACCTCACCCCCAATACCGGGAGAGACGAAACCCCCGAAGATCCGCTCACTGCCTCCATGTGGCTCGGGACTGTACCCAACTAAAACCTGTTTGCACGACTCTTTTGAGCCGTGGTAGGGTAGTAATCAAAGTACAGTGGGAACTCACACGAGACAAATGACGATCCCCAGGTCGATGAACTAACCTGTACACATGTCACCTGGGAACTGCTATCTGACGTCAGGTATAAGACCAACTAGCATGTTCCCGGCGAGTCCTGTCCGGTGTACTCATAACCCAATGAGCACCTGTATACATCTTAGGTGAACCAACTGACACCAGTGGCCTGTGAGACCGGCCACCGCCCCTCGTCGGGGTCTCGACTGTATACACTAGTCTACTCTGGAGAATCGATGACCTGTCTCGAAACTCCCACGACTAGGGACCTTTTAAGGATATGCTTGTAGACCCCAGCTCTCACGTATATGATCGCCCTCATACTGCTGGTCGTCAAGCAAGAATCCTAGGGGCTCTATCAACGTGCAATAGCGACCTGTAAGGTCACCTAAAGCAGTACACGATGATAAAGGTAAACCAGATAACAAACTATCATCTCGAGTAAGACTGTCGTACCGGGATAGGTCCTCCCTCAATCATTGCAATCACGCGCCTGTGATCCAATAATTGACTCTGAGGGCACTATCTCCAACAATCTCCCACTTGCACTCAAGGCTAATTATTGTGATGTCGCATACTCACAGCCCGTGTGATACCGAACACCCAACTCCTCTACTAGTCAGTCTCACAAAGCTCGTTTGCGAGACTATTGCGTTCGAGGAATAGCCTCAGTGAGTGGAACCGCTCTGATGTTTCTTTCTATGTCTCTCTATATCTCAAGTTCGCAGAGAAAGCCATCTCCCAAAAATGAGCAATATCTGTCTAAGAGTATGTCTGGATATCTGATGGGACGTAGTTCATAAATGAACTCCAAATCCAAACTTCTTAGACTGTATCGATAACTGAACTTAATCAGTACCCAGCGCCATGCTTCCCTCAGTATTGCCTTGGATCACCTGTTCAAAATACTACCCCTCGTCAGAGGGAGAACTATAACTCTGACAACCTTCTTGTCGTCCATGTCACCTTGGAAGCCTGGAATGATAACTGTCTCCCGAATAAGGCTGTCGTTATCATATCCCTAGAACATCCACTTATGTTCTAAAACTGCTTCCTACCGTTTCTCCAGGATTGGATTAATGTCAACTTATTGCATCTAGTGCAAGAACAACATCTGGTGTGGTACTTGACATCTCACGATTGACTCAATTTCCTGAGCAAGTGATCTGCCAATCATGCACGTCCCTCTCCCCTTTGGTCTGTAAGACACCTTTGGAGAGGGTGACTCCATTACCTGCAGGTACACTACCATGCTAGGAGTCGTCCATTCTAAATAATCTTAGAATGCTGTCTAAGTACCCAGATTGGGAAACCACCCAAATCTAGATCTAAAACCATAGATCTAGTAACCAGTATGTCTGATATAATGTCCAAGTCCTTTGTGGAGAAACCACTGTGTGACGACCAAAGTATAACCGATCGTAGTATAGGAATATCACTTCCTACTACCTTCTCAACAGATCCATCCCCTATTCTGATGACGTCAAACCTATGACTGTCACATCAGAAATAGATGATCTATCTCCGCTATATCTGCTTTAGTCTGTAAATAGACATAAGCCTGATGTCCACCAATGCTTCCGCTGCTCCCACTGACTACGACAACCCTCTGGCAGAGTCATATAGACGTGCACTTCTAAAACTAGTTTAGAACGACGCTATACTCATTCTCCTGCCGGGTCTCGCATCCTGGAACAACAACAATGGCGAGTGTGGGTAAACAAGAACTTCCCTGTCACCGTCCTTGAGGCTACCGGAGTACCTCTCGGGTGCTTGAAGTTACCCACCTTATCTGCGGAGTGGCCAATGGAATGTCAATCCAGATTGAATCCTTAGGTTCCTTGTCAAATCTTCAGTAATCGTTTGTGGTTCTGGAATCACTTCCAGTTCTACCATACTCCCACTACTGTTTTTGAAAAAAAAAAAATCCATTTTTAGTAAAACTGTGGCGAGTCTAGAACAATATTTCTATTGATCTGCCAGATGGTAGAAAGTCAACCCTCGTCATAGCCTGGGTCAACCCACAAACAGCCATTAGAGAAACGTGCCTTGAGTTATCCAGAGTCTGGTTTTAATCATAAGCCGGACAACTCCCCGTACCTTAACAACGTTAAGATATGAACTGTTCTACATCCAATATAGAACCAGAGGCACTGATTTAATTTAACCAGATTCAAATCATGCAGCTGTCTCCAGTGCATGTGAACTAAATGGAGAGAGGCCGATCAGCGTTACTCAACTTTAGGAATGCTTCCAATTATGAGTAACCTGAAAGAGAAGCAATTTCTCTTTATCATTACTATCAACTGAATACCACACACAAGTATCTACATCTTCGATCTCTTTGAAGAATCCCGATACTTGCTATACCTGGTTCTCTACTCTATTCAAATACCTATAACTTCTCAAAATTGGACCCTGTGTTTCCGCGAAACACCTGTCTAAAAACTAGAGAAGTCATAAGTAAACCGAATATAGTACGAGGACCAACCCCTCTGTCCTGATGGACCCTGGACAACATACAATCCTTTGTATAAGTCCCTTGAGTCTGATAACTCATTCACTGTGTGTCGTAGGTTGAAAACTGTACTTATGGTTAAGAAGAATTACACCGCTGTTTAATGCTCCTTACCTAACCATCCACTGATATAGGTAAATGTCGTAGACATAATTTCAGAAAGGTATATCTCACTCTATGAAAATAGACGTATAGATATATCAATTTGAAATTGGTGCATAACAGCGGATATCCAAAACCAAATATTTGCCGACCGGCAAACAGCCCAGGTGATCTCCTCAAATATCACCGATTACAACGAATCCCGATATAATGAGGATGATTACCCTATTCCCAATAACTTACTCCCACTCATCATCTGTAAAACCATACAGATGTGAGAATCAAACCTGGTAAATACATACCCTGGAGCAAGTGTCCAATCGGGAAATCAGTTTTCTTTTAACAGTACACAGTGAAACTGAAACATTGAAATGTTTCGATGGGGTATCCTGGTATTCCTAGTAATGCCTCTACCATTATCCAGATTCACAACTATAACCGTATAATTCTTTGCCACCTCTCCAAATCCCTTCATATGTCTTTAGTCATTACCTTCTGTACACCCCTTTGGGCCAAATGGTTTTCTTCCTTCCCTACCGTTCGGCACCAGCCTATGGTTTGGAAGAAGACTATCCAAAAAGCATAAAGGGTGTACTGTCCTAATCCTAGGAGCACTCGCAATGCGAGAGAAGGTGAAGATAAAAGACACCTGAATGTACTTTATTCCTATTTCTCCTGAACCAGGATCCATCTCCGAACTGGAACAAGTTCCTTTCGAGTTCGTATATAACCATACGATGGATTATCCAATAAAATGGGATCTTCGTAGTGATACGGAGTGTCCTGGAGAAATACAAAGGTGATTTAGGATTGGCGAAGAAATACTCGGTTTGGTCGTGAATAGCAGTCGCAATTTACTTTGCCCTCTTACTAATCCCTTGCTTTGTCTGAACTTAATACCTTCTGTACACCGTTTAGGCTAACTGGTTTTCTTCATTCCCTACCGGTCGGCACCAGCCTATGGTTTGGAAGAAGACTATCCAATTTGCGTAATAGGTGTACTACTCCTAAACCAAGGAGTACTCGCAACCTGAGAGAGGTGAAAAGAGAAGACAACTGAATAATCCTATTCATTTTCTCCAGAACCGGAAACCATCCTCGAATAAATTCCTTCGAGTTCGTATATAACCATACGATGGTTTTGTCCAATGGAAGTGGACGTTCGTAGTAATACGGGGTGTCCTGGAGAAAAGGGTAAAAGTAGGAGTGGCAATGAGGTTCGCAACTCTGACAATCCAAAAACCAGTGTTAAGTAGGTTCGGTCAACTTGGTCACTGAGTCATAGTCTAGGGTCGGGTCAATGGTCGCTGCCAGAGAGAGAGAGAAAAGAAACACTCAGCGTGCACTCTAACCTAGATCAGAATGGTTATCACTTTTTCTAATCAGGAAACCTCCCACTGTACCTCAAATTCTCCTCCAAACCTGAAAGAAGAATTAGTCGGGGTCACCCGAGGAGTAAACCAACTCATCAGTGGGAATCGGGATCCAACTATCATCGCATGACAACGTGACGGAATCCGCTCACGGTATCACACTCCAGAAGGTATGCGCATATCTGGCAAGTTTCAGTTCTTTTGAAACTTCCGATGTAGATTTTTACCCCATGCTCTTATGACCTTGACTAAGGCCAACAAATCATAAGTCACATGTCAAGTTCTACCCGTCATTGTCCAGGTTGATTTGAACCCACCCGTACAAGCCCTTGACTAAGGCCAACAAGGCTATACGACTGTCCCAAAACAACGCATCTACCTATGCAGCATATGAATACCCAATAGCTACCAAACACTGTGCCTTGACTAAGGCCAACAAACACAGCTTGAATACTATTCACTACCCATATGAAACGACGGAGGGCTACGAATGGTTTCTGGCGAAAACCTTTAACGTAGTGAACTTGATATCGTTGAAGGAACTGATAGCTTTTTAGAAAATATAGTGACGAAAACCTTTACTAAAGAGGTCACTCCCGGTGAAGGGATCTCGGCTCTTTCCCCGTAGAATGGGGTGCAGGATATTCCAACTGAATACCACGATGCAAAGCAAAAGTAATCGGCTATAGTGAAGTTAATGCCCTGACGCAAACTTCTGTCCAAGGGGTCACTCCCGGTGAAGGGATCTCGGCCCTTGCCTCGTCGACTGAGGAGCAGGATATTCCAAATGAATACCACGATGCAAAACAGAAGTGAACGTCCTTGCAATAACAACTTTTTGAAAAGCGTTCCAACAACATCAGAATAGGTTTGTTTAACTTGCATTGATCCGAATCAATGCAGTCCCATCAATTGATCACACCACAAAGAACGAAAATATACTGACGTACGTATATGCCATCCGCATTCGCCACTGGGTCCCGTCATCACCCGTTAGGTTAGCTAACTAACGGCAGAGCGGGGACTGGACTAGCGTGGATGAAAAACATATACAACATCTACTAATATATATATACCAATATATAGTATTTCGCTCAAGGTGTGAAAAGAAATGCAACATTACAGAAATGTACAGCATCACAGAACAATACAGATATCTGGGATGCCCGGGTTTCACAGAGCCACTACTGAAACCCAACGTTCCCCTGGTCGTGTGGATAGCCTGTGCAATGAAAACCTATACCCCCTACGAGTGCGGCGAATAGCCAGCCAATCCTGGAGTGAAGCCCCCTCCGTCCTAATGCCATGAGATGCGGGCTTGTTGCCTTCTAGAACCCGGCTATCCGTGCACCCCTCCGCGGGGTAATCCTAGTACAGAAAGTAAAATATACATACACCGGGTACATCGACCGCAACCAGGTCGTTCCCCAAAAGAATAATACAAACAGGCAGTGACGGCAGTCCACATGTCGGACGCTCGCCCCGCAATATCAAATGTACATAATACAACAACACTGTACTAGCATTGCATCCAGGCTATCCCACGACCGATCCGCAACATCACAGCAAATACATAGAACATCAACGTGAAAGTCACGTTCGCAAATCCGTCTAACCGGGCTATAGCAGTTAGACCGGATTTACCGATCGAGTGACATTCACGGTCGCAGATATAATGTAAATACTGTGAAAAATGTGTTTAAAATTTTCCGATTGACCAAAAATTAACAAGTGGGCCTCCAAACCAATACTGCAGTACTCACAGAAATAATTGGCCCAATTTTAATATTCCAAAACCCCACAAAATAATCCCAGAATGCCTCTGTAAAAAATTGGTGCAGTGATCTCTACAGTGCGCGACGGAAGGGCGATGGAATGGGGGTTTATGCGGCGGTTCCGCGCTCCCACTGTAGAATCACTTCATCGAAATTTTACAGAGTTCTTAGATTTTCCAGTACATCAATAATTTACAACCTGAAAAAATTTTCGAGACCAAAATATTTCAACAGAAACTGATGTGAACAAGAAAGGCAAGTTTTGGAATTTTGGTCGATCGGAAATGCAAAACACATCAAACGAAGCTAGACGAAGTTAATGGCGAGGCTCTGATACCACTGTAAGTGCACGGCGGCGCCCCGGCCGTCAATCCGACGGCCAAACGCGGAAACGGTGATTAACTTAAATTTTGCGGACTTAGCAAACCGGCACCACCGCGCACTAAACCCCGGATCGTGCCATTAAACTAGTCTAAGCTAACAAGAGGATGGGTTAGAGATATACCGACTGATCCGAGTCCTCCGGTCTTCATCTCCACTCCGATCTCCTCGCGGGATCTCCGTCCGTCTCCTCCTCGTCGGAAAGGTCACCACGAAGCCGGGTACTTTTACGGGCTCCCACCTCAATACCGAGGCAACTCGGGCGCGAAGCTGGCGAATCGACGCGTCCAAGATTTGCTGTAGGAAGTGTAGTGTAGAGTGCATGTCTCACTTTGGGGTTGGTTGCCATAGATGGAGGAATGGTATATATAGAAAATTGGTGCTTTCAATTTTCTAGCAATGGAATGAGATGAAGAATGATATACACAAAAATGAATCACTCTCATTTTTCTCTTCTCAAAGATGAAGCTCTCATTTTCTTCTCATTTCTTCTTCTCTCTTTTCTTATGAAAAACTTGATCAACTTAGAAATGGTGGAGAAAGAAATAAGAAGCATGAAGGTAGGTGATCGTAGTAAAAAGAGGAGGGTGACCACATCCAAACATAATCATCATAAAACTACACATCAATCCTAATCCTTTCTTATCACAATAAAGCATGAAAAGCAAAGATGCTTATCATATCACACTTTATGCAAATAAATCCTCCACCAAGTGTAATTTGCAAAACTGCAAATTACCTCCCTCCATCAGAAAAGTCCGGCCGGGAAAGAACAAAGGAAAACCGGCCGGAACGGAAAGCAAACTGGCAACTCCAGAAAACTGGTCCCGTAAAAAATTACAGGAAAACCCCGATACTGTGCATACGCACCCGCATCTGTATTCCGTCCGGATACAAATGCAAAGAGACAAAATCTACACTGTACTAAACTAGGACCGGCTTAAACCAAAGCCGGCCAGTAATATCCGTCCGATCCTGATCCGTGCAATACCGCACGTATCTGATCGAACCCTGCCATATAACCATACGGCCACTAGTACAAACTGTCCGATCCTGACCTGATCCGTGCAATACCGCACGTATCTGATCGGACCCTGCCATATCTCCATACGGCCTCTACAGCGTTTCGCCCAAAACTTGAGTAACTGTAAGTGTGGTGGACTCTAAAGACTCGTCAATACTATGGCTGTGGATTTAACCACTAGCACGTCAGAGGTATAAGCCAATACGTAACGGGCCACCAGCTATTGACCAAAAGGGACGTCGATGAGCGAACTCATCCTGACACCCTACTGAGCCTGTCAGTGACAATATCCGTACAGTCCGGTCCGTTCGTCTATGAGCATCGCATGTCGGGCCTAGGGGGTGGGTAAAAGTCAGACCCCCAAAAGCGGTACAAGTCGTGTCGGAGTGTAGCCCAGAACACCCTGAGATACTACTGGAATACCTACCAGTAAATCTCCTGCCTTGGCCAAGGACTTCGAGTAATGGCTCTCCTAGACACAGCGCGACCTCACCCCCAATACCGGGAGAGACGAAACCCCCGAAGATCCGCTCACTGCCTCCATGTGGCTCGGGACTGTACCCAACTAAAACCTGTTTGCACGACTCCTTTGAGCCGTGGTAGGGTAGTAATCAAAGTACAGTGGGAACTCACACGAGACAAATGACGATCCCCAGGTCGATGAACTAACCTGTACACATGTCACCTGGGAACTGCTATCTGACGTCAGGTATAAGACCAACTAGCATGTTCCCGGCGAGTCCTGTCCGGTGTACTCATAACCCAATGAGCACCTGTATACATCTTAGGTGAACCAACTGACACCAGTGGCCTGTGAGACCGGCCACCGCCCCTCGTCGGGGTCTCGACTGTATACACTAGTCTACTCTGGAGAATCGATGACCTGTCTCGAAACTCCCACGACTAGGGACCTTTTAAGGATATGCTTGTAGACCCCAGCTCTCACGTATATGATAGCCCTCATACTGCTGGTCGTCAAGCAAGAATCCTAGGGGCTCTATCAACGTGCAATAGCGACCTGTAAGGTCACCTAAAGCAGTACACGATGATAAAGGTAAACCAGATAGCAAACTATCATCTCGAGTAAGACTGTCGTACCGGGATAGGTCCTCCCTCAATCATTGCAATCACGTGCCTGTGATCCAATAATTGACTCTGAGGGCACTATCTCCAACACAATGTGTTCATCTGTGATCTGGATTGGCTATCATTGCAATATATCTATATATGACAACTATTTAGGCGCTGCTTATGTTTTGCATCCGCGCTAGTCCAGCCCCCGCTCTGTCATTAGTTAAGTAACCTAACGGGTAATGACGGGGCCCCGTGACGAATGCGGATCGCATAAGCATACGTCATATTTTGGTTGTTTTCTACAATGGTAGGATTAAATGATGGGACGCATTAAAAAGAATTAACGCAAGAAAATAAACCAAAGTAAAGTCGTTGGAACACTTTCAAAACCACTCGGTTCTTTTCAAAAACCAACTTTTAAATGCAGAGCTTGAGCCACTCCTTTTAAAAGCTATCTCGTTCCATCGATTATATCAAGTTCACTGCGTTCACGGTTTCGCCAAAACCATTCGTAGCCCTCCATCGTTTCACATGAATAGTCAATAATATTCAAGCTATGTATGTTGGCCAAAGTCAAGGCATAGTGATTGGTAGCTATTAGGTATTCATGTGCAGCATAGATAGATGCGTTGGTTTAAGACAGTCGTACTGCCATGTTGGCCAAAGTCAAGGGTATGTACGGGTGGGTTCAAATTAACCTGGAGAATGACGGGTAGAACTTGACATGTGACTTATGATATTTTGGCCAAAGTCAAGGTTATAAGAGCATGGGGCAAAAATCCACATCGGGAGTTTCTAAAGAACCAGAAACTTGCTAGTGCTGCATACCATTTGGAGTGTGATGATTCTGGTAGGATTCCTTCAGTTTTGTCACGCGATGATATTTGGATCCCGATCCTACTGTGAGTATATGCTACTCCTCGGAAAATTTCTCACTTAACGATCAATGCTATAAACTAAGTAGATGTCTAGAAAGGTGTTAGCGGGGCTACGCCCCCAGGAAAAAGAGGTTATTTAATTAAGGAACTTCGCGAAAGCGTTAGAAAACCTCCCTCGAAGTACCAACACTGTCCTGGCTGAACGGTTAAGCAAGTATTGTACGGTGAGATTGATTCCTAATTCTTCCTTTTTGGTTTGAGGAGGAATTCGAGATACAGTGGGAGCCATCCTGTTTAGACAAACTAAAAACCACTCTAAACTTGCAAGAGTATCATGCTGAGTGTTTCTTCTCTCTCTCCTAATTACAGCGACCAGTCGACATGACTGGACTTAAGTTACTTCTAGATAAAAACATACTGACAGGGCCAAACTACAAAGATTGGCTCAGGAATGTCAAAATGGCAATCACTTATAACAAGTTGGGGTATCTTCTTACCACCAAAGCTCCCTCTGTCCCAGGTCCCAAAACCAGCGTCACGGATAGGGAAATCCGTAAGACCTGGGAAATCGACTGCACGAAGGCTAAGTGCCTCATGCTTGCCTCTATGGACAATGAACATCAGAGGAGCTACGAGAATATGGACCTCGAATCCATATTTCTCCATACAAAAGAACTGTATGGAGAGCAATCTCGTATCGCCAGATACGAAGTGTCGAAGAAGTTGTTTTCGGCAAGATTGGCCGTCAGATCATCGGTAGCAGAACACGTGCTTAAGATGATTGGCTTCATTGAGGAGCTCGCGGACCTTGGGACCACGTTAGAGAACGATCTCTATACGGACTTGATTCTCCAGCCCCTTCCTTCCACTTACGCCCAGTTTATCCTAAACTTCAACTTACAAGGAAAAGAAGTTGAACTTCCGGAACTCCTCAACATGCTGAGGAGTACAGAGGGCACCCTACAGAAAGGTAGGGATACATCCACTTTGATTGTAGGAGGATCTTCCTCTTCTAAGTCCAAGGCGAAAGCCAAGGGAAAGAAGAAGAAAGCCCCCGCCAAACCAAGAGGCGGTGTTAGTAAAGTGGATACGAAGGGAAAGGCAAAAGCAACAAAGGTAGTGGGAAAGCTTGTGGGAAAGGAAGAATGCTTCTACTGTCATAAGAGTGGACACTGGAAGAAAGATTGCAGGGCTTGGAAGGCCAGAACACAGGATCTGAAGCAGGTTGCGGCTTCAGCTTCAGGTGTGTATGTTATTGAAAACTGTCTATCAATAAACTCTACTTCCTGGGTATTGGATACCGGATCAAGATATCATATCTGTAATTCTTTGCAGGCGTAGAGAAAGCGTAGGTTTTTGAAGGCAGGTGATATGACCCTCAGAGTTGCAAACGGAGCTAGCATGGATGCTAAGGCCGTGGGGGACTATCACTTGGGAATGTCAGATGGACATGTTTTGGTTTTACGTAATTGCTTTTTTGTACCGAATGCAACTTGTAATATCATTTCTGTTAGTGTATATGCACTAGAGGCCATTACTGTATCATACTAGCTTGTATATTACTTGATGGAAGCTTAGGATATTCACAGTTGTATATACAATCTTGCTCGAAATGGTAGTATGCTACTTGGTTTGTCTCTGCTTTAATATGTGCATGTATTTCTTTTAGCATATCGCTGATATACATATTAGCAGAGCCCTTAGGATCTTTGCTTGATTGCCAGCGTTGTGATGGCGCTCACACTCGTAGGAGCTGGGTGATCTATAAGCACATCCTTATACAGGTCCCTAGTCGTTGGACTATCGAGACAGGGCATCGATACTCCGGAGTAGACTAGCGTATGCGCTTCTCATCCCAGTGTGGGAGAAGATCTGTCCTATAGCCGTCAGTACGTCGTACTTGAGATAGTATGCGGGTGCTCGTTAGGTTACGAGTACACTGGACAGGACTCGTCGGGAACTGTTGGTTGGTATTATACCTATCGTCAGTTATCAGTTCCCAGGTGACATGAGTACAGCTTAGTCCGCTGACTTGACACTGTCACTTCGCCTCGAGTGTGTTCCCACTGCACTTTGATTACTACCCTACCACGGCTCAAAGGAGTCGTGCAAACAGGTAGTTTTTTGGTGCAGTCCCGAAGCACTTGGAGGCAGTGACGGTTAGAAAGGATTCGTCTCTCCCGGTATTGGGGGTTGACATCACGCTGTGTCCAGAAGAGCCGTTACACGAGTAGTCCCTGGCCAGGGCAAGCGAGATATACTGGTAGGTTTCCAGTGTTATCTCAGGGTGTTCTGGGCTACACTCCGACACGACTTGTACCGCTATTAGGGGACTAACGTTCACCGCCCCCCCTAGACCGGCCATGCGATGTATCAGACGAACAGACTGGACTGTACGGAGACTGTCACATACAGGCTCAGTAGGAGTTCAGATGGGGTTACCTCGTCAGTCTTCTTATCGACATCTACCTGGGGACCGTTACGTACAGCTAGTGCCGCTTGCGGTCTGTGGTTAAACCCACTACCAGCGTAGTGTCGAGTCTTTAGAGTCCCACACAGAGAACTATTCGCCTTTAGGCAAAATGAGTAGAGGTCGCATAGTTTTGCGACAGGGTTCGTTCACATCCGTGCACTTGTGCACGTTTGCTGTCCGGACAGCTTATACTAGCGGGCTTTGGTTTAAGCCGGATCCTAGTATATGATTTGGGATTGGTTTTATCTCTTTGTATTCGTGTTCCTCGGATCACGAATACGAGTGCGTATGCACAGTTGCTTGAGACAGAGGGAGAGGACTTTGATTAGGGTTAATGACTATTGTCATTTTATTAACCGTAATGCTTATGTGTGTATTATGGTTAATTGATATTAGTTTAAATAATTAAGCATGGTTTCGGTTGTTGACCATTTGACCTCCTTGACTTGTTGACCTAGGTTGACACTTTGACCATCATCATTTCATTTGGAAGATGCTCTTTGATCCTTGCAAATTGCATTAAAAATGAAATGATAATGGTCATGTCTTGATTAACCATGACAATTATCTAGCTAATTATCTAATTACAATAATTCACACATATATGTGAGAATGCTTCATAGTTTCTCTCATTCTATTTTTTCCTTTCTCTCTCTTGTTCTTCCTCTCCCTCAAGCTCTCCCCTCTCATGTGTTGAGAAACACTTGAGCTTGAGAAAAACCTCTTCTTGATAATCTCTACTCTCATCTAGGGTTCAAGGATTAGCACTTCTTGCACTCTAGTTACTTCTAGCTTGGAGTTGAAGCCAAAGGTTGAGGCTTTCGGGTGGATCTTTCTTCGACGTGAGAAGACGACAAAGGTGACCTCTTTCCACTACTCCAAGGAGCAAGGAGAGAAGGACATAAAGCCCTAGGTATAACCTTTCTAACACTTAGCTAGTTTCTAGTTAGCTTTAGCTTGTTTTTGTTTAGCAAAGATCCTTCTTTGTCTAGTCCATGTTGCCTAAGTTGATAAAAATTTGATCTTTATTCCGTTTTCCGCCTCCCTGCAAGTACCGAGGTGGGCAACGTGGACCTACAGTGGTATCAGAGCCTAACTAAACATAAACTAGCTAGATAGTTAAGTGAATGGAAGTTCGAATCGGAAAAATCGCAAAACCGAGTTTTCAAAACCCAAACTTTCTGTTAAAATTTTTTCTATTCAAAATGAAATTAATCATACTCCAAAAATCATCTCAGGGTTTTGTGAAGAAAGCCACCAAAAACGATCCAGAGATTCGACCAAAGAGCCGCGGTTCCGCGGCAATAGCAAGCTATTGCCGCGCAACCGCGGCCGTTTTGGCTCGGCTCTGGGTCGAGTTTGGTGCAGTGTTTTTCTGGCTTGGTTTTGGGATTTTTAAGATGGTTTATATGTGCCCAGATTTTCCAGAATAGAAATTTATTTTTGGGGGCCTATAAATCCGTATTTTTATCGAACTTCACTACGCTTTGACTATAAGGGTTATATCTGTGATGTTTATATGTATTGAACGTCGGCTAATCGCTATATGTCGATTAGTCGGGGTTATACATATCTGTGATCTGTGTTTGATGATGGTATGTGTATATGAATGTGTTGGATTTTCGCGGGTGAATAGCCGGGGTGGATGTGAGATGAGTGTTTCTTTTTCTTTCATTCATTGTAATATGTAAATTGATGTAATATTATTTGTAAGGCCGCACAACCGGGTCGGTGTTGTAGCCGTCATTGTATAATTCTTTTTACTGTTTTTGCTCCTAGGATAGACCCATGGAGGGGCTGCACAAACTACCGGGTATCTCGAAGTGCCGAGTGGCCTACTTACGGTGGTGAGGGAGGTTGCTTTGCTTCGGGTACTTGGCGGGTAGTTTGCCGCACCCGTAGGAGTCTTGGGTGGGATATTGGCTATTCACCGCGACCGTGTAATTCGCTTTTCGTTGCAGGCTCGAACGGATTGCAGATTCCTAGTATATCCAATGTATTCATCTGTGATCTGTAATGTCTATCATTGCTATATATTTATATATGATAACTATTTAGGCGTTGCTTATGTTTTACAGCCGCGCTAGCCCAGCCCCCGCTCTGTCGTTAGTTAAGTAACCTAACGGGTGATGATGGGGCCCCGTGGCGAATGCGAATGGCATAAGCGTACGTCATATTTTGGTTGTTTTCTGCAATGGTAGGATTAAATGATGGGACGCATTAAAAGAACTAATGCAAGAAAATAAACTAAGTAAAAGTCGATTGGAACACTTTGAAAACCACTCGGTTCTTTTCAAAACTAAACTTTTAAACGCGGAGCTTGAACCACTCCTTTTAAAAGCTATCTCGTTCCATCGATTATATCAAGTTCACTACGTTCACGGTTTCGCCAAAACCATTCATAGCCTTCCGTCATTCCACATGTATGGTCAAAAAGTATTCAAGCTATGTATTTTGGCCAAAGTCAAGGCATAGTGATTGGTAGCTATTGGGTATTCATGTGCAGCATAGATAGATGCATTGGTTTGGGACAGTCGTGCTGCCATTTTGGCCAAAGTCAAGGGTAGGTACGGGTGGGTCCAAATTAACCAGGAGAATGACGGGTAGAACTTGACATGTGACTTATGATATTTTGGCCAAAGTCAAGGTCATAAGAGCATGGGGCAAAAATCCACATCGGGAGTTTCATAAGTACTGAAACTTGCTAGCGCTGCATACCATTTGGATTGTGATAATTCTGGTAGGATTCCTTCGGTTTTATCACGCGATGTATTTGGATCCCGATCCTACTGTGAGTATATGCTACTCCTCGGGAAAACTCTCACTTAACGATCAATTCTATAAACTTAGTAGGCGTCTAGAAAGGTGTTAGCGGGGCTACGCCCACAGGGAAAAGAGGTTACTTAATTAAGGAACTTCGCGAAAGCGTTGGAAAACCTCCCTCGAAGTACCGACACTGGCCTGGCTGAACGGTTAAGCAAGTATTGTACGGTGAGATTGATCCTGACTAATCTTTTCTTTATGGTTTGAGAAGGGATTCGAGAGACAGTGGGAGCCATCCTGTTTAGACAAACTAAAAACCACTCTAAACTTGCAAGAGCATCATGCTAAAGTGTTTCTTTTCTCTCTCCTAATTGCAGCGACCATTCAACATGACCGGACTTAAGTTATTACTAGATAAAAACATATTGACAGGGCCAAACTACAAAGATTGGCTCAGGAATGTCAAGATGGCAATCACTTACGACAAGTTAGGGTATGTCCTTACCACCAAAGCTCCCCCTGTCCCAGGTCCCAAAACCAGTGTCGCGGATAGGGAAATCCGTAAGACATGGGAAATAGATTGCGCGAAGGCCAAATGCCTCGTACTTGCCTCGATGGACAACGAACATCAGAGGAGGCACGAGAATATGGACCTAGAGTCCATATTTCTTCATACAAAAGAACTGTATGGAGAGCAGTCTCGTATCGCAAGATACGAAGTGTCCAAGAAGTTATTTTCGGCAAGGTTGGCCATCGGATCATCGGTAGGGAACACGTGCTTAAGATGATTGGCTACATAGAGGAGCTCGCAGACCTTGGGACCACGTTGGAGAATGAACTCTATACTGATTTGATTCTCCAGTCCCTTCCTTCCACTTACGCCCAGTTTACTCTTAACTTCAACATGCAAGGAAAGGAGGTTGAACTTTCCGAACTTCTGAACATGTTGAGGAGTGCTGAGGGCACCCTACAGAAGGGTAGGGAGACATCCACTTTGTTTGTAGGAGGATCTTCCTCTTCTAGGTCCCGGGCGAAAGCCAAGGGCAAGAAGAAGAAAGCCCCCGCCAAACCAAGAGGCAGTGTCGGTAAAGTGGATACGAAGGGAAAAGGAAAAGCAACAAAGGTAGCGGGAAAGCTGGTGGGGAAGGAAGAATGCTTCTATTGTCACAAAAGTGGTCACTGGAAACAGGATTGCAAGGCTTGGAAGGCCAGGACACAGGATTTGAAGCGAGTTGCAGCTTCAGCTTCAGGTGTGTATGTTATTGAAAACTGTCTATCAATAAACTCTACATCCTGGGTATTGGATACCGGGTCAGGATCTCATATCTGTAATTCTTTACAGGCGTTGAGAAAGCGTAGAGTTTTGAAGGCAGGTGACATGACCCTCAGAGTTGCAAACGGTGCTAGCATGGATGCTGAGGCCGTGGGGGACTATCACCTGGGATTGTCGGATGGACACTTTTTGGTTTTGCGTAGTTGTTATTATGTACCAAATGCAACCTGTAATATCATTTCTGTATCTTTATTATCTAAAGAAGGTTATGAATTTGCATTTGTAAGTAATGTAGTGAACATTCACCTTAATCAAGTTTTGATTGGGTCAGGTACATTGAACAACGGTATATACGTATTAAACCAACCACAGATTTTCAATGTCCAGAATACACACAAAAGAAAGTCTCCAGATATCAATAAAAATTTCTTATGGCATTGTAGACTGGGTCACATCAATGAGAGAAGGTTGACTAAGTTACATGCAGAAGGATATTTGGATCCGTTCGAATATCAATCGTATGCAACTTGTCAATCCTGTCTCAAAGGAAAGATGACAAAGACTCCGTTTACTGGACACGGAGTAAGAGCGAGCGAGCTCTTGGGACTCGTACACAGCGACGTGTGCGGTCCAATGTCTACACATGCGCGAAGCGGTTATTCTTACTTCATTACTTTTACGGATGACTTTTCAAGGTACGGTTATGTCTTCTTAATGAAACATAAATCCGAGGCTTTTGAAAAATTCCAGGAATATAAGAATGAAGTAGAAAAACAAACAGGCAAAAGTATCAAGGCACTGAGATCTGATCGAGGTGGTGAATACTTGAGTGTCGAGTTCCTGGGTTACTTAAAAGAGAATGGAATTCTCTCTCAGCTTACTCCTCCATACACTCCGCAACATAACGGTGTATCGGAGAGACGGAACCGAACCCTATTGGATATGGTACGGTGTATGATGAGTAACGCTGAGTTTCCGCGATCGTTCTGGGGATATGCGCTAGAATCAGCTGCATACCTTTTGAACCGAGTTCCAACTAAGACTGTGCCTACTACACCATATCAGATGTGGTGTAGGAAGAGACCCTATCTTAATCACATTAAGACATGGGGATGTCCAGCTTTTGTAAAAAAGCAGCAAGCGGACAAGCTCGAGGCACGCTCAGTACAGTGCAAGTTTGTGGGATATCCAAAGAACTCCAAGGGATATTTCTTCTATTGCGAAGAGGAACAAAAGGTGTTTGTTTCTCGCCATGCCCACTTTCTAGAACACCAGTTCATAGAAAAAGAATTAAGTGGGAGCACAATAGAACTGGAAGAAATTCCAGAACCACGAGCTATTACTGAAAGCTTAGTAGAACCAGAGGGTTCGAAAGATCAGGACATTCCCACGCCACTCCGCAGGAGTAGTAGGCAGTCTCATCCGCCCGAGAGATACTACGGTTTTCTCATTGACGGGGATAAAGAGGATTGCATCATAGATTGTGATGAGCCTACTAGCTTCCAGCAAGCCATTCAGAGCGTCGACTCGGTAAAATGGCTGGATGCAATGCGGACCGAAATGGAGTCCATGTACACCAACAAAGTATGGACGTTGGGCATTGCTCTAGATGGGGTAAAACCCGTAGGATGCAAGTGGATCTTCAAAAGGAAGATTGGTGTAGATGGACAGGTTGAGACCTATAAAGCTAGACTGGTAGCAAAGGGTTTTCGTCAGCGACCTGGTTTGGACTATGACGAAACCTTTTCTCCAGTAGCTATGCTGAAATCCATTCGGATCCTTCTTGCCATTGCTGCCTTCCACGATTATGAGATTTGGCAGATGGACGTAAAGACAGCTTTTCTAAATGGACATTTAGAGGAGTGTGTCTATATGGAACAGCCAGATGGTTTCATTCAGAGTGGGAGCAGTGGAAAGGTGTGAAAGTTGTTTAAGTCCATTTATGGACTAAAGCAGGCATCGCGGAGTTGGAACATCTGTTTTGATGAGACGGTCAAGGAATTTGGCTTTATCAAAAATCCAGATGAACCATGCATCTATTGTAGATTTGTAGCGAGAACTGTAGTATTCCTCGTTTTATACGTAGATGACATTCTCTTAATAGGAAATGACATTCCTATGCTACAATCTGTCAAGGGGTTCTTGTCACAGAGGTTCCCCATGAAAGACCTGGGTGATGCCTCATACATTCTGGGTATCCGGATCTACCGTGACAGATCCAAGAGGATATTAGGACTTTCACAGTCCAGGTACATCGACACCATACTGAAGAGATTCAGTATGGAAGATTCCAAGCGCGGTAATCTACCGGCTTGTCACGGGATCACCCTCTCCAAAGAGATGTCTCCCAAGACTGATTTGGAGAGGGATCGCATGTCTATCATACCCTACGCTTCTGCGGTAGGCTCTATAATGTATGCGATGTTGTGTACCAGATCGGATGTGGCTTATGCACTGAGTGTGGTAAGCAGGTATCAGTAAAACCCTGGGGAGAAACATTGGATAGCAGAAAAGAACATTCTCAAGTACCTGAGAAGGACTAAGGAGATGTTCTTGGTGTATGGCGGAAAAGACCTCCAGATTGAGGCCTTTGCTGACTCCAGCTTCCAGAGTGACAAGGATGATTCCAAGTCCATGTCGGGTTTTGTCTTTACCCTCAATGGAGGGGCGGTGTGGTTGAAGAGTTCCAAACAGGAAACCGTTGCTGACTCGACTATGGAAGCGGAATACATCGCTGCATCTGATGCCGCAAAAGAAGCTGTCTGGATGAGGAAGTTCTTGAGAGAACTTCAGGTGGTTCCGTCCATTGTTGACCCAATACCTCTGTATTGCGACAACAACGGGGCTATAGCTTTAGCGAAGGAACCCAGGTCCTATCAGAAATCCAGACACATCTTAAGGCGGTATCACCTGATCAGGGAGATCGCGGATCGCCAGGAGATCGAGGTTCGGAGGGTTGCTTCAGAAGATAACACAGCAGATCCATTCACCAAGGCCTTGCCCCAGACTCAGTTCGAGCGGCTGATCGAGATGATATGTCTTCGATACGCCAGTACATGGCCTTAGTGCAAGTGGGAGATTGTTAGTGTATATGCCCTAGAGGCCATTACTGTATCATACTAGCTTGTATATTACTTGATGGAAGCTTGGGATATTCACAGTTGTATATACAATCTTGCTCGAAATGGTAGTATGCTACTTGGTTTGTCTCTGCTTTAATATGTGCATGTGTTTCTTTTAGCATATCGCTGATATACATATTAGTAGAGCCCTTAGGATCTTTGCTTGATTACCAGCGTTGTGATGGCGCTCACACTCATGGGAGCTGGGTGATCTATAAGCACATCCTTATACAGGTCCCTAGTCGTTGGACTATCGAGACAGGGCATCGATACTCCGGAGTAGACTAGCGTATGCGCTTCTCATCCCAGTGTGGGAGACGGTCTGTCCCACAACCGTCAGTATGTCGTACTTGAGATAGTATGTGGGTGCTCGTTAGGTTACGAGTACACTGGACAGGACTCGTCGGGAACTATTGGTTGGTATTATACCTATCGTCAGTTATCAGTTCCCAGGTGACATGAGTACAGCTTAGTCCGCTGACTTGACACTGTCACTTCGCCTCGAGTGTGTTCCCACTGCACTTTGATTACTACCCTACCACGGCTCAAAGGAGTCGTGCAAACAGGTAGTTTTTGGGTGCAGTCCCGAAGCACTTGGAGGCAGTGACGGTTACCTTGAATTGGTCAAAATACGCGGATTTTTTGACAGGATTCGTCTCTCCCGGTAATGGGGGTTGACATCGCGCTGTGTCCAGGAGAGCCGTTACACGAGTAGTCCCTGGCCAGGGCAAGCGAGATATACTGGTAGGTTTCCAGTGTTATCTCAGGGTGTTCTGGGCTACACTCCGACACGACTTGTACCGCTATTAGGGGACTGACGTTCACCGCCCCCCTAGGCCCGCCATGCGATGTATCAGATGAACAGACCGGACTGTACGGAGACTATCACATACAGGCTCAGTAGGAGTTCAGATGGGGTTACCTCGTCAGTCTTCTTATCGACATCTACCTGGGGACCGTTACGTACAGCTAGTGCCGCTTGCGGTCTGTGGTTAAATCCACTGCCAGCGTAGTGTCGAGTCTTTAGTGTCCCACACAGAGAGCTATTCGCCTTTAGGCAAAATGAGTAGAGGTCGCATAGTTTTGCGACAGGGTTCGTTCATATCCGTGCACTTGTGCACGTTTGCTGTCCGGACAGCTTATACTAGCGGGCTTTGGTTTAAGCCGGATCCTAGTATATGATTTGGGATTGATTTTATCTCTTTGTATTCGTGTTCCTCGGATCACGAATACGGGTGCGTATGCACAGTTGCTTGAGACAGAGGGAGAGGACTTTGATTAGGGTTAATGACTATTGTCATTTTATTAACCCTAATGCTTATGTGTGTATTATGGTTAATTGATATTAGTTTAAATAATTGTGCATGGTTATGGTTGTTGACCATTTGACCTCCTTGACTTGTTGACCTAGGTTGACACTTTGACCATCATCATTTCATTTGGAAGATGCTCTTTGATCCTTGCAAATTGCATTAAAAATGAAATGATAATGGTCATGTCTTGATTAACCATGACAATTATCTACCTAATTATCTAATTACAATAATTCACACATATATGTGAGAACGCTTCATATTTTCTCTCATTCTATTTTTTCCTTTCTCTCTCTTGTTCTTCCTCTCCCTCAAGCTCTCCCCTCTCATGTGTTGAGAAACACTTGAGCTTGAGAAAAACCTCTTCTTGATAATCTCTACTCTCATCTAGGGTTCAAGGATTAGCACTTCTTGCACCCTAGTTACTTCTAGCTTGGAGTTGAAGCCAAAGGTTGAGGCTTTCGGGTGGATCTTTCTTCGACGTGAGAAGACGACAAAGGTGACCTCTTTCCACAACTCCAAGGAGCAAGGAGAGAAGGACATAAAGCCCTAGGTATAACCTTTCTAACACTTAGCTAGTTTCTAGTTAGCTTTAGCTTGTTTTTGTTTAGCAAAGATCCTTCTTTGTCTAGTCCATGTTGCCTAAGTTGATAAAAATTTGATCTTTATTCCGTTTTCCGCCTCCCCGCAAGTACCGGGGTGGGCAACGTGGACTTACAATTTCTGTATCTTTATTATCTAAAGAAGGTTATGAATTTGCATTTGTATGTAATGTTGTGAACATTCACCTTAATCAAGTACTGATTGGGTCAGGTACATTAAGCAATGGTATATATGTATTAAACCAACCACAGATTTTCAATGTCCAGAATACACACAAAAGAAAGTCTCCGGAAACAAATCAGGCTTTCTTGTGGAATTGTAGACTGAGTCACATCAATGAGAGAAGGTTGACAAAGTTACATACAGAAGGATATTTGGATCCGTTCGAATATCAATCGTATGCAACTTGTCAATCCTGTCTCAACGGAAAGATGACAAAGACTCCGTTCACTGAACACGGAGTAAGAGCGAGCGAGCTCTTGGGACTCGTACACAGCGACGTGTGCGGTCCAATGTCTACACATGAACGAAGCGGTTATTCTTACTTCATTACTTTTGCGGATGACTTTTCAAGGTACGGATATGTCTTCTTAATGAAACATAAATCCGAAGCCTTTGGAAAATTCCAGGAATATAAGAATAAAGTAGAAAAACAAACCGGCAAAAGTATCAAGACACTGAGATCTGATCGAGGTGGTGAATACTTGAGTGCCGAGTTCCTGGATTACCTAAAAGAGAATGGAATTCTCTCTCAGCTTACTCCTCCATACACTCCGCAACATAACGGTGTATCGGAGAGATGGAACTGAACCGCATTGGATATGGTACGGTCCATGATGAGTAACACTGAGTTACCGCAATCATTCTGGGGATATGCACTAGAATCAGCTACATACCTTTTGAACCGAGTTCCAACTAAGAATGTGCCTACTACACCATATCAGATGTGGTCTGGGAAGAGACCCTATCTTAATCACATTAAGACATGGGGATGTCCAGCTTTTGTTAAAAAGCAGCATGCGGACAAACTCGAGGCACGCTCAGTACAGTGCAAGTTTGTGGGATATCCAAAGAACTCCAAGGGATATTTCTTCTATTGCAAAGAGGAACAAAAGGTTTTTTTCTCGTCATGCCCACTTCTTGGAACACCGGTTCTTAGAAAAAGAAGTAAGTTAGAGCGCAATAGAACTGGAAGAAATTCCAGAACCACAGACTATTACTGAAAGCTTAGTAGAACCAGAGGGTTCGAAAGAACATGACATTCCTACACCGCTCTGCAGGAGTAGTAGGCAGTCTCATCCACCCGAGAGATACTACGGTTTTCTCATAGACGGGGATAGAGAGGATTGCATCATTGATTATGATGAGCCTACTAGCTTCCAGCAGGCCGTTCAGAGCGTTGACTCGGTAAAATGGCTGGATGCAATGCGAACCGAAATGGAGTCCATGTACACCAACAAAGTATGGATGTTGGACATTGCTCCAGATGGGGTAAAACCCGTAGGATGCAAGTGGATCTTCAAAAGGAAGATTGGTGTAGATGGACAAGTTGAGACCTATAAGGCTAGACTTGTTGCAATGGGTTTTCATCAAAGACCTGGTTTAGACTATGACGAGACCTTTTCTCCAGTGGCTATGCTGAAATCCATTCGGATCCTTCTTGCCATTGCTGCTTTCCACAATTATGAGATTTGGCAAATGGACGTAAAAACCGCTTTTCTAAATGGAAATTTAGAGGAGTGTGTCTATATGGACCAGCCAGAGGGTTTCATTCAGAGTGGGAGCAGTGGAAAGGTGTGCAAGTTGCTTAAGTCCATCTATGGACTAAAGTAGGCATCGCGGAGTTGGAACATCTGTTTTGATGAGACGGTCAAAGAATCTGGCTTTATCAAAAATCCAGATGAGCCATGCATCTATAGTAGATTTGTAGCAAGAACTGTCGTATTCCTCGTATTATACGTGGATGACATTCTCTTGATAAGAAATGACATTCCTATACTACAATCTGTCAAAGGGTTCTTGTCACACAGGTTCTCCATGAAGGACCTGGGCGATGCCAACTACATTCTGGGGATCCAGATCTATCGTGATAGATCTAAAAAGATGTTGGGACTTTCACAGTCAAGGTACATCGACACCATACTGAAACGATTTAGTATGGAAGATTCCAAGCGCGGTAATTTGCCGGCTTGTCACAGAATCACCCTCTCCAAAGAGATGTCTCCCAAGACTGATTTGGAAAGGGCTCGCATGTCATCAATACCCTACGCATCTGCGGTAGGCTCTGTTATGTATGCGATGTTGTATACCAGACCAGATGTAGCATACGCATTAAGCGTTGTAAGCCGGTATCAGTCGGACCCAGGGGAGAAGCACTGGATAGTGGTAAAGAACATTCTCAAGTACCTAAGAAGGACTAAGGAGATGTTCTTGGTGTATGGTGGAAAAGACCTCCAGATCGAGGCCTTTGCTGACTCCAGCTTCCAGAGTGACAAGGATGATTCCAAGTTCATGTCGGGTATTGTCTTTACCTTTAATGGAGGGGCGGTCTGTTGGAAGAGTTCCAAACAGGAAACCGTTGCTGACTCGATGATGGAAGCGGAATATATCGCTGCTGCAGATGCCGCAAAAGAAGCCGTCTGGATAAGGAAGTTCTTAACAAAATTTCAGGTGGTTCGGTCCATTGTTGATCCAATACCTCTGTATTGTGACAACAACGGGGCTATAGCTTTAGCGAAGGAACCCAGGTCCTATCAGAAGTCCAGACACATCTTGAGGCGGTATCACCTGATCAGGGAGATCGTGAATCGCCAGGAGATCGAGGTTCGGAGGGTTGCTACGGAAGATAACACTGCTGATCCACTCACAAAGGCCTTACCCCAGACTCAGTTCGAGCGGCTGATCGAGATGATAGGTCTTCGATACGCCAGTACATGGCCTTAGTGCAAGTGGGAGATTGTTAGTGTATATGCCCTAGAGGCCATTACTGTATCATACTAGTTTGTATATTGCTTAATGGAAGCTTGGGATATTCACAGTTGTATAGACAATCTTGCTCAAAATGGTAGTATGCTACTTGGTTTGTTTCTACTTTAATATGTGCATGTGTTTCTTTTAGCATATCGCTTATACATATTAGTAGTGCCCTTAGGATCTTTGCTTGATTACCAGCGTTGTGATGGCAGTCATACTTATGGGGGTTGGGTAATCTACAAGCACATCCTTATACAGGTCCCTAGTCGTAGGACTATCGAGACAGGGTATCGATACTCCGGAGTAGACTGGTGTATGCGTTTCTCATCCCAGCAGGGGAGACGGTCTGTCCCACAGCCGTCAGTACGTCGTACTTAAGATAGTATCCGGGTGCTCGTTAGGTTACGAGAGTGTACATGACTCGTCTGGAACTGATTGGTTGGTACTATACCTATCGTCAGTTGTCAGTTCCCAGGTGACATGAGTACAGCTTAGTCCGCTGACTTGACACTGTCACTTCGCCTCGAGTGTGTTCCCACTGCACTTTGATTACTACTCTAACATGGCTCAAAGGAGTCGTGCAAACAGGTAGTAGTTGGGTGCAGTCCCGAAGCACTTGGAGGCAGTGACGGTTAGACAGGATTCGTCTATCCCGGTATTAGGGGTTGACATCGCGTTGTGTCTAGGAGAGCCATTACACAAGTAGTCCCTGGCCAGGGCAAGCGAGATAAACTGGTAGGTTTCTAGTGTTATCACAGATTGTTCAGGGCTACTCTCCGACACGACTTGTACCGCTATTAGGGGACTGACGTTTGTCGCCCCCTAGGCCCGCCATACGATGTATCAGACGAACAGACCGGACTGTACGGAGACTGGCACATTCAGGCTCAGTAGGAGTTCAGATGGGTTTCACCTCATCCGTCTTAATATCGGCATCTACCTGTGGGCCGTTACGCACAGCTAGTGCCGCTTTCGGTCTGTGGTTAAACCCACTGCCAGCGTAGTGTCGAGTCTTTAGAGTCCCACACCGAAAGCTATTCGCTTTTGGGCAAAAGAGTAGAGATCGCATGGTTTTGCGACAGGTCGTATGGTTTTGCGACAGGGTTCGGTCACATCCGTGCACTTGTGCACGTTTAGTGACCGGGCGGTTATTATTAGTGGGCTTTGGTTTAAGCCAGATCCTAGTATACGTTTTGGGATTGGTTTTATCTCGTTTGTATTCGTGTTCCCCGGAACGTGGATACAGGTGTGTATGCACAGTTGACAGAGACAGAGGCAGAGGATTCTCATTAGGATTGTTGACTGTTGACTTTTGCTTAACCCTAATAAGAATTAGAAATATGATTAACAATAATATTAATTGAGTATTATAGTGCATGGTTAGGGTTGAAAGGTTGACCTTGTTGACTTGTTGACTTTTGTTGACCGGTTGACTAGGTTGGACTTGTTGACCACCATCATGACAATGGCCATCATTTGGTTGCATTGACTTATGCTTGCATGTTTTGTTCACCATTTGCATTTAATGCATGAAATGATAGTGTTATTTGTCATGATAACAACCATTACAATATACTCAATTATTATTACATTGTTATGATGATTTTGGATTATGAGAGCTTGGATGGCAAAAGGATTATTCACTCTCTCATTTTCATTTCTCTCTCTTGCCATCACTTGCTCAAGCTCTCCCTCTTCCTCTTGCTCTCTCTAGCTCAAGGCAAACCCCTCTCATGAGTTGAGAACCATTGCCTTAGAGATAAAAACACCAAAACAATCCTCTACTCATCCTAGTTCACAAGGCCTAGCAAGCCAAGTGTTCTAGTTTCTTCAAGTTCGGAGAAGAAGCCAAAAGGTAGAAGCTTTCGGGTGGATCCATCTTCGGCGCGAGAAGACGACGAGGGGAGGCCGGTCCGTACACCACAAGCGTTGAAGACGAAGGAGTTCAAGAAAGGTATAACCCCCTAACCGAGTAGGTAAAACTCCTAGTTAGGTTGTTAGGTAGTTGTTTAACAAAGATCCGTATTATGAGTCCATGTTACCACCCTAGAAAAAAATCGTTTTTCACTATTTTCGCAACCCCAAAGAACCGGGGAAGGGTAGCATGGACTTATAATTACTACCCTACCACGGCTCAAAAGAGTCGTGCAAATAGGTAGTAGTTGGGTGCAGTCCCGAAGCACTTGGAGGCAGTGACAGTTAGAGAGGATTCTTCTCTCCCGGTATTGGGAGTTGATACCGCGCTATGTCAAGGTGAGCCATTACACATAGTCGTCCCTGGCCAGGGCAAGCGAGATACACTGGTAGGTTTCCAGTGTTACCTCAGGGTGTTCTGGGCTGTACTCCGACATGAATTGTACCGCTATTAGGGGACTGACGTTTACCACCCCCTAGGCCCGCCATGCGATATTCTCAGACGAACAGACCGGACTGTACGGAGATTGTCACATACAGGCTCAGTAGGAGTTCGGATGGGTTCACCTCATTAGTCTTCTTATCGGCATCTACCTGGGGACCGTTACGTACAGCTAGTGCCTCTTGCGGTCTGTGGTTAAACCCACTGCCAGCGTAATGTCGAGTCTTTAGAGTCCCACACATAGGATTATTCGCCTTTGGGCAAAACAGAGTAGAGGTCGCATGGTTTTGCGACGGGATTCGCTCACATCCGCACACTTATGCACGTTTGGTGTCCGGACAGTTATTACTAGCGGGCTTTGGTTTAAGCCGGATCCTAGTATATGTTTTGAGATTGGTTTTATCTTATTATATTCGTGTTCCTCGGAATACGGATGCGGGTGTGTATGCACAGTTGACTGAGGCAGAGGCAGAGGATTCTCATTAGGGTTGATGACGGTTGTATTTTTCTAAACCCTAATGAATATGTGAAATATAATTAATAATGTTAATTAAAAGGAAATTGTGTCATGGTTAGGGTTGTGGACTTTTTGACCTTGGTTGACTTGTTGACCAAAGTTGAAATGTTGACCATAATCATTTCACACAAAGATGCTCTTTGATCTTTGCAAAAATCATTAAATGTGAAATGATAATGATCTCATCAAATCAACCATCACCTTTTTCTTTTTAATTAATATTGTTAATTATTAATTCATATATATGTGATATGGTTGTTATTTTCTTCTCATTATCACTTGCATCTTCTCTCTCATCCATTGCTTTCCCTCTTCCTCTAGCTCAAGGAAAAATCCCTCTCATGAGTTGAGAACCATTTTCCTTTGAGATAAAACACCAAAACCACTGTCTACTCATCCTAAGGTTGAAGGTTTAGCAAACCTAACACTTTAGTTACCTCAAGTTCGAGGAAGGAGCTCAAGGTAGAAGCCCTCGGGTCGATCTTTCTTCGGCAAGAGAAGGCGACGAGCAGAACCATTCAACCCAATCCAAGGAGAAGGAGTTCAAGGCTAGGTATAACCCTCTAACCGAGTAGGTAAAGCTTGTAGTTAGTTGCTAGTGTGTTGTTTAGCAAAGATCCAGTTTCTAGTCCATGTTACCCTAGCCCTAAAAATTGTTTTTCACCATTTCCGCAACCCCGAAAGAACCGGGACAGGTAACGTGGACTTACAGTGGTATCAGAGCCTAGCTAAACACACACTAGCATGTTAGCAAAGTATCTAGAATTTCGATCGGACAAAAAACCACAAAACACGTTAAAAATGTGAACTTTCTGCGGATTTTTATTTCTGTTCAAAAAATAATTAATCATACACTAAAAATCGGCTCAGGGTTTTTAAAGAACACACAAGAAAAACGAGTCAACGAGTCGACCAACTCGCCGCGGAACCGCGGTAAGAACATGCTTCTTGCCGCGGATCCGCGGCCGAGTTGACTAGGCCGTGGGTCATTTTTCTTGCAGTGTTCTTAGAATGGTGTTTTGGGATTTGTAGGATGGTTTGTTTCTGCCCAGAATTTCCAGAGAACAAATTTGCTTTTGGGGTGGTTACAAATCCGTATTTTGATCGAACTTCTGTAAACTTTGGCTAATGGGTTATATCTGTGATGTGATATATGTATTGAACGTCTGCTAATCGCTATACATCGATTAGTAGGGGTTATACATATCTGTGATTTATAATGTTGATGGTTTGTGTATATGAATTCGTTGGATTGTCGCGGATGAATAGCCGGGGGGGTTGTGAGATGAGAGTTTTCTTTATCTTTCAATTCATGTAATATGTAATTTGATGTAATATTATTTGTATGGCCGCACATCCGGGATGAGGTTGTAGCCGCCATTGTATAATTTATTTTTACTGTTTTTTCTCCTTGGATAGACCCAAGGTGGGGTGCACAAACTACCGGGTATCTCGAAGTGCTGAGTGGCCTACTCACGTTGTTGAGGGAGGTTGCTTCACTTCGGGTACTTGGTGGGTAGTTTGCCGCACCCGTAGGGTCTAGGGTGGGGTATTGGCTATTCATCGCGACTGTGTAATCCGCTTTTCGTTACAGGCTCGAACGAAACGCGGATTCCTAGTATATCCAATGTGTTCATCTGTGATCTAGAATGGCTATCATTGCATCTGACGAATGTATATATCTATATATGATATCTATTTAGGCGTTGCTTATATTTTGCATCCGTGCTAGTCCAGCCCCCGCTCTGTCGTTAGTTAAGTAACCTAACGGGTGATGACGGGGCCCCGTGGCGAATGCGGATGGCATAAGCGTACGTCATATTTTATTGTTTTCTGCAATGGTAGGATTAAATGATGGGACGCATTAAATTAATGCAAGAAAATAAACCAAGTTAAGTCGTTGGAACACTTTCAAAACCACTCGGTTCTTTTCAAAAACCAACTTTATCTGTTGCATAGATATTTATCTGTTGGTAGCTGCCGGATATTTATCTGTTGCATAGATAGATGCGTTGGTTTGAGACAGTCGTACTTCCATTTTGGCCTACGTCAAGGGTATGTACGGGTGGGTTCAAATTAACCTAGAGAATGATGGGTAGAACTTGACATATGACTTATGATATTTTGGCCTACGTCAAGGTCATAAGAGCATGGGGCAAAAATCCACATCGGGAGTTTCTAAAGAAACTGAAACTTGCTAGTGCTGCATACCATTTGGAGTGTGATGATTCTGGTAGGATTCCTTCAGTTTTGTCACACGATGATATTTGGATCCCGATCCTACTGTGAGTATATGCTACTCCTCGGGAAATTTCTCACTTAAACGATCAATGCTATAAACCAAGTAGGTATCTAGAAAGGTATTAGCGGGGCTACGCCCCCAGGGAAAAGAGGTTCTTAAATTAAGGAACTTCGCGAAATTGTTGGAAAACCTCCCTCAAAGTACCGACACTGGCCTGGCTGAACGGTTAAGCAAGTATTGTACAGTGAGATTGATCCCGACTAATTCTTCCTTTATGGTTTGAGGAGGGATTCGAGAGACAGTGGGAGCCATCCTGTTTAGACAAACTAAAAACCACTCTAAACTTGCAAGAGCATCATGCTAAAGTGTTTCGTCTCTCTCTCCTAATTGCAGCGACCAATCGACATGACCGGACTTAAGTTACTATTAGATAAAAATGTACTGACAGGGCCAAACTACAAAGATTGGCTCAGGAATGTCAAAATGGCAATCACTTACGACAAGTTGGGGTATCTCCTTACCACCAAAGCTCCCCCTGTCCCAGGTCCCACCTCCAGTGTCGCGGATATAGAAATCCGTAAGACAAGGGAGATCGACTGCGCGAAGGCCAAGTGCCTCGTGCTTGCCTCTATGGATAATGAACATCAGAGGAGGCATGAGAATATGGACCTAGAATCCATATTTCTTCATACAAAAGAACTGTATGGAGAGCAATCCCGTATCGCCGGATACGAAGTCTCGAAAAAGTTGTTTTCGGCGAGATTGACCATCGGATCATCCATAGCGGAACTGTTGGAGATAGTGCCCTCAGAGTCAATTATTGGATCACAGGCACGTGATTGCAATGATTGAGGGAGGACCTATCCCGGTAGAACAGTCTTACTCGAGATGATAGTATGCTATCAGGTTTACCTTTATCATCGTGTACTGCTTTAGGTGACATGACATGTCGCTATTGCACGTTGATAGAGCCCCTAGGATTCTTGCTTGACTACCGGCAGTATGAGGGCGATCATATACGTGGGAGCTGGGGTCTACAAGCACATCCTTAAAAGGTCCCTAGTCGTGGGAGTTTCGAGATAGGGCATCGATACTCCAGAGTAGACTAGTGTATACAGTCGAGACCCCGACGAGGGGCGGTGGCCGGTCTCACAAGCCACTGGTGTCAGTTGGATCACCTAAGATGTATACAGGTGCTCATTGGGTTATGAGTACACCGGACAGGACTCGCCGGGAACATGCTAGTTGGTCATATACCAGACGTCAGATGGCAGTTTCCTGGTGACATGTGTGCAGGTTAGTTCATCGACCTGGGGATCGTCATTTGTCTCGTGTGAGTTCCCACTGTGCTTTGATTGCTACCCTACCACGGCTCAAAGGAGTCGTGCAAACAGGTTTTAGTTGGGTACAGTCCCGAGCCACATGGAGGCAGTGAGCGGATCTTCGGGGGTTTCGTCTCTCCCGGTATTGGGGGTGAGGTCGCGCTGTGTCTAGGAGAGCCATTACACGAAGTCCTTGGCCAAGGCAGGAGATTTACTGGTAGGTATTCCAGTAGTATCTCAGGGTGTTCTGGGCTACACTCCGACACGACTTGTACCGCTTTTGGGGGTCTGACTTTTACCAACCCCCTAGGCCCGCCATGCGATGCTCATAGACGAACGGACCAGACTGTACGGATATTGTCACTGACAGGCTCAGTAGGGTGTCAGGATGAGTTCGCTCATCGACGTCCCTTTTAGTCAATAGCTGGTGGCCCGTTACGTATTGGCTTATACCTCTGACGTGCTAGTGGTTAAATCCACAGCCATAGTATTGACGAGTCTTTAGAGTCTACCACACTTTCAGTCACTCAGGTTTCGGGCGAAACGCTGTAGAGGCCGTATGGAGATATGGCAGGGTCCGATCAGATACGTACGGTATTGCACGGATCAGGATCGGACAGTTTTGTACTAGTAGCCGTATAGGTATATGGCAGGGTTCGATCAGATACGTGCGGTATTGCACGGATCAGGATCGAACGGATTTTACTAGCCGGCTTTGGTTTAAGCCGGTCCTAGTTTAGTACAGTGTAGATTTTGTCTCTTTGCATTTGTATCCGGACGGAATACAGATGTGGGTGTGTATGCACAGTGTCGGGGTTTTCTTGTAATTTATTACGGGACCAGTTTTCTGGAGTTGCCTGTTTGCATTCCGTTCCGGCCGGTTTTCCTTTGTTCTTTCCCGGCCGGACTTTTCCGATGGAGGGGGTTATTTGCAATTGTGCAAATAATCTTTGTGGAGGGGGTTTCTTGCACTTGTCTTGATTATGATAGGATTGTTATCTATTGCACCATGCTTGCATTTATGTGATTTGATGAAGGTATGGTTTGATTAAAGTAAAGCATGCTTGTTTGTCCCTTGATGTGGTCACCCCCTTCTTCACTCCTACACTCACCTCCCTTCATCATATATATCCATTCTTTCCCTCCACCATTTCAAGATATGCATGGCCGGCCACTTCATGAGGAGGAGAGGAAAAATGAGAGATTCATTTTGTGCTTCATTTTGTTCATCTCATTTGGCTTGCAAAATTGGTAGCTTCATTTCCCTCCAAAGATCAATCTTCATTCCTCCATCCAAAGGCAACAAACCCCAAAGAGACAAGTAGCCTCTACACTACACTTCCTACAGCAAATCTTGGACGCGTCGATTCGCCAGCTTCGCGCCCGAGTTGCCTCGGTATTGAGGTGGGAGCCCGTAAAAGCTACAGGCGATGTGGTGCCCTTTCCGACGAGGAGGAGACGGACGGAGATCCCGCGAGGAGATCGGAGTGGAGATGAAGACCGGAGGACTCGGATCAGTCGGTACAACATTTCTACACTCTTTACTGTTTGTTAGTTTAGCAATAATGGCAGATCCGGGTTAAAGTATACGATAGCGCCAAGTTAAAAAGTTTTATTCCGCAATTGGCGTCTGTAGACTGCCGGGGCGCTAACGTAGACTTACAGTGGTATCAGAGCCTCACCATTTTGCTATGCTAACTTGTGCTAACGCGTTTAAAACTTCGATCCGACCGGAAATCGAAAACTACAAAAATCCAAGCCGACAGTTTCTGTTGTTTTTAAACGGTCTCAAAAATTATTTCTGGATGTCTGAAAAATCATAGCAGGAACATTTAAGAGACCCGACAAAATTTGGGGTCGTGATCCCCCCAAGCTGCCGCGGAAGCGCGGCCAAACCCATGGTTTGGCCGCGCAACCGCGGCCACGTGGGGAGCACGTGCTCCCAAATTTTGTCAGGTTGTTCTAAGTGGGTTTTTGGGGTTTTTGATATATATCATTTTTGCCCAGATTTTGTTACTGTTCACCAGTAAGTCGTAGGGCACACTTCTTGATATTTTGTCGATCGAAATTTAAACACGTTAGTTTTCACAGTATTTACATTATATCTGCGACCGTGAATGTCACTCGATCGGTAAATCCGGTCTAACTGCTATAGCCCGGTTAGACGGATTTGCGAACGTGATTTTCACGTTGATGTTCTATGTATTTGCTGTGATGTTGCGGATCGGTCGTGGGGATAGCCTGGATGCAATGCTAGTACAGTGTTGTTGTATTATGTACATTTGATATTGCGGGGCGAGCGTCCGACATGTGGACTGCCGTCACTGCCTGATTGTATTATTCTTTTGGGGCACGACCTGGTTGCGGTCGATGTACCCGGTGTATGTATATTTTACTTTCTGTACTAGGGTTACCCCGCGGAGGGGTGCACGGATAGCCGGGTTCTGGAGGGCAACGGGCCCGCATCTCAGGGCATTGAGACGGAGGGGCTTCAGTCTGGAATTGGCGGGCTATTCGCCGCACTCGTAGGGGGTACAGGTTGACCCAGGAGGGGTGCCCAAGTTACCGGATTCCGTGAAGTGCTGGGTGGTCCATTCACGGCGCTGAAGGGGGCTGCCTCGCTTCAGGTTTTTGCGGGTGACTTGCCGCGCCCGTAGGGGTCTAGGTTTTCATTGCACAGGCTATCCACACGACCAGGGGAACGTCGGGTTTCAGTAGTGGCTCTGTGAAACCCGGGGATCCCAGATATCTGTATTGTTCTGTGATGCTGTACATTTCTGTAATGTTGCATTTTATTCACGCCTTGAGCGAAATACTATATATTGGTATATATATTAGTAGATGTTGTATATGTTTTTCATCCGCGCTAGTCCAGTCCCCGCTCTGCCGTTAGTAAGCTAACCTAACGGGTGATGACGGGACCCAGTGGCGAATGCGGATGGCATATACGTACGTCAGTATATTTTCGTTCTTTGTGGTGTGATCAATTGATGGGACTGCATTGATTCGGATCAATGCAAGTTAAACAAACCTATTCTGATGTTGTTGGAACACTTTTCAAAAAGCTGTTATTGCAAGGACGTTCACTTTTGTTTTGCATCGTGGTATTCATTTGGAATATCCTGCTCCTCAGTCGACGAGGCAAGGGCCGAGATCCCTTCACCGGGAGTGACCCCTTGGACAGAAGTTAGCGTCAGGGCATTAACTTCACTATAGCCGATTACTTTTGCTTTGCATCGTGGTATTCAGTTGGAATATCCTGCACCTCATTCTACGGGGAAAGAGCCGAGATCCCTTCACCGGGAGTGACCTCTTTAGTAAAGGTTTTCGTCACTATATTTTCTAAAAAGCTATCCGTTCCTTCAACGATATCAAGTTCATTACGTTAAAGGTTTTCGCCAGAAACCATTCGTAGCCCTCCGTCGTTTCATATGGGTAGTCAATAGTATTCAAGCTGTGTTTGTTGGCCAAAGTCAAGGCACAGTGTTTGGTAGCTGTTGGGTATTCATATGCAGCATAGATAGATGCGTTGGTTTGGAACAGTCGTACTGCCTTGTTGGCCAAAGTCAAGGGTATGTACGGGTGGATTCAAATTAACCTGGAGAATGACGGGCAGAACTTGACATGTGACTTATGATTTGTTGGCCAAAGTCAAGGTCATAAGAGCATGGGGTAAAAATCCACATCGGGAGTTTCAAAAGTACTGAAACTTGCCAGATATGCGCATACCTTCTGGAGTGTGATGACGTGAGCGGATTCCGTCACGTTATCATACGATGAGAGTTGGATCCCGATTCCCACTGATGAGTTGGTTTACTCCTCGGGTGTTCCCGACTAATTCTTCTTTCAGGTTTGGAGGAGAATTTGAGATACAGTGGGAGGTTTCCAGATTAGATAAATTGGTAACCATTCTGATCTAGGATAGAGTGCACGCTGAGTGTTTCTTCTCTCTCTCTCTCTGGCAGCAACCCTTGACCCGACCCTAAGACTTTGACTCAGTGACCAAGTTGACCGAAGCTTCTTAACACAGGCTTTTGGATTGTCAGAATTGCAGACCTCATTGCCACTCCTACTTTTACCCTTTTCTCCAGGACACCCCGTATTACTGCGAACGTCCACTTCCATTGGACAAAACCATCGTATGGTTAGATACGAACTCGAAGGAATTCGAGGATGGTTTCTGGTTCTGGAGAAAACGGATAGGATTATTCAGTTGTCTTTTCCTTTTACCCTCTCTCAGGTTACGAGTACTCCTTGGTTTAGGGGTAGTACACCTATTACGCAAATTGGATTGTCTTCTTCCAAACCTTAGGCTGGTGCCGACCGGTAGGGAATGAAGAAAACCAATTAGCATAACGATGGTGTGCAGAAGGTATTAAGTTCAGACAAAGCAAGGGATTAGTAAGAGGGCAAAGTAAATTGCAACAGATATTCACGACCAAACCAAATATTTCGTTACCACTCCCACATCACCTTTGTATTTCTCCAAGACACTCCGTATCACTACGAAGATCCACAGTTTATTTGGATACTCCATCGTATGGTTATATACGAACTCGAATGGAACTTGTTCCAGTTCGGGGATGGATTCTGGTCCAGGAGAAATAGGAATAAAGTACATTCAGGTGTCTTTTATCTTCACCTTCTCTCGCGTTGCGAGTGCTCCTAGGATTAGGACAGTACACCCTTTATGCTTATTGGATAGTCTTCTTCCAAACCATAGGCTGGTGCCGAACGGTAGGGAAGGAAGAAAACCAATTGGCCTAAAGGGGTGTGCGGAAGGTAATGACTAAAGACATATGAAGGGATTTGGAGAGGTGGCAAAGAATTATACGGTTATAGTTGTGAATCTGGATAATGGAAGAGGCATTACTAAGAATACCGGGATACCCCACCGAAACATTTCAATGTTTCAGTTTCACTGTGTACTGTTAAAAGAAAACTGATTTCCCGATTAGATACTTACTCCAGGGTATGTATTTACCAGGTATGATTCTCACATCTGTATGGTTTTACAGATGATGAGTGGGAGTAGGTTATTGGGAATTGGGTGATCATCCTCATTATATCGGGATTCGTTGTAATCGGTGATATTTGAGGAAATCACCTGGGCTGTTTTCCCGTCGGCAAATATTTGGTTTTGAATATCCGCAGTTATGCACCAATTTCAAATTGATATATCTGTACGTCTATTTTCATAGAGTGAGATATACCTTTCTGAAATTATGTCTACGACATTTACCTATATCAGTGGATGGTTAGGTAAGGAGCATTAAACAGCGGTGTAATTCTTCTTAACCATAAGTACAGTTTTCAACCTACGACACACAGTGAATGAGTTATCAGACTCAAGGGACTTATACAGAGTATTGTATGTTGTCCAGGGTCCATCAGGACAGAGGGGTTGGTCCTCGTACTACATTCAGTTTACTTATGACTTCTCTAATTTTTAGACAGGTGTTTCGTGGAAACACAGGGTCCGAATTTGGAGAAGTTATAGGTATTTGAATAGAGTAGAGAACCAGGTATAGCAAGTATCGGGATTCTTCAAAGAGATCGAGGATGTAGATACTTGTGTATGGTATTCAGTTGATAGTAATGATAAAGAGATCTTGCTTCTCTTTCAGGTTACTCATAATTGGAAGTATTCCTAAGTTGAGTAACGCTGATCGGCCTCCTTCCATTTAGTTGATATGCGCTGGGGACAGCTGCATGATTTGAATCTGGTTCAAATAAATCAGTGCCTCTGTTTCTATATTGGATATAGAACAGTTCATATCTTAACGATGTTAAGGTACGGGGAGTTGTCCGGTTTATGATTAAAACCAGACACTGGACAACTCAAGGCACGTTTCTGTAATGGCTGTTTGTGGGTTGACCCAGGCTATGACGAGGGTTGACTTTCTACCATCTGGATGAACAATAGCGATATTGTTCTAGACTCGCCACAGTTTTATTAAAAATGGATTTTTTCGGAAAACAGTAGTGGGAGTATGGTAGAACTGGAAGTGATTCCGGAACCACAAACGATTACTGAAGATTTGATAAGGAACCTAAAGATTCAATCTGGATTGACATTCCATTGGCCACTCCGCAGATAAGGTGGGTAACTTCAGGCACCCGAGAGGTACTACGGTAGCCTCAAGGACGGTGACAGGGAAGTTCTTGTTTTCCCACAATTACCAATGCTGTTGTTCCAGGCTGCGAGACCCGGCGGGAGGATGAGTATAGCGTCGTTCTGAACTCGCTTCAGAAGTGTACGTGTATATGACTCTGCCAGAGGGTTGTCGTAGTCAGTGGGAGCAGCGGAAGCATTGGTGGACAGGTTGCTTATGTCTATTTATAGACTAGAGCAGATGTAGCGGAGATAGATCATCTATTTCTGACGTGACAGTCATGGGTTTGACTTCATCAGAATAGGGGATGGATCTGTTGAGAAGGTAGTAGGGTGTGATATCCTGGTATCTGGATGACATACACAGAATAGGAAAAGAAACTCCTACACTACAATCGGTTGTACTTTGGTCGTCACACAGTTGTTTCTCCACATAGGAATTGGGTATTATATCAGACATACTGGTTACTAGATCTATGGTTTTAGATCTAGATTTGGGTGGTTTCCCAATCAGGGTACTTGACAGCATTCTAAGAGTATTTAGGATGGACGACTCCTGGCACGGTAGTGTACCTGCAGGTAATGGAGTCACCCTCTCCAAAGGTGTCTTACAGACTAAAGGGGAGAGGGACGTGCATGATTGGCAGATCATTTGCTTAGGCAATTGAGTCAATCATGAGATGTCAAGTACCACACCAGATGTTGTTCTTGCACTAGATGCAATAAGTTGATATTGATCCAATCCTGGAGAAACAGTCGGAAGCAGTTTTAGAACATAAGTGGATGTTCTAGGGATATGATAACGACAGCCTCATTCAGGAGACGGTTATCATTCCAGGCTTCCAAGGTGACATGGACGACAAGGAGGTTGTCAGAGTTATAGTTTTCCCTCTGACGAGGGGCAGTATTTTGGACAGGTGGTCCAAGGCAATACTGAGGGAGGCATGGCGCAGGATACTGATTAAGTTCAGTTGACGATACAGTCTAAGAAGTTTGGATTTGGAGTTCATTTATGAACTCGGTCCCATCAGACATCCAGACACTCTAAGACAGGTATTGCTCATTTCGGGAGATGGCATTCTCCGCGAACTTGAGATTTAGAGAGACATAGAAAGAAATTTCAGAGCGGATCCACTCACTGAGGCTATTCCTCGAACGCAATAGTTTCGCAAACAGGTTTTGTGCGACTGACTAGTAGAGGAGTTGGGTGTTCGGTATCACACGGGCTGTGAGTATGCGACATCGCAATAATTAGCCTTGAGTGCAAGTGGGAGATTGTTGGAGATAGTGCCCTCAGAGTCAATTATTGGATCACAGGCACGTGATTGCAATGATTGAGGGAGGACCTATCCCGGTAGAACAGTCTTACTCGAGATGATAGTATGCTATCAGGTTTACCTTTATCATCGTGTACTGCTTTAGGTGACATGACATGTCGCTATTGCACGTTGATAGAGCCCCTAGGATTCTTGCTTGACTACCGGCAGTATGAGGGCGATCATATACGTGGGAGCTGGGGTCTACAAGCACATCCTTAAAAGGTCCCTAGTCGTGGGAGTTTCGAGATAGGGCATCGATACTCCAGAGTAGACTAGTGTATACAGTCGAGACCCCGACGAGGGGCGGTGGCCGGTCTCACAAGCCACTGGTGTCAGTTGGATCACCTAAGATGTATACAGGTGCTCATTGGGTTATGAGTACACCGGACAGGACTCGCCGGGAACATGCTAGTTGGTCATATACCAGACGTCAGATGGCAGTTTCCTGGTGACATGTGTGCAGGTTAGTTCATCGACCTGGGGATCGTCATTTGTCTCGTGTGAGTTCCCACTGTGCTTTGATTGCTACCCTACCACGGCTCAAAGGAGTCGTGCAAACAGGTTTTAGTTGGGTACAGTCCCGAGCCACATGGAGGCAGTGAGCGGATCTTCGGGGGTTTCGTCTCTCCCGGTATTGGGGGTGAGGTCGCGCTGTGTCTAGGAGAGCCATTACACGAAGTCCTTGGCCAAGGCAGGAGATTTACTGGTAGGTATTCCAGTAGTATCTCAGGGTGTTCTGGGCTACACTCCGACACGACTTGTACCGCTTTTGGGGGTCTGACTTTTACCAACCCCCTAGGCCCGCCATGCGATGCTCATAGACGAACGGACCAGACTGTACGGATATTGTCACTGACAGGCTCAGTAGGGTGTCAGGATGAGTTCGCTCATCGACGTCCCTTTTAGTCAATAGCTGGTGGCCCGTTACGTATTGGCTTATACCTCTGACGTGCTAGTGGTTAAATCCACAGCCATAGTATTGACGAGTCTTTAGAGTCTACCACACTTTCAGTCACTCAGGTTTCGGGCGAAACGCTGTAGAGGCCGTATGGAGATATGGCAGGGTCCGATCAGATACGTACGGTATTGCACGGATCAGGATCGGACAGTTTTGTACTAGTAGCCGTATAGGTATATGGCAGGGTTCGATCAGATACGTGCGGTATTGCACGGATCAGGATCGAACGGATTTTACTAGCCGGCTTTGGTTTAAGCCGGTCCTAGTTTAGTACAGTGTAGATTTTGTCTCTTTGCATTTGTATCCGGACGGAATACAGATGTGGGTGTGTATGCACAGTGTCGGGGTTTTCCTGTAATTTATTACGGGACCAGTTTTCTGGAGTTGCCTGTTTGCATTCCGTTCCGGCCGGTTTTCCTTTGTTCTTTCCCGGCCGGACTTTTCCGATGGAGGGGGTTATTTGCAATTGTGCAAATAATCTTTGTGGAGGGGGTTTCTTGCACTTGTCTTGATTATGATAGGATTGTTATCTATTGCACCATGCTTGCATTTATGTGATTTGATGAAGGTATGGTTTGATTAAAGTAAAGCATGCTTGTTTGTCCCTTGATGTGGTCACCCCCTTCTTCACTCCTACACTCACCTCCCTTCATCATATATATCCATTCTTTCCCTCCACCATTTCAAGATATGCATGGCCGGCCACTTCATGAGGAGGAGAGGAAAAATGAGAGATTCATTTTGTGCTTCATTTTGTTCATCTCATTTGGCTTGCAAAATTGGTAGCTTCATTTCCCTCCAAAGATCAATCTTCATTCCTCCATCCAAAGGCAACAAACCCCAAAGAGACAAGTAGCCTCTACACTACACTTCCTACAGCAAATCTTGGACGCGTCGATTCGCCAGCTTCGCGCCCGAGTTGCCTCGGTATTGAGGTGGGAGCCCGTAAAAGCTACAGGCGATGTGGTGCCCTTTCCGACGAGGAGGAGACGGACGGAGATCCCGCGAGGAGATCGGAGTGGAGATGAAGACCGGAGGACTCGGATCAGTCGGTACAACATTTCTACACTCTTTACTGTTTGTTAGTTTAGCAATAATGGCAGATCCGGGTTAAAGTATACGATAGCGCCAAGTTAAAAAGTTTTATTCCGCAATTGGCGTCTGTAGACTGCCGGGGCGCTAACGTAGACTTACAGGAACACGTGCTTAAGATGATTGGCTACATTGAAGAGCTCACGGACCTAGGGACCACGTTGGAGAATGAGCACTATACGGACTTGATTCTCCAGTCCCTTCCTTCCACTTAAGTTCAGTTTATCCTGAACTTCAACTTGCAAGGAAAAGAAGTTGAACTTCCGGAGCTCCTCAACATGTTGAGGAGTGCAGAGGGCACCCTACAGAAAGTAAGGGAAACATCCACTTTGTTTGTAGGAGGATCTTCCTCTTCTAAGTCCAAGGCGAAAGCTAAGAGAAAGAAGAAGAAATCCCCCACCAAACTAAGGGGCGGTGTTAGTAAAGTGGAAACGAAGGGAAAGGCAAAGGTAACAAAGGTAGCGGGAAAGCTTGTGGGAAAGGAAGAGTGCTTTTACTGTCACAAGAGTGGATACTGGAAAAAGGATTGTAGGGCTTGGAAGGTCAGAAACCAGGATCCGAAGCAAGTTGCGGTTTCGGCTTCAGGTGTGTATGTTATTGAAAACTTTCTATCAATAAACTCTACTTCCTAGATATTGGATACCGGATCAGGATCTCATATCTGTAACTCTTTGCAGGCACTGAGAAGGCGTAGGGTTTTGAAGGCAGGTGATATGACCCTCAAAGTTACAAACGGAGCTAGCATGGATGCTGAGTCCTTGGGGGACTATCACTTGGGATTGTCAGATGGGCATATTTTGGTTTTGCGTGGTTGTTATTTTGTACCCAATGCAACTTGTAATATCATATATGTATCTTTAATGTCTAAAGAAGGTTATGAATTTGCATTTGTAAGCAATGTTGTAAACATTCACCTTAATCAAGTTCTGATTGGGTCAGGTACATTAAGCAATGGTATATACGTATTAAACCAACCACAGATTTTCAATGTCCAGAATACACACAAAAGAAAGTCTCCAGAAATAAATCATGCTTTCTTATGGCATTGTAGACTGGGTCACATCAATGAGAGAAGGTTGACTAAGTTACATACAGAAGGATATTTGGATCCGTTCGAATATCATTCATATGCAACTTGTCAATCCTGTCTCAAAGGAAAGATGACAAAGAATCCGTTCACTGGATACGGAGTAAGAGCGAGCGAGTTCTTGGGGCTCGTACACAGCGATGTGTGCGGTCCAATGTCTACACATGCACAAAGTGGTTATTCTTACTTCATTACTTTTACGGATGATTTTTCAAGGTTCGGACATGTCTTCTTAATGAAGCATAAATCTGAAGCCTTTGAAAAATTCAAGGAATATAAGAATGAAGTAGAAAAACAAACAGGCAAAAGTATCAAGACACTAAGATCTGATCGAGGTGGTGAATACTTAAGTGCCGAGTTCCTGGATTACCTAAAAGAGAATGGAATTCTCTCTCAGCTTACTCCTCCATACACTCCACAACATAACAGTGTATCGGAGAGACGGAACCGAACCCTATTGGATATGGTACGTTCCATGATGAGTAACGCTGAGTTACCGCGATCCTTCTGAGGATATGCACTAGAATCAGCTGCATACCTTTTGAACCGAGTTCCAACTAAGACTATGCCTACCACACCATATGAGATATGGAGTGGGAAGAAACTCTATTTTCAATATCTGAAAATCTGGGGATGTCCAGCTTTTGTCAAAAAGCAGCATGCGGACAAACTCGAGGCACGCTCAGTACTGTGCAAGTTTGTGGGATACCCAAAGAACTCCAGCGGGCATCTTTTCTATTACGCAGAAGAACAAAAGGTATTTGTCTATCGTAATGCCCACTTTCTAGAACACCGGTTCTTAGAAAAGGAAATAAGTGGGTGCGCAATAGAACTGGAAGAAATTCCAGAACCACAGACTATTACTGAAAGTTTAGTAGAACCAGAGGGTTCAAAAGAATAGGACATTCCTACGCCGCTCCGCTGGAGTAGTGGGCAGTCTCATTCCCCAGAGAGATACTACGGTTTTCTCATAGACGGGGATAGAGAGGATTGCATCATTGATAATGATGAGCCGACTAGCTTCCAGCAGGCCATTCAGAGCGTTGACTCGGTAAAATGGCTGGATGCAATGCGGACCAAAATGGAATCCATGTACACCAACAAAGTATGGACTTTAGACGTTACTCCAGATGGGGTAAAACCCGTGGGATGCAAATGGATCTTCAAGTGGAAGATTGGTGTAGATAGGCAGGTTGAGACCTATAAGGCTAGACTTGTTGCAAAGGGTTTTCGTCAAAGACCTGATTTGGACAATGACGAAACCTTTTCTCCAGTGGCTATGCTGAAATCCATTCGGATCCTTCTTGCCGTTGCTGCCTTCTACGATTATGAGATTTGGCAGATGGACATAAAGACCACTTTTCTAAATGGAAATTTAGAGGAGTGTGTCTATATGGACCAGCCAGAGGGTTTCATTCAGAGTGGGAGCAGCAGAAAGGTGTGCAAGTTGCTTAAGTCCATGCATGGACTAAAGCAGGCATCGTGGAGTTGGAACATCTGTTTTGATGAGGCGGTCAAAGATTTTGGCTTTATCAAAAATCCAGATGAACCATGCAACTATAGTAAAATTGTAGCACGAACTGTCATATTCCTCGTTTTATACGTGGATGACATTCTCTAGATAGGAAATGACATTCCTATGCTACAATCTGTCAAAGGGTTCTTGTCACACATGTTCTCCATGAAAGACCTGGGTGATGCCTCTTACATTCTGGGGATCCGAATCCATCGTGATAGATCCAAAAGGATATTAGGACTTTCACAGTCCAGGTACATCGACACCATACTGGAAAGATTCAGTATGGAAGATTCCAAGCGCGGTAATCTACCGGCTTGTCACGGGATCACCCTCTCCAAAGAGATGTCTCCTAAGACTGATTTGGAAAGGGATCGCATGTCTATTATACCCTACGCTTCTACGGTAAGCTCTATAATGTATGCAATGTTATGTACCAGACCAGATGTGGCTTATGAACTGAGTGTGGTAAGCCTGTATCAGTCAAACCCTGGGGAGAAGCATTGGATAGCAGTAAAGACCATTCTCAAGTACCTGATAAGCACTAAGGTGATGTTCTTGGTGTATGGCGGAAAAGACCTCCAGATTGAGGCCTTTGCTGACTCCAGCTTACAGAGTGACAAGGATGATTCCAAGTCCATGTTGGTTTATGTCTTTACCCTCAATGGAGGGGCGGTGTGTTGAATGAGTTCCAAACAGGAAACCATTGCTGACTCAACGATGGAAGCGGAATATATCGCTGCATCTGATGTCGCAAAAGAAGCCGTCTGGATGAGGAAATTCTTGAAAGAACTTCAGGTGGTTCCATCCATTGTTGATCCAATACCTATGTATTGCGACAACAATGGGGCTATAGCTTTAGCGAAGGAACCCAGGTCCCACCAGAAATCCAGACACATCTTAAGGGGGTATCACCTGATCAGGGAGATCGTGGATCGCCAGGAGATCGAGGTTCGGAGGGTTGCTTCGGAAGATAACACTACAGATCCATTCACGAAGGCCTTACCCCAGACTTAGTTCGAGCGGCTGATCGAGATGATAGGTCTTCGATACGCCAGTACATGGCCTTAGTGCAAGTGGGAGATTGTTAGTGTATATGCCCTAGAGGCCATTACTGTATCATACTAGTTTGTATATTACTTGATGGAAGCTTGGGATATTCATAGTTGTATAGATAATCTTCTTCAAAATGGTAGTATGCTACTTGGTTTGTTTCTACTTTAATGTGTGCATGTGTTTCTTTTCGCATATCGCCTATACACTTTAGTGGAGCCCCTAGGATCTTTGCTTGATTACCAGCGTTGTGATGGCAGTCACACTAGTGGGGGCTGGGTAATCTACAAGCACATCCTTATACAAGTCCCTAGTCGTAGGATTATCGAGACGGGGCATCGATAATCCATAGTAGACTAGCGTATGCGCTTCTCATCCCAGCAGGGGAGACGGTCTGTTCCACAGCCGTCAGTACGTCGTACTTGAGATAGTATGCGGGTGCTCGTTAGGTTACGAGTACACTGAACAGGACTCGTCGGGAACTGTTGGTTGGTACTATACCTATCGTCATCTATCAGTTCCCAGGTGACATGAGTACAGCTTAGTCTGCTGACTTGACACTATCACTTCGCCTCGAGTGTGTTCCCACTATACTTTGATTACTACCCTACCATGGCTCAAAGGAGTCGTGCAAACAGGTAGTAGTTGGGTGCAGTCCCGAATCACTTGGAGGCAGTGACGGTTAGATAGGATTCGTCTCTCCCGGTATTGGGAGTTGATATCGCGCTGTGTCAAGGAGAGCCATTACACATAGTCGTCCCTGGCCAGAGCAAGCGAGATACACTGGTAGGTTTCCAGTGTTATCTCAGGGTGTTCTAAGGTGCACTCCAACAAGACTTGTACCGCTATTAGGGGACTGACGTTTACCACCCCCTAGGCCCGTCATGCGATATTCTCAGACGAACAGACCGGACTGTACGGAGATTGTCATATACAGGCTCAGTAGGAGTTCGGATGGGTTCACCTCATCAGTCTTCTTATCGGTATCTAAGTGGGGACAGTTATGTACAGCAAGTGCCGCTTGCGGTCTGTGGTTGAACCCACTGCCAGCGTAGTGTCGAGTCTTTAGAGTCCCACACAGAGGGTTATTCGCCTTTGGGCAAAACAGAGTAGAGGTCGCATGGTTTTGCGACGGGGTTCGCTCACATCCGCACACTTGTACACGTTTGGTGTCCGGACAGTTATTACTAGCGAGCTTTGGTTTAAGCCGGATCCTAGTATATGTTTTGGGATTGGTTTTATCTCATTGTATTCGTGTTTCTCGGAACACAGATGCGGGTGTGTATGAAAAGTTGACTGAGGCAGAAGCAGAGGATTTTCATTAGGGTTGATGACGGTTGTCTTTTTCCAAACCCTAATGAATATGTGAAATATAATTAATAATGTTAATTAAAAGGAAATTGTGTCATGGTTAGGGTTGTGGACTTTTTGACCTTGGTTGACTTGTTGACCAAAGTTGAAATGTTGACCATAATCATTTCACACAAAGATGCTCTTTGATCTTTGCAAAAATCATTAAATGTGAAATGATAACGGTCTCATCAAATCAACCATCACCTTTTTCTTTTTAATTAATATTGTTAATTATTAATTCACATATATGTGATATGGTTGTTATTTTCTTCTCATTATCACTTGCATCTTCTCTCTCATCCATTGCTCTCCCTCTTCCTCTAGCTCAAGGAAAAATCCCTCTCATGAGTTGAGAACCATTTTCCTTTGAGATAAAACACCCAAACCACTCTCTACTCATCCTTAGGTTGAAGGTTTAGCAAACCTAACACTTTGGTTACCTCAAGTTCGAGGAAGGAGCTCAAGGTAGAGGCCCTCGGGTGGATCTTTTTTCGGCAAGAGAAAGCGACGAGGAGAACCATTCAACCCACTCCAAGGAGAAGAAGAGAAGGAGTTCAAGATTAGGTATAATCCTCTAACCGAATAGGTAAAGCTTGTAGTTAGTTGCTAGTGTGTTGTTTAGCAAAGATCCGGTTTCTAGTCTATGTTACCCTAGCCCTAAAAAAAAATTCACCGTTTCCGCAACCCCGAAAGAACCAGGACTGGTAACGTGGACTTACATAAACTACCACAAACCCTAGGGTTCAAGTGGCAGTTTTGACAGTCACATAATCGAGTTAAGCTTATGTTCTTCTAGAGTGTCCACAGATACGCTTGCATGATTTTCCGGAAGTTTCAAACTCGAGGAAAAATCCAACACTTGAAACTTTTCCGACAGGGGAAAAAATGAGTTATTGATATTCGTTTGAACTTTTTAAAACGTTCTAAAATTATCCGGAAAAAACTTAGATGAAGTTAACTTTCCGATCGAATCAACAAATACAACAGATCTCAGAAAACTCAACACTTAAGTAATATCAAAAATTCCCAGAAGCATCAGGAAATACATACGGATGTTACTGTGCAAAGAGAAACCCTAATTCCACTGTACGGCCGCGGAACCGCCGCGCAAGGCATGTCATTGCCGCGATTCCGCGGTTCTATAATGGGATTGGTGGCTCGTTTTTCACAGTAATCCTTATAACTCGCTGCTTTATTTTCTGAGTATTTTTAATACAGAAAAATCAACATTTTAAAAAATTTCCAGAGAAAGGGTTCGAGTCGGGATTTCGGGGTTCGATCGGACTTTAAACTTCGTCTAGACTTCGCCTGAAGCTCTAGCTTGGCTCTGATACCACTGTAGGGTTACTAGGCACTCCCACAAGGTTCTACAAGGCATCAACCATGCCCTATTTAATATTTAGACGTGCCGTAAAACCCTAACCAAGATCTTAGACTAGAGATTAGGCGAAACAAATAGCAAGTAAACAACTTTACTTCTAAGAGTTTGAGATTACAACCTTTGTAGTCCGGTCCTTCACTTCATAAGCTCCGTGTTGTAGTCCCTTCACTGCGATCATCAAGTTCCCGGACTCTAGAGAGGCTCCACGAAGAGAAAGATGCATGCTTGCTTCCGATCTTCGATAACAAAGATGATCTACCTTGAAGTTTCTTTAAGACAAGATCTCACTTACTAATAAAGTGAACACCCTAATCTAATTGGCTAGATTAGATGAGGATGATGAGGTAGGAATTTGGCTCTCATTTGTTTTCATAATCTCACACTAAATCATCACAAAAGGAAAACCTAAAAAGCTGTTCAATGGCTCAAGGAAGAAGAAGAAGAATGAATAATCCTTTTTTGATGAATAATGAAAAGTTATTATCGTTACAATTGCAACCATGGTTAAGTCAAGAAAGACTTAATCATTGTAGTGATTTGACTAGGGTTAAAGGGTGTGGGTTGGGTTAGGAAATATCAAGCAAAATATCTAAACAAAATATCTTTGCAAGAAACAAAATAAAAGCTTCTGGAAGCTTCTAGAAAAGATTAACCCAAATCAAACCCTAACCATGTTTAATCTCCACTAACCATGTTGCATTTGTAATCATAACATGTTACGATATTATATATCACATATATAATATATTTTTGTAACAAAAGAAAATAATACAATTAACATATATCGCATATATATCAATGTATTACCCGGTGAGAAAATGAATCAATAAGTGAGCTTATATTAGTTAATGTAATTTAATATATCAAATATATAATTATAAATTAAATTATCAAATCCACACTTGATCCGATAATCCGGCTATTTCACAAATAACCAACTAATATTATCTGTATCAGTTCATCGAATCAACACTTGATCCGATGACCGGGCTATATCTCATATACCCGACCGATATCTCATATCGCAAGAATCTAATACGGTATCACATAAACGTATTGTTCTCGGTCCCGCACATATCACATATGTGCTCCTACTCCGTTTTGCCTGAGCCACGAAACCTCTGTGTAGGACTCTGAAAAATCGTCAATACGCCGGCAGTAGGCGATGATCATATCAAACACCCACAAGCTGCAAGCGGTCAGCTAAACATAAAAGCCACCCAGGTATTAAGCGATCAGAAGATCAACAAGCAAGCCTGTACATTCTCCTGCGAATCCAATCAGTAACACTCCCGTACAGTCCGGTCTCTTCGTCTGATATGTCGCATATCTCGCCTAGGGGTGGTAAACGTCAGACCCCAATAGCTTGATAAGTCGTGTCGATATGAGGTCTATAACAATTCGAGAAACTACTGATAACACTTACCATTAAATCTCAGCAAACCTGGCCAGGGATTTCCAGTTATAGCCAATCGAACACAGCGCAACATCAACTCCCTATACCGGGAGACGAAACCTCTCCTATCGCTCATTGCCTCCATGTGATTCGGGTTTGTACCCAAAAGCCACCTTTTTGCATGCCCTCTTGGACGTGGTATGATAGAAATCAAAGCACAGTGGGAATCACACAAGACTCTATGACGATCTCGGGTCTACAGACTAACCTATACCAGTGTCACCAGAGAACTACCATCTGACGTGAGGTATACTACCATCTGGGAGTTCTCGGCGAGTACGTCCAGTGTACCCAGTCTCCACTGAGCACCCATATAGCTTCTATGATGTCAAACACCAATGGATATGGGATCATCCATCACCCATCATATTGGTCAAGAAGCGCATACGCTAGTCTACTTTGGAGTATCGATGCCCTGTCTCGGTACTCCCATGACTAGGAACATTTGAAGAATGTACTTGGTGACTACACTGTCCCCACTAGTATGATCTGCATCATAGTCCTGGTAGTCAAGTACTCATCCTAAGGGCTTTATCAACATGTAACATATAGAGAATCAGAGTACATGTTAAGATAAAGAGCAACCAGATAGCGTACTATCATATAGAGCAAGAAAGTCCTCCTTATATATGTCCAAGCATCCACTACAATATACATCGTATGTACAGTAATGGCCTCTAGGGCATACATATAACTAACAAATATCATAAAAGCATATGCATGAAAATATAAGGATATAAATCAACAAGTGCCCTCACGACACCTCAAAATCATGGAACCTGAGTGTCCGGCATCGACACTCGAAACATCATGAAATCCGTGTCCAGCATCGACACGAAATCCTCATATATCTTAGACGCTGCATCCTCAGATCGGTCCTCAGGCGCCGCACACCCTGGTCGGCCCTCATATCCATCTCGTTACTCCGGTCGGTATCCTCCGGATAACCGCCGAGTCCAAATACTATCACCGGTAGGTAGTGCTCCCCTGCAAGGCTCACCGTCTAACATATACGAGTCTTCTTGCCCCGGGATACCCCACCGGGTCCACCATGTACCCGCAGACGGTGCCTACCGCTCCTCGAATCGGGTTTCACATGTCACTCTCAGAACCGAGAAAACACATGGTGGACGCACTGAAATATCATATCAAAAGAAACCGGGTTTTTAAAACAATACATACATTCTTTTAAAATGACCACGGTTCTCAAATTCAGAAATCTCATGAAAACAGCATATCTCAATGCGTAAAACCATAAAGCATGATGTATGCGACATATGATGAAATGTAAGCATATCCGTATATCATGCAACATGGAACAGTGATATATCATATTAAGGGAAAACCGCTCCTTTAAATAATTCCAGTTATGAAAATATGTCTTGCGGTTCCCAATATCTCCAAAGTCAAATTCAACATCGTAATAAAGTGCACAGGTAACTATAGCAAGTAAATTATGCAAAGAGTCATATCATGATGCAGCAATCCTACTGTGTAGTGGCATGGCAATTAACGATGATGAAGTGTGTGAGCCGGCAAATCTGTGTACGAATAACATACGCATCATCGATAATGGTGTAAATATACTAACACAGGTGGATGCAATGCAATAATAATATCATGAATGCAGCATAAAGTAAATCATATAAGGTAAACCATCAGCTAAAAGCTATAAGGTATATGTAACTATCATATATCCGAGTCGGTGAACCTATCAATCGGCATCGAGCCTCACAGTACCACGTACAGTATAATCCATCGTACGGCAACCTCTGGTCAAGGGTATGGATCAAACCTCAAGTCAAACTCATCACGTACTGAAAATCATCGTACGGCGGCATCAAGCTATCAGGGATCCTATCATCCTATAAGACGAGGAGGGTAAAGACCTAACGCCTCGTACGGCTATCATTCACGATTCACAACATATACAAATGTCTCTATATACCTATGTCCCAGGTTGCATCCGCAATAATCTCATATTAGGGGACGGACAGGGTATAATTCATCTCAATCGACTCGCATCTGTATACCATCATACCATCAACTCATCATGTCATCATATCCGTCTCATATTCTTTCTCGCATTAATATCTCACATCAAGTCGAGTTTACAGAAACATTTTATCTCTACTAAGTATAAGTATCTAATCTAACATACACACCCGAACCATACGAGCAGATTTTTTTAAAAGAAACGAATCGTAGTTTTTGGAAATAGTGGTTACGGTGTTATTAAAGAAAAGATAACATCTGAAAATCTGTAACGTTCCTTAAGGTAACTGTTTAAAATATGCATACGATTCTTCAGTTTGGAAGTATGTATGGTTCGGATGACACATCTACGTCGACTATCTAGTCCTATAGTACCCAAAACGGCAATATCGCTAAACGTCATTCTCAATTTCCGTCATCACATATTAACCGTATTATATTACTTCTAATATTCTTAGTTTCTAATATGATTTCACTAACTATCATTTAACTCTAACCCTATTTTTCTAATCTAGGTTTCCTCAACCACATTCTATAAATCTTTACGGGGGTGCTATACGCCATCCACCCGAGTTCCCCGGTAAGTATAGATCTACTCACAGTGGTCTTAGTTTGCCGGAGTCGTTGATGCCATGCTTCGTCACCTCGGAATCCATGCGAAGATACCTACAATAACAACACATATCGCAACGCTTGTCAAAACAAGGCGAAAAACCAAAACGGCACACGTTTCGCTCATAGGTTATAACCTATAGCCCACGCATGCAAAACTAACCAATTTCCCCTAGCCGTTGATGTACAAACATTCAACAACCAAATACAAATACAAATATAAAAACTTAGTATTTCAAAATACGGAAACATAGCCAAAAACCACACTAAAGTGCTCCAGATTTTGATTCAGGCCAAAAGGAGTTGCACAAACAAGTATAGGGTGTTTTATATGATGTATGTGAGCTACTGGACCAACCCGACACCCTATGTCATCATATGGCCAGCCACATCATCAAAAAAACCGGCCTCCTCGGGTCCCCCTTCTCAGGTTGGGTCCGTCTCGTAAAAATGGTCTTCTAGTACCCTAATTTGGTCCCTAGAGTTGTTTGCTACTCTCAAAAATCCCCCGGTTGCTCCAGATTTCCCTGTACACCCTAAATTCTCACAAACCGACATGAACTGAAATCCTAAATCTGTATTTTGGTTTCCCACACTTAATCTTAGGTCCTGCACAGCCACAAGACTTTACTAAAACCATCTTTAACCCTAAACCTTCTCTAAGGATTTCTATCTCCACAACCACCTAACTAATCCAACTTCTAATTTATCTAAAACACAAGAAAATTAAAACTAACTAAGTCGGAATGATTATACCTCATGGATGAACTCAAGAGAACCCTAGTTGATGATGCTTAATATTGGTGATCCCCAGGATCATGACACGTGGCAGACGACGTGTCCAAGAACTCAGAAGAAAGGGCCTGCATGGAGCCGACCAGGACACCCTTGTACCCGACCTGCAAGCACAAGCTGGCTTTTTTCAGAGCCCTTGAAAATTAGCCTACTCGGCCTCTCAGCTCGCCCTCGAGCTACCACAGGACCAAGACACCTCGGCTCCCCCGCTCGTTCCTGAGCCCTCCCGCCGAGGCCATCTCCCTCGGTCCCTCCGACCGACCAACTCCACCACTCACAGGCGTAACCTCCGCTCCGCGAATCTCACCATGCGTGGATTCTCCGCCGGCAACATCCCACGTTCTACGCCATCACGATCCCCATTAACGGGCGATCCACTTGTTACGCGGGCGTGATGTCGGGAGCGTAACTGCCGGCGAGATTCTCACGCCGGCTGCCGCATGCCATCACCACTATATAAACCCCCATCACAGAGGGGTCAAGTAAGCCATTTTTACTCCACTTAGCCATTATTCTGCTCGGATCCCATGCTAACTTGATCGTCAGACTGGTCCGCAGATAGTGGGGTATGTACGGGATATTTTTAAACTGTACTTGAGTGTTGAACTCTCGGGAAATTATGGGATTTTGATGAATCGATCGAAAAGTTTAATGTAGTCCGGATATCAGGTGAAGGGATAGATTACGTGGGAGACTGTAGATATGAGTATTGCCATTGGTAGCGCAGTCAGCACAGCTACGAAGAGACGAGTTCGAAGCAGTCGACATCAGAGGAAAGAGGCGCACATTGACGATAGTGTTTACGATTGTGATTTGGTGATTTGAATTTCATATTTCCGTTGTTTGGATTTTGGTATTTTGAGGATTTTAGTCTACGATTGGTATTTCTTATGTGTACATTCATTATATTCTATGCGTGTTTCATATATCGGTTGTATTGACGTTGTTTTGTACATACCCAGTGCACTCGATTTGGTTTTATACATTTTGAGATATTGATTTGATTTCGTGCATATGGGTTGCACATGATTTTGACGTATGCTTCGAAATAGTTTTCATGCATTTTTCGTACCGTGATTTCGATTTTGATATTCGGTGTATTTTTTTCGTACACCATGTGCACTTGATTGAGATTCTTGCGCACACTTTGTGCACTTGATGCGATTTTGTGCACACCAGATGCACTTAATCGAGTTTTGTGCAGACTAGATGCACCTGATATTAGTGTCGTGCACGCCCGTTGCACTTGACAGATGTTTTTGGTGCACACCCATTGCACTCAGTTTTGTTTCTGTGCGTATTCGTGGCATCTGTATTTGGTTTCGATTTCAGTGCGCACCGGACGCACATGATATTTTTATGATGTGATTAAGATTGATTTCAGTTTGAGCAGTATGTTTTTATAATCATTACTATTTGATTTAGTAACCAGGCGGAACGTGTATGTTAAATAAAAGATATATATGTATAGCTATTTTTTTTTAAAATAAACGTCCGCTACTTATGTCGTGACACGTGCATCGCACGGCGATTTCAAAAAGGGGTTTTTGCATGCTTCTTTAATCAGATATTTGGACGATTTTACTACGATGCGCACTATATATAAGTATAGTTTTGATGTATATTATGTTGGTTTTCGTATTGGGTTTCGATATTTTATTTTTACCATAACTCCGATGATTGCGTTATGCTTGACGGAGTTGATTTTAGTTATATATTGATGATTTCGGAGCCCCGACGATTGAGTGTTTTGGCTGAATCTTTTAGTAATTGGGGGGAGTTTTAATTTAAATTCGGGGACCGAATTTCAAAAAGTGGGGAAGATTGTAACTTCTTAAAAATAAATAAATAAATAATTAAATAAATAAAATTCTTTAAGTGAATTTTCTGATTTTCGGAAAAATAAACTGTATTTTCCGTAAAACTTAACTATAAATAATTTTCTTCATAAATTTAAAAATATCTATTTTAATTATGTAATTACTAGTAAATGGTGTTTATTTAGTCACTAATAAATTTTTAGTTTAATTTAATAATTTTCCTAAATTAATTATTTTAAATATTAACATAAGCTTTATTTATACATTAAATTAGTGTTAATTATAAATTTGAATGGGTTAAATTAGCAAAAGTGAACCATTACATATTGGAATAATGTTTGTGTCATGTAAAATTCATTTTCAAAATTTGCCATGGTTCTAAACAATTCTAGGTTAAATGGAGTTAGGAAAATAAATAATTTTTATTAATTCATGAAAAGACTTAATTGAGGTGATATTTTTGGTGAAGTTTCTACACAACTTTCCTCACTCTTTTCTCCTACTCTTTCCTCTCTTACTATGGCCAGCCCTAACGATGGTAGCCCCCTCCCATTTTCTCCACTAGTTTTTGTTACAAAAATCCTCCAAATTTCATCAAAAAATTCAATAAAAAACCCACAAATTCCTAATTATTTCCTACCTACTATTCTTTGCTCATTTTTACATGGATTTTGGAGTTGGAAACCATTCTTTTGGGAGAAAAATCTTCATGTTTGGATCTCATATGTGAGGTATAATTCTAAGCTCTTGGTTTGAATGCTTGTAAATTATTTAATTTAACTTAATTAAGTGTTTAATTAATTTTTAGTTTGGTTCTATTGCTAGATAAAAAATTCAAGAAAGGGTTTCAAAATAAAATTTGGGTTTCTATTAATTGAGTAGGGTTATATTATGTAGTTTAACATTTTTAGAATTGGAAAATCTTATATGGTTGATATATTGTAAATTGTTGGTTGAAAATTGTTTAAATTAACCAATTTTTCAAACTAGATTTTTTTATATTATATATATTGGTGAGATAAAATTCTAATTAATGTTTTTATCATTATATTGTGGTTTTAATGAGAATATTAACATGTTAGTGGAATGAAAAAACCTAATTTGGTTGCTAGTTTCAATTGATAATTGAAAATTGTGATAAAAATGCTATTTTTCCTAACTAGGTTTTAGAAATTTCTTAAATAATTGAGATTTAAAATCTAATTATGGTTTCATTACATTATTAACATCATGAATTTTAGTTTAATAAGTTAATTCATGTAAAATCAAGTTTAGTTATGAAATTGTGAATTGTTGCTTGCAAGGTGTTGAAATTGATAATATTGCAAACTAGAATTTCCGATTTAATACAAATTAGTGTGATAAAAACATAGTAATGGTTTATATAACTTAGTTATGTTATTTAATGAATATTATAACCATTAGTTTCATTTAAATATCAAGTTTTGAAGTAAAACGGTAAATTGACATTTTCAAGGTTTTGCGAAATTGGACGATTTGGTCGATTTTAGAGTTTCGATGATTTAAATCATGTTTTATATTATAAATAATGAGTTTTGAAACCACGAGTTGTTGGTTGGTGTTTTATCTCGATCAGTCGGTGTTTGTATGCCGATATCGAGCGATATTTGGTTCTTTTGCATGAGCGGGTCATAGGTTTTAACCTATGCGCGTTTCTTGCGTCATTTTGATTTTGTCCGTGATTCAGTTTACGATATTATATATGTTTGCGTATAGGTACCCCTCACGTGAACTTCGGACGAGGAAGAAGAGGAGGGCGACGTCGTCTTCGGCAGACAAGGACCAGGAGAGTAGATGTATATCTACGAGGGAAGTCGGATGGATGGCGTTTAGCACCCCCATAAGGTAGAATAGGAATATTACTTATTGTCATTAGGAAGTCAGATGTGACCTTAGATTTATGGCGAGTAGGACCATATTAAAGACTTTAGGTTGGACTAGAAGGATTTAGATAGACTTTACCAGAGGATGAATGTCTTGGAGGAAATTCGTAGGTTTCTGGTAGACACACACACACGCACACACAGAAACTTGACTTCGTATATATGTATATGTGTGTATATATATAGGAACGTGTGTAGGTATATATATACACAACACGTATATGTGATATAAGGGTGTTATATGATACATGGGGATGAGACGATATAACTGAGCTTGATGCCGTGACCTCTTGGTTGTACAGTCGTATTATGACCTTAGCGGATCGTTGGAAAATGAGAGAATGGATATGTATACATAAACGATAATAGGTGATGATGACATTGAGATATACGAGACTTTAGAATAGAACCCGGACTATAACATGTGACTTGAATATGATATGATATATGTGTGACTTGGATATGATATGATATATGTGTGACTTGGTTATGATATGATATATGTGTGACATGGTTATGATATGATATATGTGTGACTTTGTTATGATATGATATATGTGTGACTTGGTTACGATATAATATATGTGTTACCTGATTACGATATGATATATATATGACATGATATTTCTGAGGAACAATTGACGATGTTTATGTTCGCAGACAATGACATATGATTGATGATATTGGGATGTATGCGATTACAGTACAGTACTTTTGATCATGACATTATTTCGTGATGATATTATACGAATGATGATGTACGTAAGTGATACTTGACCCGTACCCCGATATTGGGATGCCGTACGATAGATTTTACCGTACGAGCCATAGATGTGATGATTGATCTGCACTCTTGATTCGAGGAAGCCGTACTACGTACGTGATGCTATTGAGGCTGGATCGCCGACTATTACAGATATGGACTCAGACCTTAGGTGGATTCTTATTTCTTATCGACTAGTTCCTTTAGTTTAGTTTCCTTAGGGGTTAGATAGATACTAGTTTAGGCTCGAGTCATATAGTAGTAGTTAGATATGTATATTCCAAATGAGTGGTTAGTACACATTTTACCTTTATATTCAGATTGTAATCATCACGTTGCATGTTCATACATATGTTTCTGAAGTTAATATGAAACTCTGCCTGTTAGGACACCAGCACCATTACCGATGATGCGCATGTTCCACGTACACTTATTTGCCGGCTCACACACACATCATCGGTAACAGCTATGTCACGTACACTTTAGAACATATTATCTTTTATTGATAGAATCAGCTAAAGGCTAGATTAATATAATATTGTGATTACTCTCAGGTGTTAGTCTAGACATTGCATTTATTACTTAGACATTTCATGCATTCACATTTTCATGTTATCATGCAGTATTGTGGGGCTTATGCCGATACTTATCATTTACTTACTCATGATTTTGGGATTTTGGATTTCTATGAGATTTCTGGATTTTGGGGAAAACCGCAAGAATATATACAAATACCTCTCTCTCTTCTCCTCTCTTTTAAAAATATAAGTTGCGGTTTTCTCGTGATGTATGTGTCGTCCACCATGAGATTTCATGTTTTCTGTTGGATTTCGAGACCCGATTCGAGGAGTGGATGAACCGTCTCGAGTACATAGTGGGCCCGGTATGGTACCCCTGGGCTAGAAGATCGAGTTTTTGATGATGAGCCTGGCAGGGAGAGACTACCTACCGGTGATGTCTGGTGCGGCGGATATCCGGAGGATACCGACCGTTGTCGTGAGATTTGATGATATGGGCCGCTCCAGACTGACGGAACCCGAGATATTGAGACTATGAGATATTGAGACTATGAGGTATTGAGACTTGAGATTTACATGTTTTGTGTCGATGCTTGACACGGATTTCCATAGATTTCATAGATGATATTTCAGATTTCTATACAAATTTTACCAGGATAAAAGTTAAAGATTTCTTATACAGATATATCCAGAATTCAGGATTGATTGTTTTACATTCATGGTGCATGCATACTCATTCACATGACATATTACTATTTGAGGCACTGACACGAGCACGGAGCATTTGCACTTACGCATAGTTTATTACCTTGCCATTACTAGATGACTAGTGATATATTAGTATATTATTATGACCTAGGACAGCGTCGTGCATTCGATAACTTTCGCAGATGTCTTCTACTCACGAGTTGGCAACTCACCCCCGTTGTGCCAAATTTTATTACAGGTTCGATGTACAGATTTCCTTGGCAGCTTGCTGGCACATCATTTCATTCAGGGTGATTTGTACGGTAGGTTGGTTCACTTGTATCAGGACAGCCATTGTACTTTTATTATTTCATTGATATCTAGTAAGCTCCATCAACCAAAGTTGTATTACTTGATAAGTTTAAAGGACCAGTTATTTATTTCGACCTTAGAGTCGCGGATGTATTATTATGGTATCTGGTGGATTTGTCTTCTTTTGAGTTTTGAGCCTCGCCCTTTGGCGTTGTATATTATTGTGCATGGTGTGGTTGTTTTCGCCTGTTAGCGTAGAGCTAGCTCCCGCTTGGGGATGCCTTTTGATTCTTTCATATGTATTTATTCTTGTTTGTACCCGTTTGGGGCCAGTTTTTACAAGGAGACTCTGCCGAAATTTTTGAGAAAATTTGATCTTGCTTTTAAACTTGTTTTCCTATATGTTTTCCTTTACATCTTCTTTTATATGGTTTAGATTTCTGGGCTTCGGCTTACTTAGATTACGTTGCGCCTCTAGATGCTCCGTAATTTAAGTGCCGGTCACGTTCCGTACCTTCGGGTCATGACAGAAAGTCCTCCCAGAGGAAGTCGAGCCCGAGGATCCCTCGCTCGGCTATCCCTGGCGGGTATCTTCCCTACCGCAACGCCAGGGATCAGAAAGTCCTCCCAGAGGCAGTCCAGCCCGAGGATCCCTCGCTCGGCTATCCCTAGCGGGTAGCTTCCCTACCGCAACGCCGGGGATCAGAAAGCCCTCTAAGAGGTAGTCGAGCCCTAGGATCCCTCGCTCGGCTATCCTTCAGGACAAAAGCCCTCACCAAGAGGCACCGGGCAGTAACCCTGCCCGGCCAAGGGTCCTTGGTAGGCTTCTTACAGCCCTATAGCTCTTCCCGCGCCAAGAACCAAAGTCCTCCAAGAGAAAGTTGGGTCCTTGCTCGGCTATCCTTGGCTGGTAGCTTCCTACCACAACCGACAGGGATCAAAGTCCTCGCCAAGAGGAACTGGGCAGCAACCCTGCTCGGTCCCCGTCCTGAAGGACCGAAAGTCCTCAGAGAGGCAGTCGAGCCTGAGGATCCCTCGCTCGGCTATCCCTGATAGGTAGCTTCCCTACCGCAGCGTCAAGGATCGAAGCCCTCGCCAAGAGGCAACCGCGCAGCTTCACTGCCTGGTCATCCTTCGTAGGCCTCTCACGGCCCCTCTAGCGTCAAGGATCAATGCCCTCGCCAAGAGGTGCCGAGCAGCTACCCTCCTTGGCTATCCTTCGCAGGCCTCTCACGGCCCCTCCAGCGTCGAGGATCAAAGCCCTCGCCAAGAGGCACCGAGAAGCTACCCTGCTTGGCCATCCTTCGCAGGCCTCAAACGGCCCCTCCAGTGCTGCTCGGCCATCCTTCGTAGGCCTCTCGCGGCCCTTCTAGCGTCGTGGATCAAAGCCCTCGCCAAGAGGCATCGAGCAGCTACCTTGCTCGGCCATCCTTAGTAGGCCTCTCACAGCCCTTCCAGCGCTAAAGGTCAAAGCCCTCGGAAAGAGGCACCGAGCAACTACCATGCTCGGCCATCCTTCGCAGGCCTCAAACTGCCCCTCCAGTGGTGCTCAACCATCCTTCACAGGCCTCTTACGGCCCCTCCAGCGTCAAGAATCAAAGCCCTTGCCAGGAGGCACCGAGCAGCTACCCTGCTCATCTATCTCTAGCTGGCAGCTTCCCTACCCCAAAACGCCAGGGATCAAGCCCTCACCACGAGACCGCCGAGTTCCTTCCTGCTCGAAGCATCCCCAATGGGCATCCTCCTGCCCATCAGACGCTGATGGTCTAAAGCCCTCATCGCGAGGCCACCGAGTTCCTTCCTGCTCGGCGCATCCCCAGCAGGCATCCTCCTGCCCATCAGACGCAGATGGTCCGAAGCCCTCATCACGAGGCCGCCAAGTTCCTTCCTGCTCGGCGCATCCCCAGCGGGCATCCTCCTGCCCAGCAGACGCTGAGGATCTCAATCCCTCATCACGAGGCCGCCGAGTTCTTTCCTGCTCGGCGCATCCCCAGAGGTCATCCTCCTGCCCATCAGATGCTGAGGATCTCAAGCCCTCATCGGGAGGCCGTCGAGTTCCTTCCTGCTCGGCGCATCCCCAGCGGGCATCCTCCTGCCCATCAGACGCTGATGGTCTGAAGCCCTCATCGTGAAGCCGCCGAGTTCCTGTTAGTTGTATATATGCCCTAGAGGCCAGTATTGTACAGATGATGTATATTATATTGGATGCTTGGACATATATAGAGATGACTTTCTTGCTCGACATGATAGTATGCTATCCGGTTGCTCTTTATCTTAACATGTATACTTGTCTCTTTATACTGTCTTATGGTTACATGTTGGTAAAGCCCTTAGGATGTGTACTTGACTACCTGGACTATGATGCGGATCATACTAGTGGGGACATGGTATTCCATAAGTACATCCTTCAAGGTCCCTAGTCGTGGGTGTATCGAGACAGGGCATCGATATACCAGAGTAGACTAGCGTATACGCTTCTCGACCCATGAGATGGGCGATGGATGATCCCATATCCATTGGTGTTTGACATCAAAGATGGTATACGGGTGCTCAGTGGAGACTGGGTACACTGGACGGACTCGCCGAGAACTCCCAGATGGTATTATACCTCACGTCAGATGGCAGTTCTCAGGTGACACTTGTGCAAGTTAGTCTGTAGACCCGAGATCGTCATAGAGTCTTGTGTGATTCCCACTTTGCTTTGATTTCCACCTTACCACGTCCATGAGGGCGTGCAAAACGGTGGTTTTTGGGTACAGTCCCGAGTCATATGGAGGCAATGAGCGATAGGAGGGGTTTCGTCTCTCCCGGTATTGGGGGTTGATGTTGCGCTGTGCTCGATTGGCTGTAACAGAGAAGTCCCTGGCCAGGGCTGATTCAGAGATTTGATGGTAAGTGTTACCTGTAGTTTCTCGACCCGTTATGAGCCTCACATCGGCATGACTTATCGGTTATTGGGGTCTGACGTTTACCACCCCTAGACTTGATATGCGACATATCAGATGAGGAGACCAGACTGCACGGGTAGTGTTGCCGGTTGGCTCGACGGGAGTTGTAGCAGGTTCGTTTGTTCTCTTCTGATCGCTCAATACCCGGGTGGCCGTTACGTTTAGCTGACCGCTTGCGGCTTGGGGGTGCTTGATATGATCATCACCCACTGCCGGTGTATTGACGAGTCTTAGAGTCCTACAAAGGAGTTACCTAGTCCAGGCGAAATGTTGTGGTGCGCGTATGCGATATGCGCATGGACCCGACTAAAATGCGCGTACAGGATACCGTATATTAATCGGGCGGCTTGATTTTAGTTAGGGTCGTATGTGATATGGCCGGATTGATAAATCAAGTGTTGATTTATCATTTAACCATTAGATTCTCACTAGAAATCTTTTTCTTGTATCTTTGGATGTATGGATGCATGTAAGGATTCCTTATTGATTCATGCACATATGGATGTGCATGCACACATACATACATACATCATCTATCATGGTTGTTTATACATAGAAAATGGTGGCAATATAAGACTCACACCATGGTTTATATTATGGATTATTATTTCTATTTATGCTAAAACAAAAGAAAAGAGATAAGATTAAATCATGGATTAGTTTCTACACTTTTCTTTTGACCTAACCATGTTCACCTACCTTTTGACCATGGATTAATCATTCTCTTGTGTTTTAACTAAAGTAAAAATAAATATCCATAAATGATAACCATGGTTTGAGATGAAGAAAGAAAAATATATATACTTATATTTTTCTTCTTCTCATTTAGAGTTTATCTTCTCTTCTTCATAAATTAGCCATCATCTTCTTCAACCTTGATCTCTTGCTCTCTAGAATTTTCAAGTGAGCAAAATACTCAACAAGATAGGATTTTGATGTGAGAAAGAGAACCACAACACCATTTTACACAAGTCTAGCCCACTTGTTTGGAGTGTTAGCTTCATTTCATTCTTTTGGTCGGGTGAAGTTGTAAGCTTGGACAAAGCGGATTCCGGGTGGATCATCGGTGACCTAAAGGAGTTCAAGCGGAGCTTTTCCAAACCCCAAGTAGCCAAGGAGTCTAGCGTAGGGAGCTACAAAGGCTGTACTCTCAAAACCCTAGCTTTTCTTTCATGAGATGATATGCAAAATTTAAAACCCTAATTTTTCTAGGAACGATTCTATGTTTGTTAACTTAGCACCTTAAAAATTCAATCTTTGGTACAAGTGAAGCTTCTAAACCCTTCATGAGGTGCTAGGTTACCCAACAGTTCCTTCCTGCTCGGTGCATCCCGAGCGGGCGTCCTCCTGCCCAGCAAACACTGAGGATCTGAAGCCCTCTTCGCGAAGCTGCTGAGCCCCTTCCTACACGGCGCATCCCGGCGGGTAGCTTCCTGCCCAACAAAGACAACTGACAGCCCGGGAATGGGTCCCGACGAAACCTAAGGAGGGAGCTCACCCCGGGCGGCCTGGCAGTCCACTCCTGACCCGACCGGCTGGCTGGTCGGGACAGGAGTGGGGGGCTAATGATGATGCTCAATATTGGTGATCCCTAGGATCACGACACGTGGTAGACGACGTGTCCAAGAACTCAGAAGAAAGAGCCTGCATGGAGCCGACCAGGCCACCCTTGTACCCGACCTGCAAGCACAAGCTGGCTCTCTTCAGAGCCCCTGAAAATTGGCTTCCTCGGCCTCTCGGCTCGCCCTTGAGCTACCATAGGACCAAGACACCTCGGCCCCCCTGCTCGTTCCTGAGCCCTCCCGCCGAGGCTATCTCCCTCGGTCCCTCCGACCGACCAACTCCACAACTCACAGGCGTAACCGCAGCTCCGTGAATCTCGCCATGCGTCTCTGCTAGCAACATCCCACATTCTATGCCATCACGATCCCCATTAACGGGCGATCCGCTTGTTACGCGGGCGTGACGTCGGGAGCGTAACTGCCGGCGAGAATCTCGAGCCGGTTGCCGGGTGCCATCACCACTATATAAACCCCCATCACAGAGGGGTCAAGTAAGCCATTTTTACTCCATTTAGCCGTTATTCTGCTCGGATCTCATGCTAATTTTATCGTCGGAGGGTCCTCGATGGTACCAAACCACCCCGGGACTTCTTTGCAGGTACTCGGCGCTAAACTCCCCAAATCACGAACCTCCTCAAAACCCATTGAGACCCACACGCAACAGGAGATCACCACCAAAATCCACCGGGAGATCGACGGAAGACAACATCTGATAGAGACCCGAAAAGGACCTCCATCACTAGTAGTCCCAATGCTGCCAAAATCCCACTTTGTTTGGTTCAATATGTAGAGGAAGATATGGGGACTAATTTTTGTGAAAAGGGGTTTAGGGTTTTGGGGATTGTTTGGAGATAGATCTAGGGTTCTTTAAGGAGGGAAGTGAGGTTGGAGAATGAAGAAGGAAGGGAAAAATATGGGGGCAAGGATAGGCAGCAGCCCCCCCTCTCTCTTTACTATTCTCACTTCTCTCTCTCCCCAAAGTACACCTACCCCACTCATTTTGTCCCCCTTTGACTTTTCTTTTTCCCTTTTTCTTTTTTTTCTCACCAAAAACACATATACCCATATAAAACCACAATGAAATAACATGTAACATGTCATGGCACACTAGCCATGAAAAACTATAGAAACACGGATTTGGTTTAATCGCGATTAGCAGTGCACTAATCAGGTTTTTATCGAAACTTCGTATAATAAATTTTAAAAATGCCAAATCATTTAATTATATTATTAAATGAATAAATCATTGTAATTTTCATTTATTTCATAATTATGGTATATATTTATACCCTTTTTTGAAAACCCCAATTTCGCAAATCGGGCAGTTTTCAGGAAAAATATTATTTTAATATTAAATTCCAAAAATAATTTTTTATATTTTCTGAAATGTTACAATCTTCCCCCCTTAAATAAATTTGGTCCTCGAATTTAAATTTAAACCCCCAAAATCTAAAACATTTCAATAATCAGCTCAAATCAACGGGGCTCCGAAATCACGGAAGATACAGAAACAACACAGTGCGGCAAGCGCGCAGGAAAACGAGTACAAAACTCTAAATCGAACTCCGTCAAGCGTTACGCAAATCATCGGATTTGCGCGCATATCCTCGGAGTTACAATAGAGATACAGATCTCAAAATCCACTACTGAAATCCAATTTACACTAGTCAAATACTATAATACGTGTATAGTACGCATCTTTGGAAAACTTTCAAGAACTAAATAAAACTCATGAAAAAATCTTTTCTAAATCGCCATGTGATGCATAACTCACGGCCTAAGTGACGGACGTCCGTTTGTAAAGAAATAATATATGTCCATATATATTTTTCTAAATATACGTTCCGTCGTTTTCAAAATACCCTAAAAAGTTTTCCTTTATAAATGTCCGCGTCGCTCACGGACATGTAGGAAATAGCGAGACTATAGCTCCTTTGAAAACCTCTTGGTAAACATGTAATGCATGCAAAGTACTCAGGTACTGTCCTCAGATCAATCCTGTTTGGCTACTATATACTATATATAGTACCTATCATGAAAACAAAGTGCTCGAAAAGCAAAATCAGCCTAAAAAGGCGTATCCGACAATCACATGTGTCTGGTGCGCACGGAAATCAAATCCAAGCACAGGTGCCACAATATGCACAAAAGACAAAACTACGTGCAACAGGTGTGCACGAAAACTTCTGTCCAGTGCAACGGGTGTGCACGACGACAATATCGGGTGCATCTGATATGCACAAGAATCCCGATTTAGTTCATCTGGTGTGCACCAAAATCGCATCTCATATCATGCGCCCAACACGCGCGAAAATCCAAATCAGGTGCATCCAACATGCACGAATAAAATCTAAATCATGTGCATCCCACATGCACGAAATCACGAAATACAATATCAAGCGCCGAACATGCGCAAAAGTCCACTTCAAGCGCGTCAAATATGCGCAAGAATCCAATCAGGTACACAAGGTGCACAAAACAAATATCGAGTATCAAAATCGAAATCGACGGTATACAAAACCTTTCAATCAAAATCCAAATCAGGTATACCGTGGCATATAATCTCACAACCATGTGCATCAGCGTGCACAAAAGCAAATCAAAATACTAAAAAGTGCATGAAAACTATGCCAAAAGTATAAATCAAATCATATGCATGCCCTAGGCATGGAATCACAATAAATATCTCAAATGACATCAAAATGAAGTCAGGTGCAACAGTGGTGCACAAAATACGTATCAATGCACTACAAGCACATATAAGATATACCGAGTGCAAAAATCAAATCATCCGTATGAAATCCACGAAATCGTAAACACATGCCACGAAGGTACAAAGTTGACATCAAATGCAATAGGTATGCACAAATTGTAAGTGCACGGCGGCGCCCCGGCCGTCAATCAGACGGCCAAACGCGGAAACGGTGATAAACTTAAATTTTGCGGATTTAGCAAACCGGCACCACCGCGCACTAAACACCCGGATCGAAAACCATTAACAAGTCTAAGCTAACAAGAGGATGGGTTAGAGATATACCGACTGATCCGAGTCCTCCGGTCTTCATCTCCACTCCGATCTCCTCGCGGGATCTCCGGTCGTCGCCTCTTCACCGGAAGGGCACCACGTCGCCTGCATCTTTTACGGGCTCCCACCTCAATACCGAGGCAACTCGGGCGCGAAGTTGGCTGGCCGACGCGTCCAAGATTTGCTGTAGAATAGTGCAGAATAGTTGTCTTTTTGGGATTTAGGAGATTGCCATTTATGGAGGAATTTAGCACAAGAATTTTCATGGATGGAAGCTCAAAAAATTTGAGCATATCATGAAGAATGAGCTCGGCCAGAACTTCAAATGCTTGCTGGAAAAAAGAATAATGAAGCACCTCCCTGGAAACATGCAAGTGGGTAATATATATATTAATTAAAACCCATGCCTCAAAAACCAATTCCAGCATGCTCTAATAAATTAAACCACTACACAATTTAATACTCACTCCAATCCCCACAGTGGCCGGCCCATCAAAAAATAAACCCCTCCCATACTTGTAAACAGTGGCCGGCCCCATACTTGCTCATGTCTTAATTAATTCCAAAACAAAACCATTCACATCACAATAAATGCAAGAATGGTGCAAAAGATATCATAATAAATCATTATGCAAATAAAACCTCCACAAAGAGTTATTTGCAAACTTGCAAATAACCCCCTCCATCAGAAAAGTCCGGCCGGGAAAGAACAAAGGAAAACCGGCCGGAACGGAATGCAAACTGGCAACTCCAGAAAACTGGTCCCGTAATAAATTACAGGAAAACCCCGATACTGTGCATACACACCCGCATCTGTATTCCGTCCGGATACAAATGCAAAAAGACAAAATTACACTATCAAATACTAAGATCCGGCTTAAGCCAAAGCCGGCTAGTAAAAACCGTCCGATCACGATCCGCGCAATACCGCACGTATCTGATCGAACCCTGCCATATCTCCATACGGCCTCTACAGCGTTTCGCCCGAAAGCTTGAGTAACTGAAAGTGTGGTGGACTCTAAAGACTCGTCAATACTATGGCTGTGGATTTAACCACCAGCACGTCAGAGGTATAAGCCAATACGTGACGGGCCACCAGCTATCGACCAAAAAGGGACGTCGATGAGCGAACTCATCCTGACACCCGACTGAGCCTGTCAGTGACAATATCCGTACAGTCCGGTCCGTTCGTCTATGAGCATCGCATGGCGGGCCTAGGGGGTTGGTAAAAGTCAGACCCCCAAAAGCGGTACAAGTCGTGTCGGAGTGTAGCCCAGAACACCCTGAGATACTACTGGAATACCTACCAGTAAATCTCCTGCCTTGGCCAAGGACTTCGTGTAATGGCTCTCCTAGACACAGCGCGACCTCACCCCCAATACCGGGAGAGACGAAACCCCCGAAGATCCGCTCACTGCCTCCATGTGGCTCGGGACTGTACCCAACTAAAACCTGTTTGCACGACTCCTTTGAGCCGTGGTAGGGTAGTAATCAAAGTACAGTGGGAACTCACACGAGACAAATGACGATCCCCAGGTCGATGAACTAACCTGTACACATGTCACCTGGGAACTGCTATCTGACGTCAGGTATAAGACCAACTAGCATGTTCCCGTCGAGTCCTGTCCGGTGTACTCATAACCCAATGAGCACCTGTATACATCTTAGGTGAACCAACCGACACCAGTGGCTTGTGAGACCGGCCACCGCCCCTCGTCGGGGTCTCGACTGTATACACTAGTCTACTCTGGAGTATCGATGCCCTGTCTCGAAACTCCCACGACTAGGGACCTTTTAAGGATGTGCTTATAGACTACCAGCTCCCACATATATGATCGCCCTCATACTGCCGGTAGTCAAGCAAGAATCCTAGGGGCTCTATCAACGTGCAATAGCGACATGTCAGGTCACCTAAAGCAGTACACGATGATAAAGGTAAACCAGATAGCATACTATCATCTTGAGTAAGACTGTCCTACTGGGACATGTCCTCCCCTCAATCATTGCAATCACGTGCCTGTGATCCAATAATTGACTCTGAGGGCATTATCTCCAACACAAATCGTAAATCAATACCTGTAACCCTTCGAAAATCGTTTAGGCAGTTTTTCGGTAATCGGTTAATTTTTCGGCTTTTTCCGTAAAAAGTCAAAATAGGTATTTTTCATTGTAGACCTAATAATACAAAATTTAGATAAGATATTACTATAATTTTGTCACTAAAATGTCACTTATAATTATCTAGTTAAATAAAAAAAAAATCGTAATTAATTATTTTTTATTATTTTAAGCCTTTTTAAATACATTAAATTAGTGATAAATACAAATTTAATTAGGTAAATTTCATAATTAGGAGTCTTTATAAGCTAAAATATGGTGTTAATAAAATTGTATCATGACTTGCAAACTTGTGGTTTTAAGGTTGGAAATTTAATGGAAAAATGATGTAAAATAAGGTTTTTTTTGTAAAATGTTGTTATGAAAGCATTAAATGATAACATGATGGGTTTGTAGACCTAGAAACTTCTCCAAATTTCCCCACAACTCCCTCCCTCACCTGCAGCCGACCCCAATCCTGCGCTACCCTTCCCAGCTTGATTTCTTCTCTTCGCGCTGGTCAGCTCTTAAGGAAAGGGTGTCGGGGATTCTTAGCCTATGTTTGTGATGCTAGCTCCACAGAAGTTCCGTTGGACCAGGTCCCTGTTGTGAGAGAGTTTCCTGATGTATTCCCTGACGAGCTGCCTGGTCTGCCACCAGAGCGCGAGATTGAGTTCTGTATTGACTTGATCCCCGGCACGGGGCCTATCTCTATACCGCCTTATCGGATGGCCCCGGCGGAGCTGAGAGAGCTAAAGGATCAGTTACAGGACTTGCTGGACAAAGGGCTTATCCGACCGAGTGTGTCACCTTGGGGTGCCCCCGTCTTGTTTGTTAAGAAGAAGGACGGAAGTATGCGTTTATGCATTGATTATCGTCAGCTGAACCGGGTTACTGTGCGGAACAGGTATCCCCTACCCCGCATTGATGACTTATTTGATCAGCTCCAGGGTGTAGGGTTTTTCTCGAAGGTTGATTTACGATCAGGTTATCACCAGTTGCTGTTTCGGAAGGAGGATATTCCGAAGACCGCTTTCCGTACTCGATATGGTCATTACGCGTTCCTGGTGATGTCGTTCGGGCTCACCAATGCCCCGGCAGCTTTTATGGATTTGATGAACCGTGTATTCAGGCCGTATCTCGATCAGTTCATTATTGTGTTCATTGACGACATCTTGGTTTATTCTCGGAGCCGGGAGGAGCATGAGCAGCACTTACGTATCACCTTGCAGACTTTGAGGGAGCATCAGCTGTTCGCCAAATTCTCCAAGTGCGCATCTGGCTAGACAGTGTCGACTTCTTGGGTCATGTGGTGACGAGAGACGGTATTTGTGTGGACCCGAAGAAGATCGAGGCAGTTCAGCGTTGGCCTAGACCGGTATCAGTTACAGAGGTTCGCAGCTTTCTAGGTCTGGCCGGCTATTATCGACGTTTCGTCCAGGATTTCTCCCGCACTGCTGCACCATTGACCGGGTTAACCCAGAAGGGGGTTCCTTTTGATTGGACCCAGGTATGTGAGGATAGCTTCCAGCAGTTGAAGACTCGTCTGACTACTGCACCAGTGTTAGTATTGCCTTCAGGATCAGGCGGGTTCGTGGTATATTATGATGCTTCTAGAGTGGGGCTGGGATGTGTATTGATGCAGCACGACAGAGTTATCGCGTATGCTTCTCGGCAGCTGAGGAAACACGAACAGAACTACCCCACCCATGATTTAGAGATGGCTGCAGTGGTATTTGCACTTAAGATCTGGAGACATTACCTATACGGTGAGTCGTGCCAGATATTCACTGACCACAAGAGTTTGAAATATATCTTCCTGCAGCGAGATCTGAACCTGAGACAGCGCCGTTGGATGGAGCTGGTGAAGGATTATGACTGCGAGATTCTATACCATCCGGGCAAGGCGAATGTGGTGGCAGATGCTTTGAGTAGGAGGCCCGGAGGTAGTTTATCTTGTTTGAGCGCAGTACAGATGCAGTCGACGGCGGATTAGCAGGTGTTATGTGACAGCAGAGTGCAGTTCGAGTTTACACCTACAGGGGGACAGCTGGCCCATTTCAGAGCACGCCCACAGTTACTTGACCGTATCCGCGAGGCTCAGTCCGGCGATGCCCGTATATTAGAGATTATTGAGCAGATTCGGCAGGGCAGAGTTTCTGAGTTCGTGATTGATGATCAGGGGATACTTCGAATTGGGACTCGACTGTGCGTGCCAGATTTAGAGGGACTGAGGCATGATATTCTCGAGGAGGCACATAGATCAGTATACAGTATGCATCCAGGTTCCACCAAGATGTACCGTGATTTGAGAGAGGTTTACTGGTGGGACGGGATGAAGAAGGATATTACAGACTTTGTGTCGAGATGCCTGACTTGTCAGCAAGTCAAGGCCGAGCACCAGAGGCCAGCCGGCGAGTTACAGCCTTTGCCCATCCCTGAGTGGAAGTGGGAGCAGGTCTCCATGGACTTCATTGTGGGTCTACCCAGGACCAGTCGAGGGTATGACTCTATTTGGGTGATTGTGGATCGACTGACGAAAGCGGCTCACTTTCTGCCAGTGAATACCACTTTTGGATTTTCTCAGTACGCCCAGGTTTATATTGATGAGATAGTGCGACTGCATGGCGTTCCGACTTGCATCGTGTCCGACCGTGGCACCCAGTTTACCAGCCGATTGTGGCAGAAACTACAGGAAGCTTTGGGCACCCGATTGAGTTTTAGCACAGCCTTTCATCCTCAGACTGACGGTCAGTCAGAGCGTACTATTCAGACTCTTGAGGACATGCTCAGAGCTTGCGTTTTAGATTTCGGTGGTAGCTGGGATCATCATTTGCCTTTGATCGAGTTTTCCTACAATAATAGCTTCCAGGAGACGATTCAGATGGCACCTTTTGAGGCTTTATATGGGAGGAGATGTCGATCGCCTGTATGTTGGACAGAGCTCAGGGAGAGCAGTATTTTGGGGCCGCAGATTGTACAGGAGACGACCGAGAAGATACAGCTGATTCGGGACAGGATGAGAGCGGCACAGAGCAGGCAGAAATCATATGCTGACAGGCGTCGTCGCCGACTCGAGTTCGTTGTTGGCGATCATGTTTTCTTGAAGGTCTCTCCGATGAAAGGTGTGATGAGATTTGGGCGGAAAGGAAAGCTGAGTCCTAGATATGTTGGTCCTTTCGAGATCCTAGAGCGTGTTGGTCCAGTCGCTTATCGGTTAGCTCTTCCGCCCAGCTTCCCCGATGTTCACCCCGTATTCCATGTCTCGATGCTCCGCAAGTACCTTAATGATCCTTCCCAGGTGATTTAGCACCAAACGATCCAGTTAGAGCGTGATCTTTCTTTCACCGAGCAGCCGGTTGTCATCTTGGATTGGCAGGTGAAGAAATTGAGGTCGAAGGTCATACCGTCCGTCAAGGTCCTTTGGCGTGGCCCGAACAGCGAGGAGGTCACCTGGGAGACCGAGGTCGAGATGAGGAAGAGATATCCCCATCTTTTTTAAGGTACGCGTAGTTAAATTTTAAATTCGGGGACCGAATTTCTTTAGGGGGGGAAGATTGTAACCCTTCGAAAATCGTTTAGGCAGTTTTTCGGTAATCGGTTAATTTTTCGGCTTTTTCCGTAAAAAGTCAAAATAGGTATTTTTCATTGTAGACCTAATAATACAAAATTTAGATAAGATATTACTATAATTTTGTCACTAAAATGTCACTTATAATTATCTAGTTAAATAAAAAAAAAATCGTAATTAATTATTTTTTTATTATTTTAAGCCTTTTTAAATACATTAAATTAGTGATAAATACAAATTTAATTAGGTAAATTTCATAATTAGGAGTCTTTACAAGCTAAAATATGGTGTTAATAAAATTGTATCATGACTTGCAAACTTTTGGTTTTAGGGTTGGAAATTTAATGGAAAAATGATGTAAAATAAGGTTTTTTTTTGTAAAATGTTGTTATGAAAGCATTAAATGATAACATGATGGGTTTGTAGACCTAGAAACTTCTCCAAATTTCCCCACAACTCCCTCCCTCACCTGCAGCCGACCCCAATCCTGCAGCAAACCCCCTCTTCTCACTTCTTTTTTGCTTCATTTTCATGCTAAAATCCATTAAAAATCAACAAATTCATTAACCCATTCAAACCAAAACCCCAATCCAACCTTTCCCAAACCCTAATTTATTTGAGAAGCGGAGAAAGGAGGCATCTTTAGAGGCTAATTGCAAGAGGATCATAGCTTGGGAGGTATAATTCCTAAACTAGTTGTTAATTTGTAGTTTAATAAAGCTAGTTTAGTATTTTAAAGTGATTAATTTCATTGTAATGGTTAGTTTTGAAAAATCAAGAATGGGATTGATTTTGAAATAGGGTTTGAAGCATGGTTGTTAGGGTTAAGTTAGGGTTTGGTTTTCTAATTGGTTAGAGTGGTAAATTGTGTAATGATACGCTCGCTAAATCGATTAAATTTCGATGTTTGCATCGAATCGGTATTGAATTTGCTTACTAGATTTTTACGAAAATTAGAATGCGATCAAAATGCGTTATGTTAGCGATATAATTATCTTCGTATAGGACTATTAGAGTGCACAAACGCGGGGTTTCGTCTAGTCGGGTTGTAGTTTTGTCGATTTCCCCGAAATGACGATTCTAGTTAAAGGTTAGCGATTTTCGTGCGTTTTTCCGCGCACCGAGTGCATGCTATGATTAATTCGAGAGCGTTGATAATTGTATTTTGCGACTTGCATCGTCTTAGGTGTTGTAATCTTATGCTTGGTGTTGTGCAAATATAGGATCGGTCGGCGAAACATCGGACACGGCGCGAAAAGGCAAGGCGGTGGCCGGATCGGATTAGCGGAGATTTCAGGTGAGTAGATGTATTCATCTATGGGGGAATCGTCTGGATGGCACGATGCGCCCCTAGTTAAGATTATCCTATTTCTTGCAAGACTTGTGTTGCTAGATAGCTTACCCCTTTATTGCATTGCATACCCTCACAGCTAACCGTATACTAAATTGCATGGACATTCATATAACATTCATATACACATATGCGATAACACTTCGTAGGACACGAACACCGTTACCATTGCCATCTGCTGCACGCGCACTATTCATGTGACACACACGCCTTTGGTAATTGCCATGCCACGTGCACTATAGAACCTGTTTATCATAATATCGCCACTTGCATTCATACTTGATATATGAAATTGCATAGCATACGTATACCTCGCATCATCATCATCATATTTATATAGATTTCTAGCCAAAATTCACATCGTATGCATTGATATCATAGACATTTATCATATATAACATGTGGACATTATGATTTTCTTGAGGATTTCAGTATTGCTGCGATTTCTGGATTTTTGGGGAAAACCGCAAGAATTTAACAAAACCTTATATTTATCATTTTCAAAACAAAGTTGCGGTTTTCTCGTGATGTATGTGTCGTCCACCATGAGTTTTCATGTTTTCTGTTGGATTTCGAGGAGTGGATGAACCGTCTCGGGTACATGGTGGGCCTGGTATGGTACCCCGGGGCAAGAAGATCGAGTTGTAGACGATGAGCCTGGCTGGGGAAGACTACCTACCGGTGATGTCTGGCGCGGCGGATATCCGGAGGATACCGACCGTTGTCGTGAGATTTGATGACATGGGCCGATCCGGACTGACGGAGCCCGATATTTGAGACATTGATACAGTGAGATATTGAGACATATATGATTTCATATTTGGTGTCGGTGCTTGACACGGGTTTTCAGATGATTTCTTGATGGTACTTAGCTATTATACAGATATTCATTTTCTAAAAGTTAAGAACGCAGTACCCTTAGCATTTAAAACACTTAAAGAGTTAGAAATGACATTGCATACATGTGCATGCATACTAGAGCTATTATATCACATATGGACATGCATGTTGTGGTGCATTGCGTGCATTCTTACGATTGCCTTATTAGATGTTATATTTACTCACGAGCTGGCAACTCACCCCCGTTGTGCCACAGTGTCTTGCAGGTCGGACCCGTCAGTCTTGTAGCGGCGGGCTATCTTATCATCAGTTCCTTTTGCTCAGACTCGCGACATCGCCCATAGGTGGGTTGCGAGCACACTTTATTTCTTTTGCTTTATCATTATATCTAGTATTCTCCATCTACCACTTTATATTGTATATATGACCTAGTGGTGAGACTGAGAGGTTGTATATTTATGGTTTCTTTTGGGTCGAGCTCACTTGAGCCGACGTGTGTTTTCTGGTATTTTGCATTTCTTTTATGCTCTTTTTCTTGATATTACTATTATATTGCATGTGGTTGTGATCCGCCTTGGGCGAAGAGCTAGCTCCCGCTTGGGGATGCCATTTTTATGATTACAGGTTTATTATCTTGTTGTACCCATTTTGGGGGATAGAAAATACAGGGGAGACTCTGCCGAAATTTTCAGAAATTTATGATGTTTTTAAAAAGGGATTCTTGCAACTTAATTGATTTGAAAATCGTTTTCATTAAAGGTTTTCCTTCACTCTCTTTTGATTTTGGTTTAGATTTTTCTGGGCTTTGGCTGACTTAGGATACGTTACGCCTTTAGACGTCTCGTAATCTAAGTGCCAGTCACGTTCCGTACTTTCGGGTCGTAACAATACCACGGTGTACAAAATATATATCAAGTGCGACAACTATGCGCAAAATGTAAATACCCAGTAGGTGGAGCCATGGTGCACGAAAATAATATAATGAAACTCAATCATCAAAACTCAAATCCAAGCGATATAAGCGTGATACTCAGATCATAAACGCATATCGCAACAAATTACATTGAGGTACACCTCCTACAATGTCGAAAATGAATCGGTACGCCTAAAACAGGCAGAACAAGAATATCTGCTCGCCTCGTGCTCGCGGTCTGGCGTCTTCTGTCTCTGGGTCCTTATCTTCTCCGTGGATTTACCAATCCCGCAATCCATCGGCTCATTGGCCCTGTCAAGTGTGCTAACGGGGACGATTCTGTTCTGGCACTTCTCTGGTCATCTCCCGGTCAATCAACACGACCACTCGTAAGGCAGCAAGTCACTGGCGTCGGCCTCTGGCTCTCTGAATACACGTGAAATATCTGATCCTGGATGCAAATTTCACTGCAGCAGTGTCCCGGAAGCGGACGACATTAGAGAAAGGTGAAGTAAGAGGTTCGTACCAGATCTAGATGAAACGACGTTCCACTCCGCCGACATCAGAGATGCGATACATATGCCTAGGCATTATACTTGGATATACCTTCCAGAAGGAGTCGCGTTGAGTATGCAGCCGTTCCAGAACGAGAACAGATCTAGTAAGGGACGATGACTTCCGGACAGTTCGGCCGAGACGAGATTTGGGAGAGATCTCGATAGGACCTTTCTGGAATAAATTACGAGAAGACTTGGACCCAGTAGTGGTCATGTTACGCACACCAGCAGGCCAGAGTTCATGATCATCGACGAGACGTCCCACTAGTGACCGCGACAGTTGGCCCGAGATTCTTAGAGGATGAACTTGAGCGGTATTATTCCGCCATTATTGATTTCGATGTTTTGGGTGATTTATTCTTATGATTTGATTTTGATGATTGAGGATTTACGATCTTTGCACAGTGTTGCCCTTGATATAGTTTTCGTGCTTTGGTTTCACATGTTTGTGATTTTACGATTTTAGACATTTGAGTTGATTTTGTGCGTATGCACGCTCACGATTTGGTTTTTGCACTCGGTATAGTTCATATATGCTCGCAGTGCAGTGTTACGTATGTTGTGCATTTAGATGCCCTGGACTTTGATTTCGATTGTGATGTTCGATATTTGTTTTGTGCACCTTGTTCACCTGACTGGATTTTGCGTATATTCGGCACTTGATATTGGATTTCATGATTTCGTGCACGATGGATGCACCTGAATTGGATTTTCGCGCATGTTGGGCGCATGTTTTGAAGTGTGATTTTGGTGCACACCATATGCACTAAGTCGAGATTTTTCGTGCATGTCAGATGCACCTGATTTTGCTGTCAGGCATACATGTTGCCTACGACAGATGTTCCGTGCGCACCCGATGCACTTAGATGTTGTTTCTGTGCATATGTATGGCACATATTTGGATTTTGATTTCCGTGCGCACCAGACGCACGTAGTATTCATACGCGTATTTTGGGATTGATTTTTTTCTTATAGAGCAGTACGTTATTATGATATTGCTATGTGTTTTCGTACTGAGCAGGACTAGTCAGAGGACAGTACCTGAATATATTTTACATGTATAGTTTCGAGTTATATCATATTGGTTTTGCTTTGGATTTGGTATTGATGTCTTCCCCATGACTCCGATGATTGCGGGATGCTTGACGGAGTTTTGATTTGAGTTATATGCTCATTTTTCATGCGCATGCCCTGCGCTACGATTTGTTTTATGTATTTACAATTTCGGAGCCCCGACGACTTGATGGTTTTGGTTCAGATGTTTTAGTATTTGGGGGGAGTTTTACTTTAAATTCGGGGACCGAATTTTTTTAAGGGGGGAAGATTGTAGCGTTTTGAAAATCGTTTCGGTGAAATTCCGGATAATCGGTAAAATAAGGGGTTTTTCTGTAAAAAATCAAAATGCAAATATCTTATTATAAAAATTAAATATACATATTCTAGCTATGTAATTGCTTTTATTTGGTGTTTATTGACCCACTGGTGAAATTTCAAATTTTCTGAAAAATTTTCCGAAATTAATTATTTTAATATTATTTTAAGCCGTCACTAATATATTTAATTAAGGAAAATTACAAATTGGAATGAGTTGAAACAAATTTTGTGCATCATAAAACTTTAAATAAAATTTTATCACGTGGTTTTTGAAACGAAATCGTTTGCCAAAACGGTTTTAAAAAATCGAAGAAAAAAGGCTTTTTTTTAGTGTAAATGGGTGTTTGGGGTGTTATATTTATCATTTTTCATCACCCCACACCCATACCCACACTCACACACCCCCATTTACTTCTCCCCTTGGCTGAATTCAGCAGCACCCACCCTTTTCCCCACTTGAATTTCAAAGAAAAGAAAAGAAAGGAAATAAGAAAATAGTAAAAAGAGTATGGGCTTTTGTTGACTTGGTCTTCTTTTCTCCCCTTGACTTCACCCACCCCCACAGCACACCTCACCCCTCTTCTCTCTTGGCCGAAACTGATCTCTTGGCAGCCCCCCCATTTTCTTCAAGTCTTCATCTTCCTTCACCTCCAAATTCATTCAAAAATCAACCAAAATCAACACATATCAAAGCAAACTCAAAAATCTAATCCCTACCCATTATTCCTTTGCCATTCAAGCTTGGACCTTGGTGAAGAGAGAGCATTTTGGGAGGCTAGATTTCATGTGAGATCAATAAAATTATGGAGGTATAATTTTAACCTTATAGTTAATTGTTGATTATTGCTTATGTTAGCTTAATTAAGTGTTTAATTAGGTGTTAACTTGGTTTACCCTTCAAGTTGAAATTGTATGGAATTGGGTTTGGATCAAGATAAGGGTTTTGATAAATTGTTCATGCTTTAATTGTGTAGTTGAACCTCTTAAGGTTTGGAAAACCTAATCTTGTTGCTATTATGAAAACTGTTGCATTTAATTTGTCCAAATCAAGTTTTTTAAGCAAACTAGGTTTTTGAAATTAAATTACAATGTGGGATTAAAATCTAAATTAAGGTTTCATGTCATTATTAATATTATAATGAGCTGTTTAATGACTTTGGTTCATGCAAAACCAAGCTTAATTGATGAATTGTGAATTTTGCTTTAAAAGGTGTTAAAAATTGATATTTTTGCAAACTAGGATTTTGGAAATTATGCAAATTTATGAGATTAAATTATGGAAATGATTTTATGACTTATTTAAGATATTTAGTGAATATTGTGGCCGCTAGATTCATTTATATATCGAGTTTTGTACTAAAACGGTGATTTGTGCTTGTTAGATTTTCGGAAAAATGACTTTTTAAGTGAAATTGGGGTTTTTGTGGATTTTAAGCTATTTTATATTATAATTAGTGCTTGTAATTGTACAAATGAGTGCGTTGGGAGCTTTCTCGATGGTTTGGCGTTTGTATGCCGACGTCGAGGGTTTTTGGGTCGATTTGTGAAAGCAACCTTAGGTTTTGACCTATGTGGGATTCGTCCGTCGTTTTGGTCATGAGTCAGATTTTAATGCGATATGGTACGTTATGATATGTAGGTACCCCATGTGGACTTCGAGACGACAAGCAAGCGCGTGGCGACGTCGGCACCGGCGAGCGAGGACCAGGTGAGTAGATTTATATCTACGGGGAGAAGTCGGGTGGATGGCGTATAGCACCCCCGCAGTTCGTGGTGATGTATACGAATACGTATACACACATATATATATTGTTTATATATTGTTGAGTTATTGATGATAAATATGGATATTTGGTGTTCTTGGATGATTGAGTGCCGCGAAACCCTAGAGTAGCGGTCGCACACACTTGCACACACCCACCCATACTTGCATACTTTCTTCTTTCTTTTGTGCTCATACGGGAATATTTAGTTATGTGTTCACATAGGTATGGGACTATGTGTTCACATACGGATTTGGGGATGATACTTAGGATTGAGATGAGTCGATGAGATTTATGTTGAGATTGTGATATCAGTGATATGGCAGGATTCGTACTTGAGGTACGTCCTGGTGTTATAGCGGATCTTGGGGCGACGATACGGGTGAATAGTGTTATAAATAGGTGGTCGACATATGATCGTGATATGAGATATGATATGCTAGGATATTGATCCTAGGCTGTATTAGGCGATGTACACCCCTTGATGATGATATATGCTGAGGATATCGGTTTGTACGAGACCGTCGATCAGTAGTCAGATCATGACTATATTGATGATATTAGTATTGTACAAGACATAGGTCCGTACCTTAGACTATGATCTTTGATAAAGAGGATACCGGATGAATAGTGTGATGAATATGATTTTGACCCGTACCCAGATTTGGGATGCCGTACGACGGATTTATGTACGAGCTATATATTGATGATTGATCCGCACTCTTGACTTGGGATGTCTGATTATAGATATGGTATCGGATATGATATTATTGAGGCAGGATCGCCGACTATATATATACAGGTATGTATATGTATCGACTCAGATGATAGGCGGTTTCCTTACCTGTAGTTCAGCCGTATAGTTTAGTGTAGTTGTTAGGTTAGATTAGACTCCTACCTATTTCAAAACTAGCGGATCGTGGGTATTTTAAAAGACAGGTCAAGAGATCTACGGATATTTCAAAAGACGTATCCCTTCTTAAAACTACCGTAGCCCTATTTTCAAAACCCCACGATTCGTGTTATTTCAAATGGCACCATTGTTCAATATTTACCTCCCGCTCATTTTGGTTGCTCGCTCCGCATCCGATACTTACATTGTTTTTTTCCTATTGCATTATTGACATTATGCTGTTAGGACACCAGCACCATTACCGATGATGCGTATGTACCACATACACTTACTTGCCGGCTCACACACATCTTCATCGGTAATTGCCATGTCACGTACACCTTAGAAAATATTATTGCTTAACTTAGCTTGATAGCCAGTAGTTTGACATAATATTAGTGTACATACTTTATATGCCAGCTTAGATATTGTAGTTATTACTTGTCGCTTCATGCATACCGTTATTCATTGATATGCCGCATTCATGGATTCTCATGCATATATTCACTATTTTACGTGTTATTGAGGTTTTGGATTCGGATTTCCATGAGATTTTCTGGATTTGGAGGAAAACCGCAAAAACATAAATAAACCTTTTCTCTCTTTTAAAAATACAAAGTGCGGTTTTTCCCATGATGTATGAGTCGTCCACCATAAGTTTGCTGATGGATTTCGAGACCCGATTCGAGGAGACGGATGAACCGTTTCGGGTACATGGTGGACCCGGTAAGGTACCCCGGGGCAAGAAGCGCGTGATAATGACGATGTGAGCCTGGCAGGGGAGCACTACCTACCGGTGATTTTACCGACGCGCCGGATATTCGTAGGATACCGTCGTGGTCTTGAGATGGATGGTAGGGGACGGTATGGACTGACGGCGCCCTAGATATTATGATTGAGACATTGAGATTTCGAGATATTGAGGTACAGAGACTGTGATACAGAGATATCGAGATATAGGGATTTCGTTTTGTGCTGATGCTAGGCACTGTTTTATGCTGATTTCATTATGATACCTCATTTTAAAAATACAAAGGAAATCTCACTAAATTATGAAAACAGTTCTTCATTTACATGTATTCTGTTTTCATGCATTCATACCTCATTCATATGATATATTGCTACCTGAGGCACTGACACGGGCACATGAGATTACACTCGGGTTAGATGTTTACCCTAGCCTTGTTATAGGTTGCATGTTATATATATAATTGAGGATATATTATGATCATTGACCTAGGTTGCGTTATTTATGCGATTTCTTTTCTTGGATGTTTTTCTATTCACAAGTTGGCAACTCACCCCCGTTGTGCCCCAGTTTCTTGCAGGTTCGCCGTACAGGTTTCTTTACGGCTTTGCTGGCACTATTTCCATTTCCGGGTGACTTGCTAGTAGGTGGGTTTACTTGTATTGTACCCCCATTATATATCTTGTATATTATTATTCAGTTGTATCTAGAAGTTCCATCAACCAAACATGTATTTATTTTGAGATAGAGACCAGTGATGTTATTCCTTCGACCTTAGAGTCGCGCGTTTTATTCCTGTGGTTTTCTTGTGGTTTTGAGTTTCCTTTTGAATTTTGATCCTCGCCGTTGGCGTTGTATATTATATTGCTTGTGTGGTTGTGGCCGTCGATTGACGAAGAGCTAGCTCCCGCTTGGGGATGCCTTTTTATTGATTTCGTATACTATTCATGTTGTATCCCATTTAGGGGCCAGTATTTACAAAGGAGACTCTGCCGAAATTTTCAGGAAATTTTTGATGTTTTTAAAAACTGCATAATTCGGCTTATGCTATTGAAACTACTTGCTTTAAGTTGGTTTTTCCTGCACTCTACATCTTTTCTTGGTTTGGATTTCTGGGTTTTTGGTTTACTTAGATTACGTACGCCTTGAGACGTTCGTAGTTTAAGTGCCGGTCATGTTCCGTACTTTCGGGTCGTGAAAAAGTTGGTATCAGAGCGTTAGGTTTTACCTTCGGAGCGTAGGATGACCCTTGGTTGATGGAATAGGTGACTAAAGTAGAGTGACGTACCGTAGGTATGTTCCGCGGCATATTTACGATACGCTACTCCACTTAAGAAGCCTTAGGATGTACATTTCTTTGCTCAGTATTATATTCATTCTGATCTTGCCTCATCAGTACCAGTTATGGTTTTGCGGCCACGATTACGGGCAGGGAGAGCTACGGCTAGAGTTGCGGTCAGCATGAGCTCGTCACGAACGAGGACTGACCAGGGCGAAATTCCGGCGACATACGATTGCGGAGATGTGTCTTTTTACTGAGTTTCCGCGCCACGAGCGTTTGGCGGATCGCCTTTATGAGGTTACTCGGATATGCTGATCGACACTAGAGGATTGAGCCAATGATAGAGGCCAGCCAGATTTTGATGACTGTTGGTGTATTGCTCACTCATGACGATTAATGCACTGTTCAGCGTGCAGACGAGTGAGCCAGTTGTTGCTGCGAGCGACGGGATATTGCCCCAGACGCTGGAGCTAATGCAGTATGAGTTGTACTAATAGATGATAGAAGGTCGCTAGTCACCCGATGATGAATGACTAGGACATGTGGTTCATTCGCCTACCCGATGAGAGGTCATCAGATAGATTGATTCCAGCTAGAGACGACTTCACGCGGAGACGTTGGGAGTCGACAGAGACGATCGAATGTCAGAAACCTATTATTCCAAGTTTAAAGTAGTCGGAAAGACATGCAGGCAATTCTATGGTCCCTCTAGAAGAATGAAACCCTAACTCGACTTAATGACCGTGTGAAAGCCTTTGAACCTTCGGGTTTGCGGCAGTTCTACGGCGCCATTAGTGAGGCTTGGGTTTGCCCTTCTACGGCTGGACCACCGATGCTGTGGTATGTACTCGATACTATTAAACTGTGCCCAAGATGTTGAGCTCTTGGGGGATTATGAGGTTTTGACGACTCGATCGGATGGCTTGACTTAATTCGGATGCTAGGTGGTGAGATGCATTTCTTGGGAGACTCCCGATACGAGGATAGCCGTTGGAGCTCAGTCCATGCAGCCACGACGAGACGAGTCCGAAGCGGTCGACATTAGAGAAAGGTGAAGTAAGAGATTCGTACCAGATCTAGATGAAACGACGTTCCACTCCGCCGACATCAGAGATGCGATACGTATGCCAAGGTATTGTACTTGGATATACCTTCCAGAAGTAGTCGCGTTGAGTATGCAGCCGTTCCAGAACGAGAACAGATCTAGTAAGGGACGATGACTTCCGGACAGTTAGGCAGAGACGAGATTTGGGAGAGATCTCGATAGGACCTTTCTGGAATAAATTACGAGAAGACTTGGACCCAGTAGTGGTCATGTTACGCACACCAGCAGGCCAGAGTTCATGATCATCGACGAGATGTCCCACTAGTGACCGCGACAGTTGGCCCGAGATTCTTAGAGGATGCACTTGAGCGGTACTATTCCGCCATTATTGATTTCGATGTTTTGGGTGATTTATTCTTATGATTTGATTTTGATGATTGAGGATTTACGATCTTTGCACAGTGTTGCCCTTGATATAGTTTTCGTGCTTTAGTTTCACATGTTTGTGATTTTACGATTTTAGACATTTGAGTTGATTTTGTGCGTATGCACGCACACGATTTGGTTTTTGCACTCGGTATAGTTCATATATGCTTGCAGTGCAGTGTTACGTATGTTGTGCATTTAGATGCCCTAGACTTTGATTTCGATGGTGATGTTCGATATTTATTTTGTGCACCTTGTGCACCTGACTGGATTTTGCGTATATTCGGCACTTGATATTGGATTTCATGATTTCTTGCACGATGGATGCACCTGAATTGGATTTTCGCGCATGTTGGGCGCATGTTTTGAAGTGTGATTTTGGTGCACACCAGATGCACTAAGTCGAGATTTTTCGTGCATGTCAGATGCACCTGATTTTGCTGTCAGGCACACATGTTGCCTACGACAGATGTTTCGTGCACACCCGATGCACTTAGATGTTGTTTCTGTACATATGTATGGCACATATTTGGATTTTGATTTCCGTGCGCACCAGACGCACGTAGTATTCATACGCGTATTTTTGGATTGATTTTTTCTTATAGAGCAGTACGTTTTTATGATATTGCTATATGTTTTCGTACTGAGCAGGACTAGTCAGAGGGCAGTACCTGAATATATTTTACATGTATAGTTTCGAGTTATATCATATTGGTTTTGCTTTGGATTTGGTATTGATGTCTTCCCCATGACTCCGATGATTGCGGGATGCTTGACGGAGTTTTGATTTGAGTTATATGCTCATTTTTCATGCGCATGCGCTGCGCTACGATTTGTTTTATGTATTTACAATTTCGGAGCCCCGACGACTTGATGGTTTTGGTTCAGATGTTTTAGTATTTGGGGGGAGTTTTACTTTAAATTCGGGGACCGAATTTTTTTAAGGGGGGAAGATTATAGCGTTTTGAAAATCGTTTCGGTGAAATTCCGGATAATCGGTAAAATAAGGAGGTTTTCTGTAAAAAAGTCAAAATGCAAATATCTTATTATAAAAATTAAATATACATATTCTAGCTATGTAATTACTAATATTTGGTGTTTATTGACCCACTGGTGAAATTTCAAATTTTCTGAAAATTTTTCCGAAATTAATTATTTTAATATTATTTTAAGCCGTCACTAATATATTTAATTAGGGAAAATTACAAATTGGAATGAGTTGAAACAAATTTTGTGCATCATAAAACTTTAAATAAAATTTTATCATGTGGTTTTTGAAACGAAATAGTTTGCCAAAACGGTTTAGAAAATATCGAAGAAAAAAGGGTTTTTTTTAGTGTAAATGGATGTTTGGGGTGTTATATTTATCATTTTTCATCACCCCACACCCATACCCACACTCACACACCCCCATTTACTCCTCCCCTTGGCTGAATTCAGCAGCCCCCACCCTTTTCCCCACTTGAATTTCAAAGAAAAGAAAAGAAAGGAAATAAGAAAATAGTAAAAAGAGTATGGTCTTTTGTTGACTTGGTCTTCTTTTCTCCCCTTGACTTCACCCACCCCCACACCACACCTCACCCCTCTCCTCTCATGGCCGAAACTGATCTCTTGGCAGCCCCCCCATTTTCTTCAAGTCTTCATCTTCCTTCACCTCCAAATTCATTCAAAAATCAACCAAAATCAACACATATCAAAGCAAACTCAAAAATCTAATCCCTACCCATTATTCCTTTGCCATTCAAGCTTGGATCTTGGTGAAGAGAGAGCATTTTGGGAGGCTAGATTTCATGTGAGATCAATAAAATTATGGAGGTATAATTTTAACCTTATAGTTAATTGTTGATTATTGCTTATTGCTTATCTTAGCTTAATTAAGTGTTTAATTAGGTGTTAACTTGGTTTACCCTTCAAGTTGAAATTGTAAGGAATTGGGTTTGGATCAAGATAAGGGTTTTGATAAATTGTTCATGCTTTAATTGTGTAGTTGAACCTCTTAAGGTTTGGAAAACCTAATCTTGTTGCTATTATGTAAATTGTTGCATTTAATTTGTCCAAATCAAGTTTTTTAAGCAAACTAGGTTTTTGAAATTAAATTACAATGTGGGATTAAAATCTAAATTAAGGTTTCATGTCATTATTAATATTATAATGAGCGGTTTAATGACTTTGGTTCATGCAAAACCAAGCTTAATTGATGAATTGTGAATTTTGCTTTAAAAGGTGTTAAAAATTGATATTTTTGCAAACTAGGATTTTGGAAATTATGCAAATTTATGAGATTAAATTATGGAAATGATTTTATGACTTATTTAAGATATTTAGTGAATATTGTGGCCGCTAGATTCGTTTATACATCGAGTTTTGTACTAAAACGGTGATTTGTGCTTGCTAGATTTTCGGAAAAATGACTTTTTAAGTGAAATTGGGGTTTTTGTGAATTTTAAGCTATTTTATATTATAATTAGTGCTTGTAATTACACAAATGAGTGCGTTGGGAGCTTTCTCGATGGTTTGGCGTTTGTACGCCGACTTCGAGGGTTTTTGGGTCGATTTGTGAAAGCAACCTTAGGTTTTGACCTATGTGGGATTCGTGCGTCGTTTTGGTCATGAGTCAGATTTTAATGCGATATGGTACGTTATGATATGTAGGTACCCCATGTGGACTTCGAGACGACAAGCAAGCGTGTGGCGACGTCGGCACCGGCGAGCGAGGACCAGGTGAGTAGATTTATATCTACGGGGAGAAGTCGGGTGGATGGCGTATAGCACCTGCGCAGTTCGTGGTGATGTATACGAATACGTATACACACATATATATATTGTTTATATATTATTGAGTTATTGATGATAAATATGGATATTTGGTGTTCTTGGATGATTGAGTGCCGCGAAACCCTAGAGTAGCGGTCGCACACACTTGCACACACCCACCCATACTTGCATACTTTCTTCTTTCTTTTGTGCTCATACGGGAATATTTAGTTATGTGTTCACATAGGTATGGGACTATGTGTTCACATACGGATTTGGGGATGATACTTAGGATTGAGATGAGTCGATGAGATTTATGTTAAGATTGTGATATCGGTGATATGGCAGGATTCGTACTTGAGGTACATCCTGGTGTTATAGCGGATCTTGGGGCGACGATACGGGTGAATAATGTTATAAATAGGTGGTCGACATATGATCGTGATATGAGATATGATATGCTAGGATATTGATCCTAGGCTTTATTGGGCGATGTATACCCCTTGATGATGATATGTGCTGATGATATCGGTTTGTACGAGACTGTCGATCAGTAGTCAGATCATGACTATATTGATGATATTAGTATTCTACTAGACATAGGTCCGTACCTTAGACTATGATCTTTGATAAAGAGGATACCGGATGAATATGATTTTGACCCGTACCCAGATTTGGTATACCGTACGACGGATTTACGTACGAGCTATATATTGATAATTGATCCGCACTCTTGACTTGGGATGTCTGATTATAGATATGGTATCGGATATGATATTATTGAGGCAGGATCGCCGACTATACATATACAGGTATGTATATGTATCGACTCAGATGATAGGCGGTTTCCTTACCTGTAGTTCAGCCGTATAGTTTAGTGTAGTTGTTAGGTTAGATTAGACTCCTACCTATTTCAAAACTAGCGGATCGTGGGTATTTTAAAAGACAGGTCAAGGGATCTACGGATATTTCAAAAGACGTATCCCTTCTTAAAACTACCGTAGCCCTATTTTCAAAACCCCACGATTCGTGTTATTTCAAATGGCACCATTGTTCAATATTTACCTCCCGCTCATTTTGGTTGCTCGCTCCGCATCGCATACTTACATTTTTTTTTTCCTATTGCATTGTTGACATTATGCTGTTAGGACACCAGCACCATTACCGATGATGCGTATGTACCACATACACTTACTTGCCGGCTCACACACATCTTCATCGGTAATTGCCATGTCACATACACCTTAGAAAATATTATTGCTTAACTTAGCTTGATAGCCAGTAGTTTGACATAATATTAGTGTACATACTTTATATGCCAGCTTAGATATTGTAGTTATTACTTGTCGCTTCATGCATACCGTTATTCATTGATATGCCGCATTCATGGATTCTCATGCATATATTCACTATTTTACGTGTTATTGAGGTTTTGGATTCGGATTTCCATGAAATTTTCTGGATTTGGAGGAAAACCGTAAAATGTCACGACCCGCAGGGTACGGAACGTGACTGGCACTTAAGTTTACGCAACGTCTAAAGACGTCCGTAAAATAAGTAAGCCAAAACCCAGAAAACAAAACCAATTAAGCAAAAGAGTGAAGAAAGCCCAAACATTTGAAAGCAAGTTTATCAAATAAGTCATGTAAAACACTTTTTAAAAACAATACCAACTTTTCCCGAAAATTTCGGCAGAGTCTCCTTTGTAAATACTGGCCCCCAAAAATGGGTACAACAAAATATATACATGAATCCAACAAAATAGGGCATCCCCAAGCGGGAGCTAGCTCTTCGCCATAAGGCGGTCACAAATCCCACGCAATGTAAATGACAACAAGCATAATAAAGCATAAGGAAGCATGAAAAAGGTAGCATGTCGGCTCAAGTGAGCTCGACCCCAAAATACAGCATAAAATCCACAAACCTCACAGTCTCATCTCTAGGTCAATATACAATAATCTGGTAGAAACAGTAGATGGAGTACACTAGATACAAGAATATACAAGGTGGTACAAAATAATAACATAACCCACCTATGAGCAAATCTCGAGCTCAGGCAAAAGAGGCAAAAGACAAGTGCGCCCGCCGCTACTGAATTGACGGAGCGGACCTGCAAAAGACTGTGGCACAACGGGGGTGAGTTGCCAACTCGTGAGTAATAAATAACATCTGCAAAGGCTATCGTATGCATGCACACAAGCATCCTAGCATCTAAAATACAGGTATGACTGGATGCACTAGCAGGTGTGTATATCATATCAGTGTGCTAATATGTATGCAACATGAAAATCTGAGGTCTCAATAGGTATATATAATAAACATTTTATCTCTTTTTGTTTTTGAAACTCTTTTAGAATGCCAGCATAATGTCAATGAATCGACGAAAATCGGTGTCCAGCAACGACACCCAAAAGCTGTCTCAAATCTCATAAATGTATCTCAGGCCTCAGCCGTCCGGCTGACCCATCTCAAATATCAATATCTCATCATCTAGCGGCCACGGTCGGTATCCTCTGGATATCCGCCGTCCCAAACAGTCACCGGTAGGTAATCCGTCCCCTGCCAGGCTCAACGTCATCACCACATTCCTCTTGCCCCGGGGTACCTTACCGGGCCCACCATGTACCCGTGCCGGTTCCTCCACTCCTCGACACGGATTTCCAAATCCACAGCAAACTCATGGTGGACGACACTTACATCACTAGAAAACCGCAATTTACATATTTTAAAAATATAATAAGTTTAGAAATTTTGCGGTTTTCCCCCGAAATCCAGCAATATCATAAAATCTCAAGAAATCCTCATAAGTGCATATATCAATGATAATGAATGCGTATGATATCAATAATTAAGTTGCGATGTGTGATCAATGGATTAAGCATGAACAATTAATATGATGAAGTACATGCACATGAATAGCAATACTACGGTTTCATTTTTAAGGAATTAAAGGCAATAGTACCAGTTTAAGTATCGATTAGTAAAAGGTTTCAATTTAAAAGTTATCTAGTGTGGTGGCATGGCAATTACCAGGGTGTGTGTGTAAACATGAATAGTGCTCGTGCTGCATATAAAAACCTGGTAATGGTGCATGTGTCCTACAATTGAGTTTGCGTATATGGGTATAACATATTGATCTAATTGCAGCAATTATCATGCCAGTAATATTATTCTAATGTCACAAGTGGTTATCCAGTTTACTATTTTTCAGTTTAGTAAATCTATCGGGCGACTTGCGCCATCCAAACGATCGTCCCCCGTAGATGTTAAATCTACTCACCGGGATCCCTGGCTAGCTGTGTCCAATCACCGCCTTTCCCTTTCGCGCCGCGTCTGACGTCTCCGCGACCGAACCTGGAATTTACATCAATACCAGACATAAGGTTACACATTCAAGAATGACGCAAAACCCCAACGAAACTACTAAAGTTCGCTAGCTAGGTACAACGTGCACAAAGTGCGCGGACACACGCGAAAATCGCAAAAACTGCCGAAAAACGCCAATTTGGGTCGCCCGGCGAAACTAAAACCCGACTACCCAAAAAAAATCCGCACTCACGCATCCTAAAAGTCGTAGGACAAGCCATTACAATCATCAAGATGTCGAAAATAATCCATCACATAATTTATATAAAAATCTAGTAAGCAGATACATTCCAAAAATCGGTGCAACGTCGCCGATTTGCGACAAAACGACTACAATCTAGCATACTCACCCAAGCACACTACAAGCAATCCACACACACTAATTACAACACATTAACCATGCTCCAAAACCTATATTCCACAACCAAACCCTTTCTTGATTTTTATAAATAGCAATTGCAAATCAAAATCCACACTTGAAAAACTTAATTTACACTAATTTCAAACCCAATTAGCAAGTTCACCCCTTAGATTTAGGTTAGCAAAATACTAGATAACAAATTAGGTTTAATCAATTAAATAATGTTTTTCTAAAACTTAATCAACTCACTAATCATGTTTCACAAACCAATTCCATACAAAAAACCCTCTCTTGAAAATCCTAAAAAGCAATTTCACACATCTAAATTTAACCAAATTAGCATAATTGAAAACTACATCAACAAGATAACTATATGGATTAGTTAATTAACCACTAAATTAACTATAAAACAATCTAATTAAGTATTAGGGCTTCAAAACCCTAGTTAGATTTTTCAAGCAAAACCTAAAAAAAACTAGATTAAACTACACTAAATTAACACTAAACCATACAACATAAGAAACTTAAACAAAAGAATTTAACATGATAGAAATTATACCTCTTGATCTATGGATCAAGCAAGAAAATTTTGCTCCAATTGATGGCCTCAAACACCAAGATCCAAGCAAGAATGGTTAAGGAAAGGATAGCATAAGGATTTTGTGTTGAAAAAGAGAAGGATTTATGGATTTTTATTGAATTTTGTTGCAAATTTTGAAGAAAATGAGAGAGAAAGAGAAGGAAAATAATGGAGATGGGGGATGGTGCAGGTTTCGGCCAGTATTGAGGTGAGGGGGAGGGTGTGGGCAAGTGGGGAAAGTCAAGGGTCAAGTTCCAAAGTCAAATGTATCATAACTTATTCATTATATTTAAAATAAAACCATAAACTATCCCAATTTCACACAAGAAAGCAACCAAAGAAAGGAGCCCAGAAATTTCTGGTCTTGGTCAGGGTTGGGCTGTTCTAGGGCTGAGGAAAAAGAGAGAGGGGTTTTACAAAAGAAATTTTATGCAAAAAGGCCCCCTACAACTCAAAAATTGCAAGTTTTAGCTCAAAATTCAATAAATTCGTTTCAATTTATAAAAATTTGTTAAAAATCAAAATAAATTACTAAAAATTCATGTTATCACTAGATTATAATTATCATAATTTTAGAGATTAAAATTAGCCCGGAAAAATTTGTATTTATCGCTTATTTAATGTATTTTCTTACCGGCTTAAAATAATATTAAAAAAATTGAAAAATAGGGAAAATTTTTTAAATGACCAAAATTTCATAATTAACTCATTAGCTACTAAAAACAGTAATTACCTATCCATTTAAGGTATAATTAGCCCTAAACTGCAAAATAACAAGAAAGACGGTTTTCGGAAAAATACCGAATTTTCACCGAATTTCAGGAAAACACCAAAACGACTTTTCAAGTCGCTACAATCTTCCCCCCTTAAAGAAATTCGGTCCCCGAATTTAAAAATATAACTACGCGTACCTTCAAAGAGATGGGGATACTTCTTCCTCATCTCGCCCTCGGTTTCCCAGGTAACCTCCTCGCTGCTCGGGCTACGCCAAAGGACCTTGACGGTTGGTATAATCTTCGACCTCAACTTCTTCACCTGCCGATCCAGGATGGCCACCGGCTGCTCTGCAAAAGAAAGGTCGCGCTCTAGGTGGACTGTCGGGTGCTGAATCGCATGCGAAGGGTCGTGAAGGTACTTGCGGAGCATCGAAACATGAAAAACGGGGTGAACATCGGGAAAGCTGGGAGGAAGAGCCAAACGATATGCAACAGCGCCAACACGCTCGAGGATCTCGAAGGGACCTACGAATCTAGGGCGAAGCTTCCCCTTTCGCCCAAAACGCATCACGCCCTTCATCGGAGAGACCCTCAGAAAAACATGGTCGCCAACTGCGAACTCTAATCTGCGACGGCGCCTGTCTGCATAGGATTTCTGCCTGCTCTGAGCCGCTCTCATCCGGTCTCGGATCAACTGTATCTTCGCTGTCGTCTCCTCAACAAGCTGCGGCCCCAAAATGCTGCTCTCGCTGAGCTCTGTCCAACAAACGGGCGATCTGCATCTCCTCCCGTACAATGCCTCGAAAGGTGCCATCTGAATAGTATCCTGGAAGCTGTTGTTGTAGGAGAACTCCACTAGAGGTAAATGACGATCCCAGCTACCACCAAAGTCTAAAACGCACGCTCTGAGCATGTCCTCGAGAGTCTGAATGGTCCGCTCTGACTGTCCGTCGGTCTGCGGATGAAACGCTGTGCTGAAGCTCAAACGAGTGCCCAAAGCCTCCTGAAGTCTCTGCCAAAGTCGGCTGGTGAACTGAGTGCCTCGATCTGACACGATACAAGTCGGTACGCCATGTAGTCGCACGATCTCGTCAATATAGAGCTGAGCATACTGAGCGAAGCTGAAAGTCGTCTTCACTGGAAGAAAGTGAGCCGCTTTCGTCAATCTATCCACGATCACCCAGATGGAGTCGTACCCTCGACTCGTCCTGGGTAGACCCACAACGAAGTCCATCGAAATCTGTTCCCATTTCCACTTTGGAATGGGTAACGGCTGTAGCTCTCCCGCGGGCCTCTGGTGCTCGGCCTTGACTTGCTGACAAGTCAGGCATCTCGAAACGAACTCCGCAATGTCCCTCTTCATCCCGTCCCACCAGTAGGTCTCTCTCATAACATGGTACATCTTGGTGGAACCGGGGTGGACACTATACACTGATCGGTGTGCCTCCTCAAGAATGTCGCGCCGCAATCCATCAGCATCTGGTACGCACAGTCTAGATCCATATCGTAAAATCCCCTGATCGTCAATCACGAACTCGGAAAATCTGCCCTGTCCCATCTGTGCCATGATCTCTGAGCAACGGTCGTCACTGCGCTGTGCCTCATATATACGGTCAAGCAACTGTGGGCGTGCACGAACATGCGCGAGCTGTCCCCCTGTCTGAGTGAACTCGAACTCAACTCGGCTGTCGCATAACATCTGCCAATCTGCTGACGACTGCCTCTGCACTGCGCGCAAAAAGGATAGACTACCCCCGGGCCTCCTACTCAACGCATCTGCCACCACATTCGCCTTGCCTGGGTGATATAAGATCTCGCAGTCATAGTCTTTCACCAACTCCATCCAACGACGCTGTCTGAGGTTCAGGTCTCGCTGCTGAAATATGTACTTTAAGCTCTTGTGATCGGTGAATATCTGACACGACTCGCCGTAAAGGTAATGTCGCCAAATCTTCAGTGCAAAGACCACTGCAGCCATCCCCAAATCATGAGTGGGGTAGTTCTGTTCATGCTGCTTCAACTGCCGAGAAGCATAAGCGATCACCCGGCCATGCTGCATCAATACGCATCCTAATCCCACTCGCGAAGCATCACAGTAGACAACAAATCCGCCTGATCCCGAAGGCAAAGATAATACCGGCGCCGTAGTCAAACAAGTCCGTAGTTGCTGAAAACTGCGCTAGCACTCCTCTGTCCAAACGAAAGGAACTCCCTTCCGGGTCAAACCGGTCAACGGTGCAGCTATACGGGAGAAGTCCTGAACAAAACGCCTGTAGTAGCCCGCCAAGCTTAGAAAACTACGGATCTCAGTAACCGATGTAGGTCGGGGCCACTGCTGAACAGCCTCAATCTTCTTCGGGTCCACACAAATGCCGTCTCTCGTAACCACGTGACCCAAGAATCCGACGCTGTCCAGCCAGAATGCACACTTGGAGAACTTCGCGAACAGCTGGTGCTCCCTCAGAGTTTGTAACGTAATCCGCAAGTGCTGCTCGTGCTCCTCTCTACTCCGGGAGTACACCAAGATATCGTCGATAAACACGATGATGAACAAGTCAAGATACGGCCTGAATGTACGGTTCATCAAATCCATAAATGCAGCTGGGGCGTTGGTGAGTCCGAACGACATCACCAAAAACTCGTAGTGGCCATAGCGTGTACGGAAAGCTGTCCTCGGTATATCCTCCTGTCGAACTCGCAGCTGATGGTATCCTGATCGCAAGTCGATCCTCGAAAAATACCCCGCACCCTGAAGCTGGTCGAACAAATCATCAATGCGCGGCAATGGATATCTGTTCCGAACGGTAACTTTGTTCAGCTGGCGGTAGTCGATACATAAGCACAAACTTCCATCCTTCTTCTTGACAAACAGGACCGGAGCACCCCACGGAGAAACACTAGGTCGAATGAGCCCCTTATCTAATAAATCCTGCAACTGATCCTTCAGCTCTCGAAGCTCTGCCGGGGCCATCTGATAAGGCGGTATAGAAATAGGCCCCGAACCGGGAATCAAATCAATGCAGAACTCAACATCGCGCTCAGGCGGTAGCCCAGGTAGCTCATCAGGGAAAACATCAGGGAACTCACAAACTACCGGGACCCGGTCCAACGGAACCTCTGCAGCTCGCGTATCACAAACAAACGCCAAGAATCCCTGACATCCCTTCCGCAAGAGCTGACCAGCGCGAAGAGACGAAATTAAGCTGGGAAGGGTGACACTGCGGTCTCCCTGAATAACAAGGACTGGCTCTCCCGGAAAGCTAAATCTGACTGCCTTCTCACGGCAGTCCACCGAAGCATAACAAGTGGCTAGCCAATCCATGCCCAGAAGCACATCAAAGTCCAACATATCGAGGAGTATCAAATCAACTGATGAATCCCTCTCCCCTATACGAACGGAACACAAACGAAATACAAACCGAGCGACAAACGACTCACCTACCGGAGTAACAACAACAAGCGGCTGATCTAACGACGATGACTCACGGCCCAACATCGGTGCAAAGTGTGTAGATACGTACGAATGTGTGGAACCTGGGTTGAATAATACCCGTGCGTCGAAAGAACAAACTGGCAAGGTACCTGTCACAACGGCATTGGATGCCTGCGCATCCTGCGGTGTCAAAGCAAAAACTCGGGCCTGTCCTCCACCGTTAGCGGGCTGACCTCGACCTCGGCCTCTGCCTCCTCGTCCTCTCTGAACAGGACCGCCGCGTCCACGGCCTCTCGGTGCACCTAACTGGCGTGGAGCATCGCCTGGGGTAGGCAGTAGGGCTCTCTGAGGAGGGGGTAGTGATGGTGGTAGGGTCACGTGCGGAACTGTCGCTGCTCCCTGTCGTCTCACCGGACAGTCTCTGACAAGATGGTGCAGACTCCCGCACCCAAAACATCCTGGCGACGGCTGCTGCCCCTGGGGATAAGAACCATATAACTGTCCCCGCCCAAATCCTCTGCCAGGCCTATCTCTCGGAAAGAATCTGGCGCGCTGCCTCTGAGACGGTACATCGGTGCGCATCCTCTTCGGCCCAGAAACGGCCGAAGTCCGCGATATGCGTGCCTCCATCCGCAATGCCGTATCCATAGCAGCTGAATAAGTGTCGTAGTGCTGGGCGCCAATGGCAAGATATAGCTGGGCATCAAGTCCCTGTACGAACCTCTTCACCATCTTCTCCTCGGTATCCACCAAATACTGAGCATATCGGGATAACTGTGTAAACTGGATGTCATACTCGGATACCGTCATCCCAGGTGTCTTGACTAAGGCCTCGAAGCTACGAGCTCTGGCGTCACGAACGCTCTCTGGAAGGAAACGGGCTAGAAAGACCGCTGTAAACTCGACCCAAGTCATAGACGGTAGATCTGCAGCTCGACCTCTCAAGACTGACTCCCACCATGTCTGCGCGAGACCCTCTAGTCGGAAACTCGCAAGCTCTACCCATCGATCATCCGAACATCTCAGCGAACGGCAGATCCTGGCTAAACTGTCAAGGAACGTCTGTGGGTCCTCCGCTGCCTCGGTGCCGGTGAATACTGGAGGTCTCAGCCTCATGAAATCCTGTAGTGAAACCGGAATGGCCACGGTGGTAGTAGTAGGAGCAGGTATCATGGTCGTCTGTGATGTAGTAGGTACGTCATCCGGCCTCGGTGTACGACTGGCTGCAACTAGTGATCCTACCATCTGACGTAGCTCCTGCATGCCTCCCATCATCTGTCGCAACTCCTCCATACCGGTCTCGAGCCTATCCAAACGGCCTGGGGAAGGTGGATCGGTCTGTCCCTGCGGCATAGGCATACCACCCTGCTCAGTCCTAGTCTCGGACGAGCCAGCTCGAATCTCGTCTCTGGCGGCAGCCCTCTGTGCCCTCGTAGCCTTCGGCGGCATAGTGGCTGTTACAGGAAAACGGATAGTAAGGACAGTGCAATAGGATCATAGGATACACGGAATTGAAGAAGGAATTTTCCAAGCAAGTATCCTAAAGTCACTTAGGCGGAGTACCGTATCGTAAGTATGCCGCGGACATACGCACGCTACGTTACGCTGCTTAAGTCACTTACTCCATCTACCAAGGGTCATCCTACACTCACAAAGGTAAAACCTATCGCTCTGATACCAACTTTGTCACGACCCGTAGGGTACGGAACGTGACTGGCACTTAAGTTTACGCAACGTCTAAAGACGTCCGTAAAATAAGTAAGCCAAAGCCCAGAAAACAAAACCAATTAAGCAAAAGAGTGAAGAAAGCCCAAACATTTGAAAGCAAGTTTATCAAATAAGTCATGTAAAACACTTTTTAAAAACAATACCAACTTTTCCCGAAAATTTCGGCAGAGTCTCCTTTGTAAATACTGGCCCCCAAAAATGGGTACAACAAAATATATACATGAATCCAACAAAATAGGGCATCCCCAAGCGGGAGCTAGCTCTTCGCCATAAGGCGGTCACAAATCCCACGCAATGTAAATGACAACAAGCATAATAAAGCATAAGGAAGCATGAAAAAGGTAGCATGTCGGCTCAAGTGAGCTCGACCCCAAAATACAGCATAAAATCCACAAACCTCACAGTCTCATCTCTAGGTCAATATACAATAATCTGGTAGAAACAGTAGATGGAGTACACTAGATACAAGAATATACAAGGTGGTACAAAATAATAACATAACCCACCTATGAGCAAATCTCGAGCTCAGGCAAAAGAGGCAAAAGACAAGTGCGCCCGCCGCTACTGAATTGACGGAGCGGACCTGCAAAAGACTGTGGCACAACGGGGGTGAGTTGCCAACTCGTGAGTAATAAATAACATCTGCAAAGGCTATCGTATGCATGCACACAAGCATCCTAGCATCTAAAATACAGGTATGACTGGATGCACTAGCAGGTGTGTATATCATATCAGTGTGCTAATATGTATGCAACATGAAAATCTGAGGTCTCAATAGGTATATATAATAAACATTTTATCTCTTTTTGTTTTTGAAACTCTTTTAGAATGCCAGCATAATGTCAATGAATCGACGAAAATCGGTGTCCAGCAACGACACCCAAAAGCTGTCTCAAATCTCATAAATGTATCTCAGGCCTCAGCCGTCCGGCTGACCCATCTCAAATATCAATATCTCATCATCTAGCGGCCACGGTCGGTATCCTCTGGATATCCGCCGTCCCAAACAGTCACCGGTAGGTAATCCGTCCCCTGCCAGGCTCAACGTCATCACCACATTCCTCTTGCCCCGGGGTACCTTACCGGGCCCACCATGTACCCGTGCCGGTTCCTCCACTCCTCGACACGGATTTCCAAATCCACAGCAAACTCATGGTGGACGACACTTACATCACTAGAAAACCGCAATTTACATATTTTAAAAATATAATAAGTTTAGAAATTTTGCGGTTTTCCCCCGAAATCCAGCAATATCATAAAATCTCAAGAAATCCTCATAAGTGCATATATCAATGATAATGAATGCGTATGATATCAATAATTAAGTTGCGATGTGTGATCAATGGATTAAGCATGAACAATTAATATGATGAAGTACATGCACATGAATAGCAATACTACGGTTTCATTTTTAAGGAATTAAAGGCAATAGTACCAGTTTAAGTATCGATTAGTAAAAGGTTTCAATTTAAAAGTTATCTAGTGTGGTGGCATGGCAATTACCAGGGTGTGTGTGTAAACATGAATAGTGCTCGTGCTGCATATAAAAACCTGGTAATGGTGCATGTGTCCTACAATTGAGTTTGCGTATATGGGTATAACATATTGATCTAATTGCAGCAATTATCATGCCAGTAATATTATTCTAATGTCACAAGTGGTTATCCAGTTTACTATTTTTCAGTTTAGTAAATCTATCGGGCGACTTGCGCCATCCAAACGATCGTCCCCCGTAGATGTTAAATCTACTCACGGGATCCCTGGCTAGCTGTGTCCAATCACCGCCTTTCCCTTTCGCGCCGCGTCTGACGTCTCCGCGACCGAACCTGGAATTTACATCAATACCAGACATAAGGTTACACATTCAAGAACGACGCAAAACCCCAACGAAACTACTAAAGTTCGCTAGCTAGGTACAACGTGCACAAAATGCGCGGACACACGCGAAAATCGCAAAAACTGCCGAAAAACGCCGATTTGGGTCGCCCGGCGAAACTAAAACCCGACTACCCAAAAAAAATCCGCACTCACGCATCCTAAAAGTCGTAGGACAAGCCATTACAATCATCAAGATGTCGAAAATAATCCATCACATAATTTATATAAAAATCTAGTAAGCAGATACATTCCAAAAATCGGTGCAACGTCGCCGATTTGCGACAAAACGACTACAATCTAGCATACTCACCCAAGCACACTACAAGCAATCCACACACACTAATTACAACACATTAACCATGCTCCAAAACCTATATTCCACAACCAAACCCTTTCTTGATTTTTATAAATAGCAATTGCAAATCAAAATCCACACTTGAAAAACTTAATTTACACTAATTTCAAACCCAATTAGCAAGTTCACCCCTTAGATTTAGGTTAGCAAAATACTAGATAACAAATTAGGTTTAATCAATTAAATAATGTTTTTCTAAAACTTAATCAACTCACTAATCATGTTTCACAAACGAATTCCATACAAAAAACCCTCTCTTGAAAATCCTAAAAAGCAATTTCACACATCTAAATTTAACCAAATTAGCATAATTGAAAACTACATCAACAAGATAACTATATGGATTAGTTAATTAACCACTAAATTAACTATAAAACAATCTAATTAAGTATTAGGGCTTCAAAACCCTAGTTAGATTTTTCAAGCAAAACCTAAAAAAAACTAGATTAAACTACACTAAATTAACACTAAACCATACAACATAAGAAACTTAAACAAAAGAATTTAACATGATAGAAATTATACCTCTTGATCTATGGATCAAGCAAGAAAACTTTGCTCCAATTGATGGCCTCAAACACCAAGATCCAAGCAAGAATGGTTAAGGAAAGGATAGCATAAGGATTTTGTGTTGAAAAAGAGAAGGATTTGTGGATTTTTATTGAATTTTGTTGCAAATTTTGAAGAAAATGAGAGAGAAAGAGAAGGAAAATAATGGAGATGGGGGATGGTGCAGGTTTCGGCCAGTATTGAGGTGAGGGGGAGGGTGTGGGCAAGTGGGGAAAGTCAAGGGTCAAGTTCCAAAGTCAAATGTATCATGACTTATTCATTATATTTAAAATAAAACCATAAACTATCCCAATTTCACACAAGAAAGCAACCAAAGAAAGGAGCCCAGAAATTTCTGGTCTTGGTCAGGGTTGGGCTGTTCTAGGGCTGAGGAAAAAGAGAGAGGGGTTTTACAAAAGAAATTTTATGCAAAAAGGCCCCCTACAACTCAAAAATTGCAAGTTTTAGCTCAAAATTCAATAAATTCGTTTCAATTTATAAAAATTTGTTAAAAATCAAAATAAATTACTAAAAATTCATGTTATCACTAGATTATAATTATCATAATTTTAGAGATTAAAATTAGCCCGGAAAAATTTGTATTTATCGCTTATTTAATGTATTTTCTTACCGGCTTAAAATAATATTAAAAAAATTGAAAAATAGGGAAAATTTTTTAAATGACCAAAATTTCATAATTAACTCATTAGCTACTAAAAACAGTAATTACCTATCCATTTAAGGTATAATTAGCCCTAAACTGCAAAATAACAAGAAAGACGGTTTTCGGAAAAATACCGAATTTTCACCGAATTTCAGGAAAACACCAAAACGAATTTTCAAGTCTCTACACAAAAACATAAATAAACCTTTTCTCTCTTTTAAAAATACAAAGTGCGGTTTTTCCCATGATGTATGAGTCGTCCACCATGAGTTTGCTGATGGATTTCGAGACCCGATTCGAGGAGACGGATGAACCGTTTCGGGTACATGGTGGACCCGGTAAGGTACCCCGGGGCAAGAAGCGCGTGATGATGACGATGTGAGCCTGGCAGGGGAGCACTACCTACCGGTGATTTTACCGACGCGCCGGATATCCGGAGGATACCGTCGTGGTCTTGAGATGGATGGTAGGGGCCGGTATGGACTGACGGCGCCCTAGATATTATGATTGAGACATTCAGATTTCGAGATATTGAGGTACAGAGACTGTGATACAGAGATATCGAGATATTGGGATTTCGTTTTGTGCCGATGCTAGGCACTATTTTATGCTGATTTCATTATGATACCTCATTTTAAAAATACAAAGGAAATCTCACTAAATTATGAAAACAGTTCTTCATTTACATGTATTCTGTTTTCATGCATTCATACCTCATTCATATGATATATTGCTACCTGAGGCACTGACACGGGCACATGAGATTACACTCGGGTTAGATGTTTACCCTAGCCTTGTTATAGGTTGCATGTTATATATATAATTGAGGATATATTATGATCATTGACCTAGGTTGCGTTATTTATGCGATTTCTTTTCGTGGATGTTTTTCTATTCCCGAGTTGGCAACTCACCCCCGTTGTGCCCCAGTTTCTTACAGGTTCGCCATACAGGTTTCTTTACGGCTTTGCTGGCACTATTTCCATTTCCGGGTGACTTGCTAGTAGGTTGGTTTACTTGTATCGTACCCCCATTATATATCTTGTATATTATTATTCAGTTGTATCTAGAAGTTCCATCAACCAAACATGTATTTATTTTGAGATAGAGACCAGTGATATTATTCCTTCGACCTTAGAGTCGCGCGTTTTATTCCTGTGGTTTTCTTGTGGTTTTGAGTTTCCTTTTGAATTTTGATCCTCGCCGTTGGCGTTGTATATTATATTGCTTGTGTGGTTGTGGCCGTCGATTGAAGAAGAGCTAGCTCCCGCTTGGGGATGCCTTTTTATTGATTTCGTATACTATTCATGTTGTATCCCGTTTGAGGGCCAGTATTTACAAAGGAGGCTCTGCCGAAATTTTCAGGAAATTTTTGATGTTTTTAAAAACCGCTTAATTCGGCTTATGCTATTGAAACTACTTGCTTTAAGTTGGTTTTTCCTGCACTCTACATCTTTTCTTGGTTTGGATTTCTGGGTTTTTGGTTTACTTAGATTACGTACGCCTCGAGACGTTCGTAGTTTAAGTGCCGGTCATGTTCCGTACTTTCGGGTCGTGACACTATCAATCGGCATCGAGCCTCACAGCACCACGTACGGTATAATCCATTGTACGGCAACCTCTGGTCAAGGGTATGGATCAAAGCTCAAGTCAAACTCATCACGTACAGAAAATCATCGTACGGCGGCATCAAGCTATCAAAGATCCTATTATCCTATAAGACGAGGAGGGTACAGACCTAATGTCTCGTACGGCTATCACTCACGATTAACAACATATATAAATGTCTCTATATACCTATGTCCCAGGTTGCATCCGCTATAATCTCATATCAGGAGACCAACAGGGTATAATTCATCTCAATCGACTCGCATCCATATCCCATCATACCATCAACTCATCATGTCATCATATCCGTCTCATATTCTTTCATCGCATTCATATCTCACATCAAGTCGAGTTTACAGAAATATTTTATCTCTACTAAGTATAAGTATCTAATCTAACATACACACCCGAACCATACGAGCAGATTTTTTTAAAAGAAGCGAATCGTAGTTTTTAGAAATAGGGGTTACGGTGTTTTTAGACAAAAGATATCATCTGAAAATCCGTAACGTTCCTTAAGGTAACTGTTTAAAAGATACATACGATTCTTCAGTTTGGAAATATGTATGATTCAGATGACACATCTACGTCGACTATCTAGTCCTATAGTACCCTAAACGGCAATAGCACTAAACGTCATCCTCAATTTCCGTCATCATATATTAGCCGTATAATATTACTTCTACTATTCTTAGTTTCTAATATGATTTCACTAACTATAATTTAACTCTAACTCTAGTTTCCTAATCTAGGTTTCCTCAACCACATTCTATAAATCAGTTTCCATCAAATCTTTACGGGGGTGCTATACGCCATCCACCCGACTTCCCCTGTAAATATAGATCTACTCACTGTGGTCTTAGTTTGCCGGAGTCATTGACGCCATGCTTCGTCACCTCGGAATCCATGCGAAGGTATCTACAATAACAACACATATCGCAACGCTTGTCAAAAACAAGGTGGAAAACCAAAACGGCACATGTTTCGCTCATAGGTTAAAACCTATAGCCCACGCATGCAAAACCAACCAATTTCCCCTAGCTGTTGATGTACAAACATTCAACAACCAAATACAAATCCAAATATAAAAACTTAGCATTTCAAAATGCGGAAACATAGCCAAAAACCACATTAAAGTGCTCCAGATTTTGATTCAGGCCAAAAGGAGTTGCACAAACAAGTCTAGGATGCTTTATATGATGTACATGAGCTACTCGACCAACCCCGACACCCCATGTCACCATATGGCCGGCCACATCATCAAATAGCCGGCCTCCTAGGGTCCCTCTTCTCAGGTTGGGTCCGTCTCGTCAAAATGGTCTCCTAGTATCCTAATTTGGTCCCTAGAGTTGTTTGATACTCTAAAAAATCCCCTGGTTACTCCAGATTTCCCTGCACACCCTAAATTCTCACAAACCAACATGAACTCAAATCCAAAACCCGTATTTTGGTTTCCCACACTTAATCTTAGGTCCTGCACAGCCACAAGAGTTTACTAAAACCATCTTTAGCCCTAAACCTTCTCTAAGGATTTCTATCTCCATAACCACCCAACCAATCCAACTTCTAATTTATCTAAAACACAAGAAAACTAAAACTAACTATGTGGGAATGATTATACCTCTTGGATGAACTCAAGAGAACCCTAGTAGTCCCAATGTTGCCAAAATCCCACTTTGTTTGGTTCAATGTGTAGAGGAAGAGATGGGGACTAATTTTTGTGAAAGGGGTTTAGGGTTTTTGGGATTGTTTGGAGATAGATCTAGGGTTCTTTGAGGAGGGAAGTGAGGTTGGAGAATGAAGAAGAAGGAGGGGAAAAATACGTGGGCAAGGATAGGCAGCAGCCCCCCACTCTCTACTATTCTCACTTCTCTCTCTCCAAAGTACACCTACCCCACTCATTTTGTTCCCCTTTGACTTTTCTTTTTCCATTTTGTTTTTTTCTCACCAAAAACACATATACCCATATAAAACCACAATGAAATAACATGTAACATGTCATGGCGCACTAGCCATGAAAAACTGTAGAAACACGGATTTGGCTTAATCGTGATTAGCAGTGCACTAATCGGGTTTTTATCGAAACTACGTATAATAAATTTTAGAAATGCCAAATCATTTAATTATATTATTAAATGAATAAATCATTTTAATTTTCATTTATTTCACAATTATTGGTATATATTTATACCCTTTTTCGAAAACCCAAATTTCGTAAATCGGGCAGTTTTCGGGAAAAATATTATTTTAATATTAAATTCCAAAAATAATATTTTATATTTTTCTGAAATGTTACAGAGTATCGATGCTGGATACTCAGGTTCCATGATTTTGATGTATCGCGAGGGACACACGTTGATTTATATCCTCATACTTTCGTGCATATGCTTTTATGACTTTTACATGCATGAAATTGTTGTGTCATTGGTTGACACATGGATGAGATCCACATACATACAGGCATTTATTTCATAGTTGGATGATATCCACATACTTATAAACTTCATGATATAGTTGACACTGATTTTATGATGATTATATTGATCACGCCTCATATTTATAATATGTTGCTACCTGAGGCACTGACACGAGCACTTGGTATTACACTTATATGTAGATGTTTACCCTTGCCACCTTATCATGCTTCAGACTTTATCATATTGAGGATATATATTACTGATCGTATTGACCTAGGATTGAGTCATACATACGATTTCTGCTCTGTGATGTTTTCTACTCACGTGTTGGCAACTCACCCCCGTTGTTCCATAGTTTCTTGCAGGTTTTACCATACAGGTTCGTTGCGGCTTTGCTGGAACACTGTCCTTTTTGGGTGATTGCTTGGTAGGTGGGTTCACTTGTATCATGACCACCATTGTACTCTATTTATTTCAGCTGTATCTAGAAATTCCATCAACCAGACTTGTATGTTGTTTCAGACTTAGAAAACCAATTGTATATTCTTTCGACCTTAGAGTAGCGCGTTGTATTATTATGGTTTTCTTGATATTTAAGTTTCCTTTTGAGTTTTGATCCTCACCCTTCGGCGTTGTATATTATATTGCTTGCGTGGTTATGACCATCAATTGATGAAGAGCTAGCTCTCTCTTGGGGATGCCTTTTATCATTGTGCATATATTATTCATGTTGTACCCCGTTTGGGGCCAGTATTTACAAAGGAAACTCTGTCGAAATTTTCAGAAAAGACTTGAGATTTTACAAATGCAAACTTCGGCTTATGTTATTAAAAACCCCTTATTTTAAAACATGTTTTCTTCACTTCCTTCTTTAAATGGTTTAGATTTCAGGGATTTCATGGCTTACGTGAATTAGATGGGGTCCTATAGACTTCATATGATTCAAGTTCCAGTCACGTGCCATTTCGGGTCGTGACAAAGTTGGTATCATAGCACTAGGTTGACCTTGGTTCAAGTCTAATTTTGACTATGCGGAGCCTAGAGCATTTGTATATATTCGGAACTTAGGCTTGACCATACGGAACTTAGACTTAGTCGAGGGGGTATTAAACCCGAACTTTCGTCGCGTAAGTTGACCTTGGTTGATGGAGTAGGTGACTTAAGGAGAGTGATGTACCGTGTGTATATTCCGAGGCTTACTTACGATACGCTACTCCGCTTAAGGAGCCTTAGGATGTACATTTCCTTGCACAGTATTATATTCATTCCTATGATCTATCCTCATCGATATTGGTTTATGGTTTTGCTGCCATGATCATACGGGCAGAGAGAGCTACGGCTCGAGTTGCATCAGCATGAGCTCGTTGATTGATCTCAATTTCCGTGTCGTGTTGTGAAAAGTGTAAAAGATAAAAACCAAAGAAATTTATACCGCAATCAATTAATGGTGTCGATGTAGCGCGTTAATGAATATGGATCGTCCAGTGGGATGTGTGTTTTGATCGATTTTGTTTTAGATGAGTCAAAATGAAAAGGTAAAAGAAAATTGCAAGAAAAATTGATTCAAGATTTGTGAAATTTAGTTTCAAGAATCATCAAGAACTAGATCTAAAATCAAGAAATATTAAAGATCAAGAAGATGTCCAAATCGAATGAATTATCAAGATTTGTAAAGAGGATTGTAGAAATCGATCCAATTGATAGTGATGATGAAGAATTATGATTACAAATTCTTATCTATTGATGATTTGTTGCTAGATCGATGACGATCAACGAGAATTAGGGATCTATTGAAGAAACTAGGGTTTCTCCTTCTATCCCTTGTCCTTTCGTTGATTAGCATTCAAATTCTAGCCTCTAGGAAATTTAACCATCGATTGTTGATCTCTAATTTGGAGCGAAAACATTCTAGAAAGCATCTCTCTCAAATTAGATTGTCGATGATTCAATTTCCTAAAGTTTATAAAACTCATAAGACTTAAGAATCGTTCAAGAATTTAATCATCATCATTTACCTATTTTCTCGATTCCTCCACAAGCGGAGTTTTCACTCAAACATCATGAAAAAGATAACAATCAAGAATCGATAACTCTTCATAATGATCAAATGTAAAGAAAAGCAAGATCAAGAATTTTCACATTTTATAAATCAACGTTTCGTTACAATTCACTCAAAGATTACAAGATTTTGAGGAGAGAACTCAATCGTCGAAACTAGCTTCGTATTGTCTTCTTGAGTCGCGGATCGTCATGGATCTCTTGCTCGGATGAAAATCGGCGTCGCTTCAAAAGGCTCGTTAAAGGCTTGCTTTGGCACGGTACTCGGTGGATCTTGAGTTGGATCAAATTGTGTCACTCAATTTGATTTAGAATTGATTTGGATCTTACTACAATTTTGATTTCCCTCCAAATTCAACAACCTCCAAACCCTAGATCTAGATCCATTTTTATATCCTCCTCATTTGAATCTTCCCTCCAAAGCTAGGTTGTTAGAGAGAGTCTTCTAGAAGAAGTTTGTTGGAGGGAATATTCTAGACTAAGGAAAAGTCTAGGATAAGGTTGTTAGGCCGAGCCTTCTGGATGAAGCCACGTGGTCTTTAGGAGTCTTCTGGAAGCTGAGGCCGTTACAATACAGACACGTGTGCAGATTTAAGTTTCCAAGGAGCTGGATTGAACGTAGATCCGCGGCAAATAGGTCGACTCAGCCGCGGATCTGCGGCCAAGTGAGAAGTTTGCTGCATCAAATTTCCAGTGCTAACTCTTCTTGACTTTTTGGAACTTTCCTGATGTCTGGAATATTTTTATACTTTCTTATTTACTGCCAGGTCTCTGATCTTGGACTTGATGTATTTTTATCAGCATTTTTAGCAGTTCCGGCTCTTTTACTTGGAGAATTTCCTGCACACAATCTCGAGACAAGTGTTGATTCACAAAAGATCATGCGTGTAATAATAAACACTCAATTTCCCTCAAAATGCCGGTTATAATGTATAACACATGTTATATGGTATTTTACAGACAAATTGCTAATATGTGCTATATTCATACCGAACATCTTTAGATGATTGCAAATAATAGGGAAATTGATGTGTTAAAAATGCAATATTTTCGACTGATCAAATTCCCCCAAACTTAATTTTGGTCGTCTCGAGCAAACTTGTTTTATTAGGAAGAGAAGGAGAAAACAAAGAAAAAGAAAAACTAACTAGCACACTTTCGTAGGCAACACGATTGCACTGAGCACGTGCAACAAGCCTTTAAACCTCTAGGTGTCCCTAGTAGGAGGAGTGTTGTCTTCTGAGGGTTTTCAGCGGATTGCACCCACAAAATTCCATAATAAAAGGAAGACCGTGAAATTTACATATAAAGATAAGAATTGTAAAAGAAAAGTTTTGAAAATTAGAGTTTCCAACTATACTAGCTTTTCGGTTGTCATGAGCCCTATCTTAATAGTCATGAAAAGATGTTAGAAATCACATCATCCATCAATAAAACATCGTCTTTATTCTTCATTCCTATCTTTCTTCCAAACATCGATCATATACCCCTACGTGTGTGTAAAAGACATCCCTACACTCAGAGAATTCAATTCAAGCTATCATACTCTTGTCCATTTGCCTCAGTATTTTTTTAATCAATGAATATTTAGATGGATTAGCTCACATATTTTTCATGCGACCGTTAATACTTCTTGAGGTACTAACCGACCGATTACTCATGTTCTTTCTTATTAGGCGTATTAGTATTTTCCTCGTCTTGCACCACCTAAGCCTTAGCAGTGACTCCTAAACCAGTTGGTCTAAGGCACTAGGTGATGAAGCACCCTCGCTATATTTTTTTATTGCTGCCTTGGTGATAACAAAACCAGTGTTCATTTTTTTCTTAACTCCATTTTATCTTTTTCATTTTTTATTTCCTTCATACTTTAGATTTTAGACAAGAGCATTTCAAGGTATCCTCTACTATCCCGAGTTTCAAGACGTGTGTAAGTGCATATAGTAGGGTATCAACGTTCAAATGTTTGGCTTCCAGAATAAGAACTGTTTTTCAGACTTATTTTTATTATCAGATTAGTGACTTCCTTCATCTTACTAACCCTTAGAACAACGGCTCATAACTACTTATTACTAGTTCGTTTAAGAAAACTTCTAATTTTCTTGGTTTTCTTAAATTTTTCCAATCTTTTGGATGTAATTTTTCACTATCTAATCTTTTATTATCTTATTTATATACAAATTTTTTTTTGTATGTTTTGTGATATGTTTTATGCTTATGCAAAGTATGATGCAAAGTGATACGTAAATAAGCACAAACCTCCCCCAAACTTGTTTTCAACTGTGTCCTCACTATTGTCTTCTGCTAAACCTCAAAAACCTGTAAGCTTGGGAGGACATTTATTAACGGGGGAAAATATATTAAGGTGAAAATCCTCCTACAAACTTATTTTTAGCTCACAATATTGAGGAAAACAGTTATTTTCAAGAGCCAAAAATACACCACCCCAAACTTGAGTTAAACAATGTTAATCTTTTTAAAATCACAAGAGGGGGTCAAAGTTATTGGTCAATGCCAAGCTTTGCAAAGACCGAAAGTCAACACCAACCATTCAAAGATTTTATCAGTGTAGTGCACCGGTTGGTGGAAGAACAAGTTGAAAAGAGCCAAGAAGAAGTGGGGAAAAGATAAGTGGTACAAAGGAGAGGGTTTGTGTCTCGTTTTGGAGAGACAACACGGTGATTGTGATGGATTACTTGCATTATCGTGATTATCAAGAAGAAGGGGTGGAGGTTCAATTTGATGATCCATCTCAACACCCGTGTTTGCTAAGAATGAAAGTCTATCAGCGAACATTTCCTTGAAGGTTTCATCAATATCCTGAAAAATATTCTCATTCGAAAGAACAGGATGATACTCAGACTCCAGAAAAGGTTCAGAATCGATGTTAGATGATGACCCGGACAACTCTAAAGAAGGGTCCGTAAGTATATGATACATATCTGGGTCAAACAACAACGTATAAAGGAAGTCTGGATCAGTATCGTGAAGCTGATCAAATTCGCTGCTGTCGACATCCATTAATTCGACAGAACATACTCGAGCATGAGGGTCGGAGGCGTTATGACCCGAAAGTACGGAACGTGACCGGCACTTAGATTACGAAGCGTCTAGAGCCGTAATGTAACCTAAGTAAGCCGAAGCCCAGAAATCTAAACCATAAAAGAAGAAGAAGTAAAAGAAGACATGAAGAAAACAAGTTTAAAAGCATCAGCAAATTTTCCCAAAAATTTCGGCAGAGTCTCCTCTGTAAAAACTGGCCCCAAACGGGTACAACAAGTATAATATACACAAATAATAAAATGCATCCCCAAACGGGAGCTAGCTCTACGCCAAAAGACGGAAACAACCACACCAATGCATAATAGTATACAACGCCAAAGGGCGAGGCTCAAAACTTAAAAGAAAACAAAATCACCAGATATCATAATAATACAAGCGCGACTCTTTGGTTGAAACAAATAAATGGTCCAGTAATCTATCAAGTAATACAAGTTTGGTTGATGGAGCTTTCTAGATACAAATGAAAAAATAAATGTAAAATGGCGGTCTAGATACAAATGAACCAACCTACCGTGCAATTCACCCGGAATGAAATGATGTGCCAGCAAACTGCCAAGAAACCCTGTGCATCAAACCTGTAATAAAATTTGGCACAAACGGGTGTGAGTTGCCAACTCGTGAGTAGAAAATATCTGCGAAAAGAAACCGAATGCACAACGCTATCCTATATCATAATAATATACTAATATACTACTAGTCATCAAGTAAGGACAGAATAATAAGCTACGTGTAAGTGCAAATGCTCCGTGCTCATGTCAGTGCCTCATATAGTACTATGTCATATGAATGAGTATGCATGCACCATGAATTTAAAATAACCAATCCTGAAATCTAGATATATCTGTATAAGAAATCTTTAGTTTTTATCATAGTAAAATGTGTATAGAAATCTGAAATATCAACAATGAAATCCATGGAAATCCATGTCAAGCATCGACACAAAACATTTAAATCTCAAGTTTCAATCCCTCATAATCTCAATGTCTCATAGTCTCAATATCTCGGGCTCCGTCAGTCCGGATCGGCCCATATCATCAAATCTCACGACAACGGTCGGTATCCTCCGGATATCCGCCGCGCCAGACATCACCGGTAGGTAGCCTTCCCCTGCCAGGCTCATCGTCTACAACTCGATCTTCTTGCCCCGGGGTACCATACCGGGCCCACCATGTACCCGAGACGGTTCATCCACTCCTCGAATCGGGTCTCGAAATCCAACAAAAAACATGAAATCTCATGGTGGACGACACATACATCACGAGAAAACCGCATCTTATATTTTAAAAAGAGAGGAGGAGAGAGAGAGAAGTTTTTATATACTCTTGCAGTTTTCCCCAAAATCCAGAAATCTCATAGAAATCCAAAATCCCAAAATCATGATTGCGTATATGATAAGTGTCGGCATATGCCCCATAATACCGCATGATAACATGAAAATGCGAATGCATGAAATGTCTAAGTAATAAATACCATGTCTATACTAACACCAGAGAGTAATCTCAATATTATATCGATCTAGCTGTTAGCTGATTCTATCAATAAAAGATAATATGATCTAAAGTGTACGTGACATAGCAATTACCGATGATGATGTGTGTGAGCTGGCAAATAAGTGTGCGTGGAATATACGCATCATCGGTAATGGTGTTGGTGTCCTAACAGGCAGAGTTTTATACTGATTATAGAAACATATGTATGAACATGCACATTATGATTACGGTATAAATGTAAAGACGGAAGTGTAATAACCACTCATCTGTGATATACAAGAATAACTACAACTATATTACTCGATACTAAACTAGTGTCCATCAAACCTCCTAAGAAACTAAACCTAAGAAACTAGTCAATAAGAAATAAGAGTCCACCTAAGGTCTGAATCGATATCTCTAATAGTCCGTGATCCAGCCACAATAGCATCACGTACGTAGTACGACTTCCTCGAATCAAGAGTGCGGATCAATCATCACAGCTATGCCTCGTACGGTAAATCCATCGCACGGCATCCCAATATCGGGGTATGGGTCAAGTATCACCTATGCGTCTCATCATTCGTATAATATCATCATCAACACATGTCATGATCAAGGTGCTATACTGTAATCGCATACATCAATCATATATCATTGCCATCATAATAACACATCATTAATTTATCCTCAGAAATATCATGTCATATATATCATATTATGATTAAGTCACACTTATATCATATCGTCATCAAGTCACACCTATATGATATCGACATCAAGTCACACCAATATGATATCGACATCAGGTCACACCTATATGATGTCGTAAGCAAGTCATACATATATCATATCGTGATCAGTCACAAGTTACAGTCCGGGTTCTATTTTAGAGTCCCATGTACCTCAATATCATCACCACCCATTATAATTTATGTATACCTGTTCATTATCTCATTTTCTAATGATCCGCTAACATTTTAATATGACTGTATAGCCAAGAATCACGGCATCAAGCCCAGTTATACTGTTTCATTCCCATGTATCATATCACATCATTGCATCCCATATACGTGTTGTGTGTGTGTGTGTGTGTCTATATACCTACAGCTAGTCCTATATATATACACATACACGTATACACCACGTCGAGTTTCAGTGTGTGCGTGTGTGTGTATCTACCTGAAACCTACGAATCTGTTCCAAGGTATTCATCCTCTGGTATGGTCTTCATAAATCAGTCTAGTCCAGCCTAGGGTCATTACTAGGGTCCTACTCATTAAGAATCTAGGGTTACATCTGGCTTCCTAATATCAATAAGTACTATTCCTATTCTACGTTGCGGGGGTGCTAAACGTCATCCACTCGACTTCCCCCCGTAGATATACATCTACTCACCTGGTCCATGTCTGCCGAAAATGGTGTCGCCATCCTCTTCTTCATCACCTGCAGTCCATGTGAGGGGTACCTATACGCAAACATATATAGTATCGTAAACTGAATCACGGACAAAAATCAAAACGACGCACGGAACGCGCATAGGTTAAAACCTATGTCCCGTTCACGCAAAAGAACCAAATATCGCTCGATATCGGCGTACAAACTCCGATTAACCGAGATAAACATCAACAAACAACTCGTAGTTTAAAACTCATTACTTATAATATAAAACATGATTTAATCTATCGAAAGCCTAAAAATCGATCAAACGGTCCGATTTCGTAAAACCCGAAAACACCAATTTACCGTTTTACTTCAAAACTTGATGTTTAAAAGAAACTAATGGTCGTAATATATATTAAATAGTATAACTAGATTATACAAACCACTACTATATTTTTATTACACAAATTTGTATTAATACAAAATTCCTAGTTTGCAACTTTTATCAATTTTCCACATCTTACAAGCAAAATTCCACAATTCCACAACAAAACTTGATTTTGCATGAATTAAATTTTCAAACTACAATTTATAATGATGGTAATATAATGAAACCATAAATTAGATTTTAAATCTCATTTATTTAAGAATTTCCAAATTCTAGTTAGCAAAAATAGCATTTTTCTTACAATTTATCAATTATCAATAAAAACTAGTAACCAAATTGAGTTTTTCATTCCACCAACAAGTTAATACTCTCATTAAAACCACAATATAGTGATAAAAATAAAAATTATAATTTATTAACACCAATATATATGTTTTATAGAAACTTAGTTAGCAAAAATATTTAATTTAAACAATTTTAAATGAACAAATTATAATTCAACAGCCATGCAAGATTTTCCAATTCTAAAAGTGTTAAACTAATTATTATAACCCTACTTAATTAATAAAAACCATAACCTAATTTTATAACCCTTACTTGAATTTTTAAAACTTGTAGATAGAATTAATTTATTAAATCTAATTATGCTTAAATGAAACATCTAATAACAATAAATCAAAAGAAGAAGATTTATACCTCCACAACATGTAATCCAAACATGAAAATGAGCCTCCAAAATAAATGTTTTCCATCTCCAAAGTCCATATAAAGATGAGCAAAGATTAGAGGGTAGGAATTTATTAGGATTTTGTGGATTTTTTATTGAATTTTTAATGGATTTTTGATGGATTTTGCAACAAAATCAAGGGGCTAAAATGGGGGGGGGCTGCCATGGGGAAGTGGCCGGCCAAGGGTAGGAGGAAATGGGAGAGAAAGAAAGAGTGAAGAGTTGTGTAGAAGTTTCACCCATTAAATTCCTTCTTTATGTCTTTTCAATCTTTATTCATTTTCCATTTTATTTTTCCATAAAACCTAATTTCTAGAAGTCACTTGAAGAATGAAGTGAGAGGGGGATGCCAAGGTCAGCCAAAAACAGTGTGAGGGAGTAAAAGAGAGTGTGGTTTTGTTTGGGAAAAGATAAAAGTTATACCGCACTCCATTTGCACTAATTTCACCGAAAAAAGCCTTTTTCTTCGATATTTTCCAACACCGGTTAACAACCCTATTTCAATTCAAAAACCACATGATAAAATTTTGTTTAATGTATCATTATACACAAAATTTGTTTCAACACATTCCAGTTTGTAATTCCCGAATTAAATGTATTAGTGACGGCTTAAAATAATATTAAAATAATTAATTTCGGAAAATTTTTCAGAAATTTTGAAATCTCACCAGTGGCTCAATAAACACCAAATACTAGCAATTAAATAACTAGAATATTTATATTTAATTTTAAAATAAAGATATTTGTATTTTGACTTTTTTACAGAAAACCCCCTTATTTTACCGATTTTCCGAAATTTCACCAAAACGATTTTCACAACGTTACAATCTTCCCCCCTTAAAGAAATTCGGTCTCCGAATTTAAATTAAAACTCCCCCTCCAAATACTAAAACATTTAGCAAAATACTCAAATCGTCGGGGCTCCGAAATCATCAATACATAACTAAAATCAACTCCGTCAAACATAACGCAATCATCGGAGTTATGGTAAAGATAAAATATTAAAACCCAATACGAAAACCAACATAATATATATGAAAACTATAACTTATATATATATAGTGTGCATCTTAATAAAGAAGCATACAAAATACCCCTCTTGAAAATCGCCGTGCGATGCACGTGTCACGGCATATGTAGCGGACGTTTATTTTTTTTTAAAAATAGCTATATATATATATATATATATCTTTTATTTAACATACACGCCCCGCCTGGTTACTAAATAAATAGTAATGATTATAAAAACATACTGCTTAAACTGAAATCAATCCCAATCACATCATAAAAATGTCATGTGCGTCCGGTGCGCACTGAAATCAAAACCAAATACAGATGCCACGAATACACACAAAAACAAAACTAAGTGCAACAGGTGTGCACAAAAAACATATGTCAAGTGCAACGGGCGTGCACGACTCTAATATCAGGTGCATCTAATCTGCACAAAACCCCGATTTAGTGCATCTGGTGTGCACAAAATCGCATCAAGTGCACCGAATGTGCGCAAGAATCTCAATCAGGTGCACATGGTGCACGAAAACATACACCGAATATCAAAATCGAAATCACAGTACAAAAATGCATGAAAACTAGGTTGAAGCATATGTCAAAATCATATGTAACCCATATGCACGAAATCAAATCAAAAATCTCAAAATGTATAAAACCAAATCGAGTGTACTTGGTGTGTACTAAACAACATCAATACAACTGATATATGAAACACAAATAGAATGTAATGAAGGTACACATAAGAAATACCAATCGTAGAACAAAGTCCTCAAAATACCAGAATCCAATCAACGAAAATATGAAATTCAAATCACCAAATCACAATCGTAAACACTATCGTCAATGTGCGCCTCTTTCTCCCTTCCCTCAGGTGTCGACTGCTTCGAACTCGTCTCTTCATAGGCGTGCTGACTGTGCTACCAACGGCAATACTCATATCTAGAGTCTACCACGTAGTTGATCCATTCACCTGATATCCAGACTACATTAAACTTTTCGATCGATCCATCAAAATCCCATAATTCCCCGAGAGTTCAACACTCAAGTACAGTTTAAAAATATCCGGTACATACCCCAGCATCGATGGTCCAGCCGTAGAAGGGCAAACCCAAGCCTCACTAATGGCACCGCGGAACTGCCGTAAACCCTAAGGTTCAAGGGCGTTCTCGTGGTCATTATGTCGAGTTAGGGTTTCATTCCTCTAGAGGGTCCATAGAAATACCTGCATGTTCTTCCGAATACTTTAAACTTGGGAAAATGGGTTTCTGACAATCGTTCGAATCCTTTAACTTCGTCTGGACGGCATGTGAATACCTTTCGTCCGTACGCTAAACAATGCTCTAATCCTCAAGAATAAACGATACCCTAATGGTTATCGCATTTGAGCCGTAGCTCCCTCTGCCAGTGCGCCCGTGGTAACAGAAACCACCATCCGATATCGACGAAGATAGATCAAAGGAACGAATGAAATACGGTGCAAAGAAATATACATCCTAAGGCTTCTTAAGCAGAGTAGCGTATCGTAAGTATGCCGCGGACCATACCCACGGTACGTTACTCTACCTAAGTCGCCTACTCCATCAACCAAGGGTCACCTAGACTTATACAAGGTTAAACATAGCGCCCTGATACCAACTTTGTTATGACCCGAAAGTACGGAACGTGACCGGCACTTAGATTACGAAGCGTCTAGAGCCGCAATGTAACCTAAGTAAGCCGAAGCCCAGAAATCTAAACCATAAAAGAAGAAGAAGTAAAAGAAGACATGAAGAAAACAAGTTTAAAAGCATCAGCAAATTTTCCTAAAAATTTTGGCAGAGTCTCCTCTGTAAAAACTGGCCCCAAACGGGTACAACAAGTATAATATACACAAATAATAAAAAGCATCCCCAAACGGGAGCTAGCTCTACGCCAAAAGGCGGAAACAACCTCACCAATGCATAATAGTATACAACGCCAAAGGGCGAGGCTCAAAACTTAAAAGAAAACAAAATCACCAGATATCATAATAATACAAGCGCGACTCTAAGATCGAAAAAAATAAATGGTCCAGTAATCTATCAAGTAATACAAGTTTGGTTGATGGAGATTTCTAAATACAAATGAAATAATAAATGTACAATGGCGGTTCAGATACAAATGAACCAACCTACCGTGCAAATCACACGGAATGAAATGATATGCCAGCAAACTGCCAAGAAACCCTGTGCATCAAACCTGTAATAAAATTTGGCACAACGGGGGTGAGTTGCCAACTCGTGAGTAGAAGATATCTGCGAAAATAAACCGAACGCACAACGCTATCCTAGGTCATAATAATATACTAATATACTACTAGTCATCAAGTAAGGACAGAATAATAAGCTACGTGTAAGTGCAAATGCTCAGTGCTCATGTCAGTGCCTCATATAGTACTATGTCTTATGAATCAGTATGCATGCACCATGAATGTAAAATAACCAACCCTGAAATCTAGATATATCTGTATAAGAAATCTTTAGCTTTTATCATAATAAAATGTGTATAGAAATCTGAAATATCAACAATGAAATCCATGGAAATCCGTGTCAAGCATCGACACAAAACATTTAAACCTCAAGTCTCAATCCCTCATAATCTCAAAGTCTCATAGTCTCAATATCTTGGGCTCCGTCAGTCCGGATCGGCCCATATCATCAAATCTCACGACAACGGTCGGTATCCTCCGGATATCCGCCGCGCCAGACATCACCGGTAGGTAGCCTTCCCCTGCCAGGCTCATCGTCTACAACTCGATCTTCTTGCCCCGGGGTACCATACTGGGCCCACCATGTACCCGAGACGGTTCATCCACTCCTCGAATCGGGTCTCGAAATCCAACAGAAAACATGAAATCTCATGGTGGACGACACATACATCACGAGAAAACCGCATCTTATATTTTAAAAAGAGAGGAGGAGAGAGAGAGAAGTTTTTATATATTCTTGCGGTTTTCCCCAAAATCCAGAAATCTCGTAGAAATCCAAAATCCCAAAATCATGAGTACGTATATGATAAGTGTCGGCATATGCCCCATAATACTGCATGATAACATGAAAATGCGAATGCATGAAATGTCTAAGTAATAAATACAATGTCTATACTAACACCAGAGAGTAATCTCAATATTATATCGATCTAGCTGTTAGCTGATTCTATCAATAAAAGATAATATGATCTAAAGTGTACGTGACATAGCAATTACCGATGATGATGTGTGTGAGCCGGCAAATAAGTGTGCGTGGAATATGCGCATCATCGGTAATGATGCTGGTGTCCTAACAGGCAGAGTTTTATACTGATTAAAGAAACATATGTATGAACATGCACATTATGATTACGGTATGAATGTAAAGACGGAAGTGTAATAACCACTCATCTGTGATATACAAGAATAACTACAACTATATGACTCGAGACTAAACTAGTGTCCATCAAACCTCCTAAGGAACTAAACCTAAGAAACTAGTCAATAAAAAATAAGAGTCCACCTAAGGTCTGAATCCATATCTCTAATAGTCGGTGATCCAGCCACAATAGCGTCACGTACGTTGTACGACTTTCTCGAATCAAGAGTGCGGATCAATCATCACATCTATGCCTCGTACGGTAAATCCATCGTACGGCATCCCAATATCGAGGTATGGGTCAAGTATCACCTACGTGTCTCATCATTCGTATAATATCATCATCAACACATGTCATGATCAAGGTGCTATACTGTAATCGCATACATCAATCATATATCATTGCCATCATAAAAACACATCATTAATTTATCATCAAAAATATCATGTCATATGTATCATATTGTGATTAAGTCACACTTATATCATATCGTCATCAAGTCACACCTATATGATATCGACATCAAGTCACACCTATATGATATCGATATCAGGTCACACCTATATGATGTCGTAATCAAGTCATACATATATCACATCGTGATCAGTCACAAGTTACAGTCCGGGTTCTATTTTAGAGTCCCATGTACCTCAATATCATCACCACCCATTATAATTTATGTATACCTGTTCATTATCTCATTTTCTAATGATCCGCTAACATTTTAATACGACTTTATAGCCAAGAATCACGACATCAAGCCCAGTTTTACTGTTTCATTCCCGTGTATCATATCACATCATTGCATCCCATATACGTGTTGTGTGTGTGTGTGTGTGTGTGTGTGTATATACCTACACCTAGTCCTATATATATACACATACACGTATACACCCGTCGAGTTTCAGTGTGTGCGTGTGTGTGTATCTACCTGAAACCTACGAATCTGTTCCAAGGTATTCATCCTCTGGTATGGTCTTCCTAAATCAGTCTAGTCCAGCCTAGGGTCGTTACTAGGGTCCTACTCATTAAGAATCTAGGGTTACATCAGGCTTCCTAATGTTAATAAGTACTATTCCTATTCTTCGTTGCAGGGGTGCTAAACGCCATCCACCCAACTTCCCCCGTAGATATACATCTACTCACCTGGTCCATGTCTACCGAAAACGGTGTCGCCATCCTCTTTTTCATCGCCCACAGTCCACGTGAGGGGTACCTATACTCAAACATATATAGTATCATAAACTGAATCACGGACAAAAGTCAAAACGACGCACGGAACGCGCATATGTTAAAACCTATGTCCCGTGCACGCAAAAGAACCAAATATCGCTCGATATTGGCGTACAAACTCCGATTAACCGAGATAAACATCAACAAACAACTCGTAGTTTAAAACTCATTACTTATAATATAAAACATGATTTAATCCATCGAAACCCAAAAAATCGATCAAACAGTCCGATTTCGTAAAACCCGAAAACATCAATTTACCGTTTTTCTTCAAAACTTGATGTTTAAAAGAATCTAATGGTCGTAATACATATTAAATAGCATAACTAGATTATACAAACCACTACTATATTTTTATTACACAAATTTGTATTAATACAAAATTCCTAGTTTGCAACTTTTATCAATTTTCCACATCTTACAAGCAAAATTCCACAATTCCACAACAAAACTTGATTTTGCATGAATTAAATTTTCAAACTACAATTTATAATGATGGTAATATAATGAAACCATAAATTAGATTTTAAATCTCATTTATTTATGAATTTCCAAATTCTAGTTAGCAAAAATAGCATTTTTCTTACAATTTATCAATTACCAATAAAATCTTGTAACCAAATTGAGTTTTTCATTCCACCTACAAGTTAATACTCTCATTAAAACCACAATATAGTGATAAAAATATAAATTATAATTTATTAACACCAATATATATGTTTTATAGAAACTTAGTTAGCAAAAATATTTAATTTAAACAATTTTAAATGAAAAAATTATAATTCAACAACCATGCAAGATTTTCCAATTCTAAAAGTGTTAAACTAATTATTATAACCCTGCTTAATTAATAAAAACCATAACCTAATTTTATAATCCTAACTTGAATTTTTAAAACTTGTAGATAGAACTAATTTATTAAATCTAATTATGCTTAAATGAAATATCTAATAACAATAAATCAAAAGAAGAAGATTTATACCTCCACAACATGTAATCCAAACATGAAAATGAGCCTCCAAAATAAATGTTTTCCATCTCCAAAATCTATATAAAGATGAGCAAAGAATAGAGGGTAGGAATTTATTAGGATTTTGTGGATTTTTTATTGAATTTTTAATGAATTTTTGATGGATTTTGCAACAAAATCAAGGGGCTAAAATGGGGGGGGCGGCCATGGGGAAGTGGCCGGCCAAGGGTAGGAGGAAATGGGATAGAAAGAAAGAGTGAAGAGTTGTGTAGAAGTTTCACCCATTAAATTCCTTCTTTATGTCTTTTCAATCTTTATTCATTTTCCTTTTTATTTTTCCATAAAACCTAATTTCTAGAAGTCACTTGAAGAATGAAGTGAGAGGGGGCTGACAAGGTCAGCCAAAAATAGTGTGAGGGAGTAAAAGATAGTGTGGTTTTGTTTGGGAAAAGATAAAAGTTATACCGCACTCCATTTGCACTAATTTCACCGAAAAAATGCCTTTTTCTTCGATATTTTCTAACACCGGTTAACAACCCTATTTCAATTCAAAAACCACATGATAAAATTTTGTTTAATATATCATGATGCACAAAATTTGTTTCAACTCGTTCCAGATTGTAATTTTCCCGAATTAAATGTATTAGTGACGGCTTAAAATAATATTAAAATAATTAATTTCGGAAAAAATTTCAGAAATTTTGAAATCTCACCAGTGGCTCAATAAACACCAAATACTAGCAATTAAATAACTAGAATATTTATATTTAATTTTAAAATAAAGATATTTGTATTATGACTTTTTACAGAAAACCCCCTTATTTTACCGATTTTCTGAAATTTCACCAAAACGATTTTCACAACGTTACAGGAGGGTTAACTACCCAACCTGTGAATGTTGAGCTCAATTGACCTATTCCCGATAGATAGGTTCATAGAGCCATTTCTACAGTTGATTACAGCGTTGAAAGTAGCCAAAAAGGGACGACCTAGAATCACCGGAATTTGGTTACATGGGTTCACTACAGGCTGTATATCAAGAACAATAAAGTCCACAGGGAATACAAATTTCCCGATTTTTATCAACACATCCACGAGTTCTCACCTAGGTTTGGTGATTGATCGGTCGGCCATCTGAAGAGTTATGTTTGAGGGCTTTAACACTCCGATACCTAGTTGCTCATAGACTGAATATGGAAGCAAGTTAACACTAGCGCCAAGGTCAAGTAAAGCACGGTTAATGTGTTTCTCCCCACTAGAAATAGAAATAGTAGGACAACCAGGGTCATTACGTTTCCTTGGTAATTGTTGGGGAAAAGCTGTGTCTACAGTACTCGACATGAACACTTTTTTCAGCACTTGAGTCTTCCTCTTCCTAGTGCATAAGTTCTTAAGAATTTTTGCATAGGACGGAACTTGTTGTATAGCATCTAGGAGAGGGATGTTGATGTTAACTTCCTTAAACATGTCCATAAGCTTCTCCATTTGGGCATTGGGTTTGTTGTTAGTTATATGTATACCCTAGAGGCCATTACTGTACATACGATGTATATTGTAAAGGATGCTTAGACATATATAGGGAGGACTTTCTTGCTCGACATGATAGTATGCTATTTGGTTGTACTTTATGTTAACATGTACTCTAATTGTCTTTATGTTACATGTTGATAAAGCCCTTAGGATATGTACTCGACTACTGGGACTATGATGAGATCATGCTAGTGGGGCCACGGTAGTTGACGAGTACATCCTATAACTGTTCCCAGTCGAGGGTGTATTGAGACATGGCATCGATACACCAGAGTAGACTAGAGTATACGCATCTTGACCCATATGATGGGCGATGGATGATCCCATATCCATCGATGTTTGACATCAAGGATGGTGTACGGGTGCTCAGTAGAGTC